>JAIOJX010000029.1:0-4800000 GCA_022376925.1 Tragulus kanchil
AGAAATGAGGTGGTTTTTTTACATATATATGGAATCTAGTAGGATGGTAATGATAACACATGCAGTGAAGTGATGGAAAAACAGACATGGACAGTAGACATATGGACATTGTGAGGAATGAACAGTGAGTGGAAGGCGTAAAGGAATTAGCATGAAGGCCTGTACTATCCTATGTGAAGAAAATAGCTATAGTCATTGCACTGTGAAAAAAGGGGATCCTGCAGGGGTGCTGTGCGACGGCCTGGAGGGGTGGGATGGGGGGATATACATATGACCAATCTGGGAACACACATATCTGTAAACAGCAAAACTCCGTAAAAGTTAAAAGTAGAATAACAGTTAAAAAAAAAAAAAATGACAACTGTTACAGATTTCCTGTAAAAAAAAAAAGAGAGATATGAGGTTTTTCTCCTTTCTTGATAACAAGGAGAATAAAGGGAAGAGTGAAGATACTAGAGAAGCAGCATGAACAGACCTTCATCAGCTCCTCCTAGTTGTAAGTGGTGCTAGTCTGTACTGTCTGTGACCAGCGCTGTCCATCACAAACCTGACCTGTCGCCCCCTGACACTAGGTCAGTCCCCTCCGTATCCACCGCCCCTGACGGTGCGTGGGTCACATCCTGCCCCCGGTGCTTTCCCTGCCCCACCCCCGCCCTGGACTCCGTGTAGCATCTGACATTTCAGAAGGGTCACAGGCCAATAGCCCAGAGACAAACGCACCCAATGACCAGACTCAATTATCGGGTTTCCAGATCCCACTGTGACTGGCTTGAAATAATGCAAGAAGGGAACTGCAGGACCCTCAGTGCTGCGGTCTTCATGCAGCACAGGCAGCGCCATCTGTGAGAGCCCTCGGACTCACCAGGGCGGCCTGCTCTCTTTCTCCCTTTGCCTGGCAAAGATTAAAGGTCAATTTTCCTCCAGAACTCTGTCCCCACATTTCAGTTTGGCATGGCTGCAGAGAGGCAAGGATTTTGGCATCAACCTCTATTCAGGGTGAGGCCACAGGTTCGACCAAGGGCCTGAAGCAGCTCTGACCACACGGTGAGGAGGCTAACACGGAAACTCGGTCTGACCCCTGCACTGGTCCGTGGCCGGGCGTGGAGACGGTCAGCGGCCATGCGGTCACGGAAGGTCCTTGCTGTGTTTACAGTGAAGATGTGGACGTGGTTCCACTTGCAGATGCTGCTACAGAACCCCTGACGTTCCCTTTGAATCCCGGGGAGGCGTGGGGTGCATTCAGACAACAGGGCCGACAGCTTGCTCTGGATGCTGGTGGTGGGATGAGGAGGGCACAGTCGCAGGGGCTCAGCCTGCAGACCACCCCCAGATTTGCTCCTGGAGGGCCAAGGAGCAGCACCGCCCCCCACTCAGTGGATGTGCAGGAGCGCGGTGGGGTGGGCTACTCTAGGCGCAGCGGCCGGCTTCGCACTGTGCTGCCTCCTCGTGTTGAAAACGCCGGCCCTAGAGCACGTGGCTTCGGCACTCGTGGCAAAGAGGCTTCGCGGTTCTGCAGCACGTGGGTCTCCCCGGACCAGGGATCACAGACCTGTGTCCCCGCCCCGGCAGGCAGTTCCTAGCCACTGGGACCCCCAGGGGAGTCTGGCACACGCATTCTGCCATCAGTCTTAGGCTTCTGGATCTTCCTGTCAACCGAGGAAAACAAAAGCAAAATAAACCAGTGGGAGTCCAGCCAACTAAAAAGCTTTTCAGTGACGAAGAAAACCATCCACAAACTGAAAGGGCAGCCTACTGCCCGTGAGCCAACACTCGCGAATGACACAGGTGAAAAAGACTTCACATCCGAAACAGACCAAGACTCAAAAGACCACAAACACAACTAGAACCTGTTAGACCGACACACAGACTGACACTATGTATAAAACAGAGAACAAGAGCCCACTTACAGCAATAGGAGCTCTGCTCAGCGCCTGATGACCTGCGCCTGATGACCTAAGTGGGAAGGAAACTCAAAGAGGAAGAGACACACGTGTAGGTACAGCTGCTTCACTTTGACGTACAGCGGAAGCTAACACAACACTGTAAAGCTCCAATAAAAATTAACTTAAAGATTTTTCAACATTGTTTAACATTTAAAAAAAAAAAATTCTTAGCTTTGATATTTTCTATTGTTGTCCTGTTCTCTATTGTGTTTATTTCTGTTCCAAACTGAACTTTCTCCTAATTTTGGTTCAGTTTTTATTTTTCAGTAGTTCAAGTCTGTTTACTAGAGTGTTTTTTCTTTTTCTTTTAATTTTTATTTTACTTTTTACTTTTACAGAGTTTTGTTCTTAACAGATATGTATGATCCCAGATTAGTTGTTTTTTCCTTTTTTAATGCTGGTATTTATCACTATAAACTTCCCTTCTTGTACTGCTTTTATTGCATTTCACAAGTTTGGGTAAGTTGTGTTTTCCTTTTTGTCTCCAGATATTTTTATACTCATTCTTTCTTTCTTCTTTGATCCACTGATTACTCAAAGCATGCGGTTTCATTTTCACCTTTTGTGAATTTTCCAGTTTTCCTTCTACTGTTGATTTCTAGTTTTATTTCACTGTGGTCAAAAAAGATCCTTGGCATATCATTCCTAACACTTCTGACTTGAGAATGTGCTGTACACACTCGCAAAGAAGGCACACCCTGCTGCTGGTGGGGCTCCGCACGAGTCCGCTAGGTCCGTCTGATCTGCGCTGTTTTATCATTAAGCCACTGACTTTTGTTGTTGTTGTCGTCACTGGTTCTGTCTGTTAGATCCACCGATCGTCACAAGTGGATAGATATTGCAGTCTCCACTATAATTGCATGGCTATGTCTCCCTTCAGTTTAGTCTATTCAGAAAGTTCCAGCTCATCAACATAGACACTCAGCCACCGAGGCTGTGGCACCGTCTCCCGCTCCTTAAGTGAAGACCTTGACCTCAATCCCATCCTAAGCCCAACGTCTGGCACTGACCTTAACTCCTAACCTTCACTCAAACTCGGAACCTTAACCCTAATTGAATTTTCTTGCTTTCTCTTTTTTTTTCTTTTTGAATTTTCTTACTCTTAATTCTCTAAGCAAGAACATTTCCACAGAATTCCTCCAATGACAGTAATGTCCTTTAGGCAGAAATGTCCTCTGCCTCCAGTGCCTGATACACTAGAGTTTTCTTTTGAATTTAAAGAGCCTCCGTTATCAGTGGCTTCCACATGTGGACGGACCACCACCTGGCTCCCTAGACCTGGCGGGAGACGCCGGTCTGGGATGATGTGAGCGGTCAGCGTTCTTGCTGCAGGCCAGGAGGAGACACGCACGGGGAGGCCTGCGCGCGTCACAGGGTGGAAGCCTGTGTCCAAGAGAGTCCAGCCGCCTTCCAACCCTTGCCCTAGATTCAGCCGAAATGCAGCTTCCATTGCACAAACTGGGCTGCCTGGATCCCAGACGTCACACTGATAAAAATGAGGCCAACAGAAAAATTCTGGAGCCAGTCTGTGTCACACATGGGAAGTCGGCAGGCTGACAGGAGACCCTGGAGCTGTCCAGCTGCTGAAACTATGCTGAAAGAGGCTTCAGAAAAAATCACAGGTTGTTAAAGTCTTAGTACAAACTGCTCCTCCCCATAAGAGGCACTCACAGCTGACAGCACTTGGAGGGCTCCAGAAGCAGGCTCGGAACTGCCAAGCTCCAGGAAGAATGCCTGTCCAAGCGGCGTCGGGGAGTGACCTTCCACAGTCCCTACCGATGGCCTGTCCATGCTCAGACGGACACGCACGTGGTGAGACACGACCACATCCCATCCACGGCTCTGGTTATCAAGAGCTGAAACTGACCCAGTCACCAGCGTTACAAAGATGTTCAACTAGGATTTCATGCTGTTACAACCTACACAGGTGAATATGTAACTGTTCAACTTAGGCAGAGCTTTCCTGTTTTGAATTAACATGAGATTTTTCAAAATATAGTACAGAGAGACATAATGGATATCTATACACTAGCAGGCAGATTTCACAATCACTAAATTTTGGCCCATTTTTCTACTGTGAAATACTGTCAGTCACAGCCCCCTGAAAAATGCCACTCCCTGGAGAAGGAAATGGCAGGCCGCTCCAGTATTCCTGCCTGGGAAAGCCCATGGACAGAGGAGCCGGGTGGGCTACAGTCCACGGGGTCGCGAGAGTTGGACACACCTTAGTGACTAAACCACCACCACCAACTTCTTACGTAGTGTAAGGCTTGGATGTTGTTTCTCATTTTTGTGACTGGAAACTTTCCATCCTCCTTTGCCGTCTTTGTATTTTCTAACTTTGTACAAGTTATATATACACACACTAAAAAAAACAAAAAGAAAAAGAACTGTCACGCACGTAAGCTGCACTCCTGTACTTTTCCGTGTGTGTGCACACTCAGCCACATCTCACTCTCTGCGATCCCACGGAGCCCGCCAGGCGCCTCTGTCCGGATTGGAGTGCGTTGCCACGTCCTTCCCCGGGTTAGCACCTCACAAGCAACGGAAACCACTGCATACGGTTCAACACTCAGGCAGGAGGGGTTTCTGAAGCTGATTAGCATCAAAAGAAGGTAAAGGGATCTTGAACATGGAGAACATGCCATGAGAAACAATACTTACCTGGCTGAGAATGTAGGAGCTGCCCATGAGTATCAGCTTAAGAAAGACCACCACCAGCAGCCCACTACATAAAAAGGAAAAAAAGTCAATACAATTTTCGCCATAGAATAAGGAGTGCAAACCTCAGAGGGCTTCCTACAGCACCATGACCCGACTCTGCAGTGCGACCAGACGCCTGGACTTGTGAGCACTACTGAGCCTGCCCCAGAGCCCTGTGTGAAGAGACAGCACCGTCGCCCCAAGGCTGCAACCCCCAAGCACCGCTGACCACGGCGCTCTCCTCTGCTCCCACACTGTGGTCCTGGGGGTCTCTACGGAGCCCCAGACCCTCCCAGAGTCAAGACCAAGAACCAGGCTCTCAGCTCCCTCCTCCTGCGCCTCCTCGGCTCCCCGGCTGGCGGCGGTGGTCCCCTCCAGCCACCCTGCAGGCAGGCCACGTCTGGCACGCCGTTCACTGGGCTGTTTCCAGTTTTGGCCCCACACCTCTGTCGTCTTGACTTCCGGGGGCAGAGCTGACTGGTGCCAGAGTCCTGACCTCATCCGTCTCATGCACTTGCCCACCCAGCAGCCTCTGAGTCGCCTGGCTGGAACCTCCCTCCCCTCCTCAGGACACAGACGTCACTCCGGGCCAGGGCGTGTCCTGCCCACGTGCAGCGGGTTCTGGGACACCTGGATTCCGGGCCCCGGGGAGCACCCCTGGGCTTTTCCTGACCGAATCCGCCTGAAACCTTCAGAGACACCCAGCTCCCCGCAGTCAGCGGGCAGGTGCCCTGCCGTGTCCGCTCAGCTCCTCCCCAGCGAGGCGTGACCCCAGGGCAAGGTCATCGGGGCCAAGGTCTCCATCCTGGTCTGCAGGGAGGCCTGCGGGCCTGGGTCGCTGCCCTTGAGCACGGTGAGGGCCTCAGAGTGAGACGGGTGCAGATGAGACAGAAACAGACGCTTCAGATAAACCACCCATTTTGCTCAGATGCTTTGAGGAAAGATTAAAACTTCCTACTGCACACTGCGGCTGAACAGACGCGTGCGCAGCCAGCGTGAGGGACGCCAGCCCTTCAGCCACCAGACGCGCGGGTGTCACCCTGGGCGCTTCCTGTCGTCTGCGCCGCCTCCTGACCCCACGCGGGCCCATGTGCTCCTCCACTGCCCGTTCTCTGAATTCTCCCCAATTGCAAAGCCTCCCCCCACACTGAGGGGGGTGTGTGGCCTTTCTGCTGCTTCCCTGACACTCCCTGATGTGGATGGGGAGGGAGGGGTGCCCGTGCCAGGGCAGAGGATGGGGGAGGGGCGCGTGCCGAGAGCCCACGGGGCAGGAGGGGAGGGGCCGGGGCCGGCGCCTCCAGAGCCACGGGGCGTGGGCAGCTGGGAGCGCCAGGGTCCAGCGACTCGGCGGCAGGCACTGCGAAGACGGGACGATCCGGAGGCAGAGGTCCCGCTCCTCCAGGGCAGGGACTCTGAGGCGCACGTCCACGGGCGGAAAGCGGACAAGGAGCCCACTCCAGGTCAGGCCGCAATAGCACTTGCCATCTTCCACACAACAGCCCTCGGGGCAGCAGGGACACGCCTCCTCGCTGACCCTGGGCCCAGCCCCGCATGCAGGGGTCTCTGGGATGCGGGTCACGCTCCTGCCCACATCTGAATTTCTGCCCAGACGCTGACACCAGGGGTCTGCCCTCGGCAGTCGCCTCCTCACTGGGGCGACACGTCTCCATGCCGCCCTGCCCCTGGGGACCCAACAAGGGCAGGCGCCTTTTGTTGAGGGCTCTGTATGTGGGGTGACCCCCAACCGCAGCGCTGGGCTGTGGGAGGCGGGACCCCCGGCCGTCGGCGTTCCTTCCACTCACCTCCTGCCCACGAGGCTAGGGCGGCAACCAGCTGTGGCTGCCCCACCGGCCGGCGAGGGCCCCTCTGCTGTGGGAACAGGGACTCACAACAGCCACAAGCAACAGAGGGGCCGATAACATCCGTCCAGCAGAGACTGTTTTACTAAAAATCCACACATACATTTTACAAAAACAGCGTCCATTAGGATCTCTTGGTCCCTTCCCCAACCCGACGAAAGACAGGGCTCAGAGGAAGGATCTTGCCCCAGACGCCAGGAATGCCCGGCCCCCCAGGCCCCCGTCCATCGCACAGAAGGTGGTGCTCGTGGGCCCCTCTCCAGGATCCAGCCGGGCCCGTGCACCGCCCTCACCGCCGTCCTAAGCGAGGGACGCAGCTCGGGCCTCAGGAGGAGGACGCGGGGAATCCGCAGTGGTTGTGGTCCGCCTCGCCCAGGGCCAGCGTCAGCGACAGGCTGGGCCTCCGCTCCAGCTGCTCCTCCTCGGGGCGGCGCCGCGGCGGCCGAGCTTTGAAGAAGTCCGAGACGTACCGGACCTGGCCGGGGAGAGGCCCGCGGGAGCTGGGGGGCAGGCCGGGCCGGCGCAGGGGCGGGCTGGGGCCGCGGGGCCGAGGGGCGGGGCGGGGCGGGGCGGGCGGGGCGGGCGGCGGAGCGGCAGGGCGGGGCACTCACGGTGAGGCCGGCCACCAGCGCCCCCTGCAGCAGGCCGGCGAGCACGTCGCTCCAGTGGTGCTTGTGGTCGGACACGCGCGAGTAGCCCACGTACAGGGCGAAGGCCACCAGGAAGAACTGCACGGTGGGCCGCAGCAGCCGCGCCCACCGCCAGCGGAGCCGGGCCTGCACGTAGAGCTGGGGCGGGGGCGCCGTGAGCGCACGCGCGTGGCCGGGCGGCCCGCAGCCCACCCGCCGCAGACCCCGCCCGCCAGGCTTCCCCGCGGCCGCACGGGCACACCACGCGCGGCCCAGACCGGCAGACTCACCGCCAAGAACGCCATGCAGTACATTCCAAAGGAGGAGTGTCCGGAGTAGAAGGACAACCTGGAGGGAGGGCGTGGCAGGTGGCGGGCGGCCAGCGGCGGGCGGCCCACGCGCGGCCCTGACCCCAACCCAGCCACACCCCGGCCCGGGCCCTCCCGCCGCGCCGCCCAGCGCACCGGCGGCTCTGTGCACACACGCCGGTGCGGGACGCCTTCGGTCCTTCCCTCGCCACCTCTCCGGCGACCCGGTCACGCCCCACGCGCTTCTGGCGTCACCACGAGGCGGCTCCGGGCCCGAAGGCAGAGCCGGGGCGGCCCCGGTCCAGGCCCAGCTCCACCTTCCCTGTGTGAAGACTGCTTTCCACTTGTGCTCACTGAGACAAGGCTCACGTGCTCTTTGTACAGAATTTCACGTTTTCACGAAGGACACCAGTGAACAAGAGAGAAAACGGTCGACTGAGAGGCCCACCCCACGGCAGCAACTGCAAACCGGGCGGCGGCGGACGAGCAGAGCCACGCCCCAGGGTCCGAGGCTGTCCCCGGAGCCCGGGCCACAAACACGGACCCACTGCCAGCCAGCGCCAACCCAGCGGCCGCCGCGGCCCCGGCCGGCAGAGGGAGGGCGGCAAGAGAGCTCCGCGATAGCCAGGAGCAGAGTCCAGGGTGAGCTGCTCTGGAGAAAGGGGCTGGGAGCCGGGCCAGGGCGGGCCCATCAGCACAGGCCCGGCACCGCCCTCAACGCCCCGCTCCAGCCGGTCCCGGACGCGTCGACCGACACAGCCCACCCGGCGCATACGCCCCCCAACACACACACCCTCAGCGCACAGACCCCAACACATGCATACAGCACACATGGACCCCAACGCGTCAGATAAAGCCCAACACGGCACACGCACCCAACACGCGCCCACCCACCCCTCCCACATACCGCCACGCACATGGACCCACAGGGCACATAAATCCAACCTATACAATGGAAGCTTCCCGCCCTGGGTCCAGGTATTTAAGGACCTATCTGTCCACTAACTAGCTGATCACCCAGCTAACAGCACAGCCTCACGCCACTCACCTAACAAACAACCAACCACGACAACAAACAGCGAAAACAAGAGAAGAATCTGATGTCATAGTTGCTGCGTTACAACATTACAAATGCACAAGGATTTCCATGGAGGTCCACTGCCTAAGTCTCTCTACCTCTCCTGCAGGGGGCCCAGTTCCATCCCAGGGCAGGGATCTAGATCCAAAATGCTGCAACTAACATGGACCCGGTGCAGCCAAATTAGTAAATAAACCTTTAAAACACATGTGTGTGTCTGTATATGTGTATATATATATAAATATATGTATATATACATATATATATATGACAACCAAAAATGTCCAGTTTTCAACAACTAAAAAAATTTAGAAAGCATGAATAAAGAATGTAGGCAATACCCAGGAGGAAAAAGTATTACCAGAAGCTGTCACTCATATGGAATCTAGTAAAAGAGTAATGACAACACACGCAGTGAACCCACGGAAAAGCAGACAGAGAATAGACATATGGACATTGTGGGGAATAAACAGTGGGTGGGAGGCACAGAGGGAACATAGAAACCCATGCTACCACACATGAAAAAGACAGCTACTGTCATTGCGCTGAGGGAACAGGAGCTCCTACGAGGGCTCGTGCGGCAGCCTGGAGGGCTGGGCTGGGTGCCTGGGAGCGGGGAGGGGACCAGGGAGATGCACATGACTGATCTGGGAACACGCATGTCCGTGAACAACAGAAGTCTGTAAAAACTTTAAAAAATAAATAAATAAATAAAAGCTATAAGCCAAAAAAAATAGAAGCTGTTACTCAGGAGACCCAATGTCAGCCTTAGGAAAGACTTTTACCCCGCCATTGAAACTAGGCTCAGAGACCTAAAGTAAGAATGATGTCTGACCTAACACAGAGTACCAAACAAGAAACAGGCACTCCAGAGCTCAGAGCTACAGCATGTGAAGGAAGAGGTCCCCAGGGCGGCTCCAGAGAGGATCCGCGCAGGCGGGAGAGCACGTGCGCATGGAGACCTCGGGTCTAAGGACCAAAACACAACAAGATGAAGACAAGCGAACAAACCCCAGAGTCTCATGGGACCCCATCCAATGCACCAGCATCAAACGGACAGTGAGAGTTGCAAACCACAGAAAGGAGCAGAAAGAGTATCTGAAGGGGGAAGGCCTGAAAACTTCCCACATTTGATGACAAACGTCTGTTCACACATCCTAAAAGCTCAATGAAATCCACACGGGATAAACTCGAAGACAGCCACAGACAGAGCACAATCAAGCTACGAAGAGACGGTTGAGAAGATCTCGAGAGCAGCAAGAGAAAGGATTCATCGCGCAAGAAACCCTCAGTAAGACGAACAGCTAACTTCCCATCAGAAACCAGGGAGGCCAGAAGGATGCAAAGTACTGAAGAGAGAAAACTCCGTGAATCACAAATTCTACATCCGGCAAAACGATCCCGTGAAAACAAAGAGAAACTGAGGCGTTCCCCGACAAACCAGAACCAAGGGAATCCACAGCTCATGTGCCTCCCGATTCCAGCAGGAACGCTCAACGGGCCTTCCATGGAGGAACGAAGGATACCAGACAGGAACTCAACTCCACAAGAGACACAAAAGACAGTGAAAGTAGCTACAAAACATAAGCAGCAGCTGGAAGAGGGCACTGCAGCCCACCGCAGTGCTCTGGCCTGGACAGAGGAGCCTGGCGGGCTATAGTCCACAGGGTTGAAAAGAATCACAAAATTGAGGCGACTTCGCTTGGCAAATATAGCTCATTTTTTTGAAACAGCATAAAACTATGATTATAAATCTATGTTGATGAGCACACAACATACAAAATGTATGACAATAACCTCATAAAGGGGTGGAGCTATACGGCTGCAAATTTTTGGCACAGTTAAGTACCCTTCAGCAGAAAAAGCGGTAATGGAGAAATCTTTTTAAAAGATACAATATAGAAAATAACAAGACAAAGAACATTACATTGTGAGGAAAGGTATCAATCCATCCTGAGCTGTAACAACAAAGGCATCAGCATCTGAACTTGGAGACAGACACTGCAGCATCCAGACCACGTGTGACTGGCCGGTGGGAATGCCAGGGCAGGCAAGTCCACAGACAGAGTGGGTCCTGGCCGGCGGGGGAGGGGCGACAGCTCGCGGGCACGGACGTCCTGTGTGTGCCGAGCCCCTCGGGACTAGGACAGTGGGGCGGAGGCACGAGTGGGGATGCACAGAGAGCCAACGAACTGGGCACATTAAGATGGTACGGTTAGTGGGCTTTTGGCTCTGACGCCTGTACCCACTTTTTCACGGAGGACTGTCGGACAGCAGTTAAATGGAAAGCTCACCAGCAGAGGTGGTGAGGGGACGAACAGGGCACGAGGGTGGGGCCCAACGCCGCAGGAGGTGGCCGCCCCTCGGACACCTCCGGCTCTGCTCCAGGATCCACCCGGACGCCGCCGGAGCTCGCGGCCGGCAGGGCGCAGGCACGGCCTCCCCCGGGACCCGCGCCGGCCGTCTCCGCGCCTGCCCTCCAGGGCGGCTCAGCCCTCGACGCCCAGCTCCCAGGCCCCTCTCCAGCCCGACGCCGCTTCCCAGCTGAGGCGGCGGTGGCCCGGCTCCCCGCCCTGCCCACCTGGACTCGGTGACGTTGGCCGGGCTTCCCCGGCACACCTCCGCCTGCACGTACGCCGAGCAGTTGACGCGGCTCCAGTCAGGGTCACACACGGCCAGGAAGCTGGGCCGCAGCCGGCCGGTCGTGTACTTGGCCAGGTCTGTCAGCGACTGGCTCACTGCAGCCCCGAACAGGAAGGTCCCCAGCACCTTGTAGAGGGCGGCCAGGTAGCTGTTGAAGTCCGAGCGGGAGTGCAGGCGCTCCGTGTGCACCAGGTAGGCCTCCCCCGTTGACACCTGTGGGCAGCGCCGGGCACTCAGGGCTCCCGGCCTCGCCGAGGTCACCGAGGAGCCGGGGCCCCAGGAGGCCCTCCTGTGCGCACACGTCAGCCCCGGCAGGACTGGACCTGCCAGCGCCCCGGCCGCCGCCCCGCACGCCCGCGCGTCTTACAAGGACGACGGTGGCCGTGATGACGACCCCGGCCATGACCCCGTGGGTGATAGTGTCTGGACGGTAGGGGTAGCGGATGGAGTCATCGTCACAGTAGAAACCTCGCTTGTACGGAGCGTTGACGAGCGTCAGGATGGCACCGGGCAGACAGGCTGTGGGGAGAGAGGCAGAGAGGACGGTGGCCCCGAGGGGGTCCCCAGCACGCGCCACCCAGAGTCCGCGCGGCGGTCTGGCGCCGGGACCCAGCCCGGGCCTCCCTCTGGGCCTCCTCGCCTCCCTGCCCACCCGACAGCCAGCAGCTTTTCTCTAGGTAAACGCTGGTCACTGTGGCTTCCGTCAGCAAAGTCCTGCCCAGGCCAAGCGCCCAGCCCCCACAGCACCGCCCACCCTCTCCCCGCCCACTTCCTCCCAGCCTCCACTCTGCCGTCAGGCAGAGCCAACAGGCGGCCACTCGGGCCTCTGCTCGAGGCTCCCCGGCCGCCCAGAACGTCTCACTGGCTGCCCGGACATCTCCGCGCGGCTCCCGTTGCCCTGCTGACCGCCCTGCTGCTGGGCGCCCTCTCACAGCAGGGGGCTCCCTTCCTCCGCGGGTTCTCGCCTTGTGGTTCAACGGTGCCAGCCTTTGAATGGCTCCCTGAGCACCCGCCTCCCGGGGTGAGCCCTCGGTGCGTGGGGGGGGGGAGACACACACAGACTGTCATGTTCAAGGCCAAAGAATCTGGCCCTGGGAGGCCAGTGTTTAACAGGCAACTGCTAAAAGGGACCCCCAGCGATCAGAGACCAAGAGTGAGACACCAGCACCAAGCGCAGTCCCGGAGCCGGTCACAGGGGGCCCAACAGGCCTGGCCCCAGGGCAGGAGCTCCGTCCAAAGGCATATTCAGGAGCCACAAGCCATGACCGGGCCCTGCCAGGCAAGGCAGCAGCCCTGGAGTCCAGCGGCCCCAGAAGCCAAGGGCGGCGGGGGGCAGGGCTCCCTGCCCTCTGCCAGGGTGGGTGCACCCAGACAACCCCAGGCAGGGTGCCCTTTGGCCCAGGCAGGGCAGGTGACAGGAGGAAAAGGGTGTGACCAGAGCAGGGGGAGGAGGGCCACACCTCCTCCCAAAGGCCAAGCTCGGGACCGGGGGCCCACCCAGGATGGTGCCGGTACAGGGCGGGACTCAGTGAAGAACACAGGGGTCGGCCTCCTGGAGTCAAGGGGCGGGGAAGAACACTCCCAGGCACACCACAAACGCAGGCAGGGAGCTGGCTGTGGCATGCAGGGGGGTGTCAGGAGGGCACACAGGGGCGGCGGCTGACAGACGCCCTGAGGCCCCCTGGAGAGGAGCACCCTCAGAGGGTGGCCGAGGACAGGCCGGAGAGTAGGAGCAGAGGAGGGGAGCAGGGTGGAGCCAGAGAGGCCGCGGAGGAGAGGCGGGGGTGGGGGGGCTAAGATGTCAAGTGGAGCTTCATCCCTGCAGTCTGAGCAGGATGGCGCTGAGTCAACCCCCAACTCCTGCCTCCAGGTCCCAGACCTTTCCCCTGGAGAATCAGACACACGCGATCCAGAGGGGAGCCGGGCTCCCTCGGATTCAGGACTCAGGGAGAGCCGCTCGGCTCAGGTGGCCCCACAGTAGACGCGCCACGGCCTTCCTGCCCTAGTGTCGACCCTGTGTTTTCCTCAAGGTCTTGTCACCCCTGAAATTGAACTGCTGTTGTACTCAACCCTCTAGGCTGGAAGCTGGGTCCGCCTGGGCCCCAGTCCCTGGCGCCAGGGAGTCCCATCTAACCCAACCACTGCTCGGCCCCCTGCGGCTGTGTGACCTCCAGGGGAAGCGGAGCATCCCGGAGTGGAAACTAGGGGGTCATATATGCGCCTCCCTCGCAGACTGACTGGAGAAAACGGCTTAATTACTGGCACGTGGCTTAATGCCTGGCCGACAGTAACAGCCACATAAATCTTTAAGTACTCAGGAAATGATGCCGAGGGTGGGCAGATATCATCAAGCCATGAACCAGGGCCCTGCCAGGCAAGGCAGCAGCCCTGGAGTCCAGCGGCCCCAGAAGCCAAGGGCGGCGGGGGGCAGGGCTCCCTGCCCTCTGCCAGGGTGGGTGCACCCAGACAACCCCAGGCAGGGTGCCCTTTGGCCCAGGCAGGGCAGGTGACAGGAGGAAAAGGGTGTGACCAGAGCAGGGGGAGGAGGGCCACACCTCCTCCCAAAGGCCAAGCTCGGGACCGGGGGCCCACCCAGGATGGTGCCGGTACAGGGCGGGACTCAGTGAAGAACACAGGGGTCGGCCTCCTGGAGTCAAGGGGCGGGGAAGAACACTCCCAGGCACACCACAAACGCAGGCAGGGAGCTGGCTGTGGCATGCAGGGGGGTGTCAGGAGGGCACACAGGGGCGGCGGCTGACAGACGCCCTGAGGCCCCCTGGAGAGGAGCACCCTCAGAGGGTGGCCGAGGACAGGCCGGAGAGTAGGAGCAGAGGAGGGGAGCAGGGTGGAGCCAGAGAGGCCGCGGAGGAGAGGCGGGGGTGGGGGGGCTAAGATGTCAAGTGGAGCTTCATCCCTGCAGTCTGAGCAGGATGGCGCTGAGTCAACCCCCAACTCCTGCCTCCAGGTCCCAGACCTTTCCCCTGGAGAATCAGACACACGCGATCCAGAGGGGAGCCGGGCTCCCTCGGATTCAGGACTCAGGGAGAGCCGCTCGGCTCAGGTGGCCCCACAGTAGACGCGCCACGGCCTTCCTGCCCTAGTGTCGACCCTGTGTTTTCCTCAAGGTCTTGTCACCCCTGAAATTGAACTGCTGTTGTACTCAACCCTCTAGGCTGGAAGCTGGGTCCGCCTGGGCCCCAGTCCCTGGCGCCAGGGAGTCCCATCTAACCCAACCACTGCTCGGCCCCCTGCGGCTGTGTGACCTCCAGGGGAAGCGGAGCATCCCGGAGTGGAAACTAGGGGGTCATATATGCGCCTCCCTCGCAGACTGACTGGAGAAAACGGCTTAATTACTGGCACGTGGCTTAATGCCTGGCCGACAGTAACAGCCACATAAATCTTTAAGTACTCAGGAAATGATGCCGAGGGTGGGCAGATACCCGCCACCCCGGGGCTTCCAGCTGACACCTGGCCCGGCCCAGAAGGGGTCCCCCCAGGGCGCGGAAGCACGAGGCTGGGCCGGCAGTCCAGGTGGCCCGCTCCAGCCCCAGCGGAGCAGGAACCAGCCGGAGGGAGGGCACTTCAGGCTGGAGCGGCCCCTCCCAGCGCCGGGGGTAGAATTCCCGGGCCATTGTCCTCGAAGTCCCGGAGCAAACACTCAGCGTTTGTTTCCAAGACCCCGGGGGGTTGGGGGGGGGGGCGCGGGACGCCCCTCCCCCCACCTGGCCCACAAACCCGCCCGACAGGTTTGGTCGGCGCGAACCCGACCCCGCCGTCTTCCTCCCGGCTCTCCCGGGCCCGAGCGGGAGGACGAGGGTTCGAATCCCACCCCTGCCCGCGCGGCCCCGGCCAGGGGCTCTCCCAGGGCCCGCCGGGCCAGCCGACCCGAGGCGCGGAGAGGAGGGCCGCCCGGTCTACCTGCGGCCACGCCCCCCGGCCCGCCCCGCCCCGCCGCCGCCCGCGTGAATCACCCTCCGGGCCGGCCAGGCGGGACCGGAGGCGGAGGCGCGGGCGGCCCCGGCGGCGACTTCCTGCTGCCGCGGCAGGGGGCACCGACGCCCGCCGACCCGGGACGCTCGGGCCGGGGCTGGGGGGCTGAGGCCCGGGACGGCGCGCGCAGGCGTCAGGGCACGGGGAGGGGAGCGGCGTGGTCCCGGCCGGAGGGCGCGTCCCCGGCTCCCCCACGCCGGGGGCCTCGGCCCGTCCTGCAGAAGCTCGGGAGCCCGGCCTGGGAGAGGGCCCCCCACCACACACCGGTCCCCGCGGCTCTTACCGACCAGCACGCACAGCACGTCGAGCAGCACGAAGACCCACCTCCGCTCCATGCCGCCCCCGCCCGGGCCGCGCCCCCGACCCCCGGCGCGCGCCCCAGCGCGTCCCGTCGCGTCCCGGCCCGGCCGCGGGGTCACATGGGCGCGGAGCCCGGCGCGGCCCGGGAGCGGCCGGCGGGGCGGGGCGGGGCCGCCGAGGGGAGGGCCGGACTCTGCCCCCGCCCCGCCGGCGGGGAGCGGCGCGGGGAGCGCGCGAGGCGACGGGGGCGCCGCGGCGCGGAGCCGGAGGGGTCGTCGGCGCCCGGCGCGGCCCCCCACCCGCCGGGAGGCTGCGGCTCGGGCCGGCCGGGCTCTCCGCAGCGTCCGCGTCCCACCGCGTGCCCCGGGCGCCCGCGGATGGGGCCGGGAGAAGGAACGAACACGCGAAAGAATGAGCGGGCGGGGGGCGTGGAGGAGGACCGTCCCTGCGGGCCCCTCGGTTTCCTCTTGGGGCACCCGAGCTCCTCTGTCCGCGTCTGAATTCTTCTGAACGAGGAAGTGCCTGCGAATCGATGGGGTGTGATGGTTTAACTGCAGGGTGTTTGTCTTTCCTCTTGGCCCTTAAAATCCTGGCGACCCTTAGATCCCATCTCCCCAGCGCCCACCCTGTTTTGTGCCAGGCCCTGCTCCTCTGTGGCACACTTCCTGCCCTCTTTTACACGGAGCTCGTCCTGCGGGGAGGACTTGCTCAGACACTGGAGAGGGTCCAGGGAGGGCCTGGGTCCTGCTCCCCGCCAGGTACCAAAGCAGCCCTGAGCCTGGAGGTGCCCGGGGGTCCACACCCCCACACCGGATCCTTTGGGCTGGAACTATCTGAGGCGCCTTGGAGAGAGGCCAGCCCCCTCCAGGAGAGCGCTGGCAGCACCCCGCGGGTTTTGACACTCTCAAGGTCACAGTGGGAAGGTCCAGGGCTGGGGTTTGAACCCAAGCAGCCTGGCCTCAGCCCCACCCGTGCCAACAATCGGAATACAGGACATGGTCCCCAGCTTTTTTTAAGAGATGCAGGGAGCCAGGCCCAGAGAGGGGCATCCCCTGGCCCAAGATCAAGCAGCCCTGAAGCTGCTTCAGGAGGGAGTGGGGGTCGGCGGAGGCAAAGTGCTGGGGAGGGGAGCGGCTGCACCGTTCCTCCGCGGCTCCCCGCACGGGCCCTCTGGGCAGAGGCCCCTGAACTCCAGAACCGTTTCCCGAGGCAGGCCTCCAGACGCCACCCCTCCTGCCCCCACAGCACGCAGAGTAACTCAGCCCACCCCAGGGCGTGACCAGGTTGTGAGCTCCAACTGCTGGACCAGACAGACACCCGGGAGGGAGTGTCCCAGCAACCCCAGCCCCTCTTCAACCGCACACCCAGGAGTCCTCAAAACGCAGCTTCCTTCCTCACCCGCGACTTCCTCCAAAGAATCAGATTACTTGCCTGCAGGGCTAACCTCTGTCTGGGCAGAGGCGGGGCTGTCGCGAGGGCCTGGCTCTGGTTAGGGGATCCCGGGGTCCTGGACTCCTGCCAGCACACCCCGCCCCCAGAAGGCTCCTCCAGTTTGTTCATTTATTACTTCACGCAAAGGAATTTACCTTAAGAAACACACCTGGAAGTGCCAGCAGTTTACCGGGACCTTAGCCCGATTTTCACTTGGGTGCCTTTGCACTTGAGCCTCGCTGCGATCAGTGCCCCTCTCTGCGCTCTCGACAGGTTCAGTAAGGGCTGGGGGGTGCCCCATGACCGGCCTTTTTTTGCCAGGCCCTGCTCCTCTGTGGCACACTTCCTGCCCTCTTTTACACGGAGCTCGTCCTGCGGGGAGGACTTGCTCAGACACTGGAGAGGGTCCAGGGAGGGCCTGGGTCCTGCTCCCCGCCAGGTACCAAAGCAGCCCTGAGCCTGGAGGTGCCCGGGGGTCCACACCCCCACACCGGATCCTTTGGGCTGGAACTATCTGAGGCGCCTTGGAGAGAGGCCAGCCCCCTCCAGGAGAGCGCTGGCAGCACCCCGCGGGTTTTGACACTCTCAAGGTCACAGTGGGAAGGTCCAGGGCTGGGGTTTGAACCCAAGCAGCCTGGCCTCAGCCCCACCCGTGCCAACAATCGGAATACAGGACATGGTCCCCAGCTTTTTTTAAGAGATGCAGGGAGCCAGGCCCAGAGAGGGGCATCCCCTGGCCCAAGATCAAGCAGCCCTGAAGCTGCTTCAGGAGGGAGTGGGGGTCGGCGGAGGCAAAGTGCTGGGGAGGGGAGCGGCTGCACCGTTCCTCCGCGGCTCCCCGCACGGGCCCTCTGGGCAGAGGCCCCTGAACTCCAGAACCGTTTTCCCGAGGCAGGCCTCCAGACGCCACCCCTCCTGCCCCCACAGCACGCAGAGTAACTCAGCCCACCCCAGGGCGTGACCAGGTTGTGAGCTCCAACTGCTGGACCAGACAGACACCCGGGAGGGAGTGTCCCAGCAACCCCAGCCCCTCTTCAACCGCACACCCAGGAGTCCTCAAAACGCAGCTTCCTTCCTCACCCGCGACTTCCTCCAAAGAATCAGATTACTTGCCTGCAGGGCTAACCTCTGTCTGGGCAGAGGCGGGGCTGTCGCGAGGGCCTGGCTCTGGTTAGGGGATCCCGGGGTCCTGGACTCCTGCCAGCACACCCCGCCCCCAGAAGGCTCCTCCAGTTTGTTCATTTATTACTTCACGCAAAGGAATTTACCTTAAGAAACACACCTGGAAGTGCCAGCAGTTTACCGGGACCTTAGCCCGATTTTCACTTGGGTGCCTTTGCACTTGAGCCTCGCTGCGATCAGTGCCCCTCTCTGCGCTCTCGACAGGTTCAGTAAGGGCTGGGGGGTGCCCCATGACGCCGGCCTGGGCGAGACAAGCACCTACTGCGTGCTGGGAGGGGCTCGCCCCTGGGGAGGCTCATTCCGCAGGAGCCAGGTGGCTGGGGAAGGGCCGCCCTCCTCTCCCTGCTGACCAGGGCAGGGACGCGATTATGTGGTGAGGGCAGTAGGGATTGGGGTCAGGGCTAGGTTAGGGTCAGCTGGAGAATCCGCCGTGGGCCAGAAAGGCCGGCCCTGGGGACAGAGCCCAGGCTGGGAGTCACGGATGTAACTGGCTGGGTCCCGGGCTTGCCCGTGTCCCCCAGAGGCCAGACCTCCCCGCCTGCCTGGCAGTCAGGGCTGCCTCGCTGCACCTGAGGGCCCTGGGTTGGGCTCCAAGGTGCAGAAAGAGGGGCCTGGGAGTGAGCAGGAAGGCGCTGGCACACAGCCCTGCCGCCAGTGCCCCCCAGCCCGCCCGTCTGCACTCCTGGGGCCGGGCTGCGCAGTCACATCCAGGTGGGGAAGGCCAAGTGGGCGGACAGTGCCTCGGTCTCTCCATCTGCACAATCGGCACAAAGGCCAGCCCCACTAGGAAGCACTAAACGGTAGGAGTGTCCGCTCACCCAGGGTCCCAGAGCGCGTCACTCCGGGACTCCGCACGACCGTCCAGTCAGGACCTGGGTGACCTCCGCTGCAGCGCCGCGTCCCCATCCAGGAGCCCGGGTCCCAGGGACGTCGCCCCTCAGGCAGGTCCCCTCGCATGCTCAGGTTTCACCTGCGGGTCCCCAGCGGCTGCCCCTCGGGAAGGCCTCCCCGTGCCTCCCCGGTGTGCTCTGCCGATCCCCGGCCTGGAGCGCCAGGAATCAGGACGCACCGACCGGGCGCTCTGCTGCTGCTTCGGAACCCAGGTGAGCACGTGAGCCACGGAGGCCCCGAGCTCCGCGGGATCGCAGCCACCACGCAGCGCAGGCCCAGAGAAGTGAGGGAGAACAGGCAGGTCACACCTCTGAGCACGCAAAAGCCCCTCCCGCTGCACCCCTGCCCCCAAACCAGGGCCCTGGCTGAGGAGCACACAGTGGGGACCCGGAGCCTCTGCAAAGCCGCGCACCCTGGTCCCTCCAGGCAGGTGGCGACCCATGAGGAAAAGTGACACGGGCCTCCAGAGAGAACCCCCTTTCCGAGACCCCACAGCCATCCTGGGTCTCGGCCCTTTGGGGCAGCCCTCGGGAGCAGGGCCTGCATTCAGCTCCCAGGTGCTCACACAGGCCTTGTTCTGCGCCCAGCTCCACAGGAGGGCCTGGGGCAGCATGTGCGGGCACTGGGTCCCCGCGGACGCCTTCACACTCCAGCCTCCAGCCCCCCAACTCTACTGGGGGGTGGAGTAAGCCCCACCCACTGGACCCCCAGATGGGGAAGAAGAGACACAGGCCCCAGCAGGCAGCACGGCAGCGGCCTCTGCTGGACGCCGAGGCAAAGCGACAGGCCTGCCAGACCTCAGGACGTTCCGGGCGCTTCTACTGGGCCAGGACCTCGGGCCCCATGCCCTCAGAGCAGCCCAGGAAGAGGGCTGCAGGGTCTGACGAGTGAATCTGAGGCAAACGGATCACTGCTCACATAAAGCGTCCCCAGCACTGAACGGACATACTTGCCCGACGAGATCTGTTTACCTCTGATTCAAACCTAAGGGCAAGTCCTAAAACCCAAGCTGCGGGGACAGTCATCCCATTCCAGATCCCAGGGTCCTGGACCAGAGCGGATAAGGCCCCAGCCCAGGACAGGCCACTTGCGGCCGCCTCTGTCCCACTCCCACCCCCAGGAGCTCCCTGCGGTTGTGGCCAGGCCGGTGGCTAGCTCCTTCAGCAGAGCGGCTGAGCCAGGGTCCCCTGGCAAAGGCTCCCACGGACCAAGCACCCGTCCCCGCGTGGTCAGAAGGCAGGTCGCAGCGGCGGAGGACAGCACTGGATCAACTGGCGAACGGCAGTGGAGCAGCACGGCAGCTTGTCCGTCTGTGACAAGCCCGTCCCGGAGGCCAGCACCGGCATCCCAGCACTGGGACGGCGCGGGGCACCGGGCGTGGGGGCGACTGCCCGCGGGTCTGGGTGGAAACCAGGGGACCCGCAGGCAGGCCCAGCCGGCTCGCCATCGGGACGCCTGAACCTGGGCTTCCCGGGCGAGTCAGTGGTAGAGCCCGCCTGCCCGCGCAGGGGACGCCGCGGAAGCCCGTGTGCCAGAGAGCCCGGGCAGCGACCCGCACGCCGGCCAGCCGACGACGAAAACAAGCCGGCGAGAAACACGCGGTGCGTGTGTCCACGCTGGGCCAGGCGGCGGCCGCAAGCAGTGCGAGGAGGCCCAGGCAGCAGGGACGGGTCCGGACGCACAGCGAGGACAGACCGTGGACGGCATCGAGTTCCAGCGAGTACGCGGGGACCCAGGAGCAGAGCCCAGGAGGGGCAGCGGAGCAGAAACGCCCAGCGGGACAGCCAGGAAGCCTCACCACCCCCGCGCCGCCCCCCAGCGATGAAAGGCGCCCACCCGCAGGTCCTAGGAGCTCCGGGGAGGGAAGGACCCCAGGCGCTTCACAGCCAAACAAAAAGTCACTCAGGAAACAGGACTGAGAATGCCAACCTCTGTCAGATACGAGAGAAGCCGGAAGTAATAGGGTGCCAAGAAATGAAACAATCCAACCGTAAATGTTACCGTTACTCCACTGCAGAGCCGGCCCTGACGCTTACACCAAGTTTGAAAACCAGTGCTCGAGACAGAGGAGGAGTGAGGACTCTCGGCCAGCAAGAGTCGAGAGCACGTGGCGCAGCCTCCCGGGCCACCGGCCACCTGCGCCCTCGCCCCCTCACCGGCTCTCCCGGTCAGGTCCCGCCCCGTCAGGGCTCAGCGCAGAACTGACCGCCTCCACCTGCCTGACCCCCTCCCTCACAGCACACAGAGCCTGCTCCCACGACTCCCAGGCCCCCAGGCCCCCAAGGGAGCCTGGCAGGGGGCCCACTGAGTGCCCAGCGCCTCCCTCACGCCACCTGCCCAATCCACAGCACAGCACCCAGGGCTTCCAACCAAGTTTAATAAATAAAACAGGGGTCAAGGCAGTTGTCACTTCACAGTGTGGTCCTTGACAGGGCAAGGGAAGGAGTCTCGCCCTGCGGACAGACTCGAGCCAAAGCCCCCCTGGTGACACGGGGTGGGAGCACTGCCCTGCCCCCGGAGGACCCCACTCCCATCTGTAAACAGAAACATAAGTAAAACAAGCCACAACGGTGGCTGGGGAGGGGGCCCAGGACCCCAGCCACCCGGCCAGGGGCTCGACAGAAAGACCGCCTCGGCCCAGGGCTGAGACAGGCCCCAGGTGTGCAGGGGGGGGGACCGGGCCTCCCCCGGTGCCCGAAAACAAGCCGGCGAGAAACACGCGGTGCGTGTGTCCACGCTGGGCCAGGCGGCGGCCGCAAGCAGTGCGAGGAGGCCCAGGCAGCAGGGACGGGTCCGGACGCACAGCGAGGACAGACCGTGGACGGCATCGAGTTCCAGCGAGTACGCGGGGACCCAGGAGCAGAGCCCAGGAGGGGCAGCGGAGCAGAAACGCCCAGCGGGACAGCCAGGAAGCCTCACCACCCCCGCGCCGCCCCCCAGCGATGAAAGGCGCCCACCCGCAGGTCCTAGGAGCTCCGGGGAGGGAAGGACCCCAGGCGCTTCACAGCCAAACAAAAAGTCACTCAGGAAACAGGACTGAGAATGCCAACCTCTGTCAGATACGAGAGAAGCCGGAAGTAATAGGGTGCCAAGAAATGAAACAATCCAACCGTAAATGTTACCGTTACTCCACTGCAGAGCCGGCCCTGACGCTTACACCAAGTTTGAAAACCAGTGCTCGAGACAGAGGAGGAGTGAGGACTCTCGGCCAGCAAGAGTCGAGAGCACGTGGCGCAGCCCCCCGGGGCCACCGGCCACCTGCGCCCTCGCCCCCTCACCGGCTCTCCCGGTCAGGTCCCGCCCCGTCAGGGCTCAGCGCAGAACTGACCGCCTCCACCTGCCTGACCCCCTCCCTCACAGCACACAGAGCCTGCTCCCACGACTCCCAGGCCCCCAGGCCCCCAAGGGAGCCTGGCAGGGGGCCCACTGAGTGCCCAGCGCCTCCCTCACGCCACCTGCCCAATCCACAGCACAGCACCCAGGGCTTCCAACCAAGTTTAATAAATAAAACAGGGGTCAAGGCAGTTGTCACTTCACAGTGTGGTCCTTGACAGGGCAAGGGAAGGAGTCTCGCCCTGCGGACAGACTCGAGCCAAAGCCCCCCTGGTGACACGGGGTGGGAGCACTGCCCTGCCCCCGGAGGACCCCACTCCCATCTGTAAACAGAAACATAAGTAAAACAAGCCACAACGGTGGCTGGGGAGGGGGCCCAGGACCCCAGCCACCCGGCCAGGGGCTCGACAGAAAGACCGCCTCGGCCCAGGGCTGGAGACAGGCCCCAGGTGTGCAGGGGCGGGCCTCGGTGCCGGGCGGGGGTGAGTCCCGGGTCCTCAGGGCACACCCGAGGCTGCCAAGGACGGGGTGGGGCGTAAAGTGCAGCTTTTCCTGAAGTGGAGAGCGCGGGCGGACGGCAGGTCAGGCGGCCGGCATCGAGGTATATGGCTCTGTGCCCCACGGGGTTTGGCACCAAGTAGCAGCTGCCCCGAGCCCTGGGCGAGGCGGCCCAAGGTCCAGCCGGGCACTGGAGACAGGCGAGCGGAGCGCCCCAGCGCCCGGCAGAGGCTGCTGGTGGGGCGGCGTCCGGCCCGTCTCCCCATCCCTGGGGGGGCCTCTGCTGCAGAACAGGCCAGCGCTCTGCCGGGCCGCCCAGTGGGTCCCAGGGTGGGCGGGGGCCGGGGTCAGGCGGTGCTGGTCCGTGTGTGGCACAGGAGGGGCCCCGCTCACCCTGGTCCTCCGAAAGCTCTGAGCGGAAGAGGCGCCACCCGAGGCCCGTGAGAAAGGGAAGGGGTGGGAAGACTGCCGGCGGGCCTCGCGCCGGCCCCGGTGCCGTCCGGCCACGTGCCTGCCCGCGGCCAGGCTCAACAGGTCATCACGTTACAGCTGCAGGGAAGACAGGGGAGACAGCAGGGGTCAGCGCCGCCCCGCGCGCGGCCCGCCCCTGCCTCCCAGGGACCCGCCCGCGGCCCGCGGCCCCTCCCGAGGCAGCCCCGCCTGGCGCCTGGGCAGGGCTGGCAGCTCGCAGGGCCGGGAGCAGCCTGGCACTGGCCCCGTGTGTACCTTTTTGGCTTTTGAACCGTATGAATGTATTACCTAGTCAGAGAGATAAATAAGCCAAATTTAAAGTAGAGAATAAAGCTAAAGTAACCAACAGCCTGCTCCGGGGCCACGCCACCCTGGGGCAGCCCCTCCCGTGGGCCGCAGCGTGGCCTGAGGTGGGGGCACAGCAGACGAGGGTCGGGGGCCTCACTCACTGTGACAGGGGCTCTGAGTGCAGCCCAGGGGCCGGGCATGCAGGGCGGGCAGCCAGGAAGGGGTTCACGTCCCCGATGCCGATGAGTCCAAACTCAGCCACGGATAAGGCCACCTGTGCAGGGGCCACGGCCTCCTGAGGCTCGCCATCCATGTCCTCGTGGCTGGAGATGAGCGGCAGCTCCTCGGGAAGGGCCCCGGGCAGGGCCAAGTCCACAGCCAGCCTTGCGCTGGCACCAGGCTCGGGAGCAGCCGTGGCGGGCGGGAAGAAGGCGGGCTCGGCCAGCGCTGGGGGCCGCCGAGGCCAGGGCAGTGCTGAGGGCGCGTCCACGTCCAGCGGCTGGAACAGAGGCGGCCCCGGCTCCGAGGCTGAGGGCGCGTCGGGGGCCTCCCCGGGCTTGCCAAGACTCCCAGACGCGCTGCTGCCCACGGTCAGAGGCTCTGCCGGGGGAGAACGGGGCTGTGGCCAGGCCCTGCCGGGTCAAGGGCAACCCAGCCGCAGTCCGGGGACCCCGAGGCCACGATCCCCTCGGACCGTGACTTGCACGGGCTCCAGCCTGCCGGGCCCAGCGAAGCGGAGGACCCCCCTTACAGAACGCCACACAAACAAGAGGTAAGACACACGAGGACACGGAAAGCCCGACATGTGGGAAGGACCTGACCCCCGTTCCTCAGGGCGGGTCAGCAGAAGTCACGCTCCCAGAGCCCGTGAAGGGGACGTGGGGCCAGCGCAGACCTGCACACGGGTGCGTGGCGGGCACGCAGACCTCTCCCCGGGCCAGCGAGGCGCCCGACCGGACCCTGGAGCCAGGACAATGGACGCCCCAGCGGACCCAGAGACCAGGGTCTCTGCCCCGAGGTCCCTTCGGAAACAGCAGTCTCCAGCTGGGCCTTGCCCCACTCCCACACTGTCCCGGACCGCATGCTGGAGGGTGGATCCCCAGGCCCCACGGGCCTCACCCCACACGCAAAGCTGGCCCCGGCAATAAGCCAAATTTAAAGTAGAGAATAAAGCTAAAGTAACCAACAGCCTGCCGGGGCCACCCCTGGGGCAGCCCTCCCGTGGCGCAGCGTGGCCTGAGGTGGGGGCACAGCAGACGAGGGTCGGGGGCCTCACTCACTGTGACAGGGGCTCTGAGTGCAGCCCAGGGGCCGGGCATGCAGGGCGGGCAGCCAGGAAGGGGTTCACGTCCCCGATGCCGATGAGTCCAAACTCAGCCACGGATAAGGCCACCTGTGCAGGGGCCACGGCCTCCTGAGGCTCGCCATCCATGTCCTCGTGGCTGGAGATGAGCGGCAGCTCCTCGGGAAGGGCCCCGGGCAGGGCCAAGTCCACAGCCAGCCTTGCGCTGGCACCAGGCTCGGGAGCAGCCGTGGCGGGCGGGAAGAAGGCGGGCTCGGCCAGCGCTGGGGGCCGCCGAGGCCAGGGCAGTGCTGAGGGCGCGTCCACGTCCAGCGGCTGGAACAGAGGCGGCCCCGGCTCCGAGGCTGAGGGCGCGTCGGGGGCCTCCCCGGGCTTGCCAAGACTCCCAGACGCGCTGCTGCCCACGGTCAGAGGCTCTGCCGGGGGAGAACGGGGCTGTGGCCAGGCCCTGCCGGGTCAAGGGCAACCCAGCCGCAGTCCGGGGACCCCGAGGCCACGATCCCCTCGGACCGTGACTTGCACGGGCTCCAGCCTGCCGGGCCCAGCGAAGCGGAGGACCCCCCTTACAGAACGCCACACAAACAAGAGGTAAGACACACGAGGACACGGAAAGCCCGACATGTGGGAAGGACCTGACCCCCGTTCCTCAGGGCGGGTCAGCAGAAGTCACGCTCCCAGAGCCCGTGAAGGGGACGTGGGCCAGCGCAGACCTGCACACGGGTGCGTGGCGGGCACGCAGACCTCTCCCCGGGCCAGCGAGGCGCCCGACCGGACCCTGGAGCCAGGACAATGGACGCCCCAGCGGACCCAGAGACCAGGGTCTCTGCCCCGAGGTCCCTTCGGAAACAGCAGTCTCCAGCTGGGCCTTGCCCCACTCCCACACTGTCCCGGACCGCATGCTGGAGGGGTGGATCCCCCCAGGCCCCACGGGGCTCCCCCTACACGCAAAGCTGGCCCCGGAGCACCTCGTGTGCCGATGCCCGAGCAGACCACATGATGGGAGGACACGGGGCCGCGGACACCCCTCCTCAGTGTCACCGGCCCGGCTCAGAGGCCGCGGCGGGGGCTCCGGGGCCAGGGCCGCCCCACTCACCCGCGTGCATCTGGGCCAAATGGTCACGCTCGGGGCCGGGGCCGCGGACAGCGGCGGGCAGGGGCAGGGGCGGTGAGGAGCGGGGGCGGCCAGGGCCGTCGGGGTCACTGCCCTCCAGGTCCTGGTCCGTGTCCCTGAGGGGAGAGGGGGTTGAGGGCAGGGCTGCCTCGGGCCCGGGCCCCCACCGCCCAGGGCGACCGGCACGCACGTGTTTCCCGCCGGGCCATACTTCCGGCGGCCCAGCCGCGTCTGCTGGGAGAAGTCGTCATAGCGCTCCGACTTCTTCCACAGGTAGTAGTACTCCACGCACTCGCCCACCGACCGGGTGCGCACCTGCGGGCGGCGCCGTCAGCCGGGCCCAGCCCTCCCCGCCCGCCGCCCAGGACGGCAGGGAGGAGCAGACCCGGAGCCGTCACCCCCGGAGGGTGGCCTCACTGCCGAAGGAGGGGCCCCGCGGAGCCCAGGAGGGCCTGGGACGTGCCGGCGCACGGCACCCACGGCAAGGCCAGCCACCCGCCCTGCCCCAGCGAGGCCCTCGGACGGCCCAGGGCCAGCGTCACAGCCGACCTGAGACTCGCGTGGGAGGAAACCACAAGCCCAAAGCGGGCACTGGGAGGGGGGCACCGGCGGCTTCAGGGCAGAAGCAGCCTCTGGGAGGACTGGGCGGCCCGACCGCTGGGCCCGCACTGCTGCAGACCCCCGAGGGCGACGCTGCGCCCTGCTGCTCAGCCCTGCCTCTCCCCCGCCGAGGCCCGCAGGGAGCGGCGGGTCGGGGCTGCTGGCCCCAGGGGAACAGACGGGGCGGAGGGCGAGCCTCGGGGGGCGGGGCCGCAGCAGGCCCACCTTGTTGGCCTGGATCAGGTGGAAGTTCTTGCCGTGCACGCGGAAGCCGTGCTCGAAGTTGCGGCGCTCCTCCTCGCTCCAGGCGCACAGCCCGTCTGCGGGGACGGGGCGTCAGCGGCGGGACGGGGGCGGGGGGCCCCCGGGCCGGCCGGCGCTCACCTCGGATCACCTTTACGTTGAACCGCAGCCTCCGCAGGGCCTCCTCCGCATTGAAATTGCACTTCACCAGCTCGTACAGCGCCTGGGGGTGGGAGAGGGCCCCTGAGCCGCCGGGCGCCGGGGCGCGGCCGCAGGGACGGGACGCACGCGGCCCAGGCCACCTTCCCTGTGACGGGCGGCTCGCCCCCGAGTGTGTCGCGAGCACAGGAGCAAGCCGGCCCGGCCCTGGCCTGGGGGCCCTCCGCCCCGGCAGCCCACCTGCTCACTGTCCTTCACGGCCTCTCCCTCCGGGAGCTGCGGCCCCGCCGTCTCGTGCCACCTCCGCCTCGCCGCCCGGTACAGGAACTCCTCCACCTCCCTCTCGGGAAGGACGCCGGGGTCCCAGAGCAGCTGGTCCTCGTTCTCGTAGACTGCGCGGCAAGGGCGGGGCCGGGGTCACGCGCCCGCACGAGGGTCATCGCCTCTGACCGCCTCCCGGAGCACCCCCGGGCCAGGCCGACTCCCCCGCCCCGCAGGACAGGAGCCCGGCGGGGGCACCACGCGGGCGGGGCAGGGAGGCCGGGGCGCCCAGCGGCCAGAAACCAGGGCCGCCTCCCACGGGAGACAGCAGCCCACCAGAGCCCGAGGGGACGTCCGAGCCCGGCCCGCGAGGAGGGCCCGCGCGGGGAGCCCGGCCTCGAGCCCCGCCGCCGCCCCCGGCCGGCAGCACCGGCGCGCCGGGCACCCTCAGGCGGCCGCCAGGTGGGCAGAGCACGCGGGCCAGCGCCAGGCGAGAGCCCAGGGCGGCGCCTCCGCCTCGTCCAGGAAGAGCCGCGCCGACCACCACGCACTCGCCCGGGGCCGGGGCTGCCGCCCGACCCCGCTCCAAGCTGGCCTCGCGCCGCGGCCGCCGCCGCCTCTCTGCACCTGCGACGTCCGCCCGCGCCCCCGCCGGCCGGGGGCAGCGCAAAGCAGACACAGCCGCGCGGGCCACCACGGCTGCGCGGCCGCCTGTCGCCGGCGGGCGCGAGGAAGCCCCGCGGACGCCCCAGGCCAGAGCCGGAGTGGCACCAGGGCTCACGAGGGAGAAGAGGGCGGCGGAAAAGAACAGAACAAACGGAAGCTCCCGCGGCGGCGCGCTCTGCTCGGCCACCGGCTCCTGGCCGCGGAGGCTCGAGGGAGGCAGGGCGGCGCCCAGGCGCCACGGGCAGCGCCGCTCGCGGCTGAGACCCGGCGGCACGGCCGGGGGCGCACGGGGGTCCACGCACGCCCAGCACCAGAGGGCACACACGGCACCCGCCGCAGACCACCAGGATCAGAACCCGAAAACGGGACGTCACCGCAGGCCCTGCGCAGATTAAGAACAGAATGAAAGGCACAGCGGCCTTCCTGCTGACAAGTGAGCACTCCGGGCGAAGGCGCCAGCCTCCTCAGAAACACAGGGCAGACGTGCCAACTAGACTGATGCTGCGTAAACAAATCGAATTCATCATTCAGACTCCTCCGCACACAGAACAGCAACCTGAACCCCAGGCCCAGAGCGCGCGGCCGCGGGAGCCTCCAGCGCCCGGGCAGCAGCAGAGCCGCCCACGCCGCCAGACCCGAAGCAGGCACTTCCCAGCCCGGCCTGAGGACGCGCGGCCCTGAAACCGGAGCCCCGCGAGGACACAGTCAACAGGCACGACAGGCCAGCGTCCACAGACATGCGTGGAGGACTAAGGCCCTCCCGCGCGGGAGGGCGGAGCGGACACACGCACCAGCCGGCGCGGGGCGGTGGTGCTGCGCGGCTGCCAGCGAGGAACGGGGAACACGGGCCGCGGCTCACCAAGCCCACAGGGAGAACTCACACCAGGACAAAGCTGCCCTCAGCGAGTGTGCTGCGAGGCCCATCACAGCCATCGTGCGCTCAGGCCCCAGGGGCACCCAGCACCACGCCCAGGGCCCCTTCTCACAGCAAAGTCACCCGCCACCAACGCAACGGGAGCGCCACAGTGCTCGAGCTGTGCGGGAGACCCGCGCGGCAGCGGAGAGCTGGAGAGAGAGGGAAGCGTCCCTGGGTCAGCCTTCGGGGGGCACGTGTTCCGGGCACCTCAGCGTTTTCACCCTTGGAACACGTGCGCGTCCACAAACGACCCCGAAAGCGCTGCAGCTGTTCACTCTGGGCTCACACAGGAGCTTCAGCCGTGGCTACACGCACCAACACAGAATCCGCAAATGAAAAGGACTGCCTGTGCACACACGTATCACAGAAGACAGGACTTCGTGACCTGGGCCAGTTAACTTGAGAACGCAAGGCTGGTTTAATGTCTGAAAATCCACCAACACGCCGCATCGACAGACCAGCCACAAAGACCACCTCAGTCGACGCAGGAGAGGTATCTGAGAAAATTGACGACAATAACTGTCTGCAACTGAGAACAGAAAGGAGCTTCCTCATCTGATGAAGAGTAATTCCGCGATCAACACCACACTGAGCGGGAACAACTGACCACCTCCCCGAGTCTGGGAACAAGACCGAGGCGTCCTCAGTCACCACTTCCTGCTTCTGCTCGGGAGGCCTGCTCCGTGCAATGAGGCAAGAAAAAGACATAAGCACACAAAGATGGCGACGAAAGAGGTAAGGCTATCATACACAAATGACATGACTGGGTACACTTAAATATGCAAGAGAATCTACAAAGTATTAAAAATTAGGAAGTGCGCTTCCCTGGTGGTCCAGTGGGTAAGGACACCGCCTTGCGGTGTAAGGGGTGCCGGTTCGATCCCTGGCCTGGGAAGATCCCACGTGCCGCAGAGTTGCTGGACCGATGTGTCCAATTACCGAGCCGGAGCTCCGGAGCGCATGCACCCAGAGCCAGTGCTCTGAAACGACTGACGCCACCGGGATGGGAGGCCCACAGGAACCAAAGAACAAAGACGGATGAAAACAGAGAAATGAAAGACCAATAGAAGTGGCCCGGGGCTTCCCTGGTGGTCCAGTGGATAAGGACACCGCCTTGCAGTGCAAGGGGCGCCGGTTCGATCCCTGGCCTGGGAAGATCCCACGTGCCGCGGGGTGGCTGGACTGATGTATCCAATTACCGAGCCGGAGCTCTGGGGCACATGTGCCCAGAGCCAGTGCTCTGCAACAACAGAGGCCGCCACGATGGGAGGCCCACACAGGCCAAAGAACAAAGATTGATGAAAATAGACAAATGAAAGACCAGTGGAAGTGGCCCGCCCGCTCCCCTCCTCCCCAACCTGACCCCCGCCCAAAATAAATAAATAAATAAATCTTAAAAAAGAAAAAAAGCCCACTGTCAATTCCTTAAAAGAATAACTTAAAAAAAAAAAATTAGTAAGTGAATTTAGCCAAGTCACTGTGTACAAGTTTAATGAAAATAATACACCGCATTTCTGCTAGTAAGAATCACAAGATTGCTGCAGTGAAAATCCTAAAACTGGTTAAAGAAAACCTAAACAGAAGTCAGCCACATTCATGAACTACAAGTATCAAAATCACTAATGTATCATTCCTCCCCAAATTAATCTAAAAAGCCAATGCAACCCTGATCAATCCTGAGACAAACAGACTGCTTCTGAGACAAACAACAAGCTAATCTGAAAACTTACAAGCACATACAAACAAGCTACAATACTGGAGGGTTTGTGGCATCTCAGACTTACGTCAAAGCTGGAACAATCAAGACAGAGCGGTCAGGTCCCAGCGTGAGACGAAGGGAAACGAGAGAAGAGACGAACCCAAAGCAGACGCTCCCTACAGACAGCGATCCCTGGAGAGGCAGCCCGTCCGTGCGCAGTGCGGGGGCGGGCAGGGGGTCAACCCAGACCCATACCTCTAACCACACCTTAAAATTAAAAGGGAACCTAGGGCTTCCCTGGCGGTCCAGCGGGTAAGGACACCACCTCGCAGTGCAGGGGGCACCGGCTCGATCCCTGGCCCAGGAAGATCCCACGTGCCGCGGAGCGGCTGGACGGATGTGTCCAACGACCGAGTCAGAGCCCTGGCGCGCATGCGCCCAGAGCCGGCGCTCTGCAACAAGAGAGGCCACTGCGATGGGAGGCCCACACGGGCCAAAGAGCAAAGATGGATGAAAATAAATACATGAAAGACCAATAGAAGTGGCCCAAAAAAGGGGGAAAAAAGGGAATCTTCCAGACCTACAGACTCCTCAGCATACAAATTGTGGTTAAAATGAAGACAAGCTTGACTTCCCTGAAATCAGCCCCACGGACGGGAGAGCACACCTGCAGCGCACGCCGTCCGCTGTGGACGCACCAGGACACAGGAAGGGCCTCCCCACGGCACAGCAGGCGAGAAAGGGGCCCAGTCCCGAGGGGAAGGCCGGAGCAGGCACCGAGCGGGAGGAAACGCCAGCTGAAGCCACAGCCAGGCCTCCTCCACAACCACCCCCAAGACAGGCCCGCCAGTGCCCAGGACGCAGAGCCGCTGCAACTCCCACACGGCTGGCAGGGCTGGCAGCGCCCACCGGCGACGCCCCGGGAACGAGCGTGAGGGTCACCCAGACAGTCACCCACAAGGCGCCCGGACCCCACCCAGCAGGAGCCGCCAGCGTGGGGCCTGCAGACAGGGAGCCCAGCGCCACGGTGCACCGAGGAGAGCCCCACGCAAGGGGAGGCGCGCCAGGGGTCGCGGCCAGGCAGGGGGAGGGCACAGGCGCCACGCGGGGTCTCCCGTCGGGGAGTCGGAGGGGAGCCTGGTGTCAGCACACCCCACCAGCCACATCCAGCCTCGGGCCCCGGGAGACCCTCACTTCTTTACCAAGGGTCCCCGGCTCCCTCGCCTGTCCCGTCCCCAGCTGCACAATCACCTCAGCAAACAAACTCTCTGCACTCAGAGTGTGGCCCAGGCACTCAGGGAGCCTTGGGGCAGAAAAAACCCCCACGAGATTCGGATCCAAGGCACTTGCCTTCACGTCCCGTCCTCATCACCTGCACACAGAAGCAACCATTTCCACCTCAAAGAGCCACAGAAGACCAGCTCCACACGCCAGTGGGATCGACAGACAGACAGACGTCACGCCCAGGCTGGCGCGCGCCCCGAAGAACAGGACAGGGCAGGAAGAGCCCCGGCTCTAGACAGCATGCAGGACGAGCTCTGGACAAGGAGAGGGACTGACCTGCGGGTGACGTGGGGAGGAGCCTGCAGGCCCGGGGCGGGGGGCTTGGGGAACCTCAGGGCCCAGAGCCAGACAGTGGTGAGGGGTGGCCCCCTTCCAAAGCGCCATGCAGGCTGGCTGCCCCAGGCAGGCACCCGACCTGGGCCGAGACCCTCAAGCTCGCTCAAAGGACCTGAAGACTGGCTCTGGCTGGACACCAAAGCCCTATCCTAGAGGAGGGGTGACGTTTCTCCTGCTCCCCGTCTCCCCAGATTCTGGGCCCACTTACTCTTCTCACCAAGCCGGTTCGAGAGCAGGTTGCTGAGGTCAGCTTGGAACTGAGGCCCAACCATGATCTCCTGTGAAAGCAAAGGCCCAGGAGGGTCAGGGCGGGTGGCAATGCTGACGGGGGCTGCTGGCCACTGCCCAGAGCCAGGCCCGGCCGAGTCGGGCGGTCTGTCCCACGCCCAAGTCCAGGCGTGTGCGGGCGTGGGAGCAACTGCGTGTTCGGCACAGCCAGTCCCGTGGTGAGGAGGGAGTGGGGAGACTCCCCGGACAGGACCTTGGGGCCCCAGCCCTCGGTCTGGAGTCCAGCCCGGCGGAGGCCCTGAGGGCACCACAGTGCCAAAGAGCCCTCTCACCTTCTTGCACTTGTTGGCAGGAAGCGGGTCCTCCTCGGCGTCCGACGAGCTGGAGGAGCCAGGCCCCTGGCCCGGGTCGGCCAGGAAGCAGGCTGTGGGGAACGCGGAGCAGTGAGGCGCGCGCCCGCCGGCAGACCCCACCTCCACCTGCTCTCCAGCCACCGGCCCGACACGTGCCCCCCGAGCAGCAGCTGGACCCGGGCTCTCGTCAGGGTACAGAGCAGGAGGCACAGAGGCAGGACCCGCAAGGGGCTCTGCTTGGCCCTAAGCCCACTGGGCCCGGACCCCAGCGCCGCTGCAGAGCGCCTGCCGCCCGGCTCGCGGCCCGGACGCTCCCTGGAGCCAGCAGACGCCAGCCAGGGGCCAGCACACTCGGGCTCGCCCGGGGCAGCGAGAGAGGGCGCCCCGGGGACCCCAGGTCAGCGCCCCCAGCGGCCTGGACAGGGTCGGGGGTCACCTACATCCACTCTGACTAGGGAACAAGTCGGAGGTCTCGTGGGAGGTCACGGATGGGGTGAGGTCGTCGGCCGAGGACTGTGTTTCTTCCTCCTCTTCCCCTGAGAGCAAATCCTTCGCTATTTGGTCCTTTTAACAAGAAAGTAAAGAACGTCTGTACACTCTGTTTTCGCATCTCAAACAATGCTAATGATAACAGCGTGAGGGTGCCTCCCTTTAGAAACAGCCAGGACCCCCAAGGGGCTGCCCTCCCCAATCCCGGGGGCTGCTCAGGCCTCTGCCCGGGACTGAGGACAGTCTGAGCCCTGCTGACCCCGTCACTATCTGCGTGGGACCCTGGCGCCTCTCCCGCACAGGGCCCTCCCCCAGCCCCAGCCGGCCGGCCAGCTCCAGTCCGCGCTTCCTGACCACAGCCCTGCCTGTCCAGGGCCCGTCCGCCCACCCGCAAAGCCCCCCCTCACCTTGTCCAGGGTCATGTCCGGCAGGCGGGCCGCAGTGCCACTCCCCTCGCTCTCGCGTTCCAAGATGGGGTCTGAGGTTTCATAGCCGTAGAGGGCCAGCAGCTCGTCAAGGGGCATATCGTTGCTCTGGGGGGACAGGGCTCTGCTGGGAGGGTGGTGCTGGGGCTCTGACGCCGCCCTGGAGCCGGTCAGCCCTGCGCCTGGCCCCAGCGGTGAACCCCGCAGGACCCCAGGCCTGGCCCTCGTCCACGACCCCTACGACAGCCCCTGGAGGGCGTCGGCGAGACACCTGAGCCCCGCGGCACCCGGACTCAAGCCAAGGAGGCTCGTCCTTCAGCAGACGCTCCTGACCGCCTGCCACCAGAGAAGAGCGGGAGGACACGCTGCAGAGCAGAGGGGTCCAAATCTGGAAGCCGCGTATCTGACAGCATGAAAGTCATGAACCCAGAGTCCACCAGGGAGGCTGGAAAGGGTAAAGCGGCAGCGCTCCCGCCTTCGCTGCGGACACTCACCCACGCTCTTCTCCTTCATCAGGGCATCAAGCCTGTGTCTGAAGAGAAAGCCCGTCCACGGCCATACCACCCTGAACGCGCCCGATCTCGTCTGAAGAGAAAGCCCGTCCTGGCTGCACCACGCGCCGCGCACACCTCAGGCCCCCAGGCAGGCCTGGAGCCGGCCCTCCCACGGGAGCAGCGTCCTCACCCCCGGCCCTCCCGGGAGAGCGCGGCGGCCTGACCCCTGGGCCACCAGTGAGCTCTCCCGGAGGAGATTAGAGAAGATACTTAGCGAAAGAATCTGCTGATGGCGGGCGTTACTTTTGAGTAGTTCTGAATTCAAGATGAACTCTTTAAAACTGTTTTCTCTTTTTTGGACAGAAGACATGTTCTGGCTGTAAGACTCAACAGGCAGCAAGTGATACAAAGCACTAAGCTACATAAATGACCGGTATTTACTCTATAAAATACGCAGGTCCTAGTACTAAAAAAGACACCTGATAAGGGGCTTCCCCTGGTGGCCCAGTGGGTAAGGACACCACCTTGCAGTGCAAGGGGCGCCGGTTCAATCCCTGGCCTGGGAAGATCCCATGTGCCGCGGAGCGGCTGGACCGATGTGTCCAATCACCGAATCGAAGCTCTGGAGCGCGTGCGCCTGGAGCCGGCGCTCTGTGACGACAGAGGCCACCGCGATGGGAGGCCCACAGGAGCCGAAGAACAAAGACGGATGAAAATAGAGAAATGAAAGACCAGTGGAAGTGGCCCGCCCCCTCCCTCCCCAACCCGACCCCCGCCCAAAAATTAAAAAAAAAAAAAAGACACCTGATAAGATCAGTGTTGGCATTTAAAGGACTGAGGTTTGTGTCCCACCCCCAAGCTGACATGATGAAGCCCCGGTGTGACTGCCTGTAGAGATGGAACCTTTTTGGAAATAAAGTAAAAAGAGCACCTCCTTGGTAGTCCAGTGGTTAAAAACCCATCTGCCAACACAGGAGACATGGGTTCGATCCCTTGTCTGGAAAGACCCCACATGCCATGGGGCAACTAAGCCCATATGGCACAACTAGAAAGCAGCCCCCACTTGCCGCAACGAGAGAAAGCCCATGGACAGCAACAAAGACCCAGCACGGCCAAAAATAAATACATCAATTAAAGCTACAGGATGGAGCCTTGACCCAAAGGGTCAGTGTCCTCCAAGAAGAGACACCGGAGAGCCAGCTCTCTCCTGGGGGGCCACGCGGAAGCCACACCTGCGGCCGGGCAGCAGTCCCACAGGCACGCCCCTGACCTAGGCCTTCAGGCCTTCGGGCCCCCACACCGCATGACACTAAGGCTCGTTAAAGCTCCCGCGTCTGCGTCCCTCCCGCACGGGAGCCTTCAGAGCGGACGGAGGAACGCCGCACACAGGCCAGGCTCGCACGCCACGGGACCAGCGTCCACCCGCGACTCGCACACGGAGCTCCACCCGGGGCACGTGCGGGGAGCCTACCACACGGATGGAAACCCAGCAGGTGTGGCCACAGGACCCGGGCCACGGGACGGCCACCTGGTCATCGCGCCAGCCTCGGCGAGGACCCAGCGCCGCGAGAGCAGGCTGGAAGAGACGGCTGCCTTTGCAAAGACCAGAGCTGCGAGGGCCAGCCCCCCGCCCCGCCCGGGACGCCCCGCCCCCGACACCTGCCCGGACCCCCGGCACTGCCGAGAGACACGGAGGTGCCAGACGAGTCCACTCTTCTCTGAGTCTTTTGGTTTGGAAAACAGCTACGCGCGACACGAACAAGTTAGTTCTACTTACAACAGGGGTGCCGCGCCACCCACCGACACGGAGCTCCCCGAGACGCCCATCCCATAAAGAGCACAAAAGGCGGCTCTGGAGCCAAACGGCTCGCGGTCCAGCCCAGGTGTTCTGGGGCCCAGCGCCCCATGAAGGCGGTAGCAGCCGCCCCCTGGGCCCCTGTGGAAGCGTCTGGGGCTCAGGGACGAAGCGGACGCGCAGAGCACCGCGAGGCCACCCCGGGCCCCGCTCGCCGGGTACCTGGGAGACGAGGTCCTGCTCCGGCTCCGCCTCCGGCTCCTCCCGGCCCCCGCAGCTCTGCGACAGGATCGCCTCCAGGTGGATCTGAGGGTCCGCGGAGCCCACGGACACCACTGTGGGGACAGCAGCCCATGTGAGCCGCGCGTCGTGCCAGCTGTCGCACAGCAGCCAAGCCCCCGGTCCGAGGAAGCCTCAGGACCCTGGGGCCGCGCGGTGAGTGCGGGAGTGTGTCCAGAGTCACCCAGCAGATGCCCCGCCGTCCTCCAGCCCAGGCTAGCGCTGGGGTCGTGCCCACACGAGGAGCCCTCCCAGAAGAACCAGGGCGCGCTCACTGCTTGTCTCTATGACCAGTCCTCAGCGAGCTGGTTTTAAACGAACAAGCAAGCAAGCATCCACATCTCAGTAAACCCCAGCCACTGAGCAGCGAAGGCCAAGGCTGGGCTTGAATGTGACTTCTGAGGCAGGAAGAGCGGCTGGAGGCACCGGCAGCCAGGAGGGGCCGGCAGCCAGCGCCGGGAGGCACAGGGCCCCTGACGGTGCCCGCCGAGCACCCTCCCTCCTGCAGCCCTCACCCCAGCCCGAGCACAGACCCAGCCAGGAGGGAGGTCCTGGCCACCGGCCTGCTCACCCTCACACTCTGGACCGCTGAAGACCTGGGGCCCGGGGGGTAAGGTACCTGCTGGGGTCGGCAAGCCGGGCTCCCTGGGGCACAGGCCGTGAGGCAGGCAGGAGGCCGCACCAGGACTCTGCCTCTCCACCGAGGAGGCCTGCGGAGGGAAGCAGCGGGGTGAGGCCCCAGAGGCGGCCAGGCAGGGTGGCCACCGTCAGAGCCAGCCCCCGGGGACAGCAGGGCAGCAGGCGTGGCCTCCGCCGGCCGGGGCTGGGAGCACCGCGGGCGAGTCCTGCTCCAGGCTGGAGACCCAGCGCCCACGCAGGGGGGCTCGGAGGGCACGAGGCTGCCCCACCAAGCTCAGGGCCTCCTCCAGGTGGGAACAGCACCCACAGGCACCGCCAGGAGCCCGGACCGGCCAGCCACCGCCCGCGACGCACAGACAGGACGCAGGGCCGGGGACCAGGCCCGCGCACCGCAGCACAGCCGCCCACGAGGGCCCAGCCTCCGAAACGGCGTCTTCACAAGGCCAACAGCCACTGCGAACAAATCTGGCAATTCCCCCAAAAGTAAATAATTACCGAATAGCCCAGCAATTGCTTCTACTCCTAGGTGCATACTCAAAATAAACAAAAACAAGTGTCCCCGTTAAAAGGCGTGCACACCCGTTCACAGAAGAGTGACTCACAACAGCCCAAAGGCGAACGTCCACCAGCAGGTGGGTGACTGCACAAGACGCAGCCCGCCTCTGTGACGGCATCATTACTGGGCCGGGAAAGGGAGAGAAGCCCTGACCCCTGGCTACCAGTGAGCAGACCCTGAGGACACGGCACTCTGCGAGAGGGGCAGGCGTGGCACACACAGGGTGTGACTCCACTAGCGGGAAACGTCTGGAACAGGCAGACCCACAGAGACCGGCGCCTGGCTGGGGGCAGGAGACTGCCGAGGGAGCTGCATGCTCCTCTGGGGTGACGGAATGCTCCAGGGAAGGATGAGAGTTTCAAAACTCTGTGGACATACTAAAAACCACTGCAGACAGGTATATTTTGGAGTACGTCAATTATACCTCAAATCTGTGTAAGTGCAAAAAAACCAATATAACAGTTACCATTGTCACGATGTTCAAAAGTCTATTAAAAACAAGAAAATTGGGCTTCCCTGGTGGTCCAGTGGGTAAGGACACCGCCTTGCCGTGCAAGGGGCGCCGGTTCGATCCCAGGCCTGGAAGATTCCACGTGCCGCGGAGCAGCTGGACTGATGTGTCCAATCAACGAGCCGGAGCTCTGGAGCGCATGCGCCCAGAGCCAGCGCTCTGCAACGACAGCGGCCACTGAGATGGGAGGCCCACGGGAGCCAAAGAACAAAGACGGATGAAAACAGAGAAATGAAAGACCAATAGAAGTGGCCCGCCCGCTCCCCTCCCTCCCCAACCCGACCCCCGCCCAAAATAAATAAATAAATAAATCTTAAAAAAAAAGAAAAAAAAAAAGGGCAAGAAAATTAGGGCTTCCCTGGTAGCTCAGTGGGGAAGGGTTTGTCAGCCAATGTGGGAGACACGGGTTCGATCCCTGAGCCGGGAAGACCCCACCTGCCGCGGAGGAACCCAGCCCGGGAGCCACAGCTGCGGAGCCTGCGCTCGAGCCTCGGAGTCGCAACGACTGACGCCCGTGGGCCCTGGAGCCCCAGCTCCACAGCAAGAGAACTCGCCGCAACCGGAAGCCCGCTCCCCTCCGCTGGAGAGGAGCCCCCCCTCCCTGCAACGAGAGAAGAGCCTGCGGCAGCCGTGAACACCCAGAAGAGCCACAGATAAATAAATAAATAAAACTTTAAAAACATAGGCAAGAAAACCAGACCAATAACTCTTATAAGCAGAACCACAACACTCACCAGCCAAGCACAAGCAGGCAATTCGGCGCGCGCGGCGACAGGGAGCACTCCGCACGGGGACGCCACCCACCGGGGACGCCCCCGCGACGACCAACCACAGCGCCGGCTCCGCAGACGCAGGGACAGCCCCCGGCTGGGTCCACCCCGCTCCTGACGGGCACACGCCACACACGAGGCCCGGAGAGGCTCCACCAGCTCCCGGCTGCAGCCACCGCCCCGCGGCCAGGGCGCGGCGAACACAGCGCCATCCGGAGGCCCGGCGGGCGGGCGGGCGGCACGAGGGGAGCCCGACGTGGACACGCGGGCCACGACCTGGGACCCAGAAGACACTGGAGAGTCCACCGAAGGCACGGGGGCCGGCGGGCGGGCTCGGCAGGGCTGCAGGACACGGGACCACCTCAGACACCGCACTCCTGCACCAGCGCCGCCCACAGACGAGCTCCCGAAAGAGCAGGACACCCGGGGCGGCACGGCACCCGCGGCTCAGCGCCGGCCCCGAGAAGTGCAAAGCCCGCTGCAAGAAACTAAAGGCCTACACACAGTGGAAAAACAGAAGACAGACGACTGCCAAGACGGTGATTCCCCCCATTCGCCTACAGATGTGACGGCATGCCCGTCGGAAGCCCACTGGCATCTATGCAGAAACTGTTCCAAACGTCACATGAAAACTCAGAGGACCCTGAACAGCCGTAACAATCCTGAGAGGCATGAACGCGCTCTACCTCGAAAGTACTGCAAAGCTACAGCAAGCAGAGGAGGACGGTGCTGACGTAAGGCGAGATATTTTGATCAAACCAACAGACTTGAGAATTCACCAATAAATCGCATATTTACAGTCAAACAAAACTTTTAAAGGGTCACAGAAAAATTCAGTGCATAATAAACAGCCTTTTCAACATCCACACTGGGACACCTGGCTATCCACACACAAAATAATAAACTTCAACTCCTCTCTCACACCACACACACAAGCTCACTCAAAATGAATTTTACATTCAAGGCCTAATACTACAAAAAATACAAGAGCTAGCACTAGAAAAACTCTTAGAAGAAATGGCGATGAGGGGCTTCCCTGGTGGTCCAGTGGGTAAGGACACCGCCTTGCAGTGCAAGGGGCGCCGGTTCGATCCCTGGCCCGGGAAGATCCTGCGTGCTGTGGAGCGGCTGGACCGACGTGTCCAATGACCAAGCCGGAGCTCTGGAGCGCGTGCGCCCAGAGCTGGCGCTCCGCGACGAGAAAGGCCACTGCGGTGGGAGGCCCACACAGGCCAAAGAACAAAGATGGATGAAAATTGATAAATGAAAAACCAATAGAAGTGGCCCTCCCGCCCCCCCCGATAAATAAATAAATAAATGTTAAAAAAAAGAAAAAAGAAATGGCAATGAGGCCTTCTCACTAGGCAGTGGCTTCTCAGATAAGACACAAAACATAAAAACAACAAAAGAAAAAAAAAACAGATAAACTGAATTTCATCCGAATTAACGGCTTCTGTGCTTCAGAGGGCACCATCGCGACCACGCCGCGGTGCACAGGACAGTGAGGAGCCGTCTGGACACCGCGCAGCCTCCCGGAGTCGGGAACCCGTGCGCAATTCTCATCTAACAAAGGAAACCTGGTCTCCAAACGGGCAAAGCCCTCCAGACAGACATTTCCCCAAAGAGCTACACACACAGCCAACTGGCACGTGGACACGACGCTCCGTGTCAGGAGGGCAAGCGGCCAGCTGACGCCGGGTGCGGGGGCCTGCGGGGGACGGCGCCGGGAGTGCACCTGCGGTCAGCCGGGCAGAGTCACCACGCGTGAGAACACCTGCGCCACCCGACGCAGCGCACAGCCTACAGACTGTCCCGCTCCCGCCCCCTGCGAGGCCGAGGCCTTCCCGCTGCCCTGACCCCCCACGCCTCTGGCCTCGCCCCGCGGGGGGCTCCTCGCGGGCTTCTCCCAGGTGACGCACACCACACGGGTAACAAGCGGCTTCTCTCTCTTGCAAACTGGCTCTTTTTGTCAGGACAATCCGCGGGGCCCCAGCCAGGACCCAGGGGGGCAGAGGGAAAACCCAGCCTCTGCTCCCTGACAGTAACCGAGAAGCAAAGCCATCCCTCCACGCTGAGGCCTGCCCACGAGTGCTCTCAGCAACCCGAGTCACAAAAGCGACAGGGGAAAAGAACCCAAGAGCCAGCGGGCGGACTATTACTCTGCCCTGAAAGGGAGAGGAGCCCTGACACGCGCCCCCACAGGGACGGACCCTGAGGACATGACGCTCGGGGAGCGAAGCAGACCCAGGACTCCCAGGGTGTGACTCCTCGGACGGGAAACGTCCCCAGAGGCTGGTCCACAGACACGGAGAGGGGGCGGGAGACAGACGACTAAGGAGCGCACGGCTTCTTCTGGGCTCGTAAAAATGTTCTACGTTGACAGGTGACGCCTGCACAGCTCTGTGGGCCACTGAGAGCCGCTGAACCGGACATGATAAAATGAGCGAACTACAGAGTTCATTCACTACACCTCAGGAAAGTTGTTTACAAAAAGAAGATTAGAATCGTTAATAAACTTTACAATTTTAGACCAAAAAAAGGTTAGTAGGAACTTCCATACCAATTTCCTCAGAGTCCTCAAGAGGTTGTGGAATCATTTTCTTCATTAGAGAAAGAGGGGACTTACAGCTCAGACAGGTCAAGTCACTCAGCCAAGCTAACACAGCATGTAAGCGGTACAACTACAAGCTCAGACTCCACTCTGTAACTCAGAAATGCATTACACACCTGCTCCTCTTCTCTGCAGCATGAACAACCGTACACGAATGACCAGTAAAGCCACAGAGAACTGGCAGGCAGAGCCAGCCGGGGCCCTGGACACACCAAGCTGGGGAGCATCTGAAGCTTGGAGACTGGCCCAGTCCTCTGGGAGGGAGAGTGCAGGGAGCGCCCCAAGCTCTAGAGGGAGGAGGTTACAGGGCACTCCAAATGCTCTTTCTGGAGCACCCCAAGTTCTAAGACGGAGGGGGTTAGAGGGGTACCACAAGCGCTCGGCCAGGAGAACCCCAATTTCTAAGAAAAACTGCACAGGGGTGCCCCAAGTGCTCTGTCAGGAGCAACCTGAGTTCTAAGAAGGAGGAGGTTACAGGGGCACCCCAGGTCCTCGCTGGGAGCACCCAAGGTCTAAGAGGGAGTCCCCAGCCCCAGCAGCTTTAGAAGGTGAGACCCTAAAAACTGGGAGGGGCAGCCGGGGCAGGGCACCAGCCCAGGCCGCTCAGCAACCCGAGTCACAAAAGCGACAGGGGAAAAGAACCCAAGAGCCAGCGGGCGGACTATTACTCTGCCCTGAAAGGGAGAGGAGCCCTGACACGCGCCCCCACAGGGACGGACCCTGAGGACATGACGCTCGGGGAGCGAAGCAGACCCAGGACTCCCAGGGTGTGACTCCTCGGACGGGAAACGTCCCCAGAGGCTGGTCCACAGACACGGAGAGGGGGCGGGAGACAGACGACTAAGGAGCGCACGGCTTCTTCTGGGCTCGTAAAAATGTTCTACGTTGACAGGTGACGCCTGCACAGCTCTGTGGGCCACTGAGAGCCGCTGAACCGGACATGATAAAATGAGCGAACTACAGAGTTCATTCACTACACCTCAGGAAAGTTGTTTACAAAAAGAAGATTAGAATCGTTAATAAACTTTACAATTTTAGACCAAAAAAAGGTTAGTAGGAACTTCCATACCAATTTCCTCAGAGTCCTCAAGAGGTTGTGGAATCATTTTCTTCATTAGAGAAAGAGGGGACTTACAGCTCAGACAGGTCAAGTCACTCAGCCAAGCTAACACAGCATGTAAGCGGTACAACTACAAGCTCAGACTCCACTCTGTAACTCAGAAATGCATTACACACCTGCTCCTCTTCTCTGCAGCATGAACAACCATACACGAATGACCAGTAAAGCCACAGAGAACTGGCAGGCAGAGCCAGCCGGGGCCCTGGACACACCAAGCTGGGGAGCATCTGAAGCTTGGAGACTGGCCCAGTCCTCTGGGAGGGAGAGTGCAGGGAGCGCCCCAAGCTCTAGAGGGAGGAGGTTACAGGGCACTCCAAATGCTCTTTCTGGAGCACCCCAAGTTCTAAGACGGAGGGGGTTAGAGGGGTACCACAAGCGCTCGGCCAGGAGAACCCCAATTTCTAAGAAAAACTGCACAGGGGTGCCCCAAGTGCTCTGTCAGGAGCAACCTGAGTTCTAAGAAGGAGGAGGTTACAGGGGCACCCCAGGTCCTCGCTGGGAGCACCCAAGGTCTAAGAGGGAGTCCCCCAGCCCCAGCAGCTTTAGAAGGTGAGACCCTAAACTAGGGCAGGAGGCACCGGCACAGGCCGTGGGCACATTTGGGAGGGGCAGCCCGGGGGCAGGGCACCAGCCAGGCCGCCTCGCTCCCGCCTCCAGGAAGGGATCAGCAGCCCACAGGCCATCTGCAGCTGCCGACCCCAAAGTGTCCCCTCTGTCCAAGGCCTGAGCGCAAGGACAGCAGCAGAGAATCAGACAAGGGTTCTGTCTGGCACCCCTTCCACCTCGGGGTCGGCCCTGGGACTCTGGCAAAGGAGCCAGGACAGCAGCGGCAGGAATCGTGGCCAGAGGACGGCGGGGAGCCAGGTCTGTGCAGTCTCCACGGGGCCGCAGAGTCCCAAGTTCACCAGCAGGCAAGTCAGAGCGAGAGGCCCGCTCTCAGCAGGAGATCCCAGTGTCCTGCCCAGCCTGGCCCGCCCGACCCCACGCAGAACACTCTGGAAGGCGCTGCCTGTTTTACGAAAGTGGAAGAGGAGGAGCTGGCTAACAGCACTCCAGGTTAGAAGCTTTTACAAAGAAGGAAAAAAGGGGGAGAGTCAGGGTCAGAAAGAAGAAAAGAAAACACTGTAGGAACTTGGGTCTCCAAGGTCAGCATGGGGAGAAGGAGCAAGCCCAGGGTGGGGACCTGCCGCGCCCTGCCCTGCCTCGGCCAGGAGCCCAGAGGGGGCCCGGACGGGACCGAGGCACTGCTGAAAGGGCAGAGCAGCGTCCGGCTCCGGCTCACCCAGTCACATGGGGGGGTCCATCCTCCGTGTGGTGCACCAAGCCCCATTTACAGGTTCTTCCTCCAGGCCTGGGACACCACCTGCTTCCCTTCCAGAAGGGGTCAGCATCCCCCCGCTGTGCACGGCGGGCGGGAGAGACCCACGCGACCCTCAAGGTTCGGCGGTGAAAGGCAGCGCAGGTCCCACCAGACGCCACGCCGCGAGGACGCGCAAGGCAGGCGGCAGCCACACTGGGGCCGCCCCGTCCAGCGGCAGCCAGGGAGGGACCAGCCAGTGCTCAGAGCTGTGACCGGCGAGGAGCTAAGTGCAGAGGCAGCAGCAGCAGCAGGTGACCAGGCCCCGTCCCTCCAGCACAGGGCCCAGCACAGGTGTGGGGTCCCACGGGGCTGCCTGGCAACTTACTGCTGCCTGACCACACGTCCACACATTACCGACCTATTCGGAAACACCGGTAACAAACCAGCGGATGTGCAGGGTACTGAAGGGAGAAAACGGGGTGAGGCCCCCACACCAGGGCTCGGGAAGGGGCTGTGTGGCTGTCTCTAGGCGGAGGCCAGCCCAACAGTGGGACAGCACCACGTGAAGAGTGCCCCCAGGGGCGCAGACATCACATGGAGGCGGAAGGAGCCCGGGGGCGGAGAAGGGTGCAGGGGAGATCCTCGGAGACCATGCCACCAAGCCAAGGGTCACGGGGAGGAGACGCACTTTACCCCAAGGACAGTAAGACGCTGTGTCTTTTAAGCAGAAGATACAGACAGAGGACTCAGGTTTTTCAAAGACTAAGTCTGGATGCGCGAGAAAAACAGCATGATGCACCCCCCCTGCCTTCAGGCAGTGGGTCCTGATCCGGCACTCACAGCCAGAGCACGAACTGCCATTCCCATCAGTTCAAGACGAGGCCTGCACACGTTCAGTGTCCGTGCAGCAGGGGCCGGTCTCCTGGGCAGAGGCTGCTGTCCCCACTCCCACCGGCATCCGCACACCTGACGTCCCTCGGGCCTTCCATAGAGCTGGCTTTCTTTTTAAGAAATCCGCTACGGCTCACCCCAAACTGGACACCCAGCTGCCCTGACAGTGGGCAGGGCCGAGTCACCACCCACACCGCGCAGCCCTCGAGGCCCCCTTGCCATACTGGGCTGCCTGCCTGGCCAGGACTGCTGGTCCCTGAGGCGGACGCACGCAGCCCCCCGCGCCCCTGCTGGGCTGCCGGGACACCTGGCTTCCACCTCCATCCCCACGCCCAGCCACCACCCAGGAGGCTTGTCCCCCAAACATCTTCTAAGGTGAGAGAACCTCTCTGCCCTTCCGGTGCAGCCACCTGGGATGAGGCAGGCATAGGCGGGGGAGGTCTGGCATCGCACTGGGATGCCCACTCTCTTTGGCACAAACGCAGGGTCTGATGCTGTCCCTGAGAAGGACACTCGTGGGAAAGAATGGCCAGTCCCGCCCTATACAACATCCACCCGCACACCGCCAAGGCACACGGCCCAACGTGGCTCCCGGACCAGGCTGAGCACCCCAAGACCCCGACGGGTGCCGGCTCCTCTCTGGACCCACTGCGTGAACATGCCCTGCCGAGCCCGAGGACCTGCCTGACGTCCCCACACTGCACGTCTGCGCTAAGAATCACTTTCGCTAAGTCCCTGGCAGGTGGGTTATCCATTTCATCCTCATGAAAGCCCTGTAAGGTGAGCGCAGGTTGGCACTGTTTTACCCAACATTCGAAAAAGCCCTCGGAGTGAAAGTTTTTCATCCCCGGTTCGACCCGCCGCGAAGCTCCTTGGTGTTTCGATCTCGACGATCCAGCTTCACCTGCTGAAGCAGCACAGCCAGGAAACCCAAGCTCTTCCAATCCGAAACACTCCGAACTCCAACGCGGGTCCGGCCCCGGGAGCCGGCGGACGGGCTCCCGGGCCCGCTGTCCGGAGAGGGGAGGCTGCGCGACCCAACTTCACGCCGCGGGAAAAGTCGACGCGCGGAGCTCGAGTTCCGCCCACGGTCCGGCGCGAGCGCCACTCCGCGGGGTCAGCACCGGGTGCGGGGTGGGAGCGGGCAGGGTCGGGGCTGGGGTCCGGAGGGCGCGCTGCTCGGCGAGGCGAACGCCACGGGGCCCGGGTCGGCGCCGCCGGCGGTGGGCAGCGGGCGGGGGTCCGGCGCGAAGGCGCGCTCCGCGAAGGTGGCCGGCGGGGAGCAGCCGCGGGGCGGGGCGGGGCGGGGCGGGCAGCCGCGGGCGCGCGCCCCCTCCCCGCCCCGCCGCCCCCGCCCCCCGCGCCGCGCGTGCGCACTGCCGCCGCGATGTGGCAGCCGGGAGGGGGGGCCGGGCCGGGGGCGACCGCCGACGGAGCCCCGCGCCCCTCCAGCTCCGACGGCAGCGGCGCCGCGGCCCGGCTCCGAGGCCCAGCCGGGGGCTGCGGTGCCGGGGTCCCCGCGCGGCCCGGCCGGGCGGCGGGGCCGCGGGCTGAGGCGGGGGCCGGCTCCCCCGGCCCGCTCACTCACCTCCGCCATGGCCGTGTGTGCGCGGGAGGAGGCGGCCGCGCCGGGATCCCCGGATGCGGGGCCGCGCGCTCATTGGCTGGCGCGCCGGGACGGGCGGAGGCGGCGGGGCGTCGGGGGCGGGGCGCGGGCCGGCGCGTAGTAGGTGCGCAGCCTGGACCGCGCGGGACGGCGCGGGGCGCGTGCGGCGCCGCGCTCGGTGGACCTCGGCCTCGGCCTGGGCGGACGGGGCGCCGGGACGGAAGTGCCCGTTCCCGAGAAGCACCGCTTAGTGACTGGTCCCCGTACCTCCCTCCTAGGGCCCCCGTGTTTCAGATGCCGACACCGAGCCCCAAAGAGCCGGGCCACCCAGGCATGAGCGGTGCGGCCAAGACCGAAGTCTAGGCAACGAGGTTCTAGAACTTTACGCACGTTTGCACCAGTGACGACATAACTCACTGAGGGCTTGGAACCCGGGTACCCAGAGCGGGCGGGGGAGCTGAAGTCCAGCCGGGCTGCAGGCTCTGGAACTGCGCCTATCATGGGTTTGCAGCGGATCCGTGAAACGCGATGGGCCTGCGCTGGGGTGGGGTGGGGCGGGGGCGCGTGAACCTGACGAAGACTCCCCAAGGCTTGTGTCTCAGACAGGCGTGCTGGGAGCATCAGAGCAAGTGCAGAGAGCAAGTGCAAAGAAGAGGAGTCACAGCAGGGACTAGCGGGGCGGCTGGAGCAGCGGTGGAGGGGTGGGGAATGTGGACAGACAGGAGGCCCACAGGTTTCTGGCTCACACAAACCGGGAAGAATGGAGTGGGGGAGACCTAGGACTCAGCCCCGGCCCTTTCCTATCTGCCCTTTGATACCAGTGCCAAGAGGGCGCTGGGGAGGTGAGATGCGTATGCTGGATGCTTGATGTAAAAGCACTAGCCCAGCCCTGGGGAAACCTACCAGCCGAGAGAGAGAACCCCTCTTAGAAGGGCTGCCCTGCTTGCTGCATGACTCACTGGCTGCATGAGTCGTGAGCCCCCCACTCACGTGAACGTCATCCAGACTGACGGTTCAGGCCCTGTGAGGGAGGCTTCTCGTGGCAGTGGAATGGCTTGGTCAGTCAGCTTCTCAGCGCCCCTTGCAGCTCTCAGCTGGGTGCCGGGCAGCCGGAGGTCCAGGGAGGCGGGAAGGTGAGACAACAGATGCAGTGACATCCCGAGTGGCAGCAGCCGGGGGAAAGCGCTTGAGTTAGCCTTGGGGAGACTCCTGGGAGAGGGCTTTGACAAGAATCATCAGACAGGAGGTGAGGTTCACGGAAGCTGGGCTTGCCACAGTCCATGGGGTCGCCAAGAGTCAGGCACGACTGGGTGACTGAACAACGACAGGGATGGATGAAGCGATGTTCAAGGTCTGAAAGTGTCTTCCCGGTACTACTAAGCTACAATCATCAAAGCAACGTGGTATTGGCACCAGAACAGACACGATACTGTCATATCTGAAAGAAGTAACTATCGTCATCGCTCTATGGGAAAAGCGGTTCCTGCAGGGGCGTTGTGCGACGGCCTGGAGGGGTGGGATGGGGGGAGGATATACATATGGCTAATCTGGGATCATACATATCAGTAAACAACAAAACTCTGTAAAAGTAAAAAGTAAAATAAAATTTTTTTTAAAAAAACAGGGCTTCCCTGGTGGTCCAGTGGGTAAGGACACTGCCTTGCAGTGCAAGGGGCGCCAGTTCGATCCCTGGCTTGGGAAGATCCCACGTGCTGTGGGGCGGCTAATGTGCAGAGAGCAAGTGCAAAGAAGAGGAGTCACAGCAGGGACTAGCGGGGCGGCTGGAGCAGCGGTGGAGGGGTGGGGAATGTGGACAGACAGGAGGCCCACAGGTTTCTGGCTCACACAAACCGGGAAGAATGGAGTGGGGGAGACCTAGGACTCAGCCCCGGCCCTTTCCTATCTGCCCTTTGATACCAGTGCCAAGAGGGCGCTGGGGAGGTGAGATGCGTATGCTGGATGCTTGATGTAAAAGCACTAGCCCAGCCCTGGGGAAACCTACCAGCCGAGAGAGAGAACCCCTCTTAGAAGGGCTGCCCTGCTTGCTGCATGACTCACTGGCTGCATGAGTCGTGAGCCCCCCACTCACGTGAACGTCATCCAGACTGACGGTTCAGGCCCTGTGAGGGAGGCTTCTCGTGGCAGTGGAATGGCTTGGTCAGTCAGCTTCTCAGCGCCCCTTGCAGCTCTCAGCTGGGTGCCGGGCAGCCGGAGGTCCAGGGAGGCGGGAAGGTGAGACAACAGATGCAGTGACATCCCGAGTGGCAGCAGCCGGGGGAAAGCGCTTGAGTTAGCCTTGGGGAGACTCCTGGGAGAGGGCTTTGACAAGAATCATCAGACAGGAGGTGAGGTTCACGGAAGCTGGGCTTGCCACAGTCCATGGGGTCGCCAAGAGTCAGGCACGACTGGGTGACTGAACAACGACAGGGATGGATGAAGCGATGTTCAAGGTCTGAAAGTGTCTTCCCGGTACTACTAAGCTACAATCATCAAAGCAACGTGGTATTGGCACCAGAACAGACACGATACTGTCATATCTGAAAGAAGTAACTATCGTCATCGCTCTATGGGAAAAGCGGTTCCTGCAGGGGCGTTGTGCGACGGCCTGGAGGGGTGGGATGGGGGGAGGATATACATATGGCTAATCTGGGATCATACATATCAGTAAACAACAAAACTCTGTAAAAGTAAAAAGTAAAATAAAAATTAAAAAAAAGAAAAACAGGGCTTCCCTGGTGGTCCAGTGGGTAAGGACACCGCCTTGCAGTGCAAGGGGCGCCAGTTCGATCCCTGGCTTGGGAAGATCCCACGTGCTGTGGAGCGGCTGGACTGATGTGTCCAATCACCGAGCCGGAGCTCTGGGGCACGTGCGCCCAGAGCCGGTGCTCTGCGACAACAGAGGCCACCACAATGGGAGGCCCACAGGAGCCAAAGAACAAAGAAGGATGAAAATAGAGAAATGAAAGACCAATAGAAGTGGCCCGCTCGCTCCCCTCCCTCCCCACCCCACCCCCACATAAATAAATTTTTTTAAATCAATAAAATAAAATTAAAAAAAGAAAAACAGACATGAATCAATGGAACAGAATAGAGAGCCCAGAAAGACACCCACACCTATGGTCAGTTCATCCTCGAGGAGGCAAGAATATGCAATAGAAAAAAGTCACTCTGTAAAAGCAAAAAAGCAAAATTTTTAAAATGGCAAAAAAAAAAAAAGAACATAGTCCCTTCAGCAGGTGCCATTTCGAAAACTGGACAGTCATGTGTAAATCAATGAACTAAGCACATTCCCACATGCACACACAAAAATAAACAGGTTGGCTTCAAGGCTTAAGTACAATACATGACACCAGAATACTCCTAAAAGAGTTTAGGTTAAACGTTCTCTGACATAAATCTTAACCAATGTTTTCTTTGGTCAGTCTCCCAAAGCAACAGAAATAAAAATAAATTGGAAAAAAAAATAAAAATAAATAAATTGAAGAGGAACTAAAAAGCACCTGATTACAGTGAAAGAGGAGAGTGAAAAAGTGGGTTTAAAATTCAACATTCAGAAAAACTAAAATCATGGCATTCTGGCCCATTGCTTCATGGCAAATAGAAGGGGACGGGGGAAGCAGTGGCAGATTTTATTTTCTTGGGCTCCCAAGGTACCGTGGACAGTGACCGCAGCCATGACATTAAAGAATACTTGCTCCTTGGAAGAAAAGCTATGACAAACCTAGACAATATGTTAGAAAGCAGACACGTCACTTTGCCAACAAAGGTCCGTATAGTCGAAGCTGTGTTTCTCTAGCAGTCATGTATAGATGTGAGAGATGGACCGTAAAGAAGGCTGAGCATTAAAGAATTGATTCTTTGAATTACGGTGTGGAGAAGACTCTTGAGAATCCCCTGGATGGCAAGGATATCCAACCAGTCAACCCTAAAGGAAATCAACCCTGAATATTCTTTGGAAGGACTAAAGCTCCAGTACTTTGGCCACCTGATGTGAAGAGCTGTCTTATTGGAAAAGAACCTGATGCTGGAAAGATTGAAAGCAGAAGCAGAAGGCAGAGAATGAAATGGTTAGATAACATCACGGGCTCAGTGGACATGAATTTTTGGCAAACTCCAGGAGACAGTGGAGGACAGGGGAGCCTCGTGTGCTGCTGTTCACGGGTCACAGAGAGTTAGGCACGACTTAGCGACTGAACATTAACAAGGGGGAAAAGGACTGTGTCAACCAGACATACTGATCAGATATTTGATATCAAACAGAAATGTCAATCCCATAAAAGACCATGACAACTGAGCATAATGCCTGACGCTAGACTGGACCCGGTCGACTGGAGGGAAACCACTAGGTCAGCTGATAGAGCTGAACCTCAGGTGCAGCTGGAAGAGCGCCCTGCTCAGCGCTACGCTTCCTGGAATCCAGAGCTGCTCTGTGGCTCTGTAAGAGAACGCGCTTCTTTTGAAATTTACACTGTGAAGTATTTAGGGGCAACTATAGGCTAAATATCTGTGTATATGAAACCAGTCCCCAGTGTGCTGGTGTGCGGGTGCGGTTACATCCGGAGGGCAGAGCCCTGCTGCCCTCCTAGGATTACTGCCTTGATGGGAGAGACCCCAGGCTGCTCCCTCACCCTCCTGCCCTGTGATGGCCTTTGAACCAGGAAACAAATCCTCACCAAATCACACATCTGCTGGCACCCTGATCTTGGCCTCCAGTTCCCAGACCTGTGATAAACATGTCTCTATTATTTATAAGCCCCGGGCCCATGGCTTTTTTGTTAGAGCTGCCCCAGTGGACGATGACAGGGTCAAGTGCCACGATGCCAGCCACTCACTCTCAAGTTCTTCAAAAAGTATTTTCTGTCTACAAAACACGGGTGTGGAGAGGAGAGCGCACGGCAGAGCAGGCCGGCAAAGTGGGCACAGCGGAGTCTGGGAAAGGTTTGCAAGGCTTCTCTCACCGTACTTACTCCTGAAATTATTCTGTAAACCTGAATGATTTTCAAATAAAGAGAACAGGAAATGAAACTAGGTAAATAAAAAGCAGTTTTTATTCCTGGGCTGAGAAGATTCCCCTGGAGGAGGGCATAGCAACCCACTCCAGTATTCCTGCCTGGAGAATTCCATGGACAGAGGAGCCTGATGGGCTGCAGTGCAGGGGGTCACACAGAGTCGGACACGACTGAAATGACTAAGCAGCAAATAAAAAGCAGTGTCTTTGGCAGAGGCGTCGGAGGAAAAGGGGAGCTGCAGAGGGAGGTCCCAGCAGTGGGAGCACCGTGCAGGACGCACCATCCAGAAGGGCGATGGACGAGGCCTCCCCGACTCCCTTCTGGCACTGCTCTGCCTGGCCTGACAGCGAGGGGGCCGAGGTCTGGGCCACCCTGTAGCTAAGCTCTCAGCCCAGCTGAGAGAGCTGGGGAAGGGGAGGGGAGCTGGGTGCTCACAGCTCGGGGACAGTGGCGGGACTGCGTATGGTTCACCCACTAGCCTTTCTCTTTCTTTACGTGTTTATTTCTGGCTGTGCTGGGTCTCTGCTGCTGTGTGGGCTTTTCTCCAGTTGTGGTTCAAGGGTTTCTCTTGCTGCGGAGCATGGGCTCCAGGGTGCTAGGTTTTCAATACGTGTGGCTCCCGGGCTCTAGGGCACAGGCTCAGTAGCTGTGGCACACGGGGCTTAGCTGCTCCAGGGTATGTGGGTTTTCCCCGGCCAGGGATTGAACTCCTGTCGCCTCCGTTGGCAGGCATTCTTAACCACTGGGTCACCAGGGAAGCACACCCTAATCTTTCTGTTGCAAGCTTCCCCCCAGGAAAAGAGGTCCTGGGGGAACCAGCCTGAGCAGCTTGGGAGTGGCCGGTGGCCGCTGCGGGCTGCTATGCCCCTGTCACGCCCACGCAGTTTCTGGCTGCCAGGAATGCCAGAGGCTGGAGAGAGCTGTGCCTCTCGGGCACAGGGGCTATGCTTCCCGATCCAGCCCCTGCGGCCTGCAGGGACGAGAGGACCTGCGGAGACTCTGTCCCCTCTGCCCAGAGTCCTGCGCCCCTCGCCGCCACAAGGGCCAACGCCTGCCCTTTCCCGTCTCAGCCTGGTGCCTGGGGACCTGGCCTCCGCCACGAAGTGCGAGTTGTATTTTGAAACATTTAAGAAGCAAATAAAAGCAGTCACATGAGTTGAAAGTGAACCATAAACAGAAAGTGTCCCATAAACAGGAAGAACTGAGCCTGACACCGGTCCCATCAGGAGACATGAACAAGCCCAATTCTGCACAAACATCCAGGTGAATCACAGGACAGGTCCCGACCCTGAGCAGGGATGTTGTTACTCAGTCACTCGGTCACGTCCAGCTCTTTGCGACCCCACGGACTGCAGCGGGCCAGGCTTGCCTGTCCTCCACCGTCTCCCAGAGTTTGCTCAGACGCGTGTCCATTCAGTCAGTGATGCTGTCTAAACATCTCATCCTCTGCCACCCCTTCTCCTGCCCTCAACCTTTCCCAGCATCAGCACCTTTTCCGAGTTAGTGCTTTGCACCAACCAGGTGGCCAAAGTACTGTAACTCAACGGAGCTCCAAGCCGCGCTGTGCAGGGCTACCCAAGGTGAGTCCGAGTTGAAACTGGAGAAGGAAGTGGTAATCCGCTGCAGCACTCTTGCCTGGAAAACCCCGTGGACTGTACGAGCAGGCAAAAGATGTGCCCCGGAGGACGAGGCCCAGCATGGAAGGCGTCCAGCGTGCTGCTCGGGAAGAGTGGAGGCGGGAGCTGAGCAGCCACCCAGCATCAGCCCCGAGAGTGACGCTCACGTGGCGTCCCCGTCTCCACACGCTTCCCAGCTCGCTGTGCTCTGGACGGGTGAGCCTGCGAGGCCGGCAAGCTGCCGCCGGGCCGGGACGAGAGAGCAGCTGGAACACAGAGTAGCTTCCGGCGGGAACAGGACCTGTGCACGCCGACGGCAGGGGTGTGTGCACTCACCGCGTCAGGGACCGTCCACCCAGAAAGGGTGGATTCTCCGGTCCGTCCCCAGCAAAGCAGGCCAGAGGTCTCCGAGCAGGCGTGAAGGACGCGCACCCCCTCATCAGCTCACCAGAGTGTGAGCCGACGGCCGACCTGTCGACCGCTGGGGTCCCGCGGGTCTTCAGGACGTGTCGCCGTGCAGTCTGTTCTCCCGCAGCGTGAGGAGGAGCACTCGTAGGTGAGGGTCTTTGACAGGAGCACAAGCTGTTCCGCTCGGCTGGCTCAAAGCCTGGCGTGTGTTGCACCGCGAGGCCCCGAGGCGGGCCGGCACCGCTTTCCTACTCACCACCAGCAGCTGGAACAACACTCGCTCGCTTCCTGGGGGTCAGAAGTGTCCACGGGGCCTCCTTCCTCCCTCCTGAGGCCGGAGGGGAGGCTGTGGGTCCTTGCAGGGCTGCATCGCTGCTGCCTCGGGACAGGGCCCAACACGCGGCTTTGGTGTCGCCAAGCTTCCTCGGCCTCCCTCTTAGAAGGACGTATGATCGTCGCGGACCCACCGGGGAATCCGGGGTCACCTCCCTGGGCCCCAGCGCCAGAGCCACCCTGCCGTCCAGCGTGCCGTGCGCCCAGGGGGCTGGAACCCGGACGTCTTCGGAGCAGTAGCTGGCTGACCCCACAGTTGATCCTGCCGGACTCAGGACACCCTGTTTCCAGGAGGGACCCCCAACCCACCGGGGTGCGCGCCTGTGCCTGGGTCTGCTTCTGCTCTTGGTCACAACAGCCTCACTTGCCCGTGTAACCACCAAAGCAACAAGAGAGGGAAGGGGTGAGTCACGATCAGACGCGTGTGCACGGCCCTTGCCCTGGCGCCCACGGGAAACCGGCACCGGCGGCCCCGCAGGCCCCGCAGGGCGTCTGTCTGTCCACCCGTCCGCCTGTGCTGCTGCGTCATTCAGAGAAGAGGGGGGAGCAATGCCCTCACACGTGCCCGGAGAGGAAGCGGCAACCCACGCCAGTATTCTTGCCTAGAAAATCCCATAAACAGAGGAGCCCGGTGGGCTGCAGTCCACAGGGTCACAGAGTCGGAGACGACTGAAGCCACTCGGCGCAGTGTCCTCACAGCGCCGGGAATCACGGCTCGGGGTCTGACCCGCGGGGGCTGGACAGAAGTCGTGGGGGCGGGTAGCACTCGCCCCTCGGGACCCAGCGATTGGTCCCTGAGCAGCCGGGCTGGGGCCAGAGGCAAAGGGGACCGTCCAGGCTGCAGACCAGATCAGAGCTCCCGCCCGCCGCGCTCAGGGAGCAGCTGCCCCGGGGACACCCACGGCTGTGGTCCCGGGCCCCGTGGACGTGTCACGAGGCAGACGGGAGTTTGCAGGTGGGATTCAGTTAAGGCCCCTGAGAGAGGAACTGCCTTGGATTCCCGGGACGGGGGCCCAGTGTCAACACGGGGTCCTTATAAGAGGGCGGCAGGTAGTCAGAGGCAGAGGGACAAGAGAGGCTGCCCTCAGGACTGTGAGAGAACCGGACGGTGTGGTCCCCAGCTGGAGGTGCCCACGCCAGCGGCGACAGGAAGTGCACGTGGGGACTGTGGGTCCTTCGTGAACCCTGGCCGTCACTGCTCACCTCAGCACAGCAGTCCCGCACAGGGGCCTCAGACGCTGATGTCCCCATCCGGTCCCTGCAAAGATCAGCAACGTGTGCAACAGGCATTGCCTGCGACAGCGCGGACCTCGCTGAGCTTGGGGTGGCCCCGGACGCCAGCACCAGGCTGGGTCAGCAGGCCAGGACAGAGACGCAGAGGGACATTCCTGATGGGGGGCGGGGGAGGTCTGCCATCGGAAGGGCCGGTGCCCGCGGGGGAACCTGAGTGGGGAAAAAAGCTGCAGGGTCGCAGGCTGGATGAGAGCACAAACCGTATTATTATTGCGTCCTCCTCCGGCCACCGCCCTCCCACCCCCAGCCCCAAGCGCTCAGAGCCACACACCGGGCCAGGTTGCACTTGGGAGTTTACTGGGGACAGGCTCAGGGGCCAGGCCTGGGCTCATGCTTTCCTGGTGATGGTCTTCAACCCACGTGCCGGAGAGGAAGCGGCAACCCACGCCAGTATTCTTGCCTAGAAAATCCCATAAACAGAGGAGCCGGTGGGCTGCAGTCCACAGGGTCACAGAGTCGGAGACGACTGAAGCCACTCGGCGCAGTGTCCTCACAGCGCCGGGAATCACGGCTCGGGGTCTGACCAGGGGCTGGACAGAAGTCGTGGGGGCGGGTAGCACTCGCCTCGGGACCCAGCGATTGGTCCCTGAGCAGCCGGGCTGGGGCCAGAGGAAAAGGGGGACCGTCCAGGCTGCAGACCAGATCAGAGCTCCCGCCCGCCGCGCTCAGGGAGCAGCTGCCCCGGGGACACCCACGGCTGTGGTCCCGGGCCCCGTGGACGTGTCACGAGGCAGACGGGAGTTTGCAGGTGGGATTCAGTTAAGGCCCCTGAGAGAGGAACTGCCTTGGATTCCCGGGACGGGGGCCCAGTGTCAACACGGGGTCCTTATAAGAGGGCGGCAGGTAGTCAGAGGCAGAGGGACAAGAGAGGCTGCCCTCAGGACTGTGAGAGAACCGGACGGTGTGGTCCCCAGCTGGAGGTGCCCACGCCAGCGGCGACAGGAAGTGCACGTGGGGACTGTGGGTCCTTCGTGAACCCTGGCCGTCACTGCTCACCTCAGCACAGCAGTCCCGCACAGGGGCCTCAGACGCTGATGTCCCCATCCGGTCCCTGCAAAGATCAGCAACGTGTGCAACAGGCATTGCCTGCGACAGCGCGGACCTCGCTGAGCTTGGGGTGGCCCCGGACGCCAGCACCAGGCTGGGTCAGCAGGCCAGGACAGAGACGCAGAGGGACATTCCTGATGGGGGGCGGGGGAGGTCTGCCATCGGAAGGGCCGGTGCCCGCGGGGGAACCTGAGTGGGGAAAAAAGCTGCAGGGTCGCAGGCTGGATGAGAGCACAAACCGTATTATTATTGCGTCCTCCTCCGGCCACCGCCCTCCCACCCCCAGCCCCAAGCGCTCAGAGCCACACACCGGGCCAGGTTGCACTTGGGAGTTTACTGGGGACAGGCTCAGGGGCCAGGCCTGGGCTCATGCTTTCCTGGTGATGGTCTTGGGGGTGGCGAGCTCGTACAGACGAGGGGACGCCCGCGCCACCAGGGAGGCGGGCGACACGCGGTAGGGGTCGTAGCCCTCGTTCAGGCTGGTGCGCACTCGGGGCTTGGCCAGGGACAGGATGCGGGCACTGGCCACGGCCTTCTTGGCGGCCTCCAGCACCTCCCAGCGCGGGTCGCGGTCAGGAACGCACTTGTCCGACTGAGCCTTGGGCGCTGGAGGGGGCGGAAGAGGCAGGGCGGCCTCAGCAGCTGCAGCCGGGCCGCGCCCCCTCCCCGGGGAGAGCAGCTCCCGAGTTCAATGTCCTGTCCCTCAGCAGATGATGGATAAACACACATGTCCCTTCACACACGTGAGCATCACTCAGCCGGGAAAAGGGCTGAGGCCCTGGCCTCGCTCCCACGCGGGCGGAGCCTGAGAACATGACGCTCCGTGAGAGAAGGAGACGCAGGAGGACACAGAGGCGCGACTGCACGGACAGGAAACGTCCAGCACAGGCCCGTCCACAGACACAGAGAGGGGGCTCCTGGTGGTCAGGGTCATGGGGAGGAGGTGAGCGGACTGCTGAAGGGAACAGGGCTTCACTTTGGGGTGGTGGAATGTTCTGGGATTGATTGTGTGGGACATAGAGGAACAGACCGGTGGCTGCCAAGGGAGAGGTGGGCAGGAAGGACAGGACGGGGAGTCTGGGGTTCGCAGACACAAGCTATTCCACAGGAGGGACAGACAACAGGCTCCTGCTGTACGACGCCGGCCACGCTGCTCAGTGCCCTGGACACGTGGAGCCCTGCGCACTGGTTTGCGGCAGCCTGGACGGGACGGGGTTTGGGAGAGAATGAATGGGTGGCAGCCCCTCGGGGGTGTCGGACTCTCTGCCATCCCATAGCCTACAGCCGGCTGGGTCTTCTGTCTGTGGGACTCTCCAGGCGGGCATACAGGAGTGGGCTTCCACTGGGAGAGGATGGACGCATGTACACGCCCAGCCGAGCCCCCACTGTTTGCCTGACAGTGTCACAACATTGTGCATCAGCTGTGTCCCGATTGATGTAAAACACTTGGGAGTTTACTGGGGACAGGCTCAGGGGCCAGGCCTGGGCTCATGCTTTCCTGGTGATGGTCTTGGGGGTGGCGAGCTCGTACAGACGAGGGGACGCCCGCGCCACCAGGGAGGCGGGCGACACGCGGTAGGGGTCGTAGCCCTCGTTCAGGCTGGTGCGCACTCGGGGCTTGGCCAGGGACAGGATGCGGGCACTGGCCACGGCCTTCTTGGCGGCCTCCAGCACCTCCCAGCGCGGGTCGCGGTCAGGAACGCACTTGTCCGACTGAGCCTTGGGCGCTGGAGGGGGCGGAAGAGGCAGGGCGGCCTCAGCAGCTGCAGCCGGGCCGCGCCCCCTCCCCGGGGAGAGCAGCTCCCGAGTTCAATGTCCTGTCCCTCAGCAGATGATGGATAAACACACATGTCCCTTCACACACGTGAGCATCACTCAGCCGGGAAAAGGGCTGAGGCCCTGGCCTCGCTCCCACGCGGGCGGAGCCTGAGAACATGACGCTCCGTGAGAGAAGGAGACGCAGGAGGACACAGAGGCGCGACTGCACGGACAGGAAACGTCCAGCACAGGCCCGTCCACAGACACAGAGAGGGGGCTCCTGGTGGTCAGGGTCATGGGGAGGAGGTGAGCGGACTGCTGAAGGGAACAGGGCTTCACTTTGGGGTGGTGGAATGTTCTGGGATTGATTGTGTGGGACATAGAGGAACAGACCGGTGGCTGCCAAGGGAGAGGTGGGCAGGAAGGACAGGACGGGGAGTCTGGGGTTCGCAGACACAAGCTATTCCACAGGAGGGACAGACAACAGGCTCCTGCTGTACGACGCCGGCCACGCTGCTCAGTGCCCTGGACACGTGGAGCCCTGCGCACTGGTTTGCGGCAGCCTGGACGGGACGGGGTTTGGGAGAGAATGAATGGGTGGCAGCCCCTCGGGGGTGTCGGACTCTCTGCCATCCCATAGCCTACAGCCGGCTGGGTCTTCTGTCTGTGGGACTCTCCAGGCGGGCATACAGGAGTGGGCTTCCACTGGGAGAGGATGGACGCATGTACACGCCCAGCCGAGCCCCCACTGTTTGCCTGACAGTGTCACAACATTGTGCATCAGCTGTGTCCCGATTATGAAATAAAAAGTTAAAAAATCCTGCAATAAAACATAATGAAGGGCTTCCCCTGGTGGTCCAGTGGGTAAGGACACCGCCTTGCAGTGCAAGGGGCGCTGCTTCGATCCCTGACCTGGGAAGATCCCACGTGCCGTGGAGCGGCTGGACCCATGTGTGCAATCACCGAGCCGGAGCTCCAGAGCGCATGCGCCCAGAGCCAGTGCTCTGCGACGACAGAGGCCACCGCGATGGGAGGCCCACACAGGCCAAAGAACAAAGACGGATGAACATAGAGAAATGAAAGACCAATAGAAGTGGCCCACCCGCTCCCCTCCCTCCCCAACCTGACACCTGCCCAAAATAAATAAATAAATAAATCTTTAAAAAAAAAAAAAAACATAACGAAAAAGAATGTGTATAACTGGGGTATTCCCTGCTGGTCCAGTGGCTGAGACGCTGAACTCTCAACACACGGGGTCTGGGTTTGTCTCCTGGTCAGGGAACGAGAGCCCGCAGGCTGCAGCTAAGACCTGGTGCAGCCAAATACATAAATATCATTCAAAAAATTCTCAGTGCCAACTGAGGAACAAAGGTCGAACAAAAAATAAAAAGAATGTGTATAACTGAATCACTTCGCTGTTCCGCAGAAATTAACACAACATTGTAATTCAACTATACTTCAATAAAACTTTTAAAATAAAATGTGAGGGCTTCCCCTGGTGGTCCAGTGGGTAAGGACACCGCCTTGCAGTGCAAGGGGCGCCGGTTCGAGCCCTGGCCTGGGAAGATCCCATGTGCCGTGGAGCGGCTGGACTGATGTGTCCAATTACCGAGCCAGAGCTCTGGAGCGCATGCGCCCAGAGCCGGCGCTCTGCAACGACAGACACCACCGCGATGGGAGGCCCACAGGAGCCAAAGAACAACGACAGATGAACAGAGAGAAACGAAAGACCAATAGACATGGCCCGCCTGCTCCCCTCCCTCCCCAAAAATAAAAATAAATAAATAAATCTAAAAAAAATAAATAAATAAAAAATAAAAATAAAATAAAATGTGTAATGTTTATAGCACAGTTCATATGGAAAACAAAAGACCCCGGACAGCCAAAGCAATTTTGAGAAAGAAGAATGGAGCTGGAGGGATCAACCTCCCTAACTTATTACTAAGCAACAGTCATCAAAACAGTATGGTACTGGCACAAAAACAGAAATATAGACCAATGGAATGAGATAAGAGAGCCCAGAGATAAACCCACATACCTATGGGCACCTTGTCTTTGACAAAGGAGGCAAAAATATTCAATGGGGCAAAGACAGCCTCATCAGTAAATGGTGCTGGGAAAACTGGACAGCTACATGCAGAAGAATGAAGTTGGAACATTCCCTGACTCCATACACAAAGATAAACTCAGAGTGGATTAAAGATCTAAATGTAAGAACTAAGACCATAAAACTCTTGGAGGAGAATACAGGCAAAACACTCATAGACATAAATCAAAGCAGGATCTTCTGCGACCCGCCCTCTAGAGTAATGCAAATAAAAACAAAAATAAACAAGTGGAACCTAATTAAACTTAAAAGTTTTGCACAGCAAAAGAAACTATAAACAAGGTGAAAAGACAGCCCTGAGAATGGGAGAAAATAATAGCAAATGAAACAACTGACGAATTAATTTCCAGAATATACAAACAGCTCATACAACTCAACATCGAAAAAACAAACAATCCAATCAAAAAATGGGAAAAAGACCTAGACAGGGGCTTCCCCGGTGGTCCTCTCCCGCGCCCTCGAGTGGTGCCTCCGCGGTGCAGGGAGGGGCTGGGCACAGGGGGGCTGCAGCTGCACAGCCAGGGTGGGCGGCATGCCAGAGGGGCTCGAGCTCTCAGCCTGGGCCCTGCCGCGGCCACCGCCCCACAGACCCCGGCTCCGCTAGAGGGGGCCCTGGTCCCCGTGGCGGGGCTCCCCGTCGGCTGGGGAGCCGGGGCGGGCCACCCCAGGTCGTCCGGCGGGCCAGGCAGGCTCGCGGGGCCCGGGAGCAGCAGGGTTGCCCACCGCAGCCTCTGCTCCCTCCCGCCGGCTCGGGGCCTGGGTCGGGAGGGGAGACGGCTGGCTGTTCTCACAGCCGCTCGCACCCACCCCCGCCGCACCCCCGCGTGCGCCTCCTCCTCGGCCCTCTCTCCACAGCCTCGGAAACAGAAAAGACACCGGATGGCCAAAGCAATTTTGAGAAAGAAGAATGGAGCTGGAGGGATCAACCTCCTACCTTCAGACTGAAAAGCAACAGTCATCAAGACAGTATGGTACTGGCACAAAAACAGAAATATAGACCAATGGAATGAGATAAGAGAGCCCAGAGATAAACCCACATACCTATGGGCACCTTGTCTTTGACAAAGGAGGCAAAAATATTCAATGGGGCAAAGACAGCCTCATCAGTAAATGGTGCTGGGAAAACTGGACAGCTACATGCAGAAGAATGAAGTTGGAACATTCCCTGACTCCATACACAAAGATAAACTCAGAGTGGATTAAAGATCTAAATGTAAGAACTAAGACCATAAAACTCTTGGAGGAGAATACAGGCAAAACACTCATAGACATAAATCAAAGCAGGATCTTCTGCGACCCGCCCTCTAGAGTAATGCAAATAAAAACAAAAATAAACAAGTGGAACCTAATTAAACTTAAAAGTTTTGCACAGCAAAAGAAACTATAAACAAGGTGAAAAGACAGCCCTGAGAATGGGAGAAAATAATAGCAAATGAAACAACTGACGAATTAATTTCCAGAATATACAAACAGCTCATACAACTCAACATCGAAAAAACAAACAATCCAATCAAAAAATGGGAAAAAGACCTAGACAGGGGCTTCCCCGGTGGTCCTCTCCCGCGCCCTCGAGTGGTGCCTCCGCGGTGCAGGGAGGGGCTGGGCACAGGGGGGCTGCAGCTGCACAGCCAGGGTGGGCGGCATGCCAGAGGGGCTCGAGCTCTCAGCCTGGGCCCTGCCGCGGCCACCGCCCCACAGACCCCGGCTCCGCTAGAGGGGGCCCTGGTCCCCGTGGCGGGGCTCCCCGTCGGCTGGGGAGCCGGGGCGGGCCACCCCAGGTCGTCCGGCGGGCCAGGCAGGCTCGCGGGGCCCGGGAGCAGCAGGGTTGCCCACCGCAGCCTCTGCTCCCTCCCGCCGGCTCGGGGCCTGGGTCGGGAGGGGAGACGGCTGGCTGTTCTCACAGCCGCTCGCACCCACCCCCGCCGCACCCCCGCGTGCGCCTCCTCCTCGGCCCTCTCTCCACACGGAAGGCGCTCGCCGAGCCCTCTGATGGCCGCTCGCTCCTGTCCCGTGACGGCGTGCTTGGGAGATACTTTTATGCGAACACATTAAACTTCTGTTTCTTTTTACAACTTCAAGCTCTTCCATCCCCAGTACCGTGATTTGTTTAGGGTTAAACAAACTGCAGGCGGGCTTCCCTGGTGGTCCCGTGCTTAAAGAGTCCGCCTTGCCGCGCAAGGGGCGCCGGTTCCATCCCTGGCCCAGGAAGATCCCGCAAGCCACGGAGCGGCTGGACCAGTGTGTCCAAGCCAGCGCTTGGCAACGAGAGAGGTCACTGCCATGGGGGCCCCACAGAGGCCGAAAAATAAAGATGAATGAAAATAAATAAATAAATAAACAATGAAAAAAAAGACCTAGACAGATATCTCTCCAAAGAAGACATCCAGACGGCCAAAAGACACATGGAAAGATGCTCAATGTCCCTCATTATTAGAGAAACGCAAATCAAAACTACAATGAGATGCCACCTCACACCAGTCAGAATGGCCATCAGCAAAATATCTACAGACAACAAATGCTGGAGAGGACGTGGAGGAAAGGGAACCCTCCTGCACTGTTGGTGGGAGTACAACTTGAGACAGCCACCGTGGAAGCCAGTATGGTGAGTCCTGAAAGAACTAGGAACAGAAGCACCATGTGACCCAGCAATCCCACCATTAGGCACATACCCCGGTGAAATCAAAATTGAAAGAGACACATGTACCCCAAGGTTCACTGCAGCACTTTTTACAATAGCTAGAACATGGAAGCAACCCAGATGTCCACCAACAAATGAATGGATAAATAAGCTATGGTATATATATATACAATAGAATATTTTTCAGACATAAAAAGAAACGCATTTGAATCAGTCCTAATGAGGTGGATGAATTTAGAACCTATTACACGAAGTGAAGCAAGTCAAAAAGAGAAAGACAAATACAGTATACTCACAAATGTATATGGAATCTAGAAAGCTGGTAGTGATAAATACACACATAAAGTGGCAATGGAGAAATGGACATAAAGAACAGCCCTGTGGGGCTTCCCTGGTGGTCCAATGGGTAAGGACACCGACTTGCAGTGCAAGGGGCGCCGGTTCGATCCCTGGCCTGGGAAGATCCCACGTGCCACGGAGCGGCTGGACCGATGTGTCCAATTACCGAGCCAGAGCTCTGGAGCGCATGTGCCCAGAGCCGGCGCTCTGCAACAACACAGGCCACTGCGATGGGAGGCCCACACGGGCCAAAGAACAAAGATGGATGAAAATAGATAAATGAAAGACCAATAGAAGTGGCCCGCCTGCTCCCCTCCCTCCCACCCCTCCCCCAAAAAGAACAGCCGTGTGGACATTATGGGGAAGGAAGATAGGGTGAGAGGCATAGAAAGAGTAACAGGGAAACGTACTCTAACATATGTAACAAAGATAACCATTGTGAATACGCTGTAAGACTAAGGGAATTTACATGGGGGCCAGGCAACAACCTGGAGGGGTGGGACGGCGAGGAGAGGGAGGGGCTCGGGTGGGAGGGGTCAGGGATATACTTACGACTGTTTGGGGATTATATGTCTGTAAAAAACAAGACTCTGTAAAAGACGTATACCAATAACTTCACTGTATACCTGAAACTAATGCAACGCTGTAAATTAACTATACCTCAATACCTAATACATATATATATATATATAAAATTTTTAAATAAAATGGGTTGTGGCAGCGTGCTGCCAGCTGTGAGTCCCCTGGGAAGTACTGAACTGTGCGTGTTGAAGGGTCAGCCGTCGACAGTGTTTCAGACGCTCACGGACACAGAGTGGAACAGAAGGGGCAGACGCAGGTGCCCTCGTGGCTGGGGTGAGGCGGGGGTACTTGCGGCCCCAGCTGGGTCCTCTCCACAGGCCCAACAGCTACATGTCACCAGCGCCCCAAATGAAGGGTGCTCTCATTCTATCTAATTTTAATAAAATCCATCGATTGAACTAAATCAACAGGCTGATGGACAGGCAGCTCTCAGAAGAGACCTCTGGCCCAGGCAGGCCCCCTGCTCACCAGCTGGGACCCCAGCACAGTTCCTGCTCAGTCCCCCTCCCCCAGATCGAGAGCCTTGGGGCCCCGCCCGGACGGGGACCAGGGGAGAGTGACCCCTGGAGACCACGGCCTCAGCAGCCTGTCTCCGGGGCTCTGGCCCTTCAGTTCCGACGGCTTTCTTTCCAGACCCCTCTGTGCTCTGGGACTCTGGATCGTCAGAGAAGCCGCAGCTCGTAGGAGGGGCCCACGGTGAAAGCCGGGGGGCCTGTGCGGAGCCCCAAAGGGGACTGGGAGCCCCAAGAGGCCCGCCAGAGCGCACCTTCCGGGAGCCCTCGGGGCTCAGGGGCCCCCCCGCTGGAAGGTCCGGCTCTGCACACCTACTGGTCACAGCCTGACGGTGAGGCCCGTCCACGGCCGCACGCTGCCCTCGCGGCACGGACCCGTGCCCGCCCACGGCCCGCACCGGGGGTCCGCTCGTCACTTCTGAAATGCTGGCCAGAGCTGTGAGCGAGCGGAAGCCTGTGGCTGGAAACACACAGGCCTGCTCCCTCCTAACCACACCCCACACCAGACAGAGGTGTGTTGATACGCGCGCCTGTGAAGCCTGGGCGAGCACACGCACGTGTGTGCTTACAGATGTACGTGTGCTTGTGTCCCAGACGTGTTTGTGTCTGTGTGTGAGAGACAGGACAGCGTGAGGCGGAAATGCCTGTGTGCTTGTGTTTCTGTTCACATGGTCCACCTCTAACAGATTCAACAAATACTGTAACAAATACTGAGGGGCGTCCCGGTGGCTCAGCAGGAAAGAATCTGCCTGCCACGCAGGAGACACAGGAGACGAAGGTGCGATCCCTGGGTCAGGAAGCTCCCCCGGAGCAGACCACGGCTGCCCACGCCAATATTCTTGCCCGGGAGCTTCCATGGACAGAGGAGCCTGGCGGGCTACAGTCCACGGGGCCACAAGACGGAACAACTAAACCATAACCAAGGAACAGACAAATGAATCAACAAACAAAAGGTCCCAGAAGCAAGCGCAAAAGAAAATGACTGGGCAGAAGTTATTTTACCAAGGCTGATGGACAGGCAGCTCTCAGAAGAGACCTCTGGCCCAGGCAGGCCCCTGCTCACCAGCTGGGACCCCAGCACAGTTCCTGCTCAGTCCCCTCCCCAGATCGAGAGCCTTGGGGCCCCGCCCGACGGGGACCAGGGGAGAGTGACCCCTGGAGACCACGGCCTCAGCAGCCTGTCTCCGGGGCTCTGGCCCTTCAGTTCCGACGGCTTTCTTTCCAGACCCCTCTGTGCTCTGGGACTCTGGATCGTCAGAGAAGCCGCAGCTCGTAGGAGGGGCCCACGGTGAAAGCCGGGGGGCCTGTGCGGAGCCCCAAAGGGGACTGGGAGCCCCAAGAGGCCCGCCAGAGCGCACCTTCCGGGAGCCCTCGGGGCTCAGGGGCCCCCCCGCTGGAAGGTCCGGCTCTGCACACCTACTGGTCACAGCCTGACGGTGAGGCCCGTCCACGGCCGCACGCTGCCCTCGCGGCACGGACCCGTGCCCGCCCACGGCCCGCACCGGGGGTCCGCTCGTCACTTCTGAAATGCTGGCCAGAGCTGTGAGCGAGCGGAAGCCTGTGGCTGGAAACACACAGGCCTGCTCCCTCCTAACCACACCCCACACCAGACAGAGGTGTGTTGATACGCGCGCCTGTGAAGCCTGGGCGAGCACACGCACGTGTGTGCTTACAGATGTACGTGTGCTTGTGTCCCAGACGTGTTTGTGTCTGTGTGTGAGAGACAGGACAGCGTGAGGCGGAAATGCCTGTGTGCTTGTGTTTCTGTTCACATGGTCCACCTCTAACAGATTCAACAAATACTGTAACAAATACTGAGGGGCGTCCCGGTGGCTCAGCAGGAAAGAATCTGCCTGCCACGCAGGAGACACAGGAGACGAAGGTGCGATCCCTGGGTCAGGAAGCTCCCCCGGAGCAGACCACGGCTGCCCACGCCAATATTCTTGCCCGGGAGCTTCCATGGACAGAGGAGCCTGGCGGGCTACAGTCCACGGGGCCACAAGACGGAACAACTAAACCATAACCAAGGGAACAGACAAATGAATCAACAAACAAAAGGTCCCAGAAGCAAGCGCAAAAGAAAATGACTGGGCAGAAGTTATTTTGCAATGTCCTTGACAAAGGGTTAGTGATCATCGGACGTCAAAAGCTGCTGCTGCAAAAAAAAAAAAAGCTGCTGCAAAGCAATCCCTTCCCTTCCTGCCAAAAACAGAAAAATAGGAAACTGAGAAAATGACACAAGAAAGTAAACCAAAATGGCCCACGGAGCTCCCTGATGACTCCTGCCGCAGGAGCTGGGACCCGCAGAGAATGTTCCGAAGCCCCTGACCTTTCACGAGATTCCTTTCTTCATGCCTGGCTGCGTGTTCCAAATTCTCTACAGTTAGTGCCTATTGCTTCTGTTTTGGGGGAAGAACCAGGTATTTCCTTTGTTTTCAAGTTAAGGAGGAGAGTGAGGCCAGCACCCTTGTGCCCCAGCTTGGCTCACCAGGCCCCGGCGCTGCACCCACAGTTTCCCTTCAGCACCCATATGCCATGCCGGGAGACCCACTCAGACGACAGCCTCCACTCAGGCGGGGAGCGACGCCCTCTGCCAGCGCCCGGGGAACGCAAGCGCGCGGTCTGAACTGCCCACGGGGATTCAGACATTAGGCCTGCAGGCTCGGGGGCCCAGGGCAGCACACATCGGGCAGAAGCAGCTCCACGTCAACTGGCTGCCCCGAGGTGCTTTCGGTGGGGAGCGTGCCCCAGGAGACGCCCAGCCCCCGAGGGACCCACTTACTGGCCAGGTGGAGGAGGCGGTTATAATCTGACACATGCGGCTTGGGTTTCGGCATGGGGTCCCACTCCTTCAGCAGGGTGGCTGCAGCCTTGGGCTTTGCCAGCCGGATGATCCTCGGACTGGGGGTGGCCATGCGGGCTGCCTTGGACACTTGGGACACCTAGAGACAGAAAGAGAGGGAAAGCAGCCTGGGACGACTCACATGCCCCGGGTCAGAAAGACCCTGCGGGCAACAATGAAAGACGAAGGACTGGCTGGAAAGAAGTTAGTCTGCAATGTGTTAGTCAAGGATGAGTGGCCCTTGTATGCAGAGAGGGTCCCTAAATCAACGACATGAAAAATCACTGTGAAACTCAGGTACTCATGAGGGAATGTAAACCCAAAGGATCGTGCTCCCTGTGCACCTGGGAATCGTAAATTAAAACAATAAAATATCAGCCCATGTCCACAAATTTGGCAAAACTGACAAAGTCTGGAGTTACCACGCCCTGCCAGGAGGGTGAGAAGAGAGAGACTCCAGTGCCTGACTGGTAGGAGTGTGAACCGGCCAGCCCCTGGGGCGTGTGACGCTGTCACAGAAGCTCTCTGCCGGGAAGAGGAACTGCCCAGGGGAAGAGGGTTGGCTGCAATGACCTCCAGGGTCATCACTGAAGTGTATCTCTTTCCTCCTGAAAGTGTGCTGCTTAGAAATCACATACAGGGCTTCCCTGGTGGTCCAGTGGGTAAGGACACCGCCTTGCAGTGCAAGGGGTGCCAGTTTGATCCCTGGCCTGGGAAGATCCCACGTGCCGCGGAGCAGCTGGACCGATGTGTCCAATCACCGAATCGAAGCTCTGGAGCGCGTGAGCCCAGAGCCGGTGCTCTGCGACAACAGAGGCCACCGCGATGGGAGGCCCGCACAGGCCAAAGAACAAAGATGGACGAAAATGGACAAAGGAAAGACCAATAGAAGTGGCCCGCCTGCTCCCCTCCCTCCCCACCCCATCCCCACCAAAATAAATAAATACATAAATCTTTAAAAAAAAAAAAAAAAGAAAGAAATCACATACACTACTCATACCAAAGACATGCTGCTGTTTACAATTTTATGTCCCTCTCAAACACCCATTCCATCCCCCTTCCTTTGGGGCCCTCCTCCTCTCCCCCCTCGGCAGCCCCCTCAACTCGGGTCACCAGCTGAGGCGGATAAATCAGCCTGCAGTCCTGTCCTCGGGGGCCCCGAGTGTGGAGAGGTGACCAGGGAAGGAAAGTGCATTCATCCCACACACTCAGATAGTACTGACGCCCTGAGCATGCCAGGACCCAGGGTTTGCTGAGGGACCTGCGTCTCGTCCCCAGGGGCCGCGGGGGAGGAGGGTGGAGAAAGCCCCGTCCTGCCGGCCTGCTCGGCACTGGGGAGTCACAGCGGGCCTCCAGGCTGAGCCAGCAGAGGAGGGCAAGGGCCGGGAGGACAGCAGGTACCTCTCCAGGGAGAGATGGGCAAGAATCCCTTAGAATAAACCGAGTATCCCTCATAGTCGACAAAATAATTTACAATGCAGTACCTGGGTGCAATATCAAAAACGACAGAATGATCTCAGTTTATTTCCAAGCAAACCATTCAACATCCCAGTACTCCAAGTCCATGTCCCAACCACTAATGCTGAAGAAGCTGAAGGTGGGCCAAAGAATAAAGATGGATGAAAATAAATTAAAAAGAAAAAACAATAAAAGGGCTTCCCTGGTAGCTCAGTGGTAAAGAGTTTGCCTGCCCATGCAGGAGACATGAGTTCAATCCCTGACCTGGGAAGATCCCACATGCTGTGGAGCAACTAAGCCCATGAGTCACAAATATTGAGCCTGTGCTCTAGAGCTTCGGAGCTGCAACTATTGAGCCCAGGGCCACAACGACCGAAGCCCATGAGCCCTAGAGCCCGAGCTCCACAACAAGAGAAGTCACAACAACAAGAAGCCTGCTCACCTCAACTAGAGAGGAGCCCCCCACTCCCTGCAACTAGAGAAGAGCCTGTGGCAGCAGGGAAAATTCAGAATAGCCAAAAAAAAAAAAATGATAACAGAGGCCAAAAAAATTAAAAACAAAAGAAGCTGAAGTTGACTGGTCCCTATGAAGACCTACAAGATCTTCTAGAACTAACACCAAAAAAAAAAAAAAATGTCTTTTTCACCATAGGCGACTAGACTGCAAATTAGGAAGTTAAGAGATACCTGAAGTAACAGGCAAGTTTGGTCATGGAGGACAAAGTGACACAGGGCAGAGGCTAACAGAGTTTTGCTGAGAGAACACGCTGGTCACAGCAAATACCCTCTTCCAACAACACAAGAGACCACTCCACACGTGCACATCACAAGATGGTCAATGCCAAAATCAGACTGGTTATATTTTTTGCAGCCAAAGATGGAGAAACTCTATATATCGTCTGCAAAAACAAGACCTGGAGCTGACTGTAGCTCAGATCATGAATTCCTCATTGTAAAATTGGGACTTAAATTGAAGAAGGTAGGGAAAACCACTAGGCCATTCAGGTATGACCCAAATCAAATCCTTTAAGATTATACAGTGGAGGTGACAGATAGATTCAAGGGATTAAACCTGAGAGACAGAAAGCTTAAAGAACTACAGATGGAGGTTCATAACACTGTACAGGAGGCGGTGGTCAAAACCATCCCCAAGAAAAGGAAATGCAAAAAGGCAAAATGGTTGTCTGAGCTTACGAATAGCTGAAAAGAGAAATGATGAGAGAGACAAAGGAGAAAAGGAAATATATACCCGTCTGAATGCAGTTTCAGAGAACAGCAAGAAGAGATAAGGAAGCCTTCTTAAGTGAACAATGCAAAGAAATAGAGGAAAATAATAGAAGGGGAAAGGCTAGAGATCTCAAGAAAATCAGAGATATTGATGGAACACTTCATGCAAAGATAAGCACAATAAAGGACAGAAATGGTATGGACCTAACAGAAGCAGAAGATATTAAGACGAGGTGGAAAGAATACAGAGAAGAACTACACAGAAAAGATCCAGCTTAATGAGCTGGATGACCACGACGGTGTGATCACCACCTAGAGCCAGACATGCTGGAGCGTGAAGGCAAGTGCACTCTAAGAAGCATTACTAAGAACAAAGCTAGTGGAGGTGGTGGAACTCCAGCTGAGCTAGTTCATATATTACAAAGCAATACTGTTAAAGTGCTACACTCCATATGCCAGCAAATGTGGAAAATTCCACAGTGGCTTCAGGACTGGAAAAGGTCAGTGTTCATTCCAGTCCCAAAGAAGGGCAATGCCAAAGAATGTTCAAACTATCTCACAATTGTACTCATTTCACACGCTAGCAAAGTACTGCTTAAAACCCTCCAAGCCACGCTTCAACAGTACATGAACCAAGAACTCCCAGATGTACAAGCTGGATTTAGAAAAGGTAGAGGAACCAGAGATCAAACTGCCAACATCCGTTGGATCATAGAAAGAACAAGGGAATTCCAGAAAAACATCTACTTCTGCTTCATCGACTATGCTAAACTTTGACTGTGTGGATCAAACATTGTGAAAATTCTGAAAAAGATGGCAACACCAGACTACTTTACCTGCCTCCTGGGAAATCTGTATGCAGGACAAGAAGCAACAGGTAGAACTGGACATGGAACAATGGACAGGTTCGAAATCAGGAAAGGAGTATGTCAAGGCTGCATATTGTCACCTTGCCTATTTAACTTACGTGCAGAGTACATTACATGAAATTCCGGTCTGGATGAAGCACAAGCTGGAATCAAAATTTCCGGGAGAAATATCAATAACCTCAGGTATGCAGATGACACCCTTATGGCAGAAAGCGAAGAGGAACTAAAGAGCCTCTTGATGAAGGTGAAAGAGGAGAGTGAAAAACCTGGCCTAAAACTCTACATTCAAAAAACAGAAGATTGTGGCATCCAGTCCCATCCCTTCATGGCAAATAGATGGGCAAACAGTGGAAACAAGAACGGGCTTTATTTTGTTGGGCTCCAAAATCACTGCAGATGGTGACTGCAGCCATGAAAGTAAAAAACGCTTGCTGCTTGGAAGAACCGCTATGCCAAACCTAGACAGAGTATCAGAAAACAGACATGGAGAAGGAAATGGCAACCCACTCCAATATTCTTGCCAGGGAAATCCCATGGACAGAGGAGCCTGGCGGGCTACAGTCCATGGGGTCGCAAAGAGTTGGAAATAAAGGAATCTGGATAGTCCCTTCCCAGTGCGCCGAAAAGTTAGGTCTTGTTCAGAACCGGAAAGCATAAAGTCAAGGTCCTGAAGCAGCTGAAATAAAAACCTTTGATGAAAAAAAAAAAAAAGAAAAGAAAACAGACAGACATATCCCTTTGCCGACCAAAGTCTGTATAGTCAGAGCTGTGGCTTTCCCAGGAGTCCTGTACGGATGCCAGAGCTGGACCACAGAGAAAACTGAGCGCTAAAGAACTGACGCCTTTGAACTGCGGCGCTGGAGAAGACTCTTGAGAGTGAGCCTCTCGGACCTCAAGGCGATCAAACCAGCCAGTCCTAAAGGACGTCAATCCTGAACACTCAGTGGAACGACTGATGCTGAAATTGAAGCTACAACACTTTGGCCACCTGATGCAAAGAGGCGACTCACTGGAAAAGACCCTGATGCTGGGAAACACGGAAGACAGAGGACAGGGGAGGACAGAGGATGAGATGCTTGGACGGCATCACTGAGTCAATGGATAGGAGTTTGAGCAAGCTCCGGGAGATGGTGAAGGAAGGGGAAGCCTGGCATGATGTAGTCTGTGGGGTCATAAAGACTCAGACACAACTGAGCGACTAAGCTGAACTGTGGAGGCTCACGGTCAGTCTCGTGATGAAGTCCGACCAGCCTCCTGGCAAAGACCCTGCTTTCGGGTGTTGGTCCTGGAGATACAGCCACTTAACCCCACGGACACCCAGGTATTCCTGGCATCCATGTAGGCAGGAGCAAAACTCAGAAACATCGTGTCCCTCAGTGAGTGCATGTGCCCAAAGGGCACCGTCCCAGCAGAGAGCGACTGCGGCCACAGCCAGGGCGCGGGGGGCAGGAAGGACACCTTTGCCGCCAGAGCAGAGGAGGAGGAAAGCCTCGGCAGGAGAAAGGATAACAGACAACGCTGGATTCAGGACGCACGGAACTCTGGTATCGCCTCTGAACCGGGGTTGCCGTGCACTCATGGGAGCCAACGGCTCGGGGCTCCCCTCTCCATGGTCCCTGCGTGCCTCCAAGGGGGCAGAAGGAAGTGAAGGAGCGAGGAAAGCGATGGGGCGGAGGGGGCGGGGGGGTGGGGAAGTGACGGGGGCGGGCATCGGGAACAAACTCTGGGTAGGGTTCAGGGAAGCGCTGCACGCCTGTCCCCTCTTGTGGTCTGGGCCCTCTGAGCCCCAGGGTAGGGTGTGGGATGCGGGGCAGGTGGACACAGATCCCACAGGGGTCACCCCAGATTACAGGGGGAAGACGGGGAGCTCCAGGGACAGAAGGGCACCGACCTCAGACATATTTATGCTCCAGATGTTGTTCCGAACCTTCGGGGTGGCCAGCTCCTGCAGGCGGTTGGACACTCGGCACTCCAAGCTGGAGCGCGGAATGGGCCGGATGGGAGAGGTCCTAGCAGAGAGCCGCGTCTGAGGCCCCAGCCTGGCGAAGCCGTGTGCGCGCGCACGTGTGTGAGACCCGGCCCCACGGAAGCCATGTCTGTCCACCCGTGTGGCTCCTCTCTGATTCTGGGGTTCAGGGGAGCCTGACACAGTGGAGGATGTTCTAAATACTCCCAAGAGGGATCCCCAAATGAACCCCTAACAGAGCCCCAGCCCTGCTCTCTAGGATGGAACAACCTTGTCCTGGGCGGTCCCCTCCCTCCTGCCCCCGAGACCCCTGCCATCAGGATGGACTCGGGAGGTGGACTGAAGGGGTGAAGTGAGCCCCGCCCCTGCAAATCCTGCCTTAGCTCTGCCTCTGCTCCAGAAAGAGCCCTGTGTCATTGACCCGAGGCCCATTCCTCTCTATCTTCACCTCTGCGAGGCTGGCATGCAGATCGGTGGCCTGGGGTGACCCCCGTGACGCCCGTGGTCTGGGGAGAGGCGGGAATGCCGCAGACAAACCCTGCAGCCCAACAAGAGGCCTGGGGCCCTCCTGGCCGGGGCCAGCACAACAGAGCTGCCTGCGTGGAGATCACCCCAGGTCACAGGTACCACAAGGCACCCCAGATTATGCTCTGACCAGCATCGAAGTGAGAAGCTGTCATCTCAGAGACGGGCACAGAGGCAGAACCTGGCGACGCCGCTGAGTGGGACTCACGTCCGCTCCCGCACCTTCCACGGGAGCGTGAGAGAGGAAGGCAGAGCCTGTGCGGCGTCGCTCCGGAGCCCGGGGAGCCAGCGCGGACGCCACGTGCCGAGACAGAGTCGTGCCAGGACAGAAGCGCCCACGGCCACGGCGCTCACCGCCGCCGCTGCCCGGGCGACCCCAGGCCCTGCTGGGCGCCCCGAGACCCGCCTGCGTCCCGCGTGGGGAGCTGAGCCTCCGGGAGGGGTCCGAGGCCCCGCCCCGCGGGCGGCCGCCTGGCGCCAGGACCCGTCCCTCTGCCGCCCCCGGTGGAAGGGGTCTCCGCGCCGCCGGTACCTGTTGCTGTTGGGACACTCCGCGTAGACCCTCTTGGGCCGGGCCAGCTCCTCCACGCGGCGGGACACCTCTGCACGGGAGAAGCGGCGCCCCTGGAACCAGGAGCCCCGCCGGGGCCCCCCGGCTCCTGACCCGGCTCACGCCAGGCATCCCCACTGGGCGCCGCGGGCACGCCCCTCTGCCCCTCGGCCCCGCCCAGCCTCCGGGGCGCCGTGCTAACTGGGGGTGCAAAAGCGAGAGTTTCTGAGTCGTGCCTGACCCTCCGTGACTCCCCGTGCAAAGGCTCCTCTGTCCGAGAGATTCTCCAGAGCAGAGCCCTGAGCGGGCAGCCTCCCCTTCTCCGGGGGTCTTCCTGACCCAGGGATCAGACCCAGGCGTCCCGCGCTGCGGGCGGATCCGCCACTGTCTGAGCCTCCAGGTCAAGAGCCTCTGAATCTGGGAAAGGACTCCCCCTGAGGGGGCGAACAGCTCTCCAAAAATGAGCTTTCTGGACTTCCTTGAAACCTTTTACTTAAAGGGGTCGGCTTTCTGGGCAGGAAGGCGTCCCTGGTGAAATCCAAACGGCCCCCACTCTGGCTGCGAGGCAAACTGCCATTCCCCTGGAGGATTCGCTCCCACCCTCCGCCCCAGGCCCAGCCTCCTGCCGGGACAGGAGACAGCCCTGCCTGGAAGACTGGGGGCACTCTTGGGAGATGGAGGACGGGCAGTCCCTCAGGAACCCCGAGAAGGTGGGGCCTCGCAGGCCCCAGAGTCTCCCCTGTGAGACCAGGCGCAGGTCAGGGCAGGATGGGGACAGCCGTACCTCCGGCGCCGGGCCCGCACCTCGGCCCACGTCCCACTGGGACGCGCGGGGGGTGAGCGGGTGGACCTACCAGGCACCGTGATGGTGAGAGTGGTGTCCTCGAGAAACCGCTCTGTCCAGTACACGGACGGCCTGGAACACAGCCAGTGGGACTCGGTGAGGGGGGCGGCCCAGCGGGCGCGCCCCGCTCCGCAGCAGACCTCAGGGCGCCCGTGGACACCGACAGCGGGCAGCCGGAGGAGGGAGGGAGGGAGGGCAAGGGGCCGGCAGCAGCGGCAGGTCAGAGAGGGACAGGACAGGAAAGCGTAGAACGGAGAGGGTAGATTACGAGGCAAGGCTGGTGTTCAGAGAAGGGAGCTGGAAAAAACAGAGGCACGACTGAGACCAGGGCCCGGGCAGCACGGCAGCAGACCCCCTCAGGCAGGGGCCGGGGTCCGGAGCTCCGGGTGGAGCTGAGAGTCCCGGGGTGGCCCCCCGTGCAGGGCCCCTCCCCCGCCTCAGGAGCGGAGGGGCCCCCAGCCTCACCAGTAGACACAGAGCTGCAGGCTCCTCATTCTGGGGGAGGTCCAGGCGTAGCCCCTGCAGCAACAGCCCGTCCTGCAGGAGACAGGCCCTCCCGCCTCCGCGCTGGCCCCAGGGACGGGCGGGCTAGCCAGCCGCGGGGGCTGCCGCGGAGCTCCCCTCGGACCCCCAGCCAGGCCGCCGGCCGCCTCACCTGCCTTTCAAGACTTGCCAGTTGGTCTTGGGCTTCGCCAGCTCCGCCAGCCGCCTCCTCCCCTTCCTCTGCTGGCTGATGGAAGCGCCGGGGGTCCTCGGGGTGATGGACAGCCGCCTGGCGGGGGTGGACGGTGAGGCTGAGCCCTCGCTCCCCCGGGGGGCAGCCTTGCTTTCTGCTCCCACCCCGCCCTCTGGGGGAGCCTGGCGCCGTGCAGACCTGGCCTGAATCCTAGTTCGGTCGGCCTCCAGCCAGTCCCCGCCCCGGCTGTGCACTGAGCTGCCCCCACTGGGCCCCAGAGGGGAGGCTGAGCCAGGGAGAGTGCCCCCAGAAAACGCCCCCGGAAGCCCCACAGCCTGTCGCCCCTCCCGGCTCAGGCGGCCTGCCCGAGCCCCACGCCACCCGTGTCCCCAGCCCCGCGGGCACCCACGCCCCCCGTGTGCGCGTCACGCCAGCTCTCTGGGAGCGGCCGGCGCTGTGCGGGGAGGGCCGAGGCCCCGCCGCGCCCGAGGGGACGCGTCCTCACCGAGGAGCCCCCGGGGGCCCAGCGCTTCCAGCCGAGAGGCCCGCACGCGCACCAGGGCATGGTCCCCAGCTGAGAGGGGGCGCCCGCGCGGATCCTGGTGCCCCCTCGCCCCCCAGAGCATTTCTGGTGATCTGTGGCACTTGGAAGGATTTCAGCGCTCGGGCTGGGAGACTGTTCCCCATTTCTTTTTCTCTCGGTCTGATGAAGGGCTGCTTCTCATGACCTCTCAACTCTGTCATTTGACCTCTGTCCACTCCAAGGCGACCTACCACCCGGACAGCGGCTATTTGCCAGCTTCGTCCTGGGGGCAGCGAGGCCCTGAGGCCTTCACGCTTAGAGTGAGGGCTCAGGCCCAGGGCCCGGGCTGCCACCCGCCCCCCGCAGCCTGGTGCCCGCTCCCAGCCCACCTCATCTCGGGCACGTCCTCCTGCGTGTCTCTCTCCAGAACCCTCTCCAGCTCCAAGAGGGACTCTTCTGGGCTCTGGGAACCCACAGAAGTCTCCCCAGGCACCTCCTCGGGGGGAATCTCCTCCTCTTGGTCTTCCGCCCTCAGATCCACGTCATCCAGACCCTGGTACTCGAGGTCCCTGGACCCCAGGCTCTCATACACGGAGCCCTGGAGGCCCAGCAGGGCATCATCCTGCCCTGGCTCCAGCGGGTCCCCGCCCCCCAGTGTGTGCTGCTCATAGAAGGAGCTCTGCCGGCGGCCCCCCATGGCCTGGGCCCTCCTCAGCCTCGCTCCCACAAGCCCCACATGTGTCTGTGTCCACCCGGCAACCAGAGAATGGCCCGCCCGCATTCTCGGCCCGCATTCCACGCCCAGCGTGTGTGCCTGATGGCACCGCGGCTCTGGGGCCGCCCTCCCTGCCCTCGAGACCTGGGCCCGCCTCAGGGCCTTCGCACCTGCTGGTCCTCGGCGCGGACTCGTGAGGACGGCACCTCCTCGGGAAGGCAGACCCGTCCCCGGGTCTCGGCATCCCGGCCACTCGGCGTGACTTCCCCGTGGCATTCAGCACAGCCTGGAAGGATGCTGCTCACGTATCCGTTTCTTCTTCGGTGTCGGCCTTCCCAGGCCAGGGGCCGAGAGCGTGCCCGTCACCGGGGCCCTGGGTCGGGGGTGGCCCTTGCGGTGGGGCTCCGGCGGGAGCACAAGTGCCTCAACCTACACGTCTTAGTCGGGGCCCCGCGTGCGCAGACTGGGGAGTCGGTGCTGGTGGAAACCGTTCGCCCGGGGCCCATGCCCTCCCCAGGCGGAGCTCAGGGACAGGACCGGCTCAGGCGCGGCGTCAGAGAGGGCGACTGCGAGGGACCTGTCTTCCGTCGTGAAAGGAGGCAGGAGGAGGCCCTTCTCTTCTCACTTCCGGGGCTGTGGTGACGTCCGAGCTCAGGCAGCCATCGTGCCGCCAGAACCGCGTCCACGGGCCGCGTGCACAGGGAGGCCAAGCAAGCGTGGCACCAGCGTGTGGAGCAGAGACACGTCCGCGCCAGTGCCACGTGAGCAGAGGCGCGGCCCAGACCCCCACACCCTGCCTCCCTGGGGGCTTCAGCAAAGCCTCTCCACGGCCGGGCGGGCGCGGGGCGGGGCTGGGAGCTGCGGGCTTCTGGGTGCAGGAGTCCCGTGTTCCCGTCCACCCGGGTCGGTCAGGACGCGCCCACTAACCCCCAACAAGACACGCGCTGCCCTCTGCTCCGCGAGCTTCAGCTCCGTGTGAGGGGCTCCCGGAGCTCTGAGCCCCGAGAACAGGCAGTAGGCCGTGTCCTTCCAGGAGGGGCGCGGAGCCCGCGGGGGCCAGCGCAGGCCCTGAGCACGGGCATCAACAAAGGAACAGATGCACTATAAAGTCAGGTTTGTTCTTCCCTGTCACCCTGTAGCCCTGAGACCTGAAAGACTACAGCCTGAACGATCATCGCTGAGCCTCCGAACCTGGCAACCCTGGAGCGCTTCCTCTGGGCCTCCTGTTACCTGACACGATTCATTCTCTTAAGACTGAGTGGAGAGCCTGCTCTGCGGTGCAGCGGCGGGAAGTCGGCCTGCCCGTGCCGGGGACACGGCACTCAGTCTCTGGCCCGGGAGGGTCCCACATGGCACGGAGCAGCGGAGCCTGTATACCACACTTGTGGTGGCACACTCTGGAGCCCAGGAGCCACATCTACTAGAGCCGGCACACCCTAGAGCCCATGATCTGCAAAAGAAAAGCCACTGCAGGCTGGAGCTAAAATGGCGGCGTAGAAGGACGTGCACTCTCCTGCAAAATCGCCTGAATCGCAACGAGTTCCTGGGAAACCATCGACAGGAGGAGGTTGGATCTGATCACAGAGAGGATACCCCACATCGAAGTACAAAGGAGAAGCCGCATCAAGACGATAGGAAGGGCGCAATCGCACTTTTAAAAGTCAAACCTCATACCGGTCGGAGAGGCTGGGCGGGCCAAAGGCGCAAAGCCTGTTGCAGATCAAAACCCGGGAGAGGAGCACTGACACCCACAAGGGACTGAGCCAGACCGGCTTTGGAGGGTCCAGGTGCCCTCTAGAGCTAGAAGCGCCCTTGAGCAGGCCTCGGAAGGACGGCACTCAGTTTCCTTTGGAGGAGGTTACCATTAACCCGATCACGGAGTCGCCGAGGAGGACTGGAAAGTCTCTGCGCACTGTGATCCAGGAGAGAGGAATAGCGATCCTGCATGAGACTGAGCCAGACTCACCGCTGAGTAACCTGACGTCTCCCGCGGTGGCGGGGGTCGACGGTGGCCTGCAGCAGGGTCGGGGTCACTGCGGAAGTACTTCCCATAAAGCGTGTGGGAATGAATCCTCTGTGAGACAGACGCCATTTCCCCTACTGTAGTTTGGCTGCTGGTCAAGCTACAGGGAGGGAACTTAGCTCCACCCAGCAAGAAAAGGGATTCGGATTAACAAACTCCCAGGGCCAGCCTGGGCGGGCCTTTTGGTTCTGGAATAGGCCGAAATAAACAGGCAGTCAAAGAGGTCTTCAGATCCAACCACCGCCAGAGGCAAGAAAAAGACTGAAAATTCCTGAATAGTCAGCGAGAGACAGAAGAACATAAACACTATTTTCACTTTTGTCTGAAGCTGGAGTTACTGCTGGATTTTTAAAATTTCATTTTATTCCTTATTCTTTTTTATTACTTTTTTTGGTATTGTATTGCTTTGTTTCAGTTGTTTTTTTCCCTTTTTTCCAAACCCACTCAGTGCACCCCCCATTTCTTCTGGTTTTTTTTTGTTGTTTTTTTTGGGGGTGTGTGTGAGAGTGGGTGTGTTCATTTCCTTCACTGAATTCTATTGAACCTACTAATCTTATCAATAAGACTGAATATATTCAAGTTTACATAATTTTTTTGTTCTTTTTCCTTTTAAACCACACATTTTATTTTGGTATAAACTTCTGGTTCCCCATTGGCCTTTTAAGGTTCTGTGGGGGTTTTGTTTGTTTTTATTATTTTTGCTTTGTTTTTCTATATTTTTCTATATACTTATCTCTGTTTTAATTTTTTAAATTTTCATTTGTACTACTACTTCCTCTATAATTCTCTGCTTTCTCTGAAGCTCCTTTCCTATAGCACTAAACTCTAATACATACAAATCTTTATCTCTCTATATTTAACTTTGCAGTATTATTCTGTATTTCCCTTCTCTCCTCCCTTTCTCGTTTTCCCTTTTCTCACCATATTTCTTAGTCTGTTCTGTCCTCATTGCCTTATCCCCAGCGGGGGCCCTGCTCTAGTATCATTCTCCAATTGGTGCTCTACTTAGGTTTGGTTATTACACCTGTACGTATTGCATGTGACTGAGCCAGACTCACCGCTGAGTAACCTGCGTCTCCAGCGGTGGCGGGGTCGATGGTGGCCTGCAGTAGGGTCGGCGTCACTGCGGAGTACTTCCCATAAAGCGTGTGGGAATGAATCCTCTGTGAGACAGACGCCATTTCCCCTACTGTAGTTTGGCTGCTGGTCAAGCTACAGGGAGGGAACTTAGCTCCACCCAGCAAGAAAAGGGATTCGGATTAACAAACTCCCAGGGCCAGCCTGGGCGGGCCTTTTGGTTCTGGAATAGGCCGAAATAAACAGGCAGTCAAAGAGGTCTTCAGATCCAACCACCGCCAGAGGCAAGAAAAAGACTGAAAATTCCTGAATAGTCAGCGAGAGACAGAAGAACATAAACACTATTTTCACTTTTGTCTGAAGCTGGAGTTACTGCTGGATTTTTAAAATTTCATTTTATTCCTTATTCTTTTTTATTACTTTTTTTGGTATTGTATTGCTTTGTTTCAGTTGTTTTTTTCCCTTTTTTCCAAACCCACTCAGTGCACCCCCCATTTCTTCTGGTTTTTTTTTGTTGTTTTTTTTGGGGGTGTGTGTGAGAGTGGGTGTGTTCATTTCCTTCACTGAATTCTATTGAACCTACTAATCTTATCAATAAGACTGAATATATTCAAGTTTACATAATTTTTTTGTTCTTTTTCCTTTTAAACCACACATTTTATTTTGGTATAAACTTCTGGTTCCCCATTGGCCTTTTAAGGTTCTGTGGGGGGTTTGTTTGTTTTTATTATTTTTGCTTTGTTTTTCTATATTTTTCTATATACTTATCTCTGTTTTAATTTTTTAAATTTTCATTTGTACTACTACTTCCTCTATAATTCTCTGCTTTCTCTGAAGCTCCTTTCCTATAGCACTAAACTCTAATACATACAAATCTTTATCTCTCTATATTTAACTTTGCAGTATTATTCTGTATTTCCCTTCTATCCTCCCTTTCTCGTTTTCCCTTTTCTCACCATATTTCTTAGTCTGTTCTGTCCTCATTGCCTTATCCCCAGCGGGGGCCCTGCTCTAGCATTATTCTCCAATTGGTGCTCTACTTAGTTTGGTTATTAACTGGTGGATATCATTCTTGGTTTTCTCTATTCACCGTGCTAACGTATTGTACTGTATTTTTGGTTGGAATGCTTGGGTTATGTTACAGCTGTCTATGTTTATGTGTATAATTCAATACGCTGGATAGTATTTGCATAATATTTTAATTGCCATTTGTCAAAGTGTATACCTTCTGTTTCTCATTCGCGTATATATGTTTTAATATCATTTAATGCCATAACAAACCAGCCGTCAAATTTTCATTCCCTGGTCAGGCAACAAGCCCCGGGGCTTTAGGGAGGGATCACTGACTCCAAAACTCTACAATACTAGAGAACGCCTAACACTAGAGAGCACTATACAAGCGAGAACGCCAACAAAGGTAATCACTTGTATGCAAGTCCTGACATCACCCAACCACCAGCATCACCCAGAATAAGAAGCCCCATCCAAACAACAAACATCGACAGACATAACTCAAAGTCTGGGAAAAGGAAATTCCAAACAGAGTCAGTTAAAAAATTAATAACAATGAAACGGCAGAGAAATACCACACAAGTGAAGGAACAATCTACAAACACACAAGATCAAATCAATGAAGAGAATGTGGACAAACTTTCTGAAAGTGATTTCAGAAGAATGATAGTAAAGATGATCAAAGACACTGAAAACAGAATGTTAGAGAAATTACAAGACACAACTAACACACTGAATAAAGAAAGACAAGAACTTACCGAAAAAGTAACAAACAACTCAATTGCTGAACTGAAAAACACTGTAGAAGGAATCAAGAGCAGAGTATCTGAGACAGAAGACCGGATAAGTGAGCTGGAAGACAGAATGGTGGAAGTAACTGCTGAAAAACAGAATCTAGCTCAAAGAATGAAAAGAGCAGAGGACTGCCTCAGAGACCGGAAAACAAATGCACCAATATTCGAATTATACATACAAATCTTTATCTCTCTATATTTAACTTTGCAGTATTATTCTGTATTTCCTTCTATCCTCCCTTTCTCGTTTTCCTTTTCTCACCATATTTCTTAGTCTGTTCTGTCCTCATTGCCTTATCCGCAACTTAGCATTATTCTCCAATTGGTGCTCTACTTAGTTTGGTTATTAACTGGTGGATATCATGCTTGTTTTTTTCTATTCGCCGTGCTAACGTATTGGACTGTATTTTGGTTGGAATGCTTGGGTTATGTTATAGCTGTCTATGTTTATGTGTATAATTCAATACGCTGGATAGTATTTGCATAATATTTTAATTGCCATTTGTCAAAGTGTATACCTTCTGTTTTTCATTGGGCGTATATATGTTTTAATATCATTTAATGCCATAACAAACCAGCCGTCAAATTTTCATTCCCTGGTCAGGCAACAAGCCCCGGGGCTTTAGGGAGGGATCACTGACTCCAAAACTCTACAATACTAGAGAACGCCTAACACTAGAGAGCACTATACAAGCGAGAACGCCAACAAAGGTAATCACTTGTATGCAAGTCCTGACATCACCCAACCACCAGCATCACCCAGAATAAGAAGCCCCATCCAAACAACAAACATCGACAGACATAACTCAAAGTCTGGGAAAAGGAAATTCCAAACAGAGTCAGTTAAAAAATTAATAACAATGAAACGGCAGAGAAATACCACACAAGTGAAGGAACAATCTACAAACACACAAGATCAAATCAATGAAGAGAATGTGGACAAACTTTCTGAAAGTGATTTCAGAAGAATGATAGTAAAGATGATCAAAGACACTGAAAACAGAATGTTAGAGAAATTACAAGACACAACTAACACACTGAATAAAGAAAGACAAGAACTTACCGAAAAAGTAACAAACAACTCAATTGCTGAACTGAAAAACACTGTAGAAGGAATCAAGAGCAGAGTATCTGAGACAGAAGACCGGATAAGTGAGCTGGAAGACAGAATGGTGGAAGTAACTGCTGAAAAACAGAATCTAGCTCAAAGAATGAAAAGAGCAGAGGACTGCCTCAGAGACCTCTGGGATAATATCAAATGCACCAATATTCGAATTATAGGGGTTCCAGAGGAAGAAGAAAAAAAGAAAGGCTATGAGAAAATTTTTGAAGAGATTCTAGTTGAAAATTTCCCCAACATGGGAAAAGAAATAGTCCTTCAAGTCCAAGAAGTGCAAAGAGTACTATACAGAATCATTCTGAGAAGAAACACACCAAGACACATATTAATGAAGCTAACACAAATTAAACACAAGGACAGAATTCTCAAAGCAGCAAGGGAAAAGCAACTAGTGACATACAAGGGAAAGCCTATATGTTTAACAGCTGATCTTTCAGCAGAAACTCTGCAGGCCAGAAGGGAAGGCAGGACACATTTAAACGGCTAAAAGAGAATAATCTGCAACCAAGAATCCTCTACCCTGCAAGGATCTCCTTCAAAATTGATGGAGAAATCAAAAGCTTTACAGATAAGCAAAAATTAAAAGAATTTAGTCACACCAAACCAGCCTTACAACAAGTGTTAAAGGGACTTATATAGACAACAAGTATAAAAGGAGAAGATCCACTAAATAAACCCATCATAACATCTAAGAAGATGACAATGGGATCATTTGTATCAATAATTACTTTGAATGTAAATGGACTAAATGCCCCGACCAAAAGACACAGAGTGGCTGAATGGATTCAAAAACAAGACCCATACATATGCTGCCTCCAGGAAACTCACTTCAGACCTAGAGACACTCATAGACTGAAAGTGAGAGGCTGGAAAAAGATATTCCATGCAAATGGAAATCAAAAGAAAGCTGGAGTAGCAATCCTCATATCAGACAAAATAGACCTCAAAATAAAGAAGACAAGAACTTACCGAAAAAGTAACAAACAACTCAATTGCTGAACTGAAAAACACTGTAGAAGGAATCAAGAGCAGAGTATCTGAGACAGAAGACCGGATAAGTGAGCTGGAAGACAGAATGGTGGAAGTAACTGCTGAAAAACAGAATCTAGCTCAAAGAATGAAAAGAGCAGAGGACTGCCTCAGAGACCTCTGGGATAATATCAAATGCACCAATATTCGAATTATAGGGGTTCCAGAGGAAGAAGAAAAAAAGAAAGGCTATGAGAAAATTTTTGAAGAGATTCTAGTTGAAAATTTCCCCAACATGGGAAAAGAAATAGTCCTTCAAGTCCAAGAAGTGCAAAGAGTACTATACAGAATCATTCTGAGAAGAAACACACCAAGACACATATTAATGAAGCTAACACAAATTAAACACAAGGACAGAATTCTCAAAGCAGCAAGGGAAAAGCAACTAGTGACATACAAGGGAAAGCCTATATGTTTAACAGCTGATCTTTCAGCAGAAACTCTGCAGGCCAGAAGGGAAGGCAGGACACATTTAAACGGCTAAAAGAGAATAATCTGCAACCAAGAATCCTCTACCCTGCAAGGATCTCCTTCAAAATTGATGGAGAAATCAAAAGCTTTACAGATAAGCAAAAATTAAAAGAATTTAGTCACACCAAACCAGCCTTACAACAAGTGTTAAAGGGACTTATATAGACAACAAGTATAAAAGGAGAAGATCCACTAAATAAACCCATCATAACATCTAAGAAGATGACAATGGGATCATTTGTATCAATAATTACTTTGAATGTAAATGGACTAAATGCCCCGACCAAAAGACACAGAGTGGCTGAATGGATTCAAAAACAAGACCCATACATATGCTGCCTCCAGGAAACTCACTTCAGACCTAGAGACACTCATAGACTGAAAGTGAGAGGCTGGAAAAAGATATTCCATGCAAATGGAAATCAAAAGAAAGCTGGAGTAGCAATCCTCATATCAGACAAAATAGACCTCAAAATAAAGAAGATTAGAAGAGACAAGGCAGGACACTACATAATGATCAAGGGATCGATCCAAGAAGAAGACACAACAATCATAAATATCTATGCACCCAACGCAGGAGCACCCCAATACATAAGACAAACACTTTCAGACATAAAAGAAGACATCAACAGTAACACAATCAGAGCAGGAGACTTTAACACTCCTCTCACACCAATGGACAGATCATCCAAACAGAAAACTAATAAAGAAACACAAGCCTTAAATGCCACACTAGAAGAGATGGACCTCATTGATATCTTTAGGACGTTCATCCAAAAGCAGAAGAATACACTTTCTTCTCAAGTGCTCACGGAACATTCTCCAGGATAGACCACATCTTGGGCCACAAATCAAACCTCAGTCAATTCAAGAAAACTAAAATTATATCAACCATCATCTCGGACCACAATGCCATGAGACTAGAGATCAACTACAGGAAAAACACGCTAAAAACAAGAACATATGAAGATTAAACAACACATGCCTAAAAAACCAACTGATTACCAAGTAAATCAAAGGAGAAATAAAACAATTCCTAGAAGAAAATGACAATGAACACACGACAGCGCAAAACCTATGGGATACAGCAAAAGCAGTTCTAAGAGGGAAGTTTATAGCAATTCAATCCCACCTCAAGAAACTAGGAAAATCTCAAACAGATGACCTAACCTCACGCTTAAAACAACTGGAGAAAGAAGAACAAAAACACTCCAAAGCCAGCAGAAGAAGGGAAATCATAAAGACAACAAGTATAAAAGGAGAAGATCCACTAAATAAACCCATCATAACATCTAAGAAGATGACAATGGGATCATTTGTATCAATAATTACTTTGAATGTAAATGGACTAAATGCCCCGACCAAAAGACACAGAGTGGCTGAATGGATTCAAAAACAAGACCCATACATATGCTGCCTCCAGGAAACTCACTTCAGACCTAGAGACACTCATAGACTGAAAGTGAGAGGCTGGAAAAAGATATTCCATGCAAATGGAAATCAAAAGAAAGCTGGAGTAGCAATCCTCATATCAGACAAAATAGACCTCAAAATAAAGAAGATTAGAAGAGACAAGGCAGGACACTACATAATGATCAAGGGATCGATCCAAGAAGAAGACACAACAATCATAAATATCTATGCACCCAACGCAGGAGCACCCCAATACATAAGACAAACACTTTCAGACATAAAAGAAGACATCAACAGTAACACAATCAGAGCAGGAGACTTTAACACTCCTCTCACACCAATGGACAGATCATCCAAACAGAAAACTAATAAAGAAACACAAGCCTTAAATGCCACACTAGAAGAGATGGACCTCATTGATATCTTTAGGACGTTCATCCAAAAGCAGAAGAATACACTTTCTTCTCAAGTGCTCACGGAACATTCTCCAGGATAGACCACATCTTGGGCCACAAATCAAACCTCAGTCAATTCAAGAAAACTAAAATTATATCAACCATCATCTCGGACCACAATGCCATGAGACTAGAGATCAACTACAGGGAAAAAAACCGCTAAAAACACAAACACATGGAGATTAAACAACACATACCTAAAAAACCAACTGATTACCAAGTAAATCAAAGGAGAAATAAAACAATTCCTAGAAGAAAATGACAATGAACACACGACAGCGCAAAACCTATGGGATACAGCAAAAGCAGTTCTAAGAGGGAAGTTTATAGCAATTCAATCCCACCTCAAGAAACTAGGAAAATCTCAAACAGATGACCTAACCTCACGCTTAAAACAACTGGAGAAAGAAGAACAAAAACACTCCAAAGCCAGCAGAAGAAGGGAAATCATAAAGATCAGAGCAGAAATAAATGAAAAAGAAACGAAAGAAACAATAGTAAAGAAATTAAACAAAAAGCTGCTTCTTCAAAAAGGTAAATAAAATCGCCACACCACTGGCCAGACTCATCAAGAAAAAGAGAGAGAAGAACCAGATCACCAAAATCAAAAATGAAAAAGGAGAGATTACAACAGATAATGCAGAAATCCAAAGGATTATAAGAGTCTATTATGAACAACTACATGGCAACAAACTGGACAACCTGGAAGAAATGGACAGTTTCTTAGAGAAGATTAATCTCCCAAGACTCAACCAAGAAGAAATAGAAACTATGAACAAGCCAATCACAAGCTCAGAAATCGACCTTGTGATCAAAAATCTACCCAAAAATAAAAGTCCAGGACCAGATGGTTTCACAAGTGAATTCTACCAAACATTTAAAGAGCTAATGCCTGTCCTTCTAAAACTCTTCCAAACAATTGCACAGGAAGGAACACTTCCAAACACATTCTATGAGGCCGCCATCACCCTGATACCAAAGCCAGGCAAAGACAACACAAAAAAAGAAAATTATAGGCCAATTTCACTGATGAATCTAGATGCCAAAATCCTCAACAAAATCCTAGCAAACAGAATTCAACAACACATCAAAAAGCTCATACATCATGATCATGTTGGGTTCATCCCAGGCATGCAAGGATTCTTCAATATCCACAAATCAATCAATGTGATACACCATATCAACAAATTGAGAGACAAAAATCACATGATCATCTCAATAGATGAAGAAAAAGCCTTCGACAAAGTACAACACCCATTTATGACAAAAACTGTTCAAAAAATGGGCATAGAAGGATCCTATCTCAACATAGCGAAAGCCATATATGAGAAGCCCACAGCAAACATTATCCTCAATGGGTGAAAAACTCAAAGCATTTCCTCTAAGATCAGGAACAAGACAAGGGTGTCCACTTTCACCACTCTTATTCAACATAGTCCTGGAAGTTCTAGCAACAGCAATAAGAGAAGAGAAAGAAATAAAAGGAATCCAGATTGGAAAGGAAGAAGTCAAACTCTCTCTATTTGCAGATGACATGATATTATACATAGAAAATCCCAAAGACACTATTACAAAACTACTAGAGTTAATCAGTGAATTCAGCAAAGTCGCAGGATACAAAATCAATACACAGAAACCACTGGCATTCCTATGCACAAACAATGAAAAATCAGAAAACGAAATCAAAGAGGCAGTCCCCTTCACCACTGGCCAGACTCATCAAGAAAAAGAGAGAGAAGAACCAGATCACCAAAATCAAAAATGAAAAAGGAGAGATTACAACAGATAATGCAGAAATCCAAAGGATTATAAGAGTCTATTATGAACAACTACATGGCAACAAACTGGACAACCTGGAAGAAATGGACAGTTTCTTAGAGAAGATTAATCTCCCAAGACTCAACCAAGAAGAAATAGAAACTATGAACAAGCCAATCACAAGCTCAGAAATCGACCTTGTGATCAAAAATCTACCCAAAAATAAAAGTCCAGGACCAGATGGTTTCACAAGTGAATTCTACCAAACATTTAAAGAGCTAATGCCTGTCCTTCTAAAACTCTTCCAAACAATTGCACAGGAAGGAACACTTCCAAACACATTCTATGAGGCCGCCATCACCCTGATACCAAAGCCAGGCAAAGACAACACAAAAAAAGAAAATTATAGGCCAATTTCACTGATGAATCTAGATGCCAAAATCCTCAACAAAATCCTAGCAAACAGAATTCAACAACACATCAAAAAGCTCATACATCATGATCATGTTGGGTTCATCCCAGGCATGCAAGGATTCTTCAATATCCACAAATCAATCAATGTGATACACCATATCAACAAATTGAGAGACAAAAATCACATGATCATCTCAATAGATGAAGAAAAAGCCTTCGACAAAGTACAACACCCATTTATGACAAAAACTGTTCAAAAAATGGGCATAGAAGGATCCTATCTCAACATAGCGAAAGCCATATATGAGAAGCCCACAGCAAACATTATCCTCAATGGGTGAAAAACTCAAAGCATTTCCTCTAAGATCAGGAACAAGACAAGGGTGTCCACTTTCACCACTCTTATTCAACATAGTCCTGGAAGTTCTAGCAACAGCAATAAGAGAAGAGAAAGAAATAAAAGGAATCCAGATTGGAAAGGAAGAAGTCAAACTCTCTCTATTTGCAGATGACATGATATTATACATAGAAAATCCCAAAGACACTATTACAAAACTACTAGAGTTAATCAGTGAATTCAGCAAAGTCGCAGGATACAAAATCAATACACAGAAACCACTGGCATTCCTATGCACAAACAATGAAAAATCAGAAAACGAAATCAAAGAGGCTATCCCCTTCACCATTGCAACCAAAAGAATCAAATATCTAGGAATAAACCTACCCAAAGAAACAAAAGAACTGTACACAGAAAATTACAAGACACTCATGAGAGACATTAAAGAAGACTTAAACAGATGGAGAAATATTCCATGTTCCTGAGTCGGAAGAATCAATACTGTGAAAATGACCATACTACCAAATGTCATCTATAGATTCAATGCGATCCCTATCAAACTGCCAATAACATTCTTCACAACACTAGACCAAAGAATAACACAGTTCATATGGAAACACAAAAGACCTCAAACAGCCAAAGCAATCCTGAGGAAGAAGAATGGAGTTGGAGGGATGAGCCTCCCCAACTTCAGACTCCACTACAAAGCAACAGTCCTCAAGACAGTATGGTACTGGCACAACAACAGAAATATAGACTAATGGAACAAGATAGAGAACCCAGAGATAAACCCACACACCTATGGGTACCTTATTTTTGACAAAGGAGGCGAAACTATAAAATGGGACAAAGACAGCCTCTTCAACAAATGGTGCTGGGAAAACTGGACAGCTACATGCAAAAAATGAAGTTGGAACATTCCCTGACACCATACACTAAGATCAACTCAAAATGGATTAAAGACCTAAATGTAAGACCAGAAACCATCAAACTCTTAGAGGAGAATATAGGCAAAACCCTCAAGGACATAAATCAAAGCAAGATCTTCTCTGACCCACCTACTAGAATAGCGGAACTCAAAAGACAAATGAACATGTGGGACCTAATGAAACTTAAAAGCTTTTGTACAGCAAAAGAAATCACAAAAAAGCTGAACAGACAGCCCACAGATGGGAGAAAATCATAGCAAATGAAACAACAGACAAAGAAAAATAAAAGGAATCCAGATTGGAAAGGAAGAAGTCAAACTCTCTATTTGCAGATGACATGATATTATACATAGAAAATCCCAAAGACACTATTACAAAACTACTAGAGTTAATCAGTGAATTCAGCAAAGTCGCAGGATACAAAATCAATACACAGAAACCACTGGCATTCCTATGCACAAACAATGAAAAATCAGAAAACGAAATCAAAGAGGCTATCCCCTTCACCATTGCAACCAAAAGAATCAAATATCTAGGAATAAACCTACCCAAAGAAACAAAAGAACTGTACACAGAAAATTACAAGACACTCATGAGAGACATTAAAGAAGACTTAAACAGATGGAGAAATATTCCATGTTCCTGAGTCGGAAGAATCAATACTGTGAAAATGACCATACTACCAAATGTCATCTATAGATTCAATGCGATCCCTATCAAACTGCCAATAACATTCTTCACAACACTAGACCAAAGAATAACACAGTTCATATGGAAACACAAAAGACCTCAAACAGCCAAAGCAATCCTGAGGAAGAAGAATGGAGTTGGAGGGATGAGCCTCCCCAACTTCAGACTCCACTACAAAGCAACAGTCCTCAAGACAGTATGGTACTGGCACAACAACAGAAATATAGACTAATGGAACAAGATAGAGAACCCAGAGATAAACCCACACACCTATGGGTACCTTATTTTTGACAAAGGAGGCGAAACTATAAAATGGGACAAAGACAGCCTCTTCAACAAATGGTGCTGGGAAAACTGGACAGCTACATGCAAAAAAATGAAGTTGGAACATTCCCTGACACCATACACTAAGATCAACTCAAAATGGATTAAAGACCTAAATGTAAGACCAGAAACCATCAAACTCTTAGAGGAGAATATAGGCAAAACCCTCAAGGACATAAATCAAAGCAAGATCTTCTCTGACCCACCTACTAGAATAGCGGAACTCAAAAGACAAATGAACATGTGGGACCTAATGAAACTTAAAAGCTTTTGTACAGCAAAAGAAATCACAAAAAAGCTGAACAGACAGCCCACAGATGGGAGAAAATCATAGCAAATGAAACAACAGACAAAGAATTAATCTCCAAAATCTACAAGCAACTCAGACAACTCAACACTGGAAAAACGAACAACCCAATCAAAAAATGGGAAAAGGACCTAAACAGACACCTCTCCAACGATGACATACAGATGGCCCAAAAGCACATGAAACGATGCTCAACTTCACTTATAATTAGAGAAATGCAAATCAAAACTACAATGAGATATCACCTCACACCCATCAGAATGGCCGTCATCCACACATCGACAGACAATAAATGCTGGAGAGGGTGCGGAGAAAAGGGAACACTCCTGCATTGCTGGTCGGAATGTAGATTGATACAGCCGCTATGGAAGACAGTCTGGAGATTTCTTAAAAAACTAAAAATAGAAGCACCATACGACCCAGCAATCCCACTCTTAGGCTTATACACTGATGAAATCAAATCTGAAAGAAGCACTTGCACCCCAACGTTCATTGCAGCTCTCTATACAATAGCTAGAACATGGAAGCAACCTAGATGTCCACTGACGAACGAATGGATACAAAAGCTCTGGTACATATATACAACAGAATACTACACAGCTGTAAAGAGAAATGCAGAAGAATCAGCCCTAATGAGGTGGCTGGATCTAGAACGTATCATAGAAAGTGAAGTCAGTCAGAAAGAGGAGGACAAATACAGTATATTAACACACATATATGGAATCTAGTAGGATGGTGATGATGGCACATTCAGTGAAGCGACGGAAAGACAGACATGGACAGTGGACATATGGACGTTGTGGGGAAGGAACAGAGGGTGGGAGGCATAAAGGAAGCAGCATGAAGGCCTGTACTATCATAAGTGAAGAAAATAGCTCTAGTCATCGCTCTGTGAGAAAAGGGGACGCTTCAGGGGTGCTGTGTGATGGTCGGGAGGGGTGGGAAGGGGGGGATATACATATGACTAATCTGGGAACATGCATATCTGTAAACAACAAAACTCTGTAAAAGACAAATGAACATGTGGGACCTAATGAAACTTAAAAGCTTTTGTACAGCAAAAGAAATCACAAAAAAGCTGAACAGACAGCCCACAGATGGGAGAAAATCATAGCAAATGAAACAACAGACAAAGAATTAATCTCCAAAATCTACAAGCAACTCAGACAACTCAACACTGGAAAAACGAACAACCCAATCAAAAAATGGGAAAAGGACCTAAACAGACACCTCTCCAACGATGACATACAGATGGCCCAAAAGCACATGAAACGATGCTCAACTTCACTTATAATTAGAGAAATGCAAATCAAAACTACAATGAGATATCACCTCACACCCATCAGAATGGCCGTCATCCACACATCGACAGACAATAAATGCTGGAGAGGGTGCGGAGAAAAGGGAACACTCCTGCATTGCTGGTCGGAATGTAGATTGATACAGCCGCTATGGAAGACAGTCTGGAGATTTCTTAAAAAACTAAAAATAGAAGCACCATACGACCCAGCAATCCCACTCTTAGGCTTATACACTGATGAAATCAAATCTGAAAGAAGCACTTGCACCCCAACGTTCATTGCAGCTCTCTATACAATAGCTAGAACATGGAAGCAACCTAGATGTCCACTGACGAACGAATGGATACAAAAGCTCTGGTACATATATACAACAGAATACTACACAGCTGTAAAGAGAAATGCAGAAGAATCAGCCCTAATGAGGTGGCTGGATCTAGAACGTATCATAGAAAGTGAAGTCAGTCAGAAAGAGGAGGACAAATACAGTATATTAACACACATATATGGAATCTAGTAGGATGGTGATGATGGCACATTCAGTGAAGCGACGGAAAGACAGACATGGACAGTGGACATATGGACGTTGTGGGGAAGGAACAGAGGGTGGGAGGCATAAAGGAAGCAGCATGAAGGCCTGTACTATCATAAGTGAAGAAAATAGCTCTAGTCATCGCTCTGTGAGAAAAGGGGACGCTTCAGGGGTGCTGTGTGATGGTCGGGAGGGGTGGGAAGGGGGGGATATACATATGACTAATCTGGGAACATGCATATCTGTAAACAACAAAACTCTGCAAAAGTTAAAAGCAAAATAAAGGTTTAAAAAAAAAAAGAAAAGCCACTGCAACGAGAAACCCAAGCATGAAAACCAAGAGTAGCCCCCACTCGCCACAGCTAGAGAAAATCCCACGCAGCTACAAAGACCCCACACAGCCAAAAATAATAAGTAAATGTTTTAAAAAGTGCTTGTATTCCTCCTAAGAAGTACAACACGTTTTCTCTAAAAACATAAAAAACTTATTTCATTTAAAAAAAAAAAAGAAAGAGCTTCCCTGGTAGCTCAGGGGTAAAGAGCTCACCTGCCAATGCAGGAGACACAGGTTTGATCCCTGATCCAGGAAGATCCCATGTGCTGCGGAGCAACAGAGCCCGTGGGCTACAGCTATGGAGCCTGTGCTCGAGGGCCTCGGAGCCACAACTGTGGAGCCCATGGGCCGCAGCGACGGAAGTCCGTGTGCCCTCAAACCCGAGCTCCACAACAAGAGAAGTCACCGCAACAAGAAGCCGGCTCACCTCAACGGGAGAGGAGCCCCCACTCCCTGCAGCAAGAGAAGAGCCTGTGAAAACCCAGAATAGCCAAAAATAAATAAATAAATGGAAATTTTATAAAAAAATGAGAAAGAGAGGACAGGGGCAGAGTGAGGATTCAGGGCAGGGACGTCACGGACGGTGTCGTCGCGCGTGGGCATTCTGTACAGTGTGAGAGGTGGTGAGACGGACGGATGAACAGAGGAGTCAGCTCACCAGCGGACTTGCCTGCAAAACAGAAACACTCACAGACGTGGAGGGCAGCCACGTGGCTGCCAAGGTGGGTGTGGGGAGGAGGGATGGGCTGGGAGCTCGGGATTAGTAGATGCAAACTATTACATACAAGATGGATAAACACCAAGGCCCTGCTCTATAGCACAGGGCCCTGTGTTCAGTATTCTGTGAAAAAGTGTAATGAAAAAGAACACGTGTGTCTAACTGAATCACTTTGTAGCATAAATTAATACAACACCATAATCAACTATACTTTAATCAAATCTTAAAAACCAGCAATCACTTGAAATGTTCCTCAATTAAAAAAAAAAATGAGGAGCTTCCCTTGTGGCTCAGTGGATAAGAACCCGTCTGCCAATGCAGGAGACACAGGTTCGAGCCCTGATCTGGGAAGATCCCACATACCACAGAGCAGCTAAACCCACACATCAACAAAGACCCAGCACAGCCAAAAGTAAATAAATAAAAGGATTTTTTTGTTTTGTTTTGTTTTTTTAAAAAATGAAACCTGAGGGTCACATGAGAAAAGGGGAGGGAGGGAGGGAGGGAAGTTCAAGAGGGAGGGAACATACGTGCACCTAGGGGCTGATTCATGTTGACCTTTGGCAGTAAACAACAAAACTCTGTGAAGCTATTGTCCCTCAATTTACAAAAAGAAAAAAGGAAAAGGGGAGGGAGGAGAGAAGAGGAGAGATGTGAGCGATTTGGTAACTGCTCACTTGTCTCTCAAATTTTCTCAATTTATTTAAAAACCGCTCCACATTAAACAGGGCACACAGAAAAAGGCCCCCTGGGGCAGGTCATGGCAACCCACTGCAGGCGTCCTGCCCGGAGAATCCCACAGACAGAGGAGACGGCGGGCTGCAGTCCACAGGGTCAGACAAAGCTGGACACAACTGAAGTGACTCAGCACAGCACACACAGAGAAAGGCACCCCAGATTCGGGCATCACTGCATACATCCATTCATTTCAAACTGGGGAAGCTGGACACTGGAAGGCAGAATATGGACCAGAACCCAGGCAGGCAGCCTGACCCTGCGGCCATCTGGCAGTCCCGCAGCCCGAATCCGGGGGGCAGGGGTACTTCGAGCAATAGGCCGGAGCAGAAGCGAGGCCCTAAGAGCAGGCCCTCCTGCTTCTGCTTGCTGCAAGGGCCCCCAGGGAGGGAGGCTGACCACCCTGTGTCCACCACGCTGGGCGGAAGCCCAAGCAGGCACACCAGGGTGCAGACTGGTGCCCCGCTGGACCCCCGCCTCCCAGCGCGGGTTCCAACATGGAGTGGAGGAGCCCCGTCCGAAGCTCCAGCTCTGGCAGACAGGGTGCGTCAGACGGACAGCTGTCCGCTGGAGACCGGCCCGGGTGCAACACCCAGGAAGTAAGAAAACCAGCAATCACTTGAAATGTTCCTCAATTAAAAAAAAAAATGAGGAGCTTCCCTTGTGGCTCAGTGGATAAGAACCCGTCTGCCAATGCAGGAGACACAGGTTCGAGCCCTGATCTGGGAAGATCCCACATACCACAGAGCAGCTAAACCCACACATCAACAAAGACCCAGCACAGCCAAAAGTAAATAAATAAAAGGATTTTTTTGTTTTGTTTTGTTTTTTTAAAAAATGAAACCTGAGGGTCACATGAGAAAAGGGGAGGGAGGGAGGGAGGGAAGTTCAAGAGGGAGGGAACATACGTGCACCTAGGGGCTGATTCATGTTGACCTTTGGCAGTAAACAACAAAACTCTGTGAAGCTATTGTCCCTCAATTTACAAAAAGGAAAAAAGGAAAAGGGGAGGGAGGAGAGAAGAGGAGAGATGTGAGCGATTTGGTAACTGCTCACTTGTCTCTCAAATTTTCTCAATTTATTTAAAAACCGCTCCACATTAAACAGGGCACACAGAAAAAGGCCCCCTGGGGCAGGTCATGGCAACCCACTGCAGGCGTCCTGCCCGGAGAATCCCACAGACAGAGGAGACGGCGGGCTGCAGTCCACAGGGTCAGACAAAGCTGGACACAACTGAAGTGACTCAGCACAGCACACACAGAGAAAGGCACCCCAGATTCGGGCATCACTGCATACATCCATTCATTTCAAACTGGGGAAGCTGGACACTGGAAGGCAGAATATGGACCAGAACCCAGGCAGGCAGCCTGACCCGCGGCCATCTGGCAGTCCCGCAGCCCGAATCCGGGGGGCAGGGGTACTTCGAGCAATAGGCCGGAGCAGAAGCGAGGCCCTAAGAGCAGGCCCTCCTGCTTCTGCTTGCTGCAAGGGCCCCCAGGGAGGGAGGCTGACCACCCTGTGTCCACCACGCTGGGCGGAAGCCCAAGCAGGCACACCAGGGTGCAGACTGGTGCCCCGCTGGACCCCCGCCTCCCAGCGCGGGTTCCAACATGGAGTGGAGGAGCCCCGTCCGAAGCTCCAGCTCTGGCAGACAGGGTGCGTCCAGACGGACAGCTGTCCGCTGGAGACCGGCCCGGGGTGCAACACCCAGGAAGTAAGAAACTGGGGCTTCAGGCGGCTGATCTGTGGCCATCTGCACCCCACACTGCAGCGCTGAAGCCCACCCTCCCCGTCCGTCCTGGCCCCTGAAGGAGCTTGCCAGAGGGGCCCAGGTGGGTCTGTAGGGCCCCTGCCCCCATCGCCCTGCGGGGGCGCTGCCCCCACCCACCCCCGCCTGGAGGCCCAGAGCCAAGCCGCTGCTGCTTGTGGCACCACAGGGGCCGGGGAGGGGAGCAGCACCTGCATTTGGAAAGCCAGCAGACCAAGAAGGTGGTGGAGTCGGGCCCCAGGAGCCATCCCATCTGAGCTGGGATTCACGTTCCTTTTCTCCTAAAGGCGAGGGAGTCAGGTCCAGCGCTTCCTGGTCCCAGTCAGCCTCCGGAAGGGACCTGTTCACTGTTTCCTCTTAGAGCTATTCCCAGCGCAGCCCGGTCAAGAGGCTTTCTGGGAGCTTTCTGTGAACTTATTTTAGCTTAGGGCTCATCACCTGGGAGGCAGGGCTCGCAGAGGCGGGCTGCTGTTTGTATTTAAGCTTAGAGGCAACATCCTGTAGTGATGAGTTTGTAACGGAATACGAAGGTTCTCACCTGTTCTGTCAATCTGTGGACTTACCCTTCCCTCGATTTTCACGTAAATACGTTCTCCAGGAGGCGCCTTAGATGTCACCTCCTCCACGAAGCCTTCCCTGATCACCCACCTGAAGTAGAGCTTCCTTGTTTCACTACCTAAATCTAAGGGAATTGTGTTGCTGTTGTCGAATGCTGGCATTTGTCACAACATCACCTATTGCATTTTGAACGTACCTGTCATCTTGGGAGCCCAATGGGATAGGAGCTGCGGGACCACCCAGCTCCTGCCGGGACTCCCCGCGCCTGCCGCAGAGCCCTCTGCGAGCGAGCGCGGGACCGGCCGCAGTACCGCACGGAGGGCACGGGCGCTGCTCGAGCGCACGTCGGCCCCGCCGGCTTCGCAGGAGCGCCATCGCTGGCCCGCACTCCCAACATGGAGTGGAGGAGCCTAGCTGCTGGCAGACAGGGTGCGCAGACGGACAGCTGTCCGCTGGAGACCGCCCGGGTGCAACACCCAGGAAGTAAGAAACTGGGGCTTCAGGCGGCTGATCTGTGGCCATCTGCACCCCACACTGCAGCGCTGAAGCCCACCCTCCCCGTCCGTCCTGGCCCCTGAAGGAGCTTGCCAGAGGGGCCCAGGTGGGTCTGTAGGGCCCCTGCCCCCATCGCCCTGCGGGGGCGCTGCCCCCACCCACCCCCGCCTGGAGGCCCAGAGCCAAGCCGCTGCTGCTTGTGGCACCACAGGGGCCGGGGAGGGGAGCAGCACCTGCATTTGGAAAGCCAGCAGACCAAGAAGGTGGTGGAGTCGGGCCCCAGGAGCCATCCCATCTGAGCTGGGATTCACGTTCCTTTTCTCCTAAAGGCGAGGGAGTCAGGTCCAGCGCTTCCTGGTCCCAGTCAGCCTCCGGAAGGGACCTGTTCACTGTTTCCTCTTAGAGCTATTCCCAGCGCAGCCCGGTCAAGAGGCTTTCTGGGAGCTTTCTGTGAACTTATTTTAGCTTAGGGCTCATCACCTGGGAGGCAGGGCTCGCAGAGGCGGGCTGCTGTTTGTATTTAAGCTTAGAGGCAACATCCTGTAGTGATGAGTTTGTAACGGAATACGAAGGTTCTCACCTGTTCTGCCAATCTGTGGACTTACCCTTCCCTCGATTTTCACGTAAATACGTTCTCCAGGAGGCGCCTTAGATGTCACCTCCTCCACGAAGCCTTCCCTGATCACCCACCTGAAGTAGAGCTTCCTTGTTTCACTACCTAAATCTAAGGGAATTGTGTTGCTGTTGTCGAATGCTGGCATTTGTCACAACATCACCTATTGCATTTTGAACGTATCTGTCATCTTGGGAGCCCAATGGGATAGGAGCTCCGCGGGGACCACCCAGCTCCTGCCGGGACTCCCCGCGCCTGCCGCAGAGCCCTCTGCGAGCGAGCGCGGGGACCGGCCGCAGTACCGCACGGAGGGCACGGGCGCCGCTGCTCTCGAGCGCACGTCGGCCCCGCCCCGGCTTCGCAGGAGCGCCTCCTTCAAGGCCTGCCAGCCTCCGCGACGCCCTCCCACGGCGCACACAGTCCCGCGAGGCACGTTTTGCCATCATCGGCCAGCTTCGCTCTCAGCCGAGGGGCCCTGCGCACGCGCCGCGGGGGCGGGACCCCGGGCCCCTCCCTGACGCCCACGGATGAGCTCCGACAAGCCGTCGGGCGCGCGGACGGCGCGTCTCCTTCACTACCGCCATGGAGGCGTGACTGGAGGCTGGGACGTGGACACGGGGAGGCAGGCGGCCGGCCAGGCCTAGGCACAGGGGCTGGCGGCCCAGGGCAGGCCCGCTGACGGGCACTGAGCCGAGCGGGCCCGCTCTGAAGGCAGCACCCCGGGGGGAGCGCCGTCTGCCTCGCACAGTTTGGGGACAGAAGTCAAGACACCCACCCCCTTCTCGCCTTCGTGTGGCTGGACGGCGCCGTGTCCACCACCTTGGGGAAAGGGTGTCCCGGAGGAGGCAGAAATGAGGCTTCAAGGCCCCAAGCCCTCCACACCCAAGGGCAGCCTAGTTCCTTGGGGGACGCTGCTGCCCCCTTGGCTCTGCCTCCTTCTAGTTCCTGCCTAGATGCAGGAAGGGACGACCTATGACCGCCAGAGCTCCCTGTGCCCCCCACCAAGACTGAATCAGTGTTTCCTGAGTTGGAGGGTCAACAACAAGCCACGTCAGGGCTTCCCTGGTAGCTCAGTGGTGAAGAGCTCGCCTGCCAGTGCAGGAGACACGGGTTCGAGCCCTGATCCGGGAAGATCCCGCAGGCTGCGGAGCCACGAAGCCCGTGAGTCACCACCGCTGAGCCTGTGCCCTGGAGCCCGGAGCCCCGGCTGTGGAGCCACGGGCCGCAGCGACCGAAGCCCGTGGGGCCTGGAGCCCGAGTCCACAGCAAGAGCCGTCACCGCAACACAAAGCCTGCTCACCTCCACCAGAGAGGGGCCCCCGCTCCCCGCGGCGAGAGAAGAGCCTCGGCAGCCGGGAACACCCAGAATAGCCAAAAATAAATAAATAAATGCAATCTGTAAAGAGTACGCGAGGGCACGCCGCTGCTCTCGAGCGCACGTCGGCCCCGCCCCGGCTTCGCAGGAGCGCCTCCTTCAAGGCCTGCCAGCCTCCGCGACGCCCTCCCACGGCGCACACAGTCCCGCGAGGCACGTTTTGCCATCATCGGCCAGCTTCGCTCTCAGCCGAGGGGCCCTGCGCACGCGCCGCGGGGGCGGGACCCCGGGCCCCTCCCTGACGCCCACGGATGAGCTCCGACAAGCCGTCGGGCGCGCGGACGGCGCGTCTCCTTCACTACCGCCATGGAGGCGTGACTGGAGGCTGGGACGTGGACACGGGGAGGCAGGCGGCCGGCCAGGCCTAGGCACAGGGGCTGGCGGCCCAGGGCAGGCCCGCTGACGGGCACTGAGCCGAGCGGGCCCGCTCTGAAGGCAGCACCCCGGGGGGAGCGCCGTCTGCCTCGCACAGTTTGGGGACAGAAGTCAAGACACCCACCCCCTTCTCGCCTTCGTGTGGCTGGACGGCGCCGTGTCCACCACCTTGGGGAAAGGGTGTCCCGGAGGAGGCAGAAATGAGGCTTCAAGGCCCCAAGCCCTCCACACCCAAGGGCAGCCTAGTTCCTTGGGGGACGCTGCTGCCCCCTTGGCTCTGCCTCCTTCTAGTTCCTGCCTAGATGCAGGAAGGGACGACCTATGACCGCCAGAGCTCCCTGTGCCCCCCACCAAGACTGAATCAGTGTTTCCTGAGTTGGAGGGTCAACAACAAGCCACGTCAGGGCTTCCCTGGTAGCTCAGTGGTGAAGAGCTCGCCTGCCAGTGCAGGAGACACGGGTTCGAGCCCTGATCCGGGAAGATCCCGCAGGCTGCGGAGCCACGAAGCCCGTGAGTCACCACCGCTGAGCCTGTGCCCTGGAGCCCCGGAGCCCCGGCTGTGGAGCCACGGGCCGCAGCGACCGAAGCCCGTGGGGCCTGGAGCCCGAGTCCACAGCAAGAGCCGTCACCGCAACACAAAGCCTGCTCACCTCCACCAGAGAGGGGCCCCCGCTCCCCGCGGCGAGAGAAGAGCCTGCGGCAGCCGGGAACACCCAGAATAGCCAAAAATAAATAAATAAATGCAATCTGTAAAGATCTTTACCCAAAAAAAGCCAAGGGAGCCCACCACGGGGCTCCTGGACTACACTCAGGTGCGGGAGGAAGACAGGGAGGGTGCGGCCCGGCGAGGCGGGGGGCCTGAGGGCGGCACAGACGCGACCGGTCTCTGAGAACAGCCGGAGGAGGGGGCGTGGGGCCTTCCACCTGCTGAGCGTGCGTTCATACACGGCAGGGTCTCCTAGGGCCCTGTGGACAGGAGGTCTTCCTCTGAGGGCCGTCCGGGCGCTGGGGGTGTAACCCTGCCCCCTCCACGCCCACAGCCCCCAGGCACGACGGCCACAGACGCCCTCGGACGTGGCCCGGCTCGCCAGGGGCAGGACCGTCCCCGAGAGAAAATGACGGCAGCGGGGCCCAGGCGGGGGGCGTCCAAGCGGCAGCTGCTGCCGTCTGCTCGGGCCTCAGACAGCAGCGTTCTCTGCTCCTGTTTAGGAATCGTGGTCCCTCCCGAACAGGACGCTGCTCTTGGCTTGGCCCCTCGGCCCGAGGAGGCGCGTCCACCCTCCCCCGGCAGAGAAGACCGGGGCGGTGTGGCTGAGCGCACGCAGGGCCCGCGCCCGCGGTGACGGGGCGCACGCACCCTTCCGCACGCCTGGCGGGGGCGCCGGGGCTCAGAGGCAGCAGCGGACTCTGGTTTCTCGGGGCAGCCAAGGCCTGGGAGAGCGGGTGCCGGCTTATTAAGACAGTTGCTTCTTCCCACAGACGTCCATCAGTGTTTCCTGAGTTGGAGGGTCAACAACAAGCCACGTCAGGGCTTCCCTGGTAGCTCAGTGGTGAAGAGCTCGCCTGCCAGTGCAGGAGACACGGGTTCGAGCCCTGATCCGGGAAGATCCCGCAGGCTGCGGAGCCACGAAGCCCGTGAGTCACCACCGCTGAGCCTGTGCCCTGGAGCCCCGGAGCCCCGGCTGTGGAGCCACGGGCCGCAGCGACCGAAGCCCGTGGGGCCTGGAGCCCGAGTCCACAGCAAGAGCCGTCACCGCAACACAAAGCCTGCTCACCTCCACCAGAGAGGGGCCCCCGCTCCCCGCGGCGAGAGAAGAGCCTGCGGCAGCCGGGAACACCCAGAATAGCCAAAAATAAATAAATAAATGCAATCTGTAAAGATCTTTACCCAAAAAAAGCCAAGGGAGCCCACCACGGGGCTCCTGGACTACTCAGGTGCGGGAGGAAGACAGGGAGGGTGCGGCCCGGCGAGGCGGGGGGCCTGAGGGCGGCACAGACGCGACCGGTCTCTGAGAACAGCCGGAGGAGGGGGCGTGGGGCCTTCCACCTGCTGAGCGTGCGTTCATACACGGCAGGGTCTCCTAGGGCCCTGTGGACAGGAGGTCTTCCTCTGAGGGCCGTCCGGGCGCTGGGGGTGTAACCCTGCCCCCTCCACGCCCACAGCCCCCAGGCACGACGGCCACAGACGCCCTCGGACGTGGCCCGGCTCGCCAGGGGCAGGACCGTCCCCGAGAGAAAATGACGGCAGCGGGGCCCAGGCGGGGGGCGTCCAAGCGGCAGCTGCTGCCGTCTGCTCGGGCCTCAGACAGCAGCGTTCTCTGCTCCTGTTTAGGAATCGTGGTCCCTCCCGAACAGGACGCTGCTCTTGGCTTGGCCCCTCGGCCCGAGGAGGCGCGTCCACCCTCCCCCGGCAGAGAAGACCGGGGCGGTGTGGCTGAGCGCACGCAGGGCCCGCGCCCGCGGTGACGGGGCGCACGCACCCTTCCGCACGCCTGGCGGGGGCGCCGGGGCTCAGAGGCAGCAGCGGACTCTGGTTTCTCGGGGCAGCCAAGGCCTGGGAGAGCGGGTGCCGGCTTATTAAGACAGTTGCTTCTTCCCACAGACGTCCGGATGCGAGCAGCCCACGCCCGCTCCAGACAAGAGCCTAGGGGTGCAGTTCGAAGACCTCCCACAGCAGATCTCACCCACCTCACAGCCCAGGCGCCCCCGGGCCCCCACCTCCTCCCTCTTTCCTACTCCCCTCCCTGCCCTCCCCTCACGTCTCACCATCGGAACCCAGTCCCACGGCCACGCCTGCCCCCGGACGGGCGGAAGCAGTGAGCTTGGGGCTCTCAGGCTCCTGGACTCCTCCAGCAGGTCTGCCTCTGCTGAGCCTCCTGACGCTGCTGCCCCCTTGGCTCTGCCTCCTTCCACGTCTGTTCACCCTCAGGGGCCACCAGGGCTGCGGCTTCTCCGGAGTCTCGCCCTGAACCTGCAGTGGTCACAGGCAGAAAGGGACCGTCTTCCTGGGCCTCCCTCTCCGGAGCGAGGAAGTGCCCTGTGGTCAGCAGAATTAGAGCCTCCAAAACGCGCACGTCCGAGTCTTCCGAGCCCGTGGCTGTGCCAGGTGCGCCACCGGAGGCGGCGGAGCTGCAGATGGAAGGCAGCACCTAGTCCGCTGGTTTGAGGTGGGGAGAGTCCCCTGATCACCTGTGCGGCTCCATGGATCACAAGGGCCCTCGTTCGTGGCCACAGGAGGCCGAGGAGAGAGACGCAGAGACCGGGCAGCGAGAGGCGTCGGTCCACGTCTGGGCGGGGAGGGGGAACGAACCGAGGAGCCCCCACCTCCCTCACGTCTCGCTGGCCAGAAGAGGGCACACATCCACACACAAGCCAGTCGCCAGCAAAGGGGTGGGACACACACACACGGATTCAGGCCAGCACCGGGCAGCGTGGGGTGGGGAGCGGATCCCAGACGACCACCGGGCTCCTGGGCAAGAAAGCGGCCAGCAGGCGCGTCTGCCCTGGGAGCGCGCGGCTGGCACAGGGGCCGCGGGGCCAGGGACAGCCTGGAGACGCCCACCACCCCTGCCCGGCAGCGCCTCACCTCCAAAGCCCACGCCCAGGAACGCAGGCGCCTGGGGCCGTCTCCCCAGAGAGACCCGCCCGCTGGGGCCTAGCGTCGCCCTTGGGTCTGAGAGGACCGAGGGCCGAGGGGAGCCTCGCCCTGTGCGGCCCCCGAGGCTCCACACACGCTCGTCCCAGGGCCGGCACCGTCTCCAGGCTCGAGGGGCGCTCTGCCCCCACCGAGGCTAGCCCCTAGGAGCCCAGCCCAGGCTCCCCCGGGCTGCTGCCTGGCGACCGCAGGCTGCCCGCGCCCCCCCTGCCGTGGCCACCTGCGAAGCTGCTGGCATTTTGACCACAGACACTGAGCTGGATACGAGGCAGAAAAACAGGGCAAAAGGTAACCCGTCAGGGAACCTGGGCAGAGTCTACAGGAGTTTCTGGCACTCATTTTTAAATTTCCTGTTAAGTTTGAAGCTGTCAGTGCCTGACTGACAATGAACGAAACTGAAAGTGTGGTGCCACAGAAGAATAAAGAAATAAGACACAGAAAATAAAGTTCATTTTATAGGGACACTATCTCCCATCCACTGACCAGGAATTTGACGGCAGTCCCCCGTCATATTTAAAAACTGAGTAACAGCTGTTGGACTAGTTTTTTTTTTCTCTGATGTGTAAAAAATTCAAAGTAAATAATGTTTGAGCTAACTGTGCTTTATATGATGTGTTATACAACCATTTTCCCCCTTTTTGTTTTAAAGTAGCGTCTGCACGTTCTGATAGCTTGACCCTGAGGGTTATATGGCATACCAGTCACACGATTAATATTCCATTTTGATAAAAAGGAGGCAAATGAAAGGCTAGAATGGGGCGGGTCATTATCAGTTTTTATAGTACTGGGTGCACCCATGCATGTAAACACATGCATAAAATGCGAAATAACATGTTGTGCAGTTTTTCCTCTATGCACACTTGCATAAATCACACCAGAGAACGTGTCAATAGAAGCATGAACATACCCAAATTTACCAAAAGAAGGTATATGAGTGGCATCAGACTGCCATAATTCATCAGAAACACACCCTCTGGGGTTGACACCAACAGACACAGGCGGTGAGTGAGCCAGAGCGCGGGCGGGGCGTGCAGCCCGTCAGCATGAGGGACGTGTTTCCATCAGGCCAGCAGCATTTAAATGAGTTAAACGATGATATTCATAGCGGGGGACAAAATCCTGAAGTAAAGAGTCAATAATCGCATTTCCATGAGCTGAAGGACCAGGTCATAAAGAAGGAGAACGGATAGGAGTCATAAAAAGGGAGCGTGACGAGTACCAATAATTTCTTGTAAAGAGAGTAACTGTGACAAAATACTAGATTTAGAATTACAAGGTAAAACTACAGTTTCTAATACTTTTGTTACTTCTATTGTATACTGTAAATCAGAAATAATATTAAGAGAGGTAGGAATATCTTGAAGTAAAGTGGCAATAGCTTCTAATCCGGCTGGTTCAACAGAAGATCGAGAAGAAGTCCAAATCCTACTATGCGGTCCCATATATCCAGCTTGAAGATTTCTGTTAGCATCCGTAAAATATATAGGAGCTTGTGCAATAGGAACAGGTTTATCCATTCATGTTTTTGAATAAAAGTAAATAGTTTGGAATGTGGATAATGATTAGGGAATTTTCTTGTACAATCCGTCAAAGCCAGTTGCCAATTCATATTATGTATATACATTCATGAATCTGTGTTGTTGAAAGAGGAACTATTATAACCGAAGGCTGAGGATCAAAAACACGTAAGATAAGAGTACGCATCTTCAAAATCAAATGAGAAATTAATTTACTATAAATAGATAAAATTTGTTTAGGAATATGGGATAAGAAACCTCATAAAATACCCTCCTCTTGCTATAGAAGAGCAGTACATGAGTTTCTTGCATGAAAAATAATTAAATTCAAAGGTTTATAAGGATCATAACGAACAAGTTATTTATCTTGAATAGCTTTATTAATTAATGGAGTTCCTTTTCTGCTTCTGGGGTTAATTCTCTATGAGTATTTAAATTGGCATCATCCTGTAAAATCTGAAAAAGATGTGATAAGGCATAATCCCCTAGGGATACCTCATGAAGGGTGAAGCCAGTCTATATCACCTAATAATTTCTGGAAATCATTTAATGTTTTCAAAGAGCCTATGCATATCTGAATTTTCTGCAGTGTAATTACATTTCTATTCAAGACGTATTCTAAACACCGGTAGGGATCTGTCCCTTGCAGTTCATCGCCAGCAGTGTGTAAGCCGCACTGGGACAATGTCTTCTCAAAAGAAAGAAAAGTCATACGCAGATTGTCTCCATTTGAAGCAGCGAGCAAAATATCATTCATATCAGGTATACTGTATGCAGAAGGAAAATTCTCCCTGGTCATGGACAGAGGAATACCTACGAATAACTGACACAAGGTAGGGCTAGTAAGCATACCTTGTGGTAAAACTTTCCATTGGTATCTCCTTAAAGGAGCTTTATTGTTAGTCTGAGGTGTGGAAAAGGCAAAGCGTTGACAATGTTCAGGATATAAAGGAATTTTATAGAAACAGTCCTTTAAATCAGTTACTTTACGAAACCAGTCCTCAGGACTCGCAGGAGTAGGCCGTCCTGGTTGTAGAGCTCGCATGGGCTCAACTATAGCGTTAATTTTTCTTAAATTGGTGAGCCTTCTCGATTTACCAGACTTCTTTTTAATTACAAATACAGGAGAATTCCAAGGACTAGTAGTAGGTTCTACACGTCCTAGTTGAAGTTGTTCTGATACTAGTTGTTCCAGAGGCTGTAATTTCTCTAAAGATAGGGGCCACTGCTCCATTCGTGTGGGCTCATCACATTTCCAGCTCAAAGGCAATGCAGAGTGTTGGTCACTAGGTGGTGCGGTGGCCCCAGTAAAAAGCCGAAGGCTGCTGACGTGGATCATAGCCCGTACTAGCCGCCCTGTGTTTAGCAGTGTTAGAGATAGAAGGGATAGTAACATATGCTCCCCATTGCATTAACAGGCCTCTTCCCCATAAATTAACTGGAATATCGGCTATCAATGGTTGTAAGGTAGCCTTCTGACCAGCAGGGCCTGTGCAAGATGAAATACCAAAACCCTTCTGTACAGTTTGTAAAGTTCCTACTCCAGTTAACATAACAGGAACATCCAAAGTTTTCCAAGATTGTGGCCAATGTTTTTTAGTTATAATAGACACATCAGCCCCAGTATCCACTATTCCAGAAAAGCTTTTATTATTCAACTTAACTGTAGTAGTGGGTCGTGTTTCAGTAGCCAGTGTTTGCCAGTATGCCTGTTTATTAGTACTCCCCAAACCACCATCTGTCTTAAATGGAGAATTGATCTTACGGTATAGTAACAGCAACAACTGAGCAGTCTGTTCACCCTTTAATATTTGATGGGGAACTTCAGTTTTTATCATCATAGTAATTTCATTCTCAAAATCCTCATCTATTAGTCCAATCGAGACTTATACTCCTTCAACCATTAAACTACTATGTCCTATAATTAATCTAACTGCATATTTTGGAATAGGGCCCCTTACACCAGTTGCTACTTTATGAATTCCCATTTCTGGAACTAACAACAAGTCATCTCGGGCAGGAGTGTCTAATGTGCGCTCCCCGCTGTAGCAGGAAAGAGGTCGGTACCTGAGAGCCACTGTTTGTCTGACTGGTGGGACACACAAAGGGTACAGCGTTCCAAGCTTGACGTTGACCCGTATTGTTGGAGGGGCCCTGGGCTGGGCCCCTCATCCCGTTTTCCAAAAGAGGAGTGGCGTCTCTGTGGAATTTAGATGGACACCGATTAGACCAATGATTACCTTTTTGGCATTTTGGACACAGCCCTGGCCTCTTATTATCTGTGGGTTTTTTTGTTGTTGTTCTACAGTCCCTTTGTCTATGTCCTTCCTTTCCACATTTAAAACATTTATTACTAGAAGAAATGACTGCTTTAAGAGCCTGGGCCAATAACGGCATCTTATGTGGTTCTGATCCAACTTCATGAGAGGCTTCAACATTTTCATCCAATGGTTTCTTCTGGGCTGTTAGAGGCTGCAAAATCTTTTGACATTCAGCATTGACATTATCATAAGCCAACATCCAAATGTTGTTCCAAGATTGTGAAATACCAAAACCCTTCTGTACAGTTTGTAAAGTTCCTACTCCAGTTAACATAACAGGAACATCCAAAGTTTTCCAAGATTGTGGCCAATGTTTTTTAGTTATAATAGACACATCAGCCCCAGTATCCACTATTCCAGAAAAGCTTTTATTATTCAACTTAACTGTAGTAGTGGGTCGTGTTTCAGTAGCCAGTGTTTGCCAGTATGCCTGTTTATTAGTACTCCCCAAACCACCATCTGTCTTAAATGGAGAATTGATCTTACGGTATAGTAACAGCAACAACTGAGCAGTCTGTTCACCCTTTAATATTTGATGGGGAACTTCAGTTTTTATCATCATAGTAATTTCATTCTCAAAATCCTCATCTATTAGTCCAATCGAGACTTATACTCCTTCAACCATTAAACTACTATGTCCTATAATTAATCTAACTGCATATTTTGGAATAGGGCCCCTTACACCAGTTGCTACTTTATGAATTCCCATTTCTGGAACTAACAACAAGTCATCTCGGGCAGGAGTGTCTAATGTGCGCTCCCCGCTGTAGCAGGAAAGAGGTCGGTACCTGAGAGCCACTGTTTGTCTGACTGGTGGGACACACAAAGGGTACAGCGTTCCAAGCTTGACGTTGACCCGTATTGTTGGAGGGGCCCTGGGCTGGGCCCCTCATCCCGTTTTCCAAAAGAGGAGTGGCGTCTCTGTGGAATTTAGATGGACACCGATTAGACCAATGATTACCTTTTTGGCATTTTGGACACAGCCCTGGCCTCTTATTATCTGTGGGTTTTTTTGTTGTTGTTCTACAGTCCCTTTGTCTATGTCCTTCCTTTCCACATTTAAAACATTTATTACCAGAAGAAATGACTGCTTTAAGAGCCTGGGCCAATAACGGCATCTTATGTGGTTCTGATCCAACTTCATGAGAGGCTTCAACATTTTCATCCAATGGTTTCTTCTGGGCTGTTAGAGGCTGCAAAATCTTTTGACATTCAGCATTGACATTATCATAAGCCAACATCTGCATTAATAGGTCTCTTAAGCCACCATGAGAGTTCCTTGTAAATTTTTCCGTAGTCTTGTTATAAAGTCAGTATATGGCTCTGCATTAGACCGTTCGATACGCATTGCAGATGGAGGAGGCCGGCCCGGAGGAGCAACCTTTCCCCACGCCCGAGACAGACCCACAGCCAGGTCATCATCTCGCAATGATTTTGGACTCTTGCATATCCTCTGGTGCCCAATGACTGACCAAAAACAGTATTAACTGGAGGATTGTTGGCTGCATTTCTATGAGTTTGTCTATCAGCTTCATCTGTCCGCCAGGTACGGAACTGTAAATATTCAGGTGTGGTCTGACAAGGCTTGGAAATCGGATCCCAGTCACAAGGAATCAAACATTCAGTTGTAGCCAATGCATGAATCAAATCCACGGTATACGGTGAATTAACTCCATATTGAGTACAGGCCTGTTTATTTCCTTAATTACTTGAGAAGACAGTGCAGTAAAGTCAGCCTGAATCCCTCGACTGGGAGCCTGAGGACCCGGTGGTATTTGAGTTAAAATTACCGGCAAAGCCAAAGCCTCTTCATCTCCATTCGTTCTACCTGAATAACAGCCTTTTGAAAAGCAGTCAGTTGGTTAGGAACAAGCTTAGATGGTTTGAAAACCGCGTCATCCCACGGGGTCTCCAGCTGGGAGGAAGGCGGCTCCGGCCGGGGAGCAGATGAGACGGGCCGGACGGATCCGCGGCTCCTCAGCCGGGTGCATGGAGAGCAGCGGGCGTGACGAGGCTCTGAGGAATGCACACGGCCACACGCAGAGAGAGAGGACGGGGACGGGGGCTCCAGACCTCCTGGGTCGAGGCCCGGAACACACGCACCAGTCCGGTTCCGTCCAGTGCTGAAGGCTCCAGGTGGCCACGGGCCATGATACGAGCCGGGCTGGTCGAATCAGTCACAGCCCGACTCAGCGATCATCCTCGTGGCTCTGAGGACGGAAAGGGCGTGCTGCAGCTGGGGGCGACCGAATCGGCGAGAAGCCGAGGGGTCTGCGCGACCCGCGTTCCCGAGCCCACAGCGGCATTGACATTATCATAAGCCAACATCTGCATTAATAGGTCTCTTAAGCCACCATGAGAGTTCCTTGTAAATTTTTCCGTAGTCTTGTTATAAAGTCAGTATATGGCTCTGCATTAGACCGTTCGATACGCATTGCAGATGGAGGAGGCCGGCCCGGAGGAGCAACCTTTCCCCACGCCCGAGACAGACCCACAGCCAGGTCATCATCTCGCAATGATTTTGGACTCTTGCATATCCTCTGGTGCCCAATGACTGACCAAAAACAGTATTAACTGGAGGATTGTTGGCTGCATTTCTATGAGTTTGTCTATCAGCTTCATCTGTCCGCCAGGTACGGAACTGTAAATATTCAGGTGTGGTCTGACAAGGCTTGGAAATCGGATCCCAGTCACAAGGAATCAAACATTCAGTTGTAGCCAATGCATGAATCAAATCCACGGTATACGGTGAATTAACTCCATATTGAGTACAGGCCTGTTTATTTCCTTAATTACTTGAGAAGACAGTGCAGTAAAGTCAGCCTGAATCCCTCGACTGGGAGCCTGAGGACCCGGTGGTATTTGAGTTAAAATTACCGGCAAAGCCAAAGCCTCTTCATCTCCATTCGTTCTACCTGAATAACAGCCTTTTGAAAAGCAGTCAGTTGGTTAGGAACAAGCTTAGATGGTTTGAAAACCGCGTCATCCCACGGGGTCTCCAGCTGGGAGGAAGGCGGCTCCGGCCGGGGAGCAGATGAGACGGGCCGGACGGATCCGCGGCTCCTCAGCCGGGTGCATGGAGAGCAGCGGGCGTGACGAGGCTCTGAGGAATGCACACGGCCACACGCAGAGAGAGAGGACGGGGACGGGGGCTCCAGACCTCCTGGGTCGAGGCCCGGAACACACGCACCAGTCCGGTTCCGTCCAGTGCTGAAGGCTCCAGGTGGCCACGGGCCATGATACGAGCCGGGCTGGTCGAATCAGTCACAGCCCGACTCAGCGATCATCCTCGTGGCTCTGAGGACGGAAAGGGCGTGCTGCAGCTGGGGGCGACCGAATCGGCGAGAAGCCGAGGGGTCTGCGCGACCCGGCGTTCCCGAGCCCACAGCGGACCCCCACCTGCCGCCGATCGGGACAGCCCCAGCCAATAAGCCCGTGTGAATCAAATCACTTGTCTTAGCTCTTTCTCGTATATTTCTCATTCCCAATTTACTTTTTTCCTGGCTCAGCCAAAGCCACAAAAACCTTCACTGGTCTGTTTCCCCACAGACGGAGATGGTCGTGAAGTAACTGGATAGGCCCCAGCTCGCGCCTGAGGTCCAGGGCCCCGAATATCCGAGTCATCAATTTTCTCTTGCGATCCTTCTCTTTTTAATCAATATTGTCATACATGGAGATTTTATAGGCCTAGATGGGGTCTCTCCCTCATTAGGGGATTGCAGATCCTCTTCATTATGAGCCTGAGAGTCCGATGTGGAAAATTTCTCATGGGAGTCCCCTTGTTCTGACTGTAGTGGTTCTAAAACCATAAGAATAAGACTGCAAAGAGACCACAGAGAAATAGGAACAGATTCTCCAGAATGGTAAGTGCAGAGAAGGCAGTGCATAATGTCCTTCCGTTTTTCTGGACACAATGTACCCGCCTCTGGGAGCTTCCCTGGTGGTCCAGTGGATAAGGACACCGCCTTGCAGTGCAAGGGGCACCAGTTCGATCCCTGGCCTGGGAAGATCCCACGTGCCGCGGGGCAGCTGGGCCCATGTGTCCAATTACCGAGCCAGAGCTCTGGAGCACATGCGCCCAGAGCCGGTGCTCTGCGACAACAGAGGCCACCGCGATGGGAGGCCCACATGGGTCAAAGAACAAAGGTGGATTAAAATAAATAAGTGAAAGACCAATAGCAGTGGCCAAAAAAAGAAAAACAGTACCCTCCTCTGGGCCCAGCCAGTACCAGTGCCCGTGCACGACCTGAAAAGTTCTTTCAGACTTTCGTCCCTCACTGTCACTCTGGAACCACGCAGTGAGGTTTTAGGTAAAATAACATAGTCGGCATGCTTGGAAGGCGATCGTCCCTGGTGTCCCTGGCTAAAAATCCCGCGGGGTGCACTCACCACACAGTCCGTTCCTCGTCCACGGGTTCCGCGGCTGGAGTTCCCGTCGGGCACGGAGCAGAACGCCTAGAAGGCTGGTTTCACTTTCAGGTCCCCGTTCCCGCACCAAATGTCGGCCCCTGACCGACAACGAACGAACCTGGAAGGGCGGTGCCGCGGAAGAATCAAGAAACAGACACAGGAAGTAAAGCCGGCACCAGGGGGCTGCTGCGTCTGCTGGGCGCGCGCCCACCTGCAGCCCGCAGAGCCCTCCGTGAGCACCGCCGCGTCCTCGCCGCGCTGCCGCAAGCAGGGGCCATTCACAGTGACCGACCGGGACTGCAGACCGGCGAGCGCTGACCGCAGGGCGGATGGTCACAGTCTGGAGACCGGCGAGCGCTGACCGCAGGGCGGATGGTCACAGTCTGGGGAGACGGCTGGGCGAGGTGCTGACCTCCTAGGGAGCCCCACGTATTATCATGTTTTTAACTTTAACGTCCTTGTTTTTCCTACAGGCGATTAACGACAACCTCAAATCGTTTTCCCAGGCTCCGGTCATGAGAACGGTCGCGGACGGCTTGCCATCGACGAGAGAGCGGCTTGGAAACACATCCCGCTTTCAGGATGCTCGGCACACGGTGTTCCCTTGCTCAAGGCCCTTCACCCGAGGAGGTCTGAGAATGTCACAGCCTCGGTTTCAACTTCTCTGGAGGTGGAATCCTTCTCTAAAAGGAGTCACCTTAGCCAGTCTCCTACAGAAATTATACTAAAATTAAGCATTATGAAAACAGTATCCACTGGGTACCATTCTGAACCCCAGAGACTTGATTCTGCAGGTCTAGACGGGCTCAGAACCTGACTTAACCAGCGACCAAAGACCAGGAGGATTTGGAGTGAATCGTGTCCCCAAACTGACAAGTCCTAGCTCCTAGCTCCTGTGAACGAGCCGTTATTTGAAAATAGGGAGTTTGACCATAAGCAGAAGAAAAAGACAGCCTGTGAACTGGGAGAAATACTTGCAAATGATGAGAACAGCAAGGGCTTAATTTCCAAAGCATACAAACATTCACACAATGTGATAACAAAAAAGCAAACAGCCTAACCAAAAAATGGGTAGAAGGCCTAAAGGAATATTTCCCTTCAGAAGATAGACAGATGGCTAACAGGACATGAAAAGATGCTCCACACTGCTAATTACTAGAAAAAGCAAATCAAAACTACAATGAGGTACCACCTCACTCAGGTCAGAATGGCCATCATTAAAAAGTTTACAAACAATAGGGGCTCCCCCTGGTGGTCCATTGGGTGGGGACACCGCCTTGAAGTGCAAGGGGCGCCGGTTCGATCCCTGGCCTGGGAAGATCCCACGTGCCACAGAGCGGCTGGACTGTTGTGTCCAATTACAGAGCCGGAGCTCTGCGACGACAGACGCCACTGCGATGGGAGGCCCACAGGAGCTAAAGAACAAAGACGGATGAAAATAGAGAAATGAAAGACCAATAGAAGTGGCCCGCCTGCTCCCCTCCCTCCCCACCTCCCCACCCAAAAGATAAATAAATAAAATAAATGTTTAAAAAAAAAAAGTTTACAAACAATAAATGCTGGCGTGCTGGAGAGGGTAGAGTGGAAGGGATCTGTCCTGCGCTGCTGGTGGGAATACAAATTCTTGCTGCTACTACGCAAAACAGTATGGAGGGTTCTCAAAAACCAAAAATAGGGACTTCCTTTTGGACCAGTGGTTAAGGATCCACCTGCAATGCAGGGGACAAGAGTTTGATCTCTGATCTGGGACTAAGATCCCACCTGCCTGGGCCAGCTAAGCTCGGCTGCCCCAACTACTGAGCAGGCGTGCTCGGGGGCCTGCGCACAACAGGAGGGCCCGTGGGCCCGAACAGAAGATCCCATGCGCTGGAGCCAGGGGCCGGTGCGGCCGCATCAGTTCACCGCGAGAGCGAAAGACAGAGCTGCCATGTGACCCAGCAATCCTACTCCTGCCGTGTGTCTAGACAAAAGCATGATTCAAAAAGACGCATGCACCCCAGTGTTCATGGCAGCACTGTTCACAATAGCCAAAATATGAGAGCAACCTAAATGTCCAATGACAGGTGAATGGATAAAGAAGATGTACATATGCTCGATGGAATACTACTCAGCCATAAAGAAGGAAATGATGCCATTTGCAGCACAGAGGCAGCTACATGTTATCACACAATGTGATAACCCCTAACCAAAAATGGGTAGAAGGCCTAAAGGAATATTTCCCTTCAGAAGATAGACAGATGGCTAACAGGACATGAAAAGATGCTCCACACTGCTAATTACTAGAAAAAGCAAATCAAAACTACAATGAGGTACCACCTCACTCAGGTCAGAATGGCCATCATTAAAAAGTTTACAAACAATAGGGGCTCCCCCTGGTGGTCCATTGGGTGGGGACACCGCCTTGAAGTGCAAGGGGCGCCGGTTCGATCCCTGGCCTGGGAAGATCCCACGTGCCACAGAGCGGCTGGACTGTTGTGTCCAATTACAGAGCCGGAGCTCTGCGACGACAGACGCCACTGCGATGGGAGGCCCACAGGAGCTAAAGAACAAAGACGGATGAAAATAGAGAAATGAAAGACCAATAGAAGTGGCCCGCCTGCTCCCCTCCCTCCCCACCTCCCCACCCAAAAGATAAATAAATAAAATAAATGTTTAAAAAAAAAAAGTTTACAAACAATAAATGCTGGCGTGCTGGAGAGGGTAGAGTGGAAGGGATCTGTCCTGCGCTGCTGGTGGGAATACAAATTCTTGCTGCTACTACGCAAAACAGTATGGAGGGTTCTCAAAAACCAAAAATAGGGACTTCCTTTTGGACCAGTGGTTAAGGATCCACCTGCAATGCAGGGGACAAGAGTTTGATCTCTGATCTGGGACTAAGATCCCACCTGCCTGGGCCAGCTAAGCTCGGCTGCCCCAACTACTGAGCAGGCGTGCTCGGGGGCCTGCGCACAACAGGAGGGCCCGTGGGCCCGAACAGAAGATCCCATGCGCTGGAGCCAGGGGCCGGTGCGGCCGCATCAGTTCACCGCGAGAGCGAAAGACAGAGCTGCCATGTGACCCAGCAATCCTACTCCTGCCGTGTGTCTAGACAAAAGCATGATTCAAAAAGACGCATGCACCCCAGTGTTCATGGCAGCACTGTTCACAATAGCCAAAATATGAGAGCAACCTAAATGTCCAATGACAGGTGAATGGATAAAGAAGATGTACATATGCTCGATGGAATACTACTCAGCCATAAAGAAGGAAATGATGCCATTTGCCGCAGCACAGAGGCAGCTACATGTTATCACACTAAGCGAAGTAAGTCAAAGACACACACCACGTGATGCCACCTACACGTGGCGTCTAGGACACAGAAACAGAACCCAGGATGTAGAGAACAGACTGGTGGCTGCCGTGGGGGAGGGGCACGGGAGAGGGATGGCCTGGGAGTCTGGAGTTACCAGAGGCAGACCAGCACGCAGGTGACAGATGGACAGCAGAGTCCTATTGAACAGCACAGGGAATTACGTTCACTGTCCTGTGATAAACCACACCGGAAAAGAATATGAAGAAGAAGCACATGTATACGTACATACACACACGTGTCTAGCAGCAGTCAATACACCACTGCTATTCAACTCCAGTAAAAAATAAGGAAGAAGATGCATACATGCAATAGAACATTTGTCAGCCATGAGAAAGAATAAAGTGACGCCATTTGCAGCAACGTGGATGGACCTAGAAATGCTCATTCTAAGTGAAGCACGTCACACAAAGACAGATACCATATAACACATGTGGAATCTACAGTATGACACAAGCGGACATATTCACGAAACAGAAACAGGTTCCCGGGTGCAGAGACCAGCTGTGTGGGTGCCAAGGGGAAGGAGGCTGGGGAGGGAAGCACCGGAAGTTTGAGACAAACTGTCACACATGGGTGGGTGACAACGAGGCCCTGCTACGCAGCGCCGGAGACTCCGCATGCAATAGCCTGTGATGAACCACAGCGGGAACGAACATGAGAGAGAAACAAAAATGAGAACAACAAAAAATAACATGAAAAAGAACCTTAAACATACAGGGAATCTGAAATGCATTCCAATCGAGACACGGTCGCACTGGATTAGGGTTTTCCTTCAGTCCCGTGTGTGAGGTCTGCGCCAGAGGGAAGGTGGACCCAGACACCCAGAGGAGACGGTCGCGAAGGACAGGGGCGGAGAGCAGGGCGCTGTGCCCACGAGCCAAGGGACCCCCAGGACGGGGACGCCAGAATCTGGGAGAGCCAGAGCTTACCTTCCCCTGAAGGCCCCTGAAGCTCCTGTTGCTTGAGCCCCCGAGAGGGCACGGGCCACAGCGGCCAGGAGACGTGTCCAGAGGGCCTGCCACGCAGGGAGCTGGTGCGGGGCCCCCTCACCGCCTTGGGGGGCCCTGTGTCTGGACCCAGACACTCCCGGGAAGAGCGGGCAGCGGGCTGCGGTCAGGCGCGCCTCCGCGAGAGCGAGGTGCCCGAGGGCAAGGCCTGCCACAAAGGGGTCTCTGAACAAACAGTGACAGAGGTGAGGGGCTCCCCCTAGCTCTGTATTTTCACCCTGGTCCCCAGGAGAGCCAGCCTGCCTCTCCGCCCTCTACCCAGGCCTGGACCCGTAGAGCCGGGCAGCACAGGAATTACGTTCACTGTCCTGTGATAAACCACACCGGAAAAGAATATGAAGAAGAAGCACATGTATACGTACATACACACACGTGTCTAGCAGCAGTCAATACACCACTGCTATTCAACTCCAGTAAAAAATAAGGAAGAAGATGCATACATGCAATAGAACATTTGTCAGCCATGAGAAAGAATAAAGTGACGCCATTTGCAGCAACGTGGATGGACCTAGAAATGCTCATTCTAAGTGAAGCACGTCACACAAAGACAGATACCATATAACACATGTGGAATCTACAGTATGACACAAGCGGACATATTCACGAAACAGAAACAGGTTCCCGGGTGCAGAGACCAGCTGTGTGGGTGCCAAGGGGAAGGAGGCTGGGGAGGGAAGCACCGGAAGTTTGAGACAAACTGTCACACATGGGTGGGTGACAACGAGGCCCTGCTACGCAGCGCCGGAGACTCCGCATGCAATAGCCTGTGATGAACCACAGCGGGAACGAACATGAGAGAGAAACAAAAATGAGAACAACAAAAAATAACATGAAAAAGAACCTTAAACATACAGGGAATCTGAAATGCATTCCAATCGAGACACGGTCGCACTGGATTAGGGTTTTCCTTCAGTCCCGTGTGTGAGGTCTGCGCCAGAGGGAAGGTGGACCCAGACACCCAGAGGAGACGGTCGCGAAGGACAGGGGCGGAGAGCAGGGCGCTGTGCCCACGAGCCAAGGGACCCCCAGGACGGGGACGCCAGAATCTGGGAGAGCCAGAGCTTACCTTCCCCTGAAGGCCCCTGAAGCTCCTGTTGCTTGAGCCCCCGAGAGGGCACGGGCCACAGCGGCCAGGAGACGTGTCCAGAGGGCCTGCCACGCAGGGAGCTGGTGCGGGGCCCCCTCACCGCCTTGGGGGGCCCTGTGTCTGGACCCAGACACTCCCGGGAAGAGCGGGCAGCGGGCTGCGGTCAGGCGCTCCTCCGCGAGAGCGAGGTGCCCGAGGGCAAGGCCTGCCACAAAGGGGTCTCTGAACAAACAGTGACAGAGGTGAGGGGCTCCCCCTAGCTCTGTATTTTCACCCTGGTCCCCAGGAGAGCCAGCCTGCCTCTCCGCCCTCTACCCAGGCCTGGAACGTGGCCGGCCTCCCCCTCCAGGCAGCCCGCCCCCGACAGGCTCCTGGAGCATCTGGGAAGGCTGCCCGGCGGCGCGGGTGGACACGCGCAGGACCGCGAGGGCCCGGCGGCCCCCACGGAGGGGCTGCGCGAGCCGGGGTAATTTTAGGTTTCCTCACCCACGGTCCGCCGCGATTACTGTGCAATTAAAGCACTCGCGGGTGCAGATCGGGCGGTTAAAAAAATAGCGCATCCGCGTCCGCCGCCTGCGGAGGGGCCCGGCCTCGCCCGCACCTGCTAACAACTCCAGAAAGCACAGGGCGGTGGCTTCTCCGCAGTCACTCGCCAGGTCGCGGCTTCAGGAGAGGCCGCTTGTGCCCGACAGGCCTGGGCCAACGCCAGGGGACCCCGGCCCCTCTTGGGGAGGAAAGAAACAGGGGGGAACGGGGAGTCCATCTCTGATGGGCGGCCAGGGGAGGCTTTCCTGCGGCGAGGACCCGGGCGAGGCCCTGGCCCAGCCCTGCGCCGGGAGCTGGGAGGGCTCGGAGGCGGCGCAGGCCGCACTGGAATGGGCGAGGGGCAGGGGCAGGCGGGGAGGGCGAGGAGGGGCCGGGGGAGAGGGGCGTGCAGGGCCCGGCGGGGTCTGGGCCGCGGGGTCTCGACTCCCACCCCCGGGACGCGGGAGGCCCGGGGCGCTGGGCAGGGCAGGCGCTGGCCGGCTCGCTGCTCGCAGGCGCCCTCTGGCGGCCTCGGGGAGAACCGGCCGTGGGCGGCGCCGGGAGCCCGGGCGACGGGACGGCGGGGCGCCGCCGGGCGGGGGGCGTGGCTGGGGAGGGGAGGGGCGTGGCTGGGGCGGGGCGTGGCTGGGAGGGGCGGGCGGGGCTGGGGAGGGGCGGGGCGGGGGCGGGCATACTGGGGCTTGCGCGGGGACCAAAGAGGGAGCAGACAATGAGCAGGCTCTGGAAAACGTTGTTTCATGTCCTTTCTAATGAAACATAACTTACAGAAAGTAAATGCACCAATTTTAGGCACATAAAGCTCCCTGGACTTCATTTTATTTTTAAAAATGTATTTGTTTTTGGCTGTGCTGAGTTCTCCTTGCGAGGTGGGTTTTCCCTAGTTGCCTCGAGCCGGGGCAGCTCTGAACTGTGGTCCACCGGCTTCTCTTGTTGCAGAACAGGGCTTCCGGGCACAGACTTCAGTAGCAGCAGCACCTGGGCTCTGCAGTTTCTGCTCAGGAGTCTAGAGCAAAGGCCCTGTATTGTAGCCCACGAGCTTAGTTGCTGCAGGGCATGTGGGATCTTCCCTGACCAGGAATCGAACCTGTGTCTCCAGCACTGGCAGGTGGATTCTTTAACACTGAGCTTCCAAGGAAGCCCTCAATTAACTGCTTTTTTTATTTTTTAAAGTTTTTTTTTTTAATTTAATTTAATTTTATTGGCTATTCTGGGTTTTCACTGCTGCTGCAGGCTCTTCTCTAGTTGCAGGGAGTGGGGGCTACTCTCTAATTGAGATGAGCAGGCTTCTCCTTGCAGTGACCTCTTCCGTTGTGGAACTCCGGCTCTAAGGCTCAAGGGCTTCAGTCGTTGTGGCCCACGGGCTCCACAGTTGCAGCCCCGAGGCTCTAGAGCACAGGCTCCACAGCTGTGGCTCACGGGCTTAGTGGCTCCGCAGCAGGTGGGATCTTCCCGGATCGGGGATCGAACCCGAGTCTCCTGCACTGGCAGGCGAGCTCTTCACCACCGAGCCACCAGGGAAACCCCCTCAATTAAGTTCTTAAAAAACTGAAGTAGCAGTCACATAAAATACAATCATTCTCACGTGAGCAATTATGTGGTTTGGTACAGACACAATTTTGCAACAACCACCTCAAATTCCAGAACATTCCATCGCCCAGAAAGGAAGCTCGTCTCCCTTGCAGTCGCCCCACCCCCGTCTCAGTCCCTGACCACCGTGAGCGCACTCTGTGGCCCGGCCTGTGCTGGACGTTTCCGGGCGGCGGAGTCACACCGCGGGTCCTTCTCTGCCGGCTTCTCTCGCTGGGAACCGTCTCCTCGGCGCCCGGCCACGCCGTATCACTGTGTCAGGGCTTCTTTCTCTTTCACGACGGAATGAAGGTCCAGTTTGTGGAGGGACACGACGTGTGCGTCCACCATCTGCTGATGGACACGCTGGCTTTATCCACCGTTCGGTCGCTGGAAACAACGCTGTCATGAACATTAATGCGCATTTTTGTTTGAGGAACAGTTTTCGAGTCTTCTGCACATACCTGGGCGTGGAATTGAGAGCATATGGTCCCTTCAAGTGCGACGTTTTGAGGAAATGCCAGTCGGTTTTGAGGAAATGCCAGTCGGTTTTGAGGAAATGCCAGTCGGTTTTGAGGAAATGCCAGTCGGTTTTCTGCGGCGGCTGCGCGATCTCCCTCCCCAGGCAGCGGGGCAGGTGCCGGCGCCGCCGCGTCTTGGTCCCAGCCGGCCTCTGGGCGTGAAGCGGGGCCCCCGTGGTGTTGATGCTCGCTTCTCTGACGAGTCACGATGTCGAGCTTTGCATGGAGGGTTAGCCCTTTGTGTAGCCTCTTTGGTGGTGGTGGTTGTCCAGTTGCTGGGTTGTGTCCACCTCTGTGTGACCCCAGAGACTGCAGCACGCCAGGCTCCCCTCTCCTTCACTGTCCCCCAGAGTTTGCTCGAAGTCACGCCCGCTGCGTGGGTGATGCTGTCTGAGCACCTCACTCTGCTCCCCTTCGCCTTTTGCTCTCAGGCTTTCCCAGCACCGGGGTCTTTTCCCGTGAGTCGGCGCTTCGCATCAGGCGACCAGAGCGTTGGAGCGTCAGTCCTTCCGACGAGTATTCACGGTTGATTTCCTTCACGATGGACGCGTTCCACCTCCGTGCAGTCCAAGGGCCTCTCAAGAGTCTTCTCCAGTGCCACCATTCGACATCACGGGTTCTTTGGCGCTCAGTCTTCTTGAGGAAAGCAGGGACAGACCCAGGCAGCAGATTAGAAAGCAGAGACACCATGTTGCCTACAGAGGTCCGTATGGTCAATGCTGCGGTTTGTTTTTTTTTTAAAAAAAAAAAACAACTTTTATTTATTTATTTTTGGCTGTGCTGGGTCTTTGTTGATGTGTGGGTTTAGCTGCTCTGCGGTATGTGGGATCTTCCCGGATCAGGGCTCGAACCCGTGTGTCCTGCATTGGCAGACGGGTTCTTATCCACTGAGCCACAAGGGGAGCCCTGTGCTGCGGTTTTTCAAGTAGTCACGTCCAGGTGTGAGCTGGCCCTCCTCTGTGGAAAAGTGTCTGTCTGGGTGGTGTGCCCACTGTGAGTGGGCTCGTGTCTTTCTGTTGTAAAAAACATTTCATGTCTTTCGGATACTTGACCCTTAACAGCGCAGCGAACGTAAGTGAACTCGCCAAGCCACCCAGTGGAAGCGTCGACAGCAATGCCCCGTGGCCGCGCCCGGACTCCCGCCCCTGCAGACCCCGCCGCCTGCGCTCGGCTCCCTCCTGGCGCCTGGAGCGGCCCCGCGTCCTTCACTCCACACGCTCGGCGCCGGGTCCGCCGGGCTGCCGCCTGCGCGGGTCCCACTCTGCAGGGAGCTTCCCGGGTGGCTGGAAGGCGGAGCTGGGTTCTGGCCGGCGGGCCTGCGTGAGAGAGGCTCCGCGGACCCCCACCCCACAGCCCTCACAGCCCAGCCCAGCCCAGCCCGGGCGCTGCGCGGCCTCGGTCTCCGTCACGCGTGTCTGTCCACCGCTGCCCAGCCAGTCCCGACGCCCTCCCCCCTCCAGACTCAGCAGCAGCCCGGCCCTGCCTCCGTGCCGCCCGCCGGGGCCCCTGCCTGCCAGGCGCTGGACAGTCTAAAACGTGAACCAGAGCCCTTTGTCCTCCGAGGCTCCCCAGGAACAACGTCCCCGCAGGGTCCCCCTCTCCAACCACCAGCCTCCTGGATGCTCCTGGCCCCCGAGCCACAGAGCTCTTCTCCTGCCCGTCCCTGTCCTGTGCCTCCTCCTCCAGGAAGCCCCCCAGGGGCACGGTTTGCCTTGACTCAGGCCCTCCTGCTCGAGGGGCCCACAGGCCAGGGGCTGGCCGCCACAGCAGGGCAGAGGTCAGGGTCCGGAGGCGGGCGGGCCAGGCCCGTCAGCCCAGCCCCAAGAGTTGAGCGCAGGCTCAGCACCCCTCTTACACACGGGGAAACTGAGGTCTGAGGGGAGAGGCTTCTGCCCAGGGGTCTTCCTAAGGAGTGGGGGGCCAGGGAGCAGCCACGATCCTCGTGCTTCCCCGACTTCCGGGAACAAGGAAGGCGTTTCTGCGGCCGGGCTGCAGGCGCTGAGGGGAGGCTGGGGGCCGAGTGGGCACCACCGGGTAGCCTTGCTCAGGGCTTGCTGATCAGGAGGCTGGGAAGGAGAGGCGACCGAGAAGCCAGGCGGCCGGGAGGGCTGCGGCGGGGCCTGGGCACCACCAGAGCCCCCGAGCCCTGCGCTCCCGGGGGGGCGTCCGGGGCGGGGGGTAGGTGAGCCGGAAAGGTCAGAGGGCACCGTCTCCACGTCTGACACCCACAGCGAGGTCGGGGACCCCACGGCCCTCGGGCTGCTGACTCTGGGCGGAGGCGCAGAGCCCGCTGAAGGCGCCGGAGGGGGCGCAGGCGACGAGGGAGGGGCAGGCGGCGGGGAGACACGGCAGTGCGGCCATCCTCATCGTCCACACGTGCCAGCCCCCAGACGGCTGGCGGCACGGGCGCCACAGGGCCGGCGATGGCACGCCGCCCGCCCTGCCACCGGCTGACCTCGGGCCCCAGGCCCACGGGTCCCGGCGCCGGGCCCCCCTGCGCTTCACGTCGGTCCCCCTGGAGTGGCCGGCCGAGGCGGGCGGGCTGGGCACGGGCGTGCCGGGCAGGGCCTCGCCCGCAGCACAGCGCCCTCCGGGGCCGGGCTCAGGGGTGCCCGTCTGTCCCGCCCTGACCGCCCCGCCCCCACTGCACAGAGCGGGCGTGCTGGAGAGGAGACCGACCCACGGAGAGGAGGGTGGCCCAGAGCCGGCCCAGGGGAGCCTGGAGGGCGCTCGCGGGGGGCAGGCAGGACGAGCTGAGGGCTCGGGGTCTGCTCCCAGCTCTGCTTCACATTGCCTCCTGTCCCTGTGAAACGGCACCTCTGCCTCCCCGGCCTTGGCGTCCCCGGTGTGAGGGGACGCAGGGGTCCAACAGCCGCGCAGGGTTTGTGCGTAGCCGAGTGCCCTGTGTTGAACGTCCCGTGGCAGGAGAGGCCCCGGAGTCAGGGCCGCCTGTGACAGCACACCCCAGGCTGCCCCGGGAGGGCCGCCCGTCCTGGTCGCTCCCCGGGCTGCGGCTCCTTTTCATGGAAGTCGTTTTCCTCCTTCCCCGGCAGCAGAGCCGGCCGCCCCTCCCTCCCACCCGCGGAGGGGCTGAGCCGAAAACAAAGGCCTCACTGAATCCCACACGGGGGCTGGGGTAGGGGATGCTCACGCTCACGGCGGGCGTGCAGAGAGCCCGAGACCCGGGCGCCCTCCCCGCACACCCAGGGCGAGTGGAGAATCGGGGGCTTAGACGCTGCTGTGGCACGCTCCTGCGAGGGTCAGGGCTCACATTCCCAGCCCCAGACGTGGGGTGCCGGCGGGGGGCGCACACACGGGCGTGGGGGGATGCGTGGCTTGCAGGGCCGTGCCCTGGGCCCGTCTCCAGTGCCGAGGCGCCGTGGGAGCCACGGCAGGCTTCGTGGTGGCGGCAGCAGGTGGAGGAGGAGACAGGCGCGGCGGGCAGAGCTGCCGGGCTGCGGCGGGGCGGGACGGAGACCACCAGGGGCTGCATTCCTGAGCTCCTTCCCCGCCGTCCACCGCACAGTGCCTCTGCCACCCCAGCGCTCCTTCCCTGTTTCAGAGCTGCTCCTTCTGCAAAGCCTGCCTGGATAAATGCCCAGATGGACGCCCCCTCCCTCCCTCCGGGGCCGCCTTCTTCAGTCCCACGGGATGTACACATCCTAGCTTCTCCGTGAGGCCTTCCTCCTCTGCTTCCCTCTCCCGCAGCAGACTGGGGCACCCGGAGCCACGCTGTGCCTCGTTCCTGGGGCTGCACACCGTACCCGCGTTCTTCAGTTACCGTTGAAAAAAGAAAGTCAAAGTGGCTTAAACAAAGAAAGGGCTTCAGTGGCCCTCTGAGGTGAAATGGTGTGCGGCTACGGACGTCAGGCATGGCGGGGCCCGGGTCTGCTCCCCCCAATTGCCTCCTGTCCCTGTGAAACGGCACCTCTGCCTCCCCGGCCTTGGCGTCCCCGGTGTGAGGGGACGCAGGGGTCCAACAGCCGCGCAGGGTTTGTGCGTAGCCGAGTGCCCTGTGTTGAACGTCCCGTGGCAGGAGAGGCCCCGGAGTCAGGGCCGCCTGTGACAGCACACCCCAGGCTGCCCCGGGAGGGCCGCCCGTCCTGGTCGCTCCCCGGGCTGCGGCTCCTTTTCATGGAAGTCGTTTTCCTCCTTCCCCGGCAGCAGAGCCGGCCGCCCCTCCCTCCCACCCGCGGAGGGGCTGAGCCGAAAACAAAGGCCTCACTGAATCCCACACGGGGGCTGGGGTAGGGGATGCTCACGCTCACGGCGGGCGTGCAGAGAGCCCGAGACCCGGGCGCCCTCCCCGCACACCCAGGGCGAGTGGAGAATCGGGGGCTTAGACGCTGCTGTGGCACGCTCCTGCGAGGGTCAGGGCTCACATTCCCAGCCCCAGACGTGGGGTGCCGGCGGGGGGCGCACACACGGGCGTGGGGGGATGCGTGGCTTGCAGGGCCGTGCCCTGGGCCCGTCTCCAGTGCCGAGGCGCCGTGGGAGCCACGGCAGGCTTCGTGGTGGCGGCAGCAGGTGGAGGAGGAGACAGGCGCGGCGGGCAGAGCTGCCGGGCTGCGGCGGGGCGGGACGGAGACCACCAGGGGCTGCATTCCTGAGCTCCTTCCCCGCTGTCCACCGCACAGTGCCTCTGCCACCCCAGCGCTCCTTCCCTGTTTCAGAGCTGCTCCTTCTGCAAAGCCTGCCTGGATAAATGCCCAGATGGACGCCCCCTCCCTCCCTCCGGGGCCGCCTTCTTCAGTCCCACGGGATGTACACATCCTAGCTTCTCCGTGAGGCCTTCCTCCTCTGCTTCCCTCTCCCGCAGCAGACTGGGGCACCCGGAGCCACGCTGTGCCTCGTTCCTGGGGCTGCACACCGTACCCGCGTTCTTCAGTTACCGTTGAAAAAAGAAAGTCAAAGTGGCTTAAACAAAGAAAGGGCTTCAGTGGCCCTCTGAGGTGAAATGGTGTGCGGCTACGGACGTCAGGCATGGCGGGGCCCGGGTGTCCACCAGGCTGCCAGGCATGGGACTCTGTGTCTTCTGCTCCAGTCTGCGAAAGGGGCCGGGGCCGGCGGCCTGCTCCAGATCAGGGGCCTGCTGCTCGCGCTGGCCCCGGCGCCCACCGCCCCCCTGAGAGCAGGAAGGGCGCCAGGCAGAGCGGGAGGAGCGCCGCCCCTCCTCCACAGGCCCGCTGGTCTCAGCAGCGGGACGCTCCAGGCACAGACGAGCCGTTCCGGTGGCACGATGTCAGAGCTGTGCAGGACGCTAAGGAGGAGTGCCAGAGGGGCCTGGCCTATCAGGGCAGGGGCTGCCCTGGGGAAGAGGCCGCGGTTCGAGGCCTCGAGGAGGACAGAAGGCCTGGAGCGGGCCCGGAGAGCGGCGGGGAGCCAGGGCCTTCGGAGTCCTGCGACGGCGTTCGGAGCATCCTGAGACCCCGAGTGACCACGGTGCACACGAACGGGCACGCGTGTTGCACGGCAACCCTGTGCACACGATGACATGTGCACAGGGTCACGCACAGGCGTGCAGTCTACACAGATGCGCAAGTCCACGTGAGCTCACACGCACACTCACGTGTGTGTGCCCAGACTGCAACACGGGTACACACGTGCTACACCTCACACGCGTGTGGCCACACTAACACTCCCAGTGTCGGCAGCCCACGGCGACGCGTGTGCACCGACACACATGACTCAGGCGCGCACACCCACGGCCCGGCCGTGAGCGGCTGGCGGGGAAGCGGCAAGCCGGCGCCCTGTTGCCCTGGCAACAGGTCCTGGGCCGACCGAGCCCGCGGCCGGTTAGCAGCGGCTGTCAGCAGGCGGGAGCTCGGGACCCCACTCGCACAGAGGCTCGCAGTGACCGGGAGGCCCTGAGGGGCTGGCCCCCGATGGTAAGGCAGAGGAGAGAGGTCAGGAGTTGGCGCGGTAGCCAAGGGCCCTGTTCCGGGCCGGTGCGGAGCGGGGGCGGGAGACACGGGCGCGGGCTGGACCGCCCCTCTGGCAGCTCCTGACTCTGGGTACCCTCAGGGCTGTGGCTCGGAAAGCCCCTCCTCCTCACCTCTGCGCCCCAGCATGATGAAAGGGCCCTGGTCCTGCGAGCCGGCAGGCACCCCCTCTCAGAGACTCAGCGAGACCCCTGCCTGAGCACAGCTGTGCCCCACCCCCAGAGCAGGTGCTGAGCACGAAGCACGCAGCGCGGCCACAGGAGCTGCCGAAGGCACGGCTGGTCTCGCTCCTCACCCTGGGCCTCCGTTTCCCGACCTGTCAAATGGAACAAATGCAGCCCGTGCCGGCCACAACTCCGCCACTCCCAAGGGCCGAGCAGTCCCGGGCCAAAGACCCGCACCAGTCCTCGAGCGCCACTTGCCCCGCTCCGGGTCCCCCAGTTCAAGGACACCGCTTCCCAAGGGGCAGGGGCAGGGGAGGCTGACGTCGGACCCAAGTGGGAACAGCAGGTGGTTTCTCCAGGGGGAGCGAGGGGGAGGGCTGGGACCCTCGCCTTCCTCCGCCAGCTCCCTGGATGCCCAGCCTCCTCGCAGGAGCCCCGAGACCAGGCGGCCACGGCTCTCCACGTGTCCACTAGCCGTCAGGAGGCTCCCTGGGGCCCAGCGTGATGCTGGGGCTGGAGGTGGCCTTTCAAGGCAATAAGACTGTGTGCCCTGGAATTGGAGGCAGACGTGACCTCAGGTGGCCCGTGAGCCGCGGTGGGATGAGGAACACACAGGGAGCCTGAACGCAGGGAGGCGGGGGGAGGGGAGACATTCCAGGCAGAGAGAACAAGAGGCAGGAAGGCCCAGACATGAACGAAAGGCCTGGAGCCTGCTCCCCCCACCGCTCCCGGCCCGGGTCTCCAGGTTGTGCGGCCAGACCGGAATGGGGAGCGGCTGATGGCGTCTGAGGGGTCTCCTGGGGACCTGCAGGGCCTCTCTGTCCCAGGCGGACAGAGCGCAGAAGGGCCTGGCCCTGGCCGCCTCCCGGTGGCTGCCGTGCGGGCAGGCGCACAGAGGCTCGCAGTGACCGGGAGGCCCTGAGGGGCTGGCCCCCGATGGTAAGGCAGAGGAGAGAGGTCAGGAGTTGGCGCGGTAGCCAAGGGCCCTGTTCCGGGCCGGTGCGGAGCGGGGGCGGGAGACACGGGCGCGGGCTGGACCGCCCCTCTGGCAGCTCCTGACTCTGGGTACCCTCAGGGCTGTGGCTCGGAAAGCCCCTCCTCCTCACCTCTGCGCCCCAGCATGATGAAAGGGCCCTGGTCCTGCGAGCCGGCAGGCACCCCCTCTCAGAGACTCAGCGAGACCCCTGCCTGAGCACAGCTGTGCCCCACCCCCAGAGCAGGTGCTGAGCACGAAGCACGCAGCGCGGCCACAGGAGCTGCCGAAGGCACGGCTGGTCTCGCTCCTCACCCTGGGCCTCCGTTTCCCGACCTGTCAAATGGAACAAATGCAGCCCGTGCCGGCCACAACTCCGCCACTCCCAAGGGCCGAGCAGTCCCGGGCCAAAGACCCGCACCAGTCCTCGAGCGCCACTTGCCCCGCTCCGGGTCCCCCAGTTCAAGGACACCGCTTCCCAAGGGGCAGGGGCAGGGGAGGCTGACGTCGGACCCAAGTGGGAACAGCAGGTGGTTTCTCCAGGGGGAGCGAGGGGGAGGGCTGGGACCCTCGCCTTCCTCCGCCAGCTCCCTGGATGCCCAGCCTCCTCGCAGGAGCCCCGAGACCAGGCGGCCACGGCTCTCCACGTGTCCACTAGCCGTCAGGAGGCTCCCTGGGGCCCAGCGTGATGCTGGGGCTGGAGGTGGCCTTTCAAGGCAATAAGACTGTGTGCCCTGGAATTGGAGGCAGACGTGACCTCAGGTGGCCCGTGAGCCGCGGTGGGATGAGGAACACACAGGGAGCCTGAACGCAGGGAGGCGGGGGGAGGGGAGACATTCCAGGCAGAGAGAACAAGAGGCAGGAAGGCCCAGACATGAACGAAAGGCCTGGAGCCTGCTCCCCCCACCGCTCCCGGCCCGGGGTCTCCAGGTTGTGCGGCCAGACCGGAATGGGGAGCGGCTGATGGCGTCTGAGGGGGTCTCCCTGGGGACCTGCAGGGCCTCTCTGTCCCAGGCGGACAGAGCGCAGAAGGGCCTGGCCCTGGCCGCTCTCCCCGGTGGCTGCCGTGCGGGCAGGGGCGCACAGCCAGGTTCTCGTGACCTGGCTGCCCCAGGGCGGGAGTGGACGGCTGGTCTCTGTGCCCGAGGTGGGCGTTCCCCGCCCCAGGGGCCGAGAGCAGGTGTCCTGGTAACAGGGCCCGGGGGCCCCAGGGCATCGCCTGCCGCAGCCTGGTTTCCATGCCGCCCCCCACGCGGAGAGCCCCGCTGGTCCAAAAGGGCCAGGAGGCCTTCACTGGTCCTGACGGCTCCCGCCCACCTCCGGGAACTCAAGGCAGAATTCCTCTTCTGTTGTCACACAGCGAAGCCCGCAGACGTCCGCCCCCGCATCCCCAAAACACCTTTATTGCACTAAAAACAGCATTTATAAACAAACACTTGGGGGAGATGTCTTCAAGATGTACCCACAGTCAACTTCAAACACAAGAGATACCAAACAGTGTGAGGGCCTAGAAAATGGGGGTCCCCAGAGGGAACGCAGGGGGTGGGAGCCGTCGGGGTCAGAGAAGGGGGTGGCAAGCCCGAGCCTCTAAGTGCATGCAGGGTTCTCTGTCCGCCTCGTCCGCCCACTGGCCTGGCGCGGGTGGTCCCCGGGAGCAGGGAGCCTGAGGGCACCGGCCAGGGACAGAGGCGGGAGGGCGCACAGCCAGGGGCCCCGGCGCCAGGGGCCTTCGCTCTCGGGCTCGGGGACACAGGCCTGTCTCGCCAAGTGTGCAGAGGGAACGCGTGCCTGTCCCCCGCCCCCCCAGCCCCCCCCTCCCCCAGGCTCAGCAGGGAAACCTGCTCTTTCCCCTCCCCCGGGGTGATTGGGACACCCAGAGCAGCAGGGACAACCTCTGGATTGAGAGGGGCACCCCAGGACCCCCCAGACGGCCTCGTCCGTCCTCGCTCAGCGAGCAGCCTAGGAAAGGCGAAGGGAGTGCCGGGCTGGCCTGGGCTGGCTTCGGAGCCTGCTCCCCACCGCCTCCCGGCCCGGGTCTCCAGGTTGTGCGGCCAGACCGGAATGGGGAGCGGCTGATGGCGTCTGAGGGGGTCTCCCTGGGGACCTGCAGGGCCTCTCTGTCCCAGGCGGACAGAGCGCAGAAGGGCCTGGCCCTGGCCGCTCTCCCCGGTGGCTGCCGTGCGGGCAGGGGCGCACAGCCAGGTTCTCGTGACCTGGCTGCCCCAGGGCGGGAGTGGACGGCTGGTCTCTGTGCCCGAGGTGGGCTTTCCCCCGCCCCAGGGGCCGAGAGCAGGTGTCCTGGTAACAGGGCCCGGGGCCCCAGGGCACGCCTGCCGCAGCCTGGTTTCCATGCCGCCCCCCACGCGGAGAGCCCCGCTGGTCCAAAAGGGCCAGGAGGCCTTCACTGGTCCTGACGGCTCCCGCCCACCTCCGGGAACTCAAGGCAGAATTCCTCTTCTGTTGTCACACAGCGAAGCCCGCAGACGTCCGCCCCCGCATCCCCAAAACACCTTTATTGCACTAAAAACAGCATTTATAAACAAACACTTGGGGGAGATGTCTTCAAGATGTACCCACAGTCAACTTCAAACACAAGAGATACCAAACAGTGTGAGGGCCTAGAAAATGGGGGTCCCCAGAGGGAACGCAGGGGGTGGGAGCCGTCGGGGTCAGAGAAGGGGGTGGCAAGCCCGAGCCTCTAAGTGCATGCAGGGTTCTCTGTCCGCCTCGTCCGCCCACTGGCCTGGCGCGGGTGGTCCCCGGGAGCAGGGAGCCTGAGGGCACCGGCCAGGGACAGAGGCGGGAGGGCGCACAGCCAGGGGCCCCGGCGCCAGGGGCCTTCGCTCTCGGGCTCGGGGACACAGGCCTGTCTCGCCAAGTGTGCAGAGGGAACGCTGCCTGTCCCCCGCCCCCAGCCCCTCCCCAGGCTCAGCAGGGAAACCTGCTCTTTCCCCTCCCCCGGGGTGATTGGGACACCCAGAGCAGCAGGGACAACCTCTGGATTGAGAGGGGCACCCCAGGACCCCCCAGACGGCCTCGTCCGTCCTCGCTCAGCGAGCAGCCTAGGAAAGGCGAAGGGGAGTGCCGGGCTGGCCTGGGCTGGCTTCGGACTGTGTCCTCTCTGGCCGGGCCGGAAACCTCCTCAGAAATCAGTCACGGGCTCACGTCCTAACACGGCAGGTAAACCTGTGCGGCTGCTGTAGCAGCATGAAAACCCACCCCAGGGTCTCCCAGCTGCCCCCTGTCCCGCCCTCCCTAGCCGAAACCTATGTACACAGCCGTCGGTCCCGGGCAGCGCTTCCGGGCTCCAGCCGCCAAGGGCAGTGCTCAGCAGGGGGCGGGACGGGGAGGCAGGGGCCACAGGCGGGTGCTGCTCTCTGGGCACGACCTGAGCCAGCCTTTCAGGGCAGGAGGGCTCTGGACGCCCAGAAGGGCTGCAGGGTCCGAGAAGAGGAGGTAGGGAGGCAAAGCCACAGGAAGGCTGTCTCACTCAAGGGGCACTTCCCCCTCAGCTGCCCGTCCTCGCCAGGCAGTGGCTCTCAGACGCGGCCCCCTCCGCCCTCAGACTCTCACTCCAGAGCCTGGGAGGACCGAGGGCTTCCCGGAGACCACCTAACCTGGGAGCGGGCACACCTGGGCCAGGCACTGCCCTCTGGGGGGTTGGGGGGCCCAGAGAGAACACACGCGTGCAGCAGAGAGGATCTGGCTGGGCCTCAGGACCCGCAGCCTCTGTGATCCGCCTGGGCGGTCCGGCCCAGGTTCCAGGAAGGGGCGAGCCGCGCGGCGGGGGCCTGGAGCCTGGCATCGAGGAAGCCAGCCTGCAAAGCCGACCGGGGCTTCCGCCTGGGCTCGGGACACAGGCCTGTCTCGCCAAGTGTGCAGAGGGAACGCGTGCCTGTCCCCCGCCCCCAGCCCCTCCCCCAGGCTCAGCAGGGAAACCTGCTCTTTCCCCTCCCCCGGGGTGATTGGGACACCCAGAGCAGCAGGGACAACCTCTGGATTGAGAGGGGCACCCCAGGACCCCCCAGACGGCCTCGTCCGTCCTCGCTCAGCGAGCAGCCTAGGAAAGGCGAAGGGGAGTGCCGGGCTGGCCTGGGCTGGCTTCGGACTGTGTCCTCTCTGGCCGGGCCGGAAACCTCCTCAGAAATCAGTCACGGGCTCACGTCCTAACACGGCAGGTAAACCTGTGCGGCTGCTGTAGCAGCATGAAAACCCACCCCAGGGTCTCCCAGCTGCCCCCTGTCCCGCCCTCCCTAGCCGAAACCTATGTACACAGCCGTCGGTCCCGGGCAGCGCTTCCGGGCTCCAGCCGCCAAGGGCAGTGCTCAGCAGGGGGCGGGACGGGGAGGCAGGGGCCACAGGCGGGTGCTGCTCTCTGGGCACGACCTGAGCCAGCCTTTCAGGGCAGGAGGGCTCTGGACGCCCAGAAGGGCTGCAGGGTCCGAGAAGAGGAGGTAGGGAGGCAAAGCCACAGGAAGGCTGTCTCACTCAAGGGGCACTTCCCCCTCAGCTGCCCGTCCTCGCCAGGCAGTGGCTCTCAGACGCGGCCCCCTCCGCCCTCAGACTCTCACTCCAGAGCCTGGGAGGACCGAGGGCTTCCCGGAGACCACCTAACCTGGGAGCGGGCACACCTGGGCCAGGCACTGCCCTCTGGGGGGTTGGGGGGCCCAGAGAGAACACACGCGTGCAGCAGAGAGGATCTGGCTGGGCCTCAGGACCCGCAGCCTCTGTGATCCGCCTGGGCGGTCCGGCCCAGGTTCCAGGAAGGGGCGAGCCGCGCGGCGGGGGCCTGGAGCCTGGCATCGAGGAAGCCAGCCTGCAAGCCGACCCTTCCTGTCCCCGTGCCCTCTCTCCTCCTCCGTGAAAAGCAACCCCTGGGAAAGGGCATGACTCAGGGCACCCCCAGCGGGCCCAGCAGCAGAAGCGGGGCTCCCCGGCACTGCCCGCGCGGGGCTGGGTCCCCGCGGCTCGCGGGAGGGGCGGGGCCTCTACAAGAAAAGGGGCGGGGCCTCTACAAGAAAGGCAGCAGGGAGGCCAGGGGCAGCTCCTTCTCCCCCAGCAGCGCGTCCCGCTTGAGGCTGCTGCCCTTGTTCACCACCTTGATCCTGAGCGACAGCTTCCGCACGCTGGCCGGCCCCAGGCCGTCGAAGAAGAAGTCCTCGTTGAACACCGGGTGGCGGCTGTTCTTGACGATGGTGCTGCGCTGCTTCTGCAGCTTGCCCGGCACCAGGCACAGGCCCACGCAGCAGTTGATGCTGCGGGCGTCGCACAGCCGGTCGTAGAGGCCCTCGGCGGCCAGCAGGCGCACGCGCAGGCGGGCCTGGGCCGCCTCGTACTCGGCCAGCAGCCGCACGCTGCCCCGCGGGCCCACGCGAACGGCGTGCTCCGCTCGGGGCGCGGGGCCGGGCGCGGGGCCGGGCTCGGGGGTGGCCCTGCGGGGCAGGCGGCGCCGGGCCCGGGGGCTGGTGTCCGGCGTGCTGTCCTCGGCCGACAGCGAGCCGGGGCGGCCCACAGAGTGCTTGAGCTGGCTCACCTTGGCCTGGCTGTCCTGCGCGAAGCCTTTGAGCAGAGACACGGACCGCGAGAGCAGGGGCGAGCCGAAGGGCGAGGACTCGGCCGAGGACCCCGTGTCGCTCTCCCCGCCGCTGACGCAGCGCCCGGGGCTCATGAGGGCGCCCCCGGCCTCCCTGGGCGCCCCGTCTCCCCCGTTGGCCTTGCCGGCCCCTCGACGGCGCCGGGTGCCGGGGGAGCCCACCTGGGCCAGAGCCCCGTGCTCGCTGTGGAACAGAGACTCCTTGCGCCGCGTGTGGGGGCTCTCGGCCAGCGTGGCGAAGCCGTAGGAGGTCTGGGCCTTGGGCACGGAGGGCAGCGACATGGCCCCCTGGGCCTGGGGGTCGGCGTTCGTGGCGGCCTCCTCCGCCGGCCAGTCCTCCGCGCTCTCGATCTGAATCACGTGCCTGGTGGCCGCCTTCAGCAGGCTCTTGCTCTCGGCGGCCAGCTTGGCGGGCAGCCGGGGGCTCCGGGGGGCGCGGCGCGGCCCGGCGGCTAGGTTCTGCTCCGAGGCCGAGGGCCCCAGCTCGGCCTGCGCGTCGGGCTCCGCGGGGCCGGCGGGCAGTTTGGGGGGGATGAAGAAGTCCGGAATCTTGTCCGGCGTGAGCACGTTGCTGTACAGGGGCCCCTTGGCGGCCTTGTCGCCCGCCTCGCCCCCCGCAGCTCCATTCTCCCCCGAGCCCGAGCCCCGAAGCCGCTCCAAGAACCACATGTTGGCTTTCTTCATCGGGGCGCAGCGGGGGCCAGGAAGGCTCTGCGGAGCCTGGAAGGAGAATCGGCGGTCGGGAGCTGCCGGGCCCCTGCAGCCGGGGGCTAGAGGCCGGACTCCCAGCACCTGCTGGGGGACCCCCCAAGGGGCCAGCGGGGGGACGAGGCGCGGAGGCCCAGGACGAGGGCGGGCCGGGCTCGCCCCTCCGCTCCGCTCCCCGGAGGGATCGCGCGTAACTTCCCCGCGCCAAGCAGGGCCGCGAAGCTGGGGCGGCGCCGCCCCCAGGGCAGCCCCCCGGCCCCGCGGCTCCACGGTCGCCCCGCCCCCGTTTCCAAAGGGGTCGGCGCTCACTCACACGGAGGACGCCCTGGGCGCCCGGCGGCCCCGGGTGTCCCCGCTCCGCCCCCCGGGCGCCCACCCACCTGTGGCTTCTCCGGGCTGCGGGTCCGGGCATCCCGGGGGGCGGGCGGGGAGGGGGCCCGGCGGCCGAGCGCGCGGGACCTGCCGGGGTGGGGCGGGGTCCTAGCAGCCCCCGCGGAGCGCGCCGAGGCCCCCAACTCACCTGCCCGGGGGCGCCGGCCGAGGCCGAGAGGACCGCGGGCCCGCCGGGGGCTCGGCGCGGGCTGGGGGCGCGGGGCGCGGGGCGCGGGAGCAGCCGGTCGGGCAGCGGCGGCCGCGCAGTCGGACTCACTCGGCGGCTGGGCGGCGGGAAACCGCCCAGCCGGCCGCCGTATTCCTCCTAGTACGGCCGCCCTCCGCCCCCGCCTCGCTGGCCGCGGGACCCCAGCGGCCACGCCGGGGGCCTCGCCGAGACTCGGGGGACGGCGGGCCGAGGGAGGCAGGGGGTCGCGGTCTGCTGGCGCCCCTGGGAACCCCGCGCTTCTGCCGCAGTTCATCTGCGGGCCTTTTCTCTGGCTCACCGCTTTCCAGACTTACGCAGAAGAACCGCAGTAATAATAACCGCAGTTTTATTTATTGTTGGGCACTTCCTCAGCGCCGGGCTCTTAACCCGGCGTGAGCACGTTGCTGTACAGGGGCCCCTTGGCGGCCTTGTCGCCCGCCTCGCCCCCCGCAGCTCCATTCTCCCCCGAGCCCGAGCCCCGAAGCCGCTCCAAGAACCACATGTTGGCTTTCTTCATCGGGGCGCAGCGGGGGCCAGGAAGGCTCTGCGGAGCCTGGAAGGAGAATCGGCGGTCGGGAGCTGCCGGGCCCCTGCAGCCGGGGGCTAGAGGCCGGACTCCCAGCACCTGCTGGGGGACCCCCCAAGGGGCCAGCGGGGGGACGAGGCGCGGAGGCCCAGGACGAGGGCGGGCCGGGCTCGCCCCTCCGCTCCGCTCCCCGGAGGGATCGCGCGTAACTTCCCCGCGCCAAGCAGGGCCGCGAAGCTGGGGCGGCGCCGCCCCCAGGGCAGCCCCCCGGCCCCGCGGCTCCACGCTCGCCCCGCCCCCGTTTCCAAAGGGGTCGGCGCTCACTCACACGGAGGACGCCCTGGGCGCCCGGCGGCCCCGGGTGTCCCCGCTCCGCCCCCCGGGCGCCCACCCACCTGTGGCTTCTCCGGGCTGCGGGTCCGGGCATCCCGGGGGGCGGGCGGGGAGGGGGCCCGGCGGCCGAGCGCGCGGGACCTGCCGGGGTGGGGCGGGGTCCTAGCAGCCCCCGCGGAGCGCGCCGAGGCCCCCAACTCACCTGCCCGGGGGCGCCGGCCGAGGCCGAGAGGACCGCGGGCCCGCCGGGGGCTCGGCGCGGGCTGGGGGCGCGGGGCGCGGGGCGCGGGAGCAGCCGGTCGGGCAGCGGCGGCCGCGCAGTCGGACTCACTCGGCGGCTGGGCGGCGGGAAACCGCCCAGCCGGCCGCCGTATTCCTCCTAGTACGGCCGCCCTCCGCCCCCGCCTCGCTGGCCGCGGGACCCCAGCGGCCACGCCGGGGGCCTCGCCGAGACTCGGGGGACGGCGGGCCGAGGGAGGCAGGGGGTCGCGGTCTGCTGGCGCCCCTGGGAACCCCGCGCTTCTGCCGCAGTTCATCTGCGGGCCTTTTCTCTGGCTCACCGCTTTCCAGACTTACGCAGAAGAACCGCAGTAATAATAACCGCAGTTTTATTTATTGTTGGGCACTTCCTCAGCGCCGGGCTCTTAACGTCCTCACCCCAGCTCACTCTCACAAGCACCCGGGGTACGTCCATGACCGTCCCCAGTTTGCAGATGAGGAGGCTGAAGGGTCCTCCCTGTAAGCCACAGGCGCTCAACGCAGCCACCCCAGGAGCGGGCGCCCCACTGCGTGGAGAGCTGTTTACGGAGCATCTACTGGACGCTGGAAGCAGGGCCGTGGCCGGATGCAGCTGCCCCTTGGTGGCGCATCTGGGGTCAGGGAGCATGTCAGTGCAGAACCCACAGGTCCATAGTGACTGTAGGTTTGGTGACTCCCCTGACAACATGTAACGGGAAAGAAGGTGATTTGGAGAGAGAGGAGGGAGTCCCCAAGCAGCTCACGGGTGGAGAAACCGCCAAGGGCAAAGCCAGGAGACCCAGGCTCGCAGCCCCAGGACCACGGTGTCCCTCAGGAGCCACCCCGCCACCTGTGGTCCGCCGGCCACAGCCCCCTGCTGGCCCACGCCTTCCTCCCTCCCGGCCTCCGTGTCCCCTTGTGGAGCCCAAGGCCCACTGACCGGTCCCCAGTCCAGCAACACGACGTATTGCCAGGGCTGACTGACAGCAGGGGAAAGCCTGGACCTGAGTCCATCACGGTATCCCGGGAGCTGCCCCTGTTCCAGACATGTCCCCGGATCATCACCGCGGGAGCTGGGGCAGAGCTGCTCTGGAGTGACCGCTGGTTCAACAGTGCAGGTGGGCAGGGGCAGGCCCTCCGGCTCTTCACTTGACCTTGGAGTGAGGTGGGGCTTAGAGTCCCATTGTCCAGAGGCGGAAAGTGAGGCTCCCTCCAGTGGCTTGCCTCGGCTTTACTCAGCCGTCGTGGCCTCACAGGCTGACAGAGGACCGAGGAAGCATCACTGCCGCCTCCAGGAAGCCCTCCCGCCTGCCCCGCGTGCCAGCCCGACGGAGCCTGCCGGCCTCCAGCCTGAGCACTCACGAAGCGCGCCCTCAAGCAGGGGCTCCGCTGATGTCCGTGGCCGGCGCTGGGCCTGGAGCCGAGGAGGAGAGTGGCGGTGGTCTTACCCTGCAGGCCCCCAGAACGAGTAAGCGCCACAGAATGAAGGGGCCGCCTTCCTGCACTGCCCCCGCCGGCACCGGGGACCCCGGACCGCAGGCTGGCCGGCTCGGGCGTCCCGCGGACAGGCCGGCCGGTGCCAGGGCTCCTCTCTCCGCACGCCCCGGCCTGGCTGCGGCGGCTCTCCTCCCGGCCGGGGGCACCGGCGGCAGGCGGTTTGCCCTGTGCTGGTTTCCGCATCGAGCAGTGCAGGACGCTGACCTGGAGCCTCGCGGTCTGGGCTCACGTCCCAGTGCCGGCACTCTGTGCCGTCCGGCTTCTGGGACGTGTCCAGATCTCTCTGGGCCTGTTTCCGCTGGTCCACGGGCACAGGCCCTACCTCTGCGTCCAGCGGCAGAGTGAAGAGCCCACAGGGTGAGGCACTGTTTGCAAAACGCCGTGCAGGGCCCAGAAACGTGCGGCGGCTGCCGCTGGCGAGGAGAGGGGCTCAGCGGGGAGGAAGTCCCAGGACCCCGACCCTCACCCCAGCCCAGCTCAGTAAAGCCCACTGCTGTCCCCACCCGCTCACATTTGGGAAAACTGAGGCAGGGCAGCAGGAGACGGGAGGAGAAGGCACTTGGGAAAGACCCTCGGGCTTCGGGTCCCAGCCCGGGAGGGGCCGTCCTAGCCGCTCAGCCCAGTTCCACGTGCCCTCCATGCACGGGAGCCTCCGCCCGTAGACATGGCCCTTGGTGATGGACGTCGCAGGACCCCCAGCCAGCAGCAGCCTTCTAGAGTCAGCGACGAGGAGGCCGCAGGCCCAGGCTGAGGGGGCCCTGGCGGGTCCCCTCCCTCACGCTGGGCGGCCTTCGTCCTCAGCACCGCCCAGGGTCCCACTGATCAGGAAGCGGGATGCGGCGGGTCTGAGCGGCTGGGAGGGGGCGCGGGGAAGGGCTCGAAGGACCCAAGAGCCGGCGATCCAGTCTCGCCCAGGAGGACCGCCGGTGCCCGCTGGGCTCTGGGCGAGCGGCCTCCCCTCTGAGCTCTGCCTCCTTCTGGGTCCAAGGGAACAAAGGCCTGTCCGCAAGCTGCCAGGAGGAGGTACAGGGCAGCCCAGGCCAGAGGAGGCCTATCACCCCCCAGTTTACCGCCCAGGAAACTGAGGACAGCGGAGTGACCCGGTCCACAGGGCACCCAGTTCAGGGAAGGGCAGCCACGGGTCCTAGGCAGCACCAGGCGTCTGCGCCTACCTCGCCACTGCTTCCCACCGCGAGGCTCCCAAAGGGCAAGGGTGGGACGACGGAGCCACTGACGGTAGAGCGGGCCGGGAGACAGGCGTGCGAGACCCAGGGTCCCCGCTCCCGTCACCACAGGTCACCCCAGGCCTGGCTCTCCCAGCTGGGGAAGCAGGATGAGGGAAGAGGTGGGGTGCAATCTGGGCTCTGCCACCCCCCACTCATGTGGCCTTGGCAGTGACCTCATCCCGCTGAGCCTGCTTCCTCATCTGCAAAGCAGGGAGACGTTCAGGCCCCCGAGTCTCAGCCGCAGCCCCTCACCCCCGTCCAGTACCTTCAACTCCCACTTGGGAATCGTACCGCCCCTGTGCTTAGAAGGCCTGGAGCAGCTCTCCCTGGCACCAGGCTGCACCCAGTTGTGCGCCCCACTTCGTGGCCCTCTGACCTCCCTTTCGGCCTCTGACCATCCTTCTGTCCCTCAAAGCTGTGCTGCACACCCCTGGGGCCTTTGCACACACCGCCTTCTGCCCAGATCTCTCTCCTCCTCACTCTGGGCACTCCGACTCATCATCCAGATCAACCCCACAGAGAAACCCACTTGGATTTCCAGGGACCCCCCCAGGCTCCAGGGCACTCTCCTCTCCAAAGCTGTCACACCCTTACTGGTGACCTGCCGATGGGTGGCTTTTGGCAAACTCCAAAAGAGCGGGCCCATCTTGGTGACGCTGTGCCCCCAGGATCCACGGGGTTCCCGGCCAGTAAGAGAGGTCACGAAGGCGATTGAAGGGCATGAGGCTGTGGGTGTGGGTGTGGGACCAGTGGACAGAACGAACGAGGAGAGGACGGTTACAGGGGTGGGTGTGCGATGAGCAGGTGCCCGCTGGGCTCTGGGCGAGCGGCCTCCCCTCTGAGCTCTGCCTCCTTCTGGGTCCAAGGGAACAAAGGCCTGTCCGCAAGCTGCCAGGAGGAGGTACAGGGCAGCCCAGGCCAGAGGAGGCCTATCACCCCCCAGTTTACCGCCCAGGAAACTGAGGACAGCGGAGTGACCCGGTCCACAGGGCACCCAGTTCAGGGAAGGGCAGCCACGGGTCCTAGGCAGCACCAGGCGTCTGCGCCTACCTCGCCACTGCTTCCCACCGCGAGGCTCCCAAAGGGCAAGGGTGGGACGACGGAGCCACTGACGGTAGAGCGGGCCGGGAGACAGGCGTGCGAGACCCAGGGTCCCCGCTCCCGTCACCACAGGTCACCCCAGGCCTGGCTCTCCCAGCTGGGGAAGCAGGATGAGGGAAGAGGTGGGGTGCAATCTGGGCTCTGCCACCCCCCACTCATGTGGCCTTGGCAGTGACCTCAGCCCGCTGAGCCTGCTTCCTCATCTGCAAAGCAGGGAGACGTTCAGGCCCCCGAGTCTCAGCCGCAGCCCCTCACCCCCGTCCAGTACCTTCAACTCCCACTTGGGAATCGTACCGCCCCTGTGCTTAGAAGGCCTGGAGCAGCTCTCCCTGGCACCAGGCTGCACCCAGTTGTGCGCCCCACTTCGTGGCCCTCTGACCTCCCTTTCGGCCTCTGACCATCCTTCTGTCCCTCAAAGCTGTGCTGCACACCCCCGGGGCCTTTGCACACACCGCCTTCTGCCCAGATCTCTCTCCTCCTCACTCTGGGCACCCCGACTCATCATCCAGATCAACCCCACAGAGAAGCCCACTTGGATTTCCAGGGACCCCCCCAGGCTCCAGGGCACTCTCCTCTCCAAAGCTGTCACACCCTTACTGGTGACCTGCCGATGGGTGGCTTTTGGCAAACTCCAAGAGAGCGGGCCCATCTTGGTGACGCTGTGCCCCCAGGATCCACGGGGTTCCCGGCCAGTAAGAGAGGTCACGAAGGCGATTGAAGGGCATGAGGCTGTGGGTGTGGGTGGGGGACCAGTGGACAGAACGAACGAGGAGAGGACGGTTACAGGGGTGGGTGTGCGATGAGCAGGTGGGTGGATGGGTGAGAGAGGGATGGAAAAGTGGGTGGTGAATGGACGGACAGATGGATGAATGGGCAGATCGATGAGTACGTGGGTAGGTGAGTGGACAGACGGACGACGGATGGATGGACGGACAGACCGGCTTTGGGTCTCTGAGTAAGAGACGTGGCGTCAGAGTCCGCTTCTTGCTCTGCCTTACGAGGGCTTCCGCCCTAATGGCAGGCAGATGGGAGTGAGGTTTACTTCCCCGCCGCCTTGCCTTACAGGTGCCCCGGGGTCCTGAGCGGGGCCTGCCCGCGGCAGCAGAGGAAGCACCGCCCTCCCCAGAGCGCCCGGGCAGAGCCGCGGCCCGCCCCGCAGCGGGGTGGGGGGCTGGGGTGCCTCCTCAGGAGGGAAGGCTCCATGTTCATGCGAGCGCTCGAGGAGGGTCCTGGGGAGAGATGGGGGTCTCCCTGCGAAGGAGACGTCACGTGAGAAAGGCCCAGAGCCGAGAGTCAGGGGTGAAGCCGGGAGCTGGGCGTGAGGGACAGCGGGGGCTTTGCGGTCGGTCAAGGGGAGAGAGCGAAGGCTGGAGGCTGCTCAGGAAAATGAGGCTGAGAGACGCTGGGAGGTGGCGAGGGCAGGCCGCCTCTCGGGCCGAGGCAAAGCCAACGGGGGAAGAGAAGCAGCAGCGGCGTGCCAGGCGCCTGGGCCTCCCGAGTCCAGAGGCCCGGGGCAGCCGGAGACAGACACAGCTGCCTCCCCTGCGGGACAGTCAATTCACAGAGAAGCTGGTGCACACGTTCCCTCGGGAGAAACTCGGGGGTCTGGGAGACGCCAGAGGATTCTGCCCCCAACCCCCTCACCCCAAAAGGGGCACACAGGCCCCGGCTCCCTCCCCCCAGCCCTGGAGGGCGACTCCAGCGCTGCCTTGGCTTTCCTGGACCCCATCTCCATCTGGAGAGGACCCCCACCCTGAGAGGGCCCCACCCTAGAGGGCCCCACCCCGAGAGGACCCACCCCGAGAAGACCCCCACCCCGAGAGGGCCCCACCCAGAGCGGACTCCATCCCGAGAGGACCCCACCCTGAGAGGGCCTTCGCTCCAAGAGGACCTACCCCGAGAAGACCCCACCCCGAGAAGACCCTCGCCTCCAGAGGCCCCCTCCTCCAGCGGCCTCTTAGATGTCAGGAGGGCTCACACGCTGCACAGTCATTCCCAGGTTTAATTACAAACACATTCCAAGTGTCCCTTCCAGGCTGACAGCTGGGGGGTCTCACAACCCCCTCCGGCCGGGTCAGCTGTTGCGGAGCTGCCAGATGCCCCCGTCACCCTAAGGCTACCCGCACTTCAGCACCTGCACCTGCCCAGCCTGAGGACCCACGCTGCCTCGATTCTCCCACAAAAGACAATTAACTCTGCCCTGATTTTCCAGGTGGAGAACCTGAGCCTGGCGGGGACAGGAGCCCGTCTGCAGGCCACGGAGCTGGGGGCCCTGAGCTCCCGGGAGGCGAGCTGCCCTCCCACCAGGAAAGGAACCCGTGGCTCCTGCCCCCCTGGGCACCTGCTCCGGGGCTCCAAAGCGGACGGCTGCTTTCCGGTATATTTTCTTTAAAGGCGAGAAGAGGTTCTGTCTTTGGTATGGGCACCCTCACTCCAGGTGGAGCTGGAGGCAGGCAGGGGGGAGAGAGCGGGGTCGTGCGCCCTGTCCCCTGGCTGAGCTGGCCCAGTCCAGCCCAGGGCAGCTGGAGAAGGAAGCTTCCAGAGACCCACGTGGAAGAAGGAGAGACAGCGGCGGTTCCGGCCTGACCAGAGTCCGGAGAAAGGCTGAGGGGCCCCTGAGGCCATGGCAGGGGCGTCCGCGGACCAGGGACAGAAGCCACAGGCTGAGAGCCATCACCTGGGGGAGAAAGTGAAGCAGAGGTCAAGGGCCAACAGAGGCAGCACCAGGAGACCGAGGTCCGGTGTCAGAGACCTTAGGTACAAGCAGCCAAGCGACAGCGACAAGCCCCACTTGAGGGCCGGGGCTCAGGTCCCGGCTCGTCCGTGCACTGCTGTGTGACGAAGGGTCTGCTTCCAAAAGTCTAATTCAGTGGAAGGCTTTATAATTTTGTGATAGAGCACCTATTTGTCAATTTACACATTTCTGTTGATAATTTTAAGAGGCTGAGTAACTTTTCACCTTTATGATTCTCAAGAGAAAAAGAAAAGCCCCTTCACCTTTCATCCATAAACTGAGGAGGCTATCAGCAGAGCCTGGGGAGGCAGGGCAGATGTGGGGGGCAGAGCACAGGGCCGGAACACGGCACCCGCTCCTACGACTGCCCTCGGTGCTGTTTCTCAGCTCCAGACAGGCCGGGGCGCAGAAGGCAAGCGGGCCGGGCCCCGGCACACGCACACACACAGCCCAGGGCGCTGGGTCCTCTCAGACCCTCCGCAGGACCACCGCCGTCCCCGGAGCCTGTCCCCAGCCAGGGAACCCTCCCTGTCTGCAGCCAGACCCGGCTCGGGGGAGGGCGCAGGCCAGGGATGAGTGGGGGAGGGGAGGAGGCCAGAAAAGACTGTTGTCATGGGAACCGGGCCCAGAAGTGCCTCTCAGCCTCTGGGGCAATTCCACGCTGGTTCCCCTCGGAGCGCTGAGCACCCAGCTCCCAGCTTCCTGCCCCCTCCATTCTCCACCTGCCTTTCCCTCCTCCCAGGCCCAGACAGGCCCCCATCTCACCGCAGAGCCCCCAGAAGAGAGGCCCTAGAACCAGGGCACCTGCCTGTCCCTCCCCGACTCACGATGCCTGAACTCCAGAACGGATGGCCCGGTGGACCTTCTTACCCACCTGCCTCACCTCCCACGCCAGCCCTGCTGGGCGCCCCCCAGGCGGCCAAGTGCTGCCTCCTCCGAGGGACGTTCACCACCATTTAAACACAGAGCTACCATAACCACTCCGGGAGTGACTGCTGATGGGGACGGGCTTTCCTCTGGGTGCGATGGACTGTTCTGGACTTCGATGGGGAAGGAGCACAATTCCATGAAGACACTGAGACTCACTGGGCTGTGCCTGGAAATGGACGCAGGGTGCAGCACGGGCGCCCCTGTCAGTTCTTACGATGAGAAGACTCTGACACGCGGGGGCAGACGCACCTGGCTCAGGGCTCCCGCTTGACGACGCCTCGCAAGTGCAGCTCGCTCTCGGCGGCCACGATGGGCTGCCCGTTCTGCAGGTGGTAGTCGATCAGGTGGCTGATGCTCTCAAACAGCACGTCCTTCGTCCGCACCTGTGTGGCCAGAGGCGCAGCGTCAGCGCCCGGGAGTCCGTCGGAGAGGCCCACGTGGGCGCCCACCCCTGCACTCGCTGACACGGGGTCGAGTGTCCACGGTGCCTCCCACAGCTCGTGCTCGAGTCTGAACCGCCGGTCAAAGACGGCCAGCGCAGACTCCACGTGGTCACAGGCCGGGGCAGGGCAAGGGGCGGCCGGGCCCCGGCACACGACCCTCGGTGCTGTTTCTCAGCTCCAGACAGGCCGGGCGCAGAAGGCAGCGCCGGGCCCGCACACACACACAGCCCAGGGCGCTGGGTCCTCTCAGACCCTCCGCAGGACCACCGCCGTCCCCGGAGCCTGTCCCCAGCCAGGGAACCCTCCCTGTCTGCAGCCAGACCCGGCTCGGGGGAGGGCGCAGGCCAGGGATGAGTGGGGGAGGGGAGGAGGCCAGAAAAGACTGTTGTCATGGGAACCGGGCCCAGAAGTGCCTCTCAGCCTCTGGGGCAATTCCACGCTGGTTCCCCTCGGAGCGCTGAGCACCCAGCTCCCAGCTTCCTGCCCCCTCCATTCTCCACCTGCCTTTCCCTCCTCCCAGGCCCAGACAGGCCCCCATCTCACCGCAGAGCCCCCAGAAGAGAGGCCCTAGAACCAGGGCACCTGCCTGTCCCTCCCCGACTCACGATGCCTGAACTCCAGAACGGATGGCCCGGTGGACCTTCTTACCCACCTGCCTCACCTCCCACGCCAGCCCTGCTGGGCCCGCCCCCCAGGCGGCCAAGTGCTGCCTCCTCCGAGGGACGTTCACCACCATTTAAACACAGAGCTACCATAACCACTCCGGGAGTGACTGCTGATGGGGACGGGCTTTCCTCTGGGTGCGATGGACTGTTCTGGACTTCGATGGGGAAGGAGCACAATTCCATGAAGACACTGAGACTCACTGGGCTGTGCCTGGAAATGGACGCAGGGTGCAGCACGGGCGCCCCTGTCAGTTCTTACGATGAGAAGACTCTGACACGCGGGGGCAGACGCACCTGGCTCAGGGCTCCCGCTTGACGACGCCTCGCAAGTGCAGCTCGCTCTCGGCGGCCACGATGGGCTGCCCGTTCTGCAGGTGGTAGTCGATCAGGTGGCTGATGCTCTCAAACAGCACGTCCTTCGTCCGCACCTGTGTGGCCAGAGGCGCAGCGTCAGCGCCCGGGAGTCCGTCGGAGAGGCCCACGTGGGCGCCCACCCCTGCACTCGCTGACACGGGGTCGAGTGTCCACGGTGCCTCCCACAGCTCGTGCTCGAGTCTGAACCGCCGGTCAAAGACGGCCAGCGCAGACTCCACGTGGACACAGACTGCAGAGCACCAGCGCGCGGGGGCCATGCTTCCTGGGGTGGGTGAACAGCGGCCCCTGCCCCAGAAAAGGTATGTCCACATCTGATCCCCTGAAACTTGCGAAAGGGCTCTTGTTTGAGAAAAGCCTCTTTCCAGATATGACAAAGAAGATGTGGTACATATATAAACAGAATACTACTCAATGATAAAAAATAAATGAACTTATGGCATTTGTGGGAACATGGATGGACCTAGAGATAATCACACTAAATGTCAGACAAATACCATATGATACCACGTATACGTGGAATCTAAAATACAACACGAGTTAACTTTTTTACAGAATAGAAATAGAGTTACAGAGAATAGACTTGTGGCTGCCAAGGGGGAGGGACGGATTGTGAGTTTGGGATCAGCAGACGTAAACTACTGCATACAGGATGGATAAACAAGATCACAAGGAACTATACTTAATGTCCTGAGACAAACCATAATGGAAAATAATACTTTTTTATACGAATATACGGGACTTCCCTGGTGGTCCGGTGGTTAAGAATCCACCTGCCAATATGCAGGGGACATGGGTTCAATCCCTGGTCCAGGCACTAAGACCCCACATGCCCCAGGACGACAAAGCCCGTGTGCCACAACTGCCGAGCCCGTACTCTAGAGCCTGCGCTCTGCAACAAGTGAAGCCACGGCAACGAGAAGCCTGCTTGTCACAACTAGAGAGAGCCTGTGCGCGGCAATGAAGACCCAGAGCAGTGAAAAAGAAAGAAAAGGATTTCTTTTAAAAATGTGTATATGTGCAGGGGCTTCCCTGGTGGCTCAGTGGTAAAGAGTTCACCTGCCAATGCAGCAGACACGGGTTCGATCCCTGATCTGGGAGGATCCCACAGGCTGCGGAGCGACTGAGCCCATGAGCCACAACTGTGGAGCCTGTGCTCTAGAGCCTCGGAGCCGCAGCTGTGGAGCCCGTGGGCCACAACGACGGAAGCCCGTGAGCCCTAGGGCCTGGGCTCCACAACAAAGAGAAATAGCAGCAAGGGGCCTGCTTGCCTCAACTGGAGAGTAGCCCCCACTCCCTGCAGCTAGAGGGGAACCTGCGGCAGCAGTGAAAACCCAGAAGAGCCGAAAATAAATACATAAAGACTCATTTTTAAAATGTATATGTGTGTATAACTAAGTCACTTTTCTGGTCAGCAAAAATTGACACAACATTATACACTTCAATTAAAATTTAACTTTAAAAAAGAGTAAAAAAGGATGAGTTTGTCTTGAGTTACTCAAGTGGCTCCAAATGCAAGGACCTGTGTCCTTATAAGAAAAGCACTTGGGGCTTCCCTGGTGGTCCAGTGGGTAAGGACACCACCTTGCAGTGCAAGGGGTGCCGGTTTGATCCCTGGCCTGGGAAGATCCCACGTGCCGAGGAGCGGCTGACCGATGGGTCCAACCACCGAGCTGGAGCTCTGGAGCGCATGCGCCCAGAGCCGGTGCTCTGCGATGAGAGAGGCCACCGCGATGGGAGGCCCACACAGGCCAAAGAACAAAGACGGATGAAAATAGACAAACGAAAGACCAGTGGAAGTGGCCTGCCCACCCCCCTCCCTCCCCACCCCCGCCAAAATAAATAAATAATTAAGTGTTTAAAAAAAAAGCTCCACTTGAGAAAGTTAAAAAAAAAAAAAAAGGAGAAAAAAAAAAGAAAAGCACCTGGACACAGAGATACAGAGAGAAGCGCCTGAAGACAGGGGCGCTGGGGTGATGTGTCCACAAGCCAGAGAACAAGACTTTCCAGCAATGACGAGAAGCCAGGCAGGGATGCTGAAGCGACACTCTCCCCCAGGGGCAGAAGGGACCAGCCTAGCCCGCACCTGGGTGTCAGACACCCGCCTCCAGAGCTGGGAGAGAATGAATCTCTCAGTTGCTGTTGTTCAGTCGTGTAAGACTGCCCGCGGCCCCAGGGACGGCAGCACACCAGGCTGCCCTGTCCTTCGCCATTTCTGGGAGTCGACTGAGTCGGTGGTGCTATCTGACCATCCCATCAGCCTCTGCCGCCCCCTTCTCCGCTTGCCCTCAACCTTTCCCAGCATCAGGGTCTTTCCCTACGAGTCATCTCTTCCCATCAGGTTACCAAAGTATTAGAGCTTCAGCTGTAGCATCAGTCCTTCCAATGAATATTTAGGTTGATTTCCTTTAGGATTAGCTCGTTTGATCTCCTTGGGGTCCAAGGGACTCTCAAGAATCAATCAATCTCCAGCACCATAGCTCAAAAGTACAAATTCTTCGGTGCTCAGCCTTTATGGTCCAACTCTCACATCCATACACAACTACTGGAAAAACCATAGCTTTGGACTATACAGACTTCTGTCAGCAAAGCAGTGCCCAGTTGGCGGTGGTCATTGCGAGGGCACCCGTAGGAAATGAATACACTCTAGCAATCTTGTAGACACAGATCCAAAAATCAGAACCACCGAATATAAGAACCGCTGGCATCTTAGAATGAGAAAATCTCAGCAGACCTGGATGTAACACAGACCCACTGGACATGCATGGGACTTATGGGCACAGATCACCCAGGGAGTGGACGTGCAATGCCCGGGCCTGGGCCCACAGCAGACAGTCCATTTCCTGGGGCTCTGCATTTAACCAAGTCTGTCAGGAGGCTCTGCAGCTCCGTAGCTCCTCTCACCCTGGAGACGCATCTGAGAGGGAAGCAAGCCTGGGGGCCGGGGCTGACACCGCTCCAGGCAGAGGGCACCTTATAAGAAACATTGTAACAAGACTTCAGTAAACAGCCTTCATTGAGATACAACTGGAAACGGAGCCATTCCACGCTAACAATTTATTTCTGAATAGGAAAGCGTGGTGCGATCAGGCAGGAGGGAGGAGGTGACTCGGGGAACCGACAGGACGGGGCCTGGAGCTGGGGTCCCGCCTGAGTCCGGCTTCACGGGGGTCACTGAGCGTGCCCAGCTCAGGGCAGGGAGCACACACAGCCCCCAGGGTGGTACTGAGGACCCAGCTGGACACCGTGAACTGTCGTGGTCATTCACTCAGTAAGTCGTGTCGAACTGTTTGTAACCCCACGGACTACAGCACGCCAGGCTTCCCTGCCCTCCACTTTCTCCCGGAGTTTGCTCAAATTCATGACCATTGAGTCGGGGACGCTGTCTAAATATCTCATCCTCTGGCGCCCCCTTCTCCTTCTGCCTCGTCTTTCTCAGCATCTGTCTTTTCAAACGAGTCATCTCTTCCCGTCAGGCGGCCAACGTATTGGAGCTTCAGCTTCCCAACAGTCCTTCCTATGAATACTCAGGGCCGATCGCCCCCGGGGCTCACATGGTGAAGAATCCGCCTGCAACGTATGAGACCTGGGCTCCGTCGCCGGGTCACGAAGATCCCCTGGAGAAGGGACTGGCTACTCGCTCCAGTATTCTTGCCTGGAGAATTCCACGGACAGAGGAGCCCGCTGGACTACAGCCCATGGGGCTGCGGGTCGGACACGCCTGAGCAGCTAACACATTCACGTTTACCTCCTCTGGGACTGACTGGTTTGACCTTCTTGCAGTCCAAGGGGCTCTCGCGAGTCCTCCAGGACCACCATCCAGAAGCAGGAAGTCTTTGGTGATCAGCCCTCTTTATGGTCCAGCCCGCACACCCAGAGATGACTACTGGAGAAGCCATAGATTTGACCGTACAGACTTTTTTCGGCAAAATGATGCCTCTGCTTTTTAATATGCTGTCTAGGTTTGTCATAGCTTTCCGTGCAAGCACTTGGTACACTCTGAGAAGGCCCTTAACACCCCACCCACGTTCTCACCTGGAAAGCACCCTATAAAGCCCAAGGCCCTTGGACAATGGAAAAATGCTTCAAAAGTGTAGAACTCCTTGTCAATTGGAAACCCTAAGATGCTTCAAGAACTGAAGTGCATGCAAAGCCTCACTGGCACAAAGCAACGGCAAGATCCATCACAATTTATGCAGCACAAGGAGAGAAAAGAAAAGAAAAACAACACCTCCAAGTTCAATAACGACAGAATTCGAAGATGCAACTAGGGTTTACAAAAAATGTCAAGACTTCAGGGATGTCAGAGTGAGAGAAGGGTGTGCCTGAGGGCTGAAGCAGTTCAGTAGCAGGTAAGCCCTAAACCTCCAAGTAAAGGGAGACAAGCTTTGCGGATCCGCAGACACAGTGGAAATTGAAACGACCATTACTTATCATCACTCAAAGACGACACCGCTGTTGGTAAGATGCATCACTGAGGACAGAATGTGGGGGAGACTGCCCCTTACAGCTGATGGACTATGGCACTCTGTGAGCCCTGAAAGGCCTTGAAATTGGAGAAGGTCTTGTAGCCCCTCGAATGCCTTACAGACTGGGAAATCCTTTGTAAAAACCTAAGATGCTTCTAAAAGGGGAGAATACTTTGTAATTTTGGAGTACCTGGTGAAGGGAAACTGAATCTGTAAACACAAGGACTAGAATCTGGAAGACGCTTCGCTGAACCTAAAGGGTGCTTGGACGGTGGGTGCCGGGGCCTGGGACGGGATGAGGCCAGGGCCTTCCCCACTGGCGCCCCCAAGTCTCCTCACCCCCCACGCAGCCTCCAGCCCGCCTCCCCCCACCTTCCCAGGAACCCCGCCCCGCCCTCAGCCCCCTGCCCCACCCCCGCCTTACCACGCCCTCAGGGTCCACCAGCAGCAGGTGCTTGGGCTGCCCCGCGTGCATGCCGGTGAGGACGTACTGCCCGGGGTTGGTGACACTGTCCCGCACCAGGAAGTCCCCGTCCGCTCGAAGCAGTTTCTCTGCCGCCCGACGGCTCATCTGGCCGTGGTACCAGGGCTCCTGACGCAGCTGCTCCTCCGTGGGCGCTACGGGGGCCCGGCGGGTTGGGGGGCTGGGCCACTGGTCCTCCACGGGCAGAGGGGCTGCCGCTGCGCCCGCCGCCACGGAACACTCGTGCAGCCTCAGGGCATCCTCGAAGGGTCCTGCGGGCGGCGAGAGTGTGGGAGGGGGCCGGGTCTGGGCGACCCGGCCGGGGCCAGCGCGGAGCCCACACATCGCAGTGCTCAGCGAGGGGAGGGCGTCGGCGTCGTGGCACAGAAGGCGGCACGCTGTACCCAAACTTCCAGCGCTCGGAGCCCTCCCTCAGGCTGGGCAGCCCAGAGGGAAGAAGGAACGGGCTCCGCCATCGGCTGGTCACTTTACCAAGACGTAGGCCCGGCTGCCGCCTCCGTCGGAAGGGGCTTGAGCCTCCCCTCTCAGACCGTGCCGTCACGTGCAGAGGGAGCCTAAGCTCGCGCGTCTTAAACAGGGAGCTGGGCCCCCACACCCTGAGGACTGAGATGACCCACAGAGGCGGCTGCGGCACTCTCCACCATAACCGTCCAGAGCCTGGCCTCCGGTCGGACGGAGAGCCCCAGAGCGGGAGCTGAGCCAGGGCGTCCCACGGGGCGCCCGGGCCACAGCCCGTCCCAGAAGCACACAGGCGGCTCGGGCACGGCCTCCGCCGCGGGCGGCTCGCCCCCACTTACGCATGTCGAACAGGTCCTTCTTGGGGCTGTCCTTGGGCTGCAGGGCTTCGAGGCCATCCAGACCTTGCGTGTTCACATACAGGTGGTCCTCGTAGTCTCGCGGCCCCCGGGCGTCGGCCTGCACGTAGCCGTCCCCCGGCGGGGCTGGCGTGGGGGAGCGGGCGGAGCTTGGGGTCAGCCGGGACGGCCCAGAGGCGGGCCCTGGGGAGCCCCGCCCACACCTGTCTCCCGGGGAAGCCCGGCTGCGGGTGGGCAGTGAGAGCCGGAGAGAGCCTAGCTGCAGGGCTCCCCGCCACACACCCCAGCCAGGAGGTGGCCCAGAGACCTGCGCGTTCCGCTTTCAAGAGAAGGCAGGCGCCCCGATGTTTACGTTAAACCTCCACGTTGAAAAAATAACAACAAGAAGACTCTACTCTCCCTGTAATTATGCTGTCAACGGGAGACACAGTCAGGTCATTCGTTAGCTTGTGTTCTATTTTAGGGTTTCCTTTCTGTTCGTTTCTAATCTTGTTTTGAATGTGTGAAGCATTTACAAGGTTCAGAAGCTGCAGCTTCATGAAGAGGTATCTTTGGGCAATACCAAAGGTACCCCGTCCCCTCAGATTTGGCTGGGTCCTCCCCAGCTGACCTCTTCCCTGCTCCCAGGCTCAGCCACTGCGCATTATCAGACTCTTGAACGTTGGCTGACCTGACAGGCAAGAAAGGGCGTCTGGGGGGCTCTGAACCTCCACTGCTCTTACTCTGAGCCAGCTTGAGCAGCTTTTCTTAGGTCCAAAGGGTATTCGTGTATTTCTGCCCCCAACTGTCCATCCATTTCCAAGCGTCTCTGTTTTTAATCTTTAGCAGGGAAATGATGCTCTTTTAACACCCTCTGGCCAAATCCAGCCCAAGGGCCTGAAGCTGCAATCTCCGCCGGTTATATGCTTAACCCTCAAAGGCACCTGGGCTCACACACGGCTCCACCCTTTCTGGGCATAAGCAGGTGAGTAACTTCTCAGTGCCTCAGTCTCCTCCTCTGCAAAATGGGGAGAACAGAAGTAGCTTCTTCCCACATAGGGATGAAGAGCAAAACCTCCAGCACAAGTTATGATCTGATATGACTGCTAAAGCTGTGCCGGCCCTGGCGGGCTGCTGGCGGCAGAGGAGCCTCGGTCCAGGCTTCGGTCGGCACAGAAGAGGTGCAGATTCTCACAGCTTTGTACAGTGAAGGTGGGGTGAGACAGAAGAAACCGGTATTGCAGGAGTTTGGAGAGAGAAAACTCCTGGACACTGGAGTTGGGGCATTGACGTATTGGCAGGAGTTCTTAGCCAGAGACTTGGGAAAGGCATGACAAGAAGCAGTAACTTCATGTGCAAAGGCTCAGGGGTAGGAAATGCTAATGAGCGCTGGGAGTCAGGCATGAGCAGCCCAGGTCCCAGAGGAAGAACCGACTAGGCTGGGCAGACGACGGCTGGACATCTGCCGGGCACCCGGTCCCATGTGTGCTCTTTCCCCACAGACACTGGGAACCAGCAGGGTTCTGAGGCTCGGCACTGACGTGCCCAGGCTGCTTGGGAAGATCTTCTTTAAAAAAAAAGATCAAAAAAGATGTCCGCACAACTGTGAGGCCGCCACGGCGGGGCTAGTGGGCGAAGTGCCCAGCCACACTGGGGAGCCATCTGGCAGCTTCCCCAGCTGTGACCGACGTGTGCTCGCCATCCACAGCTCAGCGTCCATAGGAGGGCCACCTCGGGGGCCCGCGGGGCATCTGCTGCCCACAAGAGGGGGCCTCGGGGACAAGCAACTGCAGAGACAGTGGACTAGCAGCCAGCTGTTCCGAGGATCCCCGAGAGACTGTGGGTACGCGCAGCGGGTCCTCATTTCTTTGAGGGTCTGTTTGTCTAAAGGCTGAGAGGACACACACAGGTGCCAGGGCGGCGGGCTGAGCTCACGACCTTGGAGCTGGGACAAGGAGGATTTTAGCCTCCTCTGTTATTTTTAATGTGTAACGGGATAGAATGCCCAAGGGCTGAAAACTCAACTGTTTGTTCAAAGCTCACGGAACGTGGGGGGCAGCTGTGTGACTCCCGCTCGCGGATCCGCGGCTGCTGCCTCGCCAAGACGCCACCAAGTTGGCACAGACACTGCCAAGCCCCTGGACACAGCTGAGAGGCCACGCAGGGCCGCTGCTGCCCCGCAGAGCTCCGGAAGGCGGCCGAGCGTCCGGGGCAAGGGGTCCTTCACATGGAGGGGACCCTGCTGTGCTGCAAAATGAGTGGGCAGCTGCCAGGCCCTGACATGGGGTGAGGCCAGGGGGCTGCTCCCCGGGAAAGCCAGGTGCATGGCTGGCGAGCCCGCCGCTGTCTGAGACCCAGCGAAGCGACGAGGTCTGAACTGACTTGACTGCATAAGAATTCTAGGAGAACCAGGAAAACGTCTGGTGACCTGAGGGCGGAGGTGGACAAAGCAAATGGGCAGGGGCTGACTGCTCAATGGACGCCTTTTCTACGCTGGTGCTCTGAACCACGAGACGCCGCGTCTATGCCCACCCTGCAAGGAAACCGGTCACACGGAAAAAAAGCAGATGCTGTCAGGTCTCGAAGAGCTCAGGGAGTGCCGTGACCTCAGCAGGGAGAGCGGAGTGACCCACAGAGGGGAAGCGGCGGGAGCACAGTGGGGACTCAGGGCTGGGCCCCCCACAGAGCAGAGAGCAGCAGCCCTTACCTGAGGGGCCCACGTCCCACTGCGGGCCGCGAGGGTCTTGTCGAGCAGGAGATGCTCCCTGAAAAAGAGAACAAGGGGTCCCCCTGCAATGTGCAGGCCCCACCCCCCATCTCCCACCCTAACCCTCCTTTAAGTCAGACTGGAAGGTCAGCTCTGCCCCGTCCCCTGCTCCTGGGCCTCAGTCTGCCCCGCCCGCTGGACACCCTGCTGCAGCTTCACTGCCCAGCCCCACGTGGAAAGCCTGCCCCCAGCACAGGCTGCTCCTTGCACCTGGAGGCCCTTCCCAGGGCTCCCAGTTGCTCTCCAGGGACTCTGGACCCATCAGGACCCAGCCCAAGCTCTGCCCCCAGGGACATCCTCCTGGCCAGGGACATTCAGTCCCTGCCTGCACGTTCTGGTCACCCTCCTCGGAAGCCGATTCAGTCACGGCCGTGGGCATCATCTCAGCGTCTAAGACAGGCATCCCGTCTGGAGTGTCCAGAGAGGGTGAAGCAGACCCGGGCAGTGGAGCAGGGAGCCGGAGAGGCCCTCCTCTAGGGTCGCCAGGCAGAAGGAACGGCTGGGGGCCCCCCTCCCCGGAGCGGGCCGCGGCTGACCTGGCCGAGGGCGCCAAGGACCCCCAGGGCGCAGGGCTGCGTGAGGGCGAGCCTGGAGTCCACCAGCCCGCCGGGGGGCGGCTCCTTCCCGGGGACGCTGTTGTAGTAGCTGTGGTCCGCCTCCTCCTCGTCCCCCCAGGCCGCGTCTTCCACCCCGGTCGGCCTGTGGACACAGCGGCGGGAGCGCTGCGGCCGGAGCACTGGCCCCCGCACAGGACGGGAGAGACACGCGGGGCCGACAGGGCGCCAGGGCCCCCGCTGAGCTGTGCCCACGGGGCAAGCCCGGCCCGGGAGCCTGAGCACACCTCCCGCCTCCCGGGTCGGGGCGCCCGGAGCCGGCGGTGGCGGAGGAACCGGGCACCCCTTTCTGCCCAGCAGCGGGGATTCTCCACACATCTCTGTGTGTGGCGAAACTGAGAAGGACCTCGGAAAAGCTGGCCTCTGGCGCCCTGAGCCCCACAGTGCGGCCAGGGCACGGCACCAGGCTCGCACCCAGAACCCGGAAGCTGCAGCTTGGGGTGGCAAGACCGTCAGCGTTTAAAATGCCCTCACCAAAAAATAAAATGCCCTCACCTTCCGGTCACGGGCGGCACCTTCAAAATGTATGCTACAGATGCTCATCCAGGCAAGGTGGCTCCAGAGGCAAAAAAGGGAAGCCACTGCCTGCCCCTCAGTCAGGGCGGTGCAGGGAGGGTGCAGCAGGGTGCAGGCGGGTGCCCACAGGAGGGTGCTGCAGCCGGGGAGGCGAGGGGCCGGGGAACACCAGAACTCGCCCGTGTGCAAGGGCGCACAGCCCCACGAGACCCTGTGTGAAGGCCACGGGTGTGCCCGCTGTGACCTGCCAGCCCTGGTCAGCGCATAAGGGGCTGCTAAAAGGCCACATCTGCCCCCAGGGACATCCTCCTGGCCAGGGACATTCAGTCCCTGCCTGCACGTTCTGGTCACCCTCCTCGGAAGCCGATTCAGTCACGGCCGTGGGCATCATCTCAGCGTCTAAGACAGGCATCCCGTCTGGAGTGTCCAGAGAGGGTGAAGCAGACCCGGGCAGTGGAGCAGGGAGCCGGAGAGGCCCTCCTCTAGGGTCGCCAGGCAGAAGGAACGGCTGGGGGCCCCCCTCCCCGGAGCGGGCCGCGGCTGACCTGGCCGAGGGCGCCAAGGACCCCCAGGGCGCAGGGCTGCGTGAGGGCGAGCCTGGAGTCCACCAGCCCGCCGGGGGGCGGCTCCTTCCCGGGGACGCTGTTGTAGTAGCTGTGGTCCGCCTCCTCCTCGTCCCCCCAGGCCGCGTCTTCCACCCCGGTCGGCCTGTGGACACAGCGGCGGGAGCGCTGCGGCCGGAGCACTGGCCCCCGCACAGGACGGGAGAGACACGCGGGGCCGACAGGGCGCCAGGGCCCCCGCTGAGCTGTGCCCACGGGGCAAGCCCGGCCCGGGAGCCTGAGCACACCTCCCGCCTCCCGGGTCGGGGCGCCCGGAGCCGGCGGTGGCGGAGGAACCGGGCACCCCTTTCTGCCCAGCAGCGGGGATTCTCCACACATCTCTGTGTGTGGCGAAACTGAGAAGGACCTCGGAAAAGCTGGCCTCTGGCGCCCTGAGCCCCACAGTGCGGCCAGGGCACGGCACCAGGCTCGCACCCAGAACCCGGAAGCTGCAGCTTGGGGTGGCAAGACCGTCAGCGTTTAAAATGCCCTCACCAAAAAATAAAATGCCCTCACCTTCCGGTCACGGGCGGCACCTTCAAAATGTATGCTACAGATGCTCATCCAGGCAAGGTGGCTCCAGAGGCAAAAGAGGGGAAGCCACTGCCTGCCCCTCAGTCAGGGCGGTGCAGGGAGGGTGCAGCAGGGTGCAGGCGGGTGCCCACAGGAGGGTGCTGCAGCCGGGGAGGCGAGGGGCCCGGGGGAACACCAGAACTCGCCCGTGTGCAAGGGGCGCACAGCCCCACGAGACCCTGTGTGAAGGCCACGGGTGTGCCCGCTGTGACCTGCCAGCCCTGGTCAGCGCATAAGGGGCTGCTAGGAGCGCCAGTCACTCACGAGCTGCTCTAACCAAGGCCCGTCTGTTCAGACATCCAGCAGCCGACCACAGGCCACAGCTTGAATCTGCCAGCGTCTATGATTTTAAGCCACAGAACTGGTAAATGGTCAGGAAAGCATCAGAAGAACATCTGATGCCACGTGAGTTAGTCTGTGTCCATAAATAAAGACGTGCTGGCACACGGCCTGCCCACGGCTCACACAGCCGCAGCTGCCACGCCGCCCCCTCGGTCCGGCCCTTCGCAGAAGCGCCGACCACCCCGTACGACAGCCACGCCCGCCGCCAAGTTCCCTGAGCCCTCACCTGGCCGGGCGTGGGGGGCCGCGGTCCCAGGGCCCTGGTGGAGAGCGGCGGCCCGTGGGGGCGGCGGGGGACGGGCACCGAGCAGGGAGGGGGCAGGACCCGAGCCCGGGGAGCGGGGAGGAGCAGGGCCAGCGGGGTGCAGGGAGACGGGGCAGGGGTGGGCAGACGGGTACCTTTCCGGGGGGATGACCACCCTGGGGGGGCTGTGCAGGTACTGCTTGAAGCGCAGCTCGAAGGCTTGGCCCACGGTGCTGATGACACTCTGGGCGAGGCCCTCGCAGCACTCCAGGATGTGACAGGCTAGGGGGCGCCGGCAGCGTCAGCGGGGCCTCAGCCTGCCAGCGGACCCAGCCCGTGGCCCTCTCCGCACCCACCAGGCCTCACCTCTCTGGTTGATGGGGTCCTTGGCCACGTAGGCCACGTAGTCCGCCATGTCCTGGGGAAAGAGGGCAGCCGTCCCAGCCGCGAGGAGGGGGGACCGATGGGCATGGGCAGGGGCCTCGGGGCTGTGGGGCCAGAGGGGCCAGAGGTCCACCCCCCCATGCCTGGCCTTACCGTGTCACCGCCCGACGCAAAGGAGATGGACTGCATGTGGTGGTTGGCGATGATCTGCCAGAGAGAGGCCACCCGTCACGGGGCTGTCATTTTCGGGTCGGGGGAGGAGACGGGGACTCGGGCGAGGCCCCAGGCCAAGGCCACAGTGGGACCCAGAAGGACAAGGGCTTGGGAGTGGAGACATCCCCTCCGCAGGACGCCAGGGTGACCGAGCGCCTGGCTGGACAGGGAGCCCCGAAGCCCGAGAGGGACGCGCAGCGCTCGGGAAGACCAGCCGCCAGCGGGGTGGACGCCCTCCCCGCGGCTGCACACACTCGCACACGCCTTTGTCCGCTGCAGACCATCACACACAGGCTGCACGCGCACTCTCAGAGACGGCCACCCGCACACACGCGGTCTCACCCGCCGCCTTCGTGCGCGACGTGCCCAGGCGGCCTCCCGCCCCTCCCCGCAGACACCCGGACGCGCCCCACGACGCTCTGGGCCCGCCGGCCCCGCCCACCGCCGCGCGCTCCCGTCTGCTGGTTCGCGGGCTCGCTGCACCCGCTGCTCACGTGCGTGTCTGCGGCGCGGCTGCTGACCCGCGGCCTCCTCGGCACGCTCCGTGGCACCCACCCGCCACCGCCCACGGGGGCCCTGAGGGCATGTCCCTCCAGGCGGGGCTCTCGGGGTCCCCCGCTGTTGGCTCGGCCTGTCACCCACAGGGATCCTCAGGGCTCCTCCAGGGCCGACCCCTGGGCAGGGCGGCCCCCCACGGGCATCCTGCTCAGGGTCAGCCCACTGGGCTCCAGGCAGAGCCCGTGCGGAGGTGGAGAGGGAGGGGGACGCGCGGGCAGCGCCCCCGCCCCACAGCTTCCTCCCCAGGGGCAGTCCACGCCCACCGCCGGGGACCCCGGCTTCGGCTCCCCTCTTCTGAAGCCTGGAGGCTCCCACCAGACCACCTATCACAGCACTTCCCATCCCAAACTTCCAAGGATCACAGCGCTGTCTGGAAAAATCCCAGTTCCTCACCAGGATCCTTGCTAGCCTCTCGGGCCCCCCATCTTCCCACGAGGTGACCTCTCCTCAATGTCCTCTCTCACCTCCTCACCTCCACCAGCGCCACCACCTCCAGGGAGGCCTCCGTGAAGCCTCTGCTGGGTCACAGGGTGCACATCCACGACCTGTGCCTGGCCTAACAATTACTAGAATCTGTAGTTATTCCCTCGTTTCTGAAATGATATTTTGGTTGTTTTCACCAAAAGATTCCCAGCTCCGGTCTCGCCTCCTCAGCAGGGCGGACGCTGGAGCCAGAGGTCTTCTCCGGAGGCCGTCCGAGGCGCGGGGGGTGAGGAGCAGCACCCCGGCCCCTGCCGCTCAGTGCCAGAGCGCCCCTCCCCCGTGCGTGTAACACCGTCAGGGACGTGAGGGCAACGGCCGCTGCCTGGGAGGACCTCAGCCCTGCACGCCCACGCCCCCGTGGGCCACGCCCACCGTCCCTCCAGGCTTCCCCGGATCCACCCAGAGACCCCGCCCTGCGGGGCGGGCTGAGCCGAGGGCCCGGTGGGCTCACCTGGCGGGTGGCAGGCACTGAGAGGTGGAGGCCGTCGACGGAGATGCTGACCGCGATGCTCATGCCCGCGAAGTGCAGGTTGCTCTTGCCCAGGATGGAGGCCAGCGCCTTGTTGGGCGCCTGGGGGGAGCAAGGGCTGCAGGGGCCACGGTGGAGCTCCCCCCGGGGCCCGTCCCGGCACGGCCCGGCGTCCCCTGCTCACTCCCACCCGAGGGCACACCTACCTTCTTCTTCCAGGAGCCCCGGACCCCAGGCACCGCCTCATGGAGCCGGTTGATGGCTTCCCTGTGTGGGCGGAGGGGGAGGGGCTTAGAGAGCTGGGAGGACGCGGGCAGGAGGCCAGCAAAGGGCGAACGTCCCAGGGCAGTGGGCTGAGGAGGGGGTGCAGTGGATCCTGAGGGGAGAGGGCTCAGAGGAAGGACAGATGTTGGGGCACCTGGAGGCCAGGACGGGGGCCCCCGGGCTCCCAGCCACCCGACTCCAAGTACCCCGGCCTCAGCCCTCCCGCACCCCTGCTCATTTTCAGGACCAGCAGACCCCTGAGCCGTGGACCACTGGAAGGCACTGGGGTCAGGCTTGGCGGTGCTGACACAGCCCCTGAGCCTGGACCCCCAGTTCCCACCTGCGGCATGAGAGGATCACCTCTGCTCTGGGCCCCCCCAAAGAGTGGCCGGACCACGCCTCCAAACAGAATGGGAGAGGCTTCGTGCAATGGCTCGTCCCCGGGGACGGGCAGAAACTGTCACGGGATCCTGAAGGTCAGACGGGCACTCGGCAAGGTCTTAAACGCGTGGGTGCCAGGGGAAGCCATGCCCTGGGCCCAGCAGAGGGGACGGTCACATGGAGCAGCAGCTCCTCACGCCGCGAGGCGACCCACCCCAGGCCCGCGCCCAGCGCTGAAGACACGCGTGCGCACAGAACCTGCGCAGGCCCGGCTGCGGAGCTGAACTCCAGCCGCCCGAGGGGTAGAAGCCCCCCAGACCTCATCGGCTGAAGATGGATCCGCACCACGGGGTCCCCCGCACAGGGAGCATCGCTCAGCCCCGAGGAGGGCAGGAGCCCCGACCCCGCGGCCGGGGACGGCCCTGAGGACGCAGACACGGGACACCCAGGCGCGACCCCATCGGTGGGGAAGGTCCAGGACAGGCCGTCCACAGAGAAAGCAGGTTCCTGGCGGTCAGGGGCAGGGCGGGTGGGGGAAAGCTACTAACGGGGGCAGAAGTTCTCTTTGGGTTGATGGACTGTTCCGGAATTAGACCACGGCCAGGGCTTCTCAGGCGGCGCTAGTGGGAAAGAACCCGCAGGGCCACACAGAGCTGGCCCGGCTGAGCGACCGGGCGCGTGGCACCGCCACCCTCACTCGGGCAGAGCGCGCCGGTCCTCGCCCCGGCCAGCCTCACCTGGTCACCTGGGTGCGCATGCTGAAGTCCAGGGAGCGCATGGAGCGGAGCACCTCGATGCAGCCCATGTACTGCGGGGAGAGAGCTCGGGGTCAGCGCCAGCCCCGGCGGAGCCCAGCTGGGGCCCTGCGGACCGCGCCCCGCCTCCAGCCGGCCCTCCACCCTGCCCCCGGGCTCAGCCCCCGGCGGTCCTCAGGCCGCCACCCAGCCGGGCGGCCGCAGGGCCTTTGCTCCCGCCGCCCCGCACCGTCCCGCCCTGCGGTTGGCAGCCGGCCTCCGCCCCAGCCCGGCCCCAGGTCACCTCCTCCAGCCACCCGGCCCTCCTGGCTGGGCCGCGCCGTCCGCTGAGGGCTGGGGGAGCCCGCAGCTCGGCCTGTCCTGCCGTCGCCTGCAGACTCCACTAGGACGCCAGCCCGGGAGGCCCGCACGGGGGTGAGCCTGCGCACTCCTCACCCCGGAACCCAGGGCAGGGCCTGCAGGCGGGCGGAGGCCTTCTGGCTCTTTCCATGGAAGGAGATTCAGACTCTCCGAGAGACGCTGCTGAGGGGCAGCTTGGGGGAACGGCCATCAGTGACCCCGGCGTGGTGTCCGCCCTGGGGAGGGGACCTGGGCCAGCCACACGCAGCGTCGATCACGTGGTCGCCCGGGCAGGCCCACAGGGAGGGTCAGAGAGGGGGCTCCTGGCCGCCGGGGGGCGGGGGTCACTGACGATGGAGACGAGCGGCTCCGGGACAGACAGGCAGCAGCGGCTCAGCCTCGGCGGCGGACTGCGCGCCGGCTGTGCTCCGGCCGCGGGACTTTCGCCTCAACTTTTAAAAAATGACACACACGCATTTTGGCCTTGAAACTCCATTCCCAGGGCTCTATCGCGCAGAGCACCCCGGGCTCCCGAGGGGCTGCGAGCGGCTGTGCGGGCCCCGCACTCCACGCGCCTCGCCGGGGCTCGGGCGGACGGCTGTCGAGCGCCGGTCACTCCGGACTCCGCGGCCCGTGCGGGGCGGCCGGGGCGCCTGCCGGCGCACTGCCCCCGTCCTGTGCCAGCCCCGGAGCCCGCCACCCACGACGGCGCCCGCACCTGGCCCTGCTCTGCGCGCGGTAGCTACAGCACTGGGGGAGTGAGCAAGAAACGACAGACGCCCCAGAACGGGGCGCGTCTAGGGCTGCCAGGTCCAGCCCAGGAGGCCAGACAGGTTGAAGTTTCCCATAAACAACGAACAGCTTCTCTGAGGAAGTACGAACCGAATGACACGTGAGACGTGCTGTCGCTGAGAAGCACCCATGCTCACGGGAGCTTCCCATCCACCTGGGTGGCCGGCAGCTTTCTGTCTTTAAATTTTGGCCTCTCTTATTGGGTTTTTATTTAGTTATTTTCATCCATCTTTACTCTTCGGCCTCTGTGGGCCTCCATGGCAGTGGCCTCTCTCGCTGCCGAGCGCCGGCTCTGGGCGCATGCACTGGCTCGTAATTGGACGCACGGGTCCAGCCGCTCCGTGGCTTGCGGGATCTTCCCGGGCCAGGGATCGAACCGGCGCCCCTTGCACGGCACGGTGGACTCTTTACGCACGGGACCACCAGGGAAGCCCGCCTGCAGTTTGTTTAACCCTAAACAAATCACGGTACTGGGGATGGAAGAGCTTGAAGTTGTAAAAAGAAACAGAAGTTTAATGTGTTCGCATAAAAGTATCTCCGAAGCACGCCGTCAGGGGACAGGAGCGAGCGGCCATCAGAGGGCTCGGTGAGCGCTTTCCGTGTGAGAACAGCCAGCCGTCTCCCCTCCCGACCCAGGCCCCGAGCCGGCGGGAGGGAGCAGAGGCTGCGGTGGGCAACGCGGCCTGCACGGGAGGGGCTCCCCTGCTGCTCCCAGGGCCCCGCGGGCCTGCCCGGCCTGCCGGACGACCTGGGGTGGTCCGCCCCGGCTCCCCAGCCGACGGGGAGCCCCGCCACGGGGACCAGGGCCCCCTCTAGCGGAGCCGGGGTCTGTGGGGCGGTGGCCGCGGCAGGGCCCAGGCTGAGGGTCGAGCCCTCCGGCATGCCGCCCGCCCTGGCTGTGCAGCTGCAGCCCCCCTGTGCCCAGCTCCTCCCTGCACCGCGGAGGCACCGCTCGAGGGCGGGAGAGGCGATGAGCTGGGGGCGGCTGTCCTGGAGGCGAGGACGGAGCCCCTGGGCACGGACGGTGAGGCGGTGGCTGAGGGATCGCCAGGCAGCGGGCAGCCACTCGTCCCACGCCGGCCTGACCCGCGCTCGCTCTGCCCGAACCCCACGACCCAGGGACAAACCACTCCTCGGGGACAGAACCCTGGAGACACCAGCTGACCCGCTCACAGGCCGCGGAGACAGAGCCTGAACCCACGTCCTGGGCCCCAGCGTCGCCTGGGAGGTCACCAGCCACGCAGGAGGCGGTGGGGCGCTCAGTCACCCATCGTCTCGACTCTGTCCCCCTCGGACTGCAGTGAGCCAGGCCTTCCTGTCCTTCACCATCTCCTGGAGGCTGCGCAGGCTCATGCCCTTTGAGTCTGTGACGCCGTCCAACCACCTTGTCTTCTGTCGCCCCTCCCCCTCCGGCTCTCCGTGCTTCCCGGCATCGGGGGCTTTCCCACTGAGTCAGCTCTCCTCAGGCGGACAAAGCACTGCAGCTGCAGCTTCAGCCGCTCCAACGAACGAATATTCTGGGTCGTGTTCCTCGAGGACTGACTGGTCTGATCTCCTCGAAGTCCACGAGACTCTCACAAGTGACGCTTTCGAACCGCGGTGCGGGCGAGCAAGAGGCGAGGCTACAGCCAACGGCACACGCGGGGCCAGACCCTGGCCTCCGGGGCCTTCGCCTGGAGCGCCCCGGTTTGTAAACGATGACGAGAAACTTTTATTGGTAGGACGTCCTGGTGTTCCAGTGGATGGGAATCTGCCTGCGGTGATTCAGATTCCGTCCCTGATCTGGGCAGGTCCCACGTGCCGGGGAGCCACGGGGCCCGCCCGCGGGAACGACGGGCACCGTGCCCCGCGGCCGTGCTCACCGGAGAGGCCGCCCCCGCAGCAGCCTGAGCCCCGCGGCCAGAGGGAGCCCCACTTGCCACAGGCACAGAAAGCCCACGGCAGCAACAGAGACCCAGCGCAGCCGTGAAGAGTCTTTACATTTCTTTTAAAGAAATGCTGATTATTAAATGGAAGACAGAAAAGGAAGTCAGAGGACAAATTCGAGCCGGAGCCTGCCAGGGCCCATGACCTCTGACCCAGAACGCCCCACTCGCCGCAGGCCAGCGACGGAGCGTGGATAGCGGCCCACGGCAGGGCTCACCCACGTCCCTGCCCCCGAACCCGTGAGCAGGGCCTTAGCAGAAGAGCTTCTGCAGACAGAGCCAGGCTCGGGGCGCCAAGAGGAGGCGGCCCTGCGTCCAGGACCGGCCCCCGGCCCCGTGACCGACGCCCCGAGCCACAGACGCAGGGACAGCACCAGAGGCTGCGGGAGGCTCTGCTTGGAGCCCCGGGAGGAGCCAGTCTGCCGGCACCCTGACCTTGGACCTCTGGCCTCCAGAACCGGGTTCAGTGCAGCCGCGCCGTCGTGTCTGACTCTCCGCGCCCCCCGGCCCGCAGCACCCGAGGCTTCCCGTCCGTCACCGTCCCCCAGAGCTTGCTCCGACTCATGCCCATCGACTCAGGGACGCAGCCAAGCCTCTCGGCCTCTACCGTCCCCTTCTCCTCCTCCCTTCCATTCCTCCCAGCAGCACCAGCTCCGCAGTTTCAGTCACCCCTTGGCGGTCCTCTGGTGGAGCCGCCCCAGGAGGCCTGCAGGCGAGGTCCAGAAGGGCCCTCCCCCTGCGAATGCAGAACCAGAGACAACCAGGAGCCCCCCCAGGACGTAGGGGGGAAACCCAGAGACAGCGAGCACAGGAGGCCCAGAGAGGAAGAGGGAGCCAGCCGCCCTCCCGCAGCCCCGCAGCAGCGCCGCTCCCCTGCGGCCCTCCACCCTCACGGCGCCGGGGCCCTGCACCACCGGCACTCGCTGTCTTCCTCTCAAATAAACTCCACTCGTAAACACAACTGAGTCTATTCCTAAAGGCCACTGTGGGAAACAATCCCCAAGTCTAAACAACTGGTGACTGGATAAACAAAGCGTCACCCACCCGCACACTGCAGGCTCCCTCGGCCCTGGACAGGAAAGAGGCCCTGACCCTCGCGACCCGCGGACGGACCGAGGACACGACGCTCCGGGGCAGCGGCAGAGCCGGGACGCGCCCAGTTGACCCCACGGGCGGGAGACGCACAGAGCAGGCTGGTCCAGACGCAGAGAGTGGGCGCCCGGCGGTCGGGAGCTGGGGGAGGGGTGCGGTGACCGTCGGTGGGGACACGGTTTCTCTGGGTGCCGGGGTGCTGGAACTAGACTAGTGTCTCGCCGCAGGCCAGCGACGGAGCGTGGATAGCGGCCCACGGCAGGGCTCACCCACGTCCCTGCCCCCGAACCCGTGAGCAGGGCCTTAGCAGAAGAGCTTCTGCAGACAGAGCCAGGCTCGGGGCGCCAAGAGGAGGCGGCCCTGCGTCCAGGACCGGCCCCCGGCCCCGTGACCGACGCCCCGAGCCACAGACGCAGGGACAGCACCAGAGGCTGCGGGAGGCTCTGCTTGGAGCCCCGGGAGGAGCCAGTCTGCCGGCACCCTGACCTTGGACCTCTGGCCTCCAGAACCGGGTTCAGTGCAGCCGCGCCGTCGTGTCTGACTCTCCGCGCCCCCCGGCCCGCAGCACCCGAGGCTTCCCGTCCGTCACCGTCCCCCAGAGCTTGCTCCGACTCATGCCCATCGACTCAGGGACGCAGCCAAGCCTCTCGGCCTCTACCGTCCCCTTCTCCTCCTCCCTTCCATTCCTCCCAGCAGCACCAGCTCCGCAGTTTCAGTCACCCCTTGGCGGTCCTCTGGTGGAGCCGCCCCAGGAGGCCTGCAGGCGAGGTCCAGAAGGGCCCTCCCCCTGCGAATGCAGAACCAGAGACAACCAGGAGCCCCCCCAGGACGTAGGGGGGAAACCCAGAGACAGCGAGCACAGGAGGCCCAGAGAGGAAGAGGGAGCCAGCCGCCCTCCCGCAGCCCCGCAGCAGCGCCGCTCCCCTGCGGCCCTCCACCCTCACGGCGCCGGGGCCCTGCACCACCGGCACTCGCTGTCTTCCTCTCAAATAAACTCCACTCGTAAACACAACTGAGTCTATTCCTAAAGGCCACTGTGGGAAACAATCCCCAAGTCTAAACAACTGGTGACTGGATAAACAAAGCGTCACCCACCCGCACACTGCAGGCTCCCTCGGCCCTGGACAGGAAAGAGGCCCTGACCCTCGCGACCCGCGGACGGACCGAGGACACGACGCTCCGGGGCAGCGGCAGAGCCGGGACGCGCCCAGTTGACCCCACGGGCGGGAGACGCACAGAGCAGGCTGGTCCAGACGCAGAGAGTGGGCGCCCGGCGGTCGGGAGCTGGGGGAGGGGTGCGGTGACCGTCGGTGGGGACACGGTTTCTCTGGGTGCCGGGGTGCTCTGGAACTAGACTGCGAGTGTCTCACACTAAATTCCTCGCAATTGTGCAGCTTAACTGAGTGACGTTTATGAGACTGAAATACATACCAGGTGTTTTTTTGTATTTTTTTTCTTTTCCCCATCATGCTTCTATTTATTTATTTTTATTTTCACCCATCTTTTTATTCGTTGGCCTGTGGGGGCCTCCCATCGCAGTGGCCTCTCTCGCTGCACAGCACCGGCTCCGGGCGCATGTGCTCCAGAGCGCTGGCTCGTCATTGGACACACCGGTCCAGCCGCTCTGCGGCACATGGGATCTTCCCGGGTCAGGGATCGAACCAGTGCCCCCTGCACTGCAAGGCGGACCCTCCACCCACTGGACCACCAGGGAAGCCCAGGGGTTTTTTAAATGTGCACGAGGAAACAAAAACAAAGAAGGAAATGTGCACGAGGTAAAGAGGAAACTGCATATTGTCACCATAAACCTCAGGCTTGATGCCTAACAGTGCTTCCTAATAACCGTAAAAATGAGCATTTAATTATCAAAATGAAAAGACCCATTCAGGACGCACTGCCCAGTTTGCTAAGCAAGTCAGGGGAAGCTTGCCGGCTCCAGGCCGTTTGCAGAGGCAAGTCTCCCTCCCCAGAGGAGGCTGAGGAACAGACTCCTGGCTCTGGTGGGAGGGGCCGGGAGGGTGGGGGCTGGGCGGTGCCAGTGAGGGGGAGCCCCGGGCCACGCACAGGACCCCCGCACACCCGAACACACCTATGTTATTCTCCATCTGAAAAGTCCGTCTCCAAGAAACACATCCCCGTGCGCGTGTGTGATCCGTCATGTCCAACTCTCTGCAGCCCCCTGGGCTGGGGCCCACCCGGCTCCTCAGTCCGTGGCTTCTCCAGGCAGGAACACGGAGCGGGAGCCACGCTCTGGAGCCACTGCGTCGCCACGAGCGCCTCCGAGGAGCCCTACAGGCGTATGTTAATATAACGGAACAGTGGCTCTCTCTGGGCCCCACTCAAAACTTTCTTTGCAGAAGGGACAGCTTCCCAGTCTCACACAAATGAGACAGGGGACACAGGGACCCGCCGCGACGGCTCTCCGGCGCCCAGGGGCTGGGAACGCGTGAGCGAGCGGCAGGGCGAGCACAGACGCGGCAGTCCACCAGGCGGGGCCAGCACTGGCGCGGGGTCAACCGCCGGCCAGCGGCAGGGCTGGTCTGGCTTTATTTACAATGCCGCTTGGCGGCTCAGATGGTGAAGAATCTGCCTGCCGTGAGGGAGACCTGAGGTCGCTCCACAGATTGGGACGATCCGCTAGAGAAGGGAAAGGCTACCCACTCCAGTGTTGCTGCCTGGAGAACTCTGCGGACAGAGCGGCCCGGTGGGCTACAGCCGTGGGGTCGCACAGAGCTGGGCCCGACTGAGCGACTTCACTTCTCAGAGGGAACACGAGGCATCTCCACGAGCTGGAAGGGCTCATTCATGGGGCTTCCATCAGCAGGGCTATGTGCCAGGCGACCATGTGAGATTAACTTAAAATAGCGCTAAATTAAATTAAACGTGCTAAATTAAAGGTGAGTTCTTGGGGCTTCCCGGGTGGTCCCGTGGGTAAAGAGTCCGCCTGGCAGTGCAAGGGGCGCCGGTTCGATCCCTGGCCCGGGAAGATCCCACGTGCCGCAGAGTGGCTGGACCGGTGTGCCCAATGACGAGCCAGCGCTCTGGAGCACGCGCGCCCGGAGCCGGTGCTCTGCAGCGAGAGGGGCCACTGCGGTGGGAGGCCCACACGGGCCAAAGAACAAAGACGGATGAAAATAAATAATAAAAATGTGGTTTTTTTAAAAAAGGTGAGATCTTCAGCCGCACCCACTCGAGTGCTTGTGGCCACCCCGGGACAGCACGGATCTAGAACCTTCCACACTGAGGAGGCCCTCCGGGCGGCGCCGGTCTGGGCGCGTCCACGAGCAGTGCGGGGGCTGCGTCACGGGACAGTCTGGGGCTTTGGGGGAAGCGTCCGCTCACAGGCGGGCCCGACGGGAAGACGGCTTTCTCGCAGAAAGGGCGCAGCGAGGAGGCTGCCCTCGCTTCTGGGGGTCAAAGCCACACGCGGCTCCTGTCTCCCAGCTCTGGCGGCCGCACCGCCGCCCTCTCTCCGGCCGTCTCCGCGGGGCCTTCTCTCACGGCCACAGCGGCTGGATCCAGGGCGACCTCGTCTTCCCTAACGACGCCTGCGAAGAGCCAGTGACCAAATAAGGCCAGGGATGCGGAGAAGGTGCGTCCATCACGAGGTCACCGAGCCGGGAAACTGAGCCGCCCCGGGCCCCCGTCCGGCTCTGCCTCTGCTCCCACGAGAGGCTGGACGTCCCCCGGCTCTGAGCGGCTCTGAGCGGCCCTGCAGCGAGCCTGCCGGAGGCCACGGCCGCCAGGCGCCTCGCCAGGTTCCCTGACACGGCCACGCCTCCGGTCCTCACCTAGAAACTGGGTGTGAACCCTCAGGATAGGGGAGAATCCCGGGGCCAGATCCACACTCGCGTCTCAAAGCCCAGATGCATCCCTGCTCACCCAAACTCCGTTTCCTCGTTTCGAAACGGGGACCATTCCAGGGCTTCACGGGGGTCCGTGACCCCCGCTGGGCGAGTCACCGGCCGTGTTAGCCGCCTCTTGCCGCTGTGACAGATGGCCACAAATGTCACATAAACGCATTTCATGACAGTCCTGGAGGTCAGGCGTCCAGCTTGGGCCTCACAGGGATAAACCCAGGCGTGGGCAGGGCTGGGCCTTCTGGAGGCTCCCGCGGCGCCCCAGCTCCTGCCGGTCTGGCTTCCAGAGACCCCGCCTCCCCGGCTCGCGGCCCCCCTTCCGTCCTCACAGCCGCCGTACAGCGTCCCCCGCCTCTCGGCCCCGACCCTCCGCCTTCCTCCTATGAGGACCCTGAGATGACACTGGGCCCCTGGGGAATCCAGGGTGGTCCCCATCTTAGGGGCTTAACCTTAATCCCTCCTGCAAAGCCCGCTCTGTCCCATAAGGTGGCACGTGCACAGGTCCCGGGACCAGGACAGGGGCACCTCTGGGGCTGTTGGTCGGGTAGCTGCCAGGCGACCGCGCGCTCCGGCTGAAGAGCGGCCTCTGCTCTGGGTCTGCTCCCGGCTTCTCACCGGTAACACTGCTCAGCCTCTCTGGGCCTCGGTGACCCCACCTTATGCAAGTGGGACAGCACGTCCTCTCTTGAGGACCTGGGCACCCCGGCCATTCCCGGTGTGACGTGGGGCACGGCGGCTCCCAGCCTGACTGACCCCACTCTTCTCTGTGAACCGGGAGGGAGCTCTTGGCTCCCCGGACACCCGGTGGGTGAGGGCGCAGGGGCGGAAGCTCCCAGGAGAGCGGAGCGGACACGGGCCGGGCTGGCCCCGACTCTGGGGGGCCCGCCTCCCCGAGCGGCCACGGCCAGGCCCGCCCCCCACCCCGACACCGCCTCGCTCCAGAGCATCTGCTTCCAGCAGCCCCCCGGACTCCTTCCACGTCTGCCAGCCCCCTCCCAGCGCATTTCCACAGGAACGGCCCGTTCAGCGCCAACACTGCCCTGCGACCCTGCCTCGAACCGTCCAGTGCCAAGCTTCTCCGCACAGCGCCCGGGTCTCGCTCCTCGCCCTCCTCTCCCTGCCTGGGCCTATCACACGGGGCTCTGGCCGGTCCCTCCCCGTGCCAGCAGAGCCCCCGCCTCAGAGCCCCTCTCCCCAGTTGTTCACACTGGGGCCCCCCTGGTTTCGGGCCTCAGCTTAACCGTCGCCTCTGAGCGCCCCGCCCACCGGCCCACTGAGAGCCGTCACCAGTAACTGACATCCTGGATGTTCATTCCTGCCCAGCGCCACCAGCCCCCGCCACTTCCGTCTGTCCGTGTTTTATTTCCGTCCATCTCTCCCTCTAGAAACCCGAGCCCCCGAAGAGCAGGGGTCAGTGGTGCCCCATTTCCCAGCACGCCATGGGCACCTGGCAGGGGTGGACACGCATGAAACTATCTCGTGGCGCGATGGCCAAGTCCAGATCCTTGGAATGGTCCGGTCGCCTGCACCCCAACAATGCGTCCAAGGGGACGCGGTGGGAACCCCAGGCATCCCATGAAACGTCTCGCTACAAAACCGGCGTTGACTCCAGCGGAGCCAAGATCCAGCAAAAGAGGCAGCCGTGGCCAAGCCAGGAGAGGCCAGGAGAGAAGACAGGTCCAGAAGGCAGGGCAGCCCGAGGCCCACTGGCCAGTCCAAGGCTCCGCATTTCTAACCCGCTCGCCGAGACGCGGCGGGCCTCCTGGACCACACATGGACGAGCCGCCACAGAGCAACACAAACCGGGGGCTTGACACAACCGATTTCTAAGCGGGAGCTACAGTTCCAGAGGCTGGAAGCTGGCGATCCCGGGGCGTAGGCCCTCCACCGTCGGGGCGTGAGGAGCAGCCGTCTCGGGTGCACCTCGGCTTGTGGACGCATCACTCCATCTCGCCCTCTGTGGTCAAGGGCCCCTCCTTGTCCATGTGCGTCCAGGTCTCTCTCTTCTCACCAGGACACCAGAGATGGCATTAGGTCTGCCTGCACCCAGCGTGAAACCATCTTAACTTGATTATATGAACAAACACTCCATCTCCACATAAACCCACTGACTCCAAAGGCCAGGGATCTGGGGGTGCCGTTCAACCCGGCATGGGGGGCGCGGAGACTGTAAAAGAAGTGAAGACCAAACACCCACATGCAAAGACGGACCCCCAGAGTCCTGGTCCCCACACCAGACTGGGGCGCCGTGAATACACCAGACCCGGATGCAACAAAGAACTGCCGGTGGCGGGGCTGCCGGCCGGGCGTGCGGGGCCTGTCACTGAGCTCCAGCCCGCGGGCGGGGCCCCTGGCCGCCAAACTGCTAGGGAGAGGCCGAGCGACCGAGCAGGGCCGGGCATCCATCCCAGGCCTGGGAGCAGGTACCCGCGGGCTGGCGGACCGGCCCACGTTTCCGTCGGTCTGAAACGTTCATACAAAACCAGGACAAACAAAGCCCCACTTCTCTGCAGCCCCTTTCAAGGCCCTGGGCCTCACAACTGGAATCCAGGGCCCAGAGGGGCTCGGCCCTTCTGCGCCCCCAGCTCAGCCAGGTCTGGAAGGAGTTTTCACTGGGGCTCTGGGTTGCAGGACCCCGTCCTGCGTCCTTCCTCCCCAATCTCGCCAAAGAAGTGGGGGGCTACACGTAAGCTGCGCATGCGTGCCCCCTCCCACCCGCTGCCCTCTCCCCGCCCCTCTTCACGTGACGCCGTGGGAACCTGGACCCCAGCGCCTCTCGGGTGGGGGCGGCCAGCTGAGCGCGGCTTGGCAGTTGGGGTCCAGGGTGCCGGGGAGAGGAGGGATGCGGAGAGATCCGGCTCCCGGGCTCCACCGCGTCCTAGATAACGAGGGGGGATGGGAGCCCCTGGGTACGGGCGCGGCTCCGGGAAGGACGGAGTCCCGCGGTCCCGCCGGCGCACTCACCCGAACGATGTAGGAGACCCCGGGCCCCAGGACCCTGGCGTCCGGGTGCAGCCAGCCATGCGCCGGCTTGTGGATGAAGCTGCCTTTGCGGATCCACTCGTCGTCCGCGGCGTCCGGGGCCCCGACCGCCCCCCGAGCGCCCCGCGGTCCCCGCGCGCCGGCGGCCCGGCAGCGGCTGAGCGCGGGCAGGGGGCAGGGCGCGGCGCAGCGCGGCTCGCAGGCGCCCAGCACCGCGGCCGCCAGGGCCGGGACGCCTGCCGGGCTGGCCGGCTCGGGCTCGGGCCCGGGGTCGGCGGCCCCCGCGCCCCCCGCCGCCCGCGCCGCCGCTGGGCCGCGGCCCAGGAAGCCGGCGGGGGCCGCGAACTTCCACTGCGGCATGCGCGGCAGCAGCGCGCAGAAGGTGGTGGGCGCCTCGGGCTCCGGAGGTGCGGGGGGCGCGGGGGGCGCGCGCCCGCCCGGACCCTGCGTCATGGCCGCGGCCGCCCGACCGAGCCCGACCGGGCGCTGCGCCTGGCCTGCAGGAGGCCCTCCCGCTCCCCGCCCCCGGCCCGGTGATGTCATCCGTTCGCCCTAGCGCGCAGCCGCGGGGGGCTGCGCGCCTGGGACCCCCAGGCCAGCTGGGAGGCGAGGGAAACTGAGGCCCGCCGGAGACGGGCGCCGACTCGGAGTTGGCAGCAGGGTGGAAGCGAAGTTTCGAAGCCAGGCCCTGGGCAGCGACCCCTTACTTCGCCCCCCATCCGTCCCACAAGTTCATATAAGGACGGAGGTGGGAGAGACAGAAATCACCTCCCTTCCTTAGTTTTCGACAGAGGGTAAAGGGAGCTCTGGAGAGGAGCCGAGGCGGGTCAAGGAAGGAGGGCGCCCCAGACCCCGGAATGGGCCCCCTCTCTTCCACTGCTCCTGACGGAGGTACTGAAAAGTAAGGCGCTGCTTTATTTCCTAGCTGGGAATCTGAGCAGAGGTTGGCAAGGCACGCAGCGCACGCTCGGACCCAGCAGTGCTGGCTGCGCCCGAGCGAGCCGAGTCCCTGCGCCGCGGCCTCGCCCTGGGCCTCAGTTTCCCCGACTGTAAGTTAGGGGCGCGGGCCGGAGGGTCACGGGCTCTTCCTCCATTTCTGGGGAGTCGCGCCCAGCATTCACCTAACTGAACTCCGGGACCAAGCCTCCCGGCCCAGGTATCGCCATCCCCCTTCGCCCTCCGGCCCCGCCCCAGGCAGGGCCTGCAGACGGGAAACAAAGGGAGGGGGCCGGGCCGGGCCTGGGGCAGGTGGGATGGAAGCGAAGGCGGGGCGAGGCCGCCCAAGGCCGGATCGATCAGCTAAAGCGGTGAGCTCATCCCGCGGCCGGAGGAGGCGGTCCTGGAGGCGGGAGGGCGCGCGCGGCCGTGATTGGCCGGCGGGCGGGGCGGGGCCGCTGCCCGGGGCCGAAACCTCTGGCCCAGAGGGAGCTATTGTGCTGGGGCCGCCGGGGAGGCGCGTGGCCTTGGGTCAGCGTGCGGGGCGCAGGACGTTGGTCAGGATCTGCAGCCCCCACCTGGACCCTGCGCGCTCCGCCTGTGTTGTGGGCTACAAGTTTGTGGGCCGTGAGAGGCTGGGCTGCGTGTACATTCTGCGTGGACGTGACTGTATGTGAAAGGCTAGAGAGTCTGGGCTCCCGCCCGGGTGTGTGTGTCCACCATTCGGGTCAAAGCATGTCTCGAGGTCTGACGCCCCGGCTGGGGACAGCGGCCGTGTGGAGAGAGCTGGCCCCGGCACGGGCTCTGGGCTCTGCCTGCCGGGCTGCCCTGGGGGTCATCTCCTCCAGGGCGTCGAGATCCAGGCTGTGCCTCCCCGGCTCCTGGGCCAGGGTCTTTCTGGGCTGGAGTCGCCAGGTGTGGTGGGACGGAGGGCTTGGTCACATGGGTCCGTCCACGTGCTTCCTTCCCGTCCGCGTGGCCGGGCAGCAGAGGGAGCTCCCTCGGGGCAGGGTCCACACCCGGGCCTCGGGAGGACACCAGCTCCCACGGTGCCCTCGGACAGGCGTCCGGTCTCCCAGGCGCGCCTCCGTAAACGTCGCTGCAAGGCGGCCGTGCCAACGTCCGGAGCGCGGCACTCGCCTCCCCGCGCAGACGGCCCGCTCTGTCACCCTCCTTGACGTCCTCCCGAGCGCGGCTTCGGCGTCCCTGCTCCCGAGAAGCCCACCAGGCTGGCTCCCCCCTCGAAGCCCCGGCCCCCACTCGCCTCCTCCGCCCAGGACCCCTTCTCCCGTCCCGTCCAGGTGCCCTGGGGGCTGCAGCGCTGGGGCTCGGCGTCCTGAGGCACGAACAGAGGACACAAGCGTGATGCCCACGGCTCCCGGTCCGGCCTTTATTGGCAGGCGGCTAGCGGGCGGCGCTGGAGGGGAGGGCGGCAGGGCTGCCTCCAGCCGGACCTGGGCCTGGACCAGAAACGCCCGTGAGTAGCAGGGATGAGCCCGAGTGTGGCAGAAACCTGAGCTGAGCTGGGGGCCCGGCGCCCGCAGGAGGACGCCGAGTTCTAGGACACAGGAAGCCGTGCCTGGCGAGCGGCGGCTGAGGAAGGCCACGGTGTCCCCTTTTCCACCTGGCCTGGCCTGGCCCAGTGTGACCTGAACAGAAGAAACTGGGACACTGGAAGGAGACTCACCCTGTCTAGACCACGGGGTCACAGCCCCCGAGACTGGAGAAAGCAGTGGCCTGGAAGGACCTCAGACACTTTAGAACACGGGAAGGAAGGCGGTGCCTCCTCGCCAGCCCAGCTTCCAGCACCCCTGCCCGCCTGCCCACCCCACTTCACAGCACGGGAGACTGAGGCTCCGCCCAGGAGCAGGCCAGGGGCCCTGTCCCCTGGGGGCATCGGGGCGCAGTGTCTGCAGCCATGGTAGTGGCCCGTCTGGAGTGGCGGAAGCCCATGGTGAAGGCCGGGGCCCGGGCCTTGGTCACGGTGACCTGCTCGGGGCTGTGGGCGCCAGGGCCGGGGGTTCCATCCGGGCGCCGTGGGGCTCGGGGCCGCCCCAGCATGGTGAAGGCCGGCCGGCGCTGCCGGTAGGTGTTGGGGTCCGGGCTGTCGTACTGGCCGGGGCCGGGCATCTCTGCGGGGTCCTGCGGGGGGCGGGCGGGGGCCGTGCGGCCGGCCACCGTGTAGCTGGGGCTGCTGGGCTTGGTGAAGATCTGGGAGCCCCAGAGCGGAGGCAGGGTGTAGGCGTTGGGGGCGGGGGCCGCAGCGTCCAGGGGCCGCGGGCGGAGGCGGGAGCCCAGGGTGAAAGCCGGGGCCGTCCGCTGGCGCGGGGGAGCCACCTTCTCCGGGCTGTAGGCCCCGGGGCCGGGGGTCACCTCCAGACCTGTCAGAGGGGCAGGGGAGCGGAGTCCTCACCTCCAAGACCGGCGCGGCTTCCCCGCTGCACGCACAGTGGCGTTCACAGCGGCCCGACCTCCCGCTTCTCTCTCAAGCCTCCAGCCTTTGCCCGAGTTCAGCCCTCTGCCAGGCGCACCTCCCGCTCCCCGTTCCCACCTCCCAGGGGTGCTTCTCCACCTCAAGACAGGCACGAAGTCCACGTCCCCCCGCTGCCTTCCTCACATCCTCCCACACAGAGCCCTCCCAGCCCTTCCAGGTAGCCCCCTGGTGTGAGTCTCCCCCCTCCAGCCTGGCCACACTGAGGTGAGATGGTTCCCACCTAGGTGTAACCACACCAGGCTGGAGTCTCACAGAAAGCAAGGATGAGGCAAATCTACTTCAACGCTCAGCAGCTGGCTTCTTGCGTGAGAGGATGCCTGAGCAGAAGGATGGGTGGCAAGTGGGTAGGCGAGGAGTGAATGAGCAAACGATCGATTCAGGGAGTTGCGGATGAATCAATGGGTAGATTGGGTGAATGGATGGGGGAGTGGGTGGCTGGGTGGGTGAGCGGGTGGATGGATAGACGGGTGGATGGGTGAGTAGATGGGTGGATGGACAGGCGGTTGGGTGGGAAGGTTGGTGAGTAGATAGATAGGTCAATGGATGAACGATTGAACTAATGGTCAGTGGGTGGACAAAAGATGAAAGGGCCAGTGGATGGGAGCTGAGCTTCAGGTGCAAGGGCGCCACCTGGAGCCCATGAGGGGAGCTGCTGCATTTGCCGGGGCTGCGGACGCCCCGACAGGAGCACGGGCTCGCTCACCCTCTCCGTTCGTCCCTGGGCTCTCTTCTGAGCGCCCTGAACCTCATCATCCCAGACACTGAAGGTCAGAGAACTTGGAGGGGGCAGGGAGGAGAGCGGCCGAAGGCAGCAGCTTTGCTGGGGCCCTGAAGGGCCAGGATCCGGGGTGGGAGCCGCCCAGGTCAGATACTCACCTGGGTGCTTCCCCCGGCCCTGCATGGAGTAGGCGGGGGTGCAGCTGCGGCCAAAGCGGGTGACCTTCGGGTCCAGGAAGTAGACTGGCCCAGGGCTGGTCTCCTGTGGAGAGGCTGGGGAGAGGAGCCCAGGCTCCAAGGGTGCCTCCAGGGATCCCATCCCCAGGCGGTACCCTCGTCAACCCTGAGGCCCGGGCCCAGCCCAGGGAGGCCCAACTGCCCGGGCCTGGGGGCCCTGGGTCGTGTTGACCGCCTGCGTCCTCGCAGTCAGAGCTGCGCCCCACCCCGCCTCTCCCCTGCCAGCACCTAGGGGCCCTTAGGACTCTGGAGAGAGAGCAGCCAGGCCCCAAGCAAGGACCCGGGCGCGCCCGTGCAGACCGGGGCTGCCGGCACGGGACCAGGCGGGGCGGGGCTGAACCCGGCTCTGAGAGCCGGTCCTGGGGAAGCTCTCAGGCCCCGCCGGCCGCCTCCTCAAGCCGGCAGGATGCCAGTGAAGATGGACGGTGAGAGGATCCCCGGGAGGGCGTGGTCTGAGGCCTGCACTCAATACTTGTGACCCTTCTGGTGACTGCCACGGCCGCCACCTGGAAGCCTGCTCTGGGGTCAGTGCGCTGGCAGTGGAGTGGCCAGTCTGACCGGGACTCGCGGGTTTAAGTACCGCGCGTGCTTCACAGACAAGCACGGCCCAGCTCAGCGATCGGCCTGGAGTCGCCTTCTTCCCCAGGAGAATGCCACCAAACTCCTACTCGTTCTACAAAGCCCAGCTCCCACGCCCCCGCCTCCAAGAGTCTGCCCTGGGCACTCAGCAAAGTCCACATGATCGTGTCCATCGGTAACCCAACTGCCGGCCTGCCTGGCCCTCTGTCTCGGGATGGGTCCTGTAACTGGTTTCTCTGGGCTATGGGCCAGGGTCTCAGTGGTTCCCAGCGACAGGCGAGGTGCTGACACGCTCACGGGCCCTTGGGGTCCGTCACCGGCTCCTGGCTTTGGGATGTTTGCTGATTCTGAGGCTGAGAAGAGACCGGGCCCCGCCCCTCCCAGTAAGCCTCTGTCCACATGAATCAAACGTCCCCAAAGAGCAAAAGCCCTTCCAGCCCCAGGTCTGGCCACTCAGGAGCCTGAGTGCCCCAGAACAGCGGGTGAGGGCATGGGCTGCAGGGATGCTGTCCACGGGCTGCTGTCTCGCCAGCCTTTCATGTCCAGGCACAAAGGGTCGTCTTATATCTCAACCCCGGATCCCACGGGACACCGTGGCCTGGGAGCCTCCGTCCCGCTGACCGGGGACTGTAGGGCACGCTTACACCGAAGACCCTCCTTTCCGGAGCTCTGGCTGGAGACCAGGAGCCCCCGGAGACGAGCCAGCGACTGTGAAGGCACCCAGTTCTCACTCTGTGAACATCTCCAGGCACCCGAGGTGCGTTTGATCCCATCCACCTCTCAGTAAGCACTGTGCCCTCATTGTTCACAGAGCGAGACCCTGAGACGGAGCTCGCCCGAGTCAAGCCGCACAGTCTGCAAATGCCCTGCAAACCACCCACTGTGCTCCTTCCACGAGGAAACAGACCAGAGGGGCACAGCGTTTCCCTGAGGTCACACAGCAAGGCTGACCTCATGCACCTCCGGGCTTCCTGCCTGACTCTGTGGGCCCGTGGATCTAAGGTGGTGAGGAAACGCTCCAGGTGGGAGACGGGAGTCCTACCCCTCCCGCTCCTCACCCCCCCACTCACCCTCGCTGGGCCTCCGGAAGAGTGAGTAGGCAGGACCGGCTGCCTTGGTGCAGTTGTGGTTGATGTAGCCAACGGTGGACGGCAGGACATACAAGCCCGGCCCAGAGCCTGTGACCAAAGTCCTTGGGTCACGGCCTGGGTCTGCGTACCCTGGCAGATGGAGGAGAGCCGGGAGCCAGCCCCAGAGCCCCCACCTGGCCTCCCAGCCCACCTCCCTGCCGGGTGGGGGCAGGCGCTGCGCCTCTGTCTCGGGATGGGTCCTGTAACTGGTTTCTCTGGGCTATGGGCCAGGGTCTCAGTGGTTCCCAGCGACAGGCGAGGTGCTGACACGCTCACGGGCCCTTGGGGTCCGTCACCGGCTCCTGGCTTTGGGATGTTTGCTGATTCTGAGGCTGAGAAGAGACCGGGCCCCGCCCCTCCCAGTAAGCCTCTGTCCACATGAATCAAACGTCCCCAAAGAGCAAAAGCCCTTCCAGCCCCAGGTCTGGCCACTCAGGAGCCTGAGTGCCCCAGAACAGCGGGTGAGGGCATGGGCTGCAGGGATGCTGTCCACGGGCTGCTGTCTCGCCAGCCTTTCATGTCCAGGCACAAAGGGTCGTCTTATATCTCAACCCCGGATCCCACGGGACACCGTGGCCTGGGAGCCTCCGTCCCGCTGACCGGGGACTGTAGGGCACGCTTACACCGAAGACCCTCCTTTCCGGAGCTCTGGCTGGAGACCAGGAGCCCCCGGAGACGAGCCAGCGACTGTGAAGGCACCCAGTTCTCACTCTGTGAACATCTCCAGGCACCCGAGGTGCGTTTGATCCCATCCACCTCTCAGTAAGCACTGTGCCCTCATTGTTCACAGAGCGAGACCCTGAGACGGAGCTCGCCCGAGTCAAGCCGCACAGTCTGCAAATGCCCTGCAAACCACCCACTGTGCTCCTTCCACGAGGAAACAGACCAGAGGGGCACAGCGTTTCCCTGAGGTCACACAGCAAGGCTGACCTCATGCACCTCCGGGCTTCCTGCCTGACTCTGTGGGCCCGTGGATCTAAGGTGGTGAGGAAACGCTCCAGGTGGGAGACGGGAGTCCTACCCCTCCCGCTCCTCACCCCCCCACTCACCCTCGCTGGGCCTCCGGAAGAGTGAGTAGGCAGGACCGGCTGCCTTGGTGCAGTTGTGGTTGATGTAGCCAACGGTGGACGGCAGGACATACAAGCCCGGCCCAGAGCCTGTGACCAAAGTCCTTGGGTCACGGCCTGGGTCTGCGTACCCTGGCAGATGGAGGAGAGCCGGGGAGCCAGCCCCAGAGCCCCCACCTGGCCTCCCAGCCCACCTCCCTGCCGGGTGGGGGGCAGGCGCTGCGTCCCCCGGTGCGGGGACAGTGGGGAGTGGCGGGCGCTTTGTGAGTCACAGGAGGAGGGGCTGGAGGGCCAGGGGCCTTGGGAGGACTGGCCCTCGACAGAGAGACACTGTGTCACCAGTGGGGAAACCGACCCCACGCTCAGAGAGGCCCCGGCCCAGCGCCGTGTCGGGCGGCCTCCGCAGGAAGGTCCGTCCCACGGAAGCAGACGGCAGCCGCTTTGGTAGAGTCGGGGAACTCCGCCACGGCCGGGCCAGGCTGAGATCCCGCGCCGGCGTCACAGAGGGGAGGCTCAGCCCCCCACGGGCCCCCGGCCTCCTGCGGCCTCCCCTCCACGGTCGCCAGCAGCAGTGCGCACGCGGCGAAAGCTCCTCGTTTTGTAACTGGTGTCGGTCCACACCACAGGACCGTTGCTGCTCTGCTGCCCACTGCACTCCCTCCTCCCCGCACCAGGGAGGGAGCCTGACGTTAAGACACTCGACTCGGGCCCACGGGAGGGCCTGGCTCGCACCCATATTGCAGGAAGGAAAACTGAGGTCCTAGGAAGTGCAGGGGCTCCCGCGTGTTCCACACGCCATCTGGGTGGGGGAGGGGAGCAGGGAGGGGTTCCACCTCCAGGGCCCCTCTCCCACCTACCGTTCTCCAAGGTGGCCACCCCACAGGTCCTCCTCAGGCCGGTCTCCTGGGTCTGGCACTGGGCGGCCCGCCGGGCCAGGGGTGCCGGAGTCAGCCGTGGAGCCGGGTCGCAGGTGAGGGTCCCCATGGTGGGCAGGTGCCCGGCTCCTGGTGTCCACGGCCTGACCGCGCCGCTCTACGCGGCCGGTGCCGGCACCGTCCCTGACGTCGGCGGCTCCCGGGGTTGGCAGAGCCGCGGCCAACCGCACCGTCCAGACGGCACAGACACTCCCTTGTCCCTTTGCAGGCAGGCTGGGGCCCTGGCCTGCGCGGGCTGGCCGGCAGTCGCTGGCCTGGAAGTGGGGCCGGGATTGAGTGTCAGCCAGGTGACCGGGCCATCCAGGAAAGAGTCTGCTGTCCGCAGAGCCCGTCCCCCGGGACCCGGCCGGGCTGGGCAGCCCCGGCCAGCACGGCCCCAGGGAGCCGGAGCCACAAGCAGGACACCCACGGCCTGGTGGCCGGAGGGATGGGTGAGGTCAAGGCAGCGTGGTCCCGTGTCTGCAGCTGCGGAGAGGGAGGCACGGTCCAAGGTCCCACCCCGGGCTGAGACGCGCTCCCTGCTCCTCTCCTGCCTTCGTCCAGGGGGGCCTCACCGAGCACCCACGGTGCCCGGGTTTCTGTTTGGGCTGGGGGCGTGACGGGACAGACAGATGAGGAGAGACGTTCCTGGCAGGGAAGAGGAAACAAGGGTGCACGTATCAGTGAGCACAGCGTACGTCAGAAGGTGTTCCACGCTCTGCAAGCAGTAGGATGGGCAGAGGTCACTGGTGAGACTGCGAGGGCTCCGCACGTCGGGACGGGGAGGCTGAGCCGCGACCGGCAGGAGCCAGGCGGGCGGGGATGCCGCCGTCATCCAGGACAGCGTCCTCCTGCCGGGAGCCCGGGGTGCGCACGCCGCCAACACGAGCTTCCGGCCCGACCCAGACAGGCTCCCGGTGTGCCGGGCTCCAAGGCAGGACTCAGGGAGGCCCGGCCAGGCGGAATTCCCACTCCTGCGTCCTTGCTGGCTGCCGGGTGGTCAGGCCCTTCTGCACTGCAGCCTGTCGCCAGCCGTGCTGAGGGAGCACTCGCGCACTGTTCCACAGTCGTTCCACACGGTGACTTTCATGCGTTCCGCAGTCTTTAAGGTTTTTATTCAAAATGTTAAAGGTTTGTGCAGCCGTGGAGCCGGGTCGCAGGTGAGGGTCCCCATGGTGGGCAGGTGCCCGGCTCCTGGTGTCCACGGCCTGACCGCGCCGCTCCGGGCCGGTGCCGGCACCGTCCCTGACGTCGGCGGCTCCCGGGGTTGGCAGAGCCGCGGCCAACCGCACCGTCCAGACGGCACAGACACTCCCTTGTCCCTTTGCAGGCAGGCTGGGGCCCTGGCCTGCGCGGGCTGGCCGGCAGTCGCTGGCCTGGAAGTGGGGCCGGGATTGAGTGTCAGCCAGGTGACCGGGCCATCCAGGAAAGAGTCTGCTGTCCGCAGAGCCCGTCCCCCGGGACCCGGCCGGGCTGGGCAGCCCCGGCCAGCACGGCCCCAGGGAGCCGGAGCCACAAGCAGGACACCCACGGCCTGGTGGCCGGAGGGATGGGTGAGGTCAAGGCAGCGTGGTCCCGTGTCTGCAGCTGCGGAGAGGGAGGCACGGTCCAAGGTCCCACCCGGGCTGAGACGCGCTCCCTGCTCCTCTCCTGCCTTCGTCCAGGGGGGCCTCACCGAGCACCCACGGTGCCCGGGTTTCTGTTTGGGCTGGGGGCGTGACGGGACAGACAGATGAGGAGAGACGTTCCTGGCAGGGAAGAGGAAACAAGGGTGCACGTATCAGTGAGCACAGCGTACGTCAGAAGGTGTTCCACGCTCTGCAAGCAGTAGGATGGGCAGAGGTCACTGGTGAGACTGCGAGGGCTCCGCACGTCGGGACGGGGAGGCTGAGCCGCGACCGGCAGGAGCCAGGCGGGCGGGGATGCCGCCGTCATCCAGGACAGCGTCCTCCTGCCGGGAGCCCGGGGTGCGCACGCCGCCAACACGAGCTTCCGGCCCGACCCAGACAGGCTCCCGGTGTGCCGGGCTCCAAGGCAGGACTCAGGGAGGCCCGGCCAGGCGGAATTCCCACTCCTGCGTCCTTGCTGGCTGCCGGGTGGTCAGGCCCTTCTGCACTGCAGCCTGTCGCCAGCCGTGCTGAGGGAGCACTCGCGCACTGTTCCACAGTCGTTCCACACGGTGACTTTCATGCGTTCCGCAGTCTTTAAGGTTTTTATTCAAAATGTTAAAGGTTTGTGTCAAAGGTCATAAAATGAGTCTTAAATGCTTATATTAGAAAAAAAGATCTTGGGCTCCCCTTGTAGCTCAGTGGTAAAGAGTTTGCCTGCCAACGCAGGAGACACGAGTTCAATCCCTGATCCGGGAAGATCCCACCTGCTGCAGAGCCATGAAGCCCGTGAGCCGCAGCCGCGGAGCCTGGGCTCTAGAGCCTCGGAGCCACAACTACGGAGCCCGTGTGCCCTGGAGCCCGAGTTCCACAGCAAGAGAAGTCGCCGCAACAAGAAGCCTGCTCCCCTCAACTAGAGAGGAGCCCCTACTCCCTGCAACGAGAGAAGAGCCTGTGGCAGCAGAGAAAGCCCAGAATAGCCAAGAACAAATGATAAATAATTTAAAAAAAAAGAAAGAAAGAAAAGAAGGTCTTGGAAGCTGCCTAGTGGTCCAGTGCCTCAGCCGCTCCACTTCTGAGGCAGGGGCCCAGGGTCAACCCCTGGCCAGGGAACCAGACCCTACGCGCCGCAACTAAGAAAGGTACAGCCAAGTAAATAAAAATATAGAACAGGAGATCTTAAAATCAATGACCTAAGGTTTCACCTTTAAAAACTAGAAAGAAGAGTACAAGTAAGTGGACAGAGGTAGATTTTAAAATTAAGTAGAAATGCATGAAACAGAAAACTGTACAAAGAAGTAACAGAGGGCTTCCCTGGTGGTCCAGTGGGTAAGGACATCGCCTTGCAGTGCAAGGGGCGCCGGTTCGATCCCTGGCCTGGGAAGATCCCATGTGCCGCGGAACGGCTGGACCCATGTGTCCAGTTGCCGAGCTGGAGCTCTGGAGCGCATGAGCCTAGAGCCCGTGCTCTGCCACAACAGAGGCCACCGCAATGGGAGGCCCACGCGGGCCAAAGAACAAAGACGGATGAAAATGGACAAATGAAAGACCAATAGAAGTGGCCCGCCCGCCCCCTCCCTCCCCACTCCACCCCTCTGAAATAAATAAATAAATAAATAAATCTTTAAAAGAAGAAGAAGAAGTAACAGAGAACAGAGCCCCTCCCGCACACCAAAGAGCAGGTTCTTTTTTTTTTTTTTTCTTTTTTTACAGAGTTTTGCTGTTTACTGCCGCACATCGACCCGAATCCTCCCGAGGTCTACACACGTGCCCTCCTGAGCCTCCCCCCAGCTCCCTCCGCTGCCACCCCTCCAGGCCGCCACAGAGCCGCTGTTTGAGATCGCCTAGACCCACAGCATATTCCCCTCCCTCACCCCAATGTTCATAAGGCTGTTCCCCACGTCCGCCTCTCCACTGAAGAAGCCGATTCTTTAAAGAGATCCACAAGGGCTGCCCTGGGGGCTCAGTGGCAAAGAATCACCTGCCAGTGCAGGAGACGCGGGTTCGATCCCTGACCTAGGAAGACTCCACACGCTGCGAAGCAACTGAGCTCCCGGGAGCCACGACGACTGAGCCTGTGCTCTGGAGCCCGAGAGCCGCGCCTGCTGCCCTCGAGCCCACGCCCGGCAGCGAGAGACATGCCACAAGACCAAAGCCCGTGCAGCGACAAGACCCAGCACAGCCAAGATAAACTAACAAAAACAAATAAACACATAAAGGGATCAACAAGAAACCGACGTGGCAAATCAATCACAACGTCGGAGTGGAGGCCGGGCAGGCTCTGGGAAACGCATCTGCAGCCATGGTCACTCTGCTCCGGGCTCAGCCGCCCCGTGCGGGCATCGCCCGCGTTTAATCATCCCAGCATTGCATGAGGGGGCACGTGCTGACCGGCTTGGTCACAGGACGGGAGACTGAGGCTGGGGGGAGGGACAGCGTGGAACTCTGACGCAGGGATTCAGAGCAAGGCTCAGGGTTCAGGGTTTCTGCCAGGTTCTAATTCCCACATAGCTTTCCGGGCGTGCTGAAATTTCTGAATTCCCGCCATTCTAAGGATGAAGCCCAAGCCCTCCCTGTCTCCTCCCTGCTCTCCTCTGCCCTAGACTCCCACCCCTTGGTCCTCGGCCCTCGGCTACGGGCCTGCAGCCCCACCAGCCGGCTTCCTGCAGCTTGGGCAGGAGGCTGGGCCTTCAGCTGCCCTCCCTCCCTGGGGTGCATGCTTCTGCCCAGCAGCCCACAGCCAGCTCGGCCCTCCGTCACTGGTGGGCCCAACACGGGACAAGCCGTGTGCTTCCTTCCAGAGCCGTGGACAGGAGCGGACACTGAGGAAGGGTATGGGGGGTGAACAGCCACCTCCCCTTCCTCCGGCCAGTGGGCGCCTCCTGTTTACCCACATCAGCCAGATGGGCAGGAGCCCAGGGACACCCCACTGAGGTCAGCCTTCGAGCCCAGGGCCCCCAGCCCAGGCTCCACCGGTCAGCCCTGGAGTGGAGACCGCTGGGGACGCTGGACTCGGCCCCCAGGCGCCATCTCCCCTCTCCATTCCGATTCCCGCCAGGGCTCTGCTCCCCATTCTCACTGTGAGGGGCTGAGAGCTGCCTCGCGGAACCGGGGTGCGGTGGGGACCAGACAGACACTACCGGCAGCCTGAGCCCGCGCTGACTGCCTGGGGACCTCCAGCCCCGCCCCGCCCCGCCCGAGCTCGGCCCCCACCAGCCCACCCGACCCTGCCTCTGCCAGGCGCCCAGTGCTGGCCCGGCCTGCTCTTCAGCCCAGAAGCCTCCAGCAGGCGGGCTGAGATGCAGGGAACTGAGTCTACTTGGGAAGGGGCCGCGTTTGAATCCAAACTGACATAGCCGCAGAGGGCAAGTTGGAGAACTAGGAAACGGAAGCCCAGCTGGGCATGAAAGCCGGGCTCTGGCCCCGCCCTGAGGTCCGGGTTCAAGCAGAGGCCCGGCTGCAGGGCTAAGCGGAGGCCTGGTGACCGCAGGTGCCCCTCCATTGCATGAGGGGGCACGTGCTGACCGGCTTGGTCACAGGACGGGAGACTGAGGCTGGGGGGAGGGACAGCGTGGAACTCTGACGCAGGGATTCAGAGCAAGGCTCAGGGTTCAGGGTTTCTGCCAGGTTCTAATTCCCACATAGCTTTCCGGGCGTGCTGAAATTTCTGAATTCCCGCCATTCTAAGGATGAAGCCCAAGCCCTCCCTGTCTCCTCCCTGCTCTCCTCTGCCCTAGACTCCCACCCCTTGGTCCTCGGCCCTCGGCTACGGGCCTGCAGCCCCACCAGCCGGCTTCCTGCAGCTTGGGCAGGAGGCTGGGCCTTCAGCTGCCCTCCCTCCCTGGGGTGCATGCTTCTGCCCAGCAGCCCACAGCCAGCTCGGCCCTCCGTCACTGGTGGGCCCAACACGGGACAAGCCGTGTGCTTCCTTCCAGAGCCGTGGACAGGAGCGGACACTGAGGAAGGGTATGGGGGGTGAACAGCCACCTCCCCTTCCTCCGGCCAGTGGGCGCCTCCTGTTTACCCACATCAGCCAGATGGGCAGGAGCCCAGGGACACCCCACTGAGGTCAGCCTTCGAGCCCAGGGCCCCCAGCCCAGGCTCCACCGGTCAGCCCTGGAGTGGAGACCGCTGGGGACGCTGGACTCGGCCCCCAGGCGCCATCTCCCCTCTCCATTCCGATTCCCGCCAGGGCTCTGCTCCCCATTCTCACTGTGAGGGGCTGAGAGCTGCCTCGCGGAACCGGGGTGCGGTGGGGACCAGACAGACACTACCGGCAGCCTGAGCCCGCGCTGACTGCCTGGGGACCTCCAGCCCCGCCCCGCCCCGCCCGAGCTCGGCCCCCACCAGCCCACCCGACCCTGCCTCTGCCAGGCGCCCAGTGCTGGCCCGGCCTGCTCTTCAGCCCAGAAGCCTCCAGCAGGCGGGCTGAGATGCAGGGAACTGAGTCTACTTGGGAAGGGGCCGCGTTTGAATCCAAACTGACATAGCCGCAGAGGGCAAGTTGGAGAACTAGGAAACGGAAGCCCAGCTGGGCATGAAAGCCGGGCTCTGGCCCCGCCCTGAGGTCCGGGTTCAAGCAGAGGCCCGGCTGCAGGGCTAAGCGGAGGCCTGGTGACCGCAGGTGCCCCTCCAGTTGCAGCCCTTACCACAGCTGCTAATTCCACTAGGATGCTTCCGGAACGGGCGAGACCGGCGTGCTCCAGAGCCACACACGGACCCCACCCCCCTCCCCTTCGTTGAGACAGGCAGGCAAGGACGGCGGAGAAGAGCTGGGGGTCAGGAGGGGCGGGAGGTGTGGGTGTGCAGCCGGGGAGGCCGCCCTGAGGCGATGTCACCGGGGCAGAGACCAGAGGGAGGCGGGGTGAGCGCGGGGAGCCCGCCTGTGCAAAGGCCCGGGCACAGCCCCGCGCCCAGCTGCCGGGAGGGGCCGCGGGGAGGCCCGTGCCGTCGGAGCGGAGTGAGCGAGGGGCGGGACGAGAGGCGAGCGCGAGGACGGGAGGGAGCGGGCGTGCAGGGCCCGGCGCGGGGCGAGGCGCGCGGAGGGCTCCACTCCCTCCGCAGGGTCGCAGGAGCCTGCAGGACCGAGAGCAGAGCGGGCACGCGCCGGTGCGCTGCTCACAGGCGCCGCCTGGCGGCTCTGGGGAGACCTAGGCCGGGAGCGGCGCCGGGAGCCGAGCGGAGGGGACGGCGGGGTAGGGGTGGCGTGGCCGTGGCAAAGATCGGATGATGAGGGAGGAAGCGAACATGGGGGGACTGGGAGACGAGCGGTGATGGGTCCAGCTGATCAGGGTTGGAGGAGAGGGCGAGGATCGGGGGTTCTGGGTCTACTTAGAGCCAGCAAGGTCTGCAGGCCGATTTGATGGAGGGAGCTACGAGCCTCCGGGCTTTGGTCCACTAACCTCCAAGGAAAGAGCTGTGGGTACCTGGGAGGGGCGAAAGGGGCAGCCTTTACTTGTTTTATTTTATTTTTTTATAAATATTTATGGGCATTACTCTTCGGGACGCACCAGACTGCACGGGAGATCTTGGTTCTGGACTGATTGAAGTTGGGAAGGGGCCGCGTTTGAATCCAAACTGACATAGCCGCAGAGGGCAAGTTGGAGAACTAGGAAACGGAAGCCCAGCTGGGCATGAAAGCCGGGCTCTGGCCCCGCCCTGAGGTCCGGGTTCAAGCAGAGGCCCGGCTGCAGGGCTAAGCGGAGGCCTGGTGACCGCAGGTGCCCCTCCAGTTGCAGCCCTTACCACAGCTGCTAATTCCACTAGGATGCTTCCGGAACGGGCGAGACCGGCGTGCTCCAGAGCCACACACGGACCCCACCCCCCTCCCCTTCGTTGAGACAGGCAGGCAAGGACGGCGGAGAAGAGCTGGGGGTCAGGAGGGGCGGGAGGTGTGGGTGTGCAGCCGGGGAGGCCGCCCTGAGGCGATGTCACCGGGGCAGAGACCAGAGGGAGGCGGGGGGAGCGCGGGGAGCCCGCCTGTGCAAAGGCCCGGGCACAGCCCCGCGCCCAGCTGCCGGGAGGGGCCGCGGGGAGGCCCGTGCCGTCGGAGCGGAGTGAGCGAGGGGCGGGACGAGAGGCGAGCGCGAGGACGGGAGGGAGCGGGCGTGCAGGGCCCGGCGCGGGGCGAGGCGCGCGGAGGGCTCCACTCCCTCCGCAGGGTCGCAGGAGCCTGCAGGACCGAGAGCAGAGCGGGCACGCGCCGGTGCGCTGCTCACAGGCGCCGCCTGGCGGCTCTGGGGAGACCTAGGCCGGGAGCGGCGCCGGGAGCCGAGCGGAGGGGACGGCGGGGTAGGGGTGGCGTGGCCGTGGCAAAGATCGGATGATGAGGGAGGAAGCGAACATGGGGGGACTGGGAGACGAGCGGTGATGGGTCCAGCTGATCAGGGTTGGAGGAGAGGGCGAGGATCGGGGGTTCTGGGTCTACTTAGAGCCAGCAAGGTCTGCAGGCCGATTTGATGGAGGGAGCTACGAGCCTCCGGGCTTTGGTCCACTAACCTCCAAGGAAAGAGCTGTGGGTACCTGGGAGGGGCGAAAGGGGCAGCCTTTACTTGTTTTATTTTATTTTTTTATAAATATTTATGGGCATTACTCTTTCGGGACGCACCAGACTGCACGGGGAGATCTTGGTTCCTGGACTAGGAATTGAACCCGCTGCCCTCTGCTGTGGAATCCGCGTGGTAACCACTGGATCGCCAGGGGCATCGGGCAGCCTTTAAATGATCGTGAGTTCAGACCTGGGACTGCGGCTGGGGGCTCCTGTGGGAGTTTCACATGGACGCACAGCGGGCCGGCTGTACAGGGTGGGCTGTTGGTTATCTGTGGGCTCTGCGGGTGCAGGTACCCCTTAGCTGTGACCCTGAGAGAGGCGGGGGCCCTGGAGGGTCTGGAGCAGAGGAGGGGAACTGTCAGCGTTCGGAGAAAGGGAGGGGTCAAGAGTGCCGGCTCTGCAGGACTTAAGCTCCGCCCAGTGCTTTCGTCAGCTGTTTATCGTAGTGCGCGCACACGCACGGCAGGCAGCCACTGGGCATGTCCTGTCCTGGGGAGTCGGTGCACACGGGGTCGGTCGGCCCGGCTGAGCTGAGGCCCCCAGTCTCTGGAGCTGTCTGAGGGCTGCTGGGCGTGGGGGCAGGTGTTCTCCGGACGCTGCCCGGGGCGGCACCCTCAGCTCTCCCGCTGCCCTCCGGCCAGTGCTCCCTCACTTCCCGCCCCCCTGGGGCACTCACAACGGCCCCTTATCAGGGCCTGACTCAGGGTCACACGCCTCGGTGAGCCTGCCTGCCTCTTTGTTCCAGGGGCCGGGACCCTAACAAGGAAGCTTTGTTCTCCCCTGAGAAGGACAGGAGGAGGACGGGTGAACCGCCAGCCCCTCCCGCCTCCGTGCTGCAGAGGCGGCGCCCCACGCGGACCCAGCCAGGCCCAGAGGGAGCCGCTCTCCCGGCCCCGGCCGCAAGCCTCCTGGATCCCCGTCACGAGGACGAACATGAAAGGTCCGGGGAAAGAAAGGCTGAAGTGGGGGGGTGGAGAGCGTCTCAGCAGGCTTTCCTGGGGTCCCCCAAGTCGTATCCGACGATGGCCAGGTCCTCTCTCCCCGGGCTGACTTTACCCGTCCCTAGGGGGGCCCCCTGGCTCCTTGCTCTCTGAGAGATGGCAGGCAGCTCTAGCCACAGGGCCTCTGCCCAGGCTGTACCTTCTACCTGGTACACCCCTTCCCCCAAGAGGCTTCCTCATTCTTGTCCCGTCCCCAAAGTCTTCACTCGAGCCTCCCCTCTGGCCCACCCCACGTCGCCCCTACACGCCTCACCTCCACACCGCTGCCTCCCCTTCGCCTCCCCTTTTCTTCTTCCCACTGCCTCTGTGCGTGGCTCAGTCAGGTCCACTCTGCCACCCCATGGACACAGCCCACCCGGCTTCTCTGTCCGTGATACCATCCCAGCAAGAACACTGGAGCGCTGGCCGTCTCTCCCCCAGGTGCTCGCCCCAGCCCGGGGGTCAGGCCGGGCCTCCGGCAGCTGCTGTGCGGGCAGGCTGGCTCTTTACCCCGGGCCACCGGAGGCGCCTTTCCACGGCATCCCCCCCCAGCGCCACGCTGTTTATCGTAGTGCGCGCACACGCACGGCAGGCAGCCACTGGGCATGTCCTGTCCTGGGAGTCGGTGCACACGGGGTCGGTCGGCCCGGCTGAGCTGAGGCCCCCAGTCTCTGGAGCTGTCTGAGGGCTGCTGGGCGTGGGGGCAGGTGTTCTCCGGACGCTGCCCGGGGCGGCACCCTCAGCTCTCCCGCTGCCCTCCGGCCAGTGCTCCCTCACTTCCCGCCCCCCTGGGGCACTCACAACGGCCCCTTATCAGGGCCTGACTCAGGGTCACACGCCTCGGTGAGCCTGCCTGCCTCTTTGTTCCAGGGGCCGGGACCCTAACAAGGAAGCTTTGTTCTCCCCTGAGAAGGACAGGAGGAGGACGGGTGAACCGCCAGCCCCTCCCGCCTCCGTGCTGCAGAGGCGGCGCCCCACGCGGACCCAGCCAGGCCCAGAGGGAGCCGCTCTCCCGGCCCCGGCCGCAAGCCTCCTGGATCCCCGTCACGAGGACGAACATGAAAGGTCCGGGGAAAGAAAGGCTGAAGTGGGGGGGTGGAGAGCGTCTCAGCAGGCTTTCCTGGGGTCCCCCAAGTCGTATCCGACGATGGCCAGGTCCTCTCTCCCCGGGCTGACTTTACCCGTCCCTAGGGGGGCCCCCTGGCTCCTTGCTCTCTGAGAGATGGCAGGCAGCTCTAGCCACAGGGCCTCTGCCCAGGCTGTACCTTCTACCTGGTACACCCCTTCCCCCAAGAGGCTTCCTCATTCTTGTCCCGTCCCCAAAGTCTTCACTCGAGCCTCCCCTCTGGCCCACCCCACGTCGCCCCTACACGCCTCACCTCCACACCGCTGCCTCCCCTTCGCCTCCCCTTTTCTTCTTCCCACTGCCTCTGTGCGTGGCTCAGTCAGGTCCACTCTGCCACCCCATGGACACAGCCCACCCGGCTTCTCTGTCCGTGATACCATCCCAGCAAGAACACTGGAGCGCTGGCCGTCTCTCCCCCAGGTGCTCGCCCCAGCCCGGGGGTCAGGCCGGGCCTCCGGCAGCTGCTGTGCGGGCAGGCTGGCTCTTTACCCCGGGCCACCGGAGGGCGCCCTTTCCACGGCATCCAGCCCACCCCCGGCGTGGACACCGCTGCGGAGAGCGACGCGGTCCTGGGCTGGTACAGCAGGGCGTCCACCGCGCCGTGCCGGGCCAGCCGGCAGTCGAACAGGTCCTGAAGAGAGTGGCAGATAGGCTAAGAAAAGAAAGAAGGACAGAAAAGATGGGGTTGAGAGGGACAGCAAGAAGGCAGACAGCTCTACAGGTTGCTGACAAGTTGCTGACAAGTTTATTGAATTCGCTCATCCCTTTTATACTTCAACAAGCAATTGTGTACACGTGCTTTAGGCCAGGTGTCGATCATAACACGTGCTTTAGGCCAGGTGTCGATCATAAACTAGGTGTTACCTCCTGGTGTGTTATTGCAATGGTTCTGGGTCATAATGCCCCTCAAGCCCTGTAAAGAGGCTCCAGGTGTTCTTTATGATAGCTCAGGAACGTCTTCACAACACCTGGGGTGGCGGGACAGTGAGCTATGCTGTTATCAGCCCCTGTTGCCAGGGCAGCTCCCAGGGCTATGTTTCCTTAAAGGAAACCCCTTGCGGTCGCCACGCGGCTGGGCCGGGGCTCACGAGCCTGGCCCAAGGTCGCAGGCATTTTGTGAGCACGTTGCCGCCATGCTGGCAGCCTGAAGGCACCCATGAGGAGTATTTACACCCAGAAATCAGCACGTGCCACGGAGCAGGGCTTTTCGCCCTGAAGTGCTGGCTGCCCACGTGTATAGGCCACCGCTGCCGGTTTCTCCTGCGTAATGTTTGCGTCCCCTGCCCCAGTGAGAACGGAAGCCCCTGGGGCAGGGTCTGCCCACGTCGCACTCTGCTGTCCCCGGCCACCTAGGGCGGTGCCCGGTGACGAGCGGCCTCCTAGGGGATGCCGTGGTAGAGAATCCACCTGCCGATCCCAGAGGCGCGGGTCCACCCCCAGGTCCAGGAGGCCCCCGGAGCAGGAGACGGCCGCCCATTCAGGACCCTGGTCTGGAGAATCCCCTGGACAGAGGAGTCCCAGAAAGGCGGAGGCGGCTGGACCCGCCCCCGGGGGTGCTCAGTACCTACTCGGCGACTTAACGAGCGGCTCTGATCCGCCCTCAGCGCGAGCCGGGCCGCCTCCAGGGCCAGAGAACACATTCGGGGCACCCCGCATGGGGACCCCGGGCGGGCGACGTTCACCTGGCCACCTAGCACCGACCGCCTCCAATGACACGACCCCACCCCAGGCCCTGAGACGCCCCAGGGCCCCGACGCCACAGCCCAGACCCAGCCGAGCCGTGCGGTCCCTCCCGGCCCGGCCTCTCGGCTCGGGGATGCAGGACCCCCCTCGCCACTTCTTCGGACCGCCGCAGCAGGAGGCCTGGGGGCGCGACCTTCCAGAGGCTCCGCGCCGCTGTCCTTGGGGCTACAGGAGCCAGGAGCGGGACTGCAGCCCTCCCCTCCGAACCAGCACCGCGCCCCTCGATGGGGAGCCCGCGGCTAGAGGCACCGCGCCCCGCACCGCCGTGTGGGGAGCGCGCCCCGGTCCGGGCGGCCCGCCGACCGGGGTTCTCGGGGGAGACGCGAGCAGTGGCCCGGGCCTCCCTGCTCTCCTCGCTGTAGGTCGCCGGCGCCGTCGGGGCCTGCCGGTTGAGGAGGTCGTCATCAGGACGCGCAGCCGGCCCGACCCTGACGGTCAACTCCTCCCCTAGCCGCCAGCCCTCAGCCCCAGCAAGACCCCAGCCTCAGGGCCCATCCTGACCTTCCGCCTGCTGGGCGCCCGGCTTCTCTGGATCCGTCTCTGCTTTGACGCGGACGTTGGCCCCACTCCCAGCACCCCAAGCCCAGCCTGGTCCCTCCGGACGCCCTGTCTCCCGGGCCGTTTCCTACCCTCCCTGCAGAACCCCTCCACCCCCACCTTGACTGGGCTCTGAGCTTGTGCTGCCCCCCGTCACCCAGACTTTGCCGTCCGTCTCGAATCCTCCTGGCCCACTCAGGCCACAGACACAGAGCTGAGCTTCAAACAGGCTGCTCCGGCCGAGAGCTACCCCAGGGGTCGGCTCTGGGCGCTGACGGTGACCCCCGGCCCGAAGTCGCCCCCTCTACAGGCAGGGCGCCTGCGCTTCCCAGACGGGCACTCCACAGCCCCCGGCACCAGGGTCGATTGTCACCCTAGGGCTCCCCCGCCCCGTGCCCTCCACTCCGGGATCGCCCCGTGCCCCGATCAGGCGAAAGCCACTGTCTATCCCTGAAGCACAGTGGGAATCCCAGGGCTCAGCCTAGGTCTGATGGGGGACCCCGACATTTCCATCCTGTGCTCGGGGACCCAGAGCCCAAACCAGAGGGCCACGCCCCGCCCCCAGTGCGCCGGCGCCCCCAGTGCAGCCAAGAAATAAATACGGGCCTTCCGTGCCAGTCCAGCGGCTACTGTTCCAGGCTTCTACCACAGGGGCCACGTGTTCAGTACCTCATCAGGAAACGAGGCCCCTGCCTGCTGCACGGAGTGGCCAAAAGTAAATGAATACATTAAAAAAAATAAAATTGCAGATAAGAAAGTAAACTCATAAACCCAAGTTGCTCGTAAACATACTTAAAAGTTCTCTGGTAAGTGGATAAACTCTGTTTCCAGGTGGTGTGCCAGGTCGCTGCCCTCGCGTCCAGCTCTGCCACCATGGACTGCAGCCCGTCAGGCTCCACCGGCCATGAGAGCCTCGGGCGAGAGCGCTGGAGTGGGTTTCCACACCCTTCTCCAGGGGACCTCCCAGACCTGGGGATCAAACCCACGCCTCTCACGTCTCCTGCACTGGCAGGAGCACCACCCTGGAAACCCTTGTTTTTAGGTTAATATTTAAATTAAAAGTCACATTTTAGGTGATGCGTAGCGATGCCTGGATGAAGCACGAGCAGGAGTCCAGATTACTGGGAGAAATATCAATAGCCTCAGGTATGCAGAGGACACCATCCTTAGGGCAGAAAGCAAAGAGCCTCTGGATGGAGGTGAACGAGGAGAGTGAAAAAGCTGGCTTAAAACGCAATATTCAGGGCTTCCCTGGTAGTTCAGCGGTGAAGAGTCTGCCTGCCAGTGCAGGAAACACGGGTGCAGCCCCTGATCCGGGAAGATCCACAGGCTGCGGAACCACGAAGCCCGGGAGCCACAGCGATGGAGCCCATGGGCCGCAACGACGGAAGCCCGTGTGCCCCAGAGCCCGAGCTCCACAGCAAGAGACGTCACTGCCACAAGCCTGCTCACCTCAACTAGAGAGGAACCCTTCAACTAGAGAGGAACCCCCCTTCCTGCAACTAGAGAAGAGCCTGTGGCAGCAGTGAAAGCCCAGAACAGCCAAAAATAAGTAAATAAATAAAATTAAAAAAAAAAATCCTCAACATTCAAAGAACAGCGATCGTGGCATCTGGTCCCATCCCTTCATGGCAAACAGATGGGCAAACAACGGAAACAGTGACGGACTTTATTTTCTTGGGCTCCAAAATCACTGCAGATGGTGACTGAAGCCATGAAATTAAAAGATGCTTGCTCCTTGGAAGAATAATTATGACAAATCTAGACGGCATATTGAAAAGACGGCGCAGGACAGGAGTGTGGCGGGCGCAGCCCAAAAGGGGCCACGTGTTCAGTACCTCAAAACCCTCTGTTTCCAGGTTGGCTCGTAAACATACTTAAAAGTTCTCTGGTAAGTGGATAAACTCTGTTTCCAGGTGGTGTGCCAGGTCGCTGCCCTCGCGTCCAGCTCTGCCACCATGGACTGCAGCCCGTCAGGCTCCACCGGCCATGAGAGCCTCGGGCGAGAGCGCTGGAGTGGGTTTCCACACCCTTCTCCAGGGGACCTCCCAGACCTGGGGATCAAACCCACGCCTCTCACGTCTCCTGCACTGGCAGGAGCACCACCCTGGAAACCCTTGTTTTTAGGTTAATATTTAAATTAAAAGTCACATTTTAGGTGATGCGTAGCGATGCCTGGATGAAGCACGAGCAGGAGTCCAGATTACTGGGAGAAATATCAATAGCCTCAGGTATGCAGAGGACACCATCCTTAGGGCAGAAAGCAAAGAGCCTCTGGATGGAGGTGAACGAGGAGAGTGAAAAAGCTGGCTTAAAACGCAATATTCAGGGCTTCCCTGGTAGTTCAGCGGTGAAGAGTCTGCCTGCCAGTGCAGGAAACACGGGTGCAGCCCCTGATCCGGGAAGATCCACAGGCTGCGGAACCACGAAGCCCGGGAGCCACAGCGATGGAGCCCATGGGCCGCAACGACGGAAGCCCGTGTGCCCCAGAGCCCGAGCTCCACAGCAAGAGACGTCACTGCCACAAGCCTGCTCACCTCAACTAGAGAGGAACCCTTCAACTAGAGAGGAACCCCCCTTCCTGCAACTAGAGAAGAGCCTGTGGCAGCAGTGAAAGCCCAGAACAGCCAAAAATAAGTAAATAAATAAAATTAAAAAAAAAAATCCTCAACATTCAAAGAACAGCGATCGTGGCATCTGGTCCCATCCCTTCATGGCAAACAGATGGGCAAACAACGGAAACAGTGACGGACTTTATTTTCTTGGGCTCCAAAATCACTGCAGATGGTGACTGAAGCCATGAAATTAAAAGATGCTTGCTCCTTGGAAGAATAATTATGACAAATCTAGACGGCATATTGAAAAGACGGCGCAGGACAGGGGAGTGTGGCGGGCCGCAGCCCACGGGCTCACCAAGAGTGGGACGCGACCGAGGCCTGGCCCGAGCGGAGCCTCGCCCGGGGTCAGCTGCGCGGGGCTGCGGCCGCCCTGTGCCCCGACCTCGTCCCCTCCCCTCGGAGACAGCTGGTCCGCACACACCAAGGCTGCAGAGTGGACGCGGGGGGCAGCGGAGGGATGGGGCATTCAGATGGGAGCAGAGGGACGCGCGGGTGACGGACAGCTGGACTCTGAGTGGACAGAAGGCTGGGTAGATCCACGGACAGTGGTGGCCAGAGGCTGGTGGGCTGACGGACAGAGTGGGAGTGTGATGGGTAGACGGCCAGACGGCCAGGCGGGCGAGTGCTAGGCAGGCGACCCCGCCGCTGAGCTCCACCCGCACCTGCTAAGGTTGGCCTGAGCCTGGCCTGGCCCTGGGCCGGCCTCGCCTCTCAGCCCGGCTCTGCCAGGAGACTGCAGGGACCAGCAGGGACACGGAAGACACAATGGACCAGCCCCTGTCAGGCTCTAGAACCTTCTGTGGGTCTGCTAACATGTGACTCTCAGCCTCCATCTCCTCCTCCAGCTTTCCCGAGATGACGGAGGCAAGGCGCCACCCAGGGTGGGGGCTCAGGGTGGCGTCTGGGGCCCTGCGGCACCAGAGATGCGGGGCAGCCCCTGGTGGGGGCTCCAGCCACCCAGTCCTGCCTCACAGCTTCAGCTCACCCCAAAGAACACCGCGAGGCCCCCAACTGACCAGCGGTGCTGGCGGGGGGGCTGGCCAGCCAGGGAGCAGGGGCCCCGGGGGAACGGGGGTCTCTTGGGGCCGGGGCCCAGGCGGTGGCCTCTCTGGACACGACCCTCAGCCCGGGGCCACCCTGGGGAGCGGGCAGGGGGCCAGGATGTCAAGTCTCTAGTGGTGACAGGGCCACGCGAGGCGGCCTTCCGCAGAGGCCACCGAGGACTTCCTCCGGGCGGGGGCGATGCCGGGAAGGGGGTAGGGTGGGGGACACTGCCGGGACCTGGCACCCCCGGGCGGCTCCCACGGGCTCCGCCACTCAGGGGCAGGGGCGAGTGTCCCTGAGAGGCGACATGAAATTAAAAGATGCTTGCTCCTTGGAAGAATAATTATGACAAATCTAGACGGCTTGCCAGGACAGGGAGTGGCGGGCGCAGCCCAGGGCTCACCAAGAGTGGGACGCGACCGAGGCCTGGCCCGAGCGGAGCCTCGCCCGGGGTCAGCTGCGCGGGGCTGCGGCCGCCCTGTGCCCCGACCTCGTCCCCTCCCCTCGGAGACAGCTGGTCCGCACACACCAAGGCTGCAGAGTGGACGCGGGGGGCAGCGGAGGGATGGGGCATTCAGATGGGAGCAGAGGGACGCGCGGGTGACGGACAGCTGGACTCTGAGTGGACAGAAGGCTGGGTAGATCCACGGACAGTGGTGGCCAGAGGCTGGTGGGCTGACGGACAGAGTGGGAGTGTGATGGGTAGACGGCCAGACGGCCAGGCGGGCGAGTGCTAGGCAGGCGACCCCGCCGCTGAGCTCCACCCGCACCTGCTAAGGTTGGCCTGAGCCTGGCCTGGCCCTGGGCCGGCCTCGCCTCTCAGCCCGGCTCTGCCAGGAGACTGCAGGGACCAGCAGGGACACGGAAGACACAATGGACCAGCCCCTGTCAGGCTCTAGAACCTTCTGTGGGTCTGCTAACATGTGACTCTCAGCCTCCATCTCCTCCTCCAGCTTTCCCGAGATGACGGAGGCAAGGCGCCACCCAGGGTGGGGGCTCAGGGTGGCGTCTGGGGCCCTGCGGCACCAGAGATGCGGGGCAGCCCCTGGTGGGGGCTCCAGCCACCCAGTCCTGCCTCACAGCTTCAGCTCACCCCAAAGAACACCGCGAGGCCCCCAACTGACCAGCGGTGCTGGCGGGGGGGCTGGCCAGCCAGGGAGCAGGGGCCCCGGGGGAACGGGGGTCTCTTGGGGCCGGGGCCCAGGCGGTGGCCTCTCTGGACACGACCCTCAGCCCGGGGCCACCCTGGGGAGCGGGCAGGGGGCCAGGATGTCAAGTCTCTAGTGGTGACAGGGCCACGCGAGGCGGCCTTCCGCAGAGGCCACCGAGGACTTCCTCCGGGCGGGGGCGATGCCGGGAAGGGGGTAGGGTGGGGGACACTGCCGGGACCTGGCACCCCCGGGCGGCTCCCACGGGCTCCGCCACTCAGGGGCAGGGGCGAGTGTCCCTGGAGCAGCGGGGGGTGCGGCTCCCCCCCCCCCCCCGCGCCGGCCCTGCCCTTCCCGCTCCAGCCCAACTGCTCCGGGCCCCTGCCCACCCCGCTCGTCTCCCCCCGTCCCGCTCTGTCTCATCTCCCAGTCTCTCCAGCCCCCACTCCCCCCGCCTGCCCAGAGCCTTCTTCCCTGTGGCGAACGCACCTGCCCCGCCCCACGGTGGCCTCCACGGGTGCCCTGGTCCCCCCGGCCCCCTCAGCACTGCCCTCTGAGCACATGGTGCCTTTAGCCCAAGGCTTCCTCCCTCACCCCGGCAGAGGCTGGGAGCCCCAGAGGCTGAGAGGCGGGCGGGCGGGACGGGAGGCCTTGCTAGGGCCTTGGCTGCCAGGTTGGCAGGAAGCAGGGTCAGGGGCTGGGAAGAGGCCCATTCACCAGGCCGGCCGCCCCCCACCCGGGTTAAGGGCCTGGCTTTCCGAGAAGGGCCCACACCTCTGGCCTGAGGAGAGACCGCACCTCGGAGCTGCCTTCCTGTGCGGCCTTTCCCGGCACTCGGTGGGAGTGGGGGGGGGATGGGGCCGAGACAGCGTCTGGATTCACACACCTGGGCGCCCCCGGGGCCCAGCGCCGCCTCAGCCTCACCCCCCACCCCCCGGACGGCCCGGCCTCAGCCCCCTCCTCTGCCTCCAACCAGCCTCGGTCCCCCGCCCCGCGCCCCTCCAGCCCCAGCCCTCCCCGCCCTCAGCGCCCCAGCCTCAGCTCCCCCTCTCTGTCCCTGCTCTTGGCTTGGGCCCCACTTTCTGCCTCTGACGGTGAGGACGTTGAGAAGAGGGTCTCCCCGGCGATCCGCCGGCTGAGACTCCATGCCCCAGTGCAGGGGCCGGGGTCCAGGCCTGGTCAGGAGCCAGATTCCACACGCCCCACAGCGGAAGATCCCGTACGCGACCAGGAAGACCGAAGATCCCGAGCTCTGCGCGGTCACATTTAAAGAACGAAGGTGCTGAGAACACAAATGGGCAGAGCTGGGGTGCTTCGAAACAGCTCCTCTGGCATGCTCCCTCACCCAGAAGACAGCGAAACAGCGGCCCAACTCGCACCTGAGGTCAGGCTGGGGCGAGTGTCCCTGAGCAGCGGGGTGCGGCTCCCCGCGCCGGCCCTGCCCTTCCCGCTCCAGCCCAACTGCTCCGGGCCCCTGCCCACCCCGCTCGTCTCCCCCCGTCCCGCTCTGTCTCATCTCCCAGTCTCTCCAGCCCCCACTCCCCCCGCCTGCCCAGAGCCTTCTTCCCTGTGGCGAACGCACCTGCCCCGCCCCACGGTGGCCTCCACGGGTGCCCTGGTCCCCCCGGCCCCCTCAGCACTGCCCTCTGAGCACATGGTGCCTTTAGCCCAAGGCTTCCTCCCTCACCCCGGCAGAGGCTGGGAGCCCCAGAGGCTGAGAGGCGGGCGGGCGGGACGGGAGGCCTTGCTAGGGCCTTGGCTGCCAGGTTGGCAGGAAGCAGGGTCAGGGGCTGGGAAGAGGCCCATTCACCAGGCCGGCCGCCCCCCACCCGGGTTAAGGGCCTGGCTTTCCGAGAAGGGCCCACACCTCTGGCCTGAGGAGAGACCGCACCTCGGAGCTGCCTTCCTGTGCGGCCTTTCCCGGCACTCGGTGGGAGTGGGGGGGGGATGGGGCCGAGACAGCGTCTGGATTCACACACCTGGGCGCCCCCGGGGCCCAGCGCCGCCTCAGCCTCACCCCCCACCCCCCGGACGGCCCGGCCTCAGCCCCCTCCTCTGCCTCCAACCAGCCTCGGTCCCCCGCCCCGCGCCCCTCCAGCCCCAGCCCTCCCCGCCCTCAGCGCCCCAGCCTCAGCTCCCCCTCTCTGTCCCTGCTCTTGGCTTGGGCCCCACTTTCTGCCTCTGACGGTGAGGACGTTGAGAAGAGGGTCTCCCCCGGCGATCCGCCGGCTGAGACTCCATGCCCCCAGTGCAGGGGGCCGGGGTCCAGGCCTGGTCAGGGAGCCAGATTCCACACGCCCCACAGCGGAAGATCCCGTACGCGACCAGGAAGACCGAAGATCCCGAGCGCTGCACGGTCACATTTAAAGAACGAAGGTGCTGAGAACACAAATGGGCAGAGCTGGGGTGCTTAGAAACAGCTTCTCTGGCATGCTCCCTTACCCAGAAGTCAGGGAAACTGAGGCACAACTCGCACCTGAGGTCAGGCTGGGGTGGGGAGCATCCAGGGCTCTGCACCCTTTGCCCCCGTGCGCCTGCTGCGCGGGGGCCCAGGCCCCAGCAGAAGCTCAGCCGACGAGAACCCCCCACGCCTGTCCAGTACAGGGTGGCCGTGACATCAGCCACTTGACCTCACTGAGGAAGCGGGGTGGGGAGGCGGGGAGCCGGCTCAGAGCTTCCGGCCGGGAGCCACGTCTGAGCGGAGCCGGAGCAGGGGGGCGCTGGCTGAGGTCCCGGGGCTGCCCGTCCCCAGGCTCTGGGCGGCCAGGAGTGGGGGTTTTCCTTGCACCGGGGCAGCCCGAGGGGTGTCTGCGTGCTCCCAAGATGGTTCCAATCCACTCTGGAGCCGGGTGTGACCAGCGGTGACACAGTCGGGGATGAGGCTGAGCGCAGGCTACCCAGAGCCAAGGGCGGGCGGACTCAGGGGCCGGACACACGAGGCTCTTGGGCCTTGCGGATGGCAGCTGCGGGCCCCCTCCCGGGCTTCTCCGGGGAGCCCCCAGAGGCCCCGGCCCAGGTCGCTGTGTCACACAGAGGCTGAGGCAGACCCACGTCCGGAACCGCCGGCTCCCGTCCCGCCGGCCCACTCGCCCAGGGGACGCACGCGCGGCGGAGGCTGGCGAGCTGTCCCAGGCACCCTGAGCCCCAGGCCCGTCAGCCGGGGAGCCCCTGGCACCCACCGCATCCCCATCTGCAGCGGACCCCTCTCCCAGACGGACCCCCTTCCTCCATGAGCCTCTTCAGGAGGTCCGCGCCGGCGCCCGGGCAGGGCGTCCCCGGAGCGGAGGAGACTGCTTCCCGCTGCCCCCGCGCGGCCGCTGCGGCCAACGAGAGCCGAGGTGCCCGCGACGGGGCGAACCTGGCGCCTGTTTCCTTTCAACTGCCAGTCACAGTCCGCCCTCGCCGGCCTCCCTCCCCCGATGTGGCGCTTCCGGAAGAGACGCCTGGCATCGGCCCAGACCTTCTGCCGCCCGTTCCCACCTGACCCTGCCTCTCTGTCGCCTCCAGGGCCGTCGAGGGGTCAGAGAAAAGGTGAAAATCACCCCCCCAGAAGTCAGGGAAACTGAGGCACAACTCGCACCTGAGGTCAGGCTGGGGTGGGGAGCATCCAGGGCTCTGCACCCTTTGCCCCCGTGCGCCTGCTGCGCGGGGGCCCAGGCCCCAGCAGAAGCTCAGCCGACGAGAACCCCCCACGCCTGTCCAGTACAGGGTGGCCGTGACATCAGCCACTTGACCTCACTGAGGAAGCGGGGTGGGGAGGCGGGGAGCCGGCTCAGAGCTTCCGGCCGGGAGCCACGTCTGAGCGGAGCCGGAGCAGGGGGGCGCTGGCTGAGGTCCCGGGGCTGCCCGTCCCCAGGCTCTGGGCGGCCAGGAGTGGGGGTTTTCCTTGCACCGGGGCAGCCCGAGGGGTGTCTGCGTGCTCCCAAGATGGTTCCAATCCACTCTGGAGCCGGGTGTGACCAGCGGTGACACAGTCGGGGATGAGGCTGAGCGCAGGCTACCCAGAGCCAAGGGCGGGCGGACTCAGGGGCCGGACACACGAGGCTCTTGGGCCTTGCGGATGGCAGCTGCGGGCCCCCTCCCGGGCTTCTCCGGGGAGCCCCCAGAGGCCCCGGCCCAGGTCGCTGTGTCACACAGAGGCTGAGGCAGACCCACGTCCGGAACCGCCGGCTCCCGTCCCACGTGCCCACTCGCGCAGGGGACGCAGGCTCGGAGGAGGCTGGTGAGATGTCCCAGGCACCCTGAGCCCCAGGCCCGTCAGCCCGGGAGACCCTGCCACCCACAGCATCCTCATCTGCAGCGGGACCCCTCTCCCAGACGGACCCCCTTCCTCCATGAGCCTCTTCAGGAGGTCCGCGCCGGCGCCCGGGCAGGGCGTCCCCGGAGCGGAGGAGACTGCTTCCCGCTGCCCCCGCGCGGCCGCTGCGGCCAACGAGAGCCGAGGTGCCCGCGACGGGGCGAACCTGGCGCCTGTTTCCTTTCAACTGCCAGTCACAGTCCGCCCTCGCCGGCCTCCCTCCCCCGATGTGGCGCTTCCGGAAGAGACGCCTGGCATCGGCCCAGACCTTCTGCCGCCCGTTCCCACCTGACCCTGCCTCTCTGTCGCCTCCAGGGCCGTCGAGGGGTCAGAGTGGGAAAGCCCCGCGGGAAACCCCCGGGGAGCAGCTGGAGGTGGGAGAGGGGAAGCGGGGTCGCGGGCGGTGGGAAGGAGCCCGCGACGCGGTTATTTAAGCCGCCGCCCCCGCGATCAGGGGACAGAGCCGGTCGAGCATGGAGCGGGGCCTCGCCCTCCTGCTTCCCCTCTACCTGGGGCTGCTGCAGCCAGGCCTGGGTGAGCCGAGAGGGGGCTCCGAGCGGTGCGGGGTGGGGGGGGCTGGGGGGCTGACGGGGGCCCCGCGGAGGCGGCCTGGGGGAGGCGGCGGGGGCGGGGCTGAGCGCGCGGTCGCCGCAGGCGCGCGCCTGGACGTGGAGCCCCCGGCGCACGAAGTGGCGATGGCCGTGGGCGAGTCGCGGCGGTTCTCGTGCCGCCTGGCCTGCGCGGACGGACAGCCGGCCTCGGTGCAGTGGCGGGGCCTGGACACCAGCCTGGGCGCCGTGCAGTCGGGCGCGGGCAGCAGCGTCCTGTCCGTGCTCGACGCGTCGCTGTCGGCGGCGGGGTCCCGCGTGTGCGTGGGCTCCTGCGGAGACATCTCATTCCAGCACGTCTTGCAGCTCCGGGTGTTCGGTGAGCCCTGCCCCGCCCCGCCGCCTGGGCGCACGCAGCCAGCCCGCAGCCCTGCGTGTTCCTTCCCTCCCCGCCTCCCTGGGCGCCTCTGCCCGGGAGGCTCGCCGGCTTGCCCACCCCGCCGCGGCTCCAAGCCCGGCCTCCAGAGTCTGCAGTCTGTCCCCTCCTCCTGCACCCTTCGTCCCGTCCACCCCCGCCCGGGCCTGACCCCTGCTCCCTCTGCTCTAGACCAGCTCCGCCGCCTCGCATTCTCACAGCACAGCCCACCCTCTTCCTCTTCTCCCGCAGCCTTCCCCGACCAGCTGTCTGTGTCCCCAGCGGCCCTGGTGGCCGGGCGGGACCAGGAGGTGGCCTGCCAGGCCCACAACGTCACTCCTGCTGGCCCCGACGCCCTCTCCATGTCCCTGCTCCTGGGGGATCGGGAACTGGAGGGGCTGGAGGCCCTCCGGGAGGTGACGGAGGAGCCCCAGGAGGGCGAGGACCCGCTGTTCCGAGTGACGCAGCGCTGGCTGCTGCCCGCCTCGGGGACCCCTGGCCTGAGCGTCCTCTACTGCCAGGCGACCATGAGGCTGCCCGGCCTGGAGCGGACCCGCCGCCGGCCCATCGCAGGTGAGCCCGAGCCTGCAGGTAGGCGGGCGAGGCCGCAGGCTCAGCGCCCGTGCGCCGCGGCCGGCGTGGCGCCCAGCGAGCGGCTCCTCCGGAGCCCCGGCTCCCGTGGCCTGTCTCCCTGGCTGTCCATTCACGGAGACAGGGTGTGTCGCTCTCACTCGCGCTGTGTCCCTCAGCGGCCAGAGCAGAGCCCAGCACACAGCCGGCGTTCCGCAGGCACATCCTGAATGACGAAGGACTGAGTAACTTGTCCTGGGGCCGTGGTACACAGTAGGTGCAAAACGAATGCCTGCTGAACGAACTGCCGAACGAAAACATCTCACGTGGGGCCCGACACGGCCGGCCCTCAGCGCTTATCAGAGCGCATGGCTGCGTTTCTCTAACCCGGGACAGCCTGCCCGCGCCGCCCAGCCTCTGGCAGCCTCCCACTGAGGAGGCACAGCCTGGCTCTCTGACAGCAGTACCCCGAAACTCACGTTAATGGCTGGGGCGGCGGGGGGGGGGGGCTGAAGGTTTGTCTCAGGTGAATGGGCGGGGGCGGGGGCAGCAGGAGGGCCCTGGGTCTTTCATAAGCCACGAAGACGGAGCCGCAAACGTAGGCTCTTCCTGCTCCAGGAGAGGGTCTTCCCTCTCCTCCCTGCAGCCCTGTAATAATACAACCTGGTACCCAAGTCACGCCGCAGGCCGGCCCTGGGTGCGGGCCTCTCGCGCCCCTTTAGGTGCTGACTGGTGTGGGAGGGCCCCGACAGGCCTGGACCCCCCTCTCGCCCACGGGGACGCCCTGCGATTCACCCGAGTGAGAGGGTGGGGCTCGGAGCAGTTCAGGCCGACCACAGAGAGACGGAGCGAGGCCGGAGAGGGGCCTGCGCAGCGGGGAGACCAAATGGCTGCCGTGTCTTCCAGTCCTGCAGGGCCTGACCTCGCCGGAGCCCCCCGCGACGGCCTCCCCGGAGCCCCCAGCCCCCGCCACACAGGAGCCCCCCGCCACGACCCGCGCACGGCCCAGCAGCACGGCCTCCCCGGAGCCCTCTGCCGTGACGCCCCCAAAGGCCCCCGGGACGGCGCCCCCCGCACCCCGAGCCACCGCCTCCGCCCACAGCCCGGCGCGTCCCGGCCCCGCGCCCGGGAACAGCTCTGCTGGGCCCTGCCTCCCGGAGATCCGCCGGTCCTCGGCGGCGGGGGCTCTGCAGCTGCTGTGCCTGGCGGCCTGCGGCCCGGGCGTGGCCGCGCGCTGGGTCCAGGCCCCCGGCGGGCTGGCGGCCTACGAGACGCAGGAGGCGGGGGCCCAGGCTTGGCTGAGCACCCGCAGCGTGCTGGGGGTCGGGTGCCACCCGGAGGGCTGGTTCCAGTGTCGCCTGGACCCCGGGGGCCAGATGGCCAAGCTGTACGTGGCCCCAGAACCCTGTGAGTCTGGGGGCTGTGTGGGGCGCTGGGGGAGCCTGGGCAGGAGGGAGCGTGTGTCCTGGCCTCAGAGACGGGGTGCCCTGCCAGCCAGCCTGTGCCCCAGCTGTCCGGTGGGCTCCCCGACCCTGTAAGGGTCACGGGTCACCGCCCCGCGCGGTGGCGACCAGGTTCCAGTGAAGGCGTAGCCGCCGCCGCATCCTGCACCCTCTGCGCTCGAAGGACTAGGACCGCCTGCCGAGCGGACAGAGCACAGCCCGCGGCCCATTTCCATGTTTCTGGCAGCCACATCCAGAGGGGGACAAAGTAAAACCAAGCTTGACAGTATACTTCATAGACCTCAGTATGTCTCAACATACATCTCAAAATGCTATCATTTCGGCATGTAGTCTATACAGACGTATGAATGAAGCTTTTTTCAGACTAAGTCTTGAAAATGCACTGTGCGTTTTACATGGGCAGCACAGTCCACTCAGACTGGCCACACTTCAAACGCAGCCGTGCTGAGGGGGAGCCTCACTGGACAGCCCCCTTCCAACTACCGGGTGGTCCTGTGCACCTTTCCAAAGACTTGCTCTAAAGGCCTCGGGGGGCTCCCCCGGAGGCTCAGACGGTAAAGAATCCGCCTGCCGTGCGGGAGGCCCGGGTTCAGGCCAAGTCGGGAGGGTCCCCTGGAGAGGGGCATGGCCGCCCACTCCAGTCTCCTTGGCTGGAGGACCCCACGGACAGAGGAGCCTGGCGGGCTGCAGTCCGTGGGTCGCACAGAGTTGGACATGACTGAGCAACTAACACACAGAGGTCTTTGGATAGTCCGGGCATTTTTGTACATTTCGTGAAGGCATTTTAAACCATTAAGTCCTCTGTAAAATTGCGGGGAGCTTGGTCAGTCTGAGGGCCTCAGCAGACCCTGCTGCCTCTCTCTCCAGGCTCCCTGCCAAGGTCGCCAGCCCTGTGGACCAGCAGCTTGGTGCTGGCACTGCTTCTCCTGGGGTTTCTTGCCACCCGCCTGTGGAAACACTGCCGGCCCACCCGATGACGACCTGGGCCTCCCACCCCAGCTGGACTACACGGTGGGGGCGGGGGGGACTTTCCCTCCACTCAGTTTCAACTGGACAACATGTTCAGGGTCCTGGACAGCGGGGGTGGGGGGAGGGGTGCCCGTGGGCCCCTACCCCTGATGGCCAGCCCACCCAGGCTCGCCAGCTGGCCGGCGTCCCCGCAGTGGGGCCCTGGGGGTCAGCCCTCCACGGTGCAGAGCTGGAGAATAAAGAGCCTAGGGCTTCCCCTGTGGCTCAGTGGCTAAGAACCCGTCTGCCAATGCAGGAGGCACAGGTTCGAGCCCTGATCCGGGAAGATCCCACATACCGCAGAGCAGCTAAACCCACACATCAACAAAGACCCAGCACAGCCAAAAATAAATAAAAGGTATTTTAAAAATAAAAAAAAAAAAAGTGCCTCGTCTGAACGGACCTGAGCCTGACGTTGGTGGGCTTCCCTTGGAGGCTCAGACAGTGAAGAATCCGCCCGCAGTGCGGGAGGCCCGGGTTCAGGCCAAGTCGGGAGGGTCCCCTGGAGAGGGGCATGGCCGCCCACTCCAGTCTCCTTGGCTGGAGGACCCCACGGACAGAGGAGCCTGGCGGGCTGCAGTCCGTGGGTCGCACAGAGTTGGACATGACTGAGCAACTAACACACAGAGGTCTTTGGATAGTCCGGGCATTTTTGTACATTTCGTGAAGGCATTTTAAACCATTAAGTCCTCTGTAAAATTGCGGGGAGCTTGGTCAGTCTGAGGGCCTCAGCAGACCCTGCTGCCTCTCTCTCCAGGCTCCCTGCCAAGGTCGCCAGCCCTGTGGACCAGCAGCTTGGTGCTGGCACTGCTTCTCCTGGGGTTTCTTGCCACCCGCCTGTGGAAACACTGCCGGCCCACCCGATGACGACCTGGGCCTCCCACCCCAGCTGGACTACACGGTGGGGGCGGGGGGGACTTTCCCTCCACTCAGTTTCAACTGGACAACATGTTCAGGGTCCTGGACAGCGGGGGTGGGGAGAGGGGGTGACCGTGGGCCCCTAACCCTGATGGCCAGCACACCCAGGCTCTCCAGCTGGCCGGCGTCCCCGCAGTGGGGCCCTGGGGGTCAGCCCTCCACGGTGCAGAGCTGGAGAATAAAGAGCGCCTAGGGCTTCCCCTGTGGCTCAGTGGCTAAGAACCCGTCTGCCAATGCAGGAGGCACAGGTTCGAGCCCTGATCCGGGAAGATCCCACATACCGCAGAGCAGCTAAACCCACACATCAACAAAGACCCAGCACAGCCAAAAATAAATAAAAGGTATTTTAAAAATAAAAAAAAAAAAAGTGCCTCGTCTGAACGGACCTGAGCCTGACGTTGGTGGGCTTCCCTTGGAGGCTCAGACAGTGAAGAATCCGCCCGCAGTGCAGAAGACCTGGGTTCGATCCCTGGGTTGAGCACACCCTCTGGAGGAGGGCATGGCCGCCCACTCCAGTATTCTTGCCCGAAGCCTCCACGGGCTAGAGGAGCCCAGCAGGCTACAGCCCAGGGGGTCACAAAGACGCAGACACGACTGAGCGACCAACATTCACACCGTAACATTCACACCGTCCGACCTTGGTGGTTCCAGCCGTGGTCCAAGGACACAGGAATTCTCCTCACAGCTCCAAGCATGCTCTGCTCCCCAGAGAGGCAAGGAAGGACGGCGCCCAGGCCTCACGGGCCAGGACTGGGGGCAAGAGGCCCGTGCTCTGCCGGGTGCCTTTCCCTGCACGTGGGGACGCTGGTGCTCAAAGAGCAACTGCTGCTGCTTCAGTCGTGTCCGACTCTGTGCGACCCCACGGACTGTAGCCTGTCAGGCTCCTCTGACCGTGGAATTCTCCAGCAAGAATACTGGAGTGGGTTGCCATTAAGTCCTCAAAAGAAGGGGGAAAAGCATTTGTTGGAGAACAGCTCGGGCAAAGACACGGAAGAAAGGGCCTTGATAATGGAAACTGAGCCTTTTGGGGTGGCTGGGGTGTGGGGCGAGACAGAGGCTAAAACGATATCAGGAGATGAAGGGTTATACTTGCCAGAGGCTTCAGCCTTCTGGAGCCCAGGAGCTATGCGAGAGTTTCGAGGGGTATAGACGAGGCGGTGTGAGAACGCGCCCTCTGGCTGTAGGAAAGGGAGCCTGTGCCCAAGAACTGCCAACGCGTATGATGACTTGGGCCGTGAGAGCACTGAGCAGACCCCTAAGCCAGGCTGATGGGAGTGAGCCTCTTCCACGAGGGGAGCTACAAACTCGCACGGAGATTCGGTTAGGCTGAAAGCCAGGCTGAGCACAAAGCCTCGGAGCTTAAAAACAGAACAGCGGGCGAGGGCTTCCCTGGTGGTCCAGTGGGTAAGGACATCACCTTGCGGTGCAAGGGGCGCCGGTTCGATCCCTGGCCTGGGAAGATCCCACGCACCCCGGAGCGGCTGCACCGGTGTGTCCGATGACGCGCCAGCGCTCTAGAGCGCATGCGCCCAGAGTCCGTCGCTCTGCAAGGAGAAGGGCCACTGCGGCGGGGGGCCCACACGGGCCAAAGATCAAAGATGGATGAACACAAATAAATGAAAAACGAATAAAAGAGGCCAAATTTAAAAAAAAAGAAAAGCTGGCGAGAGCGGCCCTTAGGCCAGAGTGGGGTGGAGCCACCCCGCCCGCACTCGGCAGGGCTTCCCTGGTAACCAAGGAGACACGTCGCTAGGGGGCTAGACTCGGAATGGACGCGCCCTTTATCAAGATGGCAAGTAGGCGGCTTCATACCGGACACCAAGCCCCTCCTAGGAGCCCATTTTGGAGTCTGGCAAAATTTAAGCTCTGCGTCTACGCCGGGAGAGCCAAGCAGCGCACGCACAGAGGAAACCGCAGAGAGCGCGCCGGCTAGAACCTAGGAAAGGGCGGCCCGCGCCGGCCGTTTCCTCGGGCCGCTCCGGGAGCCCGCTGCCCTTAAGCAAGATGGCCGCGCCGGGAACCGGGGCGGCGCTTCCGGTCCCGCTGCCCTCAGCGAAGATGGCGGCCGTGGAGAAGCGGCGGCCGGCCGCGGCCCCTGCGGTCGATCTCGCCGACGGCGGCCGGCCCGGGGGGCCCCAGGCGGCGGCGGCGGCCGAGCGGGAGGAGGACTTCCTGCGGCAGGGCGGCGTGGCGGAGATGCTGCGCGCGGCCCTGCTCCAGGTGCTGGAGGCGCGGCCCGAGGAGCCCGTGGCCTTCCTGGCGCACTACTTCGAGAACCTGGGCCTGCGGCCTCCGGCCGGCGGCGGCGCCGGGGAGCCTCCGGGCCAGCTCCTGCTGCAGCAGCAGCGCCTGGGCCGCGCGCTGTGGCACCTCCGCCTGGCTCACCACTCCCAGAGGTGCGGCGCCGGGCGGGACGGGCCGACCTGGCCCCTGGGGAGTCTCTGCCGGGCCCGGGTGCCCCGGCGGCTCGCCCCCCTCCGCGCGTCCCGGGAGCGCACCCAGGACGTCGCCAGAGGCCCCGGGGGCCCCCTGGTGGCTCCCAGCTGCCGTCCGAGCGGGGTGCATCCCCGCCGGTGCAGCCCGAAGAGGCGTCTCTGCGGGGCGGGGTCCTGGAGACGGAGCAAGCCGTGCCCTGCGGCCCTTCCGGACCCGCAGGACCCGGGAACGACGGCTCATTAGAATGCGAGAGCGGCCCTTAAGGGAACACAAATAAATGAAAACGAATAAAAGAGGCCAAATTTAAAAAAGAAAAGCTGGCGAGAGCGGCCCTTAGGCCAGAGTGGGTGGAGCCACCCCGCCCGCACTCGGCAGGGCTTCCCTGGTAACCAAGGAGACACGTCGCTAGGGGGCTAGACTCGGAATGGACGCGCCCTTTATCAAGATGGCAAGTAGGCGGCTTCATACCGGACACCAAGCCCCTCCTAGGAGCCCATTTTGGAGTCTGGCAAAATTTAAGCTCTGCGTCTACGCCGGGAGAGCCAAGCAGCGCACGCACAGAGGAAACCGCAGAGAGCGCGCCGGCTAGAACCTAGGAAAGGGCGGCCCGCGCCGGCCGTTTCCTCGGGCCGCTCCGGGAGCCCGCTGCCCTTAAGCAAGATGGCCGCGCCGGGAACCGGGGCGGCGCTTCCGGTCCCGCTGCCCTCAGCGAAGATGGCGGCCGTGGAGAAGCGGCGGCCGGCCGCGGCCCCTGCGGTCGATCTCGCCGACGGCGGCCGGCCCGGGGGGCCCCAGGCGGCGGCGGCGGCCGAGCGGGAGGAGGACTTCCTGCGGCAGGGCGGCGTGGCGGAGATGCTGCGCGCGGCCCTGCTCCAGGTGCTGGAGGCGCGGCCCGAGGAGCCCGTGGCCTTCCTGGCGCACTACTTCGAGAACCTGGGCCTGCGGCCTCCGGCCGGCGGCGGCGCCGGGGAGCCTCCGGGCCAGCTCCTGCTGCAGCAGCAGCGCCTGGGCCGCGCGCTGTGGCACCTCCGCCTGGCTCACCACTCCCAGAGGTGCGGCGCCGGGCGGGACGGGCCGACCTGGCCCCTGGGGAGTCTCTGCCGGGCCCGGGTGCCCCGGCGGCTCGCCCCCCTCCGCGCGTCCCGGGAGCGCACCCAGGACGTCGCCAGAGGCCCCGGGGTCCCCCTGGTGGCTCCCAGCTGCCGTCCGAGCGGGGTGCATCCCCGCCGGTGCAGCCCGAAGAGGCGTCTCTGCGGGGCGGGGTCCTGGAGACGGGAGCAAGCCGTGCCCTGCGGCCCTTGCCCCGCGAGAAGGCCCCCGCCGGCAGGACCCACGGGGAAAGGCGTGGCGGGCACGAGGCGCCGGGTGCACCGGCCTGCAGGCTCCCCTGGGCGCGGAGGCCGGAGCCCTCGCGGGGCTGAATGGGGCCTCCCCCGCAGCCCCGCAGCTCCGAGCCCGGGGAAGGGCGAGTGAACGGACCGGGTCGGGTGGCAGCTTCAACCAGGCACGACGGCCGCTGGGCGGGTGCGCCGGGACTCGCATTGGTGCGGGGCGGTGGGGTCCGCAGAGAGCCCAGGAAGGGGGAGCAAGCCCAACGAGGGAGCTCTTCAGCCTGAGCCCAGCATCCCCTGCCCCGGGGGCACCTTCCTGAGAAAGTCAAGGTGCAGACCCCAAGCAGGGGAGCACCGAGGCCCGGAGGAGCCTTGGGAAAGCGGGCCTCCAGGCAGAGGGCACTGCCCCACCGCCGGGGAAGAGCTGGGGCGGGGGTGGGCTCTGAGGTGACTGCCAGGAAAGGGGGTGCCCCCGAGAGGGGTCCAGGGGCAGCAGGTCGGCGGCCTGCGTGGGTTCTGCTGAGGCCCAGGCGGCAGGAGCAGCCCCAGGTGGTCTCTGAGTTGGGAGGTCACTGGCCTGGGGGAAGTTTCCAGAGTTTCTCAGGAACCATCAAGTTGGGAGGTGGGAAAACCTCGCCGCTGGAAGGTGGACCGTTAGGTCTGCAGCTGAGGCGAGTGACGCCGGGAGGCGTCAGGGCAGGCGTTGGGGGCGGGGGCGTGGTTACCCCCGAGAAGAGCCCGCCACCCGACTCTCAGGAGCCCCAGCTTCTGCGCTTCCACAGAAAGTGGGAGAAGGCAGAACAGACGTGAAGGAGGGGCGCCCGGGGCACGTGCCACGTGCCACGAAGGGGCAGAGGCAGGGCGACCCTCGGCTGCTCAGGTCATGCCCTGCCCAGGCGGCTGCCTCCCCACCCCCAGGCGGCACAGAGGAGGGCCCCCCTGGGGCTTTCTGCAGCACTTTCCCTCATCCCCACGGCGCCCTGTGGGCTGCTGGTGGCCCTGGCCCACCGGCCCTCGAGGTGAGGGCTGGGACGTAAGATTTAGAACCGGGCCCCCAGGGGGGCCCCGTGCCCTGCGGCCCTTGCCCCGCGAGAAGGCCCCCGCCGGCAGGACCCACGGGGAAAGGCGTGGCGGGCACGAGGCGCCGGGTGCACCGGCCTGCAGGCTCCCCTGGGCGCGGAGGCCGGAGCCCTCGCGGGGCTGAATGGGGCCTCCCCCGCAGCCCCGCAGCTCCGAGCCCGGGGAAGGGCGAGTGAACGGACCGGGTCGGGTGGCAGCTTCAACCAGGCACGACGGCCGCTGGGCGGGTGCGCCGGGACTCGCATTGGTGCGGGGCGGTGGGGTCCGCAGAGAGCCCAGGAAGGGGGAGCAAGCCCAACGAGGGAGCTCTTCAGCCTGAGCCCAGCATCCCCTGCCCCGGGGGCACCTTCCTGAGAAAGTCAAGGTGCAGACCCCAAGCAGGGGAGCACCGAGGCCCGGAGGAGCCTTGGGAAAGCGGGCCTCCAGGCAGAGGGCACTGCCCCACCGCCGGGGAAGAGCTGGGGCGGGGGTGGGCTCTGAGGTGACTGCCAGGAAAGGGGGTGCCCCCGAGAGGGGTCCAGGGGCAGCAGGTCGGCGGCCTGCGTGGGTTCTGCTGAGGCCCAGGCGGCAGGAGCAGCCCCAGGTGGTCTCTGAGTTGGGAGGTCACTGGCCTGGGGGAAGTTTCCAGAGTTTCTCAGGAACCATCAAGTTGGGAGGTGGGAAAACCTCGCCGCTGGAAGGTGGACCGTTAGGTCTGCAGCTGAGGCGAGTGACGCCGGGAGGCGTCAGGGCAGGCGTTGGGGGCGGGGGCGTGGTTACCCCCGAGAAGAGCCCGCCACCCGACTCTCAGGAGCCCCAGCTTCTGCGCTTCCACAGAAAGTGGGAGAAGGCAGAACAGACGTGAAGGAGGGGCGCCCGGGACACGTGCCACGTGCCACGAAGGGGCAGAGGCAGGGCGACCCTCGGCTGCTCAGGTCATGCCCTGCCCAGGCGGCTGCCTCCCCACCCCCAGGCGGCACAGAGGAGGGCCCCCCTGGGGCTTTCTGCAGCACTTTCCCTCATCCCCACGGCGCCCTGTGGGCTGCTGGTGGCCCTGGCCCACCGGCCCTCGAGGTGAGGGCTGGGACGTGTAAGATTTAGAACCGAGGGGGCCGTTCGAGTGTCCTGGGACTGCCGTAAGCGGTTACCCCAAATTCAGTGACTCAAAGCACCAGAAATGTATTCTCCCACAGTCTGGAGGCCAGCGTCGGCTGTCCAGGGGAGGCAGGGCTGTGCTCCCCCTGGGGCTGTGGGGGTCCTTCTTGCCTCTTCCAGTGCTGCAGGCATCTCTGGCCTGTGGCCACGTCCTTCATCGTCCGTGTCTCTCTGACACGTGGGGTAGGATTTAAAGCTCACCTCGTCTCCAGAGCCTGAACTAGTCACATCTGCAACGACCCTACTTGCAAACAAGGCTACGTCCACAGGTCTGGGCGCGTGGGGGGACCGTCCACCGCTCCGCGGGGTGCTGGCGCTGCAGGCAGGAGGCTCGCGGCAGACGGGTGGGTGGGCCAGTGGCCTCCCTCATCTCAGAGACGGCTTCCCGGGCGGAAGCCCCGCCACCTCGGCTGCCGGGCCAGAGGCAGAAGCCCGGCCACGCGGGTCCTGGGCGTGGGTGCCCCGCAGCCAGGCATCTTCATCCCAGTGCGACGCGGTGGCCGGGGTTTCTGAGAGCGACCTCAGCATGAAAGACCTGGGGTCACCTCAACCTGAATCCCCTCTGCTTGGGGTCTCAAGAAATCCCTCGTGCTGACCCCCGGGACTGGTGACAGTGACGCCGAGAGCCCGCTGGCCCAGAGCACAGACCCGGCCGACGCTGCCCGGCAGCCCGACCACGCGCCCGCCTCTTCGGGACCCCCAGGCCCAGAAAACACTCCGTGTCTGGGCCAGGCTCCTTGGCTCGCAGCCTCCGCCTGAGGGCAGCCTCCCGCCCCCGCCCCCCCGCCAGGGGCTCCCCCGCCCGCGGCAAGCACAGACGTCACCCCGTGTCCCCCGGGGCAGAGTCCCCAGATGAGGCTCCCGGGATGAGGAATTCCACGGCCCCCAGGAGACCCTGTGTCCTGTGAGCATGTGACCGCTGGGGTCCTGGGACGCTGCACACGCTTCATACACGCCGAGTGGGGGGCCTGAACGCGGGGGCCACCCTGCTTCACACGTGCCTCGGGAGGCGCACGGGCAGAGGCTGTGGGCAGGGGGCCCGGTCTCCAGCAGCGGCCAGAGCCCCGGCCCGTCAGCTCTCTGGCCGCGTGGTCGCTGGGGGCTGGAGGTGTCAAGCCTTGGGCTTCCATCCACCCAGTGAGGACAACAGAACTGCCCCCAGGAGCCCCCAGTGCCCCCGGGGCAGAGTCGGCACGTGGGGAGCCCCCGGCCTTCAGTGGGGAGCCCGTGCCTCAGGGACAGGGCCCGTGCGTTGGCTCTTTTTAACACGGGCCCCGGGCTCTAAACTGTGGGAGCAGACCCGGGGGGGCCAGGGGGTCAGGGCCTAGGATGGCACAGCCTGGGCGTCCCCCCTCGGCTGGGTGCCTCGAGGTGGGGTGTGGCCTTCCTCTGGCTTCTTGCCCAGTGCTCCTACCCCCTGGGCGGTCACTGCCCCCACGCCCCTTCCCGCCACGAAGCCGGGAGCCCACAGCGGACAGCACTGCATGGCAGCCAGTGACCGCACACGCCGGGTACGAGATCTAACCTGTCCTCCCAGGGATCCTGAGGCTCGGGGGCCGGGACCCTTGTCCTCCGGATGAGGCGAGCAGGGCACAGTGGTAGAACCAGTGTGGGTCTGGGCCCGCCAGGACCAGCGCTGAGCAGCTCCAAGGCCATGGTGTCACTCGAGACAGCCGGCTGGCCGGTCAGGCGCCTGGGAGAGCCTTCAGGCAGAGCCGAGTGGGTGGGGGACGCTCAGGCCACAGGGACAGACGCCTGAAACCTCAGTGGCCTCACGGCTGCTGCGGGGTCCACGGGGCGCTGCTAGCCCAGGCTTGTGGGTCTGGACCTTCCGTGGGGAGTGGGCCTCGCCTCGTGGGGCGGGGCGGCCTGCCACCAAGACGCCCCCGAGAGCCCTTGTAACGCACACCCCCAGGCAGCTGCCTCTCAGTCCGGCTGGACCAGCCGGCGTGGCCGTCAGGATGGCCACCCCTCGGGGCCGGAGCCATGTCTCCTCACACTCACGCTGCCCTGGGGACAGGCCTCCCCGGGAGCCCGCGGAGGAGGGGCCGCCAGGCTCGTGACTAGTGGGACCGCGCGGCCAGGCGGGTGCCAGGCTCTGACTCGGGCCCTAATCTAGGGGTCGGGTGAGCTGCTACAGGCGTGGCCACCAGCGGACACGGGTATCGTCACTGCCGCGCTGACTCCCGCGAGAGCCCTTGTCCTGGGGAGGGGGCGGACACGAGCCCCCAGGGCGGGTGGCACCAGGGGCAGCGGGAACCTGACACTGCATGAGCCGCTGCACTTCCCGGGGTGCGCGCACCCGCCCAGGATCCAGCACGTCCTCCCGGCTGGGGGAAACCTCAGGTCCCGCCCCCGCCCCGGGCCTCGGCGCCTCCTCTGTGAGGGGTCTTGACCCCCAGAGCTCACTAGAGGAGCATGGCCGTCCCTGGACCCTGCCAAGCTCCGGCCTAGTGTGGACCAGGCTCGCATCCACCACGCTGGCCAGTGCCGGCGGGCGGCGAGCTGGATCCCCCAGATTAGGGTGGAGCTGGGCTCCCAGAAAGGGCAAGCACGCGCCCTGGGGGCGCCCGCGGCCGGGCCTGGCCAGCAGCCACCCCGAGCCTCGCTGCTGTAGCGCCACGCAGGGTGCTGGCTGCGGAGGGGGGGACGGGAGGGGGACGCCCAGGCTCGGCGGGGCCCCACACGACCGCCTGCGAGGCTCCCGGCGTGGCCGGGGCGCGTGGGGGGCCTCGGGGCCTCCCGGGGCAGGCGGTGAGTCGTGTCTGCACTGGCGCGCTCCCTGATGGGCCCCGTGGAGGCGGGAGGCGACGCGTCTGGATGGACGCGGCCGCCTGGGAATACCTCCTCACCACAGAGGCCGCGGCGGGTTTGACCGCAGCCTGGCTTACCGGCTCTGGGCCTGCGCGCGTGAAATGCGTTCACCCGGGGTCAGAGGCAGGGACGCGTCCTGGGCCGTGACACCTGCAGGTGGACAGTCTGGGCGGGACCGGCGGACGTCTCTCTAGCTCCTGGGCAGTGTCCTGGGCGCTGGGGCTGTGACAGTGACCTACAGATGAGCTCCCGGACCGGGGCCCTTGAGCCAGCGTGCTGGGGGGGACGGGGTCCGAGGCCAGAGGGGATGTTTCCCAAAGCAAAAGGTCAGAAGAGCCGCGGGGAGACCTGGAGGCGGGGGCGCTCCGGGCCAGGGCCCCACTGGTGCAAAGGCCCCGAGGCTGGACACGCCCAGGCGTGCCGGGGGGTGGGGTCTCTAGCGCGAGCCGACGCCCCCTCCGCCCGCAGGACCGCCTTCAACAACAACGTCGGCGTGGCCTACGAGTGCCTGAGCGCCCGCGGACGGAGGAAGACGCCGGGGCTGGACGGGCGCACGTACAGCGAGCTGCTGAGGCGCATCTGTCGGGACGGGGAGGCGCCCGAGGAGGTGGTGGCGCCGCTGCTCCGCAAGATCCAGGGCCGCGACCACGAGGCCGTGCCGCTGGCCGTGTTCCGCGCCGGCACGCTCGCCTGCTTCGTGCTGCTGGAGTTCGTGGCGCGGGCCGGCGCCCTCTACCGGCTGCTGGAGGACCCGGGCCTGGCCGTGGCCGACCGCCGCCTGGGCCAGGCCGTGCTGGACACGCTGGAGCGGGCCCTGCAGGCCAGCGACGCCGCCGCGCCCGCGCGCTTCCTGGAGGCGGGCTCGCGCCTGGGGCCCGACAGCCTGGCGCTGGCCATGGACCGCGCGACGGTGGCCCGGCGGCCCAGCACGCCAATGACCCGGGAGGAGTTCTTGGAAAAGGCCGCTGCCCTCTTCATCGCCAAGGTCAAGCCCGTGGGCTGAGCCCCTCCTTCCGCTCGGACCTACGAGGCCCTCGGGGCCCTGCTTCCGGCCCAGACGCGTCCAGGGCCCAGGACTGGGGGTGACCCTGCGTAAGCCAGGGTGCCGGGAGCCCCCGCACCCCGCTTCCCACCTGGAATGAAGACCCGGCCCCCTGCAGCTCATCCGCCAGTGCCCCTCTCCCAAGCAGAAATAAAGTCTGTCCCCAGGTGGATCCGTGTGTGTGAGCGCCCGTCCGACCCCAGCAGGCGGCGCCGGGAGAGCGCTCCACGCAGGCGCACTCCGGCCAGCCCCGCGGGTCCCACCGCTGCCCGACACCAGGGCGCCCCTTGACTCTGGTTTCTGGGAGCAGAGGGCACTGGGGCAGCCAGCAAGATGCCCTGGACCCACAGCCCCAGGGCCTGGGAGGGACAGGCGGCCCCCAGCAGTCCCTCAGGGAGCGTGCGGCCGGAGCGGTTCCTCCCTGAACCTCGGTTTTCCCAGACGCCCAGGGAAGAGGGCAGGGCAGGTAGCTAACAACGGCGACGTCCAAAACGGCCAGCGCGTCCTAGACCTGCAGTGTCCTGCCTCACCCCTGTCCTCTGCAGCAGGGACAGGATCTGAAGCCCTTTTCAAGCCACCAGTGCCAGGAACCAGCCGGCCTCCTCCCATTCCTCAGCACCTTTCCTTGGCCGGTAATTGATAAGGCTGTAACGGCCCCGGCTTCCCTTCTGTTCCCACTCACTCTTCCAGAAACTTCCAGCCCCCTCCAGGGGCAGACAAGGGGAAGTGGAAACGGCACCCCTCCTCCCTGCCCTTGGTGCTCTTGTGACAGCATCTTGACGTCCATGTCCGGGCCGTGAAAGGCGACAGGTCCCGTGTGGGTGCAGTAGGACGTGGGAGGAGGCGCAGGCCACGGGAGGCTCCTGGTGGCCAGCTCCTGCTCTGCAGGAAATGAACGCGTGTTACTGTTTCAAGGGATGAAGTTTTGGGGTCATTTGTTACATAACCAAAAGCTTCCCACAGGTGCTCCAGCCGGTCCCCATTCGGTTCAGGTTAGCCGCTTGGTTGTGCCCGACTGCGACCCGTGGACTGCAGCGCCAGGCTTGGGCCTGCGCCATCCCCGGAGCTGGCTCGCACTCATGTCCATGGGTGCAGGGACGCCCTCCAGCCGTCTCGTGCTCTGTCGGCCCCTCTCCTTCCGTCCTCTGCTTTCCCAGCGTCAGGGTCTTTCCCAGGGAGTCGCCTCTTTGCATCGGGTGGCCAAAGCGTTGGGGCCTCAGCCTCAGCCTCAGTCCTTTCAATGAGTCCTCAGGATTGGCTTCCTTTAGGGCTGGCTGGTTTGATCTCCTTGCAGTCCAAGGGACTCAAGAGTCTTCTCCAGAAGCAGTTTGAAAGCGTCAGTTCTTCAGCGCTCAGCCTTCTTTGTGGCCAGCTCTCACATCTATACAGGACTCCTGGGAAAACCACAGCTTTGACTACACAGACTTTGGTTGGCAAAGTGATGTCTCTGCTATTTAATACACTGTCTAGATTTGTTATGGTTTTTCTTCCAAGGAGCAAGTGTCTTTTAATTTCATGGCTGCAGTCACCATCTGCAGTGATTTTGGAGCCCAAGAAGATAAAGTCCGTCACTGTTTCCACTGTTTGCCCATCTGTTTGCCATGAAGGGATGGGACTGGATGCCACGATCTTCATTTTTTGAGTGTAGCGTTTTAGGCCCGTCTTTTCACTCTCCTCTTTCACCTTCGTCAAGAGGCTCTTTAGTTCTTCTTCGCTTTCTGCCATATGGGTGTCATCTGCATACCTGAGGTTATTGATAATTCTCCCAGAAATTTTGATTCCAGCTTGTGCTTCATCCAGACTGGCATTTCACGTAATGTACTCAATAGGCAAGGTGACAACATGCAGCCTTGACATACTCCTTTCCTGATTTCGAACCTGTCCATTGTTCCATGTCCAGTTCTACCTGTTGCTTCTTGTCCTGCATACAGGTTTCCCAGGAGGCAGGTAAAGTAGTCTGGCATTCTCATCTCTTTCAGAATTTTCCAGAGTTTGTTGTGATCCACACAGTCAAAGGCTTTAGCATAGTCGATGAAGCAGAAGTAGATGTTTTTCTGGAATTCCCTTGTTCTTTCTATGATCCAACGGATGTTGGCAGTTTGATCTCTGGTTCCTCTACCTTTTCTAAATCCAGCTTGTACATCTGGGAGTTCTTGGTTCATGTACTGTTGAAGCCTGGCTTGGAGGATTTTAAGCAGTACTTTGCTAGCGTGTGAAATGAGTACAATTGTGAGGTATTTTGAACATTCTTTGGCATTGCCCTTCTTCGGGACTGGAATGAACACTGACCTTTTCCAGTCCTGAGGCCCCTGCTGAGTTTTCCAAATGTGCTGGCATATGGCGTGTAGCACTTGAACAGCATCACACCTCTTAATATTTGAACTAGCTCAGCTGGAGTTCCACCACCTCCACTAGCTTTGTTCTTAGTGATGCTTCTTAGAGTCCACTTGCCTTCACATTCTGGGTGAGTGATCACATTATCATGGCTATCCGGGTCATTAAGATCTTTTCTGTATAGTTCTGGGTATTCTTTCCACCTCATTAATATCTTCTGCTTCCATACAGTTTCTGTCCTTTATTGTGCCTAGCTTTGCAGGAAATGTGCCCTGGTATCTCAGTCATCGTTAGCTGTCACCTCTGCTGCCGACCACTGCAAACAGGCCAGAGTGTCAGCGGGCTCGGCGGCCTCGTGAGCGAGTTGTGCTGGACTGTGTGTAACAGGCGTCACCGGTGCAACCAGATCCTCTTGCCGCCACTGAGGCTCACGGCTGCCCTGCCGCAGAGAGACTGCCAAATGGCCCAGAGGGCCCCACCCTCCCCTCTGGGTCAGGAGTGGCCAGGGCTGCCAGGGGTTGTGGCCAGCGAGGGCCACCTGGGGGTGTGGCCAGCGAGGGACCACTAGAGGTCCAAGCTGACCTGCTGGCCTGTTTTCCTCAGGGAAAGCTACCTCTGGGGACACTCCAGCCCCTCCCCCGGCCCCACCCCCATCATCAGGCTAAGGCCACCAGCTGGGATCATGTCCCCTGCCCCATCCACCTTCCCTTCCTGCCTCCTCTGAGTCACCACCATGCCTGGTCTTGGATCCCAGGTCCTGGTCTAACCTTTACAGGCATGGCCCAGGGAAGCTGAGTCGTCCTGTCCACCTGGCCACGCAGCAGCGTGGGCGCGGGCCTCCCTGCCTTCCACACCCCCACCCCATGGCGGTCGCCCCACGGCCCCTGAAGCCTCCTCCTCCTGCCTTCCGGGGGTGAGGGGAGGCGGGGGTCCTCCTGCTCTGTCGGGGGCCTCGCCTCTGCTCGTGCTTCCTCCTCACTTGGCATCTCACAAGGGCCGCAGCTTCAGTTACTGCCTGGTCACCAAGGAGGCTCAAAGTCACGTCTCGGGCCCAGCTCTGCTCTGCTCCAGCCTGGAGAGCCAGCCACCTGCTGGGCATCTCCTCAGGGACATCCCAAGGTCATTCCAGGCCTGCCACGTCCAGGAGAGAGCCTGCAGTCAGCCTCCCTGGTCCTGGGGCTCCTTTGGAGTTTGCAGAAGCACCCTGCCTACCCAGGAATGGGGCTCCGTCTGGGTGCCTCCCCTGTGCCCTCAGTGGGCACTTCTCCGCAGCCTGTTGGTTGCACATCATAGCTTCATCCTGCCTGCTCCTCCTCACACGGGTCCAGCCCTCCTGCTCACCAGCCCTGGGCATCCCGCCAGCCCCACCAGCCAGTAGGAGTGCTCCAGGCCCCTGACCTCAGTGATTGGTTGGGGAACAGCAGGCAGCTCTCAGCCGGCCAGCGAGATACACAGCCCTGAGACTTTTTCTGGGGCACACAGTGCTGGGAGGACCTGGGCCTGGACCCTGGAACCATCTGGTCACCTAGGGGCCTGTGAACACAGTGAGCAGTCAGGAAGGCTGGCCAGGGAGGCCACCCAGCGTCTCTCCTTGCCTCGGTCTCCTCGCTGGGTCAGGCACCCTGGCCTCCAGCTGGCAGCTTGTGTCTACCTCAGGCCTCTGCACGTGCTGTTCCCTTTCTCTGAAACACTGTTCCTCCAGACCCATGGGGCTCACTCCTGTCTGGTTTCTTCTCAAATGCCACTTCCTGAGAGGCGCCTCCTCGAACCCTCACCCAAACAACCACCTGCTCCACTCCCGTTGTTAATGCCTCACGATGGTTTATATCCCTTCGTAGCAATCGCCACTACCAGAAGTTGCTTATTCACCTAACAGCTTGCTTCTTTCTCCCTGTCTGCCCAGGAGCAGGGATTTTTACACATTTTATTCGCTGCTGTACCTCCAGCACCTGAATATGTCCATGAAAGGCCACGAATGAGTGAATCAACTCCTAAAGGGAGAATGATGCTTCCAGAAGCAAGGGTATTCAGTTCCTGTGGCCGTAGTAACAAATCACTTGAAAAACAAAAGCCCCAGAAAACCGCCACCACCGCAAACTCATTATCTCACAGTTCTGGATGGTGTAGCATTTGAGGATCAGTTCCAAGCTTATGGCAGGACCTAGATTAATTCTAATTACTATTTATCAACACACAGCCGCATGCCGACGCTGGTGCTATGGGCACAGAACACTTAGAACTCAGGGCGCAGTGAGGTGTGCAGTCCACTTCATAGACAGACGCTCCTCCTGGCGCCTGGGATGCAGGGCAGGGCCCCTGCTGCGTTGATGAAGCTGCTGCTATGCCCAGGGCGCTCTCCGCGTGCTCCCGTTGGTTCCCACAGCCAACGTCTTGTTTGTAGCGGCCTGTCCTCGACAGGGCCCAGCGCCAGGAGTCAGCGCACCCGGGGGAGGAACTGGCTCAGCCCTCCCGAGGTGTTGGTGCAGCTGCTGGCAGCCAGGGTCACCTGCCCCAAGGCCGCCGCAGGCCACGGGTGCCACGCCCACCTTCGTGGGCAGCGGTCACCTGCGGGCATGCGGGGATGGAGGTCAGGCCTCACCCCAACCCTCCCGTCCAGAGCTGCGTGGGCGTCCGGACCGGGAAGCAGCCAGGGTCAGGGCTGTGGTCTGCGTTCGTGCAGAACGGGTGCCGAGTGACCGCTGCACAAGGTGCGCCGAGCGGGGCGAGGGCGGTGAGCGACGGCACCCAGGACGAGCGCCCGGGACGGCCGAGCCCCTCACCGGCGGGGAAACTGAGGCTCGCCCCGGCCCCGCCCCGGCCCCGCCCCGCGCCGGGACGTCACAAAAAGGCCCCCAAAGCGCGGCGGGCCCGGCGGCGCGGGGCGGCGCAGCGCAGCTCTGCCCGCGGCCTCGCGCACAGGCCTCCGGCGGGCTGGCCCGAGCTGGGGCGGCGGCAGCCTCCCAGGGCGTCGGAAGCGCCAAGGCGCCTGCACGCGCGGCCCCGGCTCCCGGCGCCGCGCTAGGCGGCCGGGGGAGGACTCGCTTCCCGGCGTGCCCCGCGGGCGGCGCGCAGGCGCGGTCGGGCTGCGCGGTCGGGGCGGGCGTCGGGGCGGGCGGCGCGCAGGCGCGATCGGAGCGGCGCAGGGCGAGTGGAGCGCCCCGGGGCTCCGGGCGGCGGCGGCGGCGGCGGCGGCGCAGAGGAGGAAGGCGGCCCCGGCCCGTCCCACGGCCCCGGCCCCGGCCCGGCCCGCCCGCGGCCCCACGCTCCCCCGGCCCCGGGCCCGTCCGCCGCCGCCATGGCCCGGCCGCTGGTGCCCAGCTCGCAGAAGGCGTTGCTCCTGGAGCTGAAGGGGCTGCAGGAGGAGCCCGTGGAGGGCTTCCGGGTGACCCTGGTGGACGAGGGCGACCTGTACAACTGGGAGGTGGCCATCTTTGGGCCCCCCAACACCTACTACGAAGGGGGCTACTTCAAGGTGAGCGGCGGGGTAAGGGCGGCGTCGACCCCTTCTCTCGCTTCTCGGGGCCCCTGTCTCGCCTGTCTTCTCCCTGCGCCCCTGGCAGGGCGCCCCGCACTGGCCCTGCTCCTCGGGGGATCCCTCCTTTCCCCTCCTCGCGGGGCCCCTCCCCGCGTGTCTGCCTGGTCGCCTCTCGCGAGCTGGGGCCTTCGCTCACCCCCTCCTCTGCAGCTCCTGGAGTCCCCGAGAAGCGCCCGGTCCCTCTAAGGCCGCATCAGGCTCCCGGGGGGAGGCCCAGGACCCTCCTGTTTCTCTGGCTACGGGCCCTTGCTTGCCCCAGGCCTGGTGCTCGCCCCCCTCCTCCTGGCTGTGCCTGCTACCCAAGCAGACAGAGGGCCTCCCCAGGATCAGCCAGCACGGGTGTGAGGACCGCTGGCCTTGGGGAGGGGCAGGGAGGCCCGCCGCCTGGGGGCTAACTCGGCCGCTTGCTTGGGCTCCAGCAAAGGCCTGGGTGGGGTTGGCAGGCAGGATCTGCTTGGGAGCGGCCACCCCGACCTGTAGCGGTGGACCCGGCCGTCTGGGCTTCATCCCTATCTTTACATGACTGGTTCCATCCGGGTGTCTCTCCCGCCTTCTGCCTGTCCCGGGAGCCACACTGCAGAGCCCACCCAGGCCTGACCTCAGAAGCACGGCGTCCCTGCAGCCGGGCTGACCTTTCCCTGCTTGCACTGACCAGGCAGCTTCTTGGGCCTGAATTGTCTGCTCTGGGTCCTCTGTGATGGTCAGTTCTGAGCAGTTCCCTGTTACTGCTGTCGCTGGGGGCAGTGAGGCAGGGGCTGTCCTCAGGACTGACCAAAACCCGGACGGGCTCCAAATCCGGATGTGGACTTGGGAGGACCCTTCCCAAATCAAAGGACTTCCCTTCTTGAGCCGGAGAGACAAGGCGGGGGTAACCTTGCAAGAGAGGGGGGCCCTGGGCCCCAAACTGGAACAGCCCCATTGCTGCCCGTCTAGGGCCCAGCGGCCTGGCTGGGAGTTGGGGGCGGGCGGCGGGCGCGGCCTGAGCAGGAGCCTGCGTTCGCACTTCTGGCCTCTTAGCCGAGGCCGCTGTTGACCTTGAGGGAGCAGGCTGAGCCCCTGGGGTGATCCTTGGCTGAGGTCCCCGGTGGCCAGCGTGGGATGGCGGGTCAAGAGTGGACAGCCCTGAGCGGAGGCCTCGCCTGGAGCCGTCTTTCCCACGAGGGCCCGCATCTGAGGCTGACCGCCAAAAGGTTTGACCAGCCCCACGCCCACAGCCCCTTCTGGGAGCCGCCGGCTGTGGGAGACCCTTGCTGAGAGCAGGAGCCGCGTGCGTCCCTCCTGAGGCCAGGCCAGGACTCGGGTGAGGCTGCTGGTCTAGGACGAAGGAGAGAACGTGGGTTCCGGGCTGCTGGCCGCTCTGCAAGGGACTGTGGGTCGGGCCTTCCAGGCTGGCTTGGGGGTGTAATCTGATCTAGAGAAGGATGGGCTGGGGAGGAGGGGCCCAGCCAGGGGCTGATCCGGACCGCTGTAGGGTCTTTGCTCGAGGAAGGCGGCGTGGGACCCACGGTGCTTCTGCCACTCTGGGCTGGCCCCGTCGTGGTGGGCTTGGATGGCCGGTGCGGGGGGACGTTGGGGCTGGAGGCGCCGGGGGGCCACCGTCGATCGCTTCCTCGGGCCTGCCCCCTCTCAGCGGCCCCGCCTCCCCCGCTCCGCCCGGTGAGCCAGAGGCCCTGGGCGGCGTCCCTGCAGCCGGGCTGACCTTTCCCTGCTTGCACTGACCAGGCAGCTTCTTGGGCCTGAATTGTCTGCTCTGGGTCCTCTGTGATGGTCAGTTCTGAGCAGTTCCCTGTTACTGCTGTCGCTGGGGGCAGTGAGGCAGGGGCTGTCCTCAGGACTGACCAAAACCCGGACGGGCTCCAAATCCGGATGTGGACTTGGGAGGACCCTTCCCAAATCAAAGGACTTCCCTTCTTGAGCCGGAGAGACAAGGCGGGGGTAACCTTGCAAGAGAGGGGGGCCCTGGGCCCCAAACTGGAACAGCCCCATTGCTGCCCGTCTAGGGCCCAGCGGCCTGGCTGGGAGTTGGGGGCGGGCGGCGGGCGCGGCCTGAGCAGGAGCCTGCGTTCGCACTTCTGGCCTCTTAGCCGAGGCCGCTGTTGACCTTGAGGGAGCAGGCTGAGCCCCTGGGGTGATCCTTGGCTGAGGTCCCCGGTGGCCAGCGTGGGATGGCGGGTCAAGAGTGGACAGCCCTGAGCGGAGGCCTCGCCTGGAGCCGTCTTTCCCACGAGGGCCCGCATCTGAGGCTGACCGCCAAAAGGTTTGACCAGCCCCACGCCCACAGCCCCTTCTGGGAGCCGCCGGCTGTGGGAGACCCTTGCTGAGAGCAGGAGCCGCGTGCGTCCCTCCTGAGGCCAGGCCAGGACTCGGGTGAGGCTGCTGGTCTAGGACGAAGGAGAGAACGTGGGTTCCGGGCTGCTGGCCGCTCTGCAAGGGACTGTGGGTCGGGCCTTCCAGGCTGGCTTGGGGGTGTAATCTGATCTAGAGAAGGATGGGCTGGGGAGGAGGGGCCCAGCCAGGGGCTGATCCGGACCGCTGTAGGGTCTTTGCTCGAGGAAGGCGGCGTGGGACCCACGGTGCTTCTGCCACTCTGGGCTGGCCCCGTCGTGGTGGGCTTGGATGGCCGGTGCGGGGGGACGTTGGGGCTGGAGGCGCCGGGGGGCCACCGTCGATCGCTTCCTCGGGCCTGCCCCCTCTCAGCGGCCCCGCCTCCCCCGCTCCGCCCGGTGAGCCAGAGGCCCTGGGCGGCGTGTGCCGAGGGGCCGCGGGAGCGGGCTGGGGAGCCCGCCGCAGCTGGGTGGTGCGCACCCCCGCACGATGGCACCTCTGGGACCTGGTGGGTGCTTGGGGCAAGAGAGCCCGGTCCCCTGCCCTGCTTAGGAGGCGGGCTCTGGGGACCGGAGCCGAGTCTGAGCTGAGTTCCGCACTGGCTCACTCCAGAACGGAGGGCCTGGCCCCGCGGCCCGGTGGCCCTGCCCGAGAGGGCGGTTCTCCGAGGACGGGAGGGGCTGCAGCAGAGGCTGGCCCCGAGAGCCCCACGCACCGCCCGGCTTCTGGGACGGGGCCTAAGCAGGCCGAGCCGCGGGCACGGGTCTCCCCCCTGGGGGCCTGCCCGTGACCTTCCCAGCTGCCTCGCTGACCCCCCAGGGCCGGCACCTGCGGGCGGGGAGCCCGCGCTGAGTCATCTCCGCCCGCAGCGCCTGCCTGGTGAACACGCGTCTATTTTCATCCTCCCCGCGGGCTGGAGGCTGTGCTTGATCAGCCCGTCCCGGGCTCTGGTCCCCCCGCGGGCCTGGCCGGGAGCTGCTCCCCAGCAGTGCTCACGCCCCGGGCATCGGAGCAGAGACCGGGGCTGCCTTGGCTCAGGGGACCCCACGGAAGCCCCAGCTGACCTCTGCGCGAGGCTCTGGGTGGCTGATCTGCTGGCCCGCGGCTTTCTTCTGCCAGGCACGCCTCAAGTTCCCCATTGACTACCCCTACTCCCCGCCGGCCTTCCGGTTCTTGACCAAGATGTGGCACCCCAACATTTATGAGGTGAGCCTGCCTTCGGGCCCTGCGTGGGGGGTGGGCGGGAGCCGTGTGGGTCCTGACCCTCCCCCGCCCCCCCCATGCCTCGCAGACTGGGGATGTGTGTATCTCCATCCTCCACCCCCCGATCGATGACCCCCAGAGTGGGGAGCTGCCCTCGGAGCGATGGAACCCCACGCAGAACGTCAGGTGAGGGCACCGGGCTGCCCCGGCCCTGGGGCCGTGGACCTGGGGACAGCTTTGTGCATGCCCGCATGCCCTTTCCCCGCCAGCCTCTCCCCCAGCTCCTGTCGCTCCTGCCCCACCCACCTTTGGGAGCGGCCTCTGGGAATCCCGCCATCGTCTGCCTGCCCCAGGGGTCCCCCTGCTTCCTCGAGCCCCAGAGAGCACAGCCCTCTTTGTCCCCAGGGGCTCTGCTCACGCTGAGTGGCCTGGGCACCCTGCCTCCTGCTGCCTGTCCGTCCAGCCCAGGTCCGAGCAGGGTGGGTGCCCTGGGGACCCACTCTCCCGGGGAGCACCCTGGGGAGGGGCAGGACCGCTTCATCCGAGGGAAGGTGGTCCCGGCCCTGGCTGCTCACCCACATCCTGTCCCGGGCGCCGGGAACCGGGGCGGGGCGGGAGGCTCCCCCGTGGGCAGTGCCCCGCGCCGCGAGTTCCTCCACGCCGGCTTTCGCTCCCCAGGACCATCCTCCTGAGCGTCATCTCCCTCCTCAACGAGCCCAACACCTTCTCCCCTGCCAACGTGGACGCCTCCGTGATGTACAGGAAGTGGAAAGAGAGCAAAGGCAAGGACCGCGAGTACACGGACATCATCCGGTGAGTGGCCCGAGGGGGCCCGCCGCCTCCTGCCGCAGGCCCGGCCCTCCCTCTCGTGAAGCGCGCGGTCCACGCGTGCACCGCCGTGCGTGGGCGCCTGTGCCCCCCACGAGAGACGGCCTGGCGCCCCGGGGCCCCGCGGGGTCTCGCCGCCTGCCCCGGCTTTGCCACTGGAAGGGCAGGGACTTCTCCCCGGCGCTCTGCCTCTGCGTGCCGCCCCCGCGAGTGTGGACGGTGGGCACCGGGCCCGAGCGCGCGCCTGGTCTCGGCTCTGCCCTGGGGGCTCCCTGGGCAGTGCGCTCTCCACGCGTGCCCAGGGCCGCGCGGGGTACGGTGGTCCGTGTCCTCAGCTCACGGGCGCGAGTGGCGCTTGCAGTTCTGAGACCTGAGCCACTTTCTAGAGGCCGCAGAGCCCGGCGGGCTCCGCGGGCGCAGGTCCGTCAGGTCTGTAGCAGTCGGTCGGGCGAGCCCGCGGTTGCCCGGAGCTCCTGTCCGCCCGTGTGAGCCCGCGGGTCGGGGGCGTCTGCTGGGGCCCGGCCTGGCCCGCGCGGCCCCCGGGGTCCTGCCGAGCCCGCGCGCTGGGCTCCGCCCTCTCCGCCTCCCCTCGCGCCCCCGGGGCTCGCGTCACGGCGGGCCTGCCTCCAGCCGCGTCCCCCCACCAAGGCGTTCAGTCTCTTTGTTTCTGAGAAAAGCAAGTAGGTCAGACACGAGTTTCCATGACGACCTCGTCTCCCGTCCTTTCCCGGCATTTACCCGCGAAGGGGGTCCTCACGCTCACCCGCACCCACACTCCCCGCGGCGTCGCCGGTCCCGGGAGAGCCGCGCCTGCGGCCCCGCGGCCAGAGCCCCGGCAGCAGGAGGGACCCCGGGCCGCAGGTGCGCTCGAGCCCCGGCAGGGACGCGGTGCCGGCGGCGGGAAGGCCCGGGACCGGCCTGGAGGCCCCCTGGCGCCCGCCCGCCAGCGCCCGCCCGCCCGCAGCAGCCGGCCTTCCCCGCCCAGCCCGGCCGCGCCGTCCTGGGGCCCGCGCTCCTCTCCTCGCGGGCGGCCCCGCCGTGAGGACGCCTCCCTGCTCCGCCTCCGCCCGGCCCGGCCCGCGCGGTGCTCGCACACGGGCGTGCGCAGGGGCCCCCAGGCACGCGGGGGGCTCCGCTGCTGCCGTCGGGGCGGCCCGTGGCCCTGGCTGCTCCGCGGGGGCCCCGGCGAGGCTGACCCTGGCTCCCCGCAGGAAGCAGGTCCTGGGGACCAAGGTGGACGCGGAGCGGGACGGCGTGAAGGTGCCCACCACGCTGGCCGAGTACTGCGTGAAGACCAAGGCCCCGGCGCCCGACGAGGGCCCCGACCTCTTCTACGACGACTACTACGAGGACGGCGAGGCCGAGGCCGACAGCTGCTTCGGCGACGACGAGGACGACTCGGGCACCGAGGAGTCCTGACGCCGCGTCCCCGCAAATAAACACACAGAGTTTACCTCAGCCGCCCGACTGTCGCCGCCACTACCTCCGGGCGCCGCGCGGCCCGGCCCCGCCGTCCACCCCTCTCCCCTGCCTCCGGGGCGGCCGCGGGGTCCCTCCCTGGACCCCTCAGGGACCCCGGCCCGCGCGCAAGCGGACGGACTGACCTGGGGCCGCCGCCTCTCTCTGCTCGGGTGTGTTTGGAATCGAAATAAAACGACTTTAGGAGAGTGGCCCCGAGGCCAGCGGGGCCCGGTGGCGGGCGTGGGACCTGCGGTGGAGGCTGCCCTGCCCTTCTGAGCCGGGGGTCCTCCCGGGGCGATGATCCTCTGGCGGTGGGCGGGGCCGTGGGGACCGGGCTCTGGGAGGAGGGCCCAGGCGTGAACCCGGAGCCGCGTGGGGGCCCCGGGGTCTCGAGCCCCAGCTCCTGGCAGTGGCGCCCGTGCCCGTGGCGTCCGGTGCTGCGTGTCCTGAGCCCGGCCGGCGGCGGGCCCTCGGCGGCAGCCAGGGTCTTCAGCCAGGCCTCGTCGCCGCCTGTCTTGTAAATAAAGTTCTGTTGGAACAAAGCCACGCCGCGTCTTCAGCTCCTTTTCGCTGCTTTTGAGCTGCGGCTTTAAAACGTGAGCGATTGCAGTACAGCCTCTGGGTCAGACGCCAGGGACGCGCCTGGCGCTCGCAGGAGAGCCCCGCACCGCCATCCTGGGGCCCCTTCTCCCACCCCCAGGCCCCCCCGCCACGCTGCAGCGGCCCGGGCCGCCTTCACCCTGCGGCGGGCTTGGCGTGTGGGTCGGGAGGTCGTCCTCCACCCCTGAGGTGACCGGGCCTGGCGGGAGCGCCTGAGCCAGGCCCGGACGCGCGGCCGCGGGTGGCCAGGTGCCGCCTCTGCACGGGGTGGGGCGGGGACAGGTGGAAGCCCCGAAGCCACAGGAAGGGACACAGCCAGCCTCCGGGGAGCATCCAGGGCTGGTGATGGGTGCACTCGGCGGATGAGCACCAAGGCCTGGGGGTCCTGACCTCCCACCTGGGGCCTCAGCCTTGGGTCTGCCCAGCTCTGTGTGAACGTCAGGTAAACGGTCTTTACCGTAAGGTTATCCCACATGATGTCCAGGATGTAATCATACCCAAACGTTCCTAGTTGTGTATCTGAAACTCAAATATAAGCTGTGACCCTCTTTTTACTCACTGAATCTGAGGACCAACCTCCCCACTGCCACCCAGCCCCAAGTGCAAAACCCACTTCCTGGGATTGTTGGGGGTTTAACACGGTAGGACGCGTGAGCACGCTGTCAACACCTATTTCTCTTCAACCAAAGCCCGGCTTCACGTCCCCTCCCGCGGGAAGGCGGCCCCTGAGCCTCGCGGGCCAGGTGCCAGCTGCCGTCGAAGGCGGGTGGACCGCAGGCGCCTGCCGCGGAGCCAGGACCGGGCGGCTGCGCTCGTCTGCCTCTGACCCGCTCTTCAGACGTGTCACCTCTGTCCATCACAGGCCTTCAGTGTCACAGGGTCCCAGAGAGGCCGGTGACTAACGCTGTCAATTATCACAAGAGAAAACGCCCGACTCACACTGATCGGAAGGCAGGGGACCATCGTGACTCCGTGCCGGGCGGGCAGGGGTTCCGGCACAGCCGGGGCCAGGCGCTGGCTGGAGCCCAGACTCTCCCGGCCGACGGCCAGCGGAAGAGCAGCTCTAGAAGCATCCGCCCCCTGCCCTCGGCATCGGCGTCTCCAGGCTGCAAGGGCAGGAAGTGATTCTCCCCGGCCGCCCCGGGGCACCAGCTGGGCTCACACCTGCACGCTGGCCCCGTGAGAGCCAGCGTGTGTGGTTTCGGGCTCTGAGCCTGCCGCCAGCTGCCTCTGTGTGGGCCTCGCCTCGGGCACACCCCCAGGGCTGGTATCTCTCCACGTCCAGCAGAGAGGGAGGGCTGTTTCTGGAAACTTCCAGTGGAAGTGTGGGCCCTCGCCTTCACTGAGCTGGTTTAGGGTGGGCTTCTGCCCAGAGTACGGGGAACGCTCTGGCTGGTCTCGGTCACGGGTATCAGGGGCTGTGAGAAGGGTGGACTGAAGGAGGGAGGACCCAGCTGAGCCTGGCGAGGACACTCAGATTTGCCGGAGCCCCCAGGCCCTCATAACACGAGTGTCCATGCCATCTTTATTCATAATAGCCAAAATCTAGAAGACCCCAGATATCCGTGGCGGATGGATAAGCCCAGTGTGGTCCCTCACACTAGAATACTATACTGCCTTTAAAAATAAGGAGATTTTGAGGGCTTCCTGGTGGTCCAGTGGGTAGGACCCTCTTTTACTCACTGAATCTGAGGACCAACCCCCCCACTGCCACCCAGCCCCAAGTGCAAAACCCACTTCCTGGGATTGTTGGGGGTTTAACACGGTAGGACGCGTGAGCACGCTGTCAACACCTATTTCTCTTCAACCAAAGCCCGGCTTCACGTCCCCTCCCGCGGGAAGGCGGCCCCTGAGCCTCGCGGGCCAGGTGCCAGCTGCCGTCGAAGGCGGGTGGACCGCAGGCGCCTGCCGCGGAGCCAGGACCGGGCGGCTGCGCTCGTCTGCCTCTGACCCGCTCTTCAGACGTGTCACCTCTGTCCATCACAGGCCTTCAGTGTCACAGGGTCCCAGAGAGGCCGGTGACTAACGCTGTCAATTATCACAAGAGAAAACGCCCGACTCACACTGATCGGAAGGCAGGGGACCATCGTGACTCCGTGCCGGGCGGGCAGGGGTTCCGGCACAGCCGGGGCCAGGCGCTGGCTGGAGCCCAGACTCTCCCGGCCGACGGCCAGCGGAAGAGCAGCTCTAGAAGCATCCGCCCCCTGCCCTCGGCATCGGCGTCTCCAGGCTGCAAGGGCAGGAAGTGATTCTCCCCGGCCGCCCCGGGGCACCAGCTGGGCTCACACCTGCACGCTGGCCCCGTGAGAGCCAGCGTGTGTGGTTTCGGGCTCTGAGCCTGCCGCCAGCTGCCTCTGTGTGGGCCTCGCCTCGGGCACACCCCCAGGGCTGGTATCTCTCCACGTCCAGCAGAGAGGGAGGGCTGTTTCTGGAAACTTCCAGTGGAAGTGTGGGCCCTCGCCTTCACTGAGCTGGTTTAGGGTGGGCTTCTGCCCAGAGTACGGGGAACGCTCTGGCTGGTCTCGGTCACGGGTATCAGGGGCTGTGAGAAGGGTGGACTGAAGGAGGGAGGACCCAGCTGAGCCTGGCGAGGACACTCAGATTTGCCGGAGCCCCCAGGCCCTCATAACACGAGTGTCCATGCCATCTTTATTCATAATAGCCAAAATCTAGAAGACCCCATATATCCGTAGCCGGATGGATAAGCCCAGTGTGGTCCCTTCATACAATACACTAGAATACTATACTGCCTTTAAAAATAAGGAGATTTTTGAGGGCTTCCCTGGTGGTCCAGTGGGTAAGGACACCGCCTTGCAGTGCAAGGGGCGCCGGTTCGATCCCTGGCCTGGGAAGATCCCACGTGCCGCGGAGCGGCTGGGCTGGTGTGTCCAACGATCGAGCCGGAGCTCTGGAGCACATGCACCCAGAGCCGGCGCTCTGCAGCGGGAGAGGCCACTGCGGTGGGAGGCCCACACGGGCCGAGGAACCAAGATGGATGAAAATAGATAAAGACCAGTAGAAGTGCCCCTCCTCCAAAAAAAAGGCGATAAAATTAAGGAGGCTTTGACATCGGCTCCCTGCGGATGAGACTTGCTCAGTGACAGAGCAGACACACGAGGACACGCGCCGGCCGCTCCGCGGGAGGGCCCGAGGAGGAGCCAGAGACAGGAGGCGGGCGTGGGGCCGGTGGTGAGCGCGCGGCGGGGGAGTCCGGGAGCAGAACGGGAGCCGGGCTTCCCTGTGGGAAGGTGGGACCCCTCTGGAGCTGACGGCGGGGATGGTCACGCGGTGTGAGCGGACCGCTAGGGGCTGGGTCTGCGCTGTGTGTGTTCCGCCGCAGCAGGGCGAGGACAGAACCACACTGCAGCCCGGGACCACGCGCGAGCTGGGAGGTGGAGCGCGGTCAGCCAGCTCAGGCTCCACGGGGGCTCTGGCAGCGTCTCGGGCGCCATCGTGCCCACGGGGGTCTGTCTGCAGGGAGTGTGCGTCTTTCAGCAGCGCTCGCTCGGTGAGGGAAGTGGGATCAGCCCGAGCCGTGAACGTCGCCTCCCCCACAGGAAGGGAGCCGGGGGACGGTGCTGGGGCCCAGCCAGAACCACGGAGGCCCGCATCCGAGATGCTGCTGCTGCTGGTCCTGGGAGCGCTGTGGGCAGGTGAGCACGCTGGGGACCCGGAGGCCGGACGCGCGGGGCCCAGGCCCGGGGCCAAGGAACAGACACGAGACCGTTCCCCTGTCCCCGCGTGGGACCTACTGACGACACGTTGGCGGTCCCAAGAGCGCAGCGCGGCTGCCCCGGCACAGCCTGGAAAAGAGGTGGCGGGGAGAGCAGAGAGCAGAGGACCGGGGACGCCCACCGTCCGGCGGCGTCTGTTCAGGGCCCGTTCCCCTTCGATGGTCCGTTCTGGAAGGAAGCTCCGTAGCAGGGGTGGCGGTGGGCAGGGAGGCAGCTTCACTTTCCTCCAGCAGTGTTTTTTAAACATTTTAAATGGGGTGGGGGATTCCCCTGCTGGTCCCCTGATCGGGACTCTGCTTTCATTGCAGGAGCCAGGGGTTTAATCCTTGCTCAGCTAAATAAGATCCCGCGAGCTACGTGGCATAGCCAAAAAATTTTATTAAAAAAAAAATGAGAGGGGCAGTAAATTAGGAGTTTGGAATTAACAGACGCTGCTGTACATAACGGGCTTCCCCGGCGGTGCAGTGGTGAAGAATTCGCCTCTCAATGCGGGAGACACAAGAGACATGGGGGGCAGATCCTGTGGAGGAGGAAATGGCAACCCACTTCAGTATCCTTGCCTGCCTGCGAAACCCCATGGCTAGAGCAGCCTGGTGGGCTAGAGTCTGTGCAGTCACATAGACTAGCACATGACTTAGCAGTTAAACAACAACTATGTATAAGACAATAAGGTTCTATTGTTTAACACATGGAACTATATCCAATATCCTATAGTAACCTAAAATTGGGGGAAAAATCTGATAAAGAATATATATGTGTGTGTGTACATAAACTGAGTGACTTTGCTGTGCACCTGGAAGATAACACGGTAAATCAACTAGCCATCAGGGTTTTTTAAGTGAAAACAGAAAACACAACCGTTGAAAAAAGGTGTGAAGAGGGTTAACAGTTCGGGGCTTCTTCCTGGAGTGAGGGTTTCACAGCTCAGAGGAGGAGGGTCTGTCAGCTTCCTCTCCAAACGGCTGGGTTGGTTCTTCAAGGCGAGGCCTCGGGGCGAGGGCGAGGCTTGGAGCAGAGGTGAGGTTCTTTTCCCGTCTTCAGTTAAAAGATAAATGTATTTATTTTGGCTCCGCCGGATCCCCGTGGCACGCGAGATCTTCAGTCTGCGTTGCGGCATGCCGCATCTGTAGTTGCGACACGTGAGCTCTTAGTTGCAGCACGTGGGAGCCTGACCAGGGCTGGAACCCGGCACCCCGCGTCAGGAGTGTGGAGTCCTAGCCTCCGGACCACCGGGGATGTCCCCTCATTCTTCCCCTTCTGACTTTATTCCACTCCTACGGAGAATTCGGGGGAATCCTACAGGCAACTTCCTTTCTCTCCTCTCTAAGTCCCTCGGCGGGGAAACATTTTCCCTCCGTTGCTTTCATCTCCCCAACCTACCCCAGCCCTGCATGTGCCTACAATCATAAATATGTCTGTTTATCATTAGTTTTTCTGAACATCTGTGAGTGAGCGGCAGACGCACTGCCCCTCACTCCTAAACGCTTCAGCTGCGTTTGCACGAGCTGGGAACAAGGTCGTCCTCTCGCGGTCGGCAGATTCTCAGCGCCTACCCCTCTGCTCACGTCAGACCTCGTTCCCGGTGCCCGCCTGCTGTCCTCAGGCAGCAGGACCTGGTCGTCCTGCTGTCCGGTCCCTGCACTCTGGCAGCGTCTCCATCTCCCCCAGGCCCTCCGACCGCGGCTGCCCCGGGCTGCGTCCCCAGGCTGGGCCCGCCCGTGCACTCTCCGGAGGACCCACGGAACCCGCTGTGGTCGCCCCCTCCTGGTGGGTCCCCCCGGGCCGCTCCAGGGTGCAGTCGTGCAAGTCCACCGTGTCATGTCTTGAGGGGCAGACGTGCACTCTGGGATCCAACCACCTCTCCGAGGGAACTCCTTGCTCCTCCTTTCCTTCCCTTTATTCCACCCATCCATCCGCCGCCACCCATCTGGCAGCCGCCGGCGTTACCCTCAGGCATCCTCCCCTCCACCACGCAGGGTTTTTAAGAAAACAAACAACCGTTGAAAAGGTGTGAAGAGGGTTAACAGTTCTTTGGTGGGTTTGCTCAGAGGAGGAGGGTCTGTCAGCTTCCTCTCCAAACGGCTGGGTTGGTTCTTCAAGGCGAGGCCTCGGGGCGAGGGCGAGGCTTGGAGCAGAGGTGAGGTTCTTTTCCCGTCTTCAGTTAAAAGATAAATGTATTTATTTTGGCTCCGCCGGATCCCCGTGGCACGCGAGATCTTCAGTCTGCGTTGCGGCATGCCGCATCTGTAGTTGCGACACGTGAGCTCTTAGTTGCAGCACGTGGGAGCCTGACCAGGGCTGGAACCCGGCACCCGCGTCAGGAGTGTGGAGTCCTAGCCTCCGGACCACCGGGGATGTCCCTCATTTTTCCCCCTTCTGACTTTATTCCACTCCTACGGAGAATTCGGGGGAATCCTACAGGCAACTTCCTTTCTCTCCTCTCTAAGTCCCTCGGCGGGGAAACATTTTCCCTCCGTTGCTTTCATCTCCCCAACCTACCCCAGCCCTGCATGTGCCTACAATCATAAATATGTCTGTTTATCATTAGTTTTTCTGAACATCTGTGAGTGAGCGGCAGACGCACTGCCCCTCACTCCTAAACGCTTCAGCTGCGTTTGCACGAGCTGGGAACAAGGTCGTCCTCTCGCGGTCGGCAGATTCTCAGCGCCTACCCCTCTGCTCACGTCAGACCTCGTTCCCGGTGCCCGCCTGCTGTCCTCAGGCAGCAGGACCTGGTCGTCCTGCTGTCCGGTCCCTGCACTCTGGCAGCGTCTCCATCTCCCCCAGGCCCTCCGACCGCGGCTGCCCCGGGCTGCGTCCCCAGGCTGGGCCCGCCCGTGCACTCTCCGGAGGACCCACGGAACCCGCTGTGGTCGCCCCCTCCTGGTGGGTCCCCCCGGGCCGCTCCAGGGTGCAGTCGTGCAAGTCCACCGTGTCATGTCTTGAGGGGCAGACGTGCACTCTGGGATCCAACCACCTCTCCGAGGGAACTCCTTGCTCCCTCCTTTCCTTCCCTTTATTCCACCCATCCATCCGCTCGCCACCCATCTGGCAGCCGCCGAGCGTTACCCCTCAGGCATCCCCCGTCCGCCCGTCCACCACCCGCCCTCCAGCAGCAGGGAGACCCGGGGGGCTGGAGCCGGGCGGGGGCGAGTGCGAAGGAGGCAGGGTCAGCTGAGGTCTCTCCCGGGCCGTGAGGAGTCTGGACAGTTCAAGCGCGATGGGGCGGCTGCCGGTGGTCCCGTGGGGAGGACTACGCTTCCCTGTAGGGACGTGGGTTTGATCGCTAGCCAGGAGCTAAGGTCCCACGTACCATGCAGCATGGCCCAAAAATTTTAAAAAAAAAAATAGATTTTAAAAATTAAAGCATGATGGGGAACCAGAGCTAATGTGAGCTAACCCACATTAAAGCACTTTCTAGGGCTCGCTTCAGCAGCAGGTATACTAAAGCGGGAACAACTCAGAGAAGACGAGCACGGCCCCCGAGCAAGGCTGCCACACAAATCGTGATGCATTCCACAGTTTTAAACAAAACTCATAAAAGTAAAAAAAAAAAAAAAAAACAAAACACTTTTTTAATCAATCCTTTTTTTACAAAAAACATTCTGTCCACGCCCAGGGCGTCTAGGGTCACACCTGCGCCCAGGCACTGGGAGACAGAGTCTTTACCGCCGGGAAGGCCCTGTGACCGGTTTTAGAACGATGTTTACGGCAGCTTTCCTGAGCTCTGGTTCACGCGGTGTGCTGTCCACGCATTTACAGGGTGCAGTTCGGAGAACTCAAGTGCCCTGGGAGCTGTGCCACCCGCTCCGTGGGCTCCTTCCAGAGCATCCCAGCCAGGGCCTCCGAGCTGCCGCCAGGGCCTCCGGGCAGGGGTGCGGCACCCAGCTCCAACCCGGCCTCTTCTCTTCCCCTCTCCAGGAGGCAGCGCCTTTGAGGCCCACATCATTGGGGGTCGAGAGGCTGCCCCCCATTCACGCCCGTACATGGTCTCACTGCAGAAGGATGGCTTACACCAGTGTGGGGGGGTCCTCGTGCACCCGAAATGGGTGCTGACAGCTGCCCACTGCCTGACCAAGCCGTGAGTGACCCTGCCCTGCCCCACCCATCACCCCAGGCGCCCCAGGTGCATCTGTGGTTTCTGTTCTCACCAGGAGGTGTGTCCTGAGAGATAAGCCAGCTGCAGTCTTTTGGGGGGTCCCTGCCCCCTCTGCAGTGGTTGCTGAGGCAACCACATGTCACCGTGTCCCTAGTATGTGTATGTGGCATTGGGCAAGGATTCCTGGGGACAGCTTATGTGCTTCCTACTGGACAGAGGTGGGCCTCCTGTGAGACCCAGGCGCATGTCTCCCCCCGGAGGCCACAGGGACAGAGCTGCCCTATGAGGGTGGCCGGGCAAACGCAGAGAAGACCCTGGGTCCCTGATGCCATGTGAGGCCAGAGCTGTCCTGCCTCTGGACGGGCCAGTAACAAAGACCACAGATCAAACGGGAGCAGTCATCAGAAGGGCTCTGCTGGTTCAAGGAAATGAAAACACTAAAAGGAGACCAACCTCAGGAACAACTAGGCAGGCGTCTGAGACAGAGTCGACATGGAAGGCTTCCTGGAGGCGGCCTGCGGAAGGCCAGCCTGGCAGGGGAAGGGAGGGACCACAGAAAGAGGCCAGGTGAGGGGGTGCGGGACAGGAAATGGCCTGGGCCAGAGCCTGAGGGCTGGGGCTCACACCCTGACCCTGCGGACCCCAGGGAAGAGGATCTCAGGCTGGTGCTGGGGCTCCACCTGCTCGGAGAGCACAGCCTTACTTGCCGCATCAGGAAGGTGGTCCGGCACCCCGAGTACAACAAATCCTTCGATCTGGAGAACGACCTCGCGCTGCTGAAGGTGCTGCTGGTGGGCGGTGCGGTGGCCCCCCGGGTCCTCCTCCTCCAGGCTCCCTTTTCCCACCATCCCTCCTTCCCACCGCCCCTCCCCCACAATCCCCCTCCAGGGCCCCGCCCCCACTGCCCCTCTCCCGCTCAGCTGCCCCTTCTGTCCCCGCAGCTGGACGGCAAGGTGAGGCGCAGCAAGACCATCCGGCACCTGGCCTTGCCCCGAGGCCGCCAGGCAGTGGCCGCGGGAACCCGGTGCAGCCTGGCCGGCTGGGGCCGGACTCACCAGAGTGGTCAGCTGGCCAGAGCACTGCAGGAGCTGGACGTGCATGTGCTGGACATCAGGATGTGCAACAACAGTCGGTTTTGGAACGGTAGCCTCCAACCCCGCGTGATCTGCCTGGGAGCTGCGTCCAGAGGCCAGGGCCCCTGCAAGGTGAGGGTGCTGCGGCTGGGGCGCCCTGGTGAGCCCTCGCCTGTCCCCCTGCCCTCCCTGGGAGTCCTGCAGCTCAGCAGGAGCCCACTTGGGCAAGGATTCCTGGGGACAGCTTATGTGCTTCCTACTGGACAGAGGTGGGCCTCCTGTGAGACCCAGGCGCATGTCTCCCCCCGGAGGCCACAGGGACAGAGCTGCCCTATGAGGGTGGCCGGGCAAACGCAGAGAAGACCCTGGGTCCCTGATGCCATGTGAGGCCAGAGCTGTCCTGCCTCTGGACGGGCCAGTAACAAAGACCACAGATCAAACGGGAGCAGTCATCAGAAGGGCTCTGCTGGTTCAAGGAAATGAAAACACTAAAAGGAGACCAACCTCAGGAACAACTAGGCAGGCGTCTGAGACAGAGTCGACATGGAAGGCTTCCTGGAGGCGGCCTGCGGAAGGCCAGCCTGGCAGGGGAAGGGAGGGACCACAGAAAGAGGCCAGGTGAGGGGGTGCGGGACAGGAAATGGCCTGGGCCAGAGCCTGAGGGCTGGGGCTCACACCCTGACCCTGCGGACCCCAGGGAAGAGGATCTCAGGCTGGTGCTGGGGCTCCACCTGCTCGGAGAGCACAGCCTTACTTGCCGCATCAGGAAGGTGGTCCGGCACCCCGAGTACAACAAATCCTTCGATCTGGAGAACGACCTCGCGCTGCTGAAGGTGCTGCTGGTGGGCGGTGCGGTGGCCCCCCGGGTCCTCCTCCTCCAGGCTCCCTTTTCCCACCATCCCTCCTTCCCACCGCCCTCCCCACAATCCCCCTCCAGGGCCCCGCCCCCACTGCCCCTCTCCCGCTCAGCTGCCCCTTCTGTCCCCGCAGCTGGACGGCAAGGTGAGGCGCAGCAAGACCATCCGGCACCTGGCCTTGCCCCGAGGCCGCCAGGCAGTGGCCGCGGGAACCCGGTGCAGCCTGGCCGGCTGGGGCCGGACTCACCAGAGTGGTCAGCTGGCCAGAGCACTGCAGGAGCTGGACGTGCATGTGCTGGACATCAGGATGTGCAACAACAGTCGGTTTTGGAACGGTAGCCTCCAACCCCGCGTGATCTGCCTGGGAGCTGCGTCCAGAGGCCAGGGCCCCTGCAAGGTGAGGGTGCTGCGGCTGGGGCGCCCTGGTGAGCCCTCGCCTGTCCCCCTGCCCTCCCTGGGAGTCCTGCAGCTCAGCAGGAGCCCACTTCTCAAGTGCGGAAACTGAGGCACAGAGAGAGTAAGTAGCTTTCCAGTGGCCACACAGTGGGCGCCAGAGCTAGGGTCTGAATTCTCGCACCCAGGAAGATCAGGGCGCAGACAGAGCACGTGCCAAAGCCCTGTGGTGGGAAGAGGGAGCAGCGAGTTAACAGAAAAGGCAGGGAGAAGGGACTGAAGGCCATGGGTGGGGAGGACAGAGAGCTGGGGGTCTCTGCCGGGACGCAGCCTCACGTCCCGCTCCGCCCGGTGGGGTGACGGGCCTTCGGCCTCAGGAGGTGACCGGGGCGCCACTGTGGCCTCTGCAGGGGGACTCGGGCGGACCAGTGGTGTGCAGCAGAGGCCAACTGGCCGGAATCCTGTCCTTCAGCTCCCGTGACTGCACTGACGTCTTCAAACCCCCCGTGGCCGTTGCTGTGGCCCCCTACACGCCCTGGATCAAGAAGGTCATCCGCAAGGGACCCACCTGCCTCACCCTGACCCCCAGAGGCAGCCCTGACTCGGGGCTCCAGCAGCACTGTGGGGCAGGGCGGCCAGGGGCCCAGCATGTATCAGGCGACCAATAAACCAGTTTTCATAAGGAAGCGCATGAGCCTCACGGGAGCTGAGGGCCTGAGGTTCCCACGGGCAAAGTAGGTCGCACTTTTCAGGCAGCTTAGGAGGCCCAGCCACGGCCGAAGCCCTGGGGCGCCGGCAGGGGGCAGCGCGGAGGCCAGGCCAGAGGGAGTTACGGGGGAAACGCCCCCAGATCTCCCTCGCCCTCACGTGGACTCTGGTTCAGTGTTTATCGGGCTTCCCAGGCGGCCCTGAGATAAAGAACCTTCCTGCCATGCCGGCGGCCCGGGCTCCCTCCCTGGGTGGGGGAAGACCCCCAGCGAGGAGACGGAAACCCGCTGCAGTCCTCTGGCCCGAGGGGGCCCACTGACCGCGGAGCCTGGCGGCGCCCGGCCGCGGGTCGCCCGAGTCAGAGATGACTTAGTGGCTGAACCTCCGCCGCCACCACCCGCACTGAGTGTGAGTCACGTGGAATGCAGTTCGCCCTTTTAAAAAGGGCGTAATTCAGGGTTTCCAGCACCTTCCCAGGGCTGTGCAACCAGCACCCTCATCTAGCTCTAGAGTTTTCCATCATCCCCAAACCGACCCCATCTCCTCCCTAGCCACTGACCACCAGGAGCCTCTCTCCATGCCTGTGGGCCCGCCTGTTCCGGACGTTTCCCACCCGTGGCGCACAGCCCGCGTGCCCTTCCGTGTGTGCTGCTCTCAGTGAGCATCGTGTGCTCAGGGGCCGCCCTGCAGCGGCGAGAGCCAGGGCGTCTCCCCTGCGGGGCTGGGGGGCTTCCGCGGGGACGCGGCGTGTGTGCCCGTCCCCTGGCCGCGGACGCCCAGCCAGTTCCCACCGCGGACGCCCAGCCAGTTCCCACCGCAGCCGCCCGGCCAGTTCCCACCGCGGCCGCCCGGCCAGTTCCCACCGTGGCCGCCCGGCCGTGGCGCACAGGCGTGCGTGCCGAGCGGCCGGCTCTCTCGGGTGATGGGGAGCGAGGTCGCCGGGCCCGCCGGTGACGGGCTCGGTGGGGCCGTGTGGGAGCTGCTGTTCCCGGGCAGAGGCTTCTGCTCTTACTATGAAAACGCTCACGCACGCACAGCCGCGCTGCAGGGCCGCACACGGACCATCTGGTGTCCACCCACGGCGGGCTTGCCCGGGGCAGCCGAGGAGCTGCTTCCTCCTGCCCCGCCTCCCGCCCTCTGGGTGTCCCTCTTGACTGCAGACGCTGCTCGGGGAAGCAGAAGTGGCAGCTTCCCGGACACTGCCCTGTGGGGACCCCGCCCGGGCGCAGGACCGACTTCGGCCCGTCCCTCCCCCCCCCTGCAGAGGGAGATGCAAACAGCTGGCTGCAGTGTTTCCTGCTCTGACAGCAACCCAAGCCCGGTGGGTCCACCTCACCGACCCCAGGAGACTCCTTGTTCCTCACAGGCTTGTCTGGGGTTGAGTAGGTCTTACTAAAGCCTGTGGGCAAGGCCTTAAAGGGCAGAAGGCCACCCAGGGGAGAAAAGCGCCACTTGCTCTCCATTGAAACATTTTTTCCCTAAGAAGCACCTGTCCCTGGTGGTGCCTTCCCGGCTCATCCAAGGGTATTCTAAGCTGGAAAGGCCTCCCGGTCAGGCAGCCCGCCCGGCTCGGCCTCTGCCCTGGTCTGGCCTGGGGGCAACTCCTGACCCTTATCTGCACCCCACTTCCACCGAGTCCCGGTGTCGGAGCTATGTGGCCCAGAAGCGGAGTTCGGCCATCGGAAACAAGTGCTTTTCCCTTTTGGGGATGCAGCAGAATCTCTTGTCTATTGAGTACTGCCTGAGCTGAAGGCTTCCTACAATGTGGCAAGAGACTTTAGGAAATGCTTGTGTATTTATTTCAGAGTTACAGAGAAGGAAGGAGAGAAAAGAGGAGGAGGAGTCCACCCAACTCTTTTCTTCTTTTTCAATGGCTTTCTTTTTCTTTCGGCCACACCATGTGCCAAGCAGGATCTCACCAGTTCCCCAGTCAGGGATCAAACCGGTGTCCCCTGCATTGGGAACTTGGAGTCCCAGCCATTGGGACACCAGGGAAGTCCATAGAACAGTTTTATATTTACAGAAAACGATGGGGAGAGTGTACCAAGTCCCCAAGTGTTCCTTCCCCTTGGGTTGGAGTGCTTATTTTTATGGTGCCCTTGCGTGTGGGTGCTTAGTGGCGTCTGACTCTTCGACTCCTTGGACCGTAACCCACCAGGCTCCTCTTCTTGGAGATGAAAATCTGCAAAGAGCAGAGTCAGCCTGCAGCCTCGCCCTCCCCCCAGTCTCTTCTCGCCAGGGACCTCTGCAGACACAGTTTTCCTACCTGCGGACTCACATCAGCACCAGCCACTCCCCTGGCCACCCCTAGATACTTAAGGTCCGTCCCCTTGCGCCACCGGCCCCTTGGCCCTGTCTCCCTCGGACCCTTCCCCTCTCTCTCTGCTCGCCTCTCTCTCCCGGGCATGCCTATGTAGCCAGACCCTTCGTGGCCGGCTCCTACCTAAGCCCAATATGAATAAACCTGATCCTCCCCGGGCATCCCTCATCTTCTCTGTCTTTCTTTTACACTTTTCTTACACCTCTGTCCATGAAATTCTCCAGTTAAGAATACTGGAGTGGGTTACCATTTCCTTCTCCAGGGGGCTTTCCAATCCAGGGATCAGATTGGATCAAACTTGAATCTCCCGGGTCTCCTGCATTGGCGGGCGGATTCTTTACCGCCTGAGTCATGGAAGAAGCAGTCACAATTAGTGAACCAATCTTGGTATACTATCATCAACCGAAGCCCACAGTTTATTCCCATCTGCTCAGGTTGCCTGACATCCCCTCGGGCCCAGGACCCCTCAGGGTCTCCCGGGATGTGCAGGCCTCTCCGGGAGCCCCCGGGCTGCCCCTCTTTGGATGCCCCAGGCAGTCGGGGATGGAGGCACAGGCCGGGGCTTTGGAGAGGGTCCATTGCGGAGACTGTTTTTCTCAGGATTGGATAACCCATCCCAAGACCCACGGGGTCTGCAGGGCCGAGTGCCTGGTTCACCTTTAACTGCCCACGGAGGCGTCGCCCGTGTACAGAACGCGCCCAGGGCACGGCCGCTGATGACGTTCTGCCAACTGTGGAATCCTGTCCTGGCACAGGGCTCCCGGAACCCTCCTAATGAGCCTCTTTCAACCACACCTGAATTCATATCCAGGGCGGGGGGTACCAGGCCAGAAGCCACGTCCAGCCCCACCCGCCAGCCTCGGGACGGGAGCGCTGCAATCTCTGGGACAAAGGGTGCCCTCTTCAGCCGTTGCCATCTGTGGGTGTTTTATAGATGGCTGTTTGGACGGGTGTGAAGCCGCACCTCAGGGTGGCTTTGATTTGCATGTCTCTAATAATTGGCGATGCTGAGCATCAGCAGCTTCCTTCCCACCGGCTGGGCCCCACCCGCCCGCGTGGTGGGAACCCAGGGGCTTGCAGGGTCCAGTGAAGGAGGGAGGCAGCCGGGTGGCGGGGGGACTCCTGGCAGGCAGAGGGTTCCTGTGGCTGGCGGGCTCCGGGGCTCTGGTCCCGCGGCTCTCAGCTGGATGGCTGGTGGGGGATTACTGAGTCCAAGCTCGCCACAGGCCAGTGAATCTGAGAGAAGAGGTGTTGAGGCAAGGAAAACCACTTTATTGGGAACGCACACAGGCCAGTGAATCTTTTCTTACACCTCTGTCCATGAAATTCTCCAGTTAAGAATACTGGAGTGGGTTACCATTTCCTTCTCCAGGGGGCTTTCCAATCCAGGGATCAGATTGGATCAAACTTGAATCTCCCGGGTCTCCTGCATTGGCGGGCGGATTCTTTACCGCCTGAGTCATGGAAGAAGCAGTCACAATTAGTGAACCAATCTTGGTATACTATCATCAACCGAAGCCCACAGTTTATTCCCATCTGCTCAGGTTGCCTGACATCCCCTCGGGCCCAGGACCCCTCAGGGTCTCCCGGGATGTGCAGGCCTCTCCGGGAGCCCCCGGGCTGCCCCTCTTTGGATGCCCCAGGCAGTCGGGGATGGAGGCACAGGCCGGGGCTTTGGAGAGGGTCCATTGCGGAGACTGTTTTTCTCAGGATTGGATAACCCATCCCAAGACCCACGGGGTCTGCAGGGCCGAGTGCCTGGTTCACCTTTAACTGCCCACGGAGGCGTCGCCCGTGTACAGAACGCGCCCAGGGCACGGCCGCTGATGACGTTCTGCCAACTGTGGAATCCTGTCCTGGCACAGGGCTCCCGGAACCCTCCTAATGAGCCTCTTTCAACCACACCTGAATTCATATCCAGGGCGGGGGGTACCAGGCCAGAAGCCACGTCCAGCCCCACCCGCCAGCCTCGGGACGGGAGCGCTGCAATCTCTGGGACAAAGGGTGCCCTCTTCAGCCGTTGCCATCTGTGGGTGTTTTATAGATGGCTGTTTGGACGGGTGTGAAGCCGCACCTCAGGGTGGCTTTGATTTGCATGTCTCTAATAATTGGCGATGCTGAGCATCAGCAGCTTCCTTCCCACCCGGCTGGGCCCCACCCCGCCCCGCGTGGTGGGAACCCAGGGGCTTGCAGGGTCCAGTGAAGGAGGGAGGCAGCCGGGTGGCGGGGGGACTCCTGGCAGGCAGAGGGTTCCTGTGGCTGGCGGGGCTCCGGGGCTCTGGTCCCGGCGGCTCTCAGCTGGATGGCTGGTGGGGGGATTACTGAGTCCAAGCTCGCCACAGGCCAGTGAATCTGAGAGAAGAGGTGTTGAGGCAAGGAAAACCACTTTATTGGGAAAGCAGCTGGCTGAGAAGATGGCAGGCTAGCGCCTCGGAAATAACCCTCTTAGTGAGGTCTGGGTGCCAGGTTCTTTTATAGATCGGAGACGGGGAGCTGAGGAAGCAACGTAAAGAGGCCATCAGTCTTGCAAACATCTACGAGAACAGCAAGCCTCAAGCAGAGGATGTGTTACCTGCTCCCTTCCTCACATCTGTGGTGGACAGGGTTCTGAAGAAAGGCATTTTACTTCAATGGCTGGGCAGAGGCAGGGTTCTTGGGGCAAGCCATTAAGTACGGTTACAAGCAAAGGAAAGCAAGTCAGAGAAATAGTTTGCGACATGGAGTAGAGTCTGTCTCCTCCCTGCCGCATGGGGGACTCTGCAGGGAATGAGCTTCCTGACACCAGCCCCAAAGCCGGCCCTGGGGCCGCTTATCTGTTCCCGAGTCAGGGCTCCGGAGGCCACAGAGCAGCCAGCCGCCGTCGGGCCCAGCCGGCCCTGGGCCCGGGAAGGACGGGACTGCTGTCCGGGCTGAGGCTGGGCTTCAGGGTGACTGGACAGCAGGGAAGACCCTACACTGTCCTCAGAGGGACCTCAGAGGGGTCCTCGGACCCCAGGCCCCGCGGTGCCCTCGGAGGAAGCTCGTGCTCATCCTCACCCCAAAATGGTTCTGCAGAGAAAATGTGAGAGCCAGAGATGGAGTGATAGAGAGGCAAACAGGGAGGGACAGAGAGGCGGGAGTGGGCAGCAAAGGAGGCCGAGGGCTGACTGGGCATCCAGGTGGACGGGCTCTGCTGTCCCTGGAGGTCTCTCTAGTTGGAGGATGTCTCAAAATAAACTCGAAAACTCAAGAAGCCAAGACCCCGTCCCTTATCCCAGGATCAGCAAACAGGCCGAGGAGACCGGAAACACCAGAGCACCTCGAGGCCTCGCCCCGCGGCCCAGGGCACTCCTCTGTCGACAGGAGCCCCAGGCGGTCGGGAGTCTGAGCTCTCCGCGAGCTGGGCCGGGGAGTGGGACAGCTCACTCTCTCACATGCTTTTATTTCTGTTTTGTCTGGTTTCACCTGTCGGACTTGCTCCTAAGAAAGAGCCCTAGCCCCTGGCCACGTTCTTTTGGGGTTACCACCTGTCACTTTTCCAGGGAGGACAGAGGTGAGAGCCCAGCTGGTCTGGAAACCCCTCCCGGGCTTCTGCGCCGCGGCCCGCGCCGCCCCCAAAGCTGGAGCCCGGCCGGGGGTGGGGCAGGCGTGTCCCGGCCCCGCCCACGGGCGCCGCCCACGGGAGGGGAGCCTCCAGGGCTCCAAGTCGGGCTGGCCCCACCATGCGCTTCGGTCACCGCCACATCTGTGGTGGACAGGTTCTGAAGAAAGGCATTTTACTTCAATGGCTGGGCAGAGGCAGGGTTCTTGGGGCAAGCCATTAAGTACGGTTACAAGCAAAGGAAAGCAAGTCAGAGAAATAGTTTGCGACATGGAGTAGAGTCTGTCTCCTCCCTGCCGCATGGGGGACTCTGCAGGGAATGAGCTTCCTGACACCAGCCCCAAAGCCGGCCCTGGGGCCGCTTATCTGTTCCCGAGTCAGGGCTCCGGAGGCCACAGAGCAGCCAGCCGCTCGGGCCCAGCCGGCCCTGGGCCCGGGAAGGACGGGACTGCTGTCCGGGCTGAGGCTGGGATTCAGGGTGACTAGACAGCAGCGAAGACCCTACACTGTCCTCAGAGGGACCTCAGAGGGGTCCTCGGACCCCAGGCCCTGGTGCCCTCGGAGGAAGCTCGTGCTCATCCTCACCCCAAAATGGTTCTGCAGAGAAAATGTGAGAGCCAGAGATGGAGTGATAGAGAGGCAAACAGGGAGGGACAGAGAGGCGGGAGTGGGCAGCAAAGGAGGCCGAGGGCTGACTGGGCATCCAGGTGGACGGGCTCTGCTGTCCCTGGAGGTCTCTCTAGTTGGAGGATGTCTCAAAATAAACTCGAAAACTCAAGAAGCCAAGACCCCGTCCCTTATCCCAGGATCAGCAAACAGGCCGAGGAGACCGGAAACACCAGAGCACCTCGAGGCCTCGCCCCGCGGCCCAGGGCACTCCTCTGTCGACAGGAGCCCCAGGCGGTCGGGAGTCTGAGCTCTCCGCGAGCTGGGCCGGGGAGTGGGACAGCTCACTCTCTCACATGCTTTTATTTCTGTTTTGTCTGGTTTCACCTGTCGGACTTGCTCCTAAGAAAGAGCCCTAGCCCCTGGCCACGTTCTTTTGGGGTTACCACCTGTCACTTTTCCAGGGAGGACAGAGGTGAGAGCCCAGCTGGTCTGGAAACCCCTCCCGGGCTTCTGCGCCGCGGCCCGCGCCGCCCCCAAAGCTGGAGCCCGGCCGGGGGTGGGGCAGGCGTGTCCCGGCCCCGCCCACGGGCGCCGCCCACGGGAGGGGAGCCTCCAGGGCTCCAAGTCGGGCTGGCCCCACCATGCGCTTCGGTCACCGCCAGCGCTAACGGGATCAACCCCGGCCTCTCTGTGCCGGCTCCTGGGGCTGCTGAGACAAAGCACCACCACCGGGGCCCTGCACACAGCAGAAATTACCTTCCCGGGAGGGTCCGCCCTGCCTCTTCCAGGTCCTGGAGCTGCATCAGCCCAGCCTCTGCCTCCATCTTCACACAGCCTGCCCTCTGGCTCTCCGCTCTTGTCTTTTTCTTTTTTTAAGATTTCTTTTTATTTTTGGCGGTACTGGGTCCCTGCTGCCTTTGCACTGGCCTTCTCTCTCTAGCTGTGGTGTGCAGCGGCGTCTCTCGGGGCAGAGCACTGGCTCCAGGCGCACGGGCGTCCGCAGCTCTGGGCCGCGGGGCTGGTTGCTCTGAGGCAGGCGTGGCGTCTTCCCGGACCAGGGCTAACCACTGGACCGCCAGAGAAGCCCCTCCACTTCTGTCTCTTCAAGGACACTGGTCTCTGGATCCAGGGCCACTCTAACCCAAGATGACCTTATGTGAAGTCCCTTAATTAACAGTTACATCTGCAAAAGTGGTTTTCAAATAAGGCCCCATTCTCAGGTCTGGGAGCAACCCTCGGCCCCCCGCACCATCCTGCCCCTGCCAAATTCCACTCCCAGCCTGTCCACACCCCACCCCTCCCTGAGGGAGCCCGGACCAGTCAAGGGGCAGAGGAGGACCCTCCCCCCACGAAGGTCCCTCCCAGGGCTCCTGAGCACCCTGAAGACAAAATTCCACTCTCACCTGTCAGCACCAGGGAGGGTTGGATTTCAGACTCCACCCTCGAATAAAAATGCACTTAAAGCCTTAAGCTGGACCATTTTAGCCCAAGACAGATGGGTAAGATAGGATAAACCTCCCTGCTTTCTCTCCCCTTAGCTGTGAGTTTGAAAGGTTCTGTAAGAATAAGCAGAAAGTAAACAAGCCAGGGCAGACAGCTGGAAACGAGACCGCGGCTTCGATCCGGGGCGACATGGGAAGGAACCAGGCAGCGACCTGAGGAGGCATGCCCTGCAGAGGCGGGCGCTCGGGCAGGAATGGGGCCAGCGAGGCTGGAGCCAAGCCGTGGGGGGAGGCGAGGGCCTGAGGGTCCGTGGGGCCCGGCCCCAGGGCGGCGTCTGCCGCTGGCTTCTCTCCGCTGGCTGGAGGTCGTGGAGGCCCATCCGTGGCAGAGCGGAGCTGGAGGCTGCTGGCCTCTCCCGTTCCAGGGTCTCTGGACCCCTCCCAGGGGGCCCACTGGCCTCAGAGGCCTGGGAAGGGGTGGGGTGGGGGTCCAGGGAGGATCCTGACCCTCCTGCCGCGAGTGAAGGGCGCTTGCAGAGCGTGGCAGTGAGCCCAGGCCGGGCCACCTGGCCCTGCCCACACGGAGGGCCAGCGAAGAGCGAGTCACGGAGAGCTGGGGGCCCCCGGCTAGGGTGACAGGCTGCTTTGACAGACAGAGCTGGAGAGAAGCCGGAGAAAGATGAAAGACGGGCCCCAGGCCAGGTATTTACAGCTGGCCTCGCATTCACACGTCTCCAGGCAGGAGGTGAGCCAGGCCTCCAGGCGTCGCCAGCCCCAGGGATCCAGGGCCACTCTAACCCAAGATGACCTTATGTGAAGTCCCTTAATTAACAGTTACATCTGCAAAAGTGGTTTTCAAATAAGGCCCCATTCTCAGGTCTGGGAGCAACCCTCGGCCCCCCGCACCATCCTGCCCCTGCCAAATTCCACTCCCAGCCTGTCCACACCCCACCCCTCCCTGAGGGAGCCCGGACCAGTCAAGGGGCAGAGGAGGACCCTCCCCCCACGAAGGTCCCTCCCAGGGCTCCTGAGCACCCTGAAGACAAAATTCCACTCTCACCTGTCAGCACCAGGGAGGGTTGGATTTCAGACTCCACCCTCGAATAAAAATGCACTTAAAGCCTTAAGCTGGACCATTTTAGCCCAAGACAGATGGGTAAGATAGGATAAACCTCCCTGCTTTCTCTCCCCTTAGCTGTGAGTTTGAAAGGTTCTGTAAGAATAAGCAGAAAGTAAACAAGCCAGGGCAGACAGCTGGAAACGAGACCGCGGCTTCGATCCGGGGCGACATGGGAAGGAACCAGGCAGCGACCTGAGGAGGCATGCCCTGCAGAGGCGGGCGCTCGGGCAGGAATGGGGCCAGCGAGGCTGGAGCCAAGCCGTGGGGGCAGGCGAGGGCCTGAGGGTCCGTGGGGCCCGGCCCCAGGGCGGCGTCTGCCGCTGGCTTCTCTCCGCTGGCTGGAGGTCGTGGAGGCCCATCCGTGGCAGAGCGGAGCTGGAGGCTGCTGGCCTCTCCCGTTCCAGGGTCTCTGGACCCCTCCCAGGGGGCCCACTGGCCTCAGAGGCCTGGGAAGGGGTGGGGTGGGGGTCCAGGGAGGATCCTGACCCTCCTGCCGCGAGTGAAGGGCGCTTGCAGAGCGTGGCAGTGAGCCCAGGCCGGGCCACCTGGCCCTGCCCACACGGAGGGCCAGCGAAGAGCGAGTCACGGAGAGCTGGGGGCCCCCGGCTAGGGTGACAGGCTGCTTTGACAGACAGAGCTGGAGAGAAGCCGGAGAAAGATGAAAGACGGGCCCCAGGCCAGGTATTTACAGCTGGCCTCGCATTCACACGTCTCCAGGCAGGAGGTGAGCCAGGCCTCCAGGCGTCGCCAGCCCCCAGGGCACTTTTCCTGAAGCAGGAGACAGAACTACAGGCTCCTGACCAGCAGCAGAGGCTTAAGAGAATGCCTGCCAGCGCAGGAGAGAGGGTCTGATCTCCGGTCCGGGCAGAGCCCACATGCCTCGGAGCACCTAAGCCCCGGTACCACAGCTGAGCCCACGAGCTCTAGAGCCCCTGCCCCACCGAGCAGTAACCGCCGTGGGAAGCCTGTGCCCAGCCCACCCCAGCAACAGGACTAGGGTAAATAGCTGGGCATTTTCACAGCAGGGACAGGCTGGGACTGGACCTTGTTATTAATAAAAGATCAGGAGGTCACACATCTCCCATCCGTGGGGCGGGGGAGACACTAGACATGGGCGAAGCCTGCAGGGCCTCCGAAAGGCAGGGGACGCCAGCCCGTAGGACGTCCTGGCTGTCGTTCAGGTGCTCAGTGCGACCCCATGGACTGTAGCACACCCGGCTTCCCTGTCCTTCACCGTCTCCTGGAGTTGAGTCAGTGACGCTGTCTGACCATCTTTTCCTTTTTTTCAGATTTGTTTATTTGCGGCCGGGTCTTCACCGCGGCACTTGGCTGCGGCGGGCGGGGGCTCCTGGTCGCTGCGGCTTCTCTTGTCGCGGAGCACGGGCTCCAGGCGCACAGGTCGCCGTCGCTGCAGCACACAGGCTCAGTGCCCCGCGGCACGTGGGGTCTTCCCGGGCCGGGGATCGAACCAGTGCCCCTTGCACTGCAAGGCAGACCCGCTACCCACTGGACCACCAGGGAAGTCCCCAGAACTTTAATTTTTACAAAATTATTTATTTATTTATTTTTGGCTGTTCTGGATTTTCACTGCTGCCACAGGCTCTCCTCTAGTTGCAGGAATGGGGGCTAATTTCCAGTTGAGGCGAGCAGGCTTCTTGTTGCGGTGACTTCTCTTGTGTGGAACTCAGGCTCCAGGGCTCACGGGCTTCAGTGGTTGTGGCTCCGAGGCGCCAGAGCACAGGCTCCATCGTTGCGGCTCACGGGCTTAGTTGCTCCGCAGCATGTGGGATCTTCCCGGATCAGGGACTGAATTCATGTCTCCTGCACTGGCAGGCAAACGCTCCACCACTGAGCCACCAGGGAAGCCCCCTATCTAACCATCGTATTCTCTGCCACCCTCTTCTTTTTTGCCTTCAGTCTTTCCCAGCAACAGGGTCTTTTCCAGTGAGCAGGCTCTTTGCATCAGGCAGCCAAAGTACTGGAGTCCTCCTACCCGCTCCCAGAAGCCTCTGCTATGAGATTCATCTTACTTGAAGGGTGCATGTGCACCGAGGGAAGGGTCCACAGCATCAAAACAGTACAACTGGCCAAAAAGAAGACAAAGACCTGGAATACTGCCCACTTACCTGGCTCAGGCAGTAACTAATCCGAAATCCACCTGCAATGCAAGAGACCCAGGTTCAGTCCCTGGGCTGGGAAGATCCCCTGCGGGAGGAAATAGCAACCCACTCCAGTCTTCTTGCCTGGGAAATCCCATGGACAGAGGAGCCTGGCGGGCTACAGTCCACGGGGTCACAAAGAGTCGGACACGACTGAGCAACTAACACTACACAGAAAGGATTTAAACTTCCCAAAGGAGTGACTCTCTCGCTAAGTACAGCCCCTCATTTTTCCACGGGGACTTTTCATTTCAATACACTTTGGACTTTGTTCTTTCCCTTCTGCCTCCTCGACAGGCAGGCAAGGAGTCAGGACCCAGCCCCTCACTGCGGGCGCTGTGGTCCAGCGGTTAGGACTTGAAGCGACTGCCCGCTGCCCTGACTGCTGCGGACAAACAACGTCACGAGGGGCCCGTGGAATACAGGGCTGCGGTGAGACCTGAGCTTCAGACAGACAACAGGTCATTTTCAGAATAAACCAGAGAGTGTGGGGTACAGGTATTGTAGAAACGTGTGAAAAAGAGTGAAGACAGGGATTCCAGTGGGCTCAGGTTTATTCACACTGGGCTTAGACAGGAGCCACCACGAGGGATCTGGCTGCACAGACATGACCGGGAGAGAGACCCAGGCAGAGAGAGGGAGAAGGGTCCAAGGGAGAAGGTCAAGAAGGAGAGAGAAGGGCCCGGCAGGCCCAGAGGCCAGAGGCCAGAGGGCCAAAGGGCCATGGCCCCTTAAGAATCTGGGGTTTCGGTATCTGGGTGAGGCCAGGAAGTTGGCCAGGAGGATGGTGCCGATCAAGTCCAGATTCCTCGTGGTGGTGGCTCCTACCTAAGTCCAATATGAATAAACCGGAGCCCAGCAACAGGGTCTTTTCCAGTGAGCAGGCTCTTTGCATCAGGCAGCCAAAGTACTGGAGTCCTCCTACCCGCTCCCAGAAGCCTCTGCTATGAGATTCATCTTACTTGAAGGGTGCATGTGCACCGAGGGAAGGGTCCACAGCATCAAAACAGTACAACTGGCCAAAAAGAAGACAAAGACCTGGAATACTGCCCACTTACCTGGCTCAGGCAGTAACTAATCCGAAATCCACCTGCAATGCAAGAGACCCAGGTTCAGTCCCTGGGCTGGGAAGATCCCCTGCGGGAGGAAATAGCAACCCACTCCAGTCTTCTTGCCTGGGAAATCCCATGGACAGAGGAGCCTGGCGGGCTACAGTCCACGGGGTCACAAAGAGTCGGACACGACTGAGCAACTAACACTACACAGAAAGGATTTAAACTTCCCAAAGGAGTGACTCTCTCGCTAAGTACAGCCCCTCATTTTTCCACGGGGACTTTTCATTTCAATACACTTTGGACTTTGTTCTTTCCCTTCTGCCTCCTCGACAGGCAGGCAAGGAGTCAGGACCCAGCCCCTCACTGCGGGCGCTGTGGTCCAGCGGTTAGGACTTGAAGCGACTGCCCGCTGCCCTGACTGCTGCGGACAAACAACGTCACGAGGGGCCCGTGGAATACAGGGCTGCGGTGAGACCTGAGCTTCAGACAGACAACAGGTCATTTTCAGAATAAACCAGAGAGTGTGTGGGGTACAGGTATTGTAGAAACGTGTGAAAAAGAGTGAAGACAGGGATTCCAGTGGGCTCAGGTTTATTCACACTGGGCTTAGACAGGAGCCACCACGAGGGATCTGGCTGCACAGACATGACCGGGAGAGAGACCCAGGCAGAGAGAGGGAGAAGGGTCCAAGGGAGAAGGTCAAGAAGGAGAGAGAAGGGCCCGGCAGGCCCAGAGGCCAGAGGCCAGAGGGCCAAAGGGCCATGGCCCCTTAAGAATCTGGGGTTTCGGTATCTGGGTGAGGCCAGGGAAGTTGGCCAGGGGAGGGATGGTGCCGATCAAGTCCAGATTCCTCGTGGTGGTGGCTCCTACCTAAGTCCAATATGAATAAACCGGAGCCCACCTGGAATCCCCTCCCCAGCTCTTTTCTTCTTTTTTACACTTTTCTTACAGGTATACTGAATAATTAGTGAGTTTTGGAAGATGTGAAATTCAAATGTGACTGAATAACTCTCTCTTTTTTTTTTGAAACATTTAAAACATTTTTGACCTCTTTTTATTGTTTTTTGTTGTTGTTTATTTATTTTCATCCATCTTTATTCTTTGGCCTGTGTGGGCCTCCCATCGCAGTGGCCTCTCTCCTTACAGAGTATGGGCTTTGGGCTCGTGCGCTCCAGAGCGCTTGGGATCTTCCTGGGCCAGGGATCGAACCGCCGCCCCTTGCACCACGGAAGCCCTACTTCTGTCTTAATTTGCTACATCCGGCCAGCCTTGCTGGCGTGATCCTGAAAAGCGTCTTCTCGAAAGCAGAAGGGGGCGGGGACCTTCCTGACCTCCCTCCCCAACTGAGCGCGGAGGGGAGAGGGCGGACGCCACAGGGCCAGGTCTACAGGGAGGCGCTGCTTTGTTCAATGGACACAGACAAAAGCCACCGGGCAGCCCCGAGATTTCCCACGAGATCCAAGATCCGTCCTCAGGCCAGCTCCGGGAGGGCAGCGGGCGCGGAGCTCCGCCCAGCCCCCATGTGCTTTGGAGCCGGCTGGCCGCCTGCCTCCCTCTTCCTGCACGGCCCCCTCCACCCGCGCCGCGCAGCCCCGCGCGCCGGCGCTCCAGCCCCTCCTCTGCCAGCGGCGCCCCTCTTCCCGGCTAGCACCTCGTCCTGACCTCCTCACTCACGCGTCGCCTCCGACATCTTCAGCTGCAAGAGGCCCCCTGACCCACATCACCTCATTTTTTTTAACCATGCAGTCCACCCATCTAAGCGCGAAGAGTTCTGGCACATTCACAGTGGAGCGTTCTTCACAATCAGTTCTAGAGCATCCCATCACCTTCAGGGGCTACCCTGTCCGCCTCAGTGGTCACTGCCCACCCCCTCCCAGCCCCTGACGGCCAGGCACCCTCTCTCTCTCTGCGGATCTGCCTGTTCTGGGCGTTCCCATCCGTGGACTCACCCCTGTGTGTCCTTCTGTGTCCGCTCCCCTCACTGAGCGTCGTGGTCTCGGGGTCCGTTCCCTTTGAAGGGCCGAGCGACGCTCCGTGTATGAAGGGACCACGTTTTGTTAATCCACCTGTGAGTGGGCGTCTGGGCCGCTGCGCTTTTTCGTTGGGGCGCCGCAGAGGAAGTGTCCGCGTGGACTGAGTCTGTAGTTCTCTCTGACATTCGCCTGGGACTGGCACTGCTGGGTCAGGGGTCACGCTGTCCAGCCCTCTGAGGCGTGGGTGCACGGGGCGGCCCAGCTCCTCACCAGCCCTGCCCAGGGCTCCACTCTGCTCCGCGGGCTGCGTTCTGCCCTCGCCGCGGGCGTGACCTGGTGTCGCACCACGGTCTCCGCTGGCCTGCCCTGACCACCTTCTCACGTACTTACGTCCATGTACGTGTCTTCTCTGAAGAAATGTATTTTCAGATCCTTTTGTAATTGGATTATTTGTCTTTTTAAAATTTTTTTTAAAAGTTGAGTTAAAAAAAAGTTGAGTTGTGTTCTTTTTATATCCTACGTACAAGTACCTTATCACATACATAATTTACCCTATTTTCTCCCGTTGGGTGGCTTGTCTTTGTGGGGGCCTATACAGATGTCACAGGTGTGGAGCCCTGTACTAAGGTCACAGGATAAAAATCTACAGAATTAATCAAGTCCCATAGCAACTGTTGCCATGAGCGCCCAGATCTGAACCAGCCGGTTCCCTGACCCCACAGTATGTAAAATAACCATCCTACTATCTACCTATAGCATCCTCAGCAATCATCTAATGCCACAATTCCAGTAGGAATTTTTCCTGTCTTGAAGCTACAAAAATGGACTGCATTTCTGTGGAAGCATTCGGCTCTCCCTTGAGCCAGCCCGCTGTTCTAACCGCGTCTCCCACGCTAATAAACTTTACTCTTCTCTCATTGTGCCTCACGTCTGGAAATTCTTTTCCAACCCGTGCACGGACCACGACAGTCTTCTCACTCTCTTCTACGAGACAGGATAGTTTTACGGGCTTCCCTGGTGTGGCTCAGTGGTAAAGAATCCATCCGCTAGCACAGGAGAGACAGGTGTGATCCCTTATCTAGAAAGACCTCATGTGCCTCCGGGCAACTAAGCCTAAAACTAGGCCGGGCTCCGTTTTTTTTTTACCCCCTTTTTGAAGGGCGGCGCTCCGTGTATGAAGACCACGTTTTGTTAATCCACCTGTGAGTGGGCGTCTGGGCCGCTGCGCTTTTTCGTTGGGGCGCCGCAGAGGAAGTGTCCGCGTGGACTGAGTCTGTAGTTCTCTCTGACATTCGCCTGGGACTGGCACTGCTGGGTCAGGGGTCACGCTGTCCAGCCCTCTGAGGCGTGGGTGCACGGGGCGGCCCAGCTCCTCACCAGCCCTGCCCAGGGCTCCACTCTGCTCCGCGGGCTGCGTTCTGCCCTCGCCGCGGGCGTGACCTGGTGTCGCACCACGGTCTCCGCTGGCCTGCCCTGACCACCTTCTCACGTACTTACGTCCATGTACGTGTCTTCTCTGAAGAAATGTATTTTCAGATCCTTTTGTAATTGGATTATTTGTCTTTTTAAAATTTTTTTTAAAAGTTGAGTTAAAAAAAAGTTGAGTTGTGTTCTTTTTATATCCTACGTACAAGTACCTTATCACATACATAATTTACCCTATTTTCTCCCGTTGGGTGGCTTGTCTTTGTGGGGGCCTATACAGATGTCACAGGTGTGGAGCCCTGTACTAAGGTCACAGGATAAAAATCTACAGAATTAATCAAGTCCCATAGCAACTGTTGCCATGAGCGCCCAGATCTGAACCAGCCGGTTCCCTGACCCCACAGTATGTAAAATAACCATCCTACTATCTACCTATAGCATCCTCAGCAATCATCTAATGCCACAATTCCAGTAGGAATTTTTCCTGTCTTGAAGCTACAAAAATGGACTGCATTTCTGTGGAAGCATTCGGCTCTCCCTTGAGCCAGCCCGCTGTTCTAACCGCGTCTCCCACGCTAATAAACTTTACTCTTCTCTCATTGTGCCTCACGTCTGGAAATTCTTTTCCAACCCGTGCACGGACCACGACAGTCTTCTCACTCTCTTCTACGAGACAGGATAGTTTTACGGGCTTCCCTGGTGTGGCTCAGTGGTAAAGAATCCATCCGCTAGCACAGGAGAGACAGGTGTGATCCCTTATCTAGAAAGACCTCATGTGCCTCCGGGCAACTAAGCCTACCCGCCACAAGTACTGAGCCACTGCTCCAGGGCCTCAGAGCCCAAGGCCTGAGGCCAGCATGTCCTGGAGCCCTGCTCCACAAGAGAAGCCACCGCGACCAGCCAGCCACACACAGTCAGTGCGGCCACAACAGCGTAGCCGTAAATAAAAAATAGGTTATTTTTAAACTTTTTTTTGTTTTTCTTTCTTTCTTTAAAAGAGTTTTTTGGGGGTGTATGCTGAGCAACATGTGGGGTCTTCGTTCCCTGACTAGAGATCAAACCTGTACTCCCAGCACTGGAAGAACAGACTGTTAACCACTGGACCACCAGGAAAGTCCCCCGAAGTTTTAAATTTTGATTAAGTCCAATTTATCTAATTTGTTGTTGTTGTTGCTTGCGCTTTGGGTGGCATAGGTAAGAAATCATTACCTGGTCCAAGATCACAAGACTATATACCCTGGTTTCATTTGAAATTATTTTGTCATTTTTAAAAGTATTTATTGAAAAACACAACCGACCTCAGGATAGGCTTCCAGCCAAATACAGGATGGCCAGTTACATTCGATTCCGACACATGGTGATACTTTCCTTGCAAGGCAGGGTGCAAACATTGCACGGGACACTAACACTAGGAAGTTATTCATCCTCAACGTGAAACTCAAACGTAACTGCTGTCTGGCTATTTGTATTTACTAAATCTGGCGACCTCACCCTAGGAGACACATCCTACTTGTTCACAGGAATTCCCATCTTCTCCGTCGCTGCTTTAGTTTTTTTGCACTGTGGCACAGTCAGAAATTGTGCATCTTATGGCTCCCGGCTCAGTGGTAAAGAATCCGCCTGCCGGGCTTCTCTGGTGGTCCAGCAGGTAAACAGTACGCCTTGCAGTGCAGGGTTCACCGGTTCGATCCCTTGCCCGGGCAGATCCTCCTTGCCGCTAAGCGGCTGGACTGGTGTGTCCAATTAGAGCCAGCGCTCTGGAGTGCATGCGCCCAGAGCCGGTGCTCTGCAAGGAGAGAGGCCACTGCAAAGGGAGGCCCACACAGACTAAAGAATAATGATGGATGAAAATAAATTTAAAAAACAATGAAAGAGGCCAAAATAAAAGAAAAATAAAGAATCCGCCTGCCAATGCAGGAGACACAGGCTTGATCCCTGATCCAGGAAGATCCCACTGCCCGGGGGCAACTAAGCTCATGCACCACAACTATTGTGCTCTAGAGCCTGGGAGCCACAACTCCTGAGCCACTAGTACAATAAAAACAAAAACAAAAAAATGAGCACCTTAACCGTGGCTCCCCGCTCAACCCCGGGAGCCCCGCCCCGTTTCATAGCAACATAGCCCCGCCCCCGGCCACAGGGCGTGGCTCACCCTGTTAACACGAGGCCCCGCCCACTCGGCTTCCGTAGCGGGCGCCGGCCGGGGTCTGAGCGTGCGTCCATGCGAGCGTGCGCGTGCGCAGGGCGTGGCCGATTCACCGTGCGCGCGCCCCGCAGCGCCTCGTACGTGCGCGTACCTGACGACTGCCGGGTTCATATACGGCGGCCAGCGGCTGTTGCGAGGGGACGACGGGACAGCGGGACATGGCTGCGGCGGGTCACCTCCTGGCGTTGGGGCTCGTGCTGCTGAGTGCCCAGGGTGGCTTCGGGGCAGGTCAGGACCCTGGGGTGGGGGGGCGAAGCCTGCTGGGGTCCCAGCCTGCGTGGGGCGGCTCGTTCTCCGCTCCGGGGAGACCTTGGCCCGGCAGGAGCGGGACCTTGGCTTGGGAGGGAGACCGCGGCCAGCGCGAGAGGAATCCCGGCCCGGGAGGAGGCGCTGCGGGCCGCCCGGCCCGCGGGGAGACCGGCGCAGGGGTGGGGAGGAGACTCGAGCCGTCGCAACTGCAACTGGCTTCCGGTGCTTATGGCTCCCGGCTCAGTGGTAAAGAATCCGCCTGCCGGGCTTCTCTGGTGGTCCAGCAGGTAAACAGTACGCCTTGCAGTGCAGGGTTCACCGGTTCGATCCCTTGCCCGGGCAGATCCTCCTTGCCGCTAAGCGGCTGGACTGGTGTGTCCAATTAGAGCCAGCGCTCTGGAGTGCATGCGCCCAGAGCCGGTGCTCTGCAAGGAGAGAGGCCACTGCAAAGGGAGGCCCACACAGACTAAAGAATAATGATGGATGAAAATAAATTTAAAAAACAATGAAAGAGGCCAAAATAAAAGAAAAATAAAGAATCCGCCTGCCAATGCAGGAGACACAGGCTTGATCCCTGATCCAGGAAGATCCCACTGCCCGGGGGCAACTAAGCTCATGCACCACAACTATTGTGCTCTAGAGCCTGGGAGCCACAACTCCTGAGCCACTAGTACAATAAAAACAAAAACAAAAAAATGAGCACCTTAACCGTGGCTCCCCGCTCAACCCCGGGAGCCCCGCCCCGTTTCATAGCAACATAGCCCCGCCCCCGGCCACAGGGCGTGGCTCACCCTGTTAACACGAGGCCCCGCCCACTCGGCTTCCGTAGCGGGCGCCGGCCGGGGTCTGAGCGTGCGTCCATGCGAGCGTGCGCGTGCGCAGGGCGTGGCCGATTCACCGTGCGCGCGCCCCGCAGCGCCTCGTACGTGCGCGTACCTGACGACTGCCGGGTTCATATACGGCGGCCAGCGGCTGTTGCGAGGGGACGACGGGACAGCGGGACATGGCTGCGGCGGGTCACCTCCTGGCGTTGGGGCTCGTGCTGCTGAGTGCCCAGGGTGGCTTCGGGGCAGGTCAGGACCCTGGGGTGGGGGCGCGAAGCCTGCTGGGGGTCCCAGCCTGCGTGGGGGCGGCTCGTTCTCCGCTCCGGGGGAGACCTTGGCCCGGCAGGAGCGGGACCTTGGCTTGGGGAGGGAGACCGCGGCCAGCGCGAGAGGGGAATCCCGGCCCGGGGAGGGAGGCGCTGGCCGGGGAGGGCCGCCCCGGCCCGCGGGGAGACCGGCGCAGGGGTGGGGAGGGAGACTCGGGTGAAGCCGATCTGCGCGGGGCAGCCCAGGAGGGGTCTTGCTCAGAGAGCTGGGGTGGGGTCGTCGATCCTGGCCGTCATCCCGGAGGTGGTGGGCTTTTGTCCCCAGGGATCCGCGGGACCCGTGGCACGTGATGGCCTCCGAGGCGGGCTGGCTCTGCGACCGGAGGGATTGACATTCTTCCCAGGATTTTAGGTCCCGTGTTTCACGGAGGCTGTGCCCTGGCCTCCGGAGTAGCCGGAACACTGACGTCCTTGTGGGGGAGGCCACCACTCCGCCTCCTGCAGGCTTGTCTGACTTCAGGGCCCAGGAGGAGGGGGCCGGGGTCCAGGCTCCTGTTTTCACTGAGATGGGAACGCAAGGCCCCAGGCCGCAGGGGCGGTGTTCCAAGGTCACCGTGCGCAGCGCGGCTCAGAGCAGGAGTGTAGGGGCTTGTTGGTCGGGACTCCACAGCCGCCTTGCGTTTGCCCAGCTCCTCCGGGGAGAGGCGGCCTGTTGGGTGGGCAGACGTGGTTTCGAGAACGCTCACCGGAAGATTAGGCGTGCCTTTCCGGGAGAAAGCAGGACAGCATCCCTTCACCTCCAAGACAGATTTTGTCTCTCCTGTGTGGATCGAGGTTTCAGGTTGGTTCTTGGTTAACGATTTATAGTGACCAGCAGGCAGAGAACAAAGTGCAGACCAGCTGGGTCTTCCCCCAGGGAAGGTGGGAGCAGGTGGGCCCTGGGCTGGTGCCAGGAGCCCTAGGGCGTGGGAGGGGCTGCCTCCTGGGGAGGCCTCTCTGGTAACCCCAGACCCACTGCAAGATCGGATCGAAGATCTCAGTCCACCGCTTTCCTCTTCTTATAATCAAATTGAGCGTTTATCCACTCCCTCTGGGCAGGGACCCTGGGAGGCCTGGCCGCCTGAGCCCTCCAGCTGCAGCCCTAGCCAGCGGCGGGGCAGGAGGCCTCGGTGCTGCTGCTCAGGGCACCGGTCCTCCGGTCCGACCCCCTTGGCTTTGGACGGCTCCTAGCCCGTCTGTGTGTACGCTTGTGGGGGTGGGGCGGTGTGTGTCTCGTCCTGTTTTCACTTTTCCCCGGGACTCGTCTGGGTCCCACGGTCCCTGTCCTGCCAGAGCGAGGGCGTGCGTGCCAGGGTGGGCCTCTCCTGGCCAGGTCTGTGCTCCTACAGCCTGCCTCGGGGCCGCAGGACGGTCCTCCTGCTGAGGGGGCCCTGCTGCCGGGGGGCCGGGTCCCCTGGTCCTGGCGCGGCCGGAGGGTGGGCCTGAGCCAGCTCCCTTGTCCCTGCGGGCCCCCCGCCAGGAGGGTGCGGGGAGAGCGCCCTGGCTGGCCTCCAGGAGGTGGTCTGCCCGCCTGCCCCGAGCTCCCTCTGGGCTGTGTCCCGAAGCCCGCTGGCCCTGCTCCCGGCCCGGCTGCCGAGTGGGCACGGAGGCGGCTGTTTTTAGATGAAGGTGACTTTGCTTGAGCACGAGGCTGGGGAAGGAGGGGTCCGGAGCTCGTCCCTCCTGGGGCTCTGCTGCCTCTGGCCGGGGCCCCTGTGAGTTCTGGGGTGCCGTGGGGCCTCTGGGGCGCTTGGCTGGCGGGGGGCTGGAGGGTGCACCTTTCCCCTCACTGCTTCCTGCGGGGCATCTGCGGCATCCTCCCTCAGGGGCCTGTCCTGGGGCCCCCCGTGGGAGTGACCCAGCCCCGCTGCTGGGCGACCAAGGTGCAGGTGGTCACTCGGGGCTGCGTGCAGCCCTCTGGGCAGGCTGGGGGGTCGGCCTGCGGGGCCTCAGATGGGGCCGCCCTGGGTGAGGCTGGCCCCAGGGCCGCTGCCCACACCCTGGGAGGGGCAGGCTGGGGGCCTGCCTCGGCTCCTCCCGTGCTGCGGCCCCGCCTGGCTGCCGCCCGGAGGTGCCCGGGGCACTTCTCGCTCCCTCAGGAGGCAGGGTGGGGCCTGGAGAAGACCCGCCTGCCCGGGCTCCTTCCTGGCACCCCTGGCACTGAGGCCCCAGGCTGCGGGGCAGGGCCTGTCTGAGGAGGGGCCTCTGGCCACGCCGCCTGCCCTGACTCACCTCCCGCTCTGCCCGGAGCTGCTGGATTTGCAGTCGTGGGAAGTCTTGGCCGAGACCTGGGTGACCAGAGGTGTCAGCCTCACCCTCGTCTGCCCGTCGCTGCCCGGCCAGGGGCCTGAGTTGCCGTGGGCAGCCATGGGTGGGTGGCCCTGAGGGTTGGCCTGCGAGGCCCCCGGGCCTGCGGCTGCCCGGCTGCGCGCTGCTCCACAGCCTGTGCCCCCGCGGCGGACGGGAGGGCACGCGTGTGTGGCACCCCCGGGGCGCCGCTCCTTTGCTTCTGCCCCGCTGGCCCGGCTTCCGAGACACCCTGTCCTCTTTTTGCTTTCAAGATTTATTAATTTTTTAAATTTTGGCCTCTTCGTTGGTTTCTTATTTATTTTCATTCATCTCCATTCTTTGGCCCCTGTGGGCCTCCCACCGCAGCGCGTCCCATCCTCTTAAGGAGCGCCGGCAGGGGCCAGAGGGGGGCAGTGAGGACCTGCGCTCAGGAAGAGGCCCCTCTGCACTGTCCATGTGTCCCGTCCGCGGGCTGTCTGGGGTCCTTCTCCTCCACGCGAAGGGGGCTAGAGTCCCCCGGACCGAAAGTGGAGCTGGAGCCCTGGGCTAGTGTGCGGCCAGCCCCCCGGGACCTCACCACCAGGGCATGCAGGGGTGGGGCGGGGTCGCCGGTGTCGGAGGAGCTGTTTGCCTCTGCCCACCGTCATTCCAGAAGGCAGCCCGGCGGCGAAGCCTGTCCCGGGTGCGAGCGTGACTCTCCGCGGAGGCTGGGAGTCGTGTGGCCGGGGAGCCTGAGCCCCAGCTCGCAGGGCTTCTCGCCCCTGGTGGGGCCGGGGGTCGGGCGTCAGCCAGGGTTTTCTCGGCCGGCGACGGTCCCCGGCGTCCCGTGCTGTCCGCCGGCCCCGCGCCCGGTGAGGGCATGGGGTCAGGTGGCGGCCTGGCTGCGTTCCTGCTGGCCAGACTGGCCCGGGGCAGCCCTGGACTTTGCTTTCAGCTGACTGTGCCAGAGGCCTCCGGGCTGGCTCGCTCGGCACCCACTTCCTGGGGGTACGGCCGCCTCGAAGGGCTGCCTCGGGTGTGGGTGACCCTGACAGAAGCAGAGGCCTCCTCCCTGGGGCCGGCGTGGGGGCAGCTGTGTCACAGAGTCCCGGCACCCGGGTGCGGTGTGAGCCTGCTGCCCCGGGGGGGGGGGGGGCATGTCCCCAGGGCTGCTCCCAGTGCCGGGAGGGGTGTGGTGTGGACGCACTGAGCTCCCAGAGGCGCAGCCCGACCCAGCTGCGGGCTCCTCTGGTCTGCCTCCCGGCCTCTCTCCGAGTGCCTGGAGGCCGCTGCCCCTGGTCCCTGCAGCCGAGCTCTCCGCTCTCAAGGCCTGTCCGCTGCTCCTCACCGTTTGTCTCAGTGGTTTTGCATTTCAGGTCCTAACGAGAAGGCCGTCACCAGCCGGGAGGTGTGCCCAGCTGGAAACAGTGGGAGGGCTGCTGGGCGCTCGGCCTCCAGCGGGTGCAGCCCCGTGGCCTGAGCACCCCTCTCCCGCTGGGTGGTCTTGCGCTGGCGGAGGGGCAGGGGGGACGTGCCAGGCGCCCAGAGGGGGCGGGCCCAGCAGTTGCTGTCCTGGTTCTGGCGGGGTGCGGGCGCCGTTCCTCCCCCAGGCCTGGGGCCAGTGACGACGTCCTGCCCCAGCCTGGCGGGGAGGGCATTCCTCGGCTCGCCGTTTGGGCTCTGAGAACCAGCACGGCCCCCTCCCCCGGCCCCGTGGAGGGGGCCTGCTGCAGCCTCCTGGGTCCTCCTCATGCCTCTCGCATCTCCTTGGCTGTCCAGGGGGCAGGATCTGGGCTTCTGTAGACGACGATGGCTCCAAAACACGCCTCACCTGCACCATGAACCAAAGTGCCACCGAGATCGTGGGCCACCGCTGGGTGAAGGGGGGCAAGGTGCTGCAGGAGGACGCGCTGCCTGGCCTGAGGATGGAGTACGAGTGAGTGGGGCAGGGCTGCTGGCGGCCGCCTCTGGGCCACGGGGAGGGAGGTGATGCTCGCGTCGCTGGCCCCTGACAGACGGCACGGAGATGCTGGAGGCCCGGCATCCAGGGAGGGTCTGGCTCCACGGCCTTCAAGGCCAGCCTGCTTCCTGCGGCCAGGGCGCGCCGCCCCGGCTCGCCGGGCTCTGGGCCCTCCGGGGGCAGCGCGGAGCCTTGTCGGGTGAAGGAGCGACTCTGGCGCCTGCCTAGGGCCTGGGTGGCGGCCAGGCCAGGGCTCCTGGGTGTGTCCCCCGCACGAGGACCCCATCCGCCCCTCCCTGCTCCCAGTGCCGGGAGGGGTGTGGTGTGGACGCACTGAGCTCCCAGAGGCGCAGCCCGACCCAGCTGCGGGCTCCTCTGGTCTGCCTCCCGGCCTCTCTCCGAGTGCCTGGAGGCCGCTGCCCCTGGTCCCTGCAGCCGAGCTCTCCGCTCTCAAGGCCTGTCCGCTGCTCCTCACCGTTTGTCTCAGTGGTTTTGCATTTCAGGTCCTAACGAGAAGGCCGTCACCAGCCGGGAGGTGTGCCCAGCTGGAAACAGTGGGAGGGCTGCTGGGCGCTCGGCCTCCAGCGGGTGCAGCCCCGTGGCCTGAGCACCCCTCTCCCGCTGGGTGGTCTTGCGCTGGCGGAGGGGCAGGGGGGACGTGCCAGGCGCCCAGAGGGGGCGGGCCCAGCAGTTGCTGTCCTGGTTCTGGCGGGGTGCGGGCGCCGTTCCTCCCCCAGGCCTGGGGCCAGTGACGACGTCCTGCCCCAGCCTGGCGGGGAGGGCATTCCTCGGCTCGCCGTTTGGGCTCTGAGAACCAGCACGGCCCCCTCCCCCGGCCCCGTGGAGGGGGCCTGCTGCAGCCTCCTGGGTCCTCCTCATGCCTCTCGCATCTCCTTGGCTGTCCAGGGGGCAGGATCTGGGCTTCTGTAGACGACGATGGCTCCAAAACACGCCTCACCTGCACCATGAACCAAAGTGCCACCGAGATCGTGGGCCACCGCTGGGTGAAGGGGGGCAAGGTGCTGCAGGAGGACGCGCTGCCTGGCCTGAGGATGGAGTACGAGTGAGTGGGGCAGGGCTGCTGGCGGCCGCCTCTGGGCCACGGGGAGGGAGGTGATGCTCGCGTCGCTGGCCCCTGACAGACGGCACGGAGATGCTGGAGGCCCGGCATCCAGGGAGGGTCTGGCTCCACGGCCTTCAAGGCCAGCCTGCTTCCTGCGGCCAGGGCGCGCCGCCCCGGCTCGCCGGGCTCTGGGCCCTCCGGGGGCAGCGCGGAGCCTTGTCGGGTGAAGGAGCGACTCTGGCGCCTGCCTAGGGCCTGGGTGGCGGCCAGGCCAGGGCTCCTGGGTGTGTCCCCCGCACGAGGACCCCATCCGCCCCTCCCTGCTCCCACGCCCCTGCAGGGTGGACTCGGACGACCGCTCGGGCCGGTACTCCTGCATCTTCCTCCCGGAGCACGCGGGCCGCACCAGCCTGGAAGTGAGGGGTAGGCGCCCGGGGGGGCGGGGGCCGGGCGGCGCCACCTCCGTCTCTGGCTGCGTCTGTGGGTCTGGGTCCTGACCAGCCTGCCCCGCAGGGCCCCCCAGCGTCAAGGCCGTGAAGAAGTCGGAGCACGCCACCGAGGGCGAGAGCGTGGTGCTGGCCTGCAAGTCGGACTCCTTCCCGCCCGTCACCGACTGGCTGTGGTACAAGACGGGCGAGTCCGGGGACCAGGTGCTCACCAACAGCTCCCAGGGCCGGCTCTTCGTGGTCTCCTCGGAGGGCAGGACGGAGCTGCACATCCCCAGCGTGGACCTGGAGGCCGACTCGGGCAAGTACGTGTGCAACGGCAGCAGCGCCGAGGGCACCAGCCAGGCCGCCGTCACGCTGCGTGTGCGCAACCGCTTCGCTGCCCTCTGGCCCTTCCTGGGCATCGTGGCCGAGGTGCTCGTGCTGGTCACCATCATCTTCATCTATGAGAAGCGGCGGAAGCCGGACGAGGTCCTGGACGGTGAGCCTGCCCCCGTCGCCGTGCCTCCCCGGGCGTTGCCCTCTGCCCCGGCTGGGCCGCGTGAGCGCGGGTGCCTCCGCGGGGGCGCGGGCTGCGGCACCAGCTGAGCCCGCGGCCGTGCCTGGCGGGCGGCCGGGGCCGGGGCCTGCTTGCCGGAGGGCTCTCCGGTGTCGCTCGTGTGGAGACTGCAGACGGCCTGCCTGAGGGTGCCCGCCCGCGGCGGGGGGCCTCGTGCTCAGCAGGTGGGAGACGAGGGCGGAGTCTGGGGGTCAGGGCCCCGCCGGGGCCTGCTGGGGCGCCCTGACCCCGCCTCCTCTCTCGCATGGGCTGCGGCGGCCAGACGAGGACGCCGGCTCCGCTCCCCTGTAAGTGCCCGCCTGCTGGGGCCCCGCCTGCGGGGGGCGGCCGGCCGTGAGGCCAGGGGAGGGGCGGGCCGGCCCCTGCTCTTCTGAGGGCTCCTCTGTCCCAGGAAGAGCAGCGGGCCCCACGTGAACGACAAGGACAAGAACATTCGCCAGAGGAACTCCAGCTGAGGTGAGGGCCGGGGCGGCCGTGGCCCGGGGGCTCCTGCTCCCGTGCCCGGTGGTCTAACCCCGCTTCCCGCAGGACCGGGAGAGCCTGCAGGTGACGCCCGCGGAGCCCAGCGCGTCCCGGCCTTCGCACAGCCCCGCGCCCTCCCCTGGTGGAACGCCCCCGGGAAAGCAGACCACGTTGTGCATTCAGAGTACATGTTTTCTCTCCTTTTTTAGAACCTGAAGTAGGGTTTTCCGTGTGTAGGCTCCTTTAGGGTCTTTGCTTTCCTTTTTTAAATGTCTCACGAGCACCCCAGGCCGGCTCTTCGTGGTCTCCTCGGAGGGCAGGACGGAGCTGCACATCCCCAGCGTGGACCTGGAGGCCGACTCGGGCAAGTACGTGTGCAACGGCAGCAGCGCCGAGGGCACCAGCCAGGCCGCCGTCACGCTGCGTGTGCGCAACCGCTTCGCTGCCCTCTGGCCCTTCCTGGGCATCGTGGCCGAGGTGCTCGTGCTGGTCACCATCATCTTCATCTATGAGAAGCGGCGGAAGCCGGACGAGGTCCTGGACGGTGAGCCTGCCCCCGTCGCCGTGCCTCCCCGGGCGTTGCCCTCTGCCCCGGCTGGGCCGCGTGAGCGCGGGTGCCTCCGCGGGGGCGCGGGCTGCGGCACCAGCTGAGCCCGCGGCCGTGCCTGGCGGGCGGCCGGGGCCGGGGCCTGCTTGCCGGAGGGCTCTCCGGTGTCGCTCGTGTGGAGACTGCAGACGGCCTGCCTGAGGGTGCCCGCCCGCGGCGGGGGGCCTCGTGCTCAGCAGGTGGGAGACGAGGGCGGAGTCTGGGGGTCAGGGCCCCGCCGGGGCCTGCTGGGGCGCCCTGACCCCGCCTCCTCTCTCGCATGGGCTGCGGCGGCCAGACGAGGACGCCGGCTCCGCTCCCCTGTAAGTGCCCGCCTGCTGGGGCCCCGCCTGCGGGGGGCGGCCGGCCGTGAGGCCAGGGGAGGGGCGGGCCGGCCCCTGCTCTTCTGAGGGCTCCTCTGTCCCAGGAAGAGCAGCGGGCCCCACGTGAACGACAAGGACAAGAACATTCGCCAGAGGAACTCCAGCTGAGGTGAGGGCCGGGGCGGCCGTGGCCCGGGGGCTCCTGCTCCCGTGCCCGGTGGTCTAACCCCGCTTCCCGCAGGACCGGGAGAGCCTGCAGGTGACGCCCGCGGAGCCCAGCGCGTCCCGGCCTTCGCACAGCCCCGCGCCCTCCCCTGGTGGAACGCCCCCGGGAAAGCAGACCACGTTGTGCATTCAGAGTACATGTTTTCTCTCCTTTTTTAGAACCTGAAGTAGGGTTTTCCGTGTGTAGGCTCCTTTAGGGTCTTTGCTTTCCTTTTTTAAATGTCTCACGAGCACCCCAGGCCGTCCTGAGGTTTGTGTGAGGCCCCGGCTGCCCCCACCCCGCGTCCCCTGTGTCCCCGGGTCCCCTGGGCTGCGGGTGTCCCGGTCTGTGCGCCCCAGGCCCCTTTCTCGAGTCTGCTGGGCTCGGCTGGGCGGGAGCCAAGGCCGCTGCCCTTGGCTGAAGGGCCCAGGAAGGGCCCAGGCCGTGCCCCGTGCCAGCGTCCTCCGCAGCCAGTGCTGTCAGGGCGCTGCGGGTCTGACCACGTGGCCGCCGGGAGGCTGTCCCCTCGTTGCTGCATCATCCCCACGCCGGGAGGAAGGCGGTCGGCTGACCATCTCGGAGCGGGAGCCCCTGTGCTGGGCCTGCGCCCCCTCCTCCCCGTCCTGCTCACAATAAAGTCTGCCTCTGTCCTGTCTGTGTGTCTGTCTGGGCCTGGGGCCGCCAGGAGAGCTCGGGAGATGGCGGAGGTCGCCGGTGAGGCAGGCACCGCGCCGCGCTGGGTGCCGGGCGGGTGGCACAGCAGGACGGGCGACGAGGTGGCCAGGCCCACTGGCGCTCCGGGCAGCGGCCCTCCTGTTTGCGCCCTTCAAGGCGGACCTGGGGAAGCCCAAAGCATCCTTCCCACGGGGCCCCAGGGAGGGTGACGCACCCCAGCTGCTGGGCACGCCGCTGTTCCAGGCGGAGCGCTGCCCGTGGCTTGTTGAGGGGCGGGGGCTCACTCCAGCCAGAGGTCTGTCCAGAGGCACAGCGGGTGGGGGTGGGTGAGCCCCCTTGGGACCCCAGCTGAGAAGGGGTGGGGCCGAGTCCCCTAGGAGAACGGGGCTGCCTGCAGCCCAGTACCTGGGGCAGATGGGGTCGAAGGACGGGGAGCAGGAGTCGCAGGAGGTGGGGCCTCCCACCAGGTCCACCCGGGGAAGCCGTGCCGGCAGCCAGTCGCTTTTGGAGGCCGGCAGACCTTCAGCTCTGAGTCGGGCTCCGGCCCTGCTGCTTGGGAGAGGCCGGCTCTCCGCTGGGCTGGCATCCCAGATGTCCAGAGAACCCCGCGATGTGGGCTCAGGTGGGAAGTCTGCATTTTTCAAGGTTGGCAAGAACTCCAACATACCAGCACCTCAAAACTTGCAGACAGACGGCCACAGCTTGAGGCCTGGTGGGCTCTGAGGGGGGTGGACAGGCCTCTGCCCAGCAGTCCCCAGGCTGCCCTCTGTCTGCAAGCCGGGTGCGTCACCAGTCTCCTGCGGCCCTGGTTTCCCTGACCTCCCGTGGGGTGCGCAGGGTCCTTCACGGGGGCCTTGTGCCCCGTATCCTGGAGCATCTGCCCCCCTTCCTGGGAGGGGAGGCTGCTGGTCCCAGAAACCCCAGGCCTGAGCTGGTCAAGGGGCTGCTGGCCAACCATTCTCCCTGGCCACCACCAGAGGGCACCACCTGCACACCAGGGCTCTGAGTCCTGGGAAGTTCGGGGAGCCGAGTCTACAGGTTTTGGGGCGCCCTGCCCGGCCCCGTGTGGGTCCTGGTTGGACGCGCTGGGTCCTGGGCACCCACCTCCGGAACCACATCCCTGCTTGTCCACCGGGCGGTGTGGACGGCACGGGTGCGCTGGGAACGGGGTTCCACCAGCACGGAGGAGGTGCTCACCGCAAGGCCGGGCCTCCGGGGGTGCTGCGAGGCTGCTGAGCCTGGAGCTGGACGTCAAGGGCACTTACGGGCGTTCCTACTTGTGGCCTGTGTCCCCCGGCCCTCTGGGGCCCCGTCCGCCTCGCGCGGCATCCCCAGCGTCCGTGCCACAGCCTGGGGCTCGGGAGGCACGGCTGAAGTTTCACCCAAAGTGCGGGCCTGTCCACGGCAGCACCTCAGGGACGTGTGGAGAGGGGCCCGGCTCCCCGAGAGGCTGCTGCTCAGCCCCCCGAGACGCTGCTGCCCATCGGGGCCGGGCTGCGGGGTGGGCCCGCGCTGCTCAGCGTGTCTTCCTCCCTCACCGAGCATTCCTGTCCATCCCTGGAGCAACAGCTTGGTGATCGTCGCCGTCTGCAGTCTCTGTACCATGGGGGCGGCCTCGGTTTCCCCGGGCGCAGGGCGGCAGGTCACAGTCTCGTCCCACGAGCCAGGGAGACCATCTGTGGCAAATCCCTGGAGGCGCCGAACCTGGGTCTGTCTTGGGGTCCAGTTGCTGAGGCGGGGGGCCAGGACTGGTGTGCCTTCCCTCTGGGCCAGACCCAGCTGCCCACTGTCCCCGTGCCACTGCCCCCGGCCTGGGCGCCCTGTGAGGGCCTGGCCTCGCTCCTCCCGCCGCCCCGGGGCCCTGACTCTGCGCACACCTCTCTTGTACAGCAGGGGCACCCCGAGTTCCCACGGCAGCGGGCAAAACATAGAGGGACTCAGGGGGTCTCGCCTGGCAGCAGAGGGCAGAGCCGAGAAGGAACGGGCCCGAGGTGTGGGGATCACCGGACGCCGCTCCTCCTGTGCCCTCTCGCCCTCACCGGGCAGTCCCAGGATTCTGTAGGGAGAGGACATTCCAGGTCAGCCAAGGCCCCCACCCCGGCTGCAGGTGCCGGGGGGGCGGGGCGGGGGGGGGCTGACGTCTGGACGGGGCCAGCTGTGCGGACAGCCCAGACTGAGGGACGTCCTCCCCGTCCGCAGGGCACCAAGCCGCTCCATGGGGCTGGGGAGTCGTCCGGTGCTTCCCTCGAGCTTGGACTCGGCCACTCGCTCGTGCCGGGCCTGCCCAGGCCTGACCTGGTCTCGTTTCCCTGGTCTCGAGCTGTTTCCCATGGAGAGGGTCCCCTGGCCGTGGACTCTGAGATTTGCACCAGCTGAGCTGGCAGCGTGGGGGGTCGCTGAGGAGGCGCGAGAGGCTGTGGAAGGGGGCTGGACGGCGGGACAAAGGCCCTGCTGGAGACCCCCGTGCCCGGAGCCCCGCGCCGCTGGCTGGCGAGGAGCGGGCTTTCCTTCCCCAGGCGGGGAGGCCCGGGGTGAGGAGCAACAGCCTTGGGAACTGACTCCAGGTTTCACTCTTGTCCGCGCAGTCTGGCCCCCACCCCGCCGTCTCTGTGTCCTGCCTCTCACTCCTGGGCCTCCGGGTCCCCTTCTCCGCCAGCCGGGTAGACGCTGCCCGCGGCTCTGCCCAGGCCACGCGGCCTGCGGGACGCGCTTCCTCAGACGTCCTCGTGGTTCTGTCCCTCCCCTCAGGTCCCGGCACCCCCTCAGCCCCTGTCCTGGCTCAGTCTGCGCTAGCCACCTTCTGAAGGACCGTCGCCCCCAGGCTGGGGTGGCCTGTGAGCCTCACTTCTGAATCCCGAGAGCTCGGACGATGCCGCGAACGCTCTGGTCTGGAGAGAGGCGAGAGCGGGCGGCGGGGTGGGGAGCGTGCGGCCTGGCTCAGGGGTGGCAGGGGCTCTGCAGGAGAGGGGCTGGACCCAGCCAGGTCCCGGGTGGACGGGTGCCGTTGAGCCCCTCCAGGCCTGGGGGGCCCTGGGCTGCAGGCCCGCCTCCTCCCCGCCCTCCGCGCGGAGCCCCAGGACTCTGGCGGTCTGCCCGGGCTGACCTCCTCCCAGGGTGAGCATGAAAGGCCCCCTCCAGCGGAGCACACATCTGCCCGGGGCGGGCGGCAACATGGCACGGCAACTCCGCGGCCCAGCCCCTCTCTCGCGGACTTGGGACAGATTACCGCCCAGCCTGGCTGCCGGTCTGGCTGAGAGCACAGCGGAGGGGGCCACTGGGAGGGCCCCGGGCCTCGGGGCAGTTCAGCCCGCCCAGTGCCCAGACGGGCCGTCCTCATCACTGTGGAGGCCTGCCTGCTGCGTGCAGGCCAGGGCCCATCTGCCCTCGCTGTCCTGGTCCCGACACCCAAGTGGCTGGAGGCCCCAGTAGGACGTCAGGTCCGAAAGCACCCTGGTCTCGAGCTGTTTCCCATGGAGAGGGTCCCCTGGCCGTGGACTCTGGATTTGCACCAGCTGAGCTGGCAGCGTGGGGGGTGGCTGAGGAGGCGCGAGAGGCTGTGGAAGGGGCTGGACGCGGGACAAAGGCCCTGCTGGAGACCCCGTGCCCGGAGCCCGCGCCGCTGGCTGGCGAGGAGCGGGCTTTCCTTCCCCAGGCGGGGAGGCCCGGGGTGAGGAGCAACAGCCTTGGGAACTGACTCCAGGTTTCACTCTTGTCCGCGCAGTCTGGCCCCCACCCCGCCGTCTCTGTGTCCTGCCTCTCACTCCTGGGCCTCCGGGTCCCCTTCTCCGCCAGCCGGGTAGACGCTGCCCGCGGCTCTGCCCAGGCCACGCGGCCTGCGGGACGCGCTTCCTCAGACGTCCTCGTGGTTCTGTCCCTCCCCTCAGGTCCCGGCACCCCCTCAGCCCCTGTCCTGGCTCAGTCTGCGCTAGCCACCTTCTGAAGGACCGTCGCCCCCAGGCTGGGGTGGCCTGTGAGCCTCACTTCTGAATCCCGAGAGCTCGGACGATGCCGCGAACGCTCTGGTCTGGAGAGAGGCGAGAGCGGGCGGCGGGGTGGGGAGCGTGCGGCCTGGCTCAGGGGTGGCAGGGGCTCTGCAGGAGAGGGGCTGGACCCAGCCAGGTCCCGGGTGGACGGGTGCCGTTGAGCCCCTCCAGGCCTGGGGGGCCCTGGGCTGCAGGCCCGCCTCCTCCCCGCCCTCCGCGCGGAGCCCCAGGACTCTGGCGGTCTGCCCGGGCTGACCTCCTCCCAGGGTGAGCATGAAAGGCCCCCTCCAGCGGAGCACACATCTGCCCGGGGCGGGCGGCAACATGGCACGGCAACTCCGCGGCCCAGCCCCTCTCTCGCGGACTTGGGACAGATTACCGCCCAGCCTGGCTGCCGGTCTGGCTGAGAGCACAGCGGAGGGGGCCACTGGGAGGGCCCCGGGCCTCGGGGCAGTTCAGCCCGCCCAGTGCCCAGACGGGCCGTCCCTCATCACTGTGGAGGCCTGCCTGCTGCGTGCAGGCCAGGGCCCATCTGCCCTCGCTGTCCTGGTCCCGACACCCAAGTGGCTGGAGGCCCCCAGTAGGACGTCAGGTCCGAAAGCACTGAGAAGGCCTGAGGGCTTCGGGACGCAGAGGCCCCCTGCTCCCCCCTGCTTCCCCAGGGCCTCCTCGATCTCTGCCCCCTGTCTGTCCATCCCCCCGCACTCCCCTGGGGCTGGGGAGGGGACCGGAGGCTAGGAGGCGTCCCAGGCTTGTGGCCGTCACCGAACGCCAGGAGTCACCTGCCCCCCGGCCCGGTTACAGCGCCGAGAGCAGAGCCTCCAGGGTTTCCCTGATCTGGGAGCCCAGGAGCCACGAGGCTGGGGCTCGAGCCCGAGGGGCTGAGAAGTGAGGCGGCCCAGCAGGGCGCTCCGGTGGGCCTCTGGTGGGAAGGGGAGGCAGGCCCTGGGTCCCCTCATGACCCTGGGCGCTCCCCCACTTTAAAGCCCACCAGCCTTTCGAGAGACTCCACTCCCCACTGCTTGAAAGTGGGACCCACAGCACCCTGGCGTGGCTCTTCCTACCGGCCTCATCCTGCCCCGTTCAGCCCAGATGTCCTCCTAGGCAGGAGGCAGGGGCAGCGGGGCCACCTGGAGACTCCCGACCTGACCCCGCCTCGCCCCTCCCCACACGCGTGCCTAGGGGTCCCTGTGCAGAGGCTCGAGTGAAATGACACAGCAAGGGCTCCGTGGCCTTTTATTACAGAAATTCTCAAACCAACAGAAACGAGGGAGGCTGGCACGGGGCAGAGAAGGGTCGGCCCCGCTCCCCGGAGCCCCGGCGGCAGGGGTCCTCGCCCGGCTGTGCCCTCCGGACAGAGGCGAACCGCAGCGTCCGGAGAAGGCCCCTCGCCAAGGTCGCGCGGGGAGGCCCCGGCTCCGCGGCTGGGCGCGGTGACCTTGGGCGCGCCCTTCCGGCCCGCGGGCCTCAGTTTCCCCTTCCGGAGCCAAGCCGGGTCGGGTCTCCGGGGGTCCAGCCGCGCGACCTTGGGCTGTCCCCGGCCCCGCGGCCTCCGCGGCCCGGACGCGGGCCGGGGCGGGGCGCGCCGGGCGGGGGCGCCGCTCCCACCGCCCCTCCCCCGCCGCGGCTCCGCCCCCCGCGGCTCCGCCCCGCCCGCCCCCGCCGTCCCCTCCCTCGGGCTCGGGCCGGCGGCGGCGGCGGCGGCTCCGCTCCGCACTGCCCGGCGCCGCCTCGCCATGGACGCGCGCGGGGCGGCGGGCGGCCGGGAGAGCCCGGGCGCGACCCCGCGCCGGGGCCGCCGCCGCCGCCGCCGCCCGCGCCCCCTCCGGGCCCCGGGCCGGCGCCCCCCCAGCAGGCGCCCCGCGCCGAGGCGGCGCCCCCGGAGGCGGCGGACGAGGGCGGCCCGCGGGCCCGGCTCCGCAGCCGAGACAGCTCCTGCGGCCGCCCGGGCACCCCGGGCGCGGCGAGCGCGGCCAAGGGCAGCCCGAACGGCGAGTGCGGGCGCGGCGAGCCGCAGTGCAGCCCCGCGGGGCCCGAGGGCCCGGCGCGGGGCCCCAAGGTGTCGTTCTCGTGCGGCGGGGCGTCCCCGGGGCCCGGGCCGGCGGACGAGGCGGGCAGCGAGGAGGCGGGCCCGGCGGGGGAGCCGCGCGGCAGCCAGGCCAGCTTCATGCAGCGCCAGTTCGGCGCGCTCCTGCAGCCCGGCGTCAACAAGTTCTCGCTGCGGATGTTCGGCAGCCAGAAGGCCGTGGAGCGCGAGCAGGAGCGCGTCAAGTCGGCGGGGGCCTGGATCATCCACCCCTACAGCGACTTCAGGTGCCGCCGCTCGGGGCGCCGGGCGCGCGCGGGGCCCGTCCGGGAGCGCCTCGGCAAGGGCGGGGCGGGGCGCGCGGCGGGTGACCTCGGGGCCCCTGGGTGACCTCGGGCGCGTCCGGACCCGCCCCGGTAGGACCTGGGCGCTCGAGGCGCCGCCCTCGGAGGCGCGTGCGGGCTCCTGCTGGGACCCTGGCGCGCCCCATCTCCCGCAGCCCGACACGCCCCGCCCTTCGGGGGCCACACGTCACGGGCCGCGAGTCCAGGGTCTGAGCGCTGAGGGGCGGAGAGGACGAATAGAGGGGAACGTGGGCGCCGGGGAGGCGCAGGAGCGGAAGGAAGGCGGAAGGAAGGGCGCCCGGGAAGGACGCGCGCCTAGAGGCCGGCGGGGAAAGGGTTAGGCGGACACGCCGGGGCCCACGCCCCCACCTGTGCCCTGCGCCGCAGGAAGGCGCGGCCCGCGGCCCTGGGCCCGGGTGCTGTGCGAGGAGGGGCCGCCGAGCGCGCCGGGGTCCCCCTGCTGCGGCCGAGCCTCCGCAGGGCCAGCAGCGGGGCGGCCGGGCCCAGGTGTCCGTGGTTGTGATTGCCGGCGCGGATTCAGCTGGGGCGCTTGGAGAGTGGGATCGTCCGCGTGCGTCTGTGACGTGCCCAGGTGTCCGCGGTTGTGCAGATGTGCGTTCAGACGGTCGGCGCCTGGGCGACCTCAGGGCGAGGCCGGAGCAGGGTCATCGCGTTTGTTTGCAGTTCCATTGCTGGGCGTGCGCCGTGCGGCCTGCGAGTGAGCACGATGCCTACCACTGCGGTCCGGGTGTGTGGTCACGAGCGTGTGACAGGGAGCCGGGTCCTGGGGGTGTGAGCCGAGCGCTCTGTGGGGGGCGTCTGCGCTGCGATGCCTGCTGTGCGTCGGGGCTCTCTGGGCCGAGGCGGCTTCAGCACCACGGACAGCAGTCCAGACGCCTCTGGGGTCCTCGGCCTCCTAAAGGCCCGGCCTGAGCGCCGAGGTCAGTGGCCTTTTGCTCCTGGACCCCCAGGGCTGGGCAAGCGGGCTGTGGGACTCTCCCTTTGCCTGGACAGCTAGGCGAGCGGAGGCCCAGGGTCACAAGTCAGGGACAGAGGCTGGAGGAAAGCCCTGACTAGCTCCTCACCCCTCAGACCCTGCTGGGAAGCGAGCGCAGCCTTGACCACAGGCTTGGGTTTGGGGTGAGGCCGAGGACGGACGTCCCTGGGGGCCCTGACTGGGGGCCCCCTGCTCAGGGGCGTCGCGTCCACCTGTAGATGGCTCCAGTCTGTGAAATGGGGAGCGACTTGCCTTCCAGGGGTCCCGGCCTGCCTGACCCTGTGAACCAGGGGGCTAGCACCAGGTGGCTGGAAAGGGACATGGGGGACGTCTGGGCAGGGTGAGGTGGCTGGATAAAGCAGTCATCCCCGTCCCCTCCAGGACGGTCTGCAGCCCCCTCGGGGCTGAGGGTGGCCCTGGCTGCTTCTCGGCTGCGGAAGGGGTGGCAGTGCTGGGAGGAGCGGGGCCCACGCCCCCACCTGTGCCCTGCGCCGCAGGAAGGCGCGGCCCGCGGCCCTGGGCCCGGGTGCTGTGCGAGGAGGGGCCGCCGAGCGCGCCGGGGTCCCCCTGCTGCGGCCGAGCCTCCGCAGGGCCAGCAGCGGGGCGGCCGGGCCCAGGTGTCCGTGGTTGTGATTGCCGGCGCGGATTCAGCTGGGGCGCTTGGAGAGTGGGATCGTCCGCGTGCGTCTGTGACGTGCCCAGGTGTCCGCGGTTGTGCAGATGTGCGTTCAGACGGTCGGCGCCTGGGCGACCTCAGGGCGAGGCCGGAGCAGGGTCATCGCGTTTGTTTGCAGTTCCATTGCTGGGCGTGCGCCGTGCGGCCTGCGAGTGAGCACGATGCCTACCACTGCGGTCCGGGTGTGTGGTCACGAGCGTGTGACAGGGAGCCGGGTCCTGGGGGTGTGAGCCGAGCGCTCTGTGGGGGGCGTCTGCGCTGCGATGCCTGCTGTGCGTCGGGGCTCTCTGGGCCGAGGCGGCTTCAGCACCACGGACAGCAGTCCAGACGCCTCTGGGGTCCTCGGCCTCCTAAAGGCCCGGCCTGAGCGCCGAGGTCAGTGGCCTTTTGCTCCTGGACCCCCAGGGCTGGGCAAGCGGGCTGTGGGACTCTCCCTTTGCCTGGACAGCTAGGCGAGCGGAGGCCCAGGGTCACAAGTCAGGGACAGAGGCTGGAGGAAAGCCCTGACTAGCTCCTCACCCCTCAGACCCTGCTGGGAAGCGAGCGCAGCCTTGACCACAGGCTTGGGTTTGGGGTGAGGCCGAGGACGGACGTCCCTGGGGGCCCTGACTGGGGGCCCCCTGCTCAGGGGCGTCGCGTCCACCTGTAGATGGCTCCAGTCTGTGAAATGGGGAGCGACTTGCCTTCCAGGGGTCCCGGCCTGCCTGACCCTGTGAACCAGGGGGCTAGCACCAGGTGGCTGGAAAGGGACATGGGGGACGTCTGGGCAGGGTGAGGTGGCTGGATAAAGCAGTCATCCCCGTCCCCTCCAGGACGGTCTGCAGCCCCCTCGGGGCTGAGGGTGGCCCTGGCTGCTTCTCGGCTGCGGAAGGGGTGGCAGTGCTGGGAGAGGGAGCGGGGTCCCCGTCCTTCTGTCTGTCCTGCGGCACAGTCGTCCGTGCATCCCTGGGCAGAGTGTAAACTGGGGTGAGCAGCGGGCTTGGGGCGAGGAGGGGTGCGCGTGGCCTGCAGATGGGCAAAGCTCAGCCAGTCAAGGCGAGAAACTAAGATCCTGCCAAGCTGGGGTGCCGCCACCCCAAATGCACACGCGAGGAGAAGGGAGCAGAGAGGTAAAGCTGCTTGCCCACAGCCACACAGCGAGTCCCAGGCAGAGCGGGGGCTCATGTCTGGGCAGACTGGCACCTGAGTCCGCACTTTGCACTGTTAGGGAGGCTGGCATCCTGTCCAGGCCAAGAAGAAACGGGAGGAAAAGCCATCTTGTGTTCACAAGTGTGTGCGAGGTAGTCTTAGGAGGCGCTCGTGGCCCAGCGGGGAGGAGCCGTGGATCCGCTTGTCCACATCTGGCTCCGTCTGTGCTCATGACCCGATCGATGGTCCACACACAGTCCCCGCCGGTGCCTGGGGGCGCCGGGACACGACTGAGAAGGGCAGCAGGGCGGGGAGGCCAGGACTCCCACGCCAGCCCCAGGCCCACTTCAAGCGACGACTTTGCTGAGGTTGGCTCGGCACCCGTCGGCACGACGGGGCACTCACGTCGGGTGAACTGGGGCGGCCGCGGCGTGGCCGCGCGAGCTCCCGGGGAGGGCGGTCCGCAGAGGCCTTGGTGGCCCGCCCCGCCGGGGAGAGCAGCGTGATGGCGGCCAGGCTGCGGAGGGGCGGGGGCATCGCAAGCGCCCCCGTGCCGCCACGCCTGGCCTGGCGTCCTTCCCAGCGTCACTGCCTTGGTTTCCCCACTTCTGATTCATGTCTGCACCTCCCGTGCACCCGGAAGCAGCTTCTTCCCCTTGGCAGCTTGCCTGCCTCTCTCACCACGGCGGGGGGCTCGCACCAGGGGGGCCCGGGACGACTCTGGGAACCGGTCGGGAGGCCCGTGTGGGTGCCAGGCTAGGCCAGTCGGGCTGTGAGCCCCTTTCTGGGCCTGTCTTCCCTTCCTCAGGGGGCTGTGGGTAAAACTCGAATTGGTACCTGGACGCAGATGTTCTAGGACCATCCGTGGGGTGGGGGAGGGGAGAAGCATGTTCCAGAGACAGCGGGAAGCCCTCCTGTTCTGGGCCGTCCACTTCTCTGCCACGTCCCCCACCTCCGTGGGTGGTGGTCCCTTGTGGATCAGGGCGGCTGTGGCCGAGAGGGGGCCTGGGGAGGCCTCGGGCGGCAAGGGCCTCGCCTCCCTAGAGAGAGTGTGGGCGAGTGACCGCCCACGGGCTTTCATCCTGTCCCCGAGTCTGCTAGCGCTGCTGAGGTCTGACCTGAGTCAGTCCTGCTGCTCAATGTCCCCAAACTGCATGCCGCCAGGAGGCCCGGTCTGCAGGGAGAAGAGAAGCAGGTCCCTGTCCTGGCGCTCAGGAGAGCGCAGACAAAGCAGGTGCTGTGGACACCGGCCTGTCTGTGATCACCTGGAGGACCCCGAGAGCCTGGGGGCGGTGGAGGGCCACTCTGAAGATCCAGCAGGGCTGAAGGCCTTCCCCGTCCCAGATGGCCCTACAGATCAGTAGGAGATCAGGATGCTCATGAAAATAAGCCCTGAATTATCCCAGGGCTGGGGGTGGGGCCCGGAGCCTCCCTGGTTCTGAATCTGGCGCTCAGAGCTGGGGCGGCAGACACCCCCGTTTCCCAGGAGGCCCGAAGCCCCGGCTCCCGGGGCAGGGAGGAAGGGAGCCCATGTCCCTGTGGGGGCGGGGGGCCCCAGGTGGCCGAGGCCCCCTCCTCACTCTGGGGGTCTCCCGCCAGAATTTGCAGCTTCTTGAAATCCCTGCTTGAGAAATGTCACATCCGTGTCCACATCCAGGGCCTAGGCACGACCTGGCGGCTCGGGGGCGCAGGGGAGTCCCCTTGACTAAGGCAGCTTCCTCAGCTACGCGCTCACTCAGGACAGACCCCTCCTCACCGCCCCCAGCCCAGCGCGTGCAGGCCACCCACCTCCCGCCTGGACGCCATGCTCTGCCCCTTCTGGCCGCCAGCAGGGGCGTCTCAGGATACACGTGGGTCGTCACTTTAAACGTGCCGTGGGCACGGCCCCCGTGGTCCTGTAGAGCCTGGTTCCGGCCTCTGTCGCCTTCATGCCCTTGTCCCAGCTCCTCCGCTCCTGGCTGCCCCAGAAGGCCAGCTCGTCGCCACCCAGGACTGGCCGTCGTGCTGGCCGCTCCTTGGGCTGGTGTGCAGTGCTCTGGCCTCTCCTAGCGGCTCTGCCCCATCATCCACCCACATGCCACTTCCTCCAAGAAGCCCTCCCAACTCACCCTGGTTAAAGTGGCCCCTCAGAAACAGCCTGCTCACTTATCTGTCTGTGTGGGACACCCGGCCCCCAACCCGGGCTGGGGGCCCCAAGGCCGCCCCGAGTCTGTCTGGTCCCCACACGTCCCTGACCTGGCGCCTCGCTGGCCCCAGAGTCTGTGCTGTCTTGGGATTGCCTGGGCATCCTCCCCCGGGGTTTCCCTTTCCAGAGCCCTCACACCTGCCCGGGATCTGTAACTCACATCCAAGGGCTCAAGCCGTAATCCTCCACCCCGGCTCATCCTGAATCCAGGCCTCCGGCCCCTAATCCCCCGGGATTTGCTCGATCTGGTCCATAACTCTTAGACTGCCTCCTGCTCTGTTCCTGGTTCTCCAACCTGAAAGGAAGGGGGCCGCTCCCCCTGTTCACCGCACCCCTGGCTGGCAGCTTCACACTCCCGGGAGGCCCCTGCCTGGCCCTTCCTGGTCCTGGAAGCGCAGGCTGCTTGTCCAGCCTCCGGGGCTGAAGGGAGGGGTCCAGAGACCAGAGGTGCCGGGCAGGCAGTGCAGCCCCCAGTCAGGCTGGGGGCCGGGGCCTGGGTGTCTCGAGGAGGAGCAGATGCCTCTGATCACACTGCGTCTAGATTCAGACAGAAGGAGGTCTTCACTGGGAGCAGTCTTTTGGTTTTGCCCTTAACACTCACCCGAGACCATGTGGACCCTCACAGCTCTCACGGTCTCTGTTCGTCGCCACCCCAAGACCCTGGCGGGGGTCCCCACGGCTGCTTGGAGAAGGCCCTAGCACCTGTGGGTGGACAGGGCCAGGATGCCCTCGGAGCCTGCCTTTCGCTGGGTGCCTCTCAGGTGGCTTGGAGAGGAGGCTGAAGGTCCCCAGGGCTGGAGGGACCTGCCAGGATCACACCTGCCAGGAGGCAGGAACCCAGACCTGGCCTGGGCACCGCCGTCTCGGGTGCTGGGTCCCTTCCAGCCCTGGCTCTCACGGACCAGGCCGCTGTGAACATCGTGTTACAAATCACTTTTTAATTTTCTTCTCTTCCTCTTGGATGACTTCCTTGGGATCAGTTCCCTGAAGCAGAAGGCCTGGGTCACCCGGCAAGTGAGGTGCTGAAGCTGTTCCTGGCAGGGCTGCTCCTGACAGCACTGACCCCCACCCACGGCGTTTCCAGAAGCAGGGCGCTCACTGCAGCCAGGCCGGCACGGGGTTTACGGCTTTCTGTTCATTTGTGCTGATTCGGGAGGGTGTTTCCTGCCCCTGGGAGCCTCAGTCTCTTCTTCTGTCCATCTGGGAGGGACGCAGGGAGTGGCAGGCTTTGGGGGTCCCCTGGCCCTGTCCTCCCTACACATGCTAGAGCCTTCTCCAAGAAGACGTGGGGGCTGCAGCCCTGTGGGGAGGGCGCCAGGCTGACGGGGGCTCCAGAAACCCTCGGGGTGGGCGTCTGTCCCTGCATCGCGAGGGACACTATCAAAGGACTCGGTCTGGAATTTGAGACCCTCCTCGATCGGAATCTCCAGGGAGTTGGGCTCAGACCCCAACCTGGGGCATCTTTCAGTCTCTGAGACTCTGGGCCTTGGGGGTGCTCTTTCCTACCACGTGTTGGCATAAATAGAACGTGGCACCCGCTGTGAGCCGCCGAAGAGCCGCCGTCACGTGACGTCACGCACATGCGCACCGTGGTGCGGCCGCCACCTTTAGTCCAGAAGGCGTTCATCTCCCCAAACAGCTCCCGGCCCCCGGCCCCAAGAACCCCCTCTGTCTGCGGGCCGGCCGTTCTGGACGTTGCCCATCTGTGGAGTCGCACCCTGTGCGTCCTCCTGGGTCTGCCCTCGCACTGGGCACCGCGTCCTCAGGGTCCCTCCACGGGCAGCGAGGGCCAGGGCTCCGCCCCTTGTGGCCGAGGATGCTCCATGGGTGGAGGCGTGTTCTGTGGGCACGTCCATCCGCGGGTGGACACGGGACTGTTTCCAGGTTGCCTGTGGAGCTGCCGTGGCTGCTGGGTCCCTTCCAGCCCTGGCTCTCACGGACCAGGCCGCTGTGAACATCGTGTTACAAATCACTTTTTAATTTTCTTCTCTTCCTCTTGGATGACTTCCTTGGGATCAGTTCCCTGAAGCAGAAGGCCTGGGTCACCCGGCAAGTGAGGTGCTGAAGCTGTTCCTGGCAGGGCTGCTCCTGACAGCACTGACCCCCACCCACGGCGTTTCCAGAAGCAGGGCGCTCACTGCAGCCATGCCGGCAGGGGGTTTACGGCTTTCTTTTCCTTTTTGGTCATTCGGGAGGGTGTTTCCTGCCCCTGGGAGCCTCAGTCTCTTCTTCTGTCCATCTGGGAGGGACGCAGGGAGTGGCAGGCTTTGGGGGTCCCCTGGCCCTGTCCTCCCTACACATGCTAGAGCCTTCTCCAAGAAGACGTGGGGGCTGCAGCCCTGTGGGGAGGGCGCCAGGCTGACGGGGGCTCCAGAAACCCTCGGGGTGGGCGTCTGTCCCTGCATCGCGAGGGACACTATCAAAGGACTCGGTCTGGAATTTGAGACCCTCCTCGATCGGAATCTCCAGGGAGTTGGGCTCAGACCCCAACCTGGGGCATCTTTCAGTCTCTGAGACTCTGGGCCTTGGGGGTGCTCTTTCCTACCACGTGTTGGCATAAATAGAACGTGGCACCCGCTGTGAGCCGCCGAAGAGCCGCCGTCACGTGACGTCACGCACATGCGCACCGTGGTGCGGCCGCCACCTTTAGTCCAGAAGGCGTTCATCTCCCCAAACAGCTCCCGGCCCCGGCCACAAGAACCCCCTCTGTCTGCGGGCCGGCCGTTCTGGACGTTGCCCATCTGTGGAGTCGCACCCTGTGCGTCCTCCTGGGTCTGCCCCTCGCACTGGGCACCGCGTCCTCAGGGTCCCTCCACGGGGCAGCGAGGGCCAGGGCTCCGCCCCTTGTGGCCGAGGGATGCTCCATGGGTGGAGGGGCGTGTTCTGTGGACACGTCCATCCGCGGGTGGACACGGGGACTGTTTCCAGGTCTGGCCACTGTGCCTGGAGCTGCCGTGGCTGCTGGTGTCCAGGCGTCCGTTGGGAGTCCCTGCTTTCCGTTCCTCGGGATCGGACCCAGGACTCTGTGGAACTGCGGGGCCACCGTGGTGACCGGAACGTTCCGCAGCGCCGGCAGTTTTCCCTTGAGTCGTTTAGGTTCTCGCTGTCTGACTGCTGCAGGGCTGGGCATCTTTCCAGGGGGCCTTTTGGCGTCTGTTTGTCCTCACGAGGAAATGCTGCACTCAGAACGCGGTGTCTGCCTGTTGGCAGGATGACTCCTCTGATGGACGGGCCACTTTCTGAGGGCACAGAAGTCCCCGGTGGAGTGTGGGGCTGGCCTCGGGCAGCGTATGGGCCCCGGCGGGGTGTGTCAGGCAGCGGAAGCCGCCAACCACCGCCTGCGCGGGCACTCGGAGCGCGGGAGCGGAGCCGGCCAGGCGCGCCCGCCCAGGTGCCTCGTCGCCGGCGCCTGCCGCTCCGCCTGTCCGCGCGGCCGGCCTCCTGGGGCTCTGTGGGGAGCCCGGCGGGCACGGGGTCCTGCACCCCGACAGCAAGCCGTGCCCGCCCGGCCCCCGCCCGCCTCCGCAGCGCCCCACAGCCAGCCAGCCGACACTCCCGGGCCGGTCCCCACCCCTCACCCCTCCCGCTCCCCTGCTCGTCTTGCCTCCCTGCTCAGCCCTGCGTCCTTAGGGGTGCCAACCTCATGCCAGGGAGCTGGGGCTTTTTTGGTCCTGGGAAACATTTAGTCGGTTTCTGAGCCGCTATTCCAGGTCTCCGGCTTCTTCCAGAGGAAAAGGTCAGGCTGGGCGGTGAGAGGGACCCGGCGCGGGGAGCCCAGGTGGCAGGGGAGTGGAGTCTGTAACTTGGGAGGGTCTCCCAGAGGCTAGGCCCACACGAGCCACGACCCAGGGCCAAAGCTTCACAGTTTCAGCTTTCCCCGAGTGGGTGGGCTGGTCCTCGAGGGCGCCTGCGCCGGTGGTGGAGCCGGCGGACCGCCTCCTCCGAGAGCCCCGTGCAGAGGCAGACCCCCGACTCGCTGCGCCTCCCCCTAGGTTCTACTGGGACTTCACCATGCTGCTCTTCATGGTGGGAAACCTCATCATCATCCCCGTGGGCATCACCTTCTTCAAGGATGAGACCACGGCCCCGTGGATCGTGTTCAACGTCGTCTCGGACACTTTCTTCCTAATGGACCTGGTGCTGAACTTCCGCACGGGCATTGTGATCGAGGACAACACGGAGATCATCCTGGACCCTGAGAAGATCAAGAAGAAGTACCTGCGCACGTGGTTCGTGGTGGACTTTGTGTCCTCCATCCCCGTGGACTACATCTTCCTCATCGTGGAGAAAGGCATCGACTCGGAAGTCTACAAGACGGCTCGCGCCCTGCGCATCGTGCGCTTCACCAAGATCCTCAGCCTGCTGCGCCTGCTGCGGCTCTCGCGCCTCATCCGCTACATCCACCAGTGGGAGGAGGTGGGGCTGCGCGCGGGCCGGGGGGCGGGCTGGGGGCGGGGCGGGGAGGGGCGGGGGCAGGGCTGGGGTCTGCGGGCTTGAGGTGGGCCGGGGCGGGGCCGGGACGCAGGGGCGGAGGAGCGACCACGAGGGGGTGGCGAAGGCCGAGGTGCCACGGTGGGATCAGGCCACGGCTGCAGGAGGCACCAGGAGCAAAGAGGCGAGGCCATGGCGGGAGACTCCTGGCGGGGCTGCCAGGGGCCAGGGCCCCAGTGAGAGCCCCAGTGAGAGCGGGAGCCCCTCATTGGGTGAGGGCCCCGCGCAGAGTTCCAGGGCCTGCAGTGAGGGGCCTGCCTAGGGCTGGGGCCTGGGCAGGAGGGCACAGGGCGGGCGCAGGAGCCCCTGCCTGGTGAGGTCATGGGGCCAGCACGGAGCCTGACCCGCCCGCAGCGCCTCGGTTGCCTGAGAGCCGCATTCCAGGTCTCCGGCTTCTTCCAGAGGAAAAGGTCAGGCTGGGCGGTGAGAGGGACCCGGGAGCCCAGGTGGCAGGAGTGGAGTCTGTAACTTGGGAGGGTCTCCCAGAGGCTAGGCCCACACGAGCCACGACCCAGGGCCAAAGCTTCACAGTTTCAGCTTTCCCCGAGTGGGTGGGCTGGTCCTCGAGGGCGCCTGCGCCGGTGGTGGAGCCGGCGGACCGCCTCCTCCGAGAGCCCCGTGCAGAGGCAGACCCCCGACTCGCTGCGCCTCCCCCTAGGTTCTACTGGGACTTCACCATGCTGCTCTTCATGGTGGGAAACCTCATCATCATCCCCGTGGGCATCACCTTCTTCAAGGATGAGACCAGGGCCCCCGTGATCGTGTTCAACGTCGTCTCGGACACTTTCTTCCTAATGGACCTGGTGCTGAACTTCCGCACGGGCATTGTGATCGAGGACAACACGGAGATCATCCTGGACCCTGAGAAGATCAAGAAGAAGTACCTGCGCACGTGGTTCGTGGTGGACTTTGTGTCCTCCATCCCCGTGGACTACATCTTCCTCATCGTGGAGAAAGGCATCGACTCGGAAGTCTACAAGACGGCTCGCGCCCTGCGCATCGTGCGCTTCACCAAGATCCTCAGCCTGCTGCGCCTGCTGCGGCTCTCGCGCCTCATCCGCTACATCCACCAGTGGGAGGAGGTGGGGCTGCGCGCGGGCCGGGGGGCGGGCTGGGGGCGGGCGGGAGGGGCGGGGGCAGGGCTGGGGTCTGCGGGCTTGAGGTGGGCCGGGGCGGGGCCGGGACGCAGGGGCGGAGGAGCGACCACGAGGGGGTGGCGAAGGCCGAGGTGCCACGGTGGGATCAGGCCACGGCTGCAGGAGGCACCAGGAGCAAAGAGGCGAGGCCATGGCGGGAGACTCCTGGCGGGGCTGCCAGGGGCCAGGGCCCCAGTGAGAGCCCCAGTGAGAGCGGGAGCCCCTCATTGGGTGAGGGCCCCGCGCAGAGTTCCAGGGCCTGCAGTGAGGGGCCTGCCTAGGGCTGGGGCCTGGGCAGGAGGGCACAGGGCGCGGGCGCAGGAGCCCCTGCCTGGTGAGGTCATGGGGAGCACAGCACGGAGCCTGACCCGCCCGCAGCGCTCCCTCGGTTCTGCCGTGTGAGAGGCAGGCTCCGCCGGCCCCTTGGCAACGGGGAAACGGCTCCGAGAGGCACCCCTCTCTCCCAAGTCTGGACCTGCCTCTGGTGTCAGAGCGACTGGACGCCTGCAGCCGGGAACGGGGTCAATGGAAGAGGCCGTGACCCTCGGAGAGGGCCGTGGGCGCCCATCCGGGCAGAGATGCGGGTGCCGGGGCGGCAGGCTGGAGACGGGGCCAGGTTCTCTAGTCTCGGCGCTTCGTGACCTTGCAGGGCCTCTGGGGAGCGGGGGCCACACTGGGGGTGGGGGGCGTGGGGGGCCTCGGTGGTCCCTCACGCGCTCTGCCCCGCCCCCAGATCTTCCACATGACCTACGACCTGGCGAGCGCGGTCATGCGCATCTGCAACCTCATCAGCATGATGCTGCTCCTGTGCCACTGGGACGGCTGCCTGCAGTTCCTGGTGCCCATGCTGCAGGACTTCCCGCGCAACTGCTGGGTCTCCATCAACGGCATGGTGGTGAGCCGCCCCGGCGCCGAAACCGGCTCAGGGAGGGCGGCCCTCTGGGACGCCGTCCCGGGTGGAGCCCGGCAGAGGGTGAACAGGGAGACCCTGACCCTGAGGCCACGGGGCTGCTGCGGTCTCCCTTGCCTCCCCAGAGAGCACGTCATCTGCTGTTTTGCGATTCATTCCTCTTACTTGCACACGGGTGTGCGGGCCCAGTCGTGCCCCTGCAGCCCCTTGGCGTGCAGCCCGCCAGGCTCCTCTGTCCTCTGGGTTCTCCGGGCGCGAGTCCCGGAGCGGGCAGCTTCCCCTTCCAGGGGATCTTCCCGACCCCGGGAATCAAACCCGCGTCTCCCGCGCCAGCAGGCGGATTCTTGACGGCTGAGCCACGCGGGAAGCCTGTTCTGTCTGTACTGTGTCATTTAAATGGCAATTTCGTCACAGCCCTCAAGAGGCACAGTGGCACCTTGGGCCCCAAGCACTAAACGGGGAGGAAGACGCGGAGCACCTGCTGCTTTCCGGCTGCGAGGCTGTCGGCCAGCCCTCCTCCTGCTGGAGCTGGCTCGCGGGGCAGCGGGGCAGGGACGGGCGGGAGCAGGGCCGGGAAAGCCCGCGGGCCCTGGCCCGGCGCCGGCCCAGCTGCCCTGCTGAGGCAGCCCATTGTCTGACCGGACGCCCGGGCATGTGGTCCTGCTTCCTGAAGGGGGCCGCGGCCCCTCCCCGCGCCGGGTCCTCTGAGGACAGGGAGGGGTGCTCCTGGCCCTGCCTGACCAGGGTCGCCGTGCCCCAGCCCTCTGTCCCCGGGACCTCCCCATCCTCTGCCTCTCAGCTCCCCTCGGAGACTGCAAGGGGTGGGGGCTCCCAAGCCCAGGGCTGGACTCTGCCCCCTCAGGGCCTGTCCCCCGGGACTGAGGAGGGGAGGCGGCCTTGGGCCCGGCCTCTGCGGAGCTGCTGTGACGCCCGTGCCCAGCACGCTGGCCGCCTGGAGCCACGCTCCTCGGTTACCTCTGGACACAGGGGGCTCCCCGGCGGGGCGGTGGGGGCGGCGGGGCTCCTCGGGCCGGGGCCCCTGCCCACTGCCCGCACGTGGCCTTGCAGAACCACTCGTGGAGCGAACTGTACTCCTTCGCGCTCTTCAAGGCCATGAGCCACATGCTCTGCATCGGGTACGGCAGGCAGGCGCCGGAGAGCATGACCGACATCTGGCTGACCATGCTGAGCATGATCGTGGGCGCCACCTGCTACGCCATGTTCATCGGCCACGCCACCGCCCTCATCCAGTCGCTGGACTCCTCGCGGCGCCAGTACCAGGAGAAGGTGCGAGGGGGGCCCCTCTGAGGGGCGGGGTGCGCCCCACGTCCCTCCAGCGCCACACGTGATGCTCGGGATGGGGGCCGGGGGCCGGGCGCCCCAGAGCAGCCTGTGGCTGTGACTAGGACCGGACCCTCTGCTCCTCTGTGGGGAAGCAGCTCCCCGACGGAGAGCCATAAAGCTCAGGGCCCTGAGCAGGAAGTCCGGAGCCCGCAGGGGGGTTGAAGGGGGACACAGGCCAATGAAGGGGACGGGGGGGCCAGGTCTGAACTGGGCAGGGCTCCCTGGTGAAGGGCGTCTCTGTCTTAGGAGGCGTGGGGGTGCTGGGGTGCCCAGGGAGAGGGGGCGGCCTCTGGGTGGGCAAGGCTGTGGCTGTCCTGGGACTTGGCCTCTGGGGGCCAGTCCTTTCTGGAGGCTGGCCTCCGCTTCCCCTCCCTCAGGCCGAGGGTGGCCCAGACACCGCCCCATTGTCCCTGTGCTGCGACCCGAGGGCTGACTCGGCCCGGCGGGCGCAGCACCCCAAGCGGCGCCCAGCCATCAGCTCGACCCGGTCAGCTGGGCCTGGTGCCAGGCGTCCCGGCTGTCAGAAGCCACCAGCCTCCTACCCAAACACAAGCTGGTGCCGCCACCCGCCTGCCGTCACGGGTTCCGCTGAGCTCAGGGCAGCTGTGGCGGGCTGGGGGTGGGGCCTGGGCGCCCCGGACAGCAGGGCCTGGCACCCTCGCCTGGTGCCCACTCCCAGCCCTGTTGAGGAGGGGCTGGGCTGGCGATACGCAGAGGGACCATCGAGGAGGGTGGCCGGGGCCGCCGAGGGGTCAGGGGAGGGGCGGCACAGCCAGAAGCCACCCGAGACGCAGGGGTGACTGGTCTACTGCCGGGGTCGTGCCGAGCGGGGCATTCTGGTCGCGCATCTGAGGTCTCGTCCGCCCTGTGTGTCCCACACCGTCGGCGGCGCACGCCGAGGCGGGGCTCGCGAGCCGCTGCGGCTGACCGGGCCCTCCTCGTTGCAGTACAAGCAAGTGGAGCAGTACATGTCCTTCCACAAGCTGCCCGCCGACTTCCGCCAGAAAATCCACGACTACTACGAGCACCGCTACCAGGGCAAGATGTTCGACGAGGACAGCATCCTGGGCGAGCTCAACGGGCCCCTGCGGGAGGTGAGGGGGTCCCCTGCCCTGGGCAGCCCCGGGTGGCCTTGGCTTGTGGACACGCTGCCCCATCTCCGCCTCCGTCGCCACGTGGCCGCCCAGCTCTGGCCCTCACTCCCTTTCCTCTCCCCTGGCCCCTGGGGACCTACACTTTTGATCTTTACTTAGACATGTGCATCACACCAAATTTGCAAAACCAGATATAGGCAGAAAACGTCCAGCTTCTGTTCTGTCCCTCCACGGGTTTCTTCCAGCTGTCTGTCAGTTTTCGGTTTGGGGGGTGCCCAGGGAGAGGGGGCGGCCTCTGGGTGGGCAAGGCTGTGGCTGTCCTGGGACTTGGCCTCTGGGGGCCAGTCCTTTCTGGAGGCTGGCCTCCGCTTCCCCTCCCTCAGGCCGAGGGTGGCCCAGACACCGCCCCATTGTCCCTGTGCTGCGACCCGAGGGCTGACTCGGCCCGGCGGGCGCAGCACCCCAAGCGGCGCCCAGCCATCAGCTCGACCCGGTCAGCTGGGCCTGGTGCCAGGCGTCCCGGCTGTCAGAAGCCACCAGCCTCCTACCCAAACACAAGCTGGTGCCGCCACCCGCCTGCCGTCACGGGTTCCGCTGAGCTCAGGGCAGCTGTGGCGGGCTGGGGGTGGGGCCTGGGCGCCCCGGACAGCAGGGCCTGGCACCCTCGCCTGGTGCCCACTCCCAGCCCTGTTGAGGAGGGGCTGGGCTGGCGATACGCAGAGGGACCATCGAGGAGGGTGGCCGGGGCCGCCGAGGGGTCAGGGGAGGGGCGGCACAGCCAGAAGCCACCCGAGACGCAGGGGTGACTGGTCTACTGCCGGGGTCGTGCCGAGCGGGGCATTCTGGTCGCGCATCTGAGGTCTCGTCCGCCCTGTGTGTCCCACACCGTCGGCGGCGCACGCCGAGGCGGGGCTCGCGAGCCGCTGCGGCTGACCGGGCCCTCCTCGTTGCAGTACAAGCAAGTGGAGCAGTACATGTCCTTCCACAAGCTGCCCGCCGACTTCCGCCAGAAAATCCACGACTACTACGAGCACCGCTACCAGGGCAAGATGTTCGACGAGGACAGCATCCTGGGCGAGCTCAACGGGCCCCTGCGGGAGGTGAGGGGGTCCCCTGCCCTGGGCAGCCCCGGGTGGCCTTGGCTTGTGGACACGCTGCCCCATCTCCGCCTCCGTCGCCACGTGGCCGCCCAGCTCTGGCCCTCACTCCCTTTCCTCTCCCCTGGCCCCTGGGGACCTACACTTTTGATCTTTACTTAGACATGTGCATCACACCAAATTTGCAAAACCAGATATAGGCAGAAAACGTCCAGCTTCTGTTCTGTCCCTCCACGGGTTTCTTCCAGCTGTCTGTCAGTTTTCTCGGTTTTTTTTTTTAACCTTTATTTTACTTTTAACAGTTTTCTGGTTTTTATACAAAACCGAGGCTGCAGGCCTCCGGGTGTCCCCTCTGGAGCCCCTCCTCCACGCGTGTGGGGCTGGGCGCTTGCGCTGAGGGAGGGGCCCACGGCAGAGTGGAGGCCAGTGCCCAGCCGTGCGTCCCTCCACGGGTGACGCAGTGGACAGCCTGGGAGAGAGTCCGAGCGCACTCTCATTTTGAAAGGTCTCCCCTGCTCTTTGTCATGGTTTCCTGACGTTTCTGCTCGCGTCTGCTGAGGAACTAGACCGGCCCAGGTTGCTAAGAAGCGAGCCGGGCGGCATCTCCCACAGCCGGGGCTGAGTGACCTGCGGCCCTGCCCCGAGAGAATGGGCGTCTCTCGCGTCGAAGACGCTGGGCGGCGTTGTCTAGGGACACAGTCCTCACGGCTCTCCGGGCCTCCGGGGCTGCTCACTGGGCCTTCACGCTGGGTCTGGACAGGCCTGTTAGGCCTGCACTGGGCCACCTCGCCTGGCTCTCTGTGCAAGTGGAGCTGGGGTCTTCCCGCCCACGGCGTCTTCTCCAGAGGGGCTTTGCTGGTGGAAGGAGCCGAGTTTTCTCTATGGTAAGCGTTCCTTCTCGCTGAAGTGCGCCTTAGAGAAAGCGCCCCTCCCGTCTTCAGGGCTCATCTGACGGACATCCCGTCAACTGAAACCCCCGCAGGTCCAGCATGGACCCTCCCGTCCCGGACGCTGCTCCGTCGAGGACAGCATCCTGGGCGAGCTCAACGGGCCCCTGCGGGTGAGGGTCCCCTGCCCTGGGCAGCCCGGGTGGCCTTGGCTTGTGGACACGCTGCCCCATCTCCGCCTCCGTCGCCACGTGGCCGCAGCTCTGGCCCTCAGCTCTGGCCCTCACTCCCTTTCCTCTCCCCTGGCCCCTGGGGACCTACACTTTTGATCTTTACTTAGACATGTGCATCACACCAAATTTGCAAAACCAGATATAGGCAGAAAACGTCCAGCTTCTGTTCTGTCCCTCCACGGGTTTCTTCCAGCTGTCTGTCAGTTTTCTCGGTTTTTTTTTTTAACCTTTATTTTACTTTTAACAGTTTTCTGGTTTTTATACAAAACCGAGGCTGCAGGCCTCCGGGTGTCCCCTCTGGAGCCCCTCCTCCACGCGTGTGGGGCTGGGCGCTTGCGCTGAGGGAGGGGCCCACGGCAGAGTGGAGGCCAGTGCCCAGCCGTGCGTCCCTCCACGGGTGACGCAGTGGACAGCCTGGGAGAGAGTCCGGCGCACTCTCATTTTGAAAGGTCTCCCCTGCTCTTTGTCATGGTTTCCTGACGTTTCTGCTCGCGTCTGCTGAGGAACTAGACCGGCCCAGGTTGCTAAGAAGCGACCCGGGGCGGCATCTCCCACAGCCGGGGCTGAGTGACCTGCGGCCCTGCCCCGAGAGAATGGGCGTCTCTCGCGTCGAAGACGCTGGGCGGCGTTGTCTAGGGACACAGTCCTCACGGCTCTCCGGGCCTCCGGGGCTGCTCACTGGGCCTTCACGCTGGGTCTGGACAGGCCTGTTAGGCCTGCACTGGGCCACCTCGCCTGGCTCTCTGTGCAAGTGGAGCTGGGGTCTTCCCGCCCACGGCGTCTTCTCCAGAGGGGCTTTGCTGGTGGAAGGAGCCGAGTTTTCTCTATGGTAAGCGTTCCTTCTCGCTGAAGTGCGCCTTAGAGAAAGCGCCCCTCCCGTCTTCAGGGCTCATCTGACGGACATCCCGTCAACTGAAACCCCCGCAGGTCCAGCATGGACCCTCCCGTCCCGGACGCTGCTCCGTCGAGGACAGCTGGCACCCGGACTTCGACGGCGCGCATGCGTTTGAAGGCTCTTGGTTTTCATACTGGGCTTTTTAAATCAATTCCTATTCTTCCCTTGTGATAGCTTCCCATTAACTCGTGTGGGTTTTCCAGGCAGTCCTATAATACAGTAAAGAGAGAGTTTTACTTTTTCGTTCCTGGTTCTCAGCTCTCCGAGAGCTTTTCCACGTCTAACGGCGCTAGCCGGCGTGGCCGGCACAGAGTGGAACAGCAGGGAGTCCTTCCCCGATCCTGTCCTTGGCAGAACCTCTGGTGTCTGCCCGCTAAGATGCCGTGTTTCGGGCGGCCGCTCGCTGCCTCCAGACGGAGGGTCTGCAGCCCAGGGGAGGGCAGGACGGGGCCTGACCGCCCACCCGCCCGCCCGCAGGAGATCGTCAACTTCAACTGCCGGAAGCTGGTGGCCTCCATGCCGCTCTTCGCCAACGCCGACCCCAACTTCGTCACGGCCATGCTGACCAAGCTCAAGTTCGAGGTCTTCCAGCCAGGAGACTACATCATCCGCGAGGGCACCATCGGCAAGAAGATGTACTTCATCCAGCACGGCGTGGTCAGCGTGCTCACCAAGGGCAACAAGGAGATGAAGCTGTCCGACGGCTCCTACTTCGGGGGTGAGTGTCCGCGGGGCGCGCGGCGGGCTGGGAGGGGCGGGGAGGGATGAGCCGGCGCTGTGCGGGCCGAGGCGGGGCCGGCCCCGCGGTGAGGCTGCCGCCCCGGCTGCGCAGAGATCTGCCTGCTGACGCGGGGCCGGCGCACGGCGAGCGTGCGGGCCGACACCTACTGCCGCCTCTACTCGCTGAGCGTGGACAACTTCAACGAGGTGCTGGAGGAGTACCCCATGATGCGGCGGGCCTTCGAGACGGTTGCCATTGACCGCCTGGACCGCATTGGTGAGTGGGTGCGGCGGCCAGCCCCGGGGCTGGGGGGAGGCAGCTCGAGGGCAGAGGGGCGGCCCAGTGGACCCCAGGGCTCCTTCTCGGGGAACGGAGAGGTCGCTGCTCAGCAGGCGGTGTCTGACTGCCGACGGTGTACCCGTACGTGAGGATGCGGCCCCGAGGGAGATGCGGCAGCCAGCTTCGAGGTGGCCGTGGGGGAGGGTGCTGGGGGCGGGGAGGGTGCCTGCGACTCGAGACCAGAGGGGCCGACCCAGCAGGAAGACAGATTCCAGAGGGAACACAGTGCACGAGGTGGGAGAGAGGCCGGAAGCCAGGGAACCTGGGAGGAGCGAGGGCAGCAGGCGTCCGGGCTGCGGGGCAGAAGCTACGGGAGCCGCAGGTGATTCCAGCCAGAGGAGGACCCGGCTGGCTGTGGATTCAGGGTGTGTTTTGTCCGCTGGGGGAGTCTGGGGGCCTGGCCTCTGTGTAGGCGGGGCGCCCTGGGAACCAGGGCCTGGCAGGGAGGGGTGGGGAGGGGATGCTGGACAGAGCTGAGCACGCGCCGAAGACCAGACGCAGGAGTCAGGGAGGCCCCTGGTGCCACGCGTGGCAACAGAGCTGGCCACCATGGGGTGTGGGTGGACGGGGCAGGAGAGCCGATGGAGGACTCCCAGGACACAGACAGCACTCGACATGTTTACGGAGGACAGGCAGTCAGCACATATTCAAGGCGCTTGTGAAAAGCAGGCGCCAGGAGACTACATCATCCGCGAGGGCACCATCGGCAAGAAGATGTACTTCATCCAGCACGGCGTGGTCAGCGTGCTCACCAAGGGCAACAATGAGATGAAGCTGTCCTACGGCTCCTACTGGGGTGAGTGTCCGGGCGCAGCGGCTGGGAGGGCGGGGAGGGATGAGCCGGCGCTGTGCGGGCCGAGGCGGGGCCGGCCCCGCGGTGAGGCTGCCGCCCCGGCTGCGCAGAGATCTGCCTGCTGACGCGGGGCCGGCGCACGGCGAGCGTGCGGGCCGACACCTACTGCCGCCTCTACTCGCTGAGCGTGGACAACTTCAACGAGGTGCTGGAGGAGTACCCCATGATGCGGCGGGCCTTCGAGACGGTTGCCATTGACCGCCTGGACCGCATTGGTGAGTGGGTGCGGCGGCCAGCCCCGGGGCTGGGGGGAGGCAGCTCGAGGGCAGAGGGGCGGCCCAGTGGACCCCAGGGCTCCTTCTCGGGGAACGGAGAGGTCGCTGCTCAGCAGGCGGTGTCTGACTGCCGACGGTGTACCCGTACGTGAGGATGCGGCCCCGAGGGAGATGCGGCAGCCAGCTTCGAGGTGGCCGTGGGGGAGGGTGCTGGGGGCGGGGAGGGTGCCTGCGACTCGAGACCAGAGGGGCCGACCCAGCAGGAAGACAGATTCCAGAGGGAACACAGTGCACGAGGTGGGAGAGAGGCCGGAAGCCAGGGAACCTGGGAGGAGCGAGGGCAGCAGGCGTCCGGGCTGCGGGGCAGAAGCTACGGGAGCCGCAGGTGATTCCAGCCAGAGGAGGACCCGGCTGGCTGTGGATTCAGGGTGTGTTTTGTCCGCTGGGGGAGTCTGGGGGCCTGGCCTCTGTGTAGGCGGGGCGCCCTGGGAACCAGGGCCTGGCAGGGAGGGGTGGGGAGGGGATGCTGGACAGAGCTGAGCACGCGCCGAAGACCAGACGCAGGAGTCAGGGAGGCCCCTGGTGCCACGCGTGGCAACAGAGCTGGCCACCATGGGGTGTGGGTGGACGGGGCAGGAGAGCCGATGGAGGACTCCCAGGACACAGACAGCACTCGACATGTTTACGGAGGACAGGCACGCACAGTGCAGCTCTATCCATATTCAAGGCGCTTGTGAAAAGCAGGCGCTCAGAGGGACTTGCTGGATGCGGCAGATGTTCCACAGCCGCCTGGCACCTGTCCGGTGGCCTTCAGCCCCGACTTGTCTGCCATACACCAGGTGCTAGCCTCCTGCCTGCGGGATACAGCAGGCGCTCCATTTCGGCTTACTGTACACAGCAGGTGCTGGACGTCCGTTCACCGCAGGCAACAGGGGTCCCGTTCGCGCTGGGCGGACAGAGCAGGAGTCCAGCGCTCGCCCGCTGGGCACAGCGGGCACTCCTATACTGGCCGGCTGGACGCGGGAGGGGCCCGGCTCACCGGCACCGCACAGGGGCGGCCCTGACGCCTGCCCCCTCTCCCGCCCCCCAGGCAAGAAGAACTCGATCCTCCTGCACAAGGTGCAGCACGACCTCAACTCGGGCGTCTTCAACAACCAGGAGAACGCCATCATCCAGGAGATCGTCAAGTACGACCGCGAGATGGTGCAGCAGGCGGAGCTGGGCCAGCGCGTCGGCCTCTTCCCGCCCCCGCCGCCTCCGCAGGGCGCCTCGGCCATCGCCACGCTGCAGCAGGCCGTGGCCATGAGCTTCTGCCCGCAGGTGGCACGCCCGCTCGTGGGGCCTCTGGCACTGGGCTCGCCGCGCCTCACGCGCCGCCTGACCCCGGGGCCCGCGCCCGCCGCCGCCTCGCCGGGACCCGCGCCCGCCGCCAGCCCCCCGGGCGCGCCCGCCAGCCCAGGCGCGCGGACGGCCCCTGCCGCAGCGGCACACCGGCTCCCGGCCGCGCCCGCCCGGACCCGCGCTGCCCGCGCCCGCCTAAGCCGCGCCTCGCGCCCGCTGTCTGCCTCGCAGCCCTCGCTGCCCCATGGCGCACCCGGCCCTGCGGCCACGGCGCGACCGGCCAGCAGCTCCACGCCGCGCCTGGGGCCCGCGCCCACCGCCCGGGCCGCGGCGCCCAGCCCGGACCCCAGGGACTCTGCGGCGCCCTCGCCGGGCGCGGCCGGCGGGCCCGACCCCGTGGACTCCGCGCGCTCACGCCTCTCGTCCAACTTGTGACCCCTGCGCGCCGCCCCGTAGCCCGGGGCGGGGTCGCCCCCAGACCAAAGCCGTGGCGCAGCCCGGGCCGCCCGCCCCCGAAGCCATAGACCAGACGCAGGTAGTTGTAGTCGGACGGGCGGCCCGGGCCAGCGGGACCGCTCCCGCCGCGCTCCCCCAGTCGCCCTGCGCCCACCCACATCACCCCGGCCCCTGGCGGCGGCGCGCGGGCGAGGGGGCTCCCTTCACCTCGGTGCCTCAGTTCCCCCAATGTGAAGTGGGGACGGGCCGGCCGGGGCCGAGGGGAGAGGGCGGGGAAGCCGCCCGCGCCCGCCCGCCGCCGAGGATCGGTCTTTAAGTGCAATACTCGGCCCACCGGCTTCCCGCTGCCTCCTTCGCGCTCACGCAATAACCAGCCCAGTCCCGCCCACGCGTCGCGCGACCTCCCGGGAGCGGGCACGCCTGCTCCCCGGCACCCGGCGTGGGGCGAGGCTGGGGCTCCCGGACAGCGGAGGAAGCAAAACCCCGGCCCACGCTGCATCCAGGAGATCGTCAAGTACGACCGCGAGATGGTGCAGCAGGCGGAGCTGGGCCAGCGCGTCGGCCTCTTCCCGCCCCCGCCGCCTCCGCAGGGCGCCTCGGCCATCGCCACGCTGCAGCAGGCCGTGGCCATGAGCTTCTGCCCGCAGGTGGCACGCCCGCTCGTGGGGCCTCTGGCACTGGGCTCGCCGCGCCTCACGCGCCGCCTGACCCCGGGGCCCGCGCCCGCCGCCGCCTCGCCGGGACCCGCGCCCGCCGCCAGCCCCCCGGGCGCGCCCGCCAGCCCAGGCGCGCGGACGGCCCCTGCCGCAGCGGCACACCGGCTCCCGGCCGCGCCCGCCCGGACCCGCGCTGCCCGCGCCCGCCTGAGCCGCGCCTCGCGCCCGCTGTCCGCCTCGCAGCCCTCGCTGCCCCACGGCGCGCCGGGCCCGCGGCGCCGGGGCGCCCGGCCAGCAGCTCCACGCCGCGCCTGGGGCCCGCGCCCACCGCCCGGGCCGCGGCGCCCAGCCCGGACCCCAGGGACTCTGCGGCGCCCTCGCCGGGCGCGGCCGGCGGGCCCGACCCCGTGGACTCCGCGCGCTCACGCCTCTCGTCCAACTTGTGACCCCTGCGCGCCGCCCCGTAGCCCGGGGCGGGGTCGCCCCCAGACCAAAGCCGTGGCGCAGCCCGGGCCGCCCGCCCCCGAAGCCATAGACCAGACGCAGGTAGTTGTAGTCGGACGGGCGGCCCGGGCCAGCGGGACCGCTCCCGCCGCGCTCCCCCAGTCGCCCTGCGCCCACCCACATCACCCCGGCCCCTGGCGGCGGCGCGCGGGCGAGGGGGCTCCCTTCACCTCGGTGCCTCAGTTCCCCCAATGTGAAGTGGGGACGGGCCGGCCGGGGCCGAGGGGAGAGGGCGGGGAAGCCGCCCGCGCCCGCCCGCCGCCGAGGATCGGTCTTTAAGTGCAATACTCGGCCCACCGGCTTCCCGCTGCCTCCTTCGCGCTCACGCAATAACCAGCCCAGTCCCCGTCCACGCGCGTCCGCGGCGACCTCCCGGGAGCGGGCACGCCCTGCTCCCCCCGGCACCCCGGCGTGGGGGCGAGGCTGGGGCTCCCGGACGAGCGGAGGAAGCAGCGCCCACCGCACCCCCACGCCCCACTGACGCCCACGCCCCCATTCCGCGCAATAAACGACAGCATTGGCGCCCAGATTCACGCGTCTGATTGCTCGGCTGGGATGCGGCGCGGCCCTCCCCGGGCCGCGGTCCCTCCCCAGGCCACAGTCCCCAGGCGGCGACAGACCTCTATTCACACCACGGCACGGGCCGGTCAGCTGAAGAAGAAGGTGGAGCGCTTCACCTGCTCCAGGTCGAAGGTGCCTGCCGAGCAGAGGAAGGCTGTGGGCGGGCCCCGGGAGGCCCCGCCCCGCGCCGGGATGCCCCGCCCCTGCCCGCGGGGCGCCTGCGCCGGGGCCCACCTGTCTGCGGCACCGCCTGCAGCGTGTCCTTCAGCTTGGAAACCCAGGGGCTCCTGGCGGCCCTGAAGGCAAAGGCGGGCGGGGTGAGGCGGCTGCCAGGGGCGGGGCGGCCGCGCCGCGGGGGCGGGCTCTCACCTGGGGCCCGAGCAGAAGCGCTCGAGGAGGAACCTGGACAGGTCGTGCAGGATGGGCTCGCTGTGCAGGCGGACGAACTGCTCCCGACAGACCTGGGGTGGGGAGGCCGTCAGGCGCCAGGAAGCAGCCCGTGCGGGCGGAGCGGGCCCCGGTCAGGTGGGAAGGGGGCTCCGGAGAGGGGGGTCACCTGGTTCATGACGCTCACGTCGGCCGCGTGCGTCCAGAAGCAGTCATGCACCGAGACGAAGGTCAGGCCCTTCCTGCAGCCGCAGCGGGGGGCTCCCGTGGAGAGGCGCGCCAGGCTCCTCCCCGCTGCCCGCGCCCCCTGCCCCCCGCCGGCTCTCGGCTCAGGGCCCTCCCCACGCCCCAAGCCCCGCGCTCCACCGGCGTAGGTGACCAGTTCTCCTCTCAGGAACAGGCCCCTTCACCACCCAGCCCCAGGGGACGCCTGCAGGGTTCTCAGCTGCCCCAGGGGGCCGCGGACGCGGGGCCCAGTCCACAACAGGACTCGCCCCAGGGAAGCCCCCAGGGGCGGGGTTGTCGGGACGCGGCAGGTGCGGACACCTGGCTGGGGCAGGCACACCGCCCACCGCGCGAGCGGCTGCCCCTGACCGCCGTCCATGGCCGCACCACCTCCGGGGCGCTGAGGCTAAGCCGGACACCTCTGTCCGTCCTCGGGACCCTCGGAGGGCCAGCTTCACACACGGAGCTGCCCCCACCCTCCGCGGGGCGCGTCCTGCCCGGCCCCCAACCCCGCCCGCCGGCGGTCCCCGTGGCCGGAGGGCTCCGGCCCAGCCCAGGGAGTCCCGGGAGGGCCCGGCCGGCACACCTGTAGCAGTGCAGGGCCGTGAGCATCATGTGCGTGGAGTCCAGGGAGTGGATGAAGTTGGGCGGGAAGCCGTTCTTCTGCTTCAGCGTGTTGGGCTTCCTGGGGGTGGGCGGGTGTCGGCTGGGGGCTCTGGGGCCTCTGAGCAGCCTGGCCCTGCCCACCCCAGCCAGGGCGGCCTCCCACCGGTTCCGCCACTCACTGGTTGGTGTCCACGCTGCTGCTCAAAGTGAGGCTCTGGAGGCCGCCTTTTATCTGCAGGGTGGGCACAGGGGAGGCAGAGTGAGTCCTGCCCAGCGCGGCGGGGTGGGGCGGGGCGGGGCTGCACGCACCATGACCCTGGAGTCCCGGTGGTAGGGCTGGATGACGGGGACGCCCAGCGGTGTGACCCACTCCACAGCCGAGCCCGTGAGGGAGATGAGCCGGGCGCTCTCGGTCAGCCAGCGCTGCGGGGACGGCACCCGGTCAGGCGGGCCAGGGCTGGGGCCGGGGCCGGGCCGGGCCGGGCCGGGCCGGGGGGAGACGAGGCCTCACCTGGATGGACCGGGTGCCGGAGAACATCTCCTGCAGACTGCTGAACACCTGGCGCACGAGGTAGTGAGACGCCTCCCACACGAACGCCTGGGGAAAGCGGAGGCCGGGGTGGGGGGGGCCCGGGTCCCCTCAGAGCGCCCCGCGCACTCAGCGGCGGGCTCGCTCTCAGGGGCAGGGCCGAGCCCCTCCTTCGGGACCGCCGGCTCGGGGCAGCGACCTCGCGCACCTGGGGGAAGTCCTCAAGCTCCCGGAGGCGCTTCTCGATCTGCAGGCGGCCGCCGTAGCGGGTGACCCCGTACACCACGGTCATCACCGTCTGCTTGACCACCTTGCGGCTGATGAAGCCCTCCAGCTCCTGGGCCACGCGCACGCCCTGCGCGGCGTCCTGCCTGCGGAACACCTCCACCTGCGGGGCGGGGGCCGATGGGCGGGGGCCTCCTCCCGGGGACCTCCCTGGGAACGGCCCCACGGCCTCGTCTCGGGAAAGGGGCGGCTGTGGGGGCCACAGCACCCAGGCGCTCCGAGCCCGGCCGGGGTGGGCTGGGGGACGCGGGCGGGGCGGGCGGGGCCGCGGGGCCCACCTGAGCAGCCACCTCGCTGTATACGTCCTGCGGCAGGTCGGAGGGCGACAGGTTGACAGAGGCGGCCCCCACGCTGTCGCGGCCCAGGGCGGCATAGTGCTGCAGGCCGTTGCAGGAGCCGTCCTGGGCAGGGTGGACGGCGAGGGCTGGGCGAGGGGGGCCGTGCTTCCCCAGCGCGACGCAAGCCAGCCCTCGGGACCTGCGCCCAGACGGGCGGACGCGACGGGCCCCTGCAGCGGGCCCGAGGCAGAGTGAGTCCTGCCCAGCGCGGGGTGGGGCGGGGCGGGGCTGCACGCACCATGACCCTGGAGTCCCGGTGGTAGGGCTGGATGACGGGGACGCCCAGCGGTGTGACCCACTCCACAGCCGAGCCCGTGAGGGAGATGAGCCGGGCGCTCTCGGTCAGCCAGCGCTGCGGGGACGGCACCCGGTCAGGCGGGCCAGGGCTGGGGCCGGGGCCGGGCCGGGCCGGGCCGGGCCGGGGGGAGACGAGGCCTCACCTGGATGGACCGGGTGCCGGAGAACATCTCCTGCAGACTGCTGAACACCTGGCGCACGAGGTAGTGAGACGCCTCCCACACGAACGCCTGGGGAAAGCGGAGGCCGGGGTGGGGGGGGCCCGGGTCCCCTCAGAGCGCCCCGCGCACTCAGCGGCGGGCTCGCTCTCAGGGGCAGGGCCGAGCCCCTCCTTCGGGACCGCCGGCTCGGGGCAGCGACCTCGCGCACCTGGGGGAAGTCCTCAAGCTCCCGGAGGCGCTTCTCGATCTGCAGGCGGCCGCCGTAGCGGGTGACCCCGTACACCACGGTCATCACCGTCTGCTTGACCACCTTGCGGCTGATGAAGCCCTCCAGCTCCTGGGCCACGCGCACGCCCTGCGCGGCGTCCTGCCTGCGGAACACCTCCACCTGCGGGGCGGGGGCCGATGGGCGGGGGCCTCCTCCCGGGGACCTCCCTGGGAACGGCCCCACGGCCTCGTCTCGGGAAAGGGGCGGCTGTGGGGGCCACAGCACCCAGGCGCTCCGAGCCCGGCCGGGGTGGGCTGGGGGACGCGGGCGGGGCGGGCGGGGCCGCGGGGCCCACCTGAGCAGCCACCTCGCTGTATACGTCCTGCGGCAGGTCGGAGGGCGACAGGTTGACAGAGGCGGCCCCCACGCTGTCGCGGCCCAGGGCGGCATAGTGCTGCAGGCCGTTGCAGGAGCCGTCCTGGGCAGGGTGGACGGCGAGGGCTGGGCGAGGGCGGCCGTGCTTCCCCAGCGCGACGCAAGCCAGCCCCCGGGACCTGCGCCCAGACGGGCGGACGCGACGGGCCCCTGCAGCGGGCCCGAGGCAGAGAAGCCCCACCCGGGAATGCCAGCCGGTGCAGAGATGTCCACGCCACCCCTCGGCCCCGCAGCCCGAGACCACTCCGGCTGAGGCCTCTGGGGCCGGCACGCGGCGCCGCTCACCTGATGAACTGGGAAGTGGGAGACGTAGGTGGTGGGGTCGGGGGCGCGCACCACCCGGGCGATCTCCATGCAGCAGGCCAGGGCTTGCCAGGGCTCGTCCGCCTCCATCCACCACTTCCGGCCCTGCGGGCGGCAGCGGGCGGGGTGAGGCCAGGCCCAGAGGGGTCGGAGCCAGTCCAGCAGGACCTCCTGGGCACGGGCAGGAGCCCGGCGGGCCCAGGTGGCGTGGAGACAGGAGGCCCGCCGGCCCGGGAGGACGGGCGGGACGGGCGGGGGCAGCCTGGAGAGGGCCGCGGGGCCGCGGGCGGGGCCGCGGGCGTGGCGGGGGCGGGGCCGCGGGCGGGGCCGCGGCTGCGGACGGCCCGCGCAGAACGGAAGGCCGCCGTCGGGGCCCCGGAACAGCAGCGGAGGGTCGGGGAGGCGGCAGGGTCCAGGGTGGGTGCCGGGGCGGCCGCGGGAGAGGGTGGCGAGGGGCCAGGGCCCACCGTCAGGGGCCGCTCGGCCGAGTCCAGGATGTCCGCCATCACCGCGTCGGCGTAGTCCCGGCGCGCCTGCAACGACTCGCGCTTCTTGGACCCCGTGAGGTTGACCAGGTGGATCTTGAGCCAGTCGAGGCCGTGGGGGCCCAGCGGGCGGCCCTGGGCGATCTCCATGCAGCAGGCCAGGGCTTGCCAGGGCTCGTCCGCCTCCATCCACCACTTCCGGCCCTGCGGGCGGCAGCGGGCGGGGTGAGGCCAGGCCCAGAGGGGTCGGAGCCAGTCCAGCAGGACCTCCTGGGCACGGGCAGGAGCCCGGCGGGCCCAGGTGGCGTGGAGACAGGAGGCCCGCCGGCCCGGGAGGACGGGCGGGACGGGCGGGGGCAGCCTGGAGAGGGCCGCGGGGCCGCGGGCGGGGCCGCGGGCGTGGCGGGGGCGGGGCCGCGGCTGCGGACGGCCCGCGCAGAACGGAAGGCCGCCGTCGGGGCCCCGGAACAGCAGCGGAGGGTCGGGGAGGCGGCAGGGTCCAGGGTGGGTGCCGGGGCGGCCGCGGGAGAGGGTGGCGAGGGGCCAGGGCCCACCGTCAGGGGCCGCTCGGCCGAGTCCAGGATGTCCGCCATCACCGCGTCGGCGTAGTCCCGGCGCGCCTGCAACGACTCGCGCTTCTTGGACCCCGTGAGGTTGACCAGGTGGATCTTGAGCCAGTCGAGGCCGTGGGGGCCCAGCGGGCGGCCCTGGGCGAATTCCAACAGCGCGCGCGCCAGGTCGCTGCCCAGGTGGCTGAAGTGCGGCGAGCAGGGGTACGTCCGGCCGCGGAAGTCCATGTTGTGCGGCAGCCAGAAGTCGCGGTGCCGCAGGTGGTGCGCCAGCGAGAGGCGGTACAGGGCGTCCGCGCGCAGGCTCTGCATCTCCCGCGCCGCCTTCAGGCGCCGCGCCAGGTCGCGCCGCATCTCGGCCTTGTCGGCAGGGGAGGCCTCGGGCAGCGGGCAGTCCGTGGAGACCTGGCGGCCCTCGGGGGGCCGGGGGGCCTCCGCGGGGCGGGAGGGCACACCCAGGCGGGGGCAGCCCTTGTCCCTGAAGAGCTCCAGCACCAGGTCCAGCACGCGGCCGTTCACGCGCCAGGCACAGTTGCCCAGCTGGGTGAGGGCGTCCAGGGCGCCGTGCAGCTCGGCGGGCGGGCAGCGCTCCAGCAGGAGCTGGTGCTGCTGGGTGCCCTCCAGGGCGCGCATCATCTTAGTGGAGCTGAGCAGGAAGGCGCCTGCGTGGGGCGACGTCCAGGGCAGAGGCGGGCAGAGCATGGGCACCTCGGTGGCCTCGAAGATCAGCGTGCGCTCCGCCGCGGCCTCCTGCAAGCGGGTGAAGGCCGGGTGCGGCTTCAGGATCCCGATCTGCGGGCAGGGCGGGCAAGCGGTCAGGCGGTGCTGCGAGGCAGCGGAGGAGGGTCCCAGGGCCCCCTGACCCCGGTCCCAGCCACAGCAGGGCCCGGGGCGCCCCTCCCCGCGGCGGAGGTGCACCTGGCGGAAGCTCCGGAAGGAGTACACGTGGTAGAGCACGGGGATGAGCGTGGGGGGGCCCTGGGCCGCCGCCAGGCTCCCGGGCATCTGCACGACCTGCACCAGCATCTCCGCCAGCTGCTTGCCCAGCTGCAGCAGCACCGACACGGGCCAGGGCTGCTCCTGGGGGGCCTCGGGCGCCCCCAGAGACTCCCAGTACTGCCGAGGCAGGCAGGGTTCGGCCACCTGCGGGCGGAAGCGTGGTGCAGGTGGCTGAGGGCCCGCGTGCAGAGCCGCAGACCCCCGGCCAGGCCCAGGGAGGGAGCAGGCAGGTGAAGGAAGGGAGGTGGCGTCCAGGGGCCCGGCCGGCCGCCCCAGACCAGGAGGGCGGACCGGGGAGGCGGAGCGGCCCGCCGCGAGGCCGGGCCCCTGCCCACCTGGGCGTCGGAGGCCAGCAGGCGCAGGTACTCAGAGTAGCGCTGCTCCAGCTCCTCCACCTGGCTCCGGAGCCGCTTCCGCTTCAAGACGCGCAGCCCCAACTCGTGCGCCAGGAAGAGGAGGGACTCTCCGTGCGGGGGCAGCGTCTGCAGGGTCTGGAGGGCAGCACGGTGAGCCCGCTGCTCCGGGCCGCCCGTCCCCCCCCCCCCCCCGCCCGCGCCGCGCCCACCTGCAGCAGCAGCGCCGCCAGCTCCTCCTCGCCGAGCAGGCACAGGTACGGGAAGAGGGACGGGCGGCCCTCGGCGGCCGCGCGCGCCTCGCGCTCCTTGGTCTCCCGCAGCTCCCGGCGCAGCGCCGCCTCCCACCGCGCGCGCAGGTCCGCCAGGGTCTTCCGCTGGGCGGGGCGGGGCGAGGAGTCACCGCGGGGCCCCCCCGCCGCGGCCACCACCGAGCCCTCCGCCCGACCCCCGGCGGCGCGCGGGCCCCCAGCCCTCACCGCGTGCAGGACCTCCTCCGTCAGGAGCGGGGCCTTCTCCACAGACTCCACGGTGACCGTGGCGGCCATCTCCACGCGGAGCTGCTGTCGGAAGAGGCCTTGCAGCTCCTTCAGGGTCAAGTGCAGCCTCGGGTAGGACGCGGAGGGGTCCTGGGGGCACAGGCGGCTGCTGAGAGCCCGCCGCCCCCGCGCCGCGGAGCCGCGCTGCCTGGCCGCTGCCCCGAGTCCGCGGCTGCGCTGCGCCCACTGGGGGGGGCTGCGGGCGGACGTGAGCCCAGACGCTGCTCGCTCTGCTGACTCGCAACTGTGCGAACGGGTGGCCCCTCCAAAGAGCCACGCTGAAGACAGCCAGCCCCACGCGGAGAACCCAGAGCACAGCGACACAGGCCGGTCCACCAACCGCCGCCCGAGCCCGGAGCCCGGCTCAGTGCCCACCAGCGGACGCCGGAGACACGCCCGTGTCTCTCCACACACGTGAGCATCACCTGACCTAGGGAAGGGGTGAGGCCCGAGCCTCGCTGCCGCGCGGAGGGACGCTCAGACCACGAGGCTCGGCGACAGGCCCAGGAGGACACTGCGGTGTGACCCCACGGGTGGGCAACGTCCAGAACAGGCAGACCCACAGGAAGAGAGCGGGCTCCTAGCTGTCAGGGCTGGGGAGGGGGTGGGGTGCCCACTGACGGGGACGGGCTTCGCTCTGGGTCACAGAACGTTCTGGAAATAGAGACAAAGGTACTAAAAAAACCCAGCGCATCACACTTTAAAAGATGAACCGCAGGACAGGAGAATTACGTCCCAACAAAGAGACACCCCCGTGTGTCATCCTGAGCGTCGGGGTGCCACGCTCTCCCTGCTGCCTGCAGTGTCGGCTGTCCAGGGTCAGGAGGGCACGCTGACCCCGTGGCACCCCCACTCTGCTGAGAGCTGCTCTCCACGTCGAAACCAAGGACAGTGGGCGCGGCCCGCCCTGGACACAGCAGCCCCCCTCCCGCCCGCTCGGGCTGTGGGTGGGCAGCCCCTCCGGGAGCGGCGAGGAGCGGCGAGGCCCCGGCGAGCCCAGAGGGCAGGCCGCGGGCGCCCAGAGGCAGGCGGCTCACCTTGGCGTAGACCTCCCTGAGCAGCGGCGAGCTGTTGACCGGGGGCGGCGGCGGGGGCGGCGGCTGGGGGCTGAAGGCAGGCCGGGCCTTGCGCACGGCGAGCAGGAGCTGCGCCCGCTCCTCACTGCTCAGCGGGACGGCCGAGAAGAGCCCCTGGACCTCCAGCCCGTCCTGCTCCATCTGCTTCAGGCACCTGCGGGCACCGCCGCCTGACCCTCAGCGTCGGCCCGGAGCCCCTGGGGCTCGCCCCAGCGCCGCCCCAGCCCCGCCGCCCACCTCTGGATGGTGCCCGCGTCCTGGTCCAGGCGGCCCATGCACTGCAGGGCGGCCGCGTAGGACAGAAGGTCTGGGGCCAGGCCGGCGTCTTTCAGCATGAAGAACACATACATCAGCTCTCTGAAGGAGCCCTGGGGGAACCAAGCGGGGTGAGGGCCTGGGGGAGGGGCGCGGCTCTTTCTGCGGCCTCCCCGCCGCGGCCTCCCCGCCGGCTCTGGGGCAGCGGGTCCTCAGCGGCAGGGGGCCTAGGAGAGATGCTCCAGGCCCGCCAGAGACAGGCCTTCCCTGCGCCCCACCTGGGAGCCGCTCCTCGAGGGGCCCCCACCTGGACCAGCTGCCAGCAACCAGGTCCCAGGGGCTGTCTGCACCCATGGCGGGTGGGCAGGAGGCGGCCCCGTCCGACTGTCACCACGCAGGCCCGCCACGGAGCTCAGCTCCACGCGCGGCCTGGCGGCACCAGGAGGCCGGCCCAGCCGAGGTCTGAAGGCCACGCGGCGCTCCCTCTCCTGCCTTCGCCACGTCCCAGCCACGTCACCACGTCAAGAGAACACGCCGGCCCGCACAGCCCCCTCCTACCCACAGCCCTAGGGCGGGAACCCTGGCCGCGGCCCCCAGGCTCCCCGGATCCAGCAGGGCGCCTGCGGAAGGGAGGGCCTGGCGAGAGGCCCCGCCCAGGGCCCCGCCCCCGCCGCCACCGAGCCGAGCAGAGGCCGGGCCGCGCACACTCCCGAGCCGGCACAGCCCCGGCGCTGCCAGGGGCGGGGAGGCTCCGGCCGGGGCCCGGCCTCGCCCTGACGACAGCCTCGGGGACTAACAGGAATCAAGCGTCCGAGGCTGGAAGCCTCCTAGTTGGGTCACGTGTTCGGCCTGCCCAGGAAGCTGGTCTCATCAGAAACGGGCCGCCCTGACGGGACCTTCCGCCGGGGGATGCGGGAGAGCCAGCGCCCTGGCAAGGCAGACGGACGCCTGGGACGGAGCGGGCCTGCCGCCGGGACAGTGCTGCCCCACTGTCGCCGTGGAGACTGGCATCTCCCGTGCTCCCAGGCCGCTCCCGCGCCCTCTCTCCGTGCGTTGGCCCTGCCCCGGCCGGCCTCCGCGGCCCCGCACTCTCACAGCTGCCGCTCCCTCGCCAGCACGGAGGCCGCCTCTCCTGCAGGCGCGGGGGGCCGGGGGCGCTGTCCCCACGGGCACACTTCGTTAGGCACCTCTCCCCAGGACTCAGGGCGGAGGAGAAGTCGGAGAGAACACCTGGCAGAGGGACGCGGCTCGAGCTGTCCCCAGAGGGAAATTCACAGCCGCAGATGGCCGCGGGAGCGCTCGACGGCCGGCCAGCCCGGAGCCTGCAGCGTCCTCACCCGGAGCCTGGCTGAGGGACCACGGTGCAACGCTCCGGACAGTGCCGGCGCTGTTTTCCTGCCCTTCTGGTCATCTCCACGCTTTCTTCTGAAGGCCACATGTGACTCACCATCGACAAGCCTGAGGGACTCTTACGATGGTGAGTAAACACACGAAGAGATGCTCCACATCACCAATGACTAGAGAATGCAAGTCAAAACTATAATGAGCTGTCACCTCGCACCTGACAGAAGGCCACGATCAAAAACCTACAAACAGGGGGTTCCCTGGTAGCTCAGTGGTCAAGAGCTCGCCTGCCAATGCAGGAGTCACGGGCTCGACCCCTGATTCGGGGAGATCCCACATGCCGCGGAGCAATGAAGCCCGTGAGCCCCAACCAGGGAGGCTGTGCCCACGTGAGGGCTGAGCCCACGGGCCGCAGTCCTGAAGCCCCTGTGCCCTCGAGCCCGAGTTCCACGGGAGAAGTCACCGCAACGAGAAGCCTGCTCACCTCAGCCAGAGAGGAGCCCCGCTGCCTGCAACTAGAGAAGAGCCTGCAGCAGCCGTGAAAACCCAGAATAGCCAAAGATAAATACGTAAATAAAATGCATTTCTTACTAAAACAAAACAAAATATCTACTAATAGGCTTTCGGATCCGCCGGCTGCAGAGCAACCTCCGCCAAGATGCAGATTTTCGTGATGACCTGACGGGGAGACCATCGCTCTCAAGGTCGAGCCCTCGGACACAACAGAAAACCTAACAGCCAAGGTCCAGGATGAGGAAGGCCTTCCTCCCGACCAGACCCTGATCTTCACTGGCAAGCAGCTGGCAGATGGACCTACTCTGTCCGACAACATTCAAAAGGAGTCCCTCCCATCGCGTGCTAAGAGAAGGGCGTCTTCTGCCGCCCCCTCGCCAGCACGGAGGCCGCCTCTCCTGCAGGCGCGGGGGGCCGGGGGCGCTGTCCCCACGGGCACACTTCGTTAGGCACCTCTCCCCAGGACTCAGGGCGGAGGAGAAGTCGGAGAGAACACCTGGCAGAGGGACGCGGCTCGAGCTGTCCCCAGAGGGAAATTCACAGCCGCAGATGGCCGCGGGAGCGCTCGACGGCCGGCCAGCCCGGAGCCTGCAGCGTCCTCACCCGGAGCCTGGCTGAGGGACCACGGTGCAACGCTCCGGACAGTGCCGGCGCTGTTTTCCTGCCCTTCTGGTCATCTCCACGCTTTCTTCTGAAGGCCACATGTGACTCACCATCGACAAGCCTGAGGGACTCTTACGATGGTGAGTAAACACACGAAGAGATGCTCCACATCACCAATGACTAGAGAATGCAAGTCAAAACTATAATGAGCTGTCACCTCGCACCTGACAGAAGGCCACGATCAAAAACCTACAAACAGGGGGTTCCCTGGTAGCTCAGTGGTCAAGAGCTCGCCTGCCAATGCAGGAGTCACGGGCTCGACCCCTGATTCGGGGAGATCCCACATGCCGCGGAGCAATGAAGCCCGTGAGCCCCAACCAGGGAGGCTGTGCCCACGTGAGGGCTGAGCCCACGGGCCGCAGTCCTGAAGCCCCTGTGCCCTCGAGCCCGAGTTCCACGGGAGAAGTCACCGCAACGAGAAGCCTGCTCACCTCAGCCAGAGAGGAGCCCCGCTGCCTGCAACTAGAGAAGAGCCTGCAGCAGCCGTGAAAACCCAGAATAGCCAAAGATAAATACGTAAATAAAATGCATTTCTTACTAAAAACGAAACAAAATATCTACTAATAGGCTTTCGGATCCGCCGGCTGCAGAGCAACCTCCGCCAAGATGCAGATTTTCGTGATGACCTGACGGGGAGACCATCGCTCTCAAGGTCGAGCCCTCGGACACAACAGAAAACCTAACAGCCAAGGTCCAGGATGAGGAAGGCCTTCCTCCCGACCAGACCCTGATCTTCACTGGCAAGCAGCTGGCAGATGGACCTACTCTGTCCGACAACATTCAAAAGGAGTCCCCTCCCATCGCGTGCTAAGAGAAGGGGGCGTCTTCCCCACTCCCAGGGAGAACGGCGTAGAAGCGCGCAGGGCAGGCGGCTGTCCTGAAACACCGCGAGGGGAAGAGGACGGCGCGTCGGCCGCCGTGGCCGAGCGCCCCTCGGGTGAACGCGGTGCTGGGTTTCCACGGCCAGGCCCTCCAACGGACACTCTTGTGGCAACGGCGATCTGACCTCTTGCTTCAGCAAACCGGAAGACCGGGAACTGTCTACTCGGCAACAAAACACGTGAACCCTGACAACCATCTACACACGGTACCTGCTGGCGAGGACGCGGAGAAAAGGCAGCCCTCTCGCACTGGCGGTGAGAAGGAGACCCGATACGGTCGCCATGAAGCAGAGCCGACGCCTTCAAAAGCCGGGAGGAAACCCCTCCCCGCCCCGGCGACCCCCCACCGGGCCGGACCCCAGGAGGCCCCGCCCGAGGCCCTCCCGCCCCAGCGGCCGCCTCCGGCCCGGCAGGTGCGCTCTTCACCACGGGCGCCACCACGCGGGACAGACACACAACGGGCTTTTACTCCGTCATAAAAAAGAACGAATCTGAGTCCGTTCTAATGAGGCGGGATGAACCTAAAGCCTGTTACACGGAGTGAAGTGAGTGAGTCAGAAAGGGAGAAGAACAAATACAGGGTGTTAATGCAAATACACAGAGTCTAGAGAAATGGCGCCCATGAGCCTAAGAGCAGGCAAGGAGCGAGACACAGAGAAGAGGCCCGTGGACACAGCGGGGAGGGCGAGGCCGGGCGCACAGAAAGGAGCCACGAGCTTCGCAGGCGCCAGCGGGCACGACCCAGGCGGCCTGGAGCGAAGCCGCTGTCCGGCCCCGGGACCGCAGCCCGCGCTGGGCGGTGACCCGGGAGGGCGAGGCGGGGCAGGGGAGGGAGGCGCAGCCGGAAGGGGACGCACGTCTGACCACGGCTGAGGTGCACGGCTGTACGGCAGAAACCAAACCCACACTGTAAAGCGACTTTCCTCCAATTAAAGAATAAACTAATAGAGAAGGACATGGCAGCCCCTCCAGTCTCCTCGCCCGGGAAATCCCACGGACAGAGGAACCTGAGGGGCCACAGTCCACGGGCTCTCAGTCGGCCGGGACTCAGCGACTGAACAACAGAGGAGACACACGCGTAACCAAGCCACGCTGCGGCACGCCCGAAACTCCCCCTGCGAGGTCGGCCGGCTGACTCCAGCAGAGAGATCTAAAGTAGGTCAATCAGTAAAGAGCAACACGCAGTCAGGGTGACAAGGGCCGCAGGCCTGACCCCGGGGCTGAGAGCGCCGAGTGCCCCCAGCCGGCGCTCACCTCGCGCGCCCAGCCCAGCAGGACGGTGTTGTACATGGCGCGCGTGAGCAGCCGCCGCTGCACGGCCCGGCTGTGGTGCGTGGCCAGCACGTGGTGCGCGAGGGGCAGGTGGCCTGCGAGCAGGCAGCACTCCAGGAAGGACAGCAGCTTCCGGCGCGGGCCCTCCAGCCGGGACTCGGGGCCGCGGTCCGCCTCTCGGCCCAGCCGCGTGGGGGCCTCCCGCAGCAGCCGGGCCAGCTGCTCCTCCCAGGGGCCCCGGGGCCGCCCCCGCGCCCACTGCTCCAGCTGGCCGGCCAGCTTCCTGCTCAGCAGCCGGGGCTCCGTCCGCAGGCGCTGCTCCCAGCCCGGCTTCGCCGCCGCCTCCCGCGCCGTCTGCTCTGGCTTCTCCGGCAGCTGCTGACCCGCATCCAGCTTCTGCACCCGGGGGCCGCCGAGTGCGGGGCCGGCCCTCTCGGCCCCCACCGGGCCCTGCCCGGCTGGCTGGGTGCCACCGGCCTCCGGGGCCTGAGCTCCCGCCGCCCTCTTCGCCGGCACCTCCTCCGCCGCACGCTCGGCCTGCAGCTGACGCGCCCGCGCCTGGAGCACTGTTGGGGAGACGGACGTCAGGGGCGGGGGCGGGGCCCGCGCGCACCTGCTGGCCACCGAGCACCCCGACGCTCAGCCCCACTCACCCTGGCCACCCGCCCCACACAGGCCTGCCCGGGCGGCTGGAAGCCAGCATCCCAGAGGGCCCCTGGGGCTGCCCGCGGCCCGCCCCTCCGCGCCCTCCCACCCCAGCAGCTCTGTCCTCCCAGGGCCTCTCCGTCCACATCCGCCCTGTCAGCATCTCCTCGGGACTCCACCTTCAAGATCTGCCCAGGCCCCTCGCCTCCTTGTCTCTGCTACAGCTCTAACAGCCTCTGGGCCTTTGCCCGCACGCGACCCCAGCCATGCACGGCCACGGCCCCTGACGCTCGGGGCCGCTTCACAGCCAGCCAGCTCTCGTGACTCCACAGAGCACGGGGCCACCGAGCCGGGGAACAGGCTCCGAGCGCCCGCGGCCACGCCCCCGCCAGCAGACACGGGCGTCACCCTGCGTCGTCGGTCGTGTGAGTTCACATCTGAGGTGCCGTAGGGGTACCTACATGCGTGATATCTACACGGAGACGGCCAGAGCAGCTAGCACTCCGTCCTGAACACACCTCGTCCGTCGACGCGTTCTCTCCAAAAAGCACCTCACTGTCCTCCGGAGCAGAGGAGCCCAGACGGCACGGCGGCACCACGCCGGGGGCCATGGTAAATTTCAGAACCACCCCCATGCAACACACTAGGCAAACATGGGGTACCAGACACACCCCAGAAAGTAGACTGACCGCCAGCAAAGCCCGGCTCCACCTCCGCTGAGAAGGTGTGCATCAACTCAGGGGCTTATGGTAAAGTTACGGCGGTCAGAGATTCTCCAAACACAGAACCCGCAAACTTAAGGACCAAGGGTCCCCGTCTCCTGTCCCCATCAGCCCAGAGGAGAGACAAGGGCCAGCCTGGAGCAGACACACAGCCCTGGCCGCAGTGCACGGCAACCTCGGCAGGCACTTTCTCAACACGTGGGAGAGAGTCCGGCGGCACAGTGCCAGAGGGACACGAGGCGGCCACAGCTGGGCCCCCGGGGGGTGACCGGGAACAAGCAGGCACATGGCTCCTGCTGACAGAGGACGTGGGCAAAGGCCACTGGGCTCGGAGACCCTCAGTGGGGGTCGACTTCCAGACCCCGGGCTCTGCCTTAAAACAACAAGGTAGGTAAGAAGGGAAAGAAGGTTGCTCTTGAAGCTGGTGGGACCTGTGGCTTCTCTTCTGCACGTTTGGGATTTTCTGAAATCAGGCTTTTCTTTTTCAAAGCTCCACCCACTCCTTGACGCCGGACCCTCACAGGATGTGGGCAGGAGGCAGTGGACACCGGGAGCGTGAGGACAGTGAGGTGGCGAGGAAAAACAGATGCCCCCCCGCTTGCTCCGGAGGCCGCCAAGACCTGGCTGTCCCTTCCCAGCGACCACGAGTAGACCCTATCAGGCACCCAGCCCGGGAGGCGGAGCCAGGGCCAGGGGACTCGGGCCAACCACAGCGCAGTGGTACGGCCTCAGGCCAGTAACTCCAGCCACAGACGGGGCCTCAACTCACTCATCCGGAAAGTGGAAGCTCCCTGGTGGGGTTGGGGGGACAAGGGAACAAGAGCTCACTGCGAAAAGGAAAAACAGGGGCTCGCGGCACACGGCGTTCGTTTCATGCTGACACCCGGGGAGCCCCCGGACTCCTCGGTGAGTCACTCCACTTTGCAGACGAAGATCCCTAACTGGGGCTACTGGAGGAAGCAGGCGGGCGGCTCCCAGCAGCGGGGCCGGCAGGGGCGGGGAGAAAGGGGCCTCAGGTCCCACGCCTCGGGGTCAGGCTCACCCGCAAGCAGCCGAGCGTGGCCACAGTCCTTCCGACGGTCTTGCTCACAAGGGCTGGCCGACAAGCTCCTCTGGCGGGCCCAGACGCCACGGAGGGCCCCTGCAGGAGAGACCAAGGCGGCCGAAGTGAGGCGTGGGGCAGGGAAGGCCCTCGGAGGGTCAAGAATCGCAGGATCGCGGGCAAAGGCACCCCGAAGGCGGCGGAACGGTCAGCGGCCACCCATCTCAAAGGCACGGACAGTTTAAAGGTTACAAGCCCTAAGTCGCACGCAGTGGGTCAAGGGACTCCAAAAGAACCCAAGAGTCAAAGGTCAAAGGGCCCCGCCGACCCCTGTCCCTGGAGTGGCCCTAGGGCGAGTGAGCGCGGAATCGAGTCACTGGGCTCGGCAGGACGGCCAAAGGGAAGAAAGGACGGAGGCAGCAGGACCCCCGAGGACCTAGAAGGCAGAGGTCACAGCAGCGGCTGAGACGGCAGAGCAGCGGTCCCAGCTCGCCCCCCAGGGATCCCCTGCGTTACCTTCCTCGGCCGGGAGGCCGGGGCGGCCCTTCGGCCACAGGGCCCTCCCGAGCTCCGCCGCACCGCGGCCACAGCGCAGCGCCGACATGCCTCCTGCACGCGGCACCCCCGCGCCGCCGCACGCGCCTGCGCCCTCTGCGTCCGCGCCCCTGCGCCTGCGCCTGCGCCCTCTGCGTCCGCGCGCCTGCGCTTGCGCCCTCTGCGCCTGCGCCCCTGCGCCCGCCGGGAGTCGTAGTTCCAGGGCCTACGGCGGCCGCGAAGGGACCACAGCGGGGGAGCGCCGGGCGAACCACGACTCCCAGGAGGCCGCGCGGCCCGGGGCGGAGGGGCATGCGCCGGCAGCGCCCGCTGATTGGCTGTTCTCTGTCGGCGGCTGCACGGAGCCCTTGTTTGCGCAACGCTGGTGAATTTAAAGCACCTTTGGGAGGACCCAGAACCTGGGTTTTGTTGTTATTTCTTAAGGCAGCGGTCCCCACCCGTTCTTGCACAGGGAGCGGTTTCCTGGAAGACAGTTTTTGCACGGAGAGAGGAAGGGCAGGGAGGAGGAGGAGGATAGTTTCAGTTTCCCTCCGGATGCACTTCCTGCTGTGTAGCCCGGTTCCTAACAGGCTAGAGTGGAACCCATAGTGGCCTACTGGGCTGGGAGCCCCTGGTTTAAGGAGTAGTCCCGGGCTTCCCCTGGTGGTCCAGTGGGTAAGGACACCGCCTTGCAGTGCAAGGGGCGCCGGTTCGATCCCTGGCCTGGGAAGATCCCACGTGCCGCAGAGCGGCTGGACCGATGTGTCCAATCACCGAGCCGGAGCTCTGGAGCGTGTGCGCCCAGAGCCGGCGCTCTGCAACGACAAGGGCCACCGCGATGGGAGGCCCACACGGGCCAAAGAACAAAGTTGGATGAAAATAGATAAACGAAAGACCAATAGAAGTGGCCCGCCCGTCCCCCTCCCTCCCCACCCCACCCCCCAAAAGATTAAAAAAAAAAAAAAGAAAGTAAATCAAGCTGCCCAAAGACACACATCGCGAATATCAGAGACAGTGGAATGAAGGCCCAGATCCCCCTGACTCCAAGCCCCTGAGCCAAGGGTCAGCTGCGTCACCGTGTTTCCTGAACATTACCCTCATCCACTCTTTCCAGCCTCTGTTTACCCGCTAGTTGCCAAGTTCCCAAGGCCAGGGGTGGAGTGGGGTGGGGAGAGCGATGACAAATTGAATGTAATAATCCCTAGAGCCTGGAACATCTCAATCCTCGCCTCCAGTGAGATCCCACCCAGGGCTAAACAGGTCCAGGGGTTTAGAATCTGACCTGGAAGGCATGCCCCACCTTATTGTTAGGTTGGGGAAACAGGCCAAGGGAGGGAGTGTCTGCTTTGGGATCAGCTGCTATGTGAAGGATGATAATAGGAATACAGGGCGCAGCTGTGCTCCAGGCTGTAATCCTAGGGAGTACATAGTGCAAAGTCGGAGGGCAAGAACAGTTCGGAGCAGTGTTTGGGAAACAGGTGGTTGTTGTTCAGTCACTAAGTCACATCTGACTCTGCGATCCCATGGACTGCAGCATACCAGGTGCCTCTGTTCTTTACTATCTTCCAAAATTTGTTTAAATTCATGTCCACTGAGTCTGTGACGCCATCCAACCGTCTCATCCTCTGTCGTCCCCTTCTCCTCCTGCCCTCACTATTTCCCAGCATCAGGGTCTTTTCAGTGAGTCAGCTCTTCCCTGCATCATTTCTTCAGCCCTCGGCCTTCTTTATGGTCCAACTCTCTCATCATACATGACCACTGGAAAAGCCATAGCTTTGACTATACTGACACTTGTCAGCAAAATGATTTCTCTGCTTTTTAATGCACTGTGTTTGTCATAGCTTTTCTTCCAAGGGGCAAGTGTCTTTTAATTTCATGGCTGCAGTCACCATCTGCAGTGATTTTGGAGCCCAAGAAAAGAAAATATGTCACTGCTTCTACTTTTCCCCCTGATGTTCGGCATGAAGAAATGGGACCGGATGCCATGATCTTAGTTTTTTGAATGTTGAGTTTTAAGTTAGCTTTTTTATAATTTTCTTTTTTTTATTTTTTTTGGGGGGGCGGGTTGGGGAGGGAGGGAGTGGGCGAGCCACTTCTATTGGTCTTTCATTTCTCTATTTTCATCCGTCTTTGTTCTTTGGCTCTTGTGGACCTCCCATCGCGGTGGCCCTTGTTGTTGCAGAGCGCTGGCTCTGGGCGCATGCACTCCAGAGCTCCGGCTGGGTAATTGGACACATCGGTCCAGCCGCTCCGCGGCACGTGGGATCTTCCCAGGCCAGGGATCGAACCGGCGCCCCTTTCACTGCAAGGCGGTGTCCTTACCCACTGGACCACCAGGGAAGCCCATAAGTTAGCTTTTTCACTCTCCTCTTTCACCTTCATTAAGAGGCTCTTTAGTTCCTCTTCACTTTCTGCTGTTAAAGTGATATCATCTGCATATCTGAGGTTGTTGATGTTTCTCCCTGAAATCTCGATTCCAGCTTGTGCTTCATTCATCCAGACCAGCATTTCGCATGATGTACTCTGCATATAAGTTAAATAATCAGGGTGACGGTATACAGCCTTGATGTACTTCTTTTGCAGTTTTGAACCAGTTCATTCTTCCATGTCTAGTTCTAACTGTTGCTTCTTGATCCACATACAGGTTTCTCAGGAGACAGATAAGACGGTCTGGTATTCCCATTTCTTCAAGAATTTTCCACAGTTTCTTGTGATCCACACAGTCAAAGTTTTTAACTTAGTCAATGAAGCAAAAGTAGATGTTTTTCTGGAATTCTCTTGTTCTTTCTGTGATCCAACGGATATTGGCAATTTGATCTCTGGTTCCTCTGTGTTTTCTAAATCCAGTTTGTACATCTGAGAGTTCTCAGTTCATGTACTGCTGAAGCCTAGCTTGGAGGATTTTAAGCATTACTTTGCTAGCGTGTGAAATGAGTGCAACTGTGAGGTAGTTTGAACATTCTTTGGCATTGCCCTTCTTTGGGACTGGAATGAAAACTGACCTTTTTCAATCCTGTGGCCACCACTGCTGAGTTTTCCAAATTTGCTGGCACATTGAGTGCAGCACTTTAACAGCATCAGTTTTTAGGATTTTAAATAACTCATCTGGCATTCCATCACCTCTACTATCACCTCTACTAGCCTCCCTCCCCTGACCTCAGTTTCCCCAACTTAATAATAAGGTGAGGCATGCCTTCCAGCATGCTTCCTAAAGCCCACTTGACTTCACAGTCTAGGATGTCTGGCCGTAAGTGAGAGATTGCATCACTGTGGTTATCTGGATCATTAAGAACTTTTCTGTATTGTTCTTCTGTGGCATCAGTGGTTGGGGCATAGATTTGGACTACTGTGATGTTGAATGGTTTATCCTGGAAATAAACTGAGATCATTCTGTCATTTTTGAGACTGCATCCAAATATCTGCATTTCAGACTCCTGTTGACCACTAGGGCTGCGCCGTTTCTTCTAAGGGAGTCTTGCCCGCAGTAGTAGATGTAACAGTCATCTGAATTACATTCACCCATTCCCATCCGTTTTAGTTCACGGAATCCTAAGATGTCCGTGTCCACTCTTGCCATCTCCTGCTGCTCACATCCAATTTACCTTGACTCGTGGAGCTACATTCCAGCTTCCTGTGCAATGTGGTTCTTTGCAGCATGGGACTTTACTGTTCCCCCCAGACGCATCCACAGCTGAGCGCCGTCCAGGCCTTGGCCACGCCGCTTCTTTCTCTCTGGAGCTTAGTGACTGCCCTCTGCTCCTCCCCAGGAGCATGTTGGACACCTTCCCCCCCGGGGCGGGGGCCTCATCTTCCAGAGTCACATCTTTTGGCCTTTTGTACTGTTCATGGGGTTCTTGAGACAAGAATACCGGAAGGAGCTGCCTTTTCCTCCTCCAGTGGACCGCATTCTGTCAGAACGCTCCGCCGCGACCTGTCCACCTTGAGCGGCCCTGCACGGCATGGCCCACGGCTCCACGGAGTTATGCGAGCCCCTTTGCGTCCACAGGCTGTGATCCCTGAAGGGGTAGGAGAGAGGAAACAGACAAAGCTGGAAGGACTCTCAGGGGCCGGACCGTTGCGGGCCCAGCAGCCTTAGCTCAAGCGGCACCTGTTTCTCCCCAGTATCCGGAGAGGAGGTCGGGCCTGAAGTCTGGAGGGCCCGGCTCCTGGGTCAGGGCGCTCTCAGCACATTCCAGACGCAGCTGCCCACGCTGGCCTGCGCGCCGTGACGCTCCTGGCTGGGAATGTCTTCAACAGCCGGCAGCGTCGTCGTCTAGAACCCGCCCGTCCCACCCCGAGATGCCCTGGGGCGACGTGACCTCAGAAGTGACTCACACCTGGGGTTGCCTTCCTGTTCTTGGGGCTGTCGCTGCATCCGCTGGCCCCGCACCCTCCCCCGTGGACCCAAAGACAGCGGCTCACGTCCCAGAAGTATGGCAGAGCGAGGAACCTGCGCTGGAAGCCAAGATTTCTGAATTCTTTTTGCCTCAGTTTCTTCTTCTGTTCGCTGGGACATCAGAGGCCCTAAAGCAGTGTGTCCTCGAGAGGCGGCTCCGCTCCCGCCCGGTCCTGCTCAGACCCGGGCCGCCCCTCTCGCTCGGTGCCCCGGTGGGCCGCCACCTCGCAGCTCCTGGACTGGGGTCCTGCTGGGCTGAGGCTTTGTCACGTGGGCTCTTCTCTTTGTATTTCTTCTTACAGCGTATCCGCGTGTGCCCGTGTGTGGCACAGATTTTCCATTACTGATAGGGATGTCAAGTTTCCCTGTAAACCTGAACATAGAAACTACGAATACCACGTGAGACAGGTGGAGACAGGCGTTCTTTTTTATTTTTTAATATTATTTACATATTATTTATTGATGTTTAACACCAAGCCCAGTTTGTATTGAGGTATAGCTACTTCACAATTTTGTGGCAATTTCAGGTGCACAGTGAAGAGTTCCGCCATACATGCATCCATTCTCCCCCAGCCCCCCTCATCAAGCTAGTACATCAAATCGAGCCGTGTTCCATGTGCTCTGGCACAGGTTTTTGTTGGCTATCCATTTCAAACATCGCAGTGTGTGCATGACTTTCCCAGAGTCCCTACCGTCCCCACCCCACGTCGACTGTGAGTTTGTCTTCTAAGTCTGTGAGTCTCTTTCTGTTTCGTAAATAAGTCCATTTGCATCATTTCTTTTAAGAATCCACATAAAAGGCATGCCGTGTAATACTTCTTCTCTGACTTGCTTCACTCCATGACCCTCTCCAGGTCCAGCCACGAGACAGATGTGCTTAAGTGGCCTGGGCTGTGGGGTCTGGATGTCAAGGTTCAGGCAGGACTGCTTCAGAGGCCGCGCCGGTGCGCCAGGGTCTCTCCCCAAACGCCTCGCCAAATCGAGCAGAGAGACGATCAGGTGAGTTCAGGCTCTGGGACGCGCTGAGAGACTTCAGAGGCGCCGGGGGAGATGAGAATTGACGTAGACCCGCTGCTGTTCACAAGACCCTAGAGAAGGACACGGCGGCCCCCTCCAGCATGCTTGCCCGCAGAAGCCCGTGGACAGAGGGGCCCACAGTCCGTGGGGCTGCGGAGCGTCGGACACGACCCAGCAACTAAACCGCGCGTATAAACTAGGTGACTGAGATCTCCCTGGCGGCCCCAGGGACTCTGCCCGCCGGTGGGAATCCCTGGTCGGGGAACTGCCGCTCGCCTTGGAGCACCTGAGCCCGCGGGCCTCGTGCGCTGCGGAGCTTGCACTCCGGGGCCCGCTCTGCCGCAAGAGACGTCGCCGCCCCGAGAAGCCTGCCCGCCGCCGCCACGAAGAGCAGCTCCTGCTCCCAGCCACGAAGACCCACTGCAGCCAAACAGGACCATTAATGGGCCTTCCTGGAGGCCCCGTGGTTACCAGGCCACACTCCCAGTGCAGGGGGCCTGGGCTCCCTGATGGGCGACCAAGATCCCACAGGCTGCACCACATAGCCGCACGTGCTAATAACCGAAAATAAAAACTAACTAAAAGAGATCACTAATAGCCTACTTCATAGCACAGGGACCTCAACTCGATACTCTGCAGTGGGAAAAGAATCGAAACAAGAGTGCACGCAAATACACATGCACAGCAGAAACGAACGCAACGCTGTAAATCAACTGCACTCCAATGAAACACTCAGCAAAAAAGGAAGACGTGTGGAGAAAGTCAAGGGCAGCTTCTAGATGGAAAGACAGCCGCCCGTCCCCAGGGCCACTGTGACAAATGCCCCCACCCTGGTGCCTCCCACGGCAGACAGGCGTTTCCTCCGGTTTCTGGAGAGAAGACAGGCAAAACTGGCATCGCTGGGATGGAAGGAGGGCGCGGGCAGAGCCGGGCCCCGTGCGGAGGTGCCGGGGAGGGTCCTGCCCGGCTCGTCCAGCGCCTGGGCCCGGCGTCCTGGGCTCACGGCCGTCCCCCCCAGTCCCTCCCTCTGCTGCCAGCAGGCCTCGGTGCCGGGCGTGCGTCACGTGTGAGGCTCCTCGTAGCTGCATTGAGGGCCTCCCCCGAGGAGGATTTCAGCTGCAAATTTTTTGAAAATCTTAACTTAGTGGCAGCTGCCAAGACTCTTTTCCCAAATCAGGTGAAATCCACATATTCTGGGGTTAGCAGGCGGATGTGTCTTTGTGGGCTTTGGTCAGCCCGTCGCTGCAACAGGCGAAGGGAGGCCACGGCACGAACCCCACCCAGGTCTGGCATGAGAACAAGGTGTGCCGGGGCTGCAGCGTGACAGGAGGGGCCCCGGAGCGTGGACACGCGGTGACGCTGCAGCTTGGCTTCCACAGGGGGCCTCGGCGTTCGAGGCTTGTCTGGGGACGGCCTGGCTGTCCAGCGGTTAGGACTCGGCGCTTTCACTGCTGAGGGCCCAAGTTCAGTCCCTGGTCAGGGAACTGAGATTCCCACACGCCGTGAGTGCAGTCGAAAGAAGAAGGCCAAAGGAAGAAAGAAAGAAAGAAAGGTAGAAGACCACCGGAACCAGTGGGCAGCCACATCTTCAGGGCTGCCTCTCAACCATGCCCATAAACAGACCGCATGTCTGTATTTGTTTTTTTCAGGTAGAATGGGGAACACTGCACACTCAAGAATACAGTTCAATTAATTTTCCAGAGCACAAGGGTGTTCCAAAGAAAACCCAGTTCCTGAAACCCTCTCACGTCGCCCATCACTGCCCCCAGGGGCGACACCCTTTGGAGAACTCACACTGTGGGTGGGTTGATTTTCTAGACTGTCCCACAAACAAGCCTCTGCTGTGTCCGACTGCTTCTGGTTCTGTCTGAGAGTCATCCACATTGTTGTGTGTTGAGGGAGTTACTCTTTTTCATGGCTGCATAGTCATCCCCAGACATACCCATCTGCAGACATACCCATCCTCCAGCTAATAGAAATCAAAAATAATATGTAGAATTGAGGACTCCCAGAACAAGTTGTTCTTTGTACTGATCCCAAAACTTGTCTGTAGGCTTGACATCTTCCAGGAAAACCACAGCAGCATACTGCTGTACCCCCAGGATGGCTGCAATTACAATGATGGCTGATCACAGCTGCCAGTGAAGAGGTGGGGACCCTGGAGCCCTCGTGCATGACCGACGAGAATGTGAAATGGGTCAGCTACTGTGGAATAAGCCCCGGCAGGTCCCCAAAAAGCCACCCATAGAATCAGCATGTGACCCAGCAGCCCCACTCCTGGATACATACGTGAGAGAATGGAGACTCATGTTCACATATAAGACGCACATCCATGGCAGCAGGATTCACAGCAGCCAAAAGGTGGAAAGAACCATGAATCCATCTACGATAACAGATAAACAGCATATGGTCTCTCCACACGTATGGGAGAATCACATGGCCACAAAAAGGAGAGGAGACGTGGTGCTTGCTGCCACGCTGGAGCCCGAGCGCGGCGCTCTGGGGAGGGGCAGACGCAGGACACACAGGGGGCGACTCCGCTTGTGGAAGCCGTCCAGAGCGGCAGGTCCACAGACAGAGTGGGCTCCTGGCGGTCAGGGGCTGAGAGGGGCTGGGGAGCCAGCTGGTGGGGACAGCATTTCTCTCCGGGAGATGGAGCGCTTTCGAGCTCAGAGGGCTGGGCGCCCCCGGCTCTGCTCTGAAGGCACTGACCACACGGCTTCCGGAGGAGCCGTGCCCTGTGTGACCTAGCCCAGTGAAGCACCTGGAGCTCAGCTGTCTCTCCAGGCGTGCCCCCCCTCCCCCCGTCACACAGGGCCCCGGCCCTCGCCCTCCTGGCGGGGGGAGTGGGGACCGTCGGGAGGGGAAGGCCAAGCTCCCGGCCGGCAGTAAGTGGAGGCGTCACTCAGAGTGCCGGCGAGGTGGTGGATTATCTCATCCGTCCTTCTGGCCTGTCTTCTCTTGCTTTATTTTCCAGAGAAGGAGCCAAGACTTGGGGTGGGGGCGGGCAGCTGACACCGTGGGCAAGTCCCTCTGGGTGTGGGGAGATGGGCGGGGCGGGACGCCACCTCGGTCCCGGCAGCCTGGGCCTGGGTGTCTGCCACATGCCCAGCGTGACCCTCTTGGGCAGGAAGAGGGGTGGGGGACCCCTGGAGCCACCAGGGAGGCATGCGGGCCTCGCGTCAGGCTGGACTGGATGTCCGCCCCAGCAGTCTGTGCGGGCAGACCTGTCACCCGTCCTCACCCCAGTGCTACTTAAAGGTGCCGTCTGCAGCCACGCAGTGGGGCCGAGGCCCCGGGGCCCGAGAGGCAGGGCCCTGAGCCCGGGTGTGTGTCCTGTGTGAGGCGTGGGGGAGGCCTGGGCATCTCAGGCCTCAGCGTCCTCCCCTGGCAGCAGTGGCACTTGGCTCTGAGTCTGTGAGGCTTGCGCGCACCCACCGCAGGGTCCAGGGCCCCAGGACAGCAGGCAGGTGTGAGTGTAAAGCTCGGACGCGCAGAGCCGGAGGCTGGGGACGAGGCGCTGGCCTTGCTCCTCGTCCCCATCGCCGTCGGCTGGCTCTGGACACGCTCACCTGCCCCCGCGGCCGCCCGCCCAAACTCCTGGGCTCACAGCACCCCACAGGGGCGACTCCGCTTGTGGAAGCCGTCCAGAGCGGCAGGTCCACAGACAGAGTGGGCTCCTGGCGGTCAGGGGCTGAGAGGGGCTGGGAGCCAGCTGGTGGGGACAGCATTTCTCTCCGGGAGATGGAGCGCTTTCGAGCTCAGAGGGCTGGGCGCCCCCGGCTCTGCTCTGAAGGCACTGACCACACGGCTTCCGGAGGAGCCGTGCCCTGTGTGACCTAGCCCAGTGAAGCACCTGGAGCTCAGCTGTCTCTCCAGGCGTGCCCCCCCTCCCCCCGTCACACAGGGCCCCGGCCCTCGCCCTCCTGGCGGGGGGAGTGGGGACCGTCGGGAGGGGAAGGCCAAGCTCCCGGCCGGCAGTAAGTGGAGGCGTCACTCAGAGTGCCGGCGAGGTGGTGGATTATCTCATCCGTCCTTCTGGCCTGTCTTCTCTTGCTTTATTTTCCAGAGAAGGAGCCAAGACTTGGGGTGGGGGCGGGCAGCTGACACCGTGGGCAAGTCCCTCTGGGTGTGGGGAGATGGGCGGGGCGGGACGCCACCTCGGTCCCGGCAGCCTGGGCCTGGGTGTCTGCCACATGCCCAGCGTGACCCTCTTGGGCAGGAAGAGGGGTGGGGGACCCCTGGAGCCACCAGGGAGGCATGCGGGCCTCGCGTCAGGCTGGACTGGATGTCCGCCCCAGCAGTCTGTGCGGGCAGACCTGTCACCCGTCCTCACCCCAGTGCTACTTAAAGGTGCCGTCTGCAGCCACGCAGTGGGGCCGAGGCCCCGGGGCCCGAGAGGCAGGGCCCTGAGCCCGGGTGTGTGTCCTGTGTGAGGCGTGGGGGAGGCCTGGGCATCTCAGGCCTCAGCGTCCTCCCCTGGCAGCAGTGGCACTTGGCTCTGAGTCTGTGAGGCTTGCGCGCACCCACCGCAGGGTCCAGGGCCCCAGGACAGCAGGCAGGTGTGAGTGTAAAGCTCGGACGCGCAGAGCCGGAGGCTGGGGACGAGGCGCTGGCCTTGCTCCTCGTCCCCATCGCCGTCGGCTGGCTCTGGACACGCTCACCTGTCCATCTCCCAGCGGCCGCCGCTCCGCCCAAACTCCTGGGCTCACAGCACCCCCACAGTCTGCCTGCCTCCCGCACACTGTCCGGCAGGCCCACTCCTCAGCGGGGCCCCGCCGCCAGCCTGGTTCCCAGGCAGCTCCAGCTGGAAGGGTCGACAGGACGCCCCTTCTGGGCACACCCCGTCCGAGGGCCCGGTGGCACAGACACTCGGGCCAGAATTTCCATCCCAGCCTCTGGCCCCAGGGCGCTCCATCGCTCCTGGCTCCCTGCCCAGCTTTTCTGTCCGTCCACTCTCACACATCTGTCCGTCCCTGTCTCAGCTGTCCCTGTCCCTCCATCTTGTAGTTTCATCTCTTGCCTCTGTCTCCCCCTCTCGTCTCTTGTCTCTGACTTTGTCTCTGTATCCCTGTTTCCGGCCCCCACCCCCCTTTTTAACCTGTTTTAACAAATTGAAGTATAATTAATTTACAATGTTGTGGACTTCCCTGGTGGTCCAGTGTTTAAGAATCCACCTGCCAATGCAGAGGACACAGGTTTGATTCCTGATGAAGAACCCACATGCCATGGGGCAACTCAGCCTGATCGCCCCAAGTATGGAAGCCTGCACGCTCTAGAGCCCATGCTCTGCAACAACAGAAGCCATGGGAAGAAGTCCATGCACCACAACTCAAAAGTAGCCCCCACTTGCAACTAGAGAAAGCCTGTGAGCAGCCACAAAGACTGAGCACGGCCAAAACCAAATACATACATACATTTCTTTACAATGTTGTTAGTTGCAGGTGTATAGCAAAGTGATTTGGTTATGCATATGCAGTCTTTCAGATTCTTTCCCACTATAGGTCATTACTAATACAAGACAATGAACGGGGCTTCCCTGGTGGTCCAGTGGGTAAGGACACCGCCTTGCAGTGCAAGGGGCGCCGGTTCGAGCCCTGGCCTGGGAAGATCCCACGTGCCGTGGAGCGGCTGGACCAATGTGTCCAATTGCCGAGCCGGAGCTCTGGAGCGCATGCGCCCAGAGCCGGTGCTCTGCGACAACAGAGGCCCACACAGGCCAAAGAACAAAGATGGATGAAACTAGACAAATGAAAGACCAGTGGAAGTGTTGCGCCCACCCCCCTCCCTCCCCACCCCCGCCAAAATAAATAAATAAATGTTTAAAAAAAAAAACAACAAGACCCTGAACGTAGCTTCCGACACAGCTGGCTGTCTTTACGCCTCTCTGCCTCGGACGGCCTGCGGGTCTCTGCAGTCGGCCTCTCTCACACGCACACCCCCGCAGTCCGTGCAGGCCGATCCGGTGACTCACGGAGACGCGCCGCTCGCCCGGCCCGGCAGGACAAACACGCGCCGAGGACCGAGCGTCTTCCTGAGTGGGTCCCGGCCGCCCGGGCGCCGCGCGCCGGAGGTGTCCTCCTCCCGCCCTCCCAGGCTCCAGCCCCGCCCCCCGAGGGCTCCGACTCGCCATTGGTCGACTCCGCGACCATGGCCCCGCCCCGCGCCCCGCCCGCTCTCGGTGACACGGGCCCCGCCCCCGAGGCTCCCAATTGGCCCGGGAGGGGCGGCCGGGCAGGGCGCTCGGCCCGCCGGGCTCGACATGGCAGAGCCGCGGATGCTCGCGGGGAGCCGAGAGAGGGCGGCCGGCGGGGTGCGTGGCCATGCGCGGCCGCCTGTGGCTGAGCCTGGCGTGGCTGCTGCTGGCTCGGGCGCCGGGCGCCGCAGGGACACCGAACGCTCCGCGGAGACCGCGCAGCTATCCTCACCTGGAGGGCGACGTGCGCTGGCGGCGCCTCTTCTCCGCCACCCGTTTCTTCCTGCTCGTGGACGCCGGCGGCCGCGTGCGCGGCACCCGCTGGCGCGACAGCCCTGACAGTGAGTAGCCAGGGCGCTGCCCGGGGGCGTAAGTCAGATAGGCGGACGGGGGCGGACAGCGACGGCCGCGGTGACAGCGGCGGTGAGCTGGGCCCTCTCTCACTCGAGGGCGCTTCCGAGGCCCCTCTGGCTGAATGGCGTCGGCCAAGTCATTCCCTGTCTGGGGCCTCAGTTTCCCCAACTGCCCAACCTACTCGGAAGGAGGGTCGAAGAGTTGAGGTCAGGGTCACAGGGGAAGCTCCCAGCTCTAGGCCGGGCTCAGCCGCATAAGGGTCTCTGGGAGACAGTTGACGTTGGGGTCCGGGGGGAGCTGGGGCCGCAGGAAGGGCCCCCGTGGGCCCAGTACCTAACGAGGTGAGGGCGGAGCTCGGTCTGAGCTCTAAGCTCCCCACCCTGCAAAGCCGAACTCAGGGCCTGTCTGAGCTGGGGACCCCTGCATGTCTTCCTGGATACCCACTTCGCAGATGAGGGAACCGAGGCACAGAGAGGGCAGATGAGCTGCCTGGGGTGGGAGGTGGGGGCTGGAGCAGGGACTGCACAGTGCCCAGAACCTCATGGAGTTGGAGTCACACCCGTATGCCCCTGCCCAGCAAACAGTAGGCGCTCAATAAGTGTTTGCGGAATGTGTGGGGCAAGAGGAGAAGACGGGACAAAGAAAGAGAAGGAGGCTGGCAGTTAGGGGGCGGCTGGTGGTGACCCCAGGCCTGCCTCAGTCTCCGCACAGCTGGGGCCGGGCAGGGAGTAGGGGAGCGAGGCACTGCTGGCCACCGCCTGAATCACCGCCATTAGGGCAGATAATCACCTCGCCCTGCCCCTCTGCTTTCATCTGGGCTCTCGAGGCCCTCATTAGGATCACCAGATGAGGGCAAGGTCAGGGGGACTGGCTGGGCCAGTCCCTCAGTCGGGGGCGCGCCCAGGCAGGGTGGCCCTGGGCTGGGGCTGGCTCTGCTGGGTACCTGCGACAGTCGCCGCTTCTCTCCGAGCCTTGGTTTCCCCATAGGGAGCTTGGGGTCTGAGCCAGGACATAGTGGGTTCAAATGTTCTTTGGGACATGGGGTGAGCGCCCCATCACCTGAGGCATCCAAATCGAGGCTGAACATCAGAGGGCAGGGCCTTGATGCCAGATTAGGGCCCTGTGCCTGGATGGGGCTCTGAGTGTGAGCTGCCGCTTGTCCCCAGCCCTGCTCCAGTGGCCAGGAAACATCAGCTCAGAAGGGACAGGGCAGGCCCAGGGCCACCCATCCGGGGACAGCGCCCAGGAAACTGGCTCTGCAGGCCTCCGTTTCCTCGCCTGGGAGGTAGGCACGGTCGGCATCTCCCTCTGAGAGCTGCTGTGTGGGCCTGGTGGGACACAATGCCTGGCATGCGGCTGGCGCTCTAGCAGTGTGAGCAGGCAGCATTGATCTGAACACCCTGCGCCCCACCCCCAGGCTGTGGCCTGGGCCTCCTCTCCCGTCGGAAGGCGTCCCCTGAAACTGGACGCACCTAGGGGAGCACCAGGCTGTGGGTGACGCCCGTGTGGGCTGTGGGCCGGCCCCAGGGCCTGGGCTGCCTGCCAGGGGGTCTGCATCTGCCACAGGACACTCGCCTCCTCTGGCTTGGTTGTCTCACCGCTTCCTGCCAGGCCTGCCCGCTGCTCCAAGCCTTGCGGCTCCGGCTGGCCTCCAGAGAAAGGCCCGACTCCCGCTCTGATTCCCCGGCCCATCAGGGCCAGCCCTGCCTCGGTCCTTCCGCTCTGGCCCGGCGCGCTTCCGCCTCCTCCCTGCCACCCCCACGCCTCGGGCAGGCGCTGGCAGCACCCGCGGGCCCCCGACGGGGCTGCACTCCCACGCCAGCACAGCGCCAGGCGCACTGGAGGTACCAGGAAGTGTTTCCGTCGGGGAATGTTTCCCCCGCGCGAATGAATGAATGAATGAATGACCAGAGACGGGGGGCGGGGGCGGGCCCTGACTGCGCCCCTCCCCGCAGGCGTCCTGGAGATCCGCTCCGTCCGCGTGGGCGTCGTGGCGCTCAAGGCTGTGCACAGTGGCTTCTACGTGGCCATGAACCGCCTGGGCCGCCTCTACGGGTCGGTGAGTGGGAGCGCGGGGGCGAGGGCGAGAGCCGGGAGGGGCCGCGGGGCGTGTCCGGGCCGCCCCTCACCTGCGCGCCCACCGCGCAGCGGGTCTGCGCGGCGCACTGCAGGTTCCGGGAGCGCATCGAGGAGAACGGCTACAACACCTACGCGTCGGCCCGCTGGCGCCACCGAGGCCGGCCGCTGTTCCTGGCGCTGGACGGGCGGGGGGCCCCGCGGCTCGGGGGCCGCACGCGGCGACACCACGCCTCCGCGCTCTTCCTGCCGGTCCTGGCCTCCTGAGGCCTGCGGTCAGCGAGCCACGCCGGACCGGGATGCGGGAGACGCGGGAGAGGGGGAAGGCAGGGCCGGGGCGGCCGTGCTGTCGTTTCTCCGTGGCTTCACCTGCGCCGAGCACCTGCTGCGCTGGGCACGGGGCACCCCGCCAGACAGCACAGCGCGGCCTGGTACTCAGGGAGACCCCGAGTTGGAGAGGAGGTGGACACTGAACTGAGCGAGGGGCGCGGAGTCCAGTCCCGCCGGGGGCGGGCTGGAGATGGGGACGAGGCCGCACAGGGGTGGGCCACACTGGGGCGCTGAGCCAGCGAGGAAGCGGGGAGGCCGTGGGCCAGCGGAGCGGGAGCGCCAGCGCCGAGGACCAGCAGGGCCCGGCCCGCGGCCGTGGACAGGTCACCTCACAAAGCGTGAGGGCTCTGCAGGACGGATTAAGGCCCGCGAGATGGGGGTGACCCTGGACTCCCCGGGGAGCCCAGTGACTGATCAGAGTCCTTCCGAGAGGGAGGCTGGAGGGTCAGAGGCGGAGAGAGAAGGGAGGTGCACTGCGGCCGGTGCCCGGCGAGGCGGGGTCCCCAGAAGCTGGCGCCCGGGCTCCCCCGGGGCCTCCAAAGGGACCAGCCCTGCCCCCCACCTGGATTTTGTCCCCTAAGATCCAAATTGTGACCCCACGACTGAAGTGATAAACGTGTTGTTTCAAGCCACCAAGTTCTGGTCATTTGTCCTGGCTGTCCTCGGAGACCTGCACGCTGACCTCAGAGCCCGTCCTGTCGGGCAGGGCATGCGTGTCAAGGGGTCCCGTCAGCTTCCTGGGGACGGAGCTCTTCTGAGGGGGCGGGTGGAGCCACGGCGTGGGGCCCACCCCTCCCAGCAGCCCTCGCACTCGAACAGAAGACCAACGTGGGGCAGTCCAAGGGGCGCAGACTGGACGCTCCGCCAGAGGCGGCCGAGGGACCCGCTGCGGACGGACTGGCCCGGCCGCCCCGACGCGAACAAGGAACACGCCAACCACCGGCTTCTCTGTCTAAGCAGGTGTATTTTCAAATAGCTTCCAAGATACACATATTTTTTTTCTCCTTTAAAAAAACGTCTGTCAGAGCAGTCTCGTCTCTGTTTTGCTGGTTATCCTGGCGGCGCCGGCCCCGGGCTCAGGGAGCAGGGCTTGTCCACGCGGCCGGGACCGGCCGAGCGGCTCCACCCGTCTCTCCACAGATCATGCAGGGCCGCGAGTGAGCTCAAACGTCCATTTATTTCAAGGCAGTAATAATTTAAAATTATAAAAACCTTTCCGCCGTTGGACACGTAGAGGGTGAGGTCGGAGACGGGGTTGGGGGAGGTGGGCCGCCGGGCAGCGCGTGTGCCAGCGCCCCGCCCGGCCGGGCTCCGCCGCAGCCTGGGGCCGGTCCTCTGAGCCTCCTCCACTGCACGCCCGGTGGCACCGCGGTCGCAGGCGCCCGGGGTGTCCGGTGTGGCCCTGGGGGCCGGCTGGCGGGGCTCAGGAGCTGCCGGCTGGGTTCTCGCTGCCGGGCGAGCTGGAGGAGGAGGAGGACGAGGAGGAGAAGCTCACCCCGGCCAGGCCTGGGGGGTCGGTGGCCGTGTTCTGTCCCGTGAGGCTCTTTCGGCAGACGGGGCAGCTGTCGTGCTTTGCAGGGACAGAGGGGAGAGGGCAGCCGTTGAGAGGCGGGCGGGCGGGCGGGGCGGAGGTGGGGTCCCGGCCGGCCCGCCGCTCACCTGCTCCAGCCAGGGCACGATGCAGCCGTCGTGGAAGAGGTGGCTGCAGGGCAGCCGCCGCACCCGCTCCCCCAGCCCGTAGTCGTCCTTGCACACGGGGCACTCCAGCCCGGAGCCTGCGGGCGGACGGGGTCTCGGGAGGGGCTCTGCCGCTGGGCCCCACGCGGCCCACGCCCACCCACGCCGGCCCCCGTGTGGGACGGCCGGCTGCATACCTACGTGCTCCTCGGTCACGAGCACCGTGGGGAGGGCCTGGATTTTCTCTTTGTCTGCGGGCGGGGGGCCCGTGTTTTCAAACTGATTGAGGAGCTGAAAGACAAGAGACCGGAGTGCAGGGAGCTCGTGGGCGGGCTGGAGGGGCCCCTCGCCCCCCAGGGCTCTGAAATGCAAGGCGGCGTTACCTGCGAAAGCACCGAGGCCCTGTCTGTCCTGGCCTGAGCCTGAGAGGCCAGAGCTCATCCGCCCCAGGAGGCCCAGCCCTGAACTTCTGCCCGCTCTTCAGTTCACCCGGTTATCACCTCGCAGCCATGGCCGGGGCCACCCCAGGGACACCGAGGCCGCCCTCCCGGGGCCCACGCAGCTCCTGAGTCCTCACGCGGCGACCACCGGAGGGCGGGCGCCAGGGACAGGCTGTGCAGCCAAAGGCCCCAGGGTGGTCCCGGCCCTGCCTCACAAGTGCACCCAACACTGGGACCCGGGAGACACCCCGCCCTCCTGGGGCGCGGCCCGCGGCCAGGGTCCCACGCCGGCCGATCGAGGCCCCGCACCTGTGTGATGATGGCGTCCAGGCCGTTGGCCCCCCAGGCGTAGTCCATCGGGTTTGAGTGCAGGACGCCCCTGGGCAGAGAAGGCTGGGGTTCAAGCGGCAGAGGGGTGGCCGGGCGTGGGCGGCCCCTCCCCTACTCACCAGGGGCCCAGGCCCAGGTTGGGGATGGTGGCCGGGGTGATGATGCCGTTGACCAGCTGCTGGATGATCCTGGAACAGAGCACCAGGCCCGGTGAGCGCCCTTCCGGGGAGAGGCCGGCGCCGGGGCCTGGCGTGTCAACTGCGGGGACACAGGCCCGAGCACGCCAGGCGCCGCGGCAGGGTCTCCCGAGGCCCAGACGGCGCCCGGCGGTGCCCGACTGCATCCGACCTCATCTGGCAGCGGGGGCGGGCGGGTCCCGGGCCGGGAGGCATGGAGTCGGCCCGGCTAGTCAGAGGCCCTGCCGCGCGCCGGCCAGGGTCAGGCGCGAGCCAGGCCACGTGCTGACCTGGACCAGCCTGGGCCTGCCCGAAGTCCAGCGCCACCGACAACGTGCCATGGGACACTCAGCGCCGGTTCTGAGGGGCTGGGACAGGCCTCCCGGGTCCTCCCGGCGTGTCCTCAGGACCCTGCCCGAGGCAGCCCGGACCCCCAGGACCCGCCCTGCCCAGAGGACGCCCCGCGCCGGCACCCAGGCCCGTGCCCGCAGCACCTCCTGGAGGGAGGCTGGCGCCTCTGCCCCAGCCGGTGGGGTGGGCTGCACGCCCCCAGCCGCCCCGCGGCCGCCCGGCCCTCACCCTTCCAGCGTGGGGACGCCTTCGTGCCGGCCGGTGGCCCGCCGCGCGGTGAGGCGGGCACGGGGCTGCCGGGCGCCGTACCGGTGCCGGGAGTGCTGCTCTCGCTCCCGCCGGCTCTCGGGGTCCCTGCCATCCTCGGCCGGTGCCCCTGGGGGGAACGTGGGGATCTCGAAGCTGTCGTCAAAGATGCCGAAAGCAAAGTGCCCGTAGCCCTGCGGCAGCGTGAACAGCGGCGGGTCTGCGTTCTGCGGGGGAGGGGGCCGTCACTGAGCGCGGGGGGCGCAGGGCCGAGACCCCGCCGCCCCGAGACTCACCTCGAAGGGCGGCTGCCGGCTCTGGTCCGCGGGGGCCGTGGAGGGGGCTGGGCCGCTCTCTGCACTCCTGGAGGACGGGCGCCGTCAGCGGAGGCGGCCAGAGGGTCCCACGAGGGCAGAGCCCACCCCCGGGGCCTCCCACCTCCCGTCCAGGGGGCCGTCCCGGCGCTGCCTTACCTGGTCTCTTCCGGAAGCTCCTCGATAAACCCCGACTCGCATCTCGGGCAGATGTAATCCTGCAGGAGGAGAGGGCGCGGGAGCGTGACCCGGGCGCGGGGGGACGGCCGCGCCTCTGGGGCCCGGGGGGGACCCCGTCAGGTCCAGCCACGCGGCCCCGGGCAGGGCTGGCACCCCGGCGTCCTTGCTCCCGTGGGGGCCCAGAGCGCCACGATGACCGCCTAGACCTCCAACCCCCCACCCATCAGCCGGTGCCGCCTGCTGGGGAGGAAGCCCGAGTCTCGGGCCTTCGCCTCCGCCGCCCCGGCTGGGAGGCCCCGGCCAGGCCTGCAGCCGCGTCCCCGGCTCAAGGGGCAGGACACTCCACGACTCCCCGCCTCCACACAAACAGAAAGGAGGGCTGCAGGGCGGCTCGTGAGCGGGGCTCCGGGATGACTTAAAGCAGAGCGGCGCCCGGGAAGGCGGCCACAGAACACTCTGGACGGCCCGGGGCACGGCCCGAGGACCCGCCCTGCCCAGAGGACGCCCCGCGCCGGCACCCAGGCCCGTGCCCGCAGCACCTCCTGGAGGGAGGCTGGCGCCTCTGCCCCAGCCGGTGGGGTGGGCTGCACGCCCCCAGCCGCCCCGCGGCCGCCCGGCCCTCACCCTTCCAGCGTGGGGACGCCTTCGTGCCGGCCGGTGGCCCGCCGCGCGGTGAGGCGGGCACGGGGCTGCCGGGCGCCGTACCGGTGCCGGGAGTGCTGCTCTCGCTCCCGCCGGCTCTCGGGGTCCCTGCCATCCTCGGCCGGTGCCCCTGGGGGGAACGTGGGGATCTCGAAGCTGTCGTCAAAGATGCCGAAAGCAAAGTGCCCGTAGCCCTGCGGCAGCGTGAACAGCGGCGGGTCTGCGTTCTGCGGGGGAGGGGGCCGTCACTGAGCGCGGGGGGCGCAGGGCCGAGACCCCGCCGCCCCGAGACTCACCTCGAAGGGCGGCTGCCGGCTCTGGTCCGCGGGGGCCGTGGAGGGGGCTGGGCCGCTCTCTGCACTCCTGGAGGACGGGCGCCGTCAGCGGAGGCGGCCAGAGGGTCCCACGAGGGCAGAGCCCACCCCCGGGGCCTCCCACCTCCCGTCCAGGGGGCCGTCCCGGCGCTGCCTTACCTGGTCTCTTCCGGAAGCTCCTCGATAAACCCCGACTCGCATCTCGGGCAGATGTAATCCTGCAGGAGGAGAGGGCGCGGGAGCGTGACCCGGGCGCGGGGGGACGGCCGCGCCTCTGGGGCCCGGGGGGGACCCCGTCAGGTCCAGCCACGCGGCCCCGGGCAGGGCTGGCACCCCGGCGTCCTTGCTCCCGTGGGGGCCCAGAGCGCCACGATGACCGCCTAGACCTCCAACCCCCCACCCATCAGCCGGTGCCGCCTGCTGGGGAGGAAGCCCGAGTCTCGGGCCTTCGCCTCCGCCGCCCCGGCTGGGAGGCCCCGGCCAGGCCTGCAGCCGCGTCCCCGGCTCAAGGGGCAGGACACTCCACGACTCCCCGCCTCCACACAAACAGAAAGGAGGGCTGCAGGGCGGCTCGTGAGCGGGGCTCCGGGATGACTTAAAGCAGAGCGGCGCCCGGGAAGGCGGCCACAGAACACTCTGGACGGCCCGGGGCACGGCCCGAGGCCCCAGTGGGAGCGTGACGGCCTCAGCGCGCAGCCCTCCCTCTCCCAGGGCGGACGTCCAGTGGACACAGACAGCAGCCATCCCGGGCGCAGAGAGGTCCCTTGGCAAACCCACCGCCTGGCCCGGACCGGGCTCAGGCCAAAGCGCGCCCCAGAGCAGCACACGCCAGGCGCTTCCGCGGAGGCGCGGTCTCCAGAAGCCCCGGCCCCACTCCGCAGGGAGCGGCGTGGCCGTGGGGCCGCCCGGGGGCCGCTGGGGGCCGGGCACCTGTCAGGACAGCAGCACCACCCCGGTGCACCCTGAGTGCCCGTATCTGCTCGCCGCAGACAGCAAGGCGGGCAGGGACCCCGAGGACAGCTCTGACGCTGAACGGAGGGCGGGCTGAGCTGCGCGGACCCCGGGGATGCGTGTCTGGAATGTGAAAGGAACTCTTAAACTTCAACAGCTAGAGACAAACACCCCAGTTCAAAGACGGCGGTCTAGTGGTTAAGAAGTCACCTGTCCGTGCAGGGGACACGAGTCTGATCCCCGGGCTGAGGAGACGCCACGTGACCATGGGACGACAAAGCCCTGCACCGCGGCCCCTGAGCCCCCGCCCCGCAACCAGGAAGCTGCCACGGCGAGGCCCGGGCCCGCAACTGGAGAGCGGCCCCAGCCACTGCGACTAGAGAAAGGATGGGCAACACGGAGACCCGCTGCAACCAGAACTAACTACGTAAAAATTAAGTACATACATTCAAGAAAGGAAAAAGGCCAGAGGATCAGAACAGCATGTCTCCAGCAGCAGACAGCAGGCAACAAGCCAAGAAAGGAAACGAACACGGTCCAGTACCAGGGAAAGGCGAACCAAGACCTGCGGACTCTCTCCACACCCGCTCGGGTGGCTGGACCCGCAGAGCCGAGTGGGACCCGTGCGGGACCCGTGCGGGAGGAGGTGGAGAAGTGGGAACCACACGGCAGGGACACGGAGCAGCGTCGTCCTAAGATGCGGCCACAGGAGGCCCATGACTTAAAGAGCGGCGCCCGAAGGCGGCCACAGAACACTCTGGACGGCCCGGGGCACGGCCCGAGGCCCCAGTGGGGGCGTGACGGCCTCAGCGCGCAGCCCTCCCTCTCCCAGGGCGGACGTCCAGTGGACACAGACAGCAGCCATCCCGGGCGCAGAGAGGTCCCTCGGCAAACCCACCGCCTGGCCCGGACCGGGCTCAGGCCAAAGCGCGCCCCAGAGCAGCACACGCCAGGCGCTTCCGCGGAGGCGCGGTCTCCAGAAGCCCCGGCCCCACTCCGCAGGGAGCGGCGTGGCCGTGGGGCCGCCCGGGGGCCGCTGGGGGCCGGGCACCTGTCAGGACAGCAGCACCACCCCGGTGCACCCTGAGTGCCCGTATCTGCTCGCCGCAGACAGCAAGGCGGGCAGGGACCCCGAGGACAGCTCTGACGCTGAACGGAGGGCGGGCTGAGCTGCGCGGACCCCGGGGATGCGTGTCTGGAATGTGAAAGGAACTCTTAAACTTCAACAGCTAGAGACAAACACCCCAGTTCAAAGACGGCGGTCTAGTGGTTAAGAAGTCACCTGTCCGTGCAGGGGACACGAGTCTGATCCCCGGTCTGAGGAGACGCCACGTGACCATGGGACGACAAAGCCCTGCACCGCGGCCCCTGAGCCCCCGCCCCGCAACCAGGAAGCTGCCACGGCGAGGCCCGGGCCCGCAACTGGAGAGCGGCCCCAGCCACTGCGACTAGAGAAAGGATGGGCAACACGGAGACCCGCTGCAACCAGAACTAACTACGTAAAAATTAAGTACATACATTCAAGAAAGGAAAAAGGCCAGAGGATCAGAACAGCATGTCTCCAGCAGCAGACAGCAGGCAACAAGCCAAGAAAGGAAACGAACACGGTCCAGTACCAGGGAAAGGCGAACCAAGACCTGCGGACTCTCTCCACACCCGCTCGGGTGGCTGGACCCGCAGAGCCGAGTGGGACCCGTGCGGGACCCGTGCGGGAGGAGGTGGAGAAGTGGGAACCCCACACGGCAGAGGGGCCACGACACGGAGCAGCGTCGTCCTAAGATGCGGCCACAGGAGGCCCTGTGCGCAGGGGCCCAGGTGCCCACGCTCTCCGGGAGCCCCGGGCAGGGCAGAGGTCAGGAGCAAACGCGTGTGCAGGTGAGGCTGTGCTGACCCAAGCCAGGAAGCTGGGGACCCCCCGGCCTGGGTCAGCAGGCAGGCCCAGAATCTCCTGGGGCCTGGTGGAACCGGTGAGAACGCTCTCTCCCGGGCACCCTGCCCGGAGCAGGTCTGGGAGACCAGGGCGGCACGGCAAGCACCGCACCCCCTGGAGGCCAGGCGCCCTCCGCTCCGGGGCGCGCGGCCGCTCCTGGGCCCGAGAGCCTGTCGCCACGCCACCTGCCGGGTCCCGGTGCTGGCACCACCCCCAGGGCGCCAGCACGAGCCCGCCCGGCCGCCTCAGGGCCTGAGCCCGCGCTGCCCCCCGTGCTGAGCGGCTGTCTGCCTGGTGTGCCCCGCTGAGAAGCTGGGTCCCGGCTGCCAGCTTCCGTCTCCCGCCTGCGAGCGGAGGGTGGCCTCCGCCCCGGGCCCCGGAGCTGCCGGAGGCACAGCGGCCTGGTCTCGAGAAGGCGCAGGCCGGGGTCGCGCGTGCGGGGGACCTGGGTCTGGCTCCTCAGTGCTTCCTCCCGCAGAGGCCCTGAGTCCCAGAGACTCTGATGACCTCGCCGTGACCCACGGGGGACACGCTGGGACGGCCGCCGCCCCCAGGGCAGAGCCTGTCTCCCCCGGCGAGGCCCCAGCTTGTCAGCTCACGTCCCCAGCCGGCGGCGCCCGGTCCTGAGAGACCAGGGTGGGCACCCCATTGCCCACTGCGGCCACGGCAGCGGCCAGGACAGCGGCACTGCTCCCCGGAGACAGGCCCCGCCCTGCACACCACATGCGGCCCCAGGTCCTGGCCGTGTGCAGGCCGGGAAGCTGGAGGGACACTGGCCTTGATGCCAAGCAGGCACGGGCCCCGTCGGTGCCCGGGGGTGGCGAGGCGGGGGACACGCACAGACCCTCGCTCTTCACCCCGGCAGCCGAGGAGGCCTGCTCGCGGGTTCAGGGCCTGCTCCCAGCGCCGCCTCCCGCTCATGCACCGCGCCCCAGCCTGGTCGGGGCGCCCAGAGGACAGCAGGCGGGGCCACGGCTGGCATCAGGCGGCGCACCAGAGGCCCGGCCGCACGTGCTCCAGGTCCACCTGTCCCGGCGCTACCGGCTCCTGAGGGCTCGAGTCTGGGCCCGCGCAGCCAGCAGAGTCCTCTGAGCCCGCCGGCTGGCCTGGCCGGCCCCTGCTCTCGCAGGCCTCCTGCAGGCAGGCACCGCCCTTCTGGGGCATCCCGGGCCCCCCTGCACCTGCACGCTCAGGCACAAGGGTGCCCTCACCAGCCCACAGGACGGGTGAGGCGGCTGGGCAGGGCCTCGCGGCTGCGGGGAGACCTCCCGGGGCGGGCAGCCGGCCAGCAGCCGCCCCCGTCTCACTGCCTCGGGCCAGCGGGGGCCTAACACTGTCAACAGGTTAAGACCCCCGTTTCTGCCCTCGAGAACACCAGGTGCAGCCCCTACTCACACACAGACAGCTGTCTCCTGGGCCTCATCCAATCCCTCCCAAATCCACAAATCAGTCCCCTTGACTTGAACGCTTGCTACTCACACAATTTACCAACATTACTGATCAAATATTTGCCAATCACTTGCTCAGCATCGGCTCCCTATAAACTCTGAGGGCAAAGGCCATGGCTTCCTTGTCACCACTGGATGCTGTGACTGGGAAGGCCCTCACTAGCCCAGTGACCGTCCAAAGAAGTCGGCTCCTTCCGGTCCGGGAAGGACCCCGGCCAGGACCCGGGCTCTGGGCTGGCTCTGGGAAGGGAGGCCAGAACAGCTAAGCGTGCGGACCGGCCGGCCGCAGGCTGCCCGTGGCTCTGGACGGGCCACTCTGGGGCAACCCTGGAGACCCAGGGCCCGTCTGGAGCCCACTCTCGACGCAAGCGGCTGCGTGAAGCTCGAGCAGGCCGCCGGGCCGGCCCACAACCAGCCCCTTCCTGCCGCCGAGAACACCTGACCCGGAGCCGGGCGCGCAGGAAGCCGGAAGCGGCAGAAGCAGGGTGCTTTCCGGGAGGCTGGAGTCGGGGAGCGGGGCGAGGCGCAGCCCCCAAGTCGGCTCAGGCACCGAGGGGCGCTTCCGTCCGTCCGCCGCCCCGGGCCCTCGCCTCTGGGGGCCAGGCCGTCCGGCGCCCCCGGGGCTGGGACGATGCCCGCCGACTCCCGCCTCTGCCAGGAAGTCCGCGGCTGGAAAGGCAGGGCCGAGTCCGGTCCTCAAATCGGCCAAGGGACCAACGAACGCGAGCGCCCCGTCCCCTTCGCCGCCCGCACCCTGCCCGGGCCACGCACGTCGCCCTCGCCCGGCTCCCGCAAAGGCCGGGAGCGGGGCGGCCCGGGGACAACCGGCCCCGTCGCGGACCGACCACTCGGAACGTCCGGGCGGAGGGGCCTGGACACCGAGCCGCCCCGAGCCGCCGTCCCGCGGCCTCCCCCGGACGAGCGGCCGGCCCGCCCCGCTCCAGACCCGCGCCCTGAGCGGCACACGGCCGAAGGCTCGGCCCGCCCCGGTCGGGAGAGCGGCGGCTGCCCCGCGAGGCGCCCGCAGCGCCGCCCGCTTCCGGCCCTCCGCGGGGCCGCGGTTTCCCCGTCCGGGCCAGCCCGCCTCCGCCCGAGGCAGAGGCCCCCGCGCGCCCGGCATGGGCCTCACCGGCAGGCGCGGCACGATCTCGACCGAGCAGCAGTGGCAGAAGTACCGTCCGGGCTGCGGCGACGCCTCGGCCATGGCCACCGCCGCCGCCTCCGCGCCGCCCGCCCCCCGCGCGGCGCCCGCCGCCGGCCGTTTGCTGCTCCCTCGCCGGCAGACGAGCCCGCGCACGGCACGCACGGCGTAAGGCGGGGCGGGGCCGCGGAAGCGGGACGGGCGGCGCGCGAGGCGGGCGGTGGCTCGGGGACGGCGGCCGCCGAGGGGCAAACTAGGGGCGGGCGGGGCCGAGGGGCGGGGCCTGCCGGGCCGAGGGGCGGGGCCTGCCGGGCCGAGGGGCGGGGCCTGCCGGGCCGAGGGGCGGGGCTTGCCGGGCCGGGCCGCGTCTTCCGGCCACCTGGGTTGGAGGCAGAGGCGGGGCCCGAGCGGAAGGCTCCTGGCAGGGCGGGGCCGAGTCCCCCACTTCTGTAACTCTGCAGAGCCCCACCCCGACCCCCGCTTCCTCCATTATTACTCTTATTGGAAGTTCCACATGTTTCTCATCTTTCTGTCCTCACTGCTCCTGGGATACTCGCGCTCGCTCTCACTTCCGGGCCTTCGCACCAGCGGTGCCCTGGCCCGGCGCACCTTTGCCTAGACACCCGTGTGGTTTTCTTCCCCATGCCTTTCGAATGTCCACTTATTAAGGCGCGCTCCGTAATAGCGCTTAGGTTCATAGGATAAACTGTAGAGTCAGCTCCACCACAGAAGACTTTTTTTTTTTTTAGACACTTCCATTGGTCTTTTAATTTATTCATTTCCATTCATCTTTGTTCTTTGGCCCGTGTGGGCCTCCCATCGCAGCGGCCTCTTCGCGGCGTCAGAGTACCGGCTCTGGGCGCATGCGCTCCAGAGCTCCGGCTCGGTCGTTGGACACATCGGTCCAGCCGCTCCGCGGCACGTGGGATCTTCCCAGGCCAGGGATCGAACCGGCACCCCTTGCACTGCAAGGCGGTGTCCTTACCCACTGGACCACCAGGGAAGCTCCAGAAGGGATTTTTGTATCTTGTTCCCAACTAGACTCAGAACAGTGCCTAGCACGCCAGCATTACGTGGACATTCTTTGAATGCATGCAGACAGGAGACCCATTCCTGCATCGGGGGGCCCGCTCTTCTATGCCTCAGTGTGACATGTGGCACGTGAGATTCTGAGCGAGGGGTGGCCTTGTTTCCATGATGCCTTGGGGTGAGAAGAGGGCAGAAAACCCACCCCTGCCCTTGGAATTAATCAGGCTGGGATCATTTCTGGAGTTGCGGGGCAATCATGTACTTATTTCTTTATCCTCTCAGCGAATATCCACAGAGCTCCTGCTGCATGCCAGACTCTTTGCTGGCTGCAAGGACACAGCAGGGGAAACCACGGAGTCAACAGGAAATAAAAGTGGTTTTCAGGAATACTCCGTGGCTGGAGGAGACAAAGCTGGCGGCAGGGGCCCCTAGCCATACAACGCTGAGCCCGAGGATGAGTCAGGTTACCCTTGGCTCTGCCTGGAGAGACAGACTGGACTTTCCAGGGGAGAGGACCTTGGAGCCAGGCCTTTGAGTAACGAATAGGAGCTGATTGGAGTTGGGATTCCTGCTGAGAGTTGAGAGTGTTGGAGCCGTAGTGTCAGGGAATTACAAACTGGAGCTTGTGGATAAAGGATCTTGAATGTGAAGAGCCTACGGCCCCTGCCGCACCTTGCCTACCCCTGTGGTTTTCTTCCCCATGCCTTTCGAATGTCCACTTATTAAGGCGCGCTCCGTAATAGCGCTTAGGTTCATAGGATAAACTGTAGAGTCAGCTCCACCACAGAAGACTTTTTTTTTTTTTAGACACTTCCATTGGTCTTTTAATTTATTCATTTCCATTCATCTTTGTTCTTTGGCCCGTGTGGGCCTCCCATCGCAGCGGCCTCTTCGCGGCGTCAGAGTACCGGCTCTGGGCGCATGCGCTCCAGAGCTCCGGCTCGGTCGTTGGACACATCGGTCCAGCCGCTCCGCGGCACGTGGGATCTTCCCAGGCCAGGGATCGAACCGGCACCCCTTGCACTGCAAGGCGGTGTCCTTACCCACTGGACCACCAGGGAAGCTCCAGAAGGGATTTTTGTATCTTGTTCCCAACTAGACTCAGAACAGTGCCTAGCACGCCAGCATTACGTGGACATTCTTTGAATGCATGCAGACAGGAGACCCATTCCTGCATCGGGGGGCCCGCTCTTCTATGCCTCAGTGTGACATGTGGCACGTGAGATTCTGAGCGAGGGGTGGCCTTGTTTCCATGATGCCTTGGGGTGAGAAGAGGGCAGAAAACCCACCCCTGCCCTTGGAATTAATCAGGCTGGGATCATTTCTGGAGTTGCGGGGCAATCATGTACTTATTTCTTTATCCTCTCAGCGAATATCCACAGAGCTCCTGCTGCATGCCAGACTCTTTGCTGGCTGCAAGGACACAGCAGGGGAAACCACGGAGTCAACAGGAAATAAAAGTGGTTTTCAGGAATACTCCGTGGCTGGAGGAGACAAAGCTGGCGGCAGGGGCCCCTAGCCATACAACGCTGAGCCCGAGGATGAGTCAGGTTACCCTTGGCTCTGCCTGGAGAGACAGACTGGACTTTCCAGGGGAGAGGACCTTGGAGCCAGGCCTTTGAGTAACGAATAGGAGCTGATTGGAGTTGGGATTCCTGCTGAGAGTTGAGAGTGTTGGAGCCGTAGTGTCAGGGAATTACAAACTGGAGCTTGTGGATAAAGGATCTTGAATGTGAAGAGCCTACGGACAGAGACTGGTCTGCCAGCCACCATCTTGCATCCCTCTCGGCTCAGAGGAGATTCCAAAGCATTCCTATTCTGACCACCAGAGAGCGCCCCAGCACTGTTGCTGGGAAACCGGGCAAAAAGACCCCACCCCCCTCACTCCACCCCGCCCCACCCACCCCGCCCCAGGTCCAGGGAGGGGCCTTTGCCTCAGTCCTTTACTGCCTAGCAGCGGGCTGGTTTCACACCAAAGACAGTCATTTATTAATCCTGCAGAAGTTTTGTTTTGTTTGCCTTTTCTTTTTTTTTTCTTTTCAGTTTTCCTTGTGATTTATGGGATCTTAATTCCCCAACTAGGGACTGAACCTGGGCCCTCAGCAGTGAGAGCACATAGTCCTAACTACTGAACTGCCAGGGAATTGCCCACCCTGTGGAAGTGTATGAGGTACCGTCCCAGAAGCCTTGGAGTCGGAGGGCATGCTGCGTTCAGGTCCCACCAAGTCACACTGGCTGTGTCTCCCTGGGCAACTCACCTAACCTCTCTGAGCAGGTGGCAGAAACTTTCTCGTGGAGTTCTGAGAGTGGATGAAGCTTGAGGTACCTATGGGCACCCAAAGCACCTCCGCTGCCGGCCCTGCGTTCATCTACCCGGCACTCCTCCCTAGCACAGTCTCACTGGCCCCGTGGGCCTGCGGAGTTGTTCCCACGCAGGCCTCTGCTTGGCCACGCCCTCTGCTGGGAGGGCCAGGCCCCGCCCCGCCATCGCCCCTTCTCTCACTGCCCCTGAGAAGGCTGCCCTGATCTTGGCCTGGGAGAGCCCCTGTCCCCTGCTGTACCCGGCTGCCCAGTTCCCTCTTCCCTCCCTCCCCCACCCAGCCACCCCCAGACCCAGGAGTTACCAGTGACATCTCTCAATATGTGAAGCCAATACCCAGCATATAGTGGTGCTCAAAAGATTCTTTTTTTTTTTATTTTAAAAATTTTTATTGGGGGGGGCAGGTTAGAGTGGGAGGGGGGCGGGCGGGCTACTTCTATTGGTCTTTCATTTATCTATTTTCATCCATCTTTGTTCTTTGGCCCGTGTGGGCCTCCTATCACGGCGGTGTCTGTTGTCGCAGAGCACTGGCTCTAGGAACACGCGCTCCAGAGCTCCGGCTCGGTAATTGGACACATTAGTCCAACCGCTCCGCGATCTTCCGGGGCCAGGGATTGAACTGGCGCCCCTTGCATTGCAAGGTGGTGTCCTTACCCACTGGACCACCAGGGAAGCCCAAAAGACTCTTGAATAAAAGAACAGTTAATGAGGGCCTGCTGCGTGCCAGGCCCGGGTAAGTGCTGGGAATGCAATGGAAACAAGACTATGTTCTTCCTTTTTTAAAAAATGTCTATTTTATTTATTTATTTAGACTGACCTAGGCCTTAGTTGTGGCATGTGGGATCTAGTTCCCTGACCAGGGATCGGACTTGGGTCCTCTGCATTAAGAGCTCAGAGTCTTATCCACTGGACTGCCAGGGAAGACCCCCCAAAATATGGAGTTTTGTATCTTACAAAACCAAGCGCTCAGGATGTGCCAGGCTGGATGTTTATTCCTCACCCAAGCACTGGGGAGCAATGAAGAATCCCGTTTTACAAATGAGCAGACTGAGTCTCAACCTGGTCACACAACAGACATCACCAGTGGACCTTGGGGTCTGGGCTCCTTGCCCTGCTGGTCACCCTGGGACTGGGACATCCAAATTCAAGTGATTTGGCCAGTGGCTGCGTGGGATCCACTGGTCCTGCAGTTCTGGGGTCTCAGGCATCGCTTGTGACCGGTGGTAGCGACCTAGTGGCGGCCACTGGTGAACCGGGCGTGTGAGGGGAGAGCGGCTGCCCCAGGGCTGACTGTGGGCGCTTCCCATGGGTTCCCGGGGTTTCCTTCAGAAGTCTTACGAGGTAAGCCCTCAGGGTAGGACCATTTCACCCTCCATTACTGACTTGGGTTCAAATCAAACCTCTGGGAGGAAGCCTTGGGAAGTCCTGAGCCGGACAAAGCAGTTCCGTTACCCACCTGGTAGGGAGGCCACCGCACCACCTGGCATTAGTTCAAGAGACCTGAAAACACTGCTGTCTGCTTAAGCATTTTTTGGTTTGATTTTCCATCTTTTATTTACATATGTTGACTTCTGTTCATTTTACTATTTATATTTGTTGGTTTGTGTTTTTTATTTTTTATTTTAGGCCCCTGAGTCACTCATATCCAGGACCCTGCAGTCCCAGAACCAACCCCCAGTGTCCCCCAAGCTATTCCCCTGGGGGGCCATCAGCATCCGCTTAGATCAAACTTCCATTTCTACCTGCTCAAGGAATCTTCCAGAAATAAGCCATGAAGGACCCGGACCTGGAAGCCAGTGGGGGAGATAGATGACTCCATCCTCTCTCCTGATCACTGACTCCAGCACTGCTCAAAATTTGTTCTTTTAAACAATGTCTAACTTGCGGAAGTGTTTCAAGACTGGTACGAAGGGTCCCACCATCCTCGACATAGACGCACCAACGATGAACATGTTTTGCTGACCCCAGGCTCTTTCATCCCAACACGGCCAGGTGTATTTCCAAAGGTAGGCCACTCTCTTACCTGAAGCAACAGAACGTTTACCAGATTGGGTAATGAGCTTGCATAGCTTTATCAAGGCTGCCCCACTCCCCCCAAGGAGGTGGGCTCCCTCCACCGCTCGGCCTGGCAGGGACGGAGACCAGCGTGCAGTCCCTCAGGTACAGATGCTGGTGGACCACTGCCTGTGTGCCGCGAGCAAGAACACGGCGGGCACGTGTCAGCAAACGTGCGAAGCCAGCCACGCTCTCAACAATGCAGACCTTTATTGTGATGCGCAGAATAAAGGCACCCAGATACGCCTGGTTTTGCTCAGTAAGGCTCATGTCGGACTCCTGATTTCCAGAACTGTAAATAATAAGTCTGTGTCATTCTCCGCAGCTAAATGTATGGCACTTTGTTAAGGCAGTAAACACGAAACTCATATGCCAAGTTCGTGCGGGATCGAGCTAGTCCGCGACGGTACTTCCGGCTTCCCTCGCAGCCCCGCCCCAGGAGGCTATGCCTCCTACCATTGGCCAGAGCTGGAGCACGTGGCGGTGCCTGACCGCTCGTCAGCCCTGTTCAGCCAATCAGGATTCCGGCGAGGCTGCCTTCTGCCGCCAAAGTGGCCGCCGGATGCCCGCGCAAGAGCCCGTTGTCCTTTCATAGGGAAGACGATGGCAAGGGGCAGCATGGAAAAGTAGCTGCGGGAAGGGGCAAGGCTTGCGTAATCTCTGAAGGACGGGCTGCAGACCTGGCTCGGCCAGCCTGGACTCCATCTGGCGCTCCATCCGAGCCCGGGGTGCCGTGCGGAGCAGGGGCCACACGCACGCTGTGGGCGTGAGGATGCCCAGCGCTGTTCGCACGTCTCCCGTGCTGCCTGCCGTGGCCGAGTGCTGCCTGGCGTGACGTGTTAGTCACTCAGTCGTGCACGACTCACTTCGACCCATGGACTGTAACCCGCCAAGCTCTTCTGTCCGTGGGATTTTCCATGCCCGTCTCCAGGGGATCTCTGACCCGGGGATCAAACCCAGCTCTCCTGCACGGCAGGCAGGGTCTTCGCCCTCAGTCTCCAGGGAAGCCCTTGGCCACCATCACGCGTCCCATGGGGAACCAGCAAGGCCTTGCTTCCCACGGCCTGGAGAGTTTCAGGTCTGGTCCAAGGGCTGCTGAGGCTAAGTTGATGTGGGGTCTATCACAAGCATTCTTCTGGCTTGAGTAATGTGGGGTCCAGTGACCCCAAACGTTCTTTACCAGGCCTTGAGCCACATCCTGTAGGCAGTAGTTGGTACAGCAGAGGGCTGTGATTTCCACAGCCCCTGAAGGACCCGCTGCTCTGGGTTCTAAAGGTTTCTCTTGAATAAAACGTACGCAGGATTGTCGTAAGCTGGTTTGGTCCACTTCAAGTGACAGAAATGCTGCTTAAACCTGCTTCACCTTGTGGGGAGGAGGATTTCAGGCACAGCTGGATCCAGGACCCCCAGTAACAGCACAGGGCGTGACTGTGCCTCTCTTGGCTGGTGGCGCACGGGGCCGGCCCCTCCCTGGATACCGGCAGGGGTTTTCTGCAGCTCTAGGCTCACATGCCTGCAGCTCAGGCGAGAAGTGCGTGGTCCTTTCTAAGTCAAAGTATCAGACCTGACTCTTCCTGGTTTGCTAAATGTGGGATGATTCTAAGTGGTGGGGCCTGGGTTGGTGCCCACTCTTGGGGACATTTGAGTTGGGAGTGCAGGAGAGGAATCCCCAGAGGAAAACCTGGCACTGGGACCCGAGAAGGGAATATAGGCCACAACCTGGGAGCTCAGCCTGATGGCGTGGGGCTCAGCCACCAGCTCCTGAAATCTTGTTTGCTGGTCCTGACTCCAGTTCCTGAACCTGTGGGGCTTTGAGACACTTAGAAATTCACTTTCCTTCCTCCAGCCTCAGTTGACCCTTCTGTAAAATGGTTGCCTGCCTCGTGCTGAATGGTAAATCACTTACAGATTCCTTAATTAATGAGAATCTTTGCACCCATGTCACGCCCCTACCGTGCGCAGGCACTGTCCCTGGTGCCAGGGCTGGAATCGGCAGTCCTGGGATCCATGCCCATTCTATAGCTGAGCGCGTGGGGGCACAGAGCGGTCGCACGTGTCCTGGCCAGGGTGGCAGAGACTGGACTGGGCTTCCACCAGGTGCCTCCTTGTCCCTCCAGGCCCCAGAGTCACCTCCTCAGAGACCCCCGACCCTCCCGCGCCCGGGGTCTCTGCCCCGCCGCTGTCTTCTCCCCTCGGGTGTTCACTCGTTTGTCTCCAGCCAGCTCTCGACACAAACTGGGTGGCTTAAAACAACACAGATTTTTTTTTTTTTTCTCTTTCAGTCCTGGAGGTCAGAAGTCCAACACGGGTCTCTCTGAGCTAAAATCACGGTATTGGCAGAGCATGTTCCTTTCCCGAGGCTCCAGGGGAGAAACTGTTCCCCGCCGTTTCCAGCTTCTGGAGGCCGCCCGCATTCCTTGGCCGGAGGCCGCTTCCTCCGCGTTCAGAGCCAAAGGCGGCGGGTCAAGTCCTCCGCACGCTGCCTCTCGCGGGCCGCGGTGGAGAGGTCTCCGCTCTGGGGGCGCTGTGATGACACCGGGCCGCTGGAGAGCCCGGCATCGTCTCTGTCTGAAGGGCCGCAACTCAGCCTGCGTGCAGAGCCCTTTCGCCGTGGGAGGCGACATCGTCACAGGGTCTGCAGACCCACACGTCTCCGAGGGCTGTCGTTGGGCTTCCTCGTGGGTGGAGCACAAAGACCCGACGACTTCTGTTCCCATGGCCCCTTCCCTCATACCGGTAGTTCACTCTGACTCAACATAAAGGTTCCCTTTTCCCGAAAAGCTCGCCCTGTCTCCCTGGCTGGGTCAGGTCAGCACCCCCGGCGCAGATCTGATTAGTGGACTGGCTCTGTCGGGGCAGCCTCAGGGCAGCTGCTGGCCCGTCATGTGGCTGCAGGCTAGGTCGAGGTGGAGGGGAGGGCACGGCGAGAGGTACTGCAAAGCGGGGCTCCCCAGAGGGCCGTGACGCACTGGGGGCCGCCCAGCCCAGGGCCTCTGGCTGGGGGAGACACGCGAGGCTGCGAAGCAGAAGGCCACTGGCTGCGGGCCTCGGTCTCGAACCCACGCCAGGCCAACAATGGCCCTTCTATCTGTACAGCCCAGGACTGGGCGCCTCAGCCGTGGAAGGGTCGGGTCTCGGCCAAGGTCACCCTGTCCGGCCTCCGCACACCCTTGGTGAGAACACAGGATCTCATTCCTGCCCCATTTCCCGGCCGGCAGAGAACCCCCGGGGGCCATCAGAGGCCAAGGCCGGGCTGAGACGGCCGGCGCCCTCCCTCGGGGCTGCCCGGAAATAACACGGCCCTTGGCGTTGGCTGGGGGCTCGGGTCAGGCCCAGCAGCCAAGGTGGAGGACGGGGCCTGAGCGCGGTGTCGCCGGCAGCCGGTCGCACGCACACAGGGGTCGTGTGCCTTCCCGGGGCCTGCCTCTACGCCTCGGGAGGGGCACACGCAGGAATGGGGTGCAAAGGCACAAGGAGGCCCTGGGGGACACCCAAGAGCTTTCAACCGTTTCTTACTAAAAAGCAAGAGCAGTTTCCACTCTATAAAGTTACACATTAATTTGTCCGTGTGTTTTGGTGTCTATGACCCCGAGAGAGCACGAGCTCGCTGAGGACGGGCCAGGTCTGCCTCGGTCAGCCTGCCGCCCCAGCACCGCCCCCCGAGGTCCTGGCCACCAGGAGCCGGTCAGACCGTCCCTAATTATCTCCCAGAGACAAACACAGGGGCCGCACAGGACTCACGAGCTGCGGAGGTGCCCTGACATTTAGGGGGTCCGCAGACAGAGGGTCCGCTCCAGCGCGGAAGAGCTTCCTGCTGCACCCAGGCCCCGGGGCTGTGCGCTGCCTCTGTCCACACTGCTGTCGTCATGGGACACTGGGGGAGCCGGCGTTCCGGGTGGCCGAGGGCAGGCGGGCGGCCCCTGAGGGGAGAGGAGCCGAGCCTTGCCGGAGGCCAGGGGGTTGGTGCGGGCTTCGGTGGGAGGGGCGGAGGCCAGGCACGCAGTAGGCGCTTTGGAAGGCTGGCGGCATGCTTGTTGCTGTTGGCGACTTTGTTGGCACCACTGGTGTCCCTCGGTCTCTCTCTGCCGCACCCCTCTGTCCTCCCCACCCTGCCAGCCTGCTCCTCCCCCCACGTCCCCACGCCTAGCCGTGCCCACCGGCTCCAGTGGCCAGGCCGGGGGCCTGAATTAGGGAAAGGCTGGGGCTGACGTCCCGGTGTGTGGGCGGAGACGGGGGAGCACCGGCGAGGGGCGCAGAGCACCCTGCGACCACGCAGCGACCGCATGCAGACCACGATGCGCGAGGATCCGCAGACGCGCGGGTCACCGGCCAGCCCCCGCAAAGGCAGGGCGATGCCTCGAACTCACAGCCACGGGCCCGCTCCCGGGTGGGGTCTCCGCCGCCCGCCCCGCGCCCCGCCCAGGCGGGCCCGCCCCGCCCCGCCCCGCCCGCAGCCCCGGGACCTTTATAGGCGCCGGCCGCGCGCTGGAAGTGGTGCCGCCGCCGCCGCCCGCCGCCCGCGCGTCCGACGCGGGGGTCGCCGCCGTGTCTGCGTTCGCCATGCGTCCCCGGGTGCCGGGGCCACTGTGGCCGCTGCCCTGGGGGGCCCTGGCGTGGGCCGTGGGCTTCGTGGGCTCTGTGGGCTCGGGGGACCCCGCGCCTGGTGAGTGTGGCGGCCGGAAGGGGCGGGCGGGCCGGGCCACCCACGTGGGCCTGCCTGGAATGCGGGCCGGGGGCTAGGCGGAGGGGGGCGCGACGGCCGCGGCCGCCGGGGCAGAGAGCAATGACCTGCGGTGACCCGTGCCGCCCGCAGGTTGAATGCAGGAATGCTTGGGGCGCCCTTCCCCCAGCCCTAAAAGGCCCAGGGGAGGGTCACCAGGCGGTCAGGGGAGCAGCTGTGGCTCCTCACAATTTATTATCAAGAAGGAGTCCCCAGGGCGCAGCAGAGGGTCCGCTCCAGCGCGGAAGAGCTTCCTGCTGCACCCAGCCCCGTGCTGTCGTCCATGGGACACTGGGGGAGCCGGCGTTCCGGGTGGCCGAGGGCAGGCGGGCGGCCCCTGAGGGGAGAGGAGCCGAGCCTTGCCGGAGGCCAGGGGGTTGGTGCGGGCTTCGGTGGGAGGGGCGGAGGCCAGGCACGCAGTAGGCGCTTTGGAAGGCTGGCGGCATGCTTGTTGCTGTTGGCGACTTTGTTGGCACCACTGGTGTCCCTCGGTCTCTCTCTGCCGCACCCCTCTGTCCTCCCCACCCTGCCAGCCTGCTCCTCCCCCCACGTCCCCACGCCTAGCCGTGCCCACCGGCTCCAGTGGCCAGGCCGGGGGCCTGAATTAGGGAAAGGCTGGGGCTGACGTCCCGGTGTGTGGGCGGAGACGGGGGAGCACCGGCGAGGGGCGCAGAGCACCCTGCGACCACGCAGCGACCGCATGCAGACCACGATGCGCGAGGATCCGCAGACGCGCGGGTCACCGGCCAGCCCCCGCAAAGGCAGGGCGATGCCTCGAACTCACAGCCACGGGCCCGCTCCCGGGTGGGGTCTCCGCCGCCCGCCCCGCGCCCCGCCCAGGCGGGCCCGCCCCGCCCCGCCCCGCCCGCAGCCCCGGGACCTTTATAGGCGCCGGCCGCGCGCTGGAAGTGGTGCCGCCGCCGCCGCCCGCCGCCCGCGCGTCCGACGCGGGGGTCGCCGCCGTGTCTGCGTTCGCCATGCGTCCCCGGGTGCCGGGGCCACTGTGGCCGCTGCCCTGGGGGGCCCTGGCGTGGGCCGTGGGCTTCGTGGGCTCTGTGGGCTCGGGGGACCCCGCGCCTGGTGAGTGTGGCGGCCGGAAGGGGCGGGCGGGCCGGGCCACCCACGTGGGCCTGCCTGGAATGCGGGCCGGGGGCTAGGCGGAGGGGGGCGCGACGGCCGCGGCCGCCGGGGCAGAGAGCAATGACCTGCGGTGACCCGTGCCGCCCGCAGGTTGAATGCAGGAATGCTTGGGGCGCCCTTCCCCCAGCCCTAAAAGGCCCAGGGGAGGGTCACCAGGCGGTCAGGGGAGCAGCTGTGGCTCCTCACAATTTATTATCAAGAAGGAGTCCCCAGGGCTGCTGACAGCAAGAGCCCCAGGCCTTGCCGCCTCCCTCCCAGAATCCTCACAGCTGCCCGACCGTGAGGGCGCGCTTCGACCCGGTTCCAGATGGGGAAACTGAGGCACGGAGTCCTGCAGCTTATAGGTGGAAAAGCCAGGATTTGAACCTGGAAGGCCCAGATCCCAGAGAGGCAGGGCTGGGTGGCAGGACTCAGGACGTCCAGCTGGGCCTCAGGTCTTCCCCGGCCTGGCCCAGGCAGACCTGTGCCTGGAACCTCAAACCTGCCACTTGCGGAGGCCCTGGGGAAGTCACGCCCCCACCCCGGCCTCAGTTTCCCCTTTTATAAGGGGAGCGACGATGCTGGCCTGCCTGACCCGGTCCCTGGGCGCTCTGCGCAGCGCCCGGCAGCTCCCGGGATGGGGGCTCTGGCCACTGCCGCCCCCACCTAACGGTGCAGAAGCCAGGGCTATCTGCCCCGCCGCGGCCCCAGCCCAGCCTCCCACCCGAGGGGAGAGCCAAGCCCCCTCCCCGAAGGCCGCGTCCCCGGGGAGACAGTGAGCTCATGCGAGGAGAATGTTCCCAAGTTGGAGTGAGTAAGAGGCGGGCCAGGCGGGGGGGCTGCCCGCGAGGGGGCTCCGCGTGCCCTCGGGCCCTGTCTAGACAGAGGGCAGGGGCGGGAGAGGCGCTCCCGGCCCACGGACCCCGACACGTCCAGCTCCGGTGTCTGGCTCGTCAGGCAGGATGCCGGGCTGGGTTGGGGGCCTGGAGCCCGCGGGCAGAGCCTGCCAGGAGGGGCGGGGGTTGGCGGTGGAGGCTGGAGCCCAGAGAGGACGGACCCCAGAAGGATCTGCAGCCGGGCAGGGACACCTGTGTGGCTCTCGGCCCCGCCCTCCCCGGTCGGATCCCCTCCCCTCCTCAGCGAGTGAGCTTCAGCGCCCTGTAGCCCGCGAGCCAGCGGCCAGGCCAAGGCCTGGGTGTGGGGAGGGGCGCCTCTGGCCGGGTAGGAACGGCATCCCGCGTCCGCAGGTGGGGTCTGCTGGCTCCAGCAGGGCCAAGAGGCCACCTGCAGCCTAGTGCTGAAGACGGACGTGAGCCAAGCCGAGTGCTGTGCCTCCGGGAACATCGACACCGCCTGGTCCAACCTCACCCACCCGGGGAACAAGATCAGCCTCCTGGGCTTCCTGGGCCTCGTCCACTGCCTCCCCTGCAGAGGTGAGACCCCGGGCATCGGCGGCAGGCCAGGGTCACGGGGCTCCGAGGAAGCATCGACAAGAGCGCGCTCCCGCCTGGGGCACGCGGGGGCTGCTGGCGAGGGGATCCCGGGCGCAGAGAGGGCTTGGGGGCCTTGGGGCTTGCAGGCCTTGGCCTCCAGCAGAGAGGAGTCAGGGCGCTCCAGGGAGACCCCAGCTTCGTCTCCAGCCTCGAGGCTCTGTTCACAGGGAGCCCCGGCCCTGGGCTGTCTGGCCCACCTGCGCGCCCCACGGTGGGTGCACAGGCACACCTCGCTCGCAGGGTGGCGGCTTCTCCCTGACTGGCCACTGCGGTTTGTGACCCCAGGCCCTCACCCGCCCTCAGCCCCGCAGTTTCCAGGGTCGTGGCCACAGCTGCGCATCTAACAAGGACGTGCCTCTTGGACTGCGTTCTGTGACATGCTGCCTCTTCAGTCAGGCTAGCTCTCTGAAGGCAGAGTGAACGAATAAATAAGTCAAGGCACAGTCACTGGGCACCCTCTCAGCCCCCTGTGCAGGGCCGAACCTGCGAGGACCCAGAGGGGGTGGAAGGCGGGGGCGGGACGGGGGCAGGACTTGAAGGAGGTGGGCTCTAGAGTCAGGGTGGCTTTGGATGGTTAGGAGTTTGCTAGCCGGGGGGACCAGGGCCTGGGATCAGACCCAGCTGGGTGGGGTCGGGACAGGCGCACAGGGCGGAGGCTGCAGCTGAGGGCTGCAGACCTGCAGGCCAAGCTGAGGAGCCTGGCTGGCCAGCTGGGACATGATTAACACCAGATCAGCCTGGCTGGGTGGTCCTGAACTCAACGGCCATGTGCCCTGGCTCCCTGCAGGAGCCCCTCTGGCTTCTGGGAGGAGGAGACTTCGAAAAGCGCCTGGCCCGGCCTGAGATGGTGCGGGACACCCTCCGCCGCCGGGTCTGGCCTTGGCCACGGGGACTCGGCGCCGCTTCTGTCGGAGCTTGCGTGAAGCCCCCTGGGGGAGTGTTCCTGGCCGTGCCTGTGGGCAGGCAGTGCGGGAGGGGCCCGGGTGCAGCCCACGTGCCCTGACAGGCGGACGTGTGGGCCTCTGGCGGGCCTCGGAAGACCTTCTGCCCCTGTGTGCTCACCCCAGAGGGTGGATTCCCGGGTCAGCCTCGCGCCTCCCGCCGGGCAGCTGAGGCTGAAACGCCAGCTCCCGCGAGCTGAGACGGCCCCAGACCCACAAGCCATGGGCCTGGGCGTCCATCGGGTCTGGCCCAGCGTCCTCACGCCCAGGCGCCCTGTGCGTCCTCAGCTCACAGCTGTGACAGGGCCTCAGTTTCCCCCTTTGTCTGTGTGTATATATTGCTCAGTCGACTCCAACCCTCTGTGGCCCCGTGGTCTGTGGTCCACCAGGGTCATCTGTCCACGGATCCTCCGGGCAAGAAAACTGGAGGGTTGCCATTTTCTACTCCAGAGGATCTTCCTGACCCAGGATAGAACCCTGGTTTTTTGGACAGCTGCGCATCTAACAAGGACGTGCCTCTTGGACTGCGTTCTGTGACATGCTGCCTCTTCAGTCAGGCTAGCTCTCTGAAGGCAGAGTGAACGAATAAATAAGTCAAGGCACAGTCACTGGGCACCCTCTCAGCCCCCTGTGCAGGGCCGAACCTGCGAGGACCCAGAGGGGGTGGAAGGCGGGGGCGGGACGGGGGCAGGACTTGAAGGAGGTGGGCTCTAGAGTCAGGGTGGCTTTGGATGGTTAGGAGTTTGCTAGCCGGGGGGACCAGGGCCTGGGATCAGACCCAGCTGGGTGGGGTCGGGACAGGCGCACAGGGCGGAGGCTGCAGCTGAGGGCTGCAGACCTGCAGGCCAAGCTGAGGAGCCTGGCTGGCCAGCTGGGACATGATTAACACCAGATCAGCCTGGCTGGGTGGTCCTGAACTCAACGGCCATGTGCCCTGGCTCCCTGCAGGAGCCCCTCTGGCTTCTGGGAGGAGGAGACTTCGAAAAGCGCCTGGCCCGGCCTGAGATGGTGCGGGACACCCTCCGCCGCCGGGTCTGGCCTTGGCCACGGGGACTCGGCGCCGCTTCTGTCGGAGCTTGCGTGAAGCCCCCTGGGGGAGTGTTCCTGGCCGTGCCTGTGGGCAGGCAGTGCGGGAGGGGCCCGGGTGCAGCCCACGTGCCCTGACAGGCGGACGTGTGGGCCTCTGGCGGGCCTCGGAAGACCTTCTGCCCCTGTGTGCTCACCCCAGAGGGTGGATTCCCGGGTCAGCCTCGCGCCTCCCTCCGGGCAGCTGAGGCTGAAACGCCAGCTCCCGCGAGCTGAGACGGCCCCAGACCCACAAGCCATGGGCCTGGGCGTCCATCGGGTCTGGCCCAGCGTCCTCACGCCCAGGCGCCCTGTGCGTCCTCAGCTCACAGCTGTGACAGGGCCTCAGTTTCCCCCTTTGTCTGTGTGTATATATTGCTCAGTCGACTCCAACCCTCTGTGGCCCCGTGGTCTGTGGTCCACCAGGGTCATCTGTCCACGGGATCCTCCGGGCAAGAAAACTGGAGGGGTTGCCATTTTCTACTCCAGAGGATCTTCCTGACCCAGGGATAGAACCCTGGTTTCCTGCGTTGGCAGGCGGCTATTTGGGATTCTTTGCCACTAGCGCCACCTGGGAAACACCTTTGGTAACATGATGACAAAACCTTGTGGGGGCAGGTGGGAGGCTGCATTGGGCCTGGGAGGCGAAAAGCAGCCTTCTGCGGCCCAAGTGGGAACGAAGACGCCCGAGAGAGATTTGTTTCTCTACCTGGAAATCTGGGGCGCGGGGTGAGGGGCGCGGTAACCCCTAGTTCGGGAGGCCCGGGCTGTGCGAGGCCCCTCCCTGGGAAATGAACCCCAGACTCCGCCCTCCTCGACGCCTCCTCCCGGGAGGTCCCAGAAGGAACAGACGCTGCCGGTCCGCCCCAGCCCCGCGCCTGGACGGGGTGGAGCCCCCCAGGGCTGACGCAGCCGGTCCCCCGCCGGCCTTTCCCAGAAACGCGCGTAAATCAGGGAGCAGACGTCAGCCCGAGCGGGCGGCCCCGCTGCGGAGCCGCAGCCAGACGGCGGGCAGAAGACCGCTCCTCCTCGACCCCCAGGTTCCAGGCGGAGACCCTTCTTCCACCCACACTGAGCCCCGACCGAGTCCGGTCCGCCCGGGACGTGGCGGAAACTCGCCCCACATCAGCTCCCAGCCCCGTGGGCCCCGACTTCGGACCGCCCCTCCCTCCGATCTGGCCTCCGTCCGTCGGAACAGGGCGCGAGGGCGTCGGGGCTCCGCGGGCCTCCGGCCTCGGCCACGCGCCCCGGCCCAAGCGGGCGTGTCCTCTGTCCACAGATTCGTGCGAGGGCGTGGAGTGCGGCCCCGGCAAGGCCTGCCGCATGCTGGGGGGCCGCCCGCGCTGCGAGTGCGCGCCCGACTGCACGGGGCTCCCGGCGCGCCTGCAGGTCTGCGGCTCCGACGGCGCCACCTACCGCGACGAGTGTGAGCTGCGCGCCGTGCGCTGCCGCGGCCACCCGGACCTGCGCGTGATGTACCGGGGGCGCTGCCGCAGTACGTGGGGGCGGGGCCTCGTGGGGGCGGGGCCGGGGCGTGAGCGTCCTGTGAGAGGCTGCGGCCGCCGCGCGGGGGCGGGGCGCCGCCAGGAAGGGGCGGGGTCTGCGAGCCAGAGTGCCTGTTCGGTCTGAAGGTTTGGGTGGGGCCCACGGTAGGCGGGGTCGAGGCAGTGAGCTCGCTGACAGAGCCTTACGAGTTCCGAGGGGGGATCCCTGTATTCGGTGTTTTGTGGGAGCGGGAGTGAGGGCGAGTTGGGTGCAGGTTTCCTTCTGCGGCCCAAGTGGGAACAGACGCCCGAGAGAGATTTGTTTCTCTACCTGGGAATCTGGGGCGCGGGGTGAGGGGCGCGGTAACCCCTAGTTCGGGAGGCCCGGGCTGTGCGAGGCCCCTCCCTGGGAAATGAACCCCAGACTCCGCCCTCCTCGACGCCTCCTCCCGGGAGGTCCCAGAAGGAACAGACGCTGCCGGTCCGCCCCAGCCCCGCGCCTGGACGGGGTGGAGCCCCCCAGGGCTGACGCAGCCGGTCCCCCGCCGGCCTTTCCCAGAAACGCGCGTAAATCAGGGAGCAGACGTCAGCCCGAGCGGGGGGCCCCCGCTGCGGAGCCGCAGCCAGACGGCGGGCAGAAGACCGCTCCTCCTCGACCCCCAGGTTCCAGGCGGAGACCCTTCTTCCACCCACACTGAGCCCCGACCGAGTCCGGTCCGCCCGGGACGTGGCGGAAACTCGCCCCACATCAGCTCCCAGCCCCGTGGGCCCCGACTTCGGACCGCCCCTCCCTCCGATCTGGCCTCCGTCCGTCGGAACAGGGCGCGAGGGCGTCGGGGCTCCGCGGGCCTCCGGCCTCGGCCACGCGCCCCGGCCCAAGCGGGCGTGTCCTCTGTCCACAGATTCGTGCGAGGGCGTGGAGTGCGGCCCCGGCAAGGCCTGCCGCATGCTGGGGGGCCGCCCGCGCTGCGAGTGCGCGCCCGACTGCACGGGGCTCCCGGCGCGCCTGCAGGTCTGCGGCTCCGACGGCGCCACCTACCGCGACGAGTGTGAGCTGCGCGCCGTGCGCTGCCGCGGCCACCCGGACCTGCGCGTGATGTACCGGGGGCGCTGCCGCAGTACGTGGGGGCGGGGCCTCGTGGGGGCGGGGCCGGGGCGTGAGCGTCCTGTGAGAGGCTGCGGCCGCCGCGCGGGGGCGGGGCGCCGCCAGGAAGGGGCGGGGTCTGCGAGCCAGAGTGCCTGTTCGGTCTGAAGGTTTGGGTGGGGCCCACGGTAGGCGGGGTCGAGGCAGTGAGCTCGCTGACAGAGCCTTACGAGTTCCGAGGGGGGATCCCTGTATTCGGTGTTTTGTGGGAGCGGGAGTGAGGGCGAGTTGGGTGCAGGTTTGGAAAAGGGGACTTGGAAGCTCCTATGGGGTGAGCAGTACGAGTGTGAGAGTCAGGAGTTTATTGGTAGGACCGGTGGGGAGGGATTGCGGTCGGTGTGGAGCGTGGGCGTGGTTCCTGGAAGGAGTGTGGTTTCTGGTGAAGCACGGGGACGGGCCTGAGGGTGGGCGCCGTGGGTGAGCGGGGCAGTGGAAGCGGGATGGCTTCTGGTGCCACAACGGGGAGGCACCTGGGGCCCAGCACTGTGCAGAGCAGCGCCCTTGACCCGCGCCCACGCCCCACCTGCAGAATCTTGCGCCCACGTGGTGTGCCTGCGGCCACAGTCGTGCGTGGTGGACCAGACTGGTAGCGCGCACTGCGTAGTGTGTCGCGCGGCGCCCTGCCCCGCACCCTCCAGCCCCGGGCAGGAACTCTGTGGCAACAACAACGTCACCTACCTGTCCTCCTGCCACCTCCGCCAGGCCACCTGCTTCCTGGGCCGCTCCATCGGCGTGCGCCACCAGGGCAGCTGTGCAGGTGCGACACGCGCGGGGTAGGGGGGCAGCGGCGAGGTCTTGCCCCCAACCCCTCTCCGTGCCTTGCTGCATTTCTCTTTTGGTCCCTCCCACTCTGCAGGAACCCACGAGCTATTAGATCCCGAGTCGGAGGAGGAGGAGGAGAACTTTGTGTGAGCCTGCGGAAACTGCCTGGGCCTGGCGTTCAAGGCTTCCGCGTTTTATTTATTGCCACAGCAGTCTAATTTATGTCCCACGGACACGTCCCAGAGCCTGGACCGGGACCATTTCCGGAGCCCTGGTGCCCAAGGGTATCTCGGAAGGACTAGGGGAGAGAGGCTTGGGAGCAGGGCTGGTGGGTGGGGCTCCAGCCTCCCCAGCCCCCCACGCCCCGCTACTGTCCAGGAGGACGGCACACTTACGCTCCCCCGAGGGCAACTTAATTCTCACTGCCACTGAGAGGACTGGGGATTTCCTGCCAGCAATTCACGAAGAGGCACCCTGGCCTTCTGGAACCGGGGACAGGGATGGGGAGGGGGTCTTCAGCCTGGGTGTGAATAGGTGAGCCGCAGAGCACACCCAGACTGCAGACAGGCCAAGGAAGCAGCCCCTGGCCCCCTCCAGCCCCAGGGATAGCCACGGGGCTGACCTTCCCCTGCCTCACCCATTCCCCCGATGTTCCCCTGGGGACCTGGATGCCGTCCGTGCCTCCTGACCCAGGTCTCGGGCTTGAGAGGCATCTGCCCAGAATATAGCAGGCGCCTGTCGGCTGGGCGTGGGGGGCTGGGGGGGTCCTTGAGCCCCTGCTCACCCTCGGGCCCAGAATGGGGTGTGGGCACCAAGACCCGCTGGACACCTGGCTGGAGCCGTGTGTCTGAGGGGCACCCCGCTGCCTGCTGACCCACCCACGGGTGGGGCTCCCTGGCTCCTGCCCTGGCCTGGCCTCGAGACCCAGCTCCTGCTGGACACCCCTGGCCTGCCGGCTGGGCTTCCTCCTGCTGCCTGGACCTCTTCTCTGTGTCACGCCCCCGTGCCTGTGCCCAAACCGGGGCGTGGGTCCCGTGGGGCAGGAGCCCAGCTCCCCAGGCCCAGATGGCAGGGCAGCAGTGCTTGTCTGTGTCCTTCCCTGCCTCCAGGAAGTGCCTTACCTGTGACGCCCAGGAAAGTGCCCTTGAGTAATGGGTTCACTTGAGCCCCCAGTGGGGCAACCTCCGCCCCCCTGGGGTCCTGCCTCGCCTGCCAAAGAAATAAACACTGAAAAAGCCACAGTGGGTGTCCAGGCTTCGGCTTGCCCCCTCTCTGTGCCCCCCACTGTGGGAGGGGGTTACCAGCCTGGGGCCGGGGATGCTGGCACACGGGGGTTGGGAAGCATCCAGAGAGCCACGGGTGCGTGGCCTTGCACGTCCCAGAGCCTGGACCGGGACCATTTCCGGAGCCCTGGTGCCCAAGGGTATCTCGGAAGGACTAGGGGAGAGAGGCTTGGGAGCAGGGCTGGTGGGTGGGGCTCCAGCCTCCCCAGCCCCCCACGCCCCGCTACTGTCCAGGAGGACGGCACACTTACGCTCCCCCGAGGGCAACTTAATTCTCACTGCCACTGAGAGGACTGGGGATTTCCTGCCAGCAATTCACGAAGAGGCACCCTGGCCTTCTGGAACCGGGGACAGGGATGGGGAGGGGGTCTTCAGCCTGGGTGTGAATAGGTGAGCCGCAGAGCACACCCAGACTGCAGACAGGCCAAGGAAGCAGCCCCTGGCCCCCTCCAGCCCCAGGGATAGCCACGGGGCTGACCTTCCCCTGCCTCACCCATTCCCCCGATGTTCCCCTGGGGACCTGGATGCCGTCCGTGCCTCCTGACCCAGGTCTCGGGCTTGGAGAGGCATCTGCCCAGAATATAGCAGGCGCCTGTCGGCTGGGCGTGGGGGGCTGGGGGGGTCCTTGAGCCCCTGCTCACCCTCGGGCCCAGAATGGGGTGTGGGCACCAAGACCCGCTGGACACCTGGCTGGAGCCGTGTGTCTGAGGGGCACCCCGCTGCCTGCTGACCCACCCACGGGTGGGGCTCCCTGGCTCCTGCCCTGGCCTGGCCTCGAGACCCAGCTCCTGCTGGACACCCCTGGCCTGCCGGCTGGGCTTCCTCCTGCTGCCTGGACCTCTTCTCTGTGTCACGCCCCCGTGCCTGTGCCCAAACCGGGGCGTGGGTCCCGTGGGGCAGGAGCCCAGCTCCCCAGGCCCAGATGGCAGGGCAGCAGTGCTTGTCTGTGTCCTTCCCTGCCTCCAGGAAGTGCCTTACCTGTGACGCCCAGGAAAGTGCCCTTGAGTAATGGGTTCACTTGAGCCCCCAGTGGGGCAACCTCCGCCCCCCTGGGGTCCTGCCTCGCCTGCCAAAGAAATAAACACTGAAAAAGCCACAGTGGGTGTCCAGGCTTCGGCTTGCCCCCTCTCTGTGCCCCCCACTGTGGGAGGGGGTTACCAGCCTGGGGCCGGGGATGCTGGCACACGGGGGTTGGGAAGCATCCAGGAGAGAGCCACGGGTGCGTGGCCTTGGGCCTCAGCATCCGTCTCCAGGTGTGGGCAGCAGCTGGGATAGAGCTGGGAGGCCAGTGGGAGGGTCTTGGCCTTCGTGGGGCGGGGGAGGGAAGGCACAGGATCTGGATGGCTCAGGGCACCCCGAGGAAGCCACTTGGTTTAGCTCTAGAAGCAGCAGCCTGGCTTGGGAGGGTTGGAGGGACCAAAATGACACTAACGCGAGCAGTAAAAGCGCCGGCGGGGACCCCCAGCCTCGCTGCTGTCCGTGCACGGTTTGCCTGAGGCTCTTTTCGGAGGGTCGGGCTTCACACGGAGCCAGGCCAGCCTGAGAGCCCACCCTCTCCCGGTCTCGGCTTCCCCATCAGTGGGGGGAGCTAGCCCAGGGCAGAGGACCAGGCAGGGCCGGGCCGGGAGGCTGTCTAGGATGGGGCACTCCGGAGGGGTCAGCGCGAGAGGGGGAGGGAGAATGGCGGGGTCCAGGTCCTGTGGCTTGGGGTCCTTCAGGGAGGGGGTGGCAGAGCTGGACCTTTGGCCACAGGGAGACCAAGGAGAAGTTCAAAGGCGCGTGGGTGGGCCCTGGAGGCAGACCGTCGTGTCTGTGAGTCAGGTAGCACTTTATTGTGTTACTTTTGCCCTCTTTGTTTGGAACTGAGACCCCCGGCCTCCCTGCTGCCCCCCACGCCAGGCTTCCCGGCGTTTGGGTGCCCGTGGACCCTCTGCCCCAGCCAAGGAGCTTTCCAGGCCGGAGCTGTTTGCACTGGTTGCCGCCTCGTCAGCCCGCCCGGTGCGGCTGTGCCTCAGACGGCCCTGGCGGGGCCCCCAGTGTCCCAGGCAGGGGGCCTCGTCGGCCGCGCCGAACCACGTCCCAGATCCAGGTCACAAAGGCGGACACCTGTGTGTACACGTCGGGGGTCTCGGGGTCCCCGCACCAGAGGCCGGAGAAGGAGACGAGGCCGTGGGCCCGATTTCTGCATACCAGGGGTCCCCCGGAGTCCGCCTGGGGGTTAAGGCAAGAGGTGAGGTCAGGGGTCCTTGCTGGGTCTCACTTCCCTTACAGGAACTGATTTGTGTCAGTCTGACCCAGACCCTCTCTGCCTCAAAATCCTTCCACGGCCCCCGCGTGCCCTTACGGCGAAGACTAAGCCCTACGCCTCAGCCGCTCGGGCCAGAGGAGCCCGCCCGCCCGCCTGTCTGCCCTCCTCTCCCCCTCACGTGGTTCCAGCCAGGCATGCCCGCTGGTCCTGCAGCGAACCAGGCTCCCGCTCTGGTCAGTCGCTTCTGTCGTGCCGGACTGAAGCTCCCTGGACTGCAGCCCGCCAGGCTCCTCTGTCCATGGGATTCTCCAGGCAAGTGCACTGAAGTGGCTTGCCACGCCCTTCTGCAGGGGTTCTTCCCGATCCAGGGATCGAACCCACATCTCTTGCATCTCCTGCACTGGCAGGCGGGCTCTTTACCACTAGCGCCGCCTGGGAAGCCCCAGCGCCAACCTCCAGGCTGTTGCTTTTTCGCGAGGCCCGTTACTGCCCCTGCTGGACACTCCTTGTATAGCACGCGCGGTGCAGGACCGGCACGGCTCTCCGCGGCGGCTCTGGGACTGGTCTCTGTCCTCCTGAATACTCCCTTGAAACGCCTGCTTCCTCCGCTCCCCAGGTCGATCGCCCTAAATGTCTCCTGGAATCAGCTCTGACCCTAGGAATAGGTCCTGTTTGTGTGTCAGTTTCACAGATGGAGAAGGAGAGGTCCTGAGTGGTGGGACTCCGTGTGAGAAGTGGCTCAGGCTGGATGTGGACCCAGGCAGTTGGGCTCTAGAGTCTGAGCCACACAAAGGCATTCCCTGCCTCCCGACCCAGCCTGTGTTTCACCCTGGGCATCAGGGCCAGGCTTGCCACCGGTCCATGCGAAGGCTCAGGGGCAGGAGCTTCTGGCTTGAGGTCTGGATGCTGCTTTTAAGGACACACATCTCTAGCCCCTTGTGCAGCGTGTAACCTGCATAGCCACACACGGCCGCCCTGTGACCCTGGGCAGCTCCCTGCCCTTCCAGGGCCTCAAGTGAGGTCCATCTGGTCAAAGGGAAGGGGTTGGGTTAAGGCAAGAGGTGAGGTCAGGGGTCCTTGCTGGGTCTCACTTCCCTTACAGGAACTGATTTGTGTCAGTCTGACCCAGACCCTCTCTGCCTCAAAATCCTTCCACGGCCCCCGCGTGCCCTTACGGCGAAGACTAAGCCCTACGCCTCAGCCGCTCGGGCCAGAGGAGCCCGCCCGCCCGCCTGTCTGCCCTCCTCTCCCCCTCACGTGGTTCCAGCCAGGCATGCCCGCTGGTCCTGCAGCGAACCAGGCTCCCGCTCTGGTCAGTCGCTTCTGTCGTGCCGGACTGAAGCTCCCTGGACTGCAGCCCGCCAGGCTCCTCTGTCCATGGGATTCTCCAGGCAAGTGCACTGAAGTGGCTTGCCACGCCCTTCTGCAGGGGTTCTTCCCGATCCAGGGATCGAACCCACATCTCTTGCATCTCCTGCACTGGCAGGCGGGCTCTTTACCACTAGCGCCGCCTGGGAAGCCCCAGCGCCAACCTCCAGGCTGTTGCTTTTTCGCGAGGCCCGTTACTGCCCCTGCTGGACACTCCTTGTATAGCACGCGCGGTGCAGGACCGGCACGGCTCTCCGCGGCGGCTCTGGGACTGGTCTCTGTCCTCCCTGAATACTCCCTTGAAACGCCTGCTTCCTCCGCTCCCCAGGTCGATCGCCCTAAATGTCTCCTGGAATCAGCTCTGACCCTAGGAATAGGTCCTGTTTGTGTGTCAGTTTCACAGATGGAGAAGGAGAGGTCCTGAGTGGTGGGACTCCGTGTGAGAAGTGGCTCAGGCTGGATGTGGACCCAGGCAGTTGGGCTCTAGAGTCTGAGCCACACAAAGGCATTCCCTGCCTCCCGACCCAGCCTGTGTTTCACCCTGGGCATCAGGGCCAGGCTTGCCACCGGTCCATGCGAAGGCTCAGGGGCAGGAGCTTCTGGCTTGAGGTCTGGATGCTGCTTTTAAGGACACACATCTCTAGCCCCTTGTGCAGCGTGTAACCTGCATAGCCACACACGGCCGCCCTGTGACCCTGGGCAGCTCCCTGCCCTTCCAGGGCCTCAAGTGAGGTCCATCTGGTCAAAGGGAAGCTTGGGCTTAGTTTCCAAGGCTCGCCGCCCAGCTCCGACCTCTCTGTGGGCCTCGGTTTCCCCACACAGTAAGGAGGCAGGACAGAGTGCACGTCTCACCGAGCAGAAGCCACGTCTCCGGCGGTCCGCACTGCGGGTGCAGAGCACGGCGGGGCCCAGCTGCCCCTTCCAGGAGCTGTTGCAGGCGTCCAGCCCCAGCACGCGGACCTCGGCCTCCATCAGCCCGGGCGGCAGTTCCTCGAAGTCGGACACGGAGCCCCAGCCGGCCACCTTGCAGCGCGTCCCTGCCCTGGGCGGCTCGGTGCCCCTCCGCGGCAGCCGCAGCAGCCCCACGGCCGGGCCCAAGGTGGCGGAGCTGTTCAGCTGCGGGGAGCGGGGGTTAGGCGGCCGTGCGGCTGCCCGGCTGCCCGCCTTTCCCGGTCTCTTCCCGTTCTCTTGGAGGGAGGTCCGTGGCGGCTGTCAGAGGGCCCGGCTGCTCCTGCCCCTTGCTCTCCTGCCCGTCAGGCCTCGCCAGCCTCCACACCTCCAGCCTCACCCCTGCAGTTGCCCAGGGGGTCTTTCTAACCAGCCTCTCCTTCCTTGCTCTGAGTTTTCCTCCGGTGCCTATCGCCCTCAGGGCACGGGGTAAAACCTCTTGGCTCGTCAGTCGGCCCTCCCCTCAGCCCGCCTGCACACTTGCTCACACTGTAACATGGCATGCCCGGCCTGGAGCACCTTCCCTACCCAGCTTTCAGGAGTCAGGTTAGACACCACCTCCAGGAAGCCCTCCCAGACTACCGTTCTCAGATAGGCATCTCTCCCAGGCTCCCTTGTGCCCCTGTCAAGGCTAATTTACCCAGCGGCCGCCTGGTTAGACTAGGGGCTCAGAGGGAGCCAGGCCAGAGCGGTTGGTTCATGGCTGTGTTCCAGGTGCCTCGCACGCAGCTGGCGCTCGGTCCGTAGCTGTGGAACAAGCGATCTGGGCCCCTGGTTTGGGTGCTCAGGGCCTGACCTTGGGTACCTTCCTGATCACCCGTCTCAGCGTCCCCGTGTGCGCAGTGGCCTGGGTGACCTGAGTGGGGTCCCAGGCTAGTGGGTTCACAGAGGAGCAGCAGCCACGCTCCAGCTCTGGCCGCTGGCACTCACCGCTGACCTTGTATTTTGCCAAGAGAACCGCAAACCCAGCCCTTCCCGTTCCCGGGGCCTTTATCTGTCCTTTTCCGTGTCTCTGATTCACCGTGTTTCAAGGACACTTTGGGGGTCTTCTCCTTGCAGCTGGCAGCCCTGGAGTGCCTGGGTTGAGCGTGGGGCCCCGAGGTCGGGGCTGCAGGAGGGGTGGTCCCCCAGGAGGAGGCAAATACAGGCGGGGAGGGGGAGGGGGAGCCCACGGAAGGCCTGAGGGCAGGGACTGGGGTCTTGGTGACCCTGCGGTCTCACGGGTCCCCTCTTCTGTGTGAATGTTGAGCACCTGCAGTGCACCGTGCCTGCGCGTGTGCGAACCTGCTTCCATCGTGTCCGACTCCGGGGCTCCGCGGTCTGCAGCCCACCAGCCTCCTCTGTCCCTGGGGGTCTCCAGGCACGGATACTGGAGTGGGCGGCCACGTTCTCCTCCAGGGGATCTTCCCAGCCCAGGGATTGGACCTGTGTCCCTTAACGTCTCCCGCACTGGCAGGCAGGGTTTCTACCACTGAGCCACCTGGGAAGCCGCCCCAGAGACGAGGATGCCCGCCCTCCAGGGCAGAGGCGGAGCCCTCGGCGCGGGTGCAGCCAGCCGGCGTGGGGGGCTCTGGACAACGGCGAGGGGGGCGGAGCCAGGGACGGCTGAGAATGGGAGGTCGGCAAGGAAGGCTGCCCAAGGAGGGGACAAGTGAGCAGAGACCCTGAAAGCCAGGCGGGGCCGTGGTCATCGTAAAGGCCCGGGGTCAGAGCCTACAGGGGTGCTGCCCACTCAGCAAAGAGGGGCTGCGGGGGACGGTGGGGGTGTCCCGAGGGCAGCAGGGAGTGACCTGGCTCACAGGCACTCACGGGATCCCAACAGCTGTTTTTAAACAAGTCGGGCCACGTTAGGGGTGGGGACCAGCCAGACCTGCCCTCTCAAGCAGGCCCCTGGTTTGGGTGCTCAGGGCCTGACCTTGGGTACCTTCCTGATCACCCGTCTCAGCGTCCCCGTGTGCGCAGTGGCCTGGGTGACCTGAGTGGGGTCCCAGGCTAGTGGGTTCACAGAGGAGCAGCAGCCACGCTCCAGCTCTGGCCGCTGGCACTCACCGCTGACCTTGTATTTTGCCAAGAGAACCGCAAACCCAGCCCTTCCCGTTCCCGGGGCCTTTATCTGTCCTTTTCCGTGTCTCTGATTCACCGTGTTTCAAGGACACTTTGGGGGTCTTCTCCTTGCAGCTGGCAGCCCTGGAGTGCCTGGGTTGAGCGTGGGGCCCCGAGGTCGGGGCTGCAGGAGGGGTGGTCCCCCAGGAGGAGGCAAATACAGGCGGGGAGGGGGAGGGGGAGCCCACGGAAGGCCTGAGGGCAGGGACTGGGGTCTTGGTGACCCTGCGGTCTCACGGGTCCCCTCTTCTGTGTGAATGTTGAGCACCTGCAGTGCACCGTGCCTGCGCGTGTGCGAACCTGCTTCCATCGTGTCCGACTCCGGGGCTCCGCGGTCTGCAGCCCACCAGCCTCCTCTGTCCCTGGGGGTCTCCAGGCACGGATACTGGAGTGGGCGGCCACGTTCTCCTCCAGGGGATCTTCCCAGCCCAGGGATTGGACCTGTGTCCCTTAACGTCTCCCGCACTGGCAGGCAGGGTTTCTACCACTGAGCCACCTGGGAAGCCGCCCCAGAGACGAGGATGCCCGCCCTCCAGGGCAGAGGCGGAGCCCTCGGCGCGGGTGCAGCCAGCCGGCGTGGGGGGCTCTGGACAACGGCGAGGGGGGCGGAGCCAGGGACGGCTGAGAATGGGAGGTCGGCAAGGAAGGCTGCCCAAGGAGGGGACAAGTGAGCAGAGACCCTGAAAGCCAGGCGGGGCCGTGGTCATCGTAAAGGCCCGGGGTCAGAGCCTACAGGGGTGCTGCCCACTCAGCAAAGAGGGGCTGCGGGGGACGGTGGGGGTGTCCCGAGGGCAGCAGGGGAGTGACCTGGCTCACAGGCACTCACGGGATCCCAACAGCTGTTTTTAAACAAGTCGGGCCACGTTAGGGGGTGGGGACCAGCCAGACCTGCATCTAGTGCCCGACCCCCCAGCAGGGCTCACCTGCAGCAGACAGATGTCACTGGTGTGGGTGCTGGGCTGGAAGTCGGGGTGCGTGACGACGGCTGAGATGCCGAACACCTGCTGGGTGTCCTCCGCGGTCTGCAGGGCGTGGGCCCCCAGCACCACCAGGCCCGTCCCGGGGTCTCTGCGGGGCGGGGCTGCTGTGAGCGAGGCTGGGGTGAGGTCACCGCCCACAGGCTTGGCCTCCGCCCATTCGGGAAGCAGCGCCACGCCCCGCTCATGCCAGACTGTGATAACACGCGTCCCGCGTATCACCCTCCCGGGTCCATCACCGTATCAGCTCCAGTTCTATAATACTTGCTTTATTTTTGGCCACACCGTGTGGCCTGCGGGATCTTCGTTCCCTAACCTGGGATCACACCCATGGTCCCTGCCCTGAAAGTCTAACCACTGGGTAACCAGGGAAGTCTGCTGCAATATTAATTTTAACACTTATCATAAGAATACACTTCGAATGAGTAGAATACTCTGGATATTTATTGCAATTCCCATCTCAGTTATAGCATTGCCTCTGATAATTTCAATATTAATTAATTAGTGATTATTGTAATAACATCCTCAGGACGAGTGCAAGAGTTGTTTTTTGGGGGGGATTGGGTTGGGGAGGGAGGGGGGCAGGCGGGCCACTTCTGTTGGTCTTTCATTTATCTATTTTCATCCGTCTTTGTTCTTTGGCTCCTGTGGGCCTCCCATCGCAGTGGCCTCTGTTGTCGCAGAGCACCGGCTCTGGGCGCATGCGCTCCAGAGCTCCGGCTCGGTCATTGGACACATGGGTCCAGCCGCTCCGCGGCACGTGGGAGCTTCCCAGGCTGGGGATCGAACCGGCGCCCCTTGCACGGCAAGGCGGTGTCCTTACCCACTGGACCACCAGGGAAACCTGAGTGCAAGAGTTTTAATGTCTGCTAATGGTCCCAGCTGCTGGTCCTCCCTAACTCCTTCTGCTCCCCACCCTGTTGACCCCCACAGCTGCACAAGTGCCCTGGCCCCACCCAGCGGACACCAGGGCCCCGCCTGACCCAGGCTCACCGGCCACTGAAGCAGTGGGCAGCCGACACGACCCAGCGGGCCCGCAGCAGGAAGCCCCGCAGTGGTGCTGGCCCTGGAACCTCACAGATGCCACTGGTGTGGGTGCTGGGCTGGAAGTCGGGGTGCGTGACGACGGCTGAGATGCCGAACACCTGCTGGGTGTCCTCCGCGGTCTGCAGGGCGTGGGCCCCCAGCACCACCAGGCCCGTCCCGGGGTCTCTGCGGGGCGGGGCTGCTGTGAGCGAGGCTGGGGTGAGGTCACCGCCCACAGGCTTGGCCTCCGCCCATTCGGGAAGCAGCGCCACGCCCCGCTCATGCCAGACTGTGATAACACGCGTCCCGCGTATCACCCTCCCGGGTCCATCACCGTATCAGCTCCAGTTCTATAATACTTGCTTTATTTTTGGCCACACCGTGTGGCCTGCGGGATCTTCGTTCCCTAACCTGGGATCACACCCATGGTCCCTGCCCTGAAAGTCTAACCACTGGGTAACCAGGGAAGTCTGCTGCAATATTAATTTTAACACTTATCATAAGAATACACTTCGAATGAGTAGAATACTCTGGATATTTATTGCAATTCCCATCTCAGTTATAGCATTGCCTCTGATAATTTCAATATTAATTAATTAGTGATTATTGTAATAACATCCTCAGGACGAGTGCAAGAGTTGTTTTTTGGGGGGGATTGGGTTGGGGAGGGAGGGGGGCAGGCGGGCCACTTCTGTTGGTCTTTCATTTATCTATTTTCATCCGTCTTTGTTCTTTGGCTCCTGTGGGCCTCCCATCGCAGTGGCCTCTGTTGTCGCAGAGCACCGGCTCTGGGCGCATGCGCTCCAGAGCTCCGGCTCGGTCATTGGACACATGGGTCCAGCCGCTCCGCGGCACGTGGGAGCTTCCCAGGCTGGGGATCGAACCGGCGCCCCTTGCACGGCAAGGCGGTGTCCTTACCCACTGGACCACCAGGGAAACCTGAGTGCAAGAGTTTTAATGTCTGCTAATGGTCCCAGCTGCTGGTCCTCCCTAACTCCTTCTGCTCCCCACCCTGTTGACCCCCACAGCTGCACAAGTGCCCTGGCCCCACCCAGCGGACACCAGGGCCCCCGCCTGACCCAGGCTCACCGGCCACTGAAGCAGTGGGCAGCCGACACGACCCAGCGGGCCCGCAGCAGGAAGCCCCCGCAGTGGTGCTGGCCCTGGAACCTCACAGATGCCATGTAGGGCCGGGAGTGGGGGGTCACCTCGTGGCCCCCAATAATCCGGGCCGCCCAGGAACCTGCAGGCCGAGGGGGTGCCGTGTCAATGGTGGGGCAGGATTGGGTGGGGGTCAGGCCGGAGGGAGGCAGGAGAGGCGGAGGTGGAAAGAGAAGGCCCTGGCGTTGGCGGGGAGGGGACTGGACCCCTAAACCCTGGGGCGGGGCTCCGGCACCCTCCCGGCTGAGGCCTGAGGGGAGCAGCCGTGCAGGGCCGGGGCTGCCTGGTGGGTCCCGTGGGGGCGCTGGCGGACCTGGGTGGGGCTCGCGCGGGTCCTCACCTGGGAGCCTCGCGGGCAGCATCAGGGCTGCGGTCACCGTCAGCAGCAGGGAGCCCCTGACCCCCACCGTGGACCCCATGGCTGTCGGAGGCCAGCGTCTCCCTGGAAAGCGCGGCGGGCCACGCCCCTCTACCCAACGGCCCGGAAAAGGGGAACCCGGCTGCGGCCTGTGGTCAGAGGCCACGCCAGCAACGGCCAGTTCGGAGCCGGTTCTCTGGAAAGCCCGCGTCAGGGTTGTCGAGGAGAAGCATCGGGGTGCGCCGTGGCGGCCAGGCCTGGAGGACCCGGCCGCCCTCATCGGCACCTCGGGGGGCCTCCAGCCTGTCACTCAGAGTCTTGACCTTGCGAGGCAGGGGCGCGGGGTGGGCGCAGCTGCAGACGGAGCGCCCGGAGGACGGCAGAGACACAGACAGGGAGGCAGAGGCCGGCCAGGGCCCCAGCACAGGCTGGCGCGCGGTCCCCATCGGGCCTGGGCCGGGCGTGTCCACGGGAGGCCCGGGCGGCGCCCCCAGCTCCCACGGCTTCCAGCTCCTCGCTGGCTCGCGGCCCCTCCCGCCCTCCTCAGGCCAGCAGCTCCAAGTCCCCGTCTCTCTCCGCCTCTGACCCTCTGCCTCCCTCTGTTTTTTTTTTTTGAATTTATGCATTTTTGGGCGGGGGTCGGGTTGGGGAGGGAGGGGAGCGGGCGGGCCACTTCTATTGGTCTTTCATTTCTCTATTTTCATCCATCTTTGTTCTTTGGCTCCTGGGCGCCTCCCATCGCAGTGGCCTCTGTCGTTGTAGAGCGTTGGCTCTGGGCTCATGCGCTCCAAAGCTCCGGCTCGGTAATTGGACACATTGGTCCAGCCTCTCTGCGGCATGCGGGATCTTCCCAGGCCAGGGATCGAACCGGCGCCCCTTGCCCTGCCTCCCTCTTACAAGGGCCCTGCGATGACACCGGCGGCTCGGGAGTCTCGGCTCGTCCCCCCTCAGACTGTTGCTCAGCGCCTGAGTCACGGCCGACTCCCCGTGGACGGCCGCACGTCGGGCTCCCCGTCCTTCGCCGTCTCGCAGAGTTTGCTCAGATTCACATCCACTGAGGTGATGATGCCGTCCAACCATCTCCTCCTCTGGTGCCCGCTGCTCCTCCTGCCCTCAGTCTGTCCCTGGCATCGGGGGCTTTTCCAGTGAGTCAGCCCTTTGCATCACGTGGCCGGAGGACTGGCTTTTCAGCATCAGTCTCTCTAATGAATATGCACGGCTGACTGCCTTTAGGACTGACTGATTTAATCTCCTTTCAAGATTTCTCCAGCGCCACAATTTTAAAGCATCATTTCTTCAGCACTCTGCCTTCTTTATGGTCCCGCTCTCCTGTCTGCTCATGACTGCCTGACTCTGCGGATCCTTGTTGGCACGGTGATGTCCCTGCTTTTTGAATCCACCGCCGAGGCTTGTCCTGGCTTCCCCTGCCTCAGGGGCCTTCCCTTGGTCCCACCTGCAAAGTCCCTTCTGCCCCGTGAGGTGACGTGGCCACAGGCCCTGGGACCAGGACAGGGATGTGCTGGGGCTGCATTTAGCCAGCCCCAGCCCCCTGTGTTAGCCACTCTGCTGTGTTATCACGTGTGCACACAGGGAGACGGGCCCAGCAGTGAGAGCGGCAGGGCGAGGGTAGACGCCGCTGGCCGGGAAAGGCTCGGGCCTGCTGGCATGCGCACGCCCGGACCTCAAAGCGGTGAGGAGGCCCACCAGCCAGGCAAGTGCACCTGGGTTTTTTCCCTTGATTAATTTTGGTGGTGCTGGGTCTCCGTCGCTGTGCACAGACGTCCTCCAGCTGCCGTGCGCGGGGCGGCTCTCTCGCTGAGCGGCGGCGGCTCCTCCTTGTGGCGGTGGCTTCCCTTTTGGCGCGCACAGGCTCCGTCGCTGGGCTGCACAGGCCTCGTTGCTCCTCAGCCTGGGGCACCTTCCGAGACCAGGGATCGAACCATGTCTGCTGCGTTGTAAGGCAGATTCTGAACCAGTGGACCGCAGGGGAAATCCACGAGCGTGATTCCAAGCCACTAAGTTTCTGATGTTACAGAAACCACAGGAAACCCTCAGGGCCTCAAGGAGCCGAGTGGGAAACGGGCTCCATGTTAAAACCGTTTTCAAAGTCTCAGCCAGGGCTGGACCCCGCATTTCTCCGGAGGTCTATGCAGCTTGCAGCGGAGAGCTCCCTGGGATACTCTGGTGGCTCCTGCCCCCGCGGGCCCTGGGGGCTGGCCTGTGTTGGCCGGGCCCGCGGGCCTCGGTCACTTCCACCGGCTGCGTGCTCCCGGGGCTGTGGCACGCGCAGCCCTAGAGCAACCTGAGGCTGTCGGCGTCGTTTCTGTCCCGTGTCACTGACGGGAAACACAGGCACGGAAAGGCTACGGGCCTCGACGGAGGCTGCACAGCGAGGGACCCGCAGCCTCCATCCGGCTCCTGGTGCCTCTGCCAGGGGCCAGTTGTGTCCACAGCCTGGCACATTTCCTTCTTTTCTGGCGAGAGTGGTGAAACCAGCAACCGTGTTCAAGGATCCAAAACACCAAGCTCGTGGACGCCCTGAGGAACGGCCCGTGTGGGACTCAGCGTTTCCACTTCCTAAACTGACGCCCAGAGCGGGAGGCCTGGCTGGCCTGGGGCGCACGGCAGAGGGTCTTGAAACCAGAGTTCTGGGCCCACGGTCCTGTGCGTGGAGGTCTTGGTGGCTTTCCAGGTCAGAGCCGCTCAGCGACAGCGACGGTGACGATGCTAATTGTAAGAGCAGCTCCCTTTACTGGACACTGGCCTTGGCTGCTGATTTACGGAGCTCCTTATCTCCTGAGGAGGTTGGCTCGTGGGCAGCTCCTGAGCAGCAGAGGGGCGCGAGCGTCAGCGCCCGCCTCCCCTCCCTGCCTGGGCCGGGCCGCCGCTGCTCAGGACGCGCCCAGGCCCTTCCTTCACCCAAACTAGTGGGAGCGGTTCAAGCAGTCAGGAAGGAATGGAGCTTGGTCAGGAGCCCAAGAACTTGAGAAAAACTCAAAATTCTCCAAGAGACTCCCCACCCCTACTTGGCCTCCGCGTGGCCGGTGTCCTCATCTGGGGATGGGGTCGGCTCCGGGACGGGGCGCAGGCGTCAGCTGGTGGCACTGAAACCCTGTACTTCACTTGCTTCTTCTTTTCTTTTTTTTGGCCACTTCTATTGGTCTTTCATTTATCTATTTCCATCCATCTTTGTTCTTTGGCCCGTGTGGGCCTCCCATCGCAGTGGCCTCTCTCGCTGCAGAGCACCGGCTCCGGGCGCACGCGCTCCAGAGCTCCGGCTCGGTCATTGGACACATCGGTCCAGCCGCTCTGCAGCCCGCGGGGTCCTCCCAGGCCAGGGATCGAACCGGCGCCCCCTGCACTGCAAGGCGGTGTCCTTACCCACTGGACCACCAGGGAAGCCCCATACTTTACTTTGTAACTCCATTAACTCACATTCCAAGGAAACTGCTTCTTATTTCTTGAAATAGACAACAGTGCCTTAAGAATAAACAGCCCAGACACTTCCCTAATGGTTCAGCAGCTGAGACTGTGCACCCAAAGCAGGGGGCCCAGGTCCTATCCCCGGTCAGGGAACCAGATCCCACAGGCTGCAACTAAGACCAGCACAGTCAAATAAACACATTTTTTTTTTTTCTTAAGGAATAAACAGCACATTCCATCAGCATCTTGCATGCCAGCCAGGGCCTTCTGGATGCCAGCCCCGGCCAGTGTGGGGTCGTGATGGACACCCCTGGCCTTCCCACTTTAGCTTGGCCCCGCATCGAACGACCTGGCAGAGAATGGAGAAAGGGCCGTGTGGGGGCCCTGAGCAAGCCCACTGTGTGGATGGATCACTGAGGCAGCAGGCAGAGCCTCACCATGTCTGCCTTTGCAGGACTTCCGCAGTGGGAGGACTGGTCACTGTTGGGAGTCCCCAGAGAGCTGCCCCCAAAGCTGTCTGGGCCCCAGTCTCCTCTGGGGTAGGGGTGACCTCAGAGTGTCCCTGACGGTGCTGGCGGGAGCTCAGCAGGGGCGCGGGTGTCCCGTGGGCCCCTCCTCCGTAGACTGCTGCTGCTCCCGCAGGGCAGATCAAAGGGGAGGCGGGAGGTGTGCAGGTCTTCCTTCCAGGAGTGTTTACTGAGCACCTGCTGAGTGAGGCACTGGGTGGGGGTGTGCAGGGTGGGCGGGTGGGGCCACAGAAGGAGGAAGAGACAGACCCCTGCCCTGGCAGAGAGGCAAGTGGCGAACACCACAGTGCGGTGACGTCGTCTGCAGCAGAATGCAGCGGGGACAGCGACGAGCTGGCGGGCGGCAGGTGGAGGTGGGTGGGATTTGGGGGCAAGAAGAAAATCTAGGAACGCAGGGAGAGTGGGAAGGGTCTGCTGGGGGAGGGCCTAGAGGGTGGACAGCAGGGGCAGGGGAAGCAAGGTCCCCTCCAGGGCTCAGCTGGGGCTCCAGAGCCAGGCTGCAGGGCCCTGGGAAGCTACCGAAGGCGCCTGAGCAGGGCAGGCGGGGGTGGATCCTCGGCGAGAGGGGAGAGGAGACGCGAGACAGGGAGACGCGGAGGCTGCCGCGGAAGGAGGCGGTGTCGGCGACACAGGGCCTGAGCTCCGGTCAGGGCTGGAGACACGGGGGCTCTCTGACTCGAGGACCGGGCTCTTGGCCTGGGGCCCACGTGGAGCCCAGAAGTCAGAGCCCTTGAAGTCCAAGCACCCAGAGGATGTCCGGGAACAGAGAGAGCTACCTGCGAGGTGGGCACGCCTATTCTGTAAATCAATTTTTGAGGGCACATGGCCACCCAAGGAGGCCACCACCGCCTCGGCGGCTGCCACGCCGCAGTGGCAGAGTTGAGTTCTTGCGCCACAGATCGGCTGGCCCGCGGGGCTGGGGATATTTGCTATCTGGGCCTTTACAGAAGTGTGCTCAGCCCTGCAAGAGAGTGAGCGGAGCCCTGGTCCAAATCCTTCGTATGTATTTGCTCTGTCCACCATCCCAGCAGCCTTAGGATGGGGAAGTGAGGCTCAGAGAGGCTACGGAACAGACCTAGGGTCACACAGCACCTGAGACGCTGAGCTGGGCCCCCTGATGCTTCTTTTTCTTCAGTTTATCTCATCCCTTCCTGCTAAATGGGTGCACCTGCACTGTAGAAAGGGGGTGGGGGAGAGGCAGACACCCCACACCCTGCCCCATCTTTCTCTGAGGCTCGTCCACGCCTGTTTCATTGGTTGTTGTTGTGCAGTCGCTAAGTCGTGCCCAGCTCCCTACGACCCGTGGACGAGAGCCCGCCAGGCTTCCCTGTCCTCCACCATCGCCTGCAATCGGCTCAGACTCACGTCCGTGGAGTCGATGATGCCATCCAACCATCCTCTCTCGCCTTTCCTTGCTCCTGCCCTCAGCGTTCCCAGCATCCGGGTCTTCCCTAGTGAGTCTGCATCAGGCGGCCTTCAGCTTCGGCATCAGTCCGTCCTGCGAACGTTCAGTTAACTTCCTGTAGGGACTGACCGGTTTGCGCTCCTTGCTGTGCAAGGGACCCCAGCGTCTTCTCCGTGCCTTCCCCAGGCTCCGCCGACAGAGCCCTGTCACAAAAGCCCCAAGGCCTTCAAATCAGCCTCCCTCTCTGCCCCGCCTCCAGCTGTGGGCTGGAACCCTGAGGACTGTTGGTGGAGACAGGTCTGCCTCCCTGCTGGTCAGTGGTGCCCACACGGACGGAGGACACAAGACGAGCCGCAGGGAGCGGGGGCGGGGGGCAGGGGGCGGGGGAGGCAGCTCTTTCTGTTGACCGCACCTGCGTTCCACCCCGGGAGCCCGCCTGCAGCCCCGGCGGGCTGTGCCCTGGGATCCAGCTGCAGGACCAGCGCCCCCTTCTTGTCCCCAGGCCCTGTTCCTATCACACGTCCTTCCAGGAGATCAGGCTGGAGGGGACCCTCGGTGCCTGTCGTCCCACCCCCCACCCCGTGGCCATCGTGGAGCCCCTGCCTTCAAGTCGCGCCCACCATCTACCTGGTTCTCAGGCCGCTCCGGACTCTGCCAGGTCCCGGGGGGCCCGGCCAGGCCTCTGAACTCCCAGCCCTCTGCAGCCCCGCTCCGCCCGCGCCCCACCGGGCAGGCCCAGCGCCCTTCGCCAGCACGAAGCGGGCCGACCTCCCTCTTGCTCTGAACTCCGAGGCGGCCCCGCAGGCGCCTCGGGACCGTCTGACCGCGCCCCGTCCCTGCACGGACCCCGCTCCCGCACTGACCGCGCGGGCCTGTCTGCCCCGGGCGAGCTGCGGCGCAGACTGCATTTCTTAACCCCGTCCGCACGCAGGGCCAGGCCCAGAGCCCCGCCGGCGCTCCTAAGACCGGAAACCTCTGGGCCAGGGTTATCCCTCCTCCAGCGGGCCCAGCTCGGTCCGCCGCCGGCCTCGGGCGCTCGACCGCCGCCCCAGATACGCTGCGGAAGGCCTGCCGGCCCTGGCGGCGGGGCCCCGGCCCTCGGAGCCGCCTCCCAGACCGCCCCGGGCTGTCCGAGCCCCTCCGCTGCCCTCTGGCTGGGAGCCTTCCAGCGGCGGCCGGGGAGGCGGCCCGGGCATCAGCCTCGCGCCGGGGCGGAGGAGTGGGCCGGGGGCAGCGGGCCGGGCGGAGGAGTGGGCCGGGGGCCGGGGCGCGGCGGCGGCGGCGGCCGGCAGGAGGCGCCGGCGGGCGGCGCGGAGCGCGGGGAGCGCGGGGAGCGCGGGGAGCGCGGCGGCGCGCGCGCGCCCAGCCCACCCCCCGCGCCCGCCGCCGCGCGGACAATAAACAGCCGCGCGCGGGGCGATGCCCGCGCCGGTGCCGCCGCCCCCGCGCCGCGCAGCCCCGGCCGCCGGGCCCTAGCCGGCCGGCCCTCCCCGCGCGCCCCCGCCGCCGGCCTCGCGGACCACGGAGCTCGGCGGGGCGATGGAGTGAGTAGCGCTGGCGCCGGGGCGCCCGGGAGGCTGGGGCCCGGCGCTGGTCCCCCTGGCGCGGGCGGGGAGGCGGCGCGGGGCTCCGGGACCCCGCTCCGCCGGGGAGGGACGCGGGCCGGGCCGGGGGGTCGCAGGCCGGCCCTCACCCCCGCCCCGCCCTGGCGGCCCACGGGCTCGCGGGGACTCGGGCGGCGGCGGCCGGGGGCGGGCGGGACGCGCCATCGGGTGGGGAGGGGCGCACCGCGTCTCCGTCCGCGTCCCCGGGGCCGGCCGCGTGGCCCTCGTGCTCCGGGGCCGCCGGGGCGACCCCTCCCCCGCGCCGCCGAGCCTGGACCTTGCGCCGCTCACCCGGCCCGAGCTCGCTGCGCCCGGCGCCCTGGTCGCACACCTGCCGGCCCTCCTCCGCCTGGCGGCCCGCCCGAGGGCCTCGGGGCTGTCGGCAGCCCCTGCTGCGGCGGGGGGCCAGCGGCTCGATGGCCCGCTCTCCAGCGGGCTCTCCTCCCGGCTTCCGGGTCTGGCGCGTGTGGGAGCCCAGCGGTCCAGGTGCCTTCCAGCAGCGGAGCGCGGGTCCCCCCTGCCCAGGGAAGGTGTCTCTGAGGTGGGGCCCCGGGTGATGCAGCTGAGAGTTTGCCGGCCCGGGCGAGGCCCGCGAGTGAGCGTCTGGGCCGGGTACGGGGCTCGGAGGAGGGCGGCTGGGCAGCCGCGAGCCCTTCACACGCAGGTGCCTGGTGAGCGCGCCCGGTCACTTCCCACGCGGGTCTTCTGCTCCTGGCATCAGGGCACCCCCACTCCCACAGGTGGACGCAAGGAGGCCGTGGGGTGCGTGGCCACGAGCAGGGGCCCGGACAGCGGGCATGTGGGGTCCCCGCAGCCTGCCGGCCCTGTGCTGGGTCCCGCAGCGGCCCCCCTCTGCGCCGGGTCCTCGCCCTGCTGGAGGCCCAGACGTGGCGGTCCGGGCAGCCCACCCAGCCGGCTCCCTGGCCCTTCCCGTGGGGTGTGTTTCCTAAGCCTGCGACTTTCCTCCGGGGATTCGCCCGTGACCCACCGCACCCTCCGCTGGGCGGGAGCCACTGCCTCCTGCCCTCTCCTGGGAAGGCAACACCCTATGTCCTCTGCTTTTGAAAACCCAGACAAAGGCCCAGCCTGGCCCGGGAGCTCAGCCAGGGGCTCAGGGGAACTGGGGCCCAGACCTGTCGGCTGTGTTCCCCTCCCTTGTTTATCTGCTCGGTTCCCCGGGGCCCAAGTAGAGCCTCTGGGCCTCCCAGCTGCAAGCCCTGGGCAGGGTGTGGCCTTGAGGAGGGGGCTTGGGGTGGGGAGGAGGCATGGAGCTGGAGGAAACGCCCACCCAGAGCAGAGGAATGAGATGTGCTTGATGGACCCCATTGTTTCCTTTCCTTACATTCTCAATGGGGTTACTGAGGCCCAGAGAGGGGCAGCTGCTGCCCCAGGGTCACACAGCACACAGAGGGCCCCGGGCTGTCAGATATGGTGCAGGGCTTCCCCGCCCCATCCCCCACCCCCCTCCTCCCGCTGCGGCGGGGCCAGCGGCTCGATGGCCCGCTCTCCAGCGGGCTCTCCTCCCGGCTTCCGGGTCTGGCGCGTGTGGGAGCCCAGCGGTCCAGGTGCCTTCCAGCAGCGGAGCGCGGGTCCCCCCTGCCCAGGGAAGGTGTCTCTGAGGTGGGGCCCCGGGTGATGCAGCTGAGAGTTTGCCGGCCCGGGCGAGGCCCGCGAGTGAGCGTCTGGGCCGGGTACGGGGCTCGGAGGAGGGCGGCTGGGCAGCCGCGAGCCCTTCACACGCAGGTGCCTGGTGAGCGCGCCCGGTCACTTCCCACGCGGGTCTTCTGCTCCTGGCATCAGGGCACCCCCACTCCCACAGGTGGACGCAAGGAGGCCGTGGGGTGCGTGGCCACGAGCAGGGGCCCGGACAGCGGGCATGTGGGGTCCCCGCAGCCTGCCGGCCCTGTGCTGGGTCCCGCAGCGGCCCCCCTCTGAGCCGGGTCCTCGCCCTGCTGGAGGCCCAGACGTGGCGGTCCGGGCAGCCCACCCAGCCGGCTCCCTGGCCCTTCCCGTGGGGTGTGTTTCCTAAGCCTGCGACTTTCCTCCGGGGATTCGCCCGTGACCCACCGCACCCTCCGCTGGGCGGGAGCCACTGCCTCCTGCCCTCTCCTGGGAAGGCAACACCCTATGTCCTCTGCTTTTGAAAACCCAGACAAAGGCCCAGCCTGGCCCGGGAGCTCAGCCAGGGGCTCAGGGGAACTGGGGCCCAGACCTGTCGGCTGTGTTCCCCTCCCTTGTTTATCTGCTCGGTTCCCCGGGGCCCAAGTAGAGCCTCTGGGCCTCCCAGCTGCAAGCCCTGGGCAGGGTGTGGCCTTGAGGAGGGGGCTTGGGGTGGGGAGGAGGCATGGAGCTGGAGGAAACGCCCACCCAGAGCAGAGGAATGAGATGTGCTTGATGGACCCCATTGTTTCCTTTCCTTACATTCTCAATGGGGTTACTGAGGCCCAGAGAGGGGCAGCTGCTGCCCCAGGGTCACACAGCACACAGAGGGCCCCGGGCTGTCAGATATGGTGCAGGGCTTCCCCGCCCCATCCCCCACCCCCCACCGTTAGGTGGATCCCTGGCTTTTCTGGGTGCAGGTGTTAATAGCCCCTTTGCTGTGAGAGGAAGCCCGTCCCCAGGGCTGGGGCGCTGCTGGGTGGGGAGGGGGCCGCTTGCCCGAGGCGAACATCCATCCTGCTCTCCGTCTGTCTCCGGAGGGCCACCGGGACAGAACGGCTCCCCTCCGCCCTTTTCCGTGGATTTTGCAATTGGGGAGACGGTGATGGTGGAAAGTTTCTTTTAAAAAGATGTTTAGGGTTTGACAGGTTTTCATTCATTGAAGGATTAGACACACTTTCCCTAGTTTAAGACTGTAAGGGTTCCTTACAGTCGGGTGGTGCTCTGAAGGTGGGATAAGGGTGGGGCCGGCAGCCGAGGCACCAGAACTGGCCGGGCTGGGGTGGGGCCGGGCGCATCCTGCCCTGAGGGGCGTCTGTGGGTGGCCACCCGTGAGGAGGGGGCTCGGCCCGGGGGCGGGGCAGGGGAGCGGAGCGGGCTCAGGATCCCCCCGACCCCACCTGGCCCCGAGGCCCGGCGAGGGTCTAAGCTGGTGACTGAGTCCTTGGTGCTCCTTCCACATGCCCGGCTCCTCCTCTCAGGAGAAGCAGAACCAGTGACAAGCAGCCCTACCTAGTGATAATTGAACTTCATAACAAGTTTTTATTTTCATTGTATCTTTTTTTTTTTAATGTTTTTACTCTGATGTTGTAGCAGTGGCTTCTGGTTTCTCTGTGCTGGTAACTTTTTCTTTGGAAACAAAGGGTTGGATTTAAACAGTGAGTGGATTTGAAGGGAAGGAACAGGAGGGTCGTACTAGAGGTGGCGGCCGGAAGAAAGTGGTCTGAGAGGTGCGGGTGTGATTTGTGAGCGCTTGCTGTGGACTGGGCCCCTACTTCAGGCCTGTGAGGTGGGGAAACTGAGGCACAGAGGTGCCCAGACACATCCGAGGCCACACAGCAGAAAGGGGTGATGCTGGTGTTTGCTCCTGGGTCTCCTGGGGGTGGGGGCTGGGGAGGGGTCCCCGCACCTTCCTGGGTCTGCAGGCCAGGGGCATCTAGCTCCCCCGAAGTCGCCTTTTCAACCCGGCTGTCCAGCTGGGTCCCAGAGGGGTGGCCTTGTCGTGGTCTGGTTCCCGTGGGTCAGCTCCCCTCGCCCCACCCCCAGGGACCCCTCCGTCGGGCCACCCCCTTCTCTGAGCCTCATTTGCTCATCGGGTGACTCATGCCTCCTGGCGGGGGTGCGGCTGGGGGCTGTAGGGTGGGAGCCCGGGGAGGACGCCCTCAGTGGTGTCCCAGCCCCATGGAGAGCCCCATCTTCAGGGGCTTCAGGTTTTGATGCAGGAGAATGGGTTGATTTTTTCTTAAAGAGCAGCGCATTGCCTTTTCCCCAGCCTGGGGCCCTACTGCCCCCATCATTTCTCTCCCCGGGAAGCCTGGCATCTGCTTCTGGAGGGGTGTTTGTTTGGGGCCTCACTGTGCCTTGCAGGATCTTCGTTCCCTGAACGTGGATCAGACCTGGGCCCCAGCAGCGGAAGCGTGGAATCCTAGCCCCCGGACCGCCAGGGAAGCCTCGCATCTGGGCATTTAAGAGACACTCGCTGCGGGCCGCCGCAGCCCCGCGCAGGCGCAGAGGGGGCTGGAAAGGTGTCCCGCTGCACGGTATCACGGCCCTCTTCTGGAAGAGACGCCAGGCGGGCAGCAGGGCGCCGCCGGTGGGAAGACGGGTCTGTGCAAAGGACCCGAGGCGGGGAAGCGCGGGGAGAAAGGCGCATCTGCCGTCCGTGCTCTCGGCCCGTCCTCCCGGACCCTCAGTGCCCGGCTGGGGGGTCACGGGTGGCGTCCGAGCAGAGGCGGAGCGCGAGGCGCTCACTCCGCACCAGCGGGAGGCGCGATGGCCGTGGGCCGGGGCGGGGTGGCCGGCTCCAGCCTCAGAACCCTGCGGTGGTCAGAGCCTGCCGGGCGAGACGGCCTGGCCTCTGGCCGCGCTGGGAGGCCGGGGGTCTTCAGGCCATGCCTCGGAGGGTCTCTGCGCAGCCCGCGGTGACCCAGGGTGGCGGAGCTCGTGCTGCTGAGGCGTGGGGCTCGGGGCCGCGCTGCCTCCTGCCCCAGGTTTCAGCGGGGAGCTCGGGGCGAGGCAGCCGGGGCCAGACGGACTTGGGACCCTCTGGACAGGGCCGGGTGTTGGGAGGGGCAGCCGGAGCCAGGCCCAGGCGGGAGGCCGGCCGGCAGCCCAGCGGGGGCGGTGCCCAGGCTTGGCGGGGGCTTCTCGTGGCGCCTGCCAGGGAGCGGGCGGGCGACGACCAGGCCAGGGCGCTCCCATCCTCCCGACCCGGGGTTCTCTACCGCACGGGCCCCCCGGGAAGCCTTGGTGAGGCCGTCGCGTTGCCGCCGTGTCTGTGTGTGTCACTGACCCTTGCCGGCTTGTTCGAGGCCGCTCCCTCCCACCCAGGCCACCTGTCACAAGGCACGATCCTGTGGCTTCCATGTGCAGAGCTGTGCAGCCATCACCTCTGCCTCCAGGACATTCCCTCCATCCCCCAGACCCCACTGCCCCCAGCACTCACTGCCCACCCCAAAGAAGGCAGAACCCTGACCACGTCTCACCCGCTCTCTGCAGGGGGGTCTGTTCTGGACGTGCCCCTCAGCAGAGTGGCGTCCTGTGGGCGCCTCTGAGCGTCGTGGCCTCAGGGTCTGTCCACGGGGTAGCGAGGGCCGGGGCTCCGCCCCTGTTCAGGGCTGCGTGATGCTCCAGCGTGGAGGCACCTGCCGTGCTGACCCGTCGTCCCCTGGTGGGCGTTCGTGTCGGCCGTGTGTGGATTTGTCACTCACTGTTGCGGTGCCCGGGGCTTGTTCTTTGTCCTCTCTTGAATGTGGGGAACCCAGGGCCTATTGTAGATGAACTGAAGATGTGACTCTGAATTTCTTTAATAAAGGGCAGTGATCACAGGACCAGTGGTCCCGGGGGGCTCTCTGTAAGTGAGAGGACCCCAGTCCACGCACTCACCAGTGGGTACTTACTGAGTGCCTGCGGTGTCGTGGGAACACGGCGGGGACAAAAAGAGGCAGTTCTTGTCCTTGTGCAGAAATCAACAGAATAAGTAAAGTCATGAGGCGTTCAGGGTGGGAAGAGCCAAGGGTGGGGTTTGGCGGTGCCGGCGTTCACTGGGGTCGGAGGAGGCCTGGTGAGGAGGTGGACTCTGCAGACAGACCCAGGGGTCCCAGGGCCCCCTTTGGGGACCGGGCAGAGCGCGCCCCCCACCCCGACACAGTCTGTGCAAAGGCCCTGAGGTGCGATCCCACCGTAAATGTTTGAGGCACTGGGAGGGGTGGGGGCGGGCCAGGTCTGCGCGGGGTCCCTGCTGATGCGTGTGCTGCCGCCAGCGGAGGCGTGGCCTGAGGGCTGGCACGCGGGCGGGCGTTCATGCCTCGCTGCCCTGTCCTGCTGTGAGGCTCGGGCAGGGTCCAGCTCCGTTACCCCATCCCGGGTTTACAGGCCACAGTTTTTCTTCCCTGGGTTTGTGGCCTGCTCTGACCTCGGTCTCCACCTTGGGGGTGATGTCGCTCTCCCTCGAACCTTCTAGAAAGCTCTTGCCTCATGGGCTGCCCACCTCACCCAGTGACATCAGGGGTCCTAGACGTGCTGAGGGCTTCAAGAATTCCTTCCTGACGGGAGGAGACCCCGGAAGGCTTCCTCAAGGACGTTTTCTGAGCTGAGACTGGAGTCATAGGGGCTTGAATTCCTTCCTGACGTGCCCCTCAGCAGAGTGGCGTCCTGTGGGCGCCTCTGGCGTCGTGGCCTCAGGGTCTGTCCACGGGTAGCGAGGGCCGGGCTCCGCCCTGTTCAGGGCTGCGTGATGCTCCAGCGTGGAGGCACCTGCCGTGCTGACCCGTCGTCCCCTGGTGGGCGTTCGTGTCGGCCGTGTGTGGATTTGTCACTCACTGTTGCGGTGCCCGGGGCTTGTTCTTTGTCCTCTCTTGAATGTGGGGAACCCAGGGCCTATTGTAGATGAACTGAAGATGTGACTCTGAATTTCTTTAATAAAGGGCAGTGATCACAGGACCAGTGGTCCCGGGGGGCTCTCTGTAAGTGAGAGGACCCCAGTCCACGCACTCACCAGTGGGTACTTACTGAGTGCCTGCGGTGTCGTGGGAACACGGCGGGGACAAAAAGAGGCAGTTCTTGTCCTTGTGCAGAAATCAACAGAATAAGTAAAGTCATGAGGCGTTCAGGGTGGGAAGAGCCAAGGGTGGGGTTTGGCGGTGCCGGCGTTCACTGGGGTCGGAGGAGGCCTGGTGAGGAGGTGGACTCTGCAGACAGACCCAGGGGTCCCGAGCCCCTTGGAGACCGGGCAGAGCGCGCCCCACACCCCGACACAGTCTGTGCAAAGGCCCTGAGGTGCGATCCCACCGTAAATGTTTGAGGCACTGGGAGGGGTGGGGGCGGGCCAGGTCTGCGCGGGGTCCCTGCTGATGCGTGTGCTGCCGCCAGCGGAGGCGTGGCCTGAGGGCTGGCACGCGGGCGGGCGTTCATGCCTCGCTGCCCTGTCCTGCTGTGAGGCTCGGGCAGGGTCCAGCTCCGTTACCCCATCCCGGGTTTACAGGCCACAGTTTTTCTTCCCTGGGTTTGTGGCCTGCTCTGACCTCGGTCTCCACCTTGGGGGTGATGTCGCTCTCCCTCGAACCTTCTAGAAAGCTCTTGCCTCATGGGCTGCCCACCTCACCCAGTGACATCAGGGGTCCTAGACGTGCTGAGGGCTTCAAGAATTCCTTCCTGACGGGGGAGGAGACCCCGGAAGGCTTCCTCAAGGAGGCAGTTATGTCTGAGCTGAGACTGGAGGTGCAGGAAGGGGAAGGGTGAGGGGCAGGCATAGGGGCTTGAACGACTGCCGAGAAGTGCAGCCGAGAGAGGCCGGGGTTCATTCGGGGTGACGGGACTGTGGGAGGATCCAGAGCGAGGAAGGTGTTGGCGCTTAGGAGGGGCCCCGGCTGGAGCTGGGAACCGGGCGCCCCCACCCAGTGGGGGAAGGGGCCTCCGGGCTCCCTCTCGCCCCCACCCCTCGCCCCGCGTGACTGCCGGCCCTCTTCCCCTCCCGTGGCCAAGGCCACTGTCAGCTGTTTCCTTTCAGTTAGGCAGGAATGTTCCAGCACTGGGCTCCGCGCCTGCCTGGACCGGGACCCCTTCATTCCGGGCGTGGGCTCTGGAAGGGCGAGCGTGACCCCTCCCCCACCCCCACCCTGGCCCCTGCTGCCCGCTGGGTGACCCCGGGCCGGTTGTGTAACCTCTCTGGGCCTTTAACAAATAAGCGCTGCCACGGCCGAGGCGTCGGCGGGCTTGCTGGGTTTGGGGCTCCTTAGCTCATCTGCTGGAGCAGGATTATCTCACACACTCGCAGCTGACGCCCTCGCCGAGTCCTGAGCCGCCCACGAGGCCGCTCAAGCCCAGAATTCGCTCCAAGTGCCGTAAGAATAATCGCGCGACGACCAGACGCCTGCGCGTGCTGGCGGAGGGCTTGTCCATCCACGGCAGCCCAGCGGAGGCTCAGAGACGCAAGTGACTTGCCCTGGGTCACACAGCCGGCGGAGGCAGCGGCCGCACTGCTCTTCAGCTCAAACTCAGCCTCTCCGCCCAGTGTGTACATCAAATCCTTCGTAATCTAACCTCTGCTTCCCTCGCTGAGCCGAGCGTCTCCACCGGCCTGCTGACTGCCTGCCTCCCGGCCGCGCCTCGGGGAGACCTGCGCTCCGGCCTGCCTCGCCGCCTAGAGGCTTCGCGGATTAAACGGCCATAGTTACCCACGTGCCTCACAGGATCTTCGGGTGCTTAGCGAACGTCTGCGGACCCCGCCCCCCTCGGGCTCAGTTTCCCCAAAGTGCGGCTGAGACCCGCCCGCGGGAGCTGGCGACCGCTGGGGAAGGCGCTGCTGCGCCGTCCCTGGCCTGTCAGCGTCCCGTCATCCTATTTGGTTTTGTTTTTCCGATTTGTGATGCTGAGCCTTATCTTGGCGTGACCTTGGCTGCCTCCGCGCCAAGGGCGGGTTCAGACCCTTCCCGGACAGAAGCCCCTCCCCGGGCAGACGCCCCGGCACCCGCCCAGGAAGACCTGCTCCCGCCGGGGCTGCAGCGGCCCCGCGAGCGCCCGGGCCCCCCGCGGGGAGCCCCGCAGCCCCCGGAGCGCAGGGCGGGGGGCGGGAGAGGCTCGGCGCCGGCCCCGCCCCCGCGCGCCCACAGGCCCCGGCGTTGCCATGGGGATGGCGCGGTTGCCAGGGTGACCGCCTCCCGTGGGCCCTGCCATCCATCACCCGCAGCGGCTGCGCCCCAGGGCTGGGTGGGGCGGCGCGGCTCTGGCTTGCCTGGGCCTGGGGAGGGGCCCCTGGGTGGGGCGCTCAGCCCGCAGCCCTGGGGCCGAGAGAGCAGGCCGCGGGCAGGATGGGGACTCTCTCCTCCCGGGCCCGCCTGACCTTCCTCTGGCCCGGCAGGGCCTGGCCGCCCCGGCGAGGACACGGCCCGCCTTGTCTCCAGCCTGGAGAGCTGGCCTCAGCCATCCTGTGTCCCTGGGTCTGGCCACCTGCCCGCCAAGGTGGGGACCTGGCTGTAGGTGGCTTGGTCCCTCTGAGGCCCTGTTTGCCCCGGAGTCTCGGCGGCTCGGCCCCTCCAGCCAGCCTGCCTCCTGCCCGTGGCGTGGCCCGGAGCGCAGCCGCTGTGCTTTGAACCCCTGCTCTGCCGCTTCGTAGCCGTGTGACTTGGGGCGGGTGGCTGGCTCTCTCTGGGGCTCAGTTTCCCGCTGTGGCAAGACCACAGCGGGCAGAGGGGCGTCCAGGTGAAGCCCTGAGGTTGGAATGGACCCGGTGCCGGGCGGGTCCCAAAGGGGCTCCTGAGCTGGCACAGCGGGCGCGGGAGGGAGAGCAGAGGGCAGGGCAGGGGGTGGCTGCGCGGGGCGGGCGGGCTCGAGGCGTGTCGTGAGCCAGGAGGGCTGGAGAGCAGGCGAGCGGTGGGTTGGTTCTAATTCTGAGCAGCGGCCTCTGGCTGGGGGCTCTCAGGGGACAAGGAGGTGGCCGGTGATGGTGGGGGCTTGGTGCGGGCTGGGACGTGTGGAGGAGACGGGCCTATGTTGGGGAGCACGGGCGTTGGCACCCTGTCACGAGGGGATGAGGCAGACCCTGAAATCCTGCCGGTCTGGCCTTTCAGGGAGCTGGACAGCTGGACCCAGTGTCTCTTGAACTCCAGCCCGCGGAGCTCGGCCTCCCTGAGGAAGGAGGGGGGAAGCCGCAGAGGCCGGTGGGGGTGCGGGCCCCTGGGAGGCACAGGGGTCAGGTGCTGCCGGACAGGAAGGGAGGAGCTGGGCGGGGTCCCCTGGCAGGGCCGTGGGAGACAGATGACTTCACGGATCTCAGCGTGGCCAGGAAGCTGGACCCAGGTGGGGCCGGCAGCTGGGGCACGGCAGCCCCCAGATGGGTGTCCAGTGAGCAGCCGAGCGTGCGTGTGCAGGGACTTGGGTTGGGGTAGACCAGCTGTTTCCCTTGTGACCTGCAGAGGACGGGGAGCCTAGCAGGAGGGTCTGGATCTGAGGTGCCCAGGTGGGGAAATCGAGGCTAGAGGCTCAAAGAGCCTGTGAACAGGTGGCCACGGCCCTGGATCGAGTAGGGGGTGGGCGGGGTCCCGAGCACGGTCGGTAATTTCCGTGCCTGTGAAGGTAAGGGGTTGGGACAGACCAGAGATGGGTGTGCGGGGGTCTTCATCCCACTGCTCAGAGCCCCCCGTGCGCCTGCTCGACCCCCCCATATGAGAGGATCTGAAAGTGTTCAACCTCAATCTGAGACTTAAACCCAGGGCCCAGACTTAATCAAACCTGTTTGGGACTTGAACCCACGTGGCTGGGACTCAAACCCGGCCAAAACCCTGGTAATTAAGATCACTCACCCTACGTCTAGACCCACTGAGGTTTAGGTTCTTCATGTCTCTTTGCAGAGAAGAATTCAGTGAGAGACAAAGTGCTAGGTAAGAAGGGGATTTATTCAGATTCAGAGAAAGCACACTCCACAGAGTGTGGGCCATGGCAGAGCGAATCCAGCCACCCGGAAAGGATGGCAGGATGGCGCTCTTAGCTTTTATAGCCTGGGTAATTCCACATGCTAATGAGTGGGAGGGTTGTTCCAGCTCTGTTAGGGAGGGGCGGCGCTGTCCTGGCGCCTCTGGGTGTGGCATTTAGCTTGCTGACTGAGGGTCAAGGTCTGGTCTGCCATCCTGGACCCATTTGATTCTTACGGGTTTGTGCTGTGTCCCTGGGCTACGTCATTCTTTTCAAAAGTTGTGCCGTGCTCCTTTCCCTCCTCGCCCTTGCAGGTCCTCCTGCCCGTGGCTCCCAGAGTGGCCCTGTGGTTTCGGGGGTTGAGGCAGATGGTCTGGAAGCCCCTCTCCTGGCCTGAGGAGCCCTGAAAGCCCAGGGTTACCGGAGCCCCTCAGGGACCACTGGTCTGAGCGTTTCGTGCTGCACCTGCTGTGGGCAGCTTCCGGGACCACAGACCTGGAATGGAGGGGCAGATTCTGAAAGCCCCTCCCCCCCCCGTGGGGAAGGGGGTGCAGGGGATCGGGGAGGGGCAGGGGTGCCCCCTCCAAGGGCCCCAGAGCCTCAACAGTGTGAAGGCCTGTTGGTTTAAGAGCACCTGGCAGCACTGGCATTTATCTAGCTCCTACTGCATACCAGCTCAAGGCTAAACCTGCACTGGACGGGCTCTCAGAACACACCGGGTTCCGTCCTTGGCTGGGGAACTAAGATTCCACAGACCTCGGGGGAGCCTCAGAAGACAAGGAACGAGACACACAGACCCTGGGGGAGATGAGGGAGGCGTGCGGGGCTGGATTTCAGCTGTGCTGCTTTCTTGCTGCGTGTTCTCAGGCGGCGACAGCTCCCCCGGCCCTCAGTGTTCCTGGGGGCTCCGGGGTGGCCAGTGTGAGGCACCAGGAATCCCAGAACGGCAGGAGGGCTCTGCCAGCCGGGGTGGGGGCGGGCTGGAGGGCCCTCCTCCTGCAGGCGCCCTCCCGGAGCTGGAGCATTCTTCATGTCTCTTTGCAGAGAAGAATTCAGTGAGAGACAAAGTGCTAGGTAAGAAGGGGATTTATTCAGATTCAGAGAAAGCACACTCCACAGAGTGTGGGCCATGGCAGAGCGAATCCAGCCACCCGGAAAGGATGGCAGGATGGCGCTCTTAGCTTTTATAGCCTGGGTAATTCCACATGCTAATGAGTGGGAGGGTTGTTCCAGCTCTGTTAGGGAGGGGCGGCGCTGTCCTGGCGCCTCTGGGTGTGGCATTTAGCTTGCTGACTGAGGGTCAAGGTCTGGTCTGCCATCCTGGACCCATTTGATTCTTACGGGTTTGTGCTGTGTCCCTGGGCTACGTCATTCTTTTCAAAAGTTGTGCCGTGCTCCTTTCCCTCCTCGCCCTTGCAGGTCCTCCTGCCCGTGGCTCCCAGAGTGGCCCTGTGGTTTCGGGGGTTGAGGCAGATGGTCTGGAAGCCCCTCTCCTGGCCTGAGGAGCCCTGAAAGCCCAGGGTTACCGGAGCCCCTCAGGGACCACTGGTCTGAGCGTTTCGTGCTGCACCTGCTGTGGGCAGCTTCCGGGACCACAGACCTGGAATGGAGGGGCAGATTCTGAAAGCCCCTCCCCCCCCCGTGGGGAAGGGGGTGCAGGGGATCGGGGAGGGGCAGGGGTGCCCCCTCCAAGGGCCCCAGAGCCTCAACAGTGTGAAGGCCTGTTGGTTTAAGAGCACCTGGCAGCACTGGCATTTATCTAGCTCCTACTGCATACCAGCTCAAGGCTAAACCTGCACTGGACGGGCTCTCAGAACACACCGGGTTCCGTCCTTGGCTGGGGAACTAAGATTCCACAGACCTCGGGGGAGCCTCAGAAGACAAGGAACGAGACACACAGACCCTGGGGGAGATGAGGGAGGCGTGCGGGGCTGGATTTCAGCTGTGCTGCTTTCTTGCTGCGTGTTCTCAGGCGGCGACAGCTCCCCCGGCCCTCGGTGTTCCTGGGGGGCTCCGGGGGTGGCCAGTGTGAGGGGCACCAGGAATCCCAGAACGGCAGGGAGGGCTCTGCCAGCCGGGGTGGGGGGCGGGGCTGGAGGGGCCCTCCTCCTGCAGGCGCCCCTCCCGGAGCTGGAGCAGGCTGAGAAGGGCCCGACTGGGTCAGTCTCTCCGTCTGGACCGTCTGGACCGAGAGCCTCGGCTCCAGGCTTTGATTCCCAGGGAGCGCCTGGGCAGCCGCCCTCCGCTGCCCAAGCCCTCCCTGCGTCTCTAGATGGGGCCCCACCCCTCCTGCCCCTTGGCCGTGCCCTGAGGGGGTGGCAGGAGGGTCTGTGGGGAGGATTACTGAATGACTGGGTGGGTGCTGCCTGGGGAGGGGGCGGGCACTGGTCCTTTTGGCAGAAGGGAAAGGCGCTCACGCGGGAGGAAGATGCAGGGTGGGGATTCGAAATGGATCCTCTGAACACAGAGTTGGGGGCGTTGGCCCCCCACTTGACCTTTTCTGTCCCCCCCACAGGGTCCTGGCGGCAGAGACTCCGTCCCAGCAGGGGCGGCTGCAGGCCATTGCGGTGAGTTCTTCCGGGTCCCAAGGACAGTGTGTGGCCCGTGCGGGGGGGACAGCAGGGACTCGGCTCCCCACACCCAGCCCGGGCCCGGGATGCCGATCCCAGGTGTGACACGTGGGCGCCTGCGGCCCTTCCCCACAGAGGGAGCCGTCGATGGCCGGGCGTCCCCGCAGCGGGCGCGCGGCGGGCTGGCCTGCGGAAGGACCCCTCCTCGCGCCAGGGCCGGGAGGCGGGCTGGGGGCCGGGGTGGCCGCGGTCTGGGCCGGGCCTGACCCGCCCGCGCTGGGCCCGCAGGAGAGGCGGCGGAGGCAGGCCGAGGTGGAGAGCAGGCGCCGGCGGCTGGACGACGACCGGAGGCAGCTCCAGCACCTGAAGGTGCGGGCGGCGCGGCGGCCGGACGCGGGGCTGGCGGGGCGGGAGGGCCGAGGGGACCCCGACTCCAGGCCCGCCCCAGCCCGCCCCGCCCTGACCTTGTGCCCGCCGCTCCAGTCCAAGGCGCTGCGGGAGCGCTGGCTGCTGGAGGGGACGCCGTCGGCCGCCTCGGAGGGGGACGAGGACATGCGGAGACAGATGCGAGAGGACGAGCAGCGGGCCCGGCGCCTGGAAGAGTCCATCTCCAGGTGGGGGCGCCGGGGGTGCGCCGGGGGTGCTGGCTGCTCGAGCCCCCTCCCCCGACCCCGCGGCCAGGCAGGGGCGAGGGGTGAGCGGCCTTGGCCACCGTGGTCCACGGGGACTGAGAGGCCACCTGCCGGGGGCGTCCTGGCAGCAGCCCAGCCGGGCTTCCTGGTGCGTGGAGTCCCGCAGGCACCAGTGCAGCTGGGCCTGCGGGAAGCAGCGGGAGGGGCAGGCCGGGGAAAGTGACCGTCCCTCTGGCTGGGACAAAAGCCCCGAGGAGTTTCCGGGCCAGCGGGCGGGAGGCGCCGGCTCAGCTCCGGGGGCAGCAGGGTCAGGCGGAGGGAAGTGACGGCCAAAATTCCAGCGTCCGCTGGCCGGGGGGCCCGCGAAGCCTGTGCTGGCCGCAGCACCCCGGCTCGCTGCCCTGTGGGGACCGCGGGAGCCCGTCTGGGTGTGTTTGATTTGGAAGAAAGTCAGGGCGGCGTGGCTGGGGTGCCCTCCCCAGGCCTCAGGTCCCGCGCCTGGGACCCTGTGCCCAGAGGAGGCGGGGCCACGGCGGGGTCTGGAGGGACAGTCAGGACAGCGCCGGCTGAAGGGCGCTCGCAGGCTTGCCGGTGGGGCGGATGGTCAGTGGGAATTACCAGCCACTGGGGCGTGGACGAGGCGGTCTTCTGCTCAGCCCACCCTCCCTGAGCCCCGCCGTGTGGCTGGCTTTCGGGGGCCTTGTCTTTCTTACACTCAGGGCCAGGCACCCCTCGTGTGGTGCCGTCACCTGCCTTTTGCCCCATCAGTGGCCTCCCCTGGACACCCCCTCCGGGAAGCCCTCCAGGCTGACCCAGCTGGGTTTGGCCTGCTGAGCTGGGCCCACTTGAGTAGGGGGCTGCAGACTCGCGCCCTCCCCCCACGTGGGTCTGTACTGAGTCCAGGCAGACCATCTCCCTGGTCCTGAGAGCCTGCTGGCCAGAGGCTCGCGCAGGCGACTGCTCGGGCAGGGTTGAACGTACCCGCTGTTTTCACTGGGCTTACGTGCACCACTGTCTCCTAATACTTGGAAAGTGACATGGTTTTTCCAGTTTCCCTGGAGAGATAAAGCTTCCTGCAAAAAATAAATGTAGTTGAGCAGAGAAAAAGGAGACTGTGTTGGAAGCAAACAGAGGCGTCCACAGTGACGCGGGTGGGGTGGGGACCCAGGGAGGGGGCTGGGCGGCCGGGGTTCGGTCCGGCCCTGGCGTTGCCGCTGGCCTCTGCTTCCCTTCCCGGGAGCACGGAGGAGACCACCTCGCAGGGTCGCTTTAGGAAGCACAGGAGTCAGGGAGGCCCCCCGGGACGCGCCAGGCGGTGCGGGGCCCCGGAAGTGCCCGGAGGGCGGTCATCGCGCGTGCTCTTCCCAGGCTGGAGCAGGAGATCGAGCAGCTGGAGAACGCGGACGCGGCGCCCGCCACCCCGGCCAGGGAGGGCCCTGCGGCCCCGAGCCCCGCCCGCGCGCCTGCCCCCGAGGACCAGAGGGCCCAGGCCGTGCTGAACTCCCAGCAGGTAAGCAGGCAGTCACCCGGGTGCCACCTGCTGGCCCAGGTCCAGACGCGCCCAGCACCTCGGGGCCGGCCAGGGGCCAGCCGCCCTCCCTGCTGTGGGGCCCGCCTGCCTCGCTGGGCCTCAGTTTCCCCGTCCTGCGTCACGGGCTGTAGTGCGTCAGTGGAAAGTGAGGGCTTCGTGGGGAGAGGGTCTTCCCCGAAGACCAGCTGCGTATCATCCTTGCCTTCGCCAGCACGAGAGGCAGCGCCTGTCTAATCCCCGTGCAGCCCTTTCAGGTGGGGCCGCATCCCCATTTGATGGACAGCAAAGACTGAGGCCCAGAGAGGCTGAGAGACGGCCTCGAGGCCACACAGCGGAGGGAGTGTCCACTGGGCTCGGCTGTGGATTCTAGGCGGTGATGCCCATGCCAGGCTCGGGTGAAACCAGACCCTGGAGCTCTGGACCTGAGTGGCGGTTGGTGCAGCGTGTCAAGGCAAACTCAGGAGCCTCCCAGCCACCTCTGTTGTCTTCAGGATTCCGGGGGCCTGTGGGACACACCTCCCCCAGCTCACCCCGCCAGCCCCGCCCCAGTGAGCTGCCGTGGGCGGGGGCGGTGGAGCGGCACCCCTGGTGTGTGCCCTGGGCCTTCTCCAGCCGCTGCCCTGCGAGCTTCAGTCTGGAGCTGACACGCTCACCTGCACTGCTTGCCAAGACTAGGGCAGACCCGGGGGCCACAGGCCAGAGCCCGGCTTCCCTGAGCTGTTCTTAGCGGGCAGACGTGTGTGCATCAGTCCACTGCAAGCACAGAGAGGGCGCTGACCTGTTGTGGGCGAACATGGGGCACTGTGGAGTCCCGGCGAGGCGTCTGACTCATAGGAGGCCTGGCAGGCTTCCAGGAGATGGGTTTTGAAGGCTGCATAGGAGTTCTCCAGGCACAGACTCAAGCTGAGAGAGGCTTTCAGCGAGGCTGATTGAGCATGGCCATGCTGCTGCTGTGGTCTTTCCCCTCACGATGCCCAGGATGGGGATGAGGAGCCACCGATAGGTCAGGTGGTCAGGGGACCTGAGCCAGCAGCCAGCCTTCCAGTGGAGGGAGGTGGCTCACGGAGGAGGCAGGAGGTCGGGAGGCCGGCCAGGGGTCTGAGGAGGCGGGAGAGGCCTGGGGAGGGTCGTCGGGAAGGGCTGGGCTTTGCTCCGGGAGCCCCGGGAGCCCCGGAAGCCTCTGAGTGGCAGGGCAGTTTCTGGCACAGAGGCGAGGGCGGCGAGGGGCAGGGCCCAGGAGTGGACGGCCCTTCTGACGGGGTCACCGCCGAGCTGCACCCCCGGGCTTGGGCCTCTGACGGCGCGACCCTGGGCAGCGGGAGGGGGCGCCGGACTCCTGACCCCTCCCTTTTCTTTCTTGCAGACCCCGGTGGGCACGCCCAAAGGTACGTCTTCGGGAAGCGGGGGCGGGCGGGCGGGCGCCCGCGCCCTCTGGTGACCGGACGGGGGATGGCAGGCAGGGCCAGGGCGCCTTTAAGGGGGCGGTGTTGAGTCGTTAAACGTTGCGACTTTTTTGTGGCCCCGTGGAGTGCAGCACAAGCCAGTTTCCTTTGTCCAAGGAATCTCCTGGGCAAAAATACGGGAGTGGGTTGCCATGTCCTTCTGCAGGGGTCTCCCCAAAGCCAGGTGTCGAGTCTGCACCTCCTGCACTACGGTCGGTTCTCTCCAGGAGAAACCCTTTAAGGCGTTGTCGTTTCTAAAAAGTGATGACAGACTAGCTCAGGGGCTCCCGTGGTCACTGTGCTCAGCGAGCCCGGACTCCGAACCCCGCCCAGGGCCCCGCAGCAACGTTTCATCGGATTTTCACCACCTCCCTGGGTGGACTGCTGCGGCCTCTGCATTACAGCTGAGAAGCCAGCCTGGCAGGGGCGCCGGGCGGAGGCCTCAGGCCCCTGGTGGGTTTAGCCTGTCTGCCTGGGTGCCTGGCCTTGGCTGGCCTGCCGCTGCTCCACGCCCACGTGCTGTGGTCTCTGGGGCAGGTGGGGGGCCTCAGCTGTCAAACAGGGTCTGTGGGGATGAGAAATCAAGACCCTGGCTTTCCTGGACATTATGCACCACTTAAAAGCACCAGCCGGAATTCCCCGGTGGTCGGATGCTTCGGACTTGGGGCTTTCACTGCTGGAGCCTGGGTTCAAGCCCTGGTCAGGAAACTAAGATCCTGCAAGCCGTGCGGCGGGGGCATAAAAAATAAAAGGACAGCCCCCCCCCCCCCACAGATGCAGAAGACTGCCATCCGGGGGACAGAGAGGACAGCCCGGAGCTGGGCGCTGGGCGCCCGCCCCTCCCCTCAGAATTTGTCACAAGCAGCCTCTGTACAGAGGCACGCGTGCTTCATGTGAACACACGGCGCCAGCGTGTGCCGTTAGCTGTGACGGTTTATTAAGTGTAGTAAGTCCATTACATTCCTTAACACACTTACATATTTTAAAACAACGCGTGTGCTCAGCGTGTCTGTTTCTGAGTGGAGCGGGGAGGCGCTCCCGCCAGGGCCGGAGGCGGCGTCAGACGTGTCTTCAGCCTGATGGGTCAGGAGTTAATTATTCATGAGGAGAGACCGTCTCCTCTTCTGACTGTGGAAGTAAAAATTAATAATTAAGAACAATCCATGCAGGCCGCTCAGGGATTTTGTGAAAATCACCTGGGCCGAGAAATGGGCCAGGGAGGGGAGTGAGTCCGTTGTGTCTGGGGGTCCAGAGCAGGCCCGTGTTAGGGCGAGGCTCCAGGCATTGGGGCAGGTGTGTGGGAGGGGTGTCCCTGTGTCTGGGGGGGTCCCACATCGTGGGGGGCCTGTGTGATCTCTCCACTGAATCCGTCTCTCTTCGCCCTTCGCACCCACCCCAGTGGAGAAGCGCGTCTCCAGCATCCCCATGAGGACGGTCGAGGGCTCCACCATGATGAAGGCAGGTGGGTTGGCTCCGGGCTGGGGCCCAGGTCCGGCTGCCGTCCTGGGCCGAGTGTGGCCCTAGCGGGTGGGTGGGGGGCCAGGCTGGGTGCGGGCGCAGTCCTCAGCATCACCTGCTGGGGCCTGGGGGGTGGGGGCGGCTGGACCAAGGCCGCAGCTCAGAGCCTTGGGGCGGCCAGGTGCTCTCTCTGCTTTGGCACGCCCGTCACAAGCTGGCCCAGCTTCCCTGAGAAGACGGGCCCTCTCGCATGGTGGCTCTGACCTGCCCTGCCCTCCTGGCTTCTGTCCCTAACACTGCTGCGCTCCGGGGCCTGGCGGGGCGGGCACAAGGCCACACCCTCGCTGCAGACCTTCCCCCTGCTCCATTATCTTCGGCCGCCAAGGGGGAAGGAGTGAGCGTCCCATCCCTGGAGGTAGCCGAGCCGGGCAGAGTCAGGGTGCGTGCTCAGTGCTCTGTAAGGTTGGGTTCCAATCCCTACGTGATCGCTGGACGGCTGGACCCTGGTGGGGGCTGTGATGGCCTCCTGCCTGGAGTCCAGCACAGCCCGGTCCTGAAAGAGACCACAGGTCGTGACAAACAACAGAACCTTGTGGCAGCTGACACGGGAGCGAGTTTGGAGGCTCCGAGCCGAAGAGGGGAGTGGAGACCAGGGTGTCAGGGCTCAGGGAAGGCGAGGGCGGCAGGGAGGCCGGCGGGGCGCCCTCAGGACCGCAGTGGCAGCTGCCGGCCCAGAGCTGCGTCGCCCAGCTGGCGTCTGATGGTGGGCTGCTAGGCCGCACAGGCGGGGCCGGCCCTCATGAACAATCCATGCAGGCCGCTCAGGGATTTGTGAAAATCACCTGGGCCGAGAAATGGGCCAGGGAGGGGAGTGAGTCCGTTGTGTCTGGGGGTCCAGAGCAGGCCCGTGTTAGGGCGAGGCTCCAGGCATTGGGGCAGGTGTGTGGGAGGGGTGTCCCTGTGTCTGGGGGGGTCCCACATCGTGGGGGGCCTGTGTGATCTCTCCACTGAATCCGTCTCTCTTGCCCTTCGCACCCACCCCAGTGGAGAAGCGCGTCTCCAGCATCCCCATGAGGACGGTCGAGGGCTCCACCATGATGAAGGCAGGTGGGTTGGCTCCGGGCTGGGGCCCAGGTCCGGCTGCCGTCCTGGGCCGAGTGTGGCCCTAGCGGGTGGGTGGGGGGCCAGGCTGGGTGCGGGCGCAGTCCTCAGCATCACCTGCTGGGGCCTGGGGGGTGGGGGCGGCTGGACCAAGGCCGCAGCTCAGAGCCTTGGGGCGGCCAGGTGCTCTCTCTGCTTTGGCACGCCCGTCACAAGCTGGCCCAGCTTCCCTGAGAAGACGGGCCCTCTCGCATGGTGGCTCTGACCTGCCCTGCCCTCCTGGCTTCTGTCCCTAACACTGCTGCGCTCCGGGGCCTGGCGGGGCGGGCACAAGGCCACACCCTCGCTGCAGACCTTCCCCCTGCTCCATTATCTTCGGCCGCCAAGGGGGAAGGAGTGAGCGTCCCATCCCTGGAGGTAGCCGAGCCGGGCAGAGTCAGGGTGCGTGCTCAGTGCTCTGTAAGGTTGGGTTCCAATCCCTACGTGATCGCTGGACGGCTGGACCCTGGTGGGGGCTGTGATGGCCTCCTGCCTGGAGTCCAGCACAGCCCGGTCCTGAAAGAGACCACAGGTCGTGACAAACAACAGAACCTTGTGGCAGCTGACACGGGAGCGAGTTTGGAGGCTCCGAGCCGAAGAGGGGAGTGGAGACCAGGGTGTCAGGGCTCAGGGAAGGCGAGGGCGGCAGGGAGGCCGGCGGGGGGGCGCCCTCAGGACCGCAGTGGCAGCTGCCGGCCCAGAGCTGCGTGCGCCCAGCTGGCGTCTGATGGTGGGCTGCTAGGCCGCACAGGGATGCGGGGTTGCCCAGGATTCCTCATTCATTCCTCCTTCTCTGGAGTGCTCGCTGAGCACCTGCTGCGAGCCTGGCAGGAGGGGCGCAGCCGGAGAGCAGATGTTCTGGTGAAGGCACGGGGAGCTGGAGGGCGCAGCCCGAATCACTGGGCTGAGGGCTGCCTAACCTAGGCGGGGGCGTCTGAGCAGGGAGTGAGGGGGGAAGGCGCGCGGGTGGCGGCAAAGGCCAGGTCCGGACCGCGTCTGGACTGCGGGCGCCGGTGGGTGCGAGGGGCCGCGGGGAGGCCCGCGCTGGTCGGAGCGCGCGTGCGGGAGGGCCAGGAGGTGAGGGCGAGGAGGGCGGACAGGCTGGGCCCAGAGGGCAGGGTGGGTAGAGCATGGGCGTGCCGTGCTCGCAGCTCGCAGGGGCCCTCTGGCGGCTCCGGGGAGAACAGGCCGTGGGCGGGGCGGGCGGCGGGGCGGGGCTGGGGAAGGTGGGAGGAAACGGTGGGGGGTGTCGGGGAGCGCGGTAGGGAGGGAGGGTGGGAGGTAAAGGCAAGGCTGAAGGGGACGCGGCGGGCGATGCCGCGGGCACTCTGGAGGCGGGTCGGGCTAAGGGGCGGGAGGCAGGCCAGGCGGTGGTGGGGGACGGGCGGAGGTGGTGAGGGGTCGGGGCGGTGGACGCCCCGGGTGGGCGGGGATGGCGAGAGGGGGAGGAGGGAGAGCCGAGGTGTCCTCGTAAGAAGCAGCGAGCTCCAGGAGGGCCAGGGGTGGCCGGGGCTTGGGCGCGGTGGCGTGGAGGGCAGATGCTGGCTGTTGAGCTGTGGCCTCCAGGGGCCGTTTCCAGGGGGCCGTCCGTCTCCAGGTGAAGGGGTGGGAACGTGGCTACCTCAGTGGTGGCCTTAGAGGTGCAGCGCGGGGGACGCAGCCGTGCAGGGGGCTCCCCAAGACCGCCTCCTGGCTGCGCTGAGCCGGGCCTACCCCCCGGGAACGGAGAGAGGCTTCGCAGTCGGGGCATTCTGAGCGGGGGGCCGCGTCAGGGGCACCTCTGCTTGGCTCTGCGCTGTCGCCTCCCCTCCCTAGCTTGGCTGCAGCCTGCGGGGGCGCGGGGGCAGGCGGCCGCGGCGTGACCTGTGCCTCTCGTGCCAGCCATGTACTCGGTGGAGATCACGGTGGAAAAGGACAAGGTGACGGGGCAGACGCGGGTGCTTTCCAGCACCACCGTGCCCCCCCGGGAGCTCCCTCCCCAGGGCGTCAAGGTCTACGAGGACGAGACCAAAGGTACGCGGCCCACTCCCACCCTGCCCCGTGGCCTCGTCCGAGCCCTGAGCCCGTCGGCTCCGTGGGGCGGGTGATGGCGCTGCTCGGCTGGGTCCCGCCCCGCCGCCCCGTGGACGGCAGCGCACCAGGCTCCCCTTGCTGTCTCCTCAGACATCCTCACAGATACCTCATTTAAACCATTCCTGCTGTGGTAAAGGCTGCAAGGCCCCCGCCCCAGAGAGGCAGAGGGGCCAAAGGAAGGTACAGAGGGCGCGGAGGGGCAGAGGAGGTGAACAGCGGGCGTGGGGGAGCACCACGCCCGGGCACGCACAGCCAGTGCAAAGGCCCGGTGGTGGGCTGGCGTCGGCTGGGCTGGGGCTGCAGAGGAGCCCGTGCGGTGGATGCGGAGTGGACAGGGAGGTGGCGAGGCTCGGTGGGGGTGGCGCAGGCTGCGGCGTTGAGACCTGGTGTGGTTTTTCGGGTTCCCTCAGGGAGGAGCTTCTCGAGCGGCTCACTTGGTAGAGAGAGTGCCCGCCGTACGGGAGCCCTGGGTTCGATTCCGGTCAGGAGGATCCCCCGGGGAAGGGCATGGCCACCCACTCCAGGATTCTTGCCCGGAGACCCCCGTGGACCTCTAGAGGAGCCTGGCGGGCTGCAGCCCACGGGGTCGCAGAGAGTCGAACACGGCTGAGCGACCAAATTTTATTTCATTTCTGGGAGGGGAACCGCTGGAAATGGGAAGAGAGGGCAGCCTTGGACAGAAGCTCCAAAGTCCCCCTCCCCGGTAAATAATTCACAGAATGTAAGTTTCACCTTTAAAAAAAGGTAAGGACAGCTTTCTCTTAGAGTGTGAATCGGTCAGTATTTACACAGCCCTCTCATAACGGTCTTGGCGTTTAAACTGTTGTCCATGTTTTGGCATGGCCTGCCTGAGGAAGGGGAATTTGGGCAGCATTTGCTGTGATACCAGAAAAAGAAGGGAGCCACTTTCCTAAAGACAGCGTTTTAAGACGACGTTACGGGACTCCCCGGTGGCCCAGGGTGACGGGCAGACGCGGGTGCTTTCCAGCACCACCGTGCCCCCCCGGGAGCTCCCTCCCCAGGGCGTCAAGGTCTACGAGGACGAGACCAGGTACGGCCCACTCCCACCCTGCCCCGTGGCCTCGTCCGAGCCCTGAGCCCGTCGGCTCCGTGGGGCGGGTGATGGCGCTGCTCGGCTGGGTCCCGCCCCGCCGCCCCGTGGACGGCAGCGCACCAGGCTCCCCTTGCTGTCTCCTCAGACATCCTCACAGATACCTCATTTAAACCATTCCTGCTGTGGTAAAGGCTGCAAGGCCCCCGCCCCAGAGAGGCAGAGGGGCCAAAGGAAGGTACAGAGGGCGCGGAGGGGCAGAGGAGGTGAACAGCGGGCGTGGGGGAGCACCACGCCCGGGCACGCACAGCCAGTGCAAAGGCCCGGTGGTGGGCTGGCGTCGGCTGGGCTGGGGCTGCAGAGGAGCCCGTGCGGTGGATGCGGAGTGGACAGGGAGGTGGCGAGGCTCGGTGGGGGTGGCGCAGGCTGCGGCGTTGAGACCTGGTGTGGTTTTTCGGGTTCCCTCAGGGAGGAGCTTCTCGAGCGGCTCACTTGGTAGAGAGAGTGCCCGCCGTACGGGAGCCCTGGGTTCGATTCCGGTCAGGAGGATCCCCCGGGGAAGGGCATGGCCACCCACTCCAGGATTCTTGCCCGGAGACCCCCGTGGACCTCTAGAGGAGCCTGGCGGGCTGCAGCCCACGGGGTCGCAGAGAGTCGAACACGGCTGAGCGACCAAATTTTATTTCATTTCTGGGAGGGGAACCGCTGGAAATGGGAAGAGAGGGCAGCCTTGGACAGAAGCTCCAAAGTCCCCCTCCCCGGTAAATAATTCACAGAATGTAAGTTTCACCTTTAAAAAAAGGTAAGGACAGCTTTCTCTTAGAGTGTGAATCGGTCAGTATTTACACAGCCCTCTCATAACGGTCTTGGCGTTTAAACTGTTGTCCATGTTTTGGCATGGCCTGCCTGAGGAAGGGGAATTTGGGCAGCATTTGCTGTGATACCAGAAAAAGAAGGGAGCCACTTTCCTAAAGACAGCGTTTTAAGACGACGTTACGGGACTCCCCGGTGGCCCAGGAGTGAGGATTCTGTGCTTTTCTTGTGGAGGGCCTGGGATCGTTGCCTGGTTGGGGAGCCATGATCCCGCAAGCCATGGGCAGCAAAAAAAAAGAGAAAAGCTCACAGTGCGTTTGGAGTCAAGGTAAACCTCTGCTTTCCTCAGGACCTGACGTCCCGGAAGTAATCCCTTGAGCCACGTGCAAAGCGAGCGCAGCTCAGCCTCCGGCCCGTCCGCGAGTGGCGAATGCTGCCCTCAGCAGACAGTGGGGTCTGGAGACAGATGCAGGACACGCGTAGGGTTGGGTGTACAACCCTGGGGACCCTCACTAGGGTGTGGGCCTCAGGATCTGATGCTAGAACATTCTGTTCCCCAGATAGAAACCCCATCCCTCTCTGTCCCCAGCCTGGCCACCACGGCCACCACAGATCTACTCTCTGTCTCAGTGGACTGGCCCGTTCTGGGTGCTTCCGATTAGCAGGATGAGGCACTGTGTGGCCTGATTTTACATCTGGCTTCTCTCCCTGGGCGCCGTGTTTACAGGGCTCATCCGTGTTTATATGTGGCCGAGTACTGGCAGTTCAGTTTATGGATGGGCCCCATTTGCTTTATCCAGTTACAAGCTCGTGCATGTCTGGGATGTTTCCACCCTTTGGTTTTATGCTATGTAAGGGTTTGTGTGGGCCTCTGTTTCCGTTTGTCTCCGGCGACACAGAGCCGTGGAACTGCTGGATGGTGGGGGGGCGCCGTGTCACCGCCTGAGGGCCTGCCGCGTGTGGGCCACAGTGGCTGACCGTTTGTCCCACCAGCCGTGCGTTGGGCTGCCCGTTCCTCCACATCCTCAGCCACCCTTGTCATCGGCCATTCACAAATGGCTCTCGCTGCCGTCCCAGCGGGTGTGCACGCGGGTTTCCGGCCCCTCCCCAGGTGAACGGTCAGTATTTACACAGCCCTCTCATAACGGTCTTGGCGTTTAAACTGTTGTCCATGTTTTGGCATGGCCTGCCTGAGGAAGGGGAATTTGGGCAGCATTTGCTGTGATACCAGAAAAAGAAGGGAGCCACTTTCCTAAAGACAGCGTTTTAAGACGACGTTACGGGACTCCCCGGTGGCCCAGGAGTGAGGATTCTGTGCTTTTCTTGTGGAGGGCCTGGGATCGTTGCCTGGTTGGGGAGCCATGATCCCGCAAGCCATGGGCAGCAAAAAAAAAGAGAAAAGCTCACAGTGCGTTTGGAGTCAAGGTAAACCTCTGCTTTCCTCAGGACCTGACGCCCCGGCAGTAATCCCTTGAGCCACGTGAAAAGCGAGCGCAGCTCAGCCTCCGGCCCGTCCGCGAGTGGCGAATGCTGCCCTCAGCAGACAGTGGGGTCTGGAGACAGATGCAGGACACGCGTAGGGTTGGGTGTACAACCCTGGGGACCCTCACTAGGGTGTGGGCCTCAGGATCTGATGCTAGAACATTCTGTTCCCCAGATAGAAACCCCATCCCTCTCTGTCCCCAGCCTGGCCACCACGGCCACCACAGATCTACTCTCTGTCTCAGTGGACTGGCCCGTTCTGGGTGCTTCCGATTAGCAGGATGAGGCACTGTGTGGCCTGATTTTACATCTGGCTTCTCTCCCTGGGCGCCGTGTTTACAGGGCTCATCCGTGTTTATATGTGGCCGAGTACTGGCAGTTCAGTTTATGGATGGGCCCCATTTGCTTTATCCAGTTACAAGCTCGTGCATGTCTGGGATGTTTCCACCCTTTGGTTTTATGCTATGTAAGGGTTTGTGTGGGCCTCTGTTTCCGTTTGTCTCCGGCGACACAGAGCCGTGGAACTGCTGGATGGTGGGGGGGCGCCGTGTCACCGCCTGAGGGCCTGCCGCGTGTGGGCCACAGTGGCTGACCGTTTGTCCCACCAGCCGTGCGTTGGGCTGCCCGTTCCTCCACATCCTCAGCCACCCTTGTCATCGGCCATTCACAAATGGCTCTCGCTGCCGTCCCAGCGGGTGTGAGGCGGCATCTCGCTGTGGGTTTGGTTCCCGAAGCCTCACGTTGGAGGACTGGGCCTCCAGGACGTCCAGGGCTGTGGCAGGGTTCCTGATGCAGCCCCGCTCTTCTCCTCCTGGGGCTCTTTGACCCACGGGGAGCCCTGGCTCCGGTGCTCGCCAGCTGCCCCATTGCCTGGACGCAGAATGGCCACGCGAGGCCAAGGGGCACAGGCGTCTGCTCGCGAGAAGGCCCTCACTGTGGCCGTCGAGCCCAGCCTGGCCCAGCGCCCGGGGACCCAGACCCGCCAAACTGGACTCGGGTTGCTTAGCAATGGGAAGGTGACCTGTTGCCATGGTAGCCAGGGGCTCGGGTTCCCCCCTTGGAGCCGTGGCCAGTGGGGAGTGCCTCGCTCAGCTCTGTGTGACCTGGGCGTGCCCCACCCACGGCCTCCAGCCCAGAGCCACTGCAGGGCCCTGAGTCACGCGTGCCCCGCCCTAGGCGTCTGGACCCGGAGAGTGCAAAGCACTTTCCTTCTGGCCAGAAGCCAGAAACTGGCCGACCCTGACCCTTGGCCCGGAGAGAGGCACCTCCCTGGGGTCCCTGCTGTGCCCCTCCCTCCACCCTGAGCAGCTGTGACCCGGGCTGGTGTGACTGCGGGGGGGGGACTCCTGCCGGGTGCCAACATCCGGTCCTTAGAGACTGTAGCACAGGTTAGAAAATGACACATCAGAAAGACGCAGATGACGCCGGCTGGGGGTTTGGAAAGTATGTTTAACGAGCGTGATTGCGCGTGTAAAGCTGCCCAATGGAGAATGCACACTTTTGCCCAGCAGTGGAGCGTTTTGGAAAGTGTCCTGTTGCCGTGCTCTGGCTTCCATTCTGTGTTCCTAGACCACAGGCCCCACCTTCCCAACTTTCTAACTAAATCCTGTCTTAAAGAGACAGTCAGTCAAACTGGAAACGATAAGACAGTTGCATTTGAAACAGAATGACACAATGTAATCCCCGAGCTGAGCCAAAACAGAACTCAGAGGAAAATGTGTAGCCTTTGGGGCACTCACTGGAAAACAAGAAAGATGAGTGAGTGGACCAAACTGTTCTTCGAGATCATCCGCGTGAACTCAGGAAAGGAAGGAACAGAATCCCTGCCAGGCCTCCTGAGGGGACACACGCCTGCAGAGGGAGAGCAGGGGTCAGCCTCAGCCAGCTGTGTGGCCTCGGTCAGTGAGGCACCGACTCTGAAAGTGCATTTTCACCATCTTTGTAATGGAAAAGAACAAAAGCGGAAAAACCCACAGAAAACGGTCCTGCTTTGAAAGCTGACCACCTGGGAGCAAGTTCGCTGGGGAATATGGAAATGCTTCAGACTGCAGGGCAATCAAATCCCAATTCCTTTGTTCTTTCCTGGGTTCTTTTTTCTTTTTCTTTTTTTTTTTTTAAGATTTATTTATTTATTTATTTTGGGCGGGGGTCGGGTTGGGGAGGGAGGGGAGCGGGCGAGCCACTTCCGTTGGTCTTTCATTTCTCTATTTTCATCCGTCTTTGTTCTTTGGCTTCTGTGGGCCGCCCATGGCGGTGGTGTCTGTCGTTGCAGAGCGCCGGCTCTGGGCGCACGCGCTCCAGAGCTCCGGCTCGGTAATTGGACACATCGGTCCAGCCGCTCTGCAGCACGTGGGATCTTCCCAGGCCAGGGATGGAACCGGCGCCCCTTGCACTGCAAGGCGGTGTCCTTACCCACTGGACCACCAGGGGAAGCCCTTTCCTGGGTTCTAACACGTGCTCTCGTGTCCACACATTCTCCTCTGTGCGCCACTCGGAGCTTGAATCGCCCGTTGGTTCTAAAGGTTTGTTCAGGGTGTGATTGCCCGTCAGCCTGGAGCTGACTCTCAGCCTCCCTGGGCCTCCCCCCGTCTGGGAACCCGCTCACTCTCTCTCTCTCCCCCCTGCCAGTGGTCCACGCCGTCGACGGCACGGCCGAGAACGGAATTCACCCTCTCAGCTCCTCGGAGGTGGACGAGCTCATCCACAAGGCGGACGAGGTCACGCTGAGCGAGGCGGGGTCGGCGGTGGGGGCCGCGGAGCCCGGCGCCGCCCTCAGAGGCGGCCCGGACCACGCCTCAGGAGGAGATCACCGGCGTTCAGGCCCAGCCGGGAGGCTACGTCCGCCCTGGCGCGCAGCCGCCAGGAGCCCCGGTCACCATGATGGGAGATCATCCGTGAACTCAGGAAAGGAAGGAACAGAATCCCTGCCAGGCCTCCTGAGGGGACACACGCCTGCAGAGGGAGAGCAGGGTCAGCCTCAGCCAGCTGTGTGGCCTCGGTCAGTGAGGCACCGACTCTGAAAGTGCATTTTCACCATCTTTGTAATGGAAAAGAACAAAAGCGGAAAAACCCACAGAAAACGGTCCTGCTTTGAAAGCTGACCACCTGGGAGCAAGTTCGCTGGGGAATATGGAAATGCTTCAGACTGCAGGGCAATCAAATCCCAATTCCTTTGTTCTTTCCTGGGTTCTTTTTTCTTTTTCTTTTTTTTTTTTTAAGATTTATTTATTTATTTATTTTGGGCGGGGGTCGGGTTGGGGAGGGAGGGGAGCGGGCGAGCCACTTCCGTTGGTCTTTCATTTCTCTATTTTCATCCGTCTTTGTTCTTTGGCTTCTGTGGGCCGCCCATGGCGGTGGTGTCTGTCGTTGCAGAGCGCCGGCTCTGGGCGCACGCGCTCCAGAGCTCCGGCTCGGTAATTGGACACATCGGTCCAGCCGCTCTGCAGCACGTGGGATCTTCCCAGGCCAGGGATGGAACCGGCGCCCCTTGCACTGCAAGGCGGTGTCCTTACCCACTGGACCACCAGGGGAAGCCCTTTCCTGGGTTCTAACACGTGCTCTCGTGTCCACACATTCTCCTCTGTGCGCCACTCGGAGCTTGAATCGCCCGTTGGTTCTAAAGGTTTGTTCAGGGTGTGATTGCCCGTCAGCCTGGAGCTGACTCTCAGCCTCCCTGGGCCTCCCCCCGTCTGGGAACCCGCTCACTCTCTCTCTCTCCCCCCTGCCAGTGGTCCACGCCGTCGACGGCACGGCCGAGAACGGAATTCACCCTCTCAGCTCCTCGGAGGTGGACGAGCTCATCCACAAGGCGGACGAGGTCACGCTGAGCGAGGCGGGGTCGGCGGTGGGGGCCGCGGAGCCCCGGGCGCCGCCCTCGGAGGCGGCCCGGACCACGCCCTCCAGGAGGGAGATCACCGGCGTTCAGGCCCAGCCGGGGGAGGCTACGTCCGGCCCGCCTGGCGCGCAGCCCGGCCAGGAGCCCCCGGTCACCATGATCTTCATGGGCTACCAGAACGTGGAGGACGAGGCCGAGACCCAGAAGGTGCTGGGCTTGCAGGACACCATCACGGCGGAGCTGGTGGTCATCGAGGACGCGGCGGAGCCCAAGGAGCCTGCCCCGCCCAACGGCGGTGCGGCTGAGCCCCCCGCCGCCGAGGGCGCCAGGGAAGAGACCCAGGCGGGGCCCGAGGCCCCTGCCCGCGAGCCCCAGGACCTCGACATGAAGAAGCAGCGCTGTAAATGCTGCTCCATCATGTGACCTGCCCGGCACCCCCAGACCCCGGCCCTGCCCTCCGCACCAGACACCCACAGCCCGGCCCTCCCGGCCTCTGCCCACCCTCCACCCGCAGGCGCAGGCCCAGGACGTGCTGTGTTGTCACGTGTCCCTTCAGAGGTTTCTTTCACTGGAAGGAGAAGGACAGGGGTCCGCCGTCCCGTCACCGCTCCCCACATGCCCCAAGCCACTGAGCCGTGCGCCCGCGCCTGGTAGGAGAGAGACACGCTCGCATCTCCCCGATCGAGGCCCCCGTGTCGTGGCAGCCCCCCAGACGTGGCTCTCGCCCACCGTGGCCCTGGCCGCTGGGACCGGGGCCTCCACGCAGCCCCACACCAGCCCACCTCCCTCTGGGCCTCCTGCCTGTGCCTTCCTGCCCCCTCCAGTGAGGTCCCCGAGGGGTCGCCCCGCCGGAGAGGGGCCCGGCAGCCAGCCTGTCCTCACCCAGCCTCTGGGGGCAGGCTTCCCAGGCCAGGGTGCCGGGGCCAGATCGCGGGCAGGGGAGGGGCGGCGGTGTCTCTCTGGGGAACTCTGGCCGAGGTCTTGGATGCCCGCGGGCCCCTCTGGACGCCCCCAGCGAGCGTGCCCCTCCCCTCAGGCTCGCTCTGGGCTCGGCCAGTGGAGGATGGAACACGGGAGGGGGCGCCTAGGCCACGCCAGGCGGGGGTGTGACGGCCGTGCCCACTTCTGGCCGGGCCGGGCTGGGGGTCCTGGAGCTGCCCCCCACGCAAGGCAGGGCCACGGGAGCCCCTTCTTGTCCTGGGCCCCCTTCCTCCTGGTGCTAATTCGGGGACCCTGGGGGACGGCCCCAGCCCCTTCTCCAGCCTGCTTGGACCGGGGCTTGGGTCTCCCCAACTATCCCCCAGATATTGGGTCCACCGCCGGCTCCACTAGGCTTGGCGGAGGAGGGCGCCCCGCGCGGGACAGGGGGTACCCCTGGATTGTAGCTGGAGGCCCCTGTGTGCTGCCCAGCCTGGGATTCCCCTGCCCCCTCTCCCTGGAAGGGGCGAGGGGCTCCCCTCCCAGGGCGGCCGATGCCTGACGTGCAGACACAGCTCCTCGGGGGCGGCCCCACGTGTCCCCAGAGCCACGCCCCCCGCACGGGCTGTGGAGGACCCGGCCCTTCGTGGCCCCTCCCTGGGGGCCTGCCGCCGGGGGCCCAGGGCCCGGGCCACGCCCGCCTGTGTGCTGCCCCGGGGTGGCCGGGATGCGCGACCCTCTGGTGGCTGACCCGAGCCGCGGCCGTGGGACCCCGCCTCCCCCTCGCGCCTGCGCCTCCGCTGAAGTGTCCTTGCCGCCCCTCTGCTTTTGCCGTGTGCCCAGGCCCGTTCCTGACCTTCCCAGAGAAGCCAATAAACAGTGTGAACAGCCCCGGGCAGGAGTTCTTGGGTTTCACCTGGGCGGGGAGGGCGCGGCCGGGGCGAGGCGGTCCAGCCTTAAAAGAAGGCCGGTGGAGCCCACCTGTGGCCCCGCACCCTCGGCTTCCTGCGGGCGCGGGGGGTGGCGTGCCGGGGGCGTCCCCGCCCGTGTGCATCGGCGTGGCGCCGGGGCAGGTAAGGTGGCTTCTCTTTCCTGGGAGCTGGTGGGTTCCGCACTGGCTCCCCCGGGGCACAGGCGCCCCTGGGCCCTGGGAGGGGGCTGGGGAGGGTGTGGGGGGAGCCGGCGGCCCCGCCTTCTCACTGTCCTCCAGGTGAGCGGAGGGGCTGGCCCTTCAGGGCCTCAGCTTGCCCACCTGTGCGGCAGCCTTGTGAGCCCTGCGGCGGAGGGGACCCCGGTCTGGGATCAGGATTGCCTCCAGCAAGTGGGGTGACCCAGTCTCCAGCTTTCCCCTCGCTGTGAGCCGCCCTGCCAGGGCCTGAGCCGGGGGCCCGTCGGAGGGAAGAAGAGACTGAGGTTCAGAGGGGCCCCACAGTCACAGGCAGCCAAGGGGCAGATCAGGCTAGAGGCCCCCCAGGGGACAGAAGCCCCACACACGGTCCCCTGCTCCGTGGGCTGACCGCTGGGCCGGTGGCCGTCTCTCCCGCAGACGCGGGCCCCCGGGTGCTGGCAGGTGTCCACACCTCAGCCGAGAAACGGCACAGCTCCCTCCACCTGCAGCCTCGGAGGGCCCGGCCCGCGGCCCGGCATTTTCTGGCATCTCGGTGTCCTCGTTTGGCCCTTTAGGGGGACGTGGGCTGGGACAACCGCCGTCCTTGGATGTCCCCGCTTCCCAGAGGGGGAAACAAACTGCGTGGTGAAGTGGGACTTGAACTGAAGCCGCAGAGAGGACGCCGGGCTGGCCTCAGAGGGTGGGCGGCCCCGGGAGGGAGGTGGCCTGGGGTCTGGAGCCCGGCTCTGAGGAGCGGGGTGGAGGCGTGGGCCGGTCGTGTGACCCCAGGAGACAGGCGGCTCCTGCCTGAGTGACGATGGGGCGGCGGCGGCGGGGCCGCGAGCTTAGGGGGAGCTCTGGCTTGGACCTCGTGGGCCGCAGCCCTGGGCGCCGAGGGGCCGCAGCCTGGGTGCGGCACCGCCCTTGGCTCTGTGGTGTCGCCTTTCTCCTCCTCCTCTGGACTTTGTTTCCCGGGCCCAGGAGGGGCCTGGGAGGAGAGGGTGCACCTGCTTCCTGGGGCGGGGCCCTGTCCCCTGGCAACCTGGGCCGGGCAGGGCTGGGAGGCCCCCGTGCCCGCCTCGGAGCCAGAGCCAGGCTGGCAGGCTGCAGGGCTGCGCGCGGCAGGTGAGGCTGCGGCAGGGAGGCCGGGCCGGCCCTGGGCTGGGGGGCGGCGGGGTCCCGCGTGGTGGGGCGGTTCCGCTCTGGGCAGGGGGCTTGTGTGTCAGCGTCACCTGCTCCCCAGTGGGGTTTTCCACGTACAGGGAGGGAGCCCCCAGCCCCACCCCACCCCTTCCAGGCTCAGCAGGCTTCCGGGGGCTGGGGTGCCTCCCCTCTGCCTGGCTTTGAGGCTGGCTCAGTGTCATTCCAACACTGCACCTGCCCAGGGGAGTCAAGGCTGGTCCCTGAACCCGGGGGGCGCAGTCTCCACCCCGGGCTTCGGGGCCCTGACTCTAAGGGCCGTCCCTTATGGCACCCCCAGGGCCGAAGGCGCAGGCAGGGCCCGTCTGGTTCTGGGGAGGCGGCCCCAGCCGGAGCCTGGCCTGGGGAGGCCTTCAGCAGCCTGCGGCCGCTCCACAGGGCTGGGTCTGACTGGGGCTCGCAGGAGGGGGTAGGATGAGCTCAGCGTGAGGTGGGGCGTCCAGCCTCCGGGAGGGCCACGGGGATCCCCTGGGGGCAGGACAGAGACTTGGCCCGAAATCCAGGCGTGCTGAGCGGCCGGGGCCCAGCCGGGGTCTCGGGGGCTGTAGCCCCAAGGCATGGGAGAGGAACCTCAGGAGCCCGTCCCTGCGGTGTCACCTGCCCTGTCTACGCCCCAGGCCCCTCCAGCAGGCCTTTGCCCGGGGCGGGAGGCCAGCTGTGGTGAGGAGGAAGCGGGTGTGTGGACCAGGGACGACAAACCCAGTTTCAGTTTTGGTGTCCACAGGGTACAGAGTTGGGGCTGGGGAGGAGCCATCCAGGGGAGCTTCCTGGAGGAGGAGGCAGCTTCCCAACTTCAGAACCTGTTGCTCCTCACTTCCCTGGGCCTCGGTTTTCTCCGCTGTGCGTTGGGCACCGGGATGGCCCCCGGGTCACAGGCTCTCCTGAGGGGCAAGCAGGTGCTGGTGTGAGATGCTGGTTCCTGGGAGCCACTCAGGCGTCGGGAGGCTCCCATCGCTATCGTGCCTCGTTGGCACAGATCCTGCAAGGCCTCCCGGTGGGCAGTTTCTTCCCAGGGTTTCTGGGTGCCTCACACCGGCTCAGGCCTCCTGGTTCCTCCCCAGGCCTCGAGGAGGCGTCGCACCGTCCCACCTTACAGACAGCAAGACTGAGGCGTGGCCAGGGAGCGGCTGCCCCAGGGTCGCTCTGAGACCAGTTGGTGGAGCCAGGGTTTAGAAACACCCTCAGCCGCTGTCTGAAAGCATTTATCTAGTGCCTACTGTACACCAGGCTGGACCGGCACAGCGGCAGCCAGTGGGGTGGGCGGGAGGTGGGGAACCTTGCCCAAGGACACCAGCGAGGGAGCCCCACCCTGCTGGCCTCAGTGACTCACCCGGAAGGAATGGTCCACCCACCGGGGGATCCAGCCCCTCTGGGAGGCGGCCCCAGCCGGAGCCTGGCCTGGGAGGCCTTCAGCAGCCTGCCGCTCCACAGGGCTGGGTCTGACTGGGGCTGCAGGAGGGGGTAGGACGAGCTCAGCGTGAGGTGGGGCGTCCAGCCTCCGGGAGGGCCACGGGGATCCCCTGGGGGCAGGACAGAGACTTGGCCCGAAATCCAGGCGTGCTGAGCGGCCGGGGCCCAGCCGGGGTCTCGGGGGCTGTAGCCCCAAGGCATGGGAGAGGAACCTCAGGAGCCCGTCCCTGCGGTGTCACCTGCCCTGTCTACGCCCCAGGCCCCTCCAGCAGGCCTTTGCCCGGGGCGGGAGGCCAGCTGTGGTGAGGAGGAAGCGGGTGTGTGGACCAGGGACGACAAACCCAGTTTCAGTTTTGGTGTCCACAGGGTACAGAGTTGGGGCTGGGGAGGAGCCATCCAGGGGAGCTTCCTGGAGGAGGAGGCAGCTTCCCAACTTCAGAACCTGTTGCTCCTCACTTCCCTGGGCCTCGGTTTTCTCCGCTGTGCGTTGGGCACCGGGATGGCCCCCGGGTCACAGGCTCTCCTGAGGGGCAAGCAGGTGCTGGTGTGAGATGCTGGTTCCTGGGAGCCACTCAGGCGTCGGGAGGCTCCCATCGCTATCGTGCCTCGTTGGCACAGATCCTGCAAGGCCTCCCGGTGGGCAGTTTCTTCCCAGGGTTTCTGGGTGCCTCACACCGGCTCAGGCCTCCTGGTTCCTCCCCAGGCCTCGAGGAGGCGTCGCACCGTCCCACCTTACAGACAGCAAGACTGAGGCGTGGCCAGGGAGCGGCTGCCCCAGGGTCGCTCTGAGACCAGTTGGTGGAGCCAGGGTTTAGAAACACCCTCAGCCGCTGTCTGAAAGCATTTATCTAGTGCCTACTGTACACCAGGCTGGACCGGCACAGCGGCAGCCAGTGGGGTGGGCGGGAGGTGGGGAACCTTGCCCAAGGACACCAGCGAGGGAGCCCCACCCTGCTGGCCTCAGTGACTCACCCGGAAGGAATGGTCCACCCACCGGGGGATCCAGCCCCCTCTGGGGGTGCAGTTCTTTCTCCTGGAGTTCATGTCCCCTGCGGCTTATACACCCTGCTGGGCGAGCCTCGGCCACTCACTAGGCAAACATTTCTGCATCAGCCCTGCCACGCCTGCCCTTCCTGGGAGCCCAGGGCACGGGACATGGCCCGCCCTCCGGGGTGGGCTGGGGCCACAGGGGCAGCCGGCTCCGGGCCAGAATGAGCCCAAACCCTGGCCCCTGAGCCCCTGAGGGAGAGTCCGCCGGCCTTTATTAAGTGTCTACTGTGTACCAGACTCTGGGCTGCAGGTGGAGACGCTCACCGGGGCCCCTGGGAGGTGGCGGGGCTGACGGCTTCTGGTGGGAGGTGGGAGGCCTAGAACACCTGCTCCTTTCAGAGATGTGTGCACACTCGGCCGCTCTCAGGTAGCTGGGACTTCGCACCCAAGCCTGCTTGTTTTCAAGTACTCTTTTCCTAGTTATAGTTTCAGTATTTGAAGGGCTGAGTGATAGAGATGAGTTCGCTGTAGCATGGATTCCCATGATTGATTTTATGTTGCTTGAGGCCACTTTTCCAGCAAAGGGAGGGTGTCCAGCTTTCTTTTTTATTTCTTTTTTTATTTTTTTGGCCTCTTTTATTGGCTTTCCATTTATTTATTTTCATCCATCCTTGTTGTTTGGCCTGTGTGGACCTCCCATTGCAGTGGCCTCTCTCGTTGCAGAGCACCGGCTCAGGGCTCATGCGCTCCAGAGCTCCGGCGCGGTAGTTGGACGCATTGGTCCAGCCGCTCCACGGCACGGATGGCACGTGCGATCTTCCCAGGCCAGGGATCGAACTGGTGTCCCTCGCACTGCAAGGCAGACTCTTTACCCACTGGACCACCAGGGAAGCCCTCTAGCTTTCTTTTTTTTTTTTTTTAAAGATTTATTTATTTATTTATTTTGGGCGGGGGTCGGGTTGGGGAGGGAGGGGAGCAGGCGGGCCACTTCTATTGGTCTTCCATTTCTCTATTTTTCATCCGTATTTGTTCCTTGGCTCCTGTGGGCCTCCCATTGCGGTGGCGTCTGTTGTCGCAGAGCGCCAGCTCTGGGTGCATGCACTCCAGAGCTCCGGCTCGGTGATGGACACATCAGTCCAGCCGCTCCGCGGCACGTGGGATCTTCCCAGGCCAGGGATCGAACCGGCGCCCCTTGCACGGCACGGCGGTGTCCTTACCCACTGGACCACCAGGGGAAGCCCTCCAGCTTTCTTTTTAAAATCACATCTCCCTCTACAAGCAAGTTGGTGTAAAAAGGCAGTGATGTACCCCATAGCCCTGGGGCCCAGGGACCAAGGATAGGGGACAGAGGCAGCTTGAGGAGTTGAGGACAGCCCGGCTTCCTTCCCTCAGCTGTCCCGGGCCAGGCGCACATGGGATGCTCGGACCACAGGCGCCAAGGGTGGGGACGATCTGGGAGGGCTCCCTAGAGGTGGTGTCCTGCGGGCTGCAGCTAAAGAGGCTGTGGAAAAGCAGAGACAAGCGTCCTCCCCGCAGAGGGAGGAGAAAAGGGCCAGATTTGGGTCTGCTGCCTGTAGAGTCTGTGGGTTTGGACTGAGTTGGTGGCCTTGCGCACCCAAGGTGTGAGGACCGCAACCCGGAGGTGCCAGGAGTCGTGGCGGTGTGAGAGGAGCTGCCTGGCCTCTGCGGAGGCTCCTGCTGTCGTGCTCAGGGGGAGCCCTGACTCTTGGGAGAGGGCGCGGGGGCTCTGGGGCAGCAGGCCAGGGTGTGGCCGGCCCCGAGGGGCAAGGTCCACGGCCCTCCTTCGCTGGGCCGAGCTTTATGGTGCTGAGGTGAGGATCGGCTGGGACGGGACACGGCGTCCCTCTGGGCAGGTCCGGCGAGAGCCAGCATACGGGAGTCTCCGCCCAGGCACAGGCCTCTCTGGGCCTCCGTTTCCCCACGTGACGTCCCTCAGGGCGAGGCGGGGCCGTCCGTACATCTCAGGTGAAACAGCCACAGACGGAAGCTCACGATGTGCGCCCTCGGAGGGAGGCTGTCGGGGGCGGCCGGGGTCTGGGTGCGGTGAGCTGGCGCGGAGGGTGCTCCCTCCACCCCGGGAGGGCGCGCAGGGTCGGCGAGGGGAGTGGGAGGGGTGTGTTAGACACACAGGGGCCCCGGGGGTTCAGGCGTGGCTCGATCCAGGAGCTCAAATAGTGTTTTTAGGGTGCTGTGCTGGGATTGGGGCTGCTTTTAAGCAAGGGGTGTCCTCAAGGACAAATACGGCCCCCCAGCAGTCCTCAGTCTCGTCCTAACAGCCTCGTGAGCCAGTGGGGAAGAGGGTCCAATATTCCACATGAATCGCCAAGTCCTAGGATTTCGTATCACGGACCAGGTCCGGTCACATGCTCATCCCCGGGCCAATCACAGAGGCCCAAGGACAGGACGCTCTGCTTGGCAGGCGGGGCTGCCTGCGCCTCCTGAGCCAGCCTCAGAGGCCCCTTGGCCGGGACGTCGCCCTTGAAGGGAGTGGAGGTCCGCCTCTGCCCAGGTCCTCTGACCTGGTGACTGACGCGCCCTTCTCCCCCTCAGCGAGCCCGGCTCGTCTCCACCCCAGGAGCCCGGGGGCAGGCTCCCGCCGACCATGGACCGAGTCACCAGATACCCCGTCTTCGGCACCCGGCACGCCTCCCGTGTCGCCAGCGTGGCCGTGGACGGCGACGCCAGCCACGCGTTTGCGCTGGTGGGAGTGGGGCCCTCGGCCAGCGTCGGGGTCCAGGCCGAGCCACCCGCCTGGCCCGCTGAGCACAAGGCCGCGCTGGAAATGGCGAGGACGGGCACCTCCCGCGGCCTGCGGGCCGGCCCCAGCCAGGTGGCCCCGTGGCCTCCCTGCCCCCAGGACGAGGATGACGAGGAGGTGACGGCCTGCAGGCTGGAGGCCGGGGACACCCCGCCCCGGCGGCCACCGAGCCGGGAGCGGGAGCGCTGGGTCGTCGTCGAGCCCGTCAGCAGGAGCGGCGGCCCTGACCGCGGGGAGCCCGGGAGCCCGCAGCCGCAGCCCGCGCCCCCGGGGGAGACCGAGCTCGGCACCGGGCAGATTGACTTCCTGGCCATCAGGCAGCGGTTCCTGAGCCTGGAGCAGGCGAGCGCCCCCGCCGGGGCCGCCCACGCCCAGCCCAGGGGGAGCCACGGAAGGGCAGGGGCTCCTCAGAGCCCCCAGCGCAAGGTGGCCCACGCGAACGCAGCAGCCCCTCGGAGCCGCGCCCCCGGGCCCAGTCAGGCCTCCAAGGCCCCGAACGGGCCGCCCCTGGCCAACGGCCATGTCGTCCCAGTCAGGCCCCAGGCCAAGGAGCGGGTCGCGGGAGAGGAGAGGGCCCGCGGTCTGCCGGCCCGCTCTGGTGGCCGAGCCCTGGAGGACTCTGCTCCCCCGTCCCGAGAGGGGTCTCCAGAGCCCCCCCAGGAAACGCCCATCGAGCGGGAGATCCGACTGGCCCAGGAGCGGGAGGCAGACCTCCGGGAGCAGAGGGGGCTGCAGCGGGCAGAGAGCCACCGGGAGCTGGTGGAGATCCCCGCCAGGCCGCTGCTGAGCCGGGTGAGCCTGGCCGCGGCCCCACGGCGGGACAGGGGCCGCCCGTCGCTCTACGTGCAGCGGGACATCGCTCAGGAGTCCCAGCGCGAGGAAGACCACCGGCGGGAGGGGCTGCAGGCGGGCCGGGCTTCCACGCCGGACCGGGCCTCCGCGGGCCCCCGGCCAAGGCTGCGGAGAATCCGGAGCTCAGACTGCATCCTCGGCCCGGCCCCGGATGCCCGCGCCGCCAGCCCCGCCCCAAAGGTGAGGCAGGTGAGCCGCATCCCACCGGACGCCTACCAGCCGTACCTGCGCCCCCAGACGCCCCCGGGAGCGCCCCCTGCCCTCCAAGGCCCCGAACGGGCCGCCCCTGGCCAACGGCCATGTCGTCCCAGTCAGGCCCCAGGCCAAGGAGCGGGTCGCGGGAGAGGAGAGGGCCCGCGGTCTGCCGGCCCGCTCTGGTGGCCGAGCCCTGGAGGACTCTGCTCCCCCGTCCCGAGAGGGGTCTCCAGAGCCCCCCCAGGAAACGCCCATCGAGCGGGAGATCCGACTGGCCCAGGAGCGGGAGGCAGACCTCCGGGAGCAGAGGGGGCTGCAGCGGGCAGAGAGCCACCGGGAGCTGGTGGAGATCCCCGCCAGGCCGCTGCTGAGCCGGGTGAGCCTGGCCGCGGCCCCACGGCGGGACAGGGGCCGCCCGTCGCTCTACGTGCAGCGGGACATCGCTCAGGAGTCCCAGCGCGAGGAAGACCACCGGCGGGAGGGGCTGCAGGCGGGCCGGGCTTCCACGCCGGACCGGGCCTCCGCGGGCCCCCGGCCAAGGCTGCGGAGAATCCGGAGCTCAGACTGCATCCTCGGCCCGGCCCCGGATGCCCGCGCCGCCAGCCCCGCCCCAAAGGTGAGGCAGGTGAGCCGCATCCCACCGGACGCCTACCAGCCGTACCTGCGCCCCCAGACGCCCCCGGGAGCGCCCCCTGCCCTCCGCACCTCCCGCAAGCCCGGCGGCCTCTCTGCGGACGAGGCCCGGCCAGCGGGCTCTCCCGAGGTCCCCGGGCCTCGGAGGCGGCCCGCAGAGTGCTCGGGGCAGCCCTCGGGCAAGAGGCAGGAGCCCGCCTGGGGACCCCTGCCCGCCGGCAAGGCTGTCGTGAGGCGGGCGTACTTCTGCCTGCGGCCCCTTCGGTTCGGGGTCCCAGGTGAGCCTGAGAGGGCGGCGGCCCCCCGGGTCTGGGGCTGGGAGGTGGCGGGGGCCCCGGCGCTGCGGCTGCACAAGTCCCGGTCGTCGGAGCTGCTGGAGAGGGAGGTGGAGAGCGTCCTCCGGCGGGAGCGGGAGGTGGCCGAGGAGCGGTGGAGCGCCCTGCACCCCGAGGTCTGCCCGGACGAGGGCTGGGACCAGGACTCCAGGAGCTCGTCGCGCGCCTCCGGTGAGGAGGGGTCCGGGAGGGGCCGCTGCGCGCAGAGCCTCCCAGGAGGGCGGCGGGGCCGAGGCGGGAGGGCCTGGCGCGCTCTGTCCCTGCCCGGGTGGCTGGTCTGTCCATCTGTCTGTCTGCTAAAGCAGTGGAGTTTGGAAAGAGATGTTGGCTTTGCCTTGGGTTTTCGGCCTGTGGACCTGGGACGCTTCGTTGTTAGGAGCCCGGAGGTTCCCGCGGGTTCCAGCCTCCGGGTCAGGCACCCGCTTCTGTCGAGGTGATCGATCCCGTCGCTGCGACGGGCTTCCTGCTGGCACGGCCAGCCCGCCTGTCATCCGGCGACTCCCGACTTGCCGGTCTGATCAGCCTGTCTGTCAGCGTCCCCGCCGCTGTCTGCTCGTCCCTCCCTTCACCCCCATCTCCCTGACTCTCCCGGCCGCTCAGCCAGACGCTGTCGCTCAGGAGACTCGGGGACCCTCTCTGACGCCCCGTCCTTCCTGCCCCACCCCCAGGCATCACGGGCAGCTACTCAGTGTCTGAGTCACACTACTTCACTCCCATCCACCTGGACGCGGGCCCGGGGTGGCCGGCGGAGGCCCCGGCTGAGGATGTCCCCTGGCAGAGGAGGAGGAAGGAGCAGTGGGTGAGTCTCGAGCTCGGCCATCCCGTGCCTGCCTGGCCGCGGTCCGACACGTCCGTTAGAGGCGGGGCAGGGAGACGCGCACAGGGGGTCAGCCGGACCGCAGAAGCGGGCTGTCCCTCTGAGCCGGGGCGGACGGCGGGCCCTTTCGGGAGCAGAGCAGCAGCGGGAGGGCAGAGCCCTCCGCGTCTTTTCCATGGTTCATCCCCACCGACGTCCCTTGTGACTGTGGCCCCTGCCTCGTGCTGGATGTCGGCTCGGCGGCTGTGCCCTGACACCGGGAGGGTGTTCAGCTGCCCTGTTCTGCAGAGAGCCGTGCCCGCTGTGCCCAGGGTCGGGCAAGGGCTTCCAGGCGGCCCCAGTGGTAAAGCAGCCACCTGCTAATGCACAGAACACGAGGCGTGCTTGATCCCTGCACCCCGAGGTCTGCCCGGACGAGGGCTGGGACCAGGACTCCAGGAGCTCGTCGCGCGCCTCCGGTGAGGAGGGGTCCGGGAGGGGCCGCTGCGCGCAGAGCCTCCCAGGAGGGCGGCGGGGCCGAGGCGGGAGGGCCTGGCGCGCTCTGTCCCTGCCCGGGTGGCTGGTCTGTCCATCTGTCTGTCTGCTAAAGCAGTGGAGTTTGGAAAGAGATGTTGGCTTTGCCTTGGGTTTTCGGCCTGTGGACCTGGGACGCTTCATTGTTAGGAGCCCGGAGGTTCCCGCGGGTTCCAGCCTCCGGGTCAGGCACCCGCTTCTGTCGAGGTGATCGATCCCGTCGCTGCGACGGGCTTCCTGCTGGCACGACCAGCCCGCCTGTCATCCGGCGACTCCCGACTTGCCGGTCTGATCAGCCTGTCTGTCAGCGTCCCCGCCGCTGTCTGCTCGTCCCTCCCTTCACCCCCATCTCCCTGACTCTCCCGGCCGCTCAGCCAGACGCTGTCGCTCAGGAGACTCGGGGACCCTCTCTGACGCCCCGTCCTTCCTGCCCCACCCCCAGGCATCACGGGCAGCTACTCAGTGTCTGAGTCACACTACTTCACTCCCATCCACCTGGACGCGGGCCCGGGGTGGCCGGCGGAGGCCCCGGCTGAGGATGTCCCCTGGCAGAGGAGGAGGAAGGAGCAGTGGGTGAGTCTCGAGCTCGGCCATCCCGTGCCTGCCTGGCCGCGGTCCGACGCGTCCGTTAGAGGCGGGGCAGGGAGACGCGCACAGGGGGTCAGCCGGACCGCAGAAGCGGGCTGTCCCTCTGAGCCGGGGCGGACGGCGGGCCCTTTCGGGAGCAGAGCAGCAGCGGGAGGGCAGAGCCCTCCGCGTCTTTTCCATGGTTCATCCCCACCGACGTCCCTTGTGACTGTGGCCCCTGCCTCGTGCTGGATGTCGGCTCGGCGGCTGCTGTGCCCTGACACCGGGAGGGTGTTCAGCTGCCCTGTTCTGCAGAGAGCCGTGCCCGCTGTGCCCAGGGTCGGGCAAGGGCTTCCCGGGCGGCCCCAGTGGTAAAGCAGCCACCTGCTAATGCACAGAACACGAGAGAGGCGTGCTTGATCCTTGGGTTGGGAGGATCCCCTGGTAACCCACTCCATTTTTCGGAATGCTTTATAAAAATTCTTTATTTTGAATGAATTTAAAACGTAAGGAAAAATTATAAAAATACACTTCGTCTGTTTAAAGTTCACCCAGACGTGCCAACATTGACATTGTGCCTGTCAGTGGCCGCCCACTCCAGCCTTCTTGCTGGAGAATCCCGCGGACAGAGGCGCCTGGCGGGCGACCGTCCAGCGGGTCCTGAGGAATCAGACCGGGCTGAGCGGCCTCGCACGCACGCAGGGTCTGACAGCCTGAGTGTCCAAGCCAGGGCTTCAGCCAGACCTGGCGCCGGCCAGCACATTCGGCGGGCGCTGGCGACATCCCGAAGAATAACACCAGCCCCAGCCGTGCCCGCCTGGTGCTCGCAGACGAGCCTGGTGATCTGGGGCAACGTGGAGCCCCAGCTCCGGGGTTCAAGTCCCAGCCCTGCCGTCTGCTGACGAATGGCAAGACCCTGGCCTTCTCTGACCTTCGGCCTCCTCTTCTGTAAAATGAGCACAGTGATGAGAAGGGCCCCTCGGGCCCCGGAGCAGGGCCCGGCCCCAGCTCTGCGACGATGACGTTCACAAAGAGAAAACACGGCGAACGACCGACAAGGCGGCACTGGGTGGGGGGCAGGGGGAACAGCGTGGTGGGTGACTTTGAATTTGGGGTGATGAGGCGCACTTGGGGAACCACAGCAGGCGGGGAAGGCCTTCATGTGCCCCGAGTGTGGCCGAGGGGGCTGCGGGGCAGCAGCGGTGGGCAGGGCGGGAAGGCCCTGGGACTGACCTGTGCGCCTTTCCTGCAGTATGCCGGCATCAGCCCCTCAGACGACGTCAACTTGGAGGTGAGCGTGCTCCGGGGGCCGGGCCCTGGGCCTCTCTCCGCGCCCCCGTCCCCCACGACCCCAGCCCCCGCCACCGGGCATCGCGGTCATCAGAAGCCTTTCTTCTGGGCCTGGCGTTGCTTAGATACCTTCTTGATCAGTCGTGTCTGCCTGGGGTGGATTTTTCTGTGATCTTCGTTTGATGCCTGCCACAGGCACAGCGGAGGCGAGGGGTTCCACCTGCCGCCTCTTTGGGAGAGGTTGAGGGCGGGCCGGCCGTCCAGGGGCACTCTCTTTGAGGGGGGCGGGGGTTCTTCTGAGAGCTCGGCGGCTCTGTGGGCTGCATCTGTGACCCTCTGTGACCTGAGCTCACCAGGCGAGGCTGGGGCGTCTCCCCCCGGGGAGCCCCGCATGGGGCAGTGCCTCTCAGCACTGTGGCTGACCCGGAGGGGTGGGCCTCTCCTGGGGGCTCGCGGCGGGTGAGATGTGGGGGCGAGGGCTCTGACACGGACGCCACGCCTCCTCGTGCAGATTCTAGAGGCCACACGGGTGATCCGGCACAGGAGCGCCATGGCGGAGCGCTGGGAGGCCGGCATCTACGCCGGCGAGGACAAGGACTGAGCCCGGAGCCGGCGCCCACCCTGCCCTGCCCCGGCCCTGGGAACGGCCGAGGCCGGCCTGAGGACCCGGGCCCCTGCTGAAATGCACGCCCAGAGCCGCTCGCCCTGTGGAGACAGTCCTGCGGGGGGACGCACCTGGGGGCTGTAGGATTTCTCCTCAGTTTTCATTTTCCGGGAGAAAATGAGTGAAAAATGAAATCCCTCTGCTCCTGTGACTTTGCCAAATGCTCCTGCGAACCCGGAGAACCGAGACCTGCCCCTCACCGCCCGATGCAGCCTCTCCAGCCTGATCAGCTCCTCTCTCCCTCGTGACGGCCCAAGCGGACAGGGCAGACCCGCCCGGCTCCACCCTGAGCATCCTCCAGCCCAGCCGGGCCCTCCCGGACCCCTCAGCGGCCCACCCGCTCAGCTCTGAGGTTACGGGGCTCCCCGTGCGGACACCCCCGCGGCGCAGGGCAGAGAAGAGTGCTGGATGTGGGGGCTGCTGTCCCACCGAGGAATAAAGCAGCATCGCCGCCGCCCGGCGTGGGCCGCCCTGGGCCTCGCCTCCCCCTCCGCCTGCTTTGCTTCTTTGCAGGAGGCATACAGAAGGTGCTCAAGCAGTGCTTGTTTCGTGGGCAAGTGACTGTTCGGTGTTCCCACCCAGCCCCCTGCTGCCGCGCTCAGAGCACTGGCTCATTCGGCGCTGAGCCCCCAGACCCGCGGGCTCCAGGCGGCGGGGGGGCTCGGCTGTCGGGCTCTGCTGTACACCACGGGCACCCGCCCCGCGGACGCGGCCGGTGGGGACTGTGACCGGACCAGAGCCGGCGGCGCCCCTCCTCCCGCGCCCCCTCCGTGTCCCGCACCCGGGGTGGTGATGGTACCCGACCCGGCACCTGCCGCCTGGACCCCTCCCCCGCCGGCCCCGCCTCCAGGCCGCGGGCTGGGGGCCGCTGGGGACGCCCCCGCAGGGCCCGTCCTGCTGCCCGCCGCCTCCCCGCGCCCCCTGGGAAGGCGGCCCAGGGGCACCGCCACCGCCCGCTGTGCCAGCGCCGCACCCTGAGAGCAGCCTGGGCAGGGGCGGGTGAGGGCGAAGGGGGCTGCGCAAGCAGAGCCGCCGTCGGAGCCCCGGGGGAGCCCTGCGGCTGGCAGCGCCCCCATAGTGGCCAAGGCCGGCCCTTCTCTGGGGTTCCCGCGGTGCTGTTCAAGCCCTAGGACCCAAATGGGGTCCCCCCACCCTCCTCAGGAGGGCACTTTGGGACGGCAGAGTCGACCCCGAGCCTCCGGCGCTGCGCCCTCCTGCCGCGGCCCCGCTCTCCCTGGCCCCGGCGCCCCGGCTGGCTCTGGGCCGTCCTCAGGCCAGGAGGGCGGCGGAGGCCTCTTGGGGCCAAATCCAGGCCGGGGCGGGGCTGGTCCCCCGGAGCCTGCAGGGCGCCGCCCCTGACCCTGCGGCCTGCCCCAGGAGGACCCTGTGAGGACACGCGCTGCCCGGGGCCTCCAGGGTTGTCCCCCTCTCGGGGCCTCCGTTCCTCCTGCGAAGCCCCCTCTCCCTCGGCCCCAGGACCAGGACTGGGGCGTCTCGTCCTGCGGACCAGACGCGAGCCCCGTGGGACTGCGCCCCCAGTGGAGTCAGAGCCCCAGAGGCGGGAAGCCGCGGGTGGGGCCGCGGCCCAGGGCGGGCAGCGAAGGGCGTGGTTTCTTGGGGACGGAGCTCCAGTCTGGAAAGACGAGAACGTTCCGGAGACGGGGGTGCGGACTGGTTGCACTCCAGTGTGAGTGTGCTTCACGCCGCCGAGCTGTGCCCGGAGAAAGGGTGAAGAAGGTGAATTCTGTGTTATGTGTACTTTACCAGTTTTTTGAAAAAGAGAGAGCGAGGTGAAAGTGTTGTCTCAAAGGCTTCAGAAAGGCCCTGGGAACGATGCCTTTACTGGCTTCAGACCGAAGGAGTGTTCTGAGAAGTGCGGGTTCCTTGAGATTCTCGACCCAGCGGGACGGGCTCGGCTCCGGGGCCGCGGGAAGGTCTTTTTGGATGATTCACTTTGGCTTAACTCTTCTCAGGCGAGCGTGCCCTCGGGGCGTGCAGGGAGACCGCTCTGCACCTGCCAGGCCGCCCTGTCCCACGAGATGCTCAGCGAGAGGTGTTTTCTTTTTCTTTTTTCTGGCCAGAGGCTTAAATGAATCCTTAGTGCGATTCCCGAAGGAGGGCTTTCTGTCTGGACGGAGGGCGAAGTGGAGACAGAGGCCGGCGTGCGGGTCCCGCAGCCGCTCATTCTATCCTGGTTTCCTCCCGGCTCTGGGCATATGATCCGGGCAGGGAGAGCGTTCTCTCGAAGGCCCGTTAGAAAGGCTGAAACATAAGCCGGGCCTCCAGCTGAAAAGCCGGAGCCTTTCCTCGCTCTCAGCATTTTTTCGCCTTCTCCCTGGCAGCACGGCCCGTATTCAGTTAACCCCTGCAGGAGCGTGTGGTCCTCGGGGTCCGGGAGCTGGGCTGCCGTCTGGACCGCTGTGCCTCCGCGCCCCTCCCTGTGCACACCCGTCAGCTTCCGCCGTGGCGCCCGGCCCGGCCCTCCGGCCGTGAGCGCGGGGCTCTGCGATTCGCTGCGGGGGGCCGCCCGTGCGGGGGGACCTCCACCTGTGGCGAAACAGACCGGGGAGGGTTTTTGGCAGCTTTGGCCGAGCCGGGGAAAAAATCACCTTGGAAATAAGAAAAGAGAGAAAAGAAAAGAGAAAAACAAGTCAACTGGATTCCCATGGCTCTTTAGCTGGGGTCACACGGGTCAGCCCAGGCGGGAGAGCTGCTGTGGACGCCGGGTCTGTGCCGACGCCGTCCCTTCTGGCTGGCACCGCTGCCCCCCAGCTGGCCCGCGCTCTGCCCACTGGGAGGATCACGTAAGCGACGTAGAGTCAGGAAGGGTGATTACTGAAAGGCGCTGAGGGATTCGCGGGCTAACAGCATTCCCTGTAAACACCCGGAGGCCTCAGCACTGACTGGAAGCAGACCGGTGCACGTGTTCAGAGGTCTCGAGCCCCCGCTCCACCCTTTCTCTCTGTGTGTCTCTTAAGGGCTCGTCACACCGCTGTCCTCTGGGCGCCCGCCCACACACCCCTATGACTCACTGCGTCTCTGAAAGTCACGTGTAAGTGCACCTCCCAGGCTTTAGTTGCTGCACCTGCCAGCCCGGGACAGGGTGCTGCGGCGGGGTCTGGTCCAGACGGGCCCGTCCCCGCAGAGCTTGCCTGCTGGCGCCCCAGGCGCAGCAGGAGAGGTGGGTTCCAAGGCACGGGCGCTCGGACGACGGTGTCAGGCTGGCCGCTGTCCTTCTGGTGGAGCCAGGGGTGAGCAGCCTCGAGTCAGGACAGATGAGGACCGCCAGGCTGGGTGCTGGCTGGTTCTCCGTCCACCTGGCCGAGCAGGCGGGCCCTACACGGTCCTGCCCCTTGGAGGCCGCGGGCAGCGTGCCGGACTGGAAAAGCACGCAGAAGCCCAGCCCTGTGGCTGAAGGTCCAGCTCTGAGGCCTGAGGAGCCCGTGCGCTCCAGAGCCCGCGCCCCACCGGAGAAGCCACTGCCGTGAGACACGCGCAGACCGCGACGACAGAGCAGCCCCCGCGCCCCGGCCAGAGAAGGCTGTGTGCAAGGAAGACCTGCTGCAGCAAAAAAAGAAAAAGAAAACCAACCAACCAACCAACCAGGGGTCCACAGGAAAAAATCTAGAAAACGAAATGAAAAAAGTAAAAACACCCATCACTTCTGCACAGTTTCCGAGCGCTGCCAGCGCAGTGGGGGTGGGTCCTCGGCTCAGGGTCCCCCCAGGCTGCGGCGGGGCCGTTGGCCGGGCTGCGTTCACATCCGAAGGCATCGCTTCGGGCCCCTCTGGGTCCTGGCAGGAGTGTGTTTTACATTTGTAGGACTCAGGGCCCAGGTTTCTTGCTGGCCGCCCCCGGGTCCCGGCCCCTCCACCGGCAGCTCAGCCCGGGGCTGTTTGCGTGGAAACCTCGCCCGATTAGGTCAGGCCCACCCAGGGCTAACGCTTTCGATCCGCTCGCGGGCAGCTGATTGGGAGGCCTTAATGACACTGGCAAAAGCCGTTTACCTTTACCAGGTAGCGTCCCGCCCACACTCGGGGGGTTGCGCAGGGTGTGCACACAAGAGCCAGGCCTGGGGGACAATTCAGAGTCCTGGGCACTCTGGGGGGAGGCAGTGTGGGGTTGAGGGCAAGGGTGGGTCTGAACCTCATTCCCGGTTTGAACCTCAGCCTCAGCAGGTTACGGAGAGTGAACCAGCCGCTCCCAGTGGAGACCGGTGTCCCCTCCCGAGAAGGTGAAGTGACCCCGTCACCCGCAGCCTGGGGGCCCGTGAGCCAAGGGCCTGGCAGCCCTCACCTCGCAGACGGGCAGCACTGGGGCAGATTCAGAGCAGAGGCCGCTCTTGGTCCTCAGTGCTAATTTCTTTTCCTCTTTTAAAGGGTTTGCCAGACTTTAAAAACGAGGACATTTTTATGGAAAATGGATTTCTCACTTTTCTTGGAGAGCCTGCAGGAGAACGCCTCCCTTTGCGTTTGGCCACATTTCCCTTCCAGAAGAGAAGCGAGGAAGCTATCCCTGGATGAAAATTAGTGAGGCCTAGCTGAGAGCGGTCTCTCTAAAAATAAACCCTCCTTCACATCTTTTTCAGCCTGGCCGGCCTGCCGCGCTGCCCCGCCTCCCACCGGCCCTCAGACGGGCTCGCGCCTGAGCCCAGCAGCAAATGTCCAGGCAGCATTTTCTGTTGCTGCCCGGTCACTAGGTCGTGTCCAGCCCTGTGACCCCGCGGACGGCAGCACGCCAGGCTTCCCTGCCCTTCAACGCCTCCCAGAATTGGCTCAAATTCACGTCCACTGAGCCGGTGACGCCATCCCGCCGTCTCGTCTTCTGTCGCCCGCTTCTCGTGGTGCCCTCGGTCTTTCCCAGCGTCGGGGCTTCTCCCGTGAGTCAGCTCTTTGCCTCAGGCGGCCAGAGGACCGGACAGGAGTCAGGACTTCAGCCTCGGTCCTTCCAGAGGACGTGCAGCACGGCTTTCCTTTCGGTCCTCCTTCTAGTGGGACTGAGTCTGGGGGCGAAGCAGGGTCTGAGCTCCGAGGCTGTCTGCAGAGCCCCTGCACCCCACTGTCCAGGGCGGCTGCCTCTGTGGGTTCGGTAAGCCCCCGCCCCCACGTGCGTGTTCGGTGAAAGCTCAGAACGTGGCCCCGCCCGGGGCTGAGGCTGACTGGTTAGCAGTCCTTGGATTGCAGGAGAAAACGGTTGAAGGAAATCCTGTGTAATGGGGCTTTGATAACACTGGGATTCACTGGCTCGCCCAAGTGAACAGTCACAGGGGGACAGCGTCAGGCTCACCTGGTCCCCGGCCCCCAAAGAGGGCCTTTGGCTCCCTCGTTACCTCCGAGAGCCTCCAGTTCAAGCCCCCACTCTGCCAGCCTCAGTCTCCCTGTCTGTGAGGCGATCCCGGTGGCTCAGACAGTAAAGAATCTGCCTGCAGGCTGGACGCCTGCTCCCCTGGCGAAGGGAGCGGCTACCCACTCCAGTGTTCTTGCCCGGAGAGTGGACAGAGGAGCCTGGCAGGCTGCAGCCCACGGGGTCACAGAGTGACTGCGTGACTAATGCTTACTTTCAGGGAGAACTGGCCTGGCTGACCACTCCTGGGCGGGTGGCTACTGGGCGGCCAGGCAGGTGGCACACAGCCAGGGCGACAGGCACAAACATCGGCTCCCGTCGCTGCTGACCAAGTAGATAAAGGAATCCTCGCCAGGCCGCCGGGGCCTCAGCCGACATCCCAGGTCAGGACTGAAGGCAGCGAGTGCGTGGCCACCAGAGGGCGGCAGAGCCTTGGCCAAGCAGCACCGAAAGGCCGTCCATCCTGAGTATTCTCGGAAGGGCTGATGCCAAAGCGCTGGTAGCTCCACCGTCTGGTGCAAAGAGGTGACTCGCTGGGAAAGGCCGGCGCTGGGAAAGGCTGAGGGCAGTAGAAGGGGCGACAGAGGATGGGACGGTTGGATGGCATCACCGGCCCAATGGACGTGAGTCTGAGTGAACAGGGAAGCCTGGCGTGTGGCAGTCGGTGAGGTAACAGAGTTGGACGTGACTTAGCGACTGAACACCAAACCAAGCAGCGCCAGCTCCCGCCCGCACAGGAGACCTGCCTCTCCACGTCTGTAATTGGCTGGTGCTTTCCCAGAACAGCCTGAGGTCCCAGCCTGGGGAAGATGCAGTGCCCACCTTCCCCCTCCCCCCTGCCGGTCCCCCTGACCCAGAGAACCCCCCAGGCTGATGGAGGTAAGGAGCTGGGTAGTGTGGACACAGCAGCACCGACTGAGTGATGTCAGAGAAAAACATTTGCCTTCTATGCGTGTTTTTACATATTTAAAAATCCTTGCAAGATCTTCTCTGACCCGCCGACTAGAATAGCAGAACTAAACACAAAAATTAACACGTGGGACCTAATGAAACTTAAAAGCTTTTGTACAGCAAAAGAAACTACAAAAAAGGTGAACAGACAACCCACAGAATGGGAGAAAATGATAGCAAATGAAACAACAAAGAATTCATCTGCAAAATCTACAGGCAACTCAGACAACCCAACATCAGAAAAATGAACAACCCAATCAAAGACCGAGGAGAAGACCTAAAGAGACATCTCTCCAAAGAGGACATACAGACGGGGCTTCCCGCCCCACCCCTCACCCCGCCACCCCGCCACCCTCCCCCCTGCCCCCAGCCCCGTCCTCCCTTGGTCGCCCGCACCCCTGCCGGCGCCCCGCACGGCATGTGCTCCGCGAGGCCGCCAGAGGGCACGGGTGAGCAACGAGCGGGCGCAGCGGGAGGCGCCCGCCGCCCGGGGCTGGGAGTCGAGCCCTCCCTCCGAGCCTCGGCCCCGCTCCGACGGCTGGGACTCCCGGCTTCCCTCCCAGCACACCTGCCCGGCGGCCGCTTTGCACGCGCCGGGCCCTGCGGCAGGGGGCGCGTGCACCGGGCGCCTCCCCAGCCCGGCCTCCCGCTCCCGCCGCGGGAAGCGCTGGGCCCGCGAGGCCGGAGCGGACCGGGATGCCCGGGCCCAGAGGGGCGTGTCCGCAGGCCCGCAGGCCCGAGCCACGCGTCACGCGTCCCGGGGCCGTGTGCGGGGGTGGGGGGCGAGGAGGGGGAGCCCCTCTCTGGGCGCAGGTCCGGGGCGCCGACCTCACCCCGCGAAACGAGGCTGCCTCGCGGAGAGCCCATGGGGGCCGCGCCCGGGAGGGGCTGGGGAGGCGTCTGCCGGCGGACACCCCGGAGGAGGGCTTCCCGGGCCGCCCGCCGTCTGCTGACAGTGGCCGGGCCGCGGGGGCGGGTTCGCCTGGAGGGGCGCGGGCCCCCAGGACCGACGGGGGCCCTGGAAGCGGCGCGGCCACGGCGTCCCCCGAGGCGTGGGCTCTGCCAGAGACCCTCCAGCCGGGCCGGTCTCTCCGGGCCCGGCTCCCCCACGCTGGGCCTCGGTTTCCTCCCCAGGAAAGTGGCAGGTGGCCCCGATGCCACCGTGTGCCCACGGTTCCCGGGCTGCGGTGCTGAAGGGCCGCAGGCGCCAGCCGCGTGGGGGGCGCCCGGAGAGCTGGGCGCGGCTCCGCGCAGGCTGCGGCCGCTGGGGTCTGGACAGCCGCCGGCAGCCCGCGTCCCCGTCCCCACGGCTAAAATGGAGGTAAAAGCCACGTAACATAAAGCTAACTACTAGCTGTCCTAAAACACACAGGTCACGGTTTCTTAGTGCGTTCACAAGGCTGAATCCCAGGGGCACGCACCACCTCTAATTCCAGAACATTCCATCACCCCCACCGCCTCCTGTCCCGCCTGCAGCCACCCGCGTCCCCTCCTCCAGCCCCGCAACCCGGAGCCGCCTCTCTGTGTCTGAGGACGGGCCTGCTCTGGACGCCTGCTCTCCAGGGCGTCACACCCGTGTGTCCGGCATCCGCTTCTCTTCCAGCGTCGGGTCCCAGGGCCCCCGCACGAGGCGGCGAGGGTCCGTGCGCCACCGCTACTCTGGGCCGAGGGAGGCTCCCGCATGTGGCGGGGCCGCGTCCGCGCATCCGGCCTCCGCTGCAGGTCATCTGTGTGGTCTCCACGCTGGCTGTTGCCAGTCACGCGGCTGTGAACACGCATGTAGCTGTGTGTGTGTCTGTGTGTGTGCTTCATTTTCTTTAGACACAGACCTAGGAGTGGAGCTGCCAGATCACAGCCATTGTTTTTTTTTTCTTTTTTCTCTTTTTTTTTGTGGGGGGGGGCAGGTTGGGGGGCGGCGAGCGGGCCACTTCTCTTGGTCTTTCATTTATTTATTTTCATCCGTCTTTGTTCTTTGGCCCGTGTGGGCCTCCGATCGCATCGCAGAGCACCAGCTCTGGGCGCATGCGCTCCGGAGCTCCGGCTCGGTGGTTGGACCCATCGGTCCAGCCGCTCCTCGGCACGTGGGATCTTCCCAGGCCAGGGCTCGAACCGGTGCCCCTTGCACTGCAAGGCGGTGTCCTTACCCACTGGACCACCAGGGAAGCCCCTACACTATTGTTTTTTAACTCTCTGAGGAAGTGTGGGCTATTTTCCACAGCAGCTGCCCCGTTTATATCCCACCCACCATGGACAGGGTCTGATTTCTCCACTGGGAGCTTTTTATAAAATCAAGTGCCCACCCAGGGAGGCGGGTGGCCCGAGAGGTGGCCTCAAGCGAGTGAAGCCTCCTCCGGCCGGACAGGCTGGGCGCTCGGGCCGGTCTCCTCTCTCGCCCTCAGGTCCTCCATCGGGGCCACACTGTGGTCCAGCCCTGGGCCGCGTCCAGTGGAAGGACAGGCAGTCACACGGCCGCGGAGAGCCTGGAGGCCTGGGGTCCCTCGTGGAGAGTGAGGGGCCTGGGGCCTCTCGGGCCGTGTGGCTTACAGCTTTTCGGAGCTGCCGTTTCCTCATCTGTAAATGGCACAGGAGGAAAACAATCTTTAAAACGTTGTCCTGCGTGGGACTTCCCTGGTTGTCCATTGGTTAAGGATCCACAGGAGACATGGGTTCAATCCCCGTCCAGAAACTAAGACCCCGCGTATCTCAGGGCCGCTCAGCCTGTGCTCCCGGCGCCGGCACGCCGCCGCCCAAGAGGCCGGAGCACCGCGGCCACAGCGACGCCCCACGCGCAGCCGCTAGACGCAGCCCGAGCAGAGCAGCCAAGCGCCCACGCGACTCAGAGAGAGAGAGAGGGAGAGAAAACAACTTAAAATGAGTGAAAGAAACCAGACCCAGAAGGACAAATCCTAGGAGGCCATTTACGTGTGTCGGCGTGGGGTCAGTCACTCGGTCACGTGGACCCCGTGGACGGCAGCCGGCCAGGCTCCTCTGTCCAGGGGATGCTCCAGGCGAGAGACTCAAGCGGTTGCCGTTTCCGCCTCCCGGGGGTCTTCCCGACCCGGGCACTGAGCCTGAGCTCGTGCGTCTCCTGCTTCCGCAGGCGGCGACTTTATCTCTGAGACACCTGGGAGGCTGTCCGTTTCTACGAAGCCCGCGAATGGGTGAGTCCCCACGGGCAGAAAGCCAGCGGTGGTCCCTAGAGGCGGCAGAGGGCTGTGGGGACTGCTAGTGGCACGGGGTGTCTTCCCGAGGTGGTGGACACGCTCTGGGGTCAGACCGCGGTGGTCTGTGCACGGCTCTGAGTATACTACCAACCCGAGACACCCACTTTAACAAGATTGTGAAAAAAAAAAAAAGAAGAAAATAACCCAATAGATTGTATGGTATGTGATTACATCTCCACTAACAGAAGAGCTTCCAGAATGTCTTCTAAAGCAGCTGCCCCTCTCGCCCTCCCGTCAGGGACGTCAGGAAGTTCCCATTGCTCCAGGTCCTGGTGGACACCGGGCACCGGCCCTGGTTTGGTCTTGGTGGTCCTTGTGGAGCGAGGGGGCCCTCCCTGGGGTCTTAGTCTGTAGAGGGCCACATGGGGTTCGAGATCTTTGACTGTTGGGATGTCTTTCTTCAGGACCTGCCCGTTCAGGTTGCTGGCCCATTTTCTTCCACTGAGATTTTTTTTTGTCATTGATTTGTGAGAGTTCTTTTTATGTTGTAGACCTTAGTCCTTTGCTGGATGATGCACTGCAAGTATCCTTCCCAACTCTTTTCTTTGCTTTTTGACTCCCCTAATGGTGTACTTGGACGTACTCACTTGTTTAAAATAAAGACTGAATGTTTTAATTAGAAATAAATTTTACAGGCAAAGAGGCTCAGCATGTGCGTCACCAGGGCGTGTGCCAACAGGAGCATCGGCTCCTCCACAGAGAGGGCGGACGGAGGGAGACGGGGGTATTCCACAGAGAAGGAGACTGAGGTTCCCAGGGGCACCCAGACTTGCCCTGGGTCACCTGGAGCAGCAGCCGGCTCTGTTCTCCGGCCCCTCTCTGCAAAGGGTGTTTTCAGAAGACACACGTTTGGGCCTGTATGAGGGGGTTTCTGAGCAGATCTGCAGGTCTGGCAAGAAAACCTCCATTTCAAGTTACAAAACTTCCCTTTCTGCCAAGGCAAATGGTCAGGGAGACCAGTGTTTATATCTCGTCCACTCTGGCCCGTCTGGGTCAGTCCTGTGACCACACGGTGTGTAGTGAGGCCTCGGCCACCGGCAGGGGACTGGAGTGCCGGGTCGCCTGGCCGGAGGCGGAGGCTGCTGCTGCCGCCCGTCCCCCGCGTGGGCCCCAGGGCCGCCCACGTGTCCTCCGGCTCTTCCCCTGGGGGTGGTGGGCGTCGGAGGAGCCAGAGGGGCCGCCGAGACCCAGTGGGCGATGGACCTCCTGCCTTCCTGGGCACAGACGTCTGGTGGAGGGGGCTTCCCTCGCGGCCCCGTGGTAGAGCGCCGTGTTTCCAGTACAGGGGGCGCAGGTCCAGTCCCTGGCTGGGGAGGTAAGACCCCACAGGCCCCACGGTGGAGCCCTGAGCAGAGCACCTGGCGTCGGGGCGGCTGCTCCTGGACGCGCACGAGCCCCAGACAGCCGGGCACAGGCAGGGAAAGGGCAACCTGCACACACACATTCGCAGCAGCCAGAAGGCGGAGATACCGCAGCCGTCCTTCCGCAGGGGACGGAGGGGCACCACGCGGCCCCCCCCACATGGGCGCGTCCTTCAGTTGTGGGAAGGACGGACGCCCTGCCACGCGCTGCCACACGGATGGAGCCACGCTGGAGGCAGCCCAGGGGTAAGACCGCCAGGCCCACAGCATGTTTCCAAGGGCTGTGGCTTGTTGTAGCCATGGGATCTCCAACTGCGTGCGAGCACAACGTGGAGAGACTTTGACAGCACAGGTCCTCATAACACCTGCCGCTGCCACTCGCCTTTCCTCTAACGTCTCCCTGGAATCTTATGTGTTTCCATCAAAATCACCTTTCATGGAGGTTTTTGGTTAGAGCGTCCACGCTTCTTCTGCAGGTTGTCACCAGGCTTCACTGGCAGTGCTGGACACTGAAGTAACTGAAAACACCGACTGAGTGCTGGCGCGAGCTTTGGAGCAAGGTCTGTCACCAGCAGAGCTGTCGTCACCTGCGGACCTGCGGAGCTAGGAGGGAAGCACGGCAGGAAAAGGGAAACGAGACAAGGAGGGGCTCTTCTGGGTGGAAACACCTGTTTCGTTCTCGCGGCTGCTACTAATAAAAAGACTGATGGATGGAAGGAAAAGAAAGTGTCTCCTGGCCTGTCACGCCGCGGCCGCGGAGCAGAGCGGGGTGGGGACTTGGGTGGACTGGGCACACCTCCGGGCGTGACCTGCTGGGGTTCTGGCTGTCCCGGGGCGCAGGACCCTGCGGGGACCGCGCCTCCACCTGCACGTCCCAGGGCCCCGGGGGGACCCCGAGGAGGGGGTTGTGAGCGGTCGCGGAACCCTCGCAACATGGCAGAGGGGAAGGCAGGTGCCCCGAGCCACCCGTGGATGACAGCTGCCCCAGGCGAGGCCCCCCGTCTGCCGGAGCCCTCCTCCCAGTCTCGGCCCTCTCAGGGGCCCCCCGCCCCACCCCCACCTGGCCGCAACGTGTCCACCTGTGACGTGGACAGGGCAGACCTGAGCTGGGGTCCAGCCTCTACTAGTGTGGGGGGTCCAGAGGGAAGAAAATGGAGGACCCAAGGGGAGACTGGGATAATCTGACCTAAGAGAAGGGACACCCTGACCCTGGGGTGACCCTTATGCCTGCTGGGGGGTAGGGAGGTCTCCCGAGGGCTCAGGACTTTAGAAGCCTCCTTGAAAGGCGGACAGGACGAGTCCCCCAGGCAGGGGGAGACCCAGCAGGACCCCGATGCCCACAGCCCACGGCGGTCAGGCTTGGGGCGCGGGCTTCTGCCGGGGGAGGGATGCCCTCGCGGGGCAGGGCCTGCAGCGGGCGGGCAGGGCGGGCGCAGGCAGCAGCGTCCCTGGGCCCGCCGGGCAGAGGCTGGAGGCCGCCCCCAGCCCCTCAGAGGATCTGTTGCCAGGGAGGCCGCCCACACCCGGCAGCTGGTCCGAGTGGGCGGCCGGGCCCTGAGCCCGTGGAGAGCGTGGCCGCTGCCGCGCCAGCCCTGTTCACACTGGAGCCGCAGAAGGCTGTCCAGGGGGCACAGGGCGGCTCTGGTCAGTAAGTCGTTGATTGGAGGGTGACGATCCCACCCCGGGGGGCAGCAGGAGGGACCCCCTCACCCCCTGCGTGCCCCGGACCCAGCTCGGTGGGACATTAGAGCCTTCCGTTTCTCAGGAGGTCACAGGCGGCGTTTCCCTGTGACCCGGCAGCCTCCCTCCTGGAAGGAGCGTGAAAACGTGCGTCCACGCGACCCCGTCCACCCACATGCAGCACATCATCGTCCTCAAGAGGCGAACGCACCCAGATGCCCGTCCAAGGAGGACGAACGACCACGGTGTGGTCCCTCCGCACCCGGGAGCGTCACTCGACCACGGAGAGGAGAGAAGCCCGGACCCACACGGCCTCGCGGCCGGACCCTGCGAACAGGACCATCAGTGAGAGCAGCAGGCGCAGGACTCACAGGCTGTGAGTCCACGGACGGGAAACGCACGGCCACGCAGAGGGGCTTCCTGGCTGCCAGTGCCGGGGAGGGACCGGGGGTGACGGCTCTTAGGGGCAGCGTCTCCTGTTGGTGTGATGGAACGTTCCAGAATGGGACAGAGCTGATGGTTGCAGAACTTTGAATATGCGAGAAACCACTGAGCTGTAATTAAATTTTCTCGGCATAATGTAAAAAATGTCTACTAGTGTTTTGCACAAATTGATTTATACAATACAACAGGGTATAATTACTTCTTAAAAGCCTGTCCTAATTCATCATTTCATACAATGCCATCAGGCTGTCTCTCTAGAAGCAGTTTTATGTCCCAGCTTTATTGTGGTATTACTGGCGAATCATTATTTATTTAATGTGTGGAATGTGATGGTTTGATATATATTTACTCTGTGAAGTGATGGCCCAATCAAGCTAGTTAGTTCTAGCCATCACCTGGCGTGGTTACCACTGTGCTTGGGATGAAGACATCTACCATCTACCCTCTCAGCAACTGGCAAATACGCTGAGCAGCATTACTCACTATAATCTCTGGGCTGCACTCTCGACCCCGGCTCTTCCTCATCCCATAACTCAAAGCTTGTGTCCTCTGACCAGCCTCGCCTCCTTCCGGACTCCCCACGCCACCCCCAGCCCCTGGTAGCCACCGTTCTGCTCCTGCGAGCCTGATCTTTTATTCTTTGGCTGCACTGCATGGCACGTGGGGTCTTAGTTCTCCCACCAGGAACTGAACCCTTGTCCCTTGCAGTGGAAGTGGGCATCCTAACCGCAGGACCACCAGGGAAGTCCCTGAATTTCTCCACTGATCTCTCTCTCCCAGCGTAATGTCGTCTGTATCCATCCATGTTATCACAAATGGCAGGTTTGCCTTCTTTTTCAAGACTGAATAACATCTCATCATATATATGCCTTGTTTTCTTTGTGTCTTCATGCACCCGTGGACACAGGTTGTGTCCGTATCGTAGCCATCGGAAATAACGACGCAATGAACATGGGGGTGTAGATATCTTTTTCCAATGAGAGCTTTTTTTCCCCAGATAAATACCCAGCAGTGGAATTGCAGGACGGTGTGGTAGTCCTGTTTTTAATTTTTTTGTTGTTTTCAGTCGTTCGAGGGCTCTCTATGCCACTCGCCACGGGAGCTGCACCACGTTACCTTCCCGGCCACAGGGCAGCCAGGTGCCCTTCTCCCACATCCTCACCCGCACTTACTGTTCGTGCTCTTTTTAATGATGGGCCTTCTGCGTGGCGTGCCGTGAGGCAATACTGCACTGTGGTCTTGATTTCCATGATTTAATGATGCTGTCTCTTTCTAGGCAATAAACAAAAAGGGTATAATTTTTTAAAGCCTGTCCTAATTCATCATTTCATACAATGCCATCAGGCTGTCTCTCTAGAAGCAGTTTTATGTCCCAGCTTTATTGTGGTATTACTGGCGAATCATTATTTATTTAATGTGTGGAATGTGATGGTTTGATATATATTTACTCTGTGAAGTGATGGCCCAATCAAGCTAGTTAGTTCTAGCCATCACCTGGCGTGGTTACCACTGTGCTTGGGATGAAGACATCTACCATCTACCCTCTCAGCAACTGGCAAATACGCTGAGCAGCATTACTCACTATAATCTCTGGGCTGCACTCTCGACCCCGGCTCTTCCTCATCCCATAACTCAAAGCTTGTGTCCTCTGACCAGCCTCGCCTCCTTCCGGACTCCCCACGCCACCCCCAGCCCCTGGTAGCCACCGTTCTGCTCCTGCGAGCCTGATCTTTTATTCTTTGGCTGCACTGCATGGCACGTGGGGTCTTAGTTCTCCCACCAGGAACTGAACCCTTGTCCCTTGCAGTGGAAGTGGGCATCCTAACCGCAGGACCACCAGGGAAGTCCCTGAATTTCTCCACTGATCTCTCTCTCCCAGCGTAATGTCGTCTGTATCCATCCATGTTATCACAAATGGCAGGTTTGCCTTCTTTTTCAAGACTGAATAACATCTCATCATATATATGCCTTGTTTTCTTTGTGTCTTCATGCACCCGTGGACACAGGTTGTGTCCGTATCGTAGCCATCGGAAATAACGACGCAATGAACATGGGGGTGTAGATATCTTTTTCCAATGAGAGCTTTTTTTCCCCAGATAAATACCCAGCAGTGGAATTGCAGGACGGTGTGGTAGTCCTGTTTTTAATTTTTTTGTTGTTTTCAGTCGTTCGAGGGCTCTCTATGCCACTCGCCACGGGAGCTGCACCACGTTACCTTCCCGGCCACAGGGCAGCCAGGTGCCCTTCTCCCACATCCTCACCCGCACTTACTGTTCGTGCTCTTTTTAATGATGGGCCTTCTGCGTGGCGTGCCGTGAGGCAATACTGCACTGTGGTCTTGATTTCCATTTCTCTGATGATTACTGATGTTGAGCCTCTTTTTTATGTGCCTATTGGAAAAACATCTATTCAGATCCTCTGTCCATATCAAAAAATATATCTATTTATTTGGCTGCACCAGGTCTTTGTGGTGGCACGTGGGACCTGGTTCCCTCACCCGGGAGTCTTAGCCAATGGACCACCAGGGACGCCCCCTCTGCTTTTTTTTTTTTTTTTCAGAAAATCGGGCTGTTTGATATTCTGTTGTCACATCTGGCCCTCCCTCGCCCTCCCCTCACCAACATGCTCCCTCCTTAAAACATGGGTTTCCAGTTTTGAGCAGTTTTAGGCTTACAGAAGAACTGGGCAGAAATGGCAGGAGTTCCCACACGGACACCCTCACGCTCGTTTCCTCCCTGGTTGTGAACACCCGGCATCGCTGTGCTAGAGAGTTGTGGCCCACCAACAGCTGTGATCCTCTGCTGTTAATCACGGTACCAGGGACACGCATGTTCAGGTTTCTTTAGTAACTTTTTTATATATTTACTTTTATTTATGTATTTGGTTGACTGTGCCTTGGTCGCAGCCCGCAGGATCTTCAGTCTTGCAGCACGCAGGATCTTTACTTGCGGCATTCGCACTCTTTGCTGCGGCATGTGGGATCTGCTTCCCCGATCAAGGCTGGACCTCGGGCCCCCTGAACTGGGAGTGCAGACTCGTAGCCACCGGACCAGCGGGGAGGTCTGCAGTAGCTCGGTTCTTCTCGGACCTGATCGTGTTACGTCATCTGCGCGTCCAGTGTGTATCTCTCCGTCCGCCCGCTGGAGGGCACGCCGGCCGCTCCCTGGCAGGGCGCTCGGGATGACGCTGCTGTCAATGCCCAGCTGTAGGCTTCTGCGTGGAAGCATCACCTACTTTTCTCTCTTCAGAGCTCAGGCCACTTGCGGCAGGGGGCTCCTTGAATGCTGGACCCCTGGGCCGATGTCCAGCACTGAGGAGGTGTTGGGCCGACGCAGCTGAGCTGGGGGCAGCCGGAGGCCAGGTCGGGCAGACCCTGCTCCAAGCCTGACTCTGAGATGTGACCGGAGCCTCCGTGTGTCCCGCTCCACGAGGCCCGGAGGGGCAGGGGACGGGGACAGCGGGCACTGGCCTCCCAACTCCCACCTCTCCCCCTCCCCTCCTCATCTTCCCCTGCTCCCGGCAGACTGTGCTGGAGGCAGCCCGCGGAGCAGCCCCAGGTGGTCCGCTATGGCTCCCGGAATCCTCGCTTCTTGGGGACAAGAGCCAGGAACGTGGGGCAGCAAACGTCCCCATCAGGTTTTTCTGGCCCACGGAGTCCAAGGTGATAACTCACCGTCGGGCTGCCTGAACTTGTCCAGATTTCCCAATTTGCTTCTTGTGCACACGGCTCTCAAATGAGGGAACCTCCCTTGTGATCTGACAGGCACTGCCCATGTCCTGCCCCTGCCCCCGCACCGCGTCAGGGGCCGCTGGGAAAAGCCAGAGCCCGCTGGCTGGAGCCCTGGGGTGCGTGTTCTGTCCACAAGATGAAGAATCGTGCTCTCTGATGGAATGAAGTAAAACAGGGCCTCTGCTGGGGAAACAGAGGTTCCTCCGTAAGTCAGGCCTCATCGCCACCTGTCACAGGAAAGCCGTGCGAGGGCAGTGCCCCGAAATAACTGAAGACAGGTGTTCAAACAAAGACGTGTTCCCAACGGTTCACAGCGGCCCCCAAGTGCAGATCACCCGAGTGTCCACTCACGGGGGGCCAGATGCGCAAATGCCGTCCTCCCACAGAGGAGAGCATCACTCATCATGGAAAGGAGAGAAGCCCCGACACTCGCTGCCGCGTGGACGGACCCCGAGGACACGATTTTTAGTGAGAGAAGGACACACGGGGTGTGAATTCACTGGTGGAAAACGTCCAGAACAGACCAAACCAGAGATAGAGAGTCGTTGGTGGCTGTCAGGGGCTGTAGAGAGGGTGACGGCTAATGGGGACCGGGTTTCTTCTGGGGTGATGGACTGTTCTGGAATTACATAGAAGTGATAATGGCACAGCACTGCAGATACTGCTACTGAACTGTTCACTTCAAAATGCTCACTTCTGGGAATTCCCTGCTGCTCCAGTGGTTAGGACTCAGCAGTTTCACAACCCAGATCCAGGTTCGATCCTTGGCTGGGAGAACTAGGTTTCTACTCAAAACAGTGTTTCTTCCGAATGAGATCTCACCGATCGTGAAGCTGACCTTAAGTCTAAAGGAGTCAATCATTTTCACTAGGAAAATGGGTTTATTCTGAAATAGCAAAGAACTGCAATCCGGACACACAATCCTCGGAGCCATACCCCAGTTATCGTAAGCAAAGAGCCCATTGGAGGAAACGGGGAGCTTGGAGTGTGATAGCTTTTCATTGGTTGGACTTTGGTGATCTCCCATTGGCTGGGCTGTGACGATCTCATATGCGCTGGGCTGAGACAGTCTCTCATAGGCTGGGTTGTGAGGGTCTCATAGGCTGTGCTGCAGCGGTCTCTCATTGGCTCGGCTGTGATTATCCCTCATTGGCTGGGCCAAGGAGGTCCCTCATTGGCTGGGCTGTTGCTGGGCAGAGAGAAAAGCTCCTTGTGGGCAGGCGAAGCCGTGACCTTCCTGGTGGGGATGCGAAGGTGAGTCTCTTCCGGTTGGGGGTGTGCAGTGGTGGGAGTGAAGGCGCCCCTTTTCCCCTCCAGCTCCAGCTTATTTATTTATTTTATTCAAGTGATGTATGTTATTTATTTTTGGCCACACTACGGGGACATGTGGGACCTGTGCCCCCTGCAGCGTAGGCTTGGAGTCCCTCCGCCTCCAGGGTGGATGAGGTTCTCTGTTGGCTGGGCGCCTGCCCGGTGCCGGGCAGAGGTGGCGGGGCTTGGGCCATCGTAAAGGCCACCCTCTTGAGCGTGCGCTGGGCGCCCGAACCTGGCCTCCGGTCTCCAGTCTCCCAGAACCAGGGCCATCCCGTGTCACCGCCAGCAGTGCCGGTGACTCCGCTAGGGTCGCGCCTGGGGGCGAAAGCCCGCCGAGGCCTGGCAGGTGTTCTCCGGTTCGGCCTCCGCTTTCCTTCTGCGTGGCGGGCAAGGCCGCACGGGCAGGGCTGCTCGCTGCACCGACGCGGCTCTGCAGGCCGGCCCGCAGCTCCCAAGCGGCGGAACTTGCCCTTGTTTTGTAAGTGAGACCGCCGAGGCTCAGGGCCGGCGACCCCGGCGCCCAGCGCGGCCAGCCCCGCGATCCCCAGGTGCCCGCCAGGTGCTGGTCTGCGGTGCCTGGCCCGGGGCCTCGGCGTCCTCCCTGGCCCGGCCTGGCCGGCCGGTGGCGGGCTCTCCGGTCCCCCTCCGCCCTCCCGCGGCCCTGCTCGGGGGGCTGGGGGTCGGGGGTGCGAGCGGGGCGCCAGCCTGCGCGCCCGGCCTGGGCTCGGGTAGGTCTTGCGCTCGCTGGGATGCAAAACAGCCCGCAGGCTGGGAGTCTGGGGACGGCGGTGGAGAGGGGGGCCCGGCTGGCGACCTCGAAAGGAAAAAGGAGTTCCCGGCTGGCGGCTCCCAACTGCAACCGAGCAAACAAACAGCAGCGGGAAGGGACGGAGGAATGCCAGGAATGCAGCCCGTGCCTGGCGGGTGGGGCCCTGGCCTGCAGCCCCGGACCCGAGCGCGCAGGCCACCCGGCGGGGAAACAGTTACCAACGAGCTTGGAAGCGCCATTAAAACCGCCTCAAACCGTCCCTGTGGCCTTCTTTCATTCTCTGGTTTAATAGCTCCTCCTTCAGCCGGAAGTCAAAAGGGGAAATTTATTGATATTAAAGGCGGTGCCGAAGAACGGAGGGGATTTTCCTTCCTTGTCTGGGGTCACAGCCCCTGTCGTCCTTCCGGCGCTGCGGTCAGGGCACCTAGAGGCCTGGGCGGGGAGTCTTCCGTGGTTTTGAATCTTCAAGGTCTCAGGTGGAGGGGAAGCCCTGTGGAAGGTTCCAGAGGCAGGAGTTCCACGGGGAGGGAAAACCGTGAACTTTTCAGGGTGTTAGCGGCCCCGCGGAATTGAACACTGCGTTTCCAGTGCCTTGGCCTGGTCAGTCCCGTGTTCCCAGGCCCTGCCGAACCCTATACAATATCTGGAAATGACATAGAACTCGGGAGGACTCTGGAGACAAATACAAGCCTCTTGGTATGTTTTACGGGTTTTTTTCCAAAAACGCACGGGCAGGGCTGCTCGCTGCACCGACGCGGCTCTGCAGGCCGGCCCGCAGCTCCCAAGCGGCGGAACTTGCCCTTGTTTTGTAAGTGAGACCGCCGAGGCTCAGGGCCGGCGACCCCGGCGCCCAGCGCGGCCAGCCCCGCGATCCCCAGGTGCCCGCCAGGTGCTGGTCTGCGGTGCCTGGCCCGGGGCCTCGGCGTCCTCCCTGGCCCGGCCTGGCCGGCCGGTGGCGGGCTCTCCGGTCCCCCTCCGCCCTCCCGCGGCCCTGCTCGGGGGGCTGGGGGTCGGGGGTGCGAGCGGGGCGCCAGCCTGCGCGCCCGGCCTGGGCTCGGGTAGGTCTTGCGCTCGCTGGGATGCAAAACAGCCCGCAGGCTGGGAGTCTGGGGACGGCGGTGGAGAGGGGGGCCCGGCTGGCGACCTCGAAAGGAAAAAGGAGTTCCCGGCTGGCGGCTCCCAACTGCAACCGAGCAAACAAACAGCAGCGGGAAGGGACGGAGGAATGCCAGGAATGCAGCCCGTGCCTGGCGGGTGGGGCCCTGGCCCGCAGCCCCGGACCCGAGCGCGCAGGCCACCCGGCGGGGAAACAGTTACCAACGAGCTTGGAAGCGCCATTAAAACCGCCTCAAACCGTCCCTGTGGCCTTCTTTCATTCTCTGGTTTAATAGCTCCTCCTTCAGCCGGAAGTCAAAAGGGGAAATTTATTGATATTAAAGGCGGTGCCGAAGAACGGAGGGGATTTTCCTTCCTTGTCTGGGGTCACAGCCCCTGTCGTCCTTCCGGCGCTGCGGTCAGGGCACCTAGAGGCCTGGGCGGGGAGTCTTCCGTGGTTTTGAATCTTCAAGGTCTCAGGTGGAGGGGAAGCCCTGTGGAAGGTTCCAGAGGCAGGAGTTCCACGGGGAGGGAAAACCGTGAACTTTTCAGGGTGTTAGCGGCCCCGCGGAATTGAACACTGCGTTTCCAGTGCCTTGGCCTGGTCAGTCCCCGTGCGTTCCCCAGGCCCTGCCGGAACCCTATACAATATCTGGAAATGACATAGAACATTCCGGAGCCCCGAGGCCATGCTCTGGAGACAAATACAAGCCTCTTGGTATGTTTGTTTTTATTACGGGTCCTATTTTATCTTCAGCAGAAAGGAAGTCACCAGAAAACAGGGATGATGGAAGCTGGTGGGGCCATCCTTTGCCCAACTGCTTAGGATGATGTCCTCCAGGGCGATGGGTGGGAATTTAAATCCTGTTCACTCCTCAGAGAAGCTTGGAATGGGAGCAGGGGTGCAAAATGTGGGTTTCTTTTTAAAAAAGAAAAAAGGGATGTTGGATTATAGAGAAGGAAAGGTGATTGCCCCCGGCTTTCTGGTTATTTGTCCAGCTCTGATGTTCTGGTAAGAAGGCCCAGGGGCAAGCAAGGTGCCCGCAGGGGCCTGGTGTGGGGCCCCCTGGGGAAGCCACAGGTTCTAGGTCATGGAGCTGGGGAGGGGCTCCCAGACGAGGGACTAGGGGCCAGAGGATACACACCTGGGCCCAGGGCGAGTCCTGAGGGAGTTCAGAGTCACCAGGTCAGCCGCCCACATAAGGGCCCAGGGAGCGATGTGACGGCTGTGGCCTGACCCAGGGCTCCTGCGTGGATCGCTGGCCAAGGACCGGCGTCCTTTCAACCTTGATCCAGCTCAAGTGAAAGGTGATTGTTTCTGGGGGTTAGAGTTCCATCCCGGGTTAGAAGCTGAGATCCTGCAAGCTCCTGGCAAAGCTGAAAGAAAAGGGATGATGTTTCTGGAAAGTTCTGTGCATGAATGGTGGGGACCGCTGCATGCCAGTGTGAACGTGCTCCGTGCCCCTGAGCGGTGTGCTTAGACGTGGTTACGGCGAATTGTGTGTGCTGTCTCTTTTTACCACCATTAAAACAAGAAAAATGATGTTTCAGAAGAAATGTTGGTATCATCCAGAAAGTTTTCAGACGTCAAATAAGCGGTGAGCAAAACGAAGGGAAACCATCTCAATAAGGAGACAGATGTCTCCTCGTGGTTAACAGAATCAAACCACAAAGTAAGAATTTAAAAACCTGCTCCAGGGACCTCCCCAGCAGTCCAGGGGTTAAAACTTCCCTTTCAATGCAGGGGTTTAGGTTCAATCCCTGGTGCTAAGATTCCACATGCCTCTCCCCAAAACTCAAAGCATAAGCTAAGATTTGTTAGCAATTATTAAACACAGTAGAACACAGACTTAGAAGTACTGTTTCTTCTTCCTGCCGTGTAAGGCACTTGGAGGATCTCGGTCTGTGTGTCGAGACTGTATGTTAATTCCATCCAGACTCCTCAAGGAGACATCACGTTTACTCCAGATCATGAACAGTTGTATCCATCTATACACGCATCCCCTGTCGGATCCTCATTCTTTCTCTCCTTGCAAATCTTTCATCTGAGATTGGTTGCCAGACTCTTCAATATAAACTTTAGAATTGAAACAACAACAGAAGCAAGATTGTAACAAATTCAAGACTTAAAAACCTGCTCTAGGAGGCTTCCCTGGTGGTCCAGTGGGTAAGGACACCGCCTTGCAGTGCAAGGGGCGCCGGTTCGACCCCTGGCCTGGGAGGATCCCACATGCCGCGGAGCAGCTGGACCGATGTGTCCCAATTACCGAGCCGGAGCTCTGGGGCGCATGCGCCCAGAGCCGGTGCTCTGCGATGAGAGAGGCCACTGCGATGGGAGGCCCACACAGGCCAAAGAACAAAGATGGATGAAAAATAGGCAAATGAAAGACCAATAGAAGCGGTCCACCCGCCCCCTCCCTCCCCACCCCACCCCCCCCAAGATAAATAAATAAATAAATGTGTTTTTTTAAAAAAAGCCTGCTCTATGTTTTAACTCTGGATTTCTGCAATATTTATTACCCTTTCTGCATGGACTTTAAAAAAATGTCTTCCCCGCCTAAGCTTGGGAGGGGCTGGAGCTGGTTGTTCAATGTATCAAGGGAAAATGGACGCAAAAGGCTTGAGGACCACCTGCAAACCACAGGAGGGAAAGTATGTCCCCCCTTGGGGCACGCTGCCCCCTCGATGATCCCTGCAGATGCCAGGGTTTGGAAAATGGCTGGAAGTGAGGAGTGTGAGCTTGGAGCAGTGGGAAACTGCCAGGACAGGAGAGAAGAGCTTTGAACGTTTTCTATATGTTCTTTCAGAGTTGTGCAGACTTGCTATAGTGACACCTCATAATTTTTAGGCAAAGTTTAGAAGATACCAGTGTGATCCCAGTTTTTTATATATATGCATCGATTGATGGAAGCAGTGACAAATTTTATTTTCTTGGGCTCCAGAATCACTGCAGATGGTGACTGCAGCCATGAAATTAGTAGACTCTTGCTCCTTGGAAGAAAAGCTATGGTCTGTGTGTCGAGACTGTATGTTAATTCCATCCAGACTCCTCAAGGAGACATCACGTTTACTCCAGATCATGAACAGTTGTATCCATCTATACACGCATCCCCTGTCGGATCCTCATTCTTTCTCTCCTTGCAAATCTTTCATCTGAGATTGGTTGCCAGACTCTTCAATATAAACTTTAGAATTGAAACAACAACAGAAGCAAGATTGTAACAAATTCAAGACTTAAAAACCTGCTCTAGGAGGCTTCCCTGGTGGTCCAGTGGGTAAGGACACCGCCTTGCAGTGCAAGGGGCGCCGGTTCGACCCCTGGCCTGGGAGGATCCCACATGCCGCGGAGCAGCTGGACCGATGTGTCCCAATTACCGAGCCGGAGCTCTGGGGCGCATGCGCCCAGAGCCGGTGCTCTGCGATGAGAGAGGCCACTGCGATGGGAGGCCCACACAGGCCAAAGAACAAAGATGGATGAAAAATAGGCAAATGAAAGACCAATAGAAGCGGTCCACCCGCCCCCTCCCTCCCCACCCCACCCCCCAATAAATAAATAAATAAATAAATGTGTTTTTTTAAAAAAAGCCTGCTCTATGTTTTAACTCTGGATTTCTGCAATATTTATTACCCTTTCTGCATGGACTTTAAAAAAATGTCTTCCCCGCCTAAGCTTGGGAGGGGCTGGAGCTGGTTGTTCAATGTATCAAGGGAAAATGGACGCAAAAGGCTTGAGGACCACCTGCAAACCACAGGAGGGAAAGTATGTCCCCCCTTGGGGCACGCTGCCCCCTCGATGATCCCTGCAGATGCCAGGGTTTGGAAAATGGCTGGAAGTGAGGAGTGTGAGCTTGGAGCAGTGGGAAACTGCCAGGACAGGAGAGAAGAGCTTTGAACGTTTTCTATATGTTCTTTCAGAGTTGTGCAGACTTGCTATAGTGACACCTCATAATTTTTAGGCAAAGTTTAGAAGATACCAGTGTGATCCCAGTTTTTTATATATATGCATCGATTGATGGAAGCAGTGACAAATTTTATTTTCTTGGGCTCCAGAATCACTGCAGATGGTGACTGCAGCCATGAAATTAGTAGACTCTTGCTCCTTGGAAGAAAAGCTATGACAAACCTAGACAGCATATGAAAAAGCAGAGACCTAGCTGCAAAAAAAAAAAAAAAAAGCAGAGACCTTGTTGACAAAGGTCCATATAGTCAGAGCTATGGTTTTCCCGTGGTCTTGTCCAGATGTGAGAGCTGGACCACAGAGAAGGCTGAGCACCAAAGAACTGATGCTTTCAAACTGTGGTGTTGGAGAAGACTCTTGAGAATCCCTTGGACAGCAAGGAGATCACACCCGTCCGTCCTAAAGGAAGTCAATCCTGAATACTCACTGGAAGGACCGATGTTGAAACTGAAGCTTCAGGACTTTGGCCACCTGATCCAAAGAGCTGACTTACTGGAAAAGAGTGATGGTGGCAAGATTGAAGGCCAAAGAGGAGGGTGGCAGAGGACGAGATGGTTAGATGGCGTCACCGGCTCAGTGGAGAGGAATCTGACCAAACTCCGAGAAATGGTGCTGCCGTGCATGGGGTCACAAAGAGTCAGACGTGACGTAATGACTGAACAACAAGAAGTTACGGTGTACAGTTGCTATATATGTATACATACATACATGTGTACAGACATGTTTGTACATCCACATCTGTGTTTACAGATATACATGTTTCCCATACAACCTACATACATTCAGGAAGTACACTGAAGGGCAAACCTCTGATTTTTTTTTTTAATTTTGGCCTCTTTTATTGTTTTGGTTTTTTTTCCTGGCCACTTCTATTGGTCTTTCATTTATTTATTTTCATCCATCTTTGTTCTTTGTCCTGTGTGGGCCTCCCATCGCAGTGGCTTCTCTCACTGCAGAGCGCCGGCTCGGTAGCTGGACACCTGGGTCCAGCTGCTCCGCGGCACGTGGGATCCTCCCAGGCCAGGGATCGAACCAGCGCCCCTTGCACTGCAGGGTAGTGTCCCTACCCACCGGACCACCAGGGAAGCCCTTATTGTTTATTTCTTTTCATCCATATTTATTCTTTGGCCTGTGTGGGCCTCCCAGTGCAGTGGCCTCTCTCGCTGCAGAGCGCCGGCTCTGAGCGCGTGCACTCCAGAGCTCTGGCTCATAGTTGGACACACCTGTCCAGCCGCTCTGCAGCACATGGGATCTTCCTGGGCCAGGGATCGAACCAACTCCCCTTGCACTGCAAGGCAGACTCTTTACCCACTGGACCACCGGGGAAGCCCCAAACCTCTGATTTTAAAGGTAGTTATTGCTGACCTAGAGTGGCTGAGTGTTACAGACGATTTTTAGTTTTCTGTTTCATTGTCTAATTGTATAGAACGTGTCTTGAAAATGTATAATGTTAAAGTCGGTAAGCAAAAACACAAGTAAGAGACTCAGAACAGGGAAGCCCCACGCCCGTGAGCAGTCACTGGCTCATCCCCCGACCACGAGGAACCCTCTCTGTGACTGTGGACCGGCCGGGTCTGGACGCTGCCCCTCCGTGGAGTCACCCGTGTGTCCTTCTGTGCCTGCTTCCCTCGGTGAGCGCTTCGTTCTCAGGGTCCGTCCAGGTGGGAGCGAGAGCCAGGGCCTGTCCCCTGTTCCCGACTGAGCGGTGCTCCCGTGCGGGGAGGGACGCGTCTATCCGCTGATGCACATTCAGGTTGTGTCCACGTGCTGCCTGCTGCTCGTCCCTTTGGAGTGAACACTTGTGTCCACGCGTTTGGCTCGGACGGTGAAGAGTCCACCTGCAGCGCCGGGGGCCTGGGTCGCCCTGGGCTGGAGGGCCCCCTGGAGAAGGAATGACGAGCCCTCCGTGCTCTCCCCCGGAGAGTTCCGTGGAGGAGGAGCCTGGCGGGCTGCCGTCCGAGGGGCCGCGGAGAGGGGGACCCGCTGAGACGTGTGAGAGCGACTTCCCCGTTCGCTCACGTGACGTGTCTTCACTTTCCTGCAGTGGAGCTCCGGGGACGGAGCCGCTGCGCACCCTGCCTGCACGCGGGGCCTTGGAGGATCGGCCGCTGTGTCCACGGCAGCGGCGCCGTTCCGTCCTCAGGAGCCGTGGGCAGGGGCGCTCGCCGCCCACCCTCGTGCGCGGGGGCTGTGGGGTCACGGTGGTCTGACGTGCGTTGCCCTCGTGGTGCTGAGCGCCTCTTCACGGCCGTGTGGGTCGGCTGTCCATCTTGGCGGAAACGGACGGGAGTTTGGAACCATTGCCTCGGCCCCACCCTCTGAGTGAGCACCGAGCAGCCCCGCCGCTTGGCCCGTGGAGGCCGGAACGAACGGTGACCGAACGTCTCCCTTCCGGAAAGGAGCCACTTCTGTGGGAGCCAGAGCACCCCGCCCCCACGCCTGCTGGCGTGTCCAGACCCGGAGGGGCCGGTCCTGTCCCGGGCAGAGGAGGCCTGAGGCACCCGAGCCGGAGCCTGCGAGGCGGGATCAGGTGTCCGATCCCCTCCATAAACTATTGATGCCGATGACGTCGGCGCCCGGGGGGCTGGGGGCGCCCGTGCTATCTGCCGTGAAACCCGAGGGCTGCTGCTTCTCCATCCGGAGCCCCACCGCCCATCGGAGGGTCACCGTCCTTCCCTTTCCTGGGTCCTTCCCGAGTTGGCTTCTTACCGGGAAGCCCCTCACCCCCGAAGCCTTGGTCTCCAGGGAGCAGGAGCCCAGAGGGTTTCTTTGAGCTGAGCTGGCACCTCCCTGCAGGCCCTGTGACCCCAGGAAACACGCAGAAGCACCAAGCTGTCCGGGCCCGTCTGGGCTCACAGCTTCCTGGCCCCTCACCCCGCGTGACACCCTGGAGACGTCCCCAGGGGCAGCCCAGCGTCCGTCCTGGGGCAGACCCTCCCCAGGTGAGGACGGCGGCTTTCCAAGCCCGGGTCTGGACGAGGCAGAGCCTGACTTTCCTGGAACGAGTTCCAGACGGGGCAGCTGGGGCGTTGCCAAGCAGGGTCTGGGGTCTCCGCGCCTCCCGCCCGCGCCCGTGCCCAGCCCAGATGCCCAGGGCAGCCGTGCGCTGCCCCGTGACCCCGCCGACAGGCCGGTGGGGGGAGCAGGTGGCCGCGGATCAGTTACAGCCCGGCTCGAGCTCCCTCCCTATCGAGAGACATCGTCCTGGTCATGAATTTTGCAGGCTGTGGAAGCGGCCGCCGTGAGGCCCTCCCCCGTCCCCGGTGCAGACTGGTTTCCTGTGGCCGTGGCTGCCAAGAGCCTGGGGCGGGGGACTCTGAAGCAGCCCACGGCTCTCCTCTCGCTCTTGGGGGCGGAAGCCTGAGGTCAAGGTGTCGGTGGACCGGCCTCTACCGCAGGCCCTGTGGAGCCGGCTCCCTGGGGCCGCTGGCCTCCCCGGGGCCACAGCACCCTTCTCTGTCCCCCACATCCTCGGGCCCGCCTGGTGTCTGTCCTCCCTCCTCAGAGGGACACCAGCCCTGGCACGAGGGCGGCCCGCTTGGGGTGACTCAGCTCCTGACGTCTCAGACCCGGGTCCCCAACAAGGTCGCGTGCACGGTGCCGGTGGTCAGGACGTGGACGACCCTGGAGGACCTGTCCCCGCCCCTGGGTCCCTCCCGCGCACGAGCCCAGCCCTGCGGGTCCCCCACATTAAAGGGCCGGGGTTCGATCCCTGGCCGGGAAACTAAGACCCCACAAACCACGAGGGGCGGCCAAATAAAGAAAAACAAAAAAGATCCACGTGGGGCCAGTGGCCACCTCACGGGGTGGCCCATATTCAAGCGACAGTGTGTTGTTTTCTTTGCAAATTGTGTGTCTGTGAGTCCAGTTCCTGGCTGTCTCTGATCTGTGTCTCTGTGAAGTGGTGTATTTTGCTGGCAGGCGGTGCTCCCAGCGCGCGCGGTCACTCGCGGACACACCGTGGTGGGCAGGCCTCTGCCTCAGGGTCCAGCCCAGGCAGGAAACGGGGGTCCTTTTTGTGCCTGGTTTTTCACATTTAGGACTTTTCGCGTGACACCCTGGAGACGTCCCCAGGGGCAGCCCAGCGTCCGTCCTGGGGCAGACCCTCCCCAGGTGAGGACGGCGGCTTTCCAAGCCCGGGTCTGGACGAGGCAGAGCCTGACTTTCCTGGAACGAGTTCCAGACGGGGCAGCTGGGGCGTTGCCAAGCAGGGTCTGGGGTCTCCGCGCCTCCCGCCCGCGCCTGTGCCCAGCCCAGATGCCCAGGGCAGCCGTGCGCTGCCCCGTGACCCCGCCGACAGGCCGGTGGGGGGAGCAGGTGGCCGCGGATCAGTTACAGCCCGGCTCGAGCTCCCTCCCTATCAAGAGACATCGTCCTGGTCATGAATTTTGCAGGCTGTGGAAGCGGCCGCCGCGAGGCCCTCCCCCGTCCCCGGTGCAGACTGGTTTCCTGTGGCCGTGGCTGCCAAGAGCCTGGGGCGGGGGACTCTGAAGCAGCCCACGGCTCTCCTCTCGCTCTTGGGGGCGGAAGCCTGAGGTCAAGGTGTCGGTGGACCGGCCTCTACCGCAGGCCCTGTGGAGCCGGCTCCCTGGGGCCGCTGGCCTCCCCGGGGCCACAGCACCCTTCTCTGTCCCCCACATCCTCGGGCCCGCCTGGTGTCTGTCCTCCCTCCTCAGAGGGACACCAGCCCTGGCACGAGGGCGGCCCGCTTGGGGTGACTCAGCTCCTGACGTCTCAGACCCGGGTCCCCAACAAGGTCGTGTGCACGGTGCCGGTGGTCAGGACGTGGACGACCCTGGAGGACCTGTCCCCGCCCCTGGGTCCCTCCCGCGCACGAGCCCAGCCCTGCGGGTCCCCCGCATTAAAGGGCCGGGGTTCGATCCCTGGCCGGGAAACTAAGACCCCACAAACCACGAGGGGCGGCCAAATAAAGAAAAACAAAAAAGATCCACGTGGGGCCAGTGGCCACCTCACGGGGTGGCCCATATTCAAGCGACAATGTGTTGTTTTCTTTGCAAATTGTGTGTCTGTGAGTCCAGTTCCTGGCTGTCACTGATCTGTGTCTCTGTGAAGTGGTGTATTTGCTGGCAGGCGGTGCTCCCAGCGCGCGCGGTCACTCGCGGACACGCCGTGGTGGGCAGGCCTCTGCCTCAGGGTCCAGCCCAGGCAGGAAACGGGGGTCCTTTTGGTGCCTGGTTTTTCACATTTAGGACTTTTTGTGGGCGATCCTGGCCCCACAAATCGGCAGGCTGTGATGTGACTTTGGGATAAAGGAGGCGTCCGTGGCCCGCGCCGTCCCACGGCCCTGCCGGCGAGCCCGCCTGTGGGGAGCGAGGGGCCGAGGCGGGGACCACGGGAGGTAAGGGAGCAGGGGCTCGCCCGGCCGCCGCCCCGCCCGCCCCTGCCCCGCCCGGGCCCGCGTCTGCCGCCGCTTTCCAGACCCTGGGTGTGAGCGGGAGGCCCCCCACCAGGATTTTCTTTCTTTCTTTGGGACTTACCTGGGCGTGTCCGGGCTTAGCTGCCCTGAGGCCCGTGCAGCCCTTGCCCCCTGACCGGGCTGGACCCCGGGTCCCCGGCTCCGCGGGGCGCGTTCCTGACCACCAGGCACGGCGTCCTCAGGATGCTTTCTAAGCAGACGTTCGCTGAGCCGCGGTCGCCCGCCCGCCCGCCCGCCCTCGGGGCGCCCGACCCCGGGCCCTGGGCGCTCTGCCGCCGCAGGGCTGTCTCTGTGCTCCGAGCCGAGGGCCTCCTGGCGGGCCTCTCTTCTCCGGTGCCGCGGGCTCCGGGCAGCGTCACCACGTGGCCCGTCGGCACCCTCCAGACGGGCGCTCGCCCCCCTTCTTTGCCGTCTCTCCGTGTCTGTCGTGGAGACGCTGCCCGGCTTTCGCTGACCGTCCTGCACGTGAGCGAGCAGGGGCCGCCGCGGCCGGGCGGCGGCGGCGGGTGGCGCTGCCGAGCCGGTCGGCCACGCTGGCGGGGCGACGGCCCTCTCCCAGCAGCGTCAGGGCTCCTCTGCCCTGTCCTGGCCGGAGCTGGCATTTCCGGTCTCCATCCTAGTGGTTTCTTTGACGTAAGTCACACACCCACGCTGCCCAGCCACGTGTTGTTTTCTTTGCAAATTGTGTGTCTGTGAGTCCAGTTCCTGGCTGTCACTGATCTGTGTCTCTGTGAAGTGGTGTATTTGCTGGCAGGCGGTGCTCCCAGCGCGCGCGGTCACTCGCGGACACGCCGTGGTGGGCAGGCCTCTGCCTCAGGGTCCAGCCCAGGCAGGAAACGGGGGTCCTTTTGGTGCCTGGTTTTTCACATTTAGGACTTTTTGTGGGCGATCCTGGCCCCACAAATCGGCAGGCTGTGATGTGACTTTGGGATAAAGGAGGCGTCCGTGGCCCGCGCCGTCCCACGGCCCTGCCGGCGAGCCCGCCTGTGGGGAGCGAGGGGCCGAGGCGGGGACCACGGGAGGTAAGGGAGCAGGGGCTCGCCCGGCCGCCGCCCCGCCCGCCCCTGCCCCGCCCGGGCCCGCGTCTGCCGCCGCTTTCCAGACCCTGGGTGTGAGCGGGAGGCCCCCCACCAGGATTTTCTTTCTTTCTTTGGGACTTACCTGGGTGTGTCCGGGCTTAGCTGCCCTGAGGCCCGTGCAGCCCTTGCCCCCTGACCGGGCTGGACCCCGGGTCCCCGGCTCCGCGGGGCGCGTTCCTGACCACCAGGCACGGCGTCCTCAGGATGCTTTCTAAGCAGACGTTCGCTGAGCCGCGGTCGCCCGCCCGCCCGCCCGCCCTCGGGGCGCCCGACCCCGGGCCCTGGGCGCTCCGCCGCCGCGGGGCTGTCTCTGTGCTCCGAGCCGAGGGCCTCCTGGCGGGCCTCTCTTCTCCGGTGCCGCGGGCTCCGGGCAGCGTCACCACGTGGCCCGTCGGCACCCTCCAGACGGGCGCTCGCCCCCCTTCTTTGCCGTCTCTCCGTGTCTGTCGTGGAGACGCTGCCCGGCTTTCGCTGACCGTCCTGCACGTGAGCGAGCAGGGGCCACGCGCCGGCGGCCGGGGGCGAGCGGCGGCGGGGTGGGCGCTGCCGAGCCGGTCGGCCACGCGGGCGGCGCGACGGCCCTCTCCCCAGCAGCGTCCAGGGCTCCTCTGCCCTGTCCTGGCCGGAGCTGGCATTTCCGGTCTCCATCCTAGTGGTTTCTTGACAGCAGCTCTGTTAGACGTAAGTCACACACCCACGCTGCCCAGCCACTTGCGTGTGTTCTCAAAGCTGTGCAACCGTTTTAGAACGAGCATTTCGGCACGGGGGAGGAAAGCCCAGCCCCGAGCAGCCCCGAGCAGCCCTGGACGGCGAGAATCCCGCTCCCCGTGTCTGTGGACCTGCCTGTGCTGGACGTTTCCGTCTGTGGACTCGCCCCGTGTGTCCTGTGTCTGCTCTGTGCCCAGGGTGAAGCTCCTGCTTGTCCTCACCCCCAGACGGTTCTGCAGAGAAAATGTGAGACACAGAGATGGAGAGGGAGGCAGAGAGACAGGCAGGAGGGGCCCACGGGCTCTCTGAGCGTCGTGGCCTCAGGGTCCGTCCGCAGAGCAGCAGCATCAGGACTTCTCTCCTTCGCGGGGCTGCGCGAGGCCCCCTGCGTGGAGGACCGTGCGGCGTTCGCCTGTCCGGTCGATGGCCGCCGGGTTGTTTCCACTGTGGGGCTGTTGTGACTCCCGCGGCTGCCGACGTGCGTTCAGGTTTGGTGTGGACGTGTGTTTTCATTTCGTTTGGGCACATCCCGAACAGAACTGCAGGGGCAGGTGGTAACTCTTTTTAAAATTTTTATTTATTTGCTGGCTCTCCAGGGTTTTCACTGCTGCTGCAGGCTCTTCTCTAGCTGCAGGGAGTGGGGGCTCCTCTGAGGCAGGCAGGCTTCCTGCTGCGGCGACTTCTCTTGTGGAACTCGGGCTCTAGGGCCCACGGGCTTCAGTACTGGCGGCTCCGAGGCTCGGCACTTGAGCACAGGCTCGACGGTTGTGGCTCACGGGCTTCGTGGCTCTGCAACACGTGGGATCTTCTGGATCAGGGATCGAACCCATGTCCCCTGCGTCGGCAGGCGAGCTCTTCACCACGGAGCCACCGGGGAGGCCCCAGAAGGTAGCTCCAGGCTGACCCTCTGAGGACTGGCCAGACTGTCCCCAGCATCCTGGACGCTCCGGAAAGGCCGAGCAGCCGGGGTGAAGCTCAGGGCCGCCCCTTCCATTCTGAGAGGCCCGGGCAGCCCCTCAGCCTCTCTGGGCTGGGGAAAGGAGACCGAGAGGGTCAGAGTTAAAGCCAGCCTGCTGGGGGGCCCCGGCAGGGGCTGCGCCCCCAGGGTGTGGATGGGGGTCTGCTCCCGCCCCAGCCCGGCCCGGCCCTCGGGTCCTCCCTGGAGGGAGCGGTCGCACTGCCGGTCTGGGCAGAGACAGTCTGCGCCTCGGCCTGAGCGCCCGGGGCTGGGGAGCCCGCTGTCCCCCGAGGACCCCGTCGGGAGGTCCTCTGCGGAAGGCAGCGTCCCCGGGGAGCATCCTCAGGTCTGGGCTAGCCCGTCCAGCTCTGCCCTGAGCCCTGGAGGCCTGAGGGGTGAGGGGCTGGGACAGCCTCTCTGGCCGCCGCAGCCGTTGCTTGGTCCCCCAGAAGTCCGGAACCCGGGTCGGGGGTGCTGGGCTTGCCTGGTGGCGCAGGGGCACAGACCCGCCCGCCATCGGGAGGCAGAGTGACGCGTGGGTTAGGTCCCCGGGTCCAGAAGACCCCTGGAGGGCCTGGCGAGCTTCTGCAGCGCTCCTGCCGGGAGATCACCCCGTACAGAGGGGCCTGGAGGGGCGCAGGTCACGGGGGCACCAACAGGGGACGCGACTGCAGTGACCGGGCGCACGGCGAGCGCGGCGGGGCGGCTTCGGAGGGCAGGGGCCGCGCGCCCGGCCGACGCTGCCGTGACCCGGGCCGGGAGTCCACAGGAACCAGCGCTCTGGAGCCACCCGGCCTTTCCCAGGTGGAGCCCTGGGGGGGCCCACGGGGGCGCAGCGGCCCGGCCCCGCCCCTTCGGTTGACAAAGGGGTAAACCGAGGCAGCCCCAGCAGCTCTGAAAGGAGAGATGCCGCTGAGACCCAGCGGGGCCCACGTCTCATTCCCACCTGGCTCCCGCCCACCTGCTCTGCTCCCGTCACAGAAAGGATCCTTTTCAAAATTCTCAGACAACTGCAAGGGGATCACACGTCCAGTCGCTCTGAATCATTGATGAGGGAGGCAGCTGGCGGGCGGGCCGGGCGGGGCCGGGCAGCCGCGAAGCCGACCTGCTCCCCCGAGCCGGGCGCCCGTCCAGCGGAACCCGGGCCCAGAGGCTCCCAGGACGCCTTCCCCCAGCGTAAATGTGGAAGGCCTGCCAGCACGCTTCCACGGCCTGCGCAGGGTCCACGCGGGGCCCCAGGCTGACGGCCGGCTCCCAGAACGGTGTTTCCGCATCCTCCTCACCGTCAGCATGGCTTTATGTGGGAGAAGGTTGTTTGCAGGTGAGAGTCAGGGCCTCAAGTGAGATGAGATCGTCCTGGTGGTGTCCAAATCCAAGGACAAGGGTTGTATTTAGAGACACGCAGAGGCACAGAGAGACCGGGAGATCAGTGTGACAAGAGAGGAAGGGACCGGAGGGATGCGTCACAGAGCCAAGCCCACCTGGGCCCTCAGAGCTGCGAGGCAGGAAGGACCGTCCCCCAGAGCCTCTGGAGGGGCTTGGCCTTGTGGACACTTCAGTTCTGGACTCCAGAAGCTAGACCCTGCCCGTCTTGTGCCACCCGGGTTGGGCAGTGTTCCCATTTAATTTAAGCAGGGGCTGTCTTCGCCGCATCGTGTTCTGTTCGAAGGCAAGACAGAACTCCTCAACCCCTGCTGGAAGGATTTACGGAAGAGGCTGTTTTCCTGAGGGGCCGGCCCCAGGGGAGGGCGTGGCGGGCGCGGAGGTCTAGGGAGGCACCTTCCACAAAGGAAGAGGCTTGTGAAAAAGGCCAGTGTAAATGAGGTCTGCAGTGGAAAGGCGGGTGGCCTCGTGGGGCCTGTGGGCTGGGATTTCACTCGGCGTCTAGCCCTCGGTGATCGCCAGGGGGCTTCAACAGCCCCCAACGTTTAGATCCGCGCTGGGCTCCCCCGACGTCACCCTGCTCTCCTCTCCCACTGGGCCCGGCCACTGCCGCACCTCCAGCCCTCCTTTCTGCCCCCTCCCCGGTGTGGCAGTCACCGAGGCAGCAAAGGCCAGCTGCTGCCCCCGGTGCTGCCCGGCTGGGGGCAGGGGCTGGGAGTCCTGGGGACAGCAAAGCCACAGGCATGCGCCGAGGATTCTCCCAGATCCACCGGACCCTCCTGACGGCCATTCCTGGGTTTCGGCCGGCCTCCGGGGAAATCAGCAGCCGCCCCGATCCGAGGAAGCCCCCTGGCTGGGAGTCGACCCGGAGCCCCCGGCCACGGCCAGGCGCGCGCGGCCCCGAAACGTGCGCTGTTGCCGGGACGCCGCTCGCGCGACGCCGACCCGAGCGGCGGTGGCCCGGAGCGAGGCAAGGGCCCCCTCTCGCCCCCTCCAGGCGGGTGCCCGTCCCGCCTCTCGCGATCAGCACGCGGCGCCCAGCCAGCGTCGCTCAGGCCGAGGTCCTCGGCTTCCCGACCGTCTGCCCCACGCCGGCGCCGAGCCAGCCCTGCGTGCCGTCGTCTCGGCGACGCGTCTCAGTCTGGGGGGCCTGCCGGGCCCGGCCCGGCCCCCGGGGGCTCCCGACTCCGCCGGCCCCGCCCTCCTCGAGCCGCCCAGTTGCTTCCTTCCCGAGGGGTGCCCTGTCCCGTGCGCCTCGGTGTCGGCGTGCTCGGGACAGGTCTGCAGTGCTGTGCACCGGGACGAGCCCCGTCCCGCCCTGAACGTCCCGAGGCGTCGGCCCAGCCGGCTCTGCGCGCCCGGGAGCTCGGGAGCTCGGGTTCCCCGCGCGCAGGGCGTGCGGGCAGCGTCCACCCTGCGCCTCCGGCCTGTTTCCGGCCCTGCGGGCAGGCAGGGAGGCAGGCAGGCAGCGTCCGCCCCCCACCCGCCACCGGCACGGGCAGGACCCCGCCCTGCGCCCCGGGCCTCCGTGCCCCACGCTCGCAGCCACGCGAGGGGGCCGTGGCCGGGCTTCGCCGCCCTGGGGCGGACAAAAGACGGGGGCCAGCCCCGGCCGTCTCGCGCCGCAGGCTCGGGGGCCCGCAGTGGAGACAGCGCCGACGCGGCAGTCATCCGTTAGGCCGCCACCACGGTCGCCGGCGCTAACCTAGAACTACCGTCTGACTTCGAAACGGACTTCGGCCAGGTGCCCACAAACAAGATGGAGCCGAGGCTTCCTGCCCGACTTAAAGATGGCGGCGCGCCTCCCTTGGACGTCACACCCGAGCGGGTGGCGGTCTCTGCCCGTTTGCAAGATGGCGGCAGCCTGCGGGAAGCACGCTTCCCACCGCCTGAGCCGCCACGTACCCACTCCCAAGATGGCTTCTCCTGCGGAGCCCCACAAAGGAGGGCAGCTCGCTAACTGGCTCCGGCGCCGTCACGTGGTCTCACTTCTTCGCCCCGCCTCCGACACCACAGGCCGTTTCCGCCTTGAGCCCTGACGGACGGCCGCCGTATCCAATCGCCACCTGGTGTTGCTTGGGGGCCCACCCTCCGAGCGACCCCCTAGCCATTGGGAGGCGCTGGTGGGGGCCGGTGGCGCACGCCCCGCCCACCTGCGCGGCGGGAGCCAATGGGCAGAGCGCGCGGGGGACGTGTTCGGGCGTCTCCGCCATTTTGTGAGTCTATAACTCGGAGCCGTTGGGTCGGTTCCTGCTATTCCGGCGCCTCCACTCCGTCCCCCGCGGGTCTCCTGTGTGTGCAATGGACGGGTGAGTAGTGCTCGTTCGCGCTCCCCGCCGCCCTTATCGCGGCTCCAGTTTCCCCTCGCCGCCGCCCCGGCCTCCTCGGGACGGAAGTTTCGGCGCGCCCCGAGCCTCCCCCCGGGCTCCCGGGCGTCGCTGGGGGCTCTCCCTGCCCCCCAAGCGCGGGGCGCGGCGGCGGGCCGCGAGGGCGGCCGGCGAGCGGCGGCGGGGCTCGGGGGCGGGGGCGGTCGGGCCGGGCCTGCGGGCCCCGGCGCCCACGCGGCCCGTCCCGCGCGCACGCGGCGGCCGCGCCGCCCGCGCCGCTTCCCGCCGGGCCCCGCGCGCGCCGCCCTCGGCCGGCCCTGGGCCCTTCCGGCGACCCTCGGGCGCCGCGCGCGCGTGCGCGGCCCCGCGCGCCCCGGCGGCTGGCGCGCGTGCGCGGCCTTTCCCGCCGCGCGGCCTCGGCCCGGCCTCCCCGCCCGCCCGCCGCGGGCCCAGGCGCGGCCGGAGACGCCGCCCTGCCGCCCGGAAGGGCGCGGGCCCTCCGCCGCCCGCTTTGTTCCCGCCCGGCGTCCCGGGGCGGGGCGGCTCGGGCCCCCCGCGCGCTCCCCGCGGGCGGAGGCGGCGGGCCCGGGGCGCGGGCGGCGTCCGGGGCCGCTGCGCGCGGGGGGCTCCGAGCCGGCGCTCCTGCCTCCGCCGGCCCCGGGCGGCGCGGCGGTTGGCGGCGCCGGGGGTCACGTGCCTGCGGGTTGAGCTGCTCGGTCCTCGGCTGCGGGCAGGTCCGCCTTTGGGAGCGGCGCCGCGGCCGCCGGCCTGCCCTCTCTCGGGGCGTCGGGAGGCGCTCCCCAAGGCCGGCTCCCGCAGGACGGCTGCAGCGTCCCGGGCCTCTGAGTTGGAAGCCGTCCGGCGCCCCGGGTTCGCAGTTGGGAAACGGCGTGCTTTTCATTCTTTGTTTTTCTGGTAAGGGGCTTTTTGGCGCAGTAAGGTTTTCAGAAGTCGTTGGCACGGGCCCTTGCGGCTTTCGCGGGGCTGCCGGCGGCGGCCCCGGGCCTTGGCGCGCCTGTGCTGACGTCCGGAGGCGCTGGTCTGGCCGCAGGCTGATGCCCGGTGGGGGCGTAGCCGAGCGCGTCCACCTCCCGAGCCGCCTCGCGTGTCGAGCTCCGAGGGCTCGCTGTCCCGGGCTGGGCTGCCGGGGCCTGGGACCGCGCTCTGCCGCCCCGCCTTCCCCGGCAGGTCACGTGCAGCCGGTTGATGAGTAACTTCGAGTCAGTCCTATCTGATCCTTTCCACCCTGTTGCTTCCTTCTTGGCCCGGTGGCCGCAGCTCTAACCTTGGGCCCCTGAGGCGCCTCTTCCCTGGCCGCCTTCCGCTGGAAATGTCCCCCAAGCATTGCCTGTGTCCAGAAAGCAGACAACGGCGTTTGAACCTTGACCAGCGTCAAGGGTCTCTCCCAGGGTCTGCGGACGGGATGTCTTTGTCTTTGGACAGGCGGGGCGGGGCTGGGGTCCTGCCGGGAGGACAATGATGGCTCCTTTTCAAGTGGCGATCGGAGGGGAGACGGCTCGCTTCCCTCCCTGCCCGAGCCTTCTCGGTGGCGAAGGCCCCTGAGTGGGACTCCTGCCGCCCACGGGGCCCCCTGGCTGACCCCTCCTTTTCTCTCTCTCCGCAGCATCGTCCCAGACATAGCAGTTGGTACAAAGGTAGGCACTGGGGACGCCGTTTCCTCCTTCCGCCCGCTGACCCCGAGGCCCGTGTGTTACTGCTGGACCGGGGCTTCCGGTTGGGGGCAGCCTCTGTGCTGGCCTGGCAGGGTGGGCAGCTCCCTGGGGGTCGAGGAGGTCCTCCTGGCCTGACTTCCGGAGCCCTGCCTTGAAGTCCAGAACAGCACGTGGTTGGAGGCAGGGTGCCCGGGGGCGGGTGGGGTGCTGAGGGTTTCACGTGGGAGGAGTTGGGGTCTGTCCGCACCCCAGCCAGCGTGCGGGGTGGACGTGGGGGGACCCGAGGACCCCTGGACGCGGCGGGGGAGGCTGGCTGCTTCCGAGGCTCCTCTCGGGGGCTCACTGCTCTTCCTGGATGTCCGGGCAGAGCGTCCCCCGAGGGCGGCCACCATCCTGGGGAGCAGGCGGCAGCTGGCTTGCGGCCGGGCAGCGGCAGGGCCTGGGCTGGTGTCGGCTTTCCCAGCAGACTGCACCGGCCAGCCTTCCTGATCTCCCCTCAGATTAAGCCTGTTTGTTGGGTGGCGGGGGGAGGGGGGCTCCGAGCCGGCACGATGACCCCCTTCCGTGGGGGCCGGCCAGCCAGAGCTCGGGGGCTGTGTCCTCCATTTCGGCTCGGGTCGAGGGTGCACCACTGCGGGTCCCGGGGAGGCCTCCTGGGCCGCCTGAGGCTGAGGACGCGCTGCGCCCTGGCTGATGGTCAGCGGGGCCTCGCTGCCGCCGGGGAGGGGTGCCTGTTCGGCCCCGAGCCCGCTTCCTGGCCTCCCGGTGAGGCTCCTTTGACTTCAGGGCGGAGGCTTTGGGGGCGGCCTGGCCTGACCTTTGTCCCCCTGGGTTCAATCAGCATGCGCCGGCTGTGCCCTGTGGGCAGTCCCTGCTGGGCCGCTGGTCACCACCCGTACCTCCCCGCGCTGGGAGGAGGTGGGCCGACAGGTGGGACTGGCCCAGGAGACCCCACAGGTGTTGATCCTGGAACGCCCGCCACCTTCCGTCACCTTCCGTCCCCGCCTGTCCCCTGTCGGCAGGAGCCGAGATTCAGTTTTTAAGGCTGTGTAGCCAGCGTCCATGCGGGGGCCGCCAGGTGCCCTGTCCAGCCCCCGTCGGGGGCCTTTGCAGGCTGAAGGGCGGCGTCAGTTGGGCCCCCACGGCCCCTCTGCTGCCACTCAGGGTCGTCTGTCCTGGGGGCGTGAGGCGGGCCGTCCTGCCTGGCCGAGGCCGGGTTCCCCTCAGCCGGCGCCGGTTCCCGGCCTGCTCTGTTTATCTCAGTTCAGCTCCAGCCCGTGAGCGTTAAGACCCAGCAGGGGTTTGAGCAGCAGCCTTAGGTGTTGGGCCCTCAGTACGTCCCTCGGTGCCCTGGGGACCCTGGGGTCTGGGCTCAGCGTGGGCCTCAGCGGGTGGCCCGGCAGCCGGGAGGCCAGAGTGTCCTGTTAGCCCCGCGGCGTTGGCCCAGCTGTCCCCGGTCCCTGTCCCGAGGGTGTGCGCGCCTAGAGGGGCTCTGGGGCACCCCAGCCCCGGAACGCCAGCGCCAGGCGGGCTCTCCTGGGTAGGAGGCTGCTGGTGTGTAGCCGCCGAGCTGGCGCTTTAGGGGAGGGCAGAGATAAGGTGTCCTTAACCTGAGAAGGGCCGAGCTAGTGGAAAGGTAGGGGAGGGAGGAGGGGCGAGGCGGGGAGGCGGCGCGGGCCCTCTCTGGCACCGGTTTCGCATCCTGAGGGTGTCGCAGGCGCGCCGCCTCGTCCCGGCGGGCGGCCCTCGGTGGGGTCTGTCCCGTGCTCGTCTGGCGGGAGGCCCTGGTCTGCCTGCCTCCCGCCCGGCGGCCTCTCACGGGCTGCGGGAGGTGGCTCTGCTAGGCTGAGCGGGCCGGCGAGGGTCTGGAGAGAACCATGGGCTGGGAGCCTGCAGTCAGCGAGGTGCCTGCCGCCTGGGGCGGTGGCGGTTCTGGTCGCTGGGCTCTGGCGTACCGACGCGCTGTGCCGTCACCTTGGGCCGTCCCCGCCTGTGCCGACAGGTGGGACTGGCCCAGGAGACCCCACAGGTGTTGATCCTGGAACGCCCGCCACCTTCCGTCACCTTCCGTCCCGCCTGTCCCCTGTCGGCAGGAGCCGAGATTCAGTTTTTAAGGCTGTGTAGCCAGCGTCCATGCGGGGGCCGCCAGGTGCCCTGTCCAGCCCCCGTCGGGGGCCTTTGCAGGCTGAAGGGCGGCGTCAGTTGGGCCCCCACGGCCCCTCTGCTGCCACTCAGGGTCGTCTGTCCTGGGGGCGTGAGGCGGGCCGTCCTGCCTGGCCGAGGCCGGGTTCCCCTCAGCCGGCGCCGGTTCCCGGCCTGCTCTGTTTATCTCAGTTCAGCTCCAGCCCGTGAGCGTTAAGACCCAGCAGGGGTTTGAGCAGCAGCCTTAGGTGTTGGGCCCTCAGTACGTCCCTCGGTGCCCTGGGGACCCTGGGGTCTGGGCTCAGCGTGGGCCTCAGCGGGTGGCCCGGCAGCCGGGAGGCCAGAGTGTCCTGTTAGCCCCGCGGCGTTGGCCCAGCTGTCCCCGGTCCCTGCCCCTGAGGGTGTGCGCGCCTAGAGGGGCTCTGGGGCACCCCAGCCCCGGAACGCCAGCGCCAGGCGGGCTCTCCTGGGTAGGAGGCTGCTGGTGTGTAGCCGCCGAGCTGGCGCTTTAGGGGAGGGCAGAGATAAGGTGTCCTTAACCTGAGAAGGGCCGAGCTAGTGGAAAGGTAGGGGAGGGAGGAGGGGCGAGGCGGGGAGGCGGCGCGGGCCCTCTCTGGCACCGGTTTCGCATCCTGAGGGTGTCGCAGGCGCGCCGCCTCGTCCCGGCGGGCGGCCCTCGGTGGGGTCTGTCCCGTGCTCGTCTGGCGGGAGGCCCTGGTCTGCCTGCCTCCCGCCCGGCGGCCTCTCACGGGCTGCGGGAGGTGGCTCTGCTAGGCTGAGCGGGCCGGCGAGGGTCTGGAGAGAACCATGGGCTGGGAGCCTGCAGTCAGCGAGGTGCCTGCCGCCTGGGGCGGTGGCGGTTCTGGTCGCTGGGCTCTGGTTTCCTCCGACGGGAAAGTGGGACAGTTCTGCTCTGAGCAGGTGGCCGCGGCGCAGCAGGGGGCTTTGGCCTCGCAGGCTGGGCGCGCGAGCCAGGCAGAGCCCCGGCGCGGGCGGGGGCGCGGGGGCGGAGGTGGCTGTGGCACGCAGAGGCCTTGGGGGCGACGGGCCGTCCCTGCCTGGGAAGGGCCTCAGGGCCCCACAGGGGCAGGGGGGCCGCGTCCCGGGGGCCTGGCAGGGAGGCCCGCCTCTGCAGCCAGAGCGCCAGGCCTTCCTCCCCTCTCTTCCAGCGGGGATCCGACGAGCTCTTCTCTGCCTGTGTCACTAACGGACCCTTTATCATGAGCAGCACCTCGGCCTCCACAGGTAACCCGCCGCGGCCCCCTCAGCCGGCGTGGGGAGGGCCCTGCGCTGGGGGCCTGGGCGCCCCGGGCAGCTCACGGCGCTCTCCTGCAGCAAATGGGAACGACAGCAAGAAGTTCAAGGGGGACAACAGGAGCGCGGGCGTGCCCTCCAGGGTGATCCACATCCGGAAGCTGCCCGGCGACGTCACCGAGGGGGAGGTCATCTCCCTGGGGCTGCCCTTCGGGAAGGTCACCAACCTCCTGATGCTGAAAGGAAAGAACCAGGTACGGGGGCGGGCCGGCTCGGGGGGGCGCCAGGCCTGCGCGGCGCGGGGCCGCTCACCTCTGCCCGCCCGCAGGCCTTCATCGAGATGCACACGGAGGAGGCCGCCAACACCATGGTCAACTACTACACGTCGGTGACCCCCGTGCTGCGTGGTCAGCCCATCTACATCCAGTTCTCCAACCACAAGGAGCTCAAGACCGACAGCTCCCCCAACCAGGCGGTACGGGGCCGTTGGGCCGGGCGCTGGGGCTGGGCGGGGCGGGGCGGGGTCTCACGGTCGCGTCCCCACGGCGGGCCCAGGCGGCGCTGCAGGCTGGGAACTCGGGCCAGTCCGGAAACCTGGCCTTGGCAGCCTCGGCGGCTGCGGTGGCGCGGCAGGCGGTGCGGGCCAGAGCCGGCTGGCCTTGGCAGCCTCGGCGGGCGGGGGCGCGGGGGCGGAGGTGGCTGTGGCACGCAGAGGCCTTGGGGGCGACGGGCCGTCCCTGCCTGGGAAGGGCCTCAGGGCCCCACAGGGGCAGGGGGGCCGCGTCCCGGGGGCCTGGCAGGGAGGCCCGCCTCTGCAGCCAGAGCGCCAGGCCTTCCTCCCCTCTCTTCCAGCGGGGATCCGACGAGCTCTTCTCTGCCTGTGTCACTAACGGACCCTTTATCATGAGCAGCACCTCGGCCTCCACAGGTAACCCGCCGCGGCCCCCTCAGCCGGCGTGGGGAGGGCCCTGCGCTGGGGGCCTGGGCGCCCCGGGCAGCTCACGGCGCTCTCCTGCAGCAAATGGGAACGACAGCAAGAAGTTCAAGGGGGACAACAGGAGCGCGGGCGTGCCCTCCAGGGTGATCCACATCCGGAAGCTGCCCGGCGACGTCACCGAGGGGGAGGTCATCTCCCTGGGGCTGCCCTTCGGGAAGGTCACCAACCTCCTGATGCTGAAAGGAAAGAACCAGGTACGGGGGCGGGCCGGCTCGGGGGGGCGCCAGGCCTGCGCGGCGCGGGGCCGCTCACCTCTGCCCGCCCGCAGGCCTTCATCGAGATGCACACGGAGGAGGCCGCCAACACCATGGTCAACTACTACACGTCGGTGACCCCCGTGCTGCGTGGTCAGCCCATCTACATCCAGTTCTCCAACCACAAGGAGCTCAAGACCGACAGCTCCCCCAACCAGGCGGTACGGGCCCGCTGGGCCGGGCGCTGGGGCTGGGCGGGGCTGGGCGGGGTCTCACAGTCTCGTCCCCACAGCGGGCCCAGGCGGCGCTGCAGGCTGTGAACTCGGTCCAGTCCGGAAACCTGGCCTTGGCAGCCTCGGCGGCTGCGGTGGACGCGGGCATGGCGGTGGCGGGCCAGAGCCCGGTGCTCAGGATCATCGTGGAGAACCTGTTCTACCCCGTGACGCTGGACGTGCTGCACCAGGTGAGGGCGGGCGGGCAGGCGGGCGGGCGGGCGGGCGGGGTGGGTGGGCGGGCGGGGCCGGGCTGACCCACTGCCCGCTCGCTCCCCAGATTTTCTCCAAGTTTGGCACCGTTCTGAAGATCATCACCTTCACCAAGAACAACCAGTTCCAGGCGCTGCTGCAGTACGCCGACCCCGTGAGCGCCCAGCACGCCAAGCTGGTGAGTGGCCCCGGGCCAGGCCGCTGCGGCCCCAGCCGCCAGGCGCCCGCTGACGGCCCCCCGTGTCCCCGCAGTCCCTGGACGGCCAGAACATCTACAACGCGTGCTGCACGCTGCGCATCGATTTCTCCAAGCTCACCAGCCTCAACGTCAAGTACAACAACGACAAGAGTCGCGACTACACGCGCCCCGACCTGCCGTCCGGTGACAGCCAGCCCTCCCTGGACCAGACCATGGCCGCCGCCTTCGGTGAGAGGCCCGGGGAGGCCGCTCGGGCAGGACTGGTAGTGCGGCTAGGCGCCCTCACGGCCCGCCCCGCCCCGCCCCGGGGGCCTGCAGCCCGCGCGCGCCCGCGGCGCGACGGCTAGTGTCTCGTTTGTTTCTAGGTGCGCCTGGTCTAATGTCAGCCTCTCCGTATGCAGGAGCTGGTTTCCCTCCCACCTTTGCCATTCCTCAGGCTGCAGGTACTCACCCGCTCGCCCAGCGCTGCCCCTGCATGTGCGCACCTGGCCGGGCTCTGCTCCCACGGCGGCCGGCGGGGCTGGGCGCGGAGCCTGCTGCCGACCAGCGCCTGTGGTTGGAGGGAGGCGGCCCGAGTGGTGCGCTGAGTGGCCGGGTGAGCAGCGCGGCGTCCCCCTGGAGGCCAGATGCCCGCCTGCGGGACCGTCCTGCGCTTGTGCTCCGCCCAGGGCCGGCTGCGTGGTGATGGGCGCCCGTGTGCACGCGCTGCCACGGCCGCCGGGGCTCCGCTGCGTCCCAGGGCTGGCGCCTGTTGCGCTGCGGGCACGAGCCGGCCCGGTGCCGTGCGGAGTGTGGACGAGGGCCGCGGGCGCAGCTGGGCCTGGGCCAGGCGCCTGCCCCACCGCATCTCCGTTTGCACTTGCGTGAGGACGGGCTGGACCTGCATGGTCCTCGCGAGACCACGGGGCTCCTCTCACCGGGCGCCCTCGTCCCGCAGGTCTCTCTGTACCCAACGTGCACGGGGCCCTGGCCCCTCTGGCTATCCCGTCGGCGGCGGCGGCGGCGGCGGCGGCGGGCCGGATCGCCATCCCAGGCCTGGCGGGGGCCGGCAACTCCGTCCTGCTGGTCAGCAACCTCAACCCCGAGGTATGTGGCGCCTCCGGGCTGTCCTCCGGGAGTCGGGAGTCGGGGAGTGCCCCAGTCCTAGTGCAGACAGAGCCCCTGCCGAGGCCCTGGGCCCCAGAGCTGGCCTAGGCCTGGCTGGCGCTGCTGGGCATCCACCTGTCCCGCTGACGTCACCCACTGCTGCCGCCTGCCGCAGCGCGCGGAGTTCTGTTTGCTTGACATCTTAATTTACGTTCCTGATTTCACGATGCTGAGAGTTGACGTATTTGGTACACGAGACCAACCTCGAAATCTCCAGCCCAGGAAGCCTCTGTCTGCAGGGGTGGGGGGCGTACGAGCCGAGGCCACTTGCCGCGGCCCGAGGGGCAGCCAGGCTGTGCCCGTCCTGGGCAGGTGGGCTCAGGGAGCGGGGGCGAAGCAGTCGAGGCTCAGTATTTGCTTCTTAAGACGGGTTCCTGTTGACTTAACAAGCTGCTCTCCTGCCTGTCTGACCTCGTGTGACTCTCGGCCTCCCCAGCCCTGCCCCAGCTCCTCTGGCCAGGCGGTCCGCTCGCAGTGTCCGGCGCGCCCGGCCGAGGCTCTGGGGCGGGCTGAGGAGACGGCGCCTGGGGCCCGGTGGGGGCGTGCGTGGGGGGCCGGCAGGCGCCTCCTCCTCCCCGCGAGGGCGCTCCGCCTGCCGCCCGGCGCGTGCCTGTGGCGTGAGTGGTCTTGAGTGATGGGGCACCGTGTGTTTTCTTACGTATTTACTGACCTGTGTTTTTGCTACTTTTTTTCTTTTCTCCCCTTCCCCTTTCCCAATTTTTTTTCTTGCCCTGATCCGGAATTTCTTTGCCAACTGACTGCACGGTACTTCTGCTTCCTGTTGTTGCTTGAAACAAAACAAAACCATAAATAAATAAAAAAAAAAAATTCCCCCTCAAACCCTGCTCTCCGGAAACCAACCTGCCCTTGAATATTAACATCCTGACAACTTCATCATCCATCAACCTGCACGCCTGTGGGGCTGCCTCCTCGTGGTGGACGATTGGCACCTCGCCCCCGGGCCTCCCCCTTTCCCTGTCCCTCGCTGCCTTGCTCTGCTGTCCTCTAAAGAGAGTCACACCCCAAAGCCTCTTTATTCTCTTCGGTATGTTATCGTTCACCCTTTTATTACCTGGTTTTCATGAAATGGAGGTGGTTGTTAGCCCTGAGATTCTGACGCGTGCGGTCTGGGCTGCGGTTTGCGTATTTATTTGGACTCCAGAGCATGCTTCCCTGCCCGCATGTCGTTGGCAGCGTAAACGTGTCGGTAGCATGCGACAGGAGTTTGGTTCCTTGGCAATTGACCTTTTCTGGATTTGATGGCTTCTTTGCGGAAGGCAGCCCTCCCAGCCATGCTCCCTGTGGCCAGACAGGTTCTCAGAGGCAGACTAAGCAAATGGGGAGAGCCAGCCCCGTGCGGGAGCGTGGGGCTTGGGGGCCGGGGCGGCGGGCGGGCCGGGGCTCAGTGGCCTGTCTCTGCCCTTGAAGGCGTGTACGGGGACGTGCAGCGGGTGAAGATTCTGTTCAACAAGAAGGAGAACGCCCTGGTGCAGATGGCGGACGGGAGCCAGGCTCAGCTGGGTAAGGGGCCCCCGGGAGAGGGCTGGGCGGCGGGCGGGGTGCCCGGGGCCCTGGGTCACCTGCCCTGTCCCCACCCCAGCCATGAGCCACCTGAACGGGCACAAGCTGCACGGGAAGCCAGTGCGCATCACGCTCTCCAAGCACCAGAACGTGCAGCTGCCCCGCGAGGGCCAGGAGGACCAGGGCTTGACCAAGGACTACGGCAACTCGCCCCTGCACCGCTTCAAGAAGCCTGGCTCCAAGAACTTCCAGAACATCTTCCCGCCCTCGGCCACCCTGCACCTCTCCAACATCCCGTGAGTGCCTGGCCTGGGGCGGAGGGGGGTCTCCGGTGCTTCTGAGGCCCCCCGTCGCTGGACACTGGCCACTGTCCCGGGGCACGGCTCCCGCTCACCTCTCTCCCCTCGCAGGCCCTCCATCTCTGAGGAGGACCTCAAGATGCTCTTCTCCGGCAACGGTGGCATCGTCAAAGGGTTCAAGTTCTTCCAGTAAGCACCGCCCCCCGCCCGAGGCCCCGGCCTCCCGGCCCTCCCCCCGCCTCACGCCGCCCTCCCCTCGCAGGAAGGACCGCAAGATGGCGCTGATCCAGATGGGCTCCGTGGAGGAGGCCATCCAGGCGCTCATCGACCTGCACAACCACGACCTGGGTGAGAACCACCACCTGCGGGTGTCCTTCTCCAAGTCCACCATCTAGGCGCCACCCAGGACCAGCCTGCCGGGCACCCGGCCACAACTTCCATCATTCCAGAAAAAAGCCACTTTAAAAAGCAGCTGAAGTGACCTTAAAAGACCAGAGATTTTATTTTTTTAAAAAAGAAATCAGTTTACCTGTTTTTAAAAGAAATTAAATCTAATTCACTGGCTCACCGTGGGGAGGTGGGGCACCAGCCTCAGGCCCTCGGTGACCGGTGGACGGCACCACCCGCCTGGCCCCTGCCCGTGCCTTCCGCCGCCTGCGGGGCGGGCGCTCCCAAACCTCCACTCGGCTTTCTTGTGCCTTAAACCCGCTGCTCCGGCAGGGCCTTCTTGGGGTAGCAGACGCGTAGGGGTTTGGGGGCCTGCAGGGTCAGCCTCCCCGGGATCATGTGCCTGGCGTGGTGGGGGCTCCGGCCGCCACCCAGTCCTTTAATCAAGTGTGTGATTCTCCTCCGCCCCGGGGCCTCCCTGGACCCCTCCCTGTTGCTTCCTGAGCTCGTCTCCACCGTGATCTCTGTATTAGGCTTCAGTGCAGCTGCAGACACCCGTGCCTAGCAATATTCCAGCTGACCAAATATTCTAATCTTTCATTTATATGCAAAAGAAATAGTTTTAAGTAACTTTTTATATAGCAAGATGATACAGATGGTATGCGTGTAACCTGAACTCTTCCTCGTGCTATGACCTTGTATACTGTACCTTTATTTTATTCCTTGTCGCTGAGTCGCAGGGCAGGGTCCGGCTTCCAGGGCAGACGCGGGGGCCGGCCCGTCTGCCGCCCCGATGCCTTACTCACACCCGACTGTCCTTCCCGGGACAAGCGCTCTTAAAACTTTTTCAGGGTTTCTTTTCTTCCTGCAAATTTTGGACCAAAGTTTTGTTTGTTCCTTCGTCTGCCTCTGATGCTGGGAGCCCAGGAGGCTGGTGACAGCCCCAGCCTCCCGTCTTCACGCCTCGGCCCGCGCCCGCGGGCCCGGGGCCGCCCTGCACGCAGGCCTCTGCCGGCCGGCCCTCCTCGGGGCCTGGGCCTCGAGTTTCCATGGTGGGGTGGAACAAGGGTGTAAATATTTATAATTTTTTATACCTGTTGTTAAGACGTGAGGGGCAGCAGATGCGGTTTTTTATGGTGACACAGATGTATATTTTGATAACAGCAATTACAGGCTCAGTATTGTAAGGAGCACGGCAGGCCACGGCCCGCCGCCGGCTTGTAATGCAGAGAGAACCGAATTAAAGCGATTTTATAACAACTCCTACCTTTTCTGCAGGCTCTTTTTTCCTGTCCACATGTATAAGGCGGCCTGGCCAGTCTGTACTGGACTCTGAATAAATCATTCTCTGTATCCCGCTTGATTTACCTGTTTTTAAAAGAAATTAAATCTAATTCACTGGCTCACCGTGGGGAGGTGGGGCACCAGCCTCAGGCCCTCGGTGACCGGTGGACGGCACCACCCGCCTGGCCCCTGCCCGTGCCTTCCGCCGCCTGCGGGGCGGGCGCTCCCAAACCTCCACTCGGCTTTCTTGTGCCTTAAACCCGCTGCTCCGGCAGGGCCTTCTTGGGGTAGCAGACGCGTAGGGGTTTGGGGGCCTGCAGGGTCAGCCTCCCCGGGATCATGTGCCTGGCGTGGTGGGGGCTCCGGCCGCCACCCAGTCCTTTAATCAAGTGTGTGATTCTCCTCCGCCCCGGGGCCTCCCTGGACCCCTCCCTGTTGCTTCCTGAGCTCGTCTCCACCGTGATCTCTGTATTAGGCTTCAGTGCAGCTGCAGACACCCGTGCCTAGCAATATTCCAGCTGACCAAATATTCTAATCTTTCATTTATATGCAAAAGAAATAGTTTTAAGTAACTTTTTATATAGCAAGATGATACAGATGGTATGCGTGTAACCTGAACTCTTCCTCGTGCTATGACCTTGTATACTGTACCTTTATTTTATTCCTTGTCGCTGAGTCGCAGGGCAGGGTCCGGCTTCCAGGGCAGACGCGGGGGCCGGCCCGTCTGCCGCCCCGATGCCTTACTCACACCCGACTGTCCTTCCCGGGACAAGCGCTCTTAAAACTTTTTCAGGGTTTCTTTTCTTCCTGCAAATTTTGGACCAAAGTTTTGTTTGTTCCTTCGTCTGCCTCTGATGCTGGGAGCCCAGGAGGCTGGTGACAGCCCCAGCCTCCCGTCTTCACGCCTCGGCCCGCGCCCGCGGGCCCGGGGCCGCCCTGCACGCAGGCCTCTGCCGGCCGGCCCTCCTCGGGGCCTGGGCCTCGAGTTTCCATGGTGGGGTGGAACAAGGGTGTAAATATTTATAATTTTTTATACCTGTTGTTAAGACGTGAGGGGCAGCAGATGCGGTTTTTTATGGTGACACAGATGTATATTTTGATAACAGCAATTACAGGCTCAGTATTGTAAGGAGCACGGCAGGCCACGGCCCGCCGCCGGCTTGTAATGCAGAGAGAACCGAATTAAAGCGATTTTATAACAACTCCTACCTTTTCTGCAGGCTCTTTTTTCCTGTCCACATGTATAAGGCGGCCTGGCCAGTCTGTACTGGACTCTGAATAAATCATTCTCTGTATCCTGCGCTTGATTTCCCTCTTTATTGGGCTTGTGGATTTCACTGCTGTCTCCTCTAAACTCGGCCGCGTTTCCCTCGCGTGGGGGTTCCGGGGCTCCCCAGACGCCCAGACACGGAGACTGCGCTGTGCTCCAGGATGGACTTTATTTCCCCTCCGCCCCGCCCGCCCGCCCGCCCTCAGTCCGGGAACCTGCGCGCGGCCGCCTGCATCTTCCGGTAGTAGCTCTCGGCCTCGGCCTCCGCCGCCTCCCGCTCGCCGGGCCCCAGGCCGCCGGCCTTGCGCCGCAGCGTCGACTCCCGGCTGCCTGGACCCAGTGCGCTGTCGGCCAGGCCCAGAGGGGGCAGCCCCTCGCCCGTGGCCAGGTTGACAGTGGCCACGGCCCCAAACCGCGGCTCCTCCTGGTCCACGTCGCTGATGGACGAGCCTGGGGAGACGCCCGGGGGCTTGGCCCCAGCGCGGAAGCCGCGGGCCAGGTCCCCCAGCTCGTAGCCGCCCTCCCCGTCCACCCCTCTGGCCCCGGCACCCGCCGCCTTCCACTCCCAGGGCCCGTTACCCGCGGACAGGTGGACCACGGGGTGGTGGGGCGCGTGCGCGTCGATGGTGACGATGCTCGCCGAGTCGCGGTCGGACGGCGACCTGTACTGGGAGGAGTCGGAGCTGGCGCTGGACGAGGACGCCGTCTCGGCCGCCTTGGGGCCGGGCGCGCCCGGGGCCTTGGACATGGCGATGACCTGCAGCAGCCGGGGCGGGTTGGCCACGCGGGGCTGGGCCGAGGCCGCGCCCACCGCGGCCCCGCTCTTCTCCGCCATCAGGAGCCACTTGGCTCGCACCGCCGCGCTGCTGCCGGGGGACAGGCTGGCGGCCGCCTGGGTCCCCTCCTCGGGGATGTGGACCAGCGGCTGCGGCCCGGCCCGCGGCGGCAGGAGGACCCGCGGCCCGAGCCCGGGCCGGGCCTGCACCGTGGGGTACAGCGAGGGAGGCGCCGGCCCCTCCTCGCCCCCCTCCTCCTCCTCCTCCTCCTCCTCCTCCTCCTCCTCGGCCATGGGCTCCGCGGGCGCCCGCAGGTGCGCGGGGCTGGCCTCGTCCGGCAGCCCCAGGCCTCGGCCCTCCAGCGACTTCTGCTTCCACTCGCTGATGAGCTGCTTGGAGCGCGAGGCGTCCAGGGGCACGTGGATGGTCATGTGGCGGCGGGCGGGGTCGTCCAGCGAGGGGGTGCTGACGCGGGGGAGCGTGTGGCTGAAGGTCACCATGTTCTCCTTGCCCATTGGGCTGCGGGGGGCCAGCAGGTCCACGTCCACGCTGGCCCGCTTCAGGCTGCCCAGGGAGGCCTTGTCGCGGGCCACGGGCCGGGGCGCGCCCTCCAGCCTGCCGGGCGGACCCAGCTCGTCGGTGCTCACCGACTTGTTCTGCTGGTACACGGAGTCGTGGCCCCGCTGGGTCAGGGCCCGCAGCGCGTCCTTGGCCGGCGCCGGGGCCGCGGGTCTCTCTGCCGGCGGGGCCTGGAAGTTGCCCACCGCGTGGCAGGCCTGGGGACGAGACGGGGACTGGGTGTGAGGCCCGTGACCAGAGACCGGGGTGCCGCGGGGGCTGGAGAGGGCCGCCGTCTCCCCACGGCCCCCCGTCTGGCCTCTGGTCACTCCTTCTGCACATCGGCCAAGTCTGGTCCCATGAAACTCGGCCTCCAGCTCCCCAGAGAGAGGACAGGAGCCCCCCGGGGGGCAGGGCTGGCGCCGCGGGGCCCTCACCAGGTAGGCGGCGATGCCGGCCCCGATGAGGAAGCCCGCGTAGACGTCCACGGGGTGACTGCGGTACTGCGTGATCTGGGTGAGGCCGCAGACGCCCGCCGCGATGGCGAAGGAGAACACCAGGATGGGCTTCAGCAGCTTGGTGGTGTCCGAGATGACCGCGTTGAAGTACATCTGCGGGGGGGCAGTGGGCCGTTAGGGCCGCGGGCGCGGGGGCGGCCCGGGCGCGGGGCGGCACTCACCGACACGTAGACGGCGGCGAAGGCGGACAGGGTGGCGTGCTGCGACGGGAAGGTCTTCCTGCAAGAGGCGCGGGGTGAGCCTGCGGCACGGGGCCGGCGGCTCCCGGCGGGCTCGGGGGGCGGGGCTGGCACGCTCACCTTGCGGACAGGATGGCGTGGGCGTCGAGGCCGGAGCAGATGTCCTGCGTGATGTAGGGGTTGGCCTCGCAGGACGTGCCCAGCAGGGTGTAGTTGGGCTTGCAGACCGTCAGGAAGAAGGGCGCGTGGTAGCCCGTGGCCAGCTGGATGACGTCCGTCACCAGGGCCGTGGCGCACAAGCCGAACACGTGGACGCCTGCGGGCGGGGCGGTGAGGCCGGGGCGCGGGCCAGCCCCCCGCCCGCGGCACAGGGACGCCGGGGCCTTACCGACAAAGCGCACGGTCCGCCGAAGGAAGGAGTTGAAGTTACAGCCGCCGGCGTGGATGCTGCCCTCCGGCCCGCCGGGGCCCCCGCCGCGGCCCCACAGCCGGGACTGCCAGCAGTACAGCATGCCCTCGCCCAGCATGATCTGTGGGCGGCGGGGCGGTCAGCGGGGCTCCCGGCTTGGGGCCGCGGCCGGCCCAGCCCGGAGACTCACCGAGGCTCTCTCTGCCGGCGGGGCCTGGAAGTTGCCCACCGCGTGGCAGGCCTGGGGACGAGACGGGGACTGGGTGTGAGGCCCGTGACCAGAGACCGGGGTGCCGCGGGGGCTGGAGAGGGCCGCCGTCTCCCCACGGCCCCCCGTCTGGCCTCTGGTCACTCCTTCTGCACATCGGCCAAGTCTGGTCCCATGAAACTCGGCCTCCAGCTCCCCAGAGAGAGGACAGGAGCCCCCCGGGGGGCAGGGCTGGCGCCGCGGGGCCCTCACCAGGTAGGCGGCGATGCCGGCCCCGATGAGGAAGCCCGCGTAGACGTCCACGGGGTGACTGCGGTACTGCGTGATCTGGGTGAGGCCGCAGACGCCCGCCGCGATGGCGAAGGAGAACACCAGGATGGGCTTCAGCAGCTTGGTGGTGTCCGAGATGACCGCGTTGAAGTACATCTGCGGGGGGGCAGTGGGCCGTTAGGGCCGCGGGCGCGGGGGCGGCCCGGGCGCGGGGCGGCACTCACCGACACGTAGACGGCGGCGAAGGCGGACAGGGTGGCGTGCTGCGACGGGAAGGTCTTCCTGCAAGAGGCGCGGGGTGAGCCTGCGGCACGGGGCCGGCGGCTCCCGGCGGGCTCGGGGGGCGGGGCTGGCACGCTCACCTTGCGGACAGGATGGCGTGGGCGTCGAGGCCGGAGCAGATGTCCTGCGTGATGTAGGGGTTGGCCTCGCAGGACGTGCCCAGCAGGGTGTAGTTGGGCTTGCAGACCGTCAGGAAGAAGGGCGCGTGGTAGCCCGTGGCCAGCTGGATGACGTCCGTCACCAGGGCCGTGGCGCACAAGCCGAACACGTGGACGCCTGCGGGCGGGGCGGTGAGGCCGGGGCGCGGGCCAGCCCCCCGCCCGCGGCACAGGGACGCCGGGGCCTTACCGACAAAGCGCACGGTCCGCCGAAGGAAGGAGTTGAAGTTACAGCCGCCGGCGTGGATGCTGCCCTCCGGCCCGCCGGGGCCCCCGCCGCGGCCCCACAGCCGGGACTGCCAGCAGTACAGCATGCCCTCGCCCAGCATGATCTGTGGGCGGCGGGGCGGTCAGCGGGGCTCCCGGCTTGGGGCCCGCGGCCGGCCCAGCCCGGAGACTCACCGAGGCTGCGGGCGCCGCGAAGGCCAGGCTGAGGAGCATGAGCAGGGGGATGAGCTCCTCGCTCGTCTCCACGTAGGGCATGGACAGCGTGCGGTCGTAGCACTGGAAGCCCACCTGGGCGGGCTTGAAGAGGTCCGTCAGCTCCAGGAAGTAGAGGGACACGATGGAGGCGGCCACGATGGGCAGCTGCGGGAGGGCCACGGCCAGGGTCGCGCCGCCCCGTGCAGAGCGCCTGCCCCTGGACGCGGCCCGACCCCTGGCTCGGCCCCCAGCCGCGCGGCTGCTCACCCACCGAGCAGCTCGGTTCTGCGGCGAGTGACCCGGGAGCCGCGATCCACCCCCGTCCACCAGCACTCCTTCCAGCCGCCCTCCTCCGGCCTCGCGGGCCGCTCACAGCCACGCCTCTGTCGGCTCATGCCTGCTTCCTTCCTTTCACCCGTCTACTGGCACGTCCACCCGTCCACATACCACCACACCCAGCGAGCACGCTTGCTTGCTTCCTTACGTCTCTTCAGACATCCACCCGCCCGTCTGTCCAGCCACGCTCACCTCCTTGCCTTCCATCCGCCCCTCTCCGCTCGTCGTCTGCAGATGGTCCTTTCACCCCTCCATTCGCCCATCACCCACCAAGCGTCTGTCACCCGTTCATCAACGTTCCATCCACGTGTTCATGCATTTTGCCTTTTATCCATTCGTCCTCACCCACCCGTACGTCTACCCATCCGTCCACCAGCCCACCCGCATCCATCACTCATCCAAAAACTCATTCATCCGTGCATCGACTTCTAAGCACAACCGTCCATCTGTCCGCCCACCCACCCTTTCTCTCCACTCGTCCATCGGCATTGCCCACCCCCCCTCACGTCCTCCAGTCGTTACCCACCTGCTCATCGTCTCCCACCGTCCAGCCCCCGCCCACCCATCCGTCCGTGCCCCTCCCATCTACCAGCCATCCACTTATGCTGCCCCCACCTGCTCATCCGCCAGCCCACCGTCGACCCGCCCGCCCAACCACCTTCCCGTCCACCTGTCATCCTTCCATAAACCCACCACTGATCCATCCGTCCACCTACCCATCCATCCATCAACTTCCAACACGTCTGTCCCCCTACGCATTTTCTGTCCATCTGACCCCCACCCATCCATCCGCTGACCCTCCCTCCCTTCTTCCCGCCCATCCGTCGCCCACCCACACATCAGCCCACCCACCCGTCCATCATCCATTCGTACAAAAATCCCCTATCGACTTCCAACTTCTATTCATTCATCACCCAGCCAGCCATTCAGTCACACACCCACCCGCCCACCCAGCCCGCCCACTGCCCCGTCCACCCCCCTGCACCATCTGCCACCACCCGTGGGCCAGCCACTCACACGTGCCTCACTCAGCCACCCGTCAACCCCTGCCATCCGTCCACTCACCCCTACCCGTCTATCTACCCGCCCATCCGTGCGTCATCCGTGTACCCTCCCATCCGTCCATCCACTCATCTTCCATTCTTTGCATCCGCGCACCCGCCCATCCAGTCAGCATCCATTCATCCGTCTACTCATCCTTCCTTCCGTCAACTCCTCCGTGTGTCCATCCATCCGTCCGTCCACGTACCCATCCTCCATTCAACCACGTATCACCCTTTCATCCAGACACCCATCCCTCTGTCCATCAGCTTCCAACATCTGTCCGTCCATTCACTCACATCCCTCTGACCACCCGTCCACCCCCCTTCCATCACCCATCCACCCACTGCCTCACCCATATTCATCCACCCGTCCGGCCACCCACCCATCATCTGTCCAGTCATCTACACGTCCTTCCTTCCACCTGCCCATCATCCCACTTGTTCACTTGTCCAATTACCCATTCATCCAAACACCTCCCCTCCATCCACCAACTTTCCACATCCATCCATCTACTCAGTTATTCATTTTCCATCAGTCTGACCACCCACCAGCCCATCCATCCGTCCGTCCCCCGTCCCCCGTCTCACCCATCCACCCACGTACGTATCTATCCTGCTGTCCTTCCATCACCCGTCCATCCGCCCTCCATCCACCCTCCGTCATTCTTTCCATCGCTATATTCACCGTCCATCCATCCACCCTCCATCCACGCCTACTTCCTTTCATCTATCTACCCATACGCTCACACTCACTCACCCACCCATTCATCTATCCACCTGCCATCTTCCCTCCTTAAATAAACCCATCAATCCATTATCCTTTATTAAACCCACCATCTGTCCATTACCCATCCATTCATCCAAACGTCCATCCCTCCATCAACCTTCAACGCCCATCTCTCCATGTATTCATTCTCCAATCATCAGCCCCTCACTCACCCGCCCGCCTCTCCGCCATCCATCACCCACCACAGCCCATCTACCATCCAAGACCATCCGTCCATCCACCCATCACCTTCCTCATCCATCCAGGCCCCAGTCCATCCGCCCCTCCTGCCTTCATACAGGCACCTGTCATCCATCCATCACCTGCCATTATTCAGCTATCAATCCACCTTCCGTTCATCCATCCACTCACACTTGCCTTTTTTCCTTCCTTAAATAAACCCATCAATCCATTATCCTTTATTAAACCCACCATCTGTCCATTACCCATCCATTCATCCAAACGTCCATCCCTCCATCAACCTTCAACGCCCATCTCTCCATGTATTCATTCTCCAATCATCAGCCCCTCACTCACCCGCCCGCCTCTCCGCCATCCATCACCCACCACAGCCCATCTACCATCCAAGACCATCCGTCCATCCACCCATCACCTTCCTCATCCATCCAGGCCCCAGTCCATCCGCCCCTCCTGCCTTCATACAGGCACCTGTCATCCATCCATCACCTGCCATTATTCAGCTATCAATCCACCTTCCGTTCATCCATCCACTCACACTTGCCTTTTTTCCTTCCTTCCATCCACTACCCACCCAGCCACTCCCCCACCCTTCCGTCCGTCCACCCACCCACTCGTCATTTAACTTCTCAGTTACCCCTACTGCTCTGAACGACCTCGAGAGCACACACAGGCTCCCGCCTCTTGTCTCTCCTCTCAGGGACGGACGATGACTCGGAGCCCTCTGGGGCCCGGCCCGCTCTGAGACGCCATCCGTTGTGCCGCCTTTTCTCCCTCTGCACCCCAGACCCTTACGTGCCGGCGTCACGTGAAGCCCTGGGAACACCTGGCCCACGGAGTATGCTGAACACACGAACCCTGGGAGCTGCTCGTTCACACAGCCGTTCTGCACGGCCTGATCGCGAGCCCCCGGGCGACGGCACGGAGCACACGGGATGCTCTCCTCGTCCCGGGCAGCTGGGGTGGACGGGTTCGCAGCTGCACGTGCCTCGGTCGCTGGCAGTGCGCCCGCGGGGGCGGCGGGGCGGCGTCCACCCCACGCCCGCTCACCGCTCGTACTGCCGAGCGCCGGGCAGACTGCAGTGGAGCCCGCTTACAGAGGCGAACCCTCCGGCATCCTCTGCCCCCGCTTCTGGTCAGGGTCTCGTCCGCGGGGGCCTCTGGGACCAGAGAGCAGGTGGACCCCCGGGGGCTCAGCTGCCCGGGGAAGCCCTCGGCTCCACTGTGCATACGGTGCCTTGAGCGGAGCCTCGGTCTCCCACGCGGCCCTGGCCGGGGCTCTGAGAGGGGAAACGGCCAAAGCTGGGTCAGCGGGGCTTACAGGAGCCGGGCCTGGGCCGCTGTCCGGGGAGCACGTACAGAGCGCCTGCTGCATGCGGGCTCCGGGCCCAAGGCAGCTGCGGGAAGCAGCTCGGGGCCACCGCCTGGGCTTGCATTCTGGCCCCCTGCGTCCCAGCACCTCAGCTTTCCCAGCAGGAACAGGAACGACGAAGTGGCCACCCCCAGGGCGTGCGGGCAGGACTGGACGAGCAAACACACGGCGAGCACGGGGCACCCGGCGCGTGTGGAGCCTGCGGTGGTATCGGCGGCAGCTGGCCGCCGCCTCCGCGTCGCCGGCGGCGTGAACTGGCTCAGCGGGCAGGCGGCCTCTGGCCCAGAGAGGGTTTAGGGCACAACGGTAAAATCACCGAATCTTTCCAAGTGAGGGCCACGCTGAAGACCCCCCACACCTTTCCAAGCCCCAGGCGCTGTGGCGGTCATGCCTGGCCAGCTCCCCCGCCGCGCCTCCAGCCGTCTGCCGCCACTGCCCGTCGGGCCCCCCGGAGGCGCCCGGAGGCGGGATGGGCTGCAGGGGCCCACGTCAGAGTCGGCCACCCGGAGGGCCTGTCGTGCCTCTGGAATCCCAGCACTCACTCCTCACTGCGTCCAGAGCCCCTCAGCTGAAAACCAGGAACCCCTCCGAACACATCTGCCCCGAAGGAAGGTCACACACACACTTGCGAAGGTGGGCCAGCCGGCTTGCTCTGGGGATGTGTGCGCTTACACGGGACCACACACAACCCTGGGCGTCCCTGGCGGCTCGGACAGTGAAGAGTCTGCCCGACGCAGGTGCCCGGGGCTCAAGCCCTAGGTCAAGAAGATCCCCGGGAGGAGGGAATGGCTGCCCACTCCAGTATTCTTGGGCATCCCAGGTGCCGCCCGTGCAGGAGACCCGAGCTCAATCCCTGGGTCAGGAAGATCCCCGGGAGGAGGGAATGGCCACCTGCTCCAATGCTCTCGCCTGGAGACTCCCACAGACAGCAGAGCCTGGGGGACAACAGTCCACAGGGTGGCAGCAAATCAGACACGACCGAAGCGACCTAGCGTGCACGCACAAACGGAACGCTGGGGGAACAGGAAATGCAGAGCAGGGCCGGGTACAGCTTTGCACCCGTTGGGTCAGTCACAATCCAAAGGCCACTAACACTCAGTCCAGACTGGCCTGCACCACAGGCACCTGCAGGGGCCTCTGAGAGGAATCAGGGGTCTTCCTCAAGTGACCACACCTGGCTCCCTAGGGATGCACCATGCAAATAAGTTCTGCACCCTTGTGCGGGGTGACACAGGCCAAAGAGGTTAAAAAGAGTCTCCTTCTAGGAATGTCTGTGACACGCTACGGCTAGGAAGCCCCCCCCCCCCCGGCCAATGCCCAGGGGCTAGCGCTGGAGTATTACGCAGCAGTGAAAAATCGTGGGGCATCCTTTCCTTGGACAATGGGAAGCGAAGATCTCTGCTAGAATTTTCAAGGGCAGGGGCTTCCCTGGTGGTCAGTGGCTAAGACCTAGCACTCCAAGGGGCCCAGGTCTGATCCCTGATCAGGGAACTAGATCCCACATGCCCCACATGCTGCAACTGAAGATCCTGCATTCCACAACTAAGACCCTGCCTGAAGCCAAAAGCAAGTCAATGAACCAAGGGCCGGAGCCCGTGTTTCCACGGGAAGGGGGGAAGGGCCGCCTCTCTGGTGAGCGTGGACGGGAGGCTGGCTGTGGTCGCTTCCGTCGCGTCCGACTCCTGGTGAGCCCTGGACTGCGGCCACCAGGCTCCTCCGTCCATGGGCCTCTCCCGGCGAGGGCCCTGTGGGGGCGGCCATGCCCTCCTCCGGGGGTCCTTCCGACCCAGGGCCTAAACGCGCCTCCCTCACCCTCCTCATTTAGCAGGCGGTGCTTTACCACGAGCGCCACCTGGGAGGGCTCGGGTGAAAGGCTTTCTGGAGAGGAATTCAGACACGGGGGAGCTGTACAGCACTGGGAAGGCATAGCCTACTGGAGTGCGGGTTCAAATGGGACTTGGAAAAATAATCAGGTTTTCCGCCTGCGGGGAGACGCCCACTGGCCTGGGTGACCCCGCGTGGGTGAGGCTGGGTGCTGTCTGCAGGGGTCCAGGGGAACCTCCCCTCCACGACCACGCCTGGCCCCCTGCCTGGACCTGGGCCTCCTGGACTGGCGAGCAGAGGGCACTGTGGGCCACCCAGGTGCTGCCCATCTAAGTGGGCTGTGCCTCACCTGCCTGTAGTCAACGCTCAGGACGTGCTCCCGAGGCCCTCACCACCTGCGGAACCTGTTCTATCAGAGCTCGGCAAGCCATAAGCAGCGGAGGGATTTCCATCCAGACCCTCAGGCCTCCCACCCTCTCGCTGGAGGGAGACAGAGCATCCACACCCCGCTGCCGCCTTCCCACAGCCTCCAGCACCTTGCTCCAGCCGGGCTGTGTGAGGTGCTGACCGGGGCCCCACACTGAAGACCCGCCTGCAGCAGCGGCCAGATCCTGCAAAGCCCCCAGCGGTCTCTGCAACTCCTACTCATCCTGCAGAGCCCAACTGTCCTGACCCCCAGACACACACAGCCGGGCCCCCCGGCTGTGCCCGCCCCAGTCCCTGGGCGTGGGGTCCCCGAGGGCCGCCTGAGCCGAGGCCTCTGCTTCGCCCCCACCAGCGCCACCGCCCGCCTCTCACCTCCACGAAGTAGAAGCAGGGCAGAAGCGTCATGCTGTCCTTCGGGCTTTTATTCTTCTCCTGGGTGGAGATCATGGTGCCTGGGGCGCCACGGGCCGCGGTCGGCGGGGACAAAGCCGCGCTGGAGGAGGGGAGGCGCAGACTGAGCCCCGGGGGACCCGGGCCCGCGGACCTGGGCCGGGAGGCGCGGGAGACGCCCAGGGAAACCGAGGCCGCGGAGGGGGCCCCGGCGCACTGCGGCCCTGCCCGGCCCCGGCTGCCTGCCCGGATCGGGGGCGGGGCGGGGGCCGCCGGGCCGAGGTCCGTCCCGCGCGGCCAGGCGGGGCCCGGGACCGGCGGGGTGGGGTGCGCCCTGCTCCCGCGGGCCCTCACCTGGCGCGCCGCGCGGAGGGCGGAGCTGGCGGCCTCGGCGAGCACACGGCCGGGCCCGCAGCGGCGCGCGGGGCGGGCGCTCTTTGTCTCCGCGCGTCGAGGGCGCCGCGCGCGCCCGGCCCCGGCTCCGCGCCCCCGGCCGCCGGGCGCGGGGTCTGCGCGCCGCTCAGGGGGGCCGGGGCGCGGCGGGGTCTCCAGGCGGCGCGCGTCTCCACGGCCAGCTCCCCGGCGCCCGGCCGACGGGGACAGAGGCGGCTCCCGCGGCCCCGCGCCCCCCGCGCCCCCGCCGCCCGGCCCACTCACAGCGCCCGCGGCGCACGGCGCGGCCCGGGATCCTCCGCGACGCGCGGGCGGCGGCACGGCCCGCGTGGGGAGCTCACGTGAGGCGCCTTCGGCGGCACTTGCCGTGTGCAGGGGTTTCCGTGACCGTCATCAGGGGTGGGCACCAGCCGGCCGTGGTTGGACAAGAAACGGAGCCCCCCCCCCCCCCCGCCCCGGGGACTTCAATCACGGCCCACAGTCACCAGGCCCCAGAGGGCAGGCTTCGGTTCGGTCCATTGTTCTCCACCGTCTCCGGAGCACCTCCTGGATAGGGGACCCGGCATAGTCACGGGGGAGCTGGGACAGACCCTCGAGATCAGCCCCTGGGCGAAACGTCCAGCTGGGGGTGGGGGCGGCGCTGCTGGAGTGCCCAGTGCCCCGGCGGTCCACGCCCCCGCCTCCTGGCTGTGGCCCTTGGGTTAAAGAGGATCCACCCCCCGTGTTACCCCTGTGTCTTTTAAGGGTGGGGTCCAGAGAGGTGGAGTCCCACCGGGGTCTCAGCTTACTCGTGGGCAAATGGACATAACGAGGCCACTGATGCATGGGACGCCCCTGGGATGCCCCCCAGCCTCCGGCCTCCGTTTCCCTCTGGGCAGGGGCGGAGCCTGGGCTGGACGGCCGTTGGGAATCCTGGTTTTGAAAGGTGACCACAAACAGTCCTCCCGGGAGGCAGGAGAGCGGGATGGGGCAACCAGGCGCGGGTGCCTCCTGGTGGGGGGAGGGGTGCCCTCGCAGACCCTCCTGACAGCTCAGGGGACCAGGGAGGGTCTGGGGGCACCAGAGCAGAGGCAGGGGCGGCGGCAAAGGCTGACGGCGCAGGGCTGTGGCTGGCGCACTAGGACCGAGGGCTGCCCAGAGACTCGTGAGCTCATTAGCCCACGTGGTGCTCAACACAGCTGTGGGGTGGCCATGTCCTGGCGCACACGCGAGGACACTGAGGCCCAGAGAGGGGCCCGGAGGTCACCCCGCAGGACGCATGGCCTCGACTCCACGCTGGGCCTCACGGGGAGGAAGCACAGGTGGGGTCCTGGGAGGGGCCGCCGGGCAGCGCCTGCAGGTGGCACAGGACTGCGGCAGATCCTGGGGGCGTGGTGGGACGCGGCCTGGCGGTGGGACACGCGACGAGGCAGGGACGGGCCCGAGCCCCAGGAGCGCACCGTTCCCCCTAGGCAGAGGACACCAGGGGTGCTGACCCCGCTCCCGCCGCCCCCCCAAGTCCTGCACTCGGAGGGCCCCATACGGCCCCGGACACCAGCTGGTGACCCGAGACGTGGGGCCCACAACCCGCCCCAAACTCCTGGTGTCGCCTGGGAAATAAATTCCTTTCTTTAAACTCGAGGTGTCAGAGGACTTCCCTGATGGTGCAGTTGTTACGAATCTGCCTGCCAGTGCAGGGCACGCAGGTGTGCCCACTGGTCCGGGAAGATGCCCCGTGCCAAGGAACAGCTGGGCCCGTGCCCCCGCGTGGCCGCTTCCGGAGCCCACAAGCCCTGGAGCCTGCGCGCCTTGACCAGAGAAGAGTGAGGGGCCCGCACACGGCAGCTAAAGAGGAGCTCCGGCCCCCTGCCCCTAGAGGAGGCCCGCACCGCCACAAAGACCCCGCGCAGCCGGCAATAAATAATGCAAAACTGAGGAGTCAGAAATAAAAATTAGGGGCTGCCCTAATTAGGCAGTGCCGCTTGCAGCGCAAGAGGCAGCCTGGGAAGATCCCACGTGCCGTGGAGCAGCTGGACCGGTGTGTCCAACTACCCAGCCGGCGCTCTGGAGCGCATGCGCCCAGAGCCGGGCTCTGCGAGGAGGGGCCCGCCGCGATGGGAGGCCCACACAGGCCAAAGAACAAAGATGGATGAAAACAGATAAATGAAACGCCAATAGAAGTGGCCAAAAAAAAAAAAGTTAACTAGTCATAAAAAAATAAAAATTAAAAATCAAGGTGAAATGCACATGACATGAGATCAGCCCGAGCACAGCGTCCACTGGGTTCTGGAACACTCAAGGGTGTGCAGCCATCTAATTCCACAACCTCCATCTCCCCGGAAACCCTGCTTCCTTCAGCTACTACTCCCTGAACCCCCAGCCCCCCGAGAACCAAGAACGCATCCCTGTGTCTGGATCTGCCTGTCCTGGACGTTTCCCCTCCCGTGGAGCCACACCCTGCGTGTCCTCCTGGGTCTGCGTCTCGCGCCGAGCACCGTGCTTCCAGGGCGCGTCCACGGGGCAGCGAGGGTCAGGGGTCCTCTCCTTTCCAGGGCTGACGGGCGCCCCCGTGCGGAGGGACACGTCTGTCCGCTGAAGGGCACTAGGCTGCGTCCACCTGCTGGCCGCCGTGGCTCTCGCTGTGCACACTGTGTGCGGGCTTCTCAGGCCCTGCGCCACTCTCTGCAGGCGGGCACGGCGGGGCGGGCTGGGGGTGAGGGGCCGCAGGTGTCCCGGCCCGCCAGCCCGCCCCCTCACCAGCGCGGCTCGCTCTGCCTCTCCGTTCGCGCCGTCCTCACGGGTGACGCGCCGTCTGGCGTGGTTTCCGTCTGCGCTTCCCCGATGAGTAACGATGCTGGGCATCTTCGTGGCACGTTGGCCGTTTGTGGATCTCGGGAGAAATGTCTATTCAGAAACCCTCTGCCCGTCTTTCAGTGAATGGCTTGTCTTTCTCTTGCCGAGCTGACAGAGTCCTTTCACGTACTCTGGAGAATTCTTTCCATGCACTGTTTTCCTCTCCCCTTGGCCTCACATCTTGCTCAGGTCCTGGGTACCTGAAACCTCTGAAGACCCTGCTTTTTTTTAAGAATATTTACTTTTACATTTTATTTATTTATTTATTTTTGGCTCTTCTGGGTGTTCACGGCTGCCGCAGCCTCCTCTCTAGCTGCACAGAGTCGGGGCTCCTCTCGAGTTGGGGTGAGCAGGCTTCTCGTGGCGGAACTCGGGCTCCAGGGCCCACGGGCTCCGTGGCTCTGAGGCTCTAGGGCGCAGGCTCCGTGGCTGTGGCTCACAACAGCCTGTGGGGTCTTCCCGGGTCGGGGATCGAACGCGTGTCTCCTGCACTGGCAGGCAACCTCTTTACCACTGAACTACAAGGAAGCCCGGGAATATTTATTTTTTAAAAACGTATCTATTACTGTGGCTCCTCTGGGTTCTAGTGGCAGCATGCGAGAGTCTCAGTCGCAGCATGTGGGCTCTCGTTCCCTGCCCAGGGCTCGAGCCCCGCCCCCGGCACTGGAGCTCAGAGTCTCGGCCGCTGGACCCCCGGGGACGTCCCGCGCAGCCCTGCTCGGAGGCCGGGGGGGCCGTCTCTCCAGCACCCGGGGCTCCAGGCGGCGGCCCGCGAATAGGTGGACAGACGGAGGGCGAGGGAGGGACCGGCCGGGCGCCCACAGGTAAAAACCCTATAGGTGAACAGCTGGGCACGAAAGGCCACAGACAGGGGGTGCCATTGCCGGGAACCGTCCAGCGCGGGCCGGCCACGGAGCGCGGGCTCCTGGTTGTCAGGGGCCGGGGAGCGACTTCCGATGGCGACGGACTTCTTCTAGGGCGATGGAATGCTCTGGAGTTGGGGTGACGGTTGTGTAACTCTGTGAAGATGCTGACCACCACGAGACTGCACGCTTTCACTAGGCAAACTGCGTGGTTCTTCAGTCCTATCTCCATAAAGCTGTTTTTTAGAAAAATAAAAAGCAGGGAGCTCCCTGGTGGTCCCGTGGCTGAGACTCCGGGCTCCCAGGGCAGGCGGCCGGGGGCCAGCCCTGGTCAGGGGACGGGATCCTGCCCGCGGAACCGGGAAGAGCCCGCACGGTTAAACACGCCGTCAACTAACAAGCGGAGAAGCACACGCCCCGCGCCAGCAGGACTCGGCCCAGGCTGAGAGGCCAGGCGGAGCCACGCGTGGCGGCCAGGTGGTGGCCCGGCCCACCCCCAGGGGCCCGCCGTCCAGAGGGGAGGCCGGAGGGTCCAGGCAGGTCCCGGGAGCGGCCGGCTTGGGCAACTTCCCGTCGGGAGGGCTGGGCCGGGCGGGGCGGGCTGACGGCCGGGCCCGGGTATAAGGGCGCCAGCACCCCCGCCGCCCGGCAGCCCCGTCATGGCAGCACTCAGGCTCCTGGCCCTGCTGGCCGGCCTGCTGGCGACCCCCGTGGCCGGTGAGTGCCTGCCCCGGGCCCGGCGGCCCGCCTCTGCGGGGGCCCAGCTGCGGGGGCCGGGCCCAGTGGGGAGGGACCCGCGGGGGCCGGTCCCTGCTTCCCGGACTCAAGGTTCAGGGAGGGACGGCAGCCGGACCCATGCCACACAGCCAGGCTGGCCCCGACCGGCCCTGGGAGCGGGGCAGCTGTCCTTTCAGGCTCTCCCTGAGGATGGGGCTGAGACGGAGGGGCTGCAGGGCACCCTCCGCTCCCCCCAGGCGCGGCCCCTGGTGGACATCTGGGGAGGAAGGCCACAGACAGGGGGTGCCATTGCCGGGAACCGTCCAGCGCGGGCCGGCCACGGAGCGCGGGCTCCTGGTTGTCAGGGGCCGGGGAGCGACTTCCGATGGCGACGGACTTCTTCTAGGGCGATGGAATGCTCTGGAGTTGGGGTGACGGTTGTGTAACTCTGTGAAGATGCTGACCACCACGAGACTGCACGCTTTCACTAGGCAAACTGCGTGGTTCTTCAGTCCTATCTCCATAAAGCTGTTTTTTAGAAAAATAAAAAGCAGGGAGCTCCCTGGTGGTCCCGTGGCTGAGACTCCGGGCTCCCAGGGCAGGCGGCCGGGGGCCAGCCCTGGTCAGGGGACGGGATCCTGCCCGCGGAACCGGGAAGAGCCCGCACGGTTAAACACGCCGTCAACTAACAAGCGGAGAAGCACACGCCCCGCGCCAGCAGGACTCGGCCCAGGCTGAGAGGCCAGGCGGAGCCACGCGTGGCGGCCAGGTGGTGGCCCGGCCCACCCCCAGGGGCCCGCCGTCCAGAGGGGAGGCCGGAGGGTCCAGGCAGGTCCCGGGAGCGGCCGGCTTGGGCAACTTCCCGTCGGGAGGGCTGGGCCGGGCGGGGCGGGCTGACGGCCGGGCCCGGGTATAAGGGCGCCAGCACCCCCGCCGCCCGGCAGCCCCGTCATGGCAGCACTCAGGCTCCTGGCCCTGCTGGCCGGCCTGCTGGCGACCCCCGTGGCCGGTGAGTGCCTGCCCCGGGCCCGGCGGCCCGCCTCTGCGGGGGCCCAGCTGCGGGGGCCGGGCCCAGTGGGGAGGGACCCGCGGGGGCCGGTCCCTGCTTCCCGGACTCAAGGTTCAGGGAGGGACGGCAGCCGGACCCATGCCACACAGCCAGGCTGGCCCCGACCGGCCCTGGGAGCGGGGCAGCTGTCCTTTCAGGCTCTCCCTGAGGATGGGGCTGAGACGGAGGGGCTGCAGGGCACCCTCCGCTCCCCCCAGGCGCGGCTCCCCTGGTGGACATCGTGGGCGGCAGGAAGGCCCAGCCAGGGCAGCTCCCGTTCCTGGCGTCCGTTCAGAACCAAGGGCGGCATTTCTGCGGGGGGGCCCTGGTCCACCCCCGCTTCGTCCTGACGGCGGCCAGCTGCTTCCGAAGCCGGTGAGCAGAGGCCCCGGGTGGGCAGGGGGCTCGGAGAGGCAGCGAGCTCGGGGTGCCTGGCCGGTGGGGAGGGCAGGGGCTTGGCACGGGGCCCGGGTGGCAGGAAGCGCTGACGGGCCTGGAGAGGGAGAGGGGGGCCTGGAAACGGAGGGTGGCCCGGCTGCGGGGAGGAGGGCCGAGGCCTGGCCGCAGCCCCCGTCCTACCTTTGGCTCCCGAGTTGTGAGCTAGGGGGCTGGTCACGTCCCCCTCGGCTGCAGTCCTGCCCCGGTCAGTGCCCCGTGGGTGGAAGCTGGGGGCGGGGGACGCCCCGCCTGGGATCTGCCCACGCCCGCTCTCAGGAACGCCGCGACTGCCACCGTGGTGCTGGGCGTCCACAACCTGAGGCAGCGGGGAGGGTCCTGGCAGATGTTCTCCATCCGGAGCGTCAGCGAGAACGGCTACGACCCCCAGCAGAACCTGAACGACGTGCTGCTGCTGCAGGTGGGGGCAGGCGAGGCGGGGCGGGCCGCGGGGCTGAGGCGGGACCGGCCGCGGGCAGGGCGCCGTCCGTTGAGCCCGCCTCGGGATCCTGGACCCTGGAGTCGGCCGTTTTTGTTTCGACAAAATCGCCGTGAACTTCGGTGCACGTGTTTCTTTGTGAAACGTCCCCCAGAGCAGCCCCAGCCCTCCCACCGGCAGAACGTGAGGCTGCCCGTTTCTGCCCGTCTCCGCCGCTTTACTGACGCCGCCGTTACAATTTGCAAACTTTTCCTGCCAGTTCGATCCCGCGGGGGCCGGTCCCTGCTTCCCGGACTCAAGGTTCAGGGAGGGACGGCAGCCGGACCCATGCCACACAGCCAGGCTGGCCCCGACCGGCCCTGGGAGCGGGGCAGCTGTCCTTTCAGGCTCTCCCTGAGGATGGGGCTGAGACGGAGGGGCTGCAGGGCACCCTCCGCTCCCCCCAGGCGCGGCTCCCCTGGTGGACATCGTGGGCGGCAGGAAGGCCCAGCCAGGGCAGCTCCCGTTCCTGGCGTCCGTTCAGAACCAAGGGCGGCATTTCTGCGGGGGGGCCCTGGTCCACCCCCGCTTCGTCCTGACGGCGGCCAGCTGCTTCCGAAGCCGGTGAGCAGAGGCCCCGGGTGGGCAGGGGGCTCGGAGAGGCAGCGAGCTCGGGGTGCCTGGCCGGTGGGGAGGGCAGGGGCTTGGCACGGGGCCCGGGTGGCAGGAAGCGCTGACGGGCCTGGAGAGGGAGAGGGGGGCCTGGAAACGGAGGGTGGCCCGGCTGCGGGGAGGAGGGCCGAGGCCTGGCCGCAGCCCCCGTCCTACCTTTGGCTCCCGAGTTGTGAGCTAGGGGGCTGGTCACGTCCCCCTCGGCTGCAGTCCTGCCCCGGTCAGTGCCCCGTGGGTGGAAGCTGGGGGCGGGGGACGCCCCGCCTGGGATCTGCCCACGCCCGCTCTCAGGAACGCCGCGACTGCCACCGTGGTGCTGGGCGTCCACAACCTGAGGCAGCGGGAGAGGTCCTGGCAGATGTTCTCCATCCGGAGCGTCAGCGAGAACGGCTACGACCCCCAGCAGAACCTGAACGACGTGCTGCTGCTGCAGGTGGGGGCAGGCGAGGCGGGGCGGGCCGCGGGGCTGAGGCGGGACCGGCCGCGGGCAGGGCGCCGTCCGTTGAGCCCGCCTCGGGATCCTGGACCCTGGAGTCGGCCGTTTTTGTTTCGACAAAATCGCCGTGAACTTCGGTGCACGTGTTTCTTTGTGAAACGTCCCCCAGAGCAGCCCCAGCCCTCCCACCGGCAGAACGTGAGGCTGCCCGTTTCTGCCCGTCTCCGCCGCTTTACTGACGCCGCACGTTACAATTTGCAAACTTTTCCTGCCAGTTCGATGGAGGGTGTGAGTCAGTGTGGGTGGCTGTTTTCGGTGCATTTCCTGGGCACGCTCTTCAGCTCGGGGCTCTCAGCCGCCTCTGCGGTCCAACGACGGGTTCCTTCTCTGGGGGAACCAGAGGCTCAGAGAGGTGCAGCGACTTGGCCGGGACCCCACAGCAAGTTACTGCCTAACCCGGGGCTAGAGCCCCGACCACCTCCAGACCAGCACTCGCGTTGCTGCCGCTCTGGCGGCTAGCTGGGCCCTCTCCTGACCTGGTTTCCCGCTCCAGCTGGACCGCCAGGCCAACCTCACCAGCAGAGTGGCGCTGGTACCGCTGCCGGAGCAGAATGCCACGGTGGAGGCTGGCACCGCGTGCCAGGTTGCCGGCTGGGGCACCCGACGGCAGAGGGGGCGTCTCTCTCGAGTTCCAAGGGTCCTCAATGTCACCGTGACACCTGAAAACCAGTGTCGCCCCAACAACGTGTGCACGGGTGTCCTCAGCCGCCGGGGCGGCATCTGCCAGGTACCGTCTGGGCATGATCTGGCGGGGCCCTGCGTGGCGGGGCGCAGGGGTCCTGAGAGGTCACAAGCTCCCCACTGGAGGGGAGGAGAAAGCAAGCTGGACTTGCCCTGGGATTCAGTGTTGGATTAGAATAATCATTCAACGCTGCATGCGGACCCCCGTGCTGGGGCTGAAGACAGGTCGGGGCACAGGACAGGGTGGGGTCCGCCCTTGCAGAGGCCGGAGCTCCCAGACCCTGTGGCTGGAGAGGGGAGCGTCAGCGAGCAAGACGGGCGTGTGAGGGCCGGCCCAGCCTGGGGCGTGAGAAGTCCTGGGGGGCACGTGAGCCTGGACTGGGGGCCAAGGTGGGAAAAGCGCCCAGGCGGGAGCAGTGCCCAGAGGGCCGGGCGGGGAGGGCGCCGTGGGGGTGGCGGCGGTCGTCCGGGGCGGGAGCCGGTGGGGCGCGGGGCCTGGGACGCCCTGACCCTCCTGCCCCCCACCCCGTGCAGGGGGACGGGGGCACCCCCCTCGTCTGCAACGGCCTGGCGCACGGAGTCGCCTCCTGGTCCCGGGGGCCCTGTGGAAGGGGCACCGACTTCTTCGCACGCGTGGGTCTCTTCAGAGACTGGATCGACTCGGTTATAAACCCGCGGGCCTGACGGACCCCGCCCCGCCGCGGAGCCCCGCACCCCGCCGCCCCAGGCCGCGAGCCCACCCCACGGCCCGCCCGGCCTCGCGCTGCGACTCTAATAAAGGCTCACTTCCCGCCGCGTCCCCGTGCCTGCTTTCCGCTCCGCGGGGCTGGGGGGCTGGGCCGAGCGCGGGACCTCCAGCCTCAGGAGCTGCAGCCACCGGGGGGTCCCCAGCCCCAGCCCCGGGACCAGGGGCTCTGGGATCACCCCACAAGTGCCGCACGGTCAGGGCGGGCTTCGCGCCCACCCCTGCGAGGTTCCAGCCCCGTTTCCTTGAGAACACCGTCCCCCGGGGCTCCCCGGAGCTCGGACGGTGAAGAATCTGCCAGCAATGCAGGGTCCATCCTGGAGCGGGGAGGAGCCTGGAGGAAAGAGCAGGCAGCCGCTCCAGGGTCCTTGCCCGGAGAACGCCGTGGACGGGGGAGCCCGGAGGGCCACAGTCCCTGGGCCCCAGAGTCCAACCCGGCTGCGCTTCGGCCCCTCCGCTGCGACTGCCCTCGGGCCTGGGGGGGCCGGGCGCCAGGACCCTGTGGGCCCCTGAGTCTGCAGGTGCTCGAGGCCCCGACACCCGATGGCACGACACTGTGACGTACACACATCCCCGGGGCGCGTCGTGACACAGCGGGCATCCCGTGCAGCTGCCTGTCTACAGCAAGTTCAAGTTTCACAACTTTCTGGAAAAAAATTTTTCCCAAAAATTTTTGGTCTGCAGTTGGTTAAATCCACGGGTGTGGAGCCCAATAAGGCCCAGCTGTCTACTGTGCAGCAAAGTCGAGAAACACACGAGAAACTGGCGTTGAGACTGTTTGCCCCTTGAATCACAGAAAGTTAATGAGCCTCATATGAAAGGCGCTAAAACACAAATATTGAACCATACAATGATATAAATGATGTATAAAACATAATTGTATAAAGACCATATGTGATTGTATAAATGGCATATAAAACATAATGCAGGGCTTCCCCTGGTGGTCCAGTGGGTAAGGACACCACTTGCAGTGCAAGGGGCGCCGGTTCGATCCCTGGCCTGGGAAGATCCCACGTGCCGTGGAGCGGCTGGACCCATGTGTGCAATTACCGAGCCGGAGCTCTGGAGCGCATGCGCCCAGAGCCGGCGCTCTGCGACAACAGACGCCACCGCGATGGGAGGCCCACAGGAGTCAAAGAACAAAGACGGATGAAAATGGATAAACGAAAGACCAATAGAAGTGGCCCGCCTGCTCCCCTCCCTCCCCAACCCAACCCCCGCCCAAAAAAAAAAAAAAAAACTTAAAAAAAAAAAAAACATAATGCATGTAATAGAGCTTATTAAGCTAAAATAAAGTTGAAAATCACGGACTTTCCGAGCGGTCCCAGGGCTAAAACTCCACGCTCACAACGTATGGGCCCACCCCGGTCCCCGGGCTCCCCGGACCCTGCGAGGTTCCAGCCCGTTTCCTTGAGAACACCGTCCCCCGGGGCTCCCCGGAGCTCGGACGGTGAAGAATCTGCCAGCAATGCAGGGTCCATCCTGGAGCGGGGAGGAGCCTGGAGGAAAGAGCAGGCAGCCGCTCCAGGGTCCTTGCCCGGAGAACGCCGTGGACGGGGGAGCCCGGAGGGCCACAGTCCCTGGGCCCCAGAGTCCAACCCGGCTGCGCTTCGGCCCCTCCGCTGCGACTGCCCTCGGGCCTGGGGGGGCCGGGCGCCAGGACCCTGTGGGCCCCTGAGTCTGCAGGTGCTCGAGGCCCCGACACCCGATGGCACGACACTGTGACGTACACACATCCCCGGGGCGCGTCGTGACACAGCGGGCATCCCGTGCAGCTGCCTGTCTACAGCAAGTTCAAGTTTCACAACTTTCTGGAAAAAATTTTTCCAAATATTTTTGGTCTGCAGTTGGTTAAATCCACGGGTGTGGAGCCCAATAAGGCCCAGCTGTCTACTGTGCAGCAAAGTCGAGAAACACACGAGAAACTGGCGTTGAGACTGTTTGCCCCTTGAATCACAGAAAGTTAATGAGCCTCATATGAAAGGCGCTAAAACACAAATATTGAACCATACAATGATATAAATGATGTATAAAACATAATTGTATAAAGACCATATGTGATTGTATAAATGGCATATAAAACATAATGCAGGGCTTCCCCTGGTGGTCCAGTGGGTAAGGACACCACTTGCAGTGCAAGGGGCGCCGGTTCGATCCCTGGCCTGGGAAGATCCCACGTGCCGTGGAGCGGCTGGACCCATGTGTGCAATTACCGAGCCGGAGCTCTGGAGCGCATGCGCCCAGAGCCGGCGCTCTGCGACAACAGACGCCACCGCGATGGGAGGCCCACAGGAGTCAAAGAACAAAGACGGATGAAAATGGATAAACGAAAGACCAATAGAAGTGGCCCGCCTGCTCCCCTCCCTCCCCAACCCAACCCCCGCCCAAAAATAAATAAATAAATCTTAAAAAAAAAAAAAACATAATGCATGTAATAGAGCTTATTAAGCTAAAATAAAGTTGAAAATCACGGACTTTCCGAGCGGTCCCAGGGCTAAAACTCCACGCTCACAACGTATGGGCCCAGGTTCCGTCCCTGGTCAGGTAACTCGACCCGCAGGCTACAGCTAAGATCCAGCCCGGCCAAAGAAATAAATAAATACATTTCAAAAAAAGTTGATATTCCGTATTAGTACCTATTACATATTAGACATGTATTTTAAAAAACATACTTAGAAAAAGTACATTCTTAGGAACGTTCCTGCTGGTCCAGTGCTTAAGGAGCTGCCTGCCAACTCAGGGGACACAGGTTCGGCCCCGGGTCTGGGGCGATGCCACGTGCTGAGGGGCGACGGAGCCCCGCCACGGCGCACTCAGGAGCCCACGCTCCTCGAGCCGGCGCTCCGCAGCAGGAGCAAGGCCGGAGCCGGGCGAGCCGGAGCCACCGCGAAGAGGGCCCCGCCCGCCGCGCCTGCAGAACGCCCAGGCCGCCGCCAGACTCAGCGAAAACAAAGACACGCACGAGCGAGACACCTGCGGGTGCTGCACCATATTAAACTGCTCAGATCGCGGCACCCAGTCCCTTCCCTGCTCCGCAAACAGGAGGGGAAAACGTGGGAGCCGCGAGAGACCTCACTCCCTCGGGCTGCGCAATCGCTGCGGATGGGGCCTGCAGCCGTGGGACGAAGAGACGCTCGCTGTGTGGAAGGAACGCCGCGCCAAGCCTCGACAGCGTGTTAGGAAGCACAGCCGTCACTCTGCTGACAAAGGCCCGCGTGGTGAAAGCTCCGGTCTCCAGTTGTGCACAGACGTGAGAGACGGATCACAGAGGAGGCAGAGCGCCGACCGACTGACGCCTTCAAACTGCGGTGCTGGAGAAGGCTTTTTCTTTCTCTTTTTTTTTTTAAGAAATACATGTTACTTATTTGTTTATTTAGGGCTATTTTGGATTTTGGCTGCTGCCGCAGGCTCCTCTCTAGTTGCAGGGAGTGGGGCTCCTCTCTAGCGGAGGTGAGCAGGCTTCTCGTGGCAGTGACTTCTCTCGCCGTGGAGCTCGGGCTCTAGGGCCCACGGGCTTCCGTTGTTGCGGCTCCGAGGCTCTAGAGGGCCTCACGGGCTCGGTTGCTCCGGCAGTGGGATCTTCCCGGATAAAACTCCACGCTCACAACGTATGGGCCCAGGTTCCGTCCCTGGTCAGGTAACTCGACCCGCAGGCTACAGCTAAGATCCAGCCCGGCCAAAGAAATAAATAAATACATTTCAAAAAAAGTTGATATTCCGTATTAGTACCTATTACATATTAGACATGTATTTTAAAAAACATACTTAGAAAAAGTACATTCTTAGGAACGTTCCTGCTGGTCCAGTGCTTAAGGAGCTGCCTGCCAACTCAGGGGACACAGGTTCGGCCCCGGGTCTGGGGCGATGCCACGTGCTGAGGGGCGACGGAGCCCCGCCACGGCGCACTCAGGAGCCCACGCTCCTCGAGCCGGCGCTCCGCAGCAGGAGCAAGGCCGGAGCCGGGCGAGCCGGAGCCACCGCGAAGAGGGCCCCGCCCGCCGCGCCTGCAGAACGCCCAGGCCGCCGCCAGACTCAGCGAAAACAAAGACACGCACGAGCGAGACACCTGCGGGTGCTGCACCATATTAAACTGCTCAGATCGCGGCACCCAGTCCCTTCCCTGCTCCGCAAACAGGAGGGGAAAACGTGGGAGCCGCGAGAGACCTCACTCCCTCGGGCTGCGCAATCGCTGCGGATGGGGCCTGCAGCCGTGGGACGAAGAGACGCTCGCTGTGTGGAAGGAACGCCGCGCCAAGCCTCGACAGCGTGTTAGGAAGCACAGCCGTCACTCTGCTGACAAAGGCCCGCGTGGTGAAAGCTCCGGTCTCCAGTTGTGCACAGACGTGAGAGACGGATCACAGAGGAGGCAGAGCGCCGACCGACTGACGCCTTCAAACTGCGGTGCTGGAGAAGGCTTTTTCTTTCTCTTTTTTTTTTTAAGAAATACATGTTACTTATTTGTTTATTTAGGGCTATTTTGGATTTTGGCTGCTGCCGCAGGCTCCTCTCTAGTTGCAGGGAGTGGGGGCTCCTCTCTAGCGGAGGTGAGCAGGCTTCTCGTGGCAGTGACTTCTCTCGCCGTGGAGCTCGGGCTCTAGGGCCCACGGGCTTCCGTTGTTGCGGCTCCGAGGCTCTAGAGCACAGGCTCCCTGGCTGTGGCTCACGGGCTCGGTTGCTCCGCGGCAGGTGGGATCTTCCCGGATCAGGGATCGAACTTGTGTCTCCTGCGTTGGCAGGCGAGCGCTTCACCACTGAGCCACCAGGGAAGCCCGCATCTTCTTTATACATGCACCTGTTGGTGGACATCTAGGTTGCTTCCATGTCCTGGCTATTGTGAATACTACTGCAGTGGACATTGGCGTACATGTGTCCTTTTGAATTACGGTTTTCTCTGGGTAATTGCTTGTAGTGGGATTGCTGGGTCATCATCCAATATTTTTTAACACGAGGGAGAAGACTCTTGAGAGGCCCTTGGACCACAAGGAGATCAGACCAGTCAGTCCTAAAGGACATCAACTCTGACTATTCATTGGCTTTGTTTTTTATAATTTATTGGTGAAAGTCACATAATACACACTCCACTTCTTTAAAGCGTACAGTTCTAAATACCCCTAGTGTATTTCACTAAGCTGTGCAACTGACATCATGTGGACCTGGCTATCCAATTTCAGGACGTTCCATCACTCGGTGGAAGCCCCCCATCAGCATCAGCACCGGGAAGCCCCTCTGGGTGTCTGTGGACCGGCCTGTTCTGGACACCTCCCACCCGTGGAGTCACACCCGTGTGTCTTCCTGCGTCTGCTTCTCTGGCCGCGCGCCGTGCGCTCAGGGAGCGTCCACATGAGAGCGCGTGTCGGGCTTCTCCGCTGTCTGGGGCTTCGCGACGCTGCGACACTCCCGTGACGTCCGGTGTTATCAGCGGACGGTCATCTGGGCTGGCCCCCCCCTGGCTGTTGTGAGCAGGTGGCTGTGGACATTCATGGACACATTTTACTCAAAGACTGATGTTCAGTGCGATGATGTGCGCCCGTGAGTGGGACTGGGGACTCACCGCGGGTCTTTACAGGAGGGGGGCGAGGCCCGGAGAGGAGGGTGGGCGCTCGGGAGTCCAGACTGGCCGGGGGCCCTGCCGGCCTGGTGTTCCGATGGAGACACTGAGGCCCTGGGGCCGGGGTCCAAGTGCACGGGGTCCCAGCTGGGCAGCCCTGACACCTCAAGAAAGGCTAGCCTTTCTTTCCTTTTTATTAATACAATTATTCTATGTACGTATTTGCTTTTTACAGAGTTTTGTTGTTTACCTGCCACGCACACTTTTCTAAGGAGGAAAGAGAAAAAGAGGCAGAGACACTGGGGCTGCGCCCCGCTGCCCGCCCTCCCCGGACCCTGGCAGGGTCTGCTCCGGCCGGCCGGCCCCCCCAGCTCCTGTTCCCGGCAAGACCGTTTGTTGCGCCAGCCTTCTGGCGCGGGAAGGGGCTGAGCCACAGCTTCCAGCCCCGCTTCCTCTCCTCCCGCCAGCCCGACCCCCAGAGGCCCCAGGGGCTGCCCTCCCAGCGACCCCCCGCCCCGCTCCCATGCGGCCTGGACTCCCGCCTCCGGCCAAGCCTCCGCCTTCAGGCAGCCCCTCCGTCCTGCACGCGCCTGGCGGCCCCCAGCCTGGGCCTGGGCAGAGAGGTGGACCCCAGGCCATCCCCGGCTGCGACCGGTGCCATGACACCCCGTCTCCCCCACCCAGGCTCCCTGCAGGGTGAGAGCTCCCCGCCAAGACCCCCGTGGCAGTTATTTAGCAAAGTGGGGTGTGTTTCTTTTGGGGGGTTAAAGCTTTACTGAAATGTCCCTCACACACCATACAACTCACCCGCTCAGCAATTCAGCGGCACGTAGTACAGTCGGGGCCGTGCAACCACCACCTCGAATTCCAGAGCATTCCGTCTCCCGGAAGCAGCCCTACCCGATCAGCAGTCCCCTCCAGCCCCTCCCCCTGCCCCGGGCACCCAGGAGCCCCTCGCGGGGTCTGGGGGCGGGCCTGTCCCGGACGCTCCCCTCCGCGGAGGCCCAGCCCGCGTGTCCTCCCGGGCCTGCGTCCCTCCCCGAGCACCGCGTCCTCGGGGCCGCCCACGTGGCCGCGAGGGTCAGGGCCTCTCTCCCTCTCAGGGCGGAGGGACGCTCCTGTGTGTGTCCCGTTTCTTCAGCCCTTCTCTGTATGTGGTGAGTCAGCCCCTAATGGGGGGATGGTCTCGTCACCCCCATCACTAACAGATGGGGAAACCGGGGTCCCCAGCTGGCCCCCAAGTGCACGGGGTCCCAGCTGGGCAGCCCTGACACCTCAAGAAAGGCTAGCCTTTCTTTCCTTTTTATTAATACAATTATTCTATGTACGTATTTGCTTTTTACAGAGTTTTGTTGTTTACCTGCCACGCACACTTTTCTAAGGAGGAAAGAGAAAAAGAGGCAGAGACACTGGGGCTGCGCCCCGCTGCCCGCCCTCCCCGGACCCTGGCAGGGTCTGCTCCGGCCGGCCGGCCCCCCCAGCTCCTGTTCCCGGCAAGACCGTTTGTTGCGCCAGCCTTCTGGCGCGGGAAGGGGCTGAGCCACAGCTTCCAGCCCCGCTTCCTCTCCTCCCGCCAGCCCGACCCCCAGAGGCCCCAGGGGCTGCCCTCCCAGCGACCCCCCGCCCCGCTCCCATGCGGCCTGGACTCCCGCCTCCGGCCAAGCCTCCGCCTTCAGGCAGCCCCTCCGTCCTGCACGCGCCTGGCGGCCCCCAGCCTGGGCCTGGGCAGAGAGGTGGACCCCAGGCCATCCCCGGCTGCGACCGGTGCCATGACACCCCGTCTCCCCCACCCAGGCTCCCTGCAGGGTGAGAGCTCCCCGCCAAGACCCCCGTGGCAGTTATTTAGCAAAGTGGGGTGTGTTTCTTTTGGGGGGTTAAAGCTTTACTGAAATGTCCCTCACACACCATACAACTCACCCGCTCAGCAATTCAGCGGCACGTAGTACAGTCGGGGCCGTGCAACCACCACCTCGAATTCCAGAGCATTCCGTCTCCCGGAAGCAGCCCTACCCGATCAGCAGTCCCCTCCAGCCCCTCCCCCTGCCCCGGGCACCCAGGAGCCCCTCGCGGGGTCTGGGGGCGGGCCTGTCCCGGACGCTCCCCTCCGCGGAGGCCCAGCCCGCGTGTCCTCCCGGGCCTGCGTCCCTCCCCGAGCACCGCGTCCTCGGGGCCGCCCACGTGGCCGCGAGGGTCAGGGCCTCTCTCCCTCTCAGGGCGGAGGGACGCTCCTGTGTGTGTCCCGTTTCTTCAGCCCTTCTCTGTATGTGGTGAGTCAGCCCCTAATGGGGGGATGGTCTCGTCACCCCCATCACTAACAGATGGGGAAACCGAGGCCCAGACAGGCGGGGTTTCTAGCCCAGAGTCGCGAAGCACCGCAGAACTCCCCGGCGCGGGGCTGCAGGGCCGGGGGGGTACCCGCCTTGTCTGCTCCCAGAAGAGCCCGGATCTCAGGGAGGTACACGCCGGCCAGCCCAGCAGCCGAGAGGACGAGCTGAGCCGAGGAGAAGCAGGGCGGGAGGAGGCGCGGCGGGACCGGAGGCGGCCCCGGGGGCACCTCGGCGCACCCGCCTCACCGCGCCCAGCACCCTCTGGAGCTCTCACTCATCCCGTCGTCCCTCTGGGCAGGGACTGTGGCCACGGCACCCCTCGGGGCAGGGACTGTGACCACAGCACCCCTCTGGGCAGGGACTGTGACCACAGCACCCCTCTGGGGAGGGACTGTGACCCCAGCACCCCTCTGGCGACGGCTCTTCAGTCACTCAGTGGTGTCTGAGCCTCTGTGACCCCGGGGCTGCAGCGTGCCTGGCTTCGCCGTCTCCTGGAGCTCGCCCAAGCTCATGTCCATCGCGTTGCAGATGCCATCCAGCCAGGTCACCCTCCGCCACCCCCTCCTCCTTCTGCCCTCAAGCTGCCCAGCACCAGGGGCTTTCCCGGGAGCTGTCTCTCCACACCAGGCGGCCAGCGTAGCAGAGCTTCACCTTCGGCGTCAGCCCTTCCGATGAGCCTCCAGGGTCGATCTTCAGGGTTAACTGGCTTGTTCTCCTTGCTGTCCCAGGGACGTTCAAGAGACGTCTTCAGCACCACAGTTTGAAGGCATCAGCGTAACAGTGAAGTCGTGAGCCACGCCGTGCAGGACCACCCGCGACAGACAGGCCGAGCGGAGAGTCCCGACAGACCCCGACCCACTGGAAGGGGAAAGGGCAACCGTGCCAGCATGCTTTCCACGAGGGCCGCACCCCACTCGCGGGGGGAGACTGAGGCACCGAGCAGCCTGTCCACTGGATGGAACTGGTCTGCAAAGATATTCCGGATGCAGGAGAAAACACTGTTCTGAAAGCAGACGGCACAGCAACCCTGGGCCTCTAGGGTCCCACGTCAGAGCCTCACCCCGAGCTCTGGCAGACGTCCTGCGGGGGACCCGGGGCCGTTCCCAAGAGACTGGGCTGACGTGCGACTTAAGAACGTGGTGGCAGCACAGACGGCCAACGGGCACGCGAAGAGACGTTCCCCTCACTCGTCACTAGAGAAACGCAAATCAGAACTATAGCGAGCTCTCATATCAGCCAGAATGGCCATTGGTGAAAAATCTACAAGAGGGGCTTCCCCGGTGGTCCAGTGGGTAAAGAGTCCGCCTTGCGGTGCAAGGGCGCCGGTTCCATCCCCGGCCGGGGCAGATCCCACGTGCCGCGGAGCGGCTGGACCGGTGCGTCCAATCGTGAGCCCACTTTCTGGAGCACATGCGCCCGGAGCCCGTGTTCCGTGGCGAAAAAGGCCCCTGCAGTGCGAGGCCCGTGCAGGCCGAAGAATGAAGATGGATGAAAATAACTAACTAAACAAACAATGGAAGAGGCCAAAAATCAAAAAGCAAGAAAAAATTTTTAAAAACCACTACAGGGGCTTCCCTGGTAGCTCAGTGGTAAAGAGTTTGCCTGCCAATGCAGGAGACACAGGTTCGATCTCTGATCCAGGAAGATCCCACAGGCTCCAGAATAGCCAAAAATAAACATAAATACATAGAAATTAAGAAAATTAAAAAAAAAAACACTACAGTGAGATCCCACTTCACACCAGTCAGAATGGCCATTATCAAAAATCCACAGGGGGCTTCCCTGGTGGTCCAGTGGGTAAGGACACCGCCTTGCAGTGCAAGGGGCGCCGGTTCGATCCCTGACCTGGGAAGATCCCACGTGCCGCGGAGCAGCTGGATCCATGTGTCCAATTACCAAGCCAGAGCTCTGGAGCGCATGCGCCCAGAGCCGGTGCTCTGCAACAACAGAGGCCACCGCAATGGGAGGCCCACACGGGCCAAAGAACAAAGGTGGATGAAACTAGACAAATGAAAGACCAGTGGAAGTGGCCCACCCGCTCCCCCAAAAAAAGATCCCGTGTGCTGCAACTAAGACCTGATGCACTCAAACAAATTTTTAAAAAAATCTAAGAGAACAAATCCTGGAGGAGTGTGGAGAAAAGAGAGCCTCCTACGCTGCTGCGGGGAGTGGGAACGGGTGCCACCGCCGCGGAGAACAGCACGGAGGTTCCTTGAAAAACCAGAAACAGAGCTACCGCGTGACCTCGCCGTCCCGCGCCTAGACACACACCCAGACCAAGCTATGATTTTAAAAGACGCACACATCCCTGTGTCCTCACGCGGGCACTGCTGACAGCCGAGCGTGGGAACCACCGAGATGTCCACTGACAGATGAGTGAAGACGTGGCTCGTGTGTGCAGCGGAATACTACTCAGACATCAAAAAGGATGAAACGACACTGTCCGCAGCGACACGGATGGACTTAGAGATTTTCAAACCAAGAGCAGTCAGTCAGAAAGAGAAAGACAAATACCATATGGCATCACTTATCTCTGGAATCTAAAATGTGACACAAATGAGCATCTCTATGAAACAGAAACCGACTCACCGACACAGAACAGACCCGCGGCTGCCAGGGGGCGGCTGGCGGGAGGGCTGGGCCGGGGGCGCGGGCGCGGCGGGTGCAAACTGGCAGACACAGGGCGGGTAACCAGCGAGGTCCTGCCGCGGCACACGGGGGCCATGGCCCTAGCCGGTAGCCCGGGATAAACCACGTGGGCAGAATGTGAGAGAGAAAACGCACACGTGTCACTGCGTCCCTCGGCTGTGAAGAGACGAACACCAACTGGACCAACCCCGCCGCCGCCGCCGCTGCGGGCGCTCCGCCGCTTTAGTCGCGTGCAGCCCGTGGACCGTCGCCGCCAGGTTGCCCCGTCCACGGGACTCTCGGGCACGGAGACTGGAGCGGGCGGCCACGCCCTCCTCCGGGGCCTCTTCCCCACCCGGGATCCAACCCTGGCCCCCGCCCGGCAGGCGGATTCTTCACCCTCTGAGCCACGGGGAAGCCCATAAACCAACCACACTTCAATCAAATTAAAAGAATGGAAACGTGCCGGCAGAGGAGGGGCGGCCGACCGCAGGAGAGGCGCGGGCAGCAGCGAGGCCGCTGGGCTGCTGGCGGGTCCCCGGCGGGCGACAGGCGGCCAGGTTGCACCTTCCTGGGAAGATCCCCCAGAAACGCCTCCATCCGAAGGGGAGAGTGCGACTTGGAGGAGGGACTGGGAGTCCCTGGGCCCCGGCCAGGGTGCAGACCCGGCTCCGTGGCGGGATCCCGCGCAAGCCCCCTTGGAGGGATGCCCCCCGAAAACCCATCAAGTCGCCCCCAAGAACAGGACGCGAGGGACGGGGGAGGCCAAGCAGCAGCCCGAGGCAAGGAGAGGCGCGCGCGGGGGCGTCGGCGACCGTGACATCCCGGCGGCCGGGCGGAGGCGACCTCCGTGGTCGTGGGGACGCCGAGGCAGCAAGCGCGGGGACGGCGCGGACTTCCGGAAGCCAGGGTGACTTCCACTGACAAGCTTGGGCGCGTGTTTCGGGCCCAGTTCCGTGAGCTCCTCCATCTGCAAGCTGAGAAACACGAGCCTCGCGGGGCCGTCTGCCCACCCCGCCCCCCACGGAGGAGCAGCCGCCCCGGCCTCAGTCTCCCCCGCCCCGCTGGGAGGGCCGCAGGTGTCCCCGGGCGTCCCGCTCAGCTGAGAGCTCTGCCCTGGAGGCGGGAGTGACTGCCCCAGCCGGGGCAGGGCAGAGACGGCCCCACGGGTGCGCGGAGGCTCTGAGACCCCCACTCCCTTTTCCGTCCCGAGTGGGCTCCCCCCAAGCCCAGCACACACCGGCCACGTCCCGCCTTGCCGGGGCTACAGGGACCCCACGGGGGGCAGTGTCCCCGGAAATGTAGAAGGCTCTGGCCACACTGCCCCTGCGTCCAGGGACCCCAGCAGGGGATGTGTGCCAGCTAGCTTACACACCGACGGGGGGTGAGGTGGGCCCCCAAGCCTGAAACGCCTGCAGCCGTCCTGGGGTGCAGCTGTGACCCCCCAGCTCCCCACGGCCCTGGGGTTGGAAGGAGGAAGCAGGGACGCCCGGCCCAGGCATGGGGCAACGCCAACGGCCTGCTGAGTGGGGCTGTGAGAGGGGGCTGGCAGGCCGGCCAGGGGTCCGCCTGACCATGGCCCCATGGCAGGACTCCGCGCTCCCTGTGCAGGGGCCCATGTCCAGTCCCTGGTCAGGGAACTAGGTCCCCCACGCCTCAGGCAAGAGTCTGCATGCGGCATGGGGACTAAGACCCAGAGAGTCAAATAAATTAAACACACACACACACACACAAAGCGTACAGTTGGTGCTCAATAAGTGCTTTGCATGTGAACGAATGACACAGTGGCCAGTGCTGCGAAGGAGTGACTCGTGGCCTCAGGGAACGCTGAACTGGGCCCTGGTGGGTTCAGAGGGTGATCGGGGCAGCCTCCCCGGAGGAGGTGACCCTGAGCCAGGGGAGAGCCTGTGCGAAAGCCGGGAGGTCCTCTGAGATAATCGTCTGTGGGTGGACGTGGGTCCCGGAGACGGGGCTCACTGCCCGCGCCCCGCCCTCCGCCGCAGCCGGGCCGCCCGGCCACCCTCAACGCTCACCCGCGGCGGCCCGGCTCCCTCAGCCGGGCCAGCGGGTGCCCCACGGCGCCCAGTGCCGGGCCGCGGGCGGGGGCTCCCGCGGGAGCTCGACGTCGCGTGGTCACCTTCCCGTGCCGGCCCCAGGACGCGTGCACCGACGTCCCCCGGCGCAGAGCGGGCATCTGCTTCGGGCGTGGCGGCGCCTCCCGCCGGGGGCCGCGGAGGGCGGGCGGTGAGGACCCATCTGCCTCCCCCCGGAGCGGCCGCTGCGCCGCCTCCCAGGAAGCGGGGTGCACCCGTCCCGAGGGGCAGCGTGGCCTTCGTAGGCCTCGAGGGGCTGACCCCGCCACTCCAGGGCCTCGGCCTTCTCCCCGTCTCACCCGAGTGCCTCCACGAGAGCTGCGGACGGGGAGCAGCTCACCCCTGCGTGGCCGCGGCTGGCCCGGCCTGAGGGGCCCCGCCCGCCTCTCCCGCAGGGGGCCTCGGGCGGCCCCTTGATCTGCGACGGCTTCCTCCAGGGCGTGGACTCCCTCGTGACCCAGGGAAGCGCCGCGGGCCAGTACCCCGACTTCTTCGCACGCGTCGCCCTCTACGAGGACTGGATCCACTCCGTGCTGAGGAGCGTGGGGGCCGAGGACCGGCCCTGAGCCCCGAGCCCCCCGGCACGGTGGGCAGAGGCGGCGGGTCTGCCTGCGGGCCTGCGCCCTCACCCGTCCCCAGCGGCGGTGCGGTCAACAAAAGCTGAGCTGCCCGCCTGGCTCCTGCGTGCTCTTCCCGCGGGCCGCGGCAGAGGGGAGAGTGGCCCAGGGTCCTCCGCACCCAGGTCCCCAGGCCGCAAGCTCAGGGGAGCGGTGGGAACAGAGGCCTGGTGGCCAGAAGAGGGCCCAGGTCCCCATGGACGCCCACAAGCCTGCCCGTGTGACCCATCTCTGTGCCTCCGCTTCATCATCAGGAAACAGCCACCCCCTACATTACCAAGCGTCCAGCGAGCCCCGCCCTGGCCCCGTCCGACTCTGTGCTGGCAACACGGCCACCGGAGACCGAGCCGTCACAGCCCGGGGTGCCCAGGGCATGCGGGGCTCTTGAGCCAGGCGGGGGCAGGCAGAAGGGCTATTAGGAAGGCTTCCTGGGGGAGGTGGCAATGCCGGAGCTGAGTCCCGGTGCGGGAAAAGAAGGGTCGCCCAGATAAGCCTGCCCGGGCGAGGGCCCCGCATTAGGACACGCTGGGAATGTGGGAACAGCAAAGCCTGCCAAGCGGGAGATGGAGGGCAGGTCGGGGAAGGGGGCAGGGCTGGAGCAGGCAAGGCTGCCGAGTGACCTGGGGTCTAGAGGAGAGCCGGAGGCCAGGCAGAGGTCAGGGTCACTGGGCAGCCTCGGAGAGGGCAGGTGGCCGTGGCCGTGCGGCAGCCGTCAGCTCCGGGCCGGGCCGGTGGGGCAGCCGCGCCTCCGCTTGGCTTCACTCTGCTGCCACCTGGTGGCAGATCCAAGCTGGACCCAGAACGCGGCCGCCCTGTGCTCCTTTTCTGCTTCACCCTTTTCTGCTGCCGGACCTCCCGCCCGCCTCTCCGCAGGGGGCCTCGGGCGGCCCCTTGATCTGCGACGGCTTCCTCCAGGGCGTGGACTCCCTCGTGACCCAGGGAAGCGCCGCGGGCCAGTACCCCGACTTCTTCGCACGCGTCGCCCTCTACGAGGACTGGATCCACTCCGTGCTGAGGAGCGTGGGGGCCGAGGACCGGCCCTGAGCCCCGAGCCCCCCGGCACGGTGGGCAGAGGCGGCGGGTCTGCCTGCGGGCCTGCGCCCTCACCCGTCCCCAGCGGCGGTGCGGTCAACAAAAGCTGAGCTGCCCGCCTGGCTCCTGCGTGCTCTTCCCGCGGGCCGCGGCAGAGGGGAGAGTGGCCCAGGGTCCTCCGCACCCAGGTCCCCAGGCCGCAAGCTCAGGGGAGCGGTGGGAACAGAGGCCTGGTGGCCAGAAGAGGGCCCAGGTCCCCATGGACGCCCACAAGCCTGCCCGTGTGACCCATCTCTGTGCCTCCGCTTCATCATCAGGAAACAGCCACCCCCTACATTACCAAGCGTCCAGCGAGCCCCGCCCTGGCCCCGTCCGACTCTGTGCTGGCAACACGGCCACCGGAGACCGAGCCGTCACAGCCCGGGGTGCCCAGGGCATGCGGGGCTCTTGAGCCAGGCGGGGGCAGGCAGAAGGGCTATTAGGAAGGCTTCCTGGGGGAGGTGGCAATGCCGGAGCTGAGTCCCGGTGCGGGAAAAGAAGGGTCGCCCAGATAAGCCTGCCCGGGCGAGGGCCCCGCATTAGGACACGCTGGGAATGTGGGAACAGCAAAGCCTGCCAAGCGGGAGATGGAGGGCAGGTCGGGGAAGGGGGCAGGGCTGGAGCAGGCAAGGCTGCCGAGTGACCTGGGGTCTAGAGGAGAGCCGGAGGCCAGGCAGAGGTCAGGGTCACTGGGCAGCCTCGGAGAGGGCAGGTGGCCGTGGCCGTGCGGCAGCCGTCAGCTCCGGGCCGGGCCGGTGGGGCAGCCGCGCCTCCGCTTGGCTTCACTCTGCTGCCACCTGGTGGCAGATCCAAGCTGGACCCAGAACGCGGCCGCCCTGTGCTCCTTTTCTGCTCCTCACGCTGCCTTTTTAACTGTTTCACCTCAGCCGGCCGCCCCAGCCGGAGGCGCCGAGATCGGTTCCTGCCCGGGCTGAGACCTGGGGCAAAGCCCAAATCCTGGGAACCCGGCTGATAAACGTCGGGGAGGGCAGGGAGCACCCCCAGAGCTCCCAGGGGCCCAGCGGGGAAGTGGTTTCCACAAAAAGCCCAAAGGGACCTCTCCGCGGGCAGCGGGGGCAAATGAGTTTGCTGCAGGGTGTGTTGGACTGAGCCCGACAGAAAGACCCAGAAAAAAGTCCCTGCGTTTGCTCTTCTCTGTGCGCTTGGGCACGTGCGCGTGAGATGAGTCAGCAAAGCTCTGCACCCGAGGTCAGATCCAAGGAAGGCGGCGAGAACGAGGACCCCGGGGCCGGGGCTGACGCCTGGTGGCTGGCTAGGCTGCCGGCCCTCGGGGGGACCGAGCCCTGGAGCCACATGCAGGAGGGTGCGGAGGTGGGGCCGGGCGCGGGGCCCCAGCCTCCAGAGCAGTGTCTTCCTGGGAGAATTACCCCGCGGCATCGCCGCTCTGATGGGAGCCAGAGTGCCCGCAGATGCCCGGCCCTGCCCCCAGGGCGGTCCCCAGCGTGCCCACCGGGAGCGGGTTAAGGGTTAACAGACCCTCAAGGACGGCACTTTCTTATCGAAGAACTTTACGGGAGCTCGTTAGCTTAATCTTCAGGACAACCCCACGAGATGGGCGCCTACAGCCTCCATCCTACAGACGAGGAAACTGAGGCACCGAGGGTCACATCCGTGGCCTGAAGTCACAGCTGGCAAGTGTCCGTGCCAGGATGTGAGCCCCGAGGCCACAAGCCTGGCCGCCGCAGCCTGTGAGGCCGGAGTGTGCGGGCAGCGCTCCACAGACGCGGCCTGGGCTACTCGGCTCTCCCCGCTGAGGCACGGCCCCCCCGCCCTCCCCACCCCCCGGAAACAGGGCTGTGCATACAGCAGGTGCTTACCAAGTGCTCTACGGTAACTGAAACTCGACAGGGCGGGGCCCTGCCAAGCAGGGAGAGGTGGTCGGCCGGCCTGTGGCCACACACCAGGGCTGGCGGGAGCCAAGGGCACTGGACCCGCCCCGGCCCGGCTCGGGGGCCCTGGGGGGCCGTCCGCCTCCGCAGACGGGTCTGTGGTTCCCACCCTCTGTGCTCCCTCGGAGCCAGGAGAACGTTGCTTCTTGCGACAGCCTTGGCGACGGCCGTTGGGGCTGGAGCAGCTGGGGCTGGGAGGTGGGGAGACGGGGAACGGGTGCCACGGGCCGGAGACGGGCCCTGGGGGACCCACCTCCGTTGTCCACCTCGAGCTCTTCCAAGATCCAGGCCCAAACTCGCAGACTTGGGTGGAGACCCACGGTCCAGCCTCGGACCCCGGGTGGGAACGCTCTGCCTCCAGCTGGAAGGGGTTTCAGAGACGCTCAGGGGGGTGGGGGTGGGCTGGGCTGGAAGGAGTTCCTTCTCAGGACCTCTGAGGGCCCCCAGAGACGGACCAGGTCCCAAGTGGGAATGAGGTCCCCGTCCGGAGCAGCAAGCAAAGACAAGTTGGAAGTCCAGGCTCCGAAAGGGAGACCCAAGGCCGAGGAAGAGGGGCCCCCTCCAGCCGTGAAGTGTGGGTTCAAAGCCCAGCTCCCGCCCAGGCCAGTGGGCAGGCGGCTCGCGGGAAGACCCCGCTATGCCTGCAAGTGTTGGCGCAGAGCTGGGTGCGCGGGGCTGCTTATCGGGAGCCCGGGGGACGCCGAGGCACGTGGGCGCCCAGACGACTCCTGAGGCCAGAGTGACCCGGGACAGCACAAGCACAGGCCGCCCAGGTCACTCTGAACACGGGTTAGACTAACTTTGTGCATAATCCCGCGCTTGTATGTGGGACATACTTAGATTAAAAATATGTGTATGTGACATTCCAGTTTAATCAGGCTTCCTGAGTTAGAGCCGGGGCCCTCCCCCCGCTGCCCCCACCACCCCGTCATCCCCGGCGCCCAGGACGGGGAGAGGAAGTGGGGCACCTGGCCCCACCGTGGGGCAACGGCAACGGCCTCCGGGCGCGGGGGCTATAAGAGGCGCAGGTGGGCACCGAGCGCAGAGACCCCGGAGCCCCGGCGACCATGAGTGCGAGCGGCAGGCCCTCCGGCCCCGGCCTGGCCCCCATCCTGCTGGCCGTGCTGCTGGCCGGTGAGTGGGCCCTGCCTGCCCCCGGGTGCCCACGTCCCCTCTCCACCCGCCCTGGACTCCTCCAGCCCCTCACCCTCCCGCGACAAAGAAGGGACGGAGACTGCCAGGGCTGAGGGGGACGGGGGTCGCCGCGTCCTCTGGGGACGCCAGGTCCAGCGCGCCCTGGCCGGGGCGCCGTGCGCGTCCCTGCCTTCTCCAGGGGCCCGCGAGGGAAGAGCCCGGCCCGGAGAGTCCCGGCGGGGGCTCCCGGCGTCAGGGCGCCGGCTCGGCTCACCGCCCCACCCCGGCCGTGTCCCCAGGCCCCGCGCTGGCCTCGGAGATCGTGGGGGGCCGGGCGGCCCGGCCACACGCCTGGCCCTTCATGGCATCGCTGCAGCGGCGCGGAGGCCACTTCTGCGGCGCCACCCTCGTCGCCCGCAACTTCGTGCTGTCGGCGGCGCACTGCGTGAACGGCCAGTGAGTGCGTCCGCTCCGGGCGGGGGCGGCGAGGACGGAGGGTCTGCGGGGCCCCCGGCGCCCCGTCACTCCCACCGCCCGCCCCCTGCCAGGAACTTCCGGTCGGTGCGCGTGGTGCTGGGCGCACACAACCTGCGGCGGCAGGAGCGAACGCGGCAGACCTTCAGGGTCCAGAGGGTCTTTGAGAACGGCTTCGACCCCTTGAGCCTGCAGAACGACGTCGTGGTTCTCCAGGTGGGCGGTGGGCCGGTTCGGGGCGGGGAAGGGGCAGGAGGCTAGGGGCGTGGCCGGCGGGGCAGACCTGGTGTTCCCCCAGTCCCCCTGCCTCAGTCTTCCCCTCTGTGAAATGGAGAAGCACGACCCCCCACCCCCCGCAGGGCCGCCAGAGGGTCAGAGAAGACCCGGGCAGCTCTCCGTCGGCTGAGGTTCTGTGCCTCGCTGCAGAGGTTCAGGCGGGTGGGAGCCCGGAGGGAGAAACCTGGCTTTCGGCGCTGCCTGCACAGCTGTTATTCTCCTCGGAGAACGTTCTAGATCAAGGGCTTTGTGGTCGTATGTGTGGTCCCCAGTTCGTTCCGTTGGGCACCTACTGTTCACTGCACGAGACGCGTCGGAGACCTCGGCCACGGTGGTTCCTCCCATTTTACAGACGGGAAAAGCGCGGCTCGGTGGGAGGCATTCTGGGGAGGAGCATCCTGCTCTGAAACACTCAGGGTTTCTGGAAAACGGGGAGGCGAACGGGGAAGCCGATGGCCCCGGCGGTGCGTGCCCGGCGCCCGGCCTCTCCCCAGCGCCTGCTCCGCCCGCCCCTTCCCCCGCTGCAGCTCAACAGGATGGCCACCCTCAACGAGAACGTGCAGGTGGCCCGGCTGCCGGCCCAGGGCCAGGGCGTGGGCGAAGGCGTGCCGTGCGTGGCCATGGGCTGGGGCCAGCTGGGCTCCAACAAGCCGTCCTCTCGCATCCTGCAGCAGCTCAACGTGACCGTGGTGAGGGGCCTCTGCCGCCCCACCAACCTGTGCACGCTGGTGCCGCGCCGGCACGCTGGCATCTGCTTCGTAGGTACCCTGTGTCCCCGGGGCCCGCACCCGCCCCTCCCCGGCGGCAGGAGCCAGGCCCCGGGGCCCCGCCCCAGCCCGGGCAGCGGGGGCGCAGGGAGGGCGGGCCGAGACGCCAGCCCCCCGACTCTCCGGCTCCACAGGGGGACTCCGGCGGGCCCCTGGTCTGCAAGGGGCTGGTCCACGGCATCGACTCCTTCATCCGAGGGGGCTGCGGCTCCGGGCTCTTCCCAGACGCCTTCGCCCCTGTCGCCCAGTTTGCCGACTGGATCAACTCTATCCTCCGGAGCCGCAGGGACGCCGACGGCCCCTCTCTCCCCACCAGCGGCCCCGCGGGCAGGACCGGCTAGCAAGGCTGTGCCCGTCACCCACGCACGCACGCACGCGTGCCACCTGCCCCTGGCCGGGCCCCTCCGTGGCGCGCGAGGCCGCATCTGGCACAATAAACCTCTCTGTTTTGTAGAATGTGTCTGCGTGGTGGTTGGTTGTGCAACCAGGGGTCCAAAAGCCCGCAGGAGGCGGTCCTGGGCACGTGGTGACGACGCTGCCACCAGGGGGGCGGCCAGTGCAGGGCACTGGGTCAGAAGACCCCTGGTCGTATGTGTGGTCCCCAGTTCGTTCCGTTGGGCACCTGTTCACTGCACGAACGCGCCGGAGACCTCGGCCACGGTGGTTCCTCCCATTTTACAGACGGGAAAAGCGCGGCTCGGTGGGAGGCATTCTGGGGAGGAGCATCCTGCTCTGAAACACTCAGGGTTTCTGGAAAACGGGGAGGCGAACGGGGAAGCCGATGGCCCCGGCGGTGCGTGCCCGGCGCCCGGCCTCTCCCCAGCGCCTGCTCCGCCCGCCCCTTCCCCCGCTGCAGCTCAACAGGATGGCCACCCTCAACGAGAACGTGCAGGTGGCCCGGCTGCCGGCCCAGGGCCAGGGCGTGGGCGAAGGCGTGCCGTGCGTGGCCATGGGCTGGGGCCAGCTGGGCTCCAACAAGCCGTCCTCTCGCATCCTGCAGCAGCTCAACGTGACCGTGGTGAGGGGCCTCTGCCGCCCCACCAACCTGTGCACGCTGGTGCCGCGCCGGCACGCTGGCATCTGCTTCGTAGGTACCCTGTGTCCCCGGGGCCAGCACCCGCCCCTCCCCGGCGGCAGGAGCCAGGCCCCGGGGCCCCGCCCCAGCCCGGGCAGCGGGGGCGCAGGGAGGGCGGGCCGAGACGCCAGCCCCCCGACTCTCCGGCTCCACAGGGGGACTCCGGCGGGCCCCTGGTCTGCAAGGGGCTGGTCCACGGCATCGACTCCTTCATCCGAGGGGGCTGCGGCTCCGGGCTCTTCCCAGACGCCTTCGCCCCTGTCGCCCAGTTTGCCGACTGGATCAACTCTATCCTCCGGAGCCGCAGGGACGCCGACGGCCCCTCTCTCCCCACCAGCGGCCCCGCGGGCAGGACCGGCTAGCAAGGCTGTGCCCGTCACCCACGCACGCACGCACGCGTGCCACCTGCCCCTGGCCGGGCCCCTCCGTGGCGCGCGAGGCCGCATCTGGCACAATAAACCTCTCTGTTTTGTAGAATGTGTCTGCGTGGTGGTTGGTTGTGCAACCAGGGGTCCAAAAGCCCGCAGGAGGCGGTCCTGGGCACGTGGTGACGACGCTGCCACCAGGGGGGCGGCCAGTGCAGGGCACTGGGTCAGAAGACCCCTGCCCCCACAAAAGGAGGCCGGTTCCCTCCTGCAGGGCACGGCGGGTCCTCCCGCTGCCCGCGAGGCCACTGGCGCCCTCCACAGACAGGAGCAAGGGCAGAGAGCTGTGAGGTCGCGCACGAGAGCCTGGGTTCACGCCCCCGCCCTGCGGCCTGGGCAGCTTGCCCGCCGTCTCCGAGCCGCCGTCCCCCTGCGGGCAGGAGCCAGGCTGGACAGGAGCCGGGCCCGGCCAGCCTCGGGTCACTGGGTGGCCGGACGCTCCTCCCCGCCTCCCAGTCTCCGGCTTCGGGGGCGGGCAAGGGGGAGGCAAAGGCATCCAGTGTTTCACAAGGGAACACTCAGCCGGACGGTGTCGCAGCCCTGGGAGGTGGCCGGCCGGCCCCCCTCCCCTGCCCCCCTGAGGCCGGAAAGGACCCCAGGGACCCACGCCGCCCGTGGCCTCCGCCCAAACCGCCTGCAGCCTGACGGCCGGGAACCAACAGCCTGAACAAGCAGATACACCTGAGAAGCGACATCGGCGACGCCCCCCCCACTGGAGCCCCCCACGAGGCCAGGGCAAGGCCCCCTCTGCCCCCGAGATCGGCCCCCAGTGGGCACGTCAGCCCGGGCTCGCCACAGGCCCCCTCTCCCGGCTCCTCTGCGCCTCTCCTCACGAGCCAGCAGCTCAGGGAGCAGCCCTGAGGTTGCTTTTCCCACTTCACACGACCCCTGACGGTCTTTCCAGGCCAGCAGAGGGCCCGGGGACACATAGGGCCACTCGCTGACCCGCCCCGTCTTGGGTTACTTCCAGATTCTTCACAGCGTCTAACACTCTTACTTAACCTGGACTCCTCTTCCGAAGGGGCTTTCGTTTCAGAGGTTCTCATTTTAGTGAGGATACATGCCTGGATCTAACAGCTCACACTGGCCGTGCTGTTTTCTGTTCTTCTTTTCACAGTGAAGAGCAGCGGAGGGGAAAGTGGGTGCAGTGCTTCCATGGGTCCCCGCACCTCCCCCTCAGCAGGGTCACCAGACGCGACCTGCCGTCCCCGGCTGACAGAGGGCCCTGCGGCTCGGGCTCTGCGCACCAGAGCCGTCCATCCCCTGCCCGCAACGACCGTTCAGGGCTATGAGGGCCAAGCTCGGCCCCTCAGAGGCGGGCCCGGGATGCTGGCTACAGTGACGGGGACCTTGTAGTGGGACTGACGGAGCCCCTGGGCTGAGTCTGGGGCCCCTGGGGACCCAACAGGGGGGCCTGGTGAGGAGAAGAGTCATCAAGAAGGAAAGGAGGAAGGCTTCCCTGCTGGTCCAGTGGGTAAGGATACCAAGGGGCGCCGGTTCGATCCCTGGCCTGGGCAGATCCCACGTGCCGCGGAGTGGCTGGACCGATGTGCCCAACTACCGAGCCGGAGCTCTGGAGTGAGAGAGGCCACTGCGATGGGAGGCCCACCAGGCCAAAGAACAAAGATGGAAATAAATGAAAGACGAATAGAAGTGGCCAAAAAAAAATTACAAAAAAAAAAAAGCAGGAGAGGAGGAACCAGCGGGAGACCTGACCTTGTCCAGGTGCCTGGAGCGAGCTACACCTGAAGGTGGACCTGCGAACTTTACCCGTAATTCCCCGGTTGAAGGTTCCACCCAGTGTGCCTCGGTTTTTCTGTCACTTGCGCCCAGCAGCCTCTCCCACCGTCCACCTTTTCCAGAGTCTCCTGGCTGGGGTTTCAAGCTCCAGAGCCACAGCCATGGGAACGCGGTCGCTGGACGACCTCTCCCCCACCCCCGCCTGACCTCCTCCCCAAGTCGCAGGAGGAAGAGAAAGAGGGAAGGGAGGCGCAGAAAACAGGAAGTGAGTTGTTTACAGACCGCGGTCCCCGCAGCTGCTGTTGCGAAACTTTGAACTGGAGAGGCGCTCGGGGGGACGGGGCGGGGGCTGAGGGTGGCCCGTCCAGCAGCCTGTCTATGCTCGGTGCAAAGTCCGTGGGAGAGAACCGCACCCCTGGCGGCTTCCCTTTCTCCAGCTGGGCCACTGCCCACTGGGCAGAGAGGGCCTGTGGGAACGCCCGCCCCCTTCCAGCCTCATAGAAGCACCCGCAGGGTCGCTCGGTCAGTGTCAAGGCTGCGGCGGGGTCATGGCAGAGCGCTCCCTGCACCCGGTGACTCTGGTCCTCCTCGGGGCAGCCATGTGTGGTGAGTGGACGTGGGCCTGGGACGACCCCCGGGGCCGCCAGCGTGCAGGGCGGGCAGCCAGGCGGCCCTCCATCAGGCAGGGCTGTCCCCTAAGCCCACAGAAAGCTCTCGAGACCGAGGAACTCTCCCAGCTGCAGGGATCTGGGGGTTGCTTTCTGTTGGGCTACACCACACAGCTCGCGGGGTCTTAATTCCCCAGACAGACACTGAATCCGTGCCTTTGGCAGTGACATTGAGCGTCCTAACCACCTGACGGCCCGGGGGCACTCTCAAAACTCTGCACCTGACCCTCCACACCGGCGAGCCCGCAGGGGAGGCGGAGCCCGAGGGTCGGGCCGCGCTGGGCCCGGGGAGTCGGAGCCGGCAGCCAGGGGGCGGGTGTGGGGTTTCCCCAGGCTCGGTCACCCGTCCTCTCCGGCATCCCCCGCCGGCCCAGGAGTTTGTAACGGCTGGGGAGGACGGCAGGATGGAGTTCCCGCCTCAGGCGGCTGCAGCCGGGGTGGCAGGGACCCTCACGCCGCCCCGCCTCCCCCCAGCGGCACAGCCCCGGGGCCGGATCCTGCGCGGCCAGGAGGCCCCGGCCCACGCCCGGCCCTACATGGCCTCGGTGCAGGTGAACGGCAAGCACGTGTGCGGAGGCTTCCTGATGGCCGAGCAGTGGGTGATGAGCGCGGCGCACTGCCTGGAGGACGCGTGAGTGGCCCGGGGTGAGGAGCGCGACGGGGCGGCCTGGGCTGGGGTGCGGCTCTGACGCGGGTCCACCCCGCTCCCAGGGCCGACGGGCAGGTGCAGGTGCTCCTGGGCGCGCACTCCCTGTCGCAGCCCGAGCCCTCCAAGCGCCTGTACGACGTGCTCCGCGCAGTGCCGCACCCCAACAGCCGGCGCGAGACCATCGAGGACGACCTCCTGCTGCTGCAGGTCGGCTGGGTCTCCCGCGGTCCCTCTCGCGACCCTCGGGCCCGCCCCGCCCCAACGCCCCGCCCCGCCCTAACGCCCGCTGGCGGCCCGCCCCCCAGCTCTCCGAGAAGGCCGCGCTGGGCCCCGCCGTGCAGCCCCTGCCCTGGCAGCGCGTGGACCGTGACGTGGCCGCCGGCACGCTCTGCGACGTGGCTGGCTGGGGCGAGGTCAGCTACACCGGCCGGAAGCCCGACCGCCTGCAGCACCTGCTCCTGCCGGTGCTCGACCGCGCCACCTGCAACCTGCGCAGGTTCCACGACGGCACCATCACCCAGCGCATGATGTGCGCGGAGAGCAACCGCCGGGACACCTGCAAGGCGAGCAGGCGGGGCGGCGCGGAGGGGGCGCGCCTGGGGGGGCGGAGCCCTGGGGCTGGCAGAGAGGGGCCGCCCCTCCGGGGCCAGTGGGGGCGGGGCTCGGGGGCGACGGGGCAGGGCCGACAGAGGGACGGGGCGCCGGACCGCCGGCGAGGCCTGAGGCCAAAGCGGGGCTGGGAGGAGCGGGCATCTGGAGCAGGAAGGGGGCGCGCTGGGATCCGCGCCTGGACAGGGCCAGGGCTGCAGGAGGGCTGCCTGGCGGACAGCGGAGGCCGAGGCGGAGCGGAGCCTGTAGAGGGAGCGGCGATCCTGCCGCACGGCCTCCTCAGGGCTCGCGGGCGGGCCTTGGGGAGACGAATGTCGAGGGAGCCACCGGCCCGGTGCTGAGGGCAGGCCTGCGCGAACCTCGCGGCCCGCTCCCCTCCCCGCAGGGCGACTCCGGAGGCCCGCTGGTGTGCGGTGGAGTGGCCGAGGGCGTGGTCACCTCGGGCTCGCGCGTCTGCGGCAACCCCAAGAAGCCCGGCATCTACACGCGCTTGGCCAGCTACGCGGCCTGGATCGACGGCGTGATGGCTGAGAGCGCAGCCGCCTGAGGCCCTGAGGCGTGGTCCTGGGGGGCGAGCAATAAAGTCACCCATTCCTGCACCCCGCCCCCTTTCTTGGTTGCCTGCTGCTCAGCTCGGTGCCGGACGGAGAGGCTGCGACGGGCCTGAGCCCGGGACCCCAGCCCCGCCCGCTGGGGCCCGCAGGCCTCGCTCCTCGCCTCGGCCTCGCGCTGGCACCCCTACTCTTCCCAGGACAACGAAGGGGGTCCCGGGACCTAGGCGGGGGCGCGACCACAGCTGTGCCCCTGGGTCCTCACGTCCCCCAAGAACGTGAGGTCCTGCTCTGGGCTGAGCTCTAGCTACACCGACAGGCTGTGTCCTCAGAACCCACATGGCCCCAACCGGGAGGCGGCTGAGAGAGGCTGTCCAGCCCTCCGGGGCAGCGGGCACCTGAGCCCGAGCACGGGGCCTGCCGGCGATCGCAGGCCCACCAGCGCTGCCCGCTCCCCCACTTTCCAGAGCCGGCTGGGATCCCAGAGCCGCCCCGCGATGGGACCCGGTCACTCGCCACCTCCCTGGGTCTCGGTGGACCCTTCCGAGAGGCACCAGGGCCGCACCCGGGTCCTGAGGCCCTGTGCCCGCCCCCAGATAGGCCGGGGCCAGTGGACGCCCGGCACCTCCTGGGCCCCTGGCGTTAGGCCGGGACCACCACGGGGCCTCTGCCCTCCCTGCGGGCACAGAAGACACTGAGGGTCTGAGAGACGGCCCTGTGCCCCACCAGGGACAGCACCGGACGCCGGCCAGGGGCCTCCGGAGCGCCCGCGCACGCGGTGCTGAGACAGCGGCGCCCCGGCTCCACTCAGACCCTCCCAGGCGGCGCCCCCGAGCCATCCTGCTGACCGCCGGGCGTCCTCTTCCGGGCGCAGGAGTTTCATGTGAAACTTAAGAGGCTGTGTGCCTGTACGCGAGAGGGGAAAGGCAAGTGTCCCTGCTGGTCATTCGGCCACCACAGACTCGCTCGTTCCGCGGGGACGTCCTGGGTGAAGCCAGGACGCCAGGGAGCGGCCCTGAAGCGACAGCGTCCGGAGGCAGCCCCGGAGGAGGATCAGGTTTAGCGAGTAAAAATGCAGGCTGCCCACTTCGGTGGGAACCTCCGGAAGCTCTTGGTCAGTACTGGGGACAGGTTTACACCAGCACAGCATCCAGTGGCCTGCATTCCCAGGGGGCACTGGGGAAGGGACAGATGAGCCGGTGAGCGGGCCGACGCCCGCCTGGAGCTCAGAGCGGAGCGGCGGGGGAGGGTCTGTGGGCTCCGGGGCTGGGCTGCAGTCCCCGCGACCCTTTAGGGTCGTGCCAGCCATCTCCCCACCGGAGCTGGCGGGAGGGGCGGGGACGGCCCTGGGGGGCCACCAGCGCGCAGGGAGGGCAGCCTCTGGGGCCGGGCCCCTCTCTGCGGACAGGACCCGCCCGCCCGTGTCCGCGGGGAGGAGCTCTCGGCCTCCTCGCCACGGCGGGGCTGTGGGCCGGCCGGGAGCCCGAGCACATGGGCACTGCCGGCCCGGCCCCACACCACCTCTGCCGGTCACGGGAATGCCTGCTCCCGCGGGCCCAGCAGGGGCAGGAGAAGGGGCGAGGGGCCTCCCCGCTCACAGACCGCCTCCCAGCCTGGCGGGACATCCGGCAGGGCCTCCAACGGCCCCAGAGGAGCCGACACTGGACAGCGGCCCAGAGACGCCCGCTGGGCTTGCGCGCGGTTCACGGGAGGTTGTGGCCACCCAGCACGGCGCGCCAGGCGCCCCCGCTCAGCGAGCCAGCCCGTCCACCCTGCACCGTGCTCGGCCCGGGCGGGCCGGGGTCACGTGGGTACGAGGTGTCCCTGCTCCACGCCCTGGATGACCCGACCCGGGAGCCCTGAGGTCCAGAGGTGCCCGGACAGGGCCCGGGAGCCAGGCTGGGGGCCGCCAGCTCCCTGTGCAGGACAGGTCAGCGCCGGCGGCCCGGGGCCCGAGGGGAAGGGACCAGGGCCCGCCCTCCGGGAGCCTCTGAGGACGGCGGCCTGGGCGTGACCCCCACGAGGTAACCTCCGAGCGAGGGAATAGGATATAGCAACAGCAAGAAGCACGCGCACTTTCCTAAAACAAATTGCTGCTTTAAAACCCTCAGATGCCTTGACAAAGTCCAGTAACAAACACAGACGCAGATGCGGTCAAAGGCTGGAGAGAGGACGCAGGAGACCAGGCCTCGGGCCTCCGCGGGGGAGGCCGCCCACCCCGGCCCGCCTCCCGGGGGATGGGGCGCCGGAGGCAGAGGGGGCGGCCCCCACGGGTCCTGGCAGAAAGCCCCGCTTAGACGGCAGGACTCCGAGGCTCCCAAGGGCAAGGCCTCGGGCAGGTGGGCCCCCGGCCCAGTAATGGGCCCCCGGCGCGCAGGTGGCCCTGAAAGCCAGACACAGCGCTGCCCTCCGCGGGGCGCTGGCCCCGTCAGCCCTCCCCCAGCCTCCAGGGGGACAAGGAGAGGCAATTACCACTGAACAGGCGGCGCTGTGCCCGCCTGCAGGCAGCTGCACAACCGTAATTGGTGAGCGCGGCTGCTGGTGAGGCAGGACCCCGGGGGCCGGGGCCAGGTGCTCAGAAACAGCGGGGCACGAGGGGAGGGGGCAGAGAGAAAGGAGAGACGGCAGCAGGGAACACCCCCACCCAGCTGAGCCCCCAGGTCCAGCCCACTGCCCCCTGGGGCCCCTGTGGCCGGCAGACAGCAGGTGCTCAGTAAATGCCAAGCAGGAGGACGACACGACCGGGGCCGCAGGCCACACCTGCGGAGGGGCGGGCTGCGGGGCGGCCCCGGGGACGCGGCCAGGTCCCACCTGGGCCCGAGACGGCTGCTGTGGCGGCTCGGCAGCGACGGCGACAGGTGAGGGAGCCGAGGCTGACGTCCGGCAGGCATCCCTGACGGTGGCCACTGGACGCCCAGCAGGTCCTCAAGCGCAGAGCCCTGGGCTCCCGAGGCACCCAGAGGGGCCGCTGGGCTCTGGGAGGCCTTGGAGCGCCCAGGGGCAGCACTGCCTGCGGCTCTGCCCAGGGCAAGGCTGGGCCTGTCCCGGTGCCCGCCTGGCAGGTGGTCAGGCCGCCCGGCCCTCCTCCCAGGTAGGCCAGCGGGCTCCGAGGGAGAGCGCGCCCTGACGGCAGGGCCCCGGGGCCACCGTGAGGCTGCGGGCCAGGTCCTCGCCTGCCCCGTCGGGTGTGGCTGCTGGCCCGGCAGACAGGACCCCAGAAGCCCCGCTCACGGCTGGGGGTGTCTAAGACCCGGCGAGGGCCCGGAGGGCACGGCGGCTCTGTCTCCCGCGAGAGGAGAGCGGGCCTTTCCTTTAAACCCACCAGGAATCCACTGACATTGTGCACAGCAAAGGAAACCATAAACAAAATGAAAAGGCAACCTACAGAACAGGAGAAAATGTTTGTAAATGATGCAACTGACAAGCGCTCAACTTCCAAACATACAAACGACTCACGCAGCTCAGTGTCAAAACCCAGCCCAATGAAAACAAAATTGGCAAAAGACCTAAACAGACATTTGTCCAAAGACATCAGAGGGCCAACACACACGTAAAAGACGCGCTGCGTGGCTAATTATTACAGAAACACAGACCCAAACTACAACGAGACTGCCACCTCCCACGACGCAGAAGGCCGCCTCGTAGGCCAGGCGTGTCCGACGCCGTGTGACCCCCTGGACTGCCACCCCCGGCTGCTCCGCCCCGGAGGTCTCCAGGCAGGAACGCCGGCACGGGTCGCCGCGCCCTCCTGGAGGGGTCCTCCCGGCCCGGGGTGGGCGGAGCCCGGGTCTCCGGCAGCGCAGGCAGGGTCCTCAGCACCAAGCCACCGGGGAAGCCCTGCACATGCACGTACTGGAGCCCCGACGGAGTGCACCTCGCCGGGCTCCTCTGTCCGTGGGATTTTGTAGGCAAGAATACTGGAGGGGGCTTCCCTGGTGGCTCAGTGGCGGAGCGCTCGCCTGCCCGTGCAGGAGACGCGGGTTCGATCTCCGGTCCAGGAAGATGCCACAGGCGGTGGAGCCACGAAGCCCGGGAGCCACAGCCATGGAGCCTGGGCTCTAGAGCCTCGCAGCTGCAACGACGGAGCCCGTGGGCCCTGGAGCCCGAGCTCCACAACAAGAGAAGTCACCGCAACAAGAGGCCTGCTCCCCTCAACGAGAGAGGAGCCCCCATTCCCTGCAACGAGAGAAGAGCCTGTGGCAGCCGTGAAAGCCCAGAAGAGCCAAAAATAAATAAAATCCATTTCTTACACACACACAAAAATTCTGGATTGGGTTTTTCCTTCTCCCACCAGTCAGAAACGCCATCATTAAAAAGTCTGCTGATAAATGCCGGCAAGGACGTGGAGGGAAGGAGAGCTTCCTGCACGGTGAGTGGGCACGTGAGCTGGTGCCGCCGCCGCCGGGCGCACAGGGAGGCGCCTCAGAAAACCGGAGGATCCGCGCGGGACCCGGCGACCCCACTCCGGGGCCAGCGTCCAGACGGAGACAGGCCCCGCGCGCTCTCTGCAGCCTGCGCTCGCCCAGGCGCGGGGCCAGCCTCGACGGCCGTCGGTGGGAGCGGGAGCAGCGGGAGGGGGAGCGGCGGGGGCGGAGAGCGGGGCGCCGGCCTCGGCCTCGGGGCTCAGCCCGGCGGAGCGCGGCGCCGCAGCGGCTCACGGCCCAGGGAGGCCACACCGAGCGAGGCAGACGGAGACCCACGGGGCGACACGCGCGGATCCACCGGAGACCGACCGACCTGCGGCGTTCAGAGCGGAGAGAAGGGAGAGGTGACCTCGAAGAGCGGGGCGCGCAGACACCCGCGGCGCAGAGCGCACGGGCGGCGCGGGGAGGGAGGCCGGGCGGGTCGGCGCTGGGGACGCCACGCTGCGAGCCCACGTGACCCGCTCCTTAAAAGGACGCCCGACTCGCGACCACAGTGCGCGGGAGGCGGCGGCGCTCACCGGCAGGGCGTCAGGGGTAGCTGAGGGGCACGCGCCACCAGAGCCCCCCGCACAGGCAGTTCTTGATCCAGCGCTGCTCCCACTGCTTGACGGCCGTGGTCTTGTTGGGGGACTTGAGCATGGTGACGCAGCCACACCTGCGGGGCGCGGGCGGGGGTGCTGGGCAGGCAGGCCGGCCCGGCCAGGGTCTTCTGCACGCGCTGTCCTGTCCCAGCAGGGCGTCCCAGCGCCCCTCCACCCCCCGGGCGCCGACGCCTCCGCACCCGCCGCCCCGGCTCAGACCCCAGCCCCCCGCCCCAGGGGACAGAGGCTGGGCCCCACCCGAGCGGCCAGACCCCGAGAGAGTCCGGCAGCAGGCAGGGCCGCAGTCTCACAGGCCGGCACTGCTGCGGCCAGCCCTTCGTCAGGCCACCGGAAGCCCACGAGAGCCAGCTCGGACCCGCCGCTCACGACGGCCCCCAGCCCCTGTCCTTTAGAAGCCCGCCCAGGGCACCTGCTCGGCAGCCCCGGGGCAGGCACTGCTGGGACCGCGGCGCCAGGCCGGGAAGCCCCCTGGAGGGCGGGCTGGCGTCTCCCGCAGCCGCTCACCTGGTGCAGGCCTTGCAGGCCTCCGTGGGGTAGGCGCCCAGGTGCAGCCTCCGCAAGTGGTCCATCTTGGGCTGGCCCGGCACCCTGGGGGGCAGAAGCAGGCCGGAGGCTCGGGGTGGAGCTCGCACTCCAGCGCTCAGGGGCGCCCACGCACGCAGGTGCACGCACGCGCACAGGGCCCGCTCCCGGAGGCAAAGCGGGCGCAAGGACAGGGAGAGCTGGGGGGATTCCTACACGCCCTCCACCCAGACCTCTGGTTCACGGGAGCGGGGGACCATCGGAGGGGTGCTGGGGCGCTCGCCTCCTGTCACACAAGTGTGCCTGACGGCACTCTGGCCACCAGCCCCCTCGGAGTGAAGTGCTTCCTGAAACCTGAGCACCAACCAGAGCCTGTGGCTCCCAGGCCGCTCCTCCCGGGCTCCGGACGAGAGAAAGAAAACCCGGGAGGCGAGGGAAGGCCCTGCGCCCTCCCCGGGCGGGGCTGTGGGAACGCTGCTCCTTGCAGCAGAGGGGCGCTCGAGGGTCCATTCCAGGCCAGCTTCAATGACCGGCGGCCTGGGGGCTCCTAGGCTGGGCTCTGGCCCCGCCGCCGCTGACCGCACCTCGGAGGCGGAGCTGACCTGCCTGTGAAGTGGGGCCAAACCTCCACCTGCGGCCGCGGGGCAGTCCAGGGCGCCCTCGTCAGGCCGGGGCTGTCCGAACCCCACCCGTCCAAAGCACGGCCCCCAGGGTCGCCCTCGGCCAGCGCTGCCTGAGAGCTCTGCTTCCAGGGTCTTGGGGCGCGCCAGGCGCTCTGGGCTGAAGTAGGGTTCATGGTGGGGGCCTTGCCGTGTGAGCTCGCGCTCTGGAGGGGCTGGACCCCGAGTGGCCAAGGCCAGCCACGAGCGCCCTGCACGGGGGCGGCGACAGGCCAGAGGACGGCAGTGACTTGGACGAGCGAGGACACGATCAGTGCAGGCTGCTGACCTGTTCCATCCAGTCCAGTCCCCAGACGGAGGGGCGGGGGCGGGCGGGGCCCAGGGTCAGCACTCAGGTCGGGCTGGGAGGAGGCAGGCCCGCCTAGGCAGGCCCGCCTGGGCGGGCCCGAGACGGGCGGGCGGGGCGAAGTCCGTAGGTCAGGGGGAGACCCTTCTGGAAGAAATGGCTGCGCAGGGGCCCCGGGGGAGCAAACGGTGCGCACCTGATGAGGCCGTCCAGCTGCAGGCCGGCGGCGCTGCCGGGCAGGGCGGGGGCCTTGCCGAAGTGCAGGCGCAGGGGCTGCTTGGGCTGCAGGCGGCTGAGCAGGCCATCGCTGACGGGCAGCCAGTCCAGGCTGGGGATGAGCAGCTGGCTGGGCAGCAGGCAGCACTCGTCCACCAGCGCCTCGTCCGGCTCGCTCACGGGGCCCTCGTCACGGCCTGGGGGAGGCGCGGGGACACCGTGCTCAGCGGCCCTGCCCGCGGGGTGGCCCCAGAGACACCACGGCCGCCTCGGGCTCACGGAGCACCAGGTGCAGGCCCAGCCCCTGAAGGGCCTGGGAAGGTCCTCTCCTTCTCAGGCCCGGTCCTCTCCTCTGTAAAAAGGGGGCCCACTTACTCATCTAAAACATGTGCAGCGAGCACGGGCGCCCCCCCTGGCCTCAGGGAGGGACCCACGACAGAGCCTGACCCCAGAAACACGACGGGTGGCAGACGACACCCAGGACCCAGAGCAGCGAGCGTGTCCTGAGCGCCCCAGCAGGGCCTGGACCTGGGTGGGTCCTGGGAAAGCGGGGCCGCGGTGGAGCCGCCCGGGCCCGAGGGCGCTTCTGCTGGGGCGTGGGAACGCAGCCAGGCTCGTGCTGCGGTGGGGGACGAGAGCAGGGGGCCGGTGCCTTACAGCAGATCCAGAGCTTGGTGAGCAGGCGGAAGAGGAGGGACATGCTGTCCTGGGTGTCCGAGGTGGCCGTGTACACGGGCAGGCAGCTGGGCTTCAGCAGGCCCCAGATGCGGATGACCACCATCAGCTCCCGCAGCATGCCCAGCGACGTGCCATCCCTCAGGAAGCTGTGGCCCGGCCGCAGCGGCGCGCCCTGCGGGCAGAGGCGCTCTGGGTGCTCCGGCAGCGTTCCAGGGCCGGGCCCCTGGGGCAGAGGGCGGGCCGGGGGCGGGGCTTCCGTGGGGGCGGGGCCGGGGCGGGGCCTCCGAGCGGACGGCGCGCACCTGGTTGGGCAGACTGGCCAGCAGGTAGAGCACAAAGTCGCCGACCCACTGCAGGAGCTGCTGCAGCGCCTGGAGCGTGTTCATGTCCAGGACAAACTCCTCCGTCTTGAGGTTGATCATGACCTTGTCGATGTCTGGGAGAGGACAGGCGGTCAGGGGTGGCCGGGACCTCACCCGTGCACCCGTCAGCATGCACGGGAGCCGGCCCCGCACGGGGTGAGACTTTACAGAGTGAATAAACAGAGAGGGCTCAGGGCCTGGAGGGCAAGACTGGAGGGCGGGGCTCCCGGCGCCCACCTCAAGCCTTCCAAACGTCCCACCCGCCTCTTGGAGCCCTTGCGCCCGGCAGCCTGCAGCTCCCAACTCCAGGCCTCCACACAGGCCATGCCCCTGGGAACGCCACCCCAGGCTGCGTCATCTTTGTTCCCACTAATGCCCGCAGGGAGCCTGCCGGTCCTCCCCAGCAGGCAGCGTGGACACTCGCTGGGCGGCCAGGGCAGGACCCACCAACATCGGTGATCTTGGCGCAGATCTCCGTCAGCCGGTCGCCGGGGCTCTTGTCGGGCGTGTTGAGCACGTGCGGGCGCAGCAGGGACTTGAGCGTGGAGCTGATGGCGATGAGGAAGAGCTTGGCGTGGTAGTCGCACACGCGGGTCACCGTGCAGGGCGACAGCTTGCAGAGCGAGGCCTTCATGGCCAGGATCCGGGTGGACAGCACCTAGGCGGTGGTGGCGGCGTGAGCGAGCGGGCTCGCCTGAGCGTGCCGCTCTGCCCCTCGCCAGGTCCTGCCCCAGTAGCTCCCGGGATGCCACCGCCGAAAGGCTCAGAGCGGAGATGCGCTCGCTCGCCGCAGTGAGCGGCTGGCCGTTGCCGGGGCTCCCGGCTCAGAACCCAGCTCCCTCCGGCACCTCTCTGGCCTGGCAGGGCCCTCTCAGCTGAGCTGGCCGCTAATGAAAACAGGACCTCCCCTCCCTGTTTTCCCTCCTCAGGGAGGGGACTGCGGGCACAGAGGACCGCTCTGGGTTCCGCGCAGCCCGGCCCGGCAGCCTCTGTCCTGAACTCAGACAGGCTCTGGGTCTCTGGCCTGCCCGTGGCGTCTGGGGGATCCCTTCTCCACGCCCCTCCCCTCTTTAAACCTCAGGTCCACTGCGCTCACCCCAGGGGCAAAGGGCCCCAGCAACCCCCAGAGGCAGGTGCAGCCAGGCCCACGCCCCCGCGCCCCTGGGCGGAGGCGGCCGTGAGAGACGGGCCGTGGGACCCGCGCCTGGGGAGGCGGCCCGCGGGGGAGGGCGGCGGCACCTGCTGCAGCTCGGCCTTCTGGCGCGTGTACTCCTCGTGCAGCTTCTCCACCAGGCTCTGCACCATGCCCGGCTGCACGTGCAGCAGGATGTCCCCCCAGTCATAGCCGGTCACCATGCAGTACTCCAGCAGGAAGAGCAGGTGCCGCAGCGCCAGCCCCACGTCCAGCGAGTGGCCCATGGACGGAGAGGCGCGCAGCATGCTCAGCTGCGGGGAGAGGGGTCAGTAAGCCGGTCACCCATGCGCACGGGTGCGTCATCTTTGTTCCCACTAATGCCCGCAGGGAGCCTGCCGGTCCTCCCCAGCAGGCAGCGTGGACACTCGCTGGGCGGCCAGGGCAGGACCCACCAACATCGGTGATCTTGGCGCAGATCTCCGTCAGCCGGTCGCCGGGGCTCTTGTCGGGCGTGTTGAGCACGTGCGGGCGCAGCAGGGACTTGAGCGTGGAGCTGATGGCGATGAGGAAGAGCTTGGCGTGGTAGTCGCAGGCGCGGGTCACCGTGCAGGGCGACAGCTTGCAGAGCGAGGCCTTCATGGCCAGGATCCGGGTGGACAGCACCTAGGCGGTGGTGGCGGCGTGAGCGAGCGGGCTCGCCTGAGCGTGCCGCTCTGCCCCTCGCCAGGTCCTGCCCCAGTAGCTCCCGGGATGCCACCGCCGAAAGGCTCAGAGCGGAGATGCGCTCGCTCGCCGCAGTGAGCGGCTGGCCGTTGCCGGGGCTCCCGGCTCAGAACCCAGCTCCCTCCGGCACCTCTCTGGCCTGGCAGGGCCCTCTCAGCTGAGCTGGCCGCTAATGAAAACAGGACCTCCCCTCCCTGTTTTCCCTCCTCAGGGAGGGGACTGCGGGCACAGAGGACCGCTCTGGGTTCCGCGCAGCCCGGCCCGGCAGCCTCTGTCCTGAACTCAGACAGGCTCTGGGTCTCTGGCCTGCCCGTGGCGTCTGGGGGATCCCTTCTCCACGCCCCTCCCCTCTTTAAACCTCAGGTCCACTGCGCTCACCCCAGGGGCAAAGGGCCCCAGCAACCCCCAGAGGCAGGTGCAGCCAGGCCCACGCCCCCGCGCCCCTGGGCGGAGGCGGCCGTGAGAGACGGGCCGTGGGACCCGCGCCTGGGGAGGCGGCCCGCGGGGGAGGGCGGCGGCACCTGCTGCAGCTCGGCCTTCTGGCGCGTGTACTCCTCGTGCAGCTTCTCCACCAGGCTCTGCACCATGCCCGGCTGCACGTGCAGCAGGATGTCCCCCCAGTCATAGCCGGTCACCATGCAGTACTCCAGCAGGAAGAGCAGGTGCCGCAGCGCCAGCCCCACGTCCAGCGAGTGGCCCATGGACGGAGAGACGCGCAGCATGCTCAGCTGCGGGGAGAGGGGTCGTGAGGGGCAAGGTCCGAGGGCCGGCGGGCAGGGCGGACCCCCGCCGGGTCCAGGCCCGCCTGACCTCCGGTTGCACGGGAGGGTTGACAGCCGCAGCCCAGCCTCGCAGCGCACGGGGTGCCCGCGGGGCGGCGGGGCGGGAACGTCCACCGGGGGCGAGTGGCCCCAGGAACGTGGAGCTCATGCCCTGCCCCTCCGTGACACCGAGGAGAGGTACAGGCGCTGGGGGAGGGGACACACGCTGTGGGTGCGCGTGCCAGCACGAGTGTCAGCCAGAGTGTGAGAGTGGGCGTGAGGGCCGCCTGCCCGGCCGCGGACAGGTTCCTCTAGAAGCCGGGAGGCCGGCGCTCACGGGGCACCTGCCCTGTGCGTGGGGGTGGGGGTTGCGAGGACCCTTGACGTGCGGTGCAGCCCTCCTGAGGCCCACCGCCTGCGTGCTTCCCGGGGGCCGCGGGCGCCAGCCCCTCAGGGAGCAGCACGGGGCCCCGGGCGGCACTGACCCTGCCGTGGTTGTCGATGCCCACGAGGGCCAGGGAGGTCCAGGAGAGCTGCATAGCCTTGAAGTGGACGGCAGGGCCCGCGGTCCGGGGGCGCTTGAGGGCCGGCTCGTCCGCGGGCCGCGGGGCGGCGGAGCTGTAGAAGACGGCCATGGTCTGCAGCGAGAGCCGGTGCACGATGTGGACGCTGCCGTCGTGGAAGGCCAGGGCCAGCCCTGGGGGACAGAGCGGTCAGGCGGCCGGCCCGGCCCTGGACCACGGCGCCCAGCTGCGCGGTGCCCAGCTTGCTGGCCACCCCACAGCCCCTCACGCGCTCAGGTCCTGAGAGCAGAGCTCCTGTCCACTGACAAAGGCTGCCGCCAGGCTGGGCCGGGTCCCGCGGGCCTGAGACCGCAGCCGTGCTCAGAGCCTCCCACCCGAGAGCACCCAGACACTGTACCAAGGCCAGGGTAGAACTGGGTGTCGCTGGCCACCTTCAGGTCAGTGTTGGTGAGCGAGATGGGCAGCTTGGGCAGCGCCACCGCGGACACACGGTCCAGGTCGTTGGTGGCCGACAGGATGCGCCATTTGAGAATGGTGGGCTGCTGTCGCCGATGGCCCATGGACGGAGAGACGCGCAGCATGCTCAGCTGCGGGGAGAGGGGTCGTGAGGGGCAAGGTCCGAGGGCCGGCGGGCAGGGCGGACCCCCGCCGGGTCCAGGCCCGCCTGACCTCCGGTTGCACGGGAGGGTTGACAGCCGCAGCCCAGCCTCGCAGCGCACGGGGTGCCCGCGGGGCGGCGGGGCGGGAACGTCCACCGGGGGCGAGTGGCCCCAGGAACGTGGAGCTCATGCCCTGCCCCTCCGTGACACCGAGGAGAGGTACAGGCGCTGGGGGAGGGGACACACGCTGTGGGTGCGCGTGCCAGCACGAGTGTCAGCCAGAGTGTGAGAGTGGGCGTGAGGGCCGCCTGCCCGGCCGCGGACAGGTTCCTCTAGAAGCCGGGAGGCCGGCGCTCACGGGGCACCTGCCCTGTGCGTGGGGGTGGGGGTTGCGAGGACCCTTGACGTGCGGTGCAGCCCTCCTGAGGCCCACCGCCTGCGTGCTTCCCGGGGGCCGCGGGCGCCCGGGCGGCACTGACCCTGCCGTGGTTGTCGATGCCCACGAGGGCCAGGGAGGTCCAGGAGAGCTGCATAGCCTTGAAGTGGACGGCAGGGCCCGCGGTCCGGGGGCGCTTGAGGGCCGGCTCGTCCGCGGGCCGCGGGGCGGCGGAGCTGTAGAAGACGGCCATGGTCTGCAGCGAGAGCCGGTGCACGATGTGGACGCTGCCGTCGTGGAAGGCCAGGGCCAGCCCTGGGGGACAGAGCGGTCAGGCGGCCGGCCCGGCCCTGGACCACGGCGCCCAGCTGCGCGGTGCCCAGCTTGCTGGCCACCCCACAGCCCCTCACGCGCTCAGGTCCTGAGAGCAGAGCTCCTGTCCACTGACAAAGGCTGCCGCCAGGCTGGGCCGGGTCCCGCGGGCCTGAGACCGCAGCCGTGCTCAGAGCCTCCCACCCGAGAGCACCCAGACACTGTACCAAGGCCAGGGTAGAACTGGGTGTCGCTGGCCACCTTCAGGTCAGTGTTGGTGAGCGAGATGGGCAGCTTGGGCAGCGCCACCGCGGACACACGGTCCAGGTCGTTGGTGGCCGACAGGATGCGCCATTTGAGAATGGTGGGCTGCTTGTCGCCGACTGTATGGAGGGCCAAGGGGCAACGTGACGAGGACGAGACGGGAACGTGCCGGGGGCTGGCCCGGCGTCCTGGCCCTCCTGGGCCCCGGCCAGCGCAGGAGCGGGAAGGGGCCGGGGGCCCACGGGGCCGGTCCTGGACGTCACAGGGACGGGAGGAGGCACCTGCCTGGGCCAGAGGCTGTCGGCGGGCGGGGGCACCCCCTGTCCCCCTGAAGGAGCAGACACCTGCGGACGGGCGTCGGCCCCCGACCTCGCCACCACAGCCCCGCCGCTGCCCCGCCGGGCGGGCACGGGCGCTCCGTCGCTGTGGGCTGAGAGGTCCGAGCCGGGCCCAGCTCTCCGGAGGCGGGCAGACACGCCCCTCCTGCACCCACACTCCTGCTGCCACGACGGAGCCCCCCGCCCGAGGAGGGGTGGCTCCGGGCACGGTGGGCAGAGGCTCCTGGACGCTGAGGCAGGCCGCGTGCAGCCAACGGCCAGCGCCAGAGCTGCCCGGGGCGCCGGCACACACGGGCAGGGAGGCTGGAGCAGCGAGGTGGCCAGGACTGTCCGGCTTTGGGCCGGAACCCGAGTCCAGGGCAGGCTTTGGCAGTGTGCCTCTCTGCCCCGTCCCGAGAGCCCCGCCCCGCAGGCTCAGAGGGGCCTCCTGGCAAGTGTCCCACAGGGGGCCTGAGGCCCGGACAGGGGGTCGCCGAGCAGAGCGGTCACGGGCCAGCCACGGCAGGGCCCAGGGGCAGGCACGAGCAGGCCGGGCCGCACCGGCTGCCCACACAGGCTCCACGGCCTTGTCCACGTCCAGCCCACAGAGAGGAGCGGCCAGCGTCCAAGCAGAGCGGCCTGCCCGAGTCCCCTGGACCCTGTCTGCCAAGCCAGGCCGCCTCCTCAAGCGCAGGCTGGACGGTGGCTGGTCAAGTGAGGCCTGAGGGAGACCCGTGTGGGCAAAGGCAGGGAGGGGCCGGGAGGCGGGCCGAGCGCCCGCGGGGCTGCGGGGCAACCAGGGGCGAGGTGGGCGGGGGTGAGTGAGCTCGGCAGACCCTTCAGCGCCGGGACGCCTGCCCAGAGACAAGGCTCCCCTTTTGTACGAGGTCTGGTCCGGCTGGTGACAAGGACCCAGGGCTGCGCCGGAGAGCAGGAGCAGCCTGGGACTCGGGGAGGGCAGGACCCGGTACGATCGCTCAGGCGGGCACCGGCATCCTCACCCTCGCCCCTCCGGGCCCCGCCGAGCAGCCGGTCGGCCGCCCCAGGGTCCCGAGCGCCGCGGCTGAGTCTGGCCCCCGCCGTCGCAGCCACGAGGGGGTCAGGAGTGGGCGCGTCTGGCCGGGGCGCGGGGCTCTGCGCGGGGGTGGGGATGGACGGAGGGCAGAGCGGGCGCGTCCTGGCCAGGTCGGGCCAGCCGGCGCCTCACGATGCCCGGGGCGGCCGCGTGTCCCTCCCCCGGCGACTCACCGGCTGGGGACAGCTGCTGGAAGATGTTGTTCACGGGCAGCCCCTCCTTGCGCAGCGACCAGCACTCCACCACGCTGCTCGTCTGGCTGGACGCGCACAGCAGCACCTAGGGCGGCGCAGGGTGAGGGCCCGGCCCCGGCCGCGGCTCCGGGACCCCAGCTCCTCCTCGGGGCTCGCGGGGGCACCGGCCGTGGCGGTCCCAGCGCAGGCCAGCATCTGCATCCGCCCACCGCGGCCCTCCCTGCCCGGGGGTCCCCCGTGGCCCCAGCGGGAGGCGAAGGGGGCCCGGGAACCACCTCGGGGCTCTCGGGAAGCTGGGGGCCGATCAGCGCAAGGTCCCGAGGGGACCTCCGGGAGCCCGGTGCAGCTGGCGTCGCTTCCCCCCAAGACACCCCGTCCTGGCCCGAGAGGCTGTGCACATGTCACCTCACGGGGCAGAGGGGACGGTGGAGGAGGGACGAAGCTGAGCCCCTGAGGTGGGGCCGGCCCTGGACTGCCCGGGGCCGGTGTCCGCGCCGAGTCCCGAAGGCAGGGAGGCGGGGGTCGGGGCAGGTGGGAGACGCCGCGCCAGCGGTGAGGACGGAGGGAGGGCAGCGGGAGGCGACGTCTCAGAAGCCGGAAAACAGGCCCCGGGGGCCCCGGGAAGGGGGGGCGGGCGGCGCCAGGCTGCGGGGCAACCAGGGGCGAGGTGGGCGGGGGTGAGTGAGCTCGGCAGACCCTTCAGCGCCGGGACGCCTGCCCAGAGACAAGGCTCCCCTTTTGTACGAGGTCTGGTCCGGCTGGTGACAAGGACCCAGGGCTGCGCCGGAGAGCAGGAGCAGCCTGGGACTCGGGGAGGGCAGGACCCGGTACGATCGCTCAGGCGGGCACCGGCATCCTCACCCTCGCCCCTCCGGGCCCCGCCGAGCAGCCGGTCGGCCGCCCCAGGGTCCCGAGCGCCGCGGCTGAGTCTGGCCCCCGCCGTCGCAGCCACGAGGGGGTCAGGAGTGGGCGCGTCTGGCCGGGGCGCGGGGCTCTGCGCGGGGGTGGGGATGGACGGAGGGCAGAGCGGGCGCGTCCTGGCCAGGTCGGGCCAGCCGGCGCCTCACGATGCCCGGGGCGGCCGCGTGTCCCTCCCCCGGCGACTCACCGGCTGGGGACAGCTGCTGGAAGATGTTGTTCACGGGCAGCCCCTCCTTGCGCAGCGACCAGCACTCCACCACGCTGCTCGTCTGGCTGGACGCGCACAGCAGCACCTAGGGCGGCGCAGGGTGAGGGCCCGGCCCCGGCCGCGGCTCCGGGACCCCAGCTCCTCCTCGGGGCTCGCGGGGGCACCGGCCGTGGCGGTCCCAGCGCAGGCCAGCATCTGCATCCGCCCACCGCGGCCCTCCCTGCCCGGGGGTCCCCCGTGGCCCCAGCGGGAGGCGAAGGGGGCCCGGGAACCACCTCGGGGCTCTCGGGAAGCTGGGGGCCGATCAGCGCAAGGTCCCGAGGGGACCTCCGGGAGCCCGGTGCAGCTGGCGTCGCTTCCCCCCAAGACACCCCGTCCTGGCCCGAGAGGCTGTGCACATGTCACCTCACGGGGCAGAGGGGACGGTGGAGGAGGGACGAAGCTGAGCCCCTGAGGTGGGGCCGGCCCTGGACTGCCCGGGGCCGGTGTCCGCGCCGAGTCCCGAAGGCAGGGAGGCGGGGGTCGGGGCAGGTGGGAGACGCCGCGGCCAGCGGTGAGGACGGAGGGAGGGCCGCGCGGGAGGCGACGTCTCAGAAGCCGGAACAGGCGGGAGCTGGGAGCGGCGGGGGGCCCGGGAGGCCCGGCGGGGCTCACCTGCTCGGACATGTCCCGGGCGAGGAACCTGAGGTGGGTGATGGCGGGCAGCCGGTCGCGGCGGCTGAGGTCGGTGGTGCAGCGCATGAAGAGCGAGGGCAGGAGCTCGGTGTCGACGCGGCACTTCTCGCTGACCACGCTCACGCACACCTTGTACAGCTGCACCGGGGAGGCGCTGCTGCCGTCCGCCGTGGCCACCACGATGTTGCCGCCTCCCGTGAAGGCGATGTCGGCCAGGGCCACGCGGCCGCGCAGCCGGCACAGGCTCTCCGTGGAGGTGAGCACCTGCCCGCTGGGCTTGAGCAGGGACACCGTGACCAGCCCGCTGACCGTGACCGCGATCCAGCCCTCCATGGGCTTGCCCCCGAAAAGCGTGAGCGACGGCGAGAACTTGACGCGGGAGAACTTCTCCCCGAAGCTGGAGGCGCCGGACTGGGGGGGAGGTGAAGGGTCAGCTGAGGGGCCGGCCTGCATCGCTGCGCTCGGCTCTCAGCGGTCTCCTTGGGGCCCGGGGACCCCGTCTGGGAGCCGCACCCCCGGGAGCGCGGAGGCACCGGGTGGCAGGCGCCTCCTGAGCCCGACTGCGAGGCCACACTCGGCCTCGGCCTCCGCGTGCAGAGTGCCCCGTCCGCACGTGCCCGGAGGCAGCGGGGAGGCCGCCGGCCACACTTCCTTCCAGGCTGGGCCGCCCGCGGCCGTGCTGTGCCGGGCACAGTGCTGAGCTGAGCCACGCGGCTCGGCCGGCGTCTCGAGGCGGGAGAGCCGGTTTGCAGAGCGAGCAGGCCGGCCCGGAGGCACAGCGCTCCAGCGAAGGCTCACTCAAACCTGACGCGCCGGAGAATCCGTCTCTTTTCAGCTTCAAGGAGTCGACAGCCATCCGCCCTGCCGGCCGTCCGCTCGACCCTGGGCTGGAACAGTCCCACTCTGGGCCCCCGGCCGCGCGTTTCCCCGCATCCCACCCGGGCAGACCCGAGGGCCGCCTGCGTGCCTGGCTCCTTCCTCTCAGCACAAAGCGTCTGTCACTGGACCCCGCTGACGCTGCACAGAGCTCCGGGTGGGGTCTGCGCCTCTGTCTCAGAAGCCGGAACAGGCGGGAGCTGGGAGCGGCGGGGGGCCCGGGAGGCCCGGCGGGGCTCACCTGCTCGGACATGTCCCGGGCGAGGAACCTGAGGTGGGTGATGGCGGGCAGCCGGTCGCGGCGGCTGAGGTCGGTGGTGCAGCGCATGAAGAGCGAGGGCAGGAGCTCGGTGTCGACGCGGCACTTCTCGCTGACCACGCTCACGCACACCTTGTACAGCTGCACCGGGGAGGCGCTGCTGCCGTCCGCCGTGGCCACCACGATGTTGCCGCCTCCCGTGAAGGCGATGTCGGCCAGGGCCACGCGGCCGCGCAGCCGGCACAGGCTCTCCGTGGAGGTGAGCACCTGCCCGCTGGGCTTGAGCAGGGACACCGTGACCAGCCCGCTGACCGTGACCGCGATCCAGCCCTCCATGGGCTTGCCCCCGAAAAGCGTGAGCGACGGCGAGAACTTGACGCGGGAGAACTTCTCCCCGAAGCTGGAGGCGCCGGACTGGGGGGGAGGTGAAGGGTCAGCTGAGGGGCCGGCCTGCATCGCTGCGCTCGGCTCTCAGCGGTCTCCTTGGGGCCCGGGGACCCCGTCTGGGAGCCGCACCCCCGGGAGCGCGGAGGCACCGGGTGGCAGGCGCCTCCTGAGCCCGACTGCGAGGCCACACTCGGCCTCGGCCTCCGCGTGCAGAGTGCCCCGTCCGCACGTGCCCGGAGGCAGCGGGGAGGCCGCCGGCCACACTTCCTTCCAGGCTGGGCCGCCCGCGGCCGTGCTGTGCCGGGCACAGTGCTGAGCTGAGCCACGCGGCTCGGCCGGCGTCTCGAGGCGGGAGAGCCGGTTTGCAGAGCGAGCAGGCCGGCCCGGAGGCACAGCGCTCCAGCGAAGGCTCACTCAAACCTGACGCGCCGGAGAATCCGTCTCTTTTCAGCTTCAAGGAGTCGACAGCCATCCGCCCTGCCGGCCGTCCGCTCGACCCTGGGCTGGAACAGTCCCACTCTGGGCCCCCGGCCGCGCGTTTCCCCGCATCCCACCCGGGCAGACCCGAGGGCCGCCTGCGTGCCTGGCTCCTTCCTCTCAGCACAAAGCGTCTGTCACTGGCAGCGGCCCGAGCTGGACGCTGCACAGAGCTCCGGGGTGGGGGGTCTGCGCCCCTCTGTCTGGGGGCCAGAAGCAGACCCACGAGGCCCAGGCCCGCGAGACGAGGCATCCAGGGAGGGGAGGGCTGACCGCCCGCCCAGCCGAGCCGGCCGGACGCGGAGGTGAGGGCAGTGTTGGAAAGGAAGAAGAGAAAGCCCCCGAATGAGCCCCGCGGAGAAATGCCGGCAGTCTGGGAAAGAAACTTCCTGCCAGAAGGTGGCCCGGGAGGCTCGGCAGGGGCCCCGTGGAGCGAGTCGCTCCCTCAGGGAGACGGGACCTCGCCTGACCTCGGCGCTGGGGGCCTCCAAGCCGCGTGTGTGCGAGCTTTAAACGAGCACGTGCTTCTCCTATAATTCAGTGCAGACAAGCTTAGTCGTGAGGAGCAGAGACGCCCCAACCGCGTGGAGGGACCCTGGGGACCGAGGCTCCACGAGAGCAGCAGACACAAGAGGACCCACAGCGCGTGGCTCCGCGGAGGGACAGGGCGGGCTGCCGGTGGGGACGGCTGCCCTCGGAGGGGACGCGCGCCGTCAGCAGAGGTGCTGGGCTGGTCCGTGAAGACCCTAGGAAACCACTGGACTGCGCCCTGAAGGGCTGAGCTCCGAGGCCCGCGGCCAGTCCTCGAGAAAGCCGCCGCACCCAGAAGCGAGCCAGCGGAGGGCGGCACTGGGCGGCAGGCCCAGGGGAGGGAAGACCAGATCGCGCCCCCCAGTGCCGAGCAGGAGGGCCCCTGGCTCTGGAGCACAGCCTGGCGAGCCACGTGAGCGCCGGTGCGGCCCCCGCGGAGCCTCCTGGCCTCTCTCCCTGAATCCCGGCCCGGCCTGCACCAGCCCCACCCGCAGGGGAGAGAGGGCTGACCGGGCGGACGGGACGGAACCGGCTCCCGCTCCAAGCAGCTGCCCTCCCGGCGTGGAGGGGCAGACCCGTCGGGGAGGACAGGCCTCGGGGCTGTCACTGCCTCAGCCAAGCCGGCGTTGCTGCGTCTCCGGCACGGACGGCTGGAGGCAGGCGAGCCTGGCCGGGCGCCACCGGAGCAGGGCTGAGCACTCCCGGCCCGGCACGGCCCCGAGGCGGGACACCCACCTTCTCCACGTGCAGGGCCAGCTTCACGCCGTTGTGCAGCCAGGACAAGGCCACGATGGGGTCGCCCTCCACCACGCTGCCCACGGGGCTCTCCCAGCTGTTGGCCAGGTGGTCGGCCATGCTCCAGCACTTGATCTGCCCGTCAGCATCCGCCGACAGCAGCCGCGAGCCTGGGTGGAGAGGGGAGACGGCGCAAACCTGCGTCACCAGGCTAGCGCCCGCAGGCCACCGGGCGGGGGTGGGAGAGGCCGGCCCAGAGGCCTCAGCGGAGCCCCACGGCCATGTCCAGAAACAGGTGGGGGAAGAGCAGGACCCACAAAGTGACGGTCTGGGGACGGTCGAGTCCAGCTCTGGGCTGGAACCAAGGCCAGGCAGCCCTGGCATTCGGGGGGCCGCCCTCACCGGACTGGTCCCACTCGAGGCAGGTGATGGCCTCGCCGTGCTCGGAGCGGATGGAGTGCACGTCCCAGGGGCGCTCAGTGTCCAGGATGTGGATCATGCGGGTCAGGTCTGCAAGGGACAGCAATCAGCACGGCAACAGCAGCCCGGGGCCCATCCACCCTGGGGATCTGGGAGGAGCCCGAAGGCCCGGCTGCAGCGGCTCTGGAGCCGCCGTTCGTGCTCAGGTGGCCCGGGGGAGACGGAGCAGGCCCACAACCTTGCTCCTGCGAGGCTACGACCACGCTTCAAAACAGACGCGAAACACGGACGGGGGCGTCTCTGCACAGAAGGTTAGGGTTAGGTGCCCCTCGACCTAAAGTCCCACGCTTTTCCCACTCCCCCAGCAAGCCTGCCTTGCCCTGTGGCGGGGCAGAGTGCAGCGGCAAGCCGGTGGCGACAGGTCTGGGCTGGAAAACTGGCTGGAGCCTCAGCGAGCCGCAGGGGGCCACGCCCCCCATCTCGGCTGCTCTCAGGTGAGCCCAGCACCCCCATGCCAAGCTCTCTGTGCCCCTCACCACCCTTGTTTTGGAGGGGAAACCATGGGAGCTGGGGGCGCACCCTGGTCGCCGCTGCGCAGGTCCGTGGTGAAGGCGATGAGGTTGCGGCAGGACCAGGTGCAGACCAAGGGCCCCGACGGGCAGTGGGTGCTCTTAGGCCACTTCTCCCACTCGCAGATGTAAGCCAGGTCCATGGCTCCCAGCTGCCGAGGTCACCCACGGAGAACGAGCACCAGCTCCTGCTGGAGGGCAGATGGGCCTGTCTCCAAGGCTCACAGGGCGCCCGCACTGCTGGACGCTGGCTCCTGCGGGGGACAGAGCGACTCAAGCCCTGCTCTGCGTGTGGCAGGGGCGCTGCGTTCTGCACAAGCCTGGATGGGAACCGAGGCACGCGGCCTTCCAGGAAGAGCTTTCGGGCAGAGAGAACAGCCCCGCAAAGGCTCAGCTGGACTGAGCCTGGGTGCTCAAGCCATGGGAGGGGCCTCGAGCGGCAACAGAGCGAGTGAAAGGGGGGCAAAGTAAGGGTGGGGAGGGGGCCAGGCTGGCTGTGCGGGGCCGGGAGGTGGCAGCCCGAAGAGGCATCTTTCTGTCTCACAGGCGCCTCTGGCTGTCTGGAGGACCAGGCTGGGGACGGCGCCGCGGGGACTGCGCAGGTCCAGGTGCACGGTGGCCGGGACAGTGTAAGCTGCGAGGAGGGGTAGGGCCCGGGTCTGCCCTCAAGGTGGGGCCGTGCCCACGAGAGAACCAGCGGGGCAGCCTTGGACAGAGGCAGCGGGGCCGGGCTAGGGCCGGGCAGCAGCTCGGGGCGGAGATTCCAGAGGGCTCAACACAAGGGGAGCACTGAACGTGTCCCCAGCGCGCTCTAGGCGCCCGACACCAGCGAAGGCCATTTACTTTCACCTTTAACAGTGTCCAGCGAGAGCGGGTCCACGACCCGCCTGTTTTCCCGCGATCACGACTCCCTGCTTCTTCAGGCCCCGCCCAGGAAAGCCGAGGCCCCGCCCACAAGCCCGGCCCCGGGCTTTAAGCTCCGCCCCCACGGCGCTCAGGCCCCGCTCCCTACGAAAGTCGCTCTCCGAACCCCACTCCCCACGTGCCCCAGGCGTCCCCCGGCGAGGCCGACAACGTCTGCACGTTTCAAGTCTGCAGAAAGCCCCCGAGGCCCCGCCCCGCCGGTCCTTCAGGCCCCGCCCCCAGCCAGCCCTAGGCCCCGCCCCCACGCGCCAGGCCCTCCCCGGGGAGGGGCAGCCTTAGGCCCCGCCCCGGCTTTCTGCTCCCCTTCCCAGGGCGCCTCAGGTCACCCCAAATTTCCGCCAAGACCCCCAGGCCCCACCCAGCGCCCTCAGACCGGGTACCCAGCACCCTCTGCTTTCCAGGACCGCCCCCTGACTCCACGGGCCCCGCCCTGGCCCTCGCTCCCCGCGGCCGCCGCGCCGCCCGGAGGCCGGACGGCCGCCCAAGACCCCATCCCCGCACTCACGGCGCCGGCCTGTGCTCCCACCTACCGGGAGGCCACCGCCTGCACTCGCATTAACGCCCCGGTTCCGGCGCCGCCATCTTCCCCAAAACCAACGAATCTCCCGCGGAGCGCGGCCGCTTCCCGGAGACTTATGGGAAGGCAGTGGCTCCGCCCCACTTCCGGGATAATTTGCATATGATCATCGAGCCCCAGCAGCCATCTGCATTCTGTTTGGTGGAACAAAAAAACTTTTTCAATTTCAGAACGGCGCCATTAGTTTAAGTTATTATTGCACTAATATTGTTTAAAATAGAGGGATTGCTGAACTGGTTTGTCCAGTCAAAGGTCACCGTCACTGAAAAGTATTTGGTTTTATAGACTATAAATATCTTCAGGACCAGCGGGTGAACCGTGCTCGCTTCGGCAGCACATATACTAAAATTGGAACGATACAGAGAAGATTAGCATGGCCCCTGCGCAAGGATGACACGCAAATTCGTGAAGCGTTCCATATTTTGCATTTTTCCTCTCTGGATGTCTTTCCAAATGGGTGTAAATTCGCTCATAAACGAGGTAACTGAACCAATCAAGGGCCCCCTGGGTTCAATCTCCATGTTCAGTTACCCCTTCAAAAGCTGTCCAACTCTCCCAAGTTTGAAAACTCTTTGCCAGAAAGACCTGGGATTGATTCTAGGAAAGGGGACACAAGTGACCACCTGGGCAAAGGTCTGGGGACCAGGCTGTCTAGAAACGTGGTGTGGGGAGACCCTACACGACCAGCCAGGGCCCAGAGAGGACGGAATCCGCACGGGTCTGGAGGCAGCCTATGGACTTGCCCTGAGCCCCCACGGGTCTTCTGGGCACCAGAAATCCGGTCCCCTACACAGGTGGGGAGCCTCCTAAGCCAGTCACTCAAGTATTAATATCTCCTTGTATCCTCCTTAGGAGCCCTTTGAATTTCCATTATTTAGCATCTACGTGTAAAACTTTCTCAATGCCTGTTAAAGTAGAAGATAGCACACCCAGCGCCCAGATCTCGATTTCTAAAACAAGTCCTTGGGGAAAGGAAAGGCTCCTTGCCCTGGTGGGAATGACTGGTTCTAGGACGAAAAGGCAATATGCCAAGGCGCCCTGTGCATCTTGTAGCCCAGAAAGTAAGCCCAGTTCTCAAATAAGCAAGCCCTACAATTATAGTGAGACTCAGGAGCCACTGAAGACTCCCAGCAGCCAAATCTGAACACTCTTGAGCAAGGAAAAAAGAGTCCTAGATAGTAACCCAAACAAGACAGTAAATGTCCGGGCATCCATACTGACATTAAATACATATTGAATACACAGGGGAGAAGAGAAAAATCTTCCCTGTAAAACTGTCAGTAATCAACATGAAAAAAAAAAAAAAAAAGGAAAAAAACATGGAAAGGAGAGAACCCCTGACCCTCGCTGCCACGTGGATGCGCCCTGGAAGCACGGTGCTCAGTGCAAAACGCAGACCCAGGAGGACACGCAGGGTGTGGCTTCACGGGAGGGGAAACGTCCAGGACAGGCAGATCCACAGACACAGGGCATGTTCTTGGTTCTCGGGGGGCTGGGGGTTTAGGGAGTAGCAGCTGAAGGAAGCAGGGTTTCCGGGGAGATGGAGGTTGTGGAATTAGATGGCTGCACACCCTTGAGTGTTCCAGAACCCAGTGGACGGTGTCCTCGGACTGATCTCATGTGCATTTCTGCTTGATTTTTAATTGACTACTCTTTTTTTTTGGCCACTTCTATTGGTGTTTCATTTATCTATTTGCATCCATTTTTGCTCTTGGGCCCCTGTGGGCCTCCCATCGCAGGGGCCCTCCTCGCTGCGGAGCACCGGCTCCTCCAGGTGCATGCGCTCCAGAGCGCCGGCTCGTCATTGGACACACCGGTCCAGCCCCTCCGCGGCACTTGGGATCTTCCTGGGCCAGGGATCGAACCGCCGTCCCTCGCACCGCAAGGGGGCTCTTTACCCGCCGGGCCATCTCAGCTGCAGTGTGCTGTATTTCGTCCCGCCACCAGGAAGTACACGCGTGACAGCCGAGGGGCGGAAGGGCCGGGTTCCAGCCTGGCACCGGGCCGGGCAGCAGCGCCCAGGGCCAAGATGCTCCCCGAAGAGTCTCCACGCACGCCTGCCTCCACCTGGGGTCTCACTCAGCACCCAGCCTCCTTCCGAGGCCGGCCAGGCCCGAAGGGCATCCTGAGTGCCTGCGGTACCCTCAGCCCGTCCCCAGAGGAAAACCCCACAGCAAGAGGCCAGAGCACCAGAAATTTATTAAACACTCTGCTTCTCCCAAAGCTCAGTCAGCCACACCCGCGGGGGGCTGTGGGGGGCAGTCTCCCAGCCCTACCACGCTGTGCCCGCCAGGCTGGCCAGCAGGAGGGCTCTCAAGAGCCAGGCTGGGGACTGGAGACAGAGAGGGGGACAGGACGGTCTGAGGGTGGGGGCTTCTGTCCGGAAGCCCCGGTCCCCAGTGTGCAGCGAGGGGTGTGCAGCGCGGACGGGCCCTCGAAGGCCCCGGGCGGCGACACACGGCCCCCAGAGAAGGCGGCACCAGGTTGTGAGATGCAGCCTGTCCTGAGCCGAGGGGCACGCTCACGCTCACGCACGCGCACACCAACACACAAGACGTAATGGCCCTGGGGTGCCGGGCGGAGCCCCAGAGACTCCCCCCCAGTCAAAAAGGGGGAGAGGCTCAAGCAGGGACTGGAATGAAGTCCCCCGATTTACCACTCGGGGTGTTTTTGGTTTTTCTTCTCAAAAGGGATGTGTAAAAACCTACAACAAATCACACCAAATTCATTAAAAACGATAAAAACCCAGCCTCTCCCTCCTCTCTTAAGCATCACATGGGGCCAAAATCGGCCAAACCAGGGACAGGGAGGCGGCCGGGCGGCGCCTCCCCCCAGGGTGCCTCCTGGCCCGCTGAGCCCGGGGCGGAGCGCGGAGCGGCGGGGCGGGCGGGGGCCACCCCAAGGGGAAGCGCACGTTCCCAAGAGAAAATGCTGAAAACACCGGGAGGTGGTCTAGCGGATGGTCCTGGAGGTCTCGGGCCGGGGAGGCGGGGCCGCCGTCAGCTGCGCTGCTCCAGGTAGGCCGACAGGAGCAGCCCCGGCGGCAGGAAGTCCAGGTGCCGGTTGCTGACCTTCATCTGCCGCTTGCCCTCCAGGTCGGCACCTGTGGGGGGTGCGGGGGAGGTCGGAGGACGCGGAGGCTCTTGGCACCCAGGAGCCCCCCCGGAGCACACAGATCCGCCGGCCCCGCAGGAGGTTCCCGCAAGCTGGGCTCCCCGACCCCCGTGCCCGGTGCAGACGGCAGCTGCCGCTTCGGGCCTGCCTCCCAGCGCCAGCCCGGCCTGTCGTCTCCCATCGCCTATCCCGTGTCCTACGGGCACAGAAGCACTGCGGAGGCACACCGGCCTGGGGTCAGGGGCCCAAACTCCCCTGTGCCTCCCGCCCCTCAGAGGAACCCCAAAGCATCAGGCCCAGGGCGACCCAGTCCCCAGCGACCTCCCTTTCCTCAACCCGTGTCACCCTGACACCTGAATGTGGCGGGACACAACCCAGGCAGGCCCACTCTCAGCCCCGCCCGCGCTGCCCGGCGCCCCCGAGGCCTGTCTGGACAGGACCCCTCCTGGGTTCAGGCCTCAGCTCCACTCCTGCAGAGAAGCACCCCTGCCCAGCCCCTCCTGGGGGGCAGCGGACCGAGAGCAAGCCTGGGGTGGCACCTGCCTCCAAGGCGGCGAGCGGAACCATCCTGGGTTGCCACGGCAACTGTCTCCTTGGCAACCCAGACAAGAGACAGAGAGACAGGTGTGCGGCGGAAGATCCCGTGGGCTGCCAAGGCCACCGAGGGTGTTTTGGTTTTTCTCAAAGGGATGTGTAAAAACCTACAACAAATCACACCAAATTCATTAAAAACGATAAAAACCCAGCCTCTCCCTCCTCTCTTAAGCATCACATGGGGCCAAAATCGGCCAAACCAGGGACAGGGAGGCGGCCGGGCGGCGCCTCCCCCCAGGGTGCCTCCTGGCCCGCTGAGCCCGGGGCGGAGCGCGGAGCGGCGGGGCGGGCGGGGGCCACCCCAAGGGGAAGCGCACGTTCCCAAGAGAAAATGCTGAAAACACCGGGAGGTGGTCTAGCGGATGGTCCTGGAGGTCTCGGGCCGGGGAGGCGGGGCCGCCGTCAGCTGCGCTGCTCCAGGTAGGCCGACAGGAGCAGCCCCGGCGGCAGGAAGTCCAGGTGCCGGTTGCTGACCTTCATCTGCCGCTTGCCCTCCAGGTCGGCACCTGTGGGGGGTGCGGGGGAGGTCGGAGGACGCGGAGGCTCTTGGCACCCAGGAGCCCCCCCGGAGCACACAGATCCGCCGGCCCCGCAGGAGGTTCCCGCAAGCTGGGCTCCCCGACCCCCGTGCCCGGTGCAGACGGCAGCTGCCGCTTCGGGCCTGCCTCCCAGCGCCAGCCCGGCCTGTCGTCTCCCATCGCCTATCCCGTGTCCTACGGGCACAGAAGCACTGCGGAGGCACACCGGCCTGGGGTCAGGGGCCCAAACTCCCCTGTGCCTCCCGCCCCTCAGAGGAACCCCAAAGCATCAGGCCCAGGGCGACCCAGTCCCCAGCGACCTCCCTTTCCTCAACCCGTGTCACCCTGACACCTGAATGTGGCGGGACACAACCCAGGCAGGCCCACTCTCAGCCCCGCCCGCGCTGCCCGGCGCCCCCGAGGCCTGTCTGGACAGGACCCCTCCTGGGTTCAGGCCTCAGCTCCACTCCTGCAGAGAAGCACCCCTGCCCAGCCCCTCCTGGGGGGCAGCGGACCGAGAGCAAGCCTGGGGTGGCACCTGCCTCCAAGGCGGCCGCGGAGCGGAACCATCCTGGGGTTGCCACGGCAACTGTCTCCTTGGCAACTCCAGACAAGAGACAGAGAGACAGGTGTGCGGCGGAAGATCCCGTGGGCTGCCAAGGCCACCGAGGGCCTGAGAGAGGACCTCCCCCGGGGACTCTGTCTGAAGAGCACCTCTCCCGGAAAAGGGGGACAAAGGCCCCTGGAAGGGGACGTTGCGGAAGCCATGTGTGGCCCTGTGGAGGCCGGCTGCGGCGAAGTGAGAACTCTAAAGAGAGGGGACCGGGGTCCCGTCGTCTCATCTCAGGGTCCCTGGAGGCCCCCGAAGATGCAGACAGGCGCCGCCTGTCGGCCCAGCGCCATCCGTCTCGGGGACAGAGTGCAGGGGCTGACGGGCGGCCGCGTCCCGCGGTCACCTCTGCGCTCACAGTGCCCCTCCCCCACCTCGGCGGCGGGTGCGCAGCCTCCGCCTCCCCCGGCAGAATCCGCTCACGGGTCCGGGGGCGCCAGGCACCTACTGGCTGAGATGAGATCCATGTACTGGCAGACGGCGTGAAGCAGGAGCCTCTCAAAGCTGCAAAGAAAGCGTGGTGAGCGTCCCAAGCGGGACATCCGGGGAGTCCGCCGCGCCCCCGCCACCCCCATCACCTGTTGTCCAGCATGGCCGTGTACACAGCCTGGGGGGACACGGAGAAGAACCTCAGCAGCCGCTCCTCCCAGGTCTCCAGCGTTTCCTGCGGGAGACAGGCCCGGGGGGTCAGACCAACTGCATCACACTGGCCAAGCTGCCCAGGCCCCCCACATCCATGGAAGCCTCCGGAGCCCAGAGTCCAAACGTGGCCTCTGACTCACTGCATGAAGCCACTGAACTATTTCCAAGGATGCCAGACTGTTAGACATACTCACTTTTGAGTATCTGAGCCTGCTGCCTGGTGAACTCCTACACATCCTTCAGCACCCACCTTCACTGCCCCTCCCCCTCCTGCCCTCAAGGAGAGCCCCTGCCCCTGGGTCCTGCACTCTGATCACACTGGTCTGCATCCTGTCTTGTCTTCTTCTCCTTCACATCACGTTCAGCGGGTTACTGATCTCCCATCACCCAGCCTCCAATTTAAAAACTAAGAGAAAAGGCCTTCAAGAAAGACCCGAGACAAAGAGAGGGCCAGAAGGAGGCAGGGCCAAGGTCGGGGCCGGTACCCATGGGAATGCGGCTCGCTTGAGGACAGCTCGCAGACGCCGGCTGATGCGCTGGAAGCATTCGCGGGGCGTGTAGGCGGCGAGGGAACTCTAAAGAGAGGACAGACCGGGGTCCCGGCTGTGCCCCATCTCAGGGGGGGTGAACGTTGGAAGCCATGTGTGGCCCTGTGGAGGCCGGCTGCGCAAGTGAGAACTCTAAAGAGAGGGACCGGGGTCCCGTGTCTCATCTCAGGGTCCCTGGAGGCCCCCGAAGATGCAGACAGGCGCCGCCTGTCGGCCCAGCGCCATCCGTCTCGGGGACAGAGTGCAGGGGCTGACGGGCGGCCGCGTCCCGCGGTCACCTCTGCGCTCACAGTGCCCCTCCCCCACCTCGGCGGCGGGTGCGCAGCCTCCGCCTCCCCCGGCAGAATCCGCTCACGGGTCCGGGGGCGCCAGGCACCTACTGGCTGAGATGAGATCCATGTACTGGCAGACGGCGTGAAGCAGGAGCCTCTCAAAGCTGCAAAGAAAGCGTGGTGAGCGTCCCAAGCGGGACATCCGGGGAGTCCGCCGCGCCCCCGCCACCCCCATCACCTGTTGTCCAGCATGGCCGTGTACACAGCCTGGGGGGACACGGAGAAGAACCTCAGCAGCCGCTCCTCCCAGGTCTCCAGCGTTTCCTGCGGGAGACAGGCCCGGGGGGTCAGACCAACTGCATCACACTGGCCAAGCTGCCCAGGCCCCCCACATCCATGGAAGCCTCCGGAGCCCAGAGTCCAAACGTGGCCTCTGACTCACTGCATGAAGCCACTGAACTATTTCCAAGGATGCCAGACTGTTAGACATACTCACTTTTGAGTATCTGAGCCTGCTGCCTGGTGAACTCCTACACATCCTTCAGCACCCACCTTCACTGCCCCTCCCCCTCCTGCCCTCAAGGAGAGCCCCTGCCCCTGGGTCCTGCACTCTGATCACACTGGTCTGCATCCTGTCTTGTCTTCTTCTCCTTCACATCACGTTCAGCGGGTTACTGATCTCCCATCACCCAGCCTCCAATTTAAAAACTAAGAGAAAAGGCCTTCAAGAAAGACCCGAGACAAAAGAGAGGGCCAGAAGGAGGCAGGGCCAAGGTCGGGGCCGGGTACTCACCATGGGAATGCGGCTCCGCTTGAGGACAGCTCGCAGACGCCGGCTGATGCGCTGGAAGCATTCGCGGGGCGTGTAGGCGGGGTCCTCTGCAAATCCACGCCGTGGGGCCCATGGGGGAACAGAGTCGCAGGCCCCGCCCACACGTGAGACTCCACCCCCACCCCGGGCTCCTCCCATCTGTCCTGGTCCCGCCCCCACCCCGGGCTCCTCCCATCTGTCCTGGTCCCGCCCCCACCCCGGGCTCCTCCCATCTGTCCTGGTCCCGCCCACGCTCAGGGCTCCTCCCCCACCCGCCCCGGCCACACCCCACACCGGATTCCTCTCCACTTGGCTGGGCCCCCAGCCCGCTCTCTGCTCTCTCGCTCTAGGTCAGCCCCCCATTATACCTCTGCGGGCCACTTGCGCCCCAGACTCAGACTCACCTCTCCGCCGGTCCTCCCCGCGGGCAGGGCCCCTCCTCCGCGGCTTCCTCTTGCCCTCATCCTCCAGGTAGCGGAGAACACGCTCCTGTTCCTCCCCGGAGCGGTTCATGAAGTCGTTCCAGATCTGGAAGGGAGGCAGGCAAGGCCCTAACTGATGACTGCGCGCCCTCCAGCCTCAGTTCCCTCGTTGGCCAGTGTACACGGGGGGAGGGGCGCAAGTGCACGGAATTGCCTCTCCTGGACACATCTGACCACTGGGCCGAGAGTTCGTGGCTCCTGTGTTGGGGGATCAGTAGGGATCAAATACACCCCCAAGCCCGTCAATAATTCCAAGGTAAGCAAATGAACCACGGGTGCCGGAAGGTTCTGGGTGCAAGGGTTGCCGGCCCTCCTGAGGGAGCCCCAGGGGCGTCCACACGGGACCAGGAGGGCGCAGTGGAGGCAGCACCGCCTGTGGCCGGAGAGCCGGGCGCCACACGGGACCCACCTCCACGTAGGTCTCATTGCTGCAGGCTTCTGCGAAGATGCCCGGCGCCGCGGTGGGCGTCAGGTCCCCGTCCTCCGTGCCAGGTGCGCCTCCGTCTGTCTCCAGGAGCGTCAGGAGGTACTGGGCTAAAGGGAAACAGACTGTCTCTGGGCAGGAGTTACATTTGGGCCCCCCAGGCTCCACGAGGTCCAGAGGCCCAGATTTCCTCCCACCTCTAAATTTAGGGCCCTTACTCTTCGGCTCACAGCCGCCTTCCCTCCTCCGCGCCCGGGCTGCCTTTCCCAGAAGGCACAGGAACTGTCCAGCCCGCAGAACGCCTACCGCACCCTGGCCTGGCTTGTTGGACTCCTACACCGCCATTAGAGCCCCAGCTCCAACGCCCAGAGCATCCTCACACTGTCCAGCTCAGGGCCAGGGCAAGATAATGGAACGTGCATGCCATGTCTGTCTGAGGCCTGGGAGCCCCCAGGAGGCCCCTCAACCCCTGCTCACTGTTCTCCAGGCGCTGAAGGCTCTTCCGCCCCTTGGCCTTGGGCACGAGGTCCGAGTTCCTCACAGCCTGGTTGATGAAGTGCTGCTTCCGCCGGGAGGCTGAAAGCCTCTTCACCTGGGAGCCGGCCAGAGCGGGCAGGCAGCCGGGAAGGGGCCTGCGGGCCGGGTTGGGAGGAGGCGGGAAGTCCTCAGGGCCAAGACAGGCCAGGACCCCCGGGAAGAACCCTACCACAGCCGCTCCCTCACAGCCATCCCCGGCGGGGTCGGCCTCCGCAGTGGGAAGCTCCGCCCCTACTGCCTGTGCTGTCATTATGTCCCATCGCCCGGGAGGCAGGTACGGCTGAGGACAGTCAGTAACTGAGGCCACCTGGGGGGGCGGGAGTGGCCCAAGAAGCTGCTCGCCGCAGCCCCAGGCTCCCAGGTGAGCTGCACGCAGGGGAGGCCTGAGTCTCCTTCTCAAGAGGTTTGATTTGACGGAGCAGCGCCGCCTGCCCACCTCTGACAGCAGGTGAGCCAGAAAACTGCCCCCAGCAGCCACAGCCATGTCCCGACCCCCCTGCCTCATTCCCCCAGCCCCCTGCTGTGTGCCCAGGGCCTGGATGGGGAAGCAGCGGGCGGCCCCTCTGAGCGCCTGGCGCTAATCCTGGAAATGGATTAGTGGCCCAGGCAGGCCTCCTGCTGGGGACCTAAGGGCCAGGCAGGTGGCCACCAGGGAGGGAGGGGCCGGACCTGGGGGATTTTGGGAAACTTCCCCGGCAGGACTAGGGAAAGGATTCAGGGTCAGGCCCACCGAGGTCCAGAGGCCCAGATTTCCTCCCACCTCTAAATTTAGGGCCCTTACTCTTCGGCTCACAGCCGCCTTCCCTCCTCCGCGCCCGGGCTGCCTTTCCCAGAAGGCACAGGAACTGTCCAGCCCGCAGAACGCCTACCGCACCCTGGCCTGGCTTGTTGGACTCCTACACCGCCATTAGAGCCCCAGCTCCAACGCCCAGAGCATCCTCACACTGTCCAGCTCAGGGCCAGGGCAAGATAATGGAACGTGCATGCCATGTCTGTCTGAGGCCTGGGAGCCCCCAGGAGGCCCCTCAACCCCTGCTCACTGTTCTCCAGGCGCTGAAGGCTCTTCCGCCCCTTGGCCTTGGGCACGAGGTCCGAGTTCCTCACAGCCTGGTTGATGAAGTGCTGCTTCCGCCGGGAGGCTGAAAGCCTCTTCACCTGGGAGCCGGCCAGAGCGGGCAGGCAGCCGGGAAGGGGCCTGCGGGCCGGGTTGGGAGGAGGCGGGAAGTCCTCAGGGCCAAGACAGGCCAGGACCCCAGGAAGAACCCTACCACAGCCGCTCCTCACAGCCATCCCCGGCGGGGTCGGCCTCCGCAGTGGGAAGCTCCGCCCCTACTGCCTGTGCTGTCATTATGTCCCATCGCCCGGGAGGCAGGTACGGCTGAGGACAGTCAGTAACTGAGGCCACCTGGGGGGGCGGGAGTGGCCCAAGAAGCTGCTCGCCGCAGCCCCAGGCTCCCAGGTGAGCTGCACGCAGGGGAGGCCTGAGTCTCCTTCTCAAGAGGTTTGATTTGACGGAGCAGCGCCGCCTGCCCACCTCTGACAGCAGGTGAGCCAGAAAACTGCCCCCAGCAGCCACAGCCATGTCCCGACCCCCCTGCCTCATTCCCCCAGCCCCCTGCTGTGTGCCCAGGGCCTGGATGGGGAAGCAGCGGGCGGCCCCTCTGAGCGCCTGGCGCTAATCCTGGAAATGGATTAGTGGCCCAGGCAGGCCTCCTGCTGGGGACCTAAGGGCCAGGCAGGTGGCCACCAGGGAGGGAGGGGCCGGACCTGAATGGAAACTTCCTGGCAGGAAGCTGCAGGGCTGTCCTGGTCGCCCCTGACCACAGGCCGAGAGGTGGGTCCCAGCCTCAGAAATCCTCACGCTGAGGGTGGATTCTGAGCCCCGGAGGGTCTGGGTGTCAGAGCTCCCTCCTCCTATCCCCACACCCCAGCTCCAGCCAGGCAGCCCCGTGTGCGGCTGTCCCCTCCCACCGGTGCCCGCGCCCCAGGCTCCTCGCTCCCGTCTCCTTTTGGCTTCCGTTCAGACTCCTCGGCGGGACCCCTGCCCCTCACTGCTCTATTCTCCGGATGCCTGCACCTTCTCCCTCCCTGCTCGCCACGCACCACGACGTCCACGTGGGCAGGGCCTGGTGTCCAGGGTACCACTGTCAGGCCTACGGTAGATGCTCAGAAGATAACTGGCCCATCGGGTCTCCGACAGGACCCCAAGATGCCACGACTGAGTACAGCCCTGAGTCCAGAACTGCACCCAAACTTTCCTGTTGTTTTAGTCGCCAGGACACAAATTAAAACCATAAGTGTGATTCCTTCCCCACCAACAGGGACTAAAAAATGCCATAAAGCCTGAGGATATGAAATAAGGTACCTCTAAGACGTTTGGAGTGGAGCATATGTAACTCCTTGGAAGGAAAGCTATGGCAGACGAGACAGCATATTAAAAAACATCACTTTTCTAACAAAGGTCCATATAGTCAAAGCCGCGGTTTTTCCAGCAGTCATGGACGGGCATGAGAGCTGGACCCTAAAGAAGGCTCGAAGAACTGATGCTTTCAAACTGTGGTGCTGGAAAAGGTTCTTGAGAGTCCCTTGGACAGCAAGGAGATCAAGCCTGTCCGTCCTAAAGGACATCAACCCTGAATACTCATTGGAAGGACCGATGTTGACACTGAAGCTCCAGTCCTGTGGCCACCTGATGCAAAGAGCCAACTCACTGGAAAAGATCCTGATGCTGCAAAAGACTGAAGGCCCAGGAGAAGGGGGTGGCAGAGGACGAGACGGTTAGACGGCATCACCGACTCAATTTGAGCAAACTCCGGGAGACGGTGAAGGCCACGGAAGCCTGGCGTGCTGCCGTCCACGAGGCCGCCCGAGTCCCACACAACTGAGCGACTGAACAACAGCGAAGAGTTCCCGTGCTAGGTTTTTGCCCGGGACAGTGCGATCAGGAAGCAAACAGCCCCAGCCCTGTGTGAGCTCGGAGTGCGACAGGCCCCACGGATGACGCGTCACATGAGGCAAAAATGTACGAAAATTCTGATGGATAAAGGCATCCAGCGCAGCACCCATCACTGGAGACATGCACTCAGTGGTTAGGATTCAAGCACTTTCATGGCCTGGGCCCGAGTTCAGTCCCTGGTCGGGGAACTCAGGTCCCACAGGCAGCACTGCGGAGCCCACACCTAGTCCCCAGGCTCGAGCCTGGAGTCGCAGGCCTGAGTTTGAGCCCCGGCTCTGGGGCCTCACGGTGGGACCCGGAGCCTCAGCCTTTCTCCAGGAGGGGCCCTCAAAGGCGAACCAGGACCTGCGCTTCTCCCCAGGCTGCCGTCTGCTCGGTCTCCTCCGCTGGCTGGGCACTCACCCTGAGCCGCCCCGCTGGCTACAGCGGCACCTCCGCAGGTGCGCCCCCGTCCTGAGGACACCCTCAGGCAGCACACACTCACCAGCCGAGGAGCAGCGCCGCTGTCCCCAGACCCCAGGCGGCAGGGCGTGTCTGCACACGGCAGCGACCCTGAGGCTGGACGGGCCTCCGCGAGCTCCAGAGCCGGCCGTGGCTTCCGGGGCTCCGCAGCCGGTCTCTGCAGCCCAGCAGCTGGACGCCCGCCAGGACGGCGCCTGGCCGGGCGGATAACGCGACCACATCTGGGGGCTGTCATAACATCGGAGCAGGGCGGGGCTCAGGGAGCGCTGGGCCCTCGGGCGGGGCTCCCCGGTCGTTAGGGGCCCACCGTGGGACCAGAACTGGACCTGGTCTGAACCAGGCCGCTCTCCCAGCCACCAGCCTCCCGCTGTCCTCGGGGGACACGGGGCTCCCGAGGGCTCCGACTCGGGCCGGCGGGGCGCCTCGGACCGCGGCCTCCTGTGCCCGGACGCACCACCGCGGAGGCTCCCGGCGCCCTCAGGGCGAGACCCGGTCCCTGCCTGGCCTGGCCTGCTCCATCCACAGCCTCCTGGGCCCACACCTCTCTCTAGGGTTCCAGCACGGGCCAGCAGGAGCCTCGGGCGCACAGCAGGGCTGTCCCAGCTCACAGAGAGGGCAGATGGAGGGGGTGAACGCTGGGGGGCAGGGGCGGAAGCTCCGTGGACTTCACAGGAAATCCATCCACCCCACCCTGCCTCTCGCCCGCTCCCTCTGCTCCAGGCCGAGTCCTCCTGCTGCACCGCAGACAGGTGGGGAGCAGCCCGCCTCAGGGCCTTTGCACGTGCTCCGCCTCCTGCCAGAAGCGCCCTTGCCCTGGCTCGCGATCTAGGCTCGAAAGTCACCTCCTGCGGGAAAACGCCTCAGCCCCCGCCCCGCCCTCCCCGGCCCAATCAGTCCTGTTTCCGGCTCCACCATCTGGCAGCGCAACCAGCTGGCCCTCATACTTGTTTACCCTTGACTCTCACCTCTGTCCTCCGTCACCCACCCCGCACAATGAGGACAGGGCCCTGTGAACCCAGCAGGCGCGCACCTGCTGTTTGTTGAGTGAATACCCAAACGTCTGTTTACACACTCACCCAAGGGTCAGTTCATCAGCTTCCCCGGCCACCCGAAGAAGCCACTTTACATATGGGGCCACTGACCACCCAGACAGGCACCCGGGGCTTCCTGGACCTGGCAGGCCTGGGAAAACGCCGACCCCCTGGCGAGGGCCAACGGCCAACAACGGTGGACGGCCTGACCGGCCCGAGGGTGGAAACAGCTGCTAAGGCAGGTGGGGCTGGGGGCAGGACAGGCTCCTGGGCCTGCAGCTCTGCCCCTGGCAGGTTCTGAGACCTGGCTCTGGGCACCCCGTCCCCTGGGCGAAAATACGCCTTCACGGGAACTGGCCCCTCCCCCAGGAATAAGCCGGAGAGGAACCTACTTGCCCGGCAGGAAACCAAGGAGGGCTCAGGGCGGTGGTGACTCAGATTGGGGTGGGGCTTACCCGTCCAGGACGTGGGGTGGGTGGGTGGAGGGTCCCACCTGTCGGGTAAATACCCATCTTAGGTATTACCCCCTTTAAAAGGGGTAAACAACCCCATCTGTAGAGAATGATACGGTGTCGGGGCAAGTACCGGGTGGAAGTAATAACACCAATCAGATAAAAAATATATAATAATGAAGCAACCAGTAAACACCAAAATGATATAATTATCAAAGAACCGACAGGCTGCTTCTCTGGGCACCTCCGAGTGCAGGGGCACCGACCCCAGCAACTCTGAGAGGGGGCTTGCTGTGGTTCCATTTTACAGATGGGGAAACGAAGGCCCAGCAAAGGTAGTCACCTGCCCAGGCCACTGGGCCGTGCCCACGAAGCCGCAGAAACGGCACACAGCAGGGATTTCTGCACAAAACACTCGAGGTAGGAAGAAACCTGCGACCCCTCCCGGCCCCCCCAGGAGGAGGACCCCCACGGGGCCGCCACCCCTTCCAGTCTGCCTCCCGGGACGCGCGGTCCCCGTTGTTTCCTCGAGGGTTTACCGGAGAGCCACAAAGAGCGCGTCGTCCGGCAGGCGGGGGGCAGACGACCCCGCGGGTACCCGGGAGGGGCCGGGGTCAGCTCCCAGCTTGCGGCCGCCGACAGCCGCACGGGGGTGAACCCCAGTTCGCCCCCAGCGCGGTTCCGGGTCCACCGCGCGGCGGCAGCGCCTCCCCCGGGCCCCGCCGGGCTTGGGGACGCCAGCGCCCGGGGTCGGCCAGCCCGGACTCGGGGTGCCCCTGCGCCCCGGCGAAGACCCAGGGTGACGGGGCTGGGGCTTCCCCGGGACAGTGAGACCCCGCGCCGGCGCCGCCCGGCAGGGGGTCGGGGAGGGGTCCGGCCGCGCGCCCCGCCCGCCCCGCGCGCTCACAGCGTCCGCCGCCCGCCGCCCGCCGCCGCCGCCGCCGCCGCCGCCTCCTCCGGGCCGCCCTCGGGGCTCTCCAGGGCGACCATGGCGCGGACGCCGCTGCCGCCGCCCGGCGGGGCCTGCTCGCGGCCGGGCAGGAAGTGACGGGCGCCGGGAGGCGGGCCGGGCCGGGCGGGGCCCGGAGGCGGGCGCGCCGGGCGGCACCGAGGCCCGGGGCGCCGGGGCCGCGGGCGGGCTCCTGGCCCGGAGGCAGCGGGGCGTGGAGGCCGGGAGGGGACCGGAAGGGACAGCCCTTTGCAGAGGCCCGGACCCCAGTGACCCGCTGCGTCCCGACCCGGGCGCGGTTTCCGCCCCCGCCGGGCGCGCACGCGGAGGCTCCGGGTGCGCCGGGGTAAACAACCCCATCTGTAGAGAATGATACGGTGTCGGGGCAAGTACCGGGTGGAAGTAATAACACCAATCAGATAAAAAATATATAATAATGAAGCAACCAGTAAACACCAAAATGATATAATTATCAAAGAACCGACAGGCTGCTTCTCTGGGCACCTCCGAGTGCAGGGGCACCGACCCCAGCAACTCTGAGAGGGGGCTTGCTGTGGTTCCATTTTACAGATGGGGAAACGAAGGCCCAGCAAAGGTAGTCACCTGCCCAGGCCACTGGGCCGTGCCCACGAAGCCGCAGAAACGGCACACAGCAGGGATTTCTGCACAAAACACTCGAGGTAGGAAGAAACCTGCGACCCCTCCCGGCCCCCCCAGGAGGAGGACCCCCACGGGGCCGCCACCCCTTCCAGTCTGCCTCCCGGGACGCGCGGTCCCCGTTGTTTCCTCGAGGGTTTACCGGAGAGCCACAAAGAGCGCGTCGTCCGGCAGGCGGGGGGCAGACGACCCCGCGGGTACCCGGGAGGGGCCGGGGTCAGCTCCCAGCTTGCGGCCGCCGACAGCCGCACGGGGGTGAACCCCAGTTCGCCCCCAGCGCGGTTCCGGGTCCACCGCGCGGCGGCAGCGCCTCCCCCGGGCCCCGCCGGGCTTGGGGACGCCAGCGCCCGGGGTCGGCCAGCCCGGACTCGGGGTGCCCCTGCGCCCCGGCGAAGACCCAGGGTGACGGGGCTGGGGCTTCCCCGGGACAGTGAGACCCCGCGCCGGCGCCGCCCGGCAGGGGGTCGGGGAGGGGTCCGGCCGCGCGCCCCGCCCGCCCCGCGCGCTCACAGCGTCCGCCGCCCGCCGCCCGCCGCCGCCGCCGCCGCCGCCGCCGCCTCCTCCGGGCCGCCCTCGGGGCTCTCCAGGGCGACCATGGCGCGGACGCCGCTGCCGCCGCCCGGCGGGGCCTGCTCGCGGCCGGGCAGGAAGTGACGGGCGCCGGGAGGCGGGCCGGGCCGGGGCGGGGCCCGGAGGCGGGGCGCGCCGGGCGGCACCGAGGCCCGGGGGCGCCGGGGCCGCGGGCGGGCTCCCTGGCCCGGAGGCAGCGGGGCGTGGAGGCCGGGGAGGGGGACCGGAAGGGACAGCCCTTTGCAGAGGCCCGGACCCCAGTGACCCGCTGCGTCCCGACCCGGCGCCGCAGGCTCCCCTCCTCCAGCCCCTCCGGGGCCGCGTGCGGCGCAGCCTCGGGAGCCCGGCTGAGAGCAGCGGTCGCTCTCCGCGTCCCTGCTCGTCGGTGGCTAGGACGCCGCGCTCCCGACGCAGGGACCTGGAGCCTGCCGGTCGCTTGAAGACCCGCACCGCCAAATGAATAAATAGAAAATAAGGGCTTGCTTTCTTTCTTTATTTTTTAAATTAATTAATTTATTTATTTAGGGCGGGGGTCGGGTTGGGGAGGGAGGGAGCGGGTGGGCCACTTCTATTGGTCTTTCATTTGTCTATTTTCATCCATCTTTGTTCTTTGGCCCGTGTGGGCCTCCCATCGCGGTGGCGTCTGTCGCTGCAGAGCTCCGGGTTGGCGATTGGACACACTGGTCCAGCTGCTCTGCAGCATGTGGGATCCTCCCAGGCCAGGGATCAAACCAGCGCCCCTTGCACTGCAAGGCGGTGTCCCTATCCACTGGACCACCAGGGGAAGCCCTTTCTTTCTTTTTTTAAAGGAACAAAGCTAGGGGCACCTCCTTTGGCCTTTTAGAGTTTATTCGTTTAGCAAATGCCCACTGTCCCTGGGGCATGGGCTAGGCCCTGTGGACCCAGCAGTGATCCGACAAACCCCTTCCCGGCTGAGGGGGCTCAGGAAGGGGGGACCTTTGGGAAGGGTGGAGCAGGCAGAGGAGCCTTTGGTGGAAGGACCTTGGGGTGTCCAGGGAGCCGGAGCAGTGTGGTGGAGGATCTGGGCTGGGGTGCAGGCCGGGCAGCCTGCTGGCCCTCTGATGACGGATCTGGTTTTTGACCCAGAGTCAGTGGGGAACGGTGGGAGGTTTTAAAGCAGAAACCTAAGCCTGCTCTAGAATCCAGAATCCACTCTTCTTTCTACAAAAGTGGGAAACTGGGGACCACAACGGGGCTTCCCAGGAGGCGCCCGTGGGAAGAACCCCGCGGCCACTGCGAGGGACGTCAGAGACACAGGTCCGACCCCTGGCTGGGGAGGAGCCCCTGGAGACGGACACGGCGGCCCCGCCGCTGCTCTCGCTGGGAAAGCCCAGCCCGGCGCGCCCGGGCCGCGGGGCCGCGAGGAGCCCGCCGCCAGAGTCAGCTGAGAGCACACAGACGGGACCCTGCTGGGGACACCAAGGGACGCACCCCCGTCCAGCCTGCGGGAAGTCGTGCAGGACAAATGGCCAGCTGCTGTAACAAGCCAAGGGCAAGAGGAGAAACCAGGCCGCGGCGGAGGAGGGGCCATTTCAAGCGCCTGGGAAGCACGCAGGGCGCGACCGCTCATAGATACACGTGGCAGAGGGCGAAGAGAGAGGGGACGGGAGCGGGCACCTCCAGGGACCCTGCGAGGGCGGGGCTGGGGGGCGGGCACCTGCTCTCTGGCGCTGACCCGGCCGCGCCCTGGTTCTCGGGCCTCACTCGTCCTGTCCTCACGTTTCTCTCTTTTTGGCGGAGGAGGGGGCAGCGCGCCACAGCATTTGGGATCCCCAGCCAGGGACCAAACCGACGTCCCGCGCCGTGCAGCTGCGGGGCCCTAACCCTGGACCTCCAGGGACGTCCCTGTCATCGCCTTCCTAAGTCTCCCTCCCGGTCCCTGGCCAGCCCGAGAGCCGCCCCTGCACCCCCAGCCCCTGCTCCGCGCTCTCCCCGACCCACGCAGCCCAGCGGCCTCCCCAGGACGGTTCCTTCCCCACCCCGCGCCCACCCCCACGAATCCAGGGGGCTCCTCGTCCTCGCCGGGCCCTCACCACCACCCCGCGAGCTACGTCACTTCCGTCGCGCCCGACTCGGCGACCCCGTGGACTGCAGCCCGCCAGGCTCCTCGGTCCATGGCTTCGCCAGGCAAGGGCGCTGGCGTGGGAGGCCGCGCCCTCCTCCAAGGGATCTTCCCGACCCAGGGATCGAACCTGCACCTCTCGCGTTGCTCCCGCGTTGCCGGCAGACTCTTTACCTCTGAGCCACCAGGCAGCCCCCGAGACCACCTCAAAGGGGCCTTCCCCCTTTCTGAAGGTTTAGGCATTGTCACGTTGAAGGTGTGAAAAGGATCAACAGGAAAATGTCTCCCACACGACCCGCCGGGCCCAGGCTCCTTGCTCATCCTTCTGGAGATGTCTGGTGCGTTTCGATGCCCGTGCGCTTTTTTTCTAATTAATTAATCTGTGTTTCCCGACACTGGGTCTTCGTTGCTGCGCTCCGGCTTCCTAGAGTCAGCTGAGAGCACACAGACGGGACCCTGCTGGGGACACCAAGGGACGCACCCCCGTCCAGCCTGCGGGACGTCGTGCAGGACAAATGGCCAGCTGCTGTACCCAGCCAAGGGCAAGAGGAGAAACCAGGCCGCGCGGAGGAGGGGCCATTTCAAGCGCCTGGGAAGCACGCAGGGCGCGACCGCTCATAGATACACGTGGCAGAGGGCGAAGAGAGAGGGGACGGGAGCGGGCACCTCCAGGGACCCTGCGAGGGCGGGGCTGGGGGGCGGGCACCTGCTCTCTGGCGCTGACCCGGCCGCGCCCTGGTTCTCGGGCCTCACTCGTCCTGTCCTCACGTTTCTCTCTTTTTGGCGGAGGAGGGGGCAGCGCGCCACAGCATTTGGGATCCCCAGCCAGGGACCAAACCGACGTCCCGCGCCGTGCAGCTGCGGGGCCCTAACCCTGGACCTCCAGGGACGTCCCTGTCATCGCCTTCCTAAGTCTCCCTCCCGGTCCCTGGCCAGCCCGAGAGCCGCCCCTGCACCCCCAGCCCCTGCTCCGCGCTCTCCCCGACCCACGCAGCCCAGCGGCCTCCCCAGGACGGTTCCTTCCCCACCCCGCGCCCACCCCCACGAATCCAGGGGGCTCCTCGTCCTCGCCGGGCCCTCACCACCACCCCGCGAGCTACGTCACTTCCGTCGCGCCCGACTCGGCGACCCCGTGGACTGCAGCCCGCCAGGCTCCTCGGTCCATGGCTTCGCCAGGCAAGGGCGCTGGCGTGGGAGGCCGCGCCCTCCTCCAAGGGATCTTCCCGACCCAGGGATCGAACCTGCACCTCTCGCGTTGCTCCCGCGTTGCCGGCAGACTCTTTACCTCTGAGCCACCAGGCAGCCCCCGAGACCACCTCAAAGGGGCCTTCCCCCTTTCTGAAGGTTTAGGCATTGTCACGTTGAAGGTGTGAAAAGGATCAACAGGAAAATGTCTCCCACACGACCCGCCGGGCCCAGGCTCCTTGCTCATCCTTCTGGAGATGTCTGGTGCGTTTCGATGCCCGTGCGCTTTTTTTCTAATTAATTAATCTGTGTTTCCCGACACTGGGTCTTCGTTGCTGCGCTCCGGCTTCCTCCAGACGCACAGAGCGGGGTGCTCGCCGGGCGGCTCCTCTGGTTGGCAGACAGGCTCTGAGTGGGCTTCGGGAGTCGCCGCCTGTGGGCTTCGTCGCCCCCTGGCACGTGGCATCTTCCCAGATGGGCCGGGGTCGAGCCTGGGGCCGCCGCAGGGCAGGCAGATCCCCAACCACTGGGCCGCCCGGCCAGTCCCTGCCGCGCGCTGACTGGTCGTCCCTCCCCGCTCTGGCCTCTGTTTGGGACCGAGGGCCGCGTCTTTTCCTCGGCAGCCTGGTGCCCCGTTTCTTGCCTCACAGGCTGTCCCCTGAGATCCATTTCCGGGTGTGGGTTCAGAGGTCGGTGCAGTCCTTTACAAACCGCCCTCCACCTGCTTCCCACCACCAGCTCCAGAGGTCGCCAGGGCAGGTGGCGGCCGGCGGATGCCCACTGAGGGGCGGCGGACACTCCCTTGGGGTCTGATGTGCAGCAAAGCTCAGGAAGGTCGTTATCTTCTGGCCACCGTATTCCTGGCAGCCCTCCCACGCCCCGAGCCTCCTGTGGCTCCCCAATGTCCTGGGACACAGTCTGGCAGCGGACACGCTCGGGGCCTCGAAGGCTGGCCTGGTCACCAGCCTGGGCCCACCTGCGGGGAGCCCCAGCCCCACGGAGACTCAGAGGCATGGCCTCTGACAGGCCCCACTCCCTGGTCTCCAGAGCTTTGTCCCTCTGTTTTTCCTGATGGTGAGTCTCCGCGCTTCCCTCCCGGGGTGAGGGTCCGTCCTCCGGGGTCCACGGCAGCCTCTCGAAGTCCCCACTCCCAGCCCCACCCAGTGCCCTCATCCCTCGCGGGAAGGAGCCGAGTGGGGAGCGAGCGGCGAGCTACCAGGCAGCCCCCGAGACCACCTCAAAGGGGCCTTCCCCCTTTCTGAAGGTTTAGGCATTGTCACGTTGAAGGTGTGAAAAGGATCAACAGGAAAATGTCTCCCACACGACCCGCCGGGCCCAGGCTCCTTGCTCATCCTTCTGGAGATGTCTGGTGCGTTTCGATGCCTGTGCGCTTTTTTTCTAATTAATTAATCTGTGTTTCCCGACACTGGGTCTTCGTTGCTGCGCTCCGGCTTCCTCCAGACGCACAGAGCGGGGTGCTCGCCGGGCGGCTCCTCTGGTTGGCAGACAGGCTCTGAGTGGGCTTCGGGAGTCGCCGCCTGTGGGCTTCGTCGCCCCCTGGCACGTGGCATCTTCCCAGATGGGCCGGGGTCGAGCCTGGGGCCGCCGCAGGGCAGGCAGATCCCCAACCACTGGGCCGCCCGGCCAGTCCCTGCCGCGCGCTGACTGGTCGTCCCTCCCCGCTCTGGCCTCTGTTTGGGACCGAGGGCCGCGTCTTTTCCTCGGCAGCCTGGTGCCCGTTTCTTGCCTCACAGGCTGTCCCCTGAGATCCATTTCCGGGTGTGGGTTCAGAGGTCGGTGCAGTCCTTTACAAACCGCCCTCCACCTGCTTCCCACCACCAGCTCCAGAGGTCGCCAGGGCAGGTGGCGGCCGGCGGATGCCCACTGAGGGGCGGCGGACACTCCCTTGGGGTCTGATGTGCAGCAAAGCTCAGGAAGGTCGTTATCTTCTGGCCACCGTATTCCTGGCAGCCCTCCCACGCCCCGAGCCTCCTGTGGCTCCCCAATGTCCTGGGACACAGTCTGGCAGCGGACACGCTCGGGGCCTCGAAGGCTGGCCTGGTCACCAGCCTGGGCCCACCTGCGGGGAGCCCCAGCCCCACGGAGACTCAGAGGCATGGCCTCTGACAGGCCCCACTCCCTGGTCTCCAGAGCTTTGTCCCTCTGTTTTTCCTGATGGTGAGTCTCCGCGCTTCCCTCCCGGGGTGAGGGTCCGTCCTCCGGGGTCCACGGCAGCCTCTCGGAAGCCTAACCCTCCCCCTCAGGACTCCCCCAGCCCCCACCCAGTGCCCTCATCCTTCCCTCGCGGGAAGGAGCCGAGTGGGGAGCGAGCGGCGAGCTCCGCAGGTGAACTGAGCGCCGTGCAGGCAGGAGAGGGCGTGGCCGGCGGCTGCGGGGGAGGCGGGAAGGCGGGGGCGCGTGGGATGCGGGGCTTTTATAAATGCCGGACTGTGCAACCCGGAGCAGAGGCGCCAGGGCGTTCTGGACAACTGCGCTCCAGAGCTTGTCGCGCATCCCAGGCGGGCAGGCGGGAGGAGGGTCGCCGCAGCCATCCCGGGGCGCAGGCCCGGAGGGCGGCCGGGAGGAAGAGGGCTGCGATGCATCCCTTCGACGCGTCCGAGCCTAATGCGACCTGGTGGGCGCCGGCCAACGCAACCGGCTGCCCGGGCTGCGACGCCAACGCCTCGGACGGCGCGGGCCCGGCGCCGGGGCCCGTGGACGCCTGGCTCGTGCCGCTCTTCTTCGGCACGCTGCTGCTGCTCGGCCTGGCCGGCAACTCGCTCGTCATCTTCGTCATCTGCCGCCACAAGCAGATGCGGACGGTGACCAACTTCTACATCGGTGAGCGCCTGGCGCGGCGCGGCGCCGGACGGCCCTTCCAGGGGCGGAGCGGCCAGGGGTGCCCCTCGCGGGGAGCCGGGGTCCTCTGCGTTGGGGATTCTCCCCGCCGCAGGCTCGGGGTCCTTCCCCTGGGGTCCCTCGGAGGCGGCGAGCCAGCAGGTAAAGGGAGGCTGGAGGGCGCGGCCGTGGAGCGCCGGCCCCTCGGGAGGATGTCCGGCTGCCGCGCGGCTCTTAAACACGGTGTGGGTGGAGGAGAGGAGTGACAGTGAGGTGACCTCTGCCCAGAGCTCAGTGTACACAGCCGTGTGACAGGGACGCCCTACCCGGGCGGCTACTCGGCGTTCCCCGCTGCCTGTGGGCTGTGGGCCCGCACCCCGTGACTCGGTGTGCGGGTTAGAACGCCGAGGCTCAGGGCGCAGGGCCTATTCGCGAGCCCGACCGAGGTGAGCAGGGCCCGTGGCACCAAAGCTCGGGCCGACGGGGCGCGCGTGCGTGGTCTGAAATACGAAAGAGTGGGAGGAGGCGCCCCGACTTCTCTGCCCGCGGATGACGCAGGGGGCTCTCTGGGTGCCTCCCGAGCCGCCCTGCGGGTCACTCCGACAAAGGCGAGACCCGGCAGGTTGGGTCAGGACGCTGGGGGGCGAGGGCGATGCGCCCCACCTCCAGCACCCACGCGTCCCCGCCTGCAGCCAACCTGGCGGCCACGGACCTGACGTTCCTGCTGTGCTGCGTGCCCTTCACCGCTCTGCTCTACCCGCTGCCCGCCTGGGTGCTGGGCGACTTCATGTGCAAGTTCCTCAACTACATCCAGCAGGTGCACGGGCCGGGGGCGGAGTCTGGGTGCCGGTAGGGGCGGGGCCTGGAGGGGCGGAGCCTGGATGGGGCGTGGCCTGGACTGGGACTGGGTGGGCTAGGGCAGGTCCCCAAATTCTAGGATGGCTCGGCCTCTCCTGGTCCCTGCCAACTCACCCCCAAGGGCTCCTCCCTCCGCCGCCGCCCCGGGTTCCCCTCTGGCTTCCCGCCTCTCCTGCCCCTTCCGCTGCGGGCCCCGGAGACCTTCCCAGGTCCGGTCCTGTGCGCACTCGAGCGGCTTCGCCGTGGGGGACCCGCCAGGAGGGCGTGAACAGGGAAAGGGCCGGACGGGGCAGGGGGCCACACGCCCGGCTCCTGGCCTTCCCAGGTCTCGGTGCAGGCCACGTGCGCCACCCTGACCGCCATGAGCGTGGACCGCTGGTACGTGACCGTGTTCCCGCTGCGCGCCCTGCAGCGCCGCACGCCGCGCCGGGCGCTGGCCGTCAGCCTCAGCATCTGGGGGGGTGAGTTCAGCGTGGGGGTCGCACAGACTGGGGGGACACGCCTTCGTGCCCTGGACTCACCCCTCCCACTGCCTCGATCGTGCGTCTGGGAACTGGGAGCAGTAGGCGCCTGGGAGGCCCCGGGGAGGCGGGGAGGCCAGGGCCCGGCCCTTTCGACCCCGCCCGCCCCGGCAGGTCCTCAGCCAGGCCCCTGCTGCAGGCTCGGCGGCGGTGTCCGTGCCGGTGCTCGCCCTGCATCGTCTGTCGCCCGGACCGCGCACCTACTGCAGCGAGGCCTTCCCCAGCCGCGCCCTCGAGCGCGCCTTCGCGCTCTACAACCTGCTGGCGCTCTACCTGCTGCCCCTGGTCGCCACCTGTGCCTGCTACGGGGCCATGCTGCGCCACCTGGGCCGGGCCGCCGCGCGCGCCGCGCCCACAGACAGCGCCCTGCAGGTGCGCGGCGGGGCGGGTGGGGCTCGGCCTGGCGTGCGGTGGGGAGGCGGCAGGGAGCGGGGGATGCGGTCGCAGGGGCCGGCCCCGTGTGGGGGTTGGGAGTCACGGAGTCAAGGAGGGGGGCGCCCGGGTGTCGGCCTTCCTAGCCAGCCTGCCCTCTCCCCAGGGGCAGCTGCTGGCCGAGCGCGCGTGCGCCACGCGGGCCAAGGTGTCCCGCCTGGTGGCCGCCGTGGTCCTGCTCTTCGCCGCCTGCTGGGGCCCCATCCAGCTGTTCCTGGTGCTGCAGGCTCTGGGCCCGGCGGGCGCCTGGCACCCGCGCAGTTACACGGCTTACGCGCTGAAGATCTGGGCGCACTGCATGTCCTACAGCAACTCGGCGCTGAACCCCCTGCTCTACGCCTTTCTGGGCTCCCACTTCCGCCGGGCCTTCCGCAGCGTCTGCCGCTGCGCTCCGCGGCCGCCCCGCCGGCCTGGACTCTCGGATGTCGGCCCCCCGGCTGGGTCGCACCACCTGGCCGCCCGCAGGGGCGCCGCACCGGCTGTGTGTCCTGAGGGAACCGGACCGCGCCCTGGCTCTCCGAGCCCCCTCTGAGACGGGCGCTGCTTAAACAGCAGCTGCTGTTATTCTGTGATGAACGCCTTGGTTTTTGTCCAAAATCATCCTAGTGAACAGGCCTTGCCTTCTCTTGTCACGTTTGGTACGCGTCTGCTGTGTGTTTGCCGCTGTGGATGGTGTCATTCTTCTTTCTGTGTTTCCTGAACTGAAGCGGCTTGGATGCTGGCATTGCCTGGAGGCCCGGGAGGCGGGAGGCCAGGGCCCGGCCCTTTCGACCCCGCCCGCCCCGGCAGGTCCTCAGCCAGGCCCCTGCTGCAGGCTCGGCGGCGGTGTCCGTGCCGGTGCTCGCCCTGCATCGTCTGTCGCCCGGACCGCGCACCTACTGCAGCGAGGCCTTCCCCAGCCGCGCCCTCGAGCGCGCCTTCGCGCTCTACAACCTGCTGGCGCTCTACCTGCTGCCCCTGGTCGCCACCTGTGCCTGCTACGGGGCCATGCTGCGCCACCTGGGCCGGGCCGCCGCGCGCGCCGCGCCCACAGACAGCGCCCTGCAGGTGCGCGGCGGGGCGGGTGGGGCTCGGCCTGGCGTGCGGTGGGGGGAGGGGCGGCAGGGGAGCGGGGGGGGGGATGCGGTCGCAGGGGCCGGCCCCGGTGTGGGGGGTTGGGAGTCACGGAGTCAAGGAGGGGGGCGCCCGGGTGTCGGCCTTCCTAGCCAGCCTGCCCTCTCCCCAGGGGCAGCTGCTGGCCGAGCGCGCGGGCGCCACGCGGGCCAAGGTGTCCCGCCTGGTGGCCGCCGTGGTCCTGCTCTTCGCCGCCTGCTGGGGCCCCATCCAGCTGTTCCTGGTGCTGCAGGCTCTGGGCCCGGCGGGCGCCTGGCACCCGCGCAGTTACACGGCTTACGCGCTGAAGATCTGGGCGCACTGCATGTCCTACAGCAACTCGGCGCTGAACCCCCTGCTCTACGCCTTTCTGGGCTCCCACTTCCGCCGGGCCTTCCGCAGCGTCTGCCGCTGCGCTCCGCGGCCGCCCCGCCGGCCTGGACTCTCGGATGTCGGCCCCCCGGCTGGGTCGCACCACCTGGCCGCCCGCAGGGGCGCCGCACCGGCTGTGTGTCCTGAGGGAACCGGACCGCGCCCTGGCTCTCCGAGCCCCCTCTGAGACGGGCGCTGCTTAAACAGCAGCTGCTGTTATTCTGTGATGAACGCCTTGGTTTTTGTCCAAAATCATCCTAGTGAACAGGCCTTGCCTTCTCTTGTCACGTTTGGTACGCGTCTGCTGTGTGTTTGCCGCTGTGGATGGTGTCATTCTTCTTTCTGTGTTTCCTGAACTGAAGCGGCTTGGATGCTGGCATTGCCTGGGACTTTGAAGGAAGCATCCACGGGCCTCCTGGCTGCCCTGCGGCCACCTGTAGAATTGTAGGAGTCATGCCGTGCTCAGAGGCACTCGAAGTGAACACGACGTGCATCTTAACATTGATGGAGTACGGCGCTCGTCTGGGGACCCTATGAGCATCCAGAGTCCTGGCTGGCAAGCGTGGGTATCACCGAATCAATAGCAGAGACGTTGCCAACAAAGGTCCATGAAGTCGGAGCTCTGGTTTTCCAGGAGTCATACACACGCGGGAGCCGGACCGTGACGAAGGCCGAGCACCTCAGAAAGGACGCTTTGAACTGAGGCGCTGGAGAAGACCCTGAGGGCCCCTTGGGCGGCGAGGAGACCGAACCGGTCCACCCTGAAGGAAGTCAGCGCTGACTTTTCGTAGGAAGGACGGATTGATACTGAAGCTGGAGCTGCAGTACACTGGCCACCTGACGGGAAGACCTGCTCGCTGGAAAGCACCCTGACGCCGGGCACGGTCACGGGCGGGAGGAGCAGCGGGCAGCGGAGGGCGAGCTGGCTGGACGGCGTCACCAAGACCGCGGCCGTGAGTCGGAGCGGACTCTGGGAGGCGAGGGGCGGCCAGGGAGCCCGTGAGCTGCCGCCCGTGGGCCGCCGAGGGTCAGACCGAACGGCCGCCACCGAGGGGCGCGGGATCGCCACCCCAGAGCGGCGCGTGTGGAGCAGCGTCGGTCCATTCTGGAAAAACCGGTGTGAGGTCTGTTCCATGTATTTATCTATTGGGCTGCGGTGGCTCTTCGCTGCGACACACAGGCTCAGTTGCTCCGGGGCGCGTGGGACCTTGGCTCCCCGACCCGGGATCCAGCCCGCGTCGCTGCCGTGGCGTCAACGGCTGGGCCGCCAGGGACGTCCCCGGCATCACTGTATCGGGATTCCGTGGGTGCTTTGGGCGCCGGCGGTCCCTGTGGTCCCTGGGCACTGTTGGGTGGAGCGGCCGAGCCAGGCTGGACGGGGAAGGCCAGAGGAGGCTGTGCTCCCAGGCCGGCAGCCAGCAGGCTCCACGGCCGCCCGGGCCTCCCCCAGGTGTCATTCTTCTTTCTGTGTTTCCTGAACTGAAGCGGCTTGGATGCTGGCATTGCCTGGGACTTTGAAGGAAGCATCCACGGGCCTCCTGGCTGCCCTGCGGCCACCTGTAGAATTGTAGGAGTCATGCCGTGCTCAGAGGCACTCAAGTGAACACGACGTGCATCTTAACATTGATGGAGTACGGCGCTCGTCTGGGGACCCTATGAGCATCCAGAGTCCTGGCTGGCAAGCGTGGGTATCACCGAATCAATAGCAGAGACGTTGCCAACAAAGGTCCATGAAGTCGGAGCTCTGGGTTTCCAGGAGTCATACACACGCGGGAGCCGGACCGTGACGAAGGCCGAGCACCTCAGAAAGGACGCTTTGAACTGAGGCGCTGGAGAAGACCCTGAGGGCCCCTTGGGCGGCGAGGAGACCGAACCGGTCCACCCTGAAGGAAGTCAGCGCTGACTTTTCGTAGGAAGGACGGATTGATACTGAAGCTGGAGCTGCAGTACACTGGCCACCTGACGGGAAGACCTGCTCGCTGGAAAGCACCCTGACGCCGGGCACGGTCACGGGCGGGAGGAGCAGCGGGCAGCGGAGGGCGAGCTGGCTGGACGGCGTCACCAAGACCGCGGCCGTGAGTCGGAGCGGACTCTGGGAGGCGAGGGGCGGCCAGGGAGCCCGTGAGCTGCCGCCCGTGGGCCGCCGAGGGTCAGACCGAACGGCCGCCACCGAGGGGCGCGGGATCGCCACCCCAGAGCGGCGCGTGTGGAGCAGCGTCGGTCCATTCTGGAAAAACCGGTGTGAGGTCTGTTCCATGTATTTATCTATTGGGCTGCGGTGGCTCTTCGCTGCGACACACAGGCTCAGTTGCTCCGGGGCGCGTGGGACCTTGGCTCCCCGACCCGGGATCCAGCCCGCGTCGCTGCCGTGGCGTCAACGGCTGGGCCGCCAGGGACGTCCCCGGCATCACTGTATCGGGATTCCGTGGGTGCTGGACCCGCCGGCGGTCCCTGTGGTCCCTGGGCACTGTTGGGTGGAGCGGCCGAGCCAGGCTGGACGGGGAAGGCCAGAGGAGGCTGTGCTCCCAGGCCAGCAGCCAGCGGGCTCCACGGCCGCCCGGGCCTCCTCGCAGCCCGGCAGTCCGGGCAGAGTCAGGCCTCCCCCTGGGCCGAGCGTCCCGCGGGAGGAGTGGCCGCACGGCCTCCGGGTGCCCGCAGCCTCGCTCCCGCCCGCGCTGCATCGCTGGGAGCTGCCAGGGTCCCGGCCCGATGCGAGGCGGGGGCGCAGGACCCCCTCACTGATGGCTGAGCTGCCTGCGTCCGGGGGGCAAGGAGAAGCGGGGGTCAGTCCCTGCGGGCCTGGGTTTGGTCTCCTGAGTGGACAGCTGCCCGTCTCCAGGAGGGCCTGCATCCTCCCAAAGTAGTAGGGGGCATCCTATGTCTCCAGAGAGCCCGAATTTGCACAGGTGTCCTGTGAGAGGGAGAGGTCATTCTGAGACTGATGTCGTCCTGACCCTCGCGGTGGCCCTGGCCCAGGCAGGTCCAGTGTTGTGCCAGGTCACCCTCCCCCTTGCTCATCGAGTCTCAGCTCAGCTGCCTCCTCCCCCAGGAAGCCCTCCTGGATCCCGCCAGACGGGGTCAGGCGCCTCTCCAGAGCGCACGGCGGCCCCGCCTCGGCTCCGGCACCCTTGTGCCGCGCTCGCTAGGTGTGTGGATCTGAGCTGGTGCCCAGCGTGGCTCCGCGGCTCCGCCCACAGACTGAAGAAGAGAGAGGGTGAGCGCGCGGGGAGTGACGGGATTTCTCTATGGAAAAACGCACTTAAAAAGTAAACGAAGACTTCTCTGCTGCGGCGGCGGGTAAGAACCTGCCTGCCCACGCAGGGGACGCGGGTTCAGTCCCTGGTCCAGGAAGAGGCCACATGCCGGGGAGCAGGGAAGCCCGTGCGCCACAACGGCTGCGCCCACAGGCCTCGGAGCCCGTGCCCTGCCGCAAGGGAAGCGGCCACAAAACGAAGCTCAGAGAGTCGCCCCCACTCGCTGCGACGAGAGCTCTTGAGCAGCCAACGAGGACCCAGCGCCGCCAAACGTAAACACAAAGCTCAAGAGGGGCTCTGGGCGTCTGTCCGTCCCAGAAGGGCAGACACTGCTGTTCACACGACACGGCCCCCAGGAGGCACCCGCGGCCAAGAGCCCGCCGGCCAGGGCAGGAGCCACGAGAGGCGCGGTCTGGTGCCTGGGTGGGGAGCCCCCCCGGAGGAGGAGGGGAGCCCACGCCGGGGCTCGTGCCCGGAGAGTCCCACGGACGGAGGAGCCTGGGGGCCGCGGCCCGTCGCGTCGCAGAGCTGGCACGACGGAGCGCACGTGACCGCGGCCGCTTTCTTTACGGCACCCCCGTGGCCACGGCCCAGAAGAGGCCCTCCAAGGCGTGGACGGTCGAGCAGACTGTGGCCCAGCCCGTCCACACCCGCGCCGCTGCCCTGATCCACGCACGCGCACGGGCAGATCTCTGGGAACGACGCGGCGTGTCTGAGGAACCTCCGAAGGTTACGTGCGGTCTGGTTCCGTCGGTGTCACGGCCTCGAGGTGACGCAAATGGGGGACCGGAGAGCAGGAGGGCGGTGGCCGGGGTAGGAGAGGCCGGGAAGCAGGAGGCGTGCGGGGCCTGTGCGAGGGAGCCCCTCTGTCCCTGGACGTGGTGGAGACACGGACCCGCACAGGTGACCGAGCCGCAGAGACGGAAATGCGCCCGTGTGAGGGCAGATAAGACGGGGCTCCCCGAGGGACCTGCAGCCGCAGCTCCGGTTTCGATGTCGTGCTGCATAGTTCTGCAAAAAACGGCTGTTGGGAGAAGCCTGGTGAAGGCATGAGGGGCCATCTCTGCGTTAGAATCTACAGTAATCTTAAAAAAGGGTAACAAATGACGTCAAAAGGTTGAAAGGGACACCCAGGAAGTGGCATCGGTCCGAAACTGCGGGCCCTCACGTTATCCTCGCGTCTGTTCAGCTGGGCCCTGTTCTCAGGCCCTCTGTGTGCCAGGGGCCCTGGGAGGCACCCCCGAACCCCTGCCACCCTGAGGCCCTGTCTCGTCAGCCAGTGAGTGACCGTCTGCCTAGAGACACGCGGATATCAGCAGCGCAAAGGGTCACACGGGAGACATGGGTGCCCTTTGTGACCAACGGTGAGACTGACCGTGGTGGTGCTGATTCCAGGAAGGCATCCTGGAGGAGGGGAGGCTGCTAAATTGACCTGAACTCAGAGGTGGGGAAAGCGCACAGGATGGAGGCTACAGCCAGCGCACAGGCCCTGAGGCAGGGCAAGCCGGTGCATCCGAGGCACCAGGAAGCAGCGTGGAACACAGTAGGGGGAGATTTTCATGTTGTTATTTAATTGTTACAATTATCCTAACCTTTGTTACTGCACAGGCGTAGGCCAGTGCAACTGATCTGGGTGGCGTCAGGCCCCAGTCACGGCCCGGGATGAGCCTGGAGTCAGCCCGGGGCAGGCGAGCGGTTCATGTCAATGTCAAATAAACAGTGAAAACAATGTCCTGTGGAAAATTTGGGACATACTTCAAGTTATGCATCGTTTTATTTTGGAATTGAATTGTGGTGCCGGAGGAGACTCTGAGAGACCTTTGGACGGCAAGGAGATCAAACCCGTGCATCCTAGAGGAAATCAGCCCTGAATCTTCCTCGGAAGGACTGAGGCTGAAACTGCGGCCCTTCGGCCGCCTGAGGCGAAGAGATGCCTCCCGGGAGGAGAGCCTGATGCTGGGCAGGGCGGAGGGCGGGCGGAGCGGCCGGGTGAGAGCAGGACGAGACGGGACCGAGCAGGACGAGACGGGACCGAGCCGGCTCTGGGAGCTGCTGCAGGACGAGGGCAGCCTGGCGGGCTGCAGTCCGTGGGTCGCAGAGACATGGACACAACTTAGAGACTTACCGACGAGTCTACCGGGGGCATTCCAGAGGACCCCAGGAGGGCTGGGCGGGCCTCAGTTTCCTCCTCTGACCCTGGCAGGCGCGCCCGCGGCCTCCCACCCGGCAGGTGCCCGCAGGTGCCCGGCAGAGGGCGCGCGCCCCCCGCGGAGAGTCCGCGCCGCCAAGGACGCCGGCGCTGGCGGGGCGTCGCTCTCCAGGACCCCGGCCCGGACCCTGGCTCGACGTGTCCGTGCTGCAAGACGGTCCGTCGAGCCTCGGTATGAATGGTCCGGGCCTCCTGGGTCTCTGCGGAAAATCACGCTGCCGCGTCGGCACGGAGACGAATTACTGCAGGGTGGACTCGTGACAATACAGTCCTTATACTCACACTTTTTCCCCCTTTTATTTTCTTTTTTTCAATTTTTTTTTGTGTGTGTGTGGGTTAAGTTTTATTTAGGGTGTAATTAGGACTGCAGCCCTCGGGAGACAGCACCCCAGAGAGCTCTGAGAAACGGCTCCAATCTTTTTTTCAATTTTTATTTTACTTTTAACTTTTACAGAGTTCTGTTGTCTGTTACAGATATGTATGTTCCCAGATTAGTCGTATGTATGTCCCCTCCCCCCATCCCACCCTCCAGACTGTCGCACAGCACTCACTGTTTTCATCTTACTTTAAAATAAGGTAAAATTACATTTTCATAGGCCCAACAGTAAACAGTGAAAACAATGTCCTGTGGAAAATTTGGGACATACTTCAAGTTATGCATCGTTTTATTTTGGAATTGAATTGTGGTGCCGGAGGAGACTCTGAGAGACCTTTGGACGGCAAGGAGATCAAACCCGTGCATCCTAGAGGAAATCAGCCCTGAATCTTCCTCGGAAGGACTGAGGCTGAAACTGCGGCCCTTCGGCCGCCTGAGGCGAAGAGATGCCTCCCGGGAGGAGAGCCTGATGCTGGGCAGGGCGGAGGGCGGGCGGAGCGGCCGGGTGAGAGCAGGACGAGACGGGACCGAGCAGGACGAGACGGGACCGAGCCGGCTCTGGGAGCTGCTGCAGGACGAGGGCAGCCTGGCGGGCTGCAGTCCGTGGGTCGCAGAGACATGGACACAACTTAGAGACTTACCGACGAGTCTACCGGGGGCATTCCAGAGGACCCCAGGAGGGCTGGGCGGGCCTCAGTTTCCTCCTCTGACCCTGGCAGGCGCGCCCGCGGCCTCCCACCCGGCAGGTGCCCGCAGGTGCCCGGCAGAGGGCGCGCGCCCCCCGCGGAGAGTCCGCGCCGCCAAGGACGCCGGCGCTGGCGGGGCGTCGCTCTCCAGGACCCCGGCCCGGACCCTGGCTCGACGTGTCCGTGCTGCAAGACGGTCCGTCGAGCCTCGGTATGAATGGTCCGGGCCTCCTGGGTCTCTGCGGAAAATCACGCTGCCGCGTCGGCACGGAGACGAATTACTGCAGGGTGGACTCGTGACAATACAGTCCTTATACTCACACTTTTTCCCCCTTTTATTTTCTTTTTTTCAATTTTTTTTTGTGTGTGTGTGGGTTAAGTTTTATTTAGGGTGTAATTAGGACTGCAGCCCTCGGGAGACAGCACCCCAGAGAGCTCTGAGAAACGGCTCCAATCTTTTTTTCAATTTTTATTTTACTTTTAACTTTTACAGAGTTCTGTTGTCTGTTACAGATATGTATGTTCCCAGATTAGTCGTATGTATGTCCCCTCCCCCCATCCCACCCCTCCAGACTGTCGCACAGCACTCACTGTTTTCATCTTACTTTAAAATAAGGTAAAATTACATTTTCATAGGCCCAGGACTCCCAGGCACAAAGGAATCTGGAGGCCCAGAGTGAGACTTTCTGAGATGGAGGCAGTCCACTGGCCCTCCCCCTCTGTGAGGACAGAAACCAAGGCCGCCACACGGGGGAGGACAGAGGGGACCCTCTGAACTCGGCCACACTCGGTCCGTGTTTCTGCCCCAGGCCGGGCCTCAGCACTGGGGATGTAACCAGCTGCCCTCAGGGCCGAGGAGGTTAAATAAATACAGCTGCTCGGGTAGAAGCGCCTGGATGGAGACAGAGCTGGGTGAGCGGAGGGTCCAGACTGAGGACGGCACAACTGGGGAAGGGCGGCCCGGCGGGGGGACGCCAGGGCAGAGGCCCGGAGGCCGAGGATCAGGACTGTGAGTGGGAAACAGGCCGTCTGGGATCTGGGTTTATGTTTATTTACAGAAATTAAACAAAATACGTTTGGCTGCACCAGGTCTGAGCTGAAGCATGCTGGGTCTTTCCTTGCCACAGGTGAGCTCTTAGCTGCAGCACGCAGGACCTAGTTCCCTGACCAGGGATCAAACCTGGGCCCCTGCGCTGGGAGTGCAGCATCTCAGCCCCGGGCCAGCAGGGAACTCCCCGGGTGAACTCTTACTGAGATGCCCTCCCGGCTCTGCCCGCCACCTGTGAACGGAGGGCAGGAAGGGCGTCTGAGGGCTCAGCGAGCCTTGGGCTGGCTTTCACAGGGGCCCACAAGCTGGTCTGGCCGGGAAACCTATAGGCCGGGGCCGCTGTCCTCCATTTCCAGCCTGAGAAACAGAGATCAGAGAGGGGTCCCCGTTGCCCGAAAATCACACAGCCAGGACCCAGGTGCAGCCTGGTCCTGCTGCCGCCCCTGGTGGAGGCAGCACACCTGGGCTCAGTTCCCCTCTCCCTCCCTGGGCTAAACCTAAACCCCCTTCCCCAGAGGCAGGGGGGAGGTGGGGGGACTCCCGCAGCCCCTCCTGCTGCTGGGCCAGGCACCTCTGGGAAGTTGCCTGAGCTGTGTAGAGACAGTGGATTTCCTCTGGAAAATGGGGGGTGGTGGCGGGGGCTGGGCAGCACCCCTCCTTCCCTAGGAGACGTCCCTCCCTGCCCCCTTCCCTCTGAGCAGAGGGGAATGAGGTCCTCAAAGCCACTGAAGGAGTCCCTGTAAACTGCCCCATTGTCGAGAAGGAACACAGGCCCAGGGAGGCCCATGCTCCTGTGCGAGGTGGGCCTACCCCCTCAAGCACACTCGGTCCGTGTTTCTGCCCCAGGCCGGGCCTCAGCACTGGGGATGTAACCAGCTGCCCTCAGGGCCGAGGAGGTTAAATAAATACAGCTGCTCGGGTAGAAGCGCCTGGATGGAGACAGAGCTGGGTGAGCGGAGGGTCCAGACTGAGGACGGCACAACTGGGGAAGGGCGGCCCGGCGGGGGGACGCCAGGGCAGAGGCCCGGAGGCCGAGGATCAGGACTGTGAGTGGGAAACAGGCCGTCTGGGATCTGGGTTTATGTTTATTTACAGAAATTAAACAAAATACGTTTGGCTGCACCAGGTCTGAGCTGAAGCATGCTGGGTCTTTCCTTGCCACAGGTGAGCTCTTAGCTGCAGCACGCAGGACCTAGTTCCCTGACCAGGGATCAAACCTGGGCCCCTGCGCTGGGAGTGCAGCATCTCAGCCCCGGGCCAGCAGGGAACTCCCCGGGTGAACTCTTACTGAGATGCCCTCCCGGCTCTGCCCGCCACCTGTGAACGGAGGGCAGGAAGGGCGTCTGAGGGCTCAGCGAGCCTTGGGCTGGCTTTCACAGGGGCCCACAAGCTGGTCTGGCCGGGAAACCTATAGGCCGGGGCCGCTGTCCTCCATTTCCAGCCTGAGAAACAGAGATCAGAGAGGGGTCCCCGTTGCCCGAAAATCACACAGCCAGGACCCAGGTGCAGCCTGGTCCTGCTGCCGCCCCTGGTGGAGGCAGCACACCTGGGCTCAGTTCCCCTCTCCCTCCCTGGGCTAAACCTAAACCCCCTTCCCCAGAGGCAGGGGGGAGGTGGGGGGACTCCCGCAGCCCCTCCTGCTGCTGGGCCAGGCACCTCTGGGAAGTTGCCTGAGCTGTGTAGAGACAGTGGATTTCCTCTGGAAAATGGGGGGTGGTGGCGGGGGCTGGGCAGCACCCCTCCTTCCCTAGGAGACGTCCCTCCCTGCCCCCTTCCCTCTGAGCAGAGGGGAATGAGGTCCTCAAAGCCACTGAAGGAGTCCCTGTAAACTGCCCCATTGTCGAGAAGGAACACAGGCCCAGGGAGGCCCATGCTCCTGTGCGAGGTGGGCCTACCCCTGTTTGGCTCTTTGAGGTGAGCGGACTCCCCTGCAGGTTGGCACTGCCTTACGGCCGGTCCTTAAGGGAAGCCGCCCTCCCCAGCTCACCTGGGTCTCCGCAGTTGCCCCACTCCTGGGGCAGGGCAGCGTTTGCCCCTCTGGTGGCGAGCAGAGGAGGGGGAGGCAGCTGGGGAGACCGTTTTTAACAGCCTGCAGGTGGAGGCCTGCCGTCACCTGCTGTCAGCAGGCTCTAGTGGCCCCTGGGCTGGAAGGCTGGGGTCCTGAAATCCTGAAAGGGGCGGGCAGCACTCGGCGCCTACCGGCCCCCATGGATGGGGTGGCCCCCTTGCACGGTCCCCTGGGCCTGGGACTCCCTCAGACAGAGGAACTGCAAATGGGGGCGGGTGATGTTGGGGGGAAGAACCCCCAGAAGATGGCAGTTCTGTGCATGGTAGGGGAGGGGCCGCACACCCCATCGCCACACGAGGTCAGAGCCCCTCCTCGTGGGGCCCTCTGGGCGGCCCCAGCCTTCCTGCAGCTCTGGGTCTGCTCTTATCTGGGCTGGAGCCTGGGCCCCTGCGATTAGCTGCTAGGTGCAGCCCCTGGGGCTTCCACCTCCCACCCGAGTCCACACTCCCAAGCCCACCTTCCTCCAACCTCAGTTGCCCTGCTCTCCGAAACGGGGACAGTAACCCTCCACCTCACACAAAAATGTGAACTTCATGCGTTGGGCACATGGCTGCGCGAGGAAGAGCTCAGGAGACGTCAATTACTCTTTAACTGTGATTACTCAGAAGATAATCTTGCCTGTTCTTCTAGACGGTGTGGGCAGTCAGGTTCCCAAGAGGCGGGGACTGTCGGGGGGTGGTGGGGGTCGGGGTCCTCAGGATTTCGCGACGGACCCTCCCGGGGATCTCGGACGCCCTTCGACACCGCCACGCCTCGGCCAGGGTGGTGCCCCCGGCTGGGAGCCGCGCTCTCTCCGAAACCCCCCTCCGCCCTGCAGCGCCTCCATCGCGGGGCCCTGGTCCCTCCCTCCCGACCCCGCACCGCCGTCTTTTCCCGTCGCTGCAGCTCCTTTGTTTATCACGTCTCTAATCCCCACTTTACAGACTTGGAAACCGAGGCACCACTCCTGGGTGAAGGCTTCAGCGCGAGTGGCTTCGTCTAAGGGACAGGGGCGAAACTCCGAGTCTGGTAGGTCTCGCTGAAGCCCTTGTTCCCATAGGACCGACAGTGGGGGGTCTCGGGCCGGGATCGCCGGCCCCGCGCGCATCCAGGTGGAGCCCCGCTTCCTCCCCTCCCTCTCCCCCGGGGCGCTTCCAGCCCCGCCTGCCCCCTCGACGTCCCGTGCGCTCGGGCCCGCGGTGCGCATTTTGCCCACTGTCCCTAGACGGGGGCGGGGCCTACCGCGTCCCTGTTCCCCTTCCCTTTTATTATTTATTATCATTTAAAGGGGCCTCGACCTCGAAATTTCCGTCCACTCTCTCCCCGTCCCCTGTCCGCCTGGGCGTCTCGAGCGGCTCCGGACCGCGCGCGAGGGGCGAGGGGGCGTCCGGGAAGGGGGCGAGGGCCTTACGCGACCCCTCCCAGCGTCCCGGGCTGCGGCGCTGAATCACCGGCGAGGTATTTGCATCTGAGAGCGATTTGTCACCCGGTGATTTGTCTGCGGGGCGGTGAGCGCGCCGGCGGGGGGGAGGGGCGGGGCGGGGGAGGCCGCGCGCGGGGAGCCTTGTACCAATCGGGGCGGCGGGGGTGTAGACGCGGACTCGGCTGGCGGCTCGGTGAGTCGGCGCGCGGCACAAACCCGGGGTGGCCGGGCGCCAGCAGCGCGCGGCTCGCGGCTCGGGCTGGAGGCCAGGCGCGGCCGGGGCAGGGCCGGACGCCGGGCGCGGGGCATGCGCCCCCCGAGCGGGCCCCGCGCGGTGAGGCTGGGCGCGGGCTGGGCCGGCCTTTTAAAGCGCGGTTTCGCCCGGGCGGGCGAGGGGGTCCCCGAAGTCGGTCGGGAACGCGGGTGCGGGGCCGGGGCCGGAAAGCCCCTCCGAGCGGGTCGGAGTCGGGGTGGTGGTCGCGTCGGCCCCCTCGGAGCCCTCGCCCCCCGCCACGCCGCGCGGGTGCGGGAGCGACCGGACCGGGGGTCCCCCGCGCGCGCCCTGCGCCCGGCGGAAGGAAATGGCTTCTGGGCGCGCGGGGGGCTGGGGTCGGGGCTGCGGCTTTTATTCTCCCCGGGGTCGGGGTTTTCCTCGGGAGCCTCGAGGGCAGCGGGAGCGCCGGTCGGGAGGGCAGTTCCCGCGACCCTCCCCGGCCCGCATGGTTTATTTATGAAGTGTCGGCTCCGGGCAGAAGGGGGCCCCTGGAGGGGACGCCGCGGGGTCGGCGGGGGTGGGCTCGGCCCCTCTGGTGGGGACCCCCTGGAGAAGCCCCCTGCCGCCTTCACGCCCCCCAGACACAAAAGCGGGCGCAGGAAGCGCGGGGAGCCGGCGTTGGCCAATTCCAACGTTCCGCCGCGCCGGGCGGCCGGTTTGTCAATAATCTTCCGTTTTCAGGCGCCCGGCCCGGAGGGCTTGCCCCCCCACCATGCAAATCGGCCGCTTTCCAAGAAGCCTGCTAAGTCGCACTTGGGTTTCTGTCGTCTAATTTCTTCTCCCCGCTGTGTTTCTTTTCTCACTTCCTCCGGGCCGCCCCTCCGGACTCCCCTAGCCCCCTCCCCAGCTTCTGCCCCGCCCTCCCCCTCCCCTGGCGGAGCGAGGGCCCCCTTTCGCCACCCGCGGGGCCCAGCCTTGCACAACTCTTTAAATAACCGTGTTTTGCAAGCCCTGGGCCGAGCTGGTGACCTCTCTCCGGGAGGCCTGGGGGGAGAGGGTGTGGCCTCGGGTCCCTCCCTGCCCGCCCCGGCCAGGTCCCGGCGACCACCCAGCACCCCCTCCTGGCAGCCAGGCCCCTGCCAGGGAATGCCTCTCCCCTGGGGCTGTCATAAAGTGGGGGTAGGGCCCAAGGACAAAGGGCTCTTTGGGGGAGGGCAGTTGGAGGGGTGGGCGTCACCAGCCTCGGGTTAATGGCGGCCTTGGGGGCGTGGGCCGGGCCCAGATCTAGAGGGGCGCTGGGGCTCCCACCTGCCCCTTGCGCTCCGGCGTGGAGGCCTGCCCTGCGCCCCTCCCCCACCCGTGGACCCGGAAGGGTCATTAAACCCGCGGGCCTAGGTGGGGGCGGTGGCTTGAGGGGGAGCGGCCTCCTGCGACCTCCTCCTCCTGCCCCCCAAGGCGGGGCGAGGCCCAGAGCATTTCCGTGGGGAAGGGGGTTCCTCTTGAAGTTGTCCGTGGTGGGGGAGGGGCAGCAGCCGGACCAGGGGCTGGGTGAGAAAGTGTTTTCTCCGCACTTCTTGGGGCCGGGGTGGGGGTGACCGTCGCGCCCCAGGGCTGGGGGCTGGGTGCGCTGCTGCTGCCTGTAAGGGCAGGCCGGGCCGGTCACTCTCCATCGCTGTGGCCTCTGAGAGGGTCTCTGTGCCCTGGGACCCTTGGCCCTGCTGAGATCAGAGGCCCTTCGCGGATGACTCCTCCCCCGCTTTCCTCGCAGGGACCCCCTGCTGCCCTTTCACCCTGTCCTGCTGGGAGCCCCCGCCCTCGGGAGAGCCCCCCACGACTGGGGGGGCAGGCTTCTCTGAGCAGGTCTCGGGGCCGCGTCTGCTCCTGACCGGGACCTCTGCGGCCGCCCGTCCTGCGTGGCCCGAAGAGGTGGTCAGGAGCCGTGGGGACGCGTGTCCTGGCTGGAGTGGCTCCTGGCCCCCCTTCCCTGTGGGTGTGTCCACCTGGGGTGCCCCTGCCAAGCCTGTGCGCTGCTACCTGCCTGTTTCCGTGGCAGCCTTGGGCGGGAGGGGGCGTGGCTTGGGCCGGCTGGGGGGACTTGGGCGGGACCTGAGTCCTCCTCGCATGGGGGTGCCGCTATGCCAGGCCTGGGACGCCCAGCGTCTGGAGCCTGCCCGAGGCCCTGGTAGGGCGAGCTGGCGGTGGTCCGAAGGGACCCCAGGTTGGGCTGTGTTCTGGGACCTGAGCCCCACTTGGGGTCCCACGGTGCAGGGGCGCCGGCAGAGAGCACGTGGGGGTCACGTGGGAGGCTCTCAGGTCACCAGACTTGGGTTCTGGGCGCGACCCTCAGCCTTGCTTGCACGCAGCCTGCTGGGCCTGCTTCTCTCCGGCTGGGGAAGGAGCAGGGTCAGCCTCCCTCCCCGAGTCCCGCCAGCTTCTGGGGCGAGGGAGCGGGGTGCTGTTGGGCCCAGTTTTGCGGAGGGGACACGGAGCCCTGCGGGCGCTGAGGTTCGAATCTTGAGGGCCCAAGCCCGCATCCAGCAGGTGCCCGATCTGGGTCGGCCATTGTTTCTATGAGAAAGGAGGCGCCTGGAGCCCCCTGGGCCGGGCGGCAGCAGCACGGCTCTGAGCAGCGCCTAGAACTCGGAACCAGAACCCAGAGCCCCGCCTCCCGGGGGCTGGTAGCAGGGTGTGGCCAATCAGAGATCGGGAGCACTCAGCCCCCCTCCCCCGCGCTGTTTGTGAAGCCATAATCCAGCTCGCTCTGGGGGTGCTGTCCTGCACCTCGTGTTGCTTGTGCGGGGCCCAGTCGGGTGGGGGCCGCCTCGAGGCCCTTGGGAGTCCAGTGCGGGGTGACGCCCCTTCCCAGCCTGCTGGAGGGTGGACGGAGGGGGACCCGATGGGGAAAGCGTGCTCCTCCACCTCCAGGGAGGCTCCCAGGTGTGCACCTTGCTGGGCGTGGATGGCAGGGATTTCCCCGTGGCTTTTGAGGCCTGGTGGTGGGAGGAGCCCAGGCGCAGTCTGACGGCCTCTCTTGTCCCCTCCAGGTTTCTGCACCCACGCGAATGAGCCGCCCGCCAGCCGCCGCCCCCCAGTGGTGCCCAGCGTGAGGAGGAGGCATGCCCCGCCAGCCCTCGGCCTGAGCCCGCGGCCCCGCCCCCGCCCCCTGCCACCCTGCACGGCCCCGGCGCCCCCGCGGCCCCCACACTGCAGTGCGGCCGGGCCCCCTCCCCGCAGGGGCCGCCCCCTCCGCCGCCCGCCGGTGCCCGGGGCGGCCCGGCCCGCAGGGCCATGAAGCTGCAGGCCGTGATGGAGACGCTCCTGCAGCGGCAGCAGCGGGCCCGCCAGGAGCTGGAGGCCCGGCAGCCCCCGCCGGCCCCTGACCCCCCGGCCCGCCCCCGGGCCGCCGCGGAGGAGGACCGGGAGCCCGAGGGGGCGCGGATGCACCGCACGCAGATGGCCGCGCTGGCCGCCATGCGCGCCGCCGCCGCCGGGCTCGGCCCCGCCGCCAGCCCCCGCGGCTCCGGCTCCGAGGACGAGGACGAGGACCCGGCCCCGGAGGGCACGCCCGGCTCGCCCGCCCAGCCCAGCCGGGGCAGGGAGGCCGCTGGCCTCCCCTCGGGCGACAGCCACCTTGAGGACGCAGGCTCCGACGACGAGCTGTGAGTGGGGGTCTCTGGGCTCCGCTGGCCGCGCCCAGCCCTGGGGAAAGGGCGCAGGAGGAGGACGGAGTCCGTCCCGCCGCCCACCTGGGGCGTCCTGGCCTTTAGAACTCGCTGGGGGACCCGGGGCCGTTCTCCACCTGCCCTACCCGGGTCGCCTGTCCCGGGGGGCCGACGGACGCCACAAGTGAGACCACGTGGCTCGGCTCCGCGTCGGTCGCTGTGTTTCGTCTTAATTCACGGGCAGCTGCGTGGCGTGCAGCTGGCGGCGCCCCGTGCCCGGCGAGGCCGTGACAGATCCCGGGGTGGGTGCAGCGAGGGAGCACGCGTCCGCGGCCCGGGTGGCGCGCCCGGCGCGGGCGTCCGTGCGGCCCTGCCCGCGTCTCACTGGCACCTGGCGCGAGCCCCTGGCGGGCCCTCCTGGGGGGACGTCTGGCGAGGCGGGCGTGTGCGCGGTTGCAGGCTGGGATCGGAGCTGCCGGGGAATAAAGCAGGGATGCGGGGGGCGGGAGGGTGGTGAAGGCCTCCCGGTGCGGGTGACAGCCCCTGGGAGGGGTCGGGGAGCAGGGGACGACGTCAGCCCAGCTCCCGAGGCAAGGAGAGGGCCGGTGTGTCCCGGGCCCAGCGAGGAAGCCGGGCAGGGAAGGGGGCAGGGTGAGCAGGCGGGTCGGGCCGGGGCTCGCCCCGCGGGGACGCCCCTATGCTCAGGCTGACCGGAACGGCGAGGGAGGCCCCTGCCCTCGCAGGCTGGCTCGTGGGCGCGCTCGGCTGCTTACCCGCGTCCAGACAGGGAACCCGGCGCTGGGGGGTCAGCGGGCACCTTCTCCCCTGACCTGTGCCCTGTGTCCGCCCCAGGAAGCCGAAATGGGAGGAGGAGGAGGAGGAGGAAGACGAGCTGGAGGAGGACGTGGGGGAGGACGAGGAGGACGAGGACGAGGACTACGGGGACGAGGAGGGGCTCGGGCCCCCGGCCGCCGGCCTCGGCCCCACCACCCTGCTTCCCCGCAAGGCCCCGCCGCTCCAGGCCTTCCGCGGCGAGGGGGCGCCCCGGGCGCTGGGCAGCCAGGAGCGCCCCGGGGGCGGCCCGGCCCTGCCCGGAGGGGCCGCTCTCGCCGCGCCCCAGATGCAGCCGCCGGACCACGGGGACTGGACCTACGAGGAGCAGTTCAAGCAGGTGGGCCTCGCGTGGTCACGGGCTGTGGGCGATCGCCGCTGGGGCCCTCCCAGCCCGCCCTCGGCGGCCAGGCGCTCGCCGGCCCCGCGCTGGGCACTGCACGTCCTGCGGAAGTCCCGGCGTGGGACTGTGGCCCGTTGGGTGGGATGGGCCACTGGTCAGCGTGTGGACGTGGGGACAGGAACCCGGAGGGGAAGGTCAGCGGAGAAGCAAGGAGGGCTTCTCAGTGGAGGGACCGGCTTGGGAAAGGCCGCTGGGCCTCGTGGGGCCCTGCGCGTCGTGGGTACGGCCAGCAGGCGCGGCCAGAGGCACTGTAGCCGCGTTGAATCTGCTCTGTTGAGGCCGTGGCCGCGGAGGGGACCGGGCAGGGGTGGCTGCGCTGGTGCGGACGGCCAGCAGAGCGGCTCCCTGGGCTCAGGAGGGGCGGGGAGGAAGCGGGCGTCCTAGTGTCGTCCCTGCAGGCGGTCAGGGCGGAGGAAGTGGCCGGGCGGGAGCCTTTGAAGTTGGGCCTCCCCGGGCGGGCAGATGGAAACCAGATGGCGGCCGGGGCAGCCGGCTTGGCTTGCATTCCAGCCTGAGGCCAGCTGGGCCCGGCCCCGACCTCCGAGAGTGGACGTGGGGACTCGGCCTCCCCTGCCCTGCGCGCGACCCTCGCCTGGGCTCCGCGGGGCTGGGACGCTCCCGGCACACGGGATCCGGGGGGGCCTGGGTGTAGCCTTGGGGCACCCCCTGCTGGCTTCCAGAATGGGCAGAGGGACCCTCCCGGAGGGACCAGGATGCCCAGGTGACCCTCAGAAAACTCAGATGAAGTCCAGAGGCAGACGCTGGACACGTGGCGTGCGGGGACGAGCCAGGCTGCGGGGGGCACGCGGGGCGGGCTTCAGGCCGGAGGGGAGGTGCCCCGGGGTGGGCGCTGCCCGGGCGGGGGCCGGCCAGAGGGACGGCAGGATGGGTCGTCCCCTGCCCGGGCACCCGGGCCGGGCGGGGCCGCGCGCTGCCTTCCGGCGGGTCCCGGCTCGCGGGCGGCGGGGGTGGGGTGGCCGCGGCAGAGTCACCTCGCCAGGGCGTGGCTGGCCGCTCCCCACGGGAGGCCCTGCTGCCCCCGTGCGTGGGCCCCGCCTGCCCCTGCCTCGGTGTCCCTCCAGGGGCCCACGGGTGTGGGGGCTGGTGTCCATCTGCCTCTCAGACGAGGAAACGGAGGCCGGGCGTGGGGGTGGGGCGGGCTTCCCAGAACCGAGCGCCTGCCCCGCGCTGGGGTAAAGAGTAACGACGCGGCGTCTCGTGGGTGAGTTGCATCAGTGGACTGCAGAATGTTTGCCCTCCGAGTCCAGCCTCAGGGAGCCCCAGGCCGGGGCCAGAGCTGGCCAGGCTCCCCTGCCTCGCCGCACAGGGCCACGGCCGGGCAGGAGGCGGGCCGAGCCCACGGCCCCGGGGGGCTCGGTGGACAGGTTCCCCCGCCCCGCCCCGCCCCGCCCCAGCCTGGTTTTCGGTGACCAGGCCCACAGGCGCCCAGGGGCTGGATGTGCTGAGTGCCAGGCCCCGTGGCACCTCAGGGCTGGAGTCCCTCCGGGCTGGTCCAGGAGACGGTGATGCCCAGGGTCCGGGCACAGATGTGGACACGGAGGCCCACGAGGCGCAGGGGCCCGGGTCACGCAGTCAGGCTCCTGCTTGTGGCGCGCCTGCAGCCTGCCCGGGCCGCCGCCCGGCTGAGGAGGCCCGTGAGCATGGGTGGGAAGCGGCGGGCAGATCCGACCGGGCAGCGGCAGGGGCTGGGCTCGTGGCCAGGCCGGTCAGGGGAAGACCTGGCGCTCTCGCCGTGGGGCGGTGGGGTGCCGGTGGGGAAATGGCCCTCGCGAAGGCCCGGGGTAGGACGCAGCGTGGCTGGCCGGGAGGCCAGACGCTGCCGCCGGGCTGGCCCGCGGGGCCCGGGATGCGATTCCCAGCCGGAGGGGGCTGGGCGCCGTGGTTGGCAGGCGCCCAGTCTTACTCCTGCGTGGCTCCGGCAGGTCCAGCCGCCCGCACGGGCCTCCTGGCCAGCTGGCTGGGCACCTGCAGGGCCAGTGTCAACAGTGGCCGGGCCAGCCAGCCCAGCAGATGTCGGGGCCGTGTTGACTCTGGCGCCTGCCCCACCCCCTTCCTGGCACGTGGCAGCCGGGCCAGCCGGCCGCCGGCTTGGCACCGTCTCTGCTTCCTCCTCCCCGGTCTTGGCAGGCCCGGGCCTGACTTCCGCCCGAAAACCCTCGACAGCCGTGAGCGTCTGCCCGTGGCCGTGGGGCCGGGGGGCGGCCAGGCCGGGCAGCGTCCAGGAGCGGTGGGCTCACGGCCGCGGAATCTCTCCTTGGGGGCCGGGCGCCTCCCGGCCAGGCTGGGGCGCAGACGCGTGCCGACGGATGCCGGGGCTGGCCGGGCTCCCGGGGCGTCGTGGGCGACCGCCGCTCAGCCCTCGCCACCCGGTACGCGTCCTGGTGCCGTCCCCGTGGCTTCCTGTCCCCGGCAGGGCTGGGCCGGCCTCTCAAGAAGGGGCCCCCGCGGGGTCACGGAGCCAACAGACTCCGTCACGGGTCTCCGGCCACTTAAGGATCTGACCCCTCGTCCCGACGACTCCGACAGGCGCGGGGACTTGGGCTCGCGGTCTTGCTCGTGGCGCGCAGCTCAGCCGCCGGAGGTGCAGCTGGACGGGTCCGCCCTCGTCCCCCGGGGATGCAGCCCTCCCCACCGTCGAGCCCGGAGCCCCCGCAAGAGCTAAGCTCTCAGGACAGCCCCTCCGCTACCGCCCCACTGCTCCCCAGCCCTGCGGCCCGTCTCTGTCGACGGCCTGTCCTGGGCCTTGCCCGTCCGTGGAGTCACACCACGTGCCCGTGCCTCCAGGGGCCCCTCCACGCGGCAGCGGGGGTCTGTGCCTGTCTGCTCTTCCTGGCCGAGGTGGCTCCCGGGGCTCCCCCGGGGGGGGGGAAATGGCCCTCGCGAGGCCCGGGGTAGGACGCAGCGTGGCTGGCCGGGAGGCCAGACGCTGCCGCCGGCTGGCCCGCGGGGCCCGGGATGCGATTCCCAGCCGGAGGGGGCTGGGCGCCGTGGTTGGCAGGCGCCCAGTCTTACTCCTGCGTGGCTCCGGCAGGTCCAGCCGCCCGCACGGGCCTCCTGGCCAGCTGGCTGGGCACCTGCAGGGCCAGTGTCAACAGTGGCCGGGCCAGCCAGCCCAGCAGATGTCGGGGCCGTGTTGACTCTGGCGCCTGCCCCACCCCCTTCCTGGCACGTGGCAGCCGGGCCAGCCGGCCGCCGGCTTGGCACCGTCTCTGCTTCCTCCTCCCCGGTCTTGGCAGGCCCGGGCCTGACTTCCGCCCGAAAACCCTCGACAGCCGTGAGCGTCTGCCCGTGGCCGTGGGGCCGGGGGGCGGCCAGGCCGGGCAGCGTCCAGGAGCGGTGGGCTCACGGCCGCGGAATCTCTCCTTGGGGGCCGGGCGCCTCCCGGCCAGGCTGGGGCGCAGACGCGTGCCGACGGATGCCGGGGCTGGCCGGGCTCCCGGGGCGTCGTGGGCGACCGCCGCTCAGCCCTCGCCACCCGGTACGCGTCCTGGTGCCGTCCCCGTGGCTTCCTGTCCCCGGCAGGGCTGGGCCGGCCTCTCAAGAAGGGGCCCCCGCGGGGTCACGGAGCCAACAGACTCCGTCACGGGTCTCCGGCCACTTAAGGATCTGACCCCTCGTCCCGACGACTCCGACAGGCGCGGGGACTTGGGCTCGCGGTCTTGCTCGTGGCGCGCAGCTCAGCCGCCGGAGGTGCAGCTGGACGGGTCCGCCCTCGTCCCCCGGGGATGCAGCCCTCCCCACCGTCGAGCCCGGAGCCCCCGCAAGAGCTAAGCTCTCAGGACAGCCCCTCCGCTACCGCCCCACTGCTCCCCAGCCCTGGACGGCCCGTCTCTGTCGACGGCCTGTCCTGGGCCTTGCCCGTCCGTGGAGTCACACCACGTGTCCTCCCGTGTCCCGGCTCTCACGGAGCCCCGCGGTCTCGCCCCGTCCACGCGGCAGCGAGGGTCTGTGCCTGTCTGCTCTTCCTGGCCGAGGACTATTTTGGGTGTGCGTACAAGGACACACGTGCGTGTGTGTGCACACAGGCTAATAATGAGTGTGCACACACACACTGCCTTTCGTTTGCCCGGTCGTCCACTGACAGATGCCTGGGTGGTGTCTCCCGTTGGCTGCTTGGAACAGGCGTGCACGGGTCTGTGCGTGAATGTGCGGCTTTGGTGCTCGTGCGCGCGCCTGGGCGTGGGGGGCCGTGTCACGTGTCGCCCGTGCTCCGCCGTCGGAGCCGCTGCGTGCGTTCACGGTGGCTGCTCCCCGCGGCGTCCCCGCCGCCCCGCGAGGGGTCCGGCTGCTCCACGTCGTCACTGACGCCCCTGCCCTCCCCCGGGGAGGCGTGTCGCCTCCCTGTGGTTTCCGTGGGCAGGCCGCGCAGGGAGCCCTCTCCGCCCACTTCCCAAGGGCGTGTGTGCTCATCGCAGCCCCGTGAGGAGCTCGGAGGTGTGGAAAGGACGCTGGTCGGGGTGTGTCGCTGGCGGTGCTGGGGCGGCTGGCGGAGCGCCCGCGGTGGCGCGTGTGCCCTGACTGGGTGCGGGCACCGCGCTCGCTGCTGTGCGGGGGGCACGCCCGAGCCAGAGACCAGGCGAGCGCTGCCCCCGGTCGCACGGCGGGTGTCGGAGCCGGGCCGTGGACGGCGAGGCGGGGGCGGGCACGCCCTGCCGGCTGCAGGTGGTGGGCGCGTCTGGGCGGCTCTGAGCCCGGTCTCCTCGTGGGAAACGGAGGCGGGGGTCAGGAGCCCGGGCCTGTGCACAGGGGCCCCAAGGCAGAACAGCGGCGTGCGGTCCTTGGCCCTCGGCCTTGAGAGGCTGCCCGGTCGTCGCTGTGGACCCCGCCCGCCCCCTCGCCCCGCCCGGGCCTCCTGGGGCCTGCTGAGCTCCGGGTGTCCTCCTCCACCGGACCTCTGTGGCCCTGGGAACGGGCTCCGGCAGCCCGGAGAGAAGCCCTGGGCCTCTCGCACCCCGACTGGGAGGCCGGGGTCACGGTTTTTTTGCCCCGTTCCTTTCTGCTCATTTTGAATTTTTTTTAGCTATGTAGCACACACATACATTTTTTTTTTTTAATAAATTTTGTTCATCTTTTGGGGTGTGAGGTGGGGAGGGAGGGGAGTGGGCGGGCCACTTCTATTGGTCTTGCATTTATCTATTTTCACCCATCTTTGTTCTTTGGCCTGTGTGGGCCTCCCACCGCAGTGGCCTCTCTCTCTGCAGAGCACCGGCTCTGGGCACACGCGCTCCGGAGCTCCGGCTCGGTAATTGGACACATGGGCCCAGCTGCTCCGCGGCACGTGGGATCTTCCCAGGCCAGGGATCGAACTGGTGCCCCTTGCACTGCAAGGCGGTGTCCCTACCCACTGGGCCACCAGGGAAGCCCCACACATGCATTCTTTACAGTCTTTTTCGGGATTCCAGAAGTGAGCCTTGACGCCATCCTGGTAGAGAAAAGGAAAGGACTCCAGTGAGACCCCAGCCCGCCAGCACCCTGGCCCCCGACCCGGCCGGCCTCGGCCGTGGCCTGCACAGGCCTCTCTGTCCACGCACGCGGCCGTGGGCCAGGGGGTGCTGAAGCGTGGTCACTCAGGCTGCCGGGGCCCGCCTGACGCTGAGCCGGCCGCACCGTGTCCCCAGTGTTTCCGTCATGTTCACTCGTCTGTTTTATCGGTGTTTCGAGCAGCCTGGCTCTTGAGTTGCTTCAGGTGTTCTTGTGGGGTTGACACCCGCGTGTCGGTGTTTTTTTCCTATTTCCCGGCTGTAAACATCACTGCAGTAAACCTCTCGGGGCTTGTGTAGGCTGGGGGGTGGGGAGCAGCAGCGGCTGGGGCTCCAGGAAGAGGTGGCAGATGTTTTCCTTTGTCCGGCGGGGGGCAGAGATGGACACAGGCACCCCAGCCCTGCAGAGTCGGGGTTGGGCTAGAGGGGGGCTCCCAGAGGCATGGGCATTGGAGCTGGGGCTTTGCAGGATGTGTAAGAGTCAGCCGGCCAGCCAGAGAGGAGCTAGAGTCTGCATCTGGGAACCACATGGCTGGAAGATAAAGTTGCCGGGCAGGGTAGAGGGGAGCCTTCGCAGGGTTTAGCGCCGAGGAGAAAGGGGTGTGGGGGAACCCTGCTGGGTCCACGGTCAGATGCCGCAGCTGGGTCCGCCCGGCCGGGGAGGAGGGGGAGTTTCAGCGGAGGAGTGTGCTCTGGGCGCAGGCTGGGGGTCAGCCCCTGGCTCCTGGCCCGGGACGTCCAGCGGGTGTGCTGGGGTGGGGCGGGCTGGGGCCAGCTCGGGCGCCGGGCGTCTTCCCGACGTGCCGCTGGGCCCTGTGCCGAGGTCGACGTTGCTGGGAAGCCCCCCGGGAGCCCAGCCCTGCCCGCCCGAGGCCGCGCCCGCCTCATCAAAGCCGCTGCGGCTGCTGGCACGGAGCCAGCTGGACCGTGGCGGGCGCAGGGAGGGTGCCCGTCTGCCAGCCCTGGCTCCGTGCCCCCGCCCGTGCCAGCCCTGAGAACCACACTGACTCAGCCGGAAGGGCCTTATCTGGCTACGGCGCCACCGCCCCGCCGCCCGGTCACTGCCGTGGGGTCACCGCCGCTGTGGCCCGGCCCCACGCCCACCGCCGCTCCCCACCCCGGCGGCCCTGCCAAGCGCCCGGCCCTCCCCACGCTTTCTAATAACACCCGCGGCGACACAGGGCGTGGTGCCCGTGCGCCCAGGGAGCACGAGGCCCAGCCGCTGACGCAGGCGCGTGAGCACGCGGGGCGCGGGTCCCCGTGCCTGCAGTGTCGTGTCCGTCTCCGTGCGCCCCGACGCGGCCCCTCACGGGGGACCTCCCGCCCACGTGTCCTGGACGCTCGTGGGCGGCTGAGCCTCCGTATCCGACCCGGTGGCCCCTGCGCTGTGCGTGCCGGGCCTCCCCTGGCCACTCTGCACGTGGCTGTGCCCCGGCGTCTGCAGGGGCACCCGTGCGTGCCCCGGCCGGTCCCCGGCCCCGCGGCGCGGCGGTCTCGAGGTGCGGCGGGGCCCGTTAACCATTAGCCAAAGCCAGGCCCTGCAGAGTCGGGGTGGGCACCCGGTGGGATTGGAGCTGGGGCTTTGCAGGATGTGTAAGAGTCAGCCGCCAGCCAGAGAGGAGCTAGGGTCTGCATCTGGGAACCACATGGCTGGAAGATAAAGTTGCCGGGCAGGGTAGAGGGGAGCCTTCGCAGGGTTTAGCGCCGAGGAGAAAGGGGTGTGGGGGAACCCTGCTGGGTCCACGGTCAGATGCCGCAGCTGGGTCCGCCCGGCCGGGGAGGAGGGGGAGTTTCAGCGGAGGAGTGTGCTCTGGGCGCAGGCTGGGGGTCAGCCCCTGGCTCCTGGCCCGGGACGTCCAGCGGGTGTGCTGGGGTGGGGCGGGCTGGGGCCAGCTCGGGCGCCGGGCGTCTTCCCGACGTGCCGCTGGGCCCTGTGCCGAGGTCGACGTTGCTGGGAAGCCCCCCGGGAGCCCAGCCCTGCCCGCCCGAGGCCGCGCCCGCCTCATCAAAGCCGCTGCGGCTGCTGGCACGGAGCCAGCTGGACCGTGGCGGGCGCAGGGAGGGTGCCCGTCTGCCAGCCCTGGCTCCGTGCCCCCGCCCGTGCCAGCCCTGAGAACCACACTGACTCAGCCGGAAGGGCCTTATCTGGCTACGGCGCCACCGCCCCGCCGCCCGGTCACTGCCGTGGGGTCACCGCCGCTGTGGCCCGGCCCCACGCCCACCGCCGCTCCCCACCCCGGCGGCCCTGCCAAGCGCCCGGCCCTCCCCACGCTTTCTAATAACACCCGCGGCGACACAGGGCGTGGTGCCCGTGCGCCCAGGGAGCACGAGGCCCAGCCGCTGACGCAGGCGCGTGAGCACGCGGGGCGCGGGTCCCCGTGCCTGCAGTGTCGTGTCCGTCTCCGTGCGCCCCGACGCGGCCCCTCACGGGGGACCTCCCGCCCACGTGTCCTGGACGCTCGTGGGCGGCTGAGCCTCCGTATCCGACCCGGTGGCCCCTGCGCTGTGCGTGCCGGGCCTCCCGTGGCCACTCTGCACGTGGCTGTGCCCCGGCGTCTGCAGGGGCACCCGTGCGTGCCCCCGGCCGGTCCCCCGGCCCCGCGGCGCGGCGGTCTCGAGGGTGCGGCGGGGCCCGTTAACCATTAGCCAGAAAGCCAGGCCGCCCTGTTCAGTGAGGCGGATCCGTGGCCCGGACGCAGGTCAGCGTCCTGCCCGCCCCACGGCCTCCCCAGCGCCCTGCTGACGCAGCCCCGGGAGCCACGAGGTGTGACGGGCCTCTGGCCGCAGGGTCCCCTCGCTGGGCCCCGTGCCGCCTCCCCTCGGGCGCTGTGTGGTCCTGGGCGGGGGCGCGCCCTCTCTGAGGCCGTGGTGCCGTCGGGGACGCGGGGCAGGGCTCCCCGTGCCATCCCTTAAGGTGTCCCCACCTGACACAGACCCTTCAGCCCACGGACCCCCTGACCGCGAGCCTGCAGCCCCGGCCCCCGGGTGGCTTGGAGGGGCCTCCCCGGCCGCCTGGAAGGCCCAGCAGTCCCGTCTGCAGCTGCTCTCCGCTGCGGGGTCAGGCTCTGGCGGGGTCGGGCAGCCGGGGCGCCGGCCGTGGGTGGGCACACGTGGGGCGGGGCTGGACCGCCCTCCTCTGCCTGGCTGTGCTCGGCCGGGGACGGTGGAGGTCACGGGGTTAAGCGGTGGCCAGTCGGCCTGCTGAGGCCCAGCGCGGGGGGCGCCCTGGCCGCCCCGTCACGGCTGGCGGAGGGCTCGCGCTGAGGGCCGGCACCCAGTCAGCAGGCCCGCGGCCCCGGGCACACCTGCCTCCCGCCGGCTCGAGGCGCAGACGGAGCTCCGTGTCCCGGGGAGGAGTCCCCCGGAGGCTGGACGCAGCCCCGGAGCGCACGTCCCCCGAGGGGGTCTCCCCAGACAGGAAAACAGCCGTGGGACATCGGAGACGGAGCCGGGCGACGCGGCCACGGCCCAGGGGCCCAGAAGCCAGAAGAGGCAGAAGGCCCTGCCTGAGCCTCCGCAGGGCGCCGCCCTGCCCACGCCTGGGTCCTGGCCGCCTGGGCCCCAGGGTCCCGCAGAGACTGACCCCAGCTCCAGCCCCCCCCCAGGTCTGCTGCCACCTCCTTTTGCACGTGGCTGTGCCCCGGCGTCTGCAGGGGCACCCGTGCGTGCCCCCGGCCGGTCCCCCGGCCCCGCGGCGCGGCGGTCTCGAGGGTGCGGCGGGGCCCGTTAACCATTAGCCAGAAAGCCAGGCCGCCCTGTTCAGTGAGGCGGATCCGTGGCCCGGACGCAGGTCAGCGTCCTGCCCGCCCCACGGCCTCCCCAGCGCCCTGCTGACGCAGCCCCGGGAGCCACGAGGTGTGACGGGCCTCTGGCCGCAGGGTCCCCTCGCTGGGCCCCGTGCCGCCTCCCCTCGGGCGCTGTGTGGTCCTGGGCGGGGGCGCGCCCTCTCTGAGGCCGTGGTGCCGTCGGGGACGCGGGGCAGGGCTCCCCGTGCCATCCCTTAAGGTGTCCCCACCTGACACAGACCCTTCAGCCCACGGACCCCCTGACCGCGAGCCTGCAGCCCCGGCCCCCGGGTGGCTTGGAGGGGCCTCCCCGGCCGCCTGGAAGGCCCAGCAGTCCCGTCTGCAGCTGCTCTCCGCTGCGGGGTCAGGCTCTGGCGGGGTCGGGCAGCCGGGGCGCCGGCCGTGGGTGGGCACACGTGGGGCGGGGCTGGACCGCCCTCCTCTGCCTGGCTGTGCTCGGCCGGGGACGGTGGAGGTCACGGGGTTAAGCGGTGGCCAGTCGGCCTGCTGAGGCCCAGCGCGGGGGGCGCCCTGGCCGCCCCGTCACGGCTGGCGGAGGGCTCGCGCTGAGGGCCGGCACCCAGTCAGCAGGCCCGCGGCCCCGGGCACACCTGCCTCCCGCCGGCTCGAGGCGCAGACGGAGCTCCGTGTCCCGGGGAGGAGTCCCCCGGAGGCTGGACGCAGCCCCGGAGCGCACGTCCCCCGAGGGGGTCTCCCCAGACAGGAAAACAGCCGTGGGACATCGGAGACGGAGCCGGGCGACGCGGCCACGGCCCAGGGGCCCAGAAGCCAGAAGAGGCAGAAGGCCCTGCCTGAGCCTCCGCAGGGAGCGCCGCCCTGCCCACGCCTGGGTCCTGGCCGCCTGGGCCCCAGGGTCCCGCAGAGACTGACCCCAGCTCCAGCCCCCCCCCAGGTCTGCTGCCACCTCGGGAAATGAACAGTCTGCTGAGGGTCTGTCCCGCGCCAGGCAGAGCCGCAGGGAGCCGGCCTGCAGTGGAGCCCCCCGGGGGACCCCAACTGCGCCGTCCGTGGGCTCCTGGCCTGCTTTGGGCAGAAAGGCCAGGCCGCGATCCCGTGTGCGCGTGCGTGTGACAGGCGAGTGTGGAGCGCCAGCTCGGTCCGGGCGCGGGGTGGCCGGTGGTCAGCCAGGTGCACTGGCGTGGCCGCCCTCGTGACCGCGCGGCGGGCGGTGGGCCTGGCGGGCGGGGCGGTGGGCCCTCGGCGGCGGGCCGGCGCTGGGCGAGGGCGCGTCTGCGCGGCGGGGTCTGGCTGGGTGGGTGTGGCCAGTCTGTCTGGAGACCCGAGTGGGGTGGCAGGACCTGGGCCGGCGGGCGCCCTGGGGGGCCTTCACGTCCGGCTGGGGGCGTGCGTCCAGACGGGCAGGCGGGCGCGGGGTGCCCGTGGCCGGGTGCAGGTCCGGGGGGGCCGCGTGCAGCGCCCGGGTGGCGGCCAGGGTTTCTCTCATGACGGGGCGGGGTGCAGGCTGCCAAGGGTCCCTCGGCCACCCCGCTGGCCCTGGCCCTGCTGGGCTCTGTCCCCCCGCGCCCCGTTGCTTTCAGAGTGGACCTTCCCGGCTTGTGAGGTCCCCAGCTGGTGGGGGCCCCCCAGCCCCAGGGCTTCCAACTGAGGACGAGGTAGGACACCTCTTCCTCTTTTTTCTCCTTTTTCTTTTTCAACCTTAAGGGTTTATTTTGGCAGTTTTGGGTCTATGCTGCTGCCTGTGGGCTTTCTGTAGCTGCAGCGGCGGGGTGCGTGGGCTTCCCACCGCGGTGGCTTCTCTCGTCGCCGGGCACCGGCTCTGAGCGCACAGGCTTCAGGAGTTGGGGCGTCGCAGGCGGTGTCTTCCAGGCCTGCCTGCACACTGGACCGGTGTCCTTGCGTTGCCTGGTGGCTTCTTAACCCCCAGACCACCGGGGAAGCCCCTCTGTCTGTTCTTTAGCCTCTCTTTTAGGACAAGCCCCGTATATTCTTCTCAGGGCTCCAGCCGGGCGTGCGTCCTCCCTGAGGGCTGGCGCTGGTGGGGGGTGTGGATCCCCTCCCCCCTCTCTTTCTCTCTCTCTCTCTCTGTCTCTCTGTCTCTCTCTCTCTGTCTCTCTCTCTGTCTCTCTCTCTGTCTCTCTCTGTCTCTCTCTCTCTGTCTGTCTCTCTCTCTGTCTCTCTCTCTCTCTGTCTCTCTCTCTCTGTCTCTCTCTCTCTGTCTCTCTCTCTCTCTCTCTCTCTCTCTCTGTCTCTCTCTCTCTCTCTCTCTCTCTCTCTCTCTCTCTCTCTCTCTCTCTCTCTCTCTCTCTCTCTCTCTCTCTCTCTCTCTGTCTCTCTCTCTGTCTCTCTCTGTCTCTCTCTGTCTCTCTCTCTCTCTCTCTCTCTCTGTCTCTCTCTCTCTGTCTCTCTCTCTCTGTCTCTCTCTCTCTCTCTGTCTCTCTCTCTCTCTCTCTCTCTCTCTGTCTCTCTCTCTCTGTCTCTCTCTCTGTCTCTCTCTCTCTCTCTCTCTCTCTCTCTCTGTCTCTCTCTCTCTCTCTCTCTCTCTCTCTCTCTCTCTCTCTCTCTCTCTCTCTCTCTCTCTCTCTCTGTCTCTCTCTCTCTCTCTCTGTCTCTCTCTCTCTGTCTCTCTCTCTCTCTGTCTCTCTCTCTCTGTCTCTCTCTCTCTGTCTCTCTCTCTCTCTGTCTCTCTCTCTCTGTCTCTCTGTGTCTCTGTCTCTCTCTCTGCCCTTCTCTTTTCTCGTCTCTGATCTCCGGCCCCCAGGCCCCTCAGCCCGCCCCGCCCCGCTGTCCCATAGTTAGCGCCGCCTGCAGCCTCTCCCCAGGAGGGCCCTGGGGCAGTGTCCGTGGGCCCAGCTGCCACCTCTCCCGGACCTGGCGCCCTGCCGGGCGGGCGGCCTGCCTGGCCCCTCCCTGTGCCCTCTGGCAGGTCTGTGCCCGCTGGCAGGGTGCCTGGTTCTTAGACTGGAAGTGGGGCCCTAGGGCGTCCCTGGGGTTATTCTCTTTTCTTTTGGCTGCGTGGCCTGCTTTGAGGGATCTTATTTTCCCAGCGGGGCCTGGACCTGCACCCTGGCAGTGAAGCTCTGAATCCTCGCCGCTGGAGTCCTGGGGCTGTTCCCCTCCTTTTTCAGCGCCACAGCCACGTGGGGCAGCCCGGACTCGCCGGGGGGAAGGGGGCCGTTGATCTCTCCGCCCGCCTTCTGGGCACCGCTGCCCCGTGCGCAGAACGGGGGCAGAGACTGAGCTGGAGCTCTGCTGCCATCGCCTGTTTAGTCCATTTCGTTTCGCCGCCGTTCTTAAATGGCCAGCCTCCGCGGGTCCTGGTGGAGAGGGGTGAGGTGTGGGGGCACCAGTTCCACCCCGGCGCCCGGCGGGGTCTCCCGCTGCGAGTGCCCCCGGGGAGGGCGAGGTTCCGGGAGCGGGGTCCCTGCCTGCAGTGGGGGCGGGGCAGGTTTCGGGGGCGCCCTGAGCCTGCCGGCCACCGCGGGGCAGCCTCTCGCTCGGCCTTGGGCCTGGACCTGGCAGGGGCTCCCCCAGAACCCGGGCCCCCGAGGCCCCTTTCTCTTGCCTCCTGGGGGGCAGCAGGACGCCAGGAAGGGCCCCCTTCCCTCCGGTCCCGTCTGCAGGCGCCCTGGACGGTGGGGACCCGGTCAGCGGGGCCAGGGAGGGGCTCCGTCTGCCCCACGGCTCTGCCGCGCTTCCGTGAGCTGGGCGGGGGCCTCAGGGCCTCGCCCCCGCACAGGCGAGCTTCCCGGCCTCCGGACCGCTCGAGGGCACCTTGCCGCGTCCCCGGGGCGGCCCGCAGCTCCACCGGGGGCGGCCGTCTTGCAGAGGATACTCCTGCACAGCTGAGTGTTCCGTCTGTTTGTTTGTTGTTCTTTATTTGGCTGCGCCGGGTCTTAGTTGTGACCCACGGGAGTTGTAGTTGTGGCGTGCCGTTTCTAGTTCTCTAACCAGTCGCCCAGCCCTGGCCCCTCGCATCAAGAATGCAGAGTTTCGGCCATCGGAACACCGAGGAGGTCGCCCACTGCGGGAGTTTTAAGTCCCAGGAGCGCTCGGCTCAGACCCTCGGTTACCCGGAGCCAGCGGCTCATAGGTAGGAAGACGAGCGTCCTCAGGTTGGGGGGCCCCAGGACCCCGGAGCAGCGTGGGTCCATAACTGCAGGTGGGGGTGATGAGGGAGAAGGCTGTCTCACCCCAAGAGGCCGTCCCAGGCAGGCTTCCGCCACAGCCACGTGGGGCAGCCCGGACTCGCCGGGGGGAAGGGGGCCGTTGATCTCTCCGCCCGCCTTCTGGGCACCGCTGCCCCGTGCGCAGAACGGGGGCAGAGACTGAGCTGGAGCTCTGCTGCCATCGCCTGTTTAGTCCATTTCGTTTCGCCGCCGTTCTTAAATGGCCAGCCTCCGGGTCCTGGTGGAGAGGGGTGAGGTGTGGGGGCACCAGTTCCACCCCGGCGCCCGGCGGGGTCTCCCGCTGCGAGTGCCCCCGGGGAGGGCGAGGTTCCGGGAGCGGGGTCCCTGCCTGCAGTGGGGGCGGGGCAGGTTTCGGGGGCGCCCTGAGCCTGCCGGCCACCGCGGGGCAGCCTCTCGCTCGGCCTTGGGCCTGGACCTGGCAGGGGCTCCCCCAGAACCCGGGCCCCCGAGGCCCCTTTCTCTTGCCTCCTGGGGGGCAGCAGGACGCCAGGAAGGGCCCCCTTCCCTCCGGTCCCGTCTGCAGGCGCCCTGGACGGTGGGGACCCGGTCAGCGGGGCCAGGGAGGGGCTCCGTCTGCCCCACGGCTCTGCCGCGCTTCCGTGAGCTGGGCGGGGGCCTCAGGGCCTCGCCCCCGCACAGGCGAGCTTCCCGGCCTCCGGACCGCTCGAGGGCACCTTGCCGCGTCCCCGGGGCGGCCCGCAGCTCCACCGGGGGCGGCCGTCTTGCAGAGGATACTCCTGCACAGCTGAGTGTTCCGTCTGTTTGTTTGTTGTTCTTTATTTGGCTGCGCCGGGTCTTAGTTGTGACCCACGGGAGTTGTAGTTGTGGCGTGCCGTTTCTAGTTCTCTAACCAGTCGCCCAGCCCTGGCCCCTCGCATCAAGAATGCAGAGTTTCGGCCATCGGAACACCGAGGAGGTCGCCCACTGCGGGAGTTTTAAGTCCCAGGAGCGCTCGGCTCAGACCCTCGGTTACCCGGAGCCAGCGGCTCATAGGTAGGAAGACGAGCGTCCTCAGGTTGGGGGGCCCCAGGACCCCGGAGCAGCGTGGGTCCATAACTGCAGGTGGGGGTGATGAGGGAGAAGGCTGTCTCACCCCAAAGCCTCTTCCCCGTGCAGGCCAGGCCGTCCCAGGCAGGCTTCCGCCCGCCCGCCTCTGGCCTGGCCCCAGGGTGCCGGGGGCTCAGTCCCCCGCCCAGTCCCCCTCTGTGCCTTCTCTCAGCACCTCTGTCTCCCCAGCTGAAAAGAAACAGGCTCCCACGTGGGTGGTGGTCTGCTCAAGCCAGGCCTGTGGCCGGGGCCGGTGCGGCGGGGAGCTCCCAGGTGGACGGCGGCCGCGGCCCGGATTTGCATGTTGGGGCGGCTGCCTTCCTAGAAGTTTCTCTCGGCTGCTCCCCGCCCTGGGTGCGACCTCGAGGCCAGGCCGGCGTCCGCAGCTGCGACCTGGGGCCGGACTCCCCTCGGCACCGTGGGCTCCACGAGTTCCTCGTGCCCCGCCCCCGGAGGCCCCAGATGCTCCCCTGCCCGCTTCACAGGTGGGAAGCTCGAGGCTCAGGGGCCCCGCTCACAGGAAAGGCTGCCCAGAGGCCGGGGCGCGTCCCCGGAACCTCGCGATCCGGAAATCCAGAAAGAAGCGCCTGTCGTCAGCCGGCTGCGCGGTCAGGCTCTGTGAGTCGTTTCTGGAACTTTTATTAATATCCGCGTCGTGGGTGGGGGTGCCGCGATGCCCTGCAGAAAGGGGACACACGGGGGCCGTCGCCACGCCAGCAGATGTTCTGCCCTGCCCAGAATCACTTCCCCAATTTCCCGCTGGCCCTGGGGGCCCTGGAGCCCTGACGGGAAATGAAAGGGCCGCGTGGCCCTGCGCCTGGGGGCGGGGGGCGCCGGGGGGACGGCCCCACCGCCCAGGGTCAGGTGCATGGGGGGACCGAGCTGTGGGGAGGGCCCGGGGTCATTGGTGGCCGTGGATTAAGCCCCTGCTGTGTACAGCGGCTCGTGAGCCTCCCCTCCCCCCAGCTGCAGGGTCCTACCCAGGCCCGCTGGGACTCCTGCTGCCCACCCCGCCGGCAGGCCTGGGGCTTTGAGGGGTGCACTGCGTCCCCAGCGTCCAGCACTCGCCTTCGCACAGAGAGGGCTGGGACGTGCCTGGCGGTCCAGTGGTTAGGACCGAGCGCTTTTGCTGCGCCGGGCCTGGGTGCAGGGCCTGGTCAGGGAACTAGGACCCTGCAGGCCCTGTGTCCGGACGTTTCGTGTGGGTCTCCCGGCCCGAGAAAGCCAGCACGGAAGGGCTGGAGCGGCCCGAGCCCCGAGGGCTGACTCAGCGCTCGGGGCGTCCTCTCCTCTGTCCCGTGTGGAGGCCCGAGGCCCCGCTGCCCCTGGCAGGGCGCTGTCCAGCGGCCCGGCCCCCGGTCCCCCACGACGGATGCGCTGAAGCCCGGGGCGCAGTCTGGGGAGCTCCAGACGCCGGCCCTTCTGTCTGGCCCCACCCCTCCTCCTCCCACCCGCGGGGGTCTCACGGAGCACCCCCGAGCCAAGGCCACAGAGAGGGCGGTCAGCGTCCCTGCCCTGCAGCCGGCAGGGCGGCACCGGGGCTGGACCGAGGCTCGCCAGTGCGCGGCCCACGTTCCCGGGAGAGGGGCTGGCAGTGGCCGGAGGGGCCCGGGGGTGAAGCCCCGTCCTGCCCCAGCCCAGCCTGCGCGGGGGCGTTTCTGCGAATGTGGGTGACGGTGGCCCCCAGGGACCCGCCCCGGCCCACCTGGGCAACGGCCGCCCGCGCTGAGTCATCCCGGGGCCTGGTCGGGTGAGGGGCTCTGTCCGCCCAGCGGGGCCGAGCGCGGGGGGGGGGCCTGCGCGCTGGGGGGCCGGGCTCTGCAGTGCCCGCCGTGTACCCGCGGCTGCCCGTGCCGCCCTGGGGGCTGGCATCCGCGCGGGCATGTGGAAGAAACGCCGGGAGTGGCTCCCGAGTCACGTGGCCGCGACAGCCCCTGGGGAGGGCGCGGCGTGTTCCCGGGGGCGCCGTCTTGGGTTGGGGGTGGGCGCCGGAGGCCCTGGGGGCCCAGGTGGGGCGCCAGCCAGGCAGGGCCCAGGCAGGACCGGTGGGAGCAGGGATGGGCCCGCACCGCCGCCCGGCCTGGCCGGCAGGAGGTCTGGCTTCTCCCGGCCGAGGCCAGGGGCGCCCGGAGCAGGGAGACGCAGGCTGGTCTCGACTGAGGACGGGCGCTCCCTGGCCGCTGCCCCAGGAGGCGGGGGCGGTGCCGTCCAGGGGGCCCTGGGGGTGCGTGGCGGCCTTCTCTGCCCTTTCACTGCCGCGTGGCTCTGTTGGCTGAAGGACAGTGTACAGCTTCTTGTCCAAACCCCGAAGGACATGGAAATAGGTGAGACCGGTGGGAGCCAAGATGGGGGGTAACCCAAATGCCATCCCTGGTGAGCAGACGGGCAGGTGCGTCCCCCACAAAGGCGCGAGACCCTGACCCCCGTGACCGCGGGGACTGGCGGAAGCCGACCCAGGAGGTCACGGGGGTGTGTCCGCGGAAGGGCAGCGTCCAGAGCAGGCCGGTCCGGACACAGGGCAGGGGCTCCCGGCAGTCCGGGCCCGGCGAGGGCAGGACGATGGCTGATGAGGTCGGGGCCTCTCTGGGGATGGAATGTTCTGGAATGGGCAGAGGTGGTGGTTGCAGAGCGCCGTCGGGGCCGGAAGGCCCCGGAATCGTCCACTGTGAAACGGTGGATTCTGTGGTACGTGACTTTCACCTCCATAAATATTTCCTTTAACGATCCAGGACAGAGTAGGCGAGATTCAGGCGGTGCCCAGCCCTGCCGGCCTCTGGCTCCTCCCCGTCCCTCCTCCCTGCTGCCGGCCTGTGCTCCCCACGCGGGGCCTGTTCCCACCGTGGCCGTGGCGGCGGCGGCGGCGTGCTTCTCGGGCTCCCGGACCTGCAGTGGACACAGCGTGGGCAGGAGCCTTTCGATCTCCGCCCTCAGCCGCAGGCCTTCCCGGCCTCGCCAGTGTCTCCTTAACACAGGACTGGCCTCCTCGGGCTGGGGGCTCGCCAGGACCCCAAACCCACCCAGCTCCTCCTGACTCGGGTCCCCGTCCCTGCTGTCCAAGGACACGGCCTCACTCCTGGAGCCCCCCCGCCACCCAGTGGCCTCGTCCATCGGAGACGGGGCCCCGCGGACTCTGGACCCGCCTGGGTGGCAGGAGGGGGCCCCAAGCAGATACCATTGAGGGAGCAAAGGTCCTCCTGGGGGCCCTGGGCGGGCGGTTTCTTTATAGCGGGGCCCCTCAGCCTTGGGCCGGACGCCACCCTTGGCCGCGTGGGGACTCCCGGGAGGGAGGGGCGGGGTCCCCTCCTTGTGGGGTCCTGGCTCCCCTGCACCAGGGCCCCGTGGTCGCGAGGCCTGTCCCCTTACAGGCTGGCCGGCGGCTCCTAGGGGCGCCCTGGCTCCCGAGGGCGCTGCCGTCCCCCGCGGGGCAGCTTGCAGGGCGGGGCCCCGCCCCCATCCGCAGCCCGGGGCTCTGGAGGCCTGGTCAGCAGGCAGCAGCTGACCTCTCCTGCTGGGAGGCGGCGGCGGCGGTGGAGTGAGTGCTCGCCGTTCCTGCGCCACAAACAAGAATTTCCTGTTTGCCCCTCGAGCACTTGGGGGAGGGGAGGTTATCTCAGTTTTTCCTCCCCGCCCCTCCCCCCACTACCTGAGCCTGCCTGGCTCTATCTGCTTCCTTCTGGACAGCGGCCCCTCCGCCCTCGGGAGGGGGTGCCCCTCTGCGGGTCCCTCCACACCCTCCCAGCCTCCCCGACGCGCTGGCCCCGAGCGAGGCACGCGCGGGCCGGGCTCCCGTCGTCTCCCAGCGGCTCTGCTGTCCCCTGAGAAAGCCACAGAGGGCACAAGGGGGTGTGCCTTTGCTGCAAAGGAAACTGAGGCAGAGGCCGGGTCAGAGGGGGAGGCGGGGCCGGGAAACCGCATTCCAGGGGAGGGAGGGCAGGTGGAAAGCCCTGAGGTGAACGCTGCCTTTTGCTGCCTTTTGCTTGGAGACGGCCCAGGGGGCTGGGCAGCGGGAGGGGCGGGCCAGCCGTGACCAAGGGCAGGCCTGGTGGGCGCTGGGAGCCTCGGGAGGCCGCCCGGCAGGAGAGATGGGCGCTGGGCGCGTTGGTCCGTGCCTCAGGTTCCCTTCTGTGCGGCGGGTGGTGCTGGGTGGGAGTGGGATGGACAGTGGGCAGCAGCCCGGCCTTGGAGCCTCGCAGGTGGACAGGCTCTACCACGGGGGGCGGCCCCACCGCCCCAGCCCAGTGACCCCACCTGGCAGGCAGAAACGGGCGAGAAGCTATGCGCCGGGCACGTCTGGAGCTCGCCAGCCCAGGCCTGCACGTCCACGACACGTCCTTGGGGTTCTGTGCCCATTTTGCAGATGGGGCTGGGGGAGGGCGGGATCTGCACCCAGTGGGGCAGACCCCAGGCGCCCCAAGGCCCCGTGTGCTTGGTCCTGGGCCCGAAGCGCGGGTCCTGCAGGGATTTGGGGAAGGAGGGGGTTCCCGTCCCCACGTTTCTCTCAGAAGCCAGGGTGCCCTTGGTGAGCACGCGTTAAGCAGCGACCGCGAAGGAAGTGGCCGTCCTCTCCATGTTCCGGCCGGGAAGCTCCCACGGACAGACGCGCCCGGCGGGCTGCCGTCAGGATCGCAGAGGCGGACGCCACCGGAGGACACAGCCTGTGTGTGCCCGGTTCTACCCGCCGGGGCGTCCCCGGGGCCGACGGCGTGTGGATCCGGCTCCGTCGTGGGGCGGCAGGGCCGGCGCGGGGCTGGGCGGGGCGCGTGAGAGTCGCCCTCGGCTGGCAGCCCTGCTCGCGGGGAGGACACCGGCGCCCAGGCGGCCCTCCGGGGTGACCTCGGTACAGAGCCCTGGGCAACAGGGAAGCCCGGGGCAGAGCGCTCGGCCAGAGCCAGGCCGGCCTTCCAGGCCAGAGGCGCTGCCGGGGCAAAGGCCGGAGGTGGCCCCGTGGCCCCTGGCGGGCTGGCGGAGCTGTGGGACGGCGGTGAGAGGTCAGCAGGCAGCGGCCCCGGCAGGCCTCCTGTGGCTGCAGGGAGGCGGGGTGCCTTAGCCCGAGGAGGCCCTGGCCGGCTCCGGCTCAGGGGTCAGAGGGCAGGAGGTTACCTCCCGCCTCGAGCCCAGGGGGTGTCCCAGGCCTGGCCCGACCTCCCCCGGGTGAGCAGTTCCAGGCTTGACGGCAACCCCTGGGCCCTCCAGAGGGGGCAGGGCTTCAGCCAGAGGATGCAGGTGGCCCCGAGGCCCGGTGTGGCCCTGGACGTGTCCTGGCCCAGCTGTAAAGCTTGAGAGCCTCGTGTGTCCAAGGAGCTGGGCCCAGCGGCTCACAGAGGGCCTGGACACCGTCCCCAGCTCCTGCTTGTCCGGGGCTTGGTGGGCCGCCCGCCAACGGCTATGCGCCGGGCACGTCTGGAGCTCGCCAGCCCAGGCCTGCACGTCCACGACACGTCCTTGGGGTTCTGTGCCCATTTTGCAGATGGGGCTGGGGGAGGGCGGGATCTGCACCCAGTGGGGCAGACCCCAGGCGCCCCAAGGCCCCGTGTGCTTGGTCCTGGGCCCGCGCGGTCCTGCAGGGATTTGGGGAAGGAGGGGGTTCCCGTCCCCACGTTTCTCTCAGAAGCCAGGGTGCCCTTGGTGAGCACGCGTTAAGCAGCGACCGCGAAGGAAGTGGCCGTCCTCTCCATGTTCCGGCCGGGAAGCTCCCACGGACAGACGCGCCCGGCGGGCTGCCGTCAGGATCGCAGAGGCGGACGCCACCGGAGGACACAGCCTGTGTGTGCCCGGTTCTACCCGCCGGGGCGTCCCCGGGGCCGACGGCGTGTGGATCCGGCTCCGTCGTGGGGCGGCAGGGCCGGCGCGGGGCTGGGCGGGGCGCGTGAGAGTCGCCCTCGGCTGGCAGCCCTGCTCGCGGGGAGGACACCGGCGCCCAGGCGGCCCTCCGGGGTGACCTCGGTACAGAGCCCTGGGCAACAGGGAAGCCCGGGGCAGAGCGCTCGGCCAGAGCCAGGCCGGCCTTCCAGGCCAGAGGCGCTGCCGGGGCAAAGGCCGGAGGTGGCCCCGTGGCCCCTGGCGGGCTGGCGGAGCTGTGGGACGGCGGTGAGAGGTCAGCAGGCAGCGGCCCCGGCAGGCCTCCTGTGGCTGCAGGGAGGCGGGGTGCCTTAGCCCGAGGAGGCCCTGGCCGGCTCCGGCTCAGGGGTCAGAGGGCAGGAGGTTACCTCCCGCCTCGAGCCCAGGGGGTGTCCCAGGCCTGGCCCGACCTCCCCCGGGTGAGCAGTTCCAGGCTTGACGGCAACCCCTGGGCCCTCCAGAGGGGGCAGGGCTTCAGCCAGAGGATGCAGGTGGCCCCGAGGCCCGGTGTGGCCCTGGACGTGTCCTGGCCCAGCTGTAAAGCTTGAGAGCCTCGTGTGTCCAAGGAGCTGGGCCCAGCGGCTCACAGAGGGGGCCTGGACACCGTCCCCAGCTCCTGCTTGTCCGGGGCTTGGTGGGCCGCCCCGGCCAACTGGCCAGGGTAGGACATGCCCAGGGATGGGCGCTCGGGGCCAGAGCCCAAATAAAGCCGGGCGGCCTTTGCTGCCTGCCTTGCTGTCGGCTGCCCACAGCAACGCCCGTCAGCGCTGCCGCCTCCATCGGCTGCTGGGGGCCTGCCCACCCCCGTTAGGGCCTCGCACGCTGCCCCGGCCCCGCAGGGCTCTGGCCATGCTGCCACAGCCCACCCGCCATCTGGCTGGCCGTTCCTGAGCGGGCCCCTGGCGCCAGGCTGCCTGTGCGGGCAGCCAGCTGCTCTCTACTCCGAGCCTTGACTTGCCAGCCTGGAACATGGGTGTCCTGATGGTCCCGGGAGTGCAGGGTGAAGCCCCCCCATCCCTGAGAGAGAGGGAAACCGAGGCGTGAGGGCCGCTGCCGTCCCTGGTGGGGCAGGGCCGGGAAAGGAAGGGCTTCAGGCCGCGTGGGCCCCTCCGCCGGGGTCGGGGCCTCACGGGAGGAGGTGTCGTCCCTTGTCAGGGCGGGCTGGCGCTTCCTGGAGCGGCTGTGACAACGGACCACACGCTGGACGGCCTAGACCCATAGGCACCTGCCTTCTGGGTTCTAAAGGACTCCGGGCCAGGGTCGTCCCTCCCGAGGCCCCGGGTGTCCCTGGGCCTGCGGCCGCGTCGCCTGGCCTCCGTGCTCCTCTCCTGAGGACAGGCCTGCTCCGGAGCCCGTCGTGACCCGGGGCGTCAGCCGAGACCCCGTTTCCGCATCAGGTCCCGCCCTCAGGTTCCAGGTGGACTGGCGCTCGAGGGCAGCTCCCCCCAAGGCGCTCCGACCGTCCCTGCCCGGCCCGGCCCATGCCGAGGCTGAGGACGTCAGGACCCGCTTAAGGAGCATCTGTTAAGCCACTGCGGTGCGCCGGGCCCTGGGGCAGACCCTGGAAACAGAACCGGCAAATGCCCGATGCCGGTCCACCCGCGCAGATGGGAGACCCGCCCCGGGGGCGTCGCAGAGCTCTGACGGAGGGGCGAGGGGCCCGCGCAGTGCCGGGGGCGCGGGCGGGGAGCGGAGGGGGCGGGCAGGCCGGGCCTGGCGGTGCACGCCCTGGCCCATAAATCAGTGCAGGAATGCGCCTGGCCAGCCTGGCTCGGGCGGGGCGGGAGCAAAGGCTCGGCCTCGACCACCCACGTCTGGGCGCCTGGGGCCCCCGGCCCAGGCCCCACAGGCCCCCGTTGTCTCCGTTACACAGATGGGGAAACTGAGGCCCAGAGAAGGGCAGGGCGGGAGCTGAGCTGCAGGGTGTCCTCGGGCCCGGGTGACGGACGGTGCCGGCTGGGGCTCGGTGGTTTCAAGGCCCCTCGCGGCCCGCCCTCTGCGTCCAGGCGGCCACGGAGCCACATTCCCCAGATCTTAATTTGAAGCCTGCCGTCTGCACGGCTCCTCCTTGGCGCATCCTGCCCCCAGCCCCCAGCTCTGCGCTCCGACCGTCTCTGCTGGCTTCCCCTGCCCGCCAGCACCTGGGCGCTGAAGGCCGAGGCAGGGCCGCCCCGCCCTGCGCGTGCCCCAGACCTCAGTGACCGGCGGGCCCTGGCCGTGGAGGCCCAGGCGGAGCCGCCGAGGGTCCTGGCTGCGTGCGGCCCAGGCGCTCGCCGGGTGGCCCCGTGGGCAGTGCCGCGCGCCCGCCCCCTCCCGGAGGCGCCGGTCTGGGGGGGACGCGTTGTGTCCTCCAGAGTACACGTTCAGGACCGAGCGTGACCACAGGCCTGCGCTCAGGGCTGGACGCGGCGCGGGGCCCACAGGTGTGAACGGGTCAGGATGGGGACGCGGCGGCCCTCGGCCAGTGTCGTGCCCGTGGGAGGAGGGGGCTTTGGACCGACCCCCGGGAGTGGCCGCCACAGGCCCGGGGCACCGGGGCCCCAGGAGCTGGGAGAGGCGGGAGGGACGCCCCTCTGGGGCCGCACCTTGATCCCCGGGGGCTGGTCTGCAGCGCCAGGAGGGACTCCATCTCCGTGGTGTGCGCCGAGCCGCCCGGAACAGAGCCTCAGCGTCCGGTCTGACGGCGGACAGACGCGCCGCCTGCTCCACGGGGCCTGGCGGGCGTCTGGGCCCCGGGCCGGGCCGAGAGCCTCGCTGGCCCCGGGTGAGGCGGGCGTGCTGCCCGCGCAGGCTCTGGCGCCCGCTGACCCTGCTCCCTGCCTCCACAGCTCTACGAACTGGACGGGGACCCCAAGAGGAAGGAGTTCTTGGACGATTTGTTCAGCTTCATGCAGAAGCGAGGTGAGCCTGCCTGCAGGGACGTCCTGGGAACGCGCACACGGGAGGAGGGCCCCGCTGGCCGCGGCCCGGGGCAGGCGTGTCAGAGGGGCAGCGTGTGAGCTCCCCGTGGCCACAGGCATCCAAGAGATGCCCGGGGGAGCGGAGCCCTGCCGCGGTGGCGGGCGTTTGAGAGAGGCACCACCCTGCTCCGGGTATCCGACAGAGGGGAGACGGCCAGCCCCGCGGGTCTGCCGGGGGCGGCACAGCTGTGAGAGGCCAAGGGGCTCGTCCTTAGCGTGGGGGGCCCGACCAGAGCTCCAGTGCGGGCTTCCTCCCCAGCTGCTGCCAGGATCCCCTGCGGGGACTGGCCCGTGTGCGGGAAGAGGGTTGGATGGCCGGGCCGGTGGGCGCTGGGCAGTGAGACCAAAGTCCCTGCAGGCTGGAGACGGGCCTTCCTGCCGCCGCTGGAGGGAGCTCGGCCCCAGCCCTCCCTGCTCCCGCGCGGCCTCAGTGCCTCCGTCTGTCGAGTGGGCCATCCGCGCCTCTGCCGAGGCCCCGGAATGCCGAGTGCCTGGGCCACAGGCAGGCGCGGCGAGGGTGCCGGGCCCAGGCCGCCTCTGCCTGCGCCCCCACTCCCAGGGCCTGGGGCACGCTGGCTGCCGGACACCGCCTTGAGAAGACGACCAGGGACTGGCCACGTCTGGAGAGCAGGGACTGACCGTGGACGAGGGGCGCTCGGGGGAGCTAGGCGTCCAGGGTCCGCAGGCCCGCGTGCTCCGAGCCGCCGGCCAGATGCTGCTCCGGGAGCGCCCGCAGCCAGTGGGGCTCGCTTCCCTGGGCCCCCCGCCCTCCCGTTCAGGGAAGGAAACTGAGGCCTGGCGAGGCAGGCAGGGGCGGGGCGGCAGGGGCTGCAGGGGCCGCCTGGCCGGCGGCTTCTTTGTCCAGGCCCCTGCCGCCCCTCCCTGGCAGCGGCTTCTGTAAACACTGGCCAGCCTGGCCGGCTGGGCCTGGCCGGAAGCAGGGAGATGAGAGGGGAGGGGGCTGCAGCCTCCACCTTAACCCCTCCTGCGCCGGGGGTGGAGGAGTCCCGCCCAGGCCTGGTTGTCGTCCCGCCCAGCCAGGCCTGCTGCCCACCGTGCGGTCAGGGCGCTCCGCCCCGCCCCCGTCGTCCGGCGCACCTGCCCGAGCCGCGCTCTCCCCCACCCCGTCCAGGCCCGAGGGCCGGAGCCCAGCACTCCGCCGCCCCTGGGCTCCTGGATACCTGCGGCCCGGAAGTCGAGTGAGCCGCCCTGGAGGCCGCTCCTCTGGGGCGCCGCTCCTGGCCACACGGCGCTTTCCGGGTCCGCGTCCAGCTCTGCCTCCCTCACCCCGCCAAGGGCCCCTGCGGGCAGGAGGCAGCAGACTCCTATGCATCCCTCAGAACCCAGCTCCACGGCCCTGGCTCCCGCGCCCTCCTCTGGAACCCTCCTCTCTACAGGCGGTGATCCGGGGCTCGGGTTGAGAATCTGGATATCCTGTCCCGCCTCCCATGAGCCTCTTCACCTCACTCCAGGGGTAAAGGGACTCCCCCGGCCCCATCACAACAGTCAGAGCCTCCGACTGGATGGCTCTCCAGAGTCTCGGGCTACAAGTGGGGGAGGGGTCCTGCACGCACCCCACCCTCCTGCTGTTTCCGTGTGACGACCTCTCCACCCTTCCTTACCACCCGCTGCCTGCCTCCATCAGTGCCCGCCTGTGTTCTCCCAGTCCGTAGTCTTCTATAAACATCCGTCTGCTGCTGAGCCAGGACTCAGGGCCCGTGAGGAGCCCAGCGGGCACTGGGGTGCCCCTCTGGGGAGGGGTGTGCCACAGACACCTGCCGTTGCTTGTTTCTGTCCTTCCCGGGCGGGAAAATGAAGCAGGTGGGGCGGGGGTCTGAGATCTTCCTCCACCCCCTCAAGGTTGTATTCATTTTCTTTTTTTTTTATTATTTATTATTTTTGGCTATCCTGGGTTTTCGCTGCTGCCACAGGCTCTTCTCTAGCTGCAGGGAGTGGGGGCTCCTCTCCAGTTGAGGGGAGCAGGCTTCTTGTTGCCATGACTTCTCTTGTTGTGGAGCTCGGGCTCTGGGGCTCACAGGCTGCGTCGTTGCGGCTCCGAGGCTCTAGAGCCCAGGCTCCATGGCTGTGGCTCACGGGCTTCGTGGCTCTGCCGCCTGTGGGATCTTCCCGGACCGGGGATCGAACCCGTGTCTCCTGCACTGGCAGGTGAGCGCTTCACCACTGAGCCACCAGGGAAGCCCCTGTATTCATTTTCTCTGGGAATTTTGAACCTGGGAAGGGCCCGGAAGCAGCTAGGTTGGCCGGAAGTGGTTCTGTGATGCCCCGCTGGGGCAGGAGAGCAGGAACAGGGGTCCGGGGTCCGGGGCGGGGCTGGGAGCTGGAGTCCTCTCTGCAGGGGTGCAGGCCCTGCCCGCAGGCCTGGGATCCGCTGGGCAGCCAGCCTTCGCTGTTGTTTCCGAGGACCTGCTGTCGGCCAGGCGTGGCGGGGGCCCGGGGGCCCCGGTTAGCAGGACGGTGGGTGGGCGCGCAGACAGGAAACCTGTGACTTCTCCGCCAGGGAGAGGGGCTTACGGGGGCGCTTCTCCACCCTCGGCCAGGGAGGTGCCCGACAGGCTGACCTGACCCGGGGCTCCCTTGCCTGGCAGAGGCGCGCGGGGGGCGGCTCCGAGCCTCAGGGCGGGCAGCGGTGGGGAGCAGGCCTGTCTGTGGGGAGCCGGCCCACTGTCCGGGCTGCCGTGTAGACTAGCCACGCCCGCCCCCACGGCAGGCGCCCCCGGCCTGGAGGGAGCTGGCCTCTGGGAACACAGGCACTGGCTGTGGCAGCTGTCGGGTGGGGGCAGGAATAATAGAGGCTGTTGCCCAGGCCGGCCCCAGGGCGTCCCTGCCGCACTTGCCACGCCCCAGAGGAGACCAGCACCGGCCCAGGCCACCGGCGGAGACGGGGAGGCAGGGCTGCCTGGGACTCTCGCAAGCTGGGGTCTAAGCCAGTGACCGGGGCCGCCGGGTGTGGGCGTCCAGGAGAGGGCCGAGCGTGCTGCTCCCCGCCCCGCGCCTGGGGCCGCCCCGCAGAGGGTCAGCCGCTCGGGGGCCGCCCTCCGCGAGGCGCGGGGCCCCCCGCAGGTGACGCAGCCCCTCCCCGCAGGGACGCCGGTGAACCGCATCCCCATCATGGCCAAGCAGGTGCTCGACCTGTTCATGCTGTACGTGCTGGTGACGGAGAAGGGCGGCCTGGTGGAGGTCATCAACAAGAAGCTGTGGCGGGAAATCACCAAGGGCCTCAACCTGCCCACGTCCATCACCAGCGCCGCCTTCACCCTGCGCACCCAGTGAGTGCCCGCCCGCGTCGGGCCAGAAGGGGCTGGCCCGGAGGCCCGCTCGAGGCCGGGCAGGCGGCGGGGGCGGCCCGGGGCGGGCTGCGGGGGCCGGCGGCGTGCGGGGGCGCGGGGCGCGGCGGCCCGGGTGCCATCCTGCCCCACGCCCCTGCCCGCAGGTACATGAAGTACCTGTACCCCTACGAGTGTGAGAAGCGTGGCCTCAGCAACCCCAACGAGCTCCAGGCCGCCATCGACAGCAACCGGAGGGAGGGCCGGCGCCAGAGCTTCGGGGGCGCCCTCTTCGCCTACTCGCCGGGCGGGGCCCACGGCGTGCTGCCCTCGCCCAAGCTGCCCGTGCCCGCCCTGGGCCTGGCCGCCAGCACCAACGGCAGCTCCGTCGCCCCGGCCCCCAAGATCAAGAAAGGTGAGGGCCGCGGGGGCTGGGGCAGAGCCCGGCAGCGGCCGGAGCTGGGGGAGGGTCTGTCCCGGAGAGGCTGCCCCCGGCCCCCAGCGAGAGGCCCGGGAGGAAGGGTCGGGGGAAGAGACGGGGTCACGTGGGACCGCCGAGCGGGGGTGACGGGTGCTTAACCGCAGGAGCGGGGCGAGGTTCAGAGCTGGCTCGGGTGGCGGCGTGGGTTTCACGTCACCTCGGCCTCCTGCTTCGTGGCCTCAGGAAGGTGAGCGTCCTCTCTGAGCCCTGGTGCCGTCAGCCGTGAGCTGGAGAAGGGGGTGTGGAGCTGAGACGTGGGGCCAGCGTGGCGTGTGCACGGCGTGTGGGCCGCCGCGGTCTCTGGGTGCTGCTCCTGGAAGGGCCAGGCCGCCTCAGCCCGAGCTCCCTGCCAGTGTGTCACCCTGACCGTGGCACCACTCCGGCGGTCTCTGACGTCAGCCTGGCAGGGGAAGGGGTCTCCGCACTTGTGTGCATTCGGAAGAAACCCGTCCACGCCGTCTCTGGGGAGGAAGTGAGCACCCTGTCGGGGGAGGTATTCAAGGGGCACTTCCTGCCTCCGGGGAAGGCAGGGTCTGAACCACCTCCATTCCCTCCTGGCCACCAACTGCTCTTCTCTCCTGTCCAGAGGAGGACTCGGCCATCCCCATCCCAGTGCCCAGCCGCCTGCCCGTCTCCCTGGCCGGTCACCCCGTGGTGGCGGCCCAGGCCGTCGCCGCCCAAGCCGCCGTGGCGGCCCAGGCGGCCGCCCTGGAGCAGCTGCGGGAGAAGCTGGAGTCGGGGGAGCCCCCCGAGAAGAAGATGGCCCTGGTGGCGGAGGAGCAGCAGCGGCTGATGCAGCGGGCGCTACAGCAGAACTTCCTGGCCATGACCGCCCAGCTGCCCATGAGCATCCGGATCAACAGCCAAGGTACCGCCCCGGTGCTGGCCACGCACGTGCCCGCGAAGGGCCCACGGATGAGCACGAGGGCGACAGCGCGGTGGGGGGCGGGCAGCCGGGACCCGTGATGCCCGCGGGCTCCGCCATGTCCCCCTCTGGGCGCCCCCTGGGCCAGCCCTCCAGGTGCCCCCGTCCACGGGCTCTCCAGGCAGGAGGACTGGGGTGGGCGGCCGTCTCCCCAGAGACATTCCGGACCCCGGGACTGAACCGCGTCTCCCGGGGCTCCCGCGCTGGCAGGCGGGCTCTTTGCCGCGGAGCCGCCTGGGAGCGCAGCTCGTTAGCCCGGAGGAAGACGGTTCAGCTCCCTCCTGGGACCTGTGAGTTAATGAAGGTTTGATCGTATCAAATGTTAGTGTTAGGATGTGGGGAGATGGGCCCCTTAGTCCTGCCTGTGGGCATATAAACAGGCAGCACGCTCGGCCTCCTGCTTCGTGGCCTCAGGAAGGTGAGCGTCCTCTCTGAGCCCTGGTGCCGTCAGCCGTGAGCTGGAGAAGGGGGTGTGGAGCTGAGACGTGGGGCCAGCGTGGCGTGTGCACGGCGTGTGGGCCGCGGTCTCTGGGTGCTGCTCCTGGAAGGGCCAGGCCGCCTCAGCCCGAGCCCCCTGCCAGTGTGTCACCCTGACCGTGGCACCACGCCGGCGGGCTCTGCCGTCAGCCTGGCAGGGGAAGGGGTCTCCGCACTTGTGTGCATTCGGAAGAAACCCGTCCACGCCGTCTCTGGGGAGGAAGTGAGCACCCTGTCGGGGGAGGTATTCAAGGGGCACTTCCTGCCTCCGGGGAAGGCAGGGTCTGAACCACCTCCATTCCCTCCTGGCCACCAACTGCTCTTCTCTCCTGTCCAGAGGAGGACTCGGCCATCCCCATCCCAGTGCCCAGCCGCCTGCCCGTCTCCCTGGCCGGTCACCCCGTGGTGGCGGCCCAGGCCGTCGCCGCCCAAGCCGCCGTGGCGGCCCAGGCGGCCGCCCTGGAGCAGCTGCGGGAGAAGCTGGAGTCGGGGGAGCCCCCCGAGAAGAAGATGGCCCTGGTGGCGGAGGAGCAGCAGCGGCTGATGCAGCGGGCGCTACAGCAGAACTTCCTGGCCATGACCGCCCAGCTGCCCATGAGCATCCGGATCAACAGCCAAGGTACCGCCCCGGTGCTGGCCACGCACGTGCCCGCGAAGGGCCCACGGATGAGCACGAGGGCGACAGCGCGGTGGGGGGCGGGCAGCCGGGACCCGTGATGCCCGCGGGCTCCGCCATGTCCCCCTCTGGGCGCCCCCTGGGCCAGCCCTCCAGGTGCCCCCGTCCACGGGCTCTCCAGGCAGGAGGACTGGGGTGGGCGGCCGTCTCCCCAGAGACATTCCGGACCCCGGGACTGAACCGCGTCTCCCGGGGCTCCCGCGCTGGCAGGCGGGCTCTTTGCCGCGGAGCCGCCTGGGAGCGCAGCTCGTTAGCCCGGAGGAAGACGGTTCAGCTCCCTCCTGGGACCTGTGAGTTAATGAAGGTTTGATCGTATCAAATGTTAGTGTTAGGATGTGGGGAGATGGGCCCCTTAGTCCTGCCTGTGGGCATATAAACAGGCAGCACGCTGGCCGTCTCTCTCTGTCGTTTTTGGCTGTGCTCGGAGCATGTGGGACGTTGGTTCCCTGACCAGGGATCAAACCTGTGCCCCCTGCAATTTGAAGCATTGCATCTTAACCACTGGACCACCAAGGAATCTCTTTGAAACATAGAAAATGTTGGGCTTCCCTGGTGGTCCAGTGGGTGAGGACAGCGCCTTGCAGTGCAAGGGGCGCCAGTTCGATCCCTGGCCTGGGAGGATCCCATGTGCTGCGGAGCGGCTGGACCAATGTGTCCAACTACCGAGCCGGAGCTCTGGCATGGATGTGCCCAGAGCCGGTGCTCTGCGACAACAGAGGCCACTGCGATGGGAGGCCCACACAGGCCAAAGAATGAAGATGGATGAGAATAAATACATATAAAAACAATAAAAGAGGCCAAAATTAAAAAAAAAAAAAAAAACGAGCCGGAGCTCTGGCATGGATGTGCCCAGAGCCGGTGCTCTGCGACAACAGAGGCCACTGCGATGGGAGGCCCACACAGGCCAAAGAATGAAGATGGATGAGAATAAATACATATAAAAACAATAAAAGAGGCCAAAATTAAAAAAAAAAAAAAAAAAAAAGAATGTCATGATTTAGGCTTCGCGGGTGACTCAGATGGTAAACAATCCGCCTGTCGGGCATTGCGGGACCGGGGTTCGATCCCCAGGTCAGGAGGGCCTCCTAGAGAAGGAAATGGCAGTCCACGCCCACCGACCACGCCCTGCGGGCTGTAGCCCGTGGGGTCTTCGTGCAGGACTCAGTGACCGCCCGACCGCAGCCACAGACATGGAGAAATGCAGATCAGAAGCAGACGCAGACCTGTTCAGTCAGTAGTTGAACACCCGCTGTGCTGCCGAGGGTCCCCGTCCGTATTCTGTGAAGCTTCCCGTCCGTGGGGCCACCGGGGGACAGGCCAGTGCGCGGGGGAGGCGTGTCCTGACGGAGCGTGTGTCCTTCTCCCGGCAGCCCCCGAGAACCGCCCGGACTCGGCCGCCAGCCTGAGCAGCACCAACGGCGGCAGCAGTATTAGCATGTCGGTGGAGATCAACGGCATCGTGTACACAGGTAGGCGGGGCGCGCCCGCCCGCCCGCCCGCCCTGGCCATGGCTCTCCGAGCCTGGCGCCGCCCGCGGGGTGCAGCCCTCTGGGCCCAGGTCTCCCCCACGAGGCTGCGTGCACTGGGCTGGCTGCGTCCGGAGTTAGCCTGGCTCGGCTGGCAGCCACGTGCTCAGACGACAGACCCCCGCGCGCACCTGCTGCGCGCACCTGCTGCGCGCCAGCTCGGATTCCAGGGCCGCCCGGCGGCGGCGGCCACGCAGAACCGCTTGGGGGCCGCGAAGGCCGCCAGGGGGAGGCGGAGGGGCAGCGGGCGTCCGGGGGGAGGGACTCCGGGCTCGGGCACCATGTGACCTTCGACGCTCTCCGCGACTTGTCTCTCCCGTCCCTGCGCCAGGAGTGCTGTTCGCCCAGCCGCCGGCGCCCACGCCGCCCGCAGCTCCGGGCAAGGGCGGAGGTGGCAGCGGCCGCGGAGGAAGCAGCGGGACCGGCGGCAGCAGCAGCGGCGGTGGCGGCAGCGCAGGCGGCCAGGCGGGGCCGGCGGGGCCGCCCGCACCCCCCACGTCTACCTCAAACAACTCGTTGCCTTAAGCGCTCCGCTCCCCGCCCTGGGAGCCCGCCCGCCCGGGCCGGGGTCCAGGTGGGCCAGGCAGAGGCCGGGATGGCGGAGATCCGGGTGAGGAGGGGAGGTCTCCACAAGGAGCGACAGCTAACGCCAAAAAGCAAAGGAAAGCATATATACATATATATATATATATATATAAAGAAAATTTAATAAAACGGGGGAAAACCAAGGAACACTTGAATTACTCAGGTTTCGGACATTCAGAGATGAATTGTGAGAACAGCAAAGGAAATTAGAGAGAGAGAGGCGGACGTCGCCCCGGGGCTCTCGCGGCCCTGCAGACCGGCCCGCACCGGCCTCTGGCTTCAGTAGGCCAGTCCTGTTTACCTCATGCGTCCCTGCACTGCGGTTTTCATTTTTATCTGTTTTTTCTTTGCCCTTTTTTCTGTCTGTCTGTCTCACACTCACCACACCCAAGCTCCTTGTGTTGAATGAAACCCCTGAGCCGAGATCAGCTGGATTTTTTTTTCTTGTTGCTTTCGGGCGCGTCGTTGTTGTTGTTAAGAAATAGTGAAATTCAAACTCTATAGGGTTTTTAAGAGGTTTCAGGGGTTTTGTTTTGTAAATATTCTATTTTATTCTTGGGGGAGGAATCAAACCTAGGAAAAGGAGAGATATATATATATATCTATATATTTGTGTTCATTCAGGGAAACTGGACTTGAAAGAAAAAGCAAAAAAAAAAAATAGTAATACCCTTTATTTTTCCCATGACTGGTAGGGGTGTGGCTGTGCGTTGCCGGCGGCGCAGTGGGCGGCTGGCGGCTCAGGACGCCGGGCCCCTGGGCTGGTCAGCGGAGCCGTCGACTCGGGCGCTGCAGGGCTGGTCCGGGGCGGGCGGGGAGCCTGTTGGGCGGGGGCTCGGAAGGAAGGAGGGACAGAGACGCTGATGCTGGATGTCCCTGGACTGTGTTTCAGGCCGGGCTCCTCGGCAGGAACCCCAGAGTCTTACCGCGAAAGGAGAAAGGGCCGGACAGGGCTCCCCTGTCAGCCCCGGGCTCCTGTCTCAGGGATGAATGTGGCCTGGGGGTGGCCGGCCTGGGAGGGCTGCTCGTGGAGACGTCCGCGCCCAGGCGCGGGGTGGCCGGCCGTAGCTCAGGGCGAGGTTTCTGGGGCCACGGCACCCGGAGCCCCCTCACCTTTGTCCCTCTGTCCTCTCTGGGGGTCCTGTACTGAGCGGAGGAACTGAACAGGCCCGGAGCCTTTGTGCCCCCCTCTCTGGGTCGCGTCTCACGCTCGGAAGGCAGGCCTCGTGGGACGCAGCCCGAGGGGGCGGTTGGTCTCGTTCAGAGCCGGTGCCGTCTGGGCCAGACAGCCTGCCGTCCGTCCGAGGCCCAGGCCAGGCTGGCCGGGCGCGCTCTGGGGGCCTTGTCTCGGGTGGCCTTGCAGGGTGGGTGGCGCTGTGCCTCCCTCCTGCAAGGCAGAGCCTTGTCGTGCGTTTTTCATTTTATCTGTTTTTTCTTTGCCCTTTTTTCTGTCTGTCTGTCTCACACTCACCACACCCAAGCTCCTTGTGTTGAATGAAACCCCTGAGCCGAGATCAGCTGGATTTTTTTTTCTTGTTGCTTTCGGGCGCGTCGTTGTTGTTGTTAAGAAATAGTGAAATTCAAACTCTATAGGGTTTTTAAGAGGTTTCAGGGGTTTTGTTTTGTAAATATTCTATTTTATTCTTGGGGGAGGAATCAAACCTAGGAAAAGGAGAGATATATATATATATCTATATATTTGTGTTCATTCAGGGAAACTGGACTTGAAAGAAAAAGCAAAAAAAAAAAATAGTAATACCCTTTATTTTTCCCATGACTGGTAGGGGTGTGGCTGTGCGTTGCCGGCGGCGCAGTGGGCGGCTGGCGGCTCAGGACGCCGGGCCCCTGGGCTGGTCAGCGGAGCCGTCGACTCGGGCGCTGCAGGGCTGGTCCGGGGCGGGCGGGGAGCCTGTTGGGCGGGGGCTCGGAAGGAAGGAGGGACAGAGACGCTGATGCTGGATGTCCCTGGACTGTGTTTCAGGCCGGGCTCCTCGGCAGGAACCCCAGAGTCTTACCGCGAAAGGAGAAAGGGCCGGACAGGGCTCCCCTGTCAGCCCCGGGCTCCTGTCTCAGGGATGAATGTGGCCTGGGGGTGGCCGGCCTGGGAGGGCTGCTCGTGGAGACGTCCGCGCCCAGGCGCGGGGTGGCCGGCCGTAGCTCAGGGCGAGGTTTCTGGGGCCACGGCACCCGGAGCCCCCTCACCTTTGTCCCTCTGTCCTCTCTGGGGGTCCTGTACTGAGCGGAGGAACTGAACAGGCCCGGAGCCTTTGTGCCCCCCTCTCTGGGTCGCGTCTCACGCTCGGAAGGCAGGCCTCGTGGGACGCAGCCCGAGGGGGCGGTTGGTCTCGTTCAGAGCCGGTGCCGTCTGGGCCAGACAGCCTGCCGTCCGTCCGAGGCCCAGGCCAGGCTGGCCGGGCGCGCTCTGGGGGCCTTGTCTCGGGTGGCCTTGCAGGGTGGGTGGCGCTGTGCCTCCCTCCTGCAAGGCAGAGCCTTGTCGTGCTCCTCTGGGGGAGTGGGGGCGAGAGCTCAGCTGTTGCCAGGTGAGCCTGGAGACTCTAATTGGGCCCAGAGAGCCCTGCCTAACGAGCCCGGGGGGCGGGGTGCCCCAGGCAGCCTGTGGGTCCCAGGACCCAGGCTTGTCGCCTTGGAGACCTTGGGGTGGTCCCGAGCCCCCAGTCTCTCGCCAGGGTTGCCTTCCTGTAGGATGAGGTGTGTCGGGGAGGGAACCCATGTCTTTGGTGTATCTCAGGGTCGCTGACGCCCCTCTCCCTTCCCGGAAGGGGCGGTGCTGGGCGCGGGGCGGTCCTGCTCTTCCTGAAGGAAGAGCCCTCCCGTCCGTCTCCCACTGCAGCGGCACAATCAGTGTGGGGGGCTCCTTTTGTCCTAGCACACGATCCGGCCCCCTTCTCCCTTTCCTCTCCCCCAGCCGGCCCTGGGAGTCTGAGCGGCTGCCCTCTGCCCCGACCCCCATTCTGCCGGCCGCGTGGCTGGGGGAACGGGTGTCTGCGGCGAGTTTCTTTCTACCTCAGGTCTGATTCTTGATGCCAAAACCCCCGCCTGGGGACCCACCGCCCCAGCCCCAGCTCGGCGCCCCCTGCATGCGTGCCGTCGCGTCCTCTGTCTCGGGACTAGGGCCACGCGGATGGTTGTGGGGGGGCCCAGGAGGGGGACCCACCGGCCGTAGGAATGCGAGGGCTCCCGGGTCGGGAGGAAGCTGGTCCTCCACCTGGATCGCTTAGATCAGCCCCCCACCCCGCTGCCACGTGTCGGGCAGGTTTCTGGGGTGCTGCTCAGCACCTCTTATGCAAATCCGGATGGGGACGGGGGTTGAGCGCTGTCCATTCCGACCCCCAAACTCAGGGTGGAGAGGAGCTCCGGGGGTTCGCCTGCTCTGCAGAGGTTTGTGGGCGGGCCTTTTCCAGAACCTTCCTCGGACCTCCAGACCGGCCAGGGCTGTGGCTGCCGCCGGCGGGCTGGCCTGAGGTTGTCTGCGTTTGTACAGTCACTTTTCTCACTGTTAGCGTTGTTGCCCATCACCATCCTTTTCTTTTTCCCTTAATTTTGCGTTTTCATTTTTTCTTGGCAAACACGACTTCAGCCTTTCATTCCTGACTTGTGAAATTTCAATTTCTCTGGGATTTGTCATAAGGCGTGGGGACCACGCCTGAACTCAGGTTAAAGGGGAAAAAAGCATTTTTTTCCAATAAAACGATGTAAAACTACTCTCTACCTCTGGCCAGGCCCAGCCTGTGGCGCCCTGGCCGCGTTGGGGCAGCCTGTGATGATCTATTTCAGTTTTTGCAGGATATGCAGGTATTAAAAGGAAGGGGGAAAAAAAAGATCAAAAAAAGTAAAAAAGCAAAAAAAAAGTGTGATTTTGAAATTTAAAAGAACACTGAAAGTTTACATTTTATAACATTATTATGCAGATTGTATTTAAACTTCAGAAATATTTAAGACAATTGTAACCCTGTAAAGCTGATGAAATATTAAAACAAGACAAAACACTTCTGACTTTTAACAGAAAACGACTCCTCTGGTTTTTGGGGGCATCACCCCTCCCCCACCCAGGGCCCTGGTGGCCGGAGGCTGAGGCCCCCGGGATGGACGGTGTCCCTTGGCGCACTGGGCCACGCCCAGGGCAGCCTCCAAGCATCCAGGGGGGCCGTGGGGTGGGAGGGCACGGGACACCCCACCCCCAAGCTCCCACTGTCCAGCGACTCTGTAGGTGGAGTGCAGGGTACCCCCCACCCCCAAACCTTCCAGCTGGGGTTCAGTCCACGTTTCTACACTTGACCTGCGGCCCCAGAGAAAGACCAGCAGGCCGACAGCCCTGAGGCCCCACTCAGCACACCCGGAAGGGAAACCCTTGTGCATTTTGCGGGCATCCGTGCCTCATCCACCTCTTACCCCTACCCGGTGCCCAGAGCAGGTCACGGCCCCAAGGTCAGCAATGGCTACATGGCAGGCAGGGCTGGCTCCCTGACCTCGCCTGGTCCGGACCAGGCCCTCCCGCCCAGGTCAGACCCGAACCTGCCTCGAGCTAGGAAAAACAACTCACTCCTGGGGCCCGGGGACCCAGGGAGCCTCTCAGAGCCTCCTGCTCTGCCCCCAACAGTGGGGGTACAGGAAGAGCGATATATATATAGCCCATCACCATCCTTTTCTTTTCCCTTAATTTTGCGTTTTCATTTTTTCTTGGCAAACACGACTTCAGCCTTTCATTCCTGACTTGTGAAATTTCAATTTCTCTGGGATTTGTCATAAGGCGTGGGGACCACGCCTGAACTCAGGTTAAAGGGGAAAAAAGCATTTTTTTCCAATAAAACGATGTAAAACTACTCTCTACCTCTGGCCAGGCCCAGCCTGTGGCGCCCTGGCCGCGTTGGGGCAGCCTGTGATGATCTATTTCAGTTTTTGCAGGATATTCAGGTATTAAAAGGAAGGGGGAAAAAAAAGATCAAAAAAAGTAAAAAAGCAAAAAAAAAGTGTGATTTTGAAATTTAAAAGAACACTGAAAGTTTACATTTTATAACATTATTATGCAGATTGTATTTAAACTTCAGAAATATTTAAGACAATTGTAACCCTGTAAAGCTGATGAAATATTAAAACAAGACAAAACACTTCTGACTTTTAACAGAAAACGACTCCTCTGGTTTTTGGGGGCATCACCCCTCCCCCACCCAGGGCCCTGGTGGCCGGAGGCTGAGGCCCCCGGGATGGACGGTGTCCCTTGGCGCACTGGGCCACGCCCAGGGCAGCCTCCAAGCATCCAGGGGGGCCGTGGGGTGGGAGGGCACGGGACACCCCACCCCCAAGCTCCCACTGTCCAGCGACTCTGTAGGTGGAGTGCAGGGTACCCCCCACCCCCAAACCTTCCAGCTGGGGTTCAGTCCACGTTTCTACACTTGACCTGCGGCCCCAGAGAAAGACCAGCAGGCCGACAGCCCTGAGGCCCCACTCAGCACACCCGGAAGGGAAACCCTTGTGCATTTTGCGGGCATCCGTGCCTCATCCACCTCTTACCCCTACCCGGTGCCCAGAGCAGGTCACGGCCCCAAGGTCAGCAATGGCTACATGGCAGGCAGGGCTGGCTCCCTGACCTCGCCTGGTCCGGACCAAGCCCTCCCGCCCAGGTCAGACCCGAACCTGCCTCGAGCTAGGAAAAACAACTCACTCCTGGGGCCCGGGGACCCAGGGAGCCTCTCAGAGCCTCCTGCTCTGCCCCCAACAGTGGGGGTACAGGAAGAGCGATATATATATAGCCCTTTGGGCAAACTGGATCGTCCAGTCCGGCAACTGCGTTCTTCTGAAGAGGCCCAGAGAGGGGCTGAGAGGCCCTGAGGTCACACAGTCCCGAGTCTGCCCCCACCCCCCGTCTGAGACCCTGGTGGGGCCTGCGCCTCCCGGGCCTCGGTCCACTCCTCCCGGGAGGTGAAACTCAAAACCTCGCCCGACGCGCAGCGCCGCGGGAGCGGCCCGAGCCCGGGGAAGACGAGGGCTTTCGCTTGACTCATCCGCCTTCCGCCGCGCGGTGGGCGCCCCGGCGGGCTGGGCCCCGCCCCCGGCCCGGGCTCCGGCTCCAGGTGGGCAGGCCGGAGGGGGGCCGCGAGTAGCCCGGCCGGCACGTAGGAGGCGCTGGGAACAGAGGGTGGCGGTGCGGGGACCCAAGGGACTCTGCAGACTCTGGGGTCGGTGGCCCCGCCCCGCCCGGCCCCCACCCGCATGCCCGCCAGGCCGAGGCTTGTGGGGCTCCGGACCAGGCGCCAGGCTGGCACCAAGGAGGTCTGGCGACTGGGTGGTCCGAAAAGCCCCCAAAGTGTGCCTTTTGTCCCGCCCTTCTGACACAACTGGTCTGTCCTCATTCCGGAACCAGGCTGGGGGTGGGGTGACCTCTGACCTCACACTGCAGCCGAGCTGAGCTGGGTCCCCCGGGAGAGGGCGGGGCGGGGCGGGGGAGGGCGGGGCCTGGGGCTGCCTGCGCGGCCACACCTGCGACTTCTGTTCGACCCGCGGGTTCCCCAGCATCGGCGCCAGCAGGGCCCACCGTGCGCCCTGGAACCGTGGCGCCTGGCAGCTTCCAGGCCAGACCTCCCCAGATGAGGATGCGGACGCGGGGTTCCAATCGGCATCCCCGACTGGCATGTGGGGAAACTGATGCCCAGGGGTGCCTCGCTGCTCAGAAGGCTGGGTTCATCGCTTCTCCCCTTCTGGTTAAGATCAAGTGCGGAAGACCGGGTTCAAGGGCTGAGTTGGTTACACGAAGGCCGCCTGGGCCCACCCCCTGGGAGCTGCAGGTGGGGTCCAGAGTCCCCAGAATTCAAAGAAAGATGTGGTTCGGGGCTTCCCTTGCGGCTCAGTGGATAAGACCCCGGCTGCCAATGCAGGAGACACAGGTTCGATCCCTGATCTGGGAAGATCCCACATACCACAGAGCAGCTAAACCCACACATCAACAAAGACCCAGCACAGCCAAAAATAAAGTTGTTTTTTTTTTTTTTAAAAAAAAGAAAGATGTGGTTCGGGGAAGACGGCATCTGAAAAGTGTAAATCAGCATTCAAAGTGTTTCGTTTTTCTTACTCGCGATAAGGAAAAAAAAAGTTTGAGGAGCCGGGAAGGGCGCATCGGCCCAGAGCCGGTTCTAGCTCCAATCTGTCTCCAGCCTAGGTAGTCCTTGCCTCAGTTTTCCCTTTTGGAAGCTTCTGGAGGTGTGGACACCCACCTCTCTCCAATTTACTTAAGTCCTTCAGTTTCCCATGCCCTCCCCGCCCCTTCCCTGGGTAAGATAAAACTCAGGTCCCCACGTCCGCTCCCCGCTCCGGGGTCAGCCTGCGGGCCTCGGCACGCGCGTCTGTCCCTCCTCTGCAGAAGGTTCTGGGAAGCCCCTCCTCCAGACCAGGCCGGCCCTCGACACCCCTCCCTCCGGCTGCCGCTGCTTGCTGCGGCCCGCAGATTAGGAGCGACTCCCACCGGCCTTTCGGGGGTGGCTCGGGCCCGCCACCCGGCGGCCTAGCCTGGGCCTGCGGCGGCCCGGCTCCCGGCGCCGCTGCGCCTCCAGGGAGGCCCCTCGGCGCTCCTCCAGGTCGCGCGGCGGGGTTGGGCACGACCCGGGGCCCAGTCGCGCCGCGTGGCATATGGGTGCGCGGCCCGGGACAGGCCCGAGACGGCGAATGCTGAGCGTTTTCGCTTTCCGAAGGTTGGCAACTAATTCCACAGTTTAAAATGTACTGTTCTTAGATGTGATCTGCAGCCGGCGGCTCTGACCCGAGGTGACGTGCTCCCAAGACAGAGCTCGCGACCTGTTCGACGTGCACCCATCGGCTGCAATTAAAATGTGGGTTTCGCGGCCCGCGAATGCGGGAGACCCGGGTACGGTTCCAGGCTCCGGAAGATCCCCAGGAGACGGGAACAGCTGCCCGCTCCAGTGTACTTGCCCGGAGACCTGCGTGGACAGAGAAGCCTGGAGCGCTACAATCCGTGGGGTCGCAAAGAGTCGGGACACGACTGCGCGACTGACACCAGCGGCTCCGTTGGAAGCGCAGCCTGTCTCACGGCCGCGTCTCACTCGGCCGCGGGGGCTCGGTGTTCAGTATTTCCACAATAATAACAACCTGAGAAGGTGCGGGCTCGAAGCCCGAATGGGCCCGGCCTGAAGCGTGTTTCGTTTTTCTTACTCGCGATAAGGAAAAAAGTTTGAGGAGCCGGAAGGCGCATCGGCCCAGAGCCGGTTCTAGCTCCAATCTGTCTCCAGCCTAGGTAGTCCTTGCCTCAGTTTTCCTTTTGGAAGCTTCTGGAGGTGTGGACACCCACCTCTCTCCAATTTACTTAAGTCCTTCAGTTTCCCATGCCCTCCCCGCCCCTTCCCTGGGTAAGATAAAACTCAGGTCCCCACGTCCGCTCCCCGCTCCGGGGTCAGCCTGCGGGCCTCGGCACGCGCGTCTGTCCCTCCTCTGCAGAAGGTTCTGGGAAGCCCCTCCTCCAGACCAGGCCGGCCCTCGACACCCCTCCCTCCGGCTGCCGCTGCTTGCTGCGGCCCGCAGATTAGGAGCGACTCCCACCGGCCTTTCGGGGGTGGCTCGGGCCCGCCACCCGGCGGCCTAGCCTGGGCCTGCGGCGGCCCGGCTCCCGGCGCCGCTGCGCCTCCAGGGAGGCCCCTCGGCGCTCCTCCAGGTCGCGCGGCGGGGTTGGGCACGACCCGGGGCCCAGTCGCGCCGCGTGGCATATGGGTGCGCGGCCCGGGACAGGCCCGAGACGGCGAATGCTGAGCGTTTTCGCTTTCCGAAGGTTGGCAACTAATTCCACAGTTTAAAATGTACTGTTCTTAGATGTGATCTGCAGCCGGCGGCTCTGACCCGAGGTGACGTGCTCCCAAGACAGAGCTCGCGACCTGTTCGACGTGCACCCATCGGCTGCAATTAAAATGTGGGTTTCGCGGCCCGCGAATGCGGGAGACCCGGGTACGGTTCCAGGCTCCGGAAGATCCCCAGGAGACGGGAACAGCTGCCCGCTCCAGTGTACTTGCCCGGAGACCTGCGTGGACAGAGAAGCCTGGAGCGCTACAATCCGTGGGGTCGCAAAGAGTCGGGACACGACTGCGCGACTGACACCAGCGGCTCCGTTGGAAGCGCAGCCTGTCTCACGGCCGCGTCTCACTCGGCCGCGGGGGCTCGGTGTTCAGTATTTCCACAATAATAACAACCTGAGAAGGTGCGGGCTCGGCGAGAGCGCCCAGTGCGAATGGCCAAGCCGGACTTCCAGGCTCTGAAGCTAGTGACTGCTCTCAGGAGACTTGGGGCCTTGGTTTCAACATCTGCTTTCGGAAAAACGCTCTAACCAGAGGGTGCACCTTCGGCGTCTCCGCGGAGAGGGAGCAACAACCCAGCCCGGCTCGCAGGACACCCCTGGGGCTTGTGCGCACGCGCAGGTCGGCGGACAGCGTGGGCGCCGCTCTAGCCCGCACGCGCAGCCCCTCGCGGCTCGCTGGTGATGACGCACTTCCGGGGCGGTGGGAAAGCCAATATGGCGGCGCCCATGGAGGTGGCCGTGTGTACGGACTCGGCGGCCCAGCCGTGGAGCTGCGTTGTGTGGGAGCTGCACTCTGGCGCCAACCTGCTCACGTACCGCGGCGGGCCGGCCGGGCCTCGCGGCCTGGCGCTGCTCAACGGCGAATACCTGCTGGCGGCGCAGCTCGGCAAGAACTACATCTGCGCCTGGGAGCTGCAGAGGAAGGTACGTGGGGCGCCCTGGCCCGGGGCCGGCGGGGCGTGGGGGGCGCCGAGGGCGGGCAGCCGCGCGTTCGGCGGGTGTTCCAGCGAGAGCAGTGTGCGCGCGGGCTTCCGTCCGCGTCCGGGCCTCGGCGGGTGGGCGGCGGAGGCGTGGGGCCCCGCAGGGACGCTCCCGCGGCTGCTCCTCCGGAAGCCGCACGGTGCAGCTGCCGGCCGCCTGCTTTGGCCGGCGGGCGTCCCAAGACAGAGCTCGCGACCTGTTCGACGTGCACCCATCGGCTGCAATTAAAATGTGGGTTTCGCGGCCCGCGAATGCGGGAGACCCGGGTACGGTTCCAGGCTCCGGAAGATCCCCAGGAGACGGGAACAGCTGCCCACTCCAGTGTACTTGCCCGGAGACCTGCGTGGACAGAGAAGCCTGGAGCGCTACAATCCGTGGGGTCGCAAAGAGTCGGGACACGACTGCGCGACTGACACCAGCGGCTCCGTTGGAAGCGCAGCCTGTCTCACGGCCGCGTCTCACTCGGCCGCGGGGGCTCGGTGTTCAGTATTTCCACAATAATAACAACCTGAGAAGGTGCGGGCTCGGCGAGAGCGCCCAGTGCGAATGGCCAAGCCGGACTTCCAGGCTCTGAAGCTAGTGACTGCTCTCAGGAGACTTGGGGCCTTGGTTTCAACATCTGCTTTCGGAAAAACGCTCTAACCAGAGGGTGCACCTTCGGCGTCTCCGCGGAGAGGGAGCAACAACCCAGCCCGGCTCGCAGGACACCCCTGGGGCTTGTGCGCACGCGCAGGTCGGCGGACAGCGTGGGCGCCGCTCTAGCCCGCACGCGCAGCCCCTCGCGGCTCGCTGGTGATGACGCACTTCCGGGGCGGTGGGAAAGCCAATATGGCGGCGCCCATGGAGGTGGCCGTGTGTACGGACTCGGCGGCCCAGCCGTGGAGCTGCGTTGTGTGGGAGCTGCACTCTGGCGCCAACCTGCTCACGTACCGCGGCGGGCCGGCCGGGCCTCGCGGCCTGGCGCTGCTCAACGGCGAATACCTGCTGGCGGCGCAGCTCGGCAAGAACTACATCTGCGCCTGGGAGCTGCAGAGGAAGGTACGTGGGGCGCCCTGGCCCGGGGCCGGCGGGGCGTGGGGGGCGCCGAGGGCGGGCAGCCGCGCGTTCGGCGGGTGTTCCAGCGAGAGCAGTGTGCGCGCGGGCTTCCGTCCGCGTCCGGGCCTCGGCGGGTGGGCGGCGGAGGCGTGGGGCCCCGCAGGGACGCTCCCGCGGCTGCTCCTCCGGAAGCCGCACGGTGCAGCTGCCGGCCGCCTGCTTTGGCCGGCGGGCGTCCCTCTGCGCACGCGCTGTGCTGGGCGCCTCTGCGCGTGGTCCACACACGCGCGAGAAGCTGAGCCATTTCAGAGACCTGGACACTGAGGCCCGCGGTCTCAGGCGACACTTTAGTGGGGCGCAGACCTGAGGCCAAAGCGGAGGCGGCCGTTGGGCCCTCCTACGCCCCCTGTGCCTTCCCGGCCCCCGCAACCCTGGTCCACAGCCGGGGGCCAGTTCTATTGGTCTTTCGTTTATTTCCGTCTTTGTTCTTTGGCTCCTGTGGGCCTCCCATCGCCGTGGTATCTGTCGTCGCAGAGCGCCGGCTCTGGGCGCATGCGCTCCAGAGCTCAGGCTCGGTGGTTGGACGCATCGGTCCAGCCGCTCCGCGACAGGTGGGATCTTCCCAGGCCAGGGATACGCACTGGACCACCAGGGAAGCCCCCGTCTTGCTCTTAAGGAGGACTCTGGGCCTCCACCCCACCCTACAGAGCACCAGTCGGAAGAAGCCTGCTTGCCGGACCGTGGATTTGCTGGGAACGCCCCTCCTGCTCCTGGTCGTGTACTCAGCAGCCTTCCATACCGCCCTCCCCCAGCCTCCTCATACCCGGAGAATCTCAAAGGCCTTTTTCATCTCTAGGACCAGCTTCAGCAGAAGATCATGTGCCCTGGGCCGGTCACCTGCCTCACCGCATCGCCCAGCGGCCTCTACGTCCTGGCAGGGATCTCAGAGAGCATCTACCTGTGGGAGGTCAGTGCAGAGGCTCAGACTCCATTGGGCAGCCGGGCCCGACCACTGAGTGGGTCGCCACCGACAGGCTGTTACATTGGTTTGGGGGGGCAGTCACCTCCCTCCCTGCGCAGAGTGCAGCGCCCTGAGGTCCCCGGACAAAACCATCCCTGACCCGGAGCCGGCAGCCTCGCTCGGGCTCCTAAACCTCACCGCGCGACTCTGATCTGGACGGGAAGCCCGGTCAAAGGCTGCCAGAGAAACAGAGGCACCGCGTGCCAGGCCCTCCCCTGCCGGCGGGCAGGCTGGCGCAGGCGGTGAGGGCGGAGCTCCGCAGCCTGTGTGCCCTCCGCGGCCAGCCCCCGGGCTGGGCCTCCCTGGTGGGGCAGCGGGTCCCTCCCCCAGGCGCCGGCTGCCCGGCGAGGACACGCCCTCCCGGGGAGTCCCTGGCCGACCTGCCCGTGGCCACCGAGCTGGGCTCCGACCTGGCGGCTCCTGGCGCACTGCTGGGCCTCGGCCTCTGCCCGTGAGCCCCGGGGGCCCGTGTCCGTGTGTCCCTCTCAGAGACAGGGTCGCCTCCCTCCCATGCCGCCTCGTCTGAACTGACTGTGTCTCCAAAGATTGTTCGGGGGGACGTGGGGTCTGGAGGCTGGGGCTCGCCGTGCCCCCCAGGGTCGCTGCCGCCGGGGCCTCCTCCCCTGGGGCCTGCGCATCCCGCCCCAGGGCTCCCGACGCGAGCACCCCCAGCTCAGCAGGGGCCGCTGGCAGCTGTGACCGCGTGTCACAGGCGCTGCCTGCGGGCCTCGGGTCCAGCCGACCCCGAGGGACCTGCTCCCTCCCGGGCGGGGAAGGTGCCGCAGGCCTGGAGGGGCGCAGGCTGACCGCGCGCGTCGTGACTGCGGGCCTGGCCCGGGCAGGGGCGGCGTCGGGCTCCCCACAGCGGTGCCCTTCCCCTCCAGGTGTCCACGGGGAACCTTCTGGTCATCCTGAGCCGCCACTACCAGGACGTGTCCTGCCTGCAGTTCACCGGGGACAGCAGCCACTTCATCTCGGGGGGCAAGGACTGCCTAGTGCTGGCCTGGAGCCTCTGCAGGTAGCGCCCGCCCCGCGGCTCCGGCCCCTCCTGCGGCCTCCGGGCCGGCGAGGCCAGGGCCAAGGGTGGGCAGCCTGCCCCCCAGAGGGGCCGGGCCCGGACCCGGGGGCACAGGCTTCGGGTGGGGGAGGCGGCCGCCGGGAGATGCGGTGAGGCGGCGAGCTGGCCGCTGAGGTCCGCCCCCTCCTCCCCAGCGTGCTGCAGACGGACCCCTCCCGGACCCCCGCCCCGCGGCACGTCTGGGCGCGCCACAGCCTCCCCGTCACGGACCTGCACTGTGGCTTCGGGGGGCCCCTGGCCCGGGTGGCCACCGCCTCGCTGGACCAGACCGTGAAGGTAGGACCCTCGCCCTGCCCTGCCCGGCCGTGCCCCCGGCGTGGGTGTGCGCTCCGCCGGCGGCTCCAGACTGCTCTGAGTCCCGCGGACGCCCTGGCCTCGGGGACAGTGGACAGTCCAAGCCTGTGTGGGCTCGGAAATTCCCACTGGGCCCCGTTCCCAGCAGGTCCTGGCCAAGCCTCGGGGCACGTGAGGGTGTCCTCGGGTCTTTGGCTCCGGTGGGGGGCCCCGGGCTGGTCCGGCGGGAGCCTGCGGGCCGACAGTCGCTGATGTCGGCGGTGGCGGGCCCCCCAGACCCCCGGCCCCCGGGGCGACCGCGGCCATCGGAGGTCCCCGGGGCCAGCCCCTGGTGGCCGCGGCCCTCACCCGCCCCCGGCCCCCGCCCAGCTGTGGGGGGTCTCCTCCGGCGAGCTGCTGCTCTCCGTGCTCTTCGATGTGGGCATCCTGGCCGTGACCATGGACCTGGCAGAGCACCGCATGTTCTGCGGGGGCAGCGACGGCTCCGTCTTCCAGGTCGACCTCTGCACCTGGGTGAGCGCGCGGGCCGCCGGCGGGGCTGCGGGGCGGCGGGGGCTGGGGGCGCGGCCCCGCTCACCGGCGCCCCCCCGCAGCCCGGGCAGAGTGAGAGGAGCTTCCAGCCGGAGCAGGAGCCCGGGAAGGTGTTCCGAGGACACAGGTGCGGGGCGCGGGCGGTGCTGCCCGCGGGCGCGGGCGGGGGCTCTGGCGGCCCGGGAGCCAGCTCGCCCGTGCCTCCCCAGGAACCAGGTGACCTGCCTGTCCGTGTCCACGGACGGCAGCGTGCTGCTCTCGGGCTCCCACGACGAGACGGTGCGCCTGTGGGACGTGCAAAGCCAGCAGTGCCTGCGGACCGTGACCCTCAAAGGTGGGCGGGGCCGGCAGGAGGGCGGACCCGGTCCCCGGTGGGGGCGGAGCCCGCCGAGGGTGGTCCCGACCTCCGCCCGCGCCCCCTCCGTCCGCAGGCCCGGTGACCAACGCCCGCATCATGCTGGCGCCCTGCAGCATGCTCAGCTCGGACTTCCGGCCGGGCCTGCCGCTGCCCGCCTTCAACAAGCACCTGCTGGGCGCGGAGCACGGCGACGAGCCGCGCCGCGGGGGCCTCACGCTGCGCCTGGGCCTCCACCAGCAGGTACGCCTCGCCCGGGGGACCCGCGGCCTCAGGCACCCTTCTGGCCGCCCTCCGCCGGGCGCCTCTGCCCGCTGAGGCTAGGCTCGGCCCGGGAGCCGCACCGGCCGCCTGCAGAGGGCTGTGCCCAGCGCCGGCTACTGGCCCGGGGCAGGACGCCCGGCCGGACGGGCTCGGTCGGCAGCAGGGTCGGTCTGTCTCGCGGGCCGGCCGTCCCCGCGCACCGGAGGCCTAGCGGACTGCCAGGCCGGCCCTAGAGATCTGATGGCCGGCGCGGCCTTTCTGTCGCAGGGGTCAGAGCCCAGCTACCTGGAGCGGGCAGAGCAGCTGCAGGCAGTGACGTCCAGCACGCTGGAGAAGGTGGGGGGCCGCAAGACCCCGAGATGGGGAGGGGGCGGAGCCCAGAGGCGGGGAGGCGTGGGCGGGAGCCCGGCCCGCAGCGGCTGGAGGCCGGCGTTGGTGGAGGGGCCTCCCCGCGCCCCCGCCCGCCGCCCAGACCCCAGGGGCGCTCCCAGCCGCGCGGGGATGCGAGCCTCGCCCGCAGCTGAGCGCCGCCCCCGCGCCCTCAGAACGTGCTGGGCGGCCAGGACCAGGTCCGCATCCGCCTGACCGAGCTGGAGGAGGAGGTGCGCAACCTGCGCAAGATCAACCGCGACCTCTTCGACTTCTCCACGGGCATCATCCGGCGCCCGTCCAAGTGAGCGCGTCCGCCCCGCCTCGCCGGGCGCCCTCCGGGGTCGCGTGGAGCCCCGGCTGCCCCGCCGCGTCACGCGGCTGCTGTGCTGTTTCTAACAAAAGCCCTGAAATCTTGCCTCTCGGCCTCCTTGTGCCCCCGCCGGCGCCGCAGGGCCCGAGTGCAGACCGGCTCCGGAGCCTGGGGTCTCACCGGCACCCCGTGCGCTCCCGGGGCCTGCCCCCAGGGCAGAGTGGCTCGGGGACCCCGGACTCGTCACCCCAGTCCCTCCCCCCGCCTGGGTCAGAAGGCTGATTCGGGGGCAGCTGGCTCTGGGCCAGGGCCTGAGGGAGGCCAGCCTCCCCCCACCACACGTAGAACACCCTGGGGAGAACCTGGAGCCCAGCCCAAGCTTGGGCCCTCAGGAGTCCCACGGAACCTTCCAGAAAGCTGCCCCCAAGTGGCAGTCTGCTGAGTGCTCCGGGAAATGCACGTGAGCGAGCGGGTCCAGTGGGTGTCCTCTCCCAGGGCTCGCTGGCTCAGGCCCAGCACTGAACACCGAGGGTGCCGCAGTTGAGCTGGACAGGACGCCCGCCGGACGGGCTCGGCAGCGGTCGGTCTGTCTCGCGGCCGGCCGTCCCGCGCACCGGAGGCCTAGCGGACTGCCAGGCCGGCCCTAGAGATCTGATGGCCGGCGCGGCCTTTCTGTCGCAGGGGTCAGAGCCCAGCTACCTGGAGCGGGCAGAGCAGCTGCAGGCAGTGACGTCCAGCACGCTGGAGAAGGTGGGGGGCCGCAAGACCCCGAGATGGGGAGGGGGCGGAGCCCAGAGGCGGGGAGGCGTGGGCGGGAGCCCGGCCCGCAGCGGCTGGAGGCCGGCGTTGGTGGAGGGGCCTCCCCGCGCCCCCGCCCGCCGCCCAGACCCCAGGGGCGCTCCCAGCCGCGCGGGGATGCGAGCCTCGCCCGCAGCTGAGCGCCGCCCCCGCGCCCTCAGAACGTGCTGGGCGGCCAGGACCAGGTCCGCATCCGCCTGACCGAGCTGGAGGAGGAGGTGCGCAACCTGCGCAAGATCAACCGCGACCTCTTCGACTTCTCCACGGGCATCATCCGGCGCCCGTCCAAGTGAGCGCGTCCGCCCCGCCTCGCCGGGCGCCCTCCGGGGTCGCGTGGAGCCCCGGCTGCCCCGCCGCGTCACGCGGCTGCTGTGCTGTTTCTAACAAAAGCCCTGAAATCTTGCCTCTCGGCCTCCTTGTGCCCCCGCCGGCGCCGCAGGGCCCGAGTGCAGACCGGCTCCGGAGCCTGGGGTCTCACCGGCACCCCGTGCGCTCCCGGGGCCTGCCCCCAGGGCAGAGTGGCTCGGGGACCCCGGACTCGTCACCCCAGTCCCTCCCCCCGCCTGGGTCAGAAGGCTGATTCGGGGGCAGCTGGCTCTGGGCCAGGGCCTGAGGGAGGCCAGCCTCCCCCCACCACACGTAGAACACCCTGGGGAGAACCTGGAGCCCAGCCCAAGCTTGGGCCCTCAGGAGTCCCACGGAACCTTCCAGAAAGCTGCCCCCAAGTGGCAGTCTGCTGAGTGCTCCGGGAAATGCACGTGAGCGAGCGGGTCCAGTGGGTGTCCTCTCCCCAGGGCTCTGCGCGGGCTCAGCCCGCCTTGCCCGCGGAGCTGGACAGGCTCAGGGGTCCACACTGCCCGCCCCCAACACCGAGGGTGCCGCAGGCTCTGAGCCCCTGGTGGGTCACTGGCAGGAGCCGTGGGGGGCTGGGCCTCCGTGTGCCCCTCTGTTGCCCGGGCACCGTTCCTCACCCCTTGGTCTCCAGGGGCCCTGGAAGATGGGGCGTCAGGTTGGTGGGAACCCCAGTGGGGCCTCGGGCCACCTCGCCCGCCTGGGCCCCGCGTCCCCGGGCCCTGCCGTCCTCTGCCTGGCGCTGCCCCAGGATTCAGGGGCCTGGGGGAGATGCCAGCTCTGGACGCCCGGGTGCTGTTCTCTGCGTCTGGTCGAGTCCCGGACAGCTGGCCGGGGCCCAGCCTCTGGCCTTCACCTCCCTTGGCTCTGGCTTCGTCCCTGGGCGGTAGAGGTGTTGTCACCGTCCAGGCCCCCCGAAGTCAAGGACGCCCCAGCACAGCTCTGGACCCTCCGGGGCTGACCCAGGCCCGGGGGTCGCTCCATGCGTGGTTGGTGCCTGCAGGGCTGAGGGTGGGCACCTCTGGGCAGGGAAGGTGGGTCCCCTCCCCGGGGTGGCCGCTGTGATGACACTGACCTGAAGGCAGTCCCGGGGGGGCCGCCTGTCGGCAGCGTGCGGCCGGCCGCCTCCCCCCAGCTGTCCCCACGGCCCAACCGTGGGAGCCTGGCGGGTCTCCCGTCCCTGCTTTGCCGGCCACGCGGAGGGCTCAGAGGAGGTCGCTGGTGGGCTGTGGCCTCTCCCAGAAATCGCACATGGCCTCGAAGAAGCCGCTCCTGGCCCTGCGACATGATGTCCTCACGGAAAGGGGCGGCGTCTCCTGGGACTGAGGGGGCAGCCGAGGGGACGCCTGGCCCCGCCCGTGGTGCTGTGGCTCTTGTCTGAAAATCGGTAGAAACACGTCTGACCCTGCGTCCTGGGCCTCCGCGACCCGAGCGGGCGGGCGGGCGGCGTCCAGCGCCCACAGGTGACTGGCTGAGCGTGTAGAAACCTCGCGCCCCCGAGCAGCTGTTTAAGAAACAGGCCAGGCGTCCAGAGGCGATGGGGGCGTCCTCGAGTGCCTGGGCGGCGCTGGTGGAGGGTCGGGAGGCCAGCTCTGGCTGCTGCGGGCACGGGAGGCTCGGGCAGCCCTGCGGGGTCGCCCCGCTCCGGCGCTTCCCCAGAGGTGCGGGGGCAGGACTGCGCCCGCGTGCACACGTGTGACTCCGCTCCCAGAAAGTGGAGACGGCCCAGCTGTCCAGCGCGGCCCCTCCACGCCGCGGCGCGGGGCTCGGCCGGTGAAAGCCGAGGTCCCGGCACCTGCTCCACGCGGGCGGGCCTCGAGGACGCGGTGCTCGGCGAGCGAGGCCGACTCAAGGGCCGTCCGATGCCGCCCGCAGGGGGTCCCGGAGGAGTCGGGGACAGGAGTGGTCTGTGGGCACACGGGGCTCTGGGGAGGCTGGGATGGTCGCCCAGCGGGGAGTGCCCAGTGCCCCCGAGTGTGAGCTTCACTCCTCCGGGTTTTCCCACGGCCGAGGAAGAAGCCTGGCCCGCAGCCTTGTGTGCGGCGTGAACCCCGCCAGGCGCAGGCCGGCGCCCACCCTGGTCACCGCGTCGCTGGCCCGGGGACGGGGGCTCGTGCCCCGTGGCACTGGGGACGGCCCCGCGGGAGTCCCGGGAGGGCCCCGGGTGCCTTGCGGTGCCGCCCGGCCCAGCCCCGCCCGTCGCTGGAGGGTCTGCTGAGTTAGAGGCGAGGTCCCGGGGTCCCCGAGGACGCTGTCCTAGAGCTCCACCCAGTAGAGGGGCCTGGTGGCAGTGGGCGGAGGGGGGACCTCCCCGTGTGACCCTCCTTGTCCTGGGACGCCTGGCCGAGCGGCTGGGTGAGGTGGCCTTGTCACCTGGATGCTGGCCACCCGGCCCTCATTACTCACCTCAGAATTCAGTCGCTGCTGCTGGCCAGCACTTAGCGTTTTCATTCACCTAATGGAGTTTGTTCCCGGCTTCTAGAACACCGCATCCGAGAGGACATGCTTTTTTTGCGTGTGAGAAAAACAAACCCAAGGGCAGACTCCTTCACTAGGGCTGGAATGTTCCAGGCAGATCGGGCCCTGGGCCCTGCGGGGTCTTGGGGGAAGCCTGGTTTCTCCCCGACCTGGGGTGGGAGGTGGGTGGCCAGCTCTGGCTGCTGCGGGCACGGGAGGCTCGGGCAGCCCTGCGCGGTCGCCCCGCTCCGGCGCTTCCCCAGAGGTGCGGGGGCAGGACTGCGCCCGCGTGCACACGTGTGACTCCGCTCCCAGAAAGTGGAGACGGCCCAGCTGTCCAGCGCGGCCCCTCCACGCCGCGGCGCGGGGCTCGGCCGGTGAAAGCCGAGGTCCCGGCACCTGCTCCACGCGGCGGGCCTCGAGGACGCGGTGCTCGGCGAGCGAGGCCGACTCAAGGGCCGTCCGATGCCGCCCGCAGGGGGTCCCGGAGGAGTCGGGGACAGGAGTGGTCTGTGGGCACACGGGGCTCTGGGGAGGCTGGGATGGTCGCCCAGCGGGGAGTGCCCAGTGCCCCCGAGTGTGAGCTTCACCTCCGGGTTTTCCCACGGCCGAGGAAGAAGCCTGGCCCGCAGCCTTGTGTGCGGCGTGAACCCCGCCAGGCGCAGGCCGGCGCCCACCCTGGTCACCGCGTCGCTGGCCCGGGACGGGGCTCGTGCCCGTGGCACTGGGGACGGCCCCGCGGGAGTCCCGGGAGGGCCCCGGGTGCCTTGCGGTGCCGCCCGGCCCAGCCCCGCCCGTCGCTGGAGGGTCTGCTGAGTTAGAGGCGAGGTCCCGGGGTCCCCGAGGACGCTGTCCTAGAGCTCCACCCAGTAGAGGGGCCTGGTGGCAGTGGGCGGAGGGGGGACCTCCCCGTGTGACCCTCCTTGTCCTGGGACGCCTGGCCGAGCGGCTGGGTGAGGTGGCCTTGTCACCTGGATGCTGGCCACCCGGCCCTCATTACTCACCTCAGAATTCAGTCGCTGCTGCTGGCCAGCACTTAGCGTTTTCATTCACCTAATGGAGTTTGTTCCCGGCTTCTAGAACACCGCATCCGAGAGGACATGCTTTTTTTGCGTGTGAGAAAAACAAACCCAAGGGCAGACTCCTTCACTAGGGCTGGAATGTTCCAGGCAGATCGGGCCCTGGGCCCTGCGGGGTCTTGGGGGAAGCCTGGTTTCTCCCCGACCTGGGGTGGGAGGTGGGTGGCTTCCGTGCAGGGCGCCGCAAGGCCTGGCTTGGCCGGTGTTGAGTGGGCACGGGCCGGGGGCCGGCTGTCGTGGGGAGACGCAGGATGGAGGAGGAGGTAGGGGCCGGGAGCCATGGCAGGTTCTGGAGCAGCGGAGAGTGATGTCACCAAGTGTCCTCATCTGAACAGTAACTCAAGCGACAGAGTGGCTGCCATGCACAGGCAGTGGAGACAGGATCGCAAGCCAGGCTCCCCGCTGTCTCCCCGGAGTTGCCCCCAAATTAAAGAAAGCCGCAGGAAGGTGATGGGTTTGAGGGAGCTCACATGGGCAGGTGAGGGAGGTTTGAGCGGGGGCGTTGGGCCCTGGGGCCTTGAGGGGTGAGGAGATGCCTGGGCCGCGTTTCCTGCCCACGACTGGAGGGCAGGAGCTCTGTCCTACGGGTTCCATCAGAGACGGCGGCTCAGCTTCCCGGGGGCCGACGAGAGGAGCGCACCCCCAGAGGCGTTAGTCTGGGTGAACACTGCTTCCTGGAGAGAGAGCCTCGCTGCTGGGTGACGGACGCAAGCCGGCCCTGCTGGGCCTTGGTGTCCCTGACAGGATCAGTGGGCAATGTTTCAAGGATGGAGGAGGGCGACGATGGGTCCAGAGGTGACTGGAGACCTATATTGATGCAAAATCTCTCCCTAATGCTAACCTCGGTTTTCTCACCTGTAGAGTGGGCACAGAGCCAGGAGCCGTGGTCAGAACGCAGCCCCCGCTGCTGCGGCCTTCCGAGGCTGTTTGTCCCCCTGCATGTGGGCCCACCCAACACCTAGTGGCTTGCCTGGCCCTGGGGGACCCGGGAGGGCGAGGGCGGGGAGGGCAGGAGGACTTGGCAAACAAGCGGCGCGGGCTGGGCGGGGCGGCCGAGGTCCCGCCTCCCGCGGTCCCCCCGCGGCTCCGCCCCGCCGCGCCCGTCGGCAACTTTGGGATGGAGATCCTGCGGGCGCTGTGGCTCGGCCTGGCGCTGGCGCTGGCGCTGGGGCCGGGGCCGGGGCCCGGGCCCGCCGGAGGCCACCCGCACCCGTGCGGCGTCCCGGCTCGCCCGGGGGGCTCCGTGCGCCTGGGCGCGTTCCTGCCCCGCGCGCCCGCCGTCCGCGCCCGCGTCCGCGCCGCCCTGGCCCGGGCCGCCCTGGCGCCGCGGCTGCCCCGCAACCTGAGCCTGGAGCTGGTGCCCGCCGCCACCCACGCCCGCGACCCCGCCTCGCTGGCCCGCGGCCTGTGCCGGGCGCTGGCGGCCCCGGGAGTGGCGGCTCTGCTCGCCTTCCCCGAGGCGCGACCCCAGCTGCTGCAGCTGCACTTCCTGGCGGCCGCCACCGAGACCCCCGTGCTCAGCGTGCTGCGGCGGGAGGCGCGCGCGCCCCTCGGCTCCCCGGTACGCGGGCGCCCGGGCCGGGAGGGAGAAGCCCCGGAGGCCAGAGGTGGCTCCTCGGGGCTCGCGGGGCTCAGCCTTTGGACCCTAGATACAGGAGGCAGAGGGCCCGCCACGGCCTCGGGAGACCTGGCTCTCTGGACCCCGGATGTACCCGGACCTCAGGGACCCGGAGTGGGAGGCGGGAGCCCAGGGGCGCAGGGACCGAGAGCCTCAGCCTTCTGGCTCGGGAACTCCTGGGGACCCCCCTGGAGCACAGGTCGCTTCCCCGAGCTGAGCCTGGATAGCCGCCCCCTCGCCCGGTCCAGGGCGCCTTCGAGCCCCGCGGGCAGTGCCAGGAGGCTGGGGGCGAAGCGGGGCTCCCCGCTGGCTCTCCAGGAGCCGCAGGTTCGGCGGCCACGACTGGGGACCCTCCCGTCGTCGGCGTCTCCCCGGGCCCGCCCACAGCCCGCGCGGTGGCTCCCCGGGTCCCCAGGTCCCCAAACCCTCCCGCCTCCAGAGCCCCCTCCAGACTGGAGCCCATTCCGTCTTCCCGCCTCCGCCCCCAGGCTGGAATTCGGGTGAGAATGGGAGAAGGAGGAGAGAGGGTGACTCGCAGGGCCCTGGGGACCCCACGGTGCCCCAGGGAGCGAGCCCTCCTCTCCGGGCCTGCAGGGAGGGGCCTCCAAATCCACCTTGAAGCCCCCCCCCCAGGCCGTCCTTCTGAGAGCGGGGAGGTGCTGACCTTAGCGGAGGCCTGGGGTCTCGTTAACTCACCTCCCCGGGGTTCCTGCCTCCCGCCCGCGGGGGCGATAAGGACCCAAGTCCAGGCCGGTGGCGCCCTCTGCAGCCAGATCCAGGGACGGGACCCTGCGGCGGCCTGTCCGGCTTTCCCGGGGTACTGGCTTGTCCCCTCTTCCCCCGACTCGTGCCGGGGGCTGAGCAGCACGTCGCAGCCTTTGTCCCGGCGCTCAGCGCCCCGTCCCCACCTGGACAGCATCCTGCCTGCCTTAGGTGTCTGTCTCTCACCCCACACTCAGAGCAAATCCAGGAGAACTTTCTGGGTGCCCCTGGGCATGGGGCGGAGTCTGGATAGAGAGTGGGCAGTGGAGCTGGGTTTTGAAGGACGTGTAGGAGCTGGCTGACCTAGATAGGGAGCAGCCCTCTGGCTGAGGAGTTTAAAGACTCGGAGCGGCTGGAGCCAAGTGAGCAGGCCCTCGCGGGTCAGGCCAGGGCCAGGCTGCGCTGATGGCGATGGAGAGCAGGGCTTCGGGGCTGGGCGGAGGCAGGCAGGAGGCCCCGTTATCACCGCGGGGAGTGCTGACTGACGGGGGTGGAGAGAGTGGGTGGGACCCTGCGTGGCCTCCCCTGACCCGGCCGCCCTTTGCCAGCACCCCTTCCACCTGCAGCTGGACTGGGCCAGCCCCCTGGAGACGCTGCTGGAGGTGCTGGTGTCCCTGCTGCAGGCCCACGCCTGGGAGGACGTCGGCCTGGTGCTCTGCCGCGCGCGGGACCCCAGCGGCCTGGTGGCCCTGTGGACAAGCCGGGCGGGCCGGGCCCCGAAGCTCGTGCTGGACCTGAGCCGGCCCGCGCCGGGCGAGGAGGCAGGGCTGCGGGCGCGCCTGGCCCCGCTGGGGGCGCCCGCCCGGGGCTCGGCCCCGGTCGCCGCGGCCGTCCTCCTGGGCTGCGACGCGGCCGGCGCTCGGCAGGTCCTGCGGGCCGCGCCCCCCGGCCCCCGCTGGCTGCTGGGCACGCCGCAGGCCGCCGAGGCCCTGCCCACCGACGGCCTGCCGCCCGGGCTGCTGGCGTTCGGGGAGGAGGCGCGGCCCCCGCTGGAGGCTGCCATCCACGACGCGGTGGAGCTCCTGGCCCGGGCGCTGGGCAGCGCGGCCCGCGTGCAGCCGGAGCGCGCCCTCCTCCCCGCCGCGGTCAACTGCAGCGACCTGCCGCCGCCCGGGCTGGAGTCCCCGGGCCGTCTCCTGGCACGGTGAGCGGGAGGCCGGCTGCGCCTTTCGGGAGGGGGTGAGAGGCGACATTCTGCGGCCTCTGGCCAGTCCTCCAACGGAGGCAGAGCCTCCAGTAGGGGATTCCGCGGGCGGGGGTGGGGCGAGGCTGCGGGAGTCTCCGCCTGACCCCGGGGTCCTTCCAGGGGGACGGCGCCCTGGAGCCGGAGGCCCCACCTGGAACTCTGAACCGGGCAGCAGCCCTTGGCCTCGGCCAGAGCGGTCGCCGCTGCTCCCAGGGCGCGGGTGCCCGGGCCGGGAAGGGCACGGGGCGTGCGGGGCTCCCCAGCGCCCCGCGGGCGCCCGGTCCGAGAGGGGAGGCTGCGGCCGCGCCAGGGGGCGGGTCCTGACGCCGCCCCGCCGCCCGCAGGTTCCTGGCCGCTACGTCCTTCCGCGGGCGCTCGGGGCCCGTGTGGGTGACGCGCTCCTCGCAGGTGCACGTCGCGCGGCGCTTCCGCGTGTGGAGCCTCCGCCGGGACCCACGGGGGGCCCCGGCCTGGGCCGCGCTGGGCCGCTGGCGGGACGGGCGGCTGGAGTCCGAGGCGGGCGGCGCGGCGGAGCGGCCGCCGCCGCCGCCGCCGCCGGGCGCCCGGGCGCGGCCCAAGCTGCGCGTGGTGACGCTGGTGGAGCACCCGTTCGTCTTCGCCCGCGACCCGGACGAGGACGGGCGGTGCCCGGCGGGGCGGCCGTGTCTGGCCCCGGGCGCCAACGACTCGGCCGCCCTGGACGCGCTCTTCGCCGCGCTGGCCGCTGGCTGGGCGCCGCGCCGCTGCTGCTACGGCTACTGCATCGACCTGCTGGAGCGCCTGGCGGAGGACGCGCCCTTCGACTTCGAGCTGTACATCGTGGCCGACGGCAAGTACGGCGCGCTGCGCGCCGGCCGCTGGACCGGCCTGGTGGGCGAGCTGCTGGCCGGCCGGGCGCACATGGCCGTCACCAGCTTCAGCATCAACTCGGCCCGCTCGCAGGTGATGGACTTCACCAGCCCCTTCTTCTCCACTAGCCTGGGCATCATGGTGCGCGCGCGGGACACGGCCTCGCCCATCGGCGCCTTCATGTGGCCGCTGCACTGGTCCATGTGGCTGGGCGTCTTCGCGGCGCTGCACCTGACCGCGCTCTTCCTCACGCTCTACGAGTGGCGCAGCCCCTTCGGACTCACGCCCCGCGGCCGCAACCGGGGCACCGTGTTCTCCTACTCCTCGGCCCTCAACCTCTGCTACGCCATCCTCTTCGGACGCACGGTGTCCAGCAAGACGCCCAAGTGCCCCACAGGCCGCCTCCTCATGAACCTGTGGGCCATCTTCTGCCTGCTGGTGCTGTCCAGCTACACGGCCAACCTGGCCGCCGTCATGGTCGGGGACAAGACGTTCGAGGAGCTGTCCGGGATCCACGACCCCAAGGTGGGCGGCTGGAGGGGCTTCGGGGGTCAGAGGCCGCAGGTCTAACCCCCCCACGCCCATCCCCACCCCAGGGGGGCGGCTCACACTCCCGAGCTGCCGCGGAGCCCCGCGCCCAGCGGGGACAGCACGGCAGGGCTGTGGGCGAGAGTTGAGAGAGAAGCCAGAGGACCCGTGCGTGCGCGGAGGGCGGGCGTTCCTGCTGGTCCCGGGCTCAGCCTCCGTGCTCCCGCCGCAGGGGCCCCGGCTTCCGTCAGTGGTTGGTAACTAGATCTCACATGCCAGCAAGGAAGATGCAGCACAGCCAAAAAAAGGCTCACCGAGGAAAGTTCCAGTGAGGACGCGGGGCACACAGGGCCTGCTGAGGAGGCGTGATTTCTCCAGTGGAGGGTCAGACGTTCCTCTGGGAGGGCTGGCCGGGAGGCTCTCCTGCAGCATCAGGGAGCGCCTGCCGAGCAGAGGAGACAGGCCCGGGAGCAGGCGGGGCTGGGCGCGCCCGAGGGGCAGCGGAGGCCGCAGAGGGGCGGGAGGAGACAGGCAGGCCCTCCGGTGTGGGAGGACGTGGCCCTCGAAAACACATCCACTTGGAATTTTCACCGGGAGTCCTAGAGGTCGTGAGCAGAGCAGAGCTCGCCCCCGCCCACAGGTTTTCCTCTTCTCATGAAAGAATGGTAATATTCTGGAGTAGGGAGCAGGGGACGCCATGAAGGAGCCCATGGCCTGCTGCAGGATAATCCTGGCCAGGCACGTCCACGCGCCAGCCCTCGCCTCTGGATTATCCTGAAGCAAGTCCCAGGCCGCCTGCCATTTCATTATGAATATGTGGGGAATTTAAACACCAGGGACCCATTTTCTCAGTTGTCTTCTTCCCTCACGGTTTATTTGAATCTGGATCCAAAATGCACAGACATCGAGGATAGTTGAAACCTCTTTGTTACCAAACCAAACTCAGGTCCGCTCACCAGTGGGCAGTGAAGCCCGTCCACGGACGTGGGGTCGTGGCGAAGGAAACGGCAGGGTCCACTGCGGGCGGCAACGAGTCCGGGCAGCTAGTGCCCAAGACCTCAACGCCTGAGTGAGCGCCAGGGAAAAGTGCTGTGTGTTTGTTTAATCCTGGGCAAAGATTTTAAAGACAGAGCGAGGGAGGCGGCGGGAGGGATTCTAGTGGCGACGCAGGCGTCGAGAGTTCACACTCCCGAGCTGCGAGCCCCGCGCCCAGCGGGACAGCACGCAGGGCTGTGGGCGAGGTTGAGAGAAGCCAGAGGACCCGTGCGTGCGCGGAGGGCGGGCGTTCCTGCTGGTCCCGGGCTCAGCCTCCGTGCTCCCGCCGCAGGGGCCCCGGCTTCCGTCAGTGGTTGGTAACTAGATCTCACATGCCAGCAAGGAAGATGCAGCACAGCCAAAAAAAGGCTCACCGAGGAAAGTTCCAGTGAGGACGCGGGGCACACAGGGCCTGCTGAGGAGGCGTGATTTCTCCAGTGGAGGGTCAGACGTTCCTCTGGGAGGGCTGGCCGGGAGGCTCTCCTGCAGCATCAGGGAGCGCCTGCCGAGCAGAGGAGACAGGCCCGGGAGCAGGCGGGGCTGGGCGCGCCCGAGGGCAGCGGAGGCCGCAGAGGGGCGGGAGGAGACAGGCAGGCCCTCCGGTGTGGGAGGACGTGGCCCTCGAAAACACATCCACTTGGAATTTTCACCGGGAGTCCTAGAGGTCGTGAGCAGAGCAGAGCTCGCCCCCGCCCACAGGTTTTCCTCTTCTCATGAAAGAATGGTAATATTCTGGAGTAGGGAGCAGGGGACGCCATGAAGGAGCCCATGGCCTGCTGCAGGATAATCCTGGCCAGGCACGTCCACGCGCCAGCCCTCGCCTCTGGATTATCCTGAAGCAAGTCCCAGGCCGCCTGCCATTTCATTATGAATATGTGGGGAATTTAAACACCAGGGACCCATTTTCTCAGTTGTCTTCTTCCCTCACGGTTTATTTGAATCTGGATCCAAAATGCACAGACATCGAGGATAGTTGAAACCTCTTTGTTACCAAACCAAACTCAGGTCCGCTCACCAGTGGGCAGTGAAGCCCGTCCACGGACGTGGGGTCGTGGCGAAGGAAACGGCAGGGTCCACTGCGGGCGGCAACGAGTCCGGGCAGCTAGTGCCCAAGACCTCAACGCCTGAGTGAGCGCCAGGGAAAAGTGCTGTGTGTTTGTTTAATCCTGGGCAAAGATTTTAAAGACAGAGCGAGGGAGGCGGCGGGGGAGGGGGATTCTGTGACCAGCTGACGAGTCCGTGGTGAGGCCATGAGGAGTCCGCATCATCAGCCTTTTGGTTCTAATCCGTCTGGGGTCTCCGTGCTTGTGGGCAGCTTGCAGTGAACTTCCTGCCTCTGGCGAGGGTTTCAGTTCCTGCAGAACAGCTGAAAGGGAGGCCCTGCCTCAGGGGTTTCGGGCATACGGGACCTTAGTTCCCTGACCAGGGATTGAACCCACAGAGAAGTGTGGAGTCTTACCCACAGGGCCACCCGGGAAGCCTGCTGCCTCCGGGCGTTACCCGAGAAGGAACTGGAAGTCCTTGGCTTTGATGGCTAAACCATCTTAGTCTGGCTTGGCTCTTTTCCTGTTTCTGTATTTTCTCTTTTCTCTGACTCATTCTCTGGAACTCGGGGAAGGCCTAGGAGGCTAGAGTTCTTCTACAGACAAAAGCCGGGTGGAGGATGGGGTCTGTCCTGGGAAGGCCCCACGGAGTCATCTTGGCACCCTGTCTCTCTCACTAGTGATTTGTTTGTGGAAGTTGTGTGTGTCGCCCCGTGACGTCCCCCAGTGTTTGGGCCTGGCTGACCTCTGGCCATTCGCCTCTTTTGCCCGCCTCCCCATCCACGGCTTCCCAGGCGGCGCTCGTGGTAGAGAACATGGCCTGCTAATGCAGGAGACGTATCAAGAGACGCGGGTTTGATCCCTGGGTCAGGAAGATCCTCTGGAGGAGGGCACGGCAACCACTCCAGTCTTCTTGCCTGGAGAATCCCATGGACAGAGAGCCTGGCGGGCTGCAGTCCTCGGGGCGGCAAAGACTCGGACCACTAAAGCGGCCGAGCGTGCAGGCACGTGCCCACCTAGCGTCCCCTGTGAGCAGTCAGGAGACCTAGAGGGGTGGCCCCGCTCCTGCGGCTGCTCTTTAAGATGATTTAATTGAAAGCACTCGACAGCCGCCTGAGAACAGCCCAGGTGTAGAGCATCTCCTCCTGCGGAAGCTCTGGGCGGCCCTGCTTGCCTCGGGAGGCCCCAGGAGCTGGCAGAGAGGCGGCCGCCGAGGGCCAAGGGGCCAGGGCTGGGGCAGGAGGCGTGGGCAGGCCCGGGGTGTCAGGAAGGCCACGCCCGCAGGCTCTGCGGTGGACAGGCAGGAGGGGAAGACGGGCTGCGGTGGGAAGGCGTAGGGGCGCATCCAGCGGGGGTCTCGGGGTGGGGGGCGGCGGGAAGGTGTGCCGGGCAGAGGAGGAGTGGAGTCCAGGGCCTGGAGATGGCCACGCGCCGTTTAGGACAGCGGTTTCCAACGGGGCGGTCCTGCTCCCCGTGGACACTGGCCACCTGTGGCTTCCAGGCTGGGGTGGCACGGAGGGGATGGGGGCCTGGGGCGCTTCTGGCCGCGGGAGGAGCGTGGCGGCCGGGCCTCCCGGCGCTAACCAGGCGCCGGCCCGCAGCTGCGCCACCCGTCTCGGGGCTTCCGCGTCGGGACCGTGTGGGAGAGCAGCGCTGAGGCCTACATCAGGAAGAGCTTCCCGGCGATGTCGGCGCACCTGCGGCGCCACAGCGCGCCCACCACGCCCCGCGGCGTCGCCATGCTCACGTGAGCGCGGGGGCGCGCGGCGGTAGGGGGCGGGCACGGGGCGGGCGGAGCCGGCGGGCGGGCGGGCACCCTCACGGCCCGTGCCCTCCGCAGGAGCGACCCGCCCAAGCTCAACGCCTTCATCATGGACAAGGCGCTCCTGGACTACGAGGTGTCCGTCGACGCCGACTGCAGACTGCGGACCGTGGGCAAGCCCTTCGCCATCGAGGGTGAGGCGTCCCGGGGGCCGGTGCTCTGCGCGTTCCGGCGGGTGCCTACCGCTCTAACACATCAGTGTCCAGCCCGCCCCCACCCAGCGCCCGACCTTCCCTAGGCTATGGCATCGGACTCCCCAGAAATTCGCCGCTCACCTCCAACCTGTCTGAGCTCATCAGCGGCTACAAGTCCTCCGGATTCATCGACTTGCTGCATGACAAGTGGTACAAGATGGTGCCTTGTGGGAAGCGGGTCTTCGCAGTTCCTGAGGTGGGGCAGGGCCCGGGACGCAGGGTGGGCGAGGCTGGGGGCCCCGACCCGCGCGGCCCCTCACCAGGGCAGCCAGCCCTGCTCACCCCGCGACCCGCGTTATGTGCCTGCCTTTGTGCATCCTGTTCATCCTACACAACCCCAGCTCCGGTGCCCGCTCTTCCCCGACACCTCCCCTCTGAAAATGGAGCCCCCGCCCCTCTCTCTGGCCAGCCAGCGTCCACCCCCGTCGAGGGTCGGGGCTCCCCGCCGGGCTCGCCATGGCTGGAAGGGCTAGGTGCCTGCATCCTCCCCCAGACCCTGCAGATGGGCGTCCGCCACTTCTCGGGGCTCTTCGTGCTGCTCTGCCTGGGCCTGGGCAGCGCCCTGCTGAGCTTGCTGGGCGAGCACGTGTTCTACCGCCTGGCGCTGCCGCGCATCCGCAGGGGCCGCCGGCCGCAGTACTGGCTGCACACGAGCCAGGTGAGGCCGGGCGCCCCAGCGGAGGGGGCGCGGGTGGGCGTTTTCCTGCTGAGCTGACCTTCCTGCCTGCTGACCTGGCTCCTAGAGGATTCATCGCGCCCTCAACACGGAGCGGCCGCAGGGGCAGGAGGCGGCAGGATCGAGGTGAGGGGCCTCGGGCGGTGGTCCTCCCAGCAGCTCCTGCGCGCAGGCAGGCCACGCCTGCCGCCCTTCGCGCGTCTCCGGAGCCCTGACCCTAAGGGCCAGAGCGAGTCTGTGGGAGGGCTTGGCTGCCCAGCCCCTCTGTTCCCCAGGGGTCCGGAGCAGCGGCAGCGGGCCACGCCGGCCACCCCCACGGGCCCTGGGGGGCCAGAGCCGGGCCCGGGCCGTGGCGAGGGAGCGCCGCGTGCGCTTGGCGCCGGAGCCGGCTGTGGCTGCCGCCCTGGATGCGAACGTGGCCACGCCCGGCGGGTCCAGCTGTCTCTGTGCCGACGGCCAGCCGCCCGCCGAGCTGCCTTCTGGCGCCGCGCGCCCGGGGGAGCTTGAGGATCTGGACCGGCGCATCGCACGCGCCCGTGAGCGCCTCCGCCAGGCGCTGCTGCGACGCGGGGAGCTGCTGGCCCAGCTGGGTGAGCAGGTGCAGGAGGAAGGGCCCGGGACGCAGGGTGGGCGAGGCTGGGGGCCCCGACCCGCGCGGCCCCTCACCAGGGCAGCCAGCCCTGCTCACCCCGCGACCCGCGTTATGTGCCTGCCTTTGTGCATCCTGTTCATCCTACACAACCCCAGCTCCGGTGCCCGCTCTTCCCCGACACCTCCCCTCTGAAAATGGAGCCCCCGCCCCTCTCTCTGGCCAGCCAGCGTCCACCCCCGTCGAGGGTCGGGGCTCCCCGCCGGGCTCGCCATGGCTGGAAGGGCTAGGTGCCTGCATCCTCCCCCAGACCCTGCAGATGGGCGTCCGCCACTTCTCGGGGCTCTTCGTGCTGCTCTGCCTGGGCCTGGGCAGCGCCCTGCTGAGCTTGCTGGGCGAGCACGTGTTCTACCGCCTGGCGCTGCCGCGCATCCGCAGGGGCCGCCGGCCGCAGTACTGGCTGCACACGAGCCAGGTGAGGCCGGGCGCCCCAGCGGAGGGGGCGCGGGTGGGCGTTTTCCTGCTGAGCTGACCTTCCTGCCTGCTGACCTGGCTCCTAGAGGATTCATCGCGCCCTCAACACGGAGCGGCCGCAGGGGCAGGAGGCGGCAGGATCGAGGTGAGGGGCCTCGGGCGGTGGTCCTCCCAGCAGCTCCTGCGCGCAGGCAGGCCACGCCTGCCGCCCTTCGCGCGTCTCCGGAGCCCTGACCCTAAGGGCCAGAGCGAGTCTGTGGGAGGGCTTGGCTGCCCAGCCCCTCTGTTCCCCAGGGGTCCGGAGCAGCGGCAGCGGGCCACGCCGGCCACCCCCACGGGCCCTGGGGGCCAGAGCCGGGCCCGGGCCGTGGCGAGGGAGCGCCGCGTGCGCTTGGCGCCGGAGCCGGCTGTGGCTGCCGCCCTGGATGCGAACGTGGCCACGCCCGGCGGGTCCAGCTGTCTCTGTGCCGACGGCCAGCCGCCCGCCGAGCTGCCTTCTGGCGCCGCGCGCCCGGGGGAGCTTGAGGATCTGGACCGGCGCATCGCACGCGCCCGTGAGCGCCTCCGCCAGGCGCTGCTGCGACGCGGGGAGCTGCTGGCCCAGCTGGGTGAGCAGGTGCAGGAGGAAGGGCCCGGGGACAGCCCGTGACGCGCCACCACGCCCTCCTCCCGCCGCAGCAGACCCACCCGGGGGCCCACCCAGCCACGGGGACCCACGGGCCCTCGCAGACGCGGCAGGACGCTGTCCAGAGACAATTTATTCTATACACAAACACCATTTTGTACTGCAATTAAATAGAGTGGAATGAGCGCTCTTCAGCATTCTTCGTGAGTGACCGGGCTGGGCCACTGGCCACCTCCTGCCCCCGGCTGCCGAGGACGACGGCGCTGGCGCCCTGCTCCTGGCCTTCCCGGCCCCAGCCCGGGCCCGTCGGGTGGCCGTGGAAAGGCACTGGGCACGGCAGAGCACCCGCCGAGCTGGCCCACCCGGCTGCCCTTGCCCTAGACGAGCCCGCTCTGCCCGGGCAGCTGGCTCCGCGCTCTCACCCGCCCCTCAGGCCCCTCCACGGAGTTCCGCCCCCTCTCCTCCTCTGGCTCAGGCTGGTCTCAATTTGCTAGCTGAGGCCCATCGTGGACACGGACAGGCTGCAGGCTGGCCCCATGCCCTGTGGGGGAGACGCCCGCCTCCCAGCAAACCCGATGGACCCACGCCACCCACGGCAGGCTGGGCACTCCCGGAGCCACCCGGGGCAGCCTCCCGGGCCCCGAGGGCTCCAGCCAGGTCACACCCAGCTGGCCTAAGTGGCCAGGGACAGAGGCGGTCAGCTGCCCAGGGCTCAGGAGCCAACCTCTGAGGGCGTGTCCACTGAATCCGGGGACGCAGGGCTGGGTCCACTCCCCCTGGCGGCCTGGGGGCCTGGGTCAGACGGCGGGGTGCTGTCCTGGGGCAGCCCCCCACTGGGGTTCAGGGGGCTGGCTGACCGCCGCTCCAGGAGGGAGGCACTCAGGCCAGACAGGAAGGAGGCCTCCGTGATTAAGGCCGCCGTCTCGGCCACCCAGCCCAGGTCAGCACTGGCCGCCGCGGCCACCAGAGGGCTGGGCACCTCAGCCATGGGCCCGGGGCCCCCGCCAGCACCCTGCGAGCCAGGGCCCAGGGCAGGGGGCGGGCTGGTGGCGCCGGGGGTGGCCGCCGGGATGCCTCCGTTGTTGTTCAGGTCGTCGGGCAGGGCCGTGGGCGTGCCGGGGCCCAGCGGCGGGGTCTGCAGCAGCATCTCCTGGACGCGGATCTGCTGCAGGATGGCGGGCAGCTCGTAGTGGTGGAAGAAGTAGATCATGGAATGCTGGAGGGCAGGCATGGGGTCAGGCAGGCCGGGCGGGCGCCCCAGGCTGGGCCCCGGGCGCCGGTCCCGAGGGAAGCCCGCCTCACCTGGATGAAGAGCCAGGAGGTGACGAGCGCCAGGCTGCTGTACTGCCCGTTGAAGCGGTAGTGGTAGGCGTAGAAGGCGAAGTGGTACAGGTAGAAGAACCTGCGAGGGGCACAGTGAGCCGCTGCCCCCGGCGCCCCCGCCGCCCACCACCGGGCCCGGTGCCCACCGAAGCCAGTGCCGCTTGCTGGTGCTGGTGTGGCAGCAGATGGCATCATACTGGTCGGCCAGCCACACGATGAGGATGATGTAGAAGGCCGTGGTGGTGTCGTTGAAGAACTCAGACATGATGGCCTCCATCCCTGCGGGCAGACGGGCGCCGCCGGTGAGCGCGGGCGGCGGGCCGCCGGGCAAGGGGGCGGGGCGCGGGGCGCGGGGTCCTCACCCACGAGGGCCAGGATGACGGTCAGCAGGGGCGCTGCGGGGAAGGCGATGGCCATGTTCATCTCCAGCATCTGCAGCAGGTCCACTGCGGGAGGGGCGGGCGGGCAGACCGGGTGAGGCGCCCGGGGACGCAGGGCTGGGTCCACTCCCCCTGGCGGCCTGGGGGCCTGGGTCAGACGGCGGGGTGCTGTCCTGGGGCAGCCCCCCACTGGGGTTCAGGGGGCTGGCTGACCGCCGCTCCAGGAGGGAGGCGCTCAGGCCAGACAGGAAGGAGGCCTCCGTGATTAAGGCCGCCGTCTCGGCCACCCAGCCCAGGTCAGCACTGGCCGCCGCGGCCACCAGAGGGCTGGGCACCTCAGCCATGGGCCCGGGGCCCCCGCCAGCACCCTGCGAGCCAGGGCCCAGGGCAGGGGGCGGGCTGGTGGCGCCGGGGGTGGCCGCCGGGATGCCTCCGTTGTTGTTCAGGTCGTCGGGCAGGGCCGTGGGCGTGCCGGGGCCCAGCGGCGGGGTCTGCAGCAGCATCTCCTGGACGCGGATCTGCTGCAGGATGGCGGGCAGCTCGTAGTGGTGGAAGAAGTAGATCATGGAATGCTGGAGGGCAGGCATGGGGTCAGGCAGGCCCGAGCGGGCGCCCCAGGCTGGGCCCCGGGCGCCGGTCCCGAGGGAAGCCCGCCTCACCTGGATGAAGAGCCAGGAGGTGACGAGCGCCAGGCTGCTGTACTGCCCGTTGAAGCGGTAGTGGTAGGCGTAGAAGGCGAAGTGGTACAGGTAGAAGAACCTGCGAGGGGCACAGTGAGCCGCTGCCCCCGGCGCCCCCGCCGCCCACCACCGGGCCCGGTGCCCACCGAAGCCAGTGCCGCTTGCTGGTGCTGGTGTGGCAGCAGATGGCATCATACTGGTCGGCCAGCCACACGATGAGGATGATGTAGAAGGCCGTGGTGGTGTCGTTGAAGAACTCAGACATGATGGCCTCCATCCCTGCGGGCAGACGGGCGCCGCCGGTGAGCGCGGGCGGCGGGCCGCCGGGCAAGGGGGCGGGGCGCGGGGCGCGGGGTCCTCACCCACGAGGGCCAGGATGACGGTCAGCAGGGGCGCTGCGGGGAAGGCGATGGCCATGTTCATCTCCAGCATCTGCAGCAGGTCCACTGCGGGAGAGGGCGGCGGGCGGGCAGACCGGGTGAGGCGCCCGGGGGAGGGGGGGGGCGGTGGCCGGGGGGGATACTCACCAATGAAGACGAAGATCTGGTGGTGGGAGTAGCGCAGGAGCATGGAGACGCTGAGCGTCTGCAAGGGGCCGGCGTGAGGCCTCGGCCGCCCCGCCCCTCCGCCGCCGGCCCCTCCCCTCGGCCGCCCCGCCCCTCCCTTCGGCCGCCCCGCCCCCTCCGCCGCCGGCCCCGCCCCCGGCACTCACGAAGATGACCATGATGACAAAGGCGGCCAAGTAGGACGTGCGGGCCATCCACATGCTGACGAATCGGTAGTGCTCCCCGGACACCACGTTCCGCAGGAAGCCTGCAGGAGCAGCGGCCGTTCGTCCCGGCCCGGCCCGGCCCGGCCCGGCCCGGCCCGGCCCGCCCCGCCCCGCCCGGCGCGCACCCTTGTTTTCCTCGTTCTCGGCCAGGCCCTTCACGCTGGACATGAGGATGTCGTCGTAGCCCAGGAACTCTGCCAGCAGCAGGCGGCTGAAGCGGTCCCCAAAGCACTGGTCGCGCGTCGGGTCTGTGGGCGGGACCGCGTCCCCGAGGTCAGCGCTGCCCGCCCCCGGCCTGCCCACGGCTGGGAACGCGGGAACGCGGGAACGCAGGCTCGGTGCGGGCAGAGCCTCGGGCAGCCTCCAGGAGCTGGGCAGCGGGGACGGCCCCCAGTCCTAGACTCTTCAGGGCCACCCCTCCCCAACGAAGACCCCGAGCCTGAGAAAGCCGCTCCCGCGCCACTCACCCAGGGTGACCACCATGACGGGGATGCCGAGCCGCTGCCGCGTGGCCTGCGACAGCCGCAGGAAGCCGTACTCCAGCGAGTACTCCACGATGTACTCGTCCTGCGGCCAGGCTGCGGTGAGGACAGGGCCGGTCGGCGGAGGCGCCCTCGGCCCCCTGCCCGTCACGGGACGGCCGCCCCAGGAGGAGTACCTTTCGGGGGCGTCTCAGGGAACGGGAACTCCCGGCTGTCGTTCAGGGCCTCGGGGCCAGCCGGGGGCTTGAACACCTTGGGCTCGATGTCCAGCTCAAACTGCACGGTGGGAAGCGGGGGTCAGGAGGCCCGTGGGAGCCCAGAGCTGGGCCTGGCAGCCTCTGCCCCACCAAGTTAGGGGACGCGCCTGTCCCCTCGAGGCCCAGACACGGGGCTCCCCGAGACGCCTGGGGGAGGGTCTGAGGGACAGGATCGGGGGCTGGGCCGCACAGCACCCGCCCACCGGCCCAGGCCCGCGGCTGCCCAGCACCGCCCGCCCTCCAGGCTGAGGGCTGCCGCCAGGACGGCCGGCCCGCTCAGCGCCCAGCCCAGGGCCTGCGTCTGGGTCGGCCTGCCCGTAGCGCCCCGGAGCGCAGCCGGTCCCGGGTGCCGGCCCGAGGCCGCGGCAGCAGGAGCCGGAGGGGAGGCCTGCGCCCGGCCCGGCCGCCCACCTTGATGGAACTGTTCCCGAACATCTCCACGGTCAGCTCCTCCTCCTCCTCCTCCAGCTCCAGGCCGCCCGGCTCCACGGCCAGGCCAGGGAGGCCGCCGCGGCCGCCGCCGCAGAACTGCAGGAGGACGGGCGCGCGGCGGGAGTCGGGCTGCACCTCCACGCGCAGGATGCCCTCCCGCGGCCACCGGTCGCGCACGTGCTCCAGGCAGCTGATGGGCGAGCGCGAGAAGGCGACGTGGATGTAGGCCAGGACGAAGAGCACGCACAGGGCCTGCGGAGGGGCCGTCAGTGGAGGGGCCGCCTGGGGGCCGGCTCGCCGGCTCCGGGCAGCCTGGCTCCCGCGACCACCCGAGCGAGCTGGCCTCTCAGCCCGGACGCCCTGTCGCCTGAGGCCCGCTCCCTGACCCACGCCTTGGGCGGAGAGCCGGACGGGTGCCGCAACCTGGGGGCCCAGGTCACACCCGCTCCCACATCCTCCCCGGGGGTACAAGCCCACAGCAGCAGCAGCAGGACCGTGGGAGAGGAGGCCAGAGCCCGAAGCCGCTCTTTGTCCTCCGTCCGGACACGGAGGCCCCGGGGCATGGTGGACCGCCTGCCCCGTCCTCTCCCAGCCCGCCCCAAGCCGCAGGGAGGCGCCGGCGCCCGCCGCCCCTCTGGAGCCTGCAGAGTGGGCACAGGTGGGCCAGCAGAGCCCCCGCCGCGTGCTGGCCACAGGGGCGGTGACCTTCAGGCACGCCGGGCTGGGGAGGCCCCGCGCGGAGCCCTGCTGTTCCCGAGACCGGCAGGAGCCCGCCGGCCCCAGGCCCGTCAGCTGTGCCAGCTGCCCGTCTGCCCGGGGGAGCCGGGAGCTGGAGGGTCGCGGGGACAGGCAGACAGACGCACGGCCCTGCCCTGGCCTTCAGCTGCTCGGCGGCGCACAGGGCCGGGCCCTGCCTGGCCAGGGGCCTAGGAGGCAGCGTGGCCGGCGGCCGAGGCCCCCACAGGCCGGAGATGGGCCCCCCAGGCACGGTTTCCTTGGGAGCCCTGGGCACCTGTCCCCAGCGTCGTGTCTGGGGTCTGTGCGTGGTGACGGGAGCCAGGCCATCACGGGGGCCACAGCGGCAGCCGCGCTCCTGGGCGCGGGAGGGGCCGTGTCCACCACGCTGTCCGCCCTGAGCAGGAGGACAGCACGAGCCACGCGCCGAGAGAGCGGAGGGTGCTGACCCGCAGGGGGCCGGGGGCCGGGGCCGGCCAGCTCCTCCCTGGGGTGCCCACGCCACCGCCACCCAGTGCGCCGCCCGCACAGCTGGAGGGGGCGGGGCCGGGGCCTAAGCTGGAGGGCCCGCGGGCAGGGCAGCTGGGTCGTGAGAGGGGTGGGCACAGGAGCGGGTGGGGGACCCGGGACCCTGCCGCGTGCTAGTCCCCACTGTCACCCGGGCGCCCCTCCAGCGCCCCTCACAGCCCCTTCTCCCCGAACCAAGACCCCAGGCGGGGTCGGTCACCCTGACCAAGCGGGCGGCCCCTGCAGGCGGGCCAGGGCGCTCACCCATGGGGACAGACCTGGCCCTGGCGTGGACTGTGGACCAAGCTGACAGACCTCGGATCGATCAACACGAACTCACCCAGCAGGCCGCCCCCTCCTCGGGATTTTAGGAGTCTGTCCAAGGCCTTTTCTGCCCTCTGCCTGGCAGCTGGCCTCGCCACGGCACAGGCCCTGGGTGCTCCAGCCTTGAACCTCCGGTACCCCGTGACCCCACGCTTCACCTCACGGGCCACGCTGCTGCACCGTGGCGCCAGCCCCAGGGCCTTTCCACGCGCCATCCCTGGGGCCCACCACCGTCCTCACTCTGACTGGGACCCTGTCCTTCCTCTCCTCCCTTCCTCCTGGTCGGCCCACTGAGCGCTGGTCCCAGGGACGGGCACGAGGTAGCAGAGGCCAGCAGGACCAGCTCTGCGGGCGGCAGGGGAAGACGTGCCCCAGGAAGCGGCCAGCGGGCGAGGCCAGGAAGAGAACTAGCTGGGAAGCAAAGAAGGAGCCTTTCTGCAATCGAGAGGCCGGCCGGCCCCGCCCTCACCGTCCACGGAGCACGGGGGTCAGGAGGGGCCGGGGCAAAGCCGGGCCTCCCGGCTGCAGCCCCGTGAAGCGAGGAGACTCACGGGCCTCGACCCCCTGGCCCCCAGCCAGGGACAGCGCTCGGACGCGCAGCCTGCTCCCGGGCCCGCCCGACACCCGGCCTGCTCCTTGGTCCGGCTGGGAGGCGGAAGGACAGCGCCGAGCGCCCGGAAGAGGCGGCTGAGCCCCGGGGACCCACTCGGCCCGGCACCCCGCCCTCGAGTGACCGGGCTCTTCCCGAGAAGCGGGGGCGGCGGCCGGCGCTTCTTCCCCGAGGCCCCCGCCCCTCTCGGCAGCCGAGGGTCCCGGCCACCCAGCGGGGCCGCGCGCCCAGGAACCCTCCAGAGCCCAGCCCCGGGCCCCCGGAGGGGACACGCGCTGCCGCCCCGGGGCTGGGCCCGCCCCCCGGGAGCCGCCGGCGCCCCTCGCCGCCCGTCCCGCAGGCGGACCCGGAGCCCAGGGGCGCGGCTCGCGGGGCAGGGCCGGCTCCGCGCAGGCCCACCCGGCGGCGGGTCCCCGGCGCGACCCTCCGCGCGCCGCCGGCCCGGGGCCCCCGGTCGCCTTCGCGGCGGCTCAGACGGGCGTCCGGGCCGGGCGGGACGAGGGCGGCGGGGCCGGGGCGGCCGAGGAGACGATCCCGACCGGAGCCCCGGGGGAGCGGCCGCCGCGCGGGGCCCCGGTCACCTTGAGCAGCACGAAGAACTCGAAGAGCCGGCGGAAGGCGGGCGGGAAGAGGCGCGAGTAGGTGACAGCCATCTTGAAGAAGAGCGCGTGGAAGAGCCGGTCGCGCACGTTGATGAGCGGGTTGGGGTTGAGGTTGGGGGCGCGAGGCCCGCGCGCGGGAGCCGGGCCGCCGCCGCCGCCGTTGGGCCCCGGCCCCGGGGCTCCGGGCGCCGCGTGCTCCGACATGCCGCCCCGCGTCGCGCCCTAAAGACCCGCGGATCCCCCAGGGCGCCTCGCCGCCGCCATCGGGCGTCCTCGCCGCCGCCGCGCTGCTCACGGCCGCCCGGCCGCCGCCGCCATCTTCCGCCTCCGCGCCCCGGCTGACGCCGGAGAGTCGCCGCGCCGGCCAGAGCGGCCGCCCCGCGCGCGCGGGGCACGCCGGGAAGCCGGAGGCCGACCCGCGGCAGGGGCGGGGCCGGGGGCGGGACCGCCCGGGTCATTTGCATATTGCCCCGACGAGCCCCGCGGCGGCGAGGCGGGCGTCCGGGCTGGCCCCTGTCTCAGGGTCCTGGAGGGGATGAGACGTCCTGAAGGGGGATGCTGCTGCTGGAGATGCCTTTTACGGGCAGTCTAGAAATTTTGCTGAAAATAAACTCACAATAGATTCTGGCTGAAAGTGATTGGGTTTACGGCTTTTAAAGAATGCCTTTAGCGCCTGTGGAGTTAGTCTGTGTTCCATGCTCTTTCCTTCGCAATAGCAGTGGCGTTTCCAGCCATGTTTATTGTGGTGTCCCAAGAACGTGGAGTTACGCGAGCGGCGGCCTCCTTTGCCAACTCTCTATAGTTGGCAAGCTGGTCCGGAAGTGCATGGAGGCCAGCTAGAGAACCCCTCCCAGGTTCTCCTCCTTACTGCCACCAAGCGTCCGAAACCTGCGGCCCGAGTGATAACCGCAGACGTGCTCACTCACTCACCTTAGAAACGCCTGGGCGCCTCCTAGCACCCAAGGCAGAAATGAGCTAGGAGGTCAGTTGTGTTTATGCGCGGCGCGCCAGGCTTCCCTGACCTTCACCGTCTCCAGGAGCTTGCTCAAACTCAGGTCTTGAGTCAGTGATGCCATCCAACCATCTCATCTTCTGTCCTCCCCTTCTCCTCTGCCTTTTGTTTTTCCCAGCATCACGGTCTCTTCAAATGAGTGGTCTCTTCCCATCAGATGATCAAAGTATTGGAGCCTCAGCTTCAGTCCTCATTCCTTCCAATGAATACTCGGGGTTGATTTCCTTTAGGATTGACCGGTTTGATCTCCTTGCAGTCCAAGGGACTCTCAAGAGCCTTCTTCAACGCCCCAGTTTGAAGGCATCAATTCTTCAGTGCTCAGCCTTCTCTATGGTCCAGCTCTCGCATCCGTACGTGACTACAGGAAAAATAGTTTTGACTGTACGGACTTTTGTTGGCAAAGTGATGTTCCTGCTTTTTAATATGCTGTCTAGGTTTGTCTTAGCTTTTCTTCCAAGGAAAATTTCATGGCTGCGGTCACTGTCTGCGGTGATTTTAGCCCAAGAAAATAAGGTCTGCAACTGTTTCCACTGTTTGCCCATCTGTTTGCCATGCTCTTTGTTTTTTGAATGTTGAGTTTTTGGTCAGCTTTTTCACTCTCCTCTTTCACCTTCATCAAGAGGCTCTTCAGGTCCTCTTCGTTTTCTGCCGTAAGGGTGGTGTCATCTGCATACCCGAGGTTGTTGATATTTCTTCTGGAAATCTTGATTCCAGCTTTTGTTTCATCCAGACTGGTGTTTCACATGATGGACTCTGCAAATCGTTAAATAAGCAGGGTGACAATATATAGCCTGATTCCTTCGCAATAGCAGTGGCGTTTCCAGCCATGTTTATTGTGGTGTCCCAAGAACGTGGAGTTACGCGGCGGCCTCCTTTGCCAACTCTCTATAGTTGGCAAGCTGGTCCGGAAGTGCATGGAGGCCAGCTAGAGAACCCCTCCCAGGTTCTCCTCCTTACTGCCACCAAGCGTCCGAAACCTGCGGCCCGAGTGATAACCGCAGACGTGCTCACTCACTCACCTTAGAAACGCCTGGGCGCCTCCTAGCACCCAAGGCAGAAATGAGCTAGGAGGTCAGTTGTGTTTATGCGCGGCGCGCCAGGCTTCCCTGACCTTCACCGTCTCCAGGAGCTTGCTCAAACTCAGGTCTTGAGTCAGTGATGTCATCCAACCATCTCATCTTCTGTCCTCCCCTTCTCCTCTGCCTTTTGTTTTTCCCAGCATCACGGTCTCTTCAAATGAGTGGTCTCTTCCCATCAGATGATCAAAGTATTGGAGCCTCAGCTTCAGTCCTCATTCCTTCCAATGAATACTCGGGGTTGATTTCCTTTAGGATTGACCGGTTTGATCTCCTTGCAGTCCAAGGGACTCTCAAGAGCCTTCTTCAACGCCCCAGTTTGAAGGCATCAATTCTTCAGTGCTCAGCCTTCTCTATGGTCCAGCTCTCGCATCCGTACGTGACTACAGGAAAAATAGTTTTGACTGTACGGACTTTTGTTGGCAAAGTGATGTTCCTGCTTTTTAATATGCTGTCTAGGTTTGTCTTAGCTTTTCTTCCAAGGAAAATTTCATGGCTGCGGTCACTGTCTGCGGTGATTTTAGCCCAAGAAAATAAGGTCTGCAACTGTTTCCACTGTTTGCCCATCTGTTTGCCATGCTCTTTGTTTTTTGAATGTTGAGTTTTTGGTCAGCTTTTTCACTCTCCTCTTTCACCTTCATCAAGAGGCTCTTCAGGTCCTCTTCGTTTTCTGCCGTAAGGGTGGTGTCATCTGCATACCCGAGGTTGTTGATATTTCTTCTGGAAATCTTGATTCCAGCTTTTGTTTCATCCAGACTGGTGTTTCACATGATGGACTCTGCAAATACGTTAAATAAGCAGGGTGACAATATATAGCCTGACATACTCCCTTCCTAGCTTGAAACCAGTCTGCTATTCCGTGTCTGGCTCTGACTGCTGCTTCTTGTCCTGCATACAGGTTGCTCAGGAGGCAGGTACGGGGGTCTGCATTCCCATCTCTGTCCGAATTTTTCCAGTTTGTTGTGATCCACACAGTCCAAGACTTTAGCAGAGTCAGTGAAGCAGAAGTAGGTGTTGGGCTTCCCCGGTGGTCCAGTGGGTAAGGACACCGCCTTGCAGTGCAAGGGGCGCCGGTTCGATCCCTGGCCTGGGAAGATCCCACGTGCCGCGGAGCGGCTGGACCGATGTGTCCAATTACCGAGCTGGAGCTCTGGAGCGCATGTGCCCAGAGCCAGTGCTCTGCAGTGAGAGAGGTCACTGTGATGGGAGGCCCACACGGGCCAAAGGACAAAGATGGATGAAAATAGATAAATGAAAGACCAATGAAAGAGGCCAAAAATTAAGAAAAAAAAAAAAAGAAGAAGTAGATGTTCTTCTGGAATTCCCTTGCTCTTTCTGTGGTCCAACGAATGTTGGTAATTTGATCTCTGGTTCCTCTGCCTTCTCTAAATCCCGCTTGTACATCTGGAAATTCTTGGTTCAGGTACTGCTGAAGCCTAGCTTGGAGTTTGAGCGGTACTTTGCTAGCATGTGAAATGAGTGCAGTTGTGCGGTAGTCTGAACATTCTCTGGCACTGCCTTTCTTTGGGACTGGAAGGGTAGTAATAGGATCTAACACTCATTGAGCACCTGCTGTATGCCGGGTACAGTGCTTCCATCCCCCATTCCCTGGCAAGGCAGGGCGGGCCACAGCAGGGACCGTGGAGGGCAGGAGGAGCCAGAGTCCGGGCCTGGGGGAGCAAACCTGAGCGCTGGCCCTGGGAGTGATGCCCAAGGCCTGGGGGTCTCAGTCACAGTCACGGCCTCTGAGGAAGCTGTGTTAGAGCCTCAGAGACACTGGCCGACCTGCCGCCTGGTGGTGTCATCTGCATACCCGAGGTTGTTGATATTTCTTCTGGAAATCTTGATTCCAGCTTTTGTTTCATCCAGACTGGTGTTTCACATGATGGACTCTGCAAATACGTTAAATAAGCAGGGTGACAATATATAGCCTGACATACTCCCTTCCTAGCTTGAAACCAGTCTGCTATTCCGTGTCTGGCTCTGACTGCTGCTTCTTGTCCTGCATACAGGTTGCTCAGGAGGCAGGTACGGGGGTCTGCATTCCCATCTCTGTCCGAATTTTCCAGTTTGTTGTGATCCACACAGTCCAAGACTTTAGCAGAGTCAGTGAAGCAGAAGTAGGTGTTGGGCTTCCCCGGTGGTCCAGTGGGTAAGGACACCGCCTTGCAGTGCAAGGGGCGCCGGTTCGATCCCTGGCCTGGGAAGATCCCACGTGCCGCGGAGCGGCTGGACCGATGTGTCCAATTACCGAGCTGGAGCTCTGGAGCGCATGTGCCCAGAGCCAGTGCTCTGCAGTGAGAGAGGTCACTGTGATGGGAGGCCCACACGGGCCAAAGGACAAAGATGGATGAAAATAGATAAATGAAAGACCAATGAAAGAGGCCAAAAATTAAGAAAAAAAAAAAAAGAAGAAGTAGATGTTCTTCTGGAATTCCCTTGCTCTTTCTGTGGTCCAACGAATGTTGGTAATTTGATCTCTGGTTCCTCTGCCTTCTCTAAATCCCGCTTGTACATCTGGAAATTCTTGGTTCAGGTACTGCTGAAGCCTAGCTTGGAGTTTGAGCGGTACTTTGCTAGCATGTGAAATGAGTGCAGTTGTGCGGTAGTCTGAACATTCTCTGGCACTGCCTTTCTTTGGGACTGGAAGGGTAGTAATAGGATCTAACACTCATTGAGCACCTGCTGTATGCCGGGTACAGTGCTTCCATCCCCCATTCCCTGGCAAGGCAGGGCGGGCCACAGCAGGGACCGTGGAGGGCAGGAGGAGCCAGAGTCCGGGCCTGGGGGAGCAAACCTGAGCGCTGGCCCTGGGAGTGATGCCCAAGGCCTGCGGGGGGTCTCAGTCACAGTCACGGCCTCTGAGGAAGCTGTGTTAGAGCCTCAGAGACACTGGCCGACCTGCCGCCTGGTGTCATCATCCTGGGAGCCCCGTTCCCTGGAGGCGGACAGGGCTGCCTCTGCGAGCAGGCTGAGGCCATCGCGCCTCTTCCTGGTTTGTAGAGCGTGCCCTTCGTGGGGCCTGGCATGTAGGGGGTGTCAGCCAATGCACATTCTTGACACTGTTAGGGATCACCCCCAGGTCATTTGTCAGTTACAAAGGAGAGCACAAACTCTCTCCACGGAGAGGCCAGTTGTGTGCCCTTGAGCTGGGGAGAAACCCAGCCTCACCGTGACGGGTGTCGTTGGCCCCCGAGTTGGCCAGCAAGTCTAAGGCGGTAGTCACATGCAATTCCTAAGCTCTGGAAGTGTGGTCAGGGCAGCAAAGGAATGGGATTCAAACTTTATTTATTTTTATTTTTCCCCATCATGCCTCTTTTCTTTTTAATTTATATTTATTTTCATCGATCTTTTTATTCTTTGGCCTGTGTGGGCCTCCCATTGCAGTGGCCTCTCTCACTGCAGAGCACCGGCTCTGGGCGCATGCGCTCCAGAGCTCCGGCTCGGTAATTGGACACATCGGTCCAGCCGCTCCGCGGCACGTGGGTTCTTCCCAGGCCAGGGATCGAACCGGCGCCCCTTGCACTGCAAGGCTGACTCTCTACCCACTGGACCACCAGGGAAGCCCCAAACTTTATTTTTATTGATGTAATTTCTGTTGAAGTAGGCCTGGGCAGCAAGCAGCCGCTGTAAGGGGCAGCCCCGCCTACCCTCACTCCCACATTAGGAAGACACGTGACCCGGGGAACAAAAAGAAGTCATTGTCACGGAAAAGGAAAAAGAGGGAGGGACAGTTCTACATCTAAGCCAGAGATCCTGAGGAGCACCAGACCTTGCCCTTCGGGGGATGTAATTTTATGTTATTTTTTTTTTTAATTGGAGGGTAATTACAATGTGGTGTTGGTTTCTGCTGTTTTTGTTTTGTTTTGGCCACTTCTATTGGTCTTTCCTATATTTATTTCCATCCACCTTTATTCTTTGGCCCGTGTGGGCCTCCCATCGTGGTGGCCTCTCTCACTGCAGAGCACCGGCTCTGGGCACATGCGCTGCAGAGCTCCGGCTCGGTGATTGGACACATCGGTCCAGCCGCTCCGCAGCACGTGGGATCTTCCCAGGCCAGGGATCGAACCGGCGCCCCTTGCACTGCAAGGCGGTGTCCTTACCCACTGGACCACCAGGGAAGCCCTTCTGCTGTTTCTTTGTTTTGCTTTGCTTTCTGTCGGGGGCTGGAGAAGACGGGCTGGATCTGGCAGGACCCTGTGGGCGTCCTTTGGGCCTGTCTGGGATGTGTGGACGGCACTGGGGCCGGGACTCCCACCTGGGACTCACTGAGAAGGTGCCAGAAGGCGGACAGTGAGCCAGCCCAGTAGAAAGAGTGCCAGACAGAGGGCACCCACGAGTGAAGCCCCGAGGCAGGCCTGTGGCCAATCACTGGAGGGAGAAAGCTCCCTCCCCAGAGCACAGAGAGCCGGGAGACCTGGCGATCTGGAGGACGCCTTCGCTGAGGGGTGATGGAGAGCCTGGGGGGTGTGAGCAGGAGAGGTTGCTGACCTGGTTAACAGGCTTGCCATTTCTTCGTAACTATTATTGTTTTCTCCTCACTGCATCATTGGGCCCATAGGACCCCCTGGGGTCTCGCTCGAGGCCCAGCAGGCCCTCCCCGCGCCTGCACCCCAGGGCCTCCAGCCACGGCCCCTGTTCCAGAGGGCCTCGGTCTTCCCCCCACCATGAGCCTGCATCAGCTGGCAGCCCCTCTCCACCCCGCCAGGGTCAGTCCTGCACAGGGAGGTGAGCGCCAGGGCTCAAGGGTGGAGGGTGGCCGCGGAGGCACTAGGCTTCCGGCCAGGTTTCGAGGCTGAGGCAGAATTCCTGTGATTTTGGCGTGTGTTGACTCAGCACGCCCTTATCTCCGCTGACCAGGAATTTGAACCTAGATGAGGCCCTCTGAAGGTGTAAGATGACCCAGAACCACGTAGTTCTCATGTCCTGGGGGCAGTTTCCCAAGTTATAATATTCCAAGCGTTTGGAACCTCAGGGTTTTGAATTCTGAGATGTCTGATCTGAATTTCGGGGTCCCAGGAGGCACCAGTCGCTCAGCTGTGTCTGACTCTGCCACTCTCTGGACTCTAGCCCCCCAGGCTCCTCTGTCCATGGGGTTTCCCAGGCAGGAATACTGGAGGGGGTTTGCCATTTCCTTCTCCAAAGGATCTAGACCAGGGATCAATACGCATTTTGCTGTAAAAGGTCGAAAAGCTCATGTTTTACAGACACAGGCCACTGCCCTCACGTGAGCCTGCCTGGGTGGGCGCCAGTGGGCATCGCATGCAATCGCTCGAGACCCCCAGCTCGGGGTGGCGTCCCTGCACAAGTCGCCGACAGCCCCCTGGACAAGCAGCGGGGGCCAGAGTGTGACAGGAGGTCCACGCCAGTGTGGCTGGCAGCAGGTGCTGGTTGAAAGGGCTGGCTTGAGTCTCCTTCCCAGCATCGCCAGCCCCCACTGTGCCCTGGGCCCCCCCCCACACCCTGGGATCTGCAGGGGGTCCACCCGCACAGCCCCCACCTAGGCGCCGACAAGCCACCCTGTTCCACACTCAGCCACCGTGTCTGGTTGGCCACTGGTCCCCATTTCACAGATGATGAAACTGAGACCCGGACGGGAAGGGATTCACCCAAGACCACCCAGCTAGGACCTGAGCCCCGAAGGAAGGAGCCCCTTCAACTAGATGGATGGAAGACAATGGGCGCTCGGGGAGTGGGGCGCACACTGCCCACCACGGGGGTCCTTCTGGGTCTTTGCACGGTTTGGTCTGCCGGGAACGCTCATCCCTTTCGAACTGGGAAACTCCTACTCGTCCACCAGATCCCCAGCGCCACGGCCCCTCCTCAAAAAGAGCCTGCCTCGGTTCTGTTGTTTACCACCCGGCTCGGAGGGGTTCCCACGGGGACCCAGGCTGCCAGACGCCTCTAAGGGGTTCCCGCCTTAGGGCCCCAAGGCAACGGGGGTCCCATTCAACTGTTTTCCCGCCTCCCATCGTCGTGCGAAAGGGTCAGCCGAGGCCCAGAAAGGGCGGAGAGCTGACGGCCGGCTCCCCGCAGGGAAAGGACGCGGGGCGCCCGGCCTGGCGGGGACTGCCTCCCGGCCTCCGTCCCCGGCCCGAGGGGCTGCGGCGGGGGTCGGGCGCTCCGGGCTCAGGAAGCCGGCGGCCGCAGGAATCCGGCGCGGCGCGGCCTTATAAGGACATGTGCGCCCCGCGCCAATCAGGGCCGGGCCGGGCCGGGGCGGGGCGGGGCGTCGGCCGAGTCCCCCGGCGGCGCGGCCGTCGGTCCGCGCGCCCTGTGCCGCTGCGCCGCGCCGGCGAACCATGAGCTCCACGCAGTTCAACAAGGGGCCCTCGTACGGGCTTTCGGCCGAGGTCCGGAACCGGGTGAGTGCGCGGCGCGCCCTCCCAGCCCGCCCGGCCCGTCGCAGCCTCCGCGGCCGCAGCGGGCTCCCCGGGCATCGGGGGCGACCCTCCCGCCCCGGCACCCTCGAGGGTGCCCCGTGCTCCCTGAGCTCTGGGGGAGCAGCGAGGCCTGTGCTCGGGCACCTCCGTGGGGTCCAGCCCTGTGCCCCGCGCTGCTCCGGCCACGCTCGTCTGCAGGTCCCTGCCCGCCGCTCTGCGCCCCCAGCCCCGGGCCCTCCAGCGCCTCAAGGCCTGCGAAGCCCCGAGGGAACCCCAGCGGCGGCTCCTCATCCCCTCCCCCACTTCTGCTTTTGGGCCACTTAAAACTGCAGGGAGGGAGGGGGCAGGCTGAGGTTTTGAGAAGGGTGTGCCCCCCCAGAAATTCCTCTTCCACCTGGGAGGGGGCCGCGGGGGACCCTCCCCCTTTCCCGTCCACGCCCTGGGCGCCGGGAGTGGCACACTGCCCACCACGGGGTCCTTCTGGGTCTTTGCACGGTTTGGTCTGCCGGAACGCCATCCCTTTCGAACTGGGAAACTCCTACTCGTCCACCAGATCCCCAGCGCCACGGCCCCTCCTCAAAAAGAGCCTGCCTCGGTTCTGTTGTTTACCACCCGGCTCGGAGGGGTTCCCACGGGGACCCAGGCTGCCAGACGCCTCTAAGGGGTTCCCGCCTTAGGGCCCCAAGGCAACGGGGGTCCCATTCAACTGTTTTCCCGCCTCCCATCGTCGTGCGAAAGGGTCAGCCGAGGCCCAGAAAGGGCGGAGAGCTGACGACCGGCTCCCCGCAGGGAAAGGACGCGGGGCGCCCGGCCCGGCGGGGACTGCCTCCCGGCCTCCGTCCCCGGCCCGAGGGGCTGCGGCGGGGGTCGGGCGCTCCGGGCTCAGGAAGCCGGCGGCCGCAGGAATCCGGCGCGGCGCGGCCTTATAAGGACATGTGCGCCCCGCGCCAATCAGGGCCGGGCCGGGCCGGGCCGGGGCGGGGCGGGGCGTCGGCCGAGTCCCCCGGCGGCGCGGCCGTCGGTCCGCGCGCCCTGTGCCGCTGCGCCGCGCCGGCGAACCATGAGCTCCACGCAGTTCAACAAGGGGCCCTCGTACGGGCTCTCGGCCGAGGTCCGGAACCGGGTGAGTGCGCGGCGCGCCCTCCCAGCCCGCCCGGCCCGTCGCAGCCTCCGCGGCCGCAGCGGGCTCCCCGGGCATCGGGGGCGACCCTCCCGCCCCGGCACCCTCGAGGGTGCCCCGTGCTCCCTGAGCTCTGGGGGAGCAGCGAGGCCTGTGCTCGGGCACCTCCGTGGGGTCCAGCCCTGTGCCCCGCGCTGCTCCGGCCACGCTCGTCTGCAGGTCCCTGCCCGCCGCTCTGCGCCCCCAGCCCCGGGCCCTCCAGCGCCTCAAGGCCTGCGAAGCCCCGAGGGAACCCCAGCGGCGGCTCCTCATCCCCTCCCCCACTTCTGCTTTTGGGCCACTTAAAACTGCAGGGAGGGAGGGGGCAGGCTGAGGTTTTGAGAAGGGTGTGCCCCCCCAGAAATTCCTCTTCCACCTGGGAGGGGGCCGCGGGGGACCCTCCCCCTTTCCCGTCCACGCTCTCTTTGTGCCCATCTGACACACTCAAAGGAAGGCAGAGGGATCCACCCAGCCCGTGGGGTCCACTGCACGGGACCCCAACTTGGTTTCACAGCCTGGAAGCCCGGGCTGGGACCTGGGGACTCCCTTCTTTTTCAGAAGGTGCTCGTGGTTACAGCCTGGAGCAGGCGCAGGGCACCAAGTTGGGTGCTCACAGTGTGGCGGGGGCAGGGGGCATCCGAAGCGTGTCACCCAAGGGTTTCCAGGAGGAGGGAGTTTGTCATCCCCAGGCTGAGGCCGGCAGCGTCCCAGGTGGGTCCTAAGAGCCAGACTCACCGGCCCGCCCTGCTTCAAGCCCGAGGCCCGGACTGGCTCGGCCCCTCGCCCGCTCCGCCTGCTGCTAGGGCGACCCTTCCGCCTTGGACTTGGCCTGAAATGTGGAGCGGGGCTCCTTTCTCTTTTTTCTTTTCTTTTGTACTTTGGAGACGCCAGAATTAATAACACAATTTTTGATTTTGGGGGGAAAAAAACCCTGCCCCCAGGCACCTGGGAATGTGGCCCCAGGGCAGCGTCCACCAGGACCACCTGGGCACACTGGGCACCCAGCCCTGGCAGCCCCCCGGACGCTGCCAGAGTTTCCACAGCTCAGCTCTGGGAACCCTGAGACCCGCTGGGGAAGCCCGGGGACGAGCGTGCTCCCCCGGCAGGCTCCTCCCTGCCTCCCCCGGAACACGCAGCTCCAGACTCCGCATGGACCCCCGCAGGGAGTGCTGACCGGCCCCACCCAGTGTCGAGGTGGTTCCGGATCCCTGGTTAGCAACACCGGGGCCAGAGACACCACTCACACTGCCCAGACCCACACAGCAGGCCAGAGGCGGGCTCAGGCCGAGAACCCAGGCCTGGCGTAGGTGGCGACCGATGTCCGGCAGCCCTCTTGGGAAGCCAGGCATCTCCTCGGCCAGCACCGAGGCAGCAGGAAGTGGGTGAGGGCGCAGCATCCCAGCCAGGTGAGGGCAGCTTCCCGCGGCGGAGTGGGATGGAGGCAGGTTGCTGCCTGCCCTGTGAGGGATGAGGTCAGACGCTCCCTGTGACCAGCCCTCAGTCTGCAGGCCTGGAGAATGGGCGGGGCTCCCACCCGCTCGCCGAGGTCACTCCAGGGCCACACCCAAATTGGAGACCAGGTTCCTGTGGCTTCCCGGCCTTGCACTTGAGAGGAGGGAGACAGGGGCCCTCTCCGCTCCCGACCCCGGGCCTCAGTCCCCCGCTGGACAGAGCAGAGGGAGGCTGAGGTCCAGAGTCCCTCTGTGATCTCACATCTCCTCCGGCCTGCTGGGGGGCCTGGACCACGGGGAACAGCTGGTCCCGATTTAGCAGGGCGGCAGCGGCTGCATTCCTGGCAGTTTGCGGTGGGGAGGAATGTGCTGAAGGCCGGCTGGGCAGCTGGGCGGAAGGCAGCGGTGCGGGCGGGGCCGGGCCAGGCGCCCCTGCCCAGGACCCTCTGTGGGCCCCAGCCCCGGCGCGCTGTCGGGGACAGGACCCAGCTGGACAGGCGGGCCAGACGTCCCGATCAGCCTGCCTGCTTGAAGCTCAGCGATCCTAGTGACGACACCCGTGCCCAGCCCCTGTCCCCTGACCCCACTGCTCCCTGGGCCGTGGGAGCCAGAGACCGAATACCCAAGGAGGGGGTGGACCGGGCGGATCACGTTCCCCGGCCGGCCTCCTGCCTTTGTCTCCCCGCACTCTGCGGGCTCAGCCCTGATCCCTGATCCCGCGTCTAGGGGGTGATGCAGGAAGCAGGAAGTGGAGCCGGGTCTGGAGAGCCTTAGGAACGCCACTCAGACGCAGCTGGGGACAGAGGCGTGGCGTCACCGCGGAGGCGGAGGGGAGGCCATGCGGCTCCGGGCCCTGGTCCTTGGGGCCGTGGACGCAGCAGGGGCTGGAGGCTGGGGCCTGGGCTTCCGGGGGCGGTGGTGGTAAAGAGCCCGCCCGCCGGTGCAGGAGACAGGAGACTAGGTTTGGTCCCTGGGTCAGGAGGATCCCCTGGGGGAAGGCAGCCCACTCCAGTATTTTTGCCTGGAGAATCCCCCGGACAGGGGAGCCGGGCGGGCTCCGGTGCCCGGGCTCGTCAAGGGCCAGACCCGACTGGAGCGACCAGGCACGTGCTCTCGGGGTTTGGGGCTGAAGCCCACGCAGCTGGGCAGCCGCGTCCTCCGCTTCTGACCGCCCCTCCAGGGAGCAGCTCTGGGGCGGCCCACGCACGTGGCCCGTGCTGGGCCTCCCTGGGCGCTGTGGGGTGCTGCCCTGGGGGGCAGCAAGTGCTTGGTGTGTGCGCGGCGGGCGCTGATGGGAAGCAGGAGCTTCCTCGTCCAGGGACTGTCGGAGCTGGGCGGAGCTGCCTGTCCTGAGCTTGGCCCTTAGGAGAGGAGGCAGATCTACTGCAGAAGGCGGAGAAAAGCCAGACAGAAGATAAAGCAGGGACGCCCCTGGCGGTCCACTGGCTCTACACCCCAGTGCAGGGGGCCCGGGTTCAGTTCCTGGTCGGGGAACGAGACCCCGCATGCTGGAACGGAGAGTCCCCGGGCCACGACTAAGGGCTGCGTGTGCTGCCACAGCCCAGCCGAATCGATCAGTACTGTTTTACAAAGAAAATAAAGCAGGGCCGGGGCGGGGATGGGGAGGATGGTCACAGCCAGGCGGTCCGGGAGTCCTCTCCAAGGAGGTCATCTTCAAGCTGCAGGTGGTATACACCCCAAAGAACTGAAGGCTGGGTTTTCAGATAAAGCTTGTCCGTGGATGCTTACCAACCAGACAGAGGGGATGGCTGCACAATCCCGACGCTGATTTGTGGGCTTTCCCATGGCCCACGTTGCGTGTCTCTCTCCCCAGTTTAAGAACAACAGAGAAAGGGGGGTGTCCAGCCTGGGAGACCAGGAGCCGGCAGGCGTGAGGCAGATCCTCTGTGTGTGGGGGGGTTGGCACCACCGAAGGCAGACCATCCCTGAAGCTTGTCAGTGGGAGACTTGGGGTGATCTGTACCAAAGGGTACAGGGACCCCCCGGCCCTCTGTCTCTTCATCCCCCGGAGCCCTGGGTCCTGCCTCGGGGAGCCCTGCACGAGGCTCACCCCAAGCCTGTGCCCTCCCCGCCAGTCCAAATATGACCCCAGAAGGAGGCGGAGCTCGGTTTTTGGGTCAGGATGCACAGCCCCGCAGGGAGGGGGTCCTCCCGGCTTCAAGGGCCAGACCCGACTGGAGCGACCAGGCACGTGCTCGGGGTTTGGGGCTGAAGCCCACGCAGCTGGGCAGCCGCGTCCTCCGCTTCTGACCGCCCCTCCAGGAGCAGCTCTGGGCGGCCCACGCACGTGGCCCGTGCTGGGCCTCCCTGGGCGCTGTGGGGTGCTGCCCTGGGGGCAGCAAGTGCTTGGTGTGTGCGCGGCGGGCGCTGATGGGAAGCAGGAGCTTCCTCGTCCAGGGACTGTCGGAGCTGGGCGGAGCTGCCTGTCCTGAGCTTGGCCCTTAGGAGAGGAGGCAGATCTACTGCAGAAGGCGGAGAAAAGCCAGACAGAAGATAAAGCAGGGACGCCCCTGGCGGTCCACTGGCTCTACACCCCAGTGCAGGGGGCCCGGGTTCAGTTCCTGGTCGGGGAACGAGACCCCGCATGCTGGAACGGAGAGTCCCCGGGCCACGACTAAGGGCTGCGTGTGCTGCCACAGCCCAGCCGAATCGATCAGTACTGTTTTACAAAGAAAATAAAGCAGGGCCGGGGCGGGGATGGGGAGGATGGTCACAGCCAGGCGGTCCGGGAGTCCTCTCCAAGGAGGTCATCTTCAAGCTGCAGGTGGTATACACCCCAAAGAACTGAAGGCTGGGTTTTCAGATAAAGCTTGTCCGTGGATGCTTACCAACCAGACAGAGGGGATGGCTGCACAATCCCGACGCTGATTTGTGGGCTTTCCCACGGCCCACGTTGCGTGTCTCTCTCCCCAGTTTAAGAACAACAGAGAAAGGGGGGTGTCCAGCCTGGGAGACCAGGAGCCGGCAGGCGTGAGGCAGATCCTCTGTGTGTGGGGGGGTTGGCACCACCGAAGGCAGACCATCCCTGAAGCTTGTCAGTGGGAGACTTGGGGTGATCTGTACCAAAGGGTACAGGGACCCCCCGGCCCTCTGTCTCTTCATCCCCCGGAGCCCTGGGTCCTGCCTCGGGGAGCCCTGCACGAGGCTCACCCCAAGCCTGTGCCCTCTGCCCCCCAGCTCCAGTCCAAATATGACCCCCAGAAGGAGGCGGAGCTCCGGAGCTGGATCGAGGGGCTCACTGGCCTCTCCATCGGCCCCGATTTCCAGAAGGGTCTGAAGGACGGCGTCATCTTGTGCACGTGAGTGCGAGTCCGCGTGTGCCCGTCCGCTCTCTGCCGGGCACGACGGGGTCCCCCTCTGCGCTGCGTTTCGCCTGCTTGCTTTTCCTCAATGAGCCTCTGGTCTTTCTCGCACGTCTTTTTTCTGGTGCTCCTGCCTCGTCTGGGGTCTCTCGCAGGGCGCGTCCTCCCAGGAGAGCCTCGCCATTTCTGGAGGCCGTCCCCTGCCGCCGCCCGTTCAGCTGCGGTTCAGATATTCCGGGGCAACGGGGCGCTCTGCCTGCACCCTGCATTCCAGGGTTTGCCCCTCCGAACCTTGATGGAAATTCCCAGGCTCCCTGGACAGCTCCGTGGCTCTGGGTCTCACTCCCAGTGCTGGTCGTTGACATTCTTTGGCATTTCACTCTGGTGGGTGGGGACTGGATTGCAAGAGGGGAAACTGAGGCCCAGGAGAGGCGGGGAGGGTGGCCAGGAAGCCATGAAGGAGTTTCTTGGGTCTCTCAGGGTCCCCTACACTAATGGAGGCTCCCCTTCGCCCCCACATGTCCTCCTCAGACTCATGAACAAGCTGCAGCCGGGCTCCGTGCCTAAGATCAACCGCTCCATGCAGAACTGGCACCAGGTGAGGGACGGCGGGGGCTGCGGGGAATGAGAATGGGCGGGGGGACCCCGTTTGACAGGTGGGGAGGCTGAGGCCACTCACCATCCTCCTCCTGCCTCCTCCCAGCTGGAAAACCTGTCCAACTTCATCAAGGCCATGGTCAGTTACGGCATGAACCCCGTGGATCTCTTTGAGGCCAACGACCTGTTTGAGAGTGGGAACTTGACACAGGTGCAGGTGTCTCTTCTTGCCCTGGCCGGGCAGGTAAGGCTCAGAGAGGGTCAGCCACCTGCCCAAAGTCGCACAGCAAGCCAGGCAGAGATTTTGCTGATGTTCTTCATTCATTCCTTTGCAAAGACGTCTGAGCACTCACCAGACACCCACACTGTGGATTCTAGGGCGACCGAGGCAAAGACGGCCCACCCCTTTATGTGCAGACAGTGGGCGGATGCATGTTTTTATTTTATTTTATTATTTTTTAAATTTATTTATTTGACTGCACTAGGTTTTAGTTGCAGCACGTGGGATCTAGTTCCCTGACCAGGAATTGAACCTGGGCCCCACTGCATTGGGAGCACAGAGTCTTAACCACTGGACCACCAGGGAAGTCCCTATGTTTTTATTTTAAAAATTTTATATATTAGAATGTTTTGGGGGCTTGGGGGAGGCACTTTTATTGGTCTTTCATTTATTTTCATCCATCTTTGTTCTTTGGCCTGTGTGGGGCTCCCACTACAGTGGCCTCTCCTGTGCAGAGCTCTAGCTCTGGGCGCATGCGCTCCAGAGCGCTGGCTCATAACTGGACACATCAGTCCAGCCGCCCCGCGGCACGTGGGATCTTCCCGGGCCAGGGATCGAACCGGCGTCCCTTGCACTGCAAGGCGGTGTCCTTACCCACTGGACCACCAGGGAAGCCCTATATATTAGACCGTTTCTAAGTTCATAACAAAATAGTGTGGAAGGCACAGAGATGCACGTGGCCCCGCCCCGCGCCTGCACAGGCTCCCCGCTTTCCCTACGGCTGATGACCCTCCACAGACACCTCCTCGTGTGACGCCCAGGGTTCACATTCGGGTTTGACAAGCGATGAACTGTGAGCAGTGCCTTAAAGGAGAGGGCATGAGGCTGACGCCTGGGGCGTAAGGCCGAGACCAGGGCGGGCTGGAGCAGCGATTCAGGGGTTTTCCTGTCAGGGAGCTTTGTTTGGGGCCCCCTGTGGCTGCCGTGTGGCAGTGAGACGGGGCAGAGGGGAGCAGGACAGGTGTCCGGGGCAGAGTTGGCGTGGCCTGGCTGGGAGGCCTGGCTGGGTGGAAAGAGGTGATGGAAGGTGAGCGAGGAGGCGAGGGCGCCCCCAGAGTCCTTGGCCTCTGCAGCTGGGCGGGTGGCGATGCTGTGGCCGGGTGAAGGGACGCCAGGCCACAGGGCCGCTGAGTGCTGGGCAGGTGGGGTGGAAGCAGGTTACAGCCAGATCCTGGGGCCTCCCCTAGAGTGGCGCGGCCCGGGCCTGGCTGGAGGGACCCTGCTGCCCCCGTGATACGCCCTCCCCACTCTCCGCCCAGGCCAAAACAAAGGGGCTGCAGAGCGGCGTGGACATCGGCGTCAAATACTCTGAGAAGCAGGAGCGGAACTTCGACGACGCCACCATGAAGGCAGGCCAGTGCGTCATTGGGCTCCAGGTAGGCCCTGGCTGCTCCGGCCTCGGGGTGCGTGGGTGGTGGGCTTCTGACCTGACCCCAGCCCCGTGCAGCCCAGCAGCCCCTCGGGTTGGGGGCAGGGTCTGGAGGCCTGGTTGGGGGGCAGCCTGACCTCTCCCCCCGACCTCTGCAGATGGGCACCAACAAATGTGCCAGCCAGTCGGGCATGACAGCTTACGGCACCAGAAGGCATCTGTACGACCCCAAGAACCACATCCTGCCCCCCATGGACCACTCGACCATCAGCCTGCAGATGGGCACCAACAAGTGTGCCAGCCAGGTGGGGCTCCCCCGTCTCCCCGCGCCCCTGCTCTGACGCTGCCTCGGCGCGCTGTGTGTCCTTGGGGAAGTTACTACCCCGCTCTGTGCCTCGGTGCCCCTCAACGTCGGGGGCCCAGAGGCCCCTCCAGCTCTGATGCCTTTGGATCTCGCAGCTGTCAGTCTTCTCAGCACGTCAGCGTGCCGTGTGACGCGTCCAGAGAGTCCGGGTCCCCGCAGGTCCGAGCCCCTGCCCGGGGAGCTTCCTGGACCCAAACGTCAGACGGACTCAGGAGAGTCAGAAGAAAGAGGGTCCTGAGCAGGGGCGGGACAGGTCTGCAGGGACTCCGCCGTGCGCACAGAGCGGACGGGGAGAACCGTGGGGAAGCAGGGGCATTCCTCCCCTGGCCCGGCGCCTCTCCCCTCCCCGACGGCGCGCCTCTCCCTCCAGGTGGGCATGACGGCGCCAGGGACCCGGCGGCACATCTACGACACGAAGCTGGGCACGGACAAGTGTGACAACTCCTCCATGTCCCTGCAGATGGGCTACGCGCAGGGCGCCAACCAGAGCGGCCAGGTCTTTGGCCTGGGCCGGCAGATATACGACCCCAAGTACTGCCCGCAGGGGCCGGTGGCCGACGGGGATCCCCCAGCTGCTGGAGATGACCCAGGCTCCGCGGAGCCCCCAGAGTACCCGCCCTGCTGCCAGGAGGCGGCGGGCTACTGAGACGCCCCGAGGGATGTCGCCCCGCACCACTGCCCTGCCTGGGTTTGGGGGTTCTTCTGTTTTTGTCTTTCTTCTGCACGTCTGAGTGCTGCCCGCCGAGGGTCTGGGGGAAGGGGTGAGGCATATCGAGATGCATGTGGCGCAGGGGGTCCCCACCAGGGCACCTCCAGACACGAGGTTTCCCGGCAGACTTTGGGCCAACCTGCTGGGGGAAGAAACCCAGGCGGGGCGGGGAACTGGCCCCGAGTGGCTTCCGGTTACGTCTTCGCGGCTTCTCTTTTCTCTGCTGATCAGTTTGTGGTTTCCGTAGCCACAGAAGCTTCAGGCAGTTGCAGTGAAGTGAAAACACTTTTTGTTCAGGAGGATGATGGACGGGGGCTGCTGAGAAAAGGTCAGGCCACAGTGCCAAAACATTTTAAGCCTAATGGATTTCCCTAGGCCCCTTAGACCACCAGCCCTGCTCCAGTGGGGACGCTGAGGCCCAGGCAGGACTGGAGTCTGAGTGTTTGAGGCAAACCCAGACCGTGCCCTCGCCTCCTGTCCGCGCTCTTCACTGAATACTGCACAGGGACCAACCCCATGCCCAGGAGCCCTGGGACCAGGAAATAATGTGAAAATACCAACTGTGGACCAAAGGAAATAAAACCTCTTCTTTGGAAATGAAGATGTTGGCCCTGGTGTCCGAGGGAGACTGGCGGGGGAGGTGGCTGGCTTGGAGTCCCGCTGGCGCTCAGGGGTGGGGCAGGAGGCCGACTTCTTGAGCAGGCCCCCTGGACTGCAGCCCGTCCAGCCCGCGCCTTGGTGCATTGACTCCTTGCACAGGGAGTTCCCTCCTGACAGGCTCCTGTCGCTTCTCAGAGCCCCAACAGCGACGGCTCCACCTTCCATGGAGCCCTTCCCACCACACTCACAGCTGTGGGGCCATATACTCGTGGAATGTATCCAATTTCCTGGAGCGGGAAACGTCCGGAATTTTCTTCAAAATCGGGGTGACGATTATGATCCAAGATTCTAAGACTGTTGAGGGCCACCTCCCCCTTCTGCCAGCTCCTGGTCCACTGTAGGGACCGAGGAATGTCTGTGGAATGAATGCATGCGCAAGTGACTCTAGTGGAACCCCTGCTTTCCGGATGGATGGATAGATGGAGTTCGAGGGTACCAGGACGTTCGGTTCAGACTGGGGTCCCCTCTGGGGAGAAAGAGAACTTTCGAGACCCGGGGCTGCGGTCCGGCGGGGCGGGGCGGGGGGGGGGGTTACGCAACGTGGGAAGACAGCCCGGCGGTTTTGTCCCGAGGACAACCTGCGTGAAGTCACCCGGCGCCCCGCCACCTCGCGGTGACGCAGCAAGGGATCTGCGATCTCTTTAAGAAACCCGGCTCGGCGCGGCCCCTCTGTGACCCCGCCTTCCCCGTCGGCGCGCGCGGCTCCGGTTGGTTCATCTTTGAGTGGCGGGTATATAGGCCAATGGGTGCGTACGGGGCGGGGCTGAACGGTAGGGCCGCGGCCGCCGGGGCCAGGGGCCAGGTACAGCCTGCAGCGGCGGCGCCGCAGCGCCCGAGGCAGGAACTTCCCTTAAAGGAGCCGGTCTCCCCGGCCGCTGTCGGGGGTAGGGAAGGGGGCGAGCGCTGGGGGCTGCAACGGTGAGAGTGTCTTGAGACTCGAGTATGCGGGGGTGCAGACGGATAGGAAGGAGACAGATTCTGTGGGAATCAAAAGGTGCGGCCCAGACCTGGACTCACTCACCCTCACTTCCTGCCGGGGAGTGTTGGGAGTGGCAGAGATGACCAGTAATTCTCTACGGGGAGGTAGGGCATTAGACTCACCTCCTACACCTACAACCGCTCTTCCTGTTTATACACCGCCAAGCTCGCTCCCCCATTTTAGCAACAGAGAAACTGCGGCCGCTTCCCCCAGATCCCACTTATAAACGAGGGTCCTGAAGTGGGAGTCAAGGGTCCTGGGTCCACTCCCTGCCCCTCTGGCGGCCTCGGTTTCTCCATCTGGATAATGATGAAGTAGTCCAGGCTGGACAGTTCCAACCAAGGGACACGATCAGTAATCGCTGCTTCCAAAAGCGCCCCCGCTCCTTACAGATTTTGTGGGTCTTGGGGTTCTTCCGAGCGATTGACTGTTACGTGAAGGGTGGGCAGAGCTGGGGCCCGGCTTCCAGCTAGGCGACTTTCCTTTCTGGGGGTCTGGGGTGGTTATCCTTCCAGACAGCGGTATAAAATACTCATAGCTACTATTAATGAAGAAGTGGAGCAAGGGAAAGGGAATCCTTGCCTGGGTTAAGGAAAAGGCTGGGGGAGCAGGACCTGGAAGCACCCCAGAGGGATTTAGGGTGGAGCCTGGTGATGAAAGAGCTAAACCTAGGTTCCGCCCCTGCAGGATTAATTCATCCCCTTAGGGACTCCAGCGACCGCCCAGGAGGGAGCGACAGGCCGCGCAACCAATCAAATGTGAGGACGGATTCGCGCAGGTCGCCTATTGGCTTATTCCTCCCCTCCTTGGAGCGGAGAGCCTCTTTAATAAGCACCTACGGTTTGCTTGGCTCTAAACGGAGCGTCCGAGAACGCTGAGCAATGGAGTAGATGATGAGGTTCCGAGAGGGACAGGGAGTTGCCCGCAACCACACAGTACGTCCTCGGCGTGACCCCTCCCTCCCGTCTCCTGTCCCTTCTCACCATGGCCTTCTGGACACAGCTGATGCTGCTGCTTTGGAAGAATTTCCTGTATCGCAGGAGGCAGCCGGTAATGTCCGGTGGGGTGGGCTAGGGTGAGGCGGGCCACCGTCCCCCACGGCCCCCAAGCCCCCTCAGCCTGCTCCGCCCCTGCAGATCCAGCTCTCGGTGGAGCTCCTGTGGCCGCTCTTCCTGTTCTTCATCCTGGTGGCTGTTCGGCACTCCCACCCCCCACTCGAGCAGCATGAATGTAAGCCCCGGCGGCGGCCCTCTGGCGTTAGTGTTAGCAGTGGTCCCGCGATGCACAGGGACACAGACCGGGCCCTCAAATAATGGCTGAGAAAGGGGCACTCCGCCGCGGGTGGGGTCTCAGCCAAGAACCCCGCCCCTGGCGTCCCCGCAGGCCACTTTCCCAACAAGCCACTGCCCTCAGCGGGCACCGTCCCTTGGCTCCAGGGCCTCATCTGCAATGTGAATAACACCTGCTTCCCGCAGCCCACGCCCGGCGAGCAGCCTGGCGTCTTCAGCAACTTCCAGGACTCCTAGCCGCAGCCCAGGGGGGCCCGGCTTCCAGCTAGGCGACTTTCCTTTCTGGGGGTCTGGGGTGGTTATCCTTCCAGACAGCGGTATAAAATACTCATAGCTACTATTAATGAAGAAGTGGAGCAAGGGAAAGGGAATCCTTGCCTGGGTTAAGGAAAAGGCTGGGGGAGCAGGACCTGGAAGCACCCCAGAGGGATTTAGGGTGGAGCCTGGTGATGAAAGAGCTAAACCTAGGTTCCGCCCCTGCAGGATTAATTCATCCCCTTAGGGACTCCAGCGACCGCCCAGGAGGGAGCGACAGGCCGCGCAACCAATCAAATGTGAGGACGGATTCGCGCAGGTCGCCTATTGGCTTATTCCTCCCCTCCTTGGAGCGGAGAGCCTCTTTAATAAGCACCTACGGTTTGCTTGGCTCTAAACGGAGCGTCCGAGAACGCTGAGCAATGGAGTAGATGATGAGGTTCCGAGAGGGACAGGGAGTTGCCCGCAACCACACAGTACGTCCTCGGCGTGACCCCTCCCTCCCGTCTCCTGTCCCTTCTCACCATGGCCTTCTGGACACAGCTGATGCTGCTGCTTTGGAAGAATTTCCTGTATCGCAGGAGGCAGCCGGTAATGTCCGGTGGGGTGGGCTAGGGTGAGGCGGGCCACCGTCCCCCACGGCCCCCAAGCCCCCTCAGCCTGCTCCGCCCCTGCAGATCCAGCTCTCGGTGGAGCTCCTGTGGCCGCTCTTCCTGTTCTTCATCCTGGTGGCTGTTCGGCACTCCCACCCCCCACTCGAGCAGCATGAATGTAAGCCCCGGCGGCGGCCCTCTGGCGTTAGTGTTAGCAGTGGTCCCGCGATGCACAGGGACACAGACCGGGCCCTCAAATAATGGCTGAGAAAGGGGCACTCCGCCGCGGGTGGGGTCTCAGCCAAGAACCCCGCCCCTGGCGTCCCCGCAGGCCACTTTCCCAACAAGCCACTGCCCTCAGCGGGCACCGTCCCTTGGCTCCAGGGCCTCATCTGCAATGTGAATAACACCTGCTTCCCGCAGCCCACGCCCGGCGAGCAGCCTGGCGTCTTCAGCAACTTCCAGGACTCCCTGTAAGCGCGAGGGAGCAGCCCAGGGTGGGGCTGGGTGAGGGAGGCCCGCGCCCAGCCTCTGCCGCCCGCCCTCTCTGTCCCCAGGGTCTCCCGACTCCTGGCGGATGCCCGCACTGTCCTGGGAGGCCCCAGCGCCCACAGGATGCTGGCGGGCCTGAGGGAGCTGATGGCCGTGCTGAGGGCGGCACCCGGGGCCCCGGCAGGTGAGGAGGCAGGTGAGGAGGCCGGGCCGAGGCGAGCGGGGCTGGGCTCGGCGCCTCCATCGGGCCTCACCGCGCAGGGTGGGGCGTGAACCCAGCTAAGCTGGGCTTCCATGCTTTACGCCCGCAGCCTGGCCCCGGCCCAGTGACCAGTCCAAGGAAGGAGCGTCCCTGGCCACGCAGCAGCTTCTGGGGACATTACTGCAAGGGGTGAGGTGGGGGAAGGGCAAGATCTGGGCCCCCGCTCTCACCCGAGTCCTGCCCCGCCCCTCGCGGCGCGACCTCCAGGCCTCTGCCCGGAGTCACGCGCTTTAGACTCCAGCCCTGAGACCTGAACAAGCCCGTGTGCCTCCGGAGCCTCGGTGGCCCTGTTTGTGAAATGCAGCTGTGATAGTATGGATCGCGGGGAACGTGGGCCACCGGTGAGGCGGCCACAGACGTCACTGTCCCCTTGTCATCCTTTCTCCAGAACCCCCTGGGCTCTGTCCTGGGTCCGGCCCAGGAGTCCATGGGCAGCCTTGTAGAGGCCGCAGAGGACCTGGCCCAGGAGGTAAGAGGCCTGAGCCGCCTCCACCCGTGCCAGGAAACGAGGGGTGGGCTGCTGGAAGGGCGGGAAGCCCCGGGCACCTAGCCTCAGTAGGTGTGGGGGGAGTGGGGCAGAAAGAGGGGCCGAGGGTGCTCCTGGCGGAGGCCCCGCCCTGGCTACGGCTTGGGGGCCGGGCCCGGGGAGGGGAAGTCGGCCTGGCCCTCCAGTGATCCCCCACCTCCAGCTTCTGGCGCTGCCCAGCCTGCGGGAGCTGTGGGCCCTGCTGCGGAGGCCCCACGGGCCTGGCGGTCCTCTGGGGACGATGGCAGAGGCCCTCTGCAGTGCCCGGGGGCCCAGCAAACCAGGCAGGCCTTCCCTCAACTGGTACGAGGCCAGCGACCTGAAGGAGCTGGTGGGGCAGGAGCCCACGCGGGCCCTGCGGGACGACGGCCTCAGTGAGTGACCGACCTGGTTCCCCCCACCTTGGGGGAGCGGGGCCAGGACCTGTGTGCAGGGCCTCATGGTGCCCCCGCCCCGGCCCTAGGCCCCTCCTGCACCGAGCTGATGGGGGCCCTGGACGCTCACCCGGTGGCCCGCCTGCTCTGGAGGCGCCTGAAGCCCCTGGTCCTGGGGAAAGTACTGTTTGCACCCGACACGCCTTTCACCCGGCAGATCATGGCCCAGGTGACAGCGCGGGGAGTCCCTGGCCCCAGCCTCAGCCGCCGCGGGGGGAGAGACAGGCTGGAGGAGGGCCTGACCGCCGAGACGGGCTGCGCCTTCGCTGGGTCCAGGGAGCGGGGTTTGACCTATGGGGCTGCCCGGCTGCAGGCAGCGCGCAGGGGCGCGGGACGGGAGCGCAGGGGAGGAGGCAGGAGGGTGGGCGGGGCTTCGGGGGAGGGACGCCTCCTGGATGCGAGGCTGGCACGGACCTGCAGGTGAACAGGACCTTCCAGGAGCTGGCGCTGCTGAAAGACGTCCAGGAGGCGTGGGCGCTGCTGGGACCCCAGGTCTTCACCTTCCTGAACCACAGTGCGAATGTCGCCGTGCTGCAGGTGGGGCCCGGACCGGGGCGGGAGGTGGGGGTGGCAGCGGTCACCCCTGCTGAGGATCTGGGCAAAGGGCAGCGTCTTCTTGGCGAGGGTGTGGCGGTGGGAAGTGGTGTCCATGGTGAGCTCCAGCCGCAGGGGTGGGAAGGAAGCTGGCTTGCCTGAAGGCCAGATGCAGACCCCCGCCTTCCCTGACCCCCACAGAGACTCCTGCGGAGCCAGAAGGGAGGGAGGCAGCCGGGACCCGGAGGCCGGGCCAGAGCGGAGGCCCTTCTTGCCTTTCTGGACCCCCGGAGCAGTGGCTACAACTGGCGGAAGGCCCATGCTGATGCGGGACACCTGGCAGGCACGCTGGGCCGTGTGGTGGAGGTGAGGGGAAACACCTAGGGGAGAGGCAGCCCTGCCGGGGTGGGGGTGGGGGCTTCCAGGAGGAAGCACGGCTCCGCCTTCAGGTCCATGGGAGGACCCTGGGACCTCGGACCCATGCCCAGCCCTCTCCGCAGTGCGTGACCCTGGACAAGCTGGAGGCTGCCCCTTCCGAAGCCGCCCTGGTGGAGCGAGCCCTGCAGCTGCTCTCCGAGCACCATTTCTGGGCCGGCATCGTCTTCCTGGGGCCAGAGGACGCCCTGGACCCCGCGCAGTCCCCAGGCCCTGGCCACGTGCGCATCAAGATCCGCATGGACATCGACGACGTCACAAGAACCAATGCGATCAAGGACAGGTTGGGGGGCCTTGAGGGGCGGGACCAAGGGAATGGGGGGGTGCCAGGGAGCGTCCCACCTACCAGAGATCTTGACAGGTGGGGCCCCAAACTCCTTAGACCAATGAGGGCCCACGATGGGCGGGGCTTATGGGTGCGGGGTGGGAGTGGGGCTTCTCTAAAGGCTCGGTAGGCGGGGTCGGTGCCTTGGCTTCCCGGATAAGATGCGCGCCCTGGGTAGGTGGGCCTAGGTGCTTAGTCGCCCGAGCAGGTGAGGGCGGAGCTAAGGCTGTGCCGGCAGGTCCCAGCCGCTCCCGCACTCTCCCCAGGTTTTGGGACCCCGGCCCGGCCGCTGACCCCCTGACGGACCTGCGCTACGTGTGGGGCGGTTTCGTGTACCTGCAGGACCTGCTGGAGCGCGCAGCCGTGCGCGTGCTCGCCGGCGCCAGCCCCCAGGCCGGCCTCTACCTGCAGCAGATGCCCTACCCGTGCTACGTGGATGATGCGTGAGCGCCCCTTCCCCATTTCCTCACCCAGATACCAGAGCCCGGCCTCAGGGTGAGGCCTGGGTTCCATCTGGAGTATTCGCGCCGTCCAGGCTGAGAACTACGGTTCAGAGGGACCACTTCCCGCGACCTCGTGGTGGGAGGAGCAGGGGCCGCTGAGGGTCAAGGGTCTCTGAGCACAGGGAGGGTGCAGCCGGACCGCACCGTCGGGGTCCCAGGGTAAGGGAGGGCGAGGGTGCTCCGCGGGCCGCACCTGGGGAGCCTAGGGCGGGAGGTCTCCGGCCCCCACCCCAGCCGCCCGCCGCCCCAGGTTCCTGCGCGTGCTGGGTCGGTCGCTGCCGCTCTTCCTGACGCTGGCGTGGATCTACTCGGTGGCGCTGACAGTGAAGGCCGTGGTGCGCGAGAAGGAGACGCGGCTGCGCCACGCGATGCGCGCCATGGGGCTCAGCGGCGCGGCGCTGTGGCTGGGCTGGCTGCTCAGCTGCCTCGGGCCCTTCCTGCTCAGCTCCGCACTGCTCGTGCTGGTCCTCAAGGTGCGCGCACCCCGCCGCTCGCTGCCCCGATGGACTCCTGATGGACGCGCGCGCGCTCGCCGTGGCAAAAGCGCGCGCTCCCTTCTCCCGCAGCTCGGGAACATCCTCCCCTACAGCCACCCGGGGGTGCTGTTCCTATTCCTGGCGGCTTTCGCGGTGGCCACGGTGGTCCAGAGTTTCTTGCTCAGCGCCTTCTTCTCCCGGGCGAACCTGGCGGCCGCCTGCGGCGGCCTCGCCTACTTCGCGCTCTATCTGCCCTACGTGCTGTGCGTGGCCTGGCGGGACCAGCTGCCTGCGGGCGGCCGCGTGGCCGCGGTGAGAGCCGGGCCGCGGGGTTGCGGGGGCGCAGGGCACCACCGCGGCCTTTGTGGCTGACCTGCCCACCCACCCGCCGGTACCCGCAGAGCCTTCTGTCACCGGTGGCCTTCGGTTTTGGCTGCGAGAGCCTGGCGCTGCTGGAGGAGCGGGGTGAGGGCGCGCAGTGGCACAACGTGGGCACCGGGCCTGCGGCCGACGTCTTCAGCCTGGCCCAGGTCTCGGGCCTTCTGCTGCTGGACGCCGCTCTGTACGGCCTCGCCACTTGGTACCTGGAGGCCGTGTGCCCAGGTGCGCCGTAAGAGGCTCGCCAGCGCGGGGGAGGCTGGACCGCGGGGCGCGGTGCCGGATGGGGGAGCTGCGGGCCGGAAGGCCCGGGAGAGGGGTGCTTCCGGTACCTGCGCAGGTGGGCACTGGCGACTGCCTCCGAGGGGAGGCCTGGGGCGGGCAGGCGGGTGGGGCCCTCGTCCCGGGGGCGTGGCCCGCAGCTGGCACCCTCGGGGAGGGGCTCAGGGGTAACAGCACCGCTCCCCACAGGCGCGTACGGGGTCCCCGAACCATGGAACTTTCCCTTTCGGAGGAGCTACTGGTTTGGGCCTCAGGCCCCCAAGGATCCTGCCCCTCCCCTGGCCCCGCAGGACCCCAAGGGTGAGGCCCAGCACACTCTAGCGGTCACTTCCCTGTCTGGATTTCCCAGCACCCCCAAATCCAGGTTCCTGCAGACCCAGATCCTCTGGGCTCCCCCAGCCCCAGCCCCAGCCCCACGAGTTCGCGCCCCGCGCCTCTGAGGGCGCCCCGTGGCTGAGTCCGCTCCCGCCCGCAGTGCTGGTGGAGGCGGCGCCCCCTGGCCTGATTCCCGGGGTCTCCCTCCGCCGCCTGGAAAAGCGCTTTCCTGGCAGCCTGCAGCCGGCGCTGCGCGGGCTCAGCCTGGACTTCTACCAGAGCCACATCACGGCCTTCCTGGGCCACAACGGAGCCGGCAAGACGACCACGCTGTGAGCAGCCGAGCCGACCTGCCCTCCCAGCCTCTCCCCCCAGCTCCCCTCCCCGGGCCTCAGCGTGCGCCTGTTCAAGGGGAGGGGCATTTGGGGTCCGAAGGAGGGGCCTGTACAGCACGGGTGGACCCCGGGGCCCCCTCCCCGTGCCCGTCGGGTCCCGCCCCCGTGGCTCGCTTGGGGCCACAGTCAGCAGGGGACGAGGGTCTTCTCTGAGCTTCGTCTTCCCTCCCGTGAGAACGGGAACGTGGCACCCCTTCGGTCTGGGCACGCAGAAGGTGCCCCGAAACTGCGGGCGCTTCTCAGGAGCCTCAGCTGCTCTGAGGCCGCCGCTCCCCCAGGTCCATCCTGAGCGGCCTCTTTCCGCCCACCGCGGGCTCCGCCTCCGTCCTGGGCCACGACGTCCGGACCAGCATGGCAGCCGTGCGGCCCCTCCTGGGAGTCTGCCCGCAGCACAACGTCCTGTTTGACATGTATGTGGCGGTGGGGGCGGGGTGCTCTCCGGCCCGGCCTGCCGCGGCAGCCGCCCCGTCTCTCCGCGTGGCCACAGGCTGACTGTGGATGAGCACGTCTGGTTCTACGGGCGCCTGAAGGGCCTGAGCGCCGCTGCGGTGCGGCCCGAGCAGGAGCGGCTGCTGCAGGACGTGGGGCTGGCCGCCAAGCGGCGCGCACAGACGCGCCACCTCTCGGGTGAGCCCCGTGGGGGCACTTCCGGGCCTGCAGGGAGGCGGTGGGGAGGGCTGAACGTCATCCTCAGGACAGGGGGAGGCCAGAGGAGACGGTGGATCTGGGGGGTACAGGAGGAGCCGCACTCTGGGGTCCAGGTGGGGGGCCGCCCTGCCCAGGAGTGGAGATCCCGACCCCTGTCCCAACCCAGGAGGGATGCAGAGGAAGCTCTCGGTGGCCATTGCCTTTGTCGGTGGCTCCCGCGTCGTCATCCTGGACGAGCCCACCGCTGGCGTGGACCCCGCGTCCCGTCGCAGCATCTGGGAGCTGCTGCTCAAGTACCGTGAGGGTGAGAGTCGGGGTGGCCTGAGGTTCCCCTGGGTGCTTCCCGAGGGGCCAGGTCTTTCTGACAAGGAGGTACTAGGGGACGGAGTTGTGAGGGATAAGTAGGCGTTTACTGCCCAGGGTGGGACCACAGCTTGGGAAGCCTCATGGCACATGCGGTTGGGTTCCCTGTCCAGGTCGCACGCTGATTCTCTCCACCCACCACCTGGATGAGGCAGAGCTGTTGGGAGACCGCGTGGCAGTGGTGGCCAGTGGCCGCCTGTGCTGCTGCGGCTCTCCCCTCTTCCTGCGGCGTCACCTGGGCTCGGGATACTACCTGACGCTGGCCAAGGGTCCCCCACCCCTGGCTGCCAGCCAGATGGTGAGGACCGGAGCCAACCTCCAACCCCAGCCGTCAAGGCTCTGGCCAACCCCACTGGCCACGGCAGCTGGTGCCCCTCTGCCCACAGGGCGACACAGACGTGGTGGACAGCACGGATGCCAGGCCAGAAAGGGAGCCAGGGGACCGGGCCCATTCTGCGGGTGAGGGCGGGGCTGGGAGCATCCATGGGAGGGGGCAGAGGGCGGGGCTTGAGCACCAGAGGGCGGAGCTAGGGGTTTGGAGCATCAGAGGGAGGGGCTGGGGCGGGGCTGGGAGCCTCAGAAGGAGGGGCTGGGGCGGGGTTGAGAGCATCAGAGGGAGGGGGCTGAGGACGGGGTTGGGGCGTCAGAGGCGGGGCTGGGAGTATAAGTGGGAGGGGCTGGGCCATCAGAGGGCGGGGCTGGGGCCTCGAGGGAGGGACTTGGAGCTGCAGGGGCTGTGGGCGGGGCTTTGCGCATCAGAGGGAAGGGCTGTGGGTGGGGTTGGGAGAGCCCGGGAGAGTGGGCTGTGTTGTCGTGGTTCAGGCAACATGCCTCATGATCTTGAGTTGGACCTCTCACCCCTGATCTCTGACCCCTATCCCCTGTCCGCTGTCACTGGGGTGGACTCTAGCCCAGACTCCGGGTCAAGGCCTGCCCTTAGGCGCTTAATCCTGACCTCGTCTGTCCTCAAAGGCTTGTCCCTTATGGGTCACCCAAGCCCCTTCCCCGCGGGGCCCCCCAGGCGGGTGGGGCAGGAGCCAGGGCTGCCCAGGCCCCAGAGCCCCTGACGTGCCCACCGCCCGCCCAGATGTGGCCCAGCTGCTGGCCCTGGTGCAGCGCCATGTGCCCGGTGCACGGCTGGTTGAGGAGCTGCCCGCGAGCTGAAGCTGGCGCTGCCCTACGCGGGGGCTCTGGACGGCGGCTTCGCTGAGCTCTTCCAGGAGCTGGACCGGCGGCTGGGGGAGCTGGGGCTGGCCAGCTACGGGATCTCTGACACCAGCCTGGAGGAGGTGAGGCTGCTGGAGGCGGTGGGGCGGGAGGGGCTGGCTGGGAGGGTGAAGAGGAGGCTGCCCGTGGACAGCTGGGCCTGCCAGGGAGAGGCGGGCCCACCCGGAGGCCTGGAGGCCTAAGGGAGGCTGGTGGGCGGGCGGCCCCTGAGCGTCCCTCCCTCCTGGGTGTCCCCAGCTCTGTCCGAGCGCCTGCTTTCTCTTCGCAGATCTTCCTGGATGCCAGGCCAGAAAGGGAGCCAGGGGACCGGGCCCATTCTGCGGGTGAGGGCGGGGCTGGGAGCATCCATGGGAGGGGGCAGAGGGCGGGGCTTGAGCACCAGAGGGCGGAGCTAGGGGTTTGGAGCATCAGAGGGAGGGGCTGGGGCGGGGCTGGGAGCCTCAGAAGGAGGGGCTGGGGCGGGGTTGAGAGCATCAGAGGGAGGGGGCTGAGGACGGGGTTGGGGCGTCAGAGGCGGGGCTGGGAGTATAAGTGGGAGGGGCTGGGCCATCAGAGGGCGGGGCTGGGGCCTCGAGGGAGGGACTTGGAGCTGCAGGGGCTGTGGGCGGGGCTTTGCGCATCAGAGGGAAGGGCTGTGGGTGGGGTTGGGAGAGCCCGGGAGAGTGGGCTGTGTTGTCGTGGTTCAGGCAACATGCCTCATGATCTTGAGTTGGACCTCTCACCCCTGATCTCTGACCCCTATCCCCTGTCCGCTGTCACTGGGGTGGACTCTAGCCCAGACTCCGGGTCAAGGCCTGCCCTTAGGCGCTTAATCCTGACCTCGTCTGTCCTCAAAGGCTTGTCCCTTATGGGTCACCCAAGCCCCTTCCCCGCGGGGCCCCCCAGGCGGGTGGGGCAGGAGCCAGGGCTGCCCAGGCCCCAGAGCCCCTGACGTGCCCACCGCCCGCCCAGATGTGGCCCAGCTGCTGGCCCTGGTGCAGCGCCATGTGCCCGGTGCACGGCTGGTTGAGGAGCTGCCCCGCGAGCTGAAGCTGGCGCTGCCCTACGCGGGGGCTCTGGACGGCGGCTTCGCTGAGCTCTTCCAGGAGCTGGACCGGCGGCTGGGGGAGCTGGGGCTGGCCAGCTACGGGATCTCTGACACCAGCCTGGAGGAGGTGAGGCTGCTGGAGGCGGTGGGGCGGGAGGGGCTGGCTGGGAGGGTGAAGAGGAGGCTGCCCGTGGACAGCTGGGCCTGCCAGGGAGAGGCGGGCCCACCCGGAGGCCTGGAGGCCTAAGGGAGGCTGGTGGGCGGGCGGCCCCTGAGCGTCCCTCCCTCCTGGGTGTCCCCAGCTCTGTCCGAGCGCCTGCTTTCTCTTCGCAGATCTTCCTGAAGGTGGCGGAGGACTGCGCTGTGGACCCCGGCCCCGAGGGTGCGGCCACAGGCCCTGTCCCGCCCGCCCGCCCGCCCGCCTCGGTCCAGAGTCAGGCCCGAGCCCTGGCTGGCAGGGACCAGCCCATAGCCCTGGCCTCCCTCTGGCTCCTGGCCCCTGCCTTGTGAGCCTTGACCTGGCCCGGACCCCAGGCTAAACCGTAGCCCTGACCCCGCCCCTGACCCCAGCCCTGGTGACCCTGCAGATGGCGGGCCCAGGCGGCACCCGCGTGTGGGCACTGCCCGTCCGGACCTGACTACGCGGCTCCGGGTCCAGCCAGAGGCAGCGGCCCTGGGGAATGGGGGGCTGGGTAAGTGGCCTCCACCTCACCCTGCGGCCCCTCCTGGCCGCAGGGCTGAGCACTGACCCGCCCGCCCCCACAGCGGGGCCTCCCCCCGAGACGCAGGCCCTGCAGGGGTCGGGGCTGGCCGCCGCAGGCCGCCTGCACGGCTGGGCGCTGACCCGCCAGCAGCTCCGGGCCCTGCTCCTGAAGCGCTTCCTGCTCGCCCGCCGCAGCCGCCGGGGCCTGTTTGCACAGGTGAGGGGGCCGGCCGCCCTCCGGGGCGGCGTGGGGGGCCTCGGGGCCTCTCTTCCGCTCTGTGGCCTCATTCAGCCCCGCCGCCCCAGGCGTGGGCCCCGCTCTGAGCGCTCGCCGAGAGCCGCTACAGCTCTGGAGCAGGCTCAGGGACGGGGGCGGGCGCGCCGGGGGCCGCCGGGTGGGCCCTGACGGATGGGCCCTTCAGATCGTGCTGCCCAGCCTCTTCGTGGGCCTGGCGCTGGTGTTCAGCCTCGTGGCACCCCCGTTCGGACACTACCCAGCGCTGCGGCTCAGCCCCGGCATGTACGGCCCCCAGGTGTCCTTCTTCAGGTGGGTGCGGAGGCGCGGGCCGGGGGCGGGGCCTGCGGGCACGGTCCTGACCCTTCAGCCTCTACGCAGTGACGACGCTCCAGGGGACCCGGACCACGGCCACCTGCTCGAGGTGCTGCTGGAGGAAGCTGGGCTGCCGGAGCCTCACCTGAAGAACGACTCCAGCAGGTGGGGACCGCCAGCCCGGGCTGGCTCTGCTCCAGCCTCGGTCTCCACCTAGGCGCTGGCGCGTCCCCTGCGCCCGGGCAGGAGCCGGGCACCTCCAGCCCCCGCCCACCGCCACCTCCCCCGCAGGGGACCAGAGTGCGCACGGCCCGCTCTCTGCCACTTCTCCGTGCCCGAGGCCCCTGCGGACGTGGCTGAGGTCTTGGCCCGTGGCAACTGGACCCCGGCGTCTCCGTCCCCCGCCTGCCAGTGCAGCCGGCCCGGCGCCCGCCGCCTGTTGCCGGACTGCCCTGCGGCGGCGGGCGGCCTCCCGCCGCCCCAGGCTCGGGCCGGCTCAGGTGAAGTGGTCCAGAACTTGACGGGCCGGAACCTGTCCGACTTCCTGGTCAAGACCTACCCGCGCCTCGTGCGCCAGGGGTGAGCGTGGCCCTGGAGCATGGCTGGCGGTAGCGCGGGTCCGGGGGAAGACGCGGGCAGTCCTGGGAGGGGTGAGGCAGAGGGATGCCCGGGCTGGGGCCTCCTGGGGGCCCTCCGTGCCTCCCCCTCTGTGTGTCTCACCCAGCTCCCTGGCACGTCTCTCTCTGTTCTTCTCTGTCTGTCTGTCTGTCTGTCTACCACAGTCTGAAGACCAAGAAGTGGGTGAACGAGGTCAGGTGAGGAGGGGCCCCCGCGTACCTTCCTCTCCCGTGCCCTCTGGCTGCCCGCCGCTCCAGCCTCCTGGCCCTCGGCTGACCCCACCTCCACTGCCCCTCAGGTATGGGGGCTTCTCCCTGGGGGGCCGAGACCCGGGCCTGCCCTCGGGGCTGGAGGTGGGCCGCTCCGTGGAGGAGCTGCAGGCGCTGCTGAGCCCCCCTCCAGGGGAGGCCCTCGACCGCCTCCTGGTCCACCTCAGCGCGTGGGCTGCTGGTCTGGACGCTCAGGACGGCCTCAAGGTGGGCGCCGGGGCGGGGCTCGTGCCGCTGGGGGGAGGTCGGGTTGCAGCCCGCTGACCCTTGGCCCTGACCCCGCCCCAGGTCTGGTTCAACAACAAGGGCTGGCACGCCATGGTGGCCTTTGTCAACCGAGCCAACAACGCTCTCCTCCGAGCCCAGCTGCCGCCAGGGCCCGCCCGCCGCGCCCACAGCATTGCCACGCTCAACCACCCCTTGAACCTCACCAAGGAGCAGCTGTCCGAGGCGGCGCTGTGCGTGCCCGCCGGCCCGGCTCGGGGGCGGGCTGGCGCTCCGCGACGCCCTTGCCGTGTACACACGGGCGGGACGGCCCCTCTCCGCCCCGTAGGCCAGGGTCACGGGGCGTCATCGGGCTCCCTGGACCCCAGTCTCCCCAGCTGCCCCTCATCACGTCGGCCCCAGCCCCGCGCGGCGCCCCCAGCTCCGCCCTGAGCGGCTCCTCCGCCCTGGTCCTCAGGACGGCCTCCTCGGTGGACGTGCTCGTCTCCCTCTGCGTGGTCTTCGCCATGTCCTTCGTCCCGGCCAGCTTCGTCCTTGTCCTCATTGACGAGCGAGTCACCCGTGCCAAGCACCTGCAGTGTGTGGGGGGCCTGCCCCCCACTCTCTACTGGCTCGGCAACTTCCTCTGGGACATGGTGCGGTGCTGCCGGGGACGGGCGGCCCCGGCCGCTTCGGGCCCTTTCTGGGCGGGAGCTTTTCCCGGAGGGCGGAGGGCACGACGGCCGCCCTGGGGGCGGTGGGGGACCCCGAGGGCCGCTACCCAGCGCACAGGGCGGCCGGGGCTGGGGGCCGGCTCCCGCGGTCACGTCACGGCCGCCTCCTGCGCAGTGTAACTACCTGCTGTCGGCCGGCATCGTGGTGCTCGTCTTCCTGGCCTTCCAGCAGAGGGCGTACGTGGCCCCCGCCAACCTGCCGGCCCTCCTGCTGCTGCTGCTCCTGTACGGGTGAGGGCCCCGCCCCGCGGAGCCCGGGCCGGCCGGCTGGGAGCGCCGGGACGCAGAGGGGAGGGGCGACCTGGGATCCCCCTGCCCCGCGGTCACGCTGGCCTCTGCTGCCCTCCAGCTGGTCCGTCACGCCGCTCATGTACCCAGCGTCCTTCCTCTTCTCCGTGCCCAGCACAGCCTACGTGGTGCTCACCTGCATCAACCTCTTTGTGGGCATCAACGGCAGCATGGCCACCTTCGTGCTGGAGCTCTTCCCTGATCAGGTGGGGCCTCGCGAGGCTGGGTCTCGGGCTGGGCCTCCGCCTCGGCTTCCGGCCCACCTCCACCTTTCTGCCCCGGAACAGAAGCTGCAGAAGGTGAGCCGGATCCTGAAACGGGTCTTCCTCGTCTTTCCCCACTTCTGCCTGGGCCGAGGGCTCATCGACATGGTGCGGAACCAGGCCACGGCTGACGCCTTTGAGCGCTTGGGTGAGAACTTCTCTCCAGGTTGGGAAGTGCCGAGCAAGAGGCCATCCTAGAGCCTGGGGACAAACAGCAGCCCCTAGGAAGAGAACTGGAGGTCTTAGAGGACCCTGAAGGGTAGGTAGGTGGGCAAACGTAGAGGAGCAGCAGAGCAGCCACGAAAGCTAGTTCCATCTTGGCCGCATCATAAGAGGTCCAGGGCCCTAAATAAGGGAGGTGATGATGCCACTGTTTTCCATGCCAACTGGACCCAAGTTGAGTGGTCTTTTGCGCTTGGTGCTTTTCCCTGAGAAGCCCGCGGGACCTGACTCGGTAATCAAGGACCTAAAGTGACCTCATCCCTTCTTCGCGTCTCCACAGGAGAAGGGCACTTCCGGTCACCGCTGCGTTGGGAGGTGGTTGGCAAGAACCTCTTGGCCATGTCCATCCAGGGACCCGTCTTCCTCGTCCTCACGCTCCTGCTGCAGCACCGCAGTCGCCTCCTACCGCAGTCAGTGGGGCCCGGCGGGGCGGGGCCTGCGCTCGGGCTCTGGGCCCACTCGCCTCTCTGTCCCCAGGCGCAAGCTGAGGCCGCTGCCCCCGCTGGGCGCGGAGGACGCAGACGTGGCCCGGGAGCGGAGACGGGTGCTGCAAGGGGCCACCCAGGGGGACGTGCTGGTGCTGCGGGACCTGACCAAGGTGGGCGCGGACACGGGGCGGGGGCCCCCAGGGGCCCAGCGCCCATGCTCACGGACGGCCGTGTCCCCAGGTGCACCCTGGGCAGAGGACGCCGGCCGTGGACCACCTGTGCCTGGGGATCCCTCCTGGCGAGGTAGGCCCGGGCCCCGCCAGGCCCTCGGGTCCCCGCGTGTCTGCGTCTCCCCGCCCGCTGGAAGCCGGCTCTGGGCCGCTGCCCGTTGTTGGGCACCCGCTGGCTGCCAGCGTCCGAGCTCCTGCTGGGAGCCTCGGGAGGGAACTGAGCTCCTGCCGTGCGCGTTCGCCTGCTGGTCTCTCCTGGGTGCGGGAAGGCGGTGACGAGGGCCTGTGGGGCAGGCGCGTCGCCGAGCACCTGCTGGGCTCCCACACACGTGCAGCTGCCTTCGCCGAGCGCCCACCGTATGGCGGCGTGGACGGCGAGCCAGGTGTGCACACCGCGGCGTGGCCGACCCCCTCGCGGGTCCCGGCAGTGCACCGAGGGTCACCGGCGTGAGGGGCACCTTCACCAGCCCCACCGAGTCCCCCTGCTTGTCTGTCGAGCGCTGGCCCGTGGTGACGAGGCTCGGCGGCTCCGTCTCAAGCTCGGCTGGCAGGGAATCTGCCTGCCGTGCAGGAGACCCCGGTTCGACTCCTGGGCCAAGACAACCCCTGGAGGAGGGGTCGGCTGCCCACTCCAGTGCTCCTGGGCCTCCGGGGCGGCTCAGACGGTGAAGCGTCCGCTCACAAGACGGGGGGCCGGGGTTTGATCCCTGGGTTGGGAAGATCCCCTGGTGAAGGGAAAGGCTGCCCACTCCAGTGTTGTGGGGTGGTTTTTTGCGGCTGTTCTGGGCTTTCGCTGCTGCCACAGGCCCTTCCCTAGTTTCAGGGAGTGGGGGCTCCTCTCTAGCTGAGGGGGGCAGGCTTCTCGTTGCGGTGACCTCCCTCGCTGTGGAGCTCGGGCGCTGGGGCCCACGGGCTCCGTGGCTGCGGCTCCGAGGCTCTGGAGCCCAGGCTCCCTGGTCGTGGCTCGCGGGCTTAGGCGCTCCGCGGCAGGCGGGATCCTCCCGGGTCGGGGAGCGAGCTCCGGTCTCCTGCGCGGGCAGGCGAGCTCTCCACCGGGGAAGCCCCCTCCAGTGTTCTTGCCTGGAGAGCCCCGTGCTTTGCCCGCTTGTTGCAGAGAGTCAGACCCAGCTCAGCAGCGCCACTCTCTCCGCTGCTCTGTACCGTGCACACTGACACACGTACTCTGTGCACATCTGCTGGCCCTGGGCCGCTTGCTGGCCGCCCCTGGGGCTGGTGCACACCTGCGGCGCGGCGGGGCGCGTGGCTATCGCCCTTCAGCACGTGCGCGGCCGCCTCTCCGCCTGCCGGGGTCCCTGTGCCCAGCGTGAGTCTCCACCGGGCGCTCTGGCCGGCAGGGACCCACTCACGGCAGGAGACGTTCTGGCATCTCTCGCCCTGATGTTTATGAAGCCCGGCCGCGAGGGACTCTTACAGGACGCCTGCCCAGGCCGACTACATGCACCCAGCCAGCGCGCCGGCTCTGTGACGGCTCCGTGTCCCCTCGGCGCGCCCCAGGGTCCGCCCAGGGCCCCCTTGCCCACAGCCCTCCCGGCGGAAGCTGAGACGCCCGCCCCGAGCCCGCGGCGTGGGCCGTGTCTGGGCGTCCACGCGAGCCCCCTGTGCTGTCCCCACAGTGCTTCGGGCTGCTGGGCGTGAACGGAGCCGGCAAGACGTCCACCTTCCGCATGGTGACTGGTGACACGCTGCCCAGCGGGGGCGAGGCCGTGCTGGCCGGCCACAGGTGAGGGCTCGCGGCCCTCGCTCGGCCCCACTGTCTCACCGCGCGGGGCCTGGCGGCCTTGAGTCCCCGCGCAGGCGGGCCCAGCCACGAGACCCCTTCGGTCCCTCCCCAGGGCGGGTGGGCCCCGGGCCCCTGCTCGCCCCTGACCGCCCCGTCCCCATGCCTCTGCCCCAGCGTGGCCCAGGACCCGGCCGCGGCTCACCGCCACATGGGCTACTGCCCTCAGACGGACGCCATCTTCGAGCTGTTGACCGGCCGCGAGCACCTGGAGCTGTATGCTCGCCTGCGTGGAGTCCCCGAGGCCCAAGTTGCCCAGGTGCCCGCCCTGCCCACCAACCCCGCCGGCCCCTGCCCTCCCGGACCACGGCCCGCCTGCTGCCGTGGGCTCCTCACTCTACTGGCATCTCCACCCCGGGAAGCCCCTCCAGTGTTCTTGCCTGGAGAGCCCCGTGCTTTGCCCGCTTGTTGCAGAGAGTCAGACCCAGCTCAGCAGCGCCACTCTCTCCGCTGCTCTGTACCGTGCACACTGACACACGTACTCTGTGCACATCTGCTGGCCCTGGGCCGCTCGCTGGCCGCCCCTGGGGCTGGTGCACACCTGCGGCGCGGCGGGGCGCGTGGCTATCGCCCTTCAGCACGTGCGCGGCCGCCTCTCCGCCTGCCGGGGTCCCTGTGCCCAGCGTGAGTCTCCACCGGGCGCTCTGGCCGGCAGGGACCCACTCACGGCAGGAGACGTTCTGGCATCTCTCGCCCTGATGTTTATGAAGCCCGGCCGCGAGGGACTCTTACAGGACGCCTGCCCAGGCCGACTACATGCACCCAGCCAGCGCGCCGGCTCTGTGACGGCTCCGTGTCCCCTCGGCGCGCCCCAGGGTCCGCCCAGGGCCCCCTTGCCCACAGCCCTCCCGGCGGAAGCTGAGACGCCCGCCCCGAGCCCGCGGCGTGGGCCGTGTCTGGGCGTCCACGCGAGCCCCCTGTGCTGTCCCCACAGTGCTTCGGGCTGCTGGGCGTGAACGGAGCCGGCAAGACGTCCACCTTCCGCATGGTGACTGGTGACACGCTGCCCAGCGGGGGCGAGGCCGTGCTGGCCGGCCACAGGTGAGGGCTCGCGGCCCTCGCTCGGCCCCACTGTCTCACCGCGCGGGGCCTGGCGGCCTTGAGTCCCCGCGCAGGCGGGCCCAGCCACGAGACCCCTTCGGTCCCTCCCCAGGGCGGGTGGGCCCCGGGCCCCTGCTCGCCCCTGACCGCCCCGTCCCCATGCCTCTGCCCCAGCGTGGCCCGGGACCCGGCCGCGGCTCACCGCCACATGGGCTACTGCCCTCAGACGGACGCCATCTTCGAGCTGTTGACCGGCCGCGAGCACCTGGAGCTGTATGCTCGCCTGCGTGGAGTCCCCGAGGCCCAAGTTGCCCAGGTGCCCGCCCTGCCCACCAACCCCGCCGGCCCCTGCCCCTCCCCGGACCACGGCCCGCCCTGCTGCCGTGGGCTCCTCACTCTAAGGCCTCTGGTCCCCCGCCTCCCCGACCGCCTGCGCACTCACTGGGGTCCACCCTGAGTGCTCCGGTGGCAGCCGCCGCCCCCGTCCTAGACGCTCCCGGCTGTGGCCTCGCCTGCTCTCCTCCTGGAAAGGGCTTTGCTTCGGGCCTCCCGCCCGGGCCCAGACCCCGCCCCCAGCGCAGCCTCTAGGAACCTTCAGGCCGGAACCCCTGGCTTCCTGGTGGCTCACTGGGTTAAGAGTCCACCCGCGGTGCGGGAGAGCCGGCTGCGATCCCTGGATGGGGGAGACCCGTGTACCCACTCCAGGGTTCCTGCCTGGGCGGTCCCGCGGACAGAGGAGCCTGGCGGGCTGTGGGTCTTGGTCGCAAGTTTCGGACGTGACTGAGCCCCTGAGCCACCTCCGTGCCCCCGCCCCGGCCCCCACGCTCACCCTGCCCCTCCCGGTCCGTCCCCTGCAGACGGCGAGCTCCGGCCTCGCGCGCCTGGGCCTCCGTGAGTACGCAGACCGGCCCGCGGGCACCTACAGCGGCGGCAACAAGCGGAAGCTGGCCACGGCCGTGGCCCTGGTCGGGGACCCGGCTCTGGTCTTCCTGGTGCGTGGGTGGAGGGGAGGGCGGGGGCCGGGCGGGGCGGGGGGGGCCTCGCTCATGCGTCTGCCGGCTCCCAGGACGAGCCGACCGCGGGTATGGACCCCGGGGCCCGGCGATTCCTCTGGAACAGCCTGCTGGCCGTGGTGCGGGAGGGCCGCTCCGTGGTGCTCACCTCACACAGGTGGGCCCCCAGCCGGACCCCCGGGCCTGCAGCGGGCCCGGCGATCCAGCCTGGGGAGAAAGAGGGGCCAGGCCTGAGCGCGCGGCGCCCGGGGCCGCGAGGGGCGGGCGGTCGCGCCCTTGCTAGAGGAGGCCGGCCCGAGCGGCGAGCACGCGGAGGTGGAGCCCAGCCCCGGGGCAGAGCTGCCCGGCCGGAAGGACGCGTCCTGAGCACAGGGCGGCGGGGCCAGGGGCCAGGGGCCCCTGCGCCGGGCTCCGCTGGTCCCAGCCGGGCCGGGGCTCATGGCGCTGCCCCCGCAGCATGGAGGAGTGCGAGGCACTCTGCACGCGCCTGGCCGTGATGGTGAACGGGCGCTTCCGCTGCCTGGGCAGCGGGCAGCACCTCAAGGACAGGTGAGCGGGAGGCCTCGGGCCGGGGCCGGGCAGGTCCGGGTGGGGGCGGGGTGCCCTGGAGCCGAGACCCGGTGGGGCCCGTGTGGTTCTTGCCCGGGAGCAGGCAGGGGTCACGGACTGCCCGGGACGGGGCAAGGCTGGACCCAGACGGGGCGGAGGCCGGGACAGCGGGCGGCCCGAGCGGGCCGGCTGGGCGGTGGGCCGGGGCTCGCCCTCGTGTGGGGGAGCCGGAGGCGCCGGGCGCAGGCTGGGGGTCTGGGGGCGCCGGGCGCGGGGGCGGGGCCGGAGGGAGCCGGGGGCTGGCGGGGGCACGTCCAGTCGCTCTGGCCCACCCGCCCTTCCCTGCGCCGCCCCAGGTTCGGGGCTGGCCACACGCTGACCCTGCGCGTGCCCGTGTCGCGGTCCGCGTCGGCGGCCAGCTTCGTCGCCGAGGCGTTCCCGGGGGCCGAGCTGCGGGAGGCGCACGGGGGCCGCCTGCGGTTCCAGCTGCCGCCCGGAGGGCGCTGTGCCCTGGCGCGCGTGTTTGCAGAGCTGGCGGCCCGCGGCGCGGAGCACGGCGCGGAGGACTTCTCCGTGAGCCAGACCACGCTGGAGGAGGTGGCCGCGGCCCCGGGACGGGGCGGGGGCGGGGGGCGGGGCCGGGCCCTCACGCTGACCTCCCGTCCTGCTCCCCGGCCGCCCGCCCCAGGTGTTCCTGTACTTCTGCAAGGACCAGGGCGCGGCGGCGGAGGCGGCGGCGGAGGCGGCGGCGGAGGCGGAGGCGGAGGCGGCCGACGTGGGGCCCCGACGTGCCAGCCGGTTCCTCGACGACCACAGCACGGCGGAGACAGTGCTCTGAGCCTCCTCCCTGCGGAGCCAGCGGGAGGCCTGGAAGGGACCGCGGCGGGCCACGGGGTGGGCGAGGAGCCGGACTCCCCGAGGGGCCGCTGCCCCGGAAGAAATAAAGGGAAGCCGTCGTGCGCAGCAGCGTGCCCGCGTGTGCCAGCCTGCAGGCTCGTTCCGAGGCGGCTGGCCGTGTGCCCGCCTGGACGCCAGGCCTGGTGCAGGGGTGGGCGGGGGTGGACGCGGCGAGGTCGTGATCTGAGGGGGTGGGCGCAGCCGCGGCCACGGCTCCGAAGGCTCTCGGGGGCGGGGAGCGTCTCCACACCGGCGCCCTTCATGAGAGCCCCTGCGCCCCTGCGGGCCTGGTCTCTGTGAGCGGCTGGACGGGAAGTGGACATGAGGACAGGGCCCAGGGGAGCTCAGCCGGGGTGGCCCAGACCTCAGGCCTCCAACCAGGCAGAGGCCCAGTAGCCGGCCCGCACCCCGATCCTGGCGTCCAGAGGGACGAGTGGCAGACAGGGTCTTCGAGCGCCTTCTGGGCTAGGCTAGTGGACGGACCCGGGCCTGGAGAGCCGGGTTTGCCGTGAGGGGCTGTGGCCTCTGTGCCCGGTGCCCGAGACCCATCCCACCCACCGGAGGTCTGTGAGGGGGTCCGCGGAGCCGGTGCCGGGGAAGGGGTGCGGGGCGGGGTGTGGGGTCAAGGCTCCGGGAGGGAGGGAGGCAGACGGGGCGAGGGGAAGGGCTCGGGCGGGGCTCCGGGAGACGGGGTGGCCGTGGGCAGTGGGGGCGGGTGGAGGAAGCTGTGGGAGTCGGCAGCACCCCAGACCCGGGACGGGGCCAGGAACGGAGGCGGCGACGCGGCGGCCTTGGGGTCAACCGTGTGCCCTGGACTGCAGGGCCGGGCCTGGACAGGAGCCGGACCGAGGGAGGCAGCCACGCTGCCCAGGCCCGGGGGCTGCAGGGGGCCTCCCGAGGGCGAGGGGCAGGGTCCAGGGCCCCCTGTGTCTGTGCAGCTGGCTGGCTTCCGAGCACGCGCCCAAGCCCGTGCCCCCGGGTCCTCTTGAGTCCTCGCGTTGCCTCGTGTTCGCGTGCTGCACTCCTGGGAGCATCAGGGTGCGGCCGAGCGGGGAGCAGCGTCTCTGCGGCCACCGTGGGCCGGCCAGGGCCTTGCCCGGGAGGCCAGCGCCAGGCGGGGCCCCTGGGCCAACGTGCGCCCGCAGAGCTCTGGAAAGCGGAAGCCGGGGGCGGGGCCCGGGACCCCACCTTCGAGCCCACTGTGCGGAGGGGCAGGCTGAGGCTGGGCAGGTCAGGGGCGGGTCTGCGTCACCGCCTCCGGCGGCCTTTTCCTGTGGGGGAAGCGCCCGCCAATGAGGGCCGGGCCCCCGAAGGCTCTCGGGCGGGAGCGTCCACCGGCGCCTTCATGAGAGCCCCTGCGCCCTCGGCCTGGTCTCTGTGGGCTGGACGGGAAGTGGACATGAGGACAGGGCCCAGGGGAGCTCAGCCGGGGTGGCCCAGACCTCAGGCCTCCAACCAGGCAGAGGCCCAGTAGCCGGCCCGCACCCCGATCCTGGCGTCCAGAGGGACGAGTGGCAGACAGGGTCTTCGAGCGCCTTCTGGGCTAGGCTAGTGGACGGACCCGGGCCTGGAGAGCCGGGTTTGCCGTGAGGGGCTGTGGCCTCTGTGCCCGGTGCCCGAGACCCATCCCACCCACCGGAGGTCTGTGAGGGGGTCCGCGGAGCCGGTGCCGGGGAAGGGGTGCGGGGCGGGGTGTGGGGTCAAGGCTCCGGGAGGGAGGGAGGCAGACGGGGCGAGGGGAAGGGCTCGGGCGGGGCTCCGGGAGACGGGGTGGCCGTGGGCAGTGGGGGCGGGTGGAGGAAGCTGTGGGAGTCGGCAGCACCCCAGACCCGGGACGGGGCCAGGAACGGAGGCGGCGACGCGGCGGCCTTGGGGTCAACCGTGTGCCCTGGACTGCAGGGCCGGGCCTGGACAGGAGCCGGACCGAGGGAGGCAGCCACGCTGCCCAGGCCCGGGGGCTGCAGGGGGCCTCCCGAGGGCGAGGGGCAGGGTCCAGGGCCCCCTGTGTCTGTGCAGCTGGCTGGCTTCCGAGCACGCGCCCAAGCCCGTGCCCCCGGGTCCTCTTGAGTCCTCGCGTTGCCTCGTGTTCGCGTGCTGCACTCCTGGGAGCATCAGGGTGCGGCCGAGCGGGGAGCAGCGTCTCTGCGGCCACCGTGGGCCGGCCAGGGCCTTGCCCGGGAGGCCAGCGCCAGGCGGGGCCCCTGGGCCAACGTGCGCCCGCAGAGCTCTGGAAAGCGGAAGCCGGGGGCGGGGCCCGGGACCCCACCTTCGAGCCCACTGTGCGGAGGGGCAGGCTGAGGCTGGGCAGGTCAGGGGCGGGTCTGCGTCACCGCCTCCGGCGGCCTTTTCCTGTGGGGGAAGCGCCCGCCAATGAGGGCCGGGCCTTTCACGTGAGCCTGACAGCTGGGAGGGGGTGGCCCGCGGCAATGTGGTCCTGCGGCCACCAGCACCCGGAGCGGCGCTGAGACCCCGGCCCGCCGCTCCTGCCGGCCCGCCGCGGGCTCCTCGGCCCCCAGCCCGGCCCGGCCCCACCATGTTCTCCAGGAAGAAGAGGGAGCTCATGAAAACCCCGTCTATCTCGAAAAAGAACCGCGCGGGAAGCCCCTGCCCGCAGCCCTCGGGGGTGAGTGAGCCTCCAGCAGGAGCGTGGGGTGGGCAGGGACCTTGGGGCCACGGCCGGGCAGCAGGGGGCCGGGCAGGGCCATACTGGGCCCGTGGCGGGGGCACGAGCCAGCTACAGCCCCCCCAGGCTGGGACGCAGGGTCGGGCAGGACAGGGTTCCCGCCTTCGGCTCGCGGTAGGGGCCCTGGGGCCGGCACCACCCTGTCCAGGGCCGGCTGTGGGGTCCAGAAATCCGTCGGGTGGGGGCTCAGGGAATGTGGGGGCTCCGGGCACCCACCGTTAGACGAGCGCTGCCGTGCAGCCGTTGGGCGGAAGGCTTGCAGGGAGCAGAGGCAGGCCCGTGGGGCAGGCCTGGGGGCGTCTGCAAGGCCCGTGGGGTCTGTGGGACCCGGGGCTATGAGGCCCTCGGGGGACAGGAGTCCAGGGGGCATCTCCCAGCGAGAAGCCGTGGCCTTGAGCCAGTGGGGGGCTCCGGAGACCCCGGCCCTCCCTCCAGCCGGCCCCCCTCCCCGGAAGTGGGGTGCCCCTCCCCCACCCCAGCTGTGGTTTGGGCAGCGTCGTTGTTTGTGAAAGCTCCCGGGTGGGGGACGTTGGGTAACAGGTGTGGGAGGGGCCCGGCACCAAATCTCAGCCTTCCGACCTGGGCCTCTGACCCCGTGGGGCCAGCGTGAGACCCTCCAGAGCCCCACTTCCCTTCTGGGGGGGCGGAGGCGGGCCTGGCGGGCGCACCGGCGTCACCTGCCCCCTGCCCCCAGGAGCTGCCCAGGAGGGACGGGGCTGATGCGGCGGCCCCGGGGCCCGGCCCGGAGCCGGCCAGCGGGGCCCCGAGCGCCAAGGCCACGGGCACTCTCAAGAGGCCCACCAGCCTGAGCCGCCACGCCAGCGCCGCCGGCTTCCCGCTGTCCGGAGGCAGCACCTGGACGCTGGGCCGCAGCCACCGCAGCCCTCTGTCCGCGGCCAGCCCGGCCGAGGCCCCCGCCCAGGGCCCGGGCCCCGACCCCGTGGAGGACATCTCCCACCTGCTGGCGGACGTGGCCCGCTTCGCCGAGGCCCTCGAGCAGCTGAAGGAGTGTGTCCTGCGTGAAGGTGAGCACCGGAGGACCCGCGGCCCGGCCGCAGGAGGGCGAGGCGGGCGCAGCAGCAGACGGCCTGGGGGTCTGCGCCGAGCGGAGGGCGGGCCTGGGGGTCGGGAGGAGGTGGGGGTGAGGGCCTCGTGGAAACAGAAGCCGGGGTCCTGAGGCGTGTGTGGGAGTTTGGTGGCAACGAGGAAGGAAAGGCGTGGCGGCAGAGGGAATGTCGCGTGCACGGAAACACGAAGTGGGGATGCGCGGGGGGCATGGGCCCGAGTGTCTGAAACGCGTGGGGCTGAAGACACTGCAAAGGCAGGCAGAGGGGTCCTGGACGCGCTCCCGGGGGTGCGGGCAGCAGCAGGCACAGCTGCCGCCAGAGGCAGGGGCGTGAGGACGAGGGCAGGTCTGCACTTGGACTGACACGGACGGAAGCCACCTGAGGTCTGGACAGACTCAGGAGGGACGAGCGGCAGGACCGGCACTACGCTGCAGGAGCCAGCGGCCGTGGGATAGCAGTTCCGTTTTCTCCACGCGTCCGCTGACAGCCCAGCTTCCAAGTGGGTGCCTCCCCCGGGGGAGCGTCGTTGTTTGTAAGCTCCCGGGTGGGGGACGTTGGGTAACAGGTGTGGGAGGGGCCCGGCACCAAATCTCAGCCTTCCGACCTGGGCCTCTGACCCCGTGGGGCCAGCGTGAGACCCTCCAGAGCCCCACTTCCCTTCTGGGGGGGCGGAGGCGGGCCTGGCGGGCGCACCGGCGTCACCTGCCCCCTGCCCCCAGGAGCTGCCCAGGAGGGACGGGGCTGATGCGGCGGCCCCGGGGCCCGGCCCGGAGCCGGCCAGCGGGGCCCCGAGCGCCAAGGCCACGGGCACTCTCAAGAGGCCCACCAGCCTGAGCCGCCACGCCAGCGCCGCCGGCTTCCCGCTGTCCGGAGGCAGCACCTGGACGCTGGGCCGCAGCCACCGCAGCCCTCTGTCCGCGGCCAGCCCGGCCGAGGCCCCCGCCCAGGGCCCGGGCCCCGACCCCGTGGAGGACATCTCCCACCTGCTGGCGGACGTGGCCCGCTTCGCCGAGGCCCTCGAGCAGCTGAAGGAGTGTGTCCTGCGTGAAGGTGAGCACCGGAGGACCCGCGGCCCGGCCGCAGGAGGGCGAGGCGGGCGCAGCAGCAGACGGCCTGGGGGTCTGCGCCGAGCGGAGGGCGGGCCTGGGGGTCGGGAGGAGGTGGGGGTGAGGGCCTCGTGGAAACAGAAGCCGGGGTCCTGAGGCGTGTGTGGGAGTTTGGTGGCAACGAGGAAGGAAAGGCGTGGCGGCAGAGGGAATGTCGCGTGCACGGAAACACGAAGTGGGGATGCGCGGGGGGCATGGGCCCGAGTGTCTGAAACGCGTGGGGCTGAAGACACTGCAAAGGCAGGCAGAGGGGTCCTGGACGCGCTCCCGGGGGTGCGGGCAGCAGCAGGCACAGCTGCCGCCAGAGGCAGGGGCGTGAGGACGAGGGCAGGTCTGCACTTGGACTGACACGGACGGGAAGCCACCTGAGGTCTGGACAGACTCAGGAGGGACGAGCGGCAGGACCGGCACGTACGCGGCAGGAGCCAGCGGCCGTGGGATAGCAGTTCCGTTTTCTCCACGCGTCCGCTGACAGCCCAGCTTCCTGCCGAGTTATTTTCATCTGCTTCCTGTTTGTCCCTGGCAGCCACGGAGGGCACTGTGATCTCTCCTGCCGGAAACCGCAGTGCCAGGGGCATGCTAAACACCGCGGCTGGCTCCTCGCAGGTGCCCATTTTACAGATGAGGAGACTGAGGCTCAGAGCCCCTGACGCTGGCGCACCCAGCCAAGGAGGGGCCGGAGCCTGGGTTCGACCTCCGCCTGGAGAGAGGCCTCAGCTTTGCAGACTCCAGTGGGGGGCTCTGCGGGCTGAGCCTCTGCTGGGTTGGGGGGTGTCAGCCTGCAGGGCTATCTGGTCCTGGGGCGGAGCTGGACTTGTTTCCTCGGGAAACGCTAATCTCGGCTCCTTTCCGATCCTGGTGCTTCCTTGGAGGCCAGTCCTGGGCGGGGCTGAGCCCCTGGGCGACCCGCAGGAGGTCAGGCCAGGCAGGGGCCCCTTTTCCGGCAGCCTGGGCCGGGGGAAGGGCCTGAGTAGAGAGGAAGTGGGTTCGAAGGTAGTGCTGCTCCTCCCGGCCTGGGAGACCCTGGGGTCTCCTCTGAAATGGCGCCGTCCTGCGTCCTGAGCGCGATGGGAGGGCCTCGAGCTGCAGCGCAGGGACCCTGTGCCGCCAGCCCAGGAGCCGCGGAAGAGGGGACGCAGGCGGGACAGCTCTCCCCGCACCTCCCCGTGCCCTGCACCTGTGCCTGGGGCAGCCCCGTCCCAGACGCAGTTGCGTTTCCTCGGGGCCCAGGCTCCCGGGGCTCGGCGGAGCTCTCCTCGGCAGGGGCGGGGTCTTGGCCCCGCCAGAGCCGGTGTGGCAGCGGAGGACCGGGCACTACAGGCCCCAGAGGGGCCAGTTGCCTAGTCCGTCGTGAGCGTTCACGTCCCTGGCTTCTGGTGGCGCCATGTGCCGCTGCGGGACGGGCACGGGGCTCTGGACCAGGGGCCCCGAGGTGAGGGGGCGGGCGGGGCGGGGGCGGCCCCTGGCTAGGAGCACGTGGCGCGGGGGGCGTGTGCCGGCCCACGGGGGACACGGCGTGGGGCGTTGCTTTGGCCGGTGCGGACCTGGGCGCGTCCCGGCTTTGCCCGAGCCCACCTGCCCAGGTGGGGCGAGTGGCGCGAGGGGCAGGGCCTCGGGACTGGGCGTGGCCGCCCTCCTTGGACTCCTGGAGCTCCTTCCGGCTTCCCCGCAGCCAGCGTGAGCTGTGGTCTCAGGCACCTGGAGGCGTGTGGGCCCAGGGACTCGCGGGGGTCTCCCTGTCGGTGGTGTTCAGCGGGGGTCCTCAGTGCTGAAGAGGGATCAGACGCCCACTTCCAGAGTCCCCACCCGGCAGGGTCGGAAGCACGCGGGTGGGGACGTACAGCCGGCCTCCGTCTACAGACGGGGAAGGGAAGCAACAGCCGCTGCTGGCGGCGTCGGTCGTGCTTCCCTGGACGACGCACGTTCCGCGCACCCTCGGCTCTCTTCTGGTTGAGAATGCGTGAGGGGGGCGGCGAAAGCCCCCCTCAGAGATGCAGGTCTGACCCTGACCTTCCTTTGCTCGGACACCGGCTGGGCCTCCCCGCGGCCCTCGGGAAGCAGCCAGGCAGTCCTGCCTGACGGGCTGGTGCAGATGGAAAGCTGCGTGATCCTTGTAGAAAGCCTTCTCCCCTGGGTGCCTGTGTCTTCATCTGCAAAATGGGGGTGATGACCGTGCCCCATCCTGGGGTGGCTGTCCAGCGAGTGAGACAGCGGGGTGTTCAACCCCCGGGCCCAGCAGGCAGGGCTGGGAGAGAGCTGAGCAGAGCGCTGAGGGCTTGGGGCAGGGAAGGGGGCAGATGAGCTGCCGGCAGGAGGAGGCACGGGACTGCAACTGGGAGGTCAGCGGAAGGTGGCTTTCTGGAGGGATGAGGAAGGGGTGTTCTGAGCAGGACTGTCTGCACTGACAACGGGCCTTTGTCGGCCTGGCCAGCAGTCCAGAGAGGGACAGTCTCCCCTGCCCCACCCCACCGCCGAGGGCGCGCGCCGAGCCTCAGGCCGCCGCGGCCTCAGCTTCCCCGCCTGGGGACAGGCGCACTGGGGAGTGCTGTCGGGTGGCCAGGTGGGCGGGCCTTCCCTCCCTCCCTGCTCACCCACCCTGCCCGCAGAGCTCCTCGAGGCGCGCCAGCCACTGGCCCACGAGCGCCTGGGCGAGGCCCTGCGTGTGATGCGCCAGGTCATCTCCAAGTACCCGCTGCTGAACACCGTGGAGACGCTCACGGCGGCCGGCACCCTCATCGCCAAGGTTAAAGGTCAGCCGGCCAGGACGGGGCAGCAAAGGGCTTTCTGTCTGGGCGGGCTCTGGAAGGAGCGGATGCTTGAAGTGGGTTTTGAAGGATGCGTAGGAGTTTGCTGGACAGCGTGGTCGCCTCCCAGACGGGGCCCACCCCACTCATCCTTGTCTGTCCCCAGCCTTCCATTACGAGTGCAACGATGAGTTGGACAAGCAGGAGTTTGAGAAGGCCTTGGAGACCATCGCCGTCTCCTTCAGCAGCACGTGAGTGTGGGGCGGGCGGCGGGAGGCGGCGGGGGAGCCCTGCGCCCCCTGACGCTTCCTCCTCTGCCCCACAGTGTGTCCGAGCTCCTCATGGGGGAGGTGGACAGCAGCATCCTCCTCTCCGTGCCCCCCGGGGACCCGGGCCAGGTGAGCGGGGCTGGCCTCGGTGCTGTGCGGGGTCACTGGCGGGACCCCGCCTTCGCACCCTGTCCTGGGAGGCGGGACCGTCTCCCGCCGGGTGGGCATCCAACAGGGCCCAACGGGGGCTGGGCTCCCGTCTTCTTCCCGGACAGTCCATGGAGAACCTGTACGGACCGGGGAGCGAGGGGGTGCCCGCGGGCAGCGAGGAGTGTGAGGCAGGTGAGTCTGGGCCCCGGGAGCGCGGGGAGCCGGGGCGGGCCGGGCCGGGCTGAGCGGAGTGTGCCCCTCAGGCGGCCTGTCCCCAGAGGAGGTGGACACCCTGCTTCAGCGCTCCGAGGGGGGCGTGGACGCCGCGCTGCAGTACGCCAAGAACATGGCCAAGTACATGAAGGACCTCATCGGCTACCTGGAGAAGCGGAGCGCGCTGGGTGCGAGCCGGCCCGGGGGTGGGGTCCGGCTGGAGGGCCCGCCCCGTCCCCGCCCCCCGTCCCCGCGCTCACGCCGCCCCCCGCACCCCTCCCGCGCAGAGATGGACTTCGCCAAAGGCCTGCAGAAGATCGTCCTGAACTGCAGACAGAGCGTCATGCAGGAGGTGGGGGCCGCGACCGGCCGAGGCGGGCTCCGCAGGCCCCGGGGGAGGCTCGGCCAAGGGAGAGGGCTTTCTCGGGCTCCTCAGGGCTCCCGCCCGCCGCTGACTGCCGGCCCCCCACAGCCGCACATGCCGCTGCTGTCCATCTACTCGCTGTCGCTGGAGCAGGACCTGGAGTTCGGCCACGGCCTGGCGCAGGCCGTGGGCACGCTGCTGACCCAGACCTTCATGCAGGTGGGCTGCGCCCGGAGGGGCGGGCCGGGGCGCGGCCGGGCTCTGCGCTCGCTCACGCCGGTCTCCCTAGCCCCTGAACCTGCGGCGGCTGGAGCACGAGAAGCGCAGAAAGGAGATCAAGGAGTGCTGGCACCGCGCCCAGAGGAAGCTGGTACCGAGGGCGCGGCTCGGGGCTGGGAGGGGCCGGCCGGTCGCGGGGTGCCCGGGCTTCCGGACCGCACTGCTCCAGCCCCAGCTGCCCGAGCTGCCTGCGGCAGGAGAGGCCCCGGCCCGGCCGCCTCGTGGCCCGGGTGCAGGCGTCGGGGCCAGCGGCGCGGGGCAGCACTCCGCGCGGACGGAGCTGAGCTGCAGGCAGGCCGCTGCTGTCTTAACACCACGGCTGTGAGGAGCGCGTGCCCTGTGGCTCGGACCTGCGGCCCCCCACGGTCTCAGATCAGAGCCCCCGAGGGCAGGGCTGGGCCGCAGGGGGAGTGTGGAGCCGGCCTCTGGAGTCCTGCCTCCGTCCGCTCTCCGTTCAGAGCCTTTGCTCACCCTGGACGGGGTGGTGCTCCGTATTTGCGCATTAGACCCCGGCCTGTCCCCAGAGGAGGTGGACCCTGCTTCAGCGCTCGGGCGTGGACGCCGCTGCAGTACGCCAAGAACATGGCCAAGTACATGAAGGACCTCATCGGCTACCTGGAGAAGCGGAGCGCTGGGTGCGAGCCGGCCCGGGGTGGGGTCCGGCTGGAGGGCCCGCCCGTCCCGCCCCCGTCCCCGCGCTCACGCCGCCCCCCGCACCCCTCCCGCGCAGAGATGGACTTCGCCAAAGGCCTGCAGAAGATCGTCCTGAACTGCAGACAGAGCGTCATGCAGGAGGTGGGGGCCGCGACCGGCCGAGGCGGGCTCCGCAGGCCCCGGGGGAGGCTCGGCCAAGGGAGAGGGCTTTCTCGGGCTCCTCAGGGCTCCCGCCCGCCGCTGACTGCCGGCCCCCCACAGCCGCACATGCCGCTGCTGTCCATCTACTCGCTGTCGCTGGAGCAGGACCTGGAGTTCGGCCACGGCCTGGCGCAGGCCGTGGGCACGCTGCTGACCCAGACCTTCATGCAGGTGGGCTGCGCCCGGAGGGGCGGGCCGCGGCCCGGCCGGGCTCTGCGCTCGCTCACGCCGGTCTCCCTAGCCCCTGAACCTGCGGCGGCTGGAGCACGAGAAGCGCAGAAAGGAGATCAAGGAGTGCTGGCACCGCGCCCAGAGGAAGCTGGTACCGAGGGCGCGGCTCGGGGCTGGGAGGGGCCGGCCGGTCGCGGGGTGCCCGGGCTTCCGGACCGCACTGCTCCAGCCCCAGCTGCCCGAGCTGCCTGCGGCAGGAGAGGCCCCGGCCCGGCCGCCTCGTGGCCCGGGTGCAGGCATCGGGGCCAGCGGCGCGGGGCAGCACTCCGCGCGGACGGAGCTGAGCTGCAGGCAGGCCGCTGCTGTCTTAACACCACGGCTGTGAGGAGCGCGTGCCCTGTGGCTCGGACCTGCGGCCCCCCACGGTCTCAGATCAGAGCCCCCGAGGGCAGGGCTGGGCCGCAGGGGGAGTGTGGAGCCGGCCTCTGGAGTCCTGCCTCCGTCCGCGCTCTCCGTTCAGAGCCTTTGCTCACCCTGGACGGGGGTGGTTTCTTACTGACTCCCCAGATATTTCTGCGCATTAGAGAGCCCCGCCCTGGACGGTACACGTTACGGGCTCCTACTCCACCCCCAGGTCATGGTTCTTTTGACGGGGGCGGGCGGGCCACTTCTATTGGTCTCTCATTTATCTATTTTCATCCATCTTTGTTCTTTGGCTCCTGCGGGCCTCCCGTCGCGGTGGCCTCTGTCATCGCAAAGCACCGACTCTGGGCGCATGCGCCCCAGGGCTCCGGCGCGGTCATTGGACACATGGGTCCAGCCGCTCCGCGGCACGTGGGATCTTCCCAGGCCAGGGATCGAACCGGCGCCCCTTGCGCGGCAAGGCGGTGTCCTTACCCACTGGACCACCAGGGAAGCCCCCCAGTTCACGGTTTTGACGCTGGGCTTCACCTGCTGGCCTGGTCTCCCAGCTGAAGCCCACGACTGTCAGCAGCACTCGTTGCTTCTATGATATCTAGGCTCGGTGTCACGCACGTCATGGCGTCCCCGGGCTACCCCTGAACCAGCTCTCTGTGGTTTCTCTCCGTGCGCACGCGAGTCTGGGCGTGGATGGGGGGGCTGTGAGGTGTGGCCCCCAGGTCTTCACTGCGTGCTCTTCCTGCCCGACCTGAGGGTGCTGACTTCCTGTCGGGGCGGCCGCGCAGGGCTCATCTGTGATACGGGAAGTGAGAGAGACAGGCGCCGGGCGCTGTGGCGGGCGGGCTTGTGGGTGTCGAGGAGGACGTCGCCGGTGTCTCCCAGCCCGCGGGCCTCCGCTGCCCTCGCCGCACGACGGGCGGGCCAGGGGCCAGCTCCTCCGGGGGCCCACGGTGGCCGTCAGCTCCCACGCCCCCACCAGCAGTCCCGTTTGCGTCGCTGGCCATGGGCTTGGGGCGTGGGAGACGTGGCTGCAGAGGCCTGTCGCAGGGCACCTGGCTGACCGCGGCCCGGTCTGCTCGCTCCCGCGCCCGCAGCAGGAGGCCGAGTCCAATCTCCGCAAAGCCAAGCAGGGCTACGTGCAGCTGAGACCCAAGCCCGCCTGGTGCAGCGCTCTCCGTTCAGAGCCTTTGCTCACCCTGGACGGGGGTGGTTTCTTACTGACTCCCCAGATATTTCTGCGCATTAGAGAGCCCCGCCCTGGACGGTACACGTTACGGGCTCCTACTCCACCCCCAGGTCATGGTTCTTTTGACGGGGGCGGGCGGCCACTTCTATTGGTCTCTCATTTATCTATTTTCATCCATCTTTGTTCTTTGGCTCCTGCGGGCCTCCCGTCGCGGTGGCCTCTGTCATCGCAAAGCACCGACTCTGGGCGCATGCGCCCCAGGGCTCCGGCGCGGTCATTGGACACATGGGTCCAGCCGCTCCGCGGCACGTGGGATCTTCCCAGGCCAGGGATCGAACCGGCGCCCCTTGCGCGGCAAGGCGGTGTCCTTACCCACTGGACCACCAGGGAAGCCCCCCAGTTCACGGTTTTGACGCTGGGCTTCACCTGCTGGCCTGGTCTCCCAGCTGAAGCCCACGACTGTCAGCAGCACTCGTTGCTTCTATGATATCTAGGCTCGGTGTCACGCACGTCATGGCGTCCCCGGGCTACCCCTGAACCAGCTCTCTGTGGTTTCTCTCCGTGCGCACGCGAGTCTGGGCGTGGATGGGGGGGCTGTGAGGTGTGGCCCCCAGGTCTTCACTGCGTGCTCTTCCTGCCCGACCTGAGGGTGCTGACTTCCTGTCGGGGCGGCCGCGCAGGGCTCATCTGTGATACGGGAAGTGAGAGAGACAGGCGCCGGGCGCTGTGGCGGGCGGGCTTGTGGGTGTCGAGGAGGACGTCGCCGGTGTCTCCCAGCCCGCGGGCCTCCGCTGCCCTCGCCGCACGACGGGCGGGCCAGGGGCCAGCTCCTCCGGGGGCCCACGGTGGCCGTCAGCTCCCACGCCCCCACCAGCAGTCCCGTTTGCGTCGCTGGCCATGGGCTTGGGGCGTGGGAGACGTGGCTGCAGAGGCCTGTCGCAGGGCACCTGGCTGACCGCGGCCCGGTCTGCTCGCTCCCGCGCCCGCAGCAGGAGGCCGAGTCCAATCTCCGCAAAGCCAAGCAGGGCTACGTGCAGCGCTGCGAGGACCACAACAAGGCCCGCGTCCTGGTGGCCAAGGCAGAGGAGGAGCAGGCGGGCATCGGCCCCGGCGCAGGGGGCGCCGCCTCCAAGGCCCTGGACAAGCGTCGGCGCCTGGAAGAGGAGGCCAAGAACAAGGTGAGGGGGCGTCCCCGGGGGCCCAGTGGGCAAGGGGCGCCCGTTCGATCCCTGGCCTGGGAAGACCCCACGTGCCGCGGAGCGGCTGGACCCATGTGTCCAGTGACCGAGCCGGAGCTCTGGCGTGCATGCGCCCAGAGCCGGTGCTCTGCGACAACAGAGGCCACTGCGATGGGAGGCCCACACGGGCCAAAGAACAAAGACGGATGAAAATAGACAAATGAAAGACCAGTGGAAGTGGCCGGCCCGCCCCCTCCCCCCCCAAAAGAACAAGGTGAGGGCTGGCGCCCTGTGCCCGCTGCTGGGCCTCTGTCAGGCTCTGCCTCCGGGACCCACGCCCGCTGGGCCCCTCGGGCGGGGTGGACTTCCGTCGGGGCTGAAGGTGTCCTGAGAGCTGGGCCCCTGGCTGAGGCTCCAAGCACCCTCTCCTGGCGCGCCCCAGGCGGAGGAAGCCATGGCCACGTACCGCACGTGCGTGGCGGACGCCAAGACCCAGAAGCAGGAGCTGGAGGACACCAAGGTGACGGCGCTCCGCCAGATCCAGGAGGTGGTCCGGCAGAGCGACCAGACCATCAAGGCGGTGAGCAGCGGCGGCCCGGCGGGCGGGGGCGCCGGCGGGTCTGCGCGGGTTCCCCGGCTCACGCCCGCCCGCAGGCCACCATCTCCTACTACCAGATGATGCACGCGCAGACGGCCCCGCTGCCGGTGCACTTCCACATGCTGTGCGAGAGCAGCAAGCTCTACGACCCGGGCCAGCAGTACGCCTCCCACGTGCGCCAGCTGCAGCGCGGCGAGGAGCCCGACGTGCACTACGACTTTGAGCCCCACGTGCCCGCCGGCGCCTGGTACGCCGCCTTCGGCGCAAGCCCGGGGCGGGGGCGGGCGGACCCCGCGCCCGCCTGCTCGGCCCCTCCTTTCGGTCATTGGTCCCTCCAGGTCCCCGGTCTTGCGCATCCGGAAGGGCAGCTTCAATGTCGGCGATGCCGCGGGGGCGGAGGCTGCGGGGAGCCCCCCGGAGGACGGCGCGCCCGACGAGGGCGAGACGGCCAAGGAGCGCAGGGGTGAGTGCCCGGCGGGGCGGGCGCGGCCCCCCGCAGCCCCCGCAGCCCCTCACGAGGGATGCCTCTTTCGCAGGCGGGCGGGGCCACCAGGTGCACAAGTCCTGGCCCATCTCCGTCTCCGACTCCGAGGCCAGTCTGGACCCCAGTCCTGGCTCAGGTGACAGGGCCGGCTGGGCTGGCGGGCGGCGAGGAGTCGCCGCCCCTCTCGGGCTTCCGTGGGCTCCCGTGTTGCGCCTGGGGCCCCCGCGGGAGCCTCTGACACCCTGTTTCCTGCTCAGAGGACTTTAAGAAGTTGGAGCGCGTGGCTTCCTGCGGCACCATGTCGTCCAGCGAGGAGCTGGCCGACCAGGAGGGCGGTGCAGGGGCGTCAGCCTTCGACCAGGGTGAGGGGCCCCTGGGCGTGGCAGTGGGCGGGGGTCGGGGAGACTGTGAGCCGGGCCCGGCCCTGCCTCTGCGATCCTGACCCCGGTCCTTCCCCCGCCAGCCGACCTCAATGGCATGGCCCCCGAGCTGCCCGTGGCCGTGCCCAGCGGGCCCTTCCGCCACGTGGGGCTCTCCAAGGCGGCGCGCACCCACCGGCTTCGGAAGCTCCGCACGCCGGCCAAGTGCCGGGAGTGCAACAGCTACGTGTACTTCCAGGGCGCCGAGTGCGAGGAGGTGAGTGCCGGTGCGGAGCGCGCGCGTGCTTCCCGCCTGGGGGCGGGGCCGGCGGCCTGGGGGCGGGGCCGGCGGGCGGGGGAGGAGCCCCGTCTTCCCTGCCTGTAGGGTTGATGCCGGCGCTGAGATGAGGCGGAAGGTGGAGCCAGAGGCTCTGAGCTGCGCCGGAGCCCAGACAGGTGCTCAGCCGTGCCCGCCCGCAGTGCTGCCTCGCCTGCCACAAGAAGTGCCTGGAGACCCTGGCCATCCAGTGCGGCCACAAGAAGCTGCAGGGCCGCCTGCAGCTGTTTGGCCAGGACTTCGGCCAGGCAGCCCGCAGCACCCCGGACGGCGTGCCCTTCATCATCAAGAAGTGCGTGTTCGAGATTGAGCAGCGGGCGCTGCGCACCAAGGTGACGACCGCGGGCACCGCAGCGGGAGCGTCCGCCACGGGGCGGCGCAGCGGGAGGAGGGCACGGGCCCAGGCTGACCGCGAGTCCCCACAGGGCATCTACCGGGTCAATGGGGTTAAGACGCGTGTGGAGAAGCTGTGCCAGGCCTTCGAGAACGGCAAGGAGCTGGTGGAGTTGTCACAGGCCTCGCCCCACGACATTAGCAACGTTCTCAAACTGTACTTGCGCCAGGTGAGGGCAGAGGAGCTCCTGGGCTGGCCCTAGCCTGCTGGGGGCGTGGCCAGCACCGGGAAGGGGCGTGGCCATGACCCAGCGGGCTGGGGCGCCCCACGCAGGGCTGCAGCCTGTGGGCGAGGCCCACTGACCTGCACACCTGGCCTGCCCCCTTCAGCTGCCTGAGCCGCTCATCTCCTTCCGCCTCTACCACGAGCTTGTGGGGATGGCCAAGGACAGCCTGAAGGCCGAGGCCGAGGCCAAGGCGGCGTCCCGGGGCCGGCAGGATGTCACCGAGAGTGAGGCCACGGCTGTGGCCATGGCGGGCCGGCTGCGGGAGCTCCTCCGGGACCTGCCGCCGGAGAACTGGGCCACGCTGCGGTACCTGGTGCGGCACCTGCGCAGGTGAGGGCCGGCCTGGCGGGGGCAGGGTGGCGGGGTCCTGGGGGCCGCTCACCGGCCCCTGCACCGTCCCCCAGAATCGTGGAGGTGGAGCAGGAAAACAAGATGACGCCAGGGAACCTGGGCATCGTGTTTGGGCCCACACTGCTGCGGCCCCGGCCCACCGAGGCCACTGTGTCGCTGTCCTCGCTGGTGGACTACCCCCACCAGGCCTGCGTTGTGGAGACCCTCATCGCCTACTACGGCCTGGTCTTCGAGGAGGAGGCCGAGGAGGCGCCCGGGGGCCAGGTGAGGCCGCCCCGCTGGGCAGAGGTGCAGGGGCCTGTGCGCATGGGGGCCGGGACCCTCGCTGGCCTGCCTCGGGGGCTTAGACGGGCTCGGCCGGGAGCAGTGTGGACTGTATGGGGCTGTCCAGGGCGGTCGAGGCACCTTTCAAGCACAGAGCTGGGTGAAGTGTGGTTCAGGTCTACAGGGACCCGGCCCCTTCGTCCGAGCTCAGCCTGCCGGACGTGGGATGGGGGCCTCAGGCGCAGCCGCTGCGGTAACGGTGCTAGGGTTTTGTCTGGTTAACGTACACATGGCAAAATGGAACGTGGCATGGCCAGAACGGTGGCGCCTGACCTCTGTCCCACCTCTGCAGGACGGCGTGTCCAGCCAGCGGCCCGAGGCGGGGGTCCGGGCTCCGTATCTGGGGTCCGGCGGCGGCTCGGCTTTCCCCTTGTCGGAGGAGGCTGAGGACAGAGGCCTCGGTGAGTGGGGCCGCGCCAGGGGGCCGGGCAGGCGGGGGTGAGGAGGTGGGTCTGTGTCGAGGGCCGCGCTCTGAACTGCCTCCCCGGACACGTGTCCCCAGCCCGCTCTCATCTGTTACCCCCACCCCCACCCCGAGAGACCCTTTTGAGGTGTTTTGTGCTGAGAAAGGGGCACCTGGAGTGGAAACAAGCCCCAGTGGTGGAGACCCCGCGCCTGGCCCGGGAGGGTTCTGAGCTGGAGCTCAGAACCCTCGGGGCCCGCTCAGGGCCCTGGCCGCTCACAGCCTGTCTGTCTGTTCCAGAACCCCACGTGGCCTCCAACGACTCCGACTCGGAGCTGGACGAGGGCGCGGACCTGCCGTCCCCAGCGGGCGGGGCCGCACAGCACCGGCTCAGCTTCCTGGAGAGGCAGGGCGGCGAGGCCAGCGCGGAGGGCAGCCAGGGCAGCCGCAGCGGCAGCGAGGAGCAGCTGGGCGCGGCCACCGCAGAGGACCAGCCCGGGGCCTGGGAGGGCGCCGGGGAGGAGCCGGCCCGGAGGTGCTCCGAGCACACCACCACCCAGTGCGACAGCCCGCGCGGCAGCGTGGCCAGGGACGGCAGCTGCGAGAGGCGGCCGGAGTTTGTGTAGCGCGGGCAGCGGGCAGGGTCTCTCGGCTCCCGCTTGTGGCCACGTCACCAAGACATCGCGGTCTGCCTTCCAGAAGCTTCTACCTGCGCTGCGCGGCACGCCTGCCACCCCGCTCCAGGCTGCTCTCGGACGTGCTGTGACAGGGGACCCTGGACCCCTGGCGCCAGCCCAAGGAGGCCACCGGGCAGCTGGGAGGGCTGGACGGCCGGTGGAGGGTGGGCGCGCTGCCTCAGGGTGCCCTGCTTACAGGACAGCAGGACTGGACACCCGATGTTAGGGTGCAGTTAAGTTTCCACGATGGACTTTTCCAACATGTATTTCTTTGGTCTAAAATAAAGTCGACCCAAGCCTGTCTTCTCTGGCAGAAGCAGCCTGAGTGACGTCCCCAGCGCCGTGCTGGGCCTGGGGTGGCAGGAGGAGCTGTGAAGCGGGGTCCACGAGGCCGGCAGCCCCATCGGGAGGGAGCCCCGGCGGCCGTGGGGACAGACGTGCGGCTCCACGCGCCCCACTCCCCGCCCAGGCCAGCCCCGGCCTCGCGGCCGCCGAGCTCCCGGGTACGGCCGGGCGCCTGGGACTACAGCTGAAAGCCACGTGGACCGAGACCTCGTGCAGACACTGGCCTCCGCCCAAGACAGCAGGGCCGGGAACAGCCCGCGAGGTCCTGCCCCATCCCTGCGGGGTCTCGCCAAGGGCCAGGGTCAGCTCAGCAGAGCGCCGACTGCTCACGGGGTGGGTGACAGGGTCCCGCCCCGCCATGGTGGAAGCTGCCAGGCCCGACTTCCTGAGCAGAGCAGCCCCTCACCAGGGGGCCCCGCGCCAGGCTTGGGCCAGATCAGCCGCAACGGTCAGAGCTCCGCCCGGCGGAGAGGCTGCCTGTGTTCAGAGCAGAAACAGAAGGCCAGGAGAGGCTCCACCCTCTGGTTGCAGGCGACCAGCAGCCCCGGGCAGCGACACTGAGTAACCGCAGCGAGGCCACCTGGCCAGCAAAGCCCAGACACTCGGCCTCTGGCCTTTACAGAAGTGCACTGGCCCGTCTGCATGGTTCAGTCAAAAAAAACTGGAACCAGGAGAGCGGGCGGCCGGAGTTTGTGTAGCGGGCAGGGTCTCTCGGCTCCCGCTTGTGGCCACGTCACCAAGACATCGCGGTCTGCCTTCCAGAAGCTTCTACCTGCGCTGCGCGGCACGCCTGCCACCCCGCTCCAGGCTGCTCTCGGACGTGCTGTGACAGGGGACCCTGGACCCCTGGCGCCAGCCCAAGGAGGCCACCGGGCAGCTGGGAGGGCTGGACGGCCGGTGGAGGGTGGGCGCGCTGCCTCAGGGTGCCCTGCTTACAGGACAGCAGGACTGGACACCCGATGTTAGGGTGCAGTTAAGTTTCCACGATGGACTTTTCCAACATGTATTTCTTTGGTCTAAAATAAAGTCGACCCAAGCCTGTCTTCTCTGGCAGAAGCAGCCTGAGTGACGTCCCCAGCGCCGTGCTGGGCCTGGGGTGGCAGGAGGAGCTGTGAAGCGGGGTCCACGAGGCCGGCAGCCCCATCGGGAGGGAGCCCCGGCGGCCGTGGGGACAGACGTGCGGCTCCACGCGCCCCACTCCCCGCCCAGGCCAGCCCCGGCCTCGCGGCCGCCGAGCTCCCGGGTACGGCCGGGCGCCTGGGACTACAGCTGAAAGCCACGTGGACCGAGACCTCGTGCAGACACTGGCCTCCGCCCAAGACAGCAGGGCCGGGAACAGCCCGCGAGGTCCTGCCCCATCCCTGCGGGGTCTCGCCAAGGGCCAGGGTCAGCTCAGCAGAGCGCCGACTGCTCACGGGGTGGGTGACAGGGTCCCGCCCCGCCATGGTGGAAGCTGCCAGGCCCGACTTCCTGAGCAGAGCAGCCCCTCACCAGGGGGCCCCGCGCCAGGCTTGGGCCAGATCAGCCGCAACGGTCAGAGCTCCGCCCGGCGGAGAGGCTGCCTGTGTTCAGAGCAGAAACAGAAGGCCAGGAGAGGCTCCACCCTCTGGTTGCAGGCGACCAGCAGCCCCGGGCAGCGACACTGAGTAACCGCAGCGAGGCCACCTGGCCAGCAAAGCCCAGACACTCGGCCTCTGGCCTTTACAGAAGTGCACTGGCCCGTCTGCATGGTTCAGTCAGAAGAACAAACAAATCTGTGAACATTTCCAAATGCTGGGCAGGGCAGGGCCTTTCCACTTCTCTGTGGAGACGCAAAACAAGCACCCCGCGCCCAGGTGCCCAGGCTCCTCAGGGAGCCCGGCCGGGCCTGCAGCCAGGGCCCTGCACCGGCCCGCCACAGGACTCCACAGACTGTGCCCCGTCAGGCGTGGCCTGACCCCGGCTCGCAGCCAGGGGAGGGTCCACTTCCGAGGCCCCCAGGCAGGTGTCTGGACCAACCTGAGGCTGGGGACAGCCGGAGCCTGGTGGCGAGGGCAGCAGAACCGGTCCCCAGCAACAAGCAGGGGGTAGAGAGCCCCAAAGGAGAGCTGGGGCCCCGGGCGGGACGTCCGCAGCTCAGACCGAGGGCCCAGCCCCCCGCGGACAAGCCCGAGAGGAGGCGTTTCCAGGGAGCCCTGTGCGGCTCGAGTTCACCCAAGAACAGCCGAGACGGAGCCGCGCCCTCGCGTGGCCGCGTGCTCTCCTGCCCGCCACGGCGCCCGCGCCCACCGTGGTCCCCAGCGCCTCCCCACCTCCCCCCGCGGACGCCGGTCCCCGTCTCAGACGCCCCCACCCCGGCCCCGCGCCGTCCGCTGGCCGTCCCCCTGGACCCCACGCCGCGGGGCCTCCCAGCAGCCCGGCCCGGCAGCGTCTGTCCGTCTGCGCCTGGCTCCTGGCTGAGAGCCTTAGGAGACAACACGCCTGCTGTGGAGGAAGAGGAGACCTGTTGGTCTGTAAGGCTGACTCTAACAGCTCAGGTCCGGGGAGGGCGGCTCCGCAGAGCCGGGGCGCGTGCCGCGGCCGACACAGGCGGACGTGCGCAGGGACCGGCGAGGCTGGAGCGCGCCGGCCTGCAGCTCAGGCCAGCCAGAGTCCTGTGAAGCGCCCACGTTCGTCTGTGGAAGAGCAGGCGCTCGACACAGGCCCCGGGGGCCGGCGTGCTCATGGCGAGTGCCGACGCAGGCAGCGACAGTCCTCAGCCAACGTCTGCAGCGTCCGTGGGCGAGTGACCGCCCAGGCCACTGGGGCCCAGGAGTGAACCCAGGATTTGAGACCCACGAATAAGGACCACAGCAGGTGGATGCCCCTGGTGTCCGGGGTGGAAGAGCCCCCTGCCAACGCCAGGGGCACCGGGAGGACCCGTTTAGGGGAGCGGAGATCCCCAGGCCGCAGGCCCCTAAGCCCGAGCGTCCACTGGAGCCCGAGTGGAGCGCAGACACCCGGGCCCCACGACACCGAGCGGGACACACAGAGAACAGGGTGCTGAGGAAACACAGATCTCGTCTGTAGCCTGGGTAAGCGACCTGTCCCCAGGACACGGAAGGAACTCCTGAAACTCAGTGACAGGAGGCAGACCCCGGTGAAACACATCGAAGGACGTGTGCAGACGCCCCGGGCAGCCCGCGGGCCCCCACTCTTTGCCGTCAGCTCCCCCGGAGGAAACCCCGGCCAGCGACGGCACTCCCCCAGCCCGGGCCCGGCCCCGAGCACCAGAGCGGGCGAGGAGGTGGGGCCCCTGGGACCCGCACGGGAGGGCCACGGGGAGCAGTCTGACCGCGTCTCGGGGGCGGCGAGAGCGTCTGCAGGAGCCCGCGCCTCCGCCCGCGCCCAGACACGGCAGTAGCCGTCCCGCGGACTCGCCCGCCGGGGCCTCCCTGGCGGCTCAGCAGTGAGGAGCGCGCCTGCCCGGGCAGGAGCCACGGGTTCGGTCCCTGAGCCGGGAAGATCCACAGGCTGCGGCGCCACGAAGCCCGTGAGCCACAGCGATGGAGCCCGTGGGCCACGACGACGGACGCCCAAGCCCGTGCGCCCTAGAGCGTCAGTTCCACAACGAGAGAAGTCACCACACCAAGAAACCTGCTCACCTCCAGTAGAGAGGAGCCCCCACCCCCTGCAAGTAGAGAAGAGCCTGTGGCGGCAGCGGATACCCAGAAAATGAAATAAATACCTAATTTTTTAAAAAAGAAACACCCCGCCCGCCAGGTGAAGAAGGAACAGCGCCTTCCCCGTGCGGAGCATCTCAGCCAGGAGCCGCCGCCCGGCCCTCACTGCCCGGCGGAGGGACCGAGGACACGGTGCCCCCTGCGGGCAGCGCGGGACGCACGGGGCGGGAGCCCCCGGGGGGAGCGTCCAGGGCAGGCCGAGTGGAGACGGGGCTGGGGAGGGCCGGGGCGGCCGGAAGCACGGGCCTGCTGTCCGGCGGCGGCTCCACAGGCGACCGCAGTGGCGGGCGCGCGACCCCGTGGACAGAAGGCTGGGAGCCCAGCTCTACATGCGTGAGCCGTGTCGCATGTGAATCCCGTCTCAGCAAAGCTATTAATTTAAAACAGACAACCACGCTTCGCCTGGGTGGTGAGGCCTCTGAAGTTCGTAAAGGGGAAAACGGGTAGTTTGAGTCCCAACTTCTGTGCAAGAAAAGCCCCAGGAAGCAGGGCAGCGGCGCCGGGAGCCGCGGCCGCCGCTCCTCCAGGTGAGCTGGGCACAGACGCGGGGGCGCCTGGGGGCTGCCAGCAGCAAACCTGGGGTGTTCTGCCTCCGTTTTCAGACGAGTGAACTTCCTACTCAAAACACCTTTAATTCTTTAAGGTATGCAGCATTTCAAAGCAAACCCTGCTCCCATCGCAGCCCTGGTGTCCGCAGAGCCGCTGGGGGGCAGCAGCAGGGCCACGGCGGGGACCTGGCGGGGGGAGGCTGGAGGGCGCAGGGGCCGCCTCCGGAGGCACCGTCAGCAGGAACCCAGAGCGGGGACCAGGTCTGGGGAGAGGCCGTGGGGACCCTCGGCCAGGGAAAGGCAGACCCGAGGTCTGCGGCCGCCACTCTGGGACCCAGGGGGCAGAGCGAGGCCTGGGGAGGGGAGGGGAGGGGAGGGGAGGCCGCGGCTGTCTCTCTGCCCCCGGGGGACGTGCCGGGAGAGAAGGGTCAGGCAGTCGCGTCATCGGGTCATCCGTCACAGGAGCCCCAGCCGGATGTGAGGCTGCCTCCACAGAGGGAAACGGGGGGCGTGCTCACAGGACTGGGGCGAGCGCCCGATGCCCGCTGTCTGTCCCCCGGGAGCTACTGCACCAGCCGGTAGGTGATGTACCTGCCCGCGGTCTCGCTGGGCCGGATGATCTTCACCACCTGGAGGCGGGAAACGGGGCAGAGCTGGGGCCAGGCAGGGGCCGAGGCCTGGGGCGCCTGGTCTGGGAGCCCCTGGCTCTACCCCACCCCCGGACGGGGTGCTCACCTGCCCGCGCTTTATCCCGAAGTAACGCGCCACGGGGTCTCCGGCCTGGATCCTGGGCAGCTGGTTCTCCCGGAGTTTACTGGGAAGCAGGTCAGGGAAAAGGCCTGGCCGGACTGACCGGGGGGCTGGGCTAGGGGGGCAGGGGTGGCAGGGAGAGGAGCGGGGCCCAGCTAGGGGCCGGAAAGGATACTATCGGGCCAGCAGCTCGGTCACCTCCTCCTTGGTCATGACCACGTGTTCCGGGACCAGCTGTGAGAAGAGAACCCGTCTCCTCAGGGCTGTGGAGCGCCACGGGGCCGGGACCCCAGGCTGGACTGGGGCCTGGAGCGCGCACGCCCCTGCAGGATGGGCCCCGGGGCTGCTGGGGAGACAGGAGCGCGCCCGCCCGAGCTCCTGACTGCAGGCCTGCTGGCCCGGGGCCGTCCAGCCCTGAGGCTGCGGGAGACACAGCCGCTGCGGGGCGGGGTGGCCCGCTGGAGGCCCACGCCCCCCTCTCTCCACACTGGAGGCGCCCCCAGCTGTCTGCTGGCCCCCACCGGGTGAAAGGCGCGAGGGGCAGGTGCCCGCAGCCCCTGCGCCCCTACCTCGTGCTCCGTGATGTTGATGAGCAGCTCCTGCTGCAGAAACTGCTCCAGGATGTACTTGGGGGCCATGTCCACCAGAGACTGCAAGAGACGCCCGGCCTCAGGCGCAGCCGCGCCGCCGCCCGCCCCAGCCAGGTCCCCCCGTGCAGGCAGGGAGTGCCCTGGAAGCTGAGCGGGCTTCCCCTCCGGCCTCGGGAAGACGACCCAGGGCATACATTGAAAAACCCGCCCGCCCAGGCCCTCAGCCCCGGGCGGCCACATCTGCCTGCAGGCTCCCGGGCTGCTGCGCCCGGCTGGGCGGGCCTTCACGGGCCCCGGACCAGGACCGGCCCGCTGTCTGTCCCCCGGGAGCTACTGCACCAGCCGGTAGGTGATGTACCTGCCCGCGGTCTCGCTGGGCCGGATGATCTTCACCACCTGGAGGCGGGAAACGGGGCAGAGCTGGGGCCAGGCAGGGGCCGAGGCCTGGGGCGCCTGGTCTGGGAGCCCCTGGCTCTACCCCACCCCCGGACGGGGTGCTCACCTGCCCGCGCTTTATCCCGAAGTAACGCGCCACGGGGTCTCCGGCCTGGATCCTGGGCAGCTGGTTCTCCCGGAGTTTACTGGGAAGCAGGTCAGGGAAAAGGCCTGGCCGGACTGACCGGGGGGCTGGGCTAGGGGGGCAGGGGTGGCAGGGAGAGGAGCGGGGCCCAGCTAGGGGCCGGAAAGGATACTATCGGGCCAGCAGCTCGGTCACCTCCTCCTTGGTCATGACCACGTGTTCCGGGACCAGCTGTGAGAAGAGAACCCGTCTCCTCAGGGCTGTGGAGCGCCACGGGGCCGGGACCCCAGGCTGGACTGGGGCCTGGAGCGCGCACGCCCCTGCAGGATGGGCCCCGGGGCTGCTGGGGAGACAGGAGCGCGCCGCCCGAGCTCCTGACTGCAGGCCTGCTGGCCCGGGGCCGTCCAGCCCTGAGGCTGCGGGAGACACAGCCGCTGCGGGGCGGGGTGGCCCGCTGGAGGCCCACGCCCCCCTCTCTCCACACTGGAGGCGCCCCCAGCTGTCTGCTGGCCCCCACCGGGTGAAAGGCGCGAGGGGCAGGTGCCCGCAGCCCCTGCGCCCCTACCTCGTGCTCCGTGATGTTGATGAGCAGCTCCTGCTGCAGAAACTGCTCCAGGATGTACTTGGGGGCCATGTCCACCAGAGACTGCAAGAGACGCCCGGCCTCAGGCGCAGCCGCGCCGCCGCCCGCCCCAGCCAGGTCCCCCCGTGCAGGCAGGGAGTGCCCTGGAAGCTGAGCGGGCTTCCCCTCCGGCCTCGGGAAGACGACCCAGGGCATACATTGAAAAAACCCGCCGCCCCGCCCAGGCCCTCAGCACGGCCACACGGCCTTCGTCTCCGGCCAGGCCGGCTGAGGGCCCATCTGCCTGCAGGCTCCCGGGCTGCTGCGCCCGGCTGGGGCGGGCCTTCACGGGCCCCCCGGGACCAGGAACCGAGGCGCTGGCCTGCCCCCCCCCAGCAGCAGCCTGCGCGGCCGGCCCAGCGGGCGGGGCTGGGCACCTGCTTCGCCGAGGGCGTCATGCCCTGCTGCACCACGATGAGGGCGCGCGTGATGTTCTCCTCCTGCATGCGCTGGCAGTACACCTTGATGGTCTTGATGCCCACCTTGGGCTCCTCTGCGGGCGAGCGGGGCGGTCAGCGCTGGGCCGCCCCGTCCCGCCCCCCGGGAGCCGACAGGTGGCTGGCCCCCGGCCTGGGGACCTCGACCCGGAGGCGGGCTCTGGGACTCTGGGCTCCCGAGGGCCCCAGTGGTTCTGGGGTTTGGGAAGCCCTGGATGAAGCGGTTTCGTCTAGGGGACCCCCAGGACGAGGGCTGGGCGTCAGGGGTGAGCAGAGGCGAGAGGACAAGGGCGGTGCAGTCCTGCCACAGATGCTGACCGCCCACCCCCGTGCCCTCCGCAGCGGGGGCCACGCGGTCTTGGCCGTGGGCCGAGCCTACCACAGAGCACGGCTGGACCCGTGGAGCCCAGCAGGCCAGCGCCTGCGGCGGCCCGCGCCCCTCCGCTCCCTCACGGGGCCCTCCTCACCTCCCGCTCCACCAGGCCCCAGTGCTCTGTCCGTCTACCGGGGTCCTGGCCCTGGAAGCTCCTAACGAGACTGTTTGGAAATGTGACCCTCAGGCCCGGAGGCGAGCCCGAGGGAAGCCGGAGTCGGGTCTCCACGGCGGGCGGCCTGACCCTGGGGGGAGGCCTCACCCGGGAAGAAGACGAACAGGCCATGTTGATGAGCAGCTCCTGCTGCAGAAACTGCTCCAGGATGTACTTGGGGCCATGTCCACCAGAGACTGCAAGAGCGCCCGGCCTCAGGCGCAGCCGCGCCGCCGCCCGCCCCAGCCAGGTCCCCCCGTGCAGGCAGGGAGTGCCCTGGAAGCTGAGCGGGCTTCCCCTCCGGCCTCGGGAAGACGACCCAGGGCATACATTGAAAAAACCCGCCGCCCCGCCCAGGCCCTCAGCACGGCCACACGGCCTTCGTCTCCGGCCAGGCCGGCTGAGGGCCCATCTGCCTGCAGGCTCCCGGGCTGCTGCGCCCGGCTGGGGCGGGCCTTCACGGGCCCCCCGGGACCAGGAACCGAGGCGCTGGCCTGCCCCCCCCCAGCAGCAGCCTGCGCGGCCGGCCCAGCGGGCGGGGCTGGGCACCTGCTTCGCCGAGGGCGTCATGCCCTGCTGCACCACGATGAGGGCGCGCGTGATGTTCTCCTCCTGCATGCGCTGGCAGTACACCTTGATGGTCTTGATGCCCACCTTGGGCTCCTCTGCGGGCGAGCGGGGCGGTCAGCGCTGGGCCGCCCCGTCCCGCCCCCCGGGAGCCGACAGGTGGCTGGCCCCCGGCCTGGGGACCTCGACCCGGAGGCGGGCTCTGGGACTCTGGGCTCCCGAGGGCCCCAGTGGTTCTGGGGTTTGGGAAGCCCTGGATGAAGCGGTTTCGTCTAGGGGACCCCCAGGACGAGGGCTGGGCGTCAGGGGTGAGCAGAGGCGAGAGGACAAGGGCGGTGCAGTCCTGCCACAGATGCTGACCGCCCACCCCCGTGCCCTCCGCAGCGGGGGCCACGCGGTCTTGGCCGTGGGCCGAGCCTACCACAGAGCACGGCTGGACCCGTGGAGCCCAGCAGGCCAGCGCCTGCGGCGGCCCGCGCCCCTCCGCTCCCTCACGGGGCCCTCCTCACCTCCCGCTCCACCAGGCCCCAGTGCTCTGTCCGTCTACCGGGGTCCTGGCCCTGGAAGCTCCTAACGAGACTGTTTGGAAATGTGACCCTCAGGCCCGGAGAGCGAGCCCGAGGGGGAAGCCGGAGTCGGGGTCTCCACGGCGGGCGGCCTGATCAGCTGGGGGCTGCCGCAGGCGGGCCCCGAGCAGGCCTCACCCGGGAAGAAGACGAACATCTGGTCGGTGGGGTCGTCGTTGTGGGCCACCAGCACCGTGAGGTCCGTGCGCCGAGGCCGCCCTTCACTGGGCTTGTCCCCAAACTGGGCCTTGAACTCCTCCAGGGTCTGGTCCAGCTCGTCCTGGGTCACCAGGTAGCCTCGGTCGTGGCACAGCTGTCGGCAGGAAGGGCGGTGAGCGCACAGCCGGCACAGCGGCCGCCGCAGCGGGGGCGGGCAGGGCGGGAGCACGGCGGGGCCGCGGAGTCCAGGCCTGGGAGGCGGCGGCTCGCTGGGCTGGCGGGGCCACCGCAGTCCCAGGCCCCGCTCAGCACCGGGGGCTCTGCGAGCACGCGGACCAGGTGCCGACCCAGGCGAAGGCACGCCGCACCCTCTCCGCTCTGACGAGTCTGCGCCCCAGACCCGCTGTCCCCGCCAGGCGCCCGGAGGCGGTCAGCTCGCAGCACAGCGTCTCCAGTCCTGCCTCGGGCAGCGCCGCCAGGCAGAGGCGGGGTGCGGCCCAGCCTCAGCTCCCCCAGGGCCCTCGCCCGCGGCCCCCTCCCACGGGGCCGCCCCCGGAAACGCTGGCGCGCTGCTCAAACGCGGAGCCGGGGCCACGCGGTCAGGATCAGCCCCGGGCGCCGGGCCCTCCCGCCCTCGGGAGCCCAGCAGGCTGAGTGCGGAGCGCGGCGGGGTGGTAACCCGCCGGGCCCCCGGCCTGGGCCGCAGCGCCGCGCCTGGACGGGCGCCCCCGCAGCGACCGAGCCCGGGCACCGGCGGGGCGGGCGGGGCGAAGCGCGAGGCGAACATGGCAGCGCCCCAGGCCCCCGGCACGGCCGAGGCCGCCGCAAAGGCTCCAGGCACGGTCCCGACACCGCGCCACCCGGGGCGGGCGACCCCGAGCCGCCCCCCGCCCCGGCCCCGGCAGCGCGCGGCGGCGCCCGCGGCCGCACGAGCTCCCGCGAAGCCCGCCTGCGCGTCCCGCCGGCCCGTAGGCGGCCCTCCCGCCGGCCCTCCAGCAGCGCGGGCCGCCCGCGCGCGGAGAGCATCTGGGGTCGGGGCTGCCGCGGGGGCCCCGAGCAGGCCTCACCCGGGAAGAAGACGAACATCTGGTCGGTGGGGTCGTCGTTGTGGGCCACCAGCACCGTGAGGTCCGTGCGCCGAGGCCGCCCTTCACTGGGCTTGTCCCCAAACTGGGCCTTGAACTCCTCCAGGGTCTGGTCCAGCTCGTCCTGGGTCACCAGGTAGCCTCGGTCGTGGCACAGCTGTCGGCAGGAAGGGCGGTGAGCGCACAGCCGGCACAGCGGCCGCCGCAGCGGGGGCGGGCAGGGCGGGAGCACGGCGGGGCCGCGGAGTCCAGGCCTGGGAGGCGGCGGCTCGCTGGGCTGGCGGGGCCACCGCAGTCCCAGGCCCCGCTCAGCACCGGGGGCTCTGCGAGCACGCGGACCAGGTGCCGACCCAGGCGAAGGCACGCCGCACCCTCTCCGCTCTGACGAGTCTGCGCCCCAGACCCGCTGTCCCCGCCAGGCGCCCGGAGGCGGTCAGCTCGCAGCACAGCGTCTCCAGTCCTGCCTCGGGCAGCGCCGCCAGGCAGAGGCGGGGTGCGGCCCAGCCTCAGCTCCCCCAGGGCCCTCGCCCGCGGCCCCCTCCCACGGGGCCGCCCCCGGAAACGCTGGCGCGCTGCTCAAACGCGGAGCCGGGGCCACGCGGTCAGGATCAGCCCCGGGCGCCGGGCCCTCCCGCCCTCGGGAGCCCAGCAGGCTGAGTGCGGAGCGCGGCGGGGTGGTAACCCGCCGGGCCCCGGCCTGGGCCGCAGCGCCGCGCCTGGACGGGCGCCCCCGCAGCGACCGAGCCCGGGCACCGGCGGGGCGGGCGGGGCGAAGCGCGAGGCGAACATGGCAGCGCCCCAGGCCCCCGGCACGGCCGAGGCCGCCGCAAAGGCTCCAGGCACGGTCCCGACACCGCGCCACCCGGGGCGGGCGACCCCGAGCCGCCCCCCGCCCCGGCCCCGGCAGCGCGCGGCGGCGCCCGCGGCCGCACGAGCTCCCGCGAAGCCCGCCTGCGCGTCCCGCCGGCCCGTAGGCGGCCCTCCCGCCGGCCCTCCAGCAGCGCGGGCCGCCCCGCCGCGGCCGGCCGGGAGCGCCTGCCGCCGGCCCCCCTGCAGCCGGCGCGGGGCGCTCCTGGCCTCGGACCGCGCGCCCGCCGCCGGCCGCCCTGCCGCGCGCGCCCCCGCCGTGCGCGCCCCGGTCGCCGCGGGCTCCGGGCCCGGGGGCCCCGCGCGGCTCACCTGCATGATGGTCTTGCGGATCTTCCACAGCCGGTACGTCTCCTCCTCGTCGTCCATGGCGGCCGCGGCGCGGAGCCACTGCGCCCGCGCCGGCCCTGCTCAGGCCCCCAGCGGTCGCCGCCCCGCGCGGGGCTGCCGCCGGCGAACGCCTGCAGACGCCGACCTCCGCGAGCGGCAGCGCCCAGGGCGGCCCGAGCCTGGCCGAGCGGCGGTTGGCTGCGCCAGCGAACAGCGCCTCCCGGCCGCACCTCCGAGCTCTCGCGAGACTTGGGTCGCGCGGCCTCCGGAGCGGCGGCGGCCGCGCGACGCCGGCCGGGGCGGGGCGGCAGTTTAGAATCCGGAGGGGCGGAGGCGGAGGCGGAGGGTGGGCGGAGGCGGAGGGTGGGCGGAGCCTCCGTTTTCCCTTCTGTATAATGGAAAGAATAAAGTGTCCCCGTCTTAGAGGGTCTTAAGAGATGCACGTACTTGGGAACAGCTTGGCATGGTGCCTCGTGCTTAGGAAATGCTCCCGCCTCTCTTCCCCTCTTTTCTGAATCCGAGCCCAGCCCTCGCCGGGATACCCCCGCCCCGACCCCCAGACTCCACAAGCTCCGCATCTGCCCCTCTTCACCGAGTTCCTACAGCAGGTTTGCTCAGGCCAGATTCCTTATTCAGTAATTTCTCATTCAGTAATGCATTCATTCCATGATTCAGTACTTAATGAGCAACTGGAAGGATGGAGACCCACACAGGCCAAGCAGCCTTACACGCCAGACAGAAACAGGGAACACAGTAAGTAACTGAGAAATGCAAAAGGCAAAATGGTTGTCTGAGGAGGCCTTGCAAATAGCTGAGAAAAGAGATGCAAAAGGCAAAGGAGAAAAGATCTGTCGTCTGAAGGCAGAGTTCCAAGAATAGCAAGGAGAGATAAGAAAGCCTCCATAGGGGCTTCCCTGGTGGTCCAGTGGGTAAAGAGTCTGCCTTGCAGTGCAAGAGGTGCCGGTTCAACCCCTGGCCCAGGAAGATCCCGCATGCTGCAGAGCGGCTGGACTGGTGTGTCCAATTACAAGCCGGACCTCTGGATCACTCCCAGAGCCAGTGATCTGCAGTGAGAGAGGCCACTGCAATGGGAGACCGATACAAGCCAAAGAATAAAGATGGATGAAAATGAATAAATAAGGAACCAATAAAAGAGGCCAAAATTTAAAAAAAGAAAGAAAGCCTCCATAAGTGAACAATGCAGAGAAATACAGGAAAACAACAGAAGGGGAACACGTAGAGAGCTCGCCAAGAAACTCACAGACACTGAGGGAACATTTCAAGCAAAAACAGGCACAGTAAAGGACGGAAACGGTATGGACCTAACATAAGCAGAAGATATTAAGGCGAGGTGGAAAGAATGCACAGAAGAACTACACAGAAAAGATCTTTTTTTTTTTTAAAGATTTATTTATTTATTTATTTTGGTGGGGGTGGGGTGGGGAGGGAGGGGAGCAGGCAGGCCACTTCCATTTGGTCTTTCATTTGTCCATTTTTCATCCATCTTTGTTCTTCGGCCCGTGTGGGCCTCCCATCGCGGTGGCCTCTGTTGTCGCAGAGCACCGGCTCTGGGCACATGCGCTCCAGAACTCCGGCTCTAATTGGACACATCGGTCCAGCCGCTCCGCAGCACGTGGGATCCTCCCAGGCCAGGGCTCGAACTGGCGCCCCTTGCACTGCAAGGCGGTGTCCCCACCCACTGGACCACCAGGGAAGCCCCAACACAGAAAAGATCTTAATGAGCCGGATGACCACGACGGTGTGATCACCACCAAGAGCCAGACACGTTGGAGCGTGAAGGCAGGGGGGCTCTAGGAAGCATCACTGGAGGTGGTGGAACTCCAGCTGAGCTAGTTCATATATTAAAAGCTGATGCTGTTAAAGTGCTACACGCCATATGCCAGCAAATTTGGAAAACTCAGCAGGGGCCTCAGGACTGGAACAGGTCAGTGTTCATTCCAGTCCTAAAGAAGGGCAATGCCAAAGAATATTCAAACTACTTCATAATTGCACTCATTTCACACGCTACCAAAGCAATGCTCAAAATCCTCCAAGCTAGGCTTCAACAGTACATGAACCAAGAACTTTCAGATGCACAAGCTGGATTTAGAAAAGGCAGGGGAACCGGAGATCAAATCGCCAACATCCGTTGGATCATAGAAAGAGCAAGGGAATTCCAGAGAAACATCTACTGCTGCTTCATTGACAACGCTAAAGCCTTTCTGAAAGAGAGGGGAGTTCCAGACCACCTTAGTTGCCTCCCATGAAACCTGTATGCAGGACAAGAAGCTGCATTTAGAACTGGACATGGACTGGTTCCAAATTGGGAAAGGAGGACGTCAAGGCTGTATACTGTCACCTGTTTATTTAATTTATATGCAGAGAATATCATGCGAAATGCCAGTCTGGATGAAGGACAAGCTGAAATCAAGATTGTCGGGAGAAATATCAATAACCTCAGGTATGCAGATGACACCACCTTTATGGCAGAAAGTGAACAGGAACTGAGGAGCCTCTTGTTGAAGGTGCAAGAGGAGAGTGGAAAAGCTCATCTAAAACTCAACATTCCCAAAACGAAGATCACGGCATCTGGTCCCATCAGTTCATGGCAAAGAGATGGGCAAACAGTGGAAACAGGGATGGACTTCATTTTCTTAGGTTTGCAAATCACTGCAGATGGTGACTGCAGCCATGAGGTTCAAAAGACGCCTGCTCCTTGAGAGGAAAGCTCTGGCAGACCGAGACAGAGTATTGAAAAGCAGAGACATCACTTTGCGGACCGAAGTCGGTACGGTCGAAGCTGTGGTTTTCCCCGGAGTCCTGTAGGGATGTGAGAGCTGGGCCACAAAGAAGGCTGAGCGTCAAAGAACGGATGCCTTTGAGCTGTGGTGCTGGAGGAGACTCCTGAGAGTCCCTGGGACAGCAAGGAGATCAAGCCAGGCAGTCCTAAAGGAAATCAACCCTGAATATTCACTGGAAGGACTGATGCTGACCGGGCACGACGGAGGGACTGAGCTGAACAGCAGGTTAGAAGAAGACAGTGCTGTGGAGGAAGAGACAGAGCCGTCTCCAACGTGGTCAGGGGAGGTTCCAGCGGAAACCGAAGGCTGAGAGGGTCGGAGCTGGAGGGAGATCTGGAGGAAGGCAGGGCAGGCAGGGGCGGGACGTGTGCAGAGGCCCTGAGTCTGGACCGGCTCCCAGTGCGTCGGCAGCAGGGAGGCCTGGGCGTCAGAGGGTCAGGTGGGGCCGGTTCTGCGAGGCTGTGCTGGTTGGGTTTGAAAAATTTGGGCTTGCAGCCATTTTCAGCATGTCTGCAGGGCACCGGCTGGGGAGGACCTTCCTGGCCAAAGACTGGAGAGGCTCCGAGACAGGGGCGAGCTGTGGGCAGGGTCACGTGTCCGAGAGGCAGCGTTGCCAAGATCTGTAGGTGGATGGGACCTAGAGGGGCTCACGAGACGAGCAGAGGAGGAAGAACAGACCTCGGTGGGGAGGTGCGGGAGGCTGACCAGGAGGGGTCTTGGACATGGTGAGCTTGGGACTCCCGGGGGACCCTTCAGGGAGATGTCCACGGGGCAGTGAGGTATGAGTCTGGACCTCAGGTAAGTGTGGAGCGGGGACTGAGGTGGGCGTTGTGGGCACACAGCGGGATGACTGGAACTGAGTCTGGACGAGGCTGTGGAGCCTCTGGAAGGCAGGGCTGAGCCCTGCGGCTGGGAGGAGGGGAGGGAACAGCAGAAGGCAAGGAGGTGTGGCCACCTGGGTTCCAGTCCTGGCTGTGTGACTTGGGCACGTTACCTAACCTCTCTGCGCCTCGATATTCCCTGCCCCCTCTTGTAGAGCAGGGACGAGAACAGCGCCCACTGCACAGGGCCTGGGGCCAATGACTGCAACGCTGACACTGCCCGCGGCCTAAACAGAACAGAGGGTGAGCGGAGCCAGGTGCCCTGGAGGCGAAGGAACTGCTGGGGGCGGGGCACCAGCCGTCAGAGCTGCTGAGGACTGAGTGGGGCCCTGGCCCAGGGGACGCCGTGCCCACAGACAGCAGATTCAAGGAAGGAGCCCGGCTGGGGGTGTCGATGGGAGGAGCGGAGCTGGCGCCGTGGAGGTAGCCGGGGACAGCAAGGGGCAGAGGGCTGTATTTTATCTTTGGCTGCGCTGGGCACTGACTGCTGGGCACCACCTTTTTCGAGCTGCTGTGAGCAGGGCCTCCTCTTCGCTGGGGACATGGGCTTCTCACTGTGGCGGCTGCCGGTGGTGCAGAGCAAGGGTTGAGGGCTCGAGGGTTTCAGTAGCAGCCGCGTGCGGGCTCTGGAGCACGGGCCCAGCAGGCGCGGTGCGTGGGCTTGGCGGCCCCACAGGATCTGGGGTCTTCCTGGGACAGGGATTGAACCCGTGTCCCCTGCATTAGTAGGTAGATTCTTAACCCCTGAGTCACTGGGCAAGTCCCAGAGTGGGTTTAGAACAGGAGAGTGTCTGTCTAGGCGCTGGGCAAGCCTGGGGGTGGTGGTGTGGGCAGCAGACTGCTGAGAACTCCCAGAGGGTGGCCAGGACGGTGCCTGGGGAGGGCCAGGCACAGGAGACAGGACAGCTGGTGGTAGGTCGCCTTGCTGTTCCTTGGGGCAGGGAAGAGAGAATGGGCTCACGGGAGCAGGTGGGCCCGACCCCATCGCTCATGAAACAGAATCCGGCCAGCGACCACGTGGCCTCGGCCACAGGACACGGAGTTGCAGCTTTCTCCAGGGAACCCAGCAGCCTGCAGCTCTGCCACCTGGCGGGCCCAAGGGTCAGAAACGAGGCCACTGCCCTCACCCTCCTGGCCAAGGAGGTGAAGTGGGGCAGCACCTGTGGGCCAGTCTGGCCGCTCCCTTGCCCGTTTCCATGTGACCCAGCCGTTCCACCCCCAGGCCCATGGCGGGAGAGATGAAATACACGCCCCGCAGAACCCCAGAGATGGACCGACCCACTAGCCGTCAATGGATACATGGATCAACACAACACGGTCCACTCGTGAAAGAGGATCTCTGTCAGCCGTGGAAGGAGGCACGGACACACGCTGAGACGTGGATGGACCCTGGAGACGCGAGGCTCGCGGAGAGGAGCGACACACAAGGGGCCCGTCAGTCTATGACTCCAATGATGAACGGGCAAATCCGCACAGACAGGGAGGGATTCAGGGCTGTAGGGGGACAGAGGAGCCTGCTAGTAGGATGGGTGTTTCTTCTTGGACGTCGTCAGCTGCACAGCAAGCTGAGGAGGGCTGTCGGGTTCTGCTCACCGGCCCAGAGGAGTCGCAGTCACAGCGACAGGAGGCAGGTGGGGGTGCCAGGGGCCAGCAGCGACCACAGACGGGGAGGGGTCTCTTTCTGGGGCGCTAACCGTGGTTTGGACTGAGCGGCGGTGGTCCCGCCACATTGTAAATATTCTAAAAAGCACTGAACTGTATGCCTCAGTGAAACCAGTGAATTTTATGTTACGTGACTTTTAACTAAAAAAAAAAAGGTTTTTTCCAAGAAGTAATCAGACCCTGGCTCTGGCTGGTGGACGGCTGAGCGTGCCCACGTGGGGACACGGACACTGTGGTCCCCGCAGGGAGCCCCTCTGGAGCCTGAGACCTCCCCAGGAACACACGCCTCCCCGGGCGGGTGGGAACACAGCGGGCAGCTCCTCGCCCCGCCAGCTCCGCTCTCCCTGTGACGGGCGTGAAGTCAGGCGTGGGGTGAGACTGTGCCCACGTCTCCTCCCGGCGGCGCCCGACTCACCCAGCCTGTGCTCCGGAAACCCTCAAGGAAACAGCCGGTGGCCGTCCTTAAGACAAAGCTGCAGATCCCTGAGTAAGGAGATTAGCAACAGCTGTCTTCCCAGGGGCCACTCCGAGGGGCTGGTGTGGTGCTGGGGGGTGGACGTGGCAGGGGGTTCCTGAGAGGAGGGGACAGACAGCCGGGCGGGAGCGGGGGCTCCCAGGCGAGAAGCCGCTCAGAACCTCGTGATCAGGCGGAGGGGGAGAAGCGCTTGAAGGCTGTTGTGCAAGACAGACTCTGTGGCAACCCGGCCCGAGGGATCCTGTCCCCTCTGCCACCCAGTGCGTCCTCCTAAGCCCCGCTGGCCAGCTTGGGCTGGGGGTGGAGGGAGGGAGCACGAGTTCCCCTCAATGAGCCCAGCCCCGAAAGTGCTGCCCCAGCAAAGAAGTCCACGAGGGAAAGTCTCAGAAGAGAAATTGAGCAGCTGAAACCACCGCCCGCCACAGGTCAGCTTCCAGCCCCGGCCGGGTAGGAGGGCTGTGGAATCCCGCGACTCAGGCCCCGAGAATGGGGTGGGCCTCTGGTCCACAGAGATGTGCCTAGAGCCCGATCGGCGGAAGCCGGTCCCGACCGGTCTTGTTGGAAGGGACAACAGACCCCTCTGGGCTGGGGTGTTTCCCTTCTAAGCACACCTGCCGTCCACTCCGAGAACTGAGGGGCGGGACCGCAAGGGTAATGCGAGTCTCCCCACCCAGGGCTCACGTGTCGCTTACATAAGCGGCTAAGCTGCGCAGCTAACGGCCGACTTACTGGGAAAGCCCCTGATGCTGGGGGAGAGGTAGGGCAGAGGATGAGATGGCTGGATGGCATCACCGATGCAATGGGCATGAACGGGGGCACATTTCAGGAGACGAGGAGGGACATGGAGACCTGGTACCCTGCAGTCCATAAGGTCGGACAGGAACCGCGAGCTGAGGCAGCACTCTGCGGCAGGGGCATACCTCCAGGCAAGCAGCGACCTTGCAGCCTGAGGGGGTAGATTCTATTGTACTTTAATTTACATTCCAAAAAAAAAACCACACCAGTTTTTAATGTGCTGGGACAGGCTTTCTAAGGGTTCGAGCCAACGCCTCCCCCCCAGCCCCCGCCAGTTTCCAGCAGTGGCTCAAGCTGTCGCATCCTTCAACACGGAAAACTCTCCGCAGGCCACCATCTCCCCGCCTGCGTCGACGCAGCGGTCAGCCAGCGCACGAGCGTGCGCAGTCACAGACAGCGGCAAAAACCGCAGCCGGCCTAGGCCCCGCCCACCAGCCCCGCACCCCGGCCTCCCATTGGCTGACACAGACACGCGTCGGCAGCGCCGGCACATCCAACCAATAAGGGCACTCCTGGGTGTGGCGCAGAGCAGGGAGGGTCGGGGCGCCGGCGCGCGTCCATTGGTCGGGTCGGCGAGGGGAGGAGCGCTGCCTCCCGTCCCCCCACCGCCGAGATGAGCTTTAGCCGTCTGTGCCGCCTGCTGAAGCCAGCTCTCCTCTGCGGGGCCCTGGCGGCGCCGGGTCTGGCCGGCACCATGGTGAGTGCGGCGCCGCCGACCGGCCAGCGGGCCGTTGGGCGGGCGCGCGAGGCCGCGGCCACCTTGGGCGGGGGGCGCCGACCGCCCCCTCCGCGGCCGTCGGGCCCGTGGCCAGCGTGCGGGCAAGGGTCACGGTCCGGGCCTGGGTCGGGGACGGGGGTGGCGTCTGGGTTCTGGGAGCAGGGCTGGCGGTCGGAGCCCTCCGGTAGGAGCCCCGGACGCGCAGAGGCCACGGTACCCGGGAGGCCGGGCGTGGCGCCGTCGCCCGCGGGCGCTCGGACTGCGGCCGGGAGAGCGGGGGGCGCCCGGAGGGCTGGGAACCGGGGTCACGCGTCGGGCGCCTCGCTGCCCCGCCCCCGCCCCGCGCAGCCCGCCCCTGGCGGTGGCGTCACAGAGGAACGGCCCGGCGTCCTTGGCTACCGGCCCTTTGTCCCCGGGGCCGGCCCTCGGGGGGCAGACGCAGACGGAGACCGGCGGTCATGGGCCGCGCCGCCGCCTGCGCCCCAGGGCGTCGCGGGCGGCGGCGCCGAGCCCCCCGAAGGAGGAGGGCTCGGGTGTGCCGTCGCAGGGGCGCGCGCCCCCGGCGGAGGAGGCCCGCGGGGTCCTCGGCCGAGCAGAGCGCCTGCACCAGCGAGTCCCCAAAGCCGGTGCGCTCCGCCAGGGCAGCTGGCGGGCCCCGCGCCCTCCGTGGGTCTCAGCGGCTCCGGCCGAGCGCGCCCTGCCTTCCTTGTCCCCAGGCCCCGGCTTTCCCCCCGCGGCACCCCGGGCCGGGCCAGCGGCGGAGTCCAGGCCGCTCAGTCAGCCCTTGCCTTGCAGTGTGCCTCTCGCGACGACTGGCGCTGCGCGCGCTCCATGCACGAGTTCTCCGCCAAGGACATTGACGGGCGCATGGTTAACCTGGACAAGTACCGGTGGGTCCCTGCCCACGCGGGGGTGGGGGGAAGGTCGCGGCACTGGCCTGACCTGACCATCCGTCTGCAGGGGCTACGTGTGCATCGTCACCAATGTGGCCTCGCAATGAGGCAAGACAGAGGTAAACTACACTCAGCTGGTCGACCTGCACGCCCGATACGCTGAGTGTGGTTTACGGATCCTGGCCTTCCCCTGTAACCAGTTCGGTAGGCAGGTGCGTCGCGGCCGGCCCTGGATGTCCCTTTGCGCGGATGCGGGGAGAGGGGCTGTCTGGAAGCCGGGGCCACGCCGGGCGCGGGCCACTGCGCTCACCTCCCCACACCGGCTCTGCACAGGAGCCCGGGAGCAATGCCGAGATCAAAGAGTTCGCCGCCGGCTATAACGTCAAATTCGATCTGTTCAGCAAGATCTGTGTGAATGGGGACGATGCCCACCCTCTGTGGAAGTGGATGAAAGTCCAGCCCAAGGGGAAGGGCATGCTGGGAAAGTGAGTTGGGGGCTGGGGGCAGGAGGCGGGCAGGGGGTCGGCCCAGAGGCCGTGGGGGGTCTGCCGCTGCCAAGGGCGTCCTTGCGATCCACCCCTTCTCTCGTAGCTCTATCAAGTGGAACTTCACCAAGGTAAGGGGCCGGGGCCCAGGGGGGCGGACAGACCCAGCCACAGCCGGGCTGCCGGCTCACCCACCCAACGCTGGCCCCCGCAGTTTCTCATCGACAAGAACGGCTGCGTGGTGAAGCGGTACGGTCCCATGGAGGAGCCCCTGGTAGGTGCCTGTCCCGAGGGCCCGCGGGGGGCCGCGGAGGCCGCGTCGCTGACCCCTTCTCCCCACAGGTGATAGAGAAGGACCTGCCGTGCTACCTCTAGGCCCACAAGGTGCTGCCCCCGCCCCCGAGCCTGCCGGCCCTGCCCCAGGAGCCTCCCCCGGTGCCCATGACGGCCTGCCTGAAAACCAGCGCTGCTGGTGGGGCAGACCCGAGAACCCGGCGTGCACCTCTGCCGGAGGAAGGCCCCTCGCCCGGCCGCAGCTCAGCAACCCCACCCCCAGCCGCCTTGTGGGAATAAAACCTACCTACAGATGGGCTTGCTCCTGGCTTCTGCTTACCTGGGGCTCAAGGGCAGGTGTCCTCGGCGCCCCAGGCTTAGGGGCCTCGGGGGATGCGGGGTTCAGAGGGCTGCATCCCCCCCCGCTGCCCGAGGCTGCTCTCTCCTTGGCCCAGCCCCGCAGAGCTGATCCTGGGAAGAGCGCCTCCTCGCTGGCTACTGCGCGGGGCCCAGGCGGCCTGGGTCCTCTCCAGCAGTGCGTCTCCCCTGTGCCCAGCTGGGTCAGGGGACCTGGGTCTCGTGACCCTGCCCGCTGGTGGTCCCTGCCCCCGGGCTGGCCAGGCGGGGCTGGGCACTGAGCCTCTCAGGGCAGGACCTGCTCCCCCTCCTGCCTTGCGACAGTGACGCAGTCTGGGCACCAGGCCTGCCCACGGGCTGCACCCGGCGGACGCGGAGGCCGCCTTCCCCAGCCCTCCGGGAGACGGCTGTGGGCACAGCCCTCCTGACGCTCTGGGCGCCAAACTGGGAGAGCGGGACCTACCCAGGGAGGGGCCGGCGGGGTCCAGACGCAGGTCCAAGAGGCGCCGTCGGCTGCTTCTAGCAGGGCCTCCTGACGGCTAGCGAGTCCCCCTCCACTCCTGGGCCGTGGGTCAGGCGTGTGCCCGAGTTCCCGCAAGGGCCAGGTGACCCATCCTGCCTTTCTGTCCAGGCCTTGCTCTTGGGCTCTCCTGTCTCTGGGCTGCCCTGCCCGCCACACTCAACACCCCGGGAAGAAAACCTGGAAGCAAGCAAGGCCGAGACCAGTCAGTCCTGATGGAGGGGGTCTTAGGAATGGGACTCCGCACCACCACGAGGGCCCAGCGTCTCCTGGGAGCAGGCGGCAGGGCGTCTGGTTCAAGGTGCAGGGACCTGGAACGGCCAGTTCAGAGGCAGCTGACCTGCGGTCCGGGTGCCAGGACCACCCCCTGGACACGGCCCCAGGCATCCAGAAAGCCAGGGGCTGCGGGGGGACGAGGAGGAACATGCGGAGCGCCCCACCCGCCCCGGCCTGGCTGCAGCAGCGGGAGACTGTAGTCTGGGAGGTCGTGAAAAGGCACATATATTTAAAAAAGATCTCTTTACATATATACACCTGAATTATAAATACAGATAGAAACTGGGGCGGGGGGCCGGCCACCAGCACTGCAGGGGGTTCCGCGCCCCTGGAGAGGTGGCTGGGCAATAACTTAGGGCGCAGAGAGCAGGGAGGGGCTGCATATATTAAGGGGGGGTCTGCCCCACGGAGGCCCTGGAGGCGGGGCCCTGAGCACCGGGGTTTCCTGAGTTTCCAGCTCTTGGGGCCTCCCAGTTTTGTGAACTTCAGGGGTCCAGGCCGGACCCGGTCTTTAAGGTGGGAGCCCCAGACCCAAGCCTAGAGAGGGGCAGTAGAGGACAGAGGCACAGAGAAAGAGGCCCCCACCCCAGGCCAGCCTGGCCCCGAGGCTCCTGAGTGGGACCTGCACGTGGCCCCTGCGCACTGGCAGGGCCCCCAAGGGGGGACAGCGTTTCTGGGGGCTGCCCAGGCACCGGCAGGAAGGCACTGCAGGGGAGGCCGCGGGAGGCCAGACGAGAGGCCCCGGCCCTGCTCCCCTCGGTAGTCTAGTCGGCCAGGGGCCTGGCCCTGCGCGCCGCCCGCCTCCCCGTGCAGACGGGTCTACGGCGACAAGTGCGTCTCGGGGGGGAGGACGCCAGGCCTAGGAGCCGGGGAAGGGAGGGCTGAACTGGATGACGCTCCGCCGCTCAGGGGCTCCGCCGCCCCCCGGCGCGCCTGCGGCCCCGGCACCAGCGCCCAGGGGGCCCGGGGGCTCTGGGGGCGGCGCCGCGTTGAGGGAGCGCAGCATGTCCTCCAGCACCTCCTTGAAGTTAATCTCGCAGCCCTGGTGCAGGAGCGCCACGGGGTCAGCCGGGGCCTCGGGAGCACCCAGCAGCTGGCCGCCGGGGCCAGGGCCCAGGGCCGGGAAGGTGAAGGGCGAGGGCGCGGGGAAGGCCTGGGCCGGCGGGCTGTACGTGAGGTCCAGCACCTCGCCGGGGCCGAAGGGCAGGGCAAGCGCGCGCGGGGCGGGCGGCGGCGCGGAGAGGCCCCGGGCGCGCGCCTGCTTGCGCTTCACGTCGGCGTCCATCAGCTGCAGCTCCTGCAGGACGCGGCGCACGCAGACCTCGGGGATCTTGATGCCTGCGGGCGGGGGAGGCAGGGCGTCAGGACCCGCGGGGCGGCGGGGTTGCCCCCTCCCCGGCCCCGGCCGCCCGCGCCCAGGCTCACCAACTTGCTTCTTCTTGTCCTTGGTCTTGAGGCGCACGATCTGCAGGTAGCTACTGCTGGTGACGTCGGCCATGACGGCGGCAATGCGGCCCCAGACGCGCAGCAGGGCCCCGCACAGCATGTAGTGGTGTCGCAGCCGCAGGCCCTGGAGGCGGGGCCCTGAGCACCGGGTTTCCTGAGTTTCCAGCGGGAGTTTTGTGAACTTCAGGGGTCCAGGCCGGACCCGGTCTTTAAGGTGGGAGCCCCAGACCCAAGCCTAGAGAGGGGCAGTAGAGGACAGAGGCACAGAGAAAGAGGCCCCCACCCCAGGCCAGCCTGGCCCCGAGGCTCCTGAGTGGGACCTGCACGTGGCCCCTGCGCACTGGCAGGGCCCCCAAGGGGGGACAGCGTTTCTGGGGGCTGCCCAGGCACCGGCAGGAAGGCACTGCAGGGGAGGCCGCGGGAGGCCAGACGAGAGGCCCCGGCCCTGCTCCCCTCGGTAGTCTAGTCGGCCAGGGGCCTGGCCCTGCGCGCCGCCCGCCTCCCCGTGCAGACGGGTCTACGGCGACAAGTGCGTCTCGGGGGGGAGGACGCCAGGCCTAGGAGCCGGGGAAGGGAGGGCTGAACTGGATGACGCTCCGCCGCTCAGGGGCTCCGCCGCCCCCCGGCGCGCCTGCGGCCCCGGCACCAGCGCCCAGGGGGCCCGGGGGCTCTGGGGGCGGCGCCGCGTTGAGGGAGCGCAGCATGTCCTCCAGCACCTCCTTGAAGTTAATCTCGCAGCCCTGGTGCAGGAGCGCCACGGGGTCAGCCGGGGCCTCGGGAGCACCCAGCAGCTGGCCGCCGGGGCCAGGGCCCAGGGCCGGGAAGGTGAAGGGCGAGGGCGCGGGGAAGGCCTGGGCCGGCGGGCTGTACGTGAGGTCCAGCACCTCGCCGGGGCCGAAGGGCAGGGCAAGCGCGCGCGGGGCGGGCGGCGGCGCGGAGAGGCCCCGGGCGCGCGCCTGCTTGCGCTTCACGTCGGCGTCCATCAGCTGCAGCTCCTGCAGGACGCGGCGCACGCAGACCTCGGGGATCTTGATGCCTGCGGGCGGGGGAGGCAGGGCGTCAGGACCCGCGGGGCGGCGGGGTTGCCCCCTCCCCGGCCCCGGCCGCCCGCGCCCAGGCTCACCAACTTGCTTCTTCTTGTCCTTGGTCTTGAGGCGCACGATCTGCAGGTAGCTACTGCTGGTGACGTCGGCCATGACGGCGGCAATGCGGCCCCAGACGCGCAGCAGGGCCCCGCACAGCATGTAGTGGTGTCGCAGCCGCAGGCCCTGCGCGCAGTCCTTGCCCTCCTGCGCCAGCCGGCAGTGCCGGTTCCTGCGCGGGAGGGTGGCTCAGAGGCTGGCCGCCCCCGCCCGCGCCCGGCCCCAGCGCCCCGGGTCCTCACCACGCGACGTGGCTGCAGTGCGTCAGCGAGAAGCTGTAGCTGCTCTCCCAGTGCTCCCGGGCCTCCTCCGCGGTCACCTGCGGAGACGGCGGGCGCAGCTGAGCCCCCGCGGCCCGTTCCTGCGCACCAAGGCCCCGGGCTGCTCACCCCGCACCTGGCGGCCGGCGCGGAGGCGCGTGGGGGCGCGGCGGGCGCTTACCCGGTGGAACCTGCGGCTCAGGCTGTCCAGGGACTCCAGCTGGCTCTGCCGCCCCACGTTGGGCTTGTACACGGTGAAGAGCCTGCCGCGGTTCTGCTGGGCCAGCAGGCAGCTGGGCTTGTTGCCGCGGACCTGGGCGGGGCGGCGCGTGAGGGCGGGGCGGGGCGCGGCGCAGAGGGCCCGGGGGGCTGCGGGCGGCCTCCCTCCCTCCCCGCCGGCCGCCAGCCTGCCCTGGGGAAGCACTGGGGGCTCGCGGGGTCCCACCTTGTAGGAGAGGTAGAAGCCATCGTGGGCGCCCGTCAGCTCCAGCGACCGGGTGTAGGCCTCCTCCCACTTGAGGCCGCGGTCCACGCTGATCTGCGGGCACGCGGTCGTCAGGCGGGGCGGGCGGGGCACGGGGATGTCAGGCGGGGTGGGGGCAGGGCGGCCGCTCACCTTGTAGAAGACCACCTGCCCGTCCTGCGGGTGCCCGGGCGCCAGGAACACCTGCTGGCTCTCCTCGTAGATCTCGTCGATGCCAGGGGCCAGATCTGGGGGGGGGGAGCAGGTGAGCAGGGTGGGCGAAGGTCTGGGGCACCGGCACGGGGTAGGGGTCCCCACGAGGCTCACCGAGGATGCCCATGTCGTATTTGCCCTCCTTCTTGTCGGCGGCAATGAGGTGGTCGAAGGTGTCAGAGAAGTACTGGAAGAGCGCGTTCTGCTTGTGCACCTCCAGCCCCAGGATGCGGTTGAGGAACTTGCTGATGGAGCAGTCTGCGGGCGACAGGGGCCTCAGGCCTCAGCCGCAGGCCGGCGACCCCGTCGCGCCCCGGGGAGGTGCGCCCGCGAGGGACTCACCCTTCTCCACCTCCAGGCAGCCGGACCGGGACTCGCGCCCGCCAATGCCGACTGACAGCAGCCCCTGCTTCATGTCTGCGGGAAGGGGGAGCCTCGCAAGTCCGCCCGCTACAGCCCACGGGGCTCCCCCTCACCGCCCCCCAGGTGTGTGTGCTGTGGGGTCTGCCAGCTCACCACGGAAGAAGGCAGCGTCCCCTCCGGGGTAGCCCTGAGGCAGTGGCACCTTGCTCTCCGTCTGGCTTAGGATGGTGGTGAGGACGCAGCTGAGCGCCCGGGCCCCGTACTGCAGGGAGGGCCGAGGGCCGTGTCAGGGGCCGGGGCAGTCCCAGGCTCCGGCTCTAGGCATCCCAGGCACCCTCCATGCCTCGGCCCCACCCCCTCGGATACCTTATTCTCAAAGTTGTACTTGCTCAGGTCCCGGGACTCAGTGGCGCGGCGGTCCCCGTGAGTCAGAGCTCCCTGTCAGGGATGGGGAGGCCATCACGCCACCAATCATCGCCCAAGGGTTGCTCCTCCCTGCCCGCTTTCCTAGGGGAGCTCCACCCCCTGCCCGCCTTCCTAAGAGCTCCGCCCCCTCTCCGCCTTCCCACGGGAGCTCCACCCCCTGCCCGCCTTCCTAGGGGAGCTCCGCCCCCTGCCCGCCTTCCCACGGGAGCTCCGCCCCCTTGCCCGCCTTCTTAGGGGAGCTCCACCCCCCGCCCACCTTTCTAGAGGAGCTCCGCCCTTCTGCCCACCTTCCTAGGGGAGCCCCGCCCCACCCCCTGCCCTCACGCTCACCAGGCTCTCCAGGCGCTTGGCCACGATAGAGGCAAACCTGCGCTCCCCCGCCAGCTCTGAGATGAGGAAGATGTACTCAGGCGCAGAAACCTGGTTGGAGCGGTGGGTCCGGCCTGGAAGCAGAGGGGGCTTTTAGGGACCAGGAGGGCCCCGGGGCCGGCTGGCTTGGGGCGGGGGCGGGGCTCACCGAACTGCTGGATGGCCCGGTCCGCGCTCCAGGGCAGCTCCAGCGTCATGTGCACCCGGCGCCTCTGGTTCTGGACGCGGCGGTCGGCTTGAAGGGAGACGCCGGAGCTGGAGGCCTCCGAGATGATGGCCACAAGCTGGTGGTGTGGATGCGGACCGGTCAGTGGGGCCACAGGGCAGGCGGCTGCACCCCCATGCCATGGGTCATGGAGGCATTCGGAGTGACCCACAAGGAAAGGTCCGGTGTATGTCTCCCTGAGGTGCCTCTGTGGGCTTAGAGAGGAGGCTGGACCATCCTGGGTCATCTGCTCGCCCTGTGTCCACCAGCTCTCAAGGGGCAGCTCAGACCATCAGTGCGCCAGGCACTGACGGGGGCCTGGGCAACCCAGACTGCAGGTGGGCCAGGGAGGGCGGCGGGTTCCCCCTCGGGCACATACGTGCACGCGGCGAGTGGTCTTCCAGCCAGTTCAGTGAGACACCCGCGCCTCCCAGCCTGCACACGGCCGCAGGGGTACCCCCGAGCCCCCACCTTCTCCCCGCTCATGAAGCGTTCCTTCTCCCTGAGGTTCACGTGGTCGATGGAGAGGCCCTGCTCTGCCCGAGACTCAAACGCCACCGTCCCGTCGGGCCTGGACACCACGCGGCCCTTCCTGCCGGTCATCTGTGGCCGTGGTGGGGAGAGGGGACAGGCTGTCAGCCAGCGTGGCTGCCCCAAGGGCCTCATGGCCCCGTGGGCCTCAGTTTCTCTGTCTGTTGCCCCACCTGGGCCCTGGGGCTCCTGGGCGGGGGTGGGGGGCGGAGCTGCCAGGACCAGGCCGTCCCTAGGCTCAGGTGCCCACGGTGTCATTGGCAAGAATGGTCACTACATCCTGCTAGGTCTGTTTATTGTAACCTGACCACCGAGCACCGAGACAGAGCGGAGGCGGTCCGGGGGGACACTCCGGGCAGCTGGGCGGGCAAACAGCCAAGGAGGGGGAGGAGGGGACGCGGCGGGGTCAGAGGTGGGCCGGGCAGGCGGCGGCACCACCCGCCCAGGGCTGGCCACCAGGGGGCAGCGGAGCTCACCTCAGCCACGCACTCGGGGCCCCCGAGCTGGTCGATGAGCTCGTCCAGGGTGTTCACGGGCAGCTCCCGGCCCAGTGCCTGCACCTTGGCCAGCAGGTCCTGCTTCAGCCGCTCGACCCGCTCCAGAACGCCAGGGCCGTGAAGGTCCCGCTGTGGGGGGCACAGGGGGCCTGTGGGGCCGGAGGGTCAGGGGGACGGGCCGGCAGCCTGCCCACAGCCCCGCTCGCAGCCCTGGGCCGTCGAGGGTGAGGGGCCCTGGGGTCCCTAATCTTCGTCCCTAAACCCTGGCCGCCTCGGCTCGCGCGCCCCGACCCGCCCAGAGCCCGGGAGCTGGGGCGGCCTCGGGCCTCACCGCGGTCGTCGGCCGGGAGCCCGACGGCATCCACGATGACCACGTCGTCGTCCAGCAGGGACTCGGGGGAGGAGTGGAAGTCGCTGTCCAGGCCGCCGTCCGACTCCGTGCTGCTGTCGTCGCTGATGCGGATCACGCCCGCCGCGTCGCACGCCAGCCGGGGCGCTTTGGCCCCGCGGCCCCGCGGCCGCCCTGCGGGGAGCAGCCGGGGGCCGTCTCGGGCTCAGCCCACGCCTCGCGCCCGGGGGCTCCCGGCAGTCCTGCGGGCCTGGACGCTCTAGGCCCCGTGCTCTGTGCAGCCCTGGCCCTGCCGCTGGCCGGGGCACGCTGCCATCCGCTCCAGACTTCCGGACATGGCAGCGTGTCCCCGGGGGGCATCGAGGGAGGCCACGTGCCGCACCTCACAAGGCGGCCCGGGGTGGGTCAGCCCGAGGACATGCCGAGGCCCCGGGGAGACGGATCAGCGCCTGTGCAACCTGGATACCCTCCGGGACACTCAAGGGCGGTCCCAGGAAGCCTGAGGGGCAGGTCTGGGCCCAGAGGCTGGCTGTGCGCCCCCGGGCGAGTTGCTGGGCCTCTCTGAGCCTGGCTCCCCCCACCTCATCCCCGACAAGCAGTCAGCCAGCCTTTGCCTGGAAGAACAGGGTGCAGTGCGAGCCTATGGGTGCGGAGACCCCGCCCAGGGCTGGCCACCAGGGGGCAGCGGAGCTCACCTCAGCCACGCACTCGGGGCCCCCGAGCTGGTCGATGAGCTCGTCCAGGGTGTTCACGGGCAGCTCCCGGCCCAGTGCCTGCACCTTGGCCAGCAGGTCCTGCTTCAGCCGCTCGACCCGCTCCAGAACGCCAGGGCCGTGAAGGTCCCGCTGTGGGGGGCACAGGGGGCCTGTGGGGCCGGAGGGTCAGGGGGACGGGCCGGCAGCCTGCCCACAGCCCCGCTCGCAGCCCTGGGCCGTCGAGGGTGAGGGGCCCTGGGGTCCCTAATCTTCGTCCCTAAACCCTGGCCGCCTCGGCTCGCGCGCCCCGACCCGCCCAGAGCCCGGGAGCTGGGGCGGCCTCGGGCCTCACCGCGGTCGTCGGCCGGGAGCCCGACGGCATCCACGATGACCACGTCGTCGTCCAGCAGGGACTCGGGGGAGGAGTGGAAGTCGCTGTCCAGGCCGCCGTCCGACTCCGTGCTGCTGTCGTCGCTGATGCGGATCACGCCCGCCGCGTCGCACGCCAGCCGGGGCGCTTTGGCCCCGCGGCCCCGCGGCCGCCCTGCGGGGAGCAGCCGGGGGCCGTCTCGGGCTCAGCCCACGCCTCGCGCCCGGGGGCTCCCGGCAGTCCTGCGGGCCTGGACGCTCTAGGCCCCGTGCTCTGTGCAGCCCTGGCCCTGCCGCTGGCCGGGGCACGCTGCCATCCGCTCCAGACTTCCGGACATGGCAGCGTGTCCCCGGGGGGCATCGAGGGAGGCCACGTGCCGCACCTCACAAGGCGGCCCGGGGTGGGTCAGCCCGAGGACATGCCGAGGCCCCGGGGAGACGGATCAGCGCCTGTGCAACCTGGATACCCTCCGGGACACTCAAGGGCGGTCCCAGGAAGCCTGAGGGGCAGGTCTGGGCCCAGAGGCTGGCTGTGCGCCCCCGGGCGAGTTGCTGGGCCTCTCTGAGCCTGGCTCCCCCCACCTCATCCCCGACAAGCAGTCAGCCAGCCTTTGCCTGGAAGAACAGGGTGCAGTGCGAGCCTATGGGTGCGGAGACCCCGCCCCCGTGTGGGGGCCCTTTTAAAGGGCACCACCTTGGTCCCTGGCAGAGACCAGCTGGTGTGGTTTTGGCCTCAAGGATGCGCTAGCCACACCCATCAGCGCTGGGGTCTTCCCGGAGGGCGGAGGAGGGGCTGGGTCAGGCTGTGTGGACACGCAGCCAGCAGCCTGGCAGCCGCAGCGGCTTCCGCCCGTCCAGGTCTAGGGTCAGAAAGGAGGGAGGAGGGGCGGCAGGAGCCTGAGGGGCCACAGTCCAGGCCCAGGGTCGAGGGGGTGAGCACTTACGCTTTCTCTTGCTGCCTGCTCCTCTCTCGCGCCTCCTCTTGGTTGAAGGAAAGTGCTTCTGGATCAGCGACAGAAAGACGCCTCTGCAAGCGGGAAACCAGTCGTTTTCTCGGGGAGACGTGGAGGGGCGGGGCAGGGGACGACACTCAGCACCAGGGGGCCCAGAGGAGAGATGGAGCTGACAGAGCTGCAGGGACTGGGCGGGGGATGGAAGGTGGGTGGGAGGCTGGGTGGCTCCCAGGGCAAGGGAGGCGGTGCTGGACTGAGAGAGGCGGCGGGACGAGGCGGGGCCGGCAGGGGCCTCCTGCGGGGCCCTCGCCCGGGGGGCGGGAGGTCAGGGGCTTTGGGGACCACCAGAGCCGGTCCCTCGAATCGGCCCAGTCTTGGAAACAGCCTGGTACCCACGTAGAGGGCGAACCCGGGGAGGCCGCCTTCCACCTTCAGTCTGGGGACCCTCAGCCGGCACCCGCCCAGCCCCGGCTGCCCACAGGTGCCCTCTCTGGCTTCACAGCTCGGGCCGGGTCTCGAGGGCCAGGGCTGCCCTCCGCTGGGCGCACAGCCAGGGCCTGGCCCCGGGGACTCACTCACTCGGCAGCGGACACGAAGCCGTCGAGCCGCCCCTCCTTCTCGCCCAGCACCTCCCGGGTCCGCGCCTCGCCCGTGGACTGCAGCCCGATGACCACGCACTGCGGGGGCGCGGGGACGGGGCGGCTGTGTGAGTGGGGCTGGACCCCGGCCCCACGCCCGCCGCGGCAGCTGGGGACCTGGGGTGACCTGTGCCTCCACCCTCCCTCCCTTGCGTCACTCGGGCTGCTGGACCCCGGCAAGCCCACGTCCCCCAGGAAGTTAACCTGGCAGCGGACAGTGGGCCTCACTCCAGGCGGCCCCGCCCCCGCCCCGCGCCTGGCCGCCGTGGGGCCTCCGCCCAGCGGGGCTCCGCTCACCTTGTCCCGGGCCAGCTCCTCGCGGGCCAGCTCCACCAGCCGGTGCACCTTGGCGGCCACACACAGGTACTTGAAGAAGCGCTGGTGGGCCGACCAGAACTGGCCCCACAGGGACTTGCGTGACTCCAGGCCGATCCAGTCGGCGGCCTGCTGGAACACGCCCAGGGCCTCGGCCCACTGCAACGACAGGCCCAGCTCGGCTCAGGGCCGCCCGCTCCCGCCCCGCAGCCCCGCCTCACGGCGACGTGGGCCCTCGGAGGCCGCTAGGACGCAGGGCGACACAGAGGCCTGGCACCAGCGGGGTGCTCAGAAACGTTAACAATCCACAAAGTGGACACTGGGAAGGCCACGGTGAAAACGGCGCTCCTAGTCAGGGGCGAAGGGGACGCGCCCTCCAGCACGGGGCGCCCGCCCTGCCCGCCTGCTGCCCACGGCCGCCCGGCTCAGCTCTCACCGCTCAGACCGGGGGTGTGACGGGGCGGTCCTGCCCCCAGGGGACCCTGGACCGCGTCTGGGGCATCTGTGGATGTCGCCAGGGCGCAGGCTCCTGGCGCTGGCTGAGCGTGGCCAGGGAGGCTGCTCCACGCCCGGCCCACCCGGCACCGTCCCCGAGGCGAACCCGGGGAGGCCGCCTTCCACCTTCAGTCCGGGGACCTGCCCCCCCAGGTGCCCGTCCTCTCGGCTTCACAGCTCGGGCCGGGTCTCGAGGGCCAGGGCTGCCCTCCGCTGGGCGCACAGCCAGGGCCTGGCCCCGGGGACTCACTCACTCGGCAGCGGACACGAAGCCGTCGAGCCGCCCCTCCTTCTCGCCCAGCACCTCCCGGGTCCGCGCCTCGCCCGTGGACTGCAGCCCGATGACCACGCACTGCGGGGGCGCGGGGACGGGGCGGCTGTGTGAGTGGGGCTGGACCCCGGCCCCACGCCCGCGGCGGCAGCTGGGGACCTGGGGTGGCCTGTGCCGCCACCCTCCCGCCCTTGCGTCACTCGGGCTGCTGGACCCCGGCCAGCCCACGTCCCCCAGGAAGTTAACCTGGCAGCGGACAGTGGGCCTCACTCCAGGCGGCCCCGCCCCGCCCGCCTGGCCGCCGTGGGGCCTCCGCCCAGCGGGCTCCGCTCACCTTGTCCCGGGCCAGCTCCTCGCGGGCCAGCTCCACCAGCCGGTGCACCTTGGCGGCCACACACAGGTACTTGAAGAAGCTGGTGGGCCGACCAGAACTGGCCCCACAGGGACTTGCGTGACTCCAGGCCGATCCAGTCGGCGGCCTGCTGGAACACGCCCAGGGCCTCGGCCCACTGCAACGACAGGCCCAGCTCGGCTCAGGGCCGCCCGCTCCCGCCCCGCAGCCCCGCCTCACGGCGACGTGGGCCCTCGGAGGCCGCTAGGACGCAGGGCGACACAGAGGCCTGGCACCAGCGGGGTGCTCAGAAACGTTAACAATCCACAAAGTGGACACTGGGAAGGCCACGGTGAAAACGGCGCTCCTAGTCAGGGGCGAAGGGGACGCGCCCTCCAGCACGGGGCGCCCGCCCTGCCCGCCTGCTGCCCACGGCCGCCCGGCTCAGCTCTCACCGCTCAGACCGGGGGTGTGACGGGGCGGTCCTGCCCCCAGGGGACCCTGGACCGCGTCTGGGGCATCTGTGGATGTCGCCAGGGCGCAGGCTCCTGGCGCTGGCTGAGCGTGGCCAGGGAGGCTGCTCCACGCCCGGCCCACCCAGAAGAGCTCCCTGGAGAGGCTGCGCTGCGCCCAGCTCCGGGCCCGTCCTGGGGTCCTGTGCTCGTGAAGCCGTGGGGAGGGGAGTCCTACGGAACCCTCAGCTTGAGCAGAGCCGCGGTGCCGGGCTCCCACCAAGAGAAGGGGCTGGCCAGCAGCGTCCTCCTGTCCGCGGCCCGACAGTTGGAGTGGCGCCCTCCAGGGCAGCTGCCGAAGGAGCCGAGGCCTTCCTGACTCCACGGGGACGCGCGGGCGGGCTGCCCGGCCAGAGGCTCACCAGCAGGGCCGCCCGGTTGTAGACGCGCTCGAAGGCCGGGGCCAGCGGGATCTCCTCGATGCGGAAGGTGACGCCGGAGAAGCTGAGCTGGCGAGCGATGTACATGCCGCTGACCTTCATGTCCATGGCCACGATCTCCATGGCACCCACACCCCTGCAGGCGAGCACAGGCTGCCGGGGTGCCAGGCAGGGACGGAGTTCGCGGGGCAGGGGCGCCAGCTGGGGCTGAGCGCGGGAGGGACACGGGTGGGACTGCACAGGGAGTACACGCAAAGGCCTGTGGCGCGGAGGGCCCGCCAAGGCTCGGAGACGGCCTGGGCAGCAGGGGCACCTCCGCACGTGACCCTTCACCGGGGTGAGGCGCGTACCTCTTCTCAATGGCATGCAGAAACTCCTCAAATGTCCGGAAGGGCGTGCCCTCGCCCCAGATGCCCAGGCGGCTCATGTAGATCATGTTCCGGGGCTCGGAGGCTCCTGGGGAGGGGACCACCATCAGCTCCTTCCGCCGAGCGAGGCTGGGCCTCGGGTACGGCCCAGAGACGGCAGGACGGCCAGGGACAGGGCCTGCAGGCACTTGGGGACCGTGCCCACGCCAGTCAGCAGGGCGGCCCCGGCAGGGCTGGCGCTCGTCCGCAGGCAGCCGCAAGGCGCCTGCCAGGAGCCGGGCTGCAGACCGATGCCCCCCCAGCTGTGCCGGCCGACGGCGGGCGGCCCTCACCTGTGGCGCTGGCGTGACCACCCTGGCCAGGGGCAACTTGCGGTCCTGCCCCAGGGGACCCTGGACCGCGTCTGGGGCATCTGTGGATGTCGCCAGGGCGCAGGCTCCTGGCGCTGGCTGAGCGTGGCCAGGAGGCTGCTCACGCCCGGCCCACCCAGAAGAGCTCCCTGAGAGGCTGCGCTGCGCCCAGCTCCGGGCCCGTCCTGGGGTCCTGTGCTCGTGAAGCCGTGGGGAGGGGAGCCCTACGGAACCCTCAGCTTGAGCAGAGCCGCGGTGCCGGGCGCCCACCAAGAGAAGGGGCGGGCCAGCAGCGCCCTCCCGTCCGCGGCCCGACAGGTGGAGTGGCGCCCTCCACGGCCGCTGCCGGGGGAGCCGCGGCCTTCCTGACTCCACGGGGACGCGCGGGCGGGCTGCCCGGCCAGAGGCTCACCAGCAGGGCCGCCCGGTTGTAGACGCGCTCGAAGGCCGGGGCCAGCGGGATCTCCTCGATGCGGAAGGTGACGCCGGAGAAGCTGAGCTGGCGAGCGATGTACATGCCGCTGACCTTCATGTCCATGGCCACGATCTCCATGGCACCCACACCCCTGCAGGCGAGCACAGGCTGCCGGGGTGCCAGGCAGGGACGGAGTTCCGGGGCAGGCGCCAGCTGGGGCTGAGCGCGGGAGGGACACGGGTGGGACTGCACAGGGAGTACACGCAAAGGCCTGTGGCGCGGAGGGCCCGCCAAGGCTCGGAGACGGCCTGGGCAGCAGGGGCACCTCCGCACGTGACCCTTCACCGGGGTGAGGCGCGTACCTCTTCTCAATGGCATGCAGAAACTCCTCAAATGTCCGGAAGGGCGTGCCCTCGCCCCAGATGCCCAGGCGGCTCATGTAGATCATGTTCCGGGGCTCGGAGGCTCCTGGGGAGGGGACCACCATCAGCTCCTTCCGCCGAGCGAGGCTGGGCCTCGGGTACGGCCCAGAGACGGCAGGACGGCCAGGGACAGGGCCTGCAGGCACTTGGGGACCGCGCCCACGCCAGTCAGCAGGGCGGCCCCGGCAGGGCTGGCGCTCGTCCGCAGGCAGCCGCAAGGCGCCTGCCAGGAGCCGGGCTGCAGACCGATGCCCCCCCAGCTGTGCCGGCCGACGGCGGGCGGCCCTCACCTGTGGCGCTGGCGTAGACCACCCTGGCCAGGGGCAACTTGCTCTGCAGGCCCAGCACGGCCTTGCCCATCTTGGTGGAGCTCGCGTTCTTGGCTTTGTGGCACTCGTCGAACACGATCTGAGATGGGCGTGAGTGAAGGGCTGTTCTGGAAGGTGGGCCGCCCCGAGACCCGCCGAGCTGCCCAGGCTGTCCCTTCCTAGTTGTGTGGGGGGCCCTGTCCATGGGGCGGGTCCTTGGAGACGAGGCCACCACGGTGGCTGGGAAAAACGTCTGGGCCCCCAAGACGCGAACAGAAGTTGGAAACTCCAGGAAGCTCTCAGTGTCTCCAGGGCAGCGAGCTGTGGGCAAGTACGCCCGCCACGGCCCTCCTAGGAGACAGCGTGTGTCGCGTGTGCCACGTGTCCGCACGCCTGTAGAGGACTGACGGAGGGCTGTGGCGACACGGGGGGGCGGGCCTGAGGCTGACCAGCTCCTGGGGGGGTTGCACCTGCTGGTTCTCACGCTGCTGCTAAGCGGAGGCGTCCCTGGCGCCAGATGCCACACCCGACCACGGCCCGGCGCTGCCTGCTGGCTCCAGGGGCCTTGCAGGGACCACGCCCCACGAGCAGAGGGCCGGGCTCCTCTCATCAGGGGGGCGAGGGGGGCCGCGTGAGGGTCAGCCACCCCACTTCCGGGCCCAAGGGCGGATCCTGGGGGGACAGAGCCTGCGGGTCCTCTGTGGGCCTCGGCAGCACCCCCAGGAGAAGCTGGGGGAGCCAGGGTGGGTCCCCCGGGAAAGGGTGTTGCTGGTAAGAGCAGCGGTGAAACAAGAGGGAGACAAACTCACTGACGCATCCCCTCCTATGCTTCATGTCCACACATTTTGGGGCGAACAAAAAGGAAGTGATGTCAGGCTTCAGAGCAAAGCAGGGAGAGGCCTAGGACTCATGCTGGCTGGCCAGAGCAGGGCGGGCAGGCTCGCTCCGCAGGCAGCCGCAAGGCGCCTGCCAGGAGCCGGGCTGCAGACCGATGCCCCCCCAGCTGTGCCGGCCGACGGCGGGCGGCCCTCACCTGTGGCGCTGGCGTAGACCACCCTGGCCAGGGGCAACTTGCTCTGCAGGCCCAGCACGGCCTTGCCCATCTTGGTGGAGCTCGCGTTCTTGGCTTTGTGGCACTCGTCGAACACGATCTGAGATGGGCGTGAGTGAAGGGCTGTTCTGGAAGGTGGGCCGCCCCGAGACCCGCCGAGCTGCCCAGGCTGTCCCTTCCTAGTTGTGTGGGGGGCCCTGTCCATGGGGCGGGTCCTTGGAGACGAGGCCACCACGGTGGCTGGGAAAAACGTCTGGGCCCCCAAGACGCGAACAGAAGTTGGAAACTCCAGGAAGCTCTCAGTGTCTCCAGGGCAGCGAGCTGTGGGCAAGTACGCCCGCCACGGCCCTCCTAGGAGACAGCGTGTGTCGCGTGTGCCACGTGTCCGCACGCCTGTAGAGGACTGACGGAGGGCTGTGGCGACACGGGGGGGCGGGCCTGAGGCTGACCAGCTCCTGGGGGGGTTGCACCTGCTGGTTCTCACGCTGCTGCTAAGCGGAGGCGTCCCTGGCGCCAGATGCCACACCCGACCACGGCCCGGCGCTGCCTGCTGGCTCCAGGGGCCTTGCAGGGACCACGCCCCACGAGCAGAGGGCCGGGCTCCTCTCATCAGGGGGGCGAGGGGGGCCGCGTGAGGGTCAGCCACCCCACTTCCGGGCCCAAGGGCGGATCCTGGGGGGACAGAGCCTGCGGGTCCTCTGTGGGCCTCGGCAGCACCCCCAGGAGAAGCTGGGGGAGCCAGGGTGGGTCCCCGGAAGGGTGTTGCTGGTAAGAGCAGCGGTGAAACAAGAGGGAGACAAACTCACTGACGCATCCCCTCCTATGCTTCATGTCCACACATTTTGGGGCGAACAAAAAGGAAGTGATGTCAGGCTTCAGAGCAAAGCAGGGAGAGGCCTAGGACTCATGCTGGCTGGCCAGGCTGGGGCAAAGGGGGCCTCTGGCCTGGCCGCCCGCTCAGCCCCACGACTACGGGGCTGACCAAGGAGAAGAATGTGCTCTGCCCCCGGCCCTGGGGTCTCAAAGCAAACGCTGCCCGAGCCCTGCGGGCCACGGTCCCGCCCGCTGGAGCCAGGAGGCCGAGGCAGCCAGCCAGGAACGGGTAACAGCGGTCACTGAGGGCGAGCCTGCGCCCCCTGGCCCTGCCTGCCTGGAATGCCTCCCGCGCTTCCTGTCCTCCAGAGCCTGCCAGGCCGGGACTGGCCAAGGTCTCCCGGTGCCCTGCGCCCGGCCCCGCCCCAATCCCCGCCCCCTGCGCCCGGCCCCGCCCCTTGCGCCGGCCCCGCCCCCGCGCCGGCCAGGATACGACGCCGTCGAAGGCCTCCCCGCACCACTCCAGGATCTGCCGGATGCGCGTGCGGTGCTGCCCGCCCGCCTGGCTCTCGCCGATCAGGGCGGAGTAGGTGGCGAAGAGGACGCCTTCTGAGGTAGTGTTGTCGCCGTACTTGATCTGGGGAGAAGCGCGGGCACGCCTGGGTGAGGCGGCTCGGCCGGAGCCGGGCCCCAGCGCCCCCTCCCGCGCCAGGCTCGGGGCCACGGCCGCCCCACCTTGCTCAGCGCGTGCACCGCGATGCCGGGGGCGGCGATGTCCCGCAGGTCGCGCTCCGCGTCGTACTTGAGATCGTTGGAAACGCTGAACCTGCGGGCGCGGGCCAGTCGGCTTCAGGAGCCCCCCGCCCCGCGGGGCCCGCCCCGCGCCCAGGAGCGGCCGCTCACCACAAGGCCTTCTTGCGGCCCCGCAGGTAGTTCTCCAGGATGATGCCCGCCACCGTGCGGCCCTTGCCCACGCCCGCGCCGTCGCCGATGAGGAAGCCCGCGCTGCCCGCTCGGGAGCAGGACCTCGTGTTGCTGCGGGGTGCGAGCGGGCGGGGGCGGCGTGCAGCAGGGCCGGGTGGGCGCCCGACCCGGACGCTGGTCGCGGCCCCGGTGGAGACCCGGGATCACCTGGCAGGCGTAAGTGATGGCTTCCAGCTGCAGGGCGGACAGGGCCCCGCTGTCCGAGGAGGGCAGGGCGAGGCTGTAGGTGATGTCCGGCGGTGGGACGCTGGACAGCGTGCTCGTTTCCACCACGCGGTCCGGGTGCTGTTTCCCGATCTTGGCTGGAGGGGCGCGGCGAGGGGCCGGTCAGGGGTGCGGCCGCAGAGGGGAGGCGAGCAGGCGGCCGGCTCCTAAGTCCCTCAGGGCGGGGGAAGGCGACCGGCCCCGCCCTCGCCGCCTCTGGAATTGCGCCAGGCAGGCTCACGACCGGACTGCAGAGCCGCCCCGCCAGAGCCCCCGAAGGCTCCCACGCTTGCCCAGGCGGCTGAAAGCGCCCTGGGGCTCGGGCCCCGGGCCGGGCAGTCTGGTGGTCACCGGCTGGGCGTCTTCCCATGGGACACTCACACTTGAGGCACGTAGTCGGCGAGGTCTCCGCGTGGCCCAGCTCCTCCGCCTCATCCTCCTCCCCCGTCGTCCTCCTCGGGCTGACTCTGAGACTCCCGCATGGGGACGGCCGTACACTCACACCGCTGCGAAGAGGCGCTCCCCCCTGGCTCTCGCCGATCAGGGCGGAGTAGGTGGCGAAGAGGACGCCTTCTGAGGTAGTGTTGTCGCCGTACTTGATCTGGGGAGAAGCGCGGGCACGCCTGGGTGAGGCGGCTCGGCCGGAGCCGGGCCCCAGCGCCCCCTCCCGCGCCAGGCTCGGGGCCACGGCCGCCCCACCTTGCTCAGCGCGTGCACCGCGATGCCGGGGGCGGCGATGTCCCGCAGGTCGCGCTCCGCGTCGTACTTGAGATCGTTGGAAACGCTGAACCTGCGGGCGCGGGCCAGTCGGCTTCAGGAGCCCCCCGCCCCGCGGGGCCCGCCCCGCGCCCAGGAGCGGCCGCTCACCACAAGGCCTTCTTGCGGCCCCGCAGGTAGTTCTCCAGGATGATGCCCGCCACCGTGCGGCCCTTGCCCACGCCCGCGCCGTCGCCGATGAGGAAGCCCGCGCGCTGCCCGCTCGGGAGCAGGACCTCGTGTTGCTGCGGGGGTGCGAGACGGGCGGGGTCGGCGTGCAGCAGGGCCGGGTGGGCGCCCCGACCCCGGACGCTGGTCGCGGCCCCGGTGGAGACCCCGGGATCACCTGGCAGGCGTAAGTGATGGCTTCCAGCTGCAGGGCGGACAGGGCCCCGCTGTCCGAGGAGGGCAGGGCGAGGCTGTAGGTGATGTCCGGCGGTGGGACGCTGGACAGCGTGCTCGTTTCCACCACGCGGTCCGGGTGCTGTTTCCCGATCTTGGCTGGAGGGGCGCGGCGAGGGGCCGGTCAGGGGTGCGGCCGCAGAGGGGAGGCGAGCAGGCGGCCGGCTCCTAAGTCCCTCAGGGCGGGGGAAGGCGACCGGCCCCGCCCTCGCCGCCTCTGGAATTGCGCCAGGCAGGCTCACGACCGGACTGCAGAGCCGCCCCGCCAGAGCCCCCGAAGGCTCCCACGCTTGCCCAGGCGGCTGAAAGCGCCCTGGGGCTCCGGGGCCCCGGGCCGGGCAGTCTGGTGGTCACCGGCTGGGCGTCTTCCCCATGGGACACTCACACTTGGACGGCACGTAGTCGGCGTAGGTCTCCGCGTGGCCCAGCTCCTCCGCCTCATCCTCCTCCGCCTCGTCGTCCTCCTCGGGCTGACTCTGAGACTGAGGGCCAGCCACTGTCACTCTGGGGACGGTCCTGTCCCCTACCGCTGGCCAGCCTCCCCACCAGCGGCTGAGGCCTGACCACCAGCCAGCCCTGCAGCTCAGGGGATGGGAAGAGGCCTCTCCCGCCTCCCCCCAAGCAGCATGCTGCCTCCCTGGACCTCGGTTTCCCTGTCTGTAAAATGGGCGGACCATGCTCCCAAGCCGGCCCAGGCCCTGCACACAGCGGGTGCCTGAGTGTCCCTCCCGCGTGCCCACGGAGGGTGGGCAGGGGTAGGGAAGGTACCTGGCTCACCTGGTAGCTGACGAGAAGTGGGGTGCTGGCAAGGGAGGACACGGGGTCCTCGAGGCCTGGAAATGGCCCGCTGGGTGGGAACAGCTGGAGGGGAGAGGTGGTGAGAGGGCCCGTGAGCCTGCAGGCCAGAGATGGAGCCAAAGTGCCCGGAGGCCCCCCACCCCGCCTCCCGGGGGGCTCGCCTGGCTGTCCTCAAGCCCCTCGGCTGGCCACCAGCCTCCCTCCTGCTGCCTGCCCACTCAGATCTGGTCAACCAGAAAGTCCTAGGGACACACAAAGCGCCCAATAAATGACACCTAGGAACGCGACCTGCAGCGTGACCGTGCCGCCTGTGAGTGCTGGCACGAGGAGAAACGACGGCTTCCTCCTGCCTTTCTTCTTCCTTTCTGGCCCTGCTGCACGGCCCGTGGGGTCTTAGCTCCCGACCAGGGCCTGAACCCAGGCCTCCGCAGTGAGCACCTGGACGCTGGACAGCGTGCTCGTTCCACCACGGCCCTGCTTTCCGACGCTGGGGGCGCCTCAGGGTGCGGCCAGAGGGAGGCGAGCAGGCGGCGGCTCCTAAGTCCCTCAGGGCGGGAAGGCGACCGGCCCGCCTCGCCGCCTCTGGAATTGCGCCAGGCAGGCTCACGACCGGACTGCAGAGCCGCCCGCCAGAGCCCCGGCTCCCACGCTTGCCCAGGCGGCTGAAAGCGCCCTGGGGCTCAGGGCCCCGGGCCGGGCAGTCTGGTGGTCACCGGCTGGGCGTCTTCCCATGGGACACTCACATTTGGGACGGCACGTAGTCGGCGTAGGTCTCCGCGTGGCCCAGCTCCTCCGCCTCATCCTCCTCCGCCTCGTCGTCCTCCTCGGGCTGACTCTGAGACTGAGGGCCAGCCACTGTCACTCTGGGGACGGTCCTGTCCCCTACCGCTGGCCAGCCTCCCCACCAGCGGCTGAGGCCTGACCACCAGCCAGCCCTGCAGCTCAGGGGATGGGAAGAGGCCTCTCCCGCCTCCCCCCAAGCAGCATGCTGCCTCCCTGGACCTCGGTTTCCCTGTCTGTAAAATGGGCGGACCATGCTCCCAAGCCGGCCCAGGCCCTGCACACAGCGGGTGCCTGAGTGTCCCTCCCGCGTGCCCACGGAGGGTGGGCAGGGGTAGGGAAGGTACCTGGCTCACCTGGTAGCTGACGAGAAGTGGGGTGCTGGCAAGGGAGGACACGGGGTCCTCGAGGCCTGGAAATGGCCCGCTGGGTGGGAACAGCTGGAGGGGAGAGGTGGTGAGAGGGCCCGTGAGCCTGCAGGCCAGAGATGGAGCCAAAGTGCCCGGAGGCCCCCCACCCCGCCTCCCGGGGGGCTCGCCTGGCTGTCCTCAAGCCCCTCGGCTGGCCACCAGCCTCCCTCCTGCTGCCTGCCCACTCAGATCTGGTCAACCAGAAAGTCCTAGGGACACACAAAGCGCCCAATAAATGACACCTAGGAACGCGACCTGCAGCGTGACCGTGCCGCCTGTGAGTGCTGGCACGAGGAGAAACGACGGCTTCCTCCTGCCTTTCTTCTTCCTTTCTGGCCCTGCTGCACGGCCCGTGGGGTCTTAGCTCCCGACCAGGGCCTGAACCCAGGCCTCCCGCAGTGAGCACGCGCCGTCCTAGCCACCGGCGTCAGGGAAGGCCCCCCCTCTCCGGTGGTGTGTGGGTTCAAGGTGACGGGCACTGAGGCCTTACTGTGGCCACCGTTTCCTGGGGCGGCAAGGCAACCATCCTGCTGTGCAGCTTAAACTTAGTGTCCTGTGTCAATTACATTCCAACCAGGCTGGAGGGAAAAAGTTTTAAGAGTTTTTTTTTTTTTTTTTTAATTGAAGAATAGGTTTCTTTTTTGGTTGGGGGAGCTGTGCCCTGGGACATGCAGGGTCTTAATTCTCTGGCCAGGATCGGCCCAGGCCCCCTGTGGTGGAAGCACAGAGTCTTAGCCCCTGGACCACCAGGGAAGTGAAAAATAACACGGAGGTTAGAATACACTCAATTCTCTTTCCCTTTTTTTTTGAATTAACAAAAACAAACAAATAGCCACCAGCTCAGGTTCCTGGAAGGCTGAGTCAGGTTCCCGCAGGCCAGGCTGGCCGCAGTGGGCGTGGTTTCAGCTGCTGCCGGGCCTCCAGAGGGAGGCCGGGGAGGGGCGGGCACTGCCGCCCTGCTGGGCCCTGGAGGCGGACGCCTACCACCTGCTCGGGACGTGGCATCCCCTGCCAGCCTGACGGGCCCAGGTCGGTCCTGAGGGCCTGGGGGTCCACGGGCACCGAGCTCGTCAGGGCACTGAGCAGACGTCTGCCAGTGTCCGCGCGTGCTGGGCTCCCCGGAGCCCCCTCGCGTCCCCCACCAGGGAGCCCCTGCATCTTCAGAGCCACTGGGAGGCCCCCGAGCACGCCCCGGGAGTCGGCAGGCTGTCCTCAAGCCCCTCGGCTGGCCACCAGCCTCCCTCCTGCTGCCTGCCCACTCAGATCTGGTCAACCAGAAAGTCCTAGGGACACACAAAGCGCCCAATAAATGACACCTAGGAACGCGACCTGCAGCGTGACCGTGCCGCCTGTGAGTGCTGGCACGAGGAGAAACGACGGCTTCCTCCTGCCTTTCTTCTTCCTTTCTGGCCCTGCTGCACGGCCCGTGGGGTCTTAGCTCCCGACCAGGGCCTGAACCCAGGCCTCCCGCAGTGAGCACGCGCCGTCCTAGCCACCGGCGTCAGGGAAGGCCCCCCCTCTCCGGTGGTGTGTGGGTTCAAGGTGACGGGCACTGAGGCCTTACTGTGGCCACCGTTTCCTGGGGCGGCAAGGCAACCATCCTGCTGTGCAGCTTAAACTTAGTGTCCTGTGTCAATTACATTCCAACCAGGCTGGAGGGAAAAAGTTTTAAGAGTTTTTTTTTTTTTTTTTTTTTTTAATTGAAGAATAGGTTTCTTTTTTGGTTGGGGGAGCTGTGCCCTGGGACATGCAGGGTCTTAATTCTCTGGCCAGGATCGGCCCAGGCCCCCTGTGGTGGAAGCACAGAGTCTTAGCCCCTGGACCACCAGGGAAGTGAAAAATAACACGGAGGTTAGAATACACTCAATTCTCTTTCCCTTTTTTTTTGAATTAACAAAAACAAACAAATAGCCACCAGCTCAGGTTCCTGGAAGGCTGAGTCAGGTTCCCGCAGGCCAGGCTGGCCGCAGTGGGCGTGGTTTCAGCTGCTGCCGGGCCTCCAGAGGGAGGCCGGGGAGGGGCGGGCACTGCCGCCCTGCTGGGCCCTGGAGGCGGACGCCTACCACCTGCTCGGGACGTGGCATCCCCTGCCAGCCTGACGGGCCCAGGTCGGTCCTGAGGGCCTGGGGGTCCACGGGCACCGAGCTCGTCAGGGCACTGAGCAGACGTCTGCCAGTGTCCGCGCGTGCTGGGCTCCCCGGAGCCCCCTCGCGTCCCCCACCAGGGAGCCCCTGCATCTTCAGAGCCACTGGGAGGCACGAGCACCCACGAGCACCAGCATCCCCTGGGTCTGAAGCCTCTGAGCAGAGCTGCGGCCCGGGAGGCCGGGCGCACTGACCTTGTCGTGGGCGGAGGGGCCGGTGCTCACGTCCCAGATGGTGGGCACCTGGCTGAGGCTGTCAGCGGTCAGGAACTCGGGCGTGTCTGCGATGTCCGAGAGGGAGTCCACGGACGAGGAGAAGACGGAGGCGTTGGAGAGGTCATCGAGGTACAAGGGGTCCTGGAAGACAGGCCGGGTGAGCGCGGCTGTGCGGCCACGCGGGCAGCCTCGGGCCCCGCCACGGGCGAGGCCGGCCCGGAGGACACGACGCTCACAGAGATGCAGGCACGGCACACGCAGGGCGACTCCCCAGATGGGCAACGTCCAGAACAGGCCAGCCCGCAGACAGAGGGGGCTCCCTGTCGTCAGGAGGGACTGACCGCTCTTGGGGACAGGGCGTCCTCTTGGGGTGACGGAACATTCTGGACCTAACAGGGACGGCGCCTGCACGACTCTGAGTGCACTGAAACGCTGAGTTACACATCCTAATGGGTCAACTGCACAGCACGGGGGGCAAGCAAGCAGCTCTTTCCTTTTTAAGTAGGTGGTGGAAAGCACGGGGAGGCGAGAGAAAGCAGACCCCACAAGTACACGTGGAGTCCAGTCGGGGGACACTGCTGGCTTCCCCAGCCCAGCCCCGAGGGGGGAGCGCCGCCAAGATACAGGGCCCCCAAGCCCCAGCCAGGCCAGGCGCAGGCCCCGCTCACCTCCCTCGGCCCCGCCAGGCCGTCCGGGGCCACCCTCAGCGGTCCCTTTGGGAGGAGCCCACCCACCCGGCCTGCCTGACGGGCCCAGGTCGGTCCTGAGGGCCTGGGGTCCACGGGCACCGAGCTCGTCAGGGCACTGAGCAGACGTCTGCCAGTGTCCGCGCGTGCTGGGCTCCCCGGAGCCCCCTCGCGTCCCCCACCAGGGAGCCCCTGCATCTTCAGAGCCACTGGGAGGCACGAGCACCCACGAGCACCAGCATCCCCTGGGTCTGAAGCCTCTGAGCAGAGCTGCGGCCCGGGAGGCCGGGCGCACTGACCTTGTCGTGGGCGGAGGGGCCGGTGCTCACGTCCCAGATGGTGGGCACCTGGCTGAGGCTGTCAGCGGTCAGGAACTCGGGCGTGTCTGCGATGTCCGAGAGGGAGTCCACGGACGAGGAGAAGACGGAGGCGTTGGAGAGGTCATCGAGGTACAAGGGGTCCTGGAAGACAGGCCGGGTGAGCGCGGCTGTGCGGCCACGCGGGCAGCCTCGGGCCCCGCCACGGGCGAGGCCGGCCCGGAGGACACGACGCTCACAGAGATGCAGGCACGGCACACGCAGGGCGACTCCCCAGATGGGCAACGTCCAGAACAGGCCAGCCCGCAGACAGAGGGGGCTCCCTGTCGTCAGGAGGGACTGACCGCTCTTGGGGACAGGGCGTCCTCTTGGGGTGACGGAACATTCTGGACCTAACAGGGACGGCGCCTGCACGACTCTGAGTGCACTGAAACGCTGAGTTACACATCCTAATGGGTCAACTGCACAGCACGGGGGGCAAGCAAGCAGCTCTTTCCTTTTTAAGTAGGTGGTGGAAAGCACGGGGAGGCGAGAGAAAGCAGACCCCACAAGTACACGTGGAGTCCAGTCGGGGGACACTGCTGGCTTCCCCAGCCCAGCCCCGAGGGGGGAGCGCCGCCAAGATACAGGGCCCCCAAGCCCCAGCCAGGCCAGGCGCAGGCCCCGCTCACCTTCCTCGGCCCCGCCAGGCCGACCGGGGCCACCCTCAGCGGTCCCTTTAGGGAGGGAGCCCACCCCACCCCGGCCTGCCTGACCCAGGGGCCGGGGCGCTGACCCGCTGTGGTCTCAGGGGGCACGTCAGGGGGCGCATGTCCCGAACCAGGCGGAGCCGCGGAGGAAGGGGCAGGGCCGCGGAGGACGGAGCGCTCCTTTGGGGAGCCCCTGGCCCCCACAACGTTCCAGCAACCTCCCACTTCCAGTCCCCACCTCTCAGCCTTCCAGATGGGCTGGGCGGGCAAGGAGGGCGGCTGCCTGTGTCCCACTAACCAGTGGGGGTGGGAGGCGAGGGGGGGGCGGGGCTGACCAGCTGGGGCCCAGGGGATCAGACCACTGCGCTCTGGGGAGACGGGGCGCCAGGGCCCGCCCGATGTGCCAGGCTGGGGCCTGTGGGCCGCAGCTGAGTGGGCTCCTGGGGGCAGGCGCCCCTCAGCCCTGGGTCACTGAGAATAGCCAGCAGGGGCTCAGCCGTGCCCAGCCCACCGCAGGGCCTGTGTTTCTGGGGCTCCCCCACTGAGGTGCGTGGGAACCAGCTCCCCTCACCCTGAGGTGCAGGGATCTCCAGGCACGCGGGCCAGCTTGCCCAGCTTCCCGCGCTTCCATGCCAGCAAGTGCCCAGACAGGCAGGCTGGGGTCCGCTGGGCCCAGAGGAGGAGCGGGACGGCGACCGGAAGGGGTGGGACGGGAGCGGGGCCCCGCGTGGACGCCTCCCACCGCCCAGGGCGCCCTAGCTTGGCCAGTCTGTAAGGAGAGCATCCTGCCCGCCAAGCTCCTCCTGGCCCCTCCTCGGGCCACGCGCAGCCTGGCCCCACAACGCTGGGGGGACAGAGCCCAGCCTCTCCCCACCCACTGCAGTGGCAGGACCCTGTGACCGGGGCAGAGTCCAGGCGAGGCGGTGGGGCCCAGGTCAGACAGCGTCTGCGCGAACAGCGCAGAGGTGAATAGAATTAAAGCAAGAGGGGAATGCCAACCCCAGGAGCAGGAGCAGGTGCTCCGGGGCCCCCTGGGGGCGCCGGGCACCCTCAAGAGCCAGGTGACTCAGCAGGCCAGAGACCCATCTTAGGGGACACCGGGGCAGTGAGGGGTCGGTTCCAGGTCTGCTGACCCTGAGGCCTGCGCCTCAGCCCATCCCCGGTCAGCCGGGGTCAGAGGCGGTCCATCCCGAGTCAGGTGCACGATGCGGAGCCCCCAGAGATGCCGCAAGCGGGCTGGGGTGGGGTCTGGGAACCGGCAGGGACAGCTGTCTCTGCTAAAATCCCCTAGGCCCACAGCTGCGTGGCCCTCCCAGCAGGCTACACCAAACCTGGGCGGGGTGTCAGTGGCATGGGTCAGCAGCCCTGGAGCCCTGGGGGGCGGCCCTGCTCCCTGAAGGCCAAGCAGTTGCCAGGGAGTGGGGTGGGGCCGGGCCGCCGTGACTGGCAGAGGCCCTGAGCTGAAGGGGACCACACCCTCTGAGAGGGCTGCAGGGCGACCCCTCCCAGGAGGACAGTCTGCAGGGGAAGGACCCAACCCCCGCCCCTTCGAGGAGCCAGGAGGCCAGGTCAAGGTTGGCAGCAGGGACCCCTGGTGACAGGTGAGAAAGGCACGTCCCCTCTGGGTCCTTCCCGGGGAATCCAGCGCCCCAGGGTGACCACCAGACCCCACCAGACCAGCCCTGTCTGGGGACGTCCTGCAGGATGCCTGGCTCGGGCTTCCCACCCACGACCGTCAGGCCCCCTCAACCCACGGGGAGACGCGGCAAGACCTGGGGGCCCGGGACACAGGGTCCTGGGGCAGAAAGGACAAGGGGCATTGAGGATCCTGGCTGAGGACGAGCACTGGCCCGTCAGCTGGGGTTCAGGCAGCACCGAGCTGAGCTGTGACCCACAGGGACCCCTGACTGCTCCATACCCTCGCCGTGATCCAACACTGTTCTGAAAAGTCGTATTAAAGCGGGCGTTCTCTCCCCCGTCTGCGGACAGTCTCCCCCAGACGCCCAGATGGGCAGCGGACATCGTCTGGGACCCTCAGGGGCAAAGGGAGGCGGGGCCTCGCTCGGGTCACCAGGGGCCCCTCCGGCCCCTGCGGGGCGGCGTCCGGGTGGGAGAGCGGACCCCTCGCTGGTGGACGCCCCCACCCCCAGGTCAGGACCCGACCCCAGCTCCCTGTCCCTGACGAGAGCCCCAACCCGGCAGCCTGTGTCCCCCTCCTGTGGTCCCCGCCCGGAGCTCCGGCTGGACCCCGGCCCCCGCCCTGCTCTTCCACTGCAGCCCTGGGTGGGGAGCTGGCTGGGTACCCCGAGTGCTCCCCGCATGCCGGGACCCCAGACCAGGGAGGAGCCCGCGGACCTGGAGGAGCCGCCCACAAAGCGACACCCCCGTCTCACCTTGGCTGCCCCCCACCCCGGGATGGGACAAGATGGGCCCCAGGCCGGACCCAGCCCTGGGTCTGCTCAGCACCCCTCCCAGCTGGGAAGTAATCCCAGAAACGCCCTGCTCCAGGGGTCCCCAGAACGGTCAGAGGGACGGGGCGGGGGCGGGACCACCCGTCCCGTCAGAGCCTGTCTCGGGCCGTGCCCCCCCACGGAGCCAGCGTCGCCCCCCCCCCAAAACTCCAGGTGTGGCGGCTCCGACGCCTGCCGCCCCCGCCCGCCCGTCCCGGCGTCCCCACATTCCACGTGCCTCTGCGGGGAGAACTCCAGCCGTCACCCCGGCTGCCAAAGAAAGCCGGGCAGCCCCCCGGCCTCGGGCTCCCACGGCCGTCCGCCCCGGGGGCCGCGCGCGGGTTACCTTGCCGAGCGCTGCGAACTGCAGCCAGAAGCGCAGCTGGGACATGGTGGCGGCGGCGGCGGCTGCCTCATGACGCGGGCTCAGCCCAGCGGCCCTCCGTCCTCAGCGCTCAGCCCGCGCCGCCGGCCGCATTTGCATGTCGGTTTAGTCACCGCCGGCGCCTACTTCCCCTCAGGCCGGCTGACTTTCAGGAAATGAGGGCTGCCTGGTAAGTCAGGGTGATTACTGGCAGCGCAGAGAATTACTGGATGGGGCGGAATCCAGCCGCAGAGGGCTGGCAGCAGGCTGCACCCTGCCCCGTCCTCAGACTCCCGGACCGACCCCTCTGGAGCAGGGGCCACAGCAGCGCCCGGGGTGCCGCGGCAGGAGCTCGAGGGCACCGGCCCGTGCTGTGGGCAAGAGACCCGGGTCTGCGGGGCTCCGCAGTCCGGCCCTGGCCTTCACCCTGGCGCCCCCCTCCAGGCCCCAGTGCCTGTGGGCAAGGACCTGCACCGGGGTCCCCTCCTGTGGTCCCCGCCCGGAGCTCCGGCTGGACCCCGGCCCCCGCCCTGCTCTTCCACTGCAGCCCTGGGTGGGGAGCTGGCTGGGTACCCCGAGTGCTCCCCGCATGCCGGGACCCCAGACCAGGGAGGAGCCCGCGGACCTGGAGGAGCCGCCCACAAAGCGACACCCCCGTCTCACCTTGGCTGCCCCCCACCCCGGGATGGGACAAGATGGGCCCCAGGCCGGACCCAGCCCTGGGTCTGCTCAGCACCCCTCCCAGCTGGGAAGTAATCCCAGAAACGCCCTGCTCCAGGGGTCCCCAGAACGGTCAGAGGGACGGGGCGGGGGCGGGACCACCCGTCCCGTCAGAGCCTGTCTCGGGCCGTGCCCCCCCACGGAGCCAGCGTCGCCCCCCCCCCAAAACTCCAGGTGTGGCGGCTCCGACGCCTGCCGCCCCCGCCCGCCCGTCCCGGCGTCCCCACATTCCACGTGCCTCTGCGGGGAGAACTCCAGCCGTCACCCCGGCTGCCAAAGAAAGCCGGGCAGCCCCCCGGCCTCGGGCTCCCACGGCCGTCCGCCCCGGGGGCCGCGCGCGGGTTACCTTGCCGAGCGCTGCGAACTGCAGCCAGAAGCGCAGCTGGGACATGGTGGCGGCGGCGGCGGCTGCCTCATGACGCGGGCTCAGCCCAGCGGCCCTCCGTCCTCAGCGCTCAGCCCGCGCCGCCGGCCGCATTTGCATGTCGGTTTAGTCATCGCCGGCGCCTACTTCCCCTCAGGCCGGCTGACTTTCAGGAAATGAGGGCTGCCTGGTAAGTCAGGGTGATTACTGGCAGCGCAGAGAATTACTGGATGGGGCGGAATCCAGCCGCAGAGGGCTGGCAGCAGGCTGCACCCTGCCCCGTCCTCAGACTCCCGGACCGACCCCTCTGGAGCAGGGGCCACAGCAGCGCCCGGGGTGCCCGCGGCAGGAGCTCGAGGGGCACCGGCCCCGTGCTGTGGGCAAGAGACCCCGGGTCTGCGCGGGGCTCCGCAGTCCGGCCCTGGCCTTCACCCTGGCGCCCAGCGCCGGCCTCCCCAGGCTCACCCCAGGCCTCTGCCTGTGCTGGGCACCTCCGGAGGGCCACCCTGGCAGGGCGCTGGGGTCCCTCCCGGCTCCCCCTCCAGCCTTGGTGAGGGGGGCCTGTCCACGCCCCTCCATCCGTCCTGCGACCCAGAGCCCAGCACAGAGCGGGGGACACAGCCATCAGGCTAGGCGCCCCATCCTGGGGTGCTTCCTTCCATCACCCCATCTCAAGACAGTGCCGTGCCGGCCCGCGGCCACGAGGAGTCGGGGGGCCTCGGGGCCTCCCTGCACCTGCCTGGACCCCGGGATTCGGGCTGGGGAGGGCCCCTGGGCTCAGGGAGACCTGGCCCCACACTGCAGCCCCGGCCACCTGCAGCCCAGCTCTGAGGGGGCGGTGGGGCACGCGGCCTGGAAGCCATGGCCGCGGCGCGGGAGACGCACAAGTGTCCGCTGGGGAGGAAGGCCGCACGCGGCCCGACGACAGGGAAACGCAACCCGGGACTGGTGGACGCGCTCCGCACCCGTGCCGACGGCGGGACCCACGAGGCAGGCAGGGGCCCACGAGGCGGGGGCAGAGAAGTCGGAACTCCACCCGGCAGGGGGGCTGCGACATGGAGCCGCGGCCTCAAAGGACAGCCGCGGCCGCCCCACGGCCTGTGACGCGCCGCCCGGCGCCCGCCAGGGCAGCGGAGGCACAGGTCCACGCCGGGCCCACCGCCTCCAAAGGTGGACACCCCCACGGGACCCGCCGCACCGGCAGCGCCCTCGGCCCGGAGCGGAGGAGGCCCCGACGCGGCCCCGGCGGACGGACCCCGAGGCCGCGACGCTCCGTGGGAGCCGCAGGCGCGGAGGCTCAGAGCGCGGCGCCACGGGCCCGCACCGCCCAGGACAGGCCCGTCCGCAGACAGAGGGGCTCCCGGGCTTGGCGCCGGGCGGGGCGGCCTGTCTGGAGCGGCACGGGAGCTGGCGGTACCGCTCGTGAATGGACCTCAGCAGCCGCAATGTTAAGACGCCGAATTTTGTCTCAATGTTTAAAAAACCTGCTAGGAGGCTCACGTGGAAGGAAGGCCCCCGAAGGCAGCACCGGGCCGTTACTGGACGTCTGCGGCAGGAGGCTGGTCGCCCGCGGAGGCCTCACGCCCTCCGCTGGACCTCATCACCACACGGCCGGGGGTCCCTGCCTGGCCGGGGGCTGCCCAGCGTGTGGGACGCTCGGGCCCCCAGGCCGCCCCCGGGGGGCTGGGCCCACAGGGGCCGAGTGGCCCACGGCCGGACCCCTCTGGAAGCGGGGTCGCTGCAGGCGCAGTCAGTGAAGACGTGGCCGCGCGGAGCCCTCGGGAGAGGGAGGCTGGACTTGGACAGAGGAGTGGCGGCGAGGAGGAGGGCCGCGGGGCCACAGTCCGGCTCGCCCGGCGGCAAGGGCCGCCTCGCGGAGGAAGTGGGGCCTCGCCCCACCTGCACGCAGGGCGGGCCCAGAGCAGGGCCTCGGTCACGGGCGTCAGCGAGGGGCTTCCCGGGGCGGCGGGAGGAGCTCCGGGGGCGGCCGGCCGCGCGGGACAGGGCCTCCGCCGGGGAGATCGGGCAGACCCGCTCGGAGGCGGTCGATGCCACCCCCGGCCCGCCCCACGCGGGGAGCTGGCGAGGCGTTCGAGCTGTGACCTCACCCCGTGTCCCAGAAGCCTGGCTCGCAGACGGACAGCGCCCTCCCGGGCGGACGCGGCCCACCTGGCACAGCTGAGGGAGCCTCGGGGCGGACGGCCGCCCCACCGGCTGCTGGAGGGGGCGCGGCGCGGGGGAGAGCGCCCTCCTCACGGCGGCGATGCGAGGCTCCGGGGAGGGCAGCACCTGCTCCCGGGGCTGCAGGGGGCTGGGCGCTGGGGGCAGCAGGGGACAGGGTGGCCACCCCAGCAGCCAGGCCCCAGAGAGCAGGGTGGGAGGACCAGAGGAGGCCCGGCAGGGGCAGGGGCGGCGGGAGCTGGGGGCACGAGGCCTGGGGAGGGGGTCGAGCGCCACCCCTCAGCCCCGACCCCAGCAAGGCCCCGGACACCCCCGAATGCGTTCCGTCACGCCTGGAGCACGTGCTCAGCGAGGTCTCACGGGCGCTCACGCCAGCCCGAGTCAGAGCCGCCAGGAAGCGGAAATGACCCACGCGTCCATCCACACGCGGGAGCATCCCTCCGTCAGGAAAAGGGTCGAAAGAAGCCCTGACCCTCGCTGCCGCGTGCAGGGACCCTGAGGCCACGGTGCTCAGCGAGCAGCAGGCCCGGGAGGACGCGGGGCTGTGGCTCCACGGACGGGACACGTCCGAACAGCCAGGCCCACAGACGCAGGGACGCGGCCGTCAGGGCTGGCGGGGGGGCGACTGGTCAGGAGGGCAGGGCTTCTCTGGGGGCAGGGAATGTTCCGGATTTAGACAGAGGTAATGGCTGCACCACTGGAATGTACTAAAGCCAGAGTCGTATGAAATGCAGGTCGTTCATTCAATTAAAACATAAAGAACAAAAGGAAAAAAAAAAAAGAACGAAAGAAATGCTGCATGTCTGTCTGTCAACACACACACACCCTGGGGTGGGGACCTGGCGCGGGGACCCCGCAAACTGTCGGGAGCGTGGGGCCCCAGAGACGCTGCAGCCGGCGCCGGGACAGGGGGCCTCGCCCAGCACGGGGCCAGATCGGGGCGTCAGCGAGGGGCTTCCGGGCGGCGGGAGGAGCTCGGGCGGCCGCGCGGGACAGGGCCTCCGCCGGGGAGATCGGGCAGACCCGCTCGGAGGCGGTCGATGCCACCCCCGGCCCGCCCCACGCGGGGAGCTGGCGAGGCGTTCGAGCTGTGACCTCACCCCGTGTCCCAGAAGCCTGGCTCGCAGACGGACAGCGCCCTCCCGGGCGGACGCGGCCCACCTGGCACAGCTGAGGGAGCCTCGGGGCGGACGGCCGCCCCACCGGCTGCTGGAGGGGGCGCGGCGCGGGGGAGAGCGCCCTCCTCACGGCGGCGATGCGAGGCTCCGGGGAGGGCAGCACCTGCTCCCGGGGCTGCAGGGGGCTGGGCGCTGGGGGCAGCAGGGGACAGGGTGGCCACCCCAGCAGCCAGGCCCCAGAGAGCAGGGTGGGAGGACCAGAGGAGGCCCGGCAGGGGCAGGGGCGGCGGGAGCTGGGGGCACGAGGCCTGGGGAGGGGGTCGAGCGCCACCCCTCAGCCCCGACCCCAGCAAGGCCCCGGACACCCCCGAATGCGTTCCGTCACGCCTGGAGCACGTGCTCAGCGAGGTCTCACGGGCGCTCACGCCAGCCCGAGTCAGAGCCGCCAGGAAGCGGAAATGACCCACGCGTCCATCCACACGCGGGAGCATCCCTCCGTCAGGAAAAGGGTCGAAAGAAGCCCTGACCCTCGCTGCCGCGTGCAGGGACCCTGAGGCCACGGTGCTCAGCGAGCAGCAGGCCCGGGAGGACGCGGGGCTGTGGCTCCACGGACGGGACACGTCCGAACAGCCAGGCCCACAGACGCAGGGACGCGGCCGTCAGGGCTGGCGGGGGGGCGACTGGTCAGGAGGGCAGGGCTTCTCTGGGGGCAGGGAATGTTCCGGATTTAGACAGAGGTAATGGCTGCACCACTGGAATGTACTAAAGCCAGAGTCGTATGAAATGCAGGTCGTTCATTCAATTAAAACATAAAGAACAAAAGGAAAAAAAAAAAAGAACGAAAGAAATGCTGCATGTCTGTCTGTCAACACACACACACCCTGGGGTGGGGACCTGGCGCGGGGACCCCGCAAACTGTCGGGAGCGTGGGGCCCCAGAGACGCTGCATCGGTCCGCGGACCCCTCCCAGGGCGGCCCCCTGCAGACACCCCGCTGGGGGCGCACGGGCAGGGCCGCCGGGCCGCCCCGGGGCGCCGGCCTCGGCCCCGGGAGATGCTGCACGAGACGCCCAGGGAGCCTGGGAGAGGCAGGGCACTTGGGGACGCTCGGTACCATTTTTGCCACTTCTCTGTGAATCTAAGATCTTTTCCCCCCTGTTTTCTGGCCACACCATGTGGCGCGCAGGATCTTAGTTCCCCAACCAGGGACGGAGCCCGCACCCCCTGCGTTGGAAGCTCAGGGCCCTCACCACTGGACCACCGCGAAGTCCATGTCAGGCTAAGATATGCTAAAGTTAATTTTGTTCCATGAAAACCTTCACATACACAGAAAAGTGTGTCAGAGCTGAAACTTCCGGCGGGCCCCTCCCATGCCAGAACGGGGGCCCAGCTCCAGGGCTCAGCGGGGGCCTGACTGCACGGCCAGGAGCCTCCCGCCCCCCCGGGGCAGAGTCCCGCGGCCACAGACCCAGCGCAGGCACCCACACGGAGGCAGGCTCGACCCCGCCAGGTCCCGGCCCCCCGGCAAGCTCTCCCCCTGCGGGCCGCGAGTCAGCCCCGGCTTCCTTCTCTCTTCCCTCTGGCTGCCAGGAACCTCGGGCCTGGGGTTCCGGTACCAGGAGGGCTAGCGCCCGCGGCCACAGCCCCGCTGCGGGCCCTCAGCCAGCTCGGCAGCCCCGCTCCCAGCCCGCCCAGGCGCAGCCAGGAGCGACCCCCGAGACGCGCCACGGGCCTCGCGAGGGCGCCACGTGGGGAGGCGGCTGTGACGAGACCACCCGAACCCCACGGCGCGAGACGGCACGCGCACGGCTGCACGGCCCTGGAGGCTGGACGTCGAGACGGGCTCACGGGACGGGTCCCTCCAGAGGCTGCGGGGAGCCCTGACGCCCGCCTTCCCCAGCTTCGGGGGGCCCGCCGCCCTGGCTCTCGGCCTCCTGCCGTCCCCACAGCCCGCAGCGCGGTGCGCCCGCCTCGGCCTCCGGCCCTGCGATGACACCGGCGCCCGGAGAGCCCCGGCTCGTCCCCACCTCGGGGGCCTGAATCGGATCCCTCCCGCCAAGCGCCCTCCGCCCCTCTGCCCACGGGCCCAGGATGGGGGGTCCCCGGGGCTGTCCCCGAGCCACCGCGAGGCGCCCCTCCGTCCCAGCCAGCAGCGGAGTGGGCCTGCCGGGCCGGGCGGCGCCGTGGACGCCGGGCCCCCGCTAGGCTCGGCCGCCTTCCGCCAGGGCCCCACTCCCCACCCGCGGCAAGAAGCTGCCGCGTCGCCCGGGGGCTCTCGGCTCAGAAGCCTCATGGATTCCTGGCAGAGCCGGAGGTGGGCGAGAGGGCGCGGAGCGAGGCCGGGTGGGCAGCCGCAGGCGCCGGGTCGGCCTGCGAAGGCCTCCGCCCGCCCTGGATGAGGCGTGGCCCCGGCCTCGTCCCGAGCAGGGGGCCGCGCCCCGGGGACAAGAGGCCCGTCAGCCACCAGCCTGCGGACAAGCCACCGGCCAGACACGAGGCACCGGGGGGCGGGAAGGGGCCGAGGCCGCCGGCGGGGCACTCCGGGCGGGCGAGCCCACCGGCCTTCCTCTCCTAGAGGCCGAGGGTGTCCTCGTGGACCGGCGGCGGGCAGAGGAAACCACACACGCTCTGTAGAGGCCAGGGGCCACGTCCACGGGCCTCCTGTCCGCACCCCAGCGTCCTCGCCCAGGGACTCAGGGGTCCCCAGGAGCAGGCTCTGACCCCCACACCTCGAGTCCAGCACGTCACCTCCTGGGTGGCCAGAAAGGTCACGGACAGGGCGGCACAAACGGCAGACACGTCTGGCTTTTAGGGCCGGCGGCCAGGGCGTGGCGTGGGGCGTGCCCCCAGCTCAGGGTCCGCCTGCTGCCCGGACGCCCAGGGTCCGCCTCCCCGTCATGCGCCCCCCAGCGCTGCATCTCTGAAGGGACTCCTGGCCGGGTGAGGGAGGCCCTAGCCCAGGGTGGCCTCCGCTCCACCTGGACCTGACCGACCCACAAGGACCCGATGGCCAAGGAGCTTCTCGTCCTGAGGTCCCAGGAGGACATGGACGTGGGGCGACCCAGTCGGCACGGCACACCCCCCCCATCCAGCTCTCTGGCCGCCCTGCGGGCCCCGGCAGGTGTGGGCCGGGCTGCATGGCGCGGGCCTCGCTCCAAGTGAGTCGCGGGGCCTATGCCGGTCAGTGTGCTCCATGGACTCTCTCAGCCCGTCACCCAGCGGGGCCCACGCGCCCCCACTTCACGGAAGGAAACCTGAGCGCCTGACCTCCTGGCCAGCGCCCCGGGAGGCCCCCGACTGCGCCAGACGGGAGCCCTGGGGGCCGAGTCGTCCAAATTTCCAAGGAGAACCCGGGGCCAGGCAGCCGGTCGCCCCACGTCCCCCGTCCTGGGCCGCCCTGGCGCTGAGGCCCCGGGCGGGCTGGGCTCCCTCCCGCAGCCTCCCGGGCTGCGAGTGGGCAGCGGGGGAGCGCACCTGCCGAGGCGCCTGGACGGAGCGGGCGCGGGCCTGGGAGAGGCGGCCAGGTGCTCACGTGGCACAGGTGGCAGCGGCGGCGCTGGCCTCTGACCCGGGGCCCCTGCTGTGTCCCCAGCCCCCGCCCTGACCCCACGAGGCGCGGCCCTGGGCTCCTACCTGAGGAAAGGCGCTGCTCTTGGGCGGGAAGCTGGGGGCGGCCGCCGCGGGGCCGTAGCTGGTGTCCACACAGGGCTGGCCCACGACGGAGGCGGAGCTCGTGAACTGGCTGCAGGTGGAGAAGGAAGCTGAGCCTCCGGGCGCTGCGGGGCTCCGCCCCCCACAACGTGCGGGACAGGGTTGGGGCCCCCGCCTGCTGGAACAACTCGGGAGCCTCAGAAAGGCCACTCAGGAGGAACCCGGAGCCCGCGTGGCAGCACCAGCACCCCCGAACGCCTGGGGCTCTGGCTGCTTGCGCTTTCACACCCTGTGCTTGGGCCCCGCCCTGGCCTGCTGCCCCGGGCAAACTCCTACTCACCCTCAAAACCCAGCCTGCCGATGCCCTCCAAGGAGAAGCTGCCCTCGCGGCTCCTGGCCCTCCCGCCACCTCTAACCACCCTCGGGATGCACCTCCGTGGGGCCCTCCCCCGCCCCTCACGCCACTATCGCTGCCCTTCTCCTCGAGGGTCCTTGCTAGGGCACAGCACAGCAGGCCTGGCCCTCAGCCCCCGTGATGGGACCCCGGAGCCCCTCACTGGGAGCTCTGGTTCTGTGTCGCCCTGACCGCGCGACAGGGAGGCGGGGCGGAGCGCCGGCAGCCAGGGGCCCTCGGGGAACCCTGAGGCTTACTGGCTCTCGCTGGAGAAGGCGGGGTACGTCGTGGGCGAGAAGCTGGTCCACCAAGGGTAGTGCAGCATGGTGTCCTGCGAGAGTGGCGGGCACTTCACGGAAGGAAACCTGAGCGCCTGACCTCCTGGCCAGCGCCCCGGGAGGCCCCCGACTGCGCCAGACGGGAGCCCTGGGGGCCGAGTCGTCCAAATTTCCAAGGAGAACCCGGGGCCAGGCAGCCGGTCGCCCCACGTCCCCCGTCCTGGGCCGCCCTGGCGCTGAGGCCCCGGGCGGGCTGGGCTCCCTCCCGCAGCCTCCCGGGCTGCGAGTGGGCAGCGGGGGAGCGCACCTGCCGAGGCGCCTGGACGGAGCGGGCGCGGGCCTGGGAGAGGCGGCCAGGTGCTCACGTGGCACAGGTGGCAGCGGCGGCGCTGGCCTCTGACCCGGGGCCCCTGCTGTGTCCCCAGCCCCCGCCCTGACCCCACGAGGCGCGGCCCTGGGCTCCTACCTGAGGAAAGGCGCTGCTCTTGGGCGGGAAGCTGGGGGCGGCCGCCGCGGGGCCGTAGCTGGTGTCCACACAGGGCTGGCCCACGACGGAGGCGGAGCTCGTGAACTGGCTGCAGGTGGAGAAGGAAGCTGAGCCTCCGGGCGCTGCGGGGCTCCGCCCCCCACAACGTGCGGGACAGGGTTGGGGCCCCCGCCTGCTGGAACAACTCGGGAGCCTCAGAAAGGCCACTCAGGAGGAACCCGGAGCCCGCGTGGCAGCACCAGCACCCCCGAACGCCTGGGGCTCTGGCTGCTTGCGCTTTCACACCCTGTGCTTGGGCCCCGCCCTGGCCTGCTGCCCCGGGCAAACTCCTACTCACCCTCAAAACCCAGCCTGCCGATGCCCTCCAAGGAGAAGCTGCCCTCGCGGCTCCTGGCCCTCCCGCCACCTCTAACCACCCTCGGGATGCACCTCCGTGGGGCCCTCCCCCGCCCCTCACGCCACTATCGCTGCCCTTCTCCTCGAGGGTCCTTGCTAGGGCACAGCACAGCAGGCCTGGCCCTCAGCCCCCGTGATGGGACCCCGGAGCCCCTCACTGGGAGCTCTGGTTCTGTGTCGCCCTGACCGCGCGACAGGGAGGCGGGGCGGAGCGCCGGCAGCCAGGGGCCCTCGGGGAACCCTGAGGCTTACTGGCTCTCGCTGGAGAAGGCGGGGTACGTCGTGGGCGAGAAGCTGGTCCACCAAGGGTAGTGCAGCATGGTGTCCTGCGAGAGAGTGGCGGGCATCAGGGGCGGGGACGGGCACAGGGCACCCGGCTGCCCCCAGCTGTCCCGGGCCAGGATCCAGAGGTGCTGCGCTCCTCCCCCAGGGGGCTCCCAGCGGGTCCGCGGCGCCCCGGCCTCCCAGAGGGCCATGGGACGGGGCAGGGAGGGAGGGTGGCCATGTGGACTGGCAGGGCTGGGGAGCCCAGGCTGGACGCCCTGCTCCAGAAGGTGGGGAAGGGGACCCTGTCGGAAGCAACGAGAGTCCTTCTGCGCCGGGCCCCACGAGGGACGCGCGCAGCCCGTGGACGGCAGGGACTTCTCAGAGGAGTGGGGCCGAGGCCAGGGTGCGGCTCCCACGGGGGCCGAGGGCGGTCCTGCGCCAGCCAGCCCCTCCGGGCAGGGCCGCAGCCGGCCTGCCCGGGCTCCCAGGAGGCCCACGAGTGAGGCACAGCGGGGTCCTGGGGCCCCGCTCTTACCTGACCCTGAGGTCAGCGGGGCAGGCTGGACAGGACTGGCTGGGGGGCTGTGGACAGGCACACCCCACAGACTGGGGTGCTGCACCCCTGTGGACACACACACCCCACAGACAGGGGTGCTGCACCCCTTCCCTAAACTGGACTCTGAACACATGAGATGCCATCAGGGAGGCCCGCTGGCAGTGGCTGCCCGGCCCACAGGGCCTGTGTGTGGGCTCAGAAGGGGGCAGCCGGGCAGGGCTGGGAGGCCCCTGCTCACCAACCTTCCCTGCCGGAGCCGATGGGCCTGGGGCAGCCCCTGTGGAGCACAGGCCCTGTGCGGCCAAGCCCTGAGGAGCTCGGGGCTGGAGAGCCAGGGGACAGGGGCTCCTCGTGGCTTTGTCTAACCAGTGCCTCGACCTCGGTGAGGCTCTGGAGGGGCGGCCGCGGTCAGCCACTCAGAAAGGTGACCCCTCCTTCAGGAGGCCGGCCCAGGGGGTGGGACCGGCCCCGGGAGGGGCACGTGACTCCGACCAGCCAACCAGAGCCGGCCGTGGGATGCCACCCTGGCAGCAGTGGGGCGAGTCTGCCTTCAGAGGGCAGGCCTGCAGAGCCGGCGGGGTCCCCAGACGGCGCCCGTGCCAGTGGGCCAGTCAGAGCCTGCCTGGAGACAGAGAGGCTGGCTGTCGCCCAGGGATGAGCCTGACGCTTCCCAGGCCTCCTGGAAACTGAGGAAGGAAGAGACACTCCTGCTCCGGAGGCAGAGCGCACGGGGCCGCCAATCAAGACAGCGCGTCGGGTGCCGTCGGCGAGACTGACCCGGCAGGGCTGCTTCCAGCGTCAGTGCCGTGTGGGCCGCGCGCACCGAACCTCCACCTGTGCTCACGTGAAAGGTAGGCGCCACTGGGCGCTGTGGGTTTATTTGCTACATCTGGCCACCGCTGGAGGCGGGAACGGTAGACCACCCAGTGTACCAGCTGCGGGAACCTCGCGAACTGTATAAAAGCACAAAGAGACGCCGCCGAGAGACGAGCCTGGGCTCCGGAGTCCAGAACGCTGCCAGGGAAGCGCGCGGGACGGCTGCTGAGGGCCCCAGAGAGGCAAGCAGCGGGGCCCCCGCGGAAACAACGCCCAGCGGTGGACGCGTCTGGCGATGAAAGGAAAACCCGACGCTGCGAGAAACCGGCCTGCAGAGGAACCTGGGGCGCCGGGTCCACGAACCAAGGTAAGCTGGACACGGTCAAGCAGCAGACGGTAACACTAAACATCAACATCCAAGGAACCCGTGACCTCAAACGGATGGAAACGGGCGAGCTCAGTGCAGAGGGCCCTGTGTCTACGACTGCAGGCAAGAATCCCAGAGCAGACATGGCGTCGCTCTCGTCAACTAGAGTCCGAAATGCAGCCCTGTGGAGCACAGGCCCTGTGCGGCCAAGCCCTGAGGAGCTCGGGGCTGGAGAGCCAGGGGACAGGGGCTCCTCGTGGCTTTGTCTAACCAGTGCCTCGACCTCGGTGAGGCTCTGGAGGGGCGGCCGCGGTCAGCCACTCAGAAAGGTGACCCCTCCTTCAGGAGGCCGGCCCAGGGGGTGGGACCGGCCCCGGGAGGGGCACGTGACTCCGACCAGCCAACCAGAGCCGGCCGTGGGATGCCACCCTGGCAGCAGTGGGGCGAGTCTGCCTTCAGAGGGCAGGCCTGCAGAGCCGGCGGGGTCCCCAGCCGGCGCCCGTGCCAGTGGGCCAGTCAGAGCCTGCCTGGAGACAGAGAGGCTGGCTGTCGCCCAGGGATGAGCCTGACGCTTCCCAGGCCTCCTGGAAACTGAGGAAGGAAGAGACACTCCTGCTCCGGAGGCAGAGCGCACGGGGCCGCCAATCAAGACAGCGCGTCGGGTGCCGTCGGCGAGACTGACCCGGCAGGGCTGCTTCCAGCGTCAGTGCCGTGTGGGCCGCGCGCACCGAACCTCCACCTGTGCTCACGTGAAAGGTAGGCGCCACTGGGCGCTGTGGGTTTATTTGCTACATCTGGCCACCGCTGGAGGCGGGAACGGTAGACCACCCAGTGTACCAGCTGCGGGAACCTCGCGAACTGTATAAAAGCACAAAGAGACGCCGCCGAGAGACGAGCCTGGGCTCCGGAGTCCAGAACGCTGCCAGGGAAGCGCGCGGGACGGCTGCTGAGGGCCCCAGAGAGGCAAGCAGCGGGGCCCCCGCGGAAACAACGCCCAGCGGTGGACGCGTCTGGCGATGAAAGGAAAACCCGACGCTGCGAGAAACCGGCCTGCAGAGGAACCTGGGGCGCCGGGTCCACGAACCAAGGTAAGCTGGACACGGTCAAGCAGCAGACGGTAACACTAAACATCAACATCCAAGGAACCCGTGACCTCAAACGGATGGAAACGGGCGAGCTCAGTGCAGAGGGCCCTGTGTCTACGACTGCAGGCAAGAATCCCAGAGCAGACATGGCGTCGCTCTCGTCAACTAGAGTCCGAAATGCAGTCCTCGGGTGCAACCTCAGGAACGACAGAACGCGCTAGGTTCGTTCTGAAGGCAAACCACTTCACATCACACTAATTCAGGCCTGTGCCCTCAGGACCGATGCTGAGGAAGCTGGAGGTGGTCACTTCCACGGAGACCCAGAAGACCTCCCAGAACTAACACCCAGAAGAGATGTTCTATTCATCCTGGGGGACGGGAGCAAAAGCAGGAAGTCAAGAGAGGCCCGGAGAGCAAAGGGAAGCAGGGCGGAGGCTGGCTCCGTTCTGCAGAGAGCGCCCTCCTCCGACCACACAGGAGACGACTCCACACGCGGACATTGCCGGGCGGTCAACGCCGCAGCCAGACTGATGACACTCTTCACAGCTAAAGATGGAAACCTGCACACACTCGGCAGAAACCAGACCGGGAGCTGACCGAAGCGCAGATGGGCAGCTTCTCACGGCGACACTCGGGCTTAAACTAAACAAAGCAGGGAAACCCACTAGGCCAGCCAGCTACAACTCAAAGCGAATCCCCTATGAATATGCAATGGAGATAACGAACAAATTCAAGAGATGAGATCTAGGAAGCCGAGTGCCTGCAGGACTCTGGACCGCAGGCCGTGAGCAAAACCACCCCGAAGAAAAGGAAAAGCAAGAAGGCAAGGGGGCTGTCTGAGCGAGCCGTACAGACAACCTGAAGAGAGAAGAGAAGCCAAAGCAGGGAGGAAGGGAAAGGTGCATCCAACCAAACACAGAATTCCAAAGAGCAGTCCGGAGAGACAAGAAGGCCTTCTTCAAAGAATAGCGCGTAAAACGAGAGGAAAGCGACAGCGGGGAAAGACCAGCGAGCTCTTCAGGGAACCTGGAACGACCAAGGGAACATTTCGCCCAAAGACGGGCACAGTGAGGGACAGACACGGCAGAGACCTCCAGTAGACGCTGAAGAGATCAAGACGAGACGGCAAGAATACGTGGAAGAACTGAACAGAAGAACTGAGAAGAAGATCTCAACGCGCCAGGTGACCATGACGGCGGGCTCCGTCACCTGGAGCCGACACGCCGGCAGGGGAACTCCGGCGGCCTCGGGAAGCACAGCTGCGGGGAAAGCTCGTGGACGTGCCCGAGTCCCAGGAGGACCGTCAGACCCACGGGATGACACCATCGAGGTGCTGCCTTCAACCTGTCAGCAAACCTGGAAGACCCAGCAGGGAGCACAGACGGGAAAGGGCCTCCTCTCCATCCCCGGGAAGGGCAGTGCTAGAGGCTGCGAGCCGCTGGGCAATCGCACGCACGTCCCACACTCGGTCACGCTCAAAGTACTGCCTCCGAGGTTTCCGCATGATGCAAACCGAGAACTTCCAGACATCCAAGCGGGGCTCAGAAAAGGCAGAGGAACCAGGGGCCGAAGGGCCAACATTCCCTGGGTCACAGCAACAGCAGGGGATTCTAGAAGAGCACCTGCCTCTGCTTCGTCGACTAAGCTAAAGCCTTTGACTGCGAGGATCGTAGCAAACTGTGGAAAACTCTTCAAGAGACGGGAGCACCAGGCCATCTCACCCGCCTCCCGAGAAGCCCGTGTGCAGGGCAGGGAGCAACAGTGAGAAGCCCGTATGGGCAGCTGACCGCTCGAGACGGAGAAGGTGCTCGACGAGGCTGTCTGCTGTCACCGTTTATTTAACCCACACGCTGAGCACCTCGGGGGCAAGGTCGGGCTGGATGAGCTACAGCGGGAATCCAGACAGGCAGGAGAGACACCCACAGCCTCAGGTTTGCAGACGCTATCCCTCCAACAGCAGAAAGGGAAGAGGAACTAAAGAGCCTCTTGATGATGGTGGAGGAGGTGAACAAGCTGCCTTAAAAAGCGAAGATCAGGGCTTCCCTGGTGGTCCAGTGAGTAGGGACACCGCCTTGCAGTGCAAGGGGCACCGGTTCGATCCCTGGCCTGGGAAGATCCCACGTGCCGCGGAGCGGCTGGACTGATGTGTCCAATTACTGAGCCGGAGCTCTGGAGCGCGTGCGCCCAGAGCCGGTGCTCTGCGACGACAGAGGCCACCGCGATGGGAGGCCCACAGGAGCCAAAGAACAAAGATGGACGAAAATAGAGAAATGAAAGACCAATAGAGGTGGCCAAAAAAAAAGCCAAGATCATGGAATCTGCCCCCGTTACTTCATGGCCAACGGCAGGGGAAACGGTGGAACTTGCTCGTCCCGGCCGCTGAGATCTCTGCGGATGGTGCCTGCAGCCGTGCCGTCAGACCACTGCCTCTTGGCAGGAAAGCTGTGGCACACCTAGCGTGCGGAAAAGCAGAGACCTCACTCTGCGACGGAGGTCTGTAGAGCCGAGGCCCTCGTCTTCCAGCGGCCACCGACGGCGGTGAGAGATGGACCGTGGAGCAGACAGACCACGGAAGCACGGAGGCCTTCGACCCTCCAGCGTGGCGTGAACCACAGCCACGGGGTCCGCTGACCCGCAGCGGGGTCGGCACGGCCCCGGGCTGGAGGGCCGCTCCCCGAGCACCGGAGACGGCAGCAGGGCGGGGCGGGAGCTCCTCGGGCAGTTCTCCTGCAAACCTGAAGCCACTTCAGAAGCAAGCCTTGCCGACGACGCAGAGCGCCCCAGCGTGACCGCCCGTCGGGAGGGCAGCCGTCCAGGCCAGGCGAGCGCCCCAGGCCGGCCGAGGTCCGGGCGGAAACCTCGCCGCGCATGTGTGAGGACTCAAGCCTGGAGGGTCCCCCGCACACCTGGGGGCCGGGGCTCACCTGCACGCTCGGCCCGCACAGCTGGGTCTGCAGGGACGGTGGGCTGTACAGGACGCTGCCGGCGGGCAGGGGCTCGTGCGGAGGGAACTCCCCGTCCATGGCGGGCCCCGCTGCCAGCATCAGGGGGCTCCAGGGGCCGGGCCGCAGGGGCATCTATCTGGGCTTCTTGCTCCTCGGTGGCGGCATCACGACCTGGGGGGAGAGAGGCGTGCGTGTCCCTGGGCTGCGCTCGGACCCCGCAGCACCCACACAGCCACCCCAACCTGGGCAAACAGCCAAGACCCCCAGTACAAGGGCAGCCCCGGGGGAGGGCCCGCCCGCCCCGCGCCCACCTGGTTCTCCGGCCCCCGACGCCCTGGGCTCCAGGGGCGGCTCCCGCCACCCACGGGGGGGACTCGAGCTCCAGGAGCCCAGCCCGAGTCACAGGGACGGGGACGCGCCCCCAGCTCTGTGATGAGTCTCTGGCCAGCGGCGCTGGGCTGGAGGGCGGCCAGGGCCCCGGGAGTCCCATCCCGCTGCAGCCAGGCCAGGCGTGCCGAGGGTTTTTGGGCGGCTGGGCTGAGCCAGGAAGAGCCCCCGACCTGAGGGCTGGAGTGGCACAGGGTCCCCACTGAGACGGGCGCAGACACCCAGCTGGGAAAAGCAGAGGGGACGACCCAGCCCCACGGGAGGCCCCCACCGTCCTGCTGCGGGGGGCCTGGGGGGCTCCCCCGTTCTGCAAGGCCCCCCCAGGCAGCAGAGGGCGGGGAGCCCACGCTGGCGCAGCACCCCTCGGGCCAAGGCCCCGGGACGGTCATCACCCAGGGAGGCAGGAAGGGGAGGCGGCCGCCACTCCCAGCCAAGCCCAGTGAAGAAATCCTCAGGACTTCCAGTAATCACTGCTGTGCACGGGCAGCTTGTGCAATCCCGTGGGGGCGGGGCGGGCCCACAGCACCGGCCGCCTGTGCGAGCCTCACCCGCAGCCTAGAGGGCCGGGGGCCGGGCGTCTTTCAGGAACCTGCGGGGGCCCGCTGCCCCACTCTGCCCAGACCTCCCGCTCACGCAGCTGGCAGGCGCCAGTCCCCCAGCCCCCAGGCTCCCACGGGCTGGAGCCGGAGGCACCGGGAGGATCTGGGGCTTCCGTCAGCGGACAGTCTCGCGGGCTAGGGACGGGGGTGGGCGGGGTACAGGACGCTGCCGGCGGGCAGGGGCTCGTGCGGAGGGAACTCCCCGTCCATGGCGGGCCCCGCTGCCAGCATCAGGGGGCTCCAGGGGCCGGGCCGCAGGGGCATCTATCTGGGCTTCTTGCTCCTCGGTGGCGGCATCACGACCTGGGGGGAGAGAGGCGTGCGTGTCCCTGGGCTGCGCTCGGACCCCGCAGCACCCACACAGCCACCCCAACCTGGGCAAACAGCCAAGACCCCCAGTACAAGGGCAGCCCCGGGGGAGGGCCCGCCCGCCCCGCGCCCACCTGGTTCTCCGGCCCCCGACGCCCTGGGCTCCAGGGGCGGCTCCCGCCACCCACGGGGGGGACTCGAGCTCCAGGAGCCCAGCCCGAGTCACAGGGACGGGGACGCGCCCCCAGCTCTGTGATGAGTCTCTGGCCAGCGGCGCTGGGCTGGAGGGCGGCCAGGGCCCCGGGAGTCCCATCCCGCTGCAGCCAGGCCAGGCGTGCCGAGGGTTTTTGGGCGGCTGGGCTGAGCCAGGAAGAGCCCCCGACCTGAGGGCTGGAGTGGCACAGGGTCCCCACTGAGACGGGCGCAGACACCCAGCTGGGAAAAGCAGAGGGGACGACCCAGCCCCACGGGAGGCCCCCACCGTCCACCTGCCCGGGGCCTGGGTGGGACCCACGTTCTGCAAGGCCCCCCCAGGCAGCAGAGGGCGGGGAGCCCACGCTGGCGCAGCACCCCTCGGGCCAAGGCCCCGGGACGGTCATCACCCAGGGAGGCAGGAAGGGGAGGCGGCCGCCACTCCCAGCCAAGCCCAGTGAAGAAATCCTCAGGACTTCCAGTAATCACTGCTGTGCACGGGCAGCTTGTGCAATCCCGTGGGGGCGGGGCGGGCCCACAGCACCGGCCGCCTGTGCGAGCCTCACCCGCAGCCTAGAGGGCCGGGGGCCGGGCGTCTTTCAGGAACCTGCGGGGGCCCGCTGCCCCACTCTGCCCAGACCTCCCGCTCACGCAGCTGGCAGGCGCCAGTCCCCCAGCCCCCAGGCTCCCACGGGCTGGAGCCGGAGGCACCGGGAGGGATCTGGGGCTTCCGTCAAGCGGACAGTCTCCGCGTTTCAGAGCTGTCTCAGGGTGGGATCACCTCCAGAGACCCAGGGCCCTGAGCCCCTCGAGCCTCAGTCGACTCATCAGGAAAACGGGCTGTTTGGGTACCAGGCTCGTCTGGGCTCCGAGGAGCCCAGAGCCTCCCCGACTCTAAGCCGCTCACGTGACCGCGGCCCCTGTGGAGGCCCAGAAGCTCCTCGATTCAAGGGACGCCTCAGCGGATCCACTGGGACGGAAGACAGGCCAGCTCGCGGTGGCCCCGGCGTCCCTGGCCGGCAGCAGGTGCAGGAGGTGCATCTCTGCCTGGAGCCCCCTCCCCCCACAGGCACCCTGTGGCCACAGCGCCCCTCTCGGCAGCCCCCCTCTCGGCAGCCCCCCACGCAGCCGGCCAGTCCCGCGGCCCGGGCGCCCCGGCTCTGTGCCCAGAGGCCAGGCTGCTCCGCGTGAAGCACCATCCAGATCCCAGAGCCAAACCGCCTGGGAGGGGGACCCCGGGCGTGCTTGGGGGGCACTGTGCCCCAGGGACCACCACCGGCAGCAGGCCAGCCTACGTGGCCGCCGCTCCGAGGGGACCCCTGCAGGCTCAGCCCCCTGGGGCCCGGGCCTTGCGTTTCTCCAGGGCAGGAGGCTGTGCCCGCGGGAGGGCACCCCGGGCTCCGCGGGGCAGCGCGGCAGGGGAGGGGCTCCTGGGGCCGACAGGCCAGGGGAACACGGCGCTCGGCGAGAAACACAGGAGGACACACGGGTGTGACGCCATGTACGGGAAACGTCCAGAACGGGCCGGTCCACGGACGGGACAGGGGGCCCTGGCGGCCAGGGCTGGGCCCGCACTCTGCCCCCCGCCCGCCCCCCGCGCCCTGTCCGTGGAGGCCCAGGCCCAGGGCCGCCTCCCTGCCCCGCCCAGAGCCTCAGCCCCGGCGCCCCTCTCCCCCAGGGCCGGCCCTGGGGCGGCTCTGGACACAGTCCGTCACGTCCGCACCCCTGCCGGGCAGCCCCGGCCGGTCCACCGGTCCCGGGCTCAGGACCGCACAGCCGGGGACCACACGGGTGCCCTCCAGGAGGGAGGCGCCCTCACTTCACCCGGCCCAGAGCCGCAGGATTTCCTTTTGAGATCACGTTTCAAATGAGTCATTGTAAAGCAGAAAGATCAAGGAATGGGTGGCCTGGGCCGGACAATGGGGGGCACGTGGAATGTGGGAGGGGCCGGATCTGAGGCAGCCCGACCCCCGGGACGAGCCCAGCTGCTGCCAGCAACCACGGCCAGCTCTGCCTCTCAGCTGAGCCCACGCCACCGCTGCCCGGCTGGACCTCGGCGCAAGGCGGACGTCCCAGGGACGGAAGACAGGCCAGCTCGCGGTGGCCCCGGCGTCCCTGGCCGGCAGCAGGTGCAGGAGGTGCATCTCTGCCTGGAGCCCCCTCCCCCCACAGGCACCCTGTGGCCACAGCGCCCCTCTCGGCAGCCCCCCTCTCGGCAGCCCCCCACGCAGCCGGCCAGTCCCGCGGCCCGGGCGCCCCGGCTCTGTGCCCAGAGGCCAGGCTGCTCCGCGTGAAGCACCATCCAGATCCCAGAGCCAAACCGCCTGGGAGGGGGACCCCGGGCGTGCTTGGGGGGCACTGTGCCCCAGGGACCACCACCGGCAGCAGGCCAGCCTACGTGGCCGCCGCTCCGAGGGGACCCCTGCAGGCTCAGCCCCCTGGGGCCCGGGCCTTGCGTTTCTCCAGGGCAGGAGGCTGTGCCCGCGGGAGGGCACCCCGGGCTCCGCGGGGCAGCGCGGCAGGGGAGGGGCTCCTGGGGCCGACAGGCCAGGGGAACACGGCGCTCGGCGAGAAACACAGGAGGACACACGGGTGTGACGCCATGTACGGGAAACGTCCAGAACGGGCCGGTCCACGGACGGGACAGGGGGCCCTGGCGGCCAGGGCTGGGCCCGCACTCTGCCCCCCGCCCGCCCCCCGCGCCCTGTCCGTGGAGGCCCAGGCCCAGGGCCGCCTCCCTGCCCCGCCCAGAGCCTCAGCCCCGGCGCCCCTCTCCCCCAGGGCCGACCCTGGGGCGGCTCTGGACACAGTCCGTCACGTCCGCACCCCTGCCGGGCAGCCCCGGCCGGTCCACCGGTCCCGGGCTCAGGACCGCACAGCCGGGGACCACACGGGTGCCCTCCAGGAGGGAGGCGCCCTCACTTCACCCGGCCCAGAGCCGCAGGATTTCCTTTTGAGATCACGTTTCAAATGAGTCATTGTAAAGCAGAAAGATCAAGGAATGGGTGGCCTGGGCCGGACAATGGGGGGCACGTGGAATGTGGGAGGGGCCGGATCTGAGGCAGCCCGACCCCCGGGACGAGCCCAGCTGCTGCCAGCAACCACGGCCAGCTCTGCCTCTCAGCTGAGCCCACGCCACCCCGCTGCCCCGGCTGGACCTCGGCGCAAGGCGGACGTCCCAGGGACGACTGCTGGACAGCACCCACGATGCACCCCATGGGCGCAGACCCCAGGCTCCCTCAGAACCGGGTGCCCGCACCCCTGCCTGGGCCCCCCGAAGACCCCCTCCAGGCATCCGGCCTCCCGCAGGCCGCTGGGCTGCAGCCCTCTGGCCGCTCCTCTGCGGGCTCTGGAATGGGGAGCAGGGGGCGGTGGGGCAGGGACCCCAGCAGACTCGAGAGGCCAGGCCCCGGCCGGCCGACCGGGGCGTCTGGTGTAGGGAGCCCCCTGCCCCGCGGGTCACAGCCAAGCCAGGGCTCAGCTCCCAGCGGTCACTCTGCTCCGGGATAGAGGGCCCGGACGGGTCAGGGCACGCTGCAGCCAGAGGGGAAGAAGGGCAGGGGGCTCAGGTGACGGGACGTGTCCTGGGGCACCAGACACCCCAAGGTCCCGCGGGCGCTGCCTGGTACAGCTCGGCTCTGCCCGGTGCCCGGGGCACAGGGCCCTGGACGGTCGCCTCCAAGGGCAGGCCAAGGAGCGAGGGAGGAGGTCCCGGGGGACGCCGTAGGAGCCCCTTCTCACCCACCGCGCAGTCCAGGGGCTCAAGGGGACACAGGCGGACACGGGGCCCACGGGGGAGCGGGGGACAAGGCCGTGGAGGAGAGGGCTCGGGGGCGGGGGCGGGCCGGCAGGAGAGCCGGCGGGAGGGGCGCCCCCGGACGCTCGGACAGGAGGCGAGGCGGACCCCCGCCGGAGCCGAGCCGCCCCCAGACCCGGGCGCCGGAGCGGCCCGGAGGAGACGAACACTTCGGCCGGAGCAGAGACCGAGGCCGAGCCCCGTGGACGCTGCCGCGGGGGCTCCTGTCCCGGCTGTCCCACCCCCAGAGCCGCCGCGAGCGGGCCAGGTGCTTCTCAAAGCGGCTCCGACACTCGGCGCGCCAGCTCGAATCTCTAAGGACCTGCCGGAGTCTCGCCGCCCTTGGGCAGCCGGTCAGCACCCCTGCCAGCCCCCAGGTCACGGCCTGGGGGCACAGGGCCCTCCACACCCACCCGACGGCCCCGTGGGGAGGCGACCGAGGGCGGGGAGCCCCCCCACCGCAGCTGGAGACGCTGAGCCCGGGGCTCCGGGCTCTGGCCCCTGGTCCCCACTCCCAGGTACAGTCGAGTCGTGCCAGGGAGACAGCCTGTGGGACGGAGTGACAGCTGGGAGAGCACGAGACCAGACGTGCACGAGACCCAGAACCAGGACGGGCATCTCTGGGGCTCTGCCTGAGCCGACCCGTAGCCCGGCGAGGACACGGCCCGCCAGGGGCCAGGCAGCGGCAGGGCTGGCCGGACGCTGGGTACGGACTTCCCAGCAGCGCCTGGGGGCGGGGGCCTCCTCGGGCCGCGGAGAGCTGGGGCCGGCAGGCGGGTGGGGCCGCGCAGCGATGCGCCGGGCGTCCTGCTGGCCGAGGGGCAGCGCTGGACTGGGGGAGGGCAGCCTCTGCCTGTGGAGCTGCACCCCCAGCCCGGCCTGGAGGGGCTCCTCTAGGCTCCCAGAGCACAGAGACCCCCACGCCTGCACCCCGGGGCTCCCAGGTGACGGCTGAGCTCCCAAATCTGATGAACCCCCAGATCCCGGGCCCACTGGCCAGGGGCCACCAGGAGGGGCTCCACAGGGCTGAGGGGGCGGGGCGGGCACTGGGCAGTTCCCAGGGTGGAGCCGCACCCCCTGGCTGTGCGAGGACACCCCCTCCCCCGCCAGTCCCGGCTCCTGGCGCCTCTGGGCTCTCTGACAGGACTCCCACCCCACCCGGCCCGGTGACTCAGAGCACACGGGCTCCCGCCACAGGACGCTGCCCGCCCTTCGTCCCCACTTCCTGTGTCAGCCTCTGACACGAGGAGCGCTGCCGTGACTCGGCCTGGCCTGCCCGGGCTCCCGGGAAATGCCAGGCGGCCGGCCTTCCCGGCCTGGCCTGCCCGGCCTGGGCCCCGGCCTTCCCGGATGCGGCCCAGCAGGAAGGAGAGCCGGGCCTCTCTCGGTTTCACTTGGGGGCTGCTCCAGCGGGAGCGGAGGGCGGGGGGGCCCCCGGGGCCCAGGGAAGGCTAGGCCGCACCTGGCTGGGGGCGGGGCCTGAGGACCCAGGGCGGGGCCAAAGTGCAAGGCCTTCCCTCACGCCCTGCCATGGGCAGCAGGCGGCAGCCCAGAGCTGACCCAGGAGAAGCCAGGCACCTGGTGGACGCTGGGGCACCCGGGCCTACCGGGGTGCCTGTGGGAGGGCCAGGGTGCTGCAGGCCGCCTGCCCCACCCCAGGGCTGGGCCTCAGCGGGGGGCTTCCAGGCCTCCCCCTGCCCACATCCAGCCCAGGCACCCCTGCACCAGCAGCCTGCCTCCCTCCACAGGACCACTTCCTGCCGGCAGCTGTCAGAGCCGATCTGAGGCTCAGGGGGTGCCCAGGGGAGCCCCATTCAGCCTCCATATACGGGGGGATGGCACCTCTTACACCCCTCCTGTGGGGCCAGCCAGGACCCCAGACCAGAGACTGCTGTCTCCTTTAAGGGACTTCTGCTGTAGAGAGGCAGAGTCCATCTGCTGTGCACCGCGCCGGCCGAAGGTGCACAGCGGGGGCCTGCAGAGCACCCACGGGCTCGGGCGCCCCACCTCCACCTGCCTCCAGAACGTCCCATCGCCCCCACAAGAAACCTCCCGGCCCTCGGCAGTCTCCCCGCCCTCTGCCAGCCCCTGGCAACCAGGACCCCACTCTCCGCGTGCACCTGCCTGTTCTGGGCGATTCCCCTCCATCCAGTCACATCCTGTCTGCTTCTGGTCTCAGGGCCCACATCCGAGTCCGCGTCACCGTGTGAGAACGCCAGGACTCAGCTCGGGGTGCCCAGGCAAGCCCAGGGCACCCGAGGTCACCCTCACCTGAGTCGCCACCGAGGGCGGGGCGACCACAGCCCAGCAGGGGGGCAGTGGCTGTCACCACGGCGGGGGGTGCCGGAAGTCTCCCTTCCATCCCAGCCCCGCTCACGCCCTCGGGGGCTGGGCCTGCCAGCAGCAGGGAGAGGGCAGTTCCAAGGGTCGGGGCCGAGGACGCCGGGTCACACGCAGAGTGGGCAGGGGGCGGGCGGGGTGGCCAGCCCGGGCCTGAGTGACCTTGCTCCCGGCTACGCAGGCGGCCGCCGCACTCCAGCCGCTGACCACACGGCCGCTGACGGCAGGAAAGCGGCTGGAGACAGGCCAAGCCTGCCCACTGACGGACTGCACGTAGGCGAGACTCACATACGCAGCCTCACGTGTGCGCAGACACAGGACGCACACGTGCTCACACGTGACACACGCACACGCCGGGCTGTGCGTGCGCTTCTGCACACGTGTGTCCACACACGCGGTCGCACACACCGCGCAGACTCACACGCACGGCCCAGCCTGTGCCAGTGCCCGGGGCCGCCTCCCCACCCTGGGCCCCGCGTTCCAGGACAGAGCCGCTCGGGGAACAGGCCGCCCCCGCCCCGCCGCCGGCTGTAAGGGCCCGGGGCAGGGGCCCAGCGCGGAGGGCGGCAGCCTCTGGGGACTGGACACAGGCCTCTCTTTATTCCCGGCCGGCTCGCTCGCGAGGCCGGAGCCCTCTGCTGGGTCAGCGTTTCCGGTCCGGCCCCCGCGGGGGCAGGGGGGCGGGGGGTCTGGGACTTTGCTAGAACCCAGCTGGCCGTGTCCCCAGTGGGGGTCCAGCCTCCATCCTCCCTGCTCCCGGGTCGGGGTGGTCAGGCAGCTGGACAGAGCGGGCCCTGGGCGGCACACCTGAGGCCCACCTGGCCCCGCCCCGCCCCAGCTTCGACGCGAGCTGCTCGCTCTGCACTCGGCCACGCCGGCTCCCCTGGGAATGAGGCCCCCAGGCCTGCGTCCACCCAGCACACGGGCAGGGTGGGTCTGGCTCCAGGCAGGTGTGCCCAGACACCAGCTCAGAGGCTCCGAGCTACACAAAGGGCCCTCTGGAATCCCAGAGCGGCGGCCCCTGGGTCCCTACGTTGGCTGTCCCTGGGGACAGCATGGCACACCCGCCAGGCTCCTCGGGGTCTGCCGGGCGTCTGCCCGCACCTCCCCAGCCGCAGGCACCCAGGGATCACCCTTCTGCCACCAACACACCCAAGGCCCAGGGAGACAGCCATCGCCCACCTCTGGGGACTCCCCTGGGAAAATCCAGGGCACTTGGAAGAAAAGGTGCAGCTGGACAGGCAGTGGCTTCTCCAGGCTACGCAGGCGGCCGCCGCACTCCAGCCGCTGACCACACGGCCGCTGACGGCAGGAAAGCGGCTGGAGACAGGCCAAGCCTGCCCACTGACGGACTGCACGTAGGCGAGACTCACATACGCAGCCTCACGTGTGCGCAGACACAGGACGCACACGTGCTCACACGTGACACACGCACACGCCGGGCTGTGCGTGCGCTTCTGCACACGTGTGTCCACACACGCGGTCGCACACACCGCGCAGACTCACACGCACGGCCCAGCCTGTGCCAGTGCCCGGGGCCGCCTCCCCACCCTGGGCCCCGCGTTCCAGGACAGAGCCGCTCGGGGAACAGGCCGCCCCCGCCCCGCCGCCGGCTGTAAGGGCCCGGGGCAGGGGCCCAGCGCGGAGGGCGGCAGCCTCTGGGGACTGGACACAGGCCTCTCTTTATTCCCGGCCGGCTCGCTCGCGAGGCCGGAGCCCTCTGCTGGGTCAGCGTTTCCGGTCCGGCCCCCGCGGGGGCAGGGGGGCGGGGGGTCTGGGACTTTGCTAGAACCCAGCTGGCCGTGTCCCCAGTGGGGGTCCAGCCTCCATCCTCCCTGCTCCCGGGTCGGGGTGGTCAGGCAGCTGGACAGAGCGGGCCCTGGGCGGCACACCTGAGGCCCACCTGGCCCCGCCCCGCCCCAGCTTCGACGCGAGCTGCTCGCTCTGCACTCGGCCACGCCGGCTCCCCTGGGAATGAGGCCCCCAGGCCTGCGTCCACCCAGCACACGGGCAGGGTGGGTCTGGCTCCAGGCAGGTGTGCCCAGACACCAGCTCAGAGGCTCCGAGCTACACAAAGGGCCCTCTGGAATCCCAGAGCGGCGGCCCCTGGGTCCCTACGTTGGCTGTCCCTGGGGACAGCATGGCACACCCGCCAGGCTCCTCGGGGTCTGCCGGGCGTCTGCCCGCACCTCCCCAGCCGCAGGCACCCAGGGATCACCCTTCTGCCACCAACACACCCAAGGCCCAGGGAGACAGCCATCGCCCACCTCTGGGGACTCCCCTGGGAAAATCCAGGGCACTTGGAAGAAAAGGTGCAGCTGGACAGGCAGTGGCTTCTCCAGGCCGCCCGACGGCCAAGCCTCAGCCCAAGGCCAGGGCGCAGCCACGCCTCTGCCCTCAGCGTCCCCACGGCCCGGCTGCCCCCACAGCCAGGCGTGCAGAGCCCTGCGGGAGGAGGACCTGAAGCGCGCGGTCGGGTCCCGCTCTGGCTGTCCAGCCTGCAGAAAGGGCAGGCCTGACCTCTACAGACTTCCCTGGAACCGGGGCCTCTGACAGGTGGCCCTCCGCCCTGGGGGCTCTGTGGCCCCAGGGCCCAGCCCCACCTGCCTCCAATCTTTCCTACAGGGACAGACCTACCCCGCGGGGCCCGGGGCAGGCTCACTGGCTTGGCACCAAGGAGGCAGGTTCCTGCCTGACGTCCGTCCAGCCCCAGCCCCCTCATCACGAATGCACTGCTGCCCGCGTGCCAGCCAGCTTCGTCCCCGGCCACTTCCAGGCCGGGTGCAGACAGAGGGCTCCAGACCCGGCCCGCCAGGCAGTGGACAGGCAGGAGGGAGGTCAGGGCCGGCAGGGCAGACGCGCTGTCCTTGCTCGGCTCTCTCCCCTTCCAGAACGTGGCGGATGGTGCCTGGCCGCATTCCGGCCGGGCTGCCCACCCGGGCCCCTCTCAGCCCGCGCTCTGGGGCTGGCAGGGAGCCTCACCTTCCCCTCAACCCACACAGGCCGCTCCTCCACCCGCTCCGGCTCTTGGCAGCCCTGGGGCGGGGGCGCCTCTGCCCACCCGCTCCCCCGCCCGTCCTTCGGGCACGCGGCCAGTGCCAGCTCTGGGGACACTCCCGCCCAACACGCCCGGCCAGCAGAGGCACCATCCCAAGGCCGCGGGATCCCTCCCGAGGAGTCAAGACAGCAGGAGCGCCCCAGAGGGGACCCTGCGGGGGACGCGTGGCAACCTGCGCGCAGCCCGAGGCCGGGGGCACCCGGCCAGGGAGGGGCTGCGGTCAAGGCGCCGGCGAGTCCCGGGGAGAGCGGGGTCCAGGAGGGGTCACCGGGTGCAGGGGAGGCACAGAAGCGCGGGGTCCACGGCCACCCAAGCCGGGTCCCGGGGCCCCCGGGGAGCGCGGAGGCCAGGGCGCCACCGGGGAGCGAGAGGAGCGAAAGCTGGAAGCCGCCCCGGCTCAGGGCTCACGCCAGGGCGGGGGGCACGGCGCAGCGCGAGGTCGGGGTCGCCGGGGAGGGCGGGGTCAGGGTCCGCGGGGTCGGGCGCGGGGTCGCGGCGGGGGCGGGGTCGGGGGCCGCCGGCCTGGGCGGGGCCGCGCCGCCACGCTCCCCCACCCGCGGCCCCGGCGCCCCGGCACCCCGGCACCCCGGCACCCCGGCAGCCCCGGGCGCGGGCGGCCGTGGAGAGCGGCTCGGCCCGGCGCGGGGGGCGGGGGCGGCCGGGGGTGGGGCCGGCGCGCCTCACCTCGGACCCGGGTCGGGCCGGGCGCGGAGCCCGCGGCGCCTCCGTTCTTCCGAGCTTCGCCACGGCCGCTCTCACTTCCGGGTTTGGGGCGCCATCTTGGGGGGCCCGCGCACTTCCGGTCATGCCGTGGGGCGGGGCCTCCGGTGGGCGGGGCTACGCGGTAGGCGGGGCTCTCGCGGGGCTCCCCACCGCCCCAGCGCCTGGAGGACCCTCTGCTTTTGGGAGCGCCTCGGACTCCCAAGCGCGCCTCCGTTTCCTCTGCGGCGGGAGGAACCATCCCCGCCTGCAGGTCTTTGCACGGCTCTGTCCGCTGAGCCTGACCTTTCAAGCCACCAGGGTTCTTGGACGGACCTTGGCCTCCCAACTACCCGAAAGGACCCTTGGTCCGCGGGTCAGGCTCCCTGCCTCTGCTGCCTCCCCACCAAGAGCCGTCTGCTGGTGACTCCGCCTCTACCCTAGACTAGGAAACCGGGACCACACTCCCCCAGCCGAGAGCCTGGGTCTGATAAGCCCCAGGGGCAGCGGGGCACCGAGAGAAAACGCAGGATTCTCTCAGGTGGGGCCGCAGGACCCGGGGCTTCCGCTGCTGGCTTCCACCCCACCGGGCCTTCCAGGGCCCTGATGCAGGCGATGCTGGGCTCCGCCTCACTGTCAGGAACAGGGCGGGACGCAGCCCTGCACAGACCAGCCGGGGCTGGGGCCTGCTGGACCCACTCGGGGGTGGGCCGGGCCGGTCAGACAGAGCCAGTGCGGGAGACACAACCCCCTCCCCAGTAGTGCATGAAGACAGACCCACGTCTCCTGGACCCGCCTCGCCGCCCGCCAGAAGCCTCCCATACCCGGGCCAACCCCTTGAATACAGAGGCCGCCTCTCACTTGCTTGTCCACTTGGTCAGCTCTCATGAATGCTGCCGTGTGCCTGACCCTGAGCTGGGCAAGTCTGGGGGCCCAGGGAGGACTCAGACCACATCCCTGCAGTCAGGAAGCCCCCAGTCTAGAGGACACAAAGCCAGGACCAGACCCATGCATCTGCAAGACCAGGTCGAGGGCCCAGGGAGGCACAGTCTCTGCCTAGGGTGTAACGGAGGTGGGATGGGCGGGATGTTGAAACTGGGGCTTTGAGGTTCAAGTAGGAGATTGCCAGACAGCTGAACTTAGGAAAAGCAAATTAAAAGCTGTTCGAAGGCCAAGTCTGGTAAGGAAGATGGGTATGTTTAAAAGTCTGTCTGCCCTGGGACTTCCCTAGTGGTCCTGTGGTTAAGATCCTGCACATCCACGGCAGGGGGCATGGATCTGATCCCTGGTTGGGGCAAAGATCCCTCAAGCCATGGGGTGTGGATAAAAGAAGGGAAAAAAAATATGTTCGCCGAAAAATTCAGGTCAACGACCCCCTGTCCCCAAACCCACAGGCACAGTGGAACAAATGGAGAAACGGGGACCTAGAGAGAAGGACCATCCAGGTGACGCTTCACTTTGGCATGTGTTGTTTTTGGCAGGTGAGTTGTCACCTTGACCTTGGAACTGGCTTTCATAGCTAATGAGAAGAAATCAAGCTAAGCCACAGACTGAAGCTTCCAAAGGGTGAGTGACCAGATTCACCGCACGTCCGGCGGCTCGCGTGGGACCAGACACGCCGCCCTCAGGGCCCAGTGACGTGAAAACGCAGGCCCCGCGTTCAGAAAGCAGTAACTTCAAGATGGGGACCACTACCTGAGCCCGGCACCCCAGGCTCCAGGCCTGGGCCAAGTCCCACGTCCCTGGCCCGCGAGGCCGGCCCTGCCCCCACCGCGGCCCTCTGGGTCTGAACCAGCAGTACCTGCGTGCTGCCAGTGGGGAAACCGAGGCACAGAGCTGTTCCTCAGCTGGTCCACGTCGGGGTGAGCCGCGGGGAGGCGTGAACTCGACCTTCACCACATCCACCTCCGGAAAGCACGAGGTCTCTGCCTGAAATGGGGGCAGATTGCCCAGGCCGGGGTGGGTCCGGCCATCTCAGCGTGGAGGAAACTGCCAAGTCTGGGGATGTCTAGGGAATTAGTCAGATTTGGGGATTTCCAAGGAATTGCAAGAGGCAGCCTGGAAGACCAGAACGGATGCAGCTCTGGAGCTCAAAACCTGACCCTGGGTGCTTGTGGGACCCCCAGAAAGTGGCTTAACCTCTCTGTACTTCCATTTCCCACAGATAAGAGTGGCTATCCCCGAAGTTTTTCAGGTAGCTGAATGAACAGTGCCTAGTAGTAAGCCATTACGCATGTTTCCAGGAGAACGTCTGGATCATCGGGTCACCTAAGCGCGTCCATTCAGTGGTCAGACGTGACCAAGGCTCCTCATCCGGTGGGGACGGGCTCACAGAAGGCCACGCCTCTGCTGATGAGGCTGTAAGGTCTTCAACCTCATGCAGGGGCACCTGACTCCCCCAAGCATTTTGACCAGGTTCAAGGAAGTAGGTAGGGTCACCAGATAATATTCAGGACACCCAGTTAACTATGAATCTCGGATAAACGAGGAATACTTTTCTTATTACGTATATCCCAGGCAGTGTTTGGGATATACTTATAGAATGTATATCCTATAAAGAAGTCACTTCGGTGTTATCTGACATTCACATCTAACTGGGATGCAAGCCCTGTGTTTCTTTTCTTTTCTTTTTTTTTTAATGGGGGACTGGGGAAGGAGGGGAGCTGGTGGGCCACTTCTTTTGGTCTTTCATTTGTCTATTTTCATCCATCTTTGTTCTTTGGCTCCTGTGGGCCTCCCATTGCGGTGGCCTCTGTTGTCGCAGAGCACCGGCTCTGGGCGCATGCGCTCCAGAGCTCCGGCTCGGTAATTGGACACAGTGGTCCAGCCGCACCGCGGCACGTGGGATCTTCCCAGGCCAGGGATCGAACCGGCGCCCCTTGCACTGCAAGGCGGTGTCCTTACGCACTGGACCACCAGGGAAGCCCTAAGCCCTGTGTTTCTATTGGTGAAATTAAGGGACTCGATGTGGGGAGCCCCCAGACAGAAACGGGACCCAACAAGGAGCCAGGAGGAGGCTGGGCGAGCGGCTCCCTCTCCCAGAGCCTCGGCGTTCCCTCCCGCTAAATGGGCGAGAGGCCAGCACCAAACACAGGCGAGCCCCCCGCCCCAGCGGGTCATTGTTTCAGAAAAGCGGGAAAGCTTCAGAGGTCAGCGCCCTGGGGGCTTCCTTGGGCGGCCTGGGCTTCGCGGTCTAAGTCAGGAGACCTGGCCCCCGCCAGCCTCGGTTTCCCTCCGGGGAAGGTCTCCGGCTAGGACCCTCCCAGCGGGGAGGAGCCGGGTGACGGGCAGGTGAGGCGGCGGGGCAGGTGGACCCGGCCGGGGGCAGGGGCCGGGACTCGCCGCTTCCTGTTTCTCCACATTCTGGAAAGCCCCGGCGTTCCCGGGCGGCGGCGCGCCTCCTCCCTGCCCGCGCCCCTGGGCCCGGGTCCCTCACCACTTCTCCTTTCCGCAGCCGCTTCCCCAGCCCAGCGGCCGGCTCCCTCCCCTCCCCTCCTCCCTCCCTTCCCCACCCCTGCGCCCGCGCTCCTCTTTCCTCCGCTCCTGGGGCCCCCGCCGGCGCCCCCAGGGCGCGGAGCGGAAGACTGAGGCAGCAGGGTCCCGCGAGATGCGTGCGTCTCCGGTCCCTCCGTCTTCCCTGGCACCCCTCTCCCCTGCCCGTGCCTCTGTCGCCGTCCTCTGTCCCTCGTTCTTTCCAGCCTCTGTCCCCGGCTCCACCAGCCCCCTGCACACATGGAGCCAACTCCGCCCTGTCCCGCCACCAGCCCCCACCCAGGGGCCCCCCTGCCACTCGCCTCGGGGTGTCCTCAGGCTCGGGCGCCAGCTGGCCGTCTCCAGGGCCCTACGGCGCCCTCCCTCCCGCGGGCTTGACCGGGAGCAGGATCCTGCCAGGCTCAGCCAGGCTGCCTCCAAGCCGGGGCCACTTCTGGGAACGGCAAACCTGTCCAACAGGTTTGAGATCCGCCCCAGACAGGCCTTCCGCCTCCGCGCGGCCTGGGACGCCAGGGCTGCAGGGGTTAAATGCGGCTCCTGAGAGGCATCCCCCGCCAGGCTGGGTCGGGGCTGGGCCCTGAGGTGGGGGGGAAAGCGAGCCGTCCGCCACCAGCCACCAAGCCCGCGGAGGAAGCCTGGCGAGGGAGAGCCGGGGCCTGCCGGGGTGGGGGCCAGGCAGCGAGGCTGGGTGGGCTCCCCGCGGGAGCTAGGGAGAGACCCTCATCCTGGGGGCTCTGGGGAGCCGTGGGCGGCTCTGGAGCCCTGGCGGGGCATGGTCAGCTTGGGGCTGCAGGCCGCCCGGTCTGCTGCGTGTGCCGCGCCAGGGCCCACGTCTCCGAAGCTCACCCGGGGGCAGGACGGGGGCTGGAGCAGGCGGAGCTGCCGCCGCAAACCTCGAGGAGCTGACCTGTGAATTTCTTTCTTATTGACCGTTTCTGGCGGCATGGACTCTGGTTGCAGAGCACGGGCTTAATGCAGGCACGTGGGATCCCCTCCCCACGCTGTGACCTAACTCGCATCCCCGGCATCGAAGGCAGGTTCTTAACCGCTGGACCCCCAGGGAAGTCCTTCCGAATCTCTCTCTGTGCAAGGCCAGGAGCTGGCCAGGCCTAAGGGCGCCTGGGGCAGGGGTTGACCCGGCGCCCTCCCTCCTCCCTCCCTTCCCCACCCCTGCGCCCGCGCTCCTCTTTCCTCCGCTCCTGGGGCCCCCGCCGGCGCCCCCAGGGCGCGGAGCGGAAGACTGAGGCAGCAGGGTCCCGCGAGATGCGTGCGTCTCCGGTCCCTCCGTCTTCCCTGGCACCCCTCTCCCCTGCCCGTGCCTCTGTCGCCGTCCTCTGTCCCTCGTTCTTTCCAGCCTCTGTCCCCGGCTCCACCAGCCCCCTGCACACATGGAGCCAACTCCGCCCTGTCCCGCCACCAGCCCCCCCCCCACCCGGGCCCACCTGCCACTCGCCTCGGGGTGTCCTCAGGCTCGGGCGCCAGCTGGCCGTCTCCAGGGCCCTACGGCGCCCTCCCTCCCGCGGGCTTGACCGGGAGCAGGATCCTGCCAGGCTCAGCCAGGCTGCCTCCAAGCCGGGGCCACTTCTGGGAACGGCAAACCTGTCCAACAGGTTTGAGATCCGCCCCAGACAGGCCTTCCGCCTCCGCGCGGCCTGGGACGCCAGGGCTGCAGGGGTTAAATGCGGCTCCTGAGAGGCATCCCCCGCCAGGCTGGGTCGGGGCTGGGCCCTGAGGTGGGGGGGAAAGCGAGCCGTCCGCCACCAGCCACCAAGCCCGCGGAGGAAGCCTGGCGAGGGAGAGCCGGGGCCTGCCGGGGTGGGGGCCAGGCAGCGAGGCTGGGTGGGCTCCCCGCGGGAGCTAGGGAGAGACCCTCATCCTGGGGGCTCTGGGGAGCCGTGGGCGGCTCTGGAGCCCTGGCGGGGCATGGTCAGCTTGGGGCTGCAGGCCGCCCGGTCTGCTGCGTGTGCCGCGCCAGGGCCCACGTCTCCGAAGCTCACCCGGGGGCAGGACGGGGGCTGGAGCAGGCGGAGCTGCCGCCGCAAACCTCGAGGAGCTGACCTGTGAATTTCTTTCTTATTGACCGTTTCTGGCGGCATGGACTCTGGTTGCAGAGCACGGGCTTAATGCAGGCACGTGGGATCCCCTCCCCACGCTGTGACCTAACTCGCATCCCCGGCATCGAAGGCAGGTTCTTAACCGCTGGACCCCCAGGGAAGTCCTTCCGAATCTCTCTCTGTGCAAGGCCAGGAGCTGGCCAGGCCTAAGCTGGAGACGCCTGGGGCAGGGGTTGAGGCCCCTCAGGATGCAGCTCAGCGTCAGAGAAGGATTGGCCTTGGCTTTGTCCGGGGCAAGGGGGAGCCAGGGAGGATTCAGAGCAAAGGCAGAGAAGTGGAGGGGGGCGTAGGAAGGGGAGAGGGAAGAGGAGGCCGCCCAAGGCTTTGGTGCTGTCCGTTCACCCGCTAAACGGTTCCCATCCAGGGGACAGAGCGGAGGGCAGGGCACACCCATTACGCCTGTGGGTCACAAGGGGTGGACACCCTGCGGCCCAGGGCAGAGGAGGGTCCGGGCAGGCGGACCAGGCCCTGCCTTGCCCCGGCCTGACCTCCTGCTGCAGACCACAGCCGGTCCTGAGCACTGATGTCACCTGCGCTGGGACTTCCTGAACCTTCACCTTGGATCTGCCCAGACCCAAGGGAAATTCCAGGCCAGGCGGGGACCAGCTGACTCACGTCCAGGCCCCAGTGGCGCGCGAGCGGCCGGGCTCCCGAAGGGCATCAGGGGCATTTGGACAACTCCACCCAACTCCATCCCTACCCCCAGGCTCGGGGAGAAGCCAGCCTCTGTAGCCCCCATCAGAGCCTGCGGATCCAGGCCAGGAAGCCGGGTTCCAGCCTGTGAGAGCTTGGGGTGGGTCTCAGAGGTGGTCCGGAGGGAGTGTTGAGCTGGCCGGTTGATGTCCCCAGGGCTGGACCAGGGGCAGGCAGCGTGGGTGGAGCTCCGGCAGCAAGGCCTGAGTTCACGACCTCCTGGGTTCAAGTCCTGCTCTGCCATGGCCACGGGCCCCCAGGCAAGTTACTTCACCTCCACGTGCATCAGTTTCTCCTATAAAACGGGCAAAGAAAAATCACAGTACCACTGTCGGAGGGTTCTCATGAGAATTTGGCAAGGACCCCTGTAAGCTTGGAGACTTCGTGGTAAAAATGTTTATGTAAACAAATTCATTGCAGCACAATTCATAACAGAAGTGGAAACAGCCCCATGTCCTTCAGTGAATGCAGTCATGCACAGATGGGAGAGCTGGGCCATAAGGAAGGCTGAGCACCCAAGAACTGATGCTTTCGAGCTGTGGTGCTGGAGGAGACTCTGCAGAGTCCCTTGGACAGCAAGGACATCAAACCCGTCAGCCTTAAGGGAAATCAGTCCTGACTGTTGTTTGGAAGGACTGATGCTGAACCTGAAGCTGTAATACTTTGACCACTTGATTCAAAGAGCCGACTCATTGGCAAAGACCCTGACGCTGGGGAAGACAGGACGGGAGGCGAAGGGGGCGGCCCAGGATCAGGTGGCTGGACGGCATCATCACCTCAATGGCCATGCGTCTGAGCAAACTCAGGGAGGTGGTGACGGCAGGGAAGCCTGCGGGCTGCCGTCCACGGGTTGCCAAGAGTTGGACACGACTGAGCGACTGAAGAACAACAACTTCAGTTAATGAACGAACACGCACACGGGTCCCTCCACCCGCGGGAGGATCCCTCCCCGCGAGGAGGGATGAGGCCCTGGGACTCATTACCAGGTGGACACGCCTCACCTAGAGAGTAGCTCCTGCTTGCCACAACTCGAGAAAGCCCATGTGCAGAGCGGCCAAAATAAACTCATGATTTTGAAAAAAAGAACATGGTTCATTGTATGTCACATGAATTTCACCAACATAGCAAAAGAAAAAGCAAAAGCCAATCTTGTGATCAAAGGGGTGACAAACACCACGGCCAGGTGGTCACCAGATCCTGAAGTTGCATGCACATCCCAAGGAGGCCTCGAGAAACAGCAGGTGTCCAACACACTCGAGAAGCTCCATGGCCACCGATGGTGGCCTTGGGGTAGACTGAAGGGAGCCGTGATGTGCTGGGGTGGAAGGGCCCTTCTTCTCTGTGGTCCTCCTCACCAAGCCCCTCGTCCTGAGACCAACACCGGACAAACTCAAAGAACAGTCTACCAATTACCCGCTCTGTTCCATTCGAAGCCGTCTAGTCATCAAAAACAAGGAAAAGCCGGATTTCCCTGGTGGTCCAGGGGTTAAGACTCCACGTTTCCAATGAGGGAGTGCAGGTTAAACCCCTGGTCAAGGAAACAAACCTCCCAAATGCCCTGAGGTGCAGCCAAAATAAATAATAGAAATAAATAAAAAACAAGGGAAGTCTGAAAGACTGTCACAGCCCAGAGAGGTGCGACAAAACATCTTGTGGGTCCCGGATGGGGAATCTTGCAACAGCTAAGGGACCTTAGGGAAAAAGTAAAGGAAAAAAACTTTTTTTTTTTGGCGGGGATGGGGAGGGATGGGGGTGGGCGGGCCACTTCCATTGGTCTTTCATTTGTCTAGCGTCATCCATCTTTGTTCTTTTGGCCTGTGTGGGCCTCCCATCGCGGTGGCCTCTGTTGTCGCAGAGCGCCGGCTCTGGGCGCATGCGCTCCAGAGCTCCGGCTCAGTAATTAGACACATCGGTCCAGCCGCTCCGCAGCACATGGGATCTTCCCAGGCCAGGGATGGAACCGGCGCTCCTTGCCCTGCAAGGCGGTGTCCTTACCCACTGGACCACCAGGGAAGCCCCGGAAAAAAACTTTTTAATGAGGATTTTAGTCGATAACAATGTAGCATTGACAAATGCCCTACACTCATAAAAGATGTGAAGTCAGGACAAAGCGGATGCCAGAAGACAGGAACTCCCTGTGCCTGCCTCATGACTTTAGAGTTACAGACATCTAAAACTGAACTGAAAAGAATCCAAGTGAAAGGCCTGGGCCGTTGCCACCCTGCCTCGTGGGACAAAGCCCACCCCGCCTGCCACCTGCGCATCTATCTCCAAAACCCCTCGCGAGTCTCCCCTCCCAGTTGGGTTAGAGTCTTTTGGTTGTAAGTGATAGAAACTGCAACTGAAACTGGCTTTTTTTTTTTTATGGGAATTTTTGGTTCATGGAACCGAAAGGTCCAGGGATAGATTTAACTCATAGTTCTCCCCCTCAGCGTGGGTGACATTTGGGATCAGATGGTCGTGTTTCGCAGCCGTCCTGGGCACTGGGGGTGTGGACGGCCTCCGTGATGCCTCCCCCCAATGCTGGGAGCCCACGGTCCTGACAACCCCACGTCCCCGGGGCCAGCACCTCCTCTTGTCCAGATGGTCTGAGGCTCCGCTGGATCAAGGACCCCAAAAGGCTGTCACAGAGATGTGTCCACCTCTCCATCTCTCAGTCCAGTCATCCTCTCTCTTTTTTTTCCCCAACAGTCTCCCTGCCTCATGGGGACAAAGATGGCATCAGCAGCCCTCGACTAAATGCCCACGTGAGCTCAGCAGCCCCCGGCGGAAGCCCAGCACCCCTTCCCCAATAGAAGCCGCAAAAGTTCCAAGGAAGGTGTTGATTGGCTCAACTTTAGTCACAGGTCACCGCTGAACCGGTCTCTGTGGCCAGGTGAGGGACCCCGGATGGGCCCAGCGGTATCACGTGGCCGCGTGGAGTCCGCCAGTGGGGTCAGGCCCTCGTGGACTGGTCTGGAGGCAGGGCAGCAGCCCAGGGCAGTGAGAGTCTCCTGACGGGCGAGGCTGGGCAGCCCTCCCCCCGCGGGTTGAGGCGGGGAGGCAGCGGTGATGAGCGGAGGAGGTATACAGTGGCGCTCAGTAAACACACGCTGGATATAGAGTAGTGTGTGGAGGGACAGACGACAGACGCTGGGGTGAGCCCCGCAAATGGCCTGTATTGGCTGCCGCCCAAACGTCCCCAAACCACAGCGGCCCGAAACAAGCACCTCGAGTGTTTCCTCGGCCCCGGAGGCCGGGGCGCGGGGCCTCTGCACGGGCCGCGGCGTCGGTGCTGACGCGGCTCAGGGCTCGCGGGAGGCTCGACGGGGAGCGGCTTGCCGTCCAGCCCCTGCCGCCGCCGCCGCCGCCGTGAGCCCCGGGCTCCCGGGAGCTGCTGACCAGAGGCTGGGCTCCGCCCCACGCAGGCTTCTCCTGCCCGGCTGCCCGCGGCGTCAGACCCACGCGGAGGGGGCGTCAGTCCGGCCACGCTCGCCGCGATGTCCCCCCAGCCACGGGACGGGCCCCCAGCCCCCGAGGGGCGTGGGCGACACCAAGGCCTGACCGCAGGAGGCGGGGCCCGGCCACCCTGAGTGCGTCCTCCGCGGCCTCCAGGCTCAGCCGAGGGGGCGCCGCCAAGGGTCGTCCCGGGCGGGGGTCTGCAGAGCCCGGCGCGCGGTCAGGGCCAGCGGCCGTCCACGTGGACGGGAACCGCGTCCCCCTGAGCGTGCCGTCTGCGGTCCGGAGTGGGTAGAGAAGACTTCTTTTGCGACCCTGAAGATCACGAGAGACGCGCACGCTGGCGGCCCCGCGGCGAGGCTCCCGGCACAGACGCGCGCCTGCCACCAAGCGTCCCCGGCGATGCTTCCGGGGCGGGGCGGGCCGAGGCGGCCGCCACGGGGCCGTCCAGCCGCGAAGCTGAAGCGCTTGCTCCCTGGGCCTGGACGCGGGGGGCTGGCCGAGCCCCGCTCTACGCAGCGGGGTGTCCCTGGCAGAGGACGCCGGGATGTCTCTGAGCCCAGAGTCTCCACTGTCGAACGGGGTGGGGGTGGGGCTCGATGAGAGGCCGAAGGACCCCCAGGCCAGCCCGACGGGCCCTTCAGGCCACATTCCAGCAAGTCTGCCCGGAGGGCCCCACCGCCGCGCAGGCTGCGATGTGGAGGAGGAGGGCCCGGGCGCGGTGGGGACGGACCCCCAGCGACCCCGTTCACGCGGGGCTGGCGGCCTACCCTGCCCCTTCCTTGGTGCCCGCCCCACCACCCCAGCGAGCGACCCGTTGCACACATGGGGCTGCCGGGGCCCAGCGGGGCTGGGAGCCGGTCCCAGCGAGCGGGAGCAGGCAGGGAGAGCGTGCGCGGCCCTGGGCAGGCTTTCTCCGGCTCATCGCCCTGACCGCCCGCTCACCGGTCCACGCGGGGTTTCGGCGCCCCAGTGTCTGAGCGGGCACCGGCCCTGGCCATGCAGCCTGTGCAGCGCAGGCCCCTCGGCGGATAAAGGAACCACCAAAATGTAGCTGATGCTGCTCACGTCTTCATGTACAGCGCCCCTTCCCCCACCATCTTTTCTGTGGTTTGGTGGGTTTTTTGTTCTTTGTGTGCGCGTGTTTTTGTTTTTTATTTTTTCTGCTCGAAACCCAGTTGTTTTTCCTGTTAAGTTTCCCACAGTCTAGAAGTTGCTGATGTGTTTCCCGGTGACGAGTTAAATATTCGAAGAGGTCGTTCATCCCCGGGCAGAAGCCCCCCAGAGGGCAGCTGTCGGGGAGACTCCTATGGCTCCTCAGGAAGTTGAGCAGGATCGCTGGCTGGCTGCACAGGTCTCCTCCCAGGTGTGGACCCCGAGACCTGCATCGGAGGTCCGGCCAGGTCCGACCTGTGCGCAGCGGTCACGGCAGGACGCTCCCACTGGCCAATGGTGCGAGGATCCCAAGGGTCCACGGGGACGCCTGTCCCACCGCACGGGGGCATGTCTGCGGTGTTCTGTCACTCAGTCGTGCCGGACACGTGGCCACCCCACAGGCTGCAGCCGGCCAGGCTCCTCTGTCCGTGGAATGTTCCAGACGAGGACACTGGGGTGGGCTTCCGTACCCTCCTCCGGGGACCTCCCCCACCCAGAGACTGACAGTGGGCTGTTACTCGGCCTCAGAAAGGAAGGGGGTTCTCCAACGTGGACGGCCCTTGAGGATGTGGTCCGTGCACGCCACGCGGTCCATCCGCGGTCATCCTCAGCCCCGAAAAGGAGAGACGCCCCGGCCCTCGCTGCCGCGTGGACGGCCCGGGGACACGACGTGCGCAGAGCCGCCGAGCTGCGCACGCGGAAAGGGCTCGGAGGACGAGTCTCGTGTTATGTGTGTTTTTACCACAGACGCGTGTTCCCGATGAACCTCCACCGCCCGCGGCACTGTGGGTGCCCCGTCAGACCACAGGCCGTCGAGTCCAGCATCCTCGCCGTGGGGACTTCCTGTGGCGGGCCCCCGTCGTGTCGTGTCTGCCGCCCCCCCGAGCACTGTCCTCAGGGGCCGTCCACGCGGCAGCGAGGGCCGGGGCGTCTCTCCTCTTCGGGGCTCCGGACGACCGCAGGCGGACCCTCCGGTCTGAAGGCTCCCGTCGTGGCTGGCCGCCCCCCCGAAGGACGCCCGGCTGCCTCCAGCGTCCGGCTGTTGTCCACGGGGCTGCCGTGAACGCCCGTGTGCAAGCACCTCTCCAGGTGGCTGCCTTCACTCCCAGGCCTGGGACTGCGGGCTCGCACACCGGGTCTGCGCTGAAGGTCCTCGAGGGGCCTGCAGACTGTGTTCCACAGTGGTCATCCCTGCGAGCGTTCCCACCGGCGGGCCCGAGGCTCCTGACCCCGGCTCCACAGCCCCGCCGACACCGCCGTCTCTGCCGCCCGGACGGGTGTGAGGCGCGAGCCTCCCGACTCCGGCCGTGGAGCCCCTCGGACGCCCGGGGGCGGCCCCTGCAGCCCCCCTCAGGCCTCGGCCCGTGCCAACCCCCCGCCCCGTCTCGTGTGCTCTCCGGTCCACCCTCGGATTATTTTTTCCAACCCTTTAGTGTCAAGTGCGGAGAAGAGTTGAAAGGACGCCTGTCCCACCGCACGGGGGCATGTCTGCGGTGTTCTGTCACTCAGTCGTGCCGGACACGTGGCCACCCCACAGGCTGCAGCCGGCCAGGCTCCTCTGTCCGTGGAATGTTCCAGACGAGGACACTGGGGTGGGCTTCCGTACCCTCCTCCGGGGACCTCCCCCACCCAGAGACTGACAGTGGGCTGTTACTCGGCCTCAGAAAGGAAGGGGGTTCTCCAACGTGGACGGCCCTTGAGGATGTGGTCCGTGCACGCCACGCGGTCCATCCGCGGTCATCCTCAGCCCCGAAAAGGAGAGACGCCCCGGCCCTCGCTGCCGCGTGGACGGCCCGGGGACACGACGTGCGCAGAGCCGCCGAGCTGCGCACGCGGAAAGGGCTCGGAGGACGAGTCTCGTGTTATGTGTGTTTTTACCACAGACGCGTGTTCCCGATGAACCTCCACCGCCCGCGGCACTGTGGGTGCCCCGTCAGACCACAGGCCGTCGAGTCCAGCATCCTCGCCGTGGGGACTTCCTGTGGCGGGCCCCCGTCGTGTCGTGTCTGCCGCCCCCCCGAGCACTGTCCTCAGGGGCCGTCCACGCGGCAGCGAGGGCCGGGGCGTCTCTCCTCTTCGGGGCTCCGGACGACCGCAGGCGGACCCTCCGGTCTGAAGGCTCCCGTCGTGGCTGGCCGCCCCCCCGAAGGACGCCCGGCTGCCTCCAGCGTCCGGCTGTTGTCCACGGGGCTGCCGTGAACGCCCGTGTGCAAGCACCTCTCCAGGTGGCTGCCTTCACTCCCAGGCCTGGGACTGCGGGCTCGCACACCGGGTCTGCGCTGAAGGTCCTCGAGGGGCCTGCAGACTGTGTTCCACAGTGGTCATCCCTGCGAGCGTTCCCACCGGCGGGCCCGAGGCTCCTGACCCCGGCTCCACAGCCCCGCCGACACCGCCGTCTCTGCCGCCCGGACGGGTGTGAGGCGCGAGCCTCCCGACTCCGGCCGTGGAGCCCCTCGGACGCCCGGGGGCGGCCCCTGCAGCCCCCCTCAGGCCTCGGCCCGTGCCAACCCCCCGCCCCGTCTCGTGTGCTCTCCGGTCCACCCTCGGATTATTTTTTCCAACCCTTTAGTGTCAAGTGCGGAGAAGAGTTGAAAGGATCTTGTGGTTGAAACAGAAAACCTGCTTCCCACGACCAGCGTCTTGTTGATGTCGCACCTTCACCCTCCCTCCGGGCACGCGTGTGTGAATGCTCCGTCTCTGCCAACGGCAAAACCCAAACCAAAACAACTGGAGGAAGCCCCATGCTGGTGGGGAAGCCAAAGCAGCGGGCCCCGGGCCGCCGGCGGGAGGAGGCACGAGGGCTGCGGGCCGGAGCCTTGGTGCTGCCCGGGGAGCCGCTGGCCGCTCCGCGCCTGGGCGGGCACCCGACGAAGCCTTCTGGACGCCAGAAAGCTGCACGGTGTGTCCACGGCGGCCTGATTCTGTAATCACAGAGACCCGAAGACAGCCCCGAAGGTCCCCAGGTGGTGAGTGGATGAAAAAATAAACCAAAAAGCCCTGCTGTCCAGATGGAGGGGCGTCCTGCAGACCTAACTGCGGCCTCGCCGTGGGCCCGCGCTCACAGCAACACCTGCGCCGCAGGTGAGCCCTGGGCTGAAGGAAGCAGGCCGGCTCACTCTGCCGGGCCCCACTGGCCGCTCGGAGGAGACCAGCCCCGAGGCCACGGCGTGCCCCGCGGAGGCCCACGGGACCCCCGAGGGGATGGAAACATTTTATTTCCTGATTACGGCGATTCCACAACTGTATCCTTTTGCTGAAATTCATAGAACTCTGCACTGCAAAGGGTGAATTTTTCGGTAATAAATAATTCTCCGACGCTTGCCTGTGGGCTTCCAGAGCAAAGAGCCCCAAGCTGGGTGGCTTGCAACCAGAGAACTGTGTGTGGCCGCGTTCTGGTGGCCGGACGTCAGGGACCAGGTGCCGCTGGGCCGGAGGCTCCAGGGAGGGTCCCCGCCTCTCCCGGCTCCCGGGGTCCCTGGCGCCGTCGCCTGCGGCCCCTCTGCCCAGCCGCAGCCACGGCCTCCAGCGCCTCACGGCTCCCCGGCTGGTGGATGCCAGTGACTCTCATGAGGACAACAGTCAGTGGCTTCTGCATCCCAGGGAGCCGGCTGGCCTCCGACCTCAGGACCCTTGTCGCGACGGCCACTGCAGAGCCATGGCTTCCGACGGAGGTCCCCCCGCCGGCGCTGGGGATCTGGACGGGAACATCTCTGTGGGGTGTCGGCCGCCACTCTGCATGCTGCGCGTTACTTAAAAATAGAAAGAGCAGCGGCTGACACTGCAGGCTCCCCTGCAGGGGGCCCGGTTCACACCCTGGTCAGGGAACTGGACCCCACGTGCTTCAGCTGAAGATCTCAGACGCCACAACTGAGACCTGTCACAGCCAAACAGGTAAATAAGTAAGTCATATTTAAAGAAACACACCGAAAATAACAGTAGTGGCCAAATCAGAACACGTTCCCCTAAACAGCTGGGCCTGAACAGCACACCCAGGAATGTTCTGAAGCAAAGTCCTGGACGCCCTGTGCGGTCATCAGGGCGCATCTCTAAAGCGGTGACTCCCAGCTGAGGGCGAGGGCTGCTCCGGCCCCGCCCAGGAGCGCCGGGCATCTGGCTGTCACCAGTGGGGCTCTCTCGGCGCACAGGCGAGGTTGGCACGGGCGTGCACACACACACTCACACACAGAGTCACACAGGACACACACGGAAGGTCTCCCTCTCTCTCACACTCACACAGACAAGCACGTGCTCAGGCCAGTCTCAGACGTGATCCCCGCCCGCCCCCTGCCGGCCACACCGGCCCCGGGCGGACGCAGCCCGACAGACCCCCGGCGGGTGCCTGGTGGGGCTCCGCCAGCTTCTGGAGGGACCCCTCTGACGCCTGGGGCTCACTCCGCAGGCGCTGGGCGACGAGACCCACAGGGTGGGAGGAGACCCCGGGTGGGGCGGTCAGCCGAGAGGGGCCGGGAGGACCTCTGCCTGCTGGTCCGCAGGGAGGAGCTGGAGGGGGCTGGCCGGAGGGGAGCCCAGAGGTCTGCGAGGAGCAGGTGGGGCCGGGCCGCGGTGCCTTCGTGTCTGTGCGGGCGAGAGCCGTCGGGGGCTGAGGGACAGGCCGGCAGAGGGGCGGCCTGAGCCTCAGAGGGCTCCGCGTGTGACCCGCGGCCCCCGCTGGAAGCTACAGCCCTCTGTTCATAATCTGAGGCAACCCGTCTATGGCCTGGGGTCTTCCACCTGTCACCGGGGGCTCCAATTTAGTTTTTTTTTTTTTTAAATTTTCGGCCTCTTGTATTGGCTTTTTATTTATTTGTTTTCACCGACCTTTATTCTTTGGTCTGCGTGGGCCTCCCATCACAGTGGCCTCTCTCACTGCAGACCAGTGGCTCTGGGCGCATGCGCTCCAGAGCGCGGGCTCGTCACTGGACACACCGGCCCAGCGGCTCCGCGGCAACGAGGGATCTTCCCGGGCCAGGGACCGAACTGGCGCCCCTTGCGCTGCAAGGCAGACTCTTGACCCACTGGACCACCAGGCAAGCCCCAGGGGCTGCAATTTATAGCCAGGGGTTCACCCTCTAGACCCTGGGGCCCCCAGCTACTGCCTGATGCCTGCACTTATTACCTGCGGTCTGCATCTCAACCCTGGGGGCCCCTCACGTGTAACACGAGCCCCCTACCTATAACCTCAGGTCTCCCATTATAACCTGGGGCCCCCGTCTACAACTTGAAGCCGCCCACCTATAACCTGGGGCTCCGTACCTGTGATCTGGGGCTCCCACCCACGCCACCTGTAACCTGGAGCTTCCAGATATGACCCAGGGATGCCCCCTAGAAACTGGGGCCCCTCTTTAGTAACATGAGACCCAACCCTGGGCCTCTCGCCCGTGCCCTAGGGTCCTCAGCAGAAGCCGCAGGATGCCGAGAGCTAGCAAAGCCTCTCTTCCCAGGGCCCCGAACGTGCTCAGGCCTAGGGCCGCTGGTGAGGCCATTCGTCATAGTGCGGCGTCCCAGAGGTCAGGCTGCCTCTCTGGATCTGGAGTCACACCCCTGGCTGGTGAGACTTTCCATCTTATGGTGATTCATGAAGTCGTCATATGGCTCACTTCTAATTGCACGCTCAAGGTCATCCATGTGAGTCAACGCCTTGTTCCTGTTTGTGGCTGAGTAACATTCCAACGTGTGGACCCGCCACCCTCTGTTCGTCCATCACCTGTTGACGGACGTCTGGGACTGTCTCCCCTTTCTAACCACTGTGAGCCTGCGGCTGCAGTCGTCCACACAGGCTTGCACGTGGATGGACGTGTCCCTCTCTCTGGAGCGGAAACCTCGGGTTGGAATTCCTTTCAGCTGTTTTTCCAACCCGGCTGTATCATCTGTTTGAAAGTTCCAGTTTCTTTTTTCTTTTTAATTTTTATTCATTTTATTTTTGGCTATTCTGGGTGTTCACTGCTGCCGCAGGCTCTTCTCTCGGTGCAGGGAATGGGGGCTCCGCTCTGGTTGAGGTGAGCAGGCTTCTTGTTGCGGTGACTTGTCTTGTTGTGGAGCTCGGGCTCCAGGGCACACGGGCTTCAGTCGTTGCGGCTCCGAGGCTCTAGAGCACAGGCTCCCTAGCTGTGACTCACAGAATGTGGCCTAGTTATTCCACAGCATGTGGGATATTCCTGGATCAGGAATTGAACCCATGTCTCCTTCCTTGGCAGGTAGATTCTTTACCACTGAGCCACCAGGGAAGCCCTCCAGTTTCTTTACATCCTTAGTGATACCTGTTCTTTGTCCATTTCAAAAGAAAATGATAGCCATCATAGTGGGTAGGAAGTGGTTTTGCTGTTTCATCGCTAAGTCGTGTCCAAGCCCTGCGACCTCATGGACTATATAGTCTGCCAGGCTCCTCTGTCCATCAGGTTTCCGGCACGAATACTGGGGCGATTTGCCATTTAATTCCCCAGGGGATCCTCCAGACCCAGGGATTGAGCCTGCGTTTCCTGCGCTGGTCCGTGGACTCTTTCCCACTGCGCCCCCGAGGAAGCCCCGTACATGCGTCAGACACACCTTTCCCCGCTTCACGTGAAGCTTTCAAAGTCCAGTGTGGGGCTTCCCTGGTGGTCCAGCGGCAGAGTCCGCCTTGCAGCGCAGGGGCGCCCGTTCAGTCTCTGGCCTGGAAAGCGCCCACGGGCTGAGGAGCACCCCCGTCCATGCGCCACGGCCGCTGAGCCCGCAGGGGCGCCCGTGCTCTGCCCCAGAGCCGCCCCGTGGCTGAGTAACATTCCAACGTGTGGACCCGCCACCCTCTGTTCGTCCATCACCTGTTGACGGACGTCTGGGACTGTCTCCCCTTTCTAACCACTGTGAGCCTGCGGCTGCAGTCGTCCACACAGGCTTGCACGTGGATGGACGTGTCCCTCTCTCTGGAGCGGAAACCTCGGGTTGGAATTCCTTTCAGCTGTTTTTCCAACCCGGCTGTATCATCTGTTTGAAAGTTCCAGTTTCTTTTTTCTTTTTAATTTTTATTCATTTTATTTTTGGCTATTCTGGGTGTTCACTGCTGCCGCAGGCTCTTCTCTCGGTGCAGGGAATGGGGGCTCCGCTCTGGTTGAGGTGAGCAGGCTTCTTGTTGCGGTGACTTGTCTTGTTGTGGAGCTCGGGCTCCAGGGCACACGGGCTTCAGTCGTTGCGGCTCCGAGGCTCTAGAGCACAGGCTCCCTAGCTGTGACTCACAGAATGTGGCCTAGTTATTCCACAGCATGTGGGATATTCCTGGATCAGGAATTGAACCCATGTCTCCTTCCTTGGCAGGTAGATTCTTTACCACTGAGCCACCAGGGAAGCCCTCCAGTTTCTTTACATCCTTAGTGATACCTGTTCTTTGTCCATTTCAAAAGAAAATGATAGCCATCATAGTGGGTAGGAAGTGGTTTTGCTGTTTCATCGCTAAGTCGTGTCCAAGCCCTGCGACCTCATGGACTATATAGTCTGCCAGGCTCCTCTGTCCATCAGGTTTCCCGGGCACGAATACTGGGGCGATTTGCCATTTAATTCCCCAGGGGATCCTCCAGACCCAGGGATTGAGCCTGCGTTTCCTGCGCTGGTCCGTGGACTCTTTCCCACTGCGCCCCCGAGGAAGCCCCGTACATGCGTCAGACACACCTTTCCCCGCTTCACGTGAAGCTTTCAAAGTCCAGTGTGGGGCTTCCCTGGTGGTCCAGCGGCAGAGTCCGCCTTGCAGCGCAGGGGCGCCCGTTCAGTCTCTGGCCTGGAAAGCGCCCACGGGCTGAGGAGCACCCCCGTCCATGCGCCACGGCCGCTGAGCCCGCACGGGAGCGCCCGTGCTCTGCCCCAGAGCCGCCGCCGCGGTGGGAAGCCCACACACCACAGCGAGGAGCAGCCCCTCTCACCGCAGCTGGAGAGAACTCCAGCGTAGCACACAGACCCAGCACAGCCGGAAAGAAGTGCCACGTACCTGTGTAAGTCAAGTGTGTGTCACACTCAGGGCACGTCTCAATTCCAGCAGCCACACTGCAGGGGCTTCCCAGACACACGGCCAGTGGCTGCCGTACTGGACGACACGGCTCATATTGCAGAGGATGCAGCCGCGGCCGAGACATACCCAGCCTCAGCCCAGAGAGCTCCCAGTGCAATTCCAAAGACTAAAGAAATATATAAATGAGATAATTTCTGCTGGTGACACGTGTTAAGAAGAAAATTAAATTTGAAAGGGGCTACATTCAAAGAAATGACCAAGAGGACTTCTTGGAGGAGGTGACATCTGAACCAAGATTTCACCTTCATGGACTCTTTCTGCAATGGTCACCTAACATTTGCCATGTCCTTTCCGTGTGTCCTGCACATCAAGAGAGGGGCGAAGTGAAGGATAGTGGGATGCCAAGATTATCAAGTACTCTGATTCTAAGAAATTGGAACATCAGTCTGCAGCTAAAAACATAGAAAAGGGGCTTCCCTGGTGGTCCAGGGGCTGAAACTCTGTCTCCCAGCGCAGGGGGCCTCGGTTCAATCCCCGGTCAGGGAACTAGATCCCACATGCCACAGCTAACAGTTCACTGCTGCGACTGTGACCCAATTCAGTGAAATATATAAATAAAACAAAAGATATTAAGAAAAAAAAAGACATAGAAACGACCAAGATGAATTTGAGTTGGCCAGTGTTCCTTCTTCCTTGTTTTTTGGAAGAGATTGTTTAGAACCAGTGTTATGTCTTCTCAACATTTTTTATTAAAAAAATTACTGGGGGTGTGTGGGGTCTTCATTGCCGCTGGTGGGCTTTCTCCAGCTCCGCCAGAGCGGGGGCTGCCTGTTGCGGTGACTTCCCTTGTTTCAGAGCAAAGGCTCCTGAAGTGCTCGCTCAGCCGTTGGTGCAGGTCAGCTGCCCTGAAGCATGCGGCATCTCCCTGGATCAGGGTCGAACCTGTGTCTCCTGCCTTCGCAGGCAGATTCTTTTGTTTTCTTTATGCCCAGGCAGGTTCTTAATGAACCACTGGACCACCAGGGAAGTCCTTCTCAAAAAGTCTGATGGAAACGCACGAATGAAACTATCAGGGCCTTAACTGTCTTTGTTGAAAGGTTTTTCCCTACAGATTTAGTTTCTCTAATTGATATAAGACTGTGCAGATTTTCTATTTCTTCTCCAGCGAGCTTTCACTCTAGTGTTTTTTTGGGTGTCAGACCATTTCATGTTGAGTGCACAGGCCAAGAGTGGCTCCTGCATCTCATCCCTTTATCATCTGTGGAGTGTAGCGTGTTATCATTTCTTTCATTCCTGATTCAGGCCATCTTTTTTCCTTGGTTTTGTCTGGCCAGCATTGTATCCGTTGTTTTGGTCCTTTTGAAAAATAGTCATGTGGCTTCACTGATTTTCCATTCTTTTTCTATTCTGTTTCCCTGGTTTAAGTTCTGCGCTCTATGACTGAGGAACTGGAGGCTAATCTACATGTTCTGAGGAGGGCTTGCTGGTATGTTGGTATGACCTGTGGGCCCCCCCCAAACCCACAGCAATCCCCCTTCTGTGGATCATCTGAGAATCTGATGAAAGTTATGGATGTGCCAAAGAACACGCACAAGGGGACACTCGATTTTGCACGTGGATTTAGAAAATTCACAGGCGTCAGGCTCAGAGGTCCCAGCTCCCAACATTCCCACTCAAGACTAGCAGTTTAGTTTGTTCTGGCAAACTTAGTGATAAAAAACAGGTTAACCCCCCCCCCCGACCCCCGCCCCAAACAAAAAACCACAGGCCTGGAGGAGTTTTCGATTTCACGAAGCCCTAGTACCTTGCCACCCATCTCTTTTTCATCCAAAGCACCTGGACGGCACCATCTCAGCTGGGTTCTGAGTTCTACCCCGTGAGTTTCTTTAGGGCAGAGGCTGTCCCGTTAACTTCTCTTCCATCTGGCCTGAAAGACTGCTGCGGTGACTTCCCTTGTTTCAGAGCAAAGGCTCCTGAAGTGCTCGCTCAGCCGTTGGTGCAGGTCAGCTGCCCTGAAGCATGCGGCATCTCCCTGGATCAGGGTCGAACCTGTGTCTCCTGCCTTCGCAGGCAGATTCTTTTGTTTTCTTTATGCCCAGGCAGGTTCTTAATGAACCACTGGACCACCAGGGAAGTCCTTCTCAAAAAGTCTGATGGAAACGCACGAATGAAACTATCGGGGCCTTAACTGTCTTTGTTGAAAGGTTTTTCCCTACAGATTTAGTTTCTCTAATTGATATAAGACTGTGCAGATTTTCTATTTCTTCTCCAGCGAGCTTTCACTCTAGTGTTTTTTTGGGTGTCAGACCATTTCATGTTGAGTGCACAGGCCAAGAGTGGCTCCTGCATCTCATCCCTTTATCATCTGTGGAGTGTAGCGTGTTATCATTTCTTTCATTCCTGATTCAGGCCATCTTTTTTCCTTGGTTTTGTCTGGCCAGCATTGTATCCGTTGTTTTGGTCCTTTTGAAAAATAGTCATGTGGCTTCACTGATTTTCCATTCTTTTTCTATTCTGTTTCCCTGGTTTAAGTTCTGCGCTCTATGACTGAGGAACTGGAGGCTAATCTACATGTTCTGAGGAGGGCTTGCTGGTATGTTGGTATGACCTGTGGGCCCCCCCCAAACCCACAGCAATCCCCCTTCTGTGGATCATCTGAGAATCTGATGAAAGTTATGGATGTGCCAAAGAACACGCACAAGGGGACACTCGATTTTGCACGTGGATTTAGAAAATTCACAGGCGTCAGGCTCAGAGGTCCCAGCTCCCAACATTCCCACTCAAGACTAGCAGTTTAGTTTGTTCTGGCAAACTTAGTGATAAAAAACAGGTTAACCCCCACCCCCCGACCCCCGCCCCAAACAAAAAACCACAGGCCTGGAGGAGTTTTCGATTTCACGAAGCCCTAGTACCTTGCCACCCATCTCTTTTTCATCCAAAGCACCTGGACGGCACCATCTCAGCTGGGTTCTGAGTTCTACCCCGTGAGTTTCTTTAGGGCAGAGGCTGTCCCGTTAACTTCTCTTCCATCTGGCCTGAAAGACGCTGAAGAAAGGCTTTTTGCCTTGAATTGCCTACTTTTTGACCCCTGACCTCGCTTCAAACGGGATTTCGGGGGAGAGGCCCTGCCAGACGCCCAGAAGTGTCCCCCAGCTGCCTCCAGGCCAGGCAGCGCTGTGCTCGGACAGTGGCCTCCGGGGAGGTCGGAGGCCACTGGCACTCGCGACCTCCGACCCGCGCCTTCACCCTCTCGCAGGTCAACGCCGGGGCCTCGCCTCTCGGCGCCTACTTCCCGCCCCTCCCCCGACGGGTGTCCTCGCGGACCAATGAGCAGGCAGCAACCGCCGCGGGGGCGTGGCCGAACGAGAACCAATCCCCGCTCGGGCGCCCGCCCGGGTCCAAACGGCCCAATGGGCGGCGGCGGCGCGGCTCGCCGCGGGCGTGGGGAAGGCCGGCTCGGCCAACGGGCGTGCACGCCGGCGCTGCGAGGGGCGGGCCCGCGGCGGGCGTGCGGCGGCGCGGCGGCGCAGGGAGGGGGAGGAGGTAAACAAGATGGCGGCGGCGTGTCGGGCACGGAAGGGGGAGGCGGCCCGGGGCGCCCGCGAGTGAGGCGGGGCGCGGCGGTCGCGGCAGCAGGCGCCGGCCGGCAGCGCGGCCGCCTTGCATGGGCTGGGCCCCCGGGCCGCCCCGCCTGTTCCACGCGCACGGCGGTCGCGGCGGGGGACGCGCCGCCCGGGCCCCGGCCGCCTCGGGCGCCCCTGCCCGGGGCCTGCGGCCTGCGCCGTCGCGGCGGCCCGGAGCCCCGTGCGCCCCGCGCCCGGCGGCGTTCGGGCCGAGAGCGAGCTCGGGCTGCCGTTTGGGGCGGGGCGCCCACGCGGCCTCTTGGTGTCCCGGGCCCGGGTGCGGGCGCCCGGTCGGCGGCCGGCTCGGGCGAGGCTCGCTCCCTGCAGCCGGCGGGCCCCGGGCAGCGCCGGCGCTGGCGGGAGCCGGCCGCGCCGGACGAAGCCGCCCCGCGCGCGTCGGGGACGCAGCTGCTGGCGTCGCGGGCGCCTGGCGCGGCGGGACCGGTGGGAGACGCCCGCGAGCGGCGCGCCCGGCCCGCGCCGAAGCTCGTCTGTCCGGCTCTGGGGCCCCCGGGGCCGGCCTGCGCGGGGCCCCGGGCGCGCGCCGTGGCCCGCGGGTAATGGACGGCGCGGAGAAGACTCGGCTCGGCCGCGGCCGCCTGCGCTCGAGCGTCTGAAGTCCCCGGAGGATGAGCTAGCACTTCCCGGGCCCGCCGGCCTCCCGAGGGCCCCCGTGGACGCGCCGGCCCGCCCCGCAGCGCCGCGGCCGGGCGGACCCCGCGCCTGGGACGGGACGCCCGCGCTCCGGACCCGCCGCGCCTCTTGAGCTCACGTCCAGGACAATCACCGCTTCTCAAGAAGGGGTTTCTCTTCGTTTTTTTCTTCCTCTCTTTTTTTCTTTTCCGACTTGGTTGACTTTTCGTTTCGGAGACGGGGATCCGGGGTGGGGGCGGAAGAAAAGGAAGAACCGGCCTCCGCGAAGTTCACACGGCGGGAGTCGGAGGCCCGGGGTCCAGGATGGAGGTGGCGGACCCGCAGCAGCTGGGCATGTTCACGGAGGGCGAGCTGATGTCGGTGGGGATGGACACGTTCATCCACCGCATCGACTCCACCGAGGTCATCTACCAGCCCCGCCGCAAGCGGGCCAAGCTCATCGGGAAGTACCTGATGGGGGACCTGCTCGGGGAGGGCTCCTACGGCAAGGTGAAGGAGGTGCTGGACTCGGAGACGCTGTGCCGGAGGGCCGTCAAGATCCTCAAGAAGAAGAAGTTGCGGCGGATCCCCAACGGCGAGGCCAACGTGAAGAAGTGAGTGCGGGCTCCGCGGGTGGCCGCGGCCCCTCCGTCCCCCTCCGTCCCCCCGCCCGGGCTCTTCCGCCCTCCGTTTCCTGGAGCGCCCGAGCCCACCGGCCGGGGAGTCGCGGGCCGCCGGCGTGGGGACTGGGGTGAAGTCGGCCCGCCTGGAGCGCGGCAGCCGGCCGACGGTGAGCCGCCTTCCGGAGGGGCCGCCCCGCCCGCTTGGCCGCCTCCGCTGGCCGGAGGGCGCAGTGGCCGGCGGAAGCGGCCAGCGCGGTTTGGCTCGGAGCCGTTGGGCTCCGAAGGGGCCCTGCCCGTCGCCCCCAGAGCTCCTCCCCGCGTGAGGCTGTTACTGGGGCGGGCCGCGCGGTGTGTGTATCCTGTTGGAGGGGGGACCCGCAGTTGCCGAGAAAAACGGCACCGGCTCTCGGGCGGCCGGGGACGTGGCCCTTTCCCACGGGACATGCCTGACTCCAGAGGCTCAGCGGCTCCGGAGAGGGGGCCAGCTGGTGTCCCCGCAGACTTTACAGATTTCTCCCGGCGCCGGTCCACCTCCGGGCGTCCCGGAGGTGGCACGGTGTCTAGAGGCGGGACAGTGGGAGCCCTGCTCTGTGTTTTTTTGCTGGTCCCAGGAGGGGACACCCCCTGCTTATCGCTGCCGCCAGGGAGCCCCACCCCGTCCCAGCCCAGGGCTCTATCTAACGGGCGGCGGCAGGGCTGGCTGGTGACCTTGGCTGCCCTGGGATCCACCTCCACCCCGCCCCCGGCCCCCTGCTCCGGGCGGGCTGACAGTGAGTGCCCGGCAGCGCCCGCCCGCCCGCCCTGGGGCACCGGGGAGCAGGCCCCCGGGGCCAGAGGGCTTCGGGCAGAGCCCCGCCACGCACCCTCTGGAGAGGCGAGACTGGTGCCCCAGGACCAGCGGCCAGTTCTCTGTCACCTGCAGGGTGGGGGTGGGGGGGCCGCCAGTGTCCTGGGGAGACAGACCAGGGGCAGTGGGCGCCCGTGCCCTCACCTCCCGTCTGACCCCACTCCTTGCTTCTGATTCTCCTTTTCTTCTCAGTCCAGAGCTTGTGAGGGAGAGGCGGCCCCCGCCGGCCAGCTGCCGGGGCTGCGGGCTGGGGAGCAGTGGCCCTGGGTGCTGCCCCCTCTCCGGGTCCTGGTCCTCCTGGCTCCTCTTGGGCCGCGCCCCCAGGTCTGTCCCAGCACCGGGCTGATGGGCCCCTCCAGCGAGGACAGCCCCTCCCGGCGGAGTCGGCCGGGCCCGGGGCTTCTAGGGCTGCCACAGCGCCCAGCCCCCGGCACCCTGAGCTGGGGAGTCCCAGAGCCCGTGCCAAGGGCCAGGGTGGCGTCCAGCACCACTCGAGGTCCGGTGAGGGCCGCCCCGGCGCACCGCTGGCCGTCCTGGGACTCGAGAGAGTGCAGGTGTCCGGGGCTGCGGACAGGGACGGAGCTGAGTGGGCCCAGAGCCTCTGCAGGCGCCCCGACCGGCTTGGGGGAGAAGCGCGGGGTGAGCGGGTGCCCGTCCCGCCCGAGGTGGCGCACGCCTGAGAGCGCCGCCCACCTGCCCGCGCGAGTGCCCAAGGTCGAGGTAGAGGACAGCCGCCACCAGAGACCTCCTCCCGCCCGGCCGCCGCTCACGGCTGCCAGTCCCGGTGTCCTGAGCAGCCTGCCCTGGTTCCGGGCGTTGTGGACGCAGTGACCCTCAGAGGAACCGGTGACCCTGGAGAAACAGGCCGGGCAGACGGGCGCTTGGCAGCCACGGCGGCCTGGCTGTGACCGTGGGGTGCCCCGGCTGCAGGGCTGGCCTCTTCCTCCGGCTCAGCCCTGGACGCCGGGTCTTCCCCTCGGGCACCTCGGAGCCCAGTGCTGGCCCGCGGCCGCCGTGGCGCCATGTGCGCCGGGAGGCCCCGCGTGCGTGTGGCTCGTGGTGGAACCCCATGCCTCGTTCCCTGCGCCCTGAAGGGCACGCCCTGCTCAGGCACCCTGTCCCCTTGTCCCGAGTCCCAGGGAGATGCCGTGGGCCTGCCCTGCGCCAGGCGCTCGAGCGGTGGGGCCCCGAGGTCCAGCCTTCTGGGTCAGCCTCGCCGCCAGGCGGCTGCCGGGAAGAAAGGCTCCTTTGTCTGGAGAGACTTAATGAACTCCACTTCAGACGCTTCTCTTGGAGTGAAGTGTCCAGAACTTCCCAGACGAGCCTCGGGAGCCCCGCAGCTCTGGTTGGGATGGGACGCATCCCCGAAGGAACGCGGCGCGCTGCCCTCCTGGCGCCCCTCCCGGGAGGGCTGCTGGGGCCTGCGAGCACCCCGCTGGCCCACGGAGGCTCGCTTGTTCTTCCGTGTATGTGTGTGCGTGCGTGCTGACCCACTAAGTCGTGTCCGAGTCGGTGCCACGCCGTGGACTCTCTGTCCCTAGGATTTGCCCAGGAAGGAGCCCTGGAGCGAGTTGCCGTGGCCTCCTTCAGGGGATCGTCCCCGCCCAGGGATCGAACCTGCGTCTCTTACGTCGTCTTCATTGGCAGGCGGGCTCTTCGCCGCGGGTGCTGCCTGGGAAGGCCTCTTACGTCTGTGTGTGCTTTAGCTGCAGTGGTCTTGCTGCAGGACCTAGTCTTCTGCCCGGGGACGGGGCTCCGAGCCTTAGTCACTGGACCAGCAGGGAAGCCCCTTGACGTCTTCTGGCCGTGATCCAGGAAAGTTCTGATGAGCATCACGAAGTGAGAGACTACGTTTTAACACTAATGCCTCCGAGCTTGTCTTCCGCGTATTTCCTGCGCTGGTGCTCCCTGGCCGGGCAGCCCTGGGGCTTTGTGCCTGGACAGACGGTGGGCACGTGCTCTGCTGACCACCCTGGGAGGGCGGGTGCGCTCGGGCCCTGGGTTCCCACCTGTCACAAGTCTTGTTCTTTGCGGGATTTTCCATCGGCGGACCTCCCGGGGGGGGAGCCCGGGGTCTTCCCTCGGGCACCTCAGAGCCCAGTGCTGGCCGCCGTGGCGCCATGTGCGCCGGGAGGCCCCGCGTGCGTGTGGCTCGTGGTGGAACCCCATGCCTCGTTCCCTGCGCCCTGAAGGGCACGCCCTGCTCAGGCACCCTGTCCCCTTGTCCCGAGTCCCAGGGAGATGCCGTGGGCCTGCCCTGCGCCAGGCGCTCGAGCGGTGGGGCCCCGAGGTCCAGCCTTCTGGGTCAGCCTCGCCGCCAGGCGGCTGCCGGGAAGAAAGGCTCCTTTGTCTGGAGAGACTTAATGAACTCCACTTCAGACGCTTCTCTTGGAGTGAAGTGTCCAGAACTTCCCAGACGAGCCTCGGGAGCCCCGCAGCTCTGGTTGGGATGGGACGCATCCCCGAAGGAACGCGGCGCGCTGCCCTCCTGGCGCCCCTCCCGGGAGGGCTGCTGGGGCCTGCGAGCACCCCGCTGGCCCACGGAGGCTCGCTTGTTCTTCCGTGTATGTGTGTGCGTGCGTGCTGACCCACTAAGTCGTGTCCGAGTCGGTGCCACGCCGTGGACTCTCTGTCCCTAGGATTTGCCCAGGAAGGAGCCCTGGAGCGAGTTGCCGTGGCCTCCTTCAGGGGATCGTCCCCGCCCAGGGATCGAACCTGCGTCTCTTACGTCGTCTTCATTGGCAGGCGGGCTCTTCGCCGCGGGTGCTGCCTGGGAAGGCCTCTTACGTCTGTGTGTGCTTTAGCTGCAGTGGTCTTGCTGCAGGACCTAGTCTTCTGCCCGGGGACGGGGCTCCGAGCCTTAGTCACTGGACCAGCAGGGAAGCCCCTTGACGTCTTCTGGCCGTGATCCAGGAAAGTTCTGATGAGCATCACGAAGTGAGAGACTACGTTTTAACACTAATGCCTCCGAGCTTGTCTTCCGCGTATTTCCTGCGCTGGTGCTCCCTGGCCGGGCAGCCCTGGGGCTTTGTGCCTGGACAGACGGTGGGCACGTGCTCTGCTGACCACCCTGGGAGGGCGGGTGCGCTCGGGCCCTGGGTTCCCACCTGTCACAAGTCTTGTTCTTTGCGGGATTTTCCATCGGCTGTTGAGAACTGCCGCCACAGCAGGGACGGTCCCCGTGTCCCCTGCCCCCACGCTCCTTGTGTGTGAGCCTCCCTCCTCAGCTCTCCCGGGGCACCCCCCGCCCCCGTGTCCTGGCCCAAGAGCCTGGCGCCTGTCTCAGTGGTGACCACTGGGTGCTTGCACCCAAGGGTGAGCGGTTGGGGTTGTGGCGGGTCCAGCAGCTGAGCTGGGAATTTGCTGGCCCTCGTTCACATCCCAGGTGGCCTCTGCCAGGGCCTGGCACTGCTAGGGCGCCCCCCAGGCGTCGGGGCAGTGCTGCCCGGAGCCAGGCTGGCAGCGTCAGGCGGGGCGGCTCTCCGAGACGCCCGGGCCGCTGCACGTCCTGGAGGTCTCCCTGGCCGAGGGGGTGACGGGTGCAGTGGGGGCTCGGGGGCCGTGGGGACGAGGACGTGCCCTCGGCTTGGGACGGCCCGGGGACGCCGGCCCTTCACCCAGAAGCCCGCGGGGCGTCGGGGCCCAGCTGCCTGTCGGCACGGGTCCGCGGCCTCCCCGCCTGCGGCGTGCTGCCCGTGCAGCTGAGGGGACGCGGTGTCCGGGCCCCGGGACGCATCTGACCGGGTCCCCAGCGCCAGGGGCTTCCCCCAGGTGCTGCCACCCCTCTGTCTAGTGCCAGAGCATTCCACGCCCCTGAAGGAAGCCCTGTCCCCGGCAGCAGGCGGCCCCCACTCCTCCCCGAGCCCCCGTGTCTGGGACGGGCCGTTCTGGACGCCGCCCCTCGTGGAGTCGCGCCCTGCGTGCGTGTCCTCCCGGGCCCGCTTCCCTCGCCTAGCCTCGTGTCCTCGGCGTCTGTCCCCGAGGCTGCGCGTCTCAGGGCTTCCCTCCTCTCCGGGGCGAGCGGCGCCCTGTGGGAGCGGTGCCGCGGGCGCCGGGCGCGCTTGTGGAATCACACTTTCCTCGACGTCCTCGTTTCTGTCGCTCCTCGCGCTGCGGTCAGACGCGTGGGCGGAGAGGCCGAGGGCCGCGGGGTCTTGCTCGGTGTCCTCGGACCGAGCGCCCAGCGCCCCTCCCGCGCACTCCGGGCCCGCTGGGGTCTGGACGGAGGCCGCCGGTGGGTCGCGTGGCCCCGCGGGCAGCTCCTCTGGCCCTCTGTGCGCCGGCGGCTTTAGGCCCGGCTTCTCCGTGGCTCTCTGGGGGCTCTCAGCAAGCGCCTCGGGCAGGTCCTGCGACACCCGCCTGAGCCGCCGCTGCCGCCGGGCCGGAAGGCTCGCTTCCTCTCACTTCTCTTCCTGCGTCCTGGCTGAGGGCGGCTTTTCCTCTCTCAACACTGGCCTTCTCTTCCGCGGCCCCTGCGGTGCGTGTCTCGGGGTCCTCCTGTGCTCGCCGTCCCCCCTCTGGAGCGTCCCCGTGCCGTCTGTGCCGCGGTCCTGGCCGCGCGGGCACGCGGCGCCCCGCTCTCAGAGTCGGACGCCCGCGCCCCGTCCCTGGGGCTGGCGGTGGGCTCGCAGGCTTCCGCGAGGCCGTGGTCGCTGGGCCGCCCTCCGGGGCTGGCCGTCCTGATGCAGGGGTGGGGGGCCTGTCCGCTCGCGTCTCCTGCTTCGGACTCGAGCCGGGGGCTGTGGACCGAGGAGGCGGCCCGGCCGGGAGGATGGAGCTGGGATGTGCTCGCGGCACAGGAGGTGGAGCCCGGGCGGGCCTGGGGCGATGGCCTCTACGCGTGGCGGGCACCTGCGGCCGGTGTGGAGGCGGCCTGGCCCCTGCTGCTCGCGGCCCCCACCGGCCACGTGCTGGCTCGGGGCTGAGGGGCTCCTTGTCGCCGCCCGCGGGCTCACGTGGCACCTCTCTGGACGCAGAGGAGACAGCCGGATGCGCGCCGCCGGGGCAGGCAGGCCGCTGGGCAGCTGCGGTCACTGGGCGCTCCCGAGGCCACGTGCGTCCCGGCAGCTGCAACCGCGGGAGGCGGCCTGAGCGGCGCCCCCCGTTGCTGCCCCTCGCCTGGCCCGCGGGCTCGCCCCGCGTGCTGCCTCCCCCCTGGGCGGCACCCCCACGGCGGGCGCCCTTGCTGGCCGCTGGCACCGCCGGCATCCGGCACTCCGAGGCAGCTGCCCCGGGCCCTCCGCTCGGGCCCCAGGAGCCCGGCTGCCACTGTCTCGGGAACGGTCCTGTCGAGGCGGTCCGGAGGGTCCACCGCTCCGCAGGAGGGAGGGCAGGGGCCTGGGCCGGCAGGGGCGCGCCCTGAGTCGCTCGGCCCGGGGCAGCCAGCGGCGGGGACCGGTTGGCGTGACCCGGGGCCACGGCCTGACGGTGGGGGGGCCGGAGCGTTTGAGGGGCGCGCGGGGCGGGGCCCGGGGCCTGGTCCACGGGCGCCTGGGAAGGCCAGGTCACCGCAGCAGGGAGTGACCGGGGCCGGGAGGTCCGCGCAGGCCTGAGCTGGACGGGTCGAGGAAGGACCTGCCGGGGGCCCGGGGTCTGCCCCGCCCAGCAGGACGCTCGCCCGGTGCCTCACACTGGCCTGCGAGGGTGGGGTGAGGTCAGGAAGGGCTTCCTGGAGTAGGCGGCCTTCTCGTGAACTGTGGCCCGCGGAGGGCTGGGAGCCGCGCCTCCCCCGCGCTGGCCTCCTGTGCGGAGAGGACTGCGTCGCGGCGTCCCTCAGCGCGGGCTCTGGCGGCAGCGCGTGGCTTCTTGGACTCCGTCATCTGCGTTGGCTTCCCGGACGCTGCGTCCGTCGCTCCAGAGAGGGTTCCGTCCCTTCAGCGTCCCCGGCCCCTGACCACTGGCAGCCGCCTCGGCGTCCGTGCCCGCCCTGTTCTGGCCGCTGCCCGCCTGTGGAGTCACTCCCGATGGCCTCCAGGGCTCTCCGCTCGGGCCCCAGGAGCCCGGCTGCCACTGTCTCGAACGGTCCTGTCGAGGCGGTCCGGAGGGTCCACCGCTCCGCAGGAGGGAGGGCAGGGGCCTGGGCCGGCAGGGGCGCGCCCTGAGTCGCTCGGCCCGGGGCAGCCAGCGGCGGGGACCGGTTGGCGTGACCCGGGGCCACGGCCTGACGGTGGGGGGGCCGGAGCGTTTGAGGGGCGCGCGGGGCGGGGCCCGGGGCCTGGTCCACGGGCGCCTGGGAAGGCCAGGTCACCGCAGCAGGGAGTGACCGGGGCCGGGAGGTCCGCGCAGGCCTGAGCTGGACGGGTCGAGGAAGGACCTGCCGGGGGCCCGGGGTCTGCCCCGCCCAGCAGGACGCTCGCCCGGTGCCTCACACTGGCCTGCGAGGGTGGGGTGAGGTCAGGAAGGGCTTCCTGGAGTAGGCGGCCTTCTCGTGAACTGTGGCCCGCGGAGGGCTGGGAGCCGCGCCTCCCCCGCGCTGGCCTCCTGTGCGGAGAGGACTGCGTCGCGGCGTCCCTCAGCGCGGGCTCTGGCGGCAGCGCGTGGCTTCTTGGACTCCGTCATCTGCGTTGGCTTCCCGGACGCTGCGTCCGTCGCTCCAGAGAGGGTTCCCGTCCCCTTCAGCGTCCCCCCGGCCCCTGACCACTGGCAGCCGCCTCGGCGTCCGTGCCCGCCCTGTTCTGGCCGCTGCCCGCCTGTGGAGTCACTCCCGATGGCCTCCAGGGTCGGCCTCTCTCCCAGCGCCGTGCTCTCGGGGCCCCTCCACGTGGGGCGTGGGTCGGGGCGGCTCCACGGCGCGGCTGGGGGCGCTCCGGGTGCGGCGCGGCGCCGGGGGTCGCGGCCCTCTGGCTCCCGTGGGCGGCGCCTCTGTGCCCGCGCCGCCTCTCTCCCAGGCGCCAGCCTGATGCGGGTGCTGGGTTGGGCGGTGACTGTGACCGGCCTTCCGGGCCCCTCCGCACCGGCTCCCGCAGGGACGAGGGGGTGCGGGCGTCACCGGGCTGGCGCCCACAGCCCTCCTGCCCTCGCGTGGCCTCGCCGCGGTCTCCGTGCCCTTCGGTGCCCGACGGCGGTGCCTGTGGAAGCCTGCGGGGCCCCGGGCCCCTGCCTGCCCCACCCCGGACCCCCGCAGGGCGCCGGCCGGAGCGCGGTTCGGCTCACGCCGCCTCCTCTCTGCAGGGAGATCCAGCTGCTGAGGAGGCTGCGGCACAGGAACGTCATCCAGCTGGTGGACGTGCTGTACAACGAGGAGAAACAGAAGATATATCCTGGGCGGCGGCGCGGGGGCTGCGGGCGCGCGGGGAGGGTCCTCGGCCTGGCCGCCTCCTGGGCTGCGACGCCCAGGAGCAGGGGCTGGGCCTGCCGTCCTGCGGAGGGGCCGCCCCGCCCGGCTGGGCGCAGAGTGGCCGGGCTCGCGCCGACGTGTGGCGGGGGCCTCCGCCGGAACCCGGCTCCCACCGCTCGCTGCAGCCTCGCCCCAGCCTTCTCTGCCCTGGGCCACAGGCCCGCCCCTCCTCACTCCCCTGGGCACGGAGGTTTGAGTTCCTTCTCTGGGTAGAACGACCAGCTAGGGGCCTTCGTGCTGGACTGTGTGGGCTGAGCCCAGAGCAGGGGACACAGACCTCTGTGGGTCGGCCCCAGAGGGCCCCGGCCGTGCCCCGTGCCTGTGGTCCCCGCGGGCGCTCCGGCTGGCACTGCCCCCCACATCTGCCCGTGCCCCGGGACCGGTGAGTCTGGGGGCTCCCGCAGCGTGTGTTCTCCTTAGCGCGGCCCACGTACATGGTGATGGAGTACTGTGTGTGCGGCATGCAGGAGATGCTGGACAGCGTGCCCGAGAAGCGCTTCCCCGTGTGCCAGGCCCACGGGTGAGCACGCCTGGCCCCGCGCTGCCCGCCCCGCCTGCCACTCGGCCCTGGCGCGGAGGGACCTGCGCCTGTGTCCAGGCAGCTGATGGTGACGAGGGATTGAGTGTTTTCAGGCTCAGGGCTCTGGGGGCCTGTCTGTGGCCCCAACAGCAGCCTGTCCCTGCCCCTGTCCGCGCCCGCCGCCAAGGGCCTTCTGGTGCTGGGGGAGCCCCTGCCGCGGCCTTGCTGGCCCGAGGCCCTGCTCTCCTGGGGGGTTGGCCCCGTCCCGGCTGCTGCGGGATCAGCCGCCCGTGTGGGAGGGGCTGGGGCGGGCACGCGCAGGGCTCTGCCCGGCGGACACGGGGCTGGTGCTCACGGAGCCACGCCCGCAGGTACTTCTGCCAGCTGGTGGACGGCCTCGAGTACCTGCATGGCCAGGGCATCGTGCACAAGGACATCAAGCCCGGCAACCTGCTGCTCACCACCGGCGGCACGCTCAAGATCTCCGACCTGGGTGTGGCCGAGGTGCGGGCGGGCGGCGGGGCGGGCGGGGCCAGCGCCCAGGGCCGCTCCCGAGGGCCGCTCCCCAAGGGCCGCTCCTGAGGGCCACCTGCCGCCGCCGCAGGCCCCGCACCCGTTCGCCGAGGATGACACGTGCCGGACCAGCCAGGGCTCCCCCGCGTTCCAGCCGCCCGAGATCGCGAACGGCCTGGACACCTTCTCTGGCTTCAAGGTGGACATCTGGTCAGCAGGGGTCACGCTGTAAGTGCCCTGGCCCTGGGTCCCTCCACCCCGGGGCCTCCCTCGCCCGCAGCCCCAGGCGCCCGCCTCGGCCCACAGGGCCTGCTCGCCCAGGCGGGTCCCTCGCGTCTGGGAAGCCCGGGACAGGGTCAGGCGTGCCTGCCGGGCGCCCTGGCCCCAGGCCGGTCCCCCCCCCACTGCCCCCCACATCTGCCCGTGCCCCGGGACCGGTGAGTCTGGGGGCTCCCGCAGCGTGTGTTCTCCTTAGCGCGGCCCACGTACATGGTGATGGAGTACTGTGTGTGCGGCATGCAGGAGATGCTGGACAGCGTGCCCGAGAAGCGCTTCCCCGTGTGCCAGGCCCACGGGTGAGCACGCCTGGCCCCGCGCTGCCCGCCCCGCCTGCCACTCGGCCCTGGCGCGGAGGGACCTGCGCCTGTGTCCAGGCAGCTGATGGTGACGAGGGATTGAGTGTTTTCAGGCTCAGGGCTCTGGGGGCCTGTCTGTGGCCCCAACAGCAGCCTGTCCCTGCCCCTGTCCGCGCCCGCCGCCAAGGGCCTTCTGGTGCTGGGGGAGCCCCTGCCGCGGCCTTGCTGGCCCGAGGCCCTGCTCTCCTGGGGGGTTGGCCCCGTCCCGGCTGCTGCGGGATCAGCCGCCCGTGTGGGAGGGGCTGGGGCGGGCACGCGCAGGGCTCTGCCCGGCGGACACGGGGCTGGTGCTCACGGAGCCACGCCCGCAGGTACTTCTGCCAGCTGGTGGACGGCCTCGAGTACCTGCATGGCCAGGGCATCGTGCACAAGGACATCAAGCCCGGCAACCTGCTGCTCACCACCGGCGGCACGCTCAAGATCTCCGACCTGGGTGTGGCCGAGGTGCGGGCGGGGCCGGGCGGGGCCGGGCGCGGGGGCCAGCGCCCAGGGCCGCTCCCGAGGGCCGCTCCCCAAGGGCCGCTCCTGAGGGCCACCTGCCGCCGCCGCAGGCCCTGCACCCGTTCGCCGAGGATGACACGTGCCGGACCAGCCAGGGCTCCCCCGCGTTCCAGCCGCCCGAGATCGCGAACGGCCTGGACACCTTCTCTGGCTTCAAGGTGGACATCTGGTCAGCAGGGGTCACGCTGTAAGTGCCCTGGCCCTGGGTCCCTCCACCCCGGGGCCTCCCTCGCCCCGCAGCCCCAGGCGCCCGCCTCGGCCCACAGGGCCTGCTCGCCCGGGCGGGTCCCTCGCGTCTGGGGAAGCCCGGGACAGGGTCAGGCGTGCCTGCCGGGGGCGCCTCTCCTCCCGGCCCCTTGGCCCAGCGCTGGCGTGCGCCCGTGGCGGGCCGTCCCTGGTGGCTCGGGGCTTTCTGCCCTGGCTGGCCCCGCGCACCCACACGGAGTGACCCGCGGGCGTCTGTCCCTCCCAGCGCCGGCAGCCGTGCGGGGCCTCCCCTGCCCCGTGAGCGCACGGGCTTGGGGGCGTCTGCGTCCCCGCGGTCGCCACTGTTGCCGTCTGCTTGGGGGCATCCGTCCCCGTCCCTTCGGGGGACGGGGCGTGGCAGGGGCTTCGGGCCAGGCGGGCTCCCGCCGGGCCGGCGCTGACGGGCCCTCCTCCGGCCGCAGCTACAATATCACGACAGGCCTGTACCCGTTCGAGGGCGACAACATCTACAAGCTGTTTGAGAACATCGGGAAGGGGGACTACACCATCCCGGGGGACTGCGGACCCCCACTCTCAGACCTGCTCAGAGGTGAGGCCCCCGCCCCACTCGCCCGCCCATCCCCCAGCCGGCAGGGCCCAGCCTGGCGTGGCGTGGAGGCAGCCCCTGGGGAGCGCCGGGCGGCCGGCTCTGGGGGCTCCTGCCGCCTCTCCCCGCCGCGCGTCCCCGGCTCCGCGGGAGGCGGCGCTCTTGGTGCGGGGCCGGGGCCACGCAGGCCTCCTGGGGTCTGGCCGAAGTTAGGCGCTGTGTTGGTTTTTATGGCCACAGTACGTGACTTGCGGGACCCCGTTCTCTGACCCGGGGTTCCGCCCAGGTCTACAGCGCTGGGAGCGCCCGTCCTCAGCCAGACTCGGGGAGCTCCCGGCTGAAGGCAGTGTCGGGGCGCGGTGCGTCCGGGGTGCTGCCCTGTGTGACCAGCGCCGTCCTGGCCTTCTGCCCGCAGTCCTGAGCCCGTGGAGCTGACCTGGCGCTTGGCTTGGGCCGGACGTGCGGTCTGTGCAGGCGCACAAGCTGCCGTGGGCCTGGTGGCTCCAGAGCCTGCTGACGGCCGCGCCGTGCCGGGTCTCGGGCGCTGGGGAAGGTGCGGCGAGGCTGTGCCACTGTTGGCGCGCTCCCCGTCCCGGCCGCCCTGACGCGGGGCTCGCCTCCTTCAGGGACTCGAGAGGCGGGCGATGGCGGCGTGGCCGGCCGGGACCCAGCCCCCCACCCGAGCACGCCAGAGCTCTTGGGCCCCGTCCGCTGCGGCTCCGCCCAGCTCCAGCGCGCAGAGGCCTGGGGCCCGCTTTCCTCGGGCTCTCGTGGGCTGGGTTCTGTCCGTCCTGTGCTCGCTGTGCTCCCGTGACACAGGTCCTGGGCGGTCTCGCGTGAGTGCCTGCAGCACCGCGAGGCAGGGGCCTTGCCGGCTGGTCCCGGGGTCCCGCCCGCAGGCTCCAGCGCAGGGCCGGGCTCTGGGCGGGCTGAGGACTAGATCCCACCTGCCACGCCTGAGACCCGGGACCCCAAGTCAGTGAGAGAACCCGAAGCCGGCGGATGAGGTGCTGGGGGGCACCGGTGTCCCCCTCCCCGGTGCAGGCAGCGTGTCCGTCCCCTCCCCCGCGGGCCGCCACAGGTCTCTGGAGCCCCGCCCCGCCCCGCCGCGCCCTCCCGCAGTGGGGCCGGCCAGTAGCCTCCTCGCTCCACTCAGGCGAGCTCTGAGCTCGGGCTTCGGAAGTGGTTTCCTGAGGACACAGGTGCCCGGGGGCTGGGAGGTGGGGCGTGGGGGCCACGGGCTCCTTCCCCTGCAGGAGGCCTTGCCCCTTTGCATCTGGGCCCCAGCAGAGGCCTCTGCACCGGGTGGAGGGTGTCGCCCTGGAGGCCCTGGCTCTCCCGCCGCTGCCTTGGGGCTCTGGGGCTCCAGGCTTCACTGGCAGCGCCGGTCCCGTGCGCTGGCTCCTCAGGGCGCGTGGACAGGCTCCGGATCCCTCGGCGGGCGCTCCGCCTGTGCTCCGGCCTGTGCTGGCCGCGCGCTCGACCTCGGTCCGCTGCGTCCGCCAGGCAGCCCCAGTGCAGCAGGGCCGGGGCCTGCGGGGCGTCCCCCTCCCACTGGGCGTCCCCGCCTCCGCCTCGCTGACCTCGCCTCCGCGCTGCTCTCCCGGCAGGGATGCTGGAGTACGAGCCGGCCAGGCGCTTCTCCCTCCAGCAGATCCGGCAGCACAGGCGAGTCCCGGGGCTGGGTCGGGAGGCCGGGCGCAGCGGTCTCGCCGGCTCCGTCTCTCCCGCTGGCCCACCTGCTCCGCGGCTGCGCCCGCACAGGTCGTCGCGGGCACCGGGGCGGGCTGGCGGGGGAGCTGGTCCAGAGGAGCTGACGCCCCGCTCCCACAGCTGGTTCCGGAAGAAGCACCCGCCGGCCGAGCAGCCGGTGCCCATCCCGCCGAGCGCGGGCTGCAGGGACCGGTGGCGCGGCATGACGGTGCTGCCCTACCTCGAGGACCTGCACAGCGGCGCCGCCGACGGGGACGACGAGCTCTTCGACATCGAGGACGACGTCATCTACACTCAGGACTTCACGGTGCCCGGTGAGCCCCGCGGGGGGAGGGGCCCGCCCTGGCCCGAGGGTCCGCTGGCCCTGCCCGCGCCGCGCCCCGCTGACGCCCGGCCTTCTTCCCCAGGTGGCGAGGAGGCGGCCGAGGCAGGCGTAGAGAGGCCCAGGCCTCTGGGGAGAGAGCTGCGGCCAGGGCCCGCGAGGAGCCCCAGCCCTAGCGCAGTGCCGCCCCGCCCCCGCCCCCCGCCCCCCGCGGGCCCTCGCTGACCTGCCCTGGGGCTGCCCACAGGCTTTCCATAAAGGTCTGCCCACTGTGCGCGTGCCGTCCTGCTTGCCTGGGCTCGCCGGCCAGGCCTCGGTGTGCTCTGCGGAGGGAGCCCTGGGCGGCGGGCGCCTGCGGGCGCGGCGGGCCTCTGGCGCCCATGGTGGCTGCAGCCAGCCCGTTGGCGTCCTGGGTCAGGTCGGAGCCACAGCCCTGGGAGCCTCGGCCCCAGCCCCGGCCCGAGTCAGGCCTCCTGGACCTCTGTCCCCTGCCAGTGAGGCACGAGGCGTCCTCCTCTGGGAGGCACTGGGGCCCCAGGACAGGTGCCTCCCGGCCCCCAGAGCCCCGCTGGGCCCTGAGCACGCACCGTCCCTTCGGTCCCGGGCTGCTTTCCACGGGTGCGGGTGGCTCGCCCCAGCACTCCCTGGTGCGCGCAGGGCCGGCCGGCCCCCAGGGCCAGCAGCTTCCCTCCAGCCCCCCGTCAGGGCTGCGCAGTGGGGTTCCTTGCTCTGTGCCTTCGTCCTGTTGCAGTTGGCTGGTCGGGCCAGTGGCCCCACGGCCTTGAGGACAAGGAGGGCAGGTCCTGAGCCTGCGGCCCGTCCCCCAGCTGTGGCCACTGTGCCAGAGGCTGGCCCCGCGGTCCTGCAGTCGTGGTGCTCCGTGGCCGGAAGCCCCTCCCCGATCACAGCCCCCAGCCCCGCACTGAGTTGTGACAGGAGCCGCTCACCGCACACACACCGGGACGGGGGTGGGGGTGGTGGCGGGCAAGGTCTCGAGGCCGAGGCTGGCCCTGGACGCCGCTGGCCGACCCCGCCGTGGGTGTGGAGGTGGGCTCGAGGCGGCTGGGGTGGTGCGCCCCGCGCCCTCCCTCGCCCTCAGTGGCGCACCTCAGGGCCCCGGGACCCAGTGAGGGCGGGCAGCCTGCCCGGGAGGGACAGGGCCCAGGAGGCGCCGGGGCTGGCCCCGGTGTTTGTGCCCGGCATGGAGAGCCGGGCCGGGGCTCTGGCGGGAGAGACATCGGGTCCGGATGCCTGGCTCGAGCCCAGATCCTCGTGTGCCCCAGGGCCCAGCGGCCTCTGCCTTCCCAGGTCAGAGCGCTGGGGCTCGGGCCCGGGGCTCCGGGCCTCCACCACGTGGCCATCCGCCTGAGAGCAGAGAGCCCGGCTCTGCTCAGAGGGCCTCCGCCCGGGCCTCGCTGGGCCCTGAGCACGCACCGTCCCTTCGGTCCCGGGCTGCTTTCCACGGGTGCGGGTGGCTCGCCCCAGCACTCCCTGGTGCGCGCAGGGCCGGCCGGCCCCCAGGGCCAGCAGCTTCCCTCCAGCCCCCCGTCAGGGCTGCGCAGTGGGGTTCCTTGCTCTGTGCCTTCGTCCTGTTGCAGTTGGCTGGTCGGGCCAGTGGCCCCACGGCCTTGAGGACAAGGAGGGCAGGTCCTGAGCCTGCGGCCCGTCCCCCAGCTGTGGCCACTGTGCCAGAGGCTGGCCCAGGGTCCTGCAGTCGTGGTGCTCCGTGGCCGGAAGCCCCTCCCCGATCACAGCCCCCAGCCCCGCACTGAGTTGTGACAGGAGCCGCTCACCGCACACACACCGGGATGGGGGTGGGGGTGGTGGCGGGCAAGGTCTCGAGGCCGAGGCTGGCCCTGGACGCCGCTGGCCGACCCCGCCGTGGGTGTGGAGGTGGGCTCGAGGCGGCTGGGGTGGTGCGCCCCGCGCCCTCCCTCGCCCTCAGTGGCGCACCTCAGGGCCCCGGGACCCAGTGAGGGCGGGCAGCCTGCCCGGGAGGGACAGGGCCCAGGAGGCGCCGGGGCTGGCCCCGGTGTTTGTGCCCGGCATGGAGAGCCGGGCCGGGGCTCTGGCGGGAGAGACATCGGGTCCGGATGCCTGGCTCGAGCCCAGATCCTCGTGTGCCCCAGGGCCCAGCGGCCTCTGCCTTCCCAGGTCAGAGCGCTGGGGCTCGGGCCCGGGGCTCCGGGCCTCCACCACGTGGCCATCCGCCTGAGAGCAGAGAGCCCGGCTCTGCTCAGAGGGCCTCCCGCCGGCTCCTCCGATGAGGCCTCGTGAGAGGACCAGGCAGGGCAGGTGGGCAGCTGGGCAGGGCGCCGGGCCCGGGCAGGCGCGGTGTGGGCGTGCGGGCCCTGGGACCCCTGGTCAGCGCACACGTGCCTCTCCCTCCTAGGACAGGTCCTCGAGGAGGAGGCCGGGCGGAGCGCCCAGGGCCGGGGCGCCCAGGGCCGGGGCCTACCCAAAGCCGTGTGCGTGAACGGCACCGAGGCTGCCCCGCTGGGCGCCAGGTCGAAGGCCGAACGCCGGGCCAGTGCCGCCTCCAACCCTGCCCGCAAGGCCTGCTCGGCCAGCAGCAAGCTCCGCCGGCTGTCCGCCTGCAAGCAGCAGTGAGCGCCGCCCGCAGGTAGGGTGGGGGGCCTGCCGCGGGCCCTCCCTGGCGGTGCCCGGCGCCGGCCGCGGCCTGGGTTGGGGCTGGAGGCGGTCGCTCCTGCAGGACGCTGGCACCGCCGGGGTGGGCAGAGACGCAGCCGTGTGTGGGGAGCGGCTTGAGGCTGGGTGGTGCCCCCCGTGTCCGTGGGGGCGGGCGTGTGGGCAGCCTAGGGTCCCCGCGCCTGCCCGCCCCACCCAGTGGGCGCACCTCGGGGCCCTGGCACCCAGAGAGGGTGGGCAGCCTGCACGGGTGGGGCGGGGCCCGGGAGGGAGGCGGCTCTCCAGCAGACCCCTGGCCCACAGGCCGAGGGCCCGCCCGCCGTCTGCCGGGGGCTCCTGGCACTGGTGGGGGCGGGGGCTGGGCTCTGACCGAAGCTGTCGTCCCCGGCTCCTCCTCCCAGCCCTGACTCACCAGTCCAGAGTGTGGTGGGCCGGGCCCATAGGCCTGGAACCCCACTGCCCCCCGCAGAGCCTGTCTGGCCACACCCCTCTCCCCAGGAACAGCCCCGACCTGACCTGCTCCTCTCTGAGCCAATCAGGCGGGCAGGACCTCCTGGGAGCGAGGCCCGGTGGTGCGGCCGAAGGGCTGCACTTGGTCCCGTCGAGCGGCCAGAGATGCCTGAGGCGGCCCCTCGAGGCTGCGCTGCCTTGCTGGAGGTGGCTGCCCGCACTCTGGGACCAGCCTCAGTCCCCACCCTCCGGAGGGCCCCAGGGCAGGCCTGCCGGCTGGAGGGCAGGGCTCTGCTTGGCCCAGAAGTGACCCACCTTCTGTCCTGGTTCTAGCCTGCGTCCAGGAGCCCGGCCAGGTTCGGCTGTCTTCCCGTCGACAGTTGGCGGTTGCCTGCCGCCAGGAAGGCCACCGGCGACCTCCGTGCTGACCGCCCCTCTGGAAGCCAGAGGAACCTTGGAGGGCTGTGGCTGGGGATGGCAGGGACGAGTCCGGCCCTCCCTGGTGGACACGTCCGCCTGCTGACTGCAGTCCTGTGGCGACGCCGGGCCATGCGCCTCAACCCTGCCCGCAAGGCCTGCTCGGCCAGCAGCAAGCTGCCGGCTGTCCGCCTGCAAGCAGCAGTGAGCGCCGCCCGCAGGTAGGGTGGGGGGCCTGCCGCGGGCCCTCCCTGGCGGTGCCCGGCGCCGGCCGCGGCCTGGGTTGGGGCTGGAGGCGGTCGCTCCTGCAGGACGCTGGCACCGCCGGGGTGGGCAGAGACGCAGCCGTGTGTGGGGAGCGGCTTGAGGCTGGGTGGTGCCCCCCGTGTCCGTGGGGGCGGGCGTGTGGGCAGCCTAGGGTCCCCGCGCCTGCCCGCCCCACCCAGTGGGCGCACCTCGGGGCCCTGGCACCCAGAGAGGGTGGGCAGCCTGCACGGGTGGGGCGGGGCCCGGGAGGGAGGCGGCTCTCCAGCAGACCCCTGGCCCACAGGCCGAGGGCCCGCCCGCCGTCTGCCGGGGGCTCCTGGCACTGGTGGGGGCGGGGGCTGGGCTCTGACCGAAGCTGTCGTCCCCGGCTCCTCCTCCCAGCCCTGACTCACCAGTCCAGAGTGTGGTGGGCCGGGCCCATAGGCCTGGAACCCCACTGCCCCCCGCAGAGCCTGTCTGGCCACACCCCTCTCCCCAGGAACAGCCCCGACCTGACCTGCTCCTCTCTGAGCCAATCAGGCGGGCAGGACCTCCTGGGAGCGAGGCCCGGTGGTGCGGCCGAAGGGCTGCACTTGGTCCCGTCGAGCGGCCAGAGATGCCTGAGGCGGCCCCTCGAGGCTGCGCTGCCTTGCTGGAGGTGGCTGCCCGCACTCTGGGACCAGCCTCAGTCCCCACCCTCCGGAGGGCCCCAGGGCAGGCCTGCCGGCTGGAGGGCAGGGCTCTGCTTGGCCCAGAAGTGACCCACCTTCTGTCCTGGTTCTAGCCTGCGTCCAGGAGCCCGGCCAGGTTCGGCTCGTCTTCCCGTCGACAGTTGGCCGGTTGCCTGCCGCCAGGAAGGCCACCGCGGCGACCTCCGTGCTGACCGCCCCTCTGGAAGCCAGAGGAACCTTGGAGGGCTGTGGCTGGGGGATGGCAGGGACGAGTCCGGCCCTCCCCTGGTGGACACGTCCGCCTGCTGACTGCAGTCCTGTGCTGAGCCCCTTCCCCCAGCCAGGGGAGGAGGGAGAGGGCCCCGGGTGGCCCCGGCCAGCCTCTGCCATGCACTTTACGTTGAGACTACTGGTTCTCAGAACACCCGCCCCGCCGCCTCTTTCTACTCCGCCACTGGTTAGCGCCGCCCACACCCGCGGATGTGTTCACACTGACCACAGCCGGCGGGATGGGCGGCAGGTGTGGGCCTGCTGACCGAGACGCATGCCCTGTGCCCAAGGGAGCCAGGCGGCCGCCTTGTGTTTGTTGTTTGGTTGGTTCCTTTTTCTTTCCTTTTTTTTTTAAGGAAAAAATAAAACAGGTGGATTTGAGCTGTGGTTGTGAGGGGTGTTTGGGAGCGGTGCGGGTGGCAGGCGTGCTGTCGGGTGTCGGGGGTCTGAGCCAGAGCTGAGGCCCTTTGGGGGTCCCCCAGTGGAGGGCCTGGCCGGGGAGCCTGGTGGAGACCTGGGCCTCTCCGGCGTACTCACTTCTGGCCATGCTGGATCTCGGCCTCCCCAAAGCTCCACAGGCCCCTCTGCTCTCTTGGGTCCCGAGAGAAAACCCAGAGCAAGCAAGAGTATGTGGTAAATATTTATAATCAACCATAAAACACAGACTCCATCACTGGATGGCTCACGGACCGCAGAAAGCTTTGGAGGGAGGGGCAGGGCGGAGCCACTCGGCCGCTGGCGAGGGCCAGAGATGCCTGAGGCGGCCCCTCGAGGCTGCGCTGCCTTGCTGGAGGTGGCTGCCCGCACTCTGGGACCAGCCTCAGTCCCCACCCTCCGGAGGGCCCCAGGGCAGGCCTGCCGGCTGGAGGGCAGGGCTCTGCTTGGCCCAGAAGTGACCCACCTTCTGTCCTGGTTCTAGCCTGCGTCCAGGAGCCCGGCCAGGTTCGGCTGTCTTCCCGTCGACAGTTGGCCGGTTGCCTGCCGCCAGGAAGGCCACCGCGGCGACCTCCGTGCTGACCGCCCCTCTGGAAGCCAGAGGAACCTTGGAGGGCTGTGGCTGGGGGATGGCAGGGACGAGTCCGGCCCTCCCCTGGTGGACACGTCCGCCTGCTGACTGCAGTCCTGTGCTGAGCCCCTTCCCCCAGCCAGGGGAGGAGGGAGAGGGCCCCGGGTGGCCCCGGCCAGCCTCTGCCATGCACTTTACGTTGAGACTACTGGTTCTCAGAACACCCGCCCCGCCGCCTCTTTCTACTCCGCCACTGGTTAGCGCCGCCCACACCCGCGGATGTGTTCACACTGACCACAGCCGGCGGGATGGGCGGCAGGTGTGGGCCTGCTGACCGAGACGCATGCCCTGTGCCCAAGGGAGCCAGGCGGCCGCCTTGTGTTTGTTGTTTGGTTGGTTCCTTTTTCTTTCCTTTTTTTTTTAAGGAAAAAATAAAACAGGTGGATTTGAGCTGTGGTTGTGAGGGGTGTTTGGGAGCGGTGCGGGTGGCAGGCGTGCTGTCGGGTGTCGGGGGTCTGAGCCAGAGCTGAGGCCCTTTGGGGGTCCCCCAGTGGAGGGCCTGGCCGGGGAGCCTGGTGGAGACCTGGGCCTCTCCGGCGTACTCACTTCTGGCCATGCTGGATCTCGGCCTCCCCAAAGCTCCACAGGCCCCTCTGCTCTCTTGGGTCCCGAGAGAAAACCCAGAGCAAGCAAGAGTATGTGGTAAATATTTATAATCAACCATAAAACACAGACTCCATCACTGGATGGCTCACGGACCGCAGAAAGCTTTGGAGGGAGGGGCAGGGCGGAGCCACTCGGCCGCTGGCGAGGGCTGCCCGTCTTTTGGCAATAAATAAAGCTTGGGAAACTTGAAGCCTTGACCATTGGGCTCTCTGTCTCCAACACGGGCGAGTCCTGGCGGCTCCCTGGACGGAGCGGTCACGGGCGTGCGGTACGCTCGGCATGCGGAGGGGTGCAGACACCAGGGAGGAGCGCGGCGGGGCCGTGCGCGGGGCGGGGGCGGCGGCAGCGGTTATTGCTCGGAGGGGGCGCGGACTGCCGCGAGCACTCGCCGCGGTGAGGTAAACGGCGTCGGGGGGCTGGCGGCCTCGAGCGAACCTCCCGCCGGGGGACAGCACGCGCTCGGCTGACCCCCAGCGCCCCGTGGATGCTGCGCGAGCGCCGCGGCGCGGACGGCTGCGCGGGCCAACGCGAGGCGCTCTGCGCATGCGTCCCACGCAGTCGCGCTCCCCGCCCCTGCCCGAGGCAAGCCCCGCGCGTGCGCGCCCGGGAGCGACGCTCGAGACGCTGCGCCGCGCGCTTGGCGGTCCCCCACCGCCCGAGGCCCGTCTGGGGCCCAGGGAAGCTGAACGCGGCCCTCGGGGCCCCAAGATTCCGCCCGCTCCCGCTCGTCGACCCGGCCGAGTGCCGGCAGGGGGCGTGTGCGTGCGCACACCGGGGCCACGCGGGGCGCCTGGGGCACCGCGCTTGTGCGCCAAACCCCCGGTCGGCGCGCCGGGGCGTGGCGCCCCAGGTGTGTCCGAGGCCCGGTCGGTGCCGAATAAGCTGACGAGGTGGGCGCGGGGCGCAGACTTAGACCGGGCTATGGTCGGGGGACGTGGGCGCGGCCGCGGCCAGCGCAGGTGCCACGGCGACCGCCTGGGCCAGGCGCGGCGGGAAGAGCCGGTCGTCGAGGCTGGCCACCAGCTTGTCCAGCAGCGCGCCCGGTGGCCCCGCGCACAGGCCGGAGCCCGGGCAGCCGCCACCGGGCTCCTCCTCGATGACGGGGATGGCTGGGGTGGCCGGGTCGTCGCCTGCTCGGCCGTCGGGTGGGCAGTCGACGCTGTCTCCACGGCGCAGGGGCGCACGCGCTGGGCGGGTGGCTCCGGGCTGGGCCACGGACGAGGCCGGGGGTGCCGCGCGCGCGCCGGGGTCGCTGTGCTGCCGGCCGCGCTGCTGCCACTGCTTGCGAGCGTGGGGGTGCGGGTGCGCGCGCGCCCTGTGGCGGGCCGGGGCGGCCGGGGCGTCGTCGAAGTGCGGGTCGTGGCGAAGGAACTCGTGGAAGAGGGCGTCCGTCTTCTCGTCGATGCTGTAATCGCGGCGCGGGGCGCGGCGCGGCCAGGCGCGGGCTCCGGGGACGCGCGGACTCCTCGGGAGCGGGGCTCTCGAAGCTGCAGCCCACGGTGGCGTCGCGGCCCACGCTCGTGAAGGAAGTGCGCTTCTCGGGCGCGCTGGGCGGCGCGTCGTCACCCGCGCCGCGGCCCTCGATGCTGGCGTAGCCACTGTCCATCTGCAGCAGCTTGCGCGGCCCGCCCGTCTCGCTGTCCGCTGGCCTGGGTGTGGGTGTGGGCGGAGGCGAGGGTGGTGGAAAGGTGGGCGCGGCGCCCCCAGAGCCTGAGCCCGGGCTATGGTCGGGGGACGTGGGCGCGGCCGCGGCCAGCGCAGGTGCCACGGCGACCGCCTGGGCCAGGCGCGGCGGGAAGAGCCGGTCGTCGAGGCTGGCCACCAGCTTGTCCAGCAGCGCGCCCGGTGGCCCCGCGCACAGGCCGGAGCCCGGGCAGCCGCCACCGGGCTCCTCCTCGATGACGGGGATGGCTGGGGTGGCCGGGTCGTCGCCTGCTCGGCCGTCGGGTGGGCAGTCGACGCTGTCTCCACGGCGCAGGGGCGCACGCGCTGGGCGGGTGGCTCCGGGCTGGGCCACGGACGAGGCCGGGGGTGCCGCGCGCGCGCCGGGGTCGCTGTGCTGCCGGCCGCGCTGCTGCCACTGCTTGCGAGCGTGGGGGTGCGGGTGCGCGCGCGCCCTGTGGCGGGCCGGGGCGGCCGGGGCGTCGTCGAAGTGCGGGTCGTGGCGAAGGAACTCGTGGAAGAGGGCGTCCGTCTTCTCGTCGATGCTGTAATCGCGGCGCGGGGCGCGGCGCGGCCAGGCGCGCGGGCTCCGGGGACGCGCGGACTCCTCGGGAGCGGGGCTCTCGAAGCTGCAGCCCACGGTGGCGTCGCGGCCCACGCTCGTGAAGGAAGTGCGCTTCTCGGGCGCGCTGGGCGGCGCGTCGTCACCCGCGCCGCGGCCCTCGATGCTGGCGTAGCCACTGTCCATCTGCAGCAGCTTGCGCGGCCCGCCCGTCTCGCTGTCCGCTGGCCTGGGTGTGGGTGTGGGCGGAGGCGAGGGTGGTGGAAAGGTGGGCGCGGCGCCCCCAGAGCCTGAGCCCGAGCTGTCGCCGCTGCGCACCGAGTCGCGATCGTTGCCGCTGCTGCTGTGGTCCGAGGCAGCGGCCGCGTGCAGCTCGAGAGAGGCGCGCAGGCTCCAGATGTCCCGGTAGATGGTCTGAGCCTGCTCGGGCCCAGCGTCTCGCTCACCATCTGAGTCCTGCAGCTGTTCAGGCCCCGCGAGGACGCCGCGCTCAGGGGGGGACTCGGGGTCCACTCCGCCCGCAGAGCCCACCTCCTCGGCTGCCTCTAGCCTGCAAGCCAGGCCGCAGTCAGGCGGCTGCACGCCCCCAGGCCACCCCGCGTCCCCTCACTGGCCACCCTGCGTCAGGGTCCAGGAGGGGGGCGGGTGGGAACCCTCTAGGCTTGGCCAGACCCTGTGGAAGATGAGGCGTCGGAGTGCCGCCTGTCCTCTGACCCGGACGCTCCTGGGTAAACCCAGAGCTGTGCTGGGCCTGCCACTTCCACCGGAGTCTCCCGGGATGAGAGGTGGGCGGGAACACGTGTGTCCCCGTGGCTGGTTCATGCCGATGTATGGCAGCAGCCAACACAACATTGTAAAGCAATGATCCTTCAGTTAAAAACGAGTAACTTTAAAAAATAGAAAACTTTTACAAGAAAACGTGGCCCGGGTATCGGCTGGCCCCGTACCCAGCAAGAGGCAAGGCTCTTTCTTGGGAGATGCCTTATTCCTAAGAGCTCTGCACACCGAGGGGTGACTGGGGACAGACGGGACCAGGGGGGGCCCGGCCCCTGGGCAACCCCAGGGCCGCCGCCTCCGCCCTCCGGCGTAGACTGACAGGGAGCCGAGTGGAAGACACGCACAGGAAAGGCTGACCTCCCCAGCCAGGAGGTGCCCAGGCCTAGGAAGCCTGCCCCGCTCCTTGGGTCCAGCTGCCCGTCCCCGGGGCCCAGAGCTTCCGCAGAGCTGCCCTTGGGCTGGGGGCCAGGGCGGCAGCTGCTTGTAATAATTTCTGAGCTACAGGTGAAAGGCTGGCGCTGGGTGTGGGTGTGGGCGGCCGCCCGTCTCGCTGTCCGCTGGCCTGGGTGTGGTGTGGGCGAGGCGAGGGTGGTGGAAAGGTGGGCGCGGCGCCCCCAGAGCCTGAGCCCGAGCTGTCGCCGCTGCGCACCGAGTCGCGATCGTTGCCGCTGCTGCTGTGGTCCGAGGCAGCGGCCGCGTGCAGCTCGAGAGAGGCGCGCAGGCTCCAGATGTCCCGGTAGATGGTCTGAGCCTGCTCGGGCCCAGCGTCTCGCTCACCATCTGAGTCCTGCAGCTGTTCAGGCCCCGCGAGGACGCCGCGCTCAGGGGGGGACTCGGGGTCCACTCCGCCCGCAGAGCCCACCTCCTCGGCTGCCTCTAGCCTGCAAGCCAGGCCGCAGTCAGGCGGCTGCACGCCCCCAGGCCACCCCGCGTCCCCTCACTGGCCACCCTGCGTCAGGGTCCAGGAGGGGGGCGGGTGGGAACCCTCTAGGCTTGGCCAGACCCTGTGGAAGATGAGGCGTCGGAGTGCCGCCTGTCCTCTGACCCGGACGCTCCTGGGTAAACCCAGAGCTGTGCTGGGCCTGCCACTTCCACCGGAGTCTCCCGGGATGAGAGGTGGGCGGGAACACGTGTGTCCCCGTGGCTGGTTCATGCCGATGTATGGCAGCAGCCAACACAACATTGTAAAGCAATGATCCTTCAGTTAAAAACGAGTAACTTTAAAAAATAGAAAACTTTTACAAGAAAACGTGGCCCGGGTATCGGCTGGCCCCGTACCCAGCAAGAGGCAAGGCTCTTTCTTGGGAGATGCCTTATTCCTAAGAGCTCTGCACACCGAGGGGTGACTGGGGACAGACGGGACCAGGGGGGGCCCGGCCCCTGGGCAACCCCAGGGCCGCCGCCTCCGCCCTCCGGCGTAGACTGACAGGGAGCCGAGTGGAAGACACGCACAGGAAAGGCTGACCTCCCCAGCCAGGAGGTGCCCAGGCCTAGGAAGCCTGCCCCGCTCCTTGGGTCCAGCTGCCCGTCCCCGGGGCCCAGAGCTTCCGCAGAGCTGCCCTTGGGCTGGGGGCCAGGGCGGCAGCTGCTTGTAATAATTTCTGAGCAGCAGGGGCATGGCCAGGCAAGAGGGACCCCGGGGCCAGCGCAGCGTTCCTTAGGCCCTCGGCTCCAGCCGGAAGCAGCGGGCTCGCCCCCGCGGCAGCCCCCTCGCACCCCTCTACCCTTACCCAGTCTCCCCCGCTTCCCTCCTCCGGTCTGCACTGGAGAGGTGGCCCCCGCGAGGCAGCCTGCCCCTGTAGATGCAGGGGACAGGGAGGGGCGGGGGCCCACAGGTCCACCCCCGAGCGTCTCTATCTGCTGAAAAATACCTGCCGAGACTGGGGGGCGGGCTGGCGGGGCCGGCCAGGAAGGGGCGAGGGCCGGGAGAGGCCACGGTGTCCCCCGCGCTGGCGATGTACTGGATGAAGTCCACGTGGGGGGCGTCCCCCGCCTCCTGCTCCATGCTCTCGCTGGCGGCCCGCTGCCGCTGGAAGTGGTGTCGCTTGGGGGAGCCTGTGCAGAGGAGAGCGGACAGCCTGCTGAGGCCCGCCCAGCACCGGGCACTCCCCGCCTCCGAGCGAGGCCAGCAGACCCGGCCGGGCCGGGCTCTACCACGCCCCCCGGTGCGGGTGGGAGGCCAGAGCGCTGAGGGCGGAAAGGCCAGGACCGAACCCCTGCAGCCAGGGTGGGCGTGCGCGGAGGTGCCCAGGCGGCAGGCAGGTGTGGCCGGGGCGAGGGCGTGCCTGGACACAGAGTGAACAGACACACGGCCTGGCTGGGGTGCAGGAGGCCGCGGGCGGGAGAGGCGACGCCCTCTCCTGCCAGCTCCAGGTCCAGCCAGACCAGGGCGGCCGCTGGGGGATGGCCTTGGGGGTGGGGGGTGGTCATCCAGGAGACAGGTTCTGAGCGCTTCCGGCTGTAGTTGCCTCTAACCGCCTCGGGAACCACAGGCTCCACCTGGGCGCCCAGCGGTGTAGCGACGGGGCCGGCCCTGCCCGCCTCTCCCCGAACTGGGGGCCCCTCCGCCAGAACTGCCCCTCCCCCGCCCCACAGCCGCGACAAGGGACTCGCGCCCTCCCTGGTCCCCTCAGCCCAGCTCTCCTGGCACTGGCCCCCTGCCTCCGCCACCTGGCTGCAGGCGCCCTAGCAGCCTGGCCCTGCTGAGCTCCCAGGGGCAACGGAGGCCACGGGACTTGGTGCCCCACCGCCCCCGCACGATCCTCGGCTGAGGTCTGGAAGCCCCACGTCCAGGGCTCCGGGACCAGGGGGCTGCGGTGTCGAAGGCCGACCGCCTCTGGCCGCACGGGACGGCTTGCTGGCACGAAGCCGAGCCGCTGCACACGCGGCCAGGGCGGCCTCCACGTCAGCACGGCGGACGGACCACAGCGCTGAGCACGCGCTGGACAAGGCCTCACGGGGAAAGCTCGGCAGCGCCCACTCTGGCCGGACAGGCCCCGGCTCTGCTGGGGCACCGTGGGCAGCCCTGGGTCCTCCCGGCAGCCGCTGACCGTGGGCCGGTGCCCGCCTGTGAGCAGGTGGCGCCGGCCAGCCTGGCGTGGGTGCTGGGGCCGCCCTGGGCCTCGCTCTCCTCTAGGGGCTGCCGCTCACCTCTGGTGTCCAGACTGGACGCCCGCTGGCTGGGCTCCAGCTTCCATTTCTTGACCCTGAAGTAGGGGCTGGCCCCGTCCAGGCTGGCGTGGCGCCTCAGGCGGGTGAAGAACTGCAGGACGGGACCTGCCCCCGCGCCGGGGCCCGCCTCCCCGGGCCCGGCCCCGGCCCCCAGCGCGCCGGGGTTGCTGCTCCTGGCCCCCGTCTCCAGCTGCAAGGGAAGAGGGAGGCGCTGAGGCCCGCAGCCCCCGCCCGCAGCCCCGGTGCCCGCCCAGCCCGGCCACCTGTCCCTCGGGGTACAGAGGAAGGGGGGGGCGGGGCTGGGCCCCCACCACCAGCGGAGACCCTGCCTCAGAGGCTCCCCAGCCCAGGACACAGGGTAGGGATCCCGTCCCGCCGCCTGGGGTGGTCCTGACCGCAGCCCTCAAGCTGCTGGACGCCCTGGAGGGCTGCGCCAGCCGGGCCTGTGCCCGGGGCCAGCTCCTCTTCCCTCCAGGCACGGGGACCCGGCCGGGGCCCCCAGGCTGACTCCTGCGGGAGGAGGGCAGGGGACGTGTACGGGGGCCTCACCGAGCTGCCTTCCCCAGAGTCGCTGGACGCCGAGGGGCTGACCTCGAAGCCGGCGGGGCCCACGGCTGAGTTGTAGGGGTCACCTGGCAGGGCGGAGCTGGGGCCCACGGAGCGGCCGGTGAGGGCCTTCCCCGGGGGCTGTGGGACAGAGCCAGGGTGGGGGAGGAGGAAGCAGTGACAGGTCAAAGAGCACGGGTGGGGGAGGCGCGGGCGGGACCCCCGCTAGCCCTGGCCAGGCCCGCTGCCCTCCCGGCGGCGAGGGGCACGGCTGGGGGGGGCTGGGCCGGGTTCCGCGCCCCCAGCTCGGTCCAGCCGCAACCCCAGACTCACCTGGAATATGGCGAGGCTGGCCTTGGGGGCGGCCGGGGGGTGAGGGGCGGCGGCGCTGGCCTCGCCGGCGTCGCACTCGTGGATGGTGACAATCTTGAGGGGCGGCAGGCGCAGGTGGGTGAGGCGGGCGTTCTTCAGGTGGTGGAAGTCCCCCTCGGTCAGGGTGTACCTGCGCCCAGCGCGCCTGCCCGTCACCTCGGGCGCGCCACCCCCGCCCCGCCCCGCCGCCCGCCGCGGGGCTGGCCAGGCGACCTCCCGGCCCGCGCCGCCGGCCTTACCGACGGCCCTTGTCCTGCGCCTTCCGACTCTGCTCGAACAGCGCCGCTTCGTTGAAGGACACGCGGCGGCCGGTGGCGCCGGTGGCGAGGAAGTGCTCCGCCTCGGCGTCCGCGCCCTCGGGGTCCGGCCCCCTCCCCTCGGGGCCTGCGAGGAGAGCCGAGAGCCGGTGGGCCCGCGGGCCGCGGCGCCAGAGGGCCGGGAGGGCGCGGGGGCGGCGGAGCCGGGGTGGGCGGGGCAGGCGGGGTCGGCACTCGCTCAGCCGCTCACACACTCACTCACGCCGCACGCGCCTCTGAGCACCTACGCGTGGGCTTAAGGAAACAGAGATGAGTCGGGATCGAGCTGCGCCCAGTCTGGTGGGGGAGACAGACAGACACAGAAGGTCAGGCGGCCCGAGGGGCAGCTGAGGGGCCGGGAGGCGGGCAGGGGCGTGCGGGGCCTCACCGAGCTGCCTTCCCAGAGTCGCTGGACGCCGAGGCTGACCTCAGCAGGCGGGCCCACGGCTGAGTTGTAGGGTCACCTGGCAGGGCGGAGCTGGGGCCCACGGAGCGGCCGGTGAGGGCCTTCCCCGGGGGCTGTGGGACAGAGCCAGGGTGGGGGAGGAGGAAGCAGTGACAGGTCAAAGAGCACGGGTGGGGGAGGCGCGGGCGGGACCCCCGCTAGCCCTGGCCAGGCCCGCTGCCCTCCCGGCGGCGAGGGGCACGGCTGGGGGGGGCTGGGCCGGGTTCCGCGCCCCCAGCTCGGTCCAGCCGCAACCCCAGACTCACCTGGAATATGGCGAGGCTGGCCTTGGGGGCGGCCGGGGGGTGAGGGGCGGCGGCGCTGGCCTCGCCGGCGTCGCACTCGTGGATGGTGACAATCTTGAGGGGCGGCAGGCGCAGGTGGGTGAGGCGGGCGTTCTTCAGGTGGTGGAAGTCCCCCTCGGTCAGGGTGTACCTGCGCCCAGCGCGCCTGCCCGTCACCTCGGGCGCGCCACCCCCGCCCCGCCCCGCCGCCCGCCGCGGGGCTGGCCAGGCGACCTCCCGGCCCGCGCCGCCGGCCTTACCGACGGCCCTTGTCCTGCGCCTTCCGACTCTGCTCGAACAGCGCCGCTTCGTTGAAGGACACGCGGCGGCCGGTGGCGCCGGTGGCGAGGAAGTGCTCCGCCTCGGCGTCCGCGCCCTCGGGGTCCGGCCCCCTCCCCTCGGGGCCTGCGAGGAGAGCCGAGAGCCGGTGGGCCCGCGGGCCGCGGCGCCAGAGGGCCGGGAGGGCGCGGGGGCGGCGGAGCCGGGGTGGGCGGGGCAGGCACTCGCTCAGCCGCTCACACACTCACTCACGCCGCACGCGCCTCTGAGCACCTACGCGTGGGCTTAAGGAAACAGAGATGAGTCGGGATCGAGCTGCGCCCAGTCTGGTGGGGGAGACAGACAGACACAGAAGGTCAGGCGGCCCGAGGGGCAGCTGAGGGGGGCCGGGAGGGGGCGGGCAGGCCGGGACGGGGCCGGCAGGGCCTCTCACCTTGGGCAGGGTGGGCCCCGTCGTCCAGGTAGGTGGTGGTGGTCTTCTCGGCTTCCTCTGGGGTTCTGGGGAGGGCAGGAGGAGAGCCAAGTGGCCAGAGGACCCGGACGGGCCACCCCGGGGCCTGAGGGCTCGTGCCCGCAGACGGCAGGCTGAGCTGCGGGCGGCCCGGCACAGCCCCTTAGACGCCGTCCCGGCGGGCCTGGCCCGGCGCCGCACGCGGACTCGCGGGCCCCATTCCGGCTCCCGGCGGGGGGGCGGGGGTGCACACCTGTGCAGGTGCCGGTGCACCTCCCAGCAGCGCCTGCAGAGCAGCAGCGCGCCCGAGAGCACCACGAGGGAGCCCCCGACGAAGAGGGCCGTCACCACCAGCAGCAGCACGTAGTTGTCCAGGACGGGGTCGGGCTCTGCCTGCGGGCCCAGCGGTCAGCGGTCAGGGCCCGAGGGCAGCCCTCCGGCGGCCCCGGCCCACCCGCCCTCCCCCAGCCCCTCACTCACCGTGGGCCGCCCCGTGGCGTTTTCCCACGTCGTGGTCAGGGCCACCGTGGCGGCGGCGGCGGTGGAGGCCGTGGCCATGGTGGCCGTGGGCTGCATGTTGAGACTGGGAGCGGTGGCCCGGTGGGGCAGGGCCTGCTCAGCGCCTGCTCGGGTCTCCCCGCCTGCCTCCCTTCCCTGGCGTGGGAGAAGGGGCCCGCTCAGGGTCCACTCACGCCAAGGTGGTGGGGGAGCCCCAAGACAGCCCCCACTGGTTCAGATCAGACCTCCAGGTCCCCATCTTTAGAAAAGGGAAGGCGCTTGCGAATCAACAGCTTCCCCAGCCAGTGGAGCCGGCCAGGCAAGGTGGCGCGGGCCGGAGCCCTGCCCAGGCGTAGGGAAACTGAGGCCATCAGCTCACTCCCGCCAGAGCCCTGGAGACTGGGCCATCCGCCGGGCTCTGCAGCTCGGGGAGGGGGCGGAGGGCCCGCGCACCGGGACTCCCAGGTCCCGGCTCCCGGAGGCTCAGCAGGTCTCACTCCACCCAGAGCCAGTGGGAGCGAAAAGGCCAAAGGAGGCGCATCTGTTCCCAACCCTCAAGAATCTGGTTCCCATAGCGACAGCGCGAGCAGGCCGAGCTGGGGGGGGCGGGTTGCCAGGGAGCACTGCGGAGGGGAGGGGGCGCGGGGGAGGGAGGCCTCCTGCAGGGGCGGCTGGAGCCAGCCCAGGGCGGCAAGATGGCTGCTGCCGCCGCCGCCCGCTGGTGCCCGGCCGGCCGCGCGCCCCCGCCCGAGCCGGCCGGCTCCACGTCTGCCCGGTGCCCAGGGCGCCGGGGCTGGAAGGGGCTCGGCTCCCAGCGGAGGAACTGCCTGGACGTTGCACCTGACCGCTCTCGGCCGCGCACGGCTCCTCCCGGCGGGAAGGACGGGCGGCCGCGCTACGGAATGTCAGGGAACGAGTCTGGAGCCTGGATGACCAGCAGCCCCGAGTGGGCACGGCACGCGGCCCCTGCCCACCGGAAAGGGAGAGCCTGTGCACAGGTTCCGGTGCCCCCCAGCCTCTCGAGGCGCTCACCCCGACTGAACAGCGGGGAAAGAGGCCCGCAGCAGGGCAGGGTCCTGGCAAAAGCCAGGTGTCCCCGACACTTCGGGTCTCAGGCTGGCCGCGGCTCCCAGCATCCCTGGAGGGGCGCCTCTATGTAGGTCGGGAAAGGAGTTCAGGCCCCAGAGGGGGAGGAGGGCTGAGGACCAGGCGAGACAGCAGCGGCCGAGGGAAGGGAGGCGGGGACGCAGCCTCGGGCGGAGGTGGCTCACGGCCCCCCCCAGGACCGCAGGGCTCCGGCTCCCAATCGGGCTTCCCACCGCGCCCACCCCACGTCCCCAGCCAGCCCCGGGGACCGGGATGGCGAGAGCTGAAACGCAGAGAGCCGACCTCGGGCTACGCCAGGGGGCGGAAATGCCGCGGCTCTGGCCGAGTCTCTCGGGGGGAAACTGAGGCTGGGGAGGGCATAGGCGAGGGTCCCTCTCCGGGCCGCCGGCGGTGGGGTGCAGAGCCTCGCAGGCTGGCCCCACGCCGGCCCCGCGGCTCCGCTCCCGGTGTCCGGCCTCGCAGCCCCTGGGCCAAGGGCCGGTGGTCAGCGGCCGGCGCGAGCCGTGCCGCCCGGGCCCGCCCCCCGCCCGGCCCGGTGCAGCCCCCGGCCCGCACGCGCCTACCTCAGCGCCGGGGCGCGCGCCCAGGGGCGGCCGGCGGGCGGCGGCGCGGCGTTCCCGGCTGGCTCCGGCGCCCGGTAGCCGCGGCAGCAGGCGAGGAATTTATGAATGGAGAGCGCGGCGCGCGGGGGCGGCAGGCGCGAGAGGAGGGGCTGCGCACGTGATCGCGTTGGCGGCGAGCCCGCCCCGACCCGCCCGGTGCCTCCCGGTCCCGGCCGGCCGCCCCCACCGCGCTCGCCGCCGCGGCTGGCTCGCTCGCTCGCTCGCTCGGCGCGGGCCGCCGCCGCCTCTCCCCTTCCGGAGGGGGCGGGGGGCGGAGCCTGCGCCCGGCGCCCCCTCCCCACGCGGAGCCGCGAGTCTCCGCCCCCCGCCCGGCCGCGCGGCGCCTCGCCCTGGATTCGGGGGGCGCGGGAGCAGAGCGGGGTTGGTTCTGGGGCGCACGACTGCCTGTCCGCGGCTCTCCGGTGGTACAGCCTGGGGGCTGCGGGGCGGGCGCCTGTCCCTCTTCCCGCCTCTCCCCTAGTCTGGACAGCAGAGACAAGGGCGCCCACGGGCTCCCCTGCAGAGACCCCACGGCGGGTCAGCCCCGAAGCTGCTCCTTCTCACAGGGCTGTGCCTCATCCTAGACACTCAGGCCGCCAAGCTGCCACGAGCCTGGCTGGGGGCCCACCCCAGTCTGGAGGGCCTGTGTCGCCCACAGCACAAGGGCGCCCTTTGCCGTCCAGTGGAAGGGGAAGGACCATTCCCCCCCGCAGAGCCTCTGGGCAGGCAGGTGCCAGACCTGGACGGCCCGTCGCCTGCCGCGCTTCCTTCGGCTCTGTGGCTCCGCATTCCCACCCTCTGCTGCACTCTCCTCTCCGAGGCCCGCCCTGCACATTGGTGCCCGTGACTTGCTCCTGTGTGGTTTGTCCCTGCTCACCTCTGCGCCCTGACCTCCCAGAGCAGAAGTTCGTTTGCAGCTGGGTCCCTGAGCATGTCCCAGGGGCGGCACACTGGACGGAACATGCATGTTCTGTGGGTGAAAGGGAGAACTGCTGAAGGAGGACGAGGGCCATCAGGGGACGACTACCTGGGAAGGCTGACCCCAGGTAGCGTGCGCAAAGCCCCCGAGGTCCCAGACTGTGGGCTGAAGAGGAACATGCAGGAGGAACAGGGGGAAGCCAGTTTGGGCGGCAAAAACGGAGCCCGGCTGGCTCCGGCGCCCGGTAGCCGCGGCAGCAGGCGAGGAATTTATGAATGGAGAGCGCGGCGCGCGGGGCGGCAGGCGCGAGAGGAGGGGCTGCGCACGTGATCGCGTTGGCGGCGAGCCCGCCCCGACCCGCCCGGTGCCTCCCGGTCCCGGCCGGCCGCCCCCACCGCGCTCGCCGCCGCGGCTGGCTCGCTCGCTCGCTCGCTCGGCGCGGGCCGCCGCCGCCTCTCCCCTTCCGGAGGGGGCGGGGGGCGGAGCCTGCGCCCGGCGCCCCCTCCCCACGCGGAGCCGCGAGTCTCCGCCCCCCGCCCGGCCGCGCGGCGCCTCGCCCTGGATTCGGGGGGCGCGGGAGCAGAGGGGGGTTTGGGTTTCCCTGGGGCGCACGACTGCCTGTCCGCGGCTCTCCGGTGGTACAGCCTGGGGGCTGCGGGGCGGGCGCCTGTCCCTCTTCCCGCCTCTCCCCTAGTCTGGACAGCAGAGACAAGGGCGCCCACGGGCTCCCCTGCAGAGACCCCACGGCGGGTCAGCCCCGAAGCTGCTCCTTCTCACAGGGCTGTGCCTCATCCTAGACACTCAGGCCGCCAAGCTGCCACGAGCCTGGCTGGGGGCCCACCCCAGTCTGGAGGGCCTGTGTCGCCCACAGCACAAGGGCGCCCTTTGCCGTCCAGTGGAAGGGGAAGGACCATTCCCCCCCGCAGAGCCTCTGGGCAGGCAGGTGCCAGACCTGGACGGCCCGTCGCCTGCCGCGCTTCCTTCGGCTCTGTGGCTCCGCATTCCCACCCTCTGCTGCACTCTCCTCTCCGAGGCCCGCCCTGCACATTGGTGCCCGTGACTTGCTCCTGTGTGGTTTGTCCCTGCTCACCTCTGCGCCCTGACCTCCCAGAGCAGAAGTTCGTTTGCAGCTGGGTCCCTGAGCATGTCCCAGGGGCGGCACACTGGACGGAACATGCATGTTCTGTGGGTGAAAGGGAGAACTGCTGAAGGAGGACGAGGGCCATCAGGGGACGACTACCTGGGAAGGCTGACCCCAGGTAGCGTGCGCAAAGCCCCCGAGGTCCCAGACTGTGGGCTGAAGAGGAACATGCAGGAGGAACAGGGGGAAGCCAGTTTGGGGTTCTGGGCACTGGAATGATAGACACCGCCCCTCTGGCTGTGTGTGAAGGCACCGCGCGGGAGGCCAGCGAGGAGCGGTGGGCCCGTCCAAGCCAGTGATGGCGGCTGCAGTGACGGAGCCGGCTGGAGGAGCCTTGTCGACGGCTCCAGCAGAGAACGGGCCCAGGTCTGAGACCTGGCTAGTAGTGGACCCCTTGGCTACCCTGGAGGGGGAATCGAAGACCAATCCAATAGACCGGATTTGAGGAGCAGATTAGAGCGAGCCTCCATCTCAGTAGGCTCCGGGGCTCCCGAGGGCATGTGCTCAGGACGCACCCCTAAGAAATAGGAGTACAACTTCTCTCTGCACACACCCGACTAAGGCTAGGACGCTCAGCGCTTAGGGACCGAATCCCCAGGCGTCCTTCACCACACTGGCCTAAAAGGTCTGGGCGCCAGGTCTCAGGCCTCCCTGGTGTGGGAGCCGCTTTCGGACACAGCGCGTGCACGGCCACGAGCCCAGGCTTAACGCCTCTCCCCTGCGCCCGTGTGCTCCTCAGCCGAGGCCTTTCCCCACGTAGGTCCCAGCCCCGCCGAGCCCGATGCCGCGTTTTCCCGGAGCCCGAGGTGGAGGCTGGGACCCGACGCGGGGAGCTGACCTGCCGGAGGGCGGGGGCGGAGCGGTGACGCGAGCGCCACGATCGGGGCGGCGCGGGCCTCGGTGACGTCAGCGCAGCCCTGGGCCACCCGCGCGCACGCGCCTCTGCGTCAGCCGCGCGCGGGGGCGTCGACCGGGCGGGGCGGGGCGCGGGGAGCGCATCTCCGGGCGCCGCGCGCCCTCTGCCGGCGCCCTTAGACCTAGAGGTTCCCACTGGGTGCTTGCCTAAGCTGGACCCACCCCCCTTCCCCCCCGAGATGCCATGCTAGGAAGAGCAGAACGTTTGCAGCTGGGTCCCTGAGCATGTCCCAGGGGCGGCACACTGGACGGAACATGCATGTTCTGTGGGTGAAAGGGAGAACTGCTGAAGGAGGACGAGGGCCATCAGGGGACGACTACCTGGGAAGGCTGACCCCAGGTAGCGTGCGCAAAGCCCCCGAGGTCCCAGACTGTGGGCTGAAGAGGAACATGCAGGAGGAACAGGGGGAAGCCAGTTTGGGGTTCTGGGCACTGGAATGATAGACACCGCCCCTCTGGCTGTGTGTGAAGGCACCGCGCGGGAGGCCAGCGAGGAGCGGTGGGCCCGTCCAAGCCAGTGATGGCGGCTGCAGTGACGGAGCCGGCTGGAGGAGCCTTGTCGACGGCTCCAGCAGAGAACGGGCCCAGGTCTGAGACCTGGCTAGTAGTGGACCCCTTGGCTACCCTGGAGGGGGAATCGAAGACCAATCCAATAGACCGGATTTGAGGAGCAGATTAGAGCGAGCCTCCATCTCAGTAGGCTCCGGGGCTCCCGAGGGCATGTGCTCAGGACGCACCCCTAAGAAATAGGAGTACAACTTCTCTCTGCACACACCCGACTAAGGCTAGGACGCTCAGCGCTTAGGGACCGAATCCCCAGGCGTCCTTCACCACACTGGCCTAAAAGGTCTGGGCGCCAGGTCTCAGGCCTCCCTGGTGTGGGAGCCGCTTTCGGACACAGCGCGTGCACGGCCACGAGCCCAGGCTTAACGCCTCTCCCCTGCGCCCGTGTGCTCCTCAGCCGAGGCCTTTCCCCACGTAGGTCCCAGCCCCGCCGAGCCCGATGCCGCGTTTTCCCGGAGCCCGAGGTGGAGGCTGGGACCCGACGCGGGGAGCTGACCTGCCGGAGGGCGGGGGCGGAGCGGTGACGCGAGCGCCACGATCGGGGCGGCGCGGGCCTCGGTGACGTCAGCGCAGCCCTGGGCCACCCGCGCGCACGCGCCTCTGCGTCAGCCGCGCGCGGGGGCGTCGACCGGGCGGGGCGGGGCGCGGGGAGCGCATCTCCGGGCGCCGCGCGCCCTCTGCCGGCGCCCTTAGACCTAGAGGTTCCCACTGGGTGCTTGCCTAAGCTGGACACTTCGCCCGAGATGCCCTTCCTGCTAAGCCGCCTGCACCTGCACCTCCGACAGTCACAGCCTGCTCCATCCGCCACTCTCTGACTTTGCTCTTTATTTTTGAGTACTTGTCACCGGCTCACAGGCTATACAACTTGTAAATTATGTTGCGTGCGTGCATGCTAAGTTGCTTCAGTCATGTCCGACTCTTTGCAATCCTATGGACCGGAGCCAGCCAGGCTCCTCTGTCCATAGCATCCTCTGGGCAAGAATTCTGGAGTGGGGGTGGGATGGGGGGGGATATACATATGACTAATCTGGGAACATACATATCTGTAAACAAGAAAACTCTGTAAAAGTTAAAAGTAAAATAAAAGCTTAAAAAAATAGAATTCTGGAGTGGGTTGCCATGCCCGCCTCCAGGGAATCTTCGGACCCAGGGATGGAGCCCGTGTCTCTTGCATTGGCAGGCAAATTCTTTACCACTAGTGCCACCTGGGACGCCCACATATTAAGTTGGTGTCTATTAAACGCCCCCGCCACGCCAAACTAGACAGGAATCTTGCTATCTCCCTGATGTCTCTCACCGCCTAACAGCCAGTGAGCGCCCCCCAGATGTTGAATTAAGTGCCTCTTTCTCCGCGCCGGCTTCTGGGCCTCCCCGGGCCGAGCCGCGTAACCTGCCCCTCCCTGGATGACCCGGCGGGCCGCGCTCCGCGGCAGGAAACTACAGCCCCCAGCGGGCAGCGCGGCCGGGCGGTGCTGCGTCCTCAGCCTCGCGCTCCCGCGCCGGCAGTCGTCGTCCGCGCGTGCGCCGCTCCAGGAGCCGGCTCCCAGAAGTCCCCGCGGCTCGTCCTCCGCGCCCTCCAGGCCGCTCGCCGCCAGCCGGAGTCCGCCCGCCGCCGTCATGCTGCCTGCCGCGCTGCTCCGGCGTCCGGGTCTGGGCCGCCTCGTGCGCCAGGCCCGCGCCTACGCCGAGGCCGCCGCTGCCCCGGCCCCCGCCGCGGGCCCGGGACAGATGTCTTTCACCTTCGCTTCCCCCACGCAGGTTCGGACGTCCGCGGTGCTCGGGACTCCGTTCCGGGCCCCTCCCCCAGGTGGCGCGGGACCGTAGTCCCCAGCCCGCAGGCCGGCGGCCCCCACTCCAGGCTCGCTGCCCTCTTCCGTGCGGTCCGAGCCCCGAGCGCTCGGGTCGCCTGGGCTCAGCCCTCGTTCGGGTACGCGTCCGTCTTCACGGGGTCTGGAGCCGGAGCCCTGGGCCCGTCCGCCCGACGCGGCGTCTCCTCCTGCGCGCTCCTCCTCTGGCTGGTTGCGTCTTACCCGCGGACTCCGTCCCAAGGAGGGGACGGCGCGCGCTCCTGGACAGGGACCCCGCCGGACCGTCGACCGCAGCGGAGCGGCCCGTGCCCCCGTCGGCTTTCAGGCCCGTTCTGGCCGTCCGGCGGCCGGGCTCGCTGACTGCCGGGACCCGAGGGCCTGGCCTCCAGCGGTCTTTCCTTCCCGTGTGTCCGTAGGTGTTTTTCAACGGCGCCAGCGTCCGGCAGGTGGACGTGCCCACGCAGACGGGGGCCTTCGGCATCCTGGCCGCGCACGTGCCCACGCTGCAGGTCCTGAGGCCGGGGCTGGTTGTGGTCCACGCAGAGGATGGCACCACCTCCAAATACTTTGGTAAGTCGAGTGGGTGCCCAGAGAGGAGGGGCACACGTGTCAGCAAGCCACTCTTCTCTGCTGGCAGGTGACCGGCTGGGGCTCAGGAGGCCGCTGCCCCGCAGGTGGGGCCCACAGACGCGGGGAGGGGTCCTGAGAGCTCTGCCTGCCGGGTCCTGTCGGAGGAGAAGCGGTCCTTGGTTCTGCGGAGGCTTCCCACGGCATGGCTCCGGTCCTCCGCCGAAGCTCACCTCGGGGTCACCCACGGGAGCCGCTGGGCAGAGGGAGGAGCCTGTCTCCACGTCCAGCCCGCACTCCGCGCTGGATGCACCTGGTGGCTGCCTCTCCGCCTGTGTGGGGGCCTTCGGTCCCTGGAGCTGTGCTGGGGTTCGCCTCGCCCCGGCCCATGCCTGGACGTGGACCTCTCCCTCTTGCAGTGAGCAGCGGCTCGGTCACAGTGAATGCCGACTCCTCCGTGCAGTTGCTGGCTGAGGAAGCTGTCACCCTGGACATGCTGGACCTGGGGGTGAGCGTCCCGGGGGAGGCTGGGGCTCGGCCCCGCCGGGTCCCTGCTCCGTCCTCACGCGCCCCGCCCCCGCTGCAGGCAGCCAAGGCGAACCTGGAGAAAGCGCAGTCGGAGCTGCTGGGGGCAGCGGATGAGGCCACGCGGGCCGAGATCCAAATCCGCATCGAGGCCGGCGAGGCCCTGGTGAAGGCCCTGGAGTAGGCGGCGCCTGCGGCTGCCCGGCCCAGCCGGGAGGCCCTGCCTGCGCTCCGCGGGCGCCGCGTGCAGGCTGAGCGGCGGGCTCGAGGGGCGCTGTCCTGCTAGGAGGCCGCCAGGGGGCAGCACCGCGCCAGCTGCGGCCCGCAGCGCCCCGCGGGGCCCTGCTCCTCTGTGCGGAAGAGACCCGGGAAACCAGCCAGCGGGGGCGCGCTGCCGCCCTGGAGGGTCTCCTGGCAGCTGCCGCGCGCTCTGCCCCTGCAGCATCTGCTGCAGACCGCCCCCGCCCCCGCCGGCACAGCTCGCGCCCTGGCCTGCCCTGCCCTGCCCGCATTAAAGACCCGGGAGCCAACTCGTGTATGCTGACTTCGTCCTGCTCGGGGGTGGGCGCTGGACCCAGCCTGGTGTCAGCTCGCTGAGGTGGGCGCTGGACACCAGCCCGGCCTTCCCGGGACCACAGGCTGTCCTGAGGGTCTGCAAGAAGCTGGGGCAGGGCGGCTGCTAGGAAAACTGGGCTGGGCCTGGGCAGGGTGCTGGCCTTCATCCTGCGAGGGTGGGGACCGGCCAGAGGTCACCCGGCCTGGGCTGGGGGACAGAGGTGTGGTCGCCGCTTCTGGGCTGAGCCTGGGCAGCCGGCGGGGCTCCGCCAGCTTCCGGGGCTGTGACGGGTGCCCTGCGGGCCTCGCCCGGCTGCACAGGGAAGGGGCGGGCCCTGCCTGCTCCCATGGAAGCCCCGCCCAGTGTGCACAGGGCCGGTGGGTGGCCCCGGCTGGCCAGGCTCCCAGTCTTTGGTGGCGGTGGCACCTCCGTGGCACCCAGGCCCCTGGAATGGCCCCAGATGGGTGGGGTGGCCGGGTGGGGGCGGTCCTGGCACCTGGAAGCTTCAGTTCTAGCCACCTCCTTCAGCCACTCCCTTTTTGCTCCGGCTTCAGGTGGTGGGCAGCACTCGCCTTGCCCTGTTCCTGGCCCTGGGTCTGAGCAGAACTGGCGGGGGAGTCAAGGGGCGTGAGTGCGTGGGAGAGCTCGGGCCCTCCTGTGTACCACCGGTAGCCGGCAGTGGCCAGAGAGGCCGCTCCAGGGCTCGTCGTTGGCACGGACAGGCCGTGCAGCTGAGTGTCCTGGTCCCGTGCGAGTGACTCGCAGCTGCTGCTGAGGCTGGAGGCCCGAGCTGCCGGCGCGAAGCCCTGGAGGCGGGGGTTTGTCAGGGCCTGCTCCTCGGGCAGGGGAGCCCAGGCAGCCAGCCCCCCGCTTGCCCAGGAACCCCCAGTGCAGATGAAGTTGGAACAGCCCCGTCTCCCGGGTTAGGGCCCCGTCCTTCGGTTCCTGGCGGGCTCCTTGTCTGGCCCGTAAACAAGAGCAGGGCCAGGGGATGGGCCTGCGGGGAACCTTCGCCACCGGAGCTGCAGCCTTGACGCCCGGGAGCCTGCCCCTGGAGGCCGCCGCTTGGGACCCGGCTGCCGGCACGGTAGCCGGGACCCAGCACTGCAGCAGCCGCTGGGGGCGCCTGTGCTGGTGACCTGCAGGGATGGTTCTCACAGGCCGGGCTGTGTCCTGGGGTCACGGTACCCAGGGTGGGACGAGCCACAACCACTTCTGAGAGCGCGGGCCTCGAGCCTGCGGGGGCAGGTGGTGGCCAAAAGTTCCTTGGCCTCCGGAGAAGGGGGGCCTCCCCCCGCGCTTGGAGCAGGCTCACAGCCTGGGGCCAGCAGCTGGAGCAGAGGCGTCCTCTGAGAAGGAGCAGGAAGTAGGCTCACCTGGTCCACTTACCACCTTGGACTTGCAAGGCCGCTGGCCCCTTCCTAGGCGTGGCGCTCAGGGGGCCCAGCGCGGAGCCGTCCCACTCTCCTGCAGGCACAGGAGCCGGCCCCGCGAGGTCCCAGACCCGCTGCGAGTCTCAGCAACAGCTCACCCAGCGCCACCTGCCCACCCGAGGGCCCCGCCAGGCCTCAGGCTCCAGCGTCGGCACCTGCGTCCTGTCCTCCCCCCTGGACACAGGCAGGCCCGCAGACGCCCCACGCCCAAGCCTGGGGTCCTCTTTCAGGCCTCCTCGGCTGAGGCCTCCTCTGCTGAGCCCAGACTCGCTCCTCTCTGGAGCGCTGCTCTCCCCAGTGACCTGTCCATCCCGTGGACCCGGGCCGAGCCTTAGGGACGGGGAGTGGCCAGAGGCCGCTCCAGGGCTCGTCGTTGGCACGGACAGGCCGTGCAGCTGAGTGTCCTGGTCCCGTGCGAGTGACTCGCAGCTGCTGCTGAGGCTGGAGGCCCGAGCTGCCGGCGCGAAGCCCTGGAGGCGGGGGTTTGTCAGGGCCTGCTCCTCGGGCAGGGGAGCCCAGGCAGCCAGCCCCCCGCTTGCCCAGGAACCCCCAGTGCAGATGAAGTTGGAACAGCCCCGTCTCCCGGGTTAGGGCCCCGTCCTTCGGTTCCTGGCGGGCTCCTTGTCTGGCCCGTAAACAAGAGCAGGGCCAGGGGATGGGCCTGCGGGGAACCTTCGCCACCGGAGCTGCAGCCTTGACGCCCGGGAGCCTGCCCCTGGAGGCCGCCGCTTGGGACCCGGCTGCCGGCACGGTAGCCGGGACCCAGCACTGCAGCAGCCGCTGGGGGCGCCTGTGCTGGTGACCTGCAGGGATGGTTCTCACAGGCCGGGCTGTGTCCTGGGGTCACGGTACCCAGGGTGGGACGAGCCACAACCACTTCTGAGAGCGCGGGCCTCGAGCCTGCGGGGGCAGGTGGTGGCCAAAAGTTCCTTGGCCTCCGGAGAAGGGGGGCCTCCCCCCGCGCTTGGAGCAGGCTCACAGCCTGGGGCCAGCAGCTGGAGCAGAGGCGTCCTCTGAGAAGGAGCAGGAAGTAGGCTCACCTGGTCCACTTACCACCTTGGACTTGCAAGGCCGCTGGCCCCTTCCTAGGCGTGGCGCTCAGGGGGCCCAGCGCGGAGCCGTCCCACTCTCCTGCAGGCACAGGAGCCGGCCCCGCGAGGTCCCAGACCCGCTGCGAGTCTCAGCAACAGCTCACCCAGCGCCACCTGCCCACCCGAGGGCCCCGCCAGGCCTCAGGCTCCAGCGTCGGCACCTGCGTCCTGTCCTCCCCCCTGGACACAGGCAGGCCCGCAGACGCCCCACGCCCAAGCCTGGGGTCCTCTTTCAGGCCTCCTCGGCTGAGGCCTCCTCTGCTGAGCCCAGACTCGCTCCTCTCTGGAGCGCTGCTCTCCCCAGTGACCTGTCCATCCCGTGGACCCGGGCCGAGCCTTAGGGACGGGGAGTGGGGCTGGCTGTGGCGGGGCTGGGGCAGAGAGGCCTCGGGTGGGAGCACGGGACCAGCTCAGTCCTGGAAAGGAACACAGTGCTGGGGGGAGCCCCCGGGCAAGGGTGGAGGTGGAGGTGGTCAGGTCAGATAAAGGGCGCCACCGATAAGGCGACAGGGGTGGCTCTGGGTCCCCCTCCTCTGGACAGGGGAAAGGAGGACTGGGAGGGCCCTGCCCTCCGCCAGGTCTCCCGTAGAAAGCCCTCGGCAAGAGGCGGCCTGCAGCGGCAGACCTGTGGACGAGCGGGCGGCTGTGCGCTGGCGGGGTGTGAGCACCGCCGCTGAGGCTGGACCCCAGCAGGCGAGCCGGCCTGACGAGGTGATGACGGCTGCCAGGCTAGGCGAGGGCCCCTATCCCGGGCTCTGGCGAGATCCGCCGTGCTCTCTCCGGTCCAGAGGCTCACGAAGGCCCGTGGCCTCCAGGGGCACAGAGACCCGCAGGCAGTCACTGGGTGCGCTGGGCAGGCCCGGCGCTGGTGAGTCGCTCCATAAATTCCCTCTGAGGTCACCGTTAAGGGATGCAGGAGGCCGGGCTGCCAGGGCAACTGGCGGGGACACCCCCACTGCAGGCAGGTGACTCCAGCCTGTTTTCCTGACCGCGGCCACTGACTCAGGCCCCCTCTTCCCGCTCCCCATGCGGGCGCCCCCAGGCGGAAGCACCAGCCCTGGGGCGGCAGGAGAGGGAGCTGGGCAGGGAATCCAGCGGCCGCCCCACGTCCCCGCAGCGCGAGCCGGAGCGCGGGGTGCCCGGAGTCGTCGGCGCTGCCGACCGCGACCCTCGGTTGGTGGCATTGTCGGAGGGTCACCGCCCTCCCGGTTGGAAAGGGCGAGGCCCAGGGGGCAGGTGACCCAGGCCGGTCGGCGCCCTAGGGCCCTGGCCGGCGGGCAGGGGCGGGGGCCGGCCTGCGTCAGCGCCCGCCCAGCCCCCCGCCCCCTGGCCACCCAAACTCCACCCCGAGGGAGGGCGGCGCGGATAAAGGCTCGGGGGCCGCCCGCTCGGCCCCAGACCGGCTCTGCCACCGCTCGCCCGTCCCGGACGTGGGCACATCCAGGACGCCTGGGACCGCCGACGGGCCGCTCCCGGTAAGCGGGGGGCGGGGCCTCGGGGGCCGAAGGAGGGGGTTCCCACTCGAGGCTCTCGGGGGTGCCCCACTTTTCTTTGTTCTGTGAGCAGGCAGGGCTCAAGGTGTCTCCAGCCCCGGGAAGCCCCTCGGGGCGTGTAATGGGAGGAACTCGGCGCTGTCGGCGGGGCCCAGGCTGGACCTCTGGCCCCGCCCCGCCCCCCGGGCACTCCCACTCCCCGCGAGTGACCTTGAGTTAGTGGCCGTGCCGGCCTCAGTTTCCCCGACTGTGCGACTCCCGCTTCCCGACGCGGAGGCGCCGCTCCCCTAGCGAGGCTCCCTTAACGCCCGCGGTCCTGTCGTCCTGCCTCCGTCCCGGGCGGCCCCGGCGCCCCTTCCTCCGGCCTCTGGGCGGCGCTCCCGGGCGGAGCCGGCAGAGGGCGCGCCAGCGCTGCTGACTCACCGCAGCCCCCGCCGGCGCGCGCGGGCGCAGCCGGGGACGCCGCGTCACGTCACGGCTCGGGCGGGCGCGACTCGGGAAGCGGGCCCGGCCCGCGGGACGGGGGTGGGACGCGAGTTGGCACCGGCGCGGGAGGGGCCGTCCGGCACCAGCCACGTCACCGCAGTTCGGGCACCGCCCGCAGCTCCGCCCTTTGCAGGGGCTTCGCGCCTGACAGGGAGAGGGGCGCTCCGGGCCGACCCTCCCTCGAGTACCCCAGCGGGGCCCCTGCCACGAGGAGCGGGGATCGCGTCCCGCTTCCGCTCGCGGCGGCTTCCCGGACAGGCGCTGGGGGAGGCCCCGGCTTCCTGCTCTTCTAGCGCTGGGCTGCCGCCGCCGCACCCCCTACCCCAAAGGCGCATTGCCCCAAACCGGGGGTCTTGGGCCCCAGGGCCCAGGCGCTCACTCGCCCGCCCTTTGTTGCAGGCCTGGGGCTTATGAATGGCCGCGGCGGGGTGGGGGCGCGGGGGCGGGCTGGAGCGGCGCCGGCTCCGCCCCGCCGCTCTCTGTTTGGCCGCCGGGCTGGGGGCGGAACGAGGGGCGGGTCCGCCCGGCCACGTGGGACGGCGACTCGGCGGCACCTATTGGCCTGCCAGCGCTGCCGACTTGGCGTTCGGCGCGCGCTGATTGGCCGGCGCGGGCCGGCGGAGTAAGTAGTGAATGGGAGGGGGCGGCGGCCCCGCCCCTCGGAACGTTGATACATTATAACTTTTTTTTCTTGTTACTTTCACCCCCAGATCCTCCGGCGGCGGCGGCGGCGGCGGCGGCTGTTGCTAAGGGAGGGGACGCGCGGCGAAGCGCGGCCAGAACGGCAGACAGCCCTGATCGCGGCCGGCTGAGCTGCGCCCCCTCCTCTAGAACCCTGCCCTGCGCCGGCCGCCCTCGAAGGAGTCGGGAGTGTAGCCCCCACCCGGGAAGGTGCCCCAAGGAGCCGCCGTGACCTCGAGCTCCACTCGGATTTTTGATTCCTGATTCGTCTTCCGCTCCTGGGACCTTCTCCAAGGGGACGCTCGCTGTCCCCCGCTCCCAGGGACGCAGAAGAACCCCGTTTGGGGAGCGCCCCCGCCCTTGCCCAGCGGCGCGGCGAGAATTGGCGGCGCCCCGCGGACCCCAGCCCCCCAGAGCGGGCCGGGGATGGAGCCGCAGCCCGGCGGCGCCCGGAGCTGCCGGCGCGGGGCCCCCGGCAGCGCCTGCGAGCTGGGCCCGGCGGCCGAGACGGCCCCCATGAGTCTGGCCATTCACAGCACGACGGGCACCCGCTACGAGCTGTCGGTGCCCCCCGACGAGACGGTGGAAGGGCTGCGCAAGCGACTATCCCAGCGCCTCAAAGTGCCCAAGGAGCGCCTGGCGCTGCTGCACAAAGACACGTAGGTACCGCGCGGCCCCAGCCCGCGCGCCGCCGCCTCGGGCCCCGGCCCCGGGACGGGAACAAAGAGCGCGCCGCTTGGGGAAGGAAGGGGGCGGCCAGACGGGGGGCGGGGGCGCGCCGCGCGCTCTCGGGCGCCCTCTGCTCGGCCCTGCCGGTCTCGGCCGCCTCCCCCGCCCGGGGTCGCTGCACAAAGGCGGCTGCGAGGGCGCCTCGGGTCGCGCTGAGGCGGCGTCCCCCGCGGGCAAGCAGGAGCCCTGGGCGGCGCGGGGTCCGTGCTGGGAGCGGGGGGCTTGGCGGCGGCCTCCTCTGCCTGTGACCCGCGGGCTTCCGTGTCTGTTCGGCGGCCCCCTCTCCCCCTGCTGTGTCTCTCTGCCCCCCTTTGTTCTCGCCTCCGAGCAGTCTACCCCTCCCCCTGCCATTTAAAGCGCCTCCAAGCCGGGGAGCCCTCCCTCCGCGGGCCTCCTGGGACACGCAGTGTCCGTCCCCGCGGAGGGCCCCGGTGGGGGAGGGGCGGCAGGGGGAGGGTCTCCTTTGTCTGAGCGGCGGTGGCGGCCCGCGCCCGGGAGGGAGGGCAGGAGGAGGGGGCCCGCCCCGCAAAGCCCCGAAAGGCTCCGCGCCGGGCCCACAGGGCAGCTCGGGCCCGGGCGGCTGGGTTCCAGGGGGCGGCCCGGGGTGGGGAGGGTGCCAAGGGGCGCGCCGCGCCAGGGTGGTGCAAAAGTGCCCTGCTGAGCTCAGAGGGAGCGTCCCGGTCCCGATGTGGGTTTCCTCGGAAGAAGGCGGCTGAGCTGCCAGCATGGGCCTCTCGGGCCCGACCCCCACCCCCACAGGCTCAGGGCTCTGTGCCCGGAGGCCAGGAAGGGGTGGGGGCGGCGGACTCCCGTCCCCACGGCGCACGGCCCTCCCCCGCGGGCTCGGCTGCCGAGCCCCTGCCTGGTCTCGGCCCGGCCTCACCCTCTTCCTTCCTCCCCCCTCAGCCGCCTCAGTTCGGGGAAGCTGCAGGAGTTCGGCGTGGGGGATGGCAGCAAGCTGACGCTCGTGCCCACCGTGGAGGCGGGCCTCATGGTAAATGGCTGGAGCCGCGAGCCGGTCCCGCGCGCGCAGGCAGCCCCGACGCTCCCACTTGGGACCCCTTCCCCGCGGGGCGCCCCTCGCTGCCCTCCGCCCGCTCTCAGGACCTCCTCTCCCCCTCTTCGCAGTCCCAGGCCTCCAGGCCGGAGCAGTCTGTGATGCAGGCCCTGGAGAGCTTGACGGAGACCCAGGTAAGACCCGCGCCGGCCCCTGGGGACCGCCGGCCAAGCGCCTGGCCACCCCCGAGAGCCTGCGGCTTGTTTGTGTTCCCAGGAGGCCTGTGGGGAGGGGCGGGCAGGGACGCGCCGCCCGCCTTTGTGCCAGCTTGGCCTGGTCACCAGCTTCCTCTTCCTCCTCCCCGCCCCCCAGCCCTCTCCACCTGACCTTGAGAGCCTTCTCTCCCCTGGCGGCCTCGGGGGGAGGGGGCCGCTTCCCAAGCCTGCCTGCAGGGTGACCTTGGCCCCTGCTCCAGCACCACTCCCACGGGCGTGTGGGGCGCCGGGCCTGTGTCCCCTGCCCACAGCTCTGCCAGGGCGCTCCCCCCACTGCGGTTTCCCCCAAGCATCTCCGCGTTTCTGACGTTAATGTTGTAGTTCTAGGAGGTGCTCCTCCACCGTCCGTGACCCCACTGTTGGGGGGGGCACTCCTCCTCCTCTCAGCTGGTCTTTGTTCTCTGCCCCAAAGGTGGCGGGTGGGGGCGCCCAGCCCTGCGGCCCGCACAGCCTCAACAGGATGTTGGGAAAATATGTAGTAAGCACCCGGGAGGGCAATGAGGAAGCCTGGGCTGGCCCACACGGGGTTCCCGGTTTTGTTGCAGCTTCTTTTTCCTTTCCCCTCCTTTCCTCATTTTTCTGGCAGCGGGGCCCTCCTCCCAGGAGGGTGACACAGGCTTCAGCCATCCACCCGCTGCCAGGGTGGGGGTGGCAGGTCCCCGGCCTCAGAACCTGCTCAGCGGCTTCCCTTCCTCCTGCCAGGGGCCCTCGCCCCCTCCCCGGCGTGCTGCGTCCTGCCCTTGCCAGCCGGCTGGGGCGGAGGAGGGAGGCCCCCCCGGAGCTGGGGGTCCTCCAGCACGAGGGGCAGCGGGGTCGCAGAGCCTTTGGGGGGCGGGAGTGGCCTGAGTTCCCTCGTCTTTGGGGGAGGTGGCTGTGGTTGGCAGGAGGCCTCTGGGGCTTGTTGGGTCCACATCCGCCCGGCGGCGCCTGCGTCAGGAGGGCGGCGGGCGGCCCTGGGCGGAGCGGCTGGCCTCCCAGCGCCACTTCCCTGCCTGGCACGGAGTCCTGCCTGCCGCGCGCCCTCCTCTGGGAGGACGTTGCCGGGTGGAGAGGTGGCCGAGCGTTCTTGCACAGTCACCCAGGCCCTTCCTGCAGCGGGCATTTCTGGGGCTGGGGGGCGCCTGCAGAAGCGGCCGCAGGCGGTGGGGGGCTATGCTCTGGCCGCCTCGTCGGCGTCCTCCCCACGGCCCCGAGCAGGGAAGGTTACGCCAGCCGCTGCCGGCAGAGAGCAGGGAGGAGGTGGATCTGACTCATCCCGGCCTAAACGTGCCCCTTCTCTCCCCTGGCGGCCTCGGGGGGAGGGGGCCGCTTCCCAAGCCTGCCTGCAGGGTGACCTTGGCCCCTGCTCCAGCACCACTCCCACGGGCGTGTGGGGCGCCGGGCCTGTGTCCCCTGCCCACAGCTCTGCCAGGGCGCTCCCCCCACTGCGGTTTCCCCCAAGCATCTCCGCGTTTCTGACGTTAATGTTGTAGTTCTAGGAGGTGCTCCTCCACCGTCCGTGACCCCACTGTTGGGGGGGGCACTCCTCCTCCTCTCAGCTGGTCTTTGTTCTCTGCCCCAAAGGTGGCGGGTGGGGGCGCCCAGCCCTGCGGCCCGCACAGCCTCAACAGGATGTTGGGAAAATATGTAGTAAGCACCCGGGAGGGCAATGAGGAAGCCTGGGCTGGCCCACACGGGGTTCCCGGTTTTGTTGCAGCTTCTTTTTCCTTTCCCCTCCTTTCCTCATTTTTCTGGCAGCGGGGCCCTCCTCCCAGGAGGGTGACACAGGCTTCAGCCATCCACCCGCTGCCAGGGTGGGGGTGGCAGGTCCCCGGCCTCAGAACCTGCTCAGCGGCTTCCCTTCCTCCTGCCAGGGGCCCTCGCCCCCTCCCCGGCGTGCTGCGTCCTGCCCTTGCCAGCCGGCTGGGGCGGAGGAGGGAGGCCCCCCCGGAGCTGGGGGTCCTCCAGCACGAGGGGCAGCGGGTCGCAGAGCCTTTGGGGGGCGGGAGTGGCCTGAGTTCCCTCGTCTTTGGGGGAGGTGGCTGTGGTTGGCAGGAGGCCTCTGGGGCTTGTTGGGTCCACATCCGCCCGGCGGCGCCTGCGTCAGGAGGGCGGCGGGCGGCCCTGGGCGGAGCGGCTGGCCTCCCAGCGCCACTTCCCTGCCTGGCACGGAGTCCTGCCTGCCGCGCGCCCTCCTCTGGGAGGACGTTGCCGGGTGGAGAGGTGGCCGAGCGTTCTTGCACAGTCACCCAGGCCCTTCCTGCAGCGGGCATTTCTGGGGCTGGGGGGCGCCTGCAGAAGCGGCCGCAGGCGGTGGGGGGCTATGCTCTGGCCGCCTCGTCGGCGTCCTCCCCACGGCCCCGAGCAGGGAAGGTTACGCCAGCCGCTGCCGGCAGAGAGCAGGGAGGAGGTGGATCTGACTCATCCCGGCCTGTGTCACTTCTCAGAAACCGCCGCCCCCCCTCCCGGTCCCAGCCCCTGGGGAGAGCGTGGCGCTGGCCAGCCCCCAGAGGAGGGTCCAGTGCCGGCGGGGGTGTGGGCACCCATTGCCCACTGCGCAGGGCCACCACATCGGAGGGTCACGTTTGTGTGGGCCACATTGAGGCCCCTGGGGACTCGGGCCCCAGAATGCACGGTCAGGGCCCCCGCCCCCCCACGGCAGAGGCGCCGCCGCCCCCTCCGCCCCAGCCCCGCCTAGGACAGATAAATATTTATCTTGAGAAAGCAAAGGTTAGGACAAGAATTTGTCCAGGAATTCCACCCACTCGCTGCCCAAGTGGCTGAGCGGGGAGGGGGCCTCCGCTGGCCCCAGCAGTGTGCACTGGCAGAGGGTGGGGAGAGGCGTGAGCCGGGGTTACTGGGGGGCAGAGACGCTGCCCGAGCCCCGCCCCCTCTGGCCTTGGCTTCCCCTTGCGAGGACCAGGTTGGCCAGGGCAGGCCAGGCCCCCATCTCATCTGCCTCTGTCCCCCCACAGCCCCCAGCGGCTCCCGGCCTGGGCCGGGCTGGCGGAGGCGGCTTCCGGAAATACCGATTCATTTTATTTAAGCATCCGTGGCACCGACAGGGACCCCAGAGCCCAGAGAGGGGCGGCGAGAGGCCCCAGGTCACACGGCGCGGGGGGCCGGGCCGGGCCGGGCTGGGGGCACCGCGGGCTGGGGCCCCGGGCTGACGGGCTGCTCTCTCTCTGCAGGTCAGTGACTTCCTGTCTGGCCGCTCGCCGCTCACGCTGGCGCTGCGCGTCGGGGACCACATGATGTTCGTCCAGCTGCAGCTCGCCGCCCAGCACGCCCCGCTGCCGCACCGCCACGTGCTGGCCGCTGCCGCCGCCGCCCGTGGGGACCCCAGCCTGACCTCCACCCCTATGTCCTCTCCCGTCCGGCCCATGTCCAGCGCCGCCCGCGTCCCTCCAGCGCCCACCAGCCCCGCCCCGGCCCCCTCGCCCGTCACAGCGGGCGCCTTCCGCTCCCACGCCGCCTCCCCCGCCTGCCCCGAGGTGAGCCTGGGGAAGGGGAGCGGCCGCCAGGGTCCCGGGCGGGCGTGGGGGCCGTGCCCCGGACCCCAAGCTGACCGCCCTCTCCCCCGCCAGCAGATGGACTGTTCCCCCGTCGCCAGCGCTGGTGCCCGCCCCACGTCCCCTGCCGGGGGCAGCCCCACGTCCCGCTCCCGCAAACCTGGTGCCGTCATCGAGAGCTTCGTGAATCACGCCCCGGGGGTCTTTTCGGGGACCTTCTCTGGTAGGTGTCGCAGTGCGTCCCCGCAGGCAGCACCCGCCGGGGGGAGGCACGCTCCCAGGGAGGGCCGCGCGTGCCGGGCCGCGGGCCCACGTGTGGGGGTGTAGAGGCCCGCGCGCCCTGGCCACACGCCCACGGGGGTCCTTGTCCCCGTACCCGGCAGGCACGCTGCACCCCAACTGCCAGGACAGCAGCGGGCGGCCGCGGCGGGACATCGGGACCATCCTGCAGATCCTCAACGACCTCCTGAGCGCCACGCGGCACTACCAGGGCATGCCCCCCTCCCTGACCCAGCTGCGCTGCCACGCCCAGTGCTCCCCGGACCTCGCCCCCAAGACTACCTCCTGCGAGAAGCTGGCGGCCTCAGCCCCGGCCTCCCTGAGCCAGGCCCGCTTGTGCAAGCCCCCCGGTGAGTGGCGACACCCCGCCCGGGCCTCAAGGCCCTCTGTGTGCTGAGCGCGGCAGCTGAGCCCGCAGCGGTGGGGGGGCGGCCAGCTGCCGCGCTGCCGGAGCCCGTAGAGAAGGGCGCGTGTGTGTCGGGGGCACACAGCGCCTTTGTGCCTTCCCGAGGGGGCTCCGTCCCCACTTCCTCCTCGCCCCCCCCAGGCGGCTTCTCCAGATGGCGCGTGGAGCCGCTGTGAATGGCCCAGTCAGACCCAGGAGGGGTCAGCTTCCCCTCCGCTCGGGGCGCAGGAGGCGGCGCCCCGCCGCCAGCAGCCCGGGTATTCCGGACACTTCCGGAGCCCTTGTGATGTGGGCCCCCAGCCCGAGTCTTGACCGAGCCGGCCTGAGCAGCTGCTCTTACGGCAGGAACCCTGTCCCCCGCGGCGGTCCGGGCCAGGCCTGCCTTGGCGGAGCGGACGGGCTTCGGGGCGGGAGGCCTGAGGTCCCGTGGATTCTCTCGTCCGCCTCCCCGGCCGCACGCCGCGTCCTCCAGGACGGGGCTGCCCTGGGGTCCCCGCACTCAGCTGGGGTGCAGGCCTCCCCGGGGCCCTCGGGTCACTCTCGCTGCCGCCTCTGCAGGGGACCGGCTGCGGCAGACGGAGAACCGCGCCACGCGCTGCAAGGTGGAGCGCCTGCAGCTGCTGCTCCAGCAGAAGCGGCTGCGCAGGAAGGCGCGGCGGGACGCGCGCGGCCCCTACCACTGGCCGCCCAGCCGCAAGGCCGGCCGCAGCGACAGCCCCGGCGGCGGGGGCGGCGGCGGCGCCAGCGAGGCGGCCGGCTTGGGCCTCGACTTCGAGGACGCCGTCTGGAAGCCGGAAGTGAACCCCGACATCGCGTCCGAGTTCGTGGTGGCCTAGGAGCCCTGTCCTTCGCCCCGGCCCGGGTCGCGGCGCGTGCGGCCCTGCCCGGGCGGCCCGGCGGCCCTCGGCGCGGAGGGAGGCTCCCTCTCCTGGTTCCTGTCCTTCCGGTGGTGTTTTTTTTTTTTTAATTTCAGTTCCTACCATGGTTTTCTGAACTCTGTGGACTTGGGTTCCTGCCTCCTTGGTTCGGCTCATGCCCCACCCCTTCCTCCATCGCCTCATCCTCCTCCCGACCTGCGCTGGGTCCCTGCCGCCCACCTTCCCAAGCTCCAAATATGTAGCAGTCTTTCCAGATGGTTGAGAGAGAGCGGAGACAAGGAAGCCGCCCCCCGCTTCCGTTCTGCCGCCCTCCCCACCCCTTTCAGGTTTAAGTAAAAAATGTAGATGCCTCATTATGCACTTTACAGACAGGGGAGGGGGCCGCGGAGAGGAGAGCCCCGACCGCCACCTCTGGCTCCGAAACCTCCGCGAGGACCCCGCGGTCAGGGGCAGCCCGCCCCGACCGCGACCGCCAGGGACTGCTGCTCTGCCACCTCCGAACTCTTGTTCCTGATCTCCTTTTCCATATTCCTTTTTCCTGGAAAAGAACAGAAAAGCCTTTTCAGGGGAGAGGCTGGCCAGAGCCTGCCTTGGGTGCCGGCTGGGGTGGGGACCCTTTCCTGCCAGGAAAGGAAAGGGGAGAGGAGCCTGCCGCCAGCCTTCGCGCCATCCACGCACTGTGCGATTTCCTCCACCGCCCCCCTCCCACCCCACCCCGTTTCTCTGTGCTTGGGGTATTTATAGACTATTAATTTTCTGACTGAGCCAATGGTGGTTGGGAATCTCTTGAAACCGAGGGAGAGGAATGGCTGGGGGGTGAGGCCAGTGTGCCCCCAGCCCTCTTTCCCACCCAACCTGAGGAATCTGGCCTGTGGACTGGCTGGGGGGCCCTTCAGCAGCCAGGAGGGGCGGGGTGCTGAGCTGTGAAACCCCCACTGGGGGCAAAGCTGTGTAGCATTAAACTCCTCGGCGGTGGGGGTCGCTGCTGGTCTGACTTGGACCCCACACTCATGCCCGTGCCCTGGGGCAGAGGGGCAGCCTCCCCCACTACTGGGGCCATTTCAATGGCGGGGGTGTTCTTTTCATTCACTTTTAGTTTTTACTGATGTGGAGACATTTGGGCCCTGCCCCCCACCTGTCAGTCTTGTCCTGGCCCCGCCCCTCTGTGCTGCGCAACACCCCTCAACCCTCTGCCTGCCCCTCCCTCTTAGATGAGCCCCAGGTCCCCCCCTGCCCCTGGTCATGTGTGTAAAGTTAACGGTTTCAGATGTGAACATCTTGTGTTGACTGTAGCTCTGTACATTTTTGTGGGGGTGGGTCCCTGCCGCCACCTTCCCAAGCTCCAAATATGTAGCAGTCTCTACAGATGGTTGAGAGAGAGCGGAGACAAGGAAGCCTCCCCCCGCTTCCGTTCTGCCGCCCTCCCCACCCCTTTCAGGTTTAAGTAAAAAATGTAGATGCCTCATTGTGCACTTTCCAGACAGGGAGGGGCCGGAGAGGAGAGCCCCGACCGCCACCTCTGGCTCCGAAACCTCCGCGAGGACCCGCGGTCAGGGGCAGCCCGCCCGACCGCGACCGCCAGGGACTGCTGCGCTGCCACCTCCGAACTCTTGTTCCTGATCTCCTTTTCCATATTCCTTATTCCTGGAAAAGAACAGAAAAGCCTTTGCAGGGGAGAGGCTGGCCAGAGCCTGCCTTGGGTGCCGGCTGGGGTGGGGACCCTTTCCTGCCAGGAAAGGAAAGGGGAGAGGAGCCTGCCGCCAGCCTTCGCGCCATCCACGCACTGTGCGATTTCCTCCACCGCCCCTCCCACCCCACCCCGTTTCTCTGTGCTTGGGGTATTTATAGACTATTAATTTTCTGACTGAGCCAATGGTGGTTGGGAATCTCTTGAAACCGAGGGAGAGGAATGGCTGGGGGGTGAGGCCAGTGTGCCCCCAGCCCTCTTTCCCACCCAACCTGAGGAATCTGGCCTGTGGACTGGCTGGGGGGCCCTTCAGCAGCCAGGAGGGGCGGGGTGCTGAGCTGTGAAACCCCCACTGGGGGCAAAGCTGTGTAGCATTAAACTCCTCGGCGGTGGGGGGGGGGTCGCTGCTGGTCTGACTTGGACCCCACACTCATGCCCGTGCCCTGGGGCAGAGGGGCAGCCTCCCCCACTACTGGGGCCATTTCAATGGCGGGGGTGTTCTTTTCATTCACTTTTAGTTTTTACTGATGTGGAGACATTTGGGCCCTGCCCCCCACCTGTCAGTCTTGTCCTGGCCCCGCCCCTCTGTGCTGCGCAACACCCCTCAACCCTCTGCCTGCCCCTCCCTCTTAGATGAGCCCCAGGTCCCCCCCTGCCCCTGGTCATGTGTGTAAAAGTTAACGGTTTCAGATGTGAACATCTTGTGTTGACTGTAGCTCTGTACATTTTTTGTGGGGGGTGGGTGGGAGGGCAGGGAGGGGTCCGAGGGTCAAGGATTTTTGTTTTTGTTTCCACTTTTCCAAAAAAAGAGAAAAGGGGCGGGTTTGTTTTTGAAACGCTGTCTTGGGTATCTATTTAATGTGTGTTCTGATGGTTTTTTTGTTGTTGTTTTTTTAAAATGATTTTTAAGTAACGTCTGTGCCTCCGCGGGTCTGAGGGTGGAGGCCCCAGGCAGGAACCGCCCACCCCCTCTGCCCTCGACAGGGCCCCGCCCCTCGAGAAAGCATTACCCACTCTGGGGGGGTTGGGCTGTGGGGTGTCCCAGCACCTTGCGGGAGTTTCCTGTGTGAAAACATGAAATTGGAAAAGAAAAAAGCCTACACAAACACCGTGATTTCAAGGAATAAACAGAAAATGAAACAGAAGTCCACTTCCGGCCTGCTCGCCTGGAGGGCAGGGTGGTCTTGGAGGGGCTTCGTTCCCAGGAGGGCCGCGCGATGCTGGAGCAGCCCCCCGTCCCGCGCAGTGGAGGGGCGGGGAGGGGTGCCGCTCCGGACAGTTCCCACGCCCCCTCCCTGCTCTGGGGGGAGGGCGGGCAGGAAGCCGCCCGGCTGCGGAGGGAGGGGCTGGCCACTTCCCGGTACCCAAGGCCGGAAGTCCTGCGGGGTGTGGGCACGGGGCTGCCCGACGGCTCTGAGCCCTGGGTGGGGCCTCTCCGTTCTAAGTGGGCTGCCGGCGAGGCCAGAGCCTCAGTCTCCAGGGAGACCTGGCCGCCGGCTCTGAGCTATGGTTTCCCCAGCCACAAAAAGGGGGAAGCAGCGCCCTCCGCCTACGCGTGGGGGGAGGCGGCCTGAGGACCCCTGACGGAAGCCCCACCCTGGGGGATGCCACCAGGCCTCCTGAACACCCTTCCGACCAATGTCAGGCCAGGGCCTGGGGCTGGCACTCAAGACCCCTCGATTTGGCTCCACCCTGGCCGTGAGTGGACTCCCTTTTGGCCTGCCTGGCTTTGCATTCCAGCCGGCCCAGTCCTGACCGTTGCAAGCAGGCCTTCAGGCCTTTGCTCAGGCCATGCCCTACGCAGGAACAGCCCTACTGCCCCAGCTCTCTCTGGGACCTTCCCCAGTCTGAGTCTCCCACCCCTACCCACCTGGAGCTCCCTGAGGGCCGAACCAGTTGGCGAGTCCCCTCTTTGTCCACTCCGGGCAGAGACAGTCATGATACTGAAGGTCATTTACCATGTAATTCCTCGCTTAACACAGCCACCGAAGAGAACTAATCGTCCTCCCACAGGTAGATGAGAAATAACCATTAGTTCCTGAGCACCAGGGGCGTTTGCTAAATTAATGACCAAGGACCCACGTCCCTAGGCTGATTCCCTGTAGCCAAGATCCAGCCCTCTCAAGCCCCAGTTCCAGGAGCCCCACCCAGGGCGAAGGGAACAGGTGCAGTCCAAGAGTGTCCCGAAAGGATTTGCGAAAGCCTTTCTTTCCCTCCTGCCACCCAGTCACCCCCAAATCACTGCCTGCCCACGCCAGGAAGGTAGGATGCCCAGCCCACCTTAGCCCTCCAGACCTCAAGGTCAAAAGTGCAAATGTCCCAGCTGGTCCAGAGGACCGCAGGTGGGGGTGGGACAGTTCAGGGAGAACCCCCTGCCCACGCAGCCAGACCCCTGGAGGTTAGGGCTGCGACCCAGATGGCCGCTGCAGGGCTGGGTGGGGGGCGTGGGAGGAGGGGCTAGAGGAGCGCCCCGTGAGTCACGGAGCTCCGTCTGCACACCCAGGGCAGGGGGCACTTGGTCTACGGCCCGAGAGCTCACTCCTCAAGGCGCTGTCTGGCGCCTGGCCTGGGGAACGAGGGTCACGGCCCTGCCTGGGAGTCCTAGAACCCCACCCCGGTGGGTGCGACGGCCCTTGGTCCCTTCCCTCTGTGCGGGCCTGCAACGCACACGCCTGCGGCGGAGGCAGAGGCGCCCAGACGAGAGGCGGCAGGCCAGGCCGCGTGGGCCGGGGCTGCAGAAAACAGTAAACTGAGGCCCAGTGTCGGCGGGGGCTGCGGAATCACAGGGGCGGGGACGGCCCTGCACCGCCCCCTCCCCCATTGAGGAAAAAGCTGAATGGGAGGGGGCGGCCCCCCGGAAGCCCGATGGGATGGAAACGCGGCTTCCATGGCAACGGGCCGCGAACCGGGCCTGACGTCACCGCAGGGAGGGCGCCCCGCCCGCCCCCGTCCTCGCGGCGAGAGGCCCAGGCCCCGCCCACCCCGGGGAGGCCTCATTGGTGGCCCCCTCACTCTCTGTTCTGCTCGCACCAATAGTAGCGCGGGGTTGCCGTCCAGAGGCGGGACTGCGACGTGCCCCAGCCGAGTGCGCAGACGCGGCGCGGGGGCGTGTGGTTTCCCCCGCCTTCCCGCTGGCCGCACGTCCGCAATTTGGGGGTGGGAGGCGCGCCAAGGGGGCTGGCGACCGAGGCAGCTCCGGGACGGAAGAGGGGGCGTACCGGGGGCGCCGCACGTGGACCCCCGCACGGGCGCGATCGCGTCCACTCTCCCTTTAGGTCCGGCTATTGCTCGATGCGCCCTGCCCGCGACCCCGTGTGCGCAGGGGCCGAGGGAGCGCAGGAGAGGAGCGGGAGCAGGGCAGCTGGGCTGAGGCTGCGCCGAAAGAATAGGAGTTTGCCAAGCACAGGAAGAGGGAAAGGGTGGCGCGCGTGTCTGAAGACGTGAGCGCAGTGCATTTAGGAGACGTTTGGGAAGTTAGTCTGGGGGACATAAGACGCGAAGGCAGAGACCCAAACGGGGTGATTCCTCTAATCTGCCTTGGGGGGATGAGACGGGGACCCCAGGGAAGAGGAACGTCCCAGGAGATGGAGAGGTACGGTCTGGACGCTCTGCTTGGGCTTCGGGAACGAGCCTGGGAAGGGACAGATGCGGGGGCAGGCATCGTCTGAAGGTGGCCTCCGGTTAAGTGCGGTGGCTGGCAAGGAGGCTGCAGAGAGCTTGACGGTTGGGGACCCAGGAGGGGTCATGGCGGCCAGAGGTCTTCGTCGCTGCCCGGCCGTGCCTTAGATTTGCTGTGGCCAGTAGTCCACTCAAGACAAGGCAGCGATCGGTGCGAACAGGGTGGCCTTTGCCGGGTAGGGAGGATGTGAGCCAAAACCTTGGTCCGAGGTTACCCGACACTTCCGGGGTTGGCCCTCCCCATTGAGGAAAAAGCTGAATGGGAGGGGGCGGCCCCCCGGAAGCCCGATGGGATGGAAACGCGGCTTCCATGGCAACGGGCCGCGAACCGGGCCTGACGTCACCGCAGGGAGGGCGCCCCGCCCGCCCCCGTCCTCGCGGCGAGAGGCCCAGGCCCCGCCCACCCCGGGGAGGCCTCATTGGTGGCCCCCTCACTCTCTGTTCTGCTCGCACCAATAGTAGCGCGGGGTTGCCGTCCAGAGGCGGGACTGCGACGTGCCCCAGCCGAGTGCGCAGACGCGGCGCGGGGGCGTGTGGTTTCCCCCGCCTTCCCGCTGGCCGCACGTCCGCAATTTGGGGGTGGGAGGCGCGCCAAGGGGTCTGACGACCGAGGCAGCTCCGGGACGGAAGAGGGGGCGTACCGGGGGCGCCGCACGTGGACCCCCGCACGGGCGCGATCGCGTCCACTCTCCCTTTAGGTCCGGCTATTGCTCGATGCGCCCTGCCCGCGACCCCGTGTGCGCAGGGGCCGAGGGAGCGCAGGGAGAGGAGCGGGAGCAGGGCAGCTGGGCTGAGGCTGCGCCGAAAGAATAGGAGTTTGCCAAGCACAGGAAGAGGGAAAGGGTGGCGCGCGTGTCTGAAGACGTGAGCGCAGTGCATTTAGGAGACGTTTGGGAAGTTAGTCTGGGGGACATAAGACGCGAAGGCAGAGACCCAAACGGGGTGATTCCTCTAATCTGCCTTGGGGGGATGAGACGGGGACCCCAGGGAAGAGGAACGTCCCAGGAGATGGAGAGGTACGGTCTGGACGCTCTGCTTGGGCTTCGGGAACGAGCCTGGGAAGGGACAGATGCGGGGGCAGGCATCGTCTGAAGGTGGCCTCCGGTTAAGTGCGGTGGCTGGCAAGGAGGCTGCAGAGAGCTTGACGGTTGGGGACCCAGGAGGGGTCATGGCGGCCAGAGGTCTTCGTCGCTGCCCGGCCGTGCCTTAGATTTGCTGTGGCCAGTAGTCCACTCAAGACAAGGCAGCGATCGGTGCGAACAGGGTGGCCTTTGCCGGGTAGGGAGGATGTGAGCCAAAACCTTTGGTCCGAGGTTACCCCGCGACACTTCCGGGGGTTGCCGCTGGAGGCGCGGACGGGTGTGGCCGCCACGGTGTGGAGTCCAGACATAGGCCTGGATCCCAGGTGCCGGCTCACAGACGGGCCGTGCTTCTGGGGTGATGAGGCAGCTGTGGGCGGGCAAGAGAAGGTCACTGGGGTCATGTCTCTCTGCTCAAGGCCAGATCTCCCTGGGGGCGGTCAAATGGGTAATTGGGGCTAGCTGCGCAGGTTTGCAATGCCAAAGGACGCGGTAATGGGCGGCTTGGGCGTAAGGTACGGAAGAACCGCGCGCCCTGGGCGGTGAGGGTGAGTGGTGCCCCGCTGGGGCCTGAGCGGGCGCCCCGGACCGACGTGGCTGGAACGCCCTCCTCTCCAGGCACCTTGGGAGTGGGAGTTGCCAGGCTACGGCTGAGGGTGCTAGGGCTGGACCCAGGAGCGTCCCCTCCAGCCCCACCCGCGGCCGCCCACAGCGGGGAGGGCCGAGGACCCAGGGCCCCGGGGTCGCCCGGCACAGGTGGGCGGCGCAGCCCGCAGCTGGGGGCGGGGCCGCTGTCACCTGGGGCCCGTCCCGCCTGGAGGCGGCTCTTCGGAGGGGCCTGCTGCTTCCGTTGCCCCACCCACGCGTGCCCCTTCCCCTCCTCCCTTTGAGTTTTCTTTTCCTGTGTCTTCCTATTTCCCCTTTCGTTCCGCCTTTGTGGGTCCCCGGGCCTGTCGGCGTGTCTTGTCCGAGTCTCCTTCGCTCCCAGGCGGTCTCCCTCTATTTTCGTTCCGTCTCGGCCTCCCGGGCTCCTTCTCCCGGCCCCTCCCCCGCTTCCGCCCTCTCTCGGGGGCCCCCTCCTTCACCCCGGCACACATTCCAGCCTCCACCCAGGCCTGGCCGCCCCTCCCTGGAGCTGCCGCGGCGGCGGCGGGGCCTCAGGTGCTGGGAGTGGGTTTGAGCCGGGGTCAGAGGGCGGGAGCTGGCGGGGCCGGGGAGGACACCCCCTAACTCCTCTGGAATGTAGGCGGGGCCGGCCCCACGGGGTTGGTGGGGGGCGGGCAGAGGTCCCCGCCAACAGGCGGCGCGGCCCAAGGCGGCTGATGAGGCCTGCCCGGCGCACGGCCCCCACCCCGGACGCGACCCACAGGCTTCGCGGGCAGCAGCACGAGCCAGGGCGCCCACGCAGGGCCCCTGCAGCCGCCAGACCCAGACCCCCGCCTCCCCGGCCCACGCGCGCTGCACGCGCTCCGGAGTCGACGAGGAGACACTCACCCCCACCCTGCAACACCCGGACCCCAATGCGCAACGCCCCCTCCACTCCCAAGCCCGCCCGAGGCTACACTTCAGTACCACAGCCTCCATCAACCGTGTGACCCTCAAAACCCGCTCTCACCTGTGGCCAAGGCCTCCCTGACAAAACCACAAAATTGAAGGTCACACCAGGCGGCCGAAACCCAGACCCTCAGAGAGGCTTCTCGGCGGAGGCGGCACCCAAACCTGGGGCGCTCCCGCCACAGACACGGCCCACACGCTCCCGCCCGCAGGCGCAGCCGAGCAGAGTGGAGCCGCCCCGCGCGGCAGGTGCAGGAGCCTGGGAGCCCCCTCGGAAAAAGTGGGGCTTCCTCCTGCGTGCGGCCCGTTGCCCCCGCGTCCCGAGACCTGGAGAAAGAGACAAAACGGCCCCAGCAGCCGCTCTGGGGCGAGCCCTGGCTGCCCTCCGTGACCCTCACTGACCCCGGGAAGTGCCCCCACCACACCCGTGCTCAACCGAGGCCCTGCCGCCTCTTTCGCCCCCTCTCTGGGCCCAGAGAGAAGCCCAGACAGGGCCTACCCACACAGCTGGCCGGCGCGGGCCCTGGGGGAAGGCGTGGGGACGGAAGACAGGGCGAGTCTCCTGGGCACCTGGTCTGCCAGCTTGGCTGTGGGGCCTGGACACAGGCCACAGAGGTGTCCTCCCGAGCCCCTGGCAGCTGTTCCCGGAGGGCAGGCTCTCATGGCCGCCACTCCCGTGGTGGTGTGGAAATGCCACAGCCCCAGTCCGGGGTCCTCTGGCCCCTCCCAGGGACCCTGCATATGGGGCCGCGGTCAAGGGAATGGCCAGCGCTCCAGTGGAGTCCGCTCCTGACCCTGGGACGGGGCCCTGACCCACACAGCCTTGCCCCAAGCTCAGAGACCCGGGGGTGTTGCCTCCCCAGCCCCCCTGAGGAGGGGCGTTCCCACGCGCACTCGGCCCAGCATTTCACACACCCGGGATGTGCCCTGGGCTGCACGCATGTCACCGCTGTGCCCCCAGGTCCCCTTCCACCGTCTGCCTGCAGTGGGAGAGGAGCTGCGTTCATCCGCATGGTCCAGGGGCGGCCTGGCCTCTGTGCTCCGGGGATGCCCCCTCCCCCCCGCAGGAGCAGAGAGAGGCCGCTGCCCCATTCCTGGGCCTAGACTCCCAGGAAGCGCTGCCCAGGCGCCCCCCACGGCTCCTCCACCAGAAAGCCCCCTCCCAGAAACAGGAGGGAAGCCGAGGCCAGGGCTGCGGCGGCTGGGCTCTCCTGTCCAGTAGCCTCCAGGCAGGAAGTGGGGGCAGTGAGCCTCTCCTTTGGGCCTTCCTGCAGCCCTCTTCTGCCCCGGAGACTCTAGCGTGGCCGACACGGCACACAGCCCGCGCCCACTCCAGGGCGTGAGTCACGCCCCCAGCCTTGGGCACAGACGGTCTGGGAGTACCAGGTCCCCCGGGTCCTGCACGCCCCTGCCCATGAAGCATGGCAATGCAGACATGTTTCCATGCCCGTCTGTGCGTGCACACACAGGTGCGAGCTCCAGCTCTGGGCACACACGTCCACACCCACGTGCACAGGCCCACAGCCCCACATTCATGCTCACACAGGCAGGGTCCCCAGAGCCTGGAGGCTCCAGCTCTGCGCCCACGACTCCCCTGCCCAGAGGCACACATGTGCACCACACCTGGCAACGCACACGCACATCAGTCCCCACTTCCCCCTCCCTGGCTCAGGGCCCCGGGGATCCGGGCCAGGCGGCGGGCGGCCCTCTCTGCCAGGACGGTCCCACGTCGGTGCCCCCGCCGAGCGGCCGCCAGGTGCACCTGACCGGCCCCCGCCTGCTAGGCCGGGAGGGGGCGATAATTACGCGGCCCCGGGGCCCCCCACCCCACGCGCCTTTCATCCCGGCCACGCCCGACCCGAGCCCAGACGCTCATTACCGCCTCCCGCCCGGTCATTAGCCGGGGTCGGGGGAGGACCCGGCGTCCGGCGGGTCCCACCCCACGGGGAAAGACAGTGGGAGGCGGGCGGGGCTGGAGCAAGGCGGTCACGCCCCTGTCTCCGTGGCAACGCGGGAGGCCTGGGTACCCAGCCCGGGAGAAGGGGCTTTGGCGAGCGCCTGGGGAGGGAGCGCGCAGGAGACCTGCGGCCTAATACCCGTCCCGACGGCGGGCGGCCGGCACCGTGCGTTCCGGCTGCGAAGAGCAGCCTCGCCCTCCCCCGAGGCTATTTTCAGCCCTTTTCGTGGACCACCCCCGGTGCCCCGGCGGCGGAGCGGGGGCGGGCCTGAGGGCGGGGCGGGAGCTCCCTCCCACGCCCGGGCCGCGGCAGTGGGCTGGGCCGCGGGGCCGGACCGGGAGCCCCCGGCCGGGCTGACAGCGGGGACGCAGCGCCGCCTTGTGTCCGCGGGGAGGGCGGGGCGCAGCGGCCGCGGCCGGGAGGAAGGCGACGCCAGCCCCGGGAGGCCCCCGCCGCTCTCCGGGACGCACGGCTCTGGTGACACGTTGAGTCACGGGGACGCGTCGACGCCGGTCGCCACAGAAACGCAGGTACAGACTGAGGTGTCAGACGTGGGACGCAAGCACACCCGTCCCGCACTGCGGCCTGTGCGGGCGCACCTGGGGACAGGTATCTGCAGGTGTAGGTCCACAGCGCGGAGGGACCCCGGGGCCGTCGTGGGTACTTACCGAGCCCGGTGCCAGCAACAGGCTCGTAGTACGCCCCAGAGCCTGGAGGCTCCAGCCCCCCACGACTCCTGCCCAGAGGCACACATGTGCACCACACCTGGCAACGCACACGCACATCAGTCCCCACTTCCCCCTCCCTGGCTCAGGGCCCCGGGGATCCGGGCCAGGCGGCGGGCGGCCCTCTCTGCCAGGACGGTCCCACGTCGGTGCCCCCGCCGAGCGGCCGCCAGGTGCACCTGACCGGCCCCCGCCTGCTAGGCCGGGAGGGGGCGATAATTACGCGGCCCCGGGGCCCCCCACCCCACGCGCCTTTCATCCCGGCCACGCCCGACCCGAGCCCAGACGCTCATTACCGCCTCCCGCCCGGTCATTAGCCGGGGTCGGGGGAGGACCCGGCGTCCGGCGGGTCCCACCCCACGGGGAAAGACAGTGGGAGGCGGGCGGGGCTGGAGCAAGGCGGTCACGCCCCTGTCTCCGTGGCAACGCGGGAGGCCTGGGTACCCAGCCCGGGAGAAGGGGCTTTGGCGAGCGCCTGGGGAGGGAGCGCGCAGGAGACCTGCGGCCTAATACCCGTCCCGACGGCGGGCGGCCGGCACCGTGCGTTCCGGCTGCGAAGAGCAGCCTCGCCCTCCCCCGAGGCTATTTTCAGCCCTTTTCGTGGACCACCCCCGGTGCCCCGGCGGCGGAGCGGGGGCGGGCCTGAGGGCGGGGCGGGAGCTCCCTCCCACGCCCGGGCCGCGGCAGTGGGCTGGGCCGCGGGGCCGGACCGGGAGCCCCCGGCCGGGCTGACAGCGGGGACGCAGCGCCGCCTTGTGTCCGCGGGGAGGGCGGGGCGCAGCGGCCGCGGCCGGGAGGAAGGCGACGCCAGCCCCGGGAGGCCCCCGCCGCTCTCCGGGACGCACGGCTCTGGTGACACGTTGAGTCACGGGGACGCGTCGACGCCGGTCGCCACAGAAACGCAGGTACAGACTGAGGTGTCAGACGTGGGACGCAAGCACACCCGTCCCGCACTGCGGCCTGTGCGGGCGCACCTGGGGACAGGTATCTGCAGGTGTAGGTCCACAGCGCGGAGGGACCCCGGGGCCGTCGTGGGTACTTACCGAGCCCGGTGCCAGCAACAGGCTCGTAGTACGTCTACGCTGAATAACTGCTGGTGGAAAAATGAATGAACCAGGGCCTTTCCCGAAACCAGGAAAAGGCTGACTAGGAAGCACAGAATAGTGGGGGCGGAGAGGGGGGCAGAGTGAGGAGGGCCCCCCGTGACCGCAGGGACGCCTTCCACCTGGGCGGGAGTAAGGAGCCCGGCCCTGACTTTGCTGGGGGAGCAGATCAGAAACGGGCGGGGTGGGGGTTCCTCCCAGGCTGGGCATGCCTGGCCCCCCGCCCCACCGTGGGTGCGGCAGGAGCAGGAGGCGAGTGATGAGTCCCTCTGCTGCTTTTAATAACCGCCCCGCGTGAGTGGCTGACGCAGCAGTTGCTGCTGCCGGGGGCGCCGTGTGGAGGGGCCATGGTGTGGGGGGACGAGGTGCAGCGCCGGCTGCCGGGAAAGCCCGGGAGCGCTTCCAGGGACCTTGTCCCGGGAGACCGACGGTATCCTGCCCCTGTCCCGACTGCAGCAGCCCCCCTGAGTGTGGGACAGAGCTCGGAGTGGGCTAAAATTTGCCTGGGGTGTGTGTGTGTCTGTGTGTGAGGTCTCAGTTCTCAGAGCCCAACTTTGTTTGTTTTTGTAGCATGTGGGGTCCTAGTTTCCAAACCAGGAACACAATTGTTACCTCTTACATGGGAAGAGGGGGGTCTTCACCACTGGACCGCAGGGGAAGTCCTTCAGATCCCTCCAGCTTTTATGCAGAATGTTTGTCCTTTGAAGATCTGGGGCGGGGTATATAGCTTGGGCCTTTGGTCCGGGGAGGTAGGGTCTGGACCACCTTCTTGCACCCCATGGAAGGATGCAGGGCCACCGACGGCGGTATGAGCCAAGGCCTGAGCCGGGGAAAGGGGTGACCAGAGGGCAAACGAGGATCAGCCCAGGGGGTGAAGATGTCCGCAAAGCTGGTTCTTCCTATAACAGAGGTCTCTGGCCCCCAGACAGAAGAAGGATTCTTGGGGAGGAGCCACGTGGTGCGCCCCCGCCAGGGGCAATGGAGCAGGTTCCCGGTGTGCAGAGCCTTGCCTGAGGGATGGGCGGGCGCTGGCTGACCTGAGCTGAATGTTGGGGCGCAGTGGACTCAGAAAGGCTGGGCACAGACCCCAGCTCTGTGGGTTTGAGAGCCCAAGTCGAGGTCAGCCTGCGGTCTAGAGCTGGGATGCACGAAGGTCTGGCCAGGTCCCTGGCGTGTGGGTGCTGGGGACCAGACCCGATGAAGTCAAAGCTGGGGTGGGAGTTAGTGGACGCAGGCTTGGATTTGTAGGCATACAGAATTGGGACGCAGAAAGAATTGGGACCGTGGGGAATATCGGGGTCCCCATAAATGCGGTTGTCTCAGTGTTAAGGGTTTGGTCGGGTTCGGGGCCGATCACATGGAAGTGGTATATTCTCGAGCATTGAAATTCTGGGAGTTCTGGGTTGTTCTTAAGCTTGTAAGGACTGATGTGGAGTGATGAAGGTGTGGCATCTGAAACTGAATCTGGGGTGGGTCTGGTGTGACGCTGGTTGGTCGGTGAATGCAAAGCACCGCAAACGTCGCAGTTCCAGCGACCACCAGAAGGTGCCCAGGGCCCTCGAGCCAGTGGCAGCCTCCGCCCGAGCCCCTTTGTTCTGCGCCACAGGCCAGGGGGCGGGCACACGGAAGTAGGTCGGCCCGGCCCCGCCCCGCCGCAGCCGGCCCTGCCCCCGACTCACGGTCGGGGGCGTGTGCACTGTGCGCGTCCCCGTGCCCCGCGCCCACGCGCGGGACCGCTACAGGCCCCGCCTCCCAGCTCATTAATATGAGGCACGGTCACGACCTCCAGGGCCTCGGATTGGCCGGCGCAGGGCGGGGAGGCGGGACCAGGGGGCGGGGCCTCCTGGCGACGTACATAAGGCCAGGCGCACAGCGCCCCCTCCTCCTCATTGGCGCGTTGGGAGGTTCGTGTCGTTTTGCTGTCCGGTCTTCCCGCCTGCGCCAGGGACCTGCCCGACTCGGTGGTGAGGGCCCTGGCGACACCGGCTCCACGGGCCCGGGGCGGCGGGCGGCCTGCGGCTGGCTGGAGGAGGCGGGGCGGCGGTGGCACGCCCTTGGGCGGGGGCGCCGGGGCGGGGTCCGCCTCGCGCGCGGCGAGGGGCCGCGGAGACCCGGGAGAGCCGCGGCCGAACGGCGTTCCCGGTGGGTCAGGCCTCCCGCGCGCGAGACTTCTCCGTAAAATGGCGGCCGCGAGCACGAGACGGCGTCCCGCGAAATGGCGGGAGCGCCGAGTGCCCGGATGGCGTGGCGCAGGGCGTGCGGGATGCGCATGCGCGTCGGGCGGGGCCGGGCCGGGGCTCCTCCTCGCCTTCCCGTCGGCGCTCTGCGCGGCCGCCCGAGGCGCGCTGCCCCCCACGACTCGCGCGGCGGCGCCGGGTTCGCGGTCGCCTTCCGGCCTGCTCCGGAGCTCGGCGGCCGCCTGCCGCCGGTGAGGGGCCACCCAAGCCCCGCCCCCGGGCCCGCCCCGCGCGCCACCGCGGGCCGAGCACGTGGCCCTGCCACGCCCCCGACGGTCGGAGCAGGGCTTCGCCCCGCGCGGTCGCAGGGCGCATTCAGCGCGCGGCGAAGGGGGTCGGCGCCGTCTTGGGAGGGTTCGGCGTTAAGCCTCCGGTGAGGGCGCCGCCGGGCTGGAGTCGGGCCCACGGCCCGGTAGCGCCGAGGAGCTGCAGAGCCGCGCGCGGCCCCGGCCGCCGGCGCCCCGCGTCCCGAAGCCCAGAGTCGGGCGGGGACTCGCGCTGGTAACGAGCTGCGGGGCGGTCGGCCTCAAGCGGGACGGGGACGTCCCTGGAGCCGGGCAGCCTCGGCGGCCGAGCAGCGAGGTTTAGGCCCCGAGGGGCGGGGGCCTGGAGCGCGTGTCCCCGGCAGCAGGCGAGGCGGGGGCGCGGGCGGCCGGGAGCCCTACCGCGGGGCTCACGGGGGCCCGGGGGGTCGCCGCAGGCCGCCATGGCGTCGGACGAGGGCAAGCTCTTCGTCGGAGGGCTGAGCTTCGACACCAACGAGCAGTCGCTGGAGCAGGTCTTCTCCAAATACGGGCAGATCTCCGAAGGTGAGGCGCGGGCTGCGCGGGGCCGAGCCGGCGGCGCGGGCGAGGCGGGGCCCTGACCCGAGCCTCTGACTTGCGCAGTGGTGGTCGTGAAGGACAGGGAGACCCAGCGGTCCAGGGGCTTCGGGTTTGTCACCTTCGAAAACATCGACGACGCCAAGGACGCCATGATGGCCATGAACGGCAAGGTGAGGCGGGGCCGCCGGGGTCTGGGGGCCTGGAGACCCCGCGGGGGTGCCCGGGCTGACCGCGTCCTCCCTGGTCTCCAGTCTGTGGACGGGCGGCAGATCCGCGTGGACCAGGCGGGCAAGTCGCCGGACAGCCGATCCCGCGGATACCGCGGCGCCTCCGCCGGCGGCCGGGGCTTCTTCCGCGGGGGCCGGGCCCGCGGCCGGGGCTTCTCCCGAGGTGAGTGCCGCGGGCGGGGCGGGCGGGCGGGGCGGGAGCCGAGCTGCCGGAGCCGACGCGTCTCCATGCCCGCTGCAGGAGGCGGCGACCGTGGCTACGGCGGGGGCCGGTTCGAGTCCAGGAGCGGGGGCTACGGAGGCTCCAGAGACTACTACGGCAGGTGGGGCCGCGGGCCGGCCGGGGCGGGCGGGCGGGCGGGCGGCCCCGGGTCCCCTCCACTCCCGGGTCTCTCTCTGGGTCTCTCCCGCAGCCGGAGTCCGAGCGGCGGCTACGGCGACCGCGGTTCGGGTGGCTCATACCGAGACAGCTACGACAGCTACGGTAAGCGGCGCCCCGCGGGCCGGGGGGCCGAGCACCGCGCGCCTCCGTGACCGCGCCGGCCCCTTCCGGCCCGGGGGCGCTCAGGGCCCGCCGCCAGGCTCCTGGCCGGGGCGGCGAGGCAGAGCCGGGCCGCGCGGCCCGCCCTCGGCCGTGGGGGGTGGCTGCGCCCGAGGCCGCCTCTGCCGCGTGCTTCGCGCCTTCACTCTGCCTGCTTCTTGTCCTCAGCCGCACACAACGAGTAGAGCCCTCCGGCTCCAGAGCGTCCTCCCGTGGCTGTCAGCACCGGGGAGCAGCGCTGAACGCTTAGCGTGGTGCCCCGCCTCCTGGTGCCCACGCCGCAGTCTCGTTGGTGCTGACCCGGTCAGCCCCGGCCTGACGGCTGCGGACCCGAGATGGCCTCCCTGCCGCACTTTGCTTTCTAAGGAAGCGCTGTCCGTTTTTAAGGGTTTTTAAACGTTTTGAAAAGCACTTCCAGTTTTCCTTTTAGCCTTTTTGCCACTGGGCCAGAGCTTTTTGTAGAAGGTCACCGGGGGTTGTGAGGGTGTGTTTTGCTTTGGCTTGTGTTGCCCGAGTCTCTTTTTTGAGATCGATCCTTCTCTGGATCCTCCCTGTCCTAGCTGCGCGGGCTGCGGCCTTGTCCCGCCCGGTGCGGCCTTCCTGAGCGGAGCTGCTCCCGACCGCGCTAGCCTCTCAGCCGTCCCTCAGGTTCTTGACAGCGTGTGTTTATATTGTTCTTTATTCCTGGAAGATGTACGCGTGTCCCATCGATGTTGTATTTGAAGTGGTTAAGGAATCCTGTATACAGTTTGCTTTGGCTTCACGAAGCCGATTAAAAGACCGTCTGAATGAACTCGCTCTGAGCATCTCCCTTTGATCACACCACACACGCCCTGCTGCGGACCCGAGGCCGGCAGCGCAGGCAGCTAGGGGACAAGGGCGCCGGCCCGCCTGCGGCCCTTAGAGCGAGGGGAGGTCGGCCGAGCCAGGGATGCCGGCCAGGGCTCTGAGACTGCCGGCGGCCCCCACCCAGTTAGGCGAGGTGGTGGGTGACGCGAGGGGGCTCTCGACTGCAGGACAGCCCAGGGCTTCTGGCCACGGCAGCCGGAGGGCTCAACGGGGCGGGCCGTGTAGCAAGGACAGTGGACACGGGCTCCCGATGCTGACCTGAGCCCTTTAGTCCGGAAGCAGGCAGAGAGTGAGCGATGCAGACAGTGTCCCCGGGTGGCCACAGGCTGACCGGCTCGTTAGCTAGCTCTGCTGTTCCTCGCGAGTTCTGAGCGTTCTCTGCTCGCCTATGGAAGCCGCGGCCCTCGGAGGACAGAAGTGTCGCTCGCCCAGCAGAACCCTCTGAGACGCAAGCCGCTCCCTGGGCTAGCTCATTTGTGGATAGTCCTGTCACCGAGGTAACGCCTGCTCGTCCGCATCCCTCCTGTCGGGAGCTCACTTGAAAGTAAAGCCGTGTATCCCGGGAATGTTCCTTTGACTTTTGGTTTTCTATATTTTTTTGGTTTATCTTTTTCTTTTTGAAAGAAGTAGCACCAAAGGCAGGCCTCGGCTGTTTACCCTTTCCTGCCAGCAGCCAGGGGATCTGCCTGGACAGCTGAGCTTCACCGGCAGGTTCCACCTGCGAGTAGGGTTGGAGACCACCAAATGCCCCGTCTTTTTTGGAGTTTTTTGGTTCATCGATTGACCATCTTCCAGGTCTTTTTTGAGTCCCACTCCGAACTAGCGCGCTCTGGTGTCTGCTGCTGCCGTGCCTTTCCCAGAGCCTGTGCTGATTTCTGAGCAGCTCTGTCCCCAGTGGGTGGCTGGCTCCGCTTAGGAACAGAAGGTGGCCTGGCCCGTTGGGCCTGCTCTGGGCCAGGTGGCCTGTGGCAGGGCCTCAGACTGACCCCAGGGACTAGCGTGAGACCCTCCCGGGAGCGGTGATGGCTCTGGGGGATTGGGAGGGGTGCTATGAGCTCAGCCAGGGGTGAGGGCTAACACTCCTCTGCTTTGGCAGGTTGAATGGAAGGAAGCCCGTGTGCCCCCAGGAGGTGTGACCCAAGAGCAGCGCTGACCCGGGGTCCCTGTCCCAGGCAGGACTCCCGAGGAGCCAGCCAGCATGGCTGCTGCCCTTGCTGCCTCGCCGGTAAGTGCTTTTAGGGTAGGAGGCATGTGGCCTTCAGCCCTGGCAGGCCGGGCCCTTGCCGTGGGTTCTCCCCTGGCCTGTCCACGGCAGCGTCTTCACCTCCTGCTGGGGCCCTCTGCACCCCCAGCCCCTCCTGTCTTCCCAGCAGATGCTCTACTGGCGAGGCTGGGGGTGGGCTCAAGGTGCCCGGGAGAAGAGGCCTGTGGCGCGGGCACCGCAGCCGGCCCTCACCTGCAGTGGACAAGTCGTGGAAGTCGCCTTCGAATAAAGGGATGGTGTGTCCACGCACAGATCTTGAGTCTGGTTTCAGCGCGCATGGGAGGCCTGGTGGGAGGGGTGTGGTGGGGAGCCTGCTGGAGAAAGCCTCTGTGGGCTTTGGTTGGGCGTGAGCTAGGCGTGGTTCACCGCCCCTGGGGTAGTTCTCTCCGGGTCTGAGGAAGTGGGGCCAGCCTGAGGAGAGGAGGACGCAGGCCCTTGGGCGCCCTAATCCAAGGTAGGCACAAGTCTCTCGCAGGGCCCAGGTGGAGGGCTTGGCAGTGCCCCTGGGATCCTGCTCTTAGCAGCCCGTGGAGCCGGCCTTGCTCCCAGGCTGGTTGCCTTCTGTTCTTCGGTCTTGGGGTGCAGAAAGTTAGGGCTGAACCCTGATTCCACTGCCTTGGGCTCTGGGCCCGTTACCCTGCAGGGTACCTCTGTAAGAGCTTCAGGTCATTGTGGTTGCCCCCACTTCACCCACGGGGGGTGTTTTGGGCCCTCCTGGCCCCCAAAGGCAGGATGCCCAGGTTCGCGGCCCAGATAGGTCTTTGGGAGGGCCAGACATAGTAAGAGGGCGGTACGCAAATGCCTACATTGCCCAGGTGGGTGGGAGGCCCGCAGGGCATGTCGCACCTGCCCTCCCCCAACGTAGTCCCTGGCCCAGTGGACGTTCACTGGATGGGGGGGGCCGCGGGCGTGAGGGCTAACACTCCTCTGGCAAGGAAGCCCGTGTGCCCCCAGGAGGTGTGACCCAAGAGCAGCGCTGACCCGGGGTCCCTGTCCCAGGCAGGACTCCCGAGGAGCCAGCCAGCATGGCTGCTGCCCTTGCTGCCTCGCCGGTAAGTGCTTTTAGGGTAGGAGGCATGTGGCCTTCAGCCCTGGCAGGCCGGGCCCTTGCCGTGGGTTCTCCCCTGGCCTGTCCACGGCAGCGTCTTCACCTCCTGCTGGGGCCCTCTGCACCCCCAGCCCCTCCTGTCTTCCCAGCAGATGCTCTACTGGCGAGGCTGGGGGTGGGCTCAAGGTGCCCGGGAGAAGAGGCCTGTGGCGCGGGCACCGCAGCCGGCCCTCACCTGCAGTGGACAAGTCGTGGAAGTCGCCTTCGAATAAAGGGATGGTGTGTCCACGCACAGATCTTGAGTCTGGTTTCAGCGCGCATGGGAGGCCTGGTGGGAGGGGTGTGGTGGGGAGCCTGCTGGAGAAAGCCTCTGTGGGCTTTGGTTGGGCGTGAGCTAGGCGTGGTTCACCGCCCCTGGGGTAGTTCTCTCCGGGTCTGAGGAAGTGGGGCCAGCCTGAGGAGAGGAGGACGCAGGCCCTTGGGCGCCCTAATCCAAGGTAGGCACAAGTCTCTCGCAGGGCCCAGGTGGAGGGCTTGGCAGTGCCCCTGGGATCCTGCTCTTAGCAGCCCGTGGAGCCGGCCTTGCTCCCAGGCTGGTTGCCTTCTGTTCTTCGGTCTTGGGGTGCAGAAAGTTAGGGCTGAACCCTGATTCCACTGCCTTGGGCTCTGGGCCCGTTACCCTGCAGGGTACCTCTGTAAGAGCTTCAGGTCATTGTGGTTGCCCCCACTTCACCCACGGGGTGTGTTTTGGGCCCTCCTGGCCCCCCAAAGGCAGGATGCCCAGGTTCGCGGCCTAGATAGGTCTTTGGGAGGGCCAGACATAGTAAGAGGGGCGGGTACGCAAATGCCTACATTGCCCAGGTGGGTGGGAGGCCCGCAGGGCATGTCGCACCTGCCCTCCCCCAACGTAGTCCCTGGCCCAGTGGACGTTCACTGGAGCCCGTCCCGGGCGTGGTGTGCGCGACCGCGACCGCTCTGGGCAGGTGGCAGGGCTCCGGGGGCGGGGTCGGGCGTTTCTTGAGGGCCTGGCCCCGCCCCCGAAGCCCATTGGCTGACACCGCCCCCGCGCTCGTGAAGGACATCCCCTCGCGGGGGCGGGGCGTAGCTAGCGCTTCCGCCGGGCCATGGGGCTGCGGGTGCCGCCGCCGCGGCTGCTGCTGTTGCTGCTGCCGCCGGCAGTGCTGTGCGGAGCTGAGGAGCCCACGCCGCCGCCGGCCGCCGTGACGAACGGGAGCCTGCCGGGCACACCGCCCAACAGCACGCACCCGTGGCCGCCGGGCTCGCCGTTGCTGCGCTCCTTTTACGTGGTCACGGGCCTCGTCGTGCTGGCCGCGCTCTACTTCCTCATCCGGGCATTCAGGTGCGTCGGGCGCATGCCCCGGCGCGACCAATCAGCGCCCGTCTTGCGCCGCTTGCTGGGGCGGGCGAATCCCAGGGCCCGGTGGGGGGCGGCCGGAGGTCACGTGGCGCGCCGGGTTTTTTCCTTTGCCTGCTTTCTCTGACGTTTGGACGCTGGGGCTTGTTTCCCAGACGCAGCCGCGGAGGCTGGAGATGGCGGGTTGCACCGTGTGCAGGCGCCCCCGGCCCGGCGACGAGCGCAGCGCCTCCAGCCCAGGTCGCGCCTGCGACCCCGGCCCGGCCGCATCCCGCCCTGCGGTGGACGCGCACAGCCTGGCCCGAGCCCGCCCCGCGCTTTGCGCTCCCGCTCGGTCCAGGGCCGGCCCTGTGGCCCCTCGGGCTCCTGACCTCAGCGTTCGGCCTCCTCTCTGGGACTGGGCGCCAGGGGCCCGGGGCCCCCAGGGCCGAGCGCGTCCGGCTCGCGAGGGGCCTTGCCGCCCACGGGCACTGCTGCGGGCGCGCCGCCTCGGCGCCCGCCCGCGCGTCCTCATGGAGGCCCCCTGGCCGAGCCAGCCCCGCCTGGCCGCCGGCTGCTGGTCCGGAGCGCGGGACAGCCACCCGCGGGGCCCCAGCCCCAGGGCTTTTGCCCAGGGGGCCTGCGGGGCAGCGGTCCATCTCCCGCTAGTGACCTAAGAGCAGCCGGGGGCTGTTAGGCTGAGAAGCAGTGGCTCGGGGAAGGGGGTGGGAGCGGGCAGCGGGCAGGCGGGAAGCCCGGCGGGGCCCGGGAGCGGGGGCAGTGAGCCTGGGCCTGCTTCCAGGCTGCAGAAGCCGCCGCGGAGGAGGTACGGGCTCCTGGCCAACGCCGAAGACCCCGCGGAGATGGCCTCGGGGGACAGCGACGACGAGGCGGTCTTTGAGACGAGGCACCTGAGATGGTAGGGGGCCGTCCACTCAGTTTCGGGGTGCCCGGCGGCGGCGGCGGGGGCGGCAGGCCTCGGAGGAGGGCCCGGGGGCCACCGACGGGCCTTCGCGGCCGCTCCCTCTCGTGGCCTCGGTCTCCCGCGTTTCACGTGGAAGCAGGCTGCCGCGCTCGAGTCGGTGGGCACTGGCTCTGGGCCAGACCCTGAAGGCCGAGGCCAGTGTCGGGCCCGAGCCTGCCTGCGGGCGCCTCCCGAGCGGCGGGGGTGGGTGGCCTCTCCAGGGCCCGCCCCGAGGAGAGCATCCCAGGCAGACGGAACGGCAGAGAGAAAAACAGGGTTAAGAAAAGGGCTGATCAAGGGATATGCATATGAATGATCTGGGAACATACATGTACAAAAATAAATAAATAAATAAAAAATCAAAAAAAAAATCCACTTGCCAATGCAGAGGACATGGGTTCAATCCCTGGTCCAGGGAGATCCCACTTGTCATGAGGCAACTAAGCCTGCACCACAACTACTGAGCCCACACTCTAGAGGCTGTGCTCAGAAACAAGAGAAGCCACCCCAACGAGAAGCCTGCACACAGCAACTAGAGAGTAGTCACTGCTCACCACAACTAGAGAAAGCTCATGTGCAACAATGAAGAAAGAGCACAGCCAAAAAAAAAAAATAAATTTAAAGAAAGAATTTACAGCCACCACACTGTCAGGACCCAATATACAAACTAAAAAATAAATTTTATTTTATTTTGGTCTGAAAAAAAAAAAAAAAAGAAAAGGGCTGACCCCAGGCGGCCTGGCGCCGGCGATGGGGCCCTAGCAGGATCCAGGGCCCCTTTGACCCTGGCGCTTGGTGGCTCAGGCACGGAAGCTGGGAGACTGCAGGACGACTCTGACTTCCCACGCCCCCAGGGAGTGCGGCTCTGGTCTGCGAGCCCCTTGGGTCTCCGCGTCTCCTCCCCCCAGGCCGGGGCTCAGCAGGGCCTGCAGGCCAGGGATCAGGCCCAGACGTGGTAGAGGGCCCCTGCTCAGGCCCAGCAGGCGGGGTGGGGCAGGGAGGGCGCCCCATCCGCCCACACTTCTCATCTCTCTTCTCATCTCTCGCTCCTCCCCTCCAGAGGCTCGGTTCCGGGAAAGCAGCGTTTCCAGCAGCCCTCGAAGGTGGACACACAGCGCCGGCCCGTGCGGCGGGGTCCGCTGGAAGCCACCGCAGCTCTCCCCCGCCGGCACCTCGAAGGTTACTGGACGGCAGCCAGAGGGGCCCCGGAGCCCCCACGCAGGACTCTGAGGCCCCCGGGCCACGGTGTGACTTGTGCCGAATGTCTTTCCCGGTGGAGCCCGGCGGCCCCCGGCGGAGGCCCGGGAGGCGGGCCGGCCGGCTGGCTCTGGGCGGGGACAATAAAGGCCTCAGCGCTCCGTGGCCTCCGCCTCTGCCGTGGCCTGACCCTGGGCCCTGACTTGTGGTCTGGGAGGGCGCCCCGCCTGGATCCATGAAGGCCTCAGTGTCACCAGCTGGACCGTCCCCGGCTGCACAGAGGGTCCCGTGAGGAGTCCGGCACAGGAGGCGCGATGGGCGAGACGACCCCCCTGCCTGGAGGGAGCCCGCGGCCGTGACTGTAGCCTGGGGGAGGCTGTCCCTCTGCCGCACTTGCTCAGGGGCTCCCTCCAGACTGCGGGCCGCCTGGGCCCGCGGGTGCCCCCCGCATCACCACGCTCACCCCACCCGCCACGGGCAGTCCCACTGAGCCCCAGGCTACAGCCCTAGGTCCGGAGCTCCTGCAGCCACAGCTCCCCGTGCCCACCCTGCCTCCCCCTGGCAGCCTCTCGTGGCATCACCGACGACCCTGATCCCCATCCCAGGTCACTGGGGCTTGCGCTGGCACTTGGGGCTCCGTCCTGGCCACTGGGCTCCTGTTGTGTGTCCCGGGCACCTGCATTCCACAGGGCGTGGCTCAGGGCCCTCCCTGGCCACCTCAGTCCCATGCTTGGAGCTCGAACCCCTTTCAGGTACCTGAGTCCCATCAGGGCAACTGACCCCCATTGGGGCGTCTCAGTCCTCACCTCCCCCTGGCCATTTGAGGCCCGTCCTGGGCACCTGAGCCTCACTGGGTACCTCGGTGCCTGTCCTGCCGTGGACCTTGTTTCCAGGCGGAGTCCGGCTCTGGCCCGTTTCCCCCTGCACCCTCAAAACGTGGTCGCGGAGAGCGGGACCCGGCGGTCTGCCCTGTGGCCACCCGCCCTGGCCGGAAGCGCCGAGGCTGTGCTGTTGGGGGCGCTGTCGTTGGGGGGGTCCGCCGCCAGGGGGCAGCCTTGGGTCGTGCAGTCTGCCCTGCTCATTTGCAAGTGTGGCGGGAGCCCGGCCGTGTACAGGCGGGGAAACAGGTCCAGCTGGGGTCATTTCTCACCGTTTCAGTCCCACCCTTTTGCCACGTCCACCATGGGATGGCCCCAGCCTACTGCCCACACAAGACTCACGCGCCCCTTGGGCCGGTCTGCCCTTCCAGCTTGAGCTGCAGCAGTCTCCCTCGCGGTCAGCTGGTCCCCCTCTCTCCAGGAGGGTCCTCGCTGTTCCTCCCCCAGTTGACCTCCCTGGGCATCTCTGTTGGTAGTACCCCCAGCTCCACCCCAAGGCTGCTCACACTTCCCCTTCTCCCTCTGGTACCCAGCTGCTGCCTCCGAGAAGTCCTCCCTGACTGCCCCACCACCATTCTTTGGGAGAAGCCTGTGTAGAGAGGCTAGCAAGTCTCCAGTAGACAGGGAAGCTTGAAGACAGGAGGCCAGAGTACCGGGGAGGCCCTGAGATGCCACCTCCCGCAGCCCTCTCTCCCATCTGTTCCCCTGTGGACCACGCCAAGACTCTCCTTGCTGTCTGGGCCTTTATCTGACTTCGGAGCCCCGCTTGCCTCACTCCTGGCGTCTCCCTCCGCCTGCACTGCTGCTCAGCCCCCTCCGTTTCCGTCTGTCCCTCCCTCTCACTGGGTCTCTGTCCGACCCACTGGGACGCGCTTTTAACAGGCGCTCAGACGCCATCCACGCCTGCTCCCCCTCCACCCTGTGATCTGCGCCCCTTTCCCACAGCTCTGAGCGATTTCTCGAGCTTCAAAAGGCACATTAATTACTCTAATGAGGTCAGGAGAGACCGCGCTCTGCCATCCGGAGCCGGAACACCGCGTGCCCCCGCAGCCCCGCGCCTCTGCCCGCCCGCGCTGGGGAGGGGAGCCCCGCCCGCCGACCGGCTCCGTCTGCGCGCGCACCCGCTCCCCCGGCGTTCGTGTGGAGTAATTGGCAGCCCCCGCCAAGGTTAATGCACTATTAGCAGGAAGTTCTCGGCGGCTAAAAGCCGGGAGAGGGGCCTGGCCGCAAGAGATGAAAGGCCCCCGGGCCTGCTGGCTGGAGGGCCGCGTGTGCGTGTACGCGGCCGTCTGCGTGTGCCTGCCGGCTGGGGAGGCCTTCCAGCACCTTCCTCTACCTGGTGCGCTCACGCGCGAGCACAGGCTTGACACTCGGCCACGGGCACACGCGACACCGTGCGGGACCCCCGCTGCCACCATGGGATGGCCCCAGCCTACTGCCCACACAAGACTCACGCGCCCCTTGGGCCGGTCTGCCCTTCCAGCTTGAGCTGCAGCAGTCTCCCTCGCGGTCAGCTGGTCCCCCTCTCTCCAGGAGGGTCCTCGCTGTTCCTCCCCCAGTTGACCTCCCTGGGCATCTCTGTTGGTAGTACCCCCAGCTCCACCCCAAGGCTGCTCACACTTCCCCTTCTCCCTCTGGTACCCAGCTGCTGCCTCCGAGAAGTCCTCCCTGACTGCCCCACCACCATTCTTTGGGAGAAGCCTGTGTAGAGAGGCTAGCAAGTCTCCAGTAGACAGGGAAGCTTGAAGACAGGAGGCCAGAGTACCGGGGAGGCCCTGAGATGCCACCTCCCGCAGCCCTCTCTCCCATCTGTTCCCCTGTGGACCACGCCAAGACTCTCCTTGCTGTCTGGGCCTTTATCTGACTTCGGAGCCCCGCTTGCCTCACTCCTGGCGTCTCCCTCCGCCTGCACTGCTGCTCAGCCCCCTCCGTTTCCGTCTGTCCCTCCCTCTCACTGGGTCTCTGTCCGACCCACTGGGACGCGCTTTTAACAGGCGCTCAGACGCCATCCACGCCTGCTCCCCCTCCACCCTGTGATCTGCGCCCCTTTCCCACAGCTCTGAGCGATTTCTCGAGCTTCAAAAGGCACATTAATTACTCTAATGAGGTCAGGAGAGACCGCGCTCTGCCATCCGGAGCCGGAACACCGCGTGCCCCCGCAGCCCCGCGCCTCTGCCCGCCCGCGCTGGGGAGGGGAGCCCCGCCCGCCGACCGGCTCCGTCTGCGCGCGCACCCGCTCCCCCGGCGTTCGTGTGGAGTAATTGGCAGCCCCCGCCAAGGTTAATGCACTATTAGCAGGAAGTTCTCGGCGGCTAAAAGCCGGGAGAGGGGCCTGGCCGCAAGAGATGAAAGGCCCCCGGGCCTGCTGGCTGGAGGGCCGCGTGTGCGTGTACGCGGCCGTCTGCGTGTGCCTGCCGGCTGGGGAGGCCTTCCAGCACCTTCCTCTACCTGGTGCGCTCACGCGCGAGCACAGGCTTGACACTCGGCCACGGGCACACGCGACACGGCAGCCGTGCGTGCGGGACGCGGACCCGCAGCCTAGCGCCCTCGAGGGTCCCCTCACCACTTCTGTGCTCCCCTCCCCACCGCGGGAGTGCCCACTGGACACGCGGCAGACCAGCCCCCAGCGGGGAGGTCTCCGACCCGAGAGGGGCTCGCCCTCAACCCCCGAGCTCCACCTGGGGAGTGGCGCCCGGCGGGGGCTGCGGAGGCTGGACACCGTGGGCTCATGAGCCCAGCAGCCAGCGGTCAGGCCCAGGCGTCCTCCCTGGAGGGGGCTCCTGTGCGGGCTCGGACGCGGGGTCTTCCTCAGCGGGCGGCCCCAGCACCCCGCAGGGCGAGGGGCTGTGCCCGCTAGGGTTTCCGGGAAGCCGCCCTGATCCTCCCCTCTCACGGGGGAGGGGGCTCGGCCCCACCTCCTGCTCTGTGGGCTGTCCGAGCCCCCTCCTGCCTCCACGCCCTGGTCCTGGAGAAGGGTTGCCGTCCAGGTGCCCGCCACGGTGCGGCTCCACACAAAGCCGTGCCGCCCTAGTGACCAGCTGTCCACGCACGCGTCCACTGACTCTGCCAATCGGCTCTCCACCTGAGTGTCCGCTGACCCCCCAACCGCTGTCCGCAGGCACCTCCGCGGAGCACGTCTAAAGCCTGCAGCTCGCGACGCTGGCCCCGTGTCACGTGCCCACGTGGAGCCGCTGGCGTTGCCTGTGTTGGACCAAGCGGACCTGGGACTTGACGCGCCGCACCGGCCGGCCCGCGTGCCGAGCCCCGCCCGCCCGCCCGCGCTGGAGGGAGCCCCGCCCGCCGACCGGCTCCGTCTGCGCGCGCACCCGCTCCCCGGCGTTCGTGTGGAGTAATTGGCAGCCCCGCCAAGGTTAATGCACTATTAGCAGGAAGTTCTCGGCGGCTAAAAGCCGGGAGAGGGCCTGGCCGCAAGAGATGAAAGGCCCCCGGGCCTGCTGGCTGGAGGGCCGCGTGTGCGTGTACGCGGCCGTCTGCGTGTGCCTGCCGGCTGGGGAGGCCTTCCAGCACCTTCCTCTACCTGGTGCGCTCACGCGCGAGCACAGGCTTGACACTCGGCCACGGGCACACGCGACACGGCAGCCGTGCGTGCGGGACGCGGACCCGCAGCCTAGCGCCCTCGAGGGTCCCCTCACCACTTCTGTGCTCCCCTCCCCACCGCGGGAGTGCCCACTGGACACGCGGCAGACCAGCCCCCAGCGGGGAGGTCTCCGACCCGAGAGGGGCTCGCCCTCAACCCCCGAGCTCCACCTGGGGAGTGGCGCCCGGCGGGGGCTGCGGAGGCTGGACACCGTGGGCTCATGAGCCCAGCAGCCAGCGGTCAGGCCCAGGCGTCCTCCCTGGAGGGGGCTCCTGTGCGGGCTCGGACGCGGGGTCTTCCTCAGCGGGCGGCCCCAGCACCCCGCAGGGCGAGGGGCTGTGCCCGCTAGGGTTTCCGGGAAGCCGCCCTGATCCTCCCCTCTCACGGGGGAGGGGGCTCGGCCCCACCTCCTGCTCTGTGGGCTGTCCGAGCCCCCTCCTGCCTCCACGCCCTGGTCCTGGAGAAGGGTTGCCGTCCAGGTGCCCGCCACGGTGCGGCTCCACACAAAGCCGTGCCGCCCTAGTGACCAGCTGTCCACGCACGCGTCCACTGACTCTGCCAATCGGCTCTCCACCTGAGTGTCCGCTGACCCCCCAACCGCTGTCCGCAGGCACCTCCGCGGAGCACGTCTAAAGCCTGCAGCTCGCGACGCTGGCCCCGTGTCACGTGCCCACGTGGAGCCGCTGGCGTTGCCTGTGTTGGACCAAGCGGACCTGGGACTTGACCGCCCTGTGGGACGTTGTTTTGGACAGTGGTGGTCTAGGCCCCATACGGGCAGGTGGCCCTGGGAGGAGGGGCAGGAGGGAGAAGGGAGAGGAGGGGGGACAGGGAAGGGGCACCGCAGGGAGACCCCCGGTTGGCCGGGCTCCGGCCTGGCTGGGAGGGCGCAGAGATCTCAGGTCAGGGCTGGGCCTTCAGGGCCGACTGGACTCTGGACACGGGGTGGGGACTGTAGCTGATCAGGAAGAGACGGGGACAGGTGTGTGTGTGTATTCGCAGTCACAGCTGGGCCGCTCTCCCCGAGGCCGCCCTCGCATGCTGGTGGACGCCGGCCGGCCCCTCCCGGTGGGCAACCACCCCACGACGCGCCCTGCCCTGGGCCTGTGGCCTCCCGGGCCCCCGCCCTCCCGGTCACCCCCTCCTGCTTCCTGAACAGCACTTGAGCCGGAACAGGTGGTGGACGGGGTCTGCTTTTTCCTGATGAGAAATTCCTCCTCGGAGGAAACACGTAGCTTCTCATGAGGCACCGTGGCCTTTCGAAGGCGGAGGGTGCCCCGGACGCTGACCCTCAGCCCTGGCGGTGCAGCCCGTGGGGGGCACCGTGGGCTCCAGGCGCGGGGACGACGGCCTGGGTGACGGGCTGACGCGACGGGCGCGGCGGGCGGAAGGCGACCGGTGGTGGGCGATGGGTCACGGTGGGTGGGCGCTAGACCAGAGCCGCGACCCTCCCAGAGCCTGGGGACACCTCCGAGCCCGGGAGAGCGGACTGCGGTCGGCAGGCAGAGACCCCCGTCCACGACCCTCCTCTGCGGCTGAACCTGAGGCCGACAGCCAGCCCAGAGCGACCCCTGACCCCGCCTGAGCCTTGAACGACGGACCGCTGTCCCTCGAGTGAGCCTGACCTCTAACCCTTGGCTCCATGACCCTTGACCTCAGCCGAGCCCCCTGCTGGCCAAGCCTGGAGGCCAGGGCGGCCACCCACTGTGGGAGGGGACAGAGCCTCCCGGGCCCCCACAGCAGCCCCCGCGGGCAGGGGTCCCCGAGGGAAGCCGGGCCGCAGTGCCCGGCCCGACCCCCGTCTCGCCCGGGGCCAGGCCGCGGAGCTGCCCGCCCCCCTCCCGGGCCCTCCTCTGGGAGCGGCCGGCGGGCTCGGGGAGGTTGAAGGGGGGACGTGCGCTTTGTTCCTGTCCCCGCTCGGGCTCTGACCTTGAGAGAGACGAGAACAGAAGGAAAACGGAGCTTCTGCTCAAATCCGCTCGGCGGCGGCGGCTCCCGCCTCGTGGCCCCTGCATGCAAATGAGCCGACCTGCTCGGGCCTCAGCCGGCGGCCCCTCGCCCACGCTGCCCTCCCGACGCCCCAGGCCTGTGGCTCCACGTCCCGCCGGCCGGGAGCGAGGAGAGCCTTCGTCCGGGAGGTCCCGGGACCTGGCAGGGCGCTCCTGTCCCAGGGCAGAGGGCGCCCAGGCGGCCCCTTGGCCGGCCAGGCCCCCCCCCCCCCCCGGGCTCACCGCCCCTGCCCCTGGGCTCAGCCCCCTGCCTCCCTGAGCGGCCGCCACACCCCTCCCCAGGGAGCCAGACCGGCCAGCCGGGGCCGAGCCTGGCTTGTGCGGCTGCGTCCGCAGGCCCTTGCTCCTGGCGTCCAGGCAGTCTCAGTCTCTGGAGGCCTTTCTGGGGGGACCTGGGCCGGCTCTCCCAGCCTCCTGGGGTTGCCCAGCACCGGGGGGCAGGTTCCCGCCCTCCTCCGTGGAGCCCCCTCGGCCAGCCCTGGGCCTTCAGACTCCGACTCCGGCAGCGACAGTCAGTGGATCAGACCCAGAAGCCAGAACACCCCCGACCGATGAGCTCCCTGGAGGGCGGAGGGCGGTGACCTTGGGGTGGGCGGCGGTGGGCTGAAACCTGGGGAGGGCCGGCCTTGGAGGAAGCCGAGTGTAACAGGAGGGCCAGGCCTCCGGCCCCACAGCAGCCCCGCGGGCAGGGGTCCCGAGGGAAGCCGGGCCGCAGTGCCCGGCCCGACCCCCGTCTCGCCCGGGGCCAGGCCGCGGAGCTGCCCGCCCCCCTCCCGGGCCCTCCTCTGGGAGCGGCCGGCGGGCTCGGGGAGGTTGAAGGGGGGACGTGCGCTTTGTTCCTGTCCCCGCTCGGGCTCTGACCTTGAGAGAGACGAGAACAGAAGGAAAACGGAGCTTCTGCTCAAATCCGCTCGGCGGCGGCGGCTCCCGCCTCGTGGCCCCTGCATGCAAATGAGCCGACCTGCTCGGGCCTCAGCCGGCGGCCCCTCGCCCACGCTGCCCTCCCGACGCCCCAGGCCTGTGGCTCCACGTCCCGCCGGCCGGGAGCGAGGAGAGCCTTCGTCCGGGAGGTCCCGGGACCTGGCAGGGCGCTCCTGTCCCAGGGCAGAGGGCGCCCAGGCGGCCCCTTGGCCGGCCAGGCCCCGGGCTCACCGCCCCTGCCCCTGGGCTCAGCCCCCTGCCTCCCTGAGCGGCCGCCACACCCCTCCCCAGGGAGCCAGACCGGCCAGCCGGGGCCGAGCCTGGCTTGTGCGGCTGCGTCCGCAGGCCCTTGCTCCTGGCGTCCAGGCAGTCTCAGTCTCTGGAGGCCTTTCTGGGGGGACCTGGGCCGGCTCTCCCAGCCTCCTGGGGTTGCCCAGCACCGGGGGGCAGGTTCCCGCCCTCCTCCGTGGAGCCCCCTCGGCCAGCCCTGGGCCTTCAGACTCCGACTCCGGCAGCGACAGTCAGTGGATCAGACCCAGAAGCCAGAACACCCCCGACCGATGAGCTCCCTGGAGGGCGGAGGGCGGTGACCTTGGGGTGGGCGGCGGTGGGCTGAAACCTGGGGAGGGCCGGCCTTGGAGGAAGCCGAGTGTAACAGGAGGGCCAGGCCTCTCCGCGCAGTCAGTCCAGAGAGGTGACTGCCGCCGGCGGGTGCTCAGGGCGCCCCGGCCCACGGCACAGCCGAAGCGTGTGGCCGGGGCCGCCTGTGCCCTCTGGCCTCTCTGGTCGCCTGCAAGGGCGTCTGATGATCCCGCACGCGGGGCCTGTCTGCTCTGGGCGCCCACACTCTGCGCCCGGCCGGGCCTGGAAGCCAGAAACAGGCCCCGACAGGTGGAGTCCAGTCTGGGCCCCAGGGCCACTGTGCAGCCAGCACCTGGTGGCAGCGTACCGCCACGACCTCAGGGTCTGCTGAGCGAGACTGCGGCAAGCCCGAGGGCAGGGACGGAGGGCAGGACCCCAGGCGGCAGCCCCCTCGCCCCGCTGCCCTCCTCCGGGAGCAGCCTCTCTCAGGGCCCCGAGGGGGTCCGGCGCTCTGGCCCGCTGCCGCACCCTCTTGCCAGACACCTCTCCCGCCCGCTGCCGGGTCAGACTCCACGCTCTCCCACCTGCTGCTGGCCTGGGCCCCAGCCCGGGCTCGTGGGCACCTGCCATGCCTGGTACCCTTAGTGCCCGCGGGAAAGACTTCTGTTTCCTTTCTGCAGGAGCAAGCCGACTCAGGGGCCACCCTGGGGGCCGCAGGCAGGCAGCAGCAGAGGCTGGCTGTGCGCTGTGGGCAGCGAGCCTGCAGGGCTCTTCTCCGGACTGGACTGGGGGCCTCGGTGTCGCAGTGCGGGGAGCCTCCGCTGGATTCTGGGGTCCGGGTTAGAGAGGAAGGGCAGGGGCAGGGCGCGCCGTTTCTGGGTCCGGGGCTCCAGGCGGCTGACTGGCGCCGCAGGCCGCTTGGTGTTGCGGATGCAGGCGTGTGCGGGCCACTCCGGGACCCCGGGTCTGGCCCCGTGACGGGGGGCGCGCGCAGGGCCCCGGAGCTGGGGTGGCCGCGGCGGCCCACGGCGCGGGGAGGGCGGGGCTCCGGCCCGCCGGGGGCCGGCGCGGACAGGCGGGGCGGGGCGGCGGGGGCGGCGGCCCCCCGCCCAGCCCCCGCGAGGCCGGGGCGCGGCAGGAGGGGGCGCCCGCGGCCCTCCCGGCGTTCGGGCGGGACAAAGGCCGGAGCCCCGGCCCCTCCCCGGCGGGTGCGGCGGCGGCGGCCCGCGCTCTCGGAGTCCGCGCGGCCGGGCCGGCGCCCGGGGCGACCCCGGCGCCCCGCCCGCCGCCGCCTGGCTGCTCGGCGCCCGAGGTCGCGCGCGCTCCGGCGGGGGCGGCCGGGGATCTCCAAGCGCCGGCGCGCCCTCCCCCGCCCGCCCCGCGCCCGCCCGCTCGGCGGCGGCGGCGGAGGAGGCGGAGACGGCTGGCAGGCGGCGGCCGGGCGAGCGCGGCGGCCGGACCGGGGCCATGGCGCCCGCGCAGCGCCCGCTGCTGCCGCTGCTGCTGCTGCTGCTGCCGCTGCCGCCGCCGCCGCCCTTCGCGCGCGCCGAGGACGCCGCCCGCGCCACCTCGGACCGCTATGCCGTCTACTGGAACCGCAGCAACCCCAGGTGAGCGCCGCCGCGGGCGCGGGCCGGCGCCGGAGGCCCCGGAGTCCCCGGGCTCCCCGGGCTCGGGGCGCCCTTGCGCGCTGCCCTCGGGAGCGCGGCGCCCGCTGTCCCGCGCAGCCTCCGGGGAGTTCCGGCCCCCGGAGTTCGGGGACTCACTCCGCGCGCGCGTCCCCCCGGGGCGCCCCTCCGCCTGCAGATCCGGGAGGCTGGGCGCCCCGCGCGCCTCGCAGCGCCTTCCGCCCCGGAGTTTGGGGCTCCTTTCGGCGCCCTCGGAAGCCGCGAAGCCCTGCGTTCCTTGCTCGGACGCGCGGGATCCCGTGCTCGGGCCTCTCCAGGGACCCTCGCTGCCTTTCGAGTTGGTGGGGATCCCCGGGAATCTTGGCACTGGGGCACTCCCCGGGGTGGAGGACCGCGGCCCCACGGGGGAGAGTCCGCGGGCGCGTTCTGTCGCCGGGTGCCCGGACGTAGTTGGGGAAGTTGGAACGTCCCTCCCCGCGGACCGGTGTCCACGTCCACTCTGGGGGGCTCGTGGTCCGGGCTCTCTGAGAGACCGAGAAACTGAGGCACCGAGGCGGCGGGGTGTCTGTCCCCGGAGTCCTGATCAGGCGCCCTTCCCGACTGTCCTCCTCACCCGACGGGGAAACTGAGGCGCAGAGTGGCCGAACGGTTGGCCCAGGGTCACAGCGAGGGGAGCAGAGCCGGGGCACGGACCCGGGTGGCCTCGTGCCCGCCACGCCCCGCCCGGGGCCCGCCTGCCCGCCCGCGGACCTCCTGCCCCGCAGGCACTGAGCGCGGCCTGGGGGCAGCGGGCGCCCCTGCTCGCTGGGCGGGAAAAGTTTGCTGGGGACTGCCCACCTCCGGACAGCAGCAGGAGCCTCGGGCCCTCCGGGGTCTGGGGGCTGGGAGCGGGCTGGGGGTCCCGTGGGAGACGGGGTCTGGGGTCCTGCCGCCCTGGTCAGCTCCACGGTCGGGGTCACCGTCAGATCGAGGCCGGCGGGCTGCACGTGGGGCAGGGGCTCCGGCCGCCCGGTCCCCCGACCCTCGGCCACCAGCCACTTGCTCTCGGTTTTCAAGCGCCAGGCAAGCCGTCTTCCGAGCCGGCCGTCCCCCTCCGTCCCCTGCTGTCCTCGGTCCTCCGGCAGCAAGCTACACGAGAGGCTGTCTCCGAGGCCCGCCCTGGGGCCCGGGCAGCCGGTGTCCCGGGCGGGGGCAGGGAGTGCACCCACCAGCCCCGTCCGTTGCCCAGCGTGGGACGGCCCGGCGCCGAGGGCAGAGCCCAGCCGAGGAGGGACGGCCGGGCCGCGGGAGCCGGTTCCCTGAGCCGCCTGCCCCGCTGGTCACATGTGGGTTTGATTACGGTGCTTCCCGGAGGCCGAGCGGGGAGCCCAGCGGGCAGCGCGTCCCCAGCCCAAGTTTTTGGTTTCAGCCTCAGAAACCCGTCCCGGCGTGGCCTGTCCTTTGTTCTGGCGAACGCCAGCCACACCGGGAGCCTCCACGGGACGGAGAGGGGTCGCCAGGGCCGCCCACTGTCCCACCTGCCGCGGGGCTGCAGCAGGACGCTGCGGGAAGGAGGCCGCCCCTGGGGCGAGCTCCGTCCGGCCTCTCCGCCCCCTCCCGAGGCTGAGCTGCCCGCCCTGCCCCAGCCGGCGGCCCGAAGGGACGGCCTGGCCGTCCAGCGCAGACCCTGGTGTCCGGCCCTTCCTCTCCTCCGCGCCCTCCTGCCTGGAGCGTCCCGGCCGCCTCCCTGGGCTCCCGCGGTGGGACCGGGCGCCCCGGGGAGCCCCTCACCCAGGCAGCCCAGCCGGGTCCAGGCTTGGGGCTCCATTCATCGCCAGGGCTGGGGGCTCTGCTTGAGGGTGGACCCTTCAGGAGGCTGGGTTTCCCGAGGTGTCTGCAGAGGACCGCGGCCGGTGACGAGGCGGGTGTCCGGCGCGGGAGGAGGGTGCTGCCCAGCCTCGGGCTCCGAGGGCACCAGGATGGATGTTTCTTGTTGCAAGGGGCAATGGCCAGGCTGCGGGGCCGGGTCGGGGCACAGACTTGGAGCTGAGGGCGAGCCTGATGCGAGAGGAGGCAGCCCCTCGGGCAGAGAGGAGAGACGGGCCTGCGTGGGGACAGGCGAGGACGGGTCGAAACGGGGAGCTCGGTGGCCGCGGCGGCTGACGGAGGAGCCGGGAAATGCAGGGACGGGCCGTGCAGAAAGAGGACACACAAAAGGCGCCCGGTGTGGGGAAGGGGACACGGCCGGGGCCGGGCCGGCTTTGGTGAGGGAGCATCAGGCAGCAGAGGGCAGGGGGGTCTGTGTGGCCACGCGGGGGACCGCCAAGCCCCTGCGGCGCTGCGGTGGGGCCGGCCGCCTGGCTGGCCGGCACCTCCAGCGAGGTGATGCGCGTGTGGCTGTTTCCCCACTTGCATCCTCCTGCCGCGCCGTGGGTTTCCAGCCCCCACGCGCTGGCCGCCTCCGGGGGGCCCCGCACCCACCCAGCACGGCAGGGCGGAGCCCGGCGCAGCCCTCCAGCCCCAGCCCCGCCGCTGACCGCCGTCCAGCTGTCCAGGCCGCCCCCGCCGGAGCTGGGCGCTGAGGGGCTGGCGGACGGGCGTCTCTGGGCCTGTCCAGGCTGGGGTGGACGGGGCCGGGTCCTGGAGCCGCAGGGTGCTCCCCGCTGGGCTCCGGGGCGCGTCTGCCCGTGTGGCTGTTTTCGCCCACGCTGGTCAGGGCTCCCGAGGTCCCGGGCGGGGGAACCGCGGTGCGTGTGGAGCACACGGGCCTCCCCACCTCACAGACACTCGTGTGCCTCCGTGTACTCGGCAGCCCTGGCCCTGCGCCTTTGCACACGCGTCCGCATGACTGTGCCTGGAGAACACGCGTGTGCAGGGTGCATGCGTGTTTGCAGCTCTGTGTCTGGGTGTGGGGTGCCCGTGGTGCCTCGGCTGCACGCGTGTGCAGGGCGTGCGGAGGGGCACCGGAGGAGAAGGTGTGTCTGGGGTGCACGCAGGTCTCTGGGCCGTCCCCGCGTGCGGCCGGCTCGGGGCTCCGGTGGGGCCGACTGTCCGCAGCGGGCCGGGTGTGGCGGTGTGCCGCCGCCCGCTCCTCCAGCCCAGGTGCACCCCTGCGGGGACGCGGCTGGGGCCCGGGGCCTGCGGCCTGGGGCGCAGGGGTGCTCTGAGGTGCAGAGCTGGCCGGCACAGCCCCCTCCGTCCCCGCAGCCCCCGCCTGGTGGAGCGCGGCCCCGGGGGGAGCAGCGGCGTGGGCCCAGGCGGGGCTCTGACCGCCCTCGGGGCTGGGCAGTGGCCGCGCTCCCCTCTCAAATGACCCGTGGGAAGATGTTGGCTAGGCTGGCATCACCCTGGGGGTGTCCGGCGCCCCTGGACCCTGGCGGCCTTGCCCGGGCCTCGAGGGAACGGCTCTGGAGGGGGCGGTGCCATCTTTGCCGCATGAAGCGTTTTTGTTTTGTTTGACAGAGGCTCGTCCACCTGGCTTAGCGGCGGCCTGGCACATGAGGACCCGTGGGCCTGGAGGTCCTGGGGCCAGAGGATGTGGTCCGGGGAGCCTCAGGGTCCAGGGCTCAGACTCGGGCATCCAGGAAGCCCAGCTGTGCCCGTGGGCAAGCGGCTCAGCTGCTCAGGGTCCCCGTTCCTTCCCCATGAAGTGGGGCGGCGGGCTGCGCCCCTCTGCGGATGCCAGCAGGCGTGCTGTGGACGGGTGAGGCGGGGCACGACCCCAGGGGACCAGAGGCCCCCGACGGGGAGGGGAAACCGAGGCCGCTCCTGCCAGCCAGTGGGGAGGCTGCGACTGGCGTTTGGCAAACCTGCAGCGCAGGGATTTCAGGCCGTCCCGTCCTGGGGGGACCACTGTGTCGGGGCGGGCCGGTTCTGAGGTCCCCGCACCTGCTGGAGGCCCGGGCTCAGACGCTGGCGTCCACAGGCTCCTCGTCCCCAGCCTGCGTCCCTCCCCGCAGTGGACCCCACCCCCACCCCAGGGCGGCTCAGCGTGCAGAGGGGGAAACTGAGGCTGGGGTCGAGCTGCCCTCTAGCCTGCCTAGGAGCCCGGCCTGGGCAGGGGGACACCCCGGCCGATGTCCCCTGTGGTTTACGGACCCCTGGAGGCTGTGGGCCCGGGGTGACCGACCTCGGGACGCTCAGGGACGCGGGCGGCAGGGCTCCTGCCGGTGCCGTGGCCGGTCCAGCAGCCGGGCCAGCCAGACGCAGGGGGCTCCTGCCTCCACAGAAGGGTCCCCTCTACCACGCCCTGCCAGGGCACTCAGCCTGGGCCCACCTTGCCCGCCGGCCCTGCTGCGGGGTATGGTCTCGGTCGAGGATGGCGGGTCCAGAAGGAAGGCCTGGGAGTGTCCCCACCCGGTAGGCTGCGCCGAGGGCCACGGCCAGCTTCGTGCTGCTCGGTCGCGGACGCAGAGCTGAGGGCTCGGAGCCCGCAGGCCAGACTGCGACCTCGGCGACCGGCGGCCCTGGCGGGGGCTGCCCCACCCCCACTCCCGCGTGGGGACCTTGGCGTCGAGCGGCTCTGTTCACCGTCCTGGCCACATTGCCCCCCGCCCTCCGCCAGCCCCGCACCCCCTGGCCTGCCCACCCCGCGGGTCGGGCCCCCCACGTGTCCCAGAGAGTGTCTCGCGCGGCCGGCAGGCAGTTGGGTCCAGTGGGGTGACCCGCTCTGAGAGGCAGGCGGGTCGGGGGCCGGCTGAGGAGGGGAGGCCGTGCACCCAGGGGGGCCGAAGAGGGTGGGGCGGCCCAGGCAGACCCGCCCCGTGGACGGGGCACCCAGGCCTCCCCCGCCTGAGACCACGGCCCCGGGTGGGTGGGTGACCCTGCGACCCTTCGCTCGCCTTCCCCGCCCACCCCGCTCCGCCGGCTCTGCGCTGGGCCCGTGACTCAGTTTCCCCCGCACCCGCCAGGCCGTGATCCTTCTCGGCTGATCCTGCGCCGCCCCGAGAGCACGATTCTCTTTCCTTTTCCCTGGAAGCCTTTCCTTCTGTGTGTGGCCAGGGTCCTCGTCGCCGCACGCAGAACCTCCCGGCTCCTCTGCGGCGTGCGGGGTCTGTTTCCAGCCGCGGCACGCGGGCACTGAACCCGGGCCCCCTGCAGGGGGCCGTGGAGACGTAACCACCCACCCTCAGGGAGCCCCCAGGCCCTAGGTGTTGGCGAGGTCCCAGCTCGAGCCTCAGGGGGCCCTGCTGCCCATCCGGGCGGGCCTGGGCGTGCTCTCCGCTGGGGTCCTCCCTGGCCTCTCTGGGCCCTTCAGCGGAGATTTGGGTGTGAGGGGACAGACCCCGCTGCCTGCCCCGCCCCGCCTCAGTGCCATTTTGGGGGAGACTCCCAATGAGTCGCTGCGCTGTTGCCATCTAATGCCTGTCACCGGCTGGAGCTAATTAGCTGCTGGGGGGGGTGGAGGGGGAGTGAGGGCGGAGCCGGGTGGCCGGGGAGGGTCTTCAGGGGCCGCGAAGGCTGCCTGCGGGCGGACACTGGCGCGGGGCAGGCAGGGAGAGCCCTGCGGGACGGCGTGGCCGGCGGGCCTCGGGTCTGAAGCCTGGGGAGCCCTCTGCCTGGGAACCAGCCCGAGTCCGTCGTGACCCTCTTAGTGAGAATTTCCATCCGTACCTGCCGCTCCCAGAGAGCATCGGCGGATCAGGCTTTGGCGCTGGTGGAGGAAGCCAAGGCTTTGTCTGGTTCTCACCAGGCTCCCGTGGGGTGAGGGGTGGGGGCCCCCTCCCGGCACCGGCACCGCCCTGAGTAGGGGCACGGCGCCAGCTCGGAGCCCGGAATGCCAGCGCAGCCAGGCCGGGGCTATTTCAGGGTGGGGCAGGGAGAAAAACGTCCGTCTTGGTGCTGAGTTCAGGTGTGAGGGGTGAGGTCGGGGCATCTCCTGGGACCCCCTGCCTGGGGTCCCATCGGGCTTCCCCCCCTGGAGGCAGCTGTGCTCCCCGAGACGGGAGCACCTCAGAGACCACGAGTGTTTGGCCTTTGTTTGAGTAACAGACGTGTGCTGAGCGCCGCTGTATCCATGGCCTGTGCTGGCCACAGAGGACGGGACAGAGAAGGAGGCCGACCCCTGGAATCCAGGGCAGGCAGGCCGCAGACTGCGTAACGGTGTAAATGCGACGACGTCCAGACAGGACGAGCTGGGGAAAGCAGGGAAAGGCCGGCCGGGCAGAGGAACAGCATGTGCAAAGGCCCTGGGACGGGGCCAGGCGCGGCCCCGAGGCCGGGGGGCTGGCACGGAGGGAGCCGGGGAGCCTGGGCGACGAGGCAGGGGCTGGGGCCGCACGGGGCCCCGTGGTTCTGGGAGGACTCTGGATTTTGTTCTGAGTGTCGGGGAGCTGATGGAAGGCTTTGAGCCAGCGGATCACGAGGTCTGATGGACACTCAGATGAGTGAGTCCTGGATTTTGGCTGCCTGCCTTCAGCGGAGATTTGGGTGTGAGGACAGACCCCGCTGCCTGCCCCGCCCCGCCTCAGTGCCATTTTGGGGGAGACTCCCAATGAGTCGCTGCGCTGTTGCCATCTAATGCCTGTCACCGGCTGGAGCTAATTAGCTGCTGGGGGGGGGTGGAGGGGGAGTGAGGGCGGAGCCGGGTGGCCGGGGAGGGTCTTCAGGGGCCGCGAAGGCTGCCTGCGGGCGGACACTGGCGCGGGGCAGGCAGGGAGAGCCCTGCGGGACGGCGTGGCCGGCGGGCCTCGGGTCTGAAGCCTGGGGAGCCCTCTGCCTGGGAACCAGCCCGAGTCCGTCGTGACCCTCTTAGTGAGAATTTCCATCCGTACCTGCCGCTCCCAGAGAGCATCGGCGGATCAGGCTTTGGCGCTGGTGGAGGAAGCCAAGGCTTTGTCTGGTTCTCACCAGGCTCCCGTGGGGTGAGGGGTGGGGGCCCCCTCCCGGCACCGGCACCGCCCTGAGTAGGGGCACGGCGCCAGCTCGGAGCCCGGAATGCCAGCGCAGCCAGGCCGGGGCTATTTCAGGGTGGGGCAGGGAGAAAAACGTCCGTCTCGGTGCTGAGTTCAGGTGTGAGGGGTGAGGTCGGGGCATCTCCTGGGACCCCCTGCCTGGGGTCCCATCGGGCTTCCCCCCCTGGAGGCAGCTGTGCTCCCCGAGACGGGAGCACCTCAGAGACCACGAGTGTTTGGCCTTTGTTTGAGTAACAGACGTGTGCTGAGCGCCGCTGTATCCATGGCCTGTGCTGGCCACAGAGGACGGGACAGAGAAGGAGGCCGACCCCTGGAATCCAGGGCAGGCAGGCCGCAGACTGCGTAACGGTGTAAATGCGACGACGTCCAGACAGGACGAGCTGGGGAAAGCAGGGAAAGGCCGGCCGGGCAGAGGAACAGCATGTGCAAAGGCCCTGGGACGGGGCCAGGCGCGGCCCCGAGGCCGGGGGGCTGGCACGGAGGGAGCCGGGGAGCCTGGGCGACGAGGCAGGGGCTGGGGCCGCACGGGGCCCCGTGGTTCTGGGAGGACTCTGGATTTTGTTCTGAGTGTCGGGGAGCTGATGGAAGGCTTTGAGCCAGCGGATCACGAGGTCTGATGGACACTCAGATGAGTGAGTCCTGGATTTTGGGGGGTCCCGAGTGCAACCCGGGCGTCCAGCCTCTGAGCCAACAAAGCAGCTTTGGCCGCTGATATTCTTCTGAAGGTGAGTGACGGGAACCTGACGGACCTGGTGTTGAGGCGAAGGAAGGCAGGCATGATGGGGGAGACAGGCAGGAGGAAGGGGAACCGCTGCAGCCCGCCTTCTGTCCAGAAACGCCCTGCGTGGAGCTCCGTCCTCTCTCAGACTGCGCGTCCGTCCTCAGTGCGACGTCCATGCCCGGCACCGTGCCAGGGACAAGAGGGGCGACGTAGGCACGGGCCATCTCAGGCCCCACCGCCCGCGGTGCCTGGCACGGCCTCCCCGTAGGGCCTGCCTGGAAGAGGGCGGGTCCCTGGGCGGCGGCTGGGCCGTGGCCACCATCGATCGGGTTGATCAATGGGGCCTTCGATGGGGCCGGGAAGGAGTGAAAATGACTTTTCAAAAAGCCTGCAGCAGCTTCTGCATCGATCCCGCCCAAGGGGCCGGAGGACACTGTCGGTCAGTGAGACGCCCATGCCTGGCCAGCCGTGGGGCGGCCCACGGGACGGGCAGGGTCCCAGCCCACCTCCGGGCTGCCCTGCATCTATGCGGTGCCCGCCGTGTGCACACCTCAAATTCTCCCAACAGCCTCCAGGGCGGTGGCCGCGGCTGGAAACTGATGCTTTGAGAAGAGGAGGCAAACCCTAGCTGGGGGCTTCCCTGGGGGTCCCGTGGGTAAAGTGTCCGCCTTGCCGTGCAGGGGGCACCAGTTCGATCCCTGGCCCGGGAAGATCCCACGTGCCACGGAGTGGCAATCACAAGCCAGTGCTCTGGAGCGCATGCGCCCAGAGCCAGGGCTCTGCAGTGAGAGAGGCCACTGCGATGGGAGGCCCACACCCGTGAAAGAACAAAGATGGATGAAAATAAATAAATAGCCAATAATAATGATAAAAAAAACTAGCTGGGAACCAGATACGAGGTTCCTGAAGCCCCGTCGGACCCCTGCTGCCAGACACAGTTGCTCTGCGAGTGCCTTCCCACGCCTGCGGGAGTGGGTGCCCTGTCCCTGGACGAGCCCACCGGAGAAGCAACGGGGCTGGGGTGCGTCCTCTGCCCCGCTCCCTGACCCGACATCCCCTCAGCCACAGACGTCCCTCCTGCTGGTGGGGAACCTGAGGCCCATGGGCCTCGCGGACCCTGCCTACCGCCTTCCAGACTCGGGGGTCCCAGGAGCCGCACCCCTGCCTGGCGCAGTCTCAGGGGCAGCAGGGTGCCAGCGGAGGCCATCTGAGCATCCGGCCGCCCCCTCAGGTGCCGGCTGTGCCAGTGCGCGCCCGCCGTGGGGGCCGCCTCGCTCCCTCCTGCCGGCCGGGGCGGCGGGCACACGGCACGGAGGCGGCAGCGGGGTTAGGGCCCCAGCAGCCACGCCTCACCAAGCCTCAGTTTCCCTGCTGGCGCTGAGATGGAGGAGGCAGGGGCAGCCTGGGGGAGCCTGCCCCCCAGCCCTCTGCCGCCAGGCCTTTTATGTGCTAATCAGCTCCTCTTGGGAGGCCCCTCTGTGCCCCTGGTCCAGGCCGCCTTTACATTACAGGGCCCGGGGGACCTCGCCCGGGAGATCTGAGGGCTCCTGGCGCTGTAGCCGGCGGCAGTGAGGGAAGGGAGCTCCCGTCCCTCGCTCAGCTGACCCCATCCTTGCCTGACGAGGCTGGGTCAGGGGGCCCAGGGGAGGGGGCACAGGCTCTGGGACAGCCGGGGCGGACCTCCAGGGCCACGGCTGGGGTCTGCAGGGTCAGGGTACGGAATCGGGGGCTTTGGAGGCTCTGGAGGGAGGATGAAGAAGGCCGCACGGGATGGAAGGGGTGGAGCGGGGGGCTCGACCCAGGGCTCCCCTGAGTCGGACTGAGGGGCGCTGGGATCTGAGCCTCCTCCACCCCCGGCCCAGCCCCTTCTGGGGAAAGGCTGGGGTGGGGGAGAGGCCTGGGCCTCCTCAGCAGGCAGGCTGCAGGAGGAAAGCTGAGGAGGCCATCTCTGGGGGCGGCGTGGGGGGCTTCCTGGAGGAGGGGGCATTGAGGAAAAGCAGGAAGGCTTCCGGAGTGGGACTTCCTGGTGGGGGTGTCTTGTGCTGGGCCTGTGGCGGCAGAAGGGCCCACATGTGGATTCTGGGGGACCAGGAGCCTGGGAGTCACAGGCTCTGGGGCAGACTTGCCTGGCAGCGGCCCCCTTCCCCAGCACCCGCCTCCCCACGGGCCCAGGGCCCAGGGCCTGCCCGGTCTCCAGGCACCTGCTGTGGCCGTGGTGGTACAGGGCTGTTGTGCCCGGCAGGCGGCCGTGGGCTTGGACCCTGGCACCTGACTGCGCAGGACGTCAGCCCCGTGGGCCCTCAACCTGCCCACTCGCGGTCTCTGCCCCACCCCGTCCCCTGCTCTGACCCATCCCCCCACACCCTCCCGGATCCCCATCCCTCCCAGATGTCGCGACCTTGCCTCTGTCCCCTGCCCCGCCCGCGCTGACCGCCGGCCCGCCCCCAGGTTCCACGCGGGCGCGGCGGACGGCGGCGGCGGCTACACCGTGGAGGTGAGCATCAACGACTACCTGGACATCTACTGCCCGCACTACGGGGCGCCGCTGCCGCCGGCCGAGCGCATGGAGCACTACGTGCTGTACATGGTCAACGGCGAGGGCCACGCCTCCTGCGACCACCGGCAGCGCGGCTTCAAGCGCTGGGAGTGCAACCGGCCCGCGGCGCCCGGGGGGCCGCTCAAGTTCTCCGAGAAGTTCCAGCTCTTCACGCCCTTCTCGCTGGGCTTCGAGTTCCGCCCGGGCCACGAGTACTACTACATCTGTGAGTGCGGGCGGGCGGGCCCCTCCCCTCCCCCCTCCCCTCCCCCACCGCCCTCCGCTCCCCTCCCCTCCTCTCCCCCCACCGCCCTCCCTCCCTCCCTCCCTCCTTCCCTCTCTCTCTCCTTCCCTCCCTCCCTCCTTCCCTCCTCTCCTTCCCTCCCTCCCTCCTTCCCTCCTCTCCTTCCCTCCTCTGCCCTCCCTCCTTCCCTCCTCTGCCCTCCCTCCTTCCCTCCTTCCCTCCTCTCCCTCCACCCTCCCTCCCTCCTCTCCCTCCCTCCCTCCCTCCCTCCTTCCCTTCCTTCCTCCCTCCCTTCCTCCCTCCCTCCCCTCTCCCTCCCTCCCTCCTTCCCTCCTCTCCTTCCCTCCCTTCCCTCCTTCCTCCTCTCCTTCCCTCCCTCCCTCCTTCCCTCCTCTCCTTCCCTCCTCTGCCCTCCCTCCTTCCCTCCTCTGCCCTCCCTCCTTCCCTCCTTCCCTCCTCTCCCTCCACCCTCCCTCCCTCCTCTCCCTCCCTCCCTCCCTCCCTCCTTCCCTTCCTCTCCCTCCCTCCCTCCCTCCCTCCCTCCTCCCTCCCTCCCTCCTTCCCTCCTCTCCTTCCCTCCCTTCCCCTCCTTCCCTCCTCTCCTTCCCCTCCCCTCCCCTCCTTCCCCTCCTCTCCTTCCCCTCCTCTGCCCTCCCCTCCTCCCCCTCCTTCCCTTCCTCTCCCCTCCCCTCCCCTCCCCTCCCCTCCCCACTCCTTCTTCAGGGCCTCGCGGATCAGAGGGTTTGGTCTCCAGCCCCAGGCCTCCGGTCAGCCTCTGGGCGGCAGAGCCTATGGCCCCTGGTCTGTCTTACCCCGAGCCGGGGAGGCACCCCCTTCCTTGCACTGAGGCCGGTGGGGGAGGACACGCTGAGAACCTGGCAGGGGTCTCCCAAGCCGGTCCCGTCTCTTGTGCGCGCCCACCCGAGCCCAGATTCCTGGAGGCGTGTGGACTGTTTCGAGGTCGGTCGGCGGCAGCCTTGGTGCCCTGGGCACGCAGGCTCGGCCGCGGGCCGGGGGAGGCCGGTAGACTGTCCCCACCTCTGCTGGGCATGAGGGGCTCCCAAGGGGCCGCTTCTTCCTCCCACCAGGTGCGAGGGCAGGGCCTGAGTGGCGAGTTGGTCAGGCTCCGGTCCCCACCCGGCCAGGCCTCCGCAGCCCCTGAGAGCCTGCGAAGAGAAGGGGCCAGGCGTCACCGCCGTCAAGAGGGGGCGTGGGGGCCCACCTTTGCGTCAGACGCACGCCCGCCCCAAGGCCTCAGACCCTGGCGTGCTGTGGGCTCCCGGAAGCGGATGGGGCGCGCGTGGGGAGGCCGACCTGCCCCGGGGGCTCCCGGGAGCGACCTGGCTCCCACCACCCTGGTTCCCGCTGAGTCAAATTAAACTCTGCGAGGCTCCATTTCCTCCTTTCTCTGCTCTCTTTGGATTTTTTCCTTTTAATTCAGAGAAGAAGGGGGTGGGGGAGGGGAAGAAGGTGTTTAAATTAAGTCCCCGTAATATAAGAAAAATTACATTTTTCTTTCTGAGACGGGAGTTTCATAAAGATAATTATTGTAATTATTCGTCCTATCTCTGTGACGAATGTTATTTTTATTACGTGCTTTTTATCTTCATCTCCCGGCACGAGGGGCGTCTGGGGGACGGGACCCACTGAAAACGCAGGCCGTGGGTGCCCACACCTGCTCGCATGTGTGAACCCCGCCACCTGCCCGGCCGGCCTCGGGTCTCCCTCCCCTCCCCGTCCAGGTACCCAAGCCCCTCCGTCCTGACTCACGGCTGATGCTCTGGGATCAACCCCCAGCCCTCAGGTGGGCCGAGAAGCAGGGACCCCTGTGGGGGCATTGTAGGCGCGAGCACTCCAGCCTCCACGTGACCCTGAGCCTCGGGGTCGCTGTTGAGGTGATGCCGGGTGCGCGTCTCTCCTAGCTGGGCTGCGGCACCGTGGTAAAGAACCAGCTGCCAGTGCGGGACACGCGAGAGGCTCGGGGGTCCCCCCCGGGCGGGGAAGACCCCCTGGAGGAGGAAATGGCCACCCACTGCAGTCTTCTTGCCCGGAGACCCCCACGGACGGAGGAGCCCGGAGGGCTGCAGTCTGTAGGGTCACAAAGAGTTGGACGCGACTGAGCGTGCACACACGCTGACTCCCCACCGCGTGCCCCGAGAGGTCCAGATAGGGGCTGCCTTGCCCACAGGGATCCCCGAGAGCAGCGATTTGATCTGAGGGCAATTATTTGGTTATGCTGATGTTTTTCTTTGCTGTTTGGTTTTGTTTTCTGTTGGTTTTGGCATGTGGAATCTTAGTTCCCTAACCAAGGGTTGAACCTGTGTCCCCTGCAGTGAAAACTCAGAGTCCTAACCACTGGACCGCCAGGATTCCCTTTTTTCGCCAATTGAAAACACATCTATTTTTATTCATCACTTTGTCTCTTGCCCTGTGCTGCCGTGGGTTGAGATGGAGTCAGACAGACTGACCCTAATGCTACCTTTGGGGTCAGGATTCAGCAACGTGAGGGGTCAGGGGAGGATGCAGGAGGACTTCTGAAAAATCATGGGCATTGTGTCTGGGGCTTTGATGTATGAGGAGTTTTACGGGTGGATTCCCCCACCTGGGGTCAGAGTTAAGTCGTGGGCATGGGGAAGGGGATACAGTTCCGAGAGGTCCCAGGCACCAAGAGTCCCCTGCACCACTGATCCCGCACCCCTGTCTTCCAGCTGCCACACCGCCTAATGCCGTGGACCGGCCCTGCCTGCGACTCAAGGTCTACGTGAGGCCGACCAGTAAGTGTCTGGGGAGTCGTGTAGGGTCCTCAACTCCCAGAGCCCACTGAGTGGAGGGGGTGACAGCGTGCCCTAGGGAGTCCCACGACGTCACCAGTGGCTGGGACGGGCCAGCCTGAGCCTCTGTTTTCCGTCTGCAAGTGAAGCCGTGTCGCAGCCCCGAGGATGAAGGTTCGGGGCTTTGCTGGTGGCCGGTGTCAGTGCAGGGGACACGGGCTCAGGCCCTGGCCCTGGGCGGTTTCCAGGCTGCCCACCCACCGCGAGCCTCGCGCCCGTCCTGGCAGCGGGAGGGTCCACGGCCACGAGAAGCCCAGAGGCTGATGCGGAACAGCCCCGCCCGCCGCAGCTAGGCAAAGCCTGCGTGCAGCGGGGAGGCCCAGCTCAGCCCGAAGCGAAGGTCAGGGAACCCAGAAAGCAGGAAGCTTGACGTCCACAGATGGGCCTCACTGAGCCGAAGCCCCCTTTACCCAGAGAGCGGGTTTCAAGAAAGTTCTCCAGGGCGCCCGTGTTCTGAGCTCTTGAAACATCGCCGCTCTGAGGGAGAAAGGGGGTCCCGCGCCCCGCCGCCTCGCGCAGAGCCGGGCGCAGTCACCGGGCGCCGGCCGCGCGTCACGCTGCGCGTCGCCCCAGCCGAGGGCCCAGGTGGACAGAAGTCTCTGCCCCAGAGGTGTGCTGACAGACCCCCGAGGGCAGGAATTTGATCTCAGGTCGATGGTTTGCTTACACTGATTTCTGTTTTGGGCTCTGATTTCTCTGTTTGGTTTGGCTTTGCTTTTGGCTGCACGTGTGGGTCTCAGTTCCCCAACCAAGGGTAGAACCTGCAGGGAAAACGCGGAGTCCTAACCCCTGGGCCCCCGGGAAGCCCTGAGACCGAGATGTTGAACAGCGCTGGGTCCGGAGATCCGGGCGGCGCGGTGGGCGGGGGGCTGCCGCTGACCACCCTGTCTCCCTGCCCCCAGACGAGACGCTGTACGAGGCCCCCGAGCCCATCTTCACCAGCAACAACTCCTGCAGCGGCCTGGGCAGCTGCCGGCTCTTCCTGAGCACCGTGCCCGTGCTGTGGACCCTCCTGGGCTCCTAGCCCCACGGGACGCCAGCCCCGCTCGACGGCCCGCCTCCGAGACCAAACAGACGCCGCTCCTCCGCCACCGGTGCCGCTCTGCAGGGCAGGGGCCGTGCCTGCGCCCAGGGCGGGCTGGGGCTGGGCCGCCGAGGCCCCCCGACGCCCAAGGGGCCGGCGTCTGCCCAGCTCCTGACCGCGCGGTCTGGCCTGGAGGCGCTGCTGAACCCGGGGACCTCGTGACCCTGTTGGGTGTTTCCTTCCCCCGCGTCTTTTTCATGGTTGGATCGGAAGGACTTGAGTTTCTAATTTAATTTATTCCTTGCTGTCGCCTGTGACGTTGGGAAGGAAACAGAATGGACGGGGCGGGGGTCCCCGGCCCGCTGGGAGAAGGGTATCGGGGACCCCTGGCCTGGTCACTTCGTTTGTTGGTCCCGGCTGCGGGCCACCGCGGAGGAGAGCCCCAGGTGCCTGGGACGGGCGGCCTGAGGCGGGCGGGCGCGGAGTCCCCGAGTCTGGGCCAGGGCCCCCCGCCCCCCAGCTCTCCCTGGCCGTCTCCCGGAGCAGGGGCACGGGGTCTCTCCACGAGGAGACTGGCCCCTGGGCTCACAGCATCCCGGCGTCGTAGGGGCGTCTTAGGGCTCCCCACCCCGGCCCCCCAGCCTCGCACAAGCGCCCCGAGGTGGAGAAGACATTACATTTCTGTAAATAGAGCCAGCAAGCATATACTGTGATTTATTTTTACCGTATTGCTGAGGATGGACTGGAAGGTTTCTTTTTGGTCTCACCCCTTGGTGGGAGGCGGGGCTTTTATTTTGGGGGGTGGGGTGGACGTAGCGTAGAGGCCGCGCTTGGCAATAAGCTCCTGTGTCTGTCAGACCCCCTCCCTCTCCTCTATGAACTAATCATGTTTGTAAGAAAAAAGGAAAACAGGACAAAACAGAACTGAGCGGGGAGGGCGTCGACCACCCCCCCCAAAGAGGAGCCCCCTCCGAGGACACTTTAATGAGGTACACAGCGCATTTATACAGATTTCATATTTCTACCCGCCTTTCCTGATCTGTGTTTTATATATATTATATATAAATGCATATGGTGCGCGGCGGCCGGGAGCCGGCCCGGGCCGCCGGCGGGGGGCGGGCTTTTGTAGGGGTCGTGGGCGGGCGGCCTTGCCACGCCTGGAGCTGGCGACGGGGCCTCCCCCCTCCGTCACAATCGACTTTGGAGTCTGTATTTTTTTATAATAAAATGAGCGTACGCATCCGGGCTGAGCGTCTTGTGTTTGGGGCCGCTGGTCCCCCTCGGAGGGGCGCCCGAGCGCGTCCTTTGGGGTTGGGTCTGGGAACTGCGGGCGAGGGGTGTCTTTTGGGAGACCTTAGGGCTGATGGTGAGTCTCTGCCTCTGGGTGTTGTTGGGGCGCCGGCCCCGGCATGAGCATTTATGGGGTGCTGTGCCCTTTGTCACCTGCCTGGGGAATGGGCGCAAGCCCTGCCCCTCCCTGGGGAAGCAGCTGGAGGGATACCGGGAGGCAAGAGGCGGCAGCGCTGAGCACCCGGCGGGGACGTGTTCCGTGTGCACCTCCGGCTGCGCCCCGAGCAGGTCGGGATCCTGGACCCGGGGCCAGTGGAGGTTCCCTGCCCCCGCCCCCGTGGGAGCCGCGCCTGCAGTCTGTGGCAGGTCTCCTCAGGTCCTGCCGAGCTCTGCGCTCTCTCGGTGCTCCGGTGGCTCAGGCTCGGATCGGTGCGCCCAACGCAGGGGGCCCAGGGCTCGGTCCCAGGGCCGGGAATTAGACCCCTGGTACCACAGCTAAAAGGACCGGCGTGCCGCAGCGGGGACCCGGGATCGCAAGTGCCCCCACTGAGGCCCAGCACAGTCAGAGAAATAAATGGTGAAACAGCGGAGAAAGCAAAACCAAGGTCTGTGCCATCTTGGCTGCCCAGCTTGGCTGAGGCGTGACTCAGTTTCTCCAGCGGCCCCAGGCCAGGGTGGGGGTTTGTCTGTCATCTCGAGCCGCCTCCATCCCAGCTTCCTAAGAGGCGTGTGCCAGAGGGGCCTGGGGCCCAGGGGCCTTTCACCCCAGCCTGGCCCCAAGAGGCACAGACCCAGCTCAGGGAGGGGCTGCTCCTTGACTCAGTGCTACCGCCGGCGCGCCCGCCCCGGCACCATGAGCCCAGAGGGAAGGCTCTCGGCTGATTAATTCAGCTGCCGGGTCCAGCGACGGGGGCTGCCTTTTAATGAGGCCAGCGAGCAGCACAAAGGCCCCTGTGTGCACCCCGCCCGCCCCGCCCAGAGGCAGGACGCAGGAGGGCCCCAGTGCGGAGCGCCCTGGGGAAGCCGAGGGATCCCGAACTCTGCGCCTCCCTTTGCCTGCCTTCCTGAACACTCGGACCACAGGGCTGGAGGGAGCTGGGGCGAGAGGGTTAAATGGAGGCCTCACGGGTCAGAATCCTAGCAGCTTACTTTGATTTTGTTCCTAAAAATTTGCTGAGATATAATTCAGATATCACCCAAGCCACCGTTTAAAGTACACTTCCACAATTTCTGTTCATTCACAGGGCGGGGAAAGCTATCCGCGCTACCTGATTCCACGAGAATCCATCGCCCTGAAAATAGCCCCAGTCTGGCCCCAGCCCCTGACCACCGGGAGCCCCCCTCCGGTGTCTGTGGACCGGCCTGTCCTGGACGTTGCCCATCCGTGGAGCCACGCCCTGTGTCCCCCTGGGTCTGCTTCTCGCACGGAGCACCGTGTGCTCAGGACCCTCCCGGTGGTCGTGTCGGGAGTTCACCCGGTCTCGTGGCGGAGGGAGGCTCCCGTGTGGGGACGGCTGATATTCTGTCCACTCAGCAGCTTATGGACATTCGGATTGTTTGCGTTAGCTCTTGTGAGGGCTTTGTTATTTCTGAGACAGAGTGTTCCCACAGAGGGTGACTGGCACGGGTAAGCACAGAGCCTGCTCCCGCCTCGGGGCCTTTGCACGCGCTGCCCCCCTGCAGCCCACTGCCGGGCTCCGTCCTCCTCGGCCTCGAAAGTGTTGCTCGTCTGCCCTTGGCCTCCCTGACCCGGAGGCCCTCACGCCGCCCCGCTGCTGTCAAACCTCCAATTCTTTTACTTGTCCATCCGTCGTCCCCGCGGGCTGGGAGCCCCCAGAGGGGAGGGGCGCCGGCCCGCTGTCAAGCGTTTCCCCCGGGTCCTGTCATCTGCCACATGCACGGACACGCGCGCACACGTGTGCAGAGGAGCCCACGGCCCCGGCCTCCCGTGTGAGCCCCGTGTGGGCAGAGGCTGGCCTTGGGGGCCTGGGCCTCAGGAGCCACCCGTGCACGCCTGGCCATCACCGCGGGCATGCGGCCCCTGCTCCCGGGGCTGCCCTGGGCACAGCGGGTGCACGCAGGGCGGCCAGCGGTGGACGGGTCCCGGGAGGCTCCCCACAGGAAGGGCTCAGAGGCAGGGAAGGGGGCCTCGGGGAGCCTCGTGGAGATGGTCACTTCCCGGTGGAGGCGGGCCTTGCCGTCAGGCCCCCTTCTGGATCGTGGACATCTTGGTCTGGGGGGTCAGTGCCCAGTCACTGGGGGCCCTGCCGGCCCTCCCCCTGAGTCGCTGTGTCTCCATCTCGTCTGAGAAGCCCCAGGCCACGCCCGTGGGCCCCCGATCCCAGGACCTGGATGGACGGGCTCACGCCTTGCCTCTGGACTGATGGGAGCACCCTGGCTTTCAGGGCTCCGGCCAGGTCCCTGGGCCACAGCCACGCCGTGGGGGACGTCGGAGGAAAGGCCGCCGTCCCGGGGCCCTGGGCTCACCTCCTCTCTCCGGGTGTCTCCAGCCCCTTCTCCCTCCCGACGCCCACCTCTGAGATCCCCGGACACGAGGCACCCCCTCCGTGCTTCCGGTGTCAGCCTCGGCGCCCGCAGCGGGCGTTCAGCGAGCTCGTCCTGCTTGCCCTCCCCCCGCCTGTGGGGTCAGGGTGCAGAGGCCGGGTCCTGCTCTGGAGCCCCTCGGGCCCCACACGAGGGGGCTTATGGGTCCTGGGAGGAGGCCACGGTGATGGGGACCCGGGCGGCCGCTGACAAGTGAACAGTTCACAGCCCGGGAGCCCCCGAGGAGGCTGGAAATGAAGGGGCTGCAGCCGGGCCGCCGGGGCCAGGGGCGCTGAGACGGGCGGTGGAGGCGAGAGCCGGGAGGCCGCCCACCCTGGTTTCCCATCGGGGCGCTGGTGGCGGCCCTCCCTGGACGGCTACGGGAGACAGTCCCTTGGGCTGGGCTTCGGTGTGGACCGGGAGCGGAGCTCGAATGTGGGGCCGGGGCAGGACTGCAGCTGGCCGCTGGACATTCAGCCACTTCTTTGTCTGGTCTTGGAGCTGGGATGGGGCGGCAGGGGCAGAGAGATGCGGGGCGGTGGGGGGGGCGCGGCCCAGAAGGCTCTGGGGCAGGACCAGCGGCCAGGGAGGAGGGGGCGCCTCTGAGTGGGGCCGAGGACCCAGCGCCCCCCAGGGAGGCGCCAGGAAGCCGCTGACCCCGCCCCAGCCACCCTCTCCTCGCTCACGGGGCCGCCCAGCAACTTGGGGTGGGGGCAGGAAAGCCAGGGGGCTGGACCCCTCCCTCGGAGGCTAGAGAGAGATCCTCCTAAGGGTCCCCCACCTGACACCTCCCGACTCGCCCCATTGATCTGGAAACGGAGGCCGAGGCCCAGAGGCAATCGATGGACCCTAATGGACAGTGCCGTCCCTGGGGAAGGGGGCGAGCCGAGGGGTGGAGACGACCCCTCTCCTGTGCAGACGGGGAAGTTGAGGCCCCACCAGCCCCACAGGTCAATGGGGGCGGATCCAGGGTGAGGCCAGGCCTCCGTGGGGCCAGGAGCTGGATCTGAGCTGGGCCCAGGGTCTCCGGGGATGGACGAGGCCCGGGTTCCCCCAGCAGCGGCGGCGGGGGCTGTCATGCAAGTCTCGCAGGAAACAGGAAACAGGTTCTCCCCGCTGGCTGTGCGGCCGCCTCGGCCGGGCCCTGCAGCACCTGTCCTGGGCGGCAGAGGCCACCTTGCGCCCCGCCCCCTGGGCTTGGCCGGCGGGGGCCGGGGGATGCAATTATCATCTATGGCGCCCCCGGAGCCCCCAGCCTGCCCCGCCTCCCTCCTCTGGCTTCTCGAGGCGTGGGCGCGCGTCTCCCGCCTCTCCTCTTGAGCAGGGTTGGGGGAAGAAACCGAGGCGGCTTCAGGGGCGCTCTCACAGCCTCAGCGGGGTCCAGTGGGAGGAAGAGGAAGCGAGAGGCGGTGCTGGACCCCGGGGACCCTTGGGCGGGGCTGGCCCCCCACGCAAGAAGCGCTTAAAAGCCTCCTCCGGCCGCTGGGACCTGTGGGCAGGTGGGGGACAGCCGTGAAGGCCGAGGCTGGGGGCCTCCACCGGAAACAGCTCTGACCCTCTGACGGGCGGTGCATGCGGCACCCCGCCCCACGCCCTGGAACCGAGGCGCTGGATGCCGCGCCCCCTGCCCCGCTCGCATCCCACCCCTCTGGCGAGGCCCCGGCGGTCCCCGCTCCCCTCCTTTGCGCTTTCGAAAGGGCTCCCCTCACCCCTGAGGATCCCGCTCTGGGCCTGAGTTTCCGCGTTTACGTGGCGGCGTGAACTCCGGTGTCTGCGGGGAGGGCGGGCAGGCCGCGCCCAGCTGTCTTCTTCCCGGGACTCAGGTTCCCCAGATCCCAGCCCGCGCGCAGCCTCCCTCGCCACTGGTCACCCCCTCCACCACCAAGGTGGGGGACGCGTTCCCTCCGGGGGCTCAGCTGACTTCTGAGCAGAAGAGACCATTTTACGGGCCAGGCGCCGAGGCCGCAGGAAGGCCCGCGGGGCTGGAGCCTCGCCGTCCGCGCGGGCAGGACTCGGACGGAGCCCGGAAGGTCGGACGGAGCAGTCTTTCTCCGGGGCCGTACCTCCCGGCGGCGCGCAGCTGCTCGACAGGCACTGGGAGCGCCGGCTATGACCCTGCCGCAGGGGGCACCCCGAAAGAGCCCTCCCTCCGCGCCCCTGCCTCCGCGCCGCCCGCAGGCGCGCCAGAGTTATGGCTGCAATATCCTGCTCCCCTCCGGGCCGAGTGTTAACGGCGCGGCGCCGCCCCCGGCCCCGCGCCCCCGGGGGTCTTTATTAGCATCGTGCATCACGCCTGCAGTCGCGCCGCGGTGCGAGACGCCGGGTCGCCAGGAGGGGAAACCGAGGCACCGCTCAGGCACCGTGAGCGCCCCTGGCGGAGGGCGCGGCGGCAGGAACTGAACAGCCGGGCGCTGCGGCCTCTCGGCGTCGGCTGCGCACCGCGGAGAGTCGAGCGCTTCTCAGCACCTCCGTCGGCGGCCGCCGGGAAAACGGAGCTGCAGTGGCACGTGGTGCGGGCTCTGCCTTATTTTCATTCATAAATGAATGAATAACAATTCTCTTATTTACTCGGCTGCACCGGGTCCTGCCAGAGGCATGTGGCCACGGGACCCAGGGCGAGATGGGTGCATGGCACCCTCCACACGATGGGCATGAGTTTGCAAATTCCAGGAAGCAGTGAGGGGCAGAGAAGGCCGGTGCTGTCGTCCACGGGGTCACGGGGTGGATCAGGACTCAGCCAGCGAACGACAGTCACTCGGGGTCTACCTCCCCGACCAGGGGCAGAGCCTGGGCTGCTGCATCAGGAGCACGGCATCTCAGCCCGTCGTGGCATCTCAGCCCCTCGTCCCTGGATCGCCGGGGAGGTCCCCAGCCTGGGTGACCTCAATGGCCCCAAAAGGCAGGCCCCTTTGTTTCTCCCCAGCCCCGCGTCTCTCGCATCTGGCGCAATGGCGGCCCCCACTTGATGTTTGTCGAATGACTTACGGAGCATGTTTTCTGCCTGGACTCCCAGTCGAGTGCTCCGGCTCACCCGTGTGGCTGGAGGCGCGGGCCTCCTTCGCCAGCGCGGGTTCCTCAGGGAAGGCCCAGGCTGGGGAGGTGGTGAGGAGCGGCCTCCCCCGGATGAGGGGGGCAGCACGGGCACCGCAGGAGTCAGTTGCGCGGCTGGCAGATCTTTAAATTAAAATACATATATACACCAGATAAATAACCCGGCCCACGTCCTGGTGGCAGGCGGAATTAAGTCGCCCGGTTGGGGACCCAGCGACGCTGACTGGGGTGGGGGTGGGGGAGCGTCTCCGGCTCTTGGCCGTGGACTGTCTGTCCCTCATCCTACTGGGGGAGCATTCCGGCCTCCCTGGAGCCTGCTGGGGGCCTGGGGGAGGATTTAGGGGTCAGAGAGTGAAATCTGTGTCCCAGACCTGGGTTCTGAGTGCTAGAACGCACGTCCAGGAACTGGCCCTGCAGGATGAGACCCCCATCCCCAGCGGGGAGACCCCCCAAGCCACGGTAGCTCTGGATGTCGGGCTGGGACAGAGCGGGCTGGCGTCCCGGCTGGCCCTCTCGGGCGAGGGCGGCGGCGGTCCTGGCAGCCAGGGAGAGCCCCTCTGAGCGCAGGGGGAGGCCCCCGTGGGGGCCCCCCTGGCTGAGGGGTGCTCCCAGGCCCCATCTCTCTGCCTGAGCTCAGCCTGGAGGTGCAGCGGGGGCGGGAAGGGAGTTTTCAATTAAGGAGCAGCTAATCACCCAGCGAGGGCCGTTCTGGGGCCCAGTAAATCTATTATGAAAAGCCTCTAAATGTATGTAAAACCGGCCTCGACAATCCTGGGATTAGGCCTCCGGGAGGGGAAACCGAGGCGCGGGCTGGCTGGTGGATTAGCGGAGCAAGAGGCCCCCGGGAGGCTGGGGAAGCTGTCCCCGGGGCCGGGCCGAGGAGGCGCAGTCTCCCTCTGCAGACGCCAGGACCCGTGTTCAGCGAGGGAAACCGAGGCCCGGGTCACCCAGAGTGACGGTCAAGGCCCCGCCTCGAGTGCAGGAGGGGCAAGTCTGAGCCCTGGGGCAGGACGACCCCCCGGAGGAGGCCACAGCCACCCACTCCAGTACGCCCGCCTGGAGAAGCCCATGGGCAGGGGCGCCGGGCGGGCCGCGCTCCACGGGCACCAAGAGTCAGACACGACGTAGCGACTAGACAGCAGCAATTCCTTTGTGCTCTCAGAAGGTCTTTATTGAGCACCTACTCTCTGCCAAGCCCAGTGCTGAGGGCCGAGTGAGCGAGCGGGAGGGGCCCGGGCCTGGGCGGCCTGGGGCTGGGTGCCCGTGCGCTCAGCTGCGTCCACCTCCGCGCCCCCAGGGACTGTGGCCGGCCGGACCCCTCTGTCCACGGGACTCTCCAGGCAGGAGCACTGGAGTGGGTGGCCGTGTCCTCCTCGGGGGCATCTTCCCCGCCCACGGATGGAAACTGCGTCTCTTGCAGCCCCTGCGCCGGGGAAGCCTGGGGCCTGGCGGGAGACGGCTGCCCGCGGACGGTGGGAAGGGCGCTGCAGGGGGAAGAACGAAGGCCGGAGCCCAGGAAGGCCGGCAGCTGGACTGGGAGGCGGCTGGCAGCACCCTGGTCTCCTTCCCAGGGTGGCTAGGGAGCCCCGTGGGGTCCTCAGCGCCCCCGCCCCCGGCCCTCTGTCCACCTCCCTCCCGGTGTCCTCGCGGAGCCATGGCCCTCCAAGGCCGCCGCCCTCTGAGGCTGTTTCGCCAGCCTGACCCCGCAGGGCTGCCAGCCCCCTCCGACCCTCCTGCACCACGAGTCCGGTAATTATCTGGCGGAGCTGCTCCTCCCCTCCTCCTCTCCAGGGTCCCCTCCTGCAGGATCCCCTCGAGGCACCCAGGTGCGGAGGAGGGGGGAGGCCCAGCAGAAGGGTCTGAGCCCAGCGCCAGAAGGACAAGCAGGGAGCCTCGTCTACCATCGAGCAGCCTCGCCTCGCCGGGGCCTTCCCTGGGCCCCGGGCCTGGCTGGGGTCCAGGCACCTGTGTGGACCTGCCGCCCAGGTGCTGGGGGAGGAACAGGAGGCTGCTGGCTCCCAGGGCTCAGTGGGGCCCGGCCCCCGAAGCCCTGGGCCGCAGGGCAGCTGTGTGGCTGGTGGGGGCGGGGAGACAGACCCCAGGGGCCCTGCCTGGGGTCTGGCCTCGGTGGGCCGCCGGCCCCTGCAGTGTGATGTGAGAGGTCGTGTGTGCCCTCCGTGACTCAGTTTCCCTGCGTCCCCGTGCCCGATGTACTGAGCCTGTTCCCAGCTCTGGGGGGGGGAGGCCCGGTGCCCCCCCACCAGCCTGGCCGTCAGTCAGGCCCGCGGGGCCCCTTCAAGTCGTCACGGCCCAGCAGGGTCGCGGGAGGGATTATTCCGGCCTGTCCAGGATGGACTCAAGTGGAACCGAGGCTGACGAGCGGAACGCGCCCCCGCGGGCCGGCCTGCCGCCTTTGTCCGCCCGGCCCCGCCCCGCGCCGCAGGGACTCCGCCCCCAGGGCCGCCCTCGCCGGCCGCCCGGCGCTCGGCCTGGCCCCGCAGGTCCAGGGTGGGCGCGAAGCCTCACGGCCCTGGCGCGGCGCTTCCCGTTCAGAAGCCCGGCTGAGCCCCTCCCCAGCCTCAGTTTCCCCGTCTGTGGCATGGGCGCGCCCTCCGTGGCTGCCCGCGGATCTTCTCAGGATTGACGGGGCCATGTGGGCGGAGGGGGAGGGGGAGGACAGACACCCTCCCTGAGCTGCGGCTGCTTTCCCAGGGGTGCTGGGCCCGGCCCTCCGCCCGGTCCTGCCGCCGAGCCTTTGTCCAGGAAATTCGAGGTGGCAGGGAGAACAGATCTGCTCTGGGCCTGAAAGGAGCCGAGGCAAATGCTGTTGACCCCTGACCCCGGCCCCCTAATCCCGGGGTTGAGGCCCTTGCTGGGAGGGGCCCTGGGAGATGGGCCCGGGTGTGACCCCCGCCCCCGGCGCCAAGGGGGGCTTCCGGGTCAGGGTCACAGGGGCTTCGGGGAACACAGCGAGCCCCTTGGCCACGTGTCCGGTCACCACCCCGCAGAGGCCCGCTGGAGAAACTGAGGGCCGGCAGGGCCGTTGGCAGCCCCCGGGCCCTGCCACCTGCAGGCTGGCGGCTGGGGACAGCAGCTGCCCTCTCGGAGCCTGAGAACGAGAAGGCGTGGGAAGGCTGGGGCCTTGGGAGGCTGGGTGTCCGGCTCCTACGCGGGCGCTGGGCCTCTGTGCACCCCTCTGGGCCGGCGGGTGGCCAAGAAGGCACATGGCCCTGGTGTCCCCCCGTAAAGGCCCCCGGGGACCCTGGCCTGGAGTGAGGGGGCGCTCTGATGGGACTGCCCTTCCCTGGGGGGGCTCCTCCGTGGCTTCCAGTCTCCTCAAGACAGCCCCCCACCTGGACAAAGACCACAGACACAGCGGCGAAAGCCTCGGCCATGAAGCTCTGGGGCCTGGGTTCTCCCCTCGGCCCCCGTCCCGGGGCGGCGAGTGTACCGGAGGGGCAAGTGGCCCCCGCTGGGCCTCCCTGGGCAGCCGAGGGGGCCGTGACACCCGCACTGTTGCGACGATAGAACGAGGCGCCGCAGTCATCCGGCCCAGCCCGGGGCTGGGTAGACAGCAGACGCTCAATAGATGCAGCTCAAGATGGTGCCGCGTGCCGGCCCAGGCTCTGGCGCGGGCCTGGAGCCACCGAGCGGGAGCCTCCGCCTCACTCGGCTCCTGCGGACCTGGCAGGGCCGGCCGGGCGAGCCTGGGCCGATTGATCAGCAGATGCCCGCTGGAGGCTCGAGGAGGAGAGAACAGGGCAAAGGGCTGAGGGGAGGCGGGTGTCCTGGCGCCTGGCGGCTGCGGCGACTTCGCTGCTAGGAGCCTTCACTGACGATGAGAGGAGTCCCCGCGGCGGGCTGGCCGGGATGCGCTGGCACGCTCGGGCGCCCCTGCGCTCCCCGGCGGCCGCGTGTCTGTTCCACCCTGCCGAGCTGTTCCCCACGATCAATTTCAATTTGGCCTGGCCTGTTTCTGCAGCAGGCCCTCCCAGGGGGCTGGGGGTGGGGAGAGGGAGGTGGCGGCTTCCTCAGCCTGTCCCTCCTCCCGTCCCGCACCTGCCTCTGGTGCCATCAATGTCCCCTTTCTGGGCCTCGGTTTCCCGGGAATCTTGGAACGGGGGAGGGCAGCCGGTTTCATCCCACCTCCCTCGTTTCGTGAGCGCCAGCTGTGTGCCTGACCCCGTGCGGGCCGCTGGGGACACAGTGGGAACCAAAGCAGACAGACCTGGGCTGGAGTTAATCAGAGTCGGTCAGTCGGGCCGGGGGAGGGGGTGGGGCGCCTGTGCAAAGGCCCCGAGGCAGCTGGAGGAACACCGGCGGCAGGCGCAGGTAGGGGGAGGCGAGCAGAGGCAGCCAGGGGAAGCCTGGTGACAGCATTACTCCATGTTAACCAACGGTCAGCATTTATTTAGTGCCGACGGGACGCCTCATCTCCCTGGACCTCGCAACTCCCCTCTCCGTGCTCGGTCACTCTGACTGTTTGGGGCCCCCCAGATCGCAGCCCGCCAGGCCCCTCGTCGGGGGATTTCCCAGCCAGGAGCCGGGAGTCGGCAGCCATGCCCTCTCCCAGGGGTCTCCCGCCCGGGGTGGAACCGCATCTCCTGCACCAGCTGCCGCAGGCGCTAGCCTCTGGAGGGCCTGAGCCACCGAGCGGGAGCCTCCGCCTCACTCGGCTCCTGCGGACCTGGCAGGGCCGGCCGGGCGAGCCTGGGCCGATTGATCAGCAGATGCCCGCTGGAGGCTCGAGGAGGAGAGAACAGGGCAAAGGGCTGAGGGGAGGCGGGTGTCCTGGCGCCTGGCGGCTGCGGCGACTTCGCTGCTAGGAGCCTTCACTGACGATGAGAGGAGTCCCCGCGGCGGGCTGGCCGGGATGCGCTGGCACGCTCGGGCGCCCCTGCGCTCCCCGGCGGCCGCGTGTCTGTTCCACCCTGCCGAGCTGTTCCCCACGATCAATTTCAATTTGGCCTGGCCTGTTTCTGCAGCAGGCCCTCCCAGGGGGCTGGGGGTGGGGAGAGGGAGGTGGCGGCTTCCTCAGCCTGTCCCTCCTCCCGTCCCGCACCTGCCTCTGGTGCCATCAATGTCCCCTTTCTGGGCCTCGGTTTCCCGGGAATCTTGGAACGGGGGAGGGCAGCCGGTTTCATCCCACCTCCCTCGTTTCGTGAGCGCCAGCTGTGTGCCTGACCCCGTGCGGGCCGCTGGGGACACAGTGGGAACCAAAGCAGACAGACCTGGGCTGGAGTTAATCAGAGTCGGTCAGTCGGGCCGGGGGAGGGGGTGGGGCGCCTGTGCAAAGGCCCCGAGGCAGCTGGAGGAACACCGGCGGCAGGCGCAGGTAGGGGGAGGCGAGCAGAGGCAGCCAGGGGAAGCCTGGTGACAGCATTACTCCATGTTAACCAACGGTCAGCATTTATTTAGTGCCGACGGGACGCCTCATCTCCCTGGACCTCGCAACTCCCCTCTCCGTGCTCGGTCACTCTGACTGTTTGGGGCCCCCCAGATCGCAGCCCGCCAGGCCCCTCGTCGGGGGATTTCCCAGCCAGGGAGCCGGGAGTCGGCAGCCATGCCCTCTCCCAGGGGTCTCCCCCGCCCGGGGGTGGAACCGCATCTCCTGCACCAGCTGCGTCGCAGGCGCTAGCCTCTGGAGGAAGACTGTACCCACTTGCCACGAGTGTGACGCCACAGCGGCGGTCACTGGCCACGGTCACCCTCGGGGCAGAGCCGGACGGGCCCCTGCTCAGATCTGGCCTGGGGCCCCAGGCAGGACAGCGGTGTGCCCTCGGCCACCACGCCTGCCCCCAGGTGCCCTCCCCCGCAGCGAGGGGCTCCAGGCCCCTGGGCTCCCGGGGTGAGGAGGCGCTAGGCTGGGTCCGGAGTCCACGGAGTGTGCCTTGAACGCACTCGCCCTTCTGGGTGGCCTTGGGCCCGCCTGTCCCTCTCGTGCCTCCTTTTTTGCCTCGGAACACTCCCGGACGACCCCGCTCTCGGGCTCCGGTGGAGGCCGGCGAGACGCGGCCCTGTCCCGGCTGTGGACCCGGCCCCGCCGGCGCTGACCCCGCGCGGGGCACCTGCCCAGGGGCGACGCCCCCTCCGCCCGGCCCCCAGCCGGCGGCCCCGCGCCCTGACCCAGGCTGCCGGCCCCGCGGGGCTCGGGGTCCGGCCGCCGCTAGGGGGAGCGAGGAGGCCGGCGGAGGCGCGGCGCGATCGCAGGCGCCCGGGCGGACACGGCCGGTGGACGCCGGACGCCTCTGCTCCCGAGCCCGCCCCCCGGAAGCAGGGCCCCCGGACGGCCTGGCGGGAGCGCGCGTGGGGGGCGCGGGGAGGTCCGCAGCCCACCCGACGCTGACCCCTGACCCATGAGCCCTGGCCGCCGACCCGGCCGCCCCGGCGGAGGCGGCGAGGCGCCCGCGGAGCGTTTGGTGAGTGTTCCCGGGCCCCCTGCCCGCCCCGGGCCGGGAGTCGGGACGGGGGGCTTCTCTCGCGAGGGGCCGCAGGGCGCGCTCGGCAGGCGGCGGGGGTCGCGCCTCCCGGCCCGGGGCGGCCAGGCGAGCGGCCGGCGCCCCCCTCCAGGCCCTCCTGGGCGGGCGGGCGGCCCCACGGGCTGGTGGGTCCGGGCGGCGCCCGGGCGGCGGGGAGCAGGCGGCCCAGAGACGCGGGTGGACGGGCAGAGCGGCTGCGGGGCTCCCGCGGAGGGGGCGACCGGGGGCTCCGTCTGAGCAGCGGTCACCCCGGGGGGCTCCGTGCCGTCGCGCCGGGGGTCTCTGCACGTTAGCGCCCAGCGGTGCCCGCGCCCCGTGCTCACTCCCCCCAAGCCGTGCGCCTCGCCAGCCAGGAGGGGCTGGGCCCGCCCTCCAGAAAGTGGCCGTCGCGTGCGGGCACCCATGGAGGGGAGGCGCCTCTCCCTGGGAAGAGCCGGGGTCCTCGCCCCGCGCGGTGCCCCGTGAGCAGTTCAGCGCCTTCACCCCGTTCACGGTGGCGTGCAAACATGACCTCGGTCTCATTCCAGAACATTCCGTCACTCCGCCAAAGAAACCACGGGCGCCCGCGTGTGGGGGCTCCGTGTCATCCCGTCCCTTTCTCCGCGCTGGCCAGGGTTCTCACGAGCCCCGTGTCTGAATACAGGACGTCAGCCGCTGGATCTGGCCCTTCCTCCTGGTGGGCCAGCACCCCCAGGCCGGGGTCCCTCCTGGACCCCTCTCCACCCCGACCCCGCCACTTGTCCCCAGTTGGCATCCCCTGTGGCGTTGGCCCCTTTTCCACGGGCAGGACCCTGTTCCAGCCAGGCCAGTGGACTACCCCACACTCTCTGCTTCCTGGGGCGGCCGGGGCCGTTCTCAAACCCCACATCAAACCGCGACCCTCTCAGCCTCAGTCTGGGGCTCCCCACTGCCCTCAGGGTTGATCCGGATTCCGGGGCACGGCCGGACCTCCCCGCGGCCCTACGGCAGGCCCCCTGAGCCTCAGGAGGGTCCTGGCTCGGACGCGAAGGGCTGACCAAGGCTGGGGACGTGGGACGGGCTCCGTTTTCGGGGAACAAGAGGGAGATTGGAGGGATACGGTGTACGTCGGGGCTCCGGAGAGCTGGGTCTCAGCTCCCGGACGTGGTGTCGGCTGAACCCCCAGATGCCCAGACCCCGGTGCCCTCCCGGCATGCTTGCGCGGAAGGAATGGCCCTCGTGGGCAGCTCGGCGTCCGGCAGCTGTGTCCGGCGGCCGCGAGGCGGGGAGGGTGCGTGTCAGCGGCCCCCAGACCTGCGGGAGCAGCGCCGCGCTAATGAGGGTCCCGGGGCTCCCCCCGGCCCTCTGCCCCCACCCTAATGGGATTGAGACTTTTGAAGTTAATAGGAAACCGGGAGGCTCCCACGTAGGGAGCAGACGAGAGGGCTCAGAGGGGCCTTTGTGAGCCGGGCCCGCGGTGATGAAAGCACCGTGAAATCCACGGTGTCACCGATGCCCCGTGACCGTGACAGGCGCCTTTACTGGAAGAAAAGAAGGGAAAATCCCCAAACAGTCATATGTGTGCATGTGAAAACCCCCACGGGAGCGGCGGCCCGGCCAGGCGCGAGGTGCCGTCTCGGCAGTAGGCTCGCCTGGCCGGCCCGGCAGGATGGGCCAAGACACGGGGTGCTCTCGGCAGCCAGGGTCCCGATGTTCAGGCTCGGCCTGCGCAGAGGCCGTCGTCACCCCGGAGCCCGCCCCGGCTGGCTGGGCCAAGGGGGCTCACTAGCTTGCAAGGCCTCTGGGTCTCCTTGCGTGGGCTCTGGGTGCGGGTGACTCCTGTCTGAATACAGGACGTCAGCCGCTGGATCTGGCCCTTCCTCCTGGTGGGCCAGCACCCCCAGGCCGGGGTCCCTCCTGGACCCCTCTCCACCCCGACCCCGCCACTTGTCCCCAGTTGGCATCCCCTGTGGCGTTGGCCCCTTTTCCACGGGCAGGACCCTGTTCCAGCCAGGCCAGTGGACTACCCCACACTCTCTGCTTCCTGGGGCGGCCGGGGCCGTTCTCAAACCCCACATCAAACCGCGACCCTCTCAGCCTCAGTCTGGGGCTCCCCACTGCCCTCAGGGTTGATCCGGATTCCGGGGCACGGCCGGACCTCCCCGCGGCCCTACGGCAGGCCCCCTGAGCCTCAGGAGGGTCCTGGCTCGGACGCGAAGGGCTGACCAAGGCTGGGGACGTGGGACGGGCTCCGTTTTCGGGGAACAAGAGGGAGATTGGAGGGATACGGTGTACGTCGGGGCTCCGGAGAGCTGGGTCTCAGCTCCCGGACGTGGTGTCGGCTGAACCCCCAGATGCCCAGACCCCGGTGCCCTCCCGGCATGCTTGCGCGGAAGGAATGGCCCTCGTGGGCAGCTCGGCGTCCGGCAGCTGTGTCCGGCGGCCGCGAGGCGGGGAGGGTGCGTGTCAGCGGCCCCCAGACCTGCGGGAGCAGCGCCGCGCTAATGAGGGTCCCGGGGCTCCCCCCGGCCCTCTGCCCCCACCCTAATGGGATTGAGACTTTTGAAGTTAATAGGAAACCGGGAGGCTCCCACGTAGGGAGCAGACGAGAGGGCTCAGAGGGGCCTTTGTGAGCCGGGCCCGCGGTGATGAAAGCACCGTGAAATCCACGGTGTCACCGATGCCCCGTGACCGTGACAGGCGCCTTTACTGGAAGAAAAGAAGGGAAAATCCCCAAACAGTCATATGTGTGCATGTGAACACACGCATCCTTACGTGCGGCAGCGGCGGCCCGGCCAGGCGCGAGGTGCCGTCTCGGCAGTAGGCTCGCCCCTGGCCCCGGCTCCCGGCAGGATGGGCCAAGACACGGGGTGCTCTCGGCAGCCAGGGGGTCCCGATGTTCAGGCTCGGCCTGCGTCAGAGGCCGTTCGTCACCCAGGGCGGGGAGCCCTGCCCACGGCTTGCTGCTCTCTGCTTGCTTGCCTCTGGAGATGGGAGGCTCACTAGCTTGCAAGGCCTCTGGGTCTCCTTGCGTGTGGCTCTGGGTGCGGGTGACGTTGTGCCTGCCCCGGGGGTGGATATGCAAAGGCAGGGGCGCAGGGATGGAGGGAGTGTCAGGGAATTCCTGGCCCCCGCCTCAGCAGACGGATTCTTATGCCCTGGACCCCGGGGAAGCCCGAGGCGCTCACGTAGCTGAAGTCCATCCATTAACAGCGCGGCATTCCTCTGTTCGACTCTCCACGGTTATGTGTCCCTGGACACATCTGCATCCGTCCCAGGAGCAGCCCCGTCCCCGTCAGCGGCCACCACCCCGCCCCAGCCCCCGACGGCCACGCCTCTCTCGGCGTCTGTGACCGGCCTCTTCCGGACGTCGCCCGCCCGCGGCGTCGCACCCTGTGTGTCCTCCCGCGTCCGCTTCTCTCGCTGCGCGCCGTGCCCTCGGGGCCGTCCACGTGGCCGTCGGGTCCGGGCTTCTCTCCTCTCCAGGCTGCGTGGCGTTTCCGTGTGTGGAGGGACCCGTGTGTTTCCTGATGCGCACTCAAGCCGCTTCCCCTTCTGCTGGCGTTTATGGAGGGAGGGCTCCTCTTGAAAGTCCTTTCACCGTCCCTTGCCTCGCGCATCCAACCCTCACACAAGGTCGAGGCGCACTGAGGCCAGAAGCACGGTGCGGGTCCCGTCCAGGAGGGGGTGTCTGCAGTTCCAAGGAAAGGCTGTCTTCGTGGGGTCAGGGGTGTGGGTCCCGAGTCTCTTTAGGGGACCCCGCCCTGACCGATGTCTGCATCGGCCAAAGAGTCCTCATAGCCCCGAATCTGCCACAGCCTCTGGACAGCGCCTGTGCCCGGACCTGCTTTTCACTTAAAGGCGACTTGCACGCTCCTGCAGATGGGGGTCTCACCGCCCCTGTGGCGAGAGGGCAGGCTGGGAATGTGGAGTGGGGGTCTCCTTGTGCCACGGCGCCTCGATTTTCTGTCCAGACCCCCGGGAGGGTGACGTTCTTCTTGTGGTCCCCAACCTCAGAGGGCTGGTCCCAGAGGAGCACCTTCCCACCGCTGGGCAGACGTGGGGAGGGCCGGGGCGGGGTGCTCGAGCCTGCCCGGCGGGGGGCAGCACCCACCTGATGCCCGCGGGCACGGTGGGGGCACTGAAGCCCCCTTGTCCACCGACCGCGCCCTCCCTGGACCTGTCAGATGCCAGGCGTGGCCTCGGGGAGTCCTGAAGGTGCTCGGGCCCCCTTGGGCTCCGCCGGGCCTGAGTGCCCCGGGCCTCCGGCAGGGGCTGCCGGGCCTGATCCTGGAGCTGAGAGGGACCCTCTGCTTCATTATTTTCTTGGGCTGTGCCGTGCGGGACGTTGGTGTCCTGACCAGGGATTCTTTATTTTGTGTAGTTAATTGACGTCTTGCTGGCTGGGCTGGGTCTGTGCTGCCGTGGGGGCCTTTCTGAAGCTGCTGTGGCCGGCCCCTCCTGCAGGGTCTCCTCGCAGGGCCCCGTCGTGGCCCGGCACGGCCTCCAGGGGGCTGGGCCAGCTCTTACGGTGCCGGGGCTTAGTCGCTCCGGGGTACGTGGGATCTTCCTGGTCCAGGGATCAAACGTGTGTCCCCGGCACTGCAAGGTGGATTTTTAGCCACTGGACCAGCAGGGAAGCCCCTGAAATGGAATTTTAAAAGCTCACAACCTAGGATTTCCCCTGTGGTGGAAGGCTAGGACTCCATGCTTCCACAGCCGGTGGGCGTGGGCCTGATCCCTGGTTGGGGCATCCAACCCTCACACAAGGTCGAGGCGCACTGAGGCCAGAAGCACGGTGCGGGTCCCGTCCAGGAGGGGGTGTCTGCAGTTCCAAGGAAAGGCTGTCTTCGTGGGGTCAGGGGTGTGGGTCCCGAGTCTCTTTAGGGGACCCCGCCCTGACCGATGTCTGCATCGGCCAAAGAGTCCTCATAGCCCCGAATCTGCCACAGCCTCTGGACAGCGCCTGTGCCCGGACCTGCTTTTCACTTAAAGGCGACTTGCACGCTCCTGCAGATGGGGGTCTCACCGCCCCTGTGGCGAGAGGGCAGGCTGGGAATGTGGAGTGGGGGTCTCCTTGTGCCACGGCGCCTCGATTTTCTGTCCAGACCCCCGGGAGGGTGACGTTCTTCTTGTGGTCCCCAACCTCAGAGGGCTGGTCCCAGAGGAGCACCTTCCCACCGCTGGGCAGACGTGGGGAGGGCCGGGGCGGGGTGCTCGAGCCTGCCCGGCGGGGGGCAGCACCCACCTGATGCCCGCGGGCACGGTGGGGGCACTGAAGCCCCCTTGTCCACCGACCGCGCCCTCCCTGGACCTGTCAGATGCCAGGCGTGGCCTCGGGGAGTCCTGAAGGTGCTCGGGCCCCCTTGGGCTCCGCCGGGCCTGAGTGCCCCGGGCCTCCGGCAGGGGCTGCCGGGCCTGATCCTGGAGCTGAGAGGGACCCTCTGCTTCATTATTTTCTTGGGCTGTGCCGTGCGGGACGTTGGTGTCCTGACCAGGGATTCTTTATTTTGTGTAGTTAATTGACGTCTTGCTGGCTGGGCTGGGTCTGTGCTGCCGTGGGGGCCTTTCTGAAGCTGCTGTGGCCGGCCCCTCCTGCAGGGTCTCCTCGCAGGGCCCCGTCGTGGCCCGGCACGGCCTCCAGGGGGCTGGGCCAGCTCTTACGGTGCCGGGGCTTAGTCGCTCCGGGGTACGTGGGATCTTCCTGGTCCAGGGATCAAACGTGTGTCCCCGGCACTGCAAGGTGGATTTTTAGCCACTGGACCAGCAGGGAAGCCCCTGAAATGGAATTTTAAAAGCTCACAACCTAGGATTTCCCCTGTGGTGGAAGGCTAGGACTCCATGCTTCCACAGCCGGTGGGCGTGGGCCTGATCCCTGGTTGGGGAACTAGGAGTCCATAGGCCGTGTGGTCCAGCCAAAAAAAAAAAAGATAAATAAAATAAAAATGAAGACAGAGCAGTCCTGTCGTCAGGGAGCCTGCTGTCTGTGAGCTCCACAAGCTGCCCGTCTCTCTCTCTCAGCCTCGGTCTCTCCCCATCTGTCTTGACGAGCTCCGAGGGAAGGGGCAGGAGGCCTTCCTGGAGGAGGTGTCCCTGAGACCAGAAAGGGGAGGACGTCTTGAGGTGACTCTGGCAGAAGGCGTGACAAGAGCAAAGGCCCTGAGGGGGGCTGGTGTGTCTGCAGATCCGCTGGGTGGCAGGTGAGGGAGCCCTGGTGAGGGCTTGCGGAGAGTCTCAGGGAGCAGCTTGGCTCCTCCCCCCAAGTCCAAGTCCCTGGGGAGTCACGGCAGAGTGTGGAGCGGGGATGGGATCTGGGGGTGGCCCGTCAGGAAGGCCAGGCCCGGACAGCCGCCTGGAGGCGAGGGAAGGCGCTCGGGACAGAAGTCCTGCCAGAGGCCCTCGGGGAAGATTGCCGCTTCTCTCCTGCTCTCCTTGTTTTCCTCCCCGGTTGCGGGGCCGGTGGGAAGGGCTCGGGTGGCGCCCGTGGCCGGGGTCGCCGGTCCTGCTGGCGACAGCCGCTCTCGAGAGGAGGGGCCGCTTCCAGCCCTCTGGCCGGCCTCGGTCTGAAGCCTGTGGGAGCGCGGGGCCCAGGGGTCGCCGGGCCTGGCTGGCTGCGGTGGGGTCAGCTCCTGCCGGCCTGGGCGGGTGAGGGCCTGGTTTGCACGGTGATCCGTGCGTCCCCGTGGCCGGCACAGCGGCGGCCCTGCTGGGACGCGGCACCCGTGGCCCCTGTTGCGGCCGCCGGCCAGCCCTGTTTGCTGGGTCTCTGGGCGACCAGTGCTGCGGTCCGGCGGCCCCGTGGACGGCAGCCCCCAGGCTCCTCTGTCCATGGGCTTCCCCGGGCAGGAGCACGGGGGTGGGTGGCCATTTTCTGCTCCGGGGGATCGTCCCGACCCGGGGATCGAACCCGCGTCTCCTGCCTCTGGCGGCACGTTCTTTACCCCTGAGCCGCCAGGGAAGCCCGGCGTCCAGCGTGCCGGCGGGGAAGCTGGCCCGGGGGCTCGGACCTGGTCCGGAGCTCCAGCGGCTCAGGCCCTGCGGGGACGCCCAGGCCCGCCCCGGCCCAGACTCTGCGTTTCTAGCATCCCCCGCCGGGATGCTGTTCCCACCTCAGCAGCCGGATTGAAATTCTCAGGCCGTGCCCGCTGGTGGAGAATCCATAATGCATTGTTTAGACAGATGCCTTTAAACTGCTTCGTGGAGGGGCTGCGGGGCGCGGCGGGGAAGGGGGCTGCGTTGGGAGGCAAAGGTCAGCGGCAGATCGTTGCCAAGGCAACGGCCGCTTCAAGATGGAGTCCTAGGAGAACAGATGCTTTCCCCTCCTGAGGTGCCTCGGACGCGGGGTGTGGCGGCGGCCTCTGGGGACAGGGCAGGGGGCCGGAGCACAGGCAGGGGGGTGGGGGAACGCGGGGAGCCTGCCCCGGCTGGGCCTGGGGTCTGCTGAGGCCCGTGAGCCCCGGTGCTCCCGGTGGTGAAGAGGGGCAGCTGGCCCGCCTGGCCTGACGGACAGTGTGGTCGCCTGCCGTGTCCCGGGCGCCCAGCAGCCTCGGGCAGGGAGGGGTCCCCGGCTCGCCTCTCCCCGGTGGGCGCACCCCTGGGCGCTGCCCCCGAGCTTGAGCTGGGGCGAGGGCCGAGGGCAGGGGCCCAGCAAGCCCTCTGGGTCTGAACCAGACCCGAGGCTCAGATTTGCAAGCCCGAGGGCAGTGATCTCCACGGAGGGGACCTCCACCCCCCAGATGGATGACGGGGGCCTGAGACTCATGGGCAGCACCCACTCCTGACCCTGCGGCTCCCCTCAGCTTGGGGACCACAGCCGGGGCTGGCGTTGCCTCTTGGCGACGGAGAAACAGCCTTGTCTCCTCGCATCGAGACCTGGGCACGCAGGGCCTCTCGCGGACGGCGGCCTCCTGTGCCGGCCTCGGTCGGCAGTGGCCACGTCCGACGTCTGTGATACAAGGGCAGAGATCAGGAAGGCAGCCTTTTCGTTGAGACGAACTTCACACAACATAAAGCATGTCATTTTCAGGCAAACAGTTCTGTGGGGTTTGCACATTCGCACAGCTGGGGTTAACGAGCCATCACCTCTGTCCAGTTCTAGAACACTCCGTCCCCAAGAGAAGATGGTTCCATCAGCGGTCACCCCGCCCCACCCTCCAGCCCCTGGCCGCCGGGAGCCCCGCTCTGTGTCTGTGGACCTGCCTGATCCGGGGGCTTCCCGTCCGGGGAACACCCGTGGGTCCCGCCGTGCCGGCCTCCCTCGCGGAGCACCGCGGCCGCGGCGTCCGTCCACGCGGCGGCAGGTGCAGGGCGTCGCCCCTGTGCTGGCGGAGTGGACGCCCGTGTGCGCAAACACAGAGGCCCCTTTCTGAAAACCTGGGTTACGTCAGGCTCTGCAGGCCAATGGTACCCACCCCCCGGGTGGATTGGGGCGCCCCAGGGGAGCCAGGGGGCCCCGGGCAGCGTGCACGGCCACAGGGGCTGGAGGCCCTGCCCGAGGCTGCGCCAGCGCTGCCAGTTCCAGCCGGGGCGTGGGGGTCAGCAGGTGGACTCGGGAACCCACCGCCGGTTCTCATGTGCTCACTGAGCACATCCTGTTTGCTGGGCACGGCCCTGGGCGGGGAAGGGGAGGCTCCGGCTGCCCCTGAGGCTCTGGAGGCGGGGTCCGTCCTCCCCTCCTCTAGGGGCTCCTGGGTCCTGGCCTGGGGCCGCCGCTCCCCAGCCAGCGCCGCTGTCACCGCGTGGTCTTGTCTGCCTCACGGGGAAGCGCGTTGGTGGACTCTGGCGCCCTCGTCCCCCTGGCGCTCCCGGGGGCTCCGGCCGTGGAGAGCCCTCGTGTAGCCCCGGAGACGCGGGTCCAGTCCCCGGGTCGGGAGGATCCCCCGGGGGAGGCAATGGCCGCCCACTGGGAAGCCCCGTGGACAGAGGAGCCTGGCGGGCTACAGCCCATGGGGTCGCCAAGAGCTGGACCCGACTGCAGGGACCCACAGCGGCGCCGGGTGCTGCCGCCGCTCGAGCGCCCTGCTCGGGGGCCGTGGTCCTCGGGGCCAGAGCTCTGCGGGGGGCTGGGCGCACGGGTGGGGAAGCTCCGCGGCGGGCAGGCCTGCGCGTCTCGGGAGGCTCCAGGGTGCTTCCGGCCTCTTCCTTATCACAGCTTATCACAGCTGCAGAGACGCGACTTCCAGCGAGCCCCGGAGCACAGGTTCCGAGGGTCGGGACGTGGACCTAGCGTTCAGGGGAACACACAGCTGCCCTCAACACGGAGGGAAGAGAAAGCCCACCTTTCAAGATGAACGCCGACTCTACGTTTGTGTAAATTCCTCGTCAATGCCCCTGAGCAGGGGGGGTCGAGCGGATTCTTAGAGGACCGTAACGTCGGCCAGGGGAGCCTGGGGAGACGTGAGAGCTAAATGAGACAGGAGCTCCTAGATGAGGTCCAGGCGCAGCGAGAGGACAGCAGCGGAACACGGGGAGACCAGAGAAAGGCCGGTTTCCCTGTCAGGCCCCCGACCCAGTCAGAAGGTCCCAGGGCCCCCGGCGTCAGGAACCCAAGCCGCTGGCTGTGGAACTTTCCCCAGACTCTCAAATGATTCCACAGAAGACAGCTCACTTGGGAAATACATCCGTGGGTCATTCATAGATCCGTAAAGCCCTAGAAGAAATTTCAGATAAATTTCTTTTTTAGTTTTGAGATGAGGGAATCCTTTTAAAATCTGCTCTAAATGCCAGAAACAAACAAGAAAAAAAAAAAGAGAAAACCTTCAGGGATTTCCCTGGAAGTCCCCTGCACGGGGCTCAGGCTCCACACCTGGTCAGGGAACTTAGATCCCACAGGCTGCTCAGGGTGGCCGAAAAAAAAAAAAGGAAAAAGAAAGAAAAAAATCTCTGCAATCAGACCACTGAAAAGTTTACAACAAGTTATATGTGGGTAACCACGGGACACGCGATTAGTGTCCTTGATACAAAAAGCTCTCCTGCGCGTCAGCAAAGGCCAGCGCCCAGGGGGAAAACGGGCAAAGCCGGTGAGAACGCAGCTCTCCCGGAGTGTCGCCCAGCCCGCGGCCACAGACATCACGGCAAGGAAACGCCTTTTTCATCTGCGTGTGTGTGTTTTGGACGGGTCAAGGACTGCTGGAGACTTAAATTAGCTGCGTATGTCCTCATATATTACACGAGGATACACCCTGGTGAAAGAAAAAATTTCCAGTTTTTTATCCAAAGGTCTGAATCATCTATTTTTAAAGGTTTAATCCATGCTCACTGAAATCGGAAAGACCAGCCCTGTTGGATCTCGGTTCCGGTGCGGACACTGAAACAGAACCCCAGCTCCCAGAGGCAGGGCGCCCGCGCGGGGATGCGGAGGAGGCGGCGCGGGACCCTCGAGAGGAGATCCGCCAGAGCGGGCGCCGGCGCGGCCGTGCCGGGGAGCTGCCGGGGGTCTTGGCCCCGGGGGGGCGCCCGTGGAAGGACGCGAACCTGCCGGGCGGTCGTGTCCCGACGCTGCGGGCACAGGGCCCACCTGGGAGCACAAGCGGTCAGATGAGGTCCAGGCGCAGCGAGAGGACAGCAGCGGAACACGGGGAGACCAGAGAAAGGCCGGTTTCCCTGTCAGGCCCCCGACCCAGTCAGAAGGTCCCAGGGCCCCCGGCGTCAGGAACCCAAGCCGCTGGCTGTGGAACTTTCCCCAGACTCTCAAATGATTCCACAGAAGACAGCTCACTTGGGAAATACATCCGTGGGTCATTCATAGATCCGTAAAGCCCTAGAAGAAATTTCAGATAAATTTCTTTTTTAGTTTTGAGATGAGGGAATCCTTTTAAAATCTGCTCTAAATGCCAGAAACAAACAAGAAAAAAAAAAAGAGAAAACCTTCAGGGATTTCCCTGGAAGTCCCCTGCACGGGGCTCAGGCTCCACACCTGGTCAGGGAACTTAGATCCCACAGGCTGCTCAGGGTGGCCGAAAAAAAAAAAAGGAAAAAGAAAGAAAAAAATCTCTGCAATCAGACCACTGAAAAGTTTACAACAAGTTATATGTGGGTAACCACGGGACACGCGATTAGTGTCCTTGATACAAAAAGCTCTCCTGCGCGTCAGCAAAGGCCAGCGCCCAGGGGGAAAACGGGCAAAGCCGGTGAGAACGCAGCTCTCCCGGGAGTGTCGTCCAGCCCGGCGGCCACAGACATCACGGCAAGGAAACGCCTTTTTCATCTGCGTGTGTGTGTTTTGGACGGGCCGAAGGACTGCTGGAGACTTAAATTAGCTGCGTATGTCCTCATATATTACACGTAGGATACACCCTGGTGAAAGAAAAACTTTCCAGTTTTTTATCCAAAGGTCTGAATCATCTATTTTTAAAGGTTTAATCCATGCTCACTGAAATCGGAAAGACCAGCCCTGTTGGATCTCGGTTCCGGTGCGGACTCTGAAACAGAACCCCAGCTCCCAGAGGCAGGGAGCCCGCGCGGGGATGCGGAGGAGGCGGCGCGGGACCCCCGTGAGGAGATCCGCCGCTCAGAGCGGGGCGCCGCGCGTCGGCCGCGCAGCCGTGCCGGCGAGCTGCTCGTGGAGGTCTTCAGGGCTCTCATCGGGAGGAAGGAGGCTCTGCGCCCCGTGTGGAAGGACGCGAACCTGCCGGGCGGTCGTGTCCCGACGCGTGCGGGCACAGGGCCACTCTGTACACCTGCGGTTACATGTCAGTTGTGTTCGACAACAACAAAAAAGCCACATAAAAAATGCTTAAGCGCGATGGGCGGAGGAGCCTGACAGGTCAACGCCAGCTCGAGTCCTGGCCCGGAGGCTCTGCGTCTAGAAAAGCGCCGCCGGACGCCACAGCGATCACGGGGCAGCCCGTGTCCGGGGCTGGTTCCTGCCGGTGACCTGCACGGGCATCTCCAGGGGACCCGGGGACTCGCTTCCTCCCAATGGAGGGACCCCGAGCCGCCGCTGTACACGGGCGGGTCGGGCGGGAGGGACACGTCCCTGGTACGCGGGTGCCAAGCTCGCCACACCGCGGGTAAGACCCCCGGGCTGCGCCCGCAGTCCCCGCGCCCGCCCCGGCCTTCCTCCCGGAGAAGGGAGCGCCCACGTCCTGCACGCCGTCTGTGCCAGGGCGGGAAGGGCAGCTTCTTTTCCACAGCCCCGGCTGGGAACCGATCCGGACGCCCTCCGTGGGTGACCAGCCACGCCGGCCGGGACGTGCACACCATGGGGTGTTCCTGGGCCGGGCGAGCCACAGGGCCGGGCAGCACACACGCGTGGAGCACACGTGCCAGTGGGGCACTCCAGAGCTGCGCGGCAGCATCTACAGACCCATCTCAGGGTGTCCAGGCGGCGTGGGGGGCGGCCCGGGGTTCCCGGAGTCTGCACGGGCGTGTGGTGTCCCAGCGGGTACCGACCAGCCGCGGGCAAGGGAGCCTGGCCAGGGTGTCCAAGGCTGGCCCCGTGCCACACCCTGGTGAAAGAAAAACTTTCCAGTTTTTTATCCAAAGGTCTGAATCATCTATTTTTAAAGGTTTAATCCATGCTCACTGAAATCGGAAAGACCAGCCCTGTTGGATCTCGGTTCCGGTGCGGACTCTGAAACAGAACCCCAGCTCCCAGAGGCAGGGAGCCCGCGCGGGGATGCGGAGGAGGCGGCGCGGGACCCCCGTGAGGAGATCCGCCGCTCAGAGCGGGGCGCCGCGCGTCGGCCGCGCAGCCGTGCCGGCGAGCTGCTCGTGGAGGTCTTCAGGGCTCTCATCGGGAGGAAGGAGGCTCTGCGCCCCGTGTGGAAGGACGCGAACCTGCCGGGCGGTCGTGTCCCGACGCGTGCGGGCACAGGGCCACTCTGTACACCTGCGGTTACATGTCAGTTGTGTTCGACAACAACAAAAAAGCCACATAAAAAATGCTTAAGCGCGATGGGCGGAGGAGCCTGACAGGTCAACGCCAGCTCGAGTCCTGGCCCGGAGGCTCTGCGTCTAGAAAAGCGTCGTCGGGACGTCACAGCGATCACGGGGCAGCCCGTGTCCGGGGCTGGTTCCTGCCGGTGACCTGCACGGGCATCTCCAGGGGACCCGGGGACTCGCTTCCTCCCAATGGAGGGACCCCGAGCCGCCGCTGTACACGGGCGGGTCGGGCGGGACACGTCCCTGGTACGCGGGTGCCAAGCTCGCCACACCGCGGGTAAGACCCCCGGGCTGCGCCCGCAGTCCCCGCGCCCGCCCCGGCCTTCCTCCCGGAGAAGGGAGCGCCCACGTCCTGCACGCCGTCTGTGCCAGGGCGGGAAGGGCAGCTTCTTTTCCACAGCCCCGGCTGGGAACCGATCCGGACGCCCTCCGTGGGTGACCAGCCACGCCGGCCGGGACGTGCACACCATGGGGTGTTCCTGGGCCGGGCGAGCCACAGGGCCGGGCAGCACACACGCGTGGAGCACACGTGCCAGTGGGGCACTCCAGAGCTGCGCGGCAGCATCTACAGACCCATCTCAGGGTGTCCAGGCGGCGTGGGGGGCGGCCCGGGGTTCCCGGAGTCTGCACGGGCGTGTGGTGTCCCAGCGGGTACCGACCAGCCGCGGGCAAGGGAGCCTGCCCGCCCAGCCGCCGGCGCGGCTCCGAGGCAGAGTGTGACGTGGAGGGGAGCTGGTGATGGGTAGATGGGCTGCTCTGTGCTGTCTCCACATCTTCACGTGATTCCATCATTATCTCCAAATAAACAGTAAAGAAAAACACAGCAGTATATTAAAAAAATCTGACTCTGTGTGAAAACGCACAGTCGCCCTGATGGGATGTGGCCAGGGTGAGATGTGCTTCCTTCGGGGGGAGTGTGGCTGTCTCCTTTCTCCTTTTTTCTGAACACTTACAAAGTTTTTCAACAAAGAGGTGGTTTTTGGTTTTTTTTTTACCATACCAAAAAAGAAAAAGTCATTTTTAATTTTTGGAAAAGACATGCCTGTGTTCCGGGCAGCTCCTCAGCACCTGACTGGACGCCGGGGCCGCGTTACAGGTGGCCCCCACACCCGGCAGTCTGTGCGTAAACACGTGTCAGGGCTTCCCCAGGAGGGTCACGCAAGGGCAGCGGTGGCCGCGCTCCAACAGGGAATTAGTGTCAGCCGCCGGCCGGGTGCGAGGCTGGCCGCCTGCCGCCTGCCCTCTCGCCTGTGGCCGGCGACCCCGAGGCGCCCTGCATCGCTGCCTGTTACGGACACTCCTTGGTTTCCTTCCGGCCGTGACAGTAGGGCACCGGGGACGGCGTGGAACCCAGAAAGCATTCCAGACCAAGCCACAGACCCTCCTCGGAGGGCTGTCCCCAGGACGCACCCCTGCCCGCAGGGGGTGTGGGCCCTGCCCGCCGGCCCGCGGCTCTGCGTGGGTCCGAGTGCCGGGGTGTCCGGCTCACCCACTTTTCTTTATCGGAGGGATTCCGCCTGCTGGTTTGTAACGTGTTTATCCCTTTGCAGTGTTTTCCCACCGCGGCTCTTTTCCCGCGAGGGTGGCGCTGGGCACCGTCCTCCTTCCGGTCAGGTGGCTGGGACTTCTCCTGGGAGGGGGTCCCCCCGCCCCTCTTCCAGGGATCTGAGCAGATGGCCCCCTGGTCGCCCTCTGGGAGGGCAGCTCAGGTCCACACGCCCGCTGGCCGTGCGGACAGGAGAGAGCGGCCGGGAGAGGCCGATGTACAGAGCCCCAGAGGCAGGTGGGTGCTCTGCTGCGGGGGCTCACCGGCCACGCGGGGTGTTTCGGTGATGGAGGGTCTCTGAGCCCCGCTGCCTTGCCTCTGGCCCGTGCTTCCCTCTGGAGGCTTGGTCTCCTTGCCCGGCCGGCGGAGCCCGTTCCCGCAGCCTGGGGGTCCGGCGGCGCTGAGCAGCGTGGTCTGGGGCTGGCAGGACCTTCTCTCCTTTCTCAGGGGCCCTGGGGCGGCCCGGGCCCGCGGGGGCAGGTGGCCTGCGTTGGGAAGTGGAGAGGATGCCGGCATGGGGCGTCCAGGGGGGCTGCCCACCGGGTCCCCTGCCCAGGAGGCCCCACTCAGGGCTGAGGTCAGATCTCCGTGCCGGTCGCCACCCGCTCCTTTGGGCCGGAGCCCTGGGTCTGTTCTGAGAGTTCTCCCTCCCGCCCGCCCCTTTTGGTTCCGAGTAGAATGCCGCTTGTTTTTTACCCTTCTGGAACATTCAGTTCTCCGTCAACATCCCCACCCGTCGACGCCTGGCCGGCCGGCAGAACCCCCGCCCCCACCCGGCGCGGATGGCATCGGCGTGTTGGCTTCGCGTGCGACCCAGGCCTCCTTGTCCGCCCCGAGCGCGCGCCCTGCAGGGCCCACGCTCAGCGGGACCGCAGGCGTTCGAGGGGGCGGGAGAGGCGGGGAGGAGGGGGTGCAGCGGGCCGCTGAGCCCTCCCCTGGGGTCTGGTCCTCCCCAAATCGTTCGGACACGGCTGCGGAGAGCCGCGGCCCCGGCGCACAATGCGCGCTGTCTGCCCGAGTTTTCTGCCGTCGCCCGACCGCCGTGGAAAGCGGGGGCCGCGGGCCCTTCCAGGCCGCTGCCTTTGTCCCTGCTCTGTGCGTCCCCTGGGGGAGACAATAGGGACACCTTCCTGTCCAGCCTCTGGACAGGGCGGGTGACAGTTCTCGGCCCGTGGCGGTCACGGTCGGACTCTGGCCGTGGGGCTCTGGGGGGCGCGGGGGGCCGACCGGCTGCGCGGCACCCCTGCCCACCGGCATCCTGACACCTGGGAACGCGCTTTCCCGAGGGGCTATGGGATCTCCTGCCGTGGCCGTGCGGACAGGAGAGGCGGCCGGGAGAGGCCGATGTACAGAGCCCCAGAGGCAGGTGGGTGCTCTGCTGCGGGGCTCACCGCCACGCGGGTGTTTCGGTGATGGAGGGTCTCTGAGCCCCGCTGCCTTGCCTCTGGCCCGTGCTTCCTCTGGAGGCTTGGTCTCCTTGCCCGGCCGGCGGAGCCCGTTCCCGCAGCCTGGGGGTCCGGCGGCGCGGAGCAGCGTGGTCTGGGGCTGGCAGGGCCTTCTCTCCTTTCTCAGGGGCCCTGGGCGGCCCGGCCTGGGGCAGGTGGCCTGCGTTGGGAAGTGGAGAGGATGCCGGGCGGGGCCCAGGGGCTGCCCACCGGGTCCCCTGCCCAGGAGGCCCCACTCAGGGCTGAGGTCAGATCTCCGTGCCGGTCGCCACCCGCTCCTTTGGGCCGGAGCCCTGGGTCTGTTCTGAGAGTTCTCCTCCCGCCCGCCCCTTTTGGTTCCGAGTAGAATGCCGCTTGTTTTTTACCCTTCTGGAACATTCAGTTCTCCGTCAACATCCCCACCCGTCGACGCCTGGCCGGCCGGCAGAACCCCCGCCCCCACCCGGCGCGGATGGCATCGGCGTGTTGGCTTCGCGTGCGACCCAGGCCTCCTTGTCCGCCCCGAGCGCGCGCCCTGCAGGGCCCACGCTCAGCGGGACCGCAGGCGTTCGAGGGGGCGGGAGAGGCGGGGAGGAGGGGGTGCAGCGGGCCGCTGAGCCCTCCCCTGGGGTCTGGTCCTCCCCAAATCGTTCGGACACGGCTGCGGAGAGCCGCGGCCCCGGCGCACAATGCGCGCTGTCTGCCCGAGTTTTCTGCCGTCGCCCGACCGCCGTGGAAAGCGGGGGCCGCGGGCCCTTCCAGGCCGCTGCCTTTGTCCCTGCTCTGTGCGTCCCCTGGGGGAGACAATAGGGACACCTTCCTGTCCAGCCTCTGGACAGGGCGGGTGACAGTTCTCGGCCCATGGCGGTCACGGTCGGACTCTGGCCGTGGGGCTCTGGGGGGCGCGGGGGGCCGACCGGCTGCGCGGCCCCGGCACCCCCTGCCCACCGGCATCCTGACACCTGGGAACGGCGTCTTTCCCGAGGGGCTATGGGATCTCCTGCCGTGGCCAGTGAGGGGATGGTGCGGGCGGTGACCCGCTAGGAGGGGCTGGCGGCCGGGCGGGCTGGGGCTGAGGCGGGGACTGGAAGCAGCCGCGGATCGGGGCTCCTGCCGGTAAGCAGGTGGACGAGGAGTTCTGGAGGCCCAGCCCGGCTCAGGCCGGCCCCTCCGAGCTGCCTGAGCGCAGACCCGGCTTCATGATGGCAGGAGGGCAGACAGGCGGCAGTAGACTCCAGTTTCCTTTTTATAAGAAGCCCATGGCCCCCATCTGCGCGTCCTGGAAGTCCCTGGGGCCGGTCCACGTCCCGCCAGAGCCTGTGGTTCTTGGAGCAGAACCCGCGGTGGGTGTCCTTCCTTCCCCCACCCTCGAGAGTGGCCACAGTGGGGGGATCACAGCTCCTGGTGTTGGTCCCGGCCTCCTTGCTAAGACCTGTAATGATTACGCAGAGCCGGGATCCATGAATAAAACACGAGGCCGGCCCGGCGCCTCCTCTCCCGTGGAGAATGTATAATCGGAGCGCGCGGCAGGACCGGCTGTGGCTGCGGCGTGCGGGGGGCCGAGCCCCGCGACGCTCGGTGATTCACGCCCGGTGCGGAGGGCTGCCGGCCGGTCGTGTGTCAGCCGGGCCCGGGCTGGGAGGTGTGCGTGAGGTGCCCGGGGAGCCCCCGGGGCCAGCTGCACCCCCTTCCTCAGGGAGGTCTGTGCTCAGCGGCGTGCGGGCCGGGGGAGGCGGGAGACGCCGACAAACAGGCAGGATTCCTGGGCTGAGAGCGCCCCGGCGCACAATGCGCGCTGTCTGCCCGAGTTTTCTGCCGTCGCCCGACCGCCGTGGAAAGCGGGGGCCGCGGGCCCTTCCAGGCCGCTGCCTTTGTCCCTGCTCTGTGCGTCCCCTGGGGGAGACAATAGGGACACCTTCCTGTCCAGCCTCTGGACAGGGCGGGTGACAGTTCTCGGCCCATGGCGGTCACGGTCGGACTCTGGCCGTGGGGCTCTGGGGGGCGCGGGGGGCCGACCGGCTGCGCGGCCCCGGCACCCCCTGCCCACCGGCATCCTGACACCTGGGAACGGCGTCTTTCCCGAGGGGCTATGGGATCTCCTGCCGTGGCCAGTGAGGGGATGGTGCGGGCGGTGACCCGCTAGGAGGGGCTGGCGGCCGGGCGGGCTGGGGCTGAGGCGGGGACTGGAAGCAGCCGCGGATCGGGGCTCCTGCCGGTAAGCAGGTGGACGAGGAGTTCTGGAGGCCCAGCCCGGCTCAGGCCGGCCCCTCCGAGCTGCCTGAGCGCAGACCCGGCTTCATGATGGCAGGAGGGCAGACAGGCGGCAGTAGACTCCAGTTTCCTTTTTATAAGAAGCCCATGGCCCCCATCTGCGCGTCCTGGAAGTCCCTGGGGCCGGTCCACGTCCCGCCAGAGCCTGTGGTTCTTGGAGCAGAACCCGCGGTGGGTGTCCTTCCTTCCCCCACCCTCGAGAGTGGCCACAGTGGGGGGATCACAGCTCCTGGTGTTGGTCCCGGCCTCCTTGCTAAGACCTGTAATGATTACGCAGAGCCGGGATCCATGAATAAAACACGAGGCCGGCCCGGCGCCTCCTCTCCCGTGGAGAATGTATAATCGGAGCGCGCGGCAGGACCGGCTGTGGCTGCGGCGTGCGGGGGGCCGAGCCCCGCGACGCTCGGTGATTCACGCCCGGTGCGGAGGGCTGCCGGCCGGTCGTGTGTCAGCCGGGCCCGGGCTGGGAGGTGTGCGTGAGGTGCCCGGGGAGCCCCCGGGGCCAGCTGCACCCCCTTCCTCAGGGAGGTCTGTGCTCAGCGGCGTGCGGGCCGGGGGAGGCGGGAGACGCCGACAAACAGGCAGGATTCCTGGGCTGAGAGGACATGGCTGTTCCCGCGGGAAGGCAGGGCTGGGGCGCCGGTCCCGCCTCCGTGCAGCCCCGCGCGGCAGGTCACGGCTCCGCCCGTGGAGAGCGTCCTCCAGCTGGCAAAGCAGGCCTGCTGGACGCCGGGCTTGTGGGACAAACTGCCCCCAACTTCAGTGGTCCCTGAAGTTCTTTCTGTTTCTCATTGATGTGAAATCTGCATAAAATGAAAGGAACCTTTTTAAAGTGAAGAGTGCGGTGGAGTTTAGAACCTTCACAAGGTTGTGCAGCCATCCCCCCTGCCTCCTGCCAGAGACTTCCGTCACCCAGAGGAAGCCCCCAACCCCGTCAGCCGGCACCCACCTCCGCCCCCAGCCCCGGACCGCCAGGAGCCCGCGCTGGTCCGTGGATCTGCCTGTTCCGGACGTTTCCCATCTAGGGGGTCACACCTGGCTGGGCGCTCTCTCTCTCGGTGCCCACAGGCCCCAGGCGTCACGGCGCGCCCTTCCACTGGAGTTACTGGGCTTCTGTCTGAACTGCCGGGACGGCTACTCCCAGAAGCCCCGGCCCCTCCAAACCGGGCACCCCGACACACACCCACGTCGGTGTGTGACGGGCACGACTCCATTGCCCCGGCCGGCTGCGGGATCGCCTGTGCCCCGGGGGGCCCAGGGAGAAGGCACAGGCGTGATGGAACACGCTCGCCCCGGAAGGCTGGACCCTGAGGCCGGGGCGGGCGTGTGGATCCCAGCGAGAGCTTTCTCGGGGAAGGACCGGGCTCCTGGCCTGCAGGAGCTCCCCAGGGGCGCAAGCGGCGCCCCGGGGACCTGCTTCCAAGCCAGGAGGGGCACCGTCTGTGTGCCTGGAGCTGAAAATGTAGATGTTTTCCGAATGGCATCAGGGCTGCCGGGGAGATGGGGCCCCCCGCCGCCCCTCCTGTGCGCTTCCCGGGGCGGGGCGGGGCGGGGGGTCGCGGTGCCTGCCCCGACAGAGGGACCCCGACTCCCTGCCCAGGCCTGGGCGCGCCCCGCCGCGTCGGTGGGCTCTGGTCCGGGCGGGAGTCCGTGGCCTTTGGGGCACCCAGGATGGGGTTCATGGAAGACCGTTCTCCCGGCCGGTGGGCCGCGTCGAGACGCCGACAAACAGGCAGGATTCCTGGGCGAGGCGGCTGCCGGGGGTGGGCCCGCCCTCCGTGCAGCCCGCGCGGCAGGTCACGGCTCCGCCGTGGAGAGCGTCCTCCAGCTGGCAAAGCAGGCCTGCTGGACGCCGGGCTTGTGGGACAAACTGCCCCCAACTTCAGTGGTCCCTGAAGTTCTTTCTGTTTCTCATTGATGTGAAATCTGCATAAAATGAAAGGAACCTTTTTAAAGTGAAGAGTGCGGTGGAGTTTAGAACCTTCACAAGGTTGTGCAGCCATCCCCCCTGCCTCCTGCCAGAGACTTCCGTCACCCAGAGGAAGCCCCCAACCCCGTCAGCCGGCACCCACCTCCGCCCCCAGCCCCGGACCGCCAGGAGCCCGCGCTGGTCCGTGGATCTGCCTGTTCCGGACGTTTCCCATCTAGGGGGTCACACCTGGCTGGGCGCTCTCTCTCTCGGTGCCCACAGGCCCCAGGCGTCACGGCGCGCCCTTCCACTGGAGTTACTGGGCTTCTGTCTGAACTGCCGGGACGGCTACTCCCAGAAGCCCCGGCCCCTCCAAACCGGGCACCCCGACACACACCCACGTCGGTGTGTGACGGGCACGACTCCATTGCCCCGGCCGGCTGCGGGATCGCCTGTGCCCCGGGGGGCCCAGGGAGAAGGCACAGGCGTGATGGAACACGCTCGCCCCGGAAGGCTGGACCCTGAGGCCGGGGCGGGCGTGTGGATCCCAGCGAGAGCTTTCTCGGGGAAGGACCGGGCTCCTGGCCTGCAGGAGCTCCCCAGGGGCGCAAGCGGCGCCCCGGGGACCTGCTTCCAAGCCAGGAGGGGCACCGTCTGTGTGCCTGGAGCTGAAAATGTAGATGTTTTCCGAATGGCATCAGGGCTGCCGGGGAGATGGGGCCCCCCGCCGCCCCTCCTGTGCGCTTCCCGGGGCGGGGCGGGGCGGGGGGTCGCGGTGCCTGCCCCGACAGAGGGACCCCGACTCCCTGCCCAGGCCTGGGCGCGGCCCCCGTCCCGCGTCGGTGGGCTCTGGTCCGGGCGGGAGTCCGTGGCCTTTGGGGCACCCAGGATGGGGTTCATGGAAGACCGTTTCTTCCCACGGACCCGAGTGGGCGGGCAGACGGGCTGGCGATGATTCAAGGGCACCGCGCCTACTGTGCGTGTACGTCCGGCATGGCTGCATCAGCTCCGCCTCCAGTCGGCAGGCCTCCGACCCCAGAGGTGGCTGTGGCCACTCAGTCGCGTCTGAGCCTTGGCGACGCCAGGGACGGCAGCGCGCCGGGCTTCCCCGCCCTTCACCGCCTCCCAGAGCTTGCTCATTCGCATGTCCACTGAGTCGGCGATGCTGGAAGTTGGGGACCCCGACTCTAGGAGGCCCGAGGTACCCGGGGGGCCCCCAGGGCCAGGCTGCACCCCCTTCCTTAGGGGCGCCCACTGCCCTTCAGAGTGTGACCCCTGGCCGCCCGGGGACAAACCTTGGCGACGGCGTCAGAGGCCCAGGAATGCCATACGTGTAAAGCGTGTTCTGGAGAGTTTGTTACTGTTAGTATTAATAACACGCTGCATTTTTTGGACAGGTTTAGAGTCACAGCAAGGTTGCAGAGACAGCGGGTAGCGCCGTGCGCCTGCCCCTTGTGCCCACTTTGTCCTGGCGCGTCGGTCCCGGGCAACAGGCCAGCGCGGGCTGACGCCCGTGTTCGGCTCCCGGACGCCCTCTCTGCCCCCGGGCCCTTCGGCGCCCCCGGGACCGTCCGCCTCCCGGCTCTGGGGCCCCCCGGCCTGCGACGGCGTCTCACACGCCTTGCTCGGCGCCCCGGGCAGTCGTGAGGGGCTGGGGCGCGCGTCCTGTGGAGGCCGCTGGACCGGGGCTGCTGAGGGGTTTCTGGTGGTCAGACTGTGGGGATGGCATTTGGAGAGAAAGGTGAACACATCCTGTGCCCTGAGGGTCCGGGAAAGCGCTTCTGTTTCCTGCATTGTTTTCAGTGGGAGTGTGTTTGATTTGCAGTGCGGTGTTAGTTTCTGCTACAGGGCACGGTGGCTCATTTATACACACATATGTGTTCTTTAAATTTTTGTTTCTGTATTTCTCGGTGGCCGTGCTGAGTCCGTCGTCTGGCGCGGGCTCTCTGTGCGCGGCGGCTGCGCTTGGCTCCCGCTGAGCCGGCCCCTCCGGCGGCGAGGCACAGGCTGAGCCCCCCACGGGCTGGGGGCTCTTCCCGCCCCGGGGATCAGGCCCCTGCCTCCTGGGTCGGCAGGAAGGTTTCCATCCTCACCAGGGACGTCCGTCTTGTCGGTGTTCTTCTCCGTCGTGGTTTATCAGAGGACATCAGCTCCACAGCCCTGTGCTCTGCAGCGGGGCCTTGCCGATCCGCTCTGTCTGTACCTCCGCTCCGCCGGGGAGGCCAGCGCTCCTTGGGCCACCACTCCGTCTATGGCTCTGCTTCTGTTTCGTAGATAAGTTCATGGACAGGATGTCGTGTGGTATTTGTGTTTCTCTGACTGACTTCCCTGAGCATGACGATCTAGCCCCGCCCCTTCTTTTGGCTGCACTGCGGAATCTTAATTCTCTGACCAGGGATTGAACCCGTGTCCTCGGCAGTGAACTGGAGGACTCCTAACCACGGAACCACCAGAGAATTCCCCGGCACGACCATCTCTAGGTCCATCCACGTTGCTGCAAGTGGCACAATTTCATCTTTTTTCTTTTATGTTGCCTGTGCCCAGTGTTTTTCTTTTTAATTTTTATTTATTTTTGGTTATTCTGGGTTTTCACTGCTCCCACAGGCTCTTCTCTAGTTGCAGGGAGTGGGGGCTCCTCTCTAGTGGAGGTGAGCAGGCTTCTTGTGGCAGTGACGTCTCTTGTTGTGGAACTCGGGCTCCAGGGCTCACGGGCTTCCGTTGTTGCGGCCCACGGGCTGCATAGGTGCGGCTCCGAGGCTCTCGAGCACAGGCTCCACAGCTGTGGTTCCCGGGCTTAGTCGCTCCGTAGCAGGTGGGATCTTCCCGGATCAGGAATTTGAACCCCTGTCTCCTGCATCGGCGGGTGACCTCTCTACCCCTGAGCTGCCAGGGAAGCCCTGGGCCGAGTCTCAGTTGCGGCATGTGGGGGCTAGTTGCCTGACCAGGCATCAAGCCCAGGCCCCCTGCCTGGGGAGCCCGGAGTGTCAGCCACTGGCCCAGCCGGCAAGTCCCTATAGCATCTTGTTTTTTATGACTGAGTTATGTTCCAATGTATATATGGACTATATCTCCTTTTTTTTTTTTAATTTCATGCCACAAGCTCTTTCTTCGTTATTTATTATTTCCATCCACCTTTATTCTTTGGCCTGTGTGGGCCTCCCACTGCAGTGGCCTCTCTCGTTGCAGAGCACTGGCTCTGGGCGCATGCGCTCCAGAGTGCTGGCTCGTAATTGGACACACCAGCCCAGCCACTCCGCGGCACGCGGGATCCTCCCGGGCCAGGGATCGAACCGGCGCCCCCGGCACTGCAAGGCAGACCCTTTACCCATGGGACCACCAGGGGAGCCCTGGACCACACCTTCTTTACCCTTTCCTCTGTAGATGGACCTCTAGGTTGTTGGCTGTCCCGGCTGTTGCAACGGGTGCTGCTGTGAACACAGGGTGCGTGTGTCTCTTCAAATTACAGTTTTGTCTAGATGCACACCCGGGAGTGGGCTGCTGGGTCCTATGGCAGCTCTATTTTTAGCTTTCCGAGGAACCTCCCCGCTGCTCTCCGCAGCAGCTGCACCGGTTTCCATTCCCACCGACCGCGTAGGAGGGCTCCCTTTCCTCCACACCCTCTCCGGCATTTGTTATTTGTAGATTTCATAAAAGCACTTTTTAAATGACCAAGTTTTTTAAGTGGTAGAACTTTTTTTTTTTTTTTTTTTAATTTCTATTACTTTTTAATTTATTTTCATCCATTTTTTATTCTTTGGCATGTGTGGGCCTCCCATTGCAGTGGCCTCTCCTGTTGCAGAACACTGGCTCTGGGCACATGTGCTCCAGACCTCTGGCTCGTAATTGGACACACAGGTCCAGCTGCTCCGTGGTATGTGGGATCTTCCCCGGCCAGGGATGGAACCGGCGCCCCTTGCACTGCAAGGCAGACCCTCTACCCACTGGACCACCAGGGAAGCCCGTGGTAGAACTTTTGGAGAGAGCAAAACTCAGAAGAGAGCATACACACACACACACACACACACACACACACAATCCACAATCCACCGAACTAAGTATACATATACAAACATGTGTGCAAATATAACTAGACATATGTGTGCATTTTAAGCAAAACATACACTTTAAAAGGTTGAGGCCGCAGCATAACAGCGCATTTAAAAATCAGGTTTATCAAGACGTAATTCACACATCATACACTTAAGCCATTTAGAATGCACACTTCAGTGGTTTCTGGAATATCACATTATCATTTTGAAAAAACTGCTTCAAATACATATAACATAAACTATGCCACCCTAACCACTTTCACAGGTATCGACTCTTGGTATTGCTTCAAAAAACTGACAGTTTGGAGTTGGTCCCGATCTGTGCGTTTCCACCGAAGAGAAAGCTGCCTTCCTCCTGAGCTGGCTGAAGTGCACGGTGAAGCGTGAGTCGCTTGGTCCCGTCCAACTCTGCGCCCGCAGACTGTGCCCGCCGGGCGCCTCTGTCTGTGGGACCCCAGGCGAGGACGCTGGAGTGGGTCGCCTGCCTTCTCCAGGGCCTCGCTGGCCAGTGCCGATGGCCACGTGCACAGCCTCCTGCCAGTGTCGCGTGGGGACCTGCTGGCTCCCTGCGGGAGGTGGCGAAGCCTTGCCCAGCCAAGCCCCGCGCCCCCTGCCCTCCCCTCCACCACGGCCCGGCCCTGTCCTAGGAAGAGGCCAGGGTTTCAGTTCATGATCTGCCTCCAAGGCTTCTGGGAGTGTAGAGAGGAGGGCTGGGAAACAGCTCGGGAATGGCCGGGCCACAGGCCTCATTGGCTCCTCTCGGGGTCAGGGCGTCGCTGGGCCGTGAGGGCCGTGGGCGCGTGGGAACTGCCTGCCGGCGACTCTCGGTCCCCTGCCCTGGGCCCGTGCTCCCGGGCCTCCTCGGGCTGGGCCCCTCGGCGCGGCGGCCGCTCCTGGGCTCGGGCAGGAGCTCCTGCAAAGTGCTCCGAGGAGCACACTGTGCTTTCATTGTTTCCAACGGGCTGTCACGGAAGCCGAGGGTCCTTGGAGCCAGAGGGGCTCCGCCGGATCCTGGGCTGCCCCCGGGCTTCTCCCCGCGGCCCCCGGGGTTTCCTGCGGCAGCGGGAGCGAGCCGCGCGGTCGAGGAGTTCGGCTCGGGCCTCGTGGCGGGTGGGGGGAATCCAGGCGCGGGCAGGGCGGGTTCCCCAGGGTCTCCCGCCCGGTTCCGCTTGCAGAGGCGCCGCGCCCCCGCCCCCGGCCCTCCCTCGTCCGAGGAGTCTCTGCCCCCGCCTCCCGCCTCCCTCTGAGGAGGCCCCTCACCGTGTGCGGTGACGCCTCCCGGGTCCCAGGACCGGCGGGGACACCTCTGGGGCCGAGTTCTAGCACCTGCTCCGGGGGCCGGGACATTCTTCTTTTCCCGTCTGGGCTCTCAGCGCCCGTCTCTGTGACATCAGGACAGCCTGTGGGTAGGCTCTCATGAGCTGGGCGAGCATGGGGTCCGGGAACGCCAGGCCTGGCCACGGGGGCAGACCTGTGGCCCTCCAGCCCCCAGCCTCCCCCTGGGGCCCCAGACTGGTGCCCCCACGAGCCCAGGGCCGGGGCTTTGTGAGCTGCCGGGCCTCACGCCGCGCTCCCTCCTGGTCCTCGTGTGGGGTTCAGGTCGGTCTTCGAGCTGCGCCACCCCTCTGCCTGCTGGAGACGGACAGCCAAGGGCTGGCACCAGGCCGGGGGCAGGCGGCAGGAAGGAGCGGGCCGGCACCCAGCCAGCCCTGGAGACCCCAAGGGACAGGGCCTCGGTGCTGGTCACCCGGCCGCGTGGAGCCACGAGCCCTGGAGGGAGGGAAGGGAAGGCTTGGCGCGCCCGGGCTGGCGCTGACTGCGTGTGACCAGCGTCCGCAGGGCTCCGGGTCTGTCGCTGCTTGGACTGTGCCCCCATCCAAGCCATTCAGCAGCCGAAATCCTGACCCTGCACGGCAGAGTGAGGCCCGTGTGGGAACACCGTGTCTGCGGGAAGAGGTAGTCACCGGGGGCCGCACGGCAGGTGGCCCGATGCCGCAGCACGGGGGGCGCCCGGCGGGGACCCTGTCATCCGCTCCGTGTGTGACGTCCCCTGGAGGGCCGCGGAGCTGCGCTGCCCAGGACCTGGGACCCGGCCGCCGCGACCCGCCGGCCCCTCACGCGGTCCGAGAGTCACGGCCCACGGGCTCGGGACACCAGGACTCACGCCGCGCTCTGGTCACATCTCCTCGGGCTCCCTGACCCCCGAGGGGCCGCGAGGATGCCCGGTCTCCCGCCTCTTAGGGCCCCTGGGCCGTGCTTTTGGGGCGACCTGGGCACTCGGGAGAGGCTCATCTGTGCTTTTCTGGTGATTCTCAGCCTGGGAGGGGGTCGTCTGTGCCCCGGCTCCGGAGTCCCGCACCCAGCACCGCTGGCCCGTTTCTCGTCGCTTGTCGCTGGGCTCCTCTGTTTCCTAAACTTGTTTGTTCCATTCGGGCATTCTGTGTGTTTTACTCATATGTGACGACCTTTAAAAATGAAAGGATAGCCCTTGTATCTGTAATCCTAAATGAAGTGTCTCCTTCGTCCTGCTTTTGAACTTTAAAGGGAATCATATTCTGAAAAAAAAAAAAAAATTAAAGGAAAACCTCAAATCTCAGAATCTGAAAACAAAAAGTAACATTTTTGTGTCCTTTAAAAAAAAGAAACACTCAAGTGTTTGGTCATTCGTGTCTTTTTTTTTTTTTTTAAAGTGCCCTTTCTTGGATTTCAGAAGGAAATACAGCTTTTAACCACTGGTGGCCTCTCTCTAGGACATTTTAAAGGAAACCACATGTTCTTTAAACTGAAAAAGGCAGCACTCTAGCTGAGACGGATTTAAGCGAGATTCACCCACAGCCATGGTTCTCGCTCAGGTGGTCCTGCCCCGGGGGCTGCTGGGTGACATCTGAAGTGTCTGTGGTCGAGGGGCTCCTGGCATCAAGGAGGTGGGGCCCCAGAGGATGCCCAGCAGATGTCCGCAGCGTCGGGGGGCCCTGAGCAGGGTGGCAGAGCATGCCCCGTGCGCGTCTGTGGTCCGATGTCCCCTTTGTGTAAGACCACCATGAGGTCGGCTTAGGGCCCCTAAAGGAAGTCAGCTCTGCGTATTTGTTGGAAGGACAGACGCTGGGGCTGAAGCTCCAGGACGTCGGTCACCTGATGCCGAGAACTGACTCTGGACGAGTCCCCGATGCGGGGAAAGACTGAAGGCAGGAGGACGAGGCAGGCGAGGATGAGATGGCTGGACCCACCGCGTCAGCGGACACGAGTCTGAGCAAACTCTGCGAGACGGGGAAGGACGGGGAGGGCTGGCGCGCTGCCGTCCACGGGGTCAGAGCGAGCTGGAGACGACCGAGCGGCTGGACGGCCACAGCGCCCTTCATTCCACCCCACGACCTCCCGAGACCAGAGCCAGGTCGCGCTGTGAGACCCCGGGCTCAGGTCTTCACGTGTGGACGTAGGGGCGCCCTCTCTCTGCACCGTGGACGCACCCCTGCCGGGAGGGCCTCTCCCTTGTCAAGGTCACCAGGTCCAGTCCCGTCCTCGCCGGCACCGCTGTGTCCGCCCTGGCAGCCTCAGGAGCGGGAACCGCACTTGAAAGCTTCCTTTCAAGTCGCCTTCTCCACCCTGGGGCCGGCGTCCGCTCCGCCGCCCAGAGCGGCCCCACGCGGCCCCGCAGGACGGGCACCGGCAGGGAGCCCCGGCCGTGCCCAGGCCCCCGAGGCGGCGGTGGGCACAGGCGCCCCGCTGTGGTCCAGGCAGCTTGTTTGAAGCTGCAGCCCCCAGGGACACAGCCGCCGCCTCCCGCTCCCTCGGGTCTGCGGTCCGGCCGCGGCTGCGTTCTCAGAGCCGCGCGTCTCCTCTGGCACTGGTGGAGTCCGAGCGCCCTCTCATCCCCACGAGGACACGGGCGCTGTCCCTGCCGAGGGCACTCGGTCCTGACGCGAGCCTGCGGGGACACGGGCCACGGCAGGGCTCTGGATGCCGTGTGGGGCTCAGGCCCCGCGGAGCTGGGCCTCGTCAGGGACCCCCACAGTCTGGAGGCCCCGGGGGCGGCCAGGCCCCAGTGTGAGCGAGAGTAACTAGACGGCAGAGCAGCTGGGTGCACGGGGCGCGAGTGTGCAGAGACGGCGACCAGATACCCGCGCAGGCGAAGCGCCGACTCCCTGACACTGGGGAGGACGGAGGGCAGGAGAGGGCGGCAGCAGAGGGCGAGGCGGCCAGATGGCATCGCCGACTCGGTGGACGTGAGTTTGAGAAGACCCCAGGAGAGAGTGAGGGACGGCGGAGCCTGCCGTGCCGCGGTCCACGGGCACAGGGCGTCAGGCACGCCTGGGTGACGAGCCAGAGCGAGCAGGCGGTGACCAGAGGAACTAAGTACTGGCAGGTGCAGAGAGGGACTAGATCCGGGGGAGCCAGAGCTGCCTCCCAACAGAGCGTCAAGCCCGGGGCGCGGCCGCCGGCCCAGCCCTGGAGCCCGCTCGGCTCTGCCCGGCCCGCGCACGCCTCTCTCCCCCTGCCCTCCGGCCACTCGGGCCGGTGTGAGCCCCGGTTCCCGGGCTGGGTGAGAGGAGGACGCCTCCCCACGCCCCGGCAGGCCCGGCCTCACCCGGCCGCCCTCCATCCCGAGCGCCCCTTCTGCCAGGGCCTTGGCGGCCTGAGGACCGGGCAGATTCCTGAGCCTTCGGGCAGGACACCTGAGAACACAGCCAAGGCAGCGTGTGTCCAAACAGAGTTTATCCTGATGACCTTTCCTCCGTCTCCCTCGCTCCCTTCTATGCTGACATACGGTGCTGGTAAAACCAGGCGTCGGAGCCCAGGATTATCATACGGGAAAACAAAACCAAAAGGGCGTGCTCATGGACCCGTCCACAGCCCCACTGCACCTAGGAGGGGCTTGCTGCGGAGCGGTGCCGGACACCGGGCGGCTCTGTGGCCAGGACGGAGGCCCCCTGGTGACAGGACACGGTCAACACCCAGATGCCGGCGGCCGGGAGAGGTCTGCACGCGGGGGACACCGACAGGGCTGGTCGTGCGCCCAAAAGGCGAGCATTCCTTCAGCTCCCGTCACTCTGACGGGCAGTCTGAGGTTTTACCCTCTTTATTGATCAGTTTCGCGTGCGGAGAATAACAGTCTGGATGGCTGGAGACCGAAGCCTCCCCAGGGCCGTCCCCATCCTTCTGGTAAGATTGTCGAGTGAGGTCGTCTGGTCCTCGTCAAAAGACTTCAGAGCCGAAATACAGCGCGGTTCATGTCGTAAGCGGACCCGTGGACCGTGGCAAATATAAACTATGACTCGACTGAGCTAACGAGATGCTCGCCGTTTTCATCTCTTAACCAGATTTCTGACGGCCTCTTCTGTCCAGTGACAGCCGTAGCCGGACACGGAAGGTAGAACGCAAGCTCCTGGGCGGCCCTGGAGCTGGGAAGGGAGAGAGGAGAGAGGGTTTCACAGGGAAGGGGTTTCAGTCTGGGGCGACGGAAGTTCTGGACACAATGCTGGGACGGTCGTACCCGACTGCTCAACTCCCCCAGGCTGTGCACGCGGACCGTAAATGTAGATGATGCGTGGTTTTTTGTTTTTTGTTGGGTTTTTTGGCCACCTCTATTGGTCTTTCATTTATCTCTTTTCATCTGTCTTTGTTCTTTGGCCCGTGTGGGCCTCCCACTGCAGGGGCGTCTGTCGTCGCAGAGCGCCGGCTCTGGGCGCATGCGCTCCAGAGCTCCAGCCTGGCAATTGGACACATCGGTTTAGCCGCACCGCGGCGCGTGGGATCTTCCCAGGCCAGGGATGGAACCGGCGCCTCTTGCACTGCAAGGCAGTGTCCTCACCCACTGGACCACCAGGGAAGCCCCAAGATGATGTGTGTTTTATCATAATTTTCGAAAACTACCCCTGTGTGAGAATGAGACACAGCAATAAACAGCCTTTCGAATCCACTTTGATCCTACACCGTGGAACTGAGGTCCACTGCCCGGTGAGAGGTGGGAGACAGCCCCTTGGCCTCGGGCGCACAGTTGGATTCCCCGTGGCATCCAGCCTGGAGCGAGGGCCGCCCGGGCTGCAGGTCGGGGCCCTTCCTGCCGCTCTGTGCCAGAGTGAGGCCACGAGTCCGGGGCACTTGGAGGCGCGCAGTCTTCACGTCCCCTCTGTGCGTCCCGTGAAAAGCGAAAATGTCCGGTGCTCCATCACGTCCAGCTCTCCTGGGCCCCGTGGACTGGAGCCCGCCAGGCTGCTCTGTCCTTGGGATTCTCCAGGCAGGCGTGCTGGAGTGGGCTGCCGGTCCCTTCCCCGGGGCAGCTCCTGACCCAGGGGTGGAACCCGGGCCTCCCTCAGCGCAGGCAGGTTCTCTACCGTCTGCGCCGCCCGGGAGGTGGGTCTTGAGTGGCGAGGAAACGGGGTTGGGGTGCCCCTGAGCAGTCTGGGTTCGCTGCCCCGTTGGAGGGCCGGCTTGGAGCCTGGGGGGACTGGACAGGGACGGTCAGCGCTGTGTCTGGACGGACGAGCCGCAGACAAAGAAGACACTCACTGCCTGGAACAATGAGAGACAGTCTGATAGAGGACCTTGAAGAAAACAAACAAAAGACGGCTGTAGATTACCGACGTCTGGGAGAAGAACAAGGAAAGGGAGAAAAGCAAGAAAACAAACCCTCGCTGCGGCGCTTGTTTGAAATGCAGATGGCACTGCGCAGCCTGCCCCGAAACGCCTGATAGTTAAAACGAAAGGCTTTTTCAAAAAAATCAAAGGCAACCAGGATGGAGACTCAACGGGGCCTAATCCTTGACTCTCCGCTGAAGCGACGCTGCCGCGCGCCGCCCTCTCTGTCGGTCGGGACGCGGGGACCTCTGCTGCGGAGGACGGGCGCGCGGAGGGGTGGCCGCAGGGCCTCGGCGGCGGGGCGCGTTCCTGGCGGGCGGCGGCTGCCCCCGGGCCCAGCAGTGGGCACGCAGGCCGGCGTCCCGCACGGGGCGGGGAAGGCTGGCTGCTAGGGATGAATTCAGAGAAAAAATATTTTGTGTGTGGGAGAACACGACAGAAAATGTGCCCGTTTTCAGCGTGCCGCTCGGTGGCATTGAGCACGTCCACAGGGTCGTGCGGCCGTCCCCACCACCGCGTCAGGCCGTCTCATCTTCCCAAGTGGAAGCGCTGGCCCCAGGAAGCACGTCCCCTCCCCCAGCCCCTGGCCCCGCCGCCTCCTTCGCCTCTCTGAGGACCAACTCCTCCCGGGACTGCCTCTGAGTGGCGTCGTGTGTCCTTCTGGGCCGGCTTCCCGCTCCGAGCGTCCGGTCCTCGGGCCCTGCCTGTGGCCGCAGGCGCCAGGACCGCCGGCTGAGCTGGACACACAGTCCAGCGCGCGGGGACCACGCTGGGCTTGCCTGTCGTCCGTCCGGGGCGCCTGCCTGTGTCTGCCTTTTGGCCGTGTGGGGGCTGCGCTGCCGGGAGCACGGGTCCGCAGCGCTCTCTAAAAACCCCCTGAGCTGCCTTCACCTGGGTCTGCAGCCGGACGGGCTGCCGGAGCAGGGGGCGACTCGGGGTGCGCATCTCTGAGGCGCCTCCAGGCGGGCTCCACAGCGGCCGGGCCCCCCCATCCGCGGAAGAGCTCTCCGTCTCCCCGCTGCCTCGTCGTGCGGCTTCCTGGGTCCTGTTGGCGTTCGGCACTGGCCGCCTGATGGACGTCCGGCGGGTGTGGTTTTGAACCGCGTTCTCAGTTGCCGTGACCACGCTCGACGGTCTAGAAAGGTGAGGCGGAAGTACGGAAAATGGGGGTTAGAGAGCTAGGATGACCTCCGTATGCCGTCGTCCACAACGGCAATGCTTTTCCAGGCTGAAAGCCACAGCCGTCGATGCTCTCGCCGTCCTGCAGGTCGGGGGTCTAACCTGGTGTCTCGGGCTGAGACCAGGTGTGGGCTTGCTCGCCGGGGCTCCGGGGCAGGGCCTGCTTCCTGCCTTCTCCAGTTCAGGTGCCGCCTCCCTCCTCGCCGGGCGGCTGGCCGGTCTCTCCAGGGCGGCTGGCGCGCCCCACGGGCGGGTCTGTGGCCCGGCACCTCCCCGGTGAGCACCTGCGGCACTCGTCCCCTGCCGGGACAGCCCCGTGGGCGGCACCGAGTCCCGGGCCCCGTGGATGACCCCTCACGCGTCAGAGGCACTAGGCTGGTTACGGAGAGGCGCTCTGGGCCATCTCGGGGCTCAGGAAGGAAGGTCTGGGGTGAGGAGGAAAACCAAGCTCTGTTTCCCAAAATCAGTCTGGGAATGCCAGGAGGTGGCGGGGGGCGGGAGAGGCAGGTGGGGTGGGCTCTCGGAGGGAGCCGGAGGGGGACGTCGTGGGACACCCCTGCGGACCCAGCTCTCCCCGCCTCCTGCTGAGCGCCCCACGGCGGCCCTGACCTACGGGGGACGCTCGGGAGGCCATCGCCTGCCCCGCGCGTTGCCTCTCCCTTCACTTCTTCAGACATCGGGTGGCGGGCACGCGCGGGGTGCAGGCGCTGGCTCCTTGACACCCCAGGGAGCGCGCTGACCCAGGCGCGGCAGCTCCAGGGCTCCAGCAGGGATGCAATTAGTCTGTGGCCGTGGGCCTCCCCTGAGGGGCACGCTGCTCCCCTGGGACCCGGGGCCGTGGCTGCGGACCTCTGTGGCTGTCATGACGGAGGGTGCCCCCGGCGTGAGGCGGGGGGGGCCGGGCCAGTGCCCGAGCCGTCCATCGCCACGGTGCCTCAGGCAGCCCCGCCCCATCCGCGGAAGAGCTCTCCGCTCCCGCTGCCTCGCCGTGCGGCTTCCTGGGTCCTGTTGGCGTTCGCACTGGCCGCCTGATGGACGTCCGGCGGGTGTGGTTTTGAACCGCGTTCTCAGTTGCCGTGACCACGCTCGACGGTCTAGAAAGGTGAGGCGGAAGTACGGAAAATGGGGGTTAGAGAGCTAGGATGACCTCCGTATGCCGTCGTCCACAACGGCAATGCTTTTCCAGGCTGAAAGCCACAGCCGTCGATGCTCTCGCCGTCCTGCAGGTCGGGGGTCTAACCTGGTGTCTCGGGCTGAGACCAGGTGTGGGCTTGCTCGCCGGGGCTCCGGGGCAGGGCCTGCTTCCTGCCTTCTCCAGTTCAGGTGCCGCCTCCCTCCTCGCCGGGCGGCTGGCCGGTCTCTCCAGGGCGGCTGGCGCGCCCCACGGGCGGGTCTGTGGCCCGGCACCTCCCCGGTGAGCACCTGCGGCACTCGTCCCCTGCCGGGACAGCCCCGTGGGCGGCACCGAGTCCCGGGCCCCGTGGATGACCCCTCACGCGTCAGAGGCACTAGGCTGGTTACGGAGAGGCGCTCTGGGCCATCTCGGGCGCAGGAAGGAAGGTCTGGGGTGAGGAGGAAAACCAAGCTCTGTTTCCCAAAATCAGTCTGGGAATGCCAGGAGGTGGCGGGGGGCGGGAGAGGCAGGTGGGGTGGGCTCTCGGAGGGAGCCGGAGGGGGACGTCGTGGGACACCCCTGCGGACCCAGCTCTCCCCGCCTCCTGCTGAGCGCCCCACGGCGGCCCTGACCTACGGGGGACGCTCGGGAGGCCATCGCCTGCCCCGCGCGTTGCCTCTCCCTTCACTTCTTCAGACATCGGGTGGCGGGCACGCGCGGGGTGCAGGCGCTGGCTCCTTGACACCCCAGGGAGCGCGCTGACCCAGGCGCGGCAGCTCCAGGGCTCCAGCAGGGATGCAATTAGTCTGTGGCCGTGGGCCTCCCCTGAGGGGCACGCTGCTCCCCTGGGACCCGGGGCCGTGGCTGCGGACCTCTGTGGCTGTCATGACGGAGGGTGCCCCCGGCGTGGAGCGGGTGGGGGCCGGGCCAGTGCCCGAGCCGTCCATCGCCACGGTGCCTCAGGCAGCCCCGCCCCAGAAAACGACCGGGCTCAGCAGCAGCTGAACCGGGGGAGACGCCACTCTGGTGTAGAGCCGGTCAGCGCGCGGCGAGGTCAGGGCTGAGCAGGGTGCTCAGCTCCCTCGCCGGGGTTGGCGGCGCCGTGGACAGCGCCCGAAGGTCACCCGGAGAGGGTGGGCTCCCAGGACAGCGGGCGATGGGGCGGCCGGGGGCGGGGGTCAACGCGGCGCTGCGAGCGCGGTGAGCCCAGCAGCCTGGCCCAGCCCTGGGGCCCGGAGGGGGGCCGACACGCATCACAGGAGAGCCAGCCTTGTGTGCCTGGTCGTAGAACGCTTTTCTGGTTATCTTTTCTTTAGAAGAACAAAATAGGGACTGTCTTGGTTGGCTGTTCCAGTGGTGAGCACTCCTGGGTTTCACTGCCAGGGGCCCAGGGTTCAGTTCCTGGTCTGGGAATTGTGATCCCACAATGCAACAGGGCCAGTGACTAAAGAAACATTTTTTTAAAATAAATACATTCAGGTTTACGTATAGCAGTAACAAAAAATCTCTGTCAAGTAAAAATAAATAAATAAATAAAAGGAACAGTACGGAAGCTACACAGGCCGAGGGCACTGGGGCAGCACTGGGGAACACAGTTCTGCCCTGAGCCCCGCCTGGCGGAGGCCTGGGCGCCTGGGCCGCGGATGCGGACGGCTTCACTGTGTGACGGGCAGCGGGGTCCTCCCTGGGCGTCCTGTGGGGCTCCGGCGTCTTCGGGAATCACAGTGGTCCTCACCTTTGTGGGCCTCGACCGTCCTGCTGGCCCGTGGAGTGCCCGCCTGGGTACCGGGTGCGGCTCTGGCCGGCGGGCGGGCCGCTTCTCTGCCATCGCTGAGCCGGTCCAGCTCCGCGGGGTCTAGCAGATCCTCCTACGTGGCTGGGGGCCTGGAAAGGGGGTGTCGGGGGTGCCTGACCCCACCCACCGTGCCGTCTCCCGCGGTCTCTTGGTCTCGGTGGGTCCCCGCCTCTGGTGTCTCCTCTCCCCCTCCGTCCAAATGCGGCTCCTTTCTCACGCAGAGCTGGGGACGGTCTCTCCGCCGGCCCTTTCATCTCACGTCCTCAGGGCCTTGCTCACGTCCCAGAGTACTAATTAAGGTATTTTCCTAAACAAGCCCAGTTGCGTCTCTAAAATCAGTTCTGGTGCCAGCCGGTAAAATTGATTTCTTCCCTGACCGTCCGCTACGATACAGTGCGGAACGACAGGCCGGCTCTGTCCGGCGGGAGGTCAGCGTCCGGGGAGACGAGCGTGCAGACAGATAACGACATCACAGCGTGCGTCCGCGCGGCTCCGCTCAGTGGGGCCGGGGTGACAAGCACCCCGAGCTCGGCATCGATAAGCAACTCGGGTCCACTTCTCACGGACACCGGCAGGACTGGGCTGAGCATTGTTCCCCCGCGGATTCACGTTCACCCAACGGGATTCGTTGAGATGAAGCCGTCCTGGGCCACGGTGGGCTCTACGTCCAACGACTGGGGTCCTTGTAGGGGGAGACACAGGGACACGGGGCAGAGGAAGGGGCCTTTTGAGGCCAAGGCAGGGCTGGGGGATGCCTCCACAAGGCAAAGACAGCCAGAGCCCCAGTGCGGGGAGAGAGGGGCGAGCCGGCGTCTCCCGCAAGCCCCAGCGAGCGCAGCCCAGCCCGCCCCGCCGTCTGCGCGTGGGAAGCCGTGGGTACTGCTGTGGGCAGCTGGGGCACGCGTCCCTGGCCATCCACCTGAGCCGGGGGTCTCTCTGCACGTCGCAGTCTTCCTGTTCTCGGGCCCAGCCAGCGGGCAGCCAGAATCAGCAGAGCGGGTGCTGGGGTGGACAGAAAGGGGACACGGGGACACGTGGGGCAGCCGTGGAGCTCGGCTCACATGACATCTGAGCCAGCGCCCGACCCCGCCTGCGTCCAGCGGGCAGGACCTGGGCCGGGGGAGCGGGGAGCACACCGACGGGGCAGAGCTGGCGAGGCGCGGCTGTCGGGGGCAGACCCCCTGGGCCGGGCTCCAGGGGGTGTGAGGAACCTGCGACGAGAGGGGGACGTGGCCGGGGAACAGGGGACGGAGGAGGCGGGCGAGGCGGCGCGGGCACCGCCTCAGTGGACCCAGGGACACCAGGCAGTGTGCACCAAGAACGCGGCTTGAAACAGCACCGTCGGAACGTCTCCGTGTGTCGGGGCCGGGCAGGCATGGGCCCAGGGCACCGTCCTCCCCGCGGACCCCAGGAGAGCCTCCGCAGCCTCCAGGGGACCCTCGCAATCGGGTCAGGCCCAGCCAGGAAAATCTCCCTTTTAATCCACTGCAGGTCCACTGACCAGGGACCTTCGCTCCATCAGGGAAACCCTCTTGCCTTTGCCAGCGTGTCACCCCGCGGCATTGCAGACGGCACGCGAGGGCGGGAGCTGCGGGCCCAGCCGAGGGCTCGCCACACAGACGCCGCCGGGGCCGGGGGCGACGCAGGAGGCGCGAGTCCGTTTCTCACTGGGGTCTGTTCTCGGCCCCAGAGTCAGAGCCAGCCTCCTGTGGGTCAGGGTCCGCAGAAGGTCACCAAGGGGCGGCCCGGGCTGCTCGGGGTGAGGCGTGGACGGCTTCCGCTGTGACTTCTCAGCCAGCCTCCAACAGTCCTTCTCCCCCACACAGAAGAGCCCCGTTCTTGACTGGACACGTGGCGTCCGACATAAAGGAAGCTCTCCCAGTCGGCCTGCACCCGGGCACAGCCAGGCGGGTCTGGCTGGACCCTCCGGGGCAGCGTCGCGCGTCCAAGGTCGAGGTGAGTCGGGCTGTTCGCTGGCCCTCGACCCCGCCGTGGGCAGACGGGCCCTGAGGCTCTCCAGCCCTCCTCTCGGGAACCCGTCTCTCCCGTGGGAGGCGGCCGAGGGGGCTCTGCAGGCGGGAGGCGGGTCCGACGCTGTATTTATGTGCGACGCAGCCTCTGGAGGCGGGCACGAAGGACGGCTCTGCACCTCTTGCAGATTTCTGTGAATGCGCCATGATTTCAACATAGCAGAGTAGAACAAAGCCCTCTGCAGCCCGTCCGCGCCGTCCACCTCCTCCCGGGAGCTGGGCCCGTGGCCGCCGCAGGCCTGGCCCGCTCCCTGGGCTCTGCGCCTCCCGTCGGCCCCTTCAGGCCTCAGGTGTCGGGATCAGGCGTCCCTCCGCGGGTCCCCACGGCCCGGCTGTCCCCTCCAGATGAGGCTGGGTCCATCGCTCTCGGGGCTCGCCGCGCTTGTCCTGCGTGTACCCCACGGGCCAGCGGTGACCACACTGGAGCAAGACGCCCTGCTTCCGAGCTCAGCTCTGCCTCAGGCGGGGCGCCGTCCCGGGACCTCGGCTTCCTCGTCTGTGGGACGCAGGCACGGCGGTGGCAGTGACTCCCCGCCCGGGCGATCCTCGCCGCGTCTGCCCAAGCTGGCCTGGCACACCCCTCACCGAGGGAAGCGGGCGGGAGGGAGGCCGGGCCAGCCCCGAGCGCACACCTGGAGCAGGAGCGGCAGCGGCCACCCTGCGCCCCGAGCCTTGCGGTTCCTGCCGGCGTGGGGGGGGCACGAGGAGCCCCGGGAGCGGCCACCCCTGCGAGCCCGGGGTCTGTTCTCGGCCCCAGAGTCAGAGCCAGCCCCCTGTGGGTCAGGGTCCGCAGAAGGTCACCAAGGGTCGCCCCGGGCTGCTCGGGTGAGGCGTGGCGGCTTCCGCTGTGACTTCTCAGCCAGCCTCCAACAGTCCTTCTCCCCCACACAGAAGAGCCCCGTTCTTGACTGGACACGTGGCGTCCGACATAAAGGAAGCTCTCCCAGTCGGCCTGCACCCGGGCACAGCCAGGCGGGTCTGGCTGGACCCTCCGGGGCAGCGTCGCGCGTCCAAGGTCGAGGTGAGTCGGGCTGTTCGCTGGCCCTCGACCCCGCCGTGGGCAGACGGGCCCTGAGGCTCTCCAGCCCTCCTCTCGGGAACCCGTCTCTCCCGTGGGAGGCGGCCGAGGGGGCTCTGCAGGCGGGAGGCGGGTCCGACGCTGTATTTATGTGCGACGCAGCCTCTGGAGGCGGGCACGAAGGACGGCTCTGCACCTCTTGCAGATTTCTGTGAATGCGCCATGATTTCAACATAGCAGAGTAGAACAAAGCCCTCTGCAGCCCGTCCGCGCCGTCCACCTCCTCCCGGGAGCTGGGCCCGTGGCCGCCGCAGGCCTGGCCCGCTCCCTGGGCTCTGCGCCTCCCGTCGGCCCCTTCAGGCCTCAGGTGTCGGGATCAGGCGTCCCTCCGCGGGTCCCCACGGCCCGGCTGTCCCCTCCAGATGAGGCTGGGTCCATCGCTCTCGGGGCTCGCCGCGCTTGTCCTGCGTGTACCCCACGGGCCAGCGGTGACCACACTGGAGCAAGACGCCCTGCTTCCGAGCTCAGCTCTGCCTCAGGCGGGGCGCCGTCCCGGGACCTCGGCTTCCTCGTCTGTGGGACGCAGGCACGGCGGTGGCAGTGACTCCCCGCCCGGGCGATCCTCACCGCGTCTGCCCAAGCTGGCCTGGCACACCCCTCACCGAGGGAAGCGGGCGGGAGGGAGGCCGGGCCAGCCCCGAGCGCACACCTGGAGCAGGAGCGGCAGCGGCCACCCTGCGCTCCCGGGAGCCTTGCGGTTCCTGCCGGCGTGAGCACGAGGAGGGGCCCAGCCCGCGAGCACCTGGAGAGAGGCAGCCCCGGCAGCCCCGGCTCTGCGGACAAGCACCCACGTGGCCACTGGCGAGACCAGCTGGAGAACTCGGGCCAGACGGCACACCCGCGCACGCACCGTTGGTTGTTCCGGTTAACAGGCGTCACGACACCGGGCTGTGCGGTGACAGCTGAAACAGGGCCGATCCCTCCCCCAGCCTGTTGGGGTTCTCCTGTGGGATAAAGCTAACAGTCAAGCACTTAGAGGGGTGCCCGCAGGGTCTCAGCATCAGCTGTGACTTTCCTAAACGTGTCCTCCGTCAGGCTGCGTTCCCGAGTGCTGTCCCCGCCACTGTCCGCCCAGTCCCTGTCGCTGCGGTCACTCAGAACTTCATCTCAAGAATAAACGCGAGCCCCGGGCCCCTGAGCCTCCCAGCTGCACCAGAGGGCCTCCTCCCAACCCTGCGAGGAGGGCAGCGGGCAGCGTCTCTGAACCATCCTTCTCGGAAGTCTGCTTGGCTTTAACAAATTTTCGCCTTGTCCTGGAAATGTATCTCAAACATTCCTTGTGACCAAAGATGTTTTTAAAAATAGCTTCCCTTGTATTGTTTTTTTCTTTTTTGGGGGGGTAGTGGGTTGAGGAGGGAGGGGGGCGGGCGAGCCACTTCTATTGGTCTTTCATTACCTATTTTCATCCATCTTTGTTCTTTGGCCCGTGTGGGCCTCCCATCGCGGTGGCCTCTGTCGTCGCAGAGCACCGGCTCAGGGCGCATGCGCTCCAGAGCTCCGGCTCGGCAATTGGACACATCGGTCCAGCCGCTCCGAGGCACATGGGATCCTCCCAGGTCAGGGGTCGAACCGGCGCCCCTTGCACTGCAAGGTCAGTGTCCTTAGCCACTGGACCACCAGGGAAGCCTCTTCCCTTGTATTTTAAACCTCTACTGTTGGGCATTTCGGGGCCTCCTGACATTTTCCACGAGATGAGCAATTCCGTGGACACCATGGCTACACACATCCCTGTGCATGTCGGATGAGAGCCTCACGACAAGTCTCTGAAAGTGGAAATTGCAGGGCCGCAGGGTCTGAAACACTCCCGAGACATCTGACAGGTAACATCAAGTCGATTTTCAGAAAAGTACCAATTCACACGTCCCAGCCGCCCCACACTACCGCTGCCCATCTCCCAGCCTGTGCGGGGGCCCAGGCTGAGGAGTTCCCTCCTCTTTGTTAATGTGCTGATGGGGACAAAACGTATCAAGTCTGTTATTGAACCTTGAACCGAGTCAAAGACGAAAATGTATTTACACACTCCCCAGTGAGGCGGCCTGTATCAGAGTGAAATCTGTTATTTCCTTCTCTTGAAAAAACAACTTGGGCCCCATCTCATAGAAGTACAACGCTGATTGCCTCCGCAGGCTGCGTCCCGAGTGCTGTCCCCGCCACTGTCCGCCCAGTCCCTGTCGCTGCGGTCACTCAGAACTTCATCTCAAGAATAAACGCGAGCCCCGGGCCCCTGAGCCTCCCAGCTGCACCAGAGGGCCTCCTCCCAACCCTGCGAGGAGGGCAGCGGGCAGCGTCTCTGAACCATCCTTCTCGGAAGTCTGCTTGGCTTTAACAAATTTTCGCCTTGTCCTGGAAATGTATCTCAAACATTCCTTGTGACCAAAGATGTTTTTAAAAATAGCTTCCCTTGTATTGTTTTTTTCTTTTTTGGGGGGGTAGTGGGTTGAGGAGGGAGGGGGGCGGGCGAGCCACTTCTATTGGTCTTTCATTACCTATTTTCATCCATCTTTGTTCTTTGGCCCGTGTGGGCCTCCCATCGCGGTGGCCTCTGTCGTCGCAGAGCACCGGCTCAGGGCGCATGCGCTCCAGAGCTCCGGCTCGGCAATTGGACACATCGGTCCAGCCGCTCCGAGGCACATGGGATCCTCCCAGGTCAGGGGTCGAACCGGCGCCCCTTGCACTGCAAGGTCAGTGTCCTTAGCCACTGGACCACCAGGGAAGCCTCTTCCCTTGTATTTTAAACCTCTACTGTTGGGCATTTCGGGGCCTCCTGACATTTTCCACGAGATGAGCAATTCCGTGGACACCATGGCTACACACATCCCTGTGCATGTCGGATGAGAGCCTCACGACAAGTCTCTGAAAGTGGAAATTGCAGGGCCGCAGGGTCTGAAACACTCCCGAGACATCTGACAGGTAACATCAAGTCGATTTTCAGAAAAGTACCAATTCACACGTCCCAGCCGCCCCACACTACCGCTGCCCATCTCCCAGCCTGTGCGGGGGCCCAGGCTGAGGAGTTCCCTCCTCTTTGTTAATGTGCTGATGGGGACAAAACGTATCAAGTCTGTTATTGAACCTTGAACCGAGTCAAAGACGAAAATGTATTTACACACTCCCCAGTGAGGCGGCCTGTATCAGAGTGAAATCTGTTATTTCCTTCTCTTGAAAAAAAAAACAACTTATTTATTTGGTCGGGCCAGGTCTCCGTCGCAGCAGGTGGCATCTCTGATCTTCGTGCAGCTGGCAGGATGTCTGGGTGCCTCGAGTGAACCCCTCGGTGTGGGAGGTGGGTGGGATCTAGCTCCCTGACTCGGCACGGAAAGGCGGGCCCCCTGCCCTGGACTGCAGAGCCTCAGCCACTGGACCGCCAGCAAAGTCCGCGCTCTGCTCTGTTCTAGAACGGTGGACATGGAGCATCCACATCACCCGCGGACGGAGACACCTGCCCCCGCCCCGTGTGTCCATCCTTTCGGGTAAGAAGGCCCTCAAGGGTCCCCACGGACCCCACGGTCTCCCGAAGGCGGGCTTGACCCCCGCGAGGCCGGCCGGGCGGCCACTGGCCTCTGCGTGGGCTGCGCGCGCCTCCGCGGCCCCAGGGACCGGCCACGTTCGGAACACGACTCCCCGGAACGAGGCGGGCCGAACAGAACCGGCTCCCTAACGGGCACTCCGGAGCCCCCACTCTGCCTCCGACGCGACAGCCGCGCTGGGCGCCGAGGTCCGGGGGGCCGGGCGGGGTCGCGCCGTCCCGGGGACGCCCTTTCCGGGCCGCCGCCCACACCCGCGGCGCGTGGGCAAGACGCCAGCCCCGTCCGCGGCGGACGCTGGGCGGAAGGCCTCGGAAGGTTCTGGAAGGCGCTCAGGGCCTCCTCCAGGGCCCCGGCGGGGAGGGGCCGCGAAGGCGGCGCGGGTCCGACCGGCGCGGGCGGAAGGCGGCGGCGGCCCGGCCGGGAAGACGGAGGCCGCCGCCTCCCGCCGCGCGCCCGTCCGCCCCCCGTCCCTGGCCGGCCGGAAGGGGCGGTACCGCGGCGCCAGCGAGCGCGTCCTATTGGTCGGCGGCGGGGGCGGTGCTCGGCGCGCGGCCAGGCTGGCTCCGCCCCCAGGCGGCGCGGCGGCGGCGGCGGAGTCGGTGAGCGCGAGCGCGGGCGGCGGCGCCTCGGGTGGCGCGAGGGCCGCCGCCGTTGGGCCGCCGCTGTCTCTTCGACCCCCGCGCCGGGTTCGGGGACGCCGCGCTGGGAAGGCCGGGCGCCGGGTGAGCCCGGCGGGCTGCGCCCCTCGGGTCGGCCGGGCGGGGGCTGAGACGGCGGGGCCGGGCCTGGGGGGAGGGGCGCACCCCGAAAAGGGCTCCGCGGGTGGGAACCCGCCCTGCCGCGGGAGCTGCGGCGCGTGTCGGTTGACCCCCTGCGCGCCCCGCCCGCCTCTGCTCGCCGAGCCCGTCTTCCGCCTGAGCCCCCTGCCTTCCTCCTTGCAGCGCCTCCTTTGCTCCTTGAGCCCCTTCCCTGCTCCTTGAGCCCCTTCCCTGCGGCCCGAACCCCGCTTCCGCGCCCTGAAGCTCATTACTGCTCTCCGAAGCCGCTCCTGGCCGGCGGAGCCCCCGCTCCGCGGCCCGAAGCCCTCGCCTGCTCCCCGGGGCCACCCTCTCCTGCTTTGGTGACCCCCCCCTCTGCACAAGCGACCCCAGCCCCCCTTCCCTTCCGGCAGCCCTGGGGCCGGCCTTCCCAGCGGCTGTGCCGCGTGGCCGCAGCTGTCCCCGCCCTTCAGGGACGCGGCCGCCCAAAGAGCCGTCGTTTTCCTCCGAGTTTATTTTCTTGCGCCCTGGTCGACTGTTGGCGCCCCTGGCTCGGGAGCGTGCAGCTGGACGGCGCGGACTCCTGCGCCCAGGCGTGCAGGCAGGGCCTCCGCACGGGCGGCTTGCTCAGGAGCCTCTTAAAAATACTCCAGGCGGACACTCTGGGAAGGCACTTGGCTGGGTTTCGTCTGTGAAGATAAGCCAGGCTCCTCCCCAGGCCCCAAGGGCCGTCATTTCTTTTCGGCGCCGAGCGCCTCCGCGCAGGCTGATGGACCTGAACGGCCTCCTTGAGGCCCGGCCGCTCGCCTCTGCCCTCGAGGGTGGTGGCTGCGTTGAAAATGGAAGCAAATGACGTTATAAACCGCTGTGCACATTTCGTTGCAGGGCACATCGCGTCAGGCCTTCAAGTATTTTGTTTGTGCCAAATCATTACCACTTGCCACATGAGTCTAAATCATGACGGATGCCGAGTATGTCCTCTGCGAATGGAGAAAGCGATCCTGGCCCGCAAAGGTGACAGCCATTGTTCTGTAATTTCAGGAATTAGAAATGACTTTCCGGTGACAAGTAAAGTCTTCATCAGGAGATACCTAGGAGTTGCTTCAGGGAAATAATTGCGTCTGAGCGCTTGGCCTTCAGAGCGGTGGGCACCGGCCCTCCCTCCCCGTCTGGTGGGGCCTTGGTCGAGTGCTTACAAGGAAGCGTGTTTTATTTTCCCCTCTCTCTCATGCTAAAAAAATAGATAAATAAGAGAGTCAGCTATAAAAAGGCACGTAAGGCTGTAACTCAAGGAATTTGCTGGCAAGCGGCCCTGGTAGTAAATAACAGGACTGTCGGGAGACTCCCAGCAGTGCAGTGGGAAGAGGGCCAGGTCGCGAGGCACAATCGGGTTCTGGTCCCGGCCCGCCGCTCCTCTTGTGGCTCAGTTTCCCCACGTCTGCAGTCCTGCCTCCCAGTCTCTTAAGAATCACCCGCTGCGTTCGTGTTTGTGCATCAGCACAGTTTACTCTGGGCTGGCTGGGTTTTTTGTGTTGTAACAAGGTTGTGTTTTATTTTCTTTAAAATGTAGGTCTTGGCCGGAACTAAGAAGTCAGCCAAAAATAAGACGAAAAAGGAGTGTTTTCTAGACGTTCAGATACTCTCCCTAGACAAAAAGTTAAGTGTTGTGTTTTCGCAGTTGCGTGACCCCCGTGAGATGTGTGGTGCCCCGGCAAAAACACACAGACGAAGTCCGCTCTCACCGGCTTCTCGCCTCTTGGCTTGTGAACATGGTCACAGTAACCTCTTAGGGTTCTTGTGCCGAATCTTCAGTCATAAACCAGTCTTCGTTTATGTCGTGCGGAAGTGGCAGCGTCTGGGCGAGGTGTTGGTGTCCAGAGAGACGCGTGCCGAGGCGGGACGGGCGTGAGTCGCGTAGACTCGGGACCCTCGTCGGGGTTCGGGTGGGCCTGTTTCCTTCCCACGGGTGTGTTTGTGTGCGTTTCTCTCAGAGACTTGTGTGCCGGCCTCCTGGGCTCTGGGACGTGTGATGTCTGCGGCCGTGACGAGCGAGTGGGTTTAGCATTCGGAAGGCAGACGGGGAGTGGGGGCGCGCAGGGCTGCGTGTGCGTCCCACGGGGGAATCACGCAGGTGGCTCGGGACGCGTAGAATGCCCGGGCCCGGGCTGCGCGCGTCTGCTGGGCGAGTTCCTGGTTCTAACTAGAGAGGGAAGCAGGGTCATACCGTCCCTGGCCCGTCCCTCTTTCTTTAGAGCATCTCCTAAGCCTGCTTACTCCGCAGCTCCCACGTGCCCTGAGGCTGGGAAGGTAATTGAAGACTGGAGTTTAAAAGGGAAGCGCATCCTTTAAACTAAAATACACCTGCTGGGCTGTAAACAGCTTTTAGTGACATTACCATCCACTCCGGCAGTCTAACAAAGGAGTTATTTGTGCAGTTGAAAGTGCGATGTGGCTCATAAAAGTCACAATTTGAATTCATTTTTACTCTTAAATCCAGCCAACCATTTTCTGTCTTAAAAGGGGAAAGGGAAAAAAAAAAAAAAGCCGTGTTCGCCAGGGTGCTCGCTGCCTCTGACCTCCGGCGCTTGAATTCCCGGTTGGCCGTGCCGCCTGGTTTCAGTGGAAGGGCGCGAAGGCGGAACGCGAATCCGATTCTTTTGTCGTCTAAAGCAAAGCGCGTTTGGGCCCATCTCGGGGGCGCTGCTTGTGGCGCCTGACGGCCATCCTGTCCCCGCAGGGTGAAGGTGAGGAAGAAGGACGCCGTGGCCCTGAGCACGGCGCACATCGAGGACATCGCCGCCTCGCTCGGTGAGAGTCTGCTGCTCGGCCCCGTGCGGCCTGGGCCGCGGCGTCCCGGAGAAGGCGCAATGCAGAGCGACCCTGTGCCCGTCTTTCCCCTTCCCGCGAGGAAGCGTGGCGCCCTCGAGCTGGGGAAGCTGCGTCTGTCTGCGTCCCCAGCCTGGAGCCCGTCCCGTCCTCGCCCTGCAGGACGCCGGGCCGCGGCCGCCTCCACGGCCGGCAGCGCGTGCCGGACAGGAGAGCCTCCCCAGGAAGGGCAGCGCCTGCCTTCTTTGCTTTTCACTTACCTAGCAGCGAGACCGTAAAACGGTTTTCTTGCTGGTCTGGCCTCTGCCCATGGTGCGGGAAGCAGCCATGAACACAGTCAAATGCTGTCAGCGAGCCCGGGGAGAAAGGCTGTGGCCGCCGCCAGCCTCGTAGCCCCGGGTCTGCAGGGCTGTGGGGACCGGCGCGGGGCAGGCTGGACGAGGAGCCGTGGCTCCCGCCGCCTCGGGCGTGAGGGTCGTAGGTGAGACAGACCTGGCTGGAGCCGCTGAGCCTGGCCCAGAGTGCCCGCCACCCCAAGACCCGGGCTCCTAAGCCTGCTTACTCCGCAGCTCCCACGTGCCCTGAGGCTGGGAAGGTAATTGAAGACTGGAGTTTAAAAGGGAAGCGCATCCTTTAAACTAAAATACACCTGCTGGGCTGTAAACAGCTTTTAGTGACATTACCATCCACTCCGGCAGTCTAACAAAGGAGTTATTTGTGCAGTTGAAAGTGCGATGTGGCTCATAAAAGTCACAATTTGAATTCATTTTTACTCTTAAATCCAGCCAACCATTTTCTGTCTTAAAAGGGGAAAGGGAAAAAAAAAAAAAAGCCATGTTCGCCAGGGTGCTCGCTGCCTCTGACCTCCGGCGCTTGAATTCCCGGTTGGCCGTGCCGCCTGGTTTCAGTGGAAGGGCGCGAAGGCGGAACGCGAATCCGATTCTTTTGTCGTCTAAAGCAAAGCGCGTTTGGGCCCATCTCGGGGGCGCTGCTTGTGGCGCCTGACGGCCATCCTGTCCCCGCAGGGTGAAGGTGAGGAAGAAGGACGCCGTGGCCCTGAGCACGGCGCACATCGAGGACATCGCCACCTCGCTCGGTGAGAGTCTGCTGCTCGGCCCCGTGCGGCCTGGGCCGCGGCGTCCCGGAGAAGGCGCAATGCAGAGCGACCCTGTGCCCGTCTTTCCCCTTCCCGCGAGGAAGCGTGGCGCCCTCGAGCTGGGGAAGCTGCGTCTGTCTGCGTCCCCAGCCTGGAGCCCGTCCCGTCCTCGCCCTGCAGGACGCCGGGCCGCGGCCGCCTCCACGGCCGGCAGCGCGTGCCGGACAGGAGAGCCTCCCCAGGAAGGGCAGCGCCTGCCTTCTTTGCTTTTCACTTACCTAGCAGCGAGACCGTAAAACGGTTTTCTTGCTGGTCTGGCCTCTGCCCATGGTGCGGGAAGCAGCCATGAACACAGTCAAATGCTGTCAGCGAGCCCGGGGAGAAAGGCTGTGGCCGCCGCCAGCCTCGTAGCCCCGGGTCTGCAGGGCTGTGGGGACCGGCGCGGGGCAGGCTGGACGAGGAGCCGTGGCTCCCGCCGCCTCGGGCGTGAGGGTCGTAGGTGAGACAGACCTGGCTGGAGCCGCTGAGCCTGGCCCAGAGTGCCCGCCACCCCCCGAAGACGTCCGCCGGGTGCCCGCCTGACAGCTTATTCCACGTGCAGAGAACGTCCTGTCTCCAGGAAAGATTGCCCAGGATCCCTCCCAGCAGCAGCTTTGAAATAGGGTCTGTCTGCTCCAGGCAGGACGCCCACCTCAGGCAGCGCCCGCCACCGCCTCTCAGATGCCCCGGCGGTTCGTGTGGACGGTGTTGGGGGGCTGGTGTTGGGGGTGCCTTTAATATTAGCTAGGGCCGAGTGCCGTGTTGCTGGGGGGGTTATTGATGCCTGCTGAGCTCCAGCGCCACGTCTGTCGTCGTGTTCAGACACGGGGCGCCGGGGCTGCGCGTGGGATGAGCGCGTGAAACCGAGGCGGCGGGGCCTGCAGTGCCGTCCCTGGCTTCGGAAGGCCCTCGCGGGGAGTGTGAACGGGTTGCCGGGCCCACAGAGAGCCTCCTGGGCGGCTGTTCCCAGCCCCAGCCCCGCCCCCCGCCCAGACGACACTGCCGGCAGAGGGCAGAGGCCTTTCTTTAGCTGGCGGGGGGCTTTACTGACCCCGATTGAAATTGTGAGGCCGGGAGAGGATCTGAGAAGCGTCTGAATGCGCTTTGTGGGCTGTATTGTTTTGTAACCTGGAGTGCGCCGGCCCGGCTGGGGGCTCCGTCGGCGTGCTTTTCCGGAGCGGAGGCCTCGCAGCCCTGAGCCGGCGGCTCTGCTGCTGCCTGGGCCCCTGTGCCGGGGCAGGTGCCCGTCCGGAGCGTCCGCCCCGTCAGGTGTGAGGACCAGCGTCCCACCGCACGCCCGAGCTGCTGGGGTGCTGCTGGGCCTTGCACCTCCCGGACGTTCCTCCTCTGTCCCCAGCCTCGCAGGACAGGGCTGCCGCCGCGCCCCTGGAGGAACTGGCCTACCGGCGGTCGCTCCGCGTGGCCCTGGACATCCTGAACGAGAGGACCCATCTGTGCCGAGAACGCGCCTCCAAGGAGGGAAGGCCCCCTCGGCCTCTGAGAGCGAAGCCCACGGAACCAGCCTCCTGGCCCCCCGAGCCCAGACCTCCCCCGTCACTCCTTGAAGATGGAGATGGGGCGGGCCCCCTGGGGCTCACAGCGGGGGAGCCCCCGTCCCGGAGGCCGTTTGGCCCGCCCGCTGGCGAGGAGGACCCGGAGCGCGGGGCGGCCCGCGAGGAGGGGCTCGGGGGCAGCGGCGGCCCTCAGGCCCCGGCCGTGCCCGTGGAAGGCCGCACTCGAGACGGGGCAGGATCCCTGAGCCAGACGGGGAGGAGCCCAGGACAGGGGCCCCGCGCGGGCCAGAGAGCGGCTCCGTCTTCAGAGGCAGCGGACCAGGAAGACAGCAGTTCGGCGGCAGGCCCGGGAGCCCCACGCCCGCCCCCCGGGGGTGGGGACCTGGACGGGGAGCCGGGGGCCCAGGTGGGTCCGCACGGCCCCCCTCAGCTCGGCCCCGTGGAGGCGGCGGGCGACGCGCGGCCGCGGGAGGAAGGTAAAGGCCCCGGCAGGTCAGCGGGGCGGGGTGCGGCAGTGCCCCGCCCGCCCAGACGACACTGCCGGCAGAGGGCAGAGGCCTTTCTTTAGCTGGCGGGGGGCTTTACTGACCCCGATTGAAATTGTGAGGCCGGGAGAGGATCTGAGAAGCGTCTGAATGCGCTTTGTGGGCTGTATTGTTTTGTAACCTGGAGTGCGCCGGCCCGGCTGGGGGCTCCGTCGGCGTGCTTTTCCGGAGCGGAGGCCTCGCAGCCCTGAGCCGGCGGCTCTGCTGCTGCCTGGGCCCCTGTGCCGGGGCAGGTGCCCGTCCGGAGCGTCCGCCCCGTCAGGTGTGAGGACCAGCGTCCCACCGCACGCCCGAGCTGCTGGGGTGCTGCTGGGCCTTGCACCTCCCGGACGTTCCTCCTCTGTCCCCAGCCTCGCAGGACAGGGCTGCCGCCGCGCCCCTGGAGGAACTGGCCTACCGGCGGTCGCTCCGCGTGGCCCTGGACATCCTGAACGAGAGGACCCATCTGTGCCGAGAACGCGCCTCCAAGGAGGGAAGGCCCCCTCGGCCTCTGAGAGCGAAGCCCACGGAACCAGCCTCCTGGCCCCCCGAGCCCAGACCTCCCCCGTCACTCCTTGAAGATGGAGATGGGGCGGGCCCCCTGGGGCTCACAGCGGGGGAGCCCCCGTCCCGGAGGCCGTTTGGCCCGCCCGCTGGCGAGGAGGACCCGGAGCGCGGGGCGGCCCGCGAGGAGGGGCTCGGGGGCAGCGGCGGCCCTCAGGCCCCGGCCGTGCCCGTGGAAGGCCGCACTCGAGACGGGGCAGGATCCCTGAGCCAGACGGGGAGGAGCCCAGGACAGGGGCCCCGCGCGGGCCAGAGAGCGGCTCCGTCTTCAGAGGCAGCGGACCAGGAAGACAGCAGTTCGGCGGCAGGCCCGGGAGCCCCACGCCCGCCCCCCGGGGGTGGGGACCTGGACGGGGAGCCGGGGGCCCAGGTGGGTCCGCACGGCCCCCCTCAGCTCGGCCCCGTGGAGGCGGCGGGCGACGCGCGGCCGCGGGAGGAAGGTAAAGGCCCCGGCAGGTCAGCGGGGCGGGGTGCGGCAGTGCCCCGCGGTTGATGGGAGCCGGGCCCCAGCCCTGACGAGGTCGCCAGCGGAGGACATCCACAGCGTGGGCTTCCCGGGCTGGCTGGCCGCCGGGCCGTCGTCTCTCCAGCCGAGCCCCGCTCGTGTGTTCTTGTTTGTTCTGAGGTGGAGGGGTGCAGGCGGGCGTGGCCGCGGTGCCGCCGCGTCTGCTCCCCTGGATCAGCCCCTTTCTTTTCCTTCACGGAAGCCCCAGTGCGCTCCTGTTAAACTAGCAGGAATCTCAGAAGCGAGTAGCTCGCTGACGAGGCTCCTGACTTCTTCAGGATTCTGGCATGCATGTGTTTTTGTGGGGCTGCAGCCCCGCGCTGTGGCTTTTCTCGGTTCGGACGGACGCCTTAGTGTCCCACTTGGTTTTGAAATGCTAATTTGGAGATCTTCATTTCTGCACGGCTGGGTACAGGCTCTGCCTGCCCGCACTGGCTCCGGGTCGGCCTTTCTCTGGCCACTTTCAGGGGGCCCTCTCTGGCGGTGGAGCGGGTCGTTCGGCTTGAATGGGCTGGCCCCGGCGCCGCGCCCTCCCTGTGTGGCCGGCCGCGCCTGGGAAGGGACGGGCCCTGGGCCGCCCGCCGCCCCGCCCTGCGCGCCGCGGGCCTCTGCCGCCCTGTCTTCTCTGGGGCTCGCTCCGAGCGAGGCCGCGGGAAAGCCCGCGTTGCGGCGGGTTTGCTCTTTGTGCTGCCGTGCGGGCCAGGAGGCGGGTTCCCCGGGCGAGTCCCCGGGTCGCGACCTGCGGGGTCTGCTCTCCCGTTGGCAGCCCGGCCGTCTTCTGGCGAGCCCGTGGAGCTGAGTGCTGTGAGCGCTCTCCTGGAGGAAGACGAGGAGGACGAGGAGCCCCCGAGGATCCTCCTGTATCACGGTGAGTGGCCGGCGGCTGTCCGGCGGAGACCCCCTCGCCCGGCGCTCCCGCGTGCCAGGGAAGGGCTCTCGCTGTTTGACTTTTGTTCTCAACCGAGACTTCAGAGAGGGAGCCCCGGGCCCCTCGCAAAGACAGACAGCGTCGGGGGATAGCTCCTGGGACGCCAGGGCCCAGCCTCGCGGCCGTCCCCCCGGAGGGAGCCGCGTGGCCAGGCAGGCTCTGTTGCCGCCGTCGAGTGAGGCCTGGCGCTGCTGCCGCGCAGCCCTGAGGCCCGGAGGCCGGGCCGGCACCGCCGAGGTGCGGGCAGGACCCCCGCCCCGGCGCAGTCAGCCGCTCCGGCCTCCTGGGGCGAGGCCAGACACGGGCCGAGCGTCTGAGCTGACCATGAGTGGGAAGTTAGTTGCTTTGAACTAAATCATCGAGAACCAGCTTCAGTTTTAGACTCGGCTGTTAACCATTCATCTTAACACGGTCTAGTTTTTTTTTGTCTAACCATTGTACCCTGAAATCTTTGTGCGTGCAGCGAATGTGGCCTGAGCCGCACGGCGAGGTCTCAGGGCGTTCCTGCCTAGATGGGAGGCCGGCCCGTTCTCGGCCGATGGTTCTGGCGGCGGCTGGGCCTCCTCTACGGGAAGACGCGGGCCGCTCCCCCAGCCTTCCCTGCTGTCGCGGGCCCAGACGCGTCCAGCCTGGGGGGCTGCCGTGCACGGGCTCCTGGGGCGCCTCTGGGGTCAGCTCCTGAGGGCACAGCGGGCACAGTGGGCACCGTGCCTTCCTGCAGAGGGCGTTTCTGTCACTCGCTCCCAGAGGCCGGGGCGTCGGTCCTCTCCGGGTTTTGTTTTCCGCGGGGCTCCGGTGTGTGAGGTGACGGCACCGTGACTGTTGTCTCCGGGGCCTGATGCGCCTTCGCTGGGTGACCCCACGTGTGCCCCGGCGCCTCCCCGTCCCCCTGCAGCCCCTGCTCCTGGAAGCCCCTCCCGCTGATGGCTGGACGCCGCAGCTCCGCAGAGAGCTGGGCCCGGGGTCTGGGATCAGCCTCTGTTCCCTGATAGTTTTTGTTCCCTGCTTTTTAACATTTATTTACTGAAATTATTTGGGTTGAGGATGTAATGAAATTTTGTTGAAAAATCGTTTGTAGTTACCTTAACGGATGTTTAAATAGACCTCTCTTTTTCTTGTGACGTTTTTTTTTTTTTCTTGTGACCTTTTAAAGCCCCTAGTCTGTCCGACAGATGAGCTTCTCAGGAACTTCGTCCCCGTGTGGGCTCCTCCCTCTGGGCCCCAGGCTTCTTTCTGTTTATGCGCCGCGTTGTTTAGAAAGTGCCTCACCCTGGATTAGCCAGAGGCTCAGGAGCGGCCACGGCGGCCTGTGCCCTTGCCAGCATGGTCCCCGGGGACCCTCGCGCGCCCGGGCCAGCCGCTGGAGGCTGGCCCGCGAGTCCCGGGGCCGGGCGCGGGACCCACGCGAGCGCGGGGCCCGGACGGCATCTCTCCGGTTGTGTCTTCTTAGGCAGCTGCGTCTGGTGCTCGGTGTAGATCTCATGTGTCTCTCGTGTGTTTTTGTTTCTCTTTCTTTAAATTCTAGAACCACGTTCATTTGAAGTCGGGATGCTCGTGTGGTATAAGTACCACAAGTACCCCTTCTGGCCGGCCGTGGTAAGCCCAGCCCTCCACCGCGCGCCGTCGGCCCCCGCGAGTGCAGCTCGGGGGCCCTGTTCTCGGTGCCCCGCCCTGGGAACGATGTTCGCTGTTCGGTTGCTGGGGCAACGGTGGGCCTGTGGGCAGTGGTGTGGAGACAGACTCACCTCGGAAAGGGGGTCCCCCTCCTGCCACTGTGGAGAACGAGGCTCACGAGTCAGGCTTCTCACCAAGCAGCCTTGGAACGCCCGGCTTCAGAAAATGCCCGCCCGTTGCTCGTGTTAAACACTACATTTGAGCTTTTTAGTTTGTAAGTGAGCGGGGTGTCCACTGGATGTGTGGTCGCAGGTGTCTTGAGGTCCTGACTGCCCCGTGGGGAGGACGCCCTTAAAGCGGCCACGTGACTGTTGTCTCCGGGGCCTGATGCGCCGCTGGGTGACCCCACGTGTGCCCGGCGCCTCCCGTCCCCTGCAGCCCCTGCTCCTGGAAGCCCCTCCCGCTGATGGCTGGACGCGCAGCTCGCAGAGAGCTGGGCCGGGGTCTGGGATCAGCCTCTGTTCCTGATAGTTTTGTTCCCTGCTTTTAACATTTATTTACTGAAATTATTTGGGTTGAGGATGTAATGAAATTTTGTTGAAAAATCGTTTGTAGTTACCTTAACGGATGTTTAAATAGACCTCTCTTTTTCTTGTGACGTTTTTTTTTTTTTCTTGTGACCTTTTAAAGCCCCTAGTCTGTCCGACAGATGAGCTTCTCAGGAACTTCGTCCCCGTGTGGGCTCCTCCCTCTGGGCCCCAGGCTTCTTTCTGTTTATGCGCCGCGTTGTTTAGAAAGTGCCTCACCCTGGATTAGCCAGAGGCTCAGGAGCGGCCACTGCGGCCTGTGCCCTTGCCAGCATGGTCCCCGGGGACCCTCGCGCGCCCGGGCCAGCCGCTGGAGGCTGGCCCGCGAGTCCCGGGGCCGGGCGCGGGACCCACGCGAGCGCGGGGCCCGGACGGCATCTCTCCGGTTGTGTCTTCTTAGGCAGCTGCGTCTGGTGCTCGGTGTAGATCTCATGTGTCTCTCGTGTGTTTTTGTTTCTCTTTCTTTAAATTCTAGAACCACGTTCATTTGAAGTCGGGATGCTCGTGTGGTATAAGTACCACAAGTACCCCTTCTGGCCGGCCGTGGTAAGCCCAGCCCTCCACCGCGCGCCGTCGGCCCCCGCGAGTGCAGCTCGGGGGCCCTGTTCTCGGTGCCCCGCCCTGGGAACGATGTTCGCTGTTCGGTTGCTGGGGCAACGGTGGGCCTGTGGGCAGTGGTGTGGAGACAGACTCACCTCGGAAAGGGGGTCCCCCTCCTGCCACTGTGGAGAACGAGGCTCACGAGTCAGGCTTCTCACCAAGCAGCCTTGGAACGCCCGGCTTCAGAAAATGCCCGCCCGTTGCTCGTGTTAAACACTACATTTGAGCTTTTTAGTTTGTAAGTGAGCGGGGTGTCCACTGGATGTGTGGTCGCAGGTGTCTTGAGGTCCTGACTGCCCCGTGGGGAGGACGCCCTTAAAGCGGCCACGTTTGGGTGGTGCTCACGGTCGGTCAGGTGGAGAATTTGTTTCATTTTTTCATTTTTTTCCCCTTTTCTCCATCGTGCCTCTTTTATTGATATTTATTTTCATCCATCTTTTTGACTCTTTGTCTGCGTGGGCCTCGCATTGCAGTGGCCTCTCTCACTGCAGAGCACCGGCTCTGGGCACGTGCGCTCCAGAGCGCTGGCGCGCTCGTCCAGCCGCTCCACGGCACGTGGGAGCTTCCCAGGCCAGGAATCGAACCAGCGTCCCCTGCACTGCAAGGTGGACTCTTTACCCACTGGACCACTGGGGAAGCCCACCTGCCTTTGCACCTTCTGTTTCCGCCTGAATTTTCCTGTGTCCTCTGTTGACGGGGACAAGGTCCCAGCTGTAGGTCTTTAACTTGGGGACGAGGCAGTGGATGGAAAGGTCTCTGCCCTGTGGAGCAGCTCTCGTGGCCGCGGCCGGGCTCGGCTCTCGCGGCCCGCACAGCCTCCTGGTGCGCGGCCGGCCGTGGCGGGGTCGCCCTGGCGCTGCCTGTGGAGGCAGTGGGTGGGGGGCGGCTGTGCAGACGCCGGGCCGGGCTCCCCTGCAGCTCCTCGGCGGGTGGGCCTGCTCACAGGGACCCCGCCCTCCCGCCCTGGCTCCCCAGCGGCCCGGCCCCTGCAGGTGGCGGCCTGCGCCCAGCCCCGCGCTGTGCACCTTCCCGGGGTTGCTGGTGAAGGGCCCGGGCCGCCGACGCCCAGGCGCGCGCTCCAGCCCCCGCAGCTCTAGTCTCAGGCCCTCGGCCTGGGCGCGGGAGGGGTCAGGCCTGCTGCCCGCTGCCTGCGGGCTGCCCAGGCTCGCCTGCTCTTCCCCCGGGTGGGGCGGCGCGGCCCGGGAGGCGGGCACGGCGCTCACGGCGGCCGTGGTTCCTCTGTCACGGATCCGAGCCGGGCCCGCCCCGGCTGCTTCCGCTGCTGCCCCGCGGGGCCGGCGCCGGGAGCCGGGCGGCTCTGGTGGAGCGCTGCCCGCACCAGCCGTGCCGAGGGCGCCCGGGCGGGCCGCCTGCCTGGGCGCACACGCGCTGGCGGCGTCCGTGACGCGCTGAACCCCACGGGCTCCGGGCTCCTGACGCCTCATGTTCCCGGGGGTGCACGCAGGTCAAGAGCGTCCGGCGGAGAGATAGGAAGGCGAGCGTGCTGTTCATCGAAGGGAACATGAACCCCCGAGGGAAAGGGTAAAGCGTGTTCTCTGCTCTGCCCGGGCTCGGGTGGGGAGCCCAGGCGCCCCTCCGACAGCGTCCCACAGGGGCCGTGCTTGGGGACCCAGCCCGACGGGCGGGCTCTCAGGCTGCTGGCTGGCTCCTAGAGTTGGCCCTGCCGGGCGGCCGTGGGCCCCTCCTCCATAAGCCGCCGCACGGGCTCCTGCAGGCCGTGGCGGCCCCGCCCCGTCACCCCACAGCCCCTGTCTGGGACGCAAGCACTGGCCCCGGAGACCTGCATGGCCACGGGGGGCGGGGCCTGCCGCGGGGGCTTCCTCTCCTGTGAGCGGGGCTCTCCCGGAGGAGGGGCTTTGGGGTCACGAGCGGCGCCAGTCCCGCTAACCTCTGCCCTCTGCCCCCAGCATCACCGTGTCGCTCCAACGGCTGAAGCACTTTGACTGCAAGGAGAAGCAGGCGCTTCTGGTGAGAGGGCGGGTCCCGGGGCTGCTGACCCTGCCCGCCCGGCCTCGGGGTGGCTGCCGTCGCGGGTGGCCCTCGGCCCATCTGCTCCCTTCCCCAGCCCTGGGCAGGGGGCTGGCTGGTGGGGGCAGGTGCCCCGGAGCAGGGGGGGCCCGGGGCCGAGGGGAGCGCTCTGAGCCGCCCGCGTGACAGGGCTGTGGAGCCTGTGCTCCGCGCTCCTCAGGGAGCCCGGCCGTGCGGCCCGGTGACCTGACCGGCCGGTCTGCACCCGGTGCGGGAGGGCGCCGTCTTCAGTCTGTGGGGCCGGCGCCACTGGGACGCGGGCGTCGGCCTGGCCCGGTCAGCGGCTCGGGCCCTGCGGGGTGCGGCCTCCGTGCGTGAGAGGCAGCGTCCGGGCTGGTCCTCGGGCGAGGGGCCGTGGCGAGGCGCCGGGGAGCAGACGCAGGCCTGGGGGCGGGGCTGGTCGGACGGTGGGCTCCCGCGTGGGGCCAGCCTCGGGCTCTCGGGACCAGGTCGGGGCGAGGGCGGGATGGTGTGCGTCGAGGACCCGACGGACACCTGGGTTTGGAAGGCGGGCGTGTGGTCCCCACGGCCCGCTGTGTGGGCGCCCCTGGCTGGCTTCCTGTTCCCTGGAAACAGGCCGAGGGAGCGCCGTCCTGAGGCCACACCGCACCGTCCTAGGGGCCGGTGGGCGAGCCTGGCCGCGGCCCGAGGGCTCTCCTCGCCCGCCCGCTCCCCGCGCGCTGGTGGCTCTTGGGCGGCCCCGGGTCCTCCCGGCTCCGTCCCCCGCCCTCGGGCCGCGCTTCCCGCCCCGAGTCTGGTCCTGCCGGGCCGCGGTGCAGCGGCGTCTCCAGCGGGCTTCGCCTTGCGCCCGCGTGCTCCCCGCCGGCTGACCTGCGGTGCGCTGGGCGGGTCTCCCCGTCCTGCTCTCAGGGTCTGTGCTTCTCTCTCGACCACGAGAGCTCGGCTCGGAAGCGACTGTTGGCTGAGTGACCCCGGTCTCGGCTGTGGCTCGGGAGCTCCGCGAGGGGCCCTTCCTGGCCAGCGGCCGAGGACGCGGGACGAGGGCAGGGCTGGCCGTGGCCGCCTGCTGATGCCCGCCGTCCGGATCTCGTTGCAGGAGGCGGCCCGGGTGGACTTCGCCCAGGCCGTTGGCTGGTGCATCTCCCTCATCACCGACTACAGGGTCCGGCTCGGTACGTGGGCTGGCGGCGGCCGTGCGGCCTTTGTGCCCCCAGGGCCAGCGCCGCCGGGTCTGCCCTCGGGGGGCTTCGCTCGGAGGCAGGCGGGCAGCATTTTGGCTGAGGTCCATCCTGGGTCCCAACAGACGGTTTCCTTTGAATCCCGGTGGTTTCCGTGGGTGGGGGTTCCTTGCCCCGGGCGGGGGGCGCTGCCTGGGCCTGATGGTGGGCCGGGTAGGTCTGTCCTGTGTGACCGGCTCCCTCCCGCCCCGCAGGCTGCGGCTCCTTCGCTGGCTCTTTCCTGGAGTACTACGCGGCCGACATAAGTGAGTCTGCCTGCAGCCCCTACCTCACAGCAGGACCCGCCTCCTGGCCGTGAGGAGTCGCAGTCGTCTCTGAGCTGTGGCGCGGGCTGTGCGCTGGGCAGCGTCTGGGGCCCACGGCTGGCCTCGCCTTTGCCCCGGGGCCCTGGGCCGGCGGATGCCTTGCCGAGGTGCGAGGTGGCGGCTGCACACGCCCCCTGCCGCCGGCCCTCGGCACCCCTCGCCAGGCGCGGACCCAGGGCGCCCCGGCGGCCCTCTCCCGTAGAGGCCCGCGGCTGTGTGGTCAGTTGTGCTGGTGGCTGTGGGGCCACTGAGCTGCTGCGGGGTCTCCGGGGCAGGACTGGGGGGAGGCCGGGGGCGTGGCCCGGCCCCTGCCCGCGTGGTTGCTGAGCCTGCCTGGTTAGGCGAGGTGGGCCCTTTCTCCACAGGCTGCCCCGTCCGCAAGTCCATCGAGCGGGACGTCCAGGGGGCCAGATTCCCCCCGCTGAGCCGGGAGGAGCCCGAGGAGCCCAAGGCAGGAAGCCCGCGAGGCAGGAGGCCGGCCTGCAGGAAGGTGCTCCCGGACCGCTCGCGGGCGGCGCGGGACCGGGCCAACCAGCGGCTGGTGGAGTTCATCGTGAAGGCCCGGGGCGCCGAGAGCCACCTGCAGGCCGTCCTGGGGAACAGGCGGCCGTCCCGCTGGCTCCGGGCCTTCCTGAGCTCGGGCCAGTGCGTGACCTGCGTGGAGACCTACCTGGAGGACGAGGAGCAGCTGGACCTGGTGGTGAAGTACCTGCAGGGCGTCTACCAGCAGGCGGGCCGCAGGCTGCTGGCGCGCGCGCACGGGGACGGCATCCGCTTCGTCCTGGACGTGCTGCTGCCCGAGGTGAGTGCCGGCAGCCCCTGCGCGGCGGGGCGGGGCCGGCGGCCTCTTCCCGGGAGGCACTGCCCGAGCTGTCCACGGGCGGGGCCGGGGCCTGGGGGCTGAGCGTCCCTGAGATGGCGCGACCGCGGCCCCTCGAGTGGTTGCCCCCAAACAGACGGCCGTGAGACCCTCGGGAGGGGGAGCTTTGACTGCCGGTTCGCTTCCGCTGGGCGTGGGCGCAGCAGCCAGGGAGCGGGCACTGCCGGGCGGGCACAGGGCACGGGGCTGCCGGCAGACCCGGGACGCGCAGCCTGTGCCCACAGAGTCCCTCGCCCGCTGTGGCCGGGCGCCACCGGCCCCCGCCCCTTCTTCCAGAAGCACGTCGCGCGTCTAGAAAGGGCGATCGCCTCGTGGTTCCCCGCGTGTGCTGTGGGTAACTCGGACTCCGAGAGCTGTTTGCTTGGGGGCCGCCCTGTGGGGGGTGGGTGCTGCTTGTCTCGCAGGGTCTTAGTCCCTCGACCAGGGACTGGACCTGGGCCTCAGCCCCGAGAGAGCCGGGTGCTGGCCGCTCGGCACCAGGGCGCCCTGGGTCTGGCGCTGCTGTGCTTTCTGGGCCGCGCGCTCATCTTGCTGAGCTCACCCGGGACCCTCTCTGGGAGCACAGATTCTGTGGACCGTGCACACGCGTGTCCGCCGGTCACTGCGGGGCAGGGGCTGGCAGCCAGTCGTGGCTGGACCGCCCACCGTGTGGACTTCTCGAAGCCCGTTTGAGCGCCGGGCTGGCCCGAGCCTGACCCGCGCTGCCCTCCCGCAGGCCATCATCTGTGCGATCTCGGCGGTGGACGCAGTGGACTACAAGACGGCCGAGGAGAAGTACATCCGAGGACCGACCCTGGGCCGCCGGTGAGCCCCGCGCGTGCCCCCACCCCCGCGTGGCCCTGGAGCGCTGCCTCCGCTTGGAGGTGCGGGGCTTCGGGGCTGCTGGCGCCAGCGGGCAGGGCTGGACCCGCCGCCTCGACCCGCCGCCTCCCGATGCGCGGCTGTTTGAGGAAACAGTGAGATTAAGTGAAAGCTGCCGCCGCCGCCCCTGCCCGAGGGAAGAATGCGGTGATCAAGATGTTCTCCCAATGCCTGCGGTGGGCCGCCCTGGGCTGGCCTCCCAGCCCCTAATCCCGTCTCTGGGCCGGCTGCCAGGCCGGCTGGGAGCAGGCGGGCCGCGTGGCCCTGACAGGCTGAGGACTCAACTAGGGTCACCGGCTGAGGCTGAGCGGGCACTCCCAGTGGAGACGCCGTCCCGGTCTCCGTGGCCCGTCGGCTGGGCGCCCCCATCGCCTGTCGAGGCATGGTCCCCCGGGCGCCTGAGGTCCGAGGGGCCCTGGCCGGTGCCTCCCTCCTGCCTGTGCGTCCGTCACAGGCGCCCTGTCCCCACAGTGCGGTGGCCGCGCCCGTCCTGAGGCCTGGGGGCCGGGGCCGCACCGGCTCTGCCGCCTCGGGGAAGCGGCCCGAGGGCTGAGCTGGGGTGGCGGGGTTCCCCTGGTCGGGGCTCTGCCGCGTGGCGGGCTGTCCCGGGCCCCCCCCGCCCGTCCGCGCAGGCCGCAGCTCCGTCTGCTGGGCTCTCGTGCTCAGGCCGCACGGCCCGCTTGCCTCCAGGGAACGTGTTCCCTGTTGAGCCTGAGAGGGACAGCCGCTCAGCTCCCCGATGATGTGACTTTTTGTTAATCCTCACTGAAAGACGGTTTGGAGTTTCGTCTTTGTGGTCTCGCTTTTGTCCACTGCGGTGAAACGTGCAGAGTCCGCCGCCCCCCGTGCCTGGGCGGCGCTGCGCGGTCGTCTGCAGGCCTGAAGCCCTGTCCCCGGAAGCCCGGCGTCGCTCTCTGAGAGGGGGACGTTTGTTTCTCGTTGACGAGTCGTTGGTGTGCAGAATCGTGTTCCTCTGCGGGAAACAGCAGAGACTCAGGGACGCGCACACAGCCGCGCGCGTGTCCGTGGCTTTGCCTGCTTGGTCTCAGGCTCCGGTCACTGTAGAGCGTCCCCAGCTCCTGGGCGTGGTCCCCGCGCCGCGTGGCCGACCTTTGCTGTGGGTTTACGCAGCGCCGCCTCGTCCGCGGACCTGACTCCCCGCTGCCCCCACCGCCGGGGCCCTGCACGTGTCTGTGAGTCCGTGTTTTGTAAAAGGTTCGTTTGTGTCATAGTTTCAATTCCACACGTAAGAGATGCCACACGATGTGCCTTTCTCCCACTCGCTTGTTTCGCTTAGCGCGGCTGTTTCCCTGGCGGTCTGGCCACCGCGCTCCGCGGGCGCCAGCGTCCACCCCTGGTTGGGAACCAGGATCCCGCGTGCACGCGGTGTGGCCGCATGCACTCCCCGTGGCGGGCAGTCTCTGCTCACGGCCCGGCCGCGAGAGCTGGTGCCGTCGCGTTCTTGCGGCCGCGGCGCAGGCCCCGTGTGCGCAGGGCTCGCCTTTCCCCGCTGGCCTGGTGCTGCTGTGCCCGAGCGCTCGCTCGTGGTGCTGCTGTGAGCACCGGCATGTAGGGACCTTGCTGCGTCAGAGTCTTGCCTGGGGGTTTGCCGAGGGCTGGGGTGACGGGGTCACACGGCAGCTCTGTGTTTCGCGGCTGGGCGGGGAGCCTCCATCCTGTTCGCCAGGGGGGCTGCGCCCGTGGCCGCCCCACCCGCTGCAGGAGGGCTCCTGTCTCCACACCCTCTCCAGCGTCGGTTATTTGTGGCTTTTGAGCGATGGCCGTTCTGACCAGCGTGAGGTGGTGCCTCGTTGTACGTTTGACGCGCGTCTAATAATGACTGACCCTGAGCATCTTACGTGCCTCGTGGCCATCTGTCTTCTCCGGAGAAGCGTCTGTAGAAGTCCGCTGCCCGTTTTCCATGGAGCCGTTTGTGTTTGGCTCACGGAGTGCTGTGAGCTGGGGTGTGTCCTGCAGCTTAAGCCCTCAGGGGTCACAGCCGCTGCAGGGGCTTCTCCCAGCCCAGAGGCGGCTGGCTTCCTTGCCGTGCAGGTCTTGTAAATGTGATTGGGTCCCATGTGTTCATTTCTCCTACCTTGGGAGCTTGTTGATGTTTGTTAAAACACTGGGTAAAATGATCTCCTTTTTTTTTTTCTTTTTGCAGGGAAAAGGACATATTTGACAGCCAGCTCCTAGAGGAGCGGAACCGGAGATGCTGAGCGGGCTGGTGGCGCTCCACGCCGAGCTCAGGCCGGCCGGCCGCTTGCCTCCCCTCCTTTGTCCCCGGGTTCTGTTTTCCCGGCTCTTGGGGAAGGTGCACTTCCCAACAGCCTTTCAGAGGACAGACATGCATTATTTTTTAACTTCACGTCATTTCCTGTACTGTGTAGGTCCATAGAAGCTGCACGTTTGTTTTGTTTTGTTTTTTTTTGGTTGGTAAAAGAAGTTTACTATGTGGCTTAGGTAGGTCTTTGCAGTCTGCTAACAGAAAAGCATTTTTCCACATCTTAAAAATAGGGAACGCTTCACGAATTTGCGTGTCACCCTTGCGCAGGGGCCATGCTGATCTTCTCTGTATCGTTCCAATTTTAGTACGTGTGCTGCTGAAGCGAGCACCGTTTGTTTTTATTGAGAAGCACCGTATCCGCTGTTCAACAGGAGCTTTAAAGACGTACGAATGTGTGGTTCCCGGAACCTCCGTGTCTGTGTCTGCTCGCTTGCCTCCCCGGCATGGGTCTCTCGCGGCAGCTCCCGGGAGTGCTGCGCCTCAGCACCGCGTGTTTGAGGAAACCCGTGTCCCGAGAGGCAGATGGGGAGGCGGCCCGCTGTCGCCCGCGCGCTCGCCTCCCCGGGGCTCGGGCGGGGGCGGGCGGAGCCGAGCCTCTGCGGCCCCTGCCTGCCGGGTCCCTGCTCGGGGTCCCTGCTCGGGGTCTCCCCCGGCGTGCCGCCTGCGCTGCGGTGACGGCCCCGAGGGGTGGCTGCGTGCGTCTGCCCCGGCCCAGGTCATCGGGGGCACGCGGCCCGGTTCCTGCGGAAGCCGGTCCTTGTCCCGAGGTCCGGAGCGTGGACCGGCCTGCTGCCTCGAGTCCAGCCCCGCCCCCGCGGCCCGCAGGCCTGGTCCTCGACGCGGTCACAGAAGTTCCGCTCAGGTCAAAGCACCCACGGCAGACGGCTCTTCTCGGCCGACGTGGGGCTGCCTGTGGGGGAGGCAGATCCCCGGGGACGGCGGCGTGCGGGGCCGAGAGTGGCCACTGGGGACAGGTGCGGGGGGGCGGGGCAGGGCGGGTCCCGACCAGGGGCTGGCCCAGACGGGAGGGTGGCGCAGCGGCCCTGTGGACGTTGGCCCGCGAGCTCCCGGCAGGTTCTGCGTAGCCCTGCCCAGCCGCCCTGTGGGGTGGCCTCGGGTGGCCTGGTTTGGGAGGCCTCGCCGCCCTTGGGAAGGTCCTCTGACAGCGAGCCTCCGTGACGTGGGTCAGGGTAGACAGCAGGACACTCACGGGCAGGGGTCCACGTGGAATATTCCGTTACAGTGAGGTATTTTTATATATCTGTGTCCTGAGCTATGCTTGTGGAACTGAGCTGTTGAGACTGGAATTGTTAAAGGCCATTAAACAGCTCTTTCAAAAGAGGAACGCTGCCTGTTCTCTCCCGGGCCCGCGTGCAGGCACGGGGCCAGCCCGCTGGCCAGCACGCCGCTTCTCGAGGCCCTGCCCCGCGGGGGAGGCTGTTTCCCCAGCAGCTGAGCAGAGCGGGTCTGCAGGTGCGCGTGCCAAGCAGACGTGCCGGGGGCTTCTGCCCTGGCCCCTCCCCACCCTGAGCTCACTGGCCTCTGGACTCGGTGTGTGGTCTTCAAGCGCTCCGGGAGTGCTGCGCCTCAGCACCGCGTGTTTGAGGAAACCCGTGTCCCGAGAGGCAGATGGGGAGGCGGCCCGCTGTCGCCCGCGCGCTCGCCTCCCCGGGGCTCGGGCGGGGGCGGGCGGAGCCGAGCCTCTGCGGCCCCTGCCTGCCGGGTCCCTGCTCGGGGTCTCCTGCTCGGGGTCTCCCCCGGCGTGCCGCCTGCGCTGCGGTGACGGCCCCGAGGGGTGGCTGCGCGCTCTGCCCCGCCCAGGTCATCGGGGCACGCGCCCGGTTCCTGCGGAAGCCGGTCCTTGTCCCGAGGTCCGGAGCGTGGACCGGCCTGCTGCCTCGAGTCCAGCCCCGCCCCCGCGGCCCGCAGGCCTGGTCCTCGACGCGGTCACAGAAGTTCCGCTCAGGTCAAAGCACCCACGGCAGACGGCTCTTCTCGGCCGACGTGGGGCTGCCTGTGGGGGAGGCAGATCCCCGGGGACGGCGGCGTGCGGGGCCGAGAGTGGCCACTGGGGACAGGTGCGGGGGGGCGGGGCAGGGCGGGTCCCGACCAGGGGCTGGCCCAGACGGGAGGGTGGCGCAGCGGCCCTGTGGACGTTGGCCCGCGAGCTCCCGGCAGGTTCTGCGTAGCCCTGCCCAGCCGCCCTGTGGGGTGGCCTCGGGTGGCCTGGTTTGGGAGGCCTCGCCGCCCTTGGGAAGGTCCTCTGACAGCGAGCCTCCGTGACGTGGGTCAGGGTAGACAGCAGGACACTCACGGGCAGGGGTCCACGTGGAATATTCCGTTACAGTGAGGTATTTTTATATATCTGTGTCCTGAGCTATGCTTGTGGAACTGAGCTGTTGAGACTGGAATTGTTAAAGGCCATTAAACAGCTCTTTCAAAAGAGGAACGCTGCCTGTTCTCTCCCGGGCCCCGCGTGCAGGCACGGGGCCAGCCCGCTGGCCAGCACGCCGCTTCTCGAGGCCCTGCCCCGCGGGGGAGGCTGTTTCCCCAGCAGCTGAGCAGAGCGGGTCTGCAGGTGCGCGTGCCAAGCAGACGTGCCGGGGGCTTCTGCCCTGGCCCCTCCCCACCCTGAGCTCACTGGCCTCTGGACTCGGAGTGTGTGGGTCTTCAAGCGTCGTCCGTGTCCACTGGGGCAGGTGGCGGGGGGATCTGCTGACGCCCTCAGCTGGCACCGGGCAGCAATTAGGAAGCCGGGGCCAGCTGACCCGATTAGCTCCAGGTGAGGGACCTTCAGGAGGGCCCGCCCATTGGCCCCGGCACTGGCTGTTGCTGAAGCGTGGAGGACACACCTGGCCGCACACGGGGTGCAGGTGGAACCCTCATCTGGCCTGTGGCTTCCTGCACCCCCATCCCCTGCGGCCCCGAGTCCCTGCGTCCCCTGCCTGGGCCCCCTCAGCGTCCTGGGCTCCGCAAGCTGGCGTCACAGCTGCCTGCCTCCCCACTGCCCCCCACGCCCCCCCTGTCCCGTCCCCTCCTAGGGTCTGCACACCTCCCTGCCCGCCCGGACGCCCCGGTCGCGTTCATCCCTTCAGCCGTCCGGCCCCCGCCCGGTCAGCCCCGGTGAAAGGAGCAGCACGTTTCAGCGGCGCGGCCTGCTGGAGGGGGGCCCCTGCCTTCTCTCGGGCACCTCTTCAGGCCTATCATCGTTTATCCAGGAAATTGATTAAGATAAGGATGCTGGATGCACGTGCACGCTGAGAATCTCAAATCCGCCGAGCTCGTCCTGGCCCTGCGGTCAGGGCCTCCTCCCCAGCCCGGCTCCTGCCTCCTGGCTTGCCCGCCCGCCTGCCCGGGCTCCTGCCTCCCCGGCCCCTGCGCGCCCTTCCTCCGCTGCTCCCCCTCCTCTCCGCCGCCCCTGCAGCTCCCCCTCTTCCTCCTCCTCCCTGTCTCCTCTCTGTTCACTCCCTGCCCTGTCAGGCGGGATTCTGGGCTCTCCTCGACGCTGAGGCTCCGGCCAGGCTCTTGCTCCCCCGCCCTCCTTCCCGCCCCGTCCAGCACCTCCTGTCTGAACTACCCAGCCCTGGCGGCTGGAAGCCACGGTCTCAGGAGGTCCGAGGTCAGCGAGGGCTGCGTCGTCTCCCTCTGAAGGCTCGGGTGGGGCTGGGGGCTCAGCTCCCAGGTGCCTGGCCCGCAAGGACATGGAGGGAGAACAGGAGGCTGAGTGACGCTGCGACCTGAGGCGGTGGTGCACCCACCTGAGTTCCTGAATCGTCAGTGTCGGCTGTCAGCGGCAGGGGACCCCGGGCGCTGAGCAGAGTGAACTCTGTCCCGTTCACAGCTCTTCTCTGAAGTCTGAACAGCTGATTCGTGCCAGGCTGCTGACGCCCTCAGCTGGCACCGGGCAGCAATTAGGAAGCCGGGGCCAGCTGACCCGATTAGCTCCAGGTGAGGGACCTTCAGGAGGGCCCGCCCATTGGCCCCGGCACTGGCTGTTGCTGAAGCGTGGAGGACACACCTGGCCGCACACGGGGTGCAGGTGGAACCCTCATCTGGCCTGTGGCTTCCTGCACCCCCATCCCCTGCGGCCCCGAGTCCCTGCGTCCCTGCCGGGGCCCCCCTCAGCGTCCTGGGCTCCGCAAGCTGGCGTCACAGCTGCCTGCCTCCCCACTGCCCCCCACGCCCCCCCTGTCCCGTCCCCTCCTAGGGTCTGCACACCTCCCTGCCCGCCCGGACGCCCCGGTCGCGTTCATCCCTTCAGCCGTCCGGCCCCCGCCCGGTCAGCCCCGGTGAAAGGAGCAGCATGTTTCAGCGGCGCGGCCTGCTGGAGGGGGGCCCCTGCCTTCTCTCGGGCACCTCTTCAGGCCTATCATCGTTTATCCAGGAAATTGATTAAGATAAGGATGCTGGATGCACGTGCACGCTGAGAATCTCAAATCCGCCGAGCTCGTCCTGGCCCTGCGGTCAGGGCTTCCTCCCCAGCCCGGCTCCTGCCTCCTGGCTTGCCCGCCCGCCTGCCCGGGCTCCTGCCTCCCCGGCCCCTGCGCGCCCTTCCTCCGCTGCTCCCCCTCCTCTCCGCCGCCCCTGCAGCTCCCCCTCTTCCTCCTCCTCCCTGTCTCCTCTCTGTTCACTCCCTGCCCTGTCAGGCGGGATTCTGGGCTCTCCTCGACGCTGAGGCTCCGGCCGGGCTCTTGCTCCCCCGCCCTCCTTCCCGCCCCGTCCAGCACCTCCTGTCTGAACTACCCAGCCCTGGCGGCTGGAAGCCACGGTCTCAGGAGGTCCGAGGTCAGCGAGGGCTGCGTCGTCTCCCTCTGAAGGCTCGGGTGGGGCTGGGGGCTCAGCTCCCAGGTGCCTGGCCCGCAAGGACATGGAGGGAGAACAGGAGGCTGAGTGACGCTGCGACCTGAGGCGGTGGTGCACCCACCTGAGTTCCTGAATCGTCAGTGTCGGCTGTCAGCGGCAGGGGACCCCGGGCGCTGAGCAGAGTGAACTCTGTCCCCCGTTCACAGCTCTTCTCTGAATCAGTCTGTCGTGAAGTCCATGTTATTTATTCATTGATTCTTGGCTGTGCCAGGTCTTCCTTGCTGTCCCTGCGCGTCTCTGGTTTTGGGGCGTGGGCTTCTTGTCGCGGTGGCTTCTCTTGTTTCAGAGCTCAGGCTCCAGGCCCGAGGCCCGGGGTTGGGGTGGGGGGCTCGGTCGTTGGGGTTCCCAGGCTCAGAGCACAGGCTCAGTAGTTGTGCCGGGGCTTAGTTGCCTCCAGAGCACGTAGGATCTTTCTGAACCAGGGATTGAACCTGTGACTCCTGCAGACGAGTTCTACGAGTTCTTTACCTACTGAGCCACCAGAAACACTCCCCCAACACACACACACACCCCTTTCAAACAATTTACTTATTTTTGGCTGTGCGAAGTCTTCCTTTTAAAATTATTTATTAGGCTTTATTTAAATTAGAAAAAAACACCCTGCTCCACCCCTGGCCGGTCCTGGGAACTGAGGAACCGCAGGGCTGCCCTCCGCCCGGCCCGCCCTTCGCCCCCGCCCGTCCGGAGCTGTCTGCCCGCCGCCCCCCGCCAGGCTCTGCCCCGCACCCTTGGCGGCCCTGGACCAGCGCTCCCGGCCGGGAGTGGCCCGGTTGCTCGCCTGAGTTCGCCCGTGGGAGCCTCTGTTTCCCCACGTGAAATGGGCAGCACGGGCACCCGCAGGACTGCCACAATTAGGTCGGAGGAACGTCGCTGGCGGTCCGGACCGGAAGAGTTGGCCTGTGATGTGGGAGTCGGGGCCGGATCTCGGTCGGAGAAGATCCCACTGCGGCGGGACAGCTCAGCCCGGGCGCCACAGCCTGAGCTCCGCGGCCGGAGAGCAGCAAAGACTCAGCGAAACCAGAAATAAACAAACAGAAAAACCAACACACATCCCCACTGAAGGTGCTTTGCAAACTCCCTTGTGCCACTCTTGGTGTTCAGCAGTGTTTCTCTTTACAATTAGCATTCGTTCTAATTGGGAGGCGGCCAGTGCCTTGAGGCTGGAATCACAATTTGGGGGTGGGGGGTGGGGGGTGAGGCCTTTTTCAGTTGGAACCCTCCCCCGTTGGCATCAGCCAGTCAAAATCGACACAGTCCGAGTAGACGAGCTGGGGGCCGCCGGGTCATGCTCGGATCGAAAAAGAACCGGCCAGCGAAGGCTCGCCAAAACGTCTGCTGAAACCGGGGTTTGAACCAGGGACCTTTAAATCTTCAGTCTAACGCTCTCCCAACTGAGCTACCTCGGCCCGGCGGCGCACTGCACCCCGGCCCTCGACTCCGCCCCACTCACGGCTGCTCGCGCGCAGACGCAGTTCTGGCCGCCCTGGCGAGCCGCGCATGCCTCGTAAGGTCGCGCTTGCAAGGGACTCGCAGTGCCGTCTCTGTGGCGCAATCGGTTAGCGCGTTCGGCTGTTAACCGAAAGGTTGGTGGTTCGAGCCCACCCAGGGACGGTCTGTCATATTTTCACTTCCCTGAATAAGAAGACAGTGGGCCGCGGACCTCCGTTTTTTTGCCAGGACGCTCCACGCGAGCTTCTGTGTCTTACTTCCACGCGGGGCGCCCGGGGCCGGGGCCGCACGGCCGTGGGGCGTCCACAGATCGGAACGCCCCCGCCCAAGTTCCGGTTTCCGCGCACTAGCCGAGCCTCTTTGGGCGACGGCCCGGGGCGTCCGGAGCGCTACAGCAGACGGACCGCGGAGGTTGTCTGAAGGCCGCGGCCAAGATGGCGGCGCTCGCAGGTGAGCGGGTCCGGGCGGCGGAGTCGGGGCGTAGGTCGTCCCGGGCGCCTCTCCGCGCGGCTATTCGGAGGAGCGGAGGCCGACGACGACGTCGGCTCCCGTTTTTGGGAGGAAGCCAGGGCAGGGGCGGGAGAGGCCCACGCGTGACCCAGGATGCTGCCCTTGAAATTCCCGGGGGGCGGCGGCGCGGGTGGGTGCAGCCCCGACAGGGAGGAAACCGCGGCCCGGAGCGTGGCGGGGGCCCCGCGAGGTCAGGCGGCCCGACCCGGCAGGACCGCGACCCAGGGCCCCCAGCCACCCTGGGAAGGGGTCACCCGCGCAGCAGGCATCCGAACCCGGGCCGCTCCGCGTTCACGCTCATCGGCCTCCTGAATCCTTACTAGCGGTCTCTTGCTAAGAGTCTCCGGTCCAGAGGCTGGAATCCCCTCGCTTTGGAGGGGAAGGGCATCTACCGCGCTGTGAGCTCTGCATTTCCAGGTTGGGAGGCTGAGGCTCAGAGAAGAGGCAGCTCAGGCAGGAGTCTGGGACTCCCAGACGCTCAGCCCTGGGCCTGGAGCCTCCTGATGCCTGTGGGTTTGTTGACACCCACCCATCAGTAGAGTCAAGGCATCGAGAGGCGCACGGAGGCTGGCCCTTGCATCTGGGGCAGGCAGGCTCCACAAGAAGGCTTGTGGATGAAGACAGAACAGGGTGACGGGATCAGGAGGGCCTGAGAGCTAGTGCAGGCCCAGGCAGTGGAGCGGAAACCTGTCTCCCGAGAAGGGTTCGCGGAGGTCTGTGTGAGCAGGGTGCTCCATGCAGAGGGCATGGCCAGCTCACGGCCTCGAGGCAGGCAGGACGGACGCTGACCTGCTGGGAAAGAGGAGGGGACCCCCAGTGTGGAGTGTGGGGTCGGAGGCAGGGGCATGACAGTGTCGGGTGTCTGCTTTGTATTCTGAAAGACGGCTTCCTTTTTTTTTTTTTTGGCCATACCTCATGGCTTTCGGAATCTTAGTTCCCAACTAGGGATCAAACCTGGGCCCCTTGAAGTGGAAGCCAGGAATCCTAACCACTGGACTGCCACGGGGTTCCTCCTGAGAGAGCGCTCTTTACCAAACATTTGTTAGATGGAGTCTGCGTAGACTGAGGGCGAGACGGAGGGCTAGCAGGTCCTGGCGGGTAGAGGCCTGGAGGCTGGCCACTCCAGGCCACTGTGCCTCTCGCGCTCGCTCAGCTCACTGCCTCCCCCCTGTGGTTCTCTCTGCAGCTCCCGGCCTGCTCCGCCCCATCCTCGCTCTGCGGTGAGTGCCTCCAGTGGACTCTGGTCCTGAACTCCCCTCTCCCCCGGCAGGGCGGCCCTGGCTGGGAAAGGCTGGGACTGGACTTGCAGGGTGCGTCAGACCCGGGAGGGTGCTCGAGCAGCGCCAGACCAGGGACTGCCTGGCATCCAGACCCACGTCTGCCTGCCCTCGGGCCCTCCGCTCAGCCGTTACCTGGCGCAGGAGGCCCCTGGTGCGTGCTCAGACAGCAGCCCTCGGCAGGCCTCCTGGGACGGGAAGGCGGGTGCAGCCAGGCTCGGAGCCCCAGCCCCGAGCTCTCAGGGACGCGGATCTCAGCGGAGGGGTGGAGGGTGTAGATGTGAGCTGGCCTTGGTTTCACAGGCTTTTCCCTGGGAGTAGAATAGTGTGCAGGAAGGGGAGGTCGGCAAGCGAGGGGAATTCCAGATGCAGAGCTGGCACCTTCCAGACCAGGGATCAGCGGACTCGTCTCCGCCAAGGGCCGGATGGTGGATGTTTCCGGCCCTGCCCCTGTAAAAACCGCCACAGACACCAGGAAAGCGAGCAGGCCCGGCTGTGCCGCCGCCGCATCCCAGTCACCGAGGCAGGCCGTGGCCTCTGGCCAGTCCCCCGTGCCGGCCCCGCTTAGCCCTGTTACGGCAGGCGCCCCCGGCTCCCCGTCACCTGTGACACGTCTCCCGGCAGCTCCGGCGTGGGAGCGGCTCTGCAGGCGCGCAGGGTCCATTCGAGCCCGGCCGCTGACAGCCCGAGCAGGTGAGAGGCCTCCTGGGCGTCCCCCCGGCCCCCACCCCCAGCCCCCGGCCCAGCAGCGGCTTGCGGGACCCTGGCTCCCACCACCCAGCGGGGCAATGCCAGGAGGCCCTGCCCTGAGAGTGCGGCGGGGGTGCCGGCCTGGCTGATGCCCCCTGTGCCGTGTGTCTGCCCAGCACCCAGGCCGCTGCGTCCCAGGCCGGAGCCGTGGTCCCCAGGCCCTCTGCAGTCCCCAGCAGCCGAGGCGAGTATGTGGTGGCCAAGCTGGACGACCTCGTCAACTGGGCGCGCCGGGTGAGCCCCTCTCGTCCCCGTCCCCAGGGTCTGCGCTTCCACGTGGCCAGAGAGCGGGCCAGGCTCCCCTCGGGCCCCTCCGTGGAGACCTGAGGCTCTGATTCTCTCGGGATCCCTGCCCTTCCCCACCAGCCCCCAGAGAGGACCCCCTGCTGTCCTCCCCCTCCTTCTGTTCCTTTTTCTCTTTTGTGACATAAAACCCGTGTTTTCAGCTAGAAAGGGGCAGTGAAGACAGGAGCCCCTCCCTGGCAGATAGCCTCACCTCCGCCCCACCCACACTGGCCGGCGTTCCTCGCTCGTCAGGTCTCCCCCCAGGACACGCGTCCTCCAGCCCTGGGCGGTGGCTCCTCTCAGTGCCCCCGGGCGCCTGGCCAGGGTGCCCCGCAGCAGGCAGGCGGGCGCCTCCCCGTGTCCCCCTGTGACTCCAGGCCCGCGGCTCCGGGCAGCCAGGCCTGCGCGCCAGGCGCCGTGGGCTGGCCCGTGTGGGCACTGCTGTACGGTGACGTCCGTGCCCTCTGGCAGACCTGAGCGCTGTCCCCAGACTAGCACAGCTGTGGGCAGCAGGGGCCGCGGCCAGAGGCCAGCCTGGACAGGCGAGCAGGAGCGCTCTGGAGGAGAGCGGCTGGCGGGTGGGGATCAGGCAGCGCTGGCACCGAGGCCCTGCTTGGGCTGCGCCCGGGCTCTGGGTCTGTGCCAGGCGTGGCCGCCGCGCCCGGAGCAGCAGGTGCTGCGCTGGAGGCCGGGACCCGGGAGACTGGGGTCGTGTACTCTACTCAGGGCTTTCCTGTCTTCCTTTTTGGTGCTGTGGCTGCTGGGAAGCGTGGACCCACGAGCCTGACTCACTCTGCCCTCCTGGGAGGCAGTCCTGGGTCGGGGCAGCACGTTCCGGCCGGTGACCGCGTCCAGGGGGCCCGGGGGTCTGGAGGCCGCGCGGTCGCTGTGGGCTAAAGTGTCCTCTTGACGCAAAGCTGAGCATCCAGGTTTTTCCACGTGAAATAGCCTTTAAACACGGCGGGCCCCCCTCCGCTCACGGCCCCGCCCCGCCCCACAGAGCTCCATGTGGCCCATGACCTTTGGCCTGGCCTGCTGTGCCGTGGAGATGATGCACATGGCCGCCCCGCGCTACGACATGGACCGCTTTGGCGTGGTCTTCCGCGCCAGCCCCCGCCAGTCCGACGTGATGATCGTGGCTGGGACGCTCACCAACAAGATGGCCCCCGCGCTCCGCAAGGTGGGCCTGGCCCTGCGGCTTGCCCCGACCCCCGGCCCTTCCGCCCGCCCAGGCTGGAGCCGCACGCAGACCCCCGTCTCTTCCAGGTCTACGACCAGATGCCAGAGCCTCGCTACGTCGTGTCCATGGGGAGGTGAGTGCCACGGGGCGGGGCTCCGGAGACACCCTCACCCGCCCCTTCCCGTCTCCTTTCTGGGCTGCTTTCTCACCGGCTCGTCCAGAATGTCCCCTCCGGCCCCGTGACCCTCACGCCCCCACCCCAGCAGCCCGTCCGGTCCCGGTCTGGGGGACGCCAGCTCTGGGGGCTGCCGCCGCCTCCCGGTCTGGCCAGCACAGATTTCTCCATGCCATGAAAAGCTCACCTAATTTCTTTTTTTCAAAAAGTTATTTATTTGGCTGCGCTGGGTCGTAGTTGCGGCCTGTGGGATCTAGTTCCCTGACCAGGGATCAAACCCAGGCCCCACTGAATGGGGAACACAGAGTCTTAGCCACTGGCCCGCCAGGGAAGCCCCAGTCACCGAATTTCTTGGCGGAGGTGGAGTTCACGCGCCATGCAGCTCTGCCTCTCACAGCGCGCAGTCACGGGGCTTTAGTCCACGGGCAGTGCCGCGCCGCTGTCCTCCGGGGGCGTGGGGGCGGGGCTGCGAGGAGGGGGGCAGGGCGCCAGGGTGGGCGGAGGCCCTCACAGCCCGCTGCCTGCCCCAGCTGCGCCAACGGGGGCGGCTACTACCACTACTCCTACTCCGTCGTGCGGGGCTGCGACCGCATCGTGCCCGTGGACATCTACGTCCCAGGTGAGCCCCCGTTCGGCATGGACGCCCAGCTTCCCCGCTGAGAGGGCGTGCCTCCTGGGAGACATGAGCAGATGGGGGTCCAGAAAGCGTGACGGACACCCCAGCCTTTTCCCACTTGTCCTCGGAGGGTTGCCCCCGCGGTAGGTCTTGCTTGGCCGGGGTTCTGCTGGCTGCCGTTGGCCCCTGCCTCTTTCCAGGGGTCTTCAGGGGGCCCAGCGTGGCCCGGGTGTCCGCAGGCCACCCACGCTTGTCTCCCGGGTTCCCAGCCGGGTCACGTGGGGGCGGGCCGCGGGTAGGGAAGCTCACCTGGGCGCGGCCGCCCGGGCCTCCCCCCGCCGCGCCCTGGCTGGGAGGTCAGACCTGGGGCCCACCCGCGCTCCCCCGCATGCCGCCCGCCCCCAGGCTGCCCGCCCACGGCCGAGGCGCTGCTCTACGGCATCCTGCAGCTGCAGAGGAAGATCAAGCGCGAGAAGAGGCTGCGGATCTGGTACCGCAGGTAGTGCCGGCCGTGCGGCCGCCCTGCGGACCGGTCCCGAGAGGCGGCCAATAAACCCGTAAACCCTCCTGGCGCGTGGTCCCCCGTGCTGTGTGGCCCGAGGGCGGGGCTTGCCATTCCCGTAGGCGGAAGCTGAGGCCCAGGGACGCATGGCCCAGTGTGTTCCCGCCGGGAGGCTCCTCCCAGGATGGAGGGGCGCGGGCTGGCCCGAGAGCTGGTGGGGAGAAGCGATGGCGCCGGCGCCAGGACCCAGGGCAGGCACAGCCTGGGTGCTCCTGCGCTGGGGTGGAGGGGGCGTCGAGTCAGAGGAAACAGGACAGCAGGAGGGTGCGGCCTGACGGAGTGGGGCCAGGCGGTCGGGACCTGGGGGCTGCCACCCCGTCTCGGCCCTGACCCAGTTCCGCCACCTCCGAGGCCCAGCTGCCTGCCAGCAGGAGGGTGGGACAGGCCTTCGTGGGCGGGAAGGGTGATCGGAAACCCGCGGGGAATAGCCACCGTCTCCCCAAAGTCTTCGGCCACAGGAGGGCCAGGATGCGCAGACGCAAGCACACGCCTGTGTCCACTGCGGGGGGCCGACGTTAGCCTTTATTTCACCCCATGTTCCTGGCAGGGAAGGTCAGGGAGCTGGGGTGGGTCTGGACGGGGCCTCGAAGGCACTGCAGGGGGGTGCGGCGGAGTCCGGAACCCGAGGGCGCCCAGGGCGGCGGGCTCAGTGCTTGGTGACCAGGGGCGTGATCATCCGCGGGAAGGCGTAGTAGCGGCAGTCGGCGGGCGGGACCAGCTCCAGGACCTGCGTGCGGATGTTCTCCCGCCGGAAGCCCGCCTCCAGGAGGGCTGGCACCTGCGTCTCCTGGCCAGGGGGGGGCGCCCGGTCACCTCGGGGCTGCCGCCTGCCGCCCGGCCGGCCCGTTGCTCGGCAACGAGAGTGGAGGCCCCTGGGGGCGGGCCGGAAGGCCAGGGATGGGCGGGAATGTCCAGGTGTCCAAACAGGGCCCCGGGGCCACAGCCTGGAGGCTCAGGGGCCTGTCCTCCAGACTGAGGAAGCCCAGTGGGCAAAGGTTCGAGACCAAGGTGGCCAGACCAATAAAGATGCTCCCCGGGTGCAGGGGGCTCTAGACCGCATCCCTGAGTCCTCCGGGCGCTACGGACACCAGAGGCCCTTGAGCTGGGAGAGACCGCGCCTGATATACAGGTGGAGGCTCAGAGTCCACCCAGGGGGTCCGCCCCTAGGGCCGGGGGAGGCCGGGGACCCTCCCCAAGTCGCAGCTCACCCAAGCTGCCTCCCCACCCAAAATCTCCACCCCGGTGGAGGGTGTGGCACCTCGAACATGGTGGTGATGTCCGAGTACTTGGACTTCAGCAGCTCCCCCCAGGAGGTGAGGTTGCAGTAGGTGAGAACGCCCCCTGGCTTCAGCAGGCGGAAGGCATGGTCCTGGGGGTGAGGGTGGGCAGAGGGGTTCCCATAGGGCCTCCTGGCTGGCCGGGGGCACAGCGGAAGAAGAGGTGACCCCCGCGTGGCTGGCAGGTGCCCCCACCCGGCCGACCCGGCCGGCCCCGTCGTGCGGTCCTACCCGAATGAAGCTGAACTGGTGGGTGTGCCAGGTCTCCTCCGACAGCGGGTACGTGTCGTACAGGATCCCTGCGAGGGAGGGCGGAAGCCACGGGGCTGGGCCAGGCACCTCGCCAGGCAGGGCGGCAGCAGGAGCGGCTGGGAGCCCCAAGGGCCGCGGCCACCTGTGCACACCGGGGGTCTGTGGAGGTGTGCACGCCCCTGGGGCCGGGCCCCTGGACCTGTGTGCGTGCCCGGCCGTGGCCCTGTGCCCCAGGGACAGGAACGAGAGCGCCACAAGCAGGCAAAGGAAGGGCTGACAGCCCTGGCAGAGCCCGCCCCCTGTGCCCGCGCCCCTCACCATCAAAGTGGCCGTCTGGCAGGGTGGGTGCCACCTCCTCCCACAGGCCTTTCAGGGGAACCACCTTGGGCAGGGGAGAGAGAAGGCGGAGGTCAGAGGGGCCCTGGAGGTCGCCACCTGTTAGGAGGGCGGGGGCGGAGCACTCCCGAGAGAGGACGGCCAGCCCGTCCGCAGCCGCCCTGGAGCGGGGCCTCCACCTGAGTGGGGCGGCGGGCACCTGGCGCGGCTGCCGTGGAGCCCAGTCCTGCAGGCGCTGGAAGACGCCGTCGTTGCACTCGATGATCCAGTGCTCCTCGATGGGCGCCTCCTGCACCTTCGTGGCCGCGATGGCCATGCCGAAGCCCACCTCCAGCACCCGGCCCCCTGGGCGGACAGAGAGCATTACAGGCCAGCGTGACTGTGGAGGCCACCTGGATGTGAGGCGTGGGCCAGAACCCTGGCGGGGAGAAACATCTGCCACGAGGACCGGGCGGGTGGCACGGCGGAGCGGAGGCGGGAGGCGGGACAGAGCACAGCGGCCTTGAGGGAACAGCGTGGGCCCGGGCCAGCGGCCAGGGACAGCGGCTGCTGGGCTGGCCAGGGGACACGGCAGGCCCTGGACTTTGAGCCTTGGCCCAGGCTGTTTACACGGACGGCGCTTATCTCCCGATTTGGGCAGTCCACCCCTCCGCAACAGTGAAGTCCACAAAGGAAAAGGAGGAACCAGGATTCAAGGCCCCGGCCTGGAAAAGACAGGGGCGGGGGTTGATCCCCTTTGGGTAAAAGACAGAGGCAGAGAGAAACTCCCCAGCCCAGCAGGGACGCCGGCTGTGTCCTTTTGGCAGGTGGGAACACAGCAGCGCAGAGGCAGCACGAGCGGCGGGAGCCCCAAGGGCCACCTGTGCACACCGGGGGTCTGTGGAGGTGTGCACGCCCCTGGGGCCGGGCCCCTGGACCTGTGTGCGTGCCCGGCCGTGGCCCTGTGCCCCAGGGACAGGAACGAGAGCGCCACAAGCAGGCAAAGGAAGGGCTGACAGCCCTGGCAGAGCCCGCCCCCTGTGCCCGCGCCCCTCACCATCAAAGTGGCCGTCTGGCAGGGTGGGTGCCACCTCCTCCCACAGGCCTTTCAGGGGAACCACCTTGGGCGGGGGAGAGAGAAGGCGGAGGTCAGAGGGGCCCTGGAGGTCGCCACCTGTTAGGAGGGCGGGGGCGGAGCACTCCCGAGAGAGGACGGCCAGCCCGTCCGCAGCCGCCCTGGAGCGGGGCCTCCACCTGAGTGGGGCGGCGGGCACCTGGCGCGGCTGCCGTGGAGCCCAGTCCTGCAGGCGCTGGAAGACGCCGTCGTTGCACTCGATGATCCAGTGCTCCTCGATGGGCGCCTCCTGCACCTTCGTGGCCGCGATGGCCATGCCGAAGCCCACCTCCAGCACCCGGCCCCCTGGGCGGACAGAGAGCATTACAGGCCAGCGTGACTGTGGAGGCCACCTGGATGTGAGGCGTGGGCCAGAACCCTGGCGGGGAGAAACATCTGCCACGAGGACCGGGCGGGTGGCACGGCGGAGCGGAGGCGGGAGGCGGGACAGAGCACAGCGGCCTTGAGGGAACAGCGTGGGCCCGGGCCAGCGGCCAGGGACAGCGGCTGCTGGGCTGGCCAGGGGACACGGCAGGCCCTGGACTTTGAGCCTTGGCCCAGGCTGTTTACACGGACGGCGCTTATCTCCCGATTTGGGCAGTCCACCCCTCCGCAACAGTGAAGTCCACAAAGGAAAAGGAGGAACCAGGATTCAAGGCCCCGGCCTGGAAAAGACAGGGGCGGGGGTTGATCCCCTTTGGGTCAAAGACAGAGGCAGAGAGAAACTCCCCAGCCCAGCAGGGACGCCGGCTGTGTCCTTTTGGCAGGTGGGAACACAGCAGCGCAGAGGCAGCACGCCCTCAGCGCCCCGCGAGCTCCGGCACCTGATGCAGGGCCGCCCCGACAGCTGTCGAGCCGCCTCAGCTTTCCCGGAGCTATTCCCAGCCGAGGCGAGCCTCCCGCGCCTCCCGGACAGGAGCGATCCCCACGTGGGCCTGGGCGGCACCTCGCCGGGACACCACCCCTGGCCTCGGGCTCGGGCGGGGCGCCGGCGGCTGAGTTCCGCGTCTGAGGACCCATCCCCCGATTCATCCCCACCCCGGGCTGGGCGTCAGCACTCCTGGAAAGGGCGAGGGCAGCGCCCCAGGCACCCCCGCTGCCCTGGCGAGCGACCCCGTGTTCCAGGCGAAAAAAGAGGGCGTGCAGACGCTCCGGTGCGTCGCGGGAGAGGGGCCGCCTTGCGCGCCGGCCGGGCTACCTCTGGAGGCGGCGGCGGCCGCCAGCGCGTGCATGTAGGGGGTCTCCCAGCGCTCCATCACCGGCTTGCCCAGGATCTGCAAGTGCGTGTCCGAGGCGTCGTAGGCCGCGGGCGCCGCCTTCCACGCGGGGCTGCAGTTCTCGCCGGGCGCGAAGATGGGGGTCGCGGTGGGGGCGCTCATGCTGCCGGCTGGACCACGCACCCTGCAAGCTCGGGAGCTGTCGGGACGCGTCCCAGCAGGGCCTTCTGGGCAGGGGGCGGGGCCGGGCGGAGCGGGGCAGGCCAGGGGGCGGGGCGCGAGCTCGGTGCGCGGCGGCACGAGCGGCCTCTGGCGGCCGCGGCGGCAAACAGCGCCCGCTGGTCCCGCGCCTCCGGGGAGCCCTTCCGCGCCAGGCCTCCTGCTCCGGGCGGGCGGACCGGGCGCCAGCGCCGCGAGCCCTCGGGTCCTCACCCCGTCGCTTTCCCGCCTCGGGCTCCTCATCTGGCACCGCCGCGTCAAGAGCCCCCTCCTTGCTGGAATGTGCAAAATCTCAGGATATTGCCGGCAGGGCCGGAAATCGCTTCCAGTGTTTGAAGCCACTTAACCTTTGGAAGCTTCTGTGGCAGTTGCTTCTTTTATCCTCGTCGTTTATACTTACTCGGCTTTTACTTGGGGCGCCTGCCACACGGCTTACGGGATCTCTGACCAAGGACTGAACCTCGGCTGGCGTGAAAGCGCCACCAAGTGCCAGCCACTGGACCGCCATGGCGTTCCCTTGTCCTCCTCACTTCACAGGTGGGGAAACTGAGGCTCCGAAGACCGAGCTGACAGCCTCGTCTCACGGCTATGAGTGCATGGGCGTGGGTACCCAGGACAAGCCCTGTCAACCCCTCCTGAGCTCACAGGACTCCCCCATGTCACCTGAGGCCCCCAGAGGCTTGGTGAGTGGCTCGGGGTGCAGAGGCCTCCGGCGCTGGGACTAAAGCGCCCGGCCCAGCCGTCGCCACGTCCTCCTGCCCAGGTCAGCAGGCAGGGCAGCCTTGCAGGGACCTGGTGCCCTGATGCCTTGCCCCGGAGCAGCCCTGGGGGTCAGCTCTGTGGAGCTGGGGTGTCCTCCAGGCCCTCCCCTTCCCTGTCTGAGCACGTGGGCCCCCAGGTGTGAGTCGTCTGCAACACTTCATCCCTGCCAGCACCCCCCAGGGGGCACGTGGGGAAACAGGCCCAGAGAGGCTGAGGTCTGGACAGAGGTCCATGTAATCAAAGCTGTGGTTTTCCCAGTCCTTGTCTGCGGAGGTGAGAGCTGGACCATAAAGGAGGCTGAGCGCCGAAGAATTCGTGCTTTCGAACTGTGGTGCTGGAGAAGACGCTTGAGAGTTCCTTGGACTGCGAGGAGATGAGACCAGTCCATCCTCAAGGGAATCGACCCAGAATGTTGATTGGAAGGACTGAGGCTGAGGCTGAAGTGAGACAGCCAGTATGCTGGCCGCCTGATGCAAAGAGCCGACCCACTGGAAAAGGCTCTGAGGCTGGGAAAGACTGAAGGCAAAAGGAGGAGGGGCGGTAGAGGATGAGATGGCTGGACCGAGCCAGCGGACATGAATCTGAGCAAACGCCGGGAGGTAGGGAAGGACGGGGGAGCCTAGCGTGCTGCAGTCCGTGGGGCCGCAGAGTTGGACAGGACTTAGCGGCCACAGCAAGCCCTGCCCTTTTGCGTCCACCTCTGGACGGCTGCTGACGGCCCTGCCCTGGCTCCAGGCTCCTCCCGCGGCCCCTGCCCGTCCCGCCAGACCTCCTGTGGCCCTTCTGCCCTGGGCCCTCTGCACTCTGTCTGCTCTCCCTGGACCGCGCCTCTTCTCTCCTGGCCTGGCTGTCTTCTCTTTCTGCCTCCTCTGGTAGCCTCCACCCAAACAAACGCCCTGAGGCTGTTTTGTCTCTGGTACCTCTCCTCTCACTTGCTGAAGGTGTTTCTCCAAGGTGGGATTGTCTGTCCGCCCGCCTGGTACACAGAGAATGTGTGATAAAGCCTGGGGGTACCTCGGTTCTCACAAGGTCCGGATGGAAGAACACGGAGTCCGCACGGGCCTCAGGAGGAGGAGAGGCACCAGGGCTTGGCTCACGGCTCACGTCGCTCTTTGTCTCACGTGAGTTTCAAGGTCCGGATGCCTTGCCCGGAGCAGCCCTGGGGGTCAGCTCTGTGGAGCTGGGGTGTCCTCCAGGCCCTCCCCTTCCCTGTCTGAGCACGTGGGCCCCCAGGTGTGAGTCGTCTGCAACACTTCATCCCTGCCAGCACCCCCCAGGGGGCACGTGGGGAAACAGGCCCAGAGAGGCTGAGGTCTGGACAGAGGTCCATGTAATCAAAGCTGTGGTTTTCCCAGTCCTTGTCTGCGGAGGTGAGAGCTGGACCATAAAGGAGGCTGAGCGCCGAAGAATTCGTGCTTTCGAACTGTGGTGCTGGAGAAGACGCTTGAGAGTTCCTTGGACTGCGAGGAGATGAGACCAGTCCATCCTCAAGGGAATCGACCCAGAATGTTGATTGGAAGGACTGAGGCTGAGGCTGAAGTGAGACAGCCAGTATGCTGGCCGCCTGATGCAAAGAGCCGACCCACTGGAAAAGGCTCTGAGGCTGGGAAAGACTGAAGGCAAAAGGAGGAGGGGCGGTAGAGGATGAGATGGCTGGACCGAGCCAGCGGACATGAATCTGAGCAAACGCCGGGAGGTAGGGAAGGACGGGGGAGCCTAGCGTGCTGCAGTCCGTGGGGCCGCAGAGTTGGACAGGACTTAGCGGCCACAGCAAGCCCTGCCCTTTTGCGTCCACCTCTGGACGGCTGCTGACGGCCCTGCCCTGGCTCCAGGCTCCTCCCGCGGCCCCTGCCCGTCCCGCCAGACCTCCTGTGGCCCTTCTGCCCTGGGCCCTCTGCACTCTGTCTGCTCTCCCTGGACCGCGCCTCTTCTCTCCTGGCCTGGCTGTCTTCTCTTTCTGCCTCCTCTGGTAGCCTCCACCCAAACAAACGCCCTGAGGCTGTTTTGTCTCTGGTACCTCTCCTCTCACTTGCTGAAGGTGTTTCTCCAAGGTGGGATTGTCTGTCCGCCCGCCTGGTACACAGAGAATGTGTGATAAAGCCTGGGGGTACCTCGGTTCTCACAAGGTCCGGATGGAAGAACACGGAGTCCGCACGGGCCTCAGGAGGAGGAGAGGCACCAGGGCTTGGCTCACGGCTCACGTCGCTCTTTGTCTCACGTGAGTTTCCTTATGGCTGCTGGGCACTGTGGTGGGCTTTGCAGGCAGGTGCCCCGGCATCCTCGGGCCACTCTTGTAAATAGGCGGCACTTACTACTGGCACTTAACTCAAGATATGCCCTGGAAAGCCCAGCTTGAGACGGGGAAGGCAGGCTATATTCATTAACTGTTCTTGTTTACTCGCTAAGTTGTATCCAACTCTTTTACAACTCCACGGACTGTAGCCCGCTAGGCTCCTCCATCCATGGGACTTCTCAGGCAAAAGAACACTGGAGCCGGTTGCCATTTCCGTCTCCAGGGCACCTTCCGACCCAGGGATCAAACCCGCGTCTCCTGCATTTGCAGGTGGTTTCTTTACCCGCTGAGCTGCCAGGGAAGCCCTCATTTGCTATTGCTGTGTAACAGTGCTCCAGATGCAGCCACTTAAAATAACCCCAAGGCTCCCCTGGGGGCTCAGTAGTGAAGAGCGCGCCTGCCCGTGCAGGAGACACGGGTTCGATCCCTGATCCGGGAAGATCCCACGTGCCGCAGAGCGGCTAGACTGATGTGTCCAATTACTGAGCCGGAGCTCTGGGGCGCATGCGCCCAGAGCCGGTGCTCTGTGACGACAGAGGCCACCGTGATTGGAGGCCCACACAGGCCAAAGAACAGAGACGGATGAAAATAGATAAAATGAAAGACCAATAGAAGTGGCCCGCCCACCCCCTCCCTCCCCACCCCCCGCCCCCAAAGAAAAACACCGGTTCGCCCCCTGGCCCAGCAGAACACCACGTGCCGCGGAGCGGCTGGACCCGTGTGTCTAATTGCGAGCCAGCACTCTGGAGCACATGCGCCCGGCGCTGCTGCTCTGCAAGAAGGGAGGCCACGGCGGCGGTGGGGGGCCCATGCAGGCCAGAGCATAAGGATGGATGAAAACGAATAAATAAAAAAAGAACCAATAAAAGAGGCCAACATTTGAAGAAAAGGAAAAAAAGAAGGAAGTTGAAACCATTCCCAGTCTAGTCACGGAAGGACATTCCTCACCTGGTCGGCGTCCTGTGGGTGGGAAGCCAGGCGCCCAGGGGCAGGGCCCCAGGAAGCCATGGACACCAAGAGGCGGGGCTCGCGCCCAGAGGCTGATGCTCACACAGCCCCTAGGAGGGAGCTGCGGCGGAGGGAGGCAGGGGGGTCCGCGGGAGCCGCCCGGCAGTTGCTGCCCGGGAGACGAGGGGCCTCCCGCGTCGGGTCTGGTCGAGCTGCGTCCTCCCAAGAGTCGCTGGCCGGCAGCCTGGGCTCCGTCGCTGACCCTGGCTGAGAGCCGGCGCAGCCCGGCTAACCGCTCCGCCCGGGGGCCCGGCCCGCCTCGGCTGGCGTCCTCTTCTCTCGGTGGAGTGACCTCGCCCCCTTGCTGATGTCGTCATGCCAGTGACCCGTGGTGGCCCCGGGAGTCCACTTGTCTCAGGAGAGCCTGGCGTGCGGGTCCTGTTACCTGCGCAGACTTGGACTCCGAGAAAGAAGGCGAGTTTCTCAAGGACCAACAGTGAATCGTAGCAGAGAGGATGGGAACAGCGTGTGCCTGACTCCAGCCTGCGGTCTACAAGGACCTTTTAGAAGAAGGAAAATATTTATTTTCTGATTGGAAAGGTGGCACATTTGGTCAAAACATCCCAGAGTTACAGAGTTGACAATCCTGGCCTGCAGGTCATATCCCGCTCTGTGGGTCTGTTACAGCCGCAGTCGGGTAAAGACTGCCCCTGCAGGCCTTCCCTGGGGGTCCAGTGGGTGGGGACACCACCCTGCAGTGCAAGGGGCGCCAGTTCCATCCCTGGCCTGGGAAGATCCCCTGTGCCGCGGAGCGGCTGGACGCATGTGGCCGACAGCTGAGCCAGAGCTCTGGAGCGCATGTGCCCAGAGCCGGTGCTCTGCAGTAGGAGAGGCCACTGCGATGGGAGGCCCACACGGGCCAGAGAACAAAAATAAATGAAAAATAAATGGACAAAAGAAAAGAATCCACCTGCAATGCAGGAGATGCAAGAGACAGAGGTTCGGTCCCTGGGTTGGGAAGGTGCCCTGGAGAAGGAAACGGCAGCCCACTCCAGTGCTCTTGCCTGGGAGATCCCATGGACAGAGGAGCCTGGCGGGCTAGGGTCCATGGGGTTGCAGAGTCAGACATGACTGACTGACTAAGCACGCAAAGATACATGGGAGCTAAGAATGGTTTTTGCATCTTTAAACGGTTGACAGAAAGTCAGAGTGTCGTGAGACCCGTGGCAACTGTGACAGTCATGTCGGTGTGTCTGCAGTAGAGCTGACCCTTACAGCTGCCTGGTCCCACACGGACCCTTGGGCTTTCCAAACAACGGGCGGCGTCGCTCCACAGAGACCCGCTGGCCGACACAGCGCGGCTCCAAGCAGAGAGCCTCCCGGCCCCCCACAGCGCAGCCGCAGCGCCCACCTGGAGAGGGAAGGTCACCCAGGTGCTCGGCGCATAGCCCCTTCCTCAGCCCTGGGGACCGTCCTGGCCCCGCTCACGGCCGATTGAGGACGGACGAAATAAGTGACAAACGCCTGTCACATGTCTCAGGAGAGCCTGGCGTGCGGGTCCTGTTACCTGCGCAGACTTGGACTCCGAGAAAGAAGGCGAGTTTCTCAAGGACCAACAGTGAATCGTAGCAGAGAGGATGGGAACAGCGTGTGCCTGACTCCAGCCTGCGGTCTACAAGGACCTTTTAGAAGAAGGAAAATATTTATTTTCTGATTGGAAAGGTGGCACATTTGGTCAAAACATCCCAGAGTTACAGAGTTGACAATCCTGGCCTGCAGGTCATATCCCGCTCTGTGGGTCTGTTACAGCCGCAGTCGGGTAAAGACTGCCCCTGCAGGCCTTCCCTGGGGGTCCAGTGGGTGGGGACACCACCCTGCAGTGCAAGGGGCGCCAGTTCCATCCCTGGCCTGGGAAGATCCCCTGTGCCGCGGAGCGGCTGGACGCATGTGGCCGACAGCTGAGCCAGAGCTCTGGAGCGCATGTGCCCAGAGCCGGTGCTCTGCAGTAGGAGAGGCCACTGCGATGGGAGGCCCACACGGGCCAGAGAACAAAAATAAATGAAAGATCAATAAAAATGGCCAAAAGAAAAGAATCCACCTGCAATGCAGGAGATGCAAGAGACAGAGGTTCGGTCCCTGGGTTGGGAAGGTGCCCTGGAGAAGGAAACGGCAGCCCACTCCAGTGCTCTTGCCTGGGAGATCCCATGGACAGAGGAGCCTGGCGGGCTAGGGTCCATGGGGTTGCAGAGTCAGACATGACTGACTGACTAAGCACGCAAAGATACATGGGAGCTAAGAATGGTTTTTGCATCTTTAAACGGTTGACAGAAAGTCAGAGTGTCGTGAGACCCGTGGCAACTGTGACAGTCATGTCGGTGTGTCTGCAGTAGAGCTGACCCTTACAGCTGCCTGGTCCCACACGGACCCTTGGGCTTTCCAAACAACGGCGCGGCGTCGCTCCACAGAGACCCGCTGGCCGACACAGCGCGGCTCCAAGCAGAGAGCCTCCCGGCCCCCCACAGCGCAGCCGCAGCGCCCACCTGGAGAGGGAAGGTCACCCAGGTGCTCGGCGCATAGCCCCTTCCTCAGCCCTGGGGACCGTCCTGGCCCCGCTCACGGCCGATTGAGGACGGACGAGAAATAAGTGACAAACGCCTGTCACATGTCAGCTACGACGGAACAGGGTCACCCTGACCCCTGACCGCTGGCCAGACCTCTCCTCCACCAGGCACTGTCCCTGTTGCCGGGCATTCTGTCTGTCCACAATGTCACGTACAGTTTTTAAAGTAAAAGGGACCAGAGGGAGAGCTCACGACATAACCGGAACCAGCGGCTTGAAGCCAGCCGGCGGCCGTCCGGGAGGCGGCAGCCCAGGACCGCGCGTCTACTTTCAGAGCCCCCTGGGGGCGGCAGGCGAGGGCCCGGGCGGCGCGGACGGCGAGGGCCCAGTGAGGTGCCAAGGAGAGGCCACGGCCAAGTCGGACCGCAAGGAGCTACGGAAGCGCCTCCACCTGGGGGACTACTGGATCCCGGAGCAGCTCGCGCGCCTGCACGACCGCCAGGAAGAGGAGATCCCAGAGCTGCAAATCGACGTGGACGGACTCCTGGACATGCGGAGGGATGACACCCGGGCTGCCAGAGTCAGGGAGCTGCTGGTCGACTGTTCCAAACCCACGAGGCCCGCGTCTCTGGCCAGCTGGACGAGAGCCGGGACGTGCAGAAGCTGAGCGCACCCCAGAAGAAGAGGGTCCTCGACGCAGGTGAGCGGTGGCTCTCACAGGACTGTCGCTGCCCCCCGACCTCGTAGCAACAGCCATACCGGGGGCCCTGCGGCCAGGCCTGGTGCGGTGAGCAGGGCTCCCCGTGCCCCTGGCCCAGGGGCCTATTCCCTGCCCCCTCAGTTTTCCCCTTTTGCAGTTTTTTATTATTATTAAGCTGATCGGACTTTTTTTTTTTTTTCAAAAGGGACCAGAGGGCTTCCCAGGTGGCGCTAGTGGGTAAAGAACCTGCCTGCCAATGCAGGAGACATAGGAGACATGGGTTTGATCCCTGGGTTGGAAAGTTCCCATGGAGGAGGACAGGGCCACCCACTCCAGTACTCTTGCCTGGAGAATCCCACGGACAGAGGAGCCTGGCGGGCTATGGTCCATGGGGTCGCAGAGTCAGACATGACTGAGCAACTTAGCGCGCACGAAAAGCATTTGGACATCCAGGTTCACAGGAGTTTTGTGCACAACCATCAAAGGGTAGCAATTACCCAAGCGTCTGTCGATGGATGACAAGTAAACAGGATGTGGTCCCTCCCCCCACGGGACATCACGCAGGCGTGAGAAGGGGTGAAGCCCTGAGACTGACCACCCCGCGGACGGACCCTGAACACGCGACACTCAGTGAGCGAGGAGGACACTCGCCGACTCCCCGCACGGCGGGTGCTGGAGGCGGCAGATCCTCAGAGACGGGAAGGAGACGCTGAGTCCGTGTCTCCCGGGGATAGGGCTCCCGCGTGGGAAGACGAGACAGTCCTGGAGCTGACGGTGGGGCTGGAGGCGCCACAGTGAGTGTGCTCAGTGCCGTGTGCTGCGCTTGTGTGTTACCTGGATCTTACGGCAACTGAAAAAAGAGCAAAAACTATCTTCTATCTGTTGGATATGCCTGAACCCACCCACGCTAGGAGGCAATTCAGAAAAGTATGCACAGAGCCCCCCTTTTTTCCCATACCTCTTTTTGATCCACTGTTCGCCCTGGTGTGGGAGAAAGGGGGCGCTTTTCCCTCCTAGAGCTCATCTCTTTAGAAAGACCTAAAGCAAATGTTACAAAAATGCTACGACGTGTTTGTTTCAGTGGCAGATACACAGTTGCTTGTCCTTATCACAGGTCGGTGTCTGTCTTTTTATTCCTATTTATTTATTTATTTAGCTGTATGTGGGATCTTAATTCCCTAACCGGGGATTGAACCTGCGCCCCCTGCAAGGGAGGGGCAGAGTTTTAACCATTGAGGGGCCAGAGAAAACTCTAAAAGTACATTAAATGATAAACATCTGCCTTTCTTCATTTGACTGCGTCCTGTTCATTTTATTTACAACCTTGGTGGTTTATTTATCCAGTGACCAACAGAAGGACATTTGTGTTGTTTTCAATTTTTTGCTCTTCTACTAGTGGGCTGAGGCCATCCTAGGGCACGTCTATCTGCACACTAGGGCCACACTCCTCTCAACCCCACCAAGTGTTACTGGTTTCTTCTGACCCGAAAAACTGCAGTCCTCGGCGGAGGACAGAACACCTGCCCAGTGCTACCTGAGCCCACTGCTTTCTCCTCTGCTGAGCCTCTGCTTCCTACCTGCAAACGTTGACTGAAAAGTTACCCTCCTCCGGTGGAATCCATGATGCCAACATGCTCGGCCAATGTAAAGTGGCCTAACTGAGGTGTACTGTAACTCTTTAACGTTGCACTGTTTGCCTGAGACATAATCCCTCCTTTCCTCACGTCTGCTTGACGTTATGGTGAATCCGTTGACCCTCTGGCTACCAGGGGGCTGACCAAGTGAACGGGCAGTGACTACACAGCACAAACCACCGTCCGACAACACCGTACAGGCCAGTTTTTAAATGTTATTTTACTTATTTACGTGTGGCTGTGCTAGGTCTTCGCTGCCGTGCAGGCTTCGCTCTAGTTGCCGTGCAGGGGCTTCTGACTGCACCTGTGTCTCTCGTTGCAGAGCAGGAGCGCTGAGGCAGCGGGCGTCAGTAGATGCAGCCCGTGAGCTCAGTAGCTGCGGCTCCCAGGCTCTAGAGCCCAGGTTCAGTAGTTGTGCTCCATGGGTTTATCTTCTCCGCGGCACGTGGGGTCCTCCTAGATCAGGGATGGAACCCGTGTCCCCTGCACTGGGAGGCGGCTTCTTTACCACTGAGCAACCAGGGAACCCGCAGGTCAGTTTTCATATCATGGTCCGCGGAGACCCGGGGTGCTTCATCTCCCACGTTGACGCGTTGGGCAGATCATTCTTTGCTGGGGAACTGACCTGGCAATTACAGGGTATTCATCAGCATCCCTACCCTCCCCCCGCTGCGTGCCAGTAGCCCTCAACCCTCAGAGGTGACAACCAGAAGCGCATCTCGAGACGTACTGAATCACCCGTTAGACCACCACCCCTGTGGACAAACGAGGGCCGGGCAATCTCGGCACCTGGCCGAGACTTAATGTGCTTTCATAATCGTTGGAGCCATAGCCAGCCGTTGGGTTTGATTCCAGTTCTTTGCCTGCGGGAGGAAGTGAGCGACCCTGGGCAGGTGACTGAGCCCCTCTGACCGTCGAAATCTTCTGGGGACACTAGGAGCAGCCGCGGCGCAGGAGCTGAACGTGGAGGCCACGCCTCCCGCGGCCACCAGCGTCTGTCATCCCCAACTCGAGGCCGAAGGAGGAAGCCGCCGACGCGCCTGCGCCCCGCGGTGCCTAGCCCCGAGCGCCCGGCCGCGCACGCGCCCCGCGCGGCCGCGCACGCACGCACGCACGCTCGCAGCACGCGCACGCACGCGGCTCGGCCGGCGCGCCCCCACCGCGGGGCGGGGCCGGGGCCCGCGCGCGGGACTCCACTTCCCAGCGTGCCCCGCGGCGCCGCTCGCAGCCGCCGAGGAAGGAGGCCGCCGCGCGGCGGCCGCGCGGCCGCGCCGCACGCACGCCGGCACGCACAGGGGCGCACCCCTGGCCCCGCCCCCGGAGGCCCCGTGCGGGAGCGCGCCCGGGCGTGCGCAGGGCGGCGGCGCGGGCGCGGGGCCGCGCGGTGACCGTTGGCGCCGAGGGGAGGAGGCAGCGCGGCCGCCGCCGTTGCGCAGATCCGGGCCGCGGCTGTGGGAGGGCGTCGGGGCCAGTGACCTTCCGGAGGCGGGAGCGAGCCAGGGGGCCCGGACGCCGAGCGCCGCCGCCGCCGCCGCCGCCATGAACAACTCGGGCGCCGACGAGATCGGGTGAGGACGCGCCGGCCCCCGCCCCGCCCGTCCGGCCCGTCAAGGTCACGCCGCGGGGCCGCGCCGAGCCGGCGGCGGGGGCCCGGGGGCCGCCTCGTGGCCCGCCGCCCGGGGCCGGGCGGCCGCGCGGCCGGGGCCGGGGCCCGCGCGCGGGACTCCACTTCCCAGCGTGCCCCGCGGCGCCGCTCGCAGCCGCCGAGGAAGGAGGCCGCCGCGCGGCGGCCGCGCGGCCGCGCCGCACGCACGCCGGCACGCACAGGGGCGCACCCCTGGCCCCGCCCCCGGAGGCCCGTGCGGGAGCGCGCCCGGGCGTGCGCAGGGCGGCGGCGCGGGCGCGGGGCCGCGCGGTGACCGTTGGCGCCGAGGGGAGGAGGCAGCGCGGCCGCCGCCGTTGCGCAGATCCGGGCCGCGGCTGTGGGAGGGCGTCGGGGCCAGTGACCTTCCGGAGGCGGGAGCGAGCCAGGGGGCCCGGACGCCGAGCGCCGCCGCCGCCGCCGCCGCCATGAACAACTCGGGCGCCGACGAGATCGGGTGAGGACGCGCCGGCCCCCGCCCCGCCCGTCCGGCCCGTCAAGGTCACGCCGCGGGGCCGCGCCGAGCCGGCGGCGGGGGCCCGGGGGCCGCCTCGTGGCCCGCCGCTCCGGGGGCCGGGCGGCCGCGCGGCCGGGGATCCGGGCTTCGGCCGGGATCCGGGGAGCCCCGGAGGGCCGGGCGCCCCGAGCCTGGGCGGGGGTCCGGGGGGCGTCCGCCGCGCCGCGTGCCCGAAGGCGACGCCGCCGCCGGGCCGGAGCGCCGGTCCCGGGCGCCCCCCGCACGGGCGGGCACAGCGCCGTCCCCGCGCCCGGCCGCCCCAGCCCCTTCGCGCACGTGGCGGCCCCGGGGTCCGGGGACGCGGGCCGGGGCCAAGGTCACGGCCGTCTCGGCGCCACCGGACGGGGCGTCTGCAGCTGCGGTTTCCTCGCCGCGCGCGCCGCTTCCTGCTGCGTGCCCGGGCCCCGCGGGCGCCCGGAGACACGGAAGCCGGGCGGCGAGCCGGCTCCCGAGGGCTCCCTGCTCCCGGCCGAGGGCCTCGCCCCTGCGCGGCCCGGGGCTCGCGGTGCTTCCCTCCGCGGGGACTGCTGTGCAGCCGCCGCGCGCTTCTGCGGTGAAATTCTGTTTGCGACGGTGGCACCCGCGCCAGGGCTGGGTTTCCGGGCCTCGGGTCCGCGTTCGCTCGGAACAGGCGCCGTGTTGACGGACGGCCTGGCGTGGCAAGGAAGTCATTGTCTGCCCGTGGCCGGCCGGCCTCCCGGGGCCCTGCGCGCTCCAGCGGCGGGCGACCCGGAGGAGCCCCGCGGCGCTCGGCTGCAGGAGGAGGGTGCCCAGGCCCCAGCCCGGCCGTCAGGGAGGAAGGCGCAGGCCGCGGGCCCGAGCTGTGTGTCGGGTAAATGAAAGTTGCAGCGTTTCCGCTGGGAGCCTAGCCCGTGGGCAGGAAGAACGTTGCAGCTGCAAGGGTCGGACCCGAGTGGGGGCCGGCGCCGCCTCAGCCACGCGGGTCTTCCCCTGCCTTCCTTGGGCACAGGGAGGACGGGCGTCTCCGGATCCAGGAGGCCTCCCCGTCGTCCTCAGGGAGATGGCCCGACAGGGCTTGACGGCTGTGCCCTGGGCTGGGGCACAGCCCGGCCAGAGGCTGGGTTTGGAGGGTCGCACCCTCAGCACCCCAGACCCACAGGCCCCCTGGAGAGGCCGCAGAGTGGGGAGCAGAACCAGGATGAGATCAGGGACCTGCCCGAGCGTGCCCCCTGCCCCCCGACACGTGCAGCCAGGCCGCCTGAGCTCCGGAGCCGCAGGCCGCCCAGCGTCCCTCTGTTTCTGTGTCCCGCGGGATCCCGCTCCCGGGCGCGGGGCGCGCAGGTCCACCTCAGTGTCCCCGCTCGGTGGCCGTCCCAGTGCTGTGGCCCTGCCGGCTCCCTGGAGGTGGGCCTCTGGCGTGGGGAGCGTCCCACCCGGCAGTCTCCACGGGTGCTCCGAGGAAGCCACCGCGCGAGTGCCGCACCTGCGGGCCCCGGGGACACCGCCCTCCCCTCTGACGTCCGGTGCCGAGGTGTCCAGTTAGTCCCTCCACCTGGCGCCTGGGGAGGCCGAGGCCCTGGGGCGGCGCCCTCCGCACCGGGACCCACGTCCTCAGGAAGCGTGGCGACCGCCTGCCCGCGCGCTGAGCGGCCGCACCGGGGTCTCTGAAGGCGAGCCTTCCCTGCGCCTGGACGCGCTGGGCTGGGCTTTCGGCGTCCTGCTTGTCACAGTGACTGGCGCTGGGGTGGGTCTCGGGGCCAAGGCCCGGGGAAGTGGCAGCTGTCCCCTGTGGCCCGGCGGGGAGCCGTTCGGGTGGTGGCCTGGTCTCCACTGCGGCCTCGGAGAGTCGCCGGCAGGGCCTTCTCCGGACGGGGGCTGCAGGCCGTGGGGCCGGAGCGGCGTTTGCAGGACTTTCATCCGGCAGGTGCGGTTCCGCCGGCGGCCCCTGGGCTGGGCAGGAAGGGCCAGGCCGTGTCTGGCAGGGTCCTGGGGCGAGGGGGTCCTGTCGGGGAGCGGCCCTGGGCGTGGCTCCCTGGAGAGACCTGGGGGGTGGGCAGGGCCGGGGGCCGCGGGGCTCGGGCGACCTAGCTCCCGAGGGGTCCGGCGGCGGGCTCTGGAGTGGTGGGCGTGGAGCTCTGGCTGGATCGCGGGGTGTGGACCAGAGCCCGCGGGGCCGGCCGCTGAGCCTCGGGGGCTGAGCGCCGTGGGGGTCGTCGTGTGCTGGGCACTGCGGGGGGGGGCAGCGTCCCTGGCCTGGTGACCCGGGCTCGGACTGGCCCGTGAGACCCCTGTTGGGGAGCGAGTGCCTTTGAGGCCTGCTGCCCAGTGTGCGCGCCGTGCGCTCCGACGCCAGGCCGCGGGCCCAGGGTTGTGCGGACGCCTGCAGGGTTGGCCGTGGGGCTGGAGGTGGCTCGGCCGGACCCCCGTTCTGGCTCCAGCCACTGTGGTGGGAGCCCAGAGCCCTTGCCCCGGCTCACCTTGCAGGGCCAACCGAGGCGTAGGAGGGTCAGGGGGCCGGCCAGGGTCACTCGCGAGGTGGCTGAGCTGGAGTGGGGAGCCCTGGAGAGCTGCACCCTTGCACCCGCTCCGAGCCTGCAGCGTTTCCTCCAAGGGGCAGGGCTGGGCCCTGCTGTGGTGCGAGGTCACTGTCAGCGGACAGCACGCTGGCTCCGTCTCGGGGCGCTCAGCGAAGGCCCGGCCAGGGTCTCGAGTGGGCAGCCCCCATCGTCCGTGAAAGGGGACCTCACCTGCTGGTGGAGGAGAGCCCAGGCTGTGGGGCGGAGCCCGGCCCGGCCCCTGTGTGAGGGCATCCCGGTTGTCCAGAGGCCCGGAGCAGGGCGGCTGCAGGAAGGCGTGAGCGCAGGCCGGGGGCGAGGGGCTGCCCGTCCGTCTGATGGTCCCGGCCTCTGCCACTGGCCCTCCTGGGCGCAGCCTGTAGCCTGCTGTCTGCCAGGTAGCACCTGCTGGGGGCGACCAGGCCGAGGAAGACCCTGGAAGCTGACTGCCTGGCACAGCTGCCCCACGGCTGCCCTCTGGAGCCAGAGCGCGCGTGGGAGTGGTCAGGCCCAGGCTTCGGGCGGCAGGCGGAGCACAGGGAGTGCTGCCCAGAGCCTGCCGCCGCTCGCCCCTCCACTCTTGGGGTTCAGGCCCAGGAGCCTGCACGGACGCAGACCACCTGTCTCGGGTCCCCGGGGGTGAAGGAGTGGGGTGCAGGGTCTGTGGGGGCCCTCAGCTGCCAGCTGCAGCTGCGCGATCCCGGGCACCGTTGAGAGCGGGGTGGGGCTGGAGCGAGGGCGCTGCACGGGTCAGCTGATCCCTTCATCTGCTGAGTCGCCTGTAAACGCCCAGCAGGGCCTGTGGTCACCTGGTGCCGAGCGAGTCTGGGCGGGAGGGTGGGCACAGCCCGGCACCCACGCGGGTCTGGTCAGCTCGCCCTGCCCGGGCCCCTCAGACAGCCCCTGTTGCCGTGGGTCCGCGAGGTCTCCCGGGGCTTTCTGGTACCTCCTCTTTGTAGATGGGGAATAGGAGAGGAAATAGGTGACGCCCCAACACAGCACAGGGCCTGGGGTGCCCCAGTTCCCCCGTGCCAGCTGAGCCCTGGCGCCGCCTGAGTGCTTGCCTCCTAGTGTGTGTCACGGGCCGGCAGCGCGGTGACGGGAGCCGGTGCGCTGATACCGTCAGGCAGCCCCACGTCCACGTGGGCTCCCTGGCCAGTCTGCAGGGCGGGCTCCTGCCGCCTTTCTCTCGTCTTTTTCCACTAACGTCTGATTTTGAAAATGAACCGCAGGCTGGAGCCTGCGCTGGCCAGGCCAGCTCCTCCCTCGGCAGCGGCAGGGGCTGGGGCTCTGGAGGCCGCGCTGAGGCCTTCCTGTCTTGGTCAGAGGCGGGCTCGGTCGGGGCTGTCCTGGCTGTTGTGGAAACACTCCGTCTCCTTGCTTCTCCAAGCTGCTTTTCCACAGCAAACCCATTCGTGCCCGTGCCGGAGGCCTGGACCCAGAGGCGGTCCGCACAGGCCGTGGCCAGCTCAGGTCCTGTCATTGGCCCGCCTGGGTGCCGGGCGCTGGGGAGGGGACACAGACAGGACTGCGCTCCCCAGGGTTGTGGGGAGCAGGAGGAGCCTGCCTGACTTCCCCGGGGGCGCGTAGGGGACAGGACGGGGCTGGATGGCCAGGAGGCTGGGCATGAGCTCCTGGCCTCCTCTCCAGGAAGGCACCCTGTGTGTGCTAGGAGGGGAGCTCCCGCCCTGAGCTGGGGGGAAATTGTGTCCCCGCGCCCCAGCTGCTGAGTCTGGGGCCTGGCGCCGTCGGCCTCAGGGCCCTTTCGTGTCCAGGCTGAGCGGGCGGGGCGGCTGGCTATGGCCAGGACGGCCCCCGGGTGCGTCTCCCCGGAGACGGCAGTGGTTTCACGCCTTTTCTTGAGGGAGCAGGTGGGGACCCCGCCTCGCCTGCTGGCCCCACCTGCCCGGGTCAGAGCCCACAGCACCGCGCAGCCCACTGTGCAGCCTGCACCCCGGGCTCCGAGATTCCCACCCGACCTGGGGCTGTGGACACCAGGCAGGGAGGCTTCGGGGGCCCCCCGCAATTGGTGATGCTTACTCATGTCCACCTGCTGGGCACCCGGTCCCCGCTGCCCCTTGGTCCTCACGTGGGGTCTCAGGTGTGGACCTTGAAGCCCGTGGTGTGCGCAGAGCAGTTGGGAAGGGACCACGTGATCCCACCCCCAGCTTGCCGGGTTGGACGCCAGTCCCCTGTCTCCCCATGGTCAGGGTCAGCCTGTGCGGGGCTCTGGGTGTCCTGACTCGCACTCCCGCCCTGGGGGCGGAGGCTGGAGATGCGTCTCATGCCCGGTGTGGCTGTGCCCCCCGTTGCTGCCCTAGGAGGAGGCCGACGGGCGGCGCCGCGGGCAGAGCCCTCTCCGTGGCCGCTGGCAGCCTGGGCGCCTGAGCCGAGCCTCGGCCACGAGAGTGCGGAGTCCTTGCCGCTGGGCCGCCAGGGCGCTCCCGGGCAGAATGCCCTGACCCTGGTGTTTCCTTGTTGCTTGCAGGAAGCTCTTCGTGGGCGGGCTGGACTGGAGCACCACCCAAGGTAGGCACCTGCCGGCCCGGCCCGGCCCCTGCGCTCGGGGTGCTCTCGTTGCTCAGTTCCTAACTGACTGGGTGTCGAGGCTCGGGGGACACTTGACCGGGAGCGGGCTGGCAGAGCTCTGGAACTCGATCTTCTGTGGAGGCTGCTGGTCGGAGACGGCGAAGGCCGAGGCTGGGGGCGTCTGGAGGCCGGCCCGGGGCCGGGGGCCGCTGCTTCCCGCTCGGGCCTACGGCGTGGCCCGCCTGGCGGCAGCTCCTCGTCCCTGCGGCGACGCAGGGCCCCTGCCCCGCAGCCTCCCACCCCCGCCGCCCCCGGCAGCGGGTCCGCCGGCTTGCGGGTGACCGGCACGCGCGTTCGAGCCGCCTGACGCCCGGCCGTGTGTCCCGGTGTCTGAGCAGAGACGCTGCCAGCTACTTCTCCCAGTATGGCGAGGTCGTGGACTGCGTGATCATGAAGTCTCGAGCAGAAAGACGCTGCCCACTGTGCAGCCTGGGGCTCCGAGATTCCCACCCGACCTGGGGCTGTGGACACCAGGCAGGGAGGCTTCGGGGGCCCCCCGCAATTGGTGATGCTTACTCATGTCCACCTGCTGGGCACCCGGTCCCCGCTGCCCCTTGGTCCTCACGTGGGGTCTCAGGTGTGGACCTTGAAGCCCGTGGTGTGCGCAGAGCAGTTGGGAAGGGACCACGTGATCCCACCCCCAGCTTGCCGGGTTGGACGCCAGTCCCCTGTCTCCCCATGGTCAGGGTCAGCCTGTGCGGGGCTCTGGGTGTCCTGACTCGCACTCCCGCCCTGGGGGCGGAGGCTGGAGATGCGTCTCATGCCCGGTGTGGCTGTGCCCCCCGTTGCTGCCCTAGGAGGAGGCCGACGGGCGGCGCCGCGGGCAGAGCCCTCTCCGTGGCCGCTGGCAGCCTGGGCGCCTGAGCCGAGCCTCGGCCACGAGAGTGCGGAGTCCTTGCCGCTGGGCCGCCAGGGCGCTCCCGGGCAGAATGCCCTGACCCTGGTGTTTCCTTGTTGCTTGCAGGAAGCTCTTCGTGGGCGGGCTGGACTGGAGCACCACCCAAGGTAGGCACCTGCCGGCCCGGCCCGGCCCCTGCGCTCGGGGTGCTCTCGTTGCTCAGTTCCTAACTGACTGGGTGTCGAGGCTCGGGGGACACTTGACCGGGAGCGGGCTGGCAGAGCTCTGGAACTCGATCTTCTGTGGAGGCTGCTGGTCGGAGACGGCGAAGGCCGAGGCTGGGGGCGTCTGGAGGCCGGCCCGGGGCCGGGGGCCGCTGCTTCCCGCTCGGGCCTACGGCGTGCCCCTCCTGGCGGCAGCTCCTCTTCCCTGCGGCGACGCAGGGCCCCTTCCCCGCAGCCTCCCACCCCCGCCGCCCCCGGCAGCGGGTCCGCCGGCTTGCGGGTGACCGGCACGCGCGTTCGAGCCGCCTGACGCCCGGCCGTGTGTCCCGGTGTCTGAGCAGAGACGCTGCGCAGCTACTTCTCCCAGTATGGCGAGGTCGTGGACTGCGTGATCATGAAGGACAAGACGACGAACCAGTCTCGAGGCTTCGGCTTCGTCAAATTCAAAGACCCAAACTGCGTGGGCACCGTGCTGGCCAGCAGACCACACACCCTCGATGGCCGAAACGTGAGTGCCCGGCCCCGAAGAGGCGCCCGCTGCCTCCCGTCCCCCCGCGTGCGGGGCCGATGAGAACCACTGTCCCCCGCGGTCGGGTTACGAGGGGTGAAGCCCTGAGCTTGGACCGGAGGCGGGCCGGGACGTGTCCCGGGCGGCCCGGCAGGCCTGTGCCCGGCCGGCGCTGCCTCCAGCACCTTTCCTCCTGGGGGCGAGGGGCCTCCCGCTCACAGCTTGTTCTCTGACTCTTCTGACAGATCGACCCAAAGCCGTGCACGCCTCGGGGCATGCAGCCAGAGAGGACGCGGCCCAAGGAAGGCTGGGTAAGGAGCAGGCTCCTCTCCCGAGGCTCGGGCCTCCTGGGACCCTCGCTCGGGTCAGCCTGAGCCACGCAGGCCCTCCCGGGAGGTGCGGAGCTGCCGAGCACCTGGGGCATGCAGGCGGGGCCCCTTCCTCGTGGAGCCCAGCGTCCTGGGGGTCTTCAGTGGAAACGACCTCGTCACCAGGAGCCTCGCGTTCAGTCCCACCAGCCACTCCCGCGGCTCCCGCTCAGGACGGCTGGCACTGCCTCCAGGGCTGGGCTCTGTCGGTTTTAAAGCCCGCCTTGGGGACAGTGAGCGCCCTGTGCCCCCCAGGGCCTGGCCCGCTGTCGCCCGAGTGCTCCGTCCTCAGGAGCCCTGCCGGACAGAGCTGGACTGGGCCTGTTCAGGCCTGGGACTCGGGAACCTGCGTTTCTGGCAGGATTCCCAGCCGCCGTTGGTAGACGGGGCCCTCGGACCGGGTGTGGACGTTGCCGACTTGTTAGGAGCCTGCGGCAGACACCCAGACGTGCCCACCGCCAGGTCCTCCAGAGGCGAGCACAGCTGTGCCGCACGGGCGCGGTGGGCCCTGCCCTCAGGATGCCCGAGGGGACCAGACTCGGCCGACGCGCATGTCCCTCCTGGCCGCTGGCCGTGGCCGTGTGCGACCTCTGCGCGCTCCAGGCTGTCTGGGTGACTTGGACTGCCCGATAGCGTCCACAGTGGGCCGGCATGTGACAGATTCAAGGTTTGCTCTTTGAAACTTTGGAATTCTTTTTCTGAGTGTTTTTGATCCGGGGTTGGTTGAATCCAGGATCCAGAGCCCGTGGCTGTGGAGGCCTCCTGTGTGTGTGCCCCGTCGCCAGTACCCCTGCCCGCAGCCCCCAGCTGCGGTGCCCGGAGCCCGTGGAGGGGTGCGGCTCAGGGCTGGTGCGCGGCGGGGAGAGGCGGCGGCTGTCTGCGCCACGGTGCTGCCCGCCCGCTTTGCGCCGGTGGGTGCCTACGTCCGGGCACTTGGCCTCGCCCCGTGGGCCGGGCGGCTCTCGACCGACTCCCTGGGCCCTCGCGGTGCCTGGTCCGCCTTCAGGGGCTGCGCCCTGCCCTGGGAGGGGCCGGGGGGTGGGGGCGTTTTGAGGGCTCCACAGGTGAGCTGACTGTTTTCTTGGTCTTCCAACAGCAGAAAGGACCCAGGAGCGATAACAGTAAATCGAATAAGATATTTGTCGGAGGAATTCCTCACAATTGTGGTGAGACAGAGCTCAGGGAATACTTCAAGAAATTCGGAGTGGTGAGTCCTTGCCGCGCCAGCAGCCGTGGTCAGGGCGGGAGTGGCGGAGCCCGGTGTCCCGGGGAGGCAGGCAGTGCCCCGCAGGGAGTGCTGGCCGCGGATGGGGCGGCTGCCCTCCTGGGAGGCCCGTGGCTGGCGGTAACCCTGCGGTGGAGAGCACGCGACCGGTGGAAGAGTCCTCAGGAGCCCTGCCGGACAGAGCTGGACTGGGCCTGTTCAGGCCTGGGACTCGGGAACCTGCGTTTCTGGCAGGATTCCCAGCCGCCGTTGGTAGACGGGGCCCTCGGACCGGGTGTGGACGTTGCCGACTTGTTAGGAGCCTGCGGCAGACACCCAGACGTGCCCACCGCCAGGTCCTCCAGAGGCGAGCACAGCTGTGCCGCACGGGCGCGGTGGGCCCTGCCCTCAGGATGCCCGAGGGGACCAGACTCGGCCGACGCGCATGTCCCTCCTGGCCGCTGGCCGTGGCCGTGTGCGACCTCTGCGCGCTCCAGGCTGTCTGGGTGACTTGGACTGCCCGATAGCGTCCACAGTGGGCCGGCATGTGACAGATTCAAGGTTTGCTCTTTGAAACTTTGGAATTCTTTTTCTGAGTGTTTTTGATCCGGGGTTGGTTGAATCCAGGATCCAGAGCCCGTGGCTGTGGAGGCCTCCTGTGTGTGTGCCCCGTCGCCAGTACCCCTGCCCGCAGCCCCCAGCTGCGGTGCCCGGAGCCCGTGGAGGGGTGCGGCTCAGGGCTGGTGCGCGGCGGGGAGAGGCGGCGGCTGTCTGCGCCACGGTGCTGCCCGCCCGCTTTGCGCCGGTGGGTGCCTACGTCCGGGCACTTGGCCTCGCCCCGTGGGCCGGGCGGCTCTCGACCGACTCCCTGGGCCCTCGCGGTGCCTGGTCCGCCTTCAGGGGCTGCGCCCTGCCCTGGGGAGGGGGCCGGGGGGTGGGGGCGTTTTGAGGGCTCCACAGGTGAGCTGACTGTTTTCTTGGTCTTCCAACAGCAGAAAGGACCCAGGAGCGATAACAGTAAATCGAATAAGATATTTGTCGGAGGAATTCCTCACAATTGTGGTGAGACAGAGCTCAGGGAATACTTCAAGAAATTCGGAGTGGTGAGTCCTTGCCGCGCCAGCAGCCGTGGTCAGGGCGGGAGTGGCGGAGCCCGGTGTCCCGGGGAGGCAGGCAGTGCCCCGCAGGGAGTGCTGGCCGCGGATGGGGCGGCTGCCCTCCTGGGAGGCCCGTGGCTGGCGGTAACCCTGCGGTGGAGAGCACGCGACCGCGTCCCCCTGGACAAGTGCTGGCTGTGGCTGGGCCCCGTGCCCTCCGCCTCTGGCCCAGGACAGGCCTGGCTCGGGCTTTGTTCTCCAGAAGAAACTAAACTCCTTCAGGGCTCTTCAGGGGCTCGCAGAGGAGTGGAGTTCTGGTGGGGCAGACAGGGCCTGGGGCCAGCAGCGTGGGCGTGGGAGGCTGGCCCCGTCCTGAGCAGAGGCCCGAGGTCACCTGTGTGCGCCCACAGCCTGGCCAGGAGCTCGTGCCCCAGCTTGTGACCCGGAAGCTTGGGGAGCAGGCACACCCAGCCAGGCCAGGGGCACGGAGCCTGAGCGGAAGGTGCTGGCCCGCGGAGCCCTGGGCCCTGGTGGCCGCCCGCCCGCCCCGCCCGTGAGCGCCCTGGGCCCGCTCGCGGAACGGAGGGTCTCGCGCCCCAGCGAGCTGGCCTTTGGTCTCGGGACCTCCCGGCTGTGGGCAGACCTGGGCCCTCAGACCCGGCCTCTGTTGCAGGTCACGGAGGTGGTCATGATCTACGACGCTGAGAAGCAGAGGCCTCGAGGTAAAAGAGATCGAGTTTGTCCTGCCCTTCCCCCTCAGATGGCAAACTATTTCACACTTAGGTGGTGGTCAGCTCCAGGCCAGCGCAGTCCCTCCCGCCGGCCTGTCTGCTCCCCAGGGTCAGGCGGTACGCTCTTGGGGTTATATTTTTGTTTTGTTTTTTTAAGCTCATTCTTTTGAAGTTTTTACAGCCTAACGTGAATTTCAGCATGGTTTCTGTTTTTAAGCGTGTCCTGAGGATGAGTAGTTCTGCTAAATCGTGAACTTCCTCGATCATGACCGTCTCCTGCTCTAAGTTCACTCCAGTGAAGTCAGGAGTCTCATTCCCTGTCGTCAGGCTAGGTCTGCCCCAGCGCGGCTTGAACGCGGAGTTTCCTTGGCCCCTCCCGTGCTTTTTTCTTGTTTTCTGGTTCTTGTTCCTGAAATCTGTGGGACAGGGGGGAGGAGGTGGAGGAGCCGCCCCGCGCCTCCCTGCCCGGCCTCCCGCCGACACCTGCACGGCTGGCCCCCATTCGCTGGCAGGGCTGGGACTCTGGGCACCCAACTGTGAGCCCTTTGTTTTGTTTTTTTTCCTTTGTTTCCTTTCTTTTTTTTCCTTTTTTTTTTTTTTGGCTGCTGCTATCTGTCCCTGCCCCTGTGTTTGGGTTCCTGTATGGCTTTTGGGCCAGCCTGGGGGCCCAGTGCACCTGGCCCGGGTCCCGCCCAGCCCCTGGAGGCGCCGCAGCCGTGCCGCCCTGCTGGAGAATAGTTTGCCATTTGAACCTCCCCTCCCCCTTGGTTAAGTAGCGTATCTTCACCTCGTGTGGAGTAAGCTGTTAAGTATTAGTCTTACCTTTACTTAGACGTACCTGCTTAGTGACGCACTTAAGTGTTTCATAGAAAAGTACAGTGACGTTAAGTAAGTTGTTTCTCCTTTTCTCTCTGTGAATTGTTTGTGATTAACGATCTCTCTAGATTTCTCTTCTCCAGGTGCTAAGTCATATCACACAGGTACAGGCCAGTCCCGCAGGCAGAGGAGGGAGCGGCTTTGCTCCAGTGGGGTGTAAACGAAGTTTCAGTGTTTCTCTTCCGCTTCCCCAGTGGCAGTGCCGCCTCTGGACAGACAGACGCCTCCCTAGAGGGCCGCCCGGGGCTCCCTGCCCACGACTCACCGCCCCTGGCGCGCTCAGGACCCGGAGCCGTGTGGCTTCAGACCCGCCTGCACGCGGAGAAACGATCACTTTCTCACAGGCCGTCCTCCCCCGCGGCGTGCTCCGCCCCTCGCCTCCGGTCCTGGCCGAGGGCCCTTGGCTGCCCTTAGCTGCCCTGCGGGCCGCCTGCTGTCCCCAGGCTCGGGGCGCTCCGGGCTGCCTGGGCGGCGTCTGGGCAGGAGGGCGCTTCAGCTGGACCCTCGGGTCCACGTGGCGTGTGGCTCCTGCCGTCCTCAGCCGTGGGCCTCGGCACGTCCCCAGGGGTCCCCAGCGCTAGGCGGGGGCGGGCGGGTGCCGCACCAGGAGCAGCACAGGGGCCGCAGGGCCCGAGAGCTTGTCCCCCGTGTCTCCTCTTCCCGAGCCTTCCGCACGGCCTCTGCCTCCCCGGGCGTGGCCGCCTGCCTGCGGCTCCGCCTCTGCTCCCTCGGCCTGTCCTGCCCCGCCAGCCTGGCTCCTCAGGTCTGGTCCCTGTTCCTTCCTGCGTCGTGTGCGGGCGCGGGCCCCGTGCATGTGTCGTGTCGGGGCGCACACCTAGGCAAGAGAATCGGCCGAGCCCGCGAGGCTGGCGCCCCCATTTCTCAGCTCTCTTCTTGCCTGTCCTCTCCCCAGCCCGGTTCTGCCAGGAGCCTTTCTGCATGGTCCCTGCGACCATGGCCCCTCGGCCCTCTCCTCAGCTTGAGGGCCCCCACGCTGTGCGTCCGCCTCCCTGGAAGCTCCGTGCCCCGCCCTGCCCCCGCCCCCGCCCCCACCCCCGCCTCGGCCCTTCCCTGTCTTTTGCTCCAGGGTCTTCCCTGGAGTGGGTGTTCTTAGTGCTCAGTGGAGTCGGCCCCGGGACGAACAGGGGACTGATCGCAGCAGCCTGATGGCTGGACACATAGGCTAGCTGGGAGGCCCGCCCCCAAGACCAGCAAACTTCGTTTATACTGCACTCTCCCGTTGGGAAACGCTCAATTGTTTTTCCCGTGAAATTGTCCTTTGGATGAAGTGTTCCTCTTGCTCTCGCTGGCGACAGCAGCGTTGAGCTGCTGGAACCCCCGTGGCCTGTATCTCTGTGTTTTTAGTCCATAGACTCGTACAGATAGACACTGTGTGCACACGCACGGTGCCTGGGCAGGACTCCGCGGGCTTCCCCAACAGCGTTGGGCAGGCTCGGCGAGGCTCTCGCTGGGGTAGAGACGTGCCTCTGTTAACGCTAGTGCAGTGGACGGCCGCGGTCAGCACGAGCTGCCGAGCAACTGGCAGCCGAGGGGGAGGACCCTGGGTTTCAGAAAAGCGGAAGCGCACCCACGACACACGCGGGGCTGCCCGCCCGCCGGGCCCTCCGGCCCCGCCGTCCGGGCAGCTGCTGAGACGCGCCCGGGGCCCCGAGTCGTCTCGGAGGCGTGCCCGGCCCGGCGCCCGCCCCGCGCCTCCTCCCCGGCTTCGCTGAAACCCTCGGCCGATCCCTCGGCCCGTCCCCAATACTGTTCATCATCCTGTTTTGTGTCACAACACCCTGCTACCTTGATTCACTCTTCGTCGTTGGCTAGGTTTTGGATTTATTACTTTCCTGCCCCGCCAGCCTGGCTCCTCAGGTCTGGTCCCTGTTCCTTCCTGCGGTGCGGGCGCGGGCCCCTGCATGTGTCGTGTCGGGCGCACACCTAGGCAAGAGAATCGGCCGAGCCCGAGGCTGGCGCCCCCATTTCTCAGCTCTCTTCTTGCCTGTCCTCTCCCCAGCCCGGTTCTGCCAGGAGCCTTTCTGCATGGTCCCTGCGACCATGGCCCCTCGGCCCTCTCCTCAGCTTGAGGGCCCCCACGCTGTGCGTCCGCCTCCCTGGAAGCTCCGTGCCCCGCCCTGCCCCCGCCCCCGCCCCCACCCCCGCCTCGGCCCTTCCCTGTCTTTTGCTCCAGGGTCTTCCCTGGAGTGGGTGTTCTTAGTGCTCAGTGGAGTCGGCCCCGGGACGAACAGGGGACTGATCGCAGCAGCCTGATGGCTGGACACATAGGCTAGCTGGGAGGCCCGCCCCCAAGACCAGCAAACTTCGTTTATACTGCACTCTCCCGTTGGGAAACGCTCAATTGTTTTTCCCGTGAAATTGTCCTTTGGATGAAGTGTTCCTCTTGCTCTCGCTGGCGACAGCAGCGTTGAGCTGCTGGAACCCCCGTGGCCTGTATCTCTGTGTTTTTAGTCCATAGACTCGTACAGATAGACACTGTGTGCACACGCACGGTGCCTGGGCAGGACTCCGCGGGCTTCCCCAACAGCGTTGGGCAGGCTCGGCGAGGCTCTCGCTGGGGTAGAGACGTGCCTCTGTTAACGCTAGTGCAGTGGACGGCCGCGGTCAGCACGAGCTGCCGAGCAACTGGCAGCCGAGGGGGAGGACCCTGGGTTTCAGAAAAGCGGAAGCGCACCCACGACACACGCGGGGCTGCCCGCCCGCCGGGCCCTCCGGCCCCGCCGTCCGGGCAGCTGCTGAGACGCGCCCGGGGCCCCGAGTCGTCTCGGAGGCGTGCCCGGCCCGGCGCCCGCCCCGCGCCTCCTCCCCGGCTTCGCTGAAACCCTCGGCCGATCCCTCGGCCCGTCCCCAATACTGTTCATCATCCTGTTTTGTGTCACAACACCCTGCTACCTTGATTCACTCTTCGTCGTTGGCTAGGTTTTGGATTTATTACTTTCGAGGACGAACAATCAGTGGACCAGGCTGTCAACATGCATTTTCACGACATCATGGGCAAAAAAGTGTGTAGTTGTAGTTTTATTTTACCTTAAGACCAAACCAAGGCTTAGGCAACCTGGGGGTTCACTGGAGAGGAGACCCCTGGACAGGCGAGGGCTGGGCGCGGCCCGGGACCCCTGCGTGGGCCAGGCCTGGGGGCCTGACTGGAGCCCCGGGGCGGGGGGGGGGCTGTGTCCAGTGAAGTCGCGGGTTGCCTCAGGCTTGGTTTCAGTGACCTCTCCTTCAGATGTGTGTCCCCCCCGAGTGCCCCACGCCGGCCCGGAATGTGCCGGGCCGCGCGCCTTTGAGAACCGGTTCCGTGCAAAACTGACGGCAACGTAAACATCCTGAAGGATTGGTTTCCAAATTGGGTCACTTACTGTGAACTCGGTCCGACACATGCTCCTGGTAGTTCTTAACTCCATGCAGTCAAGTGACTCTGGTGTTTCATCTTCATACTGTGTTGCTGCCTCGAGGGACGCTCCGGGGCCCGCCCCGCCCGCCCCCAGGCCCAGCGCCTCCTCTCCCCGAGGCCAGCCCAGCCCCCCGCCCGCCGGGCCAGCTCCGCTGCGCCTGCCACGCGGGCCACGGGCTCTGAGGCGTGCACTGACCGCAGGTTTAGGGCTGACATGTGGATCTTGGGGTGCGTGCCCTTGTGAATACAGGTCCAGAGGTGCCCATGCCCCTGCTCAGGGGCCTGTGACGGCCGCAGCTGGGGAGAAGTGAGGTCCTTCCCGGGCGGGGCCGCCCCCATCCTTGTCCAAAGGGCCGGGGCCTGCTGGTGAGGCCCCTGAGTACGGGCCCCCGAGCACGAGACGGCAAGAATGTTGGTTTTTTAAGATCACCAGGGTTGCTTTGCTTTGTGAGCAGGAGCCAAAGTCCCCAGGGAGAGTGCAAGAGGACAGCCCTCCGTGGTCTCTGACGCGGCCTCTCTGGTCCTGCTGTTCCCCCCCCCCCCCGAGCGACGGGCTCCGTCCCGTCCGCGGAGCGTCCTCGGGCGCCAGAGGTGGGGATCTCGGCCTCTGTGCTCTGCGTGTCTCCTCACCGGCAGGAGTTCAGGCAGAGTTGATGGGGTTCTGAGTACACGATGCTTGCCAGCTGTGAGACCCCAAGCACGACTGGTGAATTTGTTGTCTCCTTCTCATTAAAATTTGTCCCACGAGCAAGAGCAGCTGGGGGGTTTTGAATGCTGACGCGGCCCTGGAGCTGGGGTCTTCCGTCAGTCGGCCCGCGCTAGGAAGGAAGGCTGTGCGCGGGGCGCAACCTGGCCGGGCGGCCCCTGCCCCGCCCCCCGCACGCTGGCTCCCGCACGTCCGCGAGGAAGGGTCCTGGGCTGCTGACCTAACACAGTATGAAGATTGCTTACTGATTCAAATGTCCATTTTATTGCATGTTTGTTTCCTTTTTTTGTTAGATGTAATGTAAGATTCTCTTATCACATCCATCCCCTCTGACATTATTTTGAGTTAATTGAGATTCTTTAAGCGTTAGCCTGGGGAAGGTAAGTCTTTATCTTCCATTAGACATTTTAAATACAAAACCTAAGTAAACCGACTGTGTTTCTCAGGTATGAGCTGGCAGTGCAGGCAGGGAGGGGCTCCGGAGAGGGGCGGCCGGGAGGGGGCTGCACTTGCGGGCCGGGCCTGGCCTCTGGGTCCCCTGGTCCACGTGGCCCCTTAACTTGACTGGACCCCTGGTCACACACACGGCTCTCTGCAGACTTTCAGTCCCCAGCCCTGTCTGCAGTGGGGGGGCTTCACTCATCTTACAGTCGGATCTGTTGTACCTGAGAAACATTTTTAGACAGGTCCAGAGGTGCCCATGCCCCTGCTCAGGGGCCTGTGACGGCCGCAGCTGGGGAGAAGTGAGGTCCTTCCCGGGCGGGGCCGCCCCCATCCTTGTCCAAAGGGCCGGGGCCTGCTGGTGAGGCCCCTGAGTACGGGCCCCCGAGCACGAGACGGCAAGAATGTTGGTTTTTTAAGATCACCAGGGTTGCTTTGCTTTGTGAGCAGGAGCCAAAGTCCCCAGGGAGAGTGCAAGAGGACAGCCCTCCGTGGTCTCTGACGCGGCCTCTCTGGTCCTGCTGTTCCCCCCCCCCCCCGAGCGACGGGCTCCGTCCCGTCCGCGGAGCGTCCTCGGGCGCCAGAGGTGGGGATCTCGGCCTCTGTGCTCTGCGTGTCTCCTCACCGGCAGGAGTTCAGGCAGAGTTGATGGGGTTCTGAGTACACGATGCTTGCCAGCTGTGAGACCCCAAGCACGACTGGTGAATTTGTTGTCTCCTTCTCATTAAAATTTGTCCCACGAGCAAGAGCAGCTGGGGGGTTTTGAATGCTGACGCGGCCCTGGAGCTGGGGTCTTCCGTCAGTCGGCCCGCGCTAGGAAGGAAGGCTGTGCGCGGGGCGCAACCTGGCCGGGCGGCCCCTGCCCTGCCCCCCGCACGCTGGCTCCCGCACGTCCGCGAGGAAGGGTCCTGGGCTGCTGACCTAACACAGTATGAAGATTGCTTACTGATTCAAATGTCCATTTTATTGCATGTTTGTTTCCTTTTTTTGTTAGATGTAATGTAAGATTCTCTTATCACATCCATCCCCTCTGACATTATTTTGAGTTAATTGAGATTCTTTAAGCGTTAGCCTGGGGAAGGTAAGTCTTTATCTTCCATTAGACATTTTAAATACAAAACCTAAGTAAACCGACTGTGTTTCTCAGGTATGAGCTGGCAGTGCAGGCAGGGAGGGGCTCCGGAGAGGGGCGGCCGGGAGGGGGCTGCACTTGCGGGCCGGGCCTGGCCTCTGGGTCCCCTGGTCCACGTGGCCCCTTAACTTGACTGGACCCCTGGTCACACACACGGCTCTCTGCAGACTTTCAGTCCCCAGCCCTGTCTGCAGTGGGGGGGCTTCACTCATCTTACAGTCGGATCTGTTGTACCTGAGAAACATTTTTTTAGACAAAAAAAATTTTTAAATTTTAAGAAAAAGTTATTAGTTTAAATAAGGTTTTATAGTTAAGTATTTAGTTTTAAGTCATAATAAGATGTTAAGTGTAGTTGTAAGTTACCTGAGGGTGTGTCTGAAGGGGAGGGGGCTCGAGACCCTCGGCATCTCCCTGAATCAGCGCTCGGTTTGTCCAGGTGGAGGTTAAACGGGCCGAGCCTCGGGACAGCAAGAGCCAAGCGCCGGGACAGCCAGGTGCCAGCCAGTGGGGCAGCCGGGTGGTGCCCAACGCCGCCAACGGCTGGGCCGGCCAGCCCCCGCCCACGTGGCAGCAGGGATACGGCCCGCAAGGTAAGCCTGCCGCCGCCGCTGGACCTGGGCGGGCCGCGTGGCTCCGCGCCCCGGCCCGGGAGCGTGGGTGGAGCGTGTACAGAACCCTCGGGGCGGCCGGGAGCCTCCACTCCCTCGAGAAGCCTGGAGAACGACCAGCGTCCGGGCAGGGCGCCGGTGACCGGAGCTGCAGCTGGCTCTGCGTGGCTCCAGGCGGTCGCGCTGGAACTCTGCGCCGCGAGCCCCGGCTGCGGGAGACGGGCCAGCGCCCCGGGACGCCCTCACCCCGCCGGCAGGGGGAGCGGCGGAGCTTGGCCGGAGGTCACCCCAGGCCCCCTGCCCGTGGTGGGCATGTCCCCACTCCACGCCTGGTGCTGACACGGTGCTCTCCCCTCTGCCTCTGCAGGAATGTGGGTGCCCGCCGGACAGGCGATCGGTGAGTCCCTGTCGGGGGAAACGGAAGAGCAGGGTCTGGGGGGCGGGCAGGGGGCGCCCGCACGGCCTCACCTGCGTGCTGCCTTCCAGGTGGCTACGGACCGCCCCCCGCAGGCAGAGGAGCCCCCCCGCCGCCCCCGCCCTTTACCTCCTACATTGTTTCCACACCTCCTGGGGGCTTCCCGCCGCCCCAGGGCTTCCCGCAGGGCTACGGCGCGCCCCCACAGTTCAGTAAGTGCTGCGGCCGTGGGGACGGGCGTCGGGCTGGACTCACCGCGTCTTTTGGGGTGGAGCGGCTCCACGGGCCCCGGCAGCCTGTGTCCCCTGGGAGAGGGGCGGGCAGGGGAGCCCTGGAGCGTGTCGGTCCAGCCGGCGGGAGGCGTCCGCCCTCTTCCATCCGTCTGTCCCTGGGCAGGTGCTGAGCAGGTACCTGTGACCCATGACCCAGGACACGGCAGAACTGAAGCCCAGGCACGGCCTCTGGGCCGCTGAACGGCCGCGTCAGGCTCCTGCTCTCGGCCTGGCCCACGGTCGCATTCATTGCTGACGGGGAGGAGAGGGTCTTCCTTCATGGACACCCACAGTTTCCCGTCCTCCCGGGACCCCGGGCTCGGGGTACAGCCCCACCCGAGGCCCGCCACTGCCGCGCTGCCGCCTCTGCGGGCTGGGCCCTGCGGGCCCGGCAGCTCCAGAACTCGGGCGCCGCGCCTGTGGCTGTCTCTTGTTTCCCTGCAGGTTTCGGCTACGGGCCTCCACCTCCCCCACCAGATCAGTTCGCCCCTCCCGGGGTTCCCCCTCCACCGGCCACGCCGGGGGCTGCCCCGCTGGCCTTTCCGCCGCCTCCATCCCAGGCCGCCCCAGACATGAGCAAACCACCGACTGCCCAGCCCGACTTCCCGTACAGCCAGTATGGTGAGGGCCCCTCTCCCTGTCTCCCCGGGGGCGGGTGCCAGGGGGCTGTGGGTGGCTTGTGGGGCCTGGGCTGGAGCAGGCCAGAGGCAGGCTCTTGGGCCAGGTGTGGGCGCGGAGGAGCCCTGGGGCTTGGCACGCGTCCGGGGCCTGCGGGGCGGCGGGCCTGCGGCGTGGGGCAGCATCAGGCGTCACCGGGGCGCTCGCCAAGTAGGCGTGAGACCTGGGAGAGCAGCCAGAGTGGGACAGGGTGGCCTCGGGCTCTCCTGCGCTGACCAGGTGCCCAGCACCCCCACGGGTGCCGCCGATCCCCGAGGGAGCGCACAGGGGCCTGAGTGGGCACGGGCCCCCGCCCCAGCCCCGCGCCGCAGCCAGGGCCGCCACCCTGGTCTCGTCTCTCGCCAGGCCCGGGCCCCTGTTCTCCAGGCCGCCAGGCTCCGGCCCACCCTGTTTGCTCCCTTTGGGTCAGGCTGAGCTGTGATGTAGCCTGGGGAGGTGGCGCCCCCCCAGGGTCCCCGCTGCCTGCGCCCGAGCCCGGCGCACGCGTCCTCGCCGTCCCAGGCGGGGGTGGATTTGGCGATGCCCGCGGGGACGGGCCTTCCAGGGGGAGGTCCTCGGCCAGCCACCGCCCGCTGGCTCTGGAGCTGTGCCTCCACGGGGGCCTCGGCGCTTGGGGCCAGCCCTCCTGCATGGTGCCCGGGCGGGTCTGGTCCTGCTCAGAGGAGGGCTGGCGTCTTTGGGGGACCAGGGTCCGCAGCTCGGGCTGGTCTGTGTCGTTGCCTCAAACCCCAGACGTGTGCCAAGTCCACGCTGAGTTTCACTGAAGAACAAACCTCGTAGGAGCCCACGGACCCCCAGGCAGGCCAGGTGGTTTTGTTTCCAAGCTCAGGGCCTGGCCAGCCGCCAGGGGCCGCCTGTGGCTGTCTCTTGTTTCCCTGCAGGTTTCGGCTACGGGCCTCCACCTCCCCCACCAGATCAGTTCGCCCCTCCCGGGGTTCCCCCTCCACCGGCCACGCCGGGGGCTGCCCCGCTGGCCTTTCCGCCGCCTCCATCCCAGGCCGCCCCAGACATGAGCAAACCACCGACTGCCCAGCCCGACTTCCCGTACAGCCAGTATGGTGAGGGCCCCTCTCCCTGTCTCCCCGGGGGCGGGTGCCAGGGGGCTGTGGGTGGCTTGTGGGGCCTGGGCTGGAGCAGGCCAGAGGCAGGCTCTTGGGCCAGGTGTGGGCGCGGAGGAGCCCTGGGGCTTGGCACGCGTCCGGGGCCTGCGGGGCGGCGGGCCTGCGGCGTGGGGCAGCATCAGGCGTCACCGGGGCGCTCGCCAAGTAGGCGTGAGACCTGGGAGAGCAGCCAGAGTGGGACAGGGTGGCCTCGGGCTCTCCTGCGCTGACCAGGTGCCCAGCACCCCCACGGGTGCCGCCGATCCCCGAGGGAGCGCACAGGGGCCTGAGTGGGCACGGGCCCCCGCCCCAGCCCCGCGCCGCAGCCAGGGCCGCCACCCTGGTCTCGTCTCTCGCCAGGCCCGGGCCCCTGTTCTCCAGGCCGCCAGGCTCCGGCCCACCCTGTTTGCTCCCTTTGGGTCAGGCTGAGCTGTGATGTAGCCTGGGGAGGTGGCGCCCCCCCAGGGTCCCCGCTGCCTGCGCCCGAGCCCGGCGCACGCGTCCTCGCCGTCCCAGGCGGGGGTGGATTTGGCGATGCCCGCGGGGACGGGCCTTCCAGGGGGAGGTCCTCGGCCAGCCACCGCCCGCTGGCTCTGGAGCTGTGCCTCCACGGGGGCCTCGGCGCTTGGGGCCAGCCCTCCTGCATGGTGCCCGGGCGGGTCTGGTCCTGCTCAGAGGAGGGCTGGCGTCTTTGGGGGACCAGGGTCCGCAGCTCGGGCTGGTCTGTGTCGTTGCCTCAAACCCCAGACGTGTGCCAAGTCCACGCTGAGTTTCACTGAAGAACAAACCTCGTAGGAGCCCACGGACCCCCAGGCAGGCCAGGTGGTTTTGTTTCCAAGCTCAGGGCCTGGCCAGCCGCCAGGGGCCGCCGCAGGCCCCACCCCGAGACAGGGCCGCCGCGGGGGAAGGGGTCTCCGGGCTGGTCTCGCTTCTGTGAAGGCGGCTGCCCGCGGCCCTGCCGGGCGCTCCCACCCCCCAGTCCGGGCCCGGCCGCGGCTCACCCAGCTCTTCCCCACAGGTTATGGACAGGACTTGGCCAGCTTCGGACAGGGCTTCTCAGATCCCAGCCAGCAGCCCCCCTCCTATGGGGGCCCCTCGGTGCCCGGCTCGGGGGGTCCCCCTGCCGGTGGAAGTGGCTTTGGACGTGGTCAGAACCACAACGTGCAAGGATTCCACCCGTACCGACGCTAGCCGTGGCCTCTCCTTGCGGACGGCCGGCGTCTGAGACCAGGATTCAAACTTGTGAACTCGTGACAATCACCGTGGCGGAGATACCGACTCGACCGTGGGGGNGGGGAGGCTTTTGGCGGTGGCTGTGGGTTCCTGGACTGAAGTTTTTAAAATATATTTCTTTCTCTAACCCATCAGCACAATAAAAAAAAAAGTCACTGGTTCAACAACAGGGTTTAAAAAAATATTCTTCAGCTTTAATTCAAAATTTCAGGTTTCTTTTTTTTCCTTTTTTTTGAAATTATTTTCCTGAGCCTTTATTTTACCGTATATTGTAAACTTTTATGTTAAAGAAAAAAAATATACATTTACAAATTGTGAGATTTTTAAGAGAAATTTTCTACAATGTATACGCGCTTATTTTTTAATTTAAAACAGGGTTTCCGTCGGCACTGGTGGAGGTGAGGGGCATTTGTAGTCCCTTGCTCCTGGCTTTGAGGATTGGGACTCGTTGGTCCAGAAACTCTGGGAGCATAAAGAAGAAATCTACTGAGTGTGTTTTGTTTTCTGTAGTTTTAATTCCTGGGCCTCAACCTGGGTTGGACCCCCATGGTCCGGGCGGGTCTGGTCCTGCTCAGAGGAGGGCTGGCGTCTTTGGGGGACCAGGGTCCGCAGCTCGGGCTGGTCTGTGTCGTTGCCTCAAACCCCAGACGTGTGCCAAGTCCACGCTGAGTTTCACTGAAGAACAAACCTCGTAGGAGCCCACGGACCCCCAGGCAGGCCAGGTGGTTTTGTTTCCAAGCTCAGGGCCTGGCCAGCCGCCAGGGGCCGCCGCAGGCCCCACCCCGAGACAGGGCCGCCGCGGGGGAAGGGGTCTCCGGGCTGGTCTCGCTTCTGTGAAGGCGGCTGCCCGCGGCCCTGCCGGGCGCTCCCACCCCCCAGTCCGGGCCCGGCCGCGGCTCACCCAGCTCTTCCCCACAGGTTATGGACAGGACTTGGCCAGCTTCGGACAGGGCTTCTCAGATCCCAGCCAGCAGCCCCCCTCCTATGGGGGCCCCTCGGTGCCCGGCTCGGGGGGTCCCCCTGCCGGTGGAAGTGGCTTTGGACGTGGTCAGAACCACAACGTGCAAGGATTCCACCCGTACCGACGCTAGCCGTGGCCTCTCCTTGCGGACGGCCGGCGTCTGAGACCAGGATTCAAACTTGTGAACTCGTGACAATCACCGTGGCGGAGATACCGACTCGACCGTGGGGGGCGGGGGGGGAGGCTTTTGGCGGTGGCTGTGGGTTCCTGGACTGAAGTTTTTAAAATATATTTCTTTCTCTAACCCATCAGCACAATAAAAAAAAAAGTCACTGGTTCAACAACAGGGTTTAAAAAAATATTCTTCAGCTTTAATTCAAAATTTCAGGTTTCTTTTTTTTCCTTTTTTTTGAAATTATTTTCCTGAGCCTTTATTTTACCGTATATTGTAAACTTTTATGTTAAAGAAAAAAAATATACATTTACAAATTGTGAGATTTTTAAGAGAAATTTTCTACAATGTATACGCGCTTATTTTTTAATTTAAAACAGGGTTTCCGTCGGCACTGGTGGAGGTGAGGGGCATTTGTAGTCCCTTGCTCCTGGCTTTGAGGATTGGGACTCGTTGGTCCAGAAACTCTGGGAGCATAAAGAAGAAATCTACTGAGTGTGTTTTGTTTTCTGTTTATTCTCTGCTTTTGTCAACTGGCGTGCCTGGCCGTGGTGGGCAGGTTGCTGCGGGGCCCTGCCCCCTGCGGCCCGCCATCCAGACCCAGGGGGCCGGGCCGGCCCATCCCCCGCGCTCGGGGCTTCAGGCGTCCGCGCTGACCAGTTTGAATAAAGAAAGTACGTTTGGACTAGAAACCCACGCTGTGTCCGTCTTTCCCTCCGCTGGGAGGAGTCCCTTCCGCAGCAGGTCTGGGGGTCTCGGGGTCTCGAGCCTGGCTCCGGGGGCCTGCTCAGAGCCGCAGACGCACTGTCCAGTGGCCACTTGCTGGGCGCCGAGGAAGAGGCGCTGGACCCGTCTGGGTGGGGCCGGGGCTGGCCAGGCCTCGTGCGCGGCGGCAGGACTGACACCTGGACTGTGGCTTCGCCAGGCCACTCTCTTCAGGCCCTGGCTGTGGCCGCCAGGCGTGGCCAGGCCTGGACGGAGACGCTGAAGGGACCTGGGGGCAGGGAGCCGAGTGGGAGGAAGCGCCGTCCGCGGTGTCCCCGGCCACGCGAAGTAACGAGGCTGTTAACGTCATCGTAGAAATCACCAGCAGGATTTTAGGAGAAAAGTGATCTGTTGAAAATGTCCTGGATGGCTCCAGGGTGCTGGACTTGAGAGAACGCAACGAACTCAAAACAGCCAGGCAGCCCCACGCCCGCCAACAGGCCGGCTCAGCCAGGAGAGGGGCACCTGCTCTCCCCGACTCCAGACGTGCCCCCGCCCGTGCGTCACGTCTCTTAGTCCACAGACGACTGCTTGCTTTTGCAAGAAATCAGCAGAAATAACAAGACTGGCGGGTTTGAACCATTTCTAAGTGCACAGCTCGGCCTTAAGCATATTCACGTGCTGTGAGACACCCCTTCATCACCAGACCTGCCCCTCGTCCTCTCCTCTCCCGCTACTTACCCTCTGTCGGGACCTGTCACGAGTGCAATGACGCGGTATTTGTCCTGTGTTTGGATTCTCTAAGTTACACCTTCAGGGTCCACCTGAAGTGTAGCAGGTGTCAAAATTTCCTTCCTTTTTTAAGGTGGAGTACTCGTCCGCTGTGTGGACGAACCCCCTTGTGCTTCTCCGTCTTCCACGGACAGCCACGGGTTTCCACCTCTTGGTTACTATGGACCATGCAGCTGTGAACATCTGTGTCCAGATGTGTCTGAGTCCCTGCTTTGAGTTCCACAGGGTGTGCACCCAGGATTGGAATCGGGGACATCGCGGTGCCACACACGTCTTAATGCACCAGACTCACCTTCAGAGGGACAGTTTGTCCCACTGAATTGTTTTCTTTTTAATTTTGGCCTCTCTTACTGGTTTTCTTATTTATTTTCATTCATCTTTATTCTTTGGCCTGTGTGGGCCTCCCGTTGCAGTGGCCTCTCTTGTTGCAGAGCACCAGCTCTGGGCTGGTACATGTGCTCCAGAGTGCTGGCTCATAACTGGACCCACCAGTCTAGCCGCTCCCCAGCACGTGGGGTCTTCCCGGGCCAGGGCTCGCACCAGTGCCCCTTGTACTGCAGGGCGGACTCCCTACCCACTGGACCCCCAGGGAAGCCCTGTTCCACTGAATATTGAAAGAACACCCTACATAGCTCTCGTCCCTCATCCTGCTCTACTATTCCTGTGAAATACCTTACTTGTCTGTGTGCGCACTGCAGCGTTAGAGCTGTTACTCACCCATCAGAGGCTGCTGGTCCCTATCAGGGGTTCCATTTCTGACCATCTGTGCAAAACCAGTGCCCCACCCTCTTGACGTTCCTCTTGCCTCAGATATCTGTGTGGCCTTGTCCCTTATGGGTCGGCCTCACCTCCTGGAACCCGAGCTCCCTATGGGAGGGTCAGCCTGAACCCCAGCCAGTGCCTCCTGCAAACAGGCAGTAAACGTGGGTTTTACTATCGAGATTACACAGCACAACTATGGGTTCTCAAAACAGGCTGCAACATGTCCCGTGCCCCCATGAAAAGAAGGGGCTCCCACACATGAAAGCGGCCAAGCCCCAACGTGGGGGTCCCAGAAATCGAGGGCAGCTGTCGTTGCTCAGCTATGTCCCACTTTTTGCAAACCCACGAACTGCAGCACAGCAGGCCTCCCTGTCCTCCACCATCTCCGTGAGTTTGCTCAAACTCCCGTCCATTGAATCCAAGATGCCATCCGACCGTCTCTTCCTCTTGCACCGACTCGTCTCCTCCTGCCTCCAGCTTTCCCAGGGTCAGGGCTTTTCCGGTGAGTTGGCTCTTCGCATCATGCGGCGAAAGTATTAGAGCTTCAGCTTCAACCTCGGTCATATATTCAGTGCACCCAGGATTGGAATCGGGGACATCGCGGTGCCACACACGTCTTAATGCACCAGACTCACCTTCAGAGGGACAGTTTGTCCCACTGAATTGTTTTCTTTTTAATTTTGGCCTCTCTTACTGGTTTTCTTATTTATTTTCATTCATCTTTATTCTTTGGTATGTGTGGGCCTCCCGTTGCAGTGGCCTCTCTTGTTGCAGAGCACCAGCTCTGGGCTGGTACATGTGCTCCAGAGTGCTGGCTCATAACTGGACCCACCAGTCTAGCCGCTCCCCAGCACGTGGGGTCTTCCCGGGCCAGGGCTCGCACCAGTGCCCCTTGTACTGCAGGGCGGACTCCCTACCCACTGGACCCCCAGGGAAGCCCTGTTCCACTGAATATTGAAAGAACACCCTACATAGCTCTCGTCCCTCATCCTGCTCTACTATTCCTGTGAAATACCTTACTTGTCTGTGTGCGCACTGCAGCGTTAGAGCTGTTACTCACCCATCAGAGGCTGCTGGTCCCTATCAGGGGTTCCATTTCTGACCATCTGTGCAAAACCAGTGCCCCACCCTCTTGACGTTCCTCTTGCCTCAGATATCTGTGTGGCCTTGTCCCTTATGGGTCGGCCTCACCTCCTGGAACCCGAGCTCCCTATGGGAGGGTCAGCCTGAACCCCAGCCAGTGCCTCCTGCAAACAGGCAGTAAACGTGGGTTTTACTATCGAGATTACACAGCACAACTATGGGTTCTCAAAACAGGCTGCAACATGTCCCGTGCCCCCATGAAAAGAAGGGGCTCCCACACATGAAAGCGGCCAAGCCCCAACGTGGGGGTCCCAGAAATCGAGGGCAGCTGTCGTTGCTCAGCTATGTCCCACTTTTTGCAAACCCACGAACTGCAGCACAGCAGGCCTCCCTGTCCTCCACCATCTCCGTGAGTTTGCTCAAACTCCCGTCCATTGAATCCAAGATGCCATCCGACCGTCTCTTCCTCTTGCACCCGACTCGTCTCCTCCTGCCCTCCAGCTTTCCCAGGGTCAGGGGCTTTTCCGGTGAGTTGGCTCTTCGCATCATGCGGCGAAAGTATTAGAGCTTCAGCTTCAACCTCGGTCATATATTCATAGTTGATTTTAAGACTGACTGGTGAAAAAAGAACAAAAAAGAAAAGTGACAAAAGAAAAAAAAAAGACTGGTGGATCTCCTTGCAGTCCAACTCAACAGTGTTCAACAGCACCGCGATGTGAAAGCATCAGTTCTTTGGCGCTCGGGCTTTTTTGTGGAACAACCCTCATATCCGTACAGGACTGCTGAAAAAACCAAAGCTCTGACCAGACAGGCCTTTGTCTCCGCTTCACAACAAGCTGTCTGGGTGTCATGGCGGCAGGGGCTCTTATTCCTCCCAGACTGCGCTCTGGCCTCCGGACCGCAGAGGGCGCGCGGCTTCCGCCGGGAGAGCGGAAGCGCGTGCGCGCGCAGGCCGGAAGCGGGGCGCTGAGACCTCGCGATAACTGCGCCGGCGCAGAGCGAACGAGCCTTTCCGAAGAGCCGACAAGATGGTGAGTGTCACGTCTGGCTTGTCCGCTCGCGGCCCATCCGGCGCCATCCTAGCTCGGGCCGCTCAGTGGAGGCCGCGAGGCGGCGGCCCCCTCCTGCAGGCCCCGGGGACCGCCGGATGGGAGGGCGCAGAGCGGGTCCGCCGCGTGTCGGGCTGGCTGGGGCAGGGGAGGTCCGCGTCGGCTCGCTCGTCCCAGCCGAGACCCCGTCGCTCCGAGCCGCGCGGGCCGGGCCGGGGTGCCGCGCGCCCGCGAGCTGCTGCGCCGCGAGGGCCGCGCGGGGTTCGGTAGGAGCTGCGCGGCCCCGCTGACCCCCGTCCCGGCCTGCGCAGGCGGAAGTGGAACAGAAGAAGAAGCGGACCTTCCGCAAGTTCACCTACCGCGGCGTGGACCTCGACCAGCTGCTGGACATGTCCTAGTAAGCGGCGGCCGCGGGCGCGCTGGGGGCCCTTGGGGGTCCAGAGACTTCGTTTGCCCGCGAGTCTCGGGACGTTTTCCGTCCGCTCGGAGACGCCAAGGCCGTTGAGCTCGCGAGCCTTGTGAGGTCCGGCGAGCCCCGCCCGAGGTTCCGCCGGGTCCGGAGGCTGCGCGGCAGGGTGGGCGCCCGGGTGGGGAGGGGACGCCCCTTCTCCGAGCGGGACCGCGAGCCGGCCGGCGGGAGGGCTCAGGCGACCGCGCTGGCCTCCCCCGCAGCGAGCAGCTCATGCAGCTGTACAGCGCTCGCCAGCGGCGGCGGCTGAACCGCGGCCTCCGGAGGAAGCAGCACTCGCTGCTCAAGCGGCTGCGCAAGGCCAAGAAGGACGCGCCGCCCATGGAGAAGCCCGAGGTGGTGAAGACGCACCTGCGCGACATGATCATCCTGCCCGAGATGGTGGGCAGCATGGTGGGCGTCTACAACGGCAAGACCTTCAACCAGGTGGAAATCAAGGTGCGCGCGGGCCGCCCGGGCGGGGGGCGGGGGGCGCCGGCCCGCGTGACGCGCCCCTGACCGTCGCGTGCCTTTCCCCCGTAGCCCGAGATGATCGGCCACTACCTGGGCGAGTTTTCCATCACCTACAAGCCCGTGAAGCACGGCCGGCCGGGCATCGGCGCCACCCACTCCTCCCGCTTCATCCCGCTGAAGTAGCCTGCTGGCCAATAAAGGCAGAGACTGCTCTAGTCCGAGTGCGACCCGTCCTTCCCTCTCGCGTGCGGAGCGGCTTGTCCCCTTCCTCCCGGGAAGGGCACCGGGCACGTTCACAAAGCCCGGCGGCTCGGGTGGACCGTGGGCCAGACCCGGACGCGTGGGACCTGGGGTTTGCTGCTGCGGACGCAGCCCGGGTAGGTGGGCGCTAGGCGTCGGGCGTGCTGGGCTCCGAGACAAGTCGTGGGGCCTGGACTGACACCAGCATCTCCCTCGGCCCCTCTCGAGTCCCCACGGTGGACCCCTGTGTGGGCAGTGACCTGACCCGCCCTGCGCTGACGCGGCGTCCTCTGCCCGTGGCCCGCGGTGCCTGGGCACCCGGCGTGCTGTCGGCAGCTGTCCGTTTTCAGAGTCTCAGCCGCGTTCCCTGATGCGCTCCTGTCGGGAGTCGCTTCCTTCACGGGGCAGCGTTGGCGGGTGCTTCAGGGGATGGCCAGGCGTGGTTACTGCTGGCCACAGCCAGGCAAGGAGAACCTGGAGTCCGGCTCCCAGCCAGAGCCGGTGGGAGGCGGCAGGGCTGTGTGAGCCGATGTGGAGCCGGCCTCGAGCCCCGGGGTCTGCGCTCAGGGCGGGCGGGAGGCTGGGCGCAGGGGCACAGGTGCCAGCTGCTGCCTGGGACTCCTTTATCTCAGTGATAGCCACTTGTTCACCCTTCAGGGTCTGGGGGCGCGCGGTACAGCATGGTGGGGTCCTCGCTTGCCAACCGGGATCTAACCCGCTCCCCCTGTGGCGGGAACGTAGTCTTAACCACGGCACCACTCGGGAAACACCCGTGCTGCTGACATCTTGGTCTGGAGTTAAGCTGAACAGAAGGCCCGGTCACTGTCACAGCCTTTAGTGGAGGAGGCGGGGGACTGCGCTGTCTGCAGTCCAGTCTCACCCTGAGCTCTTGCTCCCGCTCCCGCTCCCAAAACCCGCTGAGGGGAGGGGCTGGTCCATCCACAGGCGCAGTCCGAGACCCCCACGGGCAGGGTGGCCAGGTGGGCCCGACCCACCCCTCCAGGAGGGAGGGTGAGCGGGGAAGGCACTGCTGCCTGGGTGGAGGTGGGGAGGAGCCGTGAGGGGGTGGCAGAACACGGTGGGCCCCCTGCACCCAGGTGGGCTTCCGAGGGACCCACTGGAAACCTGAGGCCCTCGCGGAGGCTCGGGGTGTCGGGTGAGACCTGTAGCAGTCTGTCTCGCGTTCAGCGGCTTGGCCGAGCTGTTTCCGGCGAGGTGGTCTGGCCAACTGCGCGTCAGCAGACCAGGAACTGCCTGCCCGCCCCACGGCAAGAGGAGCGGGCACGAGTGGGTACGGTGTTCTGAGCCTTGATACCCCAGAGCAGATCTGCCCGCTTGATTGACGGTGAACTTGAAGGCATTACAATGGCGGGGCTTTGAAACCCCCAGGCCCCCTGCACGAGCAGAATGCCCGGGGCCCGGGCTGCGTGCCCTCCGCCTGGCCGGGTGGAGAAGCTCTGGTGGAAGTGGGGGCGGGTGAGTGGCGCGGGGGTCTCGGGCACTTCGGGGCCAGAGCGCCAGTGATGATCTGCATCTGATGACGGCGATACACAGCAGCACCTGTGTGACTTTTCCAGGTTGCAGTGTTAGCTGGAGTAGGAAAGGGCCACCCCTCCACTGTTGCCTGGAAGACGCCCCGGGCAGAGGAGCCTGGCGGGCTGCAGTCCGTGGGCTCCCGCCACTGAGCCTGCGCGCACGGCAGCCGCCAGGTGGCGCCCTGGTGGGGGCTTAGGGCTGTCAAGGGGGCGGGGCGGGGCGGGGCGGGGCGGGCCCGACCCTCCCCGGCCTGGTGGTCCAGGCCACGCTTCCCCCGTTCGGTCTCCTGAACCTGGCCTTGTGGACCCTCTCTGGGCTTCAGGCCGAGTCCACCGTCCCCCCACCCCTCGCGCCATCCCTTTCCTCTTGGAGGCAGCTCCGTCGCCTCACTTCTTCCATCCTGGCCAGGCCACCATCTCCCTTAAAGGCACGGCATCCTCCTGGACCCTGCCGGCCCAGAGGAACGCCTGGAGTTTGCCCGACCCCCTGCAGCCCCGCCTCCCCGCTGCTCTCCCTGCTGGCTCCCCCTCCCTCGGGCCTGCTTTCCGCCCGACCTGCTCCAGACGGGCAGATGCCCGGCTCCTGCGGCCTAAGGCCGGCCCCTCGGCATGCCGGCCACAGTAGCGCCCTTTTCTGTACTGAGAGGAGTCCACGACCACGGACTGCTCTCTACTTCCTGATTGTTCTGCTTGGTAGAACGCGGAACAAAGTCTGCTCCCCACCCTCCACCAGCCTCCCCCAGCTCCTACACGGGACCTCCTCTCGTCTCCCAGCGGCGCCCACGGCCCGCTTTCCCTGAAGCCACCAGGGGGATGCCTGCGAACCACGAGCGGACCAGGGGGCTTGAGCGGCCTGACCCGCCCGGGGCCTCCTCGTCCTCGTCCGCCCCCCACCCCGCTTCCCTCGCGGGTGACTTCTCCACTCTCCATGCAGGAGCGCTTGCCAGCAGCCCCGACCTGCCCGGCGGCCTCCTGGGCCCCTCCTCCACCCAGCATGTCCTGGTGCTGGTGGTCCGTCCCTCCACCTTGTCGGCCTCCGGTGGCAGGGCTGTGGACCGCTGTTCCCTGCACGGGGCCCAGCAGGCAGCAGGTCTTAACAAACACTTGGTAAAATACTGAAAGCTTGTTTACTTGTGGTGTCGCGCTACCCCTGCCCCCGTGCCTGGTGCCCAGCTCAGAGCCTGCACCCGGCGCTTGCTGATTGACTCATGAAGGGAACGCGCGGCCCAGCCGGCGCCAGGACACTGCAAACAAGCAGCCAACTGTGGACAGCGTCCCCCCGTCCGTCCCTATAAGACCTGCGTCCTCCGTGGGACCACTCCTGCCCCGGGCCCACTTGCCAGCACCGGGCTGCCTCCCCAAGACCCCTCCCTAGGGATCCCAACCCCGCGGGACCCCTCCTCAGCTCCTGCTGGGCAGGTCCCCCGCCGCCTTCCCCAAGGCCTCCGTCCTCGAGACTCAGCCGGCCCGTGCGGGTCCTCCAGGCCTCCCCTCTTGAGTCCCCGCCAGCCCAGAAGTGGGACTCCCGCCCGGCCCGCCCCTTGCTTCGCGCAGGCGCCGAGGCCCGGCCCTCCCACCCCAGCCCCGGCGGCCGAGGGGCGGGCGCCGGCTGGTCCAGGCGGCCGCGGCTCCATGGGGCTCCTGGGGCTGCTGAGCCTGCTGCACTCGGCCTTCTTCGGGGACCAGGTAGGGCGTGGGGGTCCCGGTCTGGGGATAGGGTCTAGCTGCGGACGCGGCTGGGGCGGGAGGGCCGCAGCCCTGGGTGCGGTGAGCACCGCGGGGACGGGGATCGCGGCATACGGAGGCCCCAGGGCACGCGCAGGGTTTCGCCACGGGTCTGGGGTCTCGCGCGATCGCTGTGGAGACCGTTGCCAGGGAAACCGCCTCAGGTCGTCGGCAGGGCTGGGAGCCCCTCCCCCGCGCCGCAGTCACGGCCTCCCGCCGCTCCCGGGCTGCGCAGCGCGCAGGGGGCCTCCGACTGAGAACCCGCGACCCTCCTCTCCATGCAGGAGCGCTTGCCAGCAGCCCCGACCTGCCCGGCGGCCTCCTGGGCCCCTCCTCCACCCAGCATGTCCTGGTGCTGGTGGTCCGTCCCTCCACCTTGTCGGCCTCCGGTGGCAGGGCTGTGGACCGCTGTTCCCTGCACGGGGCCCAGCAGGCAGCAGGTCTTAACAAACACTTGGTAAAATACTGAAAGCTTGTTTACTTGTGGTGTCGCGCTACCCCTGCCCCCGTGCCTGGTGCCCAGCTCAGAGCCTGCACCCGGCGCTTGCTGATTGACTCATGAAGGGAACGCGCGGCCCAGCCGGCGCCAGGACACTGCAAACAAGCAGCCAACTGTGGACAGCGTCCCCCCGTCCGTCCCTATAAGACCTGCGTCCTCCGTGGGACCACTCCTGCCCCGGGCCCACTTGCCAGCACCGGGCTGCCTCCCCAAGACCCCTCCCTAGGGATCCCAACCCCGCGGGACCCCTCCTCAGCTCCTGCTGGGCAGGTCCCCCGCCGCCTTCCCCAAGGCCTCCGTCCTCGAGACTCAGCCGGCCCGTGCGGGTCCTCCAGGCCTCCCCTCTTGAGTCCCCGCCAGCCCAGAAGTGGGACTCCCGCCCGGCCCGCCCCTTGCTTCGCGCAGGCGCCGAGGCCCGGCCCTCCCACCCCAGCCCCGGCGGCCGAGGGGCGGGCGCCGGCTGGTCCAGGCGGCCGCGGCTCCATGGGGCTCCTGGGGCTGCTGAGCCTGCTGCACTCGGCCTTCTTCGGGGACCAGGTAGGGCGTGGGGGTCCCGGTCTGGGGATAGGGTCTAGCTGCGGACGCGGCTGGGGCGGGAGGGCCGCAGCCCTGGGTGCGGTGAGCACCGCGGGGACGGGGATCGCGGCATACGGAGGCCCCAGGGCACGCGCAGGGTTTCGCCACGGGTCTGGGGTCTCGCGCGATCGCTGTGGAGACCGTTGCCAGGGAAACCGCCTCAGGTCGTCGGCAGGGCTGGGAGCCCCTCCCCCGCGCCGCAGTCACGGCCTCCCGCCGCTCCCGGGGCTGCGCAGGCGCAGCCACGCCGCGCCCAGCCTAACGCCTCCGACTGAGAACCCCGCGACCCCTCCTCTCCTTGCGGATCAGGAGGCCGGCCAGTGCGGGAGCGCGGCGGCGGGGGCTCGCTGTGCCGGGGCTCGCCAGGCGCGGGCGGGCGGGCGGAGGGCGTGCCACGCCCTTCGCCCTTCCAGGCCTCGGTTTCCCCTTCTGGACCCCGAGCATGGGGTGGCTTAGCTGCTCGCCCACGCTGAGGTTCATATGAATGTCCGTCCCACCGGGCCCGAGCGCTTTGCTTAGCTCCCAAATCCGAATCCTGGGACTATAGCATCCCATCCCTAGGAAGAAACAGGCTGGGGGTGCAGCGGCGAACCCAAGGTCACGCCTCGAGCTGGGCTGGAGCCCGAGGGCGCGGCAGAGGCGTGCGCACAGGACAGAGGCCCGAGGCCGGCGGGAGCTGTCCACGGTGCTGAAGGGCCGCGCGCCCGGCCCCGCCACGCCCGGGACGCCGAGGCCCAGAACCGCGGCTAGGCCACTCATGCCGGGTGGGGACTCGGCAAGGCCGCCTGGAGCAGCCGGCCCCAGCACGCCCCCACCTCCAACGGCGTTTCCTCCGCACCTGGCAGGATTCAGTCCCCCGGCCTGAGCCTATGTCTGTGATCTCAGGACCACCTGGTGCCTTCCTGTTCCCCTGCCCCCCTCAGCCAGCTCCGAGTCGGGGCGCTTCTGGTTCCACCCCCAGCCCCTCACACAGCTGAGGCTCAGTGGGGGAGGGGGGAACCCAGAGGGTAGAGCGGCTCCGCGTCAGGCTCAGAAGCACCAAGAGGGAACCTGGCTGTGTGCCCCGCCAGGGCGGGCGCGGGGGTAGGGCGTTTCATGGTGGGGAGGGGCTGGAGGTGACACCAGAGAGGGAGCCTGGGAAGCGGCCTCCCAGTGGGCCTGGGCACAGCTTCTTAGGGCCCCCAGTACTGAGCTCGGGGTCCTGGCATTCCCTGAGGGGTACAAAGGCCTCGTGGCTCTAGAACCTCCATTCTGGCTGTGGCTCAGAGATTTGCAGGGTCCGGTCTGGGACGGCGTCAGGGACACGACGCTCCAGAGGCTTGGGGCAGCGGTCTTGTGCCTTGAGATCTCAGCCCTCAGTCCCCTGGCCGCCCGACGTGGGAGCTGACTCACTAGAGAAGACCTGGATGCTGGGAAAGACGGAGGCGAAGGGAGAAGAGGGAGGCAGAGGAAGGGATGGTTGGATGGCCTCACTGACTCAGTGGACATGGCTGGAGCAAACTCTGGGAGAGAGTGAAGGGCAGGGAAGCCCGGTGTGCGGCAGTCTCGGGGGTCACAGTCAGACACGACTGAGCGACTGACCGAGACTCAGCCCTCGTGCGTCTGGCTTTCCAGGCCCCCGCCACAGCCGCGGGGATGAGGAATGCCCAGGGAGTGCTTGGTGGGACTCATGCATGACTCAACCACGGCTGCCTGGCCTGGCCTCAGCCTCCCCCTGTGTACTAGGATGGGGCTGGCCACTGGACCCTCCAAGCCCTGCCAGCTCTGACGTCCTGGCTGACCGTGCCACCTGAGATGGGCTGGGGCCGGGGATTCTCCAGTCCACCTCCCAGTGAGCAAAACGGGAAACTCAGGCCGGAAAGAGCCCTGCACGAGGTGGGGACTCGGCAAGGCCGCCTGGAGCAGCCGGCCCCAGCACGCCCCCACCTCCAACGGCGTTTCCTCCGCACCTGGCAGGATTCAGTCCCCCGGCCTGAGCCTATGTCTGTGATCTCAGGACCACCTGGTGCCTTCCTGTTCCCCTGCCCCCCTCAGCCAGCTCCGAGTCGGGGCGCTTCTGGTTCCACCCCCAGCCCCTCACACAGCTGAGGCTCAGTGGGGGAGGGGGGAACCCAGAGGGTAGAGCGGCTCCGCGTCAGGCTCAGAAGCACCAAGAGGGAACCTGGCTGTGTGCCCCGCCAGGGCGGGCGCGGGGGTAGGGCGTTTCATGGTGGGGAGGGGCTGGAGGTGACACCAGAGAGGGAGCCTGGGAAGCGGCCTCCCAGTGGGCCTGGGCACAGCTTCTTAGGGCCCCCAGTACTGAGCTCGGGGTCCTGGCATTCCCTGAGGGGTACAAAGGCCTCGTGGCTCTAGAACCTCCATTCTGGCTGTGGCTCAGAGATTTGCAGGGTCCGGTCTGGGACGGCGTCAGGGACACGACGCTCCAGAGGCTTGGGGCAGCGGTCTTGTGCCTTGAGATCTCAGCCCTCAGTCCCCTGGCCGCCCGACGTGGGAGCTGACTCACTAGAGAAGACCTGGATGCTGGGAAAGACGGAGGCGAAGGGAGAAGAGGGAGGCAGAGGAAGGGATGGTTGGATGGCCTCACTGACTCAGTGGACATGGCTGGAGCAAACTCTGGGAGAGAGTGAAGGGCAGGGAAGCCCGGTGTGCGGCAGTCTCGGGGGTCACAGTCAGACACGACTGAGCGACTGACCGAGACTCAGCCCTCGTGCGTCTGGCTTTCCAGGCCCCCGCCACAGCCGCGGGGATGAGGAATGCCCAGGGAGTGCTTGGTGGGACTCATGCATGACTCAACCACGGCTGCCTGGCCTGGCCTCAGCCTCCCCCTGTGTACTAGGATGGGGCTGGCCACTGGACCCTCCAAGCCCTGCCAGCTCTGACGTCCTGGCTGACCGTGCCACCTGAGATGGGCTGGGGCCGGGGATTCTCCAGTCCACCTCCCAGTGAGCAAAACGGGAAACTCAGGCCGGAAAGAGCCCTGCACGAGGTCAGGGAAGGGAGGCCCCGGGCTCTGTCCTCGCCCATCCCCGCCCAGCCCCAGCCCTCCCCTACGGGGACGGCCCCTGCTCTGAACGCCTGGCCGCACTCCTGGTCCAGCGCCCCCGCCCTCGGCCCTCGGTGGCCCCAACAGAAGCCCTTAGGTCTTGGGGGAGCTCGGTCTCGGCCCTCGGTGGCCCACCGGAAGCCCTTAGGTCTCGGGGGAGCTCGGACAGCCCCTGGCTGCAGGCATCGGGCCTGCGGCTCCCTCCGCCTGGGGGCTCTTCCCCTCCTGGATCCCACGCCCAGCCTGGCTTCACCCCGCAGAGGCCCAGGATCCGTGTCCCCTTCTCGGGGAGCCTTCCCGGCCTCTGGAAAGCCTCCTGCCACGGCGGCCCTGCCGAGCCCGCGGGCGGGGGCAGCTCCGGAGGCTCCACGGCGGGCGTGACAGTCGAGCTCCGCGTCCTCGGGGCCGCGCTCTCCTGGGCTGGGGCACATGGGGCCTCCTGCGACCGGCCCGACCGGAAACAACGTGGCCCCGTGTCCTTGGCTGCCCTCCGGCCCCGTCCTTCCTCGCACCCGTCTCTACAAGGCCCGCGGCCAGCTCCCCACGGCCCGGGGGGCAAAACCGAGGGTCTCCAGGGTAACGGCAGCTTTCCCCGGCCCCCCGGCCCGGAGAGGACAGAGGCGGGTCCCGAGGCCTGTCTTGTGGCCCTGGCACCTCCATCGCTTTGGGCCACAGGCGGCCTGAGCTGCCGATGCTGTCTCCGGGTCACAGTCAGACACGACTGAGCGACCGACCGCGACGCAGCCCTCTTGCGTCTGACTTGCCAGTCCCCCGCCACAGCCGCGGGGATGAGGAGGGCCCAGGGAGTGCTTGGTGGGACTCATGCATGACTCAACCACGGCTGCCTGGCCTGGCCTCAGCCTCCCCCTGTGTACTAGGATGGGGCTGGCCACTGGACCCTCCAAGCCCTGCCAGCTCTGACGTCCTGGCTGACCGTGCCACCTGAGATGGGCTGGGGCCGGGGATTCTCCAGTCCACCTCCCAGTGAGCAAAACGGGAAACTCAGGCCGGAAAGAGCCCTGCACGAGGTCAGGGAAGGGAGGCCCCGGGCTCTGTCCTCGCCCATCCCCGCCCAGCCCCAGCCCTCCCCTACGGGGACGGCCCCTGCTCTGAACGCCTGGCCGCACTCCTGGTCCAGCGCCCCCGCCCTCGGCCCTCGGTGGCCCCAACAGAAGCCCTTAGGTCTTGGGGGAGCTCGGTCTCGGCCCTCGGTGGCCCACCGGAAGCCCTTAGGTCTCGGGGGAGCTCGGACAGCCCCTGGCTGCAGGCATCGGGCCTGCGGCTCCCTCCGCCTGGGGGCTCTTCCCCTCCTGGATCCCACGCCCAGCCTGGCTTCACCCGCAGAGGCCCAGGATCCGTGTCCCCTTCTCGGGGAGCCTTCCCGGCCTCTGGAAAGCCTCCTGCCACGGCGGCCCTGCCGAGCCCGCGGGCGGGGGCAGCTCCGGAGGCTCCACGGCGGGCGTGACAGTCGAGCTCCGCGTCCTCGGGGCCGCGCTCTCCTGGGCTGGGGCACATGGGGCCTCCTGCGACCGGCCCGACCGGAAACAACGTGGCCCCGTGTCCTTGGCTGCCCTCCGGCCCCGTCCTTCCTCGCACCCGTCTCTACAAGGCCCGCGGCCAGCTCCCCACGGCCCGGGGGGCAAAACCGAGGGTCTCCAGGGTAACGGCAGCTTTCCCCGGCCCCCCGGCCCGGAGAGGACAGAGGCGGGTCCCGAGGCCTGTCTTGTGGCCCTGGCACCTCCATCGCTTTGGGCCACAGGCGGCCTGAGCTGCCGATGCTGTCTCCGGGTGCCAAACCCTCCAAGAACTCCGGGAACTCACTGAGGACCTGAGGCAGCTGGGGAGGGGTCCTCTGGGGACCCGACCTGTTCCTTCAAGGCTGAATTATGGGTTCCACGTGGGACAGCCAGAGCGATTCAGAGAAAACCAAGGATCTAGGGGTATGGAGAGGGAAGAGGGGCACGGAGGTGCTGACACCCTACCAAGGAGACAGGGAGAGATGCAAGGTCTCAGGTGCTTCCCCAGCCTGCCCGCCCGCCCCCAGCTCACCCTCCTCATGCCACCCAGGACTCTCCTGCGAGGTCCCCAACCCTGGCCTGCCCTGGCCCGTCGTTACACACGGCCAGACCCGATCCGCGGGGAGGGGCCCCCTGCCCCGCGGCCCCTGGCGCTTCTCTCCCTCCGCCCCGGGATTCTGATGCAACACCCACGACTGGACGCCTCCCTCTCCGACTCTGCGATCCTCCCGCTGCGGGGGCTCAGAGGCCATTTCTCCCCAGCATGGAGTGGAGGACGAGAGGTCATGGCCATTGGGGTGCTTCCTTTCGTTACGGCTGGGGTTCACCCCCACACACGCACCCCCCCAACCCTGGCACAGGCCCGACGCCCAGCCGCCAGCGGCGGTCCCCGCCCCGGCTCGCCATTGGCTGTTGCCATGGCACCAGCCCATCTTCCTGCGCCGCCATTGGCCGCTGCGCCCGCATCCCCATCCCGCATCCTCCCCCGCTCGCGGTGGTCTCGCCCAGCGCCCTGAGCGGCGGCGCCGCCTGGCGAGGCCCGGACCGGGCTTTGTCCGCCCCGGAGCCCCCTCTCCGCTCCGCCGAAACCCCGGGACCCTGGAGCCTGTGCTCCGCGGCCGCCCCAGCTCTAGAGGTCTGGGAGCTTGGGCGGGGCCGGCGTAGCTGGCAGGAGGGAGGAAGACCCAGCCCCCGGGAGATAAAGTAAGCGGCGCCTTCCCTGGGTGGAGGGCAGGGGGGCGGCCTCGCCTCGCTGGAGTCTCCGTCCTCTCTCCGCCTCGCCTGCACGCACACTGGAGCCTCCATTTCTTCAGGGTGGGGCCAGAGGCGAAACCGTGTCCCAGGGAGGTGGGCGTCTGCGTCGCTGCCGCTGGTCCCATGCAATCCCCCGCGCGTAGGCGTCCACACCCAGGCCTCCCTGAGTCCGCGGGCTGACCAGTGCGCGCCTAGGGGGGTGCGCTGCACCTCGCTGGGTATCAGCTCAATTGGAGGTAATGCGGCCCCTCGCTGCCCCTGAAGGCAGCCCCCCAGCTGCTGGTGCTTTCCGCTGGTGATGGCGATCTCTGATGAGTCCCCAAGGCAGCCAGGGGTGAGGGGCAGGCGGGAGGGCTTCCAGGAGGAGGCTGCACTGTGAGGGATGGCCTCACAGTGTGTCCAGGCCCGGGGGAGGGAGAGCTGCCAGTGGCCGTGACGCAGGGCCTCTGGGAGGGAGTCGCAGCTTCTGCTGAGGGCCCTGGGGAGCTCTGGGGGCACTAGCACTGGGGGGAACAGCGTCCCGCTTGTGACAGGCCAAGCTCCCTCGGGCTGTGTGGAAAGTGGATCTTGGGAGGCCAGGAGGTGGCTGGCGCGGCGGCCCCGAGGGGCCCCCTGGGCAGAGCTTGAGGGGCTTGTGGGAGCTGGGGCTGGGGACCCAGGTTGGAATGAGCCGGGGAAGCCTGGGGGCTGGCTCGACTGCCAGGCTCAGTTTGATGGGGACTCAGGAGAGGCCGCTGGGCGTAGGGGAGAGAAAGGTCTGCGGCTGGGCCGGGCATTCCGAGGAGCCCGCGAGGGCCGCCCGGGAGGCGCTGCAGGAGTGCCGGGTGTGGGCGTGGAGGGCTGCGCTCAGGCCCGCTGCTGCCCGGGCTGGGCGCGCGGGGCGGCCTCCCCGGAGACGCAGGCCCAGCCAGACCCCAGGGCCTCCCCTCAGCGCCTCTCGGTCCTGACCCGGCTGGGACCCCCGACGGAGTCGCGGGCAGTATGGTGTCGCCGTGAGAGCGGAGCCTGTGGTCTTCCGGCACTGGCCCCCCCACCTGCCTCTCTCTCCCCCCGGGACTGTCCCGTCCCCCTGTCAGTTGTGGTTGGCTCCGTGACCGCCAGCCCGCCTGGCCGTGGAGTCGGCCCGCAAGACAGGCCTGGCAGACCGAGTCCTCCCCATTCCCCAGATGTGCAGACTGAGGCTTGTGGGGGGGCGGGGCTGGTAGGCCTCCAGCACTGCCTGGACTTGTGGGCACTTCCAGGGCAGGGTCTGGGCTTCAACTGTGCTTGGTGTGGCCCCCCAGCTCAGTGTCCCTCTCTGGAAACCGGTTTATGGTGGTCACTTGGGGCCCAAGGCTCGGGACAGTGACGAGGCATCCGACGACAGGGCCGGGCAGGCAGCACATCCTCCGAGTGCACGGCCGACGCTGTGCCCGGCCAGGGCCGAGCTCCCCGCCCTGCTCCAGCTGCAGCTGGCCCCTGGGCTCCCTGGGGGGGCGGGGGCCTCCAGGAGCGAGGCCGGGGGTGGGGCGGAGGGAAGGGGCAGGTGCCCCCTGTGGGCAGGGGCGGTTGACTAACTTGGGGGGGAGCCCAGGAAGGAGGCGGCGGAGGGGATGGGCTGCCATTGGTGCGCCTCAGACAAAGGCGGAGGGAGGGGTGAGGCCGACGGGAAGGGAACAAAGAGGAAGGGGGCCCTGGCGGCCGGCTCCGCCAGGAGGGCCAGCCCCAGCGAGGAGGCACCGGCCGGCCGGACCGACGGGGAGGCTGGGCCAGAGCGAGGAAGGACAGCCGGACACAGACAGACAAAGAAGCCGGCGGCGGTGGCGGCGCCCCGGGGGCGGGGCGGGGGTCCCGGGGCCGCAGGGACGAGCGGAGGGCGGACGGCAAGGGCACCAGCCGCTGCTGGAGGGGGCAGGGGGTGGCGGGCGTCAGGGCTGCGCTCAGGCCCGCTGCTGCCCGGGCTGGGCGCGCGGGGCGGCCTCCCCGGAGACGCAGGCCCAGCCAGACCCCAGGGCCTCCCCTCAGCGCCTCTCGGTCCTGACCCGGCTGGGACCCCCGACGGAGTCGCGGGCAGTATGGTGTCGCCGTGAGAGCGGAGCCTGTGGTCTTCCGGCACTGGCCCCCCCACCTGCCTCTCCCCCCGGGACTGTCCCGTCCCCCTGTCAGTTGTGGTTGGCTCCGTGACCGCCAGCCCGCCTGGCCGTGGAGTCGGCCCGCAAGACAGGCCTGGCAGACCGAGTCCTCCCCATTCCCCAGATGTGCAGACTGAGGCTTGTGGGGGGGCGGGGCTGGTAGGCCTCCAGCACTGCCTGGACTTGTGGGCACTTCCAGGGCAGGGTCTGGGCTTCAACTGTGCTTGGTGTGGCCCCCCAGCTCAGTGTCCCTCTCTGGAAACCGGTTTATGGTGGTCACTTGGGGCCCAAGGCTCGGGACAGTGACGAGGCATCCGACGACAGGGCCGGGCAGGCAGCACATCCTCCGAGTGCACGGCCGACGCTGTGCCCGGCCAGGGCCGAGCTCCCCGCCCTGCTCCAGCTGCAGCTGGCCCCTGGGCTCCCTGGGGGGGCGGGGGCCTCCAGGAGCGAGGCCGGGGGTGGGGCGGAGGGAAGGGGCAGGTGCCCCCTGTGGGCAGGGGCGGTTGACTAACTTGGGGGGGAGCCCAGGAAGGAGGCGGCGGAGGGGATGGGCTGCCATTGGTGCGCCTCAGACAAAGGCGGAGGGAGGGGTGAGGCCGACGGGAAGGGAACAAAGAGGAAGGGGGCCCTGGCGGCCGGCTCCGCCAGGAGGGCCAGCCCCAGCGAGGAGGCACCGGCCGGCCGGACCGACGGGGAGGCTGGGCCAGAGCGAGGAAGGACAGCCGGACACAGACAGACAAAGAAGCCGGCGGCGGTGGCGGCGCCCCGGGGGCGGGGCGGGGGTCCCGGGGCCGCAGGGACGAGCGGAGGGCGGACGGCAAGGGCACCAGCCGCTGCTGGAGGGGGCAGGGGGTGGCGGGCGTCAGGGCTCCAGGGTCCAGGGGACCATTGTAGTTCTGAGTCCGTCTGTCCGACTGTCGGGGCTCCACCGTGGGCCTGTCTGCCTCTTCCTGAGAACCTTCGAGACACCTCATTGTCCAGTGTCTCGGCCAGCTGGCCGTCTGTCCGCCCAGCCTCCGGGCAGCTGTGCGCCTTCAGGAGGGGATGTTGGCTGATGGTCTGTCTGTCTGTCTCTGGCTGAGTGTCCGTGAGCCTGAGGGCGCTGGCTGACGAGCCTCCCGGCCAGGCTGGGTCGTCAGGCTGTCCAGCTGTCGCCTGCCGTCCAGGAGCCCGCAGCAAGGGCCCACGTCTGCGCGTCCTGCCTGTCGGTCAGTCGGGCTGTCTGAGCACCGGCCCGACGGCTCTGTTCCTCGTCTCTTATTGTCCCCACCGGTCTGTCTGTCACTCCATCTGCCAGGCGGTCTGTCCCCCAGACCCCTGGGGCCGGTACCGTCCCACCTGCAGCATCCATCCAGCCGCCCCTGCCTGGGACGCCCCCCGGGGCCGGGCAGGAGGGCCAGAGCCAAGGTCGGGGCCGCCCACGCCCTCGACTCTCAGCGGCCCCCTCTCTCCCGCGGCCCAGGCGCTTCAGGAGCTGACGATGACGAGCTCCGTGGCGCCCTACGAGCAGCTGGTGCGGCAGGTGGAGGCCCTGAAGGCCGAGAACAGCCACCTGAGGCAGGAGCTCCGGGACAATTCAAGCCACCTGTCCAAGCTGGAGACGGAGACGTCAGGAATGAAGGTGGGAAGGGAGGCGAGGCGGAGGGCGCGGGCTCGGGGCGCTGGGACCGACACCAGGGATGGGTGGGCAGGACTAGCTGCACCCGACAGGGTGTGGGCGCGGGCACCCGGGCAGCACCGGCCGCCGTCTCTCTCGCCTCCGTCTTCAGGAGATCCTGCAGCACTTACAGGGCAAGCTGGAGCAGGAGGCCCGCCTGCTGGTGTCCTCGGGACAGACGGAGGTGCTGGAGCAGCTGAAAGGTGGGGCGCAGACCCAGGGCTCCTCGGCCGACGGGGAGGAGGGGAGGCGGCGAGCGGCGCTGACCGTGGCCTCTCGCTCTGCGCCCCCCAGCCCTGCAGGTGGACATCAGCAGCCTGTATAACCTCAAGTTCCAGCCCCCAGCGCTGGCCCCCGAGCCTACGGCCCGGACCCCCGAGGGAAGTCCGGTGCACAGCTCCGGGCCCTCCAAGGACAGCTTCGGGGAGCTGAGCCGGGCCACCATCCGGCTTCTGGAGGAGCTGGACCGGGAACGGTGAGACGGGGGGATCTCCACGGCCCTCAGGCGCCCCAGCCCGCCCCCACGCCACCGTAGGGGGCACCTCAGCCCCCTTCCCTGGTCCAACGGACCTCAGCTGGAGGACAAAGAGGAGGGGCTGCTCCGCAGAGGCTGAGGCTCCTGGGAGACGCCCCCAGGGGTCCGGACACACAGGCGTTGCCAGGGACGGGGCTGTGTCCAGTGCCAGGGCTCGGAGTCGGGCCTGGAGCCAGAGGGACTCAAGGGGAGCTTTGTAGAGAAGGGCGGCAGCCCAGGACGCCCGGGCCCGAGGCCAGGGGAGGCAGGGTCCGGGCCTCTGGGTCAGCTCGGCTGGGTTGGGCGGGGCCGGGTAGGGCCGCTCTGGAGAAGCCTGGAGGTCCCTCCATGCGGGAACCCTCGCCCCTGCCAGCCTCAGACTTCCTCCCTGCAGAACGGGAGGAGCGGTGTCTCTGCTCGGGGCATGAGGCCATCGAGCCTCAGTGTGGCCCATGTGGGCCAGAGGGCAAGCAGCCAGTGGTGGAGGAGGGCTGGAACAGCGTGCTCAGAGCCTTTCTCCAAGGATCACAATTTACAAAGGAGGTGGCTTTTTTACCTTTAATGAATTTCTGCACCCCATCCCCACCCCAGTGCTGGAAGCACCAGGGGCGATGAAACTTTGTCCTTTTTTTTTCCAGACCATTTCTTTTCCCTTATTGTTTAAATTTTAGTCTCTTTTATTGGTCACTCATTTATTTTCATCCATCTTAATTCTTTGGTCTGTGTGGGCCTCCCATCGCGGTGGCCCCTCTTGTCGCAGGGCGCCAGCTCTGAGCCCACGCCTCCAGAGCGCTGACTCGTCATTGGACACACGGGTCCAGCCGGTCCACGGCATCTGAGATCCTCCCGTGCCAGGGATCGAACCGGTACCCCTTGCATTGCAAGGCGGACTCTTTACCCACGGGACCACCAGGGAGTCCCCGAAACTTTGTCTTTTTAAACCTGACACCCAGCAAGCACCTAGGAAGAGATTTCTAAAACCAGGGGCGGTCGCCGGGGCTCCCGGCCTGAGAGCCCGCACCCAACGCCCTGCCTTCCCCCAGGTGCTTCCTGTTGAATGAGATTGAGAAGGAGGAAAAGGAGAAGCTCTGGTATTACTCTCAGCTGCAGGGCTTATCCAAGCGCCTGGATGAGCTCCCGCACGTGGAGACGGTGAGCTCCCGGGGCAGCGCCGGGGTCGCGGGCCCAGTCCACGGAAGGGGCGGGGCGGAGGGAGGCCCCGCCCCTCCCGGCCGCCCCCTCACTGCGGCCCGCCCGCCCCTCCAGCAGTTCTCCATGCAGATGGACCTGATCCGGCAGCAGCTGGAGTTCGAGGCCCAGCACATCCGTTCGCTGATGGAGGAGCGCTTCGGCACCTCGGACGAGATGGTGCAGCGGGCTCAGGTGCGTCGGGGGCGTGCACCAGTGGGCGGATCAGAGCGCAGATGTCGTTGTGGGAGGAGTCTGGGTTAATGGGCGGGGTTATATGTCTGCGGGCGAATCAGAGGGCAGAGACTCCTGTGGGTGAAGCCCGGTGTCTGCGGCTAAGCCAGACTAAGGACGGAGCCAAAGCGGGCCTCGGCCGGAGGCCGTGCTCAGAGGGCAGAGTCCCGGGCGATGGGCGTGGGGCAGGCAGCGAGCGGAGCCGGGTCTGAACAAGACTTGGCTGTCGACCGTCAAATGGCGGGACCATGTCAGAAAGGTCTGGAGGAGTGACCGGGGGTCTAAGCTGTGGGCAAGGCCAGAGCCTCGCCGCACCGGACCTTGGGTGGGGCCAGGACGTGGGCGGAGCTAAGCGACCGGGTGGGCTTTGGATTGGGGGCGGAGCTAAGCAATTGGGTGGGATTGGATGGGGGCGGAGCTAAGTGATCGGGTGGGGTTTGGACTGGGGGCGGGGCCATATTGGGGCGAGGGCGGCGTGGCATTTCCACAGGGTGCATTTTCTCCCACGCAGATCCGTGCTTCCCGCTTGGAGCAGATCGACAAGGAGCTGCTGTCTGCCCAGGACCGGGTGCAGCAGACCGAGCCCCAGGTACCAGGTGGGGCGGAGCCGGGGCCCTAGTGGGAGATGACAGCCGAGGCATTAAGGGGACCCTCAGGACTGCCCACGGGGAAGGAGCTGTCTACAGTCCGCCCCGCGTCTTCATCGGCAGTCTGGGGGCTCTGTGGGGTGCCCTGGACGGAAGCCACAGGCCTGATGCCCTCCCCACAGGCCTTGCTGGCAGTGAAGTCGATGTCCATGGACGAGGACACGGAGAACGAGGCCCCCACGCACCCTGAGGATGGTGCCCCTCAGCCGGGCAACAGCAAGGTGAGGGGAGTCCAGGCCGGGGGATGCTCACAGGGGGAGTAGGGGAGGGCGGCGGCTCGGTCGGGATCCACAGCGAAGTGGGTCCGGAATCCCTGCCGCATTTGAAGGGCCCTCCCTCCCTAGGCTGCTGGGACGCGTCCCCTGAGTGGGAGCGCGTGCTGAGGCCGGATTGTGGTCTGGAGCCTCCGTGGGTGAGGCTGCCTGCCCCGGGTATCTGGAGGGCATGCTGGACTTTGATGTGAGGGGCCACTCGTAGGAGTCCTGGTGATTTCGGTGGGGCTGGGGGCGTCCCTGCAGCAGGGGGTGCGGGGGTGCGGGTGCGCGTTGTTCTCCAGGAGGACGCAGGCTGACTGTCGCGGGGTGAGCGAGAGATTCTCCCGGCTCGGGTGACGGCCCTTGTTTGCAGGAGTCACCAGGGGCTGGGGGCCTCCCCCCTCTGACGTCTCCTGCCCTCGTAGGTGGAGGTGGTCTTCTGGCTGCTGTCCATGCTGGCGACGCGGGACCAGGAGGACACGGCGCGGACGCTGCTCGCCATGTCCAGCTCGCCCGAGAGCTGCGTGGCCATGCGTCGTTCCGGCTGCCTGCCGCTGCTGCTGCAGATCCTGCACGGCACCGAGGCGGGGGCGGGCGGCCGCAGCGGGACGCCCGGGGCCGTGGGCGCCAAGGACGCGCGCATGCGCGCCAACGCCGCGCTGCACAACATCGTCTTCTCCCAGCCGGACCAGGGGCTGGCGCGCAAGGAGATGCGGGTCCTGCACGTGCTGGAGCAGATCCGCGCCTACTGCGAGACCTGCTGGGACTGGCTGCAGGCCCAGGACGGCGGGCCCGAGCGCGGCGGCGCCGGTGAGTGCCAGCCTGGGCTCGCGGGTGGGGCGGCACCGTGGGGTATCTGGGGCCTCCGGGTTTCCCCCGGGCACCTGCGCGGTGCCTTGCGCTGGCCGAGGCCTCATGGGAGCCCGTGAAGACAGCCTCGCGAAAGGACCCCCACAAACAGCCCAGGCCACCGGGTAGGTGCTCAGGAAACCCGTGGATTGTAGGCAAGCCTCGCAGCGTGTGCGCACAGTTTCAGATTCCTAGCTTTTTGCGGCTGGCTGCAGTTAGTATTGGATGCTGAGCGCCGGGCTGGGTGAGGCAGGGCCTTCCTTGTTCACTCCAGAGGGCCTGTGAAGGAGGACCCCTGCCCCAGGAGCGACCCCCACCAGCCCAGAGTGCAGCACTTGGAGAGGCGCTGGGGGTTGTGCAGGCCCGCGGAGTGCAGACTGCAGGGAGGGCGGGGACCCCGTCCGGCCAAGTCTCCTGGAGCGGGAGGGCTCTGACACAGTGCCCCTGCCCGCAGCCCCGGTCCCCATCGAGCCGCAGATCTGCCAGGCCACCTGCGCCGTGATGAAGCTGTCCTTCGATGAGGAATACCGCCGCGCCATGAACGAGCTAGGTGCGTGTCCCTCGCCCGGCCCGGCTGCAGGCCGCCTCCAGCGCGGGGCAGGCTCTCGGCTCGGACGACAGGGGAGGGGCTGGGAAGCCAGGAGCAGAGGGGAACTGAGGCTGCCGGTGCTCGGGACACGGCGACCCTGGAAAGTTTTAGGCTTGGGAATGTTGCATCCTTTTCTCACGAAGGTCAGCTGAAACGTTGGGGACGGAAGTAGCAAGGGCCCCGGGTGACAGCCATGGGCTCCGTTTTACTCTAATTAATACAGAACGAGGCACTGCTTCTCTCCTGGCAGGCGGCCAGAGCCCGCGGAGGTTCTGCGACGGCGCATGTGGTCCGACTGCGCAGGCGCGGGCCTTCACCGCGCGGGGTGGGGCTGGGGGCGCGCGAGCCGGCGCAGCCTTTCTGGGGAGGGGCGGGGCGTCCGGAGCGGCGGACACCGTACAGAGGGGGCCCGGCTCTCCAGGCCTGCTCCCTTGGTGGCTGCCCGGGCCCTTGGGCGTCGCCGGTCCCTTCAGGAGGCCTGCGCGGTCCCACGGGAGGCAGGTGGGCGCGCTGATCCGGCTTTCCCACTCTCCTGTCCGCGGTGTGCTCCGTGGGCTTCCCAGGGGCTCCGACTCGGAGGACCGGGCTGTGCGTGCCCGGGTTAAGAGATGTCCGCATTTTAGTTTCTAGTGTGATAAATACTTTTTATTGGGGTAACAGTTGATTTATAATGTTGTGTTGGTTCAGGTGCCACCCCTCAGCCGCCGCAAGTCTGTTCTCTCTTATGAGCCTATTTCCGTTCTATACATAGGTTCACTTGTGTCATCGTTTATTTTGACTGTTTTTTAAAAGGTACTGTTTATTGATTTGGCTGCCCCGGGTCTCAGCTGTGGCATGTGGGATCTCGTTCCCTGGCCAGAGCTTGACCCGGGCTCCCTGCACGGGAAGCAGAGTGTCTCAGCCGAGCTCCATCTCCGAGGCCCTCCTTTAGACTACAGGTGGAAGGGATATCATGTGGTGTTTGTCTTTCTCTTTCTCAGAAAACCTGTCGTTTCATCCATGTTGCTGGAAATGGCAACATTTCTTTCTTCTTTATGGCTGAGTAATATTCTATTGTATAGACGGTACCACAGCCTCTGCATCCATCCATCCATTGACGGACATGCAGGTCACTTCCATGCCTTCTCGGCTGTTGTAACAGCGCTGCCATGGACTTAAGGATGCATGTGTCTTTTTGAATTATAGTTTTGTCTGGACGTAGGTATGCGTAGGAGTGGGCTTGCTGCCTCACGTGGCACCTCTGTGTTTAGTTTCCCAAGGAGCTTCCATAGTGGGGGCACCAACGCAGCCCCACCAGCTGTGCAGGAGGGCTCCTCCTGTCTGCGGTCTCCGGCATTTGTTCTTTGTCGACTTTTTTTTTTTTTAAAGATTTATTTATTTATTTATTTTGGGTGGGGGTCGGGTTGGGGAGGGAGGGGAGTGGGTGGGCCACTTCTATTGGTCTTTCATTTCTCTATTTTCATCCATCTTTGTTCTTTGGCTCCTGTGGGCCTCCCATTGCAGTGGCGTCTGTCAGTGCAGAGCACCGGCTCTGGGCGCATGCGCTCCAGAGCTCCGGCTCGGTAGCTGGACACATCAGTCCAGCCGCTCCGCGGCACGTGGGATCTTCCCAGGCCAGGGATCAAACCTGCGCCCCTTGCACTGCAAGGCAGTGTCCTTACCCACTGGACCACCAGGGAAGCCCCTTTGTCGACTTTTTAACGATGCCCTTTCTGACCTGTGAGAGGCGGTACCTCACTGTAGTTTTGATCTGCGTTTCTCTAATGGTTTGTGCTGTGGAGCATCTTTTGATGTCCCTGTTGGCCATCTGTCTTCTCTGGAGGAGTGTCTTTTTAGACCTTCTGCCCATTTTTTGATGGGGGTGTTTGTCTTTTGTTGTCGTCCATGGTGTGGTAAATACTGAAAGCTGTCATCCACGTGAACTCTTTGGGGTCCTCAGCGAGGGTTCAGAATGGACAGGGATTCTGAGATGGAAGTGTCGGCCCGCCACTGGCGTCCCCCAGGCAGGCGCGGGATGCAGGCGGCGTGCTCCCTATTTCCAGTGAAAGTGTCCCACCCACAGCTGGGCTCCACGTTTCTTCCTAGTGTTATTTTCTTCCTCTGTGTGGATCCACTTCTTGCCAGTGGCCTTTCAAGGCTAAGAAGCAAAAAGGGGCTTCCCTGGTGGTCCAGTGGGTAAAGAGTCCGCCCTGCGGTACAAGGGGCACCGGTTCGGTCCCTGACCAGGGAAGATCCCACGTGCCGCGGAGCAGCTGGGCCAGTGTGTCTAACGCCGAGGCAGTGCTCTGGAGCGCATGCGCCGAGCCAGTGCTCTGCAACAAGAGGGGCCACTGCAGTGGGAGGCCCACGCAGGCCAAAGGATAAAGATGGATGAAAGTAAATTATAAAAACAATTAAAAGGTCAAAATTTTGAAAATAGATGTAAAAAGGCTTTGGATGCTCCCCTCCCTCGATTTTGAATTATGTATCTAAACATTTTTTCAAATTGTGTTAAATTGTGTACAAAAGAAAATTTACTGTTTTTTAAAATATGTTTCATTTTATTCATGAATTTGGCTGAACCGGGACTTAGTTGCGGCTGGTGGGATCTAGTTCCCTGACCAGGGACTGAACCCAGGCCCCCGACATGGGGAGCCAAAGTCTTAGCCCCTGGACCAGCCGGGAAGCCCAGCGTTTACTTTTTTTTTTATTTTAACTTTTATTTTACTTTTAACTTTTACAGAGTTTTGTTGTTTACAGATATGTATGTTCCCAAATTGGTCATATGTATATCCCCCCCATCCCACCCTCCAGGCTCACACGGCACCTGCAGGATCCCTTTTCTCACAGAGCAATGACTAGAGCTGATTTTTCACGATGCCCTTTCTGTGGGGTTTTTCCAATGGTTTGTGCTGTGGAGCATCTTTTGATGTCCCTGTTGGCCATCTGTCTTCTCTGGAGGAGTGTCTTTTTAGACCTTCTGCCCATTTTTGATGGGGTGTTTGTCTTTTGTTGTCGTCCATGGTGTGGTAAATACTGAAAGCTGTCATCCACGTGAACTCTTTGGGGTCCTCAGCGAGGGTTCAGAATGGACAGGGATTCTGAGATGGAAGTGTCGGCCCGCCACTGGCGTCCCCCAGGCAGGCGCGGGATGCAGGCGGCGTGCTCCCTATTTCCAGTGAAAGTGTCCCACCCACAGCTGGGCTCCACGTTTCTTCCTAGTGTTATTTTCTTCCTCTGTGTGGATCCACTTCTTGCCAGTGGCCTTTCAAGGCTAAGAAGCAAAAAGGGGCTTCCCTGGTGGTCCAGTGGGTAAAGAGTCCGCCCTGCGGTACAAGGGGCACCGGTTCGGTCCCTGACCAGGGAAGATCCCACGTGCCGCGGAGCAGCTGGGCCAGTGTGTCTAACGCCGAGGCAGTGCTCTGGAGCGCATGCGCCGAGCCAGTGCTCTGCAACAAGAGGGGCCACTGCAGTGGGAGGCCCACGCAGGCCAAAGGATAAAGATGGATGAAAGTAAATTATAAAAACAATTAAAAGGTCAAAATTTTGAAAATAGATGTAAAAAGGCTTTGGATGCTCCCCTCCCTCGATTTTGAATTATGTATCTAAACATTTTTTCAAATTGTGTTAAATTGTGTACAAAAGAAAATTTACTGTTTTTTAAAATATGTTTCATTTTATTCATGAATTTGGCTGAACCGGGACTTAGTTGCGGCTGGTGGGATCTAGTTCCCTGACCAGGGACTGAACCCAGGCCCCCGACATGGGGAGCCAAAGTCTTAGCCCCTGGACCAGCCGGGAAGCCCAGCGTTTACTTTTTTTTTTATTTTAACTTTTATTTTACTTTTAACTTTTACAGAGTTTTGTTGTTTACAGATATGTATGTTCCCAAATTGGTCATATGTATATCCCCCCCATCCCACCCCTCCAGGCCGTCACACGGCACCCCTGCAGGATCCCCTTTTCTCACAGAGCAATGACTAGAGCTGATTTTTTCACATATGATAGCACGAGCGTTTACTCTTTTAACCGTTTTTCAAGTTGCATTTATTTTCAATTGGAGGATACGTGCTCTACGATCCTGTGTTGGCTCCTGCCGCACAGCGAGGCGAATCAGCCCCGGCGCTCGTCCCTGCCCTCTCCAGCCGCCCGTGCACCTCCCGCCCTGCTGGAGCCAGTTTTAGTCGTATTTTCTCAAACTGAAGCTCTTTCCCACGAGCCGCACGCTCCCCACGCCCGGCCTGGCCCCGGACACCCAGGCCCCTCTCTGGGTCTGTGGACTGGCCTCTTCTGGAGGCTTCGCATCCCTGAGTTGCACCTGCGAGTCCTCTGCGCCCACTTCTCTCGCTGCGTCGCGGCCTCAGGCTCCCTCGGCGTGGCAGCAAGCGGCCACGTCGCGTGCACCTATCGCCTGGTGACGGGCCCTCGGGTGGCACCCGCCTCCTGGCCGGCACGACGCGTGCTGCCATGCACACCCACGCAGGGCCGCTCTGGACGGCGGTGGGCTGCGGCTGCTGCCGAGCCCCCTCCCCAGCGAGGCCCCGGCCGCCGGAGGCCTCACAGCCCTGGGGACGGCCGCCGAGGGGCAGGGCAGCTCGGGCCGGGCTCCTGCCGGCTCTGGCCGTCCCCACACTCGTTCGCTGTCATGTGGGGACCCAGTGTCCTCGCGGACCGAGGCCCTGCGTGGCTCCAGCACGTGCCGTCCGGCCCGGCCCTGCCCTCGGGGGTCCGCCCTCTCCCGGCACTGTGGAGCGCAGAGCGGCTCCGAGCAGGCCGAGGTGCGGCTGGAGGCTGGGCGGGCAACGGGCGTGGAGGCGCAGGGCGCCCCGGGGATGGGCTGGCCCGGCAGCGATGGGGTGGGACGCGGGGCGTGGAGGCAGTGACCTGTGAGGCGGGCCGGTGGCAGCGCGGCCGACCACCCTGCCCTGCTGGGTCCCCACAGGCGGGCTGCAGGCCGTGGCAGAGTTGCTGCAGGTCGACCATGCGATGCACAAGATGACCCGGGACCCGCTCAACCTGGCCCTGCGCCGATACGCGGGCATGACCCTCACCAACCTCACCTTCGGGGACGTCGCCAACAAGGTGCCCGAGGGGCCAGGAAGCCCCTCCCGCAGCCAGGCCAGCGTCGCTCGGCCGCTCCGCCCTGCGGACTGGGGGCTGCCGGGCTGTGGGGCTGGGGGAGGAGGCGGGGTCAGCGCCCTCCTGAGCCTCAGGCTCCGCGTCTGAGCCGTGGGTGAGGGCTCCCCTCCCCTGCGGCGGTGAAGGCTGGGGTGGCGCTCAGGCTGCAGCTCACGGCAGGGGTTGTGTGCACGCCCCCCGGCGTGGCATGACTCCCCCACGTCCCCCGCAGGCCGCACTGTGTGCCCGCCGGGGCTGCATGGAGGCCATCGTGGCCCAGCTGGCGTCCGAGAGTGAGGAGCTGCACCAGGTACCCGGGAGGCCGGGGAGGGCTGGGGTGGCGGGCGTCTCCCGGGCTCTGGCCCCACCGGCGGCCGTGAGGCTCGAGGCGGGCGCCGGCCCATCCTGCCTGCCCTGTCCCCACCGTCCCTCCCAGGTCGTGTCCAGCATCCTGCGCAACCTGTCCTGGAGGGCCGACCTCAACAGCAAGAAGGTCCTGAGGGAGGTGGGCAGTATGACCGCCCTGACGCGGTGCGTCCTGAGAGCCAGCAAGGTGGGCACGGGCCGGGGCGCGGTTCCCACCCGAGGGAAACCCGAGCCAGCGAGGCCGTGCTGGGCCACTGAGGGCCTGCCCTGGCCGATCCCTCGCTGTTGAGTTTTCGCTGGACGCCTCTGGGTGCCGGGGTGGAGGCCTCCCGGGGAGGGCCGGCGGGTGGGACGGGCCTGACCGCGCCCCCAGGGCTGACCCCCGCTCCCCCCAGGAGTCCACCCTGAAGAGCGTGCTCAGCGCGCTGTGGAACCTCTCGGCGCACAGCACGGAGAACAAGGCGGCCATCTGCCAGGTGGACGGCGCTCTGGGCTTCTTGGTGAGCACCCTGACCTACAAGTGCCAGAGCAACTCGCTGGCCATCATCGAGAGCGGCGGCGGCATCCTGCGCAACGTGTCCAGCCTGATCGCCACCCGCGAGGACTACAGGTCAGCCGGGCGGCGGGGAGGCGCGGGGGCGGACGGGGGCGCGCACTCGGGGCGGGGCGGGCTCGCTGCTGCCCTCGGCAGTGAACCCCGGGCGGGAGACAGCCGGAGGGTCGTCCCCGGGACCCCAGGCGCTGCTCTGAGTGCAAATACATCCCCGGTGCTGCATGGGATACACTGGTACTGCCTTTTAAACTAACTTGGTAGAAATAAACATAATATGCTAAGGTATACTATTCGTTCTTTATTAAAATGTTATTCACTATACAATTAGAAACTTACTAGGTAGCATTAACAGTGAGCAGCGCTTCTAAAAAAAAAAAAACAACGGTAAGCAGTGCTTCCAATGTATGAGAAAACACAACTTTTTAAAAGCATAAGTATATCTCTGCATGGGATATACTGTGTTTTAAATTAGCTCAGTAAAAAGGTATATAATTTTCTAAATAACATTAATAATAAATAAATGCTTGTTCTCTATTAAAAATATTCACTACGTAATATTAAGTGAAACAATGCTTATTCTTCATGAACATATTGTTGTCTATTATGTAACCTTAATAAGTAATACCTTGATGTATGAGTACGTAACTTTTAAATAGCATAAACATATCCCAAATATTGCATGGGATATACTGAATTTTTAGTTAACTTATTAAAATAAAAATGCATTATTTTCTAATAGTAGTAAGAATGTTTTCTTTATTAAAATATGTTTCTAATGTATGAAGGCACATAACTTTTTAAAAGTATACATCTCAGCATATCCCAAATATTGCATGGGATTTACCTGTGCTGAGATTTTGCCAGTTAAGGGACTGCCCTGGTGGCCCAGTGGCTCAGGTGCCTTTCTCCCAGCGTAGGAGGGCTGCATTCGGTGCCTGGTCTGGGAGCTGGATCCCACAAGGCACAGCTAAAGGGACTGTGTGCTCATAACTAAGGCCTGGTGCAGCCAAGTAAATAAATACTAAAAAAAAATTTTTTTTACCAGTGAAAACGTTAATTTTAAGAAACAATACTTTCTGTGTGCTTTGAACCCCGTGGCGTGGGTGGTGCCGGGTCCGAGGCGGGCCCGCCTCTGTGGAGCCCGCGGACGGCAGCCACCAGGGAGGTCTCCGGCAGGAGTGCCTGGCGCGGTGCCACGCCCACTCCCAGGAGCTCTGCCCGCCCCTCTGGCACGGCAGGCGCCGCTTGACCACGGGTGCCACCTGGGAAGCCTCGATGCTAGCTATCTTTAGGCTCTCCCAGATTCTGCGTGTGGGTTGGACTCGTGCTAAAGGTCTCGCCCAGTAACGATTCCCCTGGGCCTGGGGTCCGTCATCCCTGGTCGGGGAAACAAAAGCTCGTAAGCTAAAGAGAGGCAAGGAAAAAAAAGTCTTATTAAGAAAAATAAAACATGTACTAATGATGTTAATAATTAAGAACAGTACTTAAGATTCCTGTTTGTTTTTAAAGATACTATCTTTAGTTTACGTATATCCCAAATATCACAAGATTTAGTAGACATGCTACACTCTACTATATGTAAAATAAGGGCGTACCGGACAGCACGGGGAATTCCACTCAGTAATCTAACAGCTTAGATGTACAACAGAGGGGGTCTGATATGCACGTGCATATTCTTTTCAGAGTCTTTCCGTCTAAAACTAACAACACTGTGGATCAACCATAGTCGTCGTAGTTCAGTCGCTCAGTCGTGTCTGTCTCCTGCGCCCCTGTGGACGCTGGGGTCCTCTGGCCATGGGAGTCCCCAGGCCAGAGTACTGGAGTGTGCCATTTCCTTCCCCAGGGGTCTTCCCACCCAGAAACTGAACCTCCTGGATTCCGGCAGATTCTTTACTGGCTGAGCTATAAGGGAAGCATGAAGAGAGCACCATATTTTGCCAGTTAAGGGACTGCCCTGGTGGCCCAGTGGCTCAGGTGCCTTTCTCCCAGCGTAGGAGGGCTGCATTCGGTGCCTGGTCTGGGAGCTGGATCCCACAAGGCACAGCTAAAGGGACTGTGTGCTCATAACTAAGGCCTGGTGCAGCCAAGTAAATAAATACTAAAAAAAAATTTTTTTTACCAGTGAAAACGTTAATTTTAAGAAACAATACTTTCTGTGTGCTTTGAACCCCGTGGCGTGGGTGGTGCCGGGTCCGAGGCGGGCCCGCCTCTGTGGAGCCCGCGGACGGCAGCCACCAGGGAGGTCTCCGGCAGGAGTGCCTGGCGCGGTGCCACGCCCACTCCCAGGAGCTCTGCCCGCCCCTCTGGCACGGCAGGCGCCGCTTGACCACGGGTGCCACCTGGGAAGCCTCGATGCTAGCTATCTTTAGGCTCTCCCAGATTCTGCGTGTGGGTTGGACTCGTGCTAAAGGTCTCGCCCAGTAACGATTCCCCTGGGCCTGGGGTCCGTCATCCCTGGTCGGGGAAACAAAAGCTCGTAAGCTAAAGAGAGGCAAGGAAAAAAAAGTCTTATTAAGAAAAATAAAACATGTACTAATGATGTTAATAATTAAGAACAGTACTTAAGATTCCTGTTTGTTTTTAAAGATACTATCTTTAGTTTACGTATATCCCAAATATCACAAGATTTAGTAGACATGCTACACTCTACTATATGTAAAATAAGGGCGTACCGGACAGCACGGGGAATTCCACTCAGTAATCTAACAGCTTAGATGTACAACAGAGGGGGTCTGATATGCACGTGCATATTCTTTTCAGAGTCTTTCCGTCTAAAACTAACAACACTGTGGATCAACCATAGTCGTCGTAGTTCAGTCGCTCAGTCGTGTCTGTCTCCTGCGCCCCTGTGGACGCTGGGGTCCTCTGGCCATGGGAGTCCCCAGGCCAGAGTACTGGAGTGCGTTGCCATTTCCTTCCCCAGGGGTCTTCCCCACCCAGAAACTGAACCTCCTGGATTCCGGGCAGATTCTTTACTGGCTGAGCTATAAGGGAAGCATGAAGAGAGCACCATAGCCTCCATATCTAGACTCCATTATAAAATTTAAAACAATGAGCCTTAACTAAATTTCATTGTGTTGTTTAGTAGTTTATTGATACTAATAAAGAAAAGCTTTGGCACAAGCGCATCCCATTCAGTGCTTGGGATACACTACGCTGGAAATCCACCCCTGGTTTTAAATTCAAATCGACCTGGGCGTCTAGTTCTGAGGTCCCCGAACGCCCGGAGGGTGGTGGGCGGGGCGGGGCGGGGCGGGGCCTGACGCGCCCCGCCCCGCCCCCGCAGGCAGGTGCTGCGCGACCACAACTGCCTGCAGACGCTGCTGCAGCATCTGACGTCGCACAGCCTGACCATCGTGAGCAACGCGTGCGGCACGCTCTGGAACCTGTCGGCGCGCAGCCCCCGCGACCAGGAGCTGCTGTGGGACCTGGGCGCTGTGGGCATGCTGCGGAACCTGGTGCACTCCAAGCACAAGATGATCGCCATGGGCAGCGCCGCCGCGCTGCGCAACCTGCTGGCCCACCGGCCGGCCAAGTACCAGGCGGCGGCCACCGCCATCTCGCCGGGCTCCTGCGCCCCGAGCCTGTACGTGCGCAAGCAGCGCGCGCTGGAGGCGGAGCTGGACGCGCGGCACCTGGCGCAGGCACTCGACCACCTGGAGAAGCAGGGCCTGCCCGAGGCCGAGGCCGCCTCCAAGAAGCCGCTGCCGCCGCTGCGCCACCTGGACGGCCTGGCCCAGGACTACGCCTCCGACTCGGGCTGCTTCGACGACGACGACGCGCCCTCCCTGGCCGCCACGGGCGCGGAGCCCGCCAGCCCCGCGGTGCCCTCCCTCTTCCTGGGCAGCCCCTTCCTGCAGGGCCAGGCGCTGGCCCGCGCCCCGCCGGCCCGCCGCGGAGGCCTGGAGGCGGAGAAGGAGGCCGGAGGCGAGGCGGCCGTGGCGGCCAGGGCCAAGGCCAAGCTGGCGCTGGCGGTGGCTCGCATCGACCGGCTGGTGGAGGACATCTCCGCCCTGCACACCTCGTCGGACGACAGCTTCAGCCTCAGCTCCGGCGACCCGGGGCAGGAAGCCCCTCGAGAGGGCCGCGCCCAGTCCTGCTCACCCTGCAGGGGGCCTGAGGCCGGGCGGCGGGAGGCGGGCGGCGGGCTCACCCGCTGCTGCGGCTCAAGGCAGCCCACGCCAGCCTCTCCAACGACAGTCTCAACAGCGGCAGCACCAGCGACGGCACTGTCCCGAGCCCCCGCCGACCCGGGCCCCTAACTTCATTGTGTTTGGGATAAAAAAAGCTTTGGCACAAGCGCATCCCATTCAGTGCTTGGGATACACTACGCTGGAAATCCACCCTGGTTTTAAATTCAAATCGACCTGGGCGTCTAGTTCTGAGGTCCCCGAACGCCCGGAGGGTGGTGGGCGGGCGGGCGGGCGGGCCTGACGCGCCCGCCCGCCCGCAGGCAGGTGCTGCGCGACCACAACTGCCTGCAGACGCTGCTGCAGCATCTGACGTCGCACAGCCTGACCATCGTGAGCAACGCGTGCGGCACGCTCTGGAACCTGTCGGCGCGCAGCCCCCGCGACCAGGAGCTGCTGTGGGACCTGGGCGCTGTGGGCATGCTGCGGAACCTGGTGCACTCCAAGCACAAGATGATCGCCATGGGCAGCGCCGCCGCGCTGCGCAACCTGCTGGCCCACCGGCCGGCCAAGTACCAGGCGGCGGCCACCGCCATCTCGCCGGGCTCCTGCGCCCCGAGCCTGTACGTGCGCAAGCAGCGCGCGCTGGAGGCGGAGCTGGACGCGCGGCACCTGGCGCAGGCACTCGACCACCTGGAGAAGCAGGGCCTGCCCGAGGCCGAGGCCGCCTCCAAGAAGCCGCTGCCGCCGCTGCGCCACCTGGACGGCCTGGCCCAGGACTACGCCTCCGACTCGGGCTGCTTCGACGACGACGACGCGCCCTCCCTGGCCGCCACGGGCGCGGAGCCCGCCAGCCCCGCGGTGCCCTCCCTCTTCCTGGGCAGCCCCTTCCTGCAGGGCCAGGCGCTGGCCCGCGCCCCGCCGGCCCGCCGCGGAGGCCTGGAGGCGGAGAAGGAGGCCGGAGGCGAGGCGGCCGTGGCGGCCAGGGCCAAGGCCAAGCTGGCGCTGGCGGTGGCTCGCATCGACCGGCTGGTGGAGGACATCTCCGCCCTGCACACCTCGTCGGACGACAGCTTCAGCCTCAGCTCCGGCGACCCGGGGCAGGAAGCCCCTCGAGAGGGCCGCGCCCAGTCCTGCTCACCCTGCAGGGGGCCTGAGGCCGGGCGGCGGGAGGCGGGCGGCCGGGCTCACCCGCTGCTGCGGCTCAAGGCAGCCCACGCCAGCCTCTCCAACGACAGTCTCAACAGCGGCAGCACCAGCGACGGGCACTGTCCCCGAGAGCCCCCGCGGCCTTGCCCACTGGCGGCGCTGGCAGAGCACCGAGAGGGGCCCCCGTGTGGTCAGGCGCGGCCGAGCCGGCTAGACCTCAGCCTGCCGGGCAGCCAGGCGGAGCCCGAGGCCCGGGACACTGCGGCCGCGGCCGCCCGCGTGCGCACCATCAAGCTGTCGCCCACCTACCAGCACGTGCCGCTGCTCGAGGGCACCGCCAGGGCGGGCGCAGGGCCCCTGGCCCCCAGGGCCCGGAAGCAGGCCTGGCTGACCGCCGAGGGCCTGAGCAAGGTGCCCGAGAAGCTCGTGGCCGAGAAGGCGCCCCTCAGCCTGTCCCGCTGCAGCTCGCTGTCCTCCCTGTCCTCGGCCGGCCGCCCGGGGCCCAGCGAGGCCGGAGACCTGGACGAGAGCGACGGGTCCCTGGAGGGGCTGGAGGAGGCGGGCCCCGGAGAGGCGGGGCTGGACGGGGCCTGGCGGGGGCCGGGGGCCGCCTCCCTGCCCCTGGCCATCCCGGCGCCCCAGCGCGGCCGGGGCCTGGGGGTGGAGGACGCCACGCCGTCCAGCTCCTCCGAGAACTGCGTGCAGGAGACGCCGCTGGTGCTGAGCCGCTGCAGCTCGGTCAGCTCGCTGGGCAGCTTTGAGAGCCCGTCCATCGCCAGCTCCATCCCCAGCGACCCATGCAGCGGGCTGGGCAGCGGCACCGTCAGCCCCAGCGAGCTGCCCGACAGCCCCGGGCAGACCATGCCTCCGAGCCGCAGCAAGACCCCGCCGCTGGCCCCGGCGCCCCCGGGCGAGCGGGAGGCCACCCAGTTCAGCCTGCAGTGGGAGAGCTACGTGAAGCGCTTCCTGGACATCGCCGACTGCCGGGAGCGCTGCCGGCTGCCCTCGGAGCTGGACGCGGGCAGCGTGCGCTTCACCGTGGAGAAGCCCGACGAGAACTTCTCGTGCGCCTCCAGCCTCAGCGCGCTGGCCCTGCACGAGCTCTATGTGCAGAAGGACGTGGAGCTGCGGCTGCTGCCCCCGGCCCGCCCGGAGCGCGGAGGCGGCGGGGGCGGGGGGCCCGGGCTCCGCCGGCGCGACGAGGCCAGTGGCCGCCTGGAAGGGCCGGCGCCCGCTGACCAGGAGCTGGAGCTGCTGCGCGAGTGCCTGGGTGGGGCCGGGCCCGCCCGGCTCCGCAAGGTGGCCTCGGCGCTCGTGCCCGGCCGCCGCGCCCTGCCGGTGCCCATCTACATGCTGGTGCCCGCCCCTGCCCGCGAGGTCGACTCCTGTACAGACTCGGCCGAGGGCACGCCGGTCACCGTCTCGAGCGCCGCCTCCCTCAGTGACGAGACGCTGCAGGGGCCCCCCAGGGACGGGGGCCGCGCAGACGGGCAGAAGCCCGCCAGCCGCGCCGCCCCCACCAGGCAGCCCGCCGGGCCGCGGCACAGGGCCGGGGGCCCAGGCCGGAGCGCGGAGCAGCCCCGGGGCGCTGGCAGGAGCCGGGCGGGGCTGGAGCTGCCTCTCCGCCGGCCCCCCAGCACGGGCAGGGACGCGGAGGGCTCCCGCCCAGGCCGCGGGCGGGCGGACGGGGCCCTGCAGTCTCTGTGCCTCACGACGCCCACCGAGGAGGCCGTGTACTGCTTCTACGGCAACGACTCGGACGAAGAGCCCGCCCCCGCGCTGGCGGCTCCCCGGCCGCGGGCCTCTGCGATCCCCAGGGCGGTGAAGAGGGCGCGCCCGGCGGGAGCCAGGAAGGAGGCGCAGGCCGCGCCCCAGGCGGCACCCAGGGCCACGCCCCCCGCCCGGGCCCAGCCCAGCCTCATCGCCGACGAGACGCCGCCCTGCTACTCCCTGAGCTCCTCGGCCAGCTCCCTCAGCGAGCCGGAGCCCGCCGAGCGCACGGCCAGCCGGGCCCGCGCCCCAGAGCCGGGGCTCACCCCGGCCCCGGGCTCCGGGGGCCGGCAGGACGGCCGCCCCGGCCCGCGGGCCGAGGCAGAGCTGCTCCGGCGCGGCGCTGGCTCCACCTTGCCCAGGCGGCGGCCCCAGGAGGCTGGCCCCCGACGCCGGCCACCTCGAGGCGCCCAGTCAGAGGACCGCACGGCGGGGGGGGCCCGGGAGCGCGGCGAGGAGGCGGCCAGCTCGGACCACGCCTCGGACCTGGACAGCGTCGAGTGGCGCGCCATCCAGGAGGGCGCCAACTCCGTGGCCACGTGGCTGCACCAGGCTGCCGCCGCAGCCGCCCGCGAGGCCTCCTCTGAGTCTGACTCGGTGCTGTCTTTCGCCACGGGGCGGTCCGGGGGTGCCACCCTGCAGCCCGGCCTGCACCGGAAGGGGCGTCGGCCAAAGGCGGAGGGCCAGGCGGCCGGTGCCGTGCGGCCAGAGAGGCGGGCCGGGGCTCTGGGCCAGCGCAGCAGCGGGCCGGAGAAGCCGCGGGGCACCCAGAAGGCAGCTGTTGGGGTGCCGGCCGTGCTCCGGGGACGGACGGTGATCTACATGCCCAGCCCAGCCGCCCGGGCACAGCCCAGAGGGGCCCCTGGCTCCCGCGTTGTGGCAAGAAAGATGGGAGCGCCCAGCCCCACGCAGCCAGCAGCCCCCACCAAAGCCCCCAGCCCCGGGCCGCCGCGGTCTCGGAGCCTGCACCGGCCCGGCAAGATCTCGGAGCTGGCAGCGCTGAGCCCTCCGCAGAGGAGCGCCACGCCCCCCGCCCGCCTGGCCAAGACCCCGTCGTCCGGCTCCTCTCAGACCTCACCTGCCTCCCAGCCGCTGCCCAGGAGGCCCCCCCCGGCCGCTCAGCCCGCAGGGCCCCTGCCCGGGCCCGGGGCCCCCCCGGTCCCCAAGACCCCCGCGCGGGCCTTGCTGGCCAAGCAGCACAAGACTCAGAAGTCGCCCGTGCGCATCCCCTTTATGCAGAGGCCCGTCAGGCGGGGGCCGCCGCCCCTGGCCAGGGCAGCCCCGGATCCAGGCTCCAGGGGCCGGCCGGGGGCCGAAGGAAGCCCCGCAGCCCGTGGGGGCCGCCTGGGCCTGGTGCGCGTGGCCTCCGCCCGCTCCAGCGGCAGCGACGCCTCCGACCGCGCGGGTTTCCGGCGGCAGCTGACCTTCATCAAGGACTCGCCAGGCCTGCTGCGCCGCCGGCGCTCCGAACTGTCCTCGGCGGAAGCCGCCGGCCCGGCCGCCCCGGCCGCCTCGCCCCGCCGCGGCCGGCCCGCGCTGCCCGCTGTCTTCCTCTGCTCCTCGCGCTGCGAGGAGCTGCGGGCGGGCTCCCGGCAGGTCCCGGCCCCCCAGCGGCCGCCCCGGCGCACCAGCTCGGAGAGCCCCGCCCGCCCGCCCGGCCGCGCGCCGCCCGCCGCGCCCGAGGCGGTCAAGCGCTACGCCTCCCTGCCCCACATCGGCGGGGCCCGCGCACCCGAGGCCGGCTCGCCGGCACCTGCGGCGGACGCCACCCGCCGCTGCAGCGTCGGCGAGGCTGGGCCGCTGCCCCGCGTGGCCGCGCCGGGCACCACGTGGCGCCGCATCAGGGACGAGGACGTGCCGCACATCCTGCGGAGCACGCTGCCCGCCCGCGCGCTGCCGCTGCTGGGCTCCGCGCCCGAGGCCGGCCCGGCCGGGTCCCCGCCGCGCAAGACCAGCGACGCCGTGGTCCAGACGGAGGACTTCGCCGCCGCCAAGACGAGCTCCAGCACGTCCCCGAGCCTGGAGAGCAGGGCGCCCCCGCCGGCCCCCCTCGGCAGCGACGTGGACGGGCCGCCCGCCAAGGCGCCCGGCCCCGGCCCCTTCGTCCCCGCCAGCCGGCACGGCTCCCCCAGCCGCTCCGCTCGCGTCCCCCCCTTCAACTACGTGCCCAGCCCCATGGCGGCGGCCAGCGCGCACGCCGCCGCGGAGAAGGCCCCCGCCCCCGTCGGCCTCCTGGAATAGCGGCCGCGCTGCGCTTCCAGAACATGCTCTCCCGGACCGCCTGCCGGCCCGGGCCTCGCACTCACGTGCAGACGCTTGCTTCCGAGTCTCGGAGGCCCTTCCGGAGACGTGGGAGCGGCGGGCTGGAGCTCGCGGCCGGGCTGCGGGGCGCCCGCGCGTTCCGGCGCGGCGCCGCCTTCCTGGTAGGGGCGGCCCTCCGCGGGGTCCGCCTGGGCCCCGCCCCGCCTCCCCGCCCCTCTGGGGAGCGCAGGGCGGAGACCGCGCCCACCGAGGCGGGACCGGGCTGCGGGGGTGGGCGCCAGGCGCGGAGGAGCCCTGTCCCTAGGGGCCGGGCCTGGTCATCGGCTACTGAGGGCTCCGCCGGCGCTTGCGGGAGGGGCGGGGCTGAGCCCGCCGGAAAGGCGGCCGCGGCGCCAGACGCCCGAGACCCGTCGGGGTCGGGCACGCAGGGCGCTCCCGCAGCCTTCCGAAGAGCCGGCAGCGGCGGCCGCGCCAGGAGGGCCGGGCTGCGGTGGTGACGTTCAGGGGGCGCCCGGGTCCCGGCCGCCGCCCCTTCGCCCTCGGATCTGCGGGCTCCGCGGGCGGGCCTCCTCCGGGACCGGCGCAGCTGTGGGACTCGCGAGCAAGCGAGCCCCAGCACGTCCCCGAGCCTGGAGAGCAGGGCGCCCCCGCCGGCCCCCCTCGGCAGCGACGTGGACGGGCCGCCCGCCAAGGCGCCCGGCCCCGGCCCCTTCGTCCCCGCCAGCCGGCACGGCTCCCCCAGCCGCTCCGCTCGCGTCCCCCCCTTCAACTACGTGCCCAGCCCCATGGCGGCGGCCAGCGCGCACGCCGCCGCGGAGAAGGCCCCCGCCCCCGTCGGCCTCCTGGAATAGCGGCCGCGCTGCGCTTCCAGAACATGCTCTCCCGGACCGCCTGCCGGCCCGGGCCTCGCACTCACGTGCAGACGCTTGCTTCCGAGTCTCGGAGGCCCTTCCGGAGACGTGGGAGCGGCGGGCTGGAGCTCGCGGCCGGGCTGCGGGGCGCCCGCGCGTTCCGGCGCGGCGCCGCCTTCCTGGTAGGGGCGGCCCTCCGCGGGGTCCGCCTGGGCCCCGCCCCGCCTCCCCGCCCCTCTGGGGAGCGCAGGGCGGAGACCGCGCCCACCGAGGCGGGACCGGGCTGCGGGGGTGGGCGCCAGGCGCGGAGGAGCCCTGTCCCTAGGGGCCGGGCCTGGTCATCGGCTACTGAGGGCTCCGCCGGCGCTTGCGGGAGGGGCGGGGCTGAGCCCGCCGGAAAGGCGGCCGCGGCGCCAGACGCCCGAGACCCGTCGGGGTCGGGCACGCAGGGCGCTCCCGCAGCCTTCCGAAGAGCCGGCAGCGGCGGCCGCGCCAGGAGGGCCGGGCTGCGGTGGTGACGTTCAGGGGGCGCCCGGGTCCCGGCCGCCGCCCCTTCGCCCTCGGATCTGCGGGCTCCGCGGGGCGGGCCTCCTCCGGGACCGGCGCAGCTGTGGGACTCGCGAGCAAGCCGAGCCCCAGCACACCCGGCAGAGGCGCCCTCTCCTCTGCGGAGCTGCTCTTGGGGGCCAGGGACACCGGCCGGCGCCTATCCCTTCTCTGGAGGGGCCGGGGAGCGGCCCTGGGTGGGGAGGAGGTGTCTGCACCCACCCTCGGACACCAGGCTGCTCCAGACGCCCGGGCCCACAGGACAGGCACCGGGGCTCCGGCTGAGGGCCGGCAGCGGAAGCGGCACGGGCGAAGGGCCGCACCCCTACTCCTGCGGAGGCTGAGCCCACGAGGCGCTGCACCCCGCGCCGGCGCGGCAAGGGCCGCCGCGACCCTGAGCCCCTCCTCTGTGGATCACAGACTGCTGGCCACCGGCTGACCGCTCCGACCAGGAGCCAGAGGGGAGGGCTGGCGGTCTTCCGAGCTCCTCCTCGGATGTGGGGGCTGCGAGATGCTGCCCCCCACCATCACCACAGGCCTCCGCCCCTTGAAATGGGGGACCCGTGCCAGCTTGCCCGGGGTGGGGGTCTGGCGTGGGAGCCCCGCACTGTGAGCCCCAGGCAGTGCGCCGGCCACCGTGTGCCTGCTACCCCGCAGGGTCACTCAGAGCCACCTCTGGGGCAGGCGGCTCACCTCCGCGCTCCCTCCAGCCCTGGACACTCCTCACGGGCAGGGGCAGGGCCCGCGCTGTCCCATCTTGGCCAGCGGCCACCCGGCCACGTCCAGCTCGCCCCCGCAGCAGGGCCCACGGCCCTGAGAAGAGCGGCTTCCTGGAGGAGGCAGCGCTGGCTGTCGCTGGACAATCAGCCTATGGCCGGGGCCAGAGGACCAAAGCCTGAGTACCCCAAACGCCCCCCGTGAAGCCCGGACCTCGGGCAGATGGACACCGTGCGCTGGTGCCGACGCGGGGCACTACCTCACCCCGCTGCCCGCGGCTGCCAGCCGAGCCTGAGGGTCTCGACGGGCCCCTCCCCGCGACCCGGCCCGGAGCCGCCGCCACCTGTACAGACGCGCCCCCGCCCCGCGACGCCGCCGCCTGGCGGAAGGAGCCGCGGAGCCGGGCGTCTCGCCACACCTTTAATAAACGACCGCTGACCCCGCTGCGCACGCCTGGCCTCCGGCCTCCGTCTCCAGGGGTGCGGCCGGGCTGGGGGCCGAGGGGGGCGGCGCCGGCCTAACGCCGGGTCCAGGGTCCGCGCCGCAGGACGAGGGAGCGCTGTCCGCGGGGAGGCGTGGCCTGGGCCGAGGCCAGCTGGGGTCCACGCTGCCTCTGGGGCCAGGTCCGCACTCTCAGCCTCTGGGCCCCACGTTTCCAGCTTCCGGGTCTCCTCGGCGTCAGGCCCCGCGTGCGCGGCCCCAGCGCTGCCCTGCGTGCGCCGGACCCTGGAAAGGAGGGACCCGCGGGGCAGTCTTCGGAGGCACCCAGCAGGCGCTCCCTGGTCTTCGAGGGGGACAGCCCTCCCCTGGCCCGCCGCCCGCCTGTCCGCAGCGGAGGAGGGGCGGCCCTGGCGAGGGGCGTCCTCGTGGCGCCCCGCGTGGCCGGATCCCACAGCTGCCTGCCGTGGGGGAGCGCCCAGGCCCACGATGGGGTGCCGCGGGCCCCGAGAGGGGCACTCTGAGGCCTGGGTCCTGTGGCCACGGCTCCTCCCAGAATCACAGCTAGGAGACGGAGCCCCCACTCTCTCCTGGGGCCTCTGGGCCCCCTGGTTCACATGCAGAAGGCAGAACCCGAGGCCTGGGTCCCCGCTCAGCCTGGTGGGTGGTCGGAGAAGCAGGGTCGCTGGAGGCGAGGGCAGGGCGGCCGGCCCTTGGGGGCTGGCCCCGCGGCCGCAGGAGGTCCAGCCTGGGCCCCTCAGGGCACCGAGCCTGCGCACAACCCGGACCCCCCCTCTGGGAGCCCCACACCCCCTGGGCAGGCTGTGTCCCGGCGCCCCGGCTGTCGGGCGTGGCTGGGCCGGGGAACTGAGAGCCCCAAACCTGCCGCGGGGGCCCAGGGGCCTGGACTCAGGCGAGGTGCAGCGGGCCCGGCGTGGAGGGGAGGACCCAGGGGTCCGTCGGGCCAGGTCCCCCCGAGGCGGCGGCCGCGGTGCCAGGCAGAGCCACCTGGGCCACCTGGCCAACGTCCCGTGCCAGCTGCGCGCCCGCCTGCCGCAGCTCCGCTCGCTTCCGCTCCAGCTGCGCGCCCGCCCGCCGCAGCCGCTGGTTCGTGGCCACGTAGACTCGGCTCTGCAGGTAGAGCTGCTCCCGCTGGGCCTCGGCGTCCGCGGCCCGTCCAGGCGGGCCCGGGGGCTCTGGGGACAGGACACACAGCATCACGGTCTGCTCTGGCCACGCAGAGGACAGGCCTTACTCCCCAGAGGAAACCAAGGACCGGAGGGGGCAGGCGGGATTCCACTGACCCAGGGCCCTCCTAGGAGTGGGCCTGGCTCCTGACCCTGACCACGGAGCCAAGCGGCGCTCACCCACGCCCTGGGCACTCAGGAGGTCAGGACGGTGTGGACACAGTGACCCCGCTCCCCAGAGGGGGTGGTCAGGGCAGAAAACGCACAGGCTCCAGGGCCACCTGGATACACACAAGCCTCGCTCGGCCTGGTCCTCTGCTGCACACGGCCTGGCGTCTCTGGCACTCGCAGACCGTTGGCCCTGGCGCCGGTTTCACTAGGAAGGCGGATACGCCGGCGGGCCACCGGGAAGCCCCGCCCTGCCCCTGGCCACGCCTCAGGGCCCCAGCTTCCAAGTGCCAGGGACCCGGGTCGTGATCCCCGCACGGGGGCTCCAGCAGCTGCCGTTCACCCAGCCGCCCAGCGGGAGACAAGCACCGACAGTGTGCCCCGCGAGCAACGCCCTGGGTCCCCGCTCAGCCTGGTGGGTGGTCGGAGAAGCAGGGTCGCTGGAGGCGAGGGCAGGGCGGCCGCCCTTGGGGCTGGCCCCGCGGCCGCAGGAGGTCCAGCCTGGGCCCCTCAGGGCACCGAGCCTGCGCACAACCCGGACCCCCCCTCTGGGAGCCCCACACCCCCTGGGCAGGCTGTGTCCCGGCGCCCCGGCTGTCGGGCGTGGCTGGGCCGGGGAACTGAGAGCCCCAAACCTGCCGCGGGGGCCCAGGGGCCTGGACTCAGGCGAGGTGCAGCGGGCCCGGCGTGGAGGGGAGGACCCAGGGGTCCGTCGGGCCAGGTCCCCCCGAGGCGGCGGCCGCGGTGCCAGGCAGAGCCACCTGGGCCACCTGGCCAACGTCCCGTGCCAGCTGCGCGCCCGCCTGCCGCAGCTCCGCTCGCTTCCGCTCCAGCTGCGCGCCCGCCCGCCGCAGCCGCTGGTTCGTGGCCACGTAGACTCGGCTCTGCAGGTAGAGCTGCTCCCGCTGGGCCTCGGCGTCCGCGGCCCGTCCAGGCGGGCCCGGGGGCTCTGGGGACAGGACACACAGCATCACGGTCTGCTCTGGCCACGCAGAGGACAGGCCTTACTCCCCAGAGGAAACCAAGGACCGGAGGGGGCAGGCGGGATTCCACTGACCCAGGGCCCTCCTAGGAGTGGGCCTGGCTCCTGACCCTGACCACGGAGCCAAGCGGCGCTCACCCACGCCCTGGGCACTCAGGAGGTCAGGACGGTGTGGACACAGTGACCCCGCTCCCCAGAGGGGGTGGTCAGGGCAGAAAACGCACAGGCTCCAGGGCCACCTGGATACACACAAGCCTCGCTCGGCCTGGTCCTCTGCTGCACACGGCCTGGCGTCTCTGGCACTCGCAGACCGTTGGCCCTGGCGCCGGTTTCACTAGGAAGGCGGATACGCCGGCGGGCCACCGGGAAGCCCCGCCCTGCCCCTGGCCACGCCTCAGGGCCCCAGCTTCCAAGTGCCAGGGACCCGGGTCGTGATCCCCGCACGGGGGCTCCAGCAGCTGCCGTTCACCCAGCCGCCCGCCCAGCGGGAGACAAGCACCGACAGTGTGCCCCGCCAGCAACGTCCCCCTGTAAACTGTGGCCTTACAGAGCCAAGAACAGAGGCTTCCACCATTCCTGTGCCGTGCAGAGGCTCGGTGGTCTCTGACTCTTGTGCCCCCAGGGACGGCAGCACGCCAGGCTTCCCAAAAGTGAGCTACGGCCGCAGGCGAGTCAGTGAAGCTGGAACACTCCCTCGCCCTCCACAGAAATAAACCCAAAGAGCTTAAACATAAGACGCGACACGGCACCACTCCTAGAAGAGACCACAGGCGTTACATTCCGTGACATAAACCTTGCCTGTTGCCTTAGCTCAGTCTCCCGAGAGAACAGAAATACAAGCAAAAATAAACAAATGGGACCCAATCGAACTCACAAGCTGTTCCAGGCAAAGGAAATCGTGGAGAAGATGAAAAGACACCCTACAGACCGAGGGAACAGACTTGCAAACAATGCAACTGACGAGGGCCTGACTTCCAAAATAAACAAACAGCTCACAGAACCCCCCCCCCAAAAAAAAAAAAACAAAAAGTGGGCAGAAGAACTAGACAGACAGTTCTCTAAAGAAGACATACAGGGGGCTTCCCTGGTGGTCCAGTGGGTAAGGACACCGCCTTGCAGTGCAAGGGGCGCCGGTTCGAGCCCTGGCCTGGGAAGATTCCACGTGCCACGGAGTGGCTGGACCGGTGTGTCCAACGACCGAGCCTGAGCTCCAGGGCGCCTGAGCCCAGAGCCGGTGCTCTGCGATGAGAGAGGCCACTGTGATGGGAGGCCCACACAGGACAAAGAATAAAGACGGATGAACATCCGTCTCCAGGACGGATAAACAACAAGGACCTACTGTCGAGCACAGGGGACAATGTCCAACATCTCGCGATAAACCATCAAGGAAAAGAATATGAAAAAGAATGAATATACATGTACAATGAAGTAACTTTGCTGCAAAACAGAGACTAACGTTGTAAATCGACTATGGTGGTGGTTTAGGAGCTACGCCCTGTCCGACTGGTGTGACCCCACGGGCTGCAGCCCGCCAGCCTCCTCTGCCCACAGGACTTTCCCAGGCAAGAACAATGGCGTGGGTCGCCATTCCCTTCTCCAGGGGATCTTCCCAGCCAATGACTGAACGCGGGTCTCCTACATTGCAGGCAGGTTCTTTACCAATTGAGCCATCAGGGAAAGACCAAATCAACTATATTTCAATTAAAAAAAAAAGACACCCCCCGCCCCCCAAAGCCTCAATGTGCTTCTCACCTTCTGACATCCCACAAGCCTTACGCTGATTATCTCTATCCACTAAATGGCCCAAGGACCGGCACTTTCACCCTTTCTTCTCCTTTGCTAGGCCCCGCCCCGCCGTACGCGGAATCTTAGTTCCTGGACAAGGGACGGGCACCCTCGCCCCTTGCGATGGAGATGCAGGGGTCTAAGCACCGGGCGGCCAGGGAAGTCCCAGGGGCTTTCGGCCTTCGCTCTCACCGCTCCATCTCCGTGCTTAGAACAAAACCCGACCCTCAGCGGTCCTCGCTGCGCGAGTGCTGAACGAATAAACGAACCTCGCGGAGAAGAACTCGATATGCCCCTGAGCCTGCAGGTCGAGCCCTGCACTCACTTCTCTGCGCCTATCTGCTGACCAAGGGGCGGACACCCTTTCTCCGCGAAAGGCTAGGCCTACGCGTCCGGGGCGCTGCGGGGCCCGCAGCCTCTGTCCGGACGACGGGACTGTGCCAGGGGGCCTGAGAAACAGCCAGGGAGGCCCAGGGGCTTCCCTTCCGGCGGGGGCTCGGGGCCGCCCCTCCCCGCCCGACGGCGCGCCCCCACCTTCCCGGGCCAGCGCGGTGAAGACCGGGTCCTCGGCGGACGCCCCGCGCACGTCCTCCAGGATCTGCTCCACCGTGGGGGGCGCCGGGCGGGTGGGCAGCACCACGCGCTTCTTAGCTTTGGAGCCCATGGCTGCAGGCGGGAGAAGGGAGCGTCGCCCGGCCGTTCCTGCCGCCAGCGAACGCCGACACCCGCAAGGCAGCACAGCGCGGGGTCAAGGGCTTCGGAGTCCGGCTCCGCGGAGGACAGGTTCCCGGCAGAGGTGCCGCCGGGGAACGCGGCCCCCGCAGCCACGGCGACCGAGAGGCCACTTCCGCTTCCGGTCGGCCGGCGGGCCCGCCCTCCACGCGCTGTCGCGAACTTCCGGCCTCCGCTCGCGTCGGTGGCCACGAAGCCACGCCCCCTTAAAGGGGCCGCGCCCGAGAGAGTCTCGGTGGCACCGGACCGGAAAGCGGCAGGAAGCGACGTCGCCCTCCTCGCCCGGGCCTGGAAGCCCAAGGGGTGGGCGTCGGGTGCAGCGCCGGCTCTTTTCATCGTCTAAGAAGGCATCGTGGCCAAGTTTTCTACAAAATGGGGACACCCCCCCCACCCCCGTGGCTGTCGTGGGAACTAGCCAGGTGGCGGGCGCGCAGGGAGCGCTCAGTAAACGCCAGCTGCGCCAGCCCCAAGGAGGTGACCAAGGACGCAGCACTCGCATCTGGGCTCGCCTGCAAATCCCCGTCGTGGTCGCCTCTCCAGTCTCTAAAACCCCCTCCCCACGGGGTGGGGGCGCAGCACTGGACCCTGATCTCGCCCCGCCGGCCCTCTTGCTTAGGGAGAGAAGACAGGCTCAGAGCCCAGGGAGGCTTTTGTGTGTGGCAGCAACTTCACAGGAGGTGAATTAGGGCTTTCTTGGCGCATCAGCGGTGAAGAGTTCGCCAGCAATGCAGAAGACCGCAATGCGAGAGACGCAGGTTCGATCCTCGGATCCCAGAGATCCCCTGGAGAAGGACACGGCGCTCTCTCTAGTATTGGCGTCTGGGAAGTCCCGTGGACAGAGAAGCCTGACTGGCTACAGTCCACGGGGGTCACACAGCAGTGGACACGACTTAGGGGGAACCACACCACTGCCCTCGGCCAGTGGGGAGGACTCCTTGGTCTCACTGTGGAGAGTTTGGGTTCAGTCCGCGGTCAGGGAACGCCGACACCCGCTTCTTAGCTTTGGAGCCCATGGCTGCAGGCGGGAGAAGGGAGCGTCGCCCGGCCGTTCCTGCCGCCAGCGAACGCCGACACCCGCAAGGCAGCACAGCGCGGGGTCAAGGGCTTCGGAGTCCGGCTCCGCGGAGGACAGGTTCCCGGCAGAGGTGCCGCCGGGGAACGCGGCCCCCGCAGCCACGGCGACCGAGAGGCCACTTCCGCTTCCGGTCGGCCGGCGGGCCCGCCCTCCACGCGCTGTCGCGAACTTCCGGCCTCCGCTCGCGTCGGTGGCCACGAAGCCACGCCCCCTTAAAGGGGCCGCGCCCGAGAGAGTCTCGGTGGCACCGGACCGGAAAGCGGCAGGAAGCGACGTCGCCCTCCTCGCCCGGGCCTGGAAGCCCAAGGGGTGGGCGTCGGGTGCAGCGCCGGCTCTTTTCATCGTCTAAGAAGGCATCGTGGCCAAGTTTTCTACAAAATGGGGACACGACCCCTACCCACGTGGCTGTCGTGGGAACTAGCCAGGTGGCGGGCGCGCAGGGAGCGCTCAGTAAACGCCAGCTGCGCCAGCCCCAAGGAGGTGACCAAGGACGCAGCACTCGCATCTGGGCTCGCCTCGCAAATCCCCGTCGTGGTCGCCTCTCCAGTCTCTAAAACCCCCTCCCCACGGGGTGGGGGCGCAGCACTGGACCCTGATCTCGCCCCGCCGGCCCTCTTGCTTAGGGAGAGAAGACAGGCTCAGAGCCCAGGGAGGCTTTTGTGTGTGGCAGCAACTTCACAGGAGGTGAATTAGGGCTTTCTTGGCGCATCAGCGGTGAAGAGTTCGCCAGCAATGCAGAAGACCGCAATGCGAGAGACGCAGGTTCGATCCTCGGATCCCAGAGATCCCCTGGAGAAGGACACGGCGCTCTCTCTAGTATTGGCGTCTGGGAAGTCCCGTGGACAGAGAAGCCTGACTGGCTACAGTCCACGGGGGTCACACAGCAGTGGACACGACTTAGCGGCGGAACCACACCACTGCCCTCGGCCAGTGGGGAGGACTCCTTGGTCTCACTGTGGAGAGTTTGGGTTCAGTCCGCGGTCAGGGAACTAAGGCCCCACATCCCATAAGCTGCCAGGCATGACAAAAAAGAAAAAGAAGCAGTTTACATACGAGAATATCATATAGTCTACCAGTTTAAAGTGCACAAATCAGTGATTTGGGAGAGGCCCGTGGACATTCCCCATCAGTGGACTCACACACCTCGCGTCCTCCTCTGTCAGGCTCCCCTCACTGAGCATCCTGTGCTTGAGGTCAGTCTGCCGCTGCAGGAGCGTCCCCGCCTCACTCCTTTTCACGCTCCTGAGTGATGCTCCCGGGTGCGGAGGGACCACCCCGCATTTATTCATCCGCCTGTCAGGGGACATTCAGCCGGCTTTGGCATCTCAGCTGCCGGCCACCACGTGCTGGGAAGATCCTGGCAGGAACGCGGCACTGGAGCCGCTGCGGCTCCGAGAGGGTGGCCGGGCGCCTCTGGACACACGGCCTGGAGCCAACTCTGGTCCCAGGGGCTGAGCTGGGCAGGCCTCCGGGCGCGTGGGTAGTGCCTGCAGAGCAGCTGGCGTCTCCTCCGTCGCTGATCACCTGCTTCCGGCAGGTCCAGCTGCAGCCCTCGGCCTCATTCCTCTCTCGGCTTGAAGCCGAACAACCTGAACCTGGCGGCCAGGCAGGTTCCCAAGTGCCCAGGGTCTCTGCAGGAGGTGTCTCTGGGGCTCCTGCCGCAAACCAGGACTGCCCCCTGGAGTTCACGGGAGGCCAGCGGTCCAGGCACAACTAGCCTCCACTTCCTGACGGAAACAGCCCTCCAGTTCTGAAAATCAGGAGGACTGAGGCCCGCGTCCTCACCCCAGGGGGTGTGAGGACAGAGAGGGGACTCCTAAGAGCTCCATCCGTGCCCTGCCCACCCCGCTCTCCCTGCGCCTCAAGGTCCTCCTTCTGTCCTGGAGAGGTGGGGAACCCACGTTCCGGGTGAGGCGGTGAAGGCCGGGGAGAGGGGACAGTGTCTCCAGCTCAGACCCCTCGGGCTCCCGCCACCTGTTCTCAGAACAGAAAGACAAGGGGCAGTACCGGGGGCTGGTGGCGGGCCAGGCGGGGGTCGCCGAGTGAACGGTCCTCTGAGGCTCCCGCGTCCCTTAGCTCCTGGCGTTAAAGACAGACACAGGCCTGAGGATGGAAGAAACGGGACTTCCCTGGCGGCCAGTGGTCAAGAGTCCGCCTGGCAGTGCAGAGGGCACAGGCTCAGTCCTGGTCTGGGGTGATTCCACGTGCTGCGGAGCAACCAGCCCATGCCCCCCGGCCAGCAAGCCCGCACACGCGCGGCGCCGCGACGCCGGGAGCCCGGGCGCCCAGAGCCGGCCCGTGCCCGTGCCCGTGAGGGGAGAAGCCACCACACCACAACCCGAGGAAGCCACGAGCAGCCGTGAGGACCCAGTGCTGCCACAGGCAGATACGTGTAAAGGAATAAAGAGTGGAAGGAAAGTCAGGCCGCGTCCAGACGCTCAGAGCTCTGCCGCCGGTGTCAGTGGGGATCCCCCGCCCCCTAGAGCAGGGCTCTGGACCCAGCCCATGGGACCCCCTCTCCAGGGACAGACTGATGCCCAGGGGAATGCACACAGTATGCAGGGGACGCCCCCGGGCCCCCAAAGGGGCCCAGAGACTTGCACCTCCTTTTCAACCTTTATTTGCAAATTCTGCAGTCGGAGGACTTGATCCGCCTCCGCCTCGCTCTCTTCCGGGAAGGGATGGCCGGGAGGCTGGCCCCTGCCTGGGCCCACCCTCTCCCACCCGAGCTGTGCAGCGAGCCCTCTCTCTCTCTTTCACCGGAAACTGCCAAGTCCAGAGTGCAGGATCCCACGTGGCCAGCCCTGGCCTGCGGCCTCCGTGGTGGCAGGGACAGGTTCCCATGCGGTGCCAGTCTGGACGGCAGGATAGCAGTGCCCACCAGGGCCGAGGCAGAGGTGCACACTGCTGTCCTGGTCAGCCAGCTCCGGGTTCCAGCCTGCAGCGGGGTCCAGAGTGACCCCGGGTCTTAGGGGGCCCCGCCCGCGGCAGCCGGCAGCCTTCGAGGAGGACGCGGCGGGGGAGGGGGCTCCCGACCGCCACGGCCAGCAGGGCCAGCGCCACGGCCTGGGCTGCGCTGCGGCAGCAGGGCCGGGCTGTGGCCGTGGGCTGGGGGTGGCTCTCGGGGGACGGGGGTCCAGAGCAGGAGCCCCGCTTCTCGTCCAGCGTGGACGGCGGGGGGCAGGCGGTGCAGTCCAGCGGGGAGCCGCCGCGGCAGGCGTGGCAGGACCAGTGGCAGCTGGAGCAGACCCGCTGGGCGGGCGCAGCCGGGCGCCCGGGGCCAGCGGTCACCGCCTGCTGGGTGTGGTGGAAGTACCGCGGCGGGCAGTAGGCAAGGCAAAGGTGGCCCAGGATGTAGGTGGGACTGCGGCACTCTGCACGAGGGGCAGACAGGATGGCGGGCTAGAGGCTGCGACCCCGCCCGGGCTGCTCTGCACACTGCCCTGCCGCCCCTCCGGCACGGGGCCAGGCCACGCCGGGCACTCACCCTGGCACAGCCCCTCTGGGTCCCGCTGCACGCACGCGCTGCTGGTCACCTGGGGGTTCGAGGGCCGCGCCATCATGTCCTCGGCCGTCCCGTACAGCAGCAGCGTGTAGCGGTGCAGCGTCCCTGGGCCAGGGTCGTGGTGGGCACGGGGAGGAGAGAGGCTGTCGGCAGCCTGATCCTGCGGTTCCAGGCGCCCTGCCCCGCCGCCCGGCCCCGTCCCAGAGCCCCGGGCGAAGAGAGGGTCAGCGCTGCCCAGTGTCTGTCGCCGGCGTGCTGGGAACTGGCCACGTGGCGTGGGCTGGCAAGGGACGCACCCGCCCATCCCGCCTGCTGTCTCTCTCGCGGGGGCCCCACGGGAGCCCGGGAGGCAGGGTGTGGCTGAGGGCCGCGGGCGGAGGCGGGCGGAGCCCAGCGGCGGCTGTCACCTGTGTTGAAATAGTAGCCCTTGTTCTCCAGGCCCAGGGTCCACAAGCCCCGTGGGTCCTCGTCCCAGAAGTCTGGCGGCAGGATAGCAGTGCCCACCAGGGCCGAGGCAGAGGTGCACACTGCTGTCCTGGTCAGCCAGCTCCGGGTTCCAGCCTGCAGCGGGGTCCAGAGTGACCCCGGGTCTTAGGGGGCCCCGCCCGCGGCAGCCGGCAGCCTTCGAGGAGGACGCGGCGGGGGAGGGGGCTCCCGACCGCCACGGCCAGCAGGGCCAGCGCCACGGCCTGGGCTGCGCTGCGGCAGCAGGGCCGGGCTGTGGCCGTGGGCTGGGGGTGGCTCTCGGGGGACGGGGGTCCAGAGCAGGAGCCCCGCTTCTCGTCCAGCGTGGACGGCGGGGGGCAGGCGGTGCAGTCCAGCGGGGAGCCGCCGCGGCAGGCGTGGCAGGACCAGTGGCAGCTGGAGCAGACCCGCTGGGCGGGCGCAGCCGGGCGCCCGGGGCCAGCGGTCACCGCCTGCTGGGTGTGGTGGAAGTACCGCGGCGGGCAGTAGGCAAGGCAAAGGTGGCCCAGGATGTAGGTGGGACTGCGGCACTCTGCACGAGGGGCAGACAGGATGGCGGGCTAGAGGCTGCGACCCCGCCCGGGCTGCTCTGCACACTGCCCTGCCGCCCCTCCGGCACGGGGCCAGGCCACGCCGGGCACTCACCCTGGCACAGCCCCTCTGGGTCCCGCTGCACGCACGCGCTGCTGGTCACCTGGGGGTTCGAGGGCCGCGCCATCATGTCCTCGGCCGTCCCGTACAGCAGCAGCGTGTAGCGGTGCAGCGTCCCTGGGCCAGGGTCGTGGTGGGCACGGGGAGGAGAGAGGCTGTCGGCAGCCTGATCCTGCGGTTCCAGGCGCCCTGCCCCGCCGCCCGGCCCCGTCCCAGAGCCCCGGGCGAAGAGAGGGTCAGCGCTGCCCAGTGTCTGTCGCCGGCGTGCTGGGAACTGGCCACGTGGCGTGGGCTGGCAAGGGACGCACCCGCCCATCCCGCCTGCTGTCTCTCTCGCGGGGGCCCCACGGGAGCCCGGGAGGCAGGGTGTGGCTGAGGGCCGCGGGCGGAGGCGGGCGGAGCCCAGCGGCGGCTGTCACCTGTGTTGAAATAGTAGCCCTTGTTCTCCAGGCCCAGGGTCCACAAGCCCCGTGGGTCCTCGTCCCAGAAGTGGGTGGACATGAAGATCCAGTTGTTGTAGCCTTGGCTGCTGACGTCAAAGGGCCTGGGAGAGACAGGCGGGGAGAGGGCTCTGTAGCCAGGGTCCTGACGGGCACAGCCGGGCGGGCAGGGGCTTGCTGACCCCGGGGCCCTCCGACCTCTCTGTGTGGGCCGCCCGGGGGGAGGGAGCGTTTGCACTGAGGGCCGGCCGAGGCCCCGCACCTGCTGGCCACGAGCGTGGAGCGGGTGCCCATGGGGCTGGTGAGCGAGACCTCCAGGTCCCCGCGGCGGCTGTAGGACAGGGACAGCTGCACCTGCACGTGCTCCAGCGAGCGGATGGCGCTGGCCCGGCCGGCGCAGGCCGACACGTTCCTCCTCACCTGCATCGCTGGCAGGATGGGGCTGGGGCCCAGGGCCTCTCCTGCTGGCCTGCTGGGGTCGGGGAGCCCCGGGCGGGGGCTGGACTCAGGTGCTGAGGCCCACCCAGTTCTCATACAGACGGCACACGGAGCCCTCAAGGCCTGCCTCCCCGTGCCCACCCCCGGAGGCCACCACGGGGGCGGGGCTGGGGAGCGGGCGCCCTGGCCGGCGGGAGGCCAGCGTCCCGCGGGGCAGAGGGCGGCGCTCACGCGGGGGTGTGCACTATCTGGACGACGCATTTCTTCTGGGGCTGCGTGGGCAGCCAGGAGCGAGCCAGGTCCACCAGCCGCGTGGCGTCCAGCAGCCCGTAGCCGTAGTGGTGGCTCACTGCGGCAAGGGGCGGCGGTCACGGCTCCGGGGGCGCGGCGGTCCCACCCTCGCCCGGTCCGACCGCACCTTGGCGTCCCACACCGTTGGTCGTCCAGTCCTCGGCCTGGAGCTGCGCGGGCCTGGACGCCCGGACCACCAGGTGCTGCATGTCCCTCCACGTCAGGAAGGGGCTGCGAGGGGGTCAAGGGCGAGTGAGCCGGGGTCCGGCTGGGGGGTGCGGGCGGCTGGCGGGACCCCACCGCCACCTACTTGGCCTCCAGAGCCAGGGCGATCATGCCTGCAGCCAGCGGGGCGGAGGCTGAGGTGCCCGTGTGCCTGTCGGTGCACTGGTGGTGCAGGTCTGTGGTGACCTGGGGGCGCAGAGAGGAGCTCGGGGACCCGGTGCGCGTGCACACCCGGCCCGGGTTCAAAAGGTCCCAGGAGCTTCAAGAAAGAAGCACAGCTGAGCAGAGGCGAGCCCGCCGCGGGGAGACGGGAGGGCGCGTCGAGGGCCGGGTCCAGGACCCCCGCTCGCTCCGTGTCAGGCGCCCCCGGGGCAGCGCTGGGCAGGGACCCGCAGGGCCAGGCAGCTGGGCAGGCCGGGCGGCGCGGGAGGCCGGGAGGGGCGGGGCACTCACGATCTGGGGGTCGGCGGCCAGGCCGCTGCTGTAGGTCGTGGTGAGCGTGGAGGCGCAGGCCTCGCTGTACCAGGGCACGCCGCCCTGCCGGGTGGTGCTGCCCACCGAGAGCGTGTGGATGCTGTTGGTGTACCCGTCGCAGTTGCAGTTGTCGTAGTGCAGGCCGCCGTTGCCCGAGGCCCAGACGAAGAGCGTGCCCAGCCCGCCTCGGCCCTGCGGGAGGCCCGCACAGAGTGGGCTGGGCGCTGGCCTCCCGGCGCCCGCCCCGGGGCCCGCGCCGCGCACCTTGGTCACGCCGCGCCGGAAGGCCTCGCGGGTGAGGAGGCCGGGGCCGTCCACCGTGCGGCCGTCGTCCTCGGGGCCCCAGCTGGCGCTGTAGATGTGGATGTGCTGCGGCTGCAGGCTCAGCGACTGGGCCTCGATCACGTCCGTGATGGTGCCGTCCAGCATGCGCACGCCTGCACTGCGGCAAGGGGCGGCGGTCACGGCTCCGGGGGCGCGGCGGTCCCACCCTCGCCCGGTCCGACCGCACCTTGGCGTCCCACACCGTTGGTCGTCCAGTCCTCGGCCTGGAGCTGCGCGGGCCTGGACGCCCGGACCACCAGGTGCTGCATGTCCCTCCACGTCAGGAAGGGGCTGCGAGGGGGTCAAGGGCGAGTGAGCCGGGGTCCGGCTGGGGGGTGCGGGCGGCTGGCGGGACCCCACCGCCACCTACTTGGCCTCCAGAGCCAGGGCGATCATGCCTGCAGCCAGCGGGGCGGAGGCTGAGGTGCCCGTGTGCCTGTCGGTGCACTGGTGGTGCAGGTCTGTGGTGACCTGGGGGCGCAGAGAGGAGCTCGGGGACCCGGTGCGCGTGCACACCCGGCCCGGGTTCAAAAGGTCCCAGGAGCTTCAAGAAAGAAGCACAGCTGAGCAGAGGCGAGCCCGCCGCGGGGAGACGGGAGGGCGCGTCGAGGGCCGGGTCCAGGACCCCCGCTCGCTCCGTGTCAGGCGCCCCCGGGGCAGCGCTGGGCAGGGACCCGCAGGGCCAGGCAGCTGGGCAGGCCGGGCGGCGCGGGAGGCCGGGGGAGGGGGCGGGGCACTCACGATCTGGGGGTCGGCGGCCAGGCCGCTGCTGTAGGTCGTGGTGAGCGTGGAGGCGCAGGCCTCGCTGTACCAGGGCACGCCGCCCTGCCGGGTGGTGCTGCCCACCGAGAGCGTGTGGATGCTGTTGGTGTACCCGTCGCAGTTGCAGTTGTCGTAGTGCAGGCCGCCGTTGCCCGAGGCCCAGACGAAGAGCGTGCCCAGCCCGCCTCGGCCCTGCGGGAGGCCCGCACAGAGCTGGGCTGGGCGCGGGCCTCCCCCGGGCGCCCCGGCCCCCGGCGCCCGGCGCCGCGCACCTTGGTCACGCCGCGCCGGAAGGCCTCGCGGGTGAGGAGGCCGGGGCCGTCCACCGTGCGGCCGTCGTCCTCGGGGCCCCAGCTGGCGCTGTAGATGTGGATGTGCTGCGGCTGCAGGCTCAGCGACTGGGCCTCGATCACGTCCGTGATGGTGCCGTCCAGCATGCGCACGCCTGCACGGGCCGGGCCTCACTGGACACCCCGCCCGCGCCCCGCACTCGGCCTGCCCGGGGGAGGCGCCTGGGAGCGCGGCTCTCCCCCGCCCTGGGGCGGGTGCCCTGGCCCCAGTGGGCCCCGCGGCCTGGGGCTCCCCCGCCGCCCGCCCGAGTGCCCGCCCGAGTACCTCCGATGCGGGCATTGTAGGCAACGCCCGTGCCGCAGAACCTGTTGTTTGCCACTGCCGCCACCTCCCCAGCGCAGCGGGTCCCGTGCCTGCGCCGGGCAGAGATGGGTGCACGTCCCAGCCCCGGCCCCTCGTGCGGTGCCAGGGGCCGCCCCCGTGCCGAGCGGACGCCCAGCTCACCGGTTCTCGTTGCTGGGTGTGTACCGGGGCTGGGGGTCCGGGTCATAGTCATTGAAGTCGTAGCTGGCCAGGGGGTCCTGCGGGGAGCAGAGGCGTGAGAGGCCGCCCCTGGCCGGGCCGTGGGGCTGCCCAGCCCGGCCCGCAGGCTCACGTAGTTGGCCCAGAGGTCCGGGTGGTCCTTCTCGATGCCGTCGTCCAGGACAGAGACCACGACGCCCTGGCCCGACAGCCCCTGGCTCCAGACCTGCAGAATGTTCAGGTCCTGCTGCATCTCCTTGTTCTGCGAGGGGTGGGGTCGGGGTCAGTGGGGCTTGGGTGTGGCCCGGCCCCCCGCCCGGCCCGGCCAGCTCACCATGTACCACTGCTTGGAGAACCAGGGGTCCGTGGGCACCGCCAGGGAGCGCTTCACCCGCCTCCGCACGGTCTGCTGTTGAAACCACTGCACCTGGGGGCGCGGGGAAGACCGCGTGTGGGAGGGGCTGCCTCTGTGCGTAGCCCGCCCTGCTCCCAGCCTCCTGCCCTCACCGGGCTGCTTCGGAGGGCCGGCCTCCTGGCCCATCTGACAGTCCCTGGCCCAGACGCCCCAATCTGCTTCCGGGGTCCAAGCAGGCCTCTTCCCTGGGTCTGCCCGGGGGCGCGGGTCTGGGGCGTGTGTCTGGGCAGTCACCTGCTTGTCCGGGGACCCAGGTGGTGTGGGAATGGGGCCGGGGACCCCGTGTTTGCTGGGCCTTCTCCTGGGGGTCCCCTGGGCCTGGGGCTCTGCCTTGGGCGGGGCCGCAGCCCTCTGAGCTCCCCTCCTCACGGGACCGCCCACGTGCGGGGCTGCTGCCCGGCTGGCCTTGGCTGACTGCCCCGTCCGCATCCCAGTTCTAGAAGGCGTCTCCTCAAGGCAAGCTCGTCTCCCTCTGCAGCGTCCGCTTCTCTTGACCTCACTCTTCCCAGAGCAGGACACACGCGGCGCACACCACACGCACCTGCTCCCCGGTCCTCCACCTGCCCCGCCCCGCGGCCGCTCTGCACCCCACGCCAGGGCACCGCAGCGTCAGAGCCTGCGGACACACCTGCGCCGCCCTCTCCGGACGGACGGGCCCCCACAGTGGCGGCCGCACCCCGAGGCCTTTGCGCGTGCCCTTCTGCCCACCTCAGGCCTCTGCCCTTTCCCCCCTTTCCTCATTCTGCTCCCACTGACCTGGCTCCCGGTCTCCACACCCCCATCTCGGCAGTCGAGGCCATTTTCCACCCACTTGCTCAGCTCCAGACCTGGAAGCTGGCCCTGAATTTTTCTCTGCACAGCCCCCACCCCCACCAAGCGAGCCCTGGCCTCTGGAGAGACCATATGCCGCCGGCCATGTCTCTCGGGCTTCTGGTGGGTTTCAGGCCGACACCTGCCAATCAGCGCCCCAGTCCAGCCTCTCTGTGGGACAACTGGGAATCTGTTCCTTCAGGGTGAGATACAGGAATTGGGGGACCAGAGATGCTTACAGGGCACCAGGCCCTGGGGTGAACGCTGCACCCACGCGTGACCTGCTGCTCTCCACGGACCCATCTGGGTCCTGACTGAAGACCAGGGGCCCAAATGGATGCCAGGCCTCAGAGAGAGCTGGTGACTTGCCCAAGGCCACACAGCCAGTCATTACAAAGATTGTAATCGTAATGTGGCAGACACCCCGAGGGGGGGCTGCAAGGCCAGGCTCACCTTAGGGTCTTTCTTTAGGCGCAGGCAGTGGCCCCAGGTGGTGTGGGAATGGGGCCGGGCCCTTTTCCCCTTTGGGCCCCTGGGGCTCTGCCTTGGGCGGGGCAGCCCTCTGAGCTCCCCTCCTCACGGGACCGCCCACGTGCGGGGCTGCTGCCCGGCTGGCCTTGGCTGACTGCCCCGTCCGCATCCCAGTTCTAGAAGGCGTCTCCTCAAGGCAAGCTCGTCTCCCTCTGCAGCGTCCGCTTCTCTTGACCTCACTCTTCCCAGAGCAGGACACACGCGGCGCACACCACACGCACCTGCTCCCCGGTCCTCCACCTGCCCCGCCCCGCGGCCGCTCTGCACCCCACGCCAGGGCACCGCAGCGTCAGAGCCTGCGGACACACCTGCGCCGCCCTCTCCGGACGGACGGGCCCCCACAGTGGCGGCCGCACCCCGAGGCCTTTGCGCGTGCCCTTCTGCCCACCTCAGGCCTCTGCCCTTTCCCCCCTTTCCTCATTCTGCTCCCACTGACCTGGCTCCCGGTCTCCACACCCCCATCTCGGCAGTCGAGGCCATTTTCCACCCACTTGCTCAGCTCCAGACCTGGAAGCTGGCCCTGAATTTTTCTCTGCACAGCCCCCACCCCCACCAAGCGAGCCCTGGCCTCTGGAGAGACCATATGCCGCCGGCCATGTCTCTCGGGCTTCTGGTGGGTTTCAGGCCGACACCTGCCAATCAGCGCCCCAGTCCAGCCTCTCTGTGGGACAACTGGGAATCTGTTCCTTCAGGGTGAGATACAGGAATTGGGGGACCAGAGATGCTTACAGGGCACCAGGCCCTGGGGTGAACGCTGCACCCACGCGTGACCTGCTGCTCTCCACGGACCCATCTGGGTCCTGACTGAAGACCAGGGGCCCAAATGGATGCCAGGCCTCAGAGAGAGCTGGTGACTTGCCCAAGGCCACACAGCCAGTCATTACAAAGATTGTAATCGTAATGTGGCAGACACCCCGAGGGGGGGCTGCAAGGCCAGGCTCACCTTAGGGTCTTTCTTTAGGCGCAGGCAGTGGCCCCAGTGCGGGGTCAGGGACTGCTGGACCACGCCCCGGTGCCGCAGATGGAAATACTGCCCGTCAGGGAAGATCTAGGAAGGAAGGGGTGCAGCTGCAGGGCTGGGACCTGGTGTCCCTGATGGAGCCCCTCCCAGGCCAGGGACCAGTCCCCTTCCTACACCTTCCCCCAGCCAGCTGCCCAGGTGGGAGCTTCAGGTGCCCCTGGCAGGAAGTGGAACGAGACAGGGGTGATCTGGGGGATCCTTGATATCTGGAGGACGTAGCGGAGGCCCTCCCCTACGAGGTCCGGGACCGTCCGGCCCCCGCCCCCTCCCGTCAATCCGGGTCCCGCCCACCTGCCCCAGATAGACGAAGCCGAATTTGCGCGCCAGGCGCTCGACCTCCTGGTAACCCTGGGACACTCGCACGGCCCAGCTGCTGACATAGATGGGGGCCCGGGCCGAGGCCCACCCCACAGCCACGGGGCCAACGTGCGCCAGGCCCAGGGCCAAGGTCAGGCGCAGCCAGAGCGCAGTCTCGGCGGGCCGCATGGCGGGGGCGGGGCCGGGGCGGGGCCTCAGAAAGCCCCTCCTCCTGGCCAAACCGCCGAGCTGGCCCAAGCACCCGCCCCCGGCGCCATAGCAACCTCTGAAAAGCTTCAACTCCCAGAGGGCCTTGCGGCTCCCCCGCAGAAGGGGCGCAAAGATCGGATAGTATTGTGGGGGAGACACATGCCCAACCTGGTCTTCTGCAGACTCAAACCCTCTGGAGCTTCAGTCTCCTCACTTGTACAAAGACCCGCAATTCTTCTGATTCAGAGGAGCGAGTTCACTGTTGCTACGATTGACCCCGCCCCTTATTTGACCCTGCTTATTTCATATACACCCCTCCCCTAGAATAAGCCTTGCCTCCTTCCTGATCCAACCAGAACTGCTCTTTCGAAGAAGCACCGCCTCCTACATTTAGTTTCCGCCCCCCTATCCCCGGTTTTTAGATTCCGTCCCTCCTCCTTTGCGTTCAGTCACGCCCATTCCGTTTTCCCCCTAATACAGGTCTCCTCGTTTGTCCAATCAGTTCTGATCTTTCTCCAGTCTCGCCCTCCAGATCCGCCCCCTAGCCCTCTTCTCTCCGCCCCCCAGCCCCACCCACAACAGCTCAGCCAATAATCCCCCGGCCATGACCCCGCCCCTCCAATCAACTACGTCCCTCTCCCGCTCAGCCAATCGGCGCCAGGCCGCCCCGCCCCCTTCATTCAAAGTCGCGGCTGCGGCAGCCGCGGCCCTCCAGAGGGCCATGAGGCAGAGGAAACGGGGCAGGCCCCACCTCCTTTGCCCGCCCTGCCCTCCCATTGGCCAGAGCAGGGGGCGGGAGGCGGAGGCCAGCCCGGGGGCGGCGGCCAGCCCGGGGGCGGAGGCCGGCCCGCGGGCGGAGACCAGCCCCGGGGTTGAGCGGTGCAGCTCTAGCCAAAGGAAGGCAGCGCGCAAACCGTCTAGCCGGTGCGCCGGGCGGCGGTCAAGGTCAAGTTGCCAGTCCCGGGCCCAGAAGTGCCATGGAAAGCCTGCGCCAGCGCTTCGAGCGCTTTCTGGAACAGAGGAACCCGGCCACCGAAGCGCTACGGGCGCTCGAAGCCAAGACCGGTGTCGACAAGCGGTACCTGGCCGCGGGTGAGCCGTCGTGGGGGGCCGCTTGGGGATGCGGCCCCATTTCGCCGACGGACACACTGAGGACCTGGGCCATCGGGGCCTCAGACCTGCCCCTCCGGCCGGCCCTGGCTGCGGAGTGCACCTCGGGCGGCGGGGCGCTCCCAGAGTCCAGTGAGACCACCGAGATCCTGGGGAGGGCTCGTGGACTGGGACCTCGGTTCCGGCTGCAGTCCCTCCTCGCCCCGCCCCTCCCGTGCGACTTCGGTCGAGGACCAACCCCTCCCTCGGCCCTGCAACCGTCCTCTACCCCCTCCCTCCTGGCCCTGGGTGCCCTGCAGGCAGAAGTCCGGTTCTTCCAGTCGTCCTTCTGGTCCCGGGGGAGGTGGGGGCAGGTAGGCAGCCAGTGTCCTGCCAGTCTGGCCGGCCTCTTGTCCGGTAGACTCTATAGAGGCTGGAAGCACGTGTAGGGGATCTTCCCGTTTTCCCAGGGGATGCTCCAGACCATTAGGGGAGCGGTCACTCCCACCTCCCCTCGCGCGGGTTTCCTGCTAGACTCACCCCATCTCCACCCCACCGCCTCGGCCTGCCCTCTCGCTGCGCCCCGCCCTGAGCTGGGTTATTTGACTGCTGTGGTGGGCTGGCAGAAACGTTGGCTGGGGCCACAGAGAGGGAGTCCAGTCACCCCTGACCGTCGTCACTTCCAGCCCAGTCCCTCCTCTGCCTTTCCCTCTCATGACCTCAGGTGGCCCCTCTCCGAGGCTGTCCAGTAAGTGCCCCTTAAGTACCTCCCCTCTTTTCTGGTGCTTCAGACCCTACCACCTCCTGCCACTTCTTCCAAGAAGCCCTCATAAATGCGTTTGGACACCGAGGCAGCTCTCGGCGAGGTCGTGCCACATGTTTTAAGCACATGTGCATGATCCGGTTTCCCCACCAGCTGGTGGATTCCCGTGCCAGGCAGCCCAAGGAATGTCCCACACCTGTCCCCCCAGGTTGCTGGCGCCCAACCCGTGTCAGATCGGCCGGCACGCCTTTTATCTTCTGCCTGGCTTTCCATGTCCCTTTACGGCTGGCCGCGTGGTCGAAGCCAAGACCGGTGTCGACAAGCGGTACCTGGCCGCGGGTGAGCCGTCGTGGGGGGCCGCTTGGGGATGCGGCCCCATTTCGCCGACGGACACACTGAGGACCTGGGCCATCGGGGCCTCAGACCTGCCCCTCCGGCCGGCCCTGGCTGCGGAGTGCACCTCGGGCGGCGGGGCGCTCCCAGAGTCCAGTGAGACCACCGAGATCCTGGGGAGGGCTCGTGGACTGGGACCTCGGTTCCGGCTGCAGTCCCTCCTCGCCCCGCCCCTCCCGTGCGACTTCGGTCGAGGACCAACCCCTCCCTCGGCCCTGCAACCGTCCTCTACCCCCTCCCTCCTGGCCCTGGGTGCCCTGCAGGCAGAAGTCCGGTTCTTCCAGTCGTCCTTCTGGTCCCGGGGGAGGTGGGGGCAGGTAGGCAGCCAGTGTCCTGCCAGTCTGGCCGGCCTCTTGTCCGGTAGACTCTATAGAGGCTGGAAGCACGTGTAGGGGATCTTCCCGTTTTCCCAGGGGATGCTCCAGACCATTAGGGGAGCGGTCACTCCCACCTCCCCTCGCGCGGGTTTCCTGCTAGACTCACCCCATCTCCACCCCACCGCCTCGGCCTGCCCTCTCGCTGCGCCCCGCCCTGAGCTGGGTTATTTGACTGCTGTGGTGGGCTGGCAGAAACGTTGGCTGGGGCCACAGAGAGGGAGTCCAGTCACCCCTGACCGTCGTCACTTCCAGCCCAGTCCCTCCTCTGCCTTTCCCTCTCATGACCTCAGGTGGCCCCTCTCCGAGGCTGTCCAGTAAGTGCCCCTTAAGTACCTCCCCTCTTTTCTGGTGCTTCAGACCCTACCACCTCCTGCCACTTCTTCCAAGAAGCCCTCATAAATGCGTTTGGACACCGAGGCAGCTCTCGGCGAGGTCGTGCCACATGTTTTAAGCACATGTGCATGATCCGGTTTCCCCACCAGCTGGTGGATTCCCGTGCCAGGCAGCCCAAGGAATGTCCCACACCTGTCCCCCCAGGTTGCTGGCGCCCAACCCGTGTCAGATCGGCCGGCACGCCTTTTATCTTCTGCCTGGCTTTCCATGTCCCTGACACCGGTGGGTGGGAATTTAGGTCACAGAAAGCCGGGCGGGCCGATGGGAGAGGCCTGCTGCGGAGACTCGAGGATCACTGGGCGGGAAATGAAGGCCTGAGCAGCAGGGACCTCGCGGGAGGCGGCCCTGCGCTCTGCCCTGTCTGGAGCCCCTGCCCCCGCCCCATCTGCTGCGTCCTGGGTCATCCTCCGGTTGCTGAGGCGGCAGGAATAGGGATTGCGGAAGGGGGGCTCGCGGGGAGCGGCTGCTCCCTGCCTCAGCTCTCCACCTTTCCCGCCTGCCTGAGCTGCGAGCTCTCCTCCCCGCCCAGCTAACAGAGGAGGAAGTCCAGAGCAGGCGCCAGCCCGCCTCCCGGGGCCAGCTGGGGATCACTCTCTCCTGACCCCAGACCCAGGGATGGAGGCCAGGGCAGGTGGAGGGAGTTCTGCCCTCTGGTCGGCTCTGGCCTCGGTCTCTGTGCAGATTACAGCCGGGGGGCGGGCTGGAAGTGGTCCCGGAGTGACCTGGTGTGGGCCTTGCACCCCCACCCCACCCAGCTTCCACCGCATCCTGGCTGTTGAGTGTGATAGAGCAGAGGGGACAAGCCCCGCACACAAGAAGCGCTTAATCAATGCAGCAGCGACCATTCACTTAGTCACTGGCTAAGGCTCCGGCCTCCCAGCCCGCACTGTCCCGAGCCCACTGCTGCCAGGGTGTCCGGGCCCCTGGACGGGGCTCGCTGCGTGTGCAGGGAGGGGTCCCCTCTGTTGTCCTCCTTAGCTACCTCAGGTGGCCCCTCTCCGAGGCTGTCCAGTAAGTGCCCCTTAAGTACCTCCCCTCTTTTCTGGTGCTTCAGACCCTACCACCTCCTGCCACTTCTTCCAAGAAGCCCTCATAAATGCGTTTGGACACCGAGGCAGCTCTCGGCGAGGTCGTGCCACATGTTTTAAGCACATGTGCATGATCCGGTTTCCCCACCAGCTGGTGGATTCCCGTGCCAGGCAGCCCAAGGAATGTCCCACACCTGTCCCCCCAGGTTGCTGGCGCCCAACCCGTGTCAGATCGGCCGGCACGCCTTTTATCTTCTGCCTGGCTTTCCATGTCCCTGACACCGGTGGGTGGGAATTTAGGTCACAGAAAGCCGGGCGGGCCGATGGGAGAGGCCTGCTGCGGAGACTCGAGGATCACTGGGCGGGAAATGAAGGCCTGAGCAGCAGGGACCTCGCGGGAGGCGGCCCTGCGCTCTGCCCTGTCTGGAGCCCCTGCCCCCGCCCCATCTGCTGCGTCCTGGGTCATCCTCCGGTTGCTGAGGCGGCAGGAATAGGGATTGCGGAAGGGGGGCTCGCGGGGAGCGGCTGCTCCCTGCCTCAGCTCTCCACCTTTCCCGCCTGCCTGAGCTGCGAGCCTCCTCCCCGCCCAGCTAACAGAGGAGGAAGTCCAGAGCAGGCGCCAGCCCGCCTCCCGGGGCCAGCTGGGGATCACTCTCTCCTGACCCCAGACCCAGGGATGGAGGCCAGGGCAGGTGGAGGGAGTTCTGCCCTCTGGTCGGCTCTGGCCTCGGTCTCTGTGCAGATTACAGCCGGGGGGCGGGCTGGAAGTGGTCCCGGAGTGACCTGGTGTGGGCCTTGCACCCCCACCCCACCCAGCTTCCACCGCATCCTGGCTGTTGAGTGTGATAGAGCAGAGGGGACAAGCCCCGCACACAAGAAGCGCTTAATCAATGCAGCAGCGACCATTCACTTAGTCACTGGCTAAGGCTCCGGCCTCCCAGCCCGCACTGTCCCGAGCCCACTGCTGCCAGGGTGTCCGGGCCCCTGGACGGGGCTCGCTGCGTGTGCAGGGAGGGGTCCCCTCTGTTGTCCTCCTTAGCTACCCCAGCCCACCCTAGGGCCGCGACCAGCCCACTGACCGGCGGGGAAGCTGAGGCTCCCAGCAGAGAGGTGCTCGCAGGCATGTCCCAATGGGTGAGAGCTCGACGTGGCGCTTTGCGTCCTGCCGCCCCGACGGGCGCCCCGGTGCCCGGGGACACTGGACACCGTCTGGTGGTCGCAACCGGGGGCGCTCCTGCCGCCTCATGGGGGCCAAGGACGCTGCAGCTCACCCACGGCGCCCAGAGGGCCCCCCAAAGTCAGAAGTGGCGAGAGGAAGAGGCCCCTCCACTGCAGTCCGAGTTACAAACTCTGCTGCCTTTCTCCACTCCCCAGGAGTCGCCTGAACGAGCATGGCCTCGCTGTCAGGCTTCCCTCCCGAGGTGGCTCAGGCGCGTCTGACTCCCTGTGGCCCCCGTGGGCTGTGGCCGCCGGGCTCCTCTGTCCACGGGGTTCTCCAGGCGAGAATGCCGGAGCGGGTGGCCCTGCCCTCCCCGGAGGCTCTTCCCACCCAGGGACTGACCCTGCGCCTCTCAGGTCCCCTGGCAGGCGGGCGGGCCTCTGCCACCAGCGCCGCCTGGGAAGCCCCTCCTCCCGTGGCTGTTTTTTTTTTTGGCCACTTCTATTGGTCTTTCATTTATTTCCATCTTCGTTCTTTAGCCCGTGTGGGCCTTCCATCGCAGCGGCCTCTCTTGCCGCAGAGCACCGGCTCTGGGCGCGTGCGCTCCGGAGCTCCGGCTCGGTCGTTGGACACACCGGCCCAGCCGCTCCGCGGCACGCGGGATCCTCCCAGGCCAGGGATGGAACCGGCGCCCCTTGCACTGCAAGGCGGTGGCCTCGCCCACTGGGCCACCAGGGAAGCCTCTCCTCCCGTGACTTCTATTCAGATTCTAGCCTCTTGGTCTCAGACGCTCCGAAACACGTGGGGTGAGGTGGCTGCAGCTGCCGAGGTCATACTTTCGCTCAGCGCACACTGGGCAGCCGTCGGAACAGACCACCCTGAGCGCCCGCCTGCCCTGGGCGAGCTCCCAGACCCGGGGGGAGACCGACGCGTCAGTCCACTAAAGACACAAGACTTGGGCCTCAGGCCACGCCGGGGGCGCCCAGATGCAGCGGGGTTTCCGAGGCATCTGGGAGGAGGACGGCGGCCGGCTGCACGGGGATGGGCCAAGGGGCGCTGGGGTCCGGCTGGGGCGCCACCTGTGCCCACCGTGTTCTGTCCGCAGGAGCCGCCACTCTGCTAAGCCTGTATCTGCTGTTTGGGTACGGGGCGCCTCTGCTGTGCAGTCTCATCGGCTTTGCATACCCCGCATATGCTTCGTGAGTGCCGCTGGGCCGGGGGGCGGGCCGGGGCTCCGGGCGGCCCTAACCCCGTGCGCCCTCCAGGATCAAAGCTATCGAGAGCCCGAACAAAGAGGACGACACTGTGTGGCTCACCTACTGGGTGGTGTACGGCCTCTTCGGACTAGCGGAGTTCTTCAGCGATCTACTCCTGTCCTGGTTCCCTTTCTACTACGCGGGCAAGGTGGGTGCCGCCCGGGCCACGCTGCTCAGCTGGGTCCCCAGGAGCGGACACCCGAGGGGCGTCTGCAGGGAGGCCCGGCCTGGCCCTCGGGGGTCCGCCGGGAGGCCCCGCCGCCGCTGCAGCTCCCGCCTGTGCCCGCAGTGCGCCTTCCTGTTGTTCTGCATGGCGCCCGGCCCCTGGAACGGGGCTCACATGCTCTACCATCGCGTCGTCCGTCCTCTGTTTCTAAAGCATCACGCGGCCGTGGACAGCATCGTGAGCGACATCAGCGGGCGGGCCCTGGACGTGGCAGCCGGAATCACGAGGGACGGTGCGTGCAGGGCGTCTGTCCATCTGTCCAGCCGCTGTCTGTCTGTCTCCTCCCCGCCGCTCGCCTTCACGCCTGCCTCCCATCCTTCTGGCTCCGCCTGGCCTCCCTCTGGCCTCCTGACCGCGGCCGTCTCCCTGTCTCACTGTCTCCTCTCTCTCCTCTGCTCTCGGGAACCAGTCCTGCAGGCCTTGGCCCGCAGCCGGGCTGTCATCACCCCCGCGGCCACGGCGGTGGGCCCCTCCCTGCCCGCGGAGTCCCCCGTACGTAAGCCCCAGCCCCGGGAGGCGGGCCTGGCGTGTGTGCGTGCGCGTGCGTGCGTGCGCGTGCCCGCACCTGCTCCTGTCCCAGCGGGGGCGGCTGCCAGCCCCTCGAGGGGGGCCCACGTCGGCCCCCAGCAGCCGCGCGCGTGTCCCTGGCCGAGCGCGGCCTCCGGCCCGGGCACAGGCAGACCCGCCTCGCTCACCTGGGCGTGCCCCGTCCACAGCAGCGAAACTAAGCGCGAACCGGCTTCAGAAGGACGAGTGAAGCCTCCGGCCAGCCCGTCGGGCGGCAAGCCAGAGGACGCGGCTCCGTCCAAGTCATCTGTGGACTCCTCCGCCGACTCCCGGGCAGACCCCGCTGCCAGCCCCTCGTCCCCGGCCAGGCCCGCCCTCAGCAGCTCTCCCAGCACGGGCCGGCCTCAGGCCGCGGCCGCCGGCTTGACCGTTGGCCTCCAGCTGCCGGGCAAGCCCGAGGGTGGGTTCCGGGCTCGAGGCAGCTCCTCCAGCCAGCCCCAGGCCCCCGGGCAGCCGCGGGCCCGGCCCCCCACAGCTGCGTCTGGCCCTTCCCAGGCGGCCCAGGGGTCGGCAGGCTCCCCGCAGGATCCCAGCCCCTCCTCCGGCCAGGGCCCCGCCCGCGGGCAGTCTCCCACCGGCACCCCCGCGAAGAGCCCCAACAAGACCCCCAGCGGGCCGGGGGCCTCTGCCCCCAAGTCCAGCAGACAGCACCAGAAACGGCCCACGACCAAGGCCGCCCCCAGCACCTCGGTGCCCGAGCTGCCCACCTCCTGCCAGTCCGCGTCCTCCCTGGAGGACAGCTCCGAGTCCACCACCGAGGTGACCTGCCGCTGGCCCCACCACACACACCGCCTCTGCTGCCTGCAGCACTGCTGGCGCCTGAAGCACCTGGCCGGCTAGGGAGGGCCCAGTAAAGCTCTCTGGACCAGCCTCGCCTCCCTCCGTCCTCCGGCTCCGGGGGCGGCGGGGGGCTTCCTGGGCGCTCGTTCTCCTCCCACCAGGGGTGAGTGCTGGGCGGCCCCCCTTTGCAGACGAGAAGACTGAGGCTCAGGACGCCGGGCTGACCACGCGGCCGAGGAAGACAGCGGCCCTGCCCGGCGCTCTCTGCCTCCCTCCGGGGGCGCTCAGGCCTGCTCAGCACGGCGCTCTGTCCTGGCCGCACACGCAGCGTGGGGGAGCTCAGCGCCCCGACCGGGAGGGAGCCCATCCCCCTCAGTGGAAGCCAGGGACGTCCCCACAGTGCCCTCCTTAGAACACATTTCCAGAGGAGTCACCTCACAGCCTCTGAGCTCAAGCCCTTTGCCTGGGAGGGAACCCGGGGGAGCCGAGGGAAAGCGGCTCAGGGTGGGAGGAGACAGCGGGCGTGGCTGAGCCCAGCCCACCTGCCGGGGCACCTCAGGCTCCGGCCCAAAGCACCAAGTACGCCTGAGACTCAGCCTGCCCACCGGGTGGGCCCACCGCCCTGCCAGGCCCTGGAGGGCACGCTCAGCCGTGGCCGGCCCTGAGGCCCCGCGGACTGCAGTCTGTCAGGCTTCTCCGTCCATGGAATTCTCCTGGCAAGAATACGGGAGGGGCTGCCATTTCCAGCAGGCGGTCACTCACGCCAGGCAGGGCCCCGCAGGCGGGCGGCCCAGGGCCAGGCTTGCCGCGGTCCAGTGGCGAGGTCGTGTCTGGCTCTGCGGGCCCGTGGGCGGCAGCACGCCCGTCTCCCGGAGGCTGCTCGAGCTCATGTCCGTTGAGTCCGTCATGCCATCTGACCATCCCGTCCTCTGTCGCCCCCTTCCCCTCCTGCCCTCCGTCGTTCCCAGCATCCAGAACCGTTTCCAGGGAGTCGGCTCTGCCCATCAGGTGGGCAGAGGGTTGGAGCTTCAGCCTCAGTCCTCCGGGTGACTGTTCAGGGCTGAGTTCCTGTCGGACGGACGGGCTTGGTCTCTGCCGTCCGGGGGCCTCTCGGGCGTCGTCCGCGGCACCAGTGTGAAAGCGTCCACGGTCTCGGTGCTCAGCCTTCTTTGTGGCCCAGCTCTCCCTTCCACACACGACGGCTGGAAAAACTGCAGCTTCGGCCGTGTGGACGCTGGACGGCAGGGGTGCTTCTGCTTGTTAAACAGGTGGCCGAGGCCTGTCTCATAGCTTTCCTTCCAGGGACCAGGTGTCTTTTCCGGTCATGCTGCAGCCACTGTCCGCCATGATTTTGGAGCCCAAGAGAATAAAATGTCATTCCATTTTCTTCCCCTTCTCTTGGCCATTAAGTGACGGGACTGGACGCTGCCAGGCAGACTTCAGCAGAGGGCGGCCCGGCTGGTGGGCTGTGGACGGCGGCCGTGGAGATCGGCAGGTGGGCGCGGGACAAACACCGACCCAGCGCCCGCAGCCTGCCCCTGGGCTCCCCGTGAGGCCAGCATCCCCTGCTGAATCCCCACAGAGCCAGCTCCTCCCACAGCTGTGGGTCACTGGCTCCAGCCCTCTCCCAGGAAGGGGGTCGCGACCCCAGGCACCTCCGGGAGAAGCCGCCTGTCCCCCAAAGACACAGCTCCGCGAGGCGGCGGCGGCCACAGCCGGGAGGGCCGTGGCGTCCGTCCCAGCCCTCCCCCGCCCCGGCTGTGGCTGGTCCCATTTCGGGTGCAAGAGGAGGGTTCTGGGAGAAGCCGTGGACCCTGACCGGGCAGCGACGCCCGGCGGGCAGCTCGTGGGCCCCAGGGCCGCCGGCCGTGTCTGGAGACACCTGGCTTCTACCCGGACGCGTCAGCCAGGCTCCGAGACAGTTTTTTGTTCGGCCACACGGCACGGCCTATGGGATCGTAGTTCCCTGACCAGAGGTGACCGCTGCCCCCCGGCAGGGGGAGACGTGTCTCCGATGACAGTGTGGACATCTCCGGGGTTGCAGCTGCCCTCCTCGAGAGTGGCCTGGGGCCAGCAGGGGACAGCACGCGGGCTGCAGGGCAAGGTGGGGTTGATGGAAGGTGCAGCCCCTGCTCCAGGGCCTCCCCTGAGCTCCCGGCCTCGCTCTGCCCCCCGCCCTCCAGCTGCTGACTCGGGCTGCGCCTCCAGGGGCGTGAGCTTGAGCAGGCGGCACAGGGAAGGCCTTCTGGTGTCCTTTAAATGCCGGACCGCCAGGGAAGCCCCCTGAAATCCCGTGGCTCACCGCCCTCCCCGCACTCGTCAGCCCAGTCCGTCCCCGGCTGGCCTCATCCGTCACAGACGGCTTTCGTGAACCGGAGGCCATCCTGTGTAGCCCCTCAGCGGGCAGCTCGCGTCCCCGTCCCCGAGGACGCCTGCGAGGCGGGAGGAGGCGGCACCGAGCCCGCACTGCTGGTGAGCAGCGGGTCCGGCTCATCCGTCGGCCCCTGAGCCGACACGGAGCAGCTCCGAGTGCCGGGCCCCGCGCCCAGAGCTGGGGGTCGACGCGGCCCGGAGGGACCGAGACGCCCGTGCCTGGGGCGTTGCGGACGGGACAGTGGGCAGGGGAAGCATGTAGCAGGTCAGAGGTGCGGGCTGCCGGGGGGCAATGTGCAGCCGGAGCTGGGGTGCAGGCTGGAAGGGTTGGGAAGATGGCTGTCTGTGGAACTGACTTTGGGCGGGGACGTGCAGTCCAGCATGCGAGGTCTTAGTTCCCCAGCCAGGGGTCAAACCCGGGAGCCCTGCACTGGAAGCAGCGTCTTGGCCACTGGACCACCAGGGACGTCCCTGGAAGTGACCTTTGAGTAGAGACACGAAACAGGTGAGGGCACAGGTCTCCTGAACACCAGGGCGGCTGTGGTTCAGGCATGGAGGACGTGCAAAAGCCCTGAGGCAGCATGCTGCCTGGCAGGCTAGCGGGAGAGCAGGCCGGCCAGCGTGGCTAGAGCCATGGGCGCCAGGGTGAGAGGAGATGGGTCTGGAGGGTGGACCGCGAGGTCCCTGGAAGGCGTGGTGAGGACTTTGGCTTTTACTTAGGGTGCTGGGCTTACTGGGAGGAAAGGATGAAGGCTAATTATTAATGAACCCCCACCCTATTGGGAAGTCCACGTGGGCTCCAAGGACATGGATCTTATGATGAGCTTATCGCTGGCCACGTGGTTGAAGTTGGTGGGGGGCCTGGCTCTGGGGCAGGAGAGGAAGCCCTGTCTCGCTCTGCACCTGGCCTCGCGCTGCCCTGGGCCCCGGCTCCCCGCACCCCCCGGCTCCCCTAGAGTACAGACGAGGGGACACACACCTGTCTCCGGTGGAAGCAGCGACGTTTAGCCCCGCTGACTTACTCTGTTTTTAATTTAAATGTACAGAAACGTGTTGCCAGCGACTTGGGGGCACGTCACCAACAGAGCAGGCCCCTCCCGGCCCGTTCCCCCCGGGGAGCCCGGCCCTACCTCCGTCCCCTCCTCGATCGAAGGTCACCTGCATCGCGTCCGGGATGTCTGTGTCCCCTCCCGCCGGCTGCCGGGGCCGTGACGTGGGGGTCACTCTGCGGGAGGGCAGAGCGCGGTCTGGCCCCTGCGGACGGGCGCCGGAGCTGCTTCCAGCGGGGGCTCGAGTGACCGCAGCCGCTCGGGACCCTCTCGAGGCCGCCTTTGGCGCGTGGAGCTCTCGACTCCCTCGCCCGTCAGAGGCCACAGGGTGCGCGGTCACCAGCGGCCACCACTGAGGCGGCTCGGGACCCCCAGCCTTCTCCCTCTCGCCCTCTGGAGGCTGGAAGTCCAAGGTCGCGGCGTGACGGGCCCGCGCTTCCTCCAGAGGCGCCAGCAGAGGGTCCTTCCTGTCCCGTCCACCTGCCGGGCGTCCCAGGCACCGCCGGGCTCGAGGCTGCTTCCCCGGTTCTCGGCCTTCACACGGGCGTCCCCTCTCCGTCCCTCCTTCGGCTCCTCGAGGCACGTGTCGTTGGCCTGGAGACTCACCCAGATGCTCCACGGAGACCCTCGAATACATGTGCAAAGACCCTTTCCCCAAAGGTCCTGTGCGCGGGTTCTAGAAGTTCGGATGTGGACACGATCGTTCAGCCTCGTGCGCGAGCGAGCTTCAGCCACAGCAGAAACGGCCACAGGTCTCCCAGCTGCCTCGCCAGGCTGCCCCCCGCGCGTTCAGCCAGCCCTCAGCGTCGGGGACAGCGCAGGGGAGGGGGGCTGGCAGCTCTTCAACTGGATGCGTGTCCTCTCGTGGGTCAGCCGGCGGTGCAGGGTCAGCGAGCAAGAAGGAGAGGCCGCGGAAGGGTGACGTGTGCGAGGCGGCTGAGCACGACCTTCTGTGCGGTGGAGGAAACGGCTGTTGTGATCACTCATTTTATTAGCACGAGTGCGAGCTCCAGACGTGCCCGTGTGCATGCTTGGGTCATTCTTGGCTCGGGTCAGGCTCTCTGCAGCTTCCTGGACTGTAGCCCGCCGGGTCCTCTGCTCATGGAATTTTTCAGGAAGGAATTCTGGGGTAGGAGACCGTTTCCTACTCCGGGGGGTCTTCCCCACCCAGGGATCGAACCTGCGTCGCTTAGGTCTCCTGCTCCGGCCGGCAGATTCTTTACCACGAGGGTCCCTGGGCCAGTCTCATCAGAGCTCCTCCTCTGTGTCCGCTCTGCCGCTCTGCCGGGTGAGGTCCGCCTGGCTCCCGTGTCTGGCTCTGCGTGACTCACAGCCGGGTCCCTGGGACTTCCTTCTGGCAGTATTGTGAGGCTAATACTGTTGTTGTTTACTCCTTAAGCTGTGCCCGACTCTTTCTGACCCCACAGACTGTCGCCCACCAGGCTCCTCTGTCCCTGGGATTTCCCAGGCAAGAAGACTGGCGTGGGTAGCCGTTTCCTTTTCCACTTTTCATTCTTTATCCGTTTAATAAACACTGCCTCCTGCGGGAGGTCCACTTGGAGAATTCCCAGCCCCGGAGGCTGGAGCAGACCCAGCTGTGCGTGCCTCCCTCAAGAGGGAGCGGCCATCAATCACCAGGGGTCCCGTCAGGGCGGGATCCAGTCTCAAAGCCAGGGACGGGCCAGGGATGGTAAAGATACAAAGAAACAGACCTCCCGTCGCGGGGTTTCCTTTGTGGTATGTAACCATCTGGTGTTTTTATTCGTGTTTAAAAATGACACTATCAGAGCCTCCTGCAGTTTTCACAGGGCAGGTGCAAACGCTACTTCCGACTTCAACTATGTTGCTGAATTCGAGTATCTTTACAACGGCAATGCGTTCTTCTCTCTCTAAACGTCTCCATCGATGGCCGGTTACATGGTCATGTCCGGAAACAATGAAAGGCTTCGGAAGCTGCAGCTCCCGCGGCCACGGGCCGTGCCACTTGCAAGGAGCCTCCTGGCCAAGGACCGGGTGACGTGTGCGAGGCGGCTGAGCACGACCTTCTGTGCGGTGGAGGAAACGGCTGTTGTGATCACTCATTTTATTAGCACGAGTGCGAGCTCCAGACGTGCCCGTGTGCATGCTTGGGTCATTCTTGGCTCGGGTCAGGCTCTCTGCAGCTTCCTGGACTGTAGCCCGCCGGGTCCTCTGCTCATGGAATTTTTCAGGAAGGAATTCTGGGGTAGGAGACCGTTTCCTACTCCGGGGGGTCTTCCCCACCCAGGGATCGAACCTGCGTCGCTTAGGTCTCCTGCTCCGGCCGGCAGATTCTTTACCACGAGGGTCCCTGGGCCAGTCTCATCAGAGCTCCTCCTCTGTGTCCGCTCTGCCGCTCTGCCGGGTGAGGTCCGCCTGGCTCCCGTGTCTGGCTCTGCGTGACTCACAGCCGGGTCCCTGGGACTTCCTTCTGGCAGTATTGTGAGGCTAATACTGTTGTTGTTTACTCCTTAAGCTGTGCCCGACTCTTTCTGACCCCACAGACTGTCGCCCACCAGGCTCCTCTGTCCCTGGGATTTCCCAGGCAAGAAGACTGGCGTGGGTAGCCGTTTCCTTTTCCACTTTTCATTCTTTATCCGTTTAATAAACACTGCCTCCTGCGGGAGGTCCACTTGGAGAATTCCCAGCCCCGGAGGCTGGAGCAGACCCAGCTGTGCGTGCCTCCCTCAAGAGGGAGCGGCCATCAATCACCAGGGGTCCCGTCAGGGCGGGATCCAGTCTCAAAGCCAGGGACGGGCCAGGGATGGTAAAGATACAAAGAAACAGACCTCCCGTCGCGGGGTTTCCTTTGTGGTATGTAACCATCTGGTGTTTTTATTCGTGTTTAAAAATGACACTATCAGAGCCTCCTGCAGTTTTCACAGGGCAGGTGCAAACGCTACTTCCGACTTCAACTATGTTGCTGAATTCGAGTATCTTTACAACGGCAATGCGTTCTTCTCTCTCTAAACGTCTCCATCGATGGCCGGTTACATGGTCATGTCCGGAAACAATGAAAGGCTTCGGAAGCTGCAGCTCCCGCGGCCACGGGCCGTGCCACTTGCAAGGAGCCTCCCCTGGCCAACCGGTCCTGCTGGCTGGGGAGGAGGGGGCGGCGCTGCCCCGCAGAGCTCCGGGGCGGAGGGGGCCAGAGACTCCCGGGGCGGCCCCCTCGCTGCAGCGAGGCAGAGGGGCCCGCCTGGGGCTTTCGGGGACCCCTGGGGGCAGCCGGTAACACCGGCCGCAGAGGCCCTCCATCCTGCCACCAGGGGGCGCGCGGGCCCCGCCCCGCCCTCCAGAGCGGCGCCTCAGGCCGCGGTCTCCGGAGACGCTCGGCTTCACGACTTGTTGCAGAAGAGGAGCCGGGCCTGGGCTGCCCCCGGCGCACAGTAGGTGCTCAATAAATAGCTTTTGCAGGAACGCACCGTGAACTGAAGGGGTAGAGAAGAAGTCCGGAGTGGTGTGATTTCCACGGTCAGGGCTGGAAGGGCCTGAAAGGGTGTGCACAGATCAGACTGGGAAACGGAGGCCCCGAGGGTCGCAGGGTTTGGCCTGAGGTCACCCTCAAGGTCAGGGGCTGAGCTCCCTGCGGCCCGCACGCCCCACACCCCTTGCAAACTCCCAGCATTCCACGCCCCGGAGGAAAACATAGCCACGGGTGGAACGGACAAGCCGCCACCGAGGACGGCAGGAGTCACGCCCCTCGGGGCGCGAGGCGGAAGGCGAGGTTTGCCGAGTGACTGTGTGACAGCCCACGGACTCTTCCCATCCACACGTGACCTAGGCCTGCCCCACAGCTCTCGAATCTACAAGGAGACCAGGGAGAGGCTGAGGGTGGGGCTCCAACCTGCCCTCTCTGCAGTCGGGGAAGGGATGTTGTACCCCAAATAGCCTGAGATGAATATGTGGCTCCAAGGGGTGTGGGGACGGGGTTGGGACCTAAGAAAGCTCCACCTCCTCCGTCACATGTTCCGGGGTTAGTCATGCTGGCGTGGGGGCGGGACCCGGAGGAGGAGGGCAGTGCGCATGATCATGTGTGTGCACAGCCTCAGGGCACAGTTGTGAGTCTGACGACCAGCACACCCCAAAATGTCTGCAGTCAAGTCTGTAACTGGGCTTTACGAAAAAAGTTCCTGTAAAAATTAAACAGGAATTTAACAGGGTGAGCACCAGGGCTGCCTGGAGGAAAACTCACTCCCCTGCTCGAACCGCTGAAGCTGCGAAGATTATCTGTGAGCTTCCTGGTGGCCAGGGCAACAGGGGAAACCGGTGCATTGCAGTGCCGGAGAAGGCACGCTTTCTGGAGGTCATGCCTGTCTGGGACAGGGTCTCTGAAAACGGGGGCGTGCCTCAGTGGCAGAATGAAGAGAGAGACAGTTTGTCAGGGGCTAACCAGAGAGGCGCCTCTGCGTAGGCAGGGCGAGCGGGGAAATGGATCTGCTACTATGCCTCCTTGGGTGGGTCTTACTGGAGGCAGGCTTGGCTGTGACCGTGTCCCTGAGCACACGAGTGTGAAGCAGGGGGAGTAAAAGCAGACAAAAGGCTCTGAAGAGTGCAGAGCAGCCATGGGCTTCCTGGCAGCCAAAGCAAGACAGGAAACCAGAATCGGAGTCCCTTCAGCCTGTCCATGCCTGCAAGCGGCTCTGCAGGTAGGGGTGTCTGGGCGTGCTGTGGAGGGGCCCACAGAGCCACAGGGAAGATGACCAGCCCCCGGCGCCCTAGAAGCTACGGCAAGGGGAGACACATGCGACTGGTCACCCACGTGTGGCCGAGGTCTGGTCCGTGGGCTCGGAGGGGGCACTGCCGGGAGGCCAGGCGCACGCGGCTGTCCTCGGCGGGGCTCCAGAGCCGGGCGTAGCCAGCGTGCGGGAGCAGCAGCCGGTCCTGGGTGCCGTCAGGGCTGATGAGGCGCCGGGCGGCCAGCAGGTAGTCCCGATGTAGGGCCAGCGCGGGGCAGGGGCAGCGGCTCGGGGCCCACAGGTACTCCAGGGCCCGCAACGGCGAGCGGTTCTTGTAGATGAGCTGCACGCGCACTTCATAGCGGGTCTCCTCGGCCTGGCGGACGCGGCCCAGCACGCGGGCCCGGAACACTGCGGGCAGGACCACGCTGACGCGCTGGACGTGCCACCCTGGCCCCAACCACGCACCCATTGCAAGACGAGGGAGCTGGGGGGCACTGGGGGGCCCTGGGAGGCTAGGGTCAGCCGTGGCCTGAGGTCAAGGTCCGCTCAGGGATCAGCGAGGGGTCAGGAGTCAGATGAGGGGAAAGGATCCGACCAGGGAGTCAAATGAGGGTCAGAAGTGGGGTCAAGCTGGAGTCAGGTCAAAGAGGGAAGGATAACGTCAGACCGGGGTCAGAGGTCAGAAGGACAGAGGTCAAGTTCAGGGGCCTCTCACCGAAGTCGCTGGCGCAGGAGTGGAGGAGCCGGTGGGCACGCCCGCGGGCGTCGGGGCACGGTGGGCAGGGCTCTGCGGGGGCAGAGCCGTCAGGGGCGGGGCCTCGCCGCCGCTCGCCCCGCCCCGGAAGTGCCGGCTCACCTGGGCTGGGGCCCGGGGCCCGTGGGGGGCTCCCAGTGGGAGGCTCAGGGGGCTGCGGCTCTACCTCCCGCGGCTGCGGCTGCCGCGGGGACCAGCCCAGGGCCTGAGCCTGCGCCTGGAAGGGGCCATAGCGCTCCCGGGGGAGCCAGAACTCGAACTCGATGCCTGGGTTGGGCTCCTGCAGGAGGACCTGGGGGGAGAGCGGCGTCGCAGGCTAGGGACCCAGCCTCTGTCCTCTCACACGGGCCACCCAGCCTCCGTCTCTGAGCACCCCTGCCTCGTCCCTCGGGCCGCTGCTTCCCCCTGATCCTTCCGCCCCACTCCCAGCGCCCAGCCGCCCTCTCAGAGGCCCGCCCCCACCTGCAGAAGCAAGTCTTCGGAGGTGGGCCCGGCGGCGCGCAGCGTCTCCTCCAGCCCCGCGGCGCGGGTGTAGACCACGAGGGTGCCCGCTGCCTCGTAGGTCCCCGCCGGGCTGACGGCCCAGTTTCCGTTGAGCACGTAGCGCCCGTCGCCCCCCATCAGCGCTGCAAGGGTAGCGTCAGCCGAGGCTCCCGGGAGCCGGCCCCGCCCTCCTCCCGGCCCTGTCGCCCCCCTCCCCGCGGGACTCGGGCAGCCGGCTGGGCGCCTCCTCCCTGGGGCCCGGCGATACCCAGGTGGTTCCGGCTCCGGTGGGCGGCGCGGATGTGTCTGGCTCCCTCGGGGATCAGGGTCACGTTCCAGTACCCAGCGAAGGCACCTGGACGGGAGGGAAGCAGGGCGTTGGGGAGCAGGTGGGATGTATTTGAAGGCTGGTTTGAGGATTCAGTGAGATGCTGCGTTAAGGAAGTTAGCCAAGGCCCTGGTACTAAGAAGATGCTTCCTAAAGGATTGGCGCGACAGTCGCTACAGTCGTGCCTGACTCTTCGTGACCCTATGGACGACCGCCCACCAGGCTCTTCTGAGAGGTCAGAAGGACAGAGGTCAAGTTCAGGGGCCTCTCACCGAAGTCGCTGGCGCAGGAGTGGAGGAGCCGGTGGGCACGCCCGCGGGCGTCGGGGCACGGTGGGCAGGGCTCTGCGGGGGCAGAGCCGTCAGGGGCGGGGCCTCGCCGCCGCTCGCCCCGCCCCGGAAGTGCCGGCTCACCTGGGCTGGGGCCCGGGGCCCGTGGGGGGCTCCCAGTGGGAGGCTCAGGGGGCTGCGGCTCTACCTCCCGCGGCTGCGGCTGCCGCGGGGACCAGCCCAGGGCCTGAGCCTGCGCCTGGAAGGGGCCATAGCGCTCCCGGGGGAGCCAGAACTCGAACTCGATGCCTGGGTTGGGCTCCTGCAGGAGGACCTGGGGGGAGAGCGGCGTCGCAGGCTAGGGACCCAGCCTCTGTCCTCTCACACGGGCCACCCAGCCTCCGTCTCTGAGCACCCCTGCCTCGTCCCTCGGGCCGCTGCTTCCCCCTGATCCTTCCGCCCCACTCCCAGCGCCCAGCCGCCCTCTCAGAGGCCCGCCCCCACCTGCAGAAGCAAGTCTTCGGAGGTGGGCCCGGCGGCGCGCAGCGTCTCCTCCAGCCCCGCGGCGCGGGTGTAGACCACGAGGGTGCCCGCTGCCTCGTAGGTCCCCGCCGGGCTGACGGCCCAGTTTCCGTTGAGCACGTAGCGCCCGTCGCCCCCCATCAGCGCTGCAAGGGTAGCGTCAGCCGAGGCTCCCGGGAGCCGGCCCCGCCCTCCTCCCGGCCCTGTCGCCCCCCTCCCCGCGGGACTCGGGCAGCCGGCTGGGCGCCTCCTCCCTGGGGCCCGGCGATACCCAGGTGGTTCCGGCTCCGGTGGGCGGCGCGGATGTGTCTGGCTCCCTCGGGGATCAGGGTCACGTTCCAGTACCCAGCGAAGGCACCTGGACGGGAGGGAAGCAGGGCGTTGGGGAGCAGGTGGGATGTATTTGAAGGCTGGTTTGAGGATTCAGTGAGATGCTGCGTTAAGGAAGTTAGCCAAGGCCCTGGTACTAAGAAGATGCTTCCTAAAGGATTGGCGCGCACAGTCGCTACAGTCGTGCCTGACTCTTCGTGACCCTATGGACGACCGCCCACCAGGCTCTTCTGTCCAGGGGTTCTCCAGGCAGGCATACTGGAGTGGGCAGCCATTCCCTTCTCCAGGATCTTCCTGACCCGGGGATAGAACCCGAGTCTCTTCGGCAACAAAGGGGTTAAACTCCCGTCTGTTCTGGGAAGGGCGGGATAGTCTGGCAAAGACCAATCAGAATGACGAGCAAGGGGGCTGGGCTGCGGGTTGTCCAATCAGCGCGGGGCATCTTAAAGGGCCCGCTCTGGGAGAACGCGAGGACGGGGCGGGCGGTCACCGGCGTCGCGGAACACGCGCTGCACGAAGAGGCACGAGTCGTTGGCGCCGCCGCAGCGGCCGCAGCGGTCTTCGCGGGCGTCCGAGCCCAGCAAACCGTCGCAGCCGGCGCTCTAAAGGGGTGGGGTGGACACGAGCGCGGTCAGAAGGCCCCGGCCCTCCAGGGTCGTCGAGGGGGCAGGGCCCTGGAAGAGGGCGGAACCAAGAACTAAAAGGATATAACCTCGGGGGGCGGGCTCTAGTCGGAGGAGGCTGGAATCTAGTGATGGATGGGGCGCGAGGGCGGGGACTCGATAGGGGCGGGACCTAGGAAAGGGGCGGGGCGGGTGTAGGGGGAGGGGCCTTGGTGGAAACGGGTGGGACTGGGCGGGGCCTGGAGTCCTTACGAGGCAGCGGCCAGCCACGCAGAGTCCCTGGGTGCCAGGACTGCAGGGGGTACCGTCTAGCACGCGACCGAAGCTGTGATAGAAATCGTGCCCCACCGCCAGGCAGTTGAGGTCGCACTGGTTGGGTGCTGGGGATGGAAGGAGTGGGTAGGCGGGTGGGGGACTCATAGCTGACTTCCAGCTTCCCCCCTGCCGGTCCGCGGGGTCGCAGAGGCAGACAGGCATTATGAACCTCATCACCCATTCGTCACTCATTCTTTCATACGTTCGTTCCACCAACAGTCAGCGAGCACTGCTTCCCAGTGTTCTAGGCTCTGGGTACAGTGGTGGGCAGAACTTACTCAGCACTGGGGCCTTGCACCCAGCAGGTGCCCCATGAAAAGCATCGGTCCAGTGCTGAGACCTGAGTAGCCTGGGATGTTCCGGTCCTCCCTGGGACCGTCATCCCCTCTGCCTGGCGGCGGGGCGCAATGGCAGTCTGATCACAGCCACAGACTCACAGCCCATCCCTGCTAGCAGCCCCCACCCCCGCCCCAGCCCCCGCTCAAGCTTCCTGAGCTGGCTGGCAGACCCTGCCTGGAATGGGGTCTGGCTGGCCCCGGTGGGCCTCTGTGGGGTGAGATCACGGCAGGTTTCCTCCAATTCTTAGGGTGAAGGAAAGAAAAAAAAAAGGTGGACGGTTGGAACTTTCTCCATTCCTGGATTTTCTTATCTGTGTTTGCCCCGCCACAGCGACTGAAGCTGCCTGTTTCCCTTAAAGCGGGAGGCGCGCTGCCCCGGGCCCACAGTTATATAACTTGCTATTTTCAGCTCAGTGTGGCAACATTTCCTGCTATTGGTGAAGTTTGAGAACTCTTGGCCTCTGGATACAACTCCCAGTCAATCTTCAGCCTGGTGTTCAGCCCCATACAGAATAAACCCTGCCTCCTTCTGCTCCTGCATCACAACTCGCCCATGCTTTTCCCACTTCGCTTCACCAACTCCTACATACCCTTCAAAGCCCCAGTGCTAATGCCCGCTTCTGGCCACCCTCAACTCCCCCTTCCTTCTTAGCAGCCAGCTTTTCCTGGCCAGCTCTGAGCTGTTCCCTCTGGACTAACAGAAGAGTAGGCTACTCACCACCATAGAAGGGCACCCACTGGTAGGTCTTCTGGGTGCCTAGGACAGAGTGGCCATTGTAGAGGGCACATTGGAGGGCTCGGAAGGGCACGGCTCCTGGGGGACAGTCCTGGGGACAGAGATGGGTGTAGCAGAGGCTGGGACGGTCCCAGGAGACCCTGGTATGGTGGAAAGCACATTTGGGGGCATGAAGATGCAGGAGGGCTTCAGGGAGGACTGAGTCTAAAAGGTGGGTGGCCAGAACGTACAGGCAGCTCGCAGAGCCGGTACTCATGGCTGCTCCCCGAACACGGCTCTTCCCTTGGTAACCTGCGAGAAGCAGCGGAGCCAGGCTGTGGTCAGCACCTCTGGGAACCCCTTCCCCAAAACCAGCTGGCCCACCAGTCCACCCCGCCAACCCCACCCACATTCCAGCCGGATCCGCGGGATTAAAGGCACAGCGTGTGTGGGCAGGCCGAGGGTGCGGCCAGGGGCTGGGCCCCGCAGCCCGGGAAGGAGGGGCGGGGACCCCCCAGTCCCATCCCGCCCGCAGCCCCCTCACTCCTCACCGGATGCATCCGCGGCTGCGCACCGCGAGCCCGCGCCCGCAGGAGCTGGAGCAGCGGCTCCAGGAGGCCCATGGAGTCCACTCGCCCGGACCCTACTTGGGGAGAGAGAGGCACAGTCAGCCTGGAAGGGAGGCTGGCCGCCCCCAACCGCAGTCGAGCCCCTATGCCCGCGGCTCGCGGCCCCGTGCCCCCTGTACCTGAGCGTTGCCCCCCGCGCCACCGCTCAGGAGGGTCCACAGCAGGAGCAGGCGCCTCCAGAGGGGGCGGGCTCGGGCGGGGCAGAGGGCGCCTGGCACTGGGAGTGCCAGCAGGCCAGGGGCTGAACCCCAGCTCTGCCCCGACTGGCTGTGCGACTTCGGACAGTAATTGGAACTCTCTGAGCCTCCTTTCTCATCTCTAAAAAACAAAGTCACAACAGGAAAATTTTGAGGGGTCCTCCAGATGAAGTGAGAAAAGTCGGAGGCAGAGGCTGGCACGGGGAAAAAGGACTCAAGAAGTGTTGCTCCTGGTTGTTTGGGGTCGTCGTGCCCACACGGGGCCTGCTCCGTGTCTCCTCGTGGGAGGAGGCATTCCAGGGGCTGTCCAGGCGTCTCCAGGGCTGAGGCCCTCCCCGCTCTCCCCACGTGCGCTCCTACCGTCCTGCTCGGCCAGAGGCCAGGGGCCCCGTGCCCTCCAGCCTCAGCTTCCCCATCTGTGCAGTGGGCCAGCTCGGTTCCGTCGTGTTCTAGGAGGACTTGCAGAGGATGTGGCTGGCGGGGCGGGGCCGGCGCCTGGCAGAGGCCCCCCCAGACGGGTCTCCAGCCTCCAGGGCCCCTCAGCTCCCAGACTCCCAACAGCAGGGAGCTCCCAGGTTGGGGGAGGGCTGGGGAGGGGTGGCCTGGCGCTGGTCCAGTGGGCACCTCATAGCCTCATGCCCAGAGGGTGTGGGACGGAGCCCCAGAGCCTCCTGCAAGAGGGAAGGAGGCGGGAGTGAGGGTGACCCTGGAAGACAGAGGCGGCCGTGGGGGGCGGGGCGGGGGCGCGGAGAGACTCAGTTTCCCCACTTGTTTCAGAGGGACGAGGTCACCTGCCATGTGCACCCTCGGGGTGGCCATGGCACTGGGCAAGGAACGGGCAGGAGGAAGTGGCCACTCGTGCGTCCTTTCTCGGGCCAGGGCCAGGGCACCCGGCAGTCAGCAGGGCCTAGAGGACACGCAGGACGTGCCGGAAGCTGCCGCCCGGGGTCCTGGCGCCAGATGGGGCAGGCCGGCCTGCGGGACCCCGACTGCACCTCTGTCTCCCTTTTAGACTCCTCTGACCCTGACACGCGGAGGAAACTGGGGACCGCTCAGGAGGGTCCACAGCAGGAGCAGGCGCTCCAGAGGGGCGGGCTCGGGCGGGCAGAGGGCGCCTGGCACTGGGAGTGCCAGCAGGCCAGGGGCTGAACCCCAGCTCTGCCCCGACTGGCTGTGCGACTTCGGACAGTAATTGGAACTCTCTGAGCCTCCTTTCTCATCTCTAAAAAACAAAGTCACAACAGGAAAATTTTGAGGGGTCCTCCAGATGAAGTGAGAAAAGTCGGAGGCAGAGGCTGGCACGGGGAAAAAGGACTCAAGAAGTGTTGCTCCTGGTTGTTTGGGGTCGTCGTGCCCACACGGGGCCTGCTCCGTGTCTCCTCGTGGGAGGAGGCATTCCAGGGGCTGTCCAGGCGTCTCCAGGGCTGAGGCCCTCCCCGCTCTCCCCACGTGCGCTCCTACCGTCCTGCTCGGCCAGAGGCCAGGGGCCCCGTGCCCTCCAGCCTCAGCTTCCCCATCTGTGCAGTGGGCCAGCTCGGTTCCGTCGTGTTCTAGGAGGACTTGCAGAGGATGTGGCTGGCGGGGCGGGGCCGGCGCCTGGCAGAGGCCCCCCCAGACGGGTCTCCAGCCTCCAGGGCCCCTCAGCTCCCAGACTCCCAACAGCAGGGAGCTCCCAGGTTGGGGGAGGGCTGGGGAGGGGTGGCCTGGCGCTGGTCCAGTGGGCACCTCATAGCCTCATGCCCAGAGGGTGTGGGACGGAGCCCCAGAGCCTCCTGCAAGAGGGAAGGAGGCGGGAGTGAGGGTGACCCTGGAAGACAGAGGCGGCCGTGGGGGGCGGGGCGGGGGCGCGGAGAGACTCAGTTTCCCCACTTGTTTCAGAGGGACGAGGTCACCTGCCATGTGCACCCTCGGGGTGGCCATGGCACTGGGCAAGGAACGGGCAGGAGGAAGTGGCCACTCGTGCGTCCTTTCTCGGGCCAGGGCCAGGGCACCCGGCAGTCAGCAGGGCCTAGAGGACACGCAGGACGTGCCGGAAGCTGCCGCCCGGGGTCCTGGCGCCAGATGGGGCAGGCCGGCCTGCGGGACCCCGACTGCACCTCTGTCTCCCTGGTTATGAGACTCCTCTGACCCTGACACGCGGAGGAACCTGGGGGACCGAGGGGCGGGACCCCCTCCGGCCAGAGCCATTTGGCCAGCGGCATCCCCGAGCCCCAGCCCTGGCCGGCCTGGCAGCAAGAAGGCTGGGTGGGCGGCAGAGGGAGGGGGCGGCGCTGGACCTTGGACAGCCTCTCCCCACTTAGCACCGGCTTGTGGGGAGGAGGAGGTCGACGTGATGCAAAAGGAGGGGCCGGATGGGCCACCGTGCCCCGCTGCCCGAGGAGAGCGCCCGGTCCGAGGAGCGGCACCCACACCCTGTGCACCCCTGATGGTCCAGGCGATCTCAGCGCACGCCACGCCTCCCGGGCCTCAGTTTCCCCAGAGAAGGTGGGGATGAGCTTTCTCTCACCCTGTTGGGATGGGTGCCTCGCCCTCCGGCCCCCTTAGGGAAGGGGAGGAGACGCCGGCCGCAATAGTGGGAGGATAGGAAGAGGGACTTACCGGTTGCGCAGAGCCCGGGCGGCCCGTCCTGGCTCCCCGGGCGGCCCCTGGGCGAGCGGAAGCGGCGGGCCCGCGCGGCGGGGACGGGGGAGCCCGGCGCGGCCCCTCCCACCCGGCCTCCCCGGGCGCGCCCCGGCCGGGGTCCGGAGGGGCGGCAGCTCCGTGCGCCCCCGCGCGGCCGTTGCGCGCCTGGGTACTGGTATGGGGCCGGGGACTGCCTTGCACGCGCCGCGGTCCCCAAGAACTGCGGCCTGGTGTGCAGCCGTTCGCGGGCCGGTGACCTTGGGAAGCCCGGGGCGGGGGAGCCACGCGGGGACTGACCCCCACCTCGGGGCTGCTATTCCGGGCGCCGTGCTCAGGGCCCGGGAATGTGCGCCAATCGAAGGCGCCCTGCTGCGGCTCCAGGAGGGCGCTGCTCCGTCTCCACCGACGCCCAGATCGCGTCGCCCCGAAGGTTCCCTTTCCTGGCCACCAGCCCTCCCCAGATGCCTCTCCCTAGCCCTCCCTCAAGGTCATCCCACTCAGGACCCCGCGCGCCTGGGTTCCAGTTCTGGGGTCCCCGGGTCCCGACCACCCCCAGCGCAGGGCCCCAGAGCCCTGGGGAGAAGCCCGGTCCCAGGGGCCAGGCGTAGGGGCGGAGAGCCCCCTCCCAGCCCGGCGCATTCCCGGGCGCTGCTGTCACCGGAGGCCGCGCCCCACCCCGCCTCCCGCCCTCCCTGCGGGGCCCCGGGCTGCGAACCGTGGCTTCGACGCTCGCCGGGGTCCAGAACGTCCTCCTCCCACGCGGCTGCCGCCCGGCCCTCCTCGACCTCAGGTTTCGCATCCCGGCAATGGGATCCGCGGGGGGCAGCGGGTCTCCACCGCTGGCTTCCAGGTGGCTCTCAGCTCTTTGCGCCGACCGGCAAGGACAGGGTTACCCCAGGGCTCCCCATCACCCCACCCTTTCCTGCTTTAGCATCTGCACACCCCTCGCCCCCGCCCTGGCAGGGACACGGCCCTCCACTCGCGGCCTCCCCCTGGCTCCTCCCCGTCGCCCCGGGATGGCCCCTGGCAGGCGGCTTGAGGAGACTGGGGCGCCGAGGGGGCCTTGGGAGGGCTGCCCTTCCCATTCGTGGGCTCAGCCCGGGCTCAGCTTGGGCTCTTCTCCCAGGAGCCCGCCGTGGAGGTCTCCCAGCCCAGACCACAGAGACGAGGATTTGCACGCCCGGCTCTGTCCTCAACTCGGAGCAGCTCAAAGCAGGGCCACAGGACGCCTTCCATTTGTCCAAAACGTTGAGCACTTACTATGTGTTACTGCAGCTAGAACGACCCCACCAATTAGGTCAGTGACGTGGACAGTCCACTGGAAGGGTGTAAGGCCACCCTCTGATCTGGATGCTCTGAAAAAATAGCCCAGGCCCACAGCAGAGGGGGTGGGCGGCCATGGAGGCTCTCCCCAGGAGGCGATTGCCACTGTGGGGGGGAGCAGGGCAGCCTCCTCAGCCTGGCACAGCACATGCAAAGGTCCTGAGGCTGGACCAGAGAGGAAGGGATGGTGAGGAGGTTGGGGTGAGTGCAGCGAGTGCCCGGGTGGGGGTGGAGATGCCCTTGGAGATGGGGGGCGGTTAGTGGCAGCCATGGGAGGTTTGGGAGCAGCTGCCTCTGGCTTCCGGGGGGCAGGAGGGGCCCCAGAAAGCAGTGGAGAGGCAGCGGCAGGCGCTGGGGGGAGGGGACCGCGCTGGGTGGTTCCCAGAAGTCTGGGAGTGGAGTCTGCAGCCCTGTGACAGATCCCAGGGGAGGCGGGGGAGGAGGCAGGCCAGCGCCGGCCCTGAAGGGTGGGGCCTGAGGGGCGGGGCTAGGGGGCACGTCCGGAGGTCCCCCGCGGGTGGGCCTGGGGTGCGGCACAGAGGGGCTGGGCGTCCAGGGGCTGCGTCTGGATGGAGGGGGACACGTGGCGTACACTGCACACAGGGGTGTTGGGAGTGGTGGGCGAGGTGCGTGTGGGCAGCACAGAGACGGGGCCCCCCAGATCGCTAGGGGTGGGCTTGGGGGGTGAGGGTAGCCTGTGGGTGAGGTGAGGGTGGAGCTGGACCCGTGGCCAGCGGGTGGGCATCGACGGGGCGGTTGCCTTGATGAGGCTGTGCCTGGTGGGGGGCGAGAGAGAGAGAGAGAGAGAGAGAGAGAGAATGGCGGGGGAGGGGGGCTGGTGAAGGCAGGTCCCCTCCTAGGAGCGCCTACTGTGCGCATGGGCAGGATCAGAAAGATATCAGGCCTGGTCATGAGTGCCACCAAGTGGACACTCTCACCCACACCTCCAGCGTGCCTCAGGCCCCGCCCCGGCGTGCAGAGGGCAGGCCCCGCGCTTGCTGGAAGGTACACAGAAGGCGCAGTGGCTTGCGAGGACTGTGTAGGCCCCGGCGTTGTTCTCTGCAAAGAGTGCATACAGCAGGCCTGGGTCCTGCGTGGAACGTGTGCAGCGGGCAGCAGGCGGGGTGGGGAAGGTGCACACACGCACTGCATCCCACAGACACGCGTGCAGCGGGCGCTTTGCCCTGAAGGGTGCATACACAGGAGGTACTGCATCCTGCAAGGAATGCCTTTCACGGACACTGAACCTCCTGAGGCGTGTAGGTGACGTCCCTGCACACTGCAAGGCGTGCGGACAGCGGGCCCCACGCTCCACGGGCAATGCCAGCAGAAAGAGCCCACAGCAGCCACGGGTACCGCAGGGGTGCAGACAGGGAGCACTGTGTCTGGCAGGAGGACCCCGGCGCTCGGGGGCTGGCCAGAGGCAGCGGGGGAAGCCCTGGAGACCTGCACCTGCCGTGCCCCGCCCGCCGCCGTCTCCCCCCAGGTCTCAGGGCCAGCTGACTCCTGGAGCGGCAGGCAGAGAGCTCAGCTCAGACACCTGCAGCAGGTGGAGGGGTGGAGGGATGGGGTGAGGTCTGGAGGCTGCAGGTGCCCTAGCGTCTCACCCCTCCAGCTCACGCTCTGGCCTGGACCTAGGCCCAAGGATTATGGCGTCCCCACCGGCCGAGCGCCACCCTGAGCCCCGTCCCCGAGGCTGGGCCCGGGCAGGATCAGGCCCAGTGGACCCGGGTCCTGAGGGAGGTAGGTCAGCCGGGCTCCCTCTGTGGTCCCACATCCCAGAGCCTCCCCGCACCCCCCCCCACCCCCCCCCGGCCCCCGGTGAGCCCTCAGGCCTGGGCACATGGTCCACAGGACCCGCCAGCCTCCTGCGTAGAGGGGTGGGAGGGGTCCTACCTCCCGTGCCCCAGCCCCCGGGTCTCTGGAGCTGCCCAGCTCTTCCTGGAGGCGGTGGAGCGGGGTCGATCAGGGAGCTAACGGAGGGTAGTGCTTCTCTGCCCGGGGGAGAGGCCCACAGGCAGGAAGCAGAAAGGGCCAGGTTTCTGAGATGGGTGTTTTGAGTCTCTGGATTGAACACCTGAAGCCGTCTGTCCGTTATTTTGGACAGAACAACTGTGTGTTTCTGTGACTTCTCCTCAAGGGGTGGCTTGCGAGGACTGTGTAGGCCCCGGCGTTGTTCTCTGCAAAGAGTGCATACAGCAGGCCTGGGTCCTGCGTGGAACGTGTGCAGCGGGCAGCAGGCGGGGTGGGGAAGGTGCACACACGCACTGCATCCCACAGACACGCGTGCAGCGGGCGCTTTGCCCTGAAGGGTGCATACACAGGAGGTACTGCATCCTGCAAGGAATGCCTTTCACGGACACTGAACCTCCTGAGGCGTGTAGGTGACGTCCCTGCACACTGCAAGGCGTGCGGACAGCGGGCCCCACGCTCCACGGGCAATGCCAGCAGAAAGAGCCCACAGCAGCCACGGGTACCGCAGGGGTGCAGACAGGGAGCACTGTGTCTGGCAGGAGGACCCCGGCGCTCGGGGGCTGGCCAGAGGCAGCGGGGGAAGCCCTGGAGACCTGCACCTGCCGTGCCCCGCCCGCCGCCGTCTCCCCCCAGGTCTCAGGGCCAGCTGACTCCTGGAGCGGCAGGCAGAGAGCTCAGCTCAGACACCTGCAGCAGGTGGAGGGGTGGAGGGATGGGGTGAGGTCTGGAGGCTGCAGGTGCCCTAGCGTCTCACCCCTCCAGCTCACGCTCTGGCCTGGACCTAGGCCCAAGGATTATGGCGTCCCCACCGGCCGAGCGCCACCCTGAGCCCCGTCCCCGAGGCTGGGCCCGGGCAGGATCAGGCCCAGTGGACCCGGGTCCTGAGGGAGGTAGGTCAGCCGGGCTCCCTCTGTGGTCCCACATCCCAGAGCCTCCCCGCACCCCTCCCCAGCCCTCGGCGGCCCCCGGTGAGCCCTCAGGCCTGGGCACATGGTCCACAGGACCCGCCAGCCTCCTGCGTAGAGGGGTGGGAGGGGTCCTACCTCCCGTGCCCCAGCCCCCGGGTCTCTGGAGCTGCCCAGCTCTTCCTGGAGGCGGTGGAGCGGGGTCGATCAGGGAGCTAACGGAGGGTAGTGCTTCTCTGCCCGGGGGAGAGGCCCACAGGCAGGAAGCAGAAAGGGCCAGGTTTCTGAGATGGGTGTTTTGAGTCTCTGGATTGAACACCTGAAGCCGTCTGTCCGTTATTTTTGGACAGAACAACTGTGTGTTTCTGTGACTTCTCCTCAAGGGGTCCCCACTGAGTGGAACAGCCTCTTTCCCTCCCCCGCCCCCCAGACAGGCCCTATCTCTCAGGCCCGGGTCCCGTGATGGAGGATGGCCCTGCGGTGCTGGCTCCTGCTGTAGGTCAGACGAATCAGCCACAGGCGTGCACGTGTCCCCTTGTCCCCTTGTCCCCGAAAGGAGCTCGTGGGTCCACCTGTGCCCCTAGCTACCAAGCCTCCTTCTTATTGACGTGTCTGCCTAGCTCCGAGCTCCTCGCGGCGTCCTGTTGGCTGTCAGTGTACCACGCAAGACACACGTGCACTGTTTGAGTGACAAGTGTATACCGATGATAAACTGTGTGGCCAGTGAAGCATTTCCCTGTTGACGCTCCTCTGAGCCTGCTCCTGAGAGCTGATTGGTTTTTCCCCAGCGTGGACAACTAGGCACCTGACCCCACTGGCAATAGTGGAAAAATACATTGATCTTCAACGCTTTGTATGACCGGAGTCACAGCTCAAAGGCGAGAAAGAAGGGAGAGGTTTCACGGACTGAGGCCTGGGGAAGCTGGGCTGGCGCATACCTCATTGAACCGCAACTTCAGGCTCATCCGAACGGCCTGTTTGGGGCCTGTGAAACACACATTGTACACTTGCTTCAACCTTAAGAAAAGAATACATTCAGAAGACAATATAGAGGTATATTTTGATGATTATCCTCATTGTAATATGTCTAGTCATTTTCAAATGTCTGTCCAGGTACAAGGAAAGTTTATCATCACCTTTCTTTTTCTTTCTTTTTTTTTTTTAATTATTGCTCCTACCTCGTGCCCCAGCCCGGGTCCCCTGGCAGCCCCCTCCTGCGAGGGGTGGGAGGGTCCACCTCCGTGCCCCAGCCCCGGGTCTCTGGAGCTGCCCAGCTCTTCCTGGAGGCGGTGGAGCGGGGTCGATCAGGGAGCTAACGGAGGGTAGTGCTTCTCTGCCCGGGGGAGAGGCCCACAGGCAGGAAGCAGAAAGGGCCAGGTTTCTGAGATGGGTGTTTTGAGTCTCTGGATTGAACACCTGAAGCCGTCTGTCCGTTATTTTGGACAGAACAACTGTGTGTTTCTGTGACTTCTCCTCAAGGGGTCCCCACTGAGTGGAACAGCCTCTTTCCCTCCCCCGCCCCCCAGACAGGCCCTATCTCTCAGGCCCGGGTCCCGTGATGGAGGATGGCCCTGCGGTGCTGGCTCCTGCTGTAGGTCAGACGAATCAGCCACAGGCGTGCACGTGTCCCCTTGTCCCCTTGTCCCCGAAAGGAGCTCGTGGGTCCACCTGTGCCCCTAGCTACCAAGCCTCCTTCTTATTGACGTGTCTGCCTAGCTCCGAGCTCCTCGCGGCGTCCTGTTGGCTGTCAGTGTACCACGCAAGACACACGTGCACTGTTTGAGTGACAAGTGTATACCGATGATAAACTGTGTGGCCAGTGAAGCATTTCCCTGTTGACGCTCCTCTGAGCCTGCTCCTGAGAGCTGATTGGTTTTTCCCCAGCGTGGACAACTAGGCACATGACCCCTCTGGCAATAGTGGAAAAATACATTGATCTTCAACGCTTTGTATGACCGGAGTCACAGCTCAAAGGCGAGAAAGAAGGGAGAGGTTTCACGGACTGAGGCCTGGGGAAGCTGGGCTGGCGCATACCTCATTGAACCGCAACTTCAGGCTCATCCGAACGGCCTGTTTGGGGCCTGTGAAACACACATTGTACACTTGCTTCAACCTTAAGAAAAGAATACATTCAGAAGACAATATAGAGGTATATTTTGATGATTATCCTCATTGTAATATGTCTAGTCATTTTCAAATGTCTGTCCAGGTACAAGGAAAGTTTATCATCACCTTTCTTTTTCTTTCTTTTTTTTTTTTAATTATTGCTTTATTTATCTTAATTTGGTTGTGCTGGGTCTCAGCTGTGGCATGTGGGATCTAGTTCCCTGACCAGGGATCAAACCTGGGCCCCCTGCATTAGAAGCACAGAATCTTAACCACCGGACCTCCAGGGAAGTCCCTATCGCCTTTCTTGTTCTGAACGTCCCCGCCGCCAGATGGGGGAGGATCAGAGAAAAGGGGGAAGGAACAGAGCAGGGCTCTGGGCTCCTCGCCGCCGCCTCCCACCGTGCCCTCTGCCTGCCTCTCGTCTGTGGAAAAGTTTAGTCAAAGAATAAGTTTAAGGAGAGCAGTGAGAAACGCTGAAACAAAGGAAAACAGTTCCAGGAGACTAATAATAAGGAGGTCATCAAGCAAAGTCAAGGGCCTCAGCTCTCTCTCAAGGGCTGCGGATGATGTTCTGAGACGTATCCTGTGTGCTCTCTCATAGACAGAGCACAGCAGGTGAAGAATTCATCTACATGATGGCCAGCCTGTACCGGGGCCTCAGAGAAATGGCAGCCAATGGACCCCGGACCCGAAGAGGAACCGCACCTAACACAAGGAAGACCACTGAGGACCAGTCCGAAGCTCAACGATGGAGACGATGTGCTGCTTCTGTGTGTGGCCCCCGCGCCTTCCCCTCCGTCTGTAAAAGCTCCCACCCCCTGCTTACGGCGGAGGGAGTGTGTAGTCGGCCTTTGGACAGATGTCCACCCCCCAGTCGCCAGCATCTGAAATAAAGGAAACTTTTCATTTCACTGACCTGGCCTGTTTATTGGCTTTTGAGCAGCCGGACCCACAAACTCCTCTGAACCTCCCTTCCTCTTGAACCTCCCTCCTACCTCCCACCCCATCCCACCTTTCTAGGTTGTCAGAGAGCAGTGGGGTGGGCTTCCTGACCATACAAGAAGTCTGGATTCTTAACCACTGAGCCAAGTAGCCAAGAAGTCCTTCCTTAGCTTCTTTTGAGGCAGAGAGCTGGGGGAACCTGCCTAGGCCGGGGGATGCTGGAAGCGGGACCTGGAGAATGAGGGGGACCTGGACAGAAGCGGGTGTGACGGAGAGGGTGTTCCCAGCATACAGGAGAGCAGATGCAAAGGCCAGGGCCGAAGGAGCAGGGGGAGGCCCGGGCCCGGCAAGGAGGCCTGCGTCACCGGAGCCGGGCGCACACGAGGCCAGGGAGGTGGGAGGAAGGGGCTTCACGCGGCCTGGGGTCTGGGAGCACGGGAAGGTGACTCAGAAAGGCAAGACGTGTCAGGTGAGAGAGTTGTGCAGGGTCTGATGGCTACGTCAGCCTGAGCTCCTGCAGGAAGTGGACGGGAGTAGATTCCATGGTCGCCGATGATGATCTGGGGCTGGAGATCACAGGTGATTCTGAGCTCCTTACTGCCGTTTAGGCTTTGATTTCTTGTAACCTTTTTTCTTGAAAAATAAAATGTAAAAAAAAAAGCAACAACAAATGGCCATGCTGTACAGCGTGTGGGACCTTGCTAAGCTGACCGGGGATTGAGCCTGCACCCCTGCAGGGAAAGCGCCTGCCGGGGCGTCTCTCAAGAGAAAGTGTATTGGGAATGATTCCAGATTTACAGAAAGCTGCCAAAATGTTGCCGTCAGTTTCTGTCTATTCTTGGTCATCAGTAACGTGACCTCCGCCCCTCCCCTCAGGATGTCCACACGCTGGTCCGGGGCCTGTGGACAGGTCACAGGGCAGACGGGCCCTGCGGGAGGGATTCAGGCGCCTGCGAGGGGGACGACCCTGGATTCCCCAGGGGCCCAGTGTCATCGAGGGTCCCTGTAAGAGGGAGGCGGGGGAGGCAGAGGCAGGGGGAGGCCGCGCCCCTGGAGCGCCCCTTTCACTGACCTGGCCTGATTGGCTTTTGAGCAGCCGGACCCACAAACTCCTCTGAACCTCCCTTCCTCTTGAACCTCCCTCCTACCTCCCACCCCATCCCACCTTTCTAGGTTGTCAGAGAGCAGTGGGGTGGGCTTCCTGACCATACAAGAAGTCTGGATTCTTAACCACTGAGCCAAGTAGCCAAGAAGTCCTTCCTTAGCTTCTTTTGAGGCAGAGAGCTGGGGGAACCTGCCTAGGCCGGGGGATGCTGGAAGCGGGACCTGGAGAATGAGGGGGACCTGGACAGAAGCGGGTGTGACGGAGAGGGTGTTCCCAGCATACAGGAGAGCAGATGCAAAGGCCAGGGCCGAAGGAGCAGGGGGAGGCCCGGGCCCGGCAAGGAGGCCTGCGTCACCGGAGCCGGGCGCACACGAGGCCAGGGAGGTGGGAGGAAGGGGCTTCACGCGGCCTGGGGTCTGGGAGCACGGGAAGGTGACTCAGAAAGGCAAGACGTGTCAGGTGAGAGAGTTGTGCAGGGTCTGATGGCTACGTCAGCCTGAGCTCCTGCAGGAAGTGGACGGGAGTAGATTCCATGGTCGCCGATGATGATCTGGGGCTGGAGATCACAGGTGATTCTGAGCTCCTTACTGCCGTTTAGGCTTTGATTTCTTGTAACCTTTTCTCTTGAAAAATAAAATGTAAAAAAAAAAAAAAGCAACAACAAATGGCCATGCTGTACAGCGTGTGGGACCTTGCTAAGCTGACCGGGGATTGAGCCTGCACCCCTGCAGGGAAAGCGGCCTGCCGGGGGCGTCTCTCAAGAGAAAGTGTATTGCGGAATGATTCCAGATTTACAGAAAGCTGCCAAAATGTTGCCGTCAGTTTCTGTCTATTCTTGGTCATCAGTAACGTGACCTCCGCCCCTCCCCTCAGGATGTCCACACGCTGGTCCGGGGCCTGTGGACAGGTCACAGGGCAGACGGGCCCTGCGGGAGGGATTCAGGCGCCTGCGAGGGGGACGACCCTGGATTCCCCAGGGGCCCAGTGTCATCGAGGGTCCCTGTAAGAGGGAGGCGGGGGAGGCAGAGGCAGGGGGAGGCCGCGCCCCCCTGGAGGCTGGGGAGGGGCCGGGCCTGGATTTTAGCTGAGCGCCAGAGCGAGAGACAGTGCACGGGTGTTTGATTAATGTTGGTTCATCTGGGGCCGCGCGGGGTCCTGGCTCCTCCTCGGGCTTCTCTCCCGAGGCGGGTGCGGGTGCGGGCTTCTCGCTGCGGCGGCTTCTTGCGCAGCACGGGGGCTTGGCGTCGGCGGCGGGGCTCCCGGCTCCAGGGCACGGCTCAGCAGTTGGGCAGATGGGCCCAGTCGCCCCGAGGCACGCGGGCTCTGCCGGGACCAGGGCTGAGCCGTGTCTCCCGCGGGCAGGCAGCTTCTCTGCCGCTGGGCCACCAGGGAAGCCCTGTGTGCACTTTCTTAAGCCAGCAACTTTGTAACTGATCACAGCAGCCACGGGAAACAGTGACAACCATGCCGTCTCAGGCAGCGCCCTTGGTGTATCACCCTGTCTAATGAATTACATTAGTAATTACTATCACGATGGACCAAACTCCAAATATGATTTGGATTCCGCCCGTTGCTTTTTTTTTTCCCCAACTAATTTCTCTTTTCTGTTCCCGGATTGCATCCAGGAGCCCACATGACATTCAGCTGTTTTTCTCGTAATTGCTCCAAAGACCCAAGCGGATAAAACAGGAATTATTCCCGTGGAAATCTGGCCGGTGCCGTCACCCGCCCAGCCCTGTGCGTGCAGCCGCGGCCGGTCCGTGTCCCTCGAGAGGCGCTGAGACGGCGTCCGGCTGAGGACGTGAGGGGGAGAGCCTGCACCCTGCAGGAAAGCCTGCCGGGGTCTCTCAAGAGAAAGTGTATTGGAATGATTCCAGATTTACAGAAAGCTGCCAAAATGTTGCCGTCAGTTTCTGTCTATTCTTGGTCATCAGTAACGTGACCTCCGCCCCTCCCCTCAGGATGTCCACACGCTGGTCCGGGGCCTGTGGACAGGTCACAGGGCAGACGGGCCCTGCGGGAGGGATTCAGGCGCCTGCGAGGGGGACGACCCTGGATTCCCCAGGGGCCCAGTGTCATCGAGGGTCCCTGTAAGAGGGAGGCGGGGGAGGCAGAGGCAGGGGGAGGCCGCGCCCCCCTGGAGGCTGGGGAGGGGCCGGGCCTGGATTTTAGCTGAGCGCCAGAGCGAGAGACAGTGCACGGGTGTTTGATTAATGTTGGTTCATCTGGGGCCGCGCGGGGTCCTGGCTCCTCCTCGGGCTTCTCTCCCGAGGCGGGTGCGGGTGCGGGCTTCTCGCTGCGGCGGCTTCTTGCGCAGCACGGGGGCTTGGCGTCGGCGGCGGGGCTCCCGGCTCCAGGGCACGGCTCAGCAGTTGGGCAGATGGGCCCAGTCGCCCCGAGGCACGCGGGCTCTGCCGGGACCAGGGCTGAGCCGTGTCTCCCGCGCGGGCAGGCAGCTTCTCTGCCGCTGGGCCACCAGGGAAGCCCTGTGTGCACTTTCTTAAGCCAGCAACTTTGTAACTGATCACAGCAGCCACGGGAAACAGTGACAACCATGCCGTCTCAGGCAGCGCCCTTGGTGTATCACCCTGTCTAATGAATTACATTAGTAATTACTATCACGATGGACCAAACTCCAAATATGATTTGGATTCCGCCCGTTGCTTTTTTTTTTTTTCCGCAACTAATTTCTCTTTTCTGTTCCCGGATTGCATCCAGGAGCCCACATGACATTCAGCTGTTTTTCTCGTAATTGCTCCAAAGACCCAAGCGGATAAAACAGGAATTATTCCCGTGGAAATCTGGCCGGTGCCGTCACCCGCCCAGCCCTGTGCGTGCAGCCGCGGCCGGTCCGTGTCCCTCGAGAGGCGCTGAGACGGCGTCCGGCTGAGGACGTGAGGGGGAGAGCGTCCACCTGGGGCGCGTGTCCCCTGGGGACCCCGAGGGTGCCCACCCTTCAGGCGGGGTCTGTGTGGCTCGGGGGGAGGGTCTGAATCTGCCCAAGGCCCCCAGGAGGGCGGGCCAGCGCACAGCAAGGAAATACCGCCCGTCTCCACCGTGGAGCCCCTGGGCCTTGGGGGAGAATGCCAACGCACCGGCAAGGACACGGCCTGATTCCAGGTTGTGAGGGACGCACGGAGGGACTCTCGGGGTGTGGGGGCCCTTGCCTGGAACCCAGACGATCAGAAGGAGTCGCTGGACGAAGACTGGGGGGCAGGGAGAGCATTGGGCTGAGAGAATGGCACGTGCAAAGGCCCCGAGGTGGGAGAAGCTTGGTACGGGATCTCAGGGTGACAGCGTCCAGGGCGGCTGGAGCAGGGTGTGTGGGTGGGTGTGCAGGCGGGCCCCAGGGACCCACTAGCAGGCCTTCAGATGCAATCCGATTTGGTTCTGGAAGGCTTCTTGTTGTCAGGAGAGGCTGGACAGTCCCGCGGCCAGCTCTCAGCCAGCGCCTGGCTCTGTGAGCCTCAGAGAGCCGGGCATACCGTGCCCCTGACCCTGCCGTGGCTCTCCTCACCGCTCCTGGCCCAGGGCCCTGGCCTGTCCGAAGCCTGACGCCCGCGAGCGCCCGCCCGGCGTCTCTGGCTCCACCTCCTCCTCTAGAGCCCCCTCCCCAGCCCTGACCACCCCCTGTGGACTTGCGTCCTAGGGTCGTGGGTCAAAGGGGAGAGGTCGGAACGGCCGGGTCCAGGCTCGGCTCTGCTCCAGGGGCGCGCTGAGCTCCTCTGAGATGCCCGCGGCTCCCTTCCTGCCCGGCACCACCTGGTCACTCTTGCGCCGCGTGTGCAGACAATCCAAGCTGCGTGTACAGACCATGAGCATCCAGGTGAGGCCCTGGCGAACGGGGGGCTGAGGCCAGGGTCCGTGAGCCTCTCCGTGGACGGGCTGCTCTGGGGAGCCATCCACCACCTTCCTCGGGGGCCCACGGCGGCTGGCAGGTCCCGCTCCGCCTCATGCCCCCCGGCCCCTCGCCCCAGCTCTTCGCATCCACGCGCGGCCCTAAACCCTTCTGGCTGAGACCAGGCCGAGACAGAGGAGACACACGCCCCCCGCGTCGGCCTCCAGAGAGAGGGCGTGGACAAGGGGACGCCGCGGGCTCTGAGTGGAGCCCAGACTCCAGTAGAACAAGGAGGGGCTTCGGGGAGAACCAGAAAGATGGAGTGAGAGGCAAGGGAAGCTTACAGGGCCGTGTCTGAGCACACGAGAGGACGGGCTTCTGGAAGGAGCCCAGGACAGTGGAGGCTGGGAGAGACAAGGACGAGGTCTGTTCCCAGGGAGGGGTGGAAGCTCAGGTGACATGGCACCCGGCACCCCGCCCGTCTCCAGGCGGCAGGCCCGCAGTCACGGGGTCCCCTCCCGCCCGCTCTGCTCACGGGGCCGTCCCCGGAGACCTGCAAGGTCTGGCCCAGGGCTTCCGAGCAGACAGGCAGGCAGAGTCCAAGGGGCTTCCAAGTCCAGGAGACAGAGGCGAGGCAGGGCCCCGGGGGCCAGGCTGAGGGACGCCTGCCCCGCCCGGTACGGGAAGGAAGGGGCGAGGCCCCCGTGGACCCGCCCGGGCCCAGCCCGCCCTGAGGGCAGCCCCCGAGCCCCGCCGGTGCTGCCTCGGCAGTCCCTCCACCTGCGGCAGGTGTGGTATTTTGAGCAAGGCTCCGTGGCGCTGCTCCCGGGAAATGTGCTGAGTGTGGAGAGCCATCTCAGGTCAGAGAGAGAACAGACCAGAGGCAGGCCAAGCCCGCGGCCTGGAGCGCGGGCCCGGGCGCTGGGCCAGCCTGGGTCCCCAAGCCTAGGGGGAGCGGGCGCCCGGGGCCCGGCGCTGAGCTCCTCTGAGATGCCCGCGCTCCTTCCTGCCCGGCACCACCTGGTCACTCTTGCGCCGTGTGCAGACAATCCAAGCTGCGTGTACAGACCATGAGCATCCAGGTGAGGCCCTGGCGAACGGGGGGCTGAGGCCAGGGTCCGTGAGCCTCTCCGTGGACGGGCTGCTCTGGGGAGCCATCCACCACCTTCCTCGGGGGCCCACGGCGGCTGGCAGGTCCCGCTCCGCCTCATGCCCCCCGGCCCCTCGCCCCAGCTCTTCGCATCCACGCGCGGCCCTAAACCCTTCTGGCTGAGACCAGGCCGAGACAGAGGAGACACACGCCCCCCGCGTCGGCCTCCAGAGAGAGGGCGTGGACAAGGGGACGCCGCGGGCTCTGAGTGGAGCCCAGACTCCAGTAGAACAAGGAGGGGCTTCGGGGAGAACCAGAAAGATGGAGTGAGAGGCAAGGGAAGCTTACAGGGCCGTGTCTGAGCACACGAGAGGACGGGCTTCTGGAAGGAGCCCAGGACAGTGGAGGCTGGGAGAGACAAGGACGAGGTCTGTTCCCAGGGAGGGGTGGAAGCTCAGGTGACATGGCACCCGGCACCCCGCCCGTCTCCAGGCGGCAGGCCCGCAGTCACGGGGTCCCCTCCCGCCCGCTCTGCTCACGGGGCCGTCCCCGGAGACCTGCAAGGTCTGGCCCAGGGCTTCCGAGCAGACAGGCAGGCAGAGTCCAAGGGGCTTCCAAGTCCAGGAGACAGAGGCGAGGCAGGGCCCCGGGGGCCAGGCTGAGGGACGCCTGCCCCGCCCGGTACGGGAAGGAAGGGGCGAGGCCCCCGTGGACCCGCCCGGGCCCAGCCCGCCCTGAGGGCAGCCCCCGAGCCCCGCCGGTGCTGCCTCGGCAGTCCCTCCACCTGCGGCAGGTGTGGTATTTTGAGCAAGGCTCCGTGGCGCTGCTCCCGGGAAATGTGCTGAGTGTGGAGAGCCATCTCAGGTCAGAGAGAGAACAGACCAGAGGCAGGCCAAGCCCGCGGCCTGGAGCGCGGGGGCCCGGGCGCTGCGGGGCCAGCCTGGGTCCCCAGCCCCCACCCACGCGGTCTCCGGAGCCCCCGCCGGGGTCAGCGGGCTGACCCTCCCCTGCCGACCCTCTCGACGCAAAGCCGGCCCCTTCGCCAGACCGCGCTTGGCACACCCAGGGGGCTTCAGTTTGCTCATCTGTGAAGCGGGAGCTGTTGGTCAGCCCCTAAGGCAGACGCTTGGGACCTCATACGGGTTTCACTCTTGATTGTGGCAAAACATGCGATCCCACAGAATTCAGCCTGTCGCCATTTCTAAGCGCACAGCTCACGGCACTGAGCACGTCCACACGGCCGCGCCTCCAGCCCCGCGGTCTTCCCCAGGACTGCCTCACCTTCCCGAACGGAAGCCCGTCCCCAGGAAACACGGACTCCCTCCCCTCCGCCAGCCCCTGGTCCCACCATCTACTTCCTGTCCCTACGGATCTGACTCCCCCAGGACCCGCCGAGGGTGGGGTTGTGGGGGTCCCCTGGGTCTGCTTCTCTCCCTGAGCATCACGTCCTCAAGGTCCACCCGCCTGTGTCACGGCCAGGATTTGCTTCCTTTATAAGGCTGAATAACACGCCTCTGGAGGCTTGGAGCACCCTCTGTCCGTCATCTTTTGATGGACACCTGCTGTTTCTTTTGGCTGTTGTGAACACGGCTGCTACGAGCGTCTGAGTTTCTCCTTTTATGATAAAGCTTTCCACTTCAGAGTGCTGGGGGAGGCCACCCCTGCTCCAGGGGCTGCAGGCTGAGGTCTCCCCAGCCCCGTGGAGGAGGCCCGGCCAGGGAAACAGCGGGTGGGCTGCCGGGCGACGGGGGCAGAGCTGCGGTCTGCAGAGGGAGGGCGTCAGCTGAGAGCCCTGCTGGGGGCGCCTGGCCAGGAGCTTCAGATTTCCTGGCCCCAGGAGGCGCCCGGGGTCCGATGGGCCCGGCCGCCTGCCTGCCTGGGCTCCGGGGGCCACCGGGGAAGGAGCCAGGAGGGCAGTGCAGGGGGCACAGAAGCTCCGCACCCCCAGCCTGCCCTCCAGGCTGAGCGAGGCCACGGTCGGCGACTCTGGCTCTCCTGTGCCTTCCCGCGCCTCAGTTTCCTCATCTCTAATATGGGGCTAAGAACAGCACCGGCCTCTGGGATGAGCCGCTGCCCGGAAGGGGCCTGGCTCTCTGATGCTGGCCTCTCGAGCCTACCCAGACCCCCGGCTTGGAGGAAGCCCGCCTGATCTCCGGTGCACCGTCTCCAGAGGGCAGGCAGGTCTGTCTTGGGCACACAGAGCCCAGCACAAGCTCCACAGACTGGCGAGCGCCAGACCGGCACCTGAGCCAGCAGGCGGGGGAGGACCTGGACCCCTGCCCGCCGGAGCAGACTCCGGGGCGACAGTGAAGTGCAGCTCAGCCCCACGGCCCGCCGCCTTCCCGTCACGCCGCTCCTGGCGCCCGCGGGCAGGGGCGCGGGCTCCCCGATAGCAGCCAGCCAGCCTCCCGCGCTGACCTGGGGCTGGCGCTGAGACTGCGCCCCGCACAGGCGCCCGGGGCTGACTTCATCCCATGCGCAGGGCCCTCTGAGGCCCGCATGCCCTGGGCGCCCTCTTCGCTGTGCCAGGTGGTCATGTGACCACACAGCAGGTGCTTCCTACCCCTGGCGGCTGGGCCGGGCCGGACTCCGGAATCTGGTCTCTGGAAAATTCCAAGGCCTGATTCCAGCCCCACGGAGACCTGCGAACCCCTCCCCATTCACTGTGTTATGTAATCCACAGTCTGGGGATTAATTCCGAGGCGTCTGCAGGCAGCTGCCTGGATTCAAACCCACCACTGTCCCTTTCTGGCTGGGTAAGCGAGTCCACCTCCCTGGGCCTCAGTGTGCTCATCTGTGAAATGGGGACAAGGCCAGTTCCCAGGCCTCAGGATCAGTGACAGGCCGACTTGAGACAGTCCAAGGGGGAGCTGGGAGCTGAGTGTGGGCACAGCTCAGAGGGGCCCCCCTACACGCCATTCCACGGGGCTCAGGCCTGCCCACTCGGCCTCTGCCCTCCTGCCTCTCCTTGGCTGCCCAAGCCAGAGTCAGGAGTCACCACCCCGGTATCTCCAGCAGCACCCCAATCCTGCTCCTCACCTACTGTTCCTCACGCACACCAGCCCCGCCCCCCGCGCCGCTCTGGGCTGCTCGTCCCTCCCCACGAGCCCCCGGAGACCGTGGGCTTCCCCTGCCCTCTCTCTTCCTCTGACTCCTGCTGTGGCTCCCCTGGGCCAAGCCTCACGCTGTCATCCGGTGCACCCCAGGGACCCACCTACCCGCCGCAGTCACATTCAGAATGCAGAGACCCAGACCTCAAGCACACTTTGAGGGGGAGCCTTATCAAGCCCTCCTTCCCACCGCCCTTTCCTTCGAGGCCTTAAGAGAATGAGACAAACCCTAAGACCTCAGTTTCCTGCTCAGAGAAATGGGCGCGTGGACCAAAGGAGCCCGCGAGCTGAGCTCAGGACTGGCGCGGGGCTGGCGAGCAGGCTGACGGCGCCGCTCGCGTCCCTAGAACTCCCGCAGCCCGGCGTCCCCGCCCGCCCACGCGCCCCACGCGCCCTCCCGAGCCGGCCGCCCGAGCGTCCGGACTCCGCCCCTCCCCCCTCGACCAATGAGAGGCGCCCCGGCAGCGCCCGGGCAGCGCGCGGCCCCCGGAGCGGCGCAGTGCGCGGTGGTCCCGGCGGGGCGGCGCCGGTGCACCCGCCAGGCACCGGGAGGGATGGAGCCCGGGCCGCGGCGGCGGCGGCGCAGTGGCCGCCCGCTGGTCTCCGTCTTCCTGCGCGACCCGAGCTCGGGGCGCGTGTACAGGCGCGGGAAGCTGATCGGCAAGGTGGGGGCCCTGGGACCCCGAGTCCGCGGCGAGGGGCCGGGCCGGCCGGGGGTCCCCGCGGGGCGGGGCGCCAGCGCGATCTCAACGCGCACGAGCCGCTGGTCTCTGCGTGTGTCCGCGCGGGGCTGGGGGCCGGCGTGGCGCCGGCGCGGGGCTGGCGCGGGCGGACCCCGGGGTCTGGGACGCGCCCGCCGTGCGGCGCGCGTCGTGCGGCGGGAACCGGCGTTGGGCGCGCGGTGCTCTGTCGTGGGCGGTGCGTCTCGAGCCTCGGTGGGGACCCAGACTCACGCTGTCGTGCTGTCCCTGTGCGTGTGCCATGCTCGGTGCGCGCGCGGCAGCGTGTGTCCGGGGCCCTGGGCGCCCGGGTGCGGGTGCGTCTGCAGGTGTCCCTGAGCCTGAGCTAGTCGGCGTCGGGTGGCCCTGCGCACCCAGGTACGAGGGTGCGAGCTGTGTGTCCGTGCGCCTCAGGGGTGTGTGTGCGTGCGCGCGTGTGTGAGGAGGCCTGGCCATCTGTCCTCACACCTGTGCGCACCGAGCTTGCATCTCCTGCCCTGCAGGGCGCCTTCAGCCGCTGCTATAAGCTGACGGACATGTCCACCAGCGCCGTGTTTGCCCTCAAAGTGGTGCCTCGCCGAGGGAGCGGGGCTGGGAGGCTGCAAGCCCGCGGCAAGGTACCCTCTGCCCGTCCGTGCCCAGGGGCCCCGGGACCAAAGCGGGTCCCCGGGGAGGCCCCTGCCTTGGGGTGGGGCACTTGCCCCGCGGGCAGGGACGGCTGGGGGTGGGCACCGGTCGGGTGTGGGCACGTGGCGCTGCCCTGCAGGTGGAGCGGGAGGTCGCCCTGCACAGCCGCCTGAGGCATCGCAACATCGTGGCCTTCCACGGCCACTTCGCAGACCGAGACCACGTGTACATGGTGCTGGAATACTGCAGCCGCCAGGTGCGGGGCGCGGGGGGAGGGAGGCGTTTCTCCCCAACGGTCCCCGTGTGCCCCTCTGGTCTCCCCACCCACGTCTGTCTCCTCGCGTGTTTCCACCGGGACCGCCCCGGCCCGCCTGTGGGCCTCCTTTCTGTGGCTGTGCCCCTGCCCACCCGAGGCTCCGGTGGCCCGCCCAGGCACACCGTTGCCCATCTGGGCCGCTCCTGCAGCCAGCCAGGCTCCCCGGGCCCACACCGGGCCCAGGCTGGGGGCTCCCGGGCCGACTCGCTGGAGGCAGCCCAGAGCCCAGACGTCCGACTGGCAGGCCTGCTCACTCCTGGGCCCCTTGAGCTCCGCCCACCTACGCACAGCGAGCGCGCCTGTGCCCAGCCGGTACCCACCGGGTGCTGCGTCTCTCACGACAAGCTCATCTCCTGCCCCTGGGCCCACCGACCTCCTCTGCTCGTCCCCAGGCCCAGGGCTCTCACCTCCGCCCATGCGACCATCAGCCCCGTCCGCCTGGGCCTGGCTGAATTTTCTTTTGCCTTCTTGGGCCCCCGGAACTCACCTGTCTCCCCTCGACGGCGGCGCGGCACCTGTCGGGCCCCGCAGTCGCTGGCCCACGTGCTGGAGGCGCGGCAGACGCTGACGGAGCCCGAGGTGCGCTACTACCTGCGGGGCCTGGTCAGTGGCCTGCGCTACCTGCACCAGCGGCGCATCGTCCACCGGGACCTGAAGCCCAGTAAGGACGGGGGCGGGGCGGGGCGGGGCGGGGCTTCAGGCTCAAGCCCGGCTCCTCCCTCGCCCCTCCCCCCGCAGGTAACTTCTTCCTGAGCAAGAACATGGAGGTGAAGATCGGAGACCTGGGGCTGGCCGCCAGGGTGGGGCCGGGGGGCCGCTGCCACAGGTGACCGCGAGCTCTGAGCGGGCTCCCTGGGCGGGTGCCGGTGGGCCTGGTCTGGGGTGGGGGCCCCGGCCTTTCTGAGCCCCCCTGTGCCCCCAGAGTGCTCTGCGGGACCCCGAACTTTCTGGCACCCGAGGTGGTATCCAGGAACGGGCACTCCTGCCAGTCGGACATCTGGGCTCTGGGCTGCACCATGTGAGTCACCCCGGGAGCCCCAGGCCTGGGCAGGGGGGCAGGCCTGCCCAGTGCAGAGAGGCGCCGGCCGTCAGGACAGGTGTACATACACGGGGGCGGCTGAGTGGGGGACAGACAGGCACGAGCAGACACAGGGCCAGTGTGGGCGGCTGGAAGGGCGCCGGTGGGAGCAGGCCCCTGCCGTCCTTGAGCAGGTGTGAACAGGGCACGGGGGCGGGTGTGTGAGCTGCAGAAGACAGGTGTGAGCGTGCCTGGTGTCCAGACAGGCGTCCAGGTGTAACCAGGTGTGACCAGGTGCAGGCAGGCGCGCAGACAGGTGCTGAGCGGACAAGGATGACCAGGTGGGAATGGGTGCAGGGCAGGTGTGAGAAAATGAGCGTGCAGGGGGAACACGGTCAGGAATTGTGGGGAGGTGTGACCCGCACGTGTGAGCCAACCCAGGACACCAGAGCTGATGCGGCGGGCGCCCTGCGTCCTGCCCCCCGCCCCGGCCAGGTACACGGTGCTGACCGGCGCCCCCCCCTTCGCGGCGGCTCCGCTGTCCGAGACGTTCCGGAGCATCAGCGAGGGCCGCTACCCCGAGCCCGCGCACCTGTCCCCCAGCGCGCGCCGCCTCATCGCCCGCCTGCTGGCGCCCAACCCGGCCGAGCGGCCCGGCCTGGACCACCTGCTGCAGGACGACTTCTTCACGCAGGTGTGGGGCGTCCGCGGGCCAGGGCCGCCCTGCTCCGGGGGTCTCAGCAGCCCGGGCGGAGGGCCAGGACCCCAGGGGGCGCCGGCGACTCAGGAGCCGCGTGCTGACCCCGGCTCCCCCTCCAAAGGGCTTCACCCCGGACCGGCTGCCAGCCCACTCCTGCCACAGCCCGCCCGTCTTCGCCATCCCCCAGCCTCTGGGCAGGCTCCTCCGCACGGTGGGCCGGCTGCTGCGGCCGCCCTGCCGGACCCCGTGTGAGTACCGCCCCGCCCCGCCCTGCCTCTCACACGCGGCCGAGGTGGCGGGCGTGGCGGGGCCCACGTGGGGCCGGGCTCTGCCCCTCCAAGTGCCCGTGCCCCTGCAGGCCGCTCCGCTCCCCAGGAAGCCTCGGGCCCTGGAGAAGACGGTTCAGACCCTGACTCTGTGGAGCGGGGCAGCCAGGTGAGGGCAGGGCGCAGGGAGGTGGTGGGGGAGGCCAGGGGTGTCCTCACAGCCAGCTGGGCACTGGGAGAAGTAAGAGGGTCTTCAGGGGGAAGCCAGAGCCCATCACCAGCCCCTCATGTCTGTACTCCCTCCCGAGGCCTCCCTATCAGAGAGCAGGGCTCCGTTCCCCGAGGCCCCCGTCCAGCTGCCCACCCTCCGGAGTGACCCGGCAGGTGAGCACGCGCCACCCTAGGCACGAGCTGTGGGCAGGGGTGAGGGTTAAGTGGGGCGAGGATCGTGCCTGGCCAGAATCAGAGTGCCTCTCCCGGCCTCAGTTTTCCCACCTGTATAGTGGGGACGATGTCTGGGTGCCTTCTGGGTTGAACACGAGCCGTTCTTTGGGATGGGGGTGGTGGAGCCAACCCAGGACACCAGAGCTGATGCGGCGGGCGCCTGCGTCCTGCCCCGCCCGGCCAGGTACACGGTGCTGACCGCGCCCGCGCGTCCGCTGTCCGAGACGTTCCGGAGCATCAGCGAGGGCCGCTACCCCGAGCCCGCGCACCTGTCCCCCAGCGCGCGCCGCCTCCTCGCCCGCCTGCTGGCGCCCAACCCGGCCGAGCGGCCCGGCCTGGACCACCTGCTGCAGGACGACTTCTTCACGCAGGTGTGGGGCGTCCGCGGGCCAGGGCCGCCCTGCTCCGGGGGTCTCAGCAGCCCGGGCGGAGGGCCAGGACCCCAGGGGGCGCCGGCGACTCAGGAGCCGCGTGCTGACCCCGGCTCCCCCTCCAAAGGGCTTCACCCCGGACCGGCTGCCAGCCCACTCCTGCCACAGCCCGCCCGTCTTCGCCATCCCCCAGCCTCTGGGCAGGCTCCTCCGCACGGTGGGCCGGCTGCTGCGGCCGCCCTGCCGGACCCCGTGTGAGTACCGCCCCGCCCCGCCCTGCCTCTCACACGCGGCCGAGGTGGCGGGCGTGGCGGGGCCCACGTGGGGCCGGGCTCTGCCCCTCCAAGTGCCCGTGCCCCTGCAGGCCGCTCCGCTCCCCAGGAAGCCTCGGGCCCTGGAGAAGACGGTTCAGACCCTGACTCTGTGGAGCGGGGCAGCCAGGTGAGGGCAGGGCGCAGGGAGGTGGTGGGGGAGGCCAGGGGTGTCCTCACAGCCAGCTGGGCACTGGGAGAAGTAAGAGGGTCTTCAGGGGGAAGCCAGAGCCCATCACCAGCCCCTCATGTCTGTACTCCCTCCCGAGGCCTCCCTATCAGAGAGCAGGGCTCCGTTCCCCGAGGCCCCCGTCCAGCTGCCCACCCTCCGGAGTGACCCGGCAGGTGAGCACGCGCCACCCTAGGCACGAGCTGTGGGCAGGGGTGAGGGTTAAGTGGGGCGAGGATCGTGCCTGGCCAGAATCAGAGTGCCTCTCCCGGCCTCAGTTTTCCCACCTGTATAGTGGGGACGATGTCTGGGTGCCTTCTGGGTTGAACACGAGCCGTTCTTGGATGTGGGAGCTGGGGGCGGGGCTGGTTGGAGGGACTCCAGCCCGTCTGTCTCCCCAGGGCCGGAGGGGAACCTGAGTCAGGAGGTGGAGGAGGCCATCAGGAACCTGCGGCTCTGCCTGGACTCGGGGGCCCCCAGGTAGGAACTGCGTGAGAAAGAGGGAGGTTCACCCCGGAGCCCCGAGGATGGACTCCCGGCCTCCCGCCCGCTGACCAGGCCGCCGGATTTCCGCCGGTTTCCCATTCACGCCCTCTTCCTCTCCTGGGGTCTGATCTGGGCTTGCATGTGGCCTTGAAAAAGTTTTACTTTTTAATACAAAAAAATGTTTAATGGAATAAAGCAAAGCTGCACGGTGTTTTGGACCTTACACGCATTTCAGATTTATTCATTTCCAGAAGCAACTAGGATCCCAGGGTCCCCACGTCCTCGCCCCTTAAGTCAAAAGTGAGTTGGATGGGCTTCCCTGATGGTCCAGTGGGTAAGGACACCGCCTTGCAGTGCAAGGGGCGCCGGTTTGATCCCTGGCCTGGGAAGATTCCCCTGTGCAGCGGAGCAGCTGGAGCGATGTGTCCAATTGCCAAGTCGGAGCTCTGGAGCGCATGCGCCCAGAGCCGGTGCTCTGCAGTGACAGAGGCCCCTGCGATGGGAGGCCCACACGGGCCAAAGAACAAAGATAAACAAATGAAAGATCAATAGAAGCGGCAAAAAAATAAAAATAAAAAAAGAGAGAGAGTGGGTTTGGCTTGTTTTTTGGGTTTTTTGGCTACACCCTTCGTCAAGCTGGATCTTAGTTCATTGACTGGGGATCGAACCCGGGCCCCCTGCAAGGGAAGCAGGAGTCTTAACCACTGGACTGCCGGAAGTTAGAGTTGGTTTCCTGAGCCCTGGACGTCTGCCCGCATTGCCTCTGCCTCTGGCCCCGCTCCCCAGACCTGCTCACGGCACTTCCTGCTTGTGCCCGGCCGTGCGGGACCCCCCGGAGAACAGCGGCTGGTCCTCCGGGCCCCGGAGCGGGTCGACAGTCCCAGCAAGTATGGCTTTGGCTACCAACTGTCGGACAGGGGCGGAGGGGTCCTGCCTCGGGACTGCACCCACCCGGCCCTGCGCCCCCCAGGGGGTGTGTCATGGAGCTCCTGCCCGGCCCTGGGGCCACCTCTGCCCCCCACCCCCAGCCCTTCTTCATTCACGCCTCAAGTATTTATTCAACACCCACGGTGCACATCTACCGGTGCTTACTGCCTGGTGAGGGAGAACAATGCTAAACAAATGAATTACTACGTTGATTCTGGTGGCAGGTTTCTGGAGAAGATGAAGCGGGTGAGGGGACAGATTGGGAGGTGGGGGGAGCTGACTGGCCACAGACCCTTGGCGGAGGGGAAGGGGCTTTCTGAAGAAGCGAGGCTCAAGAGAGACAGGAATGATGAGAAAGAGCCCATCACGAACAGCATGGGAGACCCAGGGAACAGCGTGTGCAAAGCCCCCGAGATGGGACCGAGTGTGGTGGGTTGGAGGAGCTGTGGGGAGGCGGCCATCAAGTCACAGCCTCAGGGGCACCGCTGGGGTTGGGGCAGGAAGGAGGGATCTGACTGGCTCTTCCAAGGGGACCAGCTGGGAGGGGCTGGACTCGTTGAGTGGACAAGGGTCGTGACTGGGCCGGGGCCGGGGCCGGGGCTGGGGTGGGTGGGCAGGGCTGGAACCTGGACGTAGCCTGCAGGCCGGAGCGATGGAGCCGCCGCCGGGTGAGGCAGGAAGGTGGCAGGAGGGCGGGTGTGGGGCCGCCAGGATCTCAGTGTGACGCCTGTCTGAGGCTCCACGGCCTGGACCGCAGGGGCAGGGCCGGGGCTGGACGGCCGGAGAGGGCCTGGACCCTGCAGAGCTGGGTTTGGATCGTGGCCTAAGGGGCACAGCTGCGGGAGACGGTGTCCTCGGGCGCGAGGTGCCCAGGACGGAGGTCCCGACCGCGGGCACCGCCCTGCGCCTCCCCCAGCCGGGTCAGCTACGCGCCCACCGGGGGAAGCTGGAGACGGGCGTGCCGAGGAGTGTGCCCAGCCCGCTGGCCGCCGCGCTGGCTGTGCTGAGGCTCTTTGCCCAACACGTGCAGCAGCGGCTCTGAGGGGTGAGGGCGGGGGTGGGGAGCCGGGGGGGCCAGGCGGTGGGGACCCGGCCCTGAGGCCCCCGGCTGGGTCTGTCCGCGGGAGGGAGACGTGTCCCCGCCCGGCCGGCCGACAGGGCCCGGCCTCTGCCGGCTCTGCTGCCTGGTGTCCAGGCACGCGGCGCGGCCGCTTTTCAGCGACGGGACGGTGCGGATGAGCGAGGGGCCCCCAGTGCAGCCCTGCTGTGCGGCACACCTTTGGGGGAGAGCCCCGGGAAGCAGCTCGTGACCCCCAACCATCAAAGGGCTGAAACGGGTCTGAACGATGGCAGAATGTCCCCGGAGGTCGGGGTTCTCTGCCGTCACTGGAGGCAGCGGGCGAAATGGCATCTCACTGGAGAATCATTTTTAGGTTTGCTGTAGCGATTCTGGCAGTCTCTGAGACATTGTAGCTGCTTCTAAAAAGACTTCCAATGTATACAATCCTTAGTAGCTTTTTTTTTTTTAGAAAAATTAGTATGATTTTATTTTCACGTAGAAGCCCGCTCTTTCAGCCCAGAGCGCCCTGACCTGGTCCGGGTCTCAGGGAGGTGGGACTGGCTTCCCACGGCCCTGCCCGGTGACCGGCGACGGGAGAGCTGGCCCCAGGGAGGACCCGCTGTTCCCGGGAGCAGGCTTGCGAGGAGGAGGTCTCCCTCGGGGGTCGTGGGAGGCGCAGCCCTGGTTCCTGGCCTGGAGTCCCCACGGGAGGGGCCGGCAGGGAAGCTCGGGTCCAGGCACCCTCAGTCTCCCGTGCCCTTGTCCCCCGAGGGCCAGGGCGGGCTCCCCTCCAGCCCGGAGGCTGCCCTGGTGGCAGGTCAGCGGAGCGGGGACCAGCGCCCGCGGCGGCTCGCGGAGCAGGAGGCTCAGGCCCGTCTGCTCTGTTCATCAGGGAGACGCCCCAGGGGGTGGGGATGTGCCCAGCAGAGCGGCGACCCCCCACTCAGGTGACCCTGCACAGCCCTGGCAAGGACCCCGGGCCCACAGGCATCCACCTGCAGGCAGGGCGCTGGGCGCCCAAGAGAGCGTGAGCTGCACCAGGTCCCCGAGCAGGTCCGAGTCAGGAACCAGAGCCCACCCCGGGCGCCCCGGGCAGGCTGCTCCCTTTGAACTGCCTCCTGTCTGTTCTCAAATTAAAACCCAGCAGATGGAGCTGAGTCCCCAGGGCTGACACCTCCGTCGGTGGTCCCCTTCCTTCCCCAGGAGGAGGGCCCGGTGGGGACCGGGGTCTTTCTAGCCACTTGCAGACACAGGCTCCTGTGGGAAAAAATGCAGCCTGCAGCCTCGCTCTGCTCTCAGCCCTGTGAGTGGACGCCTTCCTGCCTCGGCCTGGAAAGCCCCACCGGTGATTTCCTGGAAGGACCCGGTAAGGGAAGGGAACCAGGAGGCTGGGGGTCGCCGGGGAGGTCACAGGCCCGAGCGTGGTCAGACTCAGGAGGAGGAATTGTTCTGCACAGAAGAGGGGCGGGAACGGGAGGATTCCGGGGCGAATCCGGAGGAATGGGGTGTGAGCAGGAAGCAGGCCAGCAGTGTGTGACCGTGGTTTGTGGTTTTCACTATCACTATTGCTGAGGTGACATGAACGTGACCATTTTAACATTTATTTTATATATATTTTTTATTTATCTTTTGGGGCGGTGGGGTGGGGAGGGACGGGGACGGGCGGGCCACTTCTATTAGTCTTTCATTTCTCTATTTTCATCCGTCTTTGTTCTTTGGCTCCTGTGGGCCTCCCATCGCGGTGGCGTCTGTTATCGCAGAGCACCGGCTCTAGGCGCATGCGCTCCAGAGCTCCGGCTGGGTAATTGGACACACTGGTCCAGCTGCTCCGTGGCACGTGGGATCTTCCCAGGCCAGGGATCAAACCGGCGCCCCTTGCACTGCAAAGCGGTGTCCTTACCCACTGGACCACCAGGGGAAGCCCGACCGTGACCATTTTAAAGTGCACAGCTGTGAGGCACCGAGTGCCTTCCCAGTGCAGTCACCACCTGTCTAGTTCTAGAACATTCCACCACCCCAGAACACCCGCCCCAGGAGCGGTCACTCCTCAGCCCCCGGCCCAGCCCCTGAGCACCGGGAGCCCACTCTGTGCCTGTCGCTTGGCCTGGGCGTCTCCCGTCTGTGGAGTCACACCCTGTGTGTCCTCCTGAGTGTAGCTTCTCTCCCAGAGCATCATATTTTTTTTTAATTTTAAAAAATATTTGTGGGCTTCCCTGATGGTCCGGTGGGTAAAGAGTCCGCTTTGCAGTGCAAGGGGCACTGGTTCAATCCCTGGCCTGGGAAGATCCCATGTGCCGCGGAGCGACTGGACCCGTGTGTCCAATTACGCGCCAGCGCTCTGGAGCGCATGCACCCAGAGCTGGTGCTCTGCAACGAGAGAGGACACTGCAATGGGAGGCCCACACAGGCCAAAGAATAAAAAAGATGGATGAAAATAAATGAATTAAAAAAAAAATTTGTGTATTTGGCCTTGCTGCACAGCATGTGGGATCTTAGTTCCCAGACCGGGGATGGAACCCGCGCCCCTGCAGTGCAGACACGGAGTCGCCAGCATCGTATGGTCAAGGCCCATCCACGCCGCGGCAGGGCAGTGCGCCCCTCGATGTCCTGGCTAGTCCTCTGGTGGAGACGGAGGCTTGAAGTCACTCAGCGCTGAGGTGACGTGTTACCCAGCAAGAGCTAACTAATACACACGCCACCACGTGAAAAGGACCCAGCCCCCTCTCTGTCCCGAGCATTTGTTTCTGGGAGGGGCGAGGCACAGCACCCATGGCCCATTTAACTATGCATCTTGCAAAATGACCTACCTAGAGTATTTATTTCCATCTGTTTGTGGGCGTAAGAACAGCAACGATCTGTGAGAATCGCCCACACCCTGAGCCTACAATGGCGACTTATTAAAAATAAACCAACCATAGAATACATTAATTTTGTAGCCTCGCAGGCCGATTCTTATTTCTAGGTATGAGAACTTCGAGAGATGGCAAAGTGCCCACACCACCCGCACGCTGAAAGTTTCTGGCATCTTTTTCCGGGGGGTTAACCGAGTTTAATAAGAAATAAACTTATTAGTAGATGTATCAGCCTCACCTTTTTAGGACATTTACAGTGGGCTGCAGCTTCAAGAAATGGAAATGAATTCATTAAGGAACAGCCCGGTTTTTATTTCTTTTAGGAAACCACGGAGAACCTATTTAACCCGGAAGAGTGAGGGAAAACGTGGCTTCATTCAGTTCTCCCCAAACCACAATGCAAAGCCTGAGCATAACCCAGCCTCTGGACCACCTCTTCATTGGTCCGTGGGAGCATGGGACACGATCCCTCCTCCAATCATCACCAAGAGAGGCGGGACATCCCGGGCCGGCTGGTTTGGTTGCTGCCATGGCAACCTGTATGACGTCACAGAGCCTCCCAGCCTTCAGGTCTGCACCGCAGGCACCTGGTTCCCCATCTGCTCTAATCCTCAAAACTGGCCTGAGTGCTGGAGGCTCGCCTCTCCCCATTTAACAGATGGGAAAACTGAGGCACGAGGGTTAGTTCGTAGGAGAACAGCTGTAAGTAGGTCAACCTGAATATCAGACCGCCTCACCGAAGAGTTTTAAAAATCCTGATGACTGCAGGGAATTACGCGGAGCCAAACCAAAAAAAGTCAAAAGCTCACAGACTATGAGTTTCTGTTTATATAACACTTTTGAAATGATAACCTTTTGAAATGGAGGACATCTGAGTGGTGGCCAGGGGTCAGGGAAATGGACCACTGTAGTGATGGAATCAGGGATCTAGCCACGGACACAACTGTAGATGAGAAAAACCGAGGAACTTGGAAACCTGATTCCGATAGAACTATATCCTGGTTGACCAACCGGTGATCGTTTTGCAAACTCGCCCCCTGGGGGAGGCTGGACCGAGTGTATAAGGGATCAGCATCATTTCTTCAAGCTGCAGGGGAATCAACCGTGATCTCAATAACAATCTCAATTTAAACCTCTGCTTTGGGCTTCCCTGGTGGTGCGGTCGTCACGGCTTCCCGCTGCCGCTGCTGGGGTGCAGGCTGGATCCCTGGCCCTGGAGCTAGATCCTGCCGGTGCGGCTGGGCGAATGTTAGGACCAAGCCAAACCAGAAAGCTCGGTGTCTTGCTTTCTCGATACATGAGACACAGGATCACCATATAGTTCAGCAACGTTATTCCCACGTCTCTCTGCAGCTAAGCCTGTGTGCCATGACCACTGAAGCCAGTATGCAGCAATAAAGCCCAGCGCAGCCAAAGGAAAAAAGCACTTTAATTAGAAACGTTCAGTTAAGAAATTCAGGGCTTCCCTGGTCGCTCAGTGGTGAAGAGCTTGCATCACCCAAGAAGCCTGAGCATAACCCAGCCTCTGGACCACCTCTTCATTGGTCCGTGGGAGCATGGGACACGATCCCTCCTCCAATCATCACCAAGAGAGGCGGGACATCCGGGCCGGCTGGTTTGGTTGCTGCCATGGCAACCTGTATGACGTCACAGAGCCTCCCAGCCTTCAGGTCTGCACCGCAGGCACCTGGTTCCCCATCTGCTCTAATCCTCAAAACTGGCCTGAGTGCGGGAGGCTCGCCTCTCCCCATTTAACAGATGGGAAAACTGAGGCACGAGGGTTAGTTCGTAGGAGAACAGCTGTAAGTAGGTCAACCTGAATATCAGACCGCCTCACCGAAGAGTTTTAAAAATCCTGATGACTGCAGGGAATTACGCGGAGCCAAACCAAAAAAAGTCAAAAGCTCACAGACTATGAGTTTCTGTTTATATAACACTTTTGAAATGATAACCTTTTGAAATGGAGGACATCTGAGTGGTGGCCAGGGGTCAGGGAAATGGACCACTGTAGTGATGGAATCAGGGATCTAGCCACGGACACAACTGTAGATGAGAAAAACCGAGGAACTTGGAAACCTGATTCCGATAGAACTATATCCTGGTTGACCAACCGGTGATCGTTTTGCAAACTCGCCCCCTGGGGGAGGCTGGACCGAGTGTATAAGGGATCAGCATCATTTCTTCAAGCTGCAGGGGAATCAACCGTGATCTCAATAACAATCTCAATTTAAACCTCTGCTTTGGGCTTCCCTGGTGGTGCGGTCGTCACGGCTTCCCGCTGCCGCTGCTGGGGTGCAGGCTGGATCCCTGGCCCTGGAGCTAGATCCTGCCGGTGCGGCTGGGCGAATGTTAGGACCAAGCCAAACCAGAAAGCTCGGTGTCTTGCTTTCTCGATACATGAGACACAGGATCACCATATAGTTCAGCAACGTTATTCCCACGTCTCTCTGCAGCTAAGCCTGTGTGCCATGACCACTGAAGCCAGTATGCAGCAATAAAGCCCAGCGCAGCCAAAGGAAAAAAGCACTTTAATTAGAAACGTTCAGTTAAGAAATTCAGGGCTTCCCTGGTCGCTCAGTGGTGAAGAGCTTGCCTGCCAACGCAGGAGACACGGGTTCGATCTCTGATCCGGGAAGATCCCACAGGCTGCGGTGCAACCAGGCCCGTGAGCCAGGCGTGACTGAGCCTGTGCTCGAGAGCCTCGAAGCCGCAACGACGGAGCCCGTGTGCCCTAGAGCCCGAGTTCTACAGCAAGAGAAGTCACCGCCACAAGGGGCCTGCTCACCTCGACTAGAGAGGAGCCCCACTCCCTGCAGCTAGAGAAGAGCTGTGGCAGCAGTGGAAACCCACAACAGCCAAACATAAATATATATTTATATATTAAAAAACCCAACCGAAACCATAAAACTCTGTTCTTGGTTTCTCAATAAATTAAATATAGGATCACCATATAATTCATCAACGTTATTCCTAGGTCTCTCTGCAACTAAGCCTGCGTGCCACAACCACTGAAGCCAGTATGCAGCAATAAAGACCCAGTGCAGCCCAAAGAAACATTTTTTAGTTAAAAACAGTTAAGGGCTTCCCAGGTGGTCCAATGGGTAAGGACACCGCCTTGCAGTGCAAGGGGCGCCGGTTCGATCCCTGGCCTGGGAAGATCCCACGTGCCGCGGAGCAGCTGGACAGATGTGTCCAATTACCAAGCTGGTGCTCTGCAGCGAGAGAGGCCGCCGTGATGGGAGGCCCACACGGGCCACGGATGGGAGACGTGGAGAACAGGCAGGCCCGTGGGCACAGACAGCGGGGTCCTGGTGTTCGGGGTCTGGGGGTGGGAATGACCGCTGATGAAGGTGGGATTTCTTTTCGGAGTGATGAGCATCTTCTGGACTGAGGTAGGGGTGAGGGAGGTACCAAGCTGTGAATCGACTTGGTGTGTGAATTATTAAGTGGTACATTTTATGTTATTTACCACAATTGGTCCCATGTGGCACCAGACCAATTACAGCGTATCTGGGGGCTCGGGCTTTGGTATGGCTTAAACCTCCTCATCCATACCGAGGAGCGACCGCGGCTGGGACCCGCCGCGTTAGATTCCGTGGACGAGACCCGAGTGCCAGATCTCGAGGGCGTCTGTGCCGCGGGCAGATGGAAACCAACTGCCTGTAGGTAATAATCATGCCCCTGAGGAAACGGAAATGCTGCCCAGAGAGGTGCTGTGAAGAGCTTGGTGTCCGTGTGGGGGCTGCCCTGGGGTCCAGTGGCTAAGGCTGCACCCCCAGTGCAGGGAGCCCACGTGTGGCCCCTGGTCAGGGAACTGAGTCCCACGTGTCACAACTGAAAGAAGTAAGTTTTCAGGCGACATTTGTGGTGGCTAAATAGCAGCTCCCGACTAGAGAGGAGCCCCACTCCCTGCAGCTAGAGAAGAGCTGTGGCAGCAGTGGAAACCCACAATAGCCAAACATAAATATATATTTATATATTAAAAAACCCAACCGAAACCATAAAACTCTGTTCTTGGTTTCTCAATAAATTAAATATAGGATCACCATATAATTCATCAACGTTATTCCTAGGTCTCTCTGCAACTAAGCCTGCGTGCCACAACCACTGAAGCCAGTATGCAGCAATAAAGACCCAGTGCAGCCCAAAGAAACATTTTTTAGTTAAAAACAGTTAAGGGCTTCCCTGGTGGTCCAATGGGTAAGGACACCGCCTTGCAGTGCAAGGGGCGCCGGGTCGATCCCTGGCCTGGGAAGATCCCACGTGCCGCGGAGCAGCTGGACAGATGTGTCCAATTACCGAGCCGGTGCTCTGCAGCGAGAGAGGCCGCCGTGATGGGAGGCCCACACGGGCCACGGATGGGAGACGTGGAGAACAGGCAGGCCCGTGGGCACAGACAGCGGGGTCCTGGTGTTCGGGGTCTGGGGGTGGGAATGACCGCTGATGAAGGTGGGATTTCTTTTCGGAGTGATGAGCATCTTCTGGACTGAGGTAGGGGTGAGGGAGGTACCAAGCTGTGAATCGACTTGGTGTGTGAATTATTAAGTGGTACATTTTATGTTATTTACCACAATTGGTCCCATGTGGCACCAGACCAATTACAGCGTATCTGGGGGCTCGGGCTTTGGTATGGCTTAAACCTCCTCATCCATACCGAGGAGCGACCGCGGCTGGGACCCGCCGCGTTAGATTCCGTGGACGAGACCCGAGTGCCAGATCTCGAGGGCGTCTGTGCCGCGGGCAGATGGAAACCAACTGCCTGTAGGTAATAATCATGCCCCTGAGGAAACGGAAATGCTGCCCAGAGAGGTGCTGTGAAGAGCTTGGTGTCCGTGTGGGGGCTGCCCTGGGGTCCAGTGGCTAAGGCTGCACCCCCAGTGCAGGGAGCCCACGTGTGGCCCCTGGTCAGGGAACTGAGTCCCACGTGTCACAACTGAAAGAAGAATGCTAACAGTTTTACATTCTGGAGGCGACATTGTGGTGGCTAAATGAGCACCCTGGCCAGGTGCATGCATGCGGTTTGCCGCAGAACCCGGTGGGGGCGGGGCGCGTGGAGAGGAGCCGCCAAGAGCTCCTGGGAAATCTGAGGCCCGGGCCGACGCTGGGCCCTTTGGACTGACCCTCTCTGCTTGGATCGACACGTGATGTTTCCCACCTGAAAAGTTCAACGAGTCAAGCATGAGTCATTTTAGCTGGGCCGCGAACCCATCGTAAGCGTTGCCTGAAATTAACCGACATTCAGTGTTCCAGCTCTGTAAGGGGAGCCCTCTGCGGGGACGGGTGTGTGGGATTTGGGGACACCGGCTGTTCAGGGCTGGTTGGGTCCAGTCTCTGGGAAATGGGAGGAAAGGTTCTCCTTGAGGGTGGGCAGAGCCCCCCAGTAGACTTTAGGGGTATTTTCAGCATCAGACGGCGGAAAGGGGGGCTCCTGGCATCAAGTGGGTGGGGGCAGGGATGCGGCTCCGCTCCACGGTGCCCAGGACGGCCCTCAGAGGATGACCCGCGCCCCGAGTGTCCGCGGTGCTGAGAGAGCGAATGTACATTACGTGGAAAAACAGACTCCAAGCCCTGTTCACGCTGGACACCAGTTAGATTCCCAGTGGTCGGACGGTATAAATGGGGGTGGCCCCAGGGACTGCGGGTCACTCCCTCTGCCAGTCAGGCGAGTATTCAATGGTGTGCAGGGACCTCAGCGGGGCAGGTGGGTAGGGATCTGGTGGGCGTGAAGGAAAAACTTTCCGTATTTTTTTGCGGGAGTGGAAGGGGCGGTCCCTGTCGTGCAGTCAATCAGCAAACGTTTAGGGAGGGCCCCCAACGTGCCAGCGCTGAGCTGCTGAGCGAGGGGTGGTCGGCCGTGGACGGGGACCCGCTGGTATCCTGGGGAGTCCGTAGGTCGGGGCCGAGGGCAGTTACGCCCACTTTACGCAAAGAATGCAGAGCGGCTGTGTGGGGCAGGGGGTCGTGCGCGCATCTGGCCACACGGTGGCGACAGAGGACGGGCAGCTCGGGTCCGTCTTGGCTGCCGGAGCGGCCGCCTGGGCGTGGCGGGGTCCGGAGGGAGCAAACGCACCTGCCGCTCTCTGGCTTCCTCCAGCTTCCGCCCCGGGGCAAAGCCGCTCCTGGCTAGGGCAAGGGTCAAGGCGCCCGGTTCAATCCATCCACGTGTGTGTAATTAATTCCGCGCCAGGTTCACCAGCCTGCCAGCCCCCACGGGCCGCAGCCCACCAGGCTCCCTGCCCTCCATTCTCTCTGCGTTTACTCAGACTCCTGTCAGTGATGCCCTCCGACCATCTCATCCTCTGCCGCCCCCTTCTCCTCCTGCCTTCAATCTTTCCACCATCGGGGGCTTTTCCAGTGAGTCGGCTCTCCCCATGAGGTGGCCAGAGTATTGGAGCTTCAGCATCGCTCTTTCCAACGAGTATTCAGGGTCGATTTCCTGTAGGATGGACGAACTGGCTCTCCTTGCTGTCCCAAGAGTTTTCTCCAGGACCACAGTTTGAAAGCATCCATCTTTTCGGTGCTCAGCCTTCTTTAGGGTCCAACTCTCACATCCGAACACGACGACGGGAGACCTGCAGCTTTGAGTCTGTGGACCTGCGCTGGCAAAGGGACGTCCCTGCTTGCGAACACGCCGTCCACGTCCCGCTAGGCAGCTGCGTCTTTAAGGTCATGGGAGACCTCTGGGAACACAGCAGGGGCCTCTCCAGCCCGCCAAGCCCCGGGCTTACCTTTCATGCCCACTCCACGCCTCCCGGAGCCAATCGCACGTAGCAAATAGAAACACAGGCCGCTCTGTTGAATCTGAATTTCAGTAAGTGTCGCATGCTCACCAGGTCGAGGGGTGTCCCGGGCAGAACTGGAGACACACTTTGACTGAAAGCAGATCCACCATGCCTTTGAAATTCAAGCTCACGGGGCATCCTGGGTCTTCCAGGACGCACTGCTGCTGCTCTGGCCTCTGGCTTTCGTGCCCGTGGACGTGCCCTCATCCTTGCCGGGTGGTTTTGCGAAGGTGCTTCTTTGCTGGCGATGTGCGCTGTCCAGGTTCGGGTGGTAGTTTCCCCGTGCAGGGCACGGAGCCTGCCATTCCTCCAAGGCGCAGGGCCGCTCCTCAGCCAGCCGCGTGCTTTGCTGCATTGAAGCAATCACCACATACGTGGGGACTCAGGGCCACACAGGTTCCTTCTCCCTAAACAGGTTTGGTCTTGCACCGTTCACACCTGTCCCTCTGTCCAGTCTGTGTTCCCAGGATGTCAGGCCCTCCACGTCTCCGCCAGGCTGTCCGCCCCTGACCGTGCCTCCAGGCAACCCCCCCACCGATGGGCCCACCCGCATGTTGGTTTTGCAGGGCGACTGTAACAAATCACCATAAACTGGGCAGCTCACAACAGTGGGTGTATGTTTTGTTCTGGAGGCCAGGCGTCAGGGATCAAGGTGGGCCAGGACGGGGAGTCCTGTCTGGCCCCCGGGCTGGGGAGGGGGCCTTCCTCCCGCCTCTTCCGGCTTCTGCGGACCGCAGGCGTCCCCGGCTTGTGGCCGCGTGACCGCCGTGTCTGCCTCCAGCCTCACACAGTGCCTGCTGCGGGTCTGCGGCGCCGCTGTCTCAGACAGACATCGATTTAGGGCCACCCTGAGGCAGGAGGGGAGTTTTCCTCACGGCTCAGCAGGTAAAAGAATCCACACGCCATGCGGGAGACCTGGGTTTGATCCCTGGGTGGGGAAGACCCCCTGGAGGAGGAAATGGAAGCCCACTCCAGGGTTCCTGCCTGGAGCAACTCCTGCTCTCTTTTCAGGACGGTAGATGTAGCGCTCCCCTAATGCAGGGTGACTTCAAGATTCTTTTTTTTTGTTTGTTTAGATTTTATTTATTTATTTATTTTTGGGCGGGGGTCGGGGTGGGGAGGGAGGAGAGCGGGCGGGCCACTTCTATTGGTCTTTCATTTATCTATTTTCATCCATCTTTTTTCTTTGGCTCCTGTGGGCCTCCCATCGCGGTGGCGTCTGTCGCTGCAGAGCGCCGGCTCTGGGCGCATGCGCTCCAGAGCCCCGGCTCGGTAATTGGACACATCGGTCCAGCCGCTCCGCGGTACGTGGGATCTTCCCAGGCCAGGGATCGAACCGGCACCCCTTGCACTGCAAGGCGGTGTCCTTATCCACTGGACCACCAGGGGAAGCCCTCTTTTTTTTTTTTTTTTTAAATGTATTTGGCTGTGCTGGGTCTTAGTTATGGTATGTGGGATCTAGTTCCCTGACCAGGGATTGAACCCAGGTCCCCAGAAGTGGGAACGCAGAGTCTTACCACTGGACCACCAGGGAAGTCCCACCTCAAGATTCTTGATTACAGCTGCAGAGACCCCCTGTGAGCCCCACTCAGGTGCCAGGGGCCTGTCTTCTGGGGGCCACGTATGATCGCACGCTGGCGCCTCCCCAAAGCCAGAAGTGTTAGGCTGGCACCCTGGCTGCAGGTGCCCTTCCTGCGACCCGCCGCTGCTGACCCCACCGCCTGGGGCTTCTGCGCCCAGCGGGAGAGGGAGGTAGCTGCCACGTGCCCGTGGGGGTGCCCTGGCCGTCTCCAGCGGCTTCCTCTCCCGCCCTGTTGCCCCTTCCGATGCTCCTAACTCTCAGCCTCCTCCGGGAAGCCCTGTCTTCCTCGCTTCCCTAGCAGGCTGTGTCCCCCAGGCCCCTGGGCTGGTCCCTGGAGCAGTCCTGGCCTGGGCCGCTCCCCGTCCCCACATCCCGGCCTCCACAGCTTCCTCCCGTCTTTGGAAGTTCGGTGGCCCCGGCCAGCTGCCCACGGTCCCATCTGTGGTCCCCCAGGCCTCGCCCGTGGGCCCGTCTCAGTCTTGAAGAACCGTGCCTGGCAGTCCCACCCAGAGTCCTCTGCTCCCAACTAGGCGGCCGGGGGCCAAGCCCTGCGGGTCCGCACTCAGACGTCCCTCGGGGACCAGGCGGCCTCCGGACCCCTCCCGGGAGGAAGACCCGCTCCCCATCTGTACCACGTCATCCTGCTGCGGACAGGAGTCCACATCAGCCAGGGCGGCGGGCCGACGCCCCAGGAAGTGACCACTGGGCACCGCCCCCCACGGGGCTCACAGTGGGGTCCCCAGTGCCGGCTGTCCCCTGGGACGTGAGGTCCTGAGCCCCAGGATGCGAGGACTTGGCCGGACCACGTCTCCGTAGAGCCTCAGTGAGACGTGGACGGCGGCTGGCTTGTAGAAAAGCCTAGAAGCGGGCTGTCCCGAGCCCTACCGCTTCCACCTGGAAGCCTGGCTGGACGAGGGCCTGGACCTGAGCGGCCACCCCGACCCTCCCCCGCGGCCACCCACCCCACAGCAGGCCGAGGTCTCACGTGTAGTAAAAAGACTTTATTAAGAAGGCTTTGAAGTCAAAAAATAAAACTCTGGATACAATTTTCTGAACCCTTAGGTCAGCTCAGCAAATATATAATCAGTAATTTAGCTGTGTAAGATTAAAGGTTCGTTACTTTATTTAAAATAAAATATATTTTAGTTTTTAAAATTTATTCCATAAAGTACATATTTCCCTATAAATTCCCTACATATACACAAGAGGTAAAAAGTAAAAGTTTAAAAAAACAAAAAACAAAAAAAAATTAAAAAACTGTCAACAGAAACCACAGCAGAAGGGGATTAATAATTAAAAAAAAGTTAGAAAGTTCTGGACGCCCCTGCCCCACCCCAGCCCCGCCCCCCTCCGGCCTGCGCGCGGCTTGCACACTGAAGGGTAACCCGTGGACCCCCAAAAGGGAACCAGCCTCCCGGAAGCCCCCCGCAGAGGCTGAGGCGGAAACGGACAGTCAAAGTCGTTTCCCCGCGTTACAAAAGCAGCACCGCCCAGGGCTGGACACGCCGCGGCGGTGTGTTCTCTTCGTAAAAACATCACCTGGGCTGGGGGGCGGGTCTTAAATAAAAAGTGCAGGCAGGCAGGCAGGCCTTTTCGCTCTGGTTTATTTTAACCTGTCGACTCAATACTGTCATTTGTGAATAACTGAGGTGCCGCTGGGCCGCGCCGTCTCCGCGCCTGGGACCGCAGGAGTTAAAGCTCGTCCGTCAAGAGTGGCCCCGGGCGCCCCGCCCGGCCCCGCGGCCCCCACGCCGCCCCGGCGCCAGGGGCCCCGCTAGGAAAAGATATGAATGGCCTGGGTGGCCGGCGTGCGGCAGGCCGGGCACTCGGGCTCGCTCTTGCCGCAGATGCGGACGGCGCACTCCATGCAGAAGAGGTTGTGGCCGCAGGGCACCAGCGCGGCCATCACCTCGCCCGCGGCGCACACCACGCACTCGCGCGCCGGGGCTGCTGGGGCCGCCGGGGGCTTGCGGCCGCTCTCGGGGGCGCTCGAGTCCAGCGCCGGGCACGACGCGGCCGAGGAGCCGCTGGGCAGCGAGGGCGCCGCGGAGAAGCCCGCGCCGCTCGCGAAGGTCGCCAGGGAGCCCTGCGGGGGCCGCCAGGGCAGGGCGCCCACGGGATCGGGCGCGGGGCGGCGGGCCAGCGGCAGCTCCAGGGCCAGGCCGCCGGGCTCGGGCAGCGTGGGCGAGTGGCGCGGCGTGGCGGTCCCGCTGCCGCGCCGGGCGCCCGGGGCGGGCGGCGCGGGGGCCCCGTCCACGGCCGCGCAGCCGCCGAAGGCCGGCAGGGGCGCGGCCCGCTCGAAGGGCGCCCAGATGGTGGCGGCCGCGGGCACCGTCAGGTCCAGCGCCAGGAAGTCGAAGCCGAAGTCGCAGTCCTCGGGGGCGGGCGGCCCCGCGGGAGCGCCCGCACCGTCCCCGCCGAAGGAGAAGCCCGCGCTCCCCGAGGGGCCGTAGGGGCTGGCGGGGCCCGCGTCGGGCACCGGCACGGGCGGCCCCCCGCGGCTGCCGGCGTAGAAGGGCTCGGGGCCCCCCGGGGCGCCCAGCGCCGCGTCCCCGCGGAGGCTGCCCGTCGGGGCCGGGGGCCGGCGACCCGGGCTGGGGGCTTTGGCCCAGAGGCCCGCGGCCGCCCCGAGCAGGTCCAGGCAGACGTCGGTGCCGTTGGAGTGGAAGTCGCTGTCGGGGCCGGCGTCGGTGCAGGCGCCCGTGCGCAGCGTGATGTGGGCCTCGATCTCCTCCCGGGCGCGGTCCACGTTCTCGGGCATTCCCGTCACCGCGAACACGGGCTCCTTGTCGCGCCCGGGCGTCACGATGTACGTGTGCGTCCGCTGCTGGATGCGCTTGATGGTGGCGCCCTTGGGCCCCACCAGGTCCAGCGCCAGGAAGTCGGCCGGTCGCAGTCCTCGGGGGCGGGCGGCCCCGCGGGAGCGCCCGCACCGTCCCCGCCGAAGGAGAAGCCCGCGCTCCCCGAGGGGCCGTAGGGGCTGGCGGGGCCCGCGTCGGGCACCGGCACGGGCGGCCCCCCGCGGCTGCCGGCGTAGAAGGGCTCGGGGCCCCCCGGGGCGCCCAGCGCCGCGTCCCCGCGGAGGCTGCCCGTCGGGGCCGGGGGCCGGCGACCCGGGCTGGGGGCTTTGGCCCAGAGGCCCGCGGCCGCCCCGAGCAGGTCCAGGCAGACGTCGGTGCCGTTGGAGTGGAAGTCGCTGTCGGGGCCGGCGTCGGTGCAGGCGCCCGTGCGCAGCGTGATGTGGGCCTCGATCTCCTCCCGGGCGCGGTCCACGTTCTCGGGCATTCCCGTCACCGCGAACACGGGCTCCTTGTCGCGCCCGGGCGTCACGATGTACGTGTGCGTCCGCTGCTGGATGCGCTTGATGGTGGCGCCCTTGGGCCCCACCACCAGCCCCACGACGCGGTAGGGCACGCGCACCTGGATGGTGGTCTGTCCCGGCAGGTTGGGCGGCCCCTGCGCGGGCCCCGGCGGCCCGCCGGCCTTGCTGCGGGTGGCGCGGATGACGGAGAAGTGCTCGGCCGCGGACAGGATCTCGCGCTTGGCCAGCTCCACGTCCTCCTTGCGCCCGGTCACGATGAAGACCGGCTCCTCCCCACGCACCGGCGTCTTGATGTACGTGTTCGTCTTGGCTCGCAGGGCCTTGATCTTGCACCCTGGGGTGGGGGAGGGGAGACCGTGAGGGCCTGGATCCCTCCGCAGGACAGCCCCCCCTGGGCGGCGGCGGCGGCGGCTGGGGCCCGGGTGGGAGCCCCCTGCAGGCTGTGAGCTCAGACTGTGTCCAGGTGCCCGTCCTTCTCTGCCAGGTCGCCCTATCCATGCCGACCGCGCTCTGACACATCCGCCAAGACTGCTTCCCAGTAAGGCCACATGCTGGCACTCGAGGTGGACACGGAGGTCGGGGACACCTCTCAACTTACACCGGGGTCCCTTCCTTTTTTTTAAAAATACGTTTATTTGGCTGCACCAGGTCTTAGTTGTAGCATGTGGGGGATCTAGCTTCCTGACCGGGAGTTGAACCCAGACCCCCTGCACTGGGAGCTCGGCATCTTAGCCCCTGAACCACCAGGGAAGCCCCCCAACCCCCACCCGGCTTCCTTTCCGGAAGTCCCCCGAACAGGGCCGGGGTTTTCAGAACCAGAGGGGGCACTGAGGCCCAGGGCTGGAGGGATGGACGCCTGAGCCTACGGCTGCGTGAAGACGGCGCCCGGGGCTGGAGGTGGGGCCACAAGCCCCAGGACAAGCTTGCCGGCACCACCAGAAGCCAGGCGGCCGGGGAAGACCCTCTCCTGGGGCCACCGAGGGAGGACACGCCCCCACCAACACCCCTATTTCAGAGCCCCAGGCTGCAGAACTGCGAGGGCTCACGTCTAGCTTCGAGTCATCTGGTCCACTGTCCATCTTAGCCCACGAAGAGAGACCCGCTGACTGCCGGGAAGGGATGTCAAGGCCCGCGTGGTGGACCCTTCTGGCCACGTGACCCTCCCCAACCGCAGATCCCATTAGCAGATGGGCCCCCGTGGACACCCCCACAGGGCCCCAGCGGTCCAGCCTGCGGGTGGCGCGGATGACGGAGAAGTCCCCCACAGGATCTCGCTGGCCAGCTCCACGCCTCCTTGCGCCCGGTCACGATGAAGACCGGCTCCTCCCCACGCACCGGCGTCTTGATGTACGTGTTCGTCTTGGCTCGCAGGGCCTTGATCTTGCACCCTGGGGTGGGGGAGGGGAGACCGTGAGGGCCTGGATCCCTCCGCAGGACAGCCCCCCCTGGGCGGCGGCGGCGGCGGCTGGGGCCCGGGTGGGAGCCCCCTGCAGGCTGTGAGCTCAGACTGTGTCCAGGTGCCCGTCCTTCTCTGCCAGGTCGCCCTATCCATGCCGACCGCGCTCTGACACATCCGCCAAGACTGCTTCCCAGTAAGGCCACATGCTGGCACTCGAGGTGGACACGGAGGTCGGGGACACCTCTCAACTTACACCGGGGTCCCTTCCTTTTTTTTAAAAATACGTTTATTTGGCTGCACCAGGTCTTAGTTGTAGCATGTGGGGGATCTAGCTTCCTGACCGGGAGTTGAACCCAGACCCCCTGCACTGGGAGCTCGGCATCTTAGCCCCTGAACCACCAGGGAAGCCCCCCAACCCCCACCCGGCTTCCTTTCCGGAAGTCCCCCGAACAGGGCCGGGGTTTTCAGAACCAGAGGGGACACTGAGGCCCAGGGCTGGAGGGATGGACGCCTGAGCCTACGGCTGCGTGAAGACGGCGCCCGGGGCTGGAGGTGGGGCCACAAGCCCCAGGACAAGCTTGCCGGCACCACCAGAAGCCAGGCGGCCGGGGAAGACCCTCTCCTGGGGCCACCGAGGGAGGACACGCCCCCACCAACACCCCTATTTCAGAGCCCCAGGCTGCAGAACTGCGAGGGCTCACGTCTAGCTTCGAGTCATCTGGTCCACTGTCCATCTTAGCCCACGAAGAGAGACCCGCTGACTGCCGGGAAGGGATGTCAAGGCCCGCGTGGTGGACCCTTCTGGCCACGTGACCCTCCCCAACCGCAGATCCCATTAGCAGATGGGCCCCCGTGGACACCCCCACAGGGCCCCAGCGGTCCAGCCCCTGCGGGGACGCTGGAGACACAATCTGGAGCCCCATCCCTGCTGCCCGGGCTGGGCTGAGCACTGACCCCGCACGAGGGGGCGGGTCAGTCATGCAGGGTCCTTGGCTGGGGACCTCACCGGTGTCTAGGTGGCCGTCCCAAGGCCAAGGGGAGACGCCCACGAGATATGTGAACCCCAGGTGTGGCCTTCTCTGGACTGCTGACATCCTCCCACACCCGGGGGCCTTCTGAGGCCTTTTGAGTGGGGGCCCCGGGGTCTGGGAGGCCAGAAGGACCCAGGAGCACTGTTTCCATGCCAACAGAGGGTGGCTCTGAGCGAAGGAACGGGGCAGCCGAGTTCTCAGCAAGGGCAGGTGCAGAGGCAGCGGTGAGCCTTCTGCCCCGAGGAAGTCAGAGCCTGGGGCCCATCAGCGGCTCCCCCGGCCACCCCTCCACGCCCACCCAGCGTCCTCCCGATGCTGGCCGCAAAGACACCTGACCCTGGGCGCCTCCATGCCTGAGCGGACGCTCTCCTCCCCGGTGACCTTTCCCATCAGCGGGGTCACCCTCACCGCTGCCCCTGCCGTCCTCTCCCTTCTCTGCCTCACGTCACGGCTGGGCACCCCCCCCCCCAGGAAGCCCACCTGGACTATGCTGGGCCCGACCCAGCAGCCCTTCTCAGACCCCAAGTCTGACTTTCTGAACTCCCAGAGGCCGGGGACTGTGACGTCGATGCACTGGGGACAGCCCTGGGCACCGCCCCGTGCCTGCTTCCTCACCGGCCACAGAGGGCAGAGACAGACCCAGCTCACAGGCTGGGCGGCGCCCGATGGCCCAGGGATGGAGCCTGCCCTGGGGGCGGAGCCTGAGGCAGGGCGGGACCCCTTGCAGCCTCCCGCCCACCGACCCCATCTCGCCCTGACCCAGAAGGGGGCCACGGGCGGTGCCCTCAGTGGCCAAATAAGAGTCCAGCTGTGACGGCCCCGGCCCGCAAGCCCACGCGCACTAAGACCCCGCGGAGTGGCAGAGCTTGGGGGCGCGGAGCTGCGCGAGACAGGAAACGGACCCTGGGGCTACTGCCAGAATGCAGGGTCCTGGGCCCTGCTGCCAGATTCCAACTCAGAGAACTGGGGAGGCCAAGCCCTGGCAGCCCCCGGCCCGCGGCAGAGGGGCGGGTCCCCACCGGGATTCCCGGTGCTCACAGGAACGCTCGCTGGGTCGGTCCAGCCGGCCCCTGCCTGGGTGCCCTGGGCACTGGGAACCAGGCCGCACGGCCCTGCGCCAAGAGAGCCCACGCACGGGACCCAGGCCACGTTTATCCGAGGACCCTCGTTGGGGAGCTGAGGGCGTCGCCCTGGGAAGAGGCCGTGTGCTTGGCGGGGTGCTCCTGGCTAAGGGGGTCTGTGGGGACAGGTCCAGAAGCAGGTGGGGGCCGGGACAGCCTGGGGGCGCTGGCCGAGAGCAAGGCTGAGTCACGGATGGGAACCTGGGGGCAGAGCTGGTTCTCCCGCGAAACAGGGGCCTCTGTGCCAGTGGGGAAGGCTGCGACCCCACCCTGGGCCCGCGGACGCCCCTCTTCTCAGGCTCCCCACCCTGGGCGGACAGACAGCATCACCAAGGCATGGGCCCCCAGCGCCCCGGCAGCGCCCTGCAGGGCTGGGGCCACAGACGAGGCCGAGAACAGCAGGCAGAGGCCTCCGCTCTTGGCTGAGGGGACCCGAGGCGGCGGACAGGTCACACCTGAAGCTGGGCCCAACCCCAACACCCCCAGCGGCAGCCACACAGCCCACTGGGGCGAGGGCCGCCAGCCAGGCAGGCGCAGGGGTGCGGGGCTCAGAAGGAGCTGGGCCAAGGCCTCGCGGCAGCAGGTGCACCAGCACCCACGAGGATCATCTGCGTGAACTCGCGGCTCCTTCCAAGCCCCCCTGTTACTGTTTGCGAAAGGGGTTCCCTCCTAGCTCACGCTTTCTCCCCGATGCTCCGAAGAGCCTGAGCGTCTGGGGCTCAAACCCTGGCCCTGCCAGCGCCCTGACGGCACCTCTGCCGCCTGCTGCTTCTCCCTCCCAGCCCGCGGGGCAGCCGGAGGCTCAGCCTCGAGGCCCTCAGGGATGGCACTGCTGCCCCCTCACCCGGGTGGCTGAAAGGGTAAAGCACGGCCTGCAGGGAGGAGACCTGGGTCCACCCCGGGTCAGGAGGCCCCGCTGGAGAAGGAACCGGCAGCCCACTCCAGTGTTCGTGCCTGGGAAATCCCGTGGACGGAAGAGGCCACCAGGCCACAGTCCCCGGGGCCTGAAGCGTCAGACCCAACGGGGCGACGTTTACCTTCACAGCTTGCCCAGAGGGGCATGGACGCGCTCGAGGGGGTGACGTCGGAGGTTCCTGGCGCAACAAGGGTGTGTCCAGGAAGGGGGGAGCCCAGGTGGGCGGCTCTGGCAGGCAGAGGAGGCTGGGCAGATGCACGCCCCTCTCCCCCAGAACTCTGGGGAAGGCACCACCCTGGACCAGAGGTCCGAGGGAAGAGAGCGGAGCTCGGGGCCGGCCACGCCCCCGGCCCCTGGGCAGGAAGGAGGGCCAGCCTCCATGTCCAGGGCCCACAGGGTGGACGGGGCGGCGCGGGGGTGCCTGGAGCAGGGCCACAGGGCGTACCCCAGGCTGCGCTTGAGACCCGACGGGAGGAGACGGGAGCCACGGCCGCCTCCGGAGGGGGAGCAGGGGTGGCCGGAGCGGCCGGCTCCCCTCCCTGGGCCCCGCACGCACCTCCCCACGGGCGGCTGCCGGGGGCCGGGGCTGCGGGCGTCTCCATGGAGGGCCCTCCCTCCAAGCCCTGTCACGGAGGGGGCCGCCCTCGCCGCAGGGACCCCCAGAGCCTGCCCTGCGCCCACTCAAGTGGGGACCCCGGCTGCCACCTGGAAAACCGGCACCAGAGACACAGGCGCTCCGGGCGGGGCCTGCCGACCCCGGCACTGGGCAGCTCAGGGGAGACCGGGCCCGGGGCCCTCCGCCTTCCCCCTGCGGGGCACCCCCCGGGCACTGCGGCGAGCGTCCACAGGACGATGCCACGCCCCACCATCCACGGGTCGGTCTAGTGACCCTGGCGGCACCCCCGGCCTCGGTCTCCACGTGTGTCCCCCACAAGGCTCCTGGCCACTCCGCACAAACACCTGTCTCCCTCCAGGTCCAAGGGTAGGCTAGGGGGCAGGAAGGGGACATGTCCAGTCGGGGTCTAGCAGCGAGTGCCTGTGGCCATGGCTCCCACCCCTGACGGCGGGTCCCCCGGCCCTGCACCAGGCCTGGCCCTCCACGTGTCCACACGAAGAGGGGACCCAGGGATGACTGAACGCACCTGTGCCCTAGCGGCCCCAAGGCCCCACCCACCCGGAACTGACAGAGGCCCAGGCCTGGGGCCCCCGGACGGCAGAAGCCCCCACACCCTTCTCTAGCTCTGGATGCCGAGGGCCCAGAGCTGGGGACCCCCAGCCTCGCTTCAAGCCCCACCCCGAGTTCTAGAAGCTGGCAGACCAGCAGGGAGCTGGGAGCCGGGAAATGAGGGCAGGAAGGCAGGAGAAAGTTGAGGCTGGTGGGCAGGCAGCTACCAGGGTGGGCGGGCGTGAGCCGGGCCGGGCACTGCCCCCCGCCCTCCGGCCCGCCCGCCCCGCAGCTCCAGGGCCAATGAGCGGCCGCCAGCCTGATGTCACCCAGCAAATCTCAGCCTGGCTCTCTAACAAAGAGAACAATGGGCGGCCGCAGAGACGCTCCCGCAAGGCCGCTTCGGGACCCCCGCGCCCCGGCCAGGGGAGGACTCCGGGGCTGGACCCCCGAAGCCGCTCTTGCCGGGGTCCTTGCGCACACCCGCGAGGCCCCGACTGGGGGCTGACAGCCCGGAGGGGCTCTCGCTCATCCTGTTCTGCTCCCCACCCCCGCAGGTGCCCAGGCCGGCAAGTCCCGGGGTACCCTCTTGGTGCCGCCAAACTTCTGTCCTGACCCTGCCAGAGTGTCCCCGCCTCTAGACCCCTCGCACGCTGGCCGACCCGACCCGGGTCTGTGTTGGGTGCGGAGCGGGCTCTGCCCAGCCCGGCCCCTGGATCCCCGGGATGGCACCTTCGGGGACCCAGGGCCCAGGTACTGAGCTGCACGCAGGGCGCTCTCCGGGCTAAAGGCGCCCCGACAAAGGCGGCCGCGGGGCCGGAGCGCCGAGAGGAGGAGCGCGGGCCGCGCCCAACTTTTCAACCGCGGCCGCGGCAGGACAAAGGCGCGCAGGCGGCCACCGCGGCCCGAGCCCACGCGGGGCGTGGCCGGGGTCTGGTGTCCAGCCGCGGGCGGGGCGGGGCGGCGCGGGGACCCCGGGGACAGCGCCCCCGACGGCGGCCACTCACCCTGGCGACCCACGATCTCGGCGACGTGCTCGGAGCTGGGCACGGGCACGCACTCGGTCATGTTCACGCTCTTCTTGCGGCTGCCGATCGCGCTCATCGGCTCGGCCAGCAGCGTCGGGGGGCCCAGGGCCGCGGGGTGGGGCGCGAAGCCCGCGAACACGTCGGGCGGCGACGGCCGAGGGCTCCCGTCGGGATCCAGGGGCGGCGGCGGGCCGGGGGCCACGGCCGCCGCGGGCGCGCCCGTCTCGGGCCCGTCGGGGGGCGCCGGCTCCGCCGCGGACCCGCCGTCCGCGCCCCCCGCCGCCGCGTCCCCGCCGCCCGCGGGCGCGCCCTCCTCGTCCCGGCCGCCCGCGCCCCCCAGCCCCAGCCCCGAGAGCCGGTCCAGCGCCCGGCGCAGCGCGGCGGCCGCGGCGTCGGGCTCGGGCGGCGGCCGGGGCGCGGGGGCTGCCTCCTCGGAGCCCTCGGGCGGCGGCGGCGCGGGGCCTGGGCCGGGGTCCCCGCCGTCGGGCTGGCCGGCGGAGCTCGGCATGGCGGCCCTAGCGCTCGGGCCCGCGCTCCCGCCCGGCGGCCGCCGGCCGCCCCCGCCGCCGCCCTCCGCCTCTGCGAGCTCGGCCGCCGGCCGCCGGCATCCAGCGGCGGGGCGGGGCGGCGGCGGGCTGCTCGGGCGCGGGCGGCGGCGCGGGCGGCTCTGCGTGCTCCTCCGCGGCGGCGGCTCGGCGGCGGCGCGGCGGCGGCGCGGACGCTGCTTCCTCCGCCCTCCCGCCGCCTCCCTGCCGCCCTGCCCCGCCCCGCCCCGCCCCGTGACGCGGCCGCCGCCAACAATGGAGCGCCGGGCAGGCGCACGCGCGCGGCGGGCGGGCGGTCACGTGGCGCGGCCGCAGGTGGGCGCCCGCGGCGGCCCCCGGGGCCCGAGCGCCCCGGCCGGGCTGCGGACGCCGGCCGCCTCCCCGCCGCGCGCCCCCGGCCGCCGCCGCCCCGACTCGCGGTGGTGTCCCCGCCTGGACTGCTTTCCGCCGCCAGAGCCCTTGGACGTGAACGCCCGCCGGATGCGCCGCGGAGAGTCGCTCCGCGTGCCCGCGCCCGGAGCCAGCCTGCCCTCGTGGCCGCCTCCGGGGCCGCCTTCTTTGCCTTCGGGGCTTCGAGATCCCCCCACGGGATTGCCTTTGTTCGGTGGAGGGGCCGGGAGGAGGAGCGGCCCGCCCGGTCGCGAGGGGACCTTGCCCCTGTCCCTGCCTGCCCGCGGAACCTCAGGGCCGTTGCGGGGGCGAGGGGGCGGCCTGCCCTTTCGCCCAGCACTGCCCGCGCCCCTGCGTCTGCCGCCATCCTCACGGACTTCGTACCTGCCCTGAGTCCCATGGCCTCCCTTGGCCCCAGGTGTCCTCGACTACGTGGCTCTTCCCCTGGTCGCTTCAAGGACTCTGTCTCCTGGCGGGTGCCCAGCCCGGCCCTCCGCTCCCTGCTTCCCCCTCACGCCTGTCCCCACCCCATGTCGCCTCCCGCGCCCAGTTCCTCTCGGGGTCTCCGCTTCTCGTTTCTGTGCCCCAGCGCTCTGCTCGGAAGTGCCCAGCGCTCCTTCCGGAGGTGGCCCCCTCCCGGCCGGCGGGGCTCCCAGGCACCGCTCTGCGCGGCCCGTGCTCCCTCCCAGGCCTCCGGCAGTTCCAGACACAGGGTTTGAGCGGGGTTTCTTCAGGGGGGAACCCTGCCCTGGCCCGCCTTGCCAGCCGCAGGTCCCCCGGCGCCCCTGGGAACAGGGTGAGCTCTTGGCACCTGCTCCTGCAGCCCCCTCTCTGGGACCCCCCAGTGTGGCAGGCAGGATGCTGAGAAAGGGGCTCTGGCGGGGCGGGGAGAGGAGGGGACTGTATGTGACCTGGGGCAGAGGGTGGCCGCCGGCCCTTCCTGCTGAGGGGTGGGGAATAGGCCAGAGGGGCGCGCCCTGGGCGGACCCCTGGGGGGCCGTGCGGGCACACGTAGCATACAGCCCTTCTGACCAGCCGGGCACTGGTGTGAGGTAACGGCACGGTAGCAGGAGTTGAAGCTTCAGCAGGAAATCTCCCCAGAAGTCCCGCAAGGAGACGAGAGGTGGAGCTGCACGAGGGAGGAGACCATGGGGCAGCGGCCCAGGTGCTGCGGGGAGAGCCGAGGCAACGTACGGGGAGTGTCCAGGAAATCGTGGAAGGGATGGTGGGCCCGAGCCTCCGAACAGCTGTCCTGGGGACTCACGTTAGGGGCCCTCGAACCGCTGAGAGCTTTCAGGTCACATTCAAAAGGATCAGGAGGAAAACCTCGGTTCCTAGGAAAGTGGTGACTGATCCCGAGGGACCTTGCCCTGTCCCTGCCTGCCCGCGGAACCTCAGGGCCGTTGCGGGGGCGAGGGGGCGGCCTGCCCTTTCGCCCAGCACTGCCCGCGCCCCTGCGTCTGCCGCCATCCTCACGGACTTCGTACCTGCCCTGAGTCCCATGGCCTCCCTTGGCCCCAGGTGTCCTCGACTACGTGGCTCTTCCCCTGGTCGCTTCAAGGACTCTGTCTCCTGGCGGGTGCCCAGCCCGGCCCTCCGCTCCCTGCTTCCCCCTCACGCCTGTCCCCACCCCATGTCGCCTCCCGCGCCCAGTTCCTCTCGGGGTCTCCGCTTCTCGTTTCTGTGCCCCAGCGCTCTGCTCGGAAGTGCCCAGCGCTCCTTCCGGAGGTGGCCCCCTCCCGGCCGGCGGGGCTCCCAGGCACCGCTCTGCGCGGCCCGTGCTCCCTCCCAGGCCTCCGGCAGTTCCAGACACAGGGTTTGAGCGGGGTTTCTTCAGGGGGGAACCCTGCCCTGGCCCGCCTTGCCAGCCGCAGGTCCCCCGGCGCCCCTGGGAACAGGGTGAGCTCTTGGCACCTGCTCCTGCAGCCCCCTCTCTGGGACCCCCCAGTGTGGCAGGCAGGATGCTGAGAAAGGGGCTCTGGCGGGGCGGGAGAGGAGGGGACTGTATGTGACCTGGGGCAGAGGGTGGCCGCCGGCCCTTCCTGCTGAGGGGTGGGGAATAGGCCAGAGGGGCGCGCCCTGGGCGGACCCCTGGGGGGCCGTGCGGGCACACGTAGCATACAGCCCTTCTGACCAGCCGGGCACTGGTGTGAGGTAACGGCACGGTAGCAGGAGTTGAAGCTTCAGCAGGAAATCTCCCCAGAAGTCCCGCAAGGAGACGAGAGGTGGAGCTGCACGAGGGAGGAGACCATGGGGCAGCGGCCCAGGTGCTGCGGGGAGAGCCGAGGCAACGTACGGGGAGTGTCCAGGAAATCGTGGAAGGGATGGTGGGCCCGAGCCTCCGAACAGCTGTCCTGGGGACTCACGTTAGGGGCCCTCGAACCGCTGAGAGCTTTCAGGTCACATTCAAAAGGATCAGGAGGAAAACCTCGGTTCCTAGGAAAAGTGGTGACTGATCCCCAGGGTCCATATCACATGGGAGGAGGCATCAGGACGTTTTAGGCCAGCCGGTTATCACAGACTAGCATCCTGCAGGACGAGCTCCAGCAAAGTAAGGGAGTAAGTACATGAAGAGACACGTGCTGCTCCAGAAAGGTGAGGAGTGTGGGGGTGGGTGAGCATCGGAGGGGTTAGCCCGTGGCCACCGAGGGTGTAAGGGGAACCAGCCATCAGAAGCCATGACAGTTTTAAAAGGAGGCGGTCAGGCAAGAAATGGACTGTAGAGAGAGAGGAGGGGACTCCCGAGTCTTGACTCAGCCTGCAGGTGGAGATGCCTGAACGTGACCTGTTGTGTGTATGTGTGGATTTGTTCACGATGGCCCTCTGGTAATGCACTTGTTTCTCTGGGTTTCTCTTTTTTTTGGCCACTTCTACTGGTCTTTCATTTATTTCCATCTTTGTTCTTTGGCCTGTATGGTCCTCCCATCGCGGTGGCCTCCCTCGCTGCAGAGCACCGGCCCTGGGTGCACGCGCTCCAGAGCTCCGGCTCGGTGATTGGACACATCGGTCCAGCCGCTCCGCGGCACGTGGGATCCTCCCAGGCCAGGGATTGAACCAGCGCCCCTTGCACTGCAAGGCGGTGTCCTTACCCACTGGACCACCAGGGGAGCCCTGGTAACGCACTTTTAAATTGCTTTAATAAAATAAAAATGAAAGAAAAATGTACAATAAAAATAAGTAAACGTCCTTCCAGAATTGCGAACCACCAGCCTTAGTGATTGGCACACCTAAGCATTTAGGGGTGGAGGAAGCGGCAGGTGAAGCGGCGGCCCTGGACGCCTGGGCAGGTCCCCCGCCGGGCACTGTGGACACCCGTGGCTCAGTCTTCGCCGGTGGTTTGGCAGTAGTCACCTGGTGCCAGGGCAGGAGGCGGGGCGCTGATCCTTGGGTCAGGAGGATCCCCTGGGCGAGGAAGTGACGACCCCTCCAGTCTTCTTGCCCCGGAAGTCGCACTGACAGAGCCTGGCCGGCCACAGTCCACGGGGTCGCTGAGCTGGAGACAGCTGGGCGAGGGGCCAGCGCTCCCGGGGGGGTGGGTGCTGGGGTACAGAGCAGCCTTCCTGGTCCCGCCCGCCTCGTGCTGGGAACCACCTGACTCCCTGGGTGGGTTTTCTGGGCCGCCTCTGCCCTCGCGTCCCAGGGCGGCGTCACTGTGTGCCCACGCCCCTTTTCTCCTGAGGGCGCCCGCGCTGGGGTCAGGCCCACCACCCCGCGTCACTCATCTGAAGAGCAGCGTCTGCTGGGACCCCGCTTCCACACAAGGCCCTGCTCGGAGGGAGGGCGTGGGGCCTGGACGCACGAAATGCGGTGAGCCAGACCGCCCTGGAACGACCGCCCCGATGTCTTGGGACGTGGCCCCTGGCTGCAGTCACGGGCTGAGCGCTGCGTTTCCCTCACCCGCAGGCCCGGAGGGGCAGGCCTGGGTGGCCACTTCAGTGCTGTCGACCCTGCTCTGTGTAATTCTTCTAGAACCTTGGAATGGACACTGTTCAAGGGGTCGCCGAAGGCTCAGCTGGATTTCTCTATTCGGTCTACTGACTCAGACAGTAATCTCTTCCAGAAGCTTCTGTGGAGAGACACCTGGAAGTGTCCCACCAGCCATCTGGACGCCCCGCAGCCTGGCCACGTTGACGCCTGGCAGGAGCGTCGTGGGAGCTTCTGTGTCTGCTTCTTACCGAGCAGCGTGTCCTCGGGGCCCACCCGCGTGGTGGCCCGTGAGGGGCTCACTGCTTCCTGCCGGGTGGTGCTCCTGTGCCGGGCTGGGTTTCTGTACCTGGTGATGGGCATGCCGTCGGCCACAGCATCCCTTCTGAAGGAAGTGGGGTAGAATTGACACCGCTAGGATCACCCTAAGCATTTAGGGGTGGAGGCGGCAGGTGAAGCGGCGGCCCTGGTCGCCTGGGCAGGTCCACCGCGGGGCACTGTGGACACCCGTGGCTCAGTCTTCGCCGGTGGTTTGGCAGTAGTCACCTGGTGCCAGGGCAGGAGGCGGGGCGCTGATCCTTGGGTCAGGAGGATCCCCTGGGCGAGGAAGTGACGACCCCTCCAGTCTTCTTGCCCCGGAAGTCGCACTGACAGAGCCTGGCCGGCCACAGTCCACGGGGTCGCTGAGCTGGAGACAGCTGGGCGAGGGGCCAGCGCTCCCGGGGGGGTGGGTGCTGGGGTACAGAGCAGCCTTCCTGGTCCCGCCCGCCTCGTGCTGGGAACCACCTGACTCCCTGGGTGGGTTTTCTGGGCCGCCTCTGCCCTCGCGTCCCAGGGCGGCGTCACTGTGTGCCCACGCCCCTTTTCTCCTGAGGGCGCCCGCGCTGGGGTCAGGCCCACCACCCCGCGTCACTCATCTGAAGAGCAGCGTCTGCTGGGACCCCGCTTCCACACAAGGCCCTGCTCGGAGGGAGGGCGTGGGGCCTGGACGCACGAAATGCGGTGAGCCAGACCGCCCTGGAACGACCGCCCCGATGTCTTGGGACGTGGCCCCTGGCTGCAGTCACGGGCTGAGCGCTGCGTTTCCCTCACCCGCAGGCCCGGAGGGGCAGGCCTGGGTGGCCACTTCAGTGCTGTCGACCCTGCTCTGTGTAATTCTTCTAGAACCTTGGAATGGACACTGTTCAAGGGGTCGCCGAAGGCTCAGCTGGATTTCTCTATTCGGTCTACTGACTCAGACAGTAATCTCTTCCAGAAGCTTCTGTGGAGAGACACCTGGAAGTGTCCCACCAGCCATCTGGACGCCCCGCAGCCTGGCCACGTTGACGCCTGGCAGGAGCGTCGTGGGAGCTTCTGTGTCTGCTTCTTACCGAGCAGCGTGTCCTCGGGGCCCACCCGCGTGGTGGCCCGTGAGGGGCTCACTGCGTTTTCCTGCCGGGTGGTGCTCCCGTGTGCCGGGCTGGGTTTTGTCCTGGTGCAGCACTGGGTGGACACTGGCCATCCTGGCCCGTGCGGCCACAGCATCCCTTCTGAAGGAAGTGGCAGCCCGCCCCGGTGACCTTGCCAGAGACACCCCATGGGGTCACAAGGTCAGACGCGAGCGGGGGAGCAACCCTTCTGGCCAGATTTTTCCTGAACTTGCCCAGCGGGTGTCTCTGTCCCCTCCGAGGCTCAGCACCCCTCTTCTGGACAGTGCGGAGATGCTATCTGTTGCTGTCCAGCTGTGGTCCCCAGCCCCACGTGGCCAGGGCAGTCGAACGCACCATGTAAGTCATCACCGGTTTGGCGTCCACGGCCACGTGTGGCTGCGGGGGCCCCGCTGCCCCCTCTGACCAGGGAAGCCCCAGGCTGCTCGCCCCGCGTCACTGCCCCGAACCGCCCCCAGCTCCCTCGGGCCACGGACCTGGAGGATCCCGAGTGTGGCCAGCTGCAGAGCTTCCGCAACCGCCATCCGTCCTCTGAAGGGAGAGCAGGGGCAAAGCCCGAGACGCTGCAGGGCTGGGGCGGAAGGAGCCGGTGGAGCAGAGGCCGCGGGGCTGGCCGCCCCACAGCTCAGACAGCTGTCCTCAGGGTGATGTCCTGTCACCCTGGGGCCTGTGGACCCACGAGGTCCCCACCACCTCAGGGGGCAGAGGGCACTTTGCAGGAGGGATTAAGGCTCCTGAGACGGTGTCCAGGGGTTGTCCCTGGACTCCCGGGGCCCGGTGCCATCCCAGGGTCCTCAGGAGGGAGGTGGAGGTCGGGGCTGACGGGAGATGCTGCGCTGCTGGCCGTGACGGAGCGGGGAGGGCCGAGAACCGGCGCCTCCGGAAGCTGGAACAGGCAGGAGCCTCCGGAGGGGCGAGCCCTGCCCAGGCCTCGAAGAGCCACACGGCGAGTGGCGGGGGCCCCGGCCAGAGGCCCTGGCCGGCTGCGGATGCGCACTGCAGCTCTGGGGCTCCAGGCAGCCGAGGGCAGGGCGCTCTTCCCCTGGGCAAGGCGGACACTCTGTGCCCGCGGATTCCAGGCTGGGCTGCTGGGCGGGGAAGGAGCCAGCCCCGTGCCCGGCTGCGACGTGAAGTGGAAGTCGCTCAGTGGTGTCTGACTCCCTGTGACCCAGGGACGAGCCACGGAGTCCTCCAGACAAGGCTACTGGGGTGGACAGCCCTTCCCTTCTGATCCTGGGACTGAGCCCAGGTCTCCTGCAAGGTCAGACTCTACCGTCTGAGCCACCAGGGAGCCCGCGAACTCTGCAGCGAGTGTCCTATGCCGAGAAACACCGGCCGTGGCCCCCGCACCGAGGGCGGCAGGGCTGCCGGGGGTGAGGGGCCTGAGCCTCAGGAGGCGCTGCCGGGGCCAGGGGAAGCCACCCGCCCTCCGGCTGGGCAGACGACGAGCCCGTGGGAAGCCCGGGCGTGTGGACACAGAATCCCTAGATTTGGATGAACCGAGGCTCCGGAGCAGGCCCGCCCCAGGCGCTTTATTCACCACCCACAGGAGCCTCGCGGGCCTCACTCAGGGCCATGGCGCGGGGGCCTTCCCGGGGCCTGGGGTCGCCTGGCCCTGGACAGTGGTGCCGGGGCCCGTGCGGGGCCGCGTCTGGGGTCCTTGGGCCTCTGTGCCTGGACTGTACTTGGGAGACGGGCTCAGCCCAGCACCCTGGGCCAGTGCACGTGGAGGGAGCGGGCCGTGGAACCCGGCTCCCGGAGGCTCCCAGGGCACCAGCCACCCGAGCTGGCAACTACAGCCAGAGAGTCTGGACAGCAGGCAACAGCCGCAGCCCATGGGCCGGCGGCTGCAGGCAGGGCAGGCCTAGAACAGGACCGGCGCGCACGGGCCGTGGGGCCGGCGGCTTGAGATTCCCGGCGGACAGAGGCGCTGCCGGGGGCGCTGGCAGGGGTCACTCAGGCAGCGGGCTCCCTGTGCCAGCACCTCTGCTTGCCTTGCTCTGTGAAGGCCGCCCCCCAGGCCGGCAGGAGACGCACCCGCTAAGACCCAGGCCCGAGGGGGGCGCTGCCCCGGAGTCCGGCCCAGGTCCAGCCAAGGGCAGTTAATTCTCAGCCTGTGGCGCTGACCGCTGGGTTGGGCTGGAGACAGCAGGGCCTTCAGGGGCCGAGGGCCGTGCTCCGTGTGGCCAACAGAAGGTTCACAGCAGCAGGGACGTCCAGCCCCGCCTGCACCCAGAGCCCACGCAGTCCTGCCTCCGGGAACCCTGGTGTGTGGCCGGGCACGTCACCCGCCAGGCGCAGGCCGGGAGGCGGGACTGTCCCACGCACGCGTCCCCAGGCCTGGGAGCCTTGCAGGCGGCCCGCCGGCGGCCGTCCTCGGTGAGCAGCTCAGGGCAGCGGCGGCGGGACCCGGTGGCGCGCGCACGGCGTGGAGCGGCCGCCCAAGGAGGCGCCTCCGGCAGACCAGTGGGCCTTCAGAGCAGCGGCGCGGGCGCCGGCGGGCGCGGGCCCTGCGGAGACAGAGGGCGCCGTGAGTGTCCAGGTGGCCCAGCGCTGGCGCGGGCACAGAGCGGGCCCCAGCCGGCGGCACCTGCTCTAGACGTGCTCCAGCTCGGGGTCCTGGTCCGGCTCCTCCTCCTCCTCCTCGTCCTCCTCCTCCTCGTCGGCGCCGGTCCGGTCCAGGGGCGCCTCGCCGTCCCGGGCCAGCTCCTCCACGTGGGCCAGCATGTCGGCCATCAGCGCCTCCTCCAGCCGCTTGCGGACCTGCTGCACCAGCTCCTCCTGCTTCCTGGGGAGACAGACCCCGCAGCCTGTGGGTGCCCAGGCGTTCTCCCCGCCCCGCCCGCCCGCCCGCCCCGTCCTGCTGGGGGCTAGCGCCAGCCTCCCCGACCTGCCTCCCTGCCGGCGCCGGCCCGTCCTTCACGCAGCCCAGGCGGGCAGCCCGGCACCGAGCCCCGAGCGCCGCTCCAGGCAGGCCCACGGTCACAGCCCCCCCGGAGCGCTGCCGGCCCCTGCACTGACCCTCCTTTTGCCGAGTGGTGCTTCAGCGGCCCCCTGGGCGCCCCCAGTCACCACGGCGCCAACGCCCGCGCGCTCACCGCCTGCCCGCGCTCTCGGCTGAGCCCTGTGCGAGCTCCAGCCGGCCCCTCGCCGCTCACAGGGCGCCGGGCCCCAGGTGCGGCCACTCTGCCTTCCCGCCCTGCCCCGGTCCTCCGAGGGGCTCACGGCCTGCACGCCGCCCAGTGCAGGGGCGCCCCGGCCTCGGCGGAGCCTACAGCCCCGGGGAGGCCGCCTGTCCAGCGGACCCGACCCTCCCCGGCCACGCCTGCACGAGGCAGGGAGGGGGCCCACCTGATGTCCTCATCGGTCACCATGAAGGCCTTGCAGAGCGGCTGGGCCGTGTTGAGCCACACGCCAGGGTTCTTCTCCACGGCGGCCGAGAGCTGCCCGGTGATGGGCATGGTGCTGGTGTGCAGGGCGCTGGCGATGGCCGACAGCAGCGTCTCGTCTGTGCAGCCGGGGCCCACGCCTGCCGGCACAGCGTGTCACCAGCCTCGCCCCCAGCCCCTCTGCGGTCTGTCCACACCTCCCTCTAGGGACGGCCCACGGTCACGGCTGTGATACGTGAGCACGATCCGCCCTCGGCAGGGAGAGCAGGCCCCCAGGGTCCTCAGGACGGGGCTGGACGTCCCCGGGCAGGCGCAGCCAGGCGGGCCCCAGCTGGGGGCCCCGTCCCTCCTCTGCCCCCACGCCCCTGCAGCAGGTCACCTTGCAGGCCCTTGGGGAGGTCCATGGTCTTCACCAGCTCCTCCGCGATGTCAAAGGCGTTCAGTCCGCTCAGCTTCTTCTCCCAGAAAAGCTGCCGCCACGGATGCAGTCAGGTGAGGGGGCAGGCAGGCACCCGCTCCCCGAGCAGGTGACCCGTGGGCTGGGCTGGGCGCCTCACCGTGACCTCTGAGCCCACTCCACACTTGCTGGGCTGACAGTACCCCAGGGTCGTCCAGGGGCAGAGAAACCCCAACCCCATTTTCGGCAAGACAAGACCCAGAGGGTCTGCCGCGCAGTCAGGTCCCTGTGGTCCCTCCACCCCGGGATGGGGGTCGGGACGTCCAGCCTCCCCGCTGCGGGGCTGCGGGGCTGCGGGCTGCGGGGGCCAGGAGCACCGCTGCCAGCCGCTGCCGCAGCCGAGTGCTGCCTGGGCAGTGCCGGTGCAGATGGACCCAGGAGCCCTGGGTGCCGCCCCTCGCTCACAGGGCGCCGGGCCCCAGGTGCGCCACTCTGCCTTCCCGCCCTGCCCCGGTCCTCCGAGGGGCTCACGGCCTGCACGCCGCCCAGTGCAGGGGCGCCCCGGCCTCGGCGGAGCCTACAGCCCCGGGGAGGCCGCCTGTCCAGCGGACCCGACCCTCCCCGGCCACGCCTGCACGAGGCAGGGAGGGGGCCCACCTGATGTCCTCATCGGTCACCATGAAGGCCTTGCAGAGCGGCTGGGCCGTGTTGAGCCACACGCCAGGGTTCTTCTCCACGGCGGCCGAGAGCTGCCCGGTGATGGGCATGGTGCTGGTGTGCAGGGCGCTGGCGATGGCCGACAGCAGCGTCTCGTCTGTGCAGCCGGGGCCCACGCCTGCCGGCACAGCGTGTCACCAGCCTCGCCCCCAGCCCCTCTGCGGTCTGTCCACACCTCCCTCTAGGGACGGCCCACGGTCACGGCTGTGATACGTGAGCACGATCCGCCCTCGGCAGGGAGAGCAGGCCCCCAGGGTCCTCAGGACGGGGCTGGACGTCCCCGGGCAGGCGCAGCCAGGCGGGCCCCAGCTGGGGGCCCCGTCCCTCCTCTGCCCCCACGCCCCTGCAGCAGGTCACCTTGCAGGCCCTTGGGGAGGTCCATGGTCTTCACCAGCTCCTCCGCGATGTCAAAGGCGTTCAGTCCGCTCAGCTTCTTCTCCCAGAAAAGCTGCCGCCACGGATGCAGTCAGGTGAGGGGGCAGGCAGGCACCCGCTCCCCGAGCAGGTGACCCGTGGGCTGGGCTGGGCGCCTCACCGTGACCTCTGAGCCCACTCCACACTTGCTGGGCTGACAGTACCCCAGGGTCGTCCAGGGGCAGAGAAACCCCAACCCCATTTTCGGCAAGACAAGACCCAGAGGGTCTGCCGCGCAGTCAGGTCCCTGTGGTCCCTCCACCCCGGGATGGGGGTCGGGACGTCCAGCCTCCCCGCTGCGGGGCTGCGGGGCTGCGGGGCTGCGGGGGGCCAGGGAGCACCGCGGCCAGCCGCTGCCGCAGCCCGAGTGCTGCCCGTGGGCAGTGCCGGTGCAGATGGACCCAGGAGCCCTGGGTGCCGCACGCTCGCACCCCTGGGCTTTACCCTGAGACCCTGGGCAGGACGTGCCAGGGCTGAAGCCCTCGATGTGAGGCCCGGGTTTCTGACCCGTTACCCGGAGGGCGGAGCCCGCATGGCACCGAGAGCCCCGCCTGCGGCCCGAGCGTCTCCCCGGCGCCGCCGCGGCAGCCCAGCCCGCTCTCTCCTGGGGGCTGGTAAGCACACGTGCAAACGCGGGGACGTCCTGGTTGTTGGAAAGCACGGCTCAGCACTGCACCTGTGAGACCTGCCCGTCTGACCCCGGGAGAGGAGTCCCCGGGAGGCGCCTCGTGTGGGGAGGGGGTGGCGGGCGCCCGGGGTGACGGCTCCCGACTGCCGCGCCGGGTCCACAGGCCCACAGACGGCTCTCAAGAGTGGACGGGCTCCGGAGCCCAGCCGACCCAGAGCCAGGCCGCTGCCCGGAGCGGGCGGGTGTGTGAGAGAGCTGACCTGCCGGGGCTGCTCCACCGCCTTCTGGGGGTCGCTCTTCACCTTGTTGCTGGGGTGGTTGGTGATCTTGGTCACCGGCTGCTTGAAGATGGACGCCGTCTGCCTGACCGGGAGGGCTGTGTTCAGGTCCGGCTTACCCTGCGGAGGCAGCGCGGGGGTGGAGGGCCCTCAGCGGGTTCTCTCACGGGCGAGGACGCCGTGACCCCAGGCCTCAGGGTCCCCGGCACAGCCCGCGGCACCCCGACAGGCAAGGCCACGCCCGGGGCCACGGGCACAGGCGTTCAGTCCGCTCAGCTTCTTCTCCCAGAAAGCTGCCGCCACGGATGCAGTCAGGTGAGGGGGCAGGCAGGCACCCGCTCCCCGAGCAGGTGACCCGTGGGCTGGGCTGGGCGCCTCACCGTGACCTCTGAGCCCACTCCACACTTGCTGGGCTGACAGTACCCCAGGGTCGTCCAGGGGCAGAGAAACCCCAACCCCATTTTCGGCAAGACAAGACCCAGAGGGTCTGCCGCGCAGTCAGGTCCCTGTGGTCCCTCCACCCCGGGATGGGGGTCGGGACGTCCAGCCTCCCCGCTGCGGGGCTGCGGGGCTGCGGGGCTGCGGGGGGCCAGGGAGCACCGCGGCCAGCCGCTGCCGCAGCCCGAGTGCTGCCCGTGGGCAGTGCCGGTGCAGATGGACCCAGGAGCCCTGGGTGCCGCACGCTCGCACCCCTGGGCTTTACCCTGAGACCCTGGGCAGGACGTGCCAGGGCTGAAGCCCTCGATGTGAGGCCCGGGTTTCTGACCCGTTACCCGGAGGGCGGAGCCCGCATGGCACCGAGAGCCCCGCCTGCGGCCCGAGCGTCTCCCCGGCGCCGCCGCGGCAGCCCAGCCCGCTCTCTCCTGGGGGCTGGTAAGCACACGTGCAAACGCGGGGACGTCCTGGTTGTTGGAAAGCACGGCTCAGCACTGCACCTGTGAGACCTGCCCGTCTGACCCCGGGAGAGGAGTCCCCGGGAGGCGCCTCGTGTGGGGAGGGGGTGGCGGGCGCCCGGGGTGACGGCTCCCGACTGCCGCGCCGGGTCCACAGGCCCACAGACGGCTCTCAAGAGTGGACGGGCTCCGGAGCCCAGCCGACCCAGAGCCAGGCCGCTGCCCGGAGCGGGCGGGTGTGTGAGAGAGCTGACCTGCCGGGGCTGCTCCACCGCCTTCTGGGGGTCGCTCTTCACCTTGTTGCTGGGGTGGTTGGTGATCTTGGTCACCGGCTGCTTGAAGATGGACGCCGTCTGCCTGACCGGGAGGGCCGTGTTCAGGTCCGGCTTACCCTGCGGAGGCAGCGCGGGGGTGGAGGGCCCTCAGCGGGTTCTCTCACGGGCGAGGACGCCGTGACCCCAGGCCTCAGGGTCCCCGGCACAGCCCGCGGCACCCCGACAGGCAAGGCCACGCCCAGGCCGGCGCCCCGCCCTCGGAGGGCCCAGCTGGGGCTCCGGACACACCCTGCCCTCGCCCGGCCCCAGGCCTTGTTCTCTGCAGAGCACAGGCCGGGGACAGAGGCCGTGAACACGCGACCATCAGGGACCCACAGACACCCCAGGCACCCGAGTGTGGACGACAGCTGGGCCGCCCCGGGAGCAGCGAGGCCTCGAGCTCCAGGACAGGTGTGGGGAGCCCCGCAGACGCACCTTGACCTGACTCGGGGAGTCGTAGCGAACCCGCTGGCGGCCCTTGTTCACCTTGCTCATCAGCATCTTGCCCGTGCGGAAGTCGAAGGCGCTGAGGTCCATGGAGCCGCCCAGGTAGCGCGCCAGCTGGGGCTTGCTCCGGAACTTCTTCCCGCTCGGGCTGCGGACACAGCGGGGTCAGCGGGGCCGGGCACCCGCCCCCGGCGCGGCAGGGTAGGAACGGACAGCCCGAGCCACGGGAGGATGGGCCAGCTCTGGGAGCCTGGCTGACACTTCCGGAACATTCCAGAAGCAAAAGCGGACCACGTTGTTGAGGAAAGACCCCAGGGCATCAGGTACTTGAGGAACAGCCCCTAACTGCCGTCTCCTGCTCGAGAGCAGTGCTGGGGAGGGCCCTGGGGCGAGGACCCCACACAGCTGCCCAGGCGAGGCCCCGGGGAGAGGCCGAGACCTGGCTGGGACGCCCGGCTCCGCTCTTCCCTGGACTCGGGAGCCCCACCTCTCCCGGGACGCCAAGGCCTCGCGCTCAGAGCCCACACTGCAGGCGAGCCGCTCAGGGCCCAAGACATCAGTAAGGACCTGGTCCCGGGAAGGGCCTGGTGCTGCCATTTGGAAGAAGGTCCTGCAGCTCTGCTAGTGATTAAAGCCCACCCTGGGGCCAGTGGGTAAGAAGTCTGCCTTGCAGATGGACGCCGTCTGCCTGACCGGGAGGGCCGTGTTCAGGTCCGGCCTTACCCGCGGAGGCAGCGCGGGGGTGGAGGGCCCTCAGCGGGTTCTCTCACGGGCGAGGACGCCGTGACCCCAGGCCTCAGGGTCCCCGGCACAGCCCGCGGCACCCCGACAGGCAAGGCCACGCCCAGGCCGGCGCCCCGCCCTCGGAGGGCCCAGCTGGGGCTCCGGACACACCCTGCCCTCGCCCGGCCCCAGGCCTTGTTCTCTGCAGAGCACAGGCCGGGGACAGAGGCCGTGAACACGCGACCATCAGGGACCCACAGACACCCCAGGCACCCGAGTGTGGACGACAGCTGGGCCGCCCCGGGAGCAGCGAGGCCTCGAGCTCCAGGACAGGTGTGGGGAGCCCCGCAGACGCACCTTGACCTGACTCGGGGAGTCGTAGCGAACCCGCTGGCGGCCCTTGTTCACCTTGCTCATCAGCATCTTGCCCGTGCGGAAGTCGAAGGCGCTGAGGTCCATGGAGCCGCCCAGGTAGCGCGCCAGCTGGGGCTTGCTCCGGAACTTCTTCCCGCTCGGGCTGCGGACACAGCGGGGTCAGCGGGGCCGGGCACCCGCCCCCGGCGCGGCAGGGTAGGAACGGACAGCCCGAGCCACGGGAGGATGGGCCAGCTCTGGGAGCCTGGCTGACACTTCCGGAACATTCCAGAAGCAAAAGCGGACCACGTTGTTGAGGAAAGACCCCAGGGCATCAGGTACTTGAGGAACAGCCCCTAACTGCCGTCTCCTGCTCGAGAGCAGTGCTGGGGAGGGCCCTGGGGCGAGGACCCCACACAGCTGCCCAGGCGAGGCCCCGGGGAGAGGCCGAGACCTGGCTGGGACGCCCGGCTCCGCTCTTCCCTGGACTCGGGAGCCCCACCTCTCCCGGGGACGCGAAGGCCTCGCGCTCAGAGCCCACACTGCAGGCGAGCCGCTCAGGGCCCAAGACATCAGTAAGGACCTGGTCCCGGGGAAGGGCCTGGTGCTGCCATTTGGAAGAAGGTCCTGCAGCTCTGCTAGTGATTAAAGAGCAAGTCCAGGGCTTCCCTGGGGGCCCAGTGGGTAAGAAGTCTGCCTTGCAGTGCAAGGGGCACCGGTTTGCTCCCTGGCCTGGGAAGATCCCACATGCCACAGAGCAGCTGGACTGGTGTGTCCAATGACGAGCCGGAGCTCTGGAGCGCATGCGCCCGGAGCTGGTGCCACTGCGATGGGAGGGCCACAGAGGCCAAGAACAAAGATGGATGAAAATAACTCACTAACTAAATAAAATAAGCGTTAAAAAAAAAAAAGCAAGTCCAGCCCTAGGCATCTGAGACAAGTGACAACACACGTCCAGTAACCCCAGGCACCTCGTCACCCACAGGAGCTGGCCTGCACGGGCAGAGGGGCATGGCCCACATATACCCCCTACCCGGGAACCCCACCACCCACAGAAACCCCCACACCAGTGAGCTGCAGAGGTGGGCCTCCAGCAGAACTGGCCCCCGTCCAGAAACCCCTGCCGCTGACTGAGGCCGGTGAGGGGCCGCACGTCGTCAACCTCCCTGAGGGCCTCTGGGCTGAGCTGGGTTCCAGCCAGCGCACGCCTGCCCCCCAGGGGTCCCCGAGCACCACCGACAGCGACAAAGCAGCAGCAGCGTGGAAGCCCAGCTCTGCCTCCACGCCTCCCGAGTCAGAGGTCGAGGCCGACAGCCCTCCTCTGCGAGTGGGACAGTCCCACCCGGTCACGCGCCAACAGCAGTGGACAGGGCCTCGCGTCCACCCCAGCTTCCAGGGCGGGGACAGGACCCACCAGCCCTCGCCCAGGTGCCGCTGTTCTGCTGCGAAACGCAGGCGGCCAGGGAAACAGAAACACGCCTCAGCTCCAGGGCCGCCGGGCGGAGGGACGAGGGAGCTGGGTCCCGGGCTGGCTCGGGAGAGAAAGGGTCGGCACTCTGACCACGGCGAGGCTGCACTCCGCCTCCCACAGGCAGCAGCACGGGAGGCTGCCCCAGGCTGAGCTGGGGGCGGCCGGGAGCTGCCAGGGGCTGGCTAGTGAGCAGGGGCTCCTCTGGGACGGTGAGAACCTTCTGGAACAGCGTGGAGACAGCGGTACCCGTGTGTGAGTGTCCTAAAAACTGCTGAGCTGGACGCTTTTAAAGACTGGACCGTGCAGAGTGTGAACCACGGCTTCTTAAAAGCACGTCGTGGAGATGCACACATGGGACGGCAGGGACGTCTGCAGTATTGTGTCCAACAGAAAACCCGCCTTCCTACACGGCCAGGTCCACCGCGGGGGCCCCTGAAGCACGGAGGTGCCGTGGGGGTGGGAGCCGGCACCCAGCGTGGAGCCAGGGCTGCGGGAGGCTGGCGCGGGGCAGACGCCGGGCCTTGCGGAGGCCTGTGACCCAGACGCCCGGTGAGTCCCCAAGCGCTAGACAAGCCGGTTCCCGCCGAGCAGAGCCTCGTGTCCAGGGAGGGGGCCGACCTGCTGAGCGCCCCCGCGTTTCCAGGTGCTCGTCCGGCTTTAACACGAGCTCTGCAGAGCCCCAGTCCCACCTGTCCCGAAGAGCAGCCCTAACTGCCACGTCCTCAGCTTTCTGCCGGGACTGCGGACGCCAGGCAAGCTGGGACCAGCTGCTCCCTCCACGCCTCCCGAGTCAGAGGTCGAGGCCGACAGCCCTCCTCTGCGAGTGGGACAGTCCCACCCGGTCACGCGCCAACAGCAGTGGACAGGGCCTCGCGTCCACCCCAGCTTCCAGGGCGGGGACAGGACCCACCAGCCCTCGCCCAGGTGCCGCTGTTCTGCTGCGAAACGCAGGCGGCCAGGGAAACAGAAACACGCCTCAGCTCCAGGGCCGCCGGGCGGAGGGACGAGGGAGCTGGGTCCCGGGCTGGCTCGGGAGAGAAAGGGTCGGCACTCTGACCACGGCGAGGCTGCACTCCGCCTCCCACAGGCAGCAGCACGGGAGGCTGCCCCAGGCTGAGCTGGGGGCGGCCGGGAGCTGCCAGGGGCTGGCTAGTGAGCAGGGGCTCCTCTGGGACGGTGAGAACCTTCTGGAACAGCGTGGAGACAGCGGTACCCGTGTGTGAGTGTCCTAAAAACTGCTGAGCTGGACGCTTTTAAAGACTGGACCGTGCAGAGTGTGAACCACGGCTTCTTAAAAGCACGTCGTGGAGATGCACACATGGGACGGCAGGGACGTCTGCAGTATTGTGTCCAACAGAAAACCCGCCTTCCTACACGGCCAGGTCCACCGCGGGGGCCCCTGAAGCACGGAGGTGCCGTGGGGGTGGGAGCCGGCACCCAGCGTGGAGCCAGGGCTGCGGGAGGCTGGCGCGGGGCAGACGCCGGGCCTTGCGGAGGCCTGTGACCCAGACGCCCGGTGAGTCCCCAAGCGCTAGACAAGCCGGTTCCCGCCGAGCAGAGCCTCGTGTCCAGGGAGGGGGCCGACCTGCTGAGCGCCCCCGCGTTTCCAGGTGCTCGTCCGGCTTTAACACGAGCTCTGCAGAGCCCCAGTCCCACCTGTCCCGAAGAGCAGCCCTAACTGCCACGTCCTCAGCTTTCTGCCGGGACTGCGGACGCCAGGCAAGCTGGGACCAGCTGCTCCCTCCCATCTCCCAGACTAGGGGCTGGGCCGCCTCGCTGAGGCGGGGTGGGGGAGTCTGTGAGGTGACGCCACCTCTCCTGTAAAGAGCACCAGGCGCCGCCCCGTTCTGCGCACCAGGAGACCCAGGCTCTGCACGCCCAGGGACCCAAGGGCAGCCCGAGAGCTGCCTTCCCTCTGCAAGAAGAGAACAGGGCAATCCACCCGTGCTCCCGCCCAGGCGCCTGGCTCCTCACCGGGGCTGAGAGGACCAAGGACCCACATCCCAGAAACGCTGTGGGTTCTCCACCATGGCCCGCAGCCCTCCCAGTGGCTGGCACGAGGCCCGCCGCACCCCGCAGCCCCTCCTGTCTCGGGCCCTCACCTGTCAGGGCAGCTGTCCAGCCCCACCCTGGACCCTTCCCCTACTACCAGGGCCCAGCGCTCAGGGCCTTGGAGCGGGGCCCACTGGCCGAGGCCCCAGGAGGCTCCCGGGTAAGTGGGGATGAGAGATGAGGAGACAGCAGTCGGGGACCTCTCGTCGCCCTGGCCCGGCTTCAGCTGCCGAGCCTCCTCGCACGGCCGGGCTGCTGCCCCTGGCTTCACTGCTGGGGTTCTGCTCCGGACCACCTACGCAGACAGGCCTTCACCTGCCCCTCACAGCCCCCGCATCTGGGCGTCTGTGGGCACCCGTAACTGCGAAAGCAAAGGGGCCATCGCGTGCTGGGGACACCAGCTGTCACCCGGGAGGGGCGGTGCAGGCTGAATGGGCAGCAGGCCCTGCTAACAGTGGACGAGAAGCAGAGGCCTGCCTCCGTCTTTAGATCTAGAAGGAAGCAAGCAACAAGTGTGCCTGGAATTAAACCAAGGTAGGTGGTTCCTAGCCAGAGACCTCTTTAGCACCCAGGAGGGCCGAGCAAGGATTCACGTTTCCTCAAGAGCCAGCCAGACGTGCAGTGAGGGCGCTACCCACACGGGTCCCTAAGGGACGCTGCTCCTAACCCCACTACCTCAGGCTTGACCTTTCAGGAGCCCAGCCAATCACGGCACACACGGGAGGACACGGCCAAGGGAGGGCGCTCCCGAGGTAAGCGCGGCGCCATCCCTCTCCTGCTCACTGCGGCCACTCCTCCCAAAACGGGGCTCGCGGAAGCCCAGGACGTGCTGCGCACCCTTCACCACCTGGCAGGCATTCAAGACGTGGCAGGTGTCCTGCCTCCCTTCCACCAGGGCCCTAAAGCAGAGGGGCGGGAGCCGTCAAGACCGGCTCAAAAACAAAGCGTCTTCCACTTGTCAGGTTAAAAAAAAGGGAAGGCAGCGGCACACAGCAGGTGGCTGATGGCTCGGGCTGGGCTTCAGCCACTTACTGCCTCTGCTTCAAAGACAGGTGGCGGGTTCTCGCCGCCTGACCCAGGCCAGGGGTGACTCTCCCTCCAGTTCGGGTGCGGGGAGTTCACAAACTTCCGCGTCCCCGGTCTGGCGGCCGGAAGGGTCACCACCCGCGGTGTCCGAGGACAGGCGACAGGAGAATCTTAAGACAGGCAGCTCCGGAACCCAGGAGCCCCGGGAAGGGGCCACAAAGTTGCCTCCCTAGGCAACCCTCCCTGGTCCCCCAGGGACAACCCTGCTCCCCCAAACCGCGGCTCCCCGCCCGCCCCCGGGGACGCCCCACGCGGATCAGAGGGTCCACCCAGCCCCCACCCCCGCCTCCCAGCGGCGTCTGGCCCGCGCCGGGCTGCCCCTTGCCCAGCCGGCCGCTCCGCCGAACAAAGGCCGCCGCGACCGGGGCCGCTTCCAGGGCCATGCGGCCGCGCGGGGCGCGCACGCGCACTGAGGCCCGAGCCGCGCCGGGCACGCACGCGCGCTGGGCCCGGCGCCCGCCGCGCGCCGGCACGCACGCACGCACGCACAACGCAGGCGCGGGGCCCAGGCCGCGGCCCGGGTCCGGGCGCCCCGGCCGCCGCAGAGGCCGCTGGGAGGCGCCCGTTGGGGCCCTGCCCGGCCGGCACGCTCATTCACCTATAGTAAAAGACATCCCTGTGGCCGGCCGACAGCCCCGACCTTCTGGGCACTTCTTCCCTCTCCCAGCCCTGCGGGAGCGCCGGGCACTCCCACCTCTTCCGCTCCATCGCGCCCGGCTCCTCGGCCCGTCGCCGCCGCCGCCGCCGCCGCCCGGACCCCCGCGCGCCGCCGCCGCCTCAGCTGCCTCCGCCGCCGCCGCCGCCGCCGCTTGCCGCGGCTGTTCCGACCCGCGGGCGCCCGCCCTCCGCCCCCAGCCGGGCGCGCGCCGGCTTTGCCGCCCTCTCGGCCCCCTCCCCGCGCTCGCCAGCCCCCGCTCGGGGGGCCCGCTCCGCCCACCCGCCCGCGCGCGGGGCCGCGTGTCGCGCAGGCGCCGCGCAGGCCCCGCCCCGCCCGCGGCCTCAGGCCCCGCCCCCAGGCGGTGGCACCAATCAGCGCGCGCCCTGGCGACCGGGCCTGCGGCGGCGTGCGCGCCTCCGCTCCGCGCGTGCGTTCTGGACGGCCCGCGTGCCGCTGCTGGCCCCGGCCCTGGGCGCCGCTGCCCGGGGTCTCCCCTGCACGTGGTGTCCCCCCCGAGGCCCCGCCGGTGACCCCGGATGCCCGCCCGGTGCCGGACCCTCATCCTGCGGCTCCCCGAGTCTCGTTATTGGCATCCACGTCTAGGGGCGTGGTGGCCACCCGCTTCCACACACCAAGGCCCACGCGACGCCTTAGTGACACCCCAGGATCCCGCGCGCCGCCGCCGCCTCAGCTGCCTCCGCCGCCGCCGCCGCCGCCGCTTGCCGCGGCTGTTCCGACCCGCGGGCGCCCGCCCTCCGCCCCCAGCCGGGCGCGCGCCGGCTTTGCCGCCCTCTCGGCCCCCTCCCCGCGCTCGCCAGCCCCCGCTCGGGGGGCCCGCTCCGCCCGCGGGGCCGCGTGTCGCGCAGGCGCCGCGCAGGCCCCGCCCCGCCCGCGGCCTCAGGCCCCGCCCCCAGGCGGTGGCACCAATCAGCGCGCGCCCTGGCGACCGGGCCTGCGGCGGCGTGCGCGCCTCCGCTCCGCGCGTGCGTTCTGGACGGCCCGCGTGCCGCTGCTGGCCCCGGCCCTGGGCGCCGCTGCCCGGGGTCTCCCCTGCACGTGGTGTCCCCCCCGAGGCCCCGCCGGTGACCCCGGATGCCCGCCCGGTGCCGGACCCTCATCCTGCGGCTCCCCGAGTCTCGTTATTGGCATCCACGTCTAGGGGCGTGGTGGCCACCCGCTTCCACACACCAAGGCCCACGCGACGCCTTAGTGACACCCCAGGATCCCGGCGCCAGCCCGTTCTCCTAGTTCCAGCCGCCCGGTCTCCGTGGGCTCCAGGGCTTTCCTCGGGAATCTCCCGCCCCACTCCCCCGGGCGCTTCCCCGGCTCCGCTGCTCTCCAGGGCAGAGCCTGGCCGGCCGGGGCAGGTGCTTCTGAAAAGACTGCTGAGTGAGTGGCCGAAGCTGTGGTCAGTGCCAGGAGCGGGCCTCCACGCTTCCGGCCGCTGGAGGACGGGAGGATGCGGGTGGGGAGGGCCCGGGCTTCCCCGAGGGCAGCTCCCTGCAGGTGCGGCCCTGGGGCCCACAGCCCCTGCCCCGGTTGGAGGCGGGCCGGGCGGAACCCGAAGACCATGGCGGCACTTGTTTAACTCAAGTTCCCGGGTAAGGGCAACTTCTCAATTCCTTCTGCCTCGTCTAAGTTCCGCAAAGCGGGTAGTTGGGCTGCTCTCCCACAAAGGGCAGGGGCCGGGCACCCTGATGGGCAGCGCTCACCCCACCCCGCCCCTGTTACAAAGCGGGTGCCGGTGCCGGTGTGCAGTTAGTTCACACCCAGGCCTACAGGAGCCTGGGCTTGCACGGAGGGCTGTGCCGGTTACTGTTCTGTTTCTCCCAGCGCATGCGACTCCATTTTTCATTTAAAAGTCCTACTTGCGGAGATAGACACGTGCATCGAAATTAGTGAAAGCAGGTGAAGATGCTTAAAGGAAAAGGTGGTCCTCTTTCTTGCGGCAAGAGCCGCAGCCCCGCCCTGCCCTGCTTTTACCTCCTGGGTGCGCGTTCCAGAGCTGGAATCCGAGGTCCTCTGGCGAGCCCGTGTTCTCTTTTATTTTTCACTTTATGCTTTTACAGAATTTTGTTTACAGGTATGTATAAAACTCACAACAAACTGTAAGAGGCTCTGTGTTCTTAATGGTTTTATTTCTTGAGACAGAAACTTTTTAACTGTTTTATACAATTTTTGCCCCGGCCTGGGCGCCGCTGCCCGGGGTCTCCTGCACGTGGTGTCCCCCCCGAGGCCCCGCCGGTGACCCCGGATGCCCGCCCGGTGCCGGACCCTCATCCTGCGGCTCCCCGAGTCTCGTTATTGGCATCCACGTCTAGGGGCGTGGTGGCCACCCGCTTCCACACACCAAGGCCCACGCGACGCCTTAGTGACACCCCAGGATCCCGGCGCCAGCCCGTTCTCCTAGTTCCAGCCGCCCGGTCTCCGTGGGCTCCAGGGCTTTCCTCGGGAATCTCCCGCCCCACTCCCCCGGGCGCTTCCCCGGCTCCGCTGCTCTCCAGGGCAGAGCCTGGCCGGCCGGGGCAGGTGCTTCTGAAAAGACTGCTGAGTGAGTGGCCGAAGCTGTGGTCAGTGCCAGGAGCGGGCCTCCACGCTTCCGGCCGCTGGAGGACGGGAGGATGCGGGTGGGGAGGGCCCGGGCTTCCCCGAGGGCAGCTCCCTGCAGGTGCGGCCCTGGGGCCCACAGCCCCTGCCCCGGTTGGAGGCGGGCCGGGCGGAACCCGAAGACCATGGCGGCACTTGTTTAACTCAAGTTCCCGGGTAAGGGCAACTTCTCAATTCCTTCTGCCTCGTCTAAGTTCCGCAAAGCGGGTAGTTGGGCTGCTCTCCCACAAAGGGCAGGGGGGCCGGGCACCCTGATGGGCAGCGCCCACCCCCACCCCCGCCCCCCTGTTACAAAGCGGGTGCCGGTGCCGGTGTGCAGTTGGGGTTCACACCCAGGCCTACAGGAGCCTGGGCTTGCACGGAGGGCTGTGCCGGTTACTGTTCTGTTTCTCCCAGCGCATGCGACTCCATTTTTCATTTAAAAGTCCTACTTGCGGAGATAGACACGTGCATCGAAATTAGTGAAAGCAGGTGAAGATGCTTAAAGGAAAAGGTGGTCCTCTTTCTTGCGGCAAGAGCCGCAGCCCCGCCCCTGCCCTGCTTTTACCTCCTGGGTGCGCGTTCCAGAGCTGGAATCCCGAGGTCCTCTGGCGAGCCCGTGTTCTCTTTTATTTTTCACTTTATGCTTTTACAGAATTTTGTTTACAGGTATGTATAAAACTCACAACAAAACTCTGTAAGAGGCTCTGTGTTCTTAATGGTTTTATTTCTTGAGACAGAAAAACATTGTTTTAAACTGTTTTTATACAATTTTTTAAGTTGCTTTGCCTTTGCAGTTATTACCAAACATTGCCTGTGGTCCCTGTGACGTGCAGTCTATCTCCGAGCCCTGGCACCCAGCGGCATGTGCCTCCCACCAACCCATCCCGACGTGGCCCGTGTCCCCACTGCTAATCACTGGTTTGTTCTCTATACATGTGAGTCTGCAGCTTTTTTGTTACATTCACTAGTTGGTTGTGTTTTTCAGACTCTGTAGATGAGATAGCATACAGTATCTTTTTTCATCTGACTTATTTCTCTTAGCATAATATCCTCCAAAGTCCATCCATATGATATGTAAATGGTAAAAATTTTGTTATTTTTTATGGCTGAATAATACTCCATCGTGTTGATACCCCGCCCCCATTTTCTTTATCCATTCTTCATCTGTCAGTGGACATTTACGTTGCTGCCATGCCTTGGCTGTGGTAAATAGGGCTGCTCTGAACACCAGGGTGCTGGTATATTTTAGAGTTACTGTTTTATTTGATACACACCCAGGAGTGCCTTTGCTGGGTCTCACGGCCGCTCCGTTTCTGGTGTTTGAAGGACTGTCCCTCCTGTGCTCCCCAGCGGCTGCGCCAGTTTACACGCCCGCCGGCAGGGAGGGGGCCCCCTTCTCTCAGGCCCTCGCCAGCATTAGTTTTTAGGTTTTTTTGATGAGCCATCCTGGTTGTGGGTTGGTTGTACTGGTGGTTCCCCGGTGATGGTGCTGAGCATGTTTTCACCTGCCTCCTGGCCCGGTGTTCAGCTTCTGGAGGAGCAGCCAGCCTCCTGTCCGCTGTGGCTGCCCCCGTCCAGCTCCAGCCCGGAGGGAACAAAGGCTCTGACGTCCCCGCACCTTCCCGGGGGACTCTGTGGGTCCTGACAGTCACATCCCAGTCAGTGTGTGGTGTCGGATCGGACCCCAGGCGCCCGCCCCGCCGGCCTCTGCGTCCCAGGGGGAGGCAAGAGGAAGCGGGCCCAGAGCCCAGACAGTGGGCCTGTGGGTGTTACTTGGCCGAAAGCCGGTGCCTGGGGTGCTCCTCAAGGGCCTGATCCAGAGGCCTGACCAGGAGGGGGGCCGTGACCCGGGTGCTGGTGGCAGACGCAGCGAGGCAGGGCCGGGAGCCCTGCGCGGGAGGGACGGGCTGGCCAGCTCCTCTCCTGTCGGGGGGGCGCTGCTGCTTTGGAAGAAACTCTGCTGGAGCCCGCTGGCCCAGCCCCCAGGCAGACACCCCCGCCCGCCCCTCTCCACAGCTGGGGGGCAGAAGCTGAACCAGGGGTTGAGCCACGTGAGGACCCTGGACAGACTTTCGAAGGCAGGGTCTCGCCCCCGCGGCACCTGCTGCCCCGGGGCTGGGGCATCCTCTGTGGGTGTGGAGCAGCGTCCCTGCCCCCACCCCCGACGAACGCCAGGAGCACCCCGGCAGCAACGGCTGCAGATGCCCCCAGCCAGGTGTTCCTGCAAGTCGATACAGGGCTTGCCCGGCACTCTCCTCAGGGAGAAAGTTTAGTGGGCACCAAAAGCTTCAAGAGTCACGGCACTCAAGGGAATACTTTTAACAGTCTAAAATGAATGCAAAAAGTCCACAGTGAAGAGGCTGTCAAAACAGTTTTTTCTGGGGCTTCCCTCGCAGTCCAGTGGCTAAGGACACCGCCTTGCAGCGCGAGCGGCGCCGGTTCGATCCCTGGTCTGGAAGATCCCACGTGCTGCAGAGCAGCTGGACCGGTGGGTCCAATTGCGAGCCAGCGCTCTGGAGTGCACGCGCCCAGAGCCGGTGCTCTGTACCAAGAGAGGCCACTGCCACGGGAGGCCCACACGGGCCAAAGAACACAGATGGATGAACATGGAGAAATGAAAGACCAACAGAAGTGGCCCGCCCACCCGCCTCCCCCCGGAGTCCTAACCACTGGCTGTTAGGGGAGTCCCTGTTATTAGCTCCTTAAGGAGCCTCCATGCTCGTCTCCACAGGGGCTGCACCAGTTTATATTCCTGCCCACAGTGCTGGGGGCTCCCACTCCACACCCTCTCCAGCACGCGGTCAATTTTTCTAATGACGGCTGTCCCGACTGGTGTGAAGTGGGATCTCATTGTCGTTTTTTTGTTTGTTTTTTTTAACAGTTTTATATACTTATATATTTATTTATTTTTTGGGCGGGGGTTGGGGAAGGAGGGGAGCAGGCGGGCCACTTCTATTGGTCTTTCGTTTCTCTGTTTTCATCCGTCTTTGTTCTTTGGCTCCTGTGGGCCTCCCATCGCGATGGCCTCTGTTGTTGCAGAGCTCCGGCCCCAGGCGCATGCACGCCAGAGCTCTGGCTCGGTGATTGGACACATCGGTCCAGCTGCTTCGTGGCATGTGGGATCTTCCCAGGCCAGGGATCGAACCGGCGCCCCTTGCACTGCAAGGCAGTGTCCTTACCCACTGGACCACTAGGGAAGCCCTCATTGTCGTTTTGATTTTCATTTCTCTCATAATTAGGGATGTTGAATATCTTTTCATGTGCCTATTGGCCATCTTTGGAGAAATACCGATTTGGGACTTCTGCCTATTTTTCAATTGGATTGTTTCTTTTCTTATTGAATTATAGGAAATATCTGTATACGAAATGTTAAAATTTTAGATGTATATTGAACAGGGTGTGCCATTTTAAAGTCTGAGAGGCAACGAGGAAGATAGGCCCTTTATACATATTTTTATATAGTTTTTGATGGTTTAGTTTCTGCTCCCAGAACATTAAAGGTGGTTGGAAAAGTAAGCCCAAATATTGTTCTTAATTCAAACCTGCATTTATTAGAATTTTACTTTTTTGGGTTTTACAGAAGCAGACTCTGATGTTTCGATAAAGCCATTAACCATGATGAGAATGCTTAAACCCTCACCTGGCTGGGGGCTCACAGTCCTGTGGGGCTGCCAACTCCGCAGAGGTAGACATTGTTTTAAAACAGTTAAGAGGCCCGCCCACCCGCCTCCCCCCGGAGTCCTAACCACTGGCTGTTAGGGGAGTCCCTGTTATTAGCTCCTTAAGGAGCCTCCATGCTCGTCTCCACAGGGGCTGCACCAGTTTATATTCCTGCCCACAGTGCTGGGGGCTCCCACTCCACACCCTCTCCAGCACGCGGTCAATTTTTCTAATGACGGCTGTCCCGACTGGTGTGAAGTGGGATCTCATTGTCGTTTTTTTGTTTGTTTTTTTTAACAGTTTTATATACTTATATATTTATTTATTTTTTGGGCGGGGGTTGGGGAAGGAGGGAGCAGGCGGGCCACTTCTATTGGTCTTTCGTTTCTCTGTTTTCATCCGTCTTTGTTCTTTGGCTCCTGTGGGCCTCCCATCGCGATGGCCTCTGTTGTTGCAGAGCTCCGGCCCCAGGCGCATGCACGCCAGAGCTCTGGCTCGGTGATTGGACACATCGGTCCAGCTGCTTCGTGGCATGTGGGATCTTCCCAGGCCAGGGATCGAACCGGCGCCCCTTGCACTGCAAGGCAGTGTCCTTACCCACTGGACCACTAGGGAAGCCCTCATTGTCGTTTTGATTTTCATTTCTCTCATAATTAGGGATGTTGAATATCTTTTCATGTGCCTATTGGCCATCTTTGGAGAAATACCGATTTGGGACTTCTGCCTATTTTTCAATTGGATTGTTTCTTTTCTTATTGAATTATAGGAAATATCTGTATACAAAATGTTAAAATTTTAAATGTAGATTGAACAGCGCTGTGCCATTTTAAAGTCTGAGAGGCAACGAGGAAGATAGGCCCTTTATACATATTTTTATATAGTTTTTGATGGTTTAGTTTCTGCTCCCAGAACATTAAAGGTGGTTGGAAAAGTAAGCCCAAATATTGTTCTTAATTCAAACCTGCATTTATTAGAATTTTACTTTTTTGGGTTTTACAGAAGCAGACTCTGATGTTTCGATAAAGCCATTAACCATGATGAGAATGCTTAAACCCTCACCTGGCTGGGGGCTCACAGTCCTGTGGGGCTGCCAACTCCGGCAGAGGTAGACATTGTTTTAAAACAGTTAAGAGGGCTTCCCTGGTGGTCCAGTGGGTAAAGAGTCCGCCTTGCAAGGGGCACTGGTTCGGTCCCCGGCCCAGGAGGATCCCACGTGCTGCAGAGCGGTGGGCCAGTGTGTCCCAACTACGAGCCAGTGCTCTGGAGCGCATGCTCTGCAGTCAGAGCGGCCACTGCCACAGGAGGCCCGCATGTGCCAAAGAATAACGATGGAGGAAAATAAATAAATAAAAATTAAAAAATAATAAATCAAAAAATAAACCAGTTAAGAGTAACTCACCTCAAAAAAAAAAAAAAAAGAGTAACTCACCTCACAGCCCATCACTGGGGAGCCTGAGTGACACCTGTTAAGTAGAGGAGCTCAGCCGACCTCTGAGATCCCGCCCTCCACGCGTCCTGTGCCGGCGGCCAGTGAGGGACTGGACGTCTCCCTGAACAGACGGGCTGAGCTTCCCACGTGGCGCTCGCGCTGGAGAGCCCGCCTGCCGGTGCGGAGACGCAGGCCTGGCCCCGGGCAGGGCAGAGCCCCCGGAGGAGGGCCTGGCGGCCGCGGCCCCCAGGCTCACGAAACTCTTAACAAAAGATAAATAAATCGTATCTACCCGTTTTCCTCAAAAAAAAAATCTGCCTCGCAATAGCCCACGTGCCCCGGGGCACCCGAGCCCACAGGCTCCAGCTGCAGTCAGAGACGCTGCCCAAGGCCAGGCCGGGCACCCCGCCAGCCGCCCCGCGCAGCCGAGGCCAGCGCCTCCGAAGCAGACGACGCTGAGACATGACCCACTGGGGGCGCCGGGCAGGCCCTGGACGGAAGCGTAGTTGATGCCGTGCCGCGGAGCCTCGGGTGCACAGCAGCGTGGCCCCGGCACACACGGGCACCGTGTTCTTTTCTGCACTTTCTCACTGTGGCTTATTATCAGATACTGAACAGCGTGCCCTGTGCTACACAGAAGGCCTTCCTTTACCTTTTTCACATAGAGTAGTAGATGTATGTTAATTCCAGATTCTTAATTTATCCCTCCCTCCCCCTTTCCCTTTTGGTAACTGTGGAGTTTGGTTTCTCTGTCTTTAAGCCGTTAGTAGTCATTGTTTTAAAACAGTTAAGAGGGCTTCCCTGGTGGTCCAGTGGGTAAAGAGTCCGCCTTGCAAGGGGCACTGGTTCGGTCCCCGGCCCAGGAGGATCCCACGTGCTGCAGAGCGGTGGGCCAGTGTGTCCCAACTACGAGCCAGTGCTCTGGAGCGCATGCTCTGCAGTCAGAGCGGCCACTGCCACAGGAGGCCCGCATGTGCCAAAGAATAACGATGGAGGAAAATAAATAAATAAAAATTAAAAAATAATAAATCAAAAAATAAACCAGTTAAGAGTAACTCACCTCAAAAAAAAAAAAAAAAAGAGTAACTCACCTCACAGCCCATCACTGGGGAGCCTGAGTGACACCTGTTAAGTAGAGGAGCTCAGCCGACCTCTGAGATCCCGCCCTCCACGCGTCCTGTGCCGGCGGCCAGTGAGGGACTGGACGTCTCCCCTGAACAGACGGGCTGAGCTTCCCACGTGGCGCTCGCGCTGGAGAGCCCGCCTGCCGGTGCGGAGACGCAGGCCTGGCCCCGGGCAGGGCAGAGCCCCCGGAGGAGGGCCTGGCGGCCGCGGCCCCCAGGCTCACGAAACTCTTAACAAAAGATAAATAAATCGTATCTACCCGTTTTCCTCAAAAAAAAAATCTGCCTCGCAATAGCCCACGTGCCCCGGGGCACCCGAGCCCACAGGCTCCAGCTGCAGTCAGAGACGCTGCCCAAGGCCAGGCCGGGCACCCCGCCAGCCGCCCCGCGCAGCCGAGGCCAGCGCCTCCGAAGCAGACGACGCTGAGACATGACCCACTGGGGGCGCCGGGCAGGCCCTGGACGGAAGCGTAGTTGATGCCGTGCCGCGGAGCCTCGGGTGCACAGCAGCGTGGCCCCGGCACACACGGGCACCGTGTTCTTTTCTGCACTTTCTCACTGTGGCTTATTATCAGATACTGAACAGCGTGCCCTGTGCTACACAGAAGGCCTTCCTTTACCTTTTTCACATAGAGTAGTAGATGTATGTTAATTCCAGATTCTTAATTTATCCCTCCCTCCCTCCCCCCTTTCCCTTTTGGTAACTGTGGAGTTTGGTTTCTCTGTCTTTAAGCCTGTATCTGTTTAGTAAGTTCATTTGTATCATCTTTAAAGATGCCACATAAAAGCAATATTATATATTTGTATTTCTCTGGCTTATTTCACTTGGTATGGCAACACGTCATGCATTTTCATGGCCAAGTGATATTACACTGCACACGTAGCACATGACCTGTCATCTGTTGATGGCCCTGTGGGCTGCTTCTGTGTCTTGGCTAGCGCGAGCAGTACCGCCATCGACACGGGGTCCGTGTTTTTACCTTTTCTGGGTATGCGCCCAGGAGTGGGACCGCAGAATCTATGGTAGTTTACTCTTAGTTTTTTCTTTTTAATTTTAGCCTCTTTTCATTGACATGTTTATCCATTTATTTTCATCCATCTTTGTTCTTGGCCTGTGTGGGCCTCCCATTGCCGGGGCTCTCTCGCTGCAGAGCACTGACTCTGGGCGCACGCGCTCCAGAGCGCTGGCTCGTAATTAGACACAGTGGTCCAGCCGCTCCGCGGCACGTGGGATCTTCCTGGGTCAGGGATTGAGCCGGCGCCCCTTGCACTGCAAGGCGGACTCTCTACCTGCTGGACCCCCAGGGGAGCTGTGACTGTTTCTGAGGCCCCTCGCCCTCTGCGCAGCGGCTGCGGTTCACACGGCCCCATCCGTGCCCGGGGCCGCCTTCTCCCCAGAGCCCCCGCAGTGTTCCCGGAGAGCTGCTGATGCCGCTGTGTTCTTTCTGAGGTGGCCTGGCCTCCAGGAAAGAAGCCGCAGGTGAAGGAGGCTGGTGCAGCAGTGTCGCGCACCTGGCTGTGTTAAAGTGGCCGGCTGTGTGGACCCAGCGAGTGTGCCAGTGTCTCTCTCTGGAAGGTGACGGTGTCGACACCCCAGCCCCCGCGCCCCGCCTGCACATGGGCCCCGAGGACCCGTCGAGGTTAGAGGATGTCAGCAAGGTGTGGCCTGGTCCCCAAACAGCACGTCCTAGGGGTCCCCAGATTATCAGATACTGAACAGCGTGCCCTGTGCTACACAGAAGGCCTTCCTTTACCTTTTTCACATAGAGTAGTAGATGTATGTTAATTCCAGATTCTTAATTTATCCCTCCCTCCCTCCCCCCTTTCCCTTTTGGTAACTGTGGAGTTTGGTTTCTCTGTCTTTAAGCCTGTATCTGTTTAGTAAGTTCATTTGTATCATCTTTAAAGATGCCACATAAAAGCAATATTATATATTTGTATTTCTCTGGCTTATTTCACTTGGTATGGCAACACGTCATGCATTTTCATGGCCAAGTGATATTACACTGCACACGTAGCACATGACCTGTCATCTGTTGATGGCCCTGTGGGCTGCTTCTGTGTCTTGGCTAGCGCGAGCAGTACCGCCATCGACACGGGGTCCGTGTTTTTACCTTTTCTGGGTATGCGCCCAGGAGTGGGACCGCAGAATCTATGGTAGTTTACTCTTAGTTTTTTCTTTTTAATTTTAGCCTCTTTTCATTGACATGTTTATCCATTTATTTTCATCCATCTTTGTTCTTGGCCTGTGTGGGCCTCCCATTGCCGGGGCTCTCTCGCTGCAGAGCACTGACTCTGGGCGCACGCGCTCCAGAGCGCTGGCTCGTAATTAGACACAGTGGTCCAGCCGCTCCGCGGCACGTGGGATCTTCCTGGGTCAGGGATTGAGCCGGCGCCCCTTGCACTGCAAGGCGGACTCTCTACCTGCTGGACCCCCAGGGGAGCTGTGACTGTTTCTGAGGCCCCTCGCCCTCTGCGCAGCGGCTGCGGTTCACACGGCCCCATCCGTGCCCGGGGCCGCCTTCTCCCCAGAGCCCCCGCAGTGTTCCCGGAGAGCTGCTGATGCCGCTGTGTTCTTTCTGAGGTGGCCTGGCCTCCAGGAAAGAAGCCGCAGGTGAAGGAGGCTGGTGCAGCAGTGTCGCGCGCACCCCTGGCTGTGTTAAAGTGGCCGAAGCTGTGTGGACCCAGCGAGTGTGCCAGTGTCTCTCTCTGGAAGGTGACGTGTGTCGACACCCCAGCCCCCCGCGCGGCCACGTCTGCACATGGGCCCCGAGGACCCGTCGAGGTTAGAGGATGTCAGCAAGGTGTGGCCTGGTCCCCAGAAGCAGCACGTCCTAGGGGTCCCCCCGAGCGCCCTTGTTCCCAGGTACAGCAAAGGCCACGTGAGGACCGAGTGAGGCGGCAGCTGGACCGGGAACCAACCTGCTGGAAGCGTGGGCTCCAGCCTGCAGGGCGGAGGGGCTCGCTCGGGGGCCCCAGCGGCCAGGCCTGCGGGCTGCGCTGGACGCCGGGCAGCAACGCCGCGGCTGTTTGCACCGAGGATGTTTGCAGCCGCCCCCAGGACTTGGCAGGAGCCGCGCGGCCCGCCCCTGCCCCGCACGTCTCCACAGCAACTGCAGGGTCTCAGGTGCCCCCCAAGACATGGAGCCTGCTCCCCTCCTCCCGGGTCCGGGGGAGATGGCCGGAGACTTCTGAGTTGCTCATAAAAGGCGAAGAGGCTCCCCCATTTTCCATCGAGCAAGGGGGCGCGAGCCCACCTGAGGGGCCCTCGCAGACGCCCCAGCACCTGCTCCCGGCCACCCCCCACCCTGCCCCCTCACGAGGCCCACGCCTCCGCTGCGCCTTGTGAGGGTCCCGCGGCCAGCACCCCCGACGCGGATCAGCCCCCGCCCGCACTGGACGCCTGTCTGGAGCCTCCAAGTCGGGGACGCGTCCGGGCGGCGCACACCGGGCGCCCCCGTCTCCCCACAGCCCGCCGTGGCCAGCCGCGCCGGCCAGCCCCGGGGAGCCCAGCCGGGCACCGTCGTGGAGCGGCGGGTCCCAGGTCCCCAGGACGCCGGCCCCGGCACGCACACGAGCAGAGGCGACGGTTTCAGAGGTTTAATGCCGCGCCTTCACAGGCCACAGCTGTGTCCGCCACGAGGGACGGCCGCGCGTGCACGTCCTCGGGCCCCTCCGGAGAGCCGGTCGTCCCGACGTGGACGTAGGAGCCAGCGCCCTGCACCTGGGGGAGGACGGCAGGATGAGCCGCGGGCACCCGGGAAGACGCCCCGGCCGGGCTCGCGTGCTGGGGCCGCGTGAGGGGCGGTCAGGAGCCCGTGTGGCGCGGACGCAGGTGCGGTCCGGGCTGTCAGGCAGGCCAGGGTCGTCCGCGCTCACGGCAGCTGCCCGGGGAGGCTGGCCTCCACCTTCCCATCTGCGAGATGGGCACCCCTCCACCCCACCCAGGACGGAGCCCCGAGGGGCTGTACCCACCCCCAGCCCCGCAGACCGAGGCTGCCAGCCAGCAGCAGGCTTATGCAGGGCCCCACCCTCAGGCAGGGTTCTCCAGGTGAGCCCCCATCCCTGCCACCCCGGCCCGGGACCGCAGGGAACCCTGCTCCTCAGGGATCCCAGGCTAGGGCCACCCACATCTGCCGAAACTCACCAGAAGGACCTCGGGGCGTTCATTAGTTGTCCTTCTTGAACTTGCCGTTGATGTAGGGCACCCAGTCCAGAATCAGCCGCCAGTCCGTGGCCCACACCAGCCCCACGGCGCCCACCGCGCCCCACATGCTTGCCGTGGGCACCCTGCAAGGACAGGGAGGGCAGGTCAGCCCGCTCGGCCGCCGCTGCTTCCCGGGGCCTCCGTGCACCTGGCACCACCGCGAGCGGGTCCCTCGTGCCGATGGCCCCGAGGCAACTCCATTCCCGTCTGCTTTCCTATTAGGACCTGCTTAAGCCTTTATTTGAAGAATTCTGCCTCCTTCCCCTGCCACCCCGCAAAAAAAGTCCAAAGTTTGTGACCATAAGGATAGCTACATTTGCAGGGAGGCACATCAACGAACACAGGGTACAGCAGCGGGACCCCAGAGACGGCTGACGGACCGAGAGGGGTGACTTGTCAGGGCCCCTGTCTTACTGATGAGACCACGGCAGAGAGAGGGCAAGCCGTGCCCCTGGGACACACAGCGCACCGGGTGCCCAGGCACAGCAGGGGCTCCAAGACCACCGCACCCGATGCTTACATCCCGCGACGGGCAGGGTCCGAATGAAGTACAGAGAGGGGAGAAGTGTATTTTCTTGGGCTCCACCATCACTGCAGACGTGACTGCAGCTGTGAAATTACAAGACACCTGCTGCTTGGAAGATGTGCTACCACACACCTAGACAGCGTATTAGAAGCAGAGACATCCCTTTGCCAACAGAGGTCCATACGGTCAAAGCTACGGTGCTGCCGGTCACGCGCGGATGTGAGAGTCGGACCACAGAGAAAGCCGAGTGCTGAAACACTGCTGCTCTCAAGCTGTGCTCCTGCAGAAAGCTCTGAGAGCCCCCTGAACGGCAAGGAGATCAAACCCGTCAGTCCTAAAGGAGAGCAACCCTGAGTATTCACTGGAAGGGCGGATGCGAAGAGCCAGCTCACTGCTGGGGAAGGCTGAAGGCAAAAGGAGCAGAGGACAGCAGAGGCTGAGACGGTTCCATGACACTGCGGACTCAGTGGGCCTGAATTTGAGCAAACTCTGGGTGATGTGAAGGACAGGAACGCCTGGCGCGCTGCAGTCCGTGGGCTCGCAGAGAGGCCCGACGAGACGGCGACCCAACATCAGAGCCGCTCGCCTCACCCCCGACCCCTGCCACCGCCTTGGAGCCCGCGGACACTCGGAGAGGGAGGTGGCCACGACCCTGACCTCACGGGGCACCCGAGGTGCTGCTGCTGCTGGCGGGCCCTCGCCGCCTCTCTCCGCCGTCCATCTCCGGAAGACACCGGGGCCTGCGCGGGGCGAGGGCAGGGTCCCGCCGGGGAGCACGCACGGGCGCACAGTGGCGGCCGCCACCTGAACCCCACCCTGCACGAGGGAGTCGCCGCTCCGGCCCAGCGCAGGGGGCAGGGCCGCGATGCCCGCACGTCAGCGCCACTGGCTTGGTCTCCACCAGCGCCGCCGTCCGGGGACCGTCCCCGCCCCCGCCCCTCTCCCTGCCGGGGCTCGGGGGCCCAGGGGCCGAGGACAGGTCCCCGATGCTCAGCGCCCCACGTCGTGGGGTCCCCGTCCCACCGCAGGGACGGGTGAAGCCCTCGGCTTCGCGGCCACGTCGAGCAGAACCAGAGCCAGGCATGCACAGGGGCCGCCGCCAGGCCCTACGGGCTGAGCCGGGGGTGCTGGGCGCGGACTTGGGGGGCACCCGGCAGAGGACCGGGGCCCGCTGCACACGTGCGGGCTGGGGCGACCGCGCCGCCGCCCCGCGCCTCCGTCTCCCTAGAGGGGACCCGGAAGGGTGAGAGATGCGGGGGCGGGGGCCGCGTCCTCACCAATTTCTGGCCAGCTGGCGGTAGCGCGGGCCCAGGAGCCTGGTCAGCATCGCGGCGCCTTCCCCGCTCAGGGTGACCCCGGCGCGGCGGGTGCGGGCGCGCTGCGCAGGCGCGGTCGCCGTGGCGCGCAGGCTCGAAAGCAAGCCCCGCCCGCGAGGGCTCACCCCCGTGGACAGAGAGACCGCCGCCGCAGCGGCGCGCGCAGATGCGGAAGCTGGGCACGCCCCCTTCCGGGTAGGGGCTCGGGGGGACACCGGCGTGGGCGTGGCCGCAGGTCACGTGACGCGGCACGCCGGCCGGCCTCTGCGCGCTCGAGGGGCTCCGCGGCGCGCGGCGGCCGCGTGGGGCTGGTGCGCGTGCGTCCTCGCTGCGTGCGCGAGGTTTGCTTCTCATTCCAGGAGCTGAGACCTGCCGGGGCAGGGACTCCCCCGGAGTCGCACAGGGGCGACTGGAACTCTCCTCTGGAGGAACCGGGCTGCGTGTGGCCCCTTGGCTGGCGGGGCCGACCGTGCTTCCCCGAGCCGCGGCTGCCGGCGCCGAGGTGTCTGTCGCTGGCGGCCGCCGGGTCGGAGATGGCTTGCATGCTTCGTTTGGGAGAGACGCCTCACTCCGGCGGCGGAGGGCGGCCTGGCTCGTCGCGCCGTGTGCTTTTGGGATAGCACCTGTCGGCCGGTGGACCGGGACTTTCTGGGGCTCCAGAGACGAATGTAGGCCAGGCGATGCGAACTGGACACCGCGGATTTTTTCTGGCCAGCCCAGCCCATCCTCCTGGGGTTGGCCCCTGGGCACCTGCCGGAGGAGACCACAGGTTCTCACCAGCCTCTGGCCTCCGACCACGGGGTTGGTTAGACGCCAACGAAGGGTGCCCGTTGCTAGGGAGTTGCACGTTGTTTCTCTGCCTTTCCAGCTGCCCTAGGGGTTGTTTTTGGTTTTTAATACATTTTTTTTAACTTTGTTTTTGGCCACTTCTGCTGGTCTTTCATTTATTTATTTTCATCCATCATTGTTCTTTGGCCTGTGTGGGCCTCCCACCGCAGTTTCCTTTCTCGTCGCGGAGCGCCACCTCTGGGCGCATGCGCTCCAGAGCTCCGGCTTGGTCGTTGGACACGTCGGTCCAGCTGCTCCGCGGCACGTGGGATCCTCCCAGGCCAGGGATCGAACCGGCGCCCTTTGCACTGCAAGGCGGTGTCCTTACCCACTGGAACCCCAGGGAAGGCCTGCCCTAGGGTCTTTGACGTTGGGATCAGACAGGGTCTGAGTAAGTCTTTGTCCTTCATGGGAAACCTCAAAAGTGGGGTGGAGGGGCCACCCTGAAGGCTGTAGACTCGGAGACAGAGGTCAGAAGCCTGAAGAGAGGAGCAGAGGTGACCCAGAGGCCTTGAGGGAGCGGCAGGCTCTCCTCCTGCCTGACCCCCTTCAGCTCTCGGGCAGAATGCTAGTCTGTTTCAGGTGATGAACAGAGAACCACCACCAGGTTAAGAGGAAAGGAGGGCGGTAGGCATGGTCCTCGCTGCGTGCGCGAGGTTTGCTTCTCGTTCCAGGAGCTCCCCGGGGGTCGCCCGCGACGGAACCCCCGGGGCTGCGTGTGGCCCCTTGGCTGGCGGGCCGACCGTGCTTCCCCGAGCCGCGGCTGCCGGCGCCGAGGTGTCTGTCGCTGGCGGCCGCCGGGTCGGAGATGGCTTGCATGCTTCGTTTGGGAGAGACGCCTCACTCCGGCGGCGGAGGGCGGCCTGGCTCGTCGCGCCGTGTGCTTTTGGGATAGCACCTGTCGGCCGGTGGACCGGGACTTTCTGGGGCTCCAGAGACGAATGTAGGCCAGGCGATGCGAACTGGACACCGCGGATTTTTTCTGGCCAGCCCAGCCCATCCTCCTGGGGTTGGCCCCTGGGCACCTGCCGGAGGAGACCACAGGTTCTCACCAGCCTCTGGCCTCCGACCACGGGGTTGGTTAGACGCCAACGAAGGGTGCCCGTTGCTAGGGAGTTGCACGTTGTTTCTCTGCCTTTCCAGCTGCCCTAGGGGTTGTTTTTGGTTTTTAATACATTTTTTTTAACTTTGTTTTTGGCCACTTCTGCTGGTCTTTCATTTATTTATTTTCATCCATCATTGTTCTTTGGCCTGTGTGGGCCTCCCACCGCAGTTTCCTTTCTCGTCGCGGAGCGCCACCTCTGGGCGCATGCGCTCCAGAGCTCCGGCTTGGTCGTTGGACACGTCGGTCCAGCTGCTCCGCGGCACGTGGGATCCTCCCAGGCCAGGGATCGAACCGGCGCCCTTTGCACTGCAAGGCGGTGTCCTTACCCACTGGAACCCCAGGGAAGGCCTGCCCTAGGGTCTTTGACGTTGGGATCAGACAGGGTCTGAGTAAGTCTTTGTCCTTCATGGGAAACCTCAAAAGTGGGGTGGAGGGGCCACCCTGAAGGCTGTAGACTCGGAGACAGAGGTCAGAAGCCTGAAGAGAGGAGCAGAGGTGACCCAGAGGCCTTGAGGGAGCGGCAGGCTCTCCTCCTGCCTGACCCCCTTCAGCTCTCGGGCAGAATGCTAGTCTGTTTCAGGTGATGAACAGAGAACCACCACCAGGTTAAGAGGAAAGAGAGGTGGCACACTGGGTGGCTTCCGGTTCAGCTGCATCCACGCGTCGGGGTCGTTACCCATCTTCTCTCCGCCTCTGAACTCTCCTCCTCTTGCCTGCGTGCTCTGGTGAACTCTGTCAGAGCAGAGGCACCCGGAAACTGGGCTGGCATCCCAGCCGCCCCTGCAGGGAGATGGCTCCTCTTCCCCAGCCTCAGAAAACCCTCCCACGCTGGCCCGCCGTAGCAGGGCAGTCGGCCCCTCTCGGTTGGGGATGCGGCTACCGTCGGAGGGTGCCCCAAAGAGAGTACCAGGATCCCGTGCCCAGAAGAGAGGGGGCATAAGCAGGTGTGGCTCCGGCCTCCTGGGCTCCCTGCAGGATCGCTGTCTGGCCCTCAGGAAGCCGACTCCTTTTCTCACAGTCACTGACGCGAAATTCACACAACGTCCAGTTAACCCTTTGAAGTGTAGAATTCAATGGCCTCTGGTTTATCCTCGTGCAACTGCCACCTCTTAATTTCAGAACGTTGTCTTCACCCCACAAGCAACCTCCCCACTCCCAAGGCCCTGACCACCGGGAAGCCCCTCTCTGTGTCTGTGGACGGGCCTGCTCTGGACGTCTCCCATCCGTGGACTCACACCCTGTGTGTCCTGTGTGTGCTTCCCTCACGGAGCATCGCGTCCTCAGGGTCCGTCCACGTGGCGGCGAGGCTCAGGGCTCCTCCCCTCTTCGGGGCTCAGGGACGCTCGCTGTGTGGAGGGGCCACGTGGTGTGTGTCCATCCTTGAGATCCATCACCCACTGCTGTTCTCTGTAAATTTTCACGACTGCACGGAGGTCTGTTTGGGGTACAAAACTGCGTGAACGTAAAACATACAGCTCAGACCTGCGTGGTGACCCCCTGACCTGCTGCAGGGCGTCCGGGCTGCCTCCGCGTGCTGGCGATCGCGGAGGCGGACTCTGCGGCGGGCAGCCGTGTCCCGGGCGTCGTGCCTCCCGGGTGGATGTCCGGGCTGGACTTGCTGCTGCCAGACTCGTAGGGGAGGCGGTTTACCCACGGGAGAGGCTGCCAGACTGCCGCTGCCAAAGTGCCCTCGGCTCACGGCGGCTCGGTGGGCTTCCCGGGCGGCTCGGCGGCGGAGAGCCGGCCTGCAAGGCGGGAAGCCCGGGCCGGTTCGACCCCTGGGTCGGGAAGGCTCGATCCCTGGAGAAGGGAACGGCTGACACGCTGTTCACGTCCCACGGCTGCCGTGACCAGCGGCCACGAGCTCGGAGGCTTCAAGCCACGGGGACGGACCCTCTCTTGATCCTGGAGGGTGGACGTCTCAGTCAGGGTGTCCCCGGGCTGTGGGTTCTCCGGAGGCTCGGGGGTCAGGTCCTCTCTGCCTCTTCCGCCCCCAGGCAGCCTTTGACTCGTGGCTGCATCCTTCCAGCCTCTTTCGTCACATGGCTTCTCCTTCGTGTCTCTCTTCTGTCTCTTTAGAAGAACCCTTGTCATTGATTTGGGGTCATCTTAATCCAGGATAATTTTGAGATCCTTCTGCAAAGGCCCTGTTTCCAGCGAGGGCCCCCCTCACGGGTCAGGACGGGGGCCTTTCTTTTGGGGATTCTCATCCCTCTGCTATCTGTCTCAGGCAGGCAGGCCCCTTCCTTTCCAGGGCCCCAGGCGGCAGGGCTGCCCCGGGGCCGGGCTCTGCCGTTCTCTGTCGGCTGGAGGGCCTGGGGGCAGCCGGCAGCCGGGGGAGCCTTGGCAGGACTCGGGAGCACACCCGAGACGGCATGGGCCCGGTGCGGCCGCGCCACCCGTCCACCGCCCCAGGTTCCCTGCGCCCCGTCCCTGACCCCAGTCAAACAGACGCTCCTTCCAGAAATTTCCACGGAGCTGACGCTTGCTGGGACAGAGGCAGCCTCTTCTGAACACCTTCACTGAGAGGCAGTCCACAGCCCACGCCGTCCGCCCGTCACGAGCGCCGTTCAGCGGGCTTTGGTCTGTTACATGATGAACCTTGAAGCTAAGGGGCAGCATCTTGGGGAGCAGCGTCCCCCCGGGAGCCCATATTCCAAGTGCAGGTCCCTGGCCTTCCCGAGGAGCTCTGCTTCCGGAAGAGGACCCTGGGCGGTCGCCGTGGTTACCTTCTCGGGGCAGCGGTGACTCTGCTGACCCCCGGGTTGCAGGAGGCTCGCGCTCCCGAAGGGCTTGTTCAAGTCCTGACCCCCGTCCGCCTGCAAACAGACCCTGATTTGGAAATAAGGTCTCTGGGGATGTGATTCCGAGGAGGTGACGCTGGGGATGTTGCGGCCTTAACGCCGCGGCAGGCGGGGAAGAGGGGCGCCTGGACACCGGCACACCGGGAGCGGCCCCGGGGGACGGGGCGACGAGGCTGTAAGCCCGGGCGCGCCGGGGCCCTCAGAAGCTGGAAGAGGCAGGCGGGGCCCTCCCGGGAGGGTCGGCAGGAGCGTGGCTCGGCCACGACCTGGGGCCCACGGCCTCCGCACTGTGAGCGCAGTCCTGGGCTTCAAGGCCCCCCACCTCTGCGCAGCGCTCAGCGGCCCGGGGCGCCCGGGCGCACGCACAGTGACCCGAGGCCGGCGGGAGCGTGGGGGAGCGCGGTCCCTGGTGCCACCCTCGGCAGGACATGCTAGGGCCCCGGGCAGCGCTGTCCTCAGCCCTTCCCATCCGTAACCGCGCAGCCGCTGAGATCTGGGGAGAGCCAAGTGTTGTCATAAAATGCCGCATTTATTGCTATAGTGATGTTATGTACAGAACATGTTGACTTTTAAAGAGGATCGTTATTAAAAATTCCAAAGAATCCAGCCAGCTGTGTTGACACTTGTATAAAATTATTTTACTTAATTTTTTTCTTAAAAAAAAAATCAGTTATCCTGAGGCACTCGGAGCACAGTTTTCCTGTAACCATGGTTCTCTCTCCCCCCTAAGGCTGCTTTTCCCCCAGGCTGGTTAATCTCATTTACAGACATGGAACATATAAAACTTAAATTATTTATGTAATACACAGCTCAAAGGTCTGTGGGCCTCAGGGACTGCCGAGGGAAACTGAGGCGGGCTCCCCAAAGAGAGACAGGACCCACAGACACGGGGGGTCACCAGAGGAGTGACTTGGTCTTGGCGGCAGACCCCTGGCCTCCTGAGGTGGCCCTGTCCCCGCAAGCTGAGATGCAGCACAGTGCGACCTTGGGGTACCCAAGGCACAGGGGAGGGGGTCTCGGGGTACACGCCTGGGGTGCTGGTGGCGTGGGTGCCCACAGCCAGCCGGGGGGCCCGTAAGGCCTCTGTGTAGGGATAAAGGGAAGGCAGGCGAGACCCCCACAGGCTAACCCCCATGCCCAGGTGGCACGGAGGGGGACTAGCCACGCTGGACTTGCACTTCAGGCCCGGGAGAGCCGTGCAGTCTGGGTCCAGTGGGCTCCCCTGCACACGTGGCAGGGAGCGGTGCCTGGGGCGCCTGGGCAGCGGGCGCCCAGGGCCTGAGGACGGCCCCCTCCTTTCTGGGCAGGGGCCCGGCCCCCCGCCCCCCGCACAGCCACTCGAGGAGCGGGGCGGGGTCTGTGCGGAGCTCCAAGCTGGGCTCCGCTGCCCCGGCCGGACAGGTGAAGGGCGCGCAGGCCCGGGGCCAGGAGCGCCCGTCCTTCGAGGGGAGGAACCTGGGCCTTCTCAACGGGGGCCACGACTGCTCCCTGGAGGCGCCCCGCTAGGGGGTCGCCCTTCCTGAGGACAGGGAGAGCAGAGAGGGAGGCAAGGCCCACCCGCCGCTTCGCAGGCGGACTCCTGGCCACCAGGCGCCCTCCTCCGTCCCCGACAGGAGGGCCGGCGGCAGCCCTGGCCCAGCGCCGCCCCGCGTGGGCGCGGCTTACACGGGGTCTGCCTGCTCTGGCGATGCCCCACTGCACTGTGGCGTCTTGGCTGCCAGGCCAGGGGTGGAACGCGTGCCCCCTGCGCTGGGGGCGAGGAGTTTTAACCACGGGCACTCCAGGGGGGTCCTGGGGTCTGTTTAACACAATCTGTAATATAATCTGGTTGATCGTGAAACGCAATGCTCGTTTCTAAAAACAGCAGCAGAAACAGCAAGAGACCAGAGGCTTTTATACAAAAACATTTGTTGCTTCCAAAACATACGAAAAAAGAGCTAAGAAAAAGAGACCAAAGGCATCATTCTTACTATCGTCTACATTATATATATATATATTTATATATATATATAAAAATCTCATCACTAAGGTTCTTTTTATTTTCCTTAAAAAAAAAAGAAAAAATACTCCGCTTAGGCACAAGTTGCTGGAGACGCGGCCCAGCTCCAGCCACGCGGGCAGGCTGTGGGCCCTCGGTGTAGACTTAAGGCATCATTTTTCTCTTCTGACAAAGTGTCGATCTCTGGTTTGCTTTCTTTAAGGTTCTCTCGCCCAAAACAAAAGTACGCTCCTCGGGCCCAGGCCCGGGCAGTGGGGCCAGCCTCAGGATCGTAAGGCCTCTGGAGGAGGGCAGGCGAGACCCCACAGGCTAACCCCCATGCCCAGGTGGCACGGAGGGGGACTAGCCACGCTGGACTTGCACTTCAGGCCCGGGAGAGCCGTGCAGTCTGGGTCCAGTGGGCTCCCCTGCACACGTGGCAGGGAGCGGTGCCTGGGGCGCCTGGGCAGCGGGCGCCCAGGGCCTGAGGACGGCCCCCTCCTTTCTGGGCAGGGGCCCGGCCCCCCGCCCCCCGCACAGCCACTCGAGGAGCGGGGCGGGGTCTGTGCGGAGCTCCAAGCTGGGCTCCGCTGCCCCGGCCGGACAGGTGAAGGGCGCGCAGGCCCGGGGCCAGGAGCGCCCGTCCTTCGAGGGGAGGAACCTGGGCCTTCTCAACGGGGGCCACGACTGCTCCCTGGAGGCGCCCCGCTAGGGGGTCGCCCTTCCTGAGGACAGGGAGAGCAGAGAGGGAGGCAAGGCCCACCCGCCGCTTCGCAGGCGGACTCCTGGCCACCAGGCGCCCTCCTCCGTCCCCGACAGGAGGGCCGGCGGCAGCCCTGGCCCAGCGCCGCCCCGCGTGGGCGCGGCTTACACGGGGTCTGCCTGCTCTGGCGATGCCCCACTGCACTGTGGCGTCTTGGCTGCCAGGCCAGGGGTGGAACGCGTGCCCCCTGCGCTGGGGGCGAGGAGTTTTAACCACGGGCACTCCAGGGGGGTCCTGGGGTCTGTTTAACACAATCTGTAATATAATCTGGTTGATCGTGAAACGCAATGCTCGTTTCTAAAAACAGCAGCAGAAACAGCAAGAGACCAGAGGCTTTTATACAAAAACATTTGTTGCTTCCAAAACATACGAAAAAAGAGCTAAGAAAAAGAGACCAAAGGCATCATTCTTACTATCGTCTACATTATATATATATATATTTATATATATATATAAAAATCTCATCACTAAGGTTCTTTTTATTTTCCTTAAAAAAAAAAGAAAAAATACTCCGCTTAGGCACAAGTTGCTGGAGACGCGGCCCAGCTCCAGCCACGCGGGCAGGCTGTGGGCCCTCGGTGTAGACTTAAGGCATCATTTTTCTCTTCTGACAAAGTGTCGATCTCTGGTTTGCTTTCTTTAAGGTTCTCTCGCCCAAAACAAAAAGTACGCTCCTCGGGGCCCAGGCCCGGGCAGTGGGGCCCAGACGCCGCGTCAGGATCCGTCCAGCCAGAGACCCGGCGGCTGGGCCGCCTGCGGAGCCCCCGGGCCGAGGCCGCGCGCGGGCCGCGTGGCTGGCCCCCGGCGTCGGGGGCGGCGGTCGTCCGGGCGGCGCCCCCGTCACAGGCGCCCGGCGGGGTGGTGGGCCTCGCCCAGGCCGGGGTGGGTGGCCGCCAGCACCGCCTGGGGCTCTCCGACCAGGCCGGACACCTTCTCCTCTTCCCGGCGCTTCAGGCAGGCGGCTTTGGGGTTCAGGTTGCGCTCTGGGGAGAGGGAGCAGCGCTGTGGGGGCCCGGGAGGAAGCCAGGCCGCCTCTCCCCGCAGCCCGCCCGGGGCCGGGGCGCGGAGCGGGCGGCGCCTACCTCGCACCTGCTGCTCCAGGCCCAGGATGACCTGCACGGCCTGCTGCAGGATGAGCAGCTTGGTCTGCGCCTTGTCCGACTTGAGGTGCAGCTGGCACATGCGCCCCAGCTCCCGGAAGGCCTCGTTAATGTCCCGCACGCGCACCCGCTCCCGCGCGTTGTTGGCCATGCGCCTCTCCCGGTCCCTCAGGTCCTTGTCCTCCAGGGACAGCGCCTCCTCCGCACTGCTGGCCACAGCGCCGCCGTCAGCCCCGGCGGGCGGAGCGCACGCGCTCGGCCAGCTCCGGGGCCCCGGGCCTGGCCGCGACCCCCACCCCGGGCCGCACCCGCGCCCCGGGCCCTCCCGGGCGACGACCTTCCCCTCAGAGCAGCCGCTGGCTGGGGGACGGGAGCCGGCCTGGCCAGACCCGCCTCGGGCTCAAGGGGCCTGCGGTGCCCCGAGCAGAGCCGCTCACACCTCGAGACCCCTCACCCCGGGCCCTGCGGAGCGCTTCTCCCCATCTTGGACTCCGGCTGCCCGCCGGCTGCCCTCAGCGCTGCCCGCGGGCCCCGGGGCCGGGCATTTGCGCTCTGACCTCTGGGGCGGGCGCAGCGAGAAGCCGCCGGGGATGGGGGCTCGGATGGCCCCCAGCGCCCACAGGTCCGGGGCCCAGCTCGGCCCCTACGCAGCAGCGGGCGCCGCCCGAGCCGGCTCTGCCTGCCTGTCCAGCGCCCGCGGCCGGGGAGCCCCGTCCTGCTCACCCACCCTGCCCTCAGGCCTAAGTGACCCCTGGGGGTGGCGGTGGTGGCCAGAGCCCAGGACAAGCGCGCAGACCAGGTGGACCGCAGGCCTCAGGGCCTGTCCTCCCCGGGCCCGGCGGGCGGGGCCCGGGGAGGAGCGGCCTGGCCGCGGCCCTGGCTCCAGGGCTCCTGAGCTTGGGCGCAAGTGCGAGGTGAGGAGGGCGGCCGGGGGAGGGGAGGGCGGGAGGCAGAGAGCAGAGAGCAGGCGCGGGGGACACGGTGTGCCACCCACATCGCCATGGAGACTGGAAGCCTCAGAGCTGAGGGACAGCGGGCAGCAGGCCAGGGCCCTAGCTCCGATCCAAGCGACAGCGCTGCAGGAAAGAAAGGGTTAACAAGGCGGGGGTGGGGGCTAGAGTCCACTGTGGGGGCCTTTCTGGTCCTCACTGGGCTGCTGGCAGCCAGGGGGCGAGCCGCCCTGCAAGAGGGGCAGGTGGGCTCGAGGGACGCCGGGGCATGTCTGCTCAGAGCGACGGGAATTCTCTGGGACCCCAGGGAGGCTCGCCACTGCCAGCCCGGCTCTGGGCTTCCTGAGAAGGCAGGCCTGGCAGGTGGGCGTCTGGGGTCTGGGACAGTTCTGCAACAGAGCCCAGGCTACAGGGCTGGGGGTCCAGAGTCGGTTCCTCCCCTCTCAGAGGGGACCGTGAGGCCAGGCCCGCAGAGGGCTGAGACCGGGACGGCGTGGCCACGGGGGGTGGTGACGAAGCGACAGTCGCCCCCAGGGAGCGGGAGCTGCGGGGCAAGGTCGTGGGGAGGGCTGGCCACTGCGGGAGGAAGGAGGTCAGCAGGGGGCGTGTCACAGCAGCAGAGGTCACAGCAAGGGGTGGCGTCACTGCAGGGGAGAGGTCGCAGGGAGGGAGGGAGGGCGCGGCAGGGGGCGGGCGCGGGAGCGGGAGCGGGGAGCGCGCCCACTGACCTCGCACCTGCTGCTCCAGGTCCAGGATGACCACCACGGCCTGGTGCAGGATGAGCAGCTTGGTCTGGGGCTTCTCGCTGCCCAGGTGCAGCTGCACCAGGCGCCCCAGCTCCTTAAAAGCCTCATTGATGTCGCGGACCCGCAGGCGCTCCCGCGCGTTATTGGCTACCCGGCGCTCCTGCTCCCGCTCAGCCTGCTGCTCTGGGGGGAGAAGGTCGTCCTCGTCCTCGTCCGGGCTAGGGCCGGGCCAGGGGGGACAGTGAGGCGGGGCCGGGCGCGGCGCTGCCGGCCCGGCCCCGGGGGTGGGGAGGGCGGCACCTGGTCCGGGCGCGCGGGGCCTTGGGGTCCTGCTTCTCGTCCTCGGTGGCGTCCGCGGCCATGTTCTCCTCGTCCTCCTGCTCCTCCCGCTTGATGTCGGCGGCCCCCGGGGCGGCACTGCGCCCGAGATCTGCAGTAGGCCGGGGTCAGGGCCCTGCGAGAGCCCTCCCCAGAGCCGGCCCCCGCCCCGCGCAGCCACCTCCGCCCGGAGCCCGAGGACCGCAGGCCACGGGAAGAAAACACACGCAAAGGTGGTGGCCCCTCAGGGCTGGAAACCGCCTCCTGCAACGCTGGGGAGCCACCCTCGAAAGAAACACACCAATCCACGTGAGGACGTCTCACCACCGAGAGAACACACGGCGTGCCCCGGGACAGGCTCGTCACCCACGCGCCCGCCAAGGGCCGCGTCTCGGCGAGGGGAGCAGGCAGGCGCCCCGGCCTCACGCAGCTCCATCGCCCCGAACCAGGCACGCCGCAGGGCAGAGCACCGCTCTCCAAAGCCCGCGGCCTCGGCCAGCCGCTCCCTCCTGCCCGCGGAGCTCCCTCAGTCCGGGACACCACAGAGCCCCCACGCCTCTCCCCATCTCCACGTCCTCCAGAGCCTGGAAGCCACCCCGCCGCCCCCTGCCAGGCTGCTGGCGGGCATCCCCGCCGGCGCCCAGGAGCGGACCCCTCAGGGACCCGTCCCCCGCCGCCAACCTGTGCTCCCCGCAGTGGCCGCCAGAGGGCGACCACGAACACCCGAGCAAACCCGCGCCCTCCGCGGACCCCCCCGCCTTGCCCCCCGCCCTCCCTTCCCCTCCTCTCCCTCGGCTGCCACACCAGGCAGGCGGCCTGGGGCCTCTGTCCGTGCTCCCCTGGTGCCTGGCAGCTCCGCCTCCCCGTGGCTCTGCCCCAGCACCAGCGCCCTGTCCCCGCCAGCAGCTTTAGACCCGCAGACAATGCGGCCACTCGGGCCCCTCAGCTTTCTCCCCAGCACCTGTCCCAACACACGTCCTGTCCTGGTGCCCAGCGCAAGGCGCCAGGCCCACTGTGGACACGGAGCAGCCCGCGGGGCCCAGGGCCCGGCTCCGCGGGGCTTCTCTGGGGAGGCTGCGGGCTCTGCCCTCCTCCGCTCCCCTGGGCCCCGCCCTCAACCAGAAGTGGAGGCGGCCAGTCCTCGCCTCGCCCGCACCGGGAAGGTCCCGCAGGCGGTGCTCGGCCCCTCTGCGCAGAGGCAGCGGCGCGGGCACTCACCGCCGTAGGAGTCGGGCGGCCGGGAGAGGTCGGGGAGGGCCCCGTGGCTGTGCGCGAGGCCGGCGCGGCCGGAGAGGCTGTCCTCCGAGTGGCTGCTGCCCACCTGTGGACGCGCGGGCCGTCAGCACTGGCCTAGCACTGGCCTGGCCCCACGGCCGCCCGCCGCCCGCCGGCCTTGCCCCGCCAGCACTCACCAGGCCGGCGTGCCGCCCGCCCAGCGGCATAACAGGGCCAGCGAAGCCCGGGGCCAGCGCCCCGTGGCCGGGCAGCAGCCCGTGCACGTCCCCGGCCGTGCCCACGGCGTGGCTGCGGAGAACGTGGATGGCCTCGTCCCCGGTGGTCTTCCACTTTCCTCTGCGGTCGAAGGGGCAGGTGAGGGGCGAGGCCAGCCGCCGTGGTCTCGCTGGCCAGCTCTTTGGACGTCACCCCAAGAAGCGAGCCATACGTCCACTCTGGTCAAGGGGCACCCCCCTCCCCGTCACACATTCTGTTTTCCACCACACTCAGGGCTGTTACAGGACGTGGACCTCCTGCGGCCACCCTCTCCCCCCACAGAAGGTTCCTTCTGTCCCCGTGGACCTCTGCCCCAGCCCCGCTCCAGGGCGCCCCACCCCAGCGCCCAGGACACCCCAGCCCCCGAGCTGATAAGGCAAACCCGCGCCCTCCGCGGACCCCCGCCTTGCCCCCGCCCTCCCTTCCCTCCTCTCCTCGGCTGCCACACCAGGCAGGCGGCCTGGGGCCTCTGTCCGTGCTCCCCTGGTGCCTGGCAGCTCCGCCTCCCCGTGGCTCTGCCCCAGCACCAGCGCCCTGTCCCCGCCAGCAGCTTTAGACCCGCAGACAATGCGGCCACTCGGGCCCCTCAGCTTTCTCCCCAGCACCTGTCCCAACACACGTCCTGTCCTGGTGCCCAGCGCAAGGCGCCAGGCCCACTGTGGACACGGAGCAGCCCGCGGGGCCCAGGGCCCGGCTCCGCGGGGCTTCTCTGGGGAGGCTGCGGGCTCTGCCCTCCTCCGCTCCCCTGGGCCCCGCCCTCAACCAGAAGTGGAGGCGGCCAGTCCTCGCCTCGCCCGCACCGGGAAGGTCCCGCAGGCGGTGCTCGGCCCCTCTGCGCAGAGGCAGCGGCGCGGGCACTCACCGCCGTAGGAGTCGGGCGGCCGGGAGAGGTCGGGGAGGGCCCCGTGGCTGTGCGCGAGGCCGGCGCGGCCGGAGAGGCTGTCCTCCGAGTGGCTGCTGCCCACCTGTGGACGCGCGGGCCGTCAGCACTGGCCTAGCACTGGCCTGGCCCCACGGCCGCCCGCCGCCCGCCGGCCTTGCCCCGCCAGCACTCACCAGGCCGGCGTGCCGCCCGCCCAGCGGCATAACAGGGCCAGCGAAGCCCGGGGCCAGCGCCCCGTGGCCGGGCAGCAGCCCGTGCACGTCCCCGGCCGTGCCCACGGCGTGGCTGCGGAGAACGTGGATGGCCTCGTCCAGGTGGTCTTCCACTTTGCTCTGCGGTCGAAGGGGCAGGTGAGGGGCGGGGCCAGCCGCCGTGGTCTCGCTGGCCAGCTCTTTGGACGTCACCCCAAGAAGCGAGCCATACGTCCACTCTGGTCAAGGGGCACCCCCCTCCCCGTCACACATTCTGTTTTCCACCACACTCAGGGCTGTTACAGGACGTGGACCTCCTGCGGCCACCCTCTCCCCCCACAGAAGGTTCCTTCTGTCCCCGTGGACCTCTGCCCCCCAGCCCCGCTCCAGGGCGCCCCACCCCAGCGCCCAGGACACCCACCAGGCCGTGGAGCCCTCCGTCATAGCTGGGTGATAAGGCACCGGGGGCAGCTGGTCGGGGCCACTGCGACGTCCCTGGAAGGAGCAGGAGGCAGGTGAGCGGGCGCGGGAAGGCGCGTCTTCCAGGCAGCCTGGCCAGGGACGCGGGGCTGGACCGGGAGCTCCAGGCTGTGGTGCCCACGCTGGCCACACGGGGGCGCCCACGCCCGCACGCCCGTCGGAGAGCCTGAGTCTGGCTCTGGGCCCAGCTGACCCGCCTGCCAGGCGGGGTGTGAACCCAGTGGGCCGGTCACACCTTTGTCTGCTTTCCCTGCTGTGAAACCCAGGGCGAAGGAGGCTCCTCCCGGTCCTGCCCCACCTGAGTCCCAGCAACACCGCCAGGGCCTTAATGCCCGTGGCTCCGGGGCCCTCGCTGGGCGCCAACCCCGCTACATCCCCTCCAGAGCCCTGCGCGAGGCCCAGGGCGGCGCCTAACCAACACGGGGAGGAGGACGCCCACACGCCCGTGTCTGCCGGCCCCGAGCTCACAGCACACGCGAGGTGCCGCTCCGCCTCGGCCCGCGGGACCCGAGAGGACCGCGCCCCGCCTCTGCAGCCCCCGCCCCCCAGGGCCTGCCCGGCCCCCGCCCTTCCCAGCCCCTCCGCAGCCGCGCACGGACCTGCCAGGCCCTGGGGGGAGCCCACGGGGGTGGAGGGCCCGGACGAGAAGTTGGTGCTCGAGTGGTCCGGGGAGTAGATCTGGAAGGGCGACAGGAGAGACGGGGCCGTGCGGTGGGCGGGGAGGGCCAGCTGCTCGGCGCACCGGCCCAGCCACACCAGGTCCCGCGCCTCACCGAGGCCAGCGCCTTCCCGAGGGCGTCCCCAGAGCTGCCGGACGTGGTCCCACGGGAGCCTGCGGGAGGAGAGACGTGAGCCCCTCTTCCGAGAGCGGACGCACCTGCCGACGGGGAGCTCCCGCCGTGGAGGCCGCCGTTCCGCCGCCCGGCCCGCCCTGGGCAGCCTGGCGACCGCCGGCCTCAGCGGGGCGCTCCGGGCCTCAGTTCCCCCAAACGAACAGCAGAATCCCCTCATCAGAGCCACTGCCAACAGCTGGAGGGCCTGTGGACCCGCCTCACGGACGCCACAGGGACAACCCGACGGCGTCCCGGGCCCGGCGGGGGCGAGGGGCTGTACCCAGAAGGCTGTCGGTCCCGCTGGCGGGGGGCGTGTGGCTGGAGACGCTGTAGGCACCTGCGGGACCCGAGGCGAAGGCGGGGGCGGCGGGGAGCCCACCGTTCACCTCCGCGCCGTGCAGCTGGTAGCCCTGCAGGGAGGGAGGCGGGTCAGGGCGGGCAGGGGCACAGCGTCCCCCCAGGGCCAGCCCGCGGCCTACCATGCGCTCGTGCTGCTGCAGGCCGCCAAAGCCGCCCCCGCCCCCAGAGCTGCCGGCGGCCGGGAGGGGCAGGGGGGACGAGCCCCCGCCCAGCACGGGCCCAAAGCCGGCGGGGCCGGGGGCGCTCCAGAGCTCAGCGGAGGGCTGCGGGCCGCCATCTGCGAAGAGGGGCACGGTGAGGCAGGGGGCAGAGGGCCCCGGCCCTGCCCCAGGCGGCCCGGGCGAGCCCCCACACCTGCCATGTAGAAGGGGGCGGAGTAGGAGCTGCCGGGGGTCTTGGCGGACGGGTAGGCCGCGGGGTCCCTGCCGTAGTCGCCCCCTGCACTCGGGGGGTACACCTGCGGGAGCCGGGGACGTGGTCAGGCGGGAGGGAGAGGCCTCCGTCCTGTCTGCCCTCCACCCCACCCCCGTGCAGCTCCCAGCCCGCCCTCCAGACCTGCACGGGGCGGGGCAGCCCCTCATGCCCTCCTGCCCACCTGCCGAGGCCCAGACTCACCCCCCAGGCCCTGGAAGACGGGACCCCGCCCCCGCCCGGACGACCTTTTCCCTGCTTAATCCAGCAAACTCCTATTGACCCATCAAAGCCCAGCAGTGCCGCCCCAGCGCTGGAAGCCCTCAAGCCCAGCCCTGGTCACAGGCTTCTGAGCCCCAGAGGCAGGGCCGGATAAAGCTCTGTCCCTGAGCAGCGAGACAGCAAAGGCCTTCTGGGATCAGTGCCAAGCCTGATGGGCTGGCACTGCCTGGAGCGGAGGCTGGACGCAGCAGGGACTGCTGGAACCCACGGCAACGTCCGCCCGGGCGGTGGAGCAGGAAGAGGAAAGCAGGTGCTGAGCCAGGGCACCAAGTGCACTCAAGGCCTCTCGCTCCGACACTCAAGACGTGACGCCATGAGCTGAGGCTTAAAACAGCCTCCGCCTGCCTCCCAGCCCTCCGCCAGGTGGCAGGAGGTCAACCTCAGGTGGGGACCCTGAGCCTGGGGCAGGCTGGGTCCGCCTCAGGGTCCATGCTGGTGACCAGCACGAAACTCAGGCAGAGAAAGAGCTGCGGAATCCAGCAAACTGTCTTTTCTACCAACGTGACGAAGTCGCGGGAGCTCAGCGCCCTCTGCTGGGCCCAGCGCCCCGACAACCACAGGCGGCGGGGACCCCGCCCAACGGGCTTCCAGGATGGCTGCTTGCTCCCGCTCCTGGTCACACGGTTTCCAGGGAGCCCTGGCCACAAGGGAGCGCTTCTCTTAAAGCAGGAAGGACCCAAGGAAGGCCTCCAGTCCCTCGGGGCTGGGGGCTCAGGACAGAGGTCCCGAGGGGCCCTGGGGCAGGCGAGAGGAGCGCAACGGGTGGAGCCTGACGGTCCCACAACTCACCGAGGACGGGAGGCCGGGCGGCACCTTCCGGACCTTCTTGGGCTGCGGGTCTGTCGGGAGAGGAGGGAGTGAGCACCCGGCCGGTTCCCGCCCTCACGCTGGGCCTTCGCAGCGCACACGCCTGTCACCAGGCGGGGGGCAGGCTCTTCCGGGGGGAGCACGCGACGGGCTCGAGGCCCCCCGCTGCAGCCTCGGCCTCCCCGTCCGCAAAAGTGGGGCACTCGCCGAGGCCCAGACTCACCCCCAGGCCCTGGAAGACGGGACCCGCCCGCCCGGACGACCTTTTCCCTGCTTAATCCAGCAAACTCCTATTGACCCATCAAAGCCCAGCAGTGCCGCCCCAGCGCTGGAAGCCCTCAAGCCCAGCCCTGGTCACAGGCTTCTGAGCCCCAGAGGCAGGGCCGGATAAAGCTCTGTCCCTGAGCAGCGAGACAGCAAAGGCCTTCTGGGATCAGTGCCAAGCCTGATGGGCTGGCACTGCCTGGAGCGGAGGCTGGACGCAGCAGGGACTGCTGGAACCCACGGCAACGTCCGCCCGGGCGGTGGAGCAGGAAGAGGAAAGCAGGTGCTGAGCCAGGGCACCAAGTGCACTCAAGGCCTCTCGCTCCGACACTCAAGACGTGACGCCATGAGCTGAGGCTTAAAACAGCCTCCGCCTGCCTCCCAGCCCTCCGCCAGGTGGCAGGAGGTCAACCTCAGGTGGGGACCCTGAGCCTGGGGCAGGCTGGGTCCGCCTCAGGGTCCATGCTGGTGACCAGCACGAAACTCAGGCAGAGAAAGAGCTGCGGAATCCAGCAAACTGTCTTTTCTACCAACGTGACGAAGTCGCGGGAGCTCAGCGCCCTCTGCTGGGCCCAGCGCCCCGACAACCACAGGCGGCGGGGACCCCGCCCAACGGGCTTCCAGGATGGCTGCTTGCTCCCGCTCCCTGGTCACACGGTTTCCAGGGAGCCCTGGCCACAAGGGAGCGCTTCTCTTAAAGCAGGAAGGACCCAAGGAAGGCCTCCAGTCCCTCGGGGCTGGGGGCTCAGGACAGAGGTCCCGAGGGGCCCTGGGGCAGGCGAGAGGAGCGCAACGGGTGGAGCCTGACGGTCCCACAACTCACCGAGGACGGGAGGCCGGGCGGCACCTTCCGGACCTTCTTGGGCTGCGGGTCTGTCGGGAGAGGAGGGAGTGAGCACCCGGCCGGTTCCCGCCCTCACGCTGGGCCTTCGCAGCGCACACGCCTGTCACCAGGCGGGGGGCAGGCTCTTCCGGGGGGAGCACGCGACGGGCTCGAGGCCCCCCGCTGCAGCCTCGGCCTCCCCGTCCGCAAAAGTGGGCACACAGGCCGACTCGCCGCTCGGGGCACTGGGGGGATGGACGAGGCCAGCGAGGGGCCTGCCCGGCAGAGGGCCTGATGCCTGGTGGGCGCCCGGGGGCTGGAACGCCTGGGGGCAGGGGGAGGCCCCACGGGCACCGTGCCAAGTGCCCGCCCCGTCAGGCACGGGGAGCGGGGAGACAGCCCCAACCCTGTGGCTCAGAGAAGGGGTCCTGGGGCTTCTCTGCCAACGGAATGCCTCAAGCCGCAGGTGCGCGCAGCGCCCAGGGAGGTGGGCAGGCGGACCCCACAGGAGCGAGCGCTGCGCAGCCCACTCACCCAGGCCGCCGTCCGCTGCTCTCCGCCGAGGGTGCCCGGAGTAGGAGTAATACTGGGGCCCGCCCTTGACACCCGTGGGGGACAGTGGCCCCGGACTCCTGAAAGCCAGGTCACTGGGCAGGAAGCTGGCCTGAGGGGCGGAAGGCAGGGGTCACCGCCAGCCCCTCATCCAGCCCCCTCCAGCCCCGATTCCGGTTCAAACAAGGGCGAAGGCCGAGGCCAGGTCCTGGGGTGACAGAGACGTGGAGGAGCGCCGCCCGGCCGGCACCAGGCGCGCCTCCGACCTATGGCGTGAACACAAGACAGAGAAACACCGTCCACCCCGCCTGGTGCCGACGCGCACGGCCAGGCCTCAGGCCCCCCAGGTCTGCCAGGCCGCTGTGGGCGCGTCCCTGCCCCCTCTTCAAGGTGAAGGGTCAGCCCGCAGACATGCGGGGGGCAGGCTCTTCCCGGGGGAGCACGCGACGGGCTCGAGGCCCCTGCTGCAGCCTCGGCCTCCCCGTCCGCAAAAGCGGGCACACAGGCCGACTCGCCGCTCGGGGCACCGGGGGGATGGACGAGGCCAGCGAGGGGCCTGCCCGGCAGAGGGCCTGATGCCTGGTGGGCGCCCGGGGGCTGGAACGCCTGGGGGCAGGGGGAGGCCCCACGGGCACCGTGCCAAGTGCCCGCCCCGTCAGCCCCTCAGCCGGGTGGGCGGGGCGTCAGCCGAGCCCGGGCAGGGGGCTGTGGGGAGACACGGGACCAGCATGGCCTTGGGCTCTGTCTGCCAAGACCGGGTGAGGTGTCTCCTAGCCCTGCAGCTGTGTGAGAGCCGCAGGCCGGACCCCAGCCGCGGTCAGCTGCTGCAAGCAGGCAACCGGCGCTCGGCTCGGCCAGAGCGCCTCCGCGGATCGGGAGGAGACGAGGACAAATTGGTTCAGAATTAAAACCAGAGACTACGAGGTGGTGCTGTGCGATGGGCGGCCCCGTCCCCGCAGGCCAGCACCGGCGTCCGGGAGCGGCTGCTCCAGCTCTCCCGCCCCAGACGCGCCTCACCTGGGTCAGGCCGAGCCCGGCGTCCCTCCCGAAGGCAGTGCAGGCGGCACGCTCGCTGCCCTTGTCTGGGGAAGGAAGCAGGGTCACCGCGCGCGGCAGAAACGTGGCAGGCACAGCTCTCCCCGCAGGGCGCCGAGGGGCCGAGGGGCAAGCGGGGGTCGAGCCAGAGGCTGCCCCGTGGGGCCCGCAGAGGGCGGTGCTGACCCGCCAGGTCCCGCGAGCCAGTCTCCGCGCTTCAAGGTCACGAGGCTGGGTTCCCAGGGGACAGGCTGGGGCCCGTGCTGCCCTCTTCAGCTCCCGGACAGGGTCGGCTCGTGAATGAGCATGCGAATCCCTGGGGACGCCGAGCCGAGTGCCTCGCGGAGAGCCGGCCCCGACCCCGGCACCAACGGGCTCCTGCGGCCACCCCGCCGCCGCTGGGCGGGTCAGTCCGTGCGGAGGCCCCCCCCACCGAATCTGTCGCGGCTTCTGCAGCCTTGACCGAGGGGGCACCTTCCCCAGCCCTGCTGTGAGCAAGCAATCAAAATGTTCGACCAACTAATCCGGTTTATTCAAAAACTGGGGTGGGGGGGGTCTCCCTTTTCCTTTAGAAGGACAACCTCCAGCAGACTCCTGGGACGATTGGGGCAGGGAGAGGTGCCCTGCGGCTCCTAACGCGCAGACGCCCCCAGGCTGCGCCCAGCAGCTCAACCTCCCGTGCCCCTCGGGCAGGCCAGTGTGCCCGTGCAGGGACAACCAACCAGGGCCTGGAGGCTAGGGGAGGTGTCTCCCCCTAGCCCCTCCCCAGCGGGGGGGTGGGGGGGGGAGACAGGACCAGCATGGCCTTGGGCTCTGTCTGCCAAGACCGGGTGAGGTGTCTCCTAGCCCTGCAGCTGTGTGAGAGCCGCAGGCCGGACCCCAGCCGCGTTCAGCTGCTGCAAGCAGGCAACCGGCGCTCGGCTCGGCCAGAGCGCCTCCGCGGATCGGGAGGAGACGAGGACAAATTGGTTCAGAATTAAAACCAGAGACTACGAGGTGGTGCTGTGCGATGGGCGGCCCCGTCCCCGCAGGCCAGCACCGGCGTCCGGGAGCGGCTGCTCCAGCTCTCCCGCCCCAGACGCGCCTCACCTGGGTCAGGCCGAGCCCGGCGTCCCTCCCGAAGGCAGTGCAGGCGGCACGCTCGCTGCCCTTGTCTGGGGAAGGAAGCAGGGTCACCGCGCGCGGCAGAAACGTGGCAGGCACAGCTCTCCCCGCAGGGCGCCGAGGGGCCGAGGGGCAAGCGGGGGTCGAGCCAGAGGCTGCCCCGTGGGGCCCGCAGAGGGCGGTGCTGACCCGCCAGGTCCCGCGAGCCAGTCTCCGCGCTTCAAGGTCACGAGGCTGGGTTCCCAGGGGACAGGCTGGGGCCCGTGCTGCCCTCTTCAGCTCCCGGACAGGGTCGGCTCGTGAATGAGCATGCGAATCCCTGGGGACGCCGAGCCGAGTGCCTCGCGGAGAGCCGGCCCCGACCCCGGCACCAACGGGCTCCTGCGGCCACCCCGCCGCCGCTGGGCGGGTCAGTCCGTGCGGAGGCCCCCCCCACCGAATCTGTCGCGGCTTCTGCAGCCTTGACCGAGGGGGCACCTTCCCCAGCCCTGCTGTGAGCAAGCAATCAAAATGTTCGACCAACTAATCCGGTTTATTCAAAAACTGGGGTGGGGGGGGTCTCCCTTTTCCTTTAGAAGGACAACCTCCAGCAGACTCCTGGGACGATTGGGGCAGGGAGAGGTGCCCTGCGGCTCCTAACGCGCAGACGCCCCCAGGCTGCGCCCAGCAGCTCAACCTCCCGTGCCCCTCGGGGCAGGCCAGTGTGCCCGTGCAGGGACAACCAACCAGGGCCTGGAGGCTAGAGGGGCCTGGTCCCCCGTCAAGAGTGAACTTCCTTCCTCCCGGGGGTGGGGGTGGCTGCGGGAAACAGAGCTGGCCAGCCCAGCAGGGCTCTGGGCGCCCCCCAGGATGGGGCGCTCTGGGGCAGACCTGGCCTCCGCCCCTGAACAGGAGGTGCCCTGACGGGAGACGGGGGCAAGGAACGACAGCAGAGGCCTGAGGGGGGACCCAAAGTAGCCAGAGCCCTGCGGGCATGCAGCAGGTGCCGAAGCCATGCGCCAGGCTTGCACATGGGTAGGGGGGACGAGGAGACACCAAGAGCAGGACCAGCAGGTGCATCGGGGGCCGCCCCGGAACAGACCGACTGCTGGCCCAGGGCCTGGCCCTCTGCCCCTGCACGGCCACCATCGGCCCCCGTTCACAGGCGAGAAAGCCAGGCCCAGGGAGGGGAGACCTCGCCCAACTGCCCGCTGGCTCTGCACCGGCCCAGGCCCCCCGCCGCCCTCTCTGAGCTCCGCGGATGCAGGGGCGTGTGGCAGGCACGGGACACAGCTGGGCTCTGGCCCCTGCTGACCAGGCTGGGCCGTGGGAACTGCCCGAGCCAGGAAGACGGGGAGGAAGGGCAGCGAGGGAACCCGCGGGGCAGCAGGTGCGGAGGCCACCCCAGGCCCCCGGGCCGGGCCTCACCTCCGGGCCGAGACGTGCCGGACACCTGCCGGACGCAGGGGGCCCTGGGCGCTGCCCTCCCAGCCCCCTCCCAGGGCTGCACCCAGGCCCCGCTCACCCGCCTGGCTCTGTCTGTGCACCCAGCCCAAAGCTGCAAAGCCTCCCGGCTTCTGCTAACCCCGCCGCGGGTCGGTGGGGACCCCCAGCTCACCCACCTCCCCGGTGGCTGCTGACCCCACTGTATGTCTCAGGCCAGGAAGCAAGTGTCAGAAGTGCTAACCTTGTCCCTGTCACAGTTAAGGACCTCACATCTCGGGACCGCCGGGGCTGTGCAGCGGAGGCCCCCGGCAAAGCCGCCCCGGGCAGCCGCCCCGCAGTCCCGGCCCCGCCCCGCCCCAGCGACACCAGGTCCACAGCCGGCCCCGCTCCCACCACGGGGTGGGGGGTGGCTAGGGGCCTGGTCCCCCGTCAAGAGTGAACTTCCTTCCTCCCGGGGGTGGGGGTGGCTGCGGGAAACAGAGCTGGCCAGCCCAGCAGGGCTCTGGGCGCCCCCCAGGATGGGGCGCTCTGGGGCAGACCTGGCCTCCGCCCCTGAACAGGAGGTGCCCTGACGGGAGACGGGGGCAAGGAACGACAGCAGAGGCCTGAGGGGGGACCCAAAGTAGCCAGAGCCCTGCGGGCATGCAGCAGGTGCCGAAGCCATGCGCCAGGCTTGCACATGGGTAGGGGGGACGAGGAGACACCAAGAGCAGGACCAGCAGGTGCATCGGGGGCCGCCCCGGAACAGACCGACTGCTGGCCCAGGGCCTGGCCCTCTGCCCCTGCACGGCCACCATCGGCCCCCGTTCACAGGCGAGAAAGCCAGGCCCAGGGAGGGGAGACCTCGCCCAACTGCCCGCTGGCTCTGCACCGGCCCAGGCCCCCCGCCGCCCTCTCTGAGCTCCGCGGATGCAGGGGCGTGTGGCAGGCACGGGACACAGCTGGGCTCTGGCCCCTGCTGACCAGGCTGGGCCGTGGGAACTGCCCGAGCCAGGAAGACGGGGAGGAAGGGCAGCGAGGGAACCCGCGGGGCAGCAGGTGCGGAGGCCACCCCAGGCCCCCGGGCCGGGCCTCACCTCCGGGCCGAGACGTGCCGGACACCTGCCGGACGCAGGGGGCCCTGGGCGCTGCCCTCCCAGCCCCCTCCCAGGGCTGCACCCAGGCCCCGCTCACCCGCCTGGCTCTGTCTGTGCACCCAGCCCAAAGCTGCAAAGCCTCCCGGCTTCTGCTAACCCCGCCGCGGGTCGGTGGGGACCCCCAGCTCACCCACCTCCCCGGTGGCTGCTGACCCCACTGTATGTCTCAGGCCAGGAAGCAAGTGTCAGAAGTGCTAACCTTGTCCCTGTCACAGTTAAGGACCTCACATCTCGGGACCGCCGGGGCTGTGCAGCGGAGGCCCCCGGCAAAGCCGCCCCGGGCAGCCGCCCCGCAGTCCCGGCCCCGCCCCGCCCCAGCGACACCAGGTCCACAGCCGGCCCCGCGTCTCCCACGGCACAGGGAGGCCTGGGCTCCCTGAGCAAGTCAGGGGTGGGCCTCAGACCTGGGGAGTCCTCACCTCCGGCTTGCGGAAGGACCTGGGGCAACCCCCACCCTGTGGGTCCGAAGCCAGGGCTCGAGGCGCCGTCCCCGTCCAGGTCCCGAGCCTCGCGGTCAGGAGGTGGGCCCTCCAAGGAGGGCGCCGGGCCTCCGCCGGCCCCGAGGGGCGAGGCCTCCACGACCGGGCTGCACCTGAGGGTCCCCACAGGGGTCCCCTCGGCGGCTGCGCGGAAAGCTGCCGGGGGAGCACGTGGGCGCCGGGCAGACACTCACCTCCGAGCCCGGGGCCCAGGAATGTGGACGAGGAGAGGCTGAAGTGGGCTTCGTCACTGTAGGCCTGGGGAGGCGCAGGTGGAGGGCCCCGCATCAGGACGCGGGCTCCAGAACCCGTGCAGACCCCAGCCCCGATCCCAGGGAGGGAAACCCAGTCTCGGCCTCCAGCGGCCCCTCACCCGGCCAGGGCTGAAGGAGGAACTGTCCTGCTCGCCGGCGCCCCACGAGCCCGAGCTTGGCCGGTCCTCGAGACCTGCAGGCGGGAGGGCAGGGTCAGCAGCCTCGCCCGCCGCCAGTCCACACAGCCCTGCCCCGCGGCGGGGCCCTCACTCAGCCTGGGACACCAGGCTGTTCCGACCCACCGGGCCCCGAGCCTGCCAGTCGTGCCCTCCCCAGCTCTGCCCACGGGGACGGCACCCCCAGGAGCGGGCACCAACCCGACCGCTGCCACCTGCCCGAACCAGCTCCAGCCCGCGGGGATGGGACGGAGCCCTGGCCGGCTCTCTGGGCCTCCAGGGCAGGGATGAGGGGTGAGCGCCCAGCTCCGCCTTCCTATAGCTGCCAACTCGAGAGGCGGGGCCGTGTCTCGGCTGAAATAAGAGCTGGAGCCCCCCTGACTCCCCGCCAGGCACAGGAAGCGCCTGGAGGTGGAATCCAGCCCCCGAGGGTGTGGCAAGGGTTAATCCCGAGGGGAACAAGGACCTAGGATGGAGGGCTGAGCAGGGTGTGTCCCTTGTCTCCCCCATCCCCCGGGACCGCGGGCTGTGCAGCGGAGGCCCCGCAAAGCCGCCCCGGGCAGCCGCCCCGCAGTCCCGGCCCCGCCCCGCCCCAGCGACACCAGGTCCACAGCCGGCCCCGCGTCTCCCACGGCACAGGGAGGCCTGGGCTCCCTGAGCAAGTCAGGGGTGGGCCTCAGACCTGGGGAGTCCTCACCTCCGGCTTGGAAGGACCTGGGGCAACCCCACCCTGTGGGTCCGAGCCAGGGCTCGAGGCGCCGTCCCGTCAGGTCCCGAGCCTCGCGGTCAGGAGGTGGGCCCTCCAAGGAGGGCGCGGCCTCCGCCCGGCCCGAGGGGCGAGGCCTCCACGACCGGGCTGCACCTGAGGGTCCCCACAGGGGTCCCCTCGGCGGCTGCGCGGAAAGCTGCCGGGGGAGCACGTGGGCGCCGGGCAGACACTCACCTCCGAGCCCGGGGCCCAGGAATGTGGACGAGGAGAGGCTGAAGTGGGCTTCGTCACTGTAGGCCTGGGGAGGCGCAGGTGGAGGGCCCCGCATCAGGACGCGGGCTCCAGAACCCGTGCAGACCCCAGCCCCGATCCCAGGGAGGGAAACCCAGTCTCGGCCTCCAGCGGCCCCTCACCCGGCCAGGGCTGAAGGAGGAACTGTCCTGCTCGCCGGCGCCCCACGAGCCCGAGCTTGGCCGGTCCTCGAGACCTGCAGGCGGGAGGGCAGGGTCAGCAGCCTCGCCCGCCGCCAGTCCACACAGCCCTGCCCCGCGGCGGGGCCCTCACTCAGCCTGGGACACCAGGCTGTTCCGACCCACCGGGCCCCGAGCCTGCCAGTCGTGCCCTCCCCAGCTCTGCCCACGGGGACGGCACCCCCAGGAGCGGGCACCAACCCGACCGCTGCCACCTGCCCGAACCAGCTCCAGCCCGCGGGGATGGACGGAGCCCTGGCCGGCTCTCTGGGCCTCCAGGGCAGGGATGAGGGGTGAGCGCCCAGCTCCGCCTTCCTATAGCTGCCAACTCGAGAGGCGGGGCCGTGTCTCGGCTGAAATAAGAGCTGGAGCCCCCCTGACTCCCCGCCAGGCACAGGAAGCGCCTGGAGGTGGAATCCAGCCCCCGAGGGTGTGGCAAGGGTTAATCCCGAGGGGAACAAGGACCTAGGATGGAGGGCTGAGCAGGGTGTGGCCCTTATCTCCCCAAACAGCGGCCAGGCACCGGCCCAGGGCCTGGATCTGGCCCGCCTCGCTCCAGGGCGAGCACCCCGTTCCCGTGCCCGTCATGGGGGAGGGCGGGTCTCCCGCACTTCCACGGCGGGGGCGCAGGGCTCAAGGCCCGAAGAGCAGAGAGGAGCAGCCCTGGAGCCCCTCCCCCGTCCCGGTGTCCCTCCTCAGACAACGGGGCGACAGGCGCCCCTACTCTGCAGGACCGGAGGGTCCACGTTTGGCCTGAGTCAAGGCGCCCCCAGGCGAGGGCGGGCCGGCGAGGCGCCCGGGGAGCCCCGGCCCTGACCCCACCGGGTGGCCACCCAGCGCCCGGCCAGGGCCCTCCCCAGCCCGCGCAGCTCACCTGCACCAGAAACGTCTTTCAAACCGCAGGCTTCTACGCTGGTGCCTTTGTGCTAATCAACACGCGGGAGAACTGGTGTTTAATTGCAGTCTAATTTGCATAACTGTGCATATTAATCCCTCAGTCTGATAATCGTACAGCTCAACTAGATTTTTTTCTTTTCCCCATCGAAACTCTTATTTATATTTATTGTCACCCGTCTTTTATTATTATTATTCTTTGGCCCCTGTGGGCCCCCCATCGCAGTGGCCGCCCTCACTGCCGAGCACCGGCTCCAGGCGCATGCGCTCCAGGCGCTGGCTCGTCACTGGACACACCGGTCCAGCCGCTCCGCGGCACGGGGGATCTTCCCGGGCCAGGGACGGAACCGGCGGCCTCTGCACTGCAAGGCGGACTCTTCACCCACTGGACCGCCAGGGCGGCCCCTTGACTTCTGTTTTCTGACCAGAAAGGTCCAGTACTGTTCTGAGGAGGAGCGGAGGGCTACCGTGGTGGACACCGGGGACAGGGAGCTCCCGCTGGCCTCCACGAATGCAACCGGCATTTGCTGCCAGGTTTGGGGCGTCTGCTCCCCAAGGTCCTGGGCCCTCACAGGCTCCGGGGACAAGAGCAACTGGTAGAAGGGGGTGACTGGGCACAGGGCAGCCCTCGAGCGCTCCGACCCCTCACCTGTCGTCCCCTCACCTCTGCCAAGCCTCCCTCCAGGCGAGCCCGTCCTGCCAGGGCCCAGCTGTCCGAGCCACTGCGGGCCCGGGCGGCCCCAGGACCCTCAAGCAAGAGCAGGAGGCCAGACGGAAGGTCACAGCCAGGCCTCCCTGCCCCCGGGGCCCCGCAGGGATGAGGAGGCTCCTGGGACCAGGCCCTGCTCCTCCCTTTCAGGTGGAGACCCCCTCCCCAGCAAGCTGTCAGCCCCACCAGTTCATTATGCATTTGAATAAGCCAGTCCCGAATCTTGCCAACACCCTCTTGTTCTCGTACTAACTAAAATATACTAACAGAGTACGACTTTTCCTTACAGCCTTTCTTCTTTTAAGTAAAGCTGGAGATGAAGAAGGGGCGGGCGCACCGGGACCCTCGCCTCCCTGCTGAGGCCTGGCCCCGCTGGCCAGGGGCTGGGAAGGGGCAGGAGCTGGACGGAGCAGAGGCCGGGCTCGCACGCCCAGCCCAGCCCGCGGGGACGGGGCGGCTCCTCCTCCTCCGAGGGCCTCGCAGAGGCCGACAGCTCCACAGACAGCTCCACAGCAGGTCGGCCGGCTCTGCTCAACAGAGCTCTGTGAGCGCAGGTTCGCAGGTGGCGGCGGCTGGCGGTCAGCGGCCTGTCCTGCCTGGCTCTCTATCCGGAAGGTCAGTGGCCCGGGCCCCCGAGGGAAGGAGCCACACGCGTGGACCTCCGCGCCCGGGGCGTGGGGAGACGGCCGGGGCCCGGGCCTGGCTCTGCTGCACTGGCCCTCAAGCCTGCAGCTCCGGCGGGGTCGCTCTGGAGGGCTCCGTCCTGGGCCCGGGGTGAATCCCAGGCGCTGCGCTCCCGCAGGACCAGGCGTCAGCGGAGGCTCACCCGCGCGGACGGGCGCGGCGAGCAGCTGCTGCACCGGGTGTGCGACCCACGACCCACACGGAAACCAAAGCAAGAGACAGCTCCACGCGCCGCAGCCACGCCTGGAAAAACCGACGGCGCCGCACGGCCCAGGCAAGGAGCCCGAAGACGTGGGGGTACCGGCCCACCGTTTCCAAACCAAGGCTTCACTCCAGCCCAGCCCCTCACCAACCTGGAGGCAAGCCCTGCGCCCAGAGGCCTCCCCGCGGGCAGAGCGGCCTGCAGCCGGGCGCGGGGTCCCACAAACAGGTGGTGATGCAGACAGACCGGGTCCCTCGGGCGCCGAAGCTGCCCGGCCCGCGTGGTGAGCTTCGGACGCCTAGAGCCCCTTCTGTGTCCATCTCACGGAGGGCCCTGCGGGCTCCAAGGCCCGCACAGCAGGGCCTCGCCTCCACCCGCCTCACACCCAAGCTCAGAACCCCAGCCGGGCCGCCCCGCGGGCCCGGAGCAGGCGCAGGGCGGAGGAGGCCGGGACCACGGCAGACGGCCGCGTCCAGACTCGGAGAGTCCCAGGAAGCGGAAGGACACCCGCCGCCGCCACCACGCACGCCCGGGAGGCTGCGGAGCTTGTGGTGCCCTAGAACGGAGAGAAGAGAGAGCTGCTGGGAGACAGAACCAGAGACAGCGGGAGAAACTCTTAAGTTTTTGTCCCAAGTTTGCAAGAGGAGCCTCCGAGGCGGCGGAAGTGACCACGCAGAAGAGGTGATCAGACTCAAAAGCAGGCAGGCGGGCTCTGGAGGCGCCGCCAGTCACGGGGGAAGCGCCTCTAGGACCTGGCGGAGCCGAGGGACACCCAAGCCCAGCGCCAGCAGCCCAGCCCTGAGCTCCGAGGGAGAAAGGGAGCGGGGCCGGCGGGACTGCGCCCCGGCCGCCCTGGGGCTTCGCGCGGCCACCAGGCGCTCCGGAGAGGCAGGAGCTGGGTGCCCGCGGCAGCGCCGCCCTGACCCTCCCTGAAGAACCTGCCGCGGAGGGGACTCCCAGGACGGGCCACGTGGGCCCGGAGGACACGACGGCTGAGGACCTCTGAGCCAGGCGATCATCTAAACGGAATGCAGGCGCCCTCCCAGCAGGCGCGGCAGCCAGAGCCCACAGGCGCCGCGCGGCCCGGGGCGCTTCCCGGGGCGTCTCCCACCGAGCCCCGAGCAGCCGCCGTGATCCCACTCTGGGTGGCCATCAGTCTGGGGACTCAGTCTAGGGACACGTGGCTGCCCAGCTGGACACAGGCAGGACTCGAGAAACGACGGGCTTGCAACACAGCCACGCACCTCGACCCAGCCGGGGGCCAGGCGGCGCACCCCCACGCGGACGCGAAGACGCAGCAGCGCTCCCGGGGAGGACCGGGCCGACCCGGAGGACGCAGCACGCGGGCCAGGCCGGCAGCACTGTCCCCAGAGCCGCGCACCCGCACCGCCTGGCGGACCGAGCCCAGCAGCGCGCCGCAGACAGGACGGACGGAGGAAAGCTCGCATCGGGTGCGGAAAGGGCAGGACGGACGCAGGCGCGGGGTTCTGAAACCCGAAAAGGGCTCTGGAGCCAGTGACTAGGGAGGACGCGCGGAGGGGCGGCAGCAGGCGCACTGGCCGGCGTCGGGGCGCGGGCTCCCGCTCGAGCCGAAGGCGGGCTCTGCAGACAGCGGGCGGGGCCCGCAGAGACGGCCACGCGTCCCCGACACGGCACAGACGAGAGCCCTGGGCGTGACGCCGAGAGAGGAGGGCCTCGCGGCTCCGAGGCAGAGGCCCCTCGAGGCCCCAGGCAGACGGGGCCACCTCCGGAGAGAGGACCGCCTTCCACCTCCCCGACGGCGGTGACAGCCCGGGCCGCGGAGACCTGGGTGTCCGTGACTCAGGGACTGGCTGATCGAGGGACAAACCCTCCACCCCAAACTGTATGGGACCCTCTGAAAGGACTTGTTCAGCCACAGACCTGTGCCCCACCCTCTGGTGACCCCAGAACTGCGGCCCGCCAGGCCCCTCTGTCCACGGGACTCTCCGGGCAAGAGTTCTGGAGTGGGTGGCCATTTCCCAAAGAGAAATATTCTATTATCAAGAATCTATACTAAAAAAACATAACAAAAACACACGTGATCGAAACCAACGAGATACGGCCAGAGGGATTCTCAGAGGGAAATGTGTAAGCTTCGAGAGAACAGAGGTAAACACAAGAGACTTCTATTCAGAAGTAAAAAGTGAAAAAAACTGTCGAGAAACAAAACAGGACAGAAAACAGTGGCAGTGGGGACGTCCGTGGTGGCTCAGGGGTCAGGACTCGGCGCTCTCCATGCCGAGGGCCCGGGCTCGAGCCCCGGTCGAGGGACTGAGATCCCACCAGGCTCGCAGCACGGCCAGAGAGGAATAAAGTGATAAAGTAAAATCAATACTATAGAAGCACCGAAGAAACCAGCAGTCAGCTGAGAAACAGCGAGTCCACGATGAAGCCGGCTCCTTGGAAGAAAAGTCAACACACAGATGGCAAGGGGGCTCCTCGGTGGCCCGCTGGTCAAGACGCTGCCCCTCAACGCCGGGGAGGGGGCTCAGTCTCTGGGGAAACCGAGACCCCGCGCACCATGGGGCAACGAAGGCCCCGCGCCACGACCGCGGACCTCGGGCACCTCCGCCGGGGAGCCTGTGCCGCCACCGCTGGGCGCAGGTGCCCCGAAGAGCCACGCGCCCCACTGCAGACCAGTGACGAAGCCGCACAGACAACACAGCAACACAGAGAGAGGAAGCCTCGAGCCTGCGCGACACGGGACCCGGGCAAACACCCAGGGCAGGCGGGCAGGCCAGGCCCTGGCGCTGAACGAGGACACAGGCCAGACCCGGACTCGGGGCGCTCCGGGGTCAGGAAGGTCCTGTCGGCGGGGGAAGGCGGGGCGGTCCTGGGCGCCTGCACCCCCGCCGAGCCCCCGCGCGGGCCGTGGCGGTCACACGGGACCGCAGGGAACACCCGGAACGCGACAGCCAGGACCAGGCCCGCGCCTCCCGACGTCCAGCCTGCAGCGCACACCCGGGCGGCCGCTCAAACACGGGCGACGGGGAGAGGCACGCGGCTGCTCCCGGGGACGCGGAGGCCGGGCGCCTGCCGGCGGTGTCCTGGAAAACCACGTCAAGGGCGGCGCGCCGGCCGTCCGGGGACGTCAGGAGGAGACCGGGTAGAACACGATGGAGATCCCTGACGGACAGCGGTTCTGTTGCTGTTCAGTGACTGCACGTCGCGCCCGGCCCTCCGTGGTCCCAGGCCCTGCAGCCCGCCAGGCGGCCCCGCGGGCGACGCTCCTGCCCCGATCCTTCCCAGCGTCAGACCCTCCTCCGAGGGGCTGGCTCTCTGAGCCCCGCGTGGAAAACCCTCAGCCAACTAGAAAGAGTCCTCTTTGCAGAAGGCAGTGACCAAACTGAGAGAGAAAACTACCAAGTGACCAAGTGCCTTGTAACGTCAAAGTTTATTTTAGAAACCTGATGTTCAGGGTGAAAACTTACGTAAAGAGAAGACACCAGTTTTAACCAAAGGTTTGATCTGTAATACAGCATCAGCGAGAAACAGCGAGTCCACGATGAAGCCGGATCCTTGGAAGAAAAGTCAACACACAGATGGCAAGGGGGCTCCTCGGTGGCCCGCTGGTCAAGACGCTGCCCCTCAACGCCGGGGAGGGGGCTCAGTCTCTGGGGAAACCGAGACCCCGCGCACCATGGGGCAACGAAGGCCCCGCGCCACGACCGCGGACCTCGGGCACCTCCGCCGGGGAGCCTGTGCCGCCACCGCTGGGCGCAGGTGCCCCGAAGAGCCACGCGCCCCACTGCAGACCAGTGACGAAGCCGCACAGACAACACAGCAACACAGAGAGAGGAAGCCTCGAGCCTGCGCGACACGGGACCCGGGCAAACACCCAGGGCAGGCGGGCAGGCCAGGCCCTGGCGCTGAACGAGGACACAGGCCAGACCCGGACTCGGGGCGCTCCGGGGTCAGGAAGGTCCTGTCGGCGGGGGAAGGCGGGGCGGTCCTGGGCGCCTGCACCCCCGCCGAGCCCCCGCGCGGGCCGTGGCGGTCACACGGGACCGCAGGGAACACCCGGAACGCGACAGCCAGGACCAGGCCCGCGCCTCCCGACGTCCAGCCTGCAGCGCACACCCGGGCGGCCGCTCAAACACGGGCGACGGGGAGAGGCACGCGGCTGCTCCCGGGGACGCGGAGGCCGGGCGCCTGCCGGCGGTGTCCTGGAAAACCACGTCAAGGGCGGCGCGCCGGCCGTCCGGGGACGTCAGGAGGAGACCGGGTAGAACACGATGGAGATCCCTGACGGACAGCGGTTCTGTTGCTGTTCAGTGACTGCACGTCGCGCCCGGCCCTCCGTGGTCCCAGGCCCTGCAGCCCGCCAGGCGGCCCCGCGGGCGACGCTCCTGCCCCGATCCTTCCCAGCGTCAGACCCTCCTCCGAGGGGCTGGCTCTCTGAGCCCCGCGTGGAAAACCCTCAGCCAACTAGAAAGAGTCCTCTTTGCAGAAGGCAGTGACCAAACTGAGAGAGAAAACTACCAAGTGACCAAGTGCCTTGTAACGTCAAAGTTTATTTTAGAAACCTGATGTTCAGGGTGAAAACTTACGTAAAGGGAGAAGACACCAGGTTCTTACCATGTGGAACGCCACGCTACAAAGACCAACAGTTCTTCCTAAAGTATCTGTGAATTTACCGTAAGGTCAAAATCCCAACAGGCTCCTTTTTTTTTTTGAAGGGATGTGAGAGACAGTTATTCTGAAGACCATGGAAGAGAATCAGCAGACCTCAAAACACAGGGCGGGCCGGGAGCACAGCCGCGGAGGCGTGCCCGGGAGAGCGCCGCCCGGCGCGGGGAGCAGCGCCTCACGGCTGCGGGCTGCGCGCCACCCGCGTGCTGAACGCACACGCAGAGGACGGCAGGCGGCAGGCCGCTCTGGAGGCCGCGCAGGTGGCCGGGACTGCCGGGGGCACCGCCCGCTCCGCCCGCGACGGCCCCGCCCCGGCGGCAGCGGCAGCACGCGGAGGGGCGCGCAGGGGCCTCCGGGGGGGCGAGGAGGAGAGTGGCAACGCCGCCTCGAGCTCAACATTCCAAACACAAAGATCACGGCCTCTGGTCCCATCACTTCAGGGTGAGGAGATGGGCAGACACTGGAAACAGTGACAGCCTTTATCTCCTCGGGCTCCAAAACCACCGGCGATGGTGGCCACAGCCATGAGATTCAAAGACACCTGCTCCTTGGAAGAAAAGCTATGACACACCGAGACGGTGTATTAAAAAGCAGAGACATCCCTTTGCTGACGAAGTCCGTACAGTCAAAGCCATGGCTTTCCGAGTCGTCCGGTGCGGACGGGAGAGCGGGGCCGTGAAGAAGCGGCGCCAGAGGCGGCCGCCTCGAGCTGAGCGGCCGGGAGGCGCCCGAGAGAGGCCCTGGGCAGCCAGGAGACCGCGGCGACGCCCTGCCCGATCCTTCCCAGCGTCAGACCCTCCTCCGAGGGGCTGGCTCTCTGAGCCCCGCGTGGAAAACCCTCAGCCAACTAGAAAGAGTCCTCTTTGCAGAAGGCAGTGACCAAACTGAGAGAGAAAACTACCAAGTGACCAAGTGCCTTGTAACGTCAAAGTTTATTTTAGAAACCTGATGTTCAGGGTGAAAACTTACGTAAAGGGAGAAGACACCAGGTTCTTACCATGTGGAACGCCACGCTACAAAGACCAACAGTTCTTCCTAAAGTATCTGTGAATTTACCGTAAGGTCAAAATCCCAACAGGCTCCTTTTTTTTTTTGAAGGGATGTGAGAGACAGTTATTCTGAAGACCATGGAAGAGAATCAGCAGACCTCAAAACACAGGGCGGGCCGGGAGCACAGCCGCGGAGGCGTGCCCGGGAGAGCGCCGCCCGGCGCGGGGAGCAGCGCCTCACGGCTGCGGGCTGCGCGCCACCCGCGTGCTGAACGCACACGCAGAGGACGGCAGGCGGCAGGCCGCTCTGGAGGCCGCGCAGGTGGCCGGGACTGCCGGGGGCACCGCCCGCTCCGCCCGCGACGGCCCCGCCCCGGCGGCAGCGGCAGCACGCGGAGGGGCGCGCAGGGGCCTCCGGGGGGGCGAGGAGGAGAGTGGCAACGCCGCCTCGAGCTCAACATTCCAAACACAAAGATCACGGCCTCTGGTCCCATCACTTCAGGGTGAGGAGATGGGCAGACACTGGAAACAGTGACAGCCTTTATCTCCTCGGGCTCCAAAACCACCGGCGATGGTGGCCACAGCCATGAGATTCAAAGACACCTGCTCCTTGGAAGAAAAGCTATGACACACCGAGACGGTGTATTAAAAAGCAGAGACATCCCTTTGCTGACGAAGTCCGTACAGTCAAAGCCATGGCTTTCCGAGTCGTCCGGTGCGGACGGGAGAGCGGGGCCGTGAAGAAGGCGGCGCCAGAGGACGGCCGCCTCCGAGCTGAGCGGCCGGGGAGGCGCCCCGAGAGAGGCCCCTGGGCAGCCAGGAGACCGCCCGCCCGTGCTAGAGGCAGTCAGCCCTGAAGACTCACGGACGGAAGGACGGATGCTGAAGCTGACGCTCCAACACTCTGGCCCCCTGAGGTGAACAGACGAGCCTAGAAAAGATTCTGATGTTGGGAAAAACAGAAGGCAGGAGAAGGGGACGACAGAGGAGAAGATGCTTGTCGGATGGCCTCGCGGAGCCGATGGACAGGAGTCTGAGCAAGCTCCGGGAGGTGGCGAAGGACGGGGAAGCCAGGGCGCTGCGGGCCACGGGGCCGCAAAGAGCTGCTCGCGACCGGGCGACCGCGCTGCGCTCACAGGGCGCGCGCTCCGAGAGGCAGCGCTGCTGAGGGCGGCGCCTCCAGGCCCCGTCCGGCTTCCGGCAGAGCCTCCGGGTCCAGGGCCCGAGGGCGCGCGCTCCGGGCCGTCCCACAGGTGAGTCGGCCGCCCGGCCGGGTCAGCTCAGTCCTGATCACGTCGCCGCTGAGGCTCTCTGCCTCCACTCATTCTTACTTCTTTGCTCTGACAGAAAAGGTCACGCCACGCACCCCTGCCCGCTGGCCTCTCTTCCCGTCTGCGCCTCCTGCAGAAGGACGACAGGCACACGGCGACCGCCACGCCTGCCCCGAGGACGGGCCGTCGTCTGTTTCTTAAACATTTCTCAGAAACGGCACCCAGGCTAGAACAAGTGGAAAGACCTGACAACATAAAAATGAAACCTGCAAACCACTGAGATGAATTAAAGATCTCCATCGACAGCAGTTACAAATGAAAACTAAGGACACTGGCTGCAACGCAGGTCACACGGCCGACCTCCTCCCTGTGGGAAGCGCCTGCCAAGCAGGAAGCGCAGTGCTGGCGCCAGGCGCTCCGCGGGGACGACCGCCCGGGCTCGCCGGCCATGGGGACGGGGGACTCCGAGTGACGGTCCAGGCTGACTTCCTGAGTTCGGTGCTCAGAGAAGCACTGCTGTTGCTTAGAAGTGCTTCAGGCAGCCCTAAAAAGACACAAACCGCTGACCCAGCCACGCTGATGAGCCGAGCCCAGAGGGCTCCGCGCGCGAGACGTTCCGAGCGCGACCAAGCTGGGAAGGTGGCGAAGAGACGGCCAGGCACTGCCGACGGGGGCCGCGGGGCGACGGGGCGGCTCTCAACAGGCCGTGGGGGCCTCCCGGCGCCACCCGGGTCCAACCCCGCAGGGCTGCGGGCACGACCGGGCGCGCACAGAGCTCCGCGTCAACCACAAGCATCGGCGTCAACGGTGCCGCGCCCTGTCGGCCTCCGGGTCCCTGTCACCGGCGAGGAGGCTGGGGGAGGCAGGCCCGGGAGGGAGGCCGGGCCACACTGCACACTGCTCTGCAACTTCCTGTGAATATACCATGACTTCAAAATAAAAAGTTGACTAAATCCAAGAAAAAACGGGGGAGGGTTCAAGGGTGACTGGAAATGATGGAGTGTTAAAGCCCTCGAAGAGGCAGATCTGAAGCGGCCGAGCAGAGCCAGCCCTCGGAGGCCAGAGGCAGATCCTCACATGGACGCAGGCGGGGAGACAGGGGCCGTGCTCCGTCCCTGGGGTCCCGAGTCCAGAGCCGAGAACCCGCCGGCAGCGTGAGCTCAAGGCGGGCGTGGAGTCGGCCCCGCGCCTCGGGTCGGAAAGCACTTCCGTGCCAAGGGCTCGCCGGCCTGGAGACTCGTTTCAGACTCGCACCCCGGGGCGGAGGGCAGGCCACCTGGGCGGGGGACACAGCCCGCCCCGCACGCCCTCAGGCGCCGGGCCCACACCCTCCTCCCTGGCAGCACCAAGCGCTCCACTCGAACGGGGGACTCGCGGCTGCAGCAGTCACAGCCCTCACGGGCAAGAAAACCCGGCCCGACGTGTGCCGCACCGAGGCCAGGCCCCGCCCGCGCGCCGCGGTCAGGCGCGGCGGAACCAACCCAGAAACCCACAGGGGCCCCGCGGGCCAGTCCCGGTGGGGGTCACGGAGGAGCCCCCGTCTTGGGGTCTATTAGCCCCAGGTGGACAGGGGACGAGGGGAGAGCGGCAGGAGGCTCGGGGAGGGCCGGGAGGCCCGTGCCCCCTCCCCCAGGAGCCCTCCCCGGACCGGGCCTCGGCCTGCAGCAGGCAGCACCCCAGCCACGCTGATGAGCCGAGCCCAGAGGGCTCCGCGCGCGAGACGTTCCGAGCGCGACCAAGCTGGGAAGGTGGCGAAGAGACGGCCAGGCACTGCCGACGGGGGCCGCGGGGCGACGGGGCGGCTCTCAACAGGCCGTGGGGGCCTCCCGGCGCCACCCGGGTCCAACCCCGCAGGGCTGCGGGCACGACCGGGCGCGCACAGAGCTCCGCGTCAACCACAAGCATCGGCGTCAACGGTGCCGCGCCCTGTCGGCCTCCGGGTCCCTGTCACCGGCGAGGAGGCTGGGGGAGGCAGGCCCGGGAGGGAGGCCGGGCCACACTGCACACTGCTCTGCAACTTCCTGTGAATATACCATGACTTCAAAATAAAAAGTTGACTAAATCCAAGAAAAAACGGGGGAGGGTTCAAGGGTGACTGGAAATGATGGAGTGTTAAAGCCCTCGAAGAGGCAGATCTGAAGCGGCCGAGCAGAGCCAGCCCTCGGAGGCCAGAGGCAGATCCTCACATGGACGCAGGCGGGGAGACAGGGGCCGTGCTCCGTCCCTGGGGTCCCGAGTCCAGAGCCGAGAACCCGCCGGCAGCGTGAGCTCAAGGCGGGCGTGGAGTCGGCCCCGCGCCTCGGGTCGGAAAGCACTTCCGTGCCAAGGGCTCGCCGGCCTGGAGACTCGTTTCAGACTCGCACCCCGGGGCGGAGGGCAGGCCACCTGGGCGGGGGACACAGCCCGCCCCGCACGCCCTCAGGCGCCGGGCCCACACCCTCCTCCCTGGCAGCACCAAGCGCTCCACTCGAACGGGGGACTCGCGGCTGCAGCAGTCACAGCCCTCACGGGCAAGAAAACCCGGCCCGACGTGTGCCGCACCGAGGCCAGGCCCCGCCCGCGCGCCGCGGTCAGGCGCGGCGGAACCAACCCAGAAACCCACAGGGGCCCCGCGGGCCAGTCCCGGTGGGGGTCACGGAGGAGCCCCCGTCTTGGGGTCTATTAGCCCCAGGTGGACAGGGGACGAGGGGAGAGCGGCAGGAGGCTCGGGGAGGGCCGGGAGGCCCGTGCCCCCTCCCCCAGGAGCCCTCCCCGGACCGGGCCCTCGGCCTGCAGCAGGGGGGCAGCAGCACCCCCAGCTCCTGAGGGCTGCTGGGGGCAGGGTGGCCAGTGGGGATTTCCACACCTCAGGAGGACGCCGGCCAGCCCGAGGCCACTTCCTCCGGCAGGGGGGAAGGCCAGCGCTGGGCAGCAGCGCAATGTCCCTGCTTCAGTGGGGCGGGGGGGAGAGTGAGTGCCAGCCACCCCCGAATCCTCTCCCCCCTCCAGCCAGCTCCCCGACGCCCGGCAGTGCCCGCGGAAGACAGGAACGCCCACCACGGGGCCCAGAGACGTGAGAGGACGCAGCCCCGTCCCGGGACCCAGAGCGACACAGAGACCCGGCTGAGTGCCAGCCCTCCCCGGGGGTCGCTCGGCCCACCTCGGCGACCCGCACAGCGCTCCTCCCGGCCCTCCCGGCCCCACCTCCCTCGGGGAAGGCCGCGCTCTCCCCTCGGCCCCCAGGGCCCCCAAGCCCGACCCTGCCCGGGCCTCCGCGCCCCGGCCTCCGCTCAGACCTCTCCCGGGGACGCCCCCACCGCCCCCACCGCAAGGCGGCCCCTCCTCAGAGCTCGGCGGCCTGACGCTGCGGGACCGTCCTCACGGGCAGACTGAGCGTCCGCCCACCCCCGGCCTCTGCGCTCGCCGCCACGGGGGCGGGGCGGGGCGGGGCGCGGGGCGCAGCTCATCCAGGGGCGCTGGGACCTCCGGCGAGAGCGCTCAGCCCCGAGCACGCCAGGCCAGCTGCTCCCCCCAGAGCGGGCCTGGCACGCAGAAAGCGCGGCCACAGCCCCCAACACGAGGAGCCCGCGCCGGGCAGGGCTGGAGGGCTGGCTCCACACCACGCCCCTGCTGGGCTCCTGGGCTCCTGGGCTCCAGGGCAGAGACTGGGCACCTGGAAGCCACTGGGGCCCGGGAGTGCTCGGAGGCCCAGTGCCCGCCTCACCCCAGTCCCGTAACGCCGAAGCCCCTGGCCCGGCCGTGCAGGTGGACAGCGACGCGGCCGGACCACGGTGCTCCCTCCTCAGCCCCACGGCAGGTCACGAGACCACGACGACAGCGGGTTCTCTGGCTTCCCCGCCCCCCGCCACCTGGGCCCAGACGCCCCTGAGACCCCTGACCCCAGCCCCAGGGGAGCACTGCCCTCAAACACCTCCTGCCCCGGCGCCCGGTCCAGGAGCCGCGCCCAGCCGCACCCAGCTGCCAGCCCCACCCGGCCCGGCGGGTCCGGGCTGCCGGCCCTCCCTCCGCGGGCTCAGCTGCCCGCGGGGATGTCACCCAAACACAAACCCACGGCGCGGAGGGGTCCTACCTGAGCTTCCGAACTGGGCCCCAGCCAGGGAGGCGGGCCGGCCCTTGCCGTTGGCCACGGGCAGCGGGAACATCTGCAGGGAGGGAAGGAGAGGCTGAGTGGGCACAGCCTGGGGCCAGGACACCAGAGTCCTGGGCCACCCGGAGCGCCCCCAGGACCACCGCCACCAGTGGGATCCGAAGCTCCCCTTTACTGCTCCCTGGGGGCGCCCCGGACACCGGACCCAGCACCCTGCCCTGGGAAAGGCCGCCGAGCTTCTCCCAGCTCCGGTTCTAGAAACAGGATCACTCACACCTGCAGGTGGACCCCAGACACCCGTGTCCCGGCCTCGGACCCTGACCCTCCCGGCCGAGCCCGGCGCCCCGCCGAGACGGGGCGCGCCCGTGGGTGGGCTCCCTCCCTGCCGGTGCCGGGCGGTTCTGGGGGGCGCCCGTGTGGGAGCACCACCGTCCAGCCCCACCGGCCTCCCTGCTCGCTCACACGAGCCCAGGGTGTCGGGCCCCTCGAGATTAAAGGGCTGAGCAGCATCACTGGGCGAGCCCAACACCAACAACCCTCAGGCCACAGAAAAGACAAAACGCGGCCAACCCGGCCCAGAGGGCCTGAGTCTCGGAGGTTCTCTTTGGGGCCCAAGTGACTCCGAGTGGCCAGAACTGGGGCGCGGCTGACAGACCCCCAAGCCCGCCCTCGGCAGCCAGGCGGTGAGGGTGCGGGTCCGCGGCTGTGCCTGTGGGGGCGTCAGGAGCTGCAGGAGGGGTTTCTTTCCCTACACCCCATTCTACAGAAGGGGAAACTGAGGCAACAGGCTGCGCTGGCACGCGAGTGCCCAGGCTGGGCGCAGGCTCTGGGCTGTGTCCCCGCTGGAGCGGGGCTGTCCTCCCTGGGCCCAGGGTCCAGTCCTCAAGGCAGGCCCCCTCCCCCCGAGGACCCCAGGCCTGCGCGGGGGGAGGTCAGGCCCCGGAGGAGCAAGGCGTGAGTCCGTTTCTGCTCTGCCCCCGGGGTGCGCGGCTGCTGACGGGGTGCCTCCCACGGGGCACTGGGCCGTGTCCTGCAGCCGCTGCCCCCTTGGAGCCTCGGTGCTCCCGTCTGTGCAATGGACTCGGGGCTCCAGTGGCTGTTGTGAAACCCACGTGCACGTGGGCACTGCGGGCACGCACGGGCTCAGCCAGGCGCCTGCCCAGGCGGCCTTCCCGGACCCCTCACCCAGGGCACACGCAGGGGACGCGCCCAGAGCCCCCACGCCCTCGACAGCACTGGTGGGCAGGCAGGTGACCTTCACGGCTGGGGGCAGCTTTCTTTTCTGGTGTTTAAACGACAATCACCTCCTTTGCTTTAAAGGGATCGACCTCAAGGAAATACTTCCTTTTAAACTCTTTATTTTAGGCAAAACCAGGTTGCTGTTTTTTAAGAACTCACATGAAGTCAGCTTCCCAGACGCAAGCGGGATGCTGGGCCTCCCTCCTCGTGACGAGGAGGGTGAGGAAGCGCCGGACCCGGGTTTCCCCGGAGGACAGACACCTCGCCTGCTCGGCCTCCCCACCCGACGTGGGTGGCTGTTTTCTGGGCTGGCAGGGGCGTCTAACCCTCCAGACGGAATCAGGAGGTGGGCGAGCGGCTGGCCCCCCTCCCGTGACCCCCGAGCCCGTCTGTTCCAGCCCAATAGTCTGTGACTTGTCAGTTTAACAAAAAAACAACCGCGCGGCGCCCCGGCTGCTCAGCCGGGAAGGCAAAAATAAAACGGGGCCTAAAATCACCGGCCGGGCCCTTCCGGAGCCGCAGCCACTCCGTCCGAGGGCTGTGTGTTTCCGCAGGGCGGCCGCAGCCCGGGGACTTTTGTTTTTGACAGGGCTCAGCGGCCTGGGCCTCAGACGAGAGCAGCAAACCAAAATGGTGTTTGCTGGGGGCAGGGCAGGGGCAGGGTTAGGCAGGCCACACGTGGCTCCGCACTTACAGCTGTCCCAGGCGGCCCACCCCGCAGACGGGCAAACCGAGGCCTCCAAACGGGCCTGTCTGAGCCGGGTGAGCTCTGGCAGCCAGCACCCTCTCTAAGCCTCCCATCCGCCTGGCCAGGGGACGGGCTGTGTCAAATGGAGCACCCCGCCTGGGAAGCGCAGGGACACCCCCCGCTGCCGCGCCTCCCGCCCCCTACCCCGCCCAGAGGCCCAAGCAGCGCTCCCAAGGTCACCTGTCACCTGTCTGGCCACCCAGCGCCCTGGCTCTGGTGGGAGGGGGTGAAGAACACTCACAGGAGCGCCCCCGCAGGGCCCCTAGGGGCTGGGCACCCCCATACTGAGCACCCACAGCGCTGTGAATGACGCTGATCACACCACAGAGCAAGGCCACTGTGCCCGAGCAAGCTGGGGCCTCACGGCGACCGTCCTCGAGGACGAACTCGAGGCCCAAAAGTGCTGGGCGGGACCCACTCTGTGCCCGGGCACACAGCTGGCAACGAGTGACCAAGAGCTGCATCCTGCCGTGGGGGTGCCAACCCACCCGTCGGTGGCTCCCCAAATCCCCCAGCCCACCTTGGGGCCCTTGAGCCCAAACAAGCCCGAGGTCCAAATACGAGGGGTGTACGCGGCAGGGGCTTCCTTCCTGGGCGCCCGGGGCCGGGGGCGAGGGGAGCTGGGAGGGCCGCTCACCGCGCTGAAGTCCAGGAGGTCACTGAGCTCCTTGTCCGTGCCCACAGGCGCCATCCTCTGCGGCTGGTTCATCCTCTAGCGGCAGGTGGAGCGGCCAGGATCCGGGGACCCGGGTGGGCTCCTCAGGCCTACAGAGAGCCCTGTGGGGTGCCCGCCGCGGGCGCAGGCAGAGGGGGCGGTGGGGAGAGAAGAGGCGTGAGTCGGGACGAGATGGAGACGCGTTGGGGCCGTCTGAAAGCCCCCCACCCCGACTGTCCTCAGGGTCCGGGTCTTCAGCAGCCCGGATGGAGGGATGCGGGCGCCCAGAGCCCCTTCCCGAGGGCCCTCCGTGAGCCTGAACAGTGGGTGCAGGCAGTGGGGAGGAGATCCCGAGTCCCTCCGCAACCACCAGGGAATCCAGCTGCAAATACTACGCGGGATGCGGGCGCAGAGGGCCCTTCCCAGGGGCGCCAGAGCCCGGCCCGCAGGCTGCCACCTCTCCCCCCACACCAGCCCGGGCCCCAGCCCAGGCCCGCCCCGCGGAGGCGGAGGGGCGACCGGCCCCGCCCCCAGGGAGCGCGCGGAGCCCCCGGCGGCTGTCAGAGCACGCTGAAAGCCGAGTCACCCCCAAACTCGAAGAAAAAGCAGTCCACAAGACAGCTCAGCCCCTCTCCTGTCCCACGACGACAGGGGCGGGTGCCCCACGCGGGGACCGACCTACAAAGCTCCCACCACCAAAACAGCCGAACTCCGAAAAGAGAAAAACACCCTGGTTGTTTTATTGTCCCGACGTATCCGGGAATTCTTCTCCAGCAACTCTGAAAATACGCCTTGCCCTAGGGGGAGGGGGTCTGAGTCCGAGTCCCCCCGCACCCACTTCCCCAGGGGCTCCCTTCTAGGCTCGGGGAGCAGGGAATTCACCTGCCAGGCCCCTCCCACACCAAGTCGAGGGAGGAGAGCGGGGTCCCCGTCCCCCAGTCGAACTGCGAGAAGCTTCCCCAGCGTCTCCGCCCGGGGCCCCAGGTAGGGGCGGGGGCGGCAGGGGGCGCGGGGGTTCCGACGCCGAGGGAGACCCGACTTCAACAGCGGAGAAACCCCGCTTTGTTTGCCGACCGGAGAGGGAGAGGGTGAGAAACGGATGCCCCGGCGCCCCCTCCCCCGCGAAGCCTCTTCTTTTCTGGAGGGCGTGCGAAACTGACTTTTTTCTGAGTACGAAACCGCACTTTTTTGTGGGGTGGCTGAAACCGATGTGAAGCCAGCCCCGGGGTGGGGGCGCTGAAACAGCCGTCTCTGGGGGAGCCCGGACACTCCTGGGGTGCCACGGGGACTCGGGGGGACTCGAAGCCACTCGAGGAGCAGAGGAGCAGCGCCGTCTTCCTCCGGGGGGAGGGCAGGGCGGAGGCCCGGGAAGCCCATCCCCACCCCGCCCCCCGCAGCCGGTGCGGGCGGCGCGGCTCGCCAGCCCTTTGAAGCTCGGGGCGCCGCCGCCGCGCTGCCGGCCCCGAAGCCGCCGGCCCGAGCCCGCAGGCGCGCGGCGCACCTTCCCCGCAGACAAAAGGACGCTCCCTCGCGCCCGCCCGCTGCCCTCCAAACGCGGCCCTCGCGGGAAGGGGCGCCCGCGGCGCCCCCCGCGCCCCCGCCCGGCGCCGCCAAACTTTCCCGAAGCGCCGGCCCGCGGGGGCGCGCGGGCCCGAGCGCGCCCTCCACGTCGCCGGCCCCCTCCAGCGCGCAAAGTTTGAGAACAATGACTCCGGCCGCGCCGCCCCCCGCCCGGCCCGCCCCCGCCCCGCGGCCCCCGGCCCCCGGCCCCGAGCGGCGCCGGGAGGCCTGGCCGGCCGGGCGCCCGGAGGCGGAGGGTCCCGGCGCGCTCACCTGCTCCGCGCGGCCCGGCCCGCACCGCGCGCGGGGCGGCGGCATGCACGGCCCCCCCGGACAAAGGGGCGTCGCGGCCCAGAGGGGCGCGCGTGGGCGGCGGCGCGTGGCCCGGCTCCCCGCGTCCGCCCCGCGGGCCCTGCGCGGCCCGGGCGCTGGCGGAGCCGGCGTGCGAGGCCCCCGCGGTGCCCGCCTGCCGCGTCGCTGGGCTCGGTCCGACCCGCTACGCCCGCAGCCGCGGCCTCATCTTCCTGCGGCGGGAGACATGTTCCGCCCCCAGCCCCGCGCCCCGCCCCGCCCCGCCCCGCCCGGCCCCGCCCCGCGAGCCCCGCCCCGTCGCGGCCCGCGGATCCCTCCGCCTCCGCCCGCTCGCCCGGCCGCCGCCGCCGCCAGCCCACACGCGCCCGCCAGGTATGACCGCGGGCTAGCAGAACCCCGCGCCTGTAGTGGGAGCGCCAGGGGTCTGTCGGCAGACGGCGAGGGGGCGCGGGGTAGGAACTATCTTTCAGCGCGGAGGCGTAAGATGGATGGGAATGCTCGTGACGTAAGCGGGAAGGGCCGAGAGCTGGAAAGAGACGGCAGAGAGGCCGGGGCCAATTGGAGGCTGTGAAAGCATGATTGGCAAGACTGCCGGCCGTTCGTAACCAGGTTCCGCCTCGGCCCCGCCCCCTTCGCTTATCCCCAGCGGAGAGGCGGGACTCTCTGAGCTGGAGGCCGCGAGAAGCTGTAGGGGGCCGCATTTTCGGGTGTGCGTGCCCGCCCGCACGGCTTCTTCAGCTTGGTCGTATCTTAAGTTCTTAGAGCTGGCCCCTTAGTGCTGGGTGTTGCGAGCGGGCATCTTAGGTCCAGAGTGAATGAATCCGACGCATTTTACCCTTGGAGCCCCGGTTGCCAGCTCTGTTTCAGGGTCAAAGAGCCCCGCTCTGTGCTTCTCACTTGCTGGTTGTCTTTAGCTGCCTGAGACTCAGTTTATACTCGCCTGTAAAATGGGATTTGGATCTGAGCTTGAGCTGGACTAAGACAGGAGTAGGTTTTCTGACTCTCTAGTGTGGGTCCACTTAGGTCCTGCGTTCACCTCACAGCCAAGGGCTCTTCAGCGTTTGGGAATGGAAATAATAATAATAAATGAAAACGACACTAACACAATTTGTGGCCCCTGTGTCCGCAGAGAGACAGCTACACCCATTTTCAGGCTGGGGAGAGGATGCTGTCCCCCTGACCCAAGGGGCTTTACCACAGTGGCCTCCACAACCTGCCAGGCTCACTCCCGCCTCCAGGCCACGGCCCTGGCTGTGCTCTCTGCCTGGGAGGCTCTTCCTCCCCGTCTGGAGCCCCAGGTCAGCACAGGTCGAGGCGGCCCTCCGTCCAGGAAGCAGGGCCAACCCTGTCCCCATAGGTTCGGGATCTGCTCTGGCTTCCCCCTAGCCTGGGGGTTTTCTCAATGACCAGGCTGGGGCTGTGGTCCGTCCAGGCCCCCAGTCTCACTCAGGGTAGGCCAGCACCCTTTCCCCCAACAGCGCTAAGGGTCTAATCTGTAGAAGCGAGGATCAGCGGTCCTGGAGTTCACACACCCTCTCAAGCAGGGAAAGGATCCATGTGTGGGCCGTGCAGTTACTAAGCACCTACGGTGTGCTAGGCTTGGTGCTGGGTGTGGGGCACAGTGGTGACTACGAGCTGGCTGGTCCTTCTCCGAGGCGAGATGAACGGAGCGGCCGCGCTTAGTCCCGGATGTGACTCTTCCAGCCATGCGGTTCGCTGTCAGGTCCTCAAGCCTGAGCGATTGAACCCATTGTACAGACGAGAAGACTGAGGTTGGAAAACTCCTCCCTGGGGTCCAGTCCACCTGCGCTCACACCTGCCCAGAGGTCCTCCTGGCTCCCACAGGCCACCATTGTCTTCCCTGGGGAGGCCCAGCCTGGGGCTGAGTCACCGGGTGGAGCAGCCTCTGGGGGCCCCCGCTTGGCTTCTGCCCAGCCCCGGGCCGGGTGCGCCCTGCCCCCCTGGCACAGGGACAGGCAGCCAGCAGCTGGTGCCAGGGGCCCCTCCAGGGCGGCCCACCCCCACCCATCTGACTGTGGCCTTTGTTCTCCTCTGGGTGCCCTCCGGGGACTGAGGCCAGGCAGGAGCCAGCGACCTGCCTCCTCCACCAGGCCTTCCTCTCTCCGCCCGGGTCACCTCCGCTGGGCGACTAAGACAGGAGTAGGTTTTCTGACTCTCTAGTGTGGGTCCACTTAGGTCCTGCGTTCACCTCACAGCCAAGGGCTCTTCAGCGTTTGGGAATGGAAATAATAATAATAAATGAAAACGACACTAACACAATTTGTGGCCCCTGTGTCCGCAGAGAGACAGCTACACCCATTTTCAGGCTGGGGAGAGGATGCTGTCCCCCTGACCCAAGGGGCTTTACCACAGTGGCCTCCACAACCTGCCAGGCTCACTCCCGCCTCCAGGCCACGGCCCTGGCTGTGCTCTCTGCCTGGGAGGCTCTTCCTCCCCGTCTGGAGCCCCAGGTCAGCACAGGTCGAGGCGGCCCTCCGTCCAGGAAGCAGGGCCAACCCTGTCCCCATAGGTTCGGGATCTGCTCTGGCTTCCCCCTAGCCTGGGGGTTTTCTCAATGACCAGGCTGGGGCTGTGGTCCGTCCAGGCCCCCAGTCTCACTCAGGGTAGGCCAGCACCCTTTCCCCCAACAGCGCTAAGGGTCTAATCTGTAGAAGCGAGGATCAGCGGTCCTGGAGTTCACACACCCTCTCAAGCAGGGAAAGGATCCATGTGTGGGCCGTGCAGTTACTAAGCACCTACGGTGTGCTAGGCTTGGTGCTGGGTGTGGGGCACAGTGGTGACTACGAGCTGGCTGGTCCTTCTCCGAGGCGAGATGAACGGAGCGGCCGCGCTTAGTCCCGGATGTGACTCTTCCAGCCATGCGGTTCGCTGTCAGGTCCTCAAGCCTGAGCGATTGAACCCATTGTACAGACGAGAAGACTGAGGTTGGAAAACTCCTCCCTGGGGTCCAGTCCACCTGCGCTCACACCTGCCCAGAGGTCCTCCTGGCTCCCACAGGCCACCATTGTCTTCCCTGGGGAGGCCCAGCCTGGGGCTGAGTCACCGGGTGGAGCAGCCTCTGGGGGCCCCCGCTTGGCTTCTGCCCAGCCCCGGGCCGGGTGCGCCCTGCCCCCCTGGCACAGGGACAGGCAGCCAGCAGCTGGTGCCAGGGGCCCCTCCAGGGCGGCCCACCCCCACCCATCTGACTGTGGCCTTTGTTCTCCTCTGGGTGCCCTCCGGGGACTGAGGCCAGGCAGGAGCCAGCGACCTGCCTCCTCCACCAGGCCTTCCTCTCTCCGCCCGGGTCACCTCCGCTGGGCGCCGCACGACCCCATTTCTCCCTAGGAAAACTCGTGCCGAGGACAAATCCCCACCAGTGAGGGCGCGACTAGGGACGGAGCTCCTCACCACGGGGAAGGGGGCTGGAAACTTCCAGACGGGAGGTGTGCACACCTAGGTTAGCCATGGACTTAGGGCTTGGGGACCGCCCATCTGACATCGTTTTCGTTTGTCTCCAGAGTGGGCACCTTCTCCTGGGTGTGAATGGACCCCCCCCCCAACACTCTCCCACCCCACCCCGCCCGCCCTGCTGTCCTGGGGAAAGGGAGGGCCCTTATCAGGCCAGCCAGACCCTGCGCTTGGCCTCGTTCACAGCCCGCTGGTGGGGGGGCGGCGTGCGGCGGGGGATGGCCGCCTGGAGCTGGGGGCCTGGGGACCCCTGGAGCCCAGGGAGGAGCCTGCCCCGGCGGGTCCCCACGCGCCCGGACTCCCCGGCTCCGGGCCTGACTGGGCCACGCGTGCGCGTTCATTCTCCCTGGCTCCGGGGAGGGAGGTCCCCGCAGGGTCTGGGGCCAGGGACTCTGGCCAGACGAGGGCTGGGGGACTCTTACCCTCCGCGGAGGAGGGAGGAGGTGCTGGCCACGGAGGGCAGCGGCCCTGCGGCCCGGCCCCGGCCCCGGCCTGCCCGCCCGCTCAGAACCATGGGCATAAGGAGGGCAGGGGACCCAGGGACTGGACCCAGTCCCTTCACCCGGGCTTGTCCCGGCGGAGCCAGTGGGCCAGGAAGGCTGGGCCGAGTGGGTGCCTGGAGCCCCGGCCTCGAAATTTCCATCCCCAGGGAGAGGTGAGTTTGGGGGTGAGTCCCGTTCCCTGGGGGCAGGTTCCCTATGGCACCGACAGTTGAGTGTGACCCGAAGGACGCGTGGAGTCAGTGGGCAAAGCACAGGGAGCCTGGGAGGACGGTGCGGGGTCCTTCAGGACCCCATGAGGCTAGAGCCCAGAGAGCTGGAGCCGAGCGGGGCCAAGGTCGGGGCGCCGGCTCAGCACGGTGGGGACCTGGGCAGGATGGGGACGCGGTCCACGTGGCTGCGGCTGCATCTGGAGATAGATATAAAGGGCTGGTCACGGGGGTGGCGAGCCAGGGGGACGGGGGCAGCTTCGAGAGGTCATGGAAGGCTTCCCCGGGGCGGCGAGGAGGCAGCCACTCATGGGTGCCGGGTGTGGACGGGGAACCTGGGTTTGTGAGCAGGGGTGCCCTTCTGGGAGCAGGCGCATCTTGGGCGCAGTGACCAGGATGGACAGGACACAGGAAGTCCACCTTCCCACCCTGCCCAGGCCCCGGGGGACAGAGCCAGGGGTTGGCCACGAGGGGCCGCGTGAGGAAATGAATGAGTGCGACCCGAGTCTAAGTCCCAGCCTCAAGCGGAGGGCCCGTCCTGCTCGGAGCCCCTGCCCTGGACCAAGCCCAGAGCCCACGCTGAGCCCCAAGCCCTGGGCCAAGCCTGACTGCACGGAGCCTCTCCCGCTGGCCCCCAGCCCCCGCCCCCTGCCCGGCCGCTTCTGGTGCCACCTGTCCAGGGCCGCCCTTCCCCCTCCTGGCCGGGTGCCCACAGCTCCTGACTCACAGGCCCTGGGGGCCTGTCCCACCACATTCCGGGGCGGCTTGTATGAACATGGGGCGCCTCCCGACCAGACCTCGGGCATTATGTGGCCCGGGGGTGGGGGAGGCAGGGTGAGGGGCCCAGGGCAGGAGACGGGGAACCCTGCCGAATTCCCACTGCCCACGCCCCCACCCACGGGGTGGCCCCGCTGACCTCTGGCTGTGGAGTCCTGGAGGTGCTCGGAGCTTCCTGCAGGAGGCGGCGGCAGCCACCCATTGTTCCGACGGGGAAACTAAGGCCCTAGCCCCTGCCTGAGGCGGGCCGGCCTCCGGCACCTGGCTCACCTGCCTGCCCAGGCTCCTTCATCTGCTGCGTGCACGCGCGCGCGCGTGTGTGTGTCGCTCAGTCCTGTCTGCTTCTTTGAGACCCTATGAACTGCAGCCCACCCGGCTCCTCTGTGGGGAAGAATTCTCCAGGCAAGCACACTAGAGCAGGTTGCCATTCCTTTCTCCAGGGGATGTTCCCCACCCAGGGCTCAAACCCCGGTCTCCTGCACTGCAGGCAGATCCTTTTCCCACCTGAGCCGCCGGGAAGGCCCTCGCCTGTTCCCTGGTGCCCTCCAGAAACTAGAGTGGCCTGGCCCTCAGCACCTTGCCATGCTAAGGTGGCCCCAGGCGGGTGCGGGTGCTCAGGGAGAAGGCACCCCCAGGGCGGGGCCGGGAGTAGCCTGGGGGGTCGAGGCCCCTCCCTGGTGTGTGCTGGGGGCCCTGGAGAGGCCTGGCAGTGCAGGGCACCCATCCCGGTCCTGGCCACCCTTTCTGGAGCCAGGACCCCGCACCGGTCTCTCCCTCCCTCCCCCCATTCACCGTGAGCTTCTAGGCCTTGGCCCTGGCTGTGCCCGCCTTCCAGGTCGCCCTTCCTCTCCCGGGCCTGGCTCTCCGCTCCTCTCCTTCTGCCTTCAGCCTCGGCGCCGCCTCCTCCAGGAAGCATCCACGGCCTTTGGAGCAGGCCTGGCCCCTCCCCCTCCGACAGGTGCATCCTGTCTCCATCCATCTTCTTGCCGTTTCTGTCACCCTATCCCTTGCACCAGATTGGGGGACCCTGATGGCGGGGCCCAGGCTTCCTCGTTCACCGTGGCCCCACGAAGCTCAGGGCCACCCGTGGGCAGCAGAGGTCCAGCAGGGCCCCTGGTTCTTGGAGAGAGGCAGGCGGGCAGCCGGGGGGCATGTGGAGCAGGATCCCTTTCCCAGCCCCTCGGCCCTGCGGGCCACGGGTCCTGCCTCTCCCTCCCTGCCCCGCGTCTTGGCTGTAAGACCACGGGGCAGGACTGGATGCGCTCACCATGGGCTCATTATGGGGCCCAGGAGTGGCTGAGTGGCACCGGCTCGGTACGGTTCCTCTCGTTCAGTCTCACCCCAGCCCTGTGGAGCCGTGAGCACAGGGGACCCACTTTGTGGATGGGGAAACTGAGACCTAGCACACTGCAGCCAGGTGACCAGAGCCACCTGCCCAGGTGGTCCATGCCCGGCACCCTCTGAGTCTGGGTCCCTAGGTGGGAGTCACAAGGGGCAGGTCGATGGGGTCCCCCGTCCACATGAATGCACTTTTTCTTCTGGCATCTCCTGGGATCCCTCCTTGTTCTGTGTGGCCGGCAGGGAGCCACGGGGGGTGAAGCTCTGCCCATCAGCCAAGCTCCCTGCACTCCCAAGGTCGGGAGGAAACTGAAAAGTCTGGCCACCCTCCTCCTTGTCTTCTCTTTGGGATGGAAAGGGCACAAAGACCACAGCTGCAAAAGGACAAGACGCTTCCAATGTGACCCCATAGACAACGTTTCTGAGATGTGACAAACCCCCTGACAAGGCTGGGGCGTTGCAGGTGGCGCAGTGGTAAAGAGTCTGTCTGCCAATGCAGGAGACGGGCATTTGATCCCTGGGTCGGGAAGGTCCCCTGGAGTAAGAAGTGGCAACCCACTGCAGTATTCGTTTTGGGGGCGGGGTGGGGAGGGAGGGGGCGGGAGGGCCACTTCTGTTGGTCTTTCATTTCTCTGTTTTCATCCGTCTTTGTTCTTTGGCTCCTGTGGGCCTCCCATCACATTGGCCTGTGTTGTCGCAGAGCGCCGGCTCTAGGTGCACGCGCTCCAGAGCTCCGGCTCGGCAATTGGACACATCAGTCCAGCCGCTCCGCGGCACGTGGGATCTTCCCAGGCCAGGGATCGAACCGGCGCCCCTTGCACTGCAAGGCGGTGGCCTTACCCACTGGACCACCAGGGAAGCCCCTCACTCCAGTCTTCTTGCCTGGAACATTCCACAGACAGAGGGGCCTGGAGGGTTGCAGTCCATAGGGTCGCAAAGAGTCAGTCACGACTGAGTGACCGAGCTCACACACCCAGAGAGGCCAGATGAGCGTGACATCTGGAGAGAAAATATTTTCAACCTGGTAACAGAACAAGGATTTACGTCCTTCATATACAAAGAGTGCCTACAGATCAATGAGGTAGAGCCGAATGGACAGTCAGTTCACACGTGAAGCCACACGGATGGCCCCTGGAGAGACAGAGAAAGACGTCTGAAGTCACTCGTGACGAAAGAGAACAACTATGCAAATAGGAAACCACCTTTCGGCCCGCTGGGTGGCAAAACCAGTAACGATGGGTTACATTTGGCAGTGGTGAAGGTGGGGGTGCGGGTCCCCTGGGGGTGCTTATTACCATAAAGAAACTCTTCCTCCCTCCTTGTTCTGTGTGGCCGGCAGGGAGCCACGGGGTGAAGCTCTGCCCATCAGCCAAGCTCCCTGCACTCCCAAGGTCGGGAGGAAACTGAAAAGTCTGGCCACCTCCTCCTTGTCTTCTCTTTGGGATGGAAAGGGCACAAAGACCACAGCTGCAAAAGGACAAGACGCTTCCAATGTGACCCCATAGACAACGTTTCTGAGATGTGACAAACCCCCTGACAAGGCTGGGGCGTTGCAGGTGGCGCAGTGGTAAAGAGTCTGTCTGCCAATGCAGGAGACGGGCATTTGATCCCTGGGTCGGGAAGGTCCCCTGGAGTAAGAAGTGGCAACCCACTGCAGTATTCGTTTTGGGGGGGGGGGTGGGGGGGGAGGGGGGGAGGGCCACTTCTGTTGGTCTTTCATTTCTCTGTTTTCATCCGTCTTTGTTCTTTGGCTCCTGTGGGCCTCCCATCACATTGGCCTGTGTTGTCGCAGAGCGCCGGCTCTAGGTGCACGCGCTCCAGAGCTCCGGCTCGGCAATTGGACACATCAGTCCAGCCGCTCCGCGGCACGTGGGATCTTCCCAGGCCAGGGATCGAACCGGCGCCCCTTGCACTGCAAGGCGGTGGCCTTACCCACTGGACCACCAGGGAAGCCCCTCACTCCAGTCTTCTTGCCTGGAACATTCCACAGACAGAGGGGCCTGGAGGGTTGCAGTCCATAGGGTCGCAAAGAGTCAGTCACGACTGAGTGACCGAGCTCACACACCCAGAGAGGCCAGATGAGCGTGACATCTGGAGAGAAAATATTTTCAACCTGGTAACAGAACAAGGATTTACGTCCTTCATATACAAAGAGTGCCTACAGATCAATGAGGTAGAGCCGAATGGACAGTCAGTTCACACGTGAAGCCACACGGATGGCCCCTGGAGAGACAGAGAAAGACGTCTGAAGTCACTCGTGACGAAAGAGAACAACTATGCAAATAGGAAACCACCTTTCGGCCCGCTGGGTGGCAAAACCAGTAACGATGGGTTACATTTGGCAGTGGTGAAGGTGGGGGTGCGGGTCCCCTGGGGGTGCTTATTACCATAAAGAAACTCTTCCTCCCTCTGGGCCCCCTCTCCAATTCCAGCCTTACGGCTCAGGAATCTAATAAGAAAGCCAGTGCCGCCAAGGGTGTTCATTAGGACGCGGCTCGTGGCAGTTACCACCCCGAGACACCCGCGGGCAGCCCCCGGCACGAGGGAGAATTCTCGACCCCAGCCTGGCTGGACACGGAGGGCCGCCCTGCCTGCCGGCAGAGGGGCTGCGCACGCGTGTTCTGAGCCAGGGACGCCCTGGGCAGACTGCTCAGATGAAATACACGTTTGGGACCCACGGTGCCATTTTGGGAGCAAAGTTTTTGCGAAGCAAAAAAGCCTGTATCGAAAAAGCTCGGGAGGAGGAAATGCCCCGAGGGTGCAGCGGTGACTCTGGGGTTGGGGGGGAGACTTTCAGTTCTTATTTTATATTTATATTCACGAGGTGGGATGAGCCAAGAGGTTGGATTGTGTTTTCAATGTGAGTGTGTGTGTTCTGGTATTTTTTAGGTTAAAAGAAAGTTTAGCTTTTCAACTCCTGCCTGAAGCTGGGTCCCTGAAGGGCCATGGAGGGGGCGGGGTGGGCTTGCACTGGGGGGATCGGGGACCCCTTCAGGACCCAGGCCCACTGGGGGTTCCCTGGAGGAGGCTGGCTTCCAGGCGCCCCAGGGTCCTCTGGGGAAACCCCTGCTGCCGGCGGGAGGACCCCCAGGGTGACCTTGACCTTGAGTCAAGGACAGGGTGCCCGGCGGTGTGGGTACGTCCTCACTCAGAGCCGGAGTTCTCACCAGTTCAAGGGCACCGAGATCCCACCGCCCACCAGGGGCCAAGCTGGGCCGCCTGGTCTCGGGCAGGTGCCGAGGGAGGGCAGAGGGGCAGCCCCTGCCCAGGAGCAGGGACGGCCCCTGGCACTGCCCAGAGGAACTGGGTCATGCGGTCCCAGACCAGACCTGCCGCTTTCAAGGTCTCAATTCCACTCCCCAGCCTTCGCGAGGAGCCTGGAGACGCGTGGAGGCCCTGCCCCGAAGCCCGGAGCGACCCACTTCTCCGTTTCCCAGGCTCGGCCTTCCCATGACCCCGCTGTCAGGAGGGTCCTGGCCCCTGACCGCTCCTAGGCTTCCTTCCACCCCCGGCGAGCCCAGGCGGCCCGAGCCCTCTGTGCCTCACCTATGAGGCCTGCTGCACAGGCAGAGAGAAGAACGTCACCCCCCAGCTTAACTCCTTCGCTGCCCCGCCCGGCTGTGTGGAGCTGGCATGGACACCCTGCAGTCAGGGACAGGCCCGGGGGATCTGGAGCAGGGGCGCACTGGGGCGGAAGCGCCGCCTGGGTGTGCTCCGCCTGCCCTCGACCCCCCAGCCACGCTGGCGGCCTCCTCCCTGTTCCGCGGGCACCAGGCCTCATGCTGACCTCAGGGCCTTTGCACTGCTGCCCCTTGGCCTCTCGCCCTCCCTTTCCCTTCACCTCACCCTTCCCCCAACTGTCAGTCTTGCTGGCTGGGTCCCCAGAGCCCAGCCCACGCAGTGAGCACCCCCTGGGAGGAGGGGCTGGAGAGAACGGTGGTCCCGTTTCGCGGGTGGGAAAATCGAGGCTCAGAGGGAGAGGCCTGGGGTCAGACGGGGAGAGGCAGAAGCCACCCCCGCCCGCCCGGACAAAGGCATTTCCTCCCGTTCAGGGGCTGCGGGGTCCCGGGGCAGCTGGTGGGGCGCCTCACGGGTCTTCGGGCGGGGTGTGGGGCAGCAGCTGGGGCTCCTGGGGCCCAACCCCCACCCGGAGCGCGCGCGGGAGGTGGGGGAGGGGACGGCAGCTGGCGGCTGGCCCCGCGCCAGCTCGGAGCCTCCGCAGGGAGGGGCCGCCCCGCCGCCTCTCTTCTGGCCTCTGGATCTCTCTGCCGGGTGGCCCCTGCCTGTTTCTCCCTTTGTCTCCTCTCTCTGTCTCTCACCGGGGCGGGGGCGCTGGCCTCGTTTCAGGGCGTCGAATCCCCCCTTCCCCTCCACCTGCCGGATGTGACCCGGGAACGGAAGGCTCCCTCAGGCCTCTGTACCCCCACTGTGGTCTCTATCCCTCCCCAGATGGGGAGCCTGGGACGCCCCTCTGCGGGCCGGGGGCCTCGGTAAGTCGGCCACCTGCAGGGCACCCTCTGGGTCCGGGCGCTGGGGGCGGGGCTCACAGCCAACCTGAGAAGAAGCCCTCACTTTCTAGGCATCTGAAGCGGTCCTGGGGGTCCTAGCTCAGTGACCCGGGAGTGTCCCGGGGAGGGGATATCGAGGCCGGGAGTGAGCCTGGGGGAGTCCCAGCCCGCGCTAAGGCCCCGATGCCTGGGGCCACCCTTGGCCCAGTTCCTGAGTCCCTAACCCCGGGTCGCGGGGCTAGCTCATCTGGCTGACCCCGCCCACTGCCCCAAAGGAAGACACCCCCACCCAGGGGAGCGCAAGGAGCCAGGAGGGCACTGAGGGGCAGGGAGCTGGGTGACTCCAGGACGTGGACTGCGCAGGCGACCGTCCCCCACGTCCGCCAGCACAGCCACCCTGCCTTACCTCCCTGACGGGACGCCCTGGTGCCGGGAATATCCCCTGGGGGCTGCGACTTCTCACCCCTCTCACGTTGCTGGGTCCCCAGAGCCCAGCCCACGCAGTGAGCACCCCTGGGAGGAGGGGCTGGAGAGAACGGTGGTCCCGTTTCGCGGGTGGGAAAATCGAGGCTCAGAGGGAGAGGCCTGGGGTCAGACGGGAGAGGCAGAAGCCACCCCGCCCGCCCGGACAAAGGCATTTCCTCCCGTTCAGGGGCTGCGGGGTCCCGGGCAGCTGGTGGGGCGCCTCACGGGTCTTCGGGCGGGTGGGGGGCAGCAGCTGGGGCTCCTGGGGCCCAACCCCCACCCGGAGCGCGCGCGGGAGGTGGGGGAGGGGACGGCAGCTGGCGGCTGGCCCCGCGCCAGCTCGGAGCCTCCGCAGGGAGGGGCCGCCCCGCCGCCTCTCTTCTGGCCTCTGGATCTCTCTGCCGGGTGGCCCCCGCCTGTGTCTCCCTTTGTCTCCTCTTTTGTCTCTCACCGGGGCGGGGGCGCTGGCCTCGTTTCAGGGCGTCGAATCCCCCCTTCCCCTCCACCTGCCGGATGTGACCCGGGAACGGAAGGCTCCCTCAGGCCTCTGTACCCCCACTGTGGTCTCTATCCCTCCCCAGATGGGGAGCCTGGGACGCCCCTCTGCGGGCCGGGGGCCTCGGTAAGTCGGCCACCTGCAGGGCACCCTCTGGGTCCGGGCGCTGGGGGCGGGGCTCACAGCCAACCTGAGAAGAAGCCCTCACTTTCTAGGCATCTGAAGCGGTCCTGGGGGTCCTAGCTCAGTGACCCGGGAGTGTCCCGGGGAGGGGATATCGAGGCCGGGAGTGAGCCTGGGGGAGTCCCAGCCCGCGCTAAGGCCCCGATGCCTGGGGCCACCCTTGGCCCAGTTCCTGAGTCCCTAACCCCGGGTCGCGGGGCTAGCTCATCTGGCTGACCCCGCCCACTGCCCCAAAGGAAGACACCCCCACCCAGGGGAGCGCAAGGAGCCAGGAGGGCACTGAGGGGCAGGGAGCTGGGTGACTCCAGGACGTGGACTGCGCAGGCGACCGTCCCCCACGTCCGCCAGCACAGCCACCCTGCCTTACCTCCCTGACGGGACGCCCTGGTGCCGGGAATATCCCCTGGGGGCTGCGACTTCCTCACCCCTCGATTTGCATTTTTGCATATTCATGAGAGCAGAGCTGCTAATTCTGCCGCATTGTTTCGAAGGTGCAGCAGGTCTGGAGTCGTGAGGAGGGGGGGCGGCGTTCCTCTCTGGCTCCGGGGTCTGGGGCTCCAAATGCAGGGTCGCCGCCCCTCCGCGTCACCCGCTGCCGCCTGCGTCCCAGGGGCCGTGTCCGCAGAGGTCCCTGTGTGTCACGTCTTGAGACTGGGGCACCAACGTTGAGGGGCACTGCGGAATGGGGGAGTCTGGAATTTTCTGCAGGGGCTCCACTCTGAGCACCCCGTGATGGGAAAGTTGAGAATTTAGGCTCAGACTCCACCGCGATGGACCCTGAATCGAGCGGTCGTCTACCTCCCCTGCCTGCAGGCCAGAACGCCCTGTCACCAGCCCCGCGGTCCCCGCAGCCCCTGTGGCATTCTGACCCCACTTGTGACCCCGGGCTCTCCGCGCTGGGCCTCCGGACCCCTTCCAGCCCCCCCCTGCGCACCCGGAGACTGCGGGCACTGCCCCCCAGCCGGGCGTTCCCTCCGCCGTCCTCTAAAGCGCTCTCTTCTCCGGCCCCCAGGCGCCCCTGCCCGCGGGCCTGCTTCGCCTGTCACCTCCAGGTCCCCGTCGCGAAGCTGGGAAGCCGAGGCCCACTCGGAGCCCCCCGTCAACCCGCTCCGCTCCCAGGGGCCGCACCTGCGGGCGCGGGGTCCTCGGGGCTCCGGCCGCAGGTGCAGGCTTGGGCGCGTGCTGCCACCTGGCGGTGCCCCGAGGCGGGGCTGCGGCTCTCCCCGGCCCCGCGCCCCGACCGGAGGAGCGCACTGCGCGCCGCGGGGCGCGGGACGAGCCGGGCCAGAGTCCCCGGGCCCGGGCGCGCGGGCGCCCGTGGGCAGAGGCTCCCGCCGAGAGGAAGGAGACGACCCTCCCGAGACCCCTCCCGTCCCGCCTGCGCCAGCCCTTCGCGGCCCGTTCTCCGCTCGTCGGAACCCTTCACGTGCGCACAGGCCCCGGCCTTACCTCCCTGACGGGACGCCCTGGTGCCGGGAATATCCCCTGGGGGCTGCGACTTCCTCACCCCTCGATTTGCATTTTTGCATATTCATGAGAGCAGAGCTGCTAATTCTGCCGCATTGTTTCGAAGGTGCAGCAGGTCTGGAGTCGTGAGGAGGGGGGGCGGCGTTCCTCTCTGGCTCCGGGGTCTGGGGCTCCAAATGCAGGGTCGCCGCCCCTCCGCGTCACCCGCTGCCGCCTGCGTCCCAGGGGCCGTGTCCGCAGAGGTCCCTGTGTGTCACGTCTTGAGACTGGGGCACCAACGTTGAGGGGCACTGCGGAATGGGGGAGTCTGGAATTTTCTGCAGGGGCTCCACTCTGAGCACCCCGTGATGGGAAAGTTGAGAATTTAGGCTCAGACTCCACCGCGATGGACCCTGAATCGAGCGGTCGTCTACCTCCCCTGCCTGCAGGCCAGAACGCCCTGTCACCAGCCCCGCGGTCCCCGCAGCCCCTGTGGCATTCTGACCCCACTTGTGACCCCGGGCTCTCCGCGCTGGGCCTCCGGACCCCTTCCAGCCCCCCCCTGCGCACCCGGAGACTGCGGGCACTGCCCCCCAGCCGGGCGTTCCCTCCGCCGTCCTCTAAAGCGCTCTCTTCTCCGGCCCCCAGGCGCCCCTGCCCGCGGGCCTGCTTCGCCTGTCACCTCCAGGTCCCCGTCGCGAAGCTGGGAAGCCGAGGCCCACTCGGAGCCCCCCGTCAACCCGCTCCGCTCCCAGGGGCCGCACCTGCGGGCGCGGGGTCCTCGGGGCTCCGGCCGCAGGTGCAGGCTTGGGCGCGTGCTGCCACCTGGCGGTGCCCCGAGGCGGGGCTGCGGCTCTCCCCGGCCCCGCGCCCCGACCGGAGGAGCGCACTGCGCGCCGCGGGGCGCGGGACGAGCCGGGCCAGAGTCCCCGGGCCCGGGCGCGCGGGCGCCCGTGGGCAGAGGCTCCCGCCGAGAGGAAGGAGACGACCCTCCCGAGACCCCTCCCGTCCCGCCTGCGCCAGCCCTTCGCGGCCCGTTCTCCGCTCGTCGGAACCCTTCACGTGCGCACAGGCCCCCGGCCTGACCCAGCGCGGGGTGTGAGCGCGGCGGCTGGGGCGCGCGGCCCGGGCCCGGTGTCCACCAGGGGGCGCCCGCCGCCCAGAAGCGCCAGCGCCCGGGGGCTCCCAGTGGCTCGCGGCGCGGCGGCGGCGTCCACGCGTGCCGGGCGGGGTCTCGCAGGTGTGAGCGCGTAGTGCTCGTGTCCGCGGCTCTCAGCGGGACTCACGCCCTCGGTCCTGCTTGCGCGCCGGTGTGGTCGTGGGCTCGAACGTGTTTACGTTGCCTTCCTTGGGTGCCCTGGACTGAGGGGTGTGCACACGTGTACGTGTGCCCTGGACGGGTGGGCATACTTTCTTTGCACCTGTTTGTCCACGGGTGTGCACACGTGCTGGCTGTGCCCAGGCACCCATGTCCCCCACCCTCCGCGGGGTCGCACGCGCACCTCTCCACGGCTGCCCGGCGGATCTGCAGGTGGTCATGTGCCAGCAACACGCCTCTGCATAGTCCGGCGTGTTTATTGCGTGTGCACGCGTGTGCACGTGCTCCTGTGTGCAGGGATGGGGCACACACCCCACACACACGTGCTCGGACACGTTCGTGTGTATCTCTGCGCTCAGGCGTCCCTGGAGGTTCAGATGTGGGAGAAGAGCCCCCCAGCAGTCTGCTTGTCTGGAGAATCCCAGGAACAGAGGGGCCTGGCGGGCTACAGCCCAGGGTCACAGAGAGTGACCGACACACATGCGCACACCTGTGCTCGAATCCCACACTCAGCCCCCCCTGCAGAGAGCGTGCCCCGGCAGGACCCTCTCCCCGCAGTCAGCGCCGGCCCCCAAGCTCCCCCAGCCCGTTTCCTTCCTTCGCTGCTCTGCTCTGGGTCGGGGCTGTTGCCTGTCCCTGAGGAGCACCCATGCTCCGTGAAGTCAACCCTAAACGCCCGGCACCCATGCGCGCCTACCTGAGAAACAGCTCAGAGGCCCCGTGGGCAGAAGGACAGGCCCCCGAGTCCTCTTGATTATGGGAAATCTGTCCCCTGTCAAACAATCCAGCCCTGTCCACCAGCCCCGGGGAAGCCCCACCCGCGGCCCGTTCTCCGCTCGTCGGAACCCTTCACGTGCGCACAGGCCCCGGCCTGACCCAGCGCGGGTGTGAGCGCGGCGGCTGGGCGCGCGGCCCGGGCCCGGTGTCCACCAGGGGGCGCCCGCCGCCCAGAAGCGCCAGCGCCCGGGGGCTCCCAGTGGCTCGCGGCGCGGCGGCGGCGTCCACGCGTGCCGGGCGGGGTCTCGCAGGTGTGAGCGCGTAGTGCTCGTGTCCGCGGCTCTCAGCGGGACTCACGCCCTCGGTCCTGCTTGCGCGCCGGTGTGGTCGTGGGCTCGAACGTGTTTACGTTGCCTTCCTTGGGTGCCCTGGACTGAGGGGTGTGCACACGTGTACGTGTGCCCTGGACGGGTGGGCATACTTTCTTTGCACCTGTTTGTCCACGGGTGTGCACACGTGCTGGCTGTGCCCAGGCACCCATGTCCCCCACCCTCCGCGGGGTCGCACGCGCACCTCTCCACGGCTGCCCGGCGGATCTGCAGGTGGTCATGTGCCAGCAACACGCCTCTGCATAGTCCGGCGTGTTTATTGCGTGTGCACGCGTGTGCACGTGCTCCTGTGTGCAGGGATGGGGCACACACCCCACACACACGTGCTCGGACACGTTCGTGTGTATCTCTGCGCTCAGGCGTCCCTGGAGGTTCAGATGTGGGAGAAGAGCCCCCCAGCAGTCTGCTTGTCTGGAGAATCCCAGGAACAGAGGGGCCTGGCGGGCTACAGCCCAGGGTCACAGAGAGTGACCGACACACATGCGCACACCTGTGCTCGAATCCCACACTCAGCCCCCCCTGCAGAGAGCGTGCCCCGGCAGGACCCTCTCCCCGCAGTCAGCGCCGGCCCCCAAGCTCCCCCAGCCCGTTTCCTTCCTTCGCTGCTCTGCTCTGGGTCGGGGCTGTTGCCTGTCCCTGAGGAGCACCCATGCTCCGTGAAGTCAACCCTAAACGCCCGGCACCCATGCGCGCCTACCTGAGAAACAGCTCAGAGGCCCCGTGGGCAGAAGGACAGGCCCCCGAGTCCTCTTGATTATGGGAAATCTGTCCCCTGTCAAACAATCCAGCCCTGTCCACCAGCCCCGGGGAAGCCCCACCCGGTGAAGTGTGCCCGTAGCTGTCCCCCCGCCCCGCTCCTCTCCACCTGCACTGCTTTCCTAGGGGTCTCTCGCCACCCCCTCGAACTCCTATTCATCCTGTGGGGTCCTATCCCACTGGCCCTGCTTCTAGGATACCTGGCCTGGCCTCCTGGGTGGGAATGGATGAAAGGCGGCCACGGAGGCAGATGGACCCAGGGGGGTACAGGCCAAGTGTGCAGACAGCAGCCCATCAGTGGTGCATCAACGGGGGACTCCAAGGAGGGGTGAATGCCGGCTCCCGGGTACCCTACAGTCGCTCATGCTGCCTAGGAGGCCCCTGAGGGGCCAGTACAGCGCTCTGCCGGGCCCCGCCGCCCCCTGTGCCTCTGTCCTTCCCTTTATCCCTCCCTTCCTCTCCTCCCTCTCTCTGCCCCTTGGCCACCCCTGGCCTGGCCACCCCTTCAGCCCCAGGGGGCCATCTCCCTGGCAACAGTGGCCAAGGGGTCAGCGGCTCGATCAATCTCCCCTCACCCCAGCAGCCCTGACCCTGACCCGGAAGGTGGCAAGGAAGTGGGGTCAGGCCTGGGGCCCGGGCTGGGGGATGCTGTGAGGTTAGGACAGGGGTCCCTCCGCCAGGGCAGCATTGGTGAGGCGCGGAGAGGCAGAAAGGGTCCCTGGCGGTGGGGTCAGCAGAGTCACAGGTCAAGTGAGCCCTGGGCAAGCGCCGACGCCAGGACCCGCCCGGGCCTGGTCTTCTCAGCGTGGGCCATGATCTGTGAGGACCCTGAGGAAGGCTCCATGCTGGTCCCAGTTTACCGCTGGTAACAAGGCTGCCCGGCGGGGCCCTGGTCACGGCCGGCCCTGGAAACCAGGGCTGAGTCCCCTGCACGCCGGGCAAGTCCACATTCCAGCTCCCGAGTCGGCTGGCATCACTGCTTCTGGAAGATTCCACGACTGCTACTGAGCAGCCCGCAAGTACTACAGTCTAGATGAGCCCCCATCGCCGCCTCTAGACCATTCCACTGTCAGGATTTCTAGAGCAGTCCACCATTACTGCTTCTAGAATAGGCCACCAGCACCCTTTCTGGAACATTCTACCATCACGGCTCCAAAGCGCCCACCTCCAGGCGCTTGTAGGTTTTTCCCCTTTGGGATGAGGCGGCGTAAGATTCCAGACATCAGGAGGAAGGTGCTCCCCGGCGGGAAGGGCTAGCTGATCAGTCAGAGAGGTGGGGGCCCCGGGCACCCGGGCTCAGGCCGCTGAGCCCGCCTGTGAGGACGTTGATCACTAAGTATGTTCATATATATCCTGGGACGCGTAGCCCTGGCCGGCCCGCGGGGAGGCGAGGCAGGGCCGAGGGACCCTGGGGGTCTTGGCGGGCTGGCTGGGGGCGCAGGGCAGCGCAGAAGATAGCTCCCTCGTCCTCCTGCTTCCCAGCCTCACTTCCGGGAGGTGCAGATGTGGAGAGGGTTTGCGGTGGGCTTCCTGGGCCCCCTTTAACAGAGGATGCACCTGCAGATCAGAGAGGGCAGGCTGCTGGCTCAGAGCCACACAGCGTCAGGGGTGGTGCTGATGCAGAAGCGCTTCCCGCTCTGCGGCAGGCACTAGGGGGCAGCGGGGCACCCCCGCCCCGCTGGCCGGGGCTGCTGGCCCTTTAAGAGCCTCGTTTTGGCGCGGCCTAGGGTTATCGATCGCAGCCTTGGAAACACGATTAGATTATCCGGGCTGGGAACGGCAGCCTGGCGGGGGCCGCGTGGGGGGAAGCAGGCTTCTTGTAAAGGGCTCCCCGAAGGGCTCTGGGGCTCGATCCCTGGGGTTTCCTGTGCCGGCGGCCCTGTGCTCCAAGACGAGGGGTGGATAATCGATCCCCCTGTTTTGTGAGTATGGAAACTGGGGCGCACAAAGGGGTGCGCCTTTGTCCAGCCGCATTTATTGAGTGCCCCGTGTGTGCGCTGAGCGTGAATCCAATTGTTACTATATAGAAAAACGTCATCCAGTAGTAGTATCATCATAAATAAGAATCCCTGTGTTCTACAGGCTTTATTCGCGTCCACCCTGTGCACTGCAACAACTGCGGTGAGGTGGGTGCCTATGGTCCCATCTTACAGATGGGGAAACTGAGGCCTGAACTCTCGCAAGCCCGCGGGCGCGGGGCTGAGCCAGAACGCGCTGCGCGCCCCCATCCCACTCCGCTGATTCCAGGGGGGCCTCCAGATGGGTCACTTAGAAGGAGATGGGAAGAGACTGGTTTGAGCGGACAAGCCCTTCAACCAGCCCTACCACCTACAGATTCTGCCACCGCAAAGGCCTCTGGGAGGCACTTGAGCTCGGGGGGCTGGTTCAAAGGCGGATTTACCCAGCCCCCTCCCCGTGGCTGAGCAGGTGGGCCTTGGGGAGGGCTGATGGGCCACCGTGTGCTTCGGGGCTGGGACGCCCCCTCCATCACCAGCTTCTGAAGCCCGAGGAAGGAAGGTTAACTCACCCAAGGCCTGCGCACGCGCGTGGAAGGGGGCGCCCCAGTTTCCATACTCACAAAACAGGGGGATCCATTATCCACTCTTCGTCCCCTGAGCGCAGGACCCGGCCTCCTCACACTCTTCTGCGCATGCGCAAGCGGAGGGGCAGCGATGGATTGCCTTGACCACCCACTGTGTGCGCATGCGCGACCCCACCCGCCCTCATCGGAGCACACCTGCCGGGTGCGCAGCAAGAACGGACACCTGCACCCATCCCCGCTCACCCGCGGCGTCCTGAGGCTCACTCCCAAATGCTCCTACAGTGAGCCTTGTCAACTGACTAAACAATAGTACTTTAACAATCATGATAATAGCAGATGAAATCCCTTAGACAGGATGTGGTTTCCTTTCCTTTTTTTTTAAACATTTATTTATTTTGGGCGGGGGTTGGGGAGGGAGGGGGTGGGCGGGCCACTTCTATTGGTCTTTCATTTATCTATTCTCATCCGTCTTTGTTCTTTGGCCCCTGTGGGCCTCCCATCGCGGTGGTCTCTGTTGTCGCAGAGCACCGGCTCTGGGCGCATGCGCTCCAGAGCTCCGGCTCGGTAATTGGACACATCGGTCCAGCCGCTCCGCGGCACGTGGGATCTTCCCAGGCCAGGGATCGAACCGGCACCCCTTGCACTGCAAGGCGGTGTCCTTACCCACTGGACCACCAGGGAAGCCCCTTGTTTTTTAAATTTTATTTATTTATGTGGGTGAGCAGAGACTTAGCTGCAGCAGGGCATCTAGTCCCTAGCCCCCTGTGTTGGACATGTGGAGCCTCAGGCCCGGGGCCCCCAGGGAAGCTCTGGATGTTGCTTCTTGATGACCCTCCCAGCCTCCCCATCCTGCACAGCTCTACCATCCCATCATCCCCAGCAGTTATTGAGTGCCAAGTGTATGCCCCAGCTTCCCCCTTCCCCCGCTCAGCAGCCCTGTGAGGCCGAAACTACGCCCGGTCAGTCTGCAAAGCAGGAAACGGTGTCAGGGAGGTGCAGGGGTTTTCGCAGAGCTGGGATGGTGAGACTAAACCCAGGTCCCTCTGTGTCTGCCCCGGGTGGTCTCTGAGGAAGAGGCCTGATCGCCTCCTTCTGAGGCTCTGAATGTGGGAACCGGCCCAGCGCCAGGTCGGGACCAGTGTCTTCCAGAGCGTGGAGGAGGAACCAGAGGCTGGACGAGCCAGGTGGGGGCCACAGCCGCGCAGCTGGGCCTTGGGAGCGGCGCCGGGACCACCCATAGGGAAGGGGCCTGGCCACTGGGGGGCAGGTCTAGGAGACCATGGTCCAGGGAAGGGAGCATCCCCTGCCCTCCAACGGGGGAACTCAGGTCAGCCAGCCAGAAGGCCCACCACACAGCAGGGGCTTCATAGATGCAGGCGGGGGGCTCCGTGGCTGGCCCGTGGGCTATGACCGAGCTCCCGAGGCAGGGCGTCCGGTTCGGTCTATGGTCGGGGAACTAGATCCCACAAGCCAAAACCGAGACCTCGTGCAGCCACATAAACACATAGAGGCTGTGGGAAGGGCTGCCCTCGGGCTGGGTCATGGGGGGAGAGAGGGGCCACCCGTGTCCCCCTGGAGCCTCCCCCACGCAGCCCAGCGGGGGCCTCTCCCAGGGGCCTGCCCGGTGCCCGTCCCCCGCCAGCGCCCCGTCTCCCCGCAGCTCTGTCTCTCCCCGCGCCTCTTTCTCCCCGCCCCTCTGCTTCTCTGTCTCCGGGCTAATTGGACACATCGGTCCAGCCGCTCCGCGGCACGTGGGATCTTCCCAGGCCAGGGATCGAACCGGCACCCCTTGCACTGCAAGGCGGTGTCCTTACCCACTGGACCACCAGGGAAGCCCCTTGTTTTTTAAATTTTATTTATTTATGTGGGTGAGCAGAGACTTAGCTGCAGCAGGGCATCTAGTCCCTAGCCCCCTGTGTTGGACATGTGGAGCCTCAGGCCCGGGGCCCCCAGGGAAGCTCTGGATGTTGCTTCTTGATGACCCTCCCAGCCTCCCCATCCTGCACAGCTCTACCATCCCATCATCCCCAGCAGTTATTGAGTGCCAAGTGTATGCCCCAGCTTCCCCCTTCCCCCGCTCAGCAGCCCTGTGAGGCCGAAACTACGCCCGGTCAGTCTGCAAAGCAGGAAACGGTGTCAGGGAGGTGCAGGGGTTTTCGCAGAGCTGGGATGGTGAGACTAAACCCAGGTCCCTCTGTGTCTGCCCCGGGTGGTCTCTGAGGAAGAGGCCTGATCGCCTCCTTCTGAGGCTCTGAATGTGGGAACCGGCCCAGCGCCAGGTCGGGACCAGTGTCTTCCAGAGCGTGGAGGAGGAACCAGAGGCTGGACGAGCCAGGTGGGGGCCACAGCCGCGCAGCTGGGCCTTGGGAGCGGCGCCGGGACCACCCATAGGGAAGGGGCCTGGCCACTGGGGGGCAGGTCTAGGAGACCATGGTCCAGGGAAGGGAGCATCCCCTGCCCTCCAACGGGGGAACTCAGGTCAGCCAGCCAGAAGGCCCACCACACAGCAGGGGCTTCATAGATGCAGGCGGGGGGCTCCGTGGCTGGCCCGTGGGCTATGACCGAGCTCCCGAGGCAGGGCGTCCGGTTCGGTCTATGGTCGGGGAACTAGATCCCACAAGCCAAAACCGAGACCTCGTGCAGCCACATAAACACATAGAGGCTGTGGGAAGGGCTGCCCTCGGGCTGGGTCATGGGGGGAGAGAGGGGCCACCCGTGTCCCCCTGGAGCCTCCCCCACGCAGCCCAGCGGGGGCCTCTCCCAGGGGCCTGCCCGGTGCCCGTCCCCCGCCAGCGCCCCGTCTCCCCGCAGCTCTGTCTCTCCCCGCGCCTCTTTCTCCCCGCCCCTCTGCTTCTCTGTCTCCGGGCTCAGCCGCCCTCCCGTCTCCCCGCCTCTCGGCTCCGGCTCGCCCCTCCCCAGTCCTCCTGGCCCTGCGCCGGCCTTTCTGGCTGCCAGTCCCTGTCCGTCCAGGGCCTCCAGAGGCAGGAGAGGCGGGCCCGGGACTCAGGGCGCAAAGCCTCGAGCGGCTGCACACGCCCCCTGCCCCCCAGACTGGGGTCTGCAGCCGCTGGGCTGTGTGGCCGGGGTCAGGCCCCGGCCTCTCTGGACAGCGTTACCCCACTGGAGGCCCCGAAAGGGCGGCCCGTGCCCGGCTCAGTCCCGACCGGCACGCCGGCTGGGAGAGTCTGCGTCCAGCTCTCCCTCTGCCCGGGGTCCCTGCGGGGCCGGGGCCCCGTGGTGAGCCGACGCTGGGTGCGGCGAGGGGAGCGTGAATGAACCCACCCGTCCCTCAAGTGGTCACCTCCCTGGGGCACCTCCGCTCACATCCTGCTGGGGACCCTGAGGCAGCAGCAGTTCGGGCTGCCGGGCCAGAGTGGGGCCGGCATCCCCGGGGCTGGGCGTCCCGCTCGCTGCCTCCGGGCCTGGACTTGGGGTGTCCTCACTCCACAGAGCCATCCAGGTCCACCCCGGGGGCTGCAGGCTGCAGTGAGCAGGGCAGCCTGAGCCCCGAGGGGCAGCCGTGGGGCCGGAGGCGGGAGGAGGAGGCTGGACATGGGAGTCAGGGCCCCGCGGGCCGTGGGGAGGTCGGGGTTCCCCTGGAGCGTGCTGGGAGCCGGGGGAGGCCTGAGGGTGTCGGCTGGTGGGGCTGCCCGGGAGCGGGGAGGGGAGGGACCCCCGGGCAGGGGGAGGCCAGGAGGCTGCGCTGAGGCCGCGCGGACAGCGGAGGCGGGCGGGATGGAGAGCCGGGCCCCCGCGACCAGGAGAGTGGGGTGTCTGAAGGGAGCCCAGGGCGGGGAAGGGGTGCAGGGCGATGGCCGTGGCCCGGCGGGCCCCTCCGAAGCAGTAATTAAGGGCTCCCGGCGTCCCCGCGGCGTGATGTATGTGCGCCTCACCTAATCACTTATTAGGTCACTGATGGTTCGTCAATATTAATTCATTTATTTAAACAACTCAGCTCGGTAATGAAGATGTTGCCTGAGAGGGGACGCCGGTGGGCGGAGGGGCCGGGGTTGCGGGCGAGGGGCTCGGGCCCAGGTCGGGGGTCTCCGGGGTCCCGGAGCTGATGTCGGGTGACGGGTTCCAGCCACTCAGGGTGACGCTGAGAGGCCTGCGGCGACGGGGAGAGCTCGGGCCGACCCCGGGACGCGCCACTGCTCGCCGGCCGGCTGCCGGACAGCTCGCTCCCCGCCCGCGCCGCGCCCTCCGCCCGGTGGGCCCTCCCGCGCTCCCGGCCTGCCCGCGGACTCGGACTCGTCCGGGGACGTTCAAGGACAGAAAACCGACCACACCCCTCCTCTCTCTGCGCGAGAGCCGCTGAAGGCTGCCGGTGCCCCGCAGAGGAGAGCCTCGCCCCCGCCCACCCCGGGGTCCCGTCCCGTCTCGAGCACCCGTGACCCTGTCCTGGTGATTTGTGGTCTGTTTGTCCCGTTCTCCCTGCCAGCTTCCCCTCGCTGAAGGCAGGGACCTAGTCTGCCCCAGTGTGTGGGTGACACACAGCAAAGGCCCCCCAGGAGCAGAGACGCCGGGGGCTCAGGTCGTGGCCCCAGGGCCCTTGTCCCTTCGACACGGGTGCAGTGGTCGGTCCCAGCCAGCCCGGGGAGCCCTCTGTGCTCTGGGGGGACCGGGCGCCAGGGCCGGCGTCCCCCCACGGCCTGACGGGAGGCCCTGGGGCGGGTCTTCAGTGGGGACCTCTCTGGGGTGTGCCCCAGCGCCCTCCTGGCAGCCCGCCCTCACTCACCCTGGGCTTGGGCTCAGTTTTGGGGATCCTGCCCTGGGACCCCATGATTGGACTCTCTGAAAGCTGGTATTCCAGGATCTCAGACTCCTGGGACTTTGGGCGTTGGGAATCTCAGGGACGCGGGGGCTGTGCCTTTCGGGGTGTAGGGCTGTGTCCTCCTCTAGGGAGGCACGGCAGCCGCGGAGGGCGGCGGTGCCTCGCCCCTGAGGAATGCCCCTGTCCCTGCTGGCCTGGGGCGCATTTCATCCCTCCTCCTCTACCAAGCCCCTGGCGGACCGACCTGGCCCGTGGGACCCGAGTCTGTCCTGGACACAGTCACCGCTGGGGACACGGAGGCGCTGTGTGGCTGGTTACACGGCCGGCGAGTGTCACCCCAGGACTCGGACTCCTGGTTTCTCTCTCTCTCACCCAAGACACTTCTTCTGTAAACCTTTACATGTATTGATTTGGCCGCCTTGGGTCTTGCGTGCTGGCCCGTTAGCTTCAGCAGGCAGGATCGAGTTCCCTGACCGGGGACCTAACCCAGGCCCCCCACCCCGTGCTGGGAGCGCCGAGTCTTAGCCACTGGACCTTTAGGGAAATCGCCCACCTGAGACCTTTCTAACAGTCCCTCAGCCAGGGCCCTCTTCTGCTCTACCACCTGCCGGGGCTCCCCGCTATCCACACAGCCACGTCCTGGGCCCACCCCCTCCCTGCCTGGGCACCCACAGGCCCTCCCCGGTCTGTGGCTTGCCGTGAAGGCTGAGTTCCAGCTCCTCCAGCCCAGGGCTGTGTGAGGTTTCAGCCGTTCCCCTCAGCGGGCACATCTGCGGAGCCCTGGGGAGGCTGGCCAGCAGCTCCCCTGGCCCTCCTGGCTGTGGCCTATCTTCCTGGTCCGGGCCAGCCTCTGACGGCTGCAGTGCCCATTATACAGACGGGGAAACTGAGGCTCAGCCAACACAGCAGGCCTGCCAGGCAGGAATACATGAGTAAGCACATGACACTCTGCGGTTGTGGAGAGAACTGGCCAGTTCATTCATTCACTCGTGGCCCCGGTGCACCTCTCTGGCACCTGGATGACCTGGGACCCCAGCGGGTGAGTCCAGACGGGGTGGCGACAGAGCTGGACACAGACGTTCCTAGCCCCGGGGAGGGGAGGTCAGGGTGGGGTGGGAGAGAGACCTGGGGGTCGGGCAGGGGGTCGGAGATGGGCTTAGGGCGGACCTGGGTGGGGGGGCTTGAAGGATGAGGACGTGGGGGTCTGCTAAGTGAAGAGGGAAGGGGATTTTTTTTTCTCCTTTTTTTTTTAAGATTTATTTATTTACTTATTTTGATGGGGGTGGGGTGGGGAGGGAGGGGGCCGGCGGGCCACTTCTATTGATCCTTCATTTGTCCATTTTCATCCATCTTTGTTCTTTGGCCCGTGGGAGCCTCCCATCGCGGTGGCGTCTGTTGTTGCAGAGCACTGGCTCTGGGCGCATGCGCTCCAGAGCCGGGGCTCGGTAATTGGACACATCAGTCCAGCCGCTCCGCGGCACGTGGGATCTTCCCAGGCCAGGGGTCGAACCGGCGTGGGGAGGGGATTCTTGGCAGAAGGACAAGCGCTTGGAAAGGCGCGGAGGTCTGGAAGGGCCTCCTTTTCTGAGAAATCCTGCCTGGCTCGGGGAGCGTGGCCCCGAGGGTCCCGCCCGCGGAGGAGTCTGCCCTCCCGCAGGAGGGCCTGGCGCAGGGCTGGGGGCTGGGGGCGGAGGCTGGAGGCGGAGGGGCGCGGCCCCGATTGGCCTCCCAGCTTTTATAGCTCCACTCCAGGTGCCCGTGGGCCCGAGAAGCTTCACGAAGCACCAGCGACGCTGCGAGCAGCAGCTGGGCGCCTCCTGCGTGCCAGCCTTCGGCCGCGCGCTCGGCGGTGACGGCCGGGCGCTGGAGCTGGCGCATCGCGGAGGTGGCTCGCCGCGTCACGTCCAGACGGCAGGGGCGCCCTCCACTGCCTCCTGCTTGCCCGGCCGGGAGTGGCCGGGTGGAGCGTGGCCGGCCAGCGCCGGTCCACGCCTGGGTCTCCCTGGCACCTGGGGAGACTCCTGGCCGCCCTGACAGTGTGCGAGGCGGGCGGCCAGGACATTAAAGTTAACTTCCTCTTAAACAGACTTAATTAGTGTTCTCCAGTCCCACATAAATTAATCGTGGCCAGCCACGGAGGCTGGAGCGCCCGATCGATGGGCAGCTGGACGGCAGTGAGGAATTCTCCAGCTCATCTGTCACGGCGCTCTGGCTGATAACGGCAGGCTTTATCTTCTCCCCCCGAGGGGGATCCTCCCACGAGTCGTATGGGTGGGTGGCCCCTTGGGGGGGAAGGATGAGGACGTGGGGTCTGCTAAGTGAAGAGGAAGGGATTTTTTTCTCCTTTTTTAAGATTTATTTATTTACTTATTTTGAGGGGGGTGGGGTGGGAGGGAGGGGGCCGGCGGGCCACTTCTATTGATCCTTCATTTGTCCATTTTCATCCATCTTTGTTCTTTGGCCCGTGGGAGCCTCCCATCGCGGTGGCGTCTGTTGTTGCAGAGCACTGGCTCTGGGCGCATGCGCTCCAGAGCCGGGGCTCGGTAATTGGACACATCAGTCCAGCCGCTCCGCGGCACGTGGGATCTTCCCAGGCCAGGGGTCGAACCGGCGTGGGGAGGGGATTCTTGGCAGAAGGACAAGCGCTTGGAAAGGCGCGGAGGTCTGGAAGGGCCTCCTTTTCTGAGAAATCCTGCCTGGCTCGGGGAGCGTGGCCCCGAGGGTCCCGCCCGCGGAGGAGTCTGCCCTCCCGCAGGAGGGCCTGGCGCAGGGCTGGGGGCTGGGGGCGGAGGCTGGAGGCGGAGGGGCGCGGCCCCGATTGGCCTCCCAGCTTTTATAGCTCCACTCCAGGTGCCCGTGGGCCCGAGAAGCTTCACGAAGCACCAGCGACGCTGCGAGCAGCAGCTGGGCGCCTCCTGCGTGCCAGCCTTCGGCCGCGCGCTCGGCGGTGACGGCCGGGCGCTGGAGCTGGCGCATCGCGGAGGTGGCTCGCCGCGTCACGTCCAGACGGCAGGGGCGCCCTCCACTGCCTCCTGCTTGCCCGGCCGGGAGTGGCCGGGTGGAGCGTGGCCGGCCAGCGCCGGTCCACGCCTGGGTCTCCCTGGCACCTGGGGAGACTCCTGGCCGCCCTGACAGTGTGCGAGGCGGGCGGCCAGGACATTAAAGTTAACTTCCTCTTAAACAGACTTAATTAGTGTTCTCCAGTCCCACATAAATTAATCGTGGCCAGCCACGGAGGCTGGAGCGCCCGATCGATGGGCAGCTGGACGGCAGTGAGGAATTCTCCAGCTCATCTGTCACGGCGCTCTGGCTGATAACGGCGCACGGCTTTATCTTCTCCAGCCAGGGCCCGGCGGCCAGGGGAGCCTGGGTGAGGGCGGCCCCTCTCTGGGCCTCAGTTTCCACATCCACGATTTGGGGCGATGCTCCGATGAGGGGAGGTGGACAAGGAGCCAGCAGGGGAAGAAGGACGGTAACAGCAATGTCCCCGTGGGCCATGGGGGCCAGCCTGGCACTACATACCACGTAACTTAATCCTGACCGTGGGCCACCAGGCCCCGGATTCTGGACGTGTGAGCTGAGAGCAGAAGAGGCTGTGTGCACCAGGCATCGAGCTCCAGGATGTAGCCTGACCGTGTCTCAAGGTGTCTCCCGCTCTGCGAGGTGGGACTTCGGGGGTGGTCACAGTGGCGCTGGTTATGCACCCGCTGTCCTGGGAGACGGTCCGGGTGGCACGGAGAATCCCCTGGGAGATGGTCCACCCCACACCTGGACAAGGGAAGCGGGCTTGGAGAGGTTCCCGAGTCTTCAGGAGTTAGTGCTCTTGAAGAGGGCACGGGCAGCTCCCAGGCCACTCAGCCAGGCAGCGCTTCGCCCTCCCGAGGCCAAGCGGCCACTCAGAGGTGTCCGGGAGCCCTCGCAATGGCGACTGAGACCCCGCCTTCCTGCCTGCCTACAGAAAGGCATCAGGAATACCTCTTGAGGACGGGGGAAGCGGCCTCTCTCCGTGGTAGAGACAAACAAATGAGTGTCTAATTGGAAACCCATGGAAGGTTCAGGGAGGGCCCCCTGGAGATGAGGGCGCTGGGCTGAGACCCGGAGGAAGGGCTGAGGAGGGGGCCTGGCTGAGGGCGCATCGGGGCGGTGGAGACTGGGGGGGCTCCGAAGGGGTTTCAAAAGACCCTGGCCGTGGAGCCATTCTGGGGATGGGGGTAAGAGAGCAGAGTCGGGTGTTTGCGGAGGGGCCGGGCCTTGGAGAGGCGGCTTGCTTGGGAGTCCCGGTCAGCAGGCCGAACTCGTGCGGGGTGTGGCCTCCGCGGGCGAGCCCCGGGCCTCGGGCAAGTCAGGCAGGCTCTCCTTTCTCTGGGCAGTATTTCCCCACCGGAAAGGAAGTGGGTCACACTGAGACCCGAGAGACTCTCGTCTAGCGGCCCCGGAGGCTCGCGGCAGACAGAGCTGGACACGGACTGCCAGGCCTTTGGGGCCGAGTGGGGCCAAGGGAAGGACGGGTGGGGAGCCAGAAGGACATGGGACGCTGTGCCCTGGAGGCAGGCAGGGCTCCCCAAGGAGAGGACTTTATTTTGGTGGCGAGGCCAGCGCACGTGGGCTCTTAGTTCCCTGATCAGGGATCGAACCTGCGTCCCGGGCAGCGGACGGGAAGGTGCCTGACCACTGGACCACTGAGGAGGTCCCCCAGAGGGGGGCTCCGAGGAAGGAGAAGGGAGTCACTGGGCCAGAAGGCCCGGTTCTCACGTGGGTCTGTGCTAAGGCCCCGAGGCAGGTGCAGCGAGGCCCTGCTGCTGGGGCGGTCGATGGAGGCAGGGGAGCAGAAGGGCCTTAAACTCCCGGTGCAAAGCGGAGGGCTCGGGATGCTGGGTTTCCTGAAAGGGGAGGCGAGCGAGCTTTCAGCCGGCTGTGGGCTCGTCCCCATGGAGATCGTCCAGGCTGGACAGGAGGAGGCGGTGGGGGATGAGGCCCAGGCAGGACGCAGAGGTGCCGGGACTGTCGGGACACAGAGGTGGAGAGAGGTGGCCAGATGAGGGTCCAGGGCTCAGGGCGGGTGGAAAGTCCCTGAGGACTCCCTCGCGCCCCTGGGTGGAGGCACGGGGGTGGTCCCCGCCCCCTCCACCGCAGCGGTGGAGCCCAGACAGGAGGCTTCGATCCCGAGGCTGGGGGCTGTCTGGAACTATTATTCATAAACATTTCCGCCCCGCGGGCTGAGCTGGGGTCCCAGCCCTGCGTGTCCGCCGGCCTCACCTGCGGCTGCCCTGAGCTCAGCCAGGTCTGGGAGCCAGTGGCGTCCCCTGGCCCAGCACCAGGCCGCCACCCAGGCGGGCGCTCCTCCACCTGGCTGGCCTCAGGCCGCTCGCCGGAGCCGTGGGGCTGCACGCAGACCAGGCCGCAAGGGGGTCCTGCTCTGTCGGCGGGGCAGCTTGCTGGGAGCCCCCACTGTGAGCTCGCCCCGGGGAGACTGCAGACAAGGTCCCGGCTGCGGGGAGGCGCGCGGAGGAAGCCCCTCCACGCTCCAGATTCCCCGGCGGGTCTGGTCGCTGCTCCATCGCCCAGTCGTGGCCGAGTCTTTGCCGCCCGGGGCCGGCAGCCCGCCAGGCCTCCCCGTCCTCCACGACCTCTCTGAGTTCGCTCAGACTCATGTCTGTTTGCGTTGGCGATGCCATCCAGCCCTCTCACCCTCTCGTCCTCTTCTCTTCCTGCCCGCAATTTTCCCCCATCAGGATCTTTTCCAGGAGTTGGCTCTCTGCCTCAGGTACCACTGGACCACTGAGGAGGTCCCCCAGAGGGGGGCTCCGAGGAAGGAGAAGGGAGTCACTGGGCCAGAAGGCCCGGTTCTCACGTGGGTCTGTGCTAAGGCCCCGAGGCAGGTGCAGCGAGGCCCTGCTGCTGGGGCGGTCGATGGAGGCAGGGGAGCAGAAGGGCCTTAAACTCCCGGTGCAAAGCGGAGGGCTCGGGATGCTGGGTTTCCTGAAAGGGGAGGCGAGCGAGCTTTCAGCCGGCTGTGGGCTCGTCCCCATGGAGATCGTCCAGGCTGGACAGGAGGAGGCGGTGGGGGATGAGGCCCAGGCAGGACGCAGAGGTGCCGGGACTGTCGGGACACAGAGGTGGAGAGAGGTGGCCAGATGAGGGTCCAGGGCTCAGGGCGGGTGGAAAGTCCCTGAGGACTCCCTCGCGCCCCTGGGTGGAGGCACGGGGGTGGTCCCCGCCCCCTCCACCGCAGCGGTGGAGCCCAGACAGGAGGCTTCGATCCCGAGGCTGGGGGCTGTCTGGAACTATTATTCATAAACATTTCCGCCCCGCGGGCTGAGCTGGGGTCCCAGCCCTGCGTGTCCGCCGGCCTCACCTGCGGCTGCCCTGAGCTCAGCCAGGTCTGGGAGCCAGTGGCGTCCCCTGGCCCAGCACCAGGCCGCCACCCAGGCGGGCGCTCCTCCACCTGGCTGGCCTCAGGCCGCTCGCCGGAGCCGTGGGGCTGCACGCAGACCAGGCCGCAAGGGGGTCCTGCTCTGTCGGCGGGGCAGCTTGCTGGGAGCCCCCACTGTGAGCTCGCCCCGGGGAGACTGCAGACAAGGTCCCGGCTGCGGGGAGGCGCGCGGAGGAAGCCCCTCCACGCTCCAGATTCCCCGGCGGGTCTGGTCGCTGCTCCATCGCCCAGTCGTGGCCGAGTCTTTGCCGCCCGGGGCCGGCAGCCCGCCAGGCCTCCCCGTCCTCCACGACCTCTCTGAGTTCGCTCAGACTCATGTCTGTTTGCGTTGGCGATGCCATCCAGCCCTCTCACCCTCTCGTCCTCTTCTCTTCCTGCCCGCAATCTTTTCCGCCATCAGGATCTTTTCCAGGGAGTTGGCTCTCTGCCTCAGGTGGCAAAAATCACCCAGCAAACAGCACCTATAATAATAATAATAAGAGTTGTACCTGCCCGGAGCAGCTGAGTGAGGCTTCCCAGGCAACCCCGGTTACTCAGGTCAACTGGCCGTCCTCTCTGGGCTTGGCAGGAGGGATGCTGGCAGATAGAGACAAATGACGACGCGATTTGGGAAATGACGGTCAGGGTGCGGCTGGCTGATGGAATCCTGTGCAGACGCGCCGGGGCATCCCACCCACTGGTTCGCTAGCGGCCCTGGGTCGGCCACTGGACTCTCTGGGCCTCAGTTTCACCACCTGTGAAATGGGTTGTGGTTTGTGCCATGAGGCAGACCTCTGAGGCTTGGAGCTGTGAACTGGGTGTGAGGGACACGGTGGCCTTGTGAAATGAGTCCCACCCCCGCTAGGACGCAGGGGAGGCCAGGGCCCCTGCCCTGGGGGTGTCCCCAGAGCCTGGATGCAGAAGGCGGGCAGGCGGGAAGGGCCGCCCCTCCCTGCAGGGGACCCGGGCTCTCTCTGGACTCCCGGAAGGGCCTGCAGCAGGTCTGTGAGCCTCGGTTTCCCCAGCTCTGAAATGGCCTCACCGACTGGCCTGCCATGAGTGAGCGGGCCCCCACCTCTGTGCTGCTGGCACCCCCGAAGGATGGGGGGCCACCCCCGCCCCAGAGCCTGTGGTGGAAGCCAGATGTGCGGCAGGCTGGGCCGGGGGTGGGTCTGGAGGAGGCGGTTCTGGGAAGAGGTGGAGACGGTTCTCAGAAACCCCGAGACCCTGAGGGACCCATCCCCTTTCTCAGAAGCGCTCCCCGGGCGCGGAAGGCGCCGGGGCGGGAGAGGGGGCCGCCGCGGGGAGGGCGCCGGGACCACTGTGGACGCCGCCCCCATCTCCCCCTTCCAGTCCCGGCCCCCAGCCAGGCCAGGGTCGTCCACCTCCTGCCTGTTCCCCGAGGGCCCCCTCCTTCCCCTCCAGGCCCTGCGTGCCCCCGCCCCTCGCCTGCACCCCGCAGGGCCCCACCCTGCTCCCTCCTGGGCCGCTCACCCCAAGCGCCCAGAGTTCACACCAAAGCTCAGTCGGGGGCTGCTTCTGCCGGCCTGGCCCCGCCCACCGGCCCCTCCCCGCACTGGGAGGGGCTGGCCCGCTGATGGGCAGCTTCTCCCTGATGCTCCAGGCCTGTGGTCATGCTGGCCACAAGCGGCCCTCCACAGGGGGCCCTCTGTGGGAGCCCTCCCCCAGGAACGGGACTCAGCCCTGGCCCTCACCCCCTGCCCACCGGTGTCTGGGCGGGCCACCCTGGGGCGACCAGGCCACCCTGCTGTCGAGCTGGGAATGACCGCCACAGGCTCCAGGCTGGCCAGCTGCTCATTGTGGAGAGCGGGGGTCCCTCCGGGGCCGCAGGAGGCGAGACGCGGGTCCCTGGCCAAGTGCTCACACCTGAGGCCTGCCACGTCCCAGGTGGCCCAGAACGAAGGTGGGGCTCCGGCGGGCAGTGGCGGGGCTGAGAGGCCGGGGCCTCGCCCGGGTGTCGGGCAGGAGACTCTAAGCAGAAAAGGGGGAGCAAGTCTTGGTCTGAGAGCCGCCCCCTCCCACCGAAGACCAGGCAGTTCTCCCAGGAGCCAGAGCCTGGCGGGGAGGTGGGGGTGGGAGAGGGGGTTAGACCCACCTCCGCAGCCCCCAGGGGTCTCCATGGGGCGACTCTCTCCAGTTAGGCTCTGCCCGCGCTCCCCTGGGGGTGGCACAGCCCTAACTGCCAGGTGTGCCAGCCCCCCTCCCGCCCCGGAATCCCTGATCGGCCACTGTAGCTTCCAAAGCGCCCAGCGCCGGGTCCCTGCCGCGGACAGCAGAGGCTTCACGGAAAGCACGGAAACAAAAATGAGAAATAAGTCCCGGAGGCGGAGGAACGGGCCCGGGGCCTGCGGGAGGGGTGGTGAGATGGGGCGGTGGAGGCGGGCCTGTCCCGATCCCTGGGGCGTCGCACAGTCGCCCGGCCCCACGGTCCCACCCCCAGGGCCGCAGCCTAAGGCTTGCCACCCCGGATTTTTAAAATTGAGTAAAACTGAATTGTAAAATTGACTTTGTGTAATATTTTGCAATGAACCATTCACTGGTTTTCAGTATATTCATGGTGTGAGCAAGCATCCCCTCTGGTCCCAGGAAAACCCCCAAAGGGGCCCGTTTCCGTCGCCGTCACCCCCTCCCAAGCCCCTGACCACCAGGAGGCCCCTCTCCGTGTCTGGGGACCGGCCTGGTCTGCATGTTTCCCATCGTGGAGCCGCACCCTGTGTCCTCCTGCGTCCACTCCTCTCAGGGAGCGTCGCGTCCCCAGGGCCCCTCCACGTGGGAGCCAGGGTCGGGGCTCCGCTCCTCTCTCCACGGAGGGAGGCTCCGCGCGGAGGGGCCACGCCACTGCTTCCGCCTGCGGCTGCTCTGAGCGCAGGTGCGCAAAACGCCCGTTTTTGAGTCCCTGCCTTCGGTTCCGGGCGCACACCCGGGAGCAGGACTGCCGGACCTCTTGGCAATTCTGTTTAGCTTCCCAGGAGCCACCAAGGGGCTTGCCAAGGCGGCTGGCCGAATACAGCTCCAGATTCACCGTCGTCACCTTCGTCCTCCGGGGCACATGTCCGCCTGAGAAAGTGGGGGGTGGAACCCAGAGGCTCGAGGAGGTGGATGCCCAGCCCAGCTCGGCCAGATCATGGTTCCGACCCCAGCCCGCTCCCCCTTTGACCTCAGTTTCCCCACTGGACAAGTGGGCAGGCGGGGTCAGAACAGGGCCTCAAATCCTGGCGGCGGCAGCCGTAGCAGCACTTGTTTCCAGGACTCGCTTTCAGAAGCCTGTTGGTCTGGATGGACGTACCAGGGGTCGTCCGGCCTGTTGACTCCTGGGGGGCGCTGGTCAGGGCGCGGGCATTGCCTGCTGTTGCCATGTGGTAAGCGCCACAGACCTGGTGCTTTAAACCACGCGCGCTGCTGCCTTCCTGCAGCTCAGACCTCGGACGCGGTCTCGCCGGCGCGGGCCGGGCTGGGCCCCTGAGGCCCCAGGGAGCACTGGCTCCCGCCCGCTCCAGCGTCCGCCCCCCTGCGTCCTCACAGCACGTCCTTCTCGGCCCCTGACCCTCCACCATCCTCTTACGAGGCCCGTGACGGCACCGGGCCCCCGGGGGTCTAGGGCCAACTCCTCTCAGGGACCTTCACGTGAGCCCTCCCGGAAGTCCCCTCTGCTCTGTAAGGTGGTGTGTCCCCTGGGCCTGGAGGTTCGGGGTGGGGCCTGCGAGTCAGACCATCTCAGAGGACACCCCGCGTCCCGCCTCCCTCGCCCAGTGCCTGCCGTGCAGCCTGGACACCATTCGTCGCTTCTGAGGCTGCAGGCGCACTCTGGCCCCGAGGGTCGACGTCTCCAGCCTCCTCCCGTCCCTGCCTGAGTCAGCAAGCACTTCCGGAGCACTGGCCGTGCTCCAGGGCCCTCCAGCGGGGCCAGCCTGGTGGGCAGGCCTCCCAGGCGGCTACCCAGGGCTCCGCGCTTGGTTGAATGCTCAGCGGCCGCCGTCTTGAGCGTCCTGACCGTCGGACCTCTGACCTTGTGTCTGGTAAGCGACGTGCACGGGGACGCCTGAGCCGGACGCGAGCTCAGGACGCGTGCGCGGAACTCGAGCCCGGTGCCTGCTGCCCCTTCGGCACCGCGGGCCTCCACGGTGTCAGCAGAAGGTCCCCGTGTCCGGAAGTGAAACCGAAGGCCCCGGGTCTGGGGCTGTTTTGTCTGCCCTGAGAACAAAACACACACGCGCAGTCTGCACGACCCAGCATGTCCGTGGCGATTCCGCACCTGGGAGACACGTGGTCGGGTCATCCGCAGGCACGGCCTGTGCTGCACAGGAGAGACGGTCACATCCCTGCTGACCGTTCAGACTTGTACTTTCTCTTTATTTAAAAAGACCCCGACAAGCCACACATGCTGGCTGTACAGCCCAAGGAACTATAGTCCATGTCTTGTGATAACCGACGAAGGAAAATAATTTCAAAAATAACCTATGTGCATACGTACCGCTGAACCAGCCGAAACACTGTTAGCCAGCTATACTTAACCAAAATATATATATGAAGAAAACAACCAAGAAGTCCTTATTAATAGGTATATTTTAAAAGACACTGAATCCCAAGTGTGAAAGAACATAACAAGTGGAGAGAGAGAGGCTGAGGGAGAAAGGAGAAAGAGGGCATTTTAGCACCTTGAGCGACACTTTGTTTCTTGCTTTCAGAGCAGGCGGTCCTGCGTTTCCATTTTGCAGCGAAACTCCACCGGCTACGCCTCGGGTCCTGCCCCCGGGGCCCCGGGGGGTGGCTGTGAACAGACGGGCGTCCAGCGGCGGGGGCGTTCAGAGATACATAAACATTTTTGAACGGAAAGTAGACAAAGACAGTGACAGGACCCGGGGAGGAGACTGGGGAGAGGGGTCACGTATTTGGTGTTCGATCGCTCCGTTGTGTCCGGCCCCTTGCGGCCCCACGGACTGCAGTGCGCCAGGCTTCCCGGTTCTTCTCCGTCTCCTGGAGTCTGCTCAGCCTCACGTCCACGGAGTCGGAGGTGCCGTCCCTTGCCGTCCCTTCTCCTGCCTTCAGTCTTGCCCAGCATCACGGTCTTCACTGAGTTCGCTCGAGAGCGCCGCGTCTGTGAGCGAGAAGCAGCCCCTCGAGGTTCGTGCCGAGGGTGGCCGCGACCAAGAGGCAGCAGAGGATGGCCCGAGCGTGGACCGGACGCGGCCCGTGGCCTGCTGTTTCCAGTAAAGCGTTACTGGCCCGCGCACAGCGACGCCCGCTCACGGCACACCCCGGCTGTGCTTCCACGACCCGGTGGGCTGCGCTGTCCTGGCCAAGACCGGCTGGCCCGGAAAGCTGCCCTCGGGCTCTGGCCCTCTGCCGCCTGGAGCAGAGGAGGGGGCCGGGAAGAGGTGAGGCTCAGCAGGCAGGACGGAGGACGTGGGGCAGCCCGAGCCTGGGGGCCGGAGGAGGGCGCGTGGACGGCGTCTCTAGCTGGGACATGGTGACAGGGACACAGGAGGACCCTGAGGCCAATGACTCTGGCCGGACTGGGGGCCTGGGGCAGTGGCATCGGCTCTCGGGGGAGGAATCCTGGGACCCGTGGGCCTAGAGCCTTCTGGGGGCCCGAAGGGCTCGGGTCGAGCTCCCCAGTGGGCCCTGGTGGTCCTGCTGGCGACCTTCAGAGGGGCTCCTGTGCTGTGGGAGGGTCACCTGGCGACTGAAGGACAGGAGCCCCCCAGCTGGAGTCCCTGAGGGTCCGAAGTCGGCGGGTGTGGAAGTCCTCCTGGCGGCCGGCCAGCGCGGAGGACCCAGAGTCGAGAACGGTGCCCCGGGCGGAAGTCCTGGGCCACCATCTAGGGGGCTTCTCGAGTGTGTGGGGACACTGTAAGTGACCAGGGCAGAGATGCCCACACCCAGGGGGGCAAGGCTGGCCGGGGGGCGGGTCCAGCCCAGACAGAGCTCCAGGTGACGGTCAGAGGCCTGGAGGCTGCATCCCACCGAGAACCGGGGCACTGGCGCCTGCACGGACGGCTCATGGCCAGGGACGGTGCCCCGGGCAGGCCTGCAGCCCCGCTGGCCGCCCCTCCCCCGCGCCCGGCCTGACCCCCGCACCCGCCTGGGCCCCGCGGCCTCCTGCGCTCCCGGCCCCGCCTGGCACAGACCCTGGTGCTCCAGGGACGCCCGGAAGGATGGGCCGCGGAGAGGCCCGGCGATCAATAGCTCCATCACCCGCGGGGGCGGGCGGAAGCCAGGCCCGGGAGGCGCCTGCTGGCCCCCACTCCGCCCTCCAGGAAGGCGGATGAGACTCAGGGACCCTCTTGAGCGAAGCCGGGCACCCGCCCGCCGCCCGGCACCCCTATCTGCCGCGGAAGGACCCAGTTCCTGAATTGCTCGGATGGGCCGCATCGCAGGCCTCCGCCGAAGCCGTTAATAGCCTGGGCCTAATGTTTTATTGTTGGTTTTAAAAGTGTAATTAGTTCAAGTGTAAACAGAAAAAACCTGCTTAATTAAGAATTTTTAAACAGGGGCATAAAAGCGCTGGCGGAAACACTGCGAACCCCTAACTGCTTTCATAAAATCGATCGAGAAGAGGCCCGGCGCGCACGGGCGGGGCGGGGGCGCGGGGGCTGCGGGCGAGCCTCCGGACGGATGCCTTGCGCCGAGCGGGCGCGGGCCTCGGGGACCTGCCGGTTTACGATCGGGGTCTGGGGACCCGTGCTTAATGATTTTTACGCATTAGTGGAGATGAGAGTTGGCTGAGACCTGGCTGTTTAAGGAGCCTTTATGGGTGGCTTGGAGCCGAGTCCCGTGACCCTGGGGCCGCCTGGGTGGCGAGGCCCTGGGCCTGACCCCGTCTCGGGTTGGTGGCCGGCCATCCCCTCCACGTGGACCACACACACGGGCTGGTGGCCCGGGGAGCTCCGTGGTCACCGGCTCACCTCCCGCCTGTCGGGCCTGCCCCTGCGCGTGTGGACGCCCTCCTCCGCGTCAAGCGCCTGCACTTCCCGCTGGATGCGGGCGGCGCCTGCCTTCCACGGGCCGGCGGTGTCCACAGAGGTGCTGGGAGCTTTGGAGGAGCCGGGGTTCAAGAGACGGGCTGGACCCGGCTTCCGGGGAGGGGCGGTTGGGACTATCGCCCCGAGGCCATGCAGGCCCCTCTCACGGAGTCCTGGAGTCTCTCTGCTTGAAAACATTGGAGAAGCACAGGGGAAGCCCAGAGAGCCGAGCGCTGGCTGGCCCCAGGCGGAACAGACGGGCGCCTGCGGGTTCGGCGTCCTGAGCGCTGGGGTCCAGCCCCAGCCCAGCCCTGCGAGGGGTGCCCTGCTCCCTCACTCTCTGCCCCCAGCGGCTTTCTGAGAAGGAGGATCCCGGTGATCGCACAGCACTGGGCGGGTCGAGGTTGGGATCCGGCCCCACTTCCCGTCTCGGAGGCTTGTGGGTCGAGAGGGGCTGGTGGCCTTCCCCTCTGGGCCCTGAGACCCTCCTTGGTCCGTCCAGGCTTGCTCCCCAGGGATGGGGACGGGGGTTGGAGCCGGCCGGAGCCACACGGTCGACGCGGTTGTGGCTGCAACCCGTGGCCAGAATGCCGCCCGCGGGCTGAATTAGTTCCAGAAAAACCTGCTTAATTAAGAATTTTTAAACAGGGGCATAAAAGCGCTGGCGGAAACACTGCGAACCCCTAACTGCTTTCATAAAATCGATCGAGAAGAGGCCCGGCGCACGGGCGGGGGCGCGGGGGCTGCGGGCGAGCCTCCGGACGGATGCCTTGCGCCGAGCGGGCGCGGGCCTCGGGGACCTGCCGGTTTACGATCGGGGTCTGGGGACCCGTGCTTAATGATTTTTACGCATTAGTGGAGATGAGAGTTGGCTGAGACCTGGCTGTTTAAGGAGCCTTTATGGGTGGCTTGGAGCCGAGTCCCGTGACCCTGGGGCCGCCTGGGTGGCGAGGCCCTGGGCCTGACCCCGTCTCGGGTTGGTGGCCGGCCATCCCCTCCACGTGGACCACACACACGGGCTGGTGGCCCGGGGAGCTCCGTGGTCACCGGCTCACCTCCCGCCTGTCGGGCCTGCCCCTGCGCGTGTGGACGCCCTCCTCCGCGTCAAGCGCCTGCACTTCCCGCTGGATGCGGGCGGCGCCTGCCTTCCACGGGCCGGCGGTGTCCACAGAGGTGCTGGGAGCTTTGGAGGAGCCGGGGTTCAAGAGACGGGCTGGACCCGGCTTCCGGGGAGGGGCGGTTGGGACTATCGCCCCGAGGCCATGCAGGCCCCTCTCACGGAGTCCTGGAGTCTCTCTGCTTGAAAACATTGGAGAAGCACAGGGGAAGCCCAGAGAGCCGAGCGCTGGCTGGCCCCAGGCGGAACAGACGGGCGCCTGCGGGTTCGGCGTCCTGAGCGCTGGGGTCCAGCCCCAGCCCAGCCCTGCGAGGGGTGCCCTGCTCCCTCACTCTCTGCCCCCAGCGGCTTTCTGAGAAGGAGGATCCGCGGTGATTGCACAGCACTGGGCGGGTCGAGGTTGGGATCCGGCCCCACTTCCCGTCTCGGAGGCTTGTGGGTCGAGAGGGGCTGGTGGCCTTCCCCTCTGGGCCCTGAGACCCTCCTTGGTCCGTCCAGGCTTGCTCCCCAGGGATGGGGACGGGGGTTGGAGCCGGCCGGAGCCACACGGTCGACGCGGTTGTGGCTGCAACCCGCGTGGCCAGAATGCCGCCCGCTGGACAGGCCTGGACCCTGGGCTGACCCAGCCCCGTGCGGCCCAGGCGTCGGAGCCGGCGATTCCTGGCTTCGAGGCCCGGGCTCGGATCCGCTGAGCCACACAGAGGCCTCTGGGGCAGGCCCGGGCGGAGGAGAGCCTCCCTGTCCAGAAGGCGAGGCTACCGGCAGGAGGCCACCGGCAGGAGGCCTGCGCTCCTTGTCCTCGAGTCAGGGCAGGAGGAGCCCCAGGGCCCCCTCAGGTGACCAGAGAGGCGGGATGGCCGCCTGAGGCTGCCCAGCGGCTCCAGGTAGGGGCTTGTCTTCCTAGGGGCCAGGCGGATCCCCTTGGGTCGCTGCCCGTGGCACTGGGGTGTCTGAGCGGAGCCCCTCAGTCCGGGGGTGCTCCGTGTGCACCGGAGATACACGGAGGGAGGCCGGGGCCGGCATGGAGGCTGCTGCCCGAAGCCCCGCCTGCTGGAAGCCGCAGCCACGGAGGCAGATCAATACCTGGAGAGGCAGACGGCCTGGGGATCCTCTCCTCTCACTGGAGGTGCCGGCGGGGAGGGGGAGGGGGCCAGATGTGCAGGCGCGCTGTCCCCGCTGGCCCGCGGTGGGGGCCTCGTCCCCGCGCAGCGGGCCTCTTGTTTGTGAGCCTCTCTCTGTCTCTCTCCATGTCTCTGTGTTTCTTTGTCTTGGTGTCTCTTTCTCCTTTCCTGTTGGCCTTTGCTTCTCTGGGTAAGTCTCTGTGGGTCTCTCTCTTATTTTTTTAAAGAATTTATTTATGTATTTTCACCTTTCGGCCGCACGACAGGCGGGGTCTGAGTTCCCCGACCAGGGACGGAAGCCCACCCTCCGAGGTGGAAGCAGCGCCGTCACCGCGGGGCTGCCGGGGGCCCGCTCTGTCCCTCTCGGTCTCCGTTTCTCTATCGGCCTCTGTCCGTCTCAGGGTCTGTCCCTCTCTTCCTCTCTCTCAACCTCTGCCCTGCTTTGACTCTCTCTTTCTCTCTCCCTCCCTGAGTCTGGATTAGGATCTGAGTTCCACCCCGGAAAGTGCGCCCAGGAGCCACACGGTCGACGCGGTTGTGGCTGCAACCCGCGTGGCCAGAATGCCGCCCGCTGGACAGGCCTGGACCCTGGGCTGACCCAGCCCCGTGCGGCCCAGGCGTCGGAGCCGGCGATTCCTGGCTTCGAGGCCCGGGCTCGGATCCGCTGAGCCACACAGAGGCCTCTGGGGCAGGCCCGGGCGGAGGAGAGCCTCCCTGTCCAGAAGGCGAGGCTACCGGCAGGAGGCCACCGGCAGGAGGCCTGCGCTCCTTGTCCTCGAGTCAGGGCAGGAGGAGCCCCAGGGCCCCCTCAGGTGACCAGAGAGGCGGGATGGCCGCCTGAGGCTGCCCAGCGGCTCCAGGTAGGGGCTTGTCTTCCTAGGGGCCAGGCGGATCCCCTTGGGTCGCTGCCCGTGGCACTGGGGTGTCTGAGCGGAGCCCCTCAGTCCGGGGGTGCTCCGTGTGCACCGGAGATACACGGAGGGAGGCCGGGGCCGGCATGGAGGCTGCTGCCCGAAGCCCCGCCTGCTGGAAGCCGCAGCCACGGAGGCAGATCAATACCTGGAGAGGCAGACGGCCTGGGGATCCTCTCCTCTCACTGGAGGTGCCGGCGGGGAGGGGGAGGGGGCCAGATGTGCAGGCGCGCTGTCCCCGCTGGCCCGCGGTGGGGGCCTCGTCCCCGCGCAGCGGGCCTCTTGTTTGTGAGCCTCTCTCTGTCTCTCTCCATGTCTCTGTGTTTCTTTGTCTTGGTGTCTCTTTCTCCTTTCCTGTTGGCCTTTGCTTCTCTGGGTAAGTCTCTGTGGGTCTCTCTCTTATTTTTTTAAAGAATTTATTTATGTATTTTCACCTTTCGGCCGCACGACAGGCGGGGTCTGAGTTCCCCGACCAGGGACGGAAGCCCACCCTCCGAGGTGGAAGCAGCGCCGTCACCGCGGGGCTGCCGGGGGCCCGCTCTGTCCCTCTCGGTCTCCGTTTCTCTATCGGCCTCTGTCCGTCTCAGGGTCTGTCCCTCTCTTCCTCTCTCTCAACCTCTGCCCTGCTTTGACTCTCTCTTTCTCTGTCCCTCCCTGAGTCTGGATTAGGATCTGAGTTCCACCCCGGAAAGTGCGCCCAGGAGCTCCAGCGCAGGCTGGGGGAGTCAGGCTCGCCGCCCCGTGGGCCTGGGGCCCTCACTCCGTCCCTGGCGGAGAGTCCTTTCTCTGCAGAGCGCTTATTCGCGCTTGAACAAGCTCCCCCTGTAAAGGCCATGAGATCTCCACGGGAGAATCCTGTTCTGGCCATGCCGTGCTTTTCTGGAGGGTTCCCAGCCCCCCAGCCCCACCCACGGCGGGCCATGCCCCGTCTGGTTGGCCCTCGTCCTCTGTGAGCTGGGGTTCTGGGCCGCGGACGAGCAGGCCCGGCAGCTCCCCGTCCTTTCCCCACCTCTTGCGTGTTTCCTCCTAGGGGGACCCTGACTGAGTTCTCAGCCCTTTGGAACCTCAGGGCTCTTGTCTGTAAAGCGGGCGTGAGTTTTAGAAAATGACTCCCATTGCCTGAGACGAGCAGGGCTCCCTCCGCAGGCAGAAGCTTGTGGGTGTGAGAAACGGGAAGCTGGCTGCCCACGGCCCCGAGAGGGAATGGTGGCGGGACCTTCGAGCTGAAGCGGGCGGCCGCAGGCTGGACCCGGCAGCCCAGCGCGGGCACCAGAACCCGGAGGTGGGGGCCAGCAGCCGCCTGCCTCCCTCGGGCTCAGCGGGAGAGAGACAGAGGAAAGAGGAGAGAGGGCAGCAGGAGAGGGACACATCCCTCTGGGTCCCCAGAGCAGTTCAAGGCTCTGATTGGATACTTGGACAGCGATACCTATATGGCTGAGACTGACTCAGCCCGCAGGCCCCGCCCACCAGTGATCACCTCCAGCTTCTTTCTTTCCGTCCCCAGCTCGGTGCCCCCTCCTCCAGGCAGCCTGCCTTGTCTGCTCCTCCGTGAATTTCTCCAGATTGAAATCCTCCGTCTGGCCTGGCCCTGGGGTGTGCTTGTCCGGCTCTGTCCTCGCCCCTCCAGGCCACGGGCCTCCCGGCATCTCTGCCCCTCTGCCCATATTATCCACAGTTCACGCTAGCCAATCTCGCCTCCCAGCCCACCCCTCAGTTTCATCTCTTGGAGTATCCCGGGGCTCCTCAGGGGGCTCTAGTGGTCGAGAACCCACCGGCCCGTGCCGGAGACCGAAGAGACGTGGGCTTGGGCCCTGGGTCAGGAAGGTCTCCTGGAGGAAGACATGGCCACCCGCTCGAGGATTCCTGCCTGGAGAATCCCACGGACAGAGGAGCCTGCTGGGGGTCCACGGGGTCGCCAAGAGCCAGACGCGACTGAAGCGACTCAGCGCTCACGCACGCAGCCGCGTCTCGACCAGGGAGGGCCCAGGGAGCGGGGGAGGAGCGCTGCCAGGCAGCAGCCCACCCGAGAGGAGACCCGCGGGAGGCCTGCTGAGACGTGAATTTCAGAGAAGTGGCAGAGGCGTTCTGGTCGGCAGGTGTGAGCTCTGGTGCACACTCCTGTCTGCACGCACCTCCCGCTGCCGACCACTGCGACGACGATTGCGCCTTCCCGCCCCCACAGGCTGCGGGGGAGGCGGGGCGGCGCCCCGTGGCGCCTGGGGGTGGGGCCTGGACCTCCGCTAGCCCCTCAGCACCCCCACCCGGGGCCCACTTACACTAAATATTCAGTGTTCAGCTGAACTCACAAGCAACTGATTGTATTCGGTGGGGCAGGCTCTGCAGGGCCTGGCTGACTTCCTGGCATTTATTAGGTACCTACAGTGGGGCTTAGACATCCCCCTCGGAGGTGAGGGCGGGACCAGGGGTCGCAGAGAGGCCCATGGAAAGGCCTCCCAGGGGAGCGTGTGGCCGGGACTCTGGAGCCCCTGGCCCAGCCATGCCTGGCGGCCGCGTCCCTCCCAGAGCTCTGGCGCGCGGATCGCGGATCGATGGCTTCGTTCGTGTGCTTGCGGGAGCTGCAGCCCTGATCGAATCAGGCAGGGAAGGGGGCGGGGTGGGCGGCCAGGGGGGTGGGGGCGGGGTGGGCCACGCGCATGCGCCCTCTGTGTGCTCCCGACCCGTGCGCGGCGGCGGGAGCCCCTGTGCCCAGCCGTGTAGGGGCCGTGCGTCCGCATCCGGCTGCCTGTCAGCCAGTGGCCTGTGCAGACGTCCAGCCGGCCTGTGCCCGGGTGTGCGTGTACACGCGTGTGGTCTTGTAGACTCGTGTGGACACGTGTGCACGTCGTGTGTGCGTGCGTGTGGTGGACCCCTGGCATTGTCCTCGGTGCTGGCGGCCTGGCTGTGTTGGAGAGACGCCCCCGGGGCACGGTGGTGGGACCAGGACAGCAGGGACCCTCGGGAAGCCAAAGGTGTCGAGGGTCCCGGGCAGACGGCTCTCCCGGGACTCTCTGACTTGGCTGCCCCCATGTGGAGGCCAGGCCGGTGGTCCAGGCGCCGCCTCCTCTTCTCCGGGTGGGCACTCGGCCGCCATCCCTCCAAAGCCACTCCATAAACTCCCAGTGTGGGAGGGACAGGGTCCGGGGGATCCAGAGACAGAGACTGAGAGGAGGGGCCGGGGGTGGGCGGCGGAAAGGCGCTGAGACACAGAGGGGGCCCCGCTTCTCTCTGTCTCTCTCTCTGTCACCTTTGACTCCCCAAGGCCAGCAGGGTAAGCGATCTGTACACAGAAACAGGAAGAAAGGAAGAAGCCCCCTGGGGGCACCTGCTCCCGGGGTTAAAGGACAGAGCTCTCTCCTCGCCTCAGCGGCCCCGGCCTTCATGCCGTCCTGCAGAGCTGGGGAGTCAGCGTCCCCAGAGCCGGTGGCGGGAGCCCCCGCAGGTGCCCACGCCCTTCTGGTTGCAGCCGCTGGCGCTGGCTTGTGCCGCTCTCCTCCTGAGGCCCGCGCTGCCCCCCTGTTGCTCTTAGGATCAGGGCCAGACTCCTCACAGCGGCCCCGTCAGAGGGGTCCTGCTGCCCACCCCTGCTTTAGAGAGAGAATCGCTGAGGCCTGGAGTGGGAAAGGGACTCAGTCAACCGTCTGAGTTCTGGCTCAGCTGGGAGAAGCCGGGGCCGGGCCTGAAATGGGGAGGGAGGGTGGACAGGCGCCTGGCGCGGGGAAGGCCTGCTCAGGGCCTCCAGGACAGAGACGCGGAGCCCCTGAAATGCCACCGTGAACGCACAAGCAGGTGTATCCACAGGCGAGGGACCCGCTCGGGTCCTGGGGACTCGAGTCTGCAAACAGTTGTGACAGTTTCAGTTCTTGTTTCTGGGCTGTGAGCTCAAGGGGGAGAGAGGAATCCGGGGATCGGCAGGTGCTGAGACCTGGCTGGGAGGGGAGAGGCGAGCGGTGCTGACGCGAGGTCGAAGCTTAGGGGCTGTTTAGGGCAGAGGTCAGAAGCACAGCCAACGCCGGCCATTGCTGCCTCTCAGAAAAGCGATCTTCATCTGGACCCCAATTGACTGGAAAAGTCCCCGTCCCTTCCTCAGCTGTGTTTCAACAGTACATCAGCTCTGTGATAGAGTTTCTTTCTTTCTGTCTCTTTTCTTTCCGGGCCATGTTGCGCAGCCTGCAGGATTTCCACTCACTGACCAGGGACCGAGCCTGGACCTCAGCTCTGAAAGCTTTGAGTCCTGTTCACTGCGCCACCAGGAAACGCTGACCCACACTGTGGCATATATTGAAACTGTGAGCTTTATTCTCATCACAAAAGTCATTTGTGAACCTTATAGACATTTCAGACCGTCCCGATAAAGGCAGGGAAAATGAAAGAGAAGTCTCCCCTCCCATCTGCCACAGGTTGAACAGAGCACCGCCGCCCCCCAAATTCATGTCCCCTGGAATCTCAGAATACGACCTTCTTTGGAAATAGGGTCTTTGAGGATGTAGTGAGTTAGGGGTCTATTGACGCTGTCTGGACCTGACTGAGGAGGAAGTGGCCTCGTGGGGCTCGACATCCACCGCAAGGACCAAAGTCCAGTGCAAGGAGCCCAGGATTGAGGACATCTGCTGAAGGCTGCTGGTCAACCTGACAGGCTCCTGGCCAGGCGGCCCGCTTCCACCTTCGGTCCCGCTGTGCTGAACAGGCTGGTCATGAGTTGCACCAGCTGCCCTCTGCAGTCCCTTTCTCATGTGATCCAGAAGATGAAGCTTCCAGGCCAGGCAGGCAAAACAGCGGTGGTCCTAGGGACGCTGACCAATGATGTGCATGTCCAGGAGGTTCTCAGACCCAAGGGTCCCAGAATCGCTTCCTCAAGGCCGGGGCCAAGAGCCCCACCTGTGGCCAGCTGGCCCTGGACCCCCCAAGGGCTGTGGCACTGGCCTCCCTCTGGTCCTCGTAACGGCCGAGAGGTGTGCAGGCCTTTCAGCAAGCCCCAGGAGCCCCGCCTCGCCACCCCGCACCCTCCGTGCGCTCCAAGGGCCGGAAGTTCGACGACACCGGGGGCCGATGAGCCAGCCTCGGCGACACGAACTAGCCCCAGATTCTAATGTGTTAAAATAAGATTTTGGATGCTAAAAGGAAAAACGTCTTGAGATGACATCATTCCGGATTTCGGGTGGACAGGAAAAGACAGAGAAACACACAAGGAATAAGGTGATAGGAAGGGCCGAGGCAGAGCCTGGAGTGGTGTGGCCACAAGCCAAGGACTGCCGGCAACACCAGGTGCTGGGAGGAGAGACCGGGTTTTTCCTGCTGACCCTCCAGAAGACAGCAGCCCTCTGACTCCACGTCTCAGACTCTGGCCTCCAGAACTGGGCAAGGGTGGACACTGTCACTTTAAGCCACCTGGTCCATGCAGCCTTGTTGTAAGGGCCCCAGAAGCACTCACACCTTGTCCCCCCTTAGAGTATCTGCCCTGACTCATTGGTGTGTGGACTTTCACCCTTTTTTTGTCCTTGGGAATCTTTTCTTCCGGTCTGTAGGTTCATCAAAGACACGCCTCTCTTGTCAACTGACAAGAACGTAAGACCACAGCGTGAATATTCTCTCGCTCAGCAGTCGTCACTGTAGCTACTGGGACACGGATAGATCATGGTTTGTTTATTTATTAACGATTCGCTTATTCTCGGTCTCGTTGCTGCATGTGGGCTTCCCCTAGTTTCGGTGAGAGGGGCTGCTCTCTGGGCGCAGCGCACAGGCTGCTCACCGCGGTGACCTCTCTCGTCGCGGCTCACGGGCTTCATGGCTTCCGGCGTGGGGGATCTTCCCAGAGCAGGGAGCAAACCTGGATCCCCAGCACTGGCAGGCGGATTCTTAACCACTGGACCACCAGGGAAGCCCTGACATCGTTTGCTGAACACACTGTCTTGTTTTGCACGCTTGTGTAGTTTCCAACTTTTTTCTGTTGGAAACAGGACAGCCGTGAGCATCCTTGAGCGTGGACACTTGGGCACACCTGGCGTTTCCCTTGGGGACACTCTCCGTGGAAAAGAGGCGCTCGTCAGAGACCATGAGGCAAGGACGAAGGCTTTGATGCGACGTTTTCTCAGATGATCTCCGACGCTCCTTGACCAAATGCCCGTCCTTTAGTTGGGTCTCAGCCTGTGCGTGCACCCTCATCCACGCCAGCCGTGGGAGGTGTTTCTTAGCCTTTGAAACATCAAAGTAGACAGTCCAGCAATTCCACTTCTAGATGTGCACCCAAAAGAACGGACAAGAGGGGCTGAAAGAGCAGGCGAACACGGGCGCCCCCCTCAGCGGGATTCACGGGAGCCCGAGGCAGGAACAGCACGGCGTCCGCTGGTGGACGGTGGGTAACACGCCGCGGTCGTCCAGGCTGTGGACTGCTGCTCGGCCCCAAGGGGAGGGGGCTCTGGCACCTGCTGCAGCTGGAACGAAGAGCCCCGAGCGTGCTCAGTGGAAAGGCAGACACGGAAGAACGCACGCACAGGAGGTCCTGGAGGACTCGGGTCCACAGAGACGGGAAGTAGGTGGTGGGCCAGGGGCTGGGGGCGGGGTGAGGAGTCAGTGTTTCGTGGGAAACAGTTTCCCTTTGGGAAGCCGAGACCGTTCTGGAGGTGATGGAGGGGCTGGAGGCACAGCCATGTGAGGGTGCTCAGGGCCATGAGCTGTGTGCTTAGAAATGGTTAAGGTGATGAATTTTTTGTTATGCAGAATTTGGAGGCGAGCATGGCAAGGCACTCCAGTGTTCTCGCCTGGAGAATTCCATGGACAGAGGAGCCTGGCGGGCTCCCGTCCACGGGGTGGCGAAGAGCCAGACACGACTGAGCAGCTCACTATCTGGATGTTACCACAATACGAAAACATTTTCAATGGGAAAAAGATGAGGCAACATGTACACGCCGTGAAATGCACAGATCCTGGTCTGTCGTCGGATACATTGTAACAAACGACCGCTGGTTATGTAAACAGAATCCTACCACATCTGAAGGCTGTGGTTCCCGTTTGTGAATTCTGCTTTTTCACGCGATTGGTTATTCTTACGGGAATTTCCTCCCTGTGGTTTTGCCCACTGCCTCAGGGTGGGCTGCGGCCCAGACCCAGAACCAACCGCAGTGGCCCCGAAGGGAGGTTGCTCTGTCTGGACACGGCACAGGTCTCGGCGCCCGCGTGGACGGGGCCAGGGGCCGTCTCCAGTCAGGGAGCGACAAGCGACGGGCGTGGACGCCACCGACACGCTTGCACAATCCCACCTGTGTCCAGAAGGAGACCCCCGACCACGGTCACATGCGCCTCTGGGGAGGGAGGACTGCGTCCGCTGCCTTTTTGCTCCGTTCTGAATGGCACGGCTGAAAATATCGTTGGGCCACTGCGGTGATAAAGTAAATGTACTCAGAATTTAAAGTTTACTGGGGCTTCCCTGGCGGTCCCGTGGGTAGGACGCTGTGCGCCCACTGCAGGGGGTGCAGTTTCCACCCCTGGTCGGGGAGCCAAGCTCCAGCACGCCACGGGGAGCATCCAAAAAAGGAGAACAAAGAAATGACAGGCGCTGCCGGAGCCCTTGTCCCCTGAAGGCAGAGCGTCCTCCTGAGCCCAGACCTGAAGACGCTTTCCTGGCCGAGAGGTCCGCCTCGTCTCCCCCGCCCCGCATCCGTCCCTCAGACTCCGTCCCCGGGTCTCTGAGGCTCGTGCCTGCTTTGGGCAGAGGACGGAGGGTCCCTTCCCAGCTCTGAGCCACCCCAGCCCCGGGGGGCCGGGTTCGTGCTGATGGAAGATGGGGAGGCAGACCCAGGGACAGGACACGGGTGAGTGGACGAACGGCTCAGAGGGTGGAAGGCCGGCGGAGGCTGATGGGGGGAAACGCAGGCAGGTGTCTTCACGGCAGGGGGGCAGCACTGGCCTTGGGATGGGCTGGGGCGAGAGGTCGCAGGTAGACGTGGAACGGGTGAAGGTCTAGGTGGGATGGGGATGGACGGACGCAGGAGCCAGTCTGTGGCGGGGCGGAGGGAGGAGGGGAGGGAGGGGTGATAGAGCCCGAGCAGCGGGCGGGCGACCGCACGTGTGGATGGAGGAACCAATCTAGAGGGGGACAGGTGTACGCTGTCGCTGTGAGTCCCATGTCCAGCAGGGCTGCAGCCCCGCTGCCAAGGCCTGGCTGGCCCTGGGGGGCTGCCCTTCCCGGCGTGGATATGCCTCTGCTCACCTCTGGGTCTCAGTCTCGCCCACATTTCAGCAGGGGACACGGGGAACCCAGAGTCCGCTCCACTGCCCCTTCCCCTGGCACCCCTGCTCCTCCTCAGGAAGGGCCGGTCCAGGATCCACGCATGAGGCGCGATCCACGCGAGGCGAGAGATGCATAGAGGTAATTAATCTACCGCGAGGGAGGAGTGTTAATACCTCGAAGACGCTGGGGACCCCCTGTCAGCTCCCACCAATTAGTGGCCTAACCCGTGTGGGTGCTCTCCGTGCTGCGGCTGAGTTGATTACTCTAATTAATTTTGCATCGACCTGCATGGATCTGCCGGGGAGCGCCGATGGGCCTGGGAGGTGGACGCCGCCCGCTGCACACGGCCCCCGCGGCCCCGCGACGCTTCCCGCCCCCCGGCCCCTCCCTCCGTGCACAGTCTGCGAGGTCAGACGCCCCCCACGGCCTCCAGCGTCCAGCCCCTCCCCGGGCGTCACCCCCGGGACAGGACAGGGCGCGGGTGCCGTCGGGAGCCTGGTTCCCAGGACGATGGTTGTGGAGGAGCCGGGGGCGCCTTCCAGGGCGGACGAGAGACCCCGCAGCCGGCCCGGCCTCAGGAGGGCTGCCCGTGCGAGAGCCCACGGACGGGTGAGGGCGCCGTTTCCATCCGAGGAAGCCTCTCTCCGGCAAGAACCAGACTCGCCTTTGCCCAGGCCCGGGGGGCTTCCTGCCACCGGGGGCCCAGCGCTCACAGCAGCCCAGCCCTGGGGATCGGAGGCCTCGCAGGGCTGCCTCCAGGCGTGGGCAGGGCTGGCCCCTCCAGAGGTGCCAGGGGAGCGTCCGCTCCTGCCTCCGGGAAGTGGGGTGAACTGGGGTTGGGGATTCACTGCTCTCCCCTGTTGATGCCGCATAGAGAATAAACACAGAGGAGCTAAGGAGAGCCTGTGGCACAGGGAGCTCCGGTCAGTGCTCTGGGATGACCCGGGCGGGGAGGAAATCTGGGCAAGAGGGGCTGCCTGTCTATACAGTGGATTCACTTTTACTCCAGCAAAAACTAATTTAGGGCTCCCCTGGTGGTCCAGTGGGTAAGGACACCGCCTTGCAGGGCAAGGGGCGCCGGTTCGATCCCTGGCCTGGGAAGATCCCACGTGCTGCGGAGCGGCTGGACCCATGTGTCCAATGACCGAGCCGGAGCTCTGGAGCGCATGCGCCCAGAGCCAGCGCTCTGCGACAACAGAGGCCGCCGCGATGGGAGGCCCACAGGAGCCAAAGAACAAAGACGGATGAAAATGGATAAACGAAAGACCAATAGAAGTGGCCCGCCTGCTCCCCTCCCTCCCCAACCCGACCCCCGCCCAAAATAAATAAATAAATAATTCTTTAAAAATAATAATAATAATAAGGAAAGCCAGCCACGTAGTGAGTCCTGAAGAGATCCTGATCCTTCCCTTACAGAGGGAAGGATGCTGCCATATTTCGTCTATCACAATAAGGAAGTGTAAATCGCCCAGTCATGACCAGCTCTGGGACCCCGTGGACTGTGGCCCGCCAGGCTCCTCTGTCCACGGGCTTCTCCAGACGGGGATGCTGGAGGGGTGGCCCCGCCCTCCTCCAGGGGATCGAGCCCGGATCTCCTGCTCTGCAGGCAGATTCTTTCCTGCCTGAGCCACCAGTACCAACGTAGTAAAAAGAGCGAATTCTCCAATCAAAACCATGCCAGAGTCCTTGAGATATAATGCTAACAAAACTTTCCTCACCAGAAATCTATGGGTGGTGACCGGCACAAATCCACGGCCTGAATGCTTTCGTGGCTAAAGGAGAAGACAGTGACTGTAAATAAAGCCAGCTTCTCAAGAAGGCCACCAGCTCAAAGCACAGCACAGGAAACCAGAGGAGCAAACTGATAAAAGGTGAAATGAACGACTCAGAAAAGGGGAACACAGCAGAGTTAATAAATAAACCCCATGGCTGCTGCTCTGAAGAAAATAAAAGGAAAATAAAATGCTCTGAAGTAGATAAACTAGCTGTTGGAATCAAGAGAGAAGAAACACATGAGAATGAGGAGTGAGAGAGAGGCCCTGAAACCGTAAATGCCGAGGCCATGTGGATCCAAGATAAAACCATGGAGCAGTCTATACTAATGAACTTGAAAACTGGGGTGAAATGGATGATTTTCCAGGAAAAACATAAATGACTTGCATTGACCCCACTCACAGCAACACCTGAGAGAGCTTCGCCTCAAGGTGAGGCGTCTCCACCCCAAAACCACCGGGAAGGAGATTTCAAACAGGTACTCGGTCACGCGTGTTTATAGCAGCACCATTCACAGCAGCCAGTGAAGCAGCCCACGGGCCCGTCCGCAGGTGACGGATACGCGCCTGCGTCCCTCCCCGCACGGGGGCATCGCTCAGCCCGGAGAGGCCGTGAAGCCCGGACCCCCGCCACCGCGCAGACGGACCCTGAGGACATGACGCTCAGTGAGAGACGCGGACGCGGGGACACACGGTGTGAGGCCACGGGCGGGAGGCATCCAGAAGAGGCCGGTCCACAGACACGGAGAGGGGGCTCCTGGTGGTCGGGGGCTGGGGGTGACTTCTGATGGGTTTCTTTTGGGGTCGTGGGATATACAGGCTCATGTATGACGGCTGGTTTTCTCTTCCTGACTCAGTTCATGCTCCGTGACAACCTCTAGGTCACCTTAGGAAGGTTGAGCGTTTTAGGAGCTCTGAATCAGGAGCGGAGATGACCCCCAGATACCACCACATCTCCACAGGCGACCCAGTCTCGCTGCTTTTATGGCTGAATAATATTCCACTGCATCTATATACCACGTCTTCTTCAGCCATTCGCCTGTTGATGGACATTTAGGTGGTTTCCTTGTCTTAGCCGTGGTAAGTAGTCCTGCTATGAACATCGGGGTGAGCGCATCTTTTAAGAAATTTAAAAAAAAAATTTTTTTTGGGCTACTTTTAATGGTCTTTCATTTATTTCTATCTTTGTTCTTTGGCCTGTGTGGGCCTCCCATTGCAGTGACCTTTCTTGTTGCAGTGCACTGGTTCCGGGTACATGCACTCCAGAGTGCCAGCTCATAATTGGACACACTGGTCCAACCACTCCGCGGCACATGGGATCTTCCCGGACCAGGGATCGAACTGGTGCCCCTGCACTGCAAGGTGGTGTCCCTACCCACTGGGCCGGCCACCAGGGAAGCCCGGGTGTGTCTTTTTGAATTACAGTTTTCTCTGGATATGTGCCCGGGTGGGATGACTGGGTCAGCTGGGAGTTCTGTGTTTAGCTGTAAGGCGACTCTACGTTTCACATGGTGAGTGAATGAGCAGGACAGCCGGCTCTGGTGAACTTGTGAAACCTTCCTGACGTCGCCACGTAACAGTGGCCCACGAGCGCTTCCTGTTGTTTTTCACTGGGACCGGCGTGTGCCTTGACCGGGGACAGGGATTCACGCGAGAGTAGGGTGCTGGGCGTGAGGCCACACGGAGCCTTGATCCGCACCACGTCTCCCCACATCCCTGCACCTCAAGACTGAGGGCTGAGTGGGACGGCGGGGGCCTTCGGATGGACTCACGCTGCCTTCTCTTTTCCATGAAGCCTTCCAGTCAATCCCTTCTGTGGACAGCAACGCGTCAGCATCGCCGGGGCAGGTGGACCCCGCCGTGGAGACACCGGCCAGCCCCATCAGGCAGGACGACAGCGTAGCCTGGGCTCCTCATGGCAGGGCAGCTGGAGCTTGTGCCCGCTGTGATGCCACACGGGGCCTTCGTGTCCCCCATGCTCTGATTATAGGAGACAGCCTTCTTTCAGCCTCCTAGACCTTCTCTGAGGCCCGATGGGCAGATTCAAGCAGTGGCTCATTAGAGAAGGCCGGGACACAAGGCCAGGGAGGAACAGAGCCAGGAGCAGCCGCAGGGTGAGGTGCCGGCTCCTCGTCTGAACACGCAGGCCTTCTGAGCTCCGTTTCAGAGACGGAGCTGCCTCCAGGTGGGAGAGGTTCACAAGGAGAGATGGCAGGCTTCCCACAGGCGCGCGAGCCCCGGGTGCGCTGGACCTGAGGACGGCGCCGTCGGCCCCCCACGCCGCCCGCCCTGCAGAAGCGCGTCCACCAGCTGGGCACGCCCTCTGGGCAGTCTCACTTTCCTCTCCAAGTGGGGGCACCATGGTTTTGAGGGCATTAGCCTGCTGGGACCCCTTCACCTGGAAAAGGACGAACACTCTCCTTTCCCACTTCACCCAGAGCTCCGTCTCCGAGATGTGGTTCGGCACAGGGGCGCGGAGAAGCCGGGCTTCCACGTCGAGGGGGACGGTAAGCTCAGGGGGATTCCCCACAGCTGAAATGAGAGAGGCCCTCGCTGCTGTTTTCAGATGGGGTCACGGATCGCGGAAACCCCACGAGAGTTCGTGACGCGCCACCATGGTGCGAAGATTGGTACGACGCTCGTGGGCAAAAGCAGCCATGGCTTCCCACGGGTGGGCAACCCCCGCGAGATCACAGACGGGAGAGAGGATCCATTCAAGACCCAACGAGAATGAAAGCTCAGGAGGCTCCCAGACCCCTCAGGCCCAGGCGGAACTTAAAACGCACACGCACACGCACACGCACACGCACACGCACACCTCTGAAGGACAGTTAACAGGGGATACATGAAGACACGCTCCAGTTGCTGGGGGAAAAGACCCAAGAATGTAAAAAAAAACCGTCGACACCCTCCACATCCATCCATACAATTTTATGTCAATACCAATCAAACTTCCAATCAGATTCCTTTCCCCAGGGTGAAGGAGAACCGAATAAAATCATCCTAAAGTTCGCATGGCGGGACGCACACGTGGGAGCTGCCAGGGTTTTAAGAACAGAGTTGATGGGGGCGGGGACCGCAAGTTTTTGCAAGAAATACACTGTGAAATGACAAGAGTTAGAAAGCCATCCCATCATTGGCCTGAAAGCTGATCCAGTATATACTGGGCTTCGTAGGTGACTCGGTGGTAAAGAATCCACCAGCCATGCCGGCGACTCAGGAGACGCGGGCCAGTCCCTCCCTGGGGTGGAAAGAGCGTCTGGAGGAGGGCATGCCAACCCACTCCTGTATTCTTTTTATTACTTAAAAAAAATTTTTTTTGAAATTTATTTACTTATTGAGGCCAAATAAAATTTGTTTATTTTTGGCTATTCTGGGTTTTCACGGCTACCACAGGCTCTTCTCTAGGTGCAAGGAGTGGGGGCTCCTCTCTAGTGGAGGGGAGCAGGCTTCTTGGCTGAGTGACTTCTCTTGTTGTGGAGCTCGGGCTCTAGGGCACACGGGCTTCCGTCGTTGTGGCCCACGGGCTCCATAGGTGCGGCTCCGAGGCTCTAGAGCACAGGCTCCCTCGATGTGGCTCACGGGCTCAGTTGCTCCACAGCCTGTGGGATCCTCCCGGATCAGGGATCGAACCCGTGTCTCCTACATGGGCAGGTAAGCTCTGCACTGCTGAGCCGCCAGGGAAGCCCTCACGCCCATGCTCTTGCCTGGAGAGCACTGTGGGCAGAGGGGCCTGGCGGGCTGCTGTCCATGGGGTCACACAGAGTTGGACACAGCTGAGCAGATACAAGTCCCTGAGGCATCTTTTCCTTTTCTGCAGCGGAGGCTGCTGTTGGCACGGCTGTCGTTACAGATAGAGTGACGTGGGTTTTCTCTTTGCTCTGACCTTTATTTATTCATTTGGCTGTGCCATATCTCCGGTGCAGCACGTGGGATTTTTAGCTGTGCCAGGTTGGAGATAGCTCCCTGACTGGGGATTGAACCTGGGGCCCCTGCCTTGAGTGTGCAGAGTGTTAGCCCTGGACAACCTAGGACGTCCCATGATTCGGGTTTTCTGTGTCTCTGCTTGCACCAAAGGAAACCCACTCCTGGTTGGAGGGGGGGCGGCGTCTAAAATCTCTCATGGCGGTAGAGATAGCCGTAGTAAGGCTGTAGCCTTCTTGACTTGTCTTTTACAATTGCAAGTTCCTTCCTGGGTGGAACGTTGCCATGATTGAGGAGAGGCGCGTGCAACCCTGCATCGCTGGGCGCAACCCCGCGACATGCGGTGGCCCGGGAGGTGGTAGCAACTCTGGCCCAAGTAGAGAGCTGACCTCGCCTGGACAACATCTTCCCTATCTCAGACATGCGAGCCGTCCCTTGCTGGGCAACCCATGACCCCAAACTTAGGGCCTTACAACAGCACCGTTCTTACATTTTTAAAAATATTTCTTTGTCTGACTGTACCTTGAAGCATGCGGGACCGGAGTTTCCCAGCTAGGACTCGAGCCTGCACTCAGGGGGAGGGGACCGTCCCAGGGCCTGACTCTCTTGGGCTGACCTGGAGTGTGTCGGCCACACCGGCCACGGTCTGGTCCCAGGAGAGGGACGAGGACGGGAGGCACGCCAGTTTCCAGACTCTGGCACCTCCGTCGACGGCCAGCCCCAGCCCAGACGCGGTCAGCAGGCGGCCACGCGGATCGCGCACAGGCCACGGGTACAGACCGCGGCACACGTACCGCACGTTGCCGACGACGGCGTGAACAGTGAAACGCCATGGCGCCCCAGGGTCGTGTGCGGGTGCGGGAGGTGGGCCGTCAACCAGACAGCACCGAGGACCTGAGGCTTTGAGCTGTAGTGCCCGAGAGTCCCTTGGGCCCCAAGGAGATGAGACCAGTCCATCCTAAAGGAAATCAGCCCCGACTATTCACTGGAAGGACGGAGGCGGAAGCTGACGCGCCAGCCCTTTGGCCACCTGATGCGAAGAGCCGACCCACCGGAAAGGCCCCTGATAACTGGGACAGATGGAGGCCAGGGAGAAGGGGACAGAGGACGAGAGGGTTGGATGGTATCACCGACTCAAGGCACAGGATTTTGAGCAAAGTCTGGGGGATCGTGAAGGCCAGGAAGCCTGGCGTGCTGCCGTCCATGGGTCGCAGAGAGTCGGTCGCGGCTGAGCGACCCAACACCCGGCACCGCTCCCCACGCCACTGCACCCCGTGAGGCGTGGCGAGGGCTGGTCATGCCATTCGACGGCTGATGCGGCCTCACTAAGTCTCACTTGTGCAGGAGAGGCCCGGAGCCGGCAGACTGAGAAGCCGGGACACTGCTAACGACCCGTGACGCTTCATGAAGTGATCAGGGGTGCACGGGCATCTCTACAACGGACTATCACTCAGCCGCGAAAAGAATGAAATTAAATCATTTGCAGTGACATGGATGGACCTAGAGATTTTCATCCTCAGTGATGTAAAGCAGAAAGAGAAACATGGCACGATGTCACTTATCTGTGGGATCTAAAATACGACACACGTCAGATGTCACTTATGTGTAGAATCTAAAAAATGGTGGTGGCTTAGCCGTGGTACAAAGGAGCTTATTTTTAAGACAGAGTCAGGGCTTCCCTGTGGGTCCGGTAGTTAAGAAACCACCTGGCAGGGACTTCCCCGGTGGTCCAGTGGTAAAGAATCCGCCTGCCAATGCAGGGGACACAGGTTCGATCCCTGGTCTGGAAAGACTCCACACGCTGTGGGACAACTAAGCCTGTGTGCTGCCATACGGAAGCCCCCACGCCTCAACCCTGTGCTCTGCAACAAGAGAAGCCACCCCAACGTAAGAAACCTGCCCATCGCAACTAGAGAGGAGCCCCTCACTCGCCACAACTAGAGAAAGTCCTATGTAGCGATGATGATCTAGCGCAGCCAAAAATAGAAAGAAAGAAAGAAAGAAAGAAACCACCTTGCAATGCAGGGAACATGGGTTCGATCCCTGGCCCGGGAAGATCCCACCTGCCGCAGAACAACGAAGCTGGTGGGTCACAGTTTCTGAGCCTTGAGGCCGCAGTTACTGACCCCGTGTGGTGCAAGGACTGACGTCCAGTCGCCCTGGAGCCTGTGCTCCCTCACCAGAGGATGGCCGCAACGGAAAGCCCTTGCACCACAGTGAGAGAGCAGCCCCCGCGTGCCACCGCTAAAGAGAGCCCCGCGGGCAACAAAGATCCAGCACAGCCAAACGTAAGTATTTTTAAAAAGGTAGAAACAGCCCAACCGCTCATCAGTGGATGATGGATAAACAATGCAGTCTCTCCGCGCACCAGAATATTGCTTGATCCCCAGCAGAGGTGCCGCCCCGCCCCCCACCCCACGTGGACGGAGCCTGAGGACACGACGCTCCCTGAGAGAAGCCGACGCAGGAGGGCGCACGGGCTGGGACCCGCGGAGGGGCGACGTCCGGACCCCGACGTGGACTCCTGCGTGGGTCCTGGAACAGAAAAGAGATATTCAAACCTGGTGAAATCCAAGTCAAGTCTATAGGACATAATCCGCATTAACTTCTCCTTTGTAACAAACACATCGGTGACAAAACGCTTCTGTGAGGGTCGGGGCTGGGGGTCTCTGTCTTATCTTTCCAACTGTTCTGTATGTCTAAGAGGATTCCAAAATACGGTATTTCTTTCTTTGTGTGGGCCAAAACCTGGTGGTTTTTTTCTCTTTTAGAAGGGAGAGACCTGTTATTTTAGTTCTAAGGGACAAAATTACCAATAATTGGGTTTTCTCAGTTGTTTTCAATATTTTCTAATTATTTCCCACCCGGATGACACATGACTTTTCTTTTTTTTAATCACAAACGGACCCTAATCTTTTGGTGCAGGTCATAGACAATGCATGAAGCCATTTTTTGCAACCGTCTTTAATATTTATGTTCTGTTAGTTTCCACAAATCTGTATGGGAGAAATCTCTAAATGTGTCTCTCCGGAATGGTGAGCCGGGTATTTCTGGTCCTGGTGGCGGATGATCCTTGTTTGGCTATGTTTTCGCCACCACAGACTCACGGTGTTTGTGTAATAAAAAATAAGAATGGGATTTATGTTTCTACCCGCGGACTTCTCCTGTGGCCTCCTGTGAATTTTCCCAATGACCTTTCCCAATACCCGCAGTAATTGATTCTCAATCAGATATTCAAATAGGTACTTGAAGAGAAGACACGGTGATTCGGCAACTTTGATGATAAAGAATTTTCCCTCGGCCCCTCCCCCACCCCGCCCGCTGCCCCTTGCCTCCTACCCAACCCCCACTTTCCCCGTCCCCCACTTTCCCAGTTTAGCCCCAACTTTGCGCCCCCCGCCCCCACCCCACTGGAGTCTTGCAAATATCTTTTGGTTTTAAGAGTTCCCCGGGGAAGCCTTGTTCTAAATGAGGTGTAAAAATCTAAGCGGCACAAAAAAAAAAAAAAAAAAAATAGCGAGAGGTTGGAATCAATACCCTCTTCACAGCTGCATCGATTAACAACCATATTCTTCATTTATTAATTATGAAGGGGGATTTCAGAGCTGCCGTCTCCTTCTTTGGCTGTGACATGGCGGGGCCCCCACCCCCACTTCCGGCGGCTGCCCCTCCTCCTCGAGGCTGCCCTGGCTCTGGGGGTCCCTGGGGTCCCGGCTCTGCGTACCCCAGGCCTGGGAAATGAGGAGGAAGGCAAACACCTGCCCCCACCTGCTGGTCCAGAGAATCAGCCTTGCGGGAAATTATTCTGTTTCTTGGCTTCTTTGCTGTGTTCTCCCGTCTCCCCCACTAGAACATAAGCTCCGTGAGGAGGCTCACCAGCTCTGTCCCTGCCCTGTTTCAACAAGGATCTACTGCGGGGATCTTGCAGGCGGAGCTGAAGAGAGGGGGCGGCCAGGGTGGGGCAGTGAGCACCAGCCCTCTGTGTAGGCTGAACCCGGATGTAACACCAGGGCAGGAGGCCCCAGTCTGGGAACTCGTGGAACGGGGCCAGGTCAGACTCACGTTAATCTCCATGGGGCAGCATCACGATGGCCCAGAGGTGACCACGGAAAATGCCCGTGGCAGGCGAACAGATGGGTGAACTGATAAACAGATAGCTAGGTGGCTGAGTGAATGGGTGAGAGGACAGACAGGTGGATGGAAGGTGGGTGAACCAGTGGACGAGGAGGAGGTCTGATGAATGAAAGGGAATGAGTTGTAAGCTACCCGCGGACTTCTCCTGTGGCCTCCTGTGAATTTTCCCAATGACCTTTCCCAATACCCGCAGTAATTGATTCTCAATCAGATATTCAAATAGGTACTTGAAGAGAAGACACGGTGATTCGGCAACTTTGATGATAAAAAATTTTTCCCCTCGGCCCCTCCCCACCCCGCCGCTGCCCTTGCCTCCTACCCAACCCCCACTTTCCCCGTCCCCCACTTTCCCAGTTTAGCCCCACCTTTGCGCCCCCCGCCCCCCCCCCCCTGGAGTCTTGAAAATATCTTTTGGTTTTAAGAGTCCCCCGGGGAAGCCTTTTTCAAAAGGGGGTGAAAAAATCAAAGCGGCACAAAAAAAAAAAAAAAAAAATAGCGAGAGGTTGGAATCAATACCCTCTTCACAGCTGCATCGATTAACAACCATATTCTTCATTTATTAATTATGAAGGGGGATTTCAGAGCTGCCGTCTCCTTCTTTGGCTGTGACATGGCGGGGCCCCCACCCCCACTTCCGGCGGCTGCCCCTCCTCCTCGAGGCTGCCCTGGCTCTGGGGGTCCCTGGGGTCCCGGCTCTGCGTACCCCAGGCCTGGGAAATGAGGAGGAAGGCAAACACCTGCCCCCACCTGCTGGTCCAGAGAATCAGCCTTGCGGGAAATTATTCTGTTTCTTGGCTTCTTTGCTGTGTTCTCCCGTCTCCCCCACTAGAACATAAGCTCCGTGAGGAGGCTCACCAGCTCTGTCCCTGCCCTGTTTCAACAAGGATCTACTGCGGGGATCTTGCAGGCGGAGCTGAAGAGAGGGGGCGGCCAGGGTGGGGCAGTGAGCACCAGCCCTCTGTGTAGGCTGAACCCGGATGTAACACCAGGGCAGGAGGCCCCAGTCTGGGAACTCGTGGAACGGGGCCAGGTCAGACTCACGTTAATCTCCATGGGGCAGCATCACGATGGCCCAGAGGTGACCACGGAAAATGCCCGTGGCAGGCGAACAGATGGGTGAACTGATAAACAGATAGCTAGGTGGCTGAGTGAATGGGTGAGAGGACAGACAGGTGGATGGAAGGTGGGTGAACCAGTGGACGAGGAGGAGGTCTGATGAATGAAAGGGTGTGTAAATGGATGTTGGGTAGATGGATGTGTGTGGAGGTAAAGTTGGAGGGATGGGAGGAAGGATTCGTGGATGGCTCAAAGGATAGATAAATGGTGACATGAATGAATGGTTGAATAGATGAATGTGTGGGCAGACAGGGTTGGCGGGTGGGTGGATGGGCAGGTGAGTGAATGGGGTGTAATGTTGTGGGAGAATGGGCAGACAGATGGGTGGAGGAGTCGGTGGGTGGGTGGATGAGCGGATGGATGGATGGGTAAATGAATGGATGGATGGATGTATAAACGGGAGGATGAATGGATGAATCACTAGGTGGGTGCATGGATGGACGGATGGGTGGAATAGATGGGCGAATCGATACATAGGGAGGCAGATAGATGGACGGAAGAATGGATGGACTGGACATTGGGTATGTTGGCGAATGTATTGGTTATTGATTGTAGGGGTGGATGGATAAAGGGGCAAATAAATGGAGGCATCCATGGATGGATAAGTTGGTGAGTGCATCCAAGACGAGGGAAAGGTTTGGTGAACGTGTGGATGGATGGGTGGGTGAGTAAACAGAAGGGTAACGTGTGGGAGAGCTGATCCACGAATGGGCGGGTGGTTAGATGGGCGGATGGGCGGCTAGAAGAACAGAGAAGTGGATGGCTGGATGGGTGCAAGGATGGGCTGGTGGATCAATGACTGATGGCTGGATGGAAGGATGGACGAGTCATTGGACGGATGGATATGCTGGTGCGCGTCCAGCTGGTTGACCGTCTGGGGGACGGGCGTCGGATGAACACCCTGGGGACCAGACGGGTGGGGGCGTGATGTGAGTGATCCGGCAGGTGGATGCACAGACGCGCATGGGCGTGTCAGCCGATGGCAGGCCCGCTGGTGGATGAACCAAGGCCCGTAGGTGGGCCTTTTCTTTCCGAGTGCGTCTTGTCCCTGGGCAGCCGCAGGGGAGGAAGCGCCTGGGGGCGCAGGAGCACCCGGGGGTTCTCAGGAGCAGGCGGTGCAGAGGTGGGAGCCCGGGAGAGCTCCGGGAAAGTGTAGGAAGCAGCGCCTCCTTGGTGCCTGAGTGAGGCCCGGCCTGGGTGGGGGAGCACCGGCTCCAGACAAGGAGGGAAGCTCGGAGCAGTGGGGGACGGGAGACCGGGGCTCTGCCCTTCCAGGGGCCCCCCTAGGCCTCCCAAGAGGGACCCCCTGACACAGAGCCGGCACTCCTGCCCCCCAGCTTCCAGGGCCCCCCACGCTGTGCACACAGCACCTCCCTTGCCCTGTCTGTGCCCGCCAGCCCCTGTCTTCCCCAGGCCGACGGAGGGCAGGATGGCGGACGGCGGGAGCAGAAGGGGCGGCCTTGCGCGGGGTGCTGGGGTGCAGAGCAGCGGGAACTGTCGGCAGGATCGTGGGGAGGGGCGCATCCGCCAGAGGTCGATGGGAGCGGGGGTCGGGCTGCGGTTTACACTGAATCCACGAAAATCACCGAAGCTTGAAAAGTGCTCAATACGCCATCGATCGTTCTCTGCTGATCGGCGCGACCGCTGCAGCGGCCAGGAGCAGGGGCGGGGCGCCCAGAGGGTCTCCCACCGCAGAGGCCCCGCGCCCCCCCCCACTCGCCTGGCGGAAACAGCCCCCCAGGGCAAGTACACACCCCGAGTCCTCCCCCGGCGGCGGTGGGCGACCCGGAGTCCGGACAGAAAACCTGGCTGGTTGGCTGCAGGGCTATGGGGCCCCCATGTGTCTCTGACCAGCCTCTCTGGGCCTCAGTGGTACAATCTCTGAAAAGTGGGTGTCCACAGGTACCCGGACGGAAATTCCTGGCTTCCTTGGGTCGATCTATGAGTTCTGCATCGACTCTCATCTGTGGGGTGCGGCTCCTTTCCCTCCCACCTGGGCGGCAGGATTTCAGACAGGGCGGACCGCGCGTGCCCAGGCTTGGAGGCCACAGGTGGGCCCTCGAGGAGCTGCAAGGACAGACCTGGACGGTCCCCGAAAGAAGGGGAGTGGAGGGGCGGGTCTGTGGGCGGTGTTTGTGGGCGCTTCGGGGACCCGGAAGGATTTGGGATGACCCCAGCAGCTCAGCATCTTTCCCCCAAGCTACAGCCCTGCCCTGGCCTCCCTGCCCCGCCCCGGGCCCCCTGGTCGCCGCCTCCTCCCCTGACCCGAGGCTGCCTCCCCAGGACCCTCTGGAGCCCAGCTCTGAACCCGCCCGCCCCTGCTCTCAGGCTTCGCGCCTCTCCGAAGGGCAGTGCCCTGTCTCGGGGCGCGGCTAGCCCCGCGCCAGCTGGCCCGCAGGGCCAGGACCACGGGGCTCTCTCATCCCACCTGGACCTGCCCTCCTGCCTGGAGGCCTGTCCGCACCCGGGGCGCCAGCTAACCCTCCCTGCCCCTCCGAGGCCCCACCCCCGTCCTCCCCGGCCCCGGGGTCTCCTCTGGCCTGCCCAGCTTTGTCTCCTGCAACCGAATGGCAGGGAGCGTAGGGGCACATGTAGCGGAGACTGGGGTGGCGGCTTTGGGGACACGAAGCCAGGGCCTTCCTCCAACAGCCGGGGAAGCAGAGGCCCGCCCGGGGTCCCGCCCCCCAGCTTGCTCTTGCCTGTGAACCCAGCCCCCCGCCCACTCCCGGTGTGACCCCACACAGCAGAGAGAAACGAGGCAACAGATGAGGGGAGGCGAGTGAAGCCGTTTCCTTTCCCTCACTCCTTCCACGGGGCGCCTCCCTTTTCTGGTCTCTCCCGTGTCCCTCTCACTCACCCCCAAGTCCCAGCCTCCCCAGGACCCTCCCTCGAACCTCTGCGGGAACAAGGGCCGCCCTCTCTCCACGCCTGCGTCCTTCTCCCCAAAGGTCAGGCAGCTAATTTCATTCCTGTGTATCTCTCACACCTCGATGATTAATAATTGAAGAAAATGTATTTCTTCGGGGGCCCAGAATAAATCAGAAATAAACCCGGCACTCACGTGCTGCCGGAAGGCTGGGGGTGCCCGGGGCTGGGGGAGTGGGGGTGAAGAGTCAGGAGAGGACGTGTGGACGTCTTAGGGCCTAGAGCCATGGGGCTACTTGACTGTCATTTCAAAACTACCATCAAACAGCAGCAACCAGAACCCTCCCCAGGAGAGTCTCTGCATCCAGAGGCACTGGGCTTGGAAGGAAGGATGCTCATTGCCCCCATTTTACAGAGGAGCAAACTGAGACCCAAACCAGGACCGTGTCTTCTTTCAAGATTTTTCTGGATGTGGATCAGGTTTTTAAAGTCTTTACTGACTTTGTCACCATATTGCGTCTATGGCTCCTGCTCCGGCCTCTTGGCCGTGAGGCACAGGGGATCTTAGCTCCCTGACAGGGGCTTGAACCCACACACCCGACACTGGGAGGGCAAGTTGTAAAGTCACTGGACCACTAGGAACGTCCCAGAGGTGTGTCTTGCCCAAAGTCCCACAGCTTGGGATTCAAACTCGGAGGGCACCTCAGCCAGCCCTGGTATTCTACCCAGGACCCCCTTCTAGCACCTTCCCTTAACCGGGGTCTGAGGCCCAGGCCCCTGCGGGGGGGCCTGACTCCACTGAGGTCTGTTCATGTCCTGGGACCTGCCACGTGGGGAGCGATGAAGCTCAGAGTCACCAAGGGCACCCGTGTTCACGGCAGCCAAACGGCGGAAGCACCCACGTGTCCGTCCGGGATGACGGATAAACAAGACGTGGTCATCCGTGCAACAGAGCGTGACGCATTGCTGCCACTCAGCCACGGCAGGCGTGGACCCGACAGCCTCGCAGCGCGGGCGGACCTCGGACGCGATGCCCCTTGAGAGGACCCGACGCGCAAGGACGCACGTGGCCGGGGTGGCTCACGGGCGGTCCTGGAGGAGTCAGGTCCACAGAGATGGGAAGTGGCTGGACGGGGAGGGCGAGCCGGGGCTTCTCAGGGACAGAGCCTCAGTTTTATTTTTTTAAAAAAACATTTATTTATTTATTTATTTTTGGGGGGTGGGGAGGGAGGGGGACGGGTGGGCCGCTTCTATTGGTCTTTCATTTCTCTATTTTTCATCCATCTTTGTTCTTTGACCCGTGTAGGCCTCCCATCGCAGTGGCCTCTGTCGTTGCAGAGCGCCGGCTCTGGGCACATGCGCTCCAGAGCTCCGGCTCGGTGATTGGACACATGGGTCCAGCGGCTCCGCGGCACGTGGGATCTTCCCAGGCCAGGGATCCAACCGGCGCCCCTTGCCCTGCAAGGCGGTGTCCTTACCCACTGGACCACCAGGAAAGCCCGAGCCTCAGTTTTATGACGAAAAGATCTCTGGCGATGGACGCGCGGGCGGTAGAACACCAACGCGAACGTGCCTGATGCCACGAACCATCTCACTCCAACCGGTAAATTTGGCTTTGAATATTTTACCACAATTAAAAATTTTCTTAAAAAGAGGAAGCAGTATTTTAATTATGTTTTGAAAAAAAGAAAAGAGGAAGCACGCCCTGGCACACGACCACAGGGATGAACCTTGAAATTCGGATGCTCAGAGAAAGGAGCCGGACCCAAAGGGCCACGTAGTGTGTGATTCCGTTTCTATGGAACGTCCACATCAGGCAAATTCACAGACGTAGAACGGGAGGGGCCGCTGCCAGGGGCTGGAGGGCGGGCGGGCGGGGCTGCTGGCCGATGGGGACGGGCGAGGTGATGAAGACGTTTCAGAGCGGCGTACTGGCCATGACTGTTCAGCCCTGGGTACAGTGTGAATTTCACCTCAGCTGAAAAGAAAACTCTCCGAGGAGGGCTGCCCCTGCCCGCCTCTGAGCCGCTGTCTGTCCTAATGAGACTGACTCCCTCCCTCCCGGGAGGTGGGCAACAAGCTTGACGTGTTGTTTTAGACAGTTCTAGACATGCGGCCGTGTGGGGGGGTCTTCATCACCCATGTTCTCTAAAAACATTTCTTTCTCTAGCAGCGCAGGGTCTCAGGGGGCGTCACCCATCTTCCTCGTGGCGTATGGGCTCTTGGTTGCGGCACGTACACTCTGAGCTGCAGCATGGGGGTCCAGGTCTCTCGCCAGGGATCGAACCTGGAGCCCAGAGGCTTAGCCCCTGGACCACCTGTTACCCCTGTTCTGATCCCCAACTCATTTCAACCCGTTCCACTTACCCTGTGCTATGCTGCCATTTGTCAACAGAATGCAGGCTGGCACGAGGCTTGCTGACCAAGGAAAGGGGTGTCTCCTCTTTGGATGGAATGCTGGGTGGATATTAAAGGCGAGGGAGGAGGATACTTTCTGTTCAAACTTTCCGTCTTGTATGAGGGCGGGCATCGCTGGGTAACACCGCTGTGGTGAGCACTGAAGGGACTCGGCCACACACACAGGCATCCATTCTCCCCCAGCCCGTCCCGTCCAGGCTGGCACACGACATGCAGCAGAGCTCCACATGCGTGCCATCTTTGCAGACGGAAGCAGTTAAGATGAGGTCATCCTGAACTAGGGAGGCCCTTAAGTCCAATGGCTGCTGTCACAGTCAGAAAGGAGAGACTCACAGAGAGAAGACGGCCATGCGACAAGGCAGAGCCTGGGGCGGGGATGCGAGACCACAAGCCAAAGGATGCCAGGGCTGCCCTCAGCGCACGCCTGGGACTGGGGGAGATCAAGCCCGTCCATCCTAAAGGACATCAACCTGAAGGGTCATTGGAAGCACTGATGCTGAAGCTGAAGTTTCGATATGCTGGCCACCTGATGAGAAGCGCCAGCTCACTGGAAAAGACCTGATACTGGGGAAAGATTGACGTCAAAACGAGAAGGCGGTGGCAGAGCATGAGACGGTTGGATGGCATCACCAACGTAATGGATGTAAGTCTGAGCAGACACTGAGAGATAGCGGAGGACCAGAGCCCGGCATGCTGCTGTCCATGGAGTCACAAAGAGTCGGACGTGACTGAGCACCTGAACAGTGCCAACCGCAGTGGGCCTGGGCTCTCGGGACCCTTCTAAAGGAGGGAGCATGGCTCTGTGACACCTTGATCCCAAAAGCGGAGCGGGGCCTCTCTGCTCCAGACGCCGGCCTCCTGCGTTCTCCTCTGTAGAATGGGGATGCGTTACCCAGAGCCCAGGACTTTGAAGACCCAGTGTGCTTCTGAGTGCGGAGCACACCCTGGCTGCCGGTCAGTACGCAAAAAATATTCTCAAAAAGATGAGTCCGTGGCGGGACGAGGAGGAGGCCGGGGGATGGGCCGGATTCTACAGCGGCGGCCAGGGACCTTCCCTCCTTGGGCCTCGGGGGCCCCGTCTGAGGACAAAACACAGCCGATGCCAGCTGAGACACCCAGAGCTTCACGGGAGGCGTCCCAGAACCCGGCCAGGCAGGTTCCCACGGTACCCGTGGGGACCCCGAGGCTGCGGTCACTCAGGTCGTGGGTGGTGGGACACGAGGCTCCCTCGGGGAATCCGCCCGTTTCGGGCACCTCGGGGGTGACGTCGGGCACCAGCTGGCCCCCCAGGCGTGGACGTTGGGGGGTCCCGCAGGCAGAAAGCTCCGGGAGTGCCCGAGCTGCTGCTGGTGCTGTTACTATTACTGAATGCAGCAGGAGGGGAGGAGGCGGCGGGCAGCGGCGCCCCCCCTTAAGCCCTTTTCCGAGCTTATTAAGCGCCTCGGGCCGCGGCGATCGATGGCCGCTGGGCGCCGGCTGCAGTCTCCCCCCGGCCGCGGGCCACGCATGCGCGCGGGGGGCCGGATTGATCGCGGCCGCCTCGGACCCAGCGCTCGCCGGCCCCGCCCCTCCTCCCGGCCCGCGTTGCCAGGCAACCGCGGCTCGGCGCGCTCCCATTGGCCGGCGGCGCGCCCGGCTCCCGGGCGGCGCGTGGTCAGTTGGTCAGCGTGGCCGGGGGCCTGGCTCCGGGCGCGGGTCGATGCCGCCTCCCATCTGACCTTTCCCGGCGTGGGGAGGGGAGAGCAGGCGGGAAGGGGGTCTGGGGAGGATGGAGGAGCCCGGCCCGTCTTGGAAAAAAGTTTATTGACCCGCGTGTTATCTCGGGGATGCACGGCTTCCCGAGGTGGGGGCGACTGAGTAGCCAGGGTGGGCTGAGGACCCCTCCGCAGCGCTCCCCTGGCCCCCGCGGGCTCGGGCTGCCTCGGTGGCCTTCTCCCGCCCCGGGCTGGCTGCCCCCAAGCCCTAACCGGGGAAAGCAAGGCTCAGAGCTTGCCTGAGTCAGCGAGGAGGATGGAGGTGGGCCCGCTGCCCAGAAAGTGTGGCTCTGGGGCCTCGGATTCTCGGCCACGCCGGCCCGACCCCTGGGCACCGGCCCCCAGAGGAGATACAGACATTCATCCAGGGCTCACAGGGGCCTCTGTGCTTGCTGCCTCTGTAAGGAAAGACCGTGCTTTAAACTACAATGTAATGTTGAAATTAAGGACCTGGGGAGGCTGCGGGATCTTCCTGATTGAGGGGTACCCCCTTTCACAGAAGTCCAGGGAGGCCCAGACTCAAGAGTAGGGACTTCAGCAAAGACAGTGGTTATTCGGAAGGGGTTGGGAGCGTGTGAAGTACCCTAAACCTGCCAATTTAACAACATCCCAAAGCGCCCAACAGCCAGTGGGTTTATTATAATGAGCCGCTGGATTTTGTCAAAGGGATGTTTATAATAAAAAATAAAGATGCTGTTTATAATAAGGTGGTAGGGGTCTTGGCATGGGGCCAAAAGAAAATTCTTTGAGGATAGAATAAAAAGAATGACAAGGGGGCTTCCCTGGTGGTCCAGTGGGTAAGGACACCGCCTTGCAGCGCAAGCGGCGCCAGTTGGATCCCTGGCCTGGGAAGATCCCACGTGCCGCGGAGCGGCTGGACCGATGTGTCCAATTACTGAGCTGGAGCTCTGAAGCAGATGTGCTCAGAGCCAGTGCTCTGCGACAACAGAGGCCACTGTGGTGGGAGGCCCACAGGGGCCCAAGAACAAAGATGGATAAAAATAGATAAATGAAAGACCAGTGGAAGTGGCCCGCCCACCCCCCTCCCACCCCAATCCACCCCCCAAAAGAAAGAATAACAAAAAAGAAAAAAAAAGAGAAAAGAAATTCTTTGAGGATGGAAACGGGATTGAATTATCTGATGCAAATATGTACTGTTTAAATATTTAAATGTACATAATAATTTTAATATGCATCCTGGACCAAACCCAGTGCTGAGAGATTTGTTTAATGATCTCACCTAATCCCCATCCCAACACACACAGTGAGGGAACTCTGAATTCAGCTCTATAACCGCTTTACAAGGAACAGAAAAGGACAAACCACTGGCCGCAGGCTCTCCCACCTGAGCTCGGCGGTGGCCGTCTGCTCAGGCCTCCCCCGGCCTCTGCCCCACGCAGGCTCACTGCACAAGGCCGTCGGCTTTCCGGGGTCTGCGTGTCGTTTATTGTCTATCTCGCATCATACTGCACCCAGTCTCCTTCGCCGGCCTCTGCGTTTCTAACTCTTAGCAGCGGAGGAAGGTTGCATTGACCGGTGGAGTGGGGAGGGGGGTTATTTTTGAAAGTAGATGCTGGAATTCAATTTTTGTTTGAACCTGGTTATTGAGTCGGGTGGGGGAGGGAGGAGGAGGTTGGCCCATTCGTGTGCAAAATGAAAACGCTGGGTTCTACCAGAGGCTGGGCTGACAGTGGCTGCTTCGGCCTGTGATGCGGGAGTGGTTCTGAGTCCAGAATGCGTGCGCGTGTGAACCTCTGAGTGCATTGGAGCAGCTGTGTGCACGTGTGAACGGGTGTGTGTGTGTGCACTGGGTGAGGTGAGGAGAGGGAGAAGGGAGAGTCCGGTCTGTGACTGTGTGTTCTTTGTGCATGTGCCTGGTGTAAGTGGGCACACGCGTGTGGCATGCGTGTATTTGAGTGCATGTGTAGCACGTGCAGGAGTGTGTAAGATCTGTGTGCGAGGGCACGCCTGTGTGCCCGCGTGTGAGTGCTCACAGGCTACGTGGGCGTGGGCGCTCGTGGCCGTGTGCTTTGCACCTCCACCTTCTGGCCTTTCTCGCTCCGGGAAGCCCAGCTCCCCGCTGCCCGGGACCGCTCTGTCCCTGCTGGGCCTCCCTGTCTTCCCTCCCGAGGGTCCCGCCGCAGGGACGCTGGTCCACCCCCGGGCACAGCCGACCTTCCTCTGGAGCCCCAGGGTTCGCCACTCAGGGCGGCACTCTGAGAGGCATTCATTCCATAAACGTTCTCCTCCCCGGGAGCTCTTGGAGGACAGGGGCCTCCTCGGAAGCCTGGCTCCGTCCTCGGTCCCCAGAGCCCAGAGCAGGACGACCGGACACAGAGCACGACCCGGAAGGCGTGGCTGGAGACCAGTGGTCTGGACCGTTGGTACTGGCACCTGCCCCCCAGGCAGCGTGGATGCCCCATTCGTGGATGGGAAACTGAGGCCAGGACCACAGGGCCCGTGCCCCGGGACGTGCCTCCTGCCCCACCGGCCGCGGCCCCGCTGGGCGTCAGCAGTCCTGGAGCTCCGTCCCCGCTGGCCACAGCCAGGCTCATGGATTTCCGAAGCCATCGCTCCGTCTGGCAGCTTTATGAACCCGGTTTGACGCATCGAGTGATGGACGCGTTTGCTTATCAGCTGCCCCCGGCCTCCCGGGACTCGAGCAGGTGCCCACCTCCACCAGCCCAGGAGGACCGGGGCCTCCAGGGCCCCTCGCAGGCCCATCGCACAGAAACTGCTCACCGTTACACACTGGTGGTGGTCGGGCCCATTCGAGCGGACCTTTCCAGAAGGTGATGTGCCAGCATCCAACAAAAACTGAAAGAACAAATTGAGAACGAGACCTCAGGGAAGACAAGGGGTTTTTATTGCCCCCTTCTCCCCGCCCCAGGCCCCGAGCCCTTTCAAGCCGTGCCCAGCACATGGTGGGTGCTCAGGACATAAAAGAGCTCCCCGGCCTGCGTTCCTGCTGCTCGAAGCGTACCCCACAGGGGCGCACACAGTGTGGCCCTGGTCACACCAGAGCCTGGTCCCGGTGCTGTGCCGGCAGAAGTCCGGAACCAGCCTGAGCAGCCAGGGACGAGGCGAAAGTGGGCGTCGCTCAGTCATGGCCGGCTCTTCGCAGCCCCTTGAACGGCCGCCCGCCAGGCCCCTCTGTCCGGGGGATTCTCCAGGCGAGAACACTGGCGAGGGTGGCCAGGCCCTTCTCCAGGGCTCTCCCTGACTCAGGGACCAAACCCAGGTCTCCTGCAGGAAGATTGCGCGCCCCAGAGCTACCGGGGAAGGCATCCAGGGATAAGGCGCTGAAGTCAGCGTCACAGAGCGCCCGCGGCTCCGGGACGGCTGTTCCAAAGGCACGGGCCGCCCCGGGAGCGGCCCTAAAGGCTCCTGAGATGTGTCTGGAGCAGAGTCTGGCTCCCCAAAGAAGCTGGCAACTTGCGCCCCTGCAAAACCCTCCTCAGGGTCGCTGACGGCAGCTTCACTTTCAGCTGTCCGACCCTGGAAGTGACGGAGCGATGCTGGCACTAGGGAGCAGGGAGCCACGGAGCCACAGAAAGGTGGGGACGCGTCTCAAAGGCTCGTGACTGAGCGGAAGAAGCCAGTGTGAAAGGGCCGACACGGTGGTCCCAGCTCTGGGATGTTCTGGGAAAGGCGGGCTCTGGAGGCGGGAAGGAGCCGCGCTGCGGGCGGGCGGGCGTGGCCAGGGGGACCCGGGGCAGCAAGACCGTTGTGCCCTGTAGGACCGCGTGGCGCTGCGCGGTGGGCGGACAGTCCTGTGACATCCCGTAGAACCTGCCGCAGAGGAGCGGAGCCTCACGTGAGCTGGCGGCCAGTCGCTCGGTCGTGAGTCAGGCCGGACTCGTCGCGAGCCCCTGGCTGCAGCGCGGCAGCCTTCCCCGTCCTTCCCCGTCCCCCGGAGTTGGCTCAGATTCACGTCCATTGAGCTGGTGATGCCATCCAACCACCTCACCCTCGGTCATTCCCTCTTGCCTCGTCGCGAAAGCTCCCTGGCTGCAGCACATGGTGGGTGCTCAGGACATAAAGAGCTCCCGGCCTGCGTTCCTGCTGCTCGAAGCGTACCCCACAGGGGCGCACACAGTGTGGCCCTGGTCACACCAGAGCCTGGTCCCGGTGCTGTGCCGGCAGAAGTCCGGAACCAGCCTGAGCAGCCAGGGACGAGGCGAAAGTGGGCGTCGCTCAGTCATGGCCGGCTCTTCGCAGCCCCTTGAACGGCCGCCCGCCAGGCCCCTCTGTCCGGGGGATTCTCCAGGCGAGAACACTGGCGAGGGTGGCCAGGCCCTTCTCCAGGGCTCTCCCTGACTCAGGGACCAAACCCAGGTCTCCTGCAGGAAGATTGCGCGCCCCAGAGCTACCGGGGAAGGCATCCAGGGATAAGGCGCTGAAGTCAGCGTCACAGAGCGCCCGCGGCTCCGGGACGGCTGTTCCAAAGGCACGGGCCGCCCCGGGAGCGGCCCTAAAGGCTCCTGAGATGTGTCTGGAGCAGAGTCTGGCTCCCCAAAGAAGCTGGCAACTTGCGCCCCTGCAAAACCCTCCTCAGGGTCGCTGACGGCAGCTTCACTTTCAGCTGTCCGACCCTGGAAGTGACGGAGCGATGCTGGCACTAGGGAGCAGGGAGCCACGGAGCCACAGAAAGGTGGGGACGCGTCTCAAAGGCTCGTGACTGAGCGGAAGAAGCCAGTGTGAAAGGGCCGCACACGGTGGTCCCAGCTCTGGGATGTTCTGGGAAAGGCGGGCTCTGGAGACGGGAAGGAGCCGCGCTGCGGGCGGGCGGGCGTGGCCAGGGGGACCCGGGGCAGCAAGACCGTTGTGCCCTGTAGGACCGCGTGGCGCTGCGCGGTGGGCGGACAGTCCTGTGACATCCCGTAGAACCTGCCGCAGAGGAGCGGAGCCTCACGTGAGCTGGCGGCCAGTCGCTCGGTCGTGAGTCAGGCCGGACTCGTCGCGAGCCCCTGGCTGCAGCGCGGCAGCCTTCCCCGTCCTTCCCCGTCCCCCGGAGTTGGCTCAGATTCACGTCCATTGAGCTGGTGATGCCATCCAACCACCTCACCCTCGGTCATTCCCTCTTGCCTTCAGTCTTCTCAGCATCAAGGTCTTCTCCAATAAATCAGCTCTCTGCGTCAGGTGGCCAAAAGACTGGAGCTTCAGCATGAGCATCCGTCCTTCCGGTGACTCTTCAGGGTTGATTTCCTTCAGGATGGACTGCTTTGCTCTCCTTGCTGTCGGAGGGACTCCCAAGAATCCTGTCCAGCATCACAGTTGGAAAGGGTCCACTTCTCGGCGGTCAGCCCTCTTTGTGATCCAGCTCTCACATCTGTATGTGATGACTGGAAAACCCACAGCTTGGACTACATGGTGGACCTTTGTCAGCAAAGTGATGTCTCTGCTTTTTAATATGCTGTCTCGATTGGTCATGTACGTTACAGACTTATACCACACAAGACCTCAAACTGAGGGGCTTAAACAACAGAAACGACTCCCCCGGCTCTGGAGGCCAGAAGTCCACGGTCAGGGCGTGGGCAGGGCTGGCTCCTCCTGAGCCGGTGGAGGAGCGTCTCTCTGGGCCTCCCCGGCTCTGCGGGTCGCAGGCCGTCCTTGATGACGACTTCCTGAAGCATCTCTCGCCCGATCTCAGCCGCCATCTTCACGTGGCCTTTGCCCTGCGTGTGAGTTTCTGTGTCCAGCTGTCCCGACACCAGCCCCTGTGACATCCCACTGGAATTCCAGTCTCGACTTGATCGTCTGCACAGACCCAGCTTCCTGATAAGGTCACGTTCGCAGAACTTCACCACCTCTCACAAGGAACACGGTTCGACCAATACCAGTTCCTGGTAAGGTATTAATGTCGGTTCATTCATGCAGCAGTGTTCCCTGCCGGCGGTGCGACCCGAGGATGCTCCGTGTGCGTGCGTGCGTGCATGTGTGGTGGAGGTGTGTATAAGAATTTCCTACACGCTGTTCACGTTTCCTATGAGCCCGAAACCATTCTAGAAAAGCGGCGGCGAGGGCCTCCCTGGTGGTCCGGCGGCTCAGGATCCGCCTTGGGACGCCAAGGGCCGGGACACCGGTTTGATCCCTGGTCCAGGAAGATCCACACGCCACGGAGCAGCCAAGCCTGCACGCCGCAGCTTCCGAAGCCTGTGCCCTGGAGCCCGGCGCCTCCCCAAGGAAAGCTGCTGCAGTGAGAAGACCGGCCCCGGAGCTCGCGCCCGCTCTCTGCGTCCGGAGAAAGCCCGCGCACCGCCAGGACCCAGCACAGCCATAAACAGGTACTTTTCAAAAGCAGAGTCCACTATTAACACAGAAGGTGAAGCTAGGTGCTTCACCTAGTGAGTGGAGACGGTCACCCCCGAGGACAAACACGGGCTCACATCTGTTGGGGGTCCTGCTCGGGCAAACACAAGGACCTCTCCGATCAGGGGCTGCCGTGGGGCCCGGGTGGGGCGGGCCCTGCCCGGTCCAGCCCCTCGGAAGGCCCGCCTCCTCTCCCGCCAGGCCCCGGGATGTGCTGCTCCCAAGCCTCCTGTGGACCTCCTGCTCCTCCCAGAGCTCTCAGGGCAAATGTCCGCTTCTCGAGGGGACCCCAGGCAGCCTGCCCAGCCCCCTGCGCCCTCCTCAGCCTCCCTGAGTCTGGGCCGTGCTTTCCGGCCTGCCAGGCCCGGACTGGGGTGCCCTGCGCCCGGCCTCCCGCCCAGTGCGGGTGCACAGTAGGTGCAGCAGAGAGCCTCTCACGGAGCAAAGAGTAAAGTGAATGGAGACGCGCAGCCTGCACGACCCCCACCCTCTCCTGTTTTTTTTCCATCCACCAGCCCCTGTGACGTCCCACTGGAATTCCAGTCTCGACTTGATCGTCTGCACAGACCCAGCTTCCTGATAAGGTCACGTTCGCAGAACTTCACCACCTCTCACAAGGAACACGGTTCGACCAATACCAGTTCCTGGTAAGGTATTAATGTCGGTTCATTCATGCAGCAGTGTTCCCTGCCGGCGGTGCGACCCGAGGATGCTCCGTGTGCGTGCGTGCGTGCATGTGTGGTGGAGGTGTGTATAAGAATTTCCTACACGCTGTTCACGTTTCCTATGAGCCCGAAACCATTCTAGAAAAGCGGCGGCGAGGGCCTCCCTGGTGGTCCGGCGGCTCAGGATCCGCCTTGGGACGCCAAGGGCCGGGACACCGGTTTGATCCCTGGTCCAGGAAGATCCACACGCCACGGAGCAGCCAAGCCTGCACGCCGCAGCTTCCGAAGCCTGTGCCCTGGAGCCCGGCGCCTCCCCAAGGAAAGCTGCTGCAGTGAGAAGACCGGCCCCGGAGCTCGCGCCCGCTCTCTGCGTCCGGAGAAAGCCCGCGCACCGCCAGGACCCAGCACAGCCATAAACAGGTACTTTTCAAAAGCAGAGTCCACTATTAACACAGAAGGTGAAGCTAGGTGCTTCACCTAGTGAGTGGAGACGGTCACCCCCGAGGACAAACACGGGCTCACATCTGTTGGGGGTCCTGCTCGGGCAAACACAAGGACCTCTCCGATCAGGGGCTGCCGTGGGGCCCGGGTGGGGCGGGCCCTGCCCGGTCCAGCCCCTCGGAAGGCCCACCTCCTCTCCCGCCAGGCCCCGGGATGTGCTGCTCCCAAGCCTCCTGTGGACCTCCTGCTCCTCCCAGAGCTCTCAGGGCAAATGTCCGCTTCTCGAGGGGACCCCAGGCAGCCTGCCCAGCCCCCTGCGCCCTCCTCAGCCTCCCTGAGTCTGGGCCGTGCTTTCCGGCCTGCCAGGCCCGGACTGGGGTGCCCTGCGCCCGGCCTCCCGCCCAGTGCGGGTGCACAGTAGGTGCAGCAGAGAGCCTCTCACGGAGCAAAGAGTAAAAGTGAATGGAGACGCCGCAGCCTCCTGCAGCCGGCACTCGGCAAACGGGAGCCCTGTCTCAAGGGTTATTAGCAGCCCCCTGGAGCACCCCCTCCCCGAGCCCCCCGAGCCTCGGGGGGGACAGAGGCCCCTTTAAGGATCCGCCGCCCCCCGGCACCCACCCACCTGATGAGGAGGCTCAAGCAGGCCATTAAGCGATTTTTTCCCTCCACTTACAGCTAGCGGCATCGACAGCGATGCTCGATATCTGAGGGGCCGCTGGCCTTGGAAGAGAGATTGCAGCCGCCTCGATAAAATATTCCCTCTTGTCAGCGCCTCCCCCGCCCCGCCGAAGCCGCGCGCCTGACCCCCTTCCCTAATGACACCGTTCTCTCCCCTCCAGGGGGGTGAGAAGCGCCGCTTCAGGCTTTCAGGCTCAGCTCAAGGGTGGGGGGCAGGGTGGGAGAGGAGCCGTTCTCGTCCCCCTCCTCCACCAGATCCTGGTGAGGTCACCTTCCCCAGAAAGTCCTCCCAGACCCCGCGAGCCCAGGCTCTGGGTTCCTGCAGCCCCGTTGAGCTCGTGCTTCGGGAAGGGAGGAGGGGTACCCCGGGGGACGAGGGCTCGAGCGGGGTCGCCCAGCAGTGCCCGGCTGCCCCCAGGCTCCACTGTCCCATCTGTTCAGCAGAGAAGGAGGCACAGCCTGGTGCTCCCAGCCCTGGGGGACCAGCACCAGGGGCCGGGCAAGGTGGGTGGGAGCACCAGAGCCACGGGGACCAGCACCAGGGGCCAGGCAAGGTGGGTGGGAGCACCAGAGCCACGGAGCAGGGAGGGGCCAGCCAGGGTGCAGGGCGGGAGGGAGCCCCCTCAGGCTGCGATGAAGCCCCCTCAGCAAACTGGGGGCGGACAGCCTGACGTGCCTGGACCAGTCTCATCCAGCCTGCCCGAGGAGGGGCGACTGGGGCCTGATCCCCGTGGCAGGGCGGGGGGCTCAGATGGCCAGGGCGTGGGGCACAGTCCCTCCGCGCACCGAAGACCTCCGGCTCTAGCTTCAGCACCAGGAACAGCTCTTCCCTCCTCTCCGGGCAGAAGGCTCTTCATTGATCGGGGCACTCAGAGCCCAGGACCCCCTTGGGCCTCCCTGTCCCCCGTAAAATGAGAACGGTGCCTTGCCCTCGAGGGCCGGGGCTGCGGGTGCAGCAGAGGGGAAGGCTGGGGCGAATGAGTACACGAACGAGTCCAAAATTTCCAATCGGACCCAGACCTCTCGTTCAAGAACGGGGGAAAACGAGGCCCAAGGAGGCTGTGGTTCTTCCCCGCCTCCCCAGCCAGATTCCAGGATCTTCTCTCCAGGCCTAAGGGCGGACGAATGGGCAGAAAGAGGTGGGGAGGGAAGAGGGCTCCTGGGGTGGGGTGGGGACTGCTGCCCCAGAAACAAGCCCTGTTCACTGACCAAACATGGGTCCACCGAGCAGGGCGATGCCTGAGTCCGCGAGGGCCAGCTCTGGCCTGGACCTCAAGAAGCCCCCCCGCTGGTGATGAGGTGGGGTGGGGGAGACTGGGTGAGCCGGAGTGAGAGCCCAGGGACTGGGAGACCCCGGAAGGCAGGGAGGGTTCCGGGGTCAAGGGGCCGGGGAAGGGCCCGGAAGGCTCTGTCTGGAGGGGACGGGAGGTCGTGTAGACTAGGGGGCATTGGGATTGGGTTCTGCAGATAGGGCAGGAGTTTCTAGGGAGAGTAGAGGGACAAGGAGAAGCACGGGCAGGGAGGTGAGCGGGTGTGGCTCCTGGGGAGGGCTGGGAGGAGGCGGCCACGCCAGAGGGCAGGGTGCGGTGGCCAGGGGGCCCCCGGGGGCCAGGACTAGGAGCAGGTGCGGGCTCAGGGGCCGGCTGGGGGGAGATCAAAGCCACACCTTGTCCCCGCAAGCCAGACATCAAACCCAGCCTCCTCGTCTTCCAGGTTATTAATTTTTCAGAGAAGAAAATGCTTTTTGTATTTTTTCAGGCTAAATATTGATAATGGGCTTAATGTGCCTTTCTGCTTTTGTGTGTCGAGAGGGCTCTTCCATTCGGCTGCCGCAGAGGCTGCGGCGGCCCCTCCACGCACACACACACACACGCACACGCGCGCACCCCGCAGCCCCCATCGACAGGCCCGCTCGGCAGCAGCGCCGGTGGCTGCAGTCGGCTGGAGCGGGCGGGGGTGTTTTGATTGCTGCCGGGCGGGCTGGCGAAGCCCCCTGCCTGCCTGGAGCCCCCGCCTCTGCCTGCACAAAGCCAGACGCCCGCCCGCCCCACTGTGGGTCGATGCGCCCTGCCGGGAGCTGGTGTTTCCAGCGGCTCCAGGCTGAGAGACGTCTTTGGTTTGTTTGAAATGCTCCTGCCTTCCTCTCATGAGGATCCAGAAGCAGGAAGGCGGGGAGGCCCACGCACCCGTCCGTCCGTCCGTCCGTCCGTTCACCCACTCCCTCGAACGCCACCAGGTCACTGGGCGCCTACTACGCGCTGGGCTGGGTCCCGGGGCCGCAGCCGCCAGCGGGCAGCCCCTGGCGCTCGACCTCCTGGAACTCAGCCTGATGGAAGAGAAGGGCACCAAAGCCAAACTTCCAGGAAGAAAGGTGCCGCTGCGAGTTGTGAGCAGATGCAGGCGGGGGAGGCTGTAAAGCAGGGAGGCTCCGGGGCCTCCTCAGGGCCGCGGCTCCAGCTGTGGCCTGATGGGCCGGGAGGAGCGGCCTCTGGGAGGCGGCTGCTGCGGAGGGGCGGGGCTGTGCGGGCCAGAACCTGCTCCCAGTGGTTGTGAAACCCAAGCGTGTATTGTGGTCCCACGGGAGGCTCGGTGCCGCCCGCCAGGCAGCCCCGCCTCTGGGGCACTGCGGGCCACGGCGAGGCCCACGCCCTGGCCCGTGAGATCCAGACAAGGCCCGGACCTCCACAGACAGGAGGGCCTGGGGCCGGACGCCCGGAAGGCCCAGCTTGTCCTGTGTGCTGGGGGCGGGGGGCTCCCTTCAACCTCCAGGCCTCAGTTTCCCCATCAGGAAAACGAGCAAGGCCAGCATCTCTACGTCTCGAGGCTGGAGAGGGGGCAGAGCAAGATGACCCGGACCGGACGCTCAGGGCAGGGTCTGCTCAGTAGATGTGAGCGCCGGTGATAATCGAGGGCGTGACGGCCGGAGGGGCAGGAGACCTCCCCGAGCGGGCCCCCGTCAGAACGCGGGAAGCGAGGGCAGGTCGGCCCGTGTATCAGTGACCTCCTGCGTGTGACAAGTCGCCACAGACCTTCCAGCTTCAAGTGGCACACGCCCGCGGCCGCCGGGTTGCGCACGGCAGGAGTCTGGGCACGGTTTACCTGCTCTGGGCCCACAGGCTCCAGGCAACGACTCAACCACAGCCTGCCGGCCCGCTTGAGCTCCTTTCCAGAGTTCAAGATCCTTTCCCACGCTCATGTCGGTGTGGGCAGAACGCAACCCTTATGGCCGTAGGACGGACGTCTGACGTCTGGGTTGGTTTCTTCCCCCTGGCTTTCAGGAATGAGTGTGGCAGCTGCCTCCCACGCCTGCTGCCCTCCCGGGACCCCTCACGCCCTGGCAGCCCGGGGGCTTCCCGGGTGGCCTGGTGGTTAATACGCTGCCCGTCCACTGCGGGGGGCGTGGCTGCCATCCCTGGCCGGGGAACCCAGATCCCATATGTCGTGCAGTGTGGCCAAAAATTAAAACCAACCAAATAAACAAACACAGGGCAGCTCACTTCTTCAAGGCCAACAGGGGAGCCTACTGGAGCAGGGGCTCGTGGGACACGCGTCATCGCAGGCAGACGTCCATCGCGGCCGAGGGGTCCCCCTGGCTGCCCGCCGGACACCCTCAGCAGAGGAGATTATCCAGGACGTGAGCACCTGCCGGCGGGGACCCTCAGGCCCTCAGAACTCAGCTGAGCGCACACAGATGCACGCAGGCCCAGACCCAGGCTTTGCAGTGGCCACAGAAGTGCCTGTGGCCATAGACACGTACCCACGGGCCACTGTTTCTCTTTTTGCCGTGCCTGCTGGGAAGCTCAGCACCAGTACTATGGCCCGGCCGTGCCACGGGCTCAGAGCCACCGGCTGTGAGTTTTGTGGACAAACTTCTCTTCCAGCGACCGCTTCCCTCAACCTCATTTCTGAGTTATTATCTCCGACCGCCTTGCCTCTCCGCAGCCCCTCCGTCTCAGCTCTCTGGACCCCGCACAGGTTGAGAAGTACCACGGTTCCCCTCGGCTCAGCCCCGGAGCCTTCGAGCCTCCGCAAGACACCTTCTTGCCGACACGGGGAGGCTGCACAGAGGGGGTGTGTGAGCCAGCCCGAGGACACCAGCTCAGAAGTGGAACAGGGACCCCGGAACAGAAGCGGGGCTCCGTGTCCAGGGGGCCGCAGGGAGCAGTCCCCAGACGCTGCGGCCCCCCTTTCCAGGTCGGCCTCTCTGTGCCTCCGTGCAGCCCTGGGTTCCAAACCCAGACCCGAATGTGCCTCCGGCCATGCTCGTTAGAATAAAGGCCCTACACTTCTCCTGTGTCAATCCACGGAGTCTCCCCATTTTACAGATGGCGAGAGTGAGGCACAGGGACCTGGGTGTGTTTCCTAGAGTCCACCAGTGGGAGCCGGAGCTCACGCCCGTGGTCTGTCGTTGCCAAGGTCATGGGGAGCGGCTCTCCTGTCAAAGGGAGCGGTCGCCCTGGCCTCGTCCCCCGGCCAGGACCGGGGCAGGACGTGAGCTGAGGCCCACACTCTGATGACGCCCACGGATGCTGCTGGATCCAGGCCCCCGCCCCGGCCCATTGTCACTTCTGCCCCATTAAAAGGAGCCAGAAGAAAACACGCAGCCCTGGGAAGGTCCCGGGAACAGAAACTCCAAGGCTTGGTGCTCAGAGGCGGCCTGGGGACTCCAGAACCCACGCAGGAACCCAGGCCTGGCGACCTGGAGGCCCTCAAGCCCCCGCCGCGGGCCTGGCGCTGCCTCCCTAGAGCCTCCGTGTGTGAGGCTGTGGTCCCGCAGGGCCCCCGTGCTGCGGGTGGGGAGGAGGAGCCGCATTCCCCTCTGCTCCCTTGGTCCTTCTCTCCTGCCTCCTCCCAGGATCAGCGTGCGGTCGACACCGCGCTCAGGGCCCTGGTCCCCCCAGCTCTCGCCCAGACCCCGCCAGGCCCGCCCCCGTCACAGCCACCTGCCGGACCCCCCGAGTGCATGCCTGTGTCTTTTGTGCCCATTCCACAGACGAGCAAGCTGGGTCCTGATGTGGGTAGAAAGACCCTGGGGTTCAAATCCAGAACTCACCCTTGAGCTTGCGGGGTGAGGCCCTGGTCCCAAGGACCCTGAGCAGTGAGGTCACCACAGGGGCAGCTCCCAAGGGCTGGGGTCGGCGGCCGTAGTGAGCTGTCAGCGCTAGGCTCAGCCGCACTGCCTGTGGAGTGGCCGGCCCTCGGAGGGGCCGAGGCAGGCACGGAAGCCCCCAGCTGGCTGGACACGCATCCACCTGCTCCCTGGGACTTGCTTCTGGGACCCCCAGTGGGCTCTTCCCGGGGCGGCTGAGAGATGCACACTCGGGGAGGCAGGCAGCTGGGTTCCACCTCAGATTCCTTGCCTGGAAAACAAGCCAGGGGTCGGCCACGCGTCCCTCCAGCCCCTGCTGCGGCTCCCTGGGAGCTCCTGCTTTGTCCCAGGCCTGGCAGCCCATCGGGGGCCCCTCCTGATGGGAGCCTGTCCCCTTCCCCTGTAGGGGGAGGTTGAGAAGGGGGCTGGAGGGGTTCCCCTGGGGAGACCCTGCCACTGGGGGCCTGGCTTCTTACCTCTGGATGTGCAGGGAGTTCAATGATAATAGAAATGGAGTGGGGGGTGTGTGTGCATGCGTGTGGAAGAAGAGCGAGCTGGCGGTTCCTACGCAGCTGAAGTCATGGATTTATTACAGAGACAATTACACGCGAGCCGGTGGGGACTGCCGGGGGCCAGGTGCTTGTTAGGGAGGTGGGTTAACCGTTCCTTACAGCTGTTAGTGCCCGAGGGGAGGGGAGGAGGGGGCCGGAGCGGGGGAACGGGAGCCCCTCTTTCCTTCCTGGCAGCACACGCTGAGCCCCCTCACCCGCTCCGTGCAGGGGTATCTGGGCCAGGCCCTGCTCTCCCCACCCCCGGGCTCCCCAGAAGCCCAGCTGGAGAGAGTTCGGGGTGGGGAAAGCAGCGCTCTTTCCCGGAGGAGCCCAGCTGAGTCCTTCCCCGGTTCCTGGCCGCTGCCTGGCGGGGCGTGGGCCGCGGGGGAGGACGCAGAGCCCGACAGACTCGTGTCCCAAGGCCCGGCTGCCAGTCTGCAGGTTCCCCAGAGGGGACACCCCACGCGTAGGCTGTATGCCCTCCCCGTCTCCTCTCATCCACCCCCAAATGCCAAGGCCCGAGGGGGTCCTGGGTACCCTGAGAGTGTCCGAATGGCTGGACTAAGGGGAAGGACCTGGTGTGTCACAAAGTCTGCCTGGAGGTCAGCTCGGCAGCTGAGACCCGCTCTGTCCCCGGGGAGACACCTGCTGTGCTCACCCCCCACACCGCCTGCCTGGGGTCGGCTCACAGGTTGAGGGGCCTCCCCTGCCTCAGTGTCCTCCTCTGAAAAGTGGGGGCTGTGAGCCTTTCTCCCTCAGAAGCCTCACCTCCCCAGCGGGCCACAGGCATTGCTGGGGACAGGCAGGGGGAACAGGGTTCTGCTGGGCGCGTGCACCCCCAGGGTCGGGGACCCCCTTCACCCCCACATCTGGGGAAGGAGGAGGGAGGCAGCAGATGACCGAAGGGAAAGAAAGCAGTTTCTTCCCAGCCAGCGGGACTCGCCTGCCTGCCGGGCTCAGGCGCCAACAGCTCTCCCCGCCCTGTCCCCCCGCCCGCCCCTCACCTCCCTGGGGGAGGAGCCGCCATTCAGCCCCCCACACCCAGGAGGAGGCTTCTCGGTGCAGACTGAGGCCGGAGGGGCAGCCTAGAGCCCCGTCAGCGGCCGCCTGCTGGCCTCCAGCCCAGGACGGAATGCCTGCCCCGCCAAGCCTGGCTGGAGGCCCGGCTCTGACACCCCCCCCTCCAGTCAGCTCCCAGCCTGTCTCGTGGCCTTAAACTGCAGATACTTTCTTGAGTAAGGCCTGCGAGCGAATGCGCCAGCCTCCTGCCCAGGCTTCCTTCCCTCTTGCTCCAAACTGTTACAGGGGATCTTTTTACCCCAAGACTAACCCACCTGGCTCGAACTCCTGCACATCCTACAAAACCCAGCCTTGAGGTCCTCTTCTCCAGGAAGTCTGCTCCCTCCCCAGGTCCTGACCTCGGAGGCCTGAGTGACAGTGTAGCCTCGTCTCCCCGCCCCACAGTACGGGAGCCCACCGGAGGGTGGGGGCTGCCCAGAGGGACCTGTTGAATCAGGCCAAGGCCAGCGCCCTTCCTACATCCTGACTTGTGGACTCTGCCTGGTGGGGCGTGCACCCCAGTCTCAGCATCTCGGGGTCCCCTCGGCCCACAGGAGTGCAGGCGCAGGAGCCTGCCGGAGGCCAACAGGCACGCACAGCCTTGGGGAATGGCGGGGAGCCTCCTCGGCCTTCCCTCCCCCTCCCAGCAGAGAGGAAAGGGCACCGCGTGTTCAGATAAATGAGGAGTTAATGGGGCGCCAGGCCAGGGCGAGGCTCCCCAGCCGGAGGGGCGGGGCCTCGCCGCCTCTCCGAGTGGGAGGGCCCCTGAAAGTGGGCGCGATCCCAGGCGGGTGTTCCCGACCCCCGCATCTGTCGTCCAGTCCTGGGTTCTGAGAACAGCAGAGCCGGCGCCGCGACCCTGGCCTTGGTCACTCTCGGAGGCCCCCCAGGGGCAACCGGCTGGAGCCCAGCCCGGATCCCCCCAGCCTGGGGCTTCCCCAAACCCACCCTCCGCTCCAGGATCCGCGGGCTGCCTTTCTGCAAGGGAGAAAGCGTTGTGGGTTAAACGTATATATGTATTTACTTCTTTAAGCGTCAAAGCGAGCCCCTTCCGGGAAGGGCCGGAGAAGGGCTCGCCCAGGGGCGTGCGGGGCTCGCTCCGCTGTCGGGCGGGAGCTTGGCCGCTAGGGAGGCCCGGCCCCTCAGGAGCGGCGCCGGATGCGGGTTTCGTTGCGCCGGGGAAGTCCTCGCCCGGTGGCGCCCGGGCCCACGCGGCCCGCGGGAGTCGGGTAGCAGGGCGCCGCACCCACCGTCTTCTGGAGGCGCCCCCCGCCCTGCCTGGCTTGGCCTCAGTTTCTCTGACTGCAAATCGCGGAGCCGGCTCCAAGTTTCCCCACGGGGGGCGCGCGGGGGGTGATCGCGACCGAGCCGGGAGGCCAGGGGTTCGGGGCTGACCGAGGCTCATGTGCGCCTTCTGGCTGCGCCTCCCACTGGGTTTCTCCGTATTGACCTCAGGCCTGAGTGACAGTGTAGCCTCGTCTCCCGCCCCACAGTACGGGAGCCCACCGGAGGGTGGGGCTGCCCAGAGGACCTGTTGAATCAGGCCAAGGCCAGCGCCCTTCCTACATCCTGACTTGTGGACTCTGCCTGGTGGGGCGTGCACCCCAGTCTCAGCATCTCGGGGTCCCCTCGGCCCACAGGAGTGCAGGCGCAGGAGCCTGCCGGAGGCCAACAGGCACGCACAGCCTTGGGGAATGGCGGGGAGCCTCCTCGGCCTTCCCTCCCCCTCCCAGCAGAGAGGAAAGGGCACCGCGTGTTCAGATAAATGAGGAGTTAATGGGGCGCCAGGCCAGGGCGAGGCTCCCCAGCCGGAGGGGCGGGGCCTCGCCGCCTCTCCGAGTGGGAGGGCCCCTGAAAGTGGGCGCGATCCCAGGCGGGTGTTCCCGACCCCCGCATCTGTCGTCCAGTCCTGGGTTCTGAGAACAGCAGAGCCGGCGCCGCGACCCTGGCCTTGGTCACTCTCGGAGGCCCCCCAGGGGCAACCGGCTGGAGCCCAGCCCGGATCCCCAGCCTGGGGCTTCCCCAAACCCACCCTCCGCTCCAGGATCCGCGGGCTGCCTTTCTGCAAGGGAGAAAGCGTTGTGGGTTAAACGTATATATGTATTTACTTCTTTAAGCGTCAAAGCGAGCCCCTTCCGGGAAGGGCCGGAGAAGGGCTCGCCCAGGGGCGTGCGGGGCTCGCTCCGCTGTCGGGCGGGAGCTTGGCCGCTAGGGAGGCCCGGCCCCTCAGGAGCGGCGCCGGATGCGGGTTTCGTTGCGCCGGGGAAGTCCTCGCCCGGTGGCGCCCGGGCCCACGCGGCCCGCGGGAGTCGGGTAGCAGGGCGCCGCACCCACCGTCTTCTGGAGGCGCCCCCCGCCCTGCCTGGCTTGGCCTCAGTTTCTCTGACTGCAAATCGCGGAGCCGGCTCCAAGTTTCCCCACGGGGGGCGCGCGGGGGGTGATCGCGACCGAGCCGGGAGGCCAGGGGTTCGGGGCTGACCGAGGCTCATGTGCGCCTTCTGGCTGCGCCTCCCACTGGGTTTCTCCGTATTGACCGGGTGGGAGGCCCAGGCTCCGACCCCCAGCCCAGTTCCCAGACCTGCACGCGAGCCTCGGCGCGCAGAGGGAGGGAAAGCCCGCGGAGGCGGCGGCAGGTGAGCCGGCCGACCTCGGGCGCCCTGAGAATCCCGAGCCCGGCGGGGCCCTTTCCAGCCCCGGCAGGCGGCGCGGGCCCGCGCTCCCCAATCCGGGCGCCCCCGCGCCTGTCCCGGCCTGGCCGCGGACACCTTGCCGGAGTCGTGGAGGTGGGGTGGAACTCTCTCCGCCCTCAGTGCCGGGAGCTCCCGAGCCCGCGGAGGCCGAGCTGCTGGGAGAGGGGGACGAGGACGCGGGGCCCCTGGGAAGCCCCCGCGCAAACAGGCGCGGTGTTTGCAGAGAGCGCGGCGGGCGGCGCGGCCCGAGAGCGATGAGGATTCGATGGAGCCGCCCGGCGCGCGGGGGCGACGGAGCCGGGGCAGGCGCGGGGATCGATCGGGCGCAGCTGTCGCCGACACGCCCGCGGGAGCATCCACCCCGAGGGCCGACGCGACCGGGCGCCCCGCGACCGGAGGCAGGAAGCTCTGCCGTTCTGCCCGCCCGCGGCGAAACCCCAACGTCGTGGCACCCCAGGTTCGGCGCTGAGATGTCCCCGCACCCAGCCTCGGTTGACGGTGGGATCCCAGGGCGCCGTGCACCCAGCGGAGCCGGATCCCTCGCCGGGCGGGAACAGTCTCGCACCCTCTCCGCCACCCGCGTACCTCCCCACCTAAATAAAGTCCTCCGACCCCGCCCCAACGAAGGCGCAGCGGCCGGCGGAGCACGCTGGCCCAGTCAGGCGGGCGCGGCCCCAGATCTGGGGCGTCTGCGGGTTGGGGGAAGTACCGGGGGCTGACCAGGCTCTCGGGCCTCGGTGGGACGGGAGGAAGACATGAATTACCACTGTTTATTAAAACCTCGCTCTAATAAAATGGAAGGATGATACAGCAGCGGCTGGAAAGCTTCATTTCCATGGGGGACAAATCGAATCACAGAGTCAGCCTCCAACCTTGGAGGCCTGGGGCCTCCATGTGCGCCTTCTGGCTGCGCCTCCCACTGGGTTTCCCGGGGGGGCCGGGCCCGACCCCAGCCCAGTTCCCAGACCTGCACGCGAGCCTCGGCGCGCAGAGGGAGGGAAAGCCCGCGGAGGCGGCGGCAGGTGAGCCGGCCGACCTCGGGCGCCCTGAGAATCCCGAGCCCGGCGGGGCCCTTTCCAGCCCCGGCAGGCGGCGCGGGCCCGCGCTCCCCAATCCGGGCGCCCCCGCGCCTGTCCCGGCCTGGCCGCGGACACCTTGCCGGAGTCGTGGAGGTGGGGTGGAACTCTCTCCGCCCTCAGTGCCGGGAGCTCCCGAGCCCGCGGAGGCCGAGCTGCTGGGAGAGGGGGACGAGGACGCGGGGCCCCTGGGAAGCCCCCGCGCAAACAGGCGCGGTGTTTGCAGAGAGCGCGGCGGGCGGCGCGGCCCGAGAGCGATGAGGATTCGATGGAGCCGCCCGGCGCGCGGGGGCGACGGAGCCGGGGCAGGCGCGGGGATCGATCGGGCGCAGCTGTCGCCGACACGCCCGCGGGAGCATCCACCCCGAGGGCCGACGCGACCGGGCGCCCCGCGACCGGAGGCAGGAAGCTCTGCCGTTCTGCCCGCCCGCGGCGAAACCCCAACGTCGTGGCACCCCAGGTTCGGCGCTGAGATGTCCCCGCACCCAGCCTCGGTTGACGGTGGGATCCCAGGGCGCCGTGCACCCAGCGGAGCCGGATCCCTCGCCGGGCGGGAACAGTCTCGCACCCTCTCCGCCACCCGCGTACCTCCCCACCTAAATAAAGTCCTCCGACCCCGCCCCAACGAAGGCGCAGCGGCCGGCGGAGCACGCTGGCCCAGTCAGGCGGGCGCGGCCCCAGATCTGGGGCGTCTGCGGGTTGGGGGAAGTACCGGGGGCTGACCAGGCTCTCGGGCCTCGGTGGGACGGGAGGAAGACATGAATTACCACTGTTTATTAAAACCTCGCTCTAATAAAATGGAAGGATGATACAGCAGCGGCTGGAAAGCTTCATTTCCATGGGGGACAAATCGAATCACAGAGTCAGCCTCCAACCTTGGAGGCCCGGGGGCCGCGCAGGGAAAACTTTTGGACATAACACCCACCCGGCCCCCATGATTTTAGCTGCGGTGGGGAGTTAAAAGGACAAGGAGGCAGGAGGCAGTGGAGGGTACCCATTCGAGCTGGGGTGGAGGCACCGAGGGGGCAGTATGGCAGCGAAACTGGCGAGAGACGGCTGGTCCCCAGAGCGGGGAGGACACTGGACCCCCAGCTAACCCTCCCAGCCGCGGGCTGGACCCTGCAAGCCCTCGGGTTAGAGGGATGCAAGGTTGTGCCTCTCGGCTTTTCCCAGGTTGTGAACAGAGAGGGTTGGACATTGGCTGAGGCAGCTCAGCGCAGGCCGAGGCACTCCCAGACACAGACCCGGGTGCCAGGGGTCAAGCTCCAATTTTCCAATTTTCCTGGAGAGGATACTGAGGCCATAGAGCTTCCCTCCTGTGGCCAAGGCTCGGGGAGGGGTGAGGGAACGGGTCGCCCTGCCCACATCCAGCCCACCCGCCCCCTTCCCGCAATTTGCCTAATGACCCAAGATCGATCAGGGCCCCAGCCACCGGCTGGTCCGTGGCAAGCTCACTTCTACTTCACCAATTACTAAAGGTTACTGGTGGGGAGCCGTTCTGGGGTTCCAGGGCTCCCCACTATCTCTGGAGGGTGGCAGGTTTTGCTCGTCTTCCCAGGGGAACAGTCTCTGCGGGCGCGGCTCCGCATCTATGGGGCGGCGTGGTGTCCACCTGGCCAAGGCTGGGCCCCCTTCCAGGCGGCCCCGCCCAGAGGAGACACTTTGGGTGTCCCGAGGCAGCGGAGGGCAGGAGCCCTTCCTCTCAGAGCCGGTCTGCCTCTCTCAGAATGGATGCTTCCCCGTGAGAACAGCCGTGCGAGCTGGTTATGCAGATGACAATGGTCATCCAGCTGGAGGACGTGGACAAGGATGGCGGGAAAAGGGGCGTCTGCGGGTTGGGGGAAGTACCGGGGGCTGACCAGGCTCTCGGGCCTCGGTGGGACGGGAGGAAGACATGAATTACCACTGTTTATTAAAACCTCGCTCTAATAAAATGGAAGGATGATACAGCAGCGGCTGGAAAGCTTCATTTCCATGGGGGACAAATCGAATCACAGAGTCAGCCTCCAACCTTGGAGGCCCGGGGGCCGCGCAGGGAAAACTTTTGGACATAACACCCACCCGGCCCCCATGATTTTAGCTGCGGTGGGGAGTTAAAAGGACAAGGAGGCAGGAGGCAGTGGAGGGTACCCATTCGAGCTGGGGTGGAGGCACCGAGGGGGCAGTATGGCAGCGAAACTGGCGAGAGACGGCTGGTCCCCAGAGCGGGGAGGACACTGGACCCCCAGCTAACCCTCCCAGCCGCGGGCTGGACCCTGCAAGCCCTCGGGTTAGAGGGATGCAAGGTTGTGCCTCTCGGCTTTTCCCAGGTTGTGAACAGAGAGGGTTGGACATTGGCTGAGGCAGCTCAGCGCAGGCCGAGGCACTCCCAGACACAGACCCGGGTGCCAGGGGTCAAGCTCCAATTTTCCAATTTTCCTGGAGAGGATACTGAGGCCATAGAGCTTCCCTCCTGTGGCCAAGGCTCGGGGAGGGGTGAGGGAACGGGTCGCCCTGCCCACATCCAGCCCACCCGCCCCCTTCCCGCAATTTGCCTAATGACCCAAGATCGATCAGGGCCCCAGCCACCGGCTGGTCCGTGGCAAGCTCACTTCTACTTCACTAATTACTAAAAGGTTACTGGTGGGGGGAGCCCGTTCTGGGGTTCCAGGGGCTCCCCACTATCTCTGGAGGGTGGCAGGTTTTGCTCGTCTTCCCAGGGGAACAGTCTCTGCGGGCGCGGCTCCGCATCTCTGGGGGCGGCGTGGTGTCCACCTGGCCAAGGCTGGGCCCCCTTCCAGGCGGCCCCGCCCAGAGGAGACACTTTGGGTGTCCCGAGGCAGCGGAGGGCAGGAGCCCTTCCTCTCAGAGCCGGTCTGCCTCTCTCAGAATGGATGCTTCCCCGTGAGAACAGCCGTGCGAGCTGGTTATGCAGATGACAATGGTCATCCAGCTGGAGGACGTGGACAAGGATGGCGGGAAAAGGCTGCGTGCTCCCCGCCCCCACGGAACACCCTGTGGTTGACTTGGGGTGCTTCCCCCACGCTGCGCCCCATCCACAGAAACCCCACCCCCAGCCCCTGCCTGACTCGAGCTTCTCGGGCCTGGGATGCGATCATTTTATGAAGGCTGATTGATTTTTAGATCCCACGATTATTTTTAATTATCTGTGATTGTTGGCAAGTGAGAAGGTGGGGGAGGGGTGGCTGGAGCCCAGCTGAGCCAGAACCCACAGCCTAGACTTGGCATCTGCTTGGGGAGGGGGGCAGTCCATGGCTCTGCCCTGTTCCTCTCTGCCACCTCTGTTTTCCTACCTGGAAGATGGGTGTGCCTGAAATCCTAAGTAAATCCTGAACTGAAATTCAGGACCTGGGGTAGGGTCGGCCCTTGGACAGACCCTCCCACGGCCACCATGGTCTGCTCGAGGCAGGTGCCGAAGAGGCTCAACGTCCCCTGGGGGCTCGGGGGCTCGCAGAGGGGAGACTGTGCGCCCGGTAGACAGTAGGTGGCTATTAGATGCTGAGTCCTAAGCACAAGGCGCGGGGGGCACTGGGGCCCTGTCCAGCCCAGGACGTGGCTCAGGCCATTCTACTGTCTGAGCCTCCCAAGCTGGAAGTCAGGTCCCCCTGGTCCCCCGACTCCCTGGCGCTGGGAGACAGGCCGCCCCCTCCCCGACTGCGGTGGGTGCCAGAGATGGGGCTCAGATTCTCAGCCGGTTACCCAGGAAGGCACCCTCCCCGCCCCCAACAGAGACGGAGAAACGTTCGCGGTACGAGAGAGGCCTCAGGCGCCGAGCCCAGTGGTGGTCCCGAGAATCAAGCCTCCAGTGCGGAGCTGGGGCGGGAGCCCCGTGGCCGGGGAGAGAGGGCGGCCGCCTGGCCGCTTGTGAGGGGCCTTCCCCGGCCTCACCCTCCCGGCCCTTTCCTTCCCCTCCCGCTTTGGAAAAGGCAGTGGATGCCCGCTGGGCAGAGTCCACAGGGAAGGAAGAGGGGCTGGGCATGCTGGGAGCCCCTCCTCACCCCCAACTCTGCCCTTCAGTTGGGGACACCCTTTGGGGCCTGACTTGGCCACTCTGGGCTCCCCTTCCCGACCTGCACCCCATTCCCATAAAGGGGTCCCAGGGCTGGAGGTGTCTTTCTGAGAGTGTGGAGCTCCCTCGTTTATCCGCGTTCCAGGGGTCCCTGGGCCTCAGGCTCGCACCTTTGCCTGACTCGAGCTTCTCGGGCCTGGGATGCGATCATTTTATGAAGGCTGATTGATTTTTAGATCCCACGATTATTTTTAATTATCTGTGATTGTTGGCAAGTGAGAAGGTGGGGGAGGGGTGGCTGGAGCCCAGCTGAGCCAGAACCCACAGCCTAGACTTGGCATCTGCTTGGGGAGGGGGGCAGTCCATGGCTCTGCCCTGTTCCTCTCTGCCACCTCTGTTTTCCTACCTGGAAGATGGGTGTGCCTGAAATCCTAAGTAAATCCTGAACTGAAATTCAGGACCTGGGGTAGGGTCGGCCCTTGGACAGACCCTCCCACGGCCACCATGGTCTGCTCGAGGCAGGTGCCGAAGAGGCTCAACGTCCCCTGGGGGCTCGGGGGCTCGCAGAGGGGAGACTGTGCGCCCGGTAGACAGTAGGTGGCTATTAGATGCTGAGTCCTAAGCACAAGGCGCGGGGGGCACTGGGGCCCTGTCCAGCCCAGGACGTGGCTCAGGCCATTCTACTGTCTGAGCCTCCCAAGCTGGAAGTCAGGTCCCCCTGGTCCCCCGACTCCCTGGCGCTGGGAGACAGGCCGCCCCCTCCCCGACTGCGGTGGGTGCCAGAGATGGGGCTCAGATTCTCAGCCGGTTACCCAGGAAGGCACCCTCCCCGCCCCCAACAGAGACGGAGAAACGTTCGCGGTACGAGAGAGGCCTCAGGCGCCGAGCCCAGTGGTGGTCCCGAGAATCAAGCCTCCAGTGCGGAGCTGGGGCGGGAGCCCCGTGGCCGGGGAGAGAGGGCGGCCGCCTGGCCGCTTGTGAGGGGCCTTCCCCGGCCTCACCCTCCCGGCCCTTTCCTTCCCCTCCCGCTTTGGAAAAGGCAGTGGATGCCCGCTGGGCAGAGTCCACAGGGAAGGAAGAGGGGCTGGGCATGCTGGGAGCCCCTCCTCACCCCCAACTCTGCCCTTCAGTTGGGGACACCCTTTGGGGCCTGACTTGGCCACTCTGGGCTCCCCTTCCCGACCTGCACCCCATTCCCATAAAGGGGTCCCAGGGCTGGAGGTGTCTTTCTGAGAGTGTGGAGCTCCCTCGTTTATCCGCGTTCCAGGGGTCCCTGGGCCTCACCCGGCTGCTGTGGGGGTGAGGCAGAGCAGACCTTGGCTCCCCTCACCCCCACAGAAGCCCGGGGGGAGGGGGCATATGACTGGGGGCCTCCTGGGAAACAAGGAGGACGTGTCCTGGGCCTGCTCTGGAAGCGAATGGGGGTTCTTTAAGAGTCACCCCCAAGCGGAACCCACGCTGGAGAGGGAGGCCACCGGAAGGGCTTGGGAAGCGGGGGAGCCTTTGGCCTCCCCGTAGCTCGCACGCCCCGGCACAGCCGGGGGACGGAGGCCCGGCGCCTCCACACTGTGGTGGCCCCTGACCCTGGAGCCGCGGGCGGGCCTCCCGGAGGAGCTTGCTTTCAGCGCCCTCCCCAGAGAGCACCTAGGGGGCGGGCGGTGACTCCCGACCTGTGCTGCGAGGGAGGGGGCTCCTGAGCGGAGGGTCCACCTCCTAGGGGCCTACGGGGCAGGGGGGATCCCTGGATCACAGACCCACCCTCAGCCGCACTCCCGTGCACCCCCTAAGGACGGACTCGCGGTGCCGGCAGGAGGCAGCCTTCCCGACCCCCGGGCGAGCCGGAATCAGAGACCCAGAGACGAGGCCCCCATCCCCGCCTCGGTGGGGTCTGTCCCCCGGGCACCCCTGGGCCCCAGGGGGCACGGCGGCGGCAGCGGCAGGGGTCTGGCCGCAGCCCGGAGCCCGGCCCACTCCGGCCAGCGCGGCGCGCGAGGGGGCCGGGCGGGCGGCGCGCGAGGCGGCGGGAGGCGGCGGGAGGGGAGCCGGGGGGCGGGGGCGCTGACGTCAGACCCGGGCCCGGGAGCCGGCGGTCGCTCCCCCGCCACATCCTGGCGGCCGCGCTCGCAGCCGGGCCGGGCGGTGCGCCGCGCAGCCGGGCAGCCTCGCGCGCAGCCAGCGGGAGCGGGCGGGGGCCATGCGGCGGCCTTGAGCGCGCCGGGTCGGCGCGGAGGAGCGCGCGCGGCGGCCGAGCATGGAGCTGAGCCTGGAGAGCCTGGGGGGCCTGCACGGCGTGGCCCACGCGCAGGCAGGCGAGCTGCTGAGCCCGGGCCACGCGCGCTCCGCGGCGGCGCAGCACCGCGGCCTGGTGGCGCCCGGGCGCCCCGGCCTGGTGGCCGGCATGGCGAGCCTGCTGGACGGCGCCGGGGGCGGCGGCGGCGGCGGGGGCGCCGGGGGCGCCGGCGGCTCGAGCGGCGCGGGCGGCGGCGCTGACTTCCGCGGGGAGCTGGCGGGCCCGCTGCACCCCGCCATGGGCATGGCCTGCGAGGCGCCGGGTCTGGGCGGCACCTACACGACGCTCACCCCGCTGCAGCACCTGCCCCCGCTCGCGGCCGTGGCCGACAAGTTCCACCAGCACGCGGCGGCCGCGGCGGTGGCCGGGGCGCACGGCGGCCACCCGCACCCGCACCCGCACCCGGCCGCCGCGCCGCCCCCGCCGCCCCCGCCGCAGCGCCTGGCGGCCAGCGTGAGCGGCAGCTTCACCCTCATGCGCGACGAGCGCGCGGCGCTCGCCTCCGTGGGCCACCTCTACGGGCCCTACGGCAAGGAGCTGCCCGCCATGGGCTCGCCGCTGTCGCCGCTGCCCAACGCGCTGCCGCCCGCGCTGCACGGCGCCCCGCAGCCCCCGCCGCCGCCGCCGCCCCCGCCGCTGGCCGCCTACGGCGCGCCGGGCCACCTGGCCGGGGACAAGCTGCTGCCGCCCGCCGCCTTCGAGCCGCACGCCGCGCTGCTGGGTCGCGCGGAGGACGCGCTGGCCCGCGGGCTGTCCGGCGGCGGCGGCGGCGCGGGCGGCGGGAGCGCCGCGGGCTGCTGGCGCCCGGGCGCCCCGGCCTGGTGGCCGGCATGGCGAGCCTGCTGGACGGCGCCGGGGGCGGCGGCGGCGGCGGGGGCGCCGGGGGCGCCGGCGGCTCGAGCGGCGCGGGCGGCGGCGCTGACTTCCGCGGGGAGCTGGCGGGCCCGCTGCACCCCGCCATGGGCATGGCCTGCGAGGCGCCGGGTCTGGGCGGCACCTACACGACGCTCACCCCGCTGCAGCACCTGCCCCCGCTCGCGGCCGTGGCCGACAAGTTCCACCAGCACGCGGCGGCCGCGGCGGTGGCCGGGGCGCACGGCGGCCACCCGCACCCGCACCCGCACCCGGCCGCCGCGCCGCCCCCGCCGCCCCCGCCGCAGCGCCTGGCGGCCAGCGTGAGCGGCAGCTTCACCCTCATGCGCGACGAGCGCGCGGCGCTCGCCTCCGTGGGCCACCTCTACGGGCCCTACGGCAAGGAGCTGCCCGCCATGGGCTCGCCGCTGTCGCCGCTGCCCAACGCGCTGCCGCCCGCGCTGCACGGCGCCCCGCAGCCCCCGCCGCCGCCGCCGCCCCCGCCGCTGGCCGCCTACGGCGCGCCGGGCCACCTGGCCGGGGACAAGCTGCTGCCGCCCGCCGCCTTCGAGCCGCACGCCGCGCTGCTGGGTCGCGCGGAGGACGCGCTGGCCCGCGGGCTGTCCGGCGGCGGCGGCGGCGCGGGCGGCGGGAGCGCCGCGGGCTGCTGGCGCCGCTGGGCGGGCTGGCGGCGGCCGGAGCGCACGGGTCGCACGCGGGCGGCGGCGGCGGCCCGGCCGCGGGCGGCGGCGGCGGCCCCGGGGCGGGCGCGGCGGCGGAGGAGATCAACACCAAGGAGGTGGCGCAGCGCATCACGGCGGAGCTGAAGCGCTACAGCATCCCGCAGGCCATCTTCGCGCAGCGCATCCTGTGCCGCTCGCAGGGCACGCTCTCCGACCTGCTGCGCAACCCCAAGCCCTGGAGCAAGCTCAAGTCGGGCCGCGAGACCTTCCGCAGGATGTGGAAGTGGCTGCAGGAGCCCGAGTTCCAGCGCATGTCGGCCCTCCGCCTGGCAGGTAGGAGCTCGGGTGCGCCGCCCGACCCGGGGGTCCTGCTCGGGGTTCCTAGCACCCGGCCGCGCGGCGGCGGCGAGCCCGGCCCCCTCCCCATCCGGCGGGCTGGCGCTGCGCCGCCGGCCAGGGACCCGCTCGCCGGAGGCTAGAGCGCGATCTTCGCGTCTGCCCTGCGGTGCCGTCACCGCAAGGGAGGCGAGGACTGTGCCGCCGCCCCCCCTCCCCGCGCTCCCGTTCCGGGAGCCTGCACTCCCAGCCCAGTCCTCCGGGAGCACTGGGCTGGGGTCCCCGGATCCTTTCAGACGACTGGAAGATTCCCAAGCCACCAGCAGAGTCGCTCATTGTGTGTGAGATGTGTATGAGGTGGCGGAGTGGGGGTGTGCTCCAGACGCGCCGCTGCTTTCAGCTCGGGGTGCACTGCCCCCCGCCCCGCCCGGAGGGCCCCTCGCCGTGCCACCCGCCCCGGGGACAGAGCGTCCGGACCGTGCCCCAAACGCCGGCGCCTGGGCAGCCGGGGCCGGGGCCGCGCTCAGCCCCGGCCCCAGCGCGCGCTTCTTTGTAGCTGGGCCTCGGCGATCGATAGCCCGCTCCCTCCTCCGGCCGCTGGCAAAGGTCACTCGAGAACGGGCGGGGGAGGGGCGGCCCCGGGGACCCTCGGCCCGCGCGGCCCGGAGGCCTTCACACTCCAGCCGGCCGCCCGCCCCGCGCGTTTGTTCCTGGCTCGGGTGCGCGCCGCACCGGCCTCTCTGTTCCGCGTTGTGTCTCTCATTTCTGCTTCTCTGTCGGGGCAAAGCGGTATCTATTATTTTGTTCCATCTCCGTTTTCCTCCCGGTCTCTTTCTTCTCCCGCTTCGCTGGCCGCTTCCCCTCCGCCTCGCTCTGCCTCACTCACTCTTTCTTTGCCCTCTTCTCTGGCCGGCTCCCTGCCACCTCGCCGCCTCTCCCACAGGAGGCACACTGCCCCTCTCCCTGACAACAGCAGGGCACGCTCTCCGACCTGCTGCGCAACCCCAAGCCCTGGAGCAAGCTCAAGTCGGGCCGCGAGACCTTCCGCAGGATGTGGAAGTGGCTGCAGGAGCCCGAGTTCCAGCGCATGTCGGCCCTCCGCCTGGCAGGTAGGAGCTCGGGTGCGCCGCCCGACCCGGGGGTCCTGCTCGGGGTTCCTAGCACCCGGCCGCGCGGCGGCGGCGAGCCCGGCCCCCTCCCCATCCGGCGGGCTGGCGCTGCGCCGCCGGCCAGGGACCCGCTCGCCGGAGGCTAGAGCGCGATCTTCGCGTCTGCCCTGCGGTGCCGTCACCGCAAGGGAGGCGAGGACTGTGCCGCCGCCCCCCCTCCCCGCGCTCCCGTTCCGGGAGCCTGCACTCCCAGCCCAGTCCTCCGGGAGCACTGGGCTGGGGTCCCCGGATCCTTTCAGACGACTGGAAGATTCCCAAGCCACCAGCAGAGTCGCTCATTGTGTGTGAGATGTGTATGAGGTGGCGGAGTGGGGGTGTGCTCCAGACGCGCCGCTGCTTTCAGCTCGGGGTGCACTGCCCCCCGCCCCGCCCGGAGGGCCCCTCGCCGTGCCACCCGCCCCGGGGACAGAGCGTCCGGACCGTGCCCCAAACGCCGGCGCCTGGGCAGCCGGGGCCGGGGCCGCGCTCAGCCCCCGGCCCCAGCGCGCGCTTCTTTGTAGCTGGGCCTCGGCGATCGATAGCCCGCTCCCTCCTCCGGCCGCTGGCAAAGGTCACTCGAGAACGGGCGGGGGAGGGGCGGCCCCGGGGACCCTCGGCCCGCGCGGCCCGGAGGCCTTCACACTCCAGCCGGCCGCCCGCCCCGCGCGTTTGTTCCTGGCTCGGGTGCGCGCGCCGCACCGGCCTCTCTGTTCCGCGTTGTGTCTCTCATTTCTGCTTCTCTGTCGGGGCAAAGCGGTATCTATTATTTTGTTCCATCTCCGTTTTCCTCCCGGTCTCTTTCTTCTCCCGCTTCGCTGGCCCGCTTCCCCTCCGCCTCGCTCTGCCTCACTCACTCTTTCTTTGCCCTCTTCTCTGGCCGGCTCCCTGCCACCTCTCCGCCTCTCCCACAGGGAGGCACACTGCCCCCCTCCTCCCTCCCAACTGACAACAGCAGGGTCCACTCCTGCCCCCAGCCAGGCGGCGGCAGGACCCCTTCCTCTGGGCGTAGGGGGCTTCAGCAGAGCCCCGCTCTCTTCCTGATGGCCAGGCTTAGGGGAGGGGGCGTCTTTTTCTGTCCGCTCCGCGGCGGGGCTGAGCCGCCCCAGCCGTGGGGACAATAGCGGCCCCAGGCGCCTGATCGATCGCCTCTCTGCGCAGGGACAGGCGGGCTGGATGGAGCGGGCTAGGGCTCCACCAGCCGCCCCTAGAGCAGGGAGCTGGGAGGGATTTGGCTGTGCCTGCAGTTTCCGGTGGCTGCGAAGGTAGGGGTGCCGGTGGGGACGGAGAGGCCTGTGTGACTTGCTCCCCTCCCCCAAGGGGCATCCTGGAAAACCTGGGGGTCCTGCACCTCCGGGCCTCAGTTTCCTCCCTGCAGAGCGAGGAGACTGGCTAAGCCTCCCCTCGGCTTCCTGACTCTCCACTTTGGGGAGTGAACCCTCCTTTTATGCGGCAGGGGCCAGCCGTGTGGGAGGGTGGCCGAGAAATGTTAGAAATGGCGTCAGGAGCCGGATGGTCTTGTGTGAGGACAGGACCCACTCTGTCCTGCGCCGGGACGCACGTGTGCTCACAGGGGCCGCTCAGGCGCCCGCCGTGGCCTGCCCCGTGCGAGGCGAGTGTTCCCAGGGAGCAGGCCGGAGGCAGAGCCCGAGGGCCGCAGATACTAGGCCATCCTGGACGAAAGGGGTCACTGGTGAGGTCTGACTTACTGCCACCCGGGCCACCTTCGGCCTCCTCCTCAGCACGGGCATGTCGGGGACACACATCACTTTCCTTTTCTTCCCCCTGCTGTCACATCACGTAAGAAACAGAACCCATTCGTAGCATTTGAATGGCACATTTCTGGCCACCTAAGATCCTGGCCAGGGCGTCTTAGAAGTACCAGTCTCAGAGGAGAAGCCCCCATGGAGGGTGCCCGCTGCGGGGGCAGCAGCGCCGCCGGTCAGGGCACCGGTCCCAGAGTGTGCGTAAGACCAAGGGCACATCCCCGCCTGGCCTCCCTGACCTCCGTGTTGGTAGCCTGCCGCCTCCCCACTTTGAGCCTCGGTTTCCGCTTTTGAACTGGGAGGTAGAACAGCCACCGTCCGGGGCGCCTGGACGAAGTGGAAGGGTGAGAGCAGGGGCTGGCACCTACTCAGGTCCAGGGACGCGGAACCGGCACCGGCCTGTCGCGGTTGACCCCGCTGCCTGCCCGCCTGGTCGGTGCGCCTGGCCCTGGGCACCTGCTGCACCCTGGGCGGCTCACGACCGCGTCCAGAGCGCGGGCCTGGTCTGTAGGATGTTAGAGGTGGCTGGGCCGTGGGGCAATTAGGCGCCGACCGGCCAAGAGGCTTTTAGTTCCGGTCGCTGCGCAAATGAAAAGCGGTTAAGTGGCGACAAATCGCAGCAGTTAGGGGAGGTCGCCCGGCGCACCTCGCCCCCACGTGCCGTCCCAAACGCTTCCAGGCCGCCGACCCGCACGGTCCGACCCGGCAGGGCGCACTCACCGTCCTTCCTCCTCCCCTGTCCGCATCCTGGGCCTCGCAAAAGCCGCCCGTCTTCCTGCGCCGGCGGCTCCGGCCCCGGTCCCGCCCCCGCGCGCTCGCCTAGCCGCTTGGCCCAGCTGCTGCGGGCGTCTCGTCGGGGTGTCCTGCCGTCTCTCCGGACCAGGAGGGAGCAGGGGGGAGGAAGACACGCGCAGAGACAGACAGAAAGATACGGAGAGCGGCAAAAACAAAGAGAGACTGACAAAGAGACAAAGAGGCAGGAAAGGAGACTGGGTTCCCCGCGGCCGCCTCTCTGCCGGGGTCCCTCTGTCCGGGTCCTGAGAGCTCCCAGCCTCCCCACCTCTCTCCTTCCCCTTCACGGACTGAGGGCGGAAGGGGCTTTCTTTGTTTCTATGAGGCACCCAAGAACTCTGGCCAGGTCACCATCAGGGTCCCCGCCTCCCTGTTCTTCATGACTCAGTTTACCCATCTGTAAAATGTGTGCATTGGGGGAGCCAGGCTCTGGGTCTGAGACTCCTGGGACGGCCCATAGTGCAGGCCCCCCACCCCACTGCCAGGGCGGGGACTCAACCCTGCTCCGCTGCAGGGTCCTCCGAGCCGGCAGCTTCGGAGCCGCCGCCTCTTCGAAGCCCTCCCCGACTCCGTCTCAAACAGTAATTACGGGAGAGGGCCTGGGGGAGGGGCGGATGGACTCCTCGGCGGGGGCGGGGCGGTCGATGAATTCGAATTACCGTCTCTAATTCATCACCGCCGCCTGGTCGATAACTTCGGCCGTCTTCAAATATTGTTTAAATTGCAACTCCGGAGGAAAAGTATTTTTTGTAACTGATCAGAAAATGTATATATATGTATATTATATATAATATCAGACGGTGGCGATTGGAAGAAGGGTCCCCTCCTCCTCCTGGCTCACTGGTGAACCCCGAACCCGGAATCCCTGAAGGAGGAGGGAAACCGCTGGCGGGGGAAACTGAGGCAGGGAGCGAGCCATTTCCGGAGCTGAAGGGGGTGCGTGGGTACAGTGAGGGCGGTGACGGGCCGAGGGTCTGGGGGGCCTGGGGGGCGGTGATGGAAGGCGAGAAGGCACACCAGCTGTCCCTCCCCTCCAGACGAGGACAGGCCGCTCCCGCCCTCCGCCCTCAGCCATTCTGCAGCCACCATCCTGGACCAGTGCTGAGAGGGCGGCCCGAGGCTGAAAAGGCTCCGTCAGAGGTCCACTCGACCCCTCCCCACAAAGGCTCTGCCCGCCAACACCCCCCAGAGACCAATGCACCTTCCATAAGTACAGCCTGACCTTGAACCGGCCCCCAGGGCCCACGCCCCTCGCTGACCCCCGAGGAGAGACGTCCGAGCTGAGAACTCAGGAGACGGGCTGCACCTGGGCTCCGTCGCGGGTAACGCGGGCGGGGCTCGGGGCCTGTCTCCCCGGTCGGTGGGTCGGAGGCTGCCGCTCCTGAGGGGCCTTTTGAGGCTGTCCTCGCCCCGCGTCAGAGCCCCTGAGGGTGTCGTCCCGACCCCGCACCCTGAGGCCAGCCGCTCACTCACCCCGCCCGCTCGCACCTCTCCTCCTGGCCTGTAAGGGGAACCCAGGTCGCCCCAGCAGCCTGTCCCTCATGGGGCCCACGCGGGCAGGGGAGCCGGAAGGGGGTCTGGGACCAGAGGGGCGCCGCAGGCCCCTTGGGAAGCAGGGAGTAGGGGAGACTGGAGCTGGGGGGGCAGAGCCGCGTGGGGCTGTGCCTGATACCTGGCGCCCCCACCGCAGCCCCGCTTCCAGACCCCAGGACCCAAGGGGGGCAGCGCCAGACCCTGCCCAGGTTCCGTGTTGGGGAGGGGGCTGTCTGCAGTGCCCGAAGCCCTCCGCCTCCCCAGGAACAAGGGGCCTTTGCAGCGGGTTTGGATTTCGAGCCCACCTTACAGACCCGCGGAGCCAGGGCTAAAAGGAAGGCACCTGTGGAAGCCAGAGTGGCATACCCAGGGTGAGCCGGCAGCAAGGGGGGCCCGAGAGGCTCAGGCTCCCGTCCTGCAGAGAGCGGGGACGTGCCCAGCCCAGCAGAGACCAAGGCTGGCGGGGAGCTCGTGGACTGAGGCCAGGCCCAGGAGGGAGGCTCGCCGGGTCACGTCCAGGTCCAGCTACAAGCGCTTGGAGACCCTTGGGCCAGGAGAGAAGGCCTGCACTTTCCTTCCAATGCAGAGCTGGACAGGCTCCTGGCCTCACCGGAGCCCCCAGGGACCAGGGACCCTCTCGGGTGGGGAGGTCGAGTCCCAGTCTCCTGCCAAGCGAACTCAGAGCCGCCGTTTCTCCTGGCTGCCGGCCCTCAGCAGGGCCCTGGAGCACTGGCTGTCCAGCCTCCCTGGACCCCAGGCCGGAGAACCCCTTCCTGCTGTGCGAGACTGGGACGGCCAGCCCATGTTCCAGAGAAGCACACGGAGCAGTCTGTGGGTTGAGGGCCTGGAGTTGGGCTTTGACTTCTTTATTCTCAAGCCCCCTTAGTGGAAACTCCTAGGACTCACTAAGGCCCCCTGTCAACCGTCAACACTCTAGTCTGAGCCACCCACTTCTGGCTGCCTCCTCCTTCACGCTGGCCTCCAGGCTCCACCCCACCCCCCTGGAGTCCTCTCTCTGGACCTGGAGGGGGCTCACCCTTTCTCTTCTTAATACCCGGAGCCCAGAAGTGGAGGCAGCTTCCTGCTACGGCCCTCACTCTCTGAGCTGCAGCAGGGCGGGAGGACCTACCAAGGACAAATCCTGGAAGCGGGAAGCCAGAGCCGCTTGCAAGGATGAAGGCCGGCCCCTGCGGCTGCAGTCTGTGTGTGTCGCAGGGAGCCGGGCTTAACCAGGCTGGTCTGAATCAAGTTTTTAATTAAATATGGCCCTTGATCAATAAGGAAGGCTGTGCTCCTGGGGGAGGGGCGAGGCTGGCCCGGAGCCGGGGCCAGCTTGGAGACCCACCTGACCTTGGGATGTCGGGGGCACCTGCGGCCTCGGTTTCCACAATAGGTGTGGATGCGGGCGGGGGGCAGGAAACGGGGGCCTTCCTGCGGCTGTCTTCACGCCTTGTGGGGAGACCTGGGGGTGGGCTATGGCGGCGGAAAGAGACCGGCAAGTAGGGCGTCCAAGACTGGCCCCGGCGCCGCAGAGAAGGGACCTCAGTGTAGACGTGCTGGGACCTCAGTGTAGACGCGGGCGGGGAACACAAGCGGGGGCGTAAGTGTAGGTCTTCACGGGACGCGAGTGTAGACCCCACATCCGGGCTAGGACAAGGGGTGCTCCAGCTCTGGAACCCCTGCTGCCTTCAGGTCGCCTCTGGCGATCAGAGGCAGCACCGGGTGCTGGGGGCGTAGGAGAGAACACGCTTCCTTCCTGAAACTGCTGCGAGCACCTGCGGATGATTCAGGGAGCCCCAGCTGGGCCGCTTGTCCGCCTCGCATCCCTGTCCTGAGGGCCGGGGGGTGGGAGAAGGCCGCGTCCGCCCGCGGTGACAGGCGTGGTGATGCCTCGTGTGGCCGGGCAGGCTTCATGTCGCGCGCGCACTGGGCAGGCGTCGGGTGCCTCAGTTTCCCCCACCAGGCCTGACGCCGCCCCGCAGGGCCGGCAAGGCCGCGGAGTGCAGCGGGGGCCGCCGCGTCCCGTTTGTTTGTCCGCGACGGACGTGGGATCTCTGCAGCCCACGAGGAGCTCGGTGCATCCGCCCTCCCCAGCCTGGCGGGCGGCGGGCACGCAGCCCAGGGTGCGGAGCTACGGGCCCTCGCACTGCGCACGCGCAGCCCTGGGGTCCCCGGCGGCTCCGGCACCCCAGCCCAGGGGAATCACATCTCGCCCGGGGGGCGAGCTGCGTCCGAGTTCCCCTCCCTCCGGGTCGAGCCTGGGGCGGCGTCGAACTTGGAGCGCTGGCTGGGCGCTCGCTCGGAGGGAGTGTCTGCTCGCCGCTCTTGGGACGCAAACGGCGCGGCGCGGGGGGACCCGGGGTGCCCCGGGGCAGGAGGCGCGGGCCGGCAGCGCTCCGGCCCCTGACCGTGGAGGAGGCGCTTTCCCTGCGCGCCTCCGTTTCCCCAAATGGAGCCTAGAATCCCCAGCCCCGCAGGCGCACCGTGTGGATAAGGCAAGGGCTCCAGCGCGCCGGGAGCCAAGTGCCTGCTCGCTCTCTCCGCATCCCTTCTGTCTCCTCAGCCTGTTCTTTTAAAAAATATATATGCTATGTGCCTTTTTTCAAACAGCGGACACTTTCACCAAGTGCCAGATTTAAGGCCAACAAAGTCCTCCTTTTTATACACCGCAGCTTCTATGTCTCCAAAAGAGAGGTGGCAATCCAGCAGCCATGAGGCACGTTCTTTTCTTTTTCTTTTTATAAAATACCACCGAGAGCCCCTACCGCCCCCACCGCGGCTCTCCGGTGCCCTCGCTTCACCGGTGCCCAGACCCTCCATATCAGGAAGTCAGCTGCCTTCTTGAAAGTGGCCTAGTGTCCTGTCTGGCTATTCCCTTCTTTCTTCAACGGCCTCCCCGCCCCGTGGACACCGAGGCCCTTTCCGGGGTGGCCCCCTCGCCCCGGCACCTCGGTCGCCTGGGAGGCTCTCTGCGGCCTGGCTCCCCGCTCACCAGACGCCCTTTTCCGCGCTGGCCTCTCTACGCTTTTTCTTATCACAGGTTCCTGTCGTCTTTTTCAAATCCATTTCCAACTGCCAGCTGCTGTGACTCTTAACATTCTTTTTTTTTTTTTTAAATAAAAGCCCTGTGTGCGTGTTGATGCGTTTGGCCCCCCAGTGCCTGAACACGGCTGCTGGGGGGCGGTGGGGGGGGATCTCAGGTCTTGAGAGCTGCGTCTCCCTCCTACCTCAGGCGTTGCAGCCACCAGATGGAGCCCACCCTCCCCAACCAGGGGCAGTCCAGCGTCCAGGGGAAACGCTCATTTCTCTGATAAGCCTTTGAAAGGCTCAGAACTAATTTGAAAATGGGACCATTAAAATCGCATCAGGGGAAAGAGCGGGAGGCGTTGAGGGAGACGGGGAGGCTGGGCAACGCCTGGGGTGGACCTGGGGGCAGGTGGACCTGGCCGGCGGGGGAGGGAGGGGGTGGAGAGCGGAGAGGCCGCGAGGCGGGCAGGGGCTTACAACGTCTCCCTGGAGACCCTTCAGCACTTCGCACCTGTGGGGGCCCCTTCCCGGCACCCTGGGGGGTGCAGGGTGTGGGTACGGAGGCTGGAGGTCTGAACTGCTCCAGGCTGGTGCTCCCGGCTACCCTCCTGATGGCCCGTGGGGTGGCCCTGGGCAGCTCACTCACCGTCTCTGGCCTTGGGAGGCCAGCGAGGGATGCTCAGGGCCGCTCGGCCCAGTGGGGACCAACCACGGGGCGGGAGGCATCAGTGGGCCCTGGGGGCTGCGCAGTGGGGGCCAGGGCGCGACGTGTCACCAGGAAAGCAGTCGTCATCCCAGCCCGGGACCTGGCTCCGCGTGGAACCGTCTGCTCTGAGAAGCTGAGTTGAGCACAGGAGGTGGCCGGAGGCAGGGGACAGTGGCTCCTGCGGCCCCACCTATGCCCGGTGGATGGACCCTATGGGGTGCAACCTCGCGGGGCTGGGGGCAGGAGCAGACCAGAGCGACTCCGTGAGGGCTGAGTGCAGCACCAGGGTGGGGGGCGCACAGAGGGGCTCAGACAGTGCTGCATTGCTGACTTCTGGGGACCTCCGTCTGGCTGGTGTCCTCTCCTTCCCAGCCTAGCCTTCACGGGGGGTCGCCCTCCTGGCGCCACCCTGGCTCTGCTGTGCCCGCTGGGCTTCACCGCCCCTCTCCTGCCCCGCTGTCCCAGATGAGCCCGTCGCCCGCCCCCCTCCAGCCCCAGGTGTTTTTTTAAATAAAAGCCCTGTGTGCGTGTTGATGCGTTTGGCCCCCCAGTGCCTGAACACGGCTGCTGGGGGGCGGTGGGGGGGGATCTCAGGTCTTGAGAGCTGCGTCTCCCTCCTACCTCAGGCGTTGCAGCCACCAGATGGAGCCCACCCTCCCCAACCAGGGGCAGTCCAGCGTCCAGGGGAAACGCTCATTTCTCTGATAAGCCTTTGAAAGGCTCAGAACTAATTTGAAAATGGGACCATTAAAATCGCATCAGGGGAAAGAGCGGGAGGCGTTGAGGGAGACGGGGAGGCTGGGCAACGCCTGGGGTGGACCTGGGGGCAGGTGGACCTGGCCGGCGGGGGAGGGAGGGGGTGGAGAGCGGAGAGGCCGCGAGGCGGGCAGGGGCTTACAACGTCTCCCTGGAGACCCTTCAGCACTTCGCACCTGTGGGGGCCCCTTCCCGGCACCCTGGGGGGTGCAGGGTGTGGGTACGGAGGCTGGAGGTCTGAACTGCTCCAGGCTGGTGCTCCCGGCTACCCTCCTGATGGCCCGTGGGGTGGCCCTGGGCAGCTCACTCACCGTCTCTGGCCTTGGGAGGCCAGCGAGGGATGCTCAGGGCCGCTCGGCCCAGTGGGGACCAACCACGGGGCGGGAGGCATCAGTGGGCCCTGGGGGCTGCGCAGTGGGGGCCAGGGCGCGACGTGTCACCAGGAAAGCAGTCGTCATCCCAGCCCGGGACCTGGCTCCGCGTGGAACCGTCTGCTCTGAGAAGCTGAGTTGAGCACAGGAGGTGGCCGGAGGCAGGGGACAGTGGCTCCTGCGGCCCCACCTATGCCCGGTGGATGGACCCTATGGGGTGCAACCTCGCGGGGCTGGGGGCAGGAGCAGACCAGAGCGACTCCGTGAGGGCTGAGTGCAGCACCAGGGTGGGGGGCGCACAGAGGGGCTCAGACAGTGCTGCATTGCTGACTTCTGGGGACCTCCGTCTGGCTGGTGTCCTCTCCTTCCCAGCCTAGCCTTCACGGGGGGTCGCCCTCCTGGCGCCACCCTGGCTCTGCTGTGCCCGCTGGGCTTCACCGCCCCTCTCCTGCCCCCGCTGTCCCAGATGAGCCCGTCGGCCTCCATGCCACCTTCCACACCCGGATCTGTCCCAGCCCAGCCAGGCTCAGCCCTTCCCCCGCAAAGAGCCCAGCCGTGCCCACCTCCGCCCGCTGCGCGGGGGCAGCGTGGGTCTCCCTGAATCTGTGCAGTTGTTTGCGTGACATGTCTTCGCGTGAGCTCGTGGCTCTGTGAGACCGGCCCTTGTCTGCCTTGGCTTGCCGCTTTCCCAGCAAAGCCTCCCAAAGAGCGCAGCAAGTGCGTGGTGAGCGTGCCGGGAAAGAGCGCTGCAGGGCCACGCTGGCCACGTCGGCAGCCAGCCTCACGACGCTCAGGACCGACGGCTGTACCGTGGCACCCCCCGGACAGACAGACCGGGACGTCAGGACCTGCTGTAAACCACGGGCGGTGTGCTCAGGGCCCGCTGCCCCTGCAGAGGGCAGGCGGGGGCGGCGGGCAGGGAGCGGGCTGGGGGCGTGGTGGCCCACCTGCATTCTCTGCACTCAGACCCGTGGGCTCAGCGCCCCCCACACTGGCTGTCACCCAGCAAGTCACACTATACCCTTGACTCTTTGCACACATCTCCTCCCGACACCCATGCTGCGTCCCTACACCCCCGAGGCCAGCTGCAGGCCAAGGCCACGCTGGGGTCCGCTGACCCCTGGGTCTTCCCGCACTTTGCACTGACCGGCCGCATCCTCGGAGCCTCCCCTCACTGCGCCTCCAGATCCCCCCACCCTGTCCACCTGTGACACCTATGGCCCTGGCTTGTGTCATAGGTCACTCATGGCCACGCTCACCTGTGGCCGGCTCTGCACAGCACCCCTCCCGCTGCCTGGCCACGCCCTGTGCGGCCTCACACGGGCACACCCCGCCGGCAGGGACAGACGGGCCCGCGCGGTCAGCTGGCTGGGCCAGGGATGACCCCAGACGGGCACAGACGGGCACTCCTCCCTCAGGTCACCCGGCTGGAGCGCAGAGAGCCTTCGGGAGAGGGGGAGGACGGGGAGGAGCCTGGGGCGGGGGAGGGGGCGCCGCCGGGAAAGGAGGAGATGGAGGGAGGGGGTCGCAGGCGGAGGGCGTGGGGGAGGGGAACCGGTGAGACCCCAGCTCCCTCCAGCATGGACCTGGCTGGCTGCATCCACTGTGGGGGCGGCTGAAACCAGGCCCCAGCTTCTCCCTGGCTGGCTGGGGACCGGGCGTGCCCTGTTGAGGCTGCACCCCAGGGCCCCACTGCCCTACCCGGCCCTCCGGGGGGGATGCCACCAGGGCGCCCCCTGCAGGGCCTTCCAGTCTGGACCAGTCGCCCAGCACCCACGGCGGATGCGGAAAGAGGTTCCAGGGACGTCAGTGGACAAACACAGCCAATCCGCAGCCCCCTATGGATCCTCTCTGTGCTGGACATCCGGGCTCCTCGGAGAGGGAACTGGGGTTCTGCTGAGAGGGCGGGGAAGAGGTTTCTGGGGCAAGGGCCATTGAGGCCGGGCCTTGCGGGACGTGTAAGAGTTCTCTGGCTGAGACAGCCCTACTCTAGACCTCGGCCTCTCCATCCCTCCCCCGACCAGGAAGGCTCCTGATGAGCTGCTGGGGCTTAAAGGCCTGTCCTGAAGTGGGGAGACATTTCGCGGCTGCGCTGCAAATGGGGGCCTGACTGAGTCCAGCGTCTGCCCCACACCCCCACATGGGAGCTGAGAGCCTCAGTCCCTGCAGCCGATGCAGGACTTTCCGGCTAAGCCTCTTTGCAGAGCCTGGCAAGGCAAGGATCACGACTAAGACCACTTTCCATCTGAGGAAAGTGAGGCTCAGAGGCGGGCGCCACGCTGTAGCCCACGGGGCCGGCGGCCCCTGGACGTGAAGAGCTTTCTAGAACAGCAGGAGGGACAGAGGCGCTGTGGGAGCAAGTCCCAGGGGGTCTGAAATGAAGGGGCACTTGAGGGTACCCCCAGCTCACCTCCCTTTGCCTCAGCCTGGCCGAGCCCCGCCCCAGGGGCGGGATGGTCACAGATGCTCGAGGGGCGCCCTGGGAGGGAGCCGTTTGGAAAGGGGGTCTCTTCTGTAGCCTTGGATCTCCTCTGGGACCCCCAGGAGCCAGCCCCAGCCCCTCCTCATCCCTGGACTCCGAAAGGACTGAGAGCCGTGCGGTGGGACCGTGATGCTCTGAGACCCCCGCCAGTGTCCCCTCCTAGCGTCGGGTTTTCCGCCCGAGCCAAGAGCCGGCAGGACCGGAGAGAAAGTCTGACCCCATATCCTCATTCCCGGGGAGAATGTATGGTAAATACCGGGGGCAGGCAGAGCAGAGACGGAGGTGCACTATTAAGTTGGGGAGTGGGGTCGGGGCCTCTCAGGGGAGACAGGTTTGGGGCAGAGCGAGGCAGGCAGGAGCCCCGCGTGACCCTCCCCGCGCTGGGCGCACAGGGAGAGCCCTGGGATGGGGATCAGGAGCGGACAGCCTCGGAGGGGACGGTGGAGGGCGTGCAGGTGGGAAGCGGTGGGAGGGGAGGTGGGACTGGTGGGCAGACTGGCGGTGGAGGCGCTCCTGGTCCGGAATGGAATGGCGGCGGCCGTGGAGGAGCCGCAGGTGGCGGTGGAGGCGCGGCGGGGCAGGCAGGGTCTGCAAGCGCCACAGAGCTTCCCCAGGGGAGCCCTCGAGGGCGGGGCGGCGGCCTGGCGCGTCCAGGTGGCGTCCAGGGGCCGTGGGTGAGTGGTCCGGGCTGCCCCGCCCGCCGGGCCCTCCTCCCCCGGGCCGGCCTGTCTCCGCCTCAGTCTTCACTTCTGTGAAAGGGGTCCGTGCCCTGTCGTCTCCTCCCGGGGCGGCCTCCAGGGATGGCGGCGGGGGGCTGGACGGGGTGCCCGCGAGGGCCGGAAGGGATGCGGAGGGGGAGGAGCAGGCTCTGCACCGCCTGCCCCAGTCGCGGGGCACCCCCGCCAGGGCTCCAGGCCGGCGCCGCGGGGAGGCCGCGGGGAGGCTGGGGGGGAAGCGGCGACAGGCTGCTCCCGGTGAGCAGCTCCGACCGGGCCCGGATCGATCCGGGGCTGTGAGCAGCTGTAATCAGATTGAACGCCGGGAAGGGGGCCGCGGAGCCTCTTTTGCTGCGATCGACAGAACGGGAAGTTTTTTCTCGGGTCTGCTGCGCCGGCCCCTCCCCCAGCCCTCTCCTCGGAGGCTGGCGCTGGGCTCCGGATCCGAGCAGGGGGAGGTGGGTGAGCAAGAGGCCTCCGCGGCTCACCTCCCTCCTGGCGGCTGCCGGGCACCCTGGCTCCCGTCCTGTGCCAGCCAGGACTTGCTGGGCGACTTTGGGCAAGTGGCTTGTCTTCTCTGAGCAAGAAGGAAAAGCCTGGCCTTATGGAATGAGCTGAAGGACGAAAAGATACAGCACATGGAAGGCCCTGAACGTGCAAAGCTCTTCCGAGCCGTCTGAGTAGCGTTTCTGTCTGTGTCCTTCCTATGGTCTCAGCATATTGAGTTCGTGAGAACATTCCCGAGTGAATGAATGAACACACGAGTGAGTGAATGAATTGAAGGTCGCAACAGACGGCACGAAGGGCCTCTTCTGGAATGGAAAGGCCGGGGTGGAGTTCTGCCTCTTCCCTGGCGCTGCCGCTAGAGAAGAGTGGGGACGGGGCCGCCTCTGCTGAGCCTCACAGACTGGCCAGGTTCCCAGGAGATGGGGGTCACAGCGGTTCCTGATGATCACTTTCGACGTCTTTTAAATTAATATTTATTTTTAATCGGAGGATAATTGCTTTCCAATATTGCCTCGGTCTCCGCCGGACAACTAGAAGCAGCCTCGGGTGGGCCGCTGACCCCTCCTTCTTGACCCCGCCTCCTGTCACCGTCTCCTGTGCGGGCACCACGGGGGCAAAGTGCCCGCCCCGCCTTCTGCCTGGTCCGTGGCTCGGCTCCGGGTCTTGCCTTGGACGGAGCCAGCACCGCCCTCCGCTCTCTGGCACGGCTGCTGGTTTTCCAGGAGCACACGGTTGCCCGTCACAAGCTCTTCCACGTCCTCCAACGAAACACAAGACCAGCGCCTCTCAGGGCATCGCGCCACGCTGCTTCTGTCCCGGCTGCCCTCGCGCGCTCGGTGCCCTCGTCCTGCGGTCGCTCAGGCTCCCTCCTCTTCGTTTAGGGGCCTCTCTTCCTTTCTTCTAGGCTGAGTGACACTTCCCGAATCCCACATCTTCTTCTTTTTTCTTCTTTTTTTTTTTTTTTTTAAAGATTTATTTATTTACTTTTTGGGCAGGGGTCGGGTTGGGGAGGGGGGGAGCGGACGGGTCACTTCTATTGGTTTTCATTTATCTATTTTCATCCATCTTTTTTCCTTGGCTCCTGTGGGCCTCCCATCGCGGTGGCGTCTGTCGTTGCAGAGCTCCAGCTCTGGGCGCATGAGCTCCAGAGCTCGGTAATTGGACACATCAGTCCAGCCGCTCCGCGGCACGTGGGATCTTCCCAGGCCAGGGATCGAACTGGCGCCCCTTGCACTGCAAGGCGGTGTCCTTACCCAATGGACCACCAGGGGAAGCCCAATGCCTTCACCTTCTTTTTTATTTACTTCCTCGTTTTGATGGAACATCCCTCTGGGAGCTCTCTGAGAAAAGGTACAGAAGAGTGCACCTGGGGAGACCTTGAACGTCCATGTCTGTGGTCTGCCTTCATGCTTGATGTGTGCCTGGGCACACGTTTCTAGCGGAATATAGATTTCCCTCAGAATTTGGAAGGCATGGGCTTCCCTGGTAGCTCAGTGGTGGAGAGCTCACCAGCCGATGCAGGAGACACGGGTTCGATCCCTGATCCGGGAAGATCCCACATGTTGCAGAGCAACCAAGGCCATGAGCCACAACTAGTGAGCCAGGGCTCTAGAGCCTCGGAGTTGCAACCGTGGAGCCCATGAGCTGCAATGACTGAAGCCCGTGTGCCCTAGAGCCCGAGCTCCACTACAAGAGAAGTCACCACCACAAGAAGCCTGCTCACCTTCACTAGAGAGGAGCCCCCACTCCCTGCAGCTAGAGAAGAGCCTGTGGCAGCAGTGAATAGCCAAAAATAAATGAATAAATAAATAAATTTAAAGAAAAAAACTATTTTCAAGATATTATTCCACAGGCTCCGAGCTTTGGAGAAGCCCCAAAGCCACTCTGACTTTTAGTTCTCCAAATGGCGTGAGGCGTTCGTCTCCAGGAGCGCTTAGGGTTCTCTCATCCTGGGTCCCCCACATTTCACGAAGGTGAGCCTCAAGGAGCGTCTTTTTTGTGTATCTAGCGGAGCATTTCATGGATGCTTTTAAACTGAACACTCATGTCCTCCAACCATGATGTATATGCAATTCTGAGGCTTCCTACGTGGTGCAGTGACAAAGAATCTGCTCTGCCTGGCAGTGCCCGAGACGCAGAGATGCAGGTTGATCCCTGGGTCAGGAAGATTTCCTAGAGGAGGACTTGGCAACCCACTCCAGTATTCTTGCCTAGAAATTCCCATGGACAGAGGAGCCTGGCGGCTACAGCGCAGGGGGCCACAGAGCGTCAGGCACGCGCGCGCACACACACATTATCTGTGTATATTAATCTAATTTATTTGGGTTTCCCTTCCTCTAGTTTTGGATGGCCTTTAGTTCAGGTGACAAACCAGCACATTCTTCCTCAGACTTTATCACCTTTCCGTCTTCTTCATCTCTGCATCCACTTGCTTTTCCAGGGATATTTGCTTCTGTGCCTTTCTCTTTCTTTTGGCCAAACCACAGGACGTGCTGCAGGATCTTAGTTTCCTCCCCCCGCGGGGAGTGAACCCTTGGCAGTGAAGCACGGAGTCTTGGCCACCGGCCCGCCGGGGAAGCGCCTGTGTTCCGGTCTCGTGTCGACTTTATTCCAGAGCTGACAAACGTCAGTTCTCAGAGCACCGTCTGCCCCTTCACGGTCCTGCTACAGAACAGCATCGCTCTCTGGTTCTCGGTTCCTGTTCTCTTACCCCTCCCGGAATCCGACTTTTCATTGCACCTGACTCGCCAGTTTCATCCGAGAGTGTCGCCCCTCCCCTCGTCCTCCTCCTATTTTTCTCGTTTTTTCTCTCTCTTTCACGAGAGGCTGTCTCTGAGACGTCCGGTAGCCTCTCCCCGCTCCCCACCACTCTTATTTAATTATGAAACCTGAAACAGCCAGTGAGGAGCGCTGCGGGTTCCGGGTCAGAAGAAGCCAGAGAGGGAAACGGGGCGTCCGTTCACACGGGGGCCGGGGCGGGGGCAAAGCTCTCCTCCCCGAGGCACGAGCCTCAGCGCCGGGACATTCACTGACTTTTGTGGACGTGTGTGGACACGGATCTGGCATGTCATCTGGTTCAGAGTGTTCCCGAGCAGCCCAACCAGCGGGTACAGCCTGTGTCACTGGACCCTCAGGGGGTGACAGAGTCGCTGGGGCAAGTGGCTCGCGGGGAGGCAGAGTGGGGCCGGTGTCCATGCCCACGGCCCCCGACCGGTATGTGGACGAGGCCCGGAGACCCTCGGAGAGCTTCTGCAGTGTCGCCAGTCCCCCCACCTCTGGCCACTGAAGCGCATCTTCCCACCCCCTGGTCCTGCGGCCCCGCGGGGAGCCCCGAACCCCGCTCCACCCCGCTCAGACCCCGCCTCTTCCCCTGCCGGCCCTCCGCCCTGGACAGCCTCCTTCACCTTCCTCCTCCACGGGGCCAGGTGGCTGGGGTGGCCATGCTCTCACAGTCCCCCTCTTAGGTCCTCCCAGCTCCAGAGGTTCCCTGGGGACTTAAGGGGAAGCCAAGCCTCAGTCTCAGCCTGCTGGTGGGGGAGGGCCGAGTGGGGGCTCCGAGATCAAAGTCAGACCACGGGGACACCCATCTTAGCCGGAGCCCCTAAGATGGTCAGGGCTCAGAGGTCCCCCGGGAAGGAGGCATGGCCGGTCACTCCTGTCCTGCGAACCCGACTGCCGCGCCATTCCAGGGGCTCGTGACCCGCTCCCCGCTCCTAGACCCAGTAACCCACCAACTCTGTCACCCCGGTCTGCAGGGACCCAGATCACTCCCGTGCAGAATTTCCAGGTCGCTTCCCCCAGCACCCCTGGGGGTGGGCGGCAGGAGGGAGGGCAGAAATCCACCAACATCCATCGGGCCCTCCAGGTCGGGACTCAGCTTGGGGACCGGCAGCTGGAGAGGGGGCCAGCACTCAGGAAGGGGACGGGAGGGGAGCGGCGACCGTGCCTGCGGAGGTGTGCTCACACTCTGTCCCCTTCTTTGTCTCGCCCGCCCCCACCCGCCTCCTCCGTCTCGCTCACCACTCCCCGCCAACGACTGTCTGCCCCCTCTCCTTCCCTTCCATTCCCGGTGGTCTCTGCCTCCTGTGGCCTCCTGTCCCCATGTGGTCTCTCCATCCCTCGCCCGTCCCCGCCTGTCTGGGCTTCCCGCCGTCCCGGTGCTCTGGCGCGTGGCCTGCCCCCGCCCTCCGGCCGCTGGCCCCGCAGCCTGCAAGCGCAAGGAGCAGGAGCAGCAGAAGGAGCGCGCGCTGCAGCCCAAGAAGCAGCGCCTGGTGTTCACCGACCTGCAGCGGCGCACGCTCATCGCCATCTTCAAGGAGAACAAGCGGCCGTCCAAGGAGATGCAGGTCACCATCTCGCAGCAGCTCGGCCTGGAGCTCAACACCGTCAGCAATTTCTTCATGAACGCGCGGCGCCGCTGCATGAACCGCTGGGCCGAGGAGCCGGGAGCGGCGCCCGGGGGCCCCGCCGGCAGCGCCGCCACCTTCTCCAAGGCCTGAGGCGCCCCGGCCGCGGGCCCTCCCCGCCTCGACGGCCCGGGCGCGGCCCCCCGAACCCCCGTCCCCCGACCGCCACCCTGCCGCCCGGAGACCCGCCCCACGGCGCACCCGGAGGGGCTGCCGTCCGGGCCCCCACTCCCGGGGAAGGGACGCAGCACACCCCCAGCCCAAGTGCACAAAAAGGGCCTCCGTCCCCATCCCCTTCAGGCCAAAGGAAGCCCTCCACCCTCCCGAGGGGGGCGGGGGTGACCGGAAGGGGCTCCCGGGCTCCTTTGCAATTCAGGACGCCCAGGGGGCCTCGAGGACAACCAGGGCTCACGTGTCGTCCCGAAAGCGGGTCAAGAAGCACAGACGAGAAACAGAAACCGGGTATTTACCAAAGGAGCTTCAAGAGGAGCCCTCCTTCCCCCCCCAGACCCTCCCCGGAACGCGGCCCTCCTGAAGTCGCCAAAGCCAGGCTGGTGGGCGGCAGGAAACCCACCAACATCCATCGGGCCCTCAGGTCGGGACTCAGCTTGGGGACCGGCAGCTGGAGAGGGGGCCAGCACTCAGGAAGGGGACGGGAGGGGAGCGGCGACCGTGCCTGCGGAGGTGTGCTCACACTCTGTCCCCTTCTTTGTCTCGCCCGCCCCCACCCGCCTCCTCCGTCTCGCTCACCACTCCCCGCCAACGACTGTCTGCCCCCTCTCCTTCCCTTCCATTCCCGGTGGTCTCTGCCTCCTGTGGCCTCCTGTCCCCATGTGGTCTCTCCATCCCTCGCCCGTCCCCGCCTGTCTGGGCTTCCCGCCGTCCCGGTGCTCTGGCGCGTGGCCTGCCCCCGCCCTCCGGCCGCTGGCCCCGCAGCCTGCAAGCGCAAGGAGCAGGAGCAGCAGAAGGAGCGCGCGCTGCAGCCCAAGAAGCAGCGCCTGGTGTTCACCGACCTGCAGCGGCGCACGCTCATCGCCATCTTCAAGGAGAACAAGCGGCCGTCCAAGGAGATGCAGGTCACCATCTCGCAGCAGCTCGGCCTGGAGCTCAACACCGTCAGCAATTTCTTCATGAACGCGCGGCGCCGCTGCATGAACCGCTGGGCCGAGGAGCCGGGAGCGGCGCCCGGGGGCCCCGCCGGCAGCGCCGCCACCTTCTCCAAGGCCTGAGGCGCCCCGGCCGCGGGCCCTCCCCGCCTCGACGGCCCGGGCGCGGCCCCCCGAACCCCCGTCCCCCGACCGCCACCCTGCCGCCCGGAGACCCGCCCCACGGCGCACCCGGAGGGGCTGCCGTCCGGGCCCCCACTCCCGGGGAAGGGACGCAGCACACCCCCAGCCCAAGTGCACAAAAAGGGCCTCCGTCCCCATCCCCTTCAGGCCAAAGGAAGCCCTCCACCCTCCCGAGGGGGGCGGGGGTGACCGGAAGGGGCTCCCGGGCTCCTTTGCAATTCAGGACGCCCAGGGGGCCTCGAGGACAACCAGGGCTCACGTGTCGTCCCGAAAGCGGGTCAAGAAGCACAGACGAGAAACAGAAACCGGGTATTTACCAAAGGAGCTTCAAGAGGAGCCCCTCCTTCGCCAGCCGCCGCCCGCAGACCCTCCCCCGGAACGCGGCCCTCCTGAAGTCGCCAAAGCCACGTGCAGCGGGAGCCTCACCGCGCCACCCCCCCCACCGAGCCCACCCCCGGCCCGCCGGCAGCACGGCCCCCGCAGCCAAGAGCCCGCCGCCGGGTTCCTGGTGCCAAGAACTGCCTGCCTTAACGTCGGGGAGGGGCCGGCGGCGGCGAGCGCCAGCCACACCCAGCGCGGCCGCGAGGGGACGCGAGCGCAGCCAGCGGTCAGCCCGGGCGCCTCTCCCCTCCCCGCGGCCCTGGCCGGGGTGCGCTGCACCGCGAGGCGCCTTGGCGGAGGACGCGCGGGCAGAGGCAGGGCCCAGGCGGCGGGAGGACACACCGGAGGCCGCGCAGGACCGGGCCTCGGGAGGGCAGGGGCACGCCCGAGCCCCAGCGCGCCGGGGTCGCCGCGCCGCCCCAGGCTGGAGGCCCTCCGGGACTCGCCCCGCCTGCCAGCGCCCCGGGGTGCGGCGCGGGGCCTGCAGGGGCGCGCCTCTACGCCTGCTGTTTCTCCCAAGGGAGAAAGAAGGGCGTGAACGAGGTGGAATCTGCTTGCTCCGATTTTTGCCAAAAAAAAAAAAAGTCAAAGGGGAAGGAAGGGTCAGAAATGAAGCTCAGCACGCTCCTCCCCCTCCGCCTCGCCGCCCCCAGGTGACCTCCGGGACTGGCCGGCAGCCGGATCCCGGAAGCCTGCGGCCCCGCCCAGGGCTCGAGAGAGGGAGGCTAGAAGGAACCTCCCCCCCCACAGACCCCCACCACCTCCCAGGGAGGTGGCCACCCCGCCTTTGAGAATGCAAGAGACACTTCTAGTGAAATGGCCCTACCCCGCCCCCCTCCCCCAGGTAAATGCTACCTCACTCAAGCGCTCATGTCTGTGATTGGAAAAATCACGTCTGATACCAAAGATTTTCCCCGAGGACTCGTGCTGGATGCTAAGGTTCCCTCCCCCGGGGACCAGGTGTGGGTGAGGGTCTGTGTTCGGCCCCCGCTCTCCAGGTGCCCGCCCCCACCCAGAGCAGAGAGAAACAGAGAGAGAGAGAGAGCACGCGAGAGGAGAGAGGAGAGGAGAGAGAGGGTGGGAACTCGAGGAGTGCCTTTTTCTTGAACCAAAGACGTGTGTGAGACGCTCTCCTGTCCTTGTCCACTCGCTGCTCTCCCCACTTTTCAAGCAGCCGGATCTGAGTGATGCTTCTAGAACCTTTAGGGTGCTGGAGCAGAGTCCCGAGAGTCCGCGCTTCCCGCTCGACGACCAGCGCCTCCCCCAGACACACTCCCGTGCACACGCTGGTCACCCCGCCTGGGCGCCGGGACCGGGGTCTGGCTGGGGCTGGCCCCTCCTCTGCCCACCACGGGCTCAGGGCTGCTCCGAAGGTTAACGTCCTTACGGGTCCTGCGTTCAAGGCGCCAGGGGCAGCGGCCGGGGCCTGGGTCTATCCTCGGCTGGACACTTAGGAATTGACCCAAGACCCTTCTGATCCCTTAGCCCCACTGACGCCGGTCACACACACACAGCCCTGATCCCCATGTCCCTCTCAAAGACCCTATGACCTGTGCCCGCCCAGGTACCACCCCCCAACTGACACCCCTCCCCCTGTGCCTGGCCAGCCCCTCCCCGCGCCCGGCCCCCCTCCGCTCACCCCGACACCCAGCCGACACGCCAAAGGCCATTCTCCACCCAGGGAATGACTCTTCCAGCACAGCTCCTTCGAGCCTTTGACAATTTTCTCTGAAATACCTCAAGATATTTAATGTATAGTTTATGTGATTAAAAAAAAAAATCCTTAGCTAGTTTTTGGAATACGTGACTTGAAGCTTTATACCGTTAAATTATAATTTTGCAGACGATGGTATGTCGTTTCTTTGGTGAGTTCTGTGGGAGACGCGGTGAATGTCAGAGGCGAGGGGCCGGGGAGCGTGAGAGCGAGCGAGTCCAGGAGAGCGCGAGCAAGGACCGGCGGCGTTTACAGATTTCTTATTTCAATGAGTCCTTTAGGAAAGAGAGAGCGAGCGAGAGCGCAGGGTACCTTTCCGTTCTCTGGCGTGTTCTGTTTCTCGTTTTTGGAGTCATGTCTTATGAGAGTATTTATTATTCTATGTGTTCTGTGTCCAAATGTAATTTAAGAAAGAAAAAAAAAAGGAAGAAATGTGGAAAAAAAAAAAAAAAAAGAAGGCGCACTGGAATTTGATTTGATGCATGACTAATGTACTTTTTCTTGAGATGCTGTACTGGGTGGAAGGGTGGGGGGTGGGGCGGGGCGCGCAGGAGCAAAGCCCCAGGACCGCGTGCTATCTTGTGTTTCATGCCCCAGTGGGCACCGCTCGGTGCTCCTGGGCGCTGCTCTGTGTTACTGTCCCCCTGTCCAAGGATCTCTGTCCTGCCGGCGGCGGACGGACGGGCCTCGGGTGAAGCAGGCCGGCGGCGGGCGCGGGACCTGCGTACCCGCGTCTCCACCTCCCGGCTCTGAGTGGCCCTGGGTCCTGGTCCTGGGTGCTGGTGGGCATCCCGGCCACCTTGAGCCCCGCCCCGCCGCCCAGTCGGGTGTCCCGTTAGCATGAATTCCCAAGTGTCTTGTTCAGAGGAGACATTAGACAATCAGCCCATCCGTCCTGTCGCCCGGGGTCGTGGGGGCGGGGTGCACTCCCGCGTCCCAGCTCCAGAGGGCGCTCCCGAGACACCGCCCTCCCGGGCTGGCCCTGCCCTCCCGGGCTCCACCCAGCGCCGGGCCAGGCATGACGTCACCTTTCTGTCTGGCCTGGGAGGTCCAGGTGGGTGCACACCTGTGGAGCTCCCGCCAAGCCCGCACTGGGAGCCTGGAGAAGAGAGGCCCCCCAGAAAACAGAAAAGGGGGCTCTGGGGCCGTCTCTGGGACTCCACTTCTGCCTCCATGCCCCATGCTCCCACCAGGGGAGAGACCACTTTCTAGGACAGGCCCCAGCTAAGGGGAGTGGGGTAACCAAAGGGGACCCCGCACGCCCTGAAGGTTAGAAGGCCCGAGTTTGGAGGGCTGGGCCTAGCGGTGCAGATTCAACACACCTAAATGAAGGTGGGGTCGGGGCGTGTTCTGGGGTCTCCCCTCCAGTTGGAATTGAGGCCACTCACATTCTTGGCCCAAAAGAGTTACACCGACCCCTCCGCTCCTTGGGCTCCTCCTGTGGCCCCAGCGGAGCCCCCTCCCAAGGGCTGGTCTCCGGGCGGTTCTCTCTGCCAAGGGGGAGGGAGGGCCCGGAGGCAGTGTGGCCCCGAGTGTGTCACCATGACCAGACAGACACGAGGGCTGCTTTCGGGGACACACGACATAGGTCATCCAGAGACCCCTCCTCCACCCCAGGCGACAGGCTTAAAAGTCAAAAACAACAACTTCTCATCGTTGTGAACCATTGATGTGCTGGATTTGTTGTTTTGTTTTTCGCCAATAAATTATTTTCTAGTCACTCACCTGGGCTTCTGACTTGGTTGAATGGGGAGGGGGGCTGCTGCAGGAGCGGGAGGCAAGGGGCTCACCCTCCACAGCGAGAGAAGGGGACAAGGGAAAGAGGAAGTGGGCTTCTCCCAGCCTGGCCCTCTCTGCTCTGAACCCGACCTCTCGGAGGCCTCGCCCCCACACAGGGCTTCACCCTCCAAGGGGCCCTGGAATCCTGCCGGCTCTCCTTCTGAGGTGCCACTGTCCACTGCCTTCTGGAGCCTAAAGTGCAAGGTGACTGGTTTGAAAAGAAGAAACCAGGGCATCTGGGTGGAGGGAGAGGCCAGGAGGTGCCAGGACCTTATAAACTGCTGAAACCGGCCAGAAGGCAGCAGGCAGAAAGCCAGGCCTGGTAAGCAGAGTCTGCTCTGCACCCTGCCCTCTTCTGAGAAAAGTACATCTTTTCATCTGCATGATGCATCCCATAGGCAGTGAAGGAAAAAACCCCAAGAAATGCAGCTTTCCCTGCAATTCCCCATCAGACCACTAGAGGTCAGGGTTTGATTTTTTTTTTTTTCTTTTCTTTTTCACTAGAAAAAACTTCCATCTGGCATCACAAAAGGACGTATAGGAAAAGGGGTCAGACAGGCTGTGGTTTATTAGGGGAAGAAGAGCCGGCGGATGGAGTCTCTGTCTTCAGGGGTAGCCTCATGCTTGCTGGATGACCAGGGCTAAACCTGAGCCGTCACTGCTGCCCCTGGGGCCAGGACGGCTGCTCTGCCAGATCAGGAGGAACTGGGTCCCCTCTGGGCTCTGGCAGCCACTCCATGGGCGATGGCTCCCTCTCCACAGGCGAGGGATCCACCTCCATTGGCTGCTCACTGATGGACGACCCTTTACTCTGTGGGGCTGTTTCCATGACAGCACTGAGGTGCCAACTGGCAACTGGCAGCGTCCGCTCTTCGGGGGGCTCGGGCTCCTTTGGCCAGATGTGCGGCCAGTTATTCCAGGACAGCTTCCGAGTCTTCCAGAGGGAGGTCTCCTCCTGTGGCAGGTGCTGTGGCTGGCTCTGCAGGGACAGCTGGCTCGAGGGCGGCGTCTGGCTGTCGGTGTTGGTCACCTGGCTCTCCGTGCCTGACAGGAGCGTCTCCGTTGGCGGCAGTCTCTTAGGAGAATAGGGCAACTTCTTGTGCAAAGACCCAGACGGCTGGGTTTTGGTGAGAGGCTGGGGAGGACAAGCAGACTGCTGCCCGTCCGTGGTCACGGAGGAGCTCACCTCAGAGGTGGGCTGCAGGTCCTCGGAGGACACCTTTGCCCGGCGCGGGGGCCTCTTTCTCCCCAGGAAGGACATCCTCCTGGAGTACCAAGAGGGCTCCTTCGTGGTCCCGGACAGTTCGTCCGGTGGCATTGAATGATCAACCAGCATGTCGCTGTTGAGGGGCGACCTCCGCAGAATCGTGCCCTGCGTGATGAGGTCCGCATAGCCCTCCCGGTGGGAGAAGGCGTAGCTGGAGCGCCGGGCCCGCGACTCCCGGTGGATACCAGGCACGGGCTCCACAGTGAGAAAAGTACATCTTTTCATCTGCATGATGCATCCCATAGGCAGTGAAGGAAAAACCCCAAGAAATGCAGCTTTCCTGCAATTCCCCATCAGACCACTAGAGGTCAGGGTTTGATTTTTTTTTTTTTCTTTTTCACTAGAAAAAACTTCCATCTGGCATCACAAAAGGACGTATAGGAAAAGGGGTCAGACAGGCTGTGGTTTATTAGGGGAAGAAGAGCCGGCGGATGGAGTCTCTGTCTTCAGGGGTAGCCTCATGCTTGCTGGATGACCAGGGCTAAACCTGAGCCGTCACTGCTGCCCCTGGGGCCAGGACGGCTGCTCTGCCAGATCAGGAGGAACTGGGTCCCCTCTGGGCTCTGGCAGCCACTCCATGGGCGATGGCTCCCTCTCCACAGGCGAGGGATCCACCTCCATTGGCTGCTCACTGATGGACGACCCTTTACTCTGTGGGGCTGTTTCCATGACAGCACTGAGGTGCCAACTGGCAACTGGCAGCGTCCGCTCTTCGGGGGGCTCGGGCTCCTTTGGCCAGATGTGCGGCCAGTTATTCCAGGACAGCTTCCGAGTCTTCCAGAGGGAGGTCTCCTCCTGTGGCAGGTGCTGTGGCTGGCTCTGCAGGGACAGCTGGCTCGAGGGCGGCGTCTGGCTGTCGGTGTTGGTCACCTGGCTCTCCGTGCCTGACAGGAGCGTCTCCGTTGGCGGCAGTCTCTTAGGAGAATAGGGCAACTTCTTGTGCAAAGACCCAGACGGCTGGGTTTTGGTGAGAGGCTGGGGAGGACAAGCAGACTGCTGCCCGTCCGTGGTCACGGAGGAGCTCACCTCAGAGGTGGGCTGCAGGTCCTCGGAGGACACCTTTGCCCGGCGCGGGGGCCTCTTTCTCCCCAGGAAGGACATCCTCCTGGAGTACCAAGAGGGCTCCTTCGTGGTCCCGGACAGTTCGTCCGGTGGCATTGAATGATCAACCAGCATGTCGCTGTTGAGGGGCGACCTCCGCAGAATCGTGCCCTGCGTGATGAGGTCCGCATAGCCCTCCCGGTGGGAGAAGGCGTAGCTGGAGCGCCGGGCCCGCGACTCCCGGTGGATACCAGGCACGGGCTCCACAGTGATCATCTCCTCACTGACAGGTTTCTCCACCACTTCCTACAGAGCAAAGAGGGGAGCGGAAGCCATCAGGATCGCCGGCCCCTCTCATGGGGGCCAATCAGAGCCCTTGGCCACCACTGATTAGCCGGCTCTTCCCCACCCAAGTTGGCCCAGTTAGAGTCCTGACTCTGGACCAGCTAATCAGAAAGGGAAGTCGCGGGCTTCCCTGGGGGTGCAGTGGGTAAAGAGTCCGCCTTGCAGTGCAGGAGGCACCGGTTTGATCCCACATGCCACGGAGCGGCTGGACTGGTGCATCCAATTACCAGCCAGCACTCAGGAGCACGCGTGCCCAGAGCCGGTGCTCTGTGACGAGAGAGGCCACCGCGATGGGAGGCCCACAAAGGCCGAAGAATAAAGACGGACAAAAATAAATGAACAAAATTAAAGGACGCCAAACTTTACAAAAAAAAAAAAAAAAGGAACAAAGGGAAGTCGCTCAGAGTGAGTAGCCTTTCCCTTCTCCAGGGGATGTTCCCAACCCTGAGGTCATGCCCAGGAAGCCCAAGAATCCTGGAGCGGGCAGCCTCTCCCTTCTCCAGGGGACCCTCTTGACCTAGGAGTTGCACCCGGCTCTCTTGCATGGCACATGGTTCTTTACCGGCTGAGCAACCAGGGGAGCCCCAGCTCCCCGGAGCCCTTCCCTGGAACTTGACTCTGGGCCGGCCACCGGATGCCTTGAGCGCCCTCTGCTGGCCAAGCCGGGAGAAGCCGCCTGGCTGGAGCAGCCCGAGGTGCAGCCGGCGTGACCGAGCGTGGCAGGTTGGTGGCCACGTCCTGGTCGCCACGCCAAGTCAACGCCCGGGCCCGACCCAGCTGCCGCTCATCCAGGGGCCGATTCTTGGAGCCAGTGAGACCCACCCCGCCACGCGCTTTCTTACTGCGGTGAAATACACGACATACAGTGCACCACTCGTCCACGCAAGGTGCGCAGCTCAGCGGCCCTAGACGCGTCCACGTGGCCGACCCGCCACCCAGCGGCCGTCTCCAGAGCGTCCTCATCCTCCTAGACGGAAGCTCTGTCCCCACAGCCTCCCCAGCCCCTGGCCTCCCGGCTCTTCCTGTCTCTGTGGATCTGACTCCTCCGGGACCGCCTGAGAGCGGAGCAGACAGTGCTTTCCTTCTGCGTCTGCTCCTCTCCCGAGCATCACGTCCTCAAGGCTCAAGCATGCTGCAGCAGACATCAGAACCGCCTTCCTCCTCAAGGCTAAGACTCCCCCATATGTATACATCACATTTTGTTTATGCATCAACCGCCAAGCAACACGGGGCTCCTCCCGAGCCCCCTTCTGCCGGCCCGTCTCAAAGTCATGCCTGTCACCGCAGCCCCCAGCCCCCGTCACTTCCAAGGGAAAGGCTGGCCGCGCTCCCAGTGCCTCCACCCCAGGAACGACGGAGTCCACCCCGGGGCCCCGCTGTCGGTCATCCGGCCCCTCCTGGGGACATCAGGGGTGTGTGTGGGTCTCCATCCCTGTACCCCCAGATCTGGATCTCCTTTGAGCCCTGGTTCCCAGTCCAGGCTCCGTTGGCCCGGGTCCTGCGCGCGCGGCGTGGACGCCTGCCCCTGACCTTGGGCCGGCGCTCCTGGAGGGCTTGGTGAATGACGCGGAAGGCCAGCACGGGCAGGGTGTTCAGCGACACGTTCAGCAGGATCACCAGCAGGATCGGGGGCTGGGAGACCACGTTGAGGTCCGCGTCTGGCAGCGGGGCGGGGTCACAGCCAGCTTGAGGCCGCGCCTCGCCTGCGCGCTGCCCCTTCCCTTTCCCCTCCCTCCACCCCCAGGACGCCCCTCTGAAAATTCTCAGAAGACACACGCACTCCACCTGCGTGGCCAAGGAGCCTGAGGTTCAGAAAGGGGCAGAGAGGGTGCTCCGAGGCCCCCCACCCCCGACTGCTCTGTCCTGCTGGAGCCTCACAGAGAAACGGGAAGGTCTTGGGGGAGACTTGGAAGAGCCAGAGGCTCTGGGTGAGGCAGGTCATGACCACGTAGAAGCAGAGGCTGAGGAAAATGGCCAGCGCGGACAGGATGGTCCAGTACTTGGTGATGAGGATGACCTGAACAGGGAAGGCGCCTTAAGCCCGCGGGGCGGGGGAGGGAACCCCGGGGAGGGGCTCCGCGGGGAGGCTGGGGGCGGGTCCCCGCCTGCGGAGAGGCCGGCCCTGGTCCGAGGCCCCGCCCAGGGGCGGGCGCCGGGCGGCCACGCCCACCTCCAGGGTGATGGACAGCAGCGTCGACTGGGTCACGACCACGGCGAAGGACTGGTAGTCACTGAAGCTGAGGGGCCCGGCGGAGTCCCGGCTGACCCGCAGGGGCACGAAGAAGTTGACCAGGGAAGCGGCCGCGCCGTGGGCGATGGCTTGCAGGAAGACCCGGTAGTTGAAGAGCTCCTCCTTTTGGCCGGCGACGTACAGCTCGGGCCGCTCCAGGCTGCGCTCGGCGCTCACGTCCTGGGGGTTCCCAGGCGGGAGGCCGGCTCTTGGGACCGGAGGGGCCGCCCCGCCCGCCGCGCCGGGCGCCCGGGGAGGAGGCGCGCAGGGAGGGAGGCGGCCGACCCGGCGCTGCTCACCTGCTCGAGGAGCCCGAGGCAGAGGACCGGGAGCGTGGTGTAGAGGAGGTTGTAGAGCGCCAGGAACCAGCCTTCGTACAGAGGCTGCGGCGGGCAGGGGGAGAGCGCGGTGAGCCTCCGGCCCCTCTCCGCCTGACGACACCCGCCCAAGCTTGGCCGTCACCTGGAGAGGATGCCAGGTGACTCGGGAAGTCAAGGGACAGCCAAGGCTGGGCTGAGACCAGGGCGGCATGACGGGGGAAGCGGACAGGCAGGGTCCAGTCCTTTTAACGCAGCACCCCGGCGTCTGTTTTAAGTGATGACTTTAATAAAAAAAAATTTACAGGGGAGAAAATGGCTGGAGAGTGTGTTTTTTAGATTTCTTTTTCTTTTCGCTATGCTGCACAGCATGTGGGACCTGAGTTCCTTGACCAGGGCTGGAACCTGTGTCCCTTGCAGTGCAGATATGAGACTGAACCACTACACCGCCAGGGAAGTCCCGAGAGTTTTTTTTTTTAAATTTTGGCCTCTTTTTATTGATTGATTGATTGATTTTTCATCCATCTTTATTCTTCAGCCTGTGTGGGCCTCCCATCGCAGTGGCGTCTCTCGCTGCAGAGCACCGGCTCTGGGCGCATGCGCTCCAGAGCGCAGGCTCGTGATTGGACACACCCCTCCCGCCGCTCCACTGCGTGTGGGATCTTTCCGGACCAGGGATCAAACCGGTGCCCCTTGCACTGCAAGGCGGACGCTTTACCCTGGACCACCAGGGAAGCCCCCGAGAGCATTTCTCATTTTTAGTTTTGTGTTTATTTGGCTGCACTGGGTCTTGGCTGCTGCATGTGGGATTTTAGTTCCCTGACGAGGCATGGAACTGGCATCCCCTGCACTGGAAGGAGGATTCTTAACCAGCGGGCCACCAGGGAAGTCCCCCTAGATCACTTTTGACTTAGGAAGTCGGTGATGGGTAAGGTAGTTGGCAGAGACCTCCCAAAGGGTCCAAGGCCCTTTCCTGAATGCACGAATCCAGACTAGTGCAGGGAACCTCCGTGTCATGTCTCAAGACTGCTTTATGTGCATTCCTGGGTTGAGCAAATAAGTAACAAATCAACATCTTTTTTAATCAGAATTGATGTTCTCGTTGCTGGAGAGAAAAGCTGAGAGGAGCGCTTTCCAGGGGACCAGAGGCGTCTGTGGGGGCCCATGCGGACCGACAGGCTGAAGATGCAGGTTCGTGTCCACACACGGGCTGGAGGGTGTGCGCCTCCTGGCTCTGTCTCCTGAGAGGACAAGGGCAGCCCGCGAGGGATGGGCACACCGAGCTCACGGAGCTTGGTGTCTGACCACCATTCTCCGGTGAAGAGAACCGGGGCTCTCGTGGGAATGGCTCATTCCAGGCTTGAGGAAAGCAAAAGACGAAACAGGCCAGCAGGGCTTCCCTGGTGGTCCAGTGGGTAAGGACACCGCCTTGCAGTGCAAGGGACGCCGGTTCGATCCCTGGCCTGGGAGGATCCCACATGCCGCGGAGCGGCTGGACCAATGCGTCCAACGACCGAGCCGGAGCTCTGGAGCGCATGTGCCCAGAGCCGGTGCTCTGCAGCGAGAGAGGCCACTGCGATGGGAGGCCCACACAGGCCAAAGAACAAAGATGGATGAAAATAAATAAATAACCAATAATAGAGGTCGAAATTAAGAAACAAAACCAAAACAACAGGCCAGCAATCTCCTGTAGCACCTGAGGGTGGGGGCATGCTCAGAGAGGTGCAGGCGCAGGGCCAAGGGTCAACTCGGAGTCCACAGGAGCGCTGAGACACTGAACAAGGTGAACTCCTGGGAGTCCACTTACGGATAGGAGTAAACACTTGAACAAATAAATGAGGGGAGGGGTTTCCCTGGTGGCTCAGTGGTCAAGAGCTTGCCCACCACCCACCAACACAGGAGTCACCAGTTCAATCCCTGAACCGGGAAGACCCCACATGGTGCGGAGCAACGAAGCCCATGAGCCGTAACTATGGAGCCCGTGTGCCCTGGAGCCCGAGCTCCACAACAAGAGAAGTCACCGCAACAGGAAGCCTGTTCACCTCGACTGGAGAGGAGCCCCCACTCCCTGCAACTAGAGAGGAGCCTATGGCAGCAGCAAAAACCCAGAATAGTCAAAAATAAATAAATAAAGTTAAACCAAAAAAGGCAGAGCCCAGGGATAAACCACGGAGCTGAGACAGACAGGCCCCAGGCTCTGACAGCGCACCCCCAAGGGGGACAAAGACCACGGGCAGTGCTGTTGTCGTTGAGTCGCTAAGTCGCGCTCAGTGCTTCTGTGACCCCGTGGGCCGCCACCCGACAGGCTCCTCTGTCCACAGAATTTTACAGGCAGCAGACTGGAGCAGCTGCCGTTTCTAATCCAGGGGGTACTCCTGACCCAGGTGTCAAGCTCAGGTCTCCTGTCCTGACAGGCGGGCTCTCCCCCGAGCCCTCAGAGGGCACCCCCCCCACCACGGCAGCAACAAGCAATATCGGAAGGGAATTAAGGAAACCATTCTATTTACAGTAGCATCTAAAAGAACAAAACTCCTGGCAATAGAAACTAAAATAAAAATACAGACGTATGAAGGGCGCTCCTGCAAAGCCCCCTCTCGGCTGCCTGGGTGTCGGTGATGGGAGGCCGTTCTCTCCCAGAGCAGTCCGTTTTCAGACAATGTCCTTACACTCAGGGGGTGTCACTGTCCTATGCAAGATGCCTCTGACGCTCTGGAGAGCACCTGCTCACCGGGATACCGTCAAGAGTCCTGAAATCAGGGACCCCGTCCCCACAATCCTACCTCCTCTGATGTTCAAGCTCTCGTTCACTCCCCCCGAAGGATCTCCGTTTGGAGCACCTGTTCTGCCCTTGCTTCAAAGCTCAAATTTGCCCAATATCCCCGAAAAATGCTGAGCACAGAGCTGAGCATGGAGCCATCCCCTCCCTTATCTGGATTCAGTGCCTCTATTCATACAGCCAAAAGCGGACAGAAGGCTGTCCTGCTCCGTGGCTTCGGGCAGGCTCCGCCCTGTGGAGCCCCGAGTGGCGGCAGGCCTGTTGCCTTCCTGGAGGCACCGGGAGGGACGCGGGGCCCCCAGACAGCCCAGAGAGGGTTCTCCGGTACCTGGGCGGTGAAGCCGCTGTAGAAGGCGAACCAGACCTGGGCCATCATGCCGGCGATCGTCTTGTAGATGAAGTAGCGGAGGAACTTGCAGACGCGCATGTAGGACCAGCGCCCGTGCACCAGCAGCAGCCGCCGCAGGAAGCAGAACTGGGCCAGCACGTAGTCGCTGTTCTGCACCGCCTGCAGGCCCTCCTGGCCGGCCACCCCCACGCCGATGTCGGCAGCTGCGGGCGCGGGCAGCCTGTCAGCCCGGGCGTCCGGCCTCCGCGCCCACCGCGGCCAGCCCCGGCCCGGCCACCACCCACTCTTGATCATGCTGACGTCGTTGGCGCCGTCCCCGATGGCCAGGGTCACCACGTCCTTGTACTTCCTGACCAGCGCCACGATGAGGGCCTTCTGCTTGGGCGTCACGCGACAGCAGATGACCGCCTGGCACCGGGAAGCCAGCTCCACCAAGGCCCGCTCGCGCCGCGCCTCGGCGCTCTCCAGGGTCCTGGCGCCCGCGGGCGGGGCCCCCGAGCCTCGCAGCTGGGCCCCGAAGGTCCGCCACAGGAGCGACAGGCGCCTGGCCTGCAGGAAGTCCAGCCTCCGCTCGCCAGGCTCCTGCCAGGACTCCGGTGTGTCCGTGGTCGTGCTCTGGACCAGGGCCCGGGGCTCCTTGCGCAGGGACAGCAGCAGCTGGTCCTGGCTCGCGGGGCGGAGGGGGGCGTCACTGCTGCAGCCCCCCACCAGTAGAAGCCCTGCCTGGGGCCTCCTCCCGCTGGACCTGCCTGCCCCCCTTGCTCCAGGCCTGCCGAGCACTCTCTCTCGGGGTGGCCGTCACCTTGGCTAGTCAAACGGGGCGTCTGGGGGCCTCCAGGGGAAGCGGCCCCCAGCCTCAGCCCGCAGCTCCTCCCAGAGCCTTCCCAGGTTCCAAGGCCCCGTTGTCCACCCTGAGCAGACACTGACCAGGAAGTCCCCGTTAATGACCAAGGCCATCTTGAACTGCGGGGGCAGCTCCCTCTTCTTGCTGCCTCGCGGGTCGTCGTTCTCCCAGTAGACCTCGAGGACCCGCCTGCGGGGCGCCCGGCCGGGGCTCAGCCACGCCGGCCACGCGGCTTCCTCGCGCCCACACCCCAGCTGCAAGGCGCCCCGCTGGGCAGACCTTGGGCCGTGGCTGGGCCGAGGGCGCCCCGCCCGCACCCCGATGCCCCCAGCACTCACAGGATCTCCTTCTCCTCCAGGATGATCATGTTCTCGGAGAGCAGCTGGCAGGCAAAGCCGATGTTCACCGCGGTCTCTGCAAACCACGCCAGCTGGTCCCTCCGAGGGCCCGCCCGAGGACTGGGCCCTCCCCGCCCATCACAGCAGCCGGCCCCTCCCTCTGGCCGCAGCGACGGGCTCAGGGGAGGGCACGTGGCCAGGCCAGCCCATGAGAGCCGGGCCTGGGACACTGCCGCTCTGAGCACGCATCTGGGGCCAAGGCACACTGTGCCTAGGGTCCCCACAAAAATGACTGAGTTTCAGGAGCAGAGGAAGAAAAAGAAAAACGTGACTGAACTTCTTAAAAAAAAAAAGAGGGGAAAAAAATGAATCTAGAAATCCGGCCTGTGGGCCTCCCTGACAGTCCGGCATTAGGATTGCGGGCCGCCGACACATGGACGTTGCGGGGAGTGAGCCGGGGATGGGGGGCGTGGAGGGAGTAACCTGGAAACCTGCACTGCCCCGTGTGACACAGCCGGCTGCTGCTGTCCCGCCGTGGGAGCAGGGGATCCCGCAGGGCCCCGGGAGGGGGGACTGGGAGGGGCGGGGAGGGAGGGGCCAGGGATACACACATGGCTAATCTGGGATTATACGTATCTGTAGACTCTGTGGAATGAAAAATTAAAAAAGAGAAAGGTGGGGCGCCGCCACGGCAGGGTCGCGGGCTGCGTGCCCGGCAGGGGAGCTGGGTCTCGCGGGCGTGGGCGCGGCGCCGCTGTAAGCGGACCCGCCCTGGACACCTGTCTTCCAGCAGCAGAGCTGCTCTGCGTCCCTCCAAGCACGCAGTGTGCGCGTGCCGCCTGCCCACACAAGGCCTGACGCAGCCCCTGGGCGCCCCTGCCCCTGCCCCTGCCCCGGAGAAGCCGCAGGGGGCGGGGGAGCCAGGCGCCCAGGCCACGGGCCCTGAGGTTCCACACCAGCGTGGCCCCTAGGGGGCTGGGTGCCCAACACTCTGGGCCCCGCAGGGCCGTCTACCATGCCAGGGTAACCCAGAGCCCATAGTGGGGGCCGGCGGTGCCCGGGGCCAGAGCCCCGGAGGCGCTCGCCCGCCTGAGGGAGGCGCCCAGGGTCCCGGTCCTCCCTTCCCAGGGACACAAGGCAGGGCAACGGTGAACTCGCAGGAGCGGGGCCGCCGGTGGGCGTGGCCACCTGTTCCCACTGGGGGCGGCCTCCCTGGGACCCACCTTGCTTGTCCCCTGTGAGAACCCACACTTTGATGTTCCCCTGCTTGAGACACTGGATGGTTTCGGGGACACCGTCCTGCAGGCTGTCCTCGATGGCCGTGGCTCCCAGGAGCTGGGGGCAGGGGGAGCGGGAGGGGACAGGCTGAGCGGGGCCGGCTTCCGGGCGGCTGAGGGCGGGCGCTGGGGCGCGCCCCGCCCCGGACACGCCCACCTGGAGGCGCGGCCCCGCCCACCTGCAGGCTCTGCTCCAGCTCCTCGTACACCCGGTGCAGGGCGTGGGCGCGGTTCTGCAGCAGGAGGCTCGCCTCCTGGTGCCGCTGCTGCCAGCCCTCGTACACGTCCCGGTCCACCTCTCTGCAGGCCAGGCACAGCGTCCGCAGGGTCTCCTGGGCAAAGGACTGGGGCGCGGCGGGCCGGCGGCACTGGCACCCCGCCCCACCACCCCTGCCTCCCGGGGGACCGCAGCCCTCCTCCCTCTGCCTGGGCTCCGCCGACCTCCCCGCCACGCAGTCTGTCCTGGGGGCGGGCCGTCGGGGACCACTGCCCCTGCCCGACACCCGCTCCGCCTCGGTCTGCCCGCCGGGGGCCCTGGTGGCTGTTTGGCCCCTGGACCTGGCTCCTGTCATTCCCCAACCAGGTGGGGTGCCCACTCTGGACCTCTCTCTCTGCCTCATTTCTCGGGAGCTGAGACCTCTGGGGTGAAGGGCACAGAAGGATCCTGGGGGCCTGTCTCCAGGCCCAGGGGGAGGACCCGGGGCTCGGTGGCCCCACTGTGGCTCTTCCTTCCTGGGCCCCAACCCTGCCGGGGGCGGGCTTCTGCTCCTGACCGGAGGGAGGCTTGGGTGGGGCTGGGTGTGCAGACGGGCCGCTGTGCCTCCTCTCGGGGGACCCCAGGCAGAGAGACAGAGAACTCTCCACCAACAGCCCTGCTGGGCCCTGTGCAGGGGGCGGCTGGGGCCCCACAGGCCAGGACTGGGCACAACGGGGCCGCCCCATGGCGGGGCCGCGCTTGAAGGAAGGGCTGGGTGGCGCTGGGGGCCCAGGGCTGGACCTTGGGGAGCCGAGGATGCTGAGGGCTTGAAGGGAGGGAGGGGCCGCCAGCCTAGGGAACAGCAGTGGAAGGGTCCTGAGGCAACACCAGAGACCCCTCGAGGGCAGGGAGGGCCCCGGCCGGAGGCGACAGCAGGAGCCAGGGCGGCCCAGCGGGAGAGCTGGGCCAAGGCCTCTGGCCTTCCGCCTCAGAGACGAGGCTTGGGGCCGAGAGGGCCCTGAGCGTGGCCTGAACCTAGGCCTGGCTGGAAGAGGCGAGCGCAGCCCCAGGGTCTCGAAAACAGAGGTCCCTTTGCCTGACTCGAAAACAGAGGTCCCTTTGGGCAGTGCAACCCGGAGTTGGGGTCCCTCCCCAGCCTGCGTGTGTGTGTGTGTGTGCATGCACACACGTGTTGGGTGGAACAGTGTGCAACCTGCGCAACTGCACACGGCTTGCGAGGCCACCTCTCCGCACTCGTCGCGCCGGCGCCCTCGACTCTGCCCCTCCCCGCGCCCTTCCCCGGGGGCTCACCGACAAGGCCTCCTCCGTGGCCTCCTCGGCCTCGCCTCTCTTCTGCAGGCGCTCGTAGATGACCGTGTCAGCGCCCTTGGTGTAGAGGCAGATGGAGCCCTCGGGCTTGCGCACTGTGGAAGAGGAGGCCTAGCTGTCCGCCCGCGCTCCCCTCCGGCCTCCCCAAGCCCGTCGGGGCCGCGGGCCCTCACCCAGCACCGACATCCGCTTGCGGGTGCTGTTGAAGTCCATCATGGCCAGGACCTGGTAGACGCGCTCCTCGCCCAGCTCCACCACCGTGATGCTGTCCTGCGTGCGCGCCAGGAACACGTAGCCGACGTTCCGGGCCGCCGTGACCAGCGCCTCCTCGTCCGGGGACGCCGCCTGGTACACCAGCTGGTCTGGCCGGGGCGGGGCGGGGTGGGGCGGCGCTGAGAGCGGGACGGGGCGGGACTGCCGCCCACCCGCCTCCCCCAGCGTGGCCCGAGGAGGAAACAGACATGGGAGGGGCCGGCAGGTGCTGGCGGCGCGGCACCGCCCCTGGGCGCAAGGTGAGCACTGGGGTCCCCGGTCCGCACGACCCCTCCTCACTCGATGCCAAGCGCCCCAGACCGCCTCTGGGGTGGAGGCTGGGCGGGGCTCGGGCCAGGGCCGGGGCCCCCTCTGCCCGGAGCGGGGGGCGCAGGAGGGCGTCGCCGCCGGGCTCACTGTTCTTCTCCTGCACCATGACCGTGTGGCAGACGGCCAGCACGCGCCAGAACTCCCGCAGCCTCCAGTCCCGGTTGGCACGCACGGCCTCCAGCAGCGCGGCATTGCAGAAGGGCCGCTTCCGGTCGGCGAACGTGTTCCAGAGGGAGGGGCTCTCCTGCGGGGGCGGGGACAGGCCAGCCGCGGGTGGGTCGCCGCCGGTGCCCCACGCCCCGGGGCTCCGGGGGCCGGGGCTCACCTTGCCTGGGGTCTCCTCTGGGCCTGGGGAAAGACTTGGCTTCAGGCCTCGGCTCCGGGTCCCTGCACGGGTCCCACAGCCCCCCTCCCCGGGCTAGGCCTCCTGAGACCGCCCGATGCAGCCAGACCAGCCAGGCCTGCGCCCGCACCCCGTGCCCCACGCCGGCAAAGACCCCTGCCTCCGCCTCCGCCTGGAGGAGGAAAGGGTGCAGCCTGTGCCCAGGCCCAGGGCGGTGGAGGGTGGCACGGCGGGGGGCGCAGCGTGGGGCGCAGCCCTGCGCAACAGTACGTGGTTTGACCTCCGGGCGTCTTTTTAAAGTCTGCATTTGGCCACCTCCTTTGAACACTCATGTGACTTCACAGGAAAACCTGGGTCTGCGGCCCTTCCAGGAACGCCAGAGACTGCCCGGCCGGCGCCACCCCTCTGGGCCCCGGTGCCCAGGCTGAGAGCCAGGTGGCATCTACCAGGGGCAGGCCCGGGGCGGTCGTGCTGATGTCCCCCAGTGTCGCTCGGGGGCCTCCATCAGCTCCTGGTCTGCACCTGTCCGCTGACTATCAGCTCGACCAGGGAGCTGATAGTCACCCGCCAGCACCAGTTTCTGTGTGGCCTGCAAAGCTAAGGCTGGTTTTCCACACTTCCAGAGCGCTGGGAGAAAACGGGAAGAGGAGTATTATCTTGTGCGACACGTGGAAATGCTAGGAAAATTCGAAATCCCGAGTCCCAGTGCGAGCAGCCTGCGACGGCCTTCTGGGGGCAGAGACCGGGCAGCCTGAGCTGCCACAACGAAGGGCCCCGGGGTCCTGTGCAGGAACAGCGGGCCAGCCCTCGGTGAGAGGAGGCCCCTCGGAAAGGGTGGTGGGCTCGCCTCGGGGTGCCGGAATGGGGGGATCACGCCAACGGCCAGCACGCGCCAGAACTCCGCAGCCTCCAGTCCCGGTTGGCACGCACGGCCTCCAGCAGCGCGGCATTGCAGAAGGGCCGCTTCCGGTCGGCGAACGTGTTCCAGAGGGAGGGGCTCTCCTGCGGGGGCGGGGCCAGGCCAGCCGCGGGTGGGTCGCCGCCGGTGCCCACGCCCCGGGGCTCCGGGGGCCGGGGCTCACCTTGCCTGGGGTCTCCTCTGGGCCTGGGGAAAGACTTGGCTTCAGGCCTCGGCTCCGGGTCCCTGCACGGGTCCCACAGCCCCCCTCCCCGGGCTAGGCCTCCTGAGACCGCCCGATGCAGCCAGACCAGCCAGGCCTGCGCCCGCACCCCGTGCCCCACGCCGGCAAAGACCCCTGCCTCCGCCTCCGCCTGGAGGAGGAAAGGGTGCAGCCTGTGCCCAGGGCCAGGGCGGTGGAGGGTGGCACGGCGGGGGGCGCAGCGTGGGGCGCAGCCCTGCGCAACAGTACGTGGTTTGACCTCCGGGCGTCTTTTTAAAGTCTGCATTTGGCCACCTCCTTTGAACACTCATGTGACTTCACAGGAAAACCTGGGTCTGCGGCCCTTCCAGGAACGCCAGAGACTGCCCGGCCGGCGCCACCCCTCTGGGCCCCGGTGCCCAGGCTGAGAGCCAGGTGGCATCTACCAGGGGCAGGCCCGGGGCGGTCGTGCTGATGTCCCCCAGTGTCGCTCGGGGGCCTCCATCAGCTCCTGGTCTGCACCTGTCCGCTGACTATCAGCTCGACCAGGGAGCTGATAGTCACCCGCCAGCACCAGTTTCTGTGTGGCCTGCAAAGCTAAGGCTGGTTTTCCACACTTCCAGAGCGCTGGGAGAAAACGGGAAGAGGAGTATTATCTTGTGCGACACGTGGAAATGCTAGGAAAATTCGAAATCCCGAGTCCCAGTGCGAGCAGCCTGCGACGGCCTTCTGGGGGCAGAGACCGGGCAGCCTGAGCTGCCACAACGAAGGGCCCCGGGGTCCTGTGCAGGAACAGCGGGCCAGCCCTCGGTGAGAGGAGGCCCCTCGGAAAGGGTGGTGGGCTCCCGCCTGGGCGGGATGCGGGTGCGGGCCCAACTGAGACCCACGGAAGTGGGGGTGGCGGCGGCAGGGAGCGCTGGGCGCGCGGAGGCGCTGGGCCTGGGGGCGAGGGGCGCCGGGCGTGGCAGAGCCCCACCGTAGACGGTGCCGTTGATGCAGCACTTCCTGAAGGTCATGATGTTCTGGGTGAGTGTGCCCGTCTTGTCGGAGAAGACGTACTCCACCTGGCCCAGCAGGTCGTTGAGGCTGGTGTTGCGCGCTGTGGCGGGCAGGTCCTGGGGCTCGTAGTACATGTTCTCATCCCAGCTGATGAAGATGCTGTTCCCCAGGTAGATGAACTCGGCCCTGCCGATGCAGGACGCAGGCGTGCGCGCTCGCCCTCCAGGGCCACCACCGAGCCCGCGGGCGGCGGCCGCCCCTCCGGTCCCGCGCGGCGGGGTCAGGGCCGGGAGGCCCCGGCTTACATGATGAACATGGCCATGGGCACCATGGCGCTGAGCAGGGTGAAGAAGCTCCAGAAGATGAGGACGGCCTCCTCGGCCGCGGGGCGCGTGTGCAGGGCCGCCTCCACGCGGGAGCCGGCCTTGAACTCCTTCAGCTTCAGCCAGAAGCCCAAGGTCAGGGCCACAGCGATCACCGCCAAGGACACGAGGATCTGCATGGCGGAGGGGGGCCGCGCCGTGAGGGGCGGCAGCGAGGCTCCCCGGGGACGCACCCTCGGGGACACGCGCCCTCAGCGTTAACAGACAAGCACGGGGCGGGCCGACCCCCCGCTCGGCCCCAGAACGGCCCAGGGACGGGGCTGCGGGGAGCCAGTGGTCCAGGGGGAGCGAACTTGCAAGGTGATTGCCAAGCTTCCTGGCTGCAAAATTATTATTTGGATGATTTTTAACAAGGTAACGCTGAGGGGCTTCCCTGGTGGTCCAGTGGGTAAAGAGCCTGCCTTGTGGTGCAAGGGGCACCTGGGATCGATCCCTGGCCTGGGAAGATCCCACATGTTGTGGAGGCGCTGGACGGGTGTGTCCAGTTACGAGCCAGCGCTCTGGAGCGCATGCGCCCAGAACCTGTGATCTTCAGCAAGAGAGGCCACTGCAGTGGGAAGCCCACAGAGGCCAAAGAATGGAGATAGATGAAAAATAAATAAATAAAATCAATAAAAAGAGACCAATATTTTTTTAAAAAAAGAGGTAAAGTTGATTAGGCAAAAAAGTTAAGGATTCTTAAAAGATCAGTGGTGGATAGATGGGCATCTTATTATCTCATGTGGGTTTGGAAAACATTGCAATTAAATATTGTTTTATAAAAACTTTTTTCCAAAAACAAAAACAAACAAACAAAAATAAAAAATAATAATAATAATAAAAATAAAACATAAAAATAAACTTTTTTCCCCCAAATCATCATTTGAAGAAAAAATTCTCTATCCTATTGGGAGGATGAGGCTGCACATTTTGCAGAGGGAAACTGAGGTCTGGAAGATGATAGCCAGGGGGCTTCTACATGGTGGGGCCCTTTCCCTCCACTCCTGGGGGGCTCCCCACCCAGGGCACGGGGTCTGGAGGGCTCACCAGGACCACCAGTCTGTTCATCAGATAATCGATCTTGGTTCTCTTCAGGTGGATATTGCCACAGTTCTTCATGATCTTTGTGTCAAAACCTGTAGGATTTCCATCCTTCCATGTATCCGTCACCTGTGCATCCATCCATCCGTTCATTCATCCATCCATCCATCCATCCATCCATCCATCCATCTGCCCATCCATCCACCCATCCATCCGTTCATTCATCCATCCACCATCCAGCCATTTATCCATCTGTTCATCCCCCATCTATTTATCCATCCACCGTCCACGCGTGCCTCCACCCATTCATCCGTCTGTCCACCCACCCGTGCGTCCATTCTTCTAGCTCACCCACCCACCCTCCATCTGCCTGTCACTCCCACCCGTCATTCCGTCTATGAGAAGCACCCCCACTTTCCCAGTCAAAACAGAGGTGCGGGCTCAACGTGGCCACAATTTCAGAACTGCGGGTCCAGAGCAACGATGCCAGGAGCCCCCGCCTCACAGCAGCAGACACGGGGTGGCCAGGCCTGGCCTTGGGACTTCCTCCAGTGACCCTAGGGCTCCTGTGCACACGCCCCTACCCCTGAGCTGGACAGCGCCCTCCCCAGGGTCCCCAGAGAGTGGCCGCACCAGCGTAGATGACCAGCCCGTAGCAGGTGTCCGTGTTCCGGATCTTGCAGCCGCGCAGGAGGATGTTGCCGCTGTCCAGCGGGTACTTCCTGCCCTTCCACTCCAGGCAGCCCACGAAGTGGTGCATCCGGCTGTTGGGCTCCTCACACACCACTCTGCCTGTGGGCAGGATTCAGGGAGCCATGGCTGGACGTGGCCACCCCTCCACTGTGTGGAATGTCCCCGTCACCCTCTGGCCAGGGCTGCCCGCACGGTCCCCGCCCCGCTCCAATCCAGCCCTGCCGCCACCTTCACCCCCCACAGCACACAACACAGCCTCCTCCTGGATGCTCCACGCTGGCCGTTCCTGGCCTCGGGGCCTTTGGGTGTGCTGTCCCCTGTGGAGGTAGGGGCCAGCGCCTAGGGAGGCCCTCCTTGATCTTCCAGCCAGATATGGCCCCCCCATGGAGCGCTGCTTGCCCCGCGTCTGACGTCACCCGTTGTTCATCCCTGCGGTGGGATCGTGTCTGTGGGGGCGTCCCTGGTGGTCCAGTGGCTAAGACTTGATGCTCCCGATGCAGGGGGCCCAGGCTCCATCCCTGGTCAGGGAACTAGATCCCACCTGCCAACTAAGACCCAGTGCAGGGAAATAAATCAATGAATATGTTTTAAAATATGTGTGAGGGGCTTCCCTGGTGGTCCAGTGGGTAAGGACACCGCCTTGCAGTGCAAGGGGCGCTGGTTCGATCCCTGGCCTGGGAAGATCCTACGTGCCGAGGGGTGGCTGGACCGATGTGTCCTATCACCGAGCCGGAGCTCTGGAGCGCATGCGCCCAGAGCCGGTGCTCTGCGACAAGAGAGAGGCCGCTGCAATGGGAGGCCCACACGGGCCAGGGAACAAAGATGGATGGAAATGAATAAATGAAAGATCAATGGAAGTGGCCAAAAAAAAAAACCAAAGAAGTGTGTGAGGTCCACCAGGGCGGGCACCAGCGCTGTCTCAGCTGAGCCGGAACCACCGCAGGGCCCAGCCACCTTGGGACTTCCTCCAGTGACCCTAGGGCTCCTGTGCACACGCCCCTACCCTGAGCTGGACAGCGCCCTCCCCAGGGTCCCCAGAGAGTGGCCGCACCAGCGTAGATGACCAGCCCGTAGCAGGTGTCCGTGTTCCGGATCTTGCAGCCGCGCAGGAGGATGTTGCCGCTGTCCAGCGGGTACTTCCTGCCCTTCCACTCCAGGCAGCCCACGAAGTGGTGCATCCGGCTGTTGGGCTCCTCACACACCACTCTGCCTGTGGGCAGGATTCAGGGAGCCATGGCTGGACGTGGCCACCCCTCCACTGTGTGGAATGTCCCCGTCACCCTCTGGCCAGGGCTGCCCGCACGGTCCCCGCCCCGCTCCAATCCAGCCCTGCCGCCACCTTCACCCCCCACAGCACACAACACAGCCTCCTCCTGGATGCTCCACGCTGGCCGTTCCTGGCCTCGGGGCCTTTGGGTGTGCTGTCCCCTGTGGAGGTAGGGGCCAGCGCCTAGGGAGGCCCTCCTTGATCTTCCAGCCAGATATGGCCCCCCCATGGAGCGCTGCTTGCCCCGCGTCTGACGTCACCCGTTGTTCATCCCTGCGGTGGGATCGTGTCTGTGGGGGCGTCCCTGGTGGTCCAGTGGCTAAGACTTGATGCTCCCGATGCAGGGGGCCCAGGCTCCATCCCTGGTCAGGGAACTAGATCCCACCTGCCAACTAAGACCCAGTGCAGGGAAATAAATCAATGAATATGTTTTAAAATATGTGTGAGGGGCTTCCCTGGTGGTCCAGTGGGTAAGGACACCGCCTTGCAGTGCAAGGGGCGCTGGTTCGATCCCTGGCCTGGGAAGATCCTACGTGCCGAGGGGTGGCTGGACCGATGTGTCCTATCACCGAGCCGGAGCTCTGGAGCGCATGCGCCCAGAGCCGGTGCTCTGCGACAAGAGAGAGGCCGCTGCAATGGGAGGCCCACACGGGCCAGGGAACAAAGATGGATGGAAATGAATAAATGAAAGATCAATGGAAGTGGCCAAAAAAAAAAACCAAAGAAGTGTGTGAGGTCCACCAGGGCGGGCACCAGCGCTGTCTCAGCTGAGCCGGGAACCACCGCAGGGCCCAGCCTGGGACCTGGCGCACAGCACGGGCTCAGTATGTGTGTGAGGGGGAGGAAGGGCTGCCTCATCCAGCTCCCGAAACCACAGGGACCAAGACAGGGCACAGAACCCCAGCCGGCAGCAGGTGACGGGAGACAGGCCCATCCACCATCGCCCCACCAAAGGCTGGCCCAAGGCAGCATGTGGCAGGGAGCGGGCTGGGGGCCACGGGGCTCCTGAGCCTCACCCTGCCTACTCAGGAGCCTGAGTGTTTCCTGAAGGTAGGCATGAGAGCTGTCTAGCGAAGGGTGGGCAAAGGACACAGGAGCCGGGGGGCAAGCCCATGCCTCTTGCCACCTCTCTGAACTGCAGTCTCCCCTCTGCAAAACAGAGCCGGGTCCGGCAGGGCTGCTGGGGCGGGTCAGGACCCAGAGAGCCGCTGGGGCGACAAGGACTCCCCCAGACCCACGAGCAGACACACGGCCAGTGTCTGGATGTCAGGAGCAGAGGGCCACGGCTGGAGAGGAAGCTTCTGCCATGCTCCAGAATCAAATAGAGTAACTTGCCTTTGCAATGTGACAAGAAAATGGCAATGAATGTTCATCATTTTTGAAAATGACTTTAGTACTTATCCCCTTGCCGAGTCCCGCCAAACAGTGGCTGGACCCCTGGGTGTGACATGTCATGCTTTCCTGGCAGAAATCAGACACCCGGGGGTGCAGGAGGCTCCCTGTCCCCGTGGTCCTCTCTCACCACGTGGAGGAATCGCTAGCTGGTGCACGTGGGCTGCCTGGTCTGTTTTCTTTCTGGCTGTGCCACGTGGCTTGCAGGGTCTTTTTTTTTGGCCACTTCTATAGGTCTTTTACTTATTTATCTTTGTTCTCTGGCCTGTGTGGGCCTCCCATCACAGTGGCGTCTCTCACTGCAGAGCACCGGCTCTAGGCGCACGCACTCCAGAGCCGGTGCTCTGCGACAAGAGAGAGGCCGCTGCAATGGGAGGCCCACACGGGCCAGGGAACAAAGATGGATGGAAATGAATAAATGAAAGATCAATGGAAGTGGCCAAAAAAAAAAACCAAAGAAGTGTGTGAGGTCCACCAGGGCGGGCACCAGCGCTGTCTCAGCTGAGCCGGGAACCACCGCAGGGCCCAGCCTGGGACCTGGCGCACAGCACGGGCTCAGTATGTGTGTGAGGGGGAGGAAGGGCTGCCTCATCCAGCTCCCGAAACCACAGGGACCAAGACAGGGCACAGAACCCCAGCCGGCAGCAGGTGACGGGAGACAGGCCCATCCACCATCGCCCCACCAAAGGCTGGCCCAAGGCAGCATGTGGCAGGGAGCGGGCTGGGGGCCACGGGGCTCCTGAGCCTCACCCTGCCTACTCAGGAGCCTGAGTGTTTCCTGAAGGTAGGCATGAGAGCTGTCTAGCGAAGGGTGGGCAAAGGACACAGGAGCCGGGGGGCAAGCCCATGCCTCTTGCCACCTCTCTGAACTGCAGTCTCCCCTCTGCAAAACAGAGCCGGGTCCGGCAGGGCTGCTGGGGCGGGTCAGGACCCAGAGAGCCGCTGGGGCGACAAGGACTCCCCCAGACCCACGAGCAGACACACGGCCAGTGTCTGGATGTCAGGAGCAGAGGGCCACGGCTGGAGAGGAAGCTTCTGCCATGCTCCAGAATCAAATAGAGTAACTTGCCTTTGCAATGTGACAAGAAAATGGCAATGAATGTTCATCATTTTTGAAAATGACTTTAGTACTTATCCCCTTGCCGAGTCCCGCCAAACAGTGGCTGGACCCCTGGGTGTGACATGTCATGCTTTCCTGGCAGAAATCAGACACCCGGGGGTGCAGGAGGCTCCCTGTCCCCGTGGTCCTCTCTCACCACGTGGAGGAATCGCTAGCTGGTGCACGTGGGCTGCCTGGTCTGTTTTCTTTCTGGCTGTGCCACGTGGCTTGCAGGGTCTTTTTTTTTGGCCACTTCTATAGGTCTTTTACTTATTTATCTTTGTTCTCTGGCCTGTGTGGGCCTCCCATCACAGTGGCGTCTCTCACTGCAGAGCACCGGCTCTAGGCGCACGCACTCCAGAGCTCCGGCTCGGTAGTTGGACACATCGGTCCAGCCGGTCCTCAGCATGTGGGATCTTCCCAGGCCAGGGATCGAACCGGCGCCCCTTGCACTGCAAGGCGATGTCCTTACCCAGTGGACCACCAGGGAAGCCTGGCTTGCAGGGTCTTAGTTCCCTGGCGAGGGACTGAACCCGGGCCCTGGCTGTGAAAGCACCAAGTCGTAGCCACTGGTCCTCCAGGGAATTCCCATAGACGGCCTTTTCAAATAAACAACCAAACGCACGCACTTTAGACTGGCCCCGGGTGTAAAATAAAATAAAACCTAACACTCGGTCGAACGTGGCAGCACGTTTCTTAATCACAACGGGGAGCGCCTCCGCCGCTGCTGGGCTGGAGGGCTCGGACGTGGGCCTGAGAGAGGCCTGTCTGCTCAGAGGTCCCGCAGCCCCAGTGGTCTGGGCATCCATGAGGCTCAGGACAAGGCGGGCTCTGGCTGCCCGAAGCCGCCCAGCGCTCCCACTGCCCTCCATTACCACCCGCACCCAACAACGGGAAGCCTGTGCCCCAGTCCGGGGGGCAGATAGGGACCAGAGGGGCTGGACGGGTTTCCCAGCTCCCACCTTGGAAGGACGCCATGCTCTTTATACTGGTCAGCTCGTGGTGCGTGATCGTCGGGGCCTGCCTGAACTTCAGGTTGGTCTCACTGATGACGAGAAGGGGCACGAGGTGAAAGGCGGGCACAGACAGAGCCTGGGCAGGGCCTGCCTCCTTCCAGAGCCACTCCCACCTTTTCCCCAAGCACCTGCTGTGTGCCAGCTGCCAGGCTGAGGCCCAGAGAGGGAGAGGGCCTTCCCCAAGGTCACACAGACTGTTTGCCAAAGTCCCAGAGCCTGGGGCTTCTTGCCTTGGCAACTGGCACAGTGGGGGCTTCCAGAAATGAGTGTGCTCAGGCACCCAGGTGCCCCATCCAAGAGCCCCAGGTGACCTGGCCTCACCCGTCGATGTCAGCGGTCTCCACGTAGCACAGGCTGCTGGGCTCCGTGCTGGCCAGCAAGACCAGGTCAGCCTGGGGGCGGGCGGGAGATGAGAGCCTTGGGGGGGGGTGGGGGCGGGCGGGCGGTGGGCGGCCCGCCTCCGAGTCCCAGTGCAGGCACCCTGGCGAGACTGAGGGTGAAAGCACCCAATGTGGGATCTTCCCAGGCCAGGGATCGAACCGCGCCTTGCACTGCAAGGCGATGCCCTTTACCCAGTGGACCACCAGGAAGCCTGGCTTGCAGGGTCTTAGTTCCCTGGCGAGGACTGAACCCGGGCCCTGGCTGTGAAAGCACCAAGTCGTAGCCACTGGTCCTCCAGGGAATTCCCATACGGCCTTTTCAAATAAACAACCAAAGCACGCACTTTAGACTGGCCCGGGTGTAAAATAAAATAAAACCTAACACTCGGTCGACGTGGCATACGTTTCTTAATCACAACGGGGAGCGCCTCCGCCGCTGCTGGGCTGGAGGGCTCGGACGTGGGCCTGAGAGAGGCCTGTCTGCTCAGAGGTCCCGCAGCCCCAGTGGTCTGGGCATCCATGAGGCTCAGGACAAGGCGGGCTCTGGCTGCCCGAAGCCGCCCAGCGCTCCCACTGCCCTCCATTACCACCCGCACCCAACAACGGGAAGCCTGTGCCCCAGTCCGGGGGGCAGATAGGGACCAGAGGGGCTGGACGGGTTTCCCAGCTCCCACCTTGGAAGGACGCCATGCTCTTTATACTGGTCAGCTCGTGGTGCGTGATCGTCGGGGCCTGCCTGAACTTCAGGTTGGTCTCACTGATGACGAGAAGGGGCACGAGGTGAAAGGCGGGCACAGACAGAGCCTGGGCAGGGCCTGCCTCCTTCCAGAGCCACTCCCACCTTTTCCCCAAGCACCTGCTGTGTGCCAGCTGCCAGGCTGAGGCCCAGAGAGGGAGAGGGCCTTCCCCAAGGTCACACAGACTGTTTGCCAAAGTCCCAGAGCCTGGGGCTTCTTGCCTTGGCAACTGGCACAGTGGGGGCTTCCAGAAATGAGTGTGCTCAGGCACCCAGGTGCCCCATCCAAGAGCCCCAGGTGACCTGGCCTCACCCGTCGATGTCAGCGGTCTCCACGTAGCACAGGCTGCTGGGCTCCGTGCTGGCCAGCAAGACCAGGTCAGCCTGGGGGCGGGCGGGAGATGAGAGCCTTGGGAGGGGGTGGGGGCGGGGGCGGGGGCGGTGGGCGGCCCGCCTCCGGAGTCCCAGCTCACCGGGATGATGCTGTCCTTGTGCAGACAGACCAGGTCCCCCACGTGTATATTCTTCCATCTTCTCCACTGGAAGCTGTGCGGGGCGTCGGGGGGCCGGCAGGGCTGGGGTAGCCGTCCTCCCGGCTTCCACGCACCCACCGCGGGTGCTTCGCCCTGACAGCCCGCTCCTCCCAGGTTCCAAGCCCCTTCAGACCTTCCTCCCCTCCCCGGGGCAGGACTGCTGGCCCCTGAGGGTACAACTGAGTCACAGGGCCCAGGCCAGCCCGGCAGACAGCAGGCGCTCAGCAGGGGCTGGCCTGGGTCCCTCCCAGGATGCCTGGGAGCACAGGAGGTGCGGGAGCATCGCCCAGCCACGCCTCTGCTGGGGACCCTGCCCAGAGAGGGACCCTGCGCCTCACCTCTTCCCCTGCAGGATCTGGCAGGGCCGGTTGTTGACGAGCCTGTCGCTCCGGTGCCGTCCCTGGGCCGAGGGTGCCGGTCAGAGAGGCGACGCTGCCCCTGCCGCCCCGGGGTCCCACCGGCTGTCGGCACGAGCCCAGACCCCACCGTGCCTCTCCAGTGACCCTGCCCCGGGGCGGGGGTCGGCAGGAGGAGGGCAGGCTCCCCCCGAAGGGCCGCCGGCCCCTGCCCCTCGTGGCCGCGGGGCACAGTGGACAACACGGCGCACCAGGGCCGTCTGGGTGGACCTCGCCCGCCCGCCCCACTTACGATGTCATCCACCAGGTCCCGGGCGGCCCGGATGGTGAGCAGGCAGAGGAGCGGCGCGAACAGAGTGAACCAGGGCAGCGTGGAGATCTGGGGGATGGCCTGACAGGGAGGGCGGGTCACGCCGGCCACCCTCGGGGCATCCAGACCGCTGCCCGCCCCGCCCCCGCCCCGCACGGCCCCGGGTCCTCTCCTCCAGGAAGCCCTCCCGCCCCACACCTGTGCCCTCCCGGGGCCTCGGCTCTCACAGGGCCACCTCTGCAGCCACAGGCCGGAGCTGCAGGGCCCCAGCACAGCCTGGGCGGGGACCCGTCGTGTCGCTGGCCGCCCCCTTGTGATCTAATGACAGACACGCACGTCCCCCCGGGCCTGTGCCACCTGGAGACGGGTGGGTCCCCAGGGCCCAGAATAGCACCTACGCACGGCAGGTGCCCCGTGAGTGTGTGCGGGCTCGTGCATGAGAGCAGGAGCGTCTCACTTGGCTTAGGATGGGGGCTCCGTGGTCAAGAATCTGCCTGCCAACCAGGAGGCGTGGGCTCGATCCCTGGCCCGGGAAGATGCCCCGGGCTTCGGAGCACTAGCCCCGTGTGCCACAACTACCGAGCTTGTGTGCTCGGGCCCAGGAACTGCAGCTACGGGGCCCACGGGCAGCAGCCACGGAAGCCCGCGTGCCCTAGAGCCCTGGGCCACCGCGAGAGAAGTCAGTGAGAAGCCTGTGCTCTGCAATGAAGGCCCAACACAGCCATAAATAAACAAACCTTACAAAAAAGAAAAGAAAAAAAAAACAGAGTGAGGCGCGAGGGGTGGGTTGGGAGGTTTCGGAAACTGCCGGCTCCTCACCCACCTCCACCCACGACCAGCCCGATGCCAGGAAGTGACCCTGCAGGGCCCCAGAACCGTCCTTCCTCCTTGGCTTTTGGACCTGCTGAGGCCAAAGGGGTCAGGAGCGCCTCGGGGGAGGAGCCCCCCGGCAGGCCCACCTCCTTCAGCACAGACTGAGCCTCCTGTGCTCTCCGCCCTGGGCTGGGCGGGGGGACCGGCCATGAAGCTGCTCCCAGTGTGCGGGGTCTGGACACGGACCCACGTGAGAATCGCCCTGGTTCTAGAGCCCTGTGGGAAGGTGGAAGTGGCGGGCCGGGGTCCTTCCTGGAGGAGGTGGCTGCAGCGGGTAGGAGGGAGTGGCCAGGGCTGCGGACGCCTGGGGCCACGCCCACCTCACCTGGAGCAGGACGGTGAGAAGGAAGTAGACGTTGGACACGCGGTGGAACTGCTCGTACAAGTTCAAGGGCAGGAAAGAGAAGACGTTGTACTTGGCCGTGCGGATGAGGTTCCCCTGGAAGGAGAGAAGGCGTGGGGGCGGCGCCGCCCAGCCCGGCCGGGCCTTGCCCCGCCCCCCGGCACGCGGGGAGCCCCTGCTGGGCGCAGACTCAGGGACCCTCAGGGACCGCAGGGCTCCCCGCCCACCACGCAGGCAGCCCGCTTGATGGGAGCGGGAACCGTGAAGGTCGCCTGTTAACTGATTCAGGGCAGAGGAGCCGCCTGCGAGGGCAGCACCTCGGGAGGAAGCGGGGGAAGCCCCCAGAGAGCCGGGCGGCCCGCCCACCTTGTACTTCTTTCTCTGCCCGCACAGAAAAGCATTCTTCTTGAACCGACTGCTGTAGGCCCGGCTGTTGGCCTGCACCTCCCAGGTGAACTCTGGAGGACAGAGGCGGGCTGACGGCACCCGGAGGCGGCCTGGCGGGCCCCAGGGGATCCACCGGTTAACCCAGGGGAGAGCCCGCTAGGCCACGCCCACAGTGGGCGCTGGCTCAGGGGCCCAGGGAGATCTGAGGGCTCAGCCACCCTGGGCCAGCCCTGGGCCCTGGGAGACCCGCTCACGCCCCTTCCTTCTACAGAGGGGTCAGCTGAGGACCTGCCCAGGCGTCTGCGGCCCAGGTGGTCCTGGGCTCCCAGGCGCCCAAGTCCTGAGCCCACGGGGCTTTGGAGGATCTGTAATGCAACGAGAACCCCGCCCCAGGCCTCCGGTCCCCTCAGGGCAGCCACTGGGCTTTCTCACGCCCCTTGACCAGCATCCACCGTGACCCCACCCCGTGCCCAGCCTCCGCCAGGCGCGCACCTGAGCTCTTCTCCTCGTCCAGGTCTTCTTGGTACGCGAGGCTGCCCATGCCGGCGTGGCTGTCGGGCAGAGAGGCCCAGGGCTCGCTGGCAGCTGCAAGGGGCCGCTGCCCCAGCGTCCGAGAGAGGCCCCTCCCCAGGCGCTGAGGTCCAGTCACCAGCCGTGAGTCCTGCCCACTGCCGCCAGGCCCCCGGCCCCTGCTCCCCGCCCCAAGGCCCCACGCGTCCTGCCGTGGCCCAGCCCCCGCCCTGCCGCTCCCGCCCCCACGACCTCCCACCCAGCACACGCCATCCAGTGGGTCCGGTGTTTGCTGACGGCCTCAACGGGCCCCCCGAGCTACCCGCCGCCTTTCAGAAGGTGCACGCAGCCCAGCGGCTGAGCGTGGCCGTGGGACAGCATCCCAGGCTTCCACAGGGCCTGGCTGCTCCCAGTCTCAGCGCCCCCGGCAGCTCCCCGAGGGACCCCAGTCCCTGCTCTCTGTGGCCAGGAGAACGGTTCCCGCTTGACCGGCTGGAGGCGCCTCACCCGTCTGCTCTCAGCTCATACTTCTTGGACTAGGCTTGTCCGGGTGCCCCCTCTGGGGCTCCCCGCTGCCTGTGGGGTCCCCCATCCCAGCTCTGATCACTCTCGCTCCTCGGCTTCTTCCCCTGTCTGGGCTGCCTGCTAAAATTGGAACCTCCCAGAGCCGGGACTGCTGGCGTCTAAGTCATCGCTGTCCCCAGGGCTCAGGGCCAGAGCTGATGGTGCAGGGAGTCCGAACAAGGGCAGTCAGTGTCCATTTGCCAGATGAGGAAAAGGGAGGCTCACAGCGAGTGAGGCTCAGCCCGGGCCAGGTGAGTGACAGGGCTGCTGCTGGCCAGAATCCACCGGCGCCTACCCGGGGCAGCGACACGCCCCCCACCCCAGGGCTGGCTTCCTCCTCGCCCGCACCCTCGGCTCATCAGAATGCCCACTAACCCCCAGGAAGGCACGCGCATTCCCACAGCCAGGCGACGCAGGCTTCGACGCCCAGCCGCAGGGAAATGCTCCGGGAGACCCCGGTCCACTAGACACCTTGCACTCCGGCGTCCGTCCGGACCCTGGCCCTGCGCGAACCTCTAGGGGACATCCCCTCCGCCGCGGCCTCCCGCCCTCAGACCTGGCCGAGTTCAGAGAGGGAGCGCGGGCCCCCGGGGACGCACAGGTGCGGCAGCGCCGCCGCTCACCTGCGCAGGCTGGGGCGGGCGGGACCGGACTGCCTGGGGCAGTCCGCGGGAGTCCAGGGCAACGGAAGTAGTGGAAGCTGTTAGCCCGGAGCCAACGGGCCTGAAACGGGCGGCGCGGGCCTAGGGGCGGGGTCAGACCGGAAGGTGGGGCCAGAGCAAAGGGGCGGGGCCAACACGGGGATAGGGGCGGGGCCAGAGCGGAAGGTGGGGCCAGTGCAGAGAGGGCGGGGCGGGACCCCTGGGGCACGGACGCGACCGGAGGCGGGCAGGGTAGAAGGCGGGGCCGAGCGAGGCCTAGCGGAACAGCCCAAAGGGGCGGAGCCGAAGGCGGGGCCAAGTGAGACCTCGAGGAACGGGGCGAGAGGGGGCAGGGCCTAGGGGCGGTGCTGGCCAGAATACCGGAAGCCGAGGGCAGGGCCAGAGAAAAAGGCGTGGAGCGGGCGGGACTCAAGGGCGGGGTCAGAAGCATAGGAGGCGGGGAAGAAGGCGGGGCTGAGAGGGAAACCCTGTCGACGGGGACCCCCCCCAAAGGGGCGGAGCCGAGCGTAACAGCCGGAAGCGCGGCCGGCCGGCGCGCCAAGGGGCGGGGCGTGAGTGAAGGCCGGGCCGATTGCGGCCTTTCGAGTGCGACTTGATGCGAGTCTTCATTTGGGTTTTGGTGTTCAGGGGTCGGTTGTTTAGGGGCTGGGTCTTGCAAAGCTCGCGCCGAGTCGGGTGGATTGGACCTGGCTGAAGCTGGGCGGGGCCGTGGAGTGGGGGAGGGTCCGGGATAAAGGAAGGATGCAAAGGTAATGAATGGCAGGTGCGGGAGAACTGAGTCTGAGCCCTGGTGGGCCTGGATTCTTGCATTCCCGTCCCAGTTCAACGAGCATCTCCTATGGACGGGTAGAGTGCTGGGCGCTGGGCTGGGGAAGGCTGTTAGGAACACGGAGGCCAAACCGCCAGGAAGAAGCCCACGGAGTTCCAGCCTGGAGTTGGCCTGCTCAGGGCCCAGCTGAGGCTCTGGGGGGCTTCCTGAAGGAGGTGGCAGGGGTGGGAGACAGCAGTGAGGCTGAGGGACTTTAGCCAAATGCGACTGTGTGTAGGAGACACTACCAAAGGTAGGGTCCTTCCAAGAGGGGCGATCTTGGCGGTTCAGGGGAGGCGATTAAGCTGTTTTCCCTTTTAAGGAGCCTCTAAAGTGCAGAAATCAGGAAGGTAATTTCCCCAGCTTCAAAGTCAGTCCCTCTCTCTGGCTCGCCTGTGACCCAACAGACCAAGGGGACTGTCTGCCCTTCCTTCCAAGCTGATGCTGGCTGAGTGAAGGCCGGGCGGCGACGGCACACACAGGGGACGGCCCAGCAGAGCAGCCGCCTCCCTGCGCCCCCGGCAGAGACCGGGGACGCGTCCGGGAAACATTCCTCCAGCCGTATCCAGAAGTCACTGGGAAGCACCCTGGAGGAGAGGGGCTCGGACGGACTGCTCCCCCACCTTTAGGAGACCACCAGGCGCATGCGTGTGAGGAGGGCATCGGGAATGGTGACGGGGGAGAGGAGTTTCCCCGGCAGGTGAGCCCCGTCCACAAAGGCTCCTTGGCCCGTGAGCGTCAGCTGGTTTGGCAAGCTCCATGCTTGTGTCCCCCCGCAACCTGACCCCTCCCCGGCATCCGGGAGCCCCTCTCCCATCTGCCAAAGGCCTCCCTGGGGCCCTTGGGCTCTGGGGCGGGGACGGACACCACACAGAAATGGGCCTTAAGGGACGCTCGTTCATCCTGTATGTAGGGAACCGCCCCTTGATCACAGAACACGGGGGAAAGTCGATGGACCCCAAGGGGCCAGGATGCCTGGCGGCCAGAGGCAGGGCCTGACTCGGCGGTTGGCTCCTGCCACAGCACCTGCTCTGGCGGACGGAGCCCTGAGTCCACTCTGGAACCCTGGTCCTGAGGCCATGGGGCCAAGGCCCACGCCCGACCAGCCCCGCTCGGGGCGACAGTGGCCTCCACTGAGCGTGCAGACACGGCAGCACCAAGGACACGCCCGGACACCAGGAACTCTAAAATTCATACAAACGTTTATTCTGCCCCTGCCTGGGGGAGGGAGAGAGGGTCCAGGAATGGGCTGCAGGCTTCACAGACAGACAGCCCGGGGAGGGTGGGCCCGGTGGGAGGACTGTGTCCAGAGGCCAGCAGGCCCTGGGGCGGCCAGAAGGCAAGGCCCAGAGGGCGGATGGAGGGCTGGGCCCGTCACCAGAAGCCCAGGGCCCGGGTGGGCTGGGGAGGCCAGACCCCACAGCCCGAGCCCAGGCCCAGGCCGGGCCAAGCTCCCAGGACCGGAGGCGTCCGGGGCGCCGGCTGGCGCTCCCCCGCCTCCCCCGGGCAGCATGGCCTCGCCCCTCCCGGGGGAGACGACTGTCAAGTCCTCAGGTTTCAATTCAAAATAAAAACACCAATACAAAGTAAAGACAGCTCCCATCAGACAGACCCTCAACAAGCTTGCGTGGCCACCCCCGAGAAGGGGCCCTGGGTGGAGGCGGGGGCCCGGCCCCGCCCGGGAGTCAGCAGCAGTCCGGGACAGAGGCTGGGGCAGAGACGGGGCTGGGTGGGGTGCGGCGGGCTTGGGGCTCTCTCCGCCGCCAGCTCGTCCCATTCTCTCGGTTTCCGTGTCTTGGCGACGTGGACAGGGTGAGCTCTCGAGGTTTATTGCACTGTTTTGGAAGAGGCCTGGGGGAGAGGCGGGCCGGGGCGGCGAGAGGCGGGCAGGCGGGTGGCGGGGGTCACCGCTTGGTCTTGGCGTCTTCTCGGATCTTCCAGATCACCAGGTGCATACAGGCACTGGCATCCTCGCTGGAGCTGTGCCCGTCCACTGTGGGCAGAGGGCGCGTCAGGGCCGGCTGCCCGCGGCCCCCAGTCCCCGAGGCCCCATGGGCCTGCCAGCACTCACCATTGTCCTGGATGATCTGTCTGAGGTAGTCGGCCATGAGATTCCGCAGGGAGCGCTTGTAGGGGAGGCCCAGACGGTGCGGGAACAGCACAGACGTGTCCACCACGGTGCTGTGGATGACCTGCGGGTGGGCGGCGGGTCAGGGAGGGCCCAGCCCACAGCATCCCCGTGGCCAGGGACAACCGGCCCAGACGGTGCCCCTCGCCCCGCGGTCCGGGAGCCTTCCAGGGGACAGGGCACCTTCAAGGCCAGCAGGTCGCTCTCCAGGCTGTGACCGATGAGGACGGTGTCCGAGCTGAACATGCTCAGCAGCACGGCCTGGACGTCCCGGAGAGAGATGCTCGTGTCTGCGAGGTCAGCCTCGGTCACTCCTGAAAACCTGGGGCGGGAGGACGGAGGCCTTAGGAGCTGGAGGGCGGAGCCCTCGGCCCGGGCTGGGCCCCGGTGGGCACCGGCAGGGGGCGGGCACCTAGTGTTATAGTCGACGATCTCGTTATCCGGCCTGACGAAGGTGTCGTAGACCACCTGGAGATCCGTGTCCACCACGGTGACGCGCGTCAGCTCCAGGCCGTACGTGGTGTAGGACTGTGGGCGGGGACACGCCTCAGACCGAGCTCCAATGGCCCTCCCCCCTCTCGCCCCGGGCTCCCTCCCCAGGCCACCCCCGGTTCCCTGAGCCCCACGGCAGAGGCCCGGCCCCACATTCAGGTACGGAAGCCGGGTCAGGAGGCCTCCGGGCTTCTCCGGAGGCTGGCGGGGGACGCGAGCCCAGGCGCCCTCCCCAGGCCGGCGCTGTGCCAGGGCCCCGTGTGCTCAGGCCAGGAGCAGGCGCGGGCCCAGCTGGATGAGCGCGCGGCGGGGAGGCGGAGCCTCGGCCGGGCAGGCTCTTCCCACGCGGCCACTGCCCGCGGCTCTGGGGGAGGCGCCGGGGCACGCCCTCCGGGGCAGCAGGCCGCCCGTGACAGGGCTCAGGAGGCTCCGGAGGCCCAGGGAGGCCAGGCCAAAGCTCACCATTTCACAGTCGAGGGCGTAGATTCCTGGGTGCGCACCTCCAGAAAGCTCTTTCTCGAACGTCTTCACGAAGCCTTCCAGGTTTTCCTTCCGGCCGTCCTGCACATGTTGCTGGGGCGGGGGGCGGGGAGCTTAGGGGGCAGGCTCGCGAGGGCAAGCCGGGGCCACGCTGGTGGCAGTCACGGACTGTCCTCTTCCCAAGGCCCCCAGACCAGGCAGGAAAATCCAGGACAGGAGAAGGGGCACCTGAGTGCCAGGGCTGCCCGGGACACCTACCTTGGCGACCTGACAGCCGGTGGAGCCGATGGCGGCCGAGCAGCACGTGTACTGGGTCTCCCAGCCGCCGGCCACTGCAGGCAGACGCGGTCAGCGAGGCCCCGGCCAGGGCGCAAGGGGCTGGGAGCTCGCAGAGCCCCCCACCCTCACCCAGCACCAGGCCCTCTCGCCGGGCGGGGAGGACGAGCGTGGTGTGGCCAGGAGAGGCCGGTCCACCCAGAGAGGGTCTGGAGGGCGGGCAGAGGTCAGGGCAGCCTGTGTGTGCCCGTGAACGGGCAAGCCACTGCAGAACAGGATGAACCCTTGGTTCCCCGGGGCCAAACCACCCCCGTGCTTCCCGGGGACCGGCGCGGACAGGGTGCGCGGGGGCGGCGAGGCCAGGTGGCCTTCCTTTTATCCGCATGTGACGCTGTCACAGGAAGGTCTGTGTGTCACTTTCTCCATAAAGACCCACAGTGGAAAGAGAGCTGCCGAGGGTCAGCGCAGGCGGTCGGCCCGGGTCAGCCCGGCTCTCACCTCGGTTCCGGCGGAGCCGCCCCCAGTGGTAGGAACACTCCTCGTCGCGCACGCAGCGGCCGGAGGAGGACACGAGGTACTCGGCGCCGCAGCGGCAGCAGATCCTGCAGGAAGCTGCGGGGCGGGGGACGGGCGGGCGTCAGGCCAGCGCCCGGCCGAGAGCGGCGTCTGCACCCGCTGGCCCGTGCCGTTCCTGCCCCGGGCGCCCGCCCCAGGCCCCCCGCCAAGGGCAGCGGTGCGGGAGGTACTCACAGTCCTTGGGCTTCTTCTCCTCGGCCGTGAAGACGACGGCCCCCCCCGGCTTCTCGGGGTGCGGGAAGGTACCCAGTCCTTGGGTACTCCTTGAGGCGGCTGTACACCCCGGGGCTGGGAATAGTCACCATTTCACAGAGCTAGCCTTCCAGAAAGCTCTTTCTCGAACGTCTTCACGAAGCCTTCCAGGTTTTCCTTCCGGCCGTCCTGCACATGTTGCTGGGGCGGGGGGCGGGGAGCTTAGGGGGCAGGCTCGCGAGGGCAAGCCGGGGCCACGCTGGTGGCAGTCACGGACTGTCCTCTTCCCAAGGCCCCCAGACCAGGCAGGAAAATCCAGGACAGGAGAAGGGGCACCTGAGTGCCAGGGCTGCCCGGGACACCTACCTTGGCGACCTGACAGCCGGTGGAGCCGATGGCGGCCGAGCAGCACGTGTACTGGGTCTCCCAGCCGCCGGCCACTGCAGGCAGACGCGGTCAGCGAGGCCCCGGCCAGGGCGCAAGGGGCTGGGAGCTCGCAGAGCCCCCCACCCTCACCCAGCACCAGGCCCTCTCGCCGGGCGGGGAGGACGAGCGTGGTGTGGCCAGGAGAGGCCGGTCCACCCAGAGAGGGTCTGGAGGGCGGGCAGAGGTCAGGGCAGCCTGTGTGTGCCCGTGAACGGGCAAGCCACTGCAGAACAGGATGAACCCTTGGTTCCCCGGGGCCAAACCACCCCCGTGCTTCCCGGGGACCGGCGCGGACAGGGTGCGCGGGGGCGGCGAGGCCAGGTGGCCTTCCTTTTATCCGCATGTGACGCTGTCACAGGAAGGTCTGTGTGTCACTTTCTCCATAAAGACCCACAGTGGAAAGAGAGCTGCCGAGGGTCAGCGCAGGCGGTCGGCCCGGGTCAGCCCGGCTCTCACCTCGGTTCCGGCGGAGCCGCCCCCAGTGGTAGGAACACTCCTCGTCGCGCACGCAGCGGCCGGAGGAGGACACGAGGTACTCGGCGCCGCAGCGGCAGCAGATCCTGCAGGAAGCTGCGGGGCGGGGGACGGGCGGGCGTCAGGCCAGCGCCCGGCCGAGAGCGGCGTCTGCACCCGCTGGCCCGTGCCGTTCCTGCCCCGGGCGCCCGCCCCAGGCCCCCCGCCAAGGGCAGCGGTGCGGGAGGTACTCACAGTCCTTGGGCTTCTTCTCCTCGGCCGTGAAGACGACGGCCCCCCCCGGCTTCTCGGGGTGCGGGAAGGGGTAGCCGTTCTCCTTGAGCTGGCCCTCGGTGAGCAGGTACTCCTTGAGGCGGCTGTACAGGGCGGCCCCTGGGGACGTGGGCGGTCAGCCTGGGCCGCGTGGGGCCGGGGCCGGGGGCGGGGGGCCCGGGCTGCCGGGTGGGGCCGGGCTCACCTCTCAGGTCCTCCACGCGGGGGCTGCTGGGGCGGCTGAGCGAGAAGCTGGTCTTGGCGGCCAACCTGCCCCCCAGCACCACTTCGTGGGACACCACCCTCCGGCCACTGGTTTCTGGAAGGGGAGTGAACGGGGTTCAGCCCAGAGTCCTCTCCACGTGCACCCCGCCTCCAAGAGGGGGCGGCCTGACTTCCTATGACCCTGACTCTCTGGGGACCCGTAGGCTGCCCCGAAGTCCCTCCCCGTCCCTGGAACCCACCACCTCCCGGGGTCTTCGCCTCCCCCGGGATGGACCGGGGCCGGGAGCCGCAGAGGGGCCGGGAGGGGAGGCGCCCCGGCGCTCGGGCGTCCTCCCGCCTCGCGCTGGTGAAGAGGCCGGCGAGCAGGCCCCGCGGTCCGCGGAGAAGGGCGCTGCCCCGCGAGAGGAGGCTGTTCCCAGGGCACGGGCCAACACCGCCGCCGCGGGAGCCCGGCAGCCGGGAAGCCAGCGCGGCCCGACAGCCTCCGGGGGGGAGGGGAGGGCAGGGGCGCCGACGGCCCAGGCTGGGTCTTCCAGGCGCAACTTACTGCTGAGGGCGGCCCCGGCCCCCGGGGCCAGGCCACGCAACTTCTTCAGGGTGTTCACGGCCACATTCAGGTAGATGTTCTTGCTGGGGCTGCGGTCGTAGGCGACCTTCTCCTCGTTGAGCGCCTGTGGGAGGTCACGGCTAAGCCCGCCGGCCCGCCTCCCACAGGGCACCCCGCCCCCCACGCACCTTCTCTATGGCTTCCTGGTTAGAGGAGCAAAACTTGAGGCACTCTTCAATGAACAGGTTGAGATAGCGCTGGCGGATGACCGTGGGGACTTTGCCCCCAAACTCTTTGGGGATAATGGGCTTCTTTAGACTCTGCAAGAACACAGACCGGCAGAGGGTGGCACGCGGGCGCCCACCGGCCGGCTCAGGCGCCAGGCGCAGGGCGGGGCCAGCGAGGGAGCGGGTGGACGGCACCGGGCTCACCTGTAAGGAGGGGCTGTGCGCCACGCGCTTGGGGACCACGGTGGAGGTGGTCTTGGACGCCATGCCCGACAACGTGCGCGACTTCAGGGCCTGGCTGCCCGGCTCAGGGCCACTGGGGGTCCTCTTGGCGCCCGTGGCGGCTGCGGGGGGACAGGGGCTGTGAGAACAGGAGGCGAGCACACCTATCACGGAGCTGCAGAGCACCAGGCGGCCGCGCACCAGCAGGACACGCATCTCGGAGCACAGGGGCAGGGGCCGGGGTCTGGCCGGCGGGCTGCGGAATGACATCAGGCTCTATCGGCTCTCGGGCAAGTCCATTGAGGGGGGCGGGGGCGAAAACGTGGCTTCAGAGGCCAGCTCGGGCGAGGCGCCGCCAGGGTGGTGCAGCGAGTGGCGGGGGGCTCGGGGGGCCTCTGCCACATGTTCCGGCCCCCAACTCCAAGGCATGGAAGTGTGAGGGACGAAAGGCCCTGGCTCCCGGGCTGAGCACTAGAGCGTGCAGGTCGTCCCAGGCCCGCTCACTGTGACCAGCCAGCTGCCGCAGCCGCCCCTGTGTCCTGGCGCTGCCTTTGATGAGGTCACAAACCAGACAGAGGAGAGGGCGGCCAGCAAGAGCCCGAGGCAGGGAGACAGCAGGCACTGAGTCCCAGGAAGGAACCCGGGGAGGCTCCGCCCCGAGGGACAGAGCAAGGAGATGGAGGCGCGGACGCAGCAGCGCGCTCGCACCAGGCCCCCGCTTGTCTCAGGACGCACGCTTCTCAGCGACAGGAGAGGACCGGGTGGCGTGCAGGGCGTCAGCAGGTGAGACCCCGGGGGCTCAGGGGAGCCACCCCACCCCCCGAGCACGTGCAGTGGCCGCTGCAGACGGGCCCCAGTCACGGCGAGCAACCGGACAGCGAGAGCAGAGGCAGGCGTCTCAGGGTCACGGCTCCGGGCAGTCTCCCTTCCAGGCCCCGCGGCCCCCCCAGCCGAGACACAGGGCCTGGCCGCCAGGAATGCTGCCCCGGGCACCCGGGGGAGGACAGGAACGCGGAGGGCTCCTCCCACGGGAGGCTCTGCGCCCAGGAGCCCGAGCAGCCTGCGCGCCCCGGCAGCCGGCTCCTCGGGGCTCGCTCCAGGAGGGCTTCTGGAAGCAGCGGCAAGGACACCCAGGGAAACCAGGCGTCCTGCTGCTGGACGAGCCTCCAGGCGCCGCACAGCCGGCCCCATCCCACGCCTCAGCCCCAGGCCCCGCGGGCCACAGGGGCACAACGCAGCTCTCCAACAAGCCCAAGTGGGGGGCAGTGGCCACCAGATGGGAGGGGAGGACACCCGGCCCCCAACCCCAGATCCACTGGCTTGACACGAGGGCGAGGGCCTCCAGGGCCCCTCACTAGCACCTCGTGAGGTGCCACACCTGGAGCACCGGGGAGCCCCCAGACCAGCCAGCAGGGGCGGAGGGAAGAGGCACTCTGGGCCTGGGGACAGACTGGGAAGGGAGGAAGCCACCCTCGGCGCCCCCCGGCAGCCCCCCGGCACCTCCCCCTCGCACTGGGGAGACTCCTGTCCCAGTCGCTTCAGAAAAGCAGACGCCCAGCCAGCCGGCTCGAGGCCCACCCCCACCCGCGGAGCAGGAGCCAGGCCGGCACCCGCTGCTGGCGGCAGCACCGGGAGGCCCGGGACCCACCTGTGGCCAGGAGGGGGTTGGGGACGTGGGCGATCCTCCTCTTCTCTCCGGGGGCCGAGATGTGGACGGAGCTCGGCTTCTCCGCCAGCTGCTGGGCAGCCTGCAGCCAGCCGGCGGACTCCCTCTGCGCCTGCTGGGCCCGGCGGTAGCACACTTCCTGGGCGGTCGGGGGCCGGGCCGGGGGCGCCGGGGCTCTCCTCGCGGACTCCGCCTGGGCAGGGAATTTCAAGTCCAGGACGCTCTGGATCAGAGGTATCCAGAGCAGGCCACCCAGAGCGCCGGGACAGGGGCAGCACGGCACGACGGGGCCGGCCAGCCCAGGGGCTTTCTCCCGGGTGGGCAGGTGCCCCGGAGGGAGGCAGCTGGCCTTCACCCGAGTCTGCTGACCCCCTGGAAAGACCCAGCTGGCCGCCTCCCCGGCGTGCTCGTGCCAGGGCAGGACCCAGCCGGGCGCCTCAGCACGCGCGTGCTCCATGCTGCTGCGCTCCCCCGGCTCCGCCTGGCCCCGCTCTGCCGGCTTCCGCGGGTCTAGACTGTGCCTCGGCCCTTACGCAGGCACGGGCTGGACGTTCCCACCCACCTGCCAGATCACGTCCCGCTTGATCCAATCTGCTCAGCACGCCCAGAAGGGCGGGGAGGCGCTGGGACTGGCTCTCCCCGGTTTCTTCAGCCAGGAGCCCTGTCCTCTGCCCCAGCCCGCCCTGTGCTAGCTCACCGAGCAGCCCTACGAGGCTGACCACCGATCCTGTCTGTGGACCATGGGGAGGAACCCTGGGTGGAGGCCGCATCACCCGCCTGAGCTCATCCAGGGAGGGCCTCCAGGGCCCCTCACTAGCACCTCGTGAGGTGCCACACCTGGAGCACCGGGGAGCCCCCAGACCAGCCAGCAGGGGCGGAGGGAAGAGGCACTCTGGGCCTGGGGACAGACTGGGAAGGGAGGAAGCCACCCTCGGCGCCCCCCGGCAGCCCCCCGGCACCTCCCCCTCGCACTGGGGAGACTCCTGTCCCAGTCGCTTCAGAAAAGCAGACGCCCAGCCAGCCGGCTCGAGGCCCACCCCCACCCGCGGAGCAGGAGCCAGGCCGGCACCCGCTGCTGGCGGCAGCACCGGGAGGCCCGGGACCCACCTGTGGCCAGGAGGGGGTTGGGGACGTGGGCGATCCTCCTCTTCTCTCCGGGGGCCGAGATGTGGACGGAGCTCGGCTTCTCCGCCAGCTGCTGGGCAGCCTGCAGCCAGCCGGCGGACTCCCTCTGCGCCTGCTGGGCCCGGCGGTAGCACACTTCCTGGGCGGTCGGGGGCCGGGCCGGGGGCGCCGGGGCTCTCCTCGCGGACTCCGCCTGGGCAGGGAATTTCAAGTCCAGGACGCTCTGGATCAGAGGTATCCAGAGCAGGCCACCCAGAGCGCCGGGACAGGGGCAGCACGGCACGACGGGGCCGGCCAGCCCAGGGGCTTTCTCCCGGGTGGGCAGGTGCCCCGGAGGGAGGCAGCTGGCCTTCACCCGAGTCTGCTGACCCCCTGGAAAGACCCAGCTGGCCGCCTCCCCGGCGTGCTCGTGCCAGGGCAGGACCCAGCCGGGCGCCTCAGCACGCGCGTGCTCCATGCTGCTGCGCTCCCCCGGCTCCGCCTGGCCCCGCTCTGCCGGCTTCCGCGGGTCTAGACTGTGCCTCGGCCCTTACGCAGGCACGGGCTGGACGTTCCCACCCACCTGCCAGATCACGTCCCGCTTGATCCAATCTGCTCAGCACGCCCAGAAGGGCGGGGAGGCGCTGGGACTGGCTCTCCCCGGTTTCTTCAGCCAGGAGCCCTGTCCTCTGCCCCAGCCCGCCCTGTGCTAGCTCACCGAGCAGCCCTACGAGGCTGACCACCGATCCTGTCTGTGGACCATGGGGAGGAACCCTGGGTCGGAGGCCGCATCACCCGCCTGAGCTCATGGAGCACCTCGGGGCTGGGCTGGGCAGGGGGACCCCGCTGGAGGGCGGCCGCACCCGGCTAGCCCTGCTCTGCACCCCGCCCTCCGCACGAAGCCCACTGTGCCGACGGAGGGCAGGTCCCCGGGGCTTCTCCGCGGAACCGGGGCCGAGCCCGGGCCCCAGCCGCAGGCAGGCACGAGGCCCTGGTGACGGCGCCCCTGCCCCAGCAGCCTCCGCCTGGGGCCCGGGGCGCCCGCTCACCTCCTTGCCTTGCTTGGAGAGGTGGGAAATCCTCCTCTTCTGCCCGGGAAACAGCGTGGTCAGTCCTGAATGCCCCGTGTCCTCAGGCTTCTCCTCCTTGGGGGCAGGGACACGGCCCGTCCCTCAGTGAGCCCGCTCCCCACCCCCGCGGGGGCTCCGCTCGCCCCTCCCGGCCGCCCGTCACTCAGCGCGTGCTCCCTGCAGGAGCGCGCAGGGGCCGTCAGCTGGAGGGGGCTGGGGGCTGCGGGAGGCAGGCGGGCCTGGGGAGGACGAGAGAGGCCGGAGAGCAGCGGGGCTGGGAGCGGGGGCTGCGGGGGCTGCGTGCTCTCTGAGGGCTCCCGGGAACCCCTCCGAGGGGCCGCAGCCGGCGCGGGGACTCGGGGTCGGCCCTCACCTGCCGGGCCAGGCGGCCCTTGTCCTCCGTCTTGACGGCCGTGGACTCGTTGAAGATGCGCAGGCACTCCTCCATGGGGTCCGAGTCAAAGTCGACCTCCTTCTCCAGGGCCGAGTAGTCCGCCTCGGAGCCCGCCCGAGGAGGAGGACGGGAGGAGGGGGGGCGAGGCCGGAGCGTCAGCCGCCCCCCCCCGTGCTCATCTGCTCTCCGGCTCCGCCTGCCGCTCTGCCGGCTTCGCGGGTCTAGACTGTGCCTCGGCCCTTACGCAGGCACGGGCTGGACGTTCCCACCCACCTGCCAGATCACGTCCCGCTTGATCCAATCTGCTCAGCACGCCCAGAAGGGCGGGGAGGCGCTGGGACTGGCTCTCCCCGGTTTCTTCAGCCAGGAGCCCTGTCCTCTGCCCCAGCCCGCCCTGTGCTAGCTCACCGAGCAGCCCTACGAGGCTGACCACCGATCCTGTCTGTGGACCATGGGGAGGAACCCTGGGTCGGAGGCCGCATCACCCGCCTGAGCTCATGGAGCACCTCGGGGCTGGGCTGGGCAGGGGGACCCCGCTGGAGGGCGGCCGCACCCGGCTAGCCCTGCTCTGCACCCCGCCCTCCGCACGAAGCCCACTGTGCCGACGGAGGGCAGGTCCCCGGGGCTTCTCCGCGGAACCGGGGCCGAGCCCGGGCCCCAGCCGCAGGCAGGCACGAGGCCCTGGTGACGGCGCCCCTGCCCCAGCAGCCTCCGCCTGGGGCCCGGGGCGCCCGCTCACCTCCTTGCCTTGCTTGGAGAGGTGGGAAATCCTCCTCTTCTCCCCGGGGAAACAGCGTGGTCAGTCCTGAATGCCCCGTGTCCTCAGGCTTCTCCTCCTTGGGGGCAGGGACACGGCCCGTCCCTCAGTGAGCCCGCTCCCCACCCCCGCGGGGGCTCCGCTCGCCCCTCCCGGCCGCCCGTCACTCAGCGCGTGCTCCCTGCAGGAGCGCGCAGGGGCCGTCAGCTGGAGGGGGCTGGGGGCTGCGGGAGGCAGGCGGGCCTGGGGAGGACGAGAGAGGCCGGAGAGCAGCGGGGCTGGGAGCGGGGGCTGCGGGGGCTGCGTGCTCTCTGAGGGCTCCCGGGAACCCCTCCGAGGGGCCGCAGCCGGCGCGGGGACTCGGGGTCGGCCCTCACCTGCCGGGCCAGGCGGCCCTTGTCCTCCGTCTTGACGGCCGTGGACTCGTTGAAGATGCGCAGGCACTCCTCCATGGGGTCCGAGTCAAAGTCGACCTCCTTCTCCAGGGCCGAGTAGTCCGCCTCGGAGCCCGCCCCCGAGGAGGAGGACGGGGAGGAGGGCGCGGGGGGCGGCGAGGCCGTGAGGCGTCCGGGCGGCCCCCGCGCCGCCGCCGGGCCCGGGCTGGAGTCCGAGTCGGAGTCGGAGCTGGAGCTGAGGCTGGCGGGGGCGGCGGGCTGGGGGCCGGGCACCCCGGGCCGGGGGTCCTCGTCCTCGCTCTCGTCCCCAAAGAGCTCAGCGTGGCTCAGGGCCCGCCGGGGCAGCTTGGGGGCGTCCCGGGGGCCCTCGTCCAGCGAGCGGGCCTTCCGCTCCCCCAGCTTCCCCGACAGGCTCTTCCCGGCTGCCCTGGCCGGCGGCGGGCGGGCGGACGCCGGGGCGGGGCTCGGGGGTGGCCTCTGCCGGTCGGGCGGGCCTCTCCCTGAGCTGGCCACCGCAGTGGCTGAAGATGGCTTTTTCTTGGTCCCGTGGGGGCGCTCTGCGCTGTGCCGGGGCCTGCCGGCCCGCGGGCCCCGCCTGTCCACCCCTCGCGGCCCGGCTGGCCCCGCTCCCGCGCCGCCTTTACCCTTGTCTGTCTTCCGGACACTGTCCTTGTGGCCGGCGCCGGGGAGCACTCCACCTGTCTTCTTCCTGGGCCTCCCCTCCCGGGGGCTGCCGTGCTCGGAAGCAGCCCTAGGCGGGGAGCTGGGCCTGACGGGGGGCGGCCCGCCCGGGCTCCGGGCCGCGGGCCCAAGGTCTTCGACGTCACACTGAACAGCCATCTCCTTGGTCTCCCGAAGGCCGCCCTCCTCGGGCTCAGGGTGCTCCCGGGCTCCCGGCTTCCCCGGGGCCGTGTTCTCGCCACCCCCTCGAGCTCCCGGGGGCTTGGCGGCGGCGGGCTTCTCAGCCGGGGTGGCACTAGTGTCGTCGTCTGAGTCCGAGAACCTGGCGTCGCAGCCGCCGAAGGGGTCACAGGGCTTCTTGGGTGCAGGCGTGTAGGGTTCGCGGCCGCGGGAGCCCCGGGGCCTCTTGGGGGCCCTCTCGTCCTTGGCGCTGGCCCTGCTGAGCAGGCGGGCGGAGAAGTTGGACAGGGGGTCGTACTCCAGGTCTGTGGACGGCTTGGAGTTGTCCACCACATACTTGCTGCTGGAGACGGGGTGGCTGCAGCGCCGGGGCTGGCCCACGGCCTTGGGGACGTACTCCAGGGCACCCCCACCCCCGCCGTGGCCCTGGGCCCGGCCCGGAGAGGCCAGCGAGTACTTGCCACCGGCCTCCGCAGGGGCGGCCAGCGGGGTGGGCTGATAGCCGGCATCGGGACTCAGCAGGCCACAGCCGCTGGGGTTGTACTCGTAGGACAGCGGGAAGGCGTCCCCGTCGAGGCTGGCGGCGGCAGGGCCGTGGGGCGCCAGGGCGGGGGCCTCGGCCGAGCCGTACTCGCGGGCCGTCTCCAGGAGCTCCCGGTAGCGCCTCTGCTCCAGCTCCACCTCGGAGCGCACGGCCTCGATGGCCTGGTTGACCAGCTCCAGCTCCAGGATATCCGAGCGGGCCTCGGCGCCTCTGGCCAGGGCGCCATTCTCCCTCTGCGCGGGGGGCTTGGGCAGCTCGGGGTTGTACGGGTCGTAACCGAGCCCTGGAACGGAGAGGGAGGAGAGGCATGAGTAGGCCAGCGCAGCAGCGGCCACCTGAGCTGGCGACCGGCCAGTCTGTCCCAGGCCTTGACCTCAGAGTCCGGCAGGGAAGAGCAGGGCAGCAGCCGTGCAGTATCTGCCCGGGCCAGGCCTCCCGCTGCCCACGGAGAAGCTCCAGCAACGAGCCAGGGACGCTGGAGGCCCCTCCATGCAGGTTCTGCCGCCAAATGGAGCGAGGGGCGCAGGGTTCCGGGCCCCAGATGGTCGGCTCTGGGGAGCTGGGTGAGGGTGGGCTTCCCATGTGGCCCAGGCCACAGTGAAGCCACACCATGCATTTCCTGCAGCCAGGAGGGCGGGGGTTCACCCGGGTGGCACTAGTGTCGTCGTCTGAGTCCGAGAACCTGGCGTCGCAGCCGCGAAGGGTCACGGGCTTCTTGGGTGCAGGCGTGTAGGGTTCGCGGCCGCGGGAGCCACGGGGCCTCTTGGGGGCCCTCTCGTCCTTGGCGCTGGCCCTGCTGAGCAGGCGGGCGGAGAAGTTGGACAGGGGGTCGTACTCCAGGTCTGTGGACGGCTTGGAGTTGTCCACCACATACTTGCTGCTGGAGACGGGGTGGCTGCAGCGCCGGGGCTGGCCCACGGCCTTGGGGACGTACTCCAGGGCACCCCCACCCCCGCCGTGGCCCTGGGCCCGGCCCGGAGAGGCCAGCGAGTACTTGCCACCGGCCTCCGCAGGGGCGGCCAGCGGGGTGGGCTGATAGCCGGCATCGGGACTCAGCAGGCCACAGCCGCTGGGGTTGTACTCGTAGGACAGCGGGAAGGCGTCCCCGTCGAGGCTGGCGGCGGCAGGGCCGTGGGGCGCCAGGGCGGGGGCCTCGGCCGAGCCGTACTCGCGGGCCGTCTCCAGGAGCTCCCGGTAGCGCCTCTGCTCCAGCTCCACCTCGGAGCGCACGGCCTCGATGGCCTGGTTGACCAGCTCCAGCTCCAGGATATCCGAGCGGGCCTCGGCGCCTCTGGCCAGGGCGCCATTCTCCCTCTGCGCGGGGGGCTTGGGCAGCTCGGGGTTGTACGGGTCGTAACCGAGCCCTGGAACGGAGAGGGAGGAGAGAGGCATGAGTAGGCCAGCGCAGCAGCGGCCACCTGAGCTGGCGACCGGCCAGTCTGTCCCAGGCCTTGACCTCAGAGTCCGGCAGGGAAGAGCAGGGCAGCAGCCGTGCAGTATCTGCCCGGGCCAGGCCTCCCGCTGCCCACGGAGAAGCTCCAGCAACGAGCCAGGGACGCTGGAGGCCCCTCCATGCAGGTTCTGCCGCCAAATGGAGCGAGGGGCGCAGGGTTCCGGGCCCCAGATGGTCGGCTCTGGGGAGCTGGGTGAGGGTGGGCTTCCCACGTGGCCCAGGCCACAGTGAAGCCACACCATGCATTTCCTGCAGCCAGGAGGGCGGGGGGACCCTGGCAGAAGGCTGGACACCCAGTCAGCCAAGGCCAAAGCACGAGCCCCACAGCCGCCTCACCGGGGGCCCGATACAGCCCTGCCTGGTGACTGTGACGCGAGCGCTCTGTGCCCCACAAGCTTTCTCTCCCACAGGAAAGTCCACCAGCTGGGTGTGTGGACCAGAGAGGACACGAAAAAGCCCTGAAGGGTCCACTGTGAGGAGCTGGCAGCTGGGTGGACGCAGGACAGCAGAGAGAACGACAGAGAAGCCAGGCACGCTGCCCCTGAACGACACACAACGGTGGGGAAGCCCGAGCGGGGCCGGCGGCGCGGGCGTGGGGCAGGCGCGCTCGGGTCTGCAGCAGGACGGGGGCGGTGGGCCGGGGGCCGCCGCCGCCACTGACCCGCCTCCGGCATACATTCCACGGGACCAGCCCGACAGCGCCCGGGCGGGCCCGGCGCTCCCAGGCGAAGCCCTGCTGGACAGAGGGCCTCCGTGAGCCACGGGCAGACACTGCCCGACGCTCTGAAAGGACACGGCCGTCCAAACGCTCCAGGACGCGAGGGAGCTCCTGGCCAGACCGGCCACCGGCCCGAGTCTGCGAGACGTCCTGAGAAAGAGTAAAACGGGCCGACGCCCTCAGCGGGGCAGCACTCTGGGAGCCTCAGGATGGAAGCAGCCTGGCCCGCTCCGGGCCTCCGACCGTCAGACGCGGAGGAACCCCTGTGCCCCTGGCGCGGGGCCGGCTGCGGAGGCCCCGAGAACGCGTGCCCCGAGGGAGGGCGAGGGCCTGCGGGGCTGCTCTGGGGGGGCCGGGCCGCAGTCCAGGCAGATCTGCTGCCTGGCTTTTACCTTGGAACCTATTTTTCAAGTGACACTTAGAAAGGACAAAAAGGGCGCCTCTCTGTGCTTCAGACCACCCGGACAGCCCGAGCCTGCAGGCTCCAAATGGGCAGGCACGACCAAGCTGCAGGGGCCGCGGCGAGCAGCGGACCCAGGGTGCTGGCGACAGCCAGAACACCGGCCACCGGCCCTCCCGCGCCACCCATGGTTCACGATGGAGGGGCCATCCGGGGGCCCGGAGGGAGGGCTAGAAGCCCCCCGGGCAGGATCCACGGCCATCCCGAGCTGACCCCAGCGCACGGTGGGGCTGCAGGCACGACCACGGACCCCACCACCTGCAGACACGCAAACAGAAACGCCCGCGTCCTCGCTCCCCTCGAGTCCTGTCTGCCGAGCAGAGCCCAGGACACGAGCCGGGGATGACGACGCAGCACGGCCAGCAAGGGGTGGGCTGGGTCCTGGGGGTCTCCAGCCCAGCCCCCTTTACTCCCTGACCTCCCTCCGGAGGCTGAGGTGGCTCCCAGGAGCAGGGCTCACCTGGGCGGAGCGCCCGGGGGGGTGGGCAGGGAAGGGTGGAGGTCTGAGGGGTGGGGGTCTCCCTGCGCTGACCAGCGGCGGCACAGGCGGGGGAAGGGGCAGCAATGGGTGGACCCCCAGGAGGGCCTCGGCTGTGCGGCAGGGACCCCCCCCACAAGCCTGTGTTTGGAAGCAAGGAGGAGGAGGAGGTGCCTCCACCTAAAAGAAAGGGAGGCCGGCCGCCAGGGCCCCAAGCCCGCCGGGCGCCCTGGGAGAGGCGGTTCTGCTCTGACGGGGCTGCTCGAGCATCGGGCGGCTTCGGAGGGCAGGACCCCTCTACGCCCCGCAGCCTCCAGGGCCAGCGCTAGACTCCGAAGGCAGTGAGCTCCCGGATCCCTCCCAAGGTGGGGCGTCTCCCGTCAGGGGACGCTCCCTCCGCAAGCACTACCAGGCTGGGCCAAAAAGTCGGAGCAGCCTCGCAGCGGGCAGAGGGCCCAGGTCAAGAGCCCGCCCTCCGAGCCCTGGCGTCCTCAGGGTGCTGCCAGGCGGCAGCCAGCCCGGCGTGTCAAGCACAGCTCCCAGGGCTCGGCCACATCCCTGCAGCTCAGAAGTGGGAGCCAGAGCCTGCCCTCGGAGCCGGCCCCCGGGCTGAAGCTACTGGACGCCGCGGGGGAGGCAGACAGACCCAGTGGGCCTGTGATGCCACCTAGCCCCGCCCCACCCCGGGGGACCAGCCCCAGGGACCAGCAGGAAACGGAGCAGCTCCCAGAGAAACCGACAGGAGACTCGACAGGCCGGGAGGAGCGCCTCCCACACTGGGACTCACCGGCTGGAGGCCGCGGGAGCTCCTGGGAGCGCCTCCGAGGGGGTTGCGCAGGGCACACCTTTAATAAACAAGACTAATTGGCAGTTTTTCAGAAAGGGGTCGAACCTGAGGAAGAGGGGAAGGCTCTGAGCAGGCCTGGCTGCGGGCGGCACGCTCAGGAGCAGCTCCTGCCCCGGCCCAGGGCGCAGAACGGGCTGGCTGCTGCCCCGCCCAAGGGACCTCCTCAAGGCAAGGGCTGCCCCACTGGCCACCCCTGAAAAAGCCCCCCTGGGAAGACCCCCGGCAGCTCCCAGGCCGAGGCTTCCCCAGCCACCCCGTGCCCAGTCCTCGCAACCCAGCTCCCCTCTTGGCCCTGGCACCCTGGGGTCGCTCTCCCCGAGACCCGGTCCTGACATGCTCTGGTCACCAGCTCCGAGCAGGCAGGGCCCGGGCCGGACCCCCAGCCCCAGCGGGAGGAGCACACACTCAGGCCTCCACGCTCCGGGCTCAGATCTCGCAGAGCCCAGGCCTGGACAGCGTGGGCTGGTGGCCCCTCCAATCTCTGCGCCCATCTCTGCTACGTCCACCCGCTCCGGTCAGACGCCGGTCCCCCAGCCCCAGGGGAGCAGACGGGGCAGGAAGACGCCCTGGAGGCACGTGCTGCACTCAGCCCCGGGCTCCCAGCTGCACTGCTCGCTTCGCCCCTCACAGGCAAGAGACCCCCCCCCTTCCCCTGGCTCCCCTCCGCAGACTGAAGACCCAGCGCCACCGGACCTGCTCTGCTCCCGCTCTGCTCGGCACCGGAGGACTCCCCACCCCGCCCGCCTCCGCAGACAGCGTGCACATGACGGCCGCCCTCCCTACTGGGCACCCTGGTGAGGCGTCAGTGAGGACTCCTCGAGCTCAGGGGACAGTCACAAGCCAAGAGGGCAGCCGCAGGGCCAGCATGAGACGGATCTGGTCCCTGCCACAGGAGGCCGAAGCAGGATGCGAGAACCAGGCAAGAGAGCAGCGAGGCCACTCCTGCTGCAGGAAGCCGACCAGGCCGCTGAGAGAGCGGGACGGCCATCTTCCCGACGCCAGGCAAACGCCTCCTCATCCCTTGAAGCCCAGCTGAGCACACTCAGCTCCTCGGACTGCAGGCACCAACGGCTGGCGCTCCGGGCTCGGGCCCAGAGGTGTGCTGGTGGACACCCCGCCTTCCTCCCAGAGCCCCACAGCCTGGTCCCCAGAGCAGGACTGAATCCAGACAGACCCGAAGAGCCCGGGAGGGCCCCCCAGCCAGCTGCTCCTCTCAGCGACACAGAGGCCGCGCGGACCGCGCCTGTGTCCAGGCGGCGGCCAGGGCTGACGGGCGAGCCCACCCAGACACTCTCCTGGCTTCCAGCCCTGCCTCCCACCCACGGAGCCCGCCGGGTGTGTCGGGGCGGCCCACAGGCCTTCCCAGGAAGCCTCAGCCAGGACCCCACCCAGAGCCACCGGCGCAAGCGCCCGGGCCGGCAGAGGGCAGGCCGGCCACGGCGGGAACCAGGGGACCCGCCACCAGCTGGGAGGCCAGGCGGCCAGGAGATGTCCGGGAGCAGCGCGGGGACCCGCCTTCACGCACGCCCGTCACAGCCTTTCAGTTTTTGCTGGGAATCAGATCAGACCACCAGAAGCCGGCCTTCCACCCGGGGCTTCAACATCGGCCCCCCGAGTTCCCGCCCCGACTGCGCACTCGTGACGCCCTGGTCAAGGGCACTCTCAGGGCGGAGCGGGGCAGGGACGCGGCGGGGCGGGAGCGCCGCGCAGCACCGCTGGGCAGGCCGGGAGAGGCGCGCCGCTTGCCGAGGGTCTCCTTCACCCCCCGCCTGGGCAGCAGGGCTAAGCCAGGCCACGGTGGGCACACCGGCAGCTGGAGGCTCCTCGCCCTGCGAAGATGCAGCCCCTGTGCCTCCACCCGAGGCTCCGCTCCACCCTCTCGGCAGGGTGCCCTGGGGTGGCCTCGCGCGCCCCCACGTGGCCCCCGGAGCTCTCCAGGCTGGTGGGGGGGTGCCGCCCCGCCTCTCACGGGACCGGAGGAGCTGGGGTGGGGCGGGGCGTCCTTAGGGTGCTCCCCTCCCCACGGGCCGAGGCCAGGCCCCCAGCCCACCCTCTAACACCAAGACAGGCAGGGCTGGGCCACTGCTCAGGCTCTCCATCTTGCTTGGCACCACGGACCCTTGGGGCTGGACAAGGCCGTGTGTGTGCAGTGGAAGGGGACGGCCGCTGGACACCACCCCGTGCCAGGAGCCCCCTAAGTCCCTGACAACCACAGGCGTTTCCCCAGGGAAGTCGGCAGGACCCTGGGAAGAAACGCTGCTTCGCTGACCGGCACGAAGGAGACAACTCTAAAATCCGGCCCCGCTCTGAGGCCAGGCTGCGTGGCACCCGAAGGCCCACGCCCGGCTCCCCCGGCGCGTCAGGAGGGGCCGCCCAGGGCGAGAGCCGCAGGCGCAGGGCGGCCCCCACCGAGCCGGGGCGTCGGCGGCCCGGGTGCGAGGGCCCAGCTCCCCGGAGGGCCCGGTCACAAGCACTGAGATGGACCCTCCGCGCGGGCTGGGAGGCGGCCGGAGAGCCTGCTGACGGACGGCTGGGGCAGCGCCACTTCTGAGCCGCTCCTCTGACTTTGCCGCTATCTGTTCCTACTTGCTCATGCACGCCTTCTTCTGGCCCTGCCTGTGGATCGCTCCCCACCCGCCTCCCTCCACGCCCCTCACGCGTGCAGGCTGCCGTGTGACCCAGCGACTGTGTCCGGCAGGCTCCTCTCCATGGGGTTTCCCAGGCAAGAACACTGGAGTGGGCTGCCATGTCCTTCTCCAGTCTGTTTTTAAAGTGAACGTTACTTCGAGTCTAGAAAACAGCGCTCTGAAGAGGGCTGACCTGCCCGGGCTGGGCGGCCGCGCAGAGAACAGGGCTGCACCACCCACAGGTTCCCCTCCTCCTGGAGCAGAAAGGAACCCGCGCCCACAGAGACGCTGGCTCTCAACACCCACAGCACCTCTCCTCCGCCGCCTCCTCCTCGCAGACAAGTCAGGAACAATGGAACAACGGAACCACCCACCAGATGGCAGGATGGCAGCGCAGGCTCCTTCTGGAAGGCGGCCAGCCTGGCCCCCGGAGCCTGGAGGCCCCGCCCCCGGAGCCTGGAGGCCCGCCCCCCCGGGGGTGGGTGGCTGAGCTGAACCTCATCACAGGGCTTCACAGGGCTCCCCAGGAGAGGCAGGGAGGTGAGACAACGACCAGGGTCTCATCCGAAGTGCTCCTGCCCCCGAGGAATGCTGGGTGAAGTCTGTGGACGTCTGTGCTTGTTGAGACTGGGGGACTCCTGGTACTGAGGGTGGGGGCCACCCCCGGAGAGCCCAGGACGCCCTCCAGAGGATGACTCACATCCCCAGTTTCTGCTGTTCTTCGCGGCCCCGCCCTCCCTGGACAAAGTGAGAGGCCCTTGGGCTTCCGTGGTGGTCCAGTGGGCAGAGAGTCTGCATTACAGTGCAAGGGGCACTGGTTCAATCCCTGGCCTGGGAAGATTCCACGCGCCTGGACCGTGTGACCAATTACGAGCCAGCGCTCTGGAGCGCATGTGCCCAGAGCCGGCGCTCTGGAACAGGAGAGGCCACCGCACTAGCAGGCTGCACAAGCCGAGGAACAGAGATGAATGAAAATGAATGCCACTGCCGCCAGCTGGGGCCACCCTGCCTTCAGCTCGGGTCAGGGCCCCCTCCCGTGCATCCTAAGGAGGTTTCAGCATTCGGGCCCCGCAGCACAGCCTTGCCCAGGTCTCTCTGCGGCTCAGGACCCAGCACTGACCCCGAACGTGACAGGCACCCAGGAGCCCGGTGGCAGGAAATCAGCAGGAGGTGGTGGGGGGCAGGGGCCCATCCCCCTGATTCTACGCCGTGTCCCCCACTTACCAGCTGTGTGAACACGGGCGCGTGGCTTCCCCTCTCTGGGCCCGTCTCCTCCTCTGTGAAACAGGGACAATCGTCCCTCCCACCCGTTAAGTGTCACGGATAAAGAGCTTGTCCAAGGGTGCGCAGTGGTAATTGGGTACCCCAGAGGACACAGGGATGCGGCCCCTGGAACCCAGGAGGACAGATCTGAGGGCCAAAAAATATGGAACTCCTGCCCAGGCCTACACAGGCCTCAGGGGGCCGTCAGCCCACGGCCAGAGAGGTGCTCCTGTGGGCAGAGGGCCAGCACCCTCCGCAGCCCTGCCCAGCCCACCCCGGCTGAGCACCCTGCACCTGGGCCGGACCTGTCTGCTCACAAGTGGACCCAGACGAAGCGTGGCCCACAGTGGCAGCGTCTCCAAGCCCCACGGGAGCAAAATCCAGAGCAAGGGGAGCCAGAGGAGCAGGGCTGGTCCACACAAGCACGCCACAGGGGAGAAGACAGAGGGTCAGAGAGGCCCCAGAGCAGGACAGAGGACGAGCTGCAGGAAGAGGCAGGCTCCACCAGAAGCTAACCAGAGCCCCACCCGCTCCCCCGGGAAGAGGACTGCTCCTTCTCACCTGCAAAAGGAAAACGCAGACACACGGGGGTCGGGGGGAGGCAGGTGCACCTTGTCCTGCAGGAAAGTGAAGCAGACAGGACCACATCACCGACGGGTTCTCAAAAGTGACGCCGTGGGAAACTGGCCATTTGTGATGCCGGAAGAAACCAAGAGACCGACCGGCCTGGCGCAGGCGGACCACGCGAGGAGACAGATGAGCGCTCAGAGCTCCGGAAGGGAGCCTGCGGGCCTGCAGACGAGCCGCTGCCCTGGGTCTGAGGGTGCTGGCCTGCCCCGCCAGGCCCCCTCTGGACCACAGGGCCTCTGACAGCGCAGACCGCGCCGGCAGGTCGACGGGAGAGCACCGCGACAGGGTGACCGCCGAGCAGCCTCCCACCGTCGAACCTGAATTCAGCTCAGGCCCCTGTGGGCACAGCTGTCTCCCCTCCACGAGGGAAGGCTCCTGAGGGCCGGGCCTGCGCCCCAAGTGTGGATCCTGGGCATGAAAGAGGGCATCTGCGTGGCTGATGCAAGGGCGATGGACCGACCAAAGTTTAGGCGCAACACTGGGGAAATTCTACCGTTGGGGCGGGGGGAGGAGCAGGCCTAGGCTTTCATCCCAGCAAGGGTGCCTCCCCTCTCGCGTGAGAAAGCTCTGAGACCTGGGTCAGTCCCTTAGACCGAGAGAGAGGACCCCGAGCCAGGAAACCCAGGTCTGATGGAACGAAGGAGCCAGTCCGGGAACATCAGGGCCGCAGAGGGAGCCTGAATGCCCTCCACGCCCCATCCTCCCTGCGGACCTCTGCTTGCAACGCTCCTCGCGTCTCTGCTGGAGGCCCACGCCACCTCCGCCTCGCACGGCTCGCCTCCCAGCAGCTCCCCCCGACCTCTGCCGTGGCCGCGGCAGGCCCCGTGCCGGGAGACGCGCAGCCCCCGACGGCGCTCTCGGACGCCTGCCTCCTGCCCCAACGCGCGCGGGCTCGCGCAGCCCCCGGGCTCCGACTCACCCCCGACCCTGGCAAGCCACAGCGGGGGTCCACACGCAGCCGGGGGTCGCCCCGCCGCGGGCGCGGGGGCAAGAGCGCGGTCGGGAGCAACGGCTGCAACCACCTCCCGGCGCCGGGTCCGGCCCCCGACTCGCGTCCCCGGCCCCGCGCGCTGCACCCTCGCGACGCCCCTGGGAGAGCGGGGTCCTGACAGTGGCTTCGCTTGACACTTGCGAAAACGGAGGCTGCCCGAGGACCCGAGGCGGCCACCGGGCCCCGGGGGGGTGGGCCCGGCTTGGAGGGACGTCGCCCGCGAGCGTCCAGGGGGAGCGCCGAGCGGGGAACGGGAAGCCGCGCAGCCCGGGCGCCGGGGAACCGCCCTCGGGGCGGGCAGGGAGACATTACCTGCCGCGGGGGACGCCGCTCCGCCTTCGCCGGGCGCGCCCGGGCCTCGGGCCCCGCGGTGTCGGAAGTGGCAGTACGGCCGCCGGCAGGGCCCCCCGGGCGCCCCCGCCCAGTAGGGGCAGTCGATGGCCCGGAAGAAGCCGGTGGAACGCAGCATGGTCCGTCCCGCGGCGGGGCCCCGGCCGGGAGCCGCCCGGGCCCCCGGGCCCCTCACTGGCGCCTCGGTCGCCGCCGCCCGCGCCCCACGGACCCCGCCGCCGCCGCCATCTTGCTCCGAGGTCCCCGGAGGCCCCCGGGACGCCGCCGCAAGGGACCCCGGGAGCGGCTGCCCGGAGCGCGCCTGATCAGAAAGACCTGCTCCCGCGGGACCGGCACGGGGCGCAGCCCCCGGGTCTGAGATGGACGGCAGCCAGGGGCGGGGGCGGGGACGCAGGCGGCGCGGCCTGAGGCCTCCGAGCGCTTCGCAGGCGCCTCCGCCCGGCCCTCTCTAGCGGCGGCCGCCCCATCTTGAGCCCCAGGGCCCCGCGGCGCCAGGGCTGTCCAAGGCGCGCCTGATCAAAAAAAGGAAAGCCCCTCGCGGCCCGGCTGCGGCTAATCTGCATTCAACTTGCGTTTTGTTAGCTCGTCTCCCTACGGCGCCCTCTGCTGATCGACTCTCGAGTCCTGCAGGCGCGTCTCAAAGGCGCCTAGGAACCGGCGCCTGAGTGCTCGGGTTCAGTCTCTGAAATTCAGCTCCGCCCCGGGCTGACTCGTGGAAAGTGCTTCATCTCTCCCACCTGGACACTCGCGGCAGCCACGTCTCCAGGCCCCCCAGAGGAGACCTGTTCTGATTCACCCACGGGTCTACCGAATATCTGAGCACCCACTGTATACCAAGGCCATGCCCTAATGTACATTATCCGTTCTTTCTGCTTTTCGCCTATTGTGAATTGTGGTACCGTGAACATTCATATGTGTACCTGAGCACCGGTTTTGTTTCAGTGCTAGTTTTCCAAATTGTGTAAATTTGCTTTGTTGTGCTTTGTTACCCACTTTAAAAATTGTGGGAGAAGGGCTTCCCCTGGTGGTCCAGTGGGTAAGGACACTGCCTTGCAGTGCAAGGGGCGCCGGTTCGAGCCCTGGCCTGGGAAGATCCCACGTGCCGCGGAGCGGCTAGACTGATGTGTCCAATCATGCGCCCAGAGCCGGTGCTCTGCAACGACAGACGCCACCGCGAGCCAAAGAACGAAGACAAATGGAAATGAATGAAATGAAAGACCAAAAGAAGTGGCCCGCCCACTCCCCTCCCTCCCCAACCCGACCCCCTGCCAAAAGTAAATAAAATAAATAAATCTTAAAAAAACACAAAATTGTGGGAGAAAAAAATGGTGGGAGGACCTCCCTGCCTGTCAGCTAAGACTGCATGCTCAGTGTAGAGGGCATGGGTTCAATCCCTGGTCAGGGAACTAAGATCCTGAATGCTGCACGGTGCCGCCAAAAAATAACAATAATAATGATAAAATTGGGGGAATGCCACATAAAACTACAATTTACAAGTAATTCTCAAGGATCCCCCGGTGGTCTTCTCAGGTCACCTCCCACTTCTCCCAGCCCACTTCTCTCCCTGCCTCACCACCTGGCCCTGAGGACACACAGGCTTGAGAACTCCCTCACCCCAGAGGCTCTCAATGCCCTTCCTCCACTGCCACCAGGGAGGTGGGCTCCTGAACAAAGCAGACATCCTCATCCCGGTGGAGGTAGCATCGAGCAGACAGACAACAGGAAAGCAGTAAATAAGACATCACGATACAGGGCGAAAAATGCTGTGGGTGGGGAGAGTAGAACAGAGTAGAGGACTGGGAAAAGGGAGTGGTCCATGTAGTCCCATGGGAAAGGTGGGATTCGAGCAGTTCTGAGGAAGCAGGCAGAGGGCCAAGTATGTGCAAAGGCCCTGGGGCAGCCGCACACCAGGCTTGTCAGAGGCACAGAGGTGAGGAGGAGGCCCACGTTTGGAGCAGAATCAACGAGGGGTAGAGAGGGAGGAGGGGAAGGCAGGGAGGGGCGGGGTGGGCCACGCAGGTCCTTGTGGGCCTTGGGGAGGACCTAGGTTTTTACCCAAAGGGAGAGCTGTAGGCAGAGGAGAATCAGAATCTGACTCAGGGGCTCCCCAAGGGGGAGCTGGGCTGGTCGGAGATATGGGACCAGGTGGAGGAAGAGGAGGGGAACAGAAGGGAGTGGACGCTGGGTACACTTTGAAGGCAGAGCTCCAGGGAGATTTCCGGAGGTCGTGAATGTGGGCGGTGAGCCAAAGCGGGGAGGCAAGGGCGACCCCAAAGACTTTGCACCCCTGGAGAGATGAACCAGCACTGCGGGCGGGGCTAAGAGCCTGCGGTGTCCAGAGCTGCGGGTGAGGCCCGGCGGGCATGGACCAGGGCTTTGGCCTCGCACAGGGGAACCTGACCCTGCGGAGAGGGGCCGCGGGTCCCGGAGGCCACCAGTCCATGGAGCATCCCGAGGCACTGGGGAAGCCCTCGTGTTTCCGGGCCCTGGGGAGTGTATGCAAGAGAGACGGAAGGGGTGCTGCCCGCGTGGGCCCACGACTCCCGGAGCCCGCCCGCAAGGACAGAGAACCTGCCAGAGGTGGAGTGGGACGGGGCTCCGGGGAGGAATAGCTACAGGCTTTCAGGCCAGATCCCAGTGGAAAGGGAGAACGCTGGAGGGAGGCTCCGGAGCACAAGGCGAGGGCCGGGGCCCAGATGGGAGCGACCTTGACGGCCCAAGGGCAGCACCCCGGCGAGGGGTCTACGGCGCCGGCGGTGCACGGCTGGGGGCGGCCGCCAGAGGGCGCGCTGCCGCCTCCCGGGCGAGGGCAGCCCCGCCACCCTCGCGGAGGGTCTGCGCTCCCCGTCACCGCAGCCCACCGGCCTCCCTGGCTCTGGAGGTCGCTGCAATCTGGGGCGCCCTTTTCCGAATAAGGGGCTCAGAAGTCTCGCCAGCTCCTCAAGGCTCCCGAGGCTCCTTCCCACGCCAGCCCCTGGGAGCCGGCACACCGCGGGCCTGCATTACAGGCGCGGCCGGACGCTTGGGCTCAGAAGCCAGGCGGGGATGCGGGGCCCCTCCGGGGAGGAGCCCCGTCGAGCCCGCGAGCCCTGCAGAGAAGCGCGGGCTCCCCCCGCCGCGGCTCCGGAAAGGGGCGGGCGGCGGACGCCCCCGGCGCCGTGTCGCCGCGCTCCGGTTGCCGGGTAACCGAGCGGGAAGGCGGGCTGGGGGGCGCAGCTGCGCGAGGCGTGGGTGCAGAGCGAGCTGCGGAGCGCGGCCGCTCCCGGGCCTTCGGGCGGGGGGGCACCAGGTCCCCGCATTCATCAGCCCACTGGCTCAGTTTCCCCAAGAGGAGCCTGGGGACCCCCCTGCGAAGGGGACAGGGGCTCAGGAGGTCCGCCGGCTCGGACTGGCGAAGAAAAAAAGCACACAGGCTCTAGAATCGGGTTTAAAAAAGTCTTGTTTAATTAAATACCAGGATGAGGCCAGGCAGGGCGGGGGCGGGGGAGGCAGTCACCGAAAGCGCAAGTCCCTGGGGGCCCTCCCCCAACTCGAGAGGCCACGGCTAAGTGGCTGCAGCCAGGTCCCAGGGGCCACCAGTCTCTCCAGGTCCCCGGACACTGGGGAGGGGTGGAGAGAGGAGTTTCCACCTCCCTGGGTCCGCGGACCACAGTCCCCCGCCAGTGGACAAGCACCGGCCAGGGCTGGGACAGCTGGGGGGGGGGCGTCCACAGACAGAAGGAACCAAGGCCAGCGCGCCGCCGACTAAGGCTCCCAAGACCCAGGCGCCTGCCGCTGGAGCCTGCCAGGGCCGGCTCTGGGTCCACAACTGGTGCCGTCCGAGCGCCCCGCTCCCCCGGGGGGCAGGAAAGCTCCGGAGCGAGGGCTAGGGGAGCCACAGATCGGCAGCCGAAGGCTATGCAACAGGTCTCCTCACGGTGAGGGACAGGGAGGTCCCTGCCCATTCCAGGGCCGGGGCTTCACTTCCTCCGTCCAAAATGAAATCCAGCCTCGGCCCCAGTGGGAAGACCCCAGGAAGGGACTGGGCGTGTCCCTTCCCAGACCCTAAGTTCAGACCACGCAGACCCTCCCATCACACCCACGACCCCTGAGGACAACAGACCACCAGGCCCAGATCAAGGAAGGGATGGCGCCTGAAAAATATTCTACCCGGTCCAAGGGCGAGTGCGGGGCCCCTCCGGGGAGGAGCCCCGTCGAGCCCGCGAGCCCTGCAGAGAAGCGCGGGCTCCCCCCGCCGCGGCTCCGGAAAGGGGCGGGCGGCGGACGCCCCCGGCGCCGTGTCGCCGCGCTCCGGTTGCCGGGTAACCGAGCGGGAAGGCGGGCTGGGGGGCGCAGCTGCGCGAGGCGTGGGTGCAGAGCGAGCTGCGGAGCGCGGCCGCTCCCGGGCCTTCGGGCGGGGGGGCACCAGGTCCCCGCATTCATCAGCCCACTGGCTCAGTTTCCCCAAGAGGAGCCTGGGGACCCCCCTGCGAAGGGGACAGGGGCTCAGGAGGTCCGCCGGCTCGGACTGGCGAAGAAAAAAAGCACACAGGCTCTAGAATCGGGTTTAAAAAAGTCTTGTTTAATTAAATACCAGGATGAGGCCAGGCAGGGCGGGGGCGGGGGAGGCAGTCACCCGAAAGCGCAAGTCCCTGGGGGCCCTCCCCCAACTCGAGAGGCCACGGCTAAGTGGCTGCAGCCAGGTCCCAGGGGCCACCAGTCTCTCCAGGTCCCCGGACACTGGGGAGGGGTGGAGAGAGGAGTTTCCACCTCCCTGGGTCCGCGGACCACAGTCCCCCGCCAGTGGACAAGCACCGGCCAGGGCTGGGACAGCTGGGGGGGGGGCGTCCACAGACAGAAGGAACCAAGGCCAGCGCGCCCCCGACTAAGGCTCCCAAGACCCAGGCGCCTGCCGCTGGAGCCTGCCAGGGCCGGCTCTGGGTCCACAACTGGTGCCGTCCGAGCGCCCCGCTCCCCCGGGGGGCAGGAAAGCTCCGGAGCGAGGGCTAGGGGAGCCACAGATCGGCAGCCGAAGGCTATGCAACAGGTCTCCTCACGGTGAGGGACAGGGAGGTCCCTGCCCATTCCAGGGCCGGGGCTTCACTTCCTCCGTCCAAAATGAAATCCAGCCTCGGCCCCAGTGGGAAGACCCCAGGAAGGGACTGGGCGTGTCCCTTCCCAGACCCTAAGTTCAGACCACGCAGACCCTCCCATCACACCCACGACCCCTGAGGACAACAGACCACCCGCAGGGGCCCAGATCAAGGAAGGGATGGCGCCTGAAAAAATATTCTACCCGGTCCAAAAAAACTCGAGCTCTCCCCGGGGCTGGGGTAGGCCCTCCCGCTTCCCACCCTCGTGGGCGGGGCCTCTCCCGCCGCCCCGGGGGCCGCTTGGAGCCAGGGCCCAGGGGCCCACCACCCCGTCCCCAGGGCGGGGAGGGGGCCATTTTGCCCAAAGGCTCTTCTGGTCCAACTAGGAGGGGCTGATTGTCACCTGAAGCTGCACAAGGCCAAAGTCGGGGACGCTGCCCCTGCAGGAGGGAGGCCAGCGAGGGGCCGCTGCTCCCTACTCTCACTCACACACTCACACACCCGCCCAGCGAGGGGCCGTGCGGCCCCCACTCAGCAGACAGAGGACAATAAATAAGCCTGCGTTTACTCCCATCTCGTGACACCCCCCAAAGCGAGTCTAGCCGCTCTTTGGAAGAACCCCCGCGGCTCTCCCTCCCCACCCCAAGTCTCAGAAGCAAACCCAGGACCCCCGCGGAGACCCTTCCACTTCCCGCCCCGCCCCGCCCTGGGGGGCCAGGGGCCGGAGCCCACAGACACCTGAGATTGAGTACCCGAACGGGGCGGCCAGGCCGCGCCCTGTTTCCCTGAACGTCTCCAATGGCTTTCGGTGGGGTGAAGGGCTCCGGGGGCAGGGGATGGGGGGCAGGAGGCAGCCCGCGCGGTACCCCCTAGCTCACCTATGGCTCTGCACACTTCGTCCCAACCTGGGAAAAGGGCCCGAGGGGCAAGGTCTGAACGCTGGTTAGGGGGTGCCTTTCCTGGGACACCTCCCCCCAAGGCCCACACGATGCCCAGAGCAGGAAAGCGGCGAGAGAGGAGGGACGCCTCTGGCCACCCGCCCGGGGTCCCTGTTGAACAGCTGGGAAGAGTGAACATCATGGCTATATACAGACTCGGGGCCGCGCCCCTCTCGAGAGCCACCGCCGCGGCCCGAAGACCCCGGCCCAGTCTCAGGCCCCGTTCCTGTTCTCTCCACGGGGCACTGGAAGGGGCCGGGCCGCGCGTTAGTCCGAGCCCCCTGGCCCAGGGCGGCAGGCGTGTTGCTGGTGCTCCGTGCCCAGGCCCGGCGGGGCAGCGCGCAGGACGGCTCGACCAGGGCTCTACAGGCCGGCGGGGGCCGGGCTGGGCACCGGGCTGGGCGCGGGGCTGCCCGCCAGGCTGCAGGGCAGCGAGTCGCTGGGCGAGGTGCTGCGGCCGCCCGGGCGCCGGAGCAGTTCCGGGCGGAAGCCGGGGTGGCGGCGCGCGTGCTTGGTCAGGTGGTCGCTGCGGGTGAAGCGCTTGGAGCAGAGCGGGCAAGGGAACCGCTTCTCGCCGGTGTGCGTCCGGTGGTGGCGGGCCAGCTCGTCGGAGCGAGCGAACTTCTTGTCGCATCCGGGCCAGTCGCAGGCGAAGGGGCGCTCACCTGCGCGGAGGACAGGCAGATGGCCGTCAGTGCTGGGGGCGAGGGGTCGTCCCGACAGACCTCCAAGAGTGCGAGTCATTCGTCGCATGCCCCCCCACCCAGGCTGAACTTTGGGTATGAATTTAAAAGGGATAAATGTCTAAGCGAGCCCAACGCCGTTCCCCAACCCCTTGAACACCCTCCCGTCCACCTTCTATTTTCTCATGGTAAGGACAGACGGGGAGCTACCACGGGTGGAAAGAAACACCTAGAGACACGGCTCTCCCAGGGCTGCCCGCCCGCGCCCGGCCCTCGGTGACCTCGGCGACACGCGTCTCCGGGTTTCCCGTCTCGCACGTGCCCGCTCGGGACCTACAGCGGGCTTTCCGAGGGGTTTCCGATGACAACGGCTCCTGCCGTCCCCGCCCCCGCGAGGCGCCCCTCCACCCTTCCCGCGGGGCCGGGGCACCCAGCTCCGCCCCTTTCCGTCGGGAAGCGACCCCCCCCGGGGCGCAGGAGGGGGCGCCCCACGCCCGACGCCGCCGCTGGCCCTCGCGGCCCTCCCCGAGCCGGGGCGCCCGGGTCCCGGCGGGAAGGGGCGGAGCCCGCGGCCGCTCGGGACGCGCCCCGCCTCGCCGAGCGGAAGGCGCGGCAGGCCCCCGCCACCCGGCCGCGCCCATCCTGCGGCCGCCGCCATCCCCGCCGGCCTGTCTCCACCTGCCCGTCCCGTGGGGGGCTCCGCCCGACGACAGGGCCGCCCGACAGCCCCTCCTCAACCGTGCAGTCAGCGGGTCCCCAGCCAACGCCGGGGAGCCCCAGTTCCAGGGGCTGTAAGCACCCCAGCGTTTGCACCCTTCGGGATCCAGCGCGGGGTGCCTGGGGCCCTGGAACCCCCAAGCGTTGTGTGCCCCAGGAGTTTGCAGGGTGTGCTGGGAGGAACACGTGTACCCGTGGGCAGGGTCTCCCCTCGTGGCCCAGGACGGAACCGAGGAGACGAAGGCGGAGCCCGCTGGCGCCGAGAGCGGGAGTCGACAGTGATGGTGGGGTCTGGGTAGGCTACACACGGGGGCCCACGTTGCGCCCTGGGGACTGCGGTCGTGACCTGGGCTGACCCTGCCTGGAGACCACGCCCACCGCTGAGCGGAGGTGGCAAGGGAGACGGGCCCGAGGGTGTCCCCGGTCAGCGCCCCGGTGGGGGAATGCAGGTGACCAGGAGCCAGCGTCAGGGGCCGGGGGCCAGAGCCGTGTGGGGGGAAGCTGGATTCTCAGCGTGACCCAGTGACCCGTCTGCTCTGGAAGCGAGGCCCGCCCTAAGGAGACCGGCTGGGAGCGGGGACTGCAGAGGACCCGGGACTTCCGAGGCGTCCCTGCCGACAACCGCGGCCCAGGAGGGGCTGGCGTGAAACCTGCCCTCCCCGGCCCCTCCCTCCTGGCCAGGCTCTGGACACTCCCAGCACAGCAGAAAAGGGGGCCCAAAGCCCAGCAGGAGCCCCCCAAGGTTTCCTGTGGGATACCTGTCCCTGACGCTCACAGCTGGGGGAGGGCAGGCCCCAGGAGGCCGGTGCCACCTTCCACCAGGGGTCACGGGCCACGATCGGGGTCACGGGCCACTATCGTGCTGTGCGGGGGTGGGGGTGGGGCGGGGGCCACTGTCCCCAAGACCACAGGTGGCCCCAAATCCCTGGGGCTGCCCCCCCCCACACCACTTGCCTCCTCTGGAACACTCCAGAAAGTAGTCTGCAGCAGCTGGGGGAGGGGTCCGGGCTGGACGCCCTCAGCGGAATGACAGGGCCGCCCGACAGCCCCTCCTCAACCGTGCAGTCAGCGGGTCCCCAGCCAACGCCGGGGAGCCCCAGTTCCAGGGCTGTAAGCACCCCAGCGTTTGCACCCTTCGGGATCCAGCGCGGGTGCCTGGGGCCCTGGAACCCCCAAGCGTTGTGTGCCCCAGGAGTTTGCAGGGTGTGCTGGGAGGAACACGTGTACCCGTGGGCAGGGTCTCCCCTCGTGGCCCAGGACGGAACCGAGGAGACGAAGGCGGAGCCCGCTGGCGCCGAGAGCGGGAGTCGACAGTGATGGTGGGGTCTGGGTAGGCTACACACGGGGGCCCACGTTGCGCCCTGGGGACTGCGGTCGTGACCTGGGCTGACCCTGCCTGGAGACCACGCCCACCGCTGAGCGGAGGTGGCAAGGGAGACGGGCCCGAGGGTGTCCCCGGTCAGCGCCCCGGTGGGGGAATGCAGGTGACCAGGAGCCAGCGTCAGGGGCCGGGGGCCAGAGCCGTGTGGGGGGAAGCTGGATTCTCAGCGTGACCCAGTGACCCGTCTGCTCTGGAAGCGAGGCCCGCCCTAAGGAGACCGGCTGGGAGCGGGGACTGCAGAGGACCCGGGACTTCCGAGGCGTCCCTGCCGACAACCGCGGCCCAGGAGGGGCTGGCGTGAAACCTGCCCTCCCCGGCCCCTCCCTCCTGGCCAGGCTCTGGACACTCCCAGCACAGCAGAAAAGGGGGCCCAAAGCCCAGCAGGAGCCCCCCAAGGTTTCCTGTGGGATACCTGTCCCTGACGCTCACAGCTGGGGGAGGGCAGGCCCCAGGAGGCCGGTGCCACCTTCCACCAGGGGTCACGGGCCACGATCGGGGTCACGGGCCACTATCGTGCTGTGCGGGGGTGGGGGTGGGGGCGGGGGGCCACTGTCCCCAAGACCACAGGTGGCCCCAAATCCCTGGGGCTGCCCCCCCCCACACCACTTGCCTCCTCTGGAACACTCCAGAAAGTAGTCTGCAGCAGCTGGGGGAGGGGTCCGGGCTGGACGCCCTCAGCGGAATGACAGGGCTCAAAACAGCCCCGGAAGGGAGCCCCCCCCACTCAGAACCGACAGGACCGGGCCGCAGTCTGGGGGAGGGGACTGTGCTCTGGGGCGGGCTGCTGGCTACCAGCAGCGGGGGCGCGGCGGGAGCCCCTGCGAAGGGCACGCGGCCGGGCCCTGTCGCCATCTTGCCGGCCGCAGGCGGGGAAGGCGCGGGGCGGGGGAGGCTCACTTCCCCGTTCGGGGCGGCGGGGCCGGTCCCGCCCGCCGCCCGCCGCCCGCCTCCGCCCCGCAGCGCCACCTCCCCACGCCGGGTGGCAGGAGCGGAGCCCGTGCCCGCGGGGGCTGGCCGCCGCCGCCGCCGGGAACACAGCTGCCGCACGTAGCTCGGGCGGCGGCAGGGACCTCCGCAGCCCCAGCGGCCCGCTCACGTGGTCCCGCCCCGCCGGCCGGGTCGCCTCGCCGGCTGGCCGCCCGCCAGCCCCGCCCCGCGCGGGCTGCCGGGGAGCGCTGTGCACGTGCACACGCGGGTGGCGGTCCCCCAAAGCAGGCTTCCGGCCCCCACGTTAGGCGGCTGCCTGCGGCATGCCAGCCCCTGGCACTCTCAGCCACCCGCGGGGGCTGCCATACTCGGAGGCTCAGGGCCCGGCAGCACGCGGCCTGCGGGGGACTTGACCCTGTGGCTCCGGCTGGGCCTCGGGGTGCGCTCAGGACAGCCGGGAAAAGGCAGGCCAGGAGGTCTGGGCGCCAGGCCTGGCTCAACCTGCTCTTCCTTCAAAGCAGGGCGAAGGGTGGGGCCGGGAGGTCAATGCCCCAGTCCCCTGGGCGGGGGGCCAAGGGTCTGACCCCTAACCTTGACTGTGACCTCCTGAGGTCATCTCTAACCCCAGGAGGGTGAGCTGCAGCCCACAGGCAGCCCTGGCACAAATGCCCACCGACGGGGGCCTGCGCCAGGAGAGGGACTCAGGGAAGGCAGCGTCCTGGGGGCTGGGGGAGGACGGGGCCACCACAGCTGGGGGTGAGGCGGGCTGAAGCAGGGAAGCTTCCCAAAGAGATGGAGGTGAACAGGCCACAAAGAACCCCGACGGCAACGCGACCAAAAGAACGGCAAACGGTCGAGGAGGCCTGGAGAGCCGGGGCCAGGGACCCCGAGGCTGACCGCCCTAAAGGCTCCCCAGAGACCAGCCAGCCAGGAGGGTGGCTCAGTGACCGGGAACGCCCCCAGGTGACAGCCCCTCCCTCTAACCCAGGACCTCCCCCCTCCCCCCCAGTCCCAACTCCTCACCAGCCCAGAGGTCTCCCAGCTGCCCACCTCTTCAGAGCCCCCTTCAAACAAAGTATCCCCAGCCTCCCCGTCTGCAGCCCCAGCTCAGGCCTGGGGGTGAGGGTCCAGGCTGAAGTCACACCCAGGGTTCCTGGCACCTGGACGATGGCCCTCACTGCGCCCCATCTCCACCTACCCTTCAAAGCTCAGGGTCCGGGTCCCCCCGCCCCGCCCCGCCCCCCATCCTGATGCTCAGCTGTCTCTCCTACCTGACCCTCAAGCGGAGGGCACAGGCTTCGCCCGCCAGGGGAGTGTGATCTAGGTGTGCAAAGGCTCTCCGGGGCCTGAGTGGGCAGCGGGACACACAGGTGGCTGGCACAGCAGCAGCGAACCAGCTACCACGCTGCCGCAGGACCTGGCTCACCCCAGCCCCCAGGGAGGAGCCCCGGGGATCCAGGCAGCCCTGGCTTGACCCCCCAACCCACACTAGGGTCTTCAGTCCAGGGGCTGGTGGCCCTCTCCGTGCCTGGAGCACAGAGGGCATGGCCCCCAAAGGCCCCCAAGGCATGGGTGTCTCCAAGCCCGGCTGTTCTGGAGAAGACCTGGGCGAGGCTGGCCCGCTCCCTCCCCGGGGAGGCCGGCTCCTCAGGCTGGTATCAATGCCCCAGTCCCCTGGGCGGGGGGCCAAGGGTCTGACCCCTAACCTTGACTGTGACCTCCTGAGGTCATCTCTAACCCCAGGAGGGTGAGCTGCAGCCCACAGGCAGCCCTGGCACAAATGCCCACCGACGGGGGCCTGCGCCAGGAGAGGGACTCAGGGAAGGCAGCGTCCTGGGGGCTGGGGGAGGACGGGGCCACCACAGCTGGGGGTGAGGCGGGCTGAAGCAGGGAAGCTTCCCAAAGAGATGGAGGTGAACAGGCCACAAAGAACCCCGACGGCAACGCGACCAAAAGAACGGCAAACGGTCGAGGAGGCCTGGAGAGCCGGGGCCAGGGACCCCGAGGCTGACCGCCCTAAAGGCTCCCCAGAGACCAGCCAGCCAGGAGGGTGGCTCAGTGACCGGGAACGCCCCCAGGTGACAGCCCCTCCCTCTAACCCAGGACCTCCCCCCTCCCCCCCAGTCCCAACTCCTCACCAGCCCAGAGGTCTCCCAGCTGCCCACCTCTTCAGAGCCCCCTTCAAACAAAGTATCCCCAGCCTCCCCGTCTGCAGCCCCAGCTCAGGCCTGGGGGTGAGGGTCCAGGCTGAAGTCACACCCAGGGTTCCTGGCACCTGGACGATGGCCCTCACTGCGCCCCATCTCCACCTACCCTTCAAAGCTCAGGGTCCGGGTCCCCCCGCCCCGCCCCGCCCCCCATCCTGATGCTCAGCTGTCTCTCCTACCTGACCCTCAAGCGGAGGGCACAGGCTTCGCCCGCCAGGGGAGTGTGATCTAGGTGTGCAAAGGCTCTCCGGGGCCTGAGTGGGCAGCGGGACACACAGGTGGCTGGCACAGCAGCAGCGAACCAGCTACCACGCTGCCGCAGGACCTGGCTCACCCCAGCCCCCAGGGAGGAGCCCCGGGGATCCAGGCAGCCCTGGCTTGACCCCCCAACCCACACTAGGGTCTTCAGTCCAGGGGCTGGTGGCCCTCTCCGTGCCTGGAGCACAGAGGGCATGGCCCCCAAAGGCCCCCAAGGCATGGGTGTCTCCAAGCCCGGCTGTTCTGGAGAAGACCTGGGCGAGGCTGGCCCGCTCCCTCCCCGGGGAGGCCGGCTCCTCAGGCTGGTATCATGTGCCCACTCCTGGGCCATCTGGGGCACCTTTATCAGGGAGCCTGGGTGGGGGATGGTTATCGCCCCCCACAATGTTGGGGCACCCTCCCCCACCCCTCAGCTGGGACACAGGCCCTGCAGCCTGGCCCCAGTTGCTCACCACACCCCGCGGCAGGGGAGGGGGCTCGGTGGGGGCAGTCCCGGGCACGCACACCCCCACCCCGCCTCCTAGCATGGCACTGCCCACTCTGGCCCCCCAGATAAGCCACCGGTCTCCTAAGCTCACCGACCCTAGGGGAGCTCCAGGCTCGGGCAGGGGCAGAGGTCGTGGTGGTGGGCTTTGCCCCCAGCACCCCCGCCGCCCCCGTCTGCCTGCCCTCCTGGGGTCCTGTTCAGAGAATACTAAAGAACAGGACCGCCTGACCCTTTGGGGGCTGCCTGACCACACACAGGGGTCACGCTGGCCGTCTCTTGCCCCGGTGTCCTGGGACATCTCCCTTGCACCCAACTTGTGGGTTCAGCCCAGTTTGCTGCCTCCCACACCCAGGCCCCTGTCCAGCCCCTCTCCAGGGCCCTAATCCCAACCTCATAAACGGATTTTCCTCCGCAAAGCCGGCCTGCCTCCCCGGCCACCCCACCCTGCCCGGGGATTAACCAGGAGCTCACCTACTCGGCCCCCTCCCCACCTCCCTGGAGCGACCCAGTCCCGCCGCAGGGCCCGCCCCCACTCCGGGAGCCAGGGTGCTGCCCCTCCTGGACACGCCCTTCCCGCGCCCGGCAGAGAGGTCTGCCCTGTGGGCGGAGAGACTGCCTCCTCCAGGAAGGCTTCCCCATCGCCCCAGCTCTCACCGCCCCGCAGTGGTCCAGGGGTCCCAGGGCACAGGGATCCCGTCACCCCCAGTCACCCTCACACACAGGGTCGACGCTCGGCTGCTCCAGACAGGGCTTTCTAAGGGGTCTTGACCGCAGGCTTGGCCCGCAAGCCCTCAGGACAGTGTGTGATGTCTGAGGACATCTGTCACTGTCACAACCGAGGGTGTCCTGGTGGGAGCCAGGGCGACTGCTCAACACCCGACCGCGGCCAGAACGCCTCACAGGATGGCCCGGCCTAGGCGTGGGCAGGGCGGGAGACGGTCAGCGCCCCCTGCAGCGCTGAGCTCCTAGGGGAGGAGGCCTGAGCCCCCAGCAGGTGCCGGGGCGGGGGCTCTGGGGACTCTGGGGGCTCCGGGCCGAGGCACAGGGGGAGGGGCGGGAGGAGGGGAGAGCCAGGAGTAGACTGCCCGCCTCCGCCTTCGCCCCACCTCCCTCCCCACTCCCTCTCGGTATCCATGGCAACCGCATCAACAGCTCCGGCAGCTTCCAAGCCACGCAGGAGGCAGGGAGCTCACCGTGGGCCAGGGCTGCGGGCCAGACCCAGGGGGCCGGAGGACCGCCGTGCCCATTCCCCTGCATCTGGGTGGACCCGAGAAAGACCTGCCCAAGTGTCCCCACCCAACCCTCTGTGCCTAAATGGAGCTGCGACGAAGCAGGCCCCTGCCGGGCCTGCTTGCTCATCTGTAAAATGGGGCCAGGCCAGGATGGGAGTTCTCCCCACCGAGAGCGGCAGTCAGGCCGCGGTGGGTGGGACAGGAGTCTCCCCCAAAGACCCCCAGGGGACACTGGCTCCCGGGGCAGACAGCCAGCATCTAATTAAGGCTGCACGTCAGACGTGTCCCGCGGCTGCCCCAGCACTGGGCACCACCTCCATCCTGAAGACCTAAGAGGAGCGTGGCTGCCCACTCCGGGGGCTGGAAAAGCCAAAGGGCCTCGACCCGGAGCCTGGGGAGAGTGAGGTGCTCCTGAGCAGCAGCAAGGTGCCACGTCAGCCACCACTGGGCACAGAGGTACCCCACGGCCTCCAAAACTGGAACCAGGGGTGCCGGGGCGCAGGACTTTGACTCTCAGCACCCGGGTGCTCCCCCAGAACCAGCGCAATTATTAGTAAGGGAATCAAGGAATTCAGGGCATGGCTCCTGCCCCCTCCCATCACTGGGACACCCCAACCCAGCCTCCCCAGCCTCAGTTTCTCTTTAGAACCAAGACTAGCAACACGGACATCCAAGCCCTGGACACGGATTCCTTTTTCCTCTGCGGGCAGCCGACGCTGCCTGGAGGCCCAGGGAGGTCCTTAAAGACCCCAGCACACTGTGGGGGAATGTTCCTGCGGAGTGACAGCGGGAGGTGGCCTCTCCTGCCCCTCCACCAGCCCAGAGTACCGGACAGAGCGGTGGGGAAAACCACACCGAACCAGGGCGCCAGAGGGGCGGCGGCGCACTCTCAGGGATCCAGGGCCAGCCCCACGTCCCCGTACCCGGCTCCCTGTGTCCCTACAGGGGATAAGGTCCACCAAGCAACAGCAGCGTCCCCTGTTGCCTGACCTGATCCCTGTAAGGACCCTCAAAAGAATGCTACCGTAGAACCCTTTATACAGACAGAAAAAGGACCTGGGGGCGAGTGAGACCACGGGCTAGAAAGTGGCAGAACTACCGAGTCCAAGCCGATGCCCACCCAGCCTCCCTAACTGCCTGGAGATCCTCAAAGCCTCCAGCACAACCTAGGATCACACCCTTCGATCTCCTGGAGATCAAGGCCCCTGCCGGGCCTGCTTGCTCATCTGTAAAATGGGGCCAGGCCAGGATGGGAGTTCTCCCCACCGAGAGCGGCAGTCAGGCCGCGGTGGGTGGGACAGGAGTCTCCCCCAAAGACCCCCAGGGGACACTGGCTCCCGGGGCAGACAGCCAGCATCTAATTAAGGCTGCACGTCAGACGTGTCCCGCGGCTGCCCCAGCACTGGGCACCACCTCCATCCTGAAGACCTAAGAGGAGCGTGGCTGCCCACTCCGGGGGCTGGAAAAGCCAAAGGGCCTCGACCCGGAGCCTGGGGAGAGTGAGGTGCTCCTGAGCAGCAGCAAGGTGCCACGTCAGCCACCACTGGGCACAGAGGTACCCCACGGCCTCCAAAACTGGAACCAGGGGTGCCGGGGCGCAGGACTTTGACTCTCAGCACCCGGGTGCTCCCCCAGAACCAGCGCAATTATTAGTAAGGGAATCAAGGAATTCAGGGCATGGCTCCTGCCCCCTCCCATCACTGGGACACCCCAACCCAGCCTCCCCAGCCTCAGTTTCTCTTTAGAACCAAGACTAGCAACACGGACATCCAAGCCCTGGACACGGATTCCTTTTTCCTCTGCGGGCAGCCGACGCTGCCTGGAGGCCCAGGGAGGTCCTTAAAGACCCCAGCACACTGTGGGGGAATGTTCCTGCGGAGTGACAGCGGGAGGTGGCCTCTCCTGCCCCTCCACCAGCCCAGAGTACCGGACAGAGCGGTGGGGAAAACCACACCGAACCAGGGCGCCAGAGGGGCGGCGGCGCACTCTCAGGGATCCAGGGCCAGCCCCACGTCCCCGTACCCGGCTCCCTGTGTCCCTACAGGGGATAAGGTCCACCAAGCAACAGCAGCGTCCCCTGTTGCCTGACCTGATCCCTGTAAGGACCCTCAAAAGAATGCTACCGTAGAACCCTTTATACAGACAGAAAAAGGACCTGGGGGCGAGTGAGACCACGGGCTAGAAAGTGGCAGAACTACCGAGTCCAAGCCGATGCCCACCCAGCCTCCCTAACTGCCTGGAGATCCTCAAAGCCTCCAGCACAACCTAGGATCCCACACCCTTCGATCTCGACTGAAGGAGCAACTCCAAGGCTCAACCCCACGCTGGTGACCACCACCCCAAGAGAAAACTCTCAGGGTCGAAGATGCGACTCCACGGGAAGACTGGGGGAACCCGTAAGAGGAAGAACAGGGGCTGCACAGAGTTTAAAGGGTGGCCAGAGCCTCCTGCCGCCGGGCTGGGCTGTGAGACGTGACGGTGTCGCCGAAGTCCTACCCCGCCCCCAAGCCTGCCGGAGCAGGTGGGGGGATCCAGCACGCTGGCAACACGGAGAGGACACGACACGCTCAGGGGTCCCCCTCCTTGCCAGACTCCAGCCCTAATCCGCACTCCCGGACCCGCCTTCCGCCTTATTAAAACACAGGAAAGGAGAGAAAACGCGCCGGGCCTCCCCAGCCTCGCCGAGCAGCAGGCGCTCCGCCGCTCTCGGCGGTGAATCCTCGCGGCCACCCCCGGGGGCAGCGCGGCGCTGTCTCCTGCCTTCCTCCAGATAAGCAGGCCGAAGCAGGGGAGCGGACGCGAACCCCAGAACTTAACACTCCGACCACGCTGCCCACCGCCCCGGCCCGAAGATTAGAGAGAAACCCAGCAAAGGGGGCAGGGGGCTCCCCGGGGGCCCCGACCGAGCCCGCGAGCCCGCGGCGGCGCGCCCCCCGCGCAGCCCCCGCCGCCGCCGCCTCCAGGCCCGCCAGCCGCGCGCCGCCCGACCGCGTGGCCGCCACGCCCCCCGGCGCGCCCCACCCACCCAGGCCCCGCCCCCGGCCGGCGCGGCGGCGGCGGGCGCGCCCCTCCCGCCCCCGCCGCGCCACGCAGGTTCGGGGTCCCGGCGGGAGGGGCGCGGGCGGCCGCCCCGCGGGTCCGAGCTCGCGGTCGGCTCACCTGTGTGCGTCCGCAGGTGCGACTTGAGGTGGGAGGACTTGTAGTACGCCTTGGCGCAGCCCGGGAAGGGACAGCGGTGGCTCTTGGGGGGGGGGGGGCGGGCGGGGACGAGGGGGCCGAAGACGAGGAGGCCGGCGAGGCGCCCCCGGACGCCGGCCCCGCGAGTCCAAGCCGATGCCCACCCAGCCTCCCTAACTGCCTGGAGATCCTCAAAGCCTCCAGCACAACCTAGGATCCCACACCCTTCGATCTCGACTGAAGGAGCAACTCCAAGGCTCAACCCCACGCTGGTGACCACCACCCCAAGAGAAAACTCTCAGGGTCGAAGATGCGACTCCACGGGAAGACTGGGGGAACCCGTAAGAGGAAGAACAGGGGCTGCACAGAGTTTAAAGGGTGGCCAGAGCCTCCTGCCGCCGGGCTGGGCTGTGAGACGTGACGGTGTCGCCGAAGTCCTACCCCGCCCCCAAGCCTGCCGGAGCAGGTGGGGGGATCCAGCACGCTGGCAACACGGAGAGGACACGACACGCTCAGGGGTCCCCCTCCTTGCCAGACTCCAGCCCTAATCCGCACTCCCGGACCCGCCTTCCGCCTTATTAAAACACAGGAAAGGAGAGAAAACGCGCCGGGCCTCCCCAGCCTCGCCGAGCAGCAGGCGCTCCGCCGCTCTCGGCGGTGAATCCTCGCGGCCACCCCGGAGGCAGCGCGGCGCTGTCTCCTGCCTTCCTCCAGATAAGCAGGCCGAAGCAGGGGAGCGGACGCGAACCCCAGAACTTAACACTCCGACCACGCTGCCCACCGCCCCGGCCCGAAGATTAGAGAGAAACCCAGCAAAGGGGGCAGGGGGCTCCCCGGGGGCCCCGACCGAGCCCGCGAGCCCGCGGCGGCGCGCCCCCCGCGCAGCCCCCGCCGCCGCCGCCTCCAGGCCCGCCAGCCGCGCGCCGCCCGACCGCGTGGCCGCCACGCCCCCCGGCGCGCCCCACCCACCCAGGCCCCGCCCCCCCGGCCGGCGCGGCGGCGGCCCGGGCGCGCCCCCTCCCCGCCCCCGCCGCGCCACGCAGGTTCGGGGTCCCGGCGGGGGAGGGGGCGCGGGCGGCCGCCCCCGCGGGTCCGAGCTCGCGGTCGGGCTCACCTGTGTGCGTCCGCAGGTGCGACTTGAGGTGGGAGGACTTGTAGTACGCCTTGGCGCAGCCCGGGAAGGGACAGCGGTGGCTCTTGGCGGCGGCGGGCGCGGCGCCGGGGGCGCGGCCGGAGGACGGGGACGAGGCGGCCGAAGACGAGGAGGCCGGCGAGGCGCCCCCCGGAGCGGCGCCGGGCCCGCCGCGCAGGTCGGCCAGGATGCTGGCGGCCACCAGGTGGGGTGGGGCGCCGGCGGCGGGGCCCGAGCCTGGGGCCGCGGGGGCCGGCGGCGGCGGCGGCCCCGGGGGCCCGGGCGGGGCGGCCTCGCGGCGCGGCGCGCGCACATCCAGGCCGGCGGCGGGGCCCGCGCCTTCGGGGCCCGGCCGCCCGCGGTGCACCACGGCGCCCGAGGAGATGGCCATGAGCACGTCGGCGGCGAAGTAATCCACGCACGCCACGGCTGCCGACATGCCAGGCAGGGGCGGGCGGCGCGGCCGAGCGGGCGGAGCGGAGGCGGCGGGAGCGGCGCCCGTCCGGCCGGCAGCGGCTGCTCGAGTGCGGGAGGCGGAGGAGGAGGAGGCCGGCGCGCGCCGCCGCCGCCGCCGCCCGCGCTCGGCCCGCCCCGCCCTGCCTGACGCGCCCTGACGCACCGGAGCCCGCGGGGGCGGCCGCGGCCCGCCCCGCCCGGAGGACGCCCCCTCGGGGCGCCCGGCCACGCCCCCCGCCCGGCGCGCCCTCCGCCGCCCGGCCCTCGGCGCGCGGCCGCCGGGGGCGGGGCCCAGGCCGCAGGAGCCGCCCCCCGGCGCGCCCACCCGGGCCCCGGCGCGCGCCGCCCTCCTTCCCAGGGCGCGCCTGCCCCCCGCGGAGCGCAAGGCCGAGGAGCCGGCCCTCTCCGGCGCGTCTCTCCCCCCGGGGCTCCCCGCGCTCCGCTCCCCGGCGCACCCCAGCTCCCACCAGGAAGCTCCGCCCGTCCCCGGGACGGTCCCGCCCCCGAAGCGCGCTCCGCCCCGTCCCGGCACGCCCCTCCTTCCCCGGGCGCGCCCCTGCCTGCTGGGCGCGCGGCCCGCCTCCTCGCGAGCTCGCCCCCCCACGCTGGGGCGCGCGGCCGGCGGGGACCCGCCCCTTCCCCGGACGCGTCCACCCGCTCCGGGGCGCGCCCCTGCTCGAGATGGGGGAGGGGGCCGCTCCCCACGTGTCCCGGCAGGGTGCGGAAGCGGCCAGCCCCGCCCCCCCGGCCACGTGCGCGACCCTTCCCCCTCTCCTCGTCCCCCGCCTGCGGCCCTGCTGGACCGCGCGCCCTCTGGCTTCCTCGCCCGTGCTTATCGCGGACGCACTCGCCTCTCCCGGAGACCCGCAGCTCATCAGGAGAGTGGGAGCTCCTCTCCGGCTGGGTCGAGCTCGCTCGCGCTCATTCGTCCTTTTGCGCCCTATTCGGGAATGAGGAGGACCGGGGTCACAAAGGGCAGGCGGGGCTCGGGGTGCTTTGGGGAGGAAGACTGGTGCAGCCTTGTCTGGACACAGGAGTTGGGAACTTCGCTCCCCGGCGCCGGCGAGATCTTTGGGGCGCGATGGGGAAAGTGGGCCTTCGCCAAGCCCCTGAGCATGTGCAGGCCAAGTTGTTGAACGTCGTCGATGACGCCGGGAACCCCGATGTTCAGGGTCCGCCGAACCCGCAGATCTGAACCCGCAGGCGGCGGAAGTAGGGCGATGGGGTGGTCCCCTGCTTTGCGACCACGTCCCCGCCCCTTCGGCTGGCCACGGGGCTTGCAGTGGCTGGGGCGGCCTCCAGGGGGCCTTCCTACAGGGGTTGCAGTCTCCTCTACCCTGCTCTGGGTGTGGACAGCAGCCAGGGACTGGGACCCAGACCCTTTCCCGGGGCTGCATTCCCACCCTCTCCACGTGCAGCACCCCTGCCTGCTGCTTTAGGTGACCTGGCTGGACGGCTTGTCCCCAGGCCAGCCACTATCCCCTGCGTCCCCTGGTTTAGGCAGATCCGACTCGGTAGCCCTGGCTTGTGCCAGCCCAGCCGGAGAGGGAGAGCTGGGCACCGGAGCTTTGGCTTCAGGCTGCGGAGACAGACGACCCGGACGGGCCCTTCCCCCAGCAGAGGCGCCCCTGGAGACCACGGCTGCCTCGGTGGGCTCTGGCCGTCAGCATTCCTGCTGGCCTGGGCTTTGAAAGTCTAGCAGCGTGGACCACCTGGCAGGCGTGGGCACCTGCCCACCCTTCCCCATCTGCGCAGGCCTCCAGGGCCTCAGCACCCCGGCCCGCAGGTCGCCTCCTGGCCTCCCCCAGCTAGGAAGGCAGGAAGTGCTCTGCAGGAGAGAGACCCTTTGTCCGTTCCCTCCTGCTGGACCGCGCGCCCTCTGGCTTCCTCGCCCGTGCTTATCGCGGACGCACTCGCCTCTCCCGGAGACCCGCAGCTCATCAGGAGAGTGGGAGCTCCTCTCCGGCTGGGTCGAGCTCGCTCGCGCTCATTCGTCCTTTTGCGCCCTATTCGGGAATGAGGAGGACCGGGGTCACAAAGGGCAGGCGGGGCTCGGGGTGCTTTGGGGAGGAAGACTGGTGCAGCCTTGTCTGGACACAGGAGTTGGGAACTTCGCTCCCCGGCGCCGGCGAGATCTTTGGGGCGCGATGGGGAAAGTGGGCCTTCGCCAAGCCCCTGAGCATGTGCAGGCCAAGTTGTTGAACGTCGTCGATGACGCCGGGAACCCCGATGTTCAGGGTCCGCCGAACCCGCAGATCTGAACCCGCAGGCGGCGGAAGTAGGGCGATGGGGTGGTCCCCTGCTTTGCGACCACGTCCCCGCCCCTTCGGCTGGCCACGGGGCTTGCAGTGGCTGGGGCGGCCTCCAGGGGGCCTTCCTACAGGGGTTGCAGTCTCCTCTACCCTGCTCTGGGTGTGGACAGCAGCCAGGGACTCGGACCCAGACCCTTTCCCGGGGCTGCATTCCCACCCTCTCCACGTGCAGCACCCCTGCCTGCTGCTTTAGGTGACCTGGCTGGACGGCTTGTCCCCAGGCCAGCCACTATCCCCTGCGTCCCCTGGTTTAGGCAGATCCGACTCGGTAGCCCTGGCTTGTGCCAGCCCAGCCGGAGAGGGAGAGCTGGGCACCGGAGCTTTGGCTTCAGGCTGCGGAGACAGACGACCCGGACGGGCCCTTCCCCCAGCAGAGGCGCCCCTGGAGACCACGGCTGCCTCGGTGGGCTCTGGCCGTCAGCATTCCTGCTGGCCTGGGCTTTGAAAGTCTAGCAGCGTGGACCACCTGGCAGGCGTGGGCACCTGCCCACCCTTCCCCATCTGCGCAGGCCTCCAGGGCCTCAGCACCCCGGCCCGCAGGTCGCCTCCTGGCCTCCCCCAGCTAGGAAGGCAGGAAGTGCTCTGCAGGAGAGAGACCCTTTGTCCGTTCCCTCCAGTGGTGTTTACTGGGCCCAGAATCTAGGGTACCGCAGCTGGGACTCAGACCTCGTCCGTGGAGGGGCTCCACCAGGGGCCTGCTGCTCAAGGGGGCACCCACAGAAAATGGGGCAGGAACTGAGGAAGCCCTTCTTCCCACTAGCGAAGCAGGGGTGGACCACGGCGGAGCAGAGGTCAGCACTGCCGTCCTGGCATGCCTCGTGGCCCCAGGGAAGCCCCAGGGGTGCACCCTCTCCCAGAGAGAAACAGGGTTTTGGACCTGTGGTTTTCACCTACCGGCCACCCTTCGGGCAGAAGACCCTGGTGAGGCCCAGACTGCCCCTGCAGCGTCTCCGTTCACACCCTGGGCCCTGGGGATGTCTGGGTGGCCCTCCCCACACGGTGCTCACCTCTGCCTTAGGTTTTGTCTCCCTGTCCTCAGAGACCCTGCAGCCCCATTTCACAGATGAAGACGTCAGGACCTTCCGCTCTGGAAGAGGATCCAGACGTGCCCTGGAGAGGCTGCCGTGTACAGGGCTGAAAGGCAGCGGAGGGTTTGGGGCCTGAGCCTCTGTCCCGGTCAGGCAGCTACACAGTGGTCAGTTCCTTCTTTCCCTTGGCCTCAGTCTCTCCACCTGTAAGTGGGGGGCCTTCCCTTCTGGGACCAAGGAGTTCAGGCAGTCTCACGCCAGACCATAGGGCCCATGGAGCCCAACGGGGCAGGCGGCCGACACATGGAGCTGTAAGGGGAAGAGGGGGCCTCCCAGGGTGCCGGCAAGGGGGGGGCAACAGAAAGGGCGGGGACGTCAGAAACATGGATGACCTGGGGCACCGACAGATCAGGGTCGCAATCAAGGCTGGTACACGTGTGTGTGTCTGTATACACAGGCGTGCTGGCAGGGCCTGAGCTTTCTTTTCACCAGTGAAGTCGTTACTTTGGGGTACAGTTGCTTGACCATGTTGTGTTAGTTTCTTCCGTACGAGGAAGGGGCCCGGTCATATGTGTACAGATACCCCCTCTCTAGGACCGCCTTCCCGCCCAAGCCTTTACTTGTACTCTACGGTTCTTTCTCTACAGTTCAACCTTTTTTTCACCCATGTGTATCTACTACTTCCATTTTCTTTTTTTTCCTTTTGCTTTTCTTTTTGGCTGCACCCCATGACATGCAGGATCTCAGTTCCCCAGCTAGGATCAGAACCATGCCCCTGGCAGTGGAAGCCCTCACCATGGGACCAGCAAGGAAGTCCCCCCAAAATATTCTTAAGGAAACAGTACGTCTGTGTATGGCTGCAGTGTGGGAATGGGGGGAAAGGAGAATGGACAGGTGACCTTGAACGCTGGTCACTGCATCACGGAGCACATGGGCACAGGGACCAGGATACGGACAGGGCCAGCCAGACTCCTGCTCACCGGAAGCCGCGTGTCCCTCACGCCGCCAACTCTCTGTTTCCACCCGTCCCTGCAGCCTGTTGGCACACAGTGGCTTCGGCCAGCCTGTCCACGGTGGTCACCTCTACGGGGGCCGGGAGACACACCACAGCCAAAGGGACGTGGGGGCAGTTGGGGTGGGGGTCCGTCTCCTCTTGAGGGGCACGCTGGGCAGGCAGGCGCACCTGTTTCAGTCACCTGCCAGCGTCAAGTGCTTGTGGTTTGACCTCTGGTCTGTGTGGGTCCTGCTCGTGGCTCCCAAAGACCACAGCCCCCCTCCTGGAGCCAACATTGTCGTGCTCTAACAGGGTATTTATTTATTGGGCTATTCTGGGTTCTCACTGCTGCCACAGGCTCTTCTCTAATTGCAGGGAGTGGGGGCTCCTCTCCAGTTGAGGTGAGCAGGCTTCTGGTTGCGGTGACTTTTCTTGTTGTGGAACTCAGGCTCTAGGGCCCACGGGCTCCATAGTTGTGGCCCCGAGGCTCTAGAGCACAGGATCCATGGTTGTGGCTCACAGGCTTCGTGGCTCCGCAGCAGGTGGGATCTCCCTGGATCAGGGATTGAACCCGTGTCTCCTGCATTGGCAGGCAAGCTCTTTACCACTGAGCTACCAGGGAAGCCCCGACAAGTGTATTTTTAAGATTCATGCCCGTTTTGCCTCGCCTGTCCTCCCTCCGAGTTTGTTTCTAATGTTCATCAGATAGCAGTCCAAGGAGGTGCAGCCGCCCCAGGCAGGCCTAGGCGGGTGGTGGGCAAGTGGTGGTCTTCCCCCATGGGAGGCACCAGGCCCCTTCCAGAGGCAGGGCGAGACCCAGGGGCCCCAGGGCCCTTCTCCAGGAGGCGGGATCTGGCCTGCAGGGTCGGGGCTCCTCTTCACCACCCACAGCGACCGTTCCTGGAAAGCACCGACTCCCAGGGCGCCCTCCAGATGGCCGGCCGCAACGGGCAACAGGGTCCCCCACGGGCCTGCGCTCCCCGTGACTTGCTGACGGAGGGGACAAGCCCTCTTCTGAGCTGTGATCGTGACCACAGACAGGCCCTTCCACCTCGCTGGCTCGTGCCGTGGATGCAGAGGCGGCTCTGACCTGTGCCCTGGGCCCAGCCAGGGTCCTGGCGTGGCTCCTCTGGGCAGCTTGGCCTGAGCCTTCTGACCTGAAGTGGGGACCGAGACCACTGCAGCCCAGCGTTGTCACCACAGGGATCTACGTGGCTTGCAGCAGGACCTTCGGACCTTTAAGGGGGACTCCGACGCTGGGCTGACACCCCCACCTCATGGAATTCTGTGGTTCACAGGCTGGCCCTGCACCCTCACCGTCAACAGACTGACAGGGGTCTGCGGTGAGGGAACACCCAGGACCAAGATGGGGGGCCTGGGGCAGGGCCTGAGAGGCGGCCCCTGCTCATCAACACTGCAGGCCGGGGAGGACACGGCAGAACCCGAGGGTGGGTCCCACCAGCTCAACCTGTAAGGCGGTCAGTGATGGCCGGCCCTTGGGGGCTGGCCCCGGGGCCCGCAGGAAGTCCAGTCGGGGTCCCTCGGGGCAAGCAGCGTGTGTACAACCCGGACCCCACCCTCCAGGAGGGCCTGTGCCTGGTGAGGCTCCACACCCCCAGGCTGTGTGCCTGGGGCCTCTGGGTGCCAGGGCATGTCTAGGCCCCAGAACCGAGAGCCCAAAACCTGCACCTGGGACACAGGGCCAGGGGTCAGGTGAGGTGCAGCGAGCTGGGTGTCACGGGGGGGACCCAAGGTTCTGGGGAACTGGCTGAGCGGTGGGAGAACGCTGCCGGGTGTGAACACATGTGTCCTGGGAAACTCACAAAATGGAGAACTGAAAGTTGGCTCTTGTCCCAGGCCGCCGGGCCCACGGGCGGCACCAAGTGGAGAGGAAGAAGGGCGAACCCTGGAAGGTACCACTGGCTCCCCCCATCGCGGCCCCTCTGTGGCTCCCCGGAAGCCACTGGCAGCCCCGCAGAGGCGCCCACCTGGGAACGGCCGTCCAGAAGAGCAGAGCCCGCAGGTCGGGCCAGCCTGAGAAGCCCCTGCCCTCGCGGATCCCTTCCACTGGAGGGCAGGCACGGAGCGTGGAGGGCGCTGGCCACCGCAGGGGGTGGGGCTCCCGAGGGAGCCACTGCCCTCAGGCAGGCTCAGCACAGGGCTGGACCCCAGGGCGCGGGAGGTGGCGGTGTGCAGAGTCCTTCCTCGCAGAGACCACGCACTCAAGTCACCCACCGTTCAGTTTTTTTTCTTGACTTTCATCCGGGAGACAAGGGCCATCTGACATCCAGTAAAGAAGTTAGCAGGGTTCAGGCTGGCTGGGACCAGAGGGTCTAGAAAAAGATCCCTGGGCAGGGGGGGCTCGAGTCATCGTCGCTAAAGGGGGCTTCAGGCAGAAAATGGCCTGTTGGGGAAATGGAGTTTGGAACAAAGCATGTGGGGAAAAACTGCCTGGGTTTCTACCTCACTCCTTCCCAGAAGTCCCTTCTCAAATTAGGCCCAAAATTCAAGCACGTATTTAAAAAAACAAACAGAAGAAAATATCAAAATGAAGAAGGAGTCGGGAGTCTTGGAGTAGGGAAGATATCTCTGAGCATAATGCGAAATGCAGAGGCTGTAACTGATAAACTGATGCCTACTGATAATGATTCTAAATGCCTGGCAAAAATTAATAAACACAAACAAAACCCCACACACAATCCAAGTCAAACCCAATAACAAGTTGGAGAAAACTTTTCTTCACAGTGAGTTGCTTTTCTTAATCTATCCCTAGAAAACAGTAATACCAAGGACCCAATGGAAAAATGGGCAAAGAATGTGAAATTCAAATAACTTTAAAAATAGCTACATGCTTATACCAGAGTTTTCCAGTTTCAACACGGTATTGGTGATATAAGTGATCAGCATAAAAAAGTAAGTCTGACAGAGACACTGAGGTGTTTGGTAATATTTCCAGGAAACAACAAATGAAGCTACGGTGAAGTGCTCTATTTTAATACCCACTTACAGGCCTCTGGAAAGCCCTTCTGCAGTCAGGCATTGGGCCTCCAGAAATACCCGGACTTGGGACAGGGAGACCTCTGCATGAGGATCCTGAGCCTAGCACTGCCTGTTACAGAAGACTTGGGAAAAAACCGAAACTTCAGCCAACGAGTAATAAGATGAATAAATGATAGTGCTAACAAAATACAGCACAGCCACTGGAAAGGCCGAAGCCAATCCACTGTGGGGAAAAGGAATCCTCTCCAGCCACCTGAGCAGCCACACTTTTTATTCTATGAACTCCTTAGCTGCGCGCGCACCGCCTCGCCGGGGAGGGGACGCTGGAGGTCGGGTGGGAAGAGCAGGAAGTCACCATCCAGCAGTCACACTGTGTCCGAAGACATTTTCGCTCCATCGTAGCCGTCGCTTTGGACCTGCTGCCCTGCGGAGCCCCGGCCCCCGCGGAGCGCGCGCTCACCGGGGTGGACAGCCGGCGGCCGCTGCGGCAGGGGCAGCGGCGGGGGGCAGGGGGGTCGGGGGTCGCGGAAGAAATACCGCAGCTGGCAGCCAAGGACTCGGACGTGCCGAGAGGGGCGGGCAGGGGCCGGCCAACCGGGTCCCGAGGCCCGAGGGCGGCGCCGGCCCCGCTCGGTCTCGCTCCTAGACGTCCCGGGTTATCAAACGCGCCCCTAGATGCCCCGCGGGCGGGCCCGGCGGCGCGGGAGGGACGAGGCCGCCGACGGCCAGCGGGGGCCGGGCACCGCGGGACCGGGCTTCCGGCGGCGCGTCCTCGTGTCCCCGGGGCCCCTCCGGGCTCTCCCCGCGTCCCAAGACCGAAGCCCGGCTGCGAGCCGCAAAAAGCGCTGACACACGCGCCCGCCGGCGCCGGCCAGCCCTCGAGGCGAGCCCTGCGGCCGCGACGGCGGCAAGGGCCGCGCCGGCCGCCGGGCCTGGGCCCGAGCCGCCGCCACTCACCGCCAGGCCGCGGCCTCCCAGGGTCGCCCCGCCGGCAGCAGCGGCCGCGCGCGTCCCGCCCGACTTCCGCTTCCGCCCGGCCGCGCCCCGCGGCGCCGTCCCCGCTCCCAGCTGAGACACCGCCCCTCTTAAAGGGGCCGCGGGTATCGGCGGACGAGGCGGAAGCCGCGCCGGCTCCTGGACTCGCCGCTGCCTGGTGTCGAGATGCGCACGGAGCTGCCGCCCGACCCCGGGTCGGGGCCTTCCGCGCTCTCGAGCGCCGCCCTTGGAGGTCGCAAGGGACACTCGGGGGCCAACGGGGAGCCCGGCGTCCGGCCAGGGTCCGGGAAGACCTAGGCCGTCCCTGTCTTCAGGGCACAGGGGCCGGAGGATGCAGCTCAGACCGTGGTCTGGAGGCGTGCTGCGGGAGTGCTCCTCGTGACCCCCTTCCTGGGGAGGCCGCACGGAGCCTCGGATCCACCACTGCCCTCCCCTAGACCCAAGCATCCCGATTTGCAACGCTCTTGGCCCTCTGTGCAGAGCTAACCCTAACCCCCGACGTCTATCTGGGCAGCGAAGAGTGCCTGCCTCGCTGAGGGTCAAGAGCAGTCCCAGCTAAACCCGCGGCGGCCGCTTCCACCCCTAGGGTCATCTCGGAGACAGGAGCCCTCTACCCTCCCCAGGCGCGCCCCTCGCCCAGCACTCAGGGTCCAGGTTCCATTACTGTAGCCCCTCCATCGCCACACAGGCGACCGGCGGCCAACGACCCGACCTCGACGCCTCTTCTCTAGGGAGAGCGACCCGACATCTGCAGTTGTGAACTCCCTTGTTGGAGACGAAGCCCGCAGCCCGCCCCCACCGCCTCGGGTACGCTGAGCCAGAATGTGAGCACGCACAAGCCAAGAAACGAAGAGGAACCTTAAAATTTTAAATCTTTAATTTCTGTTCTCGTGTTTTTCCTTCGTTTTGCTTCCAAAAGGAAAGGAGAGCATAGCTCCGTCGCCTGTACATAGTCCACGGCCCTGGGGCCGGGGCAGGTCCCGACCCCTGCCTCGAGGTCTTGGGGCGACCGGGGATCCACATGCAGCCCCCGGAGCCAGGCGGGGTCCGGGCGCCGCCTTATTGCTGAGGTCCCGGCGCGGCTCGGGCTGGCCGCTAGGCTAGGCGCGCTGGCTGGGCAGCTCCTGGGAGATGAAGCGGCGCAGGCGCTCCAGATACTGGCTGTAGAGCTCAATGTCGTTGTGCCCGGCGCCCTCTACCCACAGAGGCTCCACAGCCTTGGGGCAACGCTCGTAGAGCGCCAGCCCGTGCGAGAAGTCGATCACCTCGTCCTCCGTGCCGTGGATGATGAGCACCGGCGACGTGATCTTGGACACCTTCTCGATGCTGTGGGGCGGGGCACGTTAGGCCCCCGCGCCCGGCCGAGGCCCCGCCCCCACCTAGGCCCCGCCCCTCCGCCGAGGCCCCGCCCCCGCCCGCGCTCACTTGGGGAACGCGTCGAAGCAGTAGGTCTTCTTGGTGTCGGGGAAGGCGACGCGCATGCCGGAGGTGAGCGGGGAGTGCAGCACCACCGCGGCGCACTCGTAGCGCGAGGCCAGGTCCACGGTGGGCACCGTGCCAATGCTCTGCCCGTACAGAACGATGCTGTCCGGGCTGATGCCGAGGCGGCAGGATCTATGCTGAGGGTCAAGAGCAGTCCCAGCTAAACCCGCGGCGGCCGCTTCCACCCCTAGGGTCATCTCGGAGACAGGAGCCTCTACCCTCCCCAGGCGCGCCTCGCCCAGCACTCAGGGCCCCGGTTCCATTACTGTAGCCCCTCCATCGCCACACAGGCGACCGGCGGCCAACGACCCGGCCTCGACGCCTCTTCTCTAGGGAGAGCGACCCGACATCTGCAGTTGTGAGCGCCCTTGTTGGAGACGAAGCCCGCAGCCCGCCCCCACCGCCTCGGGTACGCTGAGCCAGAATGTGAGCACGCACAAGCCAAGAAACGAAGAGGAACCTTAAAATTTTAAATCTTTAATTTCTGTTCTCGTGTTTTTCCTTCGTTTTGCTTCCAAAAGGAAAGGAGAGCATAGCTCCGTCGCCTGTACATAGTCCACGGCCCTGGGGCCGGGGCAGGTCCCGACCCCTGCCTCGAGGTCTTGGGGCGACCGGGGATCCACATGCAGCCCCCGGAGCCAGGCGGGGTCCGGGCGCCGCCTTATTGCTGAGGTCCCGGCGCGGCTCGGGCTGGCCGCTAGGCTAGGCGCGCTGGCTGGGCAGCTCCTGGGAGATGAAGCGGCGCAGGCGCTCCAGATACTGGCTGTAGAGCTCAATGTCGTTGTGCCCGGCGCCCTCTACCCACAGAGGCTCCACAGCCTTGGGGCAACGCTCGTAGAGCGCCAGCCCGTGCGAGAAGTCGATCACCTCGTCCTCCGTGCCGTGGATGATGAGCACCGGCGACGTGATCTTGGACACCTTCTCGATGCTGTGGGGCGGGGCACGTTAGGCCCCCGCGCCCGGCCGAGGCCCCGCCCCCACCTAGGCCCCGCCCCTCCGCCGAGGCCCCGCCCCCGCCCGCGCTCACTTGGGGAACGCGTCGAAGCAGTAGGTCTTCTTGGTGTCGGGGAAGGCGACGCGCATGCCGGAGGTGAGCGGGGAGTGCAGCACCACCGCGGCGCACTCGTAGCGCGAGGCCAGGTCCACGGTGGGCACCGTGCCAATGCTCTGCCCGTACAGAACGATGCTGTCCGGGCTGATGCCGTACCTGGCGGCGGCGGGGGCAGGATCAGCCTCTATGCAACCCGCACACCCCTCCCACTGCCAGCCCCCGCAGGCTGAGGCAGCCCCCCACTCTGCGCAGACTCCCGGCCAAACGGTGGGGCCCCTTCCCGCCCCGCCAGCAGTCCGGTCGGCTCTACCGTCAGCCGGCTCTACCCTGTCTGGACAGTTTCTACTGGATCACACCCGGACCCGCATGGTGCGCCTGTGAGGGCCCCACCTGCGACGTGGTTCCCGGCGGCAGGTCCCTGGGGCCTCTCCCCCTCCTGCCCTGTCACCGGGCCACCCGCACCAGGGCCACAGGGGAACCGTCTTCCCGTCCCGGCCTTCCTCCCAGTCACCCTCACCCACTCCCTTGGCCCCGGCAACGGAGGGGACAGACCCACCCACTGTCACCTCCTTCCTGGGGCACCTCCTCTTCCCACGGGGCCGGGGCCGGTGCCCCCGCCCCTACTCCACACAGACCTCCCGCCCAGTGCACTCCTTCCTGACCTCTGGAGCACCCACTCAGCACCCGCCCAGGGCGGGCCTCTGGTCTTCCCTCCACACCCCCAACCGTGATCTCAAAGTGGGGGGGCCCGTCTTCCAAGTGGCCAGAGAAGGTCTGCATCTCACCGGGCACCCACCTGGGCACCCAGGGGGCATGGGCACCCGTCCATGCCCTCTGCCCCAACCCCAGGCCCTGAGGATGCCATGCGGCCTTGGGCTGATACCCTGGCCGCTCCACCCCGGCCTGCTCCCTGGATTGCCCGGGGCACCGCCGTGCTCAGCACCAGCTCCATCCCGCAGCCCAGCTCCAGGCAGGGAGCCCCCGCCCCACCTAGGCCCCGCCCCTCCGCCGAGGCCCCGCCCCCGCCCGCGCTCACTTGGGGAACGCGTCGAAGCAGTAGGTCTTCTTGGTGTCGGGGAAGGCGACGCGCATGCCGGAGGTGAGCGGGGAGTGCAGCACCACCGCGGCGCACTCGTAGCGCGAGGCCAGGTCCACGGTGGGCACCGTGCCAATGCTCTGCCCGTACAGAACGATGCTGTCCGGGCTGATGCCGTACCTGGCGGCGGCGGGGGCAGGATCAGCCTCTATGCAACCCGCACACCCCTCCCACTGCCAGCCCCCGCAGGCTGAGGCAGCCCCCCACTCTGCGCAGACTCCCGGCCAAACGGTGGGGCCCCTTCCCGCCCCGCCAGCAGTCCGGTCGGCTCTACCGTCAGCCGGCTCTACCCTGTCTGGACAGTTTCTACTGGATCACACCCGGACCCGCATGGTGCGCCTGTGAGGGCCCCACCTGCGACGTGGTTCCCGGCGGCAGGTCCCTGGGGCCTCTCCCGCTCCTGCCCTGTCACCGGGCCACCCGCACCAGGGCCACAGGGGAACCGTCTTCCCGTCCCGGCCTTCCTCCCAGTCACCCTCACCCACTCCCTTGGCCCCGGCAACGGAGGGGACAGACCCACCCACTGTCACCTCCTTCCTGGGGCACCTCCTCTTCCCACGGGGCCGGGGCCGGTGCCCCCGCCCCTACTCCACACAGACCTCCCGCCCAGTGCACTCCTTCCTGACCTCTGGAGCACCCACTCAGCACCCGCCCAGGGCGGGCCTCTGGTCTTCCCTCCACACCCCCAACCGTGATCTCAAAGTGGGGGGGCCCGTCTTCCAAGTGGCCAGAGAAGGTCTGCATCTCACCGGGCACCCACCTGGGCACCCAGGGGGCATGGGCACCCGTCCATGCCCTCTGCCCCAACCCCAGGCCCTGAGGATGCCATGCGGCCTTGGACTGATACCCTGGCCGCTCCACCCCGGCCTGCTCCCTGGATTGCCCGGGGCACCGCCGTGCTCAGCACCAGCTCCATCCCGCAGCCCAGCTCCAGGCAGGGAGCCCCACTTGCCACCTGGCCATCCCCACCTGGACAAATGTGACAGGTGCCGGACGGCAAGGCTCCTCCCCCCAGGCCGTCCCGCCCCGCACCCCTGCTCGGGCCCAAGCCTCCCGCCCTCCTGCTGGTTCTCAGCTGCTGGGGCCCAGGGACCGGCCTCTGGAGGTCAACACTGGCAGCAGGACAGAGGGACAGGGACAGATGTGAGCCCTCAGTGGGCATGGGACAGGCCGAGGCAGCTGAGTGTGGACACACACTTCACCACGCCACCGTAGGGGGAGAGGTGCCAGGGGAGCCGGTGCCCAGGGCCCGCATCAGGGACTGCCCGGTGTGTCACTATGGCAACCCGGGCCCGCCTCCCAGAGCAGGCGGCTCCCAGAGCAGGCGGCTGCGGGGATCCCGAGGGAGCCGCTCACGCTCAGCCAGGCCGGGCGGGCCGGGGCCTGGGCTGGGGAGGGCAGCACCCCGGGAGGGCCGGGGTCAGGCGAGGATCCCTCAGAGCCGCAGAGGGCACCGGCCACACGCCGCCTTGTGCTGGCTCGGAGCCCGAGCTCCCGAGCGCCCATGCCTCCGTGAGCGTGCACAGGGTGTGAGGGGGCGGCCACGACCTCGGTGACCAGGGCGGGGGGCCAGGGGCCGAGGCGCCCACCAGACCACAGGGGCCCTGTCTGAGTCAAGCCGGCGCAGCGCTGGGCAGGTCAGCCTCTGCTAGCGGACCTCCCGCCCGGCTGATGCCAGGTACCAAGCGGCCCGGCGGCCCCTCCAGGCCCAGAGACCCTCCTCAGGACGAGGCCAAGCTCCACATCCAGAGGCCTGACCCCACCCCGTGCGCACCCTCCGGCTCGGGGCTCCCCGAGCCTCTCCACACCGCCCTCACACACCACCTCCCGGCCCGGGGCGAGTCCTCTGCCCACCTCCGCCCTCCCGGTGGGGCTCCCGCAAGAGCCCACTCCAGGGAGGCTGGAGGGTGCCCCGGGCGGAGGGAACTGAGGGCAGGCCTCACCCAGCGGGGCTTCCTCCCCGGGCGCAGGCTCACCGGGTGCGCAGCGCCTGCCAGGCGGCGTCGATGTCGGCGTAGAGGTTCTTCTCGGAGGGCCTGCCCGAGCTGACGCCGTAGCCGGAGTAGTCGTAGGAGAAGATGTTGCAGCTGATGCGCGTGCCCAGGCCCAGGTAGAAGCTGCTCATCTGGCCCAGGTCCACCGCGTTGCCGTGCGAGAAGAGGACCGTGTACCTGGGCGGCGGCGGGGGCACAGGTCAGAGGCCGGGGTGGGCAGAAAGAGGGAGGGGCCGAGCCCTGACCAGGAGCGCGGGGCCGGCTCTGCGCAATGGGCCTCCCCTCGTCCAGGGGGCCGCTGGGCCCAGTGGTCGTGCTCTCAGCACAGGGGACCCTCCGCGCGAGCCCGGGAGGCCGCGGCAACCATCACAGGGATGGCTGTGGCAGAGCCGCCGCTCCCTTGGAGGCGTTCCTGTTGGGGGGCTGAAGCCCGAGGGCGGTGGCACGTCCCCCCCGCTGCGCGGAACCTCCTTGGAGGATGAACTCCGACCGCAGGGAGGAGAGCCAGGCCCTGCTCGCTGCGGGGCGCTCTTCCCTCTCACGGGGAAGGCCCAGGACCCTCATCTCTGCCCGGAATCCCATGCCGCCCTGCCTGGCAGTCCTGGGAGGGCAGATGACCAGGCTGGATCCTGGCTGACGGGCTTCCACAGTCTTCTTCCTCCAGCACCTCTGGGCCCCGGTCCAGCCCAACGGAGAGGCAAAAGCCTGCCCTTTGGACCCGGCCTCCTCAGAGGAAGGAACCAGAGGGAAGGCCCCACCTCCGCGACACCGTGGGCTCGGGGAGTGAGACCTGGCCCCAGCCGCCAGCCAGCCCTCAGGGCTACCGCCCCAAAGCCGGTGCCTGAGCCTCACTGGCCACCCAGGGCCCAGGAGACCGACACTGGGCAGGTGAACACAGAGGCCCAGAGGCTGGCGGCTCCACGTCGAGCAGGTGGCACCACACGGCCGGCCACTCAGAGGCCCCTCCGTGAGGCTCAGGTCCTTGTCCACAAGACGGGGTGGACAGCGGGGTCCCCAGAGGCGGCACGTGGAAGGCCCCCGGGCAGTTCCTCGGTGGCCACGGGCAGATCTCACCCGCAGCCCCTTGGCGAGAATCCCGGGGCACCCACACACCCAGCCGGGCGTTCGCTGGCCCTCGGAGGGTCACCGTGGCCACACCGAGCGGCGGAAGACGGAGCGCGTCCGGGCCCCCCCGCCCAGCCCCTCCACCGTGGGGGCCGGTCCGCGGCTCACCTGGCGCTCGGCACACACCGCACGTACATGCAGGAGATGCGGTTGCCCCGGCTGCTCTTGGTCACGAAGACCTCGATGGTGTCCAGCTCGCGCTGGCTGTACTGGAAGTCGGCGCGCTCCGTCAGGTGGAGCTTCCAGCGCCCAGGGGTGCCGGCGGAGGCCCGCGGGGTCCCCGAGGGGGCTGCCCCGGCCCCACCGGGCCCGGGCTCGAGCTCGGCCACCAGCGAGTAGGTGGGCTCCGGAGGCAGGAAGGCGAGCTTGGCTGCGATGCGGCCGGGGCAGGGCGGGCAGCAGAAGAGGCAGCAGAGCTCGGTCACCGACAGGCCGTTCATGGCGGGCGCCGGGGCGGGGCGGGCCTCACCAGGCCGGGCAGGGGTCGGGGTGCTCGGAGACGCGGGCAGGGGGCAGGGCGAGCCCCGGCCACCGCCCCAGACGAGAGCCCCGTTAGGAGGCTGCGGCCCAGCCCCATCGCGGTCCACGTCGAGCCCTCAGGAGCCTCGCAGCCTCGCACGTCCGAGTGGCGCAGAGGGGAACCCTGTCGGGAACAGCAGGTGCGGGGTTCCTCGGGACTCCTGCGGGAGGCGGGTCCAGCCCTGGGTCTGCCCCTCCGCCGGCATCCACGGCTCCACCCGCTGCCCCACGGGCCCCTGGGCCCCGCTCGCCCTCTTGGGGCACCAGGATGTCCCAAGTGACCTTGGTGGGACCCAACCTGACTGGCCCCGCGCCTGGTACCACCCCTCCCCACCCTGTAAGCCAGTGTTGACATTTAAGCCGTCCATCAGTCCAGCCTCCGCCTGCTGGCCAGGCTGTGTGAGCCGTGCCCTGGCCACCCAGCTCTCCCCAGCACTGCCCGGCTCTGGTCCAGGGAGACCAGCACCCCCATGCCTCTGTCCACACAGCTGGCCCAGACTCCCCCCGGCCCATCCCCTTCTGCCACCCTCAGATGACACGGCTTAGCCAACGGAGGACAGACTGCTGACCACAGACACCGGGGAGCTCGCTCCCAGGGCCTGAGATGTCCGGAGACAGGAGCCCAGGCAGAGGAAATACAACAAACAAAGGCTCTGGGAACAAAGGCAGGATACATCTCCGGGCTGGGAGGCCCACCGAGCCTGGACAAGGGCTCCCTCCTGTGCTTGGGGCCAGGCTGGGGAGGGGCGCTCAGCCAAGTCCGGGGTCTGTGGCCGCAGGCGGCCACTCAGTCTCCCTGGGCTCGGTGTCCGCGTCTCTCGAGGCAGACACCACTCAGGTCTCAGCGGGCGGGAGTGAGACGAGGGAGAGCGGTGGGACGGGCTCAGGACAGACCCGGAAGGTCAGGAAACGTGCTTTCAAGTGGACACAGTGGAGCTGCTACAGCAGCTCCCCTCCCACAGACGCGGAGCTGCCGACAGGGAGGCTGCAAGGAAACACGGAGGTCTGCGGAAACTCACTCACGACGACGGCCCGCAGCCGGGAGCGAGGGAGGGACGCGCTCACAGCTCCGCTCGACAGCAGAGCGCCCGGGCCTGCGGTTTCCAGGCCACAGCCTTTGAAAACCACCGGGCAGGGCCACGCGCGGGCCGAGTGGGCCGGCCGGTGCAGACTGAGTCCTGGAAACGCCCCTGGCCCTGCAGGCCGGGGTGTGAGCTGGGGCCACAGAAAGCGGCTACATCCCGCCGTCTCGGACCAGGGCCACACGGAGCGGCTTGGGGCGCAGATGGCCCTCCAGGAGCCCCCAGACTCCCAGGTGGGATGCTTGCGTTTCTTGCGAGGAAAAGTCGTCGTTTCTCAGACGCAGGCAAGCCTCCCCTCTGGGGACGCTCTCTAGAGAGATCTCTGGCTGTCAGGACTTGGGGGTGAGGGGTAGCACTGGGTGGGTGGAACCCAGGGGTGCTGCTCGACCCACCGCCGTCCCCAGGACAACCCCCAGCGTGTCAGTCACGCCGAGGCTGCCCTAATGCATCCTCTGCGACCTCAGGCCCCAACAGGTGACGCTGCGCCGCTGCTTTGGTGGCAGGTCTGGAGTCCGGGCAGCAAGGGGAGGCTGGTGAGGAGGGGGCCTGGCTGAGAGCTGGGGGGCAGGTAGGAGGCTCCGGGGACCCGAGGATGAACAGGCACGCCAAGGCGAGCAACAGAAACCAGGACGCCGGCCTCAACAGCTCCCTGCGCCCGCAGACGGGCCCTTCACAGGCCTGAAGACAGGCTCCCCCCCCCCACCACCCGGGCACGCAGGCACCGGCTCCTTCCGCGCCGTCCCCCCTCGCCACTGGTGACCACCATCGCCCCGCTCCGCTCCACGCCACTGTTCTCCAAGATCTTTTCACAACACAAACTCCCAGCCAGTCTCAGGACGGAGCTCAACGCCCTCTCCACGGTCCTCCGCCGCCCGATGGGCTGCCCTGCCCTCTCCTGCCCGGAGCCGCAGCCCCAGCGGTCCCCTCACTGCCCCTGGCAGCCTGGCCCCTGGGCCACCCACCCTCCATGCCCCCAGCGCCCACGGAGACACGCTCAGCCCCGCTCCCACCCCTGGCTGGCCGCAGGTCTGCCCCGCGGCTCCCCCAGCCCAAGAGGAACCCCGAGAAGGCGGGACCCCTGCTCTCACCCCAACGCTGTCTGAATGAGTGGACAGAGCGCCCGGGGCGGGGTCGCTGCTGTCCTCCTGGCCTGGGCCCTGCTGCCGTCTCGCACAGATGTCACCTCGTGTGCGGGATAGCCAGGCCTCGGGCTGGGCCGAGCGCACCCAGACGCCTCGCTCGCAGGGCAGGCAACTCCCAACACCCAGAGCCTGGCGACGCTGTCCACAAGCACACTTCCGGCAGCCCACCGCCAGACCCCGCGGGGGCTGCCAGCGTCACGGGCGCCAACGAGGAGACAGGCAACGACAGCTCCCCCGGAGGACCTCAATACGGACGACTGGCCGCATCCCTCCCAGTCTTCAAAAGGCACAGGCCCAGTGCCAGGTGACACGGGCCAGTGAGGTGACAGCAGGTCCCGAGAACCGGAGGGCCCTGGGCTAGAGGGACTTGAGCGAGAGCGAGCCAAGGGTTTGCTGAGAGCTGGGGCCGGGTCAGGCCCCGCCCGTCCACCCGGCTGCAGAATCTGGACTTCATCCTGGGGGACCGGGCAGCCGAAGGAGTCCAGGGCAGGGACGGAGCCCACGGGCTCGGGGCTGTGGAGGGTGCCCTGGCAGCAGCCTGCAGATGGGCCTGAGCAGAGGCTGGGAAGCCCGCCCAGGTGTCCCAGCCGGCCGCGGGACGCCCGCGGAAGGGCGAGGGTGTCCTAGAGACGATCAGGAAGCAGGGCTCGGCTCCGGCCGCTGAGACGGGCGCGGGGTCAGGCCGGGGCACGGCTTCAGGGCCGAGGGGCAGAGTCCGCGACCAGGACCGCGCCGTCCCCGAAGGCGGGGCCGCGTCCCCGGGAGGGTGAGCGCACACCCCGCGGCGAAGGGCTGAATGGACGGCGGACGGAGTTCCGTCGGACTCGGAGACGCGGTCCCGCGGCCCCGGGTGCTGATCGGGGAGTTTCCACCCGGGACCGCGGCCGCCCTCGGAGTGTGGGGCCTCGGGGGCTTCCGGCCGGTCGGCCCCGGCCTCGCGGCCCGGCCCGACTCTCCAAACGGCTGCGAGAGGCACGGAGACCGCGCCGCGCCCGCCCCCGCCTGGCACTCACCGCCGCGGCCCGCGCCCCCCGGCCCCGGGGCCGCGCTCCATGGCTCCCGGCCGCCCGCCGGTGCGTCCGTCGACCCTTCGGCGCCCCGGCCCGGTCTCCCGCACCGCCACCGCCGCAGCTGCCCCGCGGGCGGAAGTGAGCCTCACTCCCGCCACCGCCCCGGAAGTGACGCACAGGTGTGCGCGGGGGCCGGAGGGGCTGGGGGCCAGGCGCCGGGAGCCGGCGCCGCACGCTTCCGAGTTCCAGGCCGAGTTTGGGGGCGGGGCTGACTCGCGTGGTGGGCGGGGCACATCGTGGTGGGCGGGGCGATTGGGTGGGCGGGGCCCGGCCTCAGGTTCCAGCCCAGGTTTCCGGGAATGGAGACGCACCGCGGTTCGCTTGACGCTTCTCACCTTCCAGGGCCAGGACTCTGGTGAAGCAAGTAAAGCGCTCTCCTGGGATCAGAGTTTACTGGGTGCCGAGAAACTCAGCGGGGCTTCCCAGGTGGAGCTAGCTGGAAAGAACCCGCCTGCCGATGCAGGAGACGTAAGAGACTAGGGTTCCATCCCTGGGTCCCGAAGATCCCGTGGGGGACGGCATGGCAACCCACTCCAGTGTTCATCCCTGGAGAACCCTTGAACAGAGGAGCCTGGCGGGCTCCATGGCGGGTCCACGGCGTCGCACAGAGTGGGCCAGGACTGAAGCAACGTAGGCACAGCACAAAAAACTCAACATAAGAACTATTTTAATGCGCTACTGAAAATACACAAAGTTTTGGTGGAAACAGGCCCCCAGCTGTGGTGAGTCTGCCTTTATTTCAAATCGTCCCCTGTTGTTCCTCCTGACTCCTTCTGCATTGCTTTAGGCTCACCCAACCCCCACCCCCGCTTCCCAGGTGGCTCACTGATAAAGAATCAAGTCCACCTGCAATACAAGTTCCATCCGTGAATTGGGAAGATGCCCTGGAGAAGGAAATGGCTACCTACTTCAACACGCTTGCCTGGGAAATCCCTCAGACAGAGGAGCCCAGGGGGCTAAGTCCACCGGGTCGCAGAGTCGATGTGACTGAGCACAACACCTCAGACGTTTTCATCGTGCTTTAAAATATGATGCTTTAAAATATGCCAGATTGAGGCTTCCCCTGGTGGTCCAGTGGGTAAGGACACTGCCTTGCCGTGCAAGGGGTGCCGGTTCGATCCCTGGCCTGGGAAGATCCCACGTGCTGCGGAGTGGCTGGACCGATGTGTCCAATTACCGAGCCGGAGCTCTGGAGCGGATGCGCCCAGAGCCAGCGCTCTGCAACAACAGAGGCCACCGCCCACACAGATAAATGAAAAACAGATAAATGAAAGGCCAATAGAAGTGGCCCGCCCGCTCCCCTCCCTCCCCAACCTGTTCCCCGCCCAAAATAAATAAATAAATAAATCTTTTAAAAAAAAAAAATGCCGGATTGCCAGCCCCGCTGGCTCAGCTCCCCCCGGGGCAGGGAGGTGGATGGAGACACAGCGGATGCGGCTGGGGAGCCAAGTGGCAGGGTGGCCGAAGGTGGAGACTGGTCAGGGCAAGCCTTTCTCAGGAGGGATGGGGAAGGAGACAGAAGACGGGAGGCCAACGGGCCCAGCCTAAGACGGGCTGGTGGGTTAGCGGGGATGGTGGGTTAGTGCAGCAGCCCAAAGGCAGGCTGGCCTCTCCCAGCTGAAACCCCGCCCCACCCTGCAGACAGCCCCAAGCCCCGGCCTCTCCCAGGGAGCCTACAGCTTCCTTCGCAGAGATAAGCCTTCCTGGCCAGGCCTCCGGCAGATCCCCATTCAGCTGCTGGGAGAGCACGAGGCTCTGGACTGGACACTGTCCGGACGTGGCTCCCCCCCAGGTTCCTCCAACCCCCTGTCTGGGCCCCGGCTGACCCCTCCCTCAGCTATGTGCTCCAGGGGACTGTCCGGGGGTGCCTGGAGCCCCCGGGCGCCGGCTGTCCTCCTGAGGCCTGAAGGTCACACCTAGGCCAGGGTCCTTCCATTTCCTTGTGCCAGCACAGGAAGAGGTCTGTCCGCAGCCTCCTCCCCTGTCCCTGGTTCCGACTTCCCCTCTGGCCGCGGCTAGAAAGGGCCAGAGCTGGGCAGCACCTGAAAGCCCAGCTCCGCCAGGACAGAAATGCCTCGAGGGGAACACCTGGCGGGGAGGGGGGTGTAGGCTCCGTCCACACCTGCCCCGCCCCCACGGAGTCCACCCCCCCCCACCTTCCCGCCACCAGAAGGCACCCTGCCAGGAAGAAGGCACTGCTCTGAATTCCCCAAGGTCTCAGAAGGTCAGTCCCCCTCCCCTCCACAAAGCCTCTGCTTGTTGTCTGTGTTTGTTGCCCAGCCACCTGTGGCCCATCCTGCCCACCTCTTTTGTCCCTGCTTCTTCTGCCCCAGCCAAGCCACCCTTGACAAGCTTGTCCCCACCTCAGGACATTTGCACGAGCAGTGTCTCCTGCCTGGAGTGCCCCCGGACAGACACAGGGCCGCTTCCCACCCCTCCTGTTCCAGTGTGCCCTCCTTAGGAAGCCCTGGCTGACCTCCCTCGGTCAAAGCCCCTGTTCATGTCCCTCGTAGAACTCGCCCTCTTTTACTGAGCCGTTTGTTTGCCTGTCATCTGTCCTCCCCACAGTGCATGAGCTCCAAGCTCTCCAGGGCCAGAGGCCGGGCTCTTGTCCACCACATCCCCAACAATCCCCCATGCTTTTTTTTTGGCCACTTCTATGGATCTTTTATTTATGTATCTTTGTTCTTTGGCCCGTGGGGGCCTCCCATCGCAGTGGCCTCTCTCCTTGCAGAGCACCAGCTCTGGGCGCATGCGCTCCAGAGCTCCGGCTCAGAAATTGGACACATGGGTCCAGCCACTCTGCAGCACACGGGATCTTCCCAGGCCAGGGCTCGAACCGGCACCCCTTGCACGGCAAGGCGGTTTCCTCACCCACTGGACCCCCAGGGAAGCCCCCCATGCTTTCTGACGAGTCAACAGATGCTTGAGAGGCGGGAGGAAGTCATTCAGGTGGGTGGAGGGGGGCTCTGTGGACTTTAGGTTGCCCCCAGTACAGACCTCAGGCTGGCGAGATGCCGAAACCCTCAGCCTGTCGGGAAAATAATGTGACCGTGGGAGTCAGTGGTCTTGTCTCTTTCTTTCCTTTTTTCCCCCAAACCTCAGTATTCTCTTGTTTATGGGGGTATAGGTGATTAAGGTGCTGTGGTCGTGTCAGGGGACCAGCGAAGGGGCTCCGCCTCACGTGACGGGACCCGTCTTCCCAGGCGGCACCAGCGGGGCAGGCCGCACGGCCACCTGCCAGCGCGCCTGCGGGGACACACGAGACGCGGCTCCCGGCCCGGGCTCGGGAAGGTTCCCTGGAGGCGGGCGTGGCACCCGGTCCCGCATTCTGGCCCAGGGAGCCCCACGGACAGAGGAGCCTGGCCGGCCACCGTCCACGGGGCCGCAGAGGCAGACACGCCGAGCAGGCACACCCCGCTCTCCCGGGTGGCCGGAAGTCCCTGCTCCAAGTCTGTGAGCCTCTGTTTTATCAGTAAGTTCACTCGTGTCACTTCTTTTCAGAGTCCACATGTAAGGGATGTCACAGGTTTCTCTCGTCTGGCGGAGTTCACTCCGTAGGACACTCTCCAGGTCCATCCATGTTGCTGCAAAGGGCATGAGTTCATTATTTCTTTTTTTTAAACATTTATTTATTTATTCATTTCGGGGGGGTGGGGGGGGCGCTTCTATTGGTCTTTCACTTGTCCATTTCTCATCCATCTTTGTTCTTTGGCCCGTGTGGGCCTCCCATCGCGGTGGCGTCTGTCATCGCAGAGCACCGGCTCTGGCATTGTATGATGTTGATCATTCTTATTTTGCTGGGAGAAAACAGGTGCCTGGGCTGCACATACAAGGAAGCAACCCGAAACAATGAAACGATGTGTGTGGACTCAGAAAGATGCTACTGCCTTCTAGTGGCTTTAGCCCCGGAGCCCCTCTCTGTTTCTCTGTTTCTTCATTCCTCTTCAGGTTCGTTCGTGGTTGGTCAGGCATGGACACAAGCCACTCACTTGCTGCTGGTCTATCTCTGATCAGCGCCACCCAGATTGATGAGTTCCGGTTGGGTGCTATCCAGTATCAAGGCCATCAGCCCTGGTTTCCTATTTAAATGGAAATAAACAGATGAAAAGTGAATACAGTTTAAATCTGACTACTCTGGGTGCATTGGGCTCAAGTGCCCAGGAGCCGCATGGCTCTGAGGGTGCTCCGGACGGCACGGGTGGAGAACAAGCTCATCACTCTCGGAAAGCTCTAGAAGCATCAGTGTGGCTGCTGTTCCAGGATGGAAAGCAACCGCATCTGTGTCCTGTTGGCTTCGGTGTGTCTCCAGTGCCCAGGTTTGGGCTTAGGATTCAGTCAGTGCTCAATACATGTTTGAAGGGGAGCGGGGAGGGGGGACAGAGCAGAGGAACTCTTCTAAGAATCAAGGTTCCCCATCCGACAGACACTCCAAGTTCTGCCCTTAGATACTCATCCCCACAGCATTTACATTAGTGAAAACAGAAAAATATCCTCAAAGTGAAGAGAAGAAATTAAGGAAAAAGATTATGGTTGGGGATTTCCCAGGGGGTAACCGTGGTTGAGTTCTACCCGACCAGCGTCCCTGCTCCAAGTCTGTGAGCCTCTGTTTTATCAGTAAGTTCACTCGTGTCACTTCTTTTCAGAGTCCCCATGTAAGGGATGTCACAGGTTTCTCTCGTCTGGCGGAGTTCACTCCGTGGACACTCTCAGGTCCATCCATGTTGCTGCAAAGGGCATGAGTTCATTATTTCTTTTTTAAACATTTATTTATTTATTCATTTCGGGGGGGTGGGGGGGGCGCTTCTATTGGTCTTTCACTTGTCCATTTCTCATCCATCTTTGTTCTTTGGCCCGTGTGGGCCTCCCATCGCGGTGGCGTCTGTCATCGCAGAGCACCGGCTCTGGCATTGTATGATGTTGATCATTCTTATTTTGCTGGGAGAAAACAGGTGCCTGGGCTGCACATACAAGGAAGAAACCCCGAAACAATGAAACGCTGTGTGTGGACTCAGAAAGATGCTACTGCCTTCTAGTGGCTTTAGCCCCGGAGCCCCTCTCTGTTTCTCTGTTTCTTCATTCCTCTTCAGGTTCGTTCGTGGTTGGTCAGGCATGGACACAAGCCACTCACTTGCTGCTGGTCTATCTCTGATCAGCGCCACCCAGATTGATGAGTTCCGGTTGGGTGCTATCCAGTATCAAGGCCATCAGCCCTGGTTTCCTATTTAAATGGAAATAAACAGATGAAAAGTGAATACAGTTTAAATCTGACTACTCTGGGTGCATTGGGCTCAAGTGCCCAGGAGCCGCATGGCTCTGAGGGTGCTCCGGACGGCACGGGTGGAGAACAAGCTCATCACTCTCGGAAAGCTCTAGAAGCATCAGTGTGGCTGCTGTTCCAGGATGGAAAGCAACCGCATCTGTGTCCTGTTGGCTTCCGGTGTGTCTCCAGTGCCCAGGTTTGGGCTTAGGATTCAGTCAGTGCTCAATACATGTTTGAAGGGGAGCGGGGAGGGGGGACAGAGCAGAGGAACTCTTCTAAGAATCAAGGTTCCCCATCCGACAGACACTCCAAGTTCTGCCCTTAGATACTCATCCCCACAGCATTTACATTAGTGAAAACAGAAAAATATCCTCAAAGTGAAGAGAAGAAATTAAGGAAAAAGATTATGGTTGGGGATTTCCCAGGGGGTAACCGTGGTTGAGTTCTACCCGACCAGCGCAGGGAGCTCCGCTGGCTTAATTCCAGGTCAGGGAGCTAAGGGCCCGCGTGCCGTGTCGCGCAGCCGAAAGACTGAGACATGTATGTGTAGGTGATGGTGGTGGACGCGTGAGGAGGGCCACTGTCGCTCTGAGACACACAGGCCATTGCAGAGCTACCGGTCTTTTTTTTTTTTAACAGTTTTACTTCATTGTATATATATATATATACATATATTTTAATTTTGGCCTCTTTTATTGGTCCTTCATTTACTTATTTTCATCCATTTTTATTTTTTTTTGGCCATTTCTATTGTTCTTTATTTATTCTCATCCATCTTTGTTCTTTGGCCTGTGTGGGCCTCCCATCGCAGTGGCCTCTCTCCTTGCAGAGCACCGGCTCTGGGCGCATGCGCTCCAGAGTGCTGGCTCATAATTGGACACATCTGTCCAGCCGCTCCGTGGCACGCGGGATCTTCCCAGGCCAGGGATCGAACCAGCGCCCCCTGGGCTGCAAGGCGGCCCCTTTACCCACTGGGCCACCAGGGAAGTCCTACTTCAATGTTTATTTCTATACGAAACATTTATATGGTTCAAAAGTCAAAGGGTCTAAAAGGCTGTGCAGAAAACATCTCTGCTCCAGGCCTGTCCCCAGGAGACAGATGGCCCCATCTCGAGGCAGCCAGTCTTTGGAGGTACGGCGGCCTCAGCGCTGGGAGACCCTGGCATTTGTGTCCACCTGTGAGAGGTGTAAAGAGACCCTCCCCATTGATCCTGTTCGTTTGTTTTCTTATGCTTTGGCTGTTCTATGCGGCACGTGGGGTCTCAGCTCCCCAACCGTGGACGGAAGCTACAGCCCTAAACCCCTAGATCACCCTCTGTTATTATTAGTAACACACACAGCAGCCTTCAGCAACACTGCCCAGGTGGTCACTTCTTCCACCGGGGCCCATCTTGCAGTCCTATCGTGCAGCCCAGGGCCGGCCCTCCCCTGCGGATCCAGTCCCCTCCTGCTGGACGAGTAGGTTGTTTTTGCTGTGTTGTTTTTCCATCGCTAAGTCGTCTCCGACTCTCTGAGCCCCCAGGGACTGCAGCACACCGGGCTCCCCTGTCCTCCACGACGTCGCAGAGTGTGCTCAAACTCACGTCCATTGAGTCGGTGATGCCATCCAACCCTCTCGTCCTCTGTCGCCCGCTTCCCTTCCTGCCCTCCGTCTCTCCAGCATCAGCGTCTTTCCCAGGGAGTCAGCTCTTCCCAACAGGTGGCCAGCGTATTGGAGCTTCAGCAGCTTCAGTCCTTCCAATGCATATTCAAGGTTGGATGGAAATCAACCCTTTGGGACTGCTGGCTTGGGGCGGGGCTTAGACTGCACCTGGGGTGTTTCCCACTGGTGATCAGGGCTTCTGGGGAGGTTTACTGCAAGTGGAGGATTCTAAGGAGGATACAAGGCCACCCTAGGTGCCCCTCGGAGAGAAACATGCCGCCGTGGGAACGGAGAGGATGCTGACGGATGAGGTTACCAGAGATTTTTTTTTCTCTTCCTCACGCTTTGATGTGTCTTCTGAGTTGCACTGGTGTTGCTCTGCAAAGGGAGCTGTTTCCCTGAGAGGATCGTTCCCAGGCTGAAATAAAACTATATTCCTGGAGGGAAGACGGCCTGTGAGACATGCGTGCTCGTGGGGACGTCCCTGGGGGTGCAAGGGCTGAGAGTGCTGCCAGCGCTGGGGGCGCGGATTCCCCCTCTGGCTGGGGAGCTAAGAGCCCACGTGCCCCTCAGCACTGCGTGGGTGCAGACCTGAGAGAAGCGAACGCCAGGCCTCAGATACTGCACAGGCACGTTCCCAGCAGCATGATTCTGAGCATCCAAAGGCAGGAGCCAGGTGAGGGCGTCGGCGGCTGAAAACCGGGTCCTCCCACCCAGGAGGAGGTGCTGGAGACTCTGAAGTCTATCTCCACAGCGGACGGACCTGGAGGACATGATGCTCAGGGAGGGAAGCAGACACGGAAGGACACGCAGGACTCCACTCACAGGAGGTCCTGGAGGAGTCAGACCCACACAAACAGGAAGTGGACAGTCAGCCAGGGGCTGGGGGAGGGCGAGGAGTCAAGGTTTCCTGGGGACAGAGCTCCATTCTGCAGATAACAGGGCTGGCGAAGGACCGTGTGAATGTGCTTCGTGCCACGGAGCTGTGCACCTACACGCGGTCCAGACGGTGAATTTATGGGTGCATTTTACCACGATAAAATACATGAATAAGGCCTTCTCCTGGTGGTCCAGTGGATAAGGACATCGCCTTGCAGTGCAAGGGGCGCCGGTTCGATCCCTGGCCTGGGAAGATCCCACGTGCCGCGGAGCGGCTGGACTGATGTGTCCAATCACCGAGCCGGAGCTCCAGAGCGCATGCGCCCAGAGCCAGTGCTCTGCGACAACAGAGGCCACCGCGATGGGAGGCCCACAGGAGCCAAAGAACAAAGACAGATGAAAATAGAGAAATGAAAGACCAATAGAAGTGGCCCGCCCGCTCCCCTCCCTCCCCAACCCGACCTCCGCCCCAAATAAATAAATAAATAAATAAATCTTTTTTTTTTTTTTTAAATACATGAATAAAACCTCATGAAACCGGGCGGTGGGGGAGGGCCGCGGGTGGCTGGGCAGCACCAGCGTCTGGGTCCTGGGACTCGTGTCTTGAAACTGCTTTTAGGATTTGACCAAGAGTGTCTGCATCTTCATTCTGCGCCGACGTGTCTGGGTCCTGTGACCCGTCCTGGGCTGGGGAAGGGCCACACGCGTGGTCAGGGTCTGGGACCCCAGGGCTGGTGGAGACGCACCCCCGTAGGCACGGTGGTCTGTGCCCCGCCCCAAAGAGGGAATGAGACCGGTCAGGAAGTGGGCTTCTGACAGGACTGGGCAAGGAAGGAAGTGGGGGGCGGGTGTCTGAAAATAGCGCTGCTCACCCACTGACTGGTGGGAGGCGGGGAGGGGAGCGTGCATGGGGCTTTTCTGAGGAAGCCCCCTCCCCGGAACCCCGCTCCACTCTCCCCGGACACAGCCGGACCCCGCGCCCTCTCCCTGAGCAGTTGGGTTTCAGACCAAAGAGGTGGGGGTCCAGCCTGGGAGCTGGGAGGAGGGGACGCCAGCAGGACAGGTAAGGGCACAGCTATACACAGGTGCTCCCCAGAAAGAGACGAAGGCTCAGCATGGTGGAGGCCGGGACGTCTCTCCCTCCGCAGCCGTGAGCTGCACACTCAGAGGAGCAGGTGCTGGAAAGCCAAGGATGGGAGGTGACGGGCAGAGGGGACAGATGCCTCCTTCCTTTGCCTTGCGTTGTGTTCAAGTCCACAGTGTCCATTCCAATGAGCGCCCCATCCGGGAGCCCCCACAGGCACACCCAGAAATGACGCTTCAAAAGGAAGGTCAGTGGAGTCCGCTTGGCACTGCAAGGGGCACCAGTTCCATCCCTGGCCCAGGAAGATCCCTCATGCTGTAGAGCGACTGGACCAGTGTGTCCAATTAGGAGCTAGCACTCTGGAGTGCAGGCGCCCAGAGCCGGTGCTCCGCAACGAGAGGGGCCACTGCAGTGGGAGACCCACATAAGCCAAAGAATAAGGATGGATGAAAATAGATAAGTAAAACACCAATATAAGAGGCCAACTTTTAAAAGAAAAAAAAAAAGGAGAAAAAATGTAATACAATTCAAACCAGCATGCATGGCTCATTCCAGCTCCTTCACTGCAAAGCTCGGGGGCAGGGCCTGCTTCAGCTGCTCCGCCTTCTCTTGGTCTGTGCTGACCAGGGTGTACAGGAAGCTGCTGCATCGAACTTTGCACTTCACGTCATCCTCGTCTTCCCGACACATCTGGCGTCCTTCCCCCAGGCCATGAGCAGGAAGTCCCTGATTTCCTGGATTTTGCGAGACATGGCGACAAGGCCTGGAAAACATGACCGGAACCTGGGAGTGGCAAGAAGCGAAGAGACTTGAGACTTGTACCATTTAAGTGAGCAAATTGCAGGGCACGAGGCTGTATCTCAATGTGAAAGTCAGCTCGGTCACGTCCACTCTTGGCCATTCCCGTGGGCGAGCCATGGCCTTCTCCAGGCAGGAACACGGGAGTGGGTAGCTGATCCCTTCTCCAGGGAATCTTCCCCGCCCAGGGATGCAACCCTGGTCTCCCACATCACAGGTGGATTCTTTACCATCTGAGCCGCCAGGGGAGCCCTGAAAGTGAACGTCGCTCAGTTGCTTTCGCTACGCATGCCCGAATCACTGTGGCTCCAGACCCGCAAGAGGAAGCCTGGGCCACAGACCATGCTGCCTGCGGCCGGTAGATGGCGACGGTGCCCGCTCGACCCTGGAGGGCCGGGGAAGGGGCGCAGGGCTGGGGTGAGGGGGAGACGCGAGAGCTCGGAGCTGCCAAGGTAGCAGTAAGAACGAGACCGGTCACGTGCACTGTGCTCCCACAGGTGTGGGGATACCGCGGTGACAACATTTCCAGCCATCTTGGAGCAGACATTCGACATCAGCTACCACCAGCTAGGGACCAGGTGCCGATCCACGTCTGGAGATTAAGATCCCATATGCTGCAAGGAAAGGTCCCAGGCTGCAACTAAGACCTGGTGCAACCAAATAAAAAAAAAAGGAGAAAAGCGCTAAGTGTGTCCAATTAGGAGCTAGCACTCTGGAGTGCAGGCGCCCAGAGCCGGTGCTCCGCAACGAGAGGGGCCACTGCAGTGGGAGACCCACATAAGCCAAAGAATAAGGATGGATGAAAATAGATAAGTAAAACACCAATATAAGAGGCCAACTTTTAAAAGAAAAAAAAAAAGGAGAAAAAATGTAATACAATTCAAACCAGCATGCATGGCTCATTCCAGCTCCTTCACTGCAAAGCTCGGGGGCAGGGCCTGCTTCAGCTGCTCCGCCTTCTCTTGGTCTGTGCTGACCAGGGTGTACAGGAAGCTGCTGCATCGAACTTTGCACTTCACGTCATCCTCGTCTTCCCGACACATCTGGCGTCCTTCCCCCAGGCCATGAGCAGGAAGTCCCTGATTTCCTGGATTTTGCGAGACATGGCGACAAGGCCTGGAAAACATGACCGGAACCTGGGAGTGGCAAGAAGCGAAGAGACTTGAGACTTGTACCATTTAAGTGAGCAAATTGCAGGGCACGAGGCTGTATCTCAATGTGAAAGTCAGCTCGGTCACGTCCACTCTTGGCCATTCCCGTGGGCGAGCCATGGCCTTCTCCAGGCAGGAACACGGGAGTGGGTAGCTGATCCCTTCTCCAGGGAATCTTCCCCGCCCAGGGATGCAACCCTGGTCTCCCACATCACAGGTGGATTCTTTACCATCTGAGCCGCCAGGGGAGCCCTGAAAGTGAACGTCGCTCAGTTGCTTTCGCTACGCATGCCCGAATCACTGTGGCTCCAGACCCGCAAGAGGAAGCCTGGGCCACAGACCATGCTGCCTGCGGCCGGTAGATGGCGACGGTGCCCGCTCGACCCTGGAGGGCCGGGGAAGGGGCGCAGGGCTGGGGTGAGGGGGAGACGCGAGAGCTCGGAGCTGCCAAGGTAGCAGTAAGAACGAGACCGGTCACGTGCACTGTGCTCCCACAGGTGTGGGGATACCGCGGTGACAACATTTCCAGCCATCTTGGAGCAGACATTCGACATCAGCTACCACCAGCTAGGGACCAGGTGCCGATCCACGTCTGGAGATTAAGATCCCATATGCTGCAAGGAAAGGTCCCAGGCTGCAACTAAGACCTGGTGCAACCAAATGAACGAAAAAGAAAAAAAAAAGAGAGAGAGAGATTGCCCGCTGATGTAAATGCTGCAAAAAGAATAAAATAAAGAGTGGGCCAGCTGAAGCTCCAATACTTTGACCACCTGATGTGAAGAGCCAACTCACTAGAGAAGACCCTGTTGCTGGGAGAGATGGAGGGCAGGAGGGGAAGGGGGCCGAGGATGAGAGGGCTGGATGGCACCACCGACTCCATGGACGTGAGCTTGGGAAACCTGAGGGCAGTGATGGAGGCCAGGGAAGCCTGCCGTGCTGAGAGCTGGACACGACTTAGCTATTGAACAGCAACGACATGTGATGTGTGTGTGAGAGAGAGTCACAGAGTCCTCTTAGAATCTGGGTCGCAGGGCAGGGACTGGCTTATTTTTTTATTTTATTTTTTTATGGTCCAGATTTTTTTTTTTTAATCCTTTTTTTTCTGGGGGTGGTGGGGGTAGGGAGGGGAACGGGTGGGCCACTTCTATTGGTCTTTCATTTCTCTATTTTCATCCGTCTTTGTTCTTTGGCTCCTGTGGGCCTCCCATCGCGGTGGCCTCTGTTGTTGCAGAGTGCCGGCTCCAGGTGCATGCGCCCAAGAGCTCCAGCTCAGTAGTTGGACACATGGGTCCAGTCGCTGCACAGCACATGAGATCTTCCTAGGCCAGGGATCGAACCGGCGCCTTTTGCATGGCAAGGCGGTGTCCTTACCCACTGGACCACCAGGGTAAGCCCAGGGACTGGCTTATTGAGTGTCCAGTAACTTCTGGGAAGTGGGATCTTGCAGTTTTGGGTTTTTTTTGGCCACTTCTATGGATCTTTCATTTATTTATCTTTGTTCTTTAGCCCGTGTGGGCCTCCCATCGAGGCGGCCTCTCTCCTCGCAGAGCACCAGCTCCGAGTGCATGCACTCCAGAGCTCCGGCTTGGTCGTTGGACACATCGATCCAGCCGCTCCGCGGCACGTGGGCTCTTCCCAGGCCAGGGATCGAACCAGCGCCCCTTGCACTGCAAGGCAGTGTCCTTACCCACTGGACCACCAGGGAAGCCCTCTTGCAGCTTTAATGAGCCTTCCCTGGGCAGCTGAAGGCAGCCCTGCCTCCACCCGCTGACAACCTATTTCCAGGAAGATCCCTACAGCGGCCGGAAACACCTGGGTCCCACACAGATGCCCACAGCAGCACCAGAAAGGCAACAGGATGAAGAGCCTGCTACACACAGGCCACACAGCCTGGCCCAAGAAATTGTGACTTTGGCCTCAGCCCCACAGAGAGGGGTGAGAGGAGCCTTTCCCCACCAGGGTGCGTTTGTCCACCGCCTGCCCGGCAGAGGAGGAAGGCCGCTGCCCCAGGCTTCCGACTGACTCGAGGCTCATTCTCCTGCCATTCAGCCGGTAGTGGGTGAACCGGTTCCGTGGTGCTGCCCCCTTTCGGTGCTGGACTCTAAGCCACCGCCACGGGTTTTGGGGGTATTGTGAGATGTGTGGATGAGGGACAACGTCAAGAGAAAAGGGACCCTGACTCGAATTCCACTAAACCAAAAAAACAAGTACAGATGCTAAGGTGGGGAGTGGATGAATCGGGAGATTGAAATTGAAATGTATATATATATATATATACACACACACACTATTAATACTATGTGTAAAGTGTGAACACGGCTGTGCAAGTGCCAGTCAACTGCCCGCTTCCCCGCTTTTCTGTCTACACTCAGAGGTGGAACTGCTGGCTTTGGGGTACGTCTTTGTTCTCGTCTGACCTCCTGAAGAAGCACCACGATGTCGGGCACAGCAGCAGTGCCGTTCCACACTTTACATCCCTATCTGTGTGTCCTTTTGCATTTTGAGAAATTAAAAATAAGCAGGAGAATAGTTTGAAGAGATTCATCTTTTAGATGCAAAAAATCTAAGCCTTGCTTTTACTGACATACTAATTAAAGAGCAATTTAAAAAATCAGTGGGGAATTCCCTAGCAGTTCAGTGGTTAGGACTCCAGGCTTTCGCTGCCAAAGGCCAAAGTTCAATCCCTGGTTGGGGAACTAAGATCCCACATGCTGCGTGGTTTGGTCAAAAAGGGGCTTCCCTGGTGGTCCAGTGGGTAAGGACACCGCCTTGCTGTGCAAGGGGCGCCGGTTCAATCCCTGGCCTGGGAAGATCCCACTTGCCATGGAGCAGCTGGACTGATGTGTCCAGTTACTGAGCCGGAGCTCTGGAGCGCATGCGCCCAGAGCCGGTGCTCTGTGACAACAGAGGCCACCGCGACGGGAGGCCCGCACGGGCCAAAGAACAAAGATGGATGAAAATAGACAAATGAAAGACCAACAGAAGTAGCCTGCCTTCTCCCCCCCCCCCCCCCCCCCCCCCCCCAAAATAAATAAATAAATAAAAATCTTAAAAAAAAAAAAAGAAGTGCCTCCCCCCAAAAGACTACACCAAAAATTAAAAATAAAAAATCAGCAAAGTAGGAACTCTTAGCTCACTTGAGTGGGACACCCAGGGATAGAAAAATGTCTTAAAAAGAAAGAAAGTTAAACTAAAGCACACAGTTATCTGACTTTTCATTTAGGAAAAAGAGTGACTGGCTTCAAGCAGAACGGGAGAACGGTTTCCTGGACGCTGTTTACTGCAAGAGTAGACTGAAACATCAGGTGATGTTTTGTAAATTAAGAGGAGAAACACAGGGCTTCCCCTGGTGGCCCAGTGGGTAAAGAGTCCGCCTTGCAGTGCAAGGGGCGCCGGTTCGATCCCTGGCCTGGGAAGATCCCACGTGCCGTGGAGCGGTTGGACCGATGTGTCCCATTACGAGCCAGTGCTCTGGTGCCCAGAGCCCATGCAGCGAGAGAGGCCACTGCAATGGGAGGCCCACACAGGCCAAAGAACAAAGATGGATGAAAAATAAGTAAATATAAAGAGGTCAAAATTGAGAGAGAGGGAGAGAGAGGAGAAACACAGGGGAGTCCTGCAAGGTTGACGAGCTGGCGTGGTGGGTATTCCAGGAGGAGGTTCTCCCCTTCAGCCACCTGCTTCCAAGGGCAGACATTGGATGGATCTTGGCAGCGGATTCCTTGGTTCTTGCAGGAGGCAAGCAGGGGAAAAAACGGAAAGATGGAACATTCCCCCCTTCTGGGTCCTCTTAGAGGTAAGTCTTTCTCCTCTTAGCAGCAAGGTGAACCAAGGTCTTCCATTCCCTGCACTGTGGAGAACTTGGGTGCTGTTTGGGGGGGTCCTGTGCATTGTAGAGTGTTCAGCAGCGTCCCAGGTTTTGATGCCAGGAGGACCCCCCAGGGGCAACCACCACAGCTGTCCTCAGACATCGCCTAGTGTTCCCTAGGAGTAGAGGGACACATTGCCCCTGGTTAAGACTCTCGGGGCTTATTCTCTTTAACTAGAACGAATAATTGGATTTGCTCATAACATTAGCATGGTTTGCCTGGGAGAATCAAGAGATTCCAGTCGCCTACTGCAGAGATGGGAAAACGAGGCGGGGTCGGCGGGGCCCCAGACCAGAATTAGAAGCCAACCTTAGGCAGCTCTCTGGAGCCACGTGGCCGCAGGAAACTGCCCTGTGGGGCTGACTGGAGCAGGTGGCATGTGCCCCTCGGGCTCGGACTCTCCCCTCTGCTAGTTTCCCAAAGGGGCCCCAGGCGCCGGCTTTTCCCGCCGCCCCGTGGGATCTCGAACCCTCCACGCAGAGCTCGCCTCTTCCACCCGCGGGTCACGGGAGCGGCTCTCGGGAAAGAGGAGGGGGCAGGCGGAGGCGGCGCGCGCGGCCTTGTGGGGATTGGAGTCCCGGCCCCGCCTCGGCCTCGCGTCGGCTCCGCCCCTGGAACTACGCTCCCGTCGTGCCTCGCGGCTCCAGGCGGTGGCGGAGGCCGGGCAGGCGGGCTGGTTGCTAAGACTTGGAGAAGCGCGGCGCTTCCGTCCGGCTCCCCAGGTAAGCACACGGCCCGGGGTCTCGGGGTTTTGCGACCCAGGCTCCCGCGGAGGGCGAGGGGGTGGGGGCGCGGCTGCGGAGGGGCGCCGGCCACTCGGGGCGCCGGGAGGCCGGCCGGGCCGGGATCGCGCGCGCGCGCACGTACCGGGCGAGCGCGGTGGGACGCGTGTGCCTGCGGGGCGGCCGGGCCGCGGACCCCAAGTCGGCGCCCATCGCCTTTCTGCGCGTGCGCCCGGCCCTGCCGTCCGTGGGGGAGACCCCGTGTCCCAGCTGCTTCCGGTGCGCCTGGCCTTGGGTCTTCTTGGCCAGCCTTCTGCCCCCGTGCCGTGCCTTTACCGGCTTCCCGCCCGTTTGGGTAAAAGGCCCCAGTCTTTCTGTCCTGTGGGTGCTCAGTCGTCGCCGGCTCTTCGACTTCATGAACTGTGTGTGGCTCCCCGGGCTTTTACGTCCATGGGATTTCCCAGGCAAGAATGCTGGAGTGGGTTGCCATGTCCTTCTCCGGGAATCTGTCCCACCTAGGGATCGAACCCGGAGTCTGGGGTGCGACTGGGAAGCCCTCGGGCTTATTCTTTTCTAGAACGAATAATTGGATTTGCTCATAACATTAGCATGGTTTGCCTGGGAGAATCAAGAGATTCCAGTCGCCTACTGCAGAGATGGGAAAACGAGGCGGGGTCGGCGGGGCCCCAGACCAGAATTAGAAGCCAACCTTAGGCAGCTCTCTGGAGCCACGTGGCCGCAGGAAACTGCCCTGTGGGGCTGACTGGAGCAGGTGGCATGTGCCCCTCGGGCTCGGACTCTCCCCTCTGCTAGTTTCCCAAAGGGGCCCCAGGCGCCGGCTTTTCCCGCCGCCCCGTGGGATCTCGAACCCTCCACGCAGAGCTCGCCTCTTCCACCCGCGGGTCACGGGAGCGGCTCTCGGGAAAGAGGAGGGGGCAGGCGGAGGCGGCGCGCGCGGCCTTGTGGGGATTGGAGTCCCGGCCCCGCCTCGGCCTCGCGTCGGCTCCGCCCCTGGAACTACGCTCCCGTCGTGCCTCGCGGCTCCAGGCGGTGGCGGAGGCCGGGCAGGCGGGCTGGTTGCTAAGACTTGGAGAAGCGCGGCGCTTCCGTCCGGCTCCCCAGGTAAGCACACGGCCCGGGGTCTCGGGGTTTTGCGACCCAGGCTCCCGCGGAGGGCGAGGGGGTGGGGGCGCGGCTGCGGAGGGGCGCCGGCCACTCGGGGCGCCGGGAGGCCGGCCGGGCCGGGATCGCGCGCGCGCGCACGTACCGGGCGAGCGCGGTGGGACGCGTGTGCCTGCGGGGCGGCCGGGCCGCGGACCCCAAGTCGGCGCCCATCGCCTTTCTGCGCGTGCGCCCGGCCCTGCCGTCCGTGGGGGAGACCCCGTGTCCCAGCTGCTTCCGGTGCGCCTGGCCTTGGGTCTTCTTGGCCAGCCTTCTGCCCCCGTGCCGTGCCTTTACCGGCTTCCCGCCCGTTTGGGTAAAAGGCCCCAGTCTTTCTGTCCTGTGGGTGCTCAGTCGTCGCCGGCTCTTCGACTTCATGAACTGTGTGTGGCTCCCCGGGCTTTTACGTCCATGGGATTTCCCAGGCAAGAATGCTGGAGTGGGTTGCCATGTCCTTCTCCGGGGAATCTGTCCCACCTAGGGATCGAACCCGGATCTTCCGTGTCTCCAGCATTGGCAGGCGGGTTCTTTACCGCTGAGCTACCTGGGAAGCCCTCAAAATGGATAGTTTTTACTAATCCTTAAGCAAGTGTGAGTTTTCAAGGCCTTTTAAAAATCTGGCCTTGGGGTTTCTGCCACACCCCACGCGCACACAGTTCTCGAACTGTCTAGCCCAGAGGCCCACTTGCAGGGTGGCCAGGTTAGAAGCAAGTAAATATGCAGATTGCCCCATCAGATTAGAATTTTGTGTTACCGACACATACATGCATATGAGTCCACATTTTAGTAGGTCTCAAAGGTGGCGCGGGTCATGCTTGTGCTAAGGTGTCGTCTGCTCAAGTGGGCTCACGTTACGGGGGCGTCCTGGCTGTTGTCTGGGGACCCTGCGCTGTTGGGAAGCTGGTCAGAAGTGTACGTTGCCAGTCCCACCCTCTTCCGTGGCGCCGAGTCCTGGATACCGTATTGAAAGCCGTCAGCTGCCTGGGTGGGTCAAGGGTCTGAGCCGACCCCCTCCCCCCGCCCCCGGAGCACGGGCAGCTCTCAGCGGTGCCCCAGCTGTGGACCAGGGAGGGGGACACACCCAGGAAAGGGCTGCAGCGGGCGGAGCCGCCAGGGGCACAGAGGGTGGGCATGGGGAGGTGGGGCGCCCAGAGCTGGGCCGATGCGGGGGGCCCACAGCCGGGTGTGGCTTTGAGGAAGAAAAGAGGAACAGGTCAGCCTCCCAGCACACTGAGGTCCCTGGGGGCTGACCCAGGTGGGCCGCCCCTCCCAGTCTGGGTAGGTCACGCTTCGGGAGGCCTGTGTCTGCTTCTCTCCTGAGCACCGTGTCCTCAGGGTCCGTGCACGGGATAGCAAGCGCCCGCGCTTCTCTTTGCGTGGCGGAGAGGGGCTCCCGAGTGTGGAGGGACCACCTGGTGCTGACGTGTCCCTCTTCCAGGGATGCGGGCGGCGTCTACCTTTGCCGTTCGTACGGCACCATGCAGGTGTGTGCGCCAGTGCCCGTGTGGACGCGCGGTTCAGATCTCGGGCACCCAAGAGTGGGGTCGCGGGCCGGAGGATGGCCTCCCGTGGCTTTTGTCCTCCCGGAGGGTGGGCCGCTGTGCGTGCGGCGTTCCAAGGGAGGCCTCCTGTGTCTGTCCCCTGTTTTGTTTCAGTCGGACAGAGGTCGCGGTCTCAAGGGACAAACGGGCTGTGTCTGTCTCGCCCCGGGGACAATGGGAGCTTCTGTGGCCTGGGGCGGGCTCTGTGCGCCCTGGTGCCCTGCGCACCGTGGGTGCGGGGAGACGATTCGAGCCGGCGCCCTGGACCCTCCTGAGGGCCTGGCCTGCCACGGCGTCCTAGGTGCCCGAGGGGTCCCTCCACACCGCATTTGCCAAGGTTATATCGTGAGCCTCCGAATGGCAGTTGTGAGCGAGGACCGCTTGTGCCGCCCGAGGGGCCCGTGGGCCGGGTGGTGAGCCAGGGCACTTGGCAGCAAAGTGGGCTGTCGGGGAGGGGTGGGAGGGCCTGGGGCCGTCCCAGACGCCGCCAGGGCCCGGGGTGCTGCAGCCACAGCTCCAAGATCCTCCGGAGCTGCTGAAGGTCATCTGTGACGTTTCTGATGTTACTCAGGGCAGCCCGGACCGGTGGGCACATAAAGTGGGACATGGACACAGCAGGCCGTGCGCGGAAGGCCCCGTTTTGAAAACCTGAAGGAAACAATTGAACTTAATCCTGTGTTTAACCGGAGACACGCAGAGGGTCCCCACTTGAGCAGGTCGTCCACATAGCCACCCGGCGGCATCCGCGGGGAACTGGGTCCAGGATCACTAAGGATAACAAGACGCGAGGATCTCCAGGCCCTTGAATCCAGTGGTGTAGGGAGCTGGTCCCGTCTGTGTCCACAGAATACAGAAGGAGGCCAACGAGACCGTCCCGTTCTCTCTGCTGAATTGAGCCTCTGGGATCTAGTACGCGTCTTCACTCGTGGCACTTCTCCCCGCCAGAAAAGCGGCGGGAAGAAAAGACAGCCAGACCAGGCAGGCTTCGACTCTGTGCAGACCTGGAGGCGGTCCGCCGTGAGGGAGACCCCCGCTGCCGGCGCCCCGCGCTCGGCGGGATGAGCCTCCAGACCGCGCACGCTGCCCGCACGACCCCTCCGGCGCGCGAGGCCCAGGATGCTGCCCTGCTCCGGTCTGTGTCTCCCACAGTCGGCGCCCCGCCCAGGATGGACCCCTCCCCGGGCATCGCGGAGCCGCCCCGGGACGCCGAGGCTGGGAGCCCCGAGCAGCAGCCGCCGTGGCGCGTCCTCCCGGTCCTGTCGGAGCAGCAGTCCGGGGCCGTGGAGCTGGTGCTGGCCTACGCCGCCCCCGTCCTGGACAAGAGCCAGACCTCGCGCCTGCTCAGAGAGGTGGCGGCCGTGCACCCGCTGCCCGCACAGCCTCACCTCAAGCGGGTGCGGCCCAGCCCCGACCCCGGCCGCCCGCACGCGCTGGACATGCTGCTGTGCCTGGCGGGGCCGGACGGCGGGGCGCGCTCGCTGGCCGAGCTCCTCCCGCAGCCGGACGTGGACGCCCGCGGCCTGGGGCCGCCCTTCCTGGTGCCCGTGCCGGCCCGGCCGCCGCTGACCCGGGACCAGTTCGAGGAGGCGCGGGCCCACTGGCCCACCACCTTCCACGAGGACCGGCAGGTGACCCGGGCCCTGGCCGGCTGCCTCTTCTCGGCCCAGGAGCGGGCCGCCATGCAGGCCCACATGGAGCGGGCCGTGTGGGCCGCGCGGCAGGCCGCCGCCAGGGGCCTGCGGGCCGTGGGCGCGGTGGTGGTGGACCCGGCCTCGGGCCGGGTGCTGGCCACCGGCCACGACTGCAGCAGCGCCGCCCGCCCGCTGCTGCACGCCGCCATGGTGTGCCTCGACCTGGTGGCCCGGGGCCAGGGCCGCGGCGCCTACAGCCTGGCGGCCCACCCCGCCTGCTCCTCCGCGCCGGCCGTGCGGGCGGGCTCCGCACACAGGCTGGACGAGGGCCAGGACGGGCTGCCCTACGTGTGCACCGGCTACGACCTGTTCCTCACCCGCGAGCCCTGCGCCATGTGCGCCATGGCGCTGGTGCACTCCCGCGTGCGGCGCGTCTTCTACGGGGCGCCCTCGCCCGACGGCGCGCTCGGCACCCGCTTCCGCCTGCACGCCCGGCCCGACCTCAACCACCGCTTCCAGGCCTTCCGCGGCGTGCTGGAGGCCCAGTGCCGCCGGCTGGACCCCGACGGGCCGGGCCCCCAGGCGTAGGCGCCGGCGGACCTGCCCCGGCCTCCCTCGCGTCGCCGGCTCGTGGGCACGTGCGCGGTTCCTGTGCCCGCGGGGCGTCCCTCTCGGGTGACCTCTTCCTTAGAGACGGGCAGCAGCCAGGCGCCTCCGCCCCGCCCCCCGGGCCGCCGGCATCGTGTCCCCTCTTCTCGGGGGTCAGGAAACAGCTCTGACGTGTGGAAATAAAGAACTGAAACCAGCATGTTGTCTGTTGACAGCGGCGTGGGGCCCTGGTGGCGGAGGGTCCGCAGGTCAGGGTGGTCATCTCGCCGACACCTGGGTACACGGGGAGGCGAGCGCCTGAGCCGTGCGTGGACGAGGCGGGGCCCCGCGTCTGGACGGCTGGGCTGGACTCCGGGGAGAAGGCCCTCCCGCCTGGACTCGGCTGCCCGCGTCCGTCTCCTGTCCTTCTCACGTGGCCGGAGGGGGTCTGCCTGCCCCGGCGGGGTCAGCCCGAGAACCCGTGTGTGGGGCTGCGAGCCGCGGGGCCCTGAGACACCCTGCCTGAGCCCCCCGTGCGCCCCCAGCCCAGGGCTGCTCCCAGCTGGGGGGCTGGGCAGGGGGATGCCCAGGGGGCTGCCCGAGCCGGAGCGGTGGGTGGACGATGGGCCTGCGGGCAGGAGGGCCAGGCGGAGCTAGGCTGTGGGTCCTGGGGGTGCCCCCTCTGAGACGGGGCCACTGTGGACCGCAGGGTTCTTGGTCACTGGGTCTTCCCTCCCACCCCAGACCCTTCTCCAGTCAGGGCTCTGCGCCCGCTTGGTGCCCGGCGCTGGGGGTAGTGCCAGCCCAGACTTGCCGCGAGGGTGGGGCGGGTGCCAGGCGGGCCGCGTTGCCGGGCCCGCTTCCTGTGGACGGCAGTGGCCGCTCACAGGGCTCTTGTGAAACCGGTCATGCCTCGAGGGGCTGCTCCACGGCACCGGCTTCTGGGCGCCGCCTGGGCAGGCCCGCTGGGTCCCTGGCCTGTCCCTGGGTGTTTCGCTTGGGTGGCGATGAGGTCCTCGGCCTTGCGAGGACCACAGGGACAAAAGCCGTGGAGCAGAGAGGTGGTGTCCTTTGCCTGAGGTCGCACAGCAGTGAGTGTGGACGCAGTTCTTGGTGACTCCCGATACTCTGTGCCTGTAGGAGGCGCTTGGAGCGCCCATGGATGCAGGGGGGTTGTGGGGCTGGAAGAGGACAGCAAGGAGGGCGGCGGGCGGTGGGTCCCTGGGACCCTCCAGGCTGATGCCCTCCCGCCGTGCTCGTGGCACAGCCGCCTGCGGAGCCGGGGCCCTGACAAGAGGTGGTGACGAGTCCCCCATGTGGGCCTGGGCTGGCCCTGAGCCAAGAGCCCCCACACGGCTGTGGCCTCCGGTGGTCAGGGCTGGGCCTGCAGGTGGTGGTGGGCTCGTGCCCCAGCCCTGGGCCCCCTGACCGTGCCTGTCTCCCCTCCAGGTGGCTGCAGGCTTCCACCCGCACCTGTCGTCACAGCGGAAATGTCAGGTGAGTCCCACTCGCACCCCAGAGCGGGGTCCAGGCTTCTCTGTCCAGCTGGGAGATGCCCAGGCGACTGGGTACACCGTGTCCCCTAGGGGCACAGCCTCAGTGTCCTCCCCGGGTGGAGGTCGGGGTCGCTGTGGCCCAAAGCCAGACGACAGGGAGATGAATCCACACGGGCATTCCGCCTAGCCCGCGAGCCGCCGTGCAGAGGTGGGCAGCGCCAGGCGGCACCCTGTTCCTGTGCTGTGGGCAGAATCATGTCCCCGTGAGGCCCGCCCACTGGCCACCGAGGTGGCACCGGCGCTAAAACAGGGCCTTGCAGAGATGAGCTCAAGCCCCAGCCTTGGAGACATGCGAGATGTGGAGCATTCTGTGTTGAAAAACAGGAAGTTACGGGACTTCCCTGGCAGGCCAGCGGCTAAGACGCCATGCTTCTGTGGCCGGGGCCCGGGTTCATCCCCGGTCAGGGAACTGAGATCCTGCAAGCCTCGCCGTGAGACCAAGAGAACACAGAGCCCCCTGGGGTCTCGACCCCAGGCCCTGGGAAGAGGACCCTCTGGCCGGCACGCCACGAGATGAGTCCCGCTGGAGCAGGTGGACGGAGCCCACAGTGTGTGGACGGCCTGGGCCAGAGGAGACGTGGGCACGGACTCGGGGACGCCGGGAGGACGTGGCCGAGGCCGGAGGGAAGAGTCCACGCGCCCAGGGTGCACGGAGCCTCCGCGGGGAGCGCGGCCCGGGGACACCTGGACCAGGTCGTCCGGCTCCATGGGCTCCCACGTCCTGCGCGCCTCAGCCGGCCCTGGAGACACCGCGTGGTCCCCGGGGCTGAGCTGGCGTGTGTGTGACTCTCGTAAGACGTTGCCCCAGGCGCAGAGACTCCGACACAGTTTGCTCTGAGCCTTCCGGGCGGTCCGGGGGTCAGGACTCTGGCTCCCCCGCTGAGGGCGCAGGTCCCAGACCCAGGTCGAGGACCTCAGAGCCCGCATGCTGGCTGACACGGCCAGAGGCTAAATGAGCACGTAAACAAGAAAACACAGTTTGCTTCCTGACGGTCTGAGGTCGGGAGTCCCGCGTGGGCACCACGGGGCTGAACCCAGGCGCGGGCAGGGCTGGTCTGTCCAGGGAGCCCCGGCGCCCACCTGTCCCTGCTTCCAGAGGCGCCTCCCCGCTCGCAGCCCCCCTGCACCCTCACAGCCGGCAGGGCAGCGCCTCCCGTCTCTGCCTGGACCTGCCCGCTTCCCTTGCACGAGGACCCTGTGCTGGCCCCGGGCCCTGGGGAGTCCAGGGTCGTCCCCGTCTCAGGGCCCTCGGCTTCATCCCTCCCGCAGCGTCCCCTCTGCCCCGTGAGGAGACGCGCCCACAGGCCCCGGGACGCGGGACGGCCCAGCCCCGGGGCCACCGCGGGCTGACCGCCGCGTGGGCCTTCCGCCCCTCCCGTCCCCGCAGCAAAGGAGAACAACTTCCCGCCGCTGCCCAAGTTCATCCCGCTGAAGCCCTGCTTCTACCAGAACTTCTCCGATGAGATCCCCGTGGAGCACCAGGTCCTGGTGAAGAGGATCTACCGCCTGTGGATGTGTGAGTGGGGGTGGGGCCGCGCCACCCAGAGACCCAGGCCCGGACAGGCCCGGCCGGGGCCGCGCGGAGCCGGGGCAGCCTGCAGGTCGGGGCACAGAGGGCCTCTCCCCTGGGGGCTCAGCGGTGGAGACCCTGCCGGCCGGAGCAGGAGCCACAGGGGATGCGGGCTCAGTCCTGGGGCGGGAAGATCCCCTGGGGCGGGGAATGGCGACCCGCTCCAGCGTTCCTGCCTGGAAAATTCCGTGGTCGGGGAGCCTGGCGCGCTCCAGCCCGTGGGGTCACGGAGCTGGTCCTGACGGGTGAGCTGTCGGCGGTGGGCACCGCGCCCCGGGCCCGCCCTCCTGCTCAGCGTCCCCGCTCTGCCCTCCCCCAGTCTACTGCGCCACGCTCGGCGTCAACCTCGTCGCCTGCCTGGCCTGGTGGATCAAGGGCGGCTCGGGCGCCAACTTCGGCCTGGCCCTGGTCTGGCTGCTCCTCTTCTCGCCCTGCAGCTATGTGTGCTGGTTCCGGCCCGCCTACAAGGCCTTCCGGTGAGTGGGGCCGGCCCGCCCGCCAGGAGCCCTGGGGAGGGTCTGGGCCGCTGGGGGCGCAGAGGAGACCCGGTGGCCTCAGCCGCCAGCGCCCCTCCGGCCCAGCCCTGCGAGCGAGCCCCAGCCCTTCCTCACGTCCAGTTTGGGTGAGGCCGTGGACCGGCGTCCGCGCCCAGCTCTGTTCCGTTCGTCTCCTAACAACTGCGTAGAGACACGGTACGGACCAGCCAGCTCACCTGCTGGGTGGCTCAGCGGGCCTAGCGTTTACACAAGGCTGGACGAGCAGCACCGCCAACTCCAGAGCGTTCCGTCGGCCCGACGAGAAACCCGTCCCCGTTCGCACCGTCCTCTCCCCCGCCCCGACCGAGAACCCCCTCTCTGTCTGCGGATCTGCGTTCCGGGCATTTCCCGTCAGTGGGGTCACCCCTCGTGTGGCCTCCTGTCTGCTTCTCTCCCCGAGCGCCGTGTCCTCGGGGTCCGGCCCGCGGCGGCCGGTGCCAGGGCGTCTCCCTGGAGGGCGCGTGGTGCCCTGGTGCAGGGGCCGCGTGTCCTGCTCCGTCCTGTGGCCGCGCCTGGGCTGCTGCCCCCTTCTGGCCGCTGTGAATATCGTGCCCAGCCAGCCCCCCGCACTCGACGTGTGCCGGCTCGGCCGGGTCCCCCAGTCCCAGGTCTTCAGTGGGGCTCAGACGGGGCCCCTGGGGCCCTTTGGAGACAGGAAACCTGCCCACCTGTGCTGAGTGAAGGTGGGGCTTGGCCTGAGGTCCCAGGCTGGTTCCAGCAGCCGGGTCTCGGAACGGGGTCCCCGAGGGCTTTGCGGCAGCCAGGGAGCAGCCCTGCCCACCAGGTCCCCTCCCGTCCTCCGTCCCAGGTCCCCCTCGCCTGCCCTCCTCGTGTGAGTCGACGTGGCCCGGGCGAGCCTGCAGCCTCGCTCGTCCGGGCAACAGAGCCCCTGACACCCACCGATCCTCCCCGACTGGACTCGGGGTGCGGGGGACCTTAGGACTCAGGGGCTCCTGACTTCTCCCTGCGAGGAGCGTGCCAGGTGTTGTCCTCGCCCGCCTTCCGCCTGCGCCCGCCCCTCGGCTGTCCCATCCTCTGCCGCGCCCCCGCGTCCGCCCTGACAAAGGCAGTTTTCTTCCTTCAGGTCCGACAGCTCGTTCAACTTCATGGCGTTTTTCTTCATCTTCGGAGCCCAGTTCGTCCTGACCATCATCCAGGCCGTCGGGTTCTCTGGATGGGGCGCGTGGTAAGCACGTGGGGTCAGCCGTGGGGACACGCGTCAGGCGCAGGACAGGTGTGAGCGCGGGCTGAGCGCTGTGACCAGGACCCCAAAGCCCCGACGGCCAGACGAGGGTGATGTCTGCGGCTCGCCCTTGTACATCCCCCACCCGGGGCAGGGCCGGCTTGACCCGGGCACGTGGGCGCTGTGCTGGTCACGGCACTTGGGGCACCTGGGAGCCCGTGCGCTGTGAGTCCCAGGGCGGCTGGGGGGCCGCGCCCCGTCCCTGGGAAGAGCGTCCTCCCTTTGTTTGCTCTGGGTGTTTACACATGAGCTGTGTGCGGCTGCTGGAGTGACCTACCCCACGTTCAGCGACTTCAGACGTGCTTTCCGTGTGACCTGGAGCCCACGGGTGGGTGGGGCTGGTCCCCCAGAGGGCCGCCCGCAGGCCCACAGGCCCCTCGGGGCGGCCGAGCGCCGGGGCTCAGGGCTGCTGGGGAGCTGCTGGGACACCCCGCCAGCCCCGGGCCCGGGCGTGTGTCCCTCCCCACTGGCCCCAGGCGTGCACCGTCGGCTGGGCGAACGCTGCCCTGTGAGTCCATCCAGAGGGACGTGTCTGTGTGTAAAAGGCCACGGCCACGCCCCCACCAGGAGACGGTATGACTAGACGCTCGAGCAGACCGTCCTGCGTGCTCGTGACCTCACACGGGGCTCCTTCGCGGTTCGGGTCCAGGGCAGAGCGATGACCCTGAGCCGCCTGCCCACGCGTGTGACACCCCGGCCCCCACGGGACGTGGTGGGCACCGTGCCCTCAGCCTCAGCACCGCCATGTCGCGCGTTCCCCTCCGGGCCCGGGGCTGGCTCACGTTGGGCCTCTGTGGTTGGTCCACGTGGGACTTCTGGTGGGTGCGCCGTCCTGCCTGGGGCGTCACGGCCCGTCCTCCCCGTGGCTGGGGCTGCGTCGCGGGGGCCTTCCCAGCCCAGCAGGGCCGCCCTCCGTGCACACGGCTCGGTGGTTCCACTGTGTCTGTGAGGGCGGAGGGTCATTGTGCGGCTGCCCCAGGACCCCCAGGGCCCCAGAGCGGAGCCCGACCTCGTCAGCGGTCACTCGTTCTCCCCTGGCCAGCAGGAGCCCCTCTCTGGGTCTCTGGGCCAGCTCGTCCTGGACGTTTCCCATCTGTGGAGTCACACCCCGTTGTCCTGCTGAGCGCCGTGCCCTCGGGGTCCCGCCACGCAGCAGGGGCTCAGGGCTCCCCCCTGCCAGGGCTGCGTTGGCAGCACGCGGTGTGTATCCGTCTGCTCACCGTGGGTGCCCCCTGCTTCTCGGTGCTCTTCGGCTGTCCTGGCCGCTCTGCTGTGCGGTGTGCACACCCGCCGCGTGGACGCGTGCTCCTGGTTCTCTCTGCCGTGCGCCCGGCGGTGGAATTGCTGGGATGTCTTCAGACCCGCCCGACGCTCCCCAGCCGTGGCAGGCTGTGTCCCGGTCTCCCGGGCTCTGGCCGGATCGTGTGGGATCTTAGCTCCGAGGGGGAGCCTGGGTCCCAGCAGTGGGAGCGCCTCACCCCTGGGCACCAGGGAATCCCCCGCACGCGTCTGTGTTGATAGAAACTGGCTCCGGAAGAATCCCCGTGCGTGAGGAAGGCCCGTTCCGGCTGGGCCGGGGACCGGGGTCGGCAGGAGAGACATCTGTGGTGTGGTTTTCTAAGCTTCCTGAGCCCTGCGGTTTGTTGCTCACTAAGAGAAAACATTCGCAGAAGCCCTTCATTTCCTGCCTCCCCGCCCCCAGCCAGCCTGGACACCGGCCGCGCCTTCTCCCCGTGTGGCTCGGGGCCCGCCCGCCGGCCTTCAGCCGTCACTCGTGTTCGTGGCTCCTTCGCGTCGCTGACGCGCTGTTCTCAGCCCTGGGTGTCGAGGCCGCCCCACGTGGGCTTTCCTGGTTGGTGCGCCGTCCTGCCTGGGCGTCACGGCCCGTCCTCCCCGTGGCTGGGGCTGCGTCGCGGGGGCCTTCCCAGCCCAGCAGGGCCGCCCTCCGTGCACACGGCTCGGTGGTTCCACTGTGTCTGTGAGGGCGGAGGGTCATTGTCGGCTGCCCCAGGACCCCCAGGGCCCCAGAGCGGAGCCCGACCTCGTCAGCGGTCACTCGTTCTCCCCTGGCCAGCAGGAGCCCCTCTCTGGGTCTCTGGGCCAGCTCGTCCTGGACGTTTCCCATCTGTGGAGTCACACCCCGTTGTCCTGCTGAGCGCCGTGCCCTCGGGCTCCCGCAACGCAGCAGGGGCTCAGGGCTCCCCCCTGCCAGGGCTGCGTTGGCAGCACGCGGTGTGTATCCGTCTGCTCACCGTGGGTGCCCCCTGCTTCTCGGTGCTCTTCGGCTGTCCTGGCCGCTCTGCTGTGCGGTGTGCACACCCGCCGCGTGGACGCGTGCTCCTGGTTCTCTCTGCCGTGCACCCGGCGGTGGAATTGCTGGGATGTCTTCAGACCCGCCCGACGCTCCCCAGCCGTGGCAGGCTGTGTCCCGGTCTCCCGGGCTCTGGCCGGATCGTGTGGGATCTTAGCTCCGAGGGGGAGCCTGGGTCCCAGCAGTGGGAGCGCCTCACCCCTGGGCACCAGGGAATCCCCCGCACGCGTCTGTGTTGATAGAAACTGGCTCCGGAAGAATCCCCGTGCGTGAGGAAGGCCCGTTCCGGCTGGGCCGGGGACCGGGGTCGGCAGGAGAGACATCTGTGGTGTGGTTTTCTAAGCTTCCTGAGCCCTGCGGTTTGTTGCTCACTAAGAGAAAACATTCGCAGAAGCCCTTCATTTCCTGCCTCCCCGCCCCCAGCCAGCCTGGACACCGGCCGCGCCTTCTCCCCGTGTGGCTCGGGGCCCGCCCGCCGGCCTTCAGCCGTCACTCGTGTTCGTGGCTCCTTCGCGTCGCTGACGCGCTGTTCTCAGCCCTGGGTGTCGAGGCCGCCCGGCTTCACGCCGCGCAGACCGTGGGCGAGCGCAGCGGCGGGGAGGAGGGGGCGAGCGTCCCGGCCTCGTGGCGGCTCGGGCTGAGCTGCACTCCCAAAAGCGTGCGTGGCTCACACGGACAGCGTGGCGTTCGTTTCTGCGTCTCCCACGCGTCTGTTGGGATGCTCGTGGGAGAACGAGACCCCTTTCTGACTTGCCCGTCGTCGTGGGTGGGTTTGAGCGTCACTTCCTGCGCATATCGGCCCCCAGTGGTCCTCACCCAGGTCTCTGCCCGCCTGTTATCTTTCTCTTGTTGATTTGCCAGAACTCTTTACATACGGGGACGGGGCCGCCCTCGGGTGGTCCTGCTGGCTCCCACACGTGCTCTCGCCCCTCGCAGTGGTTGGCTGGCCGCCATCGGGTTCTTCCAGACCAGCACCGGGGTCGCCGTGGTCATGCTGTTCCCGGCCATCATGTTCTCCGTGGCGGCCGCCATGATGGCTGTCGTGATCATGAAGGTAAGTCCAAAGGTCCCCGGGACGTCCCGCTTCCTCTCTCACATCCTGTGCCTGACCTTGCGGCCCCGGGGCTCCTGCTGGCCCGTTTCAGGAGCCAGGCGCCGAGGACTGGGGAGTGAAGCCGCCCTGGACAGCAGGGCAGGCCCTCTGTGGTCTGGGTCTGTGGAAGCTCGGGGGCCCTGCCTTCCTTCCTGCCCGCACAGCCTTCCAGGAGGAAAGAGGGGACGCAGCCCAGTGTGGCCCAGGATGGCCGCTCCCATGTCAGGGGGCCGTGGGCTGTCTCGTGGAGTCCGCCGTGTGCATGTCCCAAAGGGTCGTCCACAGGGCCAAGTTGGCCTCCACGGGCCACAGGTTGCCGCTTACAGTTAAACCCAGATTAAGCGAAATTAACTACAACTGAACGCTCGCTTCCGCGGCACCCCCTCGTCCCGAGTGCTCAGGCTGCGGGGCTGGTGTGGCTATCTCCGCCGTCATGGCCGCTCCCCGGGCCCCCCTGTGCCAGGCGTCTGGACACCTAGCGGGCATGTGTGCGCTGCCCCGGGGCATCAGCCACACGGGCAGCGTCCTGGGACCACGTGGAGACTGAGGCTGACGGTGTGCCCGCCTGGCCTTCCCGGGCGGCCCTCTCGGCCAGTGCCTGCTGGCCCACTTGCGCTGCAGCCTGGCTCGTGACTTGAAAACCGGACGTCCAGCTTCCTTGCAGGGCCCAGCTGTTTCTCAGGTTTTCAGGCCTGGGCTGTGCAGTCGGTCCTGGGGCCGGCTGGGAGGACAGCGGTGCGCGCTCCCCGCCATGTCTGGCCATGAAGTCCCCAGCTGGACGACCTGAAGCGGGTTGGAGGGGAACCAGGGCAGAGCAGACCGGGGGAGGCTGGACGGGGGCCTGGACGAAGGCCACCGCAGGCCAGCGGCGGTTCCAGCGGGGACGTGGCATGGCAGGCGGGACGGACTCCTGAGCCAGGCGAGCCGCCCAGAGCAGAGCCGCCCCTCGGGGTCCCCCGTGCCGGCCTGGGTTTGGGGGTTTGCCGGGAAGGACAGATGAATTCCAGAAAGAATGCTCAGCTCTGTTGGTGATGAGCCTCCAGTCAACGTCAGATTCAGTTACGGGATTTGCCAGGGCTTCCAGAAACAGCCCGGCCCCATGTCCAAGGGGTCCCGCCTTCCTGGACAGTGGGGGGCAGTGGCTTGTCCACCAAGGCCTCTTGTGAGGATGTCATTGAAGAACAGCCCGTGGCGACGTGGGGCTCCCAGGCCTCAGACCTGCGACGGACGCAGCACTGGTGCTGGGGGCTGGCTGGGGCGGCGGAGGCCCTCAGGGACGGCCTGGCAGCAGTCGCGGCGGAGGCGTGGTCCTTGCAGCTCTGCTGCCTCGGCCAGGCGCTGACCAGACGAAGGCCTCTCAGTTAGGAAAGGCCGGTCCCCGCACTTGAGCGAGCGGCCTCCCGACAGCCCCCTCCCCCTGCAGGTGCACAGCATCTACCGTGGGGCCGGCGGGAGCTTCCAGAAGGCACAGGCGGGGCACGGGACCTGGCGGAACCCGCCGTCATGGCCGCTCCCGGGCCCCTGTGCCAGGCGTCTGGACACCTAGCGGGCATGTGTGCGCTGCCCGGGCATCAGCCACACGGGCAGCGTCCTGGGACCACGTGGAGACTGAGGCTGACGGTGTGCCCGCCTGGCCTTCCCGGGCGGCCCTCTCGGCCAGTGCCTGCTGGCCCACTTGCGCTGCAGCCTGGCTCGTGACTTGAAAACCGGACGTCCAGCTTCCTTGCAGGGCCCAGCTGTTTCTCAGGTTTTCAGGCCTGGGCTGTGCAGTCGGTCCTGGGGCCGGCTGGGAGGACAGCGGTGCGCGCTCCCCGCCATGTCTGGCCATGAAGTCCCCAGCTGGACGACCTGAAGCGGGTTGGAGGGGAACCAGGGCAGAGCAGACCGGGGGAGGCTGGACGGGGGCCTGGACGAAGGCCACCGCAGGCCAGCGGCGGTTCCAGCGGGGACGTGGCATGGCAGGCGGGACGGACTCCTGAGCCAGGCGAGCCGCCCAGAGCAGAGCCGCCCCTCGGGGTCCCCCGTGCCGGCCTGGGTTTGGGGGTTTGCCGGGAAGGACAGATGAATTCCAGAAAGAATGCTCAGCTCTGTTGGTGATGAGCCTCCAGTCAACGTCAGATTCAGTTACGGGATTTGCCAGGGCTTCCAGAAACAGCCCGGCCCCATGTCCAAGGGGTCCCGCCTTCCTGGACAGTGGGGGGCAGTGGCTTGTCCACCAAGGCCTCTTGTGAGGATGTCATTGAAGAACAGCCCGTGGCGACGTGGGGCTCCCAGGCCTCAGACCTGCGACGGACGCAGCACTGGTGCTGGGGGCTGGCTGGGGCGGCGGAGGCCCTCAGGGACGGCCTGGCAGCAGTCGCGGCGGAGGCGTGGTCCTTGCAGCTCTGCTGCCTCGGCCAGGCGCTGACCAGACGAAGGCCTCTCAGTTAGGAAAGGCCGGTCCCCGCACTTGAGCGAGCGGCCTCCCGACAGCCCCCTCCCCCTGCAGGTGCACAGCATCTACCGTGGGGCCGGCGGGAGCTTCCAGAAGGCACAGGCGGAGTGGAGCACGGGTACCTGGCGGAACCCGCCGTCCCGGGAGGCCCAATTCAACAACTTCTCGGGGAACAGCCTGCCCGAGTACCCCACCGTGCCCAGCTACCCGGCCAGCGGCAGCCAGTGGCCGTAGGGGAGCCCGGCAGCCCAGCTGCCCGCCCACCGCCGGCTCTCCTGCCTCTGTGGCCCACGCCCGCTGCCCTGGGTGTGGCGAGACCCCCGCAGCTGGGAGGCAGCCAAGGGGCTCTCGGTAACCCGAGCCCACGTTCATCTCATTCCAAAGGCAGGGCTCCCCGCCAGCTCTGCCCAGAAGGTGTGTGGTCACTGCCGTCCAGCGGGACCCCCCCGTGGCCCCGGACGCCGCTGGCCCCGGCAGCGCCACTGTGCCCAGCCCTCTCCCTCGGGCTCCCGGGAGCCGACTGGGCTGCCCCTCTCAGAATTGAGGACGTGGAGAAGGCCCAGCCCCTGGGTCCACCCCTCGCGGCCAGCGGCTGGAAGAGGGATGCCGGCCCGGCATCAGGGTGACCCAGCCCACAGGGAGGCCGCCTCCGTGCCGTGACCCGAGCTGCTCCTCGTCTGTCTGTCCGTCCCTTGGAAGCTTGCCTGCCTTCTCCCCGTGTGCAGCCTCCCGTGTCCTGGAGAGGGGCCTCAGAGCTGAGACCTTACTGCTGTCGGGGCGGGGAGAGAGGGGCGCCACCCGCCGGCCCCGCTGGAAGCAGACAGGACACAGGGGCGTCTCCACGCGGGGAGCCCTCCCCTGGCTGCGGGGCCGGGGCCGGGGCCTGAGCCGCAGCTGCGGGAATGAGGGAGACGCAGCAAGTCTGTGCCTTATTAGAACCTGAGCCCCCTGACCTCTCCTTCCGAGAAAAGTGGCCGGCACCTCTGTGGGGACGGGCCAGAGACGTGCCTCGAGGCCTCTCTGCCTTCGCTGACCAGGCCCTGGGAGCCCTGACACTGCCGCTCGGCTCCCAGCCGCCCGGGCCCTGGGGCAGCATGCGCTTTCTTTGCCAGCCGCTGGGCCACCCGACAGCCCCTCCCCTGCAGGTGCACAGCATCTACCGTGGGGCCGGGAGCTTCCAGAAGGCACAGGCGGAGTGGAGCACGGGTACCTGGCGGAACCCGCCGTCCCGGGAGGCCCAATTCAACAACTTCTCGGGGAACAGCCTGCCCGAGTACCCCACCGTGCCCAGCTACCCGGCCAGCGGCAGCCAGTGGCCGTAGGGGAGCCCGGCAGCCCAGCTGCCCGCCCACCGCCGGCTCTCCTGCCTCTGTGGCCCACGCCCCCTGCCCTGGGTGTGGCGAGACCCCCGCAGCTGGGAGGCAGCCAAGGGGCTCTCGGTAACCCGAGCCCACGTTCATCTCATTCCAAAGGCAGGGCTCCCCGCCAGCTCTGCCCAGAAGGTGTGTGGTCACTGCCGTCCAGCGGGACCCCCCCGTGGCCCCGGACGCCGCTGGCCCCGGCAGCGCCACTGTGCCCAGCCCTCTCCCTCGGGCTCCCGGGAGCCGACTGGGCTGCCCCTCTCAGAACTGAGGACGTGGAGAAGGCCCAGCCCCTGGGTCCACCCCTCGCGGCCAGCGGCTGGAAGAGGGATGCCGGCCCGGCATCAGGGTGACCCAGCCCACAGGGAGGCCGCCTCCGTGCCGTGACCCGAGCTGCTCCTCGTCTGTCTGTCCGTCCCTTGGAAGCTTGCCTGCCTTCTCCCCGTGTGCAGCCTCCCGTGTCCTGGAGAGGGGCCTCAGAGCTGAGACCTTACTGCTGTCGGGGCGGGGAGAGAGGGGCGCCACCCGCCGGCCCCGCTGGAAGCAGACAGGACACAGGGGCGTCTCCACGCGGGGAGCCCTCCCCTGGCTGCGGGGCCGGGGCCGGGGCCGGAGTCGCAGCTGCGGGAATGAGGGAGACGCAGCAAGTCTGTGCCTTATTAGAACCTGAGCCCCCTGACCTCTCCTTCCGAGAAAAGTGGCCGGCACCTCTGTGGGGACGGGCCAGAGACGTGCCTCGAGGCCTCTCTGCCTTCGCTGACCAGGCCCTGGGAGCCCTGACACTGCCGCTCGGCTCCCAGCCGCCCGGGCCCTGGGGCAGCATGCGCTTTTCTTTCCGCCAGCCGCTGGGCCACCCGCCTCTCCCCAAGGCTGCCGCCTCTGCCCGCGTGCCTGGCCACCCCTGCGGAATGCCCCCTAGGCCCTGAAGGTGGCTGTGGATGCAAGAGAGGCCAGGGTCTGGTCCCTGACAGGCTCCAGGGGTGGAAAATGGGGTCCCCTCGCGTCCCCAAGGCTGTCTCCTGTGATGAGGTGGCCCGAGCACGCAGGGGGCGGTGACAGGTGCCAAGCGGGCAGAAGGGGCTGCACCCCCGCCCCGCCCCTCTCTGCACGCTGTGGGTTTTGTTACGTGGTGAGTATCCAGGAAATAAAGACGTCCTTTGAGCATCAGGTGAGCGCCCGAGGGCGCTGTCTGTGATGGGCCTCCCTCTCGTGGGTCCTGGAGCCGGTGGCCGGGGCGGGGGCAAACTGGGGCCAGGCTGCGCACCTGGCTGAGTCCCCGCCACGCCACCAGCCACGCGGCCCAGGACCCTGCCCGCACCCGCGGCGGAGGAGCCGCGGCCCTGCCCGCGCCCGGGGCCGTCTCATGGTCTTGGTCATGTTCTCCTCATGCTCGGCAGCTTCCACTGGAAAAAGGGAATTTGCAGAAAACGACCGGCGCCCTCACTGTGAAGATGAGGGACAGAAGTGGCCGGAGGCAGCCGGGTCTGCAGGGGCTCGCCCGGCGTTCGTGGGGCCCTGGGGGCCAAGTGGACGCCCTGAGTGGACCTGGAAGGGGCCGTGGGTCTGCCAGTCCACAGACCCCGGGGGGACTCACTCAGAGCAGGTGGCGGGGCTGCTGTCTCCCCAGGTTTACATGCGGTTCTGACCCTCGTCTGGGGGACCTCCCTGGGAACAGGGTCCTTCGGGCAGTAGCTATTAAGGGGGTGTCGGGCAGGAGCAGGTGGTCCTGATGCAGCAAGCCTGGGGCCTCACAGAGCGGGTGGTGGGGCACAGACCCACACAGAGGCCACGTGGACGCAGAGGCAGAGAACCTGTGAGGCCCCTGCCAGCCCGGTGCGGCCTGACCCCCGGGAGCTGGCGGTGGGCAGGTGATCCCCGGGCAGGAGCCAGCCTGGGGCACCAGCTCTCGGCCTTGGGCCTGCCGAGCCAGAGGGAATCCACGTGGGAGCCGTGCAGTCCGGCCGCCCTGTCATTATCCAGGAGGTGCGACGAGGAGGCGGTGGGCATCGTGCTGCCCGTCGGCGTTGGGGACACAGGTGTCCCCCAGGTGGGCGGGTAGAGCAGGAGGAGGAGATGGGATGGGCCTGGGGGAGGGGATCTGGGTCCTCAGAGGTGGCCTGGGGGACACACACAGGAAGGGGTGGAGGCGAGGGCCAGGTCAAGAAGGGGGCCGTGTGCTGGGGGCCAGGATAGGACCACTGACCCAGGGCCTAACAGAAGGACTGGTGCGCCCTGGCTCTGGATCCAGGTGGGGCGGGCCCGCGCTGCAGCCTCCCCCAGCTCCCTGTGGGTCAGGGGGCCTCTCGTGGGTCCTGGAGCCGGTGGCCGGGGCGGGGGCAAACTGGGGCCAGGCTGCGCACCTGGCTGAGTCCCCGCCACGCCACCAGCCACGCGGCCCAGGACCCTGCCCGCACCCGCGGCGGAGGAGCCGCGGCCCTGCCCGCGCCCGGGGCCGTCTCATGGTCTTGGTCATGTTCTCCTCATGCTCGGCAGCTTCCACTGGAAAAAGGGAATTTGCAGAAAACGACCGGCGCCCTCACTGTGAAGATGAGGGACAGAAGTGGCCGGAGGCAGCCGGGTCTGCAGGGGCTCGCCCGGCGTTCGTGGGGCCCTGGGGGCCAAGTGGACGCCCTGAGTGGACCTGGAAGGGGCCGTGGGTCTGCCAGTCCACAGACCCCGGGGGGACTCGCTCAGAGCAGGTGGCGGGGCTGCTGTCTCCCCAGGTTTACATGCGGTTCTGACCCTCGTCTGGGGGACCTCCCTGGGAACAGGGTCCTTCGGGCAGTAGCTATTAAGGGGGTGTCGGGCAGGAGCAGGTGGTCCTGATGCAGCAAGCCTGGGGCCTCACAGAGCGGGTGGTGGGGCACAGACCCACACAGAGGCCACGTGGACGCAGAGGCAGAGAACCTGTGAGGCCCCTGCCAGCCCGGTGCGGCCTGACCCCCGGGAGCTGGCGGTGGGCAGGTGATCCCCGGGCAGGAGCCAGCCTGGGGCACCAGCTCTCGGCCTTGGGCCTGCCGAGCCAGAGGGAATCCACGTGGGAGCCGTGCAGTCCGGCCGCCCTGTCATTATCCAGGAGGTGCGACGAGGAGGCGGTGGGCATCGTGCTGCCCGTCGGCGTTGGGGACACAGGTGTCCCCCAGGTGGGCGGGTAGAGCAGGAGGAGGAGATGGGATGGGCCTGGGGGAGGGGATCTGGGTCCTCAGAGGTGGCCTGGGGGACACACACAGGAAGGGGTGGAGGCGAGGGCCAGGTCAAGAAGGGGGCCGTGTGCTGGGGGCCAGGATAGGACCACTGACCCAGGGCCTAACAGAAGGACTGGTGCGCCCTGGCTCTGGATCCAGGTGGGGCGGGCCCGCGCTGCAGCCTCCCCCAGCTCTCCCCCTGTGGGGTGGGGGGTTCCAGGCTCTGCTTGTCCTCACAGCCTCTTCTGTCTCTTACAAAGACACCATCCCTGGTGGCCCAGTGGGCAGGACTCCGCGCTTCCCGTGCAGGGGACGCGGGTTCAGTGCTCCAGACAAAAAAACTAAGTAACACAGGTGACCGCCCTGGGTTTGGGGCACCCCACAGCAGTCTGACTGCAGCCGCGTCCCCAGCCTGAATGCCCCTGAGAAGACCCTGATTGCGGGGAAGGCCCAGGTTCTAGGACGTGGGGCCACCGCTGAGCCCGTCCAGGAAACCGTGGCCTTCAGGAAGAGCTGAGGCTGCAGAGGGGCCTGGCCGCGGGGAGCGGGGCCCTGGGGGGCCAGAGCCGTGTGCACGCTGGTGGTGGGCACGGGGGGAGGGGCTTCTTGCAGGGGAGGCAGTGTGGAGGCAGCCTCTGTAGGACCCCAAGGGGACAGGCTGACCTTGGCCAGGACAGGGACAGGTCCCCTTGAGTGCATGTGGGGTTGGTTCCGACACGATGGGGGTGGGTTGGCCTCCACACAGGATGGCTGGCGGGGGTCCTTGTCCGAGGGCAGGCCACGCGTCTGGACCCAGACACGCGGGAAGGGGAGAGCGCCGGGGGGAGCGTGGATGCGGCCTCGGCCAGGGAGTGGTCAGACGCTCAGAGAAGGGCCCCCAAGCCTCCTGCAGAGAGGACGCTGCTGAGACCCTTCGGCCTCCAGACCAGGGGGGAGGAAATCCACGTGGGAGCCGTGCAGTCCGGCCGCCCTGTCATTATCCAGGAGGTGCGACGAGGAGGCGGTGGGCATCGTGCTGCCCGTCGGCGTTGGGGACACAGGTGTCCCCCAGGTGGGCGGGTAGAGCAGGAGGAGGAGATGGGATGGGCCTGGGGGAGGGGATCTGGGTCCTCAGAGGTGGCCTGGGGGACACACACAGGAAGGGGTGGAGGCGAGGGCCAGGTCAAGAAGGGGGCCGTGTGCTGGGGGCCAGGATAGGACCACTGACCCAGGGCCTAACAGGACTGGTGCGCCCTGGCTCTGGATCCAGGTGGGGCGGGCCCGCGCTGCAGCCTCCCCCAGCTCTCCCCCGTGGGGTGGGGGGTTCCAGGCTCTGCTTGTCCTCACAGCCTCTTCTGTCTCTTACAAAGACACCATCCCTGGTGGCCCAGTGGGCAGGACTCCGCGCTTCCCGTGCAGGGGACGCGGGTTCAGTGCTCCAGACAAAAAAACTAAGTAACACAGGTGACCGCCCTGGGTTTGGGGCACCCCACAGCAGTCTGACTGCAGCCGCGTCCCCAGCCTGAATGCCCCTGAGAAGACCCTGATTGCGGGGAAGGCCCAGGTTCTAGGACGTGGGGCCACCGCTGAGCCCGTCCAGGAAACCGTGGCCTTCAGGAAGAGCTGAGGCTGCAGAGGGGCCTGGCCGCGGGGAGCGGGGCCCTGGGGGGCCAGAGCCGTGTGCACGCTGGTGGTGGGCACGGGGGGAGGGGCTTCTTGCAGGGGAGGCAGTGTGGAGGCAGCCTCTGTAGGACCCCAAGGGGACAGGCTGACCTTGGCCAGGACAGGGACAGGTCCCCTCGAGTGCATGTGGGGTTGGTTCCGACACGATGGGGGTGGGTTGGCCTCCACACAGGATGGCTGGCGGGGGTCCTTGTCCGAGGGCAGGCCACGCGTCTGGACCCAGACACGCGGGAAGGGGAGAGCGCCGGGGGGAGCGTGGACGCGGCCTCGGCCAGGGAGTGGTCAGACGCTCAGAGAAGGGCCCCCAAGCCTCCTGCAGAGAGGACGCTGCTGAGACCCTTCGGCCTCCAGACCAGGCGGGAGGAAATCGCCACCGTTGAGGCTGCCCTGCCTGGCTGCTGGGCTCCGGCCGCCCCGACACGCCCACTCGCTCAGTCCGTCTTCACCTCTGTCCCCGTGACCCGGCCGTCACCTGCTGAACCCGGGATGTCTGCCCACTGCCTCGTGGCTCCCGCCTGCCTACGGGTCAGCCAGCAAGCGCCTCGTCTTGAGGCAGCCAAGAAGTCACCGGAGTTGAGTCTTAAATCGATTCACAGGAACTTGGCCGATGCCCGTGGCATTTATGGGTGGTGAGGGCCCCTGCGTCAGACCCTGCTCGGGAGCGAGCGAAGGCGGCTGTGAGGGCTGAGGGGTCTGACGCCTCCTGTGTAGCGCGAGGGCAGGGCCACAGCCTGGCCCCCGGAGCAGGCTGCCTCGCGTGTGCCGGGCTGAATCAGGCTGGGCTCAGGTGTCCGCAGCCCGATGGGCAGCAGCTCTCCAGGCTTCCCTGTCCTTCACCGTCTCCTGGAGTGTGCTCAAACTCAGGTCCATTGAGTCGGTGATGCCGTCCAACCCTCTCGTCCTCTCTCGCCCGCTTCCCTTCCTGCCCTCCGTCTCTCCAGCATCAGGGTCTTTCCCAGGGAGTCAGCTCTTCCCAACAGGTGGCCAGCGTATTGGAGCTTCAGCTTCAGCTTCAGTCCTGATGAATATTCAGGGTCGATTTCCTTAAGGATTGATTGTTTTGATCTTGTTGCTGTCCAAGGGACTCTCAGTTTTCTGTAGCACAATTCAAAAGGAAAAACTCCTCTGTGCTTAGCCCTCTATAGCTCCAACTCTCACATCCATACACGACTGCTGGAAAAACCATGGCTTTGACTATATGGCATTTTGTTGGCAAAGTTGTCTCTGCTTTTTAATAGTCTGTCTAGGTTTGGCATAGCTTTTCTTCCAAGGAGCAAGCATCTTTTAATCTCATGACTGCGGTAACCATCTGCAGTGATTTTGCTTTTTTATTTCCTTTTGCGGGGGGTCACTTCTATCGGTCTTTCATCTACCTATTTTCAACCATCTTTGTTCTTTGCCCCGTGTGGGCCTCCCACGGCCGTGGCCTCTCATCGCAGAGCACCGGCTCCGGGCGCGTGCGCTCCAGAGCTCTGGCTCGGTCGTTGGACACATCGGTCCAGCCACTCCGCAGCACATGGGATCTTCCCAGGCCAGGGATCGAACTGGCGCCCTCTGCACTGCGAGGTGGGGTCCTTACCCACTGGACCACCAGGGAAACCCCATCTGCAGTGATTTTGGAGCCCAAAATATAAGTTAACTGTTAGCTGTTTCCACTTTTTCTCCATCTGTTTGTCATGAAGTGATGGGACCTGGTGCCATGATCTTCGCTTTTTGAATGCTGAGTTGTAATCCAGCTTTTTCACTCTCTTTTGCCCTCATCAAGAGGCATGAGCCAGCCTGACTTCACAGTAACTGATGACATCAGCAAAGACCCTATTTCCAAGCAAAGTCACCTTCTGAGGTTCAATGTGGATGTGAATTTGGGGGGATGCTAAACAAGTTGGACATGAATTTGCAACTAAACAACGATAAAAAAAAATGCAGCCCTTTCTTGCCCCAGGCCTTGGCCCCAGGAATGGAGTGAAGGCGTTCCTCACGGGGGCTTCAGGAAACAGGTAGGGTATAGTAAGTCCTGTGCTCCGGAGGCCAAACCTTTCTGGCTTGGTGTAATTTTCAGTACTTAGCAATGAGAGGTCGGGGTCCCAAGAGACCCCAAGGAATTGGGGTACTTGGTCAGCCTGCGCTGTATCACAAGAGTGGCAGCCCCGCAGTGGCAGGAGGCCACCCTCGGGTCATGTCTCACACCGCTCAGGTCCTTGGGCCTCCATCTGCGGACCGCCCCCGTGGAGACTGGCTCCTGCTGAGCCAGTCAAGATGGCCGGCCAGTCACCGGGGCAGACCAGACTGCCGGGCGCTGTTCTCAGAGGCGGATGGGTGGACCCCTGGCAGGAACAGTTTGCCCCAGGAGCTTCTGCACCTTTGGGGCCTTGGTTTCTTTCTCTTTTTGGCTGCACCACGCAGCATTCCCTAATCAGGGACCGAGCCGTGTCCCTGCACTAGAAGCGTGGAGTCTCAGCCGCTGGACCGCCAGGGACGCCCCAAGGCCTGGGATCCTTCACGGCTGTGCCTCACCGCCTCTCGTGCGTCTTGGCCTCCCTTTCCTCTCCCTAGCTCACACTGGTACCAGCCACTGGTGAGCTTGTGTCGCCCGGCCTTGCCCGCAGCGCCTGGGGTGGGGGTGGGGTGCTGGGCCCACCGTCTCTCCGCCAGCGTTGGCGGTTCGAAGCTGGGAGACACCAGGCACCTCACTTGGCCTCGGTAAGCCTCATGGAAGAAACATCTCAAAAATGGGAAAGTGTGTGTCCAGGTCTCTGTCCCCTGGGGGAGAGACCGCGCCATAGGACGGGCTAATTCCATTCAGTTCCACAAATGTGTACCGGGCCACCCGTTTGTGTCTGTGGGCCGGAGCTGGACCCCTGGACACAGCCCTGCCCTGCCCTGGGATCCTCCAGGACCTGCCTCTCTCTGAGGTAAAGGAACAGAAGACAGCGCTTCCTGTTTGTCTCTTCTTTGAAATCCACAGCTGTTGGGCTTTACTGGGAATCTGGGCGGCAGTTCCCCTCTCCCTGGGCGGTGGGGGCAGGGGGCAACGGGGAGACTCGCTCGTCCTTTTTACAAGGTTATTTTATTGCGGGGCTTTCCCCACCCCAACTTTCCCAAATGGCGTCCCCACGATCAAAGCCCAAAAGCAGCAGGAACGCGTGGGCTGCATCTGAAGTGGGTTTAAGGAGGAAACATGAAAGCCTGTTTTGTTTCGCAAAGATCCCAAGTGATTAGAGAGAAATCTGTCTATGGGAGCAGAGGGTCCCAGGCTGGCAGTTCTTTACTCACTCGTTCACGCTTCTCGTGGTGCGCCCGAGGCGGGCATCGTTTCGTGTGACTAACGAGCCAAGGTGCCGCGGACCTGAGGCGGTCCGTGGCCGGCCCGTGGCCGTGGCTGCCCTGCAGTCTTCCGTCGGCACGAGCCACCTGTCTTTGACAGGAGCGAGGCTGCAGCTCAGGTTTAAGGCCCAAGTGTGTCTGGAGAGGCCACCGTGCCCCCTGCACCCCTGAGAGGCAAGCACCCGAGAGCAGAGGTTTTTACCAAGAGTCAAGAGACGAGGACAGAAGGGACCAGGAAGTCTGAGGAAACACAATTCCCAACTGTCCAAAACCTGGCAGGATCTCAGAGCCGTGGGCTGTTTCGTTCAGTCGTTCGCCACGCGTGGTGGCCACGGGCACGACGGTGAGCAAGGCCAATCTGGCCCCTGGCCTGGCAGGGCAGGCGGAAGAGGCAGGCTTGGGGCAAAGGCAAGGTTCAGGCTGAAGGCCGCGAGCTACAACTGAGAAAGGATGGCAGGAGGGCACGGCCGGGGCTTCCTGGAGGTGGTGCCATCACAGGCGGGCGGGGGAGAGCTGGGGCAGGACAAGTCCACGCCGGGGCCGTGCTGCCCTTCCCTTCCCCGTTCAGCTGAACTCCCCGCTTCTGGCTGCGGGACAGCAGGTCGATGGAGACCACGGAAACCTTCCTGCCGTGCGCCACATCCAGCTTTTGGCCTTCAGGGCCTGGCCCTTGGTCACTCTGCCCCCAGCCACCTTTTAACATCGTCGGAAACTGTCCTGTCCGTTTCTTCCCTGTGCTGTCCGTCCCCTGGGCTCGGCCCTGAGGAATGGCTAAGAAGTCGTGCCAAGAGTCTAGCTCACCATTCTATTCTCAGAGCTGCTGGCGGGCACTCAGGAGGATGAGGATGGACGTCTCCCTCCACTGTACACATGCCCCGCAGGAGGAGGCCTGTCCGCCGGGGCCGGGCCTCCCTGCCAGGCCCTTGCCGGTCGCCCCCGACGGGCCGGTGCTGCCTGAGCCAGCACTCTGCAGACCACACGTTTTGGCTGCCAGCTGCGTGCCAGGGCCCTGGCTCGGCCGGACGGCCCGGCTGGACCAGCGCCTTGAGTGACCCCCTCCGGCGCTGCTCGGGTCGCCTCTTCTCAGGACGCGGAGCATCGCCGCCGGGCCGCCCGCCCAGGACCTACAGTCCTCGCCTCTCCCGGCCCCACCCAGCCGGGCTCCCGCCGTCGGCTCCGGAAGTCGGCCGGTTCCCCGCGCTGGCCACGAGCCACCTGTCTTTGACAGGAGCGAGGCTGCAGCTCAGGTTTAAGGCCCAAGTGTGTCTGGAGAGGCCACCGTGCCCCCTGCACCCCTGAGAGGTAAGCACCCGAGAGCAGAGGTTTTTACCAAGAGTCAGGAGACGAGGACAGAAGGGACCAGGAAGTCTGAGGAAACACAATTCCCAACTGTCCACAACCTGGCAGGACCTCAGAGCCGTAGTGTTTCGTTCAGTCGTTCGCCACGCGTGGTGGCCACGGGCACGACGGTGAGCAAGGCCAATCTGGCCCCTGGCCTGGCAGGGCAGGCGGAAGAGGCAGGCTTGGGGCAAAGGCAAGGCTCAGGCTGAAGGCCGCGAGGAACAACGGAGAAAGGATGGCAGGAGGGCACGGCCGGGGCTTCCTGGAGGTGGTGCCATCACGGGCGGGCGGAGGAGAGCTGGGGCAGGACAAGCCCACACCGGGGCCATGCTGCCCTTCCCTTCCCCGTTCAGCTGAACTCCCTGCTTCTGGCTGCGGGACAGCAGGTCGGTGGAGACCACGGAAACCTTCCTGCCGTGCGCCACATCCAGCTTTTGGCCTTCAGGGCCTGGCCCTTGGTCACTCTGCCCCCAGCCACCTTTTAACATCGTCCGAAACTGTCCTGTCCGTTTCTTCCCTGTGCTGTCCGTCCCCTGGGCTCGGCCCTGAGAAATGGCTAAGAAGTCGTGCCAAGAGTCTAGCTCACCATTCTACTCTCAGAGCTGCTGGCGGGCACTCAGGAGGATGAGGATGGACGTCTCCCTCCACTGTACACATGCCCCGCAGGAGGAGGCCTGTCCGCCGGCGCCGGGCCTCCCTGCCAGGCCCTTGCCGGTCGCCCCCGACGGGCCGGTGCTGCCTGAGCCAGCACTCTGCAGACCACACGTTTTGGCTGCCAGCTGCGTGCCAGGGCCCTGGCTCGGCCGGAACGCCCGGCTGGACCAGCGCCTTGAGTGACCCCCTCCGGCGCTGCTCGGGTCGCCTCTTCTCAGGACGCGGAGCATCGCCGCCGGGCCGCCCGCCCAGGACCTACAGTCCTCGCCTCTCCCGGCCCCACCCAGCCGGGCTCCCGCCGTCGGCTCCGGAAGTCGGCCGGTTCCCCGCGCTGGCCACGCCCCGCGGCGCCGCCCGGCCGTGACGTCAAGTGGCGAGACCTTGACGTCACAGAAGCGCGTTGGGGCGGCCGGCCACGCGTCGCCATGGCAACGACGGGGCGGACCCGGGCTGCCGGGAGGAGCCCCGGTCCCCGGGCGGGTGGACAGGGCCCGGTGCCGCCTCCGTCCCCGCGTGCCCTCGAGGCCGCCGGCCTCCGCCAGCCCCGCGGGCCGCGGCCCCGCCGCCCTGCGCCGGCCGCAAAGCGCGGCGGTTGCCGTGCGGCGCCCCCCGCTGCCGCAAAGCGGCCCCGCCCCGCTCGCTGACGTCGCGCGCGCCCCGCGACCGCCGGCGGCTGCGCAGGCCGGGCCCTCCCCCGCGACGCTGGCGGCGTAAGCGCGGGCCGCGGGCGACGCTGCGAGGCCGGGGCGAGCCGGGCGCCCGCGCGGCGGGGACGGCCCGCGCCCAACATGCGGAGGCCGGCGGCGGCGGCGGCGCGGGAGCGGGAGCGGGGACCCAGGCGGGCGCCGGAGCCGGAGCCGGAGCGCGGACAGGGCCCGGAGCGGGGGCCCGCGCCGCGCCGCTGAGGGAGCCCGAGGCGCCCCGGCGGCGGCTGTCAGGTAACGACGCGCGCGCCCTCGCCGGCCGCCGCGGCCCATCCCCGCGGGTCCCGGGCCCCGGCGCGTCTCGGACGCCCGGCGTCTGGACGGGCTCCCGCGGACCCCTGGCCTCCCGGCTGCCCCCTGCGCGGCGACCCCACTGCGCCTGCAGCCGGGACCCCCGATCTGGACGCCGCCGCTCGTCCCTTTCCCCAGGCGCGCAGACCTCGCCGCTGCCGGTGACCCCCGGACTCGGGTCCCGCCGCCCCGCGCGGAGCCTCGCAGTACAGACCCCCGCCCCTCCGCCCCCGCCGCTCCCTCCGGAGCCGCCCGCCCCGCCCCGGCGCGCCCCCTCGGCCCTCCGGGGCCCCGCGGGCGCGGGCAGCAGCGGCGGGCTGCTCGGGGGCCTGTCGTGGGCGCTCAGCAACGCCCGGCTCTCGCCCGGCCGCGCCGCCCCCTTCCGCCATCGCCGCCGGCTTTGTTTTCCGGAAACCCCGGGGTCGGGCAGGGCGGGCGTCGCCGCCGGCAGGCCCGGCGTCCCCGCCCCGCGCCGCGCTTGCCCGGCTCCCTCTGCCCCGGTGTTCCCGGGGCCGGCGTTCAGGGTCGGCCGGGGCCGGGGAGAACGCCCTGCGCCGACGTCCGGGGCGTCGTCCCGGGCCGGCGGGCGGCAGCTGGGTTATTCCCTGGGTCCCCGGCGGGCATTGTTTGCAGGAAGCGGCCTGGAGGGTTCCGTGCCCGTAGGCGGAGTCCGCGCTCTCGCCAGCCCCCTCCCCCGCGGCGCAGGCCTGCCCAGGGAGGCCCGCCCGTCCGTCGCGAGGGGCTTCAGGGGTCTCAGCCCCCGCCCCGGGGGACGCAGACAGGCCCCGTGGGGGGCCCAGGGGGCGCGAGCTGAGTGGGGAGCCGGAGGCTTTGGTGTGGGGGAGGCCCGCCTCCCGAGAGGGGACTGCCTCCGGTAGGGACGGGGCGGCCCCGGGGCTGCAGGTGGCCCTGGCGGAAACCAGACTGCGCTGGGCCGCACGTTGAAAGGGGGAAGTTTGCGGTCGGCGCCAGGAGCTAGTTTGTATCTGCCAGCGTCTGGGGGGCTTGTGGCCTGCTCTGGCTCTGCAGGCGGTGGAGGGGCGTGTGTGTGTGTCGGGGGTTGGCTCCAGCGCCCCCGGGAGCGCACACAGGGCTAGACAGGCCTGTACGGGTCCCTTTCGCTGGCCCTGGGGCCCAGGTGTTTCGCTCAGCTCCTGCCGCGGTGTCTGGCCTCTGAGAAGAAGAGTGGGTGGCGGCGGGGGCCGGAAGCCTGGCTGGTGGAGGGCAGCTCCCAGGCGCGGCCGCCGTGTCTGTGCGCCTGGAGGGAGGGAGGGCGATCTGGAAGGAGCCGGCTGGGCCCCCGCTTCGGCGTGGGGGAGACCCGAGGGCCTGTCGCAGGCGTCGTGCAGGGCTCCCGGGTGGCCCGGGTCCCTCTCGTGTCTCCGGGGCGGGGAGGGCGTCTGGTCCCCTGGCTCTGAGCTGCGGCCGCAGGTCCTGTGTGCACAGGCTCCTCCGAGCTGCGGCTTCTGGTTCCGTCTGAGCCTCCTCCTCCGAAGTACATAGTAATTACCTCTGGGTTGCAAGAGGAAGTAGGTGAGGATTTTTTTTTAAGTGAAAGCGCCTATCTGCTCATCCCAGCTCAGGGGACGCCCGCCAGCCCAGAGGTGTTGGGGACAGCGGGGGAGCCACCTGTGCCTTCGGGATTTGCGGGTGGGTCTGAGCGAGCCCTCGGGGCGGCCCACCTCCCCACCAGGCATTGTTTGCAGGAAGCGGCCTGGAGGGTTCCGTGCCCGTAGGCGGAGTGCGCGCTCTCGCCAGCCCCCTCCCCCGCGGCGCGGGCCTGCCGAGGGAGGCCCGCCCGTCGGTCGCGAGGGGCTTCAGGGGTCTCAGCCCCGCCCGGGGGACGCAGACAGGCCCCCTGGGGGGCCCAGGGGGCGCGAGCTGAGTGGGGAGCCGGAGGCTTTGGTGTGGGGGAGGCCCGCCTCCCGAGAGGGGACTGCCTCCGGTAGGGACGGGGCGGCCCCGGGGCTGCAGGTGGCCCTGGCGGAAACCAGACTGCGCTGGGCCGCACGTTGAAAGGGGGAAGTTTGCGGTCGGCGCCAGGAGCTAGTTTGTATCTGCCAGCGTCTGGGGGGCTTGTGGCCTGCTCTGGCTCTGCAGGCGGTGGAGGGGCGTGTGTGTGTGTCGGGGGTTGGCTCCAGCGCCCCCGGGAGCGCACACAGGGCTAGACAGGCCTGTACGGGTCCCTTTCGCTGGCCCTGGGGCCCAGGTGTTTCGCTCAGCTCCTGCCGCGGTGTCTGGCCTCTGAGAAGAAGAGTGGGTGGCGGCGGGGGCCGGAAGCCTGGCTGGTGGAGGGCAGCTCCCAGGCGCGGCCGCCGTGTCTGTGCGCCTGGAGGGAGGGAGGGCGATCTGGAAGGAGCCGGCTGGGCCCCCGCTTCGGCGTGGGGGAGACCCGAGGGCCTGTCGCAGGCGTCGTGCAGGGCTCCCGGGTGGCCCGGGTCCCTCTCGTGTCTCCGGGGCGGGGAGGGCGTCTGGTCCCCTGGCTCTGAGCTGCGGCCGCAGGTCCTGTGTGCACAGGCTCCTCCGAGCTGCGGCTTCTGGTTCCGTCTGAGCCTCCTCCTCCGAAGTACATAGTAATTACCTCTGGGTTGCAAGAGGAAGTAGGTGAGGATTTTTTTTTAAGTGAAAGCGCCTATCTGCTCATCCCAGCTCAGGGGACGCCCGCCAGCCCAGAGGTGTTGGGGACAGCGGGGGAGCCACCTGTGCCTTCGGGATTTGCGGGTGGGTCTGAGCGAGCCCTCGGGGCGGCCCACCTCCCCACCAGGCACTACTTGGGGACAGCGGCAGGACCCCTGGACAGGCCGCGGCCTTGCTGCAAGGGGCAGCGTTTCTCCTCGGCGTTGGGGGGTTGGGTCTCTGTCTCCGGGGCAGGTTTCTGGGCCCCCAACCCAGGACCACAGAGGCCTTACTGGGAGGCTTTACCTGGCCTCGGCCTGGGGAGCAGCAGGGCCCGGGGCAACGGCAGGTCAGCGTGGGCGGGTGGTCGCCTTTGGCTTCCCTTGAAGGCGACAGATGACGGGCCCTTGTAAAGGAGCCACTCGGGCAGGCTGGGTCGTGGTCCATGTCCAGCGTCGTACCCGATGGGGGCCTTGCCGTCCAGGCAGCAGGTGCCCTCGGGCGGTTGCGAGCCACCGGGCTGGGACTCTTTCCGCCGCTGCCTGGCCCGAGGCCTCCAGTGGAGGAGGCCCCGCCGTGGGCAGCTGTGCGCCCGTCCCTCTGTGTTCGGAGCTCCTGGGGCCTCACCAGGTGAGCCCCCTGGTCGCTGTCCTGCAGGTGAGGAAGCGAAGCCCGAGTGACCGCCAGGAGGAGACCTGGGCTCTGCGGAGGCCGGTGCTCCCCAGAAGCCTCTGAGCCTCCAGACGCGGCCTGCCTGAGCGGGGCCCTGGGGCTGCGAGCCCGTCTCCTCCCCTGGCCTCGGCCCCTCCCTCCTGCCGTGTCTCCCACGGAGCTCTGGGCGGGACCCACAGGCTCTTGCTGTGCTCTGGGCAGAGGGTGGCACGACTCAGGGCGGGGCGGGTGGAGGCGCTTCCTTCTTGGAAGCCCCCACGCCCCTGACGCCCGACACCCGGGACGGTCCGCAGACCCGGCCCTCCCTGAGGTCAGCGACCTTGCTGGAAGCCCCTTCTGGTGAGCTGCAGGAGCCGGGGGGCTTCGATCCAGAGGGCAGGCCCTCGCCGGGCGGTGGAGACCCGGCCTGGGCGCGTGCCCGCGGCGAGGCTCCGGGCGTCCCTGTGCCTGAGCCCGGGTGGCGCCCACTCTCCCGGCGCCCTCGCCAGCAGTGCCCCCGCACGAGTGGAGAGGCACCTGGCCGGGGCGCCCAGGTGCCCGGTCCTGGGTCACGGCGTCCCTGGGCCAAGGTAGCTGCACCTCAGGCGTCTCGACATCCTGCCGGTCAGTGATGGCCTCCGTCTCAGAAAGTTGTGCCCGAAGGCCACCCCTCAGTCATCTAGAGCTTTCGCCTTCCTGAACGAGGGACGGCCCCACCTGGCGCCACCCGGGAGGGTCCCCGTTGTGGAGGCCCGCTGGGCACCCCGACCCCCAGGATGTGGGTTGCTGGGTGGCGTCGCGCCGTGGGCCCCGCTGTCTCCAGGAGGCCTCGGTGTTACCGGTGCCCCCGGCTGTGCGCCGGGCGGGCTCTGCTCGCTGTGGTCCTGGAGCCCGGCTGGTGGGAACGCGGTGGGCCCTGGGCGGGTGATCTGGCCGGGCTGCGCGGGGGGCAGCTGGACGGGGAGTGGGCTGAGATGAGGACTCTCAGGCGGAGAATTCTGGGAGAGTCAGGGCCTTTGGCAGAGAAGCGGGGTGCAGCGGTGCCTGGGGTGCAGATACCTGAGGGCTCCCTTCCTTGTGGGTCCTAGCCTTGGCCTTGGGGTCGTTCCAGGGCCCCTGCCTGGAGCCTGGCGTCTGTACGGGACGCTGACCACACTGCCCCAGGCCGCACCTCCAGGGGAGTCGCCGCGCAGGGACTGGCCGGCCAGCCCGAGGGCCCGAAGGCTGCCGGGACCCCTCGTGCCCCGTGCCTCGCCTGCGCGGCTGCTCTGGCGCCAGCAGGGGGTAGTCGCGAGGCTCTCCGCCAGGCCTCGGGTCCTCCCCTGTCCTGCGGGCCCCTCGTCGTGGGCTGCTCGTCCGCGTGTTTCCCGAAGCGGCTGCTGGGATCTGGTGGGCGCCTGTGTCCAGTGCTCCCCAGCTGGGGGGTGCTGGGCCGCGCGCAGTGAGCCGCAGCCGAGGGGCCTGTGGACGCCCGCTCCAGGGGCTCGCCAGCCTGCCCGTGGGCCTCCAGCGCCACCCCTGCCCCCGGCAGCGTGCCGTCTTTGGAGGCAGGGTTGGGGGCTTTGGGGAAGCGGCAGAGGGGAGGCCTGGAGGACGGGGCCAGCCCACGGGGACCCTCAGGCTCCCTCCTGGTGTGTCTCTGGTCTCCAGGCTGCTGTCCTGGCAGCCGGGGCTTCCTCTGTGGCCGGGTGGAGGGGGTGGAGGGAGGGGCTTACGAGACCCTCAGACCCAGAGGCTGCCGCCCGGCCAGCACTCGCCCGCCCCGGCTTGTGTCCCCCAGCAGGCTGCAGGGCACGCCCGGTGCCTCTCAGACCCTGGCCCTGGCCTCCTTGTCTGCGCGGGTCCTACCTGCCCCGTCGCAGGTGCCCCACGTGCCTATCAAGACTCACCACCCCGACCCGGACAGGGGCCGGAGAGCCGTGGGCGCGGCGGGCCGTGCGCTGCTTGGAAAGCCGGGGAACAGGAGGCCTTCTGCGCAGCTCGCGCGGCTCGGGGCGTCTGAGCCGCAGTCGGACGGGCGATGGCGTGAGAGGCTGCTGTGAGACGCATCCGTCCTCCGTGTTGGGTGTGTGTATACTCGTTCACCATTTGGAAGCTGAAGTTTCGCTGGAAGCACTCGATTTTAACAAGTACGACACGACTAGAAGACCAGGAGGACCCTGGGGACCGAGTCCTGCGGCGGCCGGCGGCCAGGCGTTGCTGGTGGGGCGGGGCGGCGCGGGCCCGAGGGGCCTCTGACAGGCCGCGGCCGGGAGCCGGTGTGAGCTGCGGCAGGTGCCCCGGCCGCACGGGCCGCGCTTGCAGTGAGAGGGTCTCGCTGTTTCTCTGGGCGTCGTGTCTGCCGGGTGCCCAGTGTTTGATCGACGTCTGGCTAGCCAGGGCTGGCCTCCTGCCGTCGGGGGCTCAGGGCCGCGCTGGTGCCGGTGGGCTGGAGCGGGTCCTTTGTGACAGGGTCGGCCCTCCGCCGCGCGTCGGGATTCTCCTGGCCTGTGGACCGTGGCGCTGCCCGCTCACGGCCCCTCTGGGGGACCAGAGTTGGCTCGCGGGTTGAGACACGCCGCCCCGGCGGGTCCGGCCCGAGGCTGGCGGGGAGGCTCCTGGGTGGGGCGGGGGCCCGGTGTGCGCAGGTGATGGGGAGCCGGTGGGGCGGGGCGGGCAGGTGAGCCGGGGCTGCCCTGCCGGCCTCCCCTCCTCCTCCGAGGCTTCCGCATCTGCCCTTCCTGTGGGGAGCACCGCTGACTCCTGCCTGAAATGGTCGCTGCGCCTGCCGGGGGCGGGGGCGCGACCCTGGTGGCGGCCTGCGGGCCGAGCTCTGACCCGCTGCAGAGGAGGCCGCCCCGGCCACTCCCTCGTGGCAGCTTTGCGCCACGCGCGCGCTGCCCTGGCCTGCGCTGCGGTCTGCTCCACAGACCGTGGAGTGCCTGGAGAGGCGCCCGTGGTTTGGGTATCTCACAGGTTGTGCCACCATCACCAGGGTCCGTTCCAGAACATTCCATCACCCCAAGTGAACGCAGCCCCTGCCCGAGCACCACCCGAGACGGGGCCGGGGCGGCCGGGGTGCTGCTTGGAAAGCCGGGGAACAGGAGGCCTTCTGCGCAGCTCGCGCGGCTCGGGGCGTCTGAGCCGCAGTCGGACGGGCGATGGCGTGAGAGGCTGCTGTGAGACGCATCCGTCCTTCGTGTTGGTGTGTGTATACTCGTTCACCATTTGGAAGCTGAAGTTTCGCTGGAAGCACTCGATTTTAACAAGTACGACACGACTAGAAGACCAGGAGGACCCTGGGGACCGAGTCCTGCGGCGGCCGGCGGCCAGGCGTTGCTGGTGGGGCGGGGCGGCGCGGGCCCGAGGGGCCTCTGACAGGCCGCGGCCGGGAGCCGGTGTGAGCTGCGGCAGGTGCCCCGGCCGCACGGGCCGCGCTTGCAGTGAGAGGGTCTCGCTGTTTCTCTGGGCGTCGTGTCTGCCGGGTGCCCAGTGTTTGATCGACATCTGGCTAGCCAGGGCTGGCCTCCTGCCGTCGGGGGCTCAGGGCCGCGCTGGTGCCGGTGGGCTGGAGCGGGTCCTTTGTGACAGGGTCGGCCCTCCGCCGCGCGTCGGGATTCTCCTGGCCTGTGGACCGTGGCGCTGCCCGCTCACGGCCCCTCTGGGGGACCAGAGTTGGCTCGCGGGTTGAGACACGCCGCCCCGGCGGGTCCGGCCCGAGGCTGGCGGGGAGGCTCCTGGGTGGGGCGGGGGCCCGGTGTGCGCAGGTGATGGGGAGCCGGTGGGGGGCGGGGGCGGGGCAGGTGAGCCGGGGCTGCCCTGCCGGCCTCCCCTCCTCCTCCGAGGCTTCCGCATCTGCCCTTCCTGTGGGGAGCACCGCTGACTCCTGCCTGAAATGGTCGCTGCGCCTGCCGGGGGCGGGGGCGCGACCCTGGTGGCGGCCTGCGGGCCGAGCTCTGACCCGCTGCAGAGGAGGCCGCCCCGGCCACTCCCTCGTGGCAGCTTTGCGCCACGCCGCGCGCTGCCCTGGCCTGCGCTGCGGTCTGCTCCACAGACCGTGGAGTGCCTGGAGAGGACGCCCGTGGTTTGGGTATCTCACAGGTTGTGCCACCATCACCAGGGTCCGTTCCAGAACATTCCATCACCCCAAGTGAACCGCAGCCCCTGCCCCGAGCACCACCGCCCCTCTCTGTCTGTGGCCTGTTCTGGACGTTCCCCCCCGTGGAGCCACACCCTGTGTGTGCCGTGCCTGCCTCACGGAGCGCCGCGTGCAGAGCGCCTCCGCGCGGGAGCGCGTCAGGGCTTCACCCCTGCCCCTGCCTGCGGGTCGCGCCCGCGTGTGGAGGGCCACGTGTGTCCACGTGCTCCTGGGCTGGACCTCTGGGCTGCGCGGGCCTCTCGGCCGTCGTGAGTCTGGCTGCCGGGGACGTCCGCACACGGGGCGCACTGGTCTGCATCCTCCCGGGCGGACGTCGAGGAGACGCGGCCTCTGTTCCGTGGCGGCTGCCGGGTCTCCCAGGCCGCCCGCCGAGGAGGAGGAGGTCCTCTGGGCTGCGTCCTCAGCGACCTCCTCCGGTCCCGGGTCCTGTCCTGGGTGCGAGTCTGACCCTTGGTCGTGGCGTCCACCTCGGCTGGCCCCTGGACACCTGTCTGCCCCGCTCGGGCTGGAGCGCCTTCTGTCCCGGGCCGGCTGCCCTCGCCGGCTCCGCTGGGAGCCCGTGGGACGGCTCCTGGGGCACCTGCGGCCCCGCCGTGTTGCCACAGGTCCCTGTTCAGGGTCGTCCGCGTTATTCAGGGGGAGAGACACGCACACGTGAAGGAAACCCAGTGTTAGGGCAGTGTGAGAATGTTTTGAGAGCTCGCTCAGCATCTGGGCGGTGGGCACTGGCCACGTGTCAGCGCTGTCCTTCCAGACCCGCCCAGCACGGCGCGTTGGCAGGCAGGTCCGGCTGCCCGCCGTGCACGGCCCCCTCAGGAGCGGCCTCGGTCTCCTCGGCTCTGGGGAGAGAGACTGCCCCAGGTTCTGCCCTGGGGAACGAAGCCACCCTCCCCAGGGAGCTGGTGCGCCAGGTCCGGGGGACACGGGTCCCACGCGTTGTCCAGGACACGCCCGGCCCTGGGCACGTGCCCGGGCTGAAGGAGCCGTCTCCTCAAGTGGCGAGCCCGCTGGGCGGGGCCGGTGGGGACGCTGGGTCAGCCTCAGGGGGATGAGCTGTGTTCTGGCAGGTCTGCCGGTGCTCTGGGGGCCGGTGATCTCCAGCCCCGGTGCCTGGCCCCTCGGCCTCCCCGGGGGCTGCTCCGGAGGGTAATCCAGCCCCGCCCCCCCCGTTGGCCTCCCCACTGCGCTGCGCTCAGGAGCTCGCACCTGCCCCAGGGCTGGGCCTCGATTCCGCCGGGCGAGGGGAAGGCCGGGGACGCTGTGTGTGACTTCCTGCGGGCGTGTGAAGGCCCTCCCTGCGCGGCAGCGCCGTCGCCCCTCCCCTGGCCCGTGGGCGCAGGTCCCTCGCTGTCGGGCTCCCGCTTGGCCGGGCCTCCATCTCTGGCTGCCCAGGACCTCTGTGCCTGCTTCCTGTTCTGCCCTGTGGGCTGGAGACCCCACGACACGGAGCAGCCCTGCTCCCACCGGGGGCCCGTGCATCCCTGGGCTGGGCGATGGCCGGGCTGGCGCTGCGGAGAGCGCAGTGGGAGAGGCGCTCCAGATGCTGGGTAGGCGCTGGGGGCACGCGGCAAAGGTCCGGGGCGGGGGTGTGCCTGCCTGGCACTGTGTGGAGGGCAGGGGGTAGGGTGCCGCCCGAGGGCGTGTGGGTGGTGTGTTAAGTAGACTATTTCAGAGCAGAGTCAGGTTTGCGGCGTGGCTGGGGTCACTCCGACCCGTGGGTGCCCTCGGCCCCGCATGGGTCCCTGTCCTCTTAGTGGTGCCCTGTGGCCACGGCCCGGCGCCGCCTGTGGGGACGGGCGTTGGCAGCAAGCCAGTGGTCCATCCAGCAAGCCCCTGCCTGGACCCACCCATGCCCCGCCTGGCAGACGTGTCTGTCCAGTCCCCCAGCACCCCCGTGTGGACGTGCTGCTGACCGCTGCACTGAGGCCCACGGCTGGCCGTGAGCCCGTTTCAGCCTGGGCACGGGGCGCAGGCCAGGTGCCCTGAGCCCGCATCTGCCGGGCCAGCTGGCAGTCGAACAGGTCCTGAGGAGAGTGGCAGATAGGCTAAGAAAAGAAAGAAGGACAGAAAAGATGGGGTTGAGAGGGACAGCAAGAAGGCAGACAGCTCTACAGGTTGCTGACAAGTTTATTGAATTCGCTCATCCCTTTTGTACTTCACCCAACAAGCAATTGTATACACGTGTTTTAGAGGCCAGGTGTCGATCATTACAATGGTTCTGGGTCATAATGCCCCTCAAGCCCTGTAAAGGGGCTCCAGGTGTTCTTTATGATAGCTAAGGAACGTCTTCACAACACCTGGGGTGGCGGGACAGCGAGCTATGCTGTTATCAGCCCCTGTTTCCAGGGCAGCTCCCAGAGCTATGTTTCCTTAAAAGAAACCCCTTCAAACAGGGCAGCTCCCCACATGCATCCTCCCGGCTCGCCTGTCCCTTGGCCGCACCTGCGCACTTGCCCACGCCTGCTGCTTATGGCCCGAATCTTCGGCCGCCCCACGTGTGACCTCTGATCCCCTTCCGTGCCTTTCTCACTGAGGCACGGGGTCCGGGCACACGGCCTTTTCCTCACGGTCGCTGCGGCCCGGTCCGGTGCGTACCCCCTGCTCTCCCATTAATCCCGGTTCTTTGTGGTCTTCTGTTAACCCCCATGTGACCCGTTTCTGCCTGATCCGTTAGGACGCTGACCTCGTCCTGGGCTCTGGTCCCCATCCTTGGCCCACTCCCTCCCTCTCTGTGATGCTGCAAGCCGGTGAGCTCGTGTTTCCAGGCCGTGGCCCCCAGAGCCCAGGCCTCTCGCTGAGCGGAGCAGTGTGCCGACGCGGAGGCCTGGCTGCTGGGGGCCAGCCCGGGGGCCGGGCGGCTCCTGCAGGGGAGGGCCTGCCCACATGAGTCTCTAAGCTCATCCTGAGGGTGGGGGGTGGGTGTGCGCGTCCAGAGGCCCCCTCGGCGGGGGTGGCTCTGTCAGCCGCAGGGCCGCCCCCAGGAGGGAAGCTCTGGACCTGGGCTTAGCCGGTGATGTCAGCAGGGACTGTGACGTCACTGGGTGGAGACAGCAGAGAAGGGGGCCCTGGGGCCTCTGCTGGGGGCCTGGCCTGGCCCTGACAAGATGGAGGACCCCCATGAGAACCCGGCAGGTGAGCCCCCTGAGCTGGAAGGCCGGCCAGGGTCGCAGGGGAGTGAGGTGGGCCGGGAGTCCTGCCTCCTGGGGTTTAGGGTGACCACGAGGGCCTGAGCAGGGTCCACGCCCTGGTGGGCCTTCCCCGAGTGAGGGGCGCGTCCAGGTGCCCTGGGGATGAACTGGGGGCATGCTGGTGGGGCTGAGACTGGCTTGTAGGGTCAGGCAAAGGCCCGTGAATTTGAGCATCTGGCCCAGGGCTGACTCCACGCACACCTGCTTCCCGGTCCACCAGCTGTGCTGGGTCATCCGGCGCCCCCAAGCTCTGGGCAGTGGTTTGCTTTTAGCCCTGTGTCTGCTTTGTCTTGTCCTTGCGTCCCCGGGCAGCTGGTGACGCGCTCTTGCCGTCCCCCTGAGGTCCCGGGAGAGGACCCAGGATGACCCTGTCAGGGTGGCAGTGGCAACTCCTGTTTCCTGGGTGAGCGGGCACAGGTGTCCTGTCCTGGGAGGGTCAGGATCCGGATTCCTCACCCGCCTCCGTGGTGCCCGCTGTCCCTGCAGGCAGTGACTGTGGTGGCCGCACACCGGCCTTGTCCCCGGGGCGGGTGGACGGGGCGGCCACAGGCGCTGTGTCGGGCCGTGTGGGTGGGGCAGTGCACACACATGGTCTCTAGCCCCACGCCCGGCTTCCTGCCTGTGCCACCCGCCGGGGCTCCAGCGACACCAGGCGCCGGCACACCATGGCTCCTGGTGAAGCAGCCGCTCTCAAGGTGGGCTGTGCCCGGGCTCGCTGCCCCAGTGAGGCCGCCTCCACCCTCGCCCCGCCGGCTGCTGGAGCGTGTGTGGCCGTGCGTCCTCGTTGGCTGGAGGGCCCTGTGGCTGGTGGTGTGACCCGGAAATTAGACCTACGGGGTGGCGAGGGTAGGGTGGCGGGCTGTGGCTGCCCGGGTCCGGGCTCCGATGCCCCGAAGGCAGCCCCGGGGAAGAGTGTGGAGGGTGGCATCCGGACCTGGCCTCGTGTCCTGCACTGGGCGGCTTCCCCGCTGGCCCAGGCGCAGGTCTGGCTGTGCAGCCCCAGGAGGCTAGCTCTGCCGGCTCAGCAGGGTTTGTGCCCGGGGCACGAGGCCAGGCAGGGGAGAAGGCGGCCTTGCCGTGGATCTCGAGGTGGGGCCGAGAGCGGGTCCTGCCTGGACCTGAAGGCAGGGGTCACGGCCCAGAAGGGAGCCTGCGAGGATGGGACGCTGGGCGTCGGGGCATCCGGGAGAGTAGGGGCCGGAGTAAAGAGACCAGGTCCCGGGGGTGCGTTGTGTGTGTTGGGGCGGCGTTGGTGACCCTGCTGCTTAAGAGCTGTTTGCACAAAGCGAGACCCAGACCTCCGTCCCTGCCTGAGCGGTGAGGGGGCTGCAGCCGCCGGACTCCGGGCTGCACGGCCCCGCCCGCTACTGCTCCGTCCGCGGGGGCGCACCCCCCTCTCGTGTCTCCAGCTCTCCCCTCCCACTTTGTCCCCACGCTTGGTCTCCCTGGTCAGGCCGCTGTCCCTCCAGACCTCCCCGCACATCCCCTGGGTGACGGCCCCGCAGCATCCTACCCCCGCCCTCCCGCGGATGCCACTGTGGACGGGAGTGGTCGGTGAGCCTGCCCGCCGTGCCCCCCGGGGAGGAGCGGGAGAATGTGGGTGTCTCCGAGGGCCCCACAGTCACCTCTGGTCGCCTGTGGGAGTGTGTGCGCAGGCGTGTTGTTTAATTTCCAACAGGAAAGAAAATCTGGCTGGAAACTATGTCTGAGTGTCGATCCGTGTGGGTGGGGCAGTGCACACACACGGTCTCTAGCCCCACGCCCGGCTTCCTGCCTGTGCCACCCGCCGGGGCTCCAGCGACACCAGGCGCCGGCACACCATGGCTCCTGGTGAAGCAGCCGCTCTCAAGGTGGGCTGTGCCCGGGCTCGCTGCCCCAGTGAGGCCGCCTCCACCCTCGCCCCGCCGGCTGCTGGAGCGTGTGTGGCCGTGCGTCCTCGTTGGCTGGAGGGCCCTGTGGCTGGTGGTGTGACCCGGAAATTAGACCTACGGGGTGGCGAGGGTAGGGTGGCGGGCTGTGGCTGCCCGGGTCCGGGCTCCGATGCCCCGAAGGCAGCCCCGGGGAAGAGTGTGGAGGGTGGCATCCGGACCTGGCCTCGTGTCCTGCACTGGGCGGCTTCCCCGCTGGCCCAGGCGCAGGTCTGGCTGTGCAGCCCCAGGAGGCTAGCTCTGCCGGCTCAGCAGGGTTTGTGCCCGGGGCACGAGGCCAGGCAGGGGAGAAGGCGGCCTTGCCGTGGATCTCGAGGTGGGGCCGAGAGCGGGTCCTGCCTGGACCTGAAGGCAGGGTCACGGCCCAGAAGGGAGCCTGCGAGGATGGGACGCTGGGCGTCGGGGCATCCGGGAGAGTAGGGGCGGAGTAAAGAGACCAGGTCCCGGGGGTGCGTTGTGTGTGTTGGGGCGGCGTTGGTGACCCTGCTGCTTAAGAGCTGTTTGCACAAAGCGAGACCCAGACCTCCGTCCCTGCCTGAGCGGTGAGGGGGCTGCAGCCGCCGGACTCCGGGCTGCACGGCCCCGCCCGCTACTGCTCCGTCCGCGGGGGCGCACCCCCCTCTCGTGTCTCCAGCTCTCCCCTCCCACTTTGTCCCCACGCTTGGTCTCCCTGGTCAGGCCGCTGTCCCTCCAGACCTCCCCGCACATCCCCTGGGTGACGGCCCCGCAGCATCCTACCCCCGCCCTCCCGCGGATGCCACTGTGGACGGGAGTGGTCGGTGAGCCTGCCCGCCGTGCCCCCCGGGGAGGAGCGGGAGAATGTGGGTGTCTCCGAGGGCCCCACAGTCACCTCTGGTCGCCTGTGGGAGTGTGTGCGCGCAGGCGTGTTGTTTAATTTCCAACAGGAAAGAAAATCTGGCTGGAAACTATGTCTGAGTGTCGATCCGTGGGGTGAAAGGGTTTCAGTGTCCTTTTTTTTTTTTTCCTTTGGGGGCGTGGGGAGGGAGGGGGGCAGGCGGGCCACTTCTGTTGATCTTTCATTTATCAATTTTCATCTGTCTTTGTTCTTTGGCTCCTGTGGGCCTCCCATTGCGGTGGCCTCTGTTGTCGCAGAGCACTGGCTCTGGGCGCACGCGCTCCAGAGCTCCGGCTCAGTGATTGGACACATCAGTCCAGCCGTTCCGCGGCACATGGGATCTTCCCAGGCCAGGGATCGAACCGGCGCCCCTTACACTGCAAGGCGGTGTCCTCACCCACTGGGCCACCAGGGGAGCCCCCAGTGTCCTCTCGCTCTGGAGCCAGGAGGGCTTCAGAGGAAGGGGCTCCCCTGTGCAGGGGTGGTGCCTGGGGCAGCAGGTATCAGGCGTGTGCAGGGCGCGGCCTCACCGTCTGCGTCAACCCGTGACGCCCGGTCACTCAGTCCTGGGCACGAGCTCCCGTGCGGCCAGGCATCCGGCCCCTCCGAGCCTGGCTGCACCCTGGCCCCGGCTCCCCTCCTTCCAGGGCGGGTGGGCCCTCGTCCTGCCTCCTCGTGAAGCCCCTCAGCCCCTCGGCGCCTTGCCTCTCCCACAGACAGGGAGCGACTCCCATGGACGGGTCTGGTGCCGGCCGGGGGCGGGTGCTGGGGAAGGCGTGGACATAGGAGGACATGCAGGCTGTGAGTCCACGGATGGGAAACGTCCGGAACAGGCCGGTCCACAGACATGGGGGCTTCCTGGCGTCAGCAGCGAGGGAGGGAGGCTGGGGATGGGCTCGGCCTCCCTCTGGGGGTGGACTGCTGTGGAACCGGAGGAGCCTGTCGCACGCACAGGCCCTGGTCCAGGACGGGCTGCTGGGGCGTCTGCCCTGGAAGGGGGCCTGCGCCCTGTGGCGGGCGTCTCCAGGTGTGAATAAAGATGCCCGGGGTCAGGACCAGCTGGCCTCCGTGCCAGAAGGCTTGCGGACTCTCGTTTGCCTTTGGCCTTGACTGGAGAAGGGTTGGCTGACGCTGTGGGGTGCGTTCCAGGTGCATAGGTCTCACGGTCCACGCGTGTTTGGATTCTTCGCCCGCATGGTCACTGCGGAGCCTTGAGGAGAGCGCCCCGGGCTCCCCGGCAGCTCCTGTGAGCCGTCTGCTCTCTGCGTGTTAATACCCAGTCTTCCGGTTTACCCCGCCCCCCCACCACCCTGGGCTCAGCTCTTCTTGCCAGAAGTCCCTGATGCCCTGGACGTGCCCGGGGAGCCGGGTCGGGCGGGACTCGGGCCATCCATGGTCCGCCGAGTTCTGTTTCAGAGAAGTCGCGGTCACTGTCTCTTGGTACAGTCGTGCCTCCAAGGCACGGGGGGAGGGCAGCCCTGGGGTCCCGGGCCTGCCAGGCGCCCTCCTGGTGGTGTCCCCCGCGAGGCCCCGTGCCTGCCTCACCCAGGCGGTGCCCTCATCGCTCTGAAAAGTCCAGCCGCTCCGCGGCACATGGGATCTTCCCAGGCCAGGGATCGAACCGGCGCCCCTTGCACTGCAAGGCGGTGTCCTCACCCACTGGGCCACCAGGGGAGCCCCCAGTGTCCTCTCGCTCTGGAGCCAGGAGGGCTTCAGAGGAAGGGGCTCCCCTGTGCAGGGGTGGTGCCTGGGGCAGCAGGTATCAGGCGTGTGCGGGGCGCGGCCTCACCGTCTGCGTCAACCCGTGACGCCCGGTCACTCAGTCCCGGGCACGAGCTCCCGTGCGGCCGGGCATCCGGCCCCTCCGAGCCTGGCTGCACCCTGGCCCCGGCTCCCCTCCTTCCAGGGCGGGTGGGCCCTCGTCCTGCCTCCTCGTGAAGCCCCTCAGCCCCTCGGCGCCTTGCCTCTCCCACAGACAGGGAGCGACTCCCATGGACGGGTCTGGTGCCGGCCGGGGGCGGGTGCTGGGGAAGGCGTGGACATAGGAGGACATGCAGGCTGTGAGTCCACGGATGGGAAACGTCCGGAACAGGCCGGTCCACAGACATGGGGGCTTCCTGGCGTCAGCAGCGAGGGAGGGAGGCTGGGGATGGGCTCGGCCTCCCTCTGGGGGTGGACTGCTGTGGAACCGGAGGAGCCTGTCGCACGCACAGGCCCTGGTCCAGGACGGGCTGCTGGGGCGTCTGCCCTGGAAGGGGGCCTGCGCCCTGTGGCGGGCGTCTCCAGGTGTGAATAAAGATGCCCGGGGTCAGGACCAGCTGGCCTCCGTGCCAGAAGGCTTGCGGACTCTCGTTTGCCTTTGGCCTTGACTGGAGAAGGGTTGGCTGACGCTGTGGGGTGCGTTCCAGGTGCATAGGTCTCACGGTCCACGCGTGTTTGGATTCTTCGCCCGCATGGTCACTGCGGAGCCTTGAGGAGAGCGCCCCGGGCTCCCCGGCAGCTCCTGTGAGCCGTCTGCTCTCTGCGTGTTAATACCCAGTCTTCCGGTTTACCCCGCCCCCCCACCACCCTGGGCTCAGCTCTTCTTGCCAGAAGTCCCTGATGCCCTGGACGTGCCCGGGGAGCCGGGTCGGGCGGGACTCGGGCCATCCATGGTCCGCCGAGTTCTGTTTCAGAGAAGTCGCGGTCACTGTCTCTTGGTACAGTCGTACCTCCAAGGCACGGGGGGAGGGCAGCCCTGGGGTCCCGGGCCTGCCAGGCGCCCTCCTGGTGGTGTCCCCCGCGAGGCCCCGTGCCTGCCTCACCCAGGCGGTGCCCAGGGCGTTGGGGGGACCCCACATACCCGCTGTCCGTCTTGCTGCTGCTTCTGACAGACAGCAGTCAGTCAGGTCCGCAGCGGGGGGAGTCTGCAGGCGTGCCGAGGCGCAGGCAGGGGCGGGGCGGCAGGGGCGGAGCGCTGCCCAGGGTCTTCAGGGACGGGACGGGCGGCGTCGACTGCGGAGAAGGGCTTCGAGTATCTCTTGTTTACAGACGCACGCGTGTGCTCGGTCAGTTCCGTCGTGCGTGGCTCTCTGTGACCCTGGACGGCACTGCCCAGGCTCCCCTGGCCGTGGGACCCTCCAGGCAGGAATACTGGAGGGGTGGCCACTTCCTCCTCCAGGGGGTCTTCCCAGGTGGGGGTCAAACCCGGCGCTCCGTCCCCGGCGCTGGCAGTGGGCCGTTCGCCCGGCACCGCCCAGGAGCCCCTGCATGCGGAGCTGGAGTGTGGACTCCTGGCCACGCGGGGTCTTTGTTCTGTGTGCGCTTTTCCTGGGCTGCGGCGAGCGGGCGCTGCTCTCCCTGCCGTGAGCAGGTGTCTCCTGGCGTGGCCGGTCCTGCTGCCGGGCGCGGGCGCCGGAGCGCAGGCCCAGCTGTCACGCCACCCGTGGAGTCTTCCCAGACCAGGGTCGACCCGTGTCTCCTGTGTGGGCCGGTACCACGGAGCCACCAGGGCGCCCTTCCTCTGGTTTTGATGTTATTTCCTTATAAGTAGCAGCTGTTCCAGTGAACCCCCACATCTCTGAGGTCAGACCGCCGCGCTGCCTGGGAACGGCCGGCAGGTGGGGGCGACCCGGCCCCTCGACGGGGAGCTGCTGCTGAGGTGGCGGGTGGCCGGCCTGCTCTGCCCTGGGCCCCAGGCCCCTCGGTCAGGCTCCTTCCTCCTCCGGCCACCGCTGCTGGGCGGCGCGGGGCGCGGGCGGGGCTGCGCCGGGGCCCTGGTCTCAGACGGGCTGCAGGCTGCTGGCGGCAGGAGCCGCGCGCACGGCCTGGGGTGGACCCGGCGGCCAGGACCCCAGGCGGGGGCGAGCTGGGTGTCCGGGACTGGTTGGGGTTGGATCGTCCACGCGCGCCGTTCACGTGGTGGGGAAGCACGGGAGCCGCTGGCCGCAGGGCTGAGGGTTGGCCTGGAGCCCGGGCCTCTGCCCGTCTGGGACCCTCCTGGGCTCTGGCTGAGCAGGGGTGGGCGTGGGCAGTCGTGTGTGAGCACCCTGACCCTGTCCTGCCTCTGGGCACGTGGCCGGCGTCCCCTTGGGGGGGCTCCTCTCAGCACCCGTGCCGTCAGTGACACAAGGGGGCTGCCTGGCCCTCCCGTCCGTCTGCACTGGGGGTTACGTGGGCAGCCTGGTCAGCCAGGGGCTGCGGCGCTCGGGGGCACCACGCTCACCGCACCCGTCCTGCCGCAGCCCCAGGCTCTCCGGGCCTTCATGGGCTGTGGACAAGTCTCACGTGGACCCTCGTGGCAACCCTCCCCTCCCCCCCAGGATGCTCAAGGGGGCATGGCCTCCACCAGGCGTCCGCCCTTGAGTGCCGGGCGGGGGGAGGCGCAGGCGTGAGCCTCGAAGTGGCCAGTCAGTGTCCACGAGGGGGCTGGGTGGCGTTAGACGTGCACGCTGGTGGTTTCTAGAGAGGTTCCCGTGGCTTTGCTGTGAGACGTGGCTGGAGGGACAGGAGGGGTGAGGGCTGGCGGGAGGACGCATCCACCGTGGTCGCGAGCGGGGCTGGCACGGGAGACCCCCGTCCGTCGGAGCTGCCCGGTGACTAGGCTGCTGGGGGGAAGCCAGCCCACCTGACCCTGGGCTGCTGCTCCGAGCGCCGCCCCAGGTGTTCTCGACCCCCAGCTCGGGGCGCTGGCCCCTCCTGCAACCTGGGGGTCTGTTAGGGTGCCTGCCGTCCCTGCCGCAGCCCCAGGGGAGAGGCCAGGCTGGCCTAGGCCCAGCGGCATGTGCCCAGCTAGCCCGGGCAGGCTCGGTGCCCACCCGCCGCCCTCGGGGCTGCTGGCCCGGGGATGCCGGGCTGGTCCCGGGCTCGGCAGCCCGTCAGACCACAGGGCCCTTGAGGTCCTGGGATGAGGCCCAGGGACCTCGGTGTGCCCTGGATGGTGGGGAGACGGGGCATCTCCAGAGCCCCCAGGTCAGGGGCAGGGCCTGTCTCCCAGGCTCACACACGTCCTGCTCTGCACGTGTGCCCTTCCAGGGGCCGTGCAGGGGCCTTGGTCACTCGATTGGGCATCTCGTCTGCCTGGACAGTGGCTCTGCAGCCACGGCAGTGGCAGGCGACACGTGGGATCCTTGGAGGCCTGAGCCTCCCACCCCTCTGTCCCCAGGAGGCGCAGGTCCCTCCTGAGCCTCAGAGACCTCTTTCTAGAACCAGCCTCACCGGCAGTGAACACCGGGTCTGGTTCCAGCCAAGCTGCGCCCTGGACCCCGGCGCCCGGCAGGGGGAGGCGCGGCGTCCCTCCAACCCCGGCCTCTCTCTCCTCCAGCAGAGCACCTCGAGATTTGAGCCCCGGACCGGCAGCAGCATGAGTCCTCGCCCCGTGCTCAACCCCGAGGCCACTGAGATGAGCGCCGCGGCCCCGCCCTCGAGCGCGCCCGCGTCCCGCTAGCGGGGGCGCGCCGGGCGCCATGGGGTGCTAGCCCGAAGAGCCGCCGCGACCGCAGGTCTCCGTGGATCCGGATTTGCACGGCAGCAGCGTCACCGTGGAGAGGCCAGGGTACCACAAACTTATGGATTTTGACAAGAAAGGAGGGAAAGGGGAGTCGGAGGAGGGCCGGAGAATGTCCAAGGCCACCGGCCGGACCAGCCACAGCGTCCGCAGCTCGGGGACCAGCTCGGGGGTCCTGATGGTGGGCCCCAACTTCCGGGTCGGGAAGAAGATAGGCTGTGGCAACTTCGGGGAGCTCCGGCTAGGTGAGCCCGCGGTGAGGTCGGGGCCCGGGGCCCGTGGGGGTCCTGCCCCCGGGGAGGAGCGGTTGTGCTGGGGGCACCTGGGGGGCCGGGGGCGGGGGCGGCCCGGGGACAGGGCGCAGGTAAGTGCGTGGGGGCTCCCCCGGGGAGGAGCGGTGTGCTGGGGCGCCTGGCCCGTGGTGCGCAGGCCCGCCCCGCGGCCCCGGGAGCGTCTGCGCGTAGCTGTGCCCCCCACGGGCTCGCGCGCCGGCCACGCCCGGGGACCCTGCCCTTGGCTTGGAGCTGCGGCCTGACGGCACAGGTGGCTGTGGGGGGAGCGGCTTTCAGCAGAAAACGCCTTTCAGGAATCTCGGTGGGGCTTCCCTGGTGGTCCCGTGGGTAGGGAGTCCGCCATGCAACTGTTCGCTCCCTGGCGCGGGAGCGTCCCAGGTGCTGCGGGGCGGCTGGGCAGGTGTGTCCAATTAGCCAGCGCTCTGGAGCGCGTGCGCCCAGCACCGGTGCTCTGCTACCGGAGCGGCCACTGCGATGGAAGGCCCACGCAGACCGAAGAATAAAGGTGGATGAGCATAAATAAATAAAAAATCAATAAAAAGAGGCCAAAATTTAAAAAGAATCCGGGCGGGGCTGTGTGGGGTGCAGCGCCGCGTGTCTGGGGGCCGGCTTGACGTGGGGCTGCCCCGCCGCTCGGCCCCGGGTTTTCTGCGCCTGCATCGCTCCTGGCCACTCCTCCATGCAGCCTCCTGCTTGGCCACCTGTGCCCAGCCCTGGGGCTTGGTGAATGAAACCGCCCCGGAGGCGGCCAGACGGCTTCTGGAGCAGACTTTGCCGGAGTGCTGGGTGTCCCGCAGCCCCCTCAGCATTGGGGCTCAGCCTTCCATTCTGAGCCTGTCAGTGGGGTGACGTGGGGTGATGTGGGGCTCTGGGGCGGTCACTTGCTTTTCCCTAGGGACCTTTTTGGTTGAGCTACCACAAACTTATGGATTTTGACAAGAAAGGAGGAAGGCGAGGAGGGCCGGAGAATGTCCAAGGCCACCGGCCGGACCAGCCACAGCGTCCGCAGCTCGGGGACCAGCTCGGGGGTCCTGATGGTGGGCCCCAACTTCCGGGTCGGGAAGAAGATAGGCTGTGGCAACTTCGGGGAGCTCCGGCTAGGTGAGCCCGCGGTGAGGTCGGGGCCCGGGGCCCGTGGGGGTCCTGCCCCCGGGGAGGAGCGGTTGTGCTGGGGGCACCTGGGGGCCGGGGGCGGGGGCGGCCCGGGGACAGGGCGCAGGTAAGTGCGTGGGGGCTCCCCCGGGGAGGAGCGGTGTGCTGGGGCGCCTGGCCCGTGGTGCGCAGGCCCGCCCCGCGGCCCCGGGAGCGTCTGCGCGTAGCTGTGCCCCCACGGGCTCGCGCCGCCACGCCCGGGACCCTGCCCTTGGCTTGGAGCTGCGGCCTGACGGCACAGGTGGCTGTGGGGGGAGCGGCTTTCAGCAGAAAACGCCTTTCAGGAATCTCGGTGGGGCTTCCCTGGTGGTCCCGTGGGTAGGGAGTCCGCCATGCAACTGTTCGCTCCCTGGCGCGGGAGCGTCCCAGGTGCTGCGGGGCGGCTGGGCAGGTGTGTCCAATTAGCCAGCGCTCTGGAGCGCGTGCGCCCAGCACCGGTGCTCTGCTACCGGAGCGGCCACTGCGATGGAAGGCCCACGCAGACCGAAGAATAAAGGTGGATGAGCATAAATAAATAAAAAATCAATAAAAAGAGGCCAAAATTTAAAAAGAATCCGGGCGGGGCTGTGTGGGGTGCGGCGCCGCGTGTCTGGGGGCCGGCTTGACGTGGGGCTGCCCCGCCGCTCGGCCCCGGGTTTTCTGCGCCTGCATCGCTCCTGGCCACTCCTCCATGCAGCCTCCTGCTTGGCCACCTGTGCCCAGCCCTGGGGCTTGGTGAATGAAACCGCCCCGGAGGCGGCCAGACGGCTTCTGGAGCAGACTTTGCCGGAGTGCTGGGTGTCCCGCAGCCCCCTCAGCATTGGGGCTCAGCCTTCCATTCTGAGCCTGTCAGTGGGGTGACGTGGGGTGATGTGGGGCTCTGGGGCGGTCACTTGCTTTTCCCTAGGGACTGTGCGGGGGCCTTGTTTCCCGGTTGTTCTCAGAGGCTCCTTTCTGTCCTTGGCTCTGAGTTCTGATGCTGCCTTGTTGAGGTCGCTGCTTGTCTGTGTGTCCCTTTTGGGGTTTGATGTGCTTGCAGGATCTGCATATTAACGCTGACTGTTTATCTTGCGCTGTGCTTGGCCTTCGCGGCCGCGTGGGCTTTGCTCTCGTGGAGGCGAGCAGGGCCGCTCTCGGTGCAGCGCTCAGGCTCCTCGTCGCCGCGGCTTCTCGTGGCAGAGCACGGGGCTCCGGGGCTCCGGGCGCCGGAGTACAGACTCTCTACCTTCCGGGCTCAGTGGCGCCGGCTTCACTGCTCTGTGGCGGGTGTCGTCCTCCTGGGCCCGGGATCAAGCCTGCGTCTCCTGCGTCGGCAGGCGTGTTCTCCACCGTGAGCCCCCTGGGCAGCCGTCGGCTGCGGGGTGCTGGCCCACAGGCCCCCTGAGCGCCTCAGAGTTTCCTTCTTCAGTCTGAACAGCTTTTATTTCCTTATTGTACGTTCACCCTATTTTTTCTTCTGCAGCGTCTAATCTATTAGAGACATCCACTGAATTGTTCATTTCATACATGGTGTTTTCCACTTCCATCTGATTCCCCTCTTTCTCCTGTTGAGATTTTCCATCTGCTTGTTCATCTTACTCATATTGTCCTTTAATTCTTGGACACACTTAAGACAGCTATCTTATTTATTGGCATGTAGTTGACTTATGATGTGTTAATTTCTACTGTACAGCAAGTGATTAGTTACAAATGCATAGGCCTTCTTTTTCCATATTTTTTATTTTTTTATTTTTTTTAAAAGATTTATTTATTTATTTATTTCGGGCGGGGGTTGGGGAGGGAGGGGAGCGGGCGGGCCACTTCTCTTGGTCTTTCATTTATTTATTTTCATCCGTCTTTGTTCTTTGGCCCCAGTGGGCCTCCGATCGCAGTGGCCTCTCTCATCGCAGAGCACCGGCTCTGGGCGCATGCGCTCCAGAGCTCCGGCTCGGTCATTGGACGCATCGGTCCAGCTGCTCCGCGGCACGTGGAATCCTCCCAGGCCAGGGATCGAACCGGCGCCCCTTGCACTGCAAGGCGGGGTCCTTACCCACTGGACCACCAGGGAAGTCCTCCGTATTTTTTAAATTCCGTATCTGGATTGTTTGTTTTGCGATCGGCTGTGCTGGGTCTTCCTCGCCGGCTCGGCCCCTGGGCGCGGCCGCGGGGCTGCCCCATGCAGCACACCTGCTGCTCGTCGTGGTGGCCCCCCTGCCGCAGAGCACCAGCTTCACGGCGCGGGCTGACTGGCCTCCAGGTGTGCGGGGTCTCCCAGGCCAAGGATGGAGCCCACGTCCCCTCTGTTGGCACAGGGATTCTTGTCCACTGTACCACCGGGGAAGTCCTAGACAAATTTTTAAAAAACACTCTTTTGCATTGTGGTTTATCACAGGGCGCTGCGCGGGGTCCCCTGTGCTGCGCAGCAGGGGCTTGCGGTGGACCTCGCCTGCGTGTGACCGCCGACGGCAGCCAGCCCCAGCCTCCCGCCCCGCCCCGCACGTCTGTTCTCTGTCTGGGAGTCTCGTCCTGTTTCATAGATACGTTCATTTGTGCCATATTTTAGGTTCCACATATAAGTGATAGACAATAATGTATGTTTCTCTGACTTCACTACTTAGTATGACGTCTCTAGACCCATCCGCGTGGCTGCAAATGGCATTATTTCATTCCTTTTTATGGCTGAGTGATACTCCATTGTATAGCCACACCATGTCTTTCTCCGTTCCTCTGTGGACGGACGTCTAGGCTGTTTCCGTGTCCCGTCTGTCCCGGCTGTTGTGAACAGTGCCTCTGTGAGCGCCGGGGCGCGTGTGTCTTTCTGAATTCAGAATTTTCACCAGATAAACGCCAGGAGTAGGGCTGCAGGGTCATCGGGCGGCTGCTCTCAGGTGCTGGGGGAGCCTGCGTCCTGCTCCCCCAGAGGCTGCACCAGCCTGGTCCCCGCAGAAGGGGCAGGGTGCCCGCCTCAGCGGCTGCCTTCAGTGCCGTGCTGGGGTGTCTTTGACTCTGTCTCTTTCTCGCAGTCCTGTTCCATTATTCACATGTGCACTGATGTCTGTGTGTTGGACAGACATGGGGGCCACTGTGGGTCAGGGTTAAGCTTCATCCTGGTGACTCACCTTGACCCCGTCGGGGGCCGGCTCGCGGCTTCGCTAGGCTCAGCCGAGAGCAGACATGATTCCAGGGCTGGAGTCCCACCTCCCAGTGTGCAGGCTTTCTGGGTTCTCGGCCAAGTGCAGGGGAGCTCAGGGGAGCCTCAGAGGTGGCTCCGGCCTCTTCCTGCCCGGGCAGCCCCTGGCATCTTTCTCCTGTGCCCAGTGCCCCGACCTGAGCTGTTCTCCACCGGGCCCCGCAGGCTCTGGCTCTGAGCACCCGCTGCTGGGCAACAACATCCACGGTCCACATGCACATGTGCGTGCAGACACGCCACGCACGCTCACCTGAGACTCAGCTGAACCCCAGCGCTTGAGCTTCCCGGAGCTCACATGTGCAACAGAACATGGGTTCCTCCACAAGACCCAGAAGGAGGTCACCAGTCACTCAAGGAAGGGGCCAGTTAGACACTGCCGAAGTTGAAACTTCCAGAAGTGTTACTGAGAGCACGAGGGGTGAGCTGCAGACCCGAGGCACCGTTAGCCAAGCACCTCTGGACAAAACGCTGGTGTCCACGGTGCAGGAGAGGGGTCGTGCAGCTCGGTCAGAAGAACCCAGGAGCTGCGATTCCAACTGGGCACAAGACCTGAACAGACACCTTCCAGGAGCTGGTGGGCAGGCGGCTGGGAGCGTGGAGGGCAGCCCGAGCCAGCAGACCTGGCCAAGAAGCGAGCCGCTGCCACAGGAAGGCCCGCGCACAGCATGCACTCGCACGGACGCCGGAGCCGGGCCAGGCATGTCCACTCTGGGTGGACACAACCCGGCGGGAAGCCAGCGCGGAGCCTCTGCCCCGGCAGGGTTGGGCACACGGAGCTCCTCAGATGCCCAGCGCTCCGTGGACCGTTGTCGCCGCCCACGGGAAGCACCAGGACTCGGTACAGACAGGCTGGCGTGCAGGCTGCAGAGCGGAGGGCCGGGGGACAGGTCTGCCGCGTCAAGGCAACGCCGAGTGAGAAGACCCGGACCGGCCGTGCCGCAGAGCAGAGCACCTGATGTCTGTGTGTTGGACAGACATGGGGCCACTGTGGGTCAGGGTTAAGCTTCATCCTGGTGACTCACCTTGACCCCGTCGGTCGCTCGCGCCGCTAGGCTCAGCCGAGAGCAGACATGATTCCAGGGCTGGAGTCCCACCTCCCAGTGTGCAGGCTTTCTGGGTTCTCGGCCAAGTGCAGGGGAGCTCAGGGGAGCCTCAGAGGTGGCTCCGGCCTCTTCCTGCCCGGGCAGCCCCTGGCATCTTTCTCCTGTGCCCAGTGCCCCGACCTGAGCTGTTCTCCACCGGGCCCCGCAGGCTCTGGCTCTGAGCACCCGCTGCTGGGCAACAACATCCACGGTCCACATGCACATGTGCGTGCAGACACGCCACGCACGCTCACCTGAGACTCAGCTGAACCCCAGCGCTTGAGCTTCCCGGAGCTCACATGTGCAACAGAACATGGGTTCCTCCACAAGACCCAGAAGGAGGTCACCAGTCACTCAAGGAAGGGGCCAGTTAGACACTGCCGAAGTTGAAACTTCCAGAAGTGTTACTGAGAGCACGAGGGGTGAGCTGCAGACCCGAGGCACCGTTAGCCAAGCACCTCTGGACAAAACGCTGGTGTCCACGGTGCAGGAGAGGGGTCGTGCAGCTCGGTCAGAAGAACCCAGGAGCTGCGATTCCAACTGGGCACAAGACCTGAACAGACACCTTCCAGGAGCTGGTGGGCAGGCGGCTGGGAGCGTGGAGGGCAGCCCGAGCCAGCAGACCTGGCCAAGAAGCGAGCCGCTGCCACAGGAAGGCCCGCGCACAGCATGCACTCGCACGGACGCCGGAGCCGGGCCAGGCATGTCCACTCTGGGTGGACACAACCCGGCGGGAAGCCAGCGCGGAGCCTCTGCCCCGGCAGGGTTGGGCACACGGAGCTCCTCAGATGCCCAGCGCTCCGTGGACCGTTGTCGCCGCCCACGGGAAGCACCAGGACTCGGTACAGACAGGCTGGCGTGCAGGCTGCAGAGCGGAGGGCCGGGGGACAGGTCTGCCGCGTCAAGGCAACGCCGAGAGTGAGAAGACCCGGACCGGCCGTGCCGCAGAGCAGAGCACCGGTGACCCACCCAGCGCCCCGCACCCGGCTCTTGCCCGGTTTTGTATCTGAAGCTTCAGTAATAAAATGCTGAGAGGGGCGCACAAGAGGCATGCCTGTTGTTCATTAAAACCTGAGAACCAGGACTAGATGGAGGCTTTCTCTTCCCTGGGTGTCTCTTACTCATCGGAACCAAGAAGCGGAGGCTGTGGGAGGGGTCCCTGGCCACCTGTCCACGTGGCGGCAGCAGCGAACAGAAGAGATGGGGAGGGAGCAGCGCGCTGGGACCGTGCGGACGGCCCGACTGTCCACGCGTGGAGGCCGGCCTAGCCGCTCGGGCGCCCGGGAGGAGTGAGCCAGGAAGGCCGCGGGGTGCCCCAGCCTGCATCTGCCGAAAGGACACGTCTGGCACGAGCACAGACGGGGCTCGAGCCGGGGGCCTGTCCGGCGCCCCCAGGATAAACCTCAGGCAGGCAGTACCGGCCGTCCCGAGCCCTGAGGCAGAGCAGTGTCCTGAGACAGCGTTGCTCTGCGGACGTGGGCCGCCCTGCCGGGCCCCGGGGACGCGGACCCGCTGGCTGTGTGCCCCGTGGACACCGAGGCCCTGGAGAAGCGGCAGCCGAGCTGGAGACCCCAGGAGACCACGGTGACGCGAGAGACCCAGGGCTGGGGGAGGGGCCCTGAACAGACACCTTCCAGGAGCTGGTGGGCAGGCGGCTGGGAGCGTGGAGGGCAGCCCGAGCCAGCAGACCTGGCCAAGAAGCGAGCCTGCCACAGGAAGGCCCGCGCACAGCATGCACTCGCACGGACGCCGGAGCCGGGCCAGGCATGTCCACTCTGGGTGGACACAACCCGGCGGGAAGCCAGCGCGGAGCCTCTGCCCCGGCAGGGTTGGGCACACGGAGCTCCTCAGATGCCCAGCGCTCCGTGGACCGTTGTCGCCGCCCACGGGAAGCACCAGGACTCGGTACAGACAGGCTGGCGTGCAGGCTGCAGAGCGGAGGGCCGGGGGACAGGTCTGCCGCGTCAAGGCAACGCCGGGGTGAGAAGACCCGGACCGGCCGTGCCGCAGAGCAGAGCACCGGTGACCCACCCAGCGCCCCGCACCCGGCTCTTGCCCGGTTTTGTATCTGAAGCTTCAGTAATAAAATGCTGAGAGGGGCGCACAAGAGGCATGCCTGTTGTTCATTAAAACCTGAGAACCAGGACTAGATGGAGGCTTTCTCTTCCCTGGGTGTCTCTTACTCATCGGAACCAAGAAGCGGAGGCTGTGGGAGGGGTCCCTGGCCACCTGTCCACGTGGCGGCAGCAGCGAACAGAAGAGATGGGGAGGGAGCAGCGCGCTGGGACCGTGCGGACGGCCCGACTGTCCACGCGTGGAGGCCGGCCTAGCCGCTCGGGCGCCCGGGAGGAGTGAGCCAGGAAGGCCGCGGGGTGCCCCAGCCTGCATCTGCCGAAAGGACACGTCTGGCACGAGCACAGACGGGGCTCGAGCCGGGGGCCTGTCCGGCGCCCCCAGGATAAACCTCAGGCAGGCAGTACCGGCCGTCCCGAGCCCTGAGGCAGAGCAGTGTCCTGAGACAGCGTTGCTCTGCGGACGTGGGCCGCCCTGCCGGGCCCCGGGGACGCGGACCCGCTGGCTGTGTGCCCCGTGGACACCGAGGCCCTGGAGAAGCGGCAGCCGAGCTGGAGACCCCAGGAGACCACGGTGACGCGAGAGACCCAGGGCTGGGGGAGGGGCCCTGACGGACAGACCTGTGGGCCCTGGCCTCGGCCTGCGTGGTCACGGACAGGTGTCCCAGCCCCCCCGAGGGCGGGCAGGTGGTCCAGCATTGTGGTCACCAGACTGTCCCCCTGCAGAGGGACGGCAGGTGAGCTGAGGCCCCTTCCAGCGCTGGACCCTTTCAGAAGTAAGATGCAGCGGGGGGGACGGGCGCGAGTCGTCTGCGGGCGCAGCACCCTGCGGGCCAGCGGGTGCTCGGAGCGCAGCGGCAGCCGGCTGGCGCTGGGAAGGGCAGAAGGTGGCGCAGGGCAGTGGCCGTGCGGCCGGGGGCTCGGCCGAGTTCAGGAGCAGGGTGTGTGCACTTCTGAGGCTGGGCACCGCAGCCGGGGTCTGTGCACACCTGGAGAAGCGGATGGCCGGTGAGGGGCTGGGCAGACCTCCTGCCCAGGAGTGTCTGGGTCTAAGAGGACACAGGCTGCTTGCCACCACGGGCAGGGGAGGGGCTTCGGGCCCTGCTCCCTGCGAGGGCCCGCGCTGTCCAGCCGATGCGTACAACACAAGTGTGGTTACGGGAAGGGTGGGGGGTGCTCTCTGGGGTCCCTGGAGCCTGGAGGGGTGCGCTCAGGTCAAGTGGCCTGAGGGCTGGGGGCCCAGAGAGCATCTGGGGTTGGAGAGCAAGCCTGAAGGGGTGTGGCGCTCTCCAGGTCTCCCAAGGCTGGAGCCAAAGCGAGGCCTCGGGGTCACTGGGGCTGTTCTGTGTTCAGTTTTCTGGGTGGGAGAAGTCGGAGCGCGGGCGTGCCGGCGGGGCAGGATCAGTAGTGAGCGGGGGAGCAGCCCCGAGGGCAGGCAGGGTTGGCCTGGGGGTGAGCTGAGGAGAGGAGGGTGCTGCGTGGGGGCAGGTGGGCGTGCTGGCAACCCGGGGAGGGGGTGTGGGGAATCTTGCGGAGGGAGGGGACAAGCTCGAGGGGGGCTGCGGGGCCACAGGAGGTGCCCTTGGAGGGTGGGTCGTCCGCGGTCTCCAGTGGGCTGGGGGTCCTGCCGGCCTGACATGTCTCTCCTTCCACAGGAAAGAATCTCTATACAAATGAATATGTCGCTATCAAATTGGTGAGTCCGAGGCCCTCCCCTGCCCCCAGCCGGAGCTGTCCCCAGGGGCTGGAGCCCCCGGGCGGGAGCGGGGCAGGGCTGCGCCCTGCGTGCCGCCCACGCGTCCCTTCGTCCCTCTCAGGAGCCCATCAAGTCTCGGGCACCGCAGCTGCACCTGGAGTACCGCTTCTACAAGCAGCTCAGCGCCGCAGGTACCCCGGGGCGGGCGTGGGGGTGCGGGGGCGCCCGCTGGAGCGCCGCTCGAGCCCGTGTGTCCTCCGTCCGCAGAGGGCGTCCCTCAGGTCTACTACTTCGGCCCGTGCGGGAAGTACAACGCCATGGTGCTGGAGCTGCTCGGGCCCAGCCTGGAGGACCTGTTCGACTTGTGCGACCGCACGTTCACCCTCAAGACCGTGCTCATGATCGCCATCCAGCTGGTGCGAGGCGGGGCGGGGCGGCTGATGGGCGGGCCGAGGGGCGGGGCGGCTGATGGGCGGGCCGAGGGGCGGGGCGAGAGCCGGCTGAGGCCCGCCCGCCCGCCGGCCGCAGATCACGCGCATGGAGTACGTGCACACCAAGAGTCTCATCTACCGCGACGTGAAGCCCGAGAACTTTCTGGTGGGCCGGCCTGGCACCAAGCGGCAGCACGCCATCCACATCATCGACTTCGGCCTGGCCAAGGAGTACATCGACCCCGAGACCAAGAAGCACATCCCGTACCGTGAGCACAAGAGCCTGACGGGCACGGCGCGCTACATGAGCATCAACACGCACCTGGGCAAGGGTGAGCGGCGCGCGGCCGGGCGGGGTGGGCGGCGGGAGGGCCGCGCTGACCTGCTGTCCCCGCAGAGCAGAGCCGCCGGGACGACCTGGAGGCGCTGGGCCACATGTTCATGTACTTTCTGCGCGGCAGCCTGCCCTGGCAGGGGCTCAAGGTGGGCAGGCGGGCGGTGGACGGGCGGGCAGGCGGGCGGCCGGAGGGCGGGCGGCCGGAGGTGCTGACCGCGCCGCCCCGTAGGCCGACACGCTCAAGGAGCGCTACCAGAAGATTGGGGACACCAAGCGGGCCACGCCCATCGAGGTGCTCTGCGAGAGCTTCCCAGGTGAGGCTCGTCCACCCCCCGGCCCCCCTCCCTGCGGGCCCTTTGCCCAGAGCCCCGACTCGTGCCCCTGCGCACCCCGCGCCCCTGCGCCCACTAGTCCTGTCACTGTCTGCAGAGGAGATGGCCACGTACCTGCGCTACGTCCGGCGCCTGGACTTCTTCGAGAAGCCGGACTACGACTACCTGCGCAAGCTCTTCACCGACCTCTTCGACCGAAGCGGCTTTGTGTTCGACTACGAGTACGACTGGGCCGGGAAGCCCCTGGTACGTGAGGTGGGGGTCTGGCCCTGGCCCGGGGGACGGCCGGCGGGGTCCGGGAGGCCCCTGCGGGCGGCAGGGGGCCCCTCCCGGCTTCAGCCCTCGGTCCCTGCAGCCCACGCCCATCGGCACGGCCCATTCTGACCTGCCCACGCAGCCTCAGGTCCGGGAGAAGGCGCTGCTCTACAGCAAAAACCAGGTGAGCGTCCGGCAGAGGGCTGGGCGGGGCCGCGGCTGGGGGCGGGGCAGGGGGCTGGGCGGGGCCGCGGCAGAGGGCTGGGCGGGGCCGCGGCAGAGGGCTGGGCGGGGCCGCGGCAGAGGGCTGGGCGGGGCCGCGGCAGAGGGCTGGGCGGGGCCGCGGCAGAGGGCTGGGCGGGGCCGCGGCAGAGGGCTGGGCGGGGCCGCGGCAGAGGGCTGGGCGGGGCCGCGGCAGAGGGCTGGGCGGGGGGCGCGTGACTCCCTAGTCTGCTCCCCGCAGGCCCTGAACTCCACCAATGGGGAGCTGAATGCTGACGACCCCACCGCCGGGCACTCCAACGCCCCCATCACAGCCCCCGCAGAAGTGGAGGTGGCTGACGACACGAAGTAAGGCGCCCCTCCTGCCTACGCCCCCCTCCCAGCCCACGCCGCGGCTCCCAGCCCACGCCTCACTTCCGGCCTGCACTCCCCTTTGCAGGTGCTGCTGTTTCTTCAAGAGGAGAAAGAGAAAATCGCTCCAGCGACACAAGTGACCCCTGGGCGGTAGCGCCCGAATCCTCCCTCCGCAGCCCCCGGGGCCAGCGTGTCCAGGACCGCGTGGCCACAGCCGGACACCCTGCAGCGCCGCCGCCCCGCGCGGGGTCACTTCCTTCACACAAGACTTTGGCCGAGATTCCTGCACCTGTGTCTAGTCCTTCCCTCCGAGAGCATTAACTATTTAAAACAAGGAAGAGAGAAAGCATGGAGGCCGCCCGGCCCTGCGCCCCGCCCGCGCCTGCCGCGTGAGTAGAGCGGCCGTCTGCCCTTCAAAGTGTCATAAAGTACAGCTTGTCCCCTCGATCCAAAGGCCATTTTCTCGAGGGGGCGCTGCCGGGCGTTGCTGCCGGGGTGAGCCCGCCTGGGCCTCCCCAGACCGAAGGGGAAGGCGGGCTGGGACGACCCAACCAAAATGCTGCACCAAAGCCTGGGCCGGCGGGCGCGGCCCGTGGGTCCCTCGCCTGCCCGCGGAGCCGCCGGCCTGAACTTGGGGCGGGGGGCGGCTACCTCGGGGCCGTGGGCGGCGTGCGTGCCGGCTTTCGTGTGACTCCGCGTTGCCAGCGGAGCCTGGAGACAAGCGCCTTAAAGCCCGTCCGAGCCCCGCAGGTGCGTGTGGAGCGGGCAGCCCCAGCGGTGCGGTCCGCGCGGTCCCCTCGGGCCACGAGCTGCGGGCAGAGCCGCCGGGGCAGCCCCGTGGCGCGCGCGTCTCGGTCTGGCTTTACAAAGTGTACAGGAGTGGCACTTCGTTTCTTGGATGCTTCCTGGAAGCCATAGAACTTAGGGGCTTTTTTAAAAAAATAAAGGAAAATGAAACGGATTCCCGGCCCGGTGTCCTGTCTGTCCGAGGGGCGTGGCTGACCCCAGCAGAGGTTCAGCTGCCCCAGAGTCCGCAGAGGGACAGGCCAGGAGGCGGACAGCTGGGGCCCGGGAGCGGCAGCCGCCTGCTCGGGAGGAATGACCCTCTGCAAGCAAGGTAAGAGCCCTGGAGTGGAGGTAAGAGTCAAGCTGGTTTACTTGGGACGAGCTGGAGGTAAGAGGCTGACGGCACTCCCCTTTGCAGGTGCTGCTGTTTCTTCAAGAGGAGAAAGAGAAAATCGCTCCAGCGACACAAGTGACCCCTGGGCGGTAGCGCCCGAATCCTCCCTCCGCAGCCCCCGGGGCCAGCGTGTCCAGGACCGCGTGGCCACAGCCGGACACCCTGCAGCGCCGCCGCCCCGCGCGGGGTCACTTCCTTCACACAAGACTTTGGCCGAGATTCCTGCACCTGTGTCTAGTCCTTCCCTCCGAGAGCATTAACTATTTAAAACAAGGAAGAGAGAAAGCATGGAGGCCGCCCGGCCCTGCGCCCCGCCCGCGCCTGCCGCGTGAGTAGAGCGGCCGTCTGCCCTTCAAAGTGTCATAAAGTACAGCTTGTCCCCTCGATCCAAAGGCCATTTTCTCGAGGGGGCGCTGCCGGGCGTTGCTGCCGGGGTGAGCCCGCCTGGGCCTCCCCAGACCGAAGGGGAAGGCGGGCTGGGACGACCCAACCAAAATGCTGCACCAAAGCCTGGGCCGGCGGGCGCGGCCCGTGGGTCCCTCGCCTGCCCGCGGAGCGGCCGGCCTGAACTTGGGGCGGGGGGCGGCTACCTCGGGGCCGTGGGCGGTGTGCGTGCCGGCTTTCGTGTGACTCCGCGTTGCCAGCGGAGCCTGGAGACAAGCGCCTTAAAGCCCGTCCGAGCCCCGCAGGTGCGTGTGGAGCGGGCAGCCCCAGCGGTGCGGTCCGCGCGGTCCCCTCGGGCCACGAGCTGCGGGCAGAGCCGCCGGGGCAGCCCCGTGGCGCGCGCGTCTCGGTCTGGCTTTACAAAGTGTACAGGAGTGGCACTTCGTTTCTTGGATGCTTCCTGGAAGCCATAGAACTTAGGGGCTTTTTTAAAAAAATAAAGGAAAATGAAACGGATTCCCGGCCCGGTGTCCTGTCTGTCCGAGGGGCGTGGCTGACCCCAGCAGAGGTTCAGCTGCCCCAGAGTCCGCAGAGGGACAGGCCAGGAGGCGGACAGCTGGGGCCCGGGGGCGGCAGCCGCCTGCTCGGGAGGAATGACCCTCTGCAAGCAAGGTAAGAGCCCTGGAGTGGAGGTAAGAGTCAAGCTGGTTTACTTGGGACGAGCTGGGGAAACAGAACAGAGGAGCCGCGAGTCCAGAGCCGAAGCCCTGAGGCCCTCCGCCCGGGTGACGCAGGGCCCCGGAGGCCCCGCGCAGACCTCTGCCTGCCAGGGCAGAAGGGCCCGGCCGCGGCGGGATGGCTGGGTCTCCGCCCAGAGCCAGGAGCCTGGCGCGGCCCCCGTCGCCACGGACGCAGCGGAGGAGGAGCCACCTCGGAGCCGCGGGATGTGCACGCTCCCTGACGCTCAGAGGTTGCTGCCGGGCCTGCAGGGAGGGGACGGTCCTGGGAGGCGGTCCAGGAGGGGCCGGGGTCTTGGTCAGAGGCGGAGGTGGCTGTTGCTCTGCCGGACGCGGCAGGAAGGCAGCTGCTTACAGGCCCAGACCCAGGCCCTCGCCAGGGTCCAGCCACCGTGGGCTCCCTCCAGGCTGACCCAGGACCGCAGCAGCTCCTGGACCTGCTTCCTGGGGACCCCAGGTGGTTGGTGAGGCCCAGAGACTCGGTGGCACGTGCAGCATCCTGCCTAAGCAGTAGCGCCCCAGCAGCCGGGCCCTCGGCCGTGCCGTGCGGGGCCGCACAGGGGGAGCTGGCCGGGCGGGCGGGAGCGGAGGGGCCGCGGTGGCCCGCCTCCACGGCCAGAGAGGGGCAGGGTTCTCCCAGCAGTGAAGCGACGCTGGCGCTGAGCAGCCAGAGGTGACACGGCGGGTGGTGGTGGTGGACAGTTGGGCTCCGGGCTCTGAGTCAGTGGGAGGGCAGGGCAGGCGGGGACCAGGAGTTGCTGATGGCCCCTCCCTGGTGGCCTAGTGTGAGGACTCTGCCTGCCGATTCCGGGGCGTGCGTTCCATCCCTGGTCCAGAAAGACCACCCGTGGAACAGCGAAGCCCGTGTACCACGACTCACGAGCCTGTGCTCTGGAGCCCGGGAGCCGCGGCTGCCGCGCCCCTCTGCTCCGGAATGCCTGCTGCACGGCAGCAGGAGCCACCGCGGTGAGGCACGAGGCGTGCCCAGGCCCCCCAGCTCGCAAGGAGGCCCTGCCCGCTGAAACGGCAGAAAGTCTGCGAGAAGCAGTGAAGACCGGCACAGCCAACAAGAGTTTCCCAAACAGCGCTGCCGCCAAAGGCCACTTCCCAGCTCGATTCTGGAATCTTCGGCAAGAGTTAGAGGACAGTCAGCCACACGTCCTGTCCTCGCTGGACGGTGGGGCTTTGAAGGTGACACCCGTCGGGCCTCGGGCCAAGTGATGGAGTTGCGCTCCCAGCCCAGCAGATCGCGCCTCGCAGCCTCCCTGGGCGCTGGGGAAGCAGGCCTGCGCCGAGGCGTCCGCGTGGGCCCGGGCGCGCTCCAGCCCCGGGCCGCTGGGGGCGCGGCGCTGCTCAACGGGCACCAGGGCCGGGAGGGGCGTGGGGAGGCCGCCCCTTTGCCGCGAGAGAGTGGACGCGGTGTGGCCGGCAGCCCTGCGGGGGCGGCGCCGGCAGCGGCAGCACGTGTGGTGAGCAGAGCGCGAGCCGGGCCCCGAGGGCATCTGCACCGCGGCCGGCGGCTCCACGGCCCGTCTGGCGGGTTGGGCGTCTCTAGCCGTTCATTGTACTGATGACAGATGAGCCTGCAACTGTCTGTGCTCACACTCGCTTTATATGATCAAGTCTTGCAACCACATTTTTTACAGGGTTTTTTTTTTCTTTTCCCCATCATGCCTCTTTTATTTATATTTATTTTCGTCCATCTTTTTATTCTTTGGCCTGTGTGGGCCTCCCACCGCAGTGGCCTCTCTCGCTGCAGAGCACTGGCTTCCTAATTGGACACACCGGTCCAGGTGCTCCGCGGCATGTGGGATCTTCCCGGGCCAGGGATCGAACTGGCGCCCCTGGCACTGCAAGGCGGACTTTACCCACTGGACCCACAGGGCAGCCCTGGAGTTGTGTGTCAAAAGCACACACGGTCAGGCTTGCTGCTGTTGGGGTCTTCCCGCCCACTGACTGGAGGTCTGCTCTGAGGCCCTGAAGAGCCCCTTAATATGCCCATGGTCTCAGTGCATTAGTAGTAACTTCTCCCAGCTTTGGGTGGCCTGAAAATAGCTTGATTTCGCCGGCTGTGGCAGAAGGTATCGTTGGTGGGAATGGAACTCCGGGCTGGCCGGTGGCTTGGATTTGACTTTGTTGCCTTGGTGTTCAGAATCCGCTGTTCCGTCATCCTGGTGAGAGGTGAGCGAGCTGCCAGCCCCTCAAAGAAACGTGTCTTTTCTTCCTTTTTTTTTTAAAATTTTTTGGCCACTTCTATGGGTCTTTCATTTATCTATTTTCATCCATCTTTGTTCTTTGGCTCCTGTGGGCCTCCCATCGCAGTGGCTCCCCTCGTCGCAGAGCGCCGGCTGTGGGCGCATGCGCTCCAGAGCTCCGGCTCGGTGATTGGACACATCGGCCGAGCCGCTCTGCGGCACGTGGGATCTTCCCAGGCCAGGGATCGAACCGGCACCCCTTGCATGGCAAGGTGGTGTCCCCACCCACTGGACCACCAGGGAAGCCCAAAATGTGTCTTTTCTTGTCTGGTTTGCATTCTGTCTTGGCTTTGAATTTATTTGACGCAGATGTGTTGTTTGTTTTTTATTTTATTTTATAGAGTAGTTGGTCTACTGTTAGTTTCAAATACACAATTAAATGATTCATATATATACACACACACACACACACACGTTTTTTCAGATTTTTTCCCCTTACAGTTTATTACAAGGTACTGAGTATAAGTGCCCCTGCTCTGCTCTAGGTCCTCGTTCCCTGCTTTGGGTTGGCCCGTGTGGATCATCCTAAGCTCCTGACGCGTTCCTCCATCCGTCTCCATCCCTTTGTTAGCCATCGTTTGTTTCCTGTCTTGGAGTCTGAGTCTGTTTTGTAAGTAAGTTCATCTGTGTCACATTTTCAATTCCCACATGGAGGTTGTCAGTATACGCCTTATTTTTTCTGACTTGACTTTGCTTACTGTGGTCATCTCTGGGTCCACCTGTGTTGCTGCAATGGCTGTACTTCATTCTTTTTTATGGCTGAGTGGTATTCCATTGCATGTGTGTGGTGTGTGTGCACACGCATACCCCATCTTCTCTGTCTGCGTGCTGTCGACGGACTCGGGGGCGGCTCCCTGTCCTGGCTCCGGGGAGGCGCGCGCGGTCTCTCGTGCGGACGTCCGGTCTGGATCTGTGCCCGGGACTGGAGTTGCTCTAATGGCAGCTCTTCTGGTTTTTGAAAAGTTGCGTGTTCTCCCCGGGGCCGGGCGGGGCCGTACGGCACGCCTGGCTCTCGGGCTCGCGCCGCGGAGGTGGAGTGGCTCCTGGTCGTGGCCGGTGGCCCCTCTGGTGGCGCCCGGGCTCTGGAGCTGGCACTCGGCCGCCGTGGCGTTGGGCTCGACTGCGCCTTGGCGCACGGCGTCCTCCCCGACCGGGGGTGGACCCTGTCGCCGCTGGGCCTCCCGGCGCGCCCTCCACTCGGGGTCTGGAGGCCCTGGCTCCCGCCCTCCACGGGGCGGCCCGCCTGTGGCCCCGCCGGCAGGGCGGAGGGCTCGCGCCTCTCCACGCGCTCGCCGGCAGGTGGCGCTCGCGGCCTCCCGAGGCCGGCTGTGGGGACGGCTGGGCGGAGGTGCCTCACCGTGGCCGTGGCGAGCGTTTCTCTAGCAGTTAGCAGTGGGTTTTTGAGGGGGGGCTTATGTGCAGACTTTATTTAAGAAGCGTAATGTCCAGTGACCAAAAGAACGGTGTCGTCCCGGGAGACGCGAGGCTGTGTGTGGCTGGACGAGCACCTAGGGGTGCACGGGAGAGACAGGAGGGGCGCCTTCTCCCGAGGCCGCCCGGCCCGGGCTGCTGCGCGGCCGCCTCCAGGTGCCGCGTCGACCCTCTGGCCTCGAGGGCGGCGGCCCGCAGGCTCCTCTCCCTGCGGCGCTGCGGGCGGGGGCACCGTCGTGGCGGGCGCCCTCCTCCAGAATCAGGAGCGCGGAGCCTCTCTGCTGAGCCTGTGGGCCGCTGTCTGTCTTCTTGGGAGAAATGTCCGCTCAGAGCTCTGTCTCTGTCCCTGGTCTGCCGCGTCTGACCGGGTCGAGCGTCCAGTTTCTGCAGCGGGTTTTCTCTGCGTTTGTCCTGCTGAACATGCGGAGTGTCTTAGACCGAGGGTGGGTGTTTTCGTCCCTTTGGGGGTTTCCTGGAATTACCTCCTCGGCTGCTGTTGGCCCGTTTTCTGTCTCCGGGCCTCCGCTTGCCTGGACGCGAGGCTGAGGCGGGCGCCTCGCGGTCGGCCTGCTGCCCCTCGGGGCTTCCGCGCGGGCGCTCTGGCCTGTCTTTGGAGATCCGCCCTCGGTCGTGTCGGCCCGCAAGCTGCCCACACACGCTGAGTTCTGTGCAATAACATCCATAGCGTCCTTTGGTTTCCTTCCTCTGAGCGGTGCCGTTTCTTGGTTGAAACCCTCCGGCTCCCGGCCTCCCCTCTGTCCCGGCGGCCCGCGCGGCCCTGGGGGCCCGCTCCTCGAGGCTGCGTGGCCGGGGTGCTCGCCGGCCTCTGCTCGCCCGGCTGGGGGGCTCTCTCCTGGCTGGAATCGAGTCCCCTTCTATTTCTTAGCATCCGTATCTTGTATTTTAAATTATATACGGTTTTTTTAAATTTTTATTTACTTATGGCTTTTCTGGGTTTTCATGGCTGCCACAGGCTCTTCTCTAGTTGAGGTGAGCAGACTTCTTGTTGCGGTGACTTCTCGTTGAGCTCGGGCTCCAGGGCACACGGGCTTCAGTCGTGGAGGCCCGTGGGCTTCAGGGTCGTGGCTCCGAGGCTCTAGGGCACAGGCTCCATGGCTGTGACTCGTGGGCTCAGTTCCTCCGCAGCGTGTGAGATCTTCGCGGCTCAGGGGTGGAACCCGTGTCCCCTGCATTGGCAGGGGAGCGCTTCCCCACTGAGCCCCCAGGGAAGCCCGTGATTATCTTAACGTCGGGTACCGCGTGTGATGATCTAACACACAGATTGGCCCATGAGTGCCACGGCCCAGGTGACCGGCACACCCGGCACTCACGGGTCCCCTCTTGCCCTCTGGGCCAGGCCAAGGGTAAAATCCGGTGTCGTGAGCTCTGTCGCCTTAGATCCCGGGAACATCCCCCTCCCCTCCCTGGGCACGGCCGTCGGAGCAGCTGCCTCCACAGCCCAGGCCCCGCGGCCCCCGCGTGCTCGGCCTCCGCGGCGTCGTCTCTGATGCCGCGTTCCACCTGGGAGTGAGGTCCGCGGGCAGCTGCCTGTCTGGGCCTGGCTGCCGTCACTTAGCAGGATGTCCTCCGGGTCATCGGAGTTGTTGCAGAGTGGGAGGACGGCCCTCTCACTTAGTGACGGGTGGAGTTTCTACCGCATGCGCATGAGGAATGACTTTGAACTGAACAGTGTGATTATGATACCGTATTCCGTCCGTCTGTCTGTTCATCCGTAAGGGACTCTGAGGTGGTTCCCGTGGCGGTTGTGCTGCGGTGAACTTGGGGTGCGTGTGGCCCTTAGGACAGCGGGTTTCATCTCCTGGGGTACTCAGCCAGAAGTGGGGCTGCTGGGCCCCGCGGGAGTCCTCCTCAGGGTTCTGGAGGCCCCCTGTGCTGGTCTGCGGTTCCCGTGGTGAGTTTTTCCAGCGCTGTTGTAAGCAGCGGAGGCTGGGGCCCGCCATGGCCGCCGAGACCCTGTCCAGAAGCGCAGCCCCGTTCGTCGCCTGCGGACGGCCTGTGGGAGGTCGTGCCGGCCCCGCCTCGCGTTTGATGCTAGCTGTGTGTCTCTCTTCAAAAATAAGTGAACAGAAAGGAACGCTTTGCTGTGATTTTGTCAGAGAAACAGCCAGTGTTTGTCTTTCGTTCATTTTCTGCTTTATTTTGTTTTTTGAGTTGAACTTGCTGTTTTCTCTCGTGTCTTAAGGGGAAAGTTTAGACCATGGATTTTAACCCTGTCCTCTTGGGAATCCCCCATGATCTGCTGATGAGGGAGCTGAGACACCGCCAGCTGCACCCTGCGGGCAGTGGCCGCAAATCGCCCGGCGTCTTCCCCCGGCCGCTGGGTGATGTGAACGGCCCCGGGGGCTGCAGAGCGCGCCTGGACTCACAGCACCCTTCGCTGCGGAACAGCTCCCGACATTCACGTGGCTTCCAGCTCAGCCTGTGTGTATGTCAGGGAGTGATTGCCAAGCCCAGGGGTCCCTCGCTGTTTTCATCCCGTGCTTGATTCCCTCTCGGCCAGTGGCCGACACCTGGCTGATGAACAGTGTTGTTCGGCCTGGCCCAGCACGGCGTTGCCCAGTGTGAGCACAGCAGAGGGTCTTCACACCCGGGTTCCTTTTGGCTTCTTCTCTCCCTGTAGGTCATGACAGGACACTGGCCGCGGCTTCCCTGAGCTGTCCGTAGGCCTGCGTTGACCTCAGAGCTGTGTGTGTGTGAATCCCACGCTCCTGGCTTATCCCTCCCGCACCCTTCCCCTTAGTAACAGTCAGTTTGCTACTTCTAGGAGTCTATTTCTGTTTTGTAAATACGTTCATTTGTATTTCTTAGGATTCATGAACAAGTGAAATCGTATTTGTCTTTCTCTTTCTGACCTACTTCACTTAGTAAGATATTCTCTAGGTCCGTCCATGTTGCTGAAAATGGCACGATTTCATTCTTACGGGGTGAGTGATACTCCACTGTATCTGTGGGCCACATTCTCATTTTTATTTTTAAAAAACATTATTATGTCAAATATTTTAGTTACTTAAACATTAATGCTTTCTTTATTTTATATTTTGTTCCATCATGCCTCTTTTATTTATATTTATTTTCATCTATCTTTTTATTCTTTGGCCTGTGTGGGCCTCCCATCGCATTGGCCTCTCTTGCTGCAGAGCACCAGCTCCGGGTGTATGCGCTCCAGAGCGCTGGCTCATAATTGGACACACCGGTCCAGCCGCTCTGCGGCATGTGGGGTCTTCCTGGGCCAGGGGTCGAACCAGCGCCCCTCGCACTGCCAGGTGGACTCTCCACCCGCTGGACCACCAGGGAAGCCGTGGGCCCCATTCTCTTTATCCATTCCTCTGTTGATGGATACTTAGGTTATTTTCATGTCTTGGCTATTGTGAGCAGTGAACTTGGGGTACAGGTGCCTTTTCTGAATCACGGTTTTATCTGGATACATGCCCAGGAGTGGGCTTTTCCGGAGAATCTTTTCTCCAGAAAGTTAGACAGTAAACCAGTGTCTGTTTTCTGAAGAGCTGCCTTGCTGTTCTAGTAGCTCACCAGTTTGCATCCCCACCAGCAGTGGAAGAGGGCCCCTTCTCACGCCCTCTCCAGCATTAACTGTTACAGACCTGCTGCTGGCCATTCTCAGCACGGTGCCTGGTGCCGGCAGCCGTGGCGCGCCTTCCTCCAGCGTTCACAGCCAGTGACCCTGAGCATTTCTGCAGGTGCCTTCTGGCAGTCTATGTCTTCTTTGAAGAAATGTCTGTTTAAATCTCCTATGTTTTTTTTTTGTTTTTTTTGGCCACTTCTATTGCTCTTTCCTTTATTTATCTTTGTTCTTTGGCCCGTGTAAGCCTCATATCACAGTGGCCTCTCTCGCCGCAGAGCACCGGCTCTAGGCGCATGTGCTCCAGAGCTCTGGCTCCGTAGTTGGACACATGGGTCCAGCCGCTCCGCGGCACGTGGGATCTTCCCAGGCCAGGGATTGAACCGGCGCCCCTTGCACGGCAAGGTGGTGTCCTTACCCACTGGACCTCCAGGGAAGCCCCCTCTGCCTACGTTTTGATTGGTCTTTTTTTTTTTTTCTTAATACCGAGTTGTGTGAGCTGTCTGTATATTTTGGAATTTAATCTCTTATAGATCTCATTGTTGTCTCAAATGTTTTTGCTCAGTCCACACACTTCTTGTTCAGGGTTTCTTGTACTAAAGCTTTAAGGTTTAATTAGATTACATTTATTTTTGCTTTTGTTTCCATTACTCTAGAAAGTGGAGCCAAAAAGCTATTGTGTGATGTGCGTCCAGGTGTCTTCCCTCAGGGGTTTTATGGTATCCAGCCTTACACTTCGGTCTTGAATCCACTGTGAGTTTATTTCGTAGGTGATGTTGGGGGACGTCCTGACTTCATTCTTTTAAATACAGCTCCGCTTAGTGAAGACTGTCCTTCCTCACTTGTGTGCCTTGCGTGTGTGCGTGCGTGCGCGCCCCACGCCACGTGGCAGGTGGGATCTTCGTCACCCAGCCAGGGGCTGAGCCCGCAGCCCCTGCTGCGGTGGAGCCGCGGTCTTAGCCACGGGACCGCCAGGGAGTCCTTTTGCCTCTGCAGTGCTCTGGCCGTGCGTGCAGGGGTGGACTTCGGGGTTCTGTCCTGGTCTGTGGCTCTCTGGGGTGCTGCTCTGTCGTGCTGGCTGTCCCCGGGGTGCGCCCGGGCGGCTCAGCGATGCGCCCACCTGCCCGCGCAGGGGACGCGGGAGCCGCGGGCTGGACCCCAGGTCAGGACGCTCCTCTGGAGGCCAGGGCTGCCCACACCAGCGTTCTTGCTGGAGCGCCCCGTGGACAGGGGAGCCTGGCGGGGCTCAACCACGGGGATCCACAGAATTGGACACGACTCAGGGACCCCGCAAGCACTGCATCTGTGGGTTGCTTTGGTGGAGTGTGACATGTTGACACAACCAATTCGTCCAATCCAAGAACGGGGTCTCCCTGCATGGGTTTGTGTCTTCACTGTCTTCCATCAGGGTCTGGTAAGCTTTTGCCCTGCGGGTTTTCTGCCTCCTGAGGTTTATGCCTCTCTATTTGTCTTTTGGGCAGTGCTGAAAGGGACTGTTTCCTCATTTCTGACACTGTCGTTGGAGAAGCGCGACGGCTTTCTGTGTGCTGTCTACTGAGCCCCTGCCGTCCTTGGGCCACGTGTGGCGAGGTAGCGCCATCTGCACACGGGGACGGTTTCACGTCGTCTCTGCCAGTCTGGACCTTCTGTTCCTGCCGCCGCCGCCGCCACTGGGACCTCCAGAGCCGTGCGGCACGGGAGCGAGAGGGGCCACGGTGGCCTTGCCATGTTGCGATCTTGGCGGAGACGCGCTCAGCCTCTCGCTGGTGAGCGTGGAAGCGCTGGACTCGGCCCCCACGGCCGTCGTCGCGGGGAAGCACGTCCGTACCAAGGACGCTGGTCTTTCCGTTTCTCTCCCGTCTCGCAGCCTGGGGGTCGGTGTAGGGACGCAGGCTGCTGGCAGCTGCCCCGCCAGAGGGCGGGTCGCGCGTCCCCGTGCCAAGACTGTCCCGTCGACTCCCAAGACCCGGCAGCGCCGTCTCGGGGCCCCTCTGACGTCCCGGCAGCCTTCGCTCCTGGGCACGCCCGCCCGCCCCACAGTGCTGGTGAGCCTGGGCTGACGCCGGCTGGACTCCCGCCCCGAGGGCCAGGCCTGGATGGCGGCAGCCGGGACGGCCGGCTCTGGGGCTCCCTGGAGGCCTGGCCGCCGGTTCCCTGAGCCCTCACCTGGGGCTCGCCTGCAGCGTGGCTGGTCTCTGCAGCCAGCCCAGTCCTGGCTCGGGATCATCCCTGCCTGACAGCAAGAGGCTGTCCTCCCTCTGGAGAGAGCTCGGTCACATGTCCCCAAGAGTCCCCAGGCAGGGAGCCGGTGGACATTGGCCCCAGGCGGGACCAGCGTTCTTGCTGGAGCGCCCGTGGACAGGGAGCCTGGCGGGCTCAACCACGGGATCCACAGAATTGGACACGACTCAGGGACCCAAGCACTGCATCTGTGGGTTGCTTTGGTGGAGTGTGACATGTTGACACAACCAATTCGTCCAATCCAAGAACGGGGTCTCCCTGCATGGGTTTGTGTCTTCACTGTCTTCCATCAGGGTCTGGTAAGCTTTTGCCCTGCGGGTTTTCTGCCTCCTGAGGTTTATGCCTCTCTATTTGTCTTTTGGGCAGTGCTGAAAGGGACTGTTTCCTCATTTCTGACACTGTCGTTGGAGAAGCGCGACGGCTTTCTGTGTGCTGTCTACTGAGCCCCTGCCGTCCTCGGGCCACGTGTGGCGAGGTAGCGCCATCTGCACACGGGGACGGTTTCACGTCGTCTCTGCCAGTCTGGACCTTCTGTTCCTGCCGCCGCCGCCGCCACTGGGACCTCCAGAGCCGTGCGGCACGGGAGCGAGAGGGGCCACGGTGGCCTTGCCGTGTTGCGATCTTGGCGGAGACGCGCTCAGCCTCTCGCTGGTGAGCGTGGAAGCGCTGGACTCGGCCCCCACGGCCGTCGTCGCGGGGAAGCACGTCCGTACCAAGGACGCTGGTCTTTCCGTTTCTCTCCCGTCTCGCAGCCTGGGGGTCGGTGTAGGGACGCAGGCTGCTGGCAGCTGCCCCGCCAGAGGGCGGGTCGCGCGTCCCCGTGCCAAGACTGTCCCGTCGACTCCCAAGACTCGGCAGCGCCGTCTCGGGGCCCCTCTGACGTCCCGGCAGCCTTCGCTCCTGGGCACGCCCGCCCCACAGTGCTGGTGAGCCTGGGCTGACGCCGGCTGGACTCCCGCCCCGAGGGCCAGGCCTGGATGGCGGCAGCCGGGACGGCCGGCTCTGGGGCTCCCTGGAGGCCTGGCCGCCGGTTCCCTGAGCCCTCACCTGGGGCTCGCCTGCAGCGTGGCTGGTCTCTGCAGCCAGCCCAGTCCTGGCTCGGGATCATCCCTGCCTGACAGCAAGAGGCTGTCCTCCCTCTGGAGAGAGCTCGGTCACATGTCCCCAAGAGTCCCCACGGCATGGGAAGGGCCGGGGTGTGAGAGCAGGGGGCCCTGCCGGGGACGTCCAGCTCAGGGTCCCGGGGCAGAGCTGACAAGATTCCTGCCTGGTTTGCCCCCAACTCGGACCCCTCAGCTGCGCCAGGAGGGAGCCAGGGCAAGCCCCCGTGTGATGTGGATGCCCCGAGGTGAGATGCTGTGTGGGGAGACAGGCCCGACGCGAGGACTGCAGCTGTGGCCAGGAGCGGGGGCCAAGCCCCCACCGCCAGGAAGCAGCGAGTGGCTCAGGTTTCTCTCCTTTATTTAAAAAAACATCTGGGGTGTGGTGCGCGGACACACCTTCCATGGCTTTGGGGAGGATACAGGCTCCAGACGAGGGGGCAGGTGGGAGGCTGTGCCCTCCAGCACCTCGGGGGGGGGTGCCGGCTGGGGGCCGGGGGAGGGGCTGAGGGGCGAGTGGCCAGCGGGGACGTAGCCCCGCTGGGGGCCTGCAGCAGCGCCCCTCCCAGCAGGCCGGGTCTGCTGCCGGCGTCCACAGCTGCAGGGGCCGGGAGAGGCATCCCGGGAGGCTGGGCAGGGATGGTCCTCCACTGGGCCCGGGGCTGGGCCTGGGCCCGGCAGGAAGGCCGCCCTGCAGGACCTCAGGAGGGCTCGCGCCCTCGTCCTCAGGTGAGGGGGCCTTGAGCGTCTCCACTCGACAAGACAAGGCCTCCAAGACCCGCCCTGCCCACGAGGGCCTGCACGTGGTCTCCTACCAGACAGGACGCGGTGCATTGCCGTGTGCAGCTGAAACGGGGCGACACCCTCCACCAGCCCTGCACGGGCGGCCAGGTGGCAGCAGACCCTGCCCCCCGGGTCCTGAGGGATGGTGTGCCCCCCAGCCCGCCCACCCCTCCGCCACCTCCGGACAGGCAGCCGCAGAGAGGGCCCCCTGGCCCCGGGAACACGGCAGGAGGGCGGCTTCATGGAGGTCAGCGGGGCCGGCCGGCGTGGCGGCCTAGGTGTAGAAGATGACTTCGGGGATCTGGCCGTCCTCCACCGACGTGCCATTGTTGTTCCCGGCCGCGTAGCAGAAGGTGAAGCAGGTCTTGGCCCCGGTCGTGGGCGACTCGTGGGTCACCTTGCGCAGGCCTTTGGTGCCGTAGTGGGAGTCCGGGCCCTGCGGGGAGCGGTCAGCGAGGACGTGCCGCGTGGGGACAGAGCGCAGGGAGGGCCCGCGGTGCGCGCAGCAGACGGCCGCGGGCGGGGGCAGGCGGTGGACCGGGAGGGCTCCAGGTCTGGGCTGGGGTCAGGGTCAGGGCTGGGGTCAGCGGCCAGGCCCACCTTGAGCGTGGCACAGGCCGTGTAGTTGACGTTGGGCAGCACCTCCACCGGCTCCTTGAACATGACCCGGAAGGTGCTCGCGGAGCCGTCGCAGCTGAAGCCCGTGTCGTTCTGGCCCAGGACCGTGTTGCTGTCAGTGTGGATGATCTGCGGGGCCGGAACCGGGCACCGCTCAACCCCGGGCCCACCCGCTGGACCCCACGGAGCCTGCACCAAGGGCTGAGCTCATCTCCCGCCCAGAGGCCCACTGGCAGGGCTGTGGGGGCACAGCCCTGGGGCCCGACTCCAGAACCCTCGCCCCTCCTCGACTCGGGGCGGGAAGAGATGGGGAGGGCGGGCGGACCTGGATGTTCACTTGGTAATCCGTGGGCCCGTGGATGGAGCCGTAGAGCCCGAAGCCGACCACGAAGATGCGCTTGTTGACCGAGAACCTGAGCGGCCGGAGGGGAGAGATGCTGAGCGGCCTGGACCCGCCGGACCCGCCCCTCCCGGGCCCCGCCCCGCCGCTCGCCCCGCCCACCTGATGCGGTCGCTGGTGCCGCTGTAGCCCCAGCGGCTCTCCACCTGCTGGAAGCGGTTGATGCTGCACTCCTTCCCGCGGAGGCAGCAGCGCGGCCGGTCGATGAAGTCCACGCGCGGCTTGGGGTTGACAGTGAAGTGCAGGAAGAGGCTGACCACCTCGCGGTCCACCAGGATCCCCGACTGCGCGGGCCCTGCGGGCACAGGGGCGGGTGAGGAAGGCCAGGGCGGCCCCTGAGACCCGGCCCCTCCTCTCAGCACTCTCGGACCTGACGTCCCAGTTTCTGACAATCACCGCGAGTCCAAGCAGCCTCTATGGGGGGATGGCCCTCCCAAGGGCTTTTGGGGGGGGTCCCAGGTAGACACGAGCCGACGCTCCACTGTGCCGGCTAACGGGGCCAAACCCCCTCCGCAGCCCGGGCCCACCGGAGAGCACTGCGGGGGTGCAGGCCTGGAGCCAGGGGAGGGTCTGGGGGGAGCCTCCGTGAGCGACAGGACAGCTCAGCGGAGCTTCTGGTGGGGCCACCCCGGGCGCTCGAGCCTCCTGGCCCCGCCGGGGAGGATGACACGCCAGGCTGGGAGTGTCCTCTACAGGAATCGCTCCTTCACCAGCTCTGAGCGCCTTCCCGGGGCAGCCCCACGTGCACCCCGATCCCGGCCGTGCGGAAGCCACGTCCGGGGGCACAAGATACAAAACCAAACCCAGACAAGATCTCTGCAGACAGGGTGCAGAACGCCTCCCACCCGAGGCCTGAGCACTCAGCCAGGGCGGTCTCGGGAGGCCTTTTCCCCAAACTTCTACTCTCTATGCTCAAGGGGACCAAGAGAGGCAGGACTCTCCAAAACGCAGTGGGTCCTGCCCACCACAGGACAAGGCGCCGGCCTGGCTCGTACCCCAGGACACACACTTGGACGCACGCGGCGGGGGGCGCCTGCTCCAGCCCTGGGGGCCCTCACGGGAGGAGGGGCTGTGGGGCCGGCGGGGCGGCACTTCCAGGAGGCCGGAGACCCCGGGGGCTTTGGCGGCCAGGTGGACCGTGGAACCAGGAGGAGAGCTGTTTCGGGGGACAAGCAGGGCTGGCGAGGGAGCCCCTGCGAGGTTCACAGGCATCTTAGGTTGGGACAGCGCCCCCTGTTGACAAAGGGCTCTCCCCTGGAGGTGCCAGCTCCCTGGGGACACTGAGCCATGTTTGGGACAGCTCCGGTCACCAAGAGATGACCCAGCAATCCAGTGGTAAAGAACCTGCCTTGAACCAGGGCAGGCGGGTTCAGTCCCTGGTCAGGGAACTGAGATTCCCACACGCCGCAGGGCAGCGAGGCCCGCGTGCTCTGGAGCCTGCGTGCGGACACACGCGGCCCACAGGAAGCCAGGAAGCGCCAGCGCAGCCAAATGAACACACAGACGGGGGCACCTGTGCCTGTTCAGACCAGGGGCGCCGGGCCTCGAGGGGGGACGGCAGGGAGGCTGCTCCACGCCCATGACGGCCAGGCGGCCGCAGCGCTGCTGGGGCCAGGTGCCCGGCGTGCAGAAGTGTCTGCTGGGCGAACCCCGCCCAGAGTGCCCGAGAGCCCCCGAGGCTGCTCCCCAGCGCGGCCGTCCCCGCAGGGCCAGCCAGGGGAACCGTGGGACATCCGGCTGCCACGAGAGCCGCTGGACACGTGACCTGCTCTGTTGTTCAGCGCAGCAACAGGAGCAAGGCTGCGGCGGGGCGGGGCGGGGCGGGGCGGGGCAGGAGAGACAGGAGGTGCACATGCTTCCAGATGGAGCTCCACTCAGAGCCGCCCAGGCCAGCGTCCGCCACGGCCCGGAGATGGGAGGGTGCCCACAGGGCAGGGCCGGGCCCAGGCCACCCCGCGCAGAGCCCCGACCCTAGTCCTGAAGCACCACCCAGCCCCAGACACGGGCGCTGGTCAGGGCCCCTGGGGTCTGTAACTCGGACACACGTGTGTGGACAGCCGAGAGGCGGGGCTCCCCCGTCGGGCTCTCAGGGGACACAGCCGGCCTGGACCGTCGCCACTGGGCTGAGTCACGTGCGGGGCCCCCGGGGCTCCGTTCCTCCTGAGCGCTCCCCCAGCCCCGATGGTACCTGCGGCGAACTCCTCGATGGTCATCAGCGGAAGCGGATGAGGCCAGCGCCTTGCCCAGCACCTTCCGCTTGTTCTCGGGCGCACCTGCAGCCTGCCGCTGACACTCAGCCTCGGACCAGCGGGGAACGACGATCAGCGGAAGCTAGGATTGGGACAGCGCCCCCTGTTGACAAAGGGCTCTCCCCTGGAGGTGCCAGCTCCCTGGGGACACTGAGCCATGTTTGGGACAGCTCCGGTCACCAAGAGATGACCCAGCAATCCAGTGGTAAAGAACCTGCCTTGAACCAGGGCAGGCGGGTTCAGTCCCTGGTCAGGGAACTGAGATTCCCACACGCCGCAGGGCAGCGAGGCCCGCGTGCTCTGGAGCCTGCGTGCGGACACACGCGGCCCACAGGAAGCCAGGAAGCGCCAGCGCAGCCAAATGAACACACAGACGGGGGCACCTGTGCCTGTTCAGACCAGGGGCGCCGGGCCTCGAGGGGGGACGGCAGGGAGGCTGCTCCACGCCCATGACGGCCAGGCGGCCGCAGCGCTGCTGGGGCCAGGTGCCCGGCGTGCAGAAGTGTCTGCTGGGCGAACCCCGCCCAGAGTGCCCGAGAGCCCCCGAGGCTGCTCCCCAGCGCGGCCGTCCCACCAGGGCCAGCCAGGGGAACCGTGGGACATTCGGCTGCCACGAGAGCCGCTGGACACGTGACCTGCTCTGTTGTTCAGCGCAGCAACAGGAGCAAGGCTGTGGCGGGGCGGGGCGGGGCGGGGCAGGAGAGACAGGAGGTGCACCTGCTTCCAGATGGAGCTCCACTCAGAGCCGCCCAGGCCAGCGTCCGCCACGGCCCGGAGATGGGAGGGTGCCCACAGGGCAGGGCCGGGCCCAGGCCACCCCGCGCAGAGCCCCGACCCTAGTCCTGAAGCACCACCCAGCCCCAGACACGGGCGCTGGTCAGGGCCCCTGGGGTCTGTAACTCAGACACACGTGTGTGGACAGCCGAGAGGCGGGGCTCCCCCGTCGGGCTCTCAGGGGACACAGCCGGCCTGGACCGTCGCCACTGGGCTGAGTCACGTGCGGGGCCCCCGGAGCTCCGTTCCTCCTGAGCGCTCCCCCAGCCCCGATGGTACCTGCGGCGAACTCCTCGATGGTCATCAGCGGGAAGCGGATGAGGGCCAGCGCCTTGCCCAGCACCTTCCGCTTGTTCTCGGGCGTCACCTGCAGCTGCTGCCGCTGACACTCAGCCTCGGACCAGCGGACGACGGCGGTGAACAGGCGCACCTCGCGGATGCCCAGCGTGTCCCGCTCCAGCACCGCCACCAGCGTGTCTGCGGGGAGGGGCGGTCAGCAGGCGCGCCCCCGCCCACCCGGGGGCGAGGTCGGGGGCCCGGGGCGGCCGTGCGCCTCACCCAGGTCGATGTCCGTGAATCCCTCCGCCGTGATGGCGTCGGCCGTGTGCTTGTCGATGTTCTCCAGACACAGGCTGGCCAGCTGTGGCTCGTCGAAGAGTCTGGCCTGCGGCGGGACCGGGAGGGCAGACGCTGCCACGCCCAGCCAGAGCGACCCCGCTGCCGACGGGGCACGGGTCTCAAGCCCCAGGGGCGAAGGGCACCCCGGAGCAGCTCTGCGGGTCGCAGGCCGGCAGGAGTCGACCGTGGGGCGGGGGACGGGCCTGCCCCGCAAGACCCAGGGCGCCTCTCCAGAGGCAGCTGGGCGGCTGGACCCCACCCCGGCACCGGGCTCTGCCTGCGGCTGGGCGAGGAGGCCGAGACGCCCCACCCGGCTGCAGCCCTCAGGACACGGCTGGGACCGGCCCCCACAGAACAGTCCAGGCTCCGAGCCTCGAGAGCAACTCGGCAGACGCGCCGGGGCCCAGCTGCCCCCTCCACAAGGGCACTCCAGCACTGCCCTGTCCCAGTGGCCTCCTGGGCCCCTCCGTGATCCAGCCCCACCGCAGCCAGTGGGGCCGGACAGCCGCCAATAGACTCCTCTAAGGGACCCAGTCACGGACGGCCTTTCCCCCGACAGCTGAGCCCGGCACACCGGCACCAGAGTGCCCGCGGGAGCTCGAGGACGACCCGGGAGACGGCCCGGGCCGGCAGGGGGACGGGAGCGAGGAACTCACCTGAGGGCAAGGTGTAATAGGCGCCTGAACCCCAGCCCGGCCTCCCTCGCACCCGGCGCCTGTCCTGCTGCCCGTCCTCGAGAGCACCGGTGCCCAGCAGGGCCCACGGCCCCACGTCCTCCCGCCGCCCCGTCCGGTGTTCTCGCCCTGCACCCTCGCCCCGCCCTCCGCGGCCTCGTCCCGCCCCCAAGCCCCGCCCCTCGGCCCCCGCCCCGCCCCCTCGGCCCCGCTGGCACCTGCGTCAGCAGCATGAAGGCGTTGTCCGCCCGCAGGTTCTTCTTCAGAAATTCCACGCAGTGGGCCTCGAGCGCGGGCACCGCGTACTTCTTAGCGGTGTAGAGCGTGGTCATGACCGTCTCGGGCCCGATCTGAACCTCGTCCGAGTAGAGAAACCTGGGGGCGGACCGGGGTGTGAGGACGGCCTCCCCGCCCTCACCCTCCAGCCCGGCCCAAAGCAGCGTACCAACCGACCAGCACAGTTGCCCTCGAAAGAGCCCAGCCAACCCACCCGCGTACCAACTCCGGGACGTGTCCACACAGCAGGCGGGCCTCTGCCCTCTCCTCCGTGGCCAGCACGGGATTGGCCGGGGCGGCACCCTGACCAGGCCCAGCCTGCGGCCACGCTCGACCACCGGTGGGACAGGAGAGCCCGCCGGAATGGCACACATGGTGGCCGTGGTGCCCACCTGCCACCAGGCCGACGCTGTGGGTCAGGAGTCGGGGTGTGGCACAAGCCCACGGGAGGGCGTGAAGGCAGAGCCCTGGCCGGGGCCGGGGGGCCGGGGGGGATGGCCACTGGTGCGGCGGACCTGGGGGGGGCCTTGTAACCGAGCGAGCCAGGACACGAGCAAAAAGCGGGGGAGGGCTTCCCCGGTGGCCCAGTGGGCAGAGCCCGCCTTGTGGGGCAAGGAGCCCCAGTTCGACCCCCGCCCAGGAAGGCCCCACGTGCCTCGGAGCGGCTGGACCAGTGCGTCCAACTACGGGCCTGCGCTCTAGAGCGCACGCGCCCCGCGCCGGCACTCTGCAGAGAGGCCACTGCGATGGGAGGCCCACACAGCCCAAAGAATAATTAAAGATGGATGAAATCAAATAAAGAGACCAATAAAAAGAGGCCAAAGTGTTTTTTAAGAAGCCTGCGGAGCCCCTCACCCCGCCCACCAGTGGAGACAGGGCTCGCCCTCTCCGGGGACCGCCGCGGTCATCAAACCCAGAGACCGGGACAGAAGCGCACCGGCGGACAGCCGGGCGGGCAGGGCAGCCAGGCTTAGACCCAGGAGGCCGAGGCGGACTGCGGTCTGTCACTTGTTTGGGGTCTTGATTTTTTTAAGATACGACTTTTACGTGTTTTAATTTAAAAATTATGATAACATGCACATAAGTGTGACACCGCAGCCGTCTTCACCGGCAGCGTCAGGCACACCGCACCCCGCGCCCGCGCCGCCATGCTCTCCAGAACCTCACCGTCCCAGCGGAACCGCCCCGGGAAGCACGGCTGCGCCCCCTGGCCCGCCCCCGCCCATCTCTCGTCCGGCTCCTCGGGGGCCGCCTGTGAGGGCCCCCACAGCACCTGCCCCCGCCTCTGGCGGTTTCACGGAGCGCCACGTCCCCGAGGCCCATCCGTGGCGGCTGGGGCTGCGACCGCTTTTGAAGGCTCACGTTCCCGTGTGCGGACGGACCTCACCGCAGCCCTCCCTCGTCCGCTCGGGGACAGCTGAGGTGTGCTCCCACCTCCTGGTCCTCCCGAGTCGCGCTGCTGTGAGTGTGCAAACCTCCCTCCGAGTCCCTGTGGGCCCTCTTTGGGTCTGGGCCAGCGGGGGACTGCCCGAGCACACGTGGCCTCTGTCCAGACCGAGGGCCGCCCAGACCGTCCCCACAGCGGCTGCCTGGTCTCACATTCCCACCACGCGCGCGAGGCCCCGCTGCGCCTCGCCCTCGGGCCAGCGTGCCTGCTGAACACCGGGACGGCCGTCCTGGCGGGGCACAGGGTCACGCGCTGGGATTCTACCACCTGGCTGGTAAATCCGGCTTTCCTGGCACACAGCCCTGCCCGGCTCACAGACCCTTCCAGGCTCTGCAGCGGGCGCGGCCTCCGGCCACCCCCCGGCGGGGAGCCCGCGGCCCCGGGTCTGAGGGACCATCCGGAAAGCTGCCTGAAGACAGAGGAGCGAGACTCTGGCAAGTGCTGTCTGTGAGCAGCCCGCAGGAGGCAGCGGGCTGGACGGGGCTGCCGGGGCCCTCTTACATCCGAGGGTGACCGGCCACGGACAGCAGAGGCGAGGGCGCCGCGGACAGGACACAGACCGGACCGGCACGAGGTGGCAGCCAGCAGCGCCGCGTCCTGGGGGCCGGGGGAGACGGTGCGCTCGGTGGTTGTCCACTGCCGAGGGCCCAGGCTCGATCCCCGGCCGGGGAACGAAGGCTCCCCACGCCCCGAGGCCAGCGGCAGCAACGAGAGGGCAAAAGAAAGAAAGAAACCGACTCAACGTGTGAAAAGCGGTCTGCCCATTGGGACAGCCTTCGAGCGGCCCGCCCGGCCCGCAGAGCTCGCCGGCCTCCTCGGGGTGCTGCCTCTACCACTCCCTACTATCTGTGTGCACCCCCACTCGCCAGGCTGGTTTTAAAGTCCTAGAGAAAAAAATTGAAACTTGGGAAGAAGAAAATATAAAATTCTTACGTTTGGCTATTCAAAAACTATCGACTACGAGGAACGAGAACTGGGAGACCACAGGTGCTGGGGGGACCTGGAACCCCCGCGTCAGTGAGAGGCCAGGCCGTGGCTCCACGGACGGGAAACGTCCCGCCCAGGCAGGTCCACGGACGCGGCTCCCGGAGGCCAGGGCCGGGGTCTGAGGACGGACGGACGGCTCTGGACCTGGGCCGGCTGCGCACCGTTAGGCGCTAAACGCCACTGAGTGGCGCCCTCCCAGGGGTGAGCCGGACAGCAGGTGACACACACAGCACAGAAATGAAAACGGGGGTGTCCAGACCCGCGGCCCCCTGAGGAGGCGCGTTCCGGAAGTCTCCAGGGGGCTGGGGCTCTGGAGGCCACGTCTCCAGGGCTCTTTGCTCTCACATCAGGCGCGTCTGCACCCCCGAGCAAGGACCGGAGCTCTTACTTGAGCAGCGCCAGGAAGGCGGCCGGCTCCACGTCAGGCAGCTCGATCTCCGTGGACGTGGTGGCCATGCCCCCATTGAACATGGCGTCGAAGACAGCGCTGCCCACAGCCAGCACGAACCTGGGAGGAGAGAACACCGTCACCCTCCACAAGGCCCACCGGTCTCTACCGCCCGCGCCCGGGGTCACTGGGGCCCAGGATGTGGACGGCGCGCATCCCCGCAGTGGACGCCCTGCCGGAGCCTGCTGCCCCGGACGCTTCCAGAAGGGAGGCCCCGAGCACCGAGAAGGCAGCTGCCGTGGGTCCACGGCGGCAGAGGCCGCACGAGCCCCACCGCCTCCCCAGGCTGCACGGCCACCGCGCTCTGCCCGCCCCGCCAGCCGCGCCAGCGAGGGCCCGCTCAGCTCCCTCCCGCCTCCCGGCCCTCCCCGCCCCACCACCCCCTGCCTCCCCGCTCCACCCAGATCCCCCAGGCCCGGGGAAGGCCTGGCTGGGACGGGCTGAGTGCACGGGGAGGGCCACGAGGCCAAGGGAGCAGCGGGATGGGAGTGCCCTCGGGGCCTGGGGGCTGTGTGGTGAGGACCCTCTGGAGGGAAGCGGGGCGACGCCCCAGCGGGGACACCTGCCGCGGCCAAGGCTCCCGTCCCCAGAGACGGGACAGGCGGACGCCACAGGCTCCCCGCTTTCCATCAAAGCCACAAGGGGGGTGAGGGGAGAGCGAGGCGTGCCCCCCTGCAGAGAGAAACCCCAGAGCCCGAGGCAGCAGGCGGGCGACGGGGACGGGCCTGGAAGACGGACGCTTCCTGTGGACAGAGGGCAGCGCAACGAGCACACGACCGAGCCCCAGACCACAGGGAGGAGCGGGGCGTCAGGAGGAGGCGACGCGCCAAGAGGTGCCCCGGAGGCGCCAGCCTGGCCCTCCACACGCAGGGAAGAGCCAGGCCACGGCGGCGAGGCCGCAGTGGCGCCAACAGCGCTGCCACCCGGCCTCTCCGCGCCCGCCGCCCAGCGCCGTCCCGGGGTCCGGAGTGCGGAGTCCACCTCCCCGTCCAGGGGACTCGGGCAGATCCCTGGAGGCGGAGCTAAGAGCCCCCAGGCCGCGGGGCGAGTAAGGCCCCGTGCTGAAACTAGAGAGCCGATCCCTGGTCAGAGAACTAAGATCTCGCAAGCCACACACAGTGCAACAAAAATTACCTAAAAATACAAGATAAGGGCTTCCCTGGTGGTCCAGTGGGTAAGGACACCGCCTTGCAGTGCAAGGGGCGCCGGTTCGATCCCTGGCCTGGGAAGATCCCACGTGCCGCGGAGCAGCTGGATCCATGTGTCCAATTACCAAGCCAGAGCTCTGGAGCGCATGCGCCCAGAGCCGGTGCTCTGCAACGACAGGCGCCACCGCGATGGGAGGCCCACAGGAGCCAAAGAACAAAGACGGATGAAAACGGAGAAATGAAAGACCAACAGAAGTGGCCCGCCCGCTCCCCTCCCTCCCCAACCCGACCCCTGCCCAAAATAAATAAATAAATAAATCTTAAAAAAAAAAAAAAATACAAGATAAAACCAGCAAGATAACCTTCCACCTAGAATCTAGAACAGGAAGACCAAGGCAAGCCCAAAGAACAAAGAAAACAGTACATGTGGGAGCTAGAATGAATGAAACTGGGGATGATAAAACAGAGATACAGCCACAAAAGCAAAAGGTCACTCCTTGGGGAAAAAAAATTAACAACTGCGATACCTTTTGCTGGACTGACCAAGAAAGAAAACACAAGTCACCAAAATCAGAAACGAAGGCGGGCCGTCAGGACAGCCCTACCGGCAGTAAAGGAGCTCTGAACAGCCTCATGTCAAATGACGAAGACAACTGAGAGGAAATGGACGCCTCTGGGAAGACACAAACTGCCCACACTCACTGGAGAGAGACATCTGAGCACACACCACATGTGAGTGACCGGTCCCTAGAGGCCCTCTGGGACTTGCCCGGTCGTCCAGTGGAGTGGGACCTGCCTGTCAGTGCAGGGGACGTGGTCCAATCCCAGGCCGAGGAAGAGCCCACGCACCGCGCCGCCACGGAAGGCCACACTCCACAGTTCTCTCGCCCTCACGTCTGAAGCCCGTGCTCCACGAGAAGAGGCCCGAGCCGGGTCCACAGTCCACCTCCCGTCCAGGGACTCGGGCAGATCCCTGGAGGCGGAGCTAAGAGCCCAGGCGGGCGAGTAAGGCCCCGTGCTGAAACTAGAGAGCCGATCCCTGGTCAGAGAACTAAGATCTCGCAAGCCACACACAGTGCAACAAAAATTACCTAAAAATACAAGATAAGGGCTTCCCTGGTGGTCCAGTGGGTAAGGACACCGCCTTGCAGTGCAAGGGGCGCCGGTTCGATCCCTGGCCTGGGAAGATCCCACGTGCCGCGGAGCAGCTGGATCCATGTGTCCAATTACCAAGCCAGAGCTCTGGAGCGCATGCGCCCAGAGCCGGTGCTCTGCAACGACAGGCGCCACCGCGATGGGAGGCCCACAGGAGCCAAAGAACAAAGACGGATGAAAACGGAGAAATGAAAGACCAACAGAAGTGGCCCGCCCGCTCCCCTCCCTCCCCAACCCGACCCCTGCCCAAAATAAATAAATAAATAAATCTTAAAAAAAAAAAAAAAATACAAGATAAAACCAGCAAGATAACCTTCCACCTAGAATCTAGAACAGGAAGACCAAGGCAAGCCCAAAGAACAAAGAAAACAGTACATGTGGGAGCTAGAATGAATGAAACTGGGGATGATAAAACAGAGATACAGCCACAAAAGCAAAAGGTCACTCCTTGGGGAAAAAAAATTAACAACTGCGATACCTTTTGCTGGACTGACCAAGAAAGAAAACACAAGTCACCAAAATCAGAAACGAAGGCGGGCCGTCAGGACAGCCCTACCGGCAGTAAAGGAGCTCTGAACAGCCTCATGTCAAATGACGAAGACAACTGAGAGGAAATGGACGCCTCTGGGAAGACACAAACTGCCCACACTCACTGGAGAGAGACATCTGAGCACACACCACATGTGAGTGACCGGTCCCTAGAGGCCCTCTGGGACTTGCCCGGTCGTCCAGTGGAGTGGGACCTGCCTGTCAGTGCAGGGGACGTGGTCCAATCCCAGGCCGAGGAAGAGCCCACGCACCGCGCCGCCACGGAAGGCCACACTCCACAGTTCTCTCGCCCTCACGTCTGAAGCCCGTGCTCCACGAGAAGAGGCCCGGCAGCAAGCAGCCCCGCTCACCACGAGTGGCGGGATCCAGCACAGCCAGGAAAAGCAACAAGGGAACCTTCCCCCAGGGCGACTCCTCGGGGGTCCAGCGGGTAAGACCCTGGGCTTCCACGGCAGGGCGTTACTGGTCAAGGAACTGAGATCCCGCAAGCCGGACAGTATGGCCAAAAAAAAGAAAAAAACAGAAAATCTCCCCACAGAGAAATAACATCGCTCCCCAGAGAAATAGCATCAACCCTCTGCAACTTCTCCCAGAAAGGAGAGGAGGAGGGGACACGTCGCAACTCACCTGTGAGGCCAAAGGCATTAGCGTCCTCGGGGATCGTAAGGGCGGGGAACGGGCGGCACTTTGGAAACCCATTTGGCAATTCCTTAAAATGTCACATGTAAGAGCTACCCTGCGATTCCAACATCTGACTCACAGGTGCCAAGAGAAAGGGAAGCGCTTCCACAGGCGTGGACTTCCACACCACTGTCGAGCGCCCACGGCAGCGTGGCTCCTTGCAATGAAAAGCTAGAAATCACCCGTGCAACCCGTGCGCCCACAGGCTGACGTGGAGACCGAGGGGGTCCACCCCGCCATGGGATTCCGCCGCAACATGAACGACCGTGGCGACAGAAGGAAGGGGCTTGCCGACAAGGACATGGAGTGACCGCAAGAACAGCACACTCAATGAACTTTCAAGCCAGACCGAAGCCTAGCCAGCCTACAAATCCTATGGCATTTCTACAGACGGCAAAACTAGACAGAGCTGTGCTCCACAAGCAGCAGAGCCGCTGCAGCGAGAAGCCCGCACGTTGCGATTAGAGAGCAGCCCGGCGCGCTGCAACTAGAGGAAAGCCCACCCAGCCGCAGAGACCCAGGGCATCTTCAAGAAGACGACGACCCCGCCTGGGACTCCCCTGCTGGCCCCGGGGGTAGGACGTCACACGCTCACCACCAAGGTCACAGCTTCACCCACCGGTCGGGAACGAAGGTCCCGCGAGCCACATGGCGCGGCGGAGAAACAGAGATCTGGTTCCTCAGGAGGAGAGCCACACGGCACGTGCTCAGCAGCCACGTGTGACGAGTGGCTGGCTGCAGAGGCCAGACCTAGAACATTCCGATCGTCACAGAAAGTCTACTGGACCGCGCCAGACCACAAGACTGTGGGAAGCTGTCACCAAGCAGGGTTCAGAAAGAAATGGAGGAGATGAACACCAAACGGGCGGACATCCACCGCTTCCTAGCAAGAACCCGCGAGGAAGTATGTGACGGAGGACGTACTTACAACAGAGCAACAAACAACAAAAGCTAACGAAACCATTCAACAACAACCATGCAAGAGCTCTGTGCAAGCAATGAAACTGGGGACCCCTTGGGGGTCCAGCGGCCAGTTCTCATGGCCGAGGGCCTCGGTCCGGTCCCCAGCGGGGAACCTAAGACCCCACAAGCCGGTGGTGCAAAAAGAGCAACAACAGACCTTCCGTAAGGACACACAAAAGCAAAACGCAGCCTGGACAGATGGAGACACGCATCCCCATGCTTTGTTCTAAACTGTCAGCTCGCCCAGCCTGGGGGCTGGGCAAAGACCAGCCGCTCTGGTCGTTCAGACGGCATTTCACAAACTGATTCTCAAGATCGTAAGGAACCGCTGAGCCAGGGGCGGGTCAGCTGCCGTCCTTAGACCTGGGACCCACGCCGGCCCCCCAGCTGCTTTTGTAAGTAAAGTTTCACGGGCGCGGCCGTGCCCACGCGGCCCTGTCTCGCGGCATCTGCGTTCTGCTGCAGAGCTGAGAGCTGAGCACCCGGGACACGGACGCGTGCCCGCCTGCACGGGTCCTGTCTGGCTCTTCCCAGAAACGGGCAGATGCTGCGCTAGAGGCAAGCTCCCGGGGACGGGGCCGGCCCTCAGCCTCTCTTCAGGGCCTGCGGGACGGAGGAAGGGATGGACGGATGGGGGACGGATCCGGGAAGGGCTGAGCGTGTTGAGACCAGCAGAGAAAGCCTCCACAAGACGTCTGGCGCGCAGCTGGGACGAAGTCACAGCCGCCGTCAGAATCGACCACGGGGCTTCCCTGCGGGCCCAGTGGGTGAGGACGCCGTCTTGCAGGGCAAGGGGCGCCGGTTTGATCCCTGGCCCGGGAGGATCTCACGTGCCGCGGAGCGGCTGGACCGGTGTGCCCGAGTATGAGCCAGCGCTCTGGAGGGCATGCGGCCAAAGCTGGTGCTGTGCAGCGACAGAGGCCACTGCCTGGGAGGCCCACACGGGCCAAGGAACAAAAATGGAGGAAAAATAAATGATGACTTAGAGGCAAAAAACACGTGTTACTGGGCTGAGCGCACCGGACGGTGGCGGCACCTTGGGGGCTTCTGGGCGTGACGCCCCCGGGGCACAAAAGCGTGGGAAAAAAAAATCGAAACCATTCAACAACAACCATGCAAGAGCTCGGTGCAAGCAATGAAACTGGGGACCCTTGGGGGGGCCAGCGGCCAGTTCTCATGGCCGAGGGCCTCGGTCCGGTCCCCAGCGGGGAACCTAAGACCCCACAAGCCGGTGGTGCAAAAAGAGCAACAACAGACCTTCCGTAAGGACACACAAAAGCAAAACGCAGCCTGGACAGATGGAGACACGCATCCCCATGCTTTGTTCTAAACTGTCAGCTCGCCCAGCCTGGGGGCTGGGCAAAGACCAGCCGCTCTGGTCGTTCAGACGGCATTTCACAAACTGATTCTCAAGATCGTAAGGAACCGCTGAGCCAGGGGCGGGTCAGCTGCCGTCCTTAGACCTGGGACCCACGCCGGCCCCCCAGCTGCTTTTGTAAGTAAAGTTTCACGGGCGCGGCCGTGCCCACGCGGCCCTGTCTCGCGGCATCTGCGTTCTGCTGCAGAGCTGAGAGCTGAGCACCCGGGACACGGACGCGTGCCCGCCTGCACGGGTCCTGTCTGGCTCTTCCCAGAAACGGGCAGATGCTGCGCTAGAGGCAAGCTCCCGGGGACGGGGCCGGCCCTCAGCCTCTCTTCAGGGCCTGCGGGACGGAGGAAGGGATGGACGGATGGGGGACGGATCCGGGAAGGGCTCAGCGTGTTGAGACCAGCAGAGAAAGCCTCCACAAGACGTCTGGCGCGCAGCTGGGACGAAGTCACAGCCGCCGTCAGAATCGACCACGGGGCTTCCCTGCGGGCCCAGTGGGTGAGGACGCCGTCTTGCAGGGCAAGGGGCGCCGGTTTGATCCCTGGCCCGGGAGGATCTCACGTGCCGCGGAGCGGCTGGACCGGTGTGCCCGAGTATGAGCCAGCGCTCTGGAGGGCATGCGGCCAAAGCTGGTGCTGTGCAGCGACAGAGGCCACTGCCTGGGAGGCCCACACGGGCCAAGGAACAAAAATGGAGGAAAAATAAATGATGACTTAGAGGCAAAAAACACGTGTTACTGGGCTGAGCGCACCCGGTGGCGGCACCTTGGGGGCTTCTGGGCGCGACGCCCCCGGGGCACGTGAGGGAGGGGATTTCGGGGGGGAGCGTGGGCCGTGCGCAGGGCGCAGAGCTACCCTGGAGACGCCCGGTGCTCCCTCAGAGAGCGCCGGCACTGACCAGGCGTTTTCCCGGGCCCAGCAAGAGGGGGACCCTCCTCCCAGCAAGCCACGGCGGCTGTCCTCCCGGCGCACCCCAGCCCCCTGCACCCAGACTCCACGGCCACGAGCCCGGCCTGAGGTCACGAGCTGGAGGCGGCGGGTGCGGACCCCACGGCCCTCCCGGGAGTCAGCGGGAGCCCCGCCGCCCCTCGGCTTCGTGAAGCCGCCTTGCGCCCTGCTCTCCAGTGCCCGGCTGCGCACAAAGGCCCTTCCCGCCGCAGACCCTGCCCCCGTGGCGTCTCCCTGCGTCCTGGGCTCCTCCTAGGACCGGGCAGTGGTGCCGAGGACCCTGCGGCGGCCTGGGTTTTCTGGTATTTTCTCCGGAAGGACTGGCTTCCCGAGGCTCCCCTGACAAACGACGGCACGCCGGGTGACTCGGGGGGGCAGGCAGGCCCCGTGGCCGAGACCAGGCTGCTCCCCCCGCCCAGGCCCCGGCGGAGGGTCCCGCCGTCCCTCCTCCGCTTCCGGCCGCGGCCGCGGCGGCGGCTCTCCGGGCTCTGCCCGGCCCCTCTGCTCTGCGCCTCTCACGTGGACACTGGCTGGATTTAGGGGCCGCAGAGATAATCCAGGATGATCTCTTCTTGAGGCTCTTAATCACATCTGCAAAGACCCTTTCCCAGTCAGGTGCGCTCGCCGGTGCTGGGACGTGGCCGCCCCTGGGGCCACCATCCGCCCAGAAGCCGGGTGCGCAGGGCTGGCGGCCGGGCCCACGTCCCGTGATTCCCGCCGAGGGCGCGGGTACCCCAGGACACCAGCCTGACCCCCGCTGAGCGGGCCTCTGCCGGTGTCCCCAGGGTGCGGCTCCCCTCTGCCCCTTGAGAGCCGGTCCCCCGGTCCGGCCCACCCAGGACGAGCCGCGCGAGGTCCAGCGGGCCCGGTGCGTGCCGGGCGGCCCTCTCCCCCCGCGCGCCCCAGCAGCGAGGCGCCTGGGTGAGGCAAACACGTGACTTAGCGCACCCGGTGGCGGCACCTTGGGGGCTTCTGGGCGCGACGCCCCCGGGGCACGTGAGGGAGGGGATTTCGGGGGGGAGCGTGGGCCGTGCGCAGGGCGCAGAGCTACCCTGGAGACGCCCGGTGCTCCCTCAGAGAGCGCCGGCACTGACCAGGCGTTTTCCCGGGCCCAGCAAGCCACGGCGGCTGTCCTCCCGGCGCACCCCAGCCCCCTGCACCCAGACTCCACGGCCACGAGCCCGGCCTGAGGTCACGAGCTGGAGGCGGCGGGTGCGGACCCCACGGCCCTCCCGGGAGTCAGCGGGAGCCCCGCCGCCCCTCGGCTTCGTGAAGCCGCCTTGCGCCCTGCTCTCCAGTGCCCGGCTGCGCACAAAGGCCCTTCCCGCCGCAGACCCTGCCCCCGTGGCGTCTCCCTGCGTCCTGGGCTCCTCCTAGGACCGGGCAGTGGTGCCGAGGACCCTGCGGCGGCCTGGGTTTTCTGGTATTTTCTCCGGAAGGACTGGCTTCCCGAGGCTCCCCTGACAAACGACGGCACGCCGGGTGACTCGGGGGGGCAGGCAGGCCCCGTGGCCGAGACCAGGCTGCTCCCCCCGCCCAGGCCCCGGCGGAGGGTCCCGCCGTCCCTCCTCCGCTTCCGGCCGCGGCCGCGGCGGCGGCTCTCCGGGCTCTGCCCGGCCCCTCTGCTCTGCGCCTCTCACGTGGACACTGGCTGGATTTAGGGGCCGCAGAGATAATCCAGGATGATCTCTTCTTGAGGCTCTTAATCACATCTGCAAAGACCCTTTCCCAGTCAGGTGCGCTCGCCGGTGCTGGGACGTGGCCGCCCCTGGGGCCACCATCCGCCCAGAAGCCGGGTGCGCAGGGCTGGCGGCCGGGCCCACGTCCCGTGATTCCCGCCGAGGGCGCGGGTACCCCAGGACACCAGCCTGACCCCCGCTGAGCGGGCCTCTGCCGGTGTCCCCAGGGTGCGGCTCCCCTCTGCCCCTTGAGAGCCGGTCCCCCGGTCCGGCCCACCCAGGACGAGCCGCGCGAGGTCCAGCGGGCCCGGTGCGTGCCGGGCGGCCCTCTCCCCACGCGCGCCCCAGCAGCGAGGCGCCTGGGTGTTTCTGGAGCACTGCTCGGGGCCCCACACCCCCGCCGTGAGGCTGCTCCACACAGAAGACCAGCCCTGGGCACCGTGAGAAGGATCTGGTCAGTCCCGGGTCACGGGGAAACTGAGGCCCAGCGGAGCCCAGGGTCCGTCACGGGCCACTGGTCTCCCCAGTCGCGGCAAATAACATTTAAACAATGCGCACGAAGTAACAACCCAGAGGCTGAAAAGACACTAGAACTTTCCCTCAAGAGGGTCCGGAGAGCAGGAATATGGAAGCGGAAAGGCCCGAGGGGGCTGGGGGCTGCCTGGCCACGGGCCGACCAGCCTCCGCCTGCGTGCCCGCGGGCGCGGGGAGAGGGCCGGGCGGGGGCGAGCCCCGGGAGGTCACGGGGACCCCTCCCAGGCCTGGGACAGCCCTCGGGACCCAGCTGCACCTGAATCCCCAGGCCAGGCCCGGGAAAGGCCACAGCTCAGAGCCGGGCGGAGGGCCCTCCGGCAGCTGGCGACTCCAGGCAGAGTGCTAAGCCCCTCCCGCCGACCCGAGGAAGCCCTTCCAGCCCCCCAGGCAGCCGAAGGCAGAGTGGGGTCTGGCGCAGCCCTGCCCGCCTGGGCCGCAGCCCGGGGCTGGCGGAGGCCTGCACGCGCCTGGAGAGGCGGCCTGCTGTCGGGGGAGCGGGAGCGGGTCAGGGGTCCGGGTGCACGAGGCGGGAGTCCCGCGGGACCGAGGGAGGAAGTGGAAGGAGACGGGCTCTCTGGGGGCCCTCCGGCTGGCCAGGCGGGGGTCCGCGGGGGCCGAGAGGCCACAGGGACCTGCAGACGGCGGAGGTCGCCGCGCCTGGGCGACGGCGGCCGTGGGTGGAGGGGCCGGGGCGCGAGGCTGGGCCGCGGCCAGGCCCTGGAGGCCGGGGCTGCGCGGGGCAGGAGGCCCGCAGGGGCACCGGGCCTGGGGGCGGGGGCCGGGCAGGGGGCGGGGCGGGGCCCGGGAGAGTCCCCGCGGGGAGGGCGCAGGGCCCGGGGGCGGGGGGCAGGGGCCCGTCCCGCCGGCCAGGCCCCCGGGGCGGCGTCCGGAGCGCGGCCCACCTGTGCGCCGGGATGCGCTGCGCGCCGAGCCCCTTGCCCACCAGGAAGTGCACGTCGCAGAGCACCTCGTTGTTGAAGAGGAAGGCGAAGCGCTCCTTCACCGTGGGCTTGGTGGCCTGCCAGTTGTAGACGGGCTCGCGGAGCAGCGCCGCCGCCCCCGGCTCCTCGGCCGCCCGCTCCCCGCCCGCCGCGGCCTGCGCGCCCGGCCCCGGCCCCGACCCCGGCGGCGGCGGCGGCGGCCCGGGGGCGGCGGGCGCCGGGCGGCGGCGGCGGCCGCGTTGCCGGGGCCGGGGCGGCGTTGGCGCTGGGCCGGGCCGCCCCCGCGCCCGGGCCGACCCCGGCGGGCAAGACGCGCGCCCGCCGCTCCCACCCGCCGCCATCTTGTCGGTGCGGCGCCCGGCGGGGCGGGCCGGGCGGGGAGGGGCGGGAGGAGACGGGAGGAGGGAGGGGCGGGGAGCGAGGGGCGGAGCCGGGAGGGAGGGAGGAAGGAGGAGCCACGAGGGGGAAAGGGGGGGGGCCGGGAGGGAGGGACGGGCGGGGCCGGGAGGGAGGGCCAGGGCGGGGCCAGGAGGGGAACGGAGGGGAGGAGCCAGGAGGGGAGGGGACGGGGCGGGGCCAGGGGAAGAGGGGGACCGAGGGGAGGAGCCAGGAGAAGAGGGGGACCGAGGGGAGGAGCCAGGAGGGGCCGGGGAGAGAGGCAGGGGACAGGTTAGGGGTAAGTAGAGGCCCCCCACTCCTTGTGCCTCAGGCTCTGAACTCGGGCCCCAGAAGCCGACCTCAGATATGGACCCCCATGGGCTAGATCTCCTACTTCCGACCCGGGACCCCAACCCCAGACTCTAGATCTCTTACCTCAGACCCAGGTACGAGAGCCCAGACCCCTTACTTCAGACGCTGTGCCCCTGATCCAGAAACTGCGACCCCAGACCTCCAGCCCCTGACTTCGGGTTTGAGGTCACCAGCCCAGACGGGTCCTAGACCTCAGCCGCCAGTCCCCAGCCCCCCAGCCCCTACACCCCTGGCCCAGAACCCAGACTCTGGATCGCAGCTTCAGGCCTCAGATTCCACACCCTGGACCCCAGAACTCAGACCCCAGCTCCAGTCCCCAGGCCCCAGATCCCAATCTCTAACCCGTGACCCCCAAACACAAATGCAGCCCCAACTCCAGAGTCCAAGCCCGAGACGACCTGGGATCCCAGACCGCACCCCCAGCCCCAGGGGGCTGTCCCACTGCGGGGCAGTGGCCGCGGAGTTCAGGGGAGGGTGTGCCTCCAGCCTCAGCAGGCTCTGAGAGGGCCCTCCACCGAGCCAGGTCTCAGGGGCCTGGTGCCCACAGAGCTGCATCCCACACGTGGCTGGTGCCCGAACGCCTCGGAGAAGAGGCACAAGCCGCTGAGAGGGCACAAGGCGGGGTCCTCGAGCAGCCGGGGCACCGCCTGGAGATGCGGCTGGAGGAATGTGGCGAGGGGCACACCATCCGGGGCGCGGGGGCAGCCTGGAGGGCTTCCTGGAGGAAGAGGACGCGGACCCGTGACGCCGCGTCAGGAAGACGCGTGGGGGGTGGGTAGCGTCTTTCGGTCCCAGAAGGCGGGGGGCTGGGTAGACAGGGAGGTGGGAGGAGCAGAGGGGTCCGGAACACCTGTGACAACGCCGCATCTACAGCGTGGCTGGGAGACCCCCAGGGCTGGGGCCTGGTCCGCCCCGTGGAGGAGGGATTTCAGCCTGAGGGCTGTGGCCCATGGACGTGCCAGAGAGCCCCAGGCCAGGAGTTCCGCCTCAGTGTCCGGTCCCTGCGGGAACCCAGCCAGTCCTTACCTCCAGGGCACTCTGAAGGCTGGGTCTCCACCGGGCTTCAGGGGCCGCCCCTGCGCGCGACAGGAGGCTGGCGTCACCACCCCGCAATCCATCGCAGCCTTGAAGCAGCAGCTGCAGGGTCGCGCTGTGGTCCAGGCCCCACTCCTCCCCCTGGGCTGCTCCCTCCTGGACAGCCCCCTCCCCGCCTCAGCTTCCCTACTCTCTTCAGAATCTTAGTAGCCAGCGATGGTTCCCGCTGGGTCTTTCCCTGAGCGGAAGGTTAATCCCCTTCACCTGAGGACAACCTCTACCGGGGCCTAAGGACCCAGCCTCCCAGCGGCTCCTCATAGAATGCGCTCCCAGCATTTTATTCTTCTATAAAACCCCACCTCACCATCCTCTGCTCCTTGGGGTGAGAAATTTCCCAAAGGTCAAACAACGTTATAACCCCGGACAGAGGCATCTCGAACCTCGAGATAAAATTTTGGCGAAGATTTATTTTTTCGTTCTAAACACAATCTATACAAAAACACAGGAGGGAACTATGCAGAACATTGGACTGAGTTTCAACAGTATAAGCCCGAGACGACCTGGGATCCCAGACCGCACCCCCAGCCCCAGGGGGCTGTCCCACTGCGGGGCAGTGGCCGCGGAGTTCAGGGGAGGGTGTGCCTCCAGCCTCAGCAGGCTCTGAGAGGGCCCTCCACCGAGCCAGGTCTCAGGGGCCTGGTGCCCACAGAGCTGCATCCCACACGTGGCTGGTGCCCGAACGCCTCGGAGAAGAGGCACAAGCCGCTGAGAGGGCACAAGGCGGGGTCCTCGAGCAGCCGGGGCACCGCCTGGAGATGCGGCTGGAGGAATGTGGCGAGGGGCACACCATCCGGGGCGCGGGGGCAGCCTGGAGGGCTTCCTGGAGGAAGAGGACGCGGACCCGTGACGCCGCGTCAGGAAGACGCGTGGGGGGTGGGTAGCGTCTTTCGGTCCCAGAAGGCGGGGGGCTGGGTAGACAGGGAGGTGGGAGGAGCAGAGGGGTCCGGAACACCTGTGACAACGCCGCATCTACAGCGTGGCTGGGAGACCCCCAGGGCTGGGGCCTGGTCCGCCCCGTGGAGGAGGGATTTCAGCCTGAGGGCTGTGGCCCATGGACGTGCCAGAGAGCCCCAGGCCAGGAGTTCCGCCTCAGTGTCCGGTCCCTGCGGGAACCCAGCCAGTCCTTACCTCCAGGGCACTCTGAAGGCTGGGTCTCCACCGGGCTTCAGGGGCCGCCCCTGCGCGCGACAGGAGGCTGGCGTCACCACCCCGCAATCCATCGCAGCCTTGAAGCAGCAGCTGCAGGGTCGCGCTGTGGTCCAGGCCCCACTCCTCCCCCTGGGCTGCTCCCTCCTGGACAGCCCCCTCCCCGCCTCAGCTTCCCTACTCTCTTCAGAATCTTAGTAGCCAGCGATGGTTCCCGCTGGGTCTTTCCCTGAACGGAAGGTTAATCCCCTTCACCTGAGGACAACCTCTACCGGGGCCTAAGGACCCAGCCTCCCAGCGGCTCCTCATAGAATGCGCTCCCAGCATTTTATTCTTCTATAAAACCCCACCTCACCATCCTCTGCTCCTTGGGGTGAGAAATTTCCCAAAGGTCAAACAACGTTATAACCCCGGACAGAGGCATCTCGAACCTCGAGATAAAATTTTGGCGAAGATTTATTTTTTCGTTCTAAACACAATCTATACAAAAACACAGGAGGGAACTTGGAAATGCCAGAACAGTTTAGGAAAAGAACGTGAGTTTCATGTATCACATTAAATCCAAAACTAGCCAGTATTAATACGGTATTTGTTATGTCTTATTGTTTGTTTTTTACAAACAGTAGAATCTTTTTATGGGCTTCTCAGGTGGCATAGCACTAAAGAACCTGCCTGCCAACGCAGGAGACAGGAGACGTGGGTTCCATCTCTGGGCAGAGAAGATTCCCGTGAGTAGGAAATGGCCATGCACTCCAGTATTCTTGCCTGGAAAACTCCCTGGACAGAGGAGCCTGATGGGCTATAGTCCATGGGGTGGCAAAAGTCAGACACGGGTGAGCACCTGAGCACGCACATGGAGAGAATCTTCTGATACACCTGGTATCACCCTGAATATAGACCGTTTAGTACAGGGATGCCAGGCTTTTTATGTAGGGATGCCAAAAATAGTTCATCAGAATAAAACCAGGCGTGAATATTGAAGTAGTGGCTTCATAAAGAACAAAAATCCTAATAAATATCTCTTTTTTTTAAAAAAAAAAAAAAAAGAACAAAAATCCTGATTCTTGTCTTTGGAGGATAATTATCAGTTCATGGCATTCAGACTTGAGCAGCTGAATTGGTCATTGAGTCACGAGTACTGAGAGACACTGTTAAGGGGGCCCTGGCGTGCCTTCAGCGCCCCTGAACTGCAGCTGCACCTCCAGGCCCTCGCTGCACTGCCCTCCGCGGCCACACAAACCCAGCTGGGCGCCAAGGAGCCCTGACTCCTTCGGGTGTGGAGAAGTCTGAAGGCTGCATTTTGGACATTGAGTTGTTGTCTAGTTGCTCAGTCCTGTCCAACTCTGCTGGGACCCCATGGCCTGCCGCCCCCCAGGCTCCCCTATCCATGGGATTCTCCAGGCCAGAACACCAGCGTGGGTTGCCATTTCCTTCTCCCCCGTCTCCCGCTTGGCAGGCAGAGCCATTGGTGGGATTCCTCTCTATTCACGGCACAGAAGCCTGTGGTGGAGGCGCCGTCGGTGGTCAGGTGGAAATAATGAATTTCAAAGACTGGGAGTTCGCGCTGCTATTTCTAATTTAGTTTTAACACCTGTCCTCAGCAAGGTGCTACACCTGTCGCTCCCTGCGGCGGAGACCCTCCACCCTGCCTGGTGGTAAACAGAACGCGGCCACGCCCCCTCGTTTCCATGTTGCCTACAGGGTCGCTGTCCGGTCCCGGGCTGGTGAGAGTGCTCCCCAGAGACCCTGCGGTCAGCAAAGTCAAAAATATTTACCCTCTAGGGCTTCCCCTGGTGGTCCAGTGGGTAAGGACACCGCCTTGCAGTGCAAGGGGCGCCGGTTCGATCCCTGGCCTGGGAAGATCCCACGTGCCGCGGAGCGGCTGGACTGATGTGTCCAATCACCGAGCCGGAGCTCCAGAGCGCATGCGCCCAGAGCCGGTGCTCTGCGACAACAGAGGCCACCGCGATGGGAGGCCCACAGGAACCAAAGAACAAAGATGGATGAAAATAGAGAAATGAAAGACCAATAGAAGTGGCCCGCCCGCTTCCCTCCCTCCCCAACCCGACCCCCGCCCAAAATAAAATAAATAAATCTTCAGAATATATATATATATTTACCCTCTAGCCCCTTATGGAAAACCTTCGCGGAATCCTGCCGTGTAAACACCTCCCTCAAAGTATAGCTTTACTCTTCTCACTTGGTGACCCATATAAGTCTCTGAAGACCCTATTATAACTTAAGAAAGTAACTTGTGTACTTTCTTATCTGTCAACATAAAATGTAAATTCCGGCCATGACAGTAAGATCAAGCAGCGCCCAGGCCCTCGCCCGCCCACACAAACCCAGCTGGGCGCCAAGGAGCCCTGACTCCTTCGGGTGTGGAGAAGTCTGAAGGCTGCATTTTGGACATTGAGTTGTTGTCTAGTTGCTCAGTCCTGTCCAACTCTGCTGGGACCCCATGGCCTGCCGCCCCCCAGGCTCCCCTATCCATGGGATTCTCCAGGCCAGAACACCAGCGTGGGTTGCCATTTCCTTCTCCCCCGTCTCCCGCTTGGCAGGCAGAGCCATTGGTGGGATTCCTCTCTATTCACGGCACAGAAGCCTGTGGTGGAGGCGCCGTCGGTGGTCAGGTGGAAATAATGAATTTCAAAGACTGGGAGTTCGCGCTGCTATTTCTAATTTAGTTTTAACACCTGTCCTCAGCAAGGTGCTACACCTGTCGCTCCCTGCGGCGGAGACCCTCCACCCTGCCTGGTGGTAAACAGAACGCGGCCACGCCCCCTCGTTTCCATGTTGCCTACAGCCGCTCGCTGTCCGGTCCCGGGCTGGTGAGAGTGCTCGCCCCAGAGACCCTGCGGTCAGCAAAGTCAAAAATATTTACCCTCTAGGGCTTCCCCTGGTGGTCCAGTGGGTAAGGACACCGCCTTGCAGTGCAAGGGGCGCCGGTTCGATCCCTGGCCTGGGAAGATCCCACGTGCCGCGGAGCGGCTGGACTGATGTGTCCAATCACCGAGCCGGAGCTCCAGAGCGCATGCGCCCAGAGCCGGTGCTCTGCGACAACAGAGGCCACCGCGATGGGAGGCCCACAGGAACCAAAGAACAAAGACGGATGAAAATAGAGAAATGAAAGACCAATAGAAGTGGCCCGCCCGCTTCCCTCCCTCCCCAACCCGACCCCCGCCCAAAATAAAATAAATAAATCTTCAGAATATATATATATATTTACCCTCTAGCCCCTTATGGAAAACCTTCGCGGAATCCTGCCGTGTAAACACCTCCCTCAAAGTATAGCTTTACTCTTCTCACTTGGTGACCCATATAAGTCTCTGAAGACCCTATTATAACTTAAGAAAGTAACTTGTGTACTTTCTTATCTGTCAACATAAAATGTAAATTCCGGCCATGACAGTAAGATCAACAGTATCTGGAATAAACTGCTGATTGGAAATGAAGATCTAAGATCTCAGCTCTCCGGGGGAGAGTGCATGCGTCGCCCACTGATTGGCGCAGGGACCAGGCGTGCGACCAGTCCTGGCCAATGAGAAGAGAGGAAGAACGGGCGGGGCTTGGGACGGCCGGGCCTGCGGGCCTGGAGGCGGCGCGGCCGCTCGCGCGGTGAGCCGGTAGCCGCCTTCGTGGACACAAGCTAGCAGAATCAGGTTCTCTCTTACTCGTGACTGCAGGCGGTAACAGGTGCAACTGGCCCTGGCGGCGTCCTCTGAACACCTTCCAGTCACGAGGGACAGGGAAGTGACTTTGTTCCTCTAACAATCCCCGACACTCTGGTTATTTACGATCATCCCACGGTGTCCTGCGGGGACGGGCTCAAGGACTCCCCACAGAGCAAACGCTGAGGACCCTCAGGTCCCTTATGTCAAATGACCCAGTATTTGCATACACCTTATGCACAAATGCATAAATTATTTCTAGATCGCCTACAATCCCTGACACAACGTTTTGTTCTGTTTTTGCTTCTTGCCTGTGCAGAGGCCGGAGGGGCCCCAGTGCCCCACAGGGACAGAGCCCAGACCACGGGAAGCACGTTCCAGATCTCTTTAGACGTTCAAGTTTCACAGACATGTGCATCAGTCAAAACTCCGCAACCACACGGGCTTTCCCCGGTGGTCCAGGGGCTGAGACCCTGCACTCCTAATGCAGGGCACCGGGCTTTGACCCCCGGTCAGGGAACTAGATCCTGCATCCCACAGCGGGAAGACTGGAGACCCCTAGTGTTTTAACTAAGACCTGGCGCGTAGATAAATAAATAAATAGTTTTAAAAAGAGAGAAACCAGACAGAAAAGAAAACACACGATGCACTTCCACTGCAGTCACGCCCGTACTCAGTTTGCGACCTTGTGGACTGTAGCCCCCAGGCTCCTCTGTCCATGGAATTCTCCAGGCAAGAAGACTGGAGAAGGGCTTCCCCTGGTGGCGCAGTGGGTAAGGACACCGCCTTGCCATGCAAGGGGCGCCGGTTCGATCCCTGGCCTGGGAAGATCCCCCGTGCCGCGGAGCGGCTGGACTGATGTGTCCAATCACCGAGCCGGAGCTCTGGAGCGCATGCGCCCAGAGCCGGCGCTCTGCGACAACAGACGCCACCGCGATGGGAGGCCCACAGGAGCCAAGGAACAAGGACGGATGAAAATAGAGAAATGAAAGACCAATAGAAGTGGCCCGCCTGCTCCCCTCCCTCCCCAACCCGACCCCCGCCCTAAATAAATAAATAAACAAATCTTTAAAAAAAAAAAAAGAAGACGACTGGAGAAGGTGGCCATGCCCTCCGCGGGGGTCTCCCTGACCAGGGATCAAAGCCACCTCTCTCACATCTGCTGTGCTGGCAGGTGGTCTCCTTTACCACGGACGCCACCGCCACTTACTTACGTGAGGTTTTAAAAGACGCAAAACGAGATGCATCGGGCTGCATACTCATGTGGTTAAACTATAAACAAAGCAGGAAATAATCAATCACAAAATTCAAGTTACTAGCTACCCCGGGGGACGGGAGGACTGTCCAGATGAGTCTTACGGTAGCCGGAGGGGCGGGGAGGACTCTAAGGTCCTGGCAGTGATCGTGGGTTGGCTTTGAAACAATTTGTTAAATTATCCATTTGCACTGGATGCAGTTTTCTGAAAATCCATTATAATTCACAATCAAAAGGTTTTCACAAGTGATGTTTCAACAGACATGAGTTAAGCTATATCGTAACACATTGGTATGAAGCTGGACTCACATTTTAATGTCAGACTTTCTGGAATACGAGTTTACCTCGGGTCGGGTTTTCATTAAAGCAGATGTGAGAATTCAGAAACTTGAGCATTTTCAACACGGATGCAAAAACACAAGTCTTTGTAGGAAGTGAAACAGGAGATGTGTCCCCAAGGCTGCATCTTGTTGTAATCCCCCTGTTGCTACAAGGATGATGCAAAATCTAAAACCCTGAGGCATTTCCTTTTCTTCTTTTAAATTTTTTTGGGGGCGGTGGGGAGCAGGTTGGGGAGGGAGGGGGCGGGTGGGCCACTTCTATTGGTCTTTCATTTATCTATTTTCACCCATCTTTGGTTCTTTGGCCTGTGTGGGCCTCCCATCTCAGTGGCCTCTCTCGCTGCACAGCACCAGCTCCGGGCACATGCGCTCTAGAGCTCCGGCTCGGTCGTTGGACACATCGGTCCAGCCGCTCCGTGGCACGTGGGATCTCCCAGGCCAGGAATCGAACTGGCGTCCCTTGCACTGCAAAGCCGTGTCCTTCCCCACTGGACCACCAGGGAAGCCCCTGAGGCATTTCTTTTAGCAACACACAAGGAAACATTTTGAAATGTGAGAAGTAAGTGATCAGTTTTAACATACCTCATTCTTTACTATATTTTAAGCTGAAATCCTTCTATTAAAGCGTCTAGATTTGCCCAGGTGGCGCCGATGGTAAAGGACCGGCGTCCCAGTGCGAGAGACAGGAGACCTGGGCTCGATCCCTGGGTGGGACGATCCCCTGGAGGAGGGGAGGGCAGCCCACTCCAGGACTCTGGCCGGGGGAACCGCGTGGGCAGAGGGGCCTGGCGGGCTCCAGTCCAGGGGGTCACAGACAGACACGACTGCAGCGCCTCAGCACGCACGCTAGGTTTGAAACCGTTTTAAATTTGGAAACGTAAACTTTGCAGACATCGCCTTTGGGGCCCTCCTGGTGGCAGAGTGGAGAGGGGTCCGTCTGCCGTCGCAGGGGCACACGTCCATCCCTGGGTGGGGAGGACTCCACGTGGCTCAGAGCCACTAAGCTCTGACCCACAGCTACAGCGCCCGCGCTCCAGAGCCCGACCCACGGGCGCCGGGCACGCTGCTCTGCCAGAGAGAAGCCAGCACAGGGCCGAGCCTGCCCCGCGAGAGAGAGGAGGCCCTGCCGGCCGCAATCAGAGAAGAGCCCACACAGAGCGGGGACGACCCAACACGGCCAAAAATAAAGAACACAATAGACATTCACAGAGGAGAGGGCACCCTCCTCCCTCTTTCCGGAACCTAGAAAAGGTCGGGCTGATGACTCTCAAAGGTGCAAAATCTAAAACCCTGAGGCATTTCCTTTTCTTCTTTAAATTTTTTGGGGGCGGTGGGGAGCAGGTTGGGGAGGGAGGGGGCGGGTGGGCCACTTCTATTGGTCTTTCATTTATCTATTTTCACCCATCTTTGGTTCTTTGGCCTGTGTGGGCCTCCCATCTCAGTGGCCTCTCTCGCTGCACAGCACCAGCTCCGGGCACATGCGCTCTAGAGCTCCGGCTCGGTCGTTGGACACATCGGTCCAGCCGCTCCGTAGCACGTGGGATCTCCCAGGCCAGGAATCGAACTGGCGTCCCTTGCACTGCAAAGCCGTGTCCTTCCCCACTGGACCACCAGGGAAGCCCCTGAGGCATTTCTTTTAGCAACACACAAGGAAACATTTTGAAATGTGAGAAGTAAGTGATCAGTTTTAACATACCTCATTCTTTACTATATTTTAAGCTGAAATCCTTCTAGTAAAGCGTCTAGATTTGCCCAGGTGGCGCCGATGGTAAAGGACCGGCGTCCCAGTGCGAGAGACAGGAGACCTGGGCTCGATCCCTGGGTGGGACGATCCCTTGGAGGAGGGGAGGGCAGCCCACTCCAGGACTCTGGCCGGGGGAACCGCGTGGGCAGAGGGGCCTGGCGGGCTCCAGTCCAGGGGGTCACAGACAGACACGACTGCAGCGCCTCAGCACGCACGCTAGGTTTGAAACCGTTTTAAATTTGGAAACGTAAACTTTGCAGACATCGCCTTTGGGGCCCTCCTGGTGGCAGAGTGGAGAGGGGTCCGTCTGCCGTCGCAGGGGCACACGTCCATCCCTGGGTGGGGAGGACTCCACGTGGCTCAGAGCCACTAAGCTCTGACCCACAGCTACAGCGCCCGCGCTCCAGAGCCCGACCCACGGGCGCCGGGCACGCTGCTCTGCCAGAGAGAAGCCAGCACAGGGCCGAGCCTGCCCCGCGAGAGAGAGGAGGCCCTGCCGGCCGCAGTCAGAGAAGAGCCCACACAGAGCGGGGACGACCCAACACGGCCAAAAATAAAGAACACAATAGACATTCACAGAGGAGAGGGCACCCTCCTCCCTCTTTCCGGAACCTAGAAAAGGTCGGGCTGATGACTCTCACCAGAACATCTTTCTTCGTGTTGGCAAGACAGTCTTCTAAACAAATCAGGATGAAACACCAAAATGGGTGACACCGCCATCACGCTAGCCTTTTCTCTTTTGGGCTGCAGCACGTGGGGTCTCAGGTCCCCGGGGGGAGCCCGCGCCCCCGGCCGCGGCAGCAGAAGGCCCAGCCTCGACGCCAGGGCAGTCGCCAGGACAAACGCTATTTCCAACAAACACGTTTGGGACCCACAGGTCATCAAGGTGCTTAAATCATCTTTGAGAAATAAGGTGCAAGATCTTCACTTGCTAAACATCTCACCCTTCCACGTCTGCCAGGGAAGAGGCCAACACATCTGGCCGTGAAGGTGTTTATGGTTCCAGAAAAAGTCCTAAACTTCCCTGAATACACCTCTCCTGCCCCCACTGAACATCCCCCGAGTCACAGCCCCTCACCCGGACACCGAAGACACTTCGCGGGCGACCGGCGGGACGGAGCTCCGGGAGAGGTGCGATTTCCACGGCTCTAGAGATCAGGGACGCAGCTGCCTGCGGCATGAAGGGAACTCCCTCGGGTGCTGGAAGGTTCTAGGTCTTTGAAAACAGACTTCCTTGGCTCTGCCGGGTCTTGGCTGCAGTACGCAGGATCTTTGACCTTTGTTCCACCAGATGAACTCTCACCTGTGACACGAGGGAGCTAGCTCCCTGACCAGGATGAACCCCCCGGGCCCCGGCATTGGGAGAGCGACGTCTGAGCCCCTGGACCTCCAGGGAAGCCCCTGGGATACTCCAGGTGCTGGTGGGATGTGACCTGGGTTCCCACATTGACCTAAACGCCTCAGAGCACACTCAGGATCTGTGCAGGTCCCCGTAAGCAACTAGCTCTCGCTGAAGTTCCCCGGCGGCCCAGATGGTAAAGAACCTGCCTCAGTGCAAGAGACCTGGGTTCGATCCCTGGGTCGGGAAGGTCCCCCAGAGAGACGGGAATGGCTCCCCATTCCAGGGCAGCATTCTTGCCTGGAGAATCCCACGGACAGAGGACCCTGGTGGGCTCCAGCCCAGGGGGTCACAAAGAGGCAGACACACAGAGTGACTGACTCACCTTCAGGTCTGGCATCTTTCCAAAGGCACAGAGATCAGACGTGAAGGTGGAGGACGGAGCCCCCTTGGGACGCAGGGGTGAGAGGGGAGGTCGCCAAACTTTCTGCCTCGCCTCCTGGACCTGTTTCCTGTTTGCTGACCGGCGACCCTGTCCTCGGTGGAGGGTGGGGTCCCGGAACCCCCCCAGCACCGTCCAAGCTGGCTGTGGCCTCTAGAGGGCGCTGCTGACATGCCAACCCCAATTCCAGGCGTTTTTATCCCGTCTCCAGTTTCAGCACTTTTCAGGACTTCATCGTCCGCAGAAAAGAGGAGAGGTCATTTCCTACTCCATCTCCCAGACTCTAAGACCCTGGGGCTGTCCACAGGGATATCATTCACGCAAAAATGCCTGACGCAGAAGAAACATTTGCAATCTGGGAGGAGGCAACTGGAGGTATGACAAACCTAGACAGCATATTCAAAAGCAAAAGTACCACTTTGCCGACAGAGGTCTGTATCGTCAAACCTATGGTCTTGCCAGTCATCAAGTACGGATGTGCGAGCTGGACCAGGAAGAAGGCTGAGCACCAAAGAACTGATGCCTTCCGACTGTGGCGTTGGAGGAGACTCCTGGGAGTCCCTTGGGCAGTAAGGAGACCAGACAGATCAGTCCTAAAGGAAATCTGCCGCAGCACGTCAGCCGGGCGCCTAGAGAACAGCAGGTGTGGCGAGACATGAAGAAATACACACAGAGACAGAGAGAAAGGAGGGGAACAAGAGGCTCAAGACCTCTTGGGTCAAGAACGTGCTCACGCGGTCCGCCTTTACTGAGCGCTAAAGCCCCCAGGTGTTTGCAGGGAACCCTACAACCAGCACAGGCTGGGGCTCCTCACAGCCCCGGTCAACAGTGACCCTCGTGACGCTAAGCTGTTTCCGTGGTCTACGGCAGCTGGGGGCAGCAAGACCGGCAAGAAGTCGAGGAGTGCACACGCAGCGTGCGACCGTGCACGGCCCGGCGCTCCCGGGTCCACAGCGGGTCTCCCGCCTGCTGCGGATCAGTAGGACCCCAGCTCATACTCATCAGGAGCCCATGTGAATCGAATCAACTTGCTTTTGTCTTCGTTCTTTCTGTTTCTCACAGTTGTTTTTCTCATGGCTCGGACAAGGCTGCAGAAACCTCCTCCGGCTTGCTTCCCCCCAGAAATCAACACTGAATGTTCACTGGAAGGACTCGTGCTGAAGCTCCAATATTCTGGCCACCTGATGCGAAGAGCAGACTCACTGGAAAAGCCCCCGATGCGGGAAAGACTGGGGGCAAGGAGCAGAGGACGGCAGAGGCTGCGGCGGGTGGAGGGCACCCTCGCCTCAGGAGACGTGAGTCTGAGCACACTCCAGGAGACGGCGAAGGGCAGGGAAGCCTGGCGGGCCGCAGTCCGCGCGGTCACAGAGCGTCAGACCCGGCCTATCGACTGAACAAAACAAGAACCGGAGACCAGGATTTGCCGTCCGGCCACTCCGGCATAAGCGGAGCGGAAACCCTGCAAGTTCCTGAAATCTCTTTTCTGCCTACACACAGAGCCTCATATTGTCATAAATCTCTGCCTGGAGTCAACTCCAATTTTCCCTTCTGGGAGAGGACGAGTCAGCTCCCAGACAGACTTTGCCACAAACGATGGTTTCTCTCCTCTCTTCTCCAGAGCTCCATTTATCTTTCCTAACATTTGTCTGCTCTCCCACCAATGGCCTCTCCCCCCACCTCCTCTAATACAATGGAGCCCTCAATCCCACTGTTCCTTTGGGGATTCACCTCTTTCTGCGATGCCCCAAGCACGTAAAATTAAAAACACATTCAGGGCTTCCCTGGTGGTCTAGTGGGGAAGGACACTGCCTTGCAGTTCAAGGGGCGCCGGTTTGATCCCTGGCCTGGGAAGATCCCACGTGCTGTGGAGCGGCTGGACCGGTGTGTCCAACGACTGAGCCAGAGCTCTGGAGCGCATGCGCCCGAAGCCGGTGCTCTGCAGCGAGAGAGGCCACTGCGTTGGGAGGCCCACAAGACCGGCAAGAAGTCGGAGGAGGGGGCAAAACGCAGGGGTGCGACCGTGCACGGCCCGGCGCCCCGGGTCCACAGCGGGTCTCCGCCTGCTGCGGATCAGTAGGACCCCAGCTCATACTCATCAGGAGCCCATGTGAATCGAATCAACTTGCTTTTGTCTTCGTTCTTTCTGTTTCTCACAGTTGTTTTTCTCATGGCTCGGACAAGGCTGCAGAAACCTCCTCCGGCTTGCTTCCCCCCAGAAATCAACACTGAATGTTCACTGGAAGGACTCGTGCTGAAGCTCCAATATTCTGGCCACCTGATGCGAAGAGCAGACTCACTGGAAAAGCCCCCGATGCGGGAAAGACTGGGGGCAAGGAGCAGAGGACGGCAGAGGCTGCGGCGGGTGGAGGGCACCCTCGCCTCAGGAGACGTGAGTCTGAGCACACTCCAGGAGACGGCAAAGGGCAGGGAAGCCTGGCGGGCCGCAGTCCGCGCGGTCACAGAGCGTCAGACCCGGCCTATCGACTGAACAAAACAAGAACCGGAGACCAGGATTTGCCGTCCGGCCACTCCGGCATAAGCGGAGCGGAAACCCTGCAAGTTCCTGAAATCTCTTTTCTGCCTACACACAGAGCCTCATATTGTCATAAATCTCTGCCTGGAGTCAACTCCAATTTTCCCTTCTGGGAGAGGACGAGTCAGCTCCCAGACAGACTTTGCCACAAACGATGGTTTCTCTCCTCTCTTCTCCAGAGCTCCATTTATCTTTCCTAACATTTGTCTGCTCTCCCACCAATGGCCTCTCCCCCCACCTCCTCTAATACAATGGAGCCCTCAATCCCACTGTTCCTTTGGGGATTCACCTCTTTCTGCGATGCCCCAAGCACGTAAAATTAAAAACACATTCAGGGCTTCCCTGGTGGTCTAGTGGGGAAGGACACTGCCTTGCAGTTCAAGGGGCGCCGGTTTGATCCCTGGCCTGGGAAGATCCCACGTGCTGTGGAGCGGCTGGACCGGTGTGTCCAACGACTGAGCCAGAGCTCTGGAGCGCATGCGCCCAGAGCTGGTGCTCTGCAGCGAGAGAGGCCACTGCCATGGGAGGCCCACACAGGTCGATAAAGACAGATGAAGATAAATAAATAAAAAACCAATAAAAGAGGTCAAAATTTATAAAAACAAATACATTTATGTGTTCTGTCTCTTGTTAAAAACATTCTTTGTCAGTTTAAGTTGCAGCCCCCAACTCACGCACATAAGAGGCTAGGGGAGGGACTTCTCTGGTGGTCTGGTGGATAAGAACGTGTCTGCCACTGCAAGGGACACGGCAGCCCCAATGCCAGTTGGAAAGAATTTCCAGACATGAATACTGCGGAAAGGAGTGAGTTTAACAAGAACAAAGGGCAGAGACCGTGCGGGCACGGTGTGCGCAGCGGGCCGGCTTCCTGGCAGGCAGGGAGCGTGCACGCCGTCCACGAGTCTGCAGTCAGTTTTTCCCGCCTCTAGACGAAGAAAAGCCCTGCTGGAAGGTGGGTATTCGGTGAGTGCCTAGGGCACTCTCGAGTGACCGCTGGAGCGGGCATCTGTGTCTGATCTGGGGTCAGGAAGCCTGCTGCTGGCGGCCACGGGGCTCTGGCAAGGTTCCAGAGGGGCTCCGACAGCTTCGGAGGAGACCGTGGCTCCGGGCTCGGCCGCCACAGTCTTGGGGCGGGACCCCAGTGGCTCACCCCCTGGCCTGGGAGGATCCCACGTGCCAACGAGCAAGGAAGCCCCTGAACAACCGCCAGCCAGGGCTTCTGAGCCCAGGAACCACGCCTGCTGAGCCCCAGCACCCAAGAGCCTGTGCTCCACACGAGAGAGGCCGCTGTGATGAGAAGCCCCAGCCCCACAATGCAGAGGAGCCCCTGCCCACTGCAGCCGGAGGAAAGCTGGTGGACTGCCGCAAAAACCCGGGGTAGCCAAACATGCGTGAATAAAAAGGTTAAAAAGAAAAAAATATAAAAGTTAAGGGACTTCCTGGTAGCTCAGCAGTGAAGAGTTCACCTGCCCGTGCAGGAGACACGGGCTCCATCCCTGATCTGGGAAGGTCCCACAGGCTGCGGGGCCACGAAGCCCGTGAGCCACAGCGATGGAGCCTGTGCTCTAGAGCCTCGGAGCCGCAACGATGGAGCCCGTGAGCTGCAACTACTGAGCCCGTGGGCCCTAGAGCCTGAGTTCCACAACAAGAGACGTCACCGCAACAAGAAGCCCGCTCACCTCGACTAGAGAGGAGTCCCCACTCCCTGCAACAAGAGAAGAGCCTGCGGCAGCAGTGAGAACCCAGAATAGCAAAAAAAAAAACCCAAAACAAAAACAAAATCTGTGTGTGTGTGTGTAATACACATATATGTTGGAATCACTTTGTTGCACAAAAGAAATTAATACCATACTGTAAGATAACTATAGTTCAATAACAACATTTTAAAAAAAATTTATTATTATTATTTATTTATTTGGCTGTGCTGGGTCTTAGCTGTGGCATGTGGGATCTAGTTCCCTGACCAGGGATGGAACCCAGGCTTCCTGCATTGGGCACACAGAGTCTTAACCACTGGACCATCAGGAAGTCCCAATAACAACATTTTTTAATTCAAAAATGGAAGGGAATGAACATGAGAAGCAACCAAAATTAACATGTTCTACTTTGAATGACCCTCAAGGCAGGGATTTAAAATAAACCTCCTTCCTCCTGGTGGCCCGGGGGTGGACACTTCCTCCGGAGCGGGGCCCAGGTCTGACGCCTGGTTGGGGAACTAAGATCCCTGCTGCGTCAAGGCACAGCCAAAGAGCAAAGGGCAGAGACAGGGGTCTCGTACCTCCGGTGCAGGAGGGGCTGGGGCCTCACTTGCCTGAGCTCCCTCCACCTCTGCACGTCCTCGCCTCCAAGTCCTCACCTCACAGAAGGTTCTGGGCCCCTAAATTCCTCACAGGTGAAGCTCCGCCTCCCCAGCTTCTGTCTGAGCCAGGGGAGGTCCCCGATGCCAAGACACGTCCCACCAAGGAGGCAAAACAAACGAGACCCGACAAGGACCCCGAGGCGGCCGGCCGGTGGCCGCGTGGCCTGACGCCGGGCCTGGAGACCCACGGGTCCCAGGGCAGCGCGCGGAGGGGCCTCGCCCGCGGCGCCTCTCGGGAAGCCACGGCCTCCGCTGCGGACCTCGCAAATAACAACACGGACTCCCTTGGGTTTTTTCTTTTCCGCCCAGGGCACAGCAACATGCGCGCTCTGAGATGAAAGGCGGTTCTGACACAGAGCACACACAGGCGGTCACCTCCGCCCTACAGGAAGGCCGGCGGGGAGCGAGGGACGCGGGGAGGCCTCCACCGGCGACCTCGGCCCGGCCCGCGGGCAGGTGCCTCAGTGGCCGCGCCTCCACTCGCCCTCTGAGACTCCTCCTCCCTGTAGGGATGCGCCCAGAGCACCCCAGCCCCAAACGCAGGGCTTCGCCGGGTCCCTGCGCCCCGCTTCCACCTCCCGCTCTGCGGTGGGCCTGATCGGAAGGCGGGGTGCATTCTGCCATGGGGCCCTCAGGGGCGTAAGACCCGGAAGATCTGCACCTGCGAGGGGTGAAGGCGCGGAGCACGGGGGAGCCGCATGGAGGCGGCGCGAAGGCCAGGAGGGTCCGCCCATCCAGAGCCCGCCCTCCCTCCTGGGCGGGTCCCACGCACTGGCAGGCGGGGCGCGGCCTGCTGAGCACCAAGTATATGCCTGGGGCGCAAGACCAGCAGACGGAGGATCCCCTAAGGACCAGGGGAGGCGTGAGACGGGGAGACGGCGGGCGGGGAGGTGGCGGTGAGCCCAGCCCCAGGGGGCCACACACGCCTGTTAGTGAAGGTGAGCTCCACGGCTCTGGCCGCGGCCCCGCAGAGAGACAGGAGGCCCATCGCTCAAGGCGCCCGGCTTCCACCGTCCAGTCTGATCCCTTCTGCTGGGTTGGCCCAAACGCTCGTTCAGGTGTTTCCAGCCCATCCCAGAGAAACAGCTGCACAAAGTTTTCGGCGAACCCGCATGTCCAAGCGAGCATGCGACTGAGTGGACTTGCGGTGGAGCCCGGGGTGGGGAGGTGCGAGCGCACGGTGGACAGGAGGGAAGGCGGCGAGGAGGAGAAGACGGCAGCCGTCCAGGCTCCTGGGCGCCCCACTGCAAACGACTTCCGCAAAATGTTACCAGTGGGGGAAATGGTATTTCTCACAACGGCTGTGACGCCACTGTGGTCCCTTCAAACATGCTAAGCACAAAACGTGACCTCCATGACCAAAGCTCGCGTGTGCGTGCTCAGCTGCTCGGTGGCGTCTGATGCTCTGTGACCCCTGGGCTGCAGCCCCGCCAGGCCCCCTGTCCACGGGGCTTCCCGGGCAAGGACCCTGGGGTCGGGTGCTGTGTGTCCTCCGGGGGATCTCCTGACCCAGGGATCGATCCCAAGTCACCTGCATTGCAGGCAGTCGGTGCCCTCTTGTATTTCAGGCCCAGGAGCGTGTCCCGGCCCGGGTCTGGAGTGGTGCTGAGCAGCTTTCTCACCACGGCGTGCCTGGCCTCCGCCCCCAGTGAAGGGCGAGATGGGCCAGGAGATGAGGGCCGTGGTGGGGGCCAGAGTCTGGGCCGGGGGGACCCCTGGGCTGACGCCGCAGCTGGGCCAGTGCGCTGGCCCACGGCCCTCACGTGGCCCCTGGTCCTGCGGAGTTGGTGCCCCTCCAACACGGGCCTCCCTGGGGTGCGGTGGCTGAGACGCCACGGTGCCCCGAGGGGCGCAGGTTCCGTCCCTGGTCGGGGAGTAAAACCCCACACAGTGCGCGGCTCGGCCAAGACAAACGCAAAAGCCCTAGTGACAGGATCACGTCCCTGTCTGTCCTTGAATCTGGGCTGGGGACCTGCCACCAGACGCCCTCCCTGAGCGCCTTCCACGCCACCATCCCAGGACGCGGACCCTGCAGGCCGCCCGGGCTGCCGGGCCAAGCACGCAACAGTGGGCAGGCCCCCCGCTGGCGATCTCTCAGAGGTCACCAAAGGGAAACCAAGGCAGCGGGGAGCTGGGGAGGTGGCATCGTAAACCCCACAGCCTCTTCTTGAAGTTGCCCACAAACCCCCAACCCTATGTGCTGGGGAGCACGTGGCCCGTGGATGGAAGGGGTGAACGCAGCCCCGTGTCAGGACGGAGAGGGCTCACGGGACGGGATAGACCCAGTCCAAATCCCAAGCGAGCTGGGCGGGCAGTTCCAGAACCCAGCCTCCCCTCTCTCCCTCGCCAGCCAGCTCACCCCACCCAGGCTTCGACCAACGAGGTGAGTCCCTCCTCACGTCCAGCTGGATTTCATCACGCCTCACTTGGAACCAGCTTGTTGTCTTCCTGGGTGAGTCAAAGCCCGGGACAGGCCACCGTCTCCTGGGGAGGGAGGAGGAAAGAGGCTGTGAGGATGAACAACAGGGAGGGCCGGGAGTGGGAGCCGTGACCGCGCGGGAGCAAAACCTGCCCAGGTCCCCGGACGCGGGCGGAGCCGGCTGGGCAGGGATATGCCACCGCTCCAGGCAGCGGCCGAGCCTCACCGCGTCCCACACTCAGCACAGACTTATCCTGTCATCTGCATCCTTATTGGGGTGAAATTTGCCAAATATGAAATTCACCTGTTTAAAATGAACACTTCAGGGAATTTCCCAGAGGTCCAGTGGTTAGGACTCCAGGCGTCCACTGCGGAAGGCACAGGCTCAAACTGTGAGGGGACCAAGATCCCACCGGCTCCATGGCACAACCAAATAACATTAAGGGCAGACCTCGGCAGTATTTAGTGTACACACAGGGCTGTGTGACCATCACTCAAAGAAGCCCAGGGCCTGTCAGCTGTTCCCCCCACCCCTGACTACCAGGAACCCAGCCTCCTTGTGGAGCTGCTTGATGTAGATGTTTCACATAAGTGGGATCACACATTGTATGACCTTTTGTATCTGGCTTATTTCACTTTTTTTTTTTTTTAATAAAATGTCTTTTAAAAAAAAGAAAAAAACAGGGGCTTCCCAGGTGGTCCAGTGGGTAAGGACACCGCCTTGCAGTGCAAGGGGCGCCGGTTCGATCCCTGGCCTGGGAAGATCCCACATGCCTGCAGAGAGGCTGGACCGATGTGTCCAACTACTGAGCTGGAGCTCTGGAGCACATGCGCCCAGAGCTGGCGCTCTGCAGCGAGAGAGGGCACTGCGATGGGAGGCCCAGACAGGCCAAAGAACAAAGACGAAAAGAGCAAGAACAAAGATGAAAGACCAATAGAAGTGGCCAAAAAATTTAAAAAAAGAGAGAAAAATAGTTTTGAGGGACTGTCCCGATGGCTCAGTGGCTAAGACTCCACACTCCCCATGCAGGGCAGCCGGGTGCCATCGCTGGTCAGGGAACTAGATCCCACCTGCTGCCACTGAAGAGCCCGCGTGCTACGGCTAAGTCAGCACAGCAAGACCGGGAGCTGACTGTGGCTCAGATCATCAGCTCCTTATTGCAAAATTCAGGCTTAAGTTGAAGAAAGTAGGGAAACCACCAGACCATTCAGGTGTGGCCTAAATCAAATCGCTTATGATTATACGGTGGAAATGACAAATAGACTCGAGGGATGAGATCTGGGAGCCAGAGCGCCGGAAGCGCCCTGGGCGGAGGTTCGTGACATTGGAGAGGAGGCCGTGCCCAAAACCTTCCCCAAGAAAAAGACGCTCAAGAAGGCAAACTGGTTGTCTGAGGAGGCTTTACAGACAGCTGAGCAAAGAAGCAAAGTGAAGGGCGAAGGAGAAAGGGAAAGACGTACCCAACTGAAGGCAGAGCTCTAGAGAAGAGTTCCGAAGAGCCAGGAGTGCTAAAAGGCTCTCCTTTTCAATGCACAGTGCAAAGAAGTAGAGAGAAACGATAGAATGGGAAAGATTAGAAGTCTGTTCAAGAAAACTGGAGATACCAAGGGAACATTTCCTGCAAGGGTGGGCGTGGTGAAGGACAGAAATGGCAAGGACCTAGCACAAGCGGAGGAGATTAAGAAGAGGCGGCAGCAATACACAGAACTACACAGGACCTAGCGCAGCCTAATAAAGAAATAAAAATTAAAAGCAAATAAAGGGGGTGAGGGGCTTCCCTGGCGGCCCAGCGGTGAAGACTCCGGGCTTTCCAGCAGGGGGCGCGTGTGGCAGGGCGTCCCCCTTGCCCTGTGCCTCCTGGCACTGGACGTCAGCCATGCTGGGCCTGGGGTAGGGAGGCAGGAGAGCTCCAGGATCACCCGTGACTCGTCGTGATCTCGGGGGGCAGATCCAGTTCGCCCGGGACCAGCTGGGCACCTCCTCCAGCGGTCTCCCTCCGTGGCGACTGGGGGCGCGGCCGCCTGCCTGGGGAAGGCTGCGGCGCCTTGGGACTCCGGGACTTTCGGGCGGCCCCTCCAGGGGGTGTGGAAGGGGCGGGGCCGGCCTGGAGGGGGCGGGGCCGGCCCGGATCGGGAGGCGAAGGCCTGGAGGGGCGGGGCCGGCCTGGAGGGGGCGGGGCCGGCCCGGGGGGGCGGGGCCGGCCGAGAGGAAACCGCAAACATCAAACAACACAGCTCGGAGAACAGGCTGTGCCTGGCGGCCGGGACTTGGCAGGCGGCGGGGGGCAGGCAGAGGTCAGTGGCGCGGCTCGGCAGGACTGGGCGGGGCTCCGTGCCACTTAGGAGGGCGGTGGCTTGGCCTGTGGCACCCACTCCGTTTCCCCCGACATAGGCCAGGCCGCAAGAGGCTGGGCGTGGGCCGGAGGCACTGAGGGAGGGATTCGGGGGGACCAGGCAGGGGCGGTGGTCCTGCCCAGGGCGGGGTAGCTGTGGGGTTGGAGAGAGGGCTCCGAGGGGCGGCTGAGCAAATGCAGGGGCGGGGCCAGGCTGCAAAGAGCCCTGAAAAGGCCTCTGGTAGGGGTAGGTGGGGGAGGAGCCTGGGGGTCCCAGGGCCTGTGCCTTGCCAGGAGTCCTTCCAGACAGCTGGGGAGCCCCCTCGAGCCCAGCTCTCGACTTGCAGACCGTCCCCAGGCGCTGGCAGAGACCCCTCCCTGCAGGCACCCCTCTGCTCTGTGGCCTCCACCCTCGCCAGGCCTGTCAGCCCTCACTGGGCTGGGTGCAAGGGACCCAGTGCCCCACCGGTCCTTTGGGCCCTGGCCCGCACTCCATGCGGCAACAAGAACAGCCCTTCCAGAATGATGTTCAGCGGGGTCTCCGTTCCTTCTCTGTCCTCCACCCCTGGGGCAAGGGAACAACATCCAGCCAAAGGTACAGCCCTGTTCCCAGCAGCAGCTCCAGAAAGCAGGAAATCTGTGTCCACCGGGGGCGGGGAAACACCACGTGGTCCGGACACTAGGCTGTCGCCCAGGCCTGAGAAGGCGAGAGGCACCTACACCCATGGCAACACGTGCGGACCTCGAGGACGGCGTGTTCAGGGAGCAAAGCCAGACAGAAAGCTGGGGGCAGCTCCTGTACTGGCCCGCCCGCCCCGGGCTCGGCCAAGGGCTTCTGGCCGGCTCCGGGCACACCAGGCAGCCGAGGAGTCCCCCCGGGGCTGGAAGCCGTGCCCCCTGCACTGGCAGCGCCTCGTAGCCCGGCTGGTCCACCAGGGAAGCCCCTCCTTGGGTCCTGCCGGCCCTGGCGCTGTGCTGCCAGCTGGCCTCCCTGGCTTCTCAGACCCCGGCTGTCAGATGAGGAAACGGAGCAGCACAGCAGTCTGGCAGGAGCTGTTCCAGCCAGGGCCCTGTGCTTAACCACTGGCCTTCACTGCCCCCCACCCTTTGGCTTCTGCCTCCACGAAGCCCTCCCTGATACACTGCTTCCCCCTCGTCCCCTCAGCCCTGGGCTGTCTAGCAGAGACTTGCACTCAGCAAGAACATAACCAGGGCTGAGGGGACAGAGTCTGGAGAAGGGGTCAGCCACGGGGGTAGGCCCGAATCACTGGGTTCTGTTGAATTAGGTGGCCCTGTCCAGAGGGGCCCCTCCCCACCCCTCCCTTTGGGCCTTGGGCATGGGGAGGTGACACAGCACGGCTTTGGAGGCCAGGCTCCTCCACCTGCCATGTTGTTAGGAAGCCCGAAGCCGCGAGCGACCCTGTGTGGGCCCCTGGCCCAGGTTCCGGCCGCGGAGCCGGCCCAGCCCAGTTGGGACCCAGGGGTCCTGGGGCAGAGCCCAACTGAGCCCCCAGCCCATCCGCACCGCCGACACCCAGCACCACCCGGGCTAGCAGAGTGGCCTCGGGCCTCCAGGCGGGCAGCTTGCTGCAGGACAAGGGAAAGCCGGATGTGAGCAGGCAAACCGGCTTTTATGACTTTTATTGGCCATGCAGACAGCTAGAAGTGGGGGTCTTCCTTCTCTGTCCTCCAGGGAGGGAACAACATCCAGCCAAAGGTACAGCCCTGTTCCCAGCAGCAGCTCCAGAAAGCAGGAAATCTGTGTCCACCGGGGGCGGGGAAACACCACGTGGTCCGGACACTAGGCTGTCGCCCAGGCCTGAGAAGGCGAGAGGCACCTACACCCATGGCAACACGTGCGGACCTCGAGGACGGCGTGTTCAGGGAGCAAAGCCAGACAGAAAGCTGGGGGCAGCTCCTGTACTGGCCCGCCCGCCCCGGGCTCGGCCAAGGGCTTCTGGCCGGCTCCGGGCACACCAGGCAGCCGAGGAGTCCCCCCGGGGCTGGAAGCCGTGCCCCCTGCACTGGCAGCGCCTCGTAGCCCGGCTGGTCCACCAGGGAAGCCCCTCCTTGGGTCCTGCCGGCCCTGGCGCTGTGCTGCCAGCTGGCCTCCCTGGCTTCTCAGACCCCGGCTGTCAGATGAGGAAACGGAGCAGCACAGCAGTCTGGCAGGAGCTGTTCCAGCCAGGGCCCTGTGCTTAACCACTGGCCTTCACTGCCCCCCACCCTTTGGCTTCTGCCTCCACGAAGCCCTCCCTGATACACTGCTTCCCCCTCGTCCCCTCAGCCCTGGGCTGTCTAGCAGAGACTTGCACTCAGCAAGAACATAACCAGGGCTGAGGGGACAGAGTCTGGAGAAGGGGTCAGCCACGGGGGTAGGCCCGAATCACTGGGTTCTGTTGAATTAGGTGGCCCTGTCCAGAGGGGCCCCTCCCCACTCCTCCCTTTGGGCCTTGGGCATGGGGAGGTGACACAGCACGGCTTTGGAGGCCAGGCTCCTCCACCTGCCATGTTGTTAGGAAGCCCGAAGCCGCGAGCGACCCTGTGTGGGCCCCTGGCCCAGGTTCCGGCCGCGGAGCCGGCCCAGCCCAGTTGGGACCCAGGGGTCCTGGGGCAGAGCCCAACTGAGCCCCCAGCCCATCCGCACCGCCGACACCCAGCACCACCCGGGCTAGCAGAGTGGCCTCGGGCCTCCAGGCGCGGGCAGCTTGCTGCAGGACAAGGGAAAGCCGGATGTGAGCAGGCAAACCGGCTTTTATGACTTTTATTAAATCCTTACAAAACAGAATACAAAATTCCGGCATCAACGGGTGGTGTAAAGGGAAACTTCTGAGCTGCGACAGCTCCCGGGCGGAGTGGAGTTAAAGTGCTTCCATGTTGTTCCCCGATTTAAAAAATGTTTTGAGTTTTTTTTTCTTTTTACCCATCTTAACATTGAAACACTGCTGTGCCCCCTCCCCCAGCGCAGCCTGGGGGCCGCTCATTCACAGTAACGGTTCTGACCAGTCCTCTGGCCGCACTGCAGGCGACATGGGGTAGGAAGTGGCTGTCCCACCTTTGGATTAAAAAAAAAAAAAATTAAAAGCGGCTCACAGCTCAGCTTCCCGAGAAAAATGGCCTTGGCGCCTCGCAGCGTCCAGAGTCTTCTTTTTCTTTTACAAAAAGGCAGAACTCCCGGTTGCAAAATGTGGAATCGTTAACACCGAGAGAAAGGGGGTGGCCTCCCCACCCACCCCCGGAGTCTTTGGAAAGGCCAGTCCACAGATCGGGCCGGGTCGGGAGGCGCGGCGGCCCCCCACCAGCCACGGAGGAGACGCGGGGGGCCGCAGAGACGGCGCCCGGAGCCCCCACGCCCCGAGTCCCTCCCCCACATTCAAGTATTCGTCAAGACCAGGGAAGAGAAGTCAACTGACGGTTTAGAAAACGAGTGAAACAGGACTAGAGGCCGGCCCGGACCCGGGTGCTCGTGGGAAAGGAAGCCTGTGGATTGCATAGTGTCCCCCAGCCGCGGCCACGGCGAGTCTCCCCGGCCCGCGGGCCACGCGGCGTCGGACTGGGGCGCTGGCGGCGCGGCCTCTGCCTACAGGTGGGCGGGCGGCAATGCCGCCCTCGGTGGGGGGACCCCGCGAGGCCCCGGGGAGGGGCTGCGGCCGGGCAGGACGTGGCCGTGGTCAGACTGAGCCCTGAGAAGGGGCACTCGGGTGCCCGGGTCGGGGGTCCGCGGGACCCCCACGTCGGCTGACGGGCCTCCATCCAACCCCCCGCCTGCTGGGGCGCCTCGGGTGGGCGGTCCCCGCTGGAGGGGCCGGAGGGCCCGTCTGCGGAAGCTTAAGGTCAAGGTTCGCGGGAGCCCGGATTGTCAATCGGCCGGGGGTCCAGCGGGCGGCGTCCCCCGCACTCCCTGGCTCCGCTCCGGCCACCGGGGAGACCTGAGAAGCCCGCCCGCCGCCCTCCAGGGCGTCCGTGGGGAGGGGGCGAGGCGGGGCGAGCCGTCCCTGAAAACGCGGCGAAGGCCGGGGGCGCGGCCCCCTCTCCTGAGTCGGCCACCGCTCGCTCAGCTCCCCCCGGCTGCTTTGCTTTTAACACCGTTAAAAAGGGGCGGGGCGGAGGGGAAAAGAAAAAAGAAGAAAAAACCAACAGCGAAACCCTTATGTAAGACCCCGCGCCGGGCAGCGCGCCTCGGAGCCCAGCCGCGGGCCGCGGCGGCGACAGCTTCACACGCTGGCCTCCGGGGGCGGGCCTATGTACAGAGGGCAGGCGGGCCTCAGGCGTGGTCGCCCACCAGGACCACGGGCGCCGCGGACAGGCTGGCGCGCTGCCGCCGCTGGGCCAGCTTGGACTGCGAGGGCGGGGACAGCTGCAGGCAGCGTGAGGTAGCTCGGATGACCACGGGCTGGGCCTGCCCCGCCTCCTCGGCCGCGTCCTCCTCGCGCTGGGCCAGCTGCCGGTTCATGGCAATGGCCTCGGCCGCGAACGAAGTGAGGTCTTTGGCACAGCTGTTCCTGGGGACCGGGCGGGGCCGGGGTCACCAAGGCGGGGGTGGCCGCGGGCCCGGCCCCCGCTGGTTCCCTGGCAGGGCTTCTGCGGACCCCGGAGGCCCTTGCCTCTGCTGGGTGGGTGGGGGCGGGGCAGCGGTGGGCTGGAGCCCCCCCAGTCTCAAGCTCTTCCCCTGGTTGAAGGACACCCGAGCGCTCGGACGACTTGCCCACCCAGGGCTGAACAAGGGCTAGTTACTCCTCTTTAAGCATCGTGACATTCGGCGCCCCCTCCCGGACTCGGGGCTCCCCCGGGGCCTCACCTCTGCAGGACCATGGGTGTGGGCAGGGTGTTCTCCGGGGCGCACTGCAAGGAAGCAGAAAGGCGCGGCTACAGCGCAGGATGAAGGCAACTCAGCGCACCTGCCAGGACCCCTGCCCGGCCGGGGGTGGGGCGCGGCCGCCGCTCACCACAGCTGCCCCTTCCAGGTGGTTCCCAGCTCCCGGAGGGGAGTGGAAGCCCCCTCCAGCCACCCGATCCACCTTGAGTCTGCGCCCCACGGTGCCCACTTGTGGCCTAAACACCTGCCCGCGGGGGACGACCGCGGGGAGGAAGACCTCGCGCTTCTCTGAGACGGGTGGTCAGGCAGCCCTGGCTCGCTGCCCACCTGCCACCTGGCTGATCTCAGCCTCAAGGGCTGTTCCAGAAGAAGGGAGGCTGCAGCGCCTCCTGGGCCCAGGGCCCGGTGACCAGCTAGGATCGCCTGCGGTGTGGACACAGGCTGGCCAGCAGGCAGGGGCCTCCCCACTGTGCCCTCGCTCACCCTGGCCCCGAGTCGCCCAGGCCCGCGGGCTCCCACTCACCCCCTGCACCCAGGGGTGCTGCAGGACTTGGGCAGCGCTCAGCCTCTGCTTGGCGTCGCGAACCAGGAGTTTGGAGATGAGGTCTTTGGCAGCGAAGGAGATGTGGGCCCAGTCCTTCTCTGGAAACTCGTATTTGCCCTCCTGGATGCTCTCAAACAGCATGCTCTGCGGGGACACGGGCGGGGGGGCGGAGCAAGGGGTGAGGCCACATCCCCGAGCGTCCCCTATGCGGGACGGGCAGCTCCGGCCCGAGGGGCACCCTCCCTCCACCGCGTCGCGCGTGACCTGGGCCCAGGCTACGGGGTTGGGAAAGAGGCCTGACCTCAGCTGGCGAGGCTGGGGTGTCGGAGGCCGGGCCAGAGTGGCCGCCGGCAGGCACCCGGTGGCCCCCGCCAAGGGGAAATCAAGCCATGATACGTGAGCCTCGGGGGGCAGTCGAAGGCTGGACGCTGGCCACCCCAAACCACAGGCCTCGCCCCGCTTTCCCTTCCTGACCTCACGGTCAGGCCGGCAGGGGCCGTGCACGCGGTCGCCGGCTGGGGGCCAAGGCCGGCCCTCGGGGCGCTGGGGGTTCAGGGGCGGGCCTGCGCCGCGTGAAGGCCTGCGTGCCCAGAGGCCGCCCTGGCGGGGGGCCCGGGACTCGGGGCGCAGCGGGCCGGCCACGGTGCGGGGCTGCGGGGGCCGGAGGGCGCACCTGGCAGGCCGGGCAGGCCTCCCCGCGGTCCCAGCCGCAGTCGCTGCCGCAGCGGCCCACGAAGGGCGGGTAGCCGCTGAGCAGGATGTAGAGGATGACGCCCAGGCTCCAGAGGTCGCAGCGCTTGTCGTAGATGCTGGCCTCCTCGCTGAAGGCCTCCACCACCTCCGGGGCCATGTACTCGGCGGAACCGCACTGCGGGCGGGCGGGGGCGGGGCGGGGCGTCAGGGCCCGCGGCGGCGGGAGGGGGCGCGCGCGCCCGGGACTTCCCGGAGCCCGTGGCCTGACGGCCCTGCCCGACCCATCAGGGAGCGCTAAAGGGGCCAGCCCCGCCTTCGCCCTGCTGGCCAATCAGAAGCTGCGGGCGGAGTCGGCCCCACCCCCACCCTCGCCTCCGCCCAATCAACAGGTGCCGGGAGCCCGCCTAGCTCAACTGAGCCCGGCCCGGCCCCACCCAGCCAATCAGCGGCTGTTGCTAAGCGGAAGCTCAAACGCTGAGGCCCCGGCAGCCAAACAGGATCCGCACCTTGAGGTTATGCAACCGAGGTCTGGGACCGGAGTCAGGGCCATTCCCGTCCCCTCCGCCCCTGCCAGCACCGCCCCTCCCCGCGGGCCCTCACCGGGGTGAGCAGCTCCGGGGTGGAGATGGGGGAGCAGTCCCCGTTGAGTTTGATGCCACTGCCCAGGTCAAAGTCACAGATCTTCACGGGGGACACCTGGGCGGGGTGGGAGTGGTTTGTGAGGGCTGGCACCCATTCCTGGGGCCCCGGTCCGCATGGAAGGCCGCCCCGCTCCGCGCCCCTCACCTGGTTGGGGTGCTCACAGAGGATGTTTTCTGGCTTTAGGTCCCTGTGGGCGATGCCTGCGGGGAGCACCAAGAACCGTGAGCGCGGGTCGGGGGTGGGCGGGCACAGCTTTCAGAGGAGTCCCCGGCAGGGGACCGGGTGCGAGGCAGGGCACCCAGGGCCCTCCGCGGGGGCAGCCAGCCTGCCCACTCACCTTTGTTGTGGAGGAAGTCCAGGGCGCTGGCCACGTCCTGCACCACCACACTGGCCTCCAGCTCATTGAAGTGCCGCCGCCTGTGTATGTGGCTGAGGATGGAGCCTGGACCAGGCGACGGGGCGGCAGGCAGAGGGGTCACCTTCAACACCCAGCGCCCAGCGGCCCCCCAGCTCTGGGAGGGAAGCCCCAGTTCTGGCCACTTTGGGTCCCAAAGTCCTCCAACCTGACCTGGCGTGTGGACCCCTGAACAGTTCTCCCTGGTGGCCCTGAGCCCCCCGGCCCATCAGGAGGTAGGAGGAATGAGCACCAGGCCCCGGTCACATACCGCCCCGCATCTTCTCAAACACCAGGTAGAAGCGATCCTCCTCCTCAAAGAACTCGATGAGCTCCAGGACGTTCCTGTGAGCAGGCCGGGGACAGTGAGGCCTCCTCAGGCCCGCGAGCAGCCACGGCCGGCCCGGGAGGGCGCACGTCCTCCACCCCACCTGCCCCAGGAGGCGTCCCCTCGCACGCCTCGGACCGTCGGCTTGCCGGTCACTGGGCCCGCCCACAAGGCCCAGCACGCAGTGGGTGCACAGACTGCCCTCTGCGGGTGACCCAGGGGCCCTTGGGCCCATCCCGCCCTGGAAGGCAGCGGGCCCAGGTCACGTTACCTGTGTCCCTGGCACTGGTACAGCATCTCCACTTCCCGGAAAACCCTGCTCCGGATGTGGCCCGGCTGCTTCTCGATGATCTGGAACGGCCAGGGTGGGGAGGGTGGGGAGGGCGGGGTGACGAGGACGCACACACGACTGGGTCGGCCAGACCCCCGCAGCGACCAGAAAATGCCCCTGCGTCACACCTGAGACTCATCGGAGCTTAGACTCTGAAGCTCTGGAAAGCAGAGCTCTCCTGTGGGGGCCCAGAATTTACCGGAAGTCAAACGGCGGTGTCAGCACAACCTGGGGGCAGCGTGTCCCCAGAGGCCTCCCAGGAGGGGTGAACACAGCAGGAAAGGCAGGGAGGAGCCAGGGCGCTCCGCCGGGAGCAGGCTGATGCGGGTCCTGGAGCCCCTGCGACTTCCTCCCCAGGGCAGCAGGCTCCCCAGACGAGGCGCTCCCGAGCCGAGCAGGAGACGCGGGCCCCCGAGCTGGCTCGTACCCCCTCCAGGGGGCTGGAAGGGCCCGGGGGTACCTGGCTCCCGCCAAGCCGCCCCGCTTGTCCAGGTGCCGCGTCTTGCCTCCCAGTTCCACGCTAGCCCGGGCGACGCCTCTAGCACCTGCTGGGGCCCTCTCCCCAGGCTGGGCCTTCGGCCCCCTCACTGGTGGGTGGGCAGGCCTGGTCACCACTGTGCCCAAGGCTCTGGACCGCCAGCAGCCTGGGGGACGCCTGTGGCGTGCTCCACTGGCCAGGCTTCGCAGCAAGCCGCACACGCGTCCGCTGGACGCCAGGGCTGAGCGCCGCCTGAGCGCCGTCCCACCTGCTGTGACGAGCACACCTGCCCACAGGCTCCAGGACTCCTTGAGACGGTGCTGCCAGCCGCGCCTTCCGGAGTTAGATGAACCTCCTCCCATCCCCTGGGAACACGGCTAGGCCCCCACCCCAGGGAGGACACGGAGGACCCTCTCGGGAAGGACGTGGCCTTCTGGGGGATCACACCCGACACCCGGCCTGACCCCTCTGTGCCTGGTCTCCCCGCCCATCAGAGTGACAGGAGCCAGCCTGCCCAGCAGCGGCTTCGGAGTGCAGGTGCTCGGCACCAGGCGTCCAGTCCTAAGGCCCACCACCCACCCCGCCGGGGCACGCCCGAGGGCGGGGACCACAGCCACCCAGTCACCACCCTCGCCCCAGGGCCTGAGGCTGCCACCAGTTCTGCCCTCCGTCCTGGGCAGCCAGCCTCCCTCGGCTTCACCCGGCCCGCTGCCGGGGGTCACGAGGGAAGCTTGGAGGGCTTCTCGGAAGGGGAGGTGTGACGCCTGGCCAGGCACACGGGGCGCGCGGCCGCACCCGCGGCAGGAGGGCAGCTCTGGCTGGCCTGCCCTGTCCCCCAGGCATCCAGCGCGAGGACAGCGCTCCCCTTCCATCTCCAGACCAGTGCACGGAAGCGTCCCTCAGTCTGGGCCGGGGCCTGGCCTGACGACCCAGCAGGCGAGCAGGGTCTCTGACTGAACCCCCGGCTCCCGGTGGCCCTTCTGGGACCAAGTCCTCGGCCACTGCCGCTGCTGGCAGGCCACCCCTGGTCACCTCGCACGGGGACTCGGGGGCTCGGCCCGGGCTGACCTGGATTCCCAGTGGGGGCCTGAGTCACGGCCGCGGGGCCATTTTTAGACGCTGGCTTTCCCAGCTGCCAGGCCAGCAGCTCAGACGCCAGCTTCCCTCCTGCCACCCGGCGGGAGCCAGGGCCCGGCGCGGCAGGGAGCGGCGGGGCGGGCCCTGGTGATGCAGCCTGGCTCACCTTGACGGCGTACTCCTGGTTGGTGATGAGGCTGACGCAGGTCTGCACGCGGGCGTGGGCGCCCTCCCCGAGCACGTCCTCCCGCAGCTGGTAGACGTCTGAGGAATGCGCGCGGGGGTGAGAGCCGCCCTCGGCCAGCCCGCCGCCCGGACGCCCGGCCCGGGGCCCGCTCACCTTCAAACTTGCCCGAGAAGCTGTCGGTGGCCCGGCATCGCTTCTTCTTCTTGCCTCTCTTCTTGGCATCCGGGATGTCGATGGGCTGGCTCGAGGGCATATCTGTGCCGAGAGGGCCGGACGTGAGGCCCGCCCAGCCGGGGCCTTGGCCCAGCCCTCCCGGACGGCCAGGGGCGCGCCCGCCCCCCAGCCCCTCACCAGGGCGGGCCGGGCACTCTGGCCTGAAGTCAGGCTCCCCGTGATGGGCCTGGTCCAGGGAGAAGGCCAGCTCGAAAGGATTCTGCCCCTGCAGGAGAGGAGGGGACGGAGTTCAGGCCCCGCTCCCTGACCCCACGCTGAGGGCACAAGGCCTCGCTCTGCCTGAGCCCTGGGAAGTGGACCCTTCACCCCCAGCCCAGGGCCCTCAGAGCCTCTGGGAGGGAGTGTGGTGCGGGGAGAGGCCAGACGCAGCCCAGGAGGGCGCCTGCCGGGCCAGGCCTACGTCGTGAGCCTCGGTCAGCTCGCCCGCAGGACGGGGCTGGCCCAGCCGCCCCGGCAGCCACCCGCGCGGGATCACGGGCGTGGGCGCCCACTGGCTTCCCCGGGTGGGACGCCCGGCCGCGTGGCCCCGCCGGCTGTCCCATGGCCTCCTGGCCTCCGTTTCCCCTCTGTGAAGTGAGGCAGCACGGCCTTCTGTCCTCACGCAGTCCTCTCGTTCCTGCCGCACCTTCCAGCCACCGCGCGGCCTGCGGGGCGCCCCTGCCCCGCAGCGCTGGCCTCCTCTCTTGGTCTGACCCGCCTCGTCTGCTTCCAAATCCCGACCGCCGTGGCCCGGCTGCGGGGATATCCGGGAGAGGCACCTACGCTCCCCGGCCAGTCCTGCCCTGGCCCGGGCCCGCAGGAGGCAGCCCCTCACGGGCTCTGGTGTCCAGCTAAGGAAGCCCGTGAGCAAGCAGGGGCCCGCTCAAGGCCACCCAACGGCCCCCAGGTACCCAGCAAGGGACCCTGACCCAGGAACAAAGGCGGCCGGGGCTCCTCTCAGAGTCGGCAGCTGGGCGAGCGGTTTCTGAGTGAGGCCGGCAGCCGCGGCCCCGCCAGCGCCGGTCGAGTCTGCGCTCACTGAGCTCCACACGGCCGGGCGGGCCAGACGGCCAGGGCTTCGGGTGGGCACGGGGGCCACACACGCAGCCGCGGGGCCAGCCCTGAGGCTGGATGGCTGGGGTTCATCGCTGCCCGCCTTGGGGCCTTGGGACAACTGGACCCAGGGCTCTGGCAGGAGCGCCATCGGGTAGAGAAGGCGGGCCAGGAGAGCCTCGGGAGCACCCAGGGGCCCACTGGCGGAAGGGGCCAGGCGGATTCCTGGAGACAGGAGCCCGGGAAGCCCGTCCTGCGGCAGCAGAGGGGCAGGCGGGCCGCCCGCCGAGGCCAGGCTGCAGACAGTCGCTGGGCGCCCCGCGGCGGGGGAGGGGAGGGAGGCCGCGGGCAGCCAGTCGCCGGGCTCGGCCACCAGCCCCTGCCCTGCCCGCCCAGGGCTCTGGCTCCCGTGGGCAGTCAGGGACGCAGCGGCACCAGCACCGGCAGGCGGCTCTCTGCTCAGTCCAGGGACGTCAGCGGCAGGGGCCGGATGACCACTGTCCCCGGGGCGGCAGGAGGGGCGCCATGGGGGGCGATCGCCGGGGAGTGGACGCAAGGCTCGGAGCCGGGGGCCGCTCACCAGTCGCCACCCTGCCTGGGGACTGAGCACCAGGGGGCTCGTGGGACCATGGCGGCAAGCTAGGGCCGGAGGGCCCCCGGGTCTCGCCGCCGCCCGAGGCCCCGCCCCAGCCTCCAGTGCAGAGCTGCACCCTGCGGGAAGAGGCAGCTGAGGCACCCAGGTGGAGGCACGGCAGGCACGGCCGGCGCCTGTGTCCCTGTCACCAGGTCCAGGCCCGCAGGGGCGCACGCCAAAGACAGGGGCCCACGCCGTCCCAGCCTCCACGCTCCCATCGTAACAGGAAGACACACTGGAGACCGCTGGCAGGCCCGGCGAGCAGCGCGCCGAAGTGGGGGGCGACGCCTGGCCGCAGGGAGGGCTACCTCCGAGCCAGGACTCCCTGCCCGGGGTCCCTCCGACGCCCGCCTGGGCACAGGGCAGCCGCGTGGCCGCAGAGGCCAGCCCGTGGTACCAGGCTGTGTGGCCAGGTCAGGACCAGGGCTGGCTGAGGGCCTCCGGTCAGCAGGCCTTGGCAGGAGACAGCTGGAACCATCCAGAAAGTTCAAGTGTGCTTTGGCCGCTGGCTGCGCTCACCTCGGCGCCTGCCCAGCCCCCGGAGGGGACAGACCACCCCGGGGGTGCCTCACGTGCACCCTGCTCACGCCCAGCCCCCAACACTTGGACTTGCCCGGGCTGGGGCTGCCGCGAGGGGAGAGCCAGGAGGACCAGCATGCGGGCCGGTGGGCCTGGCCCGGAACGCCGGCTGGACAGGCCTGGGGGTTTGGACCCAGTCTCACCTGGCCCCTCCCACCCCGACGCACAGCTCACCCGCCGGTACCCAAGTGCGAGAGTGCTCACAAGCACACGCACACACACACTGCACGCTCACTCTCACCCCTACTCGGTCCTGCCTTCTCTACGGGGCAACAGGTCCTTGCCCAAGAAGCCCCGGGAAAGCCATTACAGGAGGCAGGCGGCGGGTGGGGTGGGCGCGGACACCACGGCCGCCCGGGGCCGAGGGGCCCCTGCGGAGCGCCTGCCCGCCCCCAGACGCGCTCATCCGAGACCAGAACTCGCCTCCACAGCCACGGGGCCGCCGCACAAACTTCCTGCCCCGACAGGAAATAACCCTCGGGCCCGGGCCGTCCGGGAGGCGCGGGGCTGGGGGGCATTCAGTCCACCCCCGTGCTGCAGACCCCCCAGGAGGGTGCTGGCGCGGGCGCGGAGCCCTGCCCGGGGTTGCTGGAGGAGGGCCCCAACAGACCCGCGCGGGCCCCAGGGCGCCAGGGCCGGACCGCGGCTTCCTGAGCCCGCCCCCCACCAGCGCCGCGGGCCGGGGTCTGCGGGGCTCCCGGCGGCGTCCAGGGCGGCCGCGGGAGAGGCCCCAGGGGTCCCAGGCGCGCGAGGCAGAGTGCGGCCCCCGCCCCCCGACGGCGTCCCGGGCTGGGGCCGCCCCGGGCGGAGGGTGCGGGGTGCCGCGAGCCCCGGCAGGACCCGGGGTGCGGACGCCGCGTCCCGCGCCCGGCCGCGCCAGCCCCGGGCGACCCCGCCCCGTCCCGACCCTCACCTTGAAGGAGCGATGGAAGCCCTGAAGTTCGGCGGTTTTCTTCTGCACCATCTTCCGTCCGGGCCCCGCCAGCGGGGAAGGGGGCGCGCGGCCCGGGGGCGCGGCCCGGGGGCGGGGGGCGGCCGGCGAGGGGACCCTGCGGCGGGAGCAGACAAAGGAGGGCGCTGAGCGGCCGCGGCCGGCGCGCCGGGAGCCGGGCCAGGGCGGCGCGGCTCGGTGGGCCCGATCCCCGCGCCCGGGCCGGGGTCGCCGGGCCGCACTCACCGGGTCGGACTCGGGCCGGGGCCGCAGTGCCGCCGCCCGAGACGCGCAGCCCGGAGCCCGCTGCGCGGACCGCGCGGGGAACAGCGCCGCCACCGCCGCTGCCACCACCGCGGACTCCCCGGCCAGGGCCGCCACCGCCGAGAGGAGCCGGGCGCGCCGCCTCGCCGCCGCTTTTATGGGCTCGGCCGCCACCCCCCACCGCCCCGACTCCGCCCCCGCCCGCGGCTCCGCCCCCCGCGCACGCGGCCCCGCCCCCGCGCACGCGGCCGGGGCGGGGCTGGAGGGCCGCTCGGGCTGTGGGGCGTGTCTGCGCGGCTGCGCTGTGCGCTGCGCGGGGTTCCGAGCGCGCGGCCGGGAAGGTTCCCGGCGGGGCGCGGGCCGGGCTGCTGATGCTCGGGGACCCGCGGGACCCTGACTCTGAGCCGGATCCCGTCCCTGCCCTCTGGCGGCCGCCCTTGTCTGTCAGCCGGGACCTAGGATACACTGGCTTCTCTGGGCGACACCCCTGCTCTAGAACCTGCTATGGCTCCCACTCGCATCTCGTGCTCTGGGATCTTTTTCAGCTCCCCGATCCTGGCCCCAGCCGTCCTGCGGGCGCACCCCAACAGGCTTATAGGCGCAGCTGCTTGCCCGGGTTGCTCTCCAAGAGTTCCTTTGACTGTTGGCTGGGAAAGGGGGTGGCGCAGATCCGTGAGGGCCATCCCTCAGTCCTCCAAAGGAACGTTTCCCTTGACTGGTGGAGAAGCCCAAGGGTGCGGGCAACCAGGACAGGAGACCGAACACAACCCCATTTGGGCTGGGGCCCTTGACCTAGGAAGAGCCAGCGCCCTGTCCGCTCAGCCGCAGCTCAGGCCACAGAAACAGTGAGGCCTGACCTCAGCTAGCTCTGTGGTGTTTGGAGGGCCCCCAGTGGGCCACCGCCCCTCCCCAGGGGGCCAGAGCCCCCACTGCTGGCCCAACACCCAGCACAGCACTGGGCACCCACACGGGAAGGGCTCACTGAGTACCGCGGAAGAGAACGGACGCATTGAAGCCTGCGTGCGTGCGTGTCTCGGGCGTGCATCCAGGGGCCGGATAAGGCGTGGGTTTCCCGAGGCTGTCCGCAGCCCCGCAGTCTGAACTCCAGGTGTCACCAGCCCAGGGGAGGCGCCTTCCTACTCTTCCAGCTTCTGGTGGTGGCTGCCAACCCCCAGGCTCCCTGGCTGCGCACCACCCCACTTCTGCCTGTCCACACGCGGCCATCTCTTCTGTCTCCCTGGGCATCTCCTCTCTCCTAAGGACACCAGGCATTGCATTAAGGCCCTCCTGATCTCGTACAACTTCCTCTTGATTTGATCACACCTGGAGACTGCCCTGATGGTCCAGTGCCCCCAGTGCACGGGGATCTGGGTTTGATCCCTCGTCAGCGAACAGGATCCCAGGTGCTGCAACAAAGAGGCCTTGTGTGGCTGACCTCAGGGAATAGAAAGGAGCAGAGGTCTTGCCCCGGGACTCCCCTGGCGGTCCAATGGTGAGGACCCTGAGCTTCCAGAGCCGACGCAGCCTGGGCCGTCAGGACTGCTCACACGCGCCTCTCGAAGCGCGGCCGTTTAGTGCGAGCGTGACCTGTCTGGGGGTGCACGCGTGTCTGCGCACGTTCAGAGGGGCACCACGCCTGCATCGGTGCGGGGCAGACCGTGTGCGGGCGACAGGAGGGGGAGGCCGCTCACAGGAGAGCGCGCGGGTGCCTGTGCTCGGCGGGGGCGGAGCTGGGACCCCGGCTGCACCTCGTGAGGCCCCGCCCCTGCGAGGAGGGCGGGCCCCTCCTTGCGCCCCCTTTCTGCTCAGGCACCCAAGGCTCAGAGGGGGCCGGGGCGGGCCCTCCAGCGCTGAGCCGGCCCCGACACAGCGTCCACCCAGGGCCAGGGTGTTGGAATGGGTCCGACGGGTTCGAGGGGCTGGGGTGGCTGGGGTGGCTGAGGTGCTAAGACGGAGGCAGAGCTGGAGTCACAGCCGGACGCCCAGCCTGGCCGGTAACCCGCCTGCAGGGTCCCACCTGTCTGGACCTCCAGGAACAGGCCCCCCAGCCCCAGGTCTTATCAGATCCCCAGGAGGAGAGGGTCACGGCCAGGGTCACACGGCCCTCGCTGGGCTGGGGCCTTGGGACGTGAGGCTCGGAGGCGGGAACGTCTGATGCAAGTGGTTGTAAGTGTCGCTTCCTGCTGGCTGACTCACAGCCGCGCCATCCAGGGCTCAGCAGTCCTGGGGACGGAGCCAGGCCTGCTGTCCTCTGGGGGTGGGGAGGGGGCAGGGAGAAGGGAAAACAGGGCGGGTGTGGCCAGGAGTCCCGACCTGGCTCGCCAGCCTGGCTGTGGGTGTCTCTGCAGCCCCGGGGCCAGCTCTGCGGGGACTGGGCGGCCGGGTGGCCTCTCGGGTCAGCCGCTGGAAGTTCCCAAGTTCCCAAGGAGGGTGGAGGCGGGGTGGGGGCGGGGCAGTGGCCACTGGGGACAGGCCACTTGACTCATCGTCCTGCTTTCTCCCTGGGGTCCAGGCAGTGGACACCCGGTGGCTCTTGGGAGCCAGGGTTCCGCTCCCAGCTGCCCCGCTCCCAGCAGAGGTCTGGGGATCACATACAGGAGCCCTCCTTTGGAAGGAGGGTGAGAGGCTTTTCTGGAAACCTGATGATAGGAAACCTTACGAGACAGAAGGGACTTTTCAAATAAGATCAAGGGCTGAGAGATGGGGGTGATCCGGGGTTGGGGTCAGGCAGTGCCATCACAGGGGCCCCTAAGAGAGGTGAAGGGTCAGAGGCAGAGAGACAGGAGACCTGCGCCTCCGGCTATGAGGGTGGAGGGCGGGGCCATGAGCCGGGAGGCGGCGCCTCCAGAAGCTGGAGCAGGCAGGAGCTGATGCTCCTCTGGAGCCCGGGAGAGACCAGCCCTGCCCACGCCTAGATTTATCCCCGGGAGACTCGAGCTGGACTTCCGACCTTCAGAACTGTCGGAGAATGAATTTGTCACCTTTGAGCCCCTAAATCTGCGGGCTTTTATTACAGCTGCCCTAAGAGGCTCGTCCAGGCACTAACTCCCACAGCATCCCGGCGTTCCCATTTAGTAGATGAGCAAAATGAGGCAAGTCCAGCCAGGCCCCGAGGAGGCCAACTGATCCGGTTTCCCAGCCAGCCAGGGACGTGGGCAGTGCGTTCAGTGGGTCTTGCAACCGGGGCTCCTGGGCCCAGTGTCTGCTGACCTGCCAAAGGCCCCAGAGGCCGCCGTGGCCGGAGGCAGGGGTTCTGCCTGACCGCGGGTCTGGCCCAGGGACCAGGCTCCAGGAATGTCCTCCCCCGGGGTTGGATTTGCTTATCCTGCTAAATGCTCGGCCGATCTGCTGCCTGGCGTGTGACCCGGCGCCTTTGAATCCTCCCCGCCCTCTGCCGCGGGAGGCCAGCGGCAGCCAGGCGGTTCCCACGTCGTGACCCCCGCCAGGCGTGCCCTCCCCGGGACGCCTCCGCCTCCTCGCAGCCGGGTCTCCCAGGTAGCCCCTCGCTGGCTCCCCGAGGAGGCGGTCAGCCTAGGGCGTTGACGAGGGGCGCCGCGGACTGCACGAATGGGTGCCCTGGGAACCCGGGTGGCCACGCCTGCGCCCTGGCTCTAGCGCCGGGCCCACTGCCGCGCTGAGGGACCGGTTGCCGGGGCAACGCGTTTGCGTCATTGAACCTGGCTTCGCGCTGGAGCTACCTAGAAGTGGGAGGCGGGGCCCTGGCGTCGGGCCGATAGAATTCCAGAGATTGAGCGCGAGGGGCGTGGCCGAGGCCTGCTCTTCGGCCAATGGGGTTGTTGTTGTCGAGGCCGTGGCTGAGCCACGCCCCTTTAAAGGGGCAGCGCGCATCTCACCAGGTTGGGCCTGCCTCGGGATCCAGGGAGAGGGCCAGGGCGTGGGAGGAGGAGTCTGCGCGTCACCCAGAGCCCGCAGCTCCCCAGAAGGCGCTCCCTGCTCTCCGTGAAGCGTCCCCCCAACCAGTGCTTCAGGGTGAGTACGCGCCCCTGCCCCAGGTTCCCCCGGAACTGGGGAACCAGATTTGTCCCCAGGCCTGGGTCCCTGCAGCCACCTCCCTTCTCAAGGGCCACGAAACGTGCCTCCCAAGGACTCAGTTTCAACGCAGAGGGAGTCGGTGGTGAGGGTCTGCCTCCGGGGGGCTCTGGGGGCAATGGCCACAGCCACAAGGTCCCCTTGCTCTGGACTGGCTGTCCTTTCTGCCGTCAGGTGGTGGGTCCATGTCAGTGAAGGACATGTCAGCGGGAAGAAGTACCACCGGCAGATCCTGGGCGTGGAGAGCAGCCAGAAGTGACCCGCAAAAGAACAACGCATCACCGGCACCCTCAGCGTCCCTGGAGTGCCGCCGGGGTGGCCAACGGGACCTGGAGATGCCCGAGGCCCTGGCCTCTGCCGCGGCAGCTGCTCCCCAGGAGACAGAGGGATGGCTGGGCCCAGAGTGTTCCGGGGAGGAGGGGACCAAAGAGTGGGCCGGTCCCGGTGCAGGTCAGGCTTCGGGACGTGGACCCAGCTCCCCCCGGCGGCCCTCTTCCTGTCCCCCCGTCACCCTTCACCCCAGCAGCCCGGACACAGCAACGTGGGCCTCGATCTTTGTTCCCAGGCGACGTGAGATGTTAGCTTTACTGGGAGCCGGGTGGAGGGCACCCGGAATCTCGCAGGACCATTTCTGCAACTTTACTGTAAGTCTAAAACTAGTTCAAAACGAAGGAAAAATGATGAAGCACACCACTAGTGTTAGTAATTTCAAAATACGTTGTGGCCGCCACCCCCACTGACCTGCAGGTGCAGCGTGGCCCTCCAAGGTGTGCAGCTGGACCCGTCCCAGAAGTGCCACGGCCTCCAGCGGCTCTGGAAGGACCTCTCCGGCTTTGAGGCAGGCCGTGCTCTTGGAGGGCTGGCTTTGGTCTGCAGAGGTGAGGAGGGCCGTTGGCACCCAGCCCCCGGAGGCCCTCCTCCTGGTGGGCTGTGCGCTCCACCTCTCCTGGCCACCCCCAGAGGAAGCGTCCCCCAACCAGTGCTTCAGGGTGAGTACGCGCCTGCCCCAGGTTCCCCCGGAACTGGGGAACCAGATTTGTCCCCAGGCCTGGGTCCCTGCAGCCACCTCCCTTCTCAAGGGCCACGAAACGTGCCTCCCAAGGACTCAGTTTCAACGCAGAGGGAGTCGGTGGTGAGGGTCTGCCTCCGGGGGGCTCTGGGGGCAATGGCCACAGCCACAAGGTCCCCTTGCTCTGGACTGGCTGTCCTTTCTGCCGTCAGGTGGTGGGTCCATGTCAGTGAAGGACATGTCAGCGGGAAGAAGTACCACCGGCAGATCCTGGGCGTGGAGAGCAGCCAGAAGTGACCCGCAAAAGAACAACGCATCACCGGCACCCTCAGCGTCCCTGGAGTGCCGCCGGGGTGGCCAACGGGACCTGGAGATGCCCGAGGCCCTGGCCTCTGCCGCGGCAGCTGCTCCCCAGGAGACAGAGGGATGGCTGGGCCCAGAGTGTTCCGGGGAGGAGGGGACCAAAGAGTGGGCCGGTCCCCGGTGCAGGTCAGGCTTCGGGACGTGGACCCAGCTCCCCCCGGCGGCCCTCTTCCTGTCCCCCCGTCACCCTTCACCCCAGCAGCCCGGACACAGCAACGTGGGCCTCGATCTTTGTTCCCAGGCGACGTGAGATGTTAGCTTTACTGGGAGCCGGGTGGAGGGCACCCGGAATCTCGCAGGACCATTTCTGCAACTTTACTGTAAGTCTAAAACTAGTTCAAAACGAAGGAAAAATGATGAAGCACACCACTAGTGTTAGTAATTTCAAAATACGTTGTGGCCGCCACCCCCACTGACCTGCAGGTGCAGCGTGGCCCTCCAAGGTGTGCAGCTGGACCCGTCCCAGAAGTGCCACGGCCTCCAGCGGCTCTGGAAGGACCTCTCCGGCTTTGAGGCAGGCCGTGCTCTTGGAGGGCTGGCTTTGGTCTGCAGAGGTGAGGAGGGCCGTTGGCACCCAGCCCCCGGAGGCCCTCCCTCCTGGTGGGCTGTGCGCTCCACCCTCTCCCTGGCCACCCCCCCCCCAGAGGGAAGCTCACCGCGTGTTCAGGATTCCTTGAGGTGGATGAAGGCACCACTGGGCTGGGCTGTCTGTCTCCAGCGTGGAGGGTGGGGCCTCTAGAGCTGGACAGGGCAGGAGCCATCAGCTCCCTGGCGCCGCCGGAGAAGCCAGCCCGGGTTTTAGCCCAGTGGAACCTACGCGGGGCTCCTGACCTCCGGGGCCGATGAACGTGTGGGGGTTTTTTGGCCGCATCGTGCATCTCGTGGAGGATCTCCGTTCCCTGGCCGGGGATTGAACCCAGGCCCCCTGCACTGGAGGCGCCAATTCCTCGCCACCAGACCTGCAAGGAGTCCCAAGCGTGTGTGGCTTTCAGCCTCCACGTTTTGGAGCTTCGTCACTGCAGCCCCGAGAAACCCACAGCCTCGGCCTGGGCTGATCCGAAGGACCAACTCCAGCACCCGGGGCGGCTCCTTGGCCGGCTGTGGGGGCCTGGACGGACGGATGGCTACGCTTACTGGACAGAGTTCCGGTAGGAGCTCATGGGGTCCCCGGGCGGAACCAGGGAACAGGCATGGGGAGAGGCTCACACAGAGCAAGGAATGGGCGGATGGTGGTGCACGGGCCGCAGGGCCCGCAGCAGCCCAGCATCTTGAAGCCGGCTCCCCGTGACAGCCAACCCGGGGCCTCGCTCACTGGGGTCAGGACTGGGCCCAGGGCTTGTTCAGAGGGAGACGGTTCCAGCCACGTGGGCTGGGGATCCTGGGCTGAGGCTGGTGGGCACCACCTGCCTCCAGCTCCACAACTGAGGCTGTTTATAAAGATTCCACTGGACGAATATTTCTCATAGCCATGGAATAGCGGCGACAACCAGAGGGACTTTGTGAACTTGGAGGCACCTATAAAATGCGTGCTTCTCATCAGAAGAACAAATCTATCTGGGCTTTTTCTTTTATGTGGACCATTTTTAGAGTCTTCACTGAATTTATGCGGTATTGCTTATGTTTTATATTTGGTTTTTGAGCCACAAGGCCTATGGGCGCTTAGCTCCCCAACCAGGGATCGACTCCGTGCTCTCTGCATTGGGAGGTAAAGTCTCACTGCTGGGCCTCCAGGGCCCAGAGCCACTCCTTCCTGTCCACGACCCCACATGGCCTCTCCTTTTGATGTCCCGATGCAAACCACTTACCAAATTCCAGACTTCACGATCAATTTTTACGACCTTTTGGAAAAGGACTGAAACCATCTCCACCGTGACCTTTGTTCTGACTCGGGAACTGCTTCTAGAAGCAGCGCCTAGCAACATGGTAGAAATGGGGGGCCTGGAGACACCCCAACGAGGGCTGGTGCGACAGAGGAGCTGAGGGTGTTTTCTGTCCAGCTGACCCTGAGTTAGAATTTTAGGGGCTTCCCTTGTGGCTCAGTGGATAAGAACCCGTCTGCCAATGCGGGAGACCCAGGTTCGATCCCTGATTAGGGAAGATCCCACATACCACAGAGCAGTTAAACCCACACAACAAAGACCCAGCACAGCCAAAAATAAATAAATAAAAGTTTAAAAAAAAAAAAAAGAATTTTAGCAGCCCTGGTGGTGAGCAGCTGCCCTGCGGAAAAGCACGGGCCTGGGACAACGCCTAGCCCGGTCTGGAAGCTCCCGGAAGAAAGGGGGCTCCTGACCGTCCAAGATGGCCTTACCGTCCGAGAAGTCCCACGTTCTGGAAGAAGGTCCCTTCCGGATTGCCGTGCCTTCCTTGTCACGTCCATCGGGAGGACTCAAGTCCATAGCCACGCCTCAGTGGCAGCCCCTCCCGTGCTGGCGTGGTGCGAACGGCCAGCTGGTCCTCTGCCGCCAGCTCCACAACTGAGGCTGTTTATAAAGATTCCACTGGACGAATATTTCTCATAGCCATGGAATAGCGGCGACAACCAGAGGGACTTTGTGAACTTGGAGGCACCTATAAAATGCGTGCTTCTCATCAGAAGAACGAATCTATCTGGGCTTTTTCTTTTATGTGGACCATTTTTAGAGTCTTCACTGAATTTATGCGGTATTGCTTATGTTTTATATTTGGTTTTTGAGCCACAAGGCCTATGGGCGCTTAGCTCCCCAACCAGGGATCGACTCCGTGCTCTCTGCATTGGGAGGTAAAGTCTCACTGCTGGGCCTCCAGGGCCCAGAGCCACTCCTTCCTGTCCACGACCCCACATGGCCTCTCCTTTTGATGTCCCGATGCAAACCACTTACCAAATTCCAGACTTCACGATCAATTTTTACGACCTTTTGGAAAAGGACTGAAACCATCTCCACCGTGACCTTTGTTCTGACTCGGGAACTGCTTCTAGAAGCAGCGCCTAGCAACATGGTAGAAATGGGGGGCCTGGAGACACCCCAACGAGGGCTGGTGCGACAGAGGAGCTGAGGGTGTTTTCTGTCCAGCTGACCCTGAGTTAGAATTTTAGGGGCTTCCCTTGTGGCTCAGTGGATAAGAACCCGTCTGCCAATGCGGGAGACCCAGGTTCGATCCCTGATTAGGGAAGATCCCACATACCACAGAGCAGTTAAACCCACACAACAAAGACCCAGCACAGCCAAAAATAAATAAATAAAAGTTTAAAAAAAAAAAAAAGAATTTTAGCAGCCCTGGTGGTGAGCAGCTGCCCTGCGGAACAGCACGGGCCTGGGACAACGCCTAGCCCGGTCTGGAAGCTCCCGGAAGAAAGGGGGCTCCTGACCGTCCAAGATGGCCTTACCGTCCGAGAAGTCCCACGTTCTGGAAGAAGGTCCCTTCCGGATTGCCGTGCCTTCCTTGTCACGTCCATCGGGAGGACTCAAGTCCATAGCCACGCCTCAGTGGCAGCCCCTCCCGTGCTGGCGTGGTGCGAACGGGGCCAGCTGGTCCCTTCTGCCGCCACCCCGTCTGACCAGACTTCCAGACCCTCTTCCAAAGCCCCACAGCCTCTCCTGGCTGGACAGGTTTTGGGGAGAGGGACTTCCCTGGTGGTCCAGTGGGTAGAGTCCACCTTGCAATGCAAGGGGCACTGGTTCAATCCCTGGCTCAGAAAGATCCCATGTGCCACGGAGCGGCTGGGCCGGTGTGTCCAACGACGAGCCCGCGCTCTGGAGCGCATGTGCCCAGAGCCAGTGCTCTGCAGTGAGAGAGGCCACTGCAAGGTGAAGTCCACACAGGCCAAAGAATAAAGATGGATGAAAATAAATTAAAAAAATAATTTTTATTTTTTTATTTGTTCGGATGCTAAGTCGTGTCCAACTCTTTTGTGACCCCATGGGCTGTCCATGGAATTTTCCAGGCAAGAATACTGGAGTGGGTTGCTAGTTTCTTATCCAAGTAAAAGTGGTTTTGTTTAAAAAAGAGATGTTCTAAAAAGAAAAGGTTTTGGGGTGAGCTGCTTGTCGGGTGAGTGGTTCCAGGCCCGCGGCAGGAGGAGCCGCGCGGAAGCTGCCTGGCGAGTCCTCACGGTGCGGGCGCCCAGTCAGTGGGGCCCGGGGGTCCTGTGTGCGGAACACTTCCTTCCAGGGGGCCCACGAGCTCCCTGTGGCGGCCCGAACAAGTCGGCACGTCAGTGGCTTAGACAGTACTGACCCATCCCCTTGAAGTCCTGAGGTCAGGAGTCCTGCTCGGGCCGCACGGGGCCCAATCCGGGCGCGGGCAGGCTGGTCCCCGGAGGCCCGGGGGAGCACGGGCTCCCGCCTGCTCCGGCTTCTGGAGGCGCCGCCTCCCGGCCCTCGCTCCATCCTCACCGCCGGCCGCGCGGTGTCTCCCGTTTCTCTTGTGAGGACCCTGTGACGGCACCGGGTCTCCCAGAATCCAGGGCCACTCCCCTCGCAGGGCCGCCACCTCACCCTCCGGCCACGTCGCCTCTGCTCCGTGAGGTGGCACAGCCACGGGCCCCGGACCAGGACGGGGACGGCGCTGCAGGTGGGTGCCGAGCCTCCGCGGGGCGCTGGCGGAGGCGGGGGCGGGGGGCAGCGGCGGCCTCGGAAGTGACCGGGAGGCCCCGGACACTCTCTCGGACGGGCAGCTCGCCCTCTCGAGGCAGGAGAGCACTGGCGGGGCGGAGACCACCGGCTACTCGGAGGACCATCCCGCTGGCCCCACCCCTGTCTGTCGCGTGTGCGAGGTTTCGGGGTACACTCATGGGCCAGGGGCACAGGAGTTAGGACGGGCCTGAGACAGAAGTGACTCCTCGGGCGTTCCCTCTCGCTCTCGTCTTCTGCACCTGGTTCAGAGTTTTCCAGAATGATTTTTATGTAGGAAAAAGGCAACAGTTACAATCACGTTTGCTAGGTGCTGAAAGCACCAGGAGAGCCAGCAGGGGCGGGAGAGGGCGTGGCGCCTGCTCCACCTGCTCTGCCGGCGCCGCGCCCCGTCCAGGGCTCATCTCAGAGACGCGCCCGCATCCGATCATCGACGTGGGCGCTCGGGGCCCGCAGGCCGCGGTGACAGCGAAGACGTCTCTGCCCGCTGGGGGCGGGGACGCGTCCCAGCTCCAGGGTGACGGGAGTGACAGCCAGCTGCGGCGGTGAGGAGGCTGGCTTACTGGGATGTCGCTGTGGGAACACCCGCAGGCACGGGCGGCCGCCGCCTCCCTGACCTGGCTGGGGGCCGGGGACACAGTGATCGGCGTCTGGTCGTGCTTCTGCATCTGAAAGGAGCTGCCCTCGAGTGGCGGGCTTCAGAAGCCCGCCAGGCCCCCGGGAGCACAGCCGGCGGCTTCTGGAAGGACCGAGGCCCAGGCCGGGGTAATGGCACTGGTCTGGTGGCGGTGGCGGGTGGGGCCCTCCTCCTGACACCTGGAGGTACTTGGAACCAGCGTGGCCGGGGCGGGCACGGCCACCGCAGCCAAAGGCCAGCATGGACGCTGCCTGCGGGCGGGAGGCGGCTAAGTGGAGTCCCCACAGCAGCTTCTGCGGCCGCAGGTGCTGGGCTGTGGTCCCGGAGCCGCGGGGGCCACACAGAGGGTCTCCACATCATGTTGCAGGTGAGACGCAAAGGCCACACGCCTGGGAGGCGTTCCCGGAGAGCTGTCCTGTTACTCAAAGGTTCTGGGAAGGCCCTTGCAGGTAGAAAGTCCCGGCGGCCTCGGAAGTGACCGGGAGGCCCCGGACACTCTCTCGGACGGGCAGCTCGCCCTCTCGAGGCAGGAGAGCACTGGCGGGGCGGAGACCACCGGCTACTCGGAGGACCATCCCGCTGGCCCCACCCCTGTCTGTCGCGTGTGCGAGGTTTCGGGGTACACTCATGGGCCAGGGGCACAGGAGTTAGGACGGGCCTGAGACAGAAGTGACTCCTCGGGCGTTCCCTCTCGCTCTCGTCTTCTGCACCTGGTTCAGAGTTTTCCAGAATGATTTTTATGTAGGAAAAAGGCAACAGTTACAATCACGTTTGCTAGGTGCTGAAAGCACCAGGAGAGCCAGCAGGGGCGGGAGAGGGCGTGGCGCCTGCTCCACCTGCTCTGCCGGCGCCGCGCCCCGTCCAGGGCTCATCTCAGAGACGCGCCCGCATCCGATCATCGACGTGGGCGCTCGGGGCCCGCAGGCCGCGGTGACAGCGAAGACGTCTCTGCCCGCTGGGGGCGGGGACGCGTCCCAGCTCCAGGGTGACGGGAGTGACAGCCAGCTGCGGCGGTGAGGAGGCTGGCTTACTGGGATGTCGCTGTGGGAACACCCGCAGGCACGGGCGGCCGCCGCCTCCCTGACCTGGCTGGGGGCCGGGGACACAGTGATCGGCGTCTGGTCGTGCTTCTGCATCTGAAAGGAGCTGCCCTCGAGTGGCGGGCTTCGTAAAGCCCGCCAGGCCCCCGGGAGCACAGCCGGCGGCTTCTGGAAGGACCGAGGCCCAGGCCGGGGTAATGGCACTGGTCTGGTGGCGGTGGCGGGTGGGGCCCTCCTCCTGACACCTGGAGGTACTTGGAACCAGCGTGGCCGGGGCGGGCACGGCCACCGCAGCCAAAGGCCAGCATGGACGCTGCCTGCGGGCGGGAGGCGGCTAAGTGGAGTCCCCACAGCAGCTTCTGCGGCCGCAGGTGCTGGGCTGTGGTCCCGGAGCCGCGGGGGCCACACAGAGGGTCTCCACATCATGTTGCAGGTGAGACGCAAAGGCCACACGCCTGGGAGGGGCGTTCCCCGGAGAGCTGTCCTGTTACTCATAGCAAAAAGGGGACACTCTTCTAGAGGGCAAGAGGGTCACTACTTGCAGGTAGAAAGCTTTTTTCCCCTGGTAACATCTCGCAGGAAAAAATTCTTGAACTGTAAGAATTCCGTCTTTCATGCGACATAAAGGGGCCCCAAGAAACCTGGAATGCTGGTGCGGGCGCCGGAAGCTGACAGACGAGCCCGGGGTCCTGGAGGGACGGGGGACGACGGAAGCGGCCGGGGGAACGCGGGGAGGACAGACGCCAGGCACTCGTACCGCTCCAGACCGGACCTGGGCGCGAGGACGTGCTGCACGCTCGTGGCTCTGCTGACCGGGCCTCAGCGCCTGCGGCCGAGCGCACTGGCCAGTCAGAAGGCGGACCCGAGCGGGGCCAGGCTCCTGGCAAATGCAAGTGGTTTCCTAACAGAGGGGGGTCTCCCCAGCTGCTCCCAAGACAAGAGATGACAGAAGTTCAAGGTCCCCGTGACGTGACAGCCAAGCAGACTGGGGCCCAGGAAGGACGGGCCCCGCGGACAACCGCTGCCACTCCGAACTGGACCAACAGCCCAGAATCTGCTGGAAAGCGCGGGTCCCGAGCCAGAGACGGGGCTCGAGCCGGAGCAGCCCCAGGCATGGCCGTGGAGAAAACGGGGCCGGGGCTCTCAGTGGCACATCCGGGCGGTCATTTCTTTCTGTGAAGAACAAGCAGGACATCAGGAGTCACACACCACGGGGAGTCAGGCCGGCGGCCTGCGGGGTCACAGGCCTCAAGGCAAACCTCCCAGAACGGGGCGCAGACAGCACGTGCCCCAGGCCTGGCGGCCGGCCCTTGGGAGGAGGGCCACAGTCAGCCTCCAGAAGGGACTCTGAGTGTCACGGAGGAGACGAACCGCGGGGTCCGACACTGAGTGAAGGAAGAGTGAGCTGAGCAGAGCTGCCCACGACGACCTTCCATCCTTGGTGAGAGTCACAGAAAACAAACCGTCCTCTGCAGGGCTGTGCGACTCCCATCGCTACCTGGTTCCAGAACATCCCACTAGCCCAGAGGGATCCCCTCCCCAGCGAAGCTTGTGTACCGTAACTTGACCTCTGAAAAATGTGTACTGAGAGCCAGAGCTTACACGGGAATACACAAAAATGAAAAAGCTATGTTGAGATGTTTTTAAAAGGTTTTTCAAAGAACAGCCTTTCGCAAAGGCCCAGAGCAACTGAGGAGCCAGAAGAAAACAGGTCATATGTAACACAGACTGGCGCAGCCCCTGGGAGACCAGCGTGGAGGCTCTTTAAACCTAGAAAGAGAGCCACCGGGCCTTCCCTGGGGGTCCCGTGGGCAAAGAATCCGCCTGCCGGTGCAGGGGGCGCCGGTTCGAGCCCTGGCCGGGGAAGATCCCACGTGCCGCGGAGCGGCTGGACCGGGTGTCCAGTGACGAGCCGGCGCTCCCGAGCGCGTGCGCCCCCAGAGAACAAAGATGGATGAAAACAAATAAACAAAAACCAATTATGACTAATCTGGGATCATACGTATCTGTAAACAACAAAACTCCGTAAAAGTAAAAAGCAGAAAAAAAAGAAACCACTAAGAGGGGATTCCCTGGAGGTCCGGTGGCTGAGACACCGAGCTTCCAGGCAGGGGGCCTGGGTTTGATCCGTGGTCATGGAACGAGATCCCACAGGCTACAACTAAAACCTGGTGCAGCCAAATAAAAACAGACAACTAAATAAAGTAAAAATTAAAAAACAAAACAATAAGAGGCCAAAATAAAAATTAAAACAAAAAAAGAGGGAGAGAGAGAGCGCGAGCGAGCCACCATAGGCTCCAGCAGTCCTCCTCCTGGGCATGTATCCAGAGAAATCTGTACCTTGAAAAGACAAATGCACCCCAATGTTCACAGCACTAGTTACAGTAAACAAGACATGGTGACAACCTAAATGTCTACTGACAGAGGCGTGGATTAAGATGTGGAACATACACATACAACGGAGTATCTCTCAGCCACACAAAAGGTGAGTCAACGCCTCTGGCCACGGAACTGGGTGGACGTGGAGGGCACGATGCTCGGCGATGTAAGTCAGGGAAAGACAGATCCCATTCGATGCCGCTCTATGTAGACTCACATACGGCACACGTGAGCTTATTTTTGAAACAGAAACAAACTCACAGACGCGGGAGGGAAGAGGAGGGGTGGAGGAGGAGTCTGGGATCCACAGACACCCGCGACTGGCCGTGAGCCGGCGGGAGGGGAGGCCCGCGTGCGGCTCGGGGCTGCTGCGCCCGGGCTGGGAGGAGCCCCGCGGAGAGCAGTCTGTGACTGAGTCGCCGTGCTGCGCACCCGAAACTCACACGAGGCCGCGCATCAGCTGCACCCCGATCGGACGGCCCCTCAACAGGCCCGGGGAGCCCAGGGCCCTGCGGGAAAGGTGAGGTGGGCGGCGGGCGCTGGAGTGACGGTCTCGTCTCCCTGGGGCGGACCCGCAGGCCCAGGCACCGTCCGGCCCCTGGACGATTCCAGCATTTCTGAGCGTGGGGAGGTGTTCCCACTTCTTGTACCTCCCCACGAGCAGGGGCAGCAGCCGGTGGGCACTGGAGAACCACAGCCGGTGCCCTCGGACCTTGCAGGTGCTGCTCGGAGCCACGCGGGCCACGCCGGGCGGCAGCTGGGCTCAGGCCACAGCCCACGGGACCCGCGTCGTCCCATGCCCGGGGCGTGGGGTGTCCGCATGGACCGCTACGGCAGGTGCCGAGACGGGACGTGGCTGAGTGGCTCGGGGGCCGAGGGGCTGCTCCTGCGGGCAGGGGTTTCTGGAGCCGGCCTGAGTGGCGGAGCACCCCTTGGAGTGTACTACACACCACTGAGGTGCTGGCCTTTACGTCGGTGGTTTTATGCTGTGCAAATTTTACCTCCGTCAACCAAAAAAAAAGCTGTCCCTGGCTCTCCGCCCGCAGGGGGGATGCAGGCAGGAGCCGCTCCGGGCTCCGCGCTGGGGCACCTGGGCGCCGCCCGCCCGCCCGCCCGCCCCAGGCTCACCAGCGGCTCCAGCTCCTTGGCGTCGATGAGGCCGAACTCCGTGACGAAGTAGTAGAAGTGCTTGTAGCAGGTGTTCAGCCACACAAGGTGAGTCAACGCCTGGCCACGGAACTGGGTGGACGTGGAGGGCACGATGCTCGGCGATGTAAGTCAGGGAAAGACAGATCCCATTCGATGCCGCTCTATGTAGACTCACATACGGCACACGTGAGCTTATTTTTGAAACAGAAACAAACTCACAGACGCGGGAGGGAAGAGGAGGGGTGGAGGAGGAGTCTGGGATCCACAGACACCCGCGACTGGCCGTGAGCCGGCGGGAGGGGAGGCCCGCGTGCGGCTCGGGGCTGCTGCGCCCGGGCTGGGAGGAGCCCCGCGGAGAGCAGTCTGTGACTGAGTCGCCGTGCTGCGCACCCGAAACTCACACGAGGCCGCGCATCAGCTGCACCCCGATCGGACGGCCCCTCAACAGGCCCGGGGAGCCCAGGGCCCTGCGGGAAAGGTGAGGTGGGCGGCGGGCGCTGGAGTGACGGTCTCGTCTCCCTGGGGCGGACCCGCAGGCCCAGGCACCGTCCGGCCCCTGGACGATTCCAGCATTTCTGAGCGTGGGGAGGTGTTCCCACTTCTTGTACCTCCCCACGAGCAGGGGCAGCAGCCGGTGGGCACTGGAGAACCACAGCCGGTGCCCTCGGACCTTGCAGGTGCTGCTCGGAGCCACGCGGGCCACGCCGGGCGGCAGCTGGGCTCAGGCCACAGCCCACGGGACCCGCGTCGTCCCATGCCCGGGGCGTGGGGTGTCCGCATGGACCGCTACGGCAGGTGCCGAGACGGGACGTGGCTGAGTGGCTCGGGGGCCGAGGGGCTGCTCCTGCGGGCAGGGGTTTCTGGAGCCGGCCTGAGTGGCGGAGCACCCCTTGGAGTGTACTACACACCACTGAGGTGCTGGCCTTTACGTCGGTGGTTTTATGCTGTGCAAATTTTACCTCCGTCAACCAAAAAAAAAGCTGTCCCTGGCTCTCCGCCCGCAGGGGGGATGCAGGCAGGAGCCGCTCCGGGCTCCGCGCTGGGGCACCTGGGCGCCGCCGCCCGCCCGCCCGCCCGCCCCAGGCTCACCAGCGGCTCCAGCTCCTTGGCGTCGATGAGGCCGAACTCCGTGACGAAGTAGTAGAAGTGCTTGTAGCAGGTGTTGACGTGCGCCTCGGAGCCCAGCTGCGCGATGCGGTCGAAGTGGTGGATGTACACGTGCACGAACACGCGGAAGAGCCGCGACAGGATCTTCCTCACCACCTGCAGGAAGTTCCTGGGGAACGGCGTGCCTGCGGGGCGGCGGCGGGTCAGCCTCCCTCCTCCCCTCGGGCCGCGGCCCTCTGCCCCGGCCGCCAGCCCTGGGCGGCTCGCCGCCGTCCGGGCCTGCTTCTAGTTCCGTTTAGTTTCGGACGAGCACTGGACAACTCATAAAACCCCACGTTTTGGCCTCTGTCGCTCCCCGCTTAATATATTCATATCGTTCCATCCTCGGCATGCTTCCTGGTATCGCTGACCTGCGAGCCGGGCGCTCACCCCACCTGCTCAGTGCTACCGGGGCTGCCGGGGCCAGGGCGTCCTTCATGAGAGGGGCTCCCGAGCCAGGGACCCGCCAGCTCGCGGACGGCCCTGGCGTGCCAGGCGGGGACCCCCAGAAGGTGGAGCGGCAGCTGCTGGAGGCGTGCATCCAGGCCTGCAGACGGCAGCACAGGACCCAGAGACGTGCCCACAGGGGCCAGCGGCGGGGGCGGGGCAGCTCGAGAGGCCGGGCGTGCGTGCGGGGACAGTGGGCCCGCGTGGGCGCTGCTCACGCCAGAGGCAGGTCCAGGGCGGGGGCAAACGGGAAAGACGCTCCCCTCGACCGGCCGCGCGCCGTCCCCGCTCCCGGCGGGCTCCCCACTCTGTCCCCGTGCCCCACGCCGCAGAGGGCACTGGGCCGGCAGACCTGACAGACCCGAGCCGCCGCGGGCAGCTGGGCCGGCGGGGCCCGCTCCACAGAAGGGCTGTGCGGCGTCCGTGAGGCCTCTGGGTTCCCGTCCACCCGGCGGGAGAGGACGGCTGAGCCGAAGGATGCCTGGCTTTTTCGTGTGTGATTTTGTCTCTCTGGCTGTGCGGGGCTTCGCTGCTCAGGGCACACGTTTCGCGGCAGCGGCTTGCTCTTGCGGCGGCCCCAGGCTCTCAGCACGGGGGCTTCCGCGGCCGGGCTCGCTCAGGCTGAGCGGCTCCTTGGCCTGTGGGATCCTCCTGGACCAGGATCAGACCCGTGTCCCCCGCACTGGACTCTTACCCCAGGGACGTCAGGGAAGTCCGGGAATGCTCGACCCTGTGCGGAACAGCTGTGCTCACAGGGCGTCTGACGCGCACCTGCCACCCGTGAAGGCCGCTGAAGGCCGCGTGGTGGAGGGCGGCTGGAGGGCCTGGGGCTCCCCAGGGGAGGCCCCTTCAGTGCCGCGGGGTCAGCGGGCGCCGCAGCCCACGGGAGGCAGCGGGAGGCAGCACAGCGTGCATCCCGGGCGGAGGCTCTGCCCTGCCCCTGCCCTGAGGGCTGGACGCCGGGGGCCCCCGGGTCCTCCTAGGCCGTCCCAGGTCGGGGCAGCAGCCCCGCAGCAGGGCCTGGACACGGGACCTTCGGAGACCGCACTGCCCACGCCTGCGGGACGCCCTCACACGGCAACCACCGGCGCGGCCCAGCGCCCACGTCCGCGGACGAAGCTTTCCTGGAACGTGGGCCCCCCGTGAGGCACACCTGCTCGCACGTCACTCACGACGGCGTTCGGCCGCGCGGCAGAGCTGAGCAGCGGAGACAGCCCGTCTGGTCCTTTACGGGAAGAGTGCGTGGACGGACCCCGGGCTAAACTCAAGAGCCCGCAGGTGGCTCCGGGGCCTACGCGGACGCGTGGGTGCGGAGGCGCCAGGACGGGGCAGGACGAGCTGCGGCCCCGTGCTTGCTCGGCCCGGTCACTCGGCCAGCCCCGAGGAACGCGGCGGCTCCTGTTCTGAGCGGCACCTCAGACAAGCAGAGACCAGCATCCCAGTCCCTGGGGAGCTGAACCGGGCCGCGGCATGGGCTGGTCCTGGGGTCTGTGCCCAGGGCTGGGGGTGTGGCCTGGGCCGGGCGCCCCAGGGAAGGCGGCAGCAGCCCCGGAGCCCACGGTGCAGAGGCCTGAGCGGCCCTGATCCCCGCTGGGCCGCCAGATGTCCGCTCCTGGCTTCCGCAGGCTCTGCCCTTAGGGGGGCAAGTGCCGCCTGAGGCATCTGGGTCCGAGCTCCAGGGCAGGGCCCGCGGGAGCTGGGCCTGGGGGTCCGGCAGGGCAGGGACTCGGGCTGACGGGGAGCAGGTGCAGGCGTGCACCGGGAACCTGAGGGGCCGTCCAGGCATTTCTGTTTTGGGAAAGTGGTGAGTCTGGGAAGGCCTCTTCCCAGCTGGGTCCCTGGAAGCCCCCGGCCAGAGTGAGCCCGGTCCACCGGACGGACGGTGAGGGAGGGCCAGGGCGCGCCAGCGGCCCAGTGCCAAGGCCGGGGCCCTGCCCGCTGGTCAGCCTGCCGGGACGCCGCGCGGCTGGGTGAGCGTGGGAGCACCGGCCGTCCCCCGGGCCGCCTCGGCAGGTCAGCACCCGCCAGTGGCTCGGGACGACCTGACCGCTTCTCCCGAGGCCGGAGTCCCGAGGGCGCCGCGCTGGAGCCGGCTCTGGGCTCCGAGGAGAAGCCGCCCCAGCCTCCGGTCTCGCGGTCCTCCCACCCACCGCCCCAGCCGCCCGCCCTCCTGGGCGATGACGCTCCCTCGTCCCCTCTTGTTAGGGCCTTGGGATGCCGTCCAGGGCTCAGGGAGACAGTCCGGAATCGCCTCTCCGCCCTAAGGCCCTTGAGCTGTGCGCTCCGTGCGAGGCCGAGTCCGACCTGGCGACCCGGCGACCCGCAGCGCTGGCTCCTCGGTCGGCATCGTCCAGGTGGGACCCCAGGGGGCCGCCACGCCCTCCCCCAGGGACCTCCCGACCCAGGGGCTGAGCCCGCGTCTGCACGCAGATTCCCCACCGGCCGAGCCGCCAGGGCAGCAAAGTGTGTCCCCTCACCCGTGAAACGGAGAGGCCCGGACATGCGGTCACGTGGACGGACTCCGAGACCACGAGGCTCCGGGGGAGCGGCCGGCCCAGGCGGCCACACGGGGTGACGCCACTGACGGGAAACGTCCAGACCAGGCAAATCCAGACAGGGTGGGGTCCCGGCTGCAGGGCTGGGGCGTGGGGGTGACTGCTGATGGGGCTTCTTTCAGGGTGACTGACCCTCTCCCGGGGCCGCACGGGGCCCGCGCTGTGGCCTGGGGCTTCCCCAGCGGCAGGGCGCCAGCTCCGCTGCCGTGGAGCCCAGGCTCCGTCGTTACGGGGCACAGGCCGAGCTGCCCCCCAGCACGTGGGGTCTCTCCAGACCAGGGCTGGGACCGAGTCCCCGCATCGGCAGGCGGATTCCTGGCCACTGGGCCACCAGGGAAGCCCCAGGGTGACGGATTTAGACAGAGCAGACGGCTGAGTGCACTACGACCCCTGACCTGCCGCCGCTTCCCTCCGCCTTGCTGTGCAGCAGGTGAGGTCTCCGTCCCACGACCGCGCAGCCTGCAGCGGCGGCGGGAGCCCTAACCGCCGGACCGCCGGGGAAGGCCCGGGCGGCGGAGGCTGTCGCTGTGTGGGCTCCGGCCCGCGCCGGCCAGCCCCGAGGAGACTCACCGACATTCGTGGGGAAGACGTCCTCGTTGTTGATCTGCGCCTCGATCCAGTCCATGAGCAGGTCCATGTAGCGGGGGGCCGACAGCGCCGTGGGCCGCCGGAACCGGTGCTCGTCCTGCCAGCGGTACTCGTACTTGGGGCCGCCGGACATGACGGGGCAGGAGCGCTCGGTGCAGCCGTCGCTGATGGTGCCGTAGATGAGGTTGACGCGGTTGAAGAAGTCCACCACGTGCACCGCCACCCAGTCGTTGAGCTCCTCGCCGGCGGGCAGCTGCACGGCCAGCTTCAGGTCCAGGCCCGCGTTCAGCGACGCCTGCGCCTTCTTGTGCAGCTCAAAGCGCTGGGTGCCCGGCTCGAACTTGCGCTTGGGCCGGAAGGTCTTGTCCTTGTTGAAGACCTGCTTCAGGAAGGGGCTGGACATCTCGGCTGCGCTCCCAGGGCGGTCGCTGCGTGGCTTCTGAGGGCGGGCCAGGCAGGATGCTTGACAGGAAGGTTCCCGGGCCCCTGGGGCTCCCCCAGACCTGGAAGACCCAAGAGGAAGCGCTGTGACCCTTCTGGAAGCCCTGACCTGGAGGCGCCGCGGGGGCCGGGGCCGCGCCCAGGACGGGCGGTTGTGAGTCTCACCAGCCGGCGCACACAGAACCGGCCCGCGAGCCTCCTCTGTGCCCAGAGGCTCCGGGCAAAGGGAGAGGCCTGCGGGCCCCGCGTGCCGGGGGGACGGCCCCGCGTGCCAGGCAAGGGGCCCCCAGGCGAGGCGGCAGCCTCCATGAGAAGATCTGCAAATGGGCTTGATCTGGAAACAGTCTTTGCAGGTGGACTGAGGATCTCGGGCTGCTTTTCCTGGATCATCTGGGCACCCCAATCCAGCGCCCAACGTCCCAGTCAGAAGCCGAGTGACCATGGAGGCAGAAGTGGGGAGACGGGTTATGAGCCAAACGGGGTGACGGATTTAGACAGAGCAGACGGCTGAGTGCACTACGACCCCTGACCTGCCGCCGCTTCCCTCCGCCTTGCTGTGCAGCAGGTGAGGTCTCCGGCCCACGACCGCGCAGCCTGCAGCGGCGGCGGGAGCCCTAACCGCCGGACCGCCGGGGAAGGCCCGGGCGGCGGAGGCTGTCGCTGTGTGGGCTCCGGCCCGCGCCGGCCAGCCCCGAGGAGACTCACCGACATTCGTGGGGAAGACGTCCTCGTTGTTGATCTGCGCCTCGATCCAGTCCATGAGCAGGTCCATGTAGCGGGGGGCCGACAGCGCCGTGGGCCGCCGGAACCGGTGCTCGTCCTGCCAGCGGTACTCGTACTTGGGGCCGCCGGACATGACGGGGCAGGAGCGCTCGGTGCAGCCGTCGCTGATGGTGCCGTAGATGAGGTTGACGCGGTTGAAGAAGTCCACCACGTGCACCGCCACCCAGTCGTTGAGCTCCTCGCCGGCGGGCAGCTGCACGGCCAGCTTCAGGTCCAGGCCCGCGTTCAGCGACGCCTGCGCCTTCTTGTGCAGCTCAAAGCGCTGGGTGCCCGGCTCGAACTTGCGCTTGGGCCGGAAGGTCTTGTCCTTGTTGAAGACCTGCTTCAGGAAGGGGCTGGACATCTCGGCTGCGCTCCCAGGGCGGTCGCTGCGTGGCTTCTGAGGGCGGGCCAGGCAGGATGCTTGACAGGAAGGTTCCCGGGCCCCTGGGGCTCCCCCAGACCTGGAAGACCCAAGAGGAAGCGCTGTGACCCTTCTGGAAGCCCTGACCTGGAGGCGCCGCGGGGGCCGGGGCCGCGCCCAGGACGGGCGGTTGTGAGTCTCACCAGCCGGCGCACACAGAACCGGCCCGCGAGCCTCCTCTGTGCCCAGAGGCTCCGGGCAAAGGGAGAGGCCTGCGGGCCCCGCGTGCCGGGGGGACGGCCCCGCGTGCCAGGCAAGGGGCCCCCAGGCGAGGCGGCAGCCTCCATGAGAAGATCTGCAAATGGGCTTGATCTGGAAACAGTCTTTGCAGGTGGACTGAGGATCTCGGGCTGCTTTTCCTGGATCATCTGGGCACCCCAATCCAGTGCCCAACGTCCCAGTCAGAAGCCGAGTGACCATGGAGGCAGAAGTGGGGAGACGGGTTATGAGCCAGGAGACGCCCCGGAGGAGCCGGCCCCGCCCTCACCCTGACTCGGGCTCCGGGGCTCTGGGCCGGGAGGGAGCGGCCCCTGCAGCCCCCCACGTCTCGGCTCTGCAGCAGGGCGGCCGTGATCCCAGGTGCCCTCTGCCCTTGTGGCCTGACGTCTGCACGGATCCATGTCTCAGGGTGGCTACGAGTCTGGGGGACATCCCTCTGTGTGCCACCTGAGTGAGGACGCCCCCACGAGCCGTCTGGCCCCGTGACAGAGGCCACCTCTCGAGGACGAGGCCCCGCACGGCACTGCACTGTACGGCCCTCCTCGGATGGACGGCCCCCCCAAGGCCCTGCTCTGCACCCCTCCTCCGTCACGTCGGGGAGGAGCAGCCCCACCTCGGAGTGGGATGGGCTCACCCTCGGGACTGGGCACGGGCTGCTCCCTCCCCATCACCGCTCAGACCCGGGGCCCTTGTTCTCTGCCGGGGTAAACAGGCTCTCCCAGGAGCGCGGGCCCGGGCGGGAGGGACCAGCAGGGTGGGGGCTGGGAGCTCGCCGGGGAGCAGCTGAAAGGGAAGTGGACCCGGGTGGGGGAAGCGGAAGCACCGGCCAGGCCGGGCTCCGGCGCCTGCGCCCAGCTCTGCCGGTGTGACGCACCCCCGCGGACGCGCAGTGTCACAGACCCCTCAGGAGCTGGCGCCCCGGCCCAGGGGCCAGCAGCCTTGTCCGGAGGCCCACGCTCAGACCAGCACTCTGTGCGGCACGCCGCCCCAGACGGAGGGGCTCTCCGCAGCCTCGATGCACGATCAGAAACGTGACACCCCCGGTCTGGAAGGGCCTCGCATGTCCGGCACAGGACCCCGTCACCCCCGGGGCGGGTGGCCCCGCAGAGAGGACGTCAGTGCCACCGGGCTGGCCGCGACGAGGCCGGCAGGTCCGGCAGCTGGGCCAGGGCGGCGCATGCGCCCGCATCCGCGTCCGGGCGGGGGGACGGGGGTGGGGGGGCCGCCGCGAGCGCCGAGGCATGCCCCCCGTCCCCGAGCCCAGCGCCCCAGCAGGCTCAGCTCCTCCCCAGCGCGGGGCCAGACGCCGATGACCCCGCCGGCCTGGGGCTGCCCGGCCGTCGTGACGTGGACGCCCGAAGAGCGGGCACCGCGGGGCCGCCCGGCAGCCTCGGGAGGGGCTCGCCCCGGACCCAGCCGGGCCCTGCCGCAGAGCCGGGCTGATTCCGACGCCAAGTTACGAGAACCGGAGAGACAGAGGCTGCTGCAGGCGGCCTGAAGGGAGACGCGGTGAGCGGAGCCTTGCGAGCGCTCCCTGCGCAGCGGCCGGCGCCTCGCCCCTGCAGGAAGGAGCGTCCCTGCCCCTCGCTCCTCTGCCTCTGCGTCCGCGGCAGGGCACAGGCCCCGAGGCAGAGAGCCGGAGGGACCGGGGAGAGCCGGCCGGCGGCGCCTCTGGAAGCCGGACGGGCCGAGCTGGGGCTCCCCCGGAGCCTCCGGAGGGACCAGCCCTGCCCGGCCTGGATCTGAGCCCCGAGGGGCCCGAGCTGGACTCCGGACCTCCAGAGCCGCAGGAGACTCGTCCGCTGGTTGGGCCGCACACAGCGTGGGGCGGCTGCCGGGACAGGCGGGCAGCCAGCGACCCCGGCGCCACCGCGTCCCCCAGGTGCCATCCCAGAGACGGACGACGCAGGCCCCACCGGCCCTGCACACACGTGTGCCCAGCAAGCACGACTCCCAGCAGCCAAAAGGTGGAGAAGCCCGAACGCCCGGCAACGCGCGAGGCGACCAGGCACGGGCGCTCCCCGCCCCGAGGACACGACGCCCGGTGAGGCCAGCAGACGCGGGAGGACGTGCGGCGTGCCGCCACGGAGGGGAACGTCCAGAACAGGCTGGCCCGCAGACGCCGGGCGGCTCCTGGTTTCCGGGGGCTGGGGGAGGGGCAGGTGCCTGCTCGAGGGGATGGGGCTTCTTTTGAGGTGCCAGAACACTCTGGAACTGGACGGTGGTGGTGGTTACAGACCTTGGGAGTGGACTGAAAACAGTGGACACCTTGGAAACGGGGCGAATCCGCCCCGAGAAGGAGGGCCGGGGCGCGGGGACGCAGACAGCGGAGGCCGCTTCCCTCGGGTGAGGCGGAGGCCAGCCCCGCCCGCGACATCCGCTCCCCGTGCGAGGTGACAACACCGGCCCGGAAGACCCCACAGGATGAGAGGCGCAGGGACCGACGGCGACGGCGGGAAGGCCCCCCGGACAGGCCGCACGCGCCCGGGCCACCTGTGCGCTGCAGCGGGGAGCCCGTCCACAGACCCGAAGCGCCTTCACTTCCTTCCCCAGAGCCGCCCGAGGCCCGGCCACCGGCGTCGCTTCCGGCCGCCCAGGGGCGGAGAGCAGAGCCCCGCCCTACACCCGGGGACGGCCAGGGCTCCCCGTCGCTGACCCGGGGCTGCTCTGGGTGCCGCGGGGGGAAGCGGCAGCCGCGCCCGCCCGCACGAGGAGCACCTCCAGCCGTGATGAGCAGTCCTCCCGAGAGGCAGCCCGTGTCCCCAGGGGGCAGGACCACCAGGCGAGAAACGCTGGGCTAGAAGATGGTGACCCGGTGCTAACCGCCGCCGACCGGCTGTCACCACGAGCACCCCAGGCGGCGAGCAGACCCGTGTGGGGCCGCGCGGCGGGCAGCAGGCGGGGTCCGCGTCCGCACCCTCGATGTTGGGGGTGAAGCCCAAAGTCCCTTCCGCCCGGCCGCCCGCCTCCACTGCCCTGGCCTCCATGATGCATCCCAAAGCCAGGGCCGGACGCCCTGCTCCCACGCCGGGCACCTCCGCCACCCCTGCAGGCCCGTCCGGGGCTCCCAGTTCCTGCCCTCCCCGGCTCCGGAGGCGCGGCACGGACCCAGCGCCCAGGCCCTGGAGGCGGGGAGGGCAGCCACAGGTGGCCCAGCTGCCGCCTCCCTCCTGGCGGAAGGCCTCAGACCCCCAGGAAGCCCTCGCTAAGAGGCCCGCCCTGACCCTCTGCTGCAGGCCAGGTGTGCCCCCTGCGCTGGGCACCCAGGGCCCCTCTGCGTGAGGGCGCCCGTGCCAGGTGTGCCGGCTGGGCCCTGCGCCCCCGCGCCCACCGCGGCCGCGGCCTGCCAGGGGCCGTGACCCCCCCAGGTGACGCACCCGCCCACCGAGCAGCGCTCAGGCCACTCCAGGCGCAGGTCAAGGCACCCTCAGCCCGGGCGCACCGACCCGCGACGGGGCTGCCCGCCCCCGCTGCCCTGCAGCTCGCGCCAGCCGGAGCCCTCCCCGGGTGAGCGCGGCCTGCCTCTGGCCCCGAGGAGGCGGAGTGGGCGCGACCTCTCGTCCAGCCGGCGCGGGGCGGCCCCGAGCCCCTCAGCTGCCCCGTCCCGGGGGCCCGGCTCCTGACCGCCCTGCGGCCGGCCTCCCCCGCTCGCGGCGGCCCCCGAGGGAAGCGCCCTGCCGCCGGCTCCCACCGAGTCCAGGGTCTCCGGGGCCGCGGGCCCGGCCAGCCAGGCCCGGCCAGCCAGGCCCGGGCAGCGAGGCGCCGAGGCGCGGGTGGGCCTGGCCTGGGCGCCCCCGCAGCTCCACCCGCAGCCCGTCAGGCCAGGGACCCGCCCCGGGCAGGACGGTGCCGGAGGACGGGCGGGGCCCTGGAGGGGCTGCTCTTCTGTCTCCTGAGAAAGTGGGGGGCTGTTTTTTTTTAAGTGGAAGCAACGACTCTCCGAACAACTTCCTGGACGGGCAGGGTTCCCGGCAAAGGCAGACAGCTTTCCATCAGAAACATGCCCCGCGGCGCCCGCGGCCGCGCCCGCCCGCAGGCCCAGGTACCGTCCGCGGGGATCCCTGGTCTCGCCTTCCTGCAACACCTCCGGGGCAGCGGGGGGAGCCCGGCCACGCTCCTCGGAACCCAGCGCCAGGAGCTCCCCTGGGCCTCTCCGCAGCCACGAAGCACGGGGCCCTCAGACTCCAAGACTGAGAGGGCACGACGACAAAATTCCCCCGCCCAGCACCCACTCACCCCGTCTTCTTCTGAAAACAAAACACAGTTCCTGTCGGCAACCGCCACCCCCGGCCCCGTCGCCACTTCCTTCCGGAGCCTCCCAGCTGGCCCGGCTGCGACCCTCGCCGTCGCTGGTGGGTGAGCCCGGCTCCGGGCCCCGCCGGAGTGGCCACCGGAAGATGCCCTCAGTCCAGGGCCTGTCCTGTTAAGGACGGCGGCGTCTCGGGGCTCTGCTCCCGGCTGGATGTCCCCTCTAAACACGGAGCCTGCTCCCTGGCCGGGGAGGCCACCTGCCCACAGGACACCTCCGGAGGCCGGGGCTTGAGCCGCACGCCTACAGCCCGGCCCCCGACGAGCCGACCTTCCTTCCACAAAAGCCAAGTTCACACAAGTGCAAACCGCACCCTTTTAAAGGATGCTCTTTGGTGGGTTTGAGCAAAGTCACGGGTACGCACCTCTCGCCACTGCCTAATTCCAGGGCCTGCTCGTCACCCCACGAGGAGCCCCAGCCCGTGAGCAGTCGCCTCCTGCGACCCCTCCAGGACGCTCGCCCTCAAAGGACGGCTGCTGTCTTAACCTGGGACACAATCCCGCGTGGGAGCGGGACCACCGGGTAAAGCTGAGTTAAGATGAGGTCACCCGCCCTGGGAGAAGAGGGAGGTCCGCACACGACACAGGCGGCCAGCACGGGGCGGGGGCAGAGACGGGGCGACGCGCTGCCCACCTGCCAGCGAGGGGCGGCCGGGATCGCTGGCTGCGCGGGACGCTGGGCGAGGCAGCAAAGGCCCTTCTGGAGCCCCGAGAGCCACAGCCGCAGCCGAAGGCAGCCGGCCCGCTGCTACTGCCGCCCGTTCCGCGGAGACGCCCCTCTGCAGCGCCTCCCTCTGTCGCCCCCGTGGGGCACACACAGACCTTCCGTTCAACAGCAGGGCGCGGGGGGCAGGGCAGAGAGGAGAGCCGTGCGGGAGGGGCGGCGGGGCGCCCGGGCAGCGGCCACAGCTCCTCCTTCCGAGGGCTTGCCCCCCGGGCTCCGGGAGCCGCCGCAGCGGCTAACCGACCCACGGCGTGTGCGTCAGAAAGCGGAACCCGCGGGAAACTGCGCCCTGGAACCTCCATCCACCGGGAGCCCCACCGTGGCTGGTGGCGCAAACTTCTTAATATCAGGGTCCTCAGGACTTGCCTGTGCGCGGACCCCAGTCTGCGGCGAGGGTGTCCCCCAGCGGCCACGCTCTCAGGCGCCGGGAGAGCCCCGCCCCGCTCCGCCTCCGCCGCGGGTCTCAAACGCAGCGACCCCGCCCGCCAGCGACCACGGGGCCGGGGGGCTCCCGGCGCTGAGCGCACGGGGCCAGGCAGGCGGCTCCACGCCCGGCGAGAGCGGCCCGGCCCCACCCGGCTGACGGGGACCCAGCGGCCGCGGGGAGGACCGTCTCCTGCCCAGAGCCCGGCTCTGACGTGTCCAGGGCTCGCCGTTTCTGCCTCCGCAGGCCAAACCTTGCGGCTCCAGGAAGTCAGGAGCTCACCCGCTGGGGCGTGTCCAGAAGTTCCCAGGGTAAAAACCCAAGTTGCAAGCTGACTGCTTGGGGGATTTTCGTTCAACCTTCCAGGGCCTGCTCGTCACCCCACGAGGAGCCCCAGCCCGTGAGCAGTCGCCTCCTGCGACCCCTCCAGGACGCTCGCCCTCAAAGGACGGCTGCTGTCTTAACCTGGGACACAATCCCGCGTGGGAGCGGGACCACCGGGTAAAGCTGAGTTAAGATGAGGTCACCCGCCCTGGGAGAAGAGGGAGGTCCGCACACGACACAGGCGGCCAGCACGGGGCGGGGGCAGAGACGGGGCGACGCGCTGCCCACCTGCCAGCGAGGGGCGGCCGGGATCGCCGGCTGCGCGGGACGCTGGGCGAGGCAGCGAAGGCCCTTCTGGAGCCCCGAGAGCCACAGCCGCCGACGGCAGCCGGCCCGCTGCTACTGCCGCCCGCTCCGCGGAGACGCCCCTCTGCAGCGCCTCCCTCTGTCGCCCCCGTGGGGCACACACAGACCTTCCGTTCAACAGCAGGGTGCGGGCGGCAGGGGCAGAGAGGAGAGCCGTGCGGGAGGGGCGGCGGGGCGCCCGGGCAGCAGCCACAGCTCCTCCTTCCGAGGGCTCGCCCCCCGGGCTCCGGGAGCCGCCGCAGCGGCTAACCGACCCACGGCGTGTGCGTCAGAAAGCGGAACCCGCGGGAAACTGCGCCCTGGAACCTCCATCCACCGGGAGCCCCACCGTGGCTGGTGGCGCAAACTTCTTAATATCAGGGTCCTCAGGACTTGCCTGTGCGCGGACCCCAGTCTGCGGCGAGGGTGTCCCCCAGCGGCCACGCTCTCAGGCGCCGGGAGAGCCCCGCCCCACTCAGCCTCCGCCGCGCGGGTCTCAAACGCAGCGACCCCGCCCGCCAGGGACCACGGGGCCGGGGGGCTCCCGGCGCTGAGCGCACGGGGCCAGGCAGGCGGCTCCACGGCGAGAGCGGCCCGGCCCCACCCAGCTGATGGGGACCCAGCGGCCGCGGGGAGGACCGTCTCCTGCCCAGAGCCCGGCTCTGATGTGTCCAGGGCTCGCCGTTTCTGCCTCCGCAGGCCAAACCTTGCGGCTCCAGGAAGTCAGGAGCTCACCCGCTGGGGTGTGTCCAGAAGTTCCCGGGGTAAAAACCCAAGTTGCAAGCTGACTGCTTGGGGGATTTTCGTTCAACCTCCATTTCAAGAAGCCCTGGAGGTGGGAGAGCGGCTCCGGGAAGGATGGCTACTGGCTGACTTTTCCATGAACTTGACTGGCCTGGGAGCATCATCACATGTGAAACAGATCTCCTTAACCTTGTTAGGAGTGCGAATCATCTCGAGCCCTGGGACTGAACTAGCCCTTCCAAAAACCCCTCGGGGACGGAAACAACCACTTCTGTTTCTGCTGAGAGACGGGGGCACCTTGTCAGTTACTTGGGAGTCTGGTTGGTGAACAGCACGGTCAGGACCTGAGTGACGACAGAGCCTCTCTCCTTCAGGGAGGTGCAGGAAAAAAGACACGATCAAGCCCCGAAGAGACAGGAGGCCTGTCAACACCCATTATTAACTTTCTGAAAGAAGCCAGTGTGAGCAGGTGATTCCAGCCCCGTGACATTCTGGAGACGGCAGAGCAGAGCTCTGGGGACAGAAGGACCAGTGGTGTGGCGGGGAGTTTAAGGGAGAGACGAACAGGTGGAGGACGGGATTTTTAGGGATGGGAAACTACTCTGTGAAAACGATGGCGACGTGCCCATGCACGTCTGTCCAAACCCAGAGAACAGGCCACACCAAGTGTGCTCTGGACGCTGGCTGACGAGACGTGTCAGCAGAGGTTCATCCCGCTGACAAACGTCCTGCTCTGGTGGGCCCTGCCGACACCCAGGCAGGCGATGCACACAGGGGGCAGGGAGCACACAGGAATTCCCGGTACCTTCCGCTCAGTTACGTGGTAGGCCGAATACGGATCTAGAAAAATGAAGTCGATTAAAAAAAATCACAGGGGTTTCCCTGGTTGGCTGGGCTTCCCCAGGGGCTCGAAGGCAAAGACTCCGCCTGGCCATGCAGGCGGTGGGGGAGTGTTCAGTCCCCGGCCTGGGGAGATCCCACAGCCACGGAGGAACGAAGCCCGGGAGCCGCAGCGACTGAAGCCCGTGGGCCTAGAGCCCACGCTCTGGAAGCGACGCCACCGCCCTGAGAAGCCCACGCCCACGACAAAGAGTAGCCCCTGCTCACTGCGACTATAGAGAAAAATACAAGTAACGACGAAGACCCAACTCAACCAAAACACAAATAATTCCAAACAACTTACACAAATTTACAGCTAATACAAATTCACCAATTACAACACACCAAGGGACTGCCTAAATCCTGTGACTTGTTCATCCCATTTAAGAAGCAACTAAAACCAGGGCTTCCCTGGTGGTCCAGTGTATAAAGGGTCCGCCTTGCAGTGCAAGGGGCACTGGTTTGATTCCTGGTCTGGGAAGCTCTCACGTGCTGCGGAGCAGCTAGACTGGTGTGTCCAATTATGAGCCAGCGCTCTGGAGCGCATGCGCCCAGGGCCGGAGCTCTGCGACAACAGAGGCCACCGCGATGGGAGGCCCGCACGGGCCAAAGAGCAAAGATGAACGAAAACATAAATAAATAAAAAACCAATAAAAGAGGCCAAAATTAAAAAGAGTAAGAAGAAGTAACGAAAACCACAGAGAGGAAGCGGAAAATGATGAATGTGATGAAAGCAGGTATAAATAAAAAACCATGCAGACAGACCTGCACGAAGCACAGGTGCCCTGAGCCCTCCCTGGTGGGCCGGGCGCTGAGACCCCAGGCTCCCAGTGCAGCGGAACCGAGTCTGACCGCTGGTCAGGGAGCTGGGTCCCACATGCTGCAGTTAAGGGTTCACATGCTGCAAATAAAAAAGATTTTGCTTGCTGCAATGGAGACCTGATGCAGCCAAACAATTTTTTTTTTTTTAATAAATGCCTGGAAGACACTGAAATATAATGTGCGTTGCATGTGCAATTTTTAACTTTTCGGTAGCCACGTTAAAAAGCAGAAAAAGAAAAGAAGTGAGTTTATCACTGATACCATACACCATTCAATCTAAGGGCACCAAAATACCACCTGAACCTCTAACCAACAGCGCAAACACTGAAGAACTACCTTGCACACCTTCTACCCCGCCTTTAACATCCACGTCTCCGGAGACGAGGGTGTTTTACACGGATAGACCCCCACCAGCCACGGAGCGAAGCCCGGAGCCGCAGCGACTGAAGCCCGTGGGCCTAGAGCCCACGCTCTGGAAGCGACGCCACCGCCCTGAGAAGCCCACGCCCACGACAAAGAGTAGCCCCTGCTCACTGCGACTATAGAGAAAATACAAGTAACGACGAAGACCCAACTCAACCAAAACACAAATAATTCCAAACAACTTACACAAATTTACAGCTAATACAAATTCACCAATTACAACACACCAAGGGACTGCCTAAATCCTGTGACTTGTTCATCCCATTTAAGAAGCAACTAAAACCAGGGCTTCCCTGGTGGTCCAGTGTATAAAGGGTCCGCCTTGCAGTGCAAGGGGCACTGGTTTGATTCCTGGTCTGGGAAGCTCTCACGTGCTGCGGAGCAGCTAGACTGGTGTGTCCAATTATGAGCCAGCGCTCTGGAGCGCATGCGCCCAGGGCCGGAGCTCTGCGACAACAGAGGCCATCACTGATGGGAGGCCCGCACGGGCCAAAGAGCAAAGATGAACGAAAACATAAATAAATAAAAAACCAATAAAAGAGGCCAAAATTAAAAAGAGTAAGAAGAAGTAACGAAAACCACAGAGAGGAAGCGGAAAATGATGAATGTGATGAAAGCAGGTATAAATAAAAAACCATGCAGACAGACCTGCACGAAGCACAGGTGCCCTGAGCCCTCCCTGGTGGGCCGGGCGCTGAGACCCCAGGCTCCCAGTGCAGCGGAACCGAGTCTGACCGCTGGTCAGGGAGCTGGGTCCCACATGCTGCAGTTAAGGGTTCACATGCTGCAAATAAAAAAGATTTTGCTTGCTGCAATGGAGACCTGATGCAGCCAAACAATTTTTTTTTTTTTAATAAATGCCTGGAAGACACTGAAATATAATGTGCGTTGCATGTGCAATTTTTAACTTTTCGGTAGCCACGTTAAAAAGCAGAAAAAGAAAAGAAGTGAGTTTATCACTGATACCATACACCATTCAATCTAAGGGCACCAAAATACCACCTGAACCTCTAACCAACAGCGCAAACACTGAAGAACTACCTTGCACACCTTCTACCCCGCCTTTAACATCCACGTCTCCGGAGACGAGGGTGTGTTTTACACGGATGGCACATCCCATCCTGGACGAGCCACATTCAGGTTCACAAGCCAGGCACGGCCAGCTCAGCTCTGGAGGGGTCTTCACGGGGAAGACCCCCGTCAGGACCAGAGCTGTGGGGCGGGCGCTGTCTGAGGCGGGCGCTGGATTCAGACCCTGCGGAGGGGAGACTCGGGATGGACGCAGGCCGAGGCTCGGTGTGAACAGAGGGTGCCTCCAGAGTGGACGGGAGGCACAGGGTGCCCCAGGCTGTGCGCAGGCGGGCGGGGGGGCAGCCAGGACGTCCACTTGCCTCACCTGATAATCAGCACAGCAGACACTGACGGGCTCCCATGAACTTGGGGCAGGGCGAGGGGGTGGGCGAGCACTCAGGGCCTTGGGAGGCTGCGCACCCTATTCGGACACTGGCCAGGACCAGGAGCCTTGGGGCATCAAGCATCATTCTTGGCCGAGTCTGTAAAATGGGCTTATGAGAATCCCTGAACGTTACGTCGGGTGGAGGGGCCACATGGGACAGAAGCAAGTCTGGGGTCACAAAGCGCAGACAGGCAGTGGGGTGAACCATGTGCAGTGCCTGCGAGCGTACCCCTGAATGAGTGCAGCTGACTGCACGTCATCCGAGCCTCTATAAAAAGATTAAAAAATAAACAAGAGGCAAGGGGAAGAGAGCACCTGCAAATAAAGCCTGGAAGACGTCTACCCCGACACGAGCTGGGGCTCTCTGGGTGGGCCCTCACCAGCTGTTTAGTTTCTGCTCTGTGACTGTCTGTATTTTCCAGTCATCCTTCGGTTTCTCCTCTCCTGGTGACACTGAGTTAATCGCACGGTCATCTAAAGCAAAAGCAAGCCCTCCAGCCAGGGCCGAGCCGGAGCAGCCGGGCAGCGGCTACAGACTAACACCTCCCGCCCAGCCCGGGCCGCGGCTCAGGGGCTCAGGGACCGGGAAGCCTGCTTTCAGAGGGCGGGGGCCCCAAATCCTGCGGACTTTCCAGCGAACCCAGGAGGGGGGCCTTGATACGGGACGGTGGCCCTGAAGTGACACAGGTAGCCACTAATTCCATCAAGGGCCGCCACGGCCCTGTCCCTCCGCCAGCGTCCGCCCCGAGGGACCCGGCCTCCCGCGGTCGAGCCACATTCAGGTTCACAAGCCAGGCACGGCCAGCTCAGCTCTGGAGGGGTCTTCACGGGGAAGACCCCCGTCAGGACCAGAGCTGTGGGGCGGGCGCTGTCTGAGGCGGGCGCTGGATTCAGACCCTGCGGAGGGGAGACTCGGGATGGACGCAGGCCGAGGCTCGGTGTGAACAGAGGGTGCCTCCAGAGTGGACGGGAGGCACAGGGTGCCCCAGGCTGTGCGCAGGCGGGCGGGGGGGCAGCCAGGACGTCCACTTGCCTCACCTGATAATCAGCACAGCAGACACTGACGGGCTCCCATGAACTTGGGGCAGGGCGAGGGGGTGGGCGAGCACTCAGGGCCTTGGGAGGCTGCGCACCCTATTCGGACACTGGCCAGGACCAGGAGCCTTGGGGCATCAAGCATCATTCTTGGCCGAGTCTGTAAAATGGGCTTATGAGAATCCCTGAACGTTACGTCGGGTGGAGGGGCCACATGGGACAGAAGCAAGTCTGGGGTCACAAAGCGCAGACAGGCAGTGGGGTGAACCATGTGCAGTGCCTGCGAGCGTACCCCTGAATGAGTGCAGCTGACTGCACGTCATCCGAGCCTCTATAAAAAGATTAAAAAATAAACAAGAGGCAAGGGGAAGAGAGCACCTGCAAATAAAGCCTGGAAGACGTCTACCCCGACACGAGCTGGGGCTCTCTGGGTGGGCCCTCACCAGCTGTTTAGTTTCTGCTCTGTGACTGTCTGTATTTTCCAGTCATCCTTCGGTTTCTCCTCTCCTGGTGACACTGAGTTAATCGCACGGTCATCTAAAGCAAAAGCAAGCCCTCCAGCCAGGGCCGAGCCGGAGCAGCCGGGCAGCGGCTACAGACTAACACCTCCCGCCCAGCCCGGGCCGCGGCTCAGGGGCTCAGGGACCGGGAAGCCTGCTTTCAGAGGGCGGGGGCCCCAAATCCTGCGGACTTTCCAGCGAACCCAGGAGGGGGGCCTTGATACGGGGACGGGTGGCCCCGAAGTGACACAGGTAGCCACTAATTCCATCAAGGGCCGCCACGGCCCCTGTCCCTCCGCCAGCGTCCGCCCCCCGAGGGACCCGGCCTCCCGCGGTCGCCCCTCTAAGAGACCCGGCCGCTCCGAGGACTCACCTGCCGCCGGAAGAGTCAGGTCAACCTCGCCGCCGGACCCAGCCTACAGGCCGCGAGCCAGTCCAGCCTCGCTGCCAGGCACAGAGTAAGTCCGCGCACGAACGCGCCGCCCCTCGCCGGGCACTCTTCCGCTCCAGGCCAAGGCTTCCCCGGAAACGGAACTGGGGTAGCTTGTGGGCGGAGCTTGCTGTGCGCCGGGCGCAAAGGACCCGCCCCAAACGGAGGCGGGCCTGGAGGAGCTTTGCGCTGGCCGTCGGCGCACGCGTGGGAAGCGGTTAGGGCGGGGCCAGAAGGGGGTGGAGCTTCCTCTTGGGGCAGCCACTCGTGGGCGGGGCCTGAAGGAGCAGCGGGCATCCTCAGTTGCCCGTTGCAGGGGCGGGGCCTATGTCGGCGGAGGGGCGGGCCATGGCCCTGCTGCTGTGCCTGGGCCTGACCGCGGCGCTGGCCCGCGGCTGCTTGCACTGCCATGGTAACTTCTCGGACAAGTTTGCCTTCTACCGCCAACACGTGAACCTCAAGTCCTGGTGGGTGGGCGACATCCCCGTGTCGGGCTCGCTGCTCAGCGACTGGAGCCAGGACACGATGAAGGAGTTGCACCTGGCCATCCCCGCGGAGATCAGTGAGTGCGGGGGCCCCGCCCGGCCGTCCCCCCAGGCCTCAATCTGGTTGGTGGGCTCCTCCTCACCAGCTGTTTAGTTTCTGCTCTGTGACTGTCTGTATTTTCCAGTCATCCTTCGGTTTCTCCTCTCCTGGTGACACTGAGTTAATCGCACGGTCATCTAAAGCAAAAGCAAGCCCTCCAGCCAGGGCCGAGCCGGAGCAGCCGGGCAGCGGCTACAGACTAACACCTCCCGCCCAGCCCGGGCCGCGGCTCAGGGGCTCAGGGACCGGGAAGCCTGCTTTCAGAGGGCGGGGGCCCCAAATCCTGCGGACTTTCCAGCGAACCCAGGAGGGGGGCCTTGATACGGGGACGGGTGGCCCCGAAGTGACACAGGTAGCCACTAATTCCATCAAGGGCCGCCACGGCCCCTGTCCCTCCGCCAGCGTCCGCCCCCCGAGGGACCCGGCCTCCCGCGGTCGCCCCTCTAAGAGACCCGGCCGCTCCGAGGACTCACCTGCCGCCGGAAGAGTCAGGTCAACCTCGCCGCCGGACCCAGCCTACAGGCCGCGAGCCAGTCCAGCCTCGCTGCCAGGCACAGAGTAAGTCCGCGCACGAACGCGCCGCCCCTCGCCGGGCACTCTTCCGCTCCAGGCCAAGGCTTCCCCGGAAACGGAACTGGGGTAGCTTGTGGGCGGAGCTTGCTGTGCGCCGGGCGCAAAGGACCCGCCCCAAACGGAGGCGGGCCTGGAGGAGCTTTGCGCTGGCCGTCGGCGCACGCGTGGGAAGCGGTTAGGGGCGGGGCCAGAAGGGGGTGGAGCTTCCTCTTGGGGCAGCCACTCGTGGGCGGGGCCTGAAGGAGCAGCGGGCATCCTCAGTTGCCCGTTGCAGGGGCGGGGCCTATGTCGGCGGAGGGGCGGGCCATGGCCCTGCTGCTGTGCCTGGGCCTGACCGCGGCGCTGGCCCGCGGCTGCTTGCACTGCCATGGTAACTTCTCGGACAAGTTTGCCTTCTACCGCCAACACGTGAACCTCAAGTCCTGGTGGGTGGGCGACATCCCCGTGTCGGGCTCGCTGCTCAGCGACTGGAGCCAGGACACGATGAAGGAGTTGCACCTGGCCATCCCCGCGGAGATCAGTGAGTGCGGGGGCCCCGCCCGGCCGTCCCCCCAGGCCCGGCCAGACCCCGGCCCCGGCCGCTCACACAGCCCCTCCTCCCGCCCCAAGCCCAGGAGAAGCTGAACGAGGTGGCGGAAGCGGTGTACCAGAGACTGGATCGGCTGTACCAGGGGAAGATGTATTTCCCGGGTAAGGGGGCCCCCGCGGCGGGCGGGCGACCGAGGCAGAGCCCACCCGCCCCCAGACGTCTCACGCCCGTGCCTCGCCTGTCTGACCGCCGCGCCCCGCCTCTCCCCGTCAGGGTACTTCCCCAACGAGCTGCGCGCTATCTTCCGGGAGCAGGTGCACCTCATCCAGAATGCCATCATCGAAAGTGAGCAAAGGAGAGGGCCGGGGAGGGTGGGGGACGGGGGCGGGGAGGTGCTGCCAGAGGCCTGGGGACCCAGAGCCACGGAGCGTTTCAGTCTCCTTCCAAGCCAGTCCGGCCAGGGCCTGGCAGAAGCCGTGGTCATGTGCAGAGGGAGTCTGGCGTGGCACAGCCGGAACTCAGGAAGGACAGAGAAGGGGCGAAGGGTGGCTGCCTGAGGGGTAACAGTTTCATCCGATGGCCATCAACGGCACACCCTGAAGGATAAGTTCCACCCATCCATGCCCCCTCCCCCTGGCTGGGCCAGGGATTCCCTGGTGGCTCTGGGGTGCCGAAGCCACCTGCCAATGTGGGGGACACTGGCTCGGCCAGTTCAGTCCCTGGTCCTGTCCCAGGGACTTCTCCTGGAGAAGGCAACGCAACCCACTCCCGTATTCTAGCCTGGAGAAGCCCTGCACCCTGGCAGGCTAGTCCATGAGGTTGCAGAGTGGAACACGCCTTAGCCCTTGAACAAGGCTAGGGGCCCCCTCAGGTGGCCAGTGGACAGGCGTTGAGCCTTGGCAGCCTGGGAATGGGGGCTGGGGGAAGGACCAGGCCTGCTAAGAAGGCGCCGCCTGCGCCCTTGTCCCCCACAGGCCGCATCGACTGTCAGCGCCACTGCGGTGAGCGCGCCTCAGGCCTGGGGGGGCGGCGGCGGCTGGCGCCCAGGCTCAGGCTGACCGAGGCCGCGGCCCCCGGTGCGTTGCAGGCATCTTCAAGTACGAGACCATCTCCTGCACCAACTGCACGGACTCGCACGTCGTCTGCTTTGGCTACAACTGCGAGTAGGGCTGGGGCGCAGCTGCCGCCTGTGCGGAGGGGCCCCTGCCCGCGGGGTCCGAGGCTGTCCCTGGAGGGGCCGCGTCACCTGGGCCGGGGAAGGTGACCTCCCGCGGCCCCCGTGTCCAGCCCGCGTCCCCCGCAGGTCGTCGGCGCAGTGGGAGCGCGCGGTGCGGAGTCTCCTCCAGTACATGTGAGTGGGGCGGCAGGGACAGGGCGAGGGGACCCGGGTGAGGCCCCAGGCCCCTGACTCCCACCCTGCTGTCGCTGTAGAAACGTGTGGCACCAGTAAGTCCGCCCCCCAGGGGCAGTGTGCACGTGTGCCCTCGCGGGTGAGTAGGCGCCAGGATGGCCGCGGAAGGCAGCCCGCGAACCCAGCCGCACCTTCCAGGGTCCCCGAGCACAGGGGGCACAGGGCGACCTCCTGTCAGGCGGTCCACAGAGCCAGGCCTTACCCTGCCCCACGTGGGGGTGGGGCCGTGGTCAGGCCTGGGGTGGGGTGCCCCCTGGTGGACGCGTGCCCCAGCGGAGGTGCCCGAGGGCCACAGGCCCTGCCTCGGCCCCACCGCTCGGAGCTAACCTGGCCCTGGTCTTCCAGGACGGACACCAGTATGAGGTAAGGCGCCCCCAGACCCGTCCTCCGGCGGGGGGCAGGACGGGCTTTTCTGGGTCCACGGGGGCAGACAATGGCGTCGTGCGGGGTGGGCGCAGCGGGCTCTGCTCCTGGGGAGGATGGACGGCGCCTCTGCACACACGCCCACTCCACGAATCACCACGCGCTTCCTTCCTTCTCCTCGCCTGGACACAGAACTACCCCAGCCTTGTGAGTGATCTGGCGGCGGGGGGCTGCAGGGACCAGGGTGGGCTCTGCCCAAGTCAGAGAGCAAGGCCCGAGGCCCCCTCCCTTCACAGCCCCACCCCGTGGGGCTGCCGGGTGTGGCCCCACCGCCTCCAAGTTCAGCTCAGTCCTGCTGCAGGCCCCAGCCGGGACAAGGGGCCCGGGGCCCAGGTCCAGCGGACCCCCCGAGGACAGGGCAGAGGGGGAGGAAGGACCGGGGTTCCCGTCTCCTTGCAGCCTGGTATCGCCAAGATTCTCGTGTCTGGAGCCCCCACACCTGGCCAACCTGACTCTGGAGAACGCTTCCGAGTGCCTGACCCAGCACTGAGGGCGGCCGGCCGCCTGGGCCCGCCCGGTGGGCACGGGGCCCGGACTGCTGGACGTCTCGGCCCCTGTGGGGCAGGCCTGGGGGCCGCCCACCGCAGAGCAGGGCTGGGCGGGGGGGGGAGGGGTCGATGGCTTTGTACGTAGCCCAGCGCGGCTGTGGGCGCTCTCGCAGCCGTGCCACGGAACCATTAAATAGCCTGACGTTTCTCATCCTGGAGCTGTCCCTGCTGGGCCCAGGCGAGGCGTGTCCCAGGTGCACGGCAGGGCCTCCCGGGGACCTGGAACGGCCAGTCGTTCAGGATCCGCTCGCCGCGCAGGGAAGAACCGCGGACCCCTGGTCAGGAGCTAGATGCCACGTGCCCGGGGCGCCAAGCCGTCCCCGAGACGCCAGCAGCCCCCACCCACAGAGCGAGAAGCCCGTGTGCAGCCAGAGACCTGGCACCGCAAAGACCAGCCTCCGGGCGCGTGGGGCAGGACTGAGGGGAGGCTGGTGAACCCGGGGGCCGGCTCTGGTGCGTCCTGGGGCTTCTATCACGCCGGCTGTGCCTTGCAGAGGCACGGGACCCGCCGGCCCACTGCTTGGTTTCTTTTTCAACACGCCCCACGCGGGTCCCAGGACAGCCCGAGCCGGCTCGACGCGAGGCTCAGCTTCAGTCGAGCTGACGGGACGCGGGGGACGGAGGCGCGGTGGGAGGCGCCTCCACGTCCAAGGACACCACGGCATGCTGGGCAGCTCTCGGCCCCCTGGGCGGGCCCTCACCAACCTGGGCAGCCGCCAACCACCCCACTGGCTAAGGGCCTCTGCTTGGTGCCTTCCAGCCGCGCCTTCGCTGATGGATCACGGGCCTCCGCCTGCCCAGGAGCACTGAAGAGCTCGGGGCCAGTGAGCGGGCCCACGTGCTGGAGGGGGCTGTGCCGGCGACCTGGCGACTGCCCGAGGCCCGAGGCGGTTTCCGAGCAGGGCTTCCCACCTGCCCAAGTTCGGGGCCTAGGGTGGGAGTGGATCTGGGCTGTCTGCTGACACAACCCTCCTCCCACGAGGCGTCGGGACCGCTGTCGAGCGCGCGGGGAAGTCCAGCAGCAGCAGGCCCCCAGCGCCTGCACCCGCGATCCCGGGGCCCGGCTCACTGTGTCTGCGCTCCCCACCCGGCCCTCCTATCAGGCGCTATCAAGAGTAGAAATGGCTGTGGCGGGGGTTCACTGGACCTACACTCATTCTAGAAACATCTCCACTCATCCCCCACCAGTGGAGCTTCCTGCAAAGGGAGGGTGGTCCTGAGCCCCGGGAGGCCTGGGGGTGGTGGTGGGGGCGGGGATGGCCTGAGGACTCCCGCCAGGACAGGGAGTGTGTGCGGGCGGGCTGGGCGCCCCAGCCTCACTGCCGCCGGCACGAGGGCACCCCGCGACCCGCCTCTGGCCGCGAGCCCTGCAGGCCTGCCCAGAGGTCTGGCTGTGGGCCGAGCCTGGCTCCGGGCAAGACCCTCCGATCAGGGGCGCACGCTGCCGCGGGCAGAGACCCGATGGGTAAACATCTGTTTTGCAAGTTTATTGGATCATCTTGACACAAAATCATTACAGCAGCGTGATATGTCTCTCCTTTACACGGGAATGTCGATAGCAAATCACTTCTTATGTAACACCTCCTACAAGGCTGAGCTTCAGGAATCGTGGGCAGGGTGCCGCAGCAGGTTACTCTACATGCTAGTGACGGCTTCCATCAAAAGGGGAAGTTAAAACGTCGTCGAGGACCGTCATCTCTGAGGAAAAGTTCAGTCTCGGGGGTGGCTGGGTCACCCTGCCCCTGAGGCGCATCGCAGGGGCTCAGCCGCCCCAGACCCACGTGCGGCCAGGCCGGGCCCTCCGCACGTGCCGTGGAGCATCCAGCGGCAACACAAGGCCAGCGCCGTGGCCCTCCAGCGCTCAGCCACACCCGCCGGGCGTGGAGGCGACGAGGCCCGGGTCGGGGCCTAGGGTGGGAGTGCGATGCGACCTGGCGACTGCCCGAGGCCCGAGGCGGTTTCCGAGCAGGGCTTCCCACCTGCCCAAGTTCGGGGCCTAGGGTGGGAGTGGATCTGGGCTGTCTGCTGACACAACCCTCCTCCCACGAGGCGTCGGGACCGCTGTCGAGCGCGCGGGGAAGTCCAGCAGCAGCAGGCCCCCAGCGCCTGCACCCGCGACCCCGGGGGCCCGGCTCACTGTGTCTGCGCTCCCCACCCGGCCCTCCTATCAGGCGCTATCAAGAGTAGAAATGGCTGTGGCGGGGGTTCACTGGACCTACACTCATTCTAGAAACATCTCCACTCATCCCCCACCAGTGGAGCTTCCTGCAAAGGGAGGGTGGTCCTGAGCCCCGGGAGGCCTGGGGGTGGTGGTGGGGGCGGGGATGGCCTGAGGACTCCCGCCAGGACAGGGAGTGTGTGCGGGCGGGCTGGGCGCCCCAGCCTCACTGCCGCCGGCACGAGGGCACCCCGCGACCCGCCTCTGGCCGCGAGCCCTGCAGGCCTGCCCAGAGGTCTGGCTGTGGGCCGAGCCTGGCTCCGGGCAAGACCCTCCGATCAGGGGCGCACGCTGCCGCGGGCAGAGACCCGATGGGTAAACATCTGTTTTGCAAGTTTATTGGATCATCTTGACACAAAATCATTACAGCAGCGTGATATGTCTCTCCTTTACACGGGAATGTCGATAGCAAATCACTTCTTATGTAACACCTCCTACAAGGCTGAGCTTCAGGAATCGTGGGCAGGGTGCCGCAGCAGGTTACTCTACATGCTAGTGACGGCTTCCATCAAAAGGGGAAGTTAAAACGTCGTCGAGGACCGTCATCTCTGAGGAAAAGTTCAGTCTCGGGGGTGGCTGGGTCACCCTGCCCCTGAGGCGCATCGCAGGGGCTCAGCCGTCCCCAGACCCACGTGCGGCCAGGCCCGGGCCCTCCGCACGTGCCGTGGAGCATCCAGCGGCAACACAAGGCCAGCGCCGTGGCCCTCCAGCGCTCAGCCACACCCCGCCGGGCGTGGAGGGCGACGAGGCCCGGGGTCCCCGCCGGGCACCCCCTTGGCGGACACGCAGACAGGTGGTGGGATGGACAGGACGTGATGGACAGCAGACCGCGCACCCCCGCCCCCGGCGCGCAGTGAGGAGGAAGGTCTCCGTAGAGCAGCTGGCCTGGCTGCACCCGGTGGCCGCGGGAACCTGGAGCTCATGGGACTCAGACGCCTTGACGGACGTGGGATGCCCACCCCGTTCGGTCCGCCTCCAGTCCCCGGCTGGTCCCGGCCTGGACCCTGGTCCCGCTCACCCTGGGGCAGCCCCGCGGCCACGGGCCGTCCACTGCGGCCAGGAGTCCCAGCTGGCTTGGGGACGGGAAGGGGCCGCTCGCCAGAGTGGACAGGGACGAAGTGAAAAAGATGACAGGGTGACCCGACGTAGCCCAACGCAGCCCGTGGGGTCTACACGTGGACGACGCAGCCACCGCCCGGCTGGAGCACTGCGCGCGGTGCTCCCCGAGAGCTGTCTCAGGCGGCGGCGCTCAGCACGCGGCCAGCGTCTCCTTCATCTCCTCCAGGAGGCTGCTCAGCAGCGTGGGGTCACTGCACTTCCCGTCCACCGACACCGACTTCTCGCCCTGTGAGGAGACGCCGCCGCACTCAGACGCCGCCCGGGGACAGCCTCTCTGCCGGGGCGCCGTGTGAGCGCTCTCCCGTGCCGGGCGCCCCAGCGACCCGAAGGAAGGGCTCGGGGAGGACAGAGCGGGGGCCCCACGCCCTCACCTCCCGAGGAGCCGCTGCGGGCCTGGACCGAGGCCAGAACCGCCGGGGCCTGGGGAGCAGGTGAGAGCGGGACCAGAGGCCCAGCAGCTCGAGCCCGAGTGCTAACCCTCCTCACTGGTGCACCGGCGGCCGCGGTCTCCTCGTCAAAACACCCATCACTCAGCCGCGCCACAAAGCCACGGAGATGTCAGCTCACAAGGAGCAGACCATCCAGACGCCCGCAAAGGGGAGGCGGGCAGTGGAAGCACCCAGAGGCTCCCGTTGGCCATCGCACACAGCGCTGACGCGAGCAGAATACAGCCTCTCAGCAAAGACACAGAAAAAATCAAGACCAAGCCAGGGAACCCCGCCGGGCGTGGAGGCGACGAGGCCCGGGTCCCGGGCACCCCTTGGCGGACACGCAGACAGGTGGTGGGATGGACAGGACGTGATGGACAGCAGACCGCGCACCCCGCCCCCGGCGCGCAGTGAGGAGGAAGGCCTCCGTAGAGCAGCTGGCCTGGCTGCACCCGGTGGCCGCGGGAACCTGGAGCTCATGGGACTCAGACGCCTTGACGGACGTGGGATGCCCACCCCGTTCGGTCCGCCTCCAGTCCCCGGCTGGTCCCGGCCTGGACCCTGGTCCCGCTCACCCTGGGGCAGCCCCGCGGCCACGGGCCGTCCACTGCGGCCAGGAGTCCCAGCTGGCTTGGGGACGGGAAGGGGCCGCTCGCCAGAGTGGACAGGGACGAAGTGAAAAAGATGACAGGGTGACCCGACGTAGCCCAACGCAGCCCGTGGGGTCTACACGTGGACGACGCAGCCACCGCCCGGCTGGAGCACTGCGCGCGGTGCTCCCCGAGAGCTGTCTCAGGCGGCGGCGCTCAGCACGCGGCCAGCGTCTCCTTCATCTCCTCCAGGAGGCTGCTCAGCAGCGTGGGGTCACTGCACTTCCCGTCCACCGACACCGACTTCTCGCCCTGTGAGGAGACGCCGCCGCACTCAGACGCCGCCCGGGGACAGCCTCTCTGCCGGGGCGCCGTGTGAGCGCTCTCCCGTGCCGGGCGCCCCAGCGACCCGAAGGAAGGGCTCGGGGAGGACAGAGCGGGGGCCCCACGCCCTCACCTCCCGAGGAGCCGCTGCGGGCCTGGACCGAGGCCAGAACCGCCGGGGCCTGGGGAGCAGGTGAGAGCGGGACCAGAGGCCCAGCAGCTCGAGCCCGAGTGCTAACCCTCCTCACTGGTGCACCGGCGGCCGCGGTCTCCTCGTCAAAACACCCATCACTCAGCCGCGCCACAAAGCCACGGAGATGTCAGCTCACAAGGAGCAGACCATCCAGACGCCCGCAAAGGGGAGGCGGGCAGTGGAAGCACCCAGAGGCTCCCGTTGGCCATCGCACACAGCGCTGACGCGAGCAGAATACAGCCTCTCAGCAAAGACACAGAAAAAATCAAGACCAAGCCAGGGAACCCCGAGGACAGCCGCCCTGCTCAACAGGAGGACGCACACTGTCGGGGAGTCACCGGCCCTACACGAGGCGAACAGACGCGCTCAGCCTGAACCGACGGTGGAGAGGAGGGGAGGGTGGCAGAGCGGCAGGACGCACAGAGGGCTCAGGAGGCACTGAGAGCCCAGCGGAAGACTTCCACGCCGTGCCGAAGCCAGACGTGCACACATCAGCATGTCCGTGACCACGAGCCCAGGCGGTCAACACCCAGACCCCGCACACGCTGCTGACCACCACAGACAGGGAAACCGAAAGCAGCCAGCGGGAAACAACGCCCTCTCCTTAGGAAAGGGAAAACGGTGCTTGTCAGAAACCGCAGACTGCACAAGCCAAGGGCCTATTTTGGAAGCTCCATGAGAGACCAGCAGAGCAAGAATGCTACACCCAGCAAGAGCGCCCTGAGGAAGAGACACAAAGGACGACCAAAGGAAGGAAAACCGAGAGTTCACAGCTAACAGACCTGACCTAAAAAGAGGCTCTTCAGTCAGGAGCGAGCCGGAAGAAAGGTGGAGAGTGAGGAGGGAAAGTGGCAGCGGACAGGCGGGGCGCGCTGCGGGGCCGCCCCTCCCGGAGGCTCGGGCACGGGTGGGTGAGCGGGGACGCGGCGAGGGGCCGCCCCGTGTGGGGAGGGTCGGGGGCTGAGCGGGCGTGAGGGTTCCAGCTGACCACACTGGTTCCGTGCTCCTTGCTCACTGAGGGCTGGCAGAACATCTGCAAGGATCCAGAAGAATGAAAAACACCATCAACCAGCAGAACCTGGAGCAGCCGGCCAGAGCAGCAGCCTCAGCAGCCTTCAGAGGCCAGAGAGGCCCCAGCAGATGCCAGGGACCGAGGAGAAACAGGAAACCCAGCGCCTGGCAGTAAATGCACGGGTCAGAGAGGAGGCAGAGACAGAAATGAGAAAGTACTCACACCCGTCTACAAACGAGAATGAATCACAAGAACCCGTGGGCTTCAGCTAAAGCAATACGTAGAGGAAAACGTGGAACACCAAAGACTTCGTAAGAGCGGACAGGTCTCTTAGAAAGGTCTATGCTTTTTTTTAGATCTAAGTTTTTAATCTTAAGTATTCCTAAAAGAGCAAAAATAAACCCAAAGCAAGCACAATAAAATTTAGTGTTTGAAAGAACAGTTGCTTTTGTCTTGGCACACCTCATTGTTTGTGGGGGCTTCCCGAACGGCCCAGTGGTGAAGAATCCACCTGCCGCTGCAGGAGACAGGAGACCCGGGCTCGACCCCTGGGTCAGAAGATCCCCTGGACAAGGACACGGCAGTCCACCCCGGGATTCCTGCCTAGAGAATCCCATGGACAGAGGAGCCCGGGGGCCGCAGTCCAGGGGTCGTGAGAGCCGGGCACGCCTGCGCACGCACACTGCACGGCCACTGCCTGTGGGGGCTCAGTGCCCTGCGAGGGATGACCCGGGCCCCTGGCGATGGAGGCACACAGTTCTAACCACTGGACTGCCAGGGCACTCCAACCTTTTAAGAAGACTGGTTACTAAATTAATCCTTTGAAATGGATAAGGCTTCTGGCCAAGAAAACCAAGAGAAGGGCGAGACCCCGACGACCAGCACCAGGAATGAAGGAGGCTCACTGCTCAGACACCGCGGGACCAGAGAAGCCGAGGACTTGGCCCGCCCCTCCGGGACCCTGGAGGAAACGGACCCCTTCTCTCCTGAAACCCACACCGCAAGAGACAGACAAGGCCAGGAGCCCTGTAACCACCAAAGAACTGGGACCATCTCCGGGGCTGCAGTGGGTGAACACCCACCTGCCAAGCAGGGAACACTGCTTGAGCCCTGGTCAAAGACCCCGCGTGCTGAGGGGCCAGGAAGCCCGCGCGGCCGGAGCCCACGCTGCCCGACAGGAGCCACCGCAGCGAGGCGAGCAGCAGCCCACGCGCCGCAACTGGGGACAGCCTGTGGGCAGCCACGAAGACCCGATCAACCAGGAGTAAGAAGTTCATTAATTTTTAAAGAACAGAGCAGTCATGAAAAAAGCTAGTAACTGAACTCATAGATAAAATCCTTGCAAAAAAGCAACCCCCAGACCCAGACAACATCCTTGGTAAGTTCCACAAGACGAGGCGGAAGAGACTCACTGACCAAACATGGCCGCTTCCAGGAGACGCCGAAGAGCAGGCGCCGCGCCCGACGGAGGAAAGGCCGAGCTCGCCCACCAGCCCGGGCTCCCAGCCTCAACAAGACCGCCTGAGCCGGAGCTCCGGGCAGAGCAGCGCCCAGCAGGAAGCAGGGGAGGTGGGGCGCGCCCCAGCCCGGGCTCACCTTCTTCACCAGGAGGCAGACGTGGTGGCCCTGGATGGAGCGGCTGTACATGGAGGCGCAGGAGTCCACTCGCTCCACGACTGCAACGGAGGGCAGCGTGAGGCCCGGCCAGGGCAGGGGGAGGCCCGGCCAGCCTGGAAGAGCGGGCTGGGCAGAGGCCGCGCCGTCTCGGCCGCGGCCAGCCTTACCAGAAAAACGATGATGAAAGCAGATCTTTGCCAGGAGGTTCTGGAAGGACATGCTGATGCCATCCACCTTGATGGAGCTCATGCTCAGGTCCCCGGACTCCAGCAACTTGGCAAAGGCGTCACTGCGAGAGGGACGCAGAACAGAGAGGTGACCGCCCGAGGGGCGGGTGCCTCCCGAGGGCCTGTGGCCCCAGGTCTCCGTGCGTCTGCTAAAAGCACAAGAGCGGACGCTGCCCTGAGGCCTAAGGGGCAGTCCTGGCCCCAGGGCGTCGGAACGAGACTGGGTCTGGAGCCGGGACCCCCATGCGATGTAACGGGTCCTGCTGTGGACGGGAGGCAGGATGCAGACGAGCAGGAAGGACGGACGAGCACGTGAGCACACGGCGCGGCCGGCCAGCCCACGCCACGGCAAGGCATCAGGGCGCCCAGCCCGCCCGCAGCTGGGTCTGGACGTCCGTGTCCAGCCTAGGGAGGGAGGGCCGCCGGGCCTGTGCGGAGCACGAGGCATCCTAGCCGGTCACCCAAGCCCCTGTGCACACCCTCGCCTCGGTTCCCGCGGCAGGCAGCACCTGTAGCATGGTGTGGTGACCAGGTAGGAGGTGCAGGTGAAATGGAGCTTGAAGTCGAGCTTCTCGTGGGTGGAGCCCTCGTCGTTCTGTGGAGGCAGGGGCCGGGGTGAGGGGGTGCCGGCGAGGGGCGCAGGCCGAGCGGGCCGCAGGCAGGGCCACCCCTCGTGGCCCCACAGTCCTACCTTGGCGATGAAAGACAGGGTCCCCTTGAGCTTCTGGGCCGTGACAATGCTCTGAATGGTGAACACAAACTGGGCCTCGTTGGAGATGCCTGGCAGGGACGAGACACCGGCCTGAGGGGCGGGCGGGCGCGGCTGCCCGTGCCGGCGGCGGGGACGCCAGGCAGCCCAGGTCTGTCCCCAGCACTGCCGGCACTCACCGGGGGGCAGCTGGAAAGGCACGGGGACGCCGTCGTGGGCCGAGGCGCCCTCGGGTCGGGCCAGCCGGGCGTTGAGCGAGTCCAGCACGTTCAGCTCCATGCTCTTGAGGAAGCTGCTGCTCCGGTTCTCCAGGACCACGGACGCGGTGACCCGGCTGTCCTCCTGCAGGCTGCCCTGCACCTCGTACGTCTGCGGGCCCGGGCCCGGGGTCAGCAGCGGGGCGCCGCCGGGGACCCGTGCCCGCGCTGAGCCCGCGGTTCCCGCCGGCCGGCTGCGAGCCAGCCTCGCCCACGGCCGCTCCACCCTCCCGGTCCCGCCTCCCAGACCCGCACGGGCCTCACCATCTTGATGTAAGCGTTTTCAGCCAGAAGAGTGTAGCTGGACATGGGCTAGGGACAAAAGAGAAACGCGTCAGGTCTGCGTGGCGAGGACCGGGGGGTGACGCGTGCGCTGCGGGGCCGCCAGGGAAACCAGGAGGACACGGGCGAGCCGGCCCGGGGCCCGGCCGGGCGGGAGGGCCTCACCGGCAGCGGCTCCTCCTCGAGCGTGCCGTTCTCCACGGGCGCGGCCTCCCCCTGGGGCGGCGCCCTGCTCCTGGATTTCCTCTTGTCCTTGGGCCTCTCCTCCTTGTCCTTCTTGAGTTTCTTCTTCTTGTGCTTGGACAGTTTCTGGAGCAGGAACGGGGTCAGGTCAGCCCAGCTCCTCTGACGAGCCCCGGCCCCACAGCACCGGGCCGTCAGGACCGCGAGCGCGGCGACAGGCGGCCAGGAGCGGAGGAGCGCAGCCCCAGCCCGGCCCGGCCCGGCGCCCACCTTCTCGGCGCCCTGCTCCCCGTCCTCGCCGGGCTCCTCTCGCCGGGGCTCCTGCCACTCCTCTCTCAGGGCAGGGTCCGCAGCGATCACCTCGGGGTCTTCCTGCGAGGGCCAGGCAGGGGCTTGGGAGGCAGCCGGGACCCAGGATAGGGCGTCCCCCACCCTGCCCTGCCCTGGGACACCCCGCTGACGCTGACCGGGAGACCAGAGCCACCAGGCCCGGCAAACAGGAAGTGGCTGCCCAGGACCTCCACCTGGCTCTTGGGGCCCAGGTTCTGTGCCAAGGGCTGGCCAGGAAGTCGCTGCCTGCGCGAGACCCTGATCCCAGGACCGAGCCGGCCCAGACCTGGCTGGTGTGCCGGAGGCTCCCCCCACGTCCCTCCACCAGCGCTGAGGGGGGCACTCGAAGGCTTCTGAGACAGCTCTCCAAGTCTAAGAGCGCCCAGGCCAGCGTAGGCCTGCTAGGCTCTCACCAGGGCGGGGGCGGCAGTGGGCGGCGTGGTGGACAGCCAGAAGTCCAGGTCCTCCGCCTGAAACCACAGAGCACGGGCCTCTGGCCAGAGCTGCCAGGTGGGCCCACGAGCACGCGGCTGCCCCCGGGCTCGGGCCGCAGCGGCCCACAGGACCCACGTGGGGAGCGGGCGGCAGGACCAGCACGAGCCCGCAGGGCCCGGGGCCACCAGGACCACGGGCCAGCCGCCCGGCCCGCCGGGCGGGAGGGCCTCACCGGCAGCGGCTCCTCCTCGAGCGTGCCGTTCTCCACGGGCGCGGCCTCCCCCTGGGGCGGCGCCCTGCTCCTGGATTTCCTCTTGTCCTTGGGCCTCTCCTCCTTGTCCTTCTTGAGTTTCTTCTTCTTGTGCTTGGACAGTTTCTGGAGCAGGAACGGGGTCAGGTCAGCCCAGCTCCTCTGACGAGCCCCGGCCCCACAGCACCGGGCCGTCAGGACCGCGAGCGCGGCGACAGGCGGCCAGGAGCGGAGGAGCGCAGCCCCAGCCCGGCCCGGCCCGGCGCCCACCTTCTCGGCGCCCTGCTCCCCGTCCTCGCCGGGCTCCTCTCGCCGGGGCTCCTGCCACTCCTCTCTCAGGGCAGGGTCCGCAGCGATCACCTCGGGGTCTTCCTGCGAGGGCCAGGCAGGGGCTTGGGAGGCAGCCGGGACCCAGGATAGGGCGTCCCCCACCCTGCCCTGCCCTGGGACACCCCGCTGACGCTGACCGGGAGACCAGAGCCACCAGGCCCGGCAAACAGGAAGTGGCTGCCCAGGACCTCCACCTGGCTCTTGGGGCCCAGGTTCTGTGCCAAGGGCTGGCCAGGAAGTCGCTGCCTGCGCGAGACCCTGATCCCAGGACCGAGCCGGCCCAGACCTGGCTGGTGTGCCGGAGGCTCCCCCCACGTCCCTCCACCAGCGCTGAGGGGGGCACTCGAAGGCTTCTGAGACAGCTCTCCAAGTCTAAGAGCGCCCAGGCCAGCGTAGGCCTGCTAGGCTCTCACCAGGGCGGGGGCGGCAGTGGGCGGCGTGGTGGACAGCCAGAAGTCCAGGTCCTCCGCCTGAAACCACAGAGCACGGGCCTCTGGCCAGAGCTGCCAGGTGGGCCCACGAGCACGCGGCTGCCCCCGGGCTCGGGCCGCAGCGGCCCACAGGACCCACGTGGGGGAGCGGGCGGCAGGACCAGCACGAGCCCCGCAGGGCCCGGCGCCACCAGGACCACGGGGCCAGGCCGTGGCCGCTGCCTGGGGGCAGCCAGGCACCCCGCGCGGCGGCTCTGCGGGACGTGCTCCAGGCACACAGCGGAGGCGGCAGCGGCGGCCAGCAGCGCCCCGCCCGCCCTGTAGGCGCCGCGGGCCTCACCTTGCCGGCCGCGGCCGCCGCCCCGTCCTTCTTCTTCTTCTTCTTCTTGTCCCGCTCCTTCTCCTTGCGCTGCCTCTCCTTCTTGGGCTTCTTGCTCTTCTCCACCAGGGGTGCGGCTTCCTTCTCAGGGGACTTGACGGTCTCGGCGTTTCTGTGTTTCTGGACCGGCAGCTTCTCGCTGTCGGCCAGGGGCCTGGGGGCCATAGGAGGAGGGCCTGGGGCTCGTCCTGAGGGGGCCAGGCCGCGCAGTGGGGGGAAGGCGGGGAGGAGCCGGGATGGGGGCCAGGCCAGCCCCGGCCCTGCCGGCCGGCACGCCGGCCGGGCCCCAGCACTCACCTGTCCAGGTCGATGTCCAGGGCCCTGTAGGGGTCATTGGGGTCTTTGTCGTCCTCGTCGCTGGGCAGGGCGTTCTGCGGGACGAGAGGATCCTGCGTCTGGGTCGCCCCGCCCCGCCCCTGCCAGTCCACCCCCCTTCTCAGACGGGGACCCGGGCCCAGCCTCGCGGGCAGAGCTGGCCGGGCCCCAGGGTGGCGCACCGACCTCGGGCATCTCCTCGGTGACGATGTCCACGCGCTGGGCAGGCGCGATGTCCTCGTCGCTCTCGGTGTGCAGCGAGCCGTGGCGTCTGGAGCCGCGCGGCTCCCGCTGCTTCTTCTTCTTGCGCTTGTCCTTCTCCAGCCGCTGCCGCCGCCGCCGCTCCTCCTCCAGCTTCACGTACTGGTCCGACAGCGGCACCCCTGCGGGCGGGGCGCTCAGCCGGGGCGGGGCGGGGCGGGGCGGGGCGGGGCGGGGCGGCCGGCCAGGGCTGGACTGGGGCAGGCCCTTGCCTGGGGAAGGCACTTGCCTGGCACCTTCAAGGGCACCGAGAGGTCGATCTGCACCACGGGAATATGGTCCACACCCGGCGTGTCCTGGTACCGCTGGGAAGACAGTGCACCCGTCACTCGGGGGGCGGTCAGCGAGAGGCGGGGAGCCCAAGAGCCGGGCTCGCGGAGATGGGCGGGGCTGCCAGCGGGGCAAGCACAGGGCCCAGTGGGGAGGGCGAGGGGGCCGACGGCTCTGCCGGCCGGGGAGACCCACGGCAGCCGTGTCCCCTCCTGCGCACTGGCTTCCCGCCGAGGCCGGCGCTCGCCCGCGCAGGACTCACTCGCCACGTGCTGGTCCCAGGGCCCTGACGACGGGCCCGCGCGGGCCGGGGACGGATGGCAGGTGGGGCCCCTGGGGCTGTCCCTCCACGACGAGCAGGCCAGCCTCACCTTCTGCGGGGACGGGGAGCTCTTGATGTAGAAGGGGTTATTGGCTTGCTCCTGCTTTCGGGCCTCGCGGCGCTGCGGGACAGGGTTCAGTGAGCAGAGCACGTCAGGGGCTGCGTGGAGCGCCTGCCCTGCCCCTGCCAGTCCACCCCTTCTCAGACGGGGACCCGGGCCCAGCCTCGCCTGCCGGGCTGGCCGGGCCCCAGGGTGGCGACCGACCTCGGGCATCTCCTCGGTGACGATGTCCACGCGCTGGGCAGGCGCGATGTCCTCGTCGCTCTCGGTGTGCAGCGAGCCGTGGCGTCTGGAGCCGCGGCTCCGCTGCTTCTTCTTCTTGCGCTTGTCCTTCTCCAGCCGCTGCCGCCGCCGCTCCTCCTCCAGCTTCACGTACTGGTCCGACAGCGGCACCCCTGCGGGCGGGCGCCAGCCGGGCGGGCGGGCGGGCGGGCGGGCGGGCGGCCGGCCAGGGCTGGACTGGGGCAGGCCCTTGCCTGGGAAGGCACTTGCCTGGCACCTTCAAGGGCACCGAGAGGTCGATCTGCACCACGGGAATATGGTCCACACCGGCGTGTCCTGGTACCGCTGGGAAGACAGTGCACCCGTCACTGGGGCGGTCAGCGAGAGGCGGGGAGCCCAAGAGCCGGGCTCGCGGAGATGGGCGGGGCTGCCAGCGGGGCAAGCACAGGGCCCAGTGGGGAGGGCGAGGGGGCCGACGGCTCTGCCGGCCGGGGAGACCCACGGCAGCCGTGTCCCCTCCTGCGCACTGGCTTCCCGCCGAGGCCGGCGCTCGCCCGCGCAGGACTCACTCGCCACGTGCTGGTCCCAGGGCCCTGACGACGGGCCCGCGCGGGCCGGGGACGGATGGCAGGTGGGGCCCCTGGGGCTGTCCCTCCACGACGAGCAGGCCAGCCTCACCTTCTGCGGGGACGGGGAGCTCTTGATGTAGAAGGGGTTATTGGCTTGCTCCTGCTTTCGGGCCTCGCGGCGCTGCGGGACAGGGTTCAGTGAGCAGAGCACGTCAGGGGCTGCGTGGAGCGCCTGCCCTGCCCCTTCCCAGACCACGTCCACGCGAACCCTGGGGGCCGGGACCCCCGCCACTGGCACTGTTGGCTTCTGGCCAGAAGAATAGGCTGGCGCGGGCAGGGGTGCAGAGAGGCCGCAGGCCAGGCCCCCCGGGGCTCCGCGGCCAGGGCAGAGCTTGCGGCCGGGCGCAGGTGGGCGGGGAGGCCCCAGCAGGGGAGTGGGAGGGCAGCAGTCAGGCTGCCGAGGCTCCCCGGGAGCTCCGACCCGAGGACCACCCACCCGAGGTCCGCCCGGAGGGGAGTGGGCACAGGCCGGCCTGGCCGCCCGCCTCACCCGGGCCAGCTCCTGCTCGTCCGCCTCGGGCGCCCGCGGCTTGGCGTGCCGCTGCTCCTCGTCCTGGAACATGGCCTTGGGCGTCTCGTCCTCTGACTCGCTGTCCGAGAGTGGCTCGTTGATCCAGGCGTCCAGGTCCAGTCTGCGAGACACAGGGTCACGTGGCGGCTCTGGCCTGCAGGCCAGGCCCTGGCCACTGCCGTCCCCTTGGAGGTCAGGACGTGACGGCCAGACGGCCGTCACGGCAGGCAGGTCAGGGACAGGAGAGCCTGACTGTCCCTGAGGAAGGTGGGCACGGGCTGCCTGCCGAGCTGCTTCTCAGGGCCAGCAGCGCCTCAGAGGGGTGGCAGGCGCCCCGACAACGGTCCCCGTGAGGGTCTGTCCTGACCTCAGGGACCGGCCTTTCTGGCCTTCCACGCTCCTGGCTGGACAGCACCGGGGGCCCTCGTGCCGCGTGGCTCCAGCGCCTCTGACGGACAGCACTCACCCTTCAGGGACCGGAACCTTCTTCTGAGCCTTTGGAGCCACGGGGTTCAGCTCCCCAGCAAAAAGAGGGCGCTCCACTGCCAGTGCTGGTCCCAGGGCCCTGACGACGCCCGCGGGCCGGGACGGATGGCAGGTGGGGCCCCTGGGCTGTCCCTCCACGACGAGCAGGCCAGCCTCACCTTCTGCGGGGACGGGGAGCTCTTGATGTAGAAGGGGTTATTGGCTTGCTCCTGCTTTCGGGCCTCGCGGCGCTGCGGGACAGGGTTCAGTGAGCAGAGCACGTCAGGGGCTGCGTGGAGCGCCTGCCCTGCCCCTTCCCAGACCACGTCCACGCGAACCCTGGGGGCCGGGACCCCCGCCACTGGCACTGTTGGCTTCTGGCCAGAAGAATAGGCTGGCGCGGGCAGGGGTGCAGAGAGGCCGCAGGCCAGGCCCCCCGGGGCTCCGCGGCCAGGGCAGAGCTTGCGGCCGGGCGCAGGTGGGCGGGGAGGCCCCAGCAGGGGAGTGGGAGGGCAGCAGTCAGGCTGCCGAGGCTCCCCGGGAGCTCCGACCCGAGGACCACCCACCCGAGGTCCGCCCGGAGGGGAGTGGGCACAGGCCGGCCTGGCCGCCCGCCTCACCCGGGCCAGCTCCTGCTCGTCCGCCTCGGGCGCCCGCGGCTTGGCGTGCCGCTGCTCCTCGTCCTGGAACATGGCCTTGGGCGTCTCGTCCTCTGACTCGCTGTCCGAGAGTGGCTCGTTGATCCAGGCGTCCAGGTCCAGTCTGCGAGACACAGGGTCACGTGGCGGCTCTGGCCTGCAGGCCAGGCCCTGGCCACTGCCGTCCCCTTGGAGGTCAGGACGTGACGGCCAGACGGCCGTCACGGCAGGCAGGTCAGGGACAGGAGAGCCTGACTGTCCCTGAGGAAGGTGGGCACGGGCTGCCTGCCGAGCTGCTTCTCAGGGCCAGCAGCGCCTCAGAGGGGTGGCAGGCGCCCCGACAACGGTCCCCGTGAGGGTCTGTCCTGACCTCAGGGACCGGCCTTTCTGGCCTTCCACGCTCCTGGCTGGACAGCACCGGGGGCCCTCGTGCCGCGTGGCTCCAGCGCCTCTGACGGACAGCACTCACCCTTCAGGGACCGGAACCTTCTTCTGAGCCTTTGGAGCCACGGGGTTCAGCTCCCCAGCAAAGAGGGCGCTCACTTCCTCCGCCACCGGCACGTCCTTGGCCTGAAGCTTCTGGACATGCTTCACCAGCTGCAGGATGCAGGACGCCTGTGGGGCCACAGAGGAGTCAGGAAGGAGCCCCGAGGACTGGCCCTGAGGCCACCACCCAGACCACAGATGCGCGGCTGCTCCTGGCCGGACCCAAGAGCGTCCGGAAGGCTCTGTGAGAAGCCGCCGGCCGTGGGGCCCGGCCAGGAAGAGACCAGGCCAGCCGCCAGCTCCCCCGGAGACGGGGACGGAAGTCAGGCCCCGACCAAGATGAGGGCCTGCGGGCGGAGAGCGAGCCTCCCCACAAGGCCGTCGCCCCAAGAACCGCGGCACCCTGGGCGGCCAGGCGCCCTCCCATGGCTCCCGAGAGCACCGCTGACCCGGCTCACAGCCCTCGGCCGGCAGCGGCCCCCGAGCGCCCCGCGCCGCCCCCGGGCCGCGCCACAGGCTGCCGCCGCCGCCCAGACACCAGCCCGCGCCCTCCCGGCGCTCCTCCGCCTCCCGGCCAGCGCCGCCAGACGCCGCGGTCAGCTGTGCCGCCACCCCGGGGGCTGGCTGACATGACCTCCCGCTGCCTCACCGTCACCCGGGCCCCCCGCGTAAGGGCCCCCACCAGGCCAGCCCGCCCGTGGCCGAGCGAGGGAGCCGCGAAAGGCCGCGGCCACACTCACCCGCTCCTGGACCTCCAGGTCCGCGCTCTGCACGAACTGCGGCAGCCGCTCCACCAGGAGCTGGGTGACCTCCTGGGCCGCAGGCGCGTCGGCCGCCTGCTCCTTCTGCTGCAGGATGGCCGCGTACAGCTTGACCACGTTCTGCACGTATACGGCCTGGATGTGGCCGGGCAGCGTGGTGACCTTGGGCCGCAGCATGGCCTCCAGCGTCTGCTGGGGCTCCTGCAGGTGCCTGTGGAGGGAGGCGGGGTGAACCGTCGCCCCCACCGGCAAGCCCGCAGCCAGGGCGCGGGGCGGAGGGCGGGACGGGGCGGAGGGCGCGATGGCCGGGCACGCACTCGGAGAACTCCCCGCAGATCCAGGCGGCCGCGTAGAGCACCTCGCAGATGCCACTGCGCTGAGGGCTGCTGGCCACCAGGTGGGTGCTGTCGAGCAGCGCGGACATCTGCGCCACGGCGAACCTGCGGATGGCCTTCACCCGGATGGCCACGTCCAGCATCTGGGCGGCGATGAGGTGGCCGTGCCGGGTGCCCTCCAGCCGCGTCAGCTCCACCAGGATGCTGATGTACCTGCGGGAGGTGCCCGTGAGCCCGGTGCCCGTGAGCCCGGTGCCCGTGAGCCCGCCCGCCCAGCCCCCCGCCCCTCCTCCCCCTCCCCGCCCCGCCCCGCGGGCCGCACCACTCGAAGTTGGTGATGTGCTGGTAGTTGGACTGGCTGCAGATGTCGATGATCTTGGTGAGCAGCTCGTCTCGGTAGGTCGTGCCCTCGGCCTTGTCCACGTGGGTCATCAGCTTCTTGACGATCTCCATCAGGTTCTTCTTGGACACCTGGGGGGGCGGCTGGTGAGGGAAGGCCGGGAGGCGGGGCGCGGGGCGGCGGCGAGGCGGCACGCACCATTCCGTAGAGGAGGTCGAGGGCCCGCAGCCGGATGGACTCGTCCTTGTCGTCCAGGCACTGCAGCACCAGGTCCTTGTGCGCCTGCACGGACTTGGGGTGCGTCCTCAGGATCTTGGACATGGCCAGGAGCCCCAGGTACTTCACTGCAGAGACAGCGGGCCGCCGTCACACCTGGACGAGGGTGAGGGGCCGGAGGCCGGGCTGCAGCCGCACCCGACCATCTGGGTACCGGCGGTCGTGTCTCCGGAGCCCCGGGCCCCGCCCCGCGCGGCACACGCACAGCCGGCTCGGGGCGCCCCCACTGCCGCGCCGTGCCGCCCGCGCCCACCAGGCGGCGCCCCCGCTGCCGTGGCAGACACCACGGCCCCCAGGACTGTCCAGAGTGACTCTCCGGTCCTCCCAGGAGACGTCTGCCGCCCTCGGCTCAGCCAGACCCGGAGAGCCACCGGGAGGGCCACGCACCGCCCGTCTGGCGCGCCCGGCAGCTCCGGGGTGCCCGCAGGCGCTCCCCTAGGCCCGGCCTGCTTCTCCCAGCCCGAGCAGGCCCCTGACCGGCACCACCACAGCCTCCCCGCGCCGCCCTGCCATCGGGTCCTTGCGAAGACCTCACCGGGTCCCGCCTCCCCACGGGCACGGGGACAGGGCCGAGCCCCATGCGGAGACGCCCGCGGGAGGGAGCCCGCCGAGCACGAGGCCCCGCAGAGCCTGGAGGGACGAGCCACTCACAGTTCTGATCGGAGTCTTCTATCAGTATCCTCAGCTTCTGAACACAGAGCTGCAAGAGGAGGGGGCTGGTCACGCGCTGGTCACGCCCAGGCCGCGCGGGGCTGCTGCCCGGGCAGGAGGGGAACCAGCCGGGACATACCTGGATGCTGGCGCTGTGGCTAGGCATGCCGGAGGACAGGGAGATGAGCACTGCAACGAAGCGCGGGGGCGCGCCAGCGTGAGCCCCGCCCGCGCCACACTGGCCCCGGCGGGCGGCGGACCGGGCTGCCGCCCATCCACACCCTTGCCCCGCTGCCCCGGCCAGGCCGCCCGCCATCCCACCCCTCGGCCCTCCCCGTGGACCCTTCCACACGCGGGGGCACTCCCCCGCTCCCCAGTCCCATGCCTGCTTCCTCGCCATGACCATCACCGACCCTCGGGGACGCTCATGGCCCACACGGCAGTCACGCGTGTGGGCCCGGGCCAGTTTCCTGGGCCTCACTGAGCCTCCAGCTGCCCGTGGGTCTGTGAGGAGCCGCTCAAGCTCTGGGCAGGGACAGGCAGGCAAAGAGACGGAACCCGCAGCCCGCCAGCTCCCTCTGCCCAACAACAGGAAACTGGGCCGCAGGGACACGTGACCAGGCAGCGCAGGCCAGCTGAGTGCCCTCCCGGCCACAGGTCGCACACGGGAAGCCGCCGGGGAAGCGGCCTGAGGCCTGCTCTAGAGCCCTCGGGAAGACCGCCCGCCTGCGGTGGCAGCGGCCCGGCCTGCTTCTCCCACCCCAGGCCCCTGACCGCACCACCACAGCCTCCCCGCCGCCTGCCATCGGGTCCTGCGAAGACCTCACGGGTCCCGCCTCCCCACGGGCACGGGACAGGGCCGAGCCCCATGCGGAGACGCCCGCGGGAGGGAGCCCGCCGAGCACGAGGCCCCGCAGAGCCTGGAGGGACGAGCCACTCACAGTTCTGATCGGAGTCTTCTATCAGTATCCTCAGCTTCTGAACACAGAGCTGCAAGAGGAGGGGGCTGGTCACGCGCTGGTCACGCCCAGGCCGCGCGGGGCTGCTGCCCGGGCAGGAGGGGAACCAGCCGGGACATACCTGGATGCTGGCGCTGTGGCTAGGCATGCCGGAGGACAGGGAGATGAGCACTGCAACGAAGCGCGGGGGCGCGCCAGCGTGAGCCCCGCCCGCGCCACACTGGCCCCGGCGGGCGGCGGACCGGGCTGCCGCCCATCCACACCCTTGCCCCGCTGCCCCGGCCAGGCCGCCCGCCATCCCACCCCTCGGCCCTCCCCGTGGACCCTTCCACACGCGGGGGCACTCCCCCGCTCCCCAGTCCCATGCCTGCTTCCTCGCCATGACCATCACCGACCCTCGGGGACGCTCATGGCCCACACGGCAGTCACGCGTGTGGGCCCGGGCCAGTTTCCTGGGCCTCACTGAGCCTCCAGCTGCCCGTGGGTCTGTGAGGAGCCGCTCAAGCTCTGGGCAGGGACAGGCAGGCAAAGAGACGGAACCCGCAGCCCGCCAGCTCCCTCTGCCCAACAACAGGAAACTGGGCCGCAGGGACACGTGACCAGGCAGCGCAGGCCAGCTGAGTGCCCTCCCGGCCACAGGTCGCACACGGGAAGCCGCCGGGGAAGCGGCCTGAGGCCTGCTCTAGAGCCCTCGGGAAGACCGCCCGCCTGCGGTGGCAGCGGCCCGGCCTGTCGCCGACTCCCCCACCAGGCCAGGCCGAGCAACCCCCCGGCGGGCCCCTCGCCCCAGGGCTCCCCACACCCGCTCCCGAGGCCCTGGGACGGACGCCCCCCGGCGCCAGCCCCTGTGCCGCGGCGGCCCCGCGACGCTCACCTGCGATGACGGTGTTGACGCACTCGTAGAGGAGGGACATGGCGGACGTGCTGGGGACGGAAACAAGAGCTGGGAGGACGGGGCTGCCTGCCTCCCGTCACCCCACCAGGGCCCCAGGACACCGCCTCGGAGACGCCCGAGCCCACGCGCTCATCTGCTTCTGCAAACCCGTGACGAGAAGCCACGTTCCCCCGGGCCCCCTCTGGCAGCCCGGACCCCAGCGGCCAGTCCACAGTGACGGGGAGGGGGCCTGGCCCGCAGGCAGGCAGATGGACACGGAGTGGCCACGCGCGCCACGCCCCAGGGAGGGGCGTCCAGGCGCACCCCGCCCAGCGCGAGCCGGGCAGGCCACGGGTGCGTCCGTTCCACTTGATGGTCTCAGGCGACCCTCCAGCCCGACCCCCGAGCCCAGCAGCACCAGGGCCCGGCCGCGGGGATGGCCTGGGGACCAAGGGCCTCCCGTCAACGCTCTGCGAGCCACAGCGACTTCGTGACGACTGCCGATTTGCTGAAAACAGCAACGGGGACGTCCCCGAAGGCTCAGGGCGTGGGCTCCTGGGATCGCCGTGGGGGCTCCCGGGCGGGGGCCAGACCCCACCCACCGCAGCTCAAGAATCTGAGCGCCACTAACCCCCAGCACTGCCACGCGCACGTGAGCAGAACGCCACGGGTCTGAGCCCTCAGCCGCCTCCTGGCCCTTGCAGCTCAGCCCCCACGGTGCGGCCACAGGCACCCCAAGCTGCCTCCCACACTCCAGAACTGGCCGGTGACGCGGTCACCGTGGGCTCTTCGCCTCGGCCAGCGAGGGCCCTGTGGCCCGGGGCTGAGCAGGGCAGCTCTCCCCGCCCTGGCCTGCCGGTGCCGCCTGCAGACCAGGGCAGGGAGCGCCCGGGGCCGCGGCTCTCCCCACCCTCCCGGCCGCGCCCTCCCGCACGGCCTACCTGTGGATCAGGTTGGTGAGAGGCTCGATCAGCTTCTTGCCCAACCTTGGCTCCAAGGGGGTCAGAGCACCAAACTAGGGGACAAGAGGCTTGCGGTCACCTGCGGCAGGCACGGGACACCCAGGGCCCCCTGAGCGGCGGGAGGACACTTGCCAGTTTGATGATCTTAATGAGGACCCAGTTGTTGGTGGAGGAGGTCATGACGCACTCGTAGAGGAGGGACATGGCGGACGTGCTGGGGACGGAAACAAGAGCTGGGAGGACGGGGCTGCCTGCCTCCCGTCACCCCACCAGGGCCCCAGGACACCGCCTCGGAGACGCCCGAGCCCACGCGCTCATCTGCTTCTGCAAACCCGTGACGAGAAGCCACGTTCCCCCGGGCCCCCTCTGGCAGCCCGGACCCCAGCGGCCAGTCCACAGTGACGGGGAGGGGGCCTGGCCCGCAGGCAGGCAGATGGACACGGAGTGGCCACGCGCGCCACGCCCCAGGGAGGGGCGTCCAGGCGCACCCCGCCCAGCGCGAGCCGGGCAGGCCACGGGTGCGTCCGTTCCACTTGATGGTCTCAGGCGACCCTCCAGCCCGACCCCCGAGCCCAGCAGCACCAGGGCCCGGCCGCGGGGATGGCCTGGGGACCAAGGGCCTCCCGTCAACGCTCTGCGAGCCACAGCGACTTCGTGACGACTGCCGATTTGCTGAAAACAGCAACGGGGACGTCCCCGAAGGCTCAGGGCGTGGGCTCCTGGGATCGCCGTGGGGGCTCCCGGGCGGGGGCCAGACCCCACCCACCGCAGCTCAAGAATCTGAGCGCCACTAACCCCCAGCACTGCCACGCGCACGTGAGCAGAACGCCACGGGTCTGAGCCCTCAGCCGCCTCCTGGCCCTTGCAGCTCAGCCCCCACGGTGCGGCCACAGGCACCCCAAGCTGCCTCCCACACTCCAGAACTGGCCGGTGACGCGGTCACCGTGGGCTCTTCGCCTCGGCCAGCGAGGGCCCTGTGGCCCGGGGCTGAGCAGGGCAGCTCTCCCCGCCCTGGCCTGCCGGTGCCGCCTGCAGACCAGGGCAGGGAGCGCCCGGGGCCGCGGCTCTCCCCACCCTCCCGGCCGCGCCCTCCCGCACGGCCTACCTGTGGATCAGGTTGGTGAGAGGCTCGATCAGCTTCTTGCCCAACCTTGGCTCCAAGGGGGTCAGAGCACCAAACTAGGGGACAAGAGGCTTGCGGTCACCTGCGGCAGGCACGGGACACCCAGGGCCCCCTGAGCGGCGGGAGGACACTTGCCAGTTTGATGATCTTAATGAGGACCCAGTTGTTGGTGGAGGAGGTCATGAGCTTGAAGAAGAGCGGGGCCAGAGACAGGTAGTTCTTGGGGTTGCGTCGGGCCAGCTCGCAGATGACGTTGACGGCTGCGGACTGGACCCCTGGGGAGGGCGGGCCCCGACAATAAGGGGGTGTCCTCGGGGTCCGGCGGTGCCACCGCACGGTCTGCGGGCCCGGCTCACCCCACCACCTCTGGGGGGTGCCCCTGCAGGGTCGGTCACGGCGGGTGCTGGACACCCGTCCCACAGAACAGCCCCCGCCTCCACCGGGGCCGCCCGCCCGCCCCGCCCGCCGCCCTGGCTCCTGCTTCGTGACCACCGCTGTCCACAGTGTGATACTCGGGGAAGCACAGGGGGCTCTCCCGAGACAGGCATGAGTCAGAGAAGACATTTCGCTATGTCTGTGAGGCCCAGGGTCTCGCGGCAGAGGAGTTCAAGAGAGGCAGGCAGGAGGCTGCGTGAAGCCCGGCTGTGGGCCTGCGGGCCAGGCTCCAGTACAAACACGGGCAGCAGACGGGCAGGCGGGTCTCCCAGGGAGCGAGCGCGCTGTCCGCGGGGCCCAGCAACAACGCCGCCCTGGCAGCAACGATGCCCCCAGCATCCAGGGCTGGGCGCTAAAGCCCACGCCACCCCCCAGAAGCAGGGCGGCCGGGGGGCGGCAGAAGGCAGGTCTGCCCCTCGTGGTGCCCGAAGTGAGGAGGGGCCGTGGGGAGAGGCGAGGACGGGGTCCTGGGACCCGGCACCCCTCTGCCAGGCACCCCCAGACGCGGGCCCGCATGGGCCCTCCTTCACTCAAACCAACACACCGGGGTCGGGGTCCTCCAGCTTCTCCTTGAGGCGGGGAAAGGCGGGGCGCAGGGACTCGGGGTACTTCAGGAACACCTTGTACATGATCAGCACCGCCTTCTTCCGGATGTAGGGCTTGGTGTGCGACATCTGCGGCGGAGGCCACGGTCCCGGCTGACGCCCGCCCCCCTTCTTGCCACCGCCCGACTTGGGTTGGGGGACAAGAGGCTTGCGGTCACCTGCAGGCACGGACACCCAGGGCCCCTGAGCGCGGAGGACACTTGCCAGTTTGATGATCTTAATGAGGACCCAGTTGTTGGTGGAGGAGGTCATGAGCTTGAAGAAGAGCGGGGCCAGAGACAGGTAGTTCTTGGGGTTGCGTCGGGCCAGCTCGCAGATGACGTTGACGGCTGCGGACTGGACCCCTGGGGAGGGCGGGCCCGACAATAAGGGGTGTCCTCGGGTCCGGCGGTGCCACCGCACGGTCTGCGGGCCCGGCTCACCCCACCACCTCTGGGGTGCCCTGCAGGGTCGGTCACGGCGGGTGCTGGACACCCGTCCCACAGAACAGCCCCGCCTCCACGGGGCCGCCCGCCCGCCCGCCCGCCCCCTGGCTCCTGCTTCGTGACCACCGCTGTCCACAGTGTGATACTCGGGGAAGCACAGGGGGCTCTCCCGAGACAGGCATGAGTCAGAGAAGACATTTCGCTATGTCTGTGAGGCCCAGGGTCTCGCGGCAGAGGAGTTCAAGAGAGGCAGGCAGGAGGCTGCGTGAAGCCCGGCTGTGGGCCTGCGGGCCAGGCTCCAGTACAAACACGGGCAGCAGACGGGCAGGCGGGTCTCCCAGGGAGCGAGCGCGCTGTCCGCGGGGCCCAGCAACAACGCCGCCCTGGCAGCAACGATGCCCCCAGCATCCAGGGCTGGGCGCTAAAGCCCACGCCACCCCCCAGAAGCAGGGCGGCCGGGGGGCGGCAGAAGGCAGGTCTGCCCCTCGTGGTGCCCGAAGTGAGGAGGGGCCGTGGGGAGAGGCGAGGACGGGGTCCTGGGACCCGGCACCCCTCTGCCAGGCACCCCCAGACGCGGGCCCGCATGGGCCCTCCTTCACTCAAACCAACACACCGGGGTCGGGGTCCTCCAGCTTCTCCTTGAGGCGGGGAAAGGCGGGGCGCAGGGACTCGGGGTACTTCAGGAACACCTTGTACATGATCAGCACCGCCTTCTTCCGGATGTAGGGCTTGGTGTGCGACATCTGCGGGCGGAGGCCACGGTCCCCGGCTGACGCCCCCGCCCGCGGCCCACCTCCCCGTCTAGCTTCCAGCCCGCCCCGCTCGCCCCACACCTGCCCACGCTGACCCCCACCGCCCGAGGCTGGCTCCCCACAGCCCCTGGCTCCCGAGCCCCGCCCCCAAGCCAGGGCACACAGAGGTCTCCTCCGAGGCCCCGACCCGGCCTGCCCTCCGGAGACTCAGCCTCCAGCTCACGGCCGTCACCAAGCCTGTCCAAGCGCCCGACGCTGCCGTGCGCATCCGCACGAGGCCCCCGGCGCTCCTGCCCGCCCTTCCGCCCCCAGCTCTGGCCACGAGGGCCTCTGGCCTCCAGGTGAGCACGCTCCTCGCCAGGCCGGCCTGGAGGCCCGGACCCGAGACCGCCGCCTGCCCCGGCCCAGCGCCAGGGCCTGGGAGCCGCTCACGAGCGCTCTCCCGAGGTGTGCGACCGCCTCCGCCTCCTGAAGAGGCCTGCTGACCCGGCTCCGGGCGGTCGCTCGACCGGCCAGTCTCTGCCGAGTCTCGCCGGGAAGGCCAGGGACACGCTGCGGACCCGGGAGTGGGGCGGGCTCGGACACGCCGTTCCATTAGGCCCCGGGCCCGGGCGCCGCCCAGACGCACAGCCGAGGCGGGACCACCCGCACGGCGAGCGGGGCTCGGGGTCCCTCCCGGGAGGGGCGGCCCGTGCGGCGCGGCAGCTCTCTGAGGTCGGTGGTATCTGTTTCAGGGCCAACCTCAGCTTTATTTTCATTTATTTCTTCATTTTCATTGGCGTCGAGAGCCACTATTTCTAAGAACACGTCTGCACCTCCTAGCAAGGCCCGTGCGCCCTGGAGACCGAGGCTGGCCGGGGAGTCTGCCTCCTGGATGGACGACGGCACCAAGCGACAGACGGCGCCCAGACAAAACTAAAAGGCGTCCTGGACGGAGACCACCCGGCCACGCTGCCTGCCGAGCCCACAGCCACGGCCACCGCGCCTCGGCAAGGACCCAGCTGACCTTGACCTCAGCCGGACCCCGCCTCAGCCCCAGGAGCACGCCAGAGGGGAGGGGAGGGCCAGGCCCACCAGCTGGCCCGGGCGCCCGGCTCGCCCCGGGAACCCAGGGCTTCCTGCCCATGCCTCGATGGGACGTTACAGCCTCGCGAGGTCTTCCCAGCACGCGCGGGAGCCAGGCCCAGGGGGACGGCTCCCAGACTCACCAGGGTCATGACGTCGTTGGCCAGGTCTCTGGCAAGATCCGGGGTGACAAAGCAGGCCAGGCCGGTCAGCGCGACGCCCGTGTCGTACTGGCTGGGGCTGCTCAGGTCCTGCAAGGGAAGGGGGGTCTTGGGTGGGCGCCGCCAGGCCCGCCCGGCCTGGGCCAGAGGCAGCTGGCGCAGCTGTGCAAGGAGCAAGAGCTCCCGGCGGCCACAGAGGAGCTGGACGGCGGAGGGGACACGAGCGTGCGGTGCGGCAGAGCCGGGACCCCCGTCACAGAACGGACCGCGACGGCACTCGGCGGGCAGGAGCACCAGCTGGAGAAGCGCCTGCCCGCCCGACGCCCAGGCGGCGGCCCCGGCTCAGCAGAGAGGGCGCCTCCCCGAACTCCATGCGCAGGAAAGGGCGCGCCCGAGGGCGTCCAGAGAGGCAAGCCTCCAGCCCGGGCCACGACACGGAAACGCAGGCGCAGAGCTCCCTGCAGCCCCGGCCGGGCAGAGCGGGCCTCGCGGAGCCCCACGCGAGCAGCAGCGCCTCCCGGGTGCGCAGGGGCACAGAGCGCCGCCCGCAGCCGGCCTGCCCCGGGCGCCCGCCCGGAGCCCGGTCGCCCACCCGCTGCGGGGCGACCCCAGCGGCTCCTGGGCCCCTGCCCCAGCCGTCTGAGCCGTGGACCACAGGCTCCTGGCAGCTCTGGCCGGGGCAGGGGCCTCTGATGCCCTCTGACCACGTGCCAAGGTGGAGACAGGCTGCCGAGCCCCGGCCAGGCGGCGTGGAGGGCCCAGCGCTCCGGCCGCAGAGCGCGGAAACCACTCGAGGCCGAGAGACGCTCACACCCGCCAACACCCGGGACCCCGTGGGAAGAAGGTGCCCCCGAGAGGGATGGGGTGGAGAGGAGAGACCCAGGGTGGCCTTCCCACCCGAGAGGAGGAGCCTCGCAGCCCCGCCCAGGCTCGCCCTGGGGCCCACCTTGCGGATCTGGTTGGTGGTCAGCATGATGACGTCGGTCCCTTCATGAAAGCACTGGGAGGCCGCGAGGTAGCCGATCCGCTGTGAGCACAACAGACGGAGCCGTCGGGGTGACCAGGAGACTGGCCACACGGCCCCAGGCGGCGGGCACCCCACCCCACGTGCGTGCTCTCTGGAACGCAGTCTGTCAGGGCGGCCAAGCAGACCCCAGGGCCACGGTGCCGTCCTCGCCGCCGGGAGGAGTCTCACAAATGGGGGGCCCAGGCTCCCATCTCAGGGGGATGAGGTGGCCCGAGGGCCCACCTGCCTGTGCAGGTGACACCCCCACAGCCAGGGCTCTGCCCACCTCGGCAGACACGGCAGCCCGCCCCCTCAGTCGCCCACGGGGCGTGCTCCTAGGAGGAGCCGGGGCGCCCCTAAGCAGCTGCAAGCAATGAGGACCACTGTCTGGAACATTCACTAAAGCAGAGAAGCGCTAGCCGTCCCGGCACCAGCAGGAGGGCGCCGTCTCAAGCCAGCACGAGGCGGTCCCCAAGACGCAGGAAGCGGCCGCTGAGAGACACGGCACAGCCGACGGGGTGGCCTCGGGGGACGACCTGCGTCCGCGTGCTTTTTCGGGAAGGATCACAAATTTAACTGTATCACCAAGTGCGTAACCCCTACAAGCCCTAATTTCACAGACACGGCTTAAAATGGGAAGGAAAACGTGGTGTGAACGGTACTAAGCAAAGACCCAGCCGTGCGGAGGCGTGACGGGAACGGGTCCCTGGCGTTTGTGGCCGTGTCCCCTCCTAGCCCACTCCCGCTGCAGGAATGCCGCCTTCGGGACCCAGGAGCCCCTCCCACGGGGCGGGGGCCCCACCGCGAGCTGGCCCCTCACCTTGAATGTGAACTTGGAGGCACTCATCACCTCAATGATGTTGAAGGCTGCCCAGCTGATGTCATAGCCCAGCATCTGCAGCTGCAGAGAGAGGCGGGCTCTCAGGCTCCCACCAGCCCCCAGAGCCCAGGGGAGTCCTCTCCTGCTGACAAGCCAGTTCCAGGACAGGTTAACAGCGAACCCTAAAATAACCTCTGACCAACTCCTGCAGCTAAAACACCTGGGGCCCACCTTGCGGATCTGGTTGGTGGTCAGCATGACGTCGGTCCCTTCATGAAAGCACTGGGAGGCCGCGAGGTAGCCGATCCGCTGTGAGCACAACAGACGGAGCCGTCGGGGTGACCAGGAGACTGGCCACACGGCCCCAGGCGGCGGGCACCCCACCCCACGTGCGTGCTCTCTGGAACGCAGTCTGTCAGGGCGGCCAAGCAGACCCCAGGGCCACGGTGCCGTCCTCGCCGCCGGGAGGAGTCTCACAAATGGGGGGCCCAGGCTCCCATCTCAGGGGGATGAGGTGGCCCGAGGGCCCACCTGCCTGTGCAGGTGACACCCCCACAGCCAGGGCTCTGCCCACCTCGGCAGACACGGCAGCCCGCCCCCTCAGTCGCCCACGGGGCGTGCTCCTAGGAGGAGCCGGGGCGCCCCTAAGCAGCTGCAAGCAATGAGGACCACTGTCTGGAACATTCACTAAAGCAGAGAAGCGCTAGCCGTCCCGGCACCAGCAGGAGGGCGCCGTCTCAAGCCAGCACGAGGCGGTCCCCAAGACGCAGGAAGCGGCCGCTGAGAGACACGGCACAGCCGACGGGGTGGCCTCGGGGGACGACCTGCGTCCGCGTGCTTTTTCGGGAAGGATCACAAATTTAACTGTATCACCAAGTGCGTAACCCCTACAAGCCCTAATTTCACAGACACGGCTTAAAATGGGAAGGAAAACGTGGTGTGAACGGTACTAAGCAAAGACCCAGCCGTGCGGAGGCGTGACGGGAACGGGTCCCTGGCGTTTGTGGCCGTGTCCCCTCCTAGCCCACTCCCGCTGCAGGAATGCCGCCTTCGGGACCCAGGAGCCCCTCCCACGGGGCGGGGGCCCCACCGCGAGCTGGCCCCTCACCTTGAATGTGAACTTGGAGGCACTCATCACCTCAATGATGTTGAAGGCTGCCCAGCTGATGTCATAGCCCAGCATCTGCAGCTGCAGAGAGAGGCGGGCTCTCAGGCTCCCACCAGCCCCCAGAGCCCAGGGGAGTCCTCTCCTGCTGACAAGCCAGTTCCAGGACAGGTTAACAGCGAACCCTAAAATAACCTCTGACCAACTCCTGCAGCTAAAACACCAGGGTCACACCCCACAAGGACAGGCAGCCGGCAGGCCACACATCTCCCTTCTCTGACGGGGCGCCAGCACTGGGCGCTGGTCCTGGCTCACCCCCACCAGGAACTGCGGGGCCGACCCCCAGGCTTCCAGGCCCAGCCCGTGGGGGAGCCACAACGGCGAGGGGTGCTCTCGTGCCGCCTGTGGGGGAGGCCCGCTGGACGGGCTCCCACGTGCCCTGCGCCGCGTGACTGGCGCCGACACCTTGGCCTCCGTCCCGAGGCGGCCAAGGCCTGGGGCAGACGGCCTCGTCCGCGTGGCGGGATGGACGGCAGAGGCTGGGCAGCCCCGGCCCGGCGGGGGAGCGGCCGGCACTCACGTAGGTCAGCTTGCAGACCGCGTTGGCTTTCACCGCAATGTTGTCCTGCTTCAGCTCCTGCTTGATCTCATCGATGCACTGAGAGATGTATTTTGCCTGAAAGAGAAAAGGATTTGAGGAGCTGCAAGGCTCTGGCTGAACCCAAGGGAGGCAGACCGCACACAGTGTGCGCGTCCGTCCACACGGACGTCGCAAGAGGCAAATCCAGAGAGTGGGTGCCTGGTCGCCAGGGCCCGGACGGCGGAGGGGACAGACAGTCTCGCGTTAAACAGGACATCTCTAATCCCCGGCGCGGGGCCCCGCCTTCCCCCTCCTGACGCACACGGCCACGCCCGCACGCGTGCAGGGCTCTGCGTGGACACGCGTGTTCAATCTTCCTGGGTTTCCTCATTCATCCAGCACTTGCCCTAAAACACCAACCACAAGTTACCCATCACGCGGCCCAGAGCCAGGCACGTGCCCACGGGGCGCAGGGCTCCCAGGACACGTGGACGTCACCGTGGCTGTCCCGAGAGGACCAGTGCCTGCCCACCAGGGCTGGGGGCGGAGGAGGGGAAGGAGGCCTGCGACCCGGCCAACGGCAGCACTGCCTGAACCGGCCAGGGGAGCGAGCACCGCACCTCCAAAGTGGCTGCCCCTGCCTCCAGCCTCAGCCCAGAGCTCCAGGGCCCAATACTCCACGACCGAGCCAGACAATGGAACATGGGTCACCGGATCCTTCCAGCAGGCTTCCAGTTACTGATCTCTTGGCGCCTCAGCCCCGTCCCTGTGCACAGATGACCCCTTTCTGCACGCTGGACCGGCGTTAATGATTTACAAGGGAAAGAACAGAGAGACCACGCCAAGCATGGAGAAGCTGGCCCAGCCGGCACAGGTCTGCAGCCCCCAGGGGCAGACAGGCTCCTCCCACACGCCGGCTCCGGGACAGCAGCTGGTCAGCTGGTAAACGGCTTTCGGGAGGCCAGGCAGAGTCCCCTCCCAGTGACATCTGAACAGCCGCCCTCGGCCCAAGCCTCCCCCCGCGCTGTCTGCAGAGGCCTCTCCCCTCAGCACAGGGCAGGAGAGCCCGGGGGCCCGGCCCGGCTTTGCTCCTGGCAGACGCAGCTGCTGGGACCTGACGGGGGTGGGGGGGAGGGACATGCTCACTTGGACGCCAGGGCTCTGCCCTCCCCAGCACACCGCACACAGAGCCGCCGCCTACAGACAAGCTCCCTGCTCTAACACACCTGAACACACGCTGCAGGGACCACGCCATCCACAATGCCCTGCCACCGTCCGTGTGTATTCAGATCTGAAGTAGGAGGGCTTCCCTGGTGGCGCAGTGGTCAAGCATCTGCCGGCCAATGCGGGAGACACGGGGCCGATCCCTGGTCCAGGAAGCTCCCGCATGCCTCCACTAAGCCCGTGCGCCACAACTACGGAGCCCGTGCTCCCGAGCCAGGAGCCACGACGGAGCCCGCGTGTCCGAGAGCCTGTGCCCCCCAGAGAGGGCACCCAACGAGAGCAGTCCCACTCGCTGCGACCAGAGAAAGCCAGCGCACAGCAAAGACCCAGCGCAGCCGAAAGTAAGTAATCAAAAATAAAACTGCTTAGCTTTTAGAAACAGGAACACATAACCTGCGTCCAAAAACAAAAAGAGGACCCTGGGGATGGACTGAACACACAGGTTTCAACTCAGCAACTGTAAGCACGCTCTTGGAACAGACAGCAAGCACGCCCATGGCAAATAAAAAGAGCAGGCACCTCACAGAGAGGGGTGGCACAGCTCCACAGAGGCCCAGGCGGGGATCCCGGGGATGAGAAGCCACATGGCCTGGAAAGGGGGCAGGGGCGGAGGGCGGCGGCGTGGCTGGGGCACGAGAGGCACGAGAGGCACGAGGGAGACCTGGCCCGCCGTCTGAAGCCAGCAGTCAGAAAAGGGCACAACGAAGGCACAGCGTGTGCACACCGGGGTCCCAAGAAAGGAAGGACAACATGAAAAACTAATGGCTCAAGCTTCTCCAATTTGGGTGAAAGACATCCATTCACAACTTGAAGAAGCCCAGAACCGGCACCCCAACAGGAAATACACAGGGAATATCCCATCCAAACACATGGCAGACAAAGTGCGGAAAACTGAAAATAAGGCGGGAGCCTTCATTCAAAGTAGCCAGAGGAAGGCGGAAGCCAGGGAGCCTGGAGGCGTGGGGGCAGCGAGCCTGCTCCTCAAGAGCATCCCCGGGGTCCCAGCCACGCCCAGAGGGAGGGGCTGGCCCGAGGAAGGCAGGCCCTGCAGCAGAACCAGCTTCGGCCACAGCACAGGTGCGCAGGCTTGTGTTCGCACAGGCAGGACAAAGGCGGGAAGGGTTATCAAATATTAAAGGGATCTGGTTCATACTCACTCAGCAGTGTTTAAATATTTATCTAAAGCAGAATCACACAAAGCTAAAGTAAGGAACATGGGAAAAACGATCAAGTCTCTGTAGTCTTATTTACAGAGTATTGCTAACAAAGTAGTACTCAGTCCCCCTTTTCCAAAAAGAAACACACAGGGCTTCCCCTGGTGGTCCAGTGGATAAGGACACCGCCTTGCAGTGCAAGGGGCGCCGGTTCGAGCCCTGGCCTGGGAAGATCCCACATGCCGCGGAGTGGCTGGACCGATGTCTCCAATCACCGAGCCAGAGCTCTGGAGCGCATGCGCCCAGAGCCGGCGCTCTGCAACAGACGCCACCGCGATGGGAGGCCCACAGGAGCCAAAGAACAAAGAAGGATGGACTGAACACACAGGTTTCAACTCAGCAACTGTAAGCACGCTCTTGGAACAGACAGCAAGCACGCCCATGGCAAATAAAAAGAGCAGGCACCTCACAGAGAGGGGTGGCACAGCTCCACAGAGGCCCAGGCGGGGATCCCGGGGATGAGAAGCCACATGGCCTGGAAAGGGGGCAGGGGCGGAGGGCGGCGGCGTGGCTGGGGCACGAGAGGCACGAGAGGCACGAGGGAGACCTGGCCCGCCGTCTGAAGCCAGCAGTCAGAAAAGGGCACAACGAAGGCACAGCGTGTGCACACCGGGGTCCCAAGAAAGGAAGGACAACATGAAAAACTAATGGCTCAAGCTTCTCCAATTTGGGTGAAAGACATCCATTCACAACTTGAAGAAGCCCAGAACCGGCACCCCAACAGGAAATACACAGGGAATATCCCATCCAAACACATGGCAGACAAAGTGCGGAAAACTGAAAATAAGGCGGGAGCCTTCATTCAAAGTAGCCAGAGGAAGGCGGAAGCCAGGGAGCCTGGAGGCGTGGGGGCAGCGAGCCTGCTCCTCAAGAGCATCCCCGGGGTCCCAGCCACGCCCAGAGGGAGGGGCTGGCCCGAGGAAGGCAGGCCCTGCAGCAGAACCAGCTTCGGCCACAGCACAGGTGCGCAGGCTTGTGTTCGCACAGGCAGGACAAAGGCGGGAAGGGTTATCAAATATTAAAGGGATCTGGTTCATACTCACTCAGCAGTGTTTAAATATTTATCTAAAGCAGAATCACACAAAGCTAAAGTAAGGAACATGGGAAAAACGATCAAGTCTCTGTAGTCTTATTTACAGAGTATTGCTAACAAAGTAGTACTCAGTCCCCCTTTTCCAAAAAGAAACACACAGGGCTTCCCCTGGTGGTCCAGTGGATAAGGACACCGCCTTGCAGTGCAAGGGGCGCCGGTTCGAGCCCTGGCCTGGGAAGATCCCACATGCCGCGGAGTGGCTGGACCGATGTCTCCAATCACCGAGCCAGAGCTCTGGAGCGCATGCGCCCAGAGCCGGCGCTCTGCAACAGACGCCACCGCGATGGGAGGCCCACAGGAGCCAAAGAACAAAGACGGATGAAAATGGAGAAATGAAGGACCAATAGAAGTGGCCTGCCAGCTCCCCTCCCTCCCCAACCTGACCCCCACCCAAAATAAATAAATAAATCTTTAAAAAAAAAAAAAAGAAAAGAAACACACAATGGCCAGGGTATACAGACGGTCTCGGCCCAGGAAATTACACAGGCAAATGTGGGAGCAATTACAGAGCGCCTCAGACCACCCCAATGTAGCCACTGTCACAAAAAGCGAGTCACACAAAGTGGCTGCTGTCCTACAGCCCGTAACAGTCCCAGTCACGCTGCTCCGTCACCTGCTGAACCGCAGCAGCCCCGTGCCCACAGCGGCAGGTGCACACCTGAATACCTCACCGTGGGAGCTCCCCGGCTGTCCAGCGACCAAGGCTCTGGGCTCCCAGTGCAGGCACCCAGGTTTGATCTCTGGTCAGAAAACGAGATCCCACGTGCTGCCGCTAAGACCTAGTGCAGCCAAATAAATAAAGAAGTAAATTTAAAGAACACTTTTTGCACAAAAAAAAAAAAAAAAAAAAGCTGACCATCATCTGAGTCTTGAATCAGCCCTCCTTTGTTTGGCGGGTGGCGGGAGGCAGGACCTCTGGGGGCCTCCCTGGAGGCTCAGACGGTAAAGAATCCGCCTGCCATGCGGGAGACACGGGTTCGGTCCCTGGGTCAGGAAGATCCCCCGGAGGAGGGAAAGGCCACCCACCCCAGTGTTCCCGCCTGGAGGGTCCCACGGCTCGTCCGTGGGGCGGGAAGAATTGCACTGAGACGTTCGCTCACGCAGGCCCTGGGCTCCCAACCAGAGCCGGAATCCGGACCCTCGACAGTGAGAGTGCAGAGTCCTCACCACTGCGCCAGCAGGGAATGCACAGCAAGCCGCATTTTTGCTGGCGGAGGGCCTGCCTCCGCGCTGTGGACAGCACGACCGTGGAAGTTTCTCAAAGTGAGACAACAGTGGCATCTGCGGCACCGACGGCCTCGTCTTCTCCTGAGCGTGTCTCCACCGTGTGCGACGCCGTCTGCTGGCGCGCTCCCACAGGCGAGCTTCCTTCCCCGTTGGAGCTGATCCTCCCAAACCCATCCTCAGCTAAGCTATGTAACATTTCTACATGCTTTGTCGTCATTTCCACAATCGATCACATCGTGTCTTACGTGGCCCAGGCTCGAGGACCCCCAGAACAACAGCGAGAGTGAACGTGAGAGGCTGCTGCCCACAGCCGGCCGCCACACCACACACAGCAGGGACGTGGCTGAGAATCCCCAGAGCGCGATGCGTGGAGGAATGGCGGCGACGGGCTTGTGCACGCGGGCCAGCCACGGGCCTTCCACTTGTGAGAGAGGCAGAGCCCGGGAAACACGATCAAGGGAAACGCGGTGACACGGGGTCTGCCTGTATTAAAAACGAAAACTAGAAGCATCTTCAGATCTGAAGTGCACGTGGCCACACATCACTGACGCGTTTTTCACAAACAGTGGTTGGTGACGTGAGCGTGATGAAATGCCCACCCCTCGGCCGGTTCTGAGCAGCGGCGCCTCACCACGGAGCGCACGGCCTCTCCACGGAGCACGCAGTGCTGAGACAGATGTGCAGTCCGGTCTGGGGACGAACCCAGTGGCTGGGATAAAACAGCCATTCCAACCCTGTCTGCTCCGAGGAGCCCCTGGGTCACTTAAACACCCCAAGACCCCTAGGTCTGCCCCAGAGGAGTGGAGGCAGACCTTCAAAGGTTGGCCAGAGAAGCTGCCCTTGACCATGGAGGGCGGGCAGGCTGAAAAACCACTCAACCTCGACCCTGGAGTTTCTTTCAAAGACCTTTCTTAAAGAGCAGTTTCGGGCTTCCCCGGTGGCTCAGACAGTCAAGAATCTGCCTGGAACACAGCAGACCCCTGGGTCGGGAAGATCCCATGTAGGAGAAAAGGGCAACCTACTCCCATATTCTAGGCTGGAGAATCCCAGGGACGGGGAGGCTGGCGGGCTGCAGGCCACGGGGTCACAGGGTCAGACACGACCGCGTGACGATCACTTTCACTTCAGGGTCACAACGGGACGGACCGGCAGGTAGGGGTGCCCGGCGCCCGCCCCCACACGCGGTCTCCCCAGCAGCGAGCACGGATCGATGAAACCCCACGGACACGTCACCACCGCCTGCTGGGCCAGTGTTCCCCACAGTCTGGGACACGGGCACACGGGTGGGCACCCAGCGCCCCGGGTCACAGAGCAGACTCACGGCCCTGAGCCCCGCTGGCCGCCCGCGCACCCCCTGCCCACCGCCACCGAGCCCCCCACAGCCTTTTCCAGAAGCCCCCAGGGCGGGATCCACAGCGCGCAGTCTTCTCAGGCTGGCTCCTCCCACCGAGTCACACGCGTGTAAGGTGTCTCCCCGCCGCCGGCCGGCCGGCTCCTCAGCCTGAGCAACACAGCGTCGTCTGGACGACGCAGCCACCTGATCCTCTTGCGTCCCTTGACCCTTGACATTTCCAAGAGGTTCTCTCCGGATCATCTCAAATACGTGGGTGCTGCCACCATCCGCAGCTCGGGCCCAGAGCCCCTCCACTCTGCCCTCGTGAGCACCAGCCCGCAGTCCTCAGACGCGGGGGAGAGGGCACGCTGGACGCAGCTGAGGCCACCGGTGACCGGTGTCCAGTCCCAGACCAATTTCTGAAGGTGTTATGACGGGACCAGGGAGGGCCCTCTCTGTCGTCCCTCTGCCTTTTCCGCTGCTGTCCACACTGACCACCTCCACGAGGACACACACCCTAACCCACCCAGGCCGTCCACGGTCATGAGGACTGCGGGCTCCCAGCATGCCGTCAGGGGGGCCCCGGCCCCGAGTCCGCCTCGGTCACCGTGCCTCCTGCCCTCCATCTCCCGGAGCCGTCAGGCAGCTGGGCGTCCCCAGACTCGGTCCTCACCGCTGCCACCACGCACGGCGCCCGGCCTCGAGTGCGCCCTGGAGCCCTCCCCCGTGTCAGGGGACACACACGCAGAATGAGCCCCGAACCCCGAGGAGAGCTTCACGGAGGCTGCAGCCAGCGCCAGGCCGAGGAAGGGAAGGGAGGCAGGCCCGGGGGCTGCTGCTCAGAGCAGGAGCTGTGGAGCCCTCGAGGCGGCCACGGCCCGCCCAGAGGACCACGCGGCCGGGCAGAGACGCCGGGCAGATGGCCCAGGTGGCCAGCAACAGGCCAACGGTAAGTGAGCCTGGGTGGGTGGGGACAGACCATGCACCCGTCCAGAAGGAAAATGAACAAGCCACAGTGCCCCGGCCCACAGAGAGCGACCCCCTCCCATCTCGGGGGTGCTTTAACCAACCAAAATCCCCCCCAACCCCAACTGCGGAGAGTTTTATGGAGACTTCATCACCAGTAAATACATCACCCATCGGCAGCTCCATCGGCAGCCCCTCCCTCCTCTCTGGAGGCCTGCGGGGCAGGGTGAAAGTTCCAAGCTTCAAACCACAGCCTGGCTTTTCTGGTGCCCGGACCCGACCAGAAAACCGCAAGGGACCCAGCGGCACGGGGCCAGGGACCAGCGACAGAGACCGAACCCCAACCAGGGCGCTCCCAGCGCCTTGCTGCTCGGGACACCACAGAGGCTCCAGAGCTCTGGGACAGGAGCAGGGACAGTGGCCTTCTCATCTCACAGCAGCACAGGTCCAACAACATGGCGGGCGCCGGGGACAAGGGGCACTGTGGGAAGAGCCAGCACAGGGAACACCGGGAAAATTTCCATATCAACGTGGGTCAGGGGATGCTGCCCCCGGGGGCCACCTGGCCGTATCTGGGGACATTGTGATTATCAAGACTGGGGTGGGGCTTCCCTGGCGGTCCAGTGGGTGAGGACACCGCCCTGCAGTGCCAGGGGCGCCGGTTCGATCCCTGGCCCGGGAAGATCCCACGTGCCGCGGAGCGGCTGGACCGATGGGTCCAACTACCGGAGTGCATGCGCCCAGAGCCGGTGCTCGGCGACGAGCAAGGCCACTGCCATGGGAGGCCCACACAGGCCAAAGAACAAAGATAAATAAATGAAAGATAAACAGCAGTGGCCAATAAAAAAAGACTGGGGTGGCCTGGCATCAAATGGGAGGGCCGGAGACGCTGCTCAACACTCCGCGGCACCCAGGACCGCCCCAGCCCCAACGTCAGCGGTGCCACGGGGCGACCCCGACTTTAGTAACAACTAGTGTCTTCTGCTCCCTGTCTTCCCTCTCCTCAGGAGAGGGTCAATAGGAGAAGCCCTCCAGAAGAACCAGAAGCACCGCCCCAGACACAGCGGGGGCTTCAGCAGCTGCCCGGAGGGGGGCCCCAGCCTGCCGCGCCCTGAAGACCGAGGAGCCCACGCCTCCCACATGGGCTGGACCCCAGGCAAGGGCCGTTCCTGAGGCCAGAGGCCCGAGAGAGTCGGTGCTCCACGCAGCGCCATCTTAACCCCCAGCCACGCCCCATCTCAAAACTCCTCTACCGGCAGCCCCGGGGACCCGCGGGCGCTGGCTCCAGACCCCCGACGCCACCGACGTCTCAGCCGCCCCCGTTCCTTGTGGAAACGGCACGCACACGACACACACGTCCTCCCGCTCACCGCGGCTCACCACGCGACGCCGCGCAGCGCCCGGTCCTGCCACGCGCCGTGCGCTCCTGCGGCTGGCCTGGCGTGGGGCACGTTCCAGCCCTGCTTCTTGGAGCTTTCCGGAATTTTAGAAAATATACTTGCAACCACGCTGGTGAACGCAGACCCTGCAGACCCGCAGAGCTGACTGTGCACAATGGGGACTGAAGTTTTTACAATTCAGACACGTGACTTGCGGGAGTGAGATGCTCAGACCCCCACCCAGAGACCGACACTGCGGGGCGTCCCCCGGGGAACGAGCTGGGGCCCAAACAGAACAGCAGGCGCCCCCTGCACTGCCGCGGGGCACCCACACGCGGGCCGGGCCTCGGGGCACGCGGTGGGCCCAGACGGCAGTCTGGAGGATCTGCCCAGGCAGACATAGCCAGACAGACAGACAGACCGCCTTTCCCTCAGCTCTGGGCAGGGAAAACAATCCCCCATTTAAAAAAAAAGAAAGAAAGAAAGAAAGAAAGAAAACCATCCCCCACACCGTTTTCTGGAGAGAAGTACTTTACCTTTCCACTTGTATAAACACTGAGCTTAAGACAGAAAGTTATGGCCATGATTTTAGAAGACTGAAAGAAAAAGCTTCCCCGAAAACATCACATGTACTTGTAACAACCCAATGTTAAAAGCCCTTTGTTTTCCCAGTTGTAGGCAAGTTTCAGATGCAAGGAGGCTCCCAAGTGACTTTCCCCACCTGCCACAGGACCTGCGCTGAATCTTAAGGACAGGAACAAACTCAAGCACCCTGGAAACACGTGAATCACCCACTATTTTTCAGACTTCTCCGATTCGCTGTAAAAAGCACGTGTTTCCATGGCAACCCCACTCACAGGCATGGACACGGCTGGTATCACAAGCGGAAGCAAAAGCTTCACCCAACAGCAGTTACTGCATCGGGGTCCGGACTTTCTGGTCTCTTCTCTGGGGTGCTCACAGAAGCCTGCACTACCGACGTTCAGCACGGTGGGGAGGGGTCGCCGCCGCACGTGACGGGGGGGCTCGCCCCAGTCACCCAAGGAGGGCCACGAACCTGGACTCGGATCTCCCAAACCTCGCGCGCTAGAGCACACGCCTTTCCACCTGGCCTCTGCAGTCACGCCAGGCCGGCCTCACACTGAGCTCTGCCCTAAGTGAGCTCGGAGCGGAAACCGACCGCTGCCAGAGTCCTCCCTGGAATGCAGGGGCGGGGGACTGGAGGAGCAACCCCACAGCCTCCTGCTGTGCTCCCCCACATCTGGAGCCCAGTCAGGACCCCCAGATCACAGCGAGGAGACCCCGCGTCCTGAGGCCGCCGCCCGCAGGAGCTGCCCCCAGGCCGGGGCAGTGTCTGCACCCCCAGGACGCCACACGAAACCGGCTCTGGGGATCAAGCCACCCATCCCCACCAAGTTCGCACCGCCCGAGATGACTGGGGGAGCCCTGAAAAAGCAGACGCCCCAAGGGCAGCACGCTCCCCCCCCCCCACCCCCGGGACAGACCCCTCCTGAGAATCCCGGAGCCAACGGGAGACCAGGAAACCACCAGAGCAGAGAGGGCCATCTGAGGGCACAAGCGCCTTCCTAACACGCTGAGCCAGGCCCGAGCCCGAGATCCGAAATGCAGGCCTACCAGCTCTTCTTTCAAAGAAAAACTAAAGGTCAGACCATCACAAGTGAACTAAAGTTCATTAGATTTGTGAGCAGCCCAGCCGGCGAGGGCTGTCAACAAGACGCAGAACCTGAGTGCAGCTAGACTGGGGGCGGGGGTGGGATGGGGGTGACAGAAACGAACCAAAATAACCTAATTACGTTTCAGCGAGGTCACACCCATTCTGGAAAAGTGCAACAGAGGGGCAGAACCCAGGCTCTGGGCAGGACAGCGCCCGCAGCTCCGGCTGCCTCCCGGCGACTCCCTTAGCGTCCCTTCCTCTCTCCCGCGGCCACTGTGACCGGCGGGGGGGCACCTGCCGCTGGAACCTGCGCGGCCTCCAAGAGCTGCTCTCCGGCCGCGCAACGGGGGCTTTCTCCAACCTTCCGCAGCCTAAGCGAAGGCTCGGGTCTCCCTCCCCGGCGGCCGGCGGTCCGCTGGCCACTCACCGTCCCCGTTCTTCCTAAATCTAGGTCACAGGCTGGGGGGAGGCGGGAGGGACGGACACGGAGCCTAGTCGATGCCGACGTGGCCGCTGGGAACCCTTCTGCCCTCTGGCTTTCGGGTGTCCCGCGGACGTCCGCTTCCCCATTCCAGGACCCCTGGGCGGCTTCCCGATTTCGGCCCAGGCCGCCGGCCGCCGCACCCCCGGCCCGCTGGGAGGGGCGGCCCCAGCTTCCCGGGGGCTCGAGCTCCCTGCAGGCCCGGCCCAGCTCCCAGCCTGTCCCTGACAGCGCTCCCTTCGGGGTCGGCCCGCGGAAGAGGACGGTCCCCCGACCCGGCGGCCGGCCCGGGGCTCTGTCACACACTCGAGGCCGGAGGCCCGCCGCCGGAGGGCTGAGCACCTGCCACGTCCCTCCCGACCACCCTCGGGAGCAGGAGGCGGCCCCGACGCCGGGCGGGGAGACCGAGGCTCCGGGCGGGGCCGCGGGCGCCGCGAGCGAGGCCTCGGGGCGGGCCGGGGCCAGCGCCGGGAGCCGGGCCGGGCTGGGCGGGGGTCCGGGCGAGGGCCCGGCCCGGGGCGGCGCGCCGGAGTCACCTCATCCTCCTTGTGGTTGCGGATGCCGCGCACCAGGTCCTGCAGGTTCTTGTCGAACATGCGGTCGATGCTGCCCTTGACCATCTTGAGGGCCATCGCGGCGGCCGCCGCCGGGCTCGAGCCCCGGCAGGCCCACGGCCGGCTGCCCCGAGGGGGCCCCGGGGCCGCGCCTGCCGCCCGCGGAGCGCTGCGCTGCCGGCCGCCGCGGCGGGGCGGGCTCCCAGGCCAGGTCGGCGGCGGTCGGCGGGGCGGCGGCGGCGGCGACCTGCCCGGCAGGCCGCGCTCCCCGCGACTCCCGCTCCGCGCCGCGCCGCTCGCAAATGGCGGACAAGATGGCGGCCGGTCAGCTGACGGCGGGAGCCCCGGCTCGGCGGCCCGCCCCCGGAAGCCCCGCCTCCCCGCGAACCCCGCCCCTCGCCCCGAGACGCCGCGTCTCCCTGACGACGCCAGGCCGCCCAATGGGAACGCCGACAACGGCCTCCGGGCTGCTCCGCCACGCCTCCTCCGGAGGAGCGTTCGTCCCCCTCATAGGTCGGCGACCGCCGGGACTCCACCCACTTCCTCGTTCCGGAGCGTAACCACGCAATCCAGGCGCGTCTTCCTTGCCCCGCCCCCAACGATGTGACAGCTGTGGGCGCGGCCTTCCGTGGGCGGGGCGCCCACGTGGAGCCTCCTGGAGAGGTTCCTTAAGAACCTAGCTCCGCCCTTTCTGATTCTAAAAGCTGAAGGTGTCGTAGAACCTCCAATGAAGACTCTTGGGCTGACCTATCCTGTGTCTCCTGTGACATGGGCAGGTTAGAAAGATGGTGGGCAGGAGGAGAAGGGGACCACGGGGGATGAGATGACTGGGTGGCATCGTGGACTCTGGACATGAGCCTCAGCAAACTCTGGGAGATAGTGAAGGACCGGGAGGGCAACCTGGTGTGAAGCCGCCGAGTCTGACACGACTGAGCGACTGAACGACAATGGGAATTAACGTACCGCATGGAGAAACTGCGACTCCGACCTAGGACTGCAAGCCACTCACTCGTTCAGCTCACAGTTACTGAGCGCCTACCGTGTGCCCGGCCTGGCAAGTGAGTGAGACACACTCGGTTCCTGGCCGCTAGGATCCACCATGAAGAATGCAAAACAGGCGGCCACAAACTCGAATAAGATAGGACTGACACATGCACCTGACAAAGGACTTCTATCTACAATATAGTTGAACAGAAGATAAAGCAGAATCGAACAAAAATTCCTGCCAATCGTGAAGAAAAACACAACCCGGTTAAAACATGGCACAACTTGTGAATACGCACTTCACAAAAGAAGAGATGCAGATGGCCTATAGGATACCCTATGTCAGGAAAAAGCAAAATTAAACCACATTGAGGGGACGCCGCTAGTGGTCCAGGGGTTAGGACTCCAGGCTTCCACTGCAGGCAGCCTGGGTTCCATCCCTGGTCTGAGAACTAAGGCCCCACACTGTGGGGTGTGGCCAAAAATTTTATAAAAATTGATTGTATCTTTTCAAGCTAATATACATATGCCTTTTGACCCAGAAACTCTTATCACTGTTTCCAACAAGAAGGCATAAATGGGGCTTCCCTGGTGGCCCAATGGGTAAGGACACCGCCTTGCAGTGCAAGGGGCGCCGGTTCAATCCCTGGCCTGGGAAGATCCCACGTGCCGCAGAACGGCTGGACAGATGTGTCCAATTACTGCGTCAGAGCTCTGGAGCGCATGCGCCCAGAGCCGGTGCTCTGCAACAACAGAGGCCACTGCGATGGGAGGCCCACACTGGCCAAAGAACAAAGATGGATGAAAATGAATAAATGAAAGACCAATAGAAGTGGCCCGCCTGCCCCCTCCCTCCCCAACCTGCCCCCGCCCCCAAAAAGAAGGCATAAATACATCCATTAAAGACTTGGAAAAGAATGTTCACAGGAGCTGTATTTATATTAGCCAAAAACTCGAAACAAGGCAAATATCTATCAACATAAAAATAGATACATAAGGGCTTCCCGGGTGGTCCAGTGGGTAAGGACACTGCCTTGCAGTGCAAGGGGCACTGGTTCGATCCCTGGGAAGATCCCACGTGCCTTGGAGCGGCTGGACCAATGTGTCCAACTACTGAGCCAGAGCTCTGGAGAGCATGCGCCCAGAGCCGGTGCTCTGCAGTGGGAGGCCCACACAGGCCAAAGAACAAAGATGGATGAAAATGAATAAATGAAAGACCAATAGAAGTGGCCCCCATAAAAACTTTTAAAAAAATAGATATATAACTCTCTGGTATATCTATGCAGCAATGAGAAAGAACAAATTACTAACACAGAAAACAAAATAGGTGAAGTACACAGACACACTGTTGAACATAATAAGCCAAACACGAAAGAGCATACACAGCACGCTTCCATCAATCCGATGTTCAACTGCACGCACAACTCATCTGCGGCAGGGACTTTTCCCTGGTAATCCAATGGTTGGGGCTCCATGCTTCCGATACAGGGGGCGCAGGTTCGATCCCTGGTCAGGGAACTAGGATCCTACATACTTTGAGGTTCCAAAAACATTGATCTATAGGGATAGGTTAACATGCATGCCCAGTTGTGTCCGAGTCTTTGTGACCCTATGGGCAGCAGCCTGCCAGGCTTCTCTGCTCACAGAATTCGCCAAGCAGGAATACTGGAGTGGATTGCCATTTCCTACTCCTGGGGACTGTGCCACCTAGGACGTCCCAGATAAGGTAACATTGTATGTTAACCAACTGGAGAACAGGAGGATAAGTGAGGTCTGGCATATCCACACAATGGATTCCTGATCAGCTGTCTAACAGAATGTAATAGGTAGGTGGTGGCTATGGGAACTGTCCTTCAACCCTACCCTAGGGAACTGGGTAAATATACGAAACACTGGCTTTCAGATAGCATTCAACAGGCAGTGAAGAGAGAACGGAAACTGACAAGCCGAACCCTAGGGTCGCCCCAGAATTCTGTCTGTAGGTGATTTCCAGGCTGTACATCAGGGAGGAGAAACACAGACTGAGCACTGAGGTCTCGTAGTTGGAGGAAACAAAGAAGTGACAGAGGTCAAGGCAGCTGGAATCTGGAGGGCGGCATGCTGGAGCACAGAGAACTATTAAGACAAACTGCTCTTAACCTTTCGTAGGGGTGCCCTCGATCTCTGGCTCAGTGTCCAACTGTACGTGCAGGAGGGAGGGGACACTTCGGGAGGCCAGGCAGAGAACAAGGCCGGGGGAGGACAATCCCTGAACGCCCGTGCGGGGCCGCCAGTCCCTGACAGCGCGGGGCGGCCAGTGGCAAAGGCGGGGAGAATTCCCTGAGTGGGGCGGGTGCTTAGTAGGACCCTCAGAAGTCTTACGCCTCACTGGAGACTGAATTCTACCTGCATACATATAGACGGATTATTTTGGGCCACAAAGCATGTGGGATCTTAGTTCCCCGATCAGGGATCAAACTCGCTTCCCAGGCAGTGGACGCATGGAGTCGTAGCCCCTGGACCCCAGGGAGATCCTGAGATTGATCTTACATCGTATTTGAAGTAAAGCACTATGCTACGAGAGATGGGAGGTGGAAATAGAAACGTAGCCTTGTAAGGGCCTCATGAGATGTGTGAAGCAGTTATGTCTGAACCCTAGTCAGAGCCACAGCGACTGGCGTGGACGGTGCGGATCAGGGGCTGGGGAGGAGGTGTTCAGTGGGGCCAAGCTCCGGTTCGGGATGATGAGAAGGTTCTGGAAATGGACGGTGGGGTGGTTCCACGGGAATGCGAACGTACTGAGTATGTGTGTGTTAGTCACTCAGCTGTGTCTGACTCTTTGAGACCCCATGGGCCGTAGCCCGCCAGGCTCCTCCATCCCCGGGATTCTCCAGGCAAGAACAGCGGAGTAGGGGACTTCCCTGGTGGTCCAGTGGCTAAGACTCCTTGCTCCCAATGCAGGAGGCCTGGGTTCAATCCCTGGTCAGGGAACTAGAGCCCACATGCAACTGAAAGATTCCACACGCTACAACTAAGACCCAGTGCAACCCAGTAAATAAATAAATTAAAAAAAAAAAAAGAGTAGTGGAGTAGGTTTCCACGCCCTACTCCAGGTGAACTTATTAGTGCCACTTAAAAACGGTTCAGGGCTTCCCTGGTGGTCTAGTGGGTAGGACACCGCCTTGCCGTGCAAGGGGCGCCGGTTCGATCCCTGGCCTGGGAAGATCCCACGTGCCGCGGAGCGGCTGGACCCATGTGTCCGATTACCGAGCCGGAGCTCTGGAGCGCATGCGCCCAGAGCCGGCGCTCTGCGACGACAGAGGCCACCGCGATGGGAGGCCCACAGGAGCCAAAGAACAAAGACGGATGAAAATAGAGAAATGAAAGACCAATAGAAGTGGCCCGCCCACTCCCCTCCCTCCCCACCCCACCCCCCCCAAAGATAAATAAATAAGTAAAATTAAAAAAAAAAAATCCTATCTTCCAAAAAAAAAAATGAAACAGGGATTTCCCTTATGGCTAGGCTGGGCTGGGTTGAGTGGTATGGCTGATGATGGACCCCACAAAGACGTGGACGTGTGACCAGGTGGGACGGAGAGCAGCCGTAGGATCCAGTGGCCCCACTCTGGGTATATATCCAGAGAAAACTTTTAATTTGAAAAGACACATACAGCCCGTGCTCACAGCAGCAGCACTGCGCACACTAGCCCAGACGTGGAAACGACCGACCTCAGCGTCCATCGACAGGGGAGTGGATAAAGACTCAGCGGACAAACGGACGACGGCACGTTATTCAGGCATCATGAACAGTAAGGCCATCTGCAGCCGCACGGATGGACCTAGAGAAGACTACGCTGACCCAAGGCAGGAAGAGAAAGACACGTATCACGTGATATCACTTACGCATGGAATCATGAGCCGAAGGCGCTTAGGTATCAGACAGCAAAAACTCCCAGACAGGAGACCAGACTCGCGGTTTCCGAGGTGGGGGGGTAGGGACAGGGAGTCTGGGATCAGCAGACGCAATCTCCTGTAGACAGAACAGATGCACAGCAAGGTCCTCCTGTCCAGGGAACTGTGCTCAGTATCCTGTGATAAACCATAATGAGAAATAACACGAAAAAGAACCTGTCTGCGTAAACTGAGCATGCTGTGCGGCAGCAATGACGACAGCACCGTAAATCAGCTACACTTCAATTCAAAAAAAAAAAAAAGCAGCTCTCAGTTGAGTGGTTGTTGAAGCCAGATTAACTCATTCTCAACTCACTGCTCCCCTGGGAGGAAATGACCCCACTTTCCAGATGAGGGAACAGCGGCATCTGAGCTGAGCTGAGCTGGTCGGGGCTAGAGGCAGAGCCTGGATTCACTTTAATGGTGAAGCCTCCTCCAAGAAGCCCTCCCTGAAGCCCCCGATTCCACAAGGCCTCAGTCTTTCAGCGGCTATGGAGCCCATACACCACAGGTGCTCACGAGGTCGAGGCGACCATGCTTTGTGGGTGCCCTCACCCCGCTCGCCCTGGATCTCTTTCCCGCGGCTGAGAGACAGGAAACCATGCTCCTAAGGTCCCCGTGGCTGATCTGGAGGTGGCTCTGCGCTGGTGGGGGTGGGGTCAACCCTTGGCCAATGTCTGACCCTGCTCCGAGGTGGGGGTGAGCCCCCACATGGGCCTCAGGCCAGCCCTCCTCCCCCTCCCACGGAGGCCAAGGAGCCGATTGGCCCACACCGCGGCCTCCGGCCACCTGCTGCTGTCTGTCTGGGGCCGCCCTCCCCACCTTCCATCCTGTCCGCCGCCAGGCCCATGGTGCCGACCGCGGGTAAGCGGGGCGTGGGGAGGCCAGGGCAGAGGCGGGGGTCCCGGGATCCGGGAGGCTGCCCCTAAGGTCCCCACTCCTGTGGCTTCCCCCACGCACCCCCAGGGGCATCCTCCCCCACTGGGCCCCTCCCCCTGCTCTTGGCCCCAGGGAAGGGTCCCCTTTCTGCCCAGGAATGGGACACACTAACGCTGGCACCAGGGACAGTGGGGACCCCAAAAAGCAGGGCTATGGGGGCGAACGGAGGGGTCTGGCTCCAGCTGTGCACAACCTCTGGTCCACAGCTGCACCTCCAGCCTCAGTTTCTTCATCTGCCCTATGGGAGCAGAGAGGAGGCAGGGACGCCAGGGCTGGGGGAGGGAGGTCCAGCACCCCTGCCCTGGCCTGTCAGGGCCAGTGTCTGGCTGGTCCTGGCTGCTCGGGCTTGAGGTCCGACATGCCGGGGGGCTGGGGGGCGGCTGGGTGCCAGGGACGGGGCTGAGGATGGTCCAGAGGAGGCCCCCAGGGAAGCACGGGCCTAGGAGGGGCTGGGTCCCACGCTGGCCTGCCCTGTTGGCCTCAGGCACCCGATAAAAATAGTCCCTGGTCTCAGAGAACATGAGCCGACCCTGGGGCCAAGGGTTCCGGTTTGGGCTCTGCGCTCACCTCTGTGCGACTACGGGCAGCTGCCAGCCCACTCTGGGCCCCACTGGCCTCTGCCGTGGGCACTGGGATGCTGGGGCCCGGAGAGGCTGCGCTGTTGACGGGGAGGGGTCCCGAGGAAGGCCTGGGTGGGGTTGGGGAGGGTGCCCGATGCGAGGGTGCCCCCAGCAGGCAAGGTGGTGGGGGAGGCCGGGAGCCCCTGCCCCCAGAGGCCGGCCCAGGCCACAACAGGGGCTCAGGCCGCCTCTTTCCCCTTCCCCCCAGCCTGACTCCGGGCCAGCGGCTGCTCCACCATCTCCATGGCAACCAGGGCCTCGGAGGAGCTGGATGGAGGCCTGGGCAGCTGCCAAGTGGATGAGGACCTGTCTGCACCGGCTGACCCCTGCGGGCCCCGGGAGGACCGGGCTCGAGGTACCCCAGAGGGCGTGGCGGGAGGAAGCCCCGCCCCCACTCACAGCCGAGCCCCGGGCTCGCCTGAGGGGCCCGGACTTGGGCTCCCGCGCTGGGTGGGCTTAAACCGCACTCCCTGTGTCCAACCCCTGTGCCCACTAGTGTCTCGGGGAGATGTGCGACAATTGCAGACAACACAGGTGCTGGCCGCACAGGCCGGGGTTCGATCTCAGCCTGCCCGTGCCCTCCGCGCTGTCTTCTGTGTCTCTGCTTTCTGCCCTGTAGACGGCGCGGGCTCCAGCCCCGCTACCAGCTGAGTCCAGCAGAGGGTGGAAGCAGCCTGGGGGGCGCCGCGAACTTGACTCTCTCTTTTCCACCGACAGGGACATCCAGGTGGGCTGACTCCAGCAGCTGGCCCCACGTGAGTCGCCGGGGCGGGTCCTCCCTTGGGGTTTCAGCCCGGGGTGCCCCTGGCGTCGGGGACGTGCTGGCCAAGCGAGTGCGTTCCTGCAGCCTCGGGGAAAGTTGGGCTTCACTTAGAGGAAGCGCCTGGACGACGCCTGTCCCCACAGGATTCTCAGGAGCGGGCAGCTGAGGGCAGCTCCCCGGGCGGTGTGGTGCCAGGCCCAGGCAGCCCTTGAATAAAAATAGTCCCTGGTCTCAGAGAACATGAGCCGACCCTGGGGCCAAGGGTTCCGGTTTGGGCTCTGCGCTCACCTCTGTGCGACTACGGGCAGCTGCCAGCCCACTCTGGGCCCCACTGGCCTCTGCCGTGGGCACTGGGATGCTGGGGCCCGGAGAGGCTGCGCTGTTGACGGGGAGGGGTCCCGAGGAAGGCCTGGGTGGGGTTGGGGAGGGTGCCCGATGCGAGGGTGCCCCCAGCAGGCAAGGTGGTGGGGGAGGCCGGGAGCCCCTGCCCCCAGAGGCCGGCCCAGGCCACAACAGGGGCTCAGGCCGCCTCTTTCCCCTTCCCCCCAGCCTGACTCCGGGCCAGCGGCTGCTCCACCATCTCCATGGCAACCAGGGCCTCGGAGGAGCTGGATGGAGGCCTGGGCAGCTGCCAAGTGGATGAGGACCTGTCTGCACCGGCTGACCCCTGCGGGCCCCGGGAGGACCGGGCTCGAGGTACCCCAGAGGGCGTGGCGGGAGGAAGCCCCGCCCCCACTCACAGCCGAGCCCCGGGCTCGCCTGAGGGGCCCGGACTTGGGCTCCCGCGCTGGGTGGGCTTAAACCGCACTCCCTGTGTCCAACCCCTGTGCCCACTAGTGTCTCGGGGAGATGTGCGACAATTGCAGACAACACAGGTGCTGGCCGCACAGGCCGGGGTTCGATCTCAGCCTGCCCGTGCCCTCCGCGCTGTCTTCTGTGTCTCTGCTTTCTGCCCTGTAGACGGCGCGGGCTCCAGCCCCGCTACCAGCTGAGTCCAGCAGAGGGTGGAAGCAGCCTGGGGGGCGCCGCGAACTTGACTCTCTCTTTTCCACCGACAGGGACATCCAGGTGGGCTGACTCCAGCAGCTGGCCCCACGTGAGTCGCCGGGGCGGGTCCTCCCTTGGGGTTTCAGCCCGGGGTGCCCCTGGCGTCGGGGACGTGCTGGCCAAGCGAGTGCGTTCCTGCAGCCTCGGGGAAAGTTGGGCTTCACTTAGAGGAAGCGCCTGGACGACGCCTGTCCCCACAGGATTCTCAGGAGCGGGCAGCTGAGGGCAGCTCCCCGGGCGGTGTGGATGCCAGGCCCAAGAAGACAGAAAAGGAGCCAGGGGCCAAAGTGGCCTCCGGAGCCGGCACCGGGAAGGAGAGGCTGAAAGCCGGAACAAGTGGGTGGGCGGCGGGTAGAGGTGCGGTGGGGGGAGGGGCCAGGATCGGCCTCGGAGGAGGCGGGTCCCGAGACGGGGGGGGGCGGGGCGATGGCCCACGCGGGGCTCCGGGCGGAGCGGCGTCCCCGGGACTCACAGAGCGAGCCTCTGCTAATTCATGCTAACACCAGCTTGAGGTGCCACTAAGCTTCGGCTAATTCCCTTCTGGAAAATTCTCTGCATCCCCGCGAAGCTCCCGAGCCGGCAGGGCTTAGTGCCTCGGCTCAGGGCCGCACAGCCGGGCAGGGCAGAGCTGACGGCAGCCGTCGGCCGGCCCCTCGCCGCCCGAGCCCAGCCCGCGCTTGCCCCCGCAGCCCCCCGGAGCCCCGCGCGGAAGAAGGCGCCGACCGCGCCGCCGCCGCCGCCGGCCCCGAGCGAGGAGCTGCCCTGGGGAGACCTGACGCTCAACAAGTGCCTGCTGCTCGCCTCGCTCGTGGCGCTGCTGGGCTCGGCCCTCCAGCTGGGCCGCGGTGAGCCTGCGCGCCGGGGCGGGTCTGTGCGCCGACTAGGGCGGTGCGCGCTCCCCGACCCGTGAGGGCGGCCCCTCGGCGGGAGTCCCTCCGCACAGGACCGGCTCTGACACCCCCCGCACCCCGGCCTGCAACGGGCCGTAGAAAGAACCCTGCCCTCCCCAGCTGAGACCTAGATGAACTCGCCTCCCTGGGCACCAGCCCTCACCACCCCACAGCCCGGGTCTTGGGTGGCCAGGAAGGGCCGCGTGCACCCCCATTCCAGAGTGCGCGGCATTTCCCTGCGCGCCTGGGTGCCCTTGCGGCCCTCAGAGAGGGGAGCACCCGGGTGCACCCTAAGTGAGGGAGGCTGGAAGGGAAGCAGTGGCGGGGACCAGGGCTTCGAGGCGCCTCACTGTATGGGGGCGGGTCCTCTTGCCCGTCCCCGGGGGGAGCGGGGCTCTAGGGCCAAGGACAGGGATGGCCACTGCGCTGTGGTCCCCGCCCCGGACTGACTCACACCCGCTCCGTCCCCTCCCAGAGGCCATGGCTGGGCAGGCCCCTGAGCCTGCCCCTGAGGCTTGGGTCCCGCCAAGCCCGACGCCGAAGGAGCCAGGCTCGCCCTTGGTAAGTAGCCCCTCCCCGGCCCCCGCTGCAGCGAGGAGCCTGAGCCACGGAATTGTGGCCGATCCCACCACCCTGTGCTTTCCTGCCTAACAGCCAAAGCCGGAGGCCTGGGCCCCTCCGGTGGGGCAGCCCGAGCCCCCAGCGGAGGCAGAGGAATGGGTCGAGCTGCCCAGGGCCGGGGAGGCTGCAGGGAAGGGTGGCAGGGAGTCTGAAGACGCCGCCGAGGAGGCGCGTGCTCCGCAGGCCAGAGGCCCCAGGGAGAAGCAGAGGAAGGAGAGGAGGCCGAGAAAGGAGCCACAGAAAGAGGAGAGGCCGCGGGCCGCCCGTGAGCCCCGGCGAGCCCCACCGCGCCGCTGGGAGGCCCGCGGAGAGGGCCATCGGCCTCGGGCGCAAGACTCCGGAGCTCCAGAGCCCAGGAAGAGGCAGGCCTGGGCCTCCCCGCGGCGCCCCGACGAGGAGGACCGGCCTCCCGGCCGCCAGAAGCGCCGCGTGGGCAAAGGCCAGAACTGACAGAGCCCCACATCCTGCGCGGGAGTTCCCCAACGTCTGCTCGACGGCCCCGCGGTTCCAGGAAAATAAAGCCAGTGCTGCGGCCCCTCTCCTGGTCTGGTCCTTCACGCCTGGACCCCAGAACCTGCCTGGGGCCTGCTGGACAGGCACGGGGAGCTGCAGGAGGTGGGGAGCTGGGCGGGAGGCAGGGAGCACTCAGGGGAGCACTCGGCCGCCGCCTCTGTCTCTGCTCAGACACCCACGTGCATGGACACCGCAGCGCGTGCTTTCTGGTCTTTTATTGGGGTCACGACCGGGTCCGAATAAATATGGGCCGGGACGGCCCTCGCGGCACGGTGAGAGGTCACCGGCAGCCGCACTCGGTGGCCACCATGTTGGGGACGTGGTGAGCGCTAATGCGCTCCTCGGACAGGCTGATGAGCAGCTTGCCGGCGTAGGCGGTGGGCACGCAGCAGGGCGGGCGCGCGAGGGCGGTGCCCCGGGCCTGCATCTTCAGCAGCAGCACCACGTGGTTGCCGTAGCGCGGGTTGCGGTCCGACTGCGGCCAGCCGCAGGCGCCCTGGCAGTTGTTGGCCTGGTAGGTCTCGGGGATGAGCACCGAGCGCTCAGCCCGCAGGTCCACGCTCAGCTCGCGCAGCGCGCAAGGCCCGTCGGCGGCCGCGGCCCCGGCGCTGCGCTGCGCCCGTGCGGAGCCGCTCCGGTCTCGCCCGCGCCACTCGGCACGCAGGCCCTGTAGCGCCTTCAGCAGCAGCAGCGCGCGGAGCGGGCCGCCGGGGCCGCCGGGGTCTCCCGGGCACAGAGCCAGCAGGCGCGCCAGCAGCGGCGGGGCGGCGGGCGGCAGTCCCGGGAGGCCGCGCAGCTCGGCGGCCGCCGCCTGGAGCTCCGCAGCCACCCGGCGCGCTAGTCCCGCTGCCCACAGCGCGGACTCGGGGCCTGGCGGAGCGGCGGGGACCCCGGCGGCGGCCGCCGCCGCGGGCGGAAGCAGCAGCAGCAGCGGCTCCTCGCCGTCCAGCAGGCGCTCCAGGGCCGCGGGGTCCGACAGGTTGACCTGGCCCTGCGGGAAACCAGCCAGCGCGCCCGGGTCCAGGGCCAGTCGCGGTGGCGAGGTTCGCGCCGGGGGTCCCCGCAGCGCCCGCACCAGGCGCGTGAGCGTCTCCAGGAAGGGATCGGCGCTGAGCGGTGCCTCCTCGGGCTCAGGGGGCGTCCTGGACGGCAGAGGAGTGGGGTCATGAGGGCGCAAGGCGGCTGTGCCCACACTCCCTGCACCGCCAGGCCCCGGGGCTGCGCGCACCTCGGCTGTGGGAAGGGCACCAGGTCGAGCTGGCCGAGCGCGGGCACCGGCGCGGACCGCGGCGCGGGCAGCAAGAGCAGGGCGGGGGTCATCCGCGTGAAGCAGCGGGAGTCTGCGCCGAACAGCAGGCGCTCCAGGGCCGCGGGGTCCGACAGGTTGACCTGGCCCTGCGGGAAACCAGCCAGCGCGCCCGGGTCCAGGGCCAGTCGCGGTGGCGAGGTTCGCGCCGGGGGTCCCCGCAGCGCCCGCACCAGGCGCGTGAGCGTCTCCAGGAAGGGATCGGCGCTGAGCGGTGCCTCCTCGGGCTCAGGGGGCGTCCTGGACGGCAGAGGAGTGGGGTCATGAGGGCGCAAGGCGGCTGTGCCCACACTCCCTGCACCGCCAGGCCCCGGGGCTGCGCGCACCTCGGCTGTGGGAAGGGCACCAGGTCGAGCTGGCCGAGCGCGGGCACCGGCGCGGACCGCGGCGCGGGCAGCAAGAGCAGGGCGGGGGTCATCCGCGTGAAGCAGCGGGAGTCTGCGCCGAACAGCAGCGCCTGCCGCTGGGCGGTGCTCAGGGGCGCGCCTGGGGCGGGAGGCGGTGCTCAGGGGCGCGCCTGGGGCGGGAGGCGCGCGCCCGTGCGGTTCAGCGGCCGGGGTCGGGAGAGCGGCAGCCCCCCAGCCTGGCCCGTCTGGGCGAAGCCTACCGTTTCCGCGGCGCCGCAGGGTCAGGGCGAGCCCAGGCCTGCGCCAGGCCGCTTCCGGGCGGTCTACCCCCAAGGCCAGGTAGCCCGAGTCCGCGGTCAGGCAGAGGCTCTGCAGACACGGAGGGTCAGCCAGGCCGACGGGGACCCGGACGCCAGCCCCGCTCTGCCTGCTGCCCGTGGCATCCCTTCAAGGTCCAGCCTGGCTTTTCTGTGAGGTCCAGTAACCACCACAACACCCCAAACCCAGGATCCTTCCCTGGCACTCGCGCTGAGCGCGGGCTCCTGGGGGCCCAGGGGGTCCCCTTCCACCCCCTGATACCTGGGCGCCGGGCAGCCCAGTCCCGGTGACAGTGACCTCTGGACCAGACCCTGGGTAGGCCAGCAGCAGCGCCAGCTCTGGGGGGCTGGCTCCTCCAGGCGGGGGCTCCTGAAACCTCAGCAAGGGTGTCGGCTCCCACGTCACTGCGGCCAGGACAAGGGCAGAGGGGGGACGCCTGAGCCACGGGCACCGAGCCCCTCCCCGAGGCCTGTCCCCTCCACCGGACGAGTGCCAACCAGAGCCTGGGGCGGCCTGGTGGGGGCGGCGTGACCTCCCGCGGACCCCAGGCCTGACCGGCTCCTGGCTTCCCTGGGACACGGGCAGCCTGGGCGGAGCGAGGGGCACGGTGGGCGGTGGGGCTGCCACCTGGGCCCTCAGGAGCTCCTTCCCGGCAGCGGATCTGAGGCGAGCGGGGACAGCAGCCCTCACGGCCTGACGTGGGGGGTGGAAGCGCTCCTCCGCGGCTCCCGGGGGGTGGACGGGGCCCGCCCCACGTACTGTGGGAGGAGGGGCTGGCTGGGAGCTGGAGGCCTTCTGGCCCCACACGGTGTCGGCCAGCGCTCGGGCCATCGGCCTCCACCCCTGGAGGCGGCTGGGGACTCTGGAGCCCCTGGTCTCGGGAGAAGGGCAGTAAAGCTGGGCCTCCCACATACCTTCCTCCAGGTGCAGGACCACCAGCCGCTGCCCCCCGGGCTCCCCCAGCCACGCCTGCAGCCGCTGCAGGTGGGACAGGGCCAGCTGCCCATCGCCGGGGTGGCACACGGCGAAGGTGGCCAGGTCCCGAGGGCCCCAGCGGGCACGCCGCACGGCCGCCAGGAAAGCCTGCTCGTAGCCGCGCAGGGCCCCCACCACCTGCAGGGCGTCCCCGCTCCTGTCGCCACGTCCAGGCAGGGTCACCAGGCACAGGGGCTCTCCGGGGCTGCCCGGCCAGCGGCGGGGGAGCGCCCCGTCCCAGTCCTGCTGGAGGAGCAGCGGCCCGTCGCCGGTGGTGGGCTCCCCGGGTGAGGCTGAAGTGCGGGCGGCCGCGCCCCCGGGGGTCCCCGGCCTCAGCGGAGCCCCCAGGGCCGACAGCAGCAGGGCCAGAGAGAGAGACGGACCGGCAGGCATCCTGGGAGCGGCTAGGGCTGGCCCGTGCTGGCTTATATGGGGGCGCAGGGCAGTCTGTGCCGTAGGGCAGCCCTATCTCCTCCTGGGACGTGGCCTTGGGGCGGCCGGGGCCTCCTCAAAGCCCCTTCTGTTCCAACCGGCCGCCTATCTCCCGAGAGCGACGCCGCGTGTGTGGCCTGCAGCCTGTCTCGGGCTGTCCTTGGTGAACCGCCCCCGAGGAGGGATGCGCGCAGGGCGTACGCGGTCCCGGCGGGCGCCCAGGTGGTCAGCTATCAACAACCCGGGGTCGCTGGAGGAAGGCGGAGGCCCTGGCCCGGAGGACTCGGCGGCCAGTCGACACTCGGCACTGGGTAGCGGGCCTGGCCCCAGTTCTCCCGCGCTCGCTCACGCACCTGGCCTCTAGGGCCCGTGGCGACCCCAAGGGAGCGAGCGGCCTTCCCGCTGCTCTTCCCAGAGAGCCAGCCCAGACCTGCTGCTGGCCGGCAGGGTCCGTCCTCCCCGGGGGGCTCCGGGCACAGCCTCGCCGGGGCCACCCCCGGGGTCCTGGCGGGCCTCGACATCCCCGAAGCTGCCGGAGGGCAGCCACGCACGTTCACCCGCAGCGAGCAGGGGCCGACCACCCACCGGCCGCCACAGCAGTCCAGTCTAGATCAGCAGACTCTTTAATGGGCTCTGGGGACCCCCAGCCCGGTACAAAACCTGAATTTCACTCTTGGGGCAAGACCCAGGAAAGTCAAACCAGACGCGCTGGGACGCGGGCAGCCTTTCAGTTGGCAGGGGGAGGGGGCGGAATGCTCCCAGGGCCTTCGGAAGGCAGTGGGGGCCTCAGCATCGGAGGCAAGGGCGTTGGGGGGTGCACCCCGGGATTTGAGGGGTGAACTCCAGGAGGCTGGGGGTGGACCCCAGGAGCCGGAGGATGGACCCCAGGTGGAGGAGGGTGAACCCCAGGAGGCTGGGGGTGGATCCCCGGTGCTGGGGGGTGGACCCCTGGAGCTGGTGGATGGACCCCCGGGGCCTGGGGGTGAACGGCAGGAGCTGCTGGGTGCACCCCTGGTGCCTGGGGATGGACCGCAGCAGATGGGGGAGGGTGGACCCCCGGGGCCGGGGGGTGGACCCCTGGAGCAGGGGGGTGCACTCCTGGGGCCGGAGGGTGGACTCCTGGGGCCGGCGGGTGGACCCCTGGAGCCGGGGGGTGCACCCCAGAAGCTGGGGGGTGCACCCCTGGTGCTGGGGGGTGGACGCCGGGAGCCGGTGGGGGCAGCTGAGGTGGCCCTGGAGGCCCGGAAGGCGCAGGCCCGCTGGGGCGCGCGGTGCAGCTGAACCGCCCCGAGGAGGGATGCGCGCAGGGCGACGCGCGCGGGCGCCCAGGTGGTCAGCTATCAAGAGGCCGGGGTCGCTGGAGGAAGGCGGAGGCCCTGGCCCGGAGGACTCGGCGGCCAGTCGACACTCGGCACTGGGTAGCGGGCCTGGCCCCAGTTCTCCCGCGCTCGCTCACGCACCTGGCCTCTAGGGCCCGTGGCGACCCCAAGGGAGCGAGCGGCCTTCCCGCTGCTCTTCCCAGAGAGCCAGCCCAGACCTGCTGCTGGCCGGCAGGGTCCGTCCTCCCCGGGGGGCTCCGGGCACAGCCTCGCCGGGGCCACCCCCGGGGTCCTGGCGGGCCTCGACATCCCCGAAGCTGCCGGAGGGCAGCCACGCACGTTCACCCGCAGCGAGCAGGGGCCGACCACCCACCGGCCGCCACAGCAGTCCAGTCTAGATCAGCAGACTCTTTAATGGGCTCTGGGGACCCCCAGCCCGGTACAAAACCTGAATTTCACTCTTGGGGCAAGACCCAGGAAAGTCAAACCAGACGCGCTGGGACGCGGGCAGCCTTTCAGTTGGCAGGGGGAGGGGGCGGAATGCTCCCAGGGCCTTCGGAAGGCAGTGGGGGCCTCAGCATCGGAGGCAAGGGCGTTGGGGGGTGCACCCCGGGATTTGAGGGGTGAACTCCAGGAGGCTGGGGGTGGACCCCAGGAGCCGGAGGATGGACCCCAGGTGGAGGAGGGTGAACCCCAGGAGGCTGGGGGTGGATCCCCGGTGCTGGGGGGTGGACCCCTGGAGCTGGTGGATGGACCCCCGGGGCCTGGGGGTGAACGGCAGGAGCTGCTGGGTGCACCCCTGGTGCCTGGGGATGGACCGCAGCAGATGGGGGAGGGTGGACCCCCGGGGCCGGGGGGTGGACCCCTGGAGCAGGGGGGTGCACTCCTGGGGCCGGAGGGTGGACTCCTGGGGCCGGCGGGTGGACCCCTGGAGCCGGGGGGTGCACCCCAGAAGCTGGGGGGTGCACCCCTGGTGCTGGGGGGTGGACGCCGGGAGCCGGTGGGGGCAGCTGAGGTGGCCCTGGAGGCCCGGAAGGCGCAGGCCCGCTGGGGGGCATCGGGGGCAGGGGCAGGCCTCCCGGCGGGGGCGGGGGCAGCGCCTCTGGCAGCGGGGGCCGCGGGGGCAGGCCGTTCATCAGCGGGGGCGGGGGCCGCTTCACGCCAGGCGGCCCTGCGGGGAGGCTCGGTGGGGCCGGCGGCTTCTCCATCTTGAAGTGGAACTGGAGAAAAAACTGGGCCAGCAGGGGCGGCTGAGCGGGGCCCAGGGCCTCGGGCGGGAGGAGGACGGGACGCGTGGGCCTGCGGGGACTCACCTGCTTCGTCTCACGGTTCCAGTGGGTCCAGAACTTGCCCTCGGCCTTGTCGATCTCCCGGCTCGGCACCTGCGGGGACGGGCGGGGGCGGACGTGGGCCTTCAGGACCACGGGACGGCCCGGCCCGGAGGCCTCTCTGTGTGAGAACAGGGTCTGGTCTGGGGCTGACAGTCAGCGGACACTCTGGCTCCGTGGGGAGCAACCCTGCCCCCCGAGGGAGGTCGTCCTCTACAGCTCTGGGGACAGGATACGGTCAGAGTGCCCGCAGAGCCTGGCAACAGGGACACGTCACTGCTGGGGCCACGCTGCGGTCGCAGCCTCGTGGTGGACGCCCAGCCCTGGCCCTCGCGCTGCACCGTCCTCGGCCACCCCGGTGGGAGGCGAGGGCCCCGGGCGGCACTCTGGGGTGGACAGACCCCGCGAGACCCTGCCCGCCCCGGGGGCCTAGGAGCTACCTTGAAAGCGATGGTCTCGTAGGGCTCTGCGGCCATGAGCAGGTACTGCCAGCGCCGGTCAGGGGGCTCGATCCTCTGCTCGTAGGCGGACATGAAGCGGTGGCGGGGCATGATGCCCTCGGCGATCTCGGGGTAGTCGATCTGTGGGGACAAGGCCGGTGGCAGCACTGCCTCAAGGGCTCCTGCCCTCAGGAGGGCCCCGGGGCTTTGCTCACCTGGAAGAGGAGGCTCTGCTGGCCCATCTCGGTGTCCCTCTGCTTGGTCACTGCAACACAGGCTGGGGTGAGGCCTGGCCAGGGGGGCCTGGGGCCGGGCTGACGCCTCCATGAACGAGCGCGCCGGCGGGCGGGAACCAGCTGTCGGGAGGCTGTGCCCCAGGTGCCCCCTGCCTGAGATCACCTGGGCAGGGCCAGAGGTGGGCTCCCACTGCCTGTCCCCCCAGACCACTTGAGAACAGGTGCCCGTCACGTCCAGCTCCGTGACTTTGGGCTGCTCTCCACACGGCCACTTAGGCTCAGTGTCTCCCTGCTACGCCCGGGAAGAGGCCAGATAGCTTGGATTGACCCAAAGGCCGTGTGGCCTTCCTGGGGGTGGGGCTGCCCTCGTCCTGGAGGCCCGCCGCCCAAGACCTTCGCGGGCCAGATCCTGTCTGAGGCGCCAGCCACACACAGGGTGGCCCTCTCCAGCAGGAGCGCCCGCCGGGCACCGTGCCCCCCGCCCCCAGTCCCGAGCACAGGATCCCTGCAGCCCCTGCAGAGCCGGGGTCCCCTTTCCAGGGGAGGAAGCCTGCCGGGCAGAGGCCGCGGGCGAGGGGCCGGGGCGGCGTGGGGGTGAGGGGCTGCCCACCAAGGCCAGCATGCTGTTACCTTTGTAGCCCGGGCGGCCAATCTTCACGAACTTTTTCACCTCCACCTTGACCTTCTCCGGCGCCGGCTGGGCAGGGGCCTCCTTGGCTTCCTTGGCCGCTCGCCGGGCCCTGCGGGCGCGACAGACATGGGGCTGGGTCTCTGCTCGTAGGCGGCCAAGGCCACAGCCCCAGATGGCAGGCGCACCCCAGCCCTGGCCGCCCTGGGCACCGTGTGGGGAGGGCTGGGGTCCGGCGGAGGGTCCGCAGGCAGGCGGGGGGTGGGCCGGATACTCACAAGTTGGTCTGGTGCTTCTTCCCCTGGGTGTGCGCGAGGTAGCTGCCCTGCGAGGGAGGGGACACGCGGCTCGGCACACGGTGGGCACTGCCCGACACCCCGCCCGCGCCCGCCTCGCCCACGGGGCCCCGCGCAGGCTGGTTCCGCACCAGGACTCGACAGGTGCGCTCCAGCGGGCTGCACCCAGGGGACGGAATGCCCCAGAGGGGATGAGGGCCTCGGGCAGCGGGGACAGGGCAGTGCTGGGCCTGCCAGGGTGCAGGTGGGCCAGTGGACCCTGCTGGGCGGCGGCGGGGACGCCGGGAGTGAACGTGCCCTGTGAGTCCATCCTGGGTACTCTTCTTTCCCATCATGCCTCTCTTACTTATATTTTTATCCATCTCTTCATTCTTTGGCCCGTGCGGGCCTCCCATCGCAGTGGCCTCTCTTGCGGCAGAGCACCGGCTCTGGGCACATGCGCTCCACAGCGCTGGCTCCTAACTAGACACACCGGTCCCGGCGCTCCACGGCACGTGGGATCTTCCCGGGCCAGGGATCAAACCGGTGCCCCTTGCACTGCCAGGCGGGCTCTACTCACTGGACCACCACGGAAGCCCGTGTGATTTCATCTTGGTAACACCCCAGGGATGGTGGTTCTCAAGCAGAGGGCTCCTTTGGTCCCTGGGAGCCCCGTGTCCAGGAAGGTGGGGGCCTGCCTTTAAATCAGCATGGCTGCCTGGAGTCGCGGACCAACTGTCAGAGAATGGGCCCTCTCCAGCAGGAGCGCCCGCCGGGCACCGTGCCCCCCGCCCCCAGTCCCGAGCACAGGATCCCTGCAGCCCCTGCAGAGCCGGGGTCCCCTTTCCAGGGGAGGAAGCCTGCCGGGCAGAGGCCGCGGGCGAGGGGCCGGGGCGGCGTGGGGGGGAGGGGCTGCCCACCAAGGCCAGCATGCTGTTACCTTTGTAGCCCGGGCGGCCAATCTTCACGAACTTTTTCACCTCCACCTTGACCTTCTCCGGCGCCGGCTGGGCAGGGGCCTCCTTGGCTTCCTTGGCCGCTCGCCGGGCCCTGCGGGCGCGACAGACATGGGGCTGGGTCTCTGCTCGTAGGCGGCCAAGGTCACAGCCCCAGATGGCAGGCGCACCCCAGCCCTGGCCGCCCTGGGCACCGTGTGGGGAGGGCTGGGGTCCGGCGGAGGGTCCGCAGGCAGGCGGGGGGTGGGCCGGATACTCACAAGTTGGTCTGGTGCTTCTTCCCCTGGGTGTGCGCGAGGTAGCTGCCCTGCGAGGGAGGGGACACGCGGCTCGGCACACGGTGGGCACTGCCCGACACCCCGCCCGCGCCCGCCTCGCCCACGGGGCCCCGCGCAGGCTGGTTCCGCACCAGGACTCGACAGGTGCGCTCCAGCGGGCTGCACCCAGGGGACGGAATGCCCCAGAGGGGATGAGGGCCTCGGGCAGCGGGGACAGGGCAGTGCTGGGCCTGCCAGGGTGCAGGTGGGCCAGTGGACCCTGCTGGGCGGCGGCGGGGACGCCGGGAGTGAACGTGCCCTGTGAGTCCATCCTGGGTACTCTTCTTTCCCATCATGCCTCTCTTACTTATATTTTTATCCATCTCTTCATTCTTTGGCCCGTGCGGGCCTCCCATCGCAGTGGCCTCTCTTGCGGCAGAGCACCGGCTCTGGGCACATGCGCTCCACAGCGCTGGCTCCTAACTAGACACACCGGTCCCGGCGCTCCACGGCACGTGGGATCTTCCCGGGCCAGGGATCAAACCGGTGCCCCTTGCACTGCCAGGCGGGCTCTACTCACTGGACCACCACGGAAGCCCGTGTGATTTCATCTTGGTAACACCCCAGGGATGGTGGTTCTCAAGCAGAGGGCTCCTTTGGTCCCTGGGAGCCCCGTGTCCAGGAAGGTCCCCCAGAGACAGGAAGAGGCTCCCGTGTGAGACCATTTAACTCAGCATGGCTGCCTGGAGTCGCGGACCAACTGTCAGAGAATGGGTCCTCCACCCGTGGCGGAGGACAGGGGCCTGCTCGTGACCGAGGGCCGGAGCCCAGCGCAAGCTGGCAGCAGACCGCCCGCCCCGCTGAGCCATCCCGGGGCCCCAGGTTTGCAGATGTACATCTGGGAGAGTGGAGCCACCGGTGCTGAAGGAAGTAGGCGGAAGGGGCGGCGACTGCAGCAGGCTCTGGGGACAGAGTGTCCCGAGGAGCCGCGGCGGAGCCCGGGCCGCGGCAGGACGCACCTCGTTGTTGTGCAGCGTCAGGCACAGCTTGCACTCGTAGGAGCCCAGGTGGTTCTTCATGAAGTAGGGGTCCTGCGGAGGAAGCACCCCGGTCAGGCGGCGGAGGCCACGGGGACGGGCGGGGCGGGGTGGGCGGCGCCTCTGCAGCAAGCCCAGGGGAGGGGTCTTCGGGAGTCTGCCGGTCTGGGTCTTGGAGGAGGCGAGATCCAGGGCACTGTTGCTAGTCCAGCCCGGGCGGGCCAGCTGGCCTCGGGCCGCAGCACACTGTGGACGCAGGCTGAGAGGAGAGGCGGGCAGGCACGCACCTTATTGATGTCAATGGTCTCCAGGGCCAGCTGCCGCAGGCGCTCCCGGCGGTCGCGATTGCTCTCGGAGGAGGAGGCCACGCCCCCGCTCCCGGTCTTGCCGCCGGGGCGATGCTGGAAGTCCATGGTGAGGGCCGGGGGGCTCTGTCAGGCCAGGGGAGAAACCTGCGGGGGCCCAGGGGCAGCTGTGAGGCTACAGGAGAGACCGCGGCCTCTTGGCTGGCCTCGCCCCTCCCAGCCCCACACCCTGGCTCCTCTTCCAATGGCTGAGGGCCCACACTGGGGCAGGCACACAGAACAAGGAAGGAGGAGAAACGGGGTGTCTACGGGGGCTGTTGGGACGGACTGGAAAAGAAGGCCCCCAGCCGAGGAGGGCAAAGGCCCAGGGACCTGAAATGGCGGAGAAGAGGAGGCCGAGTTCCCACTAATTAGTCCCACCTCCTCCAAGAAGCCTTCCATAACTGCCCAAGCCCCCGCCGTTCACTCCCCCGAGCCCGTGTCTACACTCCCTGCCTGCAGCCGGGACTCTCCTTTGCTTCAGCGGTACACCTGCTGGAAACAGAACACAGCTGTCCCCAAAAGCAGACAGATACTTAACTACCCCCACGTTCTAGCGCACAGCAGGCCCTGTGGGAGCCTCAGAGAGGCGGGGGTGAGGCCAGGTCCATCAAGGCCCACCCGCTGAGCAGCAGGCTCCGTCCCCCAGCCCGGCCTGTGTCCAGAAGTTGGGAGACCTGGCTGGAGTCTCCAGCCCAGGGGAGATCAGCAATCTTTTCTGGGGAAAGAGGGCCAGAGACACCATTCTCAGACACTGAAAGGTGAGACCTTCAAAACCCCAGGCCCACTGCGCTCACTAGAGGCTCTCCACACAGAACATGTAATATAGACAGGTGCAAAGAAACACGGCGGAGAAAAGACGACACTTGGTGAAAAACTCGACACAACATGTTAACATCCTTGGACAGCAGAAGGTGTTCTCCCACAGCTCAAAACTAGAGCACGATGCCAGGGGTGAGTACGGCCATCTCACACCAGACAAACCATTTAAAAGCAAAGACATGATGAGCCTAACACCGTGCTGATGCGAGTGCTTGAAGGCAAGAGTCAAAGCTATGATGAAACAAAAGAAGCCAGGGGCCTCCCCGGTGGCTCAGGGGTGAAGAGCTCGCCTGCCCGTGCAGGAGACACGGGTTTGATCCCTGATCCGGGAAGATCCCACAGGCTGCGGAGCCACTCAGCCCGTGAGTCACAACTACGGAGCCTGTGCTCTAGAGTCTCAGAGCTGCAACGATTGAAGCCCGTGTGCCCTAGAGCCCGAGCTCCACAAGAGAAGTCACCACAACAAGAAGCCTGCTCACCTCAACCAGAGAGCAGCCCCCACTCCCTGAAACCAGAGAAGTGCCTGCGGCAGCCATGAGAACCCAGGGTAGCCAAAAATAAATAAACAGAAAAATGAACAGTAAAGCATCAAGACAACAGGAGGCTAAGCAAGAAGCTACACTAACCTAGAGATCTGACAGAACAAGGCATGGCTGAAACACTGTACTTAAAACAGATCCAGGGCTTCCCCTGGTGGTCCAGTGGGTAAGGACACCGCCTTGAAGTGCAAGGGGCACCGGTTCAATCCCTGGCCTGGGAAGATACCACGTGCCGCGGAGCGGCTGGACCGATATGTTCAATTACAGAGCCGGAGCTCTGGAGTGCATGCGCCCAGAGCCGGTGCTCTGCAGCGACAGACGCCACCGCGATGGGAGGCCCACAGGAGCCAAAGAACAAAGACGGATGAAAATAGAGAAAGACCAATAGAAGTGGCCCGCCCGCTCCCCTCCCTCCCCAACCTGACCCCCGCCCAAAAATAAATAAATAAAATCTTAAAAAAAAAAAAAAAAAACAGATTCAACCCACAGGGACCTCCTATGCAGCACAGGAAACGGCTCCCCGCTCTGTAATGAGCCACGTGGAAAAGAACAGGAGAGACAATGGATGTATGTACACTTTTTTTTTTTTTTAATTTTTTTGGGGGAGAGGTGGGGTGGGGAGGGAGGGGGCGGGCGGGCCACTTCTACTGGTCTTTCATTTTGTCTATTTTCATCCATCTTTGTTCTTTGGCCCGTGTGGGCCTCCCATCGCGGTGGCTTCTGTTGTCGCAGAGCACCGGCTCTGGGTGGATGCGCTCCAGAGCTCCGGCTCGGTGATTGGACACATCAGTCCAGCCGCCCCGCGGCACGTGGGATCTTCCCAGGCCAGGGATCGAACCAGCACCCCTTGCACTGCAAGGCGGTGTCCTCCTCCACCTGACCACCAGGGGAGCCCTGTATGTACACTTATAACTGATCCACTCTGCTGTATACCTGGAGCACAACGCTGTTAGTCAACTACAGTCTAATATAACATAAGAACTAGAACAAAACACAGGGGATATTATCAAAGGAACAACCTAAAAAACACACCAAAAAAACCCCTCTCGGATAACAGACCATAAAATTTAACAGCACTGAATGATACTCCAGTATTCCCTCCTGGACACAGGAGCCTGGCAGGCTACAGTCCATTCGGTCACAAAGAGCTGGACACGACTGAATGACTTTTATTAACTAAAAAAAACCCTGGAAAGTTTTTATGAGATTGAAAAAAACAGAAAAATTCAGAAACCATAATGAGATGGCATCCTTCAGAACACCACTCAACAGGTAAGCTGCGGGGCAATGCCTTCCACAGTTCCCACCGAGGGCCTTCAATCCAGCATCTGACGCCCGTGCTTCTGACTGAGGACGAATAAAGGCATTTTCAGCAAAATGAGGGCTCAAGCTGAGCAAATGAGCGGACTTCTTCAAAAGCTGCCTGCGGAGTTCTGACAAAGAGGCAATGGCTAGACTGAAAAGAGAAGCTGGCTCAAGGGAGCCCGGATAGAGGGTTCTAGAAAGCTACTCAGGTGCCAGGGGGGCTCCCCTCCTGGAGGAAGACGCCAGCTCCGAGATGGAGCTCTGCACGCTGAAAAGGAAAAAAAGGCCCCTATTGGTTTAATCTGTGGGAAAATACAACCGACAGGCATGCGGAGAGCCAGCTCATCGAAGAGCCCGATGTCGGGGACGACTGAGGGCGGGAGAAGGGCCGACGGAGGGCGAGTCAGCGGACCCGAGTCTGAGCAAGCTACAGAAGACGGGGAAGGAGAGGGAGGCCTGGCGTGCTGCAGTCCTCGGGGTCGCAGAGTCGGACACGATTGAGCGACTGGAAAGTACGACTGACGATCTACAGCGCACGCTCAGGATCTGTAAGCACATCCAGGCTGGAGGGGTGGGGAGGGAAGAGGAAAGAAGACCCCCGCAGTCGCGGTCGGGAGTTCAGACCCCGAGTCGGCTCCCGTATTTGGCCGGTGACGAGCCCGGCCCGGCCGTCTCGAGCTGCCAAAGGCGGAAGGGAGAACGGGCCGGGCACCCGGAGGAGCGAGAGAAGTCCCTGCACCCTGGGGCTTCGCTCGCCAAACGGGCCCAGCTAACGGGCTCCGGGGGCGCGGGGCCGGGCGCTCCGCCCCTGCGTCTGCTTACTCCCGGGTGAGCCAGGAACCAGGACCGCCGCCACCCCCACCCAGGACAGGAGCCAGGGGACCCCCGGACCGCAGAGCCAGCCAACCAACCGGCTCAGGGAAGGCGCCCCGACCCGACGGGCCTCTGCAGCCGGAGCTCCCCGGGCGCGGAGAGAGTCGGCGCCCGCCCTCAGCCCAGCGCTCGCCCACTCCCCTCCGGGGAGTCCCCGGGGCGGCCGCCCGACTTCCGCGCCTCTCCTGACACTCACCCGAGACTTCGTCTCACGCACCGACTCCCCACGCAACGCCTTCGTCTATCCCGCCGCCGCCACCGCCGCGACGTCGTCCTGCGCACGCGCGCCGCGGGCTTAGAAAGCACTTCCGGGGTCAGAAGGGCCGGGGCCTTCCGCGTGCGCATGCCCGGCCCGCCCAGCGGCGCGGCGAGGCGCTGGTAGGCTGGAGAACGTCAAAGTGCGCGTGCGCTCCAGCTCTCAACGTCCTTCCGATCGGCCTAGCTCGCGCGGAGCCCGTTCTCGCGGGATGTCGACTTGCGACTCGCCTCCCATCCCCCTGCACCGGTTCGCTGATGTAAGGAGCGCGACCGATTGTGGGGACTCTTTAGTGTCCCCATCCCGGGTCCACCTCGTTGCATGGTCACATAAGACCCTATTGACTTTGCCTACAGTCCTGTTTGCTCTAAGAGTGCTCTGAGCAAGCTACAGAAGACGGGGAAGGAGAGGGAGGCCTGGCGTGCTGCAGTCCTCGGGGTCGCAGAGTCGGACACGATTGAGCGACTGGAAAGTACGACTGACGATCTACAGCGCACGCTCAGGATCTGTAAGCACATCCAGGCTGGAGGGGTGGGGAGGGAAGAGGAAAGAAGACCCCCGCAGTCGCGGTCGGGAGTTCAGACCCCGAGTCGGCTCCCGTATTTGGCCGGTGACGAGCCCGGCCCGGCCGTCTCGAGCTGCCAAAGGCGGAAGGGAGAACGGGCCGGGCACCCGGAGGAGCGAGAGAAGTCCCTGCACCCTGGGGCTTCGCTCGCCAAACGGGCCCAGCTAACGGGCTCCGGGGGCGCGGGGCCGGGCGCTCCGCCCCTGCGTCTGCTTACTCCCGGGTGAGCCAGGAACCAGGACCGCCGCCACCCCCACCCAGGACAGGAGCCAGGGGACCCCCGGACCGCAGAGCCAGCCAACCAACCGGCTCAGGGAAGGCGCCCCGACCCGACGGGCCTCTGCAGCCGGAGCTCCCCGGGCGCGGAGAGAGTCGGCGCCCGCCCTCAGCCCAGCGCTCGCCCACTCCCCTCCGGGGAGTCCCCGGGGCGGCCGCCCGACTTCCGCGCCTCTCCTGACACTCACCCGAGACTTCGTCTCACGCACCGACTCCCCACGCAACGCCTTCGTCTATCCCGCCGCCGCCACCGCCGCGACGTCGTCCTGCGCACGCGCGCCGCGGGCTTAGAAAGCACTTCCGGGGTCAGAAGGGCCGGGGCCTTCCGCGTGCGCATGCCCGGCCCGCCCAGCGGCGCGGCGAGGCGCTGGTAGGCTGGAGAACGTCAAAGTGCGCGTGCGCTCCAGCTCTCAACGTCCTTCCGATCGGCCTAGCTCGCGCGGAGCCCGTTCTCGCGGGATGTCGACTTGCGACTCGCCTCCCATCCCCCTGCACCGGTTCGCTGATGTAAGGAGCGCGACCGATTGTGGGGACTCTTTAGTGTCCCCATCCCGGGTCCACCTCGTTGCATGGTCACATAAGACCCTATTGACTTTGCCTACAGTCCTGTTTGCTCTAAGAGTGCTCCGGTCCGTCCCAACGGCTTCCGGAACCCTTCCGCCGCGCGCCTGTGATTGACAGACTGAGCGTCTCGGGAGCGCGCAGGCGTAGTAGCTCCGGCTGCGCTTCCGGGACCGCTCCGTGGGACTCTTTTGGCGCCTGCATAGACGAGAGCGGGGACGGCGGCCGGGAAGGCGCGGCCGGCGTTCCGCGTTCTGGGTCCCGGCGGCGCCATGCGCTATAACGAGAAGGAACTTCAGGCGCTGTCTCGGCAGCCGGCCGAGATGGCAGCTGAATTGGGCATGCGGGGCCCCAAGAAAGGCAGCGGTGAGCGGCCCGGGACGCCGGAGCGAGCGGGCGGGCGGGTGGCTGGCTGCGGGGGAGGTGGGCAGCTGCTGAACCCGCGCGAGCCCGCCTTGTGCCCGCAGTGGTGAAGCGGCGGCTGGTGAAGCTGGTGGTCAACTTCCTTTTCTACTTCCGGACGGACGAGGCGGAGGTAGGGCGGCGGGGAGGACCGCGGCGGCAGTTAGGATCGGGGTTTGGATTCAGGGTTTGGATTCAGGGTTTGGATTCAGGGGCGGGGCAGGGTCGTGGCCCGGAGTCGGGACGGGGCGGGGTTTGGGGGCGGGGCGGGGTTTGGGGGCGGGGCGGGGCCTGGCGGGTTCCCGCAGTCCGCCTCTGTGCGCCTGTCTGTCCTCAGCCCATTGGAGCCTTGCTGCTGGAGCATTGCAGAGTCACCCAGGAAGAGCCCAGCAGCTTCTCCATCAGTGAGTGCGGCCCGGGGCTGGGCTGCTGGACCCCGTCCCACCCCTGCGCGGCCCCGCTGAGTCCCCGGAAGCGGAGCCCAGCGTCCCGGTTCCTCCTGGCGCAGGGCCTGGGCGGAACGCACCCGTCCAGGTCTCTTCCTAGCCGCCCCTGGACGGGGCGCCTTTGTCTTGTTGGGGAGCACTGCTTTTCCGAGTGCCTCGCTGCGGCCGCTCCGTTTCTCCCCTGAGCAGGACCTGTGCTCGTGAGCCGGGAGGGCTTTCTCCTGGGTCTTTTGCAACAGGTCTGCACGGGATGATGGGACTTCTGCTAGTCTCCTGGGGTGGCGGCAAGATAGTGCCACCGACTCGGGGGCTTAAACAGCGGAAATATGCTCCTCGCAGTCCTGGGGGCTGAGAAGTCTGACTTCAGAGTGTTGGCGTGGCTGCTTCCTTCTGAAGGAGAATCTGCCCAGCTACTAGGGTTCGCTGGCAAAGCTTGTCTGGTGGAAGCGCCTCTGCCTTCGTTTTCTGGGGTTTGTCCCTTATGGGGTCGTGTCCAGGCCTCGGTTTTCCCAACAGCCACGGTCCTGTTGGATTAGAGGCTCACCCTCCTGCAGCGTGAGCGCAGGGTAACCACTTACAGCTGCCTAGACCTGCAGCGACTCCACATCCAGATGAATTCCCTGTCCTGGGAAACCTGTTTTAAGACTCGAACGCTTTTGGGGAGACACGATTTCACCACAGCAGGCTGTTGGGAAGCAGCGAGCCCCGGCCAAGGCTGGAGGAGGTTGAGGCCAGGGAGGGAGGGAGCGGGAACACATAGGGGCTGCCTCCCCGCACAGGCTTCCTGGAGGACCCCGAGAGGAAGTACCACTTCGAGTGCTGCAGTGAGGAGCAGTGTCGGGAGTGGGTGACGGCTCTGCGGCGTGCCAGGTGGGGGCGGGCCGGGGCCCGGGGCGGGGGCGGGGCGCAGGCGGTGCTGCCGGCTCACTCAGCTGCCTCCCCAGTTACGAGTTCATGCGGAGGAGCCTCATCTTCTACAGGAACGAGATCCAGAAGATGACTGGCAAGGTGTGCCTGGGTAGCAAGGGGTCGGGGCCGGGGCCGGGGCTGGGGCTGGGGCCTCCTGGGCCAGGCTCATGCCCGCCTCGTCGTCCCCCCACGCAGGACCCCCTGGAGCAGTTCGGCATATCAGAGGAGGCCAGGTTCCAGCTGAGCGGCCTGAAGGCATGAGGCTGCCTTGAGGCCAGGTGGGCTCCTCCGCCGTCCTGTGGCTGGCAAGCCGTCTCGGCCCCAGGTTTCCTGGCCAAGCCTCCACTGGCCGTGGGAGGTGTCTTGGTTTAAAAACATCAGACGCCCCAGCGTGGGCAGGGGCTGCCTTGTTGGCGAAAGCCCTCAGCAAGCTCCCTCTCGACACACTGGGACCCCTGGACTGGTTTGGTACCTCGGTGCCGCCTGCTGCTGCCAGGGGACCAGTGCCCCCTCCCCAGAGCTGTGCCCGGCCCTGGGGTGTGCACACCCAGGGGCTGGCAGGCACCCCTCCTGCCCTGGACAGGCCGAATGTATGGAGTTAGGTGATGCTGTGAAGGGTGTGGGCCGTGCTGGGGCCGCTGTGAATCCCCGCTGAAGGGGCAGGCCCCGGCCGGACACCTCTAGGCAGAGCTGGAAGGCTTGCCCTGGGGTGGCCAGTATGTTCTGTTCCAATAAAGGTACCTCTTTTCCACGTGGGCCCGTGGTGTGGTGAACGCAGGGAGGAGCGGGTCCTCTGGTCCTGCAGGGTCACAGCCGCTCCCGGGGCCCGTGCGGCCCTCCCCGGGCTCGTGGTTTAACTGCCTGGGAGGAAGAGTGGGGAGGCCTAAGCCAGAGCCGCGAAGGGCAGGGGGCTGGGCGTCGGTGGTGGTGACGCCCCTAAGAGGTTGGTTTTGCTCATGCAAGAGGCGGCCGCCCTGGGTGGCCTGGGCTGGTCTCAGGAGTCCGCGTGAGGAGGGGTGGGTGTCCGCGGGCGGGTCTCCCTGCCTTCAGGAGCAGGCGCGGCGGGCCCTGTCTGCTCTCCAGATCTCGGCGTTCCATCACCAGGAAGAAACACGGCCACCAGACCAGGTTCAAGTGAAAACAGGTATTTTATTACAGCGTCTGGAGATGGAAAGGCAGTGCAGCGGGGTCCCCTTGGGAACGGTAGGGAGCAGCGCCCCAGCTGAAACACAGGCTACAAGAACGAGAGCAAAGCCCACGTGCGTTACAAACCAAGGTGCACGAGGGCCGGCGCGGAGGGACATGGGCGTGAGAACAAGTCCCACTGCGGCGCGCGGGGTACAGAACAGCGGGGATCTTAAATAGGTCAAGGTCTGAGTCCTAGCTGAGCGGAGGGCCGCGCCCCTGGCCAGAGGGTGTCTTCGTCGTTAGTTTCCTGAGCAAAGCGACCGTAGCCATCCGACGTCCCAGAGAGGAGCACCCGTGTCAACAGCAGCAGTGGGGCTCCTGGGGGGCTGCTCCCCACGCCGGGCGCCCCAGCCCGTCCCCCTGGCAGTGCACCCAGGCCGGGGCTGGAGGGGGGGCGTGGAGAAGCGGAGCTGGCCCGGCTCGGGGCGGGCCCTGGGGGCGGCCGTGGTCCGCGCAGTGTCTGTGTACAGTGTCGGTTATCCAGATGCGGCTCCCGGGCAGCCCTGCAGCTTTCTGGGGAGGGGGCCTCGGAGAGGGGGGTGGGGGGGGGGGCAGGACAGCACCATCTCGCCACCAGGAGCACCGACCTGGGGCGGGGCGGGTGGGGGCCACAGGAGGAGGGCTCCCGACGGCCTTGGGGCCGCTGAGGGCCTGCGCCTGGAGGGGCGGGTGGTGGTGACGCCCCTAAGAGGTTGGTTTTGCTCATGCAAGAGGCGGCCGCCCTGGGTGGCCTGGGCTGGTCTCAGGAGTCCGCGTGAGGAGGGGTGGGTGTCCGCGGGCGGGTCTCCCTGCCTTCAGGAGCAGGCGCGGCGGGCCCTGTCTGCTCTCCAGATCTCGGCGTTCCATCACCAGGAAGAAACACGGCCACCAGACCAGGTTCAAGTGAAAACAGGTATTTTATTACAGCGTCTGGAGATGGAAAGGCAGTGCAGCGGGGTCCCCTTGGGAACGGTAGGGAGCAGCGCCCCAGCTGAAACACAGGCTACAAGAACGAGAGCAAAGCCCACGTGCGTTACAAACCAAGGTGCACGAGGGCCGGCGCGGAGGGACATGGGCGTGAGAACAAGTCCCACTGCGGCGCGCGGGGTACAGAACAGCGGGGATCTTAAATAGGTCAAGGTCTGAGTCCTAGCTGAGCGGAGGGCCGCGCCCCTGGCCAGAGGGTGTCTTCGTCGTTAGTTTCCTGAGCAAAGCGACCGTAGCCATCCGACGTCCCAGAGAGGAGCACCCGTGTCAACAGCAGCAGTGGGGCTCCTGGGGGGCTGCTCCCCACGCCGGGCGCCCCAGCCCGTCCCCCTGGCAGTGCACCCAGGCCGGGGCTGGAGGGGGGGCGTGGAGAAGCGGAGCTGGCCCGGCTCGGGGCGGGCCCTGGGGGCGGCCGTGGTCCGCGCAGTGTCTGTGTACAGTGTCGGTTATCCAGATGCGGCTCCCGGGCAGCCCTGCAGCTTTCTGGGGAGGGGGGCCTCTCGGAGAGGGGTGGGGGCGGGGGCAGGACAGCACCATCTCGCCACCAGGAGCACCGACCTGGGGCGGGGGGCGGGGTGGGGGCCACAGGAGGAGGGCTCCCCGACGGCCTTGGGGCCGCTGAGGGCCTGCGCCTGGAGGGGCGGGTGGTGGTGGCCGGGCCGGGGAAGGCTCAGGTTAGAGGCCCATCTCACGTGCTCTTTGGTGGGCGCCGCCTGGGGGTCGAGCCCCTGAGCCAGGGCTCTGCCCGCCTACGCCCAGCCCTTGCTGCTTGCCCACCTCGGAGTCCAGGCCTCCTGCCAGCACCGTCGGCCGATGGCGGCCCTTCCAGGGGAGGCACAGGTGCCACGCCGGGGGACAGCGCCACTGGCCCCGTGGAGCCTGGGGAGCAGGCCTCCTGCCCGGCGCTGCCGTGGCTGCTGTGGGCGGGCAGGAGAGGGGTCGCCCCGGCTGTGGGGTGGGGTAGGCCCGGGGCCAGCTCTCTGTGCACATGAATAAACAGCAAGGTTCCCCTCACTTTTCTTTTTCTCTCTAGTTTACTGTGTATTCATACAATCTAAAAATAAATGAAGTCAAGTCTATGAAATTTATAAATTTTCATCACATCTCTATAAAATACTGTCACCCGTCAGCGTGACTCCCCTGTAGACACCCCGGCAGCCCCGACTAACCGCCGCGTCCTGGGTCGTCACCAGCACCGGCCCCCCGGGCGCGCGGAGACGTACAAAGTAAATGCACTTGTCACGGCGGGTTCCAGACCCTCCTCACGAGCACCACTCCAAAGGGCCCTCCTCGGGGCGCCCGCCGCCGCCCGCTCCCTGTGCCAGAGGCGCGGTGCGACCCGGCCGGGCGAGGCCGTTCACAGTGCGGGCGGGCGGGCCTCCCCGGAGCCGGGGCCTTTGGTATAGGAAGGGCGGCGGGTCCGCGGGGCGGCGCGGGGCCGGGCGCTGGCGGCGCCGCCCCAGAGTCAGCACCAAGAGCGCGGAGGCCGGCCTGCGACGAGACAGCACCGGGCGGGGGCGGCCCCCGCGGCGGCCGGTCCTCAGGCGGATGGATGTCCTTACATAAATCCTCTCACATATAGTATCTACATCTCTCAATAAGTTGCCTTTACGACTTCGGTGGAATAAAATAAGTCAAGGTTGTTTATACTTTTTAAAAAACGATAAATACTTTATCTAAAACTATGGACAGTGCAGGCGGGCGCCAGGCCCCGGCGAGCCGCTCCGCAGGTCCGCGCCGCGCAGGGTCACAGTAGAGCCTGTCCTTCGGCCTGGTCTGTCCTCGCCGTCCCGCGGGCGCCCCGCGCTGACGGCCCAGCCCGCCCTTGCATAGTCTCGCGGTTGAGGTAGAAATCCTAGTTACCTGCGGACACGCGTGGGAAGAAAGGGAGCACGGCGTCAGCCCCGCGCCGCGCGGCCGGGCCCTGCCCTGGGCCAGGAGCCCGCGCCGCCGACCGGCCCGCAGCCGCGGTGGGCGGGGCCGCGGGGCCCGAGCCACGCCCACGCCCCGCCCCCGGCAGCCCCTAGCCAGGCAGCTCTCTCGGAGGCCTGTGGGCAGCCCCACGACCAGTCTGCGTGGCCCGGGAGAGGCCGGCCTGGACAGGAGGGGACGCGCCTCCACGTGCTCGGCTGCCCCCTCCAGGTCCTCAGATGGATGGCGGCCGCTGCGCAGAGGGGTCCCACCGTCCGGGCTTCTCCAGCCACCGCGGCACAGCCCGGCCCCAGGCCTCGAGTGAGGCTGTGCGCAGACCCTGACCAGGACAGGCTCCAGAGGCCTGCTGCTCACTTCCACCTCCGCACAGACACTCAGCTGAGAGCCCAGGTGGACCTGAGCCCGGGCCCGGCGCCGGGGGACGTGGGTGTGGCGCTGGGAGGGTCCCCGGACAAGCCACATGACAGAACGCGGCCCGCGGCCAGGCGCTGCTCCCCGCGGCTGTGCCCCGCTCACCCACCACCCCTCGGTCCCCGGGTGGGCCCTGTAGCTAGGGAGCCCAGCAGAGGCCATGCTCTGAGGCCCACCGGAGCTGGCCTGCGCACCGGGAACCTTAGATGCCCCGAGTTTTCCCGAGGCCTACGAGGCGTGTTCTAGGAAACCGGCCGAGAGGTCCAAGAGCACAGAGGAGGCAAAGCTGGGGCCCTGCTCGCCCACGACTGCAAACGGAGGCCGCCCGGTCCCCGGCAGCCGAGCCCCCGAGCCCAGGGCAGTGGCCAGCTCGAGCGGGGCTCCGGGGGAAGACGCCAGCCCCGTCCTGCACCTCCCGGGCCCCTCCTCGGGCGACCTGGATGCAGGTTGGCCGGCAGCAGGGCCGGCCAAGCCCGGGTTGCCTGCAGTCCTGGCCCTCGGGCTGCGCGCCTCCCGCCGTGGGAGCACAGCCTCGGCCCGGCCCCTCCGCAGAGCCCCGCCGGCCCGCCTGTTCTCTGCAAAGGGCAGCATGGCTGCCTGGTCCAGCTCCAGCCTTACCTTACAAAATACGCACTGCTAGCTAAGCAAGGTCTTTATCGCGGCTTAACCCCCGCAAGGCGCGCGGCACACGGCGGCGGCATGCCAAGGGAAACCCATACGGCGGGAGGCCCCGTGGAGCTGGCCTGTGGGATCCCGGGCGCCGCCTGGGCCAGGGCCAGCCCGGGCAGGGGCTGGTGGTGCACCGTGTAGGAGGAGTGGGACACCTTGTGCGGGAGGGAGGCGAGCTTGACGGACAGAGAGGCGTTAGCAGGCGGCAGAGAGGCGGCAGAGGAAGCGGGTAAGAAAGCGTGGTTAGCGGGCAGGGTTGCGAGGCTGGCCAGAAGCACGGGCTCAGAGTTAGCCGGGAGCAGCGCGGGGGCGTTAGGCGGGCGGGCGGGGCGGGCGGGGGCGGCCTCGGCTCCGCAGAGGGCGGGGCCTGAGAGGAAGAGGCCGGGGTGGCGGCCGCCGCCTGCAGCGGGGTTAAGCCCAGCGCGGCGCTGCGACACGCAGCCCCACTGCCGAAACTGGCTCCAAACGGATGAGCGGAGGCGGGAGGCACCGCGTGGTTAAAGACACCTGCAAACAGGAGAGAAAAACTCAGCTTCAACAGGCGGGCATCTCCAGCCAAGAGCAGCTCGCGGAGGAGGAAGCCACGCGGCTGCGTGGGCGGCGGCGGCGGTGCGGCGAAGCGCAGGCAGCGAGCGGGCCGGCGGGCGGCTCCAGGCAGGGCCCGCCCAGGCGCCCGCGGGCCAGGAGCCCGCGGCTCCCCGCGCTCCTCCCCACGCGCCCGCGGGCGGCGGGCGCCGCGGCCCCTCGCCCTGCCCCAGCGCCGACGCCGCCGGGCCTGCTGGGGAGCTCGCGGGCGCGGGGCGAGCCCGGTCGTGGCGACGCCGTGAGACCAGAGAGCCCGGCACAGCCGACTCACGCCCGAGTGCTCTGCCCACACGACCGTCACGGCTGCGTTTCGTGAAAAGGAACGAGGTGGCGGGCGCAAAGTGGACCCCAAGGGACGCACGGGCACAGCCTCTACCCCATCAGGGGGCCCTGGAAGGGAACCTGCAAACAGCGGTGGTTAAGCCCAGCATTCCAGGCGGAGGCGGAGACGGTGCGTGGACCGCAGCTCGTCCCCCAGCGGCCCCACGGGGCCGAGAGGCCGGGAGGGCCCCTGCCTACCTCCAACGGCGCCGCCGGCCACCCCGGAGAAGCTGCCCATGGCGTGCGAGTTGGTCAGTCTGGCGGGGGCGGTAGAGACGTGCGCCAGGCCGCCGGCGGGCGAGGCGCTGAACAAGGACTGCAGCACAGCTGGGCCCAGGGCAAACTGCGGCCCCGGCGTGAAGGTGCCCAGGAAGGGGCGGTGGGCCTGCGTGGCCGGGCTGCCCGCCGAGGATGCCGGGGCGGCGAGGCCTGGGCCGCTGAGGAGGCCCCCAGGGGGGGCGGCGGCGGCGGCCATGAAGAGGTTGTGGCCGTTCTTGACGTCGGGCTCGCGGTCGCGCCCCTTGCCCCCCTTGCCGTGCGCCGCGGAGGCCTTGTCAGCCGGCCCGCACTGGGGCAGGCCCCCCTCGGCCTTCGGGCCCAGTCCATCCAGCTGCCGCTTGTTTGCAAAGGGGCTGGGCTCCCCGGCACCGCCCTCCCTGCCGCGCGGGCCAGGGAAGCCCAGGGGGGCACCCAGGCCAGCCGCCTCGGGGGCCTTGTGGGCAAGAGAAGCACCATCGCCAAAGCCGTGTAAACTGAGGTCGGTCACCAGGCCCCCGCCCAGGGGGAAGCCGCCAGCAGGAAGGCTGCTGGGGCTCAGCGCCCCCGCCCCCGGCAGCGCGCCCGGGAAGTTCTTCCTGGGGTGGGCGGCCAGCTTGGCGTCGGCCGCGCCGGGCTCCTCCAGGCCGGGCCGGAAGGCGAACAGGGAGCTGTGGCTCAGAGCAGAGGCGGCCTGCAGCGGGCCCTCGGCCGCCTTGGCCAGGCCCAGGTCGGAGATGGGCGAGAAGGTGGACTTCCACTTGCTGCTGCTGACGGGCTCGCCGGCCAGCGGCGCCTTCCTTCCCGCGGGGCCGCCACCTGCGGGGGAGGAGGCTGCTGGGAGCCGCTGCAGGACCAGAGCCACCGGCGGGGCGGGCTCCCCGGGGGGGCCCTCTGCAGCGAACAAGGGGGTCCGGCTTGCGCGGCTGCCGCCGAGGCCGAGGGCGCCAGGCGGGAGGGCAGGCGTGTCGGCGGAGGGCACGCACATGCCCAGCACGTCGCAAGGAGGGGCCGGCGCGGGCCGCACAGGACGATGCTGGCAGTCCCGCGGGGCCCTCCGGGGCAGCAAGGCCAGCACGGGTGCCAGGGCTCAGGGAGGGGCGCTGAACTCACCATTTTCCAAGGTTTTGGGCGGAGACTTGCTTTCTAAGGAGATCGTTGCAATCTTTCTCTCAATTCTATCAGGATAAAAGAGAACAAACCACCGAAGATGAGTGGGTGCTGGCCGCGCGCACCCTAGGGCGCTGTCTGTCTCCACCGGAACCGCCCAGGGTACGCGGCGCGCTAGGGAGCACGCCCTGCCGTCGGGACCGCGGATGCAGGCTGTGGGGGACGCTGCGGCGGAGGACAGCCGCTGCCCAACCCGCGGAGACAGGCCAGAGTCCAGGCAGGACAGGCCTGTGGGAAGCGGGCTCCGCCAGGGCGGCCGCACGGGGCGCCGAGCAGGAGCCGCCGAGCGGCGACCGACCATGCGCTTCACCCATCGGGATCCTCAGGGGCCGTCCCGCGGGCCGAGGCCGCCCGAGAGAGCGCTCCCGAAGGAGCCCAGCTTGCACCCGCAGCGACCCCGCGTGAGGGACCGAGCACGGCTCCCGCACAGCCAGCACAGGGACAGCGGGCGGCCCCGAGCGCAGACCCGGGACGGCTCGGGCCCAGCGGCCACACTGTCCGGCTCCTGGGCTTCCAGAAAGAGCACGTGCCGCAGCGTCCAGGGCAGCCCGAGCGCCCGCGGCCACGAGACGGACGGACGCACAGGGTCCCTCCCCACGACGGGGCCACACACAGCCCGACAAAGGCGGAGGCTCTGCTCCTGCTCCGCGGTGGACGGACGGACCTCGAGGACGCGACGCTCAGCGAGCGCAGCCACGGGACAAGTCCTGGCCGCTCCCCCTCGCGGGAGGCCCCGGAGGCGTCAGACCCAGAGACGGCGATGGACGGCAGGGCAGGGGCGGGCAGGGGACACCACAGGCCTGAAGTGGACGCCTGCCCACCCCCGCGAATATGACCGAAAGCCCTGGACGGCACCCTCCAGCGGGCAGTGCGCTGCGTCGGTCCCACCTGAGATGGCCGCCATCCGCAGGCAAGCCGGGCAAGCCCGCTCCCACCCGACCAGTGGAGCCCGGGGCCTGCTTCTCGGTGCCGCCCCTGCCGCCCACCCTCCTGGCTGGCTCTGGGCAGCACGCGGGCGAGGAGGCGCTCTCAGGTGCCCCGGGACGCGTGGGCCGTTTCTGACTCAGGGAGGCGTCCAGGAGTCGCCCTGTGAGGATGCGGCCAGGACCCGGCCCGCTCACCTGGCGCTGCCAGGCTCGTCCTCGGAGCCCGGCTCCTCGTCCGAGGTCAGCGGGGAGTAGTGGGCGCCATTGGGCTGGCTCAGGGGCTTCTCCTTCTTGAGCACGGGCGGCTGGTCGTTGTCCTGGCCGGGCGCGGCGAGCCCTTCAGCGAGCTCTCGGGGACGAGATGGCCGTGATCTCCGCGGATGCAGGCTGTGGGGCGCTGCGGCGGAGGACAGCCGCTGCCCAACCCGCGGAGACAGGCCAGAGTCCAGGCAGGACAGGCCTGTGGGAAGCGGGCTCCGCCAGGGCGGCCGCACGGGGCGCCGAGCAGGAGCCGCCGAGCGGCGACCGACCATGCGCTTCACCCATCGGGATCCTCAGGGGCCGTCCCGCGGGCCGAGGCCGCCCGAGAGCGCTCCCGAAGGAGCCCAGCTTGCACCCGCAGCGACCCCGCGTGAGGGACCGAGCACGGCTCCCGCACAGCCAGCACAGGGACAGCGGGCGGCCCCGAGCGCAGACCCGGGACGGCTCGGGCCCAGCGGCCACACTGTCCGGCTCCTGGGCTTCCAGAAAGAGCACGTGCCGCAGCGTCCAGGGCAGCCCGAGCGCCCGCGGCCACGAGACGGACGGACGCACAGGGTCCCTCCCCACGACGGGGCCACACACAGCCCGACAAAGGCGGAGGCTCTGCTCCTGCTCCGCGGTGGACGGACGGACCTCGAGGACGCGACGCTCAGCGAGCGCAGCCACGGGACAAGTCCTGGCCGCTCCCCCTCGCGGGAGGCCCCGGAGGCGTCAGACCCAGAGACGGCGATGGACGGCAGGGCAGGGGCGGGCAGGGGACACCACAGGCCTGAAGTGGACGCCTGCCCACCCCCGCGAATATGACCGAAAGCCCTGGACGGCACCCTCCAGCGGGCAGTGCGCTGCGTCGGTCCCACCTGAGATGGCCGCCATCGCGCAGGCAAGCCGGGCAAGCCCGCTCCCACCCGACCAGTGGAGCCCGGGGCCTGCTTCTCGGTGCCGCCCCTGCCGCCCACCCTCCTGGCTGGCTCTGGGCAGCACGCGGGCGAGGAGGCGCTCTCAGGTGCCCCGGGACGCGTGGGCCGTTTCTGACTCAGGGAGGCGTCCAGGAGTCGCCCTGTGAGGATGCGGCCAGGACCCGGCCCGCTCACCTGGCGCTGCCAGGCTCGTCCTCGGAGCCCGGCTCCTCGTCCGAGGTCAGCGGGGAGTAGTGGGCGCCATTGGGCTGGCTCAGGGGCTTCTCCTTCTTGAGCACGGGCGGCTGGTCGTTGTCCTGGCCGGGCGCGGGCGAGCCCTTCAGCGAGCTCTCGGGGGACGAGATGGCCGTGATCTCCAGGGGCTGGTTGATGTTGCTGACCTGCGGCCACGCACGGGCACGTCAGCAGGCCCGGTGGGCCCCCGGCGGTCCCGCCCTGCCCCGCCCGCGGCGGTGGCCTCACCATGGAGTTGAGGTTCAGGGGGGAGCCCGAGGGCTGTGCGAGGAGCCCGGCGACCGTTGGCAGGGCCCAGCGCTTGGGGGACACGCCCGAGCCCAGGCCGGGGGGCCCCGCGGACGCCCGCTTCCTCCGGCCCCGCTTGCGGCTGTCTGGCCCGTGGGCCTGGGCGCCGTCCCCGCGGCTGCCCGCGGGCGCAGGGCTGTGCTTGCTGGAGGGCGAGTGCCGGGCGCCGCCGCTGCCCGCCGAGATGGTGAAGACGATCCGCCTCTTGGCGTCGCTCTCAGGGTCCGAGAGGCCGGCCTCGCAGGGCAGGTCCGCTTTGCCGGGGTCGGGGAGCGGGCCCAGGGCGCTGAGCCGGGGACTGGTGCAGAGCTGGGGGCCGGGCGAGGCCGAGCGGCAGGTGCGCGGCTGCGTGAGCAGGGGCGGGGAGCTGCGGGACCCCACAGTGGCGAAGAGGCTTCCGGAGCCAGAGGGCTCGTCTAGGGCCGGGGGCTCGGCGCCTGGGCCGAGGGGCGTCGGGCTGCCCGCCAGGGCCCCGCTGATGGCCACGGAGCCGGCATACGCGAACCCTGTGGAGGAGGCGTGCTCAGGGGGCCGGTCCGCACGCGGGGGAGTGCCAGGTGCCCAGCAGTCTGTGTCCTCTGCGCTCCGAGGCCGTCACTGCGCGCGCCTCCCCACCCGGGCCTGGACGGTCGGGGGCCCGCGCACAGGTGGGTGGGCCCCTGGCACCGGCGGGGGTGACACGCTCCCCGCACAAGAGCCGCCCTGGGGACCCCGGGCGGCAGGCCCCGTGCGCACGGCCGCTGGCCTCGGGAGCCTCACCTGAGGGGGCCGGGGCCAGGCCCTTGCTCCCGGCAGCGCTGCCCCCAGCACCGGCCAGACCCGCTCCCGTGCGGACGAGGGTAGTGCGCCATTGGGCTGGCTCAGGGCTTCTCCTTCTTGAGCCCTGGTCGTTGTCCTGGCCGGGCGCGGGCGAGCCCTTCAGCGAGCTCTCGGGGGACGAGATGGCCGTGATCTCCAGGGGCTGGTTGATGTTGCTGACCTGCGGCCACGCACGGGCACGTCAGCAGGCCCGGTGGGCCCCCGGCGGTCCCGCCCTGCCCCGCCCGCGGCGGTGGCCTCACCATGGAGTTGAGGTTCAGGGGGGAGCCCGAGGGCTGTGCGAGGAGCCCGGCGACCGTTGGCAGGGCCCAGCGCTTGGGGGACACGCCCGAGCCCAGGCCGGGGGGCCCCGCGGACGCCCGCTTCCTCCGGCCCCGCTTGCGGCTGTCTGGCCCGTGGGCCTGGGCGCCGTCCCCGCGGCTGCCCGCGGGCGCAGGGCTGTGCTTGCTGGAGGGCGAGTGCCGGGCGCCGCCGCTGCCCGCCGAGATGGTGAAGACGATCCGCCTCTTGGCGTCGCTCTCAGGGTCCGAGAGGCCGGCCTCGCAGGGCAGGTCCGCTTTGCCGGGGTCGGGGAGCGGGCCCAGGGCGCTGAGCCGGGGACTGGTGCAGAGCTGGGGGCCGGGCGAGGCCGAGCGGCAGGTGCGCGGCTGCGTGAGCAGGGGCGGGGAGCTGCGGGACCCCACAGTGGCGAAGAGGCTTCCGGAGCCAGAGGGCTCGTCTAGGGCCGGGGGCTCGGCGCCTGGGCCGAGGGGCGTCGGGCTGCCCGCCAGGGCCCCGCTGATGGCCACGGAGCCGGCATACGCGAACCCTGTGGAGGAGGCGTGCTCAGGGGGCCGGTCCGCACGCGGGGGAGTGCCAGGTGCCCAGCAGTCTGTGTCCTCTGCGCTCCGAGGCCGTCACTGCGCGCGCCTCCCCACCCGGGCCTGGACGGTCGGGGGCCCGCGCACAGGTGGGTGGGCCCCTGGCACCGGCGGGGGTGACACGCTCCCCGCACAAGAGCCGCCCTGGGGACCCCGGGCGGCAGGCCCCGTGCGCACGGCCGCTGGCCTCGGGAGCCTCACCTGAGGGGGCCGGGGCCAGGCCCTTGCTCCCGGCAGCGCTGCCCCCAGCACCGTGGCCGCTGGCAGAACCCTGCTTCTCCGGTGCGGACGAGGACTCCCGGGCCTGCGGCACGGGGCTGGGCGTGTTTCTCTGCAGAGGGAAGGCCTCACTGTGGGCAGAGCCCGGCACACGCCCCGCCCGGCACACGCCCCGCCCGGCACACGCCAGGGGCACGCAAGGCAGCCACGGGGGAGCGGCAGGGTCTGAGCCCAGCGCTGAAGGCTGCCCTGGCTAACGCGCCGCGGCCCTGACCTGCGTCAGGCAGAAGCCAGTGTCGCCACAAAACCTGGGCGTGCACGACCACGGCTGCGTGACTCACAACAGCCCCCGAGTGCAAGCCACAGACGACCGTCCACAGAGGACACACACGTGCCCCCCGCCCACCGTCACTCAGCCACGAAATGGAGGAGCCCTGACCCCTGCCGCCCACAGAGGGACCCTGAGAGCCCCGGCTCCGTGAGAGCAGATGCAGGACGCGGGGTGTGGCTCGTGGATGGGAAACCCCCAGAAGAGGCTGGTCCACAGACACAGCGCGCGGGGTTCGGGGGTCGGTCTGGGGCAGGGGATGGAGGGGGAACAGGCTTCCTCGCAGGGCATGGAAGGTTCTGGAAGCAGAGCAGGCTGCGGGACGGTGGAGGCCCTGAGCGCCCTGGACGGGCGCTGTGTCCGCGGCCCCTGCCCGCACAGGGCCCGCCGGAGCCTGCAGGGAGGAGGAGCCCGCTCACGCGGCGCCGGCGCCGCCCCCTCCCTGCGCCCCCGTGCCCCATTCACGCCATCTCGCGATCAGGATGACGGCACTGTCCTGAGCGCGGGAGCCGGGGTCCTCCTCCTCGGGGCTGCGGCGCGCGGGAGGCAGAGCGCGTGCGACTGGACGCAGGGCCCCGAGGGGGGCGGCGGTGCGGGCTGTGCCTGCGGGCGGGCCGGGCCGGGCCGGGCCGGGGGCCGCACTTACCGCCTTCTCGGCGCGGCTGGGCAGCACCACGCTGGCCAGGGGGATGCTGACGGGCAGCTTGCTGGGCTGCACGGTGCTCAGCGGGATGCTGACGGGCAAGCTGGTGATGGCCTCCCCGCTGCTGCCGTAGGCACGCTCCTTCACACCCTGACGACCAGGACAGTGGCCTCGGACACCGCCCCAGGGACCCCGGGGACGCCGACCAGCCCCCGCACCGACAGGCCAGGCCCAGCCAGTCAGCGTCCTCCACACCCACGGCCGGCCCGCGCGGGGCCGAGGGTGCGGGCGGGCGGCCCCCTTCCCCTGCGAGGTGGGTGGCTCCTCACCCTCGGGGCCTTCCCGGACAGCACGGCCCAGCCCCATGGCGCTCTCGGAGGGCAGCCTCACCTTTTCCGGGCCCTTCTCTCCCATGTGCAAGGCTGCGGGGGACAAGGGCCGGGCACCCTGGGGGCTCGCCTTGCTGCCGCTGCAGAGGCCGGGGCTCTGGGGGCTCTGGTACTGCAGCCCGTTCTCCTTGGCGTGCTCAGCCCTGAGAGAAGGCGAGGCCGCGGCCACGTTCGCTCGTCACTGGGAGCTGGCAGCCCCGCGGCCGCGGGTGTATGGTCCCAGCGGACGGCCTGGGCCTCGCAGGCCCCCCGGTTCTCTTCCAAACCGCCCACCCCCAGTTCCGAAGACCCGGGGGCCTCTGGGTCCCCGCCACTGGCCCGCGCTCACCGTGCGTGCAGCTCGCCGGCGGCCGCCTTGCCGCTGGCCGCGTGGTCCTGGCTCAGGTGGCGCCGCAGCACCAGCTTGGCGGGGGACAGCCTGGCGTAGTCGGGCAGGGCCGGGCCGGACAGCTTCTCCAGCCGCGGCCGACCGCTGTGGCTGGGGGTGCAGGGCACGACCTCCTGGTCCAGCGGGGAGGCCAGGCGCTGGGGGGTGTTCTGCTTGGGTGAGGGCCGGCCGAGCGGGCCACAGAGCTCGTAGCCGGCCGCGTGCCCGTTCACAGAGAGCTCGGGGCTCCAGCTGCTGAAGGGCGGCAGCGAGAAGCGGGCGCAGTCCAGCTCCAGGGGAAGCCGGCCCGGCTCGGCCTCTGGCTTTCCGCGCAGGTGCAGGGCCAGGGCCTCGTCGGGTGGCATGCAGGACTTGAGCTGCAGCAGCTCCTGCTGCCGCTGGCTCTTCTCCAGCTCCACGATGCTGATCTGAGGGCGAGTGGGGGCGTCAGGCCCGCCGAGCCCCGTGCCCAGCGCCCCACTAGCCGGGCCCGCCGGGGCCGCAGGCCCAGGGCTGCGCTCGCCAGGACGGTCCTGGGAGAGACGCCCGGACGCAGGCGGTGAGCGAGCGTCTGAGTGGGCTGCAGGTGCCCCAGGAAGCAAGGCACCCGGGCCCAGTGGCCGCCACGGCGCCTGTGAGGACCCTGGGCCCTGGCCACCCCGGGGGGCTGGGGCCCGAGGCACCACTGGCTTCTCCCTACAGTAAAGGAGGCGCCTCTCCATTCTCAGCTCTGGAGGACCTGAACCCACTGCGTTCCCTCCCCGAGCCCTGACAGGCCTGGCGGGTGCCTCGGCCCTGAGCCCTGGGGCCGGGCCTGCAGGAAGCGGCCTGGGGAGGCGCCCTCAGGACACCGCGGCAGAGGAGCCGGGGGTGGGCAAGTCCCTGCAGGCGCTCAGAGGTCAGAGGTCCCTCAGAAGAGCCGCAGGCCCTGGCCCCTGGGGGAGCTCGCAGGGAGCGGATCTGGAGGCGGAGGCCCCTGCAGGCGGGGGGTGGGGGCGGGGTGGGGCGGGGCGTCCTGACCCCCAGCCAGGCCCACCTGCAGCTCCAGACAGTGCCTCTGCTTCTCTGAGATCTGGCTCTTCAGGGCCTGCTTCTCCTTCAGCAGGTTCTCCAGGGAGAGCGTGGACCAGTCCAGCTTCAGCTCCTCGCACCGCGCCTTGAGCTGGGGGAGGACGGAGGCCGTGAGCCCGGGGACAGCCGGAGCAGGGAGACGGGGCGGGGCGGCTTCCGGGGCGGGCACCAGGAGACGGGCGCCAGAGGGACGCTGTGGGGAGGGGACGGGGCGCGCCCGGCAGGCGGCCGCGGACAGGGTGGGCCGGGGGTGGCGCCCGCACCAGCCGCAGGCTCTGGCTCCGCAGCTCCCGGTTGCCCGCCTCCAGCTGCTCGGTCTGCGCCCTCAGTTGCTGGTTGTGCGCGGAGATCTCCTTCTGGGCTTGGATCAGGTCGTGGTAGGTCAGCGCCTTGACCCCCAGCTGTGGACACAGGGGGTTGAGCTGCAGCAGCTCCTGCTGCCGCTGGCTCTTCTCCAGCTCCACGATGCTGATCTGAGGGCGAGTGGGGGCGTCAGGCCCGCCGAGCCCCGTGCCCAGCGCCCCACTAGCCGGGCCCGCCGGGGCCGCAGGCCCAGGGCTGCGCTCGCCAGGACGGTCCTGGGAGAGACGCCCGGACGCAGGCGGTGAGCGAGCGTCTGAGTGGGCTGCAGGTGCCCCAGGAAGCAAGGCACCCGGGCCCAGTGGCCGCCACGGCGCCTGTGAGGACCCTGGGCCCTGGCCACCCCGGGGGGCTGGGGCCCGAGGCACCACTGGCTTCTCCCTACAGTAAAGGAGGCGCCTCTCCATTCTCAGCTCTGGAGGACCTGAACCCACTGCGTTCCCTCCCCGAGCCCTGACAGGCCTGGCGGGTGCCTCGGCCCTGAGCCCTGGGGCCGGGCCTGCAGGAAGCGGCCTGGGGAGGCGCCCTCAGGACACCGCGGCAGAGGAGCCGGGGGTGGGCAAGTCCCTGCAGGCGCTCAGAGGTCAGAGGTCCCTCAGAAGAGCCGCAGGCCCTGGCCCCTGGGGGAGCTCGCAGGGAGCGGATCTGGAGGCGGAGGCCCCTGCAGGCGGGGGGTGGGGGGGCGGGGTGGGGCGGGGCGTCCTGACCCCCAGCCAGGCCCACCTGCAGCTCCAGACAGTGCCTCTGCTTCTCTGAGATCTGGCTCTTCAGGGCCTGCTTCTCCTTCAGCAGGTTCTCCAGGGAGAGCGTGGACCAGTCCAGCTTCAGCTCCTCGCACCGCGCCTTGAGCTGGGGGAGGACGGAGGCCGTGAGCCCCGGGCACAGCCGGAGCAGGGAGACGGGGCGGGGCGGCTTCCGGGGCGGGCACCAGGAGACGGGCGCCAGAGGGACGCTGTGGGGAGGGGACGGGGCGCGCCCGGCAGGCGGCCGCGGACAGGGTGGGCCGGGGGTGGCGCCCGCACCAGCCGCAGGCTCTGGCTCCGCAGCTCCCGGTTGCCCGCCTCCAGCTGCTCGGTCTGCGCCCTCAGTTGCTGGTTGTGCGCGGAGATCTCCTTCTGGGCTTGGATCAGGTCGTGGTAGGTCAGCGCCTTGACCCCCAGCTGTGGACACACATGCCAGGGCGCGGTGGGCTCCTGCAGGCCCGGGCGCGGAGCCGCCCTCTCCTGCTCGGGCGCGACTGCTCCAGTCCGTCCCGAGCTTCCGTCGCGGCTGCGTACTGCTTCTCTTCGACGCTCTGGCTCTTTGGTCAAGAGGCACTGGGGCCCGAGGCCCCTCCCTGGAGGGCCACGTCTCAGCAAGGGACCCCGGGGAGTCCAGGGCTGCCCTCCGGGCTTCAGGCTGCCCAGCAGGAAGGCTTTCAGAGGCAGACACAGGGGAGGAGCAAGGCTCCACCACGCCCCGCCCGTCTGGGCCTGCGCCGCCCCCGCCCCGCCCGGTCGCCTGCGAGCCCCCTGGGGGAGAGCAGGGCCGTCTACCTCGTCCAGCTTCTGCTGGAAGAGCCTCTGGATCTCCTCCTTCTGGGCCTGGCAGTGGCCAGACAGCTGCCGCGCTGCGCCCAGCAACCGGGCGTTCTTCTCCTGCGGGGCGGGGCCGTGAGTGCCGGGACCGCGAGCACCAGGACCGCAGCGGGCCCGCGCAGATGGGCCGGACCCCGGGAGGGCTTCGTCCAGGACGGCGCCACCCAGTGGTGCCTGAGGTCCTGTCACAGGGACCACGGGGCCCGGGGCTGCCCACCCTCCGGAGAGCCGGGATGCCAGCGCTGGGCCGGACCGAGGCTGCGGGACCGTGTCCCCAGACGAGGACACCCTGGCCGTCACAGCAGGGCTGGGGGGCTGCCCCCTGGGTGGTCGGTGAAGGTCCCCTCCCGCCCCCGGGACTCAGACCCCCAGCGCCGGGCAGCACCTTCTCCTGGTCCAGCAGCTGCTGCAGGCCGGCCTTGTACTGCGGGGTCTTTGTGTAGGCCAGGAACTGCAGGTACTGAATCTTGAAGGACTCTGTGAGGAGACCCAAGACCTGACGTCAACACGGAAAAGACCCCCAAGGGGCTCGGGGTGGCGGCGGGGCGCGGGAGCAGGTGCGGCTCCACAGGGCGGCCTCTGCGTCCCGCCCCCGCCCGGGGTCGCCCCCCACCCAGGATCCCTCGCGGCTCCTCAGGCCGCCGGCTCATGGTTCCCCTCTCCCCACGCGTGTGGGCTCCAGTGGGCAAGTCTGCCAGCTTCCCCGTAAGCATGTGCTGCCGCTCCCAGGCCGTGACAGGGCTTCCGTCACCCACTTCTGGAGACGAGAGATTCTCACGCGGCCCGCCCTCGCCCACAAGCAGGAGCGCAGCTTGGCAGGACAGGGTCTGTTCCCTCAGGGTCCCCGGGCACATACCGGATGCCCCCACCCTGGCACCAGGGGCGCAGGGGCCATTCTCTGTGGGGCGGAGGAACGGGCCCCACCTACTCAATACCAGGAGCCCCGCCCCCGGCAGGGACCAGAGATGCCCCCATCGCAGCCCAGCGTCCCCTGGTTCAGGACCTCAGCCTCAGAGCAACCCACGGGCCCTGGCTGTCCCCAAACCCAGGCGTTCCCCGACAGGACGGAGCCATCCCTGGGGTGGTGTGCTCGGCTGCACGGCCTGGAGCCCCGGGCAGACCTGCCACCGCTCGCCCCACCCCCGACCCGCGCTCACCTAGCAGCCGGTGCAGCGCGGGCGGGACGGGGGCCAGCAGCAGCTGCTCGGCGGACGGGCGCTGCACACTGGGAGGTAGCTGGTAGAACGGGCTGCGAGGTGGCCTGTGCGCGTCTGTGGGGACATGGCAGCAGGCACGCGTCGTGGACAGGCCCGGAAGGCCGCTGCGGAGCCCCCGCTCCCGACAGGTCCCAGTCCTGACCGCCAGAAACTGAACCACAGGCGCTCAGGACCCGGCCACTCGCGCTGAGCCCAGGCTCCTGCCAGGACCGGGAGCACGGGAGGCTGCGGCCCAGCGACCCGCCCCTGGCCTGACGGCTGGGCGCTCACGGCCAGGCCACGCTGGCCACACCGCTGGCCCGATGGACCCCGGAGGCGCCCTCAGAGCCTGGGCGGCGCCCACAAGCAGCACGACACGACCACAGCAGCTCCTGCCCGAGCCTGGCAGGACAGGGCGGCGGGCACACTCCCGGGCCCACCCCAGGGCAGCGGGACGGGGCTCACCCTGCGGCGAGGGGGACGCCGCCCGCGACACGGCCTGGGCGTGCAGCAGGTCCAGCGCGCTCTGGGTCTTCTTGGGCTTGCGCTCGGGGTTGGTGGCGCCCATCTTCTTGGGGCGCCCGCGCTTCCGGCCAGCCATCTTCCGGCCTTTCTTGTTCAGCTTCTTCTTCCGGGCCTTGGAGGGAGATGGCTTCTTGACGGCGGCCGGCCCGGCTTTCTCCTCCTCAGCACCAGAGTCCTGGCGGAAGCCCGAGTGAGGGACCAGGCTGGGGCCCAAGGGCAGCCCGGCCCCCTCCCGCCGGCGGGCAGGGGCAGCGTGGCTCACCACGGGGGTGTCCGCGGGCGCAGCCGCCTTGCTCTCGGGCCCCTTGGTGGGCGTGGTCGTGGTGCTCTTGCTCTCCCGCTGCTGCCGGCGCCGGGCGGCCTCCTGCTCCTCCTGGGGTGGGCGGGGCACCTGACACCCGGCACGTGGGGAGCCCCCGCCCCGGGGCCCACAGCGCAGGCTCCAGTGCGCGGTCGGCCAGGTTCCGCACCTCTGCGCCCCTGCCCACGGCGCAGGGCGAGCGAGCTGCACCCCAGCCGGTCTCCGCAGGGACCCGGCCGCCTTCTGATCGCAAGCCAGGGAGACTCCAGGCAGAGCCTGGCTGCAGGGTGAGGAGCCGCGGGCGGCCTGGCCTAGCCTGGCCCCTCGGAGGTCCCCACGGCTGCTCCCCGACGGGGGTGCTCTGTCCCAGGGGGCTGAGAGGCACCCCAGGCGCCAGCAGGGAGGCCAGCAGGGCCCGCGTGGCTGGCCTGTCTCAGGCAGGGTGGCAGTCACCACCCGTGCCCTGAGCTCCTGGCCCGGCAGGAGGTGCCCAGGCGGGGACGCCCCCAGGCTCGTGGGCTCATCTGGGTCTCCAAAGAGAAAGACGCGGGGACATGTCCCACAAGGTTCAGGGACAAATGGACAACGATCAAGCTATTTCCCTCCGAGCTGCTGAAGCTGCTCGAGTCGAGGCTGACGCAGCCGGGAGCCCCTGGTGCCCAGACCCCCGTCAGGCCCGCAGACCCTTCAGGCCCTGGTCAGCAGCAGCCCAGGCTGCTATGTCAAAGGCAAATAGACAAACTTACCCTGAGTTTTGGATTTTTCAGACTAGAAAAATAATTTTCAAGCTAAAAACAGAAAAGGGAAAGTCTCATTAGTGGTGCCAAGAGCTGCAGGAGGGAGGCCACACCCCCGGCCCGCAGAGGCAGGCGGGCAGGCAGGGCGCCGGGCGCACTCACTATGGTGCGGTCGATGGTGTGCAGGTAGTAGGACACTGGCTTCCCCGTCCAGGACACAGAGCCCTTCAGCGGCGACAGCTCCACCACGCGCATGATGGTGCCGATGTCTGCGCACATAGCCAGGTCAGGGGCGCCCGGCGGGGACGACAGCCCCCGCCCACCCGGGCACCCAGCCGAGGGCCCTCAGCGTGGGCGCCGAAGGCCTTGGAGGTGGTGAGACGGCAGGCGGCTGCAAGGATCCCGCTCTGCACACGGCCCCAGCGCCCTGTCCCCTCCCTCGGGACCCAAGAGGCCCAGCCCACGGTCCTGCCCAGGGCCACGTCTCCACCTGAGGCTGTCCCACGGGGCCTCTGCATGGAGTGAGTGGAGGCAGGCCACCGCTCCAGACCCCATCGTGCCGGGATACCCCCAGGTCACCACTGCCGGGGGGACCCCCGCTATAACCCACACAGCTGACGATCAGACGGGGTACGGACCCGGCCACACGCGCGTTCTTACCGCTCAAGTTTCTACTGTTTATTCTGAAGTTCAGAGGCGCAAAAGGCTTCGAGGACACGATTCTGCCACCTGGAACACAGAGGGGGGTCAGCGCCGCCCAGGGCACCAGCACGGGATGCACACACAGACCGAGGACATCCGAGCAGCGGGTCCGAAGTGGCCAGAAAACGAGATCCCGGAACTGACGGGCACAGGCCCTGGGAGCCAGTCCTCGGCTCCCGGCGGGAGCAGACCGAGCGGCGTCTACGCACCCCAGGCCTGCTCTCCAGGCGCCTTGCCACAAGGTGCTCACGCTCCGGCGCCCAGCTCGGGGGGGCCGGCGGGGCCCTCAGCAGTGGCTGTGCGGTGCAGACGAGCCACGCCCACCCCAGCGCTGGACCAGGACCAGCCCTGATCCACAGCCAGCCTGCGGGAGGCCTGGGGCCTGAGCCACGCAGACACACAGAACTCGGGGCAGAACCACGTCCTGACCCGCAGGCAGACCCGCAGGAGAACCGGGTCGCGGTCCAGACAGGCTCGCCCCGAGGGAGAGCCGGGCACTGACCCCGAGGACCAGAATGGAGAAGGTTCAGGTAGAAACGGCCGCACAGGAAACGCCCGGGGAGCCCCGGCCGGCGTGCCGCCCCGCGGGCAGAGGCAGTGCCGAGGACAGGCCACCTTGGGCCGCCGGGTCACCGTGACCGGGGCGGCCCTGCGGGGCCCGGCCTCGCCCCAACGCTGCGGGAAACACGGGCAGTGAACGCACTGGCGCTGGAAGGACCAGAACGTCCCAGGGCCAGACATAAACACCTGCCTCAAGGGCAGGGCGGACCTCCCTGGCGGCTGTTTTTGAGAATCCAGCTGTCAATGCAGGTGACACAGTCTCCCCCCGGGCCCCAGAGGGCCCCAGGCGCCTGGAGCCTCAGCCGTGCGCCGCAAGTGCTGAGCCCGAGCAGCGCCGGCCGCCCGCGGGCCCCAGAGCCCGTGCTCCCAGCCCCGCCACGAGGGGGGCGGCCTGTGCGCCGCACCCAGGCTCTGCAGCCAAGACCCTACGCGCCCGGAAAAGACGAGGTAAATAAACACAGAGGAAGGACCAACAGAAAGGCCAAGCAAAGCGCTACAAGGAACACGGAGCGGTCAGGATGAGCCCCTCAGCACGGGCTCACACGCTTGTAACTGGGTGCAAAGAGCACCCCAGCACCAGCCTGGCCTCTGGGCGCCCCCACAAGGAGGCGGCGCCGACAGGCCCCGGGGAGCCACACGCACAGTCACCACGGCCAGAGGCTGGGGCTCCCGGGCATCGTGGGGGTGTCTGAAGCCTGGCCCGGGGGAAGTAAAGCCCACGTGCTCCAGGATGCTTGAACTAGCAAGCCCGTGCCAGCCCCCAGGGACGACAGGGCACGCCGAGGAACGCCGAGGAGACCTGTCACCGCAGGGCACAGGCCCCAGGCGGCAGGCGGCGGGCAGTCCCGCCCCACCAGGGCCAGCCCTGATCCACAGCCAGCCTGCGGGAGGCCTGGGGCCTGAGCCACGCAGACACACAGAACTCGGGGCAGAACCACGTCCTGACCCGCAGGCAGACCCGCAGGAGAACCGGGTCGCGGTCCAGACAGGCTCGCCCCGAGGGAGAGCCGGGCACTGACCCCGAGGACCAGAATGGAGAAGGGTCAAGGAGGAACGGCCGCACAGGCAACGCCCGGGGAGCCCCGGCCGGCGTGCCGCCCCGCGGGCAGAGGCAGTGCCGAGGACAGGCCACCTTGGGCCGCCGGGTCACCGTGACCGGGGCGGCCCTGCGGGGCCCGGCCTCGCCCCAACGCTGCGGGAAACACGGGCAGTGAACGCACTGGCGCTGGAAGGACCAGAACGTCCCAGGGCCAGACATAAACACCTGCCTCAAGGGCAGGGCGGACCTCCCTGGCGGCTGTTTTTGAGAATCCAGCTGTCAATGCAGGTGACACAGTCTCCCCCCGGGCCCCAGAGGGCCCCAGGCGCCTGGAGCCTCAGCCGTGCGCCGCAAGTGCTGAGCCCGAGCAGCGCCGGCCGCCCGCGGGCCCCAGAGCCCGTGCTCCCAGCCCCGCCACGAGGGGGGCGGCCTGTGCGCCGCACCCAGGCTCTGCAGCCAAGACCCTACGCGCCCGGAAAAGACGAGGTAAATAAACACAGAGGAAGGACCAACAGAAAGGCCAAGCAAACGCGCTACAAGGAACACGGAGCGGTCAGGATGAGCCCCTCAGCACGGGCTCACACGCTTGTAACTGGGTGCAAAGAGCACCCCAGCACCAGCCTGGCCTCTGGGCGCCCCCACAAGGAGGCGGCGCCGACAGGCCCCGGGGAGCCACACGCACAGTCACCACGGCCAGAGGCTGGGGCTCCCGGGCATCGTGGGGGTGTCTGAAGCCTGGCCCGGGGGAAGTAAAGCCCACGTGCTCCAGGATGCTTGAACTAGCAAGCCCGTGCCAGCCCCCAGGGACGACAGGGCACGCCGAGGAACGCCGAGGAGACCTGTCACCGCAGGGCACAGGCCCCAGGCGGCAGGCGGCGGGCAGTCCCGCCCCACCAGGGGCCCGAGCTGAGTGTCCGTGACACCTGCGCCCTCGGGACACGGTGCCAAGGTGACCAGCGGGGCTCAGGGCACCACAGGCGACTTCCCGCGAGACAGTGGCGCGGGCGCCCAGGGGGCGGGTCCAGGAAGATGGAGGGGCTGCGCCCCAAGGCCAGGGAGTGGACCCACAGCCCCACAGATGCCCGGGTCACCAGGAGGAGGGCAAGCCAAGCCCTTCTCTGGGCAGGCCCAGGGCCAAGGGCCGTGCTCACGCCCACAGAACCATCAGAAGCGGCCCCTGCCGCAGGCTCAGTGCTCACATGTGCATGTGCACATCCCACACCACACGCACGCACACACGTGCACACACAGCGGCGCAGCGGGCAGCTACAAACTGCGCCTCTGCTGGTGACCCTCTGGGCTTTTTGTGTGCTTGGCGCATCTCACACGGAACACGGAGGACCCACCCCGCTTCTCTCTCCCGGCCGTGGACCTCAAGAAAGACACGGGCCTCCCTGGAGCTGCGGGGAGGGGGGCGTGGGGCGGGGCGGGCAGGGCAGGGAGGGCAGGGTGCCCCGGCACATCAGGGGAGGCCGCCCTGCAGCACAGGGGCTCCTGCCGTCGCGGGTCACAGCCGGGAAGCTCCTCCAGCCCCACGCCTCAACACCCAGCCTGCCCGCCACCCTGAGCCAGAGCCCGACTCCCCGGGGACCCGGCGGTGGTGCGAGAACAGGAATGAACGTCCGTCCTCACGGTGCGGCCGCTCCCCGCACGCCAGGACGCCCCGGGCGCTGCCAAGGGACACCCTGTTGGCGGCTGCGCCTGGGCAGGGCGAGACCCCAACCCTGCTGCCTGCCCGCTGCCCGCACCTTCAGCGGCCGGAGGCTTCTGGGGCCCCCGTGCGGGGCCGGCCCTGCTCAGGCTCCCACAGGCTGAGAGCAGCTCGGGCACGAGACCCGACACCCCTGGCATTTCCCAGGGAGGGAGAGCCGGCGAGGCCAGCAGGGCCGGGCGAGAACGTGGCCTCAGCACCTCCCTCCTGGGCCCGAGCTGAGTGTCCGTGACACCTGCGCCTCGGGACACGGTGCCAAGGTGACCAGCGGGCTCAGGGCACCACAGGCGACTTCCGCGAGACAGTGGCGGGCGCCCAGGGGGCGGGTCCAGGAAGATGGAGGGGCTGCGCCCCAAGGCCAGGGAGTGGACCCACAGCCCCACAGATGCCCGGGTCACCAGGAGGAGGGCAAGCCAAGCCCTTCTCTGGGCAGGCCCAGGGCCAAGGGCCGTGCTCACGCCCACAGAACCATCAGAAGCGGCCCCTGCCGCAGGCTCAGTGCTCACATGTGCATGTGCACATCCCACACCACACGCACGCACACACGTGCACACACAGCGGCGCAGCGGGCAGCTACAAACTGCGCCTCTGCTGGTGACCCTCTGGGCTTTTTGTGTGCTTGGCGCATCTCACACGGAACACGGAGGACCCACCCCGCTTCTCTCTCCCGGCCGTGGACCTCAAGAAAGACACGGGCCTCCCTGGAGCTGCGGGGAGGGGGGCGTGGGGCGGGGCGGGCAGGGCAGGGGAGGGCAGGGTGCCCCGGCACATCAGGGGAGGCCGCCCTGCAGCACAGGGGCTCCTGCCGTCGCGGGTCACAGCCGGGAAGCTCCTCCAGCCCCACGCCTCAACACCCAGCCTGCCCGCCACCCTGAGCCAGAGCCCGACTCCCCGGGGACCCGGCGGTGGTGCGAGAACAGGAATGAACGTCCGTCCTCACGGTGCGGCCGCTCCCCGCACGCCAGGACGCCCCGGGCGCTGCCAAGGGACACCCTGTTGGCGGCTGCGCCTGGGCAGGGCGAGACCCCGACCCTGCTGCCTGCCCGCTGCCCGCACCTTCAGCGGCCGGAGGCTTCTGGGGCCCCCGTGCGGGGCCGGCCCTGCTCAGGCTCCCACAGGCTGAGAGCAGCTCGGGCACGAGACCCGACACCCCTGGCATTTCCCAGGGGAGGGGAGAGCCGGGCGAGGCCAGCAGGGCCGGGGCGAGAACGTGGCCTCAGCACCTCCCTCCTGGGCTCCGAGTGGACTGTCAAGATGCCCTGGAGGCTGTGGCCAGGTGCCAACAGCCTCGGTGCCACGACACCGCCCCCGCTGTCCCCGCTCTGCACCCTCACAGCCCGGGGCGCACACGGCCCCCGAGCGCCGCGTGCACTCCGCCTCGAGAAGGCAAGGCCAGCTTTCAAGCCCGTCCCGTGAGCTCTCCCTCCCGAGCTGTGCCCGGCCGTCCTGGCAGCGATGCCGGCTCAGAGCCGGAGAGGGGAGCGCCCCTCCCGCATCTGGTCTCGCCCAGCCTGGGGAGGGAGGGCGAGCAAGAGGGGCAGTGACGGGGGCTCTGGCCAGGCTCCGAGTCCAGACACGGGGAAGGCCTTGTCAGAGCCACAGGGCGGGTCTGTGCAGCCCCAGGGCCCCCAGGGGGGCTTCCAGGATCAGGGGGACACCGGTCAAGTGTTAAAGTCAGACACACAATGTGGCACCCAGGACGCCCCTGAACCAGGAGTTACATGCTGTCCACGGGAAACCCACACACCCCAGCCGCCCCCAGCCCCGGCCCTCAGGCGCGGCAGGTCCACCTCGGCAGCAGTGGCCAGCCGCTTGGTCCAGCGCCCGCGCTGAGCTGGGGGTGCCCTGCCTAACCCTAGGCGACCGCAAGAACAGTGGACGGACCCAGCCTGAGGCCTTCCCCCGGGCCGGGTCAGAGGACGCCCGTCAGGACCCCCGCGCTCGCGCTCAGGGCGCGGCCGCCCACGGGACGGCGCTCAGGGCAGCTGGGGGCACTCACCTTCCTTCATGTTTGCAAACCGCTCCTTCAGCTGGTGATCCACCTCAGGACCAAAGGCAAAGTTATTCACAAATATAACACTGCAAAACAATGCTCCAGTTGAGTGCCGGGCTCCCGTGCGTGCCCAGCGCCGCCCGCCTCCTCCGCAGCGCCGCCCTGCCTCCTCCGGGGGCGGGCAGGGGCTCGGGGCCCAGGGGTCCCGCGACAAGTGGGCCGCCGACCCCCCAGGGACGGCCCGCGCCCACCTGGCGTCCCCGCGGCTGGTGGGTGGGCAGTGCGAGCGCCCCCTGGGCACACGGGTGCCGCCGCCGGGGCAGGGAGGCGGCACCTGGACGTGAGCTCACAACCCAAGGGCCCAGCGCAAAGTTCCTCCAAGGGGGGCCTGCCCGGGCTTCTGGGGCCCCCCATGGCCGGAGCTCTCCCTGCAGACGCCCGCTGGGGCTGGGGCTGGGGCTGGGGCTGCCCCGTGCCCAGAGTCCCCGCCTCACCCGTCCTCTGTCCTCCAGCTCCTGCCCACACGGGGGCCCTCCACCCAGCTTCCCTCCTTGTCTGAATGGGGCAGAGGCCAGCCGGCTGCCCGCCAGCCCACACTGCCCATCCTGACTCTCGGCACGAGGCCAGTGACCGGGCCTGACCGGGCAAGGACGTACGGGCCGGCGGGAGGGCAGCAGCGGGAGCCTGGGGGCCGCCGGCCCTCACTCGGGGAGAAGCGCGGGAACGCGAGGTTCCGGCGGCAAAGCCCGGACAACGCCAGCCTGCTGCGGAGGCCTCCACGGGGGGCGGGGACGCAGCCTGGGAAGACTGGACACCAGGGTCCAGGGGACCGGGTGGAGAGGGCGAGAGCCGGGACGGGGCCTGGGCGGCTCTGACCGGGGTCACCCGCGAAGAGACGAGGCCGCGCGGAGCCCCGCAGAGGCTGGGGAGAGCCCCTCAGCACCGAGGAGCGGGGGGGGGGCACCCCGACGGGCGCTGTCGGGGACCCGGTAGGGCCGGCCGGGGCCTGCGGGTGCTCAGGGCTGCGTGGAGCGAGGCAGCACGTGTGGGGAGTCGGGTCCTCGGCCCCTCCACCGTGACCCGACCCCGGAGCCAGACGCGGCCCGGGCCTCCACGGGAGCGGCCCCGCAGCCGCCGAGACAGCCCCCGGCCCAGGCTGACGGGACGCCCCGGTCAGCACGGCTCTCGTGAGCCAAGGGCAACAGCGTGCCTGCCCGGGGGAGGTCCTCACTGAGAGCGGGGCGCGGACGGTGCGCCAGGCCGCCAGTGGGCGGACGGACGGGGGCGGCGAGGTCGTGGGGTCGGAGGGAACTGGGGTGACGCCCTCCCCGCTCAGAGCCAAGGGCGGTGACCTGCTCCCGCGCGGCCACGGAGGGCCAGGAGCCTCCCCGACCGGTGCTCCGCGGGCACCGCCCCACTGCCCAGGAGCGCCCGCGCAGCCCCACGGCCAGGGCTGGACGCGGGCAGGGCCTCGGGCTGGAGGACGCCCGTCGCGCCCCAGCACCGGGGACCTGGAGGCAGAGCCTGGACGCTGCCGCCACCCTGGGGAGGCGGGCGCCGCGCCCGGCCCCGTCCAGTGGCCGCCCTCGGGGAGCCCTCCCGGGCAGCCGCACCTCGTGTTGGCGATCCGCTCTCTCCATTCCTCCGAGAGGAAGTCGCCCCTCTCCAGCTGAAAGGAGACGAGAGAACAGCCATCACTCGGGGTCCCGCCGCCGCTCTGCCCACCCGCCTGCCCCAGGAAGAGATGGAATGAGCAGGGCCCTGAGCGGGAGGACGGGGCAGGCCGGGGTCCGAGCCGTGGGCTGACCACACGCGTGCACACGGCGGCCAGGGCCCGGGAGGGGCTGCCGGCAAGCCCCAGTGCTGCGCCCTGGCCGGTCAGCAGGGGGCGCCCCGGTGGCCGGCTGGACGGAGCAGGGCCGCGAGGGCTGACCGCCGGGGCCCGCACAGGGCCTCCCGAGGCAGGACGTCCACGCGCCTCCAGGACCGCTCCCACCGCGGCCACCCTCGGAGCACCGGCTCACTCTGCCTTGAAGCCGGTGTCCGAGGCAGCCCAAGTCTTACTAACCTAACTGTCCAAAACCGTGCCATTTAAGAAACCAAGAAACCTGGCTTCATGATTCTTCAAAGAGCCACCCCACCCCTGGGTCCACCCATCGAAGAGACAACAGGCCTCCACAGGGACACCCGGCACCCGGCCACGGCGCCAAGGCTCAGACGACGCACATGTCCCTCGCTGGACGAGTGGGTACACGCACGCGCCCCCCACGCCCAGGAGCGTCCCTCAGAAGCCCTGAGCCTGGCTCCCGCGTGCACGGACCTGAGAGCACGACGCTCTGTGCGAGACGCAGCCCCCGGGTGGGAGCCCGCAGATGGGCGGCCTCCAGAGCGGGCCGGTCCCGGGAGAGCCGGCGGGGGCGCGGGGCGAGGCTGCGGTGGATGGGCCCTCCTCTGCAGCCCAGCGCCCCCAGGAGGGCCTCCACGGCACAGAGAGACCACCCGGCCCACCCCTGCCGGCGGAGGGGCGGCGGCCACGCGCGAGGGCCTGGCTGGGGGAGGGCGGCCCGCGTCCTGGGCTTCCGTCTCGGGGTGCCCCGCACGGCTCCCGCCGCGGAGCCCAGTCGAGCCGGGCCGCAGACTCAAGTCCAGAGTCCCTGTGACGCCATGCGGAGAAAACGCCGCTGCGGGCCTGAGGCTACGTCTGGGGAGGCCACTCGTGTCCCCACCCTCTACAAACACAGGCCCACACGGCACCTCCCTTCCTCCCGGAGTCTGGGTCTCGGGCACGCTGGGCGCAGGCGCGGGCGCAGGCCTGACCGGCCCCGGGAGAGCCTGGGCCCAGGGTCTCTGCGCGTCCCCCCAGGACCGCACCGCGCTGCTGCTGCGGCTCATCTGGGGGAATTCAGCGCGTCCTACAGCGTCTGAAGGTGCGTGCTGGTCCCGGGACCACCCCACGGCTCCTCCCTCTGCCAGTCTGCTCTGTCCTTCTCCAACACTCCGGCCTGTGAGGACGGCCGTCTGCTGTGTCCTCACGGGCTCCTCCGTGGGGCTCACCCCCAGGGGAAACCACTGAAGCCGCTGCACCACGGCCCCGTGGGGGCCTCACGGTCCAGGCAAGGAAACAGCCATGGTCCCGCCCACCCGCCCACCCGGCCGCCCGGCCACGCCTGGCTGAGGACGGAACCCAGCTGGGCCAGCGCCTTGTCGTTGGGGTCCACGTCCCCTTGCCCATAGGGGCCCACGCCGCCACCTGCCTGAGCACCTGGCCGGGACGCCTGCCCAGGAGGCACTGCCATGAGGCCCCGCCACCCTGGGCGCGGGAAACCTGCTGTGTGCTGGGTCCACCATCAGGCACCAATGGCCAGGACCCCGAGTGTCCCCAGCCAAAGGGGCCCTGAGGAGTGGACAAAGACAGGAGTGGGCGGAGGGAGGCCCAGGGAGGGGACTGAGAAGGCGGCTCCAGCGCCGCGGGGACCCATGGGCCGCGGAGTGACGGAGGCGGGGCGCCACCCGCCCAGCAGGGCGCCTGCTCCAAGCCACACAGAAGCTCCCGCCGCGTCCGGGCGCGGGGCAGGCACTGTCACCACACGCGCCTGGCGCGGGGCCGCCTGGAAGCCAGAGGCACCACCAGCCGCCGCTGTGGACACGGGAGAGTCCTCGGAGCCATGTTCTGCTCACAGCCACCTCTCGGGGCCTCCCATCACCCTCCCCTCAAAACCCACCGCTGACAGGAGAGGGAGCGGGGAGCGGCGACCCGCCCGGCCAGCAGCGCCGCAGCCTCCCGACCCCTGCCTCCGGGTGTGGGGCCTCCCAGCAGCTGGAACCACACCCTGAACCAAGCGGCAGAGGCCGCCGCGGGGCCGAGGGCATCCCGGGGCCGGCAGCCAGGCTTCCACACCGCGTGCTTCAACCGCCCAGGCCCTCGCCGGGAGCGGGAGGCACGTGGGCTTCAGGCAGGCCGTGGGGCTCCAGCGAAAACCAGCGAGCCCTCCAGAAGTCTCGTCGGCGCACCGGCGGGTCCGGGCTCACACAGAGAGAGACGGAACTGGACCACCTGCCCTCAGCCTGAGCAGCAAACACAGAGGACTGCGGTGCGGAGGACGCCGGGGCCAGAGGCGAGGTCCGCCCCTCCACGGAGGCGAGAAGCCCGCAAGCAACCCCCGCAAGAGGAAGGAGAGGGAGCAGAGGGGGACGGCCGAGCTCACGCCACGAGCCGGCATCACCCAGACGCCTGAGTCAGAGTCGCGAGACACGGCGCCCAGCAGCCCCCCGGGCCACGCACACCGACGACGAGGAGGAGCCGTCCCCAGGGACGGGTCTGGTCGGGTCGACCCCAGGCCCGGCCTTCAAGCCTGGCCTCCAGGGAGAGTGCGAAAGCCCCACCCACCACAGCCACGCCGGAAGGAGCACCAGCAGCAACCCCAAGGCTGCAGGACGAGGGTCTTCGCATCTCTCAACAGACCAGACCACACACAGCGGCACCCGTACGCCGCCCGCCAGGCAGGAGGACGGGGCTGGGGCTGGAGGCCTGACGCTGCTGGACTCAGGGCTGACTCAGACGCGGTCACGACCGGGTGCTGCTGAGAGCAGACGGGCACGGCGTGGAGCCACGCGGAGCGCCCACTGAGGACGGCTGCCGGCCGCTGAGGACGCACCAGAGAGGGCCCCGCAGAGAGGACGGTCTCTGCAGCAGATGGCGTGGGACCGCCGGACGTCCACTCCCCAAGAGACGGCTGGAGACGCAGACCCGACCCCCTCAGAGCTACCCCACGAGAGGCCACAGACCTGGAGTGACGGGCACCATCGAGGCATGCCCGTGAGGGATCACAGGGCCAGCCGAGCCGAGGCTGGACCCTCACGTCCACCCTGAGCGTGGTCCTCATGGAGACCCCTCTCCTGCCCGCCCCGCGCCCCGGAGCCATCCGCTCCATCTGGTCCCCTGGAGGCAACGGGAACGCTGGCTCTGGTTCACAGCCCCCGCCCCCCAGACCCCCCAGAGCAGGACACGAGCGTCATCAGGGACCTCCCGAGGAACCGGCAGGACTGTGTCAGAGCCAGGCTGGGCGGTGGGACCCAGGGCAGCGGGGACGTGAAGTGGAGCCTGTGTTGATGAGCCGGTTTAGGACCTCCGCCCCGTGACGCCCAGCCCCAGCCCCGGAGTGGAGGCTGCACGGCTGCCCCGCGTCCACCCACTGACGCCTGAGGAAAGGCCGACGGGTCCCAAGCACAGAGTCGCGCTAGAGCTGAGGGCACGGCGGCAGCTGCCCCGGGCAGGAGCAGGGGAGGAGACAGCGCCAGGAGCCGGGAGCAAGAGAACCTCGGCATCGAAGGCCAGTCTGACCGACGCAGAGAGCGGCAGAGGTGTGCGGCACAGGCCAGCTGGGGGCTGGTCAGCTGGGCCCCTGGCTGCTCGGGGCAGCGGGGTGCCAGCAGGAGAAAGCTGCCCTTGGCTGGCCCACACCCACAGCCCCAAGTTCAGTCCTGCAAGAGCCGCTACTCCCGAGTGAGAGACACAGGCGGAGCACGAGGCTGGAGGCGCCAGGCTGCCTGCAAGGCCAGAGGGGGCGGGGCGGGGGCGGGGCTCCAGGAGGGCGCGGGGCGGCGGGTCAGGGGGGGAGGCGCAGAGGGTGGGGCTGCACCCTTAGCCAGGGGGCATGGAGCGATGGCACTCACTGTGTATTCTGCATGCTTTTTTCCATACCATTTCATCCACTTCCTGAACTCTCGGTCCATGGTCTGCAAAGAACGAAAGCAGACAGCCCATCAGGCACCCTGCGGCCAGGAGGGCACCCCCGTCTCCCCGCGCCCGTCCTGCTCCAGGGTGCCCAGCAAGGAGACTGGGTCAGTGGGCATGCAAACCACGAGCTAAACAGTTCACCATGGAGACAACACCATTCAGACACAGGGTCCCCAGGCCCTGCTGCCCCCCATCTCACCCCACCAGACACGGGCACAAGGGCGGCACCTGCTGATCCCACGGCCCCAGGGGAAGGAGGGGACATGGCCGCAACGCCGTGTAGGGACACACGGGGCAGGGATCCCCCGCTTTTACTCCAGCATAGACCGCCCCCACCCAGCAGGTCGCCGCAAACCAAGGCTGAAAAGAGCGACAGCTGCCACTGGGGACCCAGCTGCTCACCTCCGCGTACTTGGCCGGGATGTCGGCTTTCTCGACACCGTAGTGATGCCTGCAGTTGGTGGCCGCGGCGACCTGCAGCACAACCTGGCCCACGCCTGCGGGGAGATGGGGGTCAGACACCCACCAGGACACAGGCCACCCTTCCCACGGAGGCCGCGGCCACCAGGGCAGCAGGCAGAGGCCTCTTGGCGAAGGTCCCCGGCACTCTCCAGGTTAGAGAGCGCTCAAACACCCCAGGCCACGGGCAGCGCCCACCAGCCTGCGCTCCACGTCAGGACAGCACTCTGTGGACACGCGGCCCTGTGCACACGTGGAGCAGCTGCATGCGGCCTGGGGGCCCTGGGGAGGTGCCCTGCCCCGGCCCCGACACACCGCAGCTCCACCGCCCGGCAGAGCCAGGAGCGGCTGCGGGAGACCCCGCGGGACACGGGCAGGATCCTGGGGTGCAGCCGTCACAGAGAAGGGTTTCTGAACAGTGCCTCCATGACTTGGGCCATGTGCACTTCAAACAAAGTAGCAAGAGGCCCACAATTTCCCATTTTGAACAGAATATACTCCAGCGATGTAAAAAGCCTCCATCTGGAAATGCTGGGTAAACACAAGAGACGACACGGGGTCCCTCCTGGGGACAGGGGACCTGGGCCTGCGGAGGCTGGCGCTTCTCAGAAGTCATAAGCCTTCTGACACACAGGGAAGTTCCACAGGCTTTTACAGGAGTGACCTTCAACCCATGTGGACGCTGATTAAAATATAAACTGCACACTGAGAGCTTAAGCCAACACCAGCCCGAGAAGCCGCCGTCGTGCCCATCTGCAGGGACCGGCCCGAGCGCCGAGGCCACGTCACGTGAGCAGTGGAGCCCTAGAGAGCTCTGCTCCTCCCAGAGCAGTCTGACCGCAGGCCAGGGAGCGCCTTGGGGAGCCCATCGCCTACACAGTCCCACCAGGACCGTGAGGCCAGGGGCTTCCCTCAGGCCGCACGGCACACCCGTGTGCGCCCCGCGCCCCCAGGCCCCGGCCCCGGCGCCTCTCCGTGCGGAGGCCGTCCCGCCAGCGTGGGCCGGCCAGGGCTGGCGAGCGCGGGAAAGGGCGGGCGGGGCACAGGCTGCACTCACCACTGCCCAGGTCCACGAACAGGTCGTCCTCGGTCATCTTGATCTCGTCGATCATCTGGGCCACCAGGTCGAAGGAGGTCTCCCCGTACACCTCCGGGGAGAAGGGCTCGTAGTTGTTGAGCTTCTCGGGGTCGGTCACGGAGTGGTTGTACACCTGCTGCAGGACGTGGCGCAGGAGCCCCGTGGACGGCCGCGTGTTCAGCTTCATGGGCTGCGTGGTGCCCTTCCACTGCGACAGGGGCACACGGTCCAGCGGGGCACGCCGCCCTCCCCACGGCGGGGACGCGAGCGCGTGGGAGTGCGTGGGACCCCGCGTGGGGACACCTGGGGGGCCGGCAGGAGAGCGCGCGGGCAGGGGGCGTGTGTGCACGCGCAGACGCCGGGCCGGGGGTGGCACTCCCTGGCCCCGCTCTCCCCACCGGCTGGCCTGTCCCGGAGGCCAGCGCGCCCCTAGGGCGGGTAAAGGACAGAGCCGCGAGGAAGGCTCCCTGCCGCCCGGCCCCCACGGCCCCCAGGGCGTCCCCGGGGCCAGGCGCGCCTCAGAGACCGCCACGCCCGCTGAGCGGTGGGCACCCCCGCGGCCATGGTTCCTGCCCACCACGAGGCCCATGCCCCGGGCGCTGTGGACCCCACACCCTGTGACGCGGCAGGCACTGGGGGCAGGGGCGGCTCCTGAACCGCAGCCCGGGGTCCAGACGGGCGAGAGGCCCGCGGGCAGGGTGAACGCCACCTACCAGCTGGTGGATGCTGTCGATGGCCCGGTTGTACTTGTCGCAGAGCCTCTGCATGCTCTCGAAGCTGCAACAGACGAGGGACGCGCTGCTCACGGGCGCTCGGGGGAAGCCCGGGCCTCGCAAGAGTGGGCAGAGGCCACGGGCAGAGCCCCTGTCGGCGGTGCCCTAGGCTCAGGTGAGGGACGGGCTCCGCAGCCGTGCACAGAGTGGGCAGGCGGACCAAGGCTGGCCCCAGCCCCACGCGTGGGCGCAGCACGTCCGGCTGCCCAGGGCCACGCCGCCCCTGCCCCGCCCGGGAGGAGAGCCGGCCGAGGGCACACAGGGCTCGGCGCCCGCCCTCCCCCCAGCACGGCCTGTGTGTCAGAGACCCAGCGGGGAGTCACCAGCCAGGGCCCCACCCCGGGGAGTCAGTTCAGACCCAGGGAGGGAGGCTCCCCCACACTGGGGAGCGGGGTTTCAATGGAAGCCCCCAGCCCGGGGCCCTCGGGAGCGGCAGCTGGGGCGTCCGTGGTGGTCAGCATGGGCACCGAGCGGCCGGAGGCCCACTGCCTGAGGGAGGAGGGAGCTGCCCTGGGGGCTGCCCGGGGGAGGGGTGGTCACTTGGGGCACGTCTTCTAATGCCACCCACCCGCTGGGCAGCAAGACAGCCACTCCTCAGTGAGCGTCCAGGGCCCGGGGACCCTGGGGACGCCCGGCGACGTGGACGCATCCCCTGCAGCCTCCCTCTCCTGCGTCGAGACCTCTCGACCCCAGCCCCACACAGACCCCAAGAGCTTAAGGGCACTGCCTTTCCCAACGGAAGTCGAGGACCCGAGGTGGGCGCGTCCCCCGCGGCACGCCCAGCCCCCAGCCCGGCAGCTCCGGCTGCCAGCCCAGCGATCGTGAGAGCAGGCCTGGGCGAGCTGGACGGACACAGGCAGTCACAGTGAGCGGACACGCGGCTGCCGCACCGAGGCGGGGGCGCCCACTGCCTGCTCGGGAGGGGTCCGGCCCGGGTGGCCCCCCAGGGTCCCGGGGGCCACGGGCGGCAGCTGGCGGCCAGGGCGGGGGCCACCCCTCGGGCCGGAGCTCGCTGCCAGCCTCTCAGCCTCCTCAGGCAGCACCGGGCCCGAGTCCCCACCTTCCTGTCCCGCACCCCGTTTCCACGGCCCCATCAGAGCCCCGAGTGCACCTGGCACACCTCTTCCTGGGAGGACGCGCCTGCACGGAAGCTCCGGGGCCCCTGGGGGCTCCTGGCACCTGAGCCCCGCCAGATCCCCGCGACCGAAGCGCCGGCCCCGCCGCGCCAGCCCGGCCCTCACAGACCCCGCTCTGGACAGGACCCCACGGCCGCCCGGCCCGGGCAGGAGCGGAAACGCCGCCAGACCGGCCGCCCTCTCCCGCACCCTCCAGCCGCTCCTCAGAGCCCGCTCCCGCAAGCGCTTCGGACCAGAAGTGCCTTGCACTCTCGTGCTCGAGTCGGGCGTGGGAGGCCAGGCGATTCATCGGCCCTCGCCACCAAGGCCAGCGACACCCAAGGACGCCCTTCGAGGCACCTGCACCCTCGAGTCAGGGCCGACGCAGGCACCCGAGCCCACGTGGCCCCTGGGGCTCATGGTGGCCAGGGCGGCAGGAGGGGACGCGACCCGGGTGGGCTGAGCTCGGCAAGTCCTCCCGGTCGCGAGCGAGACCGCCCGGCCTGCGCGGCCCCTGGGCGCCTGGGCTCAGAGCCGGGGTGCGCCTGCTGTGAGCCCGCCCAGAACCGAGAGGCAGGAGCGTTTCTCAAAGCAAAACACGAAGACGGTCCAGGCAGGCGTTCCGGACCCGGCCCCTCCCTTCCCACCGCAGGGCTCCCCGGGAGACCCAGGCGCGCCTGAGGGGCGGCCAGCCCCGCGAGCCTGGAGCAGCAGCCCCGGACGGCCGGGCCGCGGAGGGAGCGACGCCAGCTCCACACACGCTGATCCCGGTTTCCAATTATGTCCTCACTCCCGCAGCCTCTGCCAATATTTGATAAACATTTCCTACTAAAATAACTCCGGGCTGGCCACGGCCAAGTCTAAAAGGAAACTTTCCATCAGCCTGCGGCGACGAGGAAGCTCCAAACTGAGGCCGTGTCCGCGCTCGGGACGCCAGCGGAGGCGCGGCCCGCTTACCTTTTGGTGTCGTAGTCGATTAAAACGTAGTTCTCCATGGCGAGCTTGAGATCGGGGATTTCCTCGCAGACCCATCTGAAACACAGAGAAGACCAGGGTGGGCGCTCGGCCTCGGCTCCCCGCGCCGCCGCCACCGCCCTGGTCCCGCCGCGGGCACAAAGCAACGCCCGCCGGCTCCCGGGCACCCGACGCAGCGGGGCGAGCGGAGGCCGGACATCGACACAAACACTAACGTCTGTAACCCCGTCCGGCCTCACGAGTCACACGCGCTTCCAAAGCTCGAGCAGCCCCGACCGCCGGGAGCGCGACGGCGCCACCGTGTGCGAGTCTGTGTGGCGCGCCCGGCAGCGCCCATCAGGGCCCGAAAAGCCACGTGTCGCCCAGAAGCGAAAGGGAACGGTGAGCTGAAGAACTCTCCAATCGCAGGACAGGCGAGGGGGCTCCTCCCCCGCAGGGCTTCCCCGCGCGCCGGGGCCAGGGCTCGGGCCTGCACGGGGAGCCGAGAGCCTCCCGCGCAGAGCACCCGCCATCAGGAGACACGCCCGGGAGCGAGAGGGAGGGAAGGGGACCAGTCCCAGCGCCACCCTGACTGGATCCTGAGACGATCCCGAGAAACACGTGGCGGCGGAGCCACGTGACACAGCTTACAGAGGACCACAGGAAAATAAGGAACATGACGGAACACGGCACGCCAGTGACCTCGACCCCTGAGGGGAAGTGAACGGATTCCTTGAGAGACGCAGAGCCCCAGGTCCCACGCGAGCCCCTGCAGCGGGCCGGCCGCGCCGCGTGCCCGGCACCTGCTCCCCGGCACCCCAGAGGGCGGCCGCCAGCCCGAGAGCCGCGCCGGCGAACCCCGCGCCGACCCCTGCAGAGGACCCGGACGCCTTCCGGCACGAGGAGGTCAGCGCTGCCCCACCGCCCAAACCGGAGGGGACTCAGCCGTGTCGGTCATCACCCAGCATCCCTCCCCAGCCCAGCCACGAACGCCCGAGTCGCGGGCAGCCACGGCTCGCTGCAGCGGCCCGCCCCAGGAGTGGGGCTGTGCAACACTCGACAGTCGGCCTCCGCGGGCCCTTCACCGAGAGAATATAGGAGGAAAAACCCGACGGTCTCCACACACGCAGAAGACACGCACGCGGACATTCAGAGTCTGTCCACAGCAAACTCGGAGGGAACCAGGAGCGGAAAGAGCCGCCGCCTGACGGAGGGGAGGGCCCGGGGGTCGCGCCAGCTCGCCCGCCCCGGCCCAGCACATGCGCGGGCCGCGGGCTCCCCAGGCAGGGCTCCGGCGCCCTCCCGAGACCCCCACACCGCACCCACGGCGCCCGGGCCCAGCTGGGCAGGGCCGGCCCCTCAGCCGAGGGAGCCCGGGGCACCGCCCTGCGAGCGTCAGTCGGCCCCCGGGGCCTCCGAGCGCAGCTCCACGGCGGGCAGGCTCCGCCCCGACACACCCGCCTTCCTCGGGAGGGCCTGGTGCCGCGGAGGCCGGACGGACAGGGACCCCCGGCCTTCCGCCACGGGCCGGGCCAGCGCCGCGCCGGAGGGCTGACCAACCGGCAGCACGAAGGCTGGGAAGGAAGAAGCAAAACCATCCCTCCTCACGGACATAATTCAGTGCACCAGCCCACCCAAGGAATTCACGGAGACGCTGCCAGAGTCGTGTGACTCCAGCACGGTCACAGGACACGGGCCCGCTGCGTCTGTGAACGCCAGCGACAACGACTTCAGCACCAGGGGAGCTTCAGGTGTGCCTTCCAGCGACATTTGAGCATAAACGCTCAGGGATGGCTCCCCGGGTCGCTGCAATGAACACAAGACACCGCTGAGAACAAGACGACGTGAACACACACACGGATGCTCAAACGACGCTCACGGATACAGGACTGAACACTGTCAGACCTCCTGGAACTAAACTGCAGGGTGATTCCTCTACAAAAATTCAGTTAGGCTTTCTCGGAGAAACACGCAAGCTGATTCTCAAACTGACACACAAAGGCAGACAATCCAGAAGAGCCAAAACAGTCCTTAAAAATAACAGCGCTGGGGGGCTTCCCTGGGGGTCCAGTGGGCAAAGAGCCTGCCTTGCAGTGCAAGGGGCACCGGTTTGATCCCTGGCCCAGGAAAATCCCACATGCCGCAGTGGCTGGACCGGCGTGTCCCATCAGGAGCCGGCGCGCTGGAGGGCACGCGCCCGGAGCCGGCGCGCGGCAGCGAGAGAGGCCCCTGCGACGGGCGGCCCACGCAGGCCAGAGAACAAAGACGGACGAAAATAAGTAAATAAATAACCAACGAAAGAGGCCAAAATTAAAAATAAATAAACAAATAACAGCACTGGGCTTCCCTGGTAGCTCAGTGGTGAAGAGTTCACCTGCCAGTGCAGGAGACATGGGTTTGATCCCCAATCCGGGAAGATCCCACCTGCTGCGGAGCCACGAAGCCCGTGAGCCACAGAGACGGAGCCTGTGCTCTAGAGCCTCGGAGCCGCAACGATGGAGCCCGTGTGCCCTAGAGCCCGAGCTCCACAACAAGAAAAGTCACCACAACCGGAAGCCTGCTCACCTCAACTGGAGAGGAGTCCCCACTCCCCGCAACTAGAGAAGAGCCTGGGGCAGCAGTGAACACCCAGAGTGGCCAAAAATAGACAAATAAATAAATAAATAGCACTGTTGCAAAATACCCACTGCCTGGACTGAGACGTGCCGTAAAGCCACCGTGACCGAGAGCGTGGCGGTGTGCATCTCTGGAGGGCCAGCGGTGAAAGACGTCGCCTTCCCGGGCTGGGGACAAGAGTCCGATCCCTGACGAGGGAACTCAGGACCCGTGGGCCGCGTGCAGGGCGACGGAGGCCGCACGCAGTGGAGGAGCCCACAGACCACAGCAGAGGCCCAGCCAAGCCCCCAGCCCGCGGTACTGCCAGAGGCGAGCCAACAGACCAGGGGCACAGAACACGGAATCCAGAGATCCACTACACTCTAACAAGTGATTTCGGACAAAAGCACTAAGGCAATGGGATGGGAAAAGCAGGACTTCAATACACGAGGCTGGAAGGGTTGAATATTGAATGAACAATAAAGAATCCTGGGACTTCCCCTGGTGGTCCAGTGGGTGAGGACACCGCCTTGCAGTGCAGGGGGCACCGGTTCGATCCCTGGCCTGGGAAGACCCCACGTGCCGCGGAGCGGCTGGACTGATGTGTCCAATCACCGAGCCGGAGCTCTGGAGCGCGTGCGCCCAGAGCCGGCGCTCTGCGACGACAGGGGCCGCCACGATGGCAGGCCCACAGGGGCCGAAGAACAAACATGGATGAAAATAGACAAATGAAAGACCAATAGAAGTGGCCCGCCTGCTCCCCTCCCTTCCCACCTCACTCCCCAAAAGATAAATTTAAAAAGAAAAGAGAGAATCCTGACCTCCATAAACACAAACCCACATGAGACATAAGGATGAATTCACAACTGATCTTAAACCTGGATGTAAAAGCTAAAACCACAGAGCTTCCCAAAAAACAGGAGACCAACGGCCCGACTCCGCAGGCAGAGCTCCTGGCTATGACCCAGACGACTAACCGTCAAAGAAAGAGCTGCCCAGCTAGACACCCCCACCATCAAGATGCCAGTAACGCCGCGGTCGGCCGTGCTGCGCGCGCCCGGCCTCCTCACCCGGCACCTGCAGCCACAATGGGTCAGTGAGAAGACAGACACCTCCACCTCAGAAAAGCAGCACACGCTCCTCTCCAGGGGCGAGGGCCAGAGCTCTCTGGGCAAGCGGCCAACCCGGGCTGGGACCCCGCACATTCAAGCTGGCTCTGGAGCATCGCAGGCCCTGAAAGTGAGGTGCTGGGAGCAGGCGGGGCGGAGGCGGAGGGCCAGGGCACACGCCAGCGTCCCCGGGCCAGCACGAGAACACCTGAGGAGCAAAGCAGGCACCGCAGGAGTGGGTCACGGCCCACTGCACGGAACCCACGCCGACAGGGTACAGCGTCCCTCAGAGGCACTCTCCAACAAACACACGGGGGAAAGGAACACCACAGAGCCTCTCCAACACCCAGGACCAGTCCTCGCCAGCCAGACCCACCTCTGGATCCTACAATCAGTTGCAAGGGTCCAATGAGAAACAGGATCTCTGCAGTCTCCAAGGACTTCCCTCACGATTTTTATTAATTAAAAAGTGGAGAGCAGGGCCTCCCTCCCGGCTCAGTGGTAAAGAATTCACGTGCCAACGCAGGAACGCGGGAGACACGGGTTCAACCTCTGAGCCAGGAAGAGCCCATGCGGCACTGAGCCACTGAGCCCTCCCGCCACAGACCCCGCGCCCGCGCCCGGAGCCTTGGCACCGCCACTGCTGAAGCCCGAGGGCCGCAACGGAGGAGCCACAAGGGCAGCCCGGACGCAGCGCAGCCAGAGAGAAGCCCACAGCAGTGCAGACCCAGCACAGCCGAAGGAAGTCGTTTCTTTTTAAAAATGGGGGAAACAGTGACTTCGCACTGAAGAAGCCTGGGAGACAGCACTCGGCGAGGCGGTCTGGGCCATCGTCCCCGCGGCCCGGCAGGGGGACGCCACGAGCCCCCGCGGCCCGGCGCCCTCCCGCCCCCGCTCCACGCTGCCGGAGAGCAGCCCGCTAGCGAGCGCCCGGGGTCAGCCGCACGCCCTCCGGCGGCCGGCTACAGGCAGGGCCGTTCTCTTTCTCTCCCAACACGACGACGACGCGGATGTCACACCTAGGGAAAGCACCACGCCCTCTCCAGGGGCGAGGGCCAGAGCTCTCTGGGCAAGCGGCCAACCCGGGCTGGGACCCCGCACATTCAAGCTGGCTCTGGAGCATCGCAGGCCCTGAAAGTGAGGTGCTGGGAGCAGGCGGGGCGGAGGCGGAGGGCCAGGGCACACGCCAGCGTCCCCGGGCCAGCACGAGAACACCTGAGGAGCAAAGCAGGCACCGCAGGAGTGGGTCACGGCCCACTGCACGGAACCCACGCCGACAGGGTACAGCGTCCCTCAGAGGCACTCTCCAACAAACACACGGGGGAAAGGAACACCACAGAGCCTCTCCAACACCCAGGACCAGTCCTCGCCAGCCAGACCCACCTCTGGATCCTACAATCAGTTGCAAGGGTCCAATGAGAAACAGGATCTCTGCAGTCTCCAAGGACTTCCCTCACGATTTTTATTAATTAAAAAGTGGAGAGCAGGGCCTCCCTCCCGGCTCAGTGGTAAAGAATTCACGTGCCAACGCAGGAACGCGGGAGACACGGGTTCAACCTCTGAGCCAGGAAGAGCCCATGCGGCACTGAGCCACTGAGCCCTCCCGCCACAGACCCCGCGCCCGCGCCCGGAGCCTTGGCACCGCCACTGCTGAAGCCCGAGGGCCGCAACGGAGGAGCCACAAGGGCAGCCCGGACGCAGCGCAGCCAGAGAGAAGCCCACAGCAGTGCAGACCCAGCACAGCCGAAGGAAGTCGTTTCTTTTTAAAAATGGGGGAAACAGTGACTTCGCACTGAAGAAGCCTGGGAGACAGCACTCGGCGAGGCGGTCTGGGCCATCGTCCCCGCGGCCCGGCAGGGGGACGCCACGAGCCCCCGCGGCCCGGCGCCCTCCCGCCCCCGCTCCACGCTGCCGGAGAGCAGCCCGCTAGCGAGCGCCGGGCTCAGCCGCACGCCCTCCGGCGGCCGGCTACCGGCAGGGCCGTTCTCTTTTCTCTCCCAACACGACGACGACGCGGATGTCACACCTAGGGAAAGCACCACCAGGAAGAGCAAAGCGCGTCCTCCAGCGCCGAGCAGGCGCCTGCGAGGAGCTCCGACGTCGGCCCCCTCCCCCGCCGAGACGAGGGGAAAGACGGAAGGCAGCCTCTCCCCACTGCACCGCAGACCAGTCAGTCCCCACGGTCCCAGCCAAGGCAGCAACGCCAAGAAGAGAGGCGTAAAACCAGGACGCCTGGAAGGAAGTCACGGTGCCCCTGCTCACAGGTGGCGTGAGGATTTTCACAGCAAGTCCTCGGAAGACCACACAACTGCTGCTAGGATGGGCGAACCGAGCACGGGTCGTGGCTGACGTACAAACATCAACTGCATTTTTACCCACAAGCAGCCAACAGAACACGACATTTAACACACAATCCCATGTGAGTGAGCTAGGAACAACTCTACAGACAGCTGCCAAAGACCCCCGTGCTGCGACACCAGCACGCCGCAGAGAAAAGGAGACAGGCCTGAGCAGGTGGAAAGATGCACCCTGTTCACAGACTGAAGGCTCGGTGTGACGGCAAAGCCCTCCAAAGGGACCTGCAGGTTCGCACAGCTCCTGAGCATGCTGGGCTAGAGTCGACAAGCTGGCCCTAAAATCCACGTGGAAGTGCAAAGGAGGTGGACAAACTCAAACAACACTTACAAAAAAGAGCGCAGGGCCTCCCCGGTGGCTCAGTGGCGGAGCGCTCGCCTGCGCGTGCAGGAGACCCGGGCTCGATCCCTGATCCGGGAGGATCCCACAGACTGCGGAGCCACGAAGCCCGGGAGCCACAGCCATGGAGCCTGGGCTCTAGAGCCTCGGAGCCGCAACGATGGAGCCCGTGGGCCCCAGAGCCCGAGCTCCACAAGAGAGGTCGCCACCACAAGGAGCCTGCCCGTCTCAGCTAGAGAGGAGCCCCCACTCCCCGCAACTAGAGAAGAGCCTGCCGCAGCCGTGAAAACCCAGAATAGCCAAAAATAAATAAATTAATTAAATTTTTAAAGAAAGAAGAGCGAAGATGGCCTCCAAGCGCACCACAAAGCTCTGGGACTTCCCAGAGGACAGAGCTGGAGGTCAGCAGCACAGAGGAAACTCCAGAACAAACCACAGCGTCCACTGACCTTTCACAAAGGGACCAGGAAATCCCAGAGAACGGACGGTCTCATCAGCAGATGCTGCTGGAACTACAGGACGTCCACGCGCAAAACAGCAAAGCTCGCTGGGCTCTCCCTCGAGCGGCCGCGGTGCTGGCGGCGACTCCCCTCCCCCGGCTCTAACAACCTCCACTTCCCTCTCGCTCGGCCTCGGGTCTGGAAATTCTTTTCCAGCCTGCACACGGACCTCGACGTTTTGGTGGCCCGCACGGGGATGCTTGGGGTTTCCTCCCCCACCTCCTCGACTCTCTACTCTCACAGGGACCCTCTGCGAAGAGGCCAGTGGCTGTGGGAGCAACTGAGGCGCTCCGGCCAGGGTGGCCCTCTGGGGCGCTCCCAAGGCCTTACTGCCCACTGGGCCCCAGTGGCTGCCGCCCGGCCGGGCGAGGGTCTCTCCTTCTGACGCCTTTCTAACTGAGGATGAGGCCAGGTGACGTCACGTGGGCTCGGGTCAGGCATTTAAAGCCACAAGGGCGCCCGCCACTTGAAGACGCCGCGTGAGGATGAGGAGGTCACGGAACGGATCAGGCCACAAGAGCACCCGCCCCAGGAGGCCAGCTTCCGTGCGTCGGGCCAGGCACACGGTGGCTGAAGCGAAACACAGCGCCCGGCCCTCTCCGGCCACCGCCCCCCACAGGACGTGAGGCGGGATCCTCCGTTCTCTTTATGCGTACTCTTGCTCGCTTCGTCTTCCTTGGCCCGGGTCACTCTCAAAGGACCTCGCAGACCCCAGATCATCCTAAGAACTGCCTCCACACCCCTGAGGATCTCCTAATGGTGCAAAACATCTCAATTCCAGAGGGTCTTACGACCAGGATGCCGGCGGGTGATACTCGGACGACGTCAAAACAAGCCGCCGAGTCGGGCCACGGAGCTGCGCCTTCCTCCCGAAGCGCGCCGGGCAGAGAGCAGGCGCCGGAACCCAGAGCCCCGCCAGGCCCCGCGCGGCCTGGAGAAGCCAGAGCGGCCATCGCCCCTTTGCCCTGGAGACGGGGCGCCCAAACGACTGAGAAGGGAAGGGGCCAAAGAACTGGCCCTAAAGACAGAGAGGGAGGAACGTGGGGTCCAAGAATGAGAGGACAAGGCAAACGAGGAGGGTCTTGCCACGCGGTGAGACAGCCCAGACCCCTCCTGCCCGGCCCTCCCCCGAGCTGCCGCCCGCCGCCCAGCCTCGGGCCCCTCCTGTCCTTCCCTCGCGCTGCAGTCGCCGCTCTGCCCCACCCAGGGCCCCGTCCCACCCGCGGTGCCCCTCGAGACCCCACGCCACTCCTTAGACCCTGGCCACAAAGTGGACCAGAGGCCCCTGCTTAGGGTGGGCACTCCCTCGAGCCAGCCCGCGGACCCGCTACTGTCCTCTCAACACGAACCAACGAGGAAACCAGCAAACCTCAACCCACACCGTGCGCCTCGTGCAAAAGCTTACTCCAAGCGCATGAAAAGATAGACGCGTAAAGCCTAAACCCTAAAGCTTCCAGAAAACAAAGGAGAAAACCTCTGTGACCTCAAGAGAGGCCAACCTGCCTCACCATATAAAAAACACAAGCTAGGAAAGAAGCAAGCTGATAAATCAACGTCCATCAGAACTGAAAACAAGGCACTGTCAGCAGCCTGAGGAGACGGCCGCAGGCCGAGAGCACCTGTCAGCAGGGACCTGAAAAGGACTGACCAGAAGACCACAAAGAACGCGCCAAAGAACGTCAACAATCCAAAACCAACTAGCCCTTTAGAAGACAGGCGAAAGACAACAAACGTTGTTATTATCATGAAAATGGTTGTTAAAACCATAAAGACAGGGCTTCCCTGGTGGTCCAGTGGGTAAGGACACCGCCTTGCAGTGCAAGGGGCGCCAGTTCGATCCCTGGCCTGGGAAGATCCCACGTGCCGCGGAGCGGCTGGACCGATGTGTCCAACGACTGAGCCGGAGCTCTGGAGCGCATGTGCCCAGAGCCAGCACTCTGCGACAACAGAGGCCACCGCGATGGGAGGCCCACAGGAGCCAAAGAACAAAGACGGATGAAAATAGAGAAATGAGAGACCAACAGAAGTGGCCCGCCCGCCCCCCTTCCTCCCCACCCGCCCTCCCCAAAATAAATAAATAATAAATATTAAAAAAAAAAAACCCATAAAGACAGCCCCCAGGACTCACCTGGACCAGCAAAAACAACCCGGCCCGCGGCCGGCGGACCCTGGAGACACGGCGGGGCCTCCACGCCGCCCGGGCCGCGGTCCGGTCCCGGGGCCGCCCCGAGCGGTGGGGGCCTGATCTGCCCCCACGGAGACCTCCGCGGCCGCGCACACGCCTCTGCTCACGCCAGACGGAACCAGAGACCTCCCGACACGCCTGCCCTCCAGGGCGGAGGCCCCGAGGAGCGCCCAGGAATAAAGAAGAAAAGCCCTCGAGGAAAGGTCTAGAAAACAAAGGAGAAAACCTCTGTGACCTCAAGAGAGGCCAACCTGCCTCACCATATAAAAAACACAAGCTAGGAAAGAAGCAAGCTGATAAATCAACGTCCATCAGAACTGAAAACAAGGCACTGTCAGCAGCCTGAGGAGACGGCCGCAGGCCGAGAGCACCTGTCAGCAGGGACCTGAAAAGGACTGACCAGAAGACCACAAAGAACGCGCCAAAGAACGTCAACAATCCAAAACCAACTAGCCCTTTAGAAGACAGGCGAAAGACAACAAACGTTGTTATTATCATGAAAATGGTTGTTAAAACCATAAAGACAGGGCTTCCCTGGTGGTCCAGTGGGTAAGGACACCGCCTTGCAGTGCAAGGGGCGCCAGTTCGATCCCTGGCCTGGGAAGATCCCACGTGCCGCGGAGCGGCTGGACCGATGTGTCCAACGACTGAGCCGGAGCTCTGGAGTGCATGCGCCCAGAGTCGGTGCTCTGCGACAACAGAGGCCACCGCGATGGGAGGCCCACACGGGCCAAAGAACAAAGATGGATGAAAATGGATAAACGAAAGACCAATAGAAGTGGCCCGCCCGCTCCCCTTCCTCCCCACCCGCCCCTCCCCAAAATAAATAAATAATAAATATTAAAAAAAAAAACCCATAAAGACAGCCCCCAGGACTCACCTGGACCAGCAAAAACAACCCGGCCCGCGGCCGGCGGACCCTGGAGACACGGCGGGGCCTCCACGCCGCCCGGGCCGCGGTCCGGTCCCGGGGCCGCCCCGAGCGGTGGGGGCCTGATCTGCCCCCACGGAGACCTCCGCGGCCGCGCACACGCCTCTGCTCACGCCAGACGGAACCAGAGACCTCCCGACACGCCTGCCCTCCAGGGGACGGAGGCCCCCGAGGAGCGCGCCTCAGGAATAAAGAAGAAAAGCTTCTGACACAGTTCAAAGACATGGAAAGGTCTAGAAAACGCAAAGTGACCCACAGCGCAGAAAGCAGGCTGGGCTGCCGGGGGACAGGAGCGGAGGGAAACAGGGGTGACGCCTCCGCACGCGGCTACGCGGGACCCGCCCTCCCCGGCCCCGCGCGCTCCGCACGAGGGCCTCCCTCCCGAGGCCAGGCACGCCTCGACGGCCAGCGCACACGCACACGGACCCGCGCTGCAGAGGCCCGAGAGCCAGCTGGCGCGGCGCTCAGGGACGGCCCTGGCTCACGGGAGCCCCCCACCTCTGGGCCTCCCAGAAACCCTCCAGGATAAGAAGTGCAGCCGAGAAGAAACGAAACCGCGCCGGCGGACAGAAGCCGTCTGGGGACGGGGGGGAGGGAAGGGCCTGTGGACGCGAGGGTGCGGGGTGGGCACCGCCGGCACTGGACGGGGCGGCCGCCCGGAGCTCCAGGGGGAGGCCTGGCCGGCCCGCTGCCCCACTGTCACACGCCCCGCAGCCCCACCGGGAAAGCAGCGCGGACGAGGCCACCTGCCCCGGAGATCAGGGCTCCAGGCAGGGCGAGCACCCCGGCTGGCCGACGAGGAGCCCCCGCCGGCCACACGCCCCACTTCCGGACCAGCCTGGGCCCGAGCTCGGCGCTCAGTCCTGTCCGACCCTCCTGTGACCCCGTGGACCAGAGCCCACCAGGCTCCTCTATCCACAGGATTTGTCCTCGGGCAAGAAACTGGGCGGCTGGGACCCCCCGGTGGTCCAGTGGTTGGAACTGTGTTCCCAAAGCCGGGGGCCCAGGTTCAGTCCCTGCTTGGGGAACTAGATCCCACAGGACACAACTAAGACCCAGCACAGCCAAATAAATACATAATTTTAAAAATTAGAGAAAGAAAGAAATAGAGAAACTGGACTGGAGCGGGTGCCGTCTCTTCCTGCAGGGCATCCCCCCGAGCCGGGCGACCCCCGCCTCCTGCACGGGCAGGCGGGCTCATTCCACGGAGCCACCCGAAGGCCCCTCCGACCGGGCAGCCGTCTTTAAAAATAAACCAGACTAAGCCAGGCGGGGTGCTGCTCCACCCAGCAACTGGCTTGTGGATCCCACCATTCGAAGTGCGGGCCCCAGAGTCTCAGCAGCACTCAGACAGGCCCACGTGACTCCGCTCTGCCTCCTGGGTAATTCCCGTCGCCGAGAGCGACGCAGAGAAGCTCCTGGAGGCGGGGCGTTCGGAAGCGGGGCAGCCGCCCTCTTGGGGCGCCACCAGCCCGGCCACCGCAGGCTCAGAGGAGCACAGCGGCACGAGACGCCATGGTCGTGCCGTGAGCACCGGGAGGCAGGGGCAGTCCCAGAAGCCCGGGCCTCGGCCGCTCCGCGGGCCACAGCAGACCCTCAGGTCCAGCCTGAGGACAGCACCCACCGGAAGCACCACAAGTGGCCTTCTGCCCAGAGCCCAGAGCCTCCCGGGCGCCCACCCTCCTCCACACACAAGGGCGGGCTCACGGGAGGGCGAGGAGAGCCGGCGACGCGGGGAGGGCCAGGGGAGGCTCGCGGAGCCCCGGGCCGCGCGGGGCCACCCTTGGGGACCTGGCCCCCGAGCCCGTCCGTCTTCCTGGGTGCTCCACGGTGACGACACTGAGGTGGACCGGGAGGGAGGGCCGGCAGGCTGAAGTCGGGGCTGGAGCCTGAGGCGGGAGCCCCTGGACCGGAGCAGGGACCGCCCGAGGCCCCCGGGGCGCCGCACTCACCTGATGGTCTCGATGATTTCATGAGCAGCATCGTGGTGTTTGTCCTGCAAGACAACGGGACAGGTCTTAGAGCGCCCCTCCAGCCTCTGGCGACGAGAGCGCTGCAGCCCCTCGGCCTTCGCCTTGCTCCCCGCCCGAGGGGCACGCCGCTTCGGGGCGCCCAGCAAGCAGCAGGGAGGGCCGGGCCGGGTGGGGTCTACGCCCCGTCCTCCGCCCCACCAGCTCCCTGGGCGCTCTGGCAGCCGGCTAGCCGCAGGCCCAGCTCCGAGGCCCTGACCCTCTGCTGCCTGGAAGCAAGGGTCCTGCCACCACAAGGGCTGGGCGAGCAGTGGCTATCCTGCCCGGCCCCTCTGTCCAGCGGGCACAGCGCAACTCTGGCCTCGCGCTGCGGTCTCAGCGACCAGCAAACAGGAGACCTCGCAGAAACCAAGGGGAACTTCCAGTGGGTCAGAGCTGCACTTCCAGTGCAAGGGCCGTGGGGTCAACGCCCGGTCAAGGAACCCAGGTCACACAAGCTGTGCAGCGTGGCCAAAACACACACTAAAACTACATACACACGAGTGAGGTCTGTGCACGGACGCCCGTCACCCAGACCACGCCTCCACGCCGGTGCGGTGGCGAGGACCAAGAGGACCCAGGCTGGAACCGGAGCTGAGGAGTCAGACCCAGAGGCACCGCCCCGCCCTAAGTCTTGTCTGACTGTTTTTGACCCCATGAACTCCAGCACAGGCTTCGTGGCGCAGGACGGCCTGCGGCAGGGCCCGGGGGCGGCCACGGGAGGGCGACGGAGGCGGGACAGGGCCCCGCCCAGCGCACGCGCCGCGGCCACCTTCGCCCCCCAGTCCAGGGGGGCAACAGCAGCTCTGCCGAGGTGCACCTCACACAGACGGCCCCGTTCCGAGTGTGCAACGCGGTGGTGTCGGCACACTCAGTGTCGTGCAAGCGGCACCGGTCTAGCTCTGGAGGCTGCCGCCAAGTCCAGCAACACCCACTCACAGTCTCCACGGACTCGCCTGTCCTGGAGGCTCCTAAATGGAATTGCAACACGTGACCTTTTGTCCAAAGTCTTATTTTTTGTGTGTGGGGGTGGGGGGACGGAGGGGGGCGGGCGGGCCACTTCCATCGGTCTTTCATCTGTCCCTTTTCATCTATGTTGTTCTTTGGCCCGTGTGGGCCTCCCATCGCAGCAGCCTCTGTCGCCGCAGAGCACCGGCCCTGGGCACATGCGCTCCAGAGCTCCCGCTCGGTCATTGGACATATCAGTCCAGCCGCTCCGCGGCACGTGGGATCTTCCCAGGCCAGGGATCGAACCGGCGCCCCTTGCACTGCAAGGCGGTGTCCTTACCCACTGGACCACCAGGGAAGCCCCAAAGTCTTATTTTTTAAGGCAAAGGACAAAACCAACCTTCTGTCGTCGCTGTCCCCAGCTTACCAAAGACAGAGGCAACCGTTCACTGAACTCCTATCGCTCAGACAAGGCGAGTGGGAGACGGAGCGCGCGGCCCGGCCCCGGACCGCCTCGAGGACCAGGGGCTACGGCACAGGACGCCCGGGCCCCAGCGTCACCCCCGCGGACCCGACGCCCTGCGGCAGAACCGTGGGCAGGAACATCAGCAGGCAGAGGGGCCGCGGGCGGCTCCCCAGGTGGACCAGGCCCCGCCGGCACAGCAGTGCCTCTCTGGGGTGTCCGCACAGAAGCGAGCAGAGCGCGAAGGGACAGAGAAGGCTCCAAAGAGGCTCCGAGGCCCAGCCCTGGGCAGAAGAGCGGGGCGCGCCGTCTTCCCAGCAGGGAGACAGGTGTGCATGCTGGGGGGCGCCTGGGCTGAGGCTCAGAGAGACAGAGAGACGGGAGGTCTCCCCGGAGGCGAGTACCGGCCGGGACCCGGGGGGCCGCAGACACAGCCAGTCATACCTGCACCCCGAGTTCAAAAGGCGCACTCAGAACACTGCACCCCGACAGCCCGTGCCAGGGGACGGTGATATGGTGTGCAGCTCCGGAAGACGGCACCATCGGGAGGAGCTGCGAGGACACGAGGGGTGGCCCTCTTATTTCTTACAACTGCAAGAATCCATGAGTATCTCAAAAGTTTAAGAGCAAAGGGCGGGGCTCCCAGAGAGAGGCTGGGGCAGCTGGCCCGCTGGCACCCCCACCTCGCGAATACCCAAGGCTCCCGCCTCTGGCTCCCCCCACCAGGCACAGGCCGCGGGGGGGGCCTGCCAACTCAGGCCCCTGGACGTCGGGGAGCAAAGCACAGTAGCTGACAGCCACGTGTGGGACCCCCGGCTTCCCCGCGACCCCCTGCTCTCTAAAGTGGCCTCCTCACCCACGGAGAGCCGTCCAAGGGCTGCCCTGCCTTCCACCCGGGCTCAGGTGAGTCAGCGCTCACGCACCAGAGCGCACAGCAGGAGCCGGGTCTGAGTCACAGGGAACACACGGCTCGGCGGCCGCCCACCTCGCGACTACCCGCGTCCGGGGCAGGACAGCTCAGCATTCGTCAGGGCCTCCGGCTCGCCGGGGCAGGCGGGGCAGCTCCACGCCCACAGCTCCGCGAGTCACCGCAGGGAAGGGCCGCGGCCCGCCCTCACAGGCTCCGGCCCCGGACCGGGCACCTGCTCCCTCCGGGCCGAGGCCAGTTTCCCACCACGAGCAGGGCTGCCCTGCCACGGGAAGGCTGCGGACCGAAGGAACCCGGCAGCCCCGCACCCCGCCCTCCTATTGGGCAACCGCACCGAAGCCTGGTTCAGAGGCTGGACGTTTCCGCTTGTGGACGGCTGTGGCTGTTGACACTTCCTGGCAGGTACCCCCACGCCTGTCAGAGAGGCCACCCACCCCTCCCTCGGGGCAGATCTGGCAGCCCTGCCCCCACCCACGCCCAGCCTCCGCTGGCTCTGTCCCCAGGACGCTACGCCGTGGCTGCGCCTCCGTGCTTGTGACTCTCATAATAAGTTTCCTGAGAGCAAGAGGCCTGCCTAGGGTCCTCAGCCCCCCAAGTCCCAGAGGCGCAGGCGGAATGAATGAGTCAATGAACAAGCAAGCGCAGTCATTTCCAAGTGTGGTCACATGAGTAATCTGACCTTCGGAAGGCCGAGCTCCTGGAGTGGCCCATTTTCCCACGAACTCGTCATCGAGAAATAGGGCCTCTCACAGCAGAGCACTGCCCCCTCACTTCCCGTGAGCAAGCCAAATCCCGGGCGGAGATGTGGGAGGGGCGGCATCCCAGCCCTGCTCCAGGAGGGTGGCCGCCCACAGAGCACAGCTGGCCCGGCCCCGGACGGCCACCCCAGGAGCGCGGCTGACCGCAGACGGCGCGCCCGGCCAGGCAGGCAGCACGCCCCGCGCCCTGCCGAGCGAGGTCCTGCCAGCAGGCCAAGCGCGCCCGCCGCTGCAGCCTGCTCCCCCGGGGCCTGGTCACACAGGAGGTCCTACAGGCAAGGGTCAAAGACCTCTGCGGCCTGGCTCCGCCCTGAATGAAAGACGGCGAAGGTGATGAGGTGGCCAGCTCCAGACGCTGCTTCGCCTCGGCTCCAGGCGCCTGGTGCTGGGTGGCAGCGGACTTCTAAACTCTCCCCATACCCAAAATGCCAGCTGCCAAGGTGCCAGGAATGCCAGCAGACAGACACTCAGCACAGACCCCAGTCTGACTCCCAGAGTGCTCTCCCAAGTGAGGTGAAGAGTCAAGTACTCCAGTTCAGAGTGCAAACCTCCCCTGGGCTGTCGACATGAGCGCAACTCCTGATCCTCTCAAAGCTGGAAAGCTCCCACAGCCCAGGGGAGGGAGGCTCTTCTCACGCCCTGAAGGACCAACACGAATCTCACAAACACTGTGCTGAGCCAAAGCAGCCAGAACCAGAAAGCTACATGCTGACGACCCCGTCTACCCAACTTTCCCAAAGAGCCAAAACCTCTGGGACAGAGAGGAGACCCCGGCAGCCAGGAGGTGAGCAGAGAGTTGGCACCAAAGGGCAGCAGATGGTTTGACGGGATTTTCTGCTGCCTGAGAGGGATGATCTGTCAGAAACTCCTGGAAATGTGAGCGACAAGGGAACCAACTTCCCGCCTACTAAGGATAAACGATTACTCCCGGAAAACGCACAGGTCAATCCACTGGTGCCAGCCAGAGCGCAGGCAGGGGCGCAGAGAGGGAGGCAGGTGGATCAGCTGGAGTCCTGAAGGTCCTCCCCACTTTCAGTTTCCGTCCCAGGGTCGTCTCCACGCCCTGCCCGGTTGCTCAGGACGCGCGCCAGGCCGACACCCAGCCACCCAACCGGAAAAGCCAGAGCCCGGGCTCGGCCGCTCCTCCGGGCGCAGGAAGCTCAAAAATAGCAAGCGCCGGTGCGCGCGGCGGGCTGGAAAGCCTCCGACCTCGCAGCACCGTGGAGCGCCCGGGCCGGCAGCCAGCGCCGGCCTCCGGCGGTCCCCGCCTCCCGGCCCCGCCCCCGGCCGCGACCGCTTCCAGAAACTGACACTCGCGGAGCCCGCGCGAGGGGCGGGTCCCCCGGAGGCCGGTCCCCCGCGAGCCGAGCGCGCGAAAGGCCGCCCCGCAGGCGCCCGCCCACCGGGCCCGCGGGGCTTTCCCTCCCGAAAGCGCGCCGCCCGGCTGCCCGGCCCGAGCGTGGACCCTGGGCCCGGAGCCGGGAGCCGGGCGCCCGCCCCGCAGCCCGCGCGTCCGCAGCCGCCCGGACGTCTCAGTAAACCCCCACGCGGCCCGTCCCTTCCCAACGGCCACTCGCGACCAGGGCCCAGGACGCCTCCTGGCCAACCGTCCGGCCAGCCCACCCGCTCCGGATCGGGGCGCGCAACGCCTGCCGGCCAAAGCCCCGGCCCGTCCGGCCGCTCCAGACCCGAGAGCCAAAATGCCTGAATTACAAAATGAAAAGCGGGACCGAAGGAGGAGACGAGGATGTCCTCGAAAATAAAAACGCTGAGCACGCTGACAGCGCCGAGAACCCGCGACCCGGAGCTAGAAACCCTCCGTGTCGAACCTTCCGAGTGCGGAGAGCCGAGCCCGCCGGCCGTTCAGGCCTGGGGGCCGGGTTGGCCGGCCCGGCTCGCGCGCCCCGCGGAGGCGCCGGGTCCCCGCGGCCGCGTCTGCGCCCCCGGCCCGCCCTGCGCGCGGCGCTTGGAAACGGCGGCCGGGCAGCCGGCGGGGCGGGAAGGGGGGTCCCGGCGGGCTTGGGGCGCGAGCGGGGCGGGGGCGGCACTCACGTAGACCGGCAGCGGCCACGGGTAGACGGCGGGCTCGGCCCCCACGGGCGACTTGAGCCTCAGCTCCAGCTTCTCCCCCATGGCAGCGCGCGCGGCCGCCGCACCATGCTAGTCGGGCGGCCGGGGGAGGGGCGGGACGCCGCCGCGGGGGCGGGGCGGACGGGCGAGGAGGGCGGGCGGAAGGCGGGGGGGGCCTGGCCTGGGCCTCTGCCGCCGCCGCCGCGCTCCCGTCCGGCCCCCGGCTCCCTCTTTGTGGTCACAGGCCTGGGGCCTCCGGCGCCGCCGCCATCTTGGGCCGGCGGGAGGCGAGCACAATGAGCCGGGGGCCGGGCTGAACCACTCGCGGCGCGCGCGCGGGGGGGGCCCGGCGCGGAGAGGCGGCGCGCGCCCGCCGCCCCGCCCGCCGCGCCTCGCGCGCCCCCCCGCCGCCCCGCCCCATGGGCTCTCCCGCGCCCACGCACGCACGCACGCACGCACGCACGTCCTCGGCTGCCCTCGGCCGCCCCCAACGGCCCCAAGCGGGAACCCGGGGAGAGCCCCTGCGGTCTGGCGAGGCGGGTTCGAATCCCGCTCTCGGCCGACTGGGACACCCTCCCCTCCCCGTAATAAAACTCTATTTTCTCATTACGTGTGACAGCTTCTGGTCACAAGCATGCCATGTATTTAGCCTATTCAGGCATTCAGTTCAGTTGCTGTTCAGTTCTCAAGTCCTTTCTGACTTGTTGAGACCCCATGGAAGGCAGCCCTGCCAGTCTTCACTGTCCTCCACTACCTCCCCAAAGCGGCTCAGGTGCATGTCCACTGAGGCAGTGATGCCATCCAACCCTCTCATCCTCTGCTGCTCCTTTCTCCATTTGTTTTCAAATCTTTCCCAGCATCAGCGTTTGTTTCCAGTGACTTGGCTCTTTGCATCAGGTGGCCCAAGTATTGGAGCTTCAGCTGCAGCATCAGTCCTTCCAGTGAGTAGTCAGGGTCCATATCCTTTATGTTTTAAAATCTTTTTTTTTTTTTTGGCCACTTCAAGTGGTCTTTCATTTATTTATTTTCATCCATCTTTGTTCTGTGGCCTGTGTGGGCCTCCCATCGCAGTGGCCTCTCTCGCCGCAGAGCACCAGCTCTGGGTGCATGCACTCCAGAGCGCCAGCTTGTACATAGTCCAGTGATTTTGCAGCCCAGGAAAATAAAATCTGTCACTGTTTTCATTTTTCCCCTTCTATTTGCCATGAAGTGATGGGACGGGATGCCATGGTATTCAGTTGTTTCTTTTTTAGTATTGAGTTTTATGCCAGATTTGGGTCACTAGAATTCCTATCCTAGTCCACCTTTACCTGCCAGGTAAAGAGGTGTGCTAGGAGACTTCCCTGGTGGTCCAGTGGCTAACACACAGAGCTCCTAATGCCGGGGCCCTGGGTTTGATCCGTGGCCAGGCAACTAAAGCCGGCACACCTCAGTGAAGATCCCACATGACATCACTGAGACCTGGTGCGGCCGTGTAAATCTTTTTTTAAAAAAGAAAATACTACCTAATCACTAGGACCATAGAGGCCATTGTTGTTATTAGTGTTCAGTCGCTAAGTCTTGTCTGACTGTTTTTGACCCCATGAACTCCAGCACACCAGGCTTCCCTGTCCTTCACTGTCTCCGGAATGTGCTCAAGCTCATGTCCATTGAGTCAGTGATGCCATCCCACCATGTCCTTCTCTGTCACCCCCGTCTCCTCCTCCTTCCCAGCATCAGGGTCTTTTCCAGTGAGCTGGCTCTTCCCATCAGGCGGCCCGAGTATTAGAGCTCTTGCAGGAGATGCAGGCTTGATCCCTGGGTCAGGAAGATCTCCTAGAGAAGGAAATGGCAATCCATTCTAGTAGTCTCACCTGGAGAATCCCATGGGCAGAGGAGCCTGGCGGGCTGCAGTCCACATGTGAGCATGCTAACTCACTTCAGTCGTGTCCAGCTCTTTGCCACCCTATGGCCCGTAGCTCACCGGTCTGCTCTGCCCATGGGATTCTCCAGGCAAGAATACTGGAGTGGGTTGCCGTGCCCTTCTCCAGGGGATCTGCCCAACCCCGGGATCGAACCCATGTCTCTTACGTCTCCCGCACTGGCGTGGGTTCTTTATCACTCGTGCCATCCGAGAAGCCTTACAGTTCATGGGGTCACAAAAGAATTGGATACAACTGAGCACAGAGAGACGAATTTTCCTAGAACACAGAGGGTGGGTTGACACTGAAGCCCCGCTGTACAGCACCGAGAACTCTGCTCAGGGCCCTGTGACAAACCGTCATGGAAAAAAAACAGCTTTATGGATAGATTTTGTCCCTAGAAGACCCGGCCCACGGTCCCCAACGGTTCTCAGTGCGGCCAAAGGCGCAGACCTCTCGCCATGCCCTCACTCTTCAGGTCCAGGGAAAGCCACGTGTGCACGACCCCCACCCACGCCTGCCCCGGGGCGGCAGCTCCCCCGAGCTACCGATGGCGGGCACACCCAGACAGCCCACGTGTGCCCGGGGAAGACACTCCAGGCTCAGACCGAGGAGACTGCACTCTTCTCCGCTGACTGCCCCCTGATTTTAGAATGGCCTAGATGGACAAACGCATGGCGCAGATCTGTGCACAATGGGCAGAGTGCCTGGGGAGCCCTGTTCTCAACACGTTACATTTTTTTTAAGATATGGATATATTTTGGCTCTTCTGGGTGTTCATGGCTGCCACAGGCTCTTTTTTAGTTGCGGGGAGTGGGCGGCTCCTCTCTCGTTGAGGGAAGCAGGCTCCTGGTTATGGCGACTTCTCACTGTGGAGCTCGGGCTCCAGGGCTCACGGGCTCCATAGCCGCGGTTCTAGAGCACAGGCTCCATCGTTGTGGCTCCACGGCGCGTGGGATCTTCCCGGGTCAGGGATCGAACCTGTGTCTCCTGCCTTGGCAGGCGAACTCCTCACCAGTGAGCCACCAGGGAAGCCCTCAACATGTTACATTAGTGTGGTACGTTTGTCCCAACTGAGGAACCACGATGCATACGTTACGACTAAATCAAGTCCAGACCTGACTGGAATTGCCCTGGTTTTCCCTTTAAGTCCCTTTGTCTCTCTCCGTCTCCTCTGGGATGTGACAGTTTCTCAGACTTTCCTAGGTTTTGATATCCTGAAAGCTCTGAGGAAGGCAGGCCAGGTATTTTGTTCCTTCGTTTGTTTAGAAATAACTTTGTCAAATTGGTCACTCGGTAATCGGTGTCCTTTGGGGGTGTATTTGTTGTTTTAGCTGCTAAGTCGTGTCTGATTTCTTTTGCGACCCCATGGGCTGTAGCCGGCCAGACTCCCCTGACTGTGGGTGATACGAAATAGGTTGCCGTTTTCTTCCCCAGGGTGTCTTCCCGACCCTTGTCTCCCGCATGGATAGATTTTGTCCCTAGAAGACCCGGCCCACGGTCCCCAACGGTTCTCAGTGCGGCCAAAGGCGCAGACCTCTCGCCATGCCCTCACTCTTCAGGTCCAGGGAAAGCCACGTGTGCACGACCCCCACCCACGCCTGCCCCGGGGCGGCAGCTCCCCCGAGCTACCGATGGCGGGCACACCCAGACAGCCCACGTGTGCCCGGGGAAGACACTCCAGGCTCAGACCGAGGAGACTGCACTCTTCTCCGCTGACTGCCCCCTGATTTTAGAATGGCCTAGATGGACAAACGCATGGCGCAGATCTGTGCACAATGGGCAGAGTGCCTGGGGAGCCCTGTTCTCAACACGTTACATTTTTTTTAAGATATGGATATATTTTGGCTCTTCTGGGTGTTCATGGCTGCCACAGGCTCTTTTTTAGTTGCGGGGAGTGGGCGGCTCCTCTCGGCAAGGGAAGCAGGCTCATGGTTACGGCGACTACGCCCTGTGGGGCTCGGGCTCCAGGGCTCACGGGCTCCATAGCCGCGGTTCTAGAGCACAGGCTCCATCGCTGTGGCTCCACGGCGTGGGATCTTCCCGGGTCAGGGATCGAACCTGTGTCTCCTGCCTTGGCAGGCGAACTCCTCACCAGTGAGCCACCAGGGAAGCCCTCAACATGTTACATTAGTGTGGTACGTTTGTCCCAACTGAGGAACCACGATGCATACGTTACGACTAAATCAAGTCCAGACCTGACTGGAATTGCCCTGGTTTTCCCTTTAAGTCCCTTTGTCTCTCTCCGTCTCCTCTGGGATGTGACAGTTTCTCAGACTTTCCTAGGTTTTGATATCCTGAAAGCTCTGAGGAAGGCAGGCCAGGTATTTTGTTCCTTCGTTTGTTTAGAAATAACTTTGTCAAATTGGTCACTCGGTAATCGGTGTCCTTTGGGGGTGTATTTGTTGTTTTAGCTGCTAAGTCGTGTCTGATTTCTTTTGCGACCCCATGGGCTGTAGCCGGCCAGACTCCCCTGACTGTGGGTGATACGAAATAGGTTGCCGTTTTCTTCCCCAGGGTGTCTTCCCGACCCTTGTCTCCCGCATGGCAGGCGAATTCTTCACCACTGAGTCACCAGGGAAGCCCGTGTTTATGTACATCTTATTGCAATTAGAAATGATAGCAGGGCTTCCCCGGTGGTCCAGTGGGTAAGGACACCGCCTTGCAGTGCAAGGGGCGCCGGTTCAATCCCTGGCCTGGGAAGATCCCATGTGCCGCGGAGCAGCTGAACCAATGTGTCCAATTACCGAGTCGGAGCTCTGGAGCGCATGCGCCCGGGGCCGGTGCTCTGCGACGACAGAGGCCACTGCGATGGGAAGCCCACACGGGCCAAAGAACAAAGATGGGTGAAAACAGATAAAATGAAAGACCAATAGAAGTGGCCCGCCCGCCCCACTCCATCCCCAACCCGCCCACCACCAAAAAATAGAAAAAAAAAAAGGAAATGATAGCATATGCCACCGTCCCGCCAGCTTTGCAGACCTGTTAGTAGAACCCTCTGAGTTTGTGCTGTATTCTCGAGGCCTCATCTGCCTGGTCCTGGGGTCAGTGAACTCGTTCTTGGCAAGGTGGGGAGCAGAGATGTGTCTGTCTCGGCAGGCGGGATGATGACAAGTCTTCATGCCAAGTTGAAGGTCATCCAGCAGACATGACTTTAGACAGATACCCTCGTGGAGATGAATGGACGTGACACGTTCGTTACACACAACAAAATCCAGTGCTGAGTATGCAGAACAGGCTGGTGTTTGCACACACGCACATGCACACGTGCTTGCATATGATGCTTTCTTTCTGCCTCACAGGAGACACCCCACGCTGTCCTGGGAAGGCAAGAGGAGATTGCTTCTCCCAGATATCGGAGTTTATCCCGACCAAAGGGTCGTGCAGATCTTCACACTGTGCCAACGTGTGTTCTCTGGGTCCCCCAGCAGAGTTCTCAGAACATCCACTTGGTCCTCCCTAACTCCAGTCTTGAGGACGCACGGGGGTTATCTGTCGCCACAAACGAACCACGTCAGAGCTCCGTGACTTAGGGGCTGCCCTGGGGCTGACCCTCTGCACTCCCGGTGCAGGGGACTCCGGTTCGATCTCTGGTCAGGGAACTAGACAGATCCCACCTGGTGCAACTAAGACCTGGCACAGCCAGATGAATAAGTACATTAAAAACAGAAAGAAGGAAACGAAAACTTAGTGCTTAGAACAGCCACCACGAAATACACGCCTTGTCCGGTAGACCAGCGATTTGGATTGGACCCAGCTGGGGAGCTCCACGGATGGGCTCTACTACCTGGGCTTGACGGGACTCAGGGACCGAACTGTTTTCCTGGTGAAGCCTGACACGGAGAAGACCTCGGGTCACCGAGCGCTCTGGGGAGTCTCTGCAAACTCACCACAAGTCATTCCGAAAGGAAACGATGGCGCTGCCGGCTCTTCCAGACCTCCTTCACAATCTCTGGGGGTCTTAGGGAGCCACTGACCAAAGCCACTTGTCCTGGCCGGGCTCCAGAGTAACCTCGTCCATGAGTAACCTTACAATTGGATGTCTTAACACCTATAATCTAAATACTGTTTTACTTTTATAGAAATATCGTTGATTGACAATGTTGTGTTAATTTCTGCTATACAACACGATAGCTAGAACATGGAAGCGACCTAGATGTCCATCAACGAATGAATGGATAAGAAAGCTCTGGTACATATAGACAATGGAGGACTTCTCCGTTGTAAAAAGAAATGTAGAAGAATCAGTCCTAATGAGGTGGATGAATCTAGAACCTATTATACAAAGTGAAGTCAAAAAGAGAAGGACAAGTACAGTATACTAACACACATGTATGGAATCTAGTGAGAAGGTAATGAAAACACGCAGAGAAGCAATGGGAAAACAGACACAGAACAGACATGTGGACATTGTGGGGAATGAACAGCGGGTGGGAAGCTGTTCATTCAGTAGAGAGAGTAGCGTGGAAGCCCACACAATTGTATGTGAAAAAGACAGCGGTTGTCATTCCGCTGTGGGGCTAGGGGATCCTGCAGGGGTGCTGTGCCAGAGAAACAAAATTTCTGCTATACAACAAAGTGACTCAATGTGTGTGTGTGTGTGTGTGTGTGTGTTTGTGTGCATATATATTGTTTTTTACATTTTTATTAGGTATTGGAGTGTAGCCAGTTAATGCTGTGGCAGGTCCAGGTGCACAGGGAAGGGCCTCAGCCTTGGATACACAGGATCCATTCTCTCTCAAGCTCCCCACCCATCCAGGCCGGCATGCGCATTGTCCACTGAGCAGAGTGTGCCCTGTGCTGCACAGCAGGTCTTTGCTGGTGATCCAGTCTGAATACAGCACTGGTGCCTGTCCGTCCCAGGCTCCCGAACTCTTCCCCGCATCTTTCCCCCTAGCTGACATAAATCCTTCTCCAGGTCTGTGAGTCTGTTTCATATATGTATATACATATACACACACATGTATGTATGAAACACACAGGTTTTCATTTTTCGTATCTTTCTCATGGTCTGTTTCCAGTCTGGTTTGTCACAGGACGTTGCATGTGGTCCCGTGTGCTCCACGGCGGGACTTTGTTGTGTACTTGATTCCCCTCTGGACACATGCACAGGTGCTGGGGATTAGGATGTGGCATCTTTGGTGGGTGGACCTTTTACCTGCCTACCATATTTTATGCATATATGTGTGCTCAGTCGTGTCCAACTCTCTCTGACCCCATAGACTGCAGCCTGCCAGGCTCCTCTGCCCATGGAATTTTCCAGGCAAGAACACTGGCGTGGGCTGTCATTCTATTCTTGATAAGCATCCCATTTCGTGGGCAATGGAGACTTGATGGTCTCCGTTGAAAGAATTCAGTCCTAATGAGGTGGATGAATCTAGAACCTATTATACAAAGTGAAGTCAAAAAGAGAAGGACAAGTACAGTATACTAACACACATGTATGGAATCTAGTGAGAAGGTAATGAAAACACGCAGAGAAGCAATGGGAAAACAGACACAGAACAGACATGTGGACATTGTGGGGAATGAACAGCGGGTGGGAAGCTGTTCATTCAGTAGAGAGAGTAGCGTGGAAGCCCACACAATTGTATGTGAAAAAGACAGCGGTTGTCATTCCGCTGTGGGGCTAGGGGATCCTGCAGGGGTGCTGTGCCAGAGAAACAAAATTTCTGCTATACAACAAAGTGACTCAATGTGTGTGTGTGTGTGTGTGTGTGTTTGTGTGCATATATATTGTTTTTTACATTTTTATTAGGTATTGGAGTGTAGCCAGTTAATGCTGTGGCAGGTCCAGGTGCACAGGGAAGGGCCTCAGCCTTGGATACACAGGATCCATTCTCTCTCAAGCTCCCCGCCCATCCAGGCCGGCATGCGCATTGTCCACTGAGCAGAGTGTGCCCTGTGCTGCACAGCAGGTCTTTGCTGGTGATCCAGTCTGAATACAGCACTGGTGCCTGTCCGTCCCAGGCTCCCGAACTCTTCCCCGCATCTTTCCCCCTAGCTGACATAAATCCTTCTCCAGGTCTGTGAGTCTGTTTCATATATGTATATACATATACACACACATGTATGTATGAAACACACAGGTTTTCATTTTTCGTATCTTTCTCATGGTCTGTTTCCAGTCTGGTTTGTCACAGGACGTTGCATGTGGTCCCGTGTGCTCCACGGCGGGACTTTGTTGTGTACTTGATTCCCCTCTGGACACATGCACAGGTGCTGGGGATTAGGATGTGGCATCTTTGGTGGGTGGACCTTTTACCTGCCTACCATATTTTATGCATATATGTGTGCTCAGTCGTGTCCAACTCTCTCTGACCCCATAGACTGCAGCCTGCCAGGCTCCTCTGCCCATGGAATTTTCCAGGCAAGAACACTGGCGTGGGCTGTCATTTCCTCCCCCGCCATTCTTGATAAGCATCCCACTTTGCAGGTGGAGACAATGGAGACTTGATGGATTCGGTGGCTTGCTTGAGTCACAAGGAGCTGGGCCGTGGTTGGGCTGGGTCCGTGTGGCTCCAGGCTAATCACCAAGGCTGCGGTGGGCGGGACCCCAAAGGCCTGTGGGCGGGAGGAAGGCCACGGAGGGCGGCATTCAGAGTTGAGAAAAGCGGAAGCCCCGCCTTTCTCTCCGTGGAGTAGGTGGAGCTCTTTCAGGGCACTCCACACCCCCGTAAAGTCGCGGGGGTCTGAGGCTGTGCCTCCTCTGCCCTTGGTCCGCCCCTCTGCGTCCTCCCGGCGTCAGCAGGACCCGGACTCGGGGCGCCCTGGGCGGCGCGGCGCTCTCCATGGTACTGAAGCCGCCCCCCTCCCGCCCGCTCCTTCCTCTCGGCCTGAAGTTTGGGTCTACGAGGTCTCCGCTTTGTCTTGCTTGGTCTCAAGCTGGGGGTCATCCTCGAGTTCTAAGGCAGCCTAAGCACTTGGATCTCTCCTGGAACTTCTCTGTTGTCACACTTGGAAGCTCCCAGCGGGTGTGTCTGCGATCAAAGGAAACACTCTCTTTGCGACCTTGACTCTTAGGAATTAGCTTCCCTGGTGGCTCAGGCCGTGGAGACTCTGCCTGCAGGGCAGGAGACCTGGGTTCCCTCCCTGGGTTGGGAAGGTCCCCTGGAGAAGGGCATGGCCGCCCACTCCAGTCTTCTCGCCTGGAGAATCCCAGGGACAGGGGAGCCTGGCGGGCGGCAGTCCAGGGGGTCGCAGAGTCCGACACGACGGGGCCACTGAGAAACCACCAGCCACCCGAGCACGCGGGGCTGGGCCGTCCTGGTGTCTAGCTGGGCCGTCCTGGTGTCTAGAGTCACAGGCTCTGCTTGCCCTTTGAGCCCTGCTGGTGACAAGGCACGCCCTCGCTCTCGCCTGGAGGCCGTGAGCCCGGATGGCACCGTGACCAGGGGAGCTGCCTGCATTTCCAGCCCAGACGCGGAGCTTCCAGGAAGGGTGTCTAGATGCAGTGTTCTGTTCAGTAGTTTCCAAGGAAACGGGACCTTGCGTCCTCATCTCAACCCGAGCTTAGCCTCTCAGTCTCTATGTTGTGACCATACTGCTCAGCATGTAGCACCTTGGCTCCCTGGTCGGGGGTCAAACCCGGGCCCCCTGCCGTGGAACCGCGGAGTCTTAACCCCTGGGAAGTCCTGTTCTCATTACTAACGTCAATCTAATGTCCTTCCTTCTCCCTGTGAGATGAGGCCACCAGGGAGGATGGCAGCCCTGTGTTACCGACGGCAACACCAAGGCTCCGGGCACATCGCTGAGTTCCTGGTGGAGCCTCGGCTGTGGCCAGGCCCCTCTGGGCTCCGTAACCCCCTCCCTGGCAACCCAAGTCACATTGCAGCTGTGACCGGAGTTGCCCGGCCCTCCGTGTCCTCCCGGTGGACCGGCCTGTTGCCCGTGACGACGGGTGCCACAGACGACGCAAGAGGATGCGCTCTCGGCCGGGATCCCCTCCACGGCCACCAGGGACCTGAGGGAGTCTCGCTGGGGCCCCAGTGGGTGGGGGTGTCTGATCGCTCACCAGCCAGGCAGACAGACCCAGCCCCGGGGACTCCGACCTTCAAAGACGTCCCTGGCGGCTTTTGAGGCGTCCCTGGACGTCCCCGGCGGCCTTCGAGGCGTCCCTGGACGTCCCCGACGGCCTTCGAGGCATCCCTGGACGTCCCTGACGGCCTTCGAGGTGTCCCTGGACGTCCCCGGCGGCCTTCGAGGTGTCCCTGGACGTCCCTGGCGGCCTTCGAGGCGTCCTTGGATGTCCCTGGTGGCCCAGTGGTGAAGACCCTGCTTTTACTGCAGGGCGTGAGTTCAGTCACTGGGCAATTCCACTCCCGTGTACACACGCCCGAGGGAAAGAAAACACGGGTCCACACAAAATGTAGTACGTCCACGCCCGGAAGCATCACTCAGCCGTGGAAACGGAAGCCCTGACACTGGCCGCCAGATGGGCCGACCCGGAGAACACAGTGCTCCGCGAGAGAAGCTGACACAGATTCCAGTGACCGGAAACGTCCAGGGGAGACAGAGCCACAGACGCGGGGAGCAGCGGTCAGGGGCTGGGAAAGAGGGAGGGGCGACTGGAAAGGCACAGGTTTTCTTCGGTGATTAAACGTTTCTTCAGGGCTTCCCTGGTCGCTCAGCGGTAAAGAGCTCACCTGCCAATGCAGGAGACACAGGTTCGACCCCTGATCCGGGAAGATCCCACAGGCTGCGGAGCAACGATGCCCGTGAGCCACAACGATGGAGCCTGTGCAAATCAGGGCAAGCTTGGTAGACTAGAAAATGTTTGCTTCCCCTCCTCCTCCTCCTCCTCCTCCTCGGAACCCGCTGGCCTCTTCACCAAGCCCGCCTGTTCACCCCTTTCAGTCTTTAGCTCCAGTTCCTGGCCCGGGAGGAGGGGCCGTTCGGAGATAATTCAAGACCCTGACGTTCTTTATGCTCTCCATGTCTCTCATGACTCCCTCCGCTCCGCTGCAGACCCTCAGCCATCCAGCGTGAGACCCCTGCTTTGTCACCAGCCAGCGACACTGAGGCAGCTCTGAGCTCTAGCAGCCGCTCTAACACGCCCACGGCGCCCACGGAGGGGTCGCGGCGCCCTCCCTCTCCAGCCAGCTGGCCGCGAGAAGCATGTAGAGAACCGGCACCGGAGTGAGAGACCGGCCTGGGACCTGGGCCCTTTGCTGCAAAGCGTGCACCTGGACCCGCCTCTCCTCCAGCTGCGAAAGGCCAAGAATCTATTCTAGGACAAAAAGTAGCTGAGTGCCTGCGCAGCTGGGGCAAATTCTGGAGGGAAAGATACAAAGACAGAAAAAAAAAGGACAAAAAAGCAAAAGAACAAAACCAAAAGTTAAAAAAAAAAAAGATACAAAGACAGAACCCCCGACGGCCGTTTCTGGAAAGCAGGATACGCACTCAGCGCCACAGAGGGGTGGGCAGACCCCCGGGCCCCTCTCCAGCCCCGCCCCTGCCTGCACTCCTGCCCTCACCCCAGGCCAGGAACCAGCGCACCGTGCCCCAGCGCCCTGCGTTGGGGAGCCAGCAAGGGAAGCCAGCAAGGGAAGCCGTCACTTGTTTTAGCTCCTTCTTGCAGGCAGCAGGAGCCCCGAAAAAGCCTTTACACATTTTCTGTCAATTTATTTTGGGCCGCACGGGTCCATTGTTGTTGCCGCGCGGGCTTTTCTCGGGTGTGAGGGGCAGGGCCTGGGCTCCGGCCCTGGTGGCTCCTCTCCGCAGGGCGCACGCGGCGGTGGGGCACGGGCTTACACGCTCCGCAGCGTGTGGGTGGGGTCTTCCTGGACCACAGAGAGATCTCGGGTCCCCCACTCTTAACCCCTGGACTGCCAGGGAGATCCCTCCGTAAAGATGTGCCTGAATTTCTGGTCCGAACTCCAGTTAATTTTTACTGATTAAGGAGGCCGAGAACCCTGGTCGGTATGGGGGAGGGAAGTTTCGTGGGACCAAGCCCTCTGCCTGTGAGGCCTGACCGCGTCTCCAGGGAGAGAGCGAGCAGGAGCTGAGCGACGCCGGGGTGGCTCAGAGAAGCGCTCTCTGCGGGGAGGAAGCCCCTCACATCTAGAGCCAGAGGACGCAGAGGAAAGGAGGGAGAGCGGCTTTCTCCTAAACGCCCAGTCGTCTCGGGCTCACTGCGAGCCCGCCGGGCTCCCCTGTCCACGAGTCCTCAGGCGTACTGGGGTGGGCTGACCCTGTGCACCTGGTTTGATCCCTGGGTTGGGAGGATCCCCTGTAGAAAGGAAAGGCGACCCACTCCAGTGTTCTTACCTGGGAGAATGCCACGGCTCGACCATGGGTTTTAAAGAGTTGGACATGACTGAGTTGACCCCGGGGTTCAACCCACACCTCTTATGTCTCCTGCAGAGGCAGGCCGGTTTCATTTTATTTTATTTTTACCACTAGCGCCATCTGGAAAGCCCATCATATCTCAGTTATTTAAAAAAAAAAAAAAAAAAACACCTGCAGAGGCCGGAGCAATGTGGTTTCTTGCTTTATTGGAACTTCCCGGGTGGCCCAGTGGTGAAGATTCCAGGCTTCCAGTGGAGGGGGTGCAGGTTTGATCCCTGGGCCGGGAACGGAGCTCCCATATGTCCCATGGCCAAAAAAATTTAAATGATATAAACATACGATTAAGTAAGTTTGATTTTAAGCGAAGGTGATCAGTATTCAAAAACTCACTATTCCTCTGCTTTACTGTTTTATCATCCTCCTTGTCTTATTTTATAGATATTTCTATATTTATATATGTTTATTTATTTATATATATCTATATAACCCGGCTGCTCCAGGTTTTCATTGCTGCATGTGGGATCTTAGTTCCCCGACCAAGGATCTAGCCTGGGCCCCCTGTGTGGGGAACTCAGAGTCCGAACCACTAGACGACCAGGGCGGCCTCTCTCTTTCTGTTGTTACATTTCTGATGCTCTTCGGTTCATGGAGGCCTGTTGTATGAGTATGACGGAAACCGAATCTGCTATAGACCAAAATGAAAATGAAAGTCACTCAGTCATGTCCAACTCTTTAAAACCCATGGTCGAGCCGTGGCATTCTCCCAGGCAAGAACACTGGAGTGGGTCGCCTTTCCTTTCTACAGGGGATCCTCCCAACCCAGGGATCAAACCAGGATCTCCTGCACTGCAGGCAGGTTCTTTACCAGCTGAGCTACAAGGGAAACCCATAGATCAACGGTGTGGACTTCATACCTTGTCACCTGATCCCCGATGGTGGTCTCAGGAGGTGGGCCTCTGGAAACGGACGAGGTCGTGAAGCGGGAGCCCCCGTGAAGGAGACGAGCGTCGCGGGAGACTTCCCCAGAGGTCCAGTTGTTCCGACTCCGTGCTTCCAAAGCAGAAGGCACAGATTTAATCGCTGGTCAGGGGACGAAGATCCCACATGCCCTGTGGTGAGGCTGAAAAGTAAAAACAACAAAAGATACCCCAGGGAGCTCTCGCGACCCTCTGCCACGTGAGAACGCGGAGGGGAGACGGGCACCGAGGAACAGGCACAGGGCTCCCACCAGGCAGCATGTCGGCCAACAGGCTGGCCCCGGGCTTCCGGCCTCCGGGACGGTGAGATTCTCGTGCGGCAGCTCCGAGGCCCAGCGTGCAGAGGCCCGCCCCTGCGGATCGCTTCCCCAGGCTGCACGCCGGGACGTCGCGGGAGCCTGAAATCAGTGAGAGGGTTTACCCCACAGGAATCGTCCAGAAGGGGACTTCCTGACGGTCCAGCGGTCAAGAGCGCCAATGCAGGATGTGCAAGCCTGGCCTTATTTTAAAGCGAAGGTGATCAGTATTCAAAAACTCACTATTCCTCTGCTTTACTGTTTTATCATCCTCCTTGTCTTATTTTATAGATATTTCTATATTTATATATGTTTATTTATTTATATATATCTATATAACCCGGCTGCTCCAGGTTTTCATTGCTGCATGTGGGATCTTAGTTCCCCGACCAAGGATCTAGCCTGGGCCCCCTGTGTGGGGAACTCAGAGTCCGAACCACTAGACGACCAGGGCGGCCTCTCTCTTCTGTTGTTACATTTCTGATGCTCTTCGGTTCATGGAGGCCTGTTGTATGAGTATGACGGAAACCGAATCTGCTATAGACCAAAATGAAAATGAAAGTCACTCAGTCATGTCCAACTCTTTAAAACCCATGGTCGAGCCGTGGCATTCTCCCAGGCAAGAACACTGGAGTGGGTCGCCTTTCCTTTCTACAGGGGATCCTCCCAACCCAGGGATCAAACCAGGATCTCCTGCACTGCAGGCAGGTTCTTTACCAGCTGAGCTACAAGGGAAACCCATAGATCAACGGTGTGGACTTCATACCTTGTCACCTGATCCCCGATGGTGGTCTCAGGAGGTGGGCCTCTGGAAACGGACGAGGTCGTGAAGCGGGAGCCCCCGTGAAGGAGACGAGCGTCGCGGGAGACTTCCCCAGAGGTCCAGTTGTTCCGACTCCGTGCTTCCAAAGCAGAAGGCACAGATTTAATCGCTGGTCAGGGGACGAAGATCCCACATGCCCTGTGGTGAGGCTGAAAAGTAAAAACAACAAAAGATACCCCAGGGAGCTCTCGCGACCCTCTGCCACGTGAGAACGCGGAGGGGAGACGGGCACCGAGGAACAGGCACAGGGCTCCCACCAGGCAGCATGTCGGCCAACAGGCTGGCCCCGGGCTTCCGGCCTCCGGGACGGTGAGATTCTCGTGCGGCAGCTCCGAGGCCCAGCGTGCAGAGGCCCGCCCCTGCGGATCGCTTCCCCAGGCTGCACGCCGGGACGTCACCGCGGGAGCCTGAAATCAGTGAGAGGGTTTACCCCACAGGAATCGTCCAGAAGGGGGACTTCCTGACGGTCCAGCGGTCAAGAGCGCCAATGCAGGATGTGCAAGTTTGATGCCTGGTTGGGAGCTGTGACCCTGTAGGCCTTGCAGCCAAAAAACAAAAGCATAAAACCAAAACAATATGGTAACAAATTCAATAAAGACTTTAAAATGATTTGCATTCAAATGTTAAAGATGGGCAAAGGAGGCAAAGCAAATGACTACCCACTCCAGTCTTCCTGCCTGCGGAGTCCCATGCACAGTGGAGCCTGGTGGGCCACAGTCCTTGGGGTCACGCAAAAGTCGGCCATGGATGAAGTGGCTGAGCACACAGCATGTATATGACATGTACATACATACATATATATAGACTTTAATTCAAAAAGACACATGGTAAATCAAAAAAAAAAAAAACAAGAAGACACATGGACCCAATGTCTATATATGTGTCATATATATGTATCTCATATACATGTAGGTATATAGCTTTCATTTTTCAAAAGAAATAAATATTCTATTGATAAAATATTTAAATTATTAATAAAAGGAAATGTGCAACTAATTTATACACTCTCTGCGTCTTTTAAAAGTATGATTTGCCTAGACATTTACCAAAATTGTGTTTATAACTTGAAAATGTAAATATCTGCCAAACTGAATGCCGAAACCGGCTTGTTCTCATAACTTCATTCTCTAATCTCTAGTGAATATCCTGAAGACTGAAGACTTTTTCAAGCACGTTAAAAGCTTACATCCTTTCAAAAAGACGTGTCAACGGAGACAAATAAAGGCCACCCCTCCCGCCCTGCCGAGAAGCCGGTGGTTAACCCTGTGCCGGCACGCCTTGCATGGAACCTACTTGGAAGAATTCAGACTTCGAAATCAAGGTGCGCTGAAGCCCGTCTGACCACGGACGACCGTGGTCTAAGCCACGAGCTCTGGTGTAGCTCGTGGCGTGACATTGCCGGGGCACTCGCCGACTGATACGGCAGGTGTCACCACGCTGGGTGGAGAGGGTGCTGGACGGATGAAGCCACAGGCGGATAAGAGCCTGTTAAGGGCGATAGGCTGGGTGCGAAGGGAGCCAGCAGCACGGACAAACGGGAGACCTCTGTCCAAACCTGGCAGCTTGATCACCACAGGGTTTTGGTTCATGGAGCTCGATTCTGAGCCTCTGACTGTGGAGAGCAAATGGATTCCTCAGCAAACTAGAAGCAGAGTCACCAGATCATCCAGCAATCCCTTACCCAGGCATATACTCGGGGAAGAATTTCATTCAAAAAGACACGTACGGGGCTTCCCCTGGTGGTCCAGTGGGTGAGGACACCGCCTTGCAGTGCAAGGGGCGCCGGTTCCATCCCTGGCCTGGGAAGATCCCACGTGCCGCGGAGCGGCTGGACCGATGTGTCCAATCACCGAACCGGAGCTCTGGAGCGCATGCGCCCAGAGCCGGCGCTCTGCAACGACAGACGCCACCGCAGTGGGAGGCCTGCAGGAGCCAAAGAACAAAAGACCGATGAAAATAGAGAAATGAAAGACCAATAGAAGTGGCCCGCCCACTCCCCTCCCTCCCCAACCCGACCCCCGCCCAAAATAAATAAAAAAATAAATCTTTAAAAAAAAAAAATAAGACACGTGCGCCCCAAGGCTCACAGCATCACTGTTCACAGTAGCCAAGAGATGGAAACAACCTAAACATCCATCGGCAGGTGATGGGTGAAAAAGATGTAGTCCATGTACACGGTGGAATACTTCTCAGCCACAAAAAGGAAAGAAATAATGACTGTCGTCTGCAGTCATGCGGGTGCAGCTACAGATGATCATGTGAAGTGAAGTAGGTCAGCGGAAGACAAGACCCAGACGATACCACTTGCATGTGGAATCTAAAATACAACACCAGTGAACTTATCTACAAACCAGATTCAGACTTGAAATCAAGGTGCGCTGAAGCCCGCTGACCACGGACGACGGTCTAAGCCACGAGCTCTGGTGTAGCTCGTGGCGTGACATTGCCGGGGCACTCGCCGACTGATACGGCAGGTGTCACCACGCTGGGTGGAGAGGGTGCTGGACGGATGAAGCCACAGGCGGATAAGAGCCTGTTAAGGGCGATAGGCTGGGTGCGAAGGGAGCCAGCAGCACGGACAAACGGGAGACCTCTGTCCAAACCTGGCAGCTTGATCACCACAGGGTTTTGGTTCATGGAGCTCGATTCTGAGCCTCTGACTGTGGAGAGCAAATGGATTCCTCAGCAAACTAGAAGCAGAGTCACCAGATCATCCAGCAATCCCTTACCCAGGCATATACTCGGGGAAGAATTTCATTCAAAAAGACACGTACGGGGCTTCCCCTGGTGGTCCAGTGGGTGAGGACACCGCCTTGCAGTGCAAGGGGCGCCGGTTCCATCCCTGGCCTGGGAAGATCCCACGTGCCGCGGAGCGGCTGGACCGATGTGTCCAATCACCGAACCGGAGCTCTGGAGCGCATGCGCCCAGAGCCGGCGCTCTGCAACGACAGACGCCACCGCAGTGGGAGGCCTGCAGGAGCCAAAGAACAAAAGACCGATGAAAATAGAGAAATGAAAGACCAATAGAAGTGGCCCGCCCACTCCCCTCCCTCCCCAACCCGACCCCCGCCCAAAATAAATAAAAAAATAAATCTTTAAAAAAAAAAAATAAGACACGTGCGCCCCAAGGCTCACAGCATCACTGTTCACAGTAGCCAAGAGATGGAAACAACCTAAACATCCATCGGCAGGTGATGGGTGAAAAAGATGTAGTCCATGTACACGGTGGAATACTTCTCAGCCACAAAAAGGAAAGAAATAATGACTGTCGTCTGCAGTCATGCGGGTGCAGCTACAGATGATCATGTGAAGTGAAGTAGGTCAGCGGAAGACAAGACCCAGACGATACCACTTGCATGTGGAATCTAAAATACAACACCAGTGAACTTATCTACAAACCAGATTCAGACTCACAGACGCAGAGATCTTACCCGTGCTTGCCATGGAGCGGGGAGGGAGAGGAACGGCCTGGAAGTGTGGGGCTCGTAGATTCACAGTGTCACCCATAGAATGGTTCAACAACAAGGTTCTCCTGTATAGCACAGGGAACTGTGTCCAGTCTCCTGGGAGACACCATAATGAAAATAACTTTTAAACAGGCATGGATAAGTGTGTATAATGGAGCCACTTTGCTGTGTAACAGATGGGCATAGTCAACTATACTTCAGTAATGAATGCATTTTTAAAAGAGCGAACAGAGATGACCCCACCATGGTCTGAGTCTCCGCCGCTCAGTCGTGTCTGACTCTTTGCGACCCCATGGACTGCAGCCCACCAGGCTCCCCTGTCCGTGGGAGTCTCCAGACTAGAATACGGGAGGATTCAAGACCCCCTTGCTCAGGGCTGCAGAACAGGATCCTTTCAGGCGGAGAGCCGTGGCATCTCTGAGCCTGGCCAGCACTGCCCTCTGCTGGCTGACCTGGAGATTGCGGGCTGCCTGTCACCTTCAGGAACGCGAGAATAGGCAGGCTCCTGTCAGAATCATCGTTTACGCTTTGTGGACTTCGCCAACAAGCAGCTCTTCACACAGCAAGCAACGAGACAAACAGCTCTAGATCACAGAATTAGAGCTCAGGTAGGAGTGGTGGTCACTACTGATTATAAACATAATGATGAGACAAAAAAAAAAATACAGTGGTGCCGGGCCAGCCGGCAGTCAAACAGGTCCTGAAGAGAGTGGCAGATAGGCTAAGAAAAGAAAGAAGGACAGAAAAGATGGGGTTGAGAGGGACAGCAAGAAGGCAGACAACTCTAGAGGTTGCTGACAAGTTGCTGACAAGTTTATTGAATTCGCTCATCCCTTTTATACTTCACACAACAAGCAATTGTGTACACGTGCTTTAGGCCAGGTGTCGATCATAACACGTGCTTTAGGCCAGGTGTCGATCATAAACTAGGCGTTACCTCCTGGTGTGTTATTACAATGGTTCTGGGTCATAATGCCCCTCAAGCCCTGTAAAGGGGCTCCAGGTGTTCTTTATGATAACTAAGGAACGTCTTCACAACACCTGGGGTGGCGGGACAGCGAGCTATGCTGTTATCAGCCCCTGTTGCCAGGGCAGCTCCCAGGGCTATGTTTCCTTAAAGGAAACCCCTTGAAACAGGGCAGCTCCCCGCACAGTGGTAGAATTTTAATTGTGCGAAGAAAAATTCAGCAGGAAAGGAAGCAGATATCATGGGGGATTTTCTCTCCTTTTTTCTAAATAACAGCTTTACTGAGGTATAACTGAGGTCCAAAAAATTTTGTGTGTGTGTGTGTGTGTGCTCAGTCACGTCCGATTCTTTGAGATCTCACGGACTGTAGCCCTCCAGGCTCCTCTGTCCATGGAATTCTCCAGGCAAGAATAGTGGAGTGGGTTCCATTTCCTTCTCTGGGGAATCTTCCCGACCCAAGGATCGAACCCATGTCTCCTGCATTGGCAGGCTTGTTCTTTACCTCTGAGCCACCCAAGAAGTTCACATACAGAAAATGCACAGCTTTAAATTCCAGAATCCAACAAGTTTTGCTCCAAGTATACCCTGGGAGGGCTTCCCTGGTAGCTTGGTGGTAAAGAATCTGTCTACAATGTAGGAGACCCAGATTCGATCGCTGGGTTGGGAAAATCTCCCGGAGGAGGGCGTGGCCACCCACCCCACTCACTATTCTTGCCTGGAGAATCCCATAGGCAGAGGAGCCCGGCGGTTACAGCAGCTCTTCACACAGCAAGCAACGAGACAAACAGCTCTAGATCACAGAATTAGAGCTCAGGTAGGAGTGGTGGTCACTACTGATTATAAACATAATGATGAGACAAAAAAAAAAATACAGTGGTGCCGGGCCAGCCGGCAGTCAAACAGGTCCTGAAGAGAGTGGCAGATAGGCTAAGAAAAGAAAGAAGGACAGAAAAGATGGGGTTGAGAGGGACAGCAAGAAGGCAGACAACTCTAGAGGTTGCTGACAAGTTGCTGACAAGTTTATTGAATTCGCTCATCCCTTTTATACTTCACACAACAAGCAATTGTGTACACGTGCTTTAGGCCAGGTGTCGATCATAACACGTGCTTTAGGCCAGGTGTCGATCATAAACTAGGCGTTACCTCCTGGTGTGTTATTACAATGGTTCTGGGTCATAATGCCCCTCAAGCCCTGTAAAGGGGCTCCAGGTGTTCTTTATGATAACTAAGGAACGTCTTCACAACACCTGGGGTGGCGGGACAGCGAGCTATGCTGTTATCAGCCCCTGTTGCCAGGGCAGCTCCCAGGGCTATGTTTCCTTAAAGGAAACCCCTTGAAACAGGGCAGCTCCCCGCACAGTGGTAGAATTTTAATTGTGCGAAGAAAAATTCAGCAGGAAAGGAAGCAGATATCATGGGGGATTTTCTCTCCTTTTTTCTAAATAACAGCTTTACTGAGGTATAACTGAGGTCCAAAAATTCTGTGTGTGTGCGTGTGTGTGTGCTCAGTCACGTCCGATTCTTTGAGATCTCACGGACTGTAGCCCTCCAGGCTCCTCTGTCCATGGAATTCTCCAGGCAAGAATAGTGGAGTGGGTTCCATTTCCTTCTCTGGGGAATCTTCCCGACCCAAGGATCGAACCCATGTCTCCTGCATTGGCAGGCTTGTTCTTTACCTCTGAGCCACCCAAGAAGTTCACATACAGAAAATGCACAGCTTTAAATTCCAGAATCCAACAAGTTTTGCTCCAAGTATACCCTGGGAGGGCTTCCCTGGTAGCTTGGTGGTAAAGAATCTGTCTACAATGTAGGAGACCCAGATTCGATCGCTGGGTTGGGAAAATCTCCCGGAGGAGGGCGTGGCCACCCACCCCACTCACTATTCTTGCCTGGAGAATCCCATAGGCAGAGGAGCCTGGCGGGTTACAGTCCATGGGGTGGCGAAGAATTGGCCGTGACGTAGCGACTAAACCACCACACCCCCCGTGGACCTATGAACACCACCAGTGACTGCCCCTAGAACTCTCAAAAGTTCCCCTGTGCCCTCCGGTGACCCCGCCTTCACTCTCTCCCCACCCTTGGTCCCCAAACAACCCCTGATCTGCATTCTGTCACTCTAGGGCAGAATTTCACTGCCTCTCGGCCTTTTGGCTAAAATCAAGTGTAGGCAGAATTTCTCCACCTTGGTGCATTTGACGTTGGGGCTGGAAAGGTGAAACCGACCTAGGAAACTGGATTCGGGGGACTTCCCTGGTGGTCCAGTGGCTAAGCCTCTGTGCTCTCAATGCAGGGGACCCGGGTTCGATCCCTGGTCAGGGAACTAGATCCCACATGGGGCCACTAAGAGTTCGCATGCCACAAGGATGATCCAAGATCCTGCATGTTGCAGCCAAGAACCGATGCAGCCCCATAAGTGATAAATAAAAACACTTGACAAAGTCACAAGCTTCTTGTGAAAGCGCTAAGGCACTTTAGAATACTCCCTCTGAGCTCCACGTTTGAGATCTGTAAAGGGACGTGCTGTCTGTGACGGCAGTTCCGCGGTTGTCCACTAGGGAGCACCGAGGACACCAGGCCACAGCCGGGTGTCGCCACGTGGGCGGGGGCTCCTGGCACCGGGGGCGGGGCAGGAAGGCTGCTGAAGCCCACGCGAGGCCCCGGAAGGACCCTCACGGAGGATGGCTGGGCCCCAGGTCAGCAGTGCCGGGAGAAGGAAGCTGTGGAATTTAAACTGTCAAAAAGCACGCTACAATATAAAGCACCCTCAGGGCAGAGCCACGGTAGTTTGGGACAGGCTGCACTTTTCGCACAGACCGGCCGTCCTGGCCGTGGGACTTCCCGGTGGCCCACTGGTTAAGGCGCCATGCTCCCAATTCTGGGGGGCCAGGTTCGATTCCTGGTCTGGGAAGTAGCTCGCATATCCCAGAGCAAAGACTTCCCACTTCACAGCTAACAGATCCCGCACGCAGCAACGAAGATGGAACGTCTCTCCTGACTCGGCTAGGATCTGGCCCTTTCCAGTAAATCAGTAAGAGTGGCGAAGATCGGGCGTAGCACGGGGGCCTCCCCGGTGACTCAGTGGTAAAGAACCCGCCTGCAATGTAGAAGATGGAAGAGACGGAGGCTTTTAAAAAATATATTTTATTTTATTTTGCTTTTACATAGTTTTGTTGTTTACAGTTTTACATAATCCCAGCTCTGTCACAGGTGTATCGTGGACCCCTCCCACCTGTGCCCCCCCTAGCCCCCATGTAAGATCCTTTAGTTCCAGAGTGCGTTTACAATGCTTATCCCTTTTACACAAGATAACGTAGGCTTCCATGTTAGTCTTTCCAGACTTCTCACTCACTCTCCCCTCCTTCCAATGACAATAGGGCTGTTCTCTTCTGTTTCTCCATCGCTGTTTCGCGTGTGTATTTATCGGTACCCTCTTACTAGATTCCATATATATGTGTTAGTATACCGTATCTGTCCTTTTCTCTTTGACTTACTTCACTTTCTATGATAGGTTCTAGATTCATCCACCTCGGAGGTTTGATCCCTGAGTCGGGAAGATCCCAGGAGGAGGGAAGGACCGCCCACTCCAGTAGTCTTGCTTGGAGAATCCCATGGACGGAGGAGCCTGGTGGGCTACAGTCCGCAAGCTCGCAAAATTTTGGACATGACTGAGTGGCTGAGCACGTTTTTAAAAAAAGAGTAGATAATCACTGACTGAAGCCCGCCCGTCTGCAGACACCTGCTGGAGCAGCTTCCGGAAACACATCTGCCCTGAGCTACAGTGAGCAGAGCAGCCCGGTGGGGGTTTGGGCCACAGCAGCAAGGGCTGTGGAATTTAAACTGTCAAAAGCACGCTACAATATAAAGCACCCTCAGGGCAGAGCCACGGTAGTTTGGGACAGGCTGCACTTTTCGCACAGACCGGCCGTCCTGGCCGTGGGACTTCCCGGTGGCCCACTGGTTAAGGCGCCATGCTCCCAATTCTGGGGGGCCAGGTTCGATTCCTGGTCTGGGAAGTAGCTCGCATATCCCAGAGCAAAGACTTCCCACTTCACAGCTAACAGATCCCGCACGCAGCAACGAAGATGGAACGTCTCTCCTGACTCGGCTAGGATCTGGCCCTTTCCAGTAAATCAGTAAGAGTGGCGAAGATCGGGCGTAGCACGGGGGCCTCCCCGGTGACTCAGTGGTAAAGAACCCGCCTGCAATGTAGAAGATGGAAGAGACGGAGGCTTTTAAAAAATATATTTTATTTTATTTTGCTTTTACATAGTTTTGTTGTTTACAGTTTTACATAATCCCAGCTCTGTCACAGGTGTATCGTGGACCCCTCCCACCTGTGCCCCCCCTAGCCCCCATGTAAGATCCTTTAGTTCCAGAGTGCGTTTACAATGCTTATCCCTTTTACACAAGATAACGTAGGCTTCCATGTTAGTCTTTCCAGACTTCTCACTCACTCTCCCCTCCTTCCAATGACAATAGGGCTGTTCTCTTCTGTTTCTCCATCGCTGTTTCGCGTGTGTATTTATCGGTACCCTCTTACTAGATTCCATATATATGTGTTAGTATACCGTATCTGTCCTTTTCTCTTTGACTTACTTCACTTTCTATGATAGGTTCTAGATTCATCCACCTCGGAGGTTTGATCCCTGAGTCGGGAAGATCCCAGGAGGAGGGAAGGACCGCCCACTCCAGTAGTCTTGCTTGGAGAATCCCATGGACGGAGGAGCCTGGTGGGCTACAGTCCGCAAGCTCGCAAAATTTTGGACATGACTGAGTGGCTGAGCACGTTTTTAAAAAAAGAGTAGATAATCACTGACTGAAGCCCGCCCGTCTGCAGACACCTGCTGGAGCAGCTTCCGGAAACACATCTGCCCTGAGCGTTCACCCCGCCGCTCCACTTGGTGAGCAGGAGCAGCCCAGCCCCCCTGTTCTGGGGGTGGGGGCTCAGCCTTCAAAGAAAAGCTCTGGCCTGCAGCCAGGGGTTCCAGCTGGAAATCGTGGGCCACTTGGGGGCCCCTGAGAAGAAGCGCGAAGTGGATTTATCAGGGAGTCACCGCCCGTAAAAGTTTCGAACACATAAGCCCACCTCCCACCCCCGGAGGTCCCCGGAGACCTGCCAAGCCTGCCCACCTTCAGGGCGAGGCCGGCAGGCTCCCGCCCCTCCCGCCGCGCTCACAAACAGCTTCTGTTTCTCTGCCCTGTGACGCAGGCAAAACCAGAACCTTCGGAAACGTACACAGGTTCAGAGGGGACCATGTTTACAGGCCCACCTGCTCCCATCCGAAGCCAGACAGCGCTTCGTAGTCAAGGGTTCTCTGCTCGGATGTTTTCATAACCTTGCGGGTCACTGTTACATGTAGATTTATTTTCTATAAGGCTGGCGTTTTCAGTGAAGGGTTGAACATCTTGTTTTGGAACCTACAATTGTTTTTTTCTCTTAAGAGTATATTATGGCTTGGCAGTTCCTCAACACACTAAACATAGACTCACCATGTGACAGAGATTCCACTCCTCCGTGTGCACCCAGAGGAGAGAGTGAGGATTGGAATCACCATTCATAAACACGCGCCCAGGGCAGCGCCATTCACTAAAGCCAAAAGGCTCAACCGCGAGGGGGCTTTAGGAACCCACCTTCCAGGGCTTCCCTGGTGGCTCAGTGGTGATGAGCTCGCCTGCCAGTGCAGGAGACCCGGGTTCGATCCCTGATCCGGGAAGATCCCACCTGCTGCGGAGCAAATGATCCCGCGATGGGGGGGATATACCTATGATTAATCTGGGAACATACATATCTGTAAATAACAAGACTCTGTAAAAGTTAAAAGTAAAATAAAAGCTTTAAAAAAAAGTTATCGGGCTCCCCTTGTGGCTCAGTGGATAAGAACCCGTCTGCCAATGCAGGAGACACAGGTTCGATCCCTGACCCGGGAAGATCCCACATACCACAGAGCAGCTAAACCCACACATCAACAAAGACCCAGCAGAGCCAAAAATAAATAAATAAAAGGTTTAAAAAAAAAAAAAGTTATCCCGCGAGCCACAACTAGTGAGCCTGTGCTCTAGAGCCTTGGAGCCACAACGACAGAGCCCGTGGGCCCTGAAGCCCGAGTCCCACAAGAGAAGTCACCGCAACCAGAAGCCTGCTCCCCTCAACGAGAGAGGAGCCCCCACTCCCTGCAACGAGCGAAGAAACTATGGCAGCAGTAAACACCCGGAATAGCCCAAAATAAATAAATAATTAAAAATATTTTAAAAATAAAAAAGAGAATCTGTCTTCCAAAGCAAGGTCTGTGGGATCCCTGGTCCGGAAATGAAGATCCCACACGCCGCAGCGCAGCGAAGCCCCGGAGGGACAACCGAGAGTCCACCTGCCGCAGCTAAGACCCAACGCAGCCGCATAAATAGTTCTTTTTTTTTTAAAAAAAAAAAGGTACCAAAGCAAGAAATGTCCTTCTGCAGATTAATGAGGAGACTACCAAATGTGTACCTCCACCCACGGGCGCCGCCCTCAGTCATGAAAAAGGGGCAGAGCCCGGACTGACCCTCGCCCCCGCGTGGCCGGACGCCGAGGGCTTGGTGCTACGTGGAGACAGACACGGGACGCACAGGCGGCGACTCCACAGACGGGGGACGTCCCCGACAGGCAGTCCACAGACACAGAGAGGCGCTCACTGTCGCCTTCTTGTGAAATGGCTTTAGGCTTGTGAAAGACGACAGACAGCCTCCGCGGCAGCTGTGTGCCCTTCACCGCCAGGTCCCGGCTATGCCTTTGGACCTTTTTCTTGTGGGAGAACGCACATCGCATGAAATCCGCCATCGTTGCCCATTCCTGGGATCACGCCAGTGCTGGAGCAAATGATCCCGCGATGGGGGGGATATACCTATGATTAATCTGGGAACATACATATCTGTAAATAACAAGACTCTGTAAAAGTTAAAAGTAAAATAAAAGCTTTAAAAAAAAGTTATCGGGCTCCCCTTGTGGCTCAGTGGATAAGAACCCGTCTGCCAATGCAGGAGACACAGGTTCGATCCCTGACCCGGGAAGATCCCACATACCACAGAGCAGCTAAACCCACACATCAACAAAGACCCAGCAGAGCCAAAAATAAATAAATAAAAGGTTTAAAAAAAAAAAAAGTTATCCCGCGAGCCACAACTAGTGAGCCTGTGCTCTAGAGCCTTGGAGCCACAACGACAGAGCCCGTGGGCCCTGAAGCCCGAGTCCCACAAGAGAAGTCACCGCAACCAGAAGCCTGCTCCCCTCAACGAGAGAGGAGCCCCCACTCCCTGCAACGAGCGAAGAAACTATGGCAGCAGTAAACACCCGGAATAGCCCAAAATAAATAAATAATTAAAAATATTTTAAAAATAAAAAAGAGAATCTGTCTTCCAAAGCAAGGTCTGTGGGATCCCTGGTCCGGAAATGAAGATCCCACACGCCGCAGCGCAGCGAAGCCCCGGAGGGACAACCGAGAGTCCACCTGCCGCAGCTAAGACCCAACGCAGCCGCATAAATAGTTCTTTTTTTTTTAAAAAAAAAAAGGTACCAAAGCAAGAAATGTCCTTCTGCAGATTAATGAGGAGACTACCAAATGTGTACCTCCACCCACGGGCGCCGCCCTCAGTCATGAAAAAGGGGCAGAGCCCGGACTGACCCTCGCCCCCGCGTGGCCGGACGCCGAGGGCTTGGTGCTACGTGGAGACAGACACGGGACGCACAGGCGGCGACTCCACAGACGGGGGACGTCCCCGACAGGCAGTCCACAGACACAGAGAGGCGCTCACTGTCGCCTTCTTGTGAAATGGCTTTAGGCTTGTGAAAGACGACAGACAGCCTCCGCGGCAGCTGTGTGCCCTTCACCGCCAGGTCCCGGCTATGCCTTTGGACCTTTTTCTTGTGGGAGAACGCACATCGCATGAAATCCGCCATCGTTGCCCATTCCTGGGATCACGTCCAGGCTGGGGCCCCGAGCTGCCTCGCGACTCCTTCGAGGGCCCCCGTGAAACCCAAGAGGGGGAGCTCAGGTCCCTCTGGGGAGCAGCGCCCCAAAGGCCATCCGGCGAGCGGAAGAAACACACCTGGGCTGGGGGTGCGCGGGCTCACTAACTACTTTTACTGTGGTCAAATATGCACGTGGCAGATGCGGCGTCTTAACCAGGGCCACGTGCTCAGCTCGGCACCCCCAGCCTCACCGTCATGTCCAGAACTGTCTCCTCTCTCCAGACTGGAACTCCGTCCCCAGGAAGCACTGACTCCCCACCTCCTGGGCCTCCCTGTGGCTCAGACGGTAAAGGACTGGCCTGCCATGCAGGAGACCCCAGCTCAGTCCCTGGGTCGGGAAGCTCCCCTGGAGAAGAGGATGGCGACCCACTCCAGGGCTCTTTCCTGGGGAAATCCCATGGACGGAGCAGCCTGGTGGGCTGCAGCTCACGGGGTCCCAAAGAGTTGGACACGACTGAGCAACATCCACCTTTCACTGGAAACCCACAGGGAACTATATTCAAAATCCGGTAATAACCTATATGGGGAAAGAATCCAAAAAAGAACGTGTGTGTGTGTAATTGAATCACTCTGCTGTGCGCCTGAAATTACTACAACATGGCAAATTAACTATATTTCAGTTGAAAAAAAAATACATACGAACTAGATAAAAAGCAGCCCAGAGCCTGAGATAAGCCCACTCCTCTCTGCTGCGCCCCCGCTCCACTCCAGTCCCTGAGAAGGGTGTATTTAAGGAGGTGACTACACGCCAGGGGCACGTCGGGGCCCCCCGTGGTTTATCGCTCCGTGACAGATGTGTGTGCGGATTTGCGGCCAAATCCAGCCTCTTACGGCCCAGACCTGGGTGAGGCACTGGGCAACGTGGCTGCTTTCTGTTTACTTCCCTTTCCTGAATGTGGAGGAGCTCAGAGGCCTCCACGGAAGCCCGGGAGAGAGGGCGGGGCTTCCAAAGGCCGGGCACCCAGGGAAAGGAACGGAGCTCCTGTTTCCTTTTCAGGATTTGATGAGGAAAGTTTTCCGACGGAGGGAACTTTCGAGGGAAGGCCCATCGCAGCCGCCCAGAGACGGTACAGGCCATATTTGGCTGTGTTCGCTTTGCCTGTTTACCCACCTTGTTATTCAGTCGCTCAGCCGTGACCCCATGGACGGTGGCCCGCCAGGCTCCTCTGTCCGTGGGCGTTCCTAGGCAAGAATCCTGGAGTGGGTGCCACTTCCTTGTCGGGTGTATCTTCCTGACCCAGGATCGGACCCAGGGCTCCTGCATTGGCAGGCCCGCTCTTTACCACGGAGCCTTCAGGAAAGTCCTCTTTTTTCCCTATTCTTTTCCAGGCTGGTTTACCACAGGACATTGATCATGGCGCCCGGCGCTCTATTGCAGGACTTGTGTACCTATTCTATCTATAATATATCGGGACGCCTGACCGGCTATAGTCCCTGGGGTCACAGAGTCAGACGGGGCAGAGCGACAATCCCTCCCCCTACCACCCCCCATCCCCGGTAGTCCCGTGGCTAAGAAATCACCGTGCAATGTAGGAGACGTGGCTTTGATTCCGGGTCAGGGAACCAAGCTCCCACGTGTTTCGGGACACCTAGGCCCTCTCGCCCCTACCAGCGTCTGCGCAGCCGCGAAAGGACTCAGACGCTGCCGGACCTGAGGCAGCCAGTTCCATCAGAAAGAAGTCCTATGTTCAGATCACGTACAGTTTGCATCCACTAATCCAAAATTCCCAACCTTTCTCTCCCTCATTGGGGTTTCCGTAGACGACCTGGAGAAAGAAGGAGAAAACGCCCGAGGGCGGAGCCTGGGTGAGTCTGGGGCCACCTGTGCCTGGCGTCCAGTGGGTGGGGCCGGGGAGGCTACTCTGCACCCAGGACGCTCCGACGGTGGAGAGCGGGGCCTCATTTCAGCCCCGAGCACTCAGCTCTGGGACTTCCCGGGTGGCGCAGTGGGTAAGAAGAATCGCTTGCCAATGCAGGGGACACAGGTTCAATCCCTGGTCCAGGAGGGTTCCATATGCTGAGGCGGGACGGAACCCGTGTTCCAGAGCCTGAGCTCTAGAGCAAGAGACATCCACGCAAGCGAGGATGTCCCCGTCCTCTGCAATCCTGTGCCCGGCCCTCCCGCCTCCCCCGCGGCAGGCTGAGCAGCTGCCCCTATGACCGGGGACGGCGTGACCCCGCCCAGAGCGGGGGCCCTCGGACGCCCGGAGCCCCACGCGGCTTTCCAGACTCAGCCACTCGAATGCCACAGCACCATTCTCTTCTCCCCTCCCGCGTCTGCCCAGGCGGGTACAGTGCGGTGTTTGTTATTGACCAATGTGTGCCCAGCCCTCCATCCGGTCTGACTGTGAGCGCCTGCACTGCAGCTCGTGGGGGATCTTCCTGACCCAGGATCGGACCCAGGGCTCCTGCATTGGCAGGCCCGCTTTACCACGGAGCCTTCAGGAAAGTCCTCTTTTTTCCCTATTCTTTTCCAGGCTGGTTTACCACAGGACATTGATCATGGCGCCCGGCGCTCTATTGCAGGACTTGTGTACCTATTCTATCTATAATATATCGGGACGCCTGACCGGCTATAGTCCCTGGGGTCACAGAGTCAGACGGGGCAGAGCGACAATCCCTCCCCCTACCACCCCCCATCCCCGGTAGTCCCGTGGCTAAGAAATCACCGTGCAATGTAGGAGACGTGGCTTTGATTCCGGGTCAGGGAACCAAGCTCCCACGTGTTTCGGGACACCTAGGCCCTCTCGCCCCTACCAGCGTCTGCGCAGCCGCGAAGGACTCAGACGCTGCCGGACCTGAGGCAGCCAGTTCCATCAGAAAGAAGTCCTATGTTCAGATCACGTACAGTTTGCATCCACTAATCCAAAATTCCCAACCTTTCTCTCCCTCATTGGGGTTTCCGTAGACGACCTGGAGAAAGAAGGAGAAAACGCCCGAGGGCGGAGCCTGGGTGAGTCTGGGGCCACCTGTGCCTGGCGTCCAGTGGGTGGGGCCGGGGAGGCTACTCTGCACCCAGGACGCTCCGACGGTGGAGAGCGGGGCCTCATTTCAGCCCCGAGCACTCAGCTCTGGGACTTCCCGGGTGGCGCAGTGGGTAAGAAGAATCGCTTGCCAATGCAGGGGACACAGGTTCAATCCCTGGTCCAGGAGGGTTCCATATGCTGAGGCGGGACGGAACCCGTGTTCCAGAGCCTGAGCTCTAGAGCAAGAGACATCCACGCAAGCGAGGATGTCCCCGTCCTCTGCAATCCTGTGCCCGGCCCTCCCGCCTCCCCCGCGGCAGGCTGAGCAGCTGCCCCTATGACCGGGGACGGCGTGACCCCGCCCAGAGCGGGGGCCCTCGGACGCCCGGAGCCCCACGCGGCTTTCCAGACTCAGCCACTCGAATGCCACAGCACCATTCTCTTCTCCCCTCCCGCGTCTGCCCAGGCGGGTACAGTGCGGGGTGTTTGTTATTGACCAATGTGTGCCCAGCCCCTCCATCCGGTCTGACTCCCGTTGAGCGCCTGCACTGCAGCTCGTGGCCTGTCCCCCCTCCGGGGGATCTTCCCGACCCAGGCACAGGTGTGTGCCTCTTGAGTCTGCTGTGCTGCTGGCTTTTTATTTTTGCCATGACCACCACCTGGGAAGCCCAAAGAGGCTGCCTTTCTTCCACTTGCCACCCACGGTGATCTGAAATTCAAGCGTGCTTGGGCCTGCCAGGGCACAGGGCCAAACCCCGAGGAAGGAGCCTCGCGCCGCGGGTCCTGAGTCCGCAGGCTCCTGGGGTGCCCCGTGCCCCGCGGAGGCCCGGACGGCACCTCTCAGACACCGGCCTGGCAAGCGGGGCCGTCTCAGAGACTCCCCCCGACCCAAGTTCTGCGTGGCTCCACGTTCACAGGCTCAGCCCGCTGTGCTATCCAGCCTCCGTCACGAGGGTGAACACAACTCGACCCACTGAGCAGCCGTTGGCCACGGGTAGTTCCCGATTCTGGACTCTTAGCCCAGAATTGCTCGTCTGTGTAACACACTGATTTTTCATGGGGCAAAGACCCGGATTTGGAAACCCAGAGGCTCTCTCAGCCTCAAGAAAACAGAGCCTAGGGCTTCCCTGTGGTCTAGTGGCTCAGAACCTGCCTGCCAAATCCGGGAGCCCTGGTCTGATCCCTGCATGGGCTGGGGGGCAATTAAGCCCACGAGCCGCCACTCCCGGGCCCCCACACGCTGGAGCTCGTCTCTGACAAGAGAAGTCGCTGCGAGGAGCAGCTGCAGCACCGCAGCTAGAGAGCATCCTCGGGTAGCCGCAGAGACCCAGTGCAGCCATAAAGAAACAAGCAAAAATGTTTTAAAAAAGAAAACAGAGCTTAAATAAGGACACCCTGGCCCCACAAATAGTGAGGACTCTTAAGTGGCACCCCAACGTGGGTGAGTGAGAAAAAGCCCTGAAATAAGAGAAATATTGAAAACAATTGTCAAGTGAACTATGAGTCCCTCTGTCTTTTGTTTCTACCCTGAGTGACAACTCTAAGCAAGGTCATTGATTAAATATTCTTTCCCTGGGAAACTGCATTGGTTGGCATAATACTTGCAGTGATTACATCTTTGTTGAGTTATTTTAAGATTTTTTTTTTTGGAGCCACTTCCATTGGTCTTTCATTTATTTATTTTCATCCATCTTTGTTCTCTGGCCTGTGTGGGCCTCCCATCGCAGCGGCCTCTCTCCTCGCAGAGCACCGGCTCTGGGTGCATGTGCTCCAGAGCGCTGGCTTGGTAGTTGGGACACACTGGTCCAGCTGCATTGTGCCAGGCCAGGGATCGAACCGGCGCCCCCTGCACCGCAAGGCGGTGTCCTTACCCACCGGACCACCAGGGAAACCTGAGTTATGTTAAGATTTTTTTAAAATTGTATTTATTTTTGGCTGCACTGGGTCTTTGGGTTCCACGAGCAGGCTTTTAAAAGATTGGGCAAGCGGAGACGACGCCCTAGTTCCAGTGCCCTGGGTTCTCACGGCAGTGGATTCTTTTGTTTCAGAGCACCGGCTCTCGAGTGCGCGGGCCTCAGGAGTCCGGGAGCGCGAGCTTGTGGCTGTGGCACACGCGTTTAGTCGACCTGTGGCATATGGAGTCTTTCCTGACCAGGGATCCAACCTGGGGCCCCTGGGTTGGCAGGTGGATTCTTAACCACTGGACCACCAAAGCAGTCCTAAAGATTTTTTGAGGTGACCATTTTAAAAAATCTTCATTGAATTTGTCATAACATCACCTCTGGTTTTTTATTGTTTTTGGCTCCGGAGGGATGTGGGACCTTAGTTTACCTGACCACCCCTGCATTGGAAAGTGAAGTCTTATTTATCACTGGCTGGTCTGGGCAATTCCTCTGTTGAATTTTAATAATGTACACAGGGACGCTGAACATCAGACGTTTGTGTTCCTTATAAATGCTGTTTACGTAAATAATAAATTCTGCATTTAACATGGAAGGGAATTTGGAAACACACAGAGACTTAGTCGCATGCTTTGGAGAGTGACTTTCTATCAGTTTGTAATATTTCAAGGTCCCTTTGCAGAAAGTTTGTCTCTAAGTGCCATGGACACAGCACTGGAGATTGCAAGTAAATATAAGAGAAAACCGAGCGGCAGGGATGGTAAGACAAAGAAAGAAGCAGTCATTTCATTCCATGCAATGCTTCAGAGACTGTACATCTAAATCGGTAAAGACACGAAACAAAGTAGGGCCTCCAAGAATACTGTTTTCGCGAGAGGCAAATTTTAATTCGCACGTGAAATATTTTTGTAATTCTATCTACAAAGAAAAACATTCTTGCGGACGTCTACATGGGACACGAAATAGTTTATTAAAAATTTAAAGTTCTCTCTTAACTGTAAATTGCTTTAACATGTTAAAGATCGGATCCAGAAAATCAGTATTAAGGTCGATATTAGGCGATTACTAAAGACAGTGTTCTCCTCTGAGGAGGCGAGGGGCGCTGGGACCCCTCCTCCGAATGCCCCGGGCCTTTGTCGCCCAGAGTCGCCCAGGGAGGGAGTCCCTCCGGGGGAAGAGACCCTGACTAGGGCGACGCGGACTTCCGTGGAGACGCGAGCCCCGCCAGAGCCAAGCCCACACCCCCAAGAGTCGGCGCGGCGGCGAGCCCCGGCCACTAGGCCCGCTTGTGGGGGCGGGGCGGGGCGGGGGGCGCGCCGCGCGTTCCCGACGCCACGGCGTCCCCGCCCCCTCCGCGCGTCCGCAGAGCTGGGACAACGGGAGGGGGCGGGCCCCGAAGCGCGCTGTCCAATCCCAGGCGCGGGTCCCTCCCAGTCTGCCAATCAGACGCCGAGAGGGGCGGGCGCGCCTGGGTTGCCCGGGGGCTCCGCCCCCTCGTGCGGCCGCGTTCCCGCGGCGTAGGGGGTGTGGCCTGGGCGCCGCCTATAAAAGCGGGAGGCGACGGCGGCGCCATTTTGCGAACGGCGAGCAGCAGCGGCGGCGGCGCGGAGAGGCGCAGCGGAGGTTTTCCTGGTTTCGGACCCCAGCGGCCGGATGGTGAAATCCTCCCTGCAGCGGATCCTCAACAGCCACTGCTTCGCCAGAGAGAAGGAAGGGGATAAACCCAGCGCCCCCGCCCACGCCGCCCGCACCATGCCGCTTCTCAGCCTGCACAGCCGCGGCGGCCGCAGCCGCGAGAGGTGAGCGCCCCGCCCCCGCCCCCGCCCGAAGCTTCCAGAAGCGGCGCCGCGCAGGCCCTCCGGGGGCCCGGCCTCGGGGCGCCGCGGACGTCCGGGGAGCGCGCGGCCCGCCCCGGGATCGAGGCCCCCGGCGCGCCGGGGCGGGGGCGGCCCTGGCCTCGGGGCTGCGGGCGCCGTCCGGGGCCGGAGGGGCTGCCCGGGCCGGCGCGGGGACCCCGGGGGCGGAGCTCGGCCCGCGCCTGCCGGCAGGGCGCCCACGCCGTCCGCTCCCGTGGCAGGGCCGCCGCCGCCTGCTGCCGCCGCCCGGGTCCAGGGCCTCGGTGGTGCTCCTGATGCCCCTCACCCACCGCTGAAGATCCCAGGTGGGCGAGGGAACCGGCAGAGGGATCGCAGCCTTTCCGCCGGCTCATTCTACTCGGTGAGTGCGGGCGCCCGGCGGGGCGGGGCGGGGCGGGGCCGCCGCGAGCCTCCGGGGCTGGACGGGCCTTCTCCCGCAGGATGGTCGGCTGAGTGTCACGGAGGAACGGGCGTCCAGCAGCGCGACGAGGATTCTGCACGTCCAGACCCGGCTCGCGGACGCCAGGCTGGTCAGCTGGAGAGCGGTGCTGAGCGGCCGCCGCCTCTACGTGGAGCTCCCGGGCGGCGCCCTGCCCGAGGGCAGCAAGGACAGGTGAGGCGGCGGGGGCGCCCCTGGGGCTGGGGCGGGGGCACCGGGGGGCGGGAGCGGGGGCCGGGCCCGGCGGCCCCTGACGCGGGCGCCGCAGCTTCGCAGTGCTGCTCGAGTTCGCCGAGGAGCGGCTCCGCGCCGACCACGTCTTCGTCTGCTTCGCCAAGAGCCGGGACGACCGAGGTGCGTGGCGGGCTCCGCGGCCCGGGGCCGAGGGCGGGCGCGGCGGGCCGGGCTCTCACCGCGCGTCCCCCCGCGTCCGCCCGCAGCCGCCCTGCTCCGGACCTTCAGCTTCCTGGGCTTCGAGATGGTGAGACCGGGCCACCCCCTGGTCCCCGAGAGGCCCGACGCCTGCTTCATGGCCTGCACGTTCGAGCGAGAGTCCTCGGGGGAGGAGGAGGAGCAGTGAGACGCCCGGCTGCCCCCCGGGGCCGTGACCACGCGCCGGCCCCTCCGCCCGCCCCCGCCGGGTGTGCCCGCATGCTGTAACTGCGCAAATAAACGCTCACTCCAGACTAGCCGTGTACTTCTTGGAGTTTAATATTGTGTTTGTGATACTGAAGTATTTGCTTTAATTCTAAATAAAGGTTTATATTTTACTTTTTTATTGCCGGTTTAAGATGATTCAGATTATCCCTGTCCTTTGAGGAGGAGTTTCTTATTTGAAAGTTGTTGGAAGTCTTAGGTCTCAACTTGGAAAGATAGGTATTCACCTATTCCTCTATTGCTCTCAGAAATCCAAATAAAAGTGATCATCCCTCCAAGACGGGCGTCTGCGTGGTGCTGTGGTCAGCGGGAGGGCCTGGGCTCGGGGTTGAGGGCCAGGCGGGTGGTGGCCCGAGCCGCGTGGCCAGCCCTGCCCGCGGGGGTGGGGAGGCCTAGAGCAGCTCGGGCCCAGGGCCGCCGGCGGCCTCCGCGCCCCTGCCCCCTGCCCCGCCCCGGGCCGCCTGGCCTGCGCTCCTGCAGGCTGAAGCGGTTCACGGGGCCTTGCGGGGCAGGCCCGGGCGGGGCTTTCCGCGGGGGACGGCGTCCGGCGGCGGGGAGCCCGGCTGGTGGGGGCTTGGCCGGGGCCGGGGCGGGGTCACGCCGCGGACGCGAAGCCCTGCAGGCCGGGGCGGCGGGGCTGCAGGCTGCGCCGGGGTCGTGGCCCGGAGACGACCGGCTGCGGGGCAGGCGTCAGGAGGAAGCAGTCGAGGGGGAGTCCGGTCTCCCTGGGGCTGGGTGGGCTATTCGGTTACCTGAGGGACAATGGAGTCAGCTCTCAGAGGCCTGAGGAGACGGCCGGACACGGCCAGTCTGTGGGCAGGGCAAGGCGGAGGAAGGGTTCTGGGTCGGGCTGCCGGGGACGCGGGAGTCTGAACCAGAGCCCAGAGGGAGGGCATTTCAGCTGAAGGAGCGCCAGGCAAGGCCTGAGGCCGGAAGGCACCTCCCGGGCTGCAACGGTGGAGGGCAGCCGCATGGCCTGCACGTTCGAGCGAGAGTCCTCGGGGGAGGAGGAGGAGCAGTGAGACGCCCGGCTGCCCCCCGGGGCCGTGACCACGCGCCGGCCCCTCCGCCCGCCCCCGCCGGGTGTGCCCGCATGCTGTAACTGCGCAAATAAACGCTCACTCCAGACTAGCCGTGTACTTCTTGGAGTTTAATATTGTGTTTGTGATACTGAAGTATTTGCTTTAATTCTAAATAAAGGTTTATATTTTACTTTTTTATTGCCGGTTTAAGATGATTCAGATTATCCCTGTCCTTTGAGGAGGAGTTTCTTATTTGAAAGTTGTTGGAAGTCTTAGGTCTCAACTTGGAAAGATAGGTATTCACCTATTCCTCTATTGCTCTCAGAAATCCAAATAAAAGTGATCATCCCTCCAAGACGGGCGTCTGCGTGGTGCTGTGGTCAGCGGGAGGGCCTGGGCTCGGGGTTGAGGGCCAGGCGGGTGGTGGCCCGAGCCGCGTGGCCAGCCCTGCCCGCGGGGGTGGGGAGGCCTAGAGCAGCTCGGGCCCAGGGCCGCCGGCGGCCTCCGCGCCCCTGCCCCCTGCCCCGCCCCGGGCCGCCTGGCCTGCGCTCCTGCAGGCTGAAGCGGTTCACGGGGCCTTGCGGGGCAGGCCCGGGCGGGGCTTTCCGCGGGGGACGGCGTCCGGCGGCGGGGAGCCCGGCTGGTGGGGGCTTGGCCGGGGCCGGGGCGGGGTCACGCCGCGGACGCGAAGCCCTGCAGGCCGGGGCGGCGGGGCTGCAGGCTGCGCCGGGGTCGTGGCCCGGAGACGACCGGCTGCGGGGCAGGCGTCAGGAGGAAGCAGTCGAGGGGGAGTCCGGTCTCCCTGGGGCTGGGTGGGCTATTCGGTTACCTGAGGGACAATGGAGTCAGCTCTCAGAGGCCTGAGGAGACGGCCGGACACGGCCAGTCTGTGGGCAGGGCAAGGGCGGAGGAAGGGTTCTGGGTCGGGCTGCCGGGGGACGCGCGGGAGTCTGAACCAGAGCCCAGAGGGGAGGGCATTTCAGCTGAAGGAGCGCCAGGCAAGGCCTGGAGGCCGGAAGGCACCTCCACGGAGGCAGGAGGGGCTGCCGGAGACGTGGAGCCTTCAGAGGAGCCCCTGGTGCTGAAGGTCCCGGGGAGCCATGGGAGGGGTCACACCTGGGCGCGAGGAAGCTCCCCCAGGATCGCCACGGCAGGTGAAGGGGTGTGGCGGGAGACCCCAGACCAGCACCTCAGGACCCCTCCAGGGCTCCTGTGTCCACTCGTCAGAGGTACAAACTGAGACCTCACCCACTCTCCCTCAGGCCCTGACACGCCTGTGAACCACGTCGTTCTGTCACTCCACGCTGTTCAGTGCCGAGCGCGGGTGCAGCCCCAGCAGCGTCCCAGGGGGTCAGCCCGCAGGCCAAGGGGAGCCGGGGACAGGTCACGTGGAAGTCAGTCGAGTCCGACTCTGCGACCCCCTGGACTGTCGCCCGCCAGGCTCCTCCGTCCGTGGGATTCTGCAGGCGAGGATACCGGAGTGGGGCCCTTCCCGTCTCCAGGGCCGCTTCCCAGCCCAGGGGTCGAATCCGGTCTCCCGCGTGGCGGGCAGATTGTTCACCATCTGGCCACTCGGGAAGCCCAAGGTTACTGAAGTGGGTAGCCTACCCCGTCTGCAAGGTTTCGTCCCCACCCAGGAATCTGACCGGGGTCTCCTGCTCTGCAGACGGATTCTGTGCCCGATGAGCTGCCGGGGAGGCCCGAGAGATGGGTGGACACTTCCAGATGGTAGCAAGTGTTGTGCGGGGAAGCAGGGTGAGCAGCCGGAAAGGGCCCTGGAGGCTCAACTTTATCTGTTTAGAAGAGGTGGGATTTGGCCAGGCCAGCAGGGGGAAGAGCCCGTGCAAAGACCTGGTGGCTGGACAGAATTTAGTGGCACAAAGGAAGACAGATGAGGCCCCGGTGAGCGGGGCAGAGGCGGGCAGGGCCTGGGAGCCCGGGGAGCGGGTGAGCGGGGCGCTGAGACCCTGCAGGCGGAGGGGTGCTGGCTGTCTCGGGTTCCAGGGACCGACCTCCCCTGGAGGCCCCCGGCAGTTCTTGGCAAAGACCTCTGCACGACCTCCTCCGCATAAGGTGGGCTCCAGGGCCACGGGAGGGGCGTCCACACTGCCGTGGAGACAGGGACCGTCAGGCCCTGGTACCAGAGGGGCCCCCGGCTTCTGCTGGAAGGCGGTGGGCGGGGTGCCAGTCCCTGGGAGGGGCGTGAACGGGCGGGGGCGCCACACCGGGAGGGGCGGGCCACTCTGAAGGCCTCCCCGGGCGCTGGCCCTTAGCTCCTAGCCCTGGAAGGGGGCACCCGCATTCTCGGGGTGGAGGGGATTGGGCCTAAGTTTCCAACAGCATTCTCTGCTGGCCTTCTGGTTCCTTCTGGAAGGGTCCATCGACGCTAGGGTGGATTCAGTGGCCACGAGGCTCAGCCCCAGAGGCAGGGGGCCGGCCCCTCGGAGAGGCCCGGGAACAGGCGCGCCGCTCGCGGGCAGGGTCAGTCCCACAGCAGCTGGAGGGCAAGGTCCAGCGAGGCCACGCTGGCCTCCGTCAGGTACGCACAGCACAGCCAGTCCTCCAGGCCCGGCGCCTCGGCGCCCACGGCCCGCTCGGCCAGGTGCAGGACCAGCATCGCGCGGCGCACCCGCAGCCAGGACCCCAGCGGGGCCTCGTGGCCGCGCAGCTCCGGTCCCGGCCCCCAGAGCAGCGCCTGCAGCGCGCCGCGCGTTCGCGCCGCCGAGGGCTGCGCACGGGTCAGCCGGGCCGCCAGGCGCTCCAGGCCGGCGGCCAAGGGCGTGGCCGAGGGCGCGCCGGGGCCGAGCAGCTCCCGGAGCAGACGGCCCAGCTGCCGCGCGTGGGCGCCCCGGGGGCCGGGGGGCCGCGGGCGGACACGTCCGAAGTCCGCCAGCAGCAGGCGTGGAGGCCCGGGGGCCGGGCAGCCCCGCGGCGCCGTCAGCAGGAGGTTCTCTGGCCGCAGCTCCGCCAGGGCCGCGCCCGCCGCCTCCAGGCACTCCAGGGCCGCGCTCAGCTGCAGAAGCAGCAGGGCCACGGTCCTCGTGAACTCCTCCGGGGGCCGCGCGCCTGCCTCCGCCCACCACTGGGCCACCGTGAGCTCCGGCACCTCGGCTGCCAGTGCCACCGGGCCACCCCAGGGCGCCTCGGGCAGCGCGCCCCTGGGCAGCAGGCCGCACAGCCTCTGGAGGTTGAAATGCGGGGGCAGGGAGGTCTGCAGCTCCAGGCCCCACGGGTGGGGCTCCTCGGCTCCTGGCTTGGGCACCTGCGGGGCAGAGGGGGCCTTCAGAGCCTGACCACAGAGCCCCCGCCCCGGAGACCCGTACGGCTTGACCAGAAGCTCTGACGCCTTCCCGCCTGCCCCAGTGTACCCCCACGATGGCTGGTCACTCCAGACGCAGGTTTCCTGTGAATTCGACCTTAGTCGCCTGCACGATTATAAAGAGCACTGCACCAGGGAGGATGTTGCCGTGGGCATCCCTGGAGGCGCAGACAGTCTCGAAGCCCCCTGCGACGTGGGAGACCGGGTTTGATCCCGGGTCCGAAAGCCCCCGGAGAAGGGGATAGCTGCCCACGCCAGCGCTCCTGTCTGTCCACGGGGTCTCACAGACCAGACACGGCGCACCAGCGAGGGGCGTGCGGGGCCGCCGTCTCCAGTTTGCCGAAGCGTGTCCATCCAGGAGCTAGCCGCTTGACAGGAGGGAGGGGCCCGCCAGGGGGCCACAGCTGGGCTGTCCTGTAGAAACGCAGCACGGGCCGCGGTGTAACCCAGAGTTTCCAGTAGCCCCATTTTAAACATCGAAGAGAAACAGGTCAACGTAACTTTCTTCTTCCTTTCCAATATTAATGAGTTCTGTTTTTGAAGATTCCACGTATAGTTGAAAACATACAGGATGTGTCGTTTATTTCCGTGGTAAAATACCCCCCAGGTTCATCCATGTGGCCGATGGGAAAACTATGTTCCTTTCTATGGCTGAGTAGGCTTCCACCGTCTGTATGTTCCACGTCTTCTGTCGAGGGACACTGGCTGCCGCTGTGTCCTGGCTCTCGTACACGATGCTGCTGCGCACGCTGGGGCACTTGTCTATTTTCTGTGTGTTTTTTATTTTTTTTTCTGGATGTTTACTCAGGAGGGAATTGCTGGAGCCTATGTACTTCTACGTTTAGTGTTTTGAGGACCTCTTAAACTGGTTCCTCAGGGGCCGCGTCATTTCACACTCCCGCCTGCAGTGTGCCGGCTTCTCTCTTCTCCATGTCCCCGCCAGCCTTTGCTCTCTGTGGTCTTTTTTGATGATGGGCATTCTGACAGGTGTGACGTGATGCCTCATTATGGTTTTTTTTTTTTTAATATTTTATTTGTATTTATTTGGCTGCATTGGGTCTCAGTTGTAGCATGTGGGCTCTAGTTCCCTGACCAGGGATCGAACCCAGGCCCCCTGCATTGGGAGCACAGAGTCTTAGCCACTGGACCACCAGGGAATTCCCCTCATTATGGTTTTGATTTACATTCATCTGGTGAGCGATGACGACCATTTTTCTCGTGCCTGTTGGCCATCTGAATGTCTTCCTTGGAAAAAATATCTGTTCAGATCTTCTGCCCATTCTGTCCTTGGGATTTTTTTAAAAAAACTCTGTTTTTTTTTTCCCCCTAACCCATCGTTTACTTTTTTTTTCTAAATATATTTTATTTATATTTATTTGGCTGCATTGGGTCTCAGTTGTAGCATGTGGGCTCTAGTTCCCTGACCAGGGATCGAACCCAGGCCCCCTGCATTGGGAGCACAGAGTCTTAGCCACTGGACCACCAGGGAATTCCCCTCATTATGGTTTTGATTTACATTCATCTGGTGAGCGATGACGACCATTTTTCTCGTGCCTGTTGGCCATCTGAATGTCTTCCTTGGAAAAAATATCTGTTCAGATCTTCTGCCCATTCTGTCCTTGGGATTTTTTTAAAAAAACTCTGTTTTTTTTTCCCCTCTAAGTCATCGTTTACTTTTTTTTTTTTTAAATATATACTTTATTTATATTTATTTGGCTGCATTGGGTCTCAGTTGTAGCATGTGGGCTCTAGTTCCCTGACTAGGGATGGAACCCAGGCCCCCTGCATTGAGAGCACAGAGTCTTAGCCACTGGACCACCAGGGAATTCCCCTATCGTTTACTTTTTTATCCGTCTTTATTCTTTGGCCCATGTGGGCCTCCCATCGCAGCAGCCCCTCCCGTTGCAGAGCACTGGCTCTGGGCGCATGCGCTCCAGAGCGCTGGCTCGGTAGTTTGGACACACCGGCCCAGCGGTTCCTCGGCATGTGGGATCCTCCCAGGCCAGGGATCGAACCAGTGCCCCCTGCACTGCAAGGTGGGCTCTTCACCCACTGGACCACCAGGGAAGCCCAGGATTTCTTTTTTCTTTAATACTGAGCTGTATGAACTTGAAAGTCACTTTCATAATCTGTTTTATTTAATCCAGAGTATTATCATTCAACAGGTCATCAATGAAAAAAGTATGAGTGAGATGTTTCACGTGATTGCTATTATTCCTGACACTAAGGCTTGCAGACCTGGTGTGTATGTGGCCCTCATCACACATCTCGTGGGGACCAGCTCCACTTCAAGTGCTCAGAAGTGACCCATGGCCAGCAGCGGCAGTACTGGACATCAAAGCTCCTTCTAGAAAGTAGGAGAGCATCACCTCTGGGATGATATTTTAATGACCCTGAGGCAGGGGTTAAAAAGTACAGTTCCTGAGTGGGGCTCGGAGTGAGCATTTTAAAAATCAACTGCCTTGGGACTTCCCTGGCGGTACTTGGTTAGGACTCCAAGCTCCCAGTGCAGGTGTTCAATCCCTGGCCGGGGAACACAGATGCCACATGCCAGGAAGCACAGCCTCCCCGCCAGGAAAACCACCACTGCCCTGCGGCCTCTGAGACAGGATCAGGACGGGGCTCTCAGCTAAAGAGCTTGAAGCCAGCGGCAACTTACTTCCTCTGTGCCCCCGGATTTAAAGCGGGTCCGCAGGAACACATTCTGCCAAATGGGTGTGGCTCCTCCCCCGGGCCACGTGTCTGACGCTTGGCGATCTTGCATCTTTGACAGAAATCTTTCCCGCCCCTCTCAGCGGTGCATAAAATCGAAGCATCTTAGAGTACAACGTGGCACTGCTTGCATGAGCAGTCGCTGAAGGAAAGTGTCTGCCTCTCCTGAGAAGGGCACCAGACAGAAAGGAGCAATGCTCCCTGCATTTTGCGGAAGAGGGGGGCACAGGATGGGACGTGGTCGCTACCAGCCGCAGTGGGTTTCTAGCGCCAGAATTCACTGGGGAGTGAGTTAAAAGTACAGACTCAGGCTTCCCTGGTGGTCCAGTGGGTAGAGACACCGCCTTGCAGTGCCAGGGGTGCTGGTTCCGTCCCTGGCCCGGGAAGATCCCACGTGCCGCGGAGCGGCTGGGTGGGTGTCCATCGATCGAGCCGGAGCTCTGGGCGCATGCGCCCAGAGCCAGTGCTCTGCAGCGAGAGAGGCCACTGCGATGGGAGGCCCACACGGGCCAAAGAACAAAGATCGATGAAAACAGATAAATGAACAGGTCACAAAAAATTGTTTCACGTGATTGCTATTATTCCTGACACTAAGGCTTGCAGACCTGGTGTGTATGTGGCCCTCATCACACATCTCGTGGGGACCAGCTCCACTTCAAGTGCTCAGAAGTGACCCATGGCCAGCAGCGGCAGTACTGGACATCAAAGCTCCTTCTAGAAAGTAGGAGAGCATCACCTCTGGGATGATATTTTAATGACCCTGAGGCAGGGGTTAAAAAGTACAGTTCCTGAGTGGGGCTCGGAGTGAGCATTTTAAAAATCAACTGCCTTGGGACTTCCCTGGCGGTACTTGGTTAGGACTCCAAGCTCCCAGTGCAGGTGTTCAATCCCTGGCCGGGGAACACAGATGCCACATGCCAGGAAGCACAGCCTCCCCGCCAGGAAAACCACCACTGCCCTGCGGCCTCTGAGACAGGATCAGGACGGGGCTCTCAGCTAAAGAGCTTGAAGCCAGCGGCAACTTACTTCCTCTGTGCCCCCGGATTTAAAGCGGGTCCGCAGGAACACATTCTGCCAAATGGGTGTGGCTCCTCCCCCGGGCCACGTGTCTGACGCTTGGCGATCTTGCATCTTTGACAGAAATCTTTCCCGCCCCTCTCAGCGGTGCATAAAATCGAAGCATCTTAGAGTACAACGTGGCACTGCTTGCATGAGCAGTCGCTGAAGGAAAGTGTCTGCCTCTCCTGAGAAGGGCACCAGACAGAAAGGAGCAATGCTCCCTGCATTTTGCGGAAGAGGGGGGCACAGGATGGGACGTGGTCGCTACCAGCCGCAGTGGGTTTCTAGCGCCAGAATTCACTGGGGAGTGAGTTAAAAGTACAGACTCAGGCTTCCCTGGTGGTCCAGTGGGTAGAGACACCGCCTTGCAGTGCCAGGGGTGCTGGTTCCGTCCCTGGCCCGGGAAGATCCCACGTGCCGCGGAGCGGCTGGGTGGGTGTGTCCATCGACCGAGCCGGAGCTCTGGGGCGCATGCGCCCAGAGCCAGTGCTCTGCAGCGAGAGAGGCCACTGCGATGGGAGGCCCACACGGGCCAAAGAACAAAGATCGATGAAAACAGATAAATGAAAGGCCAATAGAAGTGGCCAAAAACAAACAAACAAAACACCAAAAAAACTAGACTCCCGGGGACTTCCCTAGCGCTCCATTGGTTAAGACTTCGCGCTTCTACTGCAGGGGGCGCGGGTTCAATTCCTCGTGGGGAAACTAAGATCCCACAAGTCTGTTGGCAAAACAGAAAGAAAGAAAGAAACCAGCAGACTCCTGGGCCCCTGAGAAGCGTGGGGGAATTTACCAAGACTCCCCGGGGCCTCGAATGCAGTCGGCCCACCCCTTAGGAACCAGATTCCTAGGACGGACGGTGTTGGTACCTTAGCGGCACAATCCACAGGCCAGAGGCGGCAGGGCGGCGGGTTATGCGCGAAGGGGAAACGGAAAGCCTTCGAGGGGCGGGGCGGGGCGGGGCTCACCTTGGCTGCCAGCAGGTGCCAGGCCTCCTCGTGCACGCGCACCAGGCGGAAGTAGAGCGCGTCCCCGCTCTCCACGCAGGGCTCGCTCTCCAGCAGGCGGAAGCCGTGGCCGGGGCGGCAGGGGCCCGGGCGGCCCCCCAGGAGCCGGGCGTGCAGCCGGGCGAGCACAGCGCGGAGGCCTTCCAGCTGCCGGGCCTCCAGCGCGGCGTGCACGGCCTCGGGGCAGAGCAGGTCGCGCAGCGAGAGGCCCAGCTCAGGGTCCGGCGAGCGGCGGGGCGGCCCCGCAGCGGGGCAGGCGGGCTCCGCCTTGTCGCCGCCCGGCTGGCTCTCGTCCACACTGCGGGATCCCGCCAGGAGCTTCCGGGGCTGCCCTGCTCGAGGGGCGCTGGGGCCGGGGGCCTTGTGGGTGGGCAGCGACTGGGTCCTGGTCAGGGTCTTCTTAGGCAGGGGCGGGGGCTGCGGGTCAGCCGCGGGGGGCTCCGATGTCCGCGGGCGGCAGGCCTTGGAGGGCAGCAGGTGGGCGCGGACCTCACCTGGGTGGGGGAGCCGTGGGGAGAGGGCGTGACGACATGGGCAGTGTGGGTTCCGTGTCCAGGACCGCGCCCGCGGCCACCATTCCTTCCTCTCTAAAATGGAAGAACTGGGGACTTCCCTCGTGGCCCGGAGGCTGCGTGGCAGGGCGCGCCGTTTCCATCTCTGATCGAGGAATTAAGGCCCCAGAAGCCGCTGGGGTGGGGGTAGGGGTTAATGGGAAAAACAGGGAGCTCCTTGGTGGTCCAGCGGTTACGACTCCCGGTCTGGGTTCAGTCCCTGGTCACGAACGGACGCCCACAAAACCACACTGTACAGCCAGGAAAAGAAAATGCCAACCCCCACGAAGGCTGCCATCTCCAATTTACAAATGAGGAAAGGAAGGTTCAGAAGAGTGACAAGCCAGAGAAACATCCGGCCCCCACTTCCCCGTGTGGCTCCGGACAGGTGGCTGCGCGTCTCTGAGCTCCAGTTTCCTCATTTGTAGAAGCTGGCAATTCAGCTTCTCAACTATAACTATTTATTGAACTAGTTTAAAAAGCTGCCACGGGGGAATTCCCGGGTGGTCCAGAAGCTAAGGCTCTGTCTTCCCCACACAGGGAGCCCGGGTTTGATCCCTGATCAGGGGACTAGATCCCACCTGCTGCAACTAAGAATAGTTGCCGCCAAATCAATCAATCAATCAAAAAATACCCCTGCTGTGATGGAGTAGAACCGTTCCTTAGATGAAAACGAAAGACCCAGCCTTCCTGTTCTGGCTGCCTCTCCGGCCACGGGTCCCGTGTCCCACCGGGGGTCCCTCCCAGGCTCTCACCAAGGTTGCCGTAGGTGGGCTGTGTCGGGCAGGTGGGGGCGTGGGCCGCGGGGGTCTCGGTGGGCGCCTCCGGGTCGCTCATGCTGCTGGGAGAAGGGCTGGAGTGTAGGCCCTGTGTGGAAGGGGCCCGGGAGGGTTGCTGACCTCTCCAGGCCAATATTGCCGTCAAGGGTCGGCGAGAAGGTCCCAGCACTCTTGTGACAGGGACAGAATGTCCAGCTGTGAGGGCGAGACATCTGGGGGGTGAGGGGAGCAGCTGGGACCGGTGACCATGCCTCGGCCCCCTCAAGCCAGGCCGTCGCCAGCAGACCCGCTGACCTGCCCCCAGATTCCAGGTCGCCCCAACCTCGGAGAGCAGCTGCTCTGACCCCGCGCACACCCCCGCCCCTCCAGGAGAGCCCTACCTTCAGGACTGGCGTGACCTCGGGGAAGGGGCGCCCTTGGGGACGCGCTCCGGATAGCCGCAGCCGCTGGCCTCGCAGACTGACCGTCGGGTCGCTGCAATGCACCGGAAACGCCCAGGCAACTGTTAGACCGCAGGCCCCCGGCGGAGCGGGTTTCTGCATTACTTCCCCCTGAAGCCTGCCGGTTCCGGGGCTGAGAGTCGGTGCGAGGAGAGGGTGAGACGGGCGGAGGTCCCGACGATCCCACCAGGTGGGCGGCAGAGGGGAGCCCCGAGAGGCCGGGGTGATGGAAGCTGTAGGACTACCCCGCCGGGGCGGAGGCAGGAGCCTCAGCAGTGACTGTTCAGGGAGAGATTTGGCCAGGTGACCTTTCCTCTGTGGTTTTCACTTCCTCCAGAGCCATTTCCCCTTCTGCAGGATCCTCTGAGGAGCCCCCAGATTGCATGCCTCCACTCCCCACTCACCCCAGGACGCTCGGCAGGTACCACTCCCTCTGAGCCCCAGTTCTGCTCTGATCCTCTGTGTGACACGGGGTCAGTCACCACCCCTCTCTGTTCCAGCACATCCAGAAAGGTGACCGTGCTTGCTGTCTCCTGACAGCCAGACCAGCTGGGTTTTTCTTTAAAATTTAATCATCTCACTTCCCTTCCCCACTCCCCGCCCCCGCCTAATGCATTGATTTAGAAAAAGACGTTTGATACTTGAATGACCATACATGGAAAACCAGGAAAGGGTGAAAATGCAGGGGAAGCCAGGCAGGGTGCACTTCTAGCTGAAGCGCCTGCTTTGAGAACTGTCTGGGGCCCGAGACTTGCCCTGGCGGCCCGGAGGTGTGGGCGGCGGCTCCCCTGGGCTCCAGCCTCTTCCCCTCTGTGCTGGACGAACCGAGAAGTCACGGTGAATACAGAGATGCAAAGACCTTGTCGCTTTGTGGTCTGAGCATCTCCCGTGCTGAGTTTCTCCTTCTACCCCATCTCGTCTCCCTCAGAGGCAGTGAGCCCAGAGAGGGCTGGAGTCCCTTCAGGGTCACACATCGGGTCCAGGGTAGGCGCAGAGGTCCTCCGGCCATTATCGCCGGGTGCCCCTTGTTTGTGGGGAAGGAGACGAATCTATCTCGTGGAGTCCCCCACATCTGGGCGCACAGTGTCCTGCTGACCCTCAGCATTCGCAGCGTGAGGGTTCGTAACTTGATTCGGTATCTTGTCTTGACCGGCACTCAGCTTCTGTAGCTCGCAGAGTGAGTCCTCCCTCTGTCCTTCCTCTGCGGGGCAGCCTGTGATCTGGGTGGGTTTCACAGTCGTGCAGTGGGAGGACAGTGGGCTTGGGGAAGCGTCTGCGAATTCTCTGAGACAAGGATTCCACAAGGTGGACCAGAAGCGGGCAGAGGTGGTGAGGACGTGGCCTCTCACTGCCCGAACCCCTGCTGACCAGCTGGTCTCACTCCTCCCTGCATAGGACCCTGGGCGTGGGGGTCGCCGGCTGGGCCACAGCTCCGGTCCGGGATTAATTGGGGTGAGGCGAGCAAGACACTCCCCTCAAGCACAGAATTTAAGATGACGACAAAACAACACACCCGGGCAATCGAGTTAAGTAACCTTGTTGTTGCTCATCGCTCAGGGCCATCTGTCTGCGACCCCGTGGACGGCCGCATCTCCCAGCGTCTGTCCCTCATCCTCTCGCAGGGTCTGCTCACACTCACGTCCGTTGAGTCGGTGATGCCGTCCAACCATCTCGTCCTCTGTCGCCCGCCTCTTCGTGTTGCCTTCGGCCTTGCCCAGCGTCTGGGTCTTTCCCAGTGCGTCGGCTCTTTGCGTCAGGTGGTCAGAGTATTGGAGCTTCAGCTTCTGCATCAGTCTTCCAAGGAGGAGTCAGGGCTGAGCTCCTTTAGGGCTGACTGGTTTGATGTCCTTGCTGTCCAAGGGGCTCTCCAGTCTCCGCGCCACAATTCGATGGCATCAGTTCTTGTGCTCAGCTCTCCCATCCATACAGGGCTGCTGAAAACCACAGCTTTGACTGTAAGAACCTCCGTCGGCAAAGTAATGTCTTAAATAACATTGTCATGTAATATTTTGGGGCCCAGAGAGGCTGGAGTCCCTTCAGGGTCACACATCGGGTCCAGGGTAGGCGCAGAGGTCCTCCGGCCATTATCGCCGGGTGCCCTTGTTTGTGGGGAAGGAGACGAATCTATCTCGTGGAGTCCCCCACATCTGGGCGCACAGTGTCCTGCTGACCCTCAGCATTCGCAGCGTGAGGGTTCGTAACTTGATTCGGTATCTTGTCTTGACCGGCACTCAGCTTCTGTAGCTCGCAGAGTGAGTCCTCCCTCTGTCCTTCCTCTGCGGGGCAGCCTGTGATCTGGGTGGGTTTCACAGTCGTGCAGTGGGAGGACAGTGGGCTTGGGGAAGCGTCTGCGAATTCTCTGAGACAAGGATTCCACAAGGTGGACCAGAAGCGGGCAGAGGTGGTGAGGACGTGGCCTCTCACTGCCCGAACCCCTGCTGACCAGCTGGTCTCACTCCTCCCTGCATAGGACCCTGGGCGTGGGGGTCGCCGGCTGGGCCACAGCTCCGGTCCGGGATTAATTGGGGTGAGGCGAGCAAGACACTCCCCTCAAGCACAGAATTTAAGATGACGACAAAACAACACACCCGGGCAATCGAGTTAAGTAACCTTGTTGTTGCTCATCGCTCAGGGCCATCTGTCTGCGACCCCGTGGACGGCCGCATCTCCCAGCGTCTGTCCCTCATCCTCTCGCAGGGTCTGCTCACACTCACGTCCGTTGAGTCGGTGATGCCGTCCAACCATCTCGTCCTCTGTCGCCCGCCTCTTCGTGTTGCCTTCGGCCTTGCCCAGCGTCTGGGTCTTTCCCAGTGCGTCGGCTCTTTGCGTCAGGTGGTCAGAGTATTGGAGCTTCAGCTTCTGCATCAGTCTTCCAAGGAGGAGTCAGGGCTGAGCTCCTTTAGGGCTGACTGGTTTGATGTCCTTGCTGTCCAAGGGGCTCTCCAGTCTCCGCGAGCGCCACAATTCGATGGCATCAGTTCTTCGGTGCTCAGCTCTCCCATCCATACAGGGCTGCTGAAAAACCACAGCTTTGACTGTAAGAACCTCCGTCGGCAAAGTAATGTCTTAAATAACATTGTCATGTAATATTTTGAAAACTCTCATTTGCAAACTCTGCCCTTGGCTGGCCGGCTGTTTTTGTAAACAAAGTTTTATTGGAACCAGAGCGTGGGGACTGAGGCGGGGTCGTGCCAAGGCAGCGTGGATCCTGACTTTGTTTAAAAGGTCGACTTTTCTGTGCAGTGTGGACGTGGGGCATGAATTAGTTTTGTTTCTTGATTATTGATCTTTTTTTGATTATTGATTTTTTAAAAAAATCTTTTTACTTTTTAAAGGTATTTGGCTGGGGGATCAGGTCTTCGTTGTAGCACACGGGATCCTCGTGGCGTCATGTGGAATCTTTGGTTGTGGCTCCTGGGCTCTCTCTCTCTAGTGCCTTGTAGTTGGGCGCTCAGGCTTAGCTGCCCCGTGGCATGTGCCATCTTCATTCCCTGACCAGGGATCGAACCCGCAACCCCTGCATTGCAAGTAGATTCTTAACCACTGGGCCACCAGGGAGATTCCTGCTGATCCCTACTGATGACTGAGATCTGGGAGCCCCCCTAAATGTGACCTTCCAGGTCAGCGCCTCAGCCTGGGGTAAGACAGGGGGATGGGCAGAGGGCCAGGCTGGGACAAGCCGTGACACCCCCGGGGACGTCTCCCCTCAGGACAGGTGGGGTGGTGTCTGGGACCCCCCGCCTGCCTTAAGAGGGTCCCTCCTTGGAGTGGCTGGGCGGCTTTGTGGGGAAGGAGAGCAGTTGCTGGCTGATACCTGCTGAGCCCCGCAACATGCCCAGCACCCTGCCGAGCCCCTGTGGACGGGCCTCCCCTCCAGCCTAGAAGTGGGAACCGTGTGCCTCAGCTCGCCCTCCAAGGCGGCCGCTGTGTGTGTCCCCCGGGCTGGCCCGCCTGGCCGCCCCGCCGCGGGGTCCGGCCCTCTGCGGACGGTGAAGCGGCTCTTTGATGCGAGGGGCGGCTTCAGCGCGCTGCAGGAGCGGGGCGAGCTCCCCGCGGCCCTGGCATCGCCCGGAGCGGGGCTCCGGGTGCCAGATGCTCCCGAATTCCCCATGACTTGGCGTTTCTGAGGAAAATGCCTCAGGTTTTGTGGCCGGCGGCAGGGGGGTTGCAGTCTCCAAAGACGTCCGTCCCCGGGACCTGCGACGAGGTCGTGCGGCGTGGCGGGGGGGTGGAGGGTGCAGATGAAATGAGAGCACGTGGGGACCCTGGGTTCCCGGGGCCCGGCGTCAGCTCAGGGTCCTGGCAGGAGGGAGGCAGGAGGGTCAGAGGCCGAGAGAGACGTGCCGTGAGGACGAGGGCGGCCATGAGCCGGGGAGGCAGCACCTCTGGAAGCTGGAGCGGGCAGGAGCCGGTGCTCCCCTGGGGCCTCCGGAGGGACCAACTGCCGGTCCATTTTAGACTTCTGAGCCCCAGAGCTGCTGAGTGATGAGTCCCTGTTGTTGTAAGCCGTTAAGTCATGTCACGGTGCCCGTGGGAAGCTCAAACAGTTCCCCGCGTCAGAGAGGACCACAGCCCTCTAGCTGATAGACACACACACTGCACAGAGAGGGGAAGCGACTTCCCCGGGGCACACAGCATAGAGCACACAGACACCCGTCTGAGGGGCCTTGCCTTGGGTTTCTGGCCCCAACCGGACGGATCCCCCTCAGCTGTCCTTTGGCCACACGAGGAAGGTGTGCCCCTCGGTTGCAGCCCAAGGACATGACAGGATTCATGAGATCCTGGCTCTTGGCCTGGTGTGGACCAGGGATGCGGGGGCCCTGGGAATGAGGAAACCGAGGCGCGGGGGGAGGTCGTCTTTCAGCGAGGAGGGGACACGAGGTCCCAGGAACGGTCCCACGGCCCCGCCCCTCGTGCCCACCTGACTTCTTTGAACTCGGGCTTGGAGGGGCTGCCCCACCGTGCCCCACGCCCCCTGAGCGGCTTCTGCCTCCTGCAGGGCGGGGAGGACTTTTCCTCCTGTGCTCAAATGAGGAAGCTGAGGTCCTGGGAATTACTTCCCTGGTGGTCCAGCGGCTGGAACTTTGAGCTCCCAGTGCAGGGGGCCCAGGCGCCCACGCTGGTCAGGGACTAGATCCCACCTGCTGCCACTGAAAGGTCCTGCATCAGGCTGCTGCGGAACCCTGGTGCCGCCCAGTACAGAAATACACGTGTTCAAAAAGGAAGACATGAAACTGAGGCCTGGAGAACCACCTTGGGGTGTGGGAGACTGTCCTTGACCACGTCCTCTGCGGACGCTCTCAGGCCGCCTGACGCCAGCCTCTGGGCTCTGCTGTCCGCATCCCTCCGGAGGGCGTGGAGCGAGCCCAGCTCCAGAGCCGGAAGCCAGCCGCCAGCTCCAGAGGCACCACGGGGAGAGGCACCGGCCGGCGTCTCATTTCTTCTTTGCTCCTAACGGCCGGCTCCGTGCCGGGACCCAGCTCAGGGCAGGAGCTTCCCTGGACAGCCCAGTCTCGGCACCCGGCTCCGCTCCCGCTGGGGACGCGGGGCAGGCTCGACCCTCCCCTTTGCCTGTCTGTAAAATGGGGTCGCGACGGGACCTGGCTCACGGTGGGCTGAACACGGGCAGCACGTGGGGGCTCCTGCGGTGTGACCGCCAGCCTCCACCCACGGGTCGTTTTCCACAAACGGCCCGTGACTCAGGCACGGCTACGGCAGCCAGGCGGCTCCTCTGGGCACCCCGCCTTTCTCCACTGCCCCCTTGAGAATGAGAAAAAAGAAAAGCCCTGAAGTTTGTTATTAAATTCGTTTCATCTTTATTGGATTCCAACCAAACACAGCAGGGTGGGCGTTGGTTCGTGTTGGGGGGCGGGCCGAGGGCTGGGAGGTCCCCTCACACTGATGTGCTGCGAGTCCGAACACGGCCGAGAACACGCTGCCTCCGGTCGCCAGGATGCTAAAGGCACTTGGATGTCGGTTTTGAGGGACCCTCAGGGTTGTCATGGCAACCAAGGTCAGGAGGATGCTAAAGGGAGAAACAACAAAACGAGTCCATTCTGTTCCACTCTGCTGGGCGCCCGTTCGGCCCGCCCTCGTGTCCTGCGTGAACGGGCGGGGACGGGTCCCGCCCCGGCTGGCTGTGGCCAGCAGCCTGCCCCTCAGTCCCGTGGGTCCACGCGCGGGATCCAGGGCCTCCCGATGCTTCCGGCCTAGGGAGAATGGCCAGCGCCCCCGTTCTGTCTGACTCCTTTGCTCCCAACGGCCAGGGTGGACAGCTTTCTCTCCGGCGCATCTCAGAAAGTCCCCAGGGTACTAGATCCCACCGTGTTCAAAGGAAAGACATGAAACTGAGGCCTGGAGAACCACCTTGGGGTGTGGGAGACTGTCCTTGACCACGTCCTCTGCGGACGCTCTCAGGCCGCCTGACGCCAGCCTCTGGGCTCTGCTGTCCGCATCCCTCCGGAGGGCGTGGAGCGAGCCCAGCTCCAGAGCCGGAAGCCAGCCGCCAGCTCCAGAGGCACCACGGGGAGAGGCACCGGCCGGCGTCTCATTTCTTCTTTGCTCCTAACGGCCGGCTCCGTGCCGGGACCCAGCTCAGGGCAGGAGCTTCCCTGGACAGCCCAGTCTCGGCACCCGGCTCCGCTCCCGCTGGGGACGCGGGGCAGGCTCGACCCTCCCCTTTGCCTGTCTGTAAAATGGGGTCGCGACGGGACCTGGCTCACGGTGGGCTGAACACGGGCAGCACGTGGGGGCTCCTGCGGTGTGACCGCCAGCCTCCACCCACGGGTCGTTTTCCACAAACGGCCCGTGACTCAGGCACGGCTTCGGCAGCCAGGCGGCTCCTCTGGGCACCCCGCCTTTCTCCACTGCCCCCTTGAGAATGAGAAAAAAGAAAAGCCCTGAAGTTTGTTATTAAATTCGTTTCATCTTTATTGGATTCCAACCAAACACAGCAGGGTGGGCGTTGGTTCGTGTTGGGGGGCGGGCCGAGGGCTGGGAGGTCCCCTCACACTGATGTGCTGCGAGTCCGAACACGGCCGAGAACACGCTGCCTCCGGTCGCCAGGATGCTAAAGGCACTTGGATGTCGGTTTTGAGGGACCCTCAGGGTTGTCATGGCAACCAAGGTCAGGAGGATGCTAAAGGGAGAAACAACAAAACGAGTCCATTCTGTTCCACTCTGCTGGGCGCCCGTTCGGCCCGCCCTCGTGTCCTGCGTGAACGGGCGGGGACGGGTCCCGCCCCGGCTGGCTGTGGCCAGCAGCCTGCCCCTCAGTCCCGTGGGTCCACGCGCGGGATCCAGGGCCTCCCGATGCTTCCGGCCTAGGGAGAATGGCCAGCGCCCCCGTTCTGTCTGACTCCTTTGCTCCCAACGGCCAGGGTGGACAGCTTTCTCTCCGGCGCATCTCAGAAAGTCCTCCAGGAATCCAGAAAACAAGTCAGTCCTCAAGCTTGTCTTTGGGCCTGGCCGCCATGTATGGCCCAGTAGGTTTGACCCTCAGGCCGATTTTACAGACGTGGACACCGGTGTGGCCAAGCACAGCCGGGGGAGAACAGAGCCTTCTTCCGAGGTCCTTGAGACCGTCTGAGCTCCTGGTCAGCAGCCTAGCTCCCCTCTGGCCGAGGTCTGCCCCACCACACTGCCCGGGCCCCTCCCCCCTAACTGTTGTCTGGCCGAGCGAGGTAGAGAGCGTGGGGGCAGGGACCAGGCTGGGGGCAAGGGGGGCGCGGACAAGGCCATGTACAGTTCCTGTCTGGCATCTGAATACTTCTGCGAAACCTCAGCTCCTGTTTGCACACCCCCGCGATGGGGAACCGACTACCTGTAGAGCAACAGGAAATGGCCTTGGGGAAGCTTTGACCTGAGCTACTCTCCTGCGAGCCTCCACCCTTTGGCACTGCCTCTGTCGTCTGCTGCCAGCGGCCCGGGTTTGGAGCTCCCTGTGGTTTGAACCTCTGTCTGTTCTTGCATCCCATCGCTGCCCCTCCCATGCATGTGACAGGGACCCTCAGAACTGTCCACTCACTGGCCTCCTTTCCAAGGTGAGGCAGGGCCGGGTCGTGCTGACTCGGGACGGGGGGGGGACGCCCCAGACGCCGCGCTCCTGGGCCAGGGGCCAGGACGGCTGTCCCTCACGGGTGGCGAGGGCACTGGACGCGGGCAGCAGCTGTGAGGGAGGGTGGGAGGAACCAGGGAAATGGCTTCTCCTGGCCGGCAGCCCCTTGTGCTCGGCCGGCAGGTCCTGGCAGGAGGGAGTCTGGGTGCAGGGCCCTGGGTCAACAGGTCAGGGGCCATCCTGCATGCTGGACCCCCTCGGGGTGAGCCTGGCCAGCGAGACCTTCGCCCAGCGCCTCGGGTCTGCCCCGAGCGGCCAGCTGAGTGGGAGCTGGGGCTGAGTGGATGGACGTGAGCAGAAACAGGTCTGGGGTGAGCCGCCTGGCCGAGGTGGGGGCTGGGCTCCCCCGGAGCGGCGCGGGCCCTCGGTGGTGAGCTCAGGGCACCTGCTGGGTGTCAGCTGGGTGTGCGGCGTGTGTGTGCTCCCCTCTGGAACCGTGCGTCCCGCTGTGTCCTGGGTGTGGCGAGCGGGGCTCTGGCGGAGGGACAGCGGGTACGTCCAGGTGTGAAAGTCCGGGCTCTCCCGTGTCTGACCCGAGGCCGCTGCCTTCCCTGGGTCCCAGGTGCGGACCGTCTCCGCCAGGTGCGAGTTGTTTGCACTGAGGATCCCGGGTCTCTGAGCTCCCACCCCACCCGCGCCCAGCTGAGCAACCATGCCCAGGGCAGGAAGACAGGGTGAAACCCTTAGAAAAACGCTTGAGAAACTCCGCAGAGATGCATCCCGTGGAAAAAACAGTCCCGTGGTTGGGTCCCTACAAAAAAAGGGGAAGATCTGCCAGGAGCCGGCTTGCCGCCGCCCCCCGTGGGAAATGCATAGGTGGTCGTCCGATGGGCCCGCCTCGGGCCGGGCCGGCGCCGCCGCCTCAGCGCAGGCGCAGCGGCGGGCCGCGAGGCGGGCGCGCTCTCAGATCATCTTCATGTTGAACTTGCGGGCTCCGCCCTGGCCGGCGCGCGGCGGGCCCGTCCACCTTGCGGAAGGAGTACTCCACCGAGAAGTTGTTCTTGTGCTGCCCGCGGCCGCGGCTCCACACGAAGAGCAGCAGGAAGCAGAAGACTGACTCGGGACGGGGGGGGGACGCCCCAGACGCCGCGCTCCTGGGCCAGGGGCCAGGACGGCTGTCCCTCACGGGTGGCGAGGGCACTGGACGCGGGCAGCAGCTGTGAGGGAGGGTGGGAGGAACCAGGGAAATGGCTTCTCCTGGCCGGCAGCCCCTTGTGCTCGGCCGGCAGGTCCTGGCAGGAGGGAGTCTGGGTGCAGGGCCCTGGGTCAACAGGTCAGGGGCCATCCTGCATGCTGGACCCCCTCGGGGTGAGCCTGGCCAGCGAGACCTTCGCCCAGCGCCTCGGGTCTGCCCCGAGCGGCCAGCTGAGTGGGAGCTGGGGCTGAGTGGATGGACGTGAGCAGAAACAGGTCTGGGGTGAGCCGCCTGGCCGAGGTGGCGGCTGGGCTCCCCCGGAGCGGCGCGGGCCCTCGGTGGTGAGCGCGCGGCACCTGCTGGGTGTCCGCCGGGTGTGCGGCGTGTGGGGCTCCCCTCTGGAACCGTGCGTCCCGCTGTGTCCTGGGTGTGGCGAGCGGGGCTCTGGCGGAGGGACAGCGGGTACGTCCAGGTGTGAAAGTCCGGGCTCTCCCGTGTCTGACCCGAGGCCGCTGCCTTCCCTGGGTCCCAGGTGCGGACCGTCTCCGCCAGGTGCGAGTTGTTTGCACTGAGGATCCCGGGTCTCTGAGCTCCCACCCCACCCGCGCCCAGCTGAGCAACCATGCCCAGGGCAGGAAGACAGGGTGAAACCCTTAGAAAAACGCTTGAGAAACTCCGCAGAGATGCATCCCGTGGAAAAAACAGTCCCGTGGTTGGGTCCCTACAAAAAAAGGGGAAGATCTGCCAGGAGCCGGCTTGCCGCCGCCCCCCGTGGGAAATGCATAGGTGGTCGTCCGATGGGCCCGCCTCGGGCCGGGCCGGCGCCGCCGCCTCCCGCGCAGGCGCAGCGGCGGGGCCGCGGGAGGCGGGCCGCGCGCTCTCAGATCATCTTCATGTTGAACTTGCGGGCTCCGCCCTGGCCGGCCGCGGCGGCGGGCCCGTCCACCTTGCGGAAGGAGTACTCCACCGAGAAGTTGTTCTTGTGCTGCCCGCGGCCGCGGCTCCACACGAAGAGCAGCAGGAAGCAGAAGAGGACGACGCCCAGGAAGGTGATGCAGCCCATGGCGGTGGACACCAGGATGGTGGTGAGGTCCAGCGGGAAGCGCGCGGCCGCCTGCGTCTCGTTGCGCGCCTCGCCGGGGGTCCGGTTGGCGGCCGGCTCGGGCTGCACGCTCAGGGTGGCGAAGTAGGTGTCGTTGCCGCCCGCGTTGCTGGCCACGCACGTGTAGGTGCCGCTGTCCGCCGGCCGCGCGTCCCGGATCTGCAGCGTGCCGCCCGGCAGCACGCGCGCCCGGCCGGCGCTGGCGGCGGTCAGCGCGCGGTGGTGCGGCGTCACCCAGGCCACGGTGGGCGCCGGCTCACCCTCGGCGCGGCACTGGAAGCGCACGTCGGCGCCCGCGGGCGCCGTGACGTGCTGCAGCCGCCGCTCGCGGATCTTGGGCTTGCGGCACACGAAGTACTCGAAGAGCAGCGAGTCCGGCAGGTTGCGCAGCGCGTCACCGCGGACCTCGGCCGGCGTGGCGCAGGCCGGCAGGCGGCCGTCGAAGTTGAGGGTCTTGCGGCGCTGCACGATCCAGAGCAGGCGGCAGTCGCAGGCCAGCGGGTTCCCGTCCACGCGCAGCGTCTCCAGCGTGTTGACCGAGTGGAAGGTGCTCTCCTCCAGCGTGGAGAGCAGGTTGTTGGAGAGGTTGAGCAGGCGGATCTGCCGCAGGCCCAGGAAGGCCTGCGGCTCCACCACGGCCAGCAGGGCGCCGGCCAGGTGCAGCTCGCGCAGGCGCACCAGGTCGCGGAAGGAGCCGCGTGGCACTGTGCTGATGGGGGGACCTGCTAGCTCCGCAGGTGCATGGCAGTCCCGTGGTTGGGTCCCTACAAAAAGGGAAGATCTGCCAGGAGCCGGCTTGCCGCCGCCCGTGGGAAATGCATAGGTGGTCGTCCGATGGGCCCGCCTCGGGCCGGGGCGCCGCCGCCTCAGCGCAGGCGCAGCGGCGGGCCGCGGAGGCGGGCCGCTCTCAGATCATCTTCATGTTGAACTTGCGGGCTCCGCCCTGGCCGGCCGCGGCGGGCCCGTCCACCTTGCGGAAGGAGTACTCCACCGAGAAGTTGTTCTTGTGCTGCCCGCGGCCGCGGCTCCACACGAAGAGCAGCAGGAAGCAGAAGAGGACGACGCCCAGGAAGGTGATGCAGCCCATGGCGGTGGACACCAGGATGGTGGTGAGGTCCAGCGGGAAGCGCGCGGCCGCCTGCGTCTCGTTGCGCGCCTCGCCGGGGGTCCGGTTGGCGGCCGGCTCGGGCTGCACGCTCAGGGTGGCGAAGTAGGTGTCGTTGCCGCCCGCGTTGCTGGCCACGCACGTGTAGGTGCCGCTGTCCGCCGGCCGCGCGTCCCGGATCTGCAGCGTGCCGCCCGGCAGCACGCGCGCCCGGCCGGCGCTGGCGGCGGTCAGCGCGCGGTGGTGCGGCGTCACCCAGGCCACGGTGGGCGCCGGCTCACCCTCGGCGCGGCACTGGAAGCGCACGTCGGCGCCCGCGGGCGCCGTGACGTGCTGCAGCCGCCGCTCGCGGATCTTGGGCTTGCGGCACACGAAGTACTCGAAGAGCAGCGAGTCCGGCAGGTTGCGCAGCGCGTCACCGCGGACCTCGGCCGGCGTGGCGCAGGCCGGCAGGCGGCCGTCGAAGTTGAGGGTCTTGCGGCGCTGCACGATCCAGAGCAGGCGGCAGTCGCAGGCCAGCGGGTTCCCGTCCACGCGCAGCGTCTCCAGCGTGTTGACCGAGTGGAAGGTGCTCTCCTCCAGCGTGGAGAGCAGGTTGTTGGAGAGGTTGAGCAGGCGGATCTGCCGCAGGCCCAGGAAGGCCTGCGGCTCCACCACGGCCAGCAGGGCGCCGGCCAGGTGCAGCTCGCGCAGGCGCACCAGGTCGCGGAAGGAGCCGCGTGGCACTGTGCTGATGGGGTTGTGCGACAGGTTGAGGCAGGTGAGGTGGGCCTGGTGGCGCAGGGCAGCGGCCGGCACGGCGGTGATGTTGGTGTGGGTGACGGACAGCGAGGTCAGGTTGAGCCCCCGCAGGCTGCCGGCGGCCACCTCCTCCAGCAGCGGCCAGTTGTCGATCTCCAGGTGCAGCAGGCCCGGGAGCCGCTGGAAGTTCTGGTCCTCCAGGGCGGCGATGGCCAGGTGGCGCAGCCGCAGGGCGCCCAGGCCCCGCAGGTGGCCCAGCGACTCGCCCGACAGCGCCGTCAGGTTGCAGCGCTCCAGCGTGAGCTCCTCGAGGGCCAGCAGCCCCGCGAAGGCCCGGCGCGAGATGAACACCAGGTCGTTGTCGCCCACCTCCAGCCGGCGCAGGCTGCGCAGGTCCTGGAAGGTATAGTCCAGGAGGATGACCAGCTTGTTCTCGCTCAGGTCCAGCAGCGTGAGGTTGTCCAGGCGCGTGAAGACGCCGGGCGGGAGGAGCTTGAGCAGGTTGCCGCGGAGGCGCAGCACGCGCAGGCGCGGCAGGTTGGCGAAGGCGCCGGGCTCCACGTGCGCGATGACGTTCTCGCTCAGGTCCAGCTCCTCGAGCAGCGGCAGGGCGGCCAGGTCGCCCGGGTTCAGGCAGCGGATGCGGTTGCGGCTGAGCTCCAGCAGGCGCGTCTCGGCCGGGATGCCGTCGGGCACCGCGGTCAGCCGGCGCCGCGGACAGGCCACCGCGCGCGTCTGCGGCGCGCACTCGCAGCGGGCGGGGCAGCTTCCCGCGGGGGGCGGGGCCGCGGGCAGGAGCAGGAGCGGAAGACTCAGGACGCACAGCCAGCAGGTCATGGTGTGGAGCCTGGGCCTAGGGCCGCGCCACCATCCTCGTGGGCACCTGCGGGCGCGGGCGGCGTTAGCACCTGCACCCCGCCCTGGCCCGCCCACCCCTTGCAGTGTTGACCGAGTGGAAGGTGCTCTCCTCCAGCGTGGAGAGCAGGTTGTTGGAGAGGTTGAGCAGGCGGATCTGCCGCAGGCCCAGGAAGGCCTGCGGCTCCACCACGGCCAGCAGGGCGCCGGCCAGGTGCAGCTCGCGCAGGCGCACCAGGTCGCGGAAGGAGCCGCGTGGCACTGTGCTGATGGGGTTGTGCGACAGGTTGAGGCAGGTGAGGTGGGCCTGGTGGCGCAGGGCAGCGGCCGGCACGGCGGTGATGTTGGTGTGGGTGACGGACAGCGAGGTCAGGTTGAGCCCCCGCAGGCTGCCGGCGGCCACCTCCTCCAGCAGCGGCCAGTTGTCGATCTCCAGGTGCAGCAGGCCCGGGAGCCGCTGGAAGTTCTGGTCCTCCAGGGCGGCGATGGCCAGGTGGCGCAGCCGCAGGGCGCCCAGGCCCCGCAGGTGGCCCAGCGACTCGCCCGACAGCGCCGTCAGGTTGCAGCGCTCCAGCGTGAGCTCCTCGAGGGCCAGCAGCCCCGCGAAGGCCCGGCGCGAGATGAACACCAGGTCGTTGTCGCCCACCTCCAGCCGGCGCAGGCTGCGCAGGTCCTGGAAGGTATAGTCCAGGAGGATGACCAGCTTGTTCTCGCTCAGGTCCAGCAGCGTGAGGTTGTCCAGGCGCGTGAAGACGCCGGGCGGGAGGAGCTTGAGCAGGTTGCCGCGGAGGCGCAGCACGCGCAGGCGCGGCAGGTTGGCGAAGGCGCCGGGCTCCACGTGCGCGATGACGTTCTCGCTCAGGTCCAGCTCCTCGAGCAGCGGCAGGGCGGCCAGGTCGCCCGGGTTCAGGCAGCGGATGCGGTTGCGGCTGAGCTCCAGCAGGCGCGTCTCGGCCGGGATGCCGTCGGGCACCGCGGTCAGCCGGCGCCGCGGACAGGCCACCGCGCGCGTCTGCGGCGCGCACTCGCAGCGGGCGGGGCAGCTTCCCGCGGGGGGCGGGGCCGCGGGCAGGAGCAGGAGCGGAAGACTCAGGACGCACAGCCAGCAGGTCATGGTGTGGAGCCTGGGCCTAGGGCCGCGCCACCATCCTCGTGGGCACCTGCGGGCGCGGGCGGCGTTAGCACCTGCACCCCGCCCCTGGCCCGCCCCACCCCCTTGCAGTCGTGCGCTCAGGGTGCGATCGCCCACCGTGGGACCCGGGATCCCACGCCCGGCATCTGCCCGAGGGCTGGGAGGGGAGCGGCCTGGGTGGATGATTAGGGTCGATGGAGGGGGTGATGTCAGACCAGGAGGGGCCACATTTGTGCTGAGACCCTGCACAGGGTGTCTCTGTGTTCTTCCTGAAAGATGCAGGCTTCCCTGGCGGCCCTAGGGGTAAACAGTTCACCTTCGATGCAGGAAGCATGAGAGTTGCAGGTTCGATCCCTGGGTCAGGAAGATCCCCTGAAGGAGGAAATAGCCACCCACTCCAGTATTCATGCCTGGAGAATCCCATGGACAGAGGAGCCTGGTGGCCTACAGTCCACGGGGTCCCAAAGAGCTGGACACGACTGAGCGTGCCTGCACACACACACACACACACAAACGTACACACGTGTTCAAGGCCCCTGGCTCAAGGTAAGGGAGTAGGTTCCTTGTAGATGTGATGAGCTGAGATGAGGTTCTGTTGGGTCCAGATGGCCCGGAGTCCCATGACAGATGTCCTAGTCACGAAAGGGCAGTTTGGACGCGCACAGGACTGCACAGCGGGGAATAAGGCCGCAGGAAGACAGAGGCAGAGGTTGGAGGGATGCGCCTACATATGTCAAGGATGGCTGGGGCCCCCAGAAGCTGGGAGAGGCAGGAAGGACCCTCCGCTGGAGCCTTCGGAGGGCACACGGCCCCGCGACACCTGGATTTGCGGGTCGTCCAGCGCGGCGACGCGCGGACCTCGAGCAGCGCAGGCGCCAGGTCGCCCGGGTTCAGGCAGCGGATGCGGTTGCGGCTGAGCTCCAGCAGGCGCGTCTCGGCCGGGATGCCGTCGGGCACCGCGGTCAGCCGGCGCCGCGGACAGGCCACCGCGCGCGTCTGCGGCGCGCACTCGCAGCGGGCGGGGCAGCTTCCCGCGGGGGGCGGGGCCGCGGGCAGGAGCAGGAGCGGAAGACTCAGGACGCACAGCCAGCAGGTCATGGTGTGGAGCCTGGGCCTAGGGCCGCGCCACCATCCTCGTGGGCACCTGCGGGCGCGGGCGGCGTTAGCACCTGCACCCCGCCCCTGGCCCGCCCCACCCCCTTGCAGTCGTGCGCTCAGGGTGCGATCGCCCACCGTGGGACCCGGGATCCCACGCCCGGCATCTGCCCGAGGGCTGGGAGGGGAGCGGCCTGGGTGGATGATTAGGGTCGATGGAGGGGGTGATGTCAGACCAGGAGGGGCCACATTTGTGCTGAGACCCTGCACAGGGTGTCTCTGTGTTCTTCCTGAAAGATGCAGGCTTCCCTGGCGGCCCTAGGGGTAAACAGTTCACCTTCGATGCAGGAAGCATGAGAGTTGCAGGTTCGATCCCTGGGTCAGGAAGATCCCCTGAAGGAGGAAATAGCCACCCACTCCAGTATTCATGCCTGGAGAATCCCATGGACAGAGGAGCCTGGTGGCCTACAGTCCACGGGGTCCCAAAGAGCTGGACACGACTGAGCGTGCCTGCACACACACACACACACACAAACGTACACACGTGTTCAAGGCCCCTGGCTCAAGGTAAGGGAGTAGGTTCCTTGTAGATGTGATGAGCTGAGATGAGGTTCTGTTGGGTCCAGATGGCCCGGAGTCCCATGACAGATGTCCTAGTCACGAAAGGGCAGTTTGGACGCGCACAGGACTGCACAGCGGGGAATAAGGCCGCAGGAAGACAGAGGCAGAGGTTGGAGGGATGCGCCTACATATGTCAAGGATGGCTGGGGCCCCCAGAAGCTGGGAGAGGCAGGAAGGACCCTCCGCTGGAGCCTTCGGAGGGCACACGGCCCCGCGACACCTGGATTTCCGACTTCTGGCCTCCACACGCGAGAGAGCGGAGGTGTCTCGTTTTAAGCCACTCCGTTCGTGGCACTTTGCCCGCAGGAAGCTCATGCAAACCCATAGGAGGGCAGGGAAAGGGCCGTGGGTGTTAGGGAAAGACAGTTCCAGGCTGCAGGAGGAGACAGCGCAAAGGCCCCAAGGCAGCAGGCGTGGCTGGCGAGGGTGGGGAGGGGAGGGACGCGCCGCAGCGGTTGGGGCCATGACCTGGCCCGGGGAAGCGACGCCCAATGCCTGGGCCTCTGCACCTGCTCCTTCTGAGCTGCCCCGTCTCTCCTGGCAGCCAGGTGGCCCCCCCCCGTCCCCCACGCTTTGCTGGGCTGCCGCCCAGATCCCAGCTGAGGTGCGTGGGGGCGGGGCAGGAGCAGCCAGATGGCAGCTGGAGGGGGCTGCTCTGCTAACCGGGCAGTTATGTTCAGCATCTTAGCAGCTGAAGCCCCCGGGCTTCCCCTGATGGCCTCCCCGCCCGGCTCTGACTCCTCGCGGCTGCCTGTTTGCTTGCCGTTCCCACAGCCCCGGCTCCGCAAGGACGCAGGCTCTAGATCTCACCCGTGAGGCCATCGCCTGCCTGCCCGGGCCCTAGTGAGAACCTTAGGTGAGAACACAGAGGCAACGCGCCCCGAGGAACCACTGGCTTAACGCTAGAGGTGACGCGCACGTCACTGGGGGAGGAGTTTGCATGCTGCAGGTGTCCTCGAGTTAAGACGAGGTCACGCTGGAGGAAAGTGGGCCTGACCCAATGACAGGTGTCCTTGGGAAAGGAGAGCTTGGAGGCAGACGTGCAGGGACGATGGCCACGTAACGACGCAGGCAGGGATTGGAGTGGTACGTTTATAAGCCGAGGCACACCGGGGTTGCCGGTAAACACCAGGCGCTGCAAGAAACCAGGGAGGGTCCGCTCTGAGAGGCACTGCGGACGCCTCGACTCGGGACGCCCAGCCTCTAGGACGGACAGAGGGACTTTCTGCTGCTCACGCCCGCCTGTCTGGGGTCTCTCATGACGGCAGCTACTGGACACTCACACAGGACCGACGTGAGCCGCTGTGTGTCCGTGAGAAGGCCTCGCGCCTCTGTGGGAGCAGAGGGGCACCTACGGCAGGTTCCCTGCTGTTGTTTGGGACCAAAGCAACCTGGAACCAACCTAGACATTCATCCAGGGGGGATCTGAGAAACAGACTGAGGTCTGTGCCTGGCTGTGGAACATGGGGAGCCTTGTAGGCATCAGTGAAGGAAGGCAGGGGAGAGGCAGGGACGCGGCGGGACAGAAACCCCGGGACCAATCTATGTCCATCAGTAGGTGCCCGGTCCCTCAGTCATGGCTGACTCTCTACAGCCTCGTGGAGGCCCGCCAGGCTCCTCTGTGCATGGAATTTTCCAGGCAAGAATCCTGGAGTGGTTTGCCGTTGCCTTCTCCAGGGGATCTTTCCGACTCAGGGACTGAACCCGCGTCTCTTGGGTCTCCTCCACGGGCAGGTGGGTTCTTTACCAGGAGCGCCAGCTGGGAAGCTGGCCCATCCAATACGGGACGGATTAAATAAGCTGGGCCTGTGTCTGCTGCACGGTCAAGGGGAGAAGAAAGACAAGCTGTCCTTACACAGAGGGCATGTGGCGCTCACCCGAGCGCCTGTCCGTAGGCGTGAGACAAGCCACGCGCGCTGGTTGTGGAAAGCCGGGGGATCTGAAGGCCCCGCAAGGAAAGACGGTCAAATTGCGGCCCCACCAGAGGCCGGGGGGCCAAGGTTGCCAAGCAGCCACAGACGGCAGGAGCCTACTCGTCACCAAGTAGAGTCAGACCCGCACTCGGTTCCGGTCCGGGCGTGCAGGTGCCCGAATGCGGCATGAACGGCGCAGTGAGCGGCACGGACGCCGCGTGGTCACACCAGCAGGACTCTGGGGCACCCCGGTCTCCGGGGTCGTGGCTCGCAGCCCCTGCCCCGGCCGGGGAACCCAGCGAGGAGGCGGACAGAGGGACCGCGAGGCGTCCGCTTGCCCGCTGCAGAACTGTCCTTAATCCGGCCCCGCACATCCCAGGAGCACAATCCTCCCCTGAGGCAAACTGCCTTCCCAGGCTCCCTTTCTAGGTCACTCCCTCCCATGTCGTGGCCCCGGACAGCGCCCGGGTCCCACAAGGCCACAAGAGAGTGAGAACCAACGGGCCGCTGTCCAGATGCCTCCTTCTACCTTAACAGGGCTCTCCGGCCACTCCCAGGTTGCCATCCCGGCCGGGGCTGCTCCCCCTGGTCAGGGGGTCCCTGGCCCTCCGCCGTGGATGGCGGGCAGCTTCTCGGCAGCCTGTTTTGGAGCAGCTGGGCCCCCTGGGTCTGCCCCTCAGAAGGAGAGGCAGGGACGCGGCGGGACAGAAACCCCGGGACCAATCTATGTCCATCAGTAGGTGCCCGGTCCCTCAGTCATGGCTGACTCTCTACAGCCTCGTGGAGGCCCGCCAGGCTCCTCTGTGCATGGAATTTTCCAGGCAAGAATCCTGGAGTGGTTTGCCGTTGCCTTCTCCAGGGGATCTTTCCGACTCAGGGACTGAACCCGCGTCTCTTGGGTCTCCTCCACGGGCAGGTGGGTTCTTTACCAGGAGCGCCAGCTGGGAAGCTGGCCCATCCAATACGGGACGGATTAAATAAGCTGGGCCTGTGTCTGCTGCACGGTCAAGGGGAGAAGAAAGACAAGCTGTCCTTACACAGAGGGCATGTGGCGCTCACCCGAGCGCCTGTCCGTAGGCGTGAGACAAGCCACGCGCGCTGGTTGTGGAAAGCCGGGGGATCTGAAGGCCCCGCAAGGAAAGACGGTCAAATTGCGGCCCCACCAGAGGCCGGGGGGCCAAGGTTGCCAAGCAGCCACAGACGGCAGGAGCCTACTCGTCACCAAGTAGAGTCAGACCCGCACTCGGTTCCGGTCCGGGCGTGCAGGTGCCCGAATGCGGCATGAACGGCGCAGTGAGCGGCACGGACGCCGCGTGGTCACACCAGCAGGACTCTGGGGCACCCCGGTCTCCGGGGTCGTGGCTCGCAGCCCCTGCCCCGGCCGGGGAACCCAGCGAGGAGGCGGACAGAGGGACCGCGAGGCGTCCGCTTGCCCGCTGCAGAACTGTCCTTAATCCGGCCCCGCACATCCCAGGAGCACAATCCTCCCCTGAGGCAAACTGCCTTCCCAGGCTCCCTTTCTAGGTCACTCCCTCCCATGTCGTGGCCCCGGACAGCGCCCGGGTCCCACAAGGCCACAAGAGAGTGAGAACCAACGGGCCGCTGTCCAGATGCCTCCTTCTACCTTAACAGGGCTCTCCGGCCACTCCCAGGTTGCCATCCCGGCCGGGGCTGCTCCCCCTGGTCAGGGGGTCCCTGGCCCTCCGCCGTGGATGGCGGGCAGCTTCTCGGCAGCCTGTTTTGGAGCAGCTGGGCCCCCTGGGTCTGCCCCTCAGAAGGAAGTGGCTCATGTCATTCAGCCCCCCAACAGCCTCCTCGTTGTGGGGGGCAGAGCCTGCTGTTCTTCCTTTAGGAGAGAATTTCACACCCCCTCCGTCTGTGCCTTCCCCTCCGCCTCTCCCTTGCTCCCTCACGCTGCTCCAGACACCTGGGCTCCTCGCGGTTCCTCCAGCACGCCTGGGGTGGTCCTGCCCCAGGACCTTTGCACAGGCTGTGGGAGACCCCGACCACTGTCCCTCCATGGCTCTCTCCCTGATGATTTTGGGTCTGGCGCCTGGTGTCACTTCCTTGGTGACTCGTTGCTCTAATGCGCCCTGCCGGTCTCCCTTAGGTGCCACTTAACCCCCTGCTCAAAGCTGGTCTCTGCTCCTGGACTGGAAATACCTCTTGTCACCATCACCACAGTCTTCATCAAGATGGCAAACTTAAAAAAAAAAAGAAGATGGCAAACTTGGCAGCCGCCGCTGCCCTCTGGAGGGGTCCATTTAATTCCCACAGCATCCTCACTGGGAAGGGGGGAGCCCCACTCACTCCCACTTTGCAGATGGGAACACTGAGGTACAAAGCCACTTAGATCCCTGGCTGAGGTTCACACGCGGCTTCCCAGGCGCCTCAGTGGTAAAGAGTCTGCCGACCAACGCAGGAGACGCACGAGACGTTGGTTCAGCCCCCCGGGGATCAGGAGGAGCCCCCGGGGAAGGGAATGGCAACCCACTCTAGCCTTCCTGCCTGGAGAGTTCCGTGGCTCATCCGTGGGTCGCAGAAGCAGACACGACTGCACAAGGCTCTGGCAGCGTGTCAGAGGTGGCAGGGGGTCCTTGGTGAGGCTGCCGCTTCGTCACTTCAGTCGTGTCTGACTCTCTGCGACCCCGTGGGCTGCAGCCCGCCAGGCTCCTCTGTCCGTGGAGCTCTCCAGGCAGGAACACTGCAGTGCACAGCCATTTCCTTCTTCCTTCTCCAGGGCTGACGCTGGGATCTGCTCTATCCTGTAACATTCCCTTTCTCTCTCTCTACATGTTTTTTTCTTTTTAAAAAATTTTTTTATTGGAGCACAGTTGATTTTTCAAATTTTATTTATCTATTTACTTTTTTTTTTTAACTTTTATTTATTTTTGGCTGTGCTGGGTCTTTGTTGATGTGTGGGTCTATCTGCTCTGCGGTATGTGGGATCTTCCCGGATCAGGGATCGAACCTGTGTCTCCTGCATTGGCAGATGGGTTCTTATCCACTGAGCCACAAGGGAAGCCCCTATCTATTTACTTTTGCTTATTCTGGGTTTTCACTACTGCGGCAGGCTCTGCTCTAGTGACAGGGGAGTGGGGGCTGCTCTCTCGTTGAGGTGAGCAGGCTTCTGGTGGCGGTGACGTCTCTTGTTGTGGAGCTCAGGCTCCGGGTCACACGGGCTTGAGTATTTGCGGCTCCAGGGCTCTAGAGCACAGGCTCCCTAGTTGTGGCTCACGGGCTTCGTGGCTCCGCAGCCTGTGGGATCTTCCCGGTTCAGGGATGGAACCCGTGTCTCCTGCATGGGCAGGTGAGCGCTTCACCACTGTGCTCCCAGGGAAGCCCTCTTTTTATATTTTTTTTAGCAGAGGCAGGAGCGGGGCTTGGCAATTCGTCCAGCTAGAATTCAAAACACATGCCTGTTTTCCCTGGACCCACAGAGGTCCTGGGACACTGCCTTCCACTCACTCATGGGCTCCGTCCGTCCGTCCGTCAACAAACGCCTACCGTGCCAGGTGTCTCCCATGGGGGACCCGGGAAGGGAATGGCAACCCACTCTAGCCTTCCTGCCTGGAGAGTTCCGTGGGTCGTCCGTAGGGCGCAGATGCAGATACGACTGCACAAAGCTCTGGCATCGTGTCAACGTTGGCAGGGGGGCCTTTGTGGGGCTGCCGCTCACTTCAGTCGTGTCTGACTCTCTGCGACCCCGTGGGCTGCAGCCCGCCAGGCTCCTCTGTCCGTGGAGCTCTCCAGGCAGGAACACTGCAGTGCACAGCCATTTCCTTCTTCCTTCTCCAGGGCTGACGCTGGGATCTGCTCTATCCTGTAACATTCCCTTTCTCTCTCTCTACATGTTTTTTTCTTTTTAAAAAATTTTTTTATTGGAGCACAGTTGATTTTTCAAATTTTATTTATCTATTTACTTTTTTTTTTTAACTTTTATTTATTTTTGGCTGTGCTGGGTCTTTGTTGATGTGTGGGTCTATCTGCTCTGCGGTATGTGGGATCTTCCCGGATCAGGGATCGAACCTGTGTCTCCTGCATTGGCAGATGGGTTCTTATCCACTGAGCCACAAGGGAAGCCCCTATCTATTTACTTTTGCTTATTCTGGGTTTTCACTACTGCGGCAGGCTCTGCTCTAGTGACAGGGGAGTGGGGGCTGCTCTCTCGTTGAGGTGAGCAGGCTTCTGGTGGCGGTGACGTCTCTTGTTGTGGAGCTCAGGCTCCGGGTCACACGGGCTTGAGTATTTGCGGCTCCAGGGCTCTAGAGCACAGGCTCCCTAGTTGTGGCTCACGGGCTTCGTGGCTCCGCAGCCTGTGGGATCTTCCCGGTTCAGGGATGGAACCCGTGTCTCCTGCATGGGCAGGTGAGCGCTTCACCACTGTGCTCCCAGGGAAGCCCTCTTTTTATATTTTTTTTAGCAGAGGCAGGAGCGGGGCTTGGCAATTCGTCCAGCTAGAATTCAAAACACATGCCTGTTTTCCCTGGACCCGCAGAGGTCCTGAGACACTGCCTTCCACTCACTCATGGGCTCCGTCCGTCCGTCCGTCAACAAACGCCTACCGTGCCAGGTGTCTCCCATGGGACGGGGACACAGAGCTCGGCTTTCGGGGTGCCGATGGAGGTACATACAGCCTCTTCCACCTCGGGCGGCTACGGACAGAGAGAGATAAATCAGGGAGAGAGCGATGGCGTGTTGAGGGGATTGTAATCATCTCATTGACTGAGGAAGGGATGTTTGTGCAAAGCATTAGGGAGGGAGAAAGAGGGCCGAGCAGATGGCCGGCAGCGGGACCGGGCCAGCCAGCCCAGGAGGCTGCTACAAGGAGGGGACGGTGAGCTTTTGGAAAACTTTAAAATAAAATTTTTTAAGTTGGAAAGAATTAAAAAAAAAAAAATAGTTGTCACAGAGGCAGCTGAGAACAACGTCAGGAAGGAAGTCCTCAGTCCCAGAGGTCAGGACAGCGGGGCACAGCCGCGGGGATGCGCTCCCGCGCAAAGGCTGGCGGAGACCTCGGTCCCGACGTGCTGTGTCGCCTCCCGTGAAAACCGCGCCCTCCCTGAACCTTGTCTGTCCAAGGCAGCGAGACCTCGGTGCCCCTAAGCTCTCGCGCTGTAATTGCTCCGTGGATGAGAGGACAGCCGGGCCTTTGGTGGCCGCCGGGGGCCGCTCCGGTGTGACCTAGTTTGCGGACGCCTGCCTCTCGCCCCGCGCGGGCCTGCCATCTCCTCTGCGGGGGGCGGAGCTTCCGACCCCTCCCCCGCCAGGGCTCCGGCCCCCCCACGCTGAGGCTCTGGGCCTCGAGCCGCCGCCAGCAGCCTGTCCACTCGTGTTCTTGGATGTTGGCCGGCCGGGGGCGGGGGCGGAGAACGGAGCCGAAAGCCCCGCGCATCCCTGCGCCCCTGCCGCTCTCGGAGGATCGCGGGCTGGGCGCCACAAGCAAGTGAATCCCCGTCTCTGGGCTGTGTCCTCGCCGGCCCCTCGCCCGGGCCTTGCGTGGGGTTAGAAGGCCTGGATCTCAAGCCTGGATTAGGGGGCTCGTGCTCGGGCGTGTCCGACCTTTTGCGACCCCATGGACCACAGCCCGCCAGGCTGCTCTGTCCATGGGATTCTCCAGGCGAGAATGCTGGAGGGGGTGGCCACGTCCTCCCCAGGGGCGCGTCCTGAGCCAGGGAGCGAACCCGCATCTCTTGCATCTCCTGCATTGGCAGGTGGGTCCTTTACCACTGAGCCACCTGGGAAGCCCCCCAGTGAGGGCGGGGGTCCGCATTCCTGTCCTGCTGTTGCTGCTAAACTTTCAGGGCATCAGGTCCACTTCCGGAAAGGCCGTGAGGACACCAGCCGCGGACCGCGGAGGGAGGCCGGGCGGGGAGGGCAGGGCGGCAAAGGCTGTGCCGCGGGGGCCGCAGGTGAGGCGGCGTGGGCAGGCTGCCGCTGCGTCCACGCCTTCGCCGCCCTGCCCTCCTCGGCGAGGCCGTGGCCTTGGGCGGGTGACACCCGCGGCCGTCAAGGTTCCCACCTGTCCTCCAGACCCTCAGGGACCGGCCTCCCGCCTGGGGCCTCGCCGCCCGCCCGCCCGGGACGAGCCGCCATCTGCTCACTGATGCCTCTTTCGAGCGCCCGCCCTCGGGACCAGCTGCGTCCCTGACGGCGCCGGAGGCCCTGCGGCGACCCGGGCTCAGCCGCCCGGCAGCTGCTCGCCCGCGCCCCCGGCCCCCCGGCGCTGTCAGCTCCCCCTCCAGATGCCCCTCGCTCTGCAGCTCTGCCCCGCCCGCCCCGCCCGCCGCAGCTCCCCCTGCCGGCTCGGGCTCCAGCTCCCACCCCGGCGCCGCGGGCGGCCTGCCTTCTCGGCCCCAGTGTTCCCACCTGCAGAGGGGTCTGGGGTTGGTGAGGGACCCTCGGGCCTGCTGACCTCAGGGGCTGCATCGTCCCCCACGGGGGGCCGTCCTGGGCGCTGCGCGTGTGGAGCAGCTCCTCGGCCCCCACCCCCTCCATACGAGGAGCTTCCCCGTCGTGGCATCACCCGTGTCCGCTGGGGGCAGGTTCACCCAGTGAGACCAGGTCGTAGAGGCTGCGGGCACAGAGCCGGCGTCCAGCTGAGGCCCCGGGAGGAAAAGGGCTGTTATCAGCTTGTGCTGTAGGCGCAGAGGGACGCAGAGGCGCAGAGGGGGGGGGGACGCGGCCAGGGCCACACGGCAGGACAGGAGGTGGCAGACTCGAACCCAGGACTCCACGCCCTGTTCTCGCCTGCCTCTCTCGGGGTCGGGGTGCGCGGACCCCTCCTGCATGGAACCCTGACTTCTGCCAGCTCTGCCGGCCTGGGAGCCCTCCCTGGGTGGAAGCGAGAGGCCGGGGCTGCCCTCCGCAGACCGTGGCTCCCTGCTCCCACGGCGTGGACGCTTCGGGGTCAGCGAGCACGTGGCTCGTGACCGAGGGCAGAGGAGGCTCTGCGGTCCAGCCCGGCCCTTCCTGGGCTGCAAGGGCAGCTGTGCCGGGGCTGCTCCAGCCCCACCGCCCCGGTGTGGCTGCTGACGCCGGAAGAACGCCCTGGCGGGTCTGAGCTGGCCTCTGAAGACGCACCTGGGTTTCTGCGCTCTGGGCCTGTCACCGGACACCACGTGAGCCTGGACACTCTGCCCGGACAGCACGGTCCTGAGGGCGGGACCACGCCCGTCCTCTCTCTCCCCCCCGCCCCCATCTGCTCACTGATGCCTCTTCGGCGCCCGCCCTGGACCAGCTGCGTCCCTGACGGCGCCGGAGGCCCTGCGGCGACCCGGGCTCAGCCGCCCGGCAGCTGCTCGCCCGCGCCCCCGGCCCCCCGGCGCTGTCAGCTCCCCCTCCAGATGCCCCTCGCTCTGCAGCTCTGCCCCGCCCGCCCCGCCCGCCGCAGCTCCCCCTGCCGGCTCGGGCTCCAGCTCCCACCCCGGCGCCGCGGGCGGCCTGCCTTCTCGGCCCCAGTGTTCCCACCTGCAGAGGGGTCTGGGGTTGGTGAGGGACCCTCGGGCCTGCTGACCTCAGGGGCTGCATCGTCCCCCACGGGGGGCCGTCCTGGGCGCTGCGCGTGTGGAGCAGCTCCTCGGCCCCCACCCCCTCCATACGAGGAGCTTCCCCGTCGTGGCATCACCCGTGTCCGCTGGGGGCAGGTTCACCCAGTGAGACCAGGTCGTAGAGGCTGCGGGCACAGAGCCGGCGTCCAGCTGAGGCCCCGGGAGGAAACGGGCTGTTATCAGCTTGTGCTGTAGGCGCAGAGGGACGCAGAGGCCCAGAGAGGGAAGGGACGCGGCCAGGGCCACACGGCAGGACAGGAGGTGGCAGACTCGAACCCAGGACTCCACGCCCTGTTCTCGCCTGCCTCTCTCGGGGTCGGGGTGCGCGGACCCCTCCTGCATGGAACCCTGACTTCTGCCAGCTCTGCCGGCCTGGGAGCCCTCCCTGGGTGGAAGCGAGAGGCCGGGGCTGCCCTCCGCAGACCGTGGCTCCCTGCTCCCACGGCGTGGACGCTTCGGGGTCAGCGAGCACGTGGCTCGTGACCGAGGGCAGAGGAGGCTCTGCGGTCCAGCCCGGCCCTTCCTGGGCTGCAAGGGCAGCTGTGCCGGGGCTGCTCCAGCCCCACCGCCCCGGTGTGGCTGCTGACGCCGGAAGAACGCCCTGGCGGGTCTGAGCTGGCCTCTGAAGACGCACCTGGGTTTCTGCGCTCTGGGCCTGTCACCGGACACCACGTGAGCCTGGACACTCTGCCCGGACAGCACGGTCCTGAGGGCGGGACCACGCCCGTCCTCTCTCTCCCCTCCCCCCCGCCCCCAAGACGCCCAGAGCTGGGCGCTCCAAGGGCCCAAGACCCTCCATCGAGAGCAGCGGAGAAGCGACCGGACTCCACGCCAGGATATCTCCGCGGCTCCACAGGAGCCCGCCCCTGACCGCCAGGGAAGAGGCTTGTAAGGCCCTGCCCTCCGCATCCCCTTCGGCAAAAGGGACTCCCGTGACCCACAGCCGCCGCCCCGGGGCTGACCGAGTGGGTGAGAACTCGGAGAGGAGGCACTTTATAACCTGGAGCCTTTGGAAAAGTCTCACCAGGTGCTGGCTGGGGTCAGGTGCCCGACCTCTAGGCCTTGTCCTGCTCTGGGCCATCCATTCATTCATTCACTCACTCACTCAACACGCATTGGATGGGCACCGTCTGTGGGACACGCGCTCTGCCAGCTCCGGAGGGAAACAGCTCTGAAAACCAGATGGGAGGTGTGACCTTCATCCACGAGTGATAACAGAAGAGGCCACGCGTGGGGAGGGCCACGGGGAGAGGCCTCTGGCCGGCCAAAGAGCCATCCCTCCGGAGACGCCACAGCCTGAGCCCTGGCGCCTGAGAGCGTGACTCTTCGTGGCAGAGACGGCGACATGAAGGACGCTGATGCGTTCGCCCTGAGATGGGGACGACCCTGGATCCCCGGGGGTCCTGCGTCCTCCCCGGGTCCTTACAGGAGGGAGGCGGAGGGTCCGAGGCAGAGAGACGGGCGACGCTGCACGGCCGGCTGTGAGGGTGCAGGGGGGCCGTGAGCCGGGGTGGCCCTGGAGCCGCCGGGGGGACCAGCCCTGCCCACGCCTGCGTTCAGCCCCGTGCGGCCGAGCTGGACCCCTGACCCGTGGAACCGCGAGAGACTCCCGGCGTGCCGTCTGAGCGGGAGGCTGGCGGCAGCAGCCCCGGAGCCCCGCGCGGGGCCTTTGCAGATCTGACAGGAGGTGGGCGCACCTGCTCCGGGGGCTGGCAGCGGGAGGGGCCCTGCGCCCCGCGGGCTCTGCCGTCAGCAGCCGGCGCCGGGGCAGGGACCGACCTGGGGGAGCAGCCCGAAATCTGTCCCGGCAGGGCCTGGGACGCGCAGACCCTCCTCCCCTAAGCCCCCAGCAGGCCTTAACCCGAACTGACCGTCATGCTCTTAACCCAGGGGGGCTGGGGCTGCCCAGCCCCTCGCCCCACCCGTGGGACACATGGTCCCCGCCCTCCGGGGCAGGGGATGCTGAGCACCTCTCTGGGTGAGGCTGAGCCAGGCCGCCTGCAGGCCGCAGCTGACCCCACAGGAGGTCAGCTCTGTGCCCTCCACCCCTCGGGGCCTCTGCACGCCCCTCCCACAGCCGGGCGGCAGGGAGCAAGGGCAGTGGGTCCTCCAAGTGTCCCCGTCAGGCTTCTAGGTGGACTTGGGGGGGGGGGCCCAGCGCCCTGCCCGCTGAAGCCTGCTTTTTGGGGACACACCGCTGACCCTTTCGGGACCGGTGCGTCCTCTGTCCTAGATCTGGCGCTCCCGGGACGTCGTCCGGGAGCTCATTAAGCCCTAATTAGTCTCCGTCTGCCGTTAGCCCTTGTCAACCGCTCGGGGGGCTGGGGGCCTCCCGACCCACTTTCGGTGCCAGCCCGTGCGGGCGGCGGAGGGGCTGTTGACTGCCTTCTGCTGGTGAGGCTGCTGGGTCTGGACGCCCCCGTGGACCACAGCGGCCCGGCCCAGACCAGCCCCACAGTGGGGACGCTGAAGCCCCCTTGGCGGAGCGGAGACGGGGGCTCAGAGCGGCCCCCCGCCTGCCTGGCAGCATCAGCTTGAGTGTCAGCCTCTGAACCCCAGTCCGACGCCAGCTCCCTTCCACGGAACCCCAGAGCCCTCCTGACAGGCGGGGTGGGCGGCTGCCCGGGCCCGCTGGGGCGCGCTCGGCCTGGAGCGGCCCCCCAGAGGCTGCCTGGTGACTCGGGGGTGACTCAGGGGCACCCGAGACTGACAGCCTTGTGGGCAGAGAGCACGTGGACGCCCGAGACCTGCTTGCCGTGCCCACTCAGCCAGGCGCCTCCGGATCCCGGCGTCCCGCGGGGGTGGTGCTCCCGGCAGCCTGCTTGACAGGTGAGCGGCTGCGGGCCGCCCTGTGGGCTCCGGGCTCACGGCAGCCCCAAGCGGGGGCCGCAGCGCGCCTCCAGGCCTCCCGTCCCGCACGGACGTCCACCGCAAAACTGTCTCAAAGCGTCTCGGAGGTGCCGTCCTTTGCTGGAAGTCACCAGAGAGGACGGCGAGGACCGGCTTTAGCCCTCTGGAGCCCCCACCCTTGGTGGCGGCCCCTTCCCGTCGCCCCACACCATCCAGGCAGATGGAGGAACAGCCGAACTTGCGGGGCGAGTGGGGGGAGCCCACGGGCCTTCCAGCTCAGCTCCTGGCTCAGAGAGGGGATGGAGCAAGGCAGGTTGCTCACAGCCTGCGGCCCGTCTGCCCGCCCCTGGTGTCCACCGGCCTCACCCACGGACACCCCGTGTCCTCCGCCTCTGGGCGCCCACACACCACAGCCTTCCCGTCCCTACACACCTCCTCCAGGGAGCCCTCCTGGGTTGCTCTGGGTTTCAGAGCCCAGTTGTCCCTGAAAGTCCCCCCCGATCAAGCCCCAGATGGTCCCTCAGTCTGCTGCCATGCTGCTGCAGACGCCCCCTCCCCACGCCCCCGCCAGCAGCAAGAGGTTCTCAACCATCTCTGCGCAAACACGGATGTGCCAGGGATTTCCCGGGGTTCTGATTTCGCCCCCGTGCGGGCGGAGGGGCTGTTGACTGCCTTCTGCTGGTGAGGCTGCTGGGTCTGACGCCCCCGTGGACCACAGCGGCCCGGCCCAGACCAGCCCCACAGTGGGGACGCTGAAGCCCCCTTGGCGGAGCGGAGACGGGGGCTCAGAGCGGCCCCCCGCCTGCCTGGCAGCATCAGCTTGAGTGTCAGCCTCTGAACCCCAGTCCGACGCCAGCTCCCTTCCACGGAACCCCAGAGCCCTCCTGACAGGCGGGGTGGGCGGCTGCCCGGGCCCGCTGGGGCGCGCTCGGCCTGGAGCGGCCCCCCAGAGGCTGCCTGGTGACTCGGGGGTGACTCAGGGGCACCCGAGACTGACAGCCTTGTGGGCAGAGAGCACGTGGACGCCCGAGACCTGCTTGCCGTGCCCACTCAGCCAGGCGCCTCCGGATCCCGGCGTCCCGCGGGGGTGGTGCTCCCGGCAGCCTGCTTGACAGGTGAGCGGCTGCGGGCCGCCCTGTGGGCTCCGGGCTCACGGCAGCCCCAAGCGGGGGCCGCAGCGCGCCCCCAGGCCTCCCGTCCCGCACGGACGTCCACCGCAAAACTGTCTCAAAGCGTCTCGGAGGTGCCGTCCTTTGCTGGAAGTCACCAGAGAGGACGGCGAGGACCGGCTTTAGCCCTCTGGAGCCCCCACCCTTGGTGGCGGCCCCTTCCCGTCGCCCCACACCATCCAGGCAGATGGAGGAACAGCCGAACTTGCGGGGCGAGTGGGGGGAGCCCACGGGCCTTCCAGCTCAGCTCCTGGCTCAGAGAGGGGATGGAGCAAGGCAGGTTGCTCACAGCCTGCGGCCCGTCTGCCCGCCCCTGGTGTCCACCGGCCTCACCCACGGACACCCCGTGTCCTCCGCCTCTGGGCGCCCACACACCACAGCCTTCCCGTCCCTACACACCTCCTCCAGGGAGCCCTCCTGGGTTGCTCTGGGTTTCAGAGCCCAGTTGTCCCTGAAAGTCCCCCCCGATCAAGCCCCAGATGGTCCCTCAGTCTGCTGCCATGCTGCTGCAGACGCCCCCTCCCCACGCCCCCGCCAGCAGCAAGAGGTTCTCAACCATCTCTGCGCAAACACGGATGTGCCAGGGACGGCTTGTTAACAATGCAGGCTCGGGCACGAACCCCAGAAGTTCTGATTTCTCAGAACTGGGGGCGGGGGTGCCTTACGGTGAGCGACTGGGGCATGCCGTCTGGGAAATTAAGGTCCAGGTCTTGCACTGGGATCTAAGCACAAGGTGCTGCCCTCCCCAACTTGTTGAATGGGGCTCCCGGGCCTCACAGGCCAGGCCCCAAAGGCCCGGGGGCGCCCGTGCCCAGCCTCGGGGCAGGGTGAGAAGCCCACCCCTCCTTGCTGCAGACTGGACACAGGCCCGCGGGGCAGGGGGCCTGGCCGTTCGCTCCCAAGTCCCCCCACCTGTCTGGGCTGTCCCCAGTTCAAGGATGCAGCAGGTCCGGGTGTGAAGCAGAAAGCTTCCTGCGCCTTCCCGGCGGCCCGGACACCCTCTGGGCTGGACCAGAACCCGCCGGAGGGGAAGGCGGAAAGGCTCCGGACCCAACCGGCCCCGTTCCCAGACACAGCCAGTCCCCCTCCTTCCCCTTCTGAGGGGAGCGCATCCCTCCAGGCGTCCGCGCTGCCCCAGAGAGACGCCCGCCCGACTCCCTGCTCCTCGGCGCCCCGGGAGGGACGGGGGACTCCAGCGCGGCGGGGGCCCCCCAAAGTTTCCAGGGGGGCGCTGGGAGCCTGGCGAGGAGCCATGCGCCCAGGAGGGGCGCGGGACAGCGGCCCCAGGCGGGGCCGGGGCGCGGGTGGGGAGCCCACGGGCCTTCCAGCTCAGCTCCTGGCTCAGAGAGGGATGGAGCAAGGCAGGTTGCTCACAGCCTGCGGCCCGTCTGCCCGCCCTGGTGTCCACCGGCCTCACCCACGGACACCCGTGTCCTCCGCCTCTGGGCGCCACACACCACAGCCTTCCCGTCCCTACACACCTCCTCCAGGGAGCCCTCCTGGGTTGCTCTGGGTTTCAGAGCCCAGTTGTCCCTGAAAGTCCCCCCCGATCAAGCCCCAGATGGTCCCTCAGTCTGCTGCCATGCTGCTGCAGACGCCCCCTCCCCACGCCCCCGCCAGCAGCAAGAGGTTCTCAACCATCTCTGCGCAAACACGGATGTGCCAGGGACGGCTTGTTAACAATGCAGGCTCGGGCACGAACCCCAGAAGTTCTGATTTCTCAGAACTGGGGGCGGGGGTGCCTTACGGTGAGCGACTGGGGCATGCCGTCTGGGAAATTAAGGTCCAGGTCTTGCACTGGGATCTAAGCACAAGGTGCTGCCCTCCCCAACTTGTTGAATGGGGCTCCCGGGCCTCACAGGCCAGGCCCCAAAGGCCCGGGGCGCCCGTGCCCAGCCTCGGGGCAGGGTGAGAAGCCCACCCCTCCTTGCTGCAGACTGGACACAGGCCCGCGGGGCAGGGGGCCTGGCCGTTCGCTCCCAAGTCCCCCCACCTGTCTGGGCTGTCCCCAGTTCAAGGATGCAGCAGGTCCGGGTGTGAAGCAGAAAGCTTCCTGCGCCTTCCCGGCGGCCCGGACACCCTCTGGGCTGGACCAGAACCCGCCGGAGGGGAAGGCGGAAAGGCTCCGGACCCAACCGGCCCCGTTCCCAGACACAGCCAGTCCCCCTCCTTCCCCTTCTGAGGGGAGCGCATCCCTCCAGGCGTCCGCGCTGCCCCAGAGAGACGCCCGCCCGACTCCCTGCTCCTCGGCGCCCCGGGAGGGACGGGGGACTCCAGCGCGGCGGGGGCCCCCCAAAGTTTCCAGGGGGGCGCTGGGAGCCTGGCGAGGAGCCATGCGCCCAGGAGGGGCGCGCGGGGACAGCGGCCCCCGGGCGGGGCCGGGGGCGCGGGTGGGGGCTGCGGGGCGCAGGTGGAGCGGGGTCGCCGGGCCCAGCGCAGCACTCACCTGGGCGGCTCCGCCGCGGACACGGCGCGGGCTGCGGCGCGGGGGCCGCCGGAGCTACAGGAGCCGCCGCCGCCGCCGCCGCCTCCCGGGTCCGCCGTGCGCGCCCCCGCCGGCGCGTGCCCGCCGCCGCCCTCCTCGGCGCGCGGGGCTGCGCTCCGCCGTGCGCGCGGCCCGCCGGCGGGGTGCTGGCGCCCGGGCCGCAGGTGTGCGGGGCTGCGGGGAGCGAGGCCACGCGCGCAGGTGCCGGGACGCGCGCCAGGGCGGCGGCGGGGCTTCCCGGCCCCGAGAGCGCGGCGGCTCCGTGCGCTCCCGCCGGCGGGGGCGCGAGGGAGGACCCCCGCGACCGTGGCCTTGGAGGACCCGCAGAGGCTGCGGTGCAGGGAATGCAGGGCCCCGCACCGGTGCCCCGCCGGCATCTGTCCCCTCCTCTGCCCCCGCTCCAGGCCTTCACCACCCGACGCCGGGACACCCGCCCCAGCCTCTTGGGCTCCGCACGGCCCTCCAGGCCCGTTCCCCGCCCACCCGCAGGGGCTGCGTGACCTCTGGCCTCGGGGCTGAGCCTCGATGGCCCCCAACGGCCCTCAGATTCAGGACTGAACTCGCGTCTCCTTCTGGATCTTGCCTACCCGTGCCTTCCTCCCTCTGCCCGCCTCCCTCCGGGCCCAGGAGACCCCGTGCTCCTCTCTGAACACACCAGAGGCTCCGGCCAGGCTCCCCTGGTGTTCCGTCTGCCTTTCCCTTCATCCTTCTTGGCCGGTTTGCAGTCAGTCGGGACTGCTGCAGCGCGCTGCGTGGATGCCAATGGATAAGATGACTCTTCCAGTCGTGCCCTGGGCCCCAGGACGGGGCCCGCCGGGCATCGGCCCCATTTGGGGAGCTCACACTGTGGAGGCTGGGGTGGGAGGTGGTAGAAAAGTGAACGAGGGGGTCACGGGGCAGAGGAGGAGGGGCGCCCCCCCATTGTGCTAATACATGATTATTTGTGAGGTTAACCAGCGCTTCCTATATGCTGGACTCTGTTTTTGTTTTTCAATGCTTATTTGGCTGCACTGGCTCTTGGAGGCACGTGGGATCTTTAGCTGTGGCAGGTGGCGTTCCATGGCGGTCTGTGGGATCTAGTTCCCTGACCAGGAATTGAACCCGGGTCCCCTGCACTGGGAGTGTGGAGCCTTGACCACTGGGCCACCAGGGAAGCTCTGGGCTCTGTTCTAAACACGAGCCCTCTGGTGCTCGCTGCAGCCCCACGGTGACAGGGAAAGGCTTCTTACCCCCATTTCACAGAGCAGCAAACCGGGACTCAGAGACGCCGTCTATCCCAAGCGAGGGGCTCAGGGTGGGCCTGGTGGCCCCAGAGGGCCAGGCGTGTAGCCTCACACGATCCCGCCCGCTGCGCCCTCGCAGCTGCTCCCGTGGTGGCTTGGCGTCCGTTCAGCCACCTGTGACTCAGGCAGGCTCCGTTCCCAGACTGTGGCGTTGGCCCGGGGCCCAGAAACTGCATCCCGGGAGGCTGCAGGCTGGGTCCCCCGGGGACAAGGGGCGGACCCCTTCCTGGCCTGCAGGGGTCCAGGGGGAGGACGGCGCTCCCGCCCCAGGGCGCTCTGTCCCCACGGGCCGCCCAGCGCCCAGCGCCCACACAGAGGAGTCGAGCCCCTGCTGCAGAGGCTGTGACCTCGGGGCAGCCACCTCCCCTCTCTGAGCGTCTGTCTCCCTCTGTGCAATGAGGCCCTGGTGACTGCCGCCCAGGGCTCTTGGAGGAAAGTGCTTATGGAGCACCTGCTGTGTACCAGGCCAAGCCCTGGAGGGAGGAGACGTGGCGGGGAGCAGCCCTGTGAGACGGTCGCCAGCGGGCCTGGTGGGAAGCTCAGCAGAGGGCCGGGACTGACCTAGGCTGGTGTCAGGGAAGCCCTCCGGGGGGCTCTTGAGATGAGGGGGTGGGGGTAAGGGATGTGGTGGCCGGGGCTGGAACCCACTTCCTGGGTGTGGAACAGTGGGAGACGCCCCTCCAGCCTCTGCTTCCACATCTGTAAAGGGGGCACTCACACCATACCCGTCTTCTGGGGTTGCAGGGGCTCCACATGGTGACCCAAGGGGAGACCACGGCTCCCGGAGGCCCTGCCCGGCTCTCACGCACGGCTCCGGAAGCCTGGCTGGAGGGCAGGAGGCGGCCTCGGGCCCCACCCACCTCAGGGCCTTTGCACGGCCCTTCCCTCCGCCTGCGGCAGCCTGCTCACAGCTCACAGCCCCCGCCTGGCGCGCCCCTTCCTGACTCCTGTCTTCGCCCTTGCCTCTCGGTTCCCTCCCCGCCTGCTCAGCACGCTCCCCACTCAGACACCCTGGCATCTGCTGATTTATCCTGACGATCGTGGCTCTGCCTTCTCCCCTGCTCTGGAGCGGCTGCCCCGGACCAGGGGCGTCCAGCGGACCCAGTAGAGCGGCTCCAGAGGACCAGGGGTGTTCAGCGGACCAGGGGCGTCCGGGAGATGCTGGCTGGATGAGCAGGTGGTCCCGTGAGGTTGAGGGCTGTAGGCTTTGCCCTTGGCGGTGGGGGCCCGGGGGTTCTGAGTGGGGAAGCGTCGGCTGCGACCTGAATCCACTGTCTTATCTTGTCTCTGTCCTTAGTCAGCATCGGCCGCCTCCCCGTGCCGAGGGGGCCCGGGAGCACGCAGGGGGCCCTGGGTCACGGGCTGGAACGTGCACTCCACGGGGACGTGGAGGTGGGCTTCGCTGCTGAGCGGCCTCTCCGGGCCCAGCATTCCCCGCGGGATGCTCCCGTCAGGGGTGAGGGGGTGTGGGAAGGGGGTGCAGCTGGGAGTTCCAGCCTCCCTGGTGGTGGGGCGGCAGCACCTGGTTGCCAGGGTTACAGCCACCAGGGCTGCAGATGTTGCCGTGGAGACAGACCCCCCTGGGAAGGGCGGGCGACTCCAGATGGCGGAGCTGTGGGTGGGGCCGGGGGCTTGGAGGTGGCTGCCGCCCCAGGGGCTTCCCCAGCCCCTCCGCGTGCCCCTCTGGGTGGGCTGCGGCGCGGCTCCAGCTCTCCCGGTCCTATGGCCTCTTGCCTGGGAAAGCCAGCAGGAGCCCTTAGGCCGCAGTAGTGATTTCTAAAATTAAAAGCCCTACTCTTCCCTCCTTTCTCTGGCGAGATGTGTAGGGCTGGCTCTCGGGGCCAGCGGGAGCAGCCGGCCGCGGCCTGGGCGCCTCAGGGGTGGCCTCGGACCCAGCGGCGGCCCCACGGAAGGGGAGTGGAGCTCTGGGTTTCGGGCGGGCAGGAGGGCAGGGGGATTGCGGCCTCGGGCTGTCGACCCCTGGGCCGCTCCAGGTCCCTGCTGGGTGCCCTTGGTGGACGCGCCAGCCTCTCTGAGCCCCGGTCACGACGCCTGCCATGTGAGAATCGTACCAGTCCGTCCCTCCCGGGCACTGGAGGATGACACAGGGCTGGACTGTTTGCAGGTGTGCCCGGCCCACGGTGGACAGTCGGTGTTTACGGAGCCCAGTGTCCTCAGGCTGTGCGAGGGGCCGCTGGTCCCCAAACACGGCTCCCACGGGGCCCACAGGGGGCCCCAAGCCAGGTTTCAAGGCCAATGCGGCAGCACAAGCTCTGGGCCCAGCAGAGGGTCGCCACGGCCCGCCGGCCGAGAGCCAGCTGAGGGCAGAGGCTGGAGGGCTGCCCAGACGCGGCCCTGGGGCTTCTGCAGCTGTCCGGGTTTCCGACATTTATCATTCATTTCATTTTCCTGTTGCATCTCATGTCCTGGCTGTCAAGTACAATGTCCAAGGTGGCCGTCCTTTCTCGCTGCTGGTCGTAGGGAGGGGCCTTCACTGGGTTGAGGAAATCGCCTCCTTTTAGTGGCCAAAGTCTTAACCCGCAGGGGTGCTGGACGCTGTCTCGAGCCTCCCTGGTGGTGGGGCGGCAGCACCTGGTTGCCAGGGTTACAGCCACCAGGGCTGCAGATGTTGCCGTGGAGACAGACCCCCCTGGGAAGGGCGGGCGACTCCAGATGGCGGAGCTGTGGGTGGGGCCGGGGGCTTGGAGGTGGCTGCCGCCCCAGGGGCTTCCCCAGCCCCTCCGCGTGCCCCTCTGGGTGGGCTGCGGCGCGGCTCCAGCTCTCCCGGTCCTATGGCCTCTTGCCTGGGAAAGCCAGCAGGAGCCCTTAGGCCGCAGTAGTGATTTCTAAAATTAAAAGCCCTACTCTTCCCTCCTTTCTCTGGCGAGATGTGTAGGGCTGGCTCTCGGGGCCAGCGGGAGCAGCCGGCCGCGGCCTGGGCGCCTCAGGGGTGGCCTCGGACCCAGCGGCGGCCCCACGGAAGGGGAGTGGAGCTCTGGGTTTCGGGCGGGCAGGAGGGCAGGGGGATTGCGGCCTCGGGCTGTCGACCCCTGGGCCGCTCCAGGTCCCTGCTGGGTGCCCTTGGTGGACGCGCCAGCCTCTCTGAGCCCCGGTCACGACGCCTGCCATGTGAGAATCGTACCAGTCCGTCCCTCCCGGGCACTGGAGGATGACACAGGGCTGGACTGTTTGCAGGTGTGCCCGGCCCACGGTGGACAGTCGGTGTTTACGGAGCCCAGTGTCCTCAGGCTGTGCGAGGGGCCGCTGGTCCCCAAACACGGCTCCCACGGGGCCCACAGGGGGCCCCAAGCCAGGTTTCAAGGCCAATGCGGCAGCACAAGCTCTGGGCCCAGCAGAGGGTCGCCACGGCCCGCCGGCCGAGAGCCAGCTGAGGGCAGAGGCTGGAGGGCTGCCCAGACGCGGCCCTGGGGCTTCTGCAGCTGTCCGGGTTTCCGACATTTATCATTCATTTCATTTTCCTGTTGCATCTCATGTCCTGGCTGTCAAGTACAATGTCCAAGGTGGCCGTCCTTTCTCGCTGCTGGTCGTAGGGAGGGGCCTTCACTGGGTTGAGGAAATCGCCTCCTTTTAGTGGCCAAAGTCTTAACCCGCAGGGGTGCTGGACGCTGTCTCGAGCCTCTCCTGCAGGTGTGAAGTGGTCACGGGCTTCTCTCCTCTCTTCCGTCAACGTGGGGAGCCTCGCCCAGGGATTTTCCGGCGTTAAACCGACCTTGCGTTCCCGGTGTTGGCTGCGCTTGGTGGTCATGACGTACCATCCCTGGGATCCAACCTACGGACGTTTTGTGAGAGTTCTTGCGTCTGTCTTCACGAAGGACCTGAGGCTGTGGTTTTCTTCTGCAGTCACCCTGGGTTTTTGGACCTGGACAGTCCAGAGAGCTGCGAGGATGAGTCCTGGGGCGGGGACGGCCGGGGAGGCGGCTGGCAGAAAGGGGCCACGTCAGCTTGAGGCTCGTTAATTTGGGGTTCCACATCCACAGTCGGTGTGGATTGTACTTTGGGGTTAGAGGGACTGGAAAGGGAACTCAGAAATTCTCAGCGAGAGCGGCGGCGGGGGTTCCCAAAGGCTTTTCTGCCTGAATTCCAGGCCAGTCCCACTGGTCAGTCCCACTCAGACAGCCTGATCTCCAAGCCAGGAAGGCTGTTTCAGTCTGGGCTGTTCATCCCTGGGTAAGGCCTGACCCCTGCTGGTTCAGGTCAGCGTGGCTGCGCATGAGGTGGGTGGGCACTAGTCGCGGTGGGTCAGAGAACTGACCTGGGCCCTGGACTCAAGCAGGAAGCAGAAGACCCGTGCTCGTCAGCAGACGGCCTTTGCTGAGCGTCAGAGGCCCCCGCGCCAAGCATCTCGTCTGATGGAGGGGGCGGCAGGGGACCTATTTCTACCGACGGTGGGGTCTCTGGGCAGGCTCAGGGCGGAGTGTAGGGACACGGGCAGCAGGAGGGCCAGATCCCGGAACAGGGCACGTCCGTCTCCAGACCGCAGCCCCGGGGACCCAGGACCGCTCCCCACCCCACCCTCCACGTGCGGAGCAGACCGAAGCTCTTACGTGCGCATCCACGTCGAGGCGGAACTGGGCTCCCCTCCTGCGTCACCGGCCGGGAACCCGGGGGAAGGACAGCCACTCGCGGGCGGCCCTGGGGGCTGCAGGCCTCCGCGGAGTCCCTGGTGCTCCGGGGGGCAGAACTGGACCTGGGTCGGGAGAGCTGGGGAGCCTGTTCCCTCCCGGCTGCTGGGCCCAGGCGGCCGGGACAGCGCCTTCCCCTCCCAACCCGTGCCCCCTCGCGTCCAGCCTTGGCTCTCACTTTCTGCGCGCACAGGAGGGGCTTCAGAGCAGGCGGGGTCGGGGGCAGGCGATGCAGGAGGCAGCCCTCGCTGTGGGCTAGAGCCCTGGCTGTGCGACCCAGGACACCTTGCTCGACCTCTCTGGGCCTGGGCTTCCGTATCTGTGGTGAATGGGGATAAAGAAAGGGTTTGGGGACCTCCCTGGTGGTCCAGTGGGTAAAGAGTCCGCCTTGCAGTGCAAGGGGCACTGGTTTGATCCCTGGCCCGGGAAGATCGCACGTGCTGCAGAGCGGCTGGACCGGCGTGTCCAGTTACAAGCCAGCGCTCTGGAGCACATGCGCCCAGAGCTGGTGCTCTGCAGTGAGAGGCCACTGCGATGGGAGGCCCACACAGGCCAAAGAACAAAGATGGATGAAAATAAATATAAGTAAAAGAGGCATGATGGGGAAAAGAAAAAAAAAAGGAAAGGCTTTGGGGTGGGAGTTGCTGAGCGAACCAGAAGGTGCACCCCAGCCCACCCTGTTACTAAAGCTGTTCGCCGGACAAGGCAGTGCGGGGAGCGGCGGGGCGGACCGTCCGCAGGGTCGGGCCCCTGTTCACCTTTGAGAGACTCCGGACTCTGCCGCGGGTCCCGGGTAACTCCGGGCGGTCGGGGCTCCAGCCGGCCTCTGCAGGGGTCTCTGGCGACGTCCCCCAGAGCGGGGCCACGGCAGGCAGCGCCTGGGGCCTCTGGGCCAGCTCCTGAAGACGTGGGCGGTGGGGACCGGGCATGTGGAGCAGGACAGGCCCCCACCGATGCGCGCAGGCCCGGCCCATGTTCCCGGCACCCGGTGTGGGCTGGCAGCCGGGAGGGTGGATCCGGGCCGGGGTCAGCGGGCTGCCCGCTGGGGATACACACCGGGGCTGGGGAGGGTCTGGGAGGGCGCCGCGGCCTCATCGCTCCCTCCTCCTGCTCTCGTCTCCGTGTCTGCCTCTCGCCTCCCTCTCTCTCTCTGTGTGCCCCTATCTGCGTCTGGCCCTCTCTTCTCGAACGCCTTGTAAAATATTAAAATTTCAATATACACTCAATGTGAAATATTAAATATTAAATTTCTCCTTGTGAAATATTAAAACATTTAAGGACAGGCTAACATCCATCTCCGATCATCATCTTCAATCTCTGGTCAGCGGGATCTTTCCGGATCCTTCTCTATCCATTTAAAAACATAGAGAAGATCTTCTTGAGAAAAGGGTCGTCTTCACTCAACGGTGGTACATCACCTGCAGGTCGTACATCAGCAAGTCTCAGCGACCTGTCACTGTGTCACAGACATCCCCCTAACGGGGGAGCCCAGCATAGTTTATCAGTCCTCATGTCTGTGGGCTGGCGGCAAACGTCTGCGGTGACCGCTGGACTAACTCACGGGACCTGCGGCTGCCTTTCACCTGCACCTGCACCCTCGGCTGCCTCTCTCTCTCTTTTTTTTTTTTTAGGTAAGAAATGGATTTATTCAGATTCAGAGAAAGCACACTCCACAGACAGAGTGTGGGCCATGGCAGAGCAAATCCAGCGGCCTCGGCTGCCTCTCTGTAATGCGTCACTTTGCGTTTGGCGGGAGGAACCCGAGTCTCTACCGCAGATCCCCCGGTGATGGGCAGCTAGGTTATTTTCAGGCTTTGATGAATGAGATCAAAGTGACTGTCCGGGGTGGATGTGGTTCAAGCTCATTGCCTCCCCTTTTCTGGGGAGTTCTGCTGAGCCCCCGTGAGGTCGGGGTCTCCCTCTCTCGGCCCCCACGTCATTCTGTTCTCATTCTCAGAGGTGACCGCGAATACCTGTGCCCCTAACCGACTGACAGGGCCCCGCTGCCAGGAGCAGAGTGGGTTTTGGTGCCTTTTCCCGGGCTCACCGGGGAAGGAGGGGATTCCAGAGAGGCTGGGGCCCTTACTCTCAGCCACACAGCAGGCGGGGGAAGGAGACGAGAACTCTGTGCTCATCAGCTGGAACGCGAGGGGTGGGCAGAGCGTGGTCTGAAGCCCGGGGGCTGTTTCAGTCCCGGAGTGCAGAGGCATGCCGTGCTGCGCTGGAAAGCCAGGCGTCCGTGACCTTCTGTCCTGGCCCCCGGCTGCCACGGGGCTCGAGTGATGTCTCACCCCCACCCCACCCTGGGGTCTGGGCCCCTGACCCTCTGACCCTGGGGTCCGGTCTCCGCCCCAGACCACGCAGGCTGGGCGTGCGCCCGGCTTCTCGGCCCCTCAACCGTGTGACCCCAACCCCCACCCCGGTCCCAGGCCCCGGCTGTCGAACGGGCCCAGGGACTCGCTCCCCAAGACCAGGGCACGGGCTGGCGAGCTGCGTGTGCCCCGATTCTAGGTCACAGCCTTCCCCGGGGCTGCGACCCCAGCTGGCCCAGCTGCTGGGCCGCGGGGGCTGGAGGCGGCCAGGCGCCAGATGGCACAGCGGGGCGGGCGAGGAGAGTGCGGGGATGGGCTGGCGGCCCCCGGGCGGACTCCGGCAGTGGGGGATCACGTCGCCTGGCCGCAGAGCCCCGGTCCCGTGACGAGGCTGCCTCTCCCCTTTTTTTTTTAGGTAAGAAATGGATTTATTCAGATTCAGAGAAAGCACACTCCACAGACAGAGTGTGGGCCATGGCAGAGCAAATCCAGCGGCCTCGGCTGCCTCTCTGTAATGCGTCACTTTGCGTTTGGCGGGAGGAACCCGAGTCTCTACCGCAGATCCCCCGGTGATGGGCAGCTAGGTTATTTTCAGGCTTTGATGAATGAGATCAAAGTGACTGTCCGGGGTGGATGTGGTTCAAGCTCATTGCCTCCCCTTTTCTGGGGAGTTCTGCTGAGCCCCCGTGAGGTCGGGGTCTCCCTCTCTCGGCCCCCACGTCATTCTGTTCTCATTCTCAGAGGTGACCGCGAATACCTGTGCCCCTAACCGACCGACAGGGCCCCGCTGCCAGGAGCAGAGTGGGTTTTGGTGCCTTTTCCCGGGCTCACCGGGGAAGGAGGGGATTCCAGAGAGGCTGGGGCCCTTACTCTCAGCCACACAGCAGGCGGGGGAAGGAGACGAGAACTCTGTGCTCATCAGCTGGAACGCGAGGGGTGGGCAGAGCGTGGTCTGAAGCCCGGGGGCTGTTTCAGTCCCGGAGTGCAGAGGCATGCTGTGCTGCGCTGGAAAGCCAGGCGTCCGTGACCTTCTGTCCTGGCCCCCGGCTGCCACGGGGCTCGAGTGATGTCTCACCCCCACCCCACCCTGGGGTCTGGGCCCCTGACCCTCTGACCCTGGGGTCCGGTCTCCGCCCCAGACCACGCAGGCTGGGCGTGCGCCCGGCTTCTCGGCCCCTCAACCGTGTGACCCCAACCCCCACCCCGGTCCCAGGCCCCGGCTGTCGAACGGGCCCAGGGACTCGCTCCCCAAGACCAGGGCACGGGCTGGCGAGCTGCGTGTGCCCCGATTCTAGGTCACAGCCTTCCCCGGGGCTGCGACCCCAGCTGGCCCAGCTGCTGGGCCGCGGGGGCTGGAGGCGGCCAGGCGCCAGATGGCACAGCGGGGCGGGCGAGGAGAGTGCGGGGATGGGCTGGCGGCCCCCGGGCGGACTCCGGCAGCGGGGGATCACGTCGCCTGGCCGCGCAGAGCCCCGGTCCCCGTGACGAGCCACCTGCTCTCGGCTTCTGTGGCGGCCGCGGCGGTGGACAGGGGGCAAGGCAGCCATTCGGCCGGTCCCCGTCTGTGGCCACTGCCTGTGTGTCCCCAGGTGTCGGCGGAGGGGCCGCGTCTACACGTCTCACCGGCGGGGCTCACACTGCTCCCCGGCCTCGCCTGGCCACCAGCCCAGCCCTCGGGAGGGGCTGAGGCCAGCCTGATGTCTGCACGGCCCTGGGCCAGGCCCTAAGGACCCCGGGTGCAGGAATGAGGCCCGGAGGGAGCCCTGCTCCTGAGGGCGGGGCAGGGGACGCTCATGAGGAGAGCCTGGGTCCCCAGCTGCAGGGCAGGGCCGGGCGTGTCCTCTGAGCGGAGGGTCGGGGGTCTGGCGGGCGGCAGGGCTTGGTCGGGCTTGTTCTCTGTGGAGCTGCGGCTCTGCGGGGATGTGACAGATGGCCCTGGCTTTGCGAGACCCCCGGGCTGGCGCGTAGGGGCACTGAAGGCACGGGACCTGCCGCTGAGAAGGCTGGCCGGGGGGCTGCCACGGCTCCGGTCGTCCCAGGCCTGCCGGCGCCCGCCAGCGGCTGGTGAGGACCCGCGGCGCAGACCCCGCTGGGTGAACCGGCTCTCCGGGTCCAGGTTCTGTCAGAACACCGAGGCTGAAAACAAGGCTCTGGGCCCCCGACACGTGAGGTTTGCAATTTTATTAAGAAAACAGAAACGTAAGTTATACAAAAAGGAAAGGTGCGTCCCGCCAGGCGGCCGGCTGCTAGGCGTCCTGCTGCTGGATGAAGGGGTTGGGGATGGCCTCCATGCCGTCCTGCGGGCAGATGAGCACCACCGAGGTGCCCCTGCACACCACCAGGCCCAGCTGCCGCGTGTCCTCCGTGAGCTTGTACTGGTCGTCGGGGTCTGCGGGGAGAGCGGGGGCCGTGAGGCTGCGCGGCCCCCCCGAGGGACCCGGGGCTCGGGAGGAGCTCTGGAAACGGCCCCGCAGCCCGCCTTCCTTCCACAGGGCACCGCGGCCGGGGGACGGCCGAGTGCTCAGCGGGGCAGCAGGGAAAAGAGCGCCATCTCCAGGCCCGGGGCCCCGCGGACCCCCATTCACCCCGCACACCCAGGCTGCTCACCGCAGGGGCCGGGGCCGAGCCCGCCCCCCCTCCCAGAACCCGGTGGACAGGGCAGGGCCCGGGCTGTCCAGGGGTGAAGGCGGGGCACACCCGAGCATCTGCCTGAGGAGAGGGGGCGGGATCCCCGCGGGAAGAGGGGACGAGGGCCGGCCAGCGGCCCCAGGTCGCTCCTCCCCCAGCCAGGGCCCCTGCCCGGGCTCCCCGGCGCCGGCGCGTGGCTGCGTGGACTCTGCCCCCGACGAGGAGTGCCCAGCACCGACGGCCCCGAGGAGCGAGCCCCCCTCTCCCGAACCCGGCGGCCCCTCATGCCGCGGTCAGGCTGAGCTGGAGGGCCCGGGCACGTGGGGAGACAGCGGCCGGGAATGAGGGGAGGGGACCCTTTGTCAGAAGCAGGGGTGACCCACAGGGACGGCGGGAGGGGGCAGGGGCCCCGCTGGGCACGCTTCAGCCCCGGCAGGGGCCCAGGGCCGGGGCGGGCGGACCCCGAGGTCCAGAGACGAGGGTCCACTGGGCCCGGACAGCGGGAGGCCACGCCCGCCAGCCCGCCGGCCGACCCACTGGGCAACAGGCTCGGTCGGCGCCTCAGGAGCACGAGGGCCGCTCTCACCTCGCATGTACTCGATGGTGCCGTCCAGCACGAGGTTGAGCAGTGGGTCGAACCCCTTCAGGATTCCACTGGCTTGTCGGAGCCACCGAGGGGAGAGAAGAGGACGTGCGTAAGGTCCGCGGTCGCGGGGGCAGGGGCCAGCCGCCCGCGCGGGAGCCGCCTCTGCGGGGACGGGACGGACGGAGGACCGAAGGAGCAAGGGCAGGGCTCGGGGAGGCGCTGGACAGCGGGTCCCGCCCCGGCCGCGACGTTAAGTGTGCCCGCGGCTGCTCAGCGGCTGCCACGGCTGATGGTGCTCTCTGCTGGTCTTCTTTTTTTTTTTTTTTTTTAACATTTATTTTATTTATTTATCTTTTTCGGGGGTGGGGTGGGGAGGGAGGGGGATGGGCGGGCCACTTTTCTTTTTTCTTTTGGCCACTTCTATTGGTTTGTCATTATTTACCATCCGTCTTTGTTGTCTGGCCCGTGTGGGCCTCCCTTTGCAGCGGCCTCTCTTGTTGCAGAGCACCGGCTCTGGGCACATGCGCTCCAGAGCGCTAGCTCTGTAGTTGGACACAGTGGTCCAGCCGCTCTGTGGTATGTGGGCTCTTCCCAGGCCAGGGCTCGAACCGGCGCCCCTTGCACTGCAAGGCGGTGTCCTTACCCACTGGACCACCAGGGAAGCCCCCTGCTGGTCTTCTACGCGATGCGTCGGCCAGCAGGCCTGAGGCGGAGGCCTGGCTCCGCTTCCAGCCCCTTCACCCCGTGACCGCGCCCACCTCGTGGGGCAACGGAGAAGGACAAAGCCAGCAACACATCCGGGCCCCTGGCCCCTGTCGGGGCAGCGAGCCCACGCCGGTGGGTCCTCCTCCTCAGGGACGTGGGCGCCGTGGCAGGTGGGCAGGAGCCTCAGACGGAGCCAGCGCGCCCCGCTCACCCTGCCGCACCTCTCCTGCCATCTCCTCCCCCGACTCCAGCAGGAGATGCAGAGAGAAAGCTTCACAGGAGCCGCAGAGCCGCCAACCCTGACCAGGTGCTACCAGGAGTTTCTACCGAGGGGCCCTGACCTGGGGTGCCGCGTCGGGGCCTCAGGAGCACGAGGGCGGCTCTCACCTCGCATGTACTCGATGGTGCCGTCCAGCACGAGGTTGAGCAGTGGGTCGAACCCCTTCAGGATTCCACTGGCTTGTCGGAGCCACCGAGGGGAGAGAAGAGGACGTGCGTAAGGTCCGCGGTCGCGGGGGCAGGGGCCAGCCGCCCGCGCGGGAGCCGCCTCTGCGGGGACGGGACGGACGGAGGACCGAAGGAGCAAGGGCAGGGCTCGGGGAGGCGCTGGACAGCGGGTCCCGCCCCGGCCGCGACGTTAAGTGTGCCCGCGGCTGCTCAGCGGCTGCCACGGCTGATGGTGCTCTCTGCTGGTCTTCTTTTTTTTTTTTTTTTTTAACATTTATTTTATTTATTTATCTTTTTCGGGGGTGGGGTGGGGAGGGAGGGGGATGGGCGGGCCACTTTTCTTTTTTCTTTTGGCCACTTCTATTGGTTTGTCATTATTTACCATCCGTCTTTGTTGTCTGGCCCGTGTGGGCCTCCCTTTGCAGCGGCCTCTCTTGTTGCAGAGCACCGGCTCTGGGCACATGCGCTCCAGAGCGCTAGCTCTGTAGTTGGACACAGTGGTCCAGCCGCTCTGTGGTATGTGGGCTCTTCCCAGGCCAGGGCTCGAACCGGCGCCCCTTGCACTGCAAGGCGGTGTCCTTACCCACTGGACCACCAGGGAAGCCCCCTGCTGGTCTTCTACGCGATGCGTCGGCCAGCAGGCCTGAGGCGGAGGCCTGGCTCCGCTTCCAGCCCCTTCACCCCGTGACCGCGCCCACCTCGTGGGGCAACGGAGAAGGACAAAGCCAGCAACACATCCGGGCCCCTGGCCCCTGTCGGGGCAGCGAGCCCACGCCGGTGGGTCCTCCTCCTCAGGGACGTGGGCGCCGTGGCAGGTGGGCAGGAGCCTCAGACGGAGCCAGCGCGCCCCGCTCACCCTGCCGCACCTCTCCTGCCATCTCCTCCCCCGACTCCAGCAGGAGATGCAGAGAGAAAGCTTCACAGGAGCCGCAGAGCCGCCAACCCTGACCAGGTGCTACCAGGAGTTTCTACCGAGGGGCCCTGACCTGGGGTGCCGCGTCGGGGAGAGCTTCCCGGAGCAGCGGGGAGCTCCTGCATCACTCAGGAGCAGAAGGCTCGTCCTTTACGCTGGAGCGGCCGCAGACCCGGAGAGAAGGTGCGTTTTTAACAGGGGCCTCCGGTGGCTTCGTGGAAATTCTATCGGGCCGGGGTTCTCAGCTGGGGCAGTTCGGCCCCGTCAGGGGACCACGTCTTGGATGTCTGGGGTCATCAGGACTACGGGGGCTTCCTGGCACCTCGAGGACCAGGGACGCTGCTCAGCAGCCCACAAAGCTCCGGACAGGCCCCCCGCACAGGACAACGAGGCCCGGAGGTCAGCAGCGCCGAACCTGGGAAACCCTGACGCTGGGGGCCGTCGGCGGGAAGCAGGTCCCCAAGGAGGCCGAGTCTTGACCCCTGTCCCTGGGGCTTCGGCGGAGGCTGGCGCCCCTTCGCGTGCACCGGTTTCCGCACCTGCAAAAAGGCGTGCTGCCGCCCCCGCCCGCCCCGCCGCTCCGTGCGCCGCGGCCTCACCTTCTCGGCCTCCCTGGAACTTCACCCGGATCGTCTTGTCGATGTACTTGGACAAGTCCAAGATGCTCTCCTTCTTCTTCTTCTCTTTGTCCTGCAGGGAAAGCAGAGCGCGGTGAGGCGGGGAGCGCGGCCGGCCCCCGCCCCGCCAGCCCGGCTGGCCCGCCGGCCCCGCCGCACGCTCACCGCCATCGCGCCGCGCCGCGCCCGCTGTGCGCAGGCGCCGCCTCTGCGCGCCGTAAGCGCCGGCCCGCGCGCATGTGCGACGCACGCAGGGCGCCTGCGCCGCGCGGCGCGCCGGGGCGTTGCTGGGAAACATCTGCCGACGCCTGCGGCGGGGACCCGGCGACATGGCGGCGGCGGCGGCGGCGCTGGCGCGGTTCGCGGCGGCCTTCCTTCTCCTCGCGGCCCAGGTGAGGGCGGCGCCGACCCCGCCGCGGCGCCCCGGCTCCTCGCCCCTCCCCGCCCCGCGCGGGCCCCGCCCGGCGCGCCCGGGGCCGGCCGAGGGCATCCGCGCCCACCGCGCGGGCCGCCGCGGGGGCCGGGGCCGGGCCGTGACCTTGCGGGCTCGTCCCCGGGCCGGGCTCTCCTCCGCGTCCGGGAGCTCTTCCGAGCCGCCGTGTCACTCAGTTCCGCCCGAACCCGAAGTTGGAGGTCCGCCCGACCCCCGCTGGTCTGCCGGACGCCTGCCGCCGCCGCCGGGGACGCCCCTCTCTGGCCCCGTGGCCTTGGCCCGGGGGCTTCCCCTCTCCGAGCCCCTCGCGCGACGCGGAGCCCCCTTCCCCGGGGCGGCGGCGGGCTGTCCCGCGTGGCACCCACCCCGTGCCTGGCAGCGTCGGGGAGCGGCCGGGCGCCCAGCCTTGGAGAGGGGTCGAATCGCCGGCCCACCTCTTTTCTTCTCGTGACCCTGGCTGGAGAGCCCCCCGCTCTGAGCTGACAGTTGGTCGTCTGCAGCAGGAGAAGCGGTGTTCCGCGCGGGGTCAGCGAGATGCTGTGGGGGTCACGGACGCGCGGCGTGCTGCTTGCTTGTCACTTCATTTCAAGGGTCCCTGCGGCTGGTGGGGGAAGGACCTGGGGACAGGCGGCTGTGCAGCCCCTGAGCACATCGTGTGTTTTCCAAATCCCCCAGATTCGATAACCCGGGCAGTGGTGCCCCCCACCCCACCCCCCCTTCCCGCCACTAACAGCTTTACAAAGGGGGCCGTTGACCTTGACCTTTTTGCTCCAGCACCCCCACGTTGGCTTCTGGCGGCTGTCTTCTCCCCAAGGCCGCTTCTGCTCACCTCATGCCCCAGTTCGTTTTCAGCACTGCAGGAGGGATCTCTTCCAAAGTGTGTCAGATCTTGGGTCCAAACGCGTGCCTTCTGGGGCCCGGAAGCCACTGGCGCACTCCAGAGCTGACAGGAAGCTTCCCTTTGCCTCCAGCTCCAGTGTTATTAAAGGCGCTCTGCTCACCAGCCTCTGTCTCCCCGAACCTCCCCCGCTGTGCTTCTGGTCTGGCCCGTCCACCCAGCTCTCTGGGACGCCCCCTCCCCAGCTGCTCTGCCAGCCCCCCGTGCTTCCCCAGCCCTGCTCACTCCTTCGCAGCAGTCTGAGCCATGAGAGGCAGGGACCCCGAGCTCAAGGCAATAGGCGAGGACAGAGACAAGCAGGCAGAAGACGGGGTGGGGTTGGCCTGGGAATATTTTTCCGAAGCGAGGGTGCCCGAGAGGCGTTCTGAGGGATGAATAGGAGTTCGCTAGGTCAGGATGGTGGTCCAGGGAGGATGCTGCAGGCGACGGGGCCGGGCTGGAGGTGCGAGAGCTGAGTTTTATTTTTTGATACTTTAATTTTTACTGGGGTAGAGTTGATCGGCAGTGTTGTGTTAGTATCAGTTACGCATCTGTCTATCCGTTTTTAGTTGCTTCGCTCGGTCTGACTCTTGTGACCCCAGGGACTGTAGCCCATCAGCTCCTCTGTCCGTGGGATTCTCCAGGCAAGAGTACTGGAGTGGATTGCCATTTCCTGCTCCAGGGCAGCTTCCCGACCCAGGGATCAACCCCGCGTCATTGTGTCTCCCGCCCTGGCAGGCGTGTGCACCACGGAGCCCCCTGGGAAGCCCGTGCAGCGGGGCCTGAGCAGCTGTCTTGAATGTGCGTGTGTGTGTCTCCTTCCCCTAACCCCACGGCCGAGCGAGGATGGTGAGGGTCCCCTGCAGCGGCAGGTAGGGTCCCCCAGGGTTACCCCTGAGCCAGAGGTCCTCCCAGTGAGGCCCTTTGGGGCGCTTGCCGGCAGGCCGAGCGGGAGCGGCTGCAGCCTGGGGGGAAGGGCAGTCGGGGCCAGTGGCCTCCCTGGGCCGAGGTCCAGGGGCATGGGCTGGGCCAGCTGGAGCACTGTGCTGGGGTGTTTGAACTTTACCCCGAGTGTGGGGAGCCAAGGAGAACGTGGGGGTGAGTGAGGAGGGCCCCTGGCCAGCTCTTCCCAGGACACAGCCCTGGCGTGGCTCTTCATGGCGCCCAAGGGTGTGGCCAGCTCTCCACGGCCAGAGGCGGCCTGCTCCCACCCTGAGCTCAGGCCCCGTCCTTGGGTGGCCCTGGGGAGGGACTGGACCCCCAGCCCTGTTGCTACGTGTTGTGTGCATCGTGGCCAGCTCGGCCTGCTCCTCAGCAGGTGTGAAGGCGCTAGTGCGCTCTCCTGGCCCCAGCGGCCCCCTCACGCCCCGCTGCCCCTCCTGCCCTGCTCCCCTCCCCGCCTCCTCCACCTCAGCGTCTCCTAGGCGCCCGCCCGGCCCTGAGGACCCGCCGCCTCCAGAGCTCCCTGCGTGGGGGGAAGACTGCTCCCGTCTGGAGCTCTTAACTTCTCCCAGGGCTCCTGGCCTGGACGCTGTTAGTGTCTTGAGGCATAACTTCCCTAGAGGTTCCGGAAGCCACCGTGGGTTCACGATGCATCCGGAGCTGGGTGGTCCTCAGCAGGCCCATCTTTTTCTCCAGACTGGCACAGGAGGGGTGGGGGGCGCTGAGAGCCCTGGGGCCTTGGGAAGACCTGTTCCCAGCCCTTTACCTCCCCCAGGAGGAGGCTGTACTCACAGCTAGACTGTGCTCCCTGGGATTCGACCCAAGCCCAGGCTGATTTCTTAAAGGACAGCCCGCTGGGCGTCTTGTAGGTGGTCTGGGCGGGCGCTCCTGTGCCTCCAAGCCACTGTGTGTGTGTGTGTGTGTGTGGCCACTTCGAGTGGTCTTTCATTTATTTGTTTTCATCTATCTTTGTTCTTTGGCCCCTGTGGGCCTCCCATCGCAGTGGCCTCTCGCTGCAGAGCACCGGCCCTGGGCACATGCGCTCCAGAGCTCCGGCTCGGTGATTGGACACATTGGTCCAGCTGCTCCGTGGCACGTGGGATCTTCCTGGGCCAGGGATCGAACTGGCGCCCTTGCACTGCAAGGCGGTGTCCTCACCCACTGGACCACCAGGGAAGCCCCCTTTTTAGAAAGAGATGCTTGTAGCTGCCCTGTTTTCTGCCTGTGGCTTGGAACCCATAGGCTGGGGCCGCGGACACTCTCTAGGGCTTCCTGGGCTCCATGGCCTCTGCGGAGAGCAGCACGGGAACCAGGCAGCCACGTTCCAATAAAACTTTATTGACAAACGCCGAAGGTGGGCTGGATTCAAGGGGTTGAGGGACCACAGACTCCCCGCTGTGGCTTATAGTAGGGGCGTGGCGAGGGCTCTGGGTGGAGGTCCGAGGAGGGCTCCTCAGCAGGTGTGAAGGCGCTAGTGCGCTCTCCTGGCCCCAGCGGCCCCTCACGCCCCTGCCCCTCCTGCCCTGCTCCCCTCCCCGCCTCCTCCACCTCAGCGTCTCCTAGGCGCCCGCCCGGCCCTGAGGACCCGCCGCCTCCAGAGCTCCCTGCGTGGGGGGAAGACTGCTCCCGTCTGGAGCTCTTAACTTCTCCCAGGGCTCCTGGCCTGGACGCTGTTAGTGTCTTGAGGCATAACTTCCCTAGAGGTTCCGGAAGCCACCGTGGGTTCACGATGCATCCGGAGCTGGGTGGTCCTCAGCAGGCCCATCTTTTTCTCCAGACTGGCACAGGAGGGGTGGGGGGCGCTGAGAGCCCTGGGGCCTTGGGAAGACCTGTTCCCAGCCCTTTACCTCCCCCAGGAGGAGGCTGTACTCACAGCTAGACTGTGCTCCCTGGGATTCGACCCAAGCCCAGGCTGATTTCTTAAAGGACAGCCCGCTGGGCGTCTTGTAGGTGGTCTGGGCGGGCGCTCCTGTGCCTCCAAGCCACTGTGTGTGTGTGTGTGTGGCCACTTCGAGTGGTCTTTCATTTATTTGTTTTCATCTATCTTTGTTCTTTGGCCCCTGTGGGCCTCCCATCGCAGTGGCCTCTCGCTGCAGAGCACCGGCCCTGGGCACATGCGCTCCAGAGCTCCGGCTCGGTGATTGGACACATTGGTCCAGCTGCTCCGTGGCACGTGGGATCTTCCCGGGCCAGGGATCGAACTGGCGCCCTTGCACTGCAAGGCGGTGTCCTTACCCACTGGACCACCAGGGAAGCCCCCTTTTTAGAAAGAGATGCTTGTAGCTGCCCTGTTTTCTGCCTGTGGCTTGGAACCCATAGGCTGGGGCCGCGGACACTCTCTAGGGCTTCCTGGGCTCCATGGCCTCTGCGGAGAGCAGCACGGGAACCAGGCAGCCACGTTCCAATAAAACTTTATTGACAAACGCCGAAGGTGGGCTGGATTCAAGGGGTTGAGGGACCACAGACTCCCCGCTGTGGCTTATAGTAGGGGCGTGGCGAGGGCTCTGGGTGGGGCACGGTCCTAGAGGAGGGGGCTCCTGGCCCAGCCGCGGGTAGAGGGAACGGGGCTGGCTGGCAGGTGGGGGCGGCACTGGCCTTTCCTCCCTCGAGTGCGGGCGGCGGCGCCTGGGTCCCCGGCCCCTGTGGCGCCTCAGGCCCTGGGCACACAGCTTTGCCGGGCACACCCTGCAGCTCCAGGTGACACACCTGACTTGGGGCCGGCTGGGCAGGGGTGAGGCCCGGCTCCGCTCTGCACGCCTGCCCGCTGCCCCGGGCCTGTGTTCCTGGAGGGCCCGGCCTTGCGAGAGCAGGTCTGTGTCCCGGCCTGCTGGCGGCCGTGGCCCCGGGGCCCCGCCGAGTCAGAGCCCCCGCCCCCAACTGCAGCAGGTTCCGGGGTGGTGTGCCCCGTCCCCAGCACAAAGGAGGATTCCCGGGCAGTACTGAGGGCAGTCTGCGTCTCAGCCCAGGCGCTCGAGGGACGGGCTTGGGAGCTGGAGTTGGGCAGAGCGGGGGTCCAGTGAGGCCCCTTCAGCTCCAAGAGGCCGAGGGCCCGGGTGGGCCTGGCGCCGTGGGTGTGGTGTGGCTGGGCTCCCAGCAGGAGGCTCTCCCCTCCGTGCGGCCCCAGGACCCTGGGAGCAGCCCAGACCCAGGCTGAGCCCGCCAGAGCAGCCTGGCCTCGCGCCCTGCCTGTGAGGCCCCAGGGACGCGTTCGTCCTCCAAAGGGCGCTCGGTGGCCCCACCAGGCCGGGCAGGGATGGGTGGTCCAGGCGGAGGGGGGCCGGGTAGGCCGCGGGGGCGCCCACGGAGCACTGGCTTCTCATGGGTGTTAAACTGGGCAAATGAGAGCCAGCCCTCTCGCCCCAGCCCGGCCCCCCCCGCTGCCCTCGAGGGAGGCGCCCAGTGCCCTGAGGGCCCCGGTCCTGCCCCTCTGCTCCGCTCTGAACTCAGCTTGGAGCTGAGGCCCCTAATGGCCCTTGTGTCCAGGCAGCCCATCCTCCACGGTCAGCTAGCCGCCCTGGACCTTTCTCCACGTCAGAGCAGGCAGGCCTGTGTCACGCTCCCTGGGGCCCTCCCCTGGCAGCCGGGCCCGGCAGGCCTGGCAGGAGGAGCTGGAGGCCGTGCGCCCTCCTGGGAGCGGTGGCACCGGGCTCTGTCCTCCCGTAGTTCCTGCCGTTGGCGCCACAGGGAGGGCCCTGGCCGCGGTCGGCGTCCAGGTCTCCCTGAGGAAGCTCGAGCCGGCCGGCCCTCCCTCGCGCGCCCTGTGCTGTTGGAGGGAGGCCCGTGCGGGGCAGAGAGGGACCCGGCGCCAGCCCTGCCCCGTCCTGACCCGCGCCCTCCCCAGGCGGCCTGTGAGTACGGCATGGTGCACGTGGTGTCGGAGACCGGGGGCCCCCGCGGCAAAGACTACTGCATCCTCTACAACCCGCAGTGGGCGCACCTGCCGCACGACCTCAGCAAAGCGGTGAGTGCCCGCGGAGGCCGCCGGCCAAGCACCGTCCCTTGGGCGCCTGCCCTGGGCCCAGGGGGACCTCTGGAGGACGGATGGTGGAGGGCGCTGGCGTCCCAGGAGGAGCGAGGCCCCCGAGGCCGTCCCAGCCTGTCGGCACCGCGGCCGCCGGCCGCCCCGCCCCCGCCGTGCCGGGCCAGGGCGCCGGCCCGTCCGCGGGAGGGCACGTGTGTGCCGGGTGCAGAGCGCCGGTGGGGCTGGCGCCTCCGGCCTTGTGCGGCCGTGTGGGGTGGCAGTCGCTGCGGTGACCGGCCCGGGTGCCCGCGGGTCCCTGTCCCGGGTTCCACAGGCCCCGCCCTGTGGGCCCCCCTGAAGGCCGCCCGCCCGCAGTCTCTCCTGCAGGTGCAGGACTGGACCAGCTCCACGCTCTGCTCTCCGGCCGACCTCCCGGCCAGAGGCTTCCTCAACCAGATCCCGCTGGTGGCGCGGGGGAACTGCACCTTCTACGAGAAGGTGCGGCTGGCGCAGGGCAGCGGGGCACGCGGGCTGCTCGTCGTCAGCAGGGAGGCGCTGGTGAGCCGCCTCCGCGGGGCATCCGGGCAGGGAGAGGGGCGGCGGGTTTCCTGACGGTCCCGGAGGGGCTGGGGGTTCCGACGGGCGGGAGGGGCGCCCTGGGGGGCTGTGTGAGGGGTGGGCGGCGTGGGCCACGAGCCGGCCTCCCCGCCCCTTCCCGCCCGGCCAGCTGGTGCCCCCAGCCCAGGGCCGGGGCCGCTCTTCTGGACCTGCAGGCCTGCCCTCCCGGCCCCTCAGGGAGGGCCGTACCCGAGGGCCGGCTCTCGGTGTCGGTGGCGGCCTCTGTCAAGCCGTCAGCCCCCGTCCCCGCTGCTGCCCGCAGGTGCCCCCGGGAGGCAACAAGACGCAGTACGAGGAGATCGGCATTCCCGTGGCCCTGCTCAGCCACCGGGACACGCTGGACATCTTCCAGGTGGCGTCTCCTCCCCCGTCCGCCCTGGGCCCGCTCCCGGGAGACACGGGCCAGTGTCGCGAACGTCCAGAGAGGAGGCCTCGCCCCGCCCATGCGCGGAGCCCCCGAGGGCCGGCCCCCTCTGCCCCCAGCCTGAGCCGGGGCCTGGCGGCCCGATGTGGGGTCGGGCCTGGAGCAGGTGCGCGTCAGCACACCAGGGAGGCGGGAGCAGCCAGGGCCCCTCCCCGGCTCCCGCTCTCCGCCGGGGGACCGCTGCCGGCTTCCTGGCTGCTGCACGTCCCCTGACCAGCCCGTCCGGGCAGAGCGCCTGCTCGGGGGTCAGGCGTGCTGGGCGAGGTCACGAGGCAGCCGAGGCGGGTCTTCCCGGCCCTGGGGCTGGCGCCTCCGGCCTTGTGCGTGTGGGGTGGCAGTCGCTGCGGTGACCGGCCGTGCCCGGTCCCTGTCCCGGGTTCCACAGGCCCGCCCTGTGGGCCCCCTGAAGGCCGCCCGCCGCAGTCTCTCCTGCAGGTGCAGGACTGGACCAGCTCCACGCTCTGCTCTCCGGCCGACCTCCCGGCCAGAGGCTTCCTCAACCAGATCCCGCTGGTGGCGCGGGGGAACTGCACCTTCTACGAGAAGGTGCGGCTGGCGCAGGGCAGTGGGGCGCGCGGGCTGCTCGTCGTCAGCAGGGAGGCACTGGTGAGCCGCCTCCGCGGGGCATCCGGGCAGGGAGAGGGGCGGCGGGTTTCCTGACGGTCCCGGAGGGGCTGGGGGTTCCGACGGGCGGGAGGGGCGCCCTGGGGGGCTGTGTGAGGGGTGGGCGGCGTGGGCCACGAGCCGGCCTCCCCGCCCCTTCCCGCCCGGCCAGCTGGTGCCCCCAGCCCAGGGCCGGGGCCGCTCTTCTGGACCTGCAGGCCTGCCCTCCCGGCCCCTCAGGGAGGGCCGTACCCGAGGGCCGGCTCTCGGTGTCGGTGGCGGCCTCTGTCAAGCCGTCAGCCCCCGTCCCCGCTGCTGCCCGCAGGTGCCCCCGGGAGGCAACAAGACGCAGTACGAGGAGATCGGCATTCCCGTGGCCCTGCTCAGCCACCGGGACACGCTGGACATCTTCCAGGTGGCGTCTCCTCCCCCGTCCGCCCTGGGCCCGCTCCCGGGAGACACGGGCCAGTGTCGCGAATGTCCAGAGAGGAGGCCTCGCCCCGCCCATGCGCGGAGCCCCCGAGGGCCGGCCCCCTCTGCCCCCAGCCTGAGCCGGGGCCTGGCGGCCCGATGTGGGGTTGGGCCTGGAGCAGGTGCGCGTCAGCACACCAGGGAGGCGGGAGCAGCCAGGGCCCCTCCCCGGCTCCCGCTCTCCGCCGGGGGACCGCTGCCGGCTTCCTGGCTGCTGCACGTCCCCTGACCAGCCCGTCCAGGCAGAGCGCCTGCTCGGGGGTCAGGCGTGCTGGGCGAGGTCACGAGGCAGCCGAGGCGGGGTCTTCCCGGCCCTGGGGGCTGGCCTCGGCCCTCCGGGTGGGCGCGGGCACGGGTCGGCCCCGCCTGAGCGCCGCCGTGCTCTCGCGCAGACTTTCGGCCGTGCGGTGCGGGCGGCGCTGCACGCGCCCAAGGAGCCCATGCTCGACTACAACATGGTCATCATCTTCCTCATGGCCGTGGGCACCGTGGCGCTTGGGGGCTACTGGGCCGGGAGCCGGGACGTCAGGAAGTGAGTGCCTGTGGGGGGCTGGGCCCCTTCCCCCGTCCCCCGCCCCGCGGCCTGGGAGCGGCGCCCGACCGGCCTGTCCCCCAGGAGGTACATGAAGCACAAGCGGGACGACGGGCCGGAGAAGCCGGAGGACGAGGCGGTGGACGTGACGCCCGCCATGATCGGCGTCTTCGTGCTGCTGTGCTGCTCCATGCTGGTGCTGCTGTACTTCTTCTACGACCAGCTCGGTGCGCGCCCGCTCCCCGCGGCGGCAGGGTGGGGGGCGCGGGGCGGCCTCCCTCCTCCCCTCGGGCGGCCCTCACTGCGCCCCGCCCCCGCAGTCTACGTGGTCATCGGCATCTTCGGGCTGGCCTCCTCCACCGGCCTCTACAGCTGCCTGTCCCCTCTGGTGCAGAGGCTGCCCTTCTGCACCTGCAGGTGAGCCCAGGCGGCCCCGCACCCTGCGCCCCAGGGGCCCTCGCCTGTCCCCAGCCCAGCCCCGAGCCGCCCCTGCGTCCACGCGGCGGAGGACCCTTCCTCCACAGCCTGCGCTCAGCCCGCGCGGTGTGGGCGTGCAGCAGGGCCCACTCCATGCCCGCTGGGGGCTCGTGGGCAGCAGGGTGGCTCTGAGGCCCCCACCCCGCCAGTCCTCTTCAGGGCCAGGCCCCGGGTCCTGGCAGGGGCGTGGGTGGCTTTGGGACCCGAGGCGTCTCGGCTGGGCACGCGGGGCCGTGCGGGTCAGAGCTCTGACGACCCCCGCCGCCCGCAGGGTCCCTGACAACAGCCTGCCCTACTTCCACAAGCGCCCGCAGGTCCGCACGCTGCTCCTGGCGCTGCTGTGCGTGGCCGTCAGCGTGGTCTGGGGCGTCTTCCGGAACGAGGACCAGTGAGTGCGGCTCCGCGCAGGGTGGGGGCAGCGGGGTGTGTCCTCAGGCGCTCTGCCCCCCCCCCCAACCCGGGCTGGCTGACCCGGGCGTCTGGAGCCGGGCCAGCTCCCTGCTATGAAAAGCCCTCCTGTCTGTCTGGACGCAGGGGCCGCACGCCGTCCAGGTGCCGCCGAGGCTCGGCGGACGGCTGCCCAGCCCTGGCTGCCTCACGGCGCGGCCGGTGCCCTGGGGTCTGCGATCGCAATCTGGGCGGGAGACGTGGCTGGCACCGCGCCCAGGCCCGAGCCGTGGGCTCGGGGGCAGCCTGGACACGGCCTGGCGCCATCCGCCCGCCTGTGTCGCTGGCTGCGCCCCGGGTTCCCCTGGGAGGCCCCGCCCGCGCCCGCCCCCGCCGGCACCGGCACCATCTGGCGCTTTCTCCGCGCGTCTCCGGGGCAGTACAGGCTCTTGGCTGCGCTGCCGTTTGGAACCACAACAGATTTAACTGGCAGAAGGAAAATGTGGAAATATTTGTAGTCCTCTGTACACAGAGGGAATACGAGCTCTCGTCATTTAGCCCGAGCTGGGAGGCCCGCCGCCCCGCGAGAGTCTAGAGCAGGCCCCGGCTTCCGCCTCAGTGAGCCTGCCTGCGCGCCCGCCGGAGGGGGTCTCACCTGCGCTTAGGCGAGGCTCCGCGGGGCGGGGCGGTGGAGCCGGTGGGGGCGGGGCCCGGGGCCAGCGGGGAGGCTCTGGGGCCCGAGGTGAGGCTGCGCCGCCTTTCAGGTGGGCTTGGATCCTTCAGGGCCGCTGGGCATTGCCTTCTGCCTCTACACCTTGAAGACCATCCGCCTCCCACATTCAAGGTGAGGCCCCTTGGGGTCGGGGTCCGCTGTTGGCCAAGGGGCGGGCCTCGTGGGGCACCTGCTGCCCTGCCCAGGCCTTCCACTCTGAGCCCAGCCGCATGTGGGTGGTGAGTCTTGGCTCGTCTCTCTGGCCACCTTCCGGGGACAGGGCTTGAGGCGAGGCACGAGGTGCCCAGCGTGGCAGGAGCTGGTGACCACCGGCGCAGGGCCCTCCCTGGTGGTACCGTGCGGGCGAGGCCCGGCAGGAGAACCAGAAATCAGGGGCAGGAGGTCCGCACGCTGTGGCGCTGCTGTCCGTCAGCGTGGTCTGGGGCGTCTTCCGGAACGAGGACCAGTGAGTGCGGCTCCGCGCAGGGTGGGGCGGCGGGGTGTGTCCTCAGGCGCTCTGCCCCCCCCCCCAACCCGGGCTGGCTGACCCGGGCGTCTGGAGCCGGGCCAGCTCCCTGCTATGAAAAGCCCTCCTGTCTGTCTGGACGCAGGGGCCGCACGCCGTCCAGGTGCCGCCGAGGCTCGGCGGACGGCTGCCCAGCCCTGGCTGCCTCACGGCGCGGCCGGTGCCCTGGGGTCTGCGATCGCAATCTGGGCGGGAGACGTGGCTGGCACCGCGCCCAGGCCCGAGCCGTGGGCTCGGGGGCAGCCTGGACACGGCCTGGCGCCATCCGCCCGCCTGTGTCGCTGGCTGCGCCCCGGGTTCCCCTGGGAGGCCCCGCCCGCGCCCGCCCCCGCCGGCACCGGCACCATCTGGCGCTTTCTCCGCGCGTCTCCGGGGCAGTACAGGCTCTTGGCTGCGCTGCCGTTTGGAACCACAACAGATTTAACTGGCAGAAGGAAAATGTGGAAATATTTGTAGTCCTCTGTACACAGAGGGAATACGAGCTCTCGTCATTTAGCCCGAGCTGGGAGGCCCGCCGCCCCGCGAGAGTCTAGAGCAGGCCCCGGCTTCCGCCTCAGTGAGCCTGCCTGCGCGCCCGCCGGAGGGGGTCTCACCTGCGCTTAGGCGAGGCTCCGCGGGGCGGGGCGGTGGAGCCGGTGGGGGCGGGGGGCCCGGGGCCAGCGGGGGAGGCTCTGGGGCCCGAGGTGAGGCTGCGCCGCCTTTCAGGTGGGCTTGGATCCTTCAGGACGCGCTGGGCATTGCCTTCTGCCTCTACACCTTGAAGACCATCCGCCTCCCCACATTCAAGGTGAGGCCCCTTGGGGTCGGGGTCCGCTGTTGGCCAAGGGGCGGGGCCTCGTGGGGGCACCTGCTGCCCTGCCCAGGCCTTCCACTCTGAGCCCAGCCGCATGTGGGTGGTGAGTCTTGGCTCGTCTCTCTCTGGCCACCTTCCCGGGGACAGGGCTTGAGGCGAGGCACCGAGGTGCCCCCCAGCGTGGCAGGAGCGCTGGTGACCACCGGGCGCAGGGGCCCTCCCTGGTGGTACCGTGCCGGGCGAGGGGCCCGGCAGGGAGAACCAGATGAAACTCAGGGGCAGGAGCGTGGGGCTCGGCCCGGAACACCAGGCTGGCACTGGACCCGGGCCTCAGCCTGGCCCCACAGGGACCTGGAGAAGCTCGGGGAGACGGGGAGGTGGCGGCTCACGTGGCCACACTCGGGGTCCACGCTGTGCGTCCCTCGAATTTTCCATCCGACACACAGAAGCCGGGGGAATTCCCAGTGGTCAGGGCTCTGTGCAGTCACTGCTGACTGCCCAGTTCCATCCCTGGCTGGGGAGCTAAACGCCCTACAGGCTGGGCGGTGCCGCCACGAGTGAAGGTTGGCATCCCGGGCCCTGGCCTGCCGTTGCCCTGGGGCACCGGAGACAGGCTGCCGGCTCTGACCTCGTCCAGGCAGCGAGCCGGCCCTCTCGGCGGGGAGTCTGAGCCTCCAGCGGCGGGGCGCGTCCTGGCGGGCCGGGTGTCTGTGGAGGCAGGGGCGGGTCCCCGAGCAGAGCACAGCCCGCAGGACGCTCCGTCCCCCGTCTGACCGCGCCGTCGTCCGGCTGCCCACAGGCCTGCACGCTGCTGCTGCTGGTGCTGTTCATCTATGACGTCTTCTTCGTGTTCATCACGCCCTTCCTGACCAAGGTGGGCCCCCCGAGCCCCCGCCCCCGCCCCCCCCTCCCCGCTGACACGGTGCCCCTTCCAGAGCGGGGACAGCATCATGGTGGAGGTGGCGACCGGGCCGTCGGACTCTGCCACCCACGAGAAGGTAGGGCTGGCCCGCGGCGGGGCGCCCGGGCCGTGGGGAGCGGGGCCGGCGGGTCCTGGAGACGTTGCCCTCTCCCCAGCTGCCCATGGTGCTGAAGGTGCCCAGGCTGAACGCCTCGCCACTGGCCCTGTGCGACCGGCCCTTCTCCCTCCTGGGCTTCGGGGACATCCTGGTCCCAGGTACTGGGGCTGGGCTGGGGCGGCCCCGGGGGCCTGGCCAGAGGCCAGTGGGCAGAGGAGGAGCGGGGCCAGCGGCACAGTCCCACCGGCCTCTCCAGCCCGCGGGACCTGCCTCTCCAGCCCGCGGGACCTGCCTCTCCAGCCCGCGGGACTCCCTGGTGCTCGCCCCGCCCTGGGGGCCTCCCGCGGGGGTGCAGGCTGCCCTGCGCTCAGCCACCCGCCCGGAGTCCCGCGTGGCACTGGGCCTGCTTCCCTCTAAGCTGGGGAGGGGCACACGGTGCCCGGCGGGCTGGGGCCCGGCCTCCGCCCACAGCCTCTCTCCGCAGGGCTGCTCGTGGCCTACTGCCACCGCTTCGACATCCAGGTGCAGTCCGCCAGGGTCTACTTCGTGGCCTGCACCGTCGGTACGCCCGCCCCGCCCGCCCGGCCCCTCGCTCCCCGCCGCGCTTGTCCTTCCTCCGCGGGCCTCGTCTCTCCCTCTTTCCTTTGCTCGTCTGTCTCTCTTGTTTCCAAGCCCACTGACCCCAGTGGGTCACGCCCTCATTTTCTGCTGAGACCAGTTGTTTCTAAGGTTCTCCTGTCCCTCTGGGCCAGGTGTGCAGCCCGGGCAGGGCTACAGGACCCACAGGCCCTGCTGCGGCCACCAGCGGCCAGCGGGCCTGCCCGGCGTACCCTTTTTCATGGGGTGTGGGTAGGGGAGGTGGGGAGGGAGGGGGTGGGCGGGCCACTTCTATTGGTCTTTCATTCATCTATTTTCATCCATCTTTGTTCTTTGGCCCGTGTGGGCCTCCCATCGTGGCGGCCTTTGTTGTCGCAGAGGGCCGGCTCAGGGCGCATGCGCTCCAGAGCTCCGGCTCGGTGATTGGACACATCAGTCCAGCCGCTCCGCGGCACGTGGGATCTTCCCAGGCCAGGGATCAAACCGGCGCCCCCTGTGCTGCAGGGCGGTGTCCTTAGCCACTGGACCACCAGGGAAGCCCCCGCGTACTCTTGGGCCACTGCCGTCCGCCTTCCCTGGGTTCCTGAGGTCCAGACCCCCCCTTCTGCCGGCCCCCGGCCCCTGGGGCCGGCCTGTCCGCATGCAGCCGCTGGCCTGTCCCTGTGGACCAGTGTGTCCTGCTCCCGCCACGAGATCCCTAGTTTGTTCGGTTCAAGCACTTTCTGGGACTTGTGGAGAGTCCACAGCGGATAAGCAGGCCCCCCCGACCCCCGGCCGTCTGCTGCTCGGCCCGTGGAGGTAGGGGCCCGGGCAGGTGGCCTGTGGCAGAGACGGCCCGGTGGACGGTGTTTGCCTGTGACCCTTTTTTTTTTTCTTTTTCTTTGTGACCCCGTGGGCTGTAGGCCACCAGGCTCCCCTGTCCGTGGAGTTTCCCAGGCGAGAGTCCTGGAGTGGGGTGCCATGTCTTCCTGCAGGTGCCTGTGGCTCCTGATCTGGGCGTAACTGCCCTGTACAGGCGCGGGGTCCGTGCGGCTGTCCTTGCAGCCGTCCTTGCTGTGCCCGCCCGTGCGCCTCCACAGGGCTGTGAATGGCCCTGTTCTCTGACCGGCCGCAGGGCTCTCCTGGGGTCCCGCTGGGAAGAGCTCGTCTTCCAGCTCTGACCCCAGTGGGTCACGCCCTCATTTTCTGCTGAGACCAGTTGTTTCTAAGGTTCTCCTGTCCCTCTGGGCCAGGTGTGCAGCCCGGGCAGGGCTACAGGACCCACAGGCCCTGCTGCGGCCACCAGCGGCCAGCGGGCCTGCCCGGCGCCCCCTTTTCATGGGGTGTGGGTAGGGGAGGTGGGGAGGGAGGGGTGGGCGGGCCACTTCTATTGGTCTTTCATTCATCTATTTTCATCCATCTTTGTTCTTTGGCCTGTGTGGGCCTCCCATCGCGGTGGCCTCTGTTGTCGCAGAGGGCGGCTCAGGGCGCATGCGCTCCAGAGCTCCGGCTCGGTGATTGGACACATCAGTCCAGCCGCTCCGCGGCACGTGGGATCTTCCCAGGCCAGGGATCAAACCGGCGCCCCCTGTGCTGCAGGGCGGTGTCCTTAGCCACTGGACCACCAGGGAAGCCCCCGCGTACTCTTGGGCCACTGCCGTTCGCCTTCCCTGGGTTCCTGAGGTCCAGACCCCCTTCTGCCGGCCCCGGCCCCCTGGGGCCGGCCTGTCCGCATGCAGCCGCTGGCCTGTCCCTGTGGACCAGTGTGTCCTGCTCCCGCCACGAGATCCCTAGTTTGTTCGGTTCAAGCACTTTCTGGGACTTGTGGAGAGTCCACAGCGGATAAGCAGGCCCCCCCGACCCCCGGCCGTCTGCTGCTCGGCCCGTGGAGGTAGGGGCCCGGGCAGGTGGCCTGTGGCAGAGACGGCCCGGTGGACGGTGTTTGCCTGTGACCCTTTTTTTTTTTCTTTTTCTTTGTGACCCCGTGGGCTGTAGGCCACCAGGCTCCCCTGTCCGTGGAGTTTCCCAGGCGAGAGTCCTGGAGTGGGGTGCCATGTCTTCCTGCAGGTGCCTGTGGCTCCTGATCTGGGCGTAACTGCCCTGTACAGGCGCGGGGTCCGTGCGGCTGTCCTTGCAGCCGTCCTTGCTGTGCCCGCCCGTGCGCCTCCACAGGGCTGTGAATGGCCCTGTTCTCTGACCGGCCGCAGGGCTCTCCTGGGGTCCCGCTGGGAAGAGCTCGTCTTCCAGCTCTGCACCTACACGACTTGGGTGCAGACTCTTCTTCCGGTGAGAGGTTTTGGATCCTGGAGGACATGGCGGCCACTCCCGCAGTCTAGCCTGGAAAACCCCAGGGAAGGGGAGGCGGTGGGGGGCTCCGGTCCACGGGGTTGCAGACGGTCTGGCTGAGCGACCGAGCCCAGCGCAGACGTTTGTGAAGACCAGAGACCGGAGCACCCGCACCGCTGCTCCTGCCGGCCCGGCGAGGCCAGGGGGCACCGCGTGGCCCAAGTGACGTGCTGCCTGTCTCTGTCCCCACAGCCTACGGCGTCGGGCTCCTGGTGACCTTCATGGCGCTGGCCCTGATGCAGCGCGGCCAGCCCGCCCTCCTCTACCTGGTGCCCTGCACGCTCATCACCAGCGGCGCCCTGGCGCTCTGGCGCAGGGAGCTGGGCATGTTCTGGACGGGCAGCGGCTTTGCGGTGAATACCAGTTTGCTCTGACTGCCAGCAGTCATAGCCTAATAAGCCCTAACTAGAGTTCAAGTTGAGTAAGAGCTCCTGGCGCCGGCGCTCGGCCCTGCGGCCCACGTGGCTCCTCCCCTCGGCGGCGGGAGGCGGGGAGGGTGCTTTGTGGGCGGGGCCGCCCGGAAGGGGGCTTCCGGTGGCTGGGGGCGGAGGGGCGCGGCCGGGCCGGGGCGCTAGCGCAGGCAGGGGTTTCTGTTAGGAAGCCCCTCCGCCTCCGGCGCCGAGCCCTGCCCCAGGCTCTCGGGAAGGCCTCCGGGCTCAGTGCCGACCCCTCCGGTGTGGGGGGCCTGTGGCCCGGTGGACGGTGTTTGCCTGTGACCCTTTTTTTTTTTTTCTTTGTGACCCCGTGGCTGTAGGCCACCAGGCTCCCCTGTCCGTGGAGTTTCCCAGGCGAGAGTCCTGGAGTGGGGTGCCATGTCTTCCTGCAGGTGCCTGTGGCTCCTGATCTGGGCGTAACTGCCCTGTACAGGCGCGGGGTCCGTGCGGCTGTCCTTGCAGCCGTCCTTGCTGTGCCCGCCCGTGCGCCTCCACAGGGCTGTGAATGGCCCTGTTCTCTGACCGGCCGCAGGGCTCTCCTGGGGTCCCGCTGGGAAGAGCTCGTCTTCCAGCTCTGCACCTACACGACTTGGGTGCAGACTCTTCTTCCGGTGAGAGGTTTTGGATCCTGGAGGACATGGCGGCCACTCCCGCAGTCTAGCCTGGAAAACCCCAGGGAAGGGGAGGCGGTGGGGGGCTCCGGTCCACGGGTTGCAGACGGTCTGGCTGAGCGACCGAGCCCAGCGCAGACGTTTGTGAAGACCAGAGACCGGAGCACCCGCACCGCTGCTCCTGCCGGCCCGGCGAGGCCAGGGGGCACCGCGTGGCCCAAGTGACGTGCTGCCTGTCTCTGTCCCCACAGCCTACGGCGTCGGGCTCCTGGTGACCTTCATGGCGCTGGCCCTGATGCAGCGCGGCCAGCCCGCCCTCCTCTACCTGGTGCCCTGCACGCTCATCACCAGCGGCGCCCTGGCGCTCTGGCGCAGGGAGCTGGGCATGTTCTGGACGGGCAGCGGCTTTGCGGTGAATACCAGTTTGCTCTGACTGCCAGCAGTCATAGCCTAATAAGCCCTAACTAGAGTTCAAGTTGAGTAAGAGCTCCTGGCGCCGGCGCTCGGCCCTGCGGCCCACGTGGCTCCTCCCCTCGGCGGCGGGAGGCGGGGAGGGTGCTTTGTGGGCGGGGCCGCCCGGAAGGGGGCTTCCGGTGGCTGGGGGCGGAGGGGCGCGGCCGGGCCGGGGCGCTAGCGCAGGCAGGGGTTTCTGTTAGGAAGCCCCTCCGCCTCCGGGCGCCGAGCCCTGCCCCAGGCTCTCGGGAAGGCCTCCGGGCTCAGTGCCGACCCCTCCGTCCGCGGCCAGGCCCGCCGCAGAGCGGGTCGGGGGCTTCGGGCAGGTTCCTGGGGAGAACGAGCCCGAGCAGTCGGGGCCGCGCCCGCCCGGCCCGGCGGTGGGGTGGTCGTCACTGTGCCCAAGCCCAGCCTCTGGGGCTCCCCTGCCCTCCGCTCCATCCCGCGGCCACCAGCCCGCGCCTCTTCTCCACAGAAGGACCTGCCTCCGTCGTCCTGGGCGCCAGCCCCCGCCGATGGCCCGCGGCAGCCCCGGGCAGGCCCCGCCGCCGCCCGGCAAAGCCCCAGCGGCGAAGACGCGGGCCCGAGCCCTCTGCCGGCGGAGCAGAGCCCGGAACCCTGCCCGCCCCCGCCCGAGGCGGCGCCCGGGGCCGGCGCGACCCCCCAGGAGCCCGCAAGCCCCGCGGGCCCGCCTGGCCCCTCGGCCTAGGAGAGGACGCGGACTCGGCCCGCGCCCCGGGACTGGACCCGCGCGGCCCCCACTTGGTGCTCTGGTCTGGCCGAAGCGCACGTCCGCCTCCAGCCCGCCGGCCGCCGGCCCTGCGCGGAGCTCGCGTGGCCGCGAAGCCCGAGGCCGGCCGAGGTCACCCGCACGCGCGCCCGCGCTGCCCGCGGCAGGGGCGGGGGGCCGCGGGCCGCCCAGTCTGGTGCTCACCCCGCCGGGGAGGGAGGGGCGCTGGCCTGCGGGGCCGCCGGGGTCAGGACCCGGGCTGCGGCCTGAGGCGGGGTGCCCTGGGGTCCCGGCCCCGCCTGTGGACTGGGGCGCGCGGCCAGCGCCGAGCCCCCCCTTCCCCCGGGACGCGCCCCGCGCCGCGCTCCTCCCTGTGTTAATAAATGGCCACGGCTTTTAGAGATCTCGACGGTGTCGCCTCTTGGGGTGCGAACCCCTTGGACTCCTCCGAAGCAGGGCGTGGCGGCGACGCCGGGCGCTGGCCCCCTGCTGCCTTTCCGCTTGGAGCCCCGGCTCCTGCACGCGCGCGCACCCGGCCTCCAGCCTCCGCGGGCCGGCGAGTTGGGGGCCCTGGCCTGGCGGGGCGTCCTCTACCTCACAGGCCGCGTCAGGGCCGCCGGACCGCCCCGACGGGAGCGCTCCGTGACCCATTCCAGACAGCACCAGCGCCGCACAGACTCCCGCCTCCGCCGGGCCTCTGAGGAGGCACCCACGTCCGTTCCTAAGACAGGAAACCAGAAGACGCTTCCACCTGTTTGTGTCTCCTCAAAAGGACAGGGGCCCCGCGGCTGGGTGGGGGCGGCGCAGCTGCCTGCCCCGCCCGCCCCGGGAGCCCCCGCCCTCCCGGGAGGCGGGACCGGGGGAGGAGGGTCCCAGCGGACCCCGTCCTCGGAGGACCGCGCCCTCCTAAGCCATTTTGTACAGAGGGAATCTTTGTGTTTTTTCCTTCTGTTTCTGAAATTTGACCAAGGTGTAGGGATTTAAAGGGGGACATTAGTGCTGAGGTTTCCGTTTGCAGTTTCTGCCTTGCTTCTGTTTGAATCTTACAATAAACACGGCTTTTGATATTTACGCCTGGGCGGTTGATTTTCCTGTGATTCAGTGGGGTGGCGGAAACGGGGGTGAGTTGGGGGCGCAGTGAGTGGAGCCCCGTGGTGGGGCTGGGCCTCGGTCCTGCAGGAGCTCCTGTCCGGACGGAGGCGTCGGGAGCAAACGCCGTCTGCGGCCAGCGGGGTCTCAGCCTCGCGGCTGCGCAGTGGCGTGTCCTGAGATCCGGGGCCTCCTGGAGTGGGGCGGTGGCCGGTGTCTGGAGGCCATCGGCTAGTCCGTGCTGATCCCACAGGCAGGGAGGGGACCCTCGTAGCAGGGACCACGGGCGTTCTGTCAAGAGCCAGATAGGGACCTTTTAGAGCTCCACGGTCACCGTCACTACGGGTCCGCCCAGCGACCCCGGCCCTCAGACAGCCGGTGAGCAGATAGGCGCGACTGAGGCCGAAAACCTGGTGGACACCAAAACGTGTGTTCCTGTCCTCTCACGGGTCGCCGAGCCCCTTCCCCCGGGACGCGCCCCGCGCCGCGCTCCTCCCTGTGTTAATAAATGGCCACGGCTTTTAGAGATCTCGACGGTGTCGCCTCTTGGGGTGCGAACCCCTTGGACTCCTCCGAAGCAGGGCGTGGCGGCGACGCCGGGCGCTGGCCCCCTGCTGCCTTTCCGCTTGGAGCCCCGGCTCCTGCACGCGCGCGCACCCGGCCTCCAGCCTCCGCGGGCCGGCGAGTTGGGGCCCTGGCCTGGCGGGGCGTCCTCTACCTCACAGGCCGCGTCAGGGCCGCCGGACCGCCCCGACGGGAGCGCTCCGTGACCCATTCCAGACAGCACCAGCGCCGCACAGACTCCCGCCTCCGCCGGGCCTCTGAGGAGGCACCCACGTCCGTTCCTAAGACAGGAAACCAGAAGACGCTTCCACCTGTTTGTGTCTCCTCAAAAGGACAGGGGCCCCGCGGCTGGGTGGGGGCGGCGCAGCTGCCTGCCCCGCCCGCCCCGGGAGCCCCCGCCCTCCCGGGAGGCGGGACCGGGGGAGGAGGGTCCCAGCGGACCCCGTCCTCGGAGGACCGCGCCCTCCTAAGCCATTTTGTACAGAGGGAATCTTTGTGTTTTTTCCTTCTGTTTCTGAAATTTGACCAAGGTGTAGGGATTTAAAGGGGGACATTAGTGCTGAGGTTTCCGTTTGCAGTTTCTGCCTTGCTTCTGTTTGAATCTTACAATAAACACGGCTTTTGATATTTACGCCTGGGCGGTTGATTTTCCTGTGATTCAGTGGGGTGGCGGAAACGGGGGTGAGTTGGGGGCGCAGTGAGTGGAGCCCCGTGGTGGGGCTGGGCCTCGGTCCTGCAGGAGCTCCTGTCCGGACGGAGGCGTCGGGAGCAAACGCCGTCTGCGGCCAGCGGGGTCTCAGCCTCGCGGCTGCGCAGTGGCGTGTCCTGAGATCCGGGGCCTCCTGGAGTGGGGCGGTGGCCGGTGTCTGGAGGCCATCGGCTAGTCCGTGCTGATCCCACAGGCAGGGAGGGGACCCTCGTAGCAGGGACCACGGGCGTTCTGTCAAGAGCCAGATAGGGACCTTTTAGAGCTCCACGGTCACCGTCACTACGGGTCCGCCCAGCGACCCCGGCGCAAAACATCAGACAGCCGGTGAGCAGATAGGCGCGACTGAGGCCGAAAACCTGGTGGACACCAAAACGTGTGTTCCTGTCCTTCTCACGGGTCAAAAGCACTCATCTGACGCCCGAACAGACGGGTGCACACGGAGGAGAAAGGAGAAGGTAGGACACATTGAGAGCACAGCCTCACACGTGTGAAGCAGACTTGCCACAGGACGCTGGGAGGTCAGCCCGGTCCTCCGCGACCACCTGGAGGGGCGGGATGGGGCCGGAGGAGGGAGGGAAGTTCAAGAGGGCAGGAATATACGCATACAGTCGTATATATGCCTATGGCTGAGTCACATCGATCCACCGCAGAAACCAACACATTATAAAGCAATTATCCTCTGATTGAAAATAAATCATTAGGCTTCCCCTGGTGGTCCAGTGGGTGAGGACACCGCCTTGCAGTGCAGGGGGCGCTGGTTTGATCCCTGGCCTGGGAAGATCCCACGTGCCGCGGAGCGGCTGGACCTATGTGTCCAATGACCGAGCCGGAGCTCTGGAGCGCATGCGCCCAGAACCAGCGCTCAGCAACGACAGAGGCCACCGCGATGGGAGGCCCACGTGGGCCAAAGAACAAAGACGGATGAAAATGGACAAATGAAAGACCAATAGAAGTGGCCTGCCCGCTCCCCTCCCTCCCCAACCCGACCCCCGCCCAAAAATAAATAAATAAATAAATCTTTAAAAAAAAGAAAAAAGAAAATAAATCATTGCTGCCCCGTGGCTAAGTCCGGGGCGACCCCGGGAACTGCAGAGGGCCAGGCGTCCCGTCCCTCACCCTCCAGGAGAGGGCGGGGTGGGTGGAGCCGGGACTGGGGGCGCCTCCCCCGCGGCGGTCCCGCGCCCAGCGGGGCTCCCAGGCCACTCCATCCGAGCCCCGGGGGTCACACCGTGGGGGGCTGTGGCCATGAACCATCGCTCTAAAGCAAGTGGTCAGGGACCTGGGGACCCAGGTGTGCAGTGGCCAAGCGTGTCGCCGCTCTCGGTTCTACCGTCGCAACTCTTCTACAAGTTAAAGTTCATTTCATCAACTGCGCCGGACGGTCCCATCCAGCCCAGCTCTCCGCTCCGCCAGGTCTGAGCCCCCTCCGCCGCGCGGACTCGCCCGTCCGGGACACGGCCTCCGTCTCCACATCTCCCAGAGCCCCCGAGCGCCCAGCACCGCCCGCCGGCCCAGCTCCTCCGCGGGACCCAGCTGGGCTCCGGACCCGCCGGCGCTCAGGGCCTCCGGGGGCGGAGAGCGGCGCGGACGCGCCCCAGGTGCGCAGGGGCCGCGGGCGGCGCGGCGGGCGGCGCGGCGGGCGGGGGCGGGGAGAGGGCGGTGCCCCCGCCCGGGCCGCCCCGGGTCCCGCCCCATCCCTTAGGCCGCGGCGTCCCCGGGCGGCCGGCGGAGGGAGCGGGACGCGGCGGAGCCTCGGCCGCAGCGCGGTGAGTCTGGGGGCCCCTGAAACGGGGCGGCCGCCCTCTCCCCGCGCCTCGGGAGGGCTGCGTCGTCGGAGCAGGTGCGGCGCGCGTGCGGTCCAGGCTGCTGGGCGCGTCGGGCTCTGCGGGCGTCCTCGGGAGTGCGGCGGCGACGCGGTCGGGAGCCCTGCGTCTTTCGGGACCCCGAGGGCTCCCCATCCCCGACGGCAGCTTTCCTGCCGTCTCACCGCTCAAGCCGCCCGGTGGCAGACCGCGGTGCGGGGGGTGGCGAGTGGCAGAGACGGGGAGGAAGTTTCCAGAAGCTTGGGGAGGGTGGGTGTGATCCCAAGGGCCGAATGGAGCTGCAGTCCGTCACCTGCGGCGGCAGGTGTGCTGTGTGAGCGATTGTGTGAGATGACGGTGCGTTCCCAGGCGCGGGCTGGTCTGTGGCGGTCCGGGCTGGCGTCCTTGCCCGTGAGTGTGGACCCCCCATGCCCAGTTGGCCGGTCGGGGATGTGGGGGGTGGGGATTTCTGGGAGCCCCCCCCCAGGACTGTTTGGTGAGAGGCGTCGCCCTCCCGGCCCACCAAACAGTCCGTCGTCAGGTGTTCTGAGTCGCGGCGATGGGATCAGGTGTTGCCACTGATGGGCTGCGGCGGGGAGGCGTGTGCGCCGAGGGGTGGCGAGTGGAGCCGACGAGCCTCGGAGGGAGGGTGCGGGCGGTCTTGGGTTGAGTCTGGGCACCCCAGCAAGGGCTCGTGGAGACGGGCCTCTCCTGGGCCCACGGGCGTCAGGACAGAGGCCCTGGGGGCCGGGGGCCGACCGGGCCCCGGAGGCGGAGGTCTGAGCGCTCTTCCATCCGCGCAGCCTAGAAAAGAGAGGGAAACGCGCGGCCCGCGGCTGGCTCCGGGGCAGCTGAGGCCGGGACTCGGCGCGGACCCCGACCTCCAGTCCTTCGCCGCTTGCCCGCCGCCGGCGGTCTTCCTGCCCTGGGGCACGGTGTAGCGCTCTCGGTCCTCGTCCCCAGGGCTCGCCTGCTCTACCTGGACCGCGCAGGGTCCTGGGTGTCGTCTCGTGATGGAGGGCCAGCGACAGGGTGGGACATTCCTGAATTCGGGAACTCTGTGTGTGGCAGGCAGGAGACAGACACAGATGCAGCGAGAGAAGGGGGGAGAGAATGTCAGAGACAGGCAGGGCCTGGAAAGTGGGGCTAATCCTGCCCCCTACCCGGGGGGCATCGGGAGGCCTGAATTAACTGGACTGGGGCCTGTGAGCTGCACGCAGATCTTAGGCACGACCTTTCTGCTCCGGGCTACTTTTCCTTGGATGGGGACGCGGGACCGGGGAAGCAGCCGTCCGCAGCTGCCTGAGTCCGCGTGGCGGCTGGCTCAGTTTCCCCCACTTTTCCTCTGTTAACTAAGAACCGTGACTTCCCAGTCTCGCTCCTTGGAAAGACGGTAGAGCGTCCCCGTGCCCCCTTCGTGCCCCCTAGTGCCCAGACCTTGCATCGCCATAGCACGGCAAAGAAGCTGACCTCCCAGGGTCCAGGCCTGACGCTTCCGCGCTAGCAATGCAGGGCACGGGTCCCATCCCCGGCTGGGGAGCTAAGATTCCACCTGCTGCACAGTGCTGGCCAAAAAAGAAAGAAAAGCCTTCCCCGGTGGTCCAGTGGGTAGAGAGTCCGCCTTGCAGTGCAGGGGGCACCGGTTCGATCCCTGGCCCGGGAAGATGCCACGGGGCGCGGAGCGGCTGCACACATGTGTCCAATTACCAGTCAGCGCTCTGCGACGAGAGAGGCCACTGCAATGCCAAGCCCGTACAGGCCAAAGAATTAAGATGGATGAAAATAACTAAATGAAGGACCAATAAAAGAGGCCAAAATTAATAAAGAAAAAAAAAAAGAAGAAAGAAAGAGACATTCAAGTGAACAAAAACACGTGCAACTGACTTTGCCCAGATTTCCCTGGTTTTTGCTCTAAAGCCCTTTTCCTGTTCCAGGGTTTAATCTGAGATTCCCCACTGCGTTGAGAATCCGTACTCGTTTTCACTACACACGTCGTATGTGGTTGGAAGTTTTCTTCCACACGCCTCTATCCTGTTTCCCTGGGTATCGCCCATGTTTATCAGCTTCTTGGCTCAGTCAGCCCCCCGCCCACAGGATCTCTGACTCCCCTTTCCTCTGTGCGCCTTGAAAAGCACCAAAACCAGGAGATATCATCACCTCGAATAGTTCTCTCACAAACACCTCTTCCTATGAAAACCTAACAAAAAGTCCCCAGACAAGAAGAAAAAAAAGACCAAGCTTATTAAATTTCCTAGAAGCTTGCCGAGTGATTGATTTCATGAGGTTGGGGCAATGGGGGAGGGCAGCGCCCGGCTGGACGCCAGCCGAGGAGCAGCCGGGGAGAAAGGGGGGCGGGCTTGGGGCAGACAGGAGAAGCCTGTCGTGTGGGACGGCGCTGGCTCGCACTGGCTGCCGTGCAGGCAAAGAAGGGGCGACCAAGGGGGCGGAAGACTATCCTCGTGGATGAGCGGCAGGCAAAAAGGATAAACGGACAGGTGGGAAAGAGTTGAGCGCAAAGAGGGGAAGAAATGGAGGAGACAGGGAGCAAAGCTGGGGTGAGGTTTGGGGTTTTGCTAATGTTTTAATTCAAAATTTTTTTAATTTTTAGTTTTTGGCTGCACCACCCAGCATGTAGGGGTCCTCGTTGACCAGGGATTGAACCCATAACCCCTCGCATTGGAAGGGCAGGGTCCTAAACCCTGGACCACCAGGGAGTCTCAAGGTTTTGCTGAAGTCGATAGTTGACTCTGCTTGGGAAAAGGTGACCCCAAGCGTTTTATTGCCCCTTGGTTTGAACCGACAAGGTATGATCGGCCATTAGAGACAAGCAGAGGAGGGACTTCCCTGGTGGGCTAGTGGCTAAGACACGGGTTCCATCCCTGCTTGGGGAGCTGGATCCCACAGGCCAGGCTAAAGGCCCCACATGCTACGATTCACCTGGAGCAGCCAGATGAATCAAAACGAGCAACATCCGCCAAGCTGAAGATTCAGGCAACACGGATGGACCGCTGAGACCACAGTGTGTGGTCCCTGGGAGGAAAGCCGGAAGGCGAGGCGGAGCGGCCGGGGCCGGGCTCCGGTGTGTCAGTTACCAGCTGCTCTGTGACAAGGGCTCCCCAGAGTTCGCAGACGAAGACACATGTTTTCTGTGCCAGCTTCTCTGGGAAGGACTTTGGGAGTGACTTGTCTGGGGGCTCTGCCTGAGGGTCCCTCGTGAGGCTGCTGCCCCCGAAGGCCCGGTGGGGCAGGGCTTGGGCCTTCCAGGAGGCCCTCCCAGGGCGCCGCCTGCGCCTCCGCACTCCAGGGCCGCGGCCAGCTCCCCCGGGCGGGCGGGGAGCGCCTCGGGGCCGTCCAGTGACCTCGAAAGCCTCAGGCCACTGCTTTCGGTGCTCTTCTTCATCAGCCACGAGTCCAGTCCACACTCTAAGGGAAGAGACTTGCGAGTGCTGTCCCGTTGCTCACTGGTGTCCGATCCTTTGTGACCCCATGGACGGGAGAACAGCCGGGTTTCCCTGTCCGTCACCGTCTCCTGGAGCTCGCCCAAGCCCGTGCCCCTGGAGTTGGTGATGCCTTCCAACCATCCCGGCCGCCTTTGCCTTTGACCTTGTCCAGCGTCAGGGACTTTTCCAACCAGGCCGCTCTTCGCCTCAGGCGGCCAAAGGGCTGGCGCTTCCGCCTCCCTCCTTCCGGATCTGAGTCGCCCCAGAGAGGCGAGGGGAGCTGTGCGGGCCCCTGCAGGGCCAGCACGTCCAGGGCCGCGGGCGAGGGTCCCGGCTCCCGTGCGCCTCTGCTGCCCTCGGGTCAGAACACAGCGGGTCTCGTAGGACGGTTGTGACCCTCCGCGCGGTGACATGTGGATGTCCTGCCACGTGGCCTTCCCAGGTGGTGCTGGTGGTGACGAATCTGCCTGCAGTGCCGGAGAGGCGGGAGACGTGCACTGGATCCCAGAGCTGGACAGATCCCTGGGGGGGGACGCGGCCACCCACGCCAGGAGTCTGGCCTGGGAAATCCCACGGACAGGGCAGCCGGGCGGCTACGGTCCACAGGGCCGCCCAGGGCCAGGCACGCTGAGCACGGACGCCCACGCGCCTGGCTGCCGCGGAGAACCCGCTGTCGGCTTCCTGGAGGCGTTTCCCGGCTCATTCCCTCGTCTTGAGACGTGAGGTGTCCCCTGGGCAGCCCGGGAGGAGCGTGCTGCCCCGCGAGGCCGGGGTGGACGGGAAGAGCACCTGCCCTGCCCACACCGCAGGCGGGGCTCGTGCTTGCCCGCCTCCCTGTGCCGCGCTCAGCCGCCTCTCCCAAAGGGCCCGCAGGCTCTGCACCTCGCCAGCCTCCCCCTCACCTGCTGCTGTCGCCGGGCACGGGGCGCCGTTCGGGGGGAGCCCCCGAGCAGGGGACGCGGAGGGAACGCGGAGGTGCCGGCCTCGGGGCTGTAGACAAGCTCCCAGGGCAGAAGGCCCGGCCTGTGCAAGGCCCCGGGCCCCTGGTCAAGGGGGACGGGAACCAGCGAGAGGCGATTAAGGGAAGAGACTTGCGAGTGCTGTCCCGTTGCTCACTGGTGTCCGATCCTTTGTGACCCCATGGACGGGAGAACAGCCGGGTTTCCCTGTCCGTCACCGTCTCCTGGAGCTCGCCCAAGCCCGTGCCCCTGGAGTTGGTGATGCCTTCCAACCATCCCGGCCGCCTTTGCCTTTGACCTTGTCCAGCGTCAGGGACTTTTCCAACCAGGCCGCTCTTCGCCTCAGGCGGCCAAAGGGCTGGCGCTTCCGCCTCCCTCCTTCCGGATCTGAGTCGCCCCAGAGAGGCGAGGGGAGCTGTGCGGGCCCCTGCAGGGCCAGCACGTCCAGGGCCGCGGGCGAGGGTCCCGGCTCCCGTGCGCCTCTGCTGCCCTCGGGTCAGAACACAGCGGGTCTCGTAGGACGGTTGTGACCCTCCGCGCGGTGACATGTGGATGTCCTGCCACGTGGCCTTCCCAGGTGGTGCTGGTGGTGACGAATCTGCCTGCAGTGCCGGAGAGGCGGGAGACGTGCACTGGATCCCAGAGCTGGACAGATCCCTGGGGGGGGACGCGGCCACCCACGCCAGGAGTCTGGCCTGGGGAATCCCACGGACAGGGCAGCCGGGCGGCTACGGTCCACAGGGCCGCCCAGGGCCAGGCACGCTGAGCACGGACGCCCACGCGCCTGGCTGCCGCGGAGAACCCGCTGTCGGCTTCCTGGAGGCGTTTCCCGGCTCATTCCCTCGTCTTGAGACGTGAGGTGTCCCCTGGGCAGCCCGGGAGGAGCGTGCTGCCCCGCGAGGCCGGGGTGGACGGGAAGAGCACCTGCCCTGCCCACACCGCAGGCGGGGCTCGTGCTTGCCCGCCTCCCTGTGCCGCGCTCAGCCGCCTCTCCCAAAGGGCCCGCAGGCTCTGCACCTCGCCAGCCTCCCCCTCACCTGCTGCTGTCGCCGGGCACGGGGCGCCGTTCGGGGGGAGCCCCCGAGCAGGGGACGCGGAGGGGAACGCGGAGGTGCCGGCCTCGGGGCTGTAGACAAGCTCCCAGGGCAGAAGGCCCGGCCTGTGCACAGGCCCCGGGCGGGACCACTGTGGGGCTGGTGGGGCGGGAACAGCCGGGGGACGAGAGGAACCCAGCGAAGAGTGGGCGAGGCCTGGTCCTGCACGGCGTTGGGCCCGCGGGAGAGCCAGGCGGAGCTCTACCACGCGGCCTGGTCCGGTTTCAGCGAGCTCCCTGAGGCCGCCGCGGCAGAGGTGGCAGCCCGAGGACCAGGCTTTTGGCCCAGGGAACAGGTGGTGCCGGTGGCCCAAACCTGGGTGCATTTTAAAATATGATTTGAATGGGTCTTTTTTGAAAAACCTGGACCACTTCTGAAATTCATTTACGTTTGGCTGTGCATGTCTGTGTTGTGAGGGGATTTCTGTTGCGGCGAGCGGGGGCTGCTCTCTGGTTGTGAGGCAAGGATTTGTCACTGCGGTGGCTTGTCTTGAGCACGGGCTCTGGGGTGCAAGGCTTCGGGAGTCGTGGCTCTGGGCTTCCCTGGTGGTCCAGTGGGTAAGGACGCCGCCTTGCAGTGCAAGGGGTGCTGGTTCGATCCCTGGCCTGGGAGGATCCCACGTGCCGCGGAGCGGCTGGACCCGTGTGTCCAACTACTGAGCTGGAGCTCTGGAGCCCGTGCGCCCAGAGCCAGTGCTCTGCGGGGTGGTCTGCAGCGAGAGAGGCGTCGCGGCTCCCGGGCTCTAGAGCACAGGCATAGCGCCTCCGCGGTAAGTAGGCTCTTGTAGGACCGGGAATAGAAACTGTGTGGCCTGCGTTGGTGGGTGGATTCTCAACTCCTGAGCCACCAGGGAAGCCCTCACGGGGACCGTTTTCAAAGTCTTTATTGGATTAGTTACGGTATTGCTTCTGGTTCACGTGTTGGTGTTCTGGCTGCCGGGCAAGGGGGTTCTTAGCTCCCCGACCAGGGATGGACCCCGCGGCCCCTGCGTCGGGAGGGAGCCCTAACCGCCGTGCTGCCCGGAAGGCCCGCTGGGCGCCTTTTGGGAGGCAGCTGTGCTCGCCACTGCACCCCCAAGGCCCTCCCGCGAGGCGCAGTTTGAAGGAGGAGCTGGTGGCATTTTCAGGCAGTGAGCACGCCTGGGGGAGCCCGGCGCTGGCAGGCTGAGTGATCTTAGACCCGGAGCTGCTGTCTGAGACGGGGAACCGGGGGGCAACAGCGATCCTCGGGCGTGAGAAGGGCCGTCAGCTGGCGTGTGTCCAGCCCCAGACACTGGCCGGCCACTGGCCTGTGCTGACACACGGCCCCCGTCTGGAGGCCTGAGACGGCTCGTGTGCATCTGCTCCTGGTCTCTGGATCGGGACCCGGGCTCGGCTTAGCCTCTGCTCAGGGTCGCACAGGCTGCGGTCAGAAGGCGGGCTGGAGCGTGTTCTCATCTGAAGGCTGGTCTGGGGAGAGGGCGCTTCCTAACTGGTCCCGGCAGCCCGGGGCCCGGCGGCGGGCGCCCTCAGCTCCTGCAGCCGCTCCCCGGCCAGGCTCTCCCACAAGCCCGCCTTTCAGCAGGCCAGCGGGGCCTGTCGTCACAGCTGCTGTATTCCACTGCCAATTTTTTTTTTTGGCCACATGGGGCCTTGCTCCCTGGCCAGGGGCTGCACCAGGCCCTCGACAGTGGAAGTGTGGAGTCCCAACCACTGGGCAACCAGGCAGCTCCTCGTGGTGTTGTTCAGTCACTGAGTCGCGTCCAGCTCTCTGTGACCGCGCGGGCTGCAGCCGCCAGGCTTCCCGTCCTTCCCCATCTCCTGCAGTCTGCTGAAGCTCACGTCCACTGAGTCCGTGGTGCCATCCCGCCGTCTCGTGCTCTGCCGCCCCCTTCTCCTCTGCCTGCCGCTTTCCCAGCATCAGGCGCTTCTCCAGGGAGTCGGCTCTCCGCGTCAGGCGGCCAGGGGACGGGAGCCTCAGCCTCAGCCTCCGGCCTCCCGGTGGACAGTCGGGACTGGTTTCCCCGAGGAGGGACTGGTTCGATCTCCTCGAGTCCAAGGGGCTCTCAGGAGTCCCCGTAGCTGCTTAGAAACTTGACACAAGTCCCGGCCGCACGCCGGGGGAGGGAATCGCGCAGGCGCGGGGTCACCTCAGGCCGCCTCGGACGGGGCTCCAGCGGCCAGTTCAAGGGGAGCGTGCGGAGGGCGGGCCTGGCCGGGAGCGCGGAGGCGACCGGGTGGCACTGAAACCGCGCCTGGCCGGGTCGCGCGGCGGTGCACGTGGCTGCAGGTGGTCCCTGGAAACACTGCCCTTTACCTGGTCTACCCTTTTCTTGTTATGTTTAAAGCAACGGCTGTATGAAAGCATAATCTCAATTCATAAAGTTCACTCGTGCAAACCGATTCCCTGGTTTTGGATCTATTCACAGATACATGTGACCGTTGCCGCAATCCATTTTAGAACATTTTTCTTCTTTAAAAATTGTATTTAATTTTGGCTTTGTCTCCATGGCCGTGCGGGCTGTTCTCTGGGTGTTGCTCCCTGGTCGTGGTGCGGGACGTCTCCCTGAGGCGGCTTCGCTGCGGCCCACGGGCTTCGTGGCTCCGAGATATGTGGGGTCTTCCCAGCCCAGGGATCAAACTCGAGTCTCCGGTGTGGGCAGGCGGATTCTTATACACTGGACCACCCAGGAAGCCCCTGAAACTCTTTCTTTCTTTTTTTTTTTTAATTTTTGAAGTCTGCTTTTTAAGCCTAAAACTTTTTGAAAATGAAAAAATCTTAGTTGCTGACATGCACAGACAAAAAGACTGGAGAAAGCCAGATGATCTACTGCACGGGGACACCCTCTGGGGCCCAGACGGAGGGGAGAGAGCCGGGACCCTCCCCATGGGCCCAAAGTTTAAGGAAATGCCCAAATACCCAAGATCAAGAGAGAGGGTCGCTTGGTGCAGTCTTGGACGTACCCGGCGCGCACGCAGGGGAAAGCTCACCGCGCCGCGGGTCCTCGTTCCCGGCAAAGGCAACACCAGAGGCTGGGACGAGGACGAGAGAGGGGCGGTGAGAGGCTGCCATGCGGGAGCCTGTCTTGATGTACAGGCTGTTTGATCGGGCAGGGAGGGCTTAGTGTTCATTTTAATTTCTTTAATTGAACTTTTTTTCTTCTTCTTCTTCTTTTTTTGTTCTTATAATTGAGTTTTGATTACAGAAAATACTGTGGGTCTTTAAGGGTGTGCCCGGCGGCGCTGCTGGTGGCGAGCCCGCCTGCCAGGGCAGGAGCCGTCCGTGGCTCGAGCCCCTGGAGACGGAGGTGGCCCCCCTCCAGGGTTGCTGCCTGGGGGGGCTGGCGCATGGGGGGGAGCCCGGCGGCTGCCCTCGGACGCCACCGAGCGCACAGATGCCACTGCCGCCGCCGGGCCGCGCTGCGCTGGCCTCGGTGAACAGCGGGGCGCCTCGGACACGCACACCCCCGCTCCTTCCCGGGCTCTGTCTCCACACGGTCACTGCGGACCACGGACGGGGTCCCCAGCGCCGCTCGGCCCACCCTTGTCGGCAGGCTCTTTTCTGTGTCTCTGTCCCCCGGCGTGTGTCTGTCCCTCTGGACCCCTGTGACGGAGGTGACCGGTCCCCCTGAGGCCGGCGTTGCATCACGGCACCCCGGCGGGGCCCGGCTGCTCCTCCAGGCTCTGGCCGGCGCTCGGGGCGCCCTGGGGACGCACTGGCGTCTCACCCAGCCGCCCGCGGCGCGCCCGGAGGCTGGAGGCGGGTGCTGCCCCTGCCTCGCCCGCCACCTCCGCTCGGTCCTCGGAGGCCCCGGCTGAGTCCTTCGATGTGTGAGCCCGTGCTCAGTCGCGTGTGACTCTGTGACCCCGGGGGCTGTCACCCGCCGGGCTCCTCTGTCCGTGGGACGCTCCAGGCAAGAACACTGGGGTGGGCTGCCATCGCCTCCTCCGGGGCGTCTTCCCACCCCAGCGATCGAAGCCACGTCTCCTAGGTCTCCTGCACTGGCAGGCAGAGTCCCTATCGCGAGCGCCCCTGGGACGCTGGAGCCCTTCCCTGGGAAGCCCCGCGGGCACTAGACCCTCCTGACACGTGGAGACAGAGCGGGAGCGGGCTGACCGGAGGCCCTGATTTCTGGGCTCAGGCTAGAAAAGCCCCGGACCACCTGGGCGTGGCGGGGGACCTTCACGGGGTGACTTGCCCCGTGTCACGCACCGCTGCCTGGCTGGGACGCGCGTCGGGGTCTGCCGTCTCTGTGTTTTGGGTGCAGGGTCTACAGCCCTGTTTTCAAGGTTTTTCTCTAACGTTTCCCTTTCCTTTTTACATTTACTTATGGCTGTTGGCGAGTGCTGGCGCGTGGGGGCGCCTCTCTGGTCGCGGCGGGTGGGCTTCTCGCTGCAGCGGCCTCTCCCGTTGCAGAGCTCAGGCTCTGGACGCTCCGCTCCGTAGCTGTGAGGCAGGGGCTTCGTAGCCCCTTGGCATGTGGCGTCTTCCCAGCTCGGAGATCGGACCTGTGTCCCCCTCATTGGCAGGCGGATCTTCTCCACTGTACCCTCAAGGGAGCCCGCGTGGATCTGCTTTTCCACGTCTTTGCCTAGTTGGGTTATTCATGATCTTGCTCTACCGGAGCTCCTTGTTGGTTAGACAGTCTGTTTGTTCAAGTATTTACTATTTTTATTTGGCCGCACCGGGTCTTCGTTCTGGTTTGCGGGATCTAGTTCCCTGATCAGCGGTCAAACCCAGGCCCCCTGCCTGGGGAACACGGCGTGCCAACCCCCGGGCCGCCACGGAAGGCCCCGTCCTGTCTGAACTCCCCGGCTGCCCCTCCCCCAGCTCTTCCCGCTCCAGCCCGCGTCCCGGCACCGGCTTCAGATCTCAGACCCGAGCAGATCCTCCTGGCAGTTTTCACAGGTCATCCTGGGAGCCGAGGTCCGCGTCTCCCGCCTCCTCATTTCTCCGGCCTGACTGCCACGCGGTCTCGGCAGACCTGCCCGGGTGTTCTCACGTATCTCTCGGCCCGGGTGGTAACTTATCCCCCGACGCCGCTTTTAGACAAACAAGCCGGGCCCCTCCCGCCCCGGCGTGCTCCCAGCCGAGGTCGCCCAGTGGAGCCAGCGCCTTGCTCTCTCTGCTGTCTCTTATCTCCCTCCTTTCACTCTGCTTTTGTATTCCACCCCCGATCTTGGCAAAAAGCAAAAATGAAGCAAACTCTAGACGATATTTGGCCGTCGGAGATTAGGGGCGCGAAGGATCCTCCTGAATCTTCCACCCGCTCTGCCTCTGTCCGCAGTAAAACACCTGCTTGCCCGAGCCCGGTGACCTCCGTGCCATCCGAGAGAGCAGGCGAGACATCCAGACAGGTGTGTTTCTTCATCTGCCTAACACCAAGTAACTTGTCTAAGCTGATTTTATTTTTAAATCCTAAATGGACTTTATGTCTGTCTTTTTTTGGCTGCACCCTGAAGCATATGGGATTTTAGATCCCCGACCAATTGAACCCACGCCTCCTTTCTATGGAAACATGGAGTCCTAACCCTGGATCACCAGGGACGGTCCCTGAATTTTACACCTTTTTTAAAAAACATTTTTATGTATTTTATTATTATTTTTGACTCTTCTTGGTTTTCACGGCTGCCACAGGCTCTTCTCTAGTTGCAGGGAGTGGGGGCTCCTCTCTCGTTGAGGGGAGCAGGCCTCTTGTTGCGGTGACGTCTCTTGTTGTGGAGCTCAGGCTCCAGGGCACACGGGCTTCAGGAGTGGCGGCTCCGAGGCTCTAGAGCCCAGGCTCCCTGGCTGTGGCTCACGGGCTTCGTGGCTCCGTAGCCTGTGGGATCTCCCGGATCAGGGATCCCTCTCCTGTACTGGCAGGTGAACTGTTTACCACTGAGCTACCAGAGAAGCCTGAGGGTCTCTTGCTTACGGCGGTGGGAGGCAGTGGCCATGAGCCTCTCACCCCCCAGCTCTTCCCGCTCCAGCCCGCGTCCCGGCACCGGCTTCAGATCTCAGACCCGAGCAGATCCTCCTGGCAGTTTTCACAGGTCATCCTGGGAGCCGAGGTCCGCGTCTCCCGCCTCCTCATTTCTCCGGCCTGACTGCCACGCGGTCTCGGCAGACCTGCCCGGGTGTTCTCACGTATCTCTCGGCCCGGGTGGTAACTTATCCCCCGACGCCGCTTTTAGACAAACAAGCCGGGCCCCTCCCGCCCCGGCGTGCTCCCAGCCGAGGTCGCCCAGTGGAGCCAGCGCCTTGCTCTCTCTGCTGTCTCTTATCTCCCTCCTTTCACTCTGCTTTTGTATTCCACCCCCGATCTTGGCAAAAAGCAAAAATGAAGCAAACTCTAGACGATATTTGGCCGTCGGAGATTAGGGGCGCGAAGGATCCTCCTGAATCTTCCACCCGCTCTGCCTCTGTCCGCAGTAAAACACCTGCTTGCCCGAGCCCGGTGACCTCCGTGCCATCCGAGAGAGCAGGCGAGACATCCAGACAGGTGTGTTTCTTCATCTGCCTAACACCAAGTAACTTGTCTAAGCTGATTTTATTTTTAAATCCTAAATGGACTTTATGTCTGTCTTTTTTTGGCTGCACCCTGAAGCATATGGGATTTTAGATCCCCGACCAATTGAACCCACGCCTCCTTTCTATGGAAACATGGAGTCCTAACCCTGGATCACCAGGGACGGTCCCTGAATTTTACACCTTTTTTAAAAAACATTTTTATGTATTTTATTATTATTTTTGACTCTTCTTGGTTTTCACGGCTGCCACAGGCTCTTCTCTAGTTGCAGGGAGTGGGGGCTCCTCTCTCGTTGAGGGGAGCAGGCCTCTTGTTGCGGTGACGTCTCTTGTTGTGGAGCTCAGGCTCCAGGGCACACGGGCTTCAGGAGTGGCGGCTCCGAGGCTCTAGAGCCCAGGCTCCCTGGCTGTGGCTCACGGGCTTCGTGGCTCCGTAGCCTGTGGGATCTCCCCGGATCAGGGATCGAACCCGTGTCTCCTGTACTGGCAGGTGAACTGTTTACCACTGAGCTACCAGAGAAGCCTGAGGGGTCTCTTGCTTACGGCGGTGGGAGACGTGGTGAGAGGCTGGCCCCGAAGCAGTGACCGTTCCTACTCTGGTTTATCCAAGAGTCAGAAATCTTGATCTCATAAGCGAGACAACCCCGGCTTGAACCGTTCTAGCAAAGTCTGGCTCCTGTGCCTGGGCAGTCTGGGGGTAGACCTGGCCCCAGGCAGGGCTGGGTCACTCTGTCCTGTCCCCTGAGGTCCCTTCTGGCTGTGCCCCCTACATCCATCTGGCCTCTTCCTTCAAAATTGACCTCATCCTCCCTGCTTCCTCTTGGAAGCCCCGATGGCAGCCAGTGGCCCCCAAGCCGCGGGTGCTTAGGAGCCCACCGGGAAGAAGGCTGCCGCCTCCGTAGTGAGCTGTGTGAAGGTGTTAGTCCTGCCCATTCTTTGTGACCCATGGAGTGCAGCCCGCCAGGCTCCTCCGTCTGGGGACCTCTCTGAGCAAGAACGCTGGGGTGGGTCGCCATTCCCTTCTGCAGGGGGTCTACCTGACTCAGCGAGTGGACCCCGGTCTTCTGCAGGCGGATTCTTTCTGGGCCACCAGGGGAGTCCCTGTGAAATCGATCACGTCCTATTTTTGGCCTACGAAAGTGGCAATTTTACACCGCTGAAATTCAAAGAAGAGAGTTGGTTGGACCGCAAGCCTTTGAAAGGCCAAATCACTGCTGTGGGTGAAGGTGTGATGGGCAGACCTGCGTCCAGTGTGGGCCCGTCATCAACAGGGACGGAGAGCTGGGCGCTGTGACTGACCAGTCACTACTGGGATTAGCCCGGCGGGGGGGGCGTCATGACCGCGGCGGGCCTGCTCCTCCCAGAAAGAAGAATCAAGGATTCTGGGAAGACAGAAAGACAGGTCGTTCATGTGCCGTGGAGAGTTAGAACCAAAGGGACAAAGCGGATCAGCAGCCAGGCGGAAACTGAGGCCTGGAGAGGGCCCTGCCCCGCCCTGGGGAACTCAGCCAGCTGGAGCCGGAGTGTGGTCCCCGGCCTTGTGGTGACCAGCGGGGCTCGTGCCGGACCGGCGGGAGGCGCGGGGACAGGGCAGCTTCCCTCTTCGAGGCGCACTCCTGCCAAGACGCTCAGGGCGCCGCTCGACAGCCAGCGGGCCCTGGCGGAGGGAGCAGGGCGCGGCGCGGCTGGCCTCGGTTTCTTGCGGCGGCCTCTCAGGGCTGATCCAGGGCCCTCGGAGGCTCCAGGGCGGCCAGGCTCCTGCCCGCTCCGGCTTCTAGAGGCGCCGCCTCCCCGGCTCGCGGCCCCCTCCGCCCTCACAGCCAGCGCGCAGCAACCCCGTCTCTCTGCCTCGGACCCTCCGCCTGCCTCCCGTGAGGACCCGGGCTGACGCTGGCCCCCGGGGCGTCCAGGATCGAGCCCTCTCAGGGACCTCGGGCCCACCTGCACAGCGCCCTCGGCCCCGTGACCTCCCCAGGGGCCCAGGGCCGGGGCGGGCGTCCCTGTGGGACCTCACCGTGCCTGCTGTGGGTCCAGGCAAAATGCCGCTTCTGTGGAAGCACCTGGCCCGCCGTCGGGTGTTTTGGACCGGGCGCTGCATTCCCTGAGCTCCGCGGGGCTCCAAGGCAGATCGGGGAACGTGATGTTTACTCAGCGAGTGGACCCCGGTCTTCTGCAGGCGGATTCTTTCTGGGCCACCAGGGGAGTCCCTGTGAAATCGATCACGTCCTATTTTTGGCCTACGAAAGTGGCAATTTTACACCGCTGAAATTCAAAGAAGAGAGTTGGTTGGACCGCAAGCCTTTGAAAGGCCAAATCACTGCTGTGGGTGAAGGTGTGATGGGCAGACCTGCGTCCAGTGTGGGCCCGTCATCAACAGGGACGGAGAGCTGGGCGCTGTGACTGACCAGTCACTACTGGGATTAGCCCGGCGGGGGGGGCGTCATGACCGCGGCGGGCCTGCTCCTCCCAGAAAGAAGAATCAAGGATTCTGGGAAGACAGAAAGACAGGTCGTTCATGTGCCGTGGAGAGTTAGAACCAAAGGGACAAAGCGGATCAGCAGCCAGGCGGAAACTGAGGCCTGGAGAGGGCCCTGCCCCGCCCTGGGGAACTCAGCCAGCTGGAGCCGGAGTGTGGTCCCCGGCCTTGTGGTGACCAGCGGGGCTCGTGCCGGACCGGCGGGAGGCGCGGGGACAGGGCAGCTTCCCTCTTCGAGGCGCACTCCTGCCAAGACGCTCAGGGCGCCGCTCGACAGCCAGCGGGCCCTGGCGGAGGGAGCAGGGCGCGGCGCGGCTGGCCTCGGTTTCTTGCGGCGGCCTCTCAGGGCTGATCCAGGGCCCTCGGAGGCTCCAGGGCGGCCAGGCTCCTGCCCGCTCCGGCTTCTAGAGGCGCCGCCTCCCCGGCTCGCGGGCCCCTCCGCCCTCACAGCCAGCGCGCAGCACCCCCGTCTCTCTGCCTCGGACCCTCCGCCTGCCTCCCGTGAGGACCCGGGCTGACGCTGGCCCCCGGGGCATCCAGGATCGAGCCCTCTCAGGGACCTCGGGCCCACCTGCACAGCGCCCTCGGCCCCGTGACCTCCCCAGGGGCCCAGGGCCGGGGCGGGCGTCCCTGTGGGACCTCACCGTGCCTGCCGTGGGTCCAGGCAAAATGCCGCTTCTGTGGAAGCACCTGGCCCGCCGTCGGGTGTTTTGGACCGGGCGCTGCATTCCCTGAGCTCCGCGGGGCTCCAAGGCAGATCGGGGAACGTGATGTTTATCGCCGCTCCCCCGGGCTGCCAGCCGCTGGATGAGGTTTCTGCGCCCTCCGCGGAGGCCGCGCCGGGGCACAAGGGCGCTGGTGCGTGTCCAGCCCGCAGTCTGCGGGCTCAGAGGCGGGGCGGGGCTGCGGGTGGCCTGGCCTCTCCTGGGCTTCCTCGTGGGGGGGCCTCCCCTTTCTGGACGTGTCTCTCTGTGAACAGTTTTCCCGTCTCACCTCTCCGCTTCTGGCACGTGTTGGTTCCTCTCTCTTTTCTGTCTTTACTGGGAGACGCTATCCATCGTGGACGCGGCGGGTGGACGGGTGGACGGCGCCACTGAGTCCGTGGACAGGAGTCTGAGCTCCGGCAGGTGGGACCCTGGCAGGGCTGTGGGCCACGGGCCACAGACAGTTGGACACAACTGAGCAACTGAACTGACCGACGGACACACAGTGTAAAAGTCACCTCTTCACCGTTTCCAAGCGCGCAGCTCGGAGGCTCTGAGCACACTCCCACTGCTGTGCCACCAGCCCCACCACTGTCTCCAGAACCTTCTCTCCTTCCCACACGGAAGCTCTGTCCCCAGGAAACACGCACTGCCATCTCCTCCTCAGCCCCCGGCCTCACCATTTACTCCCTGTCTCTGTGGATCTGACCCCTCTGGGGCCTCCTGTGAGTGGAGTCAGACCCTGTGTGTCCTTCTGTGTCCGTTTCTCTAGGCTCCAGGGCGGCCAGGCTCCTGCCCGCTCCGGCTTCTAGAGGCGCCGCCTCCCCGGCTCGCGGCCCCCTCCGCCCTCACAGCCAGCGCGCAGCAACCCCGTCTCTCTGCCTCGGACCCTCCGCCTGCCTCCCGTGAGGACCCGGGCTGACGCTGGCCCCCGGGGCGTCCAGGATCGAGCCCTCTCAGGGACCTCGGGCCCACCTGCACAGCGCCCTCGGCCCCGTGACCTCCCCAGGGGCCCAGGGCCGGGGCGGGCGTCCCTGTGGGACCTCACCGTGCCTGCTGTGGGTCCAGGCAAAATGCCGCTTCTGTGGAAGCACCTGGCCCGCCGTCGGGTGTTTTGGACCGGGCGCTGCATTCCCTGAGCTCCGCGGGGCTCCAAGGCAGATCGGGGAACGTGATGTTTATCGCCGCTCCCCCGGGCTGCCAGCCGCTGGATGAGGTTTCTGCGCCCTCCGCGGAGGCCGCGCCGGGGCACGAAGGCGCTGGTGCGTGTCCAGCCCGCAGTCTGCGGGCTCAGAGGCGGGGCGGGGCTGCGGGTGGCCTGGCCTCTCCTGGGCTTCCTCGTGGGGGGGCCTCCCCTTTCTGGACGTGTCTCTCTGTGAACAGTTTTCCCGTCTCACCTCTCCGCTTCTGGCACGTGTTGGTTCCTCTCTCTTTTCTGTCTTTACTGGGAGACGCTATCCATCGTGGACGCGGCGGGTGGACGGGTGGACGGCGCCACTGAGTCCGTGGACAGGAGTCTGAGCTCCGGCAGGTGGGACCCTGGCAGGGCTGTGGGCCACGGGCCACAGACAGTTGGACACAACTGAGCAACTGAACTGACCGACGGACACACAGTGTAAAAGTCACCTCTTCACCGTTTCCAAGCGCGCAGCTCGGAGGCTCTGAGCACACTCCCACTGCTGTGCCACCAGCCCCACCACTGTCTCCAGAACCTTCTCTCCTTCCCACACGGAAGCTCTGTCCCCAGGAAACACGCACTGCCATCTCCTCCTCAGCCCCCGGCCTCACCATTTACTCCCTGTCTCTGTGGATCTGACCCCTCTGGGGCCTCCTGTGAGTGGAGTCAGACCCTGTGTGTCCTTCTGTGTCCGTTTCTCTCACCCAGCATCACGGCCTCGAGGCTCATCCACGTTGTAGCAGGTGTCAGAGCCTCTTCCCTTTTCAAGGCTGAGTAGCACTCCACGGTGTGGAGGGACCACGTTTGTGTGTCGTTTACCGGTGGACACTCGGGTCGCCTCTGCCTTGGCCAGGGTGCGTACACTGCTGTGAATCTGAATGTGTGAGACCCTGATTTTTGTTCTTTGGGGTGTATGTGCTAAGAGTGGGATTACTGGAGCACGTGGTGGTTCTGTGTGTAGCTTTTGGATGACCCTCAGGACTGCCTTCCCGGCCGGCGGCACCATCCTGTGTTCCCAGCGAGAGCGCAGGACGGGGCTGACGGCCCCGCGTCCCGGCCAGCACCTGCCGTCTGCTGACGCCAGCCCTCCCAGGGGTGTGGACGAGCTCTGCCCTGAGCTCTCGCCCCCCGTGAGCCTGGTGGGTGAGCTGCACGGTCCGAGGTCCCCGTCTCCGTCCGGGACCGTCCTCGGCCCTGAGGTCAGTTGCATGTTCCGGGGTGTTCCGAGAGACCTGTGTGTCCACCAAAGTTCGCGTGTTGTGGTCCTCAGCCCCAGCGCCTCAGGGGGCGACCGCGTCTGGAAACAGGCTCTTTGTGGATGTGACTGGGTTAAAGCAAGGTCGCTCGGGTGCGCTGGAAGCCGACACCACTGCTGTCCTTCCAACACGGGGGCGCGCGGACCCTGGGAGACGGCGGGGGAGGTGTGCTGCCCCGGCCACGCGGCTTTGGAGGTCGGCAGCCGCCCGGATGCCCGGAGAGAGCCGGACGGGGCCTCCCCGCCGGCCACAGACCGTGCGGCCCTGCTGTCCTGGCTTGACCTCCAGCGCTGGGGCGCGCCACGCGTCTGTCGTGTTAGGCGTCCTGCTTGGGGTGCCGCCGTGTCATGACCCTTCCAGGAAGCTGACGACCAGGGGTGGTCCCCAAACCACCCTGGGGCTGGCGCTCACTAGACAGACTCAGGAACCACCCTGGGGCTGGCCGCTCACTAGGAACCAGGGGGAGCCATCTCCTCCTCAGCCCCGGCCTCACCATTCGTTGTAGTGGGAGTCAGACCCTGTGTGTCCTTCTGTGTCCGTTTCTCTCACCCAGCATCACGGCCTCGAGGCTCATCCACGTTGTAGCAGGTGTCAGAGCCTCTTCCCTTTTCAAGGCTGAGTAGCACTCCACGGTGTGGAGGGACCACGTTTGTGTGTCGTTTACCGGTGGACACTCGGGTCGCCTCTGCCTTGGCCAGGGTGCGTACACTGCTGTGAATCTGAATGTGTGAGACCCTGATTTTTGTTCTTTGGGGTGTATGTGCTAAGAGTGGGATTACTGGAGCACGTGGTGGTTCTGTGTGTAGCTTTTGGATGACCCTCAGGACTGCCTTCCCGGCCGGCGGCACCATCCTGTGTTCCCAGCGAGAGCGCAGGACGGGGCTGACGGCCCCGCGTCCCGGCCAGCACCTGCCGTCTGCTGACGCCAGCCCTCCCAGGGGTGTGGACGAGCTCTGCCCTGAGCTCTCGCCCCCCGTGAGCCTGGTGGGTGAGCTGCACGGTCCGAGGTCCCCGTCTCCGTCCGGGACCGTCCTCGGCCCTGAGGTCAGTTGCATGTTCCGGGGTGTTCCGAGAGACCTGTGTGTCCACCAAAGTTCGCGTGTTGTGGTCCTCAGCCCCAGCGCCTCAGGGGGCGACCGCGTCTGGAAACAGGCTCTTTGTGGATGTGACTGGGTTAAAGCAAGGTCGCTCGGGTGCGCTGGAAGCCGACACCACTGCTGTCCTTCCAACACGGGGGCGCGCGGACCCTGGGAGACGGCGGGGGAGGTGTGCTGCCCCGGCCACGCGGCTTTGGAGGTCGGCAGCCGCCCGGATGCCCGGAGAGAGCCGGACGGGGCCTCCCCGCCGGCCACAGACCGTGCGGCCCTGCTGTCCTGGCTTGACCTCCAGCGCTGGGGCGCGCCACGCGTCTGTCGTGTTAGGCGTCCTGCTTGGGGTGCCGCCGTGTCATGACCCTTCCAGGAAGCTGACGACCAGGGGTGGTCCCCCAAACCACCCTGGGGGCTGGCCGCTCACTAGACAGACTCAGGAACCACTCGCAGCTGCCGTGGTCGCAGTGGCCGCTGAAGATTCGCCGGAACGGTTAGCGGGATTAAGATTCTGGGCCAAGGGGCTTCCCTTGTGGGGCAGGACGTGGCCTCCCGCGCCAGTGGTCCTGCCTGGAGAATCCCAGGGGCCGGGCGCCTGTGGCCGCTGGCCGTGGGGCCGCACCGAGTCCGACAGGGCTGCCGGGGTTGAGCCGCGTCCTCTCTCTCCCGGATCCTCCTCCCCGGGGGCCCGCCCAGCACTGAGCTCCCCGTGCCTCACGGGAGGCTCCCTTTAGTTATCCACCCCATTTGCTTTTTTAAAATTATTTACTTATTTGGCTGCGCTGGGTCTTAGTTGTGGCAGGTGGGATCTAGTTCCCTGACCCGAGATTGAACCTGGGCCCCCTGCCTTGAGGACACAGAGTCTTAGCCACTGGACCATCCGAAAAGTCCCCATCCCATTTCTTTTTTAAAAAATTGTAATAGCATTCTGTTTAGCCCAACGTAGTCCAAATAGCTGTTAACATGTAGTCAGTATAAAGATGGTGAGATGGTTTACTGTCTCTCTCTCTCTCTCTCTCTTCATACTGTTTGGGAAACCCAGGGCGCGTTCGTTGCCATAGCAACCTTAGCTTGTTCCCCGTGCCGAGTGTCCTCTGTGTCAGGTTGTCGCTCAGGCCCTCAGTGGTGTCTGACTCTTCGTGTCCCGTGGACTGCGGCCCGGCTCCGGGGTCCGCGGGATTCTCCAGGCGAGAGCGCCAGCGCGGGTGGCCGCGCCCTCCTCGGGGCTCCCTTCCCAAGGGCCGTCCTCTCACTCCTGGGAGCCCCGCCCTCCTCGCGTCCCGCCGCCACCCCGCGGAGGGCGAGCACGTGCGGCTGGAGGCCGGGACGCAGGCGGGAGCCCCGGGACCCCTCCCGGCGCTCAGGAGCGGCGCCCGCCGGGCGTTGACGTGCGACACCCACCGCGGGCGCCGGGGCGGCCCTGGCTCCGGGGCGCAGAGCCCCCGAGACCGCAGCCCGCCGCTGGAGGCCGAGGCCCAAGTTTCTTTCTGTTTGGCGTTTAGAATGTTCTGCCTATTTAATGCTTACGCCCGCTGCATCGTTTTGTCGTTAAGTCACAGAGCGGGGGACTTCCCTAGCAGACCTGTGGTCAAGACGCCGTGTGTACAACGCACGAGCTACGGGTTTGGTCCCTGGTGAGGAGCGAAGACCCCAGGTGCCGGGTGGTGGCACCCTCCCTCTGCCCCCGGAGCAGTCATCGAGTATGAGGACGCGTCGGGGAAGCCAGGGCGTGGGCTCGCAAGCGCATTAGGAGACGCACGCGAGCCTCCTCGTGGACTATGGAGAACAACTCCAGTTCGCTCATCCGGCAGTTTTATTGGCAAAGACCAAAGTTTTGATGGCACACCCCAGAAGGAGGGATCTCTGCCCTCCTGGATTCCTCCCCCTTTCTCTTCCTGGTGCGTTTGCCTTCTCAGACGCTTCTTAAGGAAAGACAGAGAGCAGAGAGCAGGCCTGGGGTCCCACATGCTCCCGGGGGCACGGGCGCAGAGATGGGGCTTTGCTTGGGACGACAAAGAGCCCCGGACGTGGCCTTCTCTACGGGGACGCCAGGACCCCGGCAGCCGGCCTCGGAGCCTCGAGCGCTGTCTGGGGGTGGGAGGCCCACAGATGTGCGTCTCCCCCGGTGCCTGAAGCGCGGAGCTCAGAGCCTGTCCAGCTGGCCGCCTGGACGGAGCGTGGGTGGCGATGGCAGCGCCTCTGCCTGCGGGGTCTGGACGTGACGCCCGTTCACACTCAGGGCTGCCAGTGGCTCAGGCGGGCAGCAGCCTGCCTGCCACGCAGGGGACCTGGGTTTGGTCGGGGGCGGGAAAGAGCCCCTGGGGGAGGCAGGGAGCTCATTTTCATTCTCACCGGAAGAATCCCCCGGACGGGGGCGTCTGCGGCGACACTCTGTCCGTGTGGAGAGTCGGGCACAGGGCGTGACGCCCACGCTCCCCTCCACGTCCGCTGTCAGCCAGTCCGGTCCAGTCGCTCAGTCGCGGCCCCCTCTGCGACCCCACGGACAGCCGCCCGCCAGTCTCCCTGCCCCGCACCACCTCCCGGAGTCTGTCAGGCTCGTGTCCGTTGAGCCGGCGATGCCATCCGATCCCCTCGTCCTCTGCCGCCCCCTCTCCTCCTGCCCTCGGTCTCCCCAGCCTCAGGGGCTTTTCCAGGGAGTCGGCTCTCCGCGTCCGGTGGCCAAAGACTGGAGCTTCGGTTTCAGCCTCCGTCCTTCCAGTGAGTAGTCAGGGTGGGTTTCCTTTAGGATGCACTGGTTTCATCTCCTTGCAGCCCAAGGGACTCTCAAGAATCTTCTCCAGCACCACAGTTTAAGAGCATCAGGTCTTCGGGGCTCAGCCTTCTTTACGGCTCGACTCTCACATCCGTACATGACGACTGGGAAAACCATAGTTTTGACCACATGGACTTTGGTCGGCCGAGTGATGTCTCTACTGTTGAGGACACTGTCTAGGTTTGCCATAGCTTTTCTTTCCAGGAGGAAGCATCTCTTTTTTTTAATTTAAATTTCGGCCTCTTTTATTGGTTTCTTATTTATTTTCATTCATCTTTATTCTTTGGCCTGTGTGGGCCTCCCATTGCAGCGGCCTCTCTCATTGCAGAGCACCCGCTCTGCGCACATGCGCTCCAGAGCGCTGGCTCGTAATTGGACACACCGGTCCAGCCAGTCTGTGGCACGTGGGATCTTCCCAGGCTGGGGATCGAACCGGCGCCCCTTGCACTGCAAGGCAGTGTCCTTACCCACTGGACCACCAGGGAAGCCTCGGAAGCATCTTTCACTTTCATGGCTGCAGTCACCATCCGCAGCGATTTTGGAGCCCAGGAAAATAAAGTCGGTCACTGTTTCCACTGTTTGCCCATCTGTTTGCCATGAAGTGATGGGGCCGGATGCCATGATCGTGGTTTTCTGAATGTTGAGTTTTAGGCCAGGTTTCTCTCTCCTCTCTCACCTTCATCACGGGGCTCTTTAGTTCCTCTTCGCTCTCTGCTGTGGATGGCTTATCATACCTGCTACAATGGAAATACCGTGTAAATACGGGGTTGGCCAAAAGAAAAACATCTCACGGGAAAGCCTGAATGCACCTTGGGCCGCCCCAGTGTATACACACAGTGCAAAGGCTGTGTGAGTAGCTGTCGGCACGTGGTAAATTCAAGTTCTGCTTTTGACCTTTCTGAGATTTCCTCCCCCCTGAATATTTGCCATCTGCCGTTAGCGGACGCTGTGGGTATGGAGGGCCGGCTGTGGCTGAGCGCTGGGCCTGTGGGCACGAGAGGAGGCTTGGAGGACGGAGGTCGGGTTGATTGTGGACAGGTCGTGTTGCCCATGGGTGACGGCCGCCTGTGTCTACCTGGAGTTGAGGGGCTTCCCGAGATGTGGGGGCTTCCCTGGCGGCTCAGGTGATGGGAACCTGTCTGCAGGAGCCCTGGGCCTTATCCTTGGGTCGGGAGGGTTCCTTGGAGGAGAGGGTGACTGCCCACTCCGGCGTTCTTGCCTGGAGAATTCCACGGACGGGAGAGAGTGCGGGCTCCAGTCCATGGGGTCATAAGGAGTCGGCCGGGACTGAGTGACTAGCACACACGCACACGCAGATGTGGGGCTTCTGTGGCTAAAACAGAGAAATCCAGGAAAGCAGAGACTGGTGACCGCTGCCACTGTTGGCGGGATGTCTAGAGGGAGAGTCGAGAAGGGAGCTGGAAGTGCTTTCCAGGCCTGTGTGCAGCTCGGGGGCTCTCTGTGGCTGCAGGCCGGGCTGGCGGCCAGCAGGACATGGGCTCAGCCCCAGAGGCACAAGGACCAGCCAGCTCCCGGTCGCAGCTCCAGGTGAAGAGGCAGCCCGGCGCGCTCTCCTTCCCCGCCCCGCGCCGCTCGTGAGATCTTAGCTCCCCGACCAGGGACAGAAGGCCCGGCCCGGCCCCCGCCCGGAACCCTGCCGAGGCACTGGGCGAGACCCTGAGCACCCCTGGGATCCACTGTTTCCACTGTTTGCCCATCTGTTTGCCATGAAGTGATGGGGCCGGATGCCATGATCGTGGTTTTCTGAATGTTGAGTTTTAGGCCAGGTTTCTCTCTCCTCTCTCACCTTCATCACGGGGCTCTTTAGTTCCTCTTCGCTCTCTGCTGTGGATGGCTTATCATACCTGCTACAATGGAAATACCGTGTAAATACGGGGTTGGCCAAAAGAAAAACATCTCACGGGAAAGCCTGAATGCACCTTGGGCCGCCCCAGTGTATACACACAGTGCAAAGGCTGTGTGAGTAGCTGTCGGCACGTGGTAAATTCAAGTTCTGCTTTTGACCTTTCTGAGATTTCCTCCCCCCTGAATATTTGCCATCTGCCGTTAGCGGACGCTGTGGGTATGGAGGGCCGGCTGTGGCTGAGCGCTGGGCCTGTGGGCACGAGAGGAGGCTTGGAGGACGGAGGTCGGGTTGATTGTGGACAGGTCGTGTTGCCCATGGGTGACGGCCGCCTGTGTCTACCTGGAGTTGAGGGGCTTCCCGAGATGTGGGGGCTTCCCTGGCGGCTCAGGTGATGGGAACCTGTCTGCAGGAGCCCTGGGCCTTATCCTTGGGTCGGGAGGGTTCCTTGGAGGAGAGGGTGACTGCCCACTCCGGCGTTCTTGCCTGGAGAATTCCACGGACGGGAGAGAGTGCGGGCTCCAGTCCATGGGGTCATAAGGAGTCGGCCGGGACTGAGTGACTAGCACACACGCACACGCAGATGTGGGGCTTCTGTGGCTAAAACAGAGAAATCCAGGAAAGCAGAGACTGGTGACCGCTGCCACTGTTGGCGGGATGTCTAGAGGGAGAGTCGAGAAGGGAGCTGGAAGTGCTTTCCAGGCCTGTGTGCAGCTCGGGGGCTCTCTGTGGCTGCAGGCCGGGCTGGCGGCCAGCAGGACATGGGCTCAGCCCCAGAGGCACAAGGACCAGCCAGCTCCCGGTCGCAGCTCCAGGTGAAGAGGCAGCCCGGCGCGCTCTCCTTCCCCGCCCCGCGCCGCTCGTGAGATCTTAGCTCCCCGACCAGGGACAGAAGCCGGCCCCGGCGGCGACAGTGCCGAGTCCTCACCCCTGGGCCTCCAGGGAACACCCCCAGCTAGCACTCGGACGGCACTGGAGCGAGACCCTGAGCAGGGGACCCCTCAGACGGGCGGGATTCCTCACCTGCAGGAGATAACACACAGGCGCTGTTCTGGCGGCTGTGAGTGGAGACGTGTCAGAGCAGCAGCTGGCTAGCTCGCTTCCTCTGGCGGGGCCTGGCTGGCTGCCTCCTGCCTCGGGGCCTTGACACAGGCTGTTCTTATTTATGGACATCAGTGGCCTCCCCCAGGCCCTGGCTGGATTCCTGTTTACCCATCAGAACTCAGCTCACTCGTCCCTCCATCAGGAAGGAGGCCCCCGACCCCCTGTCTAGATCCAAGCGTCCGTTTGGCAGAACCCCCAAAAGCCCCGTGGACGCCCCGCTCCTTTCCAGCTGCCACTGTGGCCTCAGCGTGAACTTCACGTGCGTCTCCCGTCACTAAGATGTACGCTCTGCGAGCTGAGGATCCCCTCCGCCTCATCCCGGGCTGGGGACCCCGATCGGAGCCGCAGCCAGGCCTCCCCGTCGTGAATATCGGGTTGGCGGGGACGGTGAATGGAGCCTCTGTGCCGAAGGCTGACGAGCCACGGGGCCCCTCCGCGCCTCCCGATGGCGATGACAAGACAGCCCTGAGAACAGAGGGATCCTCAGAAAACCCCTGCGGGGGCGGGGCGCGGGGCTGAATGAACCGAGTGTGGGCGCCGGCCAGGGGCGGGGGCTGCCCATGAGCTCATCGCTGCGCTCGTGTTTCCAGCCCCAATCACGGACGTGGATCTCGCTGTCTTTGTCTCTGAAACATTTCATCGAGCGATTCTCAGAGCTTCTCTGGCTCCTCGGGAAGCTCAAGTCTAAGAATGAAGGGTGAGCGTTTATAGCCTTGCTGCCTGGCCAGCCCCGCACAGCTGCCCCTGCTGGCCGGCCCAGAGGATGGCCGTGAGGCGCGGGGCAGCTGTCCCCCGCCCGCCCGGACGCGTCTCGGTCAGACAGGACATTCCGGCTGGGCCCCAGGGTGGGGTTCCAGATTTAACAATAAACATGCAGCCCTCTCGAAGAAATGTGAATTTCAGACCAACAGCAAATACACGTTTGGGGGTGCTTCGCTGGGGGCGCCATGGTGAGCGGTCTGGACGCCCAATGCTGGGGGCCTGGGCCCCATCCCGGGTCGGGGAACTAGATCCTGCATGCCGCAACTAAGACCCAGCACAGCCAAATAAACAAAATACATTTTTTAAATACTTTTTTTTAGTACAAGTATGTTCCATAATTTGCACAAGACATATTAGGCACGGTTCTCTAGAAAAAGAAAACCAGTAGACTGGCAGGAAAGGCAGATGAAGACCAGAATGCGCTCGTGATCGTGGGAGCTGACAAATGCTGATTCGGCGGGCGGGCAGGGACCCTGGGAGAAGCTGACGAGGCACCTCGAGCCCCGCGGCGCCGGCCGGCAGAATTCTCGCGTCTTCGGAGGGGAAACTCGATCTTTTCTCTAAATGCCTTCAACTGATTAGATACGGCCCACCCGCATGGTAGAGGCTCATCTGCTCTGCTCAGCGCTGACTGATTAAATGTCAGTGACGTCTGCACAGCAATGATTAGAGTCATGTTTGGCCAAAACCCAGCCTCACGGCCTGGGCCGATGGACACAAGATCGGCCATCCTAGGACGTTTTTCTCGTTTTTTGTTTGTTGTGGCTGAGCGTGTCGCACGTGGGATCTTAGTTCCCTGACCAGGGATCAAAGCCGTGCCCTGTACTGGAAGCCCTGAGCCTTAACCACTGGACCACCAAGGACGTCTACAGGATTGTTGTTGATCTGAAATTCAGGTTTGATCAGGTGTATACGGCATTTTACAGGCTTCCCAGGTGGCGCGAGCCGTAAAGAACCTGCCTGCCAGTGCGGGAGACGTGAGAGACGAGGGTTGGGTCCCTGGATTGGGAAGGTTCCTCAGGAGGAGGAGATGGCAACCCATTCCAGTATCCTCGCCCGCAAAAGGCCGTGGACGGAGGAGCCCAGGGGGCCGCAGTCCCTGGGGTCGGCTTCCGAAGCGACTTGGCGCGCAGGGTATTTGATCTGAATCAGCGCCGTTCCCCAGAGCAGCACAGGCCCAGCGGGCACCTGCGTGGAGCCCCGCTGAGGGAAATCACTGGGGTCGTCCCCCCGTGTCCTCCGGGGTGCTGCGGGGGCCAGGTGTGAGCTGTTCTCTGCCCGGCGCGGGGCGGCCCAGTGGGGAGCAGCGTGGGCGTGACGAGGTCCACCTCTGCCGAGCGGCGAGGTGACGCGCGTCCTCGGGAGACAGGCTGCCCTGCAGGCGGGGACGCGGGGTTTGGAGGGAGGTCTGCTCAGGTCTCAGGCAGACGGAAGGGCCTCTTCCAGGGCAGCGGGCGGACGGATGCCCGGCTGGGGCCGAACACATCCGAGCCGCGTCCAGGTGCAAGGGGCAGAGGTCAGCCGGCTCACTGGCCTCGCTGGCGCCTGTCACAGGACGCTTCGGAGGCCGAGGTGCCAGGGTCCACTCGTCACCCTCCTGAGCTCTGCTCGCTGGGTGCGGGGAGCCTGAGACCCTGGGTCCTGAGGGGCAGGAAGCAGCCAGGCCACGGCGGGCGTTGTCTTCTGCCCACGTGACGGAGGAGGACACGAGAGGCCGGAGCTGCGAGGTCACGCAGCTGTTCTTACCTCTGTTGTTTCGGTCGCTCAGCTGTGTCCAGCTCTTTGTGACCCCAGGGACGGGAGCCCGCCAGGCCCCTCGGTCCGTGGTCTGCTACAGGCGTGGAGCCGGGGGTGGGCTGCCACGCCCTCCTCCAGGGAGCTTCCCAGCCCAGGGATCCAGCCCTCGTCTCTCAGGCCTCCTGCACCGGCAGGCGGGTTCTCTGAGGCCCCGTCCTCCCCGATAAAGAGATTTTAAAAAAGAAACAGCATTAACTGTTAGGACGGAGAGTCAGCCTGATGCTAACATTTTGCAGACTCGTAAAAATGCCATTGTTGTAAAACAGCTATATACGCCAATAAAAATTAACAAAATTAAAAAGAATAACTTAAAAAAGAAAAAGAGATTTCTCTGGAGATCCAGTGGTTAAGGCCTTCTTTCCCTTCCAGTGCAGGGGCTGCGGGTTCCATCCCTGGCCCTGGGATCCCACGTGCCTCACAGCCAGAACACCGGCACATACGACAGAAGTGACAGGGTAACAGATTCAATAAAGACTTCAAGACGGAAGCCCACGCGCCCCGAAACCTGGGCTGTGCAACAGGAGAAGCCCCGGCACTGAGAACCCCAAGCACCCCAACGGCGTAGCCCCACGCTCTGCAAACAGAGAAAGCCTGAGCGCAGCCGTGGAGACCCAGTGCGGCCAAAATAAACAGTTTTCACAAGAAAACTTAAGGGCTTCGGAGGTCCCCCGCGGGGGTGACGCGTCCTCGGGAGACAGGCTGCCCTGCAGGGGGGCGGTTTGGAGGGAGGTCTGCTCAGGTCTCAGGCAGACGGAAGGGCCTCTTCCAGGGCAGCGGGCGGACGGATGCCCGGCTGGGGCCGAACACATCCGAGCCGCGTCCAGGTGCAAGGGGCAGAGGTCAGCCGGCTCACTGGCCTCGCTGGCGCCTGTCACAGGACGCTTCGGAGGCCGAGGTGCCAGGGTCCACTCGTCACCCTCCTGAGCTCTGCTCGCTGGGTGCGGGGAGCCTGAGACCCTGGGTCCTGAGGGGCAGGAAGCAGCCAGGCCACGGCGGGCGTTGTCTTCTGCCCACGTGACGGAGGAGGACACGAGAGGCCGGAGCTGCGAGGTCACGCAGCTGTTCTTACCTCTGTTGTTTCGGTCGCTCAGCTGTGTCCAGCTCTTTGTGACCCCAGGGACGGGAGCCCGCCAGGCCCCTCGGTCCGTGGTCTGCTACAGGCGTGGAGCCGGGGGTGGGCTGCCACGCCCTCCTCCAGGGAGCTTCCCAGCCCAGGGATCCAGCCCTCGTCTCTCAGGCCTCCTGCACCGGCAGGCGGGTTCTCTGAGGCCCCGTCCTCCCCGATAAAGAGATTTTAAAAAAGAAACAGCATTAACTGTTAGGACGGAGAGTCAGCCTGATGCTAACATTTTGCAGACTCGTAAAAATGCCATTGTTGTAAAACAGCTATATACGCCAATAAAAATTAACAAAATTAAAAAGAATAACTTAAAAAAGAAAAAGAGATTTCTCTGGAGATCCAGTGGTTAAGGCCTTCTTTCCCTTCCAGTGCAGGGGCTGCGGGTTCCATCCCTGGCCCTGGGATCCCACGTGCCTCACAGCCAGAACACCGGCACATACGACAGAAGTGACAGGGTAACAGATTCAATAAAGACTTCAAGACGGAAGCCCACGCGCCCTGAAACCTGGGCTGTGCAACAGGAGAAGCCCCGGCACTGAGAACCCCAAGCACCCCAACGAAGCGTAGCCCCCACGCTCTGCAAACAGAGAAAGCCTGAGCGCAGCCGTGGAGACCCAGTGCGGCCAAAAATAAACAGTTTTCACAAGAAAACTTAAGGGCTTCCCTGGTAGCTCAATGGTGAGGCTGATGCAGGAGACGCAAGTTTGATCCCTGATCCGGGAAGATCCCGCAGGCTGCGGAGCCACGAGGCCCGTGGGCCACGAATATGGAGCCTGTGCTCTAGAGCCTCGGAGCCACAACGAGAGACGTCACCGCAACCAGGAGCCTGCTCATCTCAACGAGAGAGGAGCCCGCACTCCCTGCAACTAGAGAAGAGCCTGTGGCAGCAGTGAACACCAAGAAGAGCCAAAAATCAATACATAAATAAAATTAAACAGAAGAAGAGAAAACTTAAAAAAAAAAAAAACGGAAGCCGGGCTTCCCTGGTGGTCCAGTGGGTAAGGACACCACCTTGCAGTGCAAGGGGCGCCGGTTCGATCCCTGGCCTGGGAAGATCCCACGTGCCGCGGAGCAGCTGGCCCGATGTGTCCATTTACCGAGCCGGAGCTCTGGAGCGCATGCACCCAGAGCCGGCGATCTGCGACAACAGAGGCCACCGCGATGGGAGGCGCACACGGGCCAAAGAACAAAGACGGATGAAAATGATTAAGTGTAAGACCAATAGAAATGGCCAAAAAAAAACCCCCAAAATCAAAAATGGAAGCCACTGGGAGTTCCCTGGTGGTCCAGTGATTAGGACGCTGTCCGCGCTTTCCCTGTCACGGCCCTGGGTTCAGTCCCTGCTCGGGGAACTCAGATCCCACAAGCCGTGCGGTGCAGCCAAGAAAATCCCAAATCCAAGGCCATTAGTCAGCTTTCAAGCAGCAGGTGACGGCGGGCGGCGCAGCGGGTCCCTGCCTATGCCGCACCTGCACGCGTCGTGACTGAAGTCCGCACACCTGTTCCCTCCCGGGGTCTGTGGGTCGCGCGTCCACGCTCGCCTCGGGCGTGGGCGGCTGCGTCTGCACAGGAGGACCCTCACTGAGGGAGGAGGAACGCCCCAGCTCTGACCTGATCTTTGTGCCTCTGTTCTGCTGACCTCCAGGTCTCCGGGTCCGGAGCTGGCTGTCTGCACAGGTGCCGGAGCCCTCACTAGGGCAGCTACCCCCTTGCAAACAGAGAAAGCCTGACGCAGCCGTGGAGACCCAGTGCGGCCAAAAATAAACAGTTTTCACAAGAAAACTTAAGGGCTTCCCTGGTAGCTCAATGGTGAGGCTGATGCAGGAGACGCAAGTTTGATCCCTGATCCGGGAAGATCCCGCAGGCTGCGGAGCCACGAGGCCCGTGGGCCACGAATATGGAGCCTGTGCTCTAGAGCCTCGGAGCCACAACGAGAGACGTCACCGCAACCAGGAGCCTGCTCATCTCAACGAGAGAGGAGCCCGCACTCCCTGCAACTAGAGAAGAGCCTGTGGCAGCAGTGAACACCAAGAAGAGCCAAAAATCAATACATAAATAAAATTAAACAGAAGAAGAGAAAACTTAAAAAAAAAAAAAACGGAAGCCGGGCTTCCCTGGTGGTCCAGTGGGTAAGGACACCACCTTGCAGTGCAAGGGGCGCCGGTTCGATCCCTGGCCTGGGAAGATCCCACGTGCCGCGGAGCAGCTGGCCCGATGTGTCCATTTACCGAGCCGGAGCTCTGGAGCGCATGCACCCAGAGCCGGCGATCTGCGACAACAGAGGCCACCGCGATGGGAGGCGCACACGGGCCAAAGAACAAAGACGGATGAAAATGATTAAGTGTAAGACCAATAGAAATGGCCAAAAAAAAAACCCCAAAATCAAAAATGGAAGCCACTGGGAGTTCCCTGGTGGTCCAGTGATTAGGACGCTGTCCGCGCTTTCCCTGTCACGGCCCTGGGTTCAGTCCCTGCTCGGGGAACTCAGATCCCACAAGCCGTGCGGTGCAGCCAAGAAAATCCCAAATCCAAGGCCATTAGTCAGCTTTCAAGCAGCAGGTGACGGCGGGCGGCGCAGCGGGTCCCTGCCTATGCCGCACCTGCACGCGTCGTGACTGAAGTCCGCACACCTGTTCCCTCCCGGGGTCTGTGGGTCGCGCGTCCACGCTCGCCTCGGGGCGTGGGCGGCTGCGTCTGCACAGGGAGGACCCTCACTGAGGGGAGGAGGAACGCCCCCAGCTCTGACCTGATCTTTGTGCCTCTGTTCTGCTGACCTCCAGGTCTCCGTCCCTGTGTCCGGGCAGCCATGGAGCCTGCTGCCAGTGACGCACAGCTGGTGCCCGGAGCCCCCAAGGACGTCCCGGCGGCAGAGGCCGCGTGCTGCCGGGCAGGCCTCTCGGCCATGGTGGCCGCCAGCGTCATCCTCGTCACCCTCGGAGTCCTTGTCGGTGAGTGGCCACGGTGTGCATGGGTCTGCCCGCCAGGAGACGGGCAGAAAGATGCCCGGGAGTCGCTCAGGCATCCCAGAGCAAACGGTCGCGGGAGTGGGCCACGGAGCCAAGAGGTGACAGGGGCTTCCCTGGTGGTCCAGTTGGTAAGGACACCACCTTGCAGGGCAAGGGGCGCCCGTTCGATCCCTGGCCCGGGAAGATCCCACGTGCCGCGGAGCGGCTGGACCGATGTGTCCAATGACCGAGCCGGAGCTCTGGAGCGCATGCGCCCAGAGCCAGTGCTCTGCGACAACAGAGGCCACCGCGATGGGAGGTCCACACGGGCCAAAGAACAAAGACGGATGAAAACAGATAAATGAAAGACCAGTAGAAGTGGCCCGCCTGCCCCCTCCCTCCCCAACCCACCCCCTCGCCCCCAAAAAAGAGAAGGTGACAGGGCTGGGGGGCCCGGGGGTGGCTGGACGTAGAGCCAGGCTAGGCAGCGGGTGCCCGGGTATCGAGGTCAGCCCTGCAAATGCTTAGTGAAGACTCGTGGCCTCAGTGAAACGGAGACCGGTAGGGAGACGAGCTTTTTAAAAAGTCTTGAGAAATTGGGAAAGTCCCCCAGATACAAGAGACGAGCAGCTGTTAACCTCCTGACGTCACCAGTGGCTCCCCCTTTACGTCGTCTGTTGTGACTCTTTGGCATGCCGTGTGGCAGGCTGGCTCTTAGTTCCCCAACAAGGGCTCGAACCCACGCCCCTGCCTATGCCGCACCTGCAGCGTCGTGACTGAAGTCCGCACACCTGTTCCCTCCCGGGGTCTGTGGGTGCGCGTCCACGCTCGCCTCGGGGCGTGGGCGGCTGCGTCTGCACAGGGAGGACCCTCACTGAGGGGAGGAGGAACGCCCCCAGCTCTGACCTGATCTTTGTGCCTCTGTTCTGCTGACCTCCAGGTCTCCGTCCCTGTGTCCGGGCAGCCATGGAGCCTGCTGCCAGTGACGCACAGCTGGTGCCCGGAGCCCCCAAGGACGTCCCGGCGGCAGAGGCCGCGTGCTGCCGGGCAGGCCTCTCGGCCATGGTGGCCGCCAGCGTCATCCTCGTCACCCTCGGAGTCCTTGTCGGTGAGTGGCCACGGTGTGCATGGGTCTGCCCGCCAGGAGACGGGCAGAAAGATGCCCGGGAGTCGCTCAGGCGTCCCAGAGCAAACGGTCGCGGGAGTGGGCCACGGAGCCAAGAGGTGACAGGGGCTTCCCTGGTGGTCCAGTTGGTAAGGACACCACCTTGCAGGGCAAGGGGCGCCCGTTCGATCCCTGGCCCGGGAAGATCCCACGTGCCGCGGAGCGGCTGGACCGATGTGTCCAATGACCGAGCCGGAGCTCTGGAGCGCATGCGCCCAGAGCCAGTGCTCTGCGACAACAGAGGCCACCGCGATGGGAGGTCCACACGGGCCAAAGAACAAAGACGGATGAAAACAGATAAATGAAAGACCAGTAGAAGTGGCCCGCCTGCCCCCTCCCTCCCCAACCCACCCCCTCGCCCCCAAAAAAGAGAAGGTGACAGGGCTGGGGGCCGGGTGTGGCTGGACGTAGAGCCAGGCTAGGCAGCGGGTGCCCGGGTATCGAGGTCAGCCCTGCAAATGCTTAGTGAAGACTCGTGGCCTCAGTGAAACGGAGACCGGTAGGGAGACGAGCTTTTTAAAAAGTCTTGAGAAATTGGGAAAGTCCCCCAGATACAAGAGACGAGCAGCTGTTAACCTCCTGACGTCACCAGTGGCTCCCCCTTTACGTCGTCTGTTGTGACTCTTTGGCATGCCGTGTGGCAGGCTGGCTCTTAGTTCCCCAACAAGGGCTCGAACCCACGCCCCCTGTAGAGGACGCGCAGAGTCTTAACCACTGCACCACCGGGGGAGTCCCTCTCGCTGCCTGTTTGCTGCTACCAGGCTGTGCATATTACTGACCGTGAAACATACAAAGTGATGACCCACCGTGAGTGCTGTGGGCTGCAGCACACAAAGAAGGGCCTTTTTATGTCCGGGGAAGCGTCCACGGACCCCTGCCAACTGCACAGGGTTCCAGAGCTGCCCTGAGCCGCGACTCGGGGGCCCTGAGCCCCTGTGCTCTTTGGACCTCATTTAAATGACAAGTAAAATCCAGTTCCTCCCTCCCTGCCCGTGGCATGTCACGGGTGGCTCGTGGCCGCTGCCGGGCACGCTCAGGTCTAGAACCTTCACGGTTACCACGGGAGGGTCTGCTCCGAACTGGGCCCCCCCCGAGATCCGTTTCCTGGTTCTCCGTAGGGACGTGGAAGTCGCCTTTCATCCGTGAGATGATGATGTGACTGACAGTCTGGGCGGGGGACATGCCAAGTTAGGGCTTCCCTGGCGGCTTGAGCGGTGAAGAATCCGCCTGCGATGCGGGAGACCCGGGTTCTGTCCCTGGGTGGGGAGGGACCCCGGAGAAGGGCACGGCCACCCGCTCCAGCATTCTTGCCTGAGGACCGCGCGCACAGAGGGGCCTGCGGGCTGCGGTCCGCGGGGCCAGCAGTGGACACGCCTGGGCGGTGAAGCAGAGCGCGTGCCAGGATAATGTGGTGAAATGATAAGTGGGCAACCCAGTGTGGAATACATATGTTTTTTAATATTAAAAATATATATATACTTTAATATACACTTAAAATGTATAGGATGTCCCTGGTGGTCCAGTGGCTAAGACTCCATGCTCCCAGTGTAGGGAATCCGAGTTAGATCCCTGGTCAGGGAACTAGGTCCCAGATGCGGCAGCTGAAGACCCCAAGTGCAGCCAAATAAATATTTTAGAGAAAGATTAAAATAAAATGTGTATACTTGTGAAGGGTGGACTGGCTCAGAGCCTGGCGCAGCTGACAGAGGCCCTCTAGTGGCCGTGAGGTGAAGTGCGGGAACATTGGGCTCTCGTGCAGGGGTGCGTGCGTGCGTGTGTGTGTGTGTGTGCGTGCGTGCGTGCGTGCGTGCGTGCGTGCGTGCGTGTGTGTGTGTGTGTGTGTGTGTGTCCGTCCCCTCAGTACGCGTATTTGCACACCTTCCTTCTAGAAGCACAGGTACATTCCCGGCCAACAGGTAGAGCCGATTTCCAGCAGGACCTCTCGAGCCGAGGAAGGCTTTAAGAAGCACTTAAAATTTAAAAGCAGGGGCTTCCTTGGAGGCCCAGTGGGTAGAGTCCGCCTTGCAGGGCAAGGGGCGCTGGTTCGATCCCTGGCCCGGGAAGATCCCACGGAGCAGCTGGACCGATGCGTTCAGTTACGAGCCAGCGCTCTGGAGCGCATGCGCCTGGAGCCAGTGCTCTGCACTGCAGAAGCCACTGCAACGGGAGGCCCACACAGGCCAAAGAATACAGACGGATGAAAATAAATAAATTTTTAAAAAGAATAAAAGAGGCCAAAACTTAAATGGAATGATCTTTATAAAATTTAAAAGCAATTCTTAAATTACAATTCAAATGTGTCCCCTTCCCAGACTGCCCAGGCGTTTCTCTGGAGGTCCCGTTCTGCCCGGGCCGCGGCCGGGCCGCGTGTCCGTGTGCCTGGGGGCCCGTGGGCATTTCAGAGGGACAGCGTGAGGCCCATTTGAGGCCCAGAGCTTGAGCACTTGGGTCCACCCAGCAGGGTTCTTGTCATCTTTCTAAGCAGAGCGCGTGCCAGGATAATGTGGTGAAATGATAAGTGGGCAACCCAGTGTGGAATACATATGTTTTTTAATATTAAAAATATATATATACTTTAATATACACTTAAAATGTATAGGATGTCCCTGGTGGTCCAGTGGCTAAGACTCCATGCTCCCAGTGTAGGGAATCCGAGTTAGATCCCTGGTCAGGGAACTAGGTCCCAGATGCGGCAGCTGAAGACCCCAAGTGCAGCCAAATAAATATTTTAGAGAAAGATTAAAATAAAATGTGTATACTTGTGAAGGGTGGACTGGCTCAGAGCCTGGCGCAGCTGACAGAGGCCCTCTAGTGGCCGTGAGGTGAAGTGCGGGAACATTGGGCTCTCGTGCAGGGGTGCGTGCGTGCGTGTGTGTGTGTGTGTGTGCGTGCGTGCGTGCGTGCGTGCGTGCGTGCGTGCGTGTGTGTGTGTGTGTGTGTGTGTCCGTCCCCTCAGTACGCGTATTTGCACACCTTCCTTCTAGAAGCACAGGTACATTCCCGGCCAACAGGTAGAGCCGATTTCCAGCAGGACCTCTCGAGCCGAGGAAGGCTTTAAGAAGCACTTAAAATTTAAAAGCAGGGGCTTCCTTGGAGGCCCAGTGGGTAGAGTCCGCCTTGCAGGGCAAGGGGCGCTGGTTCGATCCCTGGCCCGGGAAGATCCCACGGAGCAGCTGGACCGATGCGTTCAGTTACGAGCCAGCGCTCTGGAGCGCATGCGCCTGGAGCCAGTGCTCTGCACTGCAGAAGCCACTGCAACGGGAGGCCCACACAGGCCAAAGAATACAGACGGATGAAAATAAATAAATTTTTAAAAAGAATAAAAGAGGCCAAAACTTAAATGGAATGATCTTTATAAAATTTAAAAGCAATTCTTAAATTACAATTCAAATGTGTCCCCTTCCCAGACTGCCCAGGCGTTTCTCTGGAGGTCCCGTTCTGCCCGGGCCGCGGCCGGGCCGCGTGTCCGTGTGCCTGGGGGCCCGTGGGCATTTCAGAGGGACAGCGTGAGGCCCATTTGAGGCCCAGAGCTTGAGCACTTGGGTCCACCCAGCAGGGTTCTTGTCATCTTTCTCTTTAGTTCCTTGAAGGAGAAAACAAACCATTTTTTAGACCTGCTTTAATCTATGTGTTCTATCTGTTGAATAAACAAATATCTAAATATCCATCTGGATGAATATTCATCCCAGTGAGTAGAGCTGGACCCAACTTTCACAGTGTACGTGGCAATGACTTCCATTTTTAAATTTAAAAAATAAAAAAATAGATGATTGCCCATGCTGCATGACTTATGGAGTCTTAGTTCCCCTGCCAGGATTTGAACCCAGGGCCTCAGCAGTGAAAAGGCTGAGTCCTTACCACTGGACCACTAGGGAATCCCCTACTTCTATTTTGAAAAATCTTTTGGCTTCACCGCATGGCATGTGGGATCTTATTTCCCCAACCAGGGATTCAACCAGAGCCCCTTGAATTGGCAGCTCAGAGTTTTAACTATGGGACCACCATGAAAGTCCTGTTTTCACTTTTTTTTTTTGCTTTTTTCCTTATACAGAGTTTTGTTGTTTACAGATATGGATAATCCCAAATGAGTCGTATGCATATCCCATCCCCCCAAGTTTTTAACTTTTTGTGATTATCATTTTTGACTGGTGGGTCCCTCTGCCAGTATTGTGTATATATTTTTTTCATGTATTTTTCACCCACCTTTGTTCTTCGGCCTGTGTGGGCCTCCCATCACAGTGGCCTCTCTCGTCATAGAGCGCCGGCTCTGGGCGCATGCGCTCCAGAGCGCTGGCTGGTAATTGGACACACCGGTCCAGCCGCTCCTTGGCATGTGGGATCCTCCCGGGCCAGGGATCAAACCGGTGCCCCTTGCCCTGCAAGGCAGACACTTTAGCCACTGGGCCCCCAGGGAAGCCCCCTGTGTATTTTTGACACTTAGAAATGCATGTCTTTGTGTGTACTCTGTAGGGTTGTATTTTTCACTTTAAAGCCTTTCGTGGCTGCTCTTTGCTGTTGCCTGCTTCCGACAGTTTCCAGCTCTTCCGAGCGCGGGGTTATGGGCGGGGTCTGAGGGCCCTGCTGCCCCTGACTGTGGCCGTGCCCCCTGCTGTACTTGGTGCCCCCTTTCAGGGAGCAGGTGCAAAGTGTCTCAGAGTTGAGGGAAGGCGTTCTGATTTCAGCCATTTTTGGCTGAGGTCCGCCCCGGACCCTGGGTCAGGCATTTCCAGGGAGAGCCAGCTTCCCTTTAAGAAAAACAGGACGCCTGGGGCTTTGCGCCGGACCTGGGGGCCTTCATGCTGGTGATGGGTGAGAGCCCATGAGAGGACAGTTAGTGATTTCCCGGATGGGCCAGAGGTTAGAACTTCTCCGTCCAATGCAGAGAGTGCAGGCCTGATCCCTGGCAGGGGAGCTAAGATCCCACAGGCCTGGCGATCAAAAAACCAACACAGAAAACAGAAGCAGTGTTATAGTAAATCAGTAAAACTCTAAAAATTGGTCTGAGTTAAAAGAAAAAAGATAAACTTAAAAAAAGCACTGTTAATAAGTCACTCAGCCCCCGCGCCAGCCCACAGCTGTTAGCCGGGGGCCCAGCCCTGGGGTGGCGGGGGCCTTGGCGGCCGGCGTGGCTGGGCGCTGCCCCTGCCGCGGGCGCTCTCACGGGGCCCTGGTCTCGCCCGCAGCCTCCCTCTCTACGCAGGGCCTCGACACAGAGCACACGGCCGAGCTGCACGGGATCCGGTTCGCCCCCAGCCTGCAGCAGGAGGCCTCGGAGTATTACCGCACGCTGACGCCCATTCTGGAAGCGCTGGTGAGGGTCTCCGGAGCTGGGGGGGCGGCCCAGGCTGGGAGGGGCCTGGGGGGTGAGCGGGGCAGGGCCGATGCCGTCCAGCACGCAGGAGAGGGCGGCATTTGGAGGAGCTGAGGTCTGCACGGTCCGTAGGTCTCCCTGGAAGACAGCAGCTCGCACGTCCGTGGAGACACCGCACCCTCCTGCGCAGCCGGGGGGTTCTGCAAAGGCGCAGCCGCGCGGGGAGGCCTGGCAGCTTGACCCCGAGGCTGGGAAGGATGGACGATCCTTCAACGTTTTAACATTGTGATGACATTGTACAACTCTGTGAATACATGAAGATCCATCTAACTGTACACTTTTAAAAGTTCATTTTTTTAAAGAAAAATTTGACCTCTTTTTTTTATTGGTCCTTCATTTATTTATTTTCATCCATCTGAATTCTTTGGCCCGTGTGGGCCTCCCATTGCAGTGGCCTCGCTCGCTGCAGAGCACCGGCTCTGGGCGCATGCGCTCCGGAGCGCTGGCTCCTAATTGGACACACGGGTCCAGCCGCCCCGCGGCACGTGGGATCTTCCTGGGCCAGGGGTCGAACTGGTGCCCCTTGCGCTGCAAGATGGACTCTTTACCTGCTGGACCACCGGGGGGAGCCTCCAGGTGCATTTTTACGGGAGGTGACTTACACCTCTCTTTTTTTTTGGCTGTACCTCGTGGTGTGCGCAACTTCCCTGACCAGGGATCAAACCCATGCCCGCTGCAGTGGAAGCCCAGAGTCTTAACCACTGGACCTCCAGGGAAGTCCAACAAGATCCATATGTGAAGTGGCACTTGGTAGCAGTCTGCTACCTCTTATCCCATAAGCGTCTGTCCCCAAAGGAGGCCCCGTCTCCCCGTCGGCAGTCCGGCCCAGCCCCGTGCTAGCCACTGACCGTGAGACGCCCCGGGCACCGGCCTGGTCTGGGGTCTCCCATCCGTGGACTCGCACGCTGTGCGTCCTCCTGGGAGTGCTTCTCTCCCCAAGCGTCGTGTGCTCAGGGTCCTGCACGTGGCGGCGAGGGTCAGGCCTGCCCTCTGCTCGTGGCCGAGGCTCCGGCGTGGAGGACACGGCCGGCGCCATCGTGTGCCGGTGGAGCTGTGTCCCAGGCCCGCCCGGGTAGCCCGGCCCGGCCCGCGCGCTCCGCGAGCTGACGGGGACGCGCGTCTCTCCCCGCCGCCCCGGCCGGGCGTCCGGGGGTCTCCCGCTCACCGCGTGTTTCCCTTGCAGTTTGTCAGCAGCTTCCAGGAGACAGAGCTGGAGGCCAGCTGCGTGGGCTGCACGGTGCTGAGCTACTGGTGAGTCCGGGCCTCCCGGGGCTGGGACCTCGGGGCCCCCGGGGCTGGCCGAGGAGTCCAGCGGGAGAGGCCCTGCGTCTCAAGGCCGGTGTCCTCCCCAGGGAGGGCAACGCCAGCGTCCTGGTGCGCTTCCAGCTGCACTTCCTGCTGCGGGCCCTGCAGAGGCCGCGCCCGGGCCTGGAGGAGCGGCTGCTGCGGCGGGGCCTCGGGGCGCGGCTGCAGGGCCGGGGCGTCCCCCTGGCCCCCTACGGCACCCTCGTGTCCGCCCAGCTCACAGGCGAGTGGCCCCAGGGACCGGGGGCGTCGGGAGGGCCGTCGCGGGGAGGGGCGCCGGGCGAGCGCCGCGTTCACCTCGAGGCACAGACAGACACGCGGGGCTTTGCCCTCAGGGGCAGAGAGCGGGCTGGGACCCGTCAGCATTTCCGTCTCTGCCACCCGCGGGCTCCTGTCGAGCCGCTCAGCCTGGCCGCGGGCGCTCAGAGCGGCAGAGCCTGTGTACACAGATGGCCACGTCCGTGCATCCGTAAAACTCTGTACCACAACCAGGGCCGGGCCGCACTGGGCCCCCGGGGCCTGTGTAGAGACAGCGGCCTCGCCAGCGCGGGTTTCTGGGCAGGTGGCGGCGTCTAGGTCTGCACCGCCCACCCTGGCCGCCACCTGCCCCGAGCGGCAGCCGAGCTTTCGCCGTGAGGAGCGGGTCCTGTCCTCGGGTTTCATCTCGGTCGAGTTAGAATTTACGTGGCTCCCAGGCGACGGCGCAGCTCCCTGCATTGCACTACGATGTCATCCGAGGCCTTCACCACTCGCCACATTACCTCTCTCTCCTTCCTGGGAGTGCTTCTCCCAGCTCGTGTGCTCAGGGTCCTGCACGTGGCGGCGAGGGTCAGGCCTGCCCTCTGCTCGTGGCCGAGGCTCCGGCGTGGAGGACACGGCCGGCGCCATCGTGTGCCGGTGGAGCTGTGTCCCAGGCCCGCCCGGGTAGCCCGGCCCGGCCCGCGCGCTCCGCGAGCTGACGGGGACGCGCGTCTCTCCCCGCCGCCCCGGCCGGGCGTCCGGGGGTCTCCCGCTCACCGCGTGTTTCCCTTGCAGTTTGTCAGCAGCTTCCAGGAGACAGAGCTGGAGGCCAGCTGCGTGGGCTGCACGGTGCTGAGCTACTGGTGAGTCCGGGCCTCCCGGGGCTGGGACCTCGGGGCCCCCGGGGCTGGCCGAGGAGTCCAGCGGGAGAGGCCCTGCGTCTCAAGGCCGGTGTCCTCCCCAGGGAGGGCAACGCCAGCGTCCTGGTGCGCTTCCAGCTGCACTTCCTGCTGCGGGCCCTGCAGAGGCCGCGCCCGGGCCTGGAGGAGCGGCTGCTGCGGCGGGGCCTCGGGGCGCGGCTGCAGGGCCGGGGCGTCCCCCTGGCCCCCTACGGCACCCTCGTGTCCGCCCAGCTCACAGGCGAGTGGCCCCAGGGACCGGGGGCGTCGGGAGGGCCGTCGCGGGGAGGGGCGCCGGGCGAGCGCCGCGTTCACCTCGAGGCACAGACAGACACGCGGGGCTTTGCCCTCAGGGGCAGAGAGCGGGCTGGGACCCGTCAGCATTTCCGTCTCTGCCACCCGCGGGCTCCTGTCGAGCCGCTCAGCCTGGCCGCGGGCGCTCAGAGCGGCAGAGCCTGTGTACACAGATGGCCACGTCCGTGCATCCGTAAAACTCTGTACCACAACCAGGGCCGGGCCGCACTGGGCCCCCGGGGCCTGTGTAGAGACAGCGGCCTCGCCAGCGCGGGTTTCTGGGCAGGTGGCGGCGTCTAGGTCTGCACCGCCCACCCTGGCCGCCACCTGCCCCGAGCGGCAGCCGAGCTTTCGCCGTGAGGAGCGGGTCCTGTCCTCGGGTTTCATCTCGGTCGAGTTAGAATTTACGTGGCTCCCAGGCGACGGCGCAGCTCCCTGCATTGCACTACGATGTCATCCGAGGCCTTCACCACTCGCCACATTACCTCTCTCTCCTTCACTTTGCTGCAGGAAGCCAGAAGGGGCCGCCGACAGAGAGAGACTTAAAATCAGGTATGTTCTGACGAATGGATAAAGATGTGGTATACACACACGCCATGGAAGACGACTCAGCCGTAAAAATAACAAAATAATGTCATTTGCAGCAACCTGGCTGGACCTAGAGACCCTCACACTAAGTGCAGTCAGTCGACAAAGACAACTACCACTGTGATGGTATCACTTATACGTGGAATTGAAAATATGTTACAAATAAACTTACCTACAAAGCAGACTCACATAGAGGACAGACGTGGGCTTGCCAAGGTGGAGGAGGGTCAGGGAGGGAAGGACCGGGAGTCTGGGATTAGTAGATGCAAACTGCTGCTTATAGGATGGATAAACAGTAGCTGTTAATAGAGTCAGTGTCCTGAGACAAAACATAATGAGAAACCATGAGAAGAAAACCTACGTGTCTAACCGAATCACTCTGCTCTACGGCAGAGTTGAACACAACATTGTAAATCAAACTATCCATCAGCTTTTAAACATCAGGGGTGTGTTTCCAGCTCTCAGGACCTCCCCGCCCTCTGCCCAGTTTTCTCGGGAACACCTAGAGAGGTTTCCTGAAGGCTCTTTAAGGGGCACAAAGGGCGTCCCTCAAACACAGGAAATGCTGGCGTTGTGCACCAGCCTGTTACGGAGGAGACGGAGCCACAGGGTGAGCAAAGGATTTAAAACTGAGGCACTGTGAGTTGTTCAAAGCCACGCATGATTAGGAGAAGGTATTATTCAAGAGATGAAATTTTGTTATCAAAAGACAAAAAACAATTTGGGGAAAGAAGGAGCAGCCACCTGGAATCTCATTGCTTTAAATATTTCGCGACTCTCTTGTTTCTGGGCAGGTGGCGGCGTCTAGGTCTGCACCGCCCACCCTGGCCGCCACCTGCCCCGAGCGGCAGCCGAGCTTTCGCCGTGAGGAGCGGGTCCTGTCCTCGGGTTTCATCTCGGTCGAGTTAGAATTTACGTGGCTCCCAGGCGACGGCGCAGCTCCCTGCATTGCACTACGATGTCATCCGAGGCCTTCACCACTCGCCACATTACCTCTCTCTCCTTCACTTTGCTGCAGGAAGCCAGAAGGGGCCGCCGACAGAGAGAGACTTAAAATCAGGTATGTTCTGACGAATGGATAAAGATGTGGTATACACACACGCCATGGAAGACGACTCAGCCGTAAAAATAACAAAATAATGTCATTTGCAGCAACCTGGCTGGACCTAGAGACCCTCACACTAAGTGCAGTCAGTCGACAAAGACAACTACCACTGTGATGGTATCACTTATACGTGGAATTGAAAATATGTTACAAATAAACTTACCTACAAAGCAGACTCACATAGAGGACAGACGTGGGCTTGCCAAGGTGGAGGAGGGTCAGGGAGGGAAGGACCGGGAGTCTGGGATTAGTAGATGCAAACTGCTGCTTATAGGATGGATAAACAGTAGCTGTTAATAGAGTCAGTGTCCTGAGACAAAACATAATGAGAAACCATGAGAAGAAAACCTACGTGTCTAACCGAATCACTCTGCTCTACGGCAGAGTTGAACACAACATTGTAAATCAAACTATCCATCAGCTTTTAAACATCAGGGGTGTGTTTCCAGCTCTCAGGACCTCCCCGCCCTCTGCCCAGTTTTCTCGGGAACACCTAGAGAGGTTTCCTGAAGGCTCTTTAAGGGGCACAAAGGGCGTCCCTCAAACACAGGAAATGCTGGCGTTGTGCACCAGCCTGTTACGGAGGAGACGGAGCCACAGGGTGAGCAAAGGATTTAAAACTGAGGCACTGTGAGTTGTTCAAAGCCACGCATGATTAGGAGAAGGTATTATTCAAGAGATGAAATTTTGTTATCAAAAGACAAAAAACAATTTGGGGAAAGAAGGAGCAGCAGCCACCTGGAATCTCATTGCTTTAAATATTTCGGCGACTCTCTTCCCTGCTGACTCACAGCTCGTGTGTCACAGAGCGTCGGCCTCTCTGTGGCCCCATGACCTGTCGCCCGCCAGGCTCCTGGGTCCGTGGCATTCTCCAGGCGAGAACGCTGGCGTGGGTGGTTCTTTCCTCCTCCTGGGGGTCTTCGCGACCCAGGGATCGAACCTGTGTCTCCGCGTCTCCCGCACTGGCAGGCGGACTCTTTTACATTTATTGAGCTTTACATCAGCGGTTCCCAGCTAGGGGTGGTCCTGCCCCCAGGGAGCCCTGGGTGATGTCTGGGGACATCTGTGGTCCTCACGCCTGGGGGGGGTCCTGGTTCGGTGGACCGTGGGGATGCTGTTCCCCACCCACAGTGCCCAGGACAGCCCCCACCCAGAGGGATGGCCCCAAGTGGGAACCTACACTTCAATGGCAGATTTTATGTTATGTGGGCTTTACTACCATTTAAAAAATCACTTTGCCTATTTCTTTTGAAAAACACGGGTGGCAGAGCTATGGCAGGACGCACATGCACGCATGTGCCCGGGCGGCGCGGCCCCGGCCCGGGTGCTGACGGGCGTGGGCGCGCGTCCTGTCTCTGTGTTAACTCTGAGCAGCTTATTTCAGCAAAAGAGAGACGAAAGCGGAGAAGGGGTGTTTCTCACGCTCGGGAGGCTCCACCCGGAGCGTGGGGTCTCCCTGCAGACGGGAGGGAGGGCGCGAGGTCCCGGACGCGGTCCGTCTGCCCGCAGGTCGCTGTCCAGGGCACGCCTTCTCCTGCGGGGACAGCCAGTGCGTGACCAAGGTGAACCCGGAGTGCGACGACCACGCGGACTGCGCCGACGGCTCCGACGAGGCCCACTGCGGTCAGTCGCCCGCCCGGCCACGCCGCTCGGCGCTGCTCTCTGGCCCGCGGGGCCCGTCACGCCCAGACGCGCGCCTGGCCGCCCCGGCGCCGGGCAGAGGGAGGGGGCGCCCCCGGGAAGCACGCGCAGGAGGCGGAGAAGGGAGACCGCCAGGGGTGCGGAGGGCAGAGCCCGCGGGGGAGACGGGCAGTGCCGGGCTGCTGAGCGGTCGCGCCCCACGCGTGTGGCCCCGTGGACGGTGGCCGACCAGGGGATCCTCCTGGCACGATCCTGGCGAGGGTGGCCATCTCCTTCTCCGGGGGATCCTCCCAACCCAGGAATCAAACCGCTGTCTCCTGCATATGCTTTACCGGCTGAGCTACCAGAGGAGCCCTGTCCGTGGTGGGGAGTCGCCAGAAAGATGTGAGGAAGGGAAAATTACCGCGGAAATGCCCTAAGAGTAGTCAGCGTAGGGCAACACCTTTGTAGCAATGCCAGCCCACGCCGTAAATAGGAACAGTTGTGTAGGGACTGGAAAGGAAGAGGGGACAATATCCTAATTTGCAGTGGGTATGAGTATCCAAATGAATCAACAGATTGACTGAAAGGATATTATAAAAATAAGACAGTCCGGCAATGAGGGGGAGATCAGTACTAACACACACAAGAGGACTGTTTTGGTCTATCTGAGTAGTCACAGGTTAGAAGACATAGTGAGAAAAATCCCACTGTTGATCAGCGTGTGCTCAGTTGTGTTGGACCCTCTGTGTCCCCCATGGAGCCCGCCAGGCTCCTCAGTCCAGGGGGTTTCCCAGCAAGACTACTGGAGTGGGCTGCTGTTTCCTCCTCCGGGGGATCTCCCCGACCCAGGGAGCGACCCCACAGCTCTTGCGTTGGCAGGTGGGCTCTCGCCACTGAGCCACCTGACCCACAGGGGCTCAAGCACGTGTCCCGTCTGTAGCGACCACTATAGACAGAATTAGAAAACGACGCTGCTGAAGGACCTAGACTAAACCAACAGAGACCTGGCGTCCCAGGAAGGCACAGGCATGAAAGACTTCGAAACGTACGAACTGCTTGGTGAGGGAGACGTCCTGGTTCCCGGACGTGGAGGGTAACACAGAGGTCGGGTCGCATAGGCAGGTGTGGCCGGGGGTCCCCGCGGCCCCCTCGCTGGGAGGACTCAGCAAACTCGGCAGAGCTGTTGCGTGTGGCCGTGGCTCCTTACGGCGAGGGCACGGACGGAGGTCCGCAGGGAGACGGCGCTCCGGCAGGCTCAGCTCAGGCTCAGCAGCTTCCGGTGGCGTCGGGCGAGCGTGCTCAGCCATCCTCCCAGAAGTCTAGGTGACGTTACACGCCGGTGCTTCCAGCACGTCTCGGGGGCCGGGGCGTGCGCCGGGGCTGGCCACCCAGGCAGGCGGCGCCCGGACAGCTGGCTCAAGTGGACGACGCCGCCGAGCCGCCTGGGCCCAGGGCAATTTACCCCGGCTGAGCTACCAGAGGAGCCCTGTCCGTGGTGGGGAGTCGCCAGAAAGATGTGAGGAAGGGAAAATTACCGCGGAAATGCCCTAAGAGTAGTCAGCGTAGGGCAACACCTTTGTAGCAATGCCAGCCCACGCCGTAAATAGGAACAGTTGTGTAGGGACTGGAAAGGAAGAGGGGACAATATCCTAATTTGCAGTGGGTATGAGTATCCAAATGAATCAACAGATTGACTGAAAGGATATTATAAAAATAAGACAGTCCGGCAATGAGGGGGAGATCAGTACTAACACACACAAGAGGACTGTTTTGGTCTATACGAGTAGTCACAGGTTAGAAGACATAGTGAGAAAAATCCCACTGTTGATCAGCGTGTGCTCAGTTGTGTTGGACCCTCTGTGTCCCCCATGGAGCCCGCCAGGCTCCTCAGTCCAGGGGGTTTCCCAGCAAGACTACTGGAGTGGGCTGCTGTTTCCTCCTCCGGGGGATCTCCCCGACCCAGGGAGCGACCCCACAGCTCTTGCGTTGGCAGGTGGGCTCTCGCCACTGAGCCACCTGACCCACAGGGGCTCAAGCACGTGTCCCGTCTGTAGCGACCACTATAGACAGAATTAGAAAACGACGCTGCTGAAGGACCTAGACTAAACCAACAGAGACCTGGCGTCCCAGGAAGGCACAGGCATGAAAGACTTCGAAACGTACGAACTGCTTGGTGAGGGAGACGTCCTGGTTCCCGGACGTGGAGGGTAACACAGAGGTCGGGTCGCATAGGCAGGTGTGGCCGGGGGTCCCCGCGGCCCCCTCGCTGGGAGGACTCAGCAAACTCGGCAGAGCTGTTGCGTGTGGCCGTGGCTCCTTACGGCGAGGGCACGGACGGAGGTCCGCAGGGAGACGGCGCTCCGGCAGGCTCAGCTCAGGCTCAGCAGCTTCCGGTGGCGTCGGGCGAGCGTGCTCAGCCATCCTCCCAGAAGTCTAGGTGACGTTACACGCCGGTGCTTCCAGCACGTCTCGGGGGCCGGGGCGTGCGCCGGGGCTGGCCACCCAGGCAGGCGGCGCCCGGACAGCTGGCTCAAGTGGACGAGCGCCGCCGAGCCGCCTGGGCCCAGGGCCTCGGGCTGAGGCAACGGCAATTTACTCTCTCCGGCGCTGGCCGAGGTCGTGGCGTCGGCCGGGCTGGTTCCTCCTGAGGCCGCGAGGGAGTCTGTTCCCCGTGCTCGCCCGTGACGTGTCTGAATGTCGGGAGGGCGGGGACGCGAGGCTGGAGGCGGCCGTGGCCCTGCCTCCTGAGGGTCCCGGGTGGGGCTGTCTCTCTTGCAGACTGCGGTTTGCAGCCCGGCTGGAAGACGGCCGGCAGGATCGTGGGCGGCGTGGAGGCCTCCCCGGGGGAGTTTCCCTGGCAGGTCAGCCTCCGGGAGAACAAGGAGCACTTCTGCGGGGCCGCCGTCGTCAGCGCCAGGTGGCTGGTGTCCGCCGCCCACTGCTTCAACGAGTGAGTGCGTCCGCGGGCCGCCTGCCGTGGGGTCCCCTCCTCCCACCCGGGACGCCCTCTCCGGGTGTCCTCGGAGCGCTCTGGTCTTTCCTTCTCTTTTTATTAAATCTGAACGCATTTTAAGTGTGGCTAAACACCGGTGGCTCAGACGGTAAAGAGTCTGCCTGCCGCTGAGGAGACCCGGGGTCAGTCCTGGGTCGGGAGCCCAGGGGCCCGGCGGCGAGTGCTGCCCGGCTGGTGGGTGGACGCTGGGTCCGGAAGACTCTCGGCCTGTTGGCCACCCAGCGGCGGGTGGACCCAGCTCCTGGGGTTAGTGCCAGCCTGCGGGCGGGCAGAGCTGGTCCCTGGAGTCTGGCTGCAGGGAACGGGGATCCCAGGAGCTGGCGTCAGGTCTTTGGTGGGGCTGGACGGAGGGGGTGTGGGTTCCGGAGGGCCCCAGAGGTGGCCTGGCTGCCGGCGGGCAGGGCTGCGGCCTGGCGTGCCCATGGGTCACGGTCTTCTTGCGTCTGGAGTCTGTCCCCTGGGCTGAGGCTGGCCTGGCTGGCGGTCGGGAGGCCCTCTGGTGGGCCCGGCTGTCTACTGGGGGCTGTGATCTGGGGCTGGGGAGGTCTCAAGGCAGCCTGCCTGCCGCTGGGTGGCCGCTGTCCCTGCCCAGGGAGCTGCCTGGATGAGGTGTCCCACGCGGGCCCTCGGGCGGTTGGGCAGGGCTGGGCTTTGGGGCAAAGAGCCAAGATGGCAGCGCCACCACCAGGGTGCCCGCGGCGGGGTGCTCCCCAGGGCGACCCCCCGAGGCCCCCGCCTCCCCAGGAGACCCTCGGAGACCAGCAGGCGGGTCTGGCCAGGGTCCTGTCAAGTCACTGCTTTTGCTCGGGGTCCCGGCGTGCGCGGGGTTCTCCGTGGGCCGTCACGCGCGAAGCCTCCGCGTCCCCCGTCCTGTGGGGCTCCTGACGCGGAGCCCCGCCAGCCTCCAAAGCCAGATGGCCCGGGGGTCCCCGTACACGTGTGGGACCCCGGCCGGGGGCTGGCCAGCCCAGCGCTCGCGCTCCTCGGGGGAAACTGCCACTGACTGTCCCCGGTTTGTGGCCGCCTGCCTGGGGCGCGGGGCCGGGCGGCTCCCGTCAGCGCCTGGGCCCTCCGCGTCTCTTGCGGGAGCCACTCGGGGCCGGCGGGCTCCGCTCTTCTCCGGCGACGGTGGTTCTGCAGCGCGGTCGTCTGGGTGCTCCTGCGGGCGGATGAGCTCGGGGCCGGCTCTCTGCCGTCTTGACAGCCTTCCAGTGGCTCCACATCCTCGCTGGGACTTGCTACTTTGATTTTTTGGTTATGTTTGATCTTTATTTATTTCTTGGTCACTTGCTATGCAAGATCTGAGCTCCCCAGCCAGGGATCGAACCTGTGTCTCCTGCCTTGGAAGGGGGCGTCCTAACCACGGAGCCACAAGAGAAGTCCCCGTTTGTTTCATAACGGCTCTCCTAGCAGCTATGAGGTGGTGGTTCACTGCGGGCTGGTTTTTTTTTTTTTTTTTTAATATCCTTTAAAAAAAATTATGTATTTTTTTTTTTGGCTCTTCTGGGTGTTCATGGCTGCGGCAGGCTCTTCTCTAGTTGCAGGGAGTGGAGGCTCCTCTCTGGTTGAGGTGAGCAGGCTTCTTGCGGCGGTGACTTCTCTTGCTGTGGAACTCGGGCCCCAGGGCTCACGGCTCCACAGTTGTGGCTCCGAGGCTCTGGAGCACAGGCTCCGTAGCTGGGGCTCACGGGCTCTGTTGCTCCGCAGAATGTGGGATTTCCCGGATCAGGGATCGAGTCCGTGTCTCTTGCGTCGTCACGCGAGCTCTTCACCACTGAGCCACCAGGGAAGTCCTCACTGTGGGTTTTTGTTTTTTTTAATTGATTTTAATTGGAGGATCGCTGCTTTACCCTTCGTACGATTTCCACCCTGGATGAGCACGAATCAGCCACTGGCATTCTTGGGTCTTCCTCCTGAACGAGCCTCCCTCCCACATCTCACTGGGGACTGGGGTGCTGGCGTGCGCTTGCCCGACGCCAGTGACGCTGAGCATCTTTCCGTGCGTCATCTGCGGAGCGGTGTCTGTTCAGGGTCTTTGCCCAGGTTTGAAATGGTTCGTTTTTGGTTGTTGCTGAGCTTGCTCAGTACCTTTAACCACCAGAAAGGCCAATCAGAACGGAGACGGCCAAACGTGGGAGAGGGTTCTGGAAGCCGCTGGCTGTGCCAGGCGTTGCTACTTGGCTCTTTCTTCTGGAGCGTCCTGGGAGAGAGGGCAGGGCAACAGGAAACAGGGACCCCCCTGGGAAACCACGGCCGGGGAGCAGCCCCGCCGTGGACGGAGGAGCCGGCGCAATGCCGACGGTGACCGCTCCCCGGTCCAGGAAGCAACAGTCTGGGGCACAGACGTCACTAAGCAGCGACATTCAGGGCAAGAAGAGCTGTTTTCTTTTTAGGATTTTAAATTTCGTACCTCTCCGTATTTCATCATGCTAATATTTAAGTAGCTGAGATGAAAAGGCGCGTGCTCGCCCAGCACGGCCCTGCCTCTGCGAGAACGCCGTGGGGCGCGCGTTCCGCAGGCCCGCCGAGCCCGGGAGCCCAGCCGACACGGCCGGCTCCCGGGGGCCGGGCTGTCACAGGCCCACAGGACTGTCCGCGTGTGTCGCACACGACAAGCCAGCACGAGGCCAGGAGCGCTTCCGTCTCGCAGCGCGGCCCTTGAGGGGTGCGTGGCACAGCGCAGCCCGGCACAGGGGCACGTCACTCCCTGAAAGGCCCCAGCTCGGGTCCCGTAGGGTCACGGCCGGCACCTGGACGTTGAGTCCAGCATGACGTGGAGGTTTGTACGGAGGGGAGGCGCTGAGACTGCGTGAGAACGGCTCCCACGCGCCCCGTCTGTCCGCACCTGTAACCCGCGCCCCACGCCCCTTCAGACGCATGCATCTTTGCCAAGCGATCTGAAAGTAGACGACATCAGAACGTGATGAGTCACTTTAACACACGCGTGCGGACAGAGCAGCGTCTCGAAGGCCCCCGCACCCTCGCGCCCGAGGCGGCGAGAAATGGCCGCCCGGCCCCGGGGGCCCTGGCTTGGTTTACCAGGCTGCTGACGTGTGCACCGTGCTTTCTTCCCGCGTGTTCCTTCTGCGTTCTGACGACGCGGCGTGGAAACCACGGCCGTCAGTCTCGAGGGCCGAGCCTGGGGCCCCAGGGCCCCGCGCCCCCGACCTCGCGGAGCCTCTGAGTGGCGGTCTCTCTGGCCCGCAGGTTCCAGGGCCCCGCGGAGTGGGTGGCCTACGCGGGCTCCACCCACCTCAGCGGCGCGGAGGCCAGCACGGTGCGGGCCCGCGTGGCCCGGATCATCCCGCACCCCGCCTACAACTCGGACACGGCCGACTTCGACGTGGCGGTGGTGGAGCTGGGCGCGCCCTGCCGTTCGGCGGGCACGTGCAGCCCGTGTGCCTGCCGGCGGCCTCGCAGCCCGGGGGTGCGCTGGGCCAAGGGATCTGTGGCACAGACGTCACTAAGCAGCGACATTCAGGGCAAGAAGAGCTGTTTTCTTTTTAGGATTTTAAATTTCGTACCTCTCCGTATTTCATCATGCTAATATTTAAGTAGCTGAGATGAAAAGGCGCGTGCTCGCCCAGCACGGCCCTGCCTCTGCGAGAACGCCGTGGGGCGCGCGTTCCGCAGGCCCGCCGAGCCCGGGAGCCCAGCCGACACGGCCGGCTCCCGGGGGCCGGGCTGTCACAGGCCCACAGGACTGTCCGCGTGTGTCGCACACGACAAGCCAGCACGAGGCCAGGAGCGCTTCCGTCTCGCAGCGCGGCCCTTGAGGGGTGCGTGGCACAGCGCAGCCCGGCACAGGGGCACGTCACTCCCTGAAAGGCCCCAGCTCGGGTCCCGTAGGGTCACGGCCGGCACCTGGACGTTGAGTCCAGCATGACGTGGAGGTTTGTACGGAGGGGAGGCGCTGAGACTGCGTGAGAACGGCTCCCACGCGCCCCGTCTGTCCGCACCTGTAACCCGCGCCCCACGCCCCTTCAGACGCATGCATCTTTGCCAAGCGATCTGAAAGTAGACGACATCAGAACGTGATGAGTCACTTTAACACACGCGTGCGGACAGAGCAGCGTCTCGAAGGCCCCCGCACCCTCGCGCCCGAGGCGGCGAGAAATGGCCGCCCGGCCCCGGGGGCCCTGGCTTGGTTTACCAGGCTGCTGACGTGTGCACCGTGCTTTCTTCCCGCGTGTTCCTTCTGCGTTCTGACGACGCGGCGTGGAAACCACGGCCGTCAGTCTCGAGGGCCGAGCCTGGGGCCCCAGGGCCCCGCGCCCCCGACCTCGCGGAGCCTCTGAGTGGCGGTCTCTCTGGCCCGCAGGTTCCAGGGCCCCGCGGAGTGGGTGGCCTACGCGGGCTCCACCCACCTCAGCGGCGCGGAGGCCAGCACGGTGCGGGCCCGCGTGGCCCGGATCATCCCGCACCCCGCCTACAACTCGGACACGGCCGACTTCGACGTGGCGGTGGTGGAGCTGGGCGCGCCCCTGCCCTTCGGCCGCCACGTGCAGCCCGTGTGCCTGCCGGCTGCCTCGCACGTCTTCCCGCCCGGGAAGAAGTGTCTGATCTCGGGCTGGGGCTATCTCAAGGAGGACTTCTGTGAGTACCCGCCGCCCGCCGCCCGCCCGGGCAGGCCTCACACGGCCTGGCCTCGCAGCACGGGTTCCAGAGCTGCGGGTTCGCCCCTCGCGGAAAGGCGTTTGTGCCCCAGGCGGGCACTCGTGGGGGCTGTGGGCATCCGCAGTGGGCAGTCGGCGCCCAGCGAGCTGCAGCCAGCAGCGCCCTGCCTTCCTGGCTCAGCGCCACGGGAAACCAGTGTCCTTCCCCTGCTCTAGCCACTGCCACTTTTTAAGAAATTTTTTCATTTTTCTGCCTTTTTGTGGCAGGTTTCACACAACCTAAACAGGCCCCAAGCATGGAGCAGGGCGCTGACGAGGGCCTGAGGCAGCGGAGTGGGTGGTCTGGAGCATGTGTGCAAAGGGCCGGGGGCAGCAGGGTGGGTGGTCCACACGGGCACTCGGGCTGCGTCGGGGCTGAAGAAACGGCCTGGAGGGACGTGGGAGGAGGCTCAGGTGAACTAACATTTAGCCAAGACGGGGCTACTGCCAGGCTCAGCAGGGGCTCCAGCAGCTGAGTGGGGGCTCAGGGCGGCAGGTCTGGGGAAGGCAGGGGCCTCGTCTCAAGGTGTCCAGGCCGAGAGGGCGGTCAGTGGGCTCTGGTGGACCTGCTTCTTTCTGAGCTGGGGCTGCGGCGGCTCCGTCGCTCGGGGGGGAACGGAGGCTCAGGCTCCGGGCTTGGGGGCGGGGGCCGCTGGGCGCCCGGACAGCTTACCCTGCTCGTCTCCCCGACCGGGCAGTGGTCAAGCCGGAAATGCTGCAGAAGGCCACCGTGGAGCTGCTGGACCAGGCCCTGTGCGCCAGCCTGTACGGCCCCTCGCTCACGGACAGGATGCTGTGCGCGGGCTACCTGGACGGCAAGGTGGACTCCTGCCAGGTGAGCGCCGGCGCTGGGGGGCCGGGACAGCGACACTGCCAGCCCCGAGGCCCTGGCGCGGCCCTCTCCCGGAGCGGGTGCTCTTCCGTCTCCGGGCCTCCACCGAGCCCCTCGGCTTGGCCGTCCGTGGCCGTGGCTTTCCCGTCAGCCTCCCCCTCTGCTGTCTTTTCTGAGGCCCGGAGGGTGGGGAGAGCGGCCGCGAGGGCGGGGGCTGGCGGCAGGAGAGAGTCACGGGCGCCGGGGGCGAGGAGGAGGAGGGAGGGCAGACCGGGCCCGTCGGGGGACGCTGCGGCCGCCGGCTCCTCGGGCACGGGTGGCAGCATTCGAGGAGGAGGGCGGCTTGACCCGGGCCAGGCTCCTCGCCGCCGGCAGGTCTGGAAGCGGCCTTGGCGGTTCCCGGGTCTGCGCGCCCGCTGTGTTTTCAGAGGGGACGGGGTTCTGAGGCCCGAGTGACCGGTCACCGTGCTCCGTGAGCGCGTGGGGAGACGGCGCCCACTGTGACCCCGCGGCTCTGGAGCTGAGGCGGGGGCGGCGGGGAGCCCCGGCCCCTCCTGAGGGTGTGTGTCTGCCTCCCAGGGCGACTCAGGGGGCCCCCTGGTCTGCGAGGAGCCCTCTGGCAGGTTCTTCCTGGCCGGCATCGTGAGCTGGGGCATCGGCTGCGCGGAAGCCCGGCGTCCGGGGGTCTACGCCCGAGTGACGGGGCTGCGGGACTGGATCCTGAAGGCCATCGCCGCGACCAGCCAGCCCCCGGCGGCCCCCGCCGCCCCCAGCACCGCGGGGCCCAGCAGCCCCGAGAGCCCGGCGGCCGCCGCACCCACCAAGGCCACGCCGGCCCCCAGCGCCGCGCCTCTCAACCCGGCCACCGCTTCTACGCCGCAAGGTACCTCCTGGGGCGCTGGCGGGGCGGCCGCTCCGTGCAGCGCCGGGGGCTGGGCCGGCCTTCGAAAGCCCTTGGTGGGCGAGAGCTGCCTGACGGAGCCGTGCTGTCAGGCGAGCACGACAAGGCAGGCGGCCCGTGGTCACGGCGTTTACGGCCCGACCGCCCCGTGGCTCAGTGGTGGAGAGTCTGCCCGCAGTGTAGGAGACGGGGTTCAGTCCCGGGTCGGGAAGACCCCTGCAGGAGGACAGGGCACCCACGCCAGGCTGCCCCTCCACCCGAGCCCTCCCTCCGGAGCGGGTGCTCTTCCGTCTCCGGGCCTCCACCGAGCCCCTCGGCTTGGCCGTCCGTGGCCGTGGCTTTCCCGTCAGCCTCCCCCTCTGCTGTCTTTTCTGAGGCCCGGAGGGTGGGGAGAGCGGCCGCGAGGGCGGGGGCTGGCGGCAGGAGAGAGTCACGGGCGCCGGGGGCGAGGAGGAGGAGGGAGGGCAGACCGGGCCCGTCGGGGGACGCTGCGGCCGCCGGCTCCTCGGGCACGGGTGGCAGCATTCGAGGAGGAGGGCGGCTTGACCCGGGCCAGGCTCCTCGCCGCCGGCAGGTCTGGAAGCGGCCTTGGCGGTCCCCGGGTCTGCGCGCCCGCTGTGTTTTCAGAGGGGACGGGGTTCTGAGGCCCGAGTGACCAGTCACCGTGCTCCGTGAGCGCGTGGGGAGACGGCGCCCACTGTGACCCCGCGGCTCTGGAGCTGAGGCGGGGGCGGCGGGGAGCCCCGGCCCCTCCTGAGGGTGTGTGTCTGCCTCCCAGGGCGACTCGGGGGGCCCCCTGGTCTGCGAGGAGCCCTCTGGCAGGTTCTTCCTGGCCGGCATCGTGAGCTGGGGCATCGGCTGCGCGGAAGCCCGGCGTCCGGGGGTCTACGCCCGAGTGACGGGGCTGCGGGACTGGATCCTGAAGGCCATCGCCGCGGCCAGCCAGCCCCCGGCGGCCCCCGCCGCCCCCAGCACCGCGGGGCCCAGCAGCCCCGAGAGCCCGGCGGCCGCCGCACCCACCAAGGCCACGCCGGCCCCCAGCGCCGCGCCTCTCAACCCGGCCACCGCTTCTACGCCGCAAGGTACCTCCTGGGGCGCTGGCGGGGCGGCCGCTCCGTGCAGCGCCGGGGGCTGGGCCGGCCTTCGAAAGCCCTTGGTGGGCGAGAGCTGCCTGACGGAGCCGTGCTGTCAGGCGAGCACGACAAGGCAGGCGGCCCGTGGTCACGGCGTTTACGGCCCGACCGCCCCGTGGCTCAGTGGTGGAGAGTCTGCCCGCAGTGTAGGAGACGGGGTTCAGTCCCCGGGTCGGGAAGACCCCCTGCAGGAGGACAGGGCCACCCACGCCAGTGTGCCTGCCTGGGAAGCCCTGCGGACAGAGCCTGGAGGGCTACCGTCCCCGGGGCCGCAGAGCCAGAGGCGACTGAGTCACAGCGACGCGCGGGCCCTCCAGGAGTGTGGACGCAGGGTGTCCTGGGGGCGGGGCGGGCGGGGCCGGGAGGGGCGGGAGGGAGGCGGGGCTGGGGACGCAGACGCGGCCCGCCCGGGAAGCACCCACGCTCTCCCTGCGCCGCGGGCCGCGGTCTCCGGTCTGCGTGAGGGCCCGCGTGCGTCCCGGCCCGTCCAGAGCCCCAGGGCGCCCGGAGGCAGGGGTCCCGCGGGGAGGGGCTGAGGCGCCCGGACCCCCGTCTCGCTGCAGAGTGCGGGGCCCGGCCGGCGCTGGAGAAGCCCGCCCGGATCGTGGGCGGGCTGGGGGCCGCCTCGGGGGAGGTGCCCTGGCAGGTCAGCCTGAAGGAGGGCTCGAGGCACTTCTGCGGAGCCACGCTGGTGGGGCACCGCTGGCTGCTGTCCGCCGCCCACTGCTTCAACCAGTAAGGCCCCGCCGGGCGCGCCCCTCCTCCGGGCTCACGGCGAGCTGCGCTGGGGTGGCGGGCGGGGGCCGTGTAGGCCGGCGGGGGCTCCGGGGAGAGTCCGGGGAGCGGCCGGCGGCGCTGACCTCGGCCGCTCCCGGGGCCGCGGGCCTCTCCCCTCGCCGGCTGGTCAGGACACGAGGCCCGGGGTCCGGGGGCCGCAGAGGGGGCGGGGGTCTGAGCAGCCCCTTCCCGGCAGCACGAAGGTGGAGCTGGTGCGGGCCCAGCTGGGCACCGCGTCCCTGTCGGGCATCGGCGGGCGCCCCGTGAAGGTGGGGCTCCGGCGGGCGGTGCTGCACCCCCAGTATGACCCCAGCACCCTGGACTTCGACGTGGCCGCGCTGGAGCTGGCCCGGCCCCTGGCCTTCAACAAGTACGTGCAGCCCGTCTGCCTGCCCCTGGCCATCCAGAAGTTCCCCGTGGGCCGCAAGTGCGTCATCTCCGGATGGGGCAACGTGCAGGAGGGCAACGGTGAGCGCCCCTGCCGGCCTGGGCAGCGCCCGCACGCACCCCTCCGCCCTCGGGGCCGCAGACCTGCTCTCTATAAGCAAGGTGCTGGGGGTACACGGCCACGCCCTCCCCTTCCCGGGGCCCGGGGCCGCCTTCGGGCAGCGACAGCAGAGCCGGCCCCCGGCAGCGGCTGGACAGCCCTTTACGGGAAAAGCTGGGGCCTTGTTACACGTGCAGAGCCCACCCCAAGAACTAAGACCTCCTCTGACGCCCAAGGAGTCCCTCTGCAGGGCGCCCGAGGTGCCAGGGAACCCGCCTAGGGGCCGTGGGGAGATGCCTGGGCTCTGGGGGCCACCTTGGTCTCGCCGTGTGGCTTTACCCGCCTCCCCGCGAGGACGCGAGCCTCCAGGTCCCCCCGCGAGGAGGGGCTGTGGTCCGAGCGACGCCCCCGCTGAGCAGTGACCGGGTGGAAACGGCCCTGTGCGGGGGCGGGGGTCCTTGCCTTGCAGCCACCAAGCCTGACCTGCTGCAGCGGGCGTCCGTGGGCATCATCGACCACAAGGCGTGCAGCGCCCTCTACAACTTCTCGCTCACGGACCGGATGATCTGCGCGGGCTTCCTGGAGGGCCAGGTGGACTCCTGCCAGGTGAGCCGAGGGCCCGGCTGCGGGGAGCCGCGCGTCCAGGTGGGCCTACAGCACGCACACGGGCCGACCCTGGAGACTGCCGGCACGTGTCGCCAGGGAGACGTGGGTACGTAAATGACCACCCTGTCTCACCCGAGAAATGTTGAAGGGAAACAAATTGGATCCAGAACATAAAAGAAAGCATCTGACAGCGGAGCGGAGGCCGAGCCACCGTGTGCTGTATTTACTTTACGGGAGGACGGGCGACCTGCAGGGCGTGTTTGCCTCTGGTGCTCAGCAAAGCGACTCAGTTCTGTGCATACACAGTTTCCATGTTCTTTCCCACCGCAGTTGACGTGTAGACACTGAACACACCTCCTAGTGCTCCAGAGTAAATCCTTGCTGATCTGTCTTGTATGTGCTGGCGCATCGCCCCGACTCCCTGACCCTTTCCCCTTGGCAACCACACGTGTTCTCCGGCTGAGCCTGCTCCTGTAAATAAGTTCCCGTGTCAAATCTTAGATTCTACGTGTAAGTGACGTCGGGTGTTTGTCTTTCTCTGACTCACTCGGCTAGTACGATCGCCTCTCGGCCCACCCACGCTGCTGCGTTCGTTCACGCTGTGGCTAAGACGTCCGCTCGGTGGTGGACATGTGTGTCTTTCCTATCCATTCCTCGTCCGTGGACACCGGGGTTGCTTTGCGGGTCCTGCCTACTGTGCTGCTGTGAACTTCAGGGTACATGGATCTTTTCCAACTAGACTTCCCGCATTTTGTATGCATGTCCAGGAACGGGGCCGCTGCATCACACGGTGAGCCTGCCGAGTCTCAAGGCGCCTCCCTGCCGTCCCCCCCCTCCGGGCCGCCCTGATCTGCGTGCTCACCAGCCGCGCGGGGGCTCCTTTTGCTCCACACCCTCCAGCGTGCATGATCAGTAGATTAAAAAAAGACGGCCGTTCCAGTGTGAGGTGGAGCCTGTGGTTTTTTTTAAAAAAAGAAACACTTTTAATTATTATTTTTTTAAACACTTATTTATTTATCTTTTTGGGGGGGTAGGGAGGGAGGGGGGTGGGCAGGCCACTTCCATTGGTCTTTCATTTCTCTATTTTCATCTGTTTTTGTTCTTCGGCTCCTGTGGGCCTCCCATCGTGGTGGCCTCTGTCGTCAGAGAGCACTGGCTCTGGGCGCATGCGCACCAGAGCTCCGGCTTGGTAATTGGACACATCAGTCCAGCCACTCCGCGGCACGTGGGATCTTCCCAGGCCAGGGATCGAACCGGTGCCCCTTGCACTGCAAGGCAGTGTCAGGCAGAAATGTTGAAGGAAACAAATTGGATCCAGAACAAAAGAAAGCATCTGACAGCGGAGCGGAGGCCGAGCCACCGTGTGCTGTATTTACTTTACGGGAGGACGGGCGACCTGCAGGCGTGTTTGCCTCTGGTGCTCAGCAAAGCGACTCAGTTCTGTGCATACACAGTTTCCATGTTCTTTCCCACCGCAGTTGACGTGTAGACACTGAACACACCTCCTAGTGCTCCAGAGTAAATCCTTGCTGATCTGTCTTGTATGTGCTGGCGCATCGCCCCGACTCCCTGACCCTTTCCCCTTGGCAACCACACGTGTTCTCCGGCTGAGCCTGCTCCTGTAAATAAGTTCCCGTGTCAAATCTTAGATTCTACGTGTAAGTGACGTCGGGTGTTTGTCTTTCTCTGACTCACTCGGCTAGTACGATCGCCTCTCGGCCCACCCACGCTGCTGCGTTCGTTCACGCTGTGGCTAAGACGTCCGCTCGGTGGTGGACATGTGTGTCTTTCCTATCCATTCCTCGTCCGTGGACACCGGGGTTGCTTTGCGGGTCCTGCCTACTGTGCTGCTGTGAACTTCAGGGTACATGGATCTTTTCCAACTAGACTTCCCGCATTTTGTATGCATGTCCAGGAACGGGGCCGCTGCATCACACGGTGAGCCTGCCGAGTCTCAAGGCGCCTCCCTGCCGTCCCCCCCCTCCGGGCCGCCCTGATCTGCGTGCTCACCAGCCGCGCGGGGGCGCGTGGGGGCTCCTTTTGCTCCACACCCTCCAGCGTGCATGATCAGTAGATTAAAAAAAGACGGCCGTTCCAGTGTGAGGTGGAGCCTGTGGTTTTTTTTAAAAAAAGAAACACTTTTAATTATTATTTTTTTAAACACTTATTTATTTATCTTTTTGGGGGGGTAGGGAGGGAGGGGGGTGGGCAGGCCACTTCCATTGGTCTTTCATTTCTCTATTTTCATCTGTTTTTGTTCTTCGGCTCCTGTGGGCCTCCCATCGTGGTGGCCTCTGTCGTCAGAGAGCACTGGCTCTGGGCGCATGCGCACCAGAGCTCCGGCTTGGTAATTGGACACATCAGTCCAGCCACTCCGCGGCACGTGGGATCTTCCCAGGCCAGGGATCGAACCGGTGCCCCTTGCACTGCAAGGCAGTGTCCTTACCCGCTGGACCACCGGGGAAGCCCTAATTATTTTTTAATTATGTATTTATTTGGCTTGCTGGGTCTTAGTTGTGGCATGCGGGATCTAGTTCCCTGACCGGGGATTGAACCTGGGCCCCCTGCACTGGGAACAGTCTTAACCGCTGGACCACCAGGGAAGCCCCTCTCACTGTGGTTTGATCTGCACCTCCCTAGTGACTAATGACACTGAGCAGCTTCTCCTGGGCCTGCTGGCCCTCTGGAGAAGGATCCACCAAGGTGGTCTGCCCAGTTTTTGTGGGTTGCTTAGCTGCTGCTGAGTTGTGCTGAGCGGTTTGTGTATTCTGGAGATGCAGCCCTTGTCCGTTACATCGCTTGTAAACGTGTTCTCCTAGTCTGTAGCTTGCTTTCTCATTTTGCTTATGCTGTTCAGTGTCTATTTTTGCTTTTATTCTGTTGCCTTGGGAGACTGACCTAGGGAAACACAGGTAGGGCTTACGGGAAGATGGACGTCCGGCCTGTGAACACTCTTCTAGGAGCAGACGCCTTGCAGCCACTTCCAGCTTGTTTTCGCGAAGGGAGGGAGGCGGTGCTCTAACCTCCCTGACTCAGCGTGGCCGTCCAGCTTTCCCGCCCCGCGGGCCGAGCAGCCTGGCTTTCCCTCACTTTATGTCCCCGGGGTTTCCTGGCGTTTCCAACGCAAAAGAGCCATCTCGGCTCAGAGACGTGGCCCGCGCCAGGTCCCACGAGGTGCCGCAGCCTGGCCCCACCCTGCGCTTCTGCCGCTCGTGGGAGCGGAGGCAGCGCGGGTGCGGGGTGCTCAGCCAGCCCGTCCTTCCTTCCAGGGCGACTCTGGGGGGCCGCTGGCGTGTGAGGAGGCGCCCGGCGTGTTCTATCTGGCCGGGATCGTGAGCTGGGGCGTCGGCTGCGCCCAGGCCAAGAGGCCGGGCGTGTACACCCGCATCACCCGGCTGAAGGACTGGATCCTGGACACCATGTCTCCCCTCCGGCTCCCCACGGCCCCGCCGCCCACCACGAGGACGGCCGCCAGCAGCCACGCCGCCAGGACAGCGGGCCTCACGGTCCCAGGGGTCGCGCCCGGCACCCCCGCACCCGAGACCACGAGCGGGGCGACTGGCCGAGCCACCGCCAGGGCCACCGCTGCTGTGACCTCCACCCCCAGGCGGCCGACCCCGCAGCCCCCGGCCCTGAAGACCACCACGGGCGCCCAGCCCCCAGGTACCCGGGAGGGGCGCGTGGGGGGCTGTGTCTGGCAGGGCTGCTGTCGCCACGGCCCCGTCGGGGTCCAGGCGTCCCCCGTCCCCCGGCGCTGGAGGCGGCCATGGGGTGCGAGCAGGCTGGCTGCCCGAGGCCCCCTCCGGATGCGAGGCCCGCCACCTTCCCCGCGGCCTCGGGCGCTCTCCCCCCGGGGCCGGGCCCACCCTCCGGTTGACAGCCGCCTCTTCTCCCCTCGAGGCCCCACTTCCAAGTCCAGTCCCGTCCTGTGTCCTGGGGGTCAGGGCCTCCACTGAGGAGGCTCGCAGGGGACAGAGCCAGCCCACGCGGGCCCGGCGGGAGCTGGGCAGGGACAAGCCGGCAGTCGGGGTGGGCTGACGTGGCGGCACAGGACGTGGCCCTGAGCCCGTGTCTGGACCACCACGCTCAGCCTTGCTAACCGGAACCCAACCCACCGGCCACACTTGCGAGTCAGAAACAGGAGCCCTGGGCTTCCCGGGCGGTCCAGTGGGTAAGGACACCGCCTTGCTGTGCGGGGCGCCGGTTCGATCCCTGGCCTGGGAAGATCCCACGTGCCGCGGAGCGGCTGGGCCGGTGTGTCCAATGACCGAGCCGGAGCTCTGGAGCGCACGCACCCAGAGCCAGTGCTCTGCAACAACAGAGGCCACTGCGATGGGAGGCCCACAAGGGCCAAGGAACAAAGATGGATAGAAATAGATAAATGAAAGACCAAGAGAAGTGGCCAAAAAAAAAATAAAGCTCCGTCCCCTGTAGGCAGTTTCCTGGAGCTAAACCGGCCGTCAGCCGCAGTGTCCTGGGCTCCAGGGGAGAAGAGGGCCTGGCTGCTGTCCCCTCCAGATGCCCAGAGCCCGGGCCGCCTCGTCCCGACACGGGTCTGCACCCACACAGTCAGGTTTAGGGGCTCACAACAAGGCCGCCCACACCGTAGAGAACCCCAGGCATCTCACGAGACAGAGGGGTGCTGGGCGCTGACGTGTCCACCACGCCTCCCTGGGACCACAAGGCTGACCCGGGTGGGACACGGAGCCCCCCGGGCATCGGGGGAGCTGCTCCCTGGCGTGGCTCCCCTGGCCCGAGGCTGCTCTGGGCCTCGGGTCCCGCAGGGCTGCTGAGAGGGGTGCCTCCTCCCAGCTGCCGCCCGTCCTGTGGCCGTCTGGTCTCCAGCCTGGAGACGAGGCGGAGTTTCCCGGTAGCTGCAGTTCTTACCGGGGGCTCCGGACACGGCTTTCTGTTCGTGGTGGGGGGAGCGCTTCCAGGAGAGGGGGGCAGCTTCAGCCGCGTTCTCCAGGCCTCTTGGTCCCGGGCAAGGTCCACATGGGGTCCCCCCAAACTGGGCGAAGGTGGTGGGCTGGCAGGGAAGGAGGCAGCCGGCCCCGACTGCCCCCACTTCCAGGCGAGGCCCGGAGCCCGTCTGCTCCCGGCAGCCTCTGGACAGGCTAGGGAGGCCCCTGGGGGATGGGGACAGGGGGGTGCAACCTCGGCCCCGCGGGGCACCCGAGACCACCCTCCACCCGTTCCTGCTCTGCTGAGAGTGCACCTCGTGCGGGAGGCGGCCGGAAGGAGGAGACCCTGGGAAGGGCCCTGGGACTTGGGTGGAGAGCGCAGTGCTGCGTCCAGGAGCGCGGGCAGGGCCTCGCGGGAAGCCGCGGGGTCTGAGAAGGCGCTCAGAGGGGGCTTGGGGGCGTGCTGGCTGGAGCCCCCGCGGCGGGAGGCGGTGGGCCCCAAGGCTGAGGGTGCAGGAAACAAAGGCGTTTCGGATGTCTGAGAGCAGCCCTGGGAAGGCGCCTGGGTAGGTCAAGCGCCGGGCCGGCGGTGGGGCCTTCGGGAGGCGGGACCCCAGCCCACACGTCCCCCTCGGCCGGGGCGGGGCGGTCCGCGGTGGGGTGGAGCCGCCCCCGCCCAGCGACCGCCGCCTCTCGCGCAGACTGCGGCCTGGCGCCGGCGGCCGCGCTGACCCGGATCGTGGGCGGCAGCGCCGCGGGCCGCGGGGAGTGGCCGTGGCAGGCGAGCCTGTGGCTGCGGCGGCGGGAGCACCGCTGCGGGCCGTGCTGGTGGCCGAGAGGTGGCTGCTGTCGGCGCACTGCTTCGCGTGGTGCAGTCTCCCAGGCGCCTCCCTGGGACCACAAGGCTGACCCGGGTGGGACACGGAGCCCCCCGGGCATCGGGGGAGCTGCTCCCTGGCGTGGCTCCCCTGGCCCGAGGCTGCTCTGGGCCTCGGGTCCCGCAGGGCTGCTGAGAGGGGTGCCTCCTCCCAGCTGCCGCCCGTCCTGTGGCCGTCTGGTCTCCAGCCTGGAGACGAGGCGGAGTTTCCCGGTAGCTGCAGTTCTTACCGGGGGCTCCGGACACGGCTTTCTGTTCGTGGTGGGGGGAGCGCTTCCAGGAGAGGGGGGCAGCTTCAGCCGCGTTCTCCAGGCCTCTTGGTCCCGGGCAAGGTCCACATGGGGTCCCCCCAAACTGGGCGAAGGTGGTGGGCTGGCAGGGAAGGAGGCAGCCGGCCCCGACTGCCCCCACTTCCAGGCGAGGCCCGGAGCCCGTCTGCTCCCGGCAGCCTCTGGACAGGCTAGGGAGGCCCCTGGGGGATGGGGACAGGGGGGTGCAACCTCGGCCCCGCGGGGCACCCGAGACCACCCTCCACCCGTTCCTGCTCTGCTGAGAGTGCACCTCGTGCGGGAGGCGGCCGGAAGGAGGAGACCCTGGGAAGGGCCCTGGGACTTGGGTGGAGAGCGCAGTGCTGCGTCCAGGAGCGCGGGCAGGGCCTCGCGGGAAGCCGCGGGGTCTGAGAAGGCGCTCAGAGGGGGCTTGGGGGCGTGCTGGCTGGAGCCCCCGCGGCGGGAGGCGGTGGGCCCCAAGGCTGAGGGTGCAGGAAACAAAGGCGTTTCGGATGTCTGAGAGCAGCCCTGGGAAGGCGCCTGGGTAGGTCAAGCGCCGGGCCGGCGGTGGGGCCTTCGGGAGGCGGGACCCCAGCCCACACGTCCCCCTCGGCCGGGGCGGGGCGGTCCGCGGTGGGGTGGAGCCGCCCCCGCCCAGCGACCGCCGCCTCTCGCGCAGACTGCGGCCTGGCGCCGGCGGCCGCGCTGACCCGGATCGTGGGCGGCAGCGCCGCGGGCCGCGGGGAGTGGCCGTGGCAGGCGAGCCTGTGGCTGCGGCGGCGGGAGCACCGCTGCGGGGCCGTGCTGGTGGCCGAGAGGTGGCTGCTGTCGGCGGCGCACTGCTTCGACGTGTGAGTTCCGACGGCCCGGGCCGGACGCTCGCCTCGGTCCGCGACACCCTCGCCCCGCAGCCCCAGGCCGCCCCTCCTCCGCCCGTGCCTGGCCCCACGGGGGGGCTCCAGCCACACCCAACGGGGCGAGGCGCGAAAGGGGGCGCCGGCTCAGGGCTTTCCACCCCAGCCCACCCGAAACGCCACCCCGAGGGGAGTCCCCAGTAGGACCAGGCCAGGGGCCCTGCCCTCCAGACGCCCCAGCTCCGGCTGCGGCTCAGAGCCCAGAGCCGAGCGGGCGGGAGGCGGGCGGGGTCCTCCCGCAGCCAGAGCGCAGCCATCGCTGGAATGGGGCGCAGCTGGTCGCGTCCCTCGGGGCCTGGCGGTCGCCCTCCCCCGGCCCCGTTTTAGGAGGAAGGGACACCCGACCGAGAGAGGCGGCAGGGCCCGCGGCAGGGAACCCCAGAGGGCGGACAGGGTCCCCCGGCGGACGCCTGTCCCCGCCCCGCAGCTACGGCGACCCCAGGCAGTGGGCGGCCTTCCTGGGCACGCCGTTCCTGAGCGGCGCGGACGGGCAGCTGGAGCGCGTGGCGCGGATCCACAAGCACCCGCTGTACAACCTCTACACGCTCGACTACGACGTGGCGCTGCTCGAGCTGGCGGGGCCCGTGCGCCGCAGCCGCCTGGTGCGGCCCATCTGCCTGCCCGAGCCCGCGCCGCGGGCCCCCGAGGGCGCGCGCTGCGTCATCACCGGCTGGGGCTCCCTGCGCGAGGGAGGTAGGCGGGGCCGCCCCGGGCCCCTCCCCTGGCCCCACCCCCGCCCCGCCCCCGGCACAGTGCGGCCCGCAGCCCCACGCCCGTCTCGCCCGTCTCGCCCGCAGGCGCCATGGCGCGGCAGCTGCAGAAGGCGGCCGTGCGCCTCCTGGGCGAGCAGGCCTGCCGCCGCTTCTACCCGGTGCAGATCAGCAGCCGCATGCTCTGCGCCGGCTTCCCGCAGGGGGGCGTGGACAGCTGCTCGGTGAGACCCCAGCCCGGCTCCCCTCCAGCCGCCTTTCGGTTCTTGGGGTTTCCAGCGGGCACCCCGCGGGGGGCACCCCTAAGAGCCCTGTTCCGCCCCGCCCAAGAGGGTGGGAACCCGGGCAGAGGCCGCGGGGTGAGGACAGGTCTGCTCCAAGTCCAGCAGGCAGGTGCCCCCCAGTACGGACGCGGAGGGGGGCACTCACCTGGGGTCACGGAGGTCAGGCCCGCTCACCCTCGGCCACTACCCGCTCTGAGCGGCCCTCCCCTCCCCCAGGGTGATGCTGGCGGGCCCCTGGCCTGCAGGGAGCCCTCCGGCCGCTGGGTGCTCACTGGGGTCACCAGCTGGGGCTACGGCTGTGGGCGGCCCCAGTTCCCGGGTGTCTACACCCGGGTGGCGGCCGTCAGAGGCTGGATAGCGCAGAACATCCAAGAGTGACCACCGCGCGGCTGCCGAGGCCTGGACCAGAGACGCGGAGGTGGCCGGAAGCAGCCGGCCGCCCTGCCGGAGGAGGGGTCCAGGTGGCGGGCAGGGGCTGTGGGTACCGGGGTGCAGTCCAACGGCACGCTCTGTTCCAATAAACACGCCCCTCGTTTGTAGCCCCTGGCTCGGCCCCTCGTGTCACAGCAACGGCCCCTGCCCGCCCCCCACGCAGGAGAGGAGAGGAGGGATGGGGCTTCCGGGAGAGCCCACCCCGGCCTCCGGCAGCCTCGTCCGCAGGCTGCCTTTTACGTGAACGGCACCCTCCCCGTCACCTGGGAGCCCAGGGGCGCTTGGCAAAGGGGAGGGGTGCTGCGGGCAGCCCCGCGGAGGCCCCCCCACCTCGGTGACGTGTGTCCCGGAGGTCACGGTGCAGAGGGGTCTGAGTGCCACCCCAAGTGACCCACGCCAGGCTGCCGGAGGGGGGCGAGGTGCCGGAGCCGCCCCAGCCCTGGCTCTCCACCCCGACGCCCCACCTTCAGCAGGAGGGAACACCACCGCTAAGCGAAGGGTCCCCAGAGAGAAGGGAAGCTGCACAGAGAGAAAGATCAGCGCGTGGAGCCCGCCGGGACCACGAGGGCGTGGGGGCCACCCCCCAAGCCCGTCTCACGGGTCGCCCACCTGCCACGCCAGCATGTTAGACACGCCCCCCAGCAGCCAGAACCAGACACCAGGATCGAGACAGAACAAACGGGGTGCCCCACTACCCTGAGAGCCCTGCCCGGGGGCCTCGTGCGCACCCCACCCTGGCCCTGCCCCCCTCCAGCCAGGAGGGTGAGCAGCCCAGCTCCCGCCCCTCCGCTCCCTGGCCCCCGAATAAAGCCCACGTGTCCATCTCGGCTCTGGTCTCCTCATTCACCCCCGGAACCCGACGGAGAAGGAGCCTCCCCGGGGTAGAGTCCTGGCCGGGCGAGCAGGGTCCACGGTCACTTAGTCTGGGAACAAACGCTGGTGCCCGACGTGGGCCACCCGTGCCACAGCTCAGGGCTCACTTGCTGCCTCGGGGGTCCTTGTGGTCGCCCCCCCAGCAAGGGCAGTGGCCCCTCTTCCGCCGGCCCACCCGGGACCCCAGTCAGCTGCCCGCCTCTGCGTGTGCCAGTGCCCTCTAGTCCCCCCCACCCACGTCTCTCCAGCCTCCTCGGCCGAGCTCATGGCACTCCCGCGGGGGCAGCCCTCGGGATCAGGAGGCTCAGCCCCTCCGGAGGTCCCCAGTGGAGGGGCAGCGTGACCCCGTGTGGGCAGCCCTCTCCTCCCAGATCAAACTACCCGCCTAAAGGAAACCCCAGAGTCCTTCCTTTAGCCCAGGGAACATTCCAAACCCATGGCCGCACTTGGCCAGTGTCCAAACCCTCCTGCACACTTTATTCTCCCGGAAAGCAGGGCCTGTAACTCACAAGACGCTGATCCGACCCACGGGATCCCGTCAGGGACCCTCTGTGCCACGCCGCGTGGCCGCCCCATCGCGTCTGGCGCTCTGCGACCCCGGGGACTGGGCCCACCAGGCGCTTCAGTCCGGGGGATTCTCCAGGCAAGAACACCGGAGGCGGGGTGGCCGCTCCCTCCTCCAGGGGTCTTCCCGCACCAGGGGTGGACCCAGGCCCCCCTCACGGCAGGCGCCTCTTTCCCTCTGAGCCACCAGGGAGGCCCCGCCAGCCAGGCCCCCAGGCTGCTCCGACGCGGGCCCGGGGGGCACCGGGAGCCCTCTCTGGGCGGTGGTGTCGGGTCCCGGCACGCCTCAGGGGGCGCCGCCGCGAGCACGTGAACGTGAACCCGGGTCCGTGGAGCGCAGGCCGTCCTCAGCAACTTACTGACTACAGACGGACGCACGTGTCTTGTGATCCGAACATTACTGACTGGAGACGTTCCCATGTTCGCTCACGTCACAGATCACTGGCCCCAGACTTCAGCTCCTGCAAAAGCCCTGGTCGATAACGTGCTAAGCCCCTTTCACCGCCCAGAGCGCCCCGGATGTCAGAAGAGCATTCCGGGAGCTAGAGACAGCCCCCCACGCCCACTTCCTGGGGGTGGAGCCAGCACTCGGGGTGCCAGGGAAGACAGAGCAGCAGAACCGACGATCGGGTCCCCGCTTCAGCGATCCAGGCCCCACGGGGGCCCTCGGACACTGCCGAGTCACCCCGCTTTCAAAGACCACGGTGGGGAGCGGGGCTCACGCCCATCACCCTGCGCACGGCCTGGGGGTGCCAGAAGGGGCGCCCCGAACATCTCACAAGCAACCCGAGGACCACCGCGGCCTGGTCCACGCATGCCGGTCACCCACGTGGAAGAAAGAGGACGGAGGGGCCTCAGCTGCCCGGGCGCGGGGGCAGCCCGCTGGACTTCCGGTGGACACGGGGCCACCCCTGCCCTGGACACCGGACAGGAGCAGAGCCCGCGGGAGCGACGCGGACGGCGATGGTCGTCTCCCCCTGTGCGCCCGGAATACCCCCAACGGGGAAGACGCACGACACCAACTGGCGGCCACGACGTATCTCCGGAGCGAAAACCTGACCCTCGAGACCCCTCCGGCCTAGACCCCCTGGCCCTCTGCAGCTCTGCGCCTCCAGCCTCGGCCAAGAGACCTGCTTTCTCGGTTGACAATACATGGCACCTCAGTGCCCTTACCAGGGACCAAACCCGCGGCCTGCGCACCCCAAGTGCGGAGCACGACCCACGGCGACACCGGGCGTCCCTGCCAAGAACCACGGCCTGGCTCACCTCGAGGGGGCCCGTCCCTCTGTGGGGCCCCGCGCCAAGGTGGGCAGCGCCGCAGGCAGCACCAGCCCCCCGCGCCCGGGCACAACCACGCAGGGTAACCGGCCATGCCCCGAGCCCCTCACGCGGCAGGTGTGTGGACCCTCAGTCCCCTTGGGACAGGCTAATCCAGCAGGTGGTGGAGCCACACAGGCGCCATCGGCCTGGCAGGACCTCTGGGCGGTACGTGAAGCCCCGGGAAGGTGCCCCTAGGTGGCCAGACGCACCGCGGCCGCCCCAGGCCCCAGAGGCCCGGGCTCCCGCCCGTCCCGGGGGCGCCTGCGTCTGGGCGGCAGCTGTGCGACGGGCTGACCGGACACCTGGGCTGGGGCCCCCCGCGCCTCCCGCTCCGGTCCACACCGTCGAAGGAGCCGCGGAGCCACAGCCAGCCCAGGGCCTCCCGCTTCGGAAGGCTTTAGCCGAGGGTCAGAACAGGCATTAGGCTCTCATCGCCGGCCCGCCGAGGAGCCTCCAGACCCACGCGGTTCTCGCCGCGAATCCCCTGGCTGGGAGGACATCACGTCTCAGAGGCGGCGGTCCCGCCCTCCCGGCGGGCAGAGCGCGAGGGCCGCCAGCGGAGGCCCAGGGGAGCTGGCGGCAGCGCGTGCACCTGCCGGGCCCCGGGGGAGGGGCAGCCGCTCGGAGGCTTCCTGCGGCTGGCTGGGTTCCGCCCAACAGGGACCCGGCGCCAGCTTAAGGCCCTCGGCCCTCCTGTGAACAGAGGCAAGGGCGGCTTTCCCGGTGGCTCCGAGGGAGCCTTCCCCCGCCAAGGCAGCAGGCACGGGCTCTGTCCCGGGTTCCGGGAAGGTCCCACGCTGCCACAGAGCAACGGCGGCCGCGCGCGGCAGCCAGAGAAGCCACCGCCCCGAGCGCGGTCCGCGCCCCGAGCTGGAGGGAGCACCTGCTGCCCCGCGAGAGGAGAGCCCACCCGGCCGAGACCAGCGCGGCCGACGAGAGTGCATGGGCGCTTTAAAGAGAGGAGCTGGACCCCGAGAGGACCCTGCGGGACCAGGCGCTCCCCGAGCTCGGGAGAGCCCTCTCGCGGGCGCCGCCGCGTCAGCGCCACGGGACCCGAGCAGGCCCTGCCCACGCGTGCGGCACACTCAGAGGCACTGCCAGGGCCGAGCCACGCCTGAGCCAGGCCCGGGCTGCAGGCTGTTCTGACCAACGGGACCACGGCCCTGGAGGAGGCGCTGCTGCCGGATGACCCAGCGGTGGAGGGCCTGGATGTCCCCCCGCCCCTGCTCCCGCAGCCAGGTCCCAGGTCAGCCCGCGACGGGGAGGGAGCCAGGGATCAGAGTCACCCGGGGGCGGACCGGAGGCGCTCCCCCAGAGAGGCCACGGAGAGAGCGGCTGCATGGAAGACGTGCAGGACGTGCGGCCATCGAGGCCACCAGAGTGCTGCCTCGGGCTGCCCGGCTCCCAGGCCCCAGCGCCAAGGCAGGGCGTGCCGTCTGCCCCGGGCCCAGAGCCCGTCCAGGGGGAGCCGCGGGGAAAGTGAAGGGAGGCAGCAGGGCAGACACCGCAGGTGCGCCGGAGCCGAGGGCCACAGACTCCAGACGCCATGCCAACGGGGCCTCCAGGCCCGGACCCCACAGGCCCATCCACACCCCAGCACGAGGGGAGCGGCTGTGAGAGGGGCTGAGCTAACAGCCCAGGACGCCAGGGTGGAAGGCAACGGGCACAGGCAGCCGTTCCTCCAGTCGACCACGCCGTCGGGGCAGCTCACCAAGCACACGCCGGCCAGGAGGCCCCGTGTCAGCAGCTCAAGCCCACGACCACACCTCCTTGCCTGCCTCCTCCCACAGGGGGTCCAAGGCGGCCCATCTGCCCCCCAATACGCCCAGCACTCACCCCCCAAGGTCGAGGGAGGGGCCCCACGCGGGATAGAGCTGCGCGTCCAAGTCAGGGCCAGCGGACTGACTGCTCAGGGACGCCTGGACACGGGGCAAAGTCAGGGGTTTGCCGGCTGGACGGAGGCGATCCCCACCTAGACCCAGACGGCCCTGAGCTCTACAAGACCCCGCCCCAGGCTTCCCCTGGTGGTCCAGTGGGTAAGGACACAGCCTTGCAGTGCAAGGGGCACCGGTTCGAGCCCTGGCCTGGGAAGATCCCACGTGCCGCGGAGCGGCTGGACCGATGTGTCCAATTTCAGAGCTGGAGTCTGGAGCACGTGCGCCCAGAGCCGGTGCTCTGCAGCGACAGACGCCACCGCGATGGGAGGCCCACAGGAGCCAAAGAACAAAGACGGATGAAAATAGAGAAATGAAAGACCAATAGAAGTGGCCCGCCCGCTCCCCTCCCTCCCCAACCCGACCCCCGCCCAAAATAAATAAATAAATAAATCTTTAAAAAAAAATAAATAAAAGACCCCGCCCCAGGAGAGGCCCCTCGGCCCCCGAGTCCATCTGGGGCCCCCGCAGGCCCGCCTCTGTCTCCCGGTTGCAGGGGACTCTCCGAGCTCGAGGAGCTGAGCGGGCTCCACGCCTTGGAGGCCACAATCCCCAGGAAAAGGACACACATCAAACCCTCCAAAGAAACTCGGCCCAACCGTCCGGGTGCTCACCGCCAGCTCTCCTCCAGAGCCGGAGCAGGTGGCCCACCCGCCCCAGCAGGGCAGACACTGCAGGTGCCCCGGAGCCGAGGCCACAGACTCCAGACGCCATGCCAACGGGCCTCAGGCCCGGACCCCACAGGCCCATCCACACCCCAGCACGAGGGAGCGGCTGTGAGAGGGCTGAGCTAACAGCCCAGGACGCCAGGGTGGAAGGCAACGGGCACAGGCAGCCGTTCCTCCAGTCGACCACGCCGTCGGGGCAGCTCACCAAGCACACGCCGGCCAGGAGGCCCCGTGTCAGCAGCTCAAGCCCACGACCACACCTCCTTGCCTGCCTCCTCCCACAGGGGGTCCAAGGCGGCCCATCTGCCCCCCAATACGCCCAGCACTCACCCCCCAAGGTCGAGGGAGGGGCCCCACGCGGGATAGAGCTGCGCGTCCAAGTCAGGGCCAGCGGACTGACTGCTCAGGGACGCCTGGACACGGGGCAAAGTCAGGGGTTTGCCGGCTGGACGGAGGCGATCCCCACCTAGACCCAGACGGCCCTGAGCTCTACAAGACCCCGCCCCAGGCTTCCCCTGGTGGTCCAGTGGGTAAGGACACAGCCTTGCAGTGCAAGGGGCACCGGTTCGAGCCCTGGCCTGGGAAGATCCCACGTGCCGCGGAGCGGCTGGACCGATGTGTCCAATTTCAGAGCTGGAGTCTGGAGCACGTGCGCCCAGAGCCGGTGCTCTGCAGCGACAGACGCCACCGCGATGGGAGGCCCACAGGAGCCAAAGAACAAAGACGGATGAAAATAGAGAAATGAAAGACCAATAGAAGTGGCCCGCCCGCTCCCCTCCCTCCCCAACCCGACCCCCGCCCAAAATAAATAAATAAATAAATCTTTAAAAAAAAATAAATAAAAGACCCCGCCCCAGGAGAGGCCCCTCGGCCCCCGAGTCCATCTGGGGCCCCCGCAGGCCCGCCTCTGTCTCCCGGTTGCAGGGGACTCTCCGGAGCTCGAGGAGCTGAGCGGGGCTCCACGCCCCTTGGAGGCCACAATCCCCAGGAAAAGGAACACACATCAAACCCTCCAAAGAAACTCGGCCCAACCGTCCGGGTGCTCACCCGCCCCAGCTCTCCCTCCCCAGAGCCGGCGGAGCAGGTGGACAGCCCCCGGGGACGCAAGGGGCGCCCCTCCCCCCAGGACCTGGCTCCGCGGTCCACCTCGGGGCGACGCACCCACGGGAGCCTCACGCAGAGGACAGAGGGCGCTGTGCGCGCCCACGGGGACCGCAGTGGCCTCCCCCACGGTGCCTCCCGCCCTCTGCTCCGGGGCCACGTCCACTCGGGAGGCGGGGAGGCTGGCGACCCACGAGACAGGGAGGCCCCCAGGCGCTCACGCCTGACCCCACGGACTGCAGCCACTGGGCACCTCTGTCCACGGACGTCCCCGGCAAGGACGCTGGCGCGGGTGGCCGTCTCCTCCTCCAGGGCAGCTTCCCAGGCCTGGGATCGGCCCTACGTCCCCTGCACGGGCAGGGCAGCTCCTTCACCACTGAGCCACCAGGGAGCCCGGACCCGAGGGCGCAGGACCTGCTCTAAGCACCTCGACCCGCCGCTCGGCCCGGCGACCACAGGGCCGGACTCACGGCCACCAGGCCAGAGGGCAGACGCCACCCACAGCTGAGGAGGAGGAGGACGCTCCCGAGCCGCCCACTCAACACACCCGGGAACCGGCCACAGCCCTGCAGACCTGAAGCTGCTTTTTTTTCCTTCCTGACTGTGCCGCACGGCTTCAAGGGATCAACGAGGGAGCGAACCCTGGCTTCCCGGAGCGAAAGCGCCGAGTCCTGACCGCTGCATGGCGAGGGAGGTCCCACGCTCACCCTGGCTTAGATAAAGCCCAACGTGTGCACGCTGCACACCAGGCCGGCTAAGTCCCAGGAGCTCAGGTACCGCCATCCGTCACATCACCCAGCCCCAAGAGCAAAGGGCAGCGGGACTTCCCCTGGCAGGAGGAGAGGTGGTCTCAGACCGAGCCGCCTCGGCCCAGCCTGTTTTCTTCTATTTCTCTGGCCGCTCGCTGCCTCCTCCACGTGCCCAGTGAGCAGCGTGGAGCCGTCAACTTCAGATGACTGGGACGCAAAGGCACAAGCAACCGGACTGCAGGCTGGCGGCCGTCAGACGTCATTCTCCGCTCGTCGGGGAGCAGTTCTGCCCACTCTCGCCCCGGGAACCGGCACACCCGTGTGCAGGGAAAGAGTTTTAGCTTCAGAGGTCAGACCCTCCACCCTCCAGCACCCCTCGGGGAGCCGTAACGAGAGGAGACTGTCGCCAGCCTAAGCTCAAAACTGCCAACCATACCCCACCTTTAGAAGGTAAGAAAACCCTTTAACTTAAAGGGCCCAGAGCTAAGAAACCAAACCACACACAGAGAAAACCAAGTGGAAGCCGCTGAGACCAAGGTGGTGGCCATCAAGTCTCCACCAGGTCCAGGCTCTCATCGCGTGCTGACTTTACTGTATGAACAGGTGAAACAACATACCTGCCGGCAGCCAGTACATTAAGCTCCACAAACCGGATAAAGAGGGCGTGGCCCCACTCGCTCAAAAAAGCCCGGCCGCTCCCTATCATCGGCCTCACGCCTCCCTTTAAAGTCAAACCTCTCTGGCCCGGTGGGTGGGAAACACAGCGTGAGCTCAGCTCAGGCTTCTCCGAGCTCTGGCCGCTGGACACACCCTGGCCGCGCCCACCGGCACCCTCCTCCCCGGCACCGGCGTCAGCAGGGTCCGTGCGACTTCACTCGTTAACAAGCGCACGAGGGGAGGCGGCCCCGGGGCCGAGCGAGTCCTGACCGCTGCATGGCGAGGGAGGTCCCACGCTCACCCTGGCTTAGATAAAGCCCAACGTGTGCACGCTGCACACCAGGCCGGCTAAGTCCCAGGAGCTCAGGTACCGCCATCCGTCACATCACCCAGCCCCAAGAGCAAAGGGCAGCGGGACTTCCCCTGGCAGGAGGAGAGGTGGTCTCAGACCGAGCCGCCTCGGCCCAGCCTGTTTTCTTCTATTTCTCTGGCCGCTCGCTGCCTCCTCCACGTGCCCAGTGAGCAGCGTGGAGCCGTCAACTTCAGATGACTGGGACGCAAAGGCACAAGCAACCGGACTGCAGGCTGGCGGCCGTCAGACGTCATTCTCCGCTCGTCGGGGAGCAGTTCTGCCCACTCTCGCCCCGGGAACCGGCACACCCGTGTGCAGGGAAAGAGTTTTAGCTTCAGAGGTCAGACCCTCCACCCTCCAGCACCCCTCGGGGAGCCGTAACGAGAGGAGACTGTCGCCAGCCTAAGCTCAAAACTGCCAACCATACCCCACCTTTAGAAGGTAAGAAAACCCTTTAACTTAAAGGGCCCAGAGCTAAGAAACCAAACCACACACAGAGAAAACCAAGTGGAAGCCGCTGAGACCAAGGTGGTGGCCATCAAGTCTCCACCAGGTCCAGGCTCTCATCGCGTGCTGACTTTACTGTATGAACAGGTGAAACAACATACCTGCCGGCAGCCAGTACATTAAGCTCCAAAAACCTGATAAAGAGGGCGTGGCCCCACTCGCTCAAAAAAGCCCGGCCGCTCCCTATCATCGGCCTCACGCCTCCCTTTAAAGTCAAACCTCTCTGGCCCGGTGGGTGGGAAACACAGCGTGAGCTCAGCTCAGGCTTCTCCGAGCTCTGGCCGCTGGACACACCCTGGCCGCGCCCACCGGCACCCTCCTCCCCGGCACCGGCGTCAGCAGGGTCCGTGCGACTTCACTCGTTAACAAGCGCACGAGGGGAGGCGGCCCCGGGGCCGAGCGAGTCCGGCGAGCAGGTGGGCGGCCAGGGCCGGCAGAGGCCCACCGGTCCGAGCACCCACCTCGTCCGCTCGAGCGTCCGGCAGGCAGTACGCAGGTGCGGGCCCCGCCTCGCCAGCAGCCTTTATGGAAGTAGGTCCAGGGGAAGGGCATGGGTGGGGGCGGCCGGCGGGCCCGTCGCGGTCACATGTTGGCTCGTTCCCGCTGCAGCCGCGAGTTGTAGGCGCGGGACACGGTGTTCCAAGCGTCCATGTAGCGGTCCATGCACATGGCGATGCACTTCTGCAGAAGGGGCGGGCGCGCCGCTCAGGCGTGCGCCGACGCCCGCGCCCCCAGACCCCGCCGCGGACGGCGCACGCGCAGCGTCCTCCCCGCACCGCCCCGCTGAGTCCGCGCATGCGCCGAGGCCTCCCCACCGGGTCCGACGCGCGACCCCCCGTTTTACCTGCTCCGAATTGTCCAGGGAGCCCCCCGGCTTCCCGATACACTTCCGGAAGCACTTGTCCGTCATCCTCTGTGGGGACACGCGAGCCCTCAGTCGCGACGCCGGCCCCGGCGGACCCCGCAGCCCTCAGCCCCCCGCGCCGCCCCCGGCCCGGCCCCCTACCTGTAGCAGCTCCTGCGCGTTGGCCACGGCGATCTGCACTTTCACCTGCTCCATGATGAGCCCTGGGTCCAGCTTCCCGCCGCCGGAACCGCCAAAATCCGAGCCGAAGCTGCCCTCCATGGCTTAGCAGAGTCCACCGGACCGTCGCCGCGTGCGCCGACTCGCACCCACGCCGGAAGTCCGCTGCCGCAAGGCTCTGCGGGAAATGGAGTTCCGGCGGGGGGAAGCAGGGTCAGGACTACGACTCCCATGAGACCGCGCGGCACCTTCCGCGCACGCGCAGACGGGAACGGGGCGAAGTCCGTTTCCCAGGTAGGACTCGAAGGTCAGGAGACCCGAGGCCCGCTCCAACGCGCTTAGGCTCCGCCCCCAAAGGGCCCGCCGCGCGTGCGCAATGGATGAACGCGTTTCCCCTGCGCCTTGCAGGCCGAGCAGCGCTGGGACGCGTCACAGGACGATGAGCTCTGCGGGGCCTCAGCGGATCAGATGGGAGAATGCAGAAAACTAGAGACCGCGGGGTTAGACGGGGGCGGCAGCCTGGCGTGGGAATAACTCACTGGCAGAATTCAAAACCAAAATGTTTATTTGGATGTTGTACAAAAGTTTCCAGTCATAAAACCTGTATTATAAACCGTTGGAGAAAACAGAAGACCACACGCTTGGCATGCATGTTAAAAATCACCGACAGATCTCTGAAATGCGTCTAGACAGCCGGTTTTTGAAGCCGTCCGCTGGCGTGTAGCGCTGGCGATCCCTCTCGGGCGCGGAGTGAAGACGTTTCCAGGAGCGTTCACGTCCTCAGTCTTGGCAGGCTCCGCTCGGGTGTGCTGGTATAAATAGAACTGCTGGGTCCACGGCGTGGTGCAAACGAGCCCGGGCGAGAGCCCGGCTGGGATGCAAACATGACCGGCCGACTGCCTTCGGGGGAGGCGACCCTGTCTCCCTGGCGCTGGGTCCCTGCCCTGGGCCTGGCCAGGCGGGGCTTTCTCTAGAAGGGTGCTCCTCACAAGACGGAGGCTTAAAGAAAAAATCGCTTCTGCATCATAAGTGGCTTAAAGTTGAGCATGTCTAAGGGCAAGTACAAATCCTGTTCCTCTGGCCACGGCTGGCAGCGCAACAGTGGACTCTGTCCTGTTTCCAATTACTCGATCACCGATCCAGAACCTCCAGCCCCCACTGGCCACCAGCAGAGCGCACCCTGCCCCGTCACCCGCTGAGGGCATCCCAGCACCTGCCCGGGCCACGTGCAGGCTCCCCTCGTGACCTCCGGCAGGCAAGGCCGGGCAGTACCGGCAGCTCACCTGACGGGAACGACCCCCACCACAGGCCTGGGGGCTCTGCAGGCACCGGGCAGCCCTGGGACTATTTTCCGGGCCCTTTGGGCCTGCTGGGAGGGTGGGGCCCTTTCCTTTCCTTCCTGTTCTCAGGCCATGGCTGCAAAGCCACTTCAGCGACTGGGACCAGAACTCCAGGACAATCTTTTTGATCCTCAGAGATTTCCAAAATACCCTGAAGGGCGCAGCCACGGCCCGTGAGGCTTGCCCAGGACCGCCTAGACCCCCGCCCCGGCATCTCACTGCGCACTCCAGACCCTCACAGTCCTCTCTCTGCTCCTGCTGTCAGGAAGGGCGCAGGCAGCGCCCGGAAGCCCTCCTGGGGAAGGGGCTGTGCATGGGCGCTGTCGGGGGCCGGGGGCTTCTCAGGGACTGCACTGCCGCCTGCTGAGCTACGCGAACCCTTCACCGGGCGGGCAAGCACGGCCCGTCAGCCGGGGCCTCGGGCAGCCACAGAAACGTGCCCGCGGGAGCCCGGGCCTGCGGGGATCCTGGGCGTGGCGGTCGCGTGGCTGGCTGGCTGCTGACGGCCTCCTGTCCTGGCTGGCTGGCTGAAGACGTTTCCAGGAGCGTTCACGTCCTCAGTCTTGGCAGGCTCCGCTCGGGTGTGCTGGTATAAATAGAACTGCTGGGTCCACGGCGTGGTGCAAACGAGCCGGGCGAGAGCCCGGCTGGGATGCAAACATGACCGGCCGACTGCCTTCGGGGGAGGCGACCCTGTCTCCCTGGCGCTGGGTCCCTGCCCTGGGCCTGGCCAGGCGGGGCTTTCTCTAGAAGGGTGCTCCTCACAAGACGGAGGCTTAAAGAAAAAATCGCTTCTGCATCATAAGTGGCTTAAAGTTGAGCATGTCTAAGGGCAAGTACAAATCCTGTTCCTCTGGCCACGGCTGGCAGCGCAACAGTGGACTCTGTCCTGTTTCCAATTACTCGATCACCGATCCAGAACCTCCAGCCCCCACTGGCCACCAGCAGAGCGCACCCTGCCCCGTCACCCGCTGAGGGCATCCCAGCACCTGCCCGGGCCACGTGCAGGCTCCCCTCGTGACCTCCGGCAGGCAAGGCCGGGCAGTACCGGCAGCTCACCTGACGGGAACGACCCCCACCACAGGCCTGGGGGCTCTGCAGGCACCGGGCAGCCCTGGGACTATTTTCCGGGCCCTTTGGGCCTGCTGGGAGGGTGGGGCCCTTTCCTTTCCTTCCTGTTCTCAGGCCATGGCTGCAAAGCCACTTCAGCGACTGGGACCAGAACTCCAGGACAATCTTTTTGATCCTCAGAGATTTCCAAAATACCCTGAAGGGCGCAGCCACGGCCCGTGAGGCTTGCCCAGGACCGCCTAGACCCCCGCCCCGGCATCTCACTGCGCACTCCAGACCCTCACAGTCCTCTCTCTGCTCCTGCTGTCAGGAAGGGCGCAGGCAGCGCCCGGAAGCCCTCCTGGGGAAGGGGCTGTGCATGGGCGCTGTCGGGGGCCGGGGGCTTCTCAGGGACTGCACTGCCGCCTGCTGAGCTACGCGAACCCTTCACCGGGCGGGCAAGCACGGCCCGTCAGCCGGGGCCTCGGGCAGCCACAGAAACGTGCCCGACGGGGAGCCCGGGCCTGCGGGGATCCTGGACGTGGCGGTCGCGTGGCTGGCTGGCCGCTGACGGCCTCCTGTCCTGGGCTCAGGCCTCGGGCCTCCTCGCCGTGAGTCCCGGGGAGGGGCGCAGGCGGGCTGCTCCAGCTGGGGGTGAGCCCGGGGCCGCGCTCGGCCTGCTGCGGGACACGCCGCCTCAGGGCCCGCCCGCCGCCATGGCTCAGTAGTGCGTGTGTAAGACTCGAGCTGCGCTTGCTGAAGGAAGCCTGCCACCGGGGCTCAAGAGTCCACAGGGACAGAGCCCGATGCCACCCCCTTGGGGGCCTGTCCTGGTGACCTGGCTGGGAGCCCCTCAGGTAGGCTACTGGCAACCTGTGTACTGACCGATGTAAAAAAATAAATATCCGTTAAAAAAATAACTTCTGTGTATCTACGTGGCAGGGGCCGAAAGTGAGCTGATGCGCGGAGGGGTCTCTGGGAGCCGAAAGGTGGACTTTGACGGGCAGCGTCCCGCGAGGGTCGGCTGGCAGGGCGGGTGGGTCTCAGAAACCCCGTTTCAGCAGGAAGTTAGAGCAAGCTGGCCTCTCCAGCATGCGCCCACGAACACGGGCCGCCTGCGGAGGCACGGGCGGAGTCGCCGCGTGGACAGGAGGGCGGGCACCGTGCTCGAGGTTGCCGCACTCATGCCGACACGGACCGGGGGACGAGGGTCAGACAGGAACCTCCCCGGGCCCCACACTTCCTTCTTGCCTGCCCCACGGGGTGAGGAGTCAACTGCAGAAAGGTCCAGCAACAGGGCCTTGGCAGTCAGAGGGCACCGGGAGGCCACCCCCGGCTCCCGAGGGCCAAGGCCAGCGGTCCAGGCCGCTCCCAGCCTCCTCTCTGCAGGGGCGCCCCGGCCCCCACCAGGTCAGAAGCTCAATTCTGAATTTGGTTTAAAAACTGAAACAACTACAGGATTCGTATGCAGTTCTGCTCTGTCCCCCGCAGGCCTCCTCTCCTGCCCCGACCCCAGGCTGCGGCGGAGACCCCGGCAGCCGACGGGCCTCCCGTGACCGCCCCAGCCCCAAGCCCGCTGGGCTGCCGGGCAGGTGGACCAGGCACCGAGCCGGCCTGGACAGCGGCACCGCGGGGCCCCAGGGCACCCGCCGACAGGAAAGACCCGGAGACCCACCCCGTGCTCCAGCAGTTTGCTTAAGAATTCTCTAGAAATGCACCAAGGACGAGAGAGAGCAGTGACCAAAATCGTGGCTCTGGATAGAAACAGACGTGTGATGAGGCGTGTTTGGCTCACATGACGCGGCAGCCTCGAGAGGTGGTCCTCGGGTCCCCCTGGAAGGAAGGACGGCGCGGTGAGCGAGACCAGGGCGGCCGGTGCACACCCACCGGGCCGGGCAGGGAGCTCAGGGCTGTCCCCACTGGGGGGCTGGGCTGGGCGGGGTCGGAGCACGGCGGGCCTGGCCCAGCAGCTCCTGCCCCGGAACCTCCCGGGCCCGCCCCCGCTCAGACCGACGGGGCTCGTTGCCTTGGCGCCAGGACGGCCCCTCACTTAGGCCTCACGCAGGGCGGCTCCTGGGCCCCATCTCCCCTGAAGCCATCGTGGCATCACCGGCACCCCAGGCTGGGGGAGTCACAGTAAGGGGCTCGCTGAGGACCCTGGGGCGGTACCAGTCTCTTGAGAGCTGCGATCGGCCGTGCAGACCCCACTCCCGGGGTCCCCAGCCCGGCACCCGAAGTCCACACAACAGGCAAGCCTGGGAGGCAGGGCAGGCTGCCTGGCAGAGCTGGGGCGAGGCCCGGGAGATGCCCGGGACAGTCCTGGGAGCAGGGCCCACGTGCGCAGGCCTGTGTGTGTGCACGCGCTCGTGAGCGCCGGGAGCCTCTACCTGCTGGTGGAAAAGATCCTCCTCCCCAAACTCGGCCGCCTCGTCCTCGCCCTCCTCCCCGTTCTCGGCCTCCCGCGCCGCCAAGGACTGCTTCACGGTTCTCGTGGCCACTTCCTGTGTGAGAGGAGAGCGGTAGACGCCCCACCGCCCCTGGACCCCTGGACGTGCGGCCCCGGGGGCGGTCAGGACACCAGGCCCAGGCCGCGCTCAGACAGGCGGCTCCCAGGAGGGGCGCGGCCAGGGGGCAGGAGGCGCTCACCTCCCCGTCGGCGTTGACCAGGGTGGTCCGGAAGCTCTCCCCCGTGCCCCAGCTGCTCTGGCTCCGCCACACGAGCGTCGAGGGGGGGCTGTGCGTCACCCCCGCGCCGGCTGCCCACACCTGGGGACGCGGCAGGGCCTCCCGTTACCGTGGGCTCCAGCCTATGGTTACCAGCCAGCCCTCCAGCCCCGCCTTCAGTCCTTCCAGGCGTCCTGGGTCCTGCCCAGGGACGGCCACCTCCAGCGTATGGAAGAAGACTAAGGTCCACGGGGCCCAGGGCTTTCATCGCGGCCAATGGGCAGCTGGGATCGGGTGCCTAGGGCCTGCACCGGCGACTGCCACCGGCCTAGACTCAGCCCAGCCCCACGGGGCCCCCGGCACAGCACTCAGGCCTCCCAAGGACTCCAGGGAGGCCCCGGGCCCCGGGCGGGGCTCTCAGCGCTGGGCTCCACCCTGTGGTGCCCCTGGCTCCCTGGCCCCTTCAGCCCTCGCTCACCCCTCCGCTGGCACCTACCGTGACCGTCTGGCCTGCCCGCAGCACGTACTTGGGCGTGAACTTGTAGGTGATCTCCTCCCCTTCCAGGACCCGCCTCTTGATCCTCCAGTTGCCCAGAGGCTGATCCTGGCAAAGGGGCCGGGCGTTGGCACAGGCTCCGGGGACCCGCGGGCTGCCAGGGGCGGGGCGGGCCGGGCCTCACCTGCGCAGAGCTGTTCCTCAGCTGCACGTACTTGCCCTCCAGGTCCACCTCCTCGATGCTGACGCTGCCCGAGGCCGAGGCCTGCTGCGCCAGGTGGAAGCTGCTGCTGCTGCTGCTGCCCGAGCCCACGCCGCTGGAGCCCGAGTCCGGCGTCTCCTCCACCTCCAGCCGCTTCCGCTTGCTGCGGCTCGGGCGCCCGGCCGCGGACAGGCTGCCGGCGCCGCTGCTCGTCGTGGCCCGCGAGACGGTGACCCGTGACGGGCTGGGGGACAGCTTCAGCCTGGGAGGGCAGGCGCGCGGTGACAGGGGGCCGGGGCGCAGGTCAGCGCGGGTCGCGGGATGGCGCGGGCCGAGCAGCGCGCACGCCCGCCCCCGCCCCCGCCCGCCGCGCCCCACCTCTCCTCCTCGCCCTCCAGGAGCTTGCGGTAGGCGCTGATCTCCATGTCCAGGGCCAGCTTGACGTCCAGCAGCTCCTGGTACTCGGCCAGCTGCTGCTGCATCACGTCCCGCATCTCCGTCATCTCGCGCTCCTTGGCGTCCAGCATCTTCCGGAACTTGTCTCGCTCCCCCGCCACCGTCTCCTCCAGCTCGCGGATCCGATCCTCGGCCGCGCTCGCCTGCGGGAGGGGCCCACGCGCGTCAGGGGAGGAGCCCACCCGGGCGCGCCGCGGCGGGAGGGCGGGGCGGGGCGGAGGGGCCGGCCGGGCGGGCCACCTGCTTCTGGAGGCCGGAGAGCTGGAAGCTGAGGGACTCCACCCGCACGCGGGCCTCCTTCAGCTCCTCCCGGGCGGCGCTGGCGGCTTTGTCGTTCTGGTCGGAGCTCAGCTTGGCGTGGTCCAGCTGCGGAGACACGGGCGGCGTGAGGCGGGGCGGCGGTGAGGCGGGGCGGGCGCCGCCGGCCCGGACGCGCGCACCTTGGCCTGGAAGGCCTGCTCCAGCTCCAACCGGTACAGCCGCACTTGCTCGTCGTGCTGCGCGCGCAGCTCCTCCAGCGCCTGGGCCATCCTGAAGTCGTACTCCTGCTGCCGGCTGCTGTCCACCTCCACCAGGCGCCGCTCGTGCCGCCGCCGCGTCTCGCGCACCTCCTGGGGACGCAGCCGCCGCGGTCACCCTTGGGGAGGCGCCGGCCCGGGGCCGCCCCCGCCGCGCAGAGAGCACCCGCTCAGTGCGCGCACACGCGGGACACGCAGCGTGGAACTCCGCGGACGGAAACGGCCAGAGAGCCAGGTCCACAAACACAGGGGGGGCTCCGGGGTGTCGGGGGGCGGCTGCAGGGGGATGGAGGATGGCTGAGCGTCCCTGTGCTAAGTTTCAGTAAATGAACTGCATGCTTTAAAAGGGTCTTGTTAGATCGGAAAACTGGAGTGCCAGTGCAGAGCATGCAGAAGCTTTTTGTAGTGATGGAATGTTCTGGAATTAGGAGGTGCTGGCTCTACAGCTCTGGGAATGGATCAAAATCCAGGCTATAGGGGCTTCCTTGGTGGTCCAGTGGGTAAGGACACCGCCTTGCAGTGCAAGGGGCGCCGGTTCGATCCCTGGCCTGGGAAGATCCCACGTGCCGTGGAGTGGCTGGACCCATGTGTCCAATCACCGAGCCGGAGCTCTGGAGCGCATGCGCCCAGAGCCGGTGCTCTGCAGCGAGAGGCCCACATGGGCCAAAGAACAAAGACGGATGAAAATAGATGAATGAAAGACCAAGAGAAGTGCCCCGCCCATCCCCCCTCTCCCCAACCTCCCCCAAAATCCAGGCTACATGGTGACTTCTGGAAGCCTCCTGGTAGGGGACTATTTGAATAAAGCTGTTGTTAAAAGCAAAGTTCCTGATGGGGCCCATCCCGGGCTCGCGGCACTGCCCGGCCGGTCCCGCCCACATGCCAGGCGCTGACCAGGCGGCAGGGGGCCCAGGCGACAACACCCCCACAGGTGGCAGTCAAGCGCCGGCCCGTGGTCGGAGCTCAGCTTGGCGTGGTCCAGCTGCGGAGACACGGGCGGCGTGAGGCGGGGCGGCGGTGAGGCGGGGCGGGCGCCGCCGGCCCGGACGCGCGCACCTTGGCCTGGAAGGCCTGCTCCAGCTCCAACCGGTACAGCCGCACTTGCTCGTCGTGCTGCGCGCGCAGCTCCTCCAGCGCCTGGGCCATCCTGAAGTCGTACTCCTGCTGCCGGCTGCTGTCCACCTCCACCAGGCGCCGCTCGTGCCGCCGCCGCGTCTCGCGCACCTCCTGGGGACGCAGCCGCCGCGGTCACCCTTGGGGAGGCGCCGGCCCGGGGCCGCCCCCGCCGCGCAGAGAGCACCCGCTCAGTGCGCGCACACGCGGGACACGCAGCGTGGAACTCCGCGGACGGAAACGGCCAGAGAGCCAGGTCCACAAACACAGGGGGGGCTCCGGGGTGTCGGGGGGCGGCTGCAGGGGGATGGAGGATGGCTGAGCGTCCCTGTGCTAAGTTTCAGTAAATGAACTGCATGCTTTAAAAGGGTCTTGTTAGATCGGAAAACTGGAGTGCCAGTGCAGAGCATGCAGAAGCTTTTTGTAGTGATGGAATGTTCTGGAATTAGGAGGTGCTGGCTCTACAGCTCTGGGAATGGATCAAAATCCAGGCTATAGGGGCTTCCTTGGTGGTCCAGTGGGTAAGGACACCGCCTTGCAGTGCAAGGGGCGCCGGTTCGATCCCTGGCCTGGGAAGATCCCACGTGCCGTGGAGTGGCTGGACCCATGTGTCCAATCACCGAGCCGGAGCTCTGGAGCGCATGCGCCCAGAGCCGGTGCTCTGCAGCGAGAGGCCCACATGGGCCAAAGAACAAAGACGGATGAAAATAGATGAATGAAAGACCAAGAGAAGTGCCCCGCCCATCCCCCCTCTCTCCCCAACCTCCCCCCCCCCAAAATCCAGGCTACATGGTGACTTCTGGAAGCCTCCTGGTAGGGGACTATTTGAATAAAGCTGTTGTTAAAAAGCAAAAGTTCCTGATGGGGCCCATCCCCGGGCTCGCGGCACTGCCCGGCCGGTCCCGCCCACATGCCAGGCGCTGACCAGGCGGCAGGGGGCCCAGGCGACAACACCCCCCCACAGGTGGCAGTCAAGCGTGCCGGCCCGTGGCTCAGGAAGCCAGCCGTGTAGAGAGCCCCTGTGAGAAGAGCGGCTGCAGCCCTGCGGCCCCTGCCCTGGCCACCCGAGGGCCCCGCCCCGCACCTCTGGCCGCAGGGAGGGAGTGGGAGCAGGCGGCGGCTCCGCAGCCCCAGGAGCACGCTCCTGCCCGCAGGCCACAGCGAGCCGGCGCCCAGGGTCTGGCTGAGCTGCGACAGCACAATGGGCAGGGTTCCGCCCAGTCAGTGAGCCCAGGCCCAGCGGCGAGGCGGCCGGGAGGAGCTGCAGGGTGACCCTGAAAGGCGTGCCCGTGTGCTGATGCCCAGGACCTGTGACACAGGCGCGGCCATCCGGGACACAGGGTCTAAGGCCACCCTGGACGATCGGGGCGGGCCCAGACCCAAGGACAGGCATCCCTGCAAGACGCGGATGCTCGAGGCGACAGGGAAGACGGCCGGTGGCCACGGGGACACCAGGGCCCCGAGGCAGGCAGGCCCACCTCCTCGAAGACGTCCTTGCGGAAGGCCAGCTCCTCCTGCAGGCTCTGGCACCGGTTCTCCAGGTCCACGCGCATGAGCGTCTCCTTCTCCAGCTGCTTCTTGGCCACCGCGTGCCCGTCCTCTGCCTGGGGACGCAGGGCAGCAGCTGGTGGCACCGCCTGCGACGCGCAAGGCCCTCGGGAACCCGGCCTCCCCCAGGGTGGGCGCCCACCTTGGCCAGCTGGGCCCGCAGCTCCCCCGCGTCGTTCTCGAGGGCGCGCTTGTCGCTGAGGGCGGCGGCCAGCTCCACCTCGCTCCGCTGGAGCACGGACTCCAGGTCCCTGACGCGGCCCTGGGCCACCACGAGCTCGCCCTCCCGCTTCTTGGCGCTGGAAGTCAGGAGCAGGGTCAGCGGGCCGCGCCGACCCGAAGGCCCAGCTCAGGGCTACCTCGGCCGCCTGCCCGCGGTGCCACAGCCCCACCTGTCGGTGTCAGAGGTGCCCGTCTACAACCCACTCTGACCCCGGACCCACCAGCCGCTCAAAAGAGCCCTCGATGGGCTTCCCTGGTGGTCCAGTGGGTGAGGACACCGCCTTGCAGTGCAAGGGGCGCCGGTTCGATCCCTGGCCTGGGAAGATCCCACGTGCCGCGGAGTGGCAAGACCAATGTGTGTCCAGCTACTAAGCCAGGCTCTGCAGCGACAGAGGCCACCGCGATGGGAGGCCCACAAGGGCCAAAGAACAAAGATGGAAATAAATGAAAGACCAATAGAAGTGGCCCCCCAAAAGAAAAAAAGAGCCCTTGAGACCTAGGTTTTCTCTTTGCGTCCTTTCCCCTAAGTTCTGGGACCATTCTGAGAATTCTGGTTTTGTGTGTGTGTGGCATTTCTGGGTTTTCACTGCTGCCACAGGCTCTCCTCTCGTTGCAGGGAGTGGGGGCTCCTCTCCAGCTGTGGTGAGCAGGCTTCTTGCTGCGGTGACTTCTCTTATTGTGGAGCTCGGGCTCGAGGGCACACGGGCTCCATAGTTGCAGCTCCGAGGCTCTAGTGCACAGGCTCAATAACTGTGGCTCACAACAGCGTGTGGGATCTTCCCGGATCAGGAATCGAACCCGTGTTTCCTGCGTTGGCAGGCAAGCTCCTCACCCCTGAGCCATCCAGGAAGCTCTGGTTTTCAAATGTGTAATTTATGAAAGTAACAAATCAGACCCCAGCCTGTGAAACATCGATCTCATCTGTAAAGTTGAGCTACTTTACGCAGGCTCACTGAACTTCTAATAGACAGCCAATGTGAAGACGTCAAATAGATTTTGTAACACACAAGTCTCCTGTTCTTCCGCTGCACCACGCGGCGCGTGGGATCTCAGGTCCCCGACCAGGGATCGAGCCCTGACCCCTGCACGGGGAGCCAGGAGTGTCAGCCACCGGCCACTGGGCAAGTCCCAACATGCAGCACTTACTAGTGCGGACATTTCTGAGTGTTGCTCTAAATCCCCTTGGGGTGGAAGGCTTGCCCACTTCTCCACCAAAGAACTGAAGCTGTGACCTGCCCAGCACCAGTGGGGACGCCAGAGGGCCGCCCGTGAGCAGAGCAGGGATCGGAGTGTCACTCTTCCCGGGTCCTGACAGCACAGACGTCCCCAGACATCCCCAGTGACCTCTGGGGACAGGATCGCCCTGGGAGACAGTGGCCCGGGACTCCACACAAGGTGGAATGAGGTGTGTGTGTGGGGGGTGACGCCCAGCGACTTCAGCCTCCAGACGTGGTAGGGGTCCCGCGTAAGCTGCACAGTCCTGGTCCTTTCATTCGGGGAAGGGGTGGGACTGCAAACCCAGGTCCCTGGGGGGTCTGGGGAGCCGGGACACTCCCCAGGGCCAGCTCCGTGGACACACTGTCCTCTCGCTGGAGACATGTCTGCGATGCCCGGCATCAGGGGGAGCTCTCTCGTGGGTGCGGACAGCAGTGAGACCCGCTGCCCTCAGGTGAAGGAGGGGACGGGCGGGCGGGAGCTGCTGGCACGGCCTTGCCTGGGCCAGGGAGTGGCCCCCTGGGTGCTGACTGGGCAGAGCAGAGAGCACAGGCCCGGGGTGCGGGTGCGGGCAGGTCCAGGCCGGCCCGAGGCCAGGGCGACAGGAGACTCTCGACAGCGCCACCGGCTCCAGCGCGCGGCGGAGACCAGGGCGCGGTCCCGGAAGCAGGGGCACCAGCGGCCCGGAACGGCTTCAGTTGTTGAGGAGCTTCAAGGAGCGCGCTTCCTCCCTGGAGCCCTAATTCTTGGAGGATTTCGGGGAGAACCCAGCCTGTCAGGTCCTCCACGCGGTCGCCCGGCATGCCCACCACCCAGGGCTCCTGCAGTGTACCTGGAGGCGCACCTGGGTCGGGGTCACGGCCACCCAGACCGCCTGCAGGGCTCCAAGCCTAAGAGCAGCCGCACGGCGGGCGGGGCACCTGCTGACGGGAGCGCCTCCCAGAGCGGGCCGAGGGGCGCCACGGGCCAGGCGCCCAGTGTGGGCCGTCACACGGCCTGGCGGCACAGGTGCGCCCCTGGCCAGCCTTGGGGTCGAGACAGCGTCGTGAGTGAATAAAGGCGGAAAAGAGCGCCGGGAGCAGCCGGGGCGATGCCATCTGGGCGCAGGCGTGTGCAGCCACCAAAGAACTGAAGCTGTGACCTGCCCAGCACCAGTGGGGACGCCAGAGGGCCGCCCGTGAGCAGAGCAGGGATCGGAGTGTCACTCTTCCCGGGTCCTGACAGCACAGACGTCCCCAGACATCCCCAGTGACCTCTGGGGACAGGATCGCCCTGGGAGACAGTGGCCCGGGACTCCACACAAGGTGGAATGAGGTGTGTGTGTGGGGGGTGACGCCCAGCGACTTCAGCCTCCAGACGTGGTAGGGGTCCCGCGTAAGCTGCACAGTCCTGGTCCTTTCATTCGGGGAAGGGGTGGGACTGCAAACCCAGGTCCCTGGGGGGTCTGGGGAGCCGGGACACTCCCCAGGGCCAGCTCCGTGGACACACTGTCCTCTCGCTGGAGACATGTCTGCGATGCCCGGCATCAGGGGGAGCTCTCTCGTGGGTGCGGACAGCAGTGAGACCCGCTGCCCTCAGGTGAAGGAGGGGACGGGCGGGCGGGAGCTGCTGGCACGGCCTTGCCTGGGCCAGGGAGTGGCCCCCTGGGTGCTGACTGGGCAGAGCAGAGAGCACAGGCCCGGGGTGCGGGTGCGGGCAGGTCCAGGCCGGCCCGAGGCCAGGGCGACAGGAGACTCTCGACAGCGCCACCGGCTCCAGCGCGCGGCGGAGACCAGGGCGCGGTCCCGGAAGCAGGGGCACCAGCGGCCCGGAACGGCTTCAGTTGTTGAGGAGCTTCAAGGAGCGCGCTTCCTCCCTGGAGCCCTAATTCTTGGAGGATTTCGGGGAGAACCCAGCCTGTCAGGTCCTCCACGCGGTCGCCGGCATGCCCACCACCCAGGGCTCCTGCAGTGTACCTGGAGGCGCACCTGGGTCGGGGTCACGGCCACCCAGACCGCCTGCAGGGCTCCAAGCCTAAGAGCAGCCGCACGGCGGGCGGGGCACCTGCTGACGGGAGCGCCTCCCAGAGCGGGCCGAGGGGCGCCACGGGCCAGGCGCCCAGTGTGGGCCGTCACACGGCCTGGCGGCACAGGTGCGCCCCTGGCCAGCCTTGGGGTCGAGACAGCGTCGTGAGTGAATAAAGGCGGAAAAGAGCGCCGGGAGCAGCCGGGGCGATGCCATCTGGGCGCAGGCGTGTGCAGCCCACGTGTCTCTCCTACCGGCTCGCTAGTGTGTCCTCCACCACCGTGCACAGGCTCTGCCCAGCAGCGGGGAGCGGTGGCCTCTCCCGCTGGGCAGCACGCGCTCCAGGGTGCGTGGCCTCAGCAGCCGGGGCTCCCGGGCTCTAGAGCGCAGGCTCCGTGATGGAGGCGCACAGGCTCAGGGGCTCCGAGGCAGGCGGGATCCTCCCTGATCAGGGAGCGAACCCGCGTCCCCGGCCCCGGCGGGCGGACTCCTCCCCACGGAGCCCTGGGGAGCCCAGCTTCTCACGCTGAGCTAACTGTGTCCCCCATTCACTCCCAGGGAGCGTCAGGGACGCCCAGAAAGTCAACCCAGATAAGGGCAACACAGAGGCTCAGGGTGTCTGGCAGGTTCCAGAACCTGGGTGGACCTGACAGAGAGGGCCTCGGGGAATTCCAGAGTTCTCCAAACCTCCAAGAAGCACAGGTCTATTATTCAAAGTCGTAATAAGCTAGCGGGGTGTCCCATCTACCTGGCTGCTTGAAAAGCACACAGGCCACTCTTGAAGACACCAGGTGATGGTCCCGTGGGCCCGCCTCCGGGCACCCTGCTCCGCTCCGTGGGGAGCCGGACGCACCGCTGTGGGGCGGGGGACAGGCGGAGGAGGGGGTCCTGGCGGCTCTGACCCTAGGACGCTCTGGAAAGGCGGAGCGGTGGGGACCGTGGAGGACTCCGGCCCCCAGGGGTAGGGAGACTGCGTCGGGGTGGGGGCACAGGGGGTTTTCCAGGGCAGGGACCACCCCGTGATGCTCCGCAGGCGCATGCGTGTCGGCGTACGTGAGTCCACACGCAGGGAGCGCAGGGAGCCAGGGGAGAAGCCCAGCGTGAAGCAGGGACCTGGGCGAGTAACAGGCAGCCAGGCGGGCTTCAGTCCCGACAGTGTCGCACGCCCGTCACTGCCAGAAGGACCCTGGGGGGCACCCTGCGCCCCACTGTTTCCTGACAACCTAAAACCGCCGAAAATCTCCTAATTAGAAAAGAAAGATTCCTGTGGACGTGAAGCTGGCACACCCTGCGGGCCCGGGAACAGGGCCCCATCTGGGCGCAGGCGTGTGCAGCCCACGTGTCTCTCCTACCGGCTCGCTAGTGTGTCCTCCACCACCGTGCACAGGCTCTGCCCAGCAGCGGGGAGCGGTGGCCTCTCCCGCTGGGCAGCACGCGCTCCAGGGTGCGTGGCCTTAGCAGCCGGGGCTCCCGGGCTCTAGAGCGCAGGCTCCGTGATGGAGGCGCACAGGCTCAGGGGCTCCGAGGCAGGCGGGATCCTCCCTGATCAGGGAGCGAACCCGCGTCCCCGGCCCCGGCGGGCGGACTCCTCCCCACGGAGCCCTGGGGAGCCCGGCTTCTCACGCTGAGCTAACTGTGTCCCCCATTCACTCCCAGGGAGCGTCAGGGACGCCCAGAAAGTCAACCCAGATAAGGGCAACACAGAGGCTCAGGGTGTCTGGCAGGTTCCAGAACCTGGGTGGACCTGACAGAGAGGGCCTCGGGGAATTCCAGAGTTCTCCAAACCTCCAAGAAGCACAGGTCTATTATTCAAAGTCGTAATAAGCTAGCGGGGTGTCCCATCTACCTGGCTGCTTGAAAAGCACACAGGCCACTCTTGAAGACACCAGGTGATGGTCCCGTGGGCCCGCCTCCGGGCACCCTGCTCCGCTCCGTGGGGAGCCGGACGCACCGCTGTGGGGCGGGGGACAGGCGGAGGAGGGGGTCCTGGCGGCTCTGACCCTAGGACGCTCTGGAAAGGCGGAGCGGTGGGGACCGTGGAGGACTCCGGCCCCCAGGGGTAGGGAGACTGCGTCGGGGTGGGGGCACAGGGGGTTTTCCAGGGCAGGGACCACCCCGTGATGCTCCGCAGGCGCATGCGTGTCGGCGTACGTGAGTCCACACGCAGGGAGCGCAGGGAGCCAGGGGAGAAGCCCAGCGTGAAGCAGGGACCTGGGCGAGTAACAGGCAGCCAGGCGGGCTTCAGTCCCGACAGTGTCGCACGCCCGTCACTGCCAGAAGGACCCTGGGGGGCACCCTGCGCTCCCCACTGTTTCCCTGACAACCTAAAACCGCCCCGAAGTTAAAAAGTCTCCTAATTAGAAAAAGAAAGATTCCTGTGGACGTGAAGCTGGCACACCCTGCGCCGGGCCTGGGAACAGGGCCCCAGGAGCCGGGCCCTGCCGCGCTGGGGGAGCCTCCTGAGCCCCCGACCTCGCCCTCAGCTTCCCCGCAGCCAGTCGGGCCTGCCGAGGCCGCCGTGAGGCTGGAGGGGACCCGGCGCGCCTCCCAGGGGCCTGATCTGAACGCTCGACCTGTTCCCATCGTATCATCCCTTCTGCGGCGGTCACCAGCAGCCTGCCTCGGTCTCTGGACCGCGTGACCCTTTCACGGGGAGCAGGCCAGGGACGGCGCTTCGAGGCCGGGAGAGGAGGTTTCCCAGAGCGGGCTCGGGGGGAGGGCCGAGGCTGGCTCTGGGGTCTGGAGCACCTCTCGGCTTAGGGGGGCGCGGTGCCACCGGCGACCAGGGGCTCTGGTCCTCCGAGGGCCGGATGACCTGGGGGGATGGTGCTGGACGGGCAGCCAGAGGGCCAGGCCACAGGACCCGCACGGCCCCCTCACGGGCTGCCCGAGGCGGGGCCCTGCCCAGGTGGGCGCCTCCACGGCGCACAGGGCGACGCCCCCCACCCCCCCCCGGCCCCCCCAGCCCCACCTCTTGGTGGCCTCCTCCAGGTCAGCCCGCAGCTTGCCGATCTCGATCTGCAGGCGCGCGCGCTCCCGGGCCGTCTCGTCCAGCACCCGGCGGGCGTCGGCCAGCTCCGCCTCGTACAGCGTCTTGATGCCGCTCACCTGGGGACAGCGGGCCGCGGTGAAGCCCTCCCCGCCCGCGCCCAGGGCTCCCTGCCCGCCCGGCCCACCCCCAGGTGCCCAGGGCCCGGAGCGCGCTCACAGGCCTCCGGGACCCGCAGCATAGGGAGGCCCCACTGTCCCCCAAAGACGGCGACCGCCAGGATGGCGCCACGGCGAGGGTCGGGAGCACGGGGAAGCCGGCAGCCCCGGTGCGGCCGGGGACGAAGAAGGCGCGGCCGCCGCAGAAGACGGGGCGCCCCCCAGCTGCGCCCCAGGCCGACGCGCCTGCAGTGCGGTCGGGCGCTGGGAGGGCCTCTCGTACAGGGTGTGGGGCACATCCTTGTGAGAGGCTGGCACCCACCACAGCTCCTGGCCTGGGAACAGGGCCCCAGGAGCCGGGCCCTGCCGCGCTGGGGGAGCCTCCTGAGCCCCCGACCTCGCCCTCAGCTTCCCCGCAGCCAGTCGGGCCTGCCGAGGCCGCCGTGAGGCTGGAGGGGACCCGGCGCGCCTCCCAGGGGCCTGATCTGAACGCTCGACCTGTTCCCATCGTATCATCCCTTCTGCGGCGGTCACCAGCAGCCTGCCTCGGTCTCTGGACCGCGTGACCCTTTCACGGGGAGCAGGCCAGGGACGGCGCTTCGAGGCCGGGAGAGGAGGTTTCCCAGAGCGGGCTCGGGGGGAGGGCCGAGGCTGGCTCTGGGGTCTGGAGCACCTCTCGGCTTAGGGGGGCGCGGTGCCACCGGCGACCAGGGGCTCTGGTCCTCCGAGGGCCGGATGACCTGGGGGGATGGTGCTGGACGGGCAGCCAGAGGGCCAGGCCACAGGACCCGCACGGCCCCCTCACGGGCTGCCCGAGGCGGGGCCCTGCCCAGGTGGGCGCCTCCACGGCGCACAGGGCGACGCCCCCCACCCGCCCCGGGCCCCCGAAGCCCCACCTCTTGGTGGCCTCCTCCAGGTCAGCCCGCAGCTTGCCGATCTCGATCTGCAGGCGCGCGCGCTCCCGGGCCGTCTCGTCCAGCACCCGGCGGGCGTCGGCCAGCTCCGCCTCGTACAGCGTCTTGATGCCGCTCACCTGGGGACAGCGGGCCGCGGTGAAGCCCTCCCCGCCCGCGCCCAGGGCTCCCTGCCCGCCCGGCCCACCCCCAGGTGCCCAGGGCCCGGAGCGCGCTCACAGGCCTCCGGGACCCGCAGCATAGGGAGGCCCCACTGTCCCCCAAAGACGGCGACCGCCAGGATGGCGCCACGGCGAGGGTCGGGAGCACGGGGAAGCCGGCAGCCCCGGTGCGGCCGGGGACGAAGAAGGCGCGGCCGCCGCAGAAGACGGGGCGCCCCCCAGCTGCGCCCCAGGCCGACGCGCCTGCAGTGGGGTCGGGCGCTGCGGGAGGGCCTCTCGTACAGGGTGTGGGGCACATCCTTGTGAGAGAGGCTGGCACCCACCACAGCTCCTGGCGGGTCAAACTACAGGGCGGGAACTGAGCTCCGCCCGGCTGCCAAGGCCACTGGATTAATGATTAAGAGAAGTCCGGAGCAGCCGGCGCGGGCCTTCCGGCCGTGGAGCAGCCGCAGCTCCACGGAGGGGAAGGGAGGCCTCCAGAGGCGGCCGCGGCCCCGGGCACCACCGAGGCCGAGCGTCCCGAGCGGCCAGAGGCAGAGGAGCAGAAGCCTGCACTGTTTTAACAGGAGCTGAATTCGCCTCCTTCCCCAACGCTTCTTCTTAAATTTTTCTTAAGAAAATTTAGCCGTTGTAGCTACCAATCTCACCAATAACATTGAATATATTCAAGTTTACACATTTTTTTTCTTTTAAACCACACATTATATTTTGGTTAAATACTTCTGATTCTACATTGGCCTTTTGTGGTTCTGTGGGGCTTTTGTTTGTTTTTGTTATTTTTGTTATGCTTTTCTATATTTTCCTCTCTGTTGTAATTTTTTATATGTATTATTGCTTTTTCTACACTGTTTCTTTGCTTTCCCTGATGCTCTTTTCCCACAGCACTAAACTCCAATACATACAAATCTCTATCTCCCTGTCTTTACCCTGCATCACTACTCCACATCTCTCTTCTATCCCTCCTTTCTCTTTTCCCTTCCCCACCATAGGTCTTAGTCTGTGTCTTCATTGCCTTATCCCCAGTTGGGCCCCTGCTCTAGCACTGTTCTCCAATCTGTGCTTTACTTAGTTTGGTTCTTAACTGGTAGATGTCATTCTTGGTTTTCTCTGTTCATGGCAGTATTAACATATTGTGCTGTATTTTTCTGGACTGTTTGGGTTATGTCATGGCTGTATATGTTGGTGTGTATAATCCAGTACACTAGACAGTATTTGCAGGATATTTTACCTGCCATTTGTCAAAGGTACACCTTCTGTTTCTCATTTATGTATGTATGCTTTAATGCCATAACAAACCTGCGTGAAATCTCCATTTCCTGGTCAGGCAGTAAGCCCAGAGGCTTTGCAGAGGGAGCACTGACTCCAAGACCCTACAATACCAGAGAAGGCCTAACGCTAGAGAGCACGAAACAGTGAGAACCCCAACAAAGGCACGCGCGTGTTGCAAGTCCTGGCATCACCCCCCAACCGCCAGCATCACCCTGAACAAGACGCGTCATCCACACAACACCCAGAGATGGGACTCAGCCTGGGGACAGGAATCCTCAAGCATAGTTAAAAAACTAATAATAATAGTGAAAAGGCAGAGAAATACTGCACAAATGAAGAAACAACCTACAAACACAGTAGTCCAGATAAACGAAGAGGAATTAGACAAACTTTCTGCATGAACAGGAGCTTTCCCTCTTTCCCCAAGCTTCTTCTAACTTTTCTTAAAAAATTTAGCCGTTGTAGCTACCAATCTCACCAATAACATTGAATATATTCAAGTTTACACATTTTTTTTCTTTTAAACCACACATTATATTTTGGTTAAATACTTCTGATTCTACATTGGCCTTTTGTGGTTCTGTGGGGCTTTTGTTTGTTTTTGTTATTTTTGTTATGCTTTTCTATATTTTCCTCTCTGTTGTAATTTTTTATATGTATTATTGCTTTTTCTACACTGTTTCTTTGCTTTCCCTGATGCTCTTTTCCCACAGCACTAAACTCCAATACATACAAATCTCTATCTCCCTGTCTTTACCCTGCATCACTACTCCACATCTCTCTTCTATCCCTCCTTTCTCTTTTCCCTTCCCCACCATAGGTCTTAGTCTGTGTCTTCATTGCCTTATCCCCAGTTGGGCCCCTGCTCTAGCACTGTTCTCCAATCTGTGCTTTACTTAGTTTGGTTCTTAACTGGTAGATGTCATTCTTGGTTTTCTCTGTTCATGGCAGTATTAACATATTGTGCTGTATTTTTCTGGACTGTTTGGGTTATGTCATGGCTGTATATGTTGGTGTGTATAATCCAGTACACTAGACAGTATTTGCAGGATATTTTACCTGCCATTTGTCAAAGGTACACCTTCTGTTTCTCATTTATGTATGTATGCTTTAATGCCATAACAAACCTGCGTGAAATCTCCATTTCCTGGTCAGGCAGTAAGCCCAGAGGCTTTGCAGAGGGAGCACTGACTCCAAGACCCTACAATACCAGAGAAGGCCTAACGCTAGAGAGCACGAAACAGTGAGAACCCCAACAAAGGCACGCGCGTGTTGCAAGTCCTGGCATCACCCCCCAACCGCCAGCATCACCCTGAACAAGACGCGTCATCCACACAACACCCAGAGATGGGACTCAGCCTGGGGACAGGAATCCTCAAGCATAGTTAAAAAACTAATAATAATAGTGAAAAGGCAGAGAAATACTGCACAAATGAAGAAACAACCTACAAACACAGTAGTCCAGATAAACGAAGAGGAATTAGACAAACTTTCTGAAAGGGAATTCAGAAGAATGATACTAACGATGATCCAAAACTCCAAAAATGGGAGTATTAGAGAAAATGCAAGAATCAATTAACATGTTGAACAAAGAAATACAAGAACCTAAAAAACACCAAAGAGACAGACAACTCAATTGCTGAACTTAAAAAACAACAAATAGGGCTTCCCTGGTGGTCCAGTGGGTAAGGACACCCCGCCTTGCAGTACAAGGGGCGCCGGTTCGATCCCTGGCCTGGGAAGATCCCACGTGCCGCGGAGCAGCTGGATCCATGTGTCCAATTACCAAGCCGGAGCTCTGGAGCGCATGCGCCCAGAGCCGGTGCTCTGCAACGACAGGCGCCACCGCGATGGGAGGCCCACAGGAGCCAAGGAACAAAGACGGATGAAAACAGAGAAACGAAAGACCAATAGAAGTAGCCCACCTGCTCCCCTCCCTCCCCACCCCACCCCCCAAAAATAAAGAAATAAATCTTTAAAAAAAAAGAGAGAGAGAGAGACAGCTATTGTCGACTCGCTGCGAGACCAAGGGATCTTACAGGGGGATATGCGATGGCCTGGAGCGGTGGGGTGGGGGAGGGGATACACATATGACTAATCTGGGATTATGCTGTCTGTAACAACAAAACTCTGTAAAAGCAAAAACGCAAAATTAAAGCAATGGCAAAAAAAGAAGTGTCGGTGCTGCAGCGGGAGAGCGGCTGAGTCGCCAGTGGGGGTGGGGGGAGGCTGCACACCTGGGTGTGATTCTCTGCAGCCAGGTCCACACCCTCGGGCCACAGCGCAACACTCCAGCCAGCCCCCGGCAGGCCTAGAAGGGCTTTTGAATCTATAAAAGGCTGGACAGAAAATAAAAGGTACAGGCACCATGCGAAACACACGTGTCAGTGTACAAATAAAGCTTCGCGGGCACACACCCCGGCCTGCCCCTCCACGGCCTGTCTGTGGCAGCTCCCACCAGGACGCCCGGGACCGCCTGCCCACCAAGCCGCATCTCCAGCCCTTTCCCGGAAACCTCTGCCGGACGACAGGGAGGAGCACGCGCAGACCCCGCATCACAGAGGCTCTTTCAGGGAGGGAACAGGTGTGCCCTCGGGCCTGCGCCTCTGGTGCCGGGACACGCAGGGGGTCCCGCGGGAGCCGGCACGGCGGGGCCTTCTGTTCTGTCCTTACGGACAAGTGCGGAGCTTGAGGAATCCTGACAGGTGCGGCAGCACCTGCTGCCGTGGGGGCAGCTGGGTCGCGTAGCCCGAGCTGCCCTTTTCCTGGGGACCCAGTTTGTCCCATGAGGGCCTGCCTGCATTCCTGGGGACAAACCTTTCCTGTGCTGAGAACCAGGGCCAAACGCTGACCCTCCCCAACTCCCACCCCCAGAGTTCACCTGCTGCTGTCCGCCCGGGGGCACCCCCGCCCTGGTCCCCGCAGCCGTGAGCCGCCTGGGCAGCACGGGAGAGAACGTGAAGCCTGGAGAACTCAGCACCGGGCGGGGCTCCCTGGAGCACCCCCTTCCCTCCCTGGTCCGCCTGGTCCCCCCAGCACCCACGACCCTTCCCAAACAAATCCGGCCAGGCCCCTGCCTCCAGAGCCCCTCCAGGGCTGCGCGTGGCCGCGGCCCCGCACAGCGCCCCCGGCTAACAGACACACCAGCTGACTTCCAAGGGAATGGCTGGGGTCTACGCGTGGCCCGTGAGGGTCCGCGGACAGGAACCTTCCCCTGAGGTACCTGAGCCCCCGGGGTGGGCTGTGAGCCCACAGCCCGCTCACAGCCTCTCAGCTCTGACACTGACGGCCTTTGGGCTGGATCACCCTCTGCAGGGGTCTGTCCCGGGCTGGGGGGGGGGGGGGCAGCGGCCTCCCTGGCCCCACCCCCTCCACGGCAGGAGTCCCACAGCCGCAGGCCACAGCCAGCACCAGCGCCCCCTGGGGCAGGTTCTCCCGGCGAGAGGCCACCCTGCGCCAGGCGGCCCCCAGCCCTCCGCTCGGTCCAGCAGGCCACCAGCTCCCTCCGCCGACCAGCTGAGGGGGCACGGGTCACCTCGTCCCCAGGATCCAGGAGAGCAGGCTGGTGGGACGCCCCACGCCCGCGGTGAACACATGGCGCCCGGGGCAGCCCCTGATCCGAGCACAGCCCTGGGGTGCACCGCGGGGTGGGGTCCCTGCTCCCCCCGCAGTCCTGCACCCCAGCCAGCCTCGGCCGTGGAGGAGTAAGCCCTGCTGCTGCCCAGACACACGGCCAGCTCCTGCAGGTGCCCTCGGGCGCGACGCCCATCCAGTGGGGGCCGGCAGGCACCCCAGGTCCACCAGGCCCAGGGTGGCTGCCCCCGGGAGAGACCGCAGTGAACGACCGGGCCCTGACCATCCCCCAGGCGGGCCCTGAGGACACGCGGGCGCTGCTGGGACAGGTGGCCCCGCGCGGGGGCAGCCATTCCAGCCCACTGTGCAGACAACAAAACCAAGGCTCTGTGGCCTGAGTGACCTAGCCCAAGGTCACAGACTAAAGGCAGGGCTTGGTTCAAGTCTCACTCCAATCCCAGGCGATCTAACACAGCAGCCACCGAGCCTCCCACCTCCCCTGACACCCGAGCCCACTGGGGGCCCGTCCTGGCCCTGGGGACCACCAGGCAGGGGCAACACAACCCACAGAGTGCTTCCTCCGGGCGCCGGCCTGCGTTTTATTCTTTTTAAAACTTTTTATTTATTTATTTTTGGCTGCTCTGGGTCTTTGTTGTTGTGTGGGTTTAGCTGCTCTGTGGTATGTGGGATCTTCCCGGATCAGGGATCGAACCTGGGTCTCCCGCATTGGCAGATGGGTTCTTATCCACTGAGCCACAAGGGAAGCCCTATTATTTTTTTAAAAAGTTATTTATTTATTTATTTGGCTGCTCTGGGTCTTAGATAGAGCATGTGGGATCCTGTTCGCCAATCAGGGATCGAACCCGGGGCCCCTGCATTGGGAAACAATGTCGCAGTCACTGGACCACCAGGGAAGTCCCTGTTCCCTTTATTTTACAAAACAAACGTGAACTCATGGTGGCCTCACAAACAAATCCCAAAGAGTAGGTGCCGATGATTACTCCCCCTTTACTAAAGAGACAGAGCCCAGAGAGGTTATGTCACTTGCCCAAGGTCACACAGAGGGCCAGAGGCTCCCAGAAACAACCACCCCACTCCTCCCAGGGGGCGGTCACTGCACCCATTCTCCAGAGAGGGAAGCGTAGGCACCAAGCACCAAGTCTCAGCGGCCTCAGGACCCGGACTTGGGTTTGGAGGTCCTGCGGGAGAAATGCAGCCCACTAGGCTGGTAGACCAGCCTCGGCCGTGGAGGTAAGCCCTGCTGCTGCCCAGACACACGGCCAGCTCCTGCAGGTGCCCTCGGGCGCGACGCCCATCCAGTGGGGGCCGGCAGGCACCCCAGGTCCACCAGGCCCAGGGTGGCTGCCCCCGGGAGAGACCGCAGTGAACGACCGGGCCCTGACCATCCCCCAGGCGGGCCCTGAGGACACGCGGGCGCTGCTGGGACAGGTGGCCCCGCGCGGGGGCAGCCATTCCAGCCCACTGTGCAGACAACAAAACCAAGGCTCTGTGGCCTGAGTGACCTAGCCCAAGGTCACAGACTAAAGGCAGGGCTTGGTTCAAGTCTCACTCCACTCCCAGGCGATCTAACACAGCAGCCACCGAGCCTCCCACCTCCCCTGACACCCGAGCCCACTGGGGGCCCGTCCTGGCCCTGGGGACCACCAGGCAGGGGCAACACAACCCACAGAGTGCTTCCTCCGGGCGCCGGCCTGCGTTTTATTCTTTTTAAAACTTTTTATTTATTTATTTTTGGCTGCTCTGGGTCTTTGTTGTTGTGTGGGTTTAGCTGCTCTGTGGTATGTGGGATCTTCCCGGATCAGGGATCGAACCTGGGTCTCCCGCATTGGCAGATGGGTTCTTATCCACTGAGCCACAAGGGAAGCCCTATTATTTTTTTAAAAAGTTATTTATTTATTTATTTGGCTGCTCTGGGTCTTAGATAGAGCATGTGGGATCCTGTTCGCCAATCAGGGATCGAACCCGGGGCCCCTGCATTGGGAAACAATGTCGCAGTCACTGGACCACCAGGGAAGTCCCTGTTCCCTTTATTTTACAAAACAAACGTGAACTCATGGTGGCCTCACAAACAAATCCCAAAGAGTAGGTGCCGATGATTACTCCCCCTTTACTAAAGAGACAGAGCCCAGAGAGGTTATGTCACTTGCCCAAGGTCACACAGAGGGCCAGAGGCTCCCAGAAACAACCACCCCACTCCTCCCAGGGGGCGGTCACTGCACCCATTCTCCAGAGAGGGAAGCGTAGGCACCAAGCACCAAGTCTCAGCGGCCTCAGGACCCGGACTTGGGTTTGGAGGTCCTGCGGGAGAAATGCAGCCCACTAGGCTGGTAGCCAGTCTCAACACACACCAAGATCCCCAGTCCCCTGCCCTCACAGCCCCCTAGGGGCAGGCTCACCCAGCCTCCTCACCCTCAGCTGCACCCAGCTTCCCGCTGGCGCCCCATGACCTCACGCCTACCCCTCTCCTCACGGGCCCCCCAGGACAAGGATGAAGCTACCAGACTCACAGGCTCCGGCCCATCAGTCAAGGGGTTCCCAGGGTTCAACGAAAGCCGTGCCACCAACTCTCCCATGGGACCCAGGAGATATGGGACTCCCCCGCTCTGACCCCTCCCTACCCAGGCCCCGGTAAAAGAATGAACTTACTGCCTAACGCCCCCCTCAATCCCCAAACTCCCCAGAACAGTTACCAACCCCTTGCAAAGTTCCAAGGAGAAGTGAGAACCCCGGCTCACCCAGAGACGTCCCGGATCCTCCACCCCGCCTCAGAGGGCCCGAGCCTCCCGGCCTCCAGGAGACCCCAGACCCACCCCCAGGCTTTCCCCTAGGACATCCAAACACACCTGCACAACTCCCGGGGAGGGGCGCCCAGCCCGGCTCCCACCCGACCCTCAGGGGCTCCCCGATCTCCTCAGACCCCTTGGTAGGCAGGGCCCGCCCCACTTCCCCCCAGGTCCCCCGCAGACTCAAAGCTGAGGCCTGCCCAGGCTGCACCCCTCTCCCAGGGCGCCTCCCACCAGACCTCAGCGGAGGGATCGGCCCCGGGGTGCGCCCGGGGTCACTCGCTCGGGGCCCCCCAGTCCCCGGGGCCTCATCAGAGGACGGGACTCGTCCTGACCCGCGCCGCCGTCTCGGGGGAGTCCCAGGGCGTCGGGGATCCCTCGGGGGCGGGGCCGGCGCCCGGAGCCACCTCCGGCCCGGGGTGGGGGGTGCAGAACCCCCCGAGGGTCCCTCGCGGGCGCCCGCCCGGCCGCTCCCCCGCGCTCCGAGCGCCCCGGGCCTCCCCGGGGGCCCGCGCCCACCCCGCACTCGAGCTCCCCGGACCCTCGGGGGCGGGGCCGGCCTCCGCCTCCCTCGCGGCGGGGGTCCCCGAAGCCCCCGGGGGTCCTCAGGGTCCGGGCCCCGATGCCCCCGGGACGCCCCGGCGGGCAGGGCCGCCCCCGTCTCCCGCCCCCGCAGGAGCGCCCCCAAGCCCCCCGGCCGCCCCGCCCCCGGGCCCCCGGCGCCCGCGCCCACCTCGCGCGTGGTCACCTCCTCGCGCTCGGAGATCTTGAGCTGCAGCCGGTCGTTCTCCAGCTCGAGCGCGCGGACGCGGTCGATGTAGTGCGCCAGGCGGTCGTTGAGCTCGCGCAGCTCCTCCTTCTCCTGCAGCCGCGACAGGCGCGTGGGCGAGAGCGGCGTGGCGGGCCCGCCGGCGCGGCCGGGCTGCGGCGTGGCCATGGCGGCGAGGGCGGCGGCGGCTGGGGGTCCACGCGGCTGCGAACGGCGGCCGCGGCTCAGCGGGCTCATTCAATCCGCGCCGCCGACCAAGATGGCGCCCGCCTCCCGCGCCGCCGCGGGGCCTTCTGGGGCTTGTAGTCCGGCCGGCGCCGCGCGCGGCACGCCGGGAGCCGTAGTTTCCTGCTTTGTTGCCCCTCACCGTCCCGGAGCCGAACCGCCGGACTCCAAATCCCAGCTGGGCCACTATGTGACCCGGGGTTTCTTCCCGGGCCTCATCTCCTCCACTTGTATTACCTACTTGCCTCATCGGAGCCTCATTAAATTTAAAGACGGGGGCGGGGGGGGGGGGGAATTTCCCTGGAGGTCTCACGGTTAAGAATCCACCTTCCAATGCAAAGGATGTGGGTTCGATCCCTGGTCAGGGAACTAAGATCCCACAAGCTGAGGGGCATCCAAGTCCCCGCACCACAGTGAAGATTCCATGTATCGCAACTAAGACCGAAGGAAGCCAAATAAATAAATAGTTTAAAAGAAATTAAAGGTGGGTGGTGAAGGAACCATATAAATATGTTCAGCGATCTCACCAATATGAGGAATAAAAAACAAGCAAGAAACCCAACACATCAAAAATATTCCAAGCTGCAATTAAGGGCCTGACGCAGCAGGCTCGTATAGATATTGCCGAGCTGTTCCCTGACGAGCTTTACCAATTTACCCTTTTGTAACAATATATGTTTCTTTCCCAGGATCCCTTGTCAAAGCAGCAGCATCTAACTTCTTAATCATCTTATTTGGATTTTTTTAATGTCTATAAGCAAAGCTTGGCTGTCTTCTTGTGTGTGTGTTTGTTTTATGTTCGTTTGCTTTTCATAGTTGGTTTACAACATCGTGTTAGTGTCAGGTGTACACTGACACTAACAGTGCATGCACACAGAGAGCAGACTGGTGGCTGGGGCTAGGGGATGTGAAACGGGTGAAGGAGGCCAAAAGGTGCACATTTCCAGTTACAAAACAAAGCTCATGCGGAGGGAATGGGCAACAGGGTGACTATAGTTAATAATACTATATGGCATGTTTGAAATTTGCTGAGACAGTAGATCTTAAAAATTCTCAAGGCAATCAAAAGATTCTACAACTATTAAGACGTAAGGTGATGGATGTTACCTAGGCTTATCCCATCATTAGTGCGTATGCCTGAAACTATATAATGCTGTGTCACTTATACCTCGGTTTTTAAATGCTCCGTGAAAGAAGCCAGATGCTCAGAAGGCCACGCGATGTCTGATTTCAGTCGTTCACAATTTCCAGGGACTCCTCCCAAGGTCCGGTAGTTGAGAATGAACTTCCAGTGCAGGGGGACCCGACTTGATCCCTGGTTGGGGCATTAGATCCCACGTGTGTCGGGGTCGATTGGTTGAGGAATGTCAGACAGCATCCCTGGGCTCCCCTCCCCCACCTTGACGCAGGAACAGCAGCGCCCCCTACAATCAAGCAGCCCCCAGACACTGCCCCGTGTCACCATGGGGTCCACGCCGCCCTCAGTGGAGAACCACTTCCTTCCTCGAAGCCTGGAAGTTGCCAGCTCTTCCTTCTGCCTTGAGAACCCCCGTCCCCAGAGGTCTCACCTGCAAACCACCTTCAGGGACCCCCGGCGCATCACCCGTGGAAACCTGACTCCTTTTCCAGCCCTCTCGCGGAGGCTCTGCCTTTTGGACTCCGTATCTTGTTGTTTGGTCCCTCAGGCGTGTCTGCCTCTTTCTGACCCCACGACCTGTAGCCCCCCAGGCTCCTCCCTCCATGGGATTTCCCAGGAGACGACCCTGGAGCGGGTTGCCATTTCCTCCTCCAGGGGATCTTTCCGATTCGGGGATTGAACCCGTGTTCCCTGCACTGCAGACAGCTTCTTCCCCGCCGAGACACCTGGGAAGCCCCGCCTAAGGGCAAGAACACCAAACACAAACCACAGTCGGTGGACAGTGAGCGAGCTCAGAGCAGCCTACCAAGTCACCCGACACAAGGAGGGCCGGAGGGAAGACCGGGCTTTGGGTCTGGGGAGGCATGGGCCGCCTGGCTCCCCTCCACCCCCAGACACACTGCAGCGCCCCCATCAGAGGGCCCGCTGACCACGGCCAGGCCCCCGCAGGGTCCCGCCGGCCTCCCCTCCGGGCACGTGGCTGTCCCGTCGCCTGCAGGTCTTGCCTGCGCTGGTCCCTCCTCCGGGACCCCTCCGCCCGCGCCCGCCCCCATCCCCGGGCCGGGGCTTCCGTCTGGAGTCGGACCCCCCCCTCCGCCCGGACCTGCGCCCCGCGCGCCGGGGCCCGGACTCCAAGCCCCAGAAGGCCGCGCGCTCCCGGGGGTGGGCCCCGCCGCCCCGCCCCGCGCTCGGCCCGGGAGGCGCCGGCAACTTTCAAATTTGGGCGCTGAGCGGGCGCGGCGGCCACGGCGGCGGCCGGGCCCCGCCCCCACCCCGCGCCTGCGCCTCCGGCGGGCCCGGCCCGTCCACCCCGCGGGCTCCCCAGGCGTGACTCACGCCCGGGGTTGGCTTGCGGGGCGGGCGCTCGGCCCGCTTCCGAGACGGGAAACTGAGGCACGGGGCGGTCCGGGGGCCTGTCCTGGGACCCTCCCCCCAGCAGGGGCGGGAGTGGGACTCAAACCCCGGACCCTCCGACCCCAGGGCGCTGGTGACTTCATGGCCAGCTGCTGCCTGACGTGGGGTGCAGGGTGCGGGCGGAGGAACCCGCGGTCCGGGGAGGTCCGGCCAGTCCCCGCCGCCGCCCCAGTTCCCCGCCGGAGTTTGGCGCCAGATTTTTCAAAATCTCAGCCCAGCGACGCCCGCTGGCGCGCAGCCCGGACCGCGAGCCGGGATGCTGAATTCCGGCGCGTGGACCGGCGGACGCGGAGTCGAGTCCGGCGCGTGGGGGCGGGGGGCATTCCAGAGCCTGGAGCTGGGGGCGCTGTGAGCTCCGGATGGGCGGAGGGGGGACCGCCAAGTCCAGAGCCTGGATTTGGGGACCCTGATTCTCCAGGCCGTATCTGGGAGCTGGGGTTCCAGACCCTGGACCTGGAGGACCCTGATTCCTGAGCCTGAGGAATAAACCTGGCATCTAGGATCCGAAGCCAGGAACACTGGAAGCCCGGGCTTTGGGTCTGGGGAGGCATGGGCCGCCTGGCTCCCCTCCACCCCCAGACACACTGCAGCGCCCCCATCAGAGGGCCCGCTGACCACGGCCAGGCCCCCGCAGGGTCCCGCCGGCCTCCCCTCCGGGCACGTGGCTGTCCCGTCGCCTGCAGGTCTTGCCTGCGCTGGTCCCTCCTCCGGGACCCCTCCGCCCGCGCCCGCCCCCATCCCCGGGCCGGGGCTTCCGTCTGGAGTCGGACCCCCCCCTCCGCCCGGACCTGCGCCCCGCGCGCCGGGGCCCGGACTCCAAGCCCCAGAAGGCCGCGCGCTCCCGGGGGTGGGCCCCGCCGCCCCGCCCCGCGCTCGGCCCGGGAGGCGCCGGCAACTTTCAAATTTGGGCGCTGAGCGGGCGCGGCGGCCACGGCGGCGGCCGGGCCCCGCCCCCACCCCGCGCCTGCGCCTCCGGCGGGCCCGGCCCGTCCACCCCGCGGGCTCCCCAGGCGTGACTCACGCCCGGGGTTGGCTTGCGGGGCGGGCGCTCGGCCCGCTTCCGAGACGGGAAACTGAGGCACGGGGCGGTCCGGGGGCCTGTCCTGGGACCCTCCCCCCAGCAGGGGCGGGAGTGGGACTCAAACCCCGGACCCTCCGACCCCAGGGCGCTGGTGACTTCATGGCCAGCTGCTGCCTGACGTGGGGTGCAGGGTGCGGGCGGAGGAACCCGCGGTCCGGGGAGGTCCGGCCAGTCCCCGCCGCCGCCCCAGTTCCCCGCCGGAGTTTGGCGCCAGATTTTTCAAAATCTCAGCCCAGCGACGCCCGCTGGCGCGCAGCCCGGACCGCGAGCCGGGATGCTGAATTCCGGCGCGTGGACCGGCGGACGCGGAGTCGAGTCCGGCGCGTGGGGGCGGGGGGCATTCCAGAGCCTGGAGCTGGGGGCGCTGTGAGCTCCGGATGGGCGGAGGGGGGACCGCCAAGTCCAGAGCCTGGATTTGGGGACCCTGATTCTCCAGGCCGTATCTGGGAGCTGGGGTTCCAGACCCTGGACCTGGAGGACCCTGATTCCTGAGCCTGAGGAATAAACCTGGCATCTAGGATCCGAAGCCAGGAACATGGAGCTGGAACCCTGAGATCCCAGCTAGGACCTGGGGGCCGGGAGCGCGCTGGGGCTGGAGGGACAGCTGGTGGTAAATGGGCTTGAGGGGAGTGAAATCGACAAGTGTTGATGGACTTGCCAGGCACGGGGATGCTTCAGTGACGGGAGCCAAGGTCCCCGCTCTGGGAGAGCCCGCACGGGTGTCATGTTAGACTATAATCAGTCTGCGGGCTTCCCGGAGGCTCGGTGGTGAGGAATTTCCGGTCCCTCGTCTGGGAAGATCCCACGTGAACTGAGCCAGGCTGACAGAGCCTGTGCTCTCCAGCTGGGGTTCAGCCACCAGGGAAGCCGCCACAGCCAGAGGCTGGCAGGTATCACCGCTGGGCGCAGCCTCCACTCCTCGCAACTAGAGAAAGTCCAGGAGCAGCCCCAAAGACCCAGCTCAGCCAAAAGGAGAATATACTTCCCCTGCTGGGGCAGAGAGTAAGCAGTCCGCCTGCAGCCCGGAGACCAGGGTTCCATCCCTGAGGCTGGAAGACCCCCTGGAGGAGGCATGGCAGCCCACTCCGGTGTCCTTCCCTGGGAATCCCCATGGACCGAGGAGCCCGGGGGGCCACAGAGTCAGGGACGGCCGATGTGACGGAGCACACACACGCACACGTGTAGGGGGCGTGGGGGACAAAGCAGGATGCCGGACTTGGGAGCGTGTGAGGCAGGGGGTGTGTTTCGAGGGTTTTTCAAATTTTAATTATTTCTTTTCTGTCCATGCCCCTGGGCACGCAGGATCCCAGTCCCAAGACCAGGGATCAAAGCTGGCCCCCTGCAGCGGAAGCTCTCCATCACTGGGCCTCCAGGGAGGCCTCCGGAGCTGCACTTTTCTCAAGAGTGGCGGGACTTCCCGGGCCGTCCAGCGGTCAGGGCTCTGCGCTCCCCGGGCTGGATCCCTGGTCAACCACTAAGACCCGGGTGACCAGATACGTAAATACTTTAAGTATACAAACAAAGAGGGTGGGTCTCTTGCGGAAGGTGACATCTGAGCAGGACAGGAACCAGACCCTGGACCTGGAGGACCCTGATTCCTGAGCCTGAGGAATAAACCTGGCATCTAGGATCCGAAGCCAGGAACATGGAGCTGGAACCCTGAGATCCCAGCTAGGACCTGGGGGCCGGGAGCGCGCTGGGGCTGGAGGGACAGCTGGTGGTAAATGGGCTTGAGGGGAGTGAAATCGACAAGTGTTGATGGACTTGCCAGGCACGGGGATGCTTCAGTGACGGGAGCCAAGGTCCCCGCTCTGGGAGAGCCCGCACGGGTGTCATGTTAGACTATAATCAGTCTGCGGGCTTCCCGGAGGCTCGGTGGTGAGGAATTTCCGGTCCCTCGTCTGGGAAGATCCCACGTGAACTGAGCCAGGCTGACAGAGCCTGTGCTCTCCAGCTGGGGTTCAGCCACCAGGGAAGCCGCCACAGCCAGAGGCTGGCAGGTATCACCGCTGGGCGCAGCCTCCACTCCTCGCAACTAGAGAAAGTCCAGGAGCAGCCCCAAAGACCCAGCTCACCCAAAAAGGAGAATATACTTCTGCTGGGGCAGAGAGTAAGCAGTCCGCCTGCAGCCCGGAGACCAGGGTTCCATCCCTGAGGCTGGAAGACCCCCTGGAGGAGGCATGGCAGCCCACTCCGGTGTCCTTCCCTGGGAATCCCCATGGACCGAGGAGCCCGGGGGGCCACAGAGTCAGGGACGGCCGATGTGACGGAGCACACACACGCACACGTGTAGGGGGCGTGGGGGACAAAGCAGGATGCCGGACTTGGGAGCGTGTGAGGCAGGGGGTGTGTTTCGAGGGTTTTTCAAATTTTAATTATTTCTTTTCTGTCCATGCCCCTGGGCACGCAGGATCCCAGTCCCAAGACCAGGGATCAAAGCTGGCCCCCTGCAGCGGAAGCTCTCCATCACTGGGCCTCCAGGGAGGCCTCCGGAGCTGCACTTTTCTCAAGAGTGGCGGGACTTCCCGGGCCGTCCAGCGGTCAGGGCTCTGCGCTCCCCGGGCTGGATCCCTGGTCAACCACTAAGACCCGGGTGACCAGATACGTAAATACTTTAAGTATACAAACAAAGAGGGTGGGTCTCTTGCGGAAGGTGACATCTGAGCAGGACAGGAAGGCGAGGAGGGGGTCAACCCGGACAGCAGGCGGGGAGAGGCCTTCCAGGAGGAAGGGCCAGGCAGCCAAGCCGCTCTCCAGGATGGTGGAGGTGCCGGCAAAGGAGACCTCCCAGTGGGGGGAGGCGGGCACAGAGGCAGAGGAGGAATGCGCCCTTCCTCTGCGCCCCAGGTACCCAGGGCCGGGTGACCACACAGGCTTCACGTGAAGCGCCTCGCTCTGCCGTCTTCGTGTCCACGGGTCAGAAGGCTGCTGCCGTGGAGCTGGGGCGGCTCCAAGGTTCACGATGCGGACGTCGGGGTCCCCGGGGCAGGGTCCACCTAAAGGCGGGCATACTGCCGGTGGGAGGAGGCATGTGCTGCGGCCCATGGTCCCGGGACTTGGTTCCTTATCACAGAAGCGAGGACTTGATTTGGGTTCTGAAATCCTCACTGTTGTTGTTATGGGGAAACGAGAACTGAAAACAGCTCAAATGTCCTTCAGTAAGAACAAGCCGTTGGGGCGTGTTCATTACCCTGGCACAAGAGAATCTGAAAAAGAATATACATATGCATATATATATATATATATATATATATATATATATATATATACACACATAGAACTGAACCACTTTGCTGTGCACTTGAAACTAACACATTAACACATTCAATAATATTAATAAAAAAAGAAACTAACACACTGTCCAGTAACTGCAGGCATGCTGTGTTGCTCAAGTCCTGTCTGCCTCTTGGCAGCTCTGTGGGCTGCAGCTCTGTGGACTAGCTCTGTGGACTGCAGCTCTGTGGACTGTAGGCTCCTCTGTCCACGGGATTAGAGAATCCCATGGATAGAGGAGCAATTAACTGTACTTCAATTAAAAAGCAAGTTGGGGGCTTCCCCTGGTGGTTCAGTGGATAAGGACACCGCCTTGCAGTGTAAGGGGCGCCAGTTCAATCCCTGGCCTGGGAAGATCCCACGTGCCGCGGAGCAGCTGGACTGATGTGTCTAATTACCGAGCCGGCGTTCTGGAGCGCATGCGCCCAGAACCGGCGCTCTGCGACGACAGACACCACCGCGATGGGAGGCCCACAGGAGCCAAAGAACAAAGACGGATGAAAATAGAGAAATGAAAGACCAATAGAAGTGGCCGCCCGCTCCCCTCCCTCCCCAACCCGACCCCGCCCAAAATAAATAAATAAGTAAATATTTAAAAAATAAAAATAAAAATAAATAAAAAGCAAGTTGGTGTTATTGGGGCATCTGCCTGATGGTTGGGACTTGCCCTGCAGTGACCTGGGTTCAATCTTTGATCGAAGAACGAATCCCACCAGCCATGCAGCCTGCCCCACAGAGACAATAAATTTAAAGGATTTTTTTAAGAAAACACACCAATACGTTTGTGTAGACTCGCAGAGGAACATTCTCTGGAGGTAAAAAAGAGGGCCCACACGACCTCCCAAGCAAATAAGCGCGTGAAGGCAGTGAAGTGCGGCCGAAGGTCCACAGGGGCTGTAGGCGGCAGAGGGTCCCAGCGACGAGCGGGGGCCTGGCAGAGCCGGAGGGCAGGGCGGGGGGCCAGGTTTTGCCGGCCCGTGGCTGTGAAGGTCTCGGTGCGGCAGCCTGGCTGCGTCCTGAGGAGCGCTCTGTGTGTCTGCTCTAGTTTGTGTTCCAAAAATGAGAGAGACAGCCTCCCTCAGACGGCCGTGGAGAACAGCACAGTCCCAGGAGAAACAGGAATATCCCCCACAAAGCCAAAAGATACTTATGGGACTGGGACGGAGGTGGTAACAACATGCAACTGTATCAGAGCAACACCTGCACCCAGCACAGTGTTCTGCATGCCCGTTACTTCTCAGTTAAGGACAGGAATGGCCTCGGGAAAAAAAGAGAAAGCGCTAGAACGCCCCCTATCCTACTGTAAATATTCCAGTCACTGCTTTAAAGAGTGAAAAGAGGTGAGCTTTTCACATGTTTTACCTAAACTGACGTACCCCAGATATCCTAACCAATATTATAATCAACACGCACAATGGGGGGGGGCAAAGAGTCGGATGCAATGGAGGGACTGAGCGACGACTTTACAAAGCACTCAAGAACAGTTAACACACCGTGTTGTGTTAATTTCTGCCATAGAGCAAAGTGACTCCGTTATAAATCCATATATTCTTTTCCGTCTTCTTTTCCATTGACACAAATGATTGATGAGATTTTCAAAAAATTGTTGCCCTCATCATGCCTCTTTCATTTATATTTATTTTCATCCATCTTTTTTATACTTTGGCCTGTGTGGGCCTCCCATCGCAGTGGCCTCTCTCACGGCAGAGCACCAGCTCCGGGCGCATGCGCTCCAGAGCGCTGGCTCGTAATTGGACACACCGGTCCAGCTGCTCCGCGGCATGTGGGGTCTTCCTGGGCCAGGGATCAAATCGGCACCCCTTGCACTGCAAGGCGGACTCTTTACCCACTGGACCACCAAGGAAGCCCTGATAAGGTTTTATATTTTTGTTCTTTTTCATACTGTCTTTGGAATCCAGTGTTTTTCATATTTTCAGCCAATCGAAACTTGAATGCTCAATTTTCAACTGTTTAAGGAAACAAATGGAAAAGTGTTTTACACCAGTTTCTCTTTCTTGGCTGCACGGCACGCAGGATCTTGGCTCCCTGGCTGGGCACTGGAGCCCTGCCCGTGCCGTGGAAGCACAGGGCCTTAACCACTGGACCGCCAGGGAAGCCCGAACCTCTTCTGTCTGTGGGGTTTTTTAAATTATTGATTTATGTGGCTGCACGGGGTCTCAGTGAGGGCATGCAGGATCTAGTTTCCTGACCAGGGACGGACGCAGGCCCCTGCAGGGGGAGCGCAGAGTCTTAGCCTCTGGACCACCAGAGAAGTCCCCATTTGTGGCTTTTAATTCATTACAGTTCAACGGAATTCGAAGTTCGGTTCCTCAGTCACTCCAGCTACCTTCCAAGGGCTCCGTCGCCTCAGGTGGTCGCTTGCTACCTGGCCAGGCCGGTGGAGGGGGTGCGGGGAGGTCCCCAGGCAAGGGACAGCAGTGAGCTGGGCGGGGTCCGCGCTGCCCTCCGAGCCTGCCCGCCCCTCTCAGGCCCTCTCTCCACACCACCTTCTCCAGCTCTCACTCTGGCATCCAGGCCTCGGGCACCCCCTGTCCCCAAGGCAGGCTGTGCCCCTGTCTGCACAGCCCAGGACGGGGAGCCGGCAGGGGGCGGCTGTGCTGGGGGAGGGGCGTGGCTCGGTGCGCCGGGGTGCCCTCGGGCCGGTGAGCACCCTCCCGACCCAGGGCAGACCCTCCAAACAGAGGCAGCCAGCCAGCAGCCCGGGGCCAGTGCTGCCCACGCGGCCTCGTGGCTGCGCAGGGCGCCCAGGAGCCTGAGAATCCTAAGCGCGAACCAGACGTGCCAGGAGGCTGTGCAGGCTTCCACACAAACCGCCCTGCCCTCCGTGACGCCAGGGTGGGCTGGGATTGCCGGCGGGGCTCCGAAGGGCATCCTTCTGTCCCATGTGGAGGTGACAGGGGACCCTGGAGAGTGCCCAGCGGGCCCCTGGGCTGGGGCATCGGAGCCTGCGTGTAGCCTCGGGGCCGCCCCCAGGCCCCACCCGGGCCGCGCGGGAGTCTCAGGGCCTCCGGAGGGCGGGGTGGTCGCGCCATCCCCCTGAAGGGAAGGACCAGGACGGCGGCGCCGCCCTCAGCCCCCAGCCCCGGGCCCCCCAGGTCAAGGTCATTATAAACCCCGCCCAGGAAGGGGAGGGAAACGGCCCGGGGGGATGCCCTAGCATGGCAGCCATGTTGTCTTATTCTAACAGTTTTGCTGAGATGGGATTCACGCACCACGGGACTCACTCTTCAAAGCCAGAGCTTCAGGGGTTTTAGGACCTTCACAGACGGGCGCTGCCACGGCCACGATGGATTCTAGAACGTTTTCATCACCCTACAAAGAACCTCTGGGGGGACCTCCCTGACGGTCCAGTGGTCAGGGCCCCACGCTTCCACTGCTTCCACTTCCTCATCAAGGAACTAAGATCACACAAGTTGAGTGGTAGAGTTAAAAAAAAAAAAAGAGTATAATATTATAATGCAATATTTTTACAATAAAAATGTATGCGCCAAATCCCCACCCACGACGAGCTTCCAGCTGGTGGCTGACCTCAGCGTTGTCTCCTGGAGCCCTGTCCACCTGAGAAACAATGAGCTGGGCCCCAGGCATCTATGGGAACACCGGTCATCCGGTGGAAAACATGGTGACTGCCCTGTATCATTCTGCATCAACTAAACCAAGTCGACTCAGCCTCCTTACGGCCTAGACGGCATCACACATGCCCCTTCAGTGGCTAACGAGTTCGATGCAGACTTTGACGGAGATTGATTGGATATTCACGTGAGAATCACATTTCTTTCTTTCTTTAAAAAATGCGGGGCTTCCCTGGTAGCTCAGTGGTGAAGCGTTCGCCTGCCAATGCAGGGGATGTGGGTTCGATCTCTGGTCCAGGAAGATCCTACGTACGGAGTAACAGCTACTAAGCCGGTGCACCACAGCCACGGGGCCCGTGCTCTAGAGTCTGGGAGCCACAGCTCCCGAAGCCCGTAGGCCCCACAGCCTGTGCTCTGCAACAAGAGAAGCCACCTCATGGAGAAAGTCGCACACTGCAAGTAGAGAAAGTCCCCACGCAGCGGTTAAGACCCAGCACAGCCATAAAGAGTAATTAATTAACTAACAAGAAGGAACGAATCAATCAGGAAGCTCCCTGGTGGTCCACAGCTTAAGCATGCACCTCACCTGCTGGGGGCGGGGGCGGGGGGTGTCCATCCCTGGTCAGGAAGCTAAGATCTCACAGCAATGCCACAGCGTCAAAAAAGGAAGGGTTTTTCAAATTGTTAAATAAAAAAAAAAAAAAACAGGAGAAATGATACTGTTTTCCTTTGGTCTGGGTCTCCATAAATATGGCTTGACATGGGACTGTGATGGGTCTCGATAGTGACTGTTAACATCCCGTCCATCCTGGGGGTCTTGGTGTGTGTTTCCATGTAAATTATCACATTAAAAATACTTATCTCGGGAACCTTCGGGTGGTCCAGTGGTCAGGACTCCAAACTTTCACAGCCGAGGGCCTGAGCTTGATCACCGCCGGCACTAAGGTCCCGCAGGCTGTGTCGTGGTCAAAGAAAAGAAGAAAAAGAGAACAGGTTTGTCTGATCCTGAGCAGGCTGTGTCTGGTCATGAAGCCCTGTCCACCTGAGAAACAATGAGCTGGGCCCCAGGCATCTATGGGAACACCGGTCATCCGGTGGAAAACATGGTGACTGCCCTGTATCATTCTGCATCAACTAAACCAAGTCGACTCAGCCTCCTTACGGCCTAGACGGCATCACACATGCCCCTTCAGTGGCTAACGAGTTCGATGCAGACTTTGACGGAGATTGATTGGATATTCACGTGAGAATCACATTTCTTTCTTTCTTTAAAAAATGCGGGGCTTCCCTGGTAGCTCAGTGGTGAAGCGTTCGCCTGCCAATGCAGGGGATGTGGGTTCGATCTCTGGTCCAGGAAGATCCTACGTACGGAGTAACAGCTACTAAGCCGGTGCACCACAGCCACGGGGCCCGTGCTCTAGAGTCTGGGAGCCACAGCTCCCGAAGCCCGTAGGCCCCACAGCCTGTGCTCTGCAACAAGAGAAGCCACCTCATGGAGAAAGTCGCACACTGCAAGTAGAGAAAGTCCCCACGCAGCGGTTAAGACCCAGCACAGCCATAAAGAGTAATTAATTAACTAACAAGAAGGAACGAATCAATCAGGAAGCTCCCTGGTGGTCCACAGCTTAAGCATGCACCTCACCTGCTGGGGGCGGGGGCGGGGGGTGTCCATCCCTGGTCAGGAAGCTAAGATCTCACAGCAATGCCACAGCGTCAAAAAAGGAAGGGTTTTTCAAATTGTTAAATAAAAAAAAAAAAAAAACAGGAGAAATGATACTGTTTTCCTTTGGTCTGGGTCTCCATAAATATGGCTTGACATGGGACTGTGATGGGTCTCGATAGTGACTGTTAACATCCCGTCCATCCTGGGGGTCTTGGTGTGTGTTTCCATGTAAATTATCACATTAAAAATACTTATCTCGGGAACCTTCGGGTGGTCCAGTGGTCAGGACTCCAAACTTTCACAGCCGAGGGCCTGAGCTTGATCACCGCTCGCGGCACTAAGGTCCCGCAGGCTGTGTCGTGGTCAAAGAAAAGAAGAAAAAGAGAACAGGTTTGTCTGATCCTGAGCTGGTGGGGATGGTTGCACATGCTTGTGATTCTACAAAAACCCACTGGACTAGACACTCTAGAAAGGTGGGTTCTACGGTGTGCGACTTCTATCTTGATAAAGCATGAGAGAGGGCCTCCCTGGTGGCTCAGTGGTGAAGAGCTCACCTGCCCATGCAGGAGACACGGGTTCGATCCCTGATCCGGGAAGATCCCACAGGCTGCAGAGCAACTAAGTCCATGAGCCCCAGTGATGGAGCCTGTGCTCTAGAGCCTCGGAGACGCAACTGTGGAGCCCGTGGGCCGCAGCTACTGAAGCCCGTGTGCCCTAGAGCCTGAGCTCCACAACAAGAGCAGTCACCGCCACAAGAAGCCTGTTCACCTCAACTGGAGAGGAGCCCCCACTCCTTGCACCTAGAGAAGAGCCTGCAGCAGCCATGAACACCCAGAATAACCAAAAGTAAATGATAAATGAATAAAAAATTTTTTAAAATGAGAGAAAAAAATCATCTTGATGACCAGGTTTTTGCTGCCCCTTTAAATTTTGCACCGCCCCCCTCCCCTGCCCCCGAAATTTCCCTTCCTTCCTCATCTGGGCACAACCCAGTCTTTCTTTGTTGGACTCCTCATCAGTGCCTCCTCAGGGGGCCAGACCCTATCCTTTGCTGGGCAGACCATTTCCTGTCTCCACTGGAAAACACCTCCTCATCCTTCAAAACACACTTTGCTTGTCTGGCCCCCAGTTCGACCCCCGTGACCCGCACCCCGTCCTAACCACTGCGTCTGGGAGGGGCTGGAGTACCTGGGAACTGGCGTTCGGTCCTCTTTGCGACCCCAGGGACTGCAGCAGGTCAGGCTGCCCTGGCCTTCACTCTCCCCTGGAGTTTACTGAAACTCAAATCCAGAGTCGGGGGTGCCATCCAACCATCCCACCCCCTTTCTCCTTTTGCCTTCAGTCTGTCCCAGCATCAGGGTCTTGTCCAGTGAATCGGCTCTTTTCATCAGGTGACCAAAGTATTGGAGCTTTAGCGTCAGTCCTTCCAGTGAATAGTCAGGGTTGATGTCCTTCAGGATGGACTGGTTTGGTCTGCTTGCTGTCCGAGGGACTCTAAGAGTCTTCTCCAGCACCACAGTTCGAAAGCATCTTGGAACATCCTCAGACAACTCTGAGTTCCGAGCCTTTGGCTGACGCACGTGGTCTGCCTGGGTCTCTAGTTCGCCCCTCGCATGCCTGCAACCACTGCCCAGAGCTGCTTCCCGGGCGCTGAAGCAGGAACGGCCTTCAAACGGCGTAGCATGTAATAAATCCTCACGAAAAACTTGCTCTTGTGCATGCCTTTGTGTGTGTGTGTGACTGCATGTGAGATCCTGGTTCTCTGATTAGGGATCAGACCTGTGCCGCCTGCAATGGAAATGCAGAGTCTTAACTACGGGGCTGCCAGGGAAGTTCTCTTGTGGGTGTCTCGCATGCAACATCAAATTAAATTTTAACGCACTTACGCATATCAGCTCTAGAGACAAGGGATCTCATTTGCAAGGGGGGTGTTTCCTGACAGAGAAAGTCCCTACCTCACATGTTTTCCATGAGGGGCGTATGGGTTCCGTCCTCGGAAGACAGGGTCCCCTCTTCTAGAGCAGACAGGGACATTCTCACCGCTGCATCCGCCTTGGGAGCAAAGCTAAGGGGGTGCCCCAAACTCAGTCATCAATATAAATATTTTATTTATTTAGTTTTCCTCTTTTGGCGAAGGTCTGTGGCATGTGGGACTCTTAATTCCCCGACCAGGGATTGAACCCATGCCTTGGCATAGGAAATGCAGAGTCTTAACCACTGGACTGCCAGGGAAGTCCCAAGATAAATATTTTAATGCAATAACGGCAAAAATCAATGCAAAACTCCAAAATCCATGATAAAGAAAAGATCAAAATTGGACACAAAGACAGGATTTGACCCCGTGCGGAATGACTCATCTCCCTGCCTCTACCTCACCCTGTCAGGTCACGTCTGCATTTAAAACCTTGATTTTTGCTCATCATGGATGGGAATCTTTTGGCATAAACTTTAACTTGAAAACATTACGTTAGGGGCTTCCCTGGTAGCTCAGTGGTGAAGAGTTCACCTACCAATGCAGGAGACACGGACTCGATCCCTGATCCGGGAAGATCCCACAGACTGCGGATCAACTGAGCCCATGAGCCCCAGCTGTGGAGCCTGTGCTCTAGAGCCTCGGAGCCGCAACTATGGAGCCCGTGGGCCACAACGACGGAAGCCCGTGTGCCCTGGAGCCCGAGCTCCACAACAAGAGATGTCACCGCCACAAGAAGCCCGCTCACCTCCACTAGAGAGGAGCCCCCACTCCCTGCAACTAGAGAAGAACCAGTGGCAGCAGTGAACACCCAGAATAGCCAAAGATAAAATAAAAATTTTAAAAAGCATTATGTCATGATATTGTCTACCCTACCCCCCTCCTTTTTGGCCTCCCCATGCGGCTTGCAAGATCTTAGTTCGGAGACCAGGGATCACACCTGCCCCCACCTGCAGGGGAAGCACAGAGTGTTAGCCACGGCACCGCCTGCCAAGTCCCGGTAATACTGTTTCTCTTCATAATTGAGTTTTGTGGCATTCCTTTAAAATTTGTGTCTGAAGTGAGTACCTCGCTCCTCTTACCCTGCACTCTGCCTTTGGTCCTAATAAAACTTTGTTGGACAAAAACCGGGATGCACAACAGCCAAATGATAGAAACAACCCACATGCCCGTCAACAGATGAATGTGCTAAATGTGGTCTGTTTACCCAGTCTAATATTATTCAGCCTCAACAAGAAGGCAGTTCTGACACACATGGATGAACAACTGTGAATGAGCCTTGGGAACATTATGTTCAGTGAAATAAGCCAGACGCAAAGGGTGAATACCCTATGACTCCATTTATTCAAGGTCCCTAAAGGCTCAAATTCATAGACAATCAATAGTGGGTGTCAGGAGATGGGGGCGGCGCACGGTTCATTCCGAAGAGGTTACTCTGGGGCTGCTAGAACAGATCCGGTCTAGATGTCGGTGATTGTTAACCCAGCATGGTGAATGAATTAAATGCCGTCGGTAGATTCGTACACTAACAAATACTGAAATAATAAACATCGTGCATATTTTACCCCACAGGCGCCCTAGACTGTAGCTTGGTTTGAAAAATGAAACCTATGAAGTTATTAAATACATGTTGCATATATAAAATACTGTGTACAAGGCTGCAATCGCCACGCGTTCCGGTCCCCCGCCTCCTCTTCGCTCCGCCCCCGCCGGTCGGTCCCTTCCGGGGCTGCGGGCGCAGGGACCTCGCCCGCCGCCAGGTGGCGCCGCAGCGCCTCGCGGAGCCCGGGACGTTTCGCCCACGGTGGGCGGCGCGGAGGTGGCGCGATGCGTCAGCCTGGCCGCGGGCCGGGGAGCTGGGGGAATCGAGCCTGGAGGCCGAGGCTAGACCCCAGCCTGGCGGGGGAGGGGGTGCGGCAGTGAGTCAGACGGGAGCCCGTCCCACGCGGGCCTGCCCGCCTGGCTCGTGAACTGCTTTCCCGGGGAGATGGCGCGGCAGGCGGCTGTCCGAGCGCGCGGCCGTGGCTGGCGCACAGGTGTGACTCCGGCGCAAACTCACTGGGGCCCCGGAGGAGAGGAGGCCTCATCAGACCTCAGTTTTCCCGTTTGCATCCTGCAGACAAGCATAGCCCCTGCTTCCCGGGTTCTGGGGGATTCAATGAACCGTGACACAGGGATCATGGTACCCAGTGCGCGATCAGCACATTCAGCGCCCACTCCGGAGGGAGGGGAAAAAAGCGGCCACCATCAATGCAAGCGCGCCAAAGTGGCAGCGCGCGGCGCACAGAGGACGCGGCTTCCGTCGCCCTCTCTCGGGCCTCGATTCCCCCCACGGTCAGGGGCGGTGCGGAGGTTCTGTCAAACCGTGCAACGCGAGGCGCCTGCAAGGGGCGCGGAGCCTCAGAGGCCGAGCCACCTGCGCCACCCACGAGCGCCCCACCCTGAAACTCGAGGGGAGGTGGGGAAGGGGCACCCGTTCTTGGCCCTGGACTTTGCAGCCCCAGCTTCTGAGGAACTCGAGGCGACCTCCCAGACGACCAGGGAATATTTATTAAGTGCTGATTGTGTCCTCACTTTTTAGTTAATGCTTCCTGAAACCCGGGGAAGCCGGTGTGCACTCTTAGGACAGGTGGGGACTCTGAGGCCGCCTTCGCAGCGTGCAAATTGAGGGACCTAGAGGAGGCCTCCTGAGACCCCCCACCGCCTGCGAAGCGCTTACTGCCAAGGTCGTTTTATTTAGGGCTCAGCAGTCCAGTAAGGCCAGCGCTGCAGTTAGGCAGTTAGGCAGACAGGGACAGAGAGACCCAGAAAGTCAAGTCACCAGGCCCTGGAGTAGCTGCAGCCCGAGGAGAGCCCCGCCGCCTCCACCTAGGAAGGATGAGCCTGCAAACCCGGCTCGCTCTCCTTGCAAAACCCCAGCAGAGCCTGGAAAGGCACGGGTCTGGGACTCTCCGGGAACCGGGAGGGGATTCCAGGCCCTACCCCCTCTGAAAGTACGGGCCGCCTGGCGCGCTGGAAATCCCGCGCGCGCCCCGAAACGCGGTGCGGCTGCCGGGAAATCAGGAGAAAACTTCTGCTTTTCTTTTTTTTTTTTTTTGGCACTTTGGCTCCCCTGCTCCCCTACCCCTCCCCGTGCCCTTCTCCCGGCGCTCGCCCCCACGTGGGGCTCCCCCGCGCGTCGCCCCGCCCCCTCCCTGCCGTCGGCCAACCGCAGCGCTCATTTTTCTCGCCTTTGTGTTTTGTCCAATAGGAGGGGTGAACAGACCACAGGGCCACGCCCCTACCACTATGTATAAAAGGCGGCTACGGCGCCGGAAAGCCTAGATCGCTGACGCCGAGGACGCTAGCCTTCCGCTCTTGCCGCCTGGATTATTCTTGCTAAGGCACTTAGGATATTTTTCCGCCTTTTTTGGGTGGACTTCGCTGCCTCCCGAAGGTCTTGACGAACGCGTGGGCTCCGTGGGAAGGCTTTGGGCTCTCCAGCCTCGGATTTTGCATTTTCTTCCTCGGATCTGTCGTGGGGCTGGTTTCCGCTGTGGATTATAACTGCAGCATGACCGTGGAAGAGCTCGTGGCGTGCGGCAACGCGGCGCAGAAGTAAGTTAGCGGCGCCGCTGCCGCCGGAGGTCGGGCGGGAACGGGGCGCCCCTGGCTGGCCCGGCGCTGACCCCTCTCTCCCTCGGCCCCAGGATGCAGACGGTGAGCGCCGCGGTGGAGGAGCTGCTGGTGGCCGCGCAGCGCCAGGACCGCCTCACCGTGGGGGTGTACGAGTCGGCAAAGCTGATGAATGTGTGAGTCAGACCCCGTTCCCGGGCTGGGCGCGGGGGGACCCCCTCCGCTCTGCACGCTCCCTGCTGCGTCCCTCTCTTGCAGGGGGCTGGGGCACCCACAGGTGTCCGCCCCAAAGACTGGAGACCTTTCTGCCTTTTGCTTTTTTGCTTTTTGAGGCGAGGAAGCTGCAGTATCTTGGGCCTGCATCCCATGCAGACAGCCTCCTACTTATGTCCCTTACTCGCCCCCCAGCCCCCAGCTCTGTGAACCGAGCGCCTCCCCCACCCCTCCATCTGCACACCTGCGGTTGCTCTCTGCTAACCCGGCCGCACGGGGGGGGGGGCGGGGGAGCCTCTCCCCAGTCCCCAGCTGACCCAGCCTCCCCTCGCCCCCCAGGGACCCCGACAGCGTGGTCCTGTGCCTCCTGGCCGTCGACGAGGAGGAGGAGGACATCGCCCTGCAGATCCACTTCACCCTCATTCAGTCTTTCTGCTGCGACAACGACATCGACATCCTGCGGGTGTCGGGGATGCAGCGCCTGGCGCAGCTGCTGGGCGAGCCGGCCGAGGCCCAGGGCACCGCCGAGGCCCGGGACCTGCACTGCCTCCTGGTCACGGTGAGCGAGCTGGGCCCCGCCCCGCCCCCACCGGCACCTGGGCCCTGTTTGTCAACAACGTCGAGCTGGCCGGTCCGCACCAGCGCAGCGCTCAGCCACGCTCGGCATGTCCCGTGGGCAGCCCGCCGGCCCGGTCACCCAGCGAGTTATTTTGAGCCGGCCTGTTTTCCCCATGGGAGCCCTGGGAGGGAACTCCCCACCCACTCACGGGGCTCCCACTGCGCCCCGCCCGCTCGCTCTCCGCCGACCCCTCACCCGGACACCTGGAGGAGCCACGGCCTGGTGGAGGTGGCCAGCTACTGCGAAGAGAGTCGGGAACAACCAGTGGGTCCCTCTCTCCCTCGGCCCCAGGATGCAGACGGTGAGCGCCGCGGTGGAGGAGCTGCTGGTGGCCGCGCAGCGCCAGGACCGCCTCACCGTGGGGGTGTACGAGTCGGCAAAGCTGATGAATGTGTGAGTCAGACCCCGTTCCCGGGCTGGGCGCGGGGGGACCCCCTCCGCTCTGCACGCTCCCTGCTGCGTCCCTCTCTTGCAGGGGGCTGGGGCACCCACAGGTGTCCGCCCCAAAGACTGGAGACCTTTCTGCCTTTTGCTTTTTTGCTTTTTGAGGCGAGGAAGCTGCAGTATCTTGGGCCTGCATCCCATGCAGACAGCCTCCTACTTATGTCCCTTACTCGCCCCCCAGCCCCCAGCTCTGTGAACCGAGCGCCTCCCCCACCCCTCCATCTGCACACCTGCGGTTGCTCTCTGCTAACCCGGCCGCACGGGGGGGGGGAGCCTCTCCCCAGTCCCCAGCTGACCCAGCCTCCCCTCGCCCCCCAGGGACCCCGACAGCGTGGTCCTGTGCCTCCTGGCCGTCGACGAGGAGGAGGAGGACATCGCCCTGCAGATCCACTTCACCCTCATTCAGTCTTTCTGCTGCGACAACGACATCGACATCCTGCGGGTGTCGGGGATGCAGCGCCTGGCGCAGCTGCTGGGCGAGCCGGCCGAGGCCCAGGGCACCGCCGAGGCCCGGGACCTGCACTGCCTCCTGGTCACGGTGAGCGAGCTGGGCCCCGCCCCGCCCCCACCGGCACCTGGGCCCTGTTTGTCAACAACGTCGAGCTGGCCGGTCCGCACCAGCGCAGCGCTCAGCCACGCTCGGCATGTCCCGTGGGCAGCCCGCCGGCCCGGTCACCCAGCGAGTTATTTTGAGCCGGCCTGTTTTCCCCATGGGAGCCCTGGGAGAGGGGAACTCCCCACCCACTCACGGGGCTCCCACTGAACCCCGCCTTCTCGCTCTCCACAGAACCCTCACACAGACACCTGGAAGAGCCACGGCCTGGTGGAGGTGGCCAGCTACTGCGAAGAGAGTCGGGGGAACAACCAGTGGGTCCCCTACATCTCCCTCCAGGAACGCTGAGGCCCCGCCCGGGGTCGGAACCTGTTGCTGCCGAACACAGAACCACATAAATATTTGATCCCCCTCCCTCCCAGAACACCACCCCCCAGCCGCCCGACCCAGGACCCCGTCGGGGGCAGGATCGCCGGAGGCTGAAGACGGCGGAGGGGGCGGGAGGCAGCCCCAGGGGGCGGAGCCTGGAGCGGGGCCGCGGCGGCCGCCGCGCGAGGAGGAGCCGGCCCGGGCCGGCAGAGCGGGGCCGGGGAGCTCGGGCCTGGTGGCCGAGCAGACGCAGACGCTGCAGCCGGGAGCTGCCGGCCCGCCACGGAGGAGGGCCTGGGCTCCACACGTCGAGGGTGGGACTGATGGAAGCCCCCACCCTTCCTGAGACCGGAGTGGCCATCTGCAGACGGGCCTTGGCGGGCCGAGGGTCTGCACCCCGGCCGGGACAGTACTCTGGGACTTGGGCGCCGGGGCTCGTGCGGCCCTGTGCCCACGCGCTGCCAGTGTGCAGACTCAGTCTACTATTTTGTTACTTGCACTTGTTACTTGAACCACTGAAAGAAAGATGCGAAGCTTACAGATATATTTTTACTTTGACGGCCGTGTAATAAATTTTTAAAATGCCTGGGCTCTTGTGTATTTGCAGTCCGGCCTCTGAGAGGGACCGGGACCCCCGCCCCCCGCCCCGCCAGCAGCGCGCCCCGCCCCCCTCCCGCGGGCTCACCAGGAAGTGTTGCTTAAGTCCGAGCGAGGTAGCCGCTTCAGGCTCCCTGCAAAACAGTGCCTCTTCTCTCTGCAGCCGGCGCCACCCAAGTCCAACAAATCTTAGCCTCTTTTTTTTCTTCTCCCCTCCTCCTGCCCCCTAGCAATTAAAAGACCGGTTTATTACGAAACCTGGCCGCCGAGCCGCTGCTGTTACGGGCGGTGCTGGAGCCAGCCCCGGGCTCTGGGCACGGGGAGACGCACCCCTGGGGGCCGGCTGCAGCCCCTGGCTGGCCAGCCGCCGCCACAGCCCGGTCCAGAGAGGCCAGGCGGTCACGTGCGACCACACAGAGAGGCGGCTTCACGCTCAGAGCTGCCCCTGGGCTTTGCTGAAGAGCTCCGGGGATACCCCAGAGGGCTGCCCCCACCCGGCGTGCGCCCTCCTAGGATGGGCCTCTTCACCACACTGAAGAAAAAAAGGCGTTTTCTTTCCCCAAACTGAAATCAACAAGCAGGAAAATACCCAGGAAGCGGTGCTCTCGCCGGCTGGGGCTTGGCACGCTGCTGCGTTTTGCCTCTAAACCGAAACTGAGGCCAGTCCGGCCACCTCCTCATTCTTCCAGAGTCTCAGGCGGACGACACCCCCTGCCCGGGGCTGGGAGCTGGCAGCGCCGCCCGGCTCGAGCTCCGGCCTCAGTCTTCCCGCCCCTGGCCTGCGGCGTGGGCTCGCGGCGCGCGAGCAACGCCCCTCCCCTCTGCCCCGCAGGAACCAGCCTGGAGGGGCGATGACCCGACCCGGGGACCAGCCGCAGGCCGCGACCTTTCCACGCAGCCCCACGTGGGCGCGGGAGGAAAACCCCGACGGCCCCGGGGGAGTCACGGGGCTGGGGGAGCCCCGCCGGGGGAGGATGGGGGAGGGAAAGAGCAAGGGGGAAGTCCCTGCGGGGGAGGGGGAGGTGTAGCGCTCCCAGAGAGCTGCGGGGGGAGGGAGGACGCAGCAGCAGCCCCGGGGAAGGACACCCCCGACCCAGCCCAGGGGACAGGAGGCATCCCAGTGTGTGTGGGGGGGGGACACGTTAAGAGGAGACCCCCGGATCTCGGAGAGGGGGAGCAAAAGGGATGTGGGGGCGCCCAGCGGGCCTCGGTGGGGGAGGAAAGAATCCCCGTAAGGGTTTGGGGTAGGGGAGATTCTAAGGGGCGAGACTGGAGCCCTAGAGGGTGGAGGTGGAGGTCGGGCAGGAGGGACTTAGGAGGGGTGGGGCGAGGGGGACCCCGCAGGGCCAGGGAACCCGGGAGGAGGCGGGAGGGAAGGGCGGAGGAGTCCAGGCGAGAGGGCTCCTGCTGGCTGGGGAGCGGCGGGACTCACGGAAGGCCGGGACCGAGGGGCTGGAAGAGGTGGCACGGCGAGGACGGGCACAGGCTCCGAGAGGCGGCTTCACGCTCAGAGCTGCCCCTGGGCTTTGCTGAAGAGCTCCGGGGATACCCCAGAGGGCTGCCCCCACCCGGCGTGCGCCCTCCTAGGATGGGCCTCTTCACCACACTGAAGAAAAAAAGGCGTTTTCTTTCCCCAAACTGAAATCAACAAGCAGGAAAATACCCAGGAAGCGGTGCTCTCGCCGGCTGGGGCTTGGCACGCTGCTGCGTTTTGCCTCTAAACCGAAACTGAGGCCAGTCCGGCCACCTCCTCATTCTTCCAGAGTCTCAGGCGGACGACACCCCCTGCCCGGGGCTGGGAGCTGGCAGCGCCGCCCGGCTCGAGCTCCGGCCTCAGTCTTCCCGCCCCTGGCCTGCGGCGTGGGCTCGCGGCGCGCGAGCAACGCCCCTCCCCTCTGCCCCGCAGGAACCAGCCTGGAGGGGCGATGACCCGACCCGGGGACCAGCCGCAGGCCGCGACCTTTCCACGCAGCCCCACGTGGGCGCGGGAGGAAAACCCCGACGGCCCCGGGGGAGTCACGGGGCTGGGGGAGCCCCGCCGGGGGAGGATGGGGGAGGGAAAGAGCAAGGGGGAAGTCCCTGCGGGGGAGGGGGAGGTGTAGCGCTCCCAGAGAGCTGCGGGGGGAGGGAGGACGCAGCAGCAGCCCCGGGGAAGGACACCCCCGACCCAGCCCAGGGGACAGGAGGCATCCCAGTGTGTGTGGGGGGGGGACACGTTAAGAGGAGACCCCCGGATCTCGGAGAGGGGGAGCAAAAGGGATGTGGGGGCGCCCAGCGGGCCTCGGTGGGGGAGGAAAGAATCCCCGTAAGGGTTTGGGGTAGGGGAGATTCTAAGGGGCGAGACTGGAGCCCTAGAGGGTGGAGGTGGAGGTCGGGCAGGAGGGACTTAGGAGGGGTGGGGCGAGGGGGACCCCGCAGGGCCAGGGAACCCGGGAGGAGGGCGGGGGAGGGAAGGGCGGAGGAGTCCAGGCGAGAGAGGGCTCCTGCTGGCTGGGGAGCGGCGGGACTCACGGAAGGCCCGGGGACCGAGGGGGCTGGAAGAGGGTGGGGGCACGGGCGGAGGAGGCGGGACACAGGCTCCGAGAGGGGCCAGGAGAGGCTGCGGGGCTCGGCTGGGGGTCGAAGTGGAAGCACGCAGGTGGAGGGGCAGGAACTGGCCCAGGGCTGGCCTGGAGATGCCCCTGTTGGGTTGGCCTACGGAGAAGCTCCCGGCCGGCGCCGCCCGTGGGTGTGGGCCGCGCTGTCCCGGTCCTGACCTTGACCACACCGAAGAGCCCTGTGACCTCTGACCCTCTCCTCCCTGAGTCCCCTGCGGGCAGAGGGGGCGAGACCCCCGGCCCCTGGGATCCCAGGAGACCCAGGGCGTGGGTGGGACCTCAGCTGGGTGACCCTGAGCTGGAACCTTAGCCTTTCTGCGTCTTTAATTTCCTCTTCTGAAAATTGGGAATAATAGCGCGACCCTGCCTCATAACCTGCTGAGGGTAAATGAAATATATATTCCCTAGATTAGTTCTCCCGACACAGAACGTGTGAATGAAGAGGATTAGCCATTATGACGACGAGGACTGTTGCCAGCTCTGTCCTTACATCCCCTGCATTTCCAGAACCGTCTCCTTTAATCCTCGCACCGCCACCCTGTGAATTAGGAGAGACTAGGGTGAGGCGAAATGCAAAGCAGCAGGCGCCCGAAAACTCAGTCGGCAAGATTAAGAATATTTTCAAACAATATATATATATATTTTTTTTCAAACAATATATTTTTAACTCGGACGCAAACAAACAAAAGAGAGAGTGAGAGAGAGAAAATCCCTTGGGGACCAGAAACTAAATCAAGATAGGATTAGCCGATGCTCCCTCTGCAGCTCCCAGGGAAGCGCTCCTGCCCAGCTCTGATCTAAACTTCCGGTATCTGGCTTTCACTTTGCAGGAGACGAACTGAAGGCTCGTAGGAGGCGTGGCTTCGTCGATGGGCGTGGCTTCCTGGGAAGGGCGAACCCAGGCTTTGAACTGGCTGCCACCGCGTGAACCCCTGAGATTCAGGTTTCCCGCTAGCTCTCCCATTGCTGTTAATACTGCTGTCGTTCCTGTTGTCGTTAATAAAAGCATTGAGTCCTTCCTGACGGAACCCAGAACCCAAAGGCGGTTCCGAGGAGCTAGGAACGCAGCCTGGCAGACTCGTTCTTCTCTGGGTGCAAACACCTAAAAACTTGCGCACCGTCCCCTGAAGACGATGCTGTTGTGTTTTCCAGAAGAGAAGCCCGAGGCCCAGCGTGGAGGAACCTGGGCTTGGCTAGGAATCTTGAGAACCCAGGGGTACGGGGAGAGGGCAGGTTGCATCCCAACACACTCCTGCCCCCCAGAGTTAAGGGCAGAATGGCCACAGGTCACCAAGGCTCGGTCACGGCCGCAGGTGCCCCCTCCCCGGGGCTGCCATTGCTGGGGGCTGGGGCCAGGAGCTGGAGGGTCCAGGCCACGGCTCCTCCTGAACTGTGCACACTTGCTTGGCTGGGGTGCCTGCCGCTCTCAGGGTGCCCGCAACGGGCCTCCATCCACACCTACCGCTTCCGGCCCAAGACACACGTCAGCGGTCACCCCTTCCTCCCCCAGGCCCTGACAACCGCGAGTCCACTCTGCCTCTGTGGCTGTCCTTGTTCTGGACATTTGGGAGGAATGGAGTCACACATCCTGGCCTCCCGTGCCTGGCGGCTCTCACCTGCCTGGCTTCTGGGGCTCATCAGCTCGCTCGGCAGGCGTGCTGGAGCCTGAATGTGCGCTGCCCGTCCTTGGCTCCCGGGACCCCGGCAGCACCAGCAGCTCCCCAAAGCCCAGGATCTGGGGAGACGCCCCCTGGCACCCCGGCCTGCGGTGCTGCACACACAGCCTGGGCCCAGGTGCTGCTCGCTCACCTGGCCCTCTAGCCTCTGCCCAGAACCCTGTGTCCTTCCCTTTCCACAAGCTAGCAGCCACGCACCCTCTGGTCCTCCCCGCACCAGCCTCCTCCTAGGGGAAGACCTCCAGACAGGCAGGAACCCTGAAAGCCCGGCCCCGCCCATTTCCTCCACCTTGCCCGTCTCCTAGGGTTTGGAATGACGCTTCATCCTGTCCCCCCTGTGCCTCGTCTGCCTCCTGGATTAGGTGGCAGCTTTAAGAAGGGAGAGACGGTTTTTCTCACATCCCCGCCTTCCGCCCAGGCTTTCCTGCCTGTGGCATGAAGATTCAAACCCAGATCTGGAGTCACAAACAACCCAGGATTGACTCATCAGTCATCTGGTGGCCTGGGACAGACTGTTTTGTCCCTAAGAACACACACTGCCCTGCCAAGGGCTGGGGGCCCAGCCTGACCCAGTGACTCCACCCGGCCAGGGAAGCTGGAATTCTGTGGAGACTGCGCCCTTGGGCCAATCGCGTCTCCTCTTTGGGCTCAGTTTGCTCATCTGTACAACGGGCACAGGGACAGGAGTGCCCATCTCTGGGGCGTCCAGGCGCTGAGTGGGTGAAAATATGCAAGGTATTCAGAGCAGCAGGGAGAGCCTTCCAGGAGAGTTGGCTGGCATGCGACTGTTTCTCTGACCCTTTCTGCCTGTGCCTGGCGTCTGCCTCTCCACCTATGTCCCTCTGAGTTGAGGCCCATCTCTGAAACTGCACGGCTACTTGTTTCGGGGGTTGGATCTGTGTTGCTCACGGGGCCCCTGAAGTTCATGTGCTCCTGTGGGCAGGCCTCATGGCCCTGGAGGCCCAGGACTGAGCCTGGGACCCAGAGCTGCTGGCCAGCCGGGGCGCCATGACTGCATCATGCCTGACTGGCGCCCAGACCCCGAGTGAGGCCGGGAGTCGGGAAAGAGGCGGCGGCCTGTCGGGTTCCCTAGGGCGCTGTGCGGGGTCTCCTCCCTTACTCTCGGGGCCTCAAGCGCTTCGTGGCTCACGGGTGTTTTCCCCCTGATTCTTCACATCTCTTCACCCGAGTTTCTGTGTTCAGATGTCCCCTTCTTCTATAAAAGGTCTTCCCAGGGGCTTCCCCTGGTGGTCCAGTGGGTAAGGACACCGCCTTGCAGTGCAGGGGGTGCCAGTTCGATCCCTGGCCTGGCAAGATCCCACGTGCCGCGGAGCGGCTCGGCCGATGTGTCCAATTGCCGAGCCGGAGCTCTGGAGTGCGTGCGCCCAGAGCCGGTGCTCTGCGACGACAGACGCCACCGCGATGGGAGGCCCACAGGAGCCAAAGAACAAGGATGGATGAAAATAGAGAAATGAAAGACCAATAGAAGTGGCCCGCCTGCCCCCTTCCCTCCCCAACCCGACCCCCGCCCAAAATAAATAAATAAGTTAATTAATTTAAAAAAAGGTCTTCCCAGGTGGCGCTAGTGGTAAAGACCCGCCTGCCAATGCAGGAGACACAAGAGACACGGGTTCGATCCCTGGGTTGGGCAGATCCCTGGAGGAAACGGCCACCCCCTCCAGGGCTCCTGCCTGCAGAGGTCCACGGACATCGGCGCCTGGTGGGCTACGGGCCACGGGGTCGCAGACTCGGACACGACGGAGCCACTGAGCCCGCACAGACAGCGTCCCGGCGGACCAGGGCCGCCCTCGCGACCGCATCTTCACCGGATCATCCGAAATGATCCTATTTCCAGATTAGCTCCCGTTTTCCGGCGCCGGGGTCAGGACGGCTGCATCTTCTGAGAGAACACGCTGTAACCCATAACTCCCCCAAATTACCCTGGCCCTGGCCAGCGCGCGGACCAAGGACCCGCACGCGCATCAGGGCGGGATGGGATTTAGTACCCACCAACCTCACCCTGCCCTTCTGTCTGGGCTGTTCCTGGGGGCCGTCAACCCCCTGGCACTGCCTGCCTGGCCACAGGGGCTCCAGGAAAGGCCCAGCTCCGCGTGGGGCCTGGGGGCTCCGCCCCGACGGGGCGCCTAAGGGGCACGTGGAAGCTAGCTGGCGTCTTGGAAGGGTGGTTCCCAAACCTCGGGCCTGGCGGACCCCGGGTCAGCTTCGCACCTCTGACCCCGTCCACTAGGTTAGACGCTGGGTAAGCAGGGGTCTCTGGAGCAGGGGACCCCCCTTTCTAGGGAGCAGCAGAAGGCTGCTGGAAAAGTGTTAGGCCAGGCCTCTTTCTCTTTTTTTTGGCTGAGTGGCACCTGGGATCGGGGCCCGGAGTGGACCTGTGCCCCTCGCAGTGGAAGTACAGTCTTAACCGCTGGACCGCCAGGGAACTTCTGGGCCAGGCTTCCAGATAACGCTTGTCTCCACGCTTCCGGGTCAGGCCCTGGCCCTCCCGTCCTCAGCTTTCCCCGCCCCAGGTCTCCCCTGCGGCCTGAAGGCCCTGCTGGGTGGGCTCCCTCTCCAGTCCCACATGCCCCACCAACTGCTCTTTCTCTCCTAACCCCAGTGCCCAGGTAGAGGGCACTTGTCTTGCTGGACCATCAGGGTCGCGAGGTTCCCTGTGCACAAGGGGGTCGGGTCGCTGGAGGGGGAAACTCTGGAGGGACGCCCCTCTCCCCAGGGGCGCACCAAGGCCTGCCGGCAGCGGCCAGCCCCGCGGCTCAGAGTGGAGAGCGGCTCCAGGCGGACAGGTCCATCGTCCCCACGGCCTTGAAGACGGCGCCTGGGCAGGCGCCCACGGCGATCGCCTCCAGAGACGCAGGGTGCCGGGGCGGCGCCCACCCGCGGCCTGGCCTGAGGAGGGCAGGGGGCCGTCTGCAGCCCCTCTCTTTTCTTTCCTGCCTCGCTCTTCCTCCTCGTTCCCGCCCATCCTCTGCTCCGCGCTGCCAGGTTCCCACGCTCCGCGGCCGCTGCTCTGGGCTGGGGGTGGGGGTCGGGGGTGGGTAGGGGCGTCGCAGGGTGGCCTATGGAGCCTCCTGCACACGTGTGCGCGCATGCCCCAGGCGTGAGCGCGCACTTCCCACGAGCAGGTGCGGGGCGGCGTTTGTGTTGCCACGCGGTACACAGCAGGCGCACCATAAGTGCCTCTGGGCCGGCTGGCGGGGCGGCGGAGGGTCAGAGTTCAGGCCGGACGGGGAAGGGCAGCCACAGAGCTCTGGATTCGAATCACATCTCGGCGGTCAACCAGCTACCGGCGCAGACAAGCTTGACTCAGTTTCCCCCTCCACAAAAGGGAAAGTCTAACCGCCCTCCCACGTGGCGAGGCGAAACCAGATAATGCACCAAAGCGCTGCGCCTGGAGAAGCCTTATTACCCCTTCCACCCCGCCCTCCCGCCAGACGCTGGGCGGGGGTGCGCTGACCAAGGCCCCAGACGGCCCTCCCTCCCCAACAGGCAGGAGTCCCGGCTTCGCCGATCCTTAAATTGGATAATTGGAGGCAGCGGCGGGTGTGAGAGACAGAAATCTCCGAGTGGGCGAAACGCAGAGGCCTGGCGCCCGGGTTTCCCCACGTCCCGACCCTCACCAGCGTCCCTTCGCGTGCGCCTTGGGCGCGCAGCCCGAGCGCGCGCGGAACCCCCAGGACCCGCCGCCGACCCCCGCCTGTGCCCCGCGGTGCCAGCTTCCCTGCGGTGCCCGCCAGGCGCGCTGTCTGCGGCTGCCCCGGCGCGGAGGGAGGGAGGGTGTCCGGGCCGGCGGCGGCCCCGGCGGCGGGCGGCCGGGCCGAGGGCGGGGCGTCTGCACAGACCCTCCTTTTGTGAGCGGCGCCTTCCCCGGGCGGCCTGGCGCGCAGGGCCCGGGCACCGCGCCAGCCCTGAAATAGCCGCCCTACGCCCCGCTGGAGCCGCCTGACCTGCCCGGCCGGGCGCGGGGGAGGGGAACCGGCCGCGGAGGCGCGGGGCCGCGCGCGCGAGGCCTGCCGTGCGGCTCTCCTCGCGGCGACCGACGCCCGCGGCGGGCAGCCCCGGCCCGGTCTGCCTGCGGGACCTCCCCTCCCGCGGGCAGCCCCTCGCCTCCCTGCAAATGCTCCTGTGGGCGGCCCTCCGTCTGAGCGCAAGGCTTGCGGCGCGCGGGCACCCACCTGCCTGCAAACACTTGGGGAGAGTGCCCCCTTCGTGCGCGCCAGCACCCACGGCTCACGGACACTGACGTTAAGCAGCCACTGTGTGCGGCACGTGAGCGTGCCCGCAGCCACTGTGCACGCGCACTGATGCGCTCACCAGTGCCCGCCCGTGGATACCGCCGCGTCCTTCAACAGGTGTCTGCGCAGGCCCGCCAGCAGAGACCCTCCTGCCTGCACCCCTGCACTGGTGGGCGCCAGGTGTGCGGCCCGGGACTGCAAACTCTTCCCAAGGTCAAATACTCGCCGTGCAGACACCCGACCCTTGGCGGATTTGGGGTGGGGACAGCGTGGGGAGCACCTCCTGAGAGCCAGGACCCTCGGCAGGGGCACCCTGCTGGGCCGAAGTCGCAGCTGGTGGCGCCGTGAGAGGCGCTGAGGGCCTGCGAGCCTGCACAGCCCCCGTGCGGTGTGGGCCTCCGCCGGGGACACAGGCGTGCAGGGCGGGGGGCAGGGCCTCGGCCCAGCTTCCTGGAAGCCCAGGGGGCAGGTGCAAAGGCACATGGGCTCTGCAGGCAGCTCGCCAGCGGGCGGCTTCCCTGAAACTGGGCACAGCAGCCGGGAGAGGTTTCCGGGCCTGCCCGGCCCCCGGGCACTCTCGGCAGCTGGGTGGGGCTGGCAGGCAGCAGCGAGGAGGAGCCCGGCTCCGCCTGCACACGCCCGCACGGGAGCCATGGGGTCACCCGCACCCCCGTGCGCTCACGTGTGAGCTGTGCACACACACAGGGCACAGGCGATGGCGCCAGGTGTGCTTGGCATCGGGCTCCCGTGTGGCTCCAGAGCCAGGCGGCTAGGGCTCTGTGGAACGAACCTGGCGATGAGGGAACACGTCATTCTGCGACGATGCACAGTGTGTCCACCAGGTGCGGGCACCTGCACCTCCAGGCACAACAGAAAGGCCCTTGGAGTGGCGTCTAGACATCCATGCAGTGGTGTGGACAAGCTCACACGTGTGCACACCCGGGGGTGCCACGCACAAGGACCAGGGGCCCCTGACGCCACCTCCACTCCTCCACCTGCGGGCGCTGTCAGGTGTGCACACACAGGCCTTGGGGACGAACACACTTTCCCGGCACACGGCTTCCCCTCTCCTCTCTCCGACGGCCACCCTGCTTCCGGGCCCCCTCCTGAGGCACCTGGGTTTGGAGGGCCTCCTCTGGGCACCGTGAACCTTGCCCCGATTCTACGGACATGTGACCAGGTGGCTCTGCAGACTGGATTTCCACCGCTGGAACTTCTCTTCAGTCTTAGGCGATGTCTGCAGAAGGCTCCGGAAAAACACAGCCAGAGCGAGGGGGTCTGAGCTGCGTGGTAGGGGGGTGTGCTTGGAGAGGTGACCCCTGGGTCCCCTCAGAAACCAGCCTTCCACTTTCCAGCCTGGCCCGTGGAGACCCGGACGGAGGGGGACTGGGCGACGCAGAGGCCCTGGTCTGGCCGCTCTTCCTGGTCTTCCTCCTGCAGCCCGAACAGGAGGTTCCCCCGGTCAGCAGCCAGGGCGGGGACAGGAAGGTGGGGACCAGAGCAGGGGAGGGGCGGAAGCCTGGGGGACACGGCCTGTCTGTGTCCTGGAGACAGGCAGCAGCGCGGCGGGCGGCCCAGCAGCGCCCACCCGCCGCACACGCACACGTGGGGACAGAGACGCCCTGTGGGTCACGCAGACACGCGTCCCCTCCTGCCTCGGTCCAGGGGGTCCCTCCCAGCCTCCCACCCCAGATGGGCTTCTGGGGTGCCTGCCTGCCAGTGTGGGTGTCTGTGTAGGCGACGTGCACGTGTGTGTGTTCGCACGGGAGTGTGTACGTGTGTTTGTGTACCTGTGCGTAGGTGAGTGCTTGTGTAGGGGTCTGTGCGTGTTTTTTGTGGGTGCCCTATGTGCACACACGTGCTTCTAGGTGCATTTACACGTGTGTGCAGTTGTTTGTGTGGATGTGCACATGGGTATTTTGGGGGGCTGCATCTTGTGCAGAATTCTTGTTCCCCAACACCAGGGATCAAACCTGTGCCCCCGCGGTGCTCAGAGTCCTAACTGCCGGGCCGTCCTCAGGCACGGGTGCTTTCTTTTAGTTTTATTTATCTATTGGGCTCTTCTGGATTTTCACGGCTGCCACAGGCTCTTCTCTCGTTGCAGGGAGTGGGGGCTGCTCTCTAGCTGAGATGAGCAGGCTTCTGGTTGCGGTGACGTCTCTTGTTGTGGAGCTCGGGCTCCGGGGCACACGGGCTTCAGGGCTCCGTGGCTGTGGCTCATGGGCTAGGTGCTCTGCAGCAGGTGGGATCTTCCTGGATCAGGGATGGAACCCGTGCCTTCTGCACTGGCAGGCGAGCTCTTCACCACTGAGCTACCAGGGAAGCCCCCACACATGTATTTTTTTTTTTTTTTTGGCTACTTCTATTGGTTTTTCATTTATTTCATTTTTCATCTTTGTTCTTTGGCCCGTGTGGCCTCCCAGTGGCCCCTCTCGTCGCAGAGCACTGGCTCCAGGAGCACGTGCTCCAGAGCTCTGGCTCGGTCGTTGGACACATTGGTCCAGTTGCTCTGCGGCACGTGGGATCCTCCCAGGCCAGGGATCGAACCGGCGCCCCTTGCCCTGCAAGGCGGTGTCCTTACCCACTGGACCACCAGGGAAGCCCCGCACATGAATTTTTGTATGGATGTCCACACGCGTGCTTTTGTGCTTAGGTGTGGTGTGTGTACTCACAGACGCGCGTGGGGGCTGAAGAGGGGGCCCCAGGTGTCCTTCCTGTTGGGGGATCTGGTTTCATGGGTTGGGGGTTCCATGCACAAAGATTCTCATGGGTTCCCTCCCAGCCTCCCACCCCAGATGGGCTTCTGGGGTGCCTGCCTGCCAGTGTGGGTGTCTGTGTAGGCGACGTGCACGTGTGTGTGTTCGCACGGGAGTGTGTACGTGTGTTTGTGTACCTGTGCGTAGGTGAGTGCTTGTGTAGGGGTCTGTGCGTGTTTTTTGTGGGTGCCCTATGTGCACACACGTGCTTCTAGGTGCATTTACACGTGTGTGCAGTTGTTTGTGTGGATGTGCACATGGGTATTTTGGGGGGCTGCATCTTGTGCAGAATTCTTGTTCCCCAACACCAGGGATCAAACCTGTGCCCCCGCGGTGCTCAGAGTCCTAACTGCCGGGCCGTCCTCAGGCACGGGTGCTTTCTTTTAGTTTTATTTATCTATTGGGCTCTTCTGGATTTTCACGGCTGCCACAGGCTCTTCTCTCGTTGCAGGGAGTGGGGGCTGCTCTCTAGCTGAGATGAGCAGGCTTCTGGTTGCGGTGACGTCTCTTGTTGTGGAGCTCGGGCTCCGGGGCACACGGGCTTCAGGGCTCCGTGGCTGTGGCTCATGGGCTAGGTGCTCTGCAGCAGGTGGGATCTTCCTGGATCAGGGATGGAACCCGTGCCTTCTGCACTGGCAGGCGAGCTCTTCACCACTGAGCTACCAGGGAAGCCCCCACACATGTATTTTTTTTTTTTTTTTGGCTACTTCTATTGGTTTTTCATTTATTTCATTTTTCATCTTTGTTCTTTGGCCCGTGTGGCCTCCCAGTGGCCCCTCTCGTCGCAGAGCACTGGCTCCAGGAGCACGTGCTCCAGAGCTCTGGCTCGGTCGTTGGACACATTGGTCCAGTTGCTCTGCGGCACGTGGGATCCTCCCAGGCCAGGGATCGAACCGGCGCCCCTTGCCCTGCAAGGCGGTGTCCTTACCCACTGGACCACCAGGGAAGCCCCGCACATGAATTTTTGTATGGATGTCCACACGCGTGCTTTTGTGCTTAGGTGTGGTGTGTGTACTCACAGACGCGCGTGGGGGCTGAAGAGGGGGCCCCAGGTGTCCTTCCTGTTGGGGGATCTGGTTTCATGGGTTGGGGGTTCCATGCACAAAAAGATCCCCCCCCCCAACAACAACGAGGGCAGTAAGGACCAGGCTGGCATCCACCGTGGCTTTACTAAGCGCTGGGCAGGTTTCCAACACGGTTCAGGACTTCCCTGGTGGTGCAGTGGTGAGGGCCGTGCCTCCCACTGCAGGCTGCCACGCGGGCAAAAGAACAGAACACAGAAGCAATACTGTAACAAGTTCAAAGAAGACTTTAGAAAGGGTCCACTTCAAAAAAAGATTAAAAGCAAAAAACAAGAACACTCTACTGTTTTCTGAAGCCAGGTCTAATGTGCACACAGTAAGCTCACACTTGTCAGGGCACAATTGGGTGCGGGAGGCCTCCCTGCTGGAGACTGAGAGCAGCCCCCTCGCCGCGGGAGGGCTCCGCCTGTTTCCAGAAGTCTCAGGCAGAGGCCCGCAGCACCCAGCCTTCCGACCCCAGCCCCTGACCTTTGCGCAGTGCAGCCGAGGCTTGTCACGTTGCTGCCTGAGTAAGCAGTCTGTTTCTTAAAAAACCAGAAGATCCCATCCACATCCCATGAAATCGCCCCTCTGAAGGATATACTTCGCTGGCTTTCAGAGGATTCAGACTTGTGCAACCATCACCTCCAATTCCAAAATATTCTTCTCACCCCTAGAAGCAGCCCTGCCCCACAGGCAGGCCTTCCCCAGCCCCTGGCCGCCAGGAGCCCACGCCCTGTGTCCGTGGACCGACCTGTTCTGGACGTTTCCTACCCGTGGACTCACACCCCGTGTGGCCTTCTGTGTCTGGCCTCCCTGGCCAAGCGTGTCTTGCAGCAGCTCGACCCTTTGGGTTGCTGGCTAGGGCTGCGTGTGTGGCCTGACCTGTCCGCCTGCGGAGGGGCAGCTGGGTGGTTGAAGCGGCCACACACAGGCACGGCCGGGTCGGAGCGGGCGGAAGCTGCCGCTTCTCCTGGATGATACCCGGGAGCGGGGCTGCTGGGCCTCGCTATGGGCAGCCCTCACGCTGATCCCGGAGGTGAGGACTCCCACCCGTGCCTCTTACACACAGGGGAGTGGGGGCTGAAGAGGGGGCCCCAGGTGTCCTTCCTGTTGGGGGATCTGGTTTCATGGGTTGGGGGTTCCATGCACAAAAAGATCCCCCCCCCCAACAACAACGAGGGCAGTAAGGACCAGGCTGGCATCCACCGTGGCTTTACTAAGCGCTGGGCAGGTTTCCAACACGGTTCAGGACTTCCCTGGTGGTGCAGTGGTGAGGGCCGTGCCTCCCACTGCAGGCTGCCACGCGGGCAAAAGAACAGAACACAGAAGCAATACTGTAACAAGTTCAAAGAAGACTTTAGAAAGGGTCCACTTCAAAAAAAGATTAAAAGCAAAAAACAAGAACACTCTACTGTTTTCTGAAGCCAGGTCTAATGTGCACACAGTAAGCTCACACTTGTCAGGGCACAATTGGGTGCGGGAGGCCTCCCTGCTGGAGACTGAGAGCAGCCCCCTCGCCGCGGGAGGGCTCCGCCTGTTTCCAGAAGTCTCAGGCAGAGGCCCGCAGCACCCAGCCTTCCGACCCCAGCCCCTGACCTTTGCGCAGTGCAGCCGAGGCTTGTCACGTTGCTGCCTGAGTAAGCAGTCTGTTTCTTAAAAAACCAGAAGATCCCATCCACATCCCATGAAATCGCCCCTCTGAAGGATATACTTCGCTGGCTTTCAGAGGATTCAGACTTGTGCAACCATCACCTCCAATTCCAAAATATTCTTCTCACCCCTAGAAGCAGCCCTGCCCCACAGGCAGGCCTTCCCCAGCCCCTGGCCGCCAGGAGCCCACGCCCTGTGTCCGTGGACCGACCTGTTCTGGACGTTTCCTACCCGTGGACTCACACCCCGTGTGGCCTTCTGTGTCTGGCCTCCCTGGCCAAGCGTGTCTTGCAGCAGCTCGACCCTTTGGGTTGCTGGCTAGGGCTGCGTGTGTGGCCTGACCTGTCCGCCTGCGGAGGGGCAGCTGGGTGGTTGAAGCGGCCACACACAGGCACGGCCGGGTCGGAGCGGGCGGAAGCTGCCGCTTCTCCTGGATGATACCCGGGAGCGGGGCTGCTGGGCCTCGCTATGGGCAGCCCTCACGCTGATCCCGGAGGTGAGGACTCCCACCCGTGCCTCTTACACACAGGGGAGTGAACGCGGCCCCCTCTCTCTCTCAGCTGAGCGCCTGTCCCCAGCCCCCAGTGGAGCCCTGCCAAGGCTCCCCACGGCGCACTCGGCTGTCGCGCCCCACACCCCCGAGCAGACGCCGGCGGGGCCTGCCGACTCAGCCGGCTGCCGACACTCACACTCGGCGATGTGTTCATCCCTGCAGCCAGCCCGTCTAGGCCTGACGGCAATTAGCGCCCAGACTGGCGGGGCGACGGCGAACAGGCTCCGCGTCATCGCGGCGGCCCCACGCCCACCGGCCTCGGGCACCCGGCGGGCGGCGAGAGTGCCTGCGGCCAGGCCCCCGCCCCCCGGGGTCACACCCAGGCCCCCCCCGGGGGCGGGACCCCGCGGGCACCCCCCGCCCCAGCCCGGCGGGCCGCGCGCGGAGCCGGCCCTTCCCGCGTGCACGGCCGCGGTCCCTGGGCTCGGCGCGCGGGGGCACGCGCGTGTGGCGGTGCACGCGCTCCCGGGCCGGAAGGGCTGCGGCGGCGGCGGCGCTGGCGTCACGGGTTTCCGCGGGGCCCGCGCGGGGGCCGGGATTCCCTGGCGCGGGAGGGCCTGTGACGGCGGCGCGGCGCGCGGGGAGGCCGGGCCCGGCCGGGGTGACATCAGCCCCGGCGTCGCGGAGCCGGCCTGGGCGCGGAGGAACCGGGAAACGAAAGTGACGCGCGCTGCGCCTGACACCTGCCGCCGCGGGCTGAGCGCGGGGCCCCCACTTCCCAGATGCGGAAACGGGGCCCCCGTGTGAGACCGGCGTGCCCGGCGCTTGGGCCGTTGCCGAGGCCTCCCCTCGGGGTCCCCAGAGGGTCCCCCGGCCCAGGGTGAGGGGCCGGGGCTGGAAGACCCCTGGGCCCGGCGCCTTCTGGGGCCCGGACCCCCACCTGCTCGTCTCCCCGCTTTCCCGCAGCTCGGAGAGGCCTGGCCTGCACTGGCGCCACCCAGCCGTCTGGCGGTCGACCCAGAGCTGTCCACCCTGGGGCTCTCCCCGGGCCTGGCCCAGCGGTGGCCGGAGGCGGGGCCCGGGCTGCCCGGCGGGGTGTGCCCACCGGCCGGCTGCCTCTGTGCTGAGGCCAGGGCGAACGGGCTCTAAAAATAGCCAGGGAGGAGGCGAGGCTATTTTTAGCTTACGGGGCGGCGGCCCTCCCAGCTCCCGGTCAGCAGCCCTGAGTCCAGGGCGGCGAAGGGGGGACCCCGGTTTCCAGGGTTCCTGCCGCCCCCGAGCTCCCAACCCCGGAGCGCCCCGTGCCTCTCTGCGCACCGCCCGGGCAGAAGGGACCCGGCGGGCGAGGAGGGGGCGCCCCAGGCCGCCTGTCCTGGCGCCCCGCCCCGCCTGGAGCTGCCCGGCCTTCCGTCGGGCGCGGAGGCTGCTTTCTATTTTGGGAAGGTGTCTGGATAAATTCCCGAGCTAAAAATAGCCGGTGTGGGGATTCCTCCGCCCAGGCTGGCCGCCGCCTCTCCTCCCGGCTGACCCGAGACTCGCCTGGCCTTTCAGGGGCAGCCGGGGACACGCAGCCCGCAGGAGTGGGGGGTATCCTTTGGGGCAGACCTGGAGTGGGGAGACCCTCCCCCGCCTCCTGCTCGTGGGGGAGGGGTCCCTCAAGGGCGTTCCCACGTTCCAGGGGAGCCAGACCTTCGGCCTTGGGATGCCAAGGCGTCCCGCGCGGGGCGCGGCTCCCCGCACTCACCTTTCACCTCCTTTCAGGGTTGTGACGCGTCCGCCTGAGAATGGTCTCATCTCCACAGTCTGGCTAGGGGCTTTCACGTCCCCAAGAGGACTGTCCGCTTGGTGAGGGCCCACCGAGGCCCAGCAGACCCAGGGCAGGAGAGGGACCCATCTGAGGCTCCTTCCCTGGGGGTTTCACACGTCCCGGCCTAACCGCTGGGCAACCCTGGGGTCGTGTCTCCACCTCTCTGTGCCTAGGAAAGTGGGGGTAATAACCACAACAGAGTTCATGCAGAGAGAGCTAAGAACAGAGTCCTGGGAGGTGACGGAGCCGGTGGCCCAGGAAGGGCGCGGCAATGCGTCGCTGGAGCCAAGAACAGTTTGGGTGCCGGCTGGTTCACAGTCCTTGCAGGTCGCGGGAGTGACCCCATGCTACAGATCAGGAAACAGAGGCCCGAGGTTCACGTCATGGGCCCAGGGTACCGTGACGGGTGACACACGGAGCGGTGTCCTGCCGCTCGGGTCTCTGACCCGGGCTGTATTCCAAAGCTGCCTTTTGCATTCTTTCATCCATTCCTCCTCATTCAACAAATATTTGCTGGGCACCGTCTGAGCTGCCTATCGCTGCCGTAATAAGTCACCACGAACGACTACAGGCTTGTTCTCTTAAAGTTCTGGAGGTCCAGAGCTGGAAGTCCATCTTACTGGGCCAGAATCAAGGTTTCCACAAGGCCAGCCGCATCTCTTCTGGAGGCTCCCTTTGGGACTCCATTTCCCGGCCTTTTCCGGCTTCCAGAGGCGGCCCCAGCCCTCCGTTCATGGTCCTGCACCCCGCTGCCTTTGAATTGGTTCCGGCATCGGATCCCCTTCGTTCTCTGGCTCTGAGTCGCCTGCCCCTCTCTCAAGGCCCTCCTGACGGAACCCTGGGTTCCCCCACGTAATCCATGATCATTGCCATCTCAAGGTCTGTAATCACATCAGCCAAGTCTGGAAAACAGTCACAGGTTCTAGGCCTTAGAACGGACGTCTTCGTGGGGAGGGGCTGAGCCGCTCACAGGTGCCCGCTTCGGCCAGACCCCGCCCGGGGGCAGTGAGGCACCAAAGCTGGCAGGTGCGTGCCCTCGTGGGGCGCCAGGTCCATGGACTTGGGACGTAATTACAGGTCAAATAATTTTGTAAAAGTGTGTATGTCTCATTTAATATTTGACTCATAAAAACATGCCGTATAGTTCTCTCGTGCATGACTTGACCACAGGTTATAACTTGGCAGGGAAGGGTCTCGAGGGTAACAAAAAAGCCAGTACGTGTGTCTGACTGACACTGACCTTGGTGAGAAGAAGGAGACTAGGTACCGACGCCTGTTTCGCGCTCAGGAGCCCACCTACCGCTCTTCCAGAAGCTTCTGCCAGCATCAACCGCCTGGGAGTGAGTGGGCCCTGAACCTCCGCCCCTTGAGCCTGCGCAGGCGCACACAGCTTTGGGAGTCGCTCGGCCAATCAGAAGCCGAGCCTGAGGCTGAGGGTGCGCCCGTGCCCCCAGCCTCTGCCCCCAGCCTCTGCAGCCTTCTGCGCAGCCTCGCAGGGGCGGGGCCCTGGAGGTGGGTGGGGCCCTGGTGGGCGTGGCCTCGCCCTGGCGGGGACCCCCGGGACACACGTGGCCGAGGACGAGGGCCACGCGAGCCCGGCGGTGGCCGCCGGCAGTGGGCCCTCCCAAGCCTCGGGCGGGAGGCCTCGACCCTTCCGGCCCGTCGGCGGTCTCCCAGGTCGGCCCAGGAAGCAGGGCAAAGGCGAAGCATCCCTTCTGAGAAGGGGCCGGATCCTCCTCGAAGGCTGCCCATCTTCGGAGAAACGGGCAGGAAACGGAGAGGAAGTGGCGGAGGCCAAGTGGGCCTCGGGGCTGGGATGGAAGGAGGCGCTGCCTGGACTCACCCTCCCTTGCCCTTCGCCCTGGATCGCAGCAGCCGTGACTGCGGGCGATGTCCTTTCTAATTTGTTATTATTATTTTTTTACTTCTCTCCTAGTGCTGAGTGAATTTTGTGGGCATCTGCCCCAAAGAGAGTAGTCTGGCAGGGAAAATAAGGCCCAGGAAGAGAGAGGTGCCGGGGACCGCAAAAGAGACCGTGGTCGCCTATTTGTGATACCGACCAGGGTCCTGAGACTCTGATCTGTGGAAACTGGTCCCCCGGGGTGAGGCACCAAAGCTGGCAGGTGCGTGCCCTCGTGGGGCGCCAGGTCCATGGACTTGGGACGTAATTACAGGTCAAATAATTTTGTAAAAGTGTGTATGTCTCATTTAATATTTGACTCATAAAAACATGCCGTATAGTTCTCTCGTGCATGACTTGACCACAGGTTATAACTTGGCAGGGAAGGGTCTCGAGGGTAACAAAAAAGCCAGTACGTGTGTCTGACTGACACTGACCTTGGTGAGAAGAAGGAGACTAGGTACCGACGCCTGTTTCGCGCTCAGGAGCCCACCTACCGCTCTTCCAGAAGCTTCTGCCAGCATCAACCGCCTGGGAGTGAGTGGGCCCTGAACCTCCGCCCCTTGAGCCTGCGCAGGCGCACACAGCTTTGGGAGTCGCTCGGCCAATCAGAAGCCGAGCCTGAGGCTGAGGGTGCGCCCGTGCCCCCAGCCTCTGCCCCCAGCCTCTGCAGCCTTCTGCGCAGCCTCGCAGGGGCGGGGCCCTGGAGGTGGGTGGGGCCCTGGTGGGCGTGGCCTCGCCCTGGCGGGGACCCCCGGGACACACGTGGCCGAGGACGAGGGCCACGCGAGCCCGGCGGTGGCCGCCGGCAGTGGGCCCTCCCAAGCCTCGGGCGGGAGGCCTCGACCCTTCCGGCCCGTCGGCGGTCTCCCAGGTCGGCCCAGGAAGCAGGGCAAAGGCGAAGCATCCCTTCTGAGAAGGGGCCGGATCCTCCTCGAAGGCTGCCCATCTTCGGAGAAACGGGCAGGAAACGGAGAGGAAGTGGCGGCGGCCAAGTGGGCCTCGGGGCTGGGATGGAAGGAGGCGCTGCCTGGACTCACCCTCCCTTGCCCTTCGCCCTGGATCGCAGCAGCCGTGACTGCGGGCGATGTCCTTTCTAATTTGTTATTATTATTTTTTTACTTCTCTCCTAGTGCTGAGTGAATTTTGTGGGCATCTGCCCCAAAGAGAGTAGTCTGGCAGGGAAAATAAGGCCCAGGAAGAGAGAGGTGCCCGGGGACCGCAAAAGAGACCGTGGTCGCCTATTTGTGATACCGACCAGGGTCCTGAGACTCTGATCTGTGGAAACTGGTAAGAGGCTGGAGAAGGAGTTCAGGCAGGCTGCATGGGGACCCCTGCTGCAGCAGCAGGCAGGGAGACTGAGCCACAGATGCCCTGCTGGGTGCCGCAGGAGGGGCGAGCTGGTCCCTCTGCTGTGGCCAGAGGAGGGGTCCACCAGGGAGTCAGGCGGGAGGCTGACGTGGCGTCTGCCGCCCCCTTGGTGGTGCCCTGTGCAGGGACTGTGGCCAGGGCCCCTTCTCCCTGGCACCTCAGCAGTGGCGGCTGGGTTTTGGCCTGTACCTTTTTGTTCCTCATTTGCCCAGCTGGGCATGTGCACGGTTATTTTCAGTCCCTTATAGTTTCTCCGTGTCCTGCTATAGGAGACCGTTGTCCAGGTCCAGGTCCCAGGTCTCCGCCTGTCTTGTTTGTCCCACAGGCCAGTAGGACGTCAAGGACATGACAGCGACTTAAACAGTCGGCCAGCTCTACGGGTTGTTCCTACAGACTTTACACCTACGAAATATCTTCAGGACAACCTCGGTGCTGCCTAAGTACCCTCGTTTTCCAGGCAGCGACCCCTGAGCCTCAGAGGGTCGAGTTGCTGAAGCCCCTGCAGCTGAGCTGGGGGGGAAGCTGCCCAGCTTGTTCGTTTTCCATTGCAGGGCTGGGCCTCCGGTCGGGCTGCTCTCGGAGGCCGTGCAGACCCGCTTCTCAGCTGCCCCCTGTCCCTGCCCCCCTGGACAGCCACAGGAAGGTACGGGTTCCAGTCTTGGGCCCTCCAGATCTGAGGTGACTTCTGAAGTCACGGAGCCTCTGGGAGCCCTCAGAGGGGAGGTCTCAAAGGGTGCCGGCCAGGAAGGAGACCAGACGTGAGGGCACATCCGCCCTGCTCCTCGGGTGGCCAGGTGGAGGCCGGCAGAGGGTCCCGGAAGCAGGGGTGAGGGGAGGGAGGCTCCCACGACTTCCTCCCCACGGAGGGATGGTGCTGGGAAGGAAGGGGCTTGCCCCAGGGGCCCGGGCCTGTCTTTCTTTCACCCCGAAGCCTTCCACCAGACAGGGGACTGCAATTCTGACCCCACACGGGTGCCCGGAAACCTGGAGACCCAGGTCTGAGAATGCCTCCTCTTCGAGGGCAGCGCCACGTGTCTTTGAATTCAGGGACGTGTGTGTTTACCAGGCTCATCTAGACTCTCCTGATCTGCAGGGAGTGAGTGGGTCGGCGGCAGGACACCCAGAGCTCCTCTTCTGTAGTGTGGGAACTCGCCTTTTTCCTGCTTAAAGCTGACCTCCTACTTAGGACCGGAGGCTCTCAAAGCGGCTGGCACAAGGACCTGCTCCAGAATCCTGACGGTGCGCAGCCTGGGGCTGTACATTTTCTCGCAGGCAGGAGGTGGGTTCGCGGGCTTCCCTGAGACCCGCTATGAAACCGAATGTATGCGAAAGAGGGCACCCTAAGCACCTGCTGGCTGGCCCGGCCTCCACCCCAGCGCTCCGCTTCTGTGCGCGACGCAGACTGCGTTCCCAGCACGGGGAGAATGCCCCCGTCGGCCGGGGGTTGGAGTTCTTTCCAGAGTGATACACTCTGGCGAGCAAGAGCCCCAGGTTCCCAGGGCCGGCTCTCCAGTGAGGCCTTGCATCACCCTTTCCACCGTACGGTCTGCGGCTGGCTTCTCCAGACCGGCCACACGTGCACCGCGGAAAGGGATGGGCCCGGCGCGGCCGCCCGGGGGATCCCCCTGGTCCCGGAGGCTCCGCGGCCGCCTCCAACGCCCGCTCGGGAAGTGAGACTCTGCTCCTCCAGTGCTTCGGCCTTCCTGGTTGGGAGGGAGGCGGGGGAGAGACCGCCTCCTGAGCCATCTCATTGGCTTCCCGGGGCGGGCACGGACCACTCAGGAGGGCTGGGAGCCGCGAGGGGCGGGCTCGGGGGAGGGACCACCCTAGGGGGCGGGGCTCGAGGCCGGCCGCGATTCCAGCTTCAAGCAGGACTCTCGGTTCTGCCCCACGGCCTCCTGCAAGGCTCGCTTACCCTGCCCTGAGCACAGACACAAGCTTTCTAATCATAAATAAAGCGCGTGCGACGCGAGGTCCGGCTGGTGTGGCTTGCTCCCGTCCTCTCATGGATGTCAGCCCGTTCCCAAAGGCCTTTCCGGAGCCGCGTCTCCCGGTTCAGGCGCAGAAGATCGGACCGGAGGCTCCAGACGCGCGGGGCCGGTGGGGCGGGCGGGCGGTGGAGGCGCTGCCCGCAACCCTCCAGGAGGGAGGGGCGCGTGGCCCGACTTGGGGAGCACGGCCAGTGGACAGCCTTCTGCTGTCCGCCCCTCGGAGACGCAGAGGGCTGCGTGGCCCCGGGCCCAACGTCCGAGGGCTGATCCTGATGGAGCTGGAGAGGCGAGCCCTGGGGTCCCTGAGGATTCGACAGGGCAGCCCCAGATCCAGGGCTCCCCTGGGGTCGCCTGAGACCCTCCTCTCTCCTCCAGTCGGTGACCCCAAACGTCCTTTCTAAGAAGCATTGTGAAGACAAGGCAGTCTGCTTCCATGAGAACCCAGCCTGCCCCTGTAACATGGGGACAACTGTGCCCCAGTGTGAGTGATCCCGACGTTCAGGAAATGGTGAAAACAGAGAACAGGCTTGTGGTTGCCAAGGAGGAGAGGAGTGAGAGCTCGGGGTTAGCAGAGGCAGACTAAACTATACAGGATGGATGCGCAACGAGGTCCTACTGGACAGCACAGTGAATTAAGATTCAATACCCTGTGATAGACCATAATGGAAGACTATTAAAAAAAGAATGTAGGGCTTCCCTGGTGATCCAGTGGGTAAGGACACCACCTTGCAGTGCAAGGGGTGCTGGTTCGATCCCTGGCCTGGGAGTATCTCACGTGCCGCGGAGCGGCGGGACCGATGTGTCCAACGACCGAGCCAGTGCTCTGGAGCGCATGCGCCCAAAGCTGGTGCTCTGCAGCGAGAGAGGCCACTGCGATGGGAGGCCCACACAGGCCAAAGAACAAAGATGGATGAAAATAAATAAATGAAAGATCGATAAAAGTGGCCAAAAAAGTTAATAAAAAAAGAATGTATGCATATATAAATTCTTCATATCTATTTCTATATGTGTGTGTATATATAAATTCTTTATATGTATTTCTATATATGTGTGTATATATATAAAACCAAATCACTTTGCTATACAGTAGAAATTAACATTGTGAATCAACTATACTCCAATAAAAGCTTCTTTGAAAACGACCTGCACAGCTCAGGGGCCCCTGCTCCGTGCTCTGTGGTGCCCTCAGCGGGAGGGGAATCCAAGAAAGAGGGGACACGTGTGCGCGTGCGGCCAGGCGCTCCGCCGAGCGGCAGAAATCAGCACAGCACTGTAGAGCCACCACACTCCAGTACAAACTAACGTACAAAACAATAAAGTTCTAACTTGTTTTTTAACTTGGAAAGACCAGAAAGAAAAAAATGGTGCAAGAATGGTCGGACCCGTCCTGCGGAGCTGCGGCCGGATCCCGACGGCCCCGTGGTTCTTTCTTCTGGCGTTTCGAGCCAGTGTAGCTGGTGTGATCTTCGTCTCAGCTTTGACCGCCAAGCACCGTGGTGACAGTGGCCTGCCCAAGGCCCCAGGGAGGCTGGGCAGGTTCCACGTGCTGAGGTTTGAAAACGTATTGAGAAGACGGAGAAGAAGAAAAGTAAAAACAGGCATGTGGCATGTGGGATCTAGTTCCCTGACCGGGGATGGAGCCCAGGCCCCCTGCACTGGGAGCGTGGAACTCCAGCCACTGGACCACAAGGGACGTCCCGGAGAGGGTCCTTCGGTCCAGCTGGTCCACATGTCTCGTGTCCGGTGTCTTTTGGCTGGAGCCTCAGCGTCTGGAGAGGGTCTAAGGCCAGTGACGCAGGTGGACACGGGCTGGCACCTTCGCTCCACAGTCTCACCACCGTGCTCACATCCTGCTCTGCACCGCACAGCATGCTGTGGTGGTAAATCAGAAGAACGGGCACAGATGCATGTTTGCATGAACCTGTGTGACAGACCGCTGCGGAGGCTGGCATGGTGACGTGACGGGTTGGTCTCTGGACTTCCAGATTCAAGATGAGCCCTGGTGGTCCAGAGGTTAAGACTCAGCACTGGAGGCTGTATTGGCCTTGTTCTCCGCCTCCCTGTTTTTGCGTTTGCAGGCGTCACCCTGCTCTCTCCAAGCTCCAGCCCGCCATCTCCTTGAGACCTAACACCATGCCTTCAATTAAGTTGCAGAGTTCTGATGGAGAGATATTTGAAGTCGATGTTGAAATTGCAAAACAGTCCGTGACTATCAAGACCATGTTGGAAGATTTGGGAATGGATGATGAAGGAGACGATGATCCAGTCCCCTTGCCAAATGTTAATGCAGCTATATTAAAAAAGGTCATTCAGTGGTGCACCCACCACAAAGATGATCCTCCTCCTCCTGAGGATGATGAGAACAAAGAAAAGCGAACTGATGACATCCCTGTTTGGGATCAAGAATTCCTGAAAGTTGACCAAGGAACACTTTTTGAGCTTATATTGGCAGCGAACTACTTGGACATCAAAGGTTTGCTTGATGTTACCTGCAAGACTGTTGCCAATATGATTAAGGGGAAAACTCCTGAGGAGATTCGAAAGACTTTCAATATCAAAAATGATTTTACTGAAGAAGAGGAAGCCCAGGTACGCAAAGAGAACCAGTGGTGTGAGGAGAAGTGAAATTTTGAGTCTGACGCTGTAACACTGTAAGGATTATTCCAAGTACTAGTTGCACTGCTTTGTTTATAATTGTTAATATTAGAAAAACAGTCGACAAATGCAGCAGCAAGTCAGTTGTATTAGCAGAATGCTGTCCTCGTTGCATGTGTAGTTTCAGTACAGATCCCAGACTTACAGCTCAGTTTCTTTTAGTATGATCGAAAGTTTTTTTTCTTTGCTTTGAATAAAATTGAATGTGGGTTCCCTATAGAAAGTGGCATTTTGGGCTTTCCCATTTTGTAAAGCAATTTTTGTCTAGTTTATTGTCCAGTTAATTTTAGGTTAGTAGCTCTTAAAAAGTTGGCGTTGTAAATAAAGCAACTTGCAAAAAAATTTCTGAAATAGAATTAACAACGTATTATTTTTATTCATGAGTTGGAAACTGGAAAAAGGCAACTTGAGGTAAATGCTTTGGTTGGGGCTATCAGTGTCTTCAATCTGCTAGATGGAGTAAGTACTCCTGGTTTTCACTAGCCAGTATGTAGCAGGACTCCCTTAATTGGGAGGACTTATTTTTGCATTTTTAATCCTCTCAGCTTTGAAGGCTCAGTTACTACTTAGTTTATGGTTTGGGAGGAAATATAATAATCTGCTAGTTTTTCAGTTAAAAAGACACAACCCATGTGGTGTGTCATCTTTTTAATTCATGATCCTAAGTAGAGAAAACTACGCAGACTACTTGCATGCAGAAAATAATTTAATCTTTAATGTGAAAATGTGTGGCATAACCCAGAAAGCATCCATCATGAATGCAAGATACTTTTAATAAAGTTACCTAGTAGGTAGTAAAAAAAAAAAAAAAAAAAAAAAGACTCAGCACTTCCACTGCAGGGGGCACCAGTTCGATTCCTGGTCAGGGAACTAAGGTCCCGGGCCTTGCTGCCTAAGAATAAACTCAGTGAGCATCTTTAGGGCAAAAACAAGATTTAACTGGGATGTGCTGTGCGGCGGGGCTGAGAGCCCCTCCACTTCTTCCCTGGAGTCTGGGTGATGGAGAGCAGGAAGGGCTGAGGTTATGATCTTCCCCGGCTTCTCTGGGCAGTGCGGTATGTCCCCCAGCCCTCCAGACCGGGGCGTGCAGCTCACAAGCCCGGGAGCCTCACACAGCTTCCCTCCGAGCTCTCTGACGTCCCGGGGCTTGGCAGTCAGGAGTCCACCTGCCAGCGCAGGAGACGTGGGCTCCATCCGTGGGTCGGGAAGATCCCCTGGAGAAGGGAATGACAACCCCGCCAGTACTCCCGTCTGAGAAATGCCATGGACAGAGGAGCCTGGTGGGCGACAGTCCATGGGGGTCGCAAAAGACTAGGCACGACTGAGCAACTAAACAACCGTTATCTAAGTAGGGATCAGAAACTGAGGGGGGGCTTCCCTTGTGGCTCAGTGGCTAAGAACCCGTCTGCCAATGTAGGAGACACAGGTTCGATCCCTGACCCGGGAAGATCCCACATACCGCAGAGCAGCTAAACCCACACATCAACAAAGACCCAGCAGAGCCAAAAATAAATAAATAAAAGGTTTAAAAAAAAAACCAAAAAAACCTCAACTTTAAAAAAAAAAAAAAAGACACTGAGGCGGCTTCTCTGCCTCTGGGCGGGTAGGAACGCTGGGGGGTGGGGCAGCCGTCACCACTGTCACCGCTGGGAGCCAGGCCCCCACGCCCAGCCGTCCCCGAGAGCAGAGGCCCGGGGGCCAAGGAAGGGCCGGAGGCGGGAGGAAAGGAGCAGTGAGCCTTTTTATTGTGGATTAATTCACTTGGTAGTAACAATTCCACACGATATTAAAACACTGCAGGAAAGTGGGTGTGGCACACCTGGAATTTTTTTTAAAAATCAGAAATAAAAACCACTGGACGTCCACACGCAAACGGGGTAGAACCCGTCAGAACCGCAGGCTGCTTCTGAGAGCCGGGGACTGGTCTTTACAATGTTTGGCAACCGTCTCCGGAGACAAAGGGGAAGCGGGCAGGGTGCCGACGTGCGGCTTCTTTTCAGGGGGCACCTCGGCAGGCCCTCGAAGGACGAGCGGTCTGTGGGGCCCCGAAAGTGCCCCTGGTCACTCAAGCTCGGGGCGGAGGTGCGAGGCCCGTCTCCTGCCCGCCCCGGGGCTCAGGCTGCACGAGTGGCCTGGAGGCCCAGGGAGGGCCAGCAGGGTGGCCGGGTCATCAGAGGAAGAAAGAGCACCTTCTGCGGCCCCGGGGAGGGGGCTGCAGCAGGGCCAGGCCCCGGGAAGCACGGCTGGCTGCAGAGGGGACCCTCGGCCGTCGCCCAGCACCCCTTGCGTGGGCAGGTGCGTCCCCGACTCCCTGGGACATGGCTGAGGGGTGCTGGCCTTGGGGGGCGCTTGGTCCCCAAGACACCCAAAACCTTGTTCGCCTGCTGACACTGGCACCAGAGAAGCACGGGCGGACAGCCTGTCCCCACCCAGGGGCACGGCGGCCGGAGAGGGAAGAAGCCCCCTCCTCTGCGGGAAGGAAAGCCATGGCGGGGCTCGTGCCACCCGCACCTCCCTGGGCTTGGAGGCTGTGGGCAGCTGGGAGGCACTGGGCAGGTGCCGTCGTGGGGTAGGGGCACGGTGATCCCCACGCTTTCTGGGCCTCGGTTTACCCAGGCTGATGGGTCCCTGGGGTCTCGACGAGAGGCAGGGTGGGGCTGTGGTCTGATTCTGCTTCGGGGCTGGGGGTGTGGCGGCCTTCGGCGGGCCGAGCCTGGAGCCAGTGATGAGGCTACTGGACTTGGGTCCCCCAGCCCTTCAGCCAGGGGTCCTGGGTTTGCTTTCTGCCGGTTTCTCTGGAGTCACTTGGCGGGGACACGAGGTGGGGCCGGGCTTGGCACAGCGGGCAGGGCAGGGGCTGCAGAGAGGGGCAGGTCTGGACCCGGGCGCTCCTGATGAGGTCAGGCCCCTTGGCTTCTGTGGGATCTGGCGGCGGGAGGCCAGGTCAGTGCGGGGAGGGAGGGCGGCGGGGCGTGCGGGCACTGAGCGCGGGTTCAGGGCTTAAGGCTGCTGCCTCACAGCAGGGGTGGCCGGTCGGCAGGTGGCTGGGGGCTGTCCTCGCTGCCTCGCTGCCCCGCGGGCTGAGCCCCACTCTGCCCTGGGGGTCCCACCCCTGAGGGGGCCCAGGGTTTCCGGAAAAGGCTTTGTTCCACCCTGTTGTTCTGCCAGGGGTGGGCGGGGTGGCACCCCCATCTCAGGCAGCAGCCTGGGGGTGAGGGGCTGGGGGCTCTTCCTTATCCAACTGCAGGTGCAGGGGAGCCGGGCTCCCCCAGGCCCCAGGCGCTCCCGGACCAGCCGGAGAGAGCTGGGCACCGGGGGTCAGCTCCGCCCTGGGCTTGCGCCCTGCAGGAGCTGGGCCTCCCGCCCGCCTGGGCAGCCAGGCGAGGTCTGAGCCCGGGGGCACGGCGGGCGCGGAGGCTCTGGGTCCTGCCGGCCGGCCGGCCTTGTGCTGGCTGCTCAGGCCGCCCCCCACCCCCAGGCTGCAGCAGTCAGCCGCCGTCGGAGCGCAGACCAGCGGTCCCGGCCGCTGCCGCGGGTGCTGGGAGGTCAGGAGAGGACTGCGTTCGGCCGGTCCTCTCGCCGCCCACTCCTGGAGCCTGCCACGCCGCGACAGAGGAGACGGCCATTGAGAAGCGCCCCCGCGCTGTCCCCCCCCGGCCGGCTCAGGACACCGCACAGACGCTCCGGGGGGCCGGGGGTGGGCGGAGCGCGGCCTCTCCGGGTCTGGGCAGAGGCTCCCTCCTCCGTGTCCTCTGCAGCGCCCCCAGACCCCCGGGCACCTTGTCAAGCCCCGGAGCAGCAGGCACCTCGGGCGGGTCTCCCCAGGCGGCATCTCTGGTGGAAAGCCGGCGTGGAGACGCAGAGAGCAAAACCGCACGGAACAGAAGACGGTGGAGTCCGACGGGGCCGCGGCCTCTACCTGCCCACGCGGACGTCGCCTGCTCGGACTCAAGAAGACACAGCCGGATGCCACGAGGACCGGGGCCAAGGCTGAGAAACGCTCCTGATGAGGTCAGGCCCCTTGGCTTCTGTGGGATCTGGCGGCGGGAGGCCAGGTCAGTGCGGGGAGGGAGGGCGGCGGGGCGTGCGGGCACTGAGCGCGGGTTCAGGGCTTAAGGCTGCTGCCTCACAGCAGGGGTGGCCGGTCGGCAGGTGGCTGGGGGCTGTCCTCGCTGCCTCGCTGCCCCGCGGGCTGAGCCCCACTCTGCCCTGGGGGTCCCACCCCTGAGGGGGCCCAGGGTTTCCGGAAAAGGCTTTGTTCCACCCTGTTGTTCTGCCAGGGGTGGGCGGGGTGGCACCCCCATCTCAGGCAGCAGCCTGGGGGTGAGGGGCTGGGGGCTCTTCCTTATCCAACTGCAGGTGCAGGGGAGCCGGGCTCCCCCAGGCCCCAGGCGCTCCCGGACCAGCCGGAGAGAGCTGGGCACCGGGGGTCAGCTCCGCCCTGGGCTTGCGCCCTGCAGGAGCTGGGCCTCCCGCCCGCCTGGGCAGCCAGGCGAGGTCTGAGCCCGGGGGCACGGCGGGCGCGGAGGCTCTGGGTCCTGCCGGCCGGCCGGCCTTGTGCTGGCTGCTCAGGCCGCCCCCCACCCCCAGGCTGCAGCAGTCAGCCGCCGTCGGAGCGCAGACCAGCGGTCCCGGCCGCTGCCGCGGGTGCTGGGAGGTCAGGAGAGGACTGCGTTCGGCCGGTCCTCTCGCCGCCCACTCCTGGAGCCTGCCACGCCGCGACAGAGGAGACGGCCATTGAGAAGCGCCCCCGCGCTGTCCCCCCCCGGCCGGCTCAGGACACCGCACAGACGCTCCGGGGGGCCGGGGGTGGGCGGAGCGCGGCCTCTCCGGGTCTGGGCAGAGGCTCCCTCCTCCGTGTCCTCTGCAGCGCCCCCAGACCCCCGGGCACCTTGTCAAGCCCCGGAGCAGCAGGCACCTCGGGCGGGTCTCCCCAGGCGGCATCTCTGGTGGAAAGCCGGCGTGGAGACGCAGAGAGCAAAACCGCACGGAACAGAAGACGGTGGAGTCCGACGGGGCCGCGGCCTCTACCTGCCCACGCGGACGTCGCCTGCTCGGACTCAAGAAGACACAGCCGGATGCCACGAGGACCGGGGCCAAGGCTGAGAAACCCCCTTGCTGGGACGGGTGGGTCCTCAGGGAAGGCCAGGGGCCGCGGTGCGGCCGGCGGGTGGCAGGCCACGCGGAAGCCAGGCGCGGTCAGCCCTAGGGGACAGGGGTGCGTCTTCCAGGAGGAGCCCCTGCCCGGCCCCCACCATCCACGTGTGCCTCCTCACATGACCCAGCTCAGCCTCAGGTTCAGCGGACCCTGCCTGATGTTAGCGATATGGAATGACAAGGTTTCCAATGAAAAGGAGAAACATTTCTGCAGAAAAGGGCATTGTGTCCCCCGCCAGCTCCCACCCAGAGCTGCTCCGCGCGCGGCCTCCCACTGCCCGCAAAAGCATCGCACGCTGACCTGGTGCCAGTCTTCCCAAACGGCCACGGGTGTGAGAACGGCCACCAGGCCGAGCTGTCCAAGCCAGCGGCTGATGCTCCCCTCTCCTGCCCGCCCCCCAGCCCAGCTCGTCCCGCGACTCAGACGGCGGCTCCGCTGTCAGCACCCGTCACGACATCGCGGGGGCAGGCCGGCTGTTCCCTGTCGGAAGCGGCGGGGAGGCCCGGCCCGAGGGGGCCGCCATACGGGGCCTGCTGAGTCACCCGATCCCAGAGGGGACATCTCACCCCACTGGGCAGTGGTGGCTGTGGGCATTTCTTTGAGAATTAGCAGTTTGGGTGGACTGGACGCCCTGGCTGGGGTGGGGGGCAGAGCAGGCCTTGAGCACGCGAGAAAGCCAAGCTATAGGATGGTACACGGCTTCTTGTCCTTAAAGGGGTTCTCGGAGGCGGGGACTCCCACCAGCAGGGGGTCGCTCCGGGCGTGCTGCTCGCAGTAGCTCATGAGCTCCGAGGAGGCCTTGGAGACCTGGGTGGGGGCACAGGGAAGAGGCGCGGTGAGAGGGGGTGGAGGCAGCCCCGGGCCCGCCCGCCAGAGCCCTCCGCCACAGACAGGGGTGGGCCCTGACTCTCACACCCGTGGACGGACACGACTCTCCGTGAGGGGAGCCGACACAGGACACACGGGGTGTGACCCCCCGGTGGGAGACGTCCAGAACAGGCCGGCCCGCAGAGACAGAGGGGCCCCTGGCGATCAGGGACGGGGCTTCTGGTGGGGAGGAGGCTTCTCCCTGGGGGTGTTGGAATGTTCTGGAATTAGGGAGCGGTGATGGGTACACAGCATTGTCCACACAAAGCATGGATCCTATGTATGTCTTCTGGGAATTTTAAGATTAAAGAGGCGGCGGCCGGCCTGAGCCCCTCCGGCAGGGCTTGTGCAGGGTCTGTAGGGAGGTCACGGGAGGGTCGGGGCCGAGTCCGCATGTCCACCCACGAAGGGACCTGACGGGGGAGAGCCTGGCCTGCTCGTGGCCTGACCGCAGGGACAGGCCCCTCCGCGGGGGCTGCGGTGCACGGTGGCCCCGGGGGCTGTGATGACCGTGGGGAGGAGGCTGCCTCTCCGGACACCCTGCGTCAGGGTCCCCAGAAAAGGGTGGAGGAGAGGAAGGGGACGCCGGCCCGGGAGGGGGCGTCTGGACCCGGAGGGGTGGGGCGCGTCTGGGTCTGAGCATCTCCGTCCACGCCCAACCCCTGGCCCCCGGCAGTCGCTGCGGACCGAGGAGCCGCCGGCTGGGCATTCTCTGCAGTCTGCAGAGCGGCGTGCGCCCCAGACCCACCGCCCTGCGCGCCGCGGCACCGGGCTCGGGTTCTGTGGTCCCGCCTGGATCCCTGGAGACTGTCGCGAGGTGCCCCCCCCCTCGGGCCAGCCCCGCGGTCCCGGTCGGTCTTGGGGCGGCAAAGCCTCAGGCGAGACTGGGAGGGAGGCGGGTCACGCCCTGCTCGGCTCCTCTCCACGTTCAAAGGCAGCCGGAGCCCGCCGACTTCAAACGGGCGGTGAGTCACGGCCTCCCGGGCGGCTGGGGCTGGCGGAGGAAACCACTTCAACCCGGCCCTCCCGACTTCAGCCCCAGGAATGCTTTGAGTGCTCAGAGTCCTGGAACAGGCCGACGCCTCGTGGGGGGCCCCTTCCCCGCCCGCGGGTGCAGCAGCCTCCTTCCACCTGGCCGGGCCGGGGGCAAGGCGTTCACGGATGCTGCCCCTCCCAGCCTGGGGCGCTGGGGCGCGTCTGCCGCCCGCCTGTCCCCGCGAGGGTTCGCCCGCCGCCGGAGGCCGGCCTTGAGCAGACACCGGCGTGGCGGCCCGCGGGCTCCTGTGCCGGGACGTCTGGCCAAACGGCAGCCGAGATGCCTCCTGTTGCTGCCGCCTGGGCACCGGGTCCCCCTCTGTGACCCCACGGCTGCAGCCCGCCAGGCCCCGCTGTCCACGGGCGTCTCCAGGCACGGACGCTGGAGCGGGTGGGTTGCTATTTTCTTCTCCAGGGGACCTTCCCGCTGCGGGGACCGAACCCACGTCTCCTGATTGCAGGCGGACTCCTCACCGCCGACCCAGCAGGGAAGCCCCCAGACGTCTCTAGGAAGGTCGTTTCAGACAATGGACACTGAGTGAGGCAGAGGACGCGCCCGGACACAGCCCCTGCCGGTCTCCAGCCTGCGGTCCAGGCGGCCGCCCCGGGCCCGCCGCCCAAGGTCGCGCAACCAGGGCCTTAAACTGCGTCTCGCGCCCCTCCCTCTCTGTGACGGGGCGCCGTGTCTCTCTGGCTGATGCCGTGGGCGGCTGGGGCCGGGCCCACGAGGGCGCACACACCACCAGTGTCTTCCACGTGGAGCCTCCCTGGCCCTCACCCGGCTGCCTGCAAGGGGGGGGCGCCCAGACCCACCGCCCTGCGCGCCGCGGCACCGGGCTCGGGTTCTGTGGTCCCGCCTGGATCCCTGGAGACTGTCGCGAGGTGCCCCCCCCCTCGGGCCAGCCCCGCGGTCCCGGTCGGTCTTGGGGCGGCAAAGCCTCAGGCGAGACTGGGAGGGAGGCGGGTCACGCCCTGCTCGGCTCCTCTCCACGTTCAAAGGCAGCCGGAGCCCGCCGACTTCAAACGGGCGGTGAGTCACGGCCTCCCGGGCGGCTGGGGCTGGCGGAGGAAACCACTTCAACCCGGCCCTCCCGACTTCAGCCCCAGGAATGCTTTGAGTGCTCAGAGTCCTGGAACAGGCCGACGCCTCGTGGGGGGCCCCTTCCCCGCCCGCGGGTGCAGCAGCCTCCTTCCACCTGGCCGGGCCGGGGGCAAGGCGTTCACGGATGCTGCCCCTCCCAGCCTGGGGCGCTGGGGCGCGTCTGCCGCCCGCCTGTCCCCGCGAGGGTTCGCCCGCCGCCGGAGGCCGGCCTTGAGCAGACACCGGCGTGGCGGCCCGCGGGCTCCTGTGCCGGGACGTCTGGCCAAACGGCAGCCGAGATGCCTCCTGTTGCTGCCGCCTGGGCACCGGGTCCCCCTCTGTGACCCCACGGCTGCAGCCCGCCAGGCCCCGCTGTCCACGGGCGTCTCCAGGCACGGACGCTGGAGCGGGTGGGTTGCTATTTTCTTCTCCAGGGGACCTTCCCGCTGCGGGGACCGAACCCACGTCTCCTGATTGCAGGCGGACTCCTCACCGCCGACCCAGCAGGGAAGCCCCCAGACGTCTCTAGGAAGGTCGTTTCAGACAATGGACACTGAGTGAGGCAGAGGACGCGCCCGGACACAGCCCCTGCCGGTCTCCAGCCTGCGGTCCAGCGGGCAGCCCCGGACCTGCCGCCCACGGTCGCGCAACCAGGGCCTTAAACTGCGTCTCGCGCCCCTCCCTCTCTGTGACGGGGCGCCGTGTCTCTCTGGCTGATGCCGTGGGCGGCTGGGGCCGGGCCCACGAGGGCGCACACACCACCAGTGTCTTCCACGTGGAGCCTCCCTGGCCCTCACCCGGCTGCCTGCAAGCGGGGGTCTGGGGCAGGAGTCAGCGGCTGGCAGGAAGCCCGGCATCCTTTGAAAAGTGGCGATGGCTTTGGCGAGGTGATTCTGAAAAGCGGCAGACGCCTTTCTCGTGTAGCAGGCCACGACTGGCCCGTTGGTTTCTATCCTTTGAAAGTCCCAGATGTTACCCTGATGTTCACTGTGGACCTAAGGTTCAGCCGTATAGACACGCGTGTCCCCCGAGACCTGGGAGCGTCCCTTGGCCACACAAAGCAGGGACGCCCTGACGCTCACCACCACGGGGAGGGACCCTGAGGACACGATGCTCCGTGAGAGACGCAGGAGGACACGCGGGGTGTGGCTCCACGGAGGGGAAACATCCAGAACAGGCCACAGACACGGATGGGCTTCCTGGTGGTTGGGGGCTGGGGGAGGGATTGGGCGACTGCTAATGGGGACGAGGCTTCTTTGCGGGGTGACGGAATGTTCTGGAATTAGTCATGATGGCTGCACAACATTTTCAGTAGCCACTGAATTGTGTACTTTAAAAATGGTCAACTTTATGCAAATAAAAAAAGGCCGCCAGGCCGACTGCCCCGTTAGGGGCTATCGTGTTTTGTTCTGCACGTCCCTGGCCCCCGATGGGTTAAGCATTTGCAAGGAGGGGCTGCTAGTCCTTTTTCTTTTTTTAGCATAAAAATCAAACATGCTTATTTTAAAAAAGGCAACCCACACAGAAGTGGTGGAAGAAAGGCCCGTGTCCTCCCTTCCCTGGGGCTGAGTCTGACTTCTTTGTGCATCTTTCACAGCGAAGAAGCGGGACAGAGCTCAGAGGATTCGGGGCCAGAAGAGCAGCATCTGCCTCACGCTCACCCCTTCAGAGGGGCCCGATCTGGCCTTCTCTGGGGCTGTCTGAGGGCTGGGGTGGGCTCACGCCAGACCTCGAGGCCTGCCTCTGGTCCCCTGTGGTTTTGAAGCACGCTGACACGTTAATTCTCACAACAACCCACAACTCTAGCTCAGTAGGAGGTGTGTCTTTCTCCTGAGAGAACTGAGACTCAGAGAGGTTAAGTGAGGGGCCCAAGGTCACACAGCGACTGCAACCCCCGCTCCCCCGCTCGCTAGCCTCCATGCCCGCCGCTTGCTGCAGATGTGCCCAGGGGTTGCTCCCTGCTCACCTTGATGCGCTCGATCCCGGCTTCGATGCGGAGCTGCTCCACCAGCTTCCGCGCCTGGGCTATGTTGTTAGTGGCTGACATTGTCTGCCATCAGCTCCGGGCCCCCGTCGTCCAGAGAGCTGTGGGGGGAGCAGATGGACATGAGCTGACTCCTGTGGCTCCGAGCATGGAGGCGGGGGTGGCGAGGAAAGACGCCCGCCTCACAAAGCAGGGACGCCTGACGCCACCACCACGGGAGGGACCCTGAGGACACGATGCTCCGTGAGAGACGAGGAGGACACGCGGGTGTGGCTCCACGGAGGGAAACATCCAGAACAGGCCACAGACACGGATGGGCTTCCTGGTGGTTGGGGGCTGGGGGAGGGATTGGGCGACTGCTAATGGGGACGAGGCTTCTTTGCGGGGTGACGGAATGTTCTGGAATTAGTCATGATGGCTGCACAACATTTTCAGTAGCCACTGAATTGTGTACTTTAAAAATGGTCAACTTTATGCAAATAAAAAAAGGCCGCCAGGCCGACTGCCCCGTTAGGGGCTATCGTGTTTTGTTCTGCACGTCCCTGGCCCCCGATGGGTTAAGCATTTGCAAGGAGGGGCTGCTAGTCCTTTTTCTTTTTTTAGCATAAAAATCAAACATGCTTATTTTAAAAAAGGCAACCCACACAGAAGTGGTGGAAGAAAGGCCCGTGTCCTCCCTTCCCTGGGGCTGAGTCTGACTTCTTTGTGCATCTTTCACAGCGAAGAAGCGGGACAGAGCTCAGAGGATTCGGGGCCAGAAGAGCAGCATCTGCCTCACGCTCACCCCTTCAGAGGGGCCCGATCTGGCCTTCTCTGGGGCTGTCTGAGGGCTGGGGTGGGCTCACGCCAGACCTCGAGGCCTGCCTCTGGTCCCCTGTGGTTTTGAAGCACGCTGACACGTTAATTCTCACAACAACCCACAACTCTAGCTCAGTAGGAGGTGTGTCTTTCTCCTGAGAGAACTGAGACTCAGAGAGGTTAAGTGAGGGGCCCAAGGTCACACAGCGACTGCAACCCCCGCTCCCCCGCTCGCTAGCCTCCATGCCCGCCGCTTGCTGCAGATGTGCCCAGGGGTTGCTCCCTGCTCACCTTGATGCGCTCGATCCCGGCTTCGATGCGGAGCTGCTCCACCAGCTTCCGCGCCTGGGCTATGTTGTTAGTGGCTGACATTGTCTGCCATCAGCTCCGGGCCCCCGTCGTCCAGAGAGCTGTGGGGGGAGCAGATGGACATGAGCTGACTCCTGTGGCTCCGAGCATGGAGGCGGGGGTGGCGAGGAAAGACGCCCCCCGCCTCAGGCAGCCTCACGGGGCCCCTCTGCCCTGCAGCCGGGATGGCTCTGTCCCCTGGCTCACGGTGGGTGCACGCGTGCTGTGTCACTTCAGTCTTGTTTGCCTCTCTGACCCTGTGGCCCGTGGCCCGCCAGGCTTCTCTGTCCGTGGGGTTCTCCAGGCAAGAACACTGCAGTGCGTTGCCATGCCCCCCTCCAGGGCATCTTCCCGACCTGGGGTTGAACCCAGTCGTGGTGAGAGGCCCGGCCAAGGGCACCTTCGCCCACAGGCCCCTCTGAGGTGGGTCAGGGGTGAGTGCTCCCCAGACGTGACCACCAAGGGCCCCAGGCGAGTTCACGGAACCTCCACCTGGGCTCCTGGGTGGCTCACAATGAGGTGGCAGGTTTCTCTGACGTCTTGCACCTGTTTCTCTCCCCTCGCGGCTGGCACCGGGGCCAACCATTCTCTCTGGGGACCGTCCTGGGCGCTGTAGACCAGCCTCCCTGGCCCTGCCCACTGCATGCTGGGAGCACCTCCAATGTGACAACCAGAGATGTCCCCAGACAGGAGGCAGAGCTGCCCAGGGCTCGAGCCCTGGCTCTCGATGGAGGCAGATCACGTAAGGAGACTGCACCCGTGGGTCCTGGTACCCCACCCTTCCTCTGCAGGGCCTGGGTCTGTTTCCTGTCTTCATTCGGTCCTTTGTCCAGCAGATTATACTGACATTAAATATAAAATGTTTTGGAACTCTAGCTCAGTAGGAGGTGTGTCTTTCTCCTGAGAGAACTGAGACTCAGAGAGGTTAAGTGAGGGGCCCAAGGTCACACAGCGACTGCAACCCCGCTCCCCGCCGCTAGCCTCCATGCCCGCCGCTTGCTGCAGATGTGCCCAGGGGTTGCTCCTGCTCACCTTGATGCGCTCGATCCCGGCTTCGATGCGGAGCTGCTCCACCAGCTTCCGCGCCTGGGCTATGTTGTTAGTGGCTGACATTGTCTGCCATCAGCTCCGGGCCCCCGTCGTCCAGAGAGCTGTGGGGGGAGCAGATGGACATGAGCTGACTCCTGTGGCTCCGAGCATGGAGGCGGGGGTGGCGAGGAAAGACGCCCCCCGCCTCAGGCAGCCTCACGGGGCCCCTCTGCCCTGCAGCCGGGATGGCTCTGTCCCCTGGCTCACGGTGGGTGCACGCGTGCTGTGTCACTTCAGTCTTGTTTGCCTCTCTGACCCTGTGGCCCGTGGCCCGCCAGGCTTCTCTGTCCGTGGGGTTCTCCAGGCAAGAACACTGCAGTGCGTTGCCATGCCCCCCTCCAGGGCATCTTCCCGACCTGGGGTTGAACCCAGTCGTGGTGAGAGGCCCGGCCAAGGGCACCTTCGCCCACAGGCCCCTCTGAGGTGGGTCAGGGGTGAGTGCTCCCCAGACGTGACCACCAAGGGCCCCAGGCGAGTTCACGGAACCTCCACCTGGGCTCCTGGGTGGCTCACAATGAGGTGGCAGGTTTCTCTGACGTCTTGCACCTGTTTCTCTCCCCTCGCGGCTGGCACCGGGGCCAACCATTCTCTCTGGGGACCGTCCTGGGCGCTGTAGACCAGCCTCCCTGGCCCTGCCCACTGCATGCTGGGAGCACCTCCAATGTGACAACCAGAGATGTCCCCAGACAGGAGGCAGAGCTGCCCAGGGCTCGAGCCCTGGCTCTCGATGGAGGCAGATCACGTAAGGAGACTGCACCCGTGGGTCCTGGTACCCCACCCTTCCTCTGCAGGGCCTGGGTCTGTTTCCTGTCTTCATTCGGTCCTTTGTCCAGCAGATTATAATGTCATTAAATATAAAATGTTTTGGAACTTTCCCTGGTGGTCCAGTGGTTAGGTCTCCGTGCTCCCACAGCAGGAGACCCAGGTTAGATCCCTGGGTGGGGGACTAGAGCCCACACACCACAACTAAGAGTCTGCCTGCTTCGGTTAAAGATAAAAAAGATCCCGCACGCCTCAAGGAAGATGGAAGATCCCATGTGCTGCAACTAAGACCCAGGGAAGCCAAATAAATAGATTAAGAAAAGAATCTTCACCTGACTTACGCCCATTTTCCATTCGTTATGAGAACACTCTTTAGACAGGAGCACACGGTGAGCACACTTCCGGGCTCTGTATGGCGACTTCCGGGGCCGGCTTTTCCGTGACTTGAGACCCAAGCCAGCAGCCGTGCTCACCAAGAGTCCGCTCGTGGGCAGGCCACGGCGAGGTTCACCGTGTGGACCTTTCGCCGGCCCGAGGACACGCGGGCCAGCTCCTGGGTCTGGCTGTGTGACCACAGAGCCGCCGCGGGCTTCTCTGTGAGCACGGGCCTTTCTCTCTCAGAGATAAACGCTGACGGGCGTCGCTGCTGGTCGAATTTAAGACAGCCTGACGGACGGCTGCACTGTGGGACGCACCGCCAGTCACGTACAAGAGATGTTCATTTGTTTTTATACTTTAGCCATGCGCATGTTTTCTCTTAAGGTGGTGAAAACGTCTACCTTTTGCAGCCAATCCATATTCAGTGAGCCCTGGCACAGAGGTCCTCAACAGAGATCATCCCACCCCCTGGGGACACTGGGTGATGTCTGAGGACATCTGTGGTCATCAGAACTTGGAATGTTGCTCAGACCCTGACAGAGCCCAAGGTGGCCCCCCACGGAGGATGACCCAGCCCCAAACACTGACGGTGCCACGGCTGAGAAATGGAGTCTAATCCTTGCTCACACTAGCCAGCAGGATACAGCCCCGGTGGCCAGACGGCGCCAACCAGGTTGACCCCAGCATCCGAGTCACCTCCTCTCCCTCCCTCTCAGGCGTGTATTCATTTATTTGATTTCTCCATACATTTGCAGGATCTCAGTTCCTGCACCAGGGATTGAACCCAGACCCACGGCAGTGAAAGCCTAGAGTCCCAACCCCTGGACTGCCCGCGAATGCCACAGGTGTGTATGTCGATGCGAGCAGCACCTCAGGGTCCCAGAGGTCAGATGGTCATGGAACCCAGTGTTCTGGGTAGCCATGGAATCCCTAACCCAAGGGTCTCACCCAGAGAGACCCTGTCCCCAGAGACACTGGGGGCCATCTGGGCATGTACATCTGGGGACGTCTGACAGACGGAAGGGCTCCTGGCACTGAGATGGGAGCACAGAACGACCGGCCCCAGTGAACGCGTCGCCAGGGCTGAAGAGGCTCCCGGCGGGGCTGCACCGTGTTAGTTCGATACGGGGCGTGCAGAGCCCAAGCTCACGCGTCCCGGGAGCCGCCCGGTTGGGCTGGCGTTGACCCAGGTCCTTCGGCAACACTGTGCGCCTCTGGGTCCCAGTCGAGAGACAGGCGAGGCTGCAGAAGAGGAAAGGCAGATTCCAGGCTTTCAAAAACTTCCCCATGTGGCCATAAAAAGAAACAGAGCGGGGACTTCCCTGCTGGCCCAGTGGCTAAGACCCTGCGCTCCCAATGCAGGGGGCCTGGGTTCAGCCCCTGGTCAGGGGTCCCACAGGCGGCCACTAAAGATCCCGTAGGGGACAACAAAGACTGAGGACCCAGGTGATGCAGCGAAGACCCGGTACAGCCAAACAGACAATAACTAAATACTAAATAGATAATAACTACATAGTAAAATAAACACTAATGACAAACAGAAGGAACGGACAGTGGACGCGGGGGTCTTGGCTGGCGCTCCAAGGAATCACGCGGAGGGAAGAGGCCGGCCGCGGCGTCTCGTGCCGAGCGGTTCTGTGCACGGAGCTCCTTGGAGACACCGCGTCACGGAGAGAGCGCAGAGGCTCGCGGCTGCGGGGGCGGTGGCCGGGGGAGGGGTCTGGGTGGACGGCGGACACCGGGTCCCCCCGCGAGAGCCGAGTACCCACATGTGCACACGCACGGCCGAGCCCCTTCGCTGCTCACCCCAAACTATCACCAACTGTTAACTGGCTGTACCCCAGTGAACACGCTTTTGGTGTTAAAAAACAAAAAGAGAGAAAACAGGGCCAAGCGTCCAGACCGTGGTGGGGAGCGCACGGGTCTGCCCGGCTGGGCCACCGGCAAGGATCTCGGCGCCCGCACACGTCAGGCCGCAGCGCTGTGCGTCGGCAGGGGACACGGGGCCTTTCTGCACGTGACCTGATACGCCCGTGTGTGAGTCCACGCTGATCTCCATCCACGTTCCCACTGAAAAAATCCCTTCTGTGCTGCCGCCTGCACGCCACCCTGCCGGACACCCTGGTCCGTCGCGGCCGGGAAAGGCCCGCGGGTGTCGCCTCTGGGCTCCCGGCGCGCCCTGACTCAGCGCAGCGCTTCACGGCGGCCACAGAACGTCCAGCTCGGGGAGAACCGCCCTTGGTTCGACTTAAAAATACTGGAATGACTCAGCGCTAAGTATAGACGCCGACAGACAGCAAACGGGGTGGCCCCACAGCGTGTGCTCCTCGGAAGGCCGGGGACGCCGGCCCGGCCCCCGCGCCTGGCGTGCCCACCGGGACCCCAGGCGCCCCGGCCGCCCCGAGGGGCCGCCCCAACCGCGGGCTTCCCCGTGGGCTCCAGCGCCAGGCCCCGAGAGGTGCCCTCCAGGCTGGACGGTGATCGGGGCCCGGGGGCAGCCACAGGGGCTCCACGGGGAGCGTGCGCTTGTGCGCAGGTGCGTGTGCACGCACGTGTGGGTCTGTGCATGCATGCGTGTTCACGTGTGCACACCCGCGTGTATCCATGTGTGTGCACGCAGTATGTGAGTGGCTGAGCAGCTGCAAGCACACGTGGTCCCGTCCGGGCTGCACAGAAAGCCGAGGGAGGCACGGCCCCGCCCTGCCGCGTGCCCCCGGGGCTTAGGTCAGCTCCCCGGGGCGGGCACGGGCGCTGAGTCAGCCCGGGAACATTCCTCACCAGCCGCCTGTCCGCCAGGGGCACGGGACGCCCCGGGCACCTGACCTGGCTGGGCCTGCCGGGGCCCAGCAGAGCCTCGGAAGGCCCTGGACGCAGGGCAGGGCCTCGGGAAAGGGAGGGGGCGAGGGTGGGAGCGGGCCCGCCGGGAGGGAGTGGGGAGGCGGGCAGAGCTGCAGGCGGCGGTCAGGTTCCCACCGGGGAGAGGCTGCCTCAGGCCTGGTGAGACCCGGGGCATGACGTGGGGGTGAGGCTTGCCTAAAAATAGAAGCTTCGCAGACGCCACGGGGCCCTGGCTGGCCTCCCAGTAAAGCGCTGGGAAGTCAGCAGGGCCAGGCGGGCGCGTGGCGGGGAGGCCGGGCCGTGCGGGCTGGAGCCCCAGGAGGCCCTGTGAGCTGGGTGGACGACAGCCGGAGGGCCGCCTCCAACCCACAGACCCCAGCCCGGCGCGAGGCCCCGTGCACACGAGGTCAGCCACAGTGCGCTGGGCTGCAGGGCGGCCGGGGGAGGGACGCCTGCTTACCACAGGGTCCCCTGGCCCCGGGACACTAGGGCCGGTCGCTCTCTGCGGCGGTCCATCTCGGGAGCTCCTGAGCCCCCACCCCGCGACGCCAAGTGCCCCCAGGTGTGGTGACCGCCGATATCCCCAGACACCGCCCAGTGCTCCTCGGGGCAGGACTGAAGGCCTCTGTGGAACCCTCTTACCAGAAGCACCTTGGCAGCTGAAAGAGGTTCACTTAGGCAAACGCAGTCTTTCAGGAAGTGAGATGGCTCAGTCTGAAGTGGAATGGTACTGAGCGGAACAGAAGTTTGTTTCCAAACAGGCCTTAGATTTCCCAGCATCTGGAACTCGCCTGGCATGCTAGTCCTCGGGACTCCACGCTCTCACTGAGGAGCGGGTGGGTTCAGTCCCTGGTTGGGAACTAAGGTCCCACAGGTGGTAAGTCAAACAAAACTTCTTAGCAGCGCTTCCCTGGTGGTCCAGTGGATAAGGACACCGCCTTGCAGTGCAAGGGGCGCCGGTTCGAGCCCTGGCCTGGGAAGTTCCCACGTGCCGCGGAGCGGCTGGACCGATGTGTCCAACAACCGAGCCAGAGCTCTGGAGCGCACGTGCCCAGAGCCAGTGCTCTGCAGTAACAGAGGCCATTGCGATGGGAGGCCCACAGGAGCCAAAGAACAAAGACAGAAACAAATGAAAGACCAATAGAAATGTCTGAAAAGAACCCCAAACTTCTTAGCATCCAACAATCTCCATGGCTGGGAGACCTCACATGGGGTCAGAGTCTCCCTCAAACTCAACCAACAATACCTGTGAGGGGGAGCGAGCGCAGCCCCCTGGACGGGGGTGTGGGGCAGGGTGGGAGGCAGAGTCCTCCCGGCAAGCGCAGACCGGCTGTCGGCCCCAGCTCCCCAAGCTGTGCGGCTTTGGGAAAGTTACTCTCCTTCTCTGAGCTCCAGCTAGCTCTGCTCACTGCTCGGAGCGACAGCCCCTCTCAGCACAGGGCCTGGCCAGCCTCCAGGTCCCCAGGTTCCTGTGCCGGGGGTCCGGGACCCAGAGGCGGGCAGCCGCCAAGGGCCCGGTAAAGACTGCTGCCGGGGAGGCGGGATGGGAGTCGCGGTGACCTAGACCTCTTCCGCCCTGCCTGTGTGGACAGGCAGGTTTGCTGGAAGCCACTGAGAAATCCCGCTTTCTTGCAGTCTACGGGCCTTGCGGTGGCTGTGCCCCTTCCCTGCCCAGTGCTCCTCGGCAGGACTGAAGGCCTCTGTGGAACCCTCTTACCAGAAGCACCTTGGCAGCTGAAAGAGGTTCACTTAGGCAAACGCAGTCTTTCAGGAAGTGAGATGGCTCAGTCTGAAGTGGAATGGTACTGAGCGGAACAGAAGTTTGTTTCCAAACAGGCCTTAGATTTCCCAGCATCTGGAACTCGCCTGGCATGCTAGTCCTCGGGACTCCACGCTCTCACTGAGGAGCGGGTGGGTTCAGTCCCTGGTTGGGAACTAAGGTCCCACAGGTGGTAAGTCAAACAAAACTTCTTAGCAGCGCTTCCCTGGTGGTCCAGTGGATAAGGACACCGCCTTGCAGTGCAAGGGGCGCCGGTTCGAGCCCTGGCCTGGGAAGTTCCCACGTGCCGCGGAGCGGCTGGACCGATGTGTCCAACAACCGAGCCAGAGCTCTGGAGCGCACGTGCCCAGAGCCAGTGCTCTGCAGTAACAGAGGCCATTGCGATGGGAGGCCCACAGGAGCCAAAGAACAAAGACAGAAACAAATGAAAGACCAATAGAAATGTCTGAAAAGAACCCCAAACTTCTTAGCATCCAACAATCTCCATGGCTGGGAGACCTCACATGGGGTCAGAGTCTCCCTCAAACTCAACCAACAATACCTGTGAGGGGGAGCGAGCGCAGCCCCCTGGACGGGGGTGTGGGGCAGGGTGGGAGGCAGAGTCCTCCCGGCAAGCGCAGACCGGCTGTCGGCCCCAGCTCCCCAAGCTGTGCGGCTTTGGGAAAGTTACTCTCCTTCTCTGAGCTCCAGCTAGCTCTGCTCACTGCTCGGAGCGACAGCCCCTCTCAGCACAGGGCCTGGCCAGCCTCCAGGTCCCCAGGTTCCTGTGCCGGGGGTCCGGGACCCAGAGGCGGGCAGCCGCCAAGGGCCCGGTAAAGACTGCTGCCGGGGAGGCGGGATGGGAGTCGCGGTGACCTAGACCTCTTCCGCCCTGCCTGTGTGGACAGGCAGGTTTGCTGGAAGCCACTGAGAAATCCCGCTTTCTTGCAGTCTACGGGCCTTGCGGTGGCTGTGCCCCTTCCCTGCCCAGAGGCTGGGCGGGGCGGGGGCGTCACCAAGCCCACGTGGCCCCGGGGGAGAGAGGGGGCAGAGCCTCAAGTGAGTCGAGTTAAAATGAGGGGCGGAGGGGCCCCGAGGCGGGGCCAGACGCAGTGCCTGCGGCCCCTCCCCTCAAGCCCAGAAGCAGGGGCAGGGCTGAGCTCCGTGCAGGTGGGCTCCGAGCCCACAGCGCCAGTCTCGCATGGTCACGTTCGTTGTTGGATCTGGTGAAGAATCTCCCCATAATGAGGGAGACCCAGGTTCGATTCCCAGTCTGGGAAGATCCCACACGCCACCAGCCCCCTGGGCCCGCACTCCAGAGCCCGTGCTCTGCCGCGAGAGAAGCCTGTGCACTGGGCCCGAGAGGAGCCCCCGGTTCCCACAACTCGAAAAAAGCCCATGCAGCAACGAAGACCCGGCACGGCCAAAACCAAATACATGAATCTACCAAAAAAAAAAAAAAAACAGCTGAGACTGGATCCCCATTGGTCGTTCTGTGGCCCTCAGACCACAATGATCCGTGTCCACGGCCCCCTCCTCGGCCACCTGGACGCTGGGTCGAGCCCTCTGGCTGCAGAGCCCGCGCGCACGGCGGAGACTGGCTTGTGTGGACGCCCCTGCGGGGCCGCGGCAGAGCCACGCGGGGCGGAGAGGCCGGAGGCCCTGGCGGCCATCAGGACGTGGAGGATTCCGGCCGGGTCTGGGGACAGAGGCCCAGGCGTCTGGCTCCGGGGCTGCATTCTCCTGGGCTGAGGGCTTGCCAAGAGGCCGAGGGGTGCCCTCCGGGCCTCAGAGGTGCCCTCTGGGGGCACAGAGGCTGAGATCCAGCGTCTCCTGAGGATGGAGAGATTGGGGACCCTCCCGGGATATGAGCTGCATCAAAAGGGCGCTGCCTCCCAAGGAAGCGTCGCCAAGAAGCAGACAGGCCCTCAGGGCACCTGCAGGGCGCTTCAGCCCCGGCACCAAATCGGTGTGACCCCAGAGGCCAAGCGGACGTGAACGGAAGTCTGACCTTTCACCTTAGGCTTCCCGTTGTTTCTACGGTCAGCAGGCACATCTTCTAGCACCCAATCAGGAGCGACCGGGCAGGGCTGCCCGGCGGTCCAGTGGCTAAGAGTCCGCACTCCCAGTGCAGGGGCCCGGGTTTGACCCCTGGTCAGGGGACTAGATCCCACACGCCGCAACCTAGTAAGAGGCTTCGTGCTGCAGTGAAGATCAAAGATCCCATGTGCCACCAAAAGGATATGACGAGGCGTCCAAGAAGACAGGACCGTGTGAGCAAACACCAGCAGAAGCAGCGGGCTCCACGAACAGGCTCCCAGGGCCTCCACACACGGAACTGACCGAGTTTAATACAACGTATTAATTATTGTAAAGAAGCGGGGCTAGAATTTTAGCAGCAAACTGGAAACTGAGGAGAAAGACGGAACGGGTGTGTAGAAACGGACAATACATGCGCTGAGCGCAACGCAAGAAGCAGCGTCGTGAAAGACAACGAGCGAGAACGTCAGTGAAACGGACGGCAGGGCACGGCCAGCATGAGGCACGGCCCACAGGAGACAGACGGGAGACGGAGGGGCGGCGAGGCCTGCACGCGGCTGAGTCACTGCAGGCGTGGCCGACTCTTCTGACCCCGTGGACTAGTCCTCCAGGCGGCTCTGGCCACGGGCGTGTGCGGGCAGGGACACTGGAGTGGGCTGCCCTTCCCTCCTCCAGGGGATCTTCCCGACCCAGGGACGGAGCCCACGTCGCGGTGTCTCCGGCACGGGCCGGCGGGCTCTCCACCACGAGCACCGCCGGGGGGGCCCTGGGAAAGTCTGACGCGCACGCGAGCGGAGCTCCGGATGAGGAGAGGGAGGATGGAACAGAAGCGCTCAGAAGAGACGGTGACCGACAGACCAGTAAGTTCCCAAAACTGATTAAAGAGAGAGAGAGAGAGTCTAGGCCACAGTTTCAAGAAGCCCTAGAACCTCAGGCAGGAAGTTAGTTTAGAAACTGACAGAGAGATGGCCGAGGGGCACAGGAAGAGGGCTCCGTGACGCGTCCTCAGGGCGAGGGCGACTGCAACGCCTCACAGGTCAGCTCCGCCGCCAGGGAGCCGAGCCCCGAAGGCCGGCCGCACCGCGTGCTGCGGGGCCCCGACGGCAGGAAGCTCCTCTGTTGCCGACGGGAACGAGCGACAGCACCGCCGCGCGGGAAAGTGAGCGAGCAGGTTCCTCCAAGGCCGGCCTCGGGAGACGTGGGTTCCGTCCCTGGTCGGGAAGATCCCCGCGAGGAGGGCAGGGCCTCCCAGCCTGCCCGCCTGGGGAACCCCAGGACAGAGGGGCCTGGCGGGCGGCCGTCCCCGCGCGTCGGACCTGACCGAGCCTGGCGCCGACACATGGCACACAGACGCACCCATGACCTACGACCCAGCAATTCCACTCCGAGGGATTTCCCCAAGATTCATACACACTTATTTCCACGAAAGAACTGATACAGGATGTTCACACGTCTGTCTTCGTAAGAGCAGAAATTGGAAGGAACCCAAACGCCTGTCGACAGGAGAGCAGATAAAGAAGCTGCCGGAGGCCACAGCGCCCGCAGAGCGGAGAGGACCTCCCGGCAGGCGAAGCCGTGCGTGCGACCGTCCAGCTTTTTGGTCAGGCGAAAGAAAACAGACGTTAGAAATAGCCTCTCTCTCAACTGAGGTGCTAGGGCACACAGGTGGATAGATTTGTGGGAATTCATCAAACTACATATGTAAGATGTGTTCATTTTCCTGAAGAAGAATTATACCTCAGGGAAATCAGACGCCGAAGCTACATCACTTTGGCCACCTGACGTGAAGAGAAGACTCACTGGGAAAGACCGCGATGCTGGGAAAAATGGAAGGCAGAAGGAGAGGCTGACACAGGACGAGAGGGTTGGATGGCATCACTGAGTCAACAGACATGAGTTTGGGCAAACTCTGGGAGACGGTGAAGCACAGGGAAGCCTGGCAGGCTGCCGTCCATGGGGTTGCAACGAGTCAGACCCGACTAAGTGACTGAAATGAAAATTAGTTAGAGACTTCCCCGGTGGTCCGGTGGCTAGGACTCCACATTCCCAATGCAGGGGGCCGGGTTCAGAACCTGGTCAGGACACTAGGTCCCACAGGCCACAACTAAGGCCCAGGGCAACCAAATAAACATCTCAAAAGTTAAGCAAAATAAGTTAATTACAAAACAATCAAACATAAGGTGCTAGAGGGAAAAGGTCTAACAGGTTCATGGATCCAGTGAAAATTCCAGACCTAGTGAAAACTAACTTCAAGAATTAGGGTAGGGGCTTCCCTGGTGGTCCAGTGGGTAAGGACACCGCCTTGCCGTGCCAGGGGCGCCGGTTCGATCCCTGGCCTGGGAAGATCCCACATGCCGCAGAGCGGCTGGACCGATGTGTCCAACTACCGAGCCGGAGCTCTGGAGCACATGTGTCCAGAGCCGGTGCTCTGCAGCGAGAGAGGCCACTGCGATGGGAGGCCCACACAGGCCAAAGAACAAAGATAAATAAATGAAAGATCCATAGAAGTGGCCAAAAAAATAAAAAGAAAAGACAAAAAGAATTAGGGTAAGATAAAGGCATTTTCAGACTTCCCGGGTGGCTCAGTGGTAAACAATCTGCCTGCCAATGCCGGAGACACAGGTTCAATCCCTGGGTGGAGAAGATGCCCTGGAGGCGGTCACGGCAGCCCACTCCAGTCTTCTTGCCTGGAAAATCCCAGGGGTAGGGGAACCTGGGGGGCTACAGTTCACGGCATTGCAAAGCATTGGACCCGGCTGAGCATGCATACCGCAGTGATGAGAGACATTTTCAGAGAAATAGAAAGACAGTCACCAGCCATTCTGCCTTACTGGAGGGAAAACAAAGACTGATTAAAGACAAAAGACCCCAGGTGGAAGGCGATAGGTGCAAGAAGGTGAAAAAAACCAAACCACACCAAAGTACTGAGGACCAGGAAAGCCTGATAAAATCATTCCAAGTCCCCGTGGGAAAATACACAGGAAGTGAAAACCCTGAACGCACTGGGGACATGCAAAACTCACGAGGGCCATCAATGTGATTTTTTTTGGTTGGGGGGGACACATCTATTGATCTTTCATTTATTTATCTTTGTTCTTTGGCTCCTTGTTCTTGGGCCTCCCATCGCAGTGGCCTCTCACTGCAGAGCACCGGCTCTAGGCGCATGTGCTCCAGAGCTCCGGCTTGGTCGTTGGACACATCGGTCCAGCCGCCCTGCGGCATGTGGGATCTTCCCAGGCCAGGATCGAACCGGCGCCCCCTGCACTGCAAGGCGGCGTCCTTACCCACTGGACCACCAGGGAAACCCCCATATCACACTTGATCTTAACCCAAAGGCTGAGAAAGGGTAGCTTCACATGGAATTAGGGTAGGGGCTTCCCCTGGTGGTCCAGTGGGTAAGGACACCGCCTTGCCGTGCCAGGGGCGCCGGTTCGATCCCTGGCCTGGGAAGATCCCACATGCCGCAGAGCGGCTGGACCGATGTGTCCAACTACCGAGCCGGAGCTCTGGAGCACATGTGTCCAGAGCCGGTGCTCTGCAGCGAGAGAGGCCACTGCGATGGGAGGCCCACACAGGCCAAAGAACAAAGATAAATAAATGAAAGATCCATAGAAGTGGCCAAAAAATAAAAAGAAAAGAAAAAAAGAATTAGGGTAAGATAACGGCCTTTTCAGACTTCCCGGGTGGCTCAGTGGTAAACAATCTGCCTGCCAATGCCGGAGACACAGGTTCAATCCCTGGGTGGAGAAGATGCCCTGGAGGCGGTCACGGCAGCCCACTCCAGTCTTCTTGCCTGGAAAATCCCAGGGGTAGGGGAACCTGGGGGGCTACAGTTCACGGCATTGCAAAGCATTGGACCCGGCTGAGCATGCATACCGCAGTGATGAGAGACATTTTCAGAGAAATAGAAAGACAGTCACCAGCCATTCTGCCTTACTGGAGGGAAAACAAAGACTGATTAAAGACAAAAGACCCCAGGTGGAAGGCGATAGGTGCAAGAAGGTGAAAAAAACCAAACCACACCAAAGTACTGAGGACCAGGAAAGCCTGATAAAATCATTCCAAGTCCCCGTGGGAAAATACACAGGAAGTGAAAACCCTGAACGCACTGGGGACATGCAAAACTCACGAGGGCCATCAATGTGATTTTTTTTGGTTGGGGGGGACACATCTATTGATCTTTCATTTATTTATCTTTGTTCTTTGGCTCCTTGTTCTTGGGCCTCCCATCGCAGTGGCCTCTCACTGCAGAGCACCGGCTCTAGGCGCATGTGCTCCAGAGCTCCGGCTTGGTCGTTGGACACATCGGTCCAGCCGCCCTGCGGCATGTGGGATCTTCCCAGGCCAGGATCGAACCGGCGCCCCCTGCACTGCAAGGCGGCGTCCTTACCCACTGGACCACCAGGGAAACCCCCATATCACACTTGATCTTAACCCAAAGGCTGAGAAAGGGTAGCCATGCATTTTCCCAAGCAGGAGGGAGGTGGCAGGTGAGAGGAGCCAGGGGCTCGCTTGACCTGGACCCGGGAACACACGCTGAGTGTCTCTGGCGGGCGCGGGAGTACGCTAGAGCCGAGCCCTGCGGGGGGCCGTGTCGGAGGGCACGGGGAGGACCTGGCGTCAGGCATCAGGAAGGGGTTACTGTGCCTGCTTTCTACTGATGAGGAGACAGATGTATGTTAATTACGTTCCTGGCCGCGGCAGGTGGAGGTCGGGCCAGGGTTTGAATCTAATTCTCAAAGGAGGGCTCTCTGGGGCCAGACCTGAGGCCCGGTACACAGCTCCGACCCCGGTCCCAGAGGCCAGTTTCGGAGGCCCAGGAGGACGGTCTCTGACTCCTCCGGGCCCAGTGTGCAAAGAGGTCAGACAGCGGTCCCGGGTCTGAGGGGTCCACACACGGTGGGCAGTGTCAGGACCCTCGCACGGCTGGACTGGGGCAGAACCCTGGGGAGGCTGACGACCCTGTGTGGCCGCCAGGGTCAGAGAAAACCCTGAGTGACCTGAACAGCCGAGAGCCCCGGCGTGGTGCCTCCCATCCGGGTCCGTACGTGACCCTGGGGTCCCTGGGGTCCCTGAGCTTTTTCCCACAGCCTCGGGCAGACTGTCCTGTCGGCGTCCAACAGGGCCAGGGAGGCCTTTGCATCATCACGTAGCGCCCCACAGAGAGCCCCCCAACCAGGACGTCTCAAGATCACGTCCCCCGGCTCCTGGTGACATAAGCCTGGTGTTTCCTGGTGGCCTCGCCTGCTTCCTTCCGGGCTGCAGGAGCTCCTGGGCGTCTCACCGCCTCTGGGTGGGGGAGATGCGCGGCAAACCGGTACCCGAGACGTCGATGGGGACGGGGGGCTGAGCCTCGGGGTCCTCATGGACAAGGCCAAGGAGGAGACAGCCGGCTGGGGGGCGGCCAGGCCCCGCAGGAGCCCTGAGCGGCAGGGCTGACGGGAAAGCGGCTCGGATGCACACCTGGGCATCGAGGGCAGCCCCGACCCACGGGGTCGTCTCCGGCGGGCAGACGTGCTCCTGGGGCAGCCCGGGCTGCCCTCTCCACCCTCGGAGGTGTTTTCCGGCTGCACAGGAAGCAGTGACGGTGAGGCACAAACACGCCGGCGATCCCCTGAATTCCGCACATAGCTCACGTCGCTGGGAAGAGTTCCCCTCCCTGCCTGCTCCAGATAAACCGAAACCCAGCCTCCAGGGCTGCTCTCTTACCAGAAGGGAAAGAACCGGACACTTCTGAAAGTTGGCTGAGAGGCGTAAAAGGAAAAGAATGTGAAAAATGTGGCTGGCGGGCCAGGGGCGAGGGCAGCGGCCGAGAGGCAGAGTGGCGGGTGGGGGAGCCCGGGAACACTCCCCGGGTGCAGGGTCTGCCTGCGGCGGCCGGTGGCTGTTTGCCCACTAAGTCGTTTCCGACTCTCCCTGACCCCACGGAGGGCAGCACGCCAGGCTTCCCCGTCCTTCACCGTCTCCCAGAGCTTGCTCAGACTCACGTCCGCTGAGGCGGTGACGCCATCTAGCCGTCTCGCCCTCCGTCGCCCCCTCCTCTCCTGCCCTCGATCTTTCCCAGCATCAGGTCTCTTCCGGGGAGTCAGCACCGTGCACTGACGGTCGACCCGCAGCCCAGGGCCTCCGTGTGAGACAGGCTGCTGCCTGGAAAGCCTTGGCCACAGCTTCCAGAAGCAGCCCGGGCTGCCCATCTTGAGCGGAGGTGGGCTCAAATCCCTGGCTCTCAGGGACACGGCGTGCCCCCAGGGGACACCTACAGTCCCGTGGAGGACGGACGAGCCCAGCCGACGACGGGGCTGTTCTGGGCACCGTGGGGGGCGCAGCGGCATCTCCAGCCCCTGGCCCCTCGATGCCAGGAGTCCCACGTCACCACAACCACAGGCAGGCCAGGGGCAGCGACGCCGTGTCCTCAGAGAGAACAGAACAACCTTCACTCTGCTTTAAAACTTCCGGAACCGGCGCTTTACAGCTCACTGAGCTCCTGAGTTCTGACCCCTCTCTGCGCCTGCCGTGAAACAAAACAAACCCCCCAAACACAAACCTTCAGCCAGACTTGACCGGCAGACACACAAGGCCTGACTGAGGAAGCAGGCGCCCCCATCCCGGGGCAACGCCCCCCACAGAGCACGGTGCTCCCAAGAGGAGGCGGGCGCTGGTGGAAAGAGGGGAATAAAGTCCCAAGGCCGGGCAGAGCGGGATGAGGTTTGGGAGAGCAGGTCCGGGCTTCTTTAGGAACAGGCTGCCCTCCCGCAGGGCCTGGGGGCTGGCTGGCGGCGGCCGCGCCCGCGTGCAGCTGATCACCCTCACTCCCTCCTGTGGGCACGAGGCCCCGGCCCTGCTCGCCTTCGCGGGAGGCGCCCGGTGCCACCGTCCACAGCATGGCGGCCCTAGAACAGGCGGCCTCCGCAGGGTCCACGTCGGGCCATCTGTTGTTGTCACGATGCGGGGGCTGCTCAGCACCAGGGACGGGCCCTCACAGAGGCTGGCCCGGTCCTCTGGCCCACAGTGCCCGGGGCGAGACCTGCTCCAGGCTCCACAGAAGTGGGCACACGCTCACCCCGGGGTAGTGAGGTCGGGGGTGGGGCTGGGGGCCTCTAGCAGCCAGAGGTGGGGGCCGCCTGGCCTTGCCCTGGCCCCAAGCAGGGTCACACGCAGAGGAGGGCTGCAGAGAGCTACGGTCACCACACGGGCACGCGGACCCGACTTTGCAAACCTCTCGGGCTCCCCAGCAGCCAGGAGCGGAGTGGGCATGGCCACTCTGGCCCGGCGCCTCCCCCCTCCCCCACCCCTTCCTCGTCCCCAGCCCCCACCAGGGTGGCTCTGGGCTCCCCCTTCCTGGCCTCGCAGCTGGGCCCCCGCCTCCCCAGGATGGAGGTCACCCTGGCCCCGTGTAGGGCTGGCCGGCCACGGGGCAGCCTCTGTGACCTCGTGCGTGGTGACCTCGGGTGGGCTGCAGGGCCACGAAAGGCCAGCTGGGTCTCCGCCAGGCCGATGTTTCCCGACAGAAGGCCCGCACCCCCTGGAGACCAGGGCCTTGTGACTCCCGGTCAGCCGGTCCTTTTATGCGCAGGCTAAATCGGGTCCCTTGGCAGCTATTTTTAGAAAGAGCTAGAAAACAGAGGGAATGAATGAGGTGCCCACAGGCGAGGGAACAACAGAGCGGCAGGGCGGGCGGCTGCCCTGGGCCGGAGCCCGGAGGTGGGCGGACAATGGGCCGTGGGGACAGAGGGTGAAAGAAAGGGCCCTCTCTGTCCCCAGAGGGTGACTGCAGTCATGTGAGCATGTGCAAGTCGGGAACCGGGCCGGGCCACGGGCCACGCGCCCGTGACGCACGGCAGCCCTGGTCTCAACGTCCTGGCGCCTAGGAAATGCTGTCACCCTGGCCCTGGGAGGCTGCCGCTCAGACCCCAAGGGCAGGAGGCTGGGAGCGAGGAGGCTTTCCCACCTGAGCCCGGACAACTCCTACACATCCCGCAAAGCCCCGTAAAGCGTCACCCCCTCTGAGAAGCCCCCGGTCCACGTCCGTGCACAAGGCTGCACCAGACCCTTCCTCGGGCCCCGACAGCTCTGTGGATGCACCTGCAGTGCGTTTCTCGTGGCTGCTGTCAGACGACCGCAAACTTAGTCGCTTAAAACCACACACAGTGATTCTCTCACGGTTCTGGAGGTCAGCCATCCCGCTCTGGCCTCGCGGGGCTCCATTCGGGCGTGGGCAGGGCCAGTCCCTCCGGCGGCTCCAGGGGAGCCCCGGCTCCTGCCTGCTCCAGCCTCTGCCTCCCGGCGCGCGGCCCCTCTCCAGCCTCACCGCGGCTGCGCAGCGTGTCTCCCTCCGCCGCCGACCCTCCCGCCTCCCTCCTGGGAGGACCCCGCGCTGACACTGGCCGCCGGGAATCCAGGGTGGAGCCTCTGTGACCTCGTGCGTGGTGACCTCGGGTGGGCTGCAGGGCCACGAAAGGCCAGCTGGGTCTCCGCCAGGCCGATGTTTCCCGACAGAAGGCCCGCACCCCCTGGAGACCAGGGCCTTGTGACTCCCGGTCAGCCGGTCCTTTTATGCGCAGGCTAAATCGGGTCCCTTGGCAGCTATTTTTAGAAAGAGCTAGAAAACAGAGGGAATGAATGAGGTGCCCACAGGCGAGGGAACAACAGAGCGGCAGGGCGGGCGGCTGCCCTGGGCCGGAGCCCGGAGGTGGGCGGACAATGGGCCGTGGGGACAGAGGGTGAAAGAAAGGGCCCTCTCTGTCCCCAGAGGGTGACTGCAGTCATGTGAGCATGTGCAAGTCGGGAACCGGGCCGGGCCACGGGCCACGCGCCCGTGACGCACGGCAGCCCTGGTCTCAACGTCCTGGCGCCTAGGAAATGCTGTCACCCTGGCCCTGGGAGGCTGCCGCTCAGACCCCAAGGGCAGGAGGCTGGGAGCGAGGAGGCTTTCCCACCTGAGCCCGGACAACTCCTACACATCCCGCAAAGCCCCGTAAAGCGTCACCCCCTCTGAGAAGCCCCCGGTCCACGTCCGTGCACAAGGCTGCACCAGACCCTTCCTCGGGCCCCGACAGCTCTGTGGATGCACCTGCAGTGCGTTTCTCGTGGCTGCTGTCAGACGACCGCAAACTTAGTCGCTTAAAACCACACACAGTGATTCTCTCACGGTTCTGGAGGTCAGCCATCCCGCTCTGGCCTCGCGGGGCTCCATTCGGGCGTGGGCAGGGCCAGTCCCTCCGGCGGCTCCAGGGGAGCCCCGGCTCCTGCCTGCTCCAGCCTCTGCCTCCCGGCGCGCGGCCCCTCTCCAGCCTCACCGCGGCTGCGCAGCGTGTCTCCCTCCGCCGCCGACCCTCCCGCCTCCCTCCTGGGAGGACCCCGCGCTGACACTGGCCGCCGGGAATCCAGGGTGGAGCCCTCTCGGGGGCCTTAACTGCACCCCTCCTGCAGGGTGCTCTCTGCCCTGTGCGGCGCGGTCACAGGGCCCAGGACCAGGGTGGGGCAGGCGCTGGGGGCCGGGGCTGGGAGGCGGGGCGGCAGAGCGCCATCCGGACGGCAGCGGCTGGCGGCTGCAGGGCGGGGCGCTGAGCACGGAGGCTCTGTCCGTCCAGAAACTCCCTCTGTCTCCTGGTCAGCCTCTCCGCCAGACCGAGCCCCAGGACCAGGCCGCCTGGGCAGAGGACCCGGCCATGCCTCGAGGCTGTCGTGGACGCCACTCACAGGCAGGCGTCCGGGAGGGCACAGCGGGGCCGGCCTGCCCGGGCACACGTGCCGCTGTGGACGGACCTGGGGCCCGGGTCGTGCGCCCGGCTCTGGGCTCTGGGTCACCGTCCAACACCCGGGGGACCCGAGGCGCCACAGTCCAGCACGGGCACGGCCAGCAGTGACGGAGCACCTGTCACTTGACCTCCGACAACATCCTGGAACCAACCCGCGCGGGCAGGCTCTCCCTGAGGACCAGTCCAGGCAGGGACACTTGTCTCTCTGCCGTTTTCAAACAGGTTTTGTCTGCGGTGGGTGTTGGTGACTATGGGCGCCTTCTCCGGTTGCCCGAGCGGGGCTGCTCTCTGGCCGAGGGCATTCGAGGAGACGGCTTTCTTGTCGCCGAGCACGGGCTTGAGAGCCTGAGGGCTTCGGAGGCCGTGACACTCGGACTCAGCAGAGGTGGCCCAAGGGCCTGGCCGTCCCTCGGCACGTGGACTCTTCACGGACCGGGAGGTCAGCCATCCCGCTCTGGCCTCGCGGGGCTCCATTCGGGCGTGGGCAGGGCCAGTCCCTCCGGCGGCTCCAGGGGAGCCCCGGCTCCTGCCTGCTCCAGCCTCTGCCTCCCGGCGCGCGGCCCCTCTCCAGCCTCACCGCGGCTGCGCAGCGTGTCTCCCTCCGCCGCCGACCCTCCCGCCTCCCTCCTGGGAGGACCCCGCGCTGACACTGGCCGCCGGGAATCCAGGGTGGAGCCCTCTCGGGGGCCTTAACTGCACCCCTCCTGCAGGGTGCTCTCTGCCCTGTGCGGCGCGGTCACAGGGCCCAGGACCAGGGTGGGGCAGGCGCTGGGGGCCGGGGCTGGGAGGCGGGGCGGCAGAGCGCCATCCGGACGGCAGCGGCTGGCGGCTGCAGGGCGGGGCGCTGAGCACGGAGGCTCTGTCCGTCCAGAAACTCCCTCTGTCTCCTGGTCAGCCTCTCCGCCAGACCGAGCCCCAGGACCAGGCCGCCTGGGCAGAGGACCCGGCCATGCCTCGAGGCTGTCGTGGACGCCACTCACAGGCAGGCGTCCGGGAGGGCACAGCGGGGCCGGCCTGCCCGGGCACACGTGCCGCTGTGGACGGACCTGGGGCCCGGGTCGTGCGCTCCGGCTCTGGGCTCTGGGTCACCGTCCAACACCCGGGGGACCCGAGGCGCCACAGTCCAGCACGGGCACGGCCAGCAGTGACGGAGCACCTGTCACTTGACCTCCGACAACATCCTGGAACCAACCCGCGCGGGCAGGCTCTCCCTGAGGACCAGTCCAGGCAGGGACACTTGTCTCTCTGCCGTTTTCAAACAGGTTTTGTCTGCGGTGGGTGTTGGTGACTATGGGCGCCTTCTCCGGTTGCCCGAGCGGGGCTGCTCTCTGGCCGAGGGCATTCGAGGAGACGGCTTTCTTGTCGCCGAGCACGGGCTTGAGAGCCTGAGGGCTTCGGAGGCCGTGACACTCGGACTCAGCAGAGGTGGCCCAAGGGCCTGGCCGTCCCTCGGCACGTGGACTCTTCACGGACCGGGGAGCAAGCCCGTGTCCCCTGCCTCGGCTCCCAGCCACTGGACGTCCAGGGACCTCCTTCATGGTAAAAATGGGGCGGCCCCGACGGTGCTATCACGTGGACGGCTTTGGAGGCGTGCCCGGGCGGGGAGCCAGCCTCTAGAACGGGCCGTGGGCCACGTCTGGGGACCGCTGTGGTCTTCCTTCTGGGGGCTCCTGGCTCGGAGGGGCTGGGGCCAGGGAGGCGGGCCCTCACAGCTGGGCTATGGGAGCAGTGCCCGGTGAGGTCTGGGGAGACCCCTGCATGAGCGGCCGGGAGCCCCTTTCCCGTGAAATGTACCCATTACTCTGGTCCCATTGAGGAGCCCGGGTGGGTCAAGGCTGCGGCATGGCTCCCGGGCACCCGCGTCAGGCCTCGCAACGCGTCCTTGGTGCCCACGTCCAGGGGTGACCGGCAGGTGCGGACACGGGGGTCTGGGGTCAAAGCTCCAGCTGCCCTGCACTAAGACATAGCATCCAGACGTCGGGCGGGACCCTCTGCTGGGTGCCGCCCCTCGTGGGTCTCAGCTGGAAGCCTGACCTTCAAGCTGGGAACAGGGTGGTGGGTTTGGGGGTGAAGAGCCGGGCAGAGAAGCTGCATTCTCCATCCGGGGTGCACGTCTCGGCCTTGGTCCAGGTGTAGCCGGGCCGCATTCTCATCTGGAGACACTGCGGAACCTTCCAGAGAGGGCCACCCGCAGCCGCTCCTGCTGATAGTCTGGGGTGCGCTGAGCCCCACTGACCCGTGGGAGGGAGGGCGGGACCCCGAGTCTGCAGGGGCTCCCGGCTGGGGGCCAGAGCCGGGTCTGCGGGTCCCTGAGGACCAGTCCAGGCAGGGCACTTGTCTCTCTGCCGCTTCCAGGTTTTGTTTGTCTGGGTGTTGGTGACTATGGGCGCCTTCTCCGGTTGCCCGAGCGGGCTGCTCTCTGGCCGAGGGCATTCGAGGAGACGGCTTTCTGTCGCCGAGCACGGGCTTGAGAGCCTGAGGGCTTCGGAGGCCGTGACACTCGGACTCAGCAGAGGTGGCCCAAGGGCCTGGCCGTCCCTCGGCACGTGGACTCTTCACGGACCGGGGAGCAAGCCCGTGTCCCCTGCCTCGGCTCCCAGCCACTGGACGTCCAGGGACCTCCTTCATGGTAAAAATGGGGCGGCCCCGACGGTGCTATCACGTGGACGGCTTTGGAGGCGTGCCCGGGCGGGGAGCCAGCCTCTAGAACGGGCCGTGGGCCACGTCTGGGGACCGCTGTGGTCTTCCTTCTGGGGGCTCCTGGCTCGGAGGGGCTGGGGCCAGGGAGGCGGGCCCTCACAGCTGGGCTATGGGAGCAGTGCCCGGTGAGGTCTGGGGAGACCCCTGCATGAGCGGCCGGGAGCCCCTTTCCCGTGAAATGTACCCATTACTCTGGTCCCATTGAGGAGCCCGGGTGGGTCAAGGCTGCGGCATGGCTCCCGGGCACCCGCGTCAGGCCTCGCAACGCGTCCTTGGTGCCCACGTCCAGGGGTGACCGGCAGGTGCGGACACGGGGGTCTGGGGTCAAAGCTCCAGCTGCCCTGCACTAAGACATAGCATCCAGACGTCGGGCGGGACCCTCTGCTGGGTGCCGCCCCTCGTGGGTCTCAGCTGGAAGCCTGACCTTCAAGCTGGGAACAGGGTGGTGGGTTTGGGGGTGAAGAGCCGGGCAGAGAAGCTGCATTCTCCATCCGGGGTGCACGTCTCGGCCTTGGTCCAGGTGTAGCCGGGCCGCATTCTCATCTGGAGACACTGCGGAACCTTCCAGAGAGGGCCACCCGCAGCCGCTCCTGCTGATAGTCTGGGGTGCGCTGAGCCCCACTGACCCGTGGGAGGGAGGGGCTGCGGGACCCCGGAGTCTGCAGGGGGCTCCCGGGCTGGGGGGCCAGAGCCGGGTCTGCGGGTCCCTCCGCGCCCCCCACCCCCGCCGGCGTGAGCTCATCTCGGCTCTCCAGCGGCCTCTGCCCGGGACGAGGTTTCAGTGACCCGCGCGGAATTTCTAACAATGAGATTGAGTGTCTGGATCTGCTCACGCTGACATCCCCTTTCTCCTCGGTCCAAATTCCATTACGCCTTTTCTTGTTAACGCAGAAACGCAGCCAAGCGCCGGCTGCCCGGGAAGTGCTGAGGTGTGGGGCGGCCCTCGCTGGGAAGAGGAGCCTCGGCCACCGTGGGCCGCCCGGCTCCTGGGGCCTCTGCAGGGCTCGGGGACCCACCACACGGCGAGGGGGGAGGGTGCGGGGAGCGCGCGGCTGTGACCTCGCGGATCCCTGGGACGGGGGGCGGGCAGCCGTGGCCACTCAGCCCCCGCCCTGCCCTGAGGGGCAGTGCTCGCCCGCCCGATGGGGCAGGTGGCGGCATTTAGGAACTCCTTGTCCAGGAGCGGTGGGGGTGAGCCCTCCGTGTTGGGGCCACGCTCCTGGCCGGCTTTTCTTTTCTTTTTTTTCCCGTTTGTCCGCACTGCTCAGCGGCAGGATCTTAGCACGCAGACCGGGATTGAACCTGGGCCCCCTGCCCTGGGGGCGCAGTCTCAACCCCTGGACCACCAGGGCGGGACCCTCCAAGCGGCCTGTTAAACCCACCCGGCCCTGCGGTAGCTCCTCCCTCCCTCCCTGCCACCTGCCGGCGGGCTCACCTGCGAGGGTCCCTCACCGGGGGGCTCTGGCATGCGGCCACTGGCTGGGACAGAGCCCGGCGGGACGGTCCGCCTCCCCAGCCTCTGCCCCGCTGCCCCGGCCGGCCGCGGGGTGTGGGCGGCAGGGAGGAAAGCCAGCCTCTGGTCCCCCAGCTCTCAGCCTCTTCTCCCTTTTGGCAGCTTTGCTGAGATACCAAGTCAGAAAACGGTTCACCACTGACCCGTGTCCACTCATTCAGTGGCTTTTTTTTTTTTTTGATATGTTACTAGATTTTTAAAGCTGTGACGTAACAGTTGCCATTGCAGGTGTGCAATTCAACGGGGTTGAGCGCCTTAACACCCTGCCACCGTCAGCGCCACCTAATTCCAGAACATTCCATCACCCCCCCAACGAAGCCCGCCCCATCCGCGGTCACTCCCCGCCCCTCCGCCCCTGACCCCAGGAGCCCCTCGCTGTGTCCGTGGACCAGCCTGCTCTGGACGTCTCTCGCCGCGGACTCCCACCCTGGGTGTCCTGTGTGGGCTTCTCTCACTGCACGCGGTGTGCTCAGGGCCCCGCCACGGGGTCGTGGGGGTCAGGCGTCGCCCCTCTCCGTGGTCAAGTGGCGCTCCCGTGGCGGGGGACCGTAGGGCTGGGTCCCCCACGGGCTGTGACGGGCGTGCTCCCGCGGACATGGCGGGACAAGCGCGTGTTCAGAGTGGCTTTCCCCAGCCGGCCCCGCAGGTCGCCCCGCCCAGCCCCCGCTGCCGCCCCGCCGCTCAGAGACCGTGGCGGGGACCCCCGGGCACAGGGCACCGCCCGGAGGGCACGGGACCTGGAAGACTGTGTGAGGGTTGACTGTCGGGTCAGTTTGGCCGGGCTAGGGAGACCGGGGTTGATCCTGGGCGGGCAGACCCCTTGGAGAAGGGACGGGCTGCCCGGCCCGGGACTCCTGCCTGGAGAGCCCCAAGGACAGAGGGGCCTGGCGGCTGCCGGCCACGGGGGCGCGGAGCCGGCCACGACGGGTGGGACCTGGCACGCACGCACACGAGGGCTGCCCGGGTAGCTCTGGAGACTTCGTTACCACTTGTATGGCGTCATACAACCAAGAAAATCCAGACAATTCTAGTCTTCGTGCAGCAGGAAACTGGGCGAACGACAACTCGCGGCCCCAAAGCTCCCAAGCACAAGCATCAGAAAAGAGAGGAACCGTGGTGAGTCTGTGCCTTTGAATTAAGGAATTCCTGCCGGGGCTGCCCCGGTGGTCCAGGGGTGAAGCGTCCACCTGCCAGTGCGGGGGTCACCGGCCTGATCCCCGATCCGATGCCACAAGCTAGCGGGCACCGAAGCGGGCGGGCCGCACCCACTGAGGCCTGCGTGCCTCGACTCGCGGCTCCACAACCAGAGAAGCCCCCACAGCGAGAAGCACCTGCACCACAGCCAGCGAGGAGCCTCTGCTCCCTGCAGCCGCAGCTCACACGCAGCCAGGAAGACCAGCACAGACGGAAAAAAAAGAATTCAACACGATTCAGCCAAGCAGAGCTCCATCTCTATCACCACTTCAGACCTGGTGGAGGGGTTGGAGGGTGGGAGCGCGGTGGGGTACCCGGGCTTGTGCTCAGCAGGCCTGGGGCCAGGCTGTGACGTTGTTGTTAAAAAACCAAAAAGAGGGGCTTCCCTTGTGGCTCAGTGGATAAGAACCCGTCTGCCCATGCAGGAGACACAGGTTCGAGCCCGGACCTGGGAAGATCCCACATACCGCAGAGCAGCTAAACCCACGCATCAACAAAGACCCAACACAGCCAAAAATAAATAAATAAAAGTTAAAAAAAAAAAAAGAAAAATATAGAGAAAGCTCTCTTGGGCGATCCAGTGGTCAAGACTCTGTGCTCGCACTGCAGGGGGCCTGGGGCTGACCCCTGGTCAGGGAACGAGATCCCACATGTCGGAACAAAGGCCCAGTGCAGCCAAATAAATAAACTGTTTTTAAAACAGAGACTTCCTGATAACTGATGTCACATCAGCCTGACTGAGCCGTGGGGTGCCCAGATATATCTGTGGCCCAGTGTTCTTCTGGATGCTTCCATGAAGGCGTTTCTGGGTAAGGCCACCACGTACACCGGTCGGAAGTGGACGTGTGAGTCACTCAGCCGTGTCTGACCTGTGCGGCCCCCCGGGACCCTCTGCTCGTGGGGCTCTCCAGGCACGGAGCTGGAGCGGGCGGCCGTTTCCTCCTCCAGGGGGTCTTCTCGGCCCAGGGGTGAGCCCACATCGCCTGCCCCCGGGGAGCCCTTAGGCAGGTGGACGATGAGGCAAACGGTGGCCGCTTAGGCCACGGGAGGTGGGGGGGCCTGAGCAGAGCAAACGGCAGCCTCTCCTGAGCCGGAGGGGACCCTCCAGCGAGGGCCTTTGGCACTGGCTCTCTCGGGCCTCTGCCCTGTGGTCTTCATAATCAATTCCTTAAAATACCTCTCGGTATGCACGCCCTGTCGGCGCTGTCTCCCGAGAACCCCGAGTAATGCGGACTGCCAGCTGCCTCCTGGGCGGAGAGAAAGGAGCGCGAACCCTGACCCCGCGGTCCATCAGTCCTGGGCCTCCCTGAGTCCCTCTGTGGCCTCGGTTTCCCCACCTGGAAATGTGGGGACGAGGAAACCTGCTCCCCCGGGCTCCCACCAGAGCATAAGCAGACCAAGCAGCTGGGCCTGGCCCCCAGGAGGCATCCGATACACACTGGCCGGGTCGCCGCGTGGGGCCCGCACGGGAAGGGCAGGGGTGGGGAAGGACGGGCCTGGGAGCCAGGGCAGGGCCGGGGGGGGGGGGCGTCGGCCGAGGTCACGCTGCAACTCTGTGGCCTGCCTGCCGCCAGGTGCCACCGCACAGGGACCTAGTCCCCCAGCACGAGGCCACGTGGCCGCAGCCCCCGCCGCTCTCCTGACACCTGAGCCGGGCAGCGGAGGCTCTGCCGTGATCCCCAGACCCGTGAGTCCCGGGGGACCCGGCACACCTGAGGCTGGCCTCGCCGTCAGAAAAGGGGCCAGGACCCGTGCTCCGCGGACGGAGAATGCGGAAACAACGGAGACGAGGGGACCAGTGACTGCTGGGGAGCCCCGGCGGTGCAGAGCGCTGTCTTTCTCAGCACTGTTCCCGCGGGCCGGGCCGGGCTGAGGACGGCGCCGGGCTGGAGCAGCTGGGCCTGTGCGCCAGCAGCCCTGAGCCTGCGCTCTGAGCCTGGGAGCCCAGCGCCCGAAGCCGCGCGCCCTAGAGCCCAGGCTCTGCCCCAGGGGAAGCCACCGCAATGAGGAGCCCGCACACGGCAGCGATGGGGGGGCCCCCTCTCTCCACAAAAAAAGGAAGCCCAGGAGCAGCAACGAAGACCCAATGCGGCCAAAAGTAAATATGAGAAAGGTTTTCATTGGAGTTAGGATCTGAGGAGGCTCGCGCTAGTTGGAAGCAATTTCCTCTTTAACTGGGATTCTAATCTCAGGACTGCCCTTGGTGGTCCAGTGGTCAGGGCCCCCGCGTTTCCCCTGCGGGGGGCACGGGCTTGAGCCCTGGTCAGGGAGGGAACTCAGAGTCTACATGCTGCCTGGCTCAGCCACAGAAAAAGTACAGGCTCCGAGAGGAAGGAGAGAAGCCCCCACCTCCAACCAGCCCTCCCACCGCGTCCTCAGCGAGCCCCACAAAGGGTCCCCAGAGAGTCCTGCTGGGGCCACTCCACCAGGTCCTTCACCACAAGAAGCACTGCGATGCCTTTCCTTCCCAAAGCGGCCAGGGAACCCGTGGAAACACGCCCACTCGCTCTTGGGCGACCGCGGGCCGGGGAGAAACCAAGGGGGCGGTGGGTGTGAAAACGCGATCTGCTGAGACCTGGGGGTGCAGAGGTGGGGGGACGCGCCTGGGAAGGTCCCGGATTCCAGACCTGACTGGACACGCGGAGGAACGGGCCCGGGAGGGCCAGCGACACCCGAGGCCCGCGGGGGAAGGAAATGACAGAGCCCGCGATAAACGACTGGAGAAACGAGAGGGGAGCCGGAGAAACTGAAACTGGTGCTTTGAGCAGGGGTGGGGCGCCTGCCCATCAGGCCTTCGGCCAGACCCCCGCAGAGAAAGCGGAGGCCCCGAGCGGGCTGGACCTGGGAAGGGCCGTGGGAGCTGGAGGCGGAGGCTGGAGGAGGCGGGCAGGTGGCGTTTTGTGTAATGGACACGCCATGGACCCGGTTCCTGGAAAGACCCGCGTTTTCAGCCCGCTGGCGGGAGGCCCGTCCGTTTCCTATCGCCGGCTTCCCTCCCTTCATCTCCGCACCGCGCTTGGGAAGTCACAGTGTGTTATTTCCACTGCAGGGGGATGAAAGGGACCCGCCCAGACGGGGCAGAGGCGGACCTGGGATTTGAACCCGGCGTTTCCTGGCGGGGGGCCCGCAGCCCTGCTCCCGGTGACACAATCCCCAGGAGGTCATGTGTTCACCACATACTCCCCCTTGTTTGTTCCCTTTCCTGAAAAACAAGGGATTCCAAGCCCGTGAAGTAAGAGAAAAACGCGACATACCTTTTTCAGTTTTTCCAAGAAGCAGAACTGCTTTACCCTGTTTAGAAAGAGAGAGAGAGAGAGAAAAAAAATCCTGGTTAAATATTTTAACTTAATTATCTCCAGCTTTTCTCAGAGAAATACTTGGCTGTCGCCGAAAATGTGGCATTTGATGTGGAAATAGGTTGTGTCCTCCAGAGAAAGGAGGGAGGAATTTCTGGAGAATCCACTTCCTTCCTTTTTTCTTTCAAAAAAAAATGCATTTCGATCTATTTATCTGGCTGTGCCAGGTCTTCGTTGTGGCATGTGGGATCTAGTTCCCTAACGAGGGATCGACCCCAGGTCTCTTGCATTGGGAGCCGGGTGTCCTACCCACTAGACCCCCAGGGGAGTCCCCTGCACGACCTTGTTTACGACCGAGCCGTGCAGGACAGACACGGGTAGTTCTCCGGGGGAGGTGGGCGTCGAGCTTGCTTCTGGAACGGGTACTATTCCATTCGGGACATGGGGGCCCCGAGCCTCAACATGGAGCCCGGCCTTGACGCGTGTCCGGCTTGGGGTTTTTCCACAACTGCTTCTCAGCTCTGATGGAAGCCACGTGCCGGGGGGATAAAGGGAGAAGCGGAAAATGTGATCTGAGGGCAAAGCAGTTAACCTCGGGGTGGAAGAGGCGACAGGTATGTGGGGGCCGGAAGGCGAGGGATCTGAGGCTGGCTGGCCGGGCCTGGGAGGTGGCCCGGAAAGCCAGGAAGTCCCTGAGAGTGGACACCGGGGGCGGGGCAGGGGGTGCTGTGGAGCCACCGTGTCTCAGGGCCCGGGGCCCCCAGGTCCGAGAGGGAGCCTGGACGGAGTGGAGGCTCTGTCTGATGACGGGCGGGCACAGAATGAAAGGCCGCGGGGGCACCGTGTCCAGCTGTCAGGGTGACCCCGAGGCTGACCAGCGGCCTCCACTCTGCTCCCCACGCTGCGCCAGCTGCCCTGAGACCTGACCGCCTCCGGAGGCACCTGCCAAGCCCGGGGAGGAGGCGGCGGTTGCCCATCCCCTCCACACATGGCTGGCACCAGCCTCCCGTGCGCGGCAGAGGCGGCCGCAGGCTCTGGAGGCCTGTCCCCCTCTGTGAGACGATGCACCCCGCTCAGCTACAGGGGTGCCTCAGCCAGTGCTCCCGGGGCCCCGCAGCTTCTGGGCCAGCAGCTCGGGGCCTTCCCTGCTCCGGTGGCTAGGACGCTGTGCCCCCAATGCAGGGGCTCTGGGGTTCGATGGGACCCCACATGCCACAAGGAAGAGTTTACAAGCCACAGGGAAGACTGACGGTCCCACGCGCCGCAACTAAGATCGGGTGCAGCAGATAAATGAAAATGAACATGAAACAGAAAAGCCAGCAGCTCGCCCACCCTCGAGTTCTAGGGAAGCCCGTTCTGCTGCGGGCCGGCCCCGGGGAGGCCAGAAGCAGCCCCTACCCTCCTGTCCAGCGCAGGCCAGACGTCCTGAGCTACGGGCCAGCCCCGGATGAGGCTGCTCCCCCCAGCTACGAAGGCCCCTGGTCTCCGCGAGCCCCTCTTCCTCTGAAAACATTAGGCCTTTCCACAAACCAACGGGTTTTTTTTCCACCTACCCAAAGGGACATGCCGCTGCGGCCACTCCTAGGCCTGAGCCAGCCTGTCTCAGCAGCCCTGGCCCCGGTGCGCGGGCATCAGAGGCCGCTCGGGAGAGCCAGCCAGGTTCCAGCCTCGGGAGGGAGGGATCTGGGGTGGCTCTCTAACTGGGGCTCTGCCCTCAGCCTTGCTGACGTTGGCGTCTATCTCGGGGGCAGCGGAGGTGGAGCAGCCTCCCTGGCCCTGGCCCCCTCGATGCCAGGAGCCCCCCACTCTTGATGACCACAGATGTCCCCAAGATGTGGCCCAGTGTTCCCTGGGGGCAGGACCACCCTCAGGGGAGGCCGCTGCCTTGAGAAATGCTGGGTGAGACACGCAACACAGAGGGACGCACCCGGCGGGGAGAGCTCTCGCCCCAGTCCCGGGAGGCAAGGAGTCCCCAGCTCCTGCGAAAGGTCAACGCTGATGGACCGAGGGTGTCAGGGCACCAGGGTGCTGGGGTGCAGAGGCGGGCCCTCACCGTCAGCCCGTGCTCCCCTCGAGGCTGGCCCCTGGAAGCCTGCCGGGGGATGATGGCGGGCCTGCGTGGGAAGGGGGTCAGGCCCCAGCACCTGCAGATTCCGTGCTGGGAATCTACCCACGGGCTAGAGCGATCTGTCACCCCCACACGGGTGCCTGGGGGCAGGGTGTGCGGTCACGCGAGGGCCCGGCAGAGCCGTGAAACGATCTGAGTCAACCAGAGACATCTCCCAGCGGAGGCAGAACCGGGAGGCGACCGGGGTCCTTTCCCACCGCTGAGGGCCGTGTTTCTGACACGGAGGGGTTTGGGGGGTGATGCTGTGTCTAGTGGCCCCACGCGTGGAGCTGAAGGGCCGGCCGGTCCGCGTGCGTGGGACAGCGAGGAGCTCGCGGAGAGGACGCGTGCGCCCCGGGAGCTCTGTCCGGGCCAGGGTCCCACTGCGGCCCCGCCGCGACGTAGCCGGCCACGGGTATCAGACCGGCGTCTCTAAACAGGACGGCACACCCCACCGGGCTGAGCGGGGACTGGTCGCGGCACCTGGGGGACAGAGGCCCTTGGGAGCCTGGCCCGCGCGTCCCCAGGAGCGGCCTGTGGGGTTCCCTGACTCAGTGTCCGTGGCAGCGTGGTGGCCCCCGCCGCTGCCAACAGCCACAGTCAACTGCTGACATGTTTTCGCTTCTCTACGACCAGGAAGGGAAGCCAAAATGTCATGTTCCCAAATCCAGAGATTGCCTAAAGTCACCAAGATGATCCATAACCCCACCACCTCGATTTTTTAAAAGCACATACACACGTCTATCCACCTGTGCGAGTTCAGGTCCTTTATGGTATTTGATTCGTTACTGGTGGTCAGTTCCTCAGTCACGTCCGACTCCTCGCGACCAGGCGCCTCTGTCCACGGGACTCCCAGGCAAGCCGACTGGCGCGGGTTCCACGCCTTCTCCGGGGATCCTCCCAGCCCGAATGAACCCAGGCTGCCTGCATGGAGGGTGGATTCTTCACCTCTGAGCCACCAACACAGAGGGACGCACCCGGCGGGGAGAGCTCTCGCCCCAGTCCCGGGAGGCAAGGAGTCCCCAGCTCCTGCGAAAGGTCAACGCTGATGGACCGAGGGTGTCAGGGCACCAGGGTGCTGGGGTGCAGAGGCGGGCCCTCACCGTCAGCCCGTGCTCCCCTCGAGGCTGGCCCCTGGAAGCCTGCCGGGGGATGATGGCGGGCCTGCGTGGGAAGGGGGTCAGGCCCCAGCACCTGCAGATTCCGTGCTGGGAATCTACCCACGGGCTAGAGCGATCTGTCACCCCCACACGGGTGCCTGGGGGCAGGGTGTGCGGTCACGCGAGGGCCCGGCAGAGCCGTGAAACGATCTGAGTCAACCAGAGACATCTCCCAGCGGAGGCAGAACCGGGAGGCGACCGGGGTCCTTTCCCACCGCTGAGGGCCGTGTTTCTGACACGGAGGGGTTTGGGGGGTGATGCTGTGTCTAGTGGCCCCACGCGTGGAGCTGAAGGGCCGGCCGGTCCGCGTGCGTGGGACAGCGAGGAGCTCGCGGAGAGGACGCGTGCGCCCCGGGAGCTCTGTCCGGGCCAGGGTCCCACTGCGGCCCCGCCGCGACGTAGCCGGCCACGGGTATCAGACCGGCGTCTCTAAACAGGACGGCACACCCCACCGGGCTGAGCGGGGACTGGTCGCGGCACCTGGGGGACAGAGGCCCTTGGGAGCCTGGCCCGCGCGTCCCCAGGAGCGGCCTGTGGGGTTCCCTGACTCAGTGTCCGTGGCAGCGTGGTGGCCCCCGCCGCTGCCAACAGCCACAGTCAACTGCTGACATGTTTTCGCTTCTCTACGACCAGGAAGGGAAGCCAAAATGTCATGTTCCCAAATCCAGAGATTGCCTAAAGTCACCAAGATGATCCATAACCCCACCACCTCGATTTTTTAAAAGCACATACACACGTCTATCCACCTGTGCGAGTTCAGGTCCTTTATGGTATTTGATTCGTTACTGGTGGTCAGTTCCTCAGTCACGTCCGACTCCTCGCGACCAGGCGCCTCTGTCCACGGGACTCCCAGGCAAGCCGACTGGCGCGGGTTCCACGCCCTTCTCCGGGGGATCCTCCCAGCCCCGGGAATGAACCCAGGCTGCCTGCATGGAGGGTGGATTCTTCACCTCTGAGCCACCAGATACGCTCTGATGATCTGCCTTTAAGCCTTTTCTTCACGGGCTTAATATCACATCGTGAGGGAACCATTACAGTCAGCCCCCGTCTCTGCGACCTTTCAGAGAGGAGGATGTCAGGCTTCCCCGGGCGTCCGTGGCTGAGAATCCGCCCGCCCATGCAGGGGACGTGGGTTCAGTTCCTGCTCCAGGAAGATCCCACACAACACAGAGCTACTAAGCCCGTTCGCCACGACCGCTGAAGCCCGCACCTGCTAGAGCCCGGGCAACGAGGGAAGACCACACAGCGAGCGGCCCACACGCAGCACCTAGAGCGCAGTCCCCACTCGCCCCAAAGGGAGAAAGCCTGAGCACAGCCACAAAGACCCAGCGCTGCCAAAGACGGATTCGTAAAAGTGGGGGAAGAAAGATCTGAATGTGTGTGTGCACGTCCAATAAGTAAGTTAGTTCACGTGTCCGGCCTTATCTGTAAAAGTTGGATACTAGGCTAAGCCAGTCCATCCTAAGGGAAGTCAGCCCTGAATATTCACTGGAAGGACTGAGGCTGAAGCCCTGATCCTTTGGCCACCTGACTGGGAGAGACAACTCACTGGAGAAGACCCTGATGCTGGGAAAGACTGAGGGCAGAAGGAGAGGGGACGACAGAGGACAGATGGCTGGAGGGCGTCACTGGTCAATGCACACGAGTTGGAGCTGCTCCTGTAGACGTTGGGGGACTGGGGGCCGTCTATGCACGGAGCCGTCCCAAGACCCCCGAAGGCACCCCTGGGCCTCCTCCCCGCGGCAATCACTAATTCTGGTGGAATTGTTTATTTTTACTCTTATCATCATCCTTTGCATTCTCATGATCAGCCTGAACTTCACTCCTGAAGGTGGGAAAGAAGGTACAGATTTGGACCACAGGAGGAGCCACTTAGCTGAAAGGAAGCCCTGAGGAGACTTCACGTCCGACTCCTCGCGACCAGGCGCCTCTGTCCACGGGACTCCCAGGCAAGCCGACTGGCGCGGGTTCCACGCCCTTCTCCGGGGGATCCTCCCAGCCCCGGGAATGAACCCAGGCTGCCTGCATGGAGGGTGGATTCTTCACCTCTGAGCCACCAGATACGCTCTGATGATCTGCCTTTAAGCCTTTTCTTCACGGGCTTAATATCACATCGTGAGGGAACCATTACAGTCAGCCCCCGTCTCTGCGACCTTTCAGAGAGGAGGATGTCAGGCTTCCCCGGGCGTCCGTGGCTGAGAATCCGCCCGCCCATGCAGGGGACGTGGGTTCAGTTCCTGCTCCAGGAAGATCCCACACAACACAGAGCTACTAAGCCCGTTCGCCACGACCGCTGAAGCCCGCACCTGCTAGAGCCCGGGCAACGAGGGAAGACCACACAGCGAGCGGCCCACACGCAGCACCTAGAGCGCAGTCCCCACTCGCCCCAAAGGGAGAAAGCCTGAGCACAGCCACAAAGACCCAGCGCTGCCAAAGACGGATTCGTAAAAGTGGGGGAAGAAAGATCTGAATGTGTGTGTGCACGTCCAATAAGTAAGTTAGTTCACGTGTCCGGCCTTATCTGTAAAAGTTGGATACTAGGCTAAGCCAGTCCATCCTAAGGGAAGTCAGCCCTGAATATTCACTGGAAGGACTGAGGCTGAAGCCCTGATCCTTTGGCCACCTGACTGGGAGAGACAACTCACTGGAGAAGACCCTGATGCTGGGAAAGACTGAGGGCAGAAGGAGAGGGGACGACAGAGGACGAGATGGCTGGAGGGCGTCACTGGTCAATGCACACGAGTTGGAGCAGCTCCGGAAGACGGTGGGGGACTGGGGGCCGTCAAGGCACAGAGCCCTCCCAAGACCCCCGAAGGCACCCCTGGGCCTCCTCCCCGCGGCAATCACTAATTCTGGTGGAATTGTTTATTTTTACTCTTATCATCATCCTTTGCATTCTCATGATCAGCCTGAACTTCACTCCTGAAGGTGGGAAAGAAGGTACAGATTTGGACCACAGGAGGAGCCACTTAGCTGAAAGGAAGCGCTTCCCGGAAGATTCTAGAAGCCAGCCAGCCAGCATCTGCTCAGAGGGGGCGAGGAGTCAGTCTTTCTGGCCTGAGTGAGGTGCAAGGGAGGAGCTTTGAGCGAGCTCCGGCTCAGGCCGGGGCACCTGTGTGGACGTCAGCTCCGTGGCTCTCTGAGCCCCGGAGCCCCGGCTGTGACAGGAAGCCTGTGGCACGGCTCTCGGGGTCACGGGGAGGACGCAACGAGGCAGACCCGGTGCCCGGTGTGCAGGCAAGGACGTGGGTCTGGAGACGGAACCTCCTCCTGGCGAGGACGCCGCGGGGCAGCTGAAAGGACAACAGAGGGCTGAAGGCAGGACCCAAGCTCAGCCGACACGGGTTTGGGAGAACTGACTCCAGCTCCAGAGGACGCTCTCCTGCAGGTAAAATGCCAGCGGACAGCATCGGACGCGGCGGAGAAACGATCGAGAGAGGAGGAGGCCGCTGACCCTGCAGCCTTCGCTGCTGCCTCACTCTAGGGACTCCATCCCGCCTCGGCCACAGCGCGGAGGCAGAACCCTCCACCAGCAGAAAGATCACCACCCAAGCCTTGAGACGATGGCCAGTGTGGGTTTTTTGTTGTTTAAAGCACCAGAGTCGTTTTTAACAAAACCGAGACTGTGAGAAGCAGGCACTGCGGCTCCAGGGTCAAGGGCGACGGGGCCGGGTCGGCAGGGAGGTCTTGGATCCCGGGCTGCTCGGGCAGACGCGGCTTCCTGGGTCCCTTCTGACCTGATCCTCGCTTTCTGGATGGCGGGGCTTCCTGGCATGGGGAAGTGGCCGGGAGCCTCGCGCTCACGGAGTATTTCGTCTGGGTCGGAAGCTGAGTTTCCCTTCTTTCTCCTGAGAGAGGCGTGACCGCTGCTGTGAGAGGCAGAGCGACAAGCCAGACACGTGGCTCCTTGACTGTGCATTTTCATTGCAACGTCCTGCTGCACGTGCAGGAGTCACATGTGGTGGTCACACGTGAGTGTGTGTGCAGGTGGGGGAGTGGGTGGCGAGGGCAGGGGGCCTCCCCCCAGCAGCTCTGCCCCTGGGGAACCCTGGGCGGCGTCCGGGGACACCCGTGGTCGTCAGGACTGGGGGTGCCGGTGTCAAGCTGGGGGAGGCACGAGTGCGGCTCCGCACCCTGGCGGCGCCCAGGACGGCCCCCGAGGGCGACGGGCTGAAGGCAGCGGGCCGGGTGGGGAGGAGGGGGTGGGGAGCACCGGGGCTCGGCCTTTGCACGACCTCCTGTGGGCCCCGGATGCCGGGCTCCACCTTTGGGTGCTGCTGCCTAAGCGCTCCGCCCGGCCGTTCTCAGCTCAGCTGCTCCACCGCCGAGGGCCTCTCCCGGAAGGCGTCAACAACGGACCACCTGCTTTTTAAAAACTACTGGTTTTTAACGTCTCTGAGATGCCTGAGGGCACAGTGCCCAGCAGAGGAAGCCGCCCTGGCAGGGAAGGAAACCAGAAGCGCTTCTCGTAGATTTTCAGCAGCTCCTCTGGGGAGAGAGCGGGGTAATCCCCTTCCCCGGGCACTTCTCTTAGAAGTTTCTTTGCATTCGACTTCTCAGAACGAAACTGGGCTCCCAGGCCAGCACCTGTGCCCTCCACCCGCTTGGGGCTTTGCAGCAAAAATCCAGCAGACTCAGAAAGTTCACATCAGACCTGGGACCGGGGACCCTGTGACTCCCCGGAGCGGCTTCCGCCACCCCCACGTGCCTTCCTGTGCCCAGCGGGGACCCAGTGTGCCACCGCTGCTGGGGGACACACCGACAGCGGGTGTTGAGAAAATGACAAATAAACATACATACACATATTCAGTTGAAAGCTACCTTCACCTTCAGTATTTATGACACGGTCTGTGGACACAGGGGCCCGCTCGTCCTCTGTGGGGGGCTGCCCTGGGCGCTGGGGGGCTTCCGCAGCACCCCGGCCCCACACCCTCTAACCAGGAGCTCCGCAGCCTGTGGGATCCTCCCGGACCAGGGATCGGGCCCGTGTCTCCTGTGTCAGTGGGCGAGCACCTCACCGCTGAGCCGCCGTGGAGGCCCTCAGAGGTCGCTCTGTGTTAACCTTGGCAGTAGCAGTCACGACAGTACCGGTCACGACAACCGCAGACGCCCCAGACACGGCCCAGTCTTCTGGGGGCAGAGCAGCCCCGACCCGTGTGCCACTGAGAAGACCTTGTTGCTGAGTCACTCAATCATGTCTAACTCTTTGCGACTCTGTAGACGGTTGCCCACCAGGTCCCTCCGTCCACGGGTCTCTCCAGGCAAGAATACTGGAGTGGACTGCCATTTCCTTCTCCAGCGGATCTTCCCGACCCGGGGATTGAAGTGGAGTCTCCTGTGTCTATTGCATCGACAGGTGGATTCTTGGCCACTGAGCCACCTGGGTCGATCGATCTGAGTTGTTTGCACGGGAAAAAGGGTCTGCTGGCTCACGGCCTCTAGGACGAAATCCCTAAGGAGAGTAGGCATCTGGGATGAGGAACCAGTGAGCCGGGGTTCCCCAAGTTTGGAATCCCCCACCCACCTTTGGGCAACAGCGGCTGCCGGCTGGGGTATGGCCTCTGGGAGGGCGACTCCCCGTGGGCAGCCGGGGGGGGACCCCCGTGTGCGGCAGGCTGGCATCCACAGGCAAGGGAGGCCCAGGCGACCCATGGGCTCAGTGCTCCTGGCTGGGAGGCTGGGCGGCACCTCCACATGTTTAATGATGGCAGGAAGCAGGAATGAGAGACCCGTTCCGCCCTGGGGCAGCTTTCTGTACAGCGGAGAAGGCGAAAAGGAGGGGTGCTCAAGATGGCTCAAGATGCGAAAAACAGTACTAGATATTTCAGAGTATCTAGGGACACACCGACAGCGGGTGTTGAGAAAATGACAAATAAACATACATACACATATTCAGTTGAAAGCTACCTTCACCTTCAGTATTTATGACACGGTCTGTGGACACAGGGGCCCGCTCGTCCTCTGTGGGGGGCTGCCCTGGGCGCTGGGGGGCTTCCGCAGCACCCCGGCCCCACACCCTCTAACCAGGAGCTCCGCAGCCTGTGGGATCCTCCCGGACCAGGGATCGGGCCCGTGTCTCCTGTGTCAGTGGGCGAGCACCTCACCGCTGAGCCGCCGTGGAGGCCCTCAGAGGTCGCTCTGTGTTAACCTTGGCAGTAGCAGTCACGACAGTACCGGTCACGACAACCGCAGACGCCCCAGACACGGCCCAGTCTTCTGGGGGCAGAGCACCCCCGACCCGTGTGCCACGGAGAAGACCTTGTTGCTGAGTCACTCAATCATGTCTAACTCTTTGCGACTCTGTAGACGGTTGCCCACCAGGTCCCTCCGTCCACGGGTCTCTCCAGGCAAGAATACTGGAGTGGACTGCCATTTCCTTCTCCAGCGGATCTTCCCGACCCGGGGATTGAAGTGGAGTCTCCTGTGTCTATTGCATCGACAGGTGGATTCTTGGCCACTGAGCCACCTGGGTCGATCGATCTGAGTTGTTTGCACGGGAAAAAGGGTCTGCTGGCTCACGGCCTCTAGGACGAAATCCCTAAGGAGAGTAGGCATCTGGGATGAGGAACCAGTGAGCCGGGGTTCCCCAAGTTTGGAATCCCCCACCCACCTTTGGGCAACAGCGGCTGCCGGCTGGGGTATGGCCTCTGGGAGGGCGACTCCCCGTGGGCAGCCGGGGGGGGACCCCCGTGTGCGGCAGGCTGGCATCCACAGGCAAGGGAGGCCCAGGCGACCCATGGGCTCAGTGCTCCTGGCTGGGAGAGCTGGGCGGCACCTCCACATGTTTAATGATGGCAGGAAGCAGGAATGAGAGACCCCGTTCCCGCCCTGGGGCAGCTTTCTGTACAGCGGGAGAAGGCGAAAAGGGAGGGGTGCTCAAGATGCGGAAACAGACACTTGGCAAGCGTCATGTACGTGCTACCTACTCAACAAAAGGCCAGACAGTATTTCATAGATATTTCAGAGTATCTAGGGCAAAGACTCAACTCATCCGTCACCACAGATTGCACGTCAGGGGCCTGCTGTGTGCCGATAAACCTTTAGTTGCAACAAGAGGCAGAGGGCAAGGGTCCCGCCCACCCCCACCCCAGCCCCACTCCCGGCTGCGGTGGGCAGACCCCTGAGCTGGAGAGATGAGCAGCCGCTGAAAGTGAAGACTGGCAGACTGCTACTGCCAAGGTTAACACAGAGCGACCTCTGAGGGCCTCCACGGCGGCTCAGCGGTGAGGTGCTCGCCCACCGACACAGGAGACACGGGCCCGATCCCTGGTCCGGGAGGATCCCACAGGCTGCGGAGCCACAAAGCCCGTGAGCCACAACCGTGGAGCCTGGGCTCTAGAGCCTCGGGGCCGCAACTGTGGAGCCCGTGTGCCCTAGAGCCCGAGCTCCACAACAAGAGAAGTTACCGCAACAAGAAGCCTGCTCGTCTCAGCTAGAGAGGAGCCCCCACTCCCTGCAACTAGAGAAGAGCCTGAGGCAGCAGGGAAAACCCAGGAGAGCCAAGAATAAATAAACAAATAATTTAAAAAGGAGGCCCTCGCCCTCATTTCTGTGTTAGTGGCGCAGCCTGGCTGGGTGACCGTGTCTGCGATTTCCTTCTAATGTATCTTGAGAGGCTCTCGCGGGCTTCGCGATGAGCAGACCTGAAGCCCAGGCAGGGACAGCCCGGGCGAGGCCGTGTGGTGGCCTGGAGGGCGGCTGTGGGGGTGGGGCGGGGTTCGCGTGGATGGGGAGGGGGGAAGAGGGGAGGGGCTCTGAGATTCTGGGAGGCCCTCTGCACCCACACCCGCGTGCAGGCTGTACGGCAGGGGAGGAGGCGGCCCTGTGACTGAGGAGACGGGGTGGCTCCCCGTCAGGAAGGTCAGCCCCAGACATGTCCTTTCTTCTAAGAAGTCACTGCAGCCATGGGAGGAGCCCGGGCTCTGAGCAGGGGGCGGTCTGGGCTGGGGGAGGGGGCCACGGAGACTCGGGCTCTCGGCAGAGAGGGCGCTGCTAGTGTGCCCCAAAAGGCCAGACAGTATTTCATAGATATTTCAGAGTATCTAGGGCAAAGACTCAACTCATCCGTCACCGCAGATTGCACGTCAGGGGCCTGCTGTGTGCCGATAAACCTTTAGTTGCAACAAGAGGCAGAGGGCAAGGGTCCCGCCCACCCCACCCCAGCCCCACTCCCGGCTGCGGTGGGCAGACCCCTGAGCTGGAGAGATGAGCAGCCGCTGAAAGTGAAGACTGGCAGACTGCTACTGCCAAGGTTAACACAGAGCGACCTCTGAGGGCCTCCACGGCGGCTCAGCGGTGAGGTGCTCGCCCACCGACACAGGAGACACGGGCCCGATCCCTGGTCCGGGAGGATCCCACAGGCTGCGGAGCCACAAAGCCCGTGAGCCACAACCGTGGAGCCTGGGCTCTAGAGCCTCGGGGCCGCAACTGTGGAGCCCGTGTGCCCTAGAGCCCGAGCTCCACAACAAGAGAAGTTACCGCAACAAGAAGCCTGCTCGTCTCAGCTAGAGAGGAGCCCCCACTCCCTGCAACTAGAGAAGAGCCTGAGGCAGCAGGGAAAACCCAGGAGAGCCAAGAATAAATAAACAAATAATTTAAAAAGGAGGCCCTCGCCCTCATTTCTGTGTTAGTGGCGCAGCCTGGCTGGGTGACCGTGTCTGCGATTTCCTTCTAATGTATCTTGAGAGGCTCTCGCGGGCTTCGCGATGAGCAGACCTGAAGCCCAGGCAGGGACAGCCCGGGCGAGGCCGTGTGGTGGCCTGGAGGGCGGCTGTGGGGGTGGGGCGGGGTTCGCGTGGATGGGGAGGGGGGAAGAGGGGAGGGGCTCTGAGATTCTGGGAGGCCCTCTGCACCCACACCCGCGTGCAGGCTGTACGGCAGGGGAGGAGGCGGCCCTGTGACTGAGGAGACGGGGTGGCTCCCCGTCAGGAAGGTCAGCCCCAGACATGTCCTTTCTTCTAAGAAGTCACTGCAGCCATGGGAGGAGCCCGGGCTCTGAGCAGGGGGCGGTCTGGGCTGGGGGAGGGGGCCACGGAGACTCGGGCTCTCGGCAGAGAGGAGTCTGGAGCCAGCCTCGGGGAACGCGCTTGGTTTGGGAGTGGGAGCCTTCCCGGGGCCTCTGCGGCTTCCCCGGCCCCCCTGCCCGGGCCCCACCGCCATCAGCCAGCGGCAGCCCCTACAGCATCCACTGACTGAGCCTGGGGACGTCTCTCCAGACCTGGGGGGACACTCGGAGGAACCCCACGCCCTGGCGTGGGGACATCACGTCTCTCCCATTTCGGATCTCACAGCCTTCACCCCAGACCTCGGAATGCCACCTGAGCTGGAGACAGGATCACTGCCGGGGTAGCATGTAGGCTCGATCCCTGGTTTGAGAAGATCCTCTGGACGGCACGGCAATCCACTCTTTTTTTTTTTTTTATGTTCATCCATCTTTATCCTGTGGCCCGTCTGGGCCTGCCACTGCAGTGGCCTCTCCCGCTGCAGACAACCAGCTCCGGGCGCACGCGCTCCAGAGGGTCGGCTTGTCATTGGACACACGGGTCCAGCCACTCCGCGGCACGCGGGATCTTCCCGGGCCAGGGATCGAACCGGCGCCCCCTGCCCTGCAAGGCAGACTCTCCACCCACCAGACCACCGGGGAAGCCCCCCACGCTAGTATTCTCGGTGGGAACTCCCGTGGACAGAGGGGCCTAGTGTGCTCCCAGAGGAGCCTAGTCCATGGAATCGCAGAGAGCCAGGCACGACCGAGCCCGCCCCACGCCTCTTCAGTGGGCTCGTGGCTCCTCCCACAGGCCTGCGGGGTCACCCCATGAAGGCCGGTGTTTGGGTGTCGGGTTCTGTTTGCTCTGGGGGAGCAACGTTGGCCTGGAGGCGGCTGTGGGGTGGGGCGGGGTTCGCGTGGATGGGGAGGGGGGAAGAGGGGAGGGGCTCTGAGATTCTGGGAGGCCCTCTGCACCCACACCCGCGTGCAGGCTGTACGGCAGGGGAGGAGGCGGCCCTGTGACTGAGGAGACGGGGTGGCTCCCCGTCAGGAAGGTCAGCCCCAGACATGTCCTTTCTTCTAAGAAGTCACTGCAGCCATGGGAGGAGCCCGGGCTCTGAGCAGGGGGCGGTCTGGGCTGGGGGAGGGGGCCACGGAGACTCGGGCTCTCGGCAGAGAGGAGTCTGGAGCCAGCCTCGGGGAACGCGCTTGGTTTGGGAGTGGGAGCCTTCCCGGGGCCTCTGCGGCTTCCCCGGCCCCCCTGCCCGGGCCCCACCGCCATCAGCCAGCGGCAGCCCCTACAGCATCCACTGACTGAGCCTGGGGACGTCTCTCCAGACCTGGGGGGACACTCGGAGGAACCCCACGCCCTGGCGTGGGGACATCACGTCTCTCCCATTTCGGATCTCACAGCCTTCACCCCAGACCTCGGAATGCCACCTGAGCTGGAGACAGGATCACTGCCGGGGTAGCATGTAGGCTCGATCCCTGGTTTGAGAAGATCCTCTGGACGGCACGGCAATCCACTCTTTTTTTTTTTTTTATGTTCATCCATCTTTATCCTGTGGCCCGTCTGGGCCTGCCACTGCAGTGGCCTCTCCCGCTGCAGACAACCAGCTCCGGGCGCACGCGCTCCAGAGGGTCGGCTTGTCATTGGACACACGGGTCCAGCCACTCCGCGGCACGCGGGATCTTCCCGGGCCAGGGATCGAACCGGCGCCCCCTGCCCTGCAAGGCAGACTCTCCACCCACCAGACCACCGGGGAAGCCCCCCACGCTAGTATTCTCGGTGGGAACTCCCGTGGACAGAGGGGCCTAGTGTGCTCCCAGAGGAGCCTAGTCCATGGAATCGCAGAGAGCCAGGCACGACCGAGCCCGCCCCACGCCTCTTCAGTGGGCTCGTGGCTCCTCCCACAGGCCTGCGGGGTCACCCCATGAAGGCCGGTGTTTGGGTGTCGGGTTCTGTTTGCTCTGGGGGAGCAACGTTGGCCCCTGGGCTGTTGGGGAATGAGGGAGGAAGCCCTGTTTGGTTGTCGTGTGCGTGTGCGTGTGTGTGTCCCTGGGGACCGTCTGGACAGCTGCTGGGAGGCGAGGGGCACAGGCGAGGAGCGCCGCCCTCACACACGCACGCACACGCAGACACACGGACACGCGTCGCAGGCAGGCGTGTTTCCAGAGCAGCGCTCGCAGGGCTGCTGGCCTCCGAGACGGAGTTTCCCAGCCCAGATGACGTGCAGACGTGCAGACCGGCGGCGTGAAGGCCAGCAAGAGAAACAAACACGCGGGTCGCCTCCAGCAGCCCGCCCCGCCAGGCTTGCGCGCGGGGCGCGGGGACTTGGCCTGGCCGGGGGTCCAGCCCTTCGTTCAGGGCCAGCCTGGCTCCCGGACACGTGCAGACCGCCGAGGATGGGGCCGCCAGCCTGGGAGGCGCAGTGGCCAGAAGCAGCCCCGGCGAGTAGGGGAAGGGGAGCCCGGGCCCTCCCCTGCTCCGCGCTGCACGCTGCACTGGCTCTGCACGCGGCCTCCCAGGCCCGCACGGGGGAGCCCCACATTTCCTCAGAAGGGCACGGGCTCGGTCGGGGCCGCGGGTTCATTTTCTATGTGGAGTGACAAACCTCACCGCCGAGCGTCTCAGGGTTTAGGGGTCCAGGAGGCTGGGGCCATGGCTCATCAGCACCCTGACTGCGGAAGGGCCCGCCTCTGAGCGCCCACAGCCGGCCTCCCCGGGGAGGCAGGACCAGGCCCCTGCCGTCAGCGCTCGCTCCCCAAGGCTGCCCTGGATGGTGGCCGCGGGGCCCCCTGCACACCCTCTCCTCACGGGGAGCTGACCTCGTCCAAGCCCGGAGGGGGAGGTGCAGCGGGGGTCAGCCAGGTGGGAATCCTCGACGACACAGCCGGCTGGCCCTGACCGCCTGTCCCCTCTGCCGCCTCCCCTTGCCAGAAGCAGGTCACGGTCTCCCCAGGCTCAGGGAGAGCGGACCACGCAGGGCATGAGCGCTGAGTGGCAGGCTGGACGTCACGGACGTTCACGACTGCCTCCCCGCACCCTGGGGCAAGGACAGACGTGGCGACGGCTCCCGGGGCGGCTGACCAGGCTCTGAGGGCAGGGGCCGGCCGCTTGGGCCCCAGGGCAGTGGATCTGCTGCCACATGTGTTGTAGACACGCAGAACTTACACGTAACACACACACACGCACACCTGGCACATGTCTGCCGTAGCCATATGCACGCGTCTCACCCCTGGGCCTTCCCTGCAGGAGCCGCCCGCGGTGAGGAGGGCCGGTCCCCCGGAGGAGGGCAGGGCAGCCCCGCCCGCGTTTCTGCTCAGAGGCTCCCGTGGACGGAGGAGCCCGGCGGGCTGCCGCGCGCGGGGTCGCAGCGTCGGACGCGACTGTGCTCGCACACGCTCTGCGTTCAGGCACACGTGCGACACAGACGGCACACCTGTGCTCCGGAGCACGTCGGAACAGACAGCAGGGCAGCCCACGCTCAGCACACGGACTCTGTGAGCAGCGCCACATCCCGGAGCGGGGAGGACTTTAGAGAGGAGGCTCCGGACCTCCCCGAGGGCCGGCCGTGGCCGAGGTCAGCCCCAGCCCCTCTCCGGCCCGGCGCCAGAAGCGGGGTCCCAGAAGGCCCCAGAGCGTCGCTGCTGCCTGCCTGTTATTATTTTTTATTACTTGATTACTTTTATTTTGCTTTTACAGAGCCTTCTTGTCTACAGACACGTATCCTCCCAGGTCAGTCCTAGGTCTGCCCCTGACCGCTCCACTCTCTGAGTTCACTGCGTCTCTTGGCGAGGCTGTGGGATCCGGAGGGAGCCCGGCCCCTGCGCTGGACGCAGTCTTAGCCGCTGGGAAGCACCCCCGCCACTCAGGGCTGCACAGTCACCTGTGGGTTTCTACTTGATTGAACCTCCTGTTAGGTCTTTGCAGAACAAGGCAGAACACAGATACTCCACGGAAACCACACGCGGGGCGCAGCGACAGCTGGAGTCTCGCAGGCGAGGGCCGCCTGCCCCGGGGAAGGGCACCCTCGGTCCTCGTGGTCCAGGACCCGGGCACCCGGACGCAGAAGCCCCCGCCCGCTGGCCGACAGGCCCCGGGGCGCTGCGGAGCCGGGCGGGCGCCCCTCCCTGCGTGCGGCAGCCCCGGGTTAGGATGCCGGGGTGCAGCCTCCCCGCCCCTCCCCCCGGAAGTCGCACAGTCCCGGTGTCCCCAGCCTCAGGTGTCACAGGATCTCCAAGTCACACGCCGGGAAGGGGTGCAGGGACGGCGGGGGCGGGAACCCGTGTGTCCGGCCTCCCGGGTCAGGGGTGTGGACCCAGTCGGACCCCCCGGGTGGAAAACTACCAGCCCTGGCTGGGGGCCAGTGAAGTTCGTCGGCGAGGGGCCAGGAAACAGCTGGGAGGGACGGTGAGCTGGACAGACGTCCTGAGAGTGCAAGCTGTTCCCCGCCCCGGCCCTCGGCCACCTGCCCCCGCCCGGCCCCGCCTCGTCGGGATGGACCCTCCCTCCAGGGTCCCGCCCCTGCCCAGACAGGGCCAGACGTGGAGGCCCAGCGGGCGGCTGCCCGGATGCTGACTCGTGTCATGTTAACCAGAGCAAACGGGGCCGCCCTCCTGGGCCCCGGGTCCCCGTCCCGCAGCGGGTGGCCGGTCGGACACTCACACCCCTGGCTGGTGACTCACGGGGAGCCCGAGAGGTGCCCTGACGCCCACCCTTCACGAGAGGCTGGTTCTGGGAGCCGGCGCTCGGGGATAATGGAGAACGAACAAGCCACAAGGGGACGGAGGCAGGAGCTGGACCGGAGGCCGTGCAAGCCCACGAGTGCTTTCACTGGGAGCAGAGATGGTGACACTTCTCCGGGCGAAGGGATGCCAGGCCACCAGCACCCCAGAAGCCAGGGGAGCAGGAGCCGCCCTGCCAGCCCCCTGATCGCAGATGCGCAGCCTCCAGCACCGCGGGGTCCGGTTCCTGTGGGTCAGACCCCCGGGGTCCTGGTGCCGCGCTGGGCGGCCCAGACAGTCCAGCAGCCTCCAGCCTCGGAGCCGGCGAGGACCAAGTCTAAGCCTGGAGAACCTCCAGCAGAGAGAGGCGGGAATTCCCCGCGGTCCGGTGGCTCAGACCTGGCCTTCAGCGCAGAGTGAGGGTCTGATCCCTGGCTGGGGAGCTAGGATCCCACAGACCCCAGGGCCAGAAGACCAAACCAAAACAGAAACCAGAAAGCAGTATTGTGGGGATTCCCTGGTGGTCCAGTGGTTAGGACTCTGTGTTTCCAATGCAGGGGGCCTGGGTTCAATCCCTGGTCAGGGAACTAGATCCCACATGCTGCAGCTAAAACCTGGTGCAGCCAAATAAAAATAAATAAATAAAATAAAATAAAAAGAAAGCAGTATCGTAACACATTCAGTAACAACTAAAAATAGTCCACATCAAAAAAAACTTTAAAAAAATAGTAAAACAGAGAAAGGTCTCCGTGTCATCACCGCCAAAGGGGAGGGCTTCTTTAAGATGCCCCTGCTCCACTCCGAGCCCACCCACTGGCCTACCGATGGCCTCTATTCTGCCTTTCTTTCAAACTCAGTTCGGCTGCTTCCTCCTCCAGGAAGCCTTCCTGGCCTTGCTTTGCCCTGGGCACGCTGCCTGAACACCACTGCGTCTCTGGTCCGTCCGCTAGGCGACATCAGGATTTCAAGCAAGTCACGTTTGCATCTCCAGTGCCGGGTCCCGAGCAGACACTCCATCTGAGTCTGACCATCTCCGTCGGGAGGAGCGGGAGGGACGTGTCGGGGAGATCGTGGCCCAGACGTCACAGTCAATTTTAGCCCCCACCCTGCCCCCAGGCTTGGCCCTCAGTCTGTGACCTCCACCCCGTCTTCAAGGGAGAGCCCTCGTCCGCCTGAACCCCGGTCCCCAGTTCCGGAGAGTCTGTCTCCTTCCCCCTTTCGCTGCATATCAGGCCGTGAGGAATACTCGACGTGAAACCGGCAGACCATCTCCGCGGTCCCCGCGTCACAAGCGCGCTCTTGAATAATCCCAGCCTCACGAGTCATGAATCCGTGGTGTGGCCTCTCCCTGCCCCCGATCAGAGTTTGTCTTAAGGGCAGAGAGCCCTCCGTAATGAGCCCAAGGAAAGGACAACCGAAGAAGGACAGTGGAGGTGACAGAAGGCTCGGGAGGGGGCCCCGGACGCCAGGTGCCGACCCCCGCACTCACAAATTGCCCGGGAGGGCTTCCCGGAGCGGTCCGCTGAGTTCCCAGACCGCGGGAGGGTGAGAACCGGCCTCGAGTGGCCGTGAGACACACGCTGAGCCCCCAGGGCCTGGGGACGTCCCCTTGGTCCTCGCCTGGCAGATGGTGGCTCAGAGGGAGGCGGCTCTGGGACGGCCAGCACCGCTCCGCGGGCGGGCGCCTAAGGGCTTCACACGCTGCGGGCCGCTGTTTGCTCAACACGGGCTGGGGGCGGGGGGGCGAAAGTGCAGGGGGCTGGGAAGGTGTGGGAAAGATTTGTGGAGGGCCCGGCGGGTGGCCAGCGCCCTGCTGGGTGCCTGATGCTGTTCCCATAACTCTCCTCAAGGCAGGCGCGGCAGCTGCCTAGGAGGCCCGCCCGCAGTCTCCGGCTGGAGCTAGGGCCAGGGTCCACGGGGCTCCTGATTCCCCCCGACAAAGTGAAACGGCAGAATAGGAAACACTTTCTCACAGGCGCGAGGGACGAAACCACGAGGTCCTTCATATATAAAGATTCCCAATGCATTGACAAGAGTTGAATGAACAACCTCATGAATGTGGGATCCTGGACAGAACGGAAAAGGCTCTTTGGTGGAAGTACGGTGGGGCTGGGTCGGCTCTCTGCTGTCACCGGCAGCGCCCAGCCAGGCTGGCCCCGCTGCCTTCATGGAGCTCCGCGCCCGTGAGAGAAACGCGGCCCAGGGGGGCTGTCGAGGGGGCTGGGGAGCCCTCTGAACTGCTTCTGCCCCTCTTCTCTGAGTCGCGGGTTATCTCAAACCTTCCAAATGGACTGTGCACAACGACCACAGGGCCGACCCCGGGGCCCAGGGGCTGAGGTGCCACACTCACAGGGCAGGGGCCCGGGGTCGAGCTCTGCTCAGGGAACGAGACCCCACGGGCCGCCGCTAGGAGCCTGCCCGCCGCAACTAACGATCATACCAGCGGCCACTAACAAGAGACCACGTGCTGCAACCAAGGCCCGGCACAGCCAAAGAACAAGTGTTCAAAACAATGAACATAAATACATCCACGAAGGCATTACTGTTATAATGGCCATTATGAAACACATAAAGCTGTCTAGTCACCAAAAAATTGTAGGTAATACAATAAGATGTTACCTTTGAGCTCTGATCCAAGGAGGCCGACAAACCAGGCACCAAAATGCAGTGGGGGTCTGGGGGCTGTGAACGATGACACGGGGGCGCTGACTGAATCTGACTAGGACTGTGGCTTAGCTGAGACTGGGTCAGCATGAACTTGCCAGATTTTTTTTTTTAATTCTTTTTAAAAAATTACTTATTTTGGGGTATTCTGGGTTTTCACTGCTGCCGCAGGCTCTTCTCTAGTTGCAGAGAGTGGGGGCTCCCCTCTAGTGGAGATGAGCAGGTTTCTTGTTGCCGTAACTTATCTTGTTGTGGAACTCGGGCTCTAGGGCTCACGGGCTCAGTCGTTGTGGCCCACGGGCTCCACAGTCGCGGCTCTGAGGCTCTAGAGTCCAGGCTCCACCGCTGTGGCTGAGGGGCTTAGCGGCTCTGCAGCAGGTGGGACCTCAGGGCTTGAACCCGTGTCTCCGGCACTGGCAGGTGAACTGAGCTCTTCATCACTGAGCCGCCAGGGACGCCCTCTATTTATTTATTTGGCTGTGCCAGGGCTTCCTCGTGGCAGGGGCATCTTTCAGTTGAGACACGAGAACGCTCAGCTGGAGTGTGTGGAATCTAGTTCCCTGACCAGGGATCGAACCCCGGGCCCCTGCACTGGGAGCATACAGTCCTAGCCACTGGACCACCAGGGACGTCCCAGATGTCCAGACTTTGCTAACAGTCTGTGGTTCTCTGCGAGAACATCCTTGTTCTTAGGAAAGACCCAGTGAGGTCTTAGGAGTTAAGGGGCATGATGTTTCCACCTTAACCCCGAAGGGCTCAGAAAGCTGATTTGCTTATATATAAAACGACATACACACAGACATACATACACATACATGTGTCTACAACATGCACACACACGCCACGTATTGTGGGATCAGGATTTCACACATTTGGTCGTTGACGGTTTCAGTTAACATACTGTAAAGTGTTCATATCAGTGTTTTCAACTTAAAAAAAGGGGAAACATACTTCTCTTCACACAGAAGCCTACACACGGGTGCGTGGAACAGCTCGATGCATCGCTGTCGGGACCGGAAGCGACCACAGCGTCCCTGGCGGGGAGGGGGTCCGTCAGCAGGACCCGGGCTCGACCCCCGGTCTGGACAGTCCCCCGGAGGAGGGAAGGGCCACCCCGCCATCGTCCTGCTGGGGAGCCTGCAGACAGTGGAGCCTGGTGGGCTGCAGGCACGACGGAGCCACGGTCACGTATGTGTACACGGCTGCACAGACAACCACATGACTGCGTGGCCCCAGCCCACACCCTCCACCCCGTGTCTGTATTAGATACACGGGTACACATGCCTACCTACACGCAGTGCACACACACGTGACGACACACATGACCACACACGTGATGACACACATGTGACCACACACGACTACATGTGTGACTACATACACACGTGACGACACACACGTGACGACACGCGCGCGCACATTAGAGACAGAATGCCCAAGCAACCAGAGCAGACGCACAGTCGAGGAAGGCGGCCTCTCCGTGTTCAGGGCGTCCCTGTGCTACTCTTCAGTCTCCTGGTAAATGTGAAACTACAATGAGCACAAGAGGCTAGGGAAGCCAGCCAGCTGGGAGCGTGTGGTCACCGCGGGCCCTCCGGCTGGGGCAGGGGTGGACGTGTGCTGATTCTAAAGCAGCGAACGCAGCCCTCCCCCAGGGCTCGTTCACAGACACCCGCCCGTCCTCCCAGAGAGGAGAGTCAGGGACGCTCGGCATCTCTCGTCCTCCACAAACGTTCGCACGGCTTTTGAAAATCAGCGTAAACAGTGAGCCGTGCATCGTGTTCATCGACGGTGGCCGGTGGGGGAAGGCGACTTCCTCCGTCCAGACAACCACAGAACCAGAGGACCCGGGCGGTCCAGGGGCTGAGACGCTGCGCTCCCGACGCAGGGCCCTGGGCGCAGTCCCCGGCCAGGGAACGAGGCCCCGTGTGCTGCAGCTGGACGCCCCCGTCACACGCTGCGACAAAGACCGGGTGCAGCCACACAATAAACATCAGAAGCACGGACGGACGATACACAGACGACGGAGGGACTCGGGTGAGCGCGGCGGCTGAGGCTCCGCGCCCGGCCAGCCCTGCCGGCGCTGTCCTGCCCGTGCCGGCTGCCCAGGGCCGCTGGCCTCCGCCTGGCCCTCTGCGCCCTCCCCCGCGGCGACCCCGAGCCGGAGCCTGACCGTGAATCCCGGGCGTGCTCCTGACTCCCCCGTCGGCACTCTGGACACGGAGGGCGGGGCTGGTCCCGCGGGGTGCTGAGCAGCCTCCCCGGGCCCCTGCTGGATGCCAGGAGCCCCTCCCCAGTCACGACGCGCCCAGGCATCTCAGCCGGCTCGGGGTCGCCGGGCAAGGCCCGCGTGGGCCGGGGGCTTCACCGTGGCCGAGTCGCAAACCCAGGAGGAAGTGGTCAGGCACGTCCTCGGCTTCCAGATCAGGGCCAAACCCTCTCCTGACGGGACGGGGCCCCTCTTGCCCGCTGGGCCTCCCCAGCACCCACCCCGTGCGGCTTCCTCTACCCGGGAGGGCGCCGATGCGGACGTGCTGCCCTGATCCTCGGCGGACGGGCGGACGGACGCTGGTGGGCAGGATTTCTGTGAGCGGAACTCCGGCCGTCGTGGAGCGAGGCTGAGTCTGGGAGCGTCCGGCGGCCCGGGCGAGCGGTCAGACCCAGCGCCTGGGCCTGGGAAGGCCAGGGCCTCAGGCTCGGGGGCGTACGGCCACAGGAGCCGGGCCTCCGGGGACTGGACACGCAGCGGCCACCCCTGAGCACGGACCAGCCGGGGCGGCAGGCGGGGCTGCCGAGGCCCTCTGGGCCCGTGCCCGTCACAAAGTTGGCAGCTGGAGGCAGGGTCACTCCCGTCACCGGTGTGAGAGGACAAGAGGCACCTCAGCCATCAGGAGCTGCGGGAGGAGCGTCTGACCCGGCATCCCAGGGACTCTGGGAAGGCTCCGTGCTGGCCTCCAGGGAAGGGGTGGGGGCCCGTCTTGGCCAGGGTCCTCCAGCTGGGCCCGCCCCGGGCGTGTGGGGCTCAGCCGGCCTCCCTGGCTCTCACCCTCTCGATGCCAGCAGACCCCCGGTGCGACGACCACAGACGCCCCTGCTGTCCCTGGGGCGAGCCCCCTGACAGACGACAGCCAGCCTGGCACCCGCCTCCGCCGCCCTGCCCTGCCTCCCCCTCGACGGGCACTGGCACGGGCGTGGGGTCTGCCCCTGGGCTGCACGCCGCAGGGTCAGGGGGAGGAGGGGCCGACGCCGGGCTCTGGGCTCGGAGGGAAACCAGGCCAGGAAGACCGTGACGCAGAGACGGAGCCCGTGCGGGGCGGGCGCCCCGTGGCCGACAGGCTCCGGCGGCTCCTCTCTGGGGAGCGGGTGCTGGGTGCTTCCCGGAAAATGCAGAGGCGCAGACCCACTCCAGATAAGCGCGGTCCCGCTGGCGGGTTTCGCGGAAGGGAAGCCGGTCACACCCGCGTCTCCTCCTTGGGCCCCTCCCACCACCGCGCTCCGCCCGAGGCCTCGGGCAGTCGGCAGAGACTCAGCCACAGCCCCTCGCTGGCCGCAGCCTCGCTCTCTTTCCTGAGTGCACATTCAGGAAAGAAGAGCCGTTGGGGCAGGCGGTGGGGCCTCCCAGTTTGGCAGAGAAGGAGGCGGGGAGCCGAGCTGGCACCTGGGGCACGGAGCTGGTGGGGGGCTTCCTGGGACTGCGGGGAAGGGCAGGGGTGCAGGGCAGAGCAGGTAGAGGGGGCGGTGGCAGGGGAGGGACGGCCGAGACCCAGAGGGTGGTGTCCTTGAGCAAAGAAGCAGACATGCTGGGGATGCTCAGAGGTTTGTTTCTTGTGGTTGGCGGAGGCATTTGCTAGAATGAAAGGTGGAGGCAACAAGGAGGGGTGGGCTCGGAACTGGGGTCTCGGGGTGCATGCACGGCTCCTCCAGCAGGTAGCTAGCTACATAGACGGATGGATAGCTGGATGACAGACGGACGGCAGACAGGTAAGTGGTTTTCCCAGCAGTCACGTACGGATGTGAGAGCTGGACCACAAAGAAGGCTGAGCGTCGAGGAACCGATGCTTTTGAACTGTGGTGCTGCAGAAGACTCTCAGGAGTCCCTCCAGCTGCACGGAGATCCAGCCAGTCACTCGTGAAGGACATCAGCCCTGAATATTCACGGGAAGGACCGACGCTGAAGCTGAGGCGGGAGCCAATCCTTTGGCCGCCTGATGCAAAGAATCGACCCACCGAAGGGCTTCCCTGGTGGTCCAGTGGGTAGGGACACCGCCTTGCAGTGCAAGGGGCGCCAGTTCAATCCCCAGCCTGGGAAGATCCCACGTGCCGCGGAGCGGCTGGACCGATGTGTCCAATGACCGAGCCGGCGCTCTGGGGCGAGAGAGGCCGCTAAGATGGGAGGCCACACGGGCCAAAGAACAAAGATACGGAGACCAGGGACCAGCGGAGGACCCCCACTCTCACGGCTTCTACTCAGCGTCTACTAGGAGCTCCCACCAAGGCAGCTGGGCGGGAAGACGAGATAAAAGGCACCCGGACAGCAGGGGAAGAGGGAAGAGCGTGTCTCTGAGCGCAGACGAAACGAGCAGGCAGACGGCCCAGCAGTGACGCACGACAGGACCCCAGGGACCTGCTGCCCTCGGGGCCACGGGCCTCCGCGGAGCTCGGGGGAGGCGGAGTGCGGGCTGGAGGGTCCCGCCGGACGGCAGCTGGCCCTTACAGCCTCCTCAACTCCCCTGGGACGACCAGAAGGTCACCAGATGAAAACGTCCCACCGAGGTCGGCCCACGACGCGCTCTCTGCAGACAGGTAGTAAATAGACCTCAGAAAACACGTCACGGGGTGCTCAGGGTTTGTTTTGAAAGTCAGCAGCTGCCCAGGGGGTCAAAGGGCCAGTACCTTGGCCGGGAACGGGTCGGGACAGAGGGCTGCTGGAGCCAGACGCCGGCCCTGGGGGAGCACTGTCCCGTGGGGGCTGTATTTCTTCTCCGTGGTCCGCTGACCCTTGCTCTCGGCGGACTGCTGACGTGGTGGCCCTCGGCGGCTCCGTGGGAATCCCCAGCTCGGGGGCCCGGCCTCTCGGGTGATGTGCTCTGCAGGAGTCCCCGAGCCCCGGCCACCCAGGCGGCCCCACCGGCCGGTCACCCCACGACCTCCCCCGTGGACCCCTCTGCCCCCAGGCTCCCTCGCGGGGCTGTGGCACCTTCCTCCTCCCGGGGGTTGGGGGTCCTAGTGGGACTCCGGGGACCCCGTGCTGTGCCCCAGCCTGGTGATGTCCCTCGGCGCCTCAGAACTCCCGCCCGCCTCTCGGTCCTTCAGCATCGTCCCTCCCTCTCCTGCCCGAACCCCATCCTCTCCTCCGCGTCCAGACCATGGGAACTGACCGGCCGCCCCCGAGTCCCGAGCACGGGCGGCTGTATGATCTTTATGATCACTCGGCGCAAGGAGCTAGAGGCAATATCCTGCACCATAAGGGAAAATAATAAGAAAAAGAACACATTTATAGATAGATATGTATGTCTGAGTCCCTTTGTGGGACACTGGAAATGAACACAACATTGTAAACCAACTCCACTTCCGTGAAAATGAATTTTCAAAATTAAAATTTAGAAAGCCACAGCCCGCACACCGCAGCAGGATGAAAACCCAACACCGGGGGCTTCCCTGGTGGTCCAGTGGGTAAGGACACCGCCTAGCAGTGCAAGGGGCGCCAGTTTGATCCCTGGCCTGGGAAGATCCTACGTGCCGCGGGGCGGCTGGACCGATGTGTCCAATTGCCGAGCCGGAGCTCTGGAGCGCATGCGCCCAGAGCCGGTGCCCTGCGACGAGAGAGGCCACTGTGATGGGAGGCCCACACGGGCCAAAGAACAAAGACGGATGAAAACAGAGAAATGAAAGACCAATAGAAGTGGCCCGCCCGCTCCCCGCCCTCCCCAACCCGACCCCTGCCCAAAACAAGTAAATAAATAAATCTTTAAAAAAAAAAAAAAAGTATCATTAGAAAAAAGAACAGAGGTGCTACGGGAGACTCAGAGCAAGGGAGAGCAGGAGGGCGGTGCTCAGTTTTATTAGAGCAGAGCCATTCCACATATTTTATAGATGGAGAAACGGAGGCCTAAAAATGGCAGGGTTAGGGCTTCCCTGGTAGCTCAGTAAGGTGCAAGAGGGTTCGTGCCGTCGGGGATGTGCCTCTGGACCCAGCTCGGGGCCCGGCCTCGGGTGATGTGCTCTGCAGGAGTCCCCGAGCCCCGGCCACCCAGGCGGCCCCACCGGCCGGTCACCCCACGACCTCCCCCGTGGACCCCTCTGCCCCCAGGCTCCCTCGCGGGGCTGTGGCACCTTCCTCCTCCCGGGGGTTGGGGGTCCTAGTGGGACTCCGGGGGCCCCGTGCTGTGCCCCAGCCTGGTGATGTCCCTCGGCGCCTCAGAACTCCCGCCCGCCTCTCGGTCCTTCAGCATCGTCCCTCCCTCTCCTGCCCGAACCCCATCCTCTCCTCCGCGTCCAGACCATGGGAACTGACCGGCCGCCCCCGAGTCCCGAGCACGGGCGGCTGTATGATCTTTATGATCACTCGGCGCAAGGAGCTAGAGGCAATATCCTGCACCATAAGGGAAAATAATAAGAAAAAGAACACATTTATAGATAGATATGTATGTCTGAGTCCCTTTGTGGGACACTGGAAATGAACACAACATTGTAAACCAACTCCACTTCCGTGAAAATGAATTTTCAAAATTAAAATTTAGAAAGCCACAGCCCGCACACCGCAGCAGGATGAAAACCCAACACCGGGGGCTTCCCTGGTGGTCCAGTGGGTAAGGACACCGCCTAGCAGTGCAAGGGGCGCCAGTTTGATCCCTGGCCTGGGAAGATCCTACGTGCCGCGGGGCGGCTGGACCGATGTGTCCAATTGCCGAGCCGGAGCTCTGGAGCGCATGCGCCCAGAGCCGGTGCCCTGCGACGAGAGAGGCCACTGTGATGGGAGGCCCACACGGGCCAAAGAACAAAGACGGATGAAAACAGAGAAATGAAAGACCAATAGAAGTGGCCCGCCCGCTCCCCGCCCTCCCCAACCCGACCCCTGCCCAAAATAAGTAAATAAATAAATCTTTAAAAAAAAAAAAAAGTATCATTAGAAAAAAGAACAGAGGTGCTACGGGAGACTCAGAGCAAGGGAGAGCAGGAGGGCGGTGCTCAGTTTTATTAGAGCAGAGCCATTCCACATATTTTATAGATGGAGAAACGGAGGCCTAAAAATGGCAGGGTTAGGGCTTCCCTGGTAGCTCAGTAGTGAAGAGTTCGCCTGCCAATGCAGAGGACACGGGTTCGATCCCTGATCCGGGAAGATCCCACCAGCTGCAGAGCAACCAAGCCCGTGAGCCACAGGCAGGGAGCCCGTGCTCTAGAGCCTCGGAGCCGCAACGATGGAGACCATGTGCCGCAATGACTGAAGCCCGTGTGTCCCAGAGCCCAAGCTCCACAACAAGAGAAGTCACCGCAACAAGAAGCCTGCTCCCCTCAACCAGAGAGGAGCCCCCACTTCCTGCAACGAGCGAAGAGCCTGCAGCAGCAGTGAAAACTCAGAATAGCCCAAAACAAATAAATAAATCAATAAAAATTTCAAAATATGCGGTCCCAAATACCTGAGGAACCTACCAGAACCCAGCCACTGCAGACGGACGTACTCTCAGCCCAGGCGACCCAGATTCTCCCAGTGAAAGCGTGGGGCCCCGAAGGCGCAAGGCTCTGGGCACCTTCGCAGCCTACCCCGCCCCGCCCCGGGGGTGCCCATGCACAGGGAGGGCTAGAAAGAAGGGGCGGAGCCGCCCTGGGAGCAGCGGGGGATGGCGTCCAGCTAACACGGCCCTCTCATCCGGCCTTCCACTTAGCTTTTCCCATAAATTAGCCAATTTCACGCTCACAACATCTCTGTGATGGTTATTATTCCATCGAACAAACAAGGAAGCTGAAACATAGGAAAACAAAGAGACTTGCCCAAGACTCATAATTAAAGTTCGTGGACAAATCTCGGCTGGACACTCGGGCTCCTGTCCCCCGTCAGTGGCCGTCCGCTCCCGTCCCTCCCACGCACTCGGCGGGGGTCATTCCGGGAGCAGGGCTTGCGACTGGAGAGTTCCGCTTTCTCACGGCTGTGTTGTTTATAAACACATCTTCCGAATACCATCAGGATAATTCAGTTTTTCAACTATTATTCTTTGTCATAGGTGTCTTTCATTTGGCATTAAAGTCTTCTGACTGCCTCTGACAGAAAAAAGAACAGTATCATTAGAAAAAAGAACAGAGGTGCTACGGGAGACTCAGAGCAAGGGAGAGCAGGAGGGCGGTGCTCAGTTTTATTAGAGCAGAGCCATTCCACATATTTTATAGATGGAGAAACGGAGGCCTAAAAATGGCAGGGTTAGGGCTTCCCTGGTAGCTCAGTAGTGAAGAGTTCGCCTGCCAATGCAGAGGACACGGGTTCGATCCCTGATCCGGGAAGATCCCACCAGCTGCAGAGCAACCAAGCCCGTGAGCCACAGGCAGGGAGCCCGTGCTCTAGAGCCTCGGAGCCGCAACGATGGAGACCATGTGCCGCAATGACTGAAGCCCGTGTGTCCCAGAGCCCAAGCTCCACAACAAGAGAAGTCACCGCAACAAGAAGCCTGCTCCCCTCAACCAGAGAGGAGCCCCCACTTCCTGCAACGAGCGAAGAGCCTGCAGCAGCAGTGAAAACTCAGAATAGCCCAAAACAAATAAATAAATCAATAAAAATTTCAAAATATGCGGTCCCAAATACCTGAGGAACCTACCAGAACCCAGCCACTGCAGACGGACGTACTCTCAGCCCAGGCGACCCAGATTCTCCCAGTGAAAGCGTGGGGCCCCGAAGGCGCAAGGCTCTGGGCACCTTCGCAGCCTACCCCGCCCCGCCCCGGGGGTGCCCATGCACAGGGAGGGCTAGAAAGAAGGGGCGGAGCCGCCCTGGGAGCAGCGGGGGATGGCGTCCAGCTAACACGGCCCTCTCATCCGGCCTTCCACTTAGCTTTTCCCATAAATTAGCCAATTTCACGCTCACAACATCTCTGTGATGGTTATTATTCCATCGAACAAACAAGGAAGCTGAAACATAGGAAAACAAAGAGACTTGCCCAAGACTCATAATTAAAGTTCGTGGACAAATCTCGGCTGGACACTCGGGCTCCTGTCCCCCGTCAGTGGCCGTCCGCTCCCGTCCCTCCCACGCACTCGGCGGGGGTCATTCCGGGAGCAGGGCTTGCGACTGGAGAGTTCCGCTTTCTCACGGCTGTGTTGTTTATAAACACATCTTCCGAATACCATCAGGATAATTCAGTTTTTCAACTATTATTCTTTGTCATAGGTGTCTTTCATTTGGCATTAAAGTCTTCTGACTGCCTCTGACAGTATTAAATTACCACGACCAGGGCTGATCGCTGAGGCGTGCCCGACCCCTCTGCGACCCCGTGGACGGGAGCCCTGCAGGCTCCTCTGACCGTGGAACTCTCCAGGCAGGAGCACTGGGGTGGGCGGCCGGTGCCTCCTCCAGGCCATCTTCCCGACCCAGGGATCGAACCCGCGTCTCCTGCATGGCCAGCAGGTTCTCTCCCACGGAACCCCCCATGAAGCCCTATAAATACATTCTCGACGGTGGGAGGGTGGGGAAACGCGATTCCCTGGGAGGCGGGAAACATCGCACTCTTCACGTGTGAACAGCAGCGGCACGGCCAGCCGACGAACAGCTGCACGGGGGCCTGTGCCGGGAGCAGTCCACGGGTCTTCCACGCAGAGGATTTCCCCTCCTCGGCTCTGTGATCACCAGCACTTCAGGTTTTCCCAATAATGACCAGCCTCCAAAGGTGAACAAACAGAGCTTGTTTGTTCTTAAAAGCTGACCCGCAGCTGATTTACGACGTTGTGTGAGTTTCAGGCGAACGGTGAAGCGACGTAGCTGTGTGTGTGCATATACATCGTCTTTCTCAGATTCTTTTCCGTTACAGGTTATTCCAAGATACTGAATACAGCTTCCTGTGCTCTATAATAAACCCTTGCTGTTTAGCTATTTTACATTTGTTGCTATGTGTCTGTTTTTTTTTTTTTTTAAGATTTATTTATTTATTTATTTTGGGTGGGGGTCAGGTTGGGGAGGGAGGGGAGCGGGCGGGCCACTTCTGTTGGTCTTTCATTTCTCTATTTCATCCGTCTTTGTTCTTTGGCTCCTGTGGGCCTCCCATCGCGGTGGCCTCTGTCGTCACAAAGCGCCGGCTCTGGGCGCATGCGCTCCTGAGCTCCGGCTCGGTGATTGGACACATTGGTCCAGCCGCTCCGCGGCACGTGGGATCCTCCCAGGCAAATAGCCCGCTATGTGTCTGTTAATCCCATACACCTAATTGATTCCTCCTCCCACTTGCCTTTTGTTAACCAGAAGTTTGTTCTCTGTGTCTGTGGGTCTTCTTCTGTGTTTTGTTCTTTTAAATTTTGGCCTCTTTGATTGGTTTTTCATTTATTTATGTTCATCCATCTTTGTTCTCTGGCCCGTGTGGGCCTCCCATTGCAGCGGCCCCTCTCGCTGCAGAGCGCTGGCTCTGGGCGCAGGCGCTCCAGAGCTCCGGCTTGTCACTGGACACACCGGTCCAGCCGCTTGGCGGCACGTGGGACCCTCCTGGGCCAGGGATGGAACCCGCGCACCCTGCACGGCAAGGTGGACTCTACCCACTGGACCCCCAGGGAAGCCCCTTTTCCTGTTTTGTAAATAAGTTTCTTTGTATTCTTTCTTGGATTCCACACGTAAGTGACACCACCTGACGCTTTTCCTCTGACCTCCTTCCTCCCTTAGCGTGAGAACCCCTCCGCCCACCGGGGCCTGTGCCGGGAGCAGTCCACGGGTCTTCCACGCAGAGGATTTCCCCTCCTCGGCTCTGTGATCACCAGCACTTCAGGTTTTCCCAATAATGACCAGCCTCCAAAGGTGAACAAACAGAGCTTGTTTGTTCTTAAAAGCTGACCCGCAGCTGATTTACGACGTTGTGTGAGTTTCAGGCGAACGGTGAAGCGACGTAGCTGTGTGTGTGCATATACATCGTCTTTCTCAGATTCTTTTCCGTTACAGGTTATTCCAAGATACTGAATACAGCTTCCTGTGCTCTATAATAAACCCTTGCTGTTTAGCTATTTTACATTTGTTGCTATGTGTCTGTTTTTTTTTTTTTTTTTAAGATTTATTTATTTATTTATTTTGGGTGGGGGTCAGGTTGGGGAGGGAGGGGAGCGGGCGGGCCACTTCTGTTGGTCTTTCATTTCTCTATTTCATCCGTCTTTGTTCTTTGGCTCCTGTGGGCCTCCCATCGCGGTGGCCTCTGTCGTCACAAAGCGCCGGCTCTGGGCGCATGCGCTCCTGAGCTCCGGCTCGGTGATTGGACACATTGGTCCAGCCGCTCCGCGGCACGTGGGATCCTCCCAGGCAAATAGCCCGCTATGTGTCTGTTAATCCCATACACCTAATTGATTCCTCCTCCCACTTGCCTTTTGTTAACCAGAAGTTTGTTCTCTGTGTCTGTGGGTCTTCTTCTGTGTTTTGTTCTTTTAAATTTTGGCCTCTTTGATTGGTTTTTCATTTATTTATGTTCATCCATCTTTGTTCTCTGGCCCGTGTGGGCCTCCCATTGCAGCGGCCCCTCTCGCTGCAGAGCGCTGGCTCTGGGCGCAGGCGCTCCAGAGCTCCGGCTTGTCACTGGACACACCGGTCCAGCCGCTTGGCGGCACGTGGGACCCTCCTGGGCCAGGGATGGAACCCGCGCACCCTGCACGGCAAGGTGGACTCTACCCACTGGACCCCCAGGGAAGCCCCTTTTCCTGTTTTGTAAATAAGTTTCTTTGTATTCTTTCTTGGATTCCACACGTAAGTGACACCACCTGACGCTTTTCCTCTGACCTCCTTCCTCCCTTAGCGTGAGAACCCCTCCGCCCACCCACGGCGCCGCGAGGGGCACTGTTTCCCTCCTTTATCACGCAGGTCGGTTCAGCCGCTCTGCCGTGTCCGACTCTCTGCCGCCCCGTGGTCGGCGGCACGCCTGGCTTCCCTGTCCTTCACCCACTCCGGGAGGCTGCTCACACTCGGCGTCCACCCAGGACTGCTCGCTGGGTGCATGTACCGCACCTTCGGCCTTCGCTCTCCTGCCAATGGACGCTGGGGCTGCCCCCGGGCCCTGGTGCTTGTGGCGCGTGCTGCAGTGAACGCTGCGGTGCACACAGGTTTTCAAATGATCTGGGAATACGTCCAGGAGTGGGACTGCTGGATCACAGGGCAACTCTGTCTTTGTTTTCTGCAGAAACCTTCATCCGGTCCTCCACAGCGGCTGCACCAACTTTCATTCCCACCAACGGTGTAGCAGAGTCGGACAAGTAAGGTTTTTAAACGCGCCACACGGGGTGGGAGGCAAGAGAGGGAACCGCGCTCGCTCCGGCAGCACATGTACTAACATTGGAACGACACAGAGAAGATGAGCATGGCCCCTGCGCGAGGATGATATGCACATTCGTGAAGTGTTCCGTATTTTTAAAGCTCTGGTACATATATACAACGGAATACTATACAGCTGTAAAGAGAAATGCAGAAGAATCGGTCCTAATGAGGTGGCTGGATCCAGAACCTATCATAAAAAGTGAAGCAAGTCCAAAAGAGAAAGGCCAGTACACTGGTGTGGGCTTCTTCTGTGTTTTGTTCTTTTAAATTTTGGCCTCTTTGATTGGTTTTTCATTTATTTATGTTCCCTTGTTGGCCCCTCCCATTGCAGCGGCCCCTCTCGCTGCAGAGCGCTGGCTCTGGGCGCAGGCGCTCCAGAGCTCCGGCTTGTCACTGGACACACCGGTCCAGCCGCTTGGCGGCACGTGGGACCCTCCTGGGCCAGGGATGGAACCCGCGCACCCTGCACGGCAAGGTGGACTCTACCCACTGGACCCCCAGGGAAGCCCCTTTTCCTGTTTTGTAAATAAGTTTCTTTGTATTCTTTCTTGGATTCCACACGTAAGTGACACCACCTGACGCTTTTCCTCTGACCTCCTTCCTCCCTTAGCGTGAGAACCCCTCCGCCCACCCACGGCGCCGCGAGGGGCACTGTTTCCCTCCTTTATCACGCAGGTCGGTTCAGCCGCTCTGCCGTGTCCGACTCTCTGCCGCCCCGTGGTCGGCGGCACGCCTGGCTTCCCTGTCCTTCACCCACTCCGGGAGGCTGCTCACACTCGGCGTCCACCCAGGACTGCTCGCTGGGTGCATGTACCGCACCTTCGGCCTTCGCTCTCCTGCCAATGGACGCTGGGGCTGCCCCCGGGCCCTGGTGCTTGTGGCGCGTGCTGCAGTGAACGCTGCGGTGCACACAGGTTTTCAAATGATCTGGGAATACGTCCAGGAGTGGGACTGCTGGATCACAGGGCAACTCTGTCTTTGTTTTCTGCAGAAACCTTCATCCGGTCCTCCACAGCGGCTGCACCAACTTTCATTCCCACCAACGGTGTAGCAGAGTCGGACAAGTAAGGTTTTTAAACGCGCCACACGGGGTGGGAGGCAAGAGAGGGAACCGCGCTCGCTCCGGCAGCACATGTACTAACATTGGAACGACACAGAGAAGATGAGCATGGCCCCTGCGCGAGGATGATATGCACATTCGTGAAGTGTTCCGTATTTTTAAAGCTCTGGTACATATATACAACGGAATACTATACAGCTGTAAAGAGAAATGCAGAAGAATCGGTCCTAATGAGGTGGCTGGATCCAGAACCTATCATAAAAAGTGAAGCAAGTCCAAAAGAGAAAGACCAGTACAGTATACTCACACATACATATGGAATCTAGTGAGAGGGTAATGGCAACACATGAAGTGATGGAAAAACAGACATAGAGAACAGACGTATGGACACAGTGGGGTATGAAGAGTGGGTGGGAGGCATAGAGGGAGTAACATGGAAACCTATACTCTCCTATGTGAAAAAGACGGCTATTGTCATTGCCCTGTGGGAAAAAGGGATCCTGCAGGGGTGTGGTGAGATGGCCTGGAGGGGTGGGGGGTGGGGGTGGGGGAAGGGGGCCAGGGATATGCATGTGACTGATCTGTGAACATACATGTCTGTGAACAAGAAAACTCTGTAAAAAATTTTTTTTTAAATTTTTTATGTATATATTTTTAAGCTTTTATTTTACTTTTAACTTTTACAGAGTTTTGTTGTTTACAGATATGTATATTCCCAGATTAGTCATATGTATATCCCCCCCATCTCACCCCTCCAGACCGTCACACAGCACCCCTGCAGGATCCCCTTTTCTCACAGAGCAATGACTATAGCTATTTTCTTCACATATGATAGTACAGGCCTTCATGCTAAAAAATAAAGTTAAATAAAAAAAAAGAGAGAGGGAACATACCTATACCTGTGGCTGGCTCATGCTGACGTGTGGCAGAAACCAACATAATATCGTAAAGCAGTTGTCCTCCAATTACAACGAAATAATTTTTTAAAAGCTATTTTGCTATGCTCACGGGAACAACAAAAAGTATCACGTGAACTCAGGGCATTTAGATACACAGTGTGACCCTGTCCACCGCCGGCATTCTTCTTTCTGATGAGCCATGAGGACAAGTGAGCCTAGCGAGGCTCTGGGGCTGGGGTAGTGACCGTGGAAAAAAGAAAACAGAGAGTGAGAGGACCCTGATTTACACAGAGTCGGTATCACTTCTTCATTAACTAATATTTACGTGAAGGAAAAGCAAGATGGAACCTGAGCTGAAAGGTCACCTCTCTACAAGCTGGACGCTGTCTAGTTTCTAAGAAGCTTCTGCAAAAAGGGGAAGTTGAGTTTCCAAGGAACGCTTCCAGGGGGTTTCGGTGGGGAGGGGGGCCGGGCACGGGGAGGGAGGCGGGGCGTGGCGGGAGGGAGGTGGGGCACTGGGAGGGGAGGGGCACTGGGAGGGGCGTGGCGGGGCGTGGCGGGGGCGGGGCGGAAGAACCAGACCCCGCTGGGTCCTGCAGGGACACCGGACACCGCCCGGGGCTCGGCTGGCCGGCCCCCGCCCCGCTGTCCCGGGCTGACCCTGTGGCAGGCGGCGCTTTCCCCTCGCTGACTCGGGGAACGTCAGTCTTCTCGAGAATCTATGCTGGGATCTGAGGTTTCAGTTTCACCAAAATAAATCCCGCGCTGGCCCAGCCCTCTCCGGCTTCATCCACATAAACCAGGCTGACTTTCTGAGAGCGTTTCAAGGGGCGCTGGCGGAGACGGTGCTGCCCAGCCGGCCTCTGGAGCGCAGGATGTGGGAGCTGGCAGAGGAGCCCCCGGCCCTCGGCAGCCCCGCCTGCCCCGGGGGTACCAAAGTTCCAAAATTCAGGGACGTCTGGGCATTTCTCTTAAATATAGCTATTTCCCCTCTCCCCCAGACCGTCACACAGCACCCTGCAGGATCCCTTCTCACAGAGCAATGACTATAGCTATTTTCTTCACATATGATAGTACAGGCCTTCATGCTAAAAATAAAGTTAAATAAAAAAGAGAGAGGGAACATACCTATACCTGTGGCTGGCTCATGCTGACGTGTGGCAGAAACCAACATAATATCGTAAAGCAGTTGTCCTCCAATTACAACGAAATAATTTTTTAAAAGCTATTTTGCTATGCTCACGGGAACAACAAAAAGTATCACGTGAACTCAGGGCATTTAGATACACAGTGTGACCCTGTCCACCGCCGGCATTCTTCTTTCTGATGAGCCATGAGGACAAGTGAGCCTAGCGAGGCTCTGGGGCTGGGGTAGTGACCGTGGAAAAAAGAAAACAGAGAGTGAGAGGACCCTGATTTACACAGAGTCGGTATCACTTCTTCATTAACTAATATTTACGTGAAGGAAAAGCAAGATGGAACCTGAGCTGAAAGGTCACCTCTCTACAAGCTGGACGCTGTCTAGTTTCTAAGAAGCTTCTGCAAAAATGGGAAGTTGAGTTTCCAAGGAACGCTTCCACGGGGTTTCGGTGAGGAAGGGGGGCGGGCACGGGAGGGAGGCGGGGCGTGGCGGGGAGGGAGGTGGGGCACTGGGAGGGGAGGGGCACTGGGAGGGGCGTGGCGGGGCGTGGCGGGGGCGGGGCGGAAGAACCAGACCCCGCTGGGTCCTGCAGGGACACCGGACACCGCCCGGGGCTCGGCTGGCCGGCCCCCGCCCCGCTGTCCCGGGCTGACCCTGTGGCAGGCGGCGCTTTCCCCTCGCTGACTCGGGGAACGTCAGTCTTCTCGAGAATCTATGCTGGGATCTGAGGTTTCAGTTTCACCAAAATAAATCCCGCGCTGGCCCAGCCCTCTCCGGCTTCATCCACATAAACCAGGCTGACTTTCTGAGAGCGTTTCAAGGGGCGCTGGCGGAGACGGTGCTGCCCAGCCGGCCTCTGGAGCGCAGGATGTGGGAGCTGGCAGAGGAGCCCCCGGCCCTCGGCAGCCCCGCCTGCCCCGGGGGTACCAAAGTTCCAAAATTCAGGGACGTCTGGGCATTTCTCTAAGGCTTGAAGTAGGTCGTCCTGCAGGGGTTGGGCTGGACCATCCAAGTTCAGAAGCAGCAGGAAGCACTTGAAGGAAGGGAGGCGCTGGTCTCCTCGCCCCCATCCTCCTCTGCGGCCCCAGCGCTGCGGATCTGGCCTCTGGTACGTCTAAGACAGGCTTCTTCTCTTGTCAACAGACCTCATGGGGTAGGAACGGGGTTCCCAGGTGGACATCCTCCGGGACAGGCCATCCTCCAAGGGGCGCCCCAGGCCCAGTGGGGTGTGAAGCAGCCTCCTTGGCCCCACTCCCTGGATGCCAGGAGCCCACCCTGGCCATGACAACCAGAGAGGTCCCCAGACATTGCCCAGGGTCCCCTGCGGGCCAGTCCACCCAAGTGAGAGCCCTGGTCCGGACAACTCAGGACGCCTGCACAGGCAACTGGGCTTTGTGGACGCAGCTCAAGGAGCGCCTCCAGTGCACCCGCTGAAGGCTGGTCTGGGGAGGCCCCCCCGCAGCAACCCAGCCCTGGAGGTCCGTCAACCCCTCCTGACCGTGCCCCACGGGCTGCTCGCCCCTTGGAGCCATGGAAGGGTAAAGGCAGGAAGGACCAGCGTAGAGAAAAGGCACGGTGATGCGGACAAGTCCAGCGGACGCCGTAGAAGTCATAAACGACTTCCTCTTTCTCAGTCTGTGTTCGCCTTGATACCGTTACATCTGTGGCCTCCACACGACTTGGAAAAACTGCAGCCAGGGGTTTAGAAAACGACTGACCATGAAACTGATCTGTGGCCTCCAGGACCTCGATAAGGTCGAAAACGGCATTCTTTCCTCAGAACGCCAGGCCTCCCAAGGTCTCATCCAGCCTTTTTGTGGCCTTCAGTGTGGCTTGACCACTTAACACAAGCTCATAATGCATTTAAAACAGGACGCAATCTGGGGGCTTCCCTGGCAGTCCAGGGGTCAAGCCGCAGCGCTTCCACTGCGAGGTCCGCAGGTCTGATCCCCGGTGAGAGACCCAAGATCCCACATGCCATGCCACGCCACGCGGTGTGGCCCAAACAGAACCAGTAAACAAATAAACCTTGGGCTTCCCTGGTGGTCCAGTGGGTAAGGACACCGCCTTGCCGTGCAAGGGGCGCCGGTTCGATCCCTGGCCTGGCAGATCCCACGTGCCGCGGAGCGGCTGGACCGATGTGTCCAAGGACCGAGCCGGCGCTCTGCAACGAGAGAGGCCACTGCGATGGGAGGCCCACACGGGCCGAAGAACAAAGATGGATGAAAGCAGATAAATGAAAGACCAACAGAAGTGGCCCGCCTGCCCCCTCCCTCCCCAACCCGCCCCCCCCCCCCCAAAAAAAACAAACAAACGAAACCTTAAAAACAAACCAGGATGGACTCTGCACTCAATCAGGTGACTGCAGTCTTTGGGAGCAGCTTGTTGTGTTTAGGGGAGAAGGTTCAGGTGAGCCTCGCTGTCTGAGCATCTGGCATCACAAATTCAACAACCGTGATCTGGACTGAAAACGCAGCGTGAGGGAGCAGAGAGGAAGGATGCCCCCAGAGCGAGATGGTGGCGCCCAATTAAGCTTCCCCCAGTCAGTCCCCGTTTCAGACGCTCTCGGGGGGGAAAGCCCTGCACGGGGTGATGACCGCTTCCAGTCACACGGTGTTTAACAGCACGGCCCCCAAGTGCAAGCCGACTGCTCCTGGACGTAGGTGAGGCCCCAGCTCACTGTCCTCACAGCGAGGGGGAGGGACAGCTCCCCTGGGACACTCTGCCATATCTCTGTTTTAATCTTTTTAAAAGCTAACAATCGAGGAGCACTCCGGGCAGCTGGGAGCGCAGACTCTGGAAGCAGACGAGCTGGTTAGCTGGTTCCCAAGTCTGGGCTCGGCCGCCCAGTGGCTGCGGGCGACGGGAAAGGGGATTGGAGTGAACCTGGCGTCTTGCCTGCAGACCGAAGCCAGGAGCAGCATTTCCCTTAAAAAGGCAAATGAGGAAAAGATCTCCTGAAACTGCTGCTCCAGAAATCCCTACACTTCCTGGCTGCGGGACCCATTTACACTCTTAAAACTCACTGAGGCAGGACTTCCCTGGAGGTCCAGTGGCTAAGACTCCACATTTCCAAAGCAGGGGCTTGGGTCAATCCCTGGTCAGGGAACGAGATCCCACAGGCTGCAACTAAGACCCAGGGGCAGTCAAAGAAATAATATATACATAAAAATACAAACGATCAAGGCTGCACATGTGGTAACGCTGCAAGCCTCCTGCACAGAACTGAGTGTGAGAAAACCAGCGAGGTCCGAATGAGCTCTGCGGGCTGCACCCACGCTGGTTTCCCAGACTGAACGCTGAGCTTCGGTTGTTCAACATGTTAATGCTGAAGGAGGGGGACCCCCCTGGAGTTCCAGTGGTTAGTCAGCGCTCTGAGCTTCCACTGCTGGGGGTTAGGGTTCGATCCCTGGTGGGAGAATTAAGATCCTGCAGGCTGAGTGACAGGACGAGGGGAAAAATAAAAGAAAAAACAGCTGGAGGAGGAAGAAGGACCTCCTGCCCATTTCTTTGTAACTCCCTGTAAATCTGCATTTAAAAATGAAAAGTAGGGCTTCCCTGGTAGCTCAGTTGTAAAGAGTTCGCCTGCCCGCGCCGAAGATACGAGTTTGATCCCTGATCCAGGAAGATCCCACAGGCTGCGGAGCAACTGAGCCCGTGAGCCACAACTGTGGAGCCTGTGCTCTAGAGCCTCGGAGCCACAACAACTGAAGCCCGTGTGCCCCAGAGCCCAAGCTCCACAACAAGAGAAGTCACCGCAACAAGAAGCCTGCTCACCTCAGCTAGAGAGGAGCCCCCACTCCCTGCAACGAGAGAAGAGCCTGCGGCAGCAGTGAAAACCCTGAATAGCCAAAAGCAAATAAATTAATTAATTAAAAAAAAAAAGAAAAGTAAGGACTTCCCTAGTGGTCCAGGAGCCAAGCTCCACGCTTTCAAAGCAGAGGGCTCGGGTCCCATCCCTGGCCATGGGCCTGGATCCTACACACCACAACTAAGGCTTGGTGCAACCAACCAAATGAATATTTTTAAATAAGCAAGTAAAGTTTTTTAAAAAGTGCATACAGGGGTGAAACCTTCTTAGACCCGACACCAAAAGCACAAGAGACGTAAGGGAAAAAACAGAGAAAGGGGGGCTTCGTCGAAGATACAAGTGCGTGTGCTTCAAAGGACAGTGGCAGGAAAGCGGACAGACGCCCCACAGAACGGGAGAACACGTTTGCAAGTCCGATCTGTGGATGAGGAACTTGTTGAAAAAAGCCACACATACACCCATCGTCATGATGGTAAAAAGATCCTGGGGAGGGCGGGCGCAAGTGGGACACGGTGGGTATTCCGGAACTCTGTACTTTTCAACTTTGCTGTGAACCTAAAAAAAAAAGTCTGTTTTTAAAAAATATTGAGGAACCCAGACAGTTTGTATTAAAAAGAAAGAAAGAAAGAAAGAAAGAAAACTGTTTCCAAAAGTTTAGCAGGACTACATTTTTAAATGACAAGTAAGACTTTTTCAAAAAATAAAAGTTTTAGGGAGAATAGTGGTACGTGTGCTTTATTTTGCGCATCTCTTCCGCGGGTGGCTTCACGGAAGACAGCTGGATGCCCTCACCAGCTCCGGTGCCCACTCTGCTGTGAGATCAGCACCGGGTAGCCACTGGAAAATGGCGCAAACACACGTGAGAAAGCGGGAGAGACGCGGGCAGGGGCGCCGAGCCTGGGGAACGCGACCAGGGAGAACGGACTGAGGATCTCGCTCCACGGCGCCAGGGGGAAAGCGAGCTCGGGTCGGCACCGGACCCGCCCATGCCTGCCACGTGCGGCTCAAGCCCCCATACCCCTGGGACCTGGGACCCTGCGCCTCCAGAGACCTCGGCTGTGGGCGGCCAGCCCCAGACCAACTGCTCCTCGGTGCCATCCTGCCACCTGCTTCCCCCGCGTGTGTCCCGGGTGACACAGTGGACGCGAGCTCGGGGGCTTCCGCGTCTGACCGTGCCACCGCCTGGACCGCAGCCCGCCAGGCTCCCCTGTCCGGGGCGTTCTCCGGGCAAGAAGACTGGAGTGGGCTGCAAGTCCTCCTCCAGGGGGGTTTCCTGAGGCTTTGCGGGTCCGCGCACCCCCAGGCAGGACACGCCTCTGTTGCCCCAGCCCTGCCCCAGCGGAAGAGGCGCCTGGGGAAAGGGGGTGCTGTCCCCGGGCCCGGCCAGACGCCATCCGTGAAAAGGAAAGGCAGCGGAATCTAGGGGGCCCTCACGCCCCTTCCAGAAGCGGGAGAAGTGGCTCCGAGGTGCCCCCAGGAGGGAAGCCCGAGGGCCCAGACCCGCCTGACAGAGGCTGCGACCCCCGCCAGCGCCGGCTTCACTCTGCTCCCGCTGGGCCGCGGGCAGTGGCAGGAAAGACCCTCTGTGCCAGGGCCCTGGTCACCCCAGCCCCCAAGAGCTCAGCAGATGGACAGAGACGGGGCGCTGCGGGGACAGCTTGGGCCGGGGCCCAGGAGCCTCCGAGCGTGAGCCCTGGACAGCCTCAGCCGCCTCGGATGGCATTCTGGGGAGCTGAACGAGCCCCAGACACCAGGCTGTGAGCAGAAGCCCGCCTCGCCGGGCAGCCAGCCACCCCTCTCCTCTTCCCGCTTTTCCTTAGGTCAGAATTGCCTTTTATAGACAGGTCGATTTTGTAAATTTTCTTTTATTTTTCATTATTTTCACTTTTTTTACTTCTTTGACAGGTTGAGATATATATATATATTTATAGATGGGGCTCTTCTGGGTTTTCCCTGCTGCCACAGGCTCTTCTCTCGTTGCAGGGAGTGGGGGCTCCTCTCTCGTTGAGGTGAGCAGGCTTCTTGTTGGGGTGACTTCTCTTGTTGTGGAACTTGGGCTCCAGGGCACACGGGCTTCAGCAGTTGCAGCACATGAGCTCAGTAGTTGCAGCTCCGAGGCTCTAGAGCACAGGCTCCATCGTTGTGGCTCATGGGCTCAGTTGCTCCGCAGTCTGTGGGATCTTCCCGGATCAGGGATTGAACTCGTGTCTCCGGCACTGGCAGGCGAGCTCTTTACCACTGAGCCACCAGGGAAGCCCGACAGGTTGACACTGAACAACCCGAAGAGGTCAGAGGGCCAGAGTGAGGCAGGGGGAGCCTGGGTTCATTCCTCGGTCAGGGAATTAGATCTCACATACCACAGCCAAGACTGGTGCAGCCAAATAAATAAATAAACTGGGGTTTTTTTGGATGAAGATGGGAGGGAACTTCCCTGGGAGTGGTCACGACTCCCTGCTTCCGCTGCAGGAGGCGTGGGTTTGATCCCTGGTTGGGGAACTAAGATCTTGCACGCGGCACGGTCTGGCCAAAGGAAGAAGAAAAGAAACGAAGGCAGGAAATAAAACGGGCCCGGGTTCAGCTTCCCGTCGGGGCTCAGTCTGGCACAGGGGATCTCACGGCTGCACCCCGTGCACCCTGCCTTAAGCAGCCAGCTGCCGCCAGCCGCAGAGGGAAACAGCGGGGTGGGGGGTCAGGACGGACCCGTGGTCCCCACGGAAAGCACGTTGGAGGCTTTCTAGGGAGCAGCCTGAGGCAGCCGGCCTGCAGCGGCGGCAGAGCGGCAAGCAGGCTCCTCCCCGGCCGGCTGGCTGCTCGCACGGGGCCGCGGCGGAGGCGGGGCCGGGAAGGTCGCGGGGACCGCGGATGCTTCCCCGAGGGGCGCCGGAGATCAGATGGCATTTGACCGAAAGGGGACGCTGAGCGGCTGGTGGCCGAGCCCCGCGCAGCTCAACCACTCGGTTTCGATACTTAAAAGTCGGAGCCGTTTGCAGGTGGCGCGGGGGTGGAGCGGAGGCGGGAGGAGGAGAAACCCGAAAGGCCGGAGCGAGGTCTGATTCAGCGGGGGCTCCACCCGCGACAGGAGAACCAGCAACCGGCGCGAGCGGACACGGCAGCCGGCCACACACACGGCGGGCGGGGCGGCATCCCACGGGGCGACCTGGGGGCCAGCGCACGGCGCGTGAGCTCCGCGGGGACGCAGGCTGGCGGCGGGCCGCCGGCTCTCGTGGCCTCGGGTGCAGGCATGCCGGTGGGGTCTGGGAGCCACGGGCCGAGCCGGGGACGCTGGGGGTTTTCCTTCCACTGGACATCCAGGGCCGAGGCCCTCACGGGCTCCTTCGCCCGCAAGGACCTCAGAGGGAGGGTCCCCAACCACCCCCAGGATGGACAGAAGGCGCAGGACACAGCAGCGGGGTGTCTCCCAGGCCCACGGTCGGCCGGTACCCTCTGGACCAGCGCCACGGCCTCCGCGGGGCACCCGCCAGCCTGTGACCGCAGCCTGGACCTGGGTGCCTGATCTAAAGCCTCACTCCTTGCACAGGCTCTTTAGCCTTGAGGTGAGGCTGCCTAAGTCAGCCTCGGCGCCTGAAAGTGAACATTCCAGCAGCACCATGTGCCCGCAGGCTCATGCGGCCGTGACCTCTATCTGGATCCAAAGCGCGGTCAGAGGCCCCGCCCCCGCCCCCAACGGTCTCTCCCCGCCCCTCCCCGGCCCCGACCGTCCCTCCTCCACCAACTCCGTGTCCGTGGACCGGCCTGTCCTGGACGTTCCCCATCGGTGGAGTCACGCCCCATGTGTCCTTCAGTGCCTGCTTCTCTCCCCGAGCACCGTGTCCTCAGGGTCTGACCGCGTAGGGGCGGGTGTCAGGGTTTCACCCTTCGGCGTGGCCGAGGGATGTTCCCACTGTGGACGGACGACTGGTGTCTCTCCATCCGCTGATGGTCACGTCCACCCTTCGGCTGCTGTGAACGCAACGTGCATGTGTGTGTGTGAGCATCTCTCTGACTCCCGCGGACATACCTAAGCGTGAACTCTGGGGCACCTGACTTCCTTTTCGCGTCGCCTGTCCTGAGATGCCCCGGCCCGGGCCTCCCCGCTTGCAGCCGGAAGCTGGCTCTTAGGAAATGTAACTCCTCACCGCGGCAGGTGCATGTCTATCTGACAGGGATCCACCTGCCGTGGGGGAGGGGAGGGGCATCTCCGGACAGCGAAAGTGAAAGTTGCTCAGTCCTGTCCGACTCTGTAACCCCGTGGGCTGCAGCCCACCCGGCTCCTCTGTCCGCGGGCTTCTCCAGGCTGGATCTGCAGTGGCGGCCATGCCCTGCTCCAGGGATCTTCCCACCCAGGATGGAACCCAGGTCTCCAGCCAAGGGGCCCCGGTATCTGGCCCCAGATCCCGCCCCTTAACCTCAGCCTGGACCTGGGTGCCTGATCTAAAGCCTCACTCCTTGCACAGGCTCTTTAGCCTTGAGGTGAGGCTGCCTAAGTCAGCCTCGGCGCCTGAAAGTGAACATCCCAGCAGCACCATGTGCCCGCAGGCTCATGCGGCCGTGACCTCTATCTGGATCCAAAGCGCGGTCAGAGGCCCCGCCCGCCCCAACGGTCTCTCCCCGCCCCTCCCCGGCCCCGACCGTCCCTCCTCCACCAACTCCGTGTCCGTGGACCGGCCTGTCCTGGACGTTCCCCATCGGTGGAGTCACGCCCCATGTGTCCTTCAGTGCCTGCTTCTCTCCCCGAGCACCGTGTCCTCAGGGTCTGACCGCGTAGGGGCGGGTGTCAGGGTTTCACCCTTCGGCGTGGCCGAGGGATGTTCCCACTGTGGACGGACGACTGGTGTCTCTCCATCCGCTGATGGTCACGTCCACCCTTCGGCTGCTGTGAACGCAACGTGCATGTGTGTGTGTGAGCATCTCTCTGACTCCCGCGGACATACCTAAGCGTGAACTCTGGGGCACCTGACTTCCTTTTCGCGTCGCCTGTCCTGAGATGCCCCGGCCCGGGCCTCCCCGCTTGCAGCCGGAAGCTGGCTCTTAGGAAATGTAACTCCTCACCGCGGCAGGTGCATGTCTATCTGACAGGGATCCACCTGCCGTGGGGGAGGGGAGGGGCATCTCCGGACAGCGAAAGTGAAAGTTGCTCAGTCCTGTCCGACTCTGTAACCCCGTGGGCTGCAGCCCACCCGGCTCCTCTGTCCGCGGGCTTCTCCAGGCTGGATCTGCAGTGGGCGGCCATGCCCTGCTCCAGGGGATCTTCCCCACCCAGGGATGGAACCCAGGTCTCCAGCCAAAGGGCTGGAGGGGCGCTTGCCCAGCACCCTGGTATCTGGCCCCCAGATCCCGCCCCTTAACCTCAGCCTGGCTGCCAGAACCTGGAAGAGAGTGGGAACACCCAGAATGACCTACAGGAAGTGGGGTACAAGACGGGGCTCAGTTGTTTCCTGTTGGCCCAGAGGCAGAGCCAGCGGACAGCGGCGGGCAGGGTCTTCTCAGGCCCACCTTCCTGGCTGACAGACTAAACATCAACACGCTGGAGAGGACGCTCAAGAGTCCCTTGGACAGCAAGCAGATCGCACCAGTCCACCCTAAAGGACATCCACCCTGGCTGGGCACTGAAGGCACTGACGCGGAAGCTTCAAGACTCCGGCGCCTGCTGCAGAGCCGACCCACAGAAACAGAGCCTGGTGCTGCCAAGACCGAGGGCAGGAGGAGCGGGAGGCAGAGGGTGAGGTGGTCGGATGGCGTCACCAACGTGACGGGCAGGAGTCTGAGCACACTCTGGGACCCAGACGGTGAAGGACAGGGAAGCCTGGGCTGCTGCCGTCCACGCGGCCACAGAGGCAGACGCGACTGAGCGACTGGACGCCAACCACAGAGGGAGCCCTGCTGCGGGTGCGCCGTGCGGACGAGGCGCTTGGAGAGACCGTCCTGGGCGAGCAGGCCGCTGGCCTCGCCTCACGTCGGCACAGTCCCCTCAGGGGACCTCCCACCACGCGCCCCCCGGGGCCCTCAAGGAAGCTCATCCCACGTTCTTAGAAAATCACTTGTTTGTAGGCGGTGCCAGCGGGTGCCAGCCTCGGCCCCGCCTGGCGCAGAGCGGCCAGCGCGCCCGGACCAGGGCCCCCCGCAGCCTCGCTCTCAGGAAGCGAAGCCAGCGGTGTTCCCGGGGCACCGGTTCCCAGCCCGGGACCCGCAGGCCGGCGTCCAGAGTCCAGGCTTCCAGAGCGGAGACGATCCATTCGTGCTGTCGCAGCCGCTCGGCCTTGCGGTGCTCATCACGACAGCCACGCTCGAAAGCCAGTGCGCTGGTTCCTACGCTGGAATGGCCTTCACAGCTCACGGCCACTGACTGTCCACCCCAGAACCTTCTGCTGGGGCCCTGGCAGCGCCCGGTCTCCACCCTCAAACCACCAGAAAAGACAGTGACCCTTCGAGGGCTCCGCCACGCGTGGGCTGGCTGGAGCGGCCTCGGGAAGGCTGGCATGATCGGCTGGCTCCAAGTGCTGCAAGGTGCCAGTGCGGGCTCCCCTGGTGGTCCAGTGGGTAAGGACACCGCCTTGCAGTGCAAGTGGCGCCAGTTCGATCACTGGCCCGGGAAGATCCCACGTGCCACGGAGCAGCTGGACCAATGGGTCCAACGACCGAGCTGGAGCTCCGGAGCACATGCGCCCAGAGCCGGTGCTCTGCAGCGAGAGAGGCCACTGCAATGGGAGGCCCACACAGGCCAGAGAACAAAGACAAATAAATGAAAGATCAACAGAAGTGGCCAAAAAAAAAAGATGCCAGTGCGTCCCGGGAGGTGCTTGGAGTGAGGAGGGCAGCTTGGGGGTACACCTCCTCCTGGCTGGTCTGGTTTCAGCGTGGCTGAGGACAGCGGAGCCTGGCGGGCTGCAGTCCAGAGGGCTGCACAGAGTTGGGCACGGGCCAAGCCACGCAGCATGCACACGCGCACGAGGGTGGGCACGTCTGTCTCCTGGGCACAGAGTTTGAGACTCTCAGTTCCCAAAAGGAAGAAACTCAGACCCAGGGCAGGCGCTGAGTCCTCAGAGCCGTCCCCGCCCGGCGCAGCCGCCTGAAACGGCTCTCGGCCAGGTCCCTGCGCTCGCGCCTTCCGAGAAGCGGAGGTGCTGGGGAGGGCGGGGCCCCCGTCGGGCCCGCCCCCGCCCAGGCCGTCGAGAAGCTGGTCAGCCCGCTGACCTGGCCCCTGGCGAGACAGCCTGGAATCGCGCCGTGGGAGACGATGACCGAGCCGAGGCGCGCGGAGGTCTCCGCGGACTGACTTCAGGGGAGAGGCATCCGGCGTCTAGACTGCGGCGGCTCGGGGACGCTGCGGGCGAGGCGGGGAGCGGAGGCGCCGCCGGGCGTGGCCGTGCTGCCCCCTGGCGGCCGCGGCTGCACGGGCGGCGGGCGGCGCGCGCGAGGGGGCGTGGGCTGCGAGCAAGCCGGGGCAGCGCGAAGGGGAGGCGGTGGAAGCCCTGCGTGGGCTGCGGGCAGGTGAGCGCCCCTGGGCCAGGAGGTCCCACGGACCCCCCGGGAGCCGGCGTCCTGGCCCTGTGACCGCTGAGAGCCTGGGAGGGCAGGGTGACTCACACCAGGCCCCCTGGTGTGCACCATCTGACCATCGAGGACTTTCCTCTCATCAAATCATCTTTCCAAGTGAGGAACGCAGGGACTCCCCGTGGGCACTGACTGCTGGCCTTGGAGCCAGGCCACTCTCTACGGGGGCCGTCCCGGGCTCCGTGGAGGTGCCTGGGGCCAGCTGGCCTGGGGGGGCCCTGGGAAGGGACAGTTTATAACTGCAGGCGTCTGAGGACGAACACCGGCCGGGTCGTTCCTGTACGTCCATTAAGACGTCGCTCACTGTTTAGAAGTGGACACTCTGCTGTGTGCCCTGAGGGGCCCTCAAGAAGCGGGCACTGGGTGTCCCCTCGGGTCCTGACGGTCACCCCAGAATGTGGCTCTTCCGGGCCGGGCGACGGTGAGCCCCGCCTGCCCCGCGCGGCCGCGGCAGGGGAATGCCCGTAGCCCCCGGCTCCTCTGTCCATAGCACTTCCCAGGCAAGGACCCTGGCGAGGGCGGCCACTGCCTCCTCAGGGGCTCTTCCCAGCCCAGGCATGCAACTGGCCTCTCTGCATCGCAGACTAAGCCACCGGGAGGCCCTTTGGGGGAGAGGGTGGGGATGCCAAAGCTGACAGGCCCTGTGGCCCCGAGAGGGCCAGGCAAGCGCTCGGGCGGCAGGGCGCGGAGTCGAGCGGCCCCGCGATCGGGCGGCTTCCATGGTGCCGGTGCCGCTGAGGAGCCGGCCTGCCTTCGTGCCGCAGCCCAGCTGTGGGACCTGCACCAGCCCCGTCCCGTCGGTCTGGGCTCGGAGGGGATTCGCGGGCACGGCCAGGGCGAGGCCCTGACTGCCCGTCCGCCGCCCCCCGCTCCCCAGGAGGAGCCTGGTGGAAACAGGCGGCCCCGCCCCACGGCGCCCTCCCCAGAGCCTCCCGGAAGCCCCAGGCCCGTCGCCGCCAAGCCGTCCGCTGACATCGCCGCGCAAGGCTGCAAGCCGTCGAGCCCCTGGGCGGCCACGAGAGGGCCACGAGGAACGGGGACGGGGCGTGAGGACAGTGGGCCTCCCTGGGCCCCAGGACCCCGGAGGACAGGGCCTGTCAGGCTGGGGGTGCAGGAGCTCCTGATAGGGCGAGAGTCCTGCAGACCCGGCCCAGAAAAGGCGCCACAGCGGCATCCGGGCATCACCCTGTGGGCCCAAGACCAGAACCTCCAGCTCTCGTGACTGGAAGGAGCCCGGCGACCGCGCCGGAGCGGGTCATGCCAGGGGGCTGTCCTGGACACGTGGGGTGTGGGGCAGCATCCCCCGCCTCACCTCTCGACGCCCGAGGCCCCCAGCCGTGACGCCCACCGATGGACCCCAGTGCGCCGTGCCCCCTGGGCAGGATGCGCCCCGACGGGACCACCCATCCTGGTCCAACAACAGAAATGACTCTGGAAGCAGCCGGTCAGCCCCTCTGCCCAGGGCCGGGTGTGAGGAGCGAGCGAGGCACCGTGGAGCCGCGGGGCCTGGGCTGCCGTGTGGACGCTGAGGCTCCTGGCCGCCCAGTCCCTGGAAAGCGCAGCTCCCAGCCCTTCTTGTTTCTGGGCCAAGAAGCCCAGCCGAGGCCACGCTGAGCTCCTGGCACGGCGGCCGCGGCCGCACCGACGGACCGAGGCCCGTTCCCGGCAGGCGCAGAGAACGCAGCCCAGCAGCCCCGGGCGGCGGGATCCCGCAGTGCTCTGGACGGCGCGGCCCTCACGCGGGGCGGTCGGGGCCATGTGTGCTTGTCCCGACTGGGGCGCCCCTGCCGGCCCGTGTGTGGAGGCCAGGGAGCTGCTCCAGGTCCCGCAGGGCCCTGGACGCCCCCGACAGAGGGAGGACCGCCCCAGTATCCACAGAGCCGAGGGGGAGACCCTGGGCTAATCACTGGGGAAAAAGCTGAGCCTGGCCGCTGCTCACGCTGACCCAGAGCAGCCTCCTGCTGGTCAGACGCACGAACCGGGGTGACCCCGCCTCTGGGAGCGGCCTGCCGCCCCTCCCACTGGAGTGGTGTGCCCCATTTGCACGCTGGGGGCAGAAGGGGGTGGGGAGAAGCCATGGCCGCAGGGGCTGGGCGAGGGGGCAGGGCCTGGACGACGCAGCCAGGGCTCCCGCAAGGCCACGGGAGAGCCCGGCCGCGCGCCACGTGCCACAGTCTGAAGGCTTCTCTGGGAGCAGAGCCGTCTTCCCCAGCCCCTCCTGGTCGGCCTGGCCCAGGGCACGGCCTCGGGGGAAGTAAACACGGCCGGGCGCCAAGGACAGAGGCCTGGCCTCGAGCGGGGACATCGCGGGGTCACGCCCAGGGACACGGCCCTGCCCGGGGAACGGGGGGAGCGGGGGGCCCCGAACAGCACCCCCGCCGCCTTCTGGCCTCGACCTCGGGGCTGAGCCAGCGCTGGTCCAGGGCTCCCCTTGCTTGCTTTAATGCTCAGGGCGATTTTGGGCAAGGGGTCTGAGGACTCTGTCCCCTGATCTTGCAGCTGACAGACAGGGAGTGCCCGAGGCCGCCCCTCTGTGAGCGCCACGTGGGCCGCCAAGGCCCTGGGGACGCGCAGGGCAGGGCGGGGATGGGTGGGAGAACCCGGGGCTGCAGGCATTGGAATTTGCAAACAGAACGGGACTGGGAATCCACGGAGTGCCAGCCTGGCTCTCAGCCCGCGTGTCCAGCCTGAGCAGGGTCAGGCTCAAAGTTCATTCCACACAGTTAGCACAAGGCCTCCCCCGGCACTGCTGACCTCAGAGCCGGGCACTCCCTGTGGGAGCACCTTGGCACCTTGGGGCACCTTGGGGCGCGGGGCAGCCCCACTCACCGGATACCGATGCCCCATCATGACGACCACAGACACCCCGGACGTGGGGCCGGGGAAGAAGCAACCCTGGTTGAGCCCCGCTGCCCGCGACGGGACGGGTCTCTTCGGGGAGGCTGGGCTGACCTGTGTCGGGGGCAAGCCTCACCGGCCACTGCAGCGCTGTCTTGGGGCTTGCAGCCGTGGGCTCCCATCGGTCTGATCAAAAGCACGAGGCCAGGGACCCCGGGGGGCTAATCACTGGGGAAAAAGCTGAGCCTGGCCGCTGCTCACGCTGACCCAGAGCAGCCTCCTGCTGGTCAGACGCACGAACCGGGGTGACCCCGCCTCTGGGAGCGGCCTGCCGCCCCTCCCACTGGAGTGGTGTGCCCCATTTGCACGCTGGGGCAGAAGGGGGTGGGGAGAAGCCATGGCCGCAGGGGCTGGGCGAGGGGGCAGGGCCTGGACGACGCAGCCAGGGCTCCCGCAAGGCCACGGGAGAGCCCGGCCGCGCGCCACGTGCCACAGTCTGAAGGCTTCTCTGGGAGCAGAGCCGTCTTCCCCAGCCCCTCCTGGTCGGCCTGGCCCAGGGCACGGCCTCGGGGGAAGTAAACACGGCCGGGCGCCAAGGACAGAGGCCTGGCCTCGAGCGGGGACATCGCGGGGTCACGCCCAGGGACACGGCCCTGCCCGGGGAACGGGGGGAGCGGGGGGCCCCGAACAGCACCCCCGCCGCCTTCTGGCCTCGACCTCGGGGCTGAGCCAGCGCTGGTCCAGGGCTCCCCTTGCTTGCTTTAATGCTCAGGGCGATTTTGGGCAAGGGGTCTGAGGACTCTGTCCCCTGATCTTGCAGCTGACAGACAGGGAGTGCCCGAGGCCGCCCCTCTGTGAGCGCCACGTGGGCCGCCAAGGCCCTGGGGACGCGCAGGGCAGGGCGGGGATGGGTGGGAGAACCCGGGGCTGCAGGCATTGGAATTTGCAAACAGAACGGGACTGGGAATCCACGGAGTGCCAGCCTGGCTCTCAGCCCGCGTGTCCAGCCTGAGCAGGGTCAGGCTCAAAGTTCATTCCACACAGTTAGCACAAGGCCTCCCCCGGCACTGCTGACCTCAGAGCCGGGCACTCCCTGTGGGAGCACCTTGGCACCTTGGGGCACCTTGGGGCGCGGGGCAGCCCCACTCACCGGATACCGATGCCCCATCATGACGACCACAGACACCCCGGACGTGGGGCCGGGGAAGAAGCAACCCTGGTTGAGCCCCGCTGCCCGCGACGGGACGGGTCTCTTCGGGGAGGCTGGGCTGACCTGTGTCGGGGTCAAGCCTCACCGGCCACTGCAGCGCTGTCTTGGGGGCTTGCGAGCCGTGGGCTCCCATCGGTCTGATCAAAAGCACGAGGCCAGGGACCCCCCCGGCGGTCGGGGGCTAGGAATCCACGCTACAATGCAAGGGGCGCGCGTTCCATCCCTGGTTGGGGGACTAAGACCCCACGTGCCCTGGGCCAGCGAAGCCCGCCCACCACAACTCCTGAGCCCACGCGCCGCACCTAGAGAGAAGCCCGCATCACCGGGAGCAACCAAGACCAGACACAGCCAAATAAATAAATAAATACTATTTTTTAAAAATAAGCAGGAGACCAGCCTGGAGAGAGGGCCGTTCTCTAGAACACCTGGCCGTCGGGACTGTCCGCGGCCTGCCCACGGCTTCCCAGCTCCTGCCTGCAAGCCCCCGCCTCCAGGGAGCCCTCGGGGCTCCTTCCCCTTCAGCACCCGCTTCCTGCCCAGCTCTGGTCGGTTAGCGTGGGTGCGGATTCCTCAGAGGCCTCCCCGGAGCCGGGCTCTCACCCAGCTCCCCCTGCCCAGCAGCTTCCGTGGATTCCTCCTCCTGCCCTTCCTACGTGCCCGGCGCCCGGGCCAGCGCCGTCTTGGAGGGTGGGGCTTCAGGCCTGGACTCACCACCCTGTCCAGCGCCTACAGTGGGCGCCGGCTGCTCCTCTGACCCCAGCCTGAACTGCCTCTCACTTCCCGGCCACCTTTCCTGACGGCGGCCTCACCTCTGACTGTGGCCAGAGCCCTCGCTGGGCCACACAGCTGCTCTGTTCTGTCCTGGTTTTACCCACAAACGTGCGCTTTGAAATACGCCGGGGCTCACAGAGAGGTTGCAAAGTCAGCACCGAGGGTGGTCCTTCCCGGAGCCCCCTTCCCGGGGCGCACCTGTCCCAGCCGGGCCAGGGACGGGGACGCGGCCTGCCGACTTCACTAGCTGGCCCGCCCCCGTGCCCTTTCTCTGCCCCAGGGTCCCACACTCTGCTCAGTGGTCACGCGTCCTCAGTGAGTTCCAGACTGACAGCCTCTGGGGTTTTCTCACTGTCTTCTCGCTAATTGTTTGTTTTGAAAAAAAAAAAGTTAACTTTCCATTTAAAAATGCCATCTAGGGTTGATTTCTGTTGTTTTAAAATGAATCGGTAACTATTTAAAATTTTCCTCAGTTTTAATTTTGAATCTGGTTAACTTTTAATAAATATAACCCAAAATTAAAAATAAAGAATCTCTTTGGGGAATTCCCTCGTGGTCCAGTGGTTAGGACCTGCTGGCCCTCTCACTGCTGAGGGCCAGGGTTCAGTCCCCCGTCAGGGAACTAAAACCCCCAAAGCCGTGCAGTACATTCAAAACTAAAATACTTCTTAATTAAACACACACACACACACACACACACACACACAAAACTCCTTGGAACGTAAAGGATTAAAAGCTTGGAGAACTTCCATCCTAGAGTAGGGTCAGTGAGTTCTGGCCCAAGGGCCACGTCTGGCCCTCGGCTTGTCCTCTGGCCCACGGCCACCCCGTCCCCGCAGGTATTGTCACTGGTGCTTTCAAGGTACGAGGGCAGGGGCCTCCTTGGTGGCGCAGCGGCAAAGAGCTCACCTGCCCATGCAGGAGACACGGGTTCCATCCCTGATGCGGGCAGATCCCACAGGCTGCAGAGCCACTGAGCCCGTGAGCCCCAACTGTGCAGCCTGTGCTCTAGAGCCTCGGAGCCGCAACGACCGAAGCCCGTGAGCCCTGGAGCCCGAGTTCCACAAGAGAAGTCACCGCCACAGGAAGCCCGCTCACCTCCACTAGAGAGGAGCCCCCACTCCCTGCAACGAGAGAAGAGCCTGTGGCAGCAGTGAAAACCCAGAAGAGCCAAAAATAAATAAGTAAATAAATTTAATTTAAAAAAAGAAACAGAAAAAGGGAAAAAAAACTCCCAGTCAAAAAAAAAAAAAAAAAAGATACAAGGGCAGAGCGGAGTCGCTGCAGCAGACACCTCGACCTGCAAACAGGAGAATACTGAAGGTCTGGCCCTTTACGGAAGGTTTGCTGCTGTTGACCTGTATTATAGCCAGTCTGTGGCAAGTGCTTGCTTAAAATCAGGCCAAAACCTTATCAGGGTGTGCAGCCCCCGGAGACATCAAATAGCATCAAAATGTAATCGAAAGCAAACACCCACCTGAGCGAGCCCTCACTGTCTTTTTTCCGTTTTAATTGTTTGTTTTGAAAAAAAGTTAACTTTCCATTTAAAAATGCCATCTAGGGTTGATTTCTGTTGTTTTAAAATGAATCGGTAACTATTTAAAATTTTCCTCAGTTTTAATTTTGAATCTGGTTAACTTTTAATAAATATAACCCAAAATTAAAAATAAAGAATCTCTTTGGGGAATTCCCTCGTGGTCCAGTGGTTAGGACCTGCTGGCCCTCTCACTGCTGAGGGCCAGGGTTCAGTCCCCCGTCAGGGAACTAAAACCCCCAAAGCCGTGCAGTACATTCAAAACTAAAATACTTCTTAATTAAACACACACACACACACACACACACACACACAAAACTCCTTGGAACGTAAAGGATTAAAAGCTTGGAGAACTTCCATCCTAGAGTAGGGTCAGTGAGTTCTGGCCCAAGGGCCACGTCTGGCCCTCGGCTTGTCCTCTGGCCCACGGCCACCCCGTCCCCGCAGGTATTGTCACTGGTGCTTTCAAGGTACGAGGGCAGGGGCCTCCTTGGTGGCGCAGCGGCAAAGAGCTCACCTGCCCATGCAGGAGACACGGGTTCCATCCCTGATGCGGGCAGATCCCACAGGCTGCAGAGCCACTGAGCCCGTGAGCCCCAACTGTGCAGCCTGTGCTCTAGAGCCTCGGAGCCGCAACGACCGAAGCCCGTGAGCCCTGGAGCCCGAGTTCCACAAGAGAAGTCACCGCCACAGGAAGCCCGCTCACCTCCACTAGAGAGGAGCCCCCACTCCCTGCAACGAGAGAAGAGCCTGTGGCAGCAGTGAAAACCCAGAAGAGCCAAAAATAAATAAGTAAATAAATTTAATTTAAAAAAAGAAACAGAAAAAGGGAAAAAAAACTCCCAGTCAAAAAAAAAAAAAAAAAAGATACAAGGGCAGAGCGGAGTCGCTGCAGCAGACACCTCGACCTGCAAACAGGAGAATACTGAAGGTCTGGCCCTTTACGGAAGGTTTGCTGCTGTTGACCTGTATTATAGCCAGTCTGTGGCAAGTGCTTGCTTAAAATCAGGCCAAAACCTTATCAGGGTGTGCAGCCCCCGGAGACATCAAATAGCATCAAAATGTAATCGAAAGCAAACACCCACCTGAGCGAGCCCTCAGCCACGAGGAGGAGGGAGGCCCTGGGAACCTGCCGCACGCGGAGGCCCCGAGAACAGGGCGCTCCCGGAGAGAGGCGGAGCCAGAGGGACACACGGGGTGCGACACCGCGGATGGGAAACGTCCGGAACAGAACGATCCGCAGACACAGAGAGTGTGCCTGCTTCTCAGGGGCTGGGGAGAGGGGAGGGGTGACCGCTGAGAGGGACGGAGCGCCTCTTGGGGGGATGGAATGTTCTGGAATTAGCGAGTGGCGGCTGTTGCACAACTGGCACGAAAACCCAGTGAAGTGTGCACTTGAAAGGGTGGCTTGCACGGTGCGTGACCCACGTGTCAGTGAAGGAAGGAGAGCCCACAGGCCTGGGCCCCGGCTGCAGGACGCCGTCCTGTCCCATCTCCTATGTGCCTGGCCTCTCCCCTGCTGCCCAACCTTGCGGACCCCTCAGACACCGTCTCACCCGCCCCCCTGCTGCACCCCAGGGCAGGGCCTGGGGCACCCCAAGGGGCGGCTCTTGCTGCAAGATCCACACAGTATGAAGGCGGAGGAAAAGTCAGTCGTTTCCCCTCGAAGCCAACTGCAAAGATCTCAGGCAAGAATCCAACATTTTCAAGCGATTCAGGCAAAAGAGATTTCAAGGCCATGTCCCCGCGGTGGGCGGGATCCTGGGACCCTGTCGCCAGCCTCACTGGGGGACCCCGGTGTGTCCTCGGGCCACCACCACGCCGACGGGGCAGCCAGCAGACGGCAGGGCACAGCCTGGCGGGGCGGAGGGGGTAGCCTGGCGAGCAGTGAAACCCAGAAGAGCCAAAAATAAATAAGTAAATAAATTTAATTTAAAAAGAAACAAAAAAAGGAAAAAAAAACCCCAAGAAAAAAAAAAAAAAAAAAAAGATACAAGGGCAGAGCGGAGTCGCTGCAGCAGACACCTCGACCTGCAAACAGGAGAATACTGAAGGTCTGGCCCTTTACGGAAGGTTTGCTGCTGTTGACCTGTATTATAGCCAGTCTGTGGCAAGTGCTTGCTTAAAATCAGGCCAAAACCTTATCAGGGTGTGCAGCCCCCGGAGACATCAAATAGCATCAAAATGTAATCGAAAGCAAACACCCACCTGAGCGAGCCCTCAGCCACGAGGAGGAGGGAGGCCCTGGGAACCTGCCGCACGCGGAGGCCCCGAGAACAGGGCGCTCCCGGAGAGAGGCGGAGCCAGAGGGACACACGGGGTGCGACACCGCGGATGGGAAACGTCCGGAACAGAACGATCCGCAGACACAGAGAGTGTGCCTGCTTCTCAGGGGCTGGGGAGAGGGGAGGGGTGACCGCTGAGAGGGACGGAGCGCCTCTTGGGGGGATGGAATGTTCTGGAATTAGCGAGTGGCGGCTGTTGCACAACTGGCACGAAAACCCAGTGAAGTGTGCACTTGAAAGGGTGGCTTGCACGGTGCGTGACCCACGTGTCAGTGAAGGAAGGAGAGCCCACAGGCCTGGGCCCCGGCTGCAGGACGCCGTCCTGTCCCATCTCCTATGTGCCTGGCCTCTCCACTGCTGCCCAACCTTGCGGACCCCTCAGACACCGTCTCACCCGCCCCCCTGCTGCACCCCAGGGCAGGGCCTGGGGCACCCCAAGGGGCGGCTCTTGCTGCAAGATCCACACAGTATGAAGGCGGAGGAAAAGTCAGTCGTTTCCCCTCGAAGCCAACTGCAAAGATCTCAGGCAAGAATCCAACATTTTCAAGCGATTCAGGCAAAAGAGATTTCAAGGCCATGTCCCCGCGGTGGGCGGGATCCTGGGACCCTGTCGCCAGCCTCACTGGGGGACCCCGGTGTGTCCTCGGGCCACCACCACGCCGACGGGGCAGCCAGCAGACGGCAGGGCACAGCCTGGCGGGGCGGAGGTGCCGGCGTGAGTCCAGGCTGTCCGGCGACCTGGGGTGACCTCCTCCAGCCCTGTTTCAGAGGCGCAAAGGCTCCCCGCCGCCGCCGGCACACTCCAAGGGCGGAGATGACTTCGCGGCCAAGGGACTGGCTAGGGGCTGGCAACAGGCCCGTCCCTGGTGCCTTTCTTTGCTGCTGGCGCTTCTCCCCTTGGGTCCCCCCGCCCCCCGCCGTCTCTTACTGAGGTCCGCCCGGCTCCCCCGTGGCCGGCTGAGCAGTTCCCCTAAAATCCAAGCCTACCCAGTACCTCAGATAGTGGCTGCTTTGAACTGAACTGTGTTCCCCCCAATTCCTGTGCGAGGCCCTGACCCCCCGGACCTTGGGCTGTGAGTCTCTGGAGCTGCTGTTGCTGGCTTAGGCGCTACGCCATGCTCGACTCCTGCGACCCCCGGACCACAGCCCGCCAGGCTCCTCCGCCCGTGAGATTCTCCCGCAAGAATCCTGGAGTGGGCGGCTGTCTCCTTCTCCTCTGGGCTCCCTTTCTAAGGGCACTGATTTCACTCCCGGGAGCCCCACCCTCACCCCCTCCAATTCCAGGGACACTGGTTCGATCCCTGGTCTGGGAACTAGGATCCCACACGCCATGGAGCAACCGAGCCCACGCGTCACAACTGGAGTCTGAGAGTCAAGACTCAATGAAGAGCCCCGTGCCACAGCTACGACCCTCGGCAGTCAAACAAATTTTTTTTTTAAAAAAGACGAGGTCTTGAACATAATTATGCACGTGTGCTCACAGCAGCATAGCTCATGGCATCCAAAAGGTAGAACATCAAGGACAGATGAACAAACACGGACCCTCCACACCGTGGCAAACGAGGCAGCCGTAAAACAGAAGGGGTCCTGCCTGCTGCCACAGCCTGGACGGACGAGCCTTGAGGACGTGACGCGCGGTGAGAGAAGCGGGCACAGCAGGACACACACGGTCTGATTCCACTCACGGGAGGTCCCCGGGGAGTCAGACCAGAGAGACGGCCAGGAGCTGGAGGGGCCGGGGGCGGGGGCGGGGGCGGGGGACGGAGTCCGTGCTTCCTGCCGACAGAGCTTCCGCTGGGGGAGAAGAGAAGGTTCTGGAGACGACGCAGGGCTGCTGCACAGCAGGGGCAGTGCTCAGGGCCGTGAGCTGTGCACTGGGAAATGTTCAAGAGGGTGAAGGTTATGCCATGGGTGTTTCAACACACACACACACAGGCACAGACGCTCACGAGAGCCCGTGTGCGTCCTGCGTGTGCAGCACTGGATCCTGGGAGTAAGCACGGCCGTCCCGGTGCCCTCGCAGCAGGTGACCGTCCCCGGGTGGCACCTCCGCCGTCCCCCCAGCCCCAGGAGACGGCCGAGCACTTCTCAGTCCTGACAGAAGGGAGCAGGGGCCAGGCCCCCTGATGACTGCCAACAGCAGAGGGCAGGGCCGGCGGGCGGGCCGGGGGCCTGGCCCCGCAGCCCCGCCCGGGCTCCCGGGCTGTTTACTGAGCTTGGAAGGATCCACTCCCGGCCGGGCTGTCCCTGCCCCGAGGACAGGAAAACAAGGTCAGCTCAGGACAGGGAAGCACCGCGCCGGTGGCGGGCCTTCCCAGTGGACGGTGGACCCCTGGTGGCCACCCCTCGGGAGCACAGGCTCTGGGCCAGGGGCGGCTCTGTCCTCACGGCTCTCCTCGGCGGAGCGGAAGCGCCCTGGGCGGGGAGCAGGGGCCAGGGCTCGCCACCAGCTGGCTGAAGGGCCTGGGGTCCCTCACTCAGGCTCAGGTCTCCACGGGGAACAGAGAGGCCAGACGCCCCGGACGTCTTCAGGAAGAAGGAAGTCAGAGCCCAGAGAAGGGAGGAGTGCGGAGCTCGGGCAGGAGACCCTGGACAGCGGGGGACGGGACACATTCCTGTCCCTCCACGGCTCTCCCCGCGGTGCCTGGGGACGTGGGCTGCAGAGCTGACGCCCTCACCCTGTCGGCAGCAGCCCGGGCGGCCGGGCTGCCATCACCCCGATCTACCAACGGGGGGCCGAGGCTGGGAGCAGACGCCTGCCTGACCGGGGTCTCAGCTGGGAGGCCCTGCTCCCCAGGCCTGGCTCCAGCGCCCTCCCCAACCATCAAACACTGTAGAAATGGCCCTGAAGCTCCCCGGGCCTCTGCCCACTGCCGCTGGGGCACCGGGGCCTGCCCGCCTTCTCTGTGCCTCGGCTTCCTGGTCTGGAAGAGAAGGGGACAAGCTGTCGTCATGAGTGGGGCTGGAGCCCTCCGTGGCTCCCTACTGCCCTCGGGATGAAGCAGTCGCTGCTGGCGGCCGCCTCGCTCCCTCCCCTCGCGCCCCTGCCCACCGTCCTGGGAGCAGCCTTTGGGTCTCCAAACCACTCCCACCCGGAGGCTCTCTTCCCCCACCCACTGCAGGGCTTCCTCAGCCTCCGCAGACACCACTTCCTCCAGGAAGGCCTCCCTGCCTGAAGCCCTGGAGGAGGGAACACCCGCCGTCGCCCCCGGGCCGTGCTGCCATCATCAGCCCGCTCACCCAGGATCTCGACTATCCCCCCGGCACATCTTAGGACTGGGGGGGTCTGGTGTTCCGCTGAGGGGCCCTCGGCCCTGCCCCTCGGCCCTGGGACACAGAAGACCTGGTCGATGGTTTGCCAGGGGTGTCGGCGGGGGAGGCCACCTCCCTTCCCGTCCACCTGCGTGCCTGCGCCCCGCCTGCAGCCCCCGCCCACGCTGAGGAGCCAGCCGCCGGCAGCCCAGCTCTCGGGCCACCAGGCCACCTGGCTCTTGTGATGCCCGCGGGCAGAGGGCCCTGGCTCCGCGCTCGCCTCTCACCTGGACGGAGCTGCGACTCAGTGGGATGTTCATCAAGGGGCCGGGGACAGTGCGTCCTGTTCCCGGAGGCTAGCGAGCTCAGGCCTCGGCGTGGCCAGGCCTCGGCCGGGGACCACCGCGTGGGACCGCGTGGGGCGGGGCCTCCACCACGTCACCAGCCTGGTCACAGGCTCAGCTCTCCACTCGGGCCAGGTCACCAGCCCTGGTCACAGGCTCAGCTCTCCACTCGGGCCAGGTCACCAGCCCTGGTCACAGGCTCAGCTCTCCACTCGGGCCAGGTGCTGCCTCCCCGGCCTCCTCCTTCCCTTCTCCCACTCACTCGCTAAACACCTGGCCGGGCGGTCAAGCAAGACCCCTGACCTGAGGGAGCTTACGGTCCGGCCCGAGGGACGCACGCCCCTGATCTGAGTGTCCCAGAACAGTCACTGGGGCGACCCCGCCTCGCCCCGCTGCAGCCTCCCCTCTGTGAGGTGAAGCTGGCCGTCTCCACCGGCAGGGCCAGGAGCGCGGGGAGGCAGCGGGGCAGGCGCAGCCACCACCACAGGCTCCGGAGCGACGCCCCCGGTCGTCCCCTGCTGCTCCGCCAGAAACCTGGGGCTCAGCGGCCCCTCAGCGTGGGGTCTCAAACGCCTGAAACCCAGGGGCGGCGGCCCAGCCCTTGTCTAGGAGCACAGGGCCCCCTTCCAGGCTCGACGGGTGGTCAGAGTGGAGGGTGGGGAGCTGGGCGGGGCGCTCTCAGCTCCGAGCCCATGGCCTCCCCCGGGCAGCACACGACGCAGCCCGGCTGTCTGCCTGTTTCAAAGCCAGCAGGAGACCAGCCGCTGCTGCTCTGGTCTCTCTCTCCCTCTTTATTGTGGTAAAAAGCAATTTACCATTTAAACCATTTCTAAGAGCACGGCTCTGGGCGTAAGCACATCCGCATTGCTGTGTGGTCATCTGGACCACCATCCAGAACTTTCTCATCTTCCCAACGGAAATTCTGTCCCCATGACACACGGACTCCCCACCCCCTCCCCAGCCCCGGCCCCACCGTCTCCTTCCTGCATCCGGGGCTGTCCTTCCTCTAGACCTGCTTCTGGTCTCTCGCGAGGGCTCGTCTGACTGGGTCAGGCCCACCCAGACAAGCCCCCGGGAGGAAGCCCAGAGTCCGCAGACCAGGGGTCTCCTTTACACCTGCCAAGTCCCCATGGCCGCATCATGTGCGCCTCGCCACGGCGGGGATCCCACCCACTCCAGGCCCGGGGTGTGGACACCAGGGGCGCGGGGCGCGGGCGCCGCCTTCGAACCCCCCTCCCAAGGGGGTGCGCAGGCGCGGGGGTGCTGCCAGCACACGGGCTCCCGGCAGAAAGCAGCACACGAGCCCACGCCCACCCCAGCACAGGGACGACGACGCGAGGCGCCCACAGGACCGCAGAGGCCTCTGGAAGAGGGTGAGGCGGCCTCGACTCCAACATTGGGGTGCCTCGGCGGCCGCGGAGCCAGGCAGACAGGGAGGACGGGGGTGAGGTGGCTCTCACCCCCGGAGAGCACTGGGGTCTCTCAGGACAGCTCCCGGCCCTCCTGGTCACCCCTCCCTCCCAGGATCCGCACAGGGGGCGCTTGGCGGCCCCCCGGCGGGTGCCAGGAGTGCAGTGGGCACCGAGGGCCCAGCTCTGCGCTCAGAAGCGGACGCGAGTCGCCTGGGGCGCCCTTTCCGTGAGGGTGCATCTGGATTTGAACCTCAGACTTTGGTGCTGGGAGCTCCCCCAGACTGGCAGAACCCCTCAAGGGAATAAGCCCACGGAAAAGGCCGGCTGGCTAGCGAGGTGCAGACAAGATGCCGCAGAGCTGGGCCTGCCCGCGGAGCCAGCGCCACCCGCGGCCAGAGCCCTGGCCCCCGCGCCCTCAGGCCGGAAGCCCTCTCCCCGCTCTGCAGACTGGCCATGGCCCTGGACGCCTCCCAAGTCAGCCAAGCAGAATCTGCCTGTGCGCCGGAGGGCGGGGCCTGCACACGCGTGCACACACACACTCTCACGCAGCCCCACATCACCTCTGTAGTTAGTGATGGGAGACGGGGCCGCTGGAGGGAGCCGGGGAGAGAGGGCGTGGGGCCCCTCGGTGTGTTTTCTGCAGCTCCCTATGAATCCCAGCCGGCTCCGCAGTGAAGAATCCACCTGCCGATCCAGGGCTCGCCAGAGGCTCAGGTTTGCTCCCTGGGTCAGGAAACGGAGAATCCCTGGACAGAGGAGCCCGGAGTCACCAGAGAGTTGGGTGCAGCTCTCACCGAGAGCTGAGCACAGACGCATGAATCTGGAATTATTTCAAATTAAAGTTGCTGTTGTTGTTTAATTTGAGGCGAGGGGACTTCCCTGGCGGAAGTGGTTGGGGTTCCGAGCTTCCACTGCGAGGAGTGCGGGCTCAGTCGCTGGATGTGGAGCCAAGACCCGGTAAGCTGAGACGTGCAGCAGAAAACAAAACAAAAACAAAACACCAGTGAACTCATGGGCGTGTCCAGGTGTGACTGGGACACCAAGGCCTGCCTTCTGGGAGCACTGCCTTTCCAGAGCCCTGACCCGCCTGCGTGCCTCCCGCGGGGACGGGGCGGGTGCAGAGGTCCTGCACGCCCGGGGCAGGCTCTGCACGCCGTATCTGCAGGGATCAGAACCCCTTCTCCCCCTTCGTGGCCAGAAGGAGCCTCGGTCTCCACACACCTGGCCCCCCGGGCACCAAGCCCCAGGTGTGCGCAGGCCTTTGAAAGTGATGCCATTCCCCTGATCGGGGGATTTTGCGCAAGGAAGGGATTCCAGGGTGCAGTTAATGTCCCAAGTGAGGGCTGCCCTTGTGGTCCAGTGGTTAAACCTCTGCTTTCCAATGCAGGGGGCGTGGGTTTGATCCCGGTCAGGGAACTAAGACTCCACATGCTGTGTGACACAGCCAGTAAATAAACAAATAGAGTATCTTTGATGTTAATTTTTCATTTAAACACTTCCTTCTCTGCAGTCAGCCTCTGTGTTTCTCCTGTCTTCTAACTTTCTCAAGGCTTTCAATGGCTAAGTCAAAGATCTCTCCTGGTGATATTACACTGCACTTGAATATATGGAAGTTATTTTCAAATATCTTTTGATATTGATCTCTAATATAATCTCACAGTGATAAGAGACTGTCTAATTTTAATACCTTTAGACCATGAAAATTTTGCACCTTCTGTCCCTGGATAGGTTCCAGTGTCTCTTATTTATAGTCTTTGGGAACTTGAATAGAATTTGTATCCTGCTGAAGGGTGAAACCTCGATAAATCTTCATCATGTTGAATTGGTTCAGAGGGCTTTCCGGGTCTACTATATCCTTCCGCCTCTCTGTATATTCATTTTACTCATTTCTGAGACTTTGATATTGAAACTCCAACTAAAAATTTATCGACTTAAAAAATAATTGTTAGGACTTCCTTGGCAGTCCAGGGTTAAAAATCCACCTTGGCGGGCTTCCCTGGTGGTCCAGTGAGTAAAGAGTCTGCCTTGTAGGGTAAGGGGCACCAGTTTGATCCCTGGCCCGAGAGGATCCCACGTGCCGCGGAGCTGGACCAGTGTGTCCAGTTACAAGCCAGTGCTCTGGAGCGCATGCGCCCGGAGCCGGTGCTCTGCAGTGAGAGGCCACTGCGATGGGAGGCCCACATGGGCCAAAGAATAAAAAGGTGGATGAAAATAAATATAAATAAAACAGGCATGATAGGGAAAAGAATAAAAAAGCTAAACATCCACCTTGCAATGTGGGGAACATGGGTTCAATGCCTGGTCAGGGAACAAAGACCCCACATGCCTTGAAGCAACTAAGCCCATGCACCACAGCCGAGGCCCGAGACCGTCAAGAAAATAAATAAATACTTAAAATAGTAACTGTCACATATGGTGGAACTACATGTAACCTTGTTCTGTATTTTCCGAGACTCCTATAAATGTGTTCTCATGCTTCCATAATTTAAACAAGAAAGAGAAAAAATAAAAATAAAGGCCCACGTCAGTTGACTTTGAGTTAATCAGAAGGACGCGCAGGTGAGCCTGACCTCAACAGGCGCCGCCCCAAGGACAGGACCCTTCCTGCAGTGACTGGAGGGATGAGGCCCCCGGGGGAGACCACGCGACCAGGCCAGGGCCTCCCAGAGCTGAGAGCCATCCCCAGGGGGCACCCGGGCCTGACGACAGAAAGGAACCGCCTGGGCAAACCTGGAAACGGTGCCCCGTCGAGCCTCTGGAGGGAACTCAGCCCGGGCCAGGCCCAGCGAGACCCTGAGCAGACAGGAGAGACGGGGCGGCGTCAGCGGCGTAGGGCCGGGTCCACGGCAGCGGCGGGCTAGTCCCTGCGAGCTGGGCTGGCCGAGCAGAGGGCTGCGGTGCTGCGGTCACGCCTCATCCCCGCAGGGAAGCTCCACCCACTCAAGGCACCCAAGGGCTCGGGAGCTGGGAGCCAGGAACCCTAGCTGACATCCTAAATAGGTGTATTTATTGTAAGTCTCAACACGCCCCCCAAAGGCTCCACCTCCACACTGAGGGGAAGGCTGCCTTAGCATTTTAATTTGGCGGGACACCTGTGGCGGTTAGAAGCAAGATCCCGACACCCCAGGCCCCTGGGACCCTGCATCGGGGGCACCTGGGGAAGCCCCGCCCCACCCTGCCCGCAGCTCCTGAGCTCCTCCCCAGCCGGGCCCCCCCAGGCCACGCCGCAGTCCTCGGGGGCACACCGGCCCACGCACACTGAACCAGGAGCTTCCGCACGCAGGCGCGCGGGGGAGAGCCGTGGGCCTGGTGCAGGGCCGTCTGCCCACCCCAAGAGGGAAGCAGGAGGGGACGGACAAGAGGAAGAGTCACATCCTCAGGGCGCCCCGGCTCCGAGCTGGGTCTGCGGCCACTGGGGGAGCACGGGCCCTGGGGCGTGGGGGCTCCCCCGACTCGCCCCCAAAACAGACTCCTCTTGAGCCCTCCGCGGCCCCCTGTCCCTTGCCCCACCTTAGCGCGCGTGAGTGTCCCCCGTGTGTGTTCTGAGTCAAAGGAGGCCTTGAGCCTGCGGCTATCGATGACCCACCACGTGTGCATCATCCCTACTCTGAGGGAGGCTGGCCCTCCACCCAGCCGCTGCCTAGCAACGCGCCCACCCTTGGGATGCGGGTGTCGGCGCGGTGGCTGCCGCCTGGGGCGGGCCGGTGCTCACTGCCCCCGCGGGAGGGAGGCCGGCTCTGCGGGGTCAGACCTGAGCCGCTGCCGCGGGAAGTCCAAGCTGGTCCGGTCAGGAGGCAGCACTAGTCAACGCGCGAGGGGGCTCGCCCGCAGGGCGCGCAGGAGCGGGAGTGACGCCGGTTCATCCCGGGAGCAGGAATCTTGGGAAGCAGGGTCCACACCCACCACCCCGGCGGGGCGCCGCTGGCACAGGCCGGGACATGCTCAGGGGGCCGTCCAGGACTCTGGGGGCGGGGGGCAGACCCCCAGGCTCTCACCCATCGGATGACAGGACCCCCTCCAGTCATGGCAGCCCCGGCATCCCAGGACGTCGCCCGGGGTCCCACGGGCGCAGGATCACCGGGTGAAGCCCCACGGCAGGGGCCGAGGTCGCGTCTGAGACCCCCGCCGCCGTGGGACGCACCCTAGGGCCTGCTCTCCCCAAGATTCCAGAATCAGAGCCGTGGAATGCAAGGCCCTGGGGGCACTCCGAGTCCTGCGGGCTGCAGTGGGGGCGCCCGCGGCCGTTTCTGCGCGGGGACCTCGTCCTTTCGTAGGCGGGGAGGGCGGCGGCTCCCCGCGACCTGGCGCCGGCGACACGTGCCCTTCCGCCCGCAGAGCGCCGTAAGGCCTCAACGGCCTGTCTTGGCAGCTCTTTCGGGAGAACAGCTTGTCCGCGGGGAGAGCTGATAACCGCGCGCATTTCAACACACCTCTGAGCCGGGACCAACCAGGAGAAGAAAGGCGCCCTGACCCGCGCGCTGGGCTGGAGTTTGCCCCCCACTCGAGGGCCAGCCTCTGGAGATAAAAGATCCGGGAGGCGCTTTCCGCTGAAATGCGCACAAGCTCCGGAAGAACAGGGGGGCTGATGGGCGCGCCTCCGCTCCCGGGGGTCCCCGAGCAATGCCTCCTCGCCCCGGCAGGAGGGCTGGTGGAAGGCTGGAGGAATCCTGCTCAGCTAGGAATAACCACCACGTCCTTCCCAGAGCCTCTCATTTCCACCTGAGCCCCCTCTGGGGAGCTCAGTGGCCACCCGGGATTTGCGACGACCGTAGCGGAAAGCGCAGCTCCGGCTGAAAGGCCAGTGGCCCCTATTCCACAGGGACACCCAGCGCCAGCAAGGCCCCCGCCCAGACTCATGCTGGGCCCTTCCCTGAGGCAGAACCAGCCGGCTGTGGTCCTGGCCCCCGGAGCTCCCGCACCTAGGGGAGAACCACCCAGTCTGGGGAGGGGGCCACCAAATCCAGCGACAGGATGAGGAACGCGTGGGCAGGGGCCCCTGTGAGACACCGGTGAGGCCGGGGGCCATCCGTGTGGGCTGAGTGGTCACCCTGGGGGCTCCTGCATGGGGGGCAGGGAGGCTGCTCCACCCCTACAGCGCCCAGAGCCAGGCCGGCGCCCCACGTCGGAGTGACCCGCTGGACGTCAGCAGGGTGGATGGAGTGGGGCGCAGAGGGGCCCCCGGTTTTCACTGGAACATTCACCCTGTGCCCTGGCGTCCCCAGGAGCCCGCCCTGGGCTGACACGCCTAGGGGTGGAGGCACTCTTTGGCAGTGTCGCCGCACCTCTGGCCAGGCTGGGCGGCCACTGCCCAGGTGACACGTTCCCGACCGTGCCGCAGAGGGGCACTGGGGAGCTTCCACAGCCGGGAGAGCCGAGGGGGCCGGGACGGCGGCTGGCGCTCAGGTGAGTCCCAGAGGAGGGGCTTCATGAGGCCGGCCTGGGAGCACCCGACCCCCCGACCCTGCCCCAGGGCCCCCCAGCCAGCTCCAGGTGGCAGGGGAGGGCGCCACTTGCCGCCACGGAAGCAAGAGACGGTCCTCCCAGCAGGACGCCCACCCCCGCCCTCTGGCCCTCGCTCCCTGGTCCAGGCTCTGCTCCAGCCACTGGGGGTGCCAGGCCCAGGGCTGGCGTCTGGGGGTGCCGGGGCCCTGAGCCCTCCCGGGTCAGAGAGCCTGCGCGTCCCGCCTCCCTCCTACACTCTGTGAAGCGGAGGCCCTCAGAGCAGGGTGGCTGCGGACTGCGCGTTGAACCAGAACGTCGTGGAAAGTGTAGCCAGGGGCTCAGAGGGCTCCACCAGGGCAGAGAGGTTGACTCAAGGAGCTGGGGCTCAGGTGCACCCCTGCACCGCCGTCCTCTGGGTCCCCGCCGGCCTGCTGGAGCCCTCATGGGCCTTTACTGCCCCCTCGTGGCCACCGGTGGGAACCACAGCACTCGGGGACGCCCCAGCCCCAGCCCCAGCTCCCTCTTCCAGCCCTGGGTCCGCAGAGATTCAGGACAGCACATCAGGGGCTGTCGCCAAGATGGACGGGCGGCCCTTGCTCGGTGATGCCCCGTCTCCCTGGGACAGGCAGTGGCCCAGATGTCCGCACCCCACACCATAGGGACCTGGCAAACAGAGGTGACGAGTGACGATGACACTAACAGGCAATCAGGAAACGCCTGCACTCCACCCGCCGGCAGGAGAGACGTCTCCCTTGGGGCAAAGACCCCCTGAAGGCTGGCCGCGTGTACCAGCTCTGGGGGGATTTCTGTCTCTCCCAACAGCCTGTCCCCTGGTCACGGCTGACCAGAGTCCCCCGGTCGTGCAGCCGTCGTGGACACTGTGCGGTGTGGCGCGGCCTCCCGGTGTGACGACCACAGACGGCCCCAGCACGGCCCGCGTCCCCTGGAGGGAGCGGGGGTCAGGATCACCCCGAGGAGACCTAGCACAGCCGACGTCACGCAGCTCAGTGCGGAAGCATCGAACGCCCTAAGCGGAGAGCCGAGGGGGCCGGGACGGCGGCTGGCGCTCAGGTGAGTCCCAGAGGAGGGGCTTCATGAGGCCGGCCTGGGAGCACCCGACCCCCCGACCCTGCCCCAGGGCCCCCCAGCCAGCTCCAGGTGGCAGGGGAGGGCGCCACTTGCCGCCACGGAAGCAAGAGACGGTCCTCCCAGCAGGACGCCCACCCCCGCCCTCTGGCCCTCGCTCCCTGGTCCAGGCTCTGCTCCAGCCACTGGGGGTGCCAGGCCCAGGGCTGGCGTCTGGGGGGGCCGGGGCCCTGAGCCCTCCCGGGTCAGAGAGCCTGCGCGTCCCGCCTCCCTCCTACACTCTGTGAAGCGGAGGCCCTCAGAGCAGGGTGGCTGCGGACTGCGCGTTGAACCAGAACGTCGTGGAAAGTGTAGCCAGGGGCTCAGAGGGCTCCACCAGGGCAGAGAGGTTGACTCAAGGAGCTGGGGCTCAGGTGCACCCCTGCACCGCCGTCCTCTGGGTCCCCGCCGGCCTGCTGGAGCCCTCATGGGCCTTTACTGCCCCCTCGTGGCCACCGGTGGGAACCACAGCACTCGGGGACGCCCCAGCCCCAGCCCCAGCTCCCTCTTCCAGCCCTGGGTCCGCAGAGATTCAGGACAGCACATCAGGGGCTGTCGCCAAGATGGACGGGCGGCCCTTGCTCGGTGATGCCCCGTCTCCCTGGGACAGGCAGTGGCCCAGATGTCCGCACCCCACACCATAGGGACCTGGCAAACAGAGGTGACGAGTGACGATGACACTAACAGGCAATCAGGAAACGCCTGCACTCCACCCGCCGGCAGGAGAGACGTCTCCCTTGGGGCAAAGACCCCCTGAAGGCTGGCCGCGTGTACCAGCTCTGGGGGGATTTCTGTCTCTCCCAACAGCCTGTCCCCTGGTCACGGCTGACCAGAGTCCCCCGGTCGTGCAGCCGTCGTGGACACTGTGCGGTGTGGCGCGGCCTCCCGGTGTGACGACCACAGACGGCCCCCAGCACGGCCCGCGTCCCCTGGAGGGAGCGGGGGGTCAGGATCACCCCCGAGGGGAGACCTAGCACAGCCGAACGTCACGCAGCTCAGTGCCGGAAGCATCGAACGCACACCTGGAGACCAGCAGGTGGATCGCGTGTTCATGATCTCGACAGGTGAGATGACCCCACAGAATACAGACGGGTGTGCACGGAGCTTCCGATCCCCCGACGGCAACGGGCACCGTGAGCCCCGTGTGCAGACGCACCCTGAGAAACACCCACAGTGGACGGCGTCCTGACGGGACGTGGGGAGAGCTGGAACGCCACCATGGCAGAAGCCCCGGGAGAGGCCGCGGAGAGGAGGCCAGGCCAGGAGCTAAACGGTCCCGGCTGGTCGGCTTGGCCAGGATGTAAAGCTGGACCTGAGAGGGCGGAGAAACACGCCCTGGAATGGAAATGGGTGAGTTTCCGGAGTGGGGGGTAGTTGTGGATGAAAGTCAAAACGCAAATGAGAGTCACCTGACTTAAAGTCACAGACAGGGCGAACCTACTTCCAGGAATTTACCCCAAACAACAACAAACCAAGGCGAAACAAAGCTTGCACAAGGACCTCCATCCCCGAATGCAGCAAAATTTAGAAAGAGAGAAAGAAAAGAAAAACACTACAAAGAAAATGAACACCCTCAAAGAAAAAAAAGAAAAAAAAAAGCCCACCATCAGATCAGTTAAATCAACTATAAATTTTTGTTTTAAAGAAATAAACTATAATTCAAATAATAACGTCTTGGGCTTTCTTCGTGGCTCAGTGGTAAAGAATCTGCCTGCCAGTGCAGGGAACGCGGGTTCGATCCCTGGTTCCGGAATGAGAGCAACTAAGCCTGTGCAGCACAGCGACTGAGCCCGGCTCTGCGCGGCGAGCAGCCCACGCACCACAGCCAGAGAGCAGCCCTCACGGCCGTGACGCCCCCGCGGAGCCAGCACTACCTGAATAAGCACCTTTAAAAAAGCAGTCGTGCCTTAGAACGGCTATTTATTAGGGAAAAAAATAAAACAGATATCAAGGTCCTACTGTAGAGGACAGGAAATCACAGTCAATATCCTGTGATCAATCACAATGGAAAACATGAAAAAAGAACACGTATATACATGTAACCGAGCCACGTCGCGGCACAGCAGAAATGAACACATCGCACATCAACTGTGCTTCCGTAAAACAAATTCTTAAAAAGGAGAGAAAGTGTCATTCGTCTATAAAACGGAATGTCAGGCCGCGTCAGGGAGGAAGCTGGAAACCTAGGCTGACGCGTGAGGGAAGACGCCCGTCAAGGGAGGTGGCACATCCGAGCGAACCCTGCTCACCTGAACTCCCGCGTGCGAGGATGATTCAGAGATCTGGGAGGACGCTCCCCGAGGTGTGGGCAGTGGTGCCCGCCGCACGGGGGTCCGGGGGGTCTCGTCTCTCCTCTTCCGCGTCCAGTTTCTTTTCTCGCTTGGTTGGTCAGACCCTAACGCGCTGGGGCGGGGGGGAGGGGTCCCTCGTCTCTCATGCTGCCCCCTCGCCCGGCTCCAGGAGTCCTCCGCCCCCGCTCGGTGGCTCTGTGCACCGCTAACCCCGCGCGCCTGTGCGGGGGCAGAGCCTGAACACCCCAGAGGCCCCAGCTCCAACCTCGCCCTGGTCTCTGCGGGCACAGCCCCCTCCCAGGCTGAGCTAAAGCAGGTCTTTCAACGTTATTGAGATTCGCTCTGCACGTCCCCCAGTCGGACGGGTGGCAGCGCACAACTCGAAGATTCGTCCGGCCGTTCCCCCCGCGGCTCAATGCCCCGGCCCCGCAGCTCCGGACCCTTCCGTCGGCGCTGCAAGATGTCTGGCGCCCAAACAGAGTCCACCCCACGCCCGCCCCGGCCCTGGCAGCCCCCAGTCACCTTTCCGACCCTGCAGACGTGCCTTTTCTGGGGATCTCACCTAGATGGAATCATAGGGTGGGCTGTCTTTGGGGTCTGCCTTCTCGTCTGATGTTTTTTAAAATTTTACACACGCACTGGATGAGAACGCATGTTATAAAGACGTCAGATCCCCCTCAAATTCATTAAGGATGGAATACAGCCTGACCAAAGATCCATCAGAACTTTTGTTACAAACAGGACGTGGATTCTCAAGACGGCTGGACCCTGCCTGGCGATGAGAGTCAATGGCCGGGCAGGGCGCCGGACGCCACGGGGCCGCCTCGTTCTTCCCCCTGCTACTCCGTCTCCCTGCGTCACAAACGACACCCCAAGTCCTCCTGGGAGCAGGACCAGAGACAGGCAAAGGCCTGACAGCCGAGAGACCAGGAGGGGCTGCGCTGTGCTCCTGACTTCATCTTCCCGAGGCCTTTGCTTCCGACGTGCCGTCCCGCCGGGGCAGGCGACGGGCTCAGGGGTCCCTGAGGGCCGCGGCCGAGCTCTGCTCTGCACGACAGACACCGACAGGCGCCCTCCACACAGCAGCGGCGGCGCCGCGGACCCCGATCGGGAGGAAGCTAAGAGCGGGAAGCAGGTGGCACGGAGCAGGGAGCCAGTCCTGGGTGCGCTCGGGCCACGGCTGGCCCCCGGCCCCTCCGCCAGGAGCCGGGCGGAAGCTGTGCCCCGGCCTCCCGCGCCCTCTGGTGGGTGAGCCACGGACCCGGAGGCGAGCCGCGCCGGGAGGCTGCAGGCGTGCGGGGCAAGGACGCCTCTCGACCGTCCTGGCTCTGAACAGCCAAGCAAACACCCACATGACCTCTGAGCAGAGAAAAGAAAGCCTCAGACACTGACCTGCGCTCGCTCGAGGCCTGTCCGTCCCCAGCGACGTGGTGCGGGAAGCCAGCGTCCGCCCCCTGGAAGCAAAACGAGCCAGGTTAGCCGGGCCTGCCCGGGCCTGCCCCGCGGGGCTGCCGGCACCGGAGACGAGGCCCAGACCCCCTTGGTGGGCCCTGCCGTCTGGTGATCTACGGTCATCCGTGCTGAGGCTCCTGCGAGTTCCGAACCTGAACTGGATGAGAGGACTGGACGTCCACGTGACCTTTGACCGTTGATAGAAGACGTTCACCTGAGTCCCTGGAGCCCAGGGTCCCCTGGGAGGAAGCGGACGGGACGGAGTCAGCCCCCTGCCCTGGGGTGCCCCGGGGTGCCCAGCTCACCCAGGTTTGCCTGAGGCATCCGACCAACTAAATGCAAGGTGGGGTCCTCAGGCAGAAAACGGACGCGAGGGGAAACGAGTGAAGTCTGCATAAAGAGTGGGTTGAGGCGGCAGAGACGAACCCACATCCACCTCTTGGTTTTCACAAACACTGTGACTATGAATGACCCAGTCACTGGGAGAAATCAGGTGATGGGTAATTTGAAATGCCTCTTAAAATATGAAATCACTCTAAATTTTTCTTAATTCAATTTAAAAATTTGGGAAGGGACTTTCCTGACAGCCCAGTGGTTAGGACTCCAGGCTCCCACCGCAGGGCTGGGGGTTCAGTTCCTGACCAGGGAAGTAAGACCCCACATGCTGTGCAGCCCACCCTACAGAGAAATAGACTTTTAAATAAATAAAAATTTAGGGAGCCCTCCTGCACTGGTGGTGGGAATGTAAACAGATACAACCACTATGGAAAACAAGGTAAAACAGCAGAGCTGCCACAGGACCCGGCAACCCCCCTGCTGGGCATATATCTGGAGAAACTCTAATCCGAAAAGATTCTTGCACCTCAGTGTTCACTGCAGCGCTGTTTACAGTAGCCAGGACATGGAAACAATCTGAAAGTCCACAGACAGGTAAGTGGATAAAGAAGATCGGGGGCGGGCTTCCCCTGGTGGTTCAGTGGGTAAGGACACCGCCTTGCAGGGCAAGGGGTGCCGGTTCAATCCCTGGCCTGGGACGATCCCACGTGCCACGGAGTGGCTGGACCGATTTGTCCAATTACCGAGCCGGAGCTCTGAAGCGCATGCGCCCAGAGCCGGAGCTCTGCAGCGACAGATGCCACCGCGATGGGAGGCCCACAGGAGCCAAAGAACAAAGACGGATGAAAATGGAGAACTGAAAGACCAACAGAAGTGGCCCGCCCGCTCCCCTCCCTCCCCAACCCGACCCCCGCCCAAAATAAATAAATAAATCTTTAAGAAGATAGGGGGAGTCTGTCTGTGTCCGTCCACATGCACACACATACCCCAGAATACTACTCAGTCATAAAAAGAATGAAATTATACCATGTGCAGCATGGATGGATGCAGAGATGATCATAGTAAGTGAAGAATCATAAAAACAGAAGACATATCATATGATATCACCTACATGTGGAATCTAAAAAATGATACAGGGCTTTTCCTGGTGGTCCAGTGGGTAAGGACACCACCTTGCAGTGCAAGGCGCGCCGGTTCGATCCCTGGCCTGGGAAGATCCCACATGCCGCGGAGCGGCTGGACCGATGTGTCCAACTACAGAGCCAGAGCTCTGGAGCGCATGCGCCCAGATCCGGTGCTCTGCAGCGAGAGAGGCCACTGCGATGGGAGGCCCACACGGGCCAGAGAACGAGGATGGATGAAAATGAATAAATGAAAGACCAATAAAAGTGGCCAAAAGAAATAATAGCTTTAAAAAATGATACAAATGAATTTATTTACAGAACAGACTCTTAGACTTCAAAAACAAATGTTCAGTTGTGGAGGAGGGGTAAAGTAGGAATTTTCGATTAACATATACCCAGTACTATACATAAAGTAAACAATCAACAAGAACCTACGGTAGGGGCTTCCCTGGTAGCTCAGTGGTAAACAGTTTGCCTGCCAATGTACGGAAATTGGGGTGCACGGTTCGATCCCTGATCCAGGAAGATCTCACATGCTGCAGAGCAACTATGCCCGTGAGCCACACACACAAAAAAAACAACAAGAACCTACTGTAGAGTGCAGGGAACTCTGCTCAGCACCCTGTAATAACCTATATGGGAAGAGAATCTGAAAAAGGACGGATAAATGTACAACTAACAACCTTGCTATATGCACCTGAGACTGACACAAGACTGTATATCAACTATTCCCCAATATCAAATAAAAATTAAATTGAAAAATAAAAATATAAATGATTCCCTTTCTCTGAGTTGAGCCTATTGTTTGCTGTTCCGTCACTACGTCACATCCGACTCTTTGGAGCATCGTGGACTGCAGCACGCCGGGCTTCCCGGTCCTTCACTATCTCCCGGAGCTTTCTCGAACTCAACGTCCACTGAGCCGCGGATGCCACCAGCCCTCTCGTCCTCTGTTGCCCGCGTTGCCTCCTGCCCTCTACCTGGTGGCCCCTTCAAGGCCAGGAGGGAGACCCGACGTCCCCACCATCACCGGCAGGTGGCGCCGCAGCCCCAGGGAGGCCCTCCGCGCTCCGGGAGCCGCCGCAAGAGAACCTCGCCCGGCAGTGCACCTGCTCTCCTCCGCCCAGGGCTTAGCCCGGGAGCCGGCTCCAGCCACAGCACGGCGCCCTGGACCACGCGAGCTGGGGTCCACAGGGATGAGCGCTGAGAGGGCGGGAGCAACGTGCCCGCAGACCCGAGGCCAAAACCTGCCTCGACCTTGCAGGGACCATCCCTGCGTCTGAGTCTCGATTTCATTTTTGACACAGTTAAAGGCTCATGAGAAGTTGCAAAACTAGTAGAGAGAGGTCCCGGGGGACACCCTCCAGCCAGCCTCCAGACGGCAGCTCCTTGCACAGCTCAGGGATGCTACCCAAACAAGAGACGGTGATGGATACACTAGGCAGCATTTTTTTTTTAAGTCTTATTGAGATACAATTTGAATGCCACTCATTCAGTGCTCTTTCTGCACATTCACAAAGTCGTGTAAGCATCACCCAACCAGTTTTGGAATGTTCCCATCACCCTGAAAGAAGCCCGCCCCAACAGCAGTCACCCCTATGTCCTCCACAGTCCCTGACCACAGGAGCTCCTCTCTGTGTCCGCGGATCGGCCTGTTCTGGACGTTTCCCACCCGTGGAGTCACACCCCGTGTATCCGGCTGTGTCTGGTCCTCTCACTGAGCACCGAGGCGAGGTAGGCGCGTGCCGGACCCCTCTCCTTTGTGGCCAAGGGATGCTCCCGCGTGTGGAGGGACACGCTGCTTCCCCGGCTCCTGTGAGCCATGCTGCTGTGAACACGGGCAGCCTAACCCGGGGTTTTTCCCTCACCTCCAGCAGCCTACGATGACTTTCTCAAAAAAAACTTTCTCTGAGTTGAGCCTATTGTTTGCTGTTCCGTCACTACGTCACATCCGACTCTTTGGAGCATCGTGGACTGCAGCACGCCGGGCTTCCCGGTCCTTCACTATCTCCCGGAGCTTTCTCGAACTCAACGTCCACTGAGCCGCGGATGCCACCAGCCCTCTCGTCCTCTGTTGCCCGCGTTGCCTCCTGCCCTCTACCTGGTGGCCCCTTCAAGGCCAGGAGGGAGACCCGACGTCCCCACCATCACCGGCAGGTGGCGCCGCAGCCCCAGGGAGGCCCTCCGCGCTCCGGGAGCCGCCGCAAGAGAACCTCGCCCGGCAGTGCACCTGCTCTCCTCCGCCCAGGGCTTAGCCCGGGAGCCGGCTCCAGCCACAGCACGGCGCCCTGGACCACGCGAGCTGGGGTCCACAGGGATGAGCGCTGAGAGGGCGGGAGCAACGTGCCCGCAGACCCGAGGCCAAAACCTGCCTCGACCTTGCAGGGACCATCCCTGCGTCTGAGTCTCGATTTCATTTTTGACACAGTTAAAGGCTCATGAGAAGTTGCAAAACTAGTAGAGAGAGGTCCCGGGGGACACCCTCCAGCCAGCCTCCAGACGGCAGCTCCTTGCACAGCTCAGGGATGCTACCCAAACAAGAGACGGTGATGGATACACTAGGCAGCATTTTTTTTTTAAGTCTTATTGAGATACAATTTGAATGCCACTCATTCAGTGCTCTTTCTGCACATTCACAAAGTCGTGTAAGCATCACCCAACCAGTTTTGGAATGTTCCCATCACCCTGAAAGAAGCCCGCCCCAACAGCAGTCACCCCTATGTCCTCCACAGTCCCTGACCACAGGAGCTCCTCTCTGTGTCCGCGGATCGGCCTGTTCTGGACGTTTCCCACCCGTGGAGTCACACCCCGTGTATCCGGCTGTGTCTGGTCCTCTCACTGAGCACCGAGGCGAGGTAGCGCGTGCCGGACCCCCTCTCCTTTGTGGCCAAGGGATGCTCCCGCGTGTGGAGGGACACGCGTGCTTCCCCCGGCTCCTGTGAGCCATGCTGCTGTGAACACGGGCAGCCTACAGATCACTCAGGAGATGGCGTCTCTCTCCTTGCCCTCACCTCCAGCAGCTGCCACTCCCCCGTCCCCAGCCCTTCCGCGCCAGCTGCTGACCGTCCTCTAGTCCTTGGAGCTGGACTTTGGCAGGGAGGAGAGCCCCACAGAGCTCCCACCCCGGCTGGGCTCGGCCCAGACCGGCTCAGACCGGAGCGGAGAGCGGCAAGGACAAAACGCGTCCCCGGGGCGTACAGACAGCAGGTTGCGAGGTGCACCAGCTGGCGCCAGGCTGTCCCTGTGACCTTCACCGACAAAAACGCTGGGCTCTCACTCGCCCGTCAGGGTGAGCCCCGAGCCCCCGCGGCCGGCCAGCTGCGGTCGTGGCGGCTGGGCCGTCAGGAGGAGCGCCTACGGAGGCCGCGGTGGTTCGGCTGCTCCGTCGTGTCTGACTCTGCGACCCCGCGGGCGGCAGCGCGCCAGGCTCCCCCGTCCTCCACTGTGTCCCGGAGTGTGCTCGGACGCGTGTCCACTGAGCCGGTGATGCCCTCCAACCCTCTCCTCCTGCCCTCCGTATCCCCAGCATCGGGGGCTTTTCCAGGGAGTCGGCTCTCCGCGTCAGGGGCCAGAGGATTGGAGCTTCACCCTCAGCATCAGCCCTGCCAATGAACACTCAGGGTGGGTTTCCTTTAGGATGGACTGGTTTGACCTCCCTGCTGTCCAAGGGACTCTCAAGAGTCTTCCCCAGCACCACAGCTCAAACACGTCCATTCTCTGGCACTCGGCCCTCTTCATGGTTCAACATCCATGTATGACGACTGGAAAAACCATAGCTTTGACTATACGGACTTTTGTTGGCAAAGTGATGCCCCTGCCTTTTAATATGCTGTCTAGGTTTGTCACAGCTTTTCTTCCAAGGAGCAAGCGTCTTTTAATTGTCATCTTCTAATCTGCAGAGCGGATGGTAAAAGGCACCTTGAGAGTCAGTGTTAGGCGCTCAGTCGCTCTTTGCAATTCCATGAACTGTAGCCCACCAGGCTGCTCTGCTCATGGAATCCTCTAGTAGTCAAGAATACTTTAGAATTCTTGCCTGGAAATTATGACAGATTTCAAGACAGCGACAGCAGAGGCCTGGGATATAGGGGCTGCAAGAAGCACCCCAATTCCACGCACACCTTGTCCTTGGCACTGCCGATGAGAGGTTTCACTGGAAGAGGCAAAGCGCGCAAGGTGGTGACCGGGGCCCAAGCAGATAGGACAGCTGCACACTCTCGTCACGCGCTCACGCTGCTTTCTTCTGGCCACACCACTCGCCTTTCAGGTCTTAGTTTCCGACCAGGAATCAGCGTCGTGCCTTCCGGCTTGGAAGCATGAAGTCCTGATGCCTGCATCACCAGGGAAGTCCCCTGAGGGAAACGTTTTACTGCCTGTAGCCATTCCTCATCCACATGCTTTCCTTTTTAAATCCTTTTCTTAAAAATTAAGATAGACTTCGGCAACTATAAAGTGTCCAGTTCAGTGGCTTTCAGGAGTCACAGGGTTGAGCAAGCATCGCACTGACCCCGCGACACCATCGTCCCCGAAGAGGCCTCGTGCTCGTAGCCGTCATGAGGTTCAAAGCCAAAAATCCCGGGGCGGGGCCCCAGGGGCTTGGGCAGCCAGTGCCGCCGTCACGGAGCCGGCCCCTGGGAGCGGATGCCGCGCCATCCAGGTGATGCCGAGAGCACAGTCTCTGGAGCCCGGTGGGCCTGGGGAGAGCGGGCCAGCCCCCCAGAGTCTCACGCTGCTGGGAGAGGCCCCACATGGTCAGAACTCCGACACGGGCCTCACGGGGCTAAACCCAGGCGCCGGCAGGGCCGGTCCCTCCCGTGGCTCCGGGGAGCCCCGGCTCCCGCCTGCTCCAGCTTCCAGAGGCGCAGCCTCCTGGCTCTCGGCGCCACCCTCCACCCTCGCAGCCGCCGCGTCCGTCTCCTCTCCCGCCTCGGACCCTCCGCCTCCCTCTTATAAAGACCCTGTGATGGCACCGGGCCCCCCAGGAATCCAGGGTCATCCCCATCTCAGGGGCCTTAACTTAATCCCTCCTGCAGAACCCTGTTGCTATGTAAAGTGATACATTCACAGCTTTGGGGGGTTGGGGCACAGACACCTTCGGGTGCCGTTCTTCTGCAAGTGCATGCTGCAAGTACCCAATGACGGGAGTGAATCCAGCTCTGCACTGAAGAGCTGGTCCCAGAGGCGCTCCTGGGGGTCCAGCGGTAAGACTGCTCGCAATGTAGGGGGACCCATGTCTGATCCCCAAGTCAGGGAACGAGATCCTACGTGCTGCGGTTAAGACTCGGCAAAGCCAAACGAATAGTAAATACATAAATATTCTTTTAAAATCATATATGGATAGTGGCTATTCAAGTGAAACCGAAGTGCACAAACAGAGGATGGTAATAATGCACTGGAAAGCGTCCGTGTGAGTGTGTGTGCGAGAGAGGGGGTATGCGAGGACTCCCTGCACCTTCTGCTCAGTTTTTCTGTAACCCTGAAAGTACTCTAAAAAGCTGCCTCGTAGAAGCAGGACGACTTGTGCCCCGTGGTTGAGAATCCACCTGCCAACGCAGGGACACAGGCTCCATCCCTGGTCTGGGAAGATGCCACGCGCCACGGAGCAGCCACGCCCGTCAGCCGCCACGACGGCGCCGCCCTCTCGAGCTCAGCAGCCGCCACGACGGCGCCCGGGTGCCACGGCGACCGGAACCCGAGGCCCGTGCTCGGCGGCAGGAGAAACCGCGGCCGCGCGCACCGTGCGCGCCACAGCCGGCGGACAGCCCCTGCTTCTTGCGACTAGGACAGTCCAAGCAGCAACGACGTCTCAGCACATTCAAAAATAAATTCGCTAATTAAATTTAACGAAAAGAAGTGGGATGAACTGGGAGAGTTATGCAGAGAACTGAGAATTCTGAGGAGAAAAAAGAAAGGAGGGCGGGCGGGAGGAGGGGCCCTCACCGTCCAGAGGGAGGCTCCACGCACACGCGGCCAGCGGGCGCCTGGGGCTGCTGCGAACATGACCTAGACACGAGCTGGCCACGCGGGCTTTCCGCGCTTCTCCCAAGGCCCCCACCAGGATCGTAACCGGATCACACCGCCCTACCGAGTCCTCCCGGCCCCTCCAGCCTGGATTAACGTACTCCAGCGCCGCCCCCAGGCCCAGAGGCCAGGGCAGCCCCACGAGCGGATTAGACAAGAGCGCTAATAGACTCGCGCCCCGGGATTGCTCCCAAATCCCATTTGGCCCATGGAAAGCCTATTCTGGCGGGTGCAGAGCTGATTTCTGCAGATCAAGAGTGCAGGAGGCAGCCTCTTTCCTTCCACCCACGCAGCCTGACCCTTACCATGCCCACTGCCGCCCCGCCCGGGAGACTCGAGCCCCTCCCCCCACCTCCTGGGGCGCAGCACCGCGCTCCCTCTGTGCCACGCCGCGTGCACACGCAGAAACGAGACTGTGGACGTGTGTCCTCCATCCGTCCTCCTTCTCTCTCTCTTTCTTAAATACTTAAATTTTTGCTGCCCTGGGTCTTAGTTGTGGCACGTGGGGTCTAGCCCCCCAGCCGGCGCCGCGGCATTGGAAGTGTGGCGTCTTAGCCACGGAACCCCCAGGGAAGCCCCCAAGTCTGTTGCTGAGGTCGAAGCTTCATGCGGAGGAGGGTGAATGCCGCTGAAGGGAGCAGGCGAATGCGCCCCTGGCAGGGTTCCGGAAACTTCCATTCTCCCTGGACTGCCTGGTGAAATCTCTGCAGCCATCACTCCGGGAGCATTTCGCCTATGGTGGCCGTGGTGGACCTTTTATACCCTCAGCCTGATGGATCTGCTCTGCCTCCAACTCCACCGCCCTCCGGAGATGCAGCTAGCCCCCTGCCCGCCATCGCCTCCCACCTGGGGCCAGGTGGCTCCGCGTGGTCACCAGCAGGGACAGCAGGTCACTTCTGAGATCAGTCTGTCATAAAGGACGCGTGGCTTCTGCCTGCTCAGTGAGCCAGCCGCCACGGAGTGAGGACACGCAAGCAGCACCGTGCGCTGGGCCCCGTGGGGCGCCTGGACCCCTGGAAGCCGCTCCTCCGGCCGCACCGGGTCTCTGGACGAAGAGGCCCGGCTGACGCTGCTCCGCAGCCTCCCGAGGGGCCTGAGCCAGAACCACCCAGGGATGCCGTTTCCACACTTCCCGTCAAACTGTCCGAGCGAGAGCGCTGAGGTCTGGCGGCACGGACTCTGCTCCCAGCACAGGGAGCCGGGCCCCGCCCCTGGCCAGGGACCGAGGGACTGCAACTGAGCCCGCCGGGCACAACGAGAGCCCACGAGCGGACACGGAGACCCGGTGCAGTCAAGCTAACAAAATTCGATACAATTTAAGGACAAGCTAAGTTTTCAGGGTCATCTGCTGCATAGCAAGAGGTAACTGGTGCACCTGCATCCGGCTGACACTCCTGACGGCCCGCAGCGCTTTTTCAGCCGCTGAGACTCTCTAACGGGAGGCAGCGCTGGATCTCTCAGCTGCTGGTTCCCCGTTGATAGACCTGATCACCTGGAGATACCAGAGACTGAAGGGACTTGGCAAAGTCAGCGAGGCGGGGAGCACTAGACCAGTTAGGGTGAGAAGAGGAAGCCTTCGGAGTCACAAGTTATTGAGAGGCGCCAGTGCCTGGTCCTGAGGCTGAGCAGGTCCCCTGCCTTGCCCTGCCTCCATCTGACGCAGGGTCTCGGGCCAGGGGCTAAGGCTCTGCTCCCAGTGCAGGGGGCCCAGGCTCCACCTGATCAGGGGACTAGATCCCACCTGCCATCACTGCAGATCCAGCATGCTGCAAATAACATCGGGCACAGCCCAATAAATAACACATACATAAATACTTTTCAATAAACAAAAAGTAAAGCAGGAGCCCCCTCGAGTGCTGGTGACAAGGAGTTGGGTCGTGCTTTTTGGGGGGTGGGTTTCTCCTGGGCACTATGGGAGTGGAACAGCCTCCCTGGCGCCCACCCACTCCTGCCCGGAGCCAGCCGGCAGCCGTGGTAAGCACAGACGTCCCCAGATGTGGCCCCGTGGCCCCTGGGAGGCAAAACTGGCCCCAGAGAGGTCCCTGCCCCGAGCAAGCCCCTAGAGGCAGGCACGGCGGGGACTCGGCATTGGCGGCAGATCCCACTCCCGGGACCCCAGCAGTGGCCCGGGGTGTCTGCCGCTCCTTCCCTCCCCATTCGACCTCCCGCCCGCCTGCGGAGCCCCGTGCCTCGCGGGAGGCTGACAGAGACACGCGTGCTACCGCCCCAGCCTTCACGCGTCACCGGCCGTGTCGCCCCAGGAGCTCTGGCTGCGCACGAGGCGGGAGGAGACGCCGGGGGTGGGGACGGCAGCCCGAGTCGCACTGCCAACTCCCAGCCCCGCGCCCTGCGGAGACGTGCGCGGCGGTGCCCCGTCCAGACACGCAGCTCCAGAGCCTCGGGACGGGCCCAGGCCGGGGGCTGGCTCGGCCCGTCGGACAGGACCCAGGGCCCTGAGCGCTGGCCAGGGACCAGGGCTCCAGGAGCCAGCAGACGCCAGGCAGGAGGCTGCCGCCCCCGCTCTGCATCCTGAGACTCCCGACCCTCCTCCACCCAACATGGGGGGCGGGCCTCCCCGATTTCTGTTTTTGACCACGCTGCTCAGCACGTAAGGCTTGGTTCCCTGACCTGGGATTGAACCCGGGCCCTCTGCATTGAAAGCCTGGAGTCTTCACCGCGGGAGGCAGCAGGGGGGCTCAGGGTCTCCCCGCTTCACTCTCGCCAGCGAAGGCTGACTCCGCTAGGGCTTCCCCGGGGGCTCAGGGGCGAAGAACCCACCTGCCGATGCCGGAGCTGTGGGCTCAGTCCAGGGGGAGAAGAGCCCCTGGGGCAGGAAATGGCAGCCCACCCCAGTACGCTCGCCGGGGAAATCCCAGGGATGGAGGAGCCGGGCGGGCTACAGTCCAAGGGGTCACAAAACAGAGTCGGACGTGACTTAGCAACTAAACAACAGCAACACGACGTAAGCGTGGATCACTCGATATTTTTCCAAGTAATGAACGCAGGTCTCCGTCCCTGGCGGTCATCCTCCACGGGGGCCGCCCTGGGCGCCGTGCCAGGCGGAGCAGATCCCAGACCCCAGGCGCTCCTGTCAGGAGCCACCCCGCCCCCAGTGTGGCAACCACGACGTCCCCAGACATCACCAGTGTCCCCTTGGGGACAGAGTTGCCCGCCAGGGATCATTGCTAGGCAACAGTCATCAGACACCCCCTCCCCCGCCTCCTGGCACTGTCCCGTGTGGAGGGACAGGCAACTGACTCGGGAAGAGGATCCATTTCCAACAAACAATAAAACAAATGTGTATGCACAGATTTCTTTCTCCATTCAAATGAAAATAGCTTCTGTCAGGCCCCCGGAAGGGGATGGGTGGGCAGATATTCCTGCATCTGAGAGACAGCACCGCGGCTCCCTCCCAACTTCTGGACTAACTCCCACCCCACCCCGCCCAGGTCCCCAGATCTTCGAGGTGGGGCTTCGGGCGCCCCCAGCAGGGCAGTGGCAAGGGGGTGGACAGCGCTTCTTAGATTAAACTAGTGCACATCACGCAAACATGTGCATCAGTCCTGGCATACTGTTCATAGTGGATCACTTCTTTGCCGTTAGAAGTCTCTCCTAATGTGAGAAGTCTCTCCTAATGTGAGAACATCTACGAGCTGCTTTGCTGACAAGGCCAGGACTCAGCAGAGGGACGCTGGCAGGGCCAGGTGCCAAAGGTATTCCGTCACCGTCGCTACAACTGGACCCCGCCCGTCCTGCACTAGTGATGGGCGAGGCTCTAGGCAAATACAGCAGGGACGCGGGTTCGATCCCTGGTCGAGGAACCAAGATGCCACAAGCCTTGAGGTGCGGCCAAAAAAAGAAAAGAAACTGACAAACCCAAGCAGCTTACATCTGGCCCAGAAGCTGGCATTCGCGCCGCCTAGACTGGAAGACGGTTGGCAAGCAGATGGCATCAGGGCTCACGTGGAGGACCCAGCGAGAGCAAAGCAGGGTCCTGGGCCTACCACGGCGCCCCCACGGCCCTCACCACCACAGTCATATCACCCCAGACCCCCCACCACAAGGAGCTCGACGCCACAACGGCCCCCCTCTCCTTAAACTCAGAGAAGGGGCTGCTTCTTTCCCGTCGCCCTGGGGAAAACCCACGGGTCGGCCTCTGCTAGCCAGTGCAGAGGCTCTGGGTCAACCTTAGCGGCTTTTAAAAGGCATCCTAAAGATCCTGACTTGGTGGGCAAACTATTTTCCTATCATTCTCAACAGGGCCGTTTACCATCCGCAAGGCTGCCCCTGGCAACAACCCCAAAGAGCCCATCCCTGGAGGAGGGAGGGCCTCTGCAGGCGCCAAGTGGGGACAACCTGCAGGAGACACCCGAGCTCCGCGTCCTGCAGGCCCTGCGCACATCCCGGGCAGAAAGGCGCGCCGGGAGAAGATTAAAGAAATCCAAACAAAGCGTGGACTGCAGCTAACGATGACACTATTCGCAAAGCAGAAATAGAGACACAGACGTATGGACAAACGTTGGAGAACAAACGTACCTACGGACGTCAAGGGGGAACCGTGGGGGGACGGACGGGGACCTTGGAACGGACGCGTGTGCCCTCGCACGTGCGCAGCAGGTAGCTCGTGGGAGCCTGTCGCTGTGCCGTGCCCGGTCGTGTGCGACTCTTGGCCACCCCGGGCTGCAGCCCGCCAGGCTCCTCTGTCCGCGGGATTCTCCAGGCCAGAATCCTGGGGTGGGCTGCCGTGCCCTTGCTCCAGAGGCTCCTCCTGACCCAGGGGTCGAGCCTGCGTCTCTCAGGCTCCTGCCCCGGCAGGCGCACTCTCTACCGCCGTGGCGCCTGGGAACCTGCTGTCTAGCCAGCGGACCTCTGTCCAGTGCTCTGCGGTGACCTCAGGGAGAAGGAAGTCCGAAAAAGTCTCAGCAAGAAGGAGGTCCAAAACAGAGGGGAGGCAGGCGTACGTACGGCTGACGCACGTTGCTGTACACAGACACTAACACAGCATGGCGAAGCGGCTCTACTCCAATAAAAAATACTCAAAAATAATGATTTTTGAAACAATGATTGAATAGTAATAACATCAGTGCTGGTTTCTTAACTGGGACAAAGGCACCAGATGTGATGGAAGCTGTGAGGATGCGGGGAGCGGGATGGGGGCACGTGGGAACTCTCTGTACCGTCTTCCCAATTTTCCTGTGAGTCTGAAATGAAAAGTTCATCAAAGAAGAAAGAGGAGAGGGGGGAGTGACGACAATTAGCTGCTTCTGCGTGAGGAGGCTTTGAAATGTGATTGAGGGAACATGAAGTGCCTGTGACAGCATCCGATAATGACAGGGTTATAAAAAGCCCAGAGAAGAAAGATGCTAAAAACAGGATATGCTAATCAGCAGGGGAAGCTGACTCCGAGGAGAGGCGGAGGAGGGGAGCAGACAGGTGGCTGAGGGGCTCCGGCGACCACCGCGAGGGCAGACCCCGCCCGAGGCTGCCCCACAGGGGGGCGCATCTGGAACATTCCAGGAGGACAAGAGCAATGCCTGCTGGCCGCGCAGCCAGCGCCGGGGCCGCAGAAGGCAGTGGTTTTATGGATGGAGCTTTCTAGACCTGGAAGGTGAAGCCGTGGTCCAAAGATAGACAGACAGGCAGACAGATAGGCAGACAGGCAGCCGATACGACACGGCATCCTGGTCGCCGCACATGGAGCTACTGGACACTTGGACACAGAGCGGGCTTTCTCCCTCTCGGCCCTGCAGACAGGGCCCTGGGCTTCCCTGGCCCGGACCCCCACGGGGCCAGGAGCAGCCTGATGACCACAGATGTCCAGACAGTGGCCCTGAGGTCGGACACCCCAGAGGAGAAACGCAGACCTGCCGCAGCTCGCGGTCTGCGCACGGGGCCGGACGGGACAGCGGGAGGGGAGAGACCACGCCGCGGGCCCGCAGACGCGCTCCGCTGGGTCCGACTCTGCAGCCCCGTGAGCCGCAGCCGCCCGGCTCTCTGCCCGTGGGGTCTCGCCGGCGGCTCAGGCAGTAGAGTGTCCACCTGCAGGGCCGGCGACCCAGGTCTGACCGCTGGGTGGGCAGCTCTCCTGGAGAAGGAGACGGCGACCCACTCCAGTCGTCTGCCTGGAAACCCCACGACACACAGGAGCATGAGAGGAATGGTTCCCATTCTGCAGACGGGGACCGAGGCTCCGAGAGGCAACAAAGCCAGCCTCTGGTCGCCAAACGAGGAGGGGGCCTCCCAGGAGGGGTCGTCAGGGGAAGCTCGGACCGTGTTTAATGAGGAGGGGCCACGCCTGGGCAGCGGGCAGCAGTGCTGACTGTCCGTGCCCGGGACTCACATCCGGCCCAAACGAAGTTCTGCTGACACACAGCCACACCCACGGATTTATATACCAGTCATTACGTGAAGTCAAAAGATGCTCCTTGGAAAGAAAGTTATGACGAACCGAGGCAGTGCATTTAAAGCCAGAGACATCACTTGGCCGACGAAGGGCCAGAGCGTCAAAGCTATGGTGTTCCCAGTCGTCAAGTGCGGATGGGAGAGCTGGACCACAGAGGAGGCTGAGCACCAGGGAACTGATGCTTTGAGCTGTGGCGCCGCAGAGGACTCCTGAGAGCCCCTGGGACAGCAAGGAGACCAAACCAGTCCATCCTAGAGGAGATCAATCCTGAATATTCGTTGGAAGGACTGAAGCTGAAGCTCCAATACGCTGGCCACCTGACGTAGAGCAGGCTCGCTGGAAAAGCCCCTGATGCTGGGAAAGACGGAGGGCAGGCGGAGAGGGGGCGGCAGAGGACGCGATGGCTGGATGGCATCACAGAGTCCATGGACGTGAGTCTGAGCAAGCAGAGGACATGGGGAAGGACCGGGAAGCCCCAGGGCCCCTCTTGGATCCTCCTTGCCCAGAGGGGGTCTGCCCCCTACCGACCTGCCAGCGCCGCCCCAGTCTGGCCCCGGGAGCACGCGCCATCGCGGTGTGCGGGACCGTCAGGGTGACTGGCAGCCCACCAGCGCGTCTCCGGAGGTGCGTGGGCTGCGCTCTCTTCTCCAGCCCGCGCACGTGGGCAGGAGCCAGGCTTCTGCTCTGAGCTCCGGTGCTCACGGAACCACAGCCCCCGACCCGGCACGGGGAGCCCTGCTGCCTCCAGCAGGGACAGCGTGTGAGCGAGGGTGCGCACGGCCGCCCCGGCTCACCCCCCAGACGCCGCCCTGGTCTCAGTGCAAGGCCCACGGAACACGCTGTCCTCTGAAGGTCACCTCTGTCCAGCTTTCTCATGGGCACTGCGGGCATCCGGGGCCAGGTCGCGCTGGGGGTAGGGCAGCCTTCCTCGCCCGCCCACCATGCCACGAGCACCCCGGTCGTGAGGCCACAAAGGCCCCAGACCCGGGTTCTCTGGGCACGGGCAGTGCTGACTGTCCGTGCCCGGGACTCACATCCGGCCCAAACGAAGTTCTGCTGACACACAGCCACACCCACGGATTTATATACCAGTCATTACGTGAAGTCAAAAGATGCTCCTTGGAAAGAAAGTTATGACGAACCGAGGCAGTGCATTTAAAGCCAGAGACATCACTTGGCCGACGAAGGGCCAGAGCGTCAAAGCTATGGTGTTCCCAGTCGTCAAGTGCGGATGGGAGAGCTGGACCACAGAGGAGGCTGAGCACCAGGGAACTGATGCTTTGAGCTGTGGCGCCGCAGAGGACTCCTGAGAGCCCCTGGGACAGCAAGGAGACCAAACCAGTCCATCCTAGAGGAGATCAATCCTGAATATTCGTTGGAAGGACTGAAGCTGAAGCTCCAATACGCTGGCCACCTGACGTAGAGCAGGCTCGCTGGAAAAGCCCCTGATGCTGGGAAAGACGGAGGGCAGGCGGAGAGGGGGCGGCAGAGGACGCGATGGCTGGATGGCATCACAGAGTCCATGGACGTGAGTCTGAGCAAGCAGAGGACATGGGGAAGGACCGGGAAGCCCCAGGGCCCCTCTTGGATCCTCCTTGCCCAGAGGGGGTCTGCCCCCTACCGACCTGCCAGCGCCGCCCCAGTCTGGCCCCGGGAGCACGCGCCATCGCGGTGTGCGGGACCGTCAGGGTGACTGGCAGCCCACCAGCGCGTCTCCGGAGGTGCGTGGGCTGCGCTCTCTTCTCCAGCCCGCGCACGTGGGCAGGAGCCAGGCTTCTGCTCTGAGCTCCGGTGCTCACGGAACCACAGCCCCCGACCCGGCACGGGGAGCCCTGCTGCCTCCAGCAGGGACAGCGTGTGAGCGAGGGTGCGCACGGCCGCCCCGGCTCACCCCCCAGACGCCGCCCTGGTCTCAGTGCAAGGCCCACGGAACACGCTGTCCTCTGAAGGTCACCTCTGTCCAGCTTTCTCATGGGCACTGCGGGCATCCGGGGCCAGGTCGCGCTGGGGGTAGGGCAGCCTTCCTCGCCCCCGCCCACCATGCCACGAGCACCCCCCGGTCGTGAGGCCACAAAAGGCCCCAGACGTCACCCGGCGTCCTCTGGGCAGACTCACCCTGAGTGAGACCCCTCGACAGGGATCCCACGCACCCCCAGGAGGCCGCGTGCCCATGACCGTCTGCCCTCTGAGGCCTGGCGGACGTCTCCCACGCGCCAGAGAGGCAGGGAGGGTAGGCTCCCGTGGACACTGGGGCCACCCCGTTCACACCACCGGGCCCTCAGGGATTTATCCCGGCGTCCAGCGCGAGCTGAGCGTCCCGGCTGACTCGGGGTAAAGAGCCCGCCTGCCACTGCAGGAGACACGAGTTCGATCCCTGGGCTGGAAAGATTCCCCTGGAGGAGGGAACGGCACCCTATGCAAGGATTCTCGCCGGCAGAATCCCATGGACAGAGGCGCCTGGGCAACGACAGTTCATGGAGTCACAAAAAGTTGGACACAGTTTAGTGACTCAACCACCAATCTTTCAAGTCCTCGTTGACTTTGTTACAGTATTGCTTCTGTTTTACGTTCGGGTCTTCTGGCTGCAAAAGCATCTGGGATCTTAGCTCCTTGACCAGGGAGTGGACCCGGACCCCCTGCATCGAAGGCAGAGTCTCAAGCACTGGCCCGACAGGGAAGCCCCCAAATCACTTTCCCTGTGTATTGTCTGCAGAGACCTAACTCCACATGAGGCCCACTCCCCGTCCCCGGCTGCTGGGGGCAAGGACGGCATGTATCTCTGGGAGCACGCAGCTCAGCTCACAGCAGCCCTTCTTTGACCTTCCCCCGCTCTCGCAGCCTCTCCCTGCACCCCGTTCTCGCAGCCTCTCCATGCACCCCGCTCCCCCAGCCTCTCCCTGCACCCCGCTCTCGCAGCCTCTCCCTGCACCCCGCTCCCGCAGCCTCTCCCTGCACCCCGCTCCCCCAGCCTCTCCCTGCACCCCGCTCCGCGAGCCTCTCCCTGCACCCCGCTCCCGCAGCCTCTCCCTGCACCCCGCTCCCGCAGCCTCTCCCTGCACCCCGCTCCCCCAGCCTCCCCCTGCACCCCGCTCCCCCAGCCTCCCCCTGCACCCCGCTCCCCCAGCCTCTCCCTGCACCCCGCTCCCCAGCCTCCCCTGCACCCCGCCTCCCCAGCCTCCCCCTGCACCCCGCTCCCCCAGCCTCTCCCTGCACCCCGCTCCCCCAGCCTCTCCCTGCACCCCGCTCCCCCAGCCTCTCCCTGCACCCCGCTCCCCCAGCCTCTCCCTGCACCCCGCTCTCGCAGCCTCTCCCTGCACCCCGCTCTGCCAGCTCACATACTGTACTGACCCCGAGCCCTGTCCTTCATGCCCATTAGGAAGCATGTCCAGGTCACCATCTCTCCAGCGTCCTGCCTGCTCGCCTGATGCCCGCCACCTCCTGGAGGGCTGTGAGCTCACCCAGAACGGTGCCCCCGGACGCCCAAGGAGGCGGCGCACTGAGCGCTGTGCCCGTCCCAGGGTCACGAGCTTGAGGCAGACGGGCAGGTGACGGCAATGCTGGTCCCCAGAGAGACGACACCTGGCTTGTTGGCAGAGGGCCCTGCTGCCGGCCCAGCTGCCACCACGTGGGAAGTGGCCCGATGGCGTCAGTCCCTCCAAGTGTCCTGAGAAGCTGGAAGGCTTGTTTTTTCGTTTTATTAATTGTAAAAGCTCCTGATTTTTTTTTTTTTTTGGTCGTTTCACTTGGCTCGTGAGATCTTAGTTTTCCAAACAGGAATCGAACCCGGAACCCCTGGAGTGGAAGCACAGAGTCTGAGCCAGTGAAGAGCCAGGGGAGCCCAAAGCACCTGGCTTTCAAGGGTTGGCAATAACTCACCGTTTAGAACTACTGGGCACTGCCCTGGCGGCACAGGGGACAGGAATCCACCTGCCAGCGGGCTGGATCCCTGGTCCAGGATGATCCCCCACATCAAAGAGCAGCTAAGCCCGTGAGCCACAGCTCTGAGCCTGCGCTCTGGCGTGTGGGCTGCGCCACCGGAGAAGCTAAAGCAACGAGAAACCGGGCAACTAGAGCAGAGCCTGGGCAGCGACAGAGCCTCAGCACAGCCAAAAAATAACACACGTGTGTGGCAGGAGGGGGGCTGGGGCGTTTCCAACTCTTCAGCAGTCCCGTGGACAGCAGCCCGCCAGGCCACTCTGTCCATCAGATTCTCCCGGCGAGAGTACTGGCGGAGGCTGCCATGTCCCACTCCAGGGGATCTCCCCAACCCGGGATCAAAACGGGTCCCCTGCATTAGCAGGAGAGTCCGCCATGACTGGGCCACTTGGGAGGCCCTAAATAAATAAATTTTAAGGCTGGGTTCTGTCTCGGGCTGCCAACAGGAAGCGCCGTGGGTAGCAGGTGCCCCCGACCGTGGGGTGTGACGCAACGGCCGCCTCACCTCTGGGGTCCCCCCCCAATGTCCGTAACCTCAGTCTGATCACGAGAAAGCCCCAGACACACCCGGGTCAGGAGAGGCGCTGCCAAAGCCCCGCCCTGCCCTCCTGAGGAGGCTCAGCCCAGGGGGGCCTGAGGGGATCCGACAACTCCATCTGGGTCCTGCGGGGGCAGGGGGGAAACTAAGGAAACTCAACACCGTGTGGACTACGGAGAGATAAGCCATCGCTGTCGGTTCAGCTGCCGTAACAGACGCACAGCCCTGGACCTAAGGCGTGACCAACGGGGACACGGGGCGTGCGGCGGGTGAGGACGGACTTCCTGAGCTGTCCGTGTGACGTGTCTGTAAACCCCACACCGCTCCAACCCAAGCCTACTTTAAAGAAAAGTTTGTCCACTAGAAACGGGGTGCATTGTCCAGCACCGGCAGGCCGCTCACGGCGGCCTTAGAGATACGTCTTTCAAATCTGACAGGCTTGCTCTCGAAAGTCACCGCCCTCTAAGCTAAGTCTCCAGGCCCGGCCTGTGGCAGTCCATGGGGTCGAAAGAGTCTGACACAACTTAGCAACAGAAAACAGCAGTGTGCTACTGGGCACTGCCCTGGCGGCACAGGGGACAGGAATCCACCTGCCAGCGGGCTGGATCCCTGGTCCAGGATGATCCCCCACATCAAAGAGCAGCTAAGCCCGTGAGCCACAGCTCTGAGCCTGCGCTCTGGCGTGTGGGCTGCGCCACCGGAGAAGCTAAAGCAACGAGAAACCGGGCAACTAGAGCAGAGCCTGGGCAGCGACAGAGCCTCAGCACAGCCAAAAAATAACACACGTGTGTGGCAGGAGGGGGGCTGGGGCGTTTCCAACTCTTCAGCAGTCCCGTGGACAGCAGCCCGCCAGGCCACTCTGTCCATCAGATTCTCCCGGCGAGAGTACTGGCGGAGGCTGCCATGTCCCACTCCAGGGGATCTCCCCAACCCGGGATCAAAACGGGTCCCCTGCATTAGCAGGAGAGTCCGCCATGACTGGGCCACTTGGGAGGCCCTAAATAAATAAATTTTAAGGCTGGGTTCTGTCTCGGGCTGCCAACAGGAAGCGCCGTGGGTAGCAGGTGCCCCCGACCGTGGGGTGTGACGCAACGGCCGCCTCACCTCTGGGGTCCCCCCCCAATGTCCGTAACCTCAGTCTGATCACGAGAAAGCCCCAGACACACCCGGGTCAGGAGAGGCGCTGCCAAAGCCCCGCCCTGCCCTCCTGAGGAGGCTCAGCCCAGGGGGGCCTGAGGGGATCCGACAACTCCATCTGGGTCCTGCGGGGGCAGGGGGGAAACTAAGGAAACTCAACACCGTGTGGACTACGGAGAGATAAGCCATCGCTGTCGGTTCAGCTGCCGTAACAGACGCACAGCCCTGGACCTAAGGCGTGACCAACGGGGACACGGGGCGTGCGGCGGGTGAGGACGGACTTCCTGAGCTGTCCGTGTGACGTGTCTGTAAACCCCACACCGCTCCAACCCAAGCCTACTTTAAAGAAAAGTTTGTCCACTAGAAACGGGGTGCATTGTCCAGCACCGGCAGGCCGCTCACGGCGGCCTTAGAGATACGTCTTTCAAATCTGACAGGCTTGCTCTCGAAAGTCACCGCCCTCTAAGCTAAGTCTCCAGGCCCGGCCTGTGGCAGTCCATGGGGTCGAAAGAGTCTGACACAACTTAGCAACAGAAAAACAGCAGTGTGTTGAGCCTAATTCTTAAGACACCCCTATGTCTCCATGTTGCTGATGAGAAGATGGAGGTTTAGAGAGGTTACGTGCCTGGCAAAGCCTGGATGAAACCCACACCTGAAGAACTCCAAGTCCCGGGGTCCCCCAGGCATGCATCCCCCCATCCCATCTTAAGTCCCTTCAAACCCGCAGAGCTTGTCTCTGCGTGTCAGCTAACTCACGACGCGTTCCACGGCAAGTGTGAGCAGCGGGGGACGTACCGCCAGGACGGAACTGCGCAGGCCTCCCGCCCTCCACACAGCCCTCTCGAGAACCTGCTTCTAAACCATATGCCATCTCATGACGCTTCTGGACGTGTCCCTGGAAATCACCTTCAGAGACCAAGCAAAATCTCAGAAGAAATACAGTCCCGTGACTTAGCAAGAATAACACCTTCCATTCAACCAAAATCAACCCTGTTGCTGTTGGGCCATCCGCCTTATCTGGCATGAGGGACCTCTGGCTAGGTGGCGGCACTCTAAGATGGTCCCCCAGTCCCCCCACCTCCTGGTCCCCGTGCCAGTATCGCTGCCTCCCGCTGAGCATGGGCAGCACCTATGACTTGCTCCTAAGCACTAGAATACAGCACTGGGATAGCATGGCACGACCATGTCGTGCGAGAAGGCAGCTTCTGTCCTGTGCTGTGGGGATGAAGCTGGCTCCCAGGCCGGGGAGGCCCAGTGGCCCACAGCCGGACAACTGAGAGTGGCCTCCAGCCAACGGCCAACAGGAAACTGAGCCATGCCAACAGCCAGGTGAATGAGCTTGGAAGCGATCCTTCCTCGGTTGAGATAAGACAGCAGCCTAGGTGGACTTTCCTGGTGGCCCAGTGGTTAAGCAGCTACCTTCCAATGCAGGGGACATGGGTTCAAGTCCTTGTCAGGGAACTAAGATCCCGCATGCTGCAAAGCAACAAAACCCACAACCGCAACTAGAGGACATCCATGTGCCGCAGAGGAGAGCCGAGGCAGCCATAAATAAATAAGAGGCATATATATATTTTAAAGGACAGGGCCTCCCCTGGTGGTCCAGTGGGTAAGGACACCGCCTTGCAGGGCAAGGGGCAACGGTTCGAGCCCTGGCCTGGGAAGATCCCACGTGCTGCGGAGCGGCTGGACCCATGTGTCCAATTACCGAGCCGGAGCTCTGGAGCGCATGTGCCCAGAGCCGGTGCTCTGCGACAACAGACGCCACCGCAATGGGAGGCCCACAGGAGCCAAGGAACAAAGACGGATGAAAACAGACAAATGAAAGATCAATAGAAGTGGCCCGCCCGCTCCCCTCCCTCCCCAACCCGACCCCCGCCCCAAATAAATAAATAAATAAATAAATCTTTAAAAAAAATAAAGGACAGCAGTCCAAGTCAAGTGCTTGACTGCTGCCTGAGAGACCCTGAGCAGAGGCCCAGCTGAGCTGCCCCTGGGTTCCCGACCCACAAAGACGCCAACCGCGAGGCAATGAACAGGCCTTGTTTCAAGCCACTGAGTTTGCGGTGATCTGTTACTCAGCATTAGCACACTGACTCAGATTATTTCCAAACTCAAAACTACCCTCGAAAGACGAAATTCTGAAATGTATTTGAAATATGCAAGCTTGTAGATGTGAAATACACAAGAGGGGTCCAGCCTGCTCTTGAAGGCCGCCACAAGAAGCCACGTTTCAAGGACAAGGCCTCCAGGGGGACTGTTTGAAAATCGAGCTGTGACATCTGGGGGAGCCGAATAAAACCGAGGCTCTCCTTAGCCGACAGTCATACCGGACTTTCCAGGCTCAACTGCACCTGTTACGTCAGGCGGTCTTTCTGCTCACCGGCTTTGAATGCCGTGCTGCTGTGTGTCACCAAAGAGAAACACTGACTCAGAAAACAACGCTGTATGCTAGATAAATATATACATACATATATATATATATATATATATATATACACACACACACACACACATACATACACATCGTACTACTTTTCCTAAAACAGAGCTGCCACACCGCCTCCCCCTCTGGCTGAGACCAGAATAGATCAAAGTCCAGATTTTTACACACTTGGGACCGGCAATGTTTTAACACACGGAACATTCTATGGGGCTGCAGACTGCTTTATATTCTTCAAACATACCCTGCCTGTGCAGCCGCCCTGACAGCTGGTCATATTCACCCGTGACTCAAAACAGCGTCCATTCTGGGAGACAGGTGCACGGCGGAACGGGGGGTCGCTCGGCCACCGAGGCGGCCTGGCTCTACGCCTCGAGCCATCACAGGGCCCAGGAGCCTGGCTTTTAGGAAACATCTCGGCTCAGAGAAGCGCTGGAGGGGAGGTGCCGTGGCCAGCCTCAGCGCCCTCTGTGGAGATCTCGCGACGGCCGAGACGGGGAGACGCCAGCCAGCACGGAGAGCGCGAGGTCGCCTGAAGAAAGGGACATTACTGACCAAGCCGGGCTGCTGAGACGGTGCCCCCCTCCCAGGACAGCTCTGGAGGACAGCCATCGTCTAAACGGGTTCGTGTGTGGGCCTCGCCCCGGCCCCCAGAGAGCTGCCGGGGAGCGGTCCCCGAGGATCCCGCGGGACAGAGGTCCCCCGCCTCCGGGGTTCACTGCCTGGTGACCCGTGGGGCGCTCACGCCGTGACAAGAGAGATGAAGCACACCACACATGCCGTATGCCTGAATCACGGCGAAACCATCCCCCGGCCCGGCCCGTGGAGGAACGTGTGTGTTCCATGAGAACCTGTCCCCAGTGTCAAAAAGGTCAGGGGCCGCTGCTCTAGGACGCCAAGAAACAACGGGAAAAGCTGACACTCAGAGACTGCGCGAGATTCCCAGTGAGGACGAGAAACCACTCTGCCCCCGGGAGGGCACGGGGCGACGTCCGGAGACGCCGGCGGGCCTCGCGACCGGGCGGCTCCCAGCACCGAGCGGTGGGGCCGCGGCGGCTGCACCTCCCCTCACAGCGCCCCGACACCACGCAGAGGACAGCCGGGCCGATGGCAGCGGGGCCGCGGTGGAGAGAGCTGCCCGGCCGGGCCCTCGGGGCTGGAGGGACTCGAGCCTCTTTATTACAGACCCAAATCTGTGCCACTGCCCTGGAGGAACAGTGGCTGCATAATTACATTTCCATACGTGCTACCGGGGACTGTCCTAGGGAAGGCAGTTTGGGAACACTTTGTCTGGAGACAGAACGTTCCAGGCATGCTGAGTCAGAGCGGAGCGGCTGTCAGCGGGCATCACGCTGCACGCTCAGCCACGTCACGCGTGTCCGACTGTCTGCGACCCCGTGGACTGTCGCCCGCCAGGCTCCTCTGGCCACAGGACCCTCCAGGCAGGAAGACTGGAATGGGCGGGCAGTCCCCCAGGGCCGGAGCCCGCGTCTCCCGGGTGGCAGGCAGGCTCTTTACCACTAAGCCACCTGCTGCCAACAGTTCAAACACGCCATGAGCCCATTACGCACAGCCAAGAGCGATGACGCACGCCCTCTCCCCCACCAGGACGCTGACCCTGTCTGGGGCCACCGGGGGTCGTCAGGACTGAGGGCGAGGTGTGGGGCCTTGGCATCGAGGGAGGGGGGCAGAGATGCCGCTCCACCCCTCGTGCCCAGGACGGCCCCCTCCTCCGGGAGCTCGGCTTCGGCCGCAGTCACCCCTGTCTACCCCCTCAGCCCCTGACGCTCAGGAGTCCACTCTCTGTCTGCGGACCGGCCTGTTCTGGGCCTTTCCCTCCAGCGGACTCATGCCCTGTCGTCCTTCAGCGCTGCTTCTCTCACGGAACACCACGCTCGGGTCCGTCACGCTGGGCGAGGGTCCGGGACTCGCCTGAATCACGGCGAAACCATCCCCCGGCCCGGCCCGTGGAGGAACGTGTGTGTTCCATGAGAACCTGTCCCCAGTGTCAAAAAGGTCAGGGGCCGCTGCTCTAGGACGCCAAGAAACAACGGGAAAAGCTGACACTCAGAGACTGCGCGAGATTCCCAGTGAGGACGAGAAACCACTCTGCCCCCGGGAGGGCACGGGGCGACGTCCGGAGACGCCGGCGGGCCTCGCGACGGGCGGCTCCCAGCACCGAGCGGTGGGGCCGCGGCGGCTGCACCTCCCCTCACAGCGCCCCGACACCACGCAGAGGACAGCCGGGCCGATGGCAGCGGGGCCGCGGTGGAGAGAGCTGCCCGGCCGGGCCCTCGGGGCTGGAGGGACTCGAGCCTCTTTATTACAGACCCAAATCTGTGCCACTGCCCTGGAGGAACAGTGGCTGCATAATTACATTTCCATACGTGCTACCGGGGACTGTCCTAGGGAAGGCAGTTTGGGAACACTTTGTCTGGAGACAGAACGTTCCAGGCATGCTGAGTCAGAGCGGAGCGGCTGTCAGCGGGCATCACGCTGCACGCTCAGCCACGTCACGCGTGTCCGACTGTCTGCGACCCCGTGGACTGTCGCCCGCCAGGCTCCTCTGGCCACAGGACCCTCCAGGCAGGAAGACTGGAATGGGCGGGCAGTCCCCCAGGGCCGGAGCCCGCGTCTCCCGGGTGGCAGGCAGGCTCTTTACCACTAAGCCACCTGCTGCCAACAGTTCAAACACGCCATGAGCCCATTACGCACAGCCAAGAGCGATGACGCACGCCCTCTCCCCCACCAGGACGCTGACCCTGTCTGGGGCCACCGGGGGTCGTCAGGACTGAGGGCGAGGTGTGGGGCCTTGGCATCGAGGGAGGGGGGCAGAGATGCCGCTCCACCCCTCGTGCCCAGGACGGCCCCCTCCTCCGGGAGCTCGGCTTCGGCCGCAGTCACCCCTGTCTACCCCCTCAGCCCCTGACGCTCAGGAGTCCACTCTCTGTCTGCGGACCGGCCTGTTCTGGGCCTTTCCCTCCAGCGGACTCATGCCCTGTGCGTCCTTCAGCGTCTGCTTCTCTCACGGAACACCACGTTCTCGGGGTCCGTCCACGCGGGGGCGAGGGTCCGGGACTCGCCCCTTTTGAGGCTGAGGGACACTCGTGTGTGTGGAGGGAGCACGGTTCTGTCGATCTGCTTGTTGATGAAACAACATTTGGGTGGCTTCCACCTTCTGGCTGTTCTGAATCACGCTGCTGTGAACACTGACGTTCAGGGTTTTGTGTGGATGAATATTCCCGTTTCTCTTAAGCGGACAACCAGAAATAGAACGGTGGGATCGTAGAGACTCCACATTTGACCTTTTTTTTTTTTTAAAGATTTATTTATTTATTTATTTAGGGCGGGGGTCAGGTTGGGGAGGGAGGGGGGCGGGCGGGCCACTTCTGTTGGTCTTTCATTTCTCTGTTTTCATCCATCTTTGTTCTTTGGCTCCTGTGGGCCTCCCATCGCGGTGGCAGCTGTCGTCACAGAGCGCCGGCTCTGGGCGCATGCGCTCCAGAGCTCCGGCTCGCTAATTGGACACATGGGTCCAGCCGCTCTGCAGCACATGGGATCTTCCCAGGCCAGGGATCGAACCGGCGCCCCTTGCACTGCAAGGCGGTGTCCTTACCCACTGGACCACCAGGGAAAGCCCCATGTTTGACCTTTCAAGGAGCTGCCGGACTTGTCCAGTTCAGCCGCCCGGTTCTCACCAGCAGAGCACGAGGGCTCTGCACGTCCACTCCCCACCAGCACGTCCCCACCTTTCGAGTCTAGCCGTCCTGAGGGCTGTGAAGGGGCGTCCCTCCAAATGTGGAGCAGCTTTTCAGGAGGCCACAGCTGGGGGGCTGACAGGACGTAAACATAATGGAAAACTCATCTCCAGGAGGCTCCGGGACAGAACCCTGCGTCGTGGGCTTAGCCAGAGACACAGCAGAACGTGTGTGGCTGGAAATGCCACCTGCCCCTTAGAGTCCAGCGCAGCCGATGACGGGAGGCCCTGTGACCCGTGTCGCCGCCCAGAGTCGAGACGAGACGCCGGGAAGACACGAAGCCTTATCCGCACTGTCGCTCCCTGAACCACGTCCGCTCCCGCAGTGGCTGGAACAAGCTCCACCCGTGCAGGGCTTAAAGCACACCTGGATTCTCTTGCGGTTCTGGAGGTCAGAAGCCAGGCTTGGGCCGCACGGGGCTCAATCCAGGCCTGGCAGGGCCGGTCCCTCCGGAGGCTCCGGGGAGCACCCGCTCAAGCCTGGCCCAGCTTCCAGAGGCGCCGCCTCCCGGCTCGCGGCCCCGCCCTCCACCCTCATGGCCGGGCGCGGTGTCGCCGTCTCTCTGCCTCGGACCCTCCGCCGCCCTCCTACGAGGACCCTGTGACGACACGGGATCCCCGGGAATCCAGGGTCGTCCCCGTCTCAGGGCATTAACTTAACCCCTCCAGTAAAGTCCCCTGCCCCGCCAGGAGACACGGCCGCAGGGCTCCAGAAACAGGACGGGGACGGGACGTCCTTGGGGGCCACCACGCTGGCACAGCTTGCTTCTGTTTTCTCCTCCATGCTTTTGTCTGAATAAAAAAAAAATCCATTTTTCTTCTGCACATTTAATCTCTGCTGGCTACTAGATATACACCCCCACGTGCCGTAGCCCAGACCCAAATAAATAAATAATTAAAAAAAAAAGATTTAAAAGAAACCCAACCAACTAGAAACCGAAGCTTGGGCTAAAGAAAACCGGGTGAGGCCCTCCGGGGACTGCAGAGGAGAGGCGGCTGGGAGGCCGGTGGGTCTGGCCCGGAGGCCAGGCGGCGGCTGGACGCGGTGAAGAGGCCGCCCGTACGAGGGGCGGGCGGGCAGCGAGCAAGTGGGGTTTCTCGGGGCAGAGGGCCGAGGGCGTTCCAGGCCAGGGGAGGCAGGCGGGCGCCCCCAGAGGCGGGAGGAAGAGAAGTGGACAGCGCAGAGAGAGCTGCGGGGGGCTGGCTGCATGGTGACAAGGACGGGGCAGGAAGAACGCAAGTCCTCTGAAAGCCCCCGGGGCGGAGCGGCGAGAGAAGCAGCAAATGGACGAAAACCCAGCCGGGCAGAGGAGCACGAACCATCGAGAGGTTTAAAAATAGACACCGGCCTGCCATGCCACGCCGGGGGACCCACCGGGGGAACTGAAAGCAGCCACCGACCCGAAGACCTGCGGAGGGGAGTCCGTGCAGCGCACCACGGCGGCCCGACAGACGCCGCTCGGAACTCCGCCGCGGAGGGGCCGCAGCACCGGCCGCGCAGGGAGGGCCGCCCACGCGGAGGGACGCACGGGGCGAGGTTCCACCGCCGGGACCGCCCAGACGCCCGATCCACAGACAGAGAGGGGCTCCCGGGGGTCAGGGGCTCAGGAGGGGGTGGGGGCACCTGCTTAATGCGCACGGTTTTAAGTTCAGAAGAGGAGAAGGCTGGGGGGTGTTGCACAATGGCGCGAATGTCCCCAGTGAGACGGAGCTGTGCCCCCGAGACAGTTTTAAGCAGTGAATTGATGTGACACGCACTTCACCACAATGAAAAGAACAAAGGAAGCCAGAGTGGGTGGGGTGGCCGTGGGAGGGCGAGGTGGGACGCGCACGCGGCACTGAACAGAGACGGTGCGGGCAGGGGAGGGGCCGTGCCTGCCGCGGGATGAACTCATTTTTGATTTCCAGAAACTACAGACCGGCAGGGCCCTCCCCGAGGACGACAGGAGGCACGCGGGGGACCGTGCCTGCACCCGCCCCTGGCCCTGCCCCGCCGCTGCGGGCTGAGCAAAGAGGCCACTGAGAAAAACGCTTCGGCGCAACAAAGGGCTCCATTCTCAGCCCAGAGCGGGGGCAACTCCTGCCCACCTTCTCCCGGGCATTCCGTGGGAGCAACCAGCTTCACGTTTAAAGGGCACGCAAAACACCTCCCCACGGAGCAGCCTGGCCTCCAGCAAGCCCCTGCTGTGGGCAGACGCTCCACCCCCACAGGAGCCAGCACCCAGGCTGCGGTCCTGGGAGCCAGGGCGGGGCGGGGGGGCAGGAACAGCAGGAGCCCTGGGGGGCTCTCAAGCCGCCCCGGCCAAAACTCTCCCCTGGGGTTTCTAAGTTCCCCCGCTCTGACCAGGAGAGGGCACCTGCAACTGGGCCAGACCCTCAGGCAGGCTTGCACTGGCATCTCAGCCACCGGCGGCAGGTCCGAGTTCCCCATCCCCGTGCGTGGACGTGGGACCAGTGGGGCCCACGTGTCTCACGGTAGGATGACAACGCTTCTCCCCAGCACCCCGCACGGTCTGCAGCCTCACATCAAGACGGCGAGCTGTCAGCCCGCCAGTTTCATCAACAGACACAGACCCCTCTGGCTTCATCTTGCAGAACACAGCCCCCCAACTCCGCCTCGAGGAGCACAGCCTTCTTCGGGTACGACTGGACCAGGGGGAAGCTGACACCACGCGCGAAGACTCCATGCAAATCCCACAGCACGAGGACTCCCCGGATAGTCTAGTGGCGAAGACTCCATGCTCCAGTGCAGGGCCCGGGGTGCAACCCCTGGCCAGAGGACTAGACCCCACAGGCTGCAGCTGAAGACCTCGAATGCTGCAAGGATGACGGAAGGGCCTGCGTGCTGACGTGGCGCAGCCCACTCAACAAGCAAATTCTTTTTTAAAATGTTCTCAGGACAGAGGATGACAAGTCTGGCGTGGGTCTGAGACCACGGCGAGGTGTCCTGGAGGGCCGAGGAGACCAGTGCGGGCCTCTGTGTGTCCTGGTGGGGGCCGGTGACCCGGTTTAACATCCGGGCGAAGCCGTGTGGGTGCCGGGGACCCTAGGACGGGTTGAGAGGCACTCAGCTCCATGTGCTCTTTCCCAAACCCGCGACTCCGATCTAATCATGCGAAAAGCATCACACACACCCAGACAGAGCGATGTCTCACACAACTCCTGACCCAGTCTCCTCGCGGCTGTCCAGGGCTGAAAAGGCAAGTCCGGAGAGCCACCACCACTCAGAGCGGCCAAGGAGACGGGACGACGGAACGTCACCCGGGATCCCGGAGCGGGCCCTGGGGCGGAAACGGCCATCGGGGACGCCGGTGAAACCCACACCCCGCGCCTGCCTGAGCCAACGATGACGCACCCACACTTAGTGCTTGGGCTGGTAAAGGTGCCCAGGAAGGAAGGGGCTGGGCTGGGAGAGCCTGGGCGAGGGGCACCCAGAACTGTCTGGACATTTGAAATTAGTCCAAGACAAAAAGTTAATTTAAGAAAAAAAAAGGGGGCTTCCCTGGTGGTCCAGTGGGTAAGGACACCGCCTAGCAGTGCAAGGGGCGCCGGTTTGAACCCTGGCCTGGGAAGATCTCACGTGCTGTGGAGTGGCTGGACCGATGTGTCCAATTACCACAATTACCGAGCCGGAGCTCTGGAGCGCATGCGCCCAGAGCCGGTGCTCTGCGACAACAGAGGCCACCGCGATGGGAGGCCCACAGGAGCCAAAGAACAAAGATGGATGATGAAAGACCAATAGAAGTGGCCAAACAAGACAAAACAAAACAAAGGCAGTCTGGAAGAATTAACCTGTCAGTTTCTTTTTTTTTTTTAATTTATTTTTTGGGCGGGGGTCGGGTTGGGGAGGGAGGGGAGCGGGCGGGCCACTTCTATTGGTCTTTCATTTCTGTTTTCATCCGTCTTTGTTCTTTGGCTCCTGCGGGCCTCCCTTCGCGGTGGCATCTGTTGTCACTAAGTGCCAGCTCTAGGCGCATGCGCTCCAGAGCTCCGGCTCGGTGACTGGACACATCAGTCCAGCCGCTCCGCGGCACGTGGGATCTTCCCAGGCCCGGGCTCGAACCGGCGTCCTTATCCACTGGACCACCAGGGGAAACCCAACCTGTCAGTTTCTTAACCTAAAGAGAAAGGCGTCTAAGTTCAGCAGGGGCTGAGTGAGGAGCCCCGTGGTGGGCGCCCAGCCAAGGGCAGGACACCTAAGCTCTCACAGCAACCCAGCCTCCTCTAAGCTCGCTCTGGGACACTCTGCTTGGCAGACTATGACTTCTGGAATGTCACTCTACAAAACACCCAGCACCTGAGGCTACAAGAGTTTATCTGAAAATACGTTTGGATCACCCATTACTTCACTGTGTCACTATATTTTAAATTTACTTTGCGTGCTTTTTTGGGTTTACTATGTAAAAGCTATGAGCGTGAGCTATCAGCAGTCATGGTTCATCACGTCTAAGAGCCTGTCGTTCCTAAGACGCGTGTCCCTGACGCCTCGAGACACTAAAGAAAATCAACGATCCGTCCGAGTAGGGCACAATGCTGCGGGAAATACAATCACTCCACAGATTTGTCCCCAAATCATTCACCCCTGCTCACCCAGAAGGCTATGGGAATCCAAGCTCCGAACTCGGCAGCATCAGAGGCAACTTCGCTTGCTCCCCGGAAGGAAAGCGACGACAAACCTGGACAGTGTATTAAAACCCAGAGACACCACTTTGTCAACAAAGGCCCATACGGGCAAAGCCATGGTTTTTCCAGTAATTGTGTACAGATTTGACGGTGGACCAAAAACGAGGTTGAGCACCAGAGAATTCATGCTCTCGAATTGGTGCTGGAGGACTCTTGAGACCCTTTTCTACTGTAAGAAGATCAAACCAACGAATCCTAAAGGAAAGCAACCCTGAACGTTCATTGGAAGGACTGACGCTGAAGCTCCAATACTCTGGCCACCTGATTCACAGAGCTGACTCACTGGAAAAGCCCCTGACGCTGGAGAGACGGAGGGAAGACGGAGAAGGGGGCGCAGAGGATGAGATGGTTGGATGGCACCACCAACGGAAAGGCCGTGAGTCTGTGCAAACGCCGGGAGACAGTGAAGGACAGGGAAGCCTGATGTGCTGCCGTCCATGGGGCTGCAAAGAGTCGGACACGGCTTTAGTGACTGAACAGCAACAACTCACGTTTTACACCTGCCACGTCCGGGGTGGCAGCCGCCAGCCACGGGGGCGCTGAGCTCAAGTGACGAGGCTCCCCGTGAGATCTAAATATCTGCATGTGCAAAACACACATCGGATTTCACAGGCCCTGTCCTAAAGAAAGAATGCAAACCAGCTCCTTTGCACCTTCTTCATGTTGATTACATATTAGAAATGATACTGTTTGGATGCATTGGGCTGTGTAAAATGTACGGCTGAAATCAGGTCCACCGGTCTGGCTATTGGGACTGTGGCCAGTTGATCATTTAAAATTACATCTGGCATAAAATGGCCATCATCAAAGAGGCTACAAATAGCAAACGCTGGGAGGATGTGGAGAAAAGGGAACCCTCCTCCACGGTCGGCGGGATGTAGGTGGGCACGGCCGCCACAGAGAACAGTGCGGGGTCCTCAGCACACGAGACAGAAGGACCACGATTCCCCCCCCGGATACGGTCCAGGCGTCCAAATCATTCACCCCTGCTCACCCAGAAGGCTATGGGAATCCAAGCTCCGAACTCGGCAGCATCAGAGGCAACTTCGCTTGCTCCCCGGAAGGAAAGCGACGACAAACCTGGACAGTGTATTAAAACCCAGAGACACCACTTTGTCAACAAAGGCCCATACGGGCAAAGCCATGGTTTTTCCAGTAATTGTGTACAGATTTGACGGTGGACCAAAAACGAGGTTGAGCACCAGAGAATTCATGCTCTCGAATTGGTGCTGGAGGACTCTTGAGACCCTTTTCTACTGTAAGAAGATCAAACCAACGAATCCTAAAGGAAAGCAACCCTGAACGTTCATTGGAAGGACTGACGCTGAAGCTCCAATACTCTGGCCACCTGATTCACAGAGCTGACTCACTGGAAAAGCCCCTGACGCTGGAGAGACGGAGGGAAGACGGAGAAGGGGGCGCAGAGGATGAGATGGTTGGATGGCACCACCAACGGAAAGGCCGTGAGTCTGTGCAAACGCCGGGAGACAGTGAAGGACAGGGAAGCCTGATGTGCTGCCGTCCATGGGGCTGCAAAGAGTCGGACACGGCTTTAGTGACTGAACAGCAACAACTCACGTTTTACACCTGCCACGTCCGGGGTGGCAGCCGCCAGCCACGGGGGCGCTGAGCTCAAGTGACGAGGCTCCCCGTGAGATCTAAATATCTGCATGTGCAAAACACACATCGGATTTCACAGGCCCTGTCCTAAAGAAAGAATGCAAACCAGCTCCTTTGCACCTTCTTCATGTTGATTACATATTAGAAATGATACTGTTTGGATGCATTGGGCTGTGTAAAATGTACGGCTGAAATCAGGTCCACCGGTCTGGCTATTGGGACTGTGGCCAGTTGATCATTTAAAATTACATCTGGCATAAAATGGCCATCATCAAAGAGGCTACAAATAGCAAACGCTGGGAGGATGTGGAGAAAAGGGAACCCTCCTCCACGGTCGGCGGGGATGTAGGTGGGCACGGCCGCCACAGAGAACAGTGCGGGGGTCCTCAGCACACGAGAGACAGAAGGACCACGGGATTCAGCAGCCCACTCCTGGGCAGAGATACGGACACATCCAGACGATCCAAAAGGATACGTGCACCTCTGTGTTCACAACCACCAAGACATGGGACAACCCGAATGTCCACACACAGATGAACAGATAAAGAGGATGTGATACATATATACGACGGACACATACACAGCCATGAAAGAGAATGAAAAAATGCCATTTGCAGCAACATTCGTAGGCCTAGAGTCAACTGCACTAAGTGAAGTAAGTCACACAGAGACAGACAAATACCATAGGGCATCGCTTACATGTGGAATCTAAAATAGGACCCAAATGAACGTATCTACTAGAGAGAAACCGACTCGCGGACATAGAGGCTCGCAGCTGCCAGGGGAGAGGAAGACAAGCGGGCTGGGAGCTCGGGGCACTGGGTGCCGACGTGACCTTGAGAACAGATGAATGACAAGGTCCTATGGCATAACAGGGAACGCCATCCAGCCTCCTGGGACAAACCATAATGCAGAAGAATATTTCAGAAAAACGTACATATGTGTACAATTGAGTCACTGTATAGCAACAATAAGCACAACACTGTAAATCAACTATACTTCAATAAAGGTATTAAAAAATAAAATTAGGACCGACACAGAGAACAGACATGTGGCTCCATGAGGGGACGAATGGGGAGGGAGGGTCTGGGAGTCTGGGGTCAGCAGATGCACACTGTTACATACAGAACAGATAAACCAGATCCGGCGGTAGAGTGCAGGAAACGCCATCCAATACTCTGTGATACACCACCACGAAGAACAATACGAAAAAGAATATATAAAGATTTATTTATTTTATTTATTTTGAGGGGAGGGGTGGGGAGGGAGGGGAGCAGGAGGGCTACTTCTATGGGTCTTTCATTTGTCTATTTTCATCCATCTTTGTTCTTTGGCTCCTGTGGGCCTCCCATCGCGGTGGCCTCTGTTGTCGCAGAGAGCTGGCTCTGGGCGCATGCGCTCCAGAGTCCGGGCTCGGTAATTGGACACATCAGTCCAGGCGCTCCGCGGCACGTGGGATCTTCCCAGGCCAGGGATCGAACCGGCGCCCCCTGCACTGCTAGGCGGTGTCCTTATCCACCGGACCACCAGGGAAGCCCAAAAAAGAATATATAGAGATGTATAACCACATCACTTTGCTGTCCAGCAAGAATTAATACAACATTGTAAATCAAGTGTGCTTCAACCAAATAAATTTTAAAAAATAAAACACTATTTGAGGATCAATCCTGCTTCTTTTGGGCAGCACTTCTGCGAGTGAAGAATGGAAGAACGACCCATGTGAAACCCCACACGGTTCAGAGTCAGACCCTGCCCAACCGGCGCTCGAGGTTCCTAAGATGTTCTCAGGCTCCTTTCCATACAAACAAAATACTGGCAGGTGGGGAAGGAGAACCGGGCTCAGCACAGAGGACTTTCAAGGCCGGGCACCTGCTCTCTCCTGGTGGATTCACGTCCGGGTGCATCTGTACCCAGGCACAGACCACACAAGACCAAGCACGAGCCCTCCGGGCAACCGTGAACGGGAGGTGACGGGGCCACGCCCTGCAGGCCTGGCGATTACAGTGACCGTCCCGCTGCGGGGTCACGGGTGACGGGGGGGCCGTGCACAGGTGGGGGGCAGGGGCGCACGGGAAACCTCGCTGCCGCCTGCTCCGTTTTGCTGTGAACTGAAAACCACTCTAAAAAACAAAGTCCATTTAAAAAATTTTCCTGCTGGTGCAGTGCATAAGAATTCACCTGCCAGTGTGGGGGACATGGGTTCAATCCCTGGTTGGGGGAGATCCCACAGGCTGGGAAGCCCCCACACCCAGAGCCTGGGCTTCGCAACGAGAGAGGCCTCCGCAAGGCGAAGCCCAAACTCTGCAGCCAGAGGGCAGCCCCACTCTCTGCAACTAGCCGGCTCACAGCAGGGAGGTCCGGTATGGCCAAAAATAAATAAAGAAATTGTTTTCAAAAATTATCTCTTACTTTAGCACAATCGTGGAACCGTAAAATCTTATTAGAAATAGTTCAGCCCCAACGGTTCCCATCTGAAGGTGACTCTGGGGACAGAGGGTGCCGGGCCACACCTGCTGGGGTCCTGAGGACTGGGTGCCCCTGGCACTGAGTGGGTGAAGGGCCTGGAGGCGGCCCCTCGCCCCACCGCACCCAGGCCGGCCCCACGGCGGGCGACCCTGCCCCACAGTCCTCAGAGCCGAGGAGGGGAGACCCTGCCTTCGCCAAGCCGCCATGCTAATAACAAGAACGCTTCCTATTCAGAGAGGACCCCCGTCTCCTTCTGGAGGGGCTTCCCTGGATCCGCACAGCCGCACAGCCTGGGAGGGCGCTTCCTGGTCCCTCAGGTGGTAATGAGTCTGACCCCTGGGTCAGGGAGAGCCTCTGGAGGAGGAAGCCCCCCCAGGATTCTTGCCTGCAGACCCCCAGGGACAGAGGAGCCTGGCAGGCTACAGACCACGGGGTCGCAAAGAGTCAGACACGAGGGAGGAACTCACTTTCACTTTCCTTTCAACCAGGAAGGCGGCCAAGACAGGTGTCCTGCAGATGACAAACCACCAACAGCTTCCCGGGGCTGCGAGGTCACCGGTGACCCCCTCCACGGCCCTGTCCCAGCAAACCTGAAAACTCCACTTCCTCCCAGGGGCCCAGTCGGCCCCAAGCTCTACATTTTCTGTGCCATGGTGCAAATGCTGACTCTTCCGGTGTTGAAAAAGAGAGAACGGGGAGGGGCAGGGCCGGTGGCATTTAGCAACTAGGAAAACAGGGCCCCCGTGAAGGCTGACGCTCGCCCCACGAGGGGGGCCCCATTCTCGGTAGTGTGGGGGGACTGTGTGCCCCCCATCAAAGACAGGTGCACCCCCGAGGCTTGGCAGCTGGGAAGGGGACCTGACATGGACGTGCTGTCTCTGGGGGTTCCATCGAGCTAAACCGGGGTCACACGGAGCAGCGTGGCCCTGACCCAACGGCTGCCGTCCTCAGAAGAGGGACGTGTGGACACCCGCGAGACTTGACAAGGACGCTCTCCTTGGCCGTTTGCACTTCTCACCGGGGCCTCGCCATGTGCGCCCCGTGCTCGTCACTGCGCTGAACGATCTCAGCGAGAATCCTGCGGAGCTGACGGACCGCGACCTCCCCACGTTTCCACATCTGATCACTCACCACACTTCCAAGGCGCTGCAGCCCCTCCTCCAGATGGGGTCTGTACCCGGAATCCTGAGAGACCCCTTGTCCAGAACCCCGACCCCGAGCGCTCTCTCCCAGCAGTTTTCCACCCCCTGACCCCCACCTGCCCCCTGGCTCTCTGTCCCCACACGTCCACACGGTGCTGGGAGTGGAGCCCGGTCCTACACCAAGGTTTCTTTTCTCACTGCCATCATTTCTGGGCACACGCTTATTTTCACTGTGGTAACTACTGTCCAGCTCCGGGGGACGGCCACGTGACAGAAGAGCCGAGACGGAGGGGTGTGTCTACCAGCCGCTGGGCCCGGGGGGAAGACTCGGCCTGCAGGGCAGGGGACGCGGGTTCAATCCCTGGGCCGGGCAGACCTCCTGGAGGAAGACATGGCAGCCCACTCCTCTACTCTTGCCTGGGAAATCCCATGGACAGAGGAGCCTGGCGGGCTGCAGCCCACAGCGTGAGAAGAGCCGAACACAACGGAGGGGCTGAGCATGCGCGCGTGCACCCCATCTGCCAGGAGTCGGAAAAGGCAAGAAGGCCCCAGCTCTGGAACCCCTCGGGGGAGCACTGCTCTGTCCACACTGATGGCAGACTTCTGACCTCCAGGACTGGGAAAAAAACAGATTACTGTTGCTTCAGGCCGTCTGGTCTGTGGTGCCCTGTTACAGGGGACCCAGGAAAGGCACACAGTTAGCCAAAGACAAGGTTGCTAGGGTCGGGGCCTGTTTCTCCTTCCGCTCCCCACCCTGTGCCACGGCCTGTCTGTCCAGCCCGAGAGGTGCATGAACGTGGCTCAGTTCACCTCCTGGCTTTGATTTCTCTTGACTTTTCTGTCCACCGAATTAAGGAGTTTCTTCAGAAGGCAGGGCCCAGGGTCATGACCTTGACAGCAAAGGACAGATCTGACCAGCAGAGCTGGTGGACGGTTTTCAGATTCGCCTGCACTCCAGACGCTCCGGGCCCTCGCCCCGGCACCCGCTCAGCTCAGCACAGAGGCGCAGAAAACACGTGCGCACGCCCACCCGCGCCCACGGTGATGACAAGCAGACTCGCAGCTCATTGTCATGCAGCCAAGATGGGTCACCTTTTCGCACTTTATCAGCTCCACACAGCTAACTTTCAGAAACTCCAGAAACGGGAGCAATTGCTACGAATCGGTCTCTACCCCTCAGCACTGCATCCCGGCACAGAGAGGGCGGGGGCTGCAAGGCGGCCCCTCCTCGCTGAGGAGGCCCCAAGGACGATGCCCAGCCCCGGGGTCTGCAGCGCTGGGAGGAGGGGGACCCTGCCCGCGACGGCGGTGCTCTCTCGATCCTGTCTCCGGGGAAATCGTCGCCGTGCTCTTTTCCCCTGACGGTTCAGACACACGAGTCACCCCCACCTGTCTGCACCGTGAAAGACGGCTTCCTCTCGCTGCGCACCTGGCGAGCTCGTGCAGTGCACAGGCCTGGGCCCCGCCCGGCCACCCTCCAGGGACCCTGACGCGGAGAGCCGGCCGGGCCAGGGACAGCATGGCCCCGGGCCCGTCTCCACATGGCCCCCCAGACGCACATAAGCGTCTCATTCACGTGGTGCTCCCGGCGCCTGGCACCCGGTCTGAGGCTTAAAATAGGCACACAAGCAGCCTTTGTTGGGGAGAGGAAGGAAGGAAGGAAAGTTTCAGACAAAGGAGACAGCCAACGGCATCATCCAGGACAGCCCAGGGCCTGCGCAGGGTGGGCAGGCAGGAGGGGCCGCCCTGGAGTCCAAGCGAAGCGCAACCCCCAGGTGGGGTGGGGTGCCCACCCCCCAGCACCTCCAAGGCCAAGGGAGCAATTCTGATTTTGTCGAGCGAGTGACGAGCCGGAGAAGGCAGCAAGGAAGTGATGAGCCAATCTTCCCTTCCCAGAGAAGAGTCTGGTTGTGGCGGGGACGGTTCGACCCGCTGGAGCGGGGGAGACCAGAGGCAGAGCTGCCAGCTGGGATGCCCTGCGCAAGAGACGGGGAAGGAGGGAGGAGACGCAGAGAGGAAGAGAAGCCACCCCAGAGGGCCAGGCAACCCTCCACTCAGAGCTGAGTGGCCGTCCCATGCTCAGGGGACAGCAGAGCCGTGGACGCCGCGGTGCAGCTCTGCACCACCAAAACGCCGGAGCGGCCCAGCTGTGCCCCCGCAGGCGAACGGACAAAACCACGTGTCCCTCCAGGCCCGGGAGCGGCCCTCTGCCGGGAAAGAGAGGAGCCCTGACCCTGGCGGCCACGCGCGCGGACCCCGAGAACACGATGCTCCGTGAGAGAAGCGGACGCCAGAGCGCTCACGGGGTGCAGCTCCACTGACGGGGAGCGTCCAGAAGAGGCCCATCCACAGACACAGAGAGGGGCTCCTGGTGGTCAGCGGCTAGGGAGGGCTGCGGTGACTGCTCGCGGGGACAGAGCTCTTACGGGGGCACTGGAAGACTCTGCGTCAGGCTCGTGGAGACGGTCACACAACTTAGTAAACCTACAGACACTAAAGTGTGGGCTGAGGTGGCCGACGTTTACGATGTGGCCACTGCACCTCCCTCTAAGAAATCAGCGGTCAGACTTCTCCCTGTTGCAAGGCTCTCCGGGAGGACTTTCTTCCCAGGTGGCACAGCATCTGCCTGCCAATGCAAGAAACGCAGGACAAAAATGAAGCGGGAAAAAGAACAAAAAAGAAACGAAAAACTAGAAACATGGGAGACTTGGACTTGATCCCGGGTCTAGGACGAGCCCCTGGAGAAGGAGCCGCAGCCCCTCCAGAATGCCCGCCTGGGAAGCCCAGCGACAGAGGAGCCTGGCGGGCTGCAGCCCACGGGTGGCACAGAGGCGGACGCCCCAGCACACGTGCACCCACGAGAATCGGCACTGTTTCCGGAAGAGTCTCCGAGCTGCCCGCGAGCCGCTCTGCCCGCCGGCCGGCAGGACAAAGGCGGCAGGACGCGGGGGGCAAGGCAGGGCCTGCGCGGCAGGGAACGTCGCCACTTCCGCAGTGACCTCCGGGGTCTCCGAGGTCTCCCGGGTGCCACGTGGGAGGGACATTTGTTTCTACACCCCAAAGAGAGAGAGAGAGGCCATGCCCAAGGGCAGCCTGAGAGAGCAGCGGTGAAGAGTGAGGTCCAGAGCCGTCGAAACGAGCGCCGCGCGTGGTGAACCTGACGCCCTCGAGGACAGGACTGCAGAAGACAAGCCTTCCCAGACCCAAGACGCCGCTCGGCCAGTCATCCTCCGCGCGTGAAGACACGGCCCCCTGTGGGCAGCAGCGGAAAGAGGAGCCGTTCCTGGTCACATCCCGCAGTCTCCCAACTGTCCCGGGAACCGTCCCCTCTGGAAAGCTCCAGAAAGTTCCAAAGTCATGGAGGTCAGGCCCAACCACACATCCCAGAGGCGCCATCACGGGTGCAGCTCCACTGACGGGAGCGTCCAGAAGAGGCCCATCCACAGACACAGAGAGGGCTCCTGGTGGTCAGCGGCTAGGGAGGGCTGCGGTGACTGCTCGCGGGACAGAGCTCTTACGGGGGCACTGGAAGACTCTGCGTCAGGCTCGTGGAGACGGTCACACAACTTAGTAAACCTACAGACACTAAAGTGTGGGCTGAGGTGGCCGACGTTTACGATGTGGCCACTGCACCTCCCTCTAAGAAATCAGCGGTCAGACTTCTCCCTGTTGCAAGGCTCTCCGGGAGGACTTTCTTCCCAGGTGGCACAGCATCTGCCTGCCAATGCAAGAAACGCAGGACAAAAATGAAGCGGGAAAAAGAACAAAAAAGAAACGAAAAACTAGAAACATGGGAGACTTGGACTTGATCCCGGGTCTAGGACGAGCCCCTGGAGAAGGAGCCGCAGCCCCTCCAGAATGCCCGCCTGGGAAGCCCAGCGACAGAGGAGCCTGGCGGGCTGCAGCCCACGGGTGGCACAGAGGCGGACGCCCCAGCACACGTGCACCCACGAGAATCGGCACTGTTTCCGGAAGAGTCTCCGAGCTGCCCGCGAGCCGCTCTGCCCGCCGGCCGGCAGGACAAAGGCGGCAGGACGCGGGGGGCAAGGCAGGGCCTGCGCGGCAGGGAACGTCGCCACTTCCGCAGTGACCTCCGGGGTCTCCGAGGTCTCCCGGGTGCCACGTGGGAGGGACATTTGTTTCTACACCCCAAAGAGAGAGAGAGAGGCCATGCCCAAGGGCAGCCTGAGAGAGCAGCGGTGAAGAGTGAGGTCCAGAGCCGTCGAAACGAGCGCCGCGCGTGGTGAACCTGACGCCCTCGAGGACAGGACTGCAGAAGACAAGCCTTCCCAGACCCAAGACGCCGCTCGGCCAGTCATCCTCCGCGCGTGAAGACACGGCCCCCTGTGGGCAGCAGCGGAAAGAGGAGCCGTTCCTGGTCACATCCCGCAGTCTCCCAACTGTCCCGGGAACCGTCCCCTCTGGAAAGCTCCAGAAAGTTCCAAAGTCATGGAGGTCAGGCCCAACCACACATCCCTAAGAAACTACCAAGACACCTCAAGAACTCATTTGCCCAGACCTCCTGGCAGCCCAACGGTGAAGACAGAGCGTCCACTGCAGGGGGCACGGGTTCCACCTCTGGTCAGGGAACAAACGTGCCTCGTGCCTCACTCGCTGTGCAGCCAAAAAACCCCCAAAACAACACAAATGCTCCAGGGAGTACAATCTTAAAGATAATTATTTATTTACAGATGCAAATGAGAAAACTTGTAATCACACCTCGGAGGGGAGAAGGCATTTTCCCACTATGACAGGGTGGACCCCGAAAGGCCTCCATTCAGGCCGCACGCGGCTCGCTGGGCCAGGGCCATTCACGCTCGGCGGCCGTTCCCTCACGCTACAGGGCCCGGGCGTTACAGAACACGGAGCAACGGGCGACGCACCGGCCACCAGCGTCTCCGGCAGGAGACCAAGCGCCGCCGGGGAGGCCCAGCTTCTGCCCCCGGCAACGAGCAAGGGCCGGCCGCGCTCACAGCGGCAGCACCCTCCCGCGCCGGCGCCCACCGGCCCTCCCCGCGCCCACGGTCGGCAGGCGTGTTCAGAGCCTCACGGAAGACCCTCCTGGACAGAATCGGCATTTCCACGTTTCTCTAAAACCGGTGTGACTGGTCTTCCTCTCAAAAGGAGAATCCAAGGTGACCTAAAAGCCGACCCACCTCTGCAGGGCCGCGCTTCCCAAGGATCACAGGCGAGAGGCGATCTTTCAAGGAGAAAACGACGTAGTTTTGTTTCCAACGGGGGTTTCCACCTGGGGGATTCAGTTCCCTGGGGATACGGGTGACGCTGGGCGACATCCGTCCCTGTCACACGGGGGGAGGGCGCTCCTCCTCCATTAAGTGGATGAAGCAAGGACGCTGCTCCACACCGCAAGTACCCAGGAGGTCCCCCCATAAAGGGTGACCTGGCCCCAGTTCCAGCAGTGCAATGTCTGTGAGCACAGTCAAGTGGAAAGACCCCGGTCCATCACCGGAAGTCAAGTGGTGAAGTCCATATTTATCTATTTATTTATTTATTGGCTGCACTGTGAAGAGCTACGTCCAGAAAGTTCCAAAGTCATGGAGGTCAGGCCCAACCACACATCCCTAAGAAACTACCAAGACACCTCAAGAACTCATTTGCCCAGACCTCCTGGCAGCCCAACGGTGAAGACAGAGCGTCCACTGCAGGGGGCACGGGTTCCACCTCTGGTCAGGGAACAAACGTGCCTCGTGCCTCACTCGCTGTGCAGCCAAAAAACCCCCAAAACAACACAAATGCTCCAGGGAGTACAATCTTAAAGATAATTATTTATTTACAGATGCAAATGAGAAAACTTGTAATCACACCTCGGAGGGGAGAAGGCATTTTCCCACTATGACAGGGTGGACCCCGAAAGGCCTCCATTCAGGCCGCACGCGGCTCGCTGGGCCAGGGCCATTCACGCTCGGCGGCCGTTCCCTCACGCTACAGGGCCCGGGCGTTACAGAACACGGAGCAACGGCGACGCACCGGCCACCAGCGTCTCCGGCAGGAGACCAAGCGCCGCCGGGGAGGCCCAGCTTCTGCCCCCGGCAACGAGCAAGGGCCGGCCGCGCTCACAGCGGCAGCACCCTCCCGCGCCGGCGCCCACCGGCCCTCCCCGCGCCCACGGTCGGCAGGCGTGTTCAGAGCCTCACGGAAGACCCTCCTGGACAGAATCGGCATTTCCACGTTTCTCTAAAACCGGTGTGACTGGTCTTCCTCTCAAAAGGAGAATCCAAGGTGACCTAAAAGCCGACCCACCTCTGCAGGGCCGCGCTTCCCAAGGATCACAGGCGAGAGGCGATCTTTCAAGGAGAAAACGACGTAGTTTTGTTTCCAACGGGGGTTTCCACCTGGGGGATTCAGTTCCCTGGGGATACGGGTGACGCTGGGCGACATCCGTCCCTGTCACACGGGGGGAGGGCGCTCCTCCTCCATTAAGTGGATGAAGCAAGGACGCTGCTCCACACCGCAAGTACCCAGGAGGTCCCCCCATAAAGGGTGACCTGGCCCCAGTTCCAGCAGTGCAATGTCTGTGAGCACAGTCAAGTGGAAAGACCCCGGTCCATCACCGGAAGTCAAGTGGTGAAGTCCATATTTATCTATTTATTTATTTATTGGCTGCACTGTGAAGAGACGTGAACGTCGCTCAGTTGTGTCAGACTCTTTGCGACCTGTGGACAAGCCATGGAATTCTCCAGGCAACAACACTGGTGTGGGCAGCCTTTCTCTTCTCCAGGGGATGTTCCCAAGCCAGGGATGGAACCCAGGTCTCCCTCACTGTAGGTGTATTCCTTACCCGCTGAGCTCCAAGGAGACCCCACTGTGCAGTATGTGGGATCTGAATCCCCCAACCTGGGGTTGAACTCGTGACCCCTGCATCGGCAGACAGAGTCTTAACCACTGGACCACAGGGAAGTCCCATGTAAAACTCACTTATTTACACAGCATGTGACCATGGCCCAAGGCCCCCTTCAGGGCGCACATCTGAATGGTCCCTGTGGGGTGCACGTCATCAGAATAACCCAAGAAGCTTTCTCTTAGGCAGATATGCGTGTTCCTTCCTAGAGCTTCAGATCCATGCAGACCCAAGTAGACTTGTCTTTTGTCATTGTTGTTTTCCCGTCATTTTAAAAATTATGAAGGAAAAAAAAAATGGCAGCTTCTTTTTTTAAAGTTCCAGAGGGGATTCTTAGCGAACCCCAAGACTGACGGACTGAAGTCAAGCTCCAAGTGATGTCTTGCCTCCCCTCCCTGACAACCCAGTCATGCTACCCACCCACCTTCCTCCCCCCAATAAACCTTAATTTAGAACATTATTATCGAGGCGCACGCACCCTCGCCCTGTGCCAAAAGCGTGCAAGGTGCGCACAGCTCCTGCGAGCTGCCTGCTCCAGCTTGATCGCTCCCATTTCCCAGAGGAGGAAACTCGACCCTCAGAGGTGACCCCGCCCACGTGCGCGGCCAGAGGGGACCCGGGAAGCCGGGCGCCGGCCAGGGCCCCTTCGCTCAGCCCGTGCGGGACCACGGCGCGCGCCCGGGCGGGCTGGTGAGCCCGGCGCTGGCCTCGCGGACCCCGGCCACGGCGAAGGCTCTCTGGGCCCATCACGCCGACCTGCTCCCACCCGCCCCCCTGCCCTGGGCACCCCCGGCTCTCACAACCCTGTCCCCCAAACTCCCACTTTAGTTCGGGGCTCCGGACACCCGCTCTTCCCGAAAAACTCGGCCAGCAGCGCGCCTTTCCCCTTGCCCTCTGCACCTGCGCCCAGAGGCAGACCTCGGGCGGCTCGTCCGGCGCCCACCGTCCGCGGCCGCCCGGGCGCTCGCGCAGCCCCTGCCCGTCCCGCCCCGGAGGGTCAGCCCAGCGGGGCGGCTGCCCGCCACGAGCCTCGCGGCTGCCTCCAGCCCCAGACCCGCTTCCTCCTTCCGGACTCCCGTGGGGGCGGTCCCCGTCGCCGCGCGCCCCGCAGCCCTCCCAGCCCACGGGCCCCCCGGCCCCCCGCTCCTTCCGAGAGGCCTGGCCGCCTCCCGCGGTCCCCAGCGCTGCCCGCCGGCCCCGGGCAGCTCACCCTGCCCCACTCCCTCCGTCCCGGCTCCAGCGCGGCCGGGCGGCCCCTGCAGCGACCCCGACTCCAGCCCAAACTCCCAGCCTCGGCCTCTTCCGGCGCAGGGGGCGCCCGGCCCGAGCGCCTCGGCAGAGCCCCGGGCGCGCTCGGCCCGGCCCCCGCCCCCGGCTCTCACGCCCGGGGCCCAGCCCACCCTCGGGAGCCCGAGCCCAGCTCCAGCCCGGACCCCCGCTCGGTCCGCAGCCAGAGCCAAGCGGTTCCACCGCAGCCGCCCGGGCCTCCCCTCCGCCCCGGCCGCGCCCTGCCCCGGCGCCGGAGGCGGGGGCGGCAGACCCCGGCCCGAAGCGCGGCGACAGGCGCCCTTACCTGCGCGCGAGCCACCGCGGCCGCCTCAGCCCCGCCGCGCAGCCGAACCCGCCGCGGGCGGGCGGGCGCTCGCTCCCCTCTGCGGGGGCGGGGCGGCGCGCGGGGGGCGGGCCCTGGCGGCCCGTGCGGCCAATCGTGAGCCCCGGCCGCGGGAGAGCGGTCTGAGGGCGGGGCGAAGAACAGGCAGCGGGGTAGGCTGCGCCCGGGGAGGGGGCGGGGCGTGAATGTGGGCGGGGCCGGGGGAGGAGGAGCGGTGAGTTGCATCGTGGCTGGCCACCCGCAAGGGAAGAACGCGCGCGGGGGGCGGAGATATGCTGATATGCACAGAGGTACCGGTGGTGGACCCCGCCGCGGGAGTTGAGCAGAACTTCAGCAGTGACTTTGTGACGTCAGGGAGGTGCGAGGCACTTGGCGAGTTCAAATCCCGGGTGAGGTCGAGGGTTCAAAGTCGAATTCTAGCTCACTCGCGGGACAGGAACGTCCCCTCCCAATCTATCACTTGACTTCAGGGCAATAATAATAATAACTGGGCTTCCCAGGTGGTCCAGTGGGTAAGGACACCGCCTTGCAGTGCAAGGGGCGCTGGTTCAATCCCTGGCCTGGGAAGATCCCACGTGTCACGGAGCTGCCGGACCGATGTGTCCAATTACCGAGCCGGAGCTCTGGGGCGTATGCGCCCAGAGCCGGTGCTTTGCGCACAACGAAGGCCACTGCGATGGGAGGCCCACTCGGGCCAAAGAACAAAGATGGATGAAAACAGATAAACGAAAGACCAATAGAAGTAGCCCGCCCGCCCCCTCCCTCCCCAACCCACTCCCCCCCACAAAAAAACCCAGCAACAACAACAACAAAATAATAATAATAATAACTACTCCCTCTCCTTGAACGCTCTGCACAGGAGGGGAAATGATATTATCCCCAATTTACGGAGGTGGAAACTATGTCTCAGAGAGGTTAAACTCAAGGTCATTTGCCCAGGTCTGTGCAGAGTGTCATAATATCCTAAATCCTGAGCTTTGATTGTAAAATGTAGATTCCCAGGCCCTCAGCCAGAAGGAAAGAATGCAAATCCTCAAGGCAACTTGGCCCCTGAAGTGTGCTTTTTTAACATGCTCCCCCACTAATGTTGAGAAGCCTTCGGTGTGTCTCCAAAAGTACGCAGCAGTCACGGAGGGGAGAGTTCCTTGTACAGGAAGATGGAGCCAATATACTGTGGCACACTGGAATTCTGTTCAGCACTGTACCTCTATGATCTGAACTGCTGAGTCCCCCCAGGGCAGCTGTCATCCCCGCAGGAGCCTCCCTGCTCACCCCACCACCACCCACACCGTGCACAGATGGAACCAGGCTCCTGGGGACAGCATCTGCCTCCCAAGCTCCATTCCAAAAGAGGAATTCCTATCAGAACAAGAGCTGCAAACTGGTGGCCCCCAAATCCTTTAACAATTCTAAATTTGTCGCCAACATTTAAAAAGTAGGATGTTTCATGATAAAAAATCCAGGTTTCCAGGAGTTCCTGAGAAATTAGAAGGTCTGTGAATTCCTGCATCTGTCGGGTGAGGGGTGACAGCTAGGCAGATTCAGGTCAGGCTGGGGCAAGGCAACTGAGACAGCTTTTTCGAATCCAGAACCTAAAGGGGTGCCCCCAGGCGCTCATCCTCAAGATAAATGCTATATAAATGTCTTTTTATATAAATATTATATAAATGTCTTTTATATATAAGTACTGTACAAATCTCTGGTTTTGGACACGTGGCATGCAGCTTGCAGGATCTTAGAACCCCTCCCAAGGGATCGAACCTGTACCCTTTGCATCGGAAACTCAGAGTCTTAACCCCTGGACTGGCAGGGAATTCCCTGTAAATGTCATATTTCAAAAATTAAAAATAAGTGCAGGAATAATCCATAATGAACAACATAACTACCATCTTAAAGAAAGACAAGATTTGATTCTGTGTTTCTGCAAACCATCTCCTTTGCTTCCCTCTAGCCCTGGCCTTGTCGGGTCCTATCTTTATTTTGGACAGTGATGTTTTGTTCATCATGGATTCCTTTGCACTAAATATTGTATTAAAATATGTATCTAGATAACCGAGTCCCTCCCGCCCGCCTGCACAGAGTGCCTCATTCTCCTCAGCCTGGTCCCAGCCCTGCTTATAAATTGGCAAACACTGGGGACTTGCCTGGTGATCCAGGGGCTAAGACTCTGAGCTCCCAATGCTGGGGGCCTGGGTTCTGTCCATGATCAGGGAGCTAGATCCCACAGGCCTCAACTCAAGATCCCACGTGCCACAGTTAAGACCTGGTGTAGTCAAATAAATTAATTCAATTAAAAAATAGAATCAAATAGCAAGCTCTGCCATGAGCCATTGAGCAGATGGGAAAGCTGAGGCCCTGATGGTTTTTTACCCATGTATTAAGGGGTCGCAGTGAATGTCTGCCAGAGCTCCGCCACTGGCTGCAGTAAGTACAGGGTCCAGCAGGGCCTCTGACATCTCTGGTGGGGACCACAGAGGAGCGCGGAGATGTCCCCATGGTGCCCCAGAGCCCTCATCACAGAAGTGCAAGCCCCCCACAGCCCTCCCCACCCCACCCTTCCTGGCCCTCATCCTTTCCAGGTGGTGAGCTGCCGTCCACCCCAAACAAGGCACACCGGTGGGGATGCAGAATCCACTTCTTTATTGCAGCTAGGCAGATTCAGGTCAGGCTGGGGCAAGGCAACTGAGACAGCTTTTTCGAATCCAGAACCTAAAGGGGTGCCCCCAGGCGCTCATCCTCAAGATAAATGCTATATAAATGTCTTTTTATATAAATATTATATAAATGTCTTTTATATATAAGTACTGTACAAATCTCTGGTTTTGGACACGTGGCATGCAGCTTGCAGGATCTTAGAACCCCTCCCAAGGGATCGAACCTGTACCCTTTGCATCGGAAACTCAGAGTCTTAACCCCTGGACTGGCAGGGAATTCCCTGTAAATGTCATATTTCAAAAATTAAAAATAAGTGCAGGAATAATCCATAATGAACAACATAACTACCATCTTAAAGAAAGACAAGATTTGATTCTGTGTTTCTGCAAACCATCTCCTTTGCTTCCCTCTAGCCCTGGCCTTGTCGGGTCCTATCTTTATTTTGGACAGTGATGTTTTGTTCATCATGGATTCCTTTGCACTAAATATTGTATTAAAATATGTATCTAGATAACCGAGTCCCTCCCGCCCCGCCCCGTACAGAGTGCCTCATTCTCCTCAGCCTGGTCCCAGCCCTGCTTATAAATTGGCAAACACTGGGGACTTGCCTGGTGATCCAGGGGCTAAGACTCTGAGCTCCCAATGCTGGGGGCCTGGGTTCTGTCCATGATCAGGGAGCTAGATCCCACAGGCCTCAACTCAAGATCCCACGTGCCACAGTTAAGACCTGGTGTAGTCAAATAAATTAATTCAATTAAAAAATAGAATCAAATAGCAAGCTCTGCCATGAGCCATTGAGCAGATGGGAAAGCTGAGGCCCTGATGGTTTTTCACCCATGTATTAAGGGGGTCGCAGTGAATGTCTGCCAGAGCTCCGCCACTGGCTGCAGTAAGTACAGGGTCCAGCAGGGCCTCTGACATCTCTGGTGGGGACCACAGAGGAGCGCTGAAATGTCCCCATGGTGCCCCAGAGCCCTCATCACAGAAGTGCAAGCTCCTCCCACAGCCCCTCCCCCACCCCACCCCACCCTTCCTGGCCCTCATCCTTTCCAGGTGGTGAGCTGCCGTCCCCACCCCAAACAAGGCACACCGGTGGGGGATGCAGAATCCACTTCTTTATTGCAGGAAGACTATTTCTAGAGTGAATGCTACACAGACCCCACAACAGGGGGAAGGGGGCACCCACATGCAAGGGGGCGAAGGGGCAGGGGTGGGGTCACAGCAAGCATGGCCTGGCACGGTCCCCAGACCCAGGGGTGCTGAGGCAGGAGGGGCCAGCCGTGGGGGCAGGCTCTGGCCTCCCCGGCTGCCGAAGCCCTCTGTGCCCCAGGATCGGGGTAGGGCCCAGGACGGGAGAGGCCTGGAGGCGGGCGGGGCCCCAGGGAGATTGTGCTATCAGGGTGTGTCCCTGAGAAAGGGCCGCAGACCCCCGCCCAGCCCCACTTTCTCCGGCACCTTCCAGTAGGAGGGGTCGACACCGGCTGCCGTGGGCCCTGGACTCGCCGCCGACCAGGGGGCTCAGACAGGGCATCGCCTGTGCTTCCGTGGGCCTGTCCATGTGCCGGGCAATGACACACGTGTACACGCGCGCACACACACACAGTGTGCCCAGTAAATACCTGCAGAGTGAGCAGCCGCACAGACGAGAAAACACCCGGCCACCACGAGGGCCACGAACAGTGCCTCTCACCCACACACAGTCCACGGGCTGCACGCCCCCAGCCACAGGGCCTCTCTCTCACAGGCACACGTGCACACACACGCACCTCTCACAGCTTCCCCACGCCTCATGGCACCAGTGCCACGAGAGGCTCCAGGGAGACAGGCAGCCGAGACCCTCAGCCCCACGACCTCCGGCCGGCCGCGTGGCGCACTAAGCCGGGACGTGGATCCGTCCCTGGTCCGGCCTTCGGCTGAGACCACAGATGCACACTGCTGCCGGTGGCTGAGTGTGCAGTCCTGTGTCCCCAGCAACAGCTGACGGACACATATGTCAGGCAGACAGACCCTTACTGTGGAGTCAGACAGGTGTGCCTGTCCTCAGAGCAGAGCTGCACCAGCGCTTTCTGCTGGTAAGAAGCACATCGCCCGCCACAAAATGCGGCCACGCACAGCCCCCCTCTTGCAGGTGTCCAGGCCCTCCCATCATGAGGGTCCCGTCCGCTGGCTGGCCCACTAGGTGGTGAGCTGCCGTCCCCACCCCAAACAAGGCACACCGGTGGGGATGCAGAATCCACTTCTTTATTGCAGGAAGACTATTTCTAGAGTGAATGCTACACAGACCCCACAACAGGGGGAAGGGGGCACCCACATGCAAGGGGGCGAAGGGGCAGGGGTGGGGTCACAGCAAGCATGGCCTGGCACGGTCCCCAGACCCAGGGGTGCTGAGGCAGGAGGGGCCAGCCGTGGGGGCAGGCTCTGGCCTCCCCGGCTGCCGAAGCCCTCTGTGCCCCAGGATCGGGGTAGGGCCCAGGACGGGAGAGGCCTGGAGGCGGGCGGGGCCCCAGGGAGATTGTGCTATCAGGGTGTGTCCCTGAGAAAGGGCCGCAGACCCCCGCCCAGCCCCACTTTCTCCGGCACCTTCCAGTAGGAGGGGTCGACACCGGCTGCCGTGGGCCCTGGACTCGCCGCCGACCAGGGGGCTCAGACAGGGCATCGCCTGTGCTTCCGTGGGCCTGTCCATGTGCCGGGCAATGACACACGTGTACACGCGCGCACACACACACAGTGTGCCCAGTAAATACCTGCAGAGTGAGCAGCCGCACAGACGAGAAAACACCCGGCCACCACGAGGGCCACGAACAGTGCCTCTCACCCACACACAGTCCACGGGCTGCACGCCCCCAGCCACAGGGCCTCTCTCTCACAGGCACACGTGCACACACACGCACCTCTCACAGCTTCCCCACGCCTCATGGCACCAGTGCCACGAGAGGCTCCAGGGAGACAGGCAGCCGAGACCCTCAGCCCCACGACCTCCGGCCGGCCGCGCGTGAGCGCACAAGCCGGGACGTGGATCCGTCCCTGGTCCGGCCTTCGGCTGAGACCACAGATGCACACTGCTGCCGGTGGCTGAGTGTGCAGTCCTGTGTCCCCAGCAACAGCTGACGGACACATATGTCAGGCAGACAGACCCTTACTGTGGAGTCAGACAGGTGTGCCTGTCCTCAGAGCAGAGCTGCACCAGCGCTTTCTGCTGGTAAGAAGCACATCGCCCGCCACAAAAATGCGGCCACGCACAGCCACCCTCTTGCAGGTGTCCAGGCCCTCCCATCATGAGGGTCCCGTCCCGCTGGCCACTGCACACCCCACACCTCCGTGTGCCCCAGCCGTGATCACACTGCAGCTGGTCACACAGGAGCCCCAGACACGTGTAGGGACCAGCCATCCGCCCAGCCCTCGAGGCACCCAGCTCATCCCATGGCTCCGCCCCTCCCCTAGGCCTGCGGGTCACTTCACACGGCCAGCGCAGCCTCACTGGGTCTCATGAGGATGGTCTCCCGTAGACACACACAAAAACAGAGTCTCAGGGTGGTGGGCGCAGCCTGAATCCAGGGCACACCTTCCTGGGTGGCCCGTGGCCCACTTGGTGGGAGGCGGTGGGTTGGGCAGAGCTCTGCCTGCACCCCAAGGAGCCTGCCCAGGCCGGGTCCTGAGGCCTGCCTCGGATGGGGTCCAGCACCCCCAGTCCAATGCCCCAGGCCCCCCTGCCCCGGGCTCAGCGGCGGTGTGGATCTGTCTACGGGCTGTGCCTGGGAAGGCCCTATGGATTTGTCCCAGCCCGTCTCCTGGAGTTGTGCTGTAGCCACTGGCTGGGCCCGGGCCCCTTCTGCCTGCACGCCGGGCCCACGCCAGGCATGGAGTGGGATTCCGGGAGGGCGGGCACTGCTGAGGGCCCTGGTTGGTTATTGCCTGGGGCCTGAGACCCAGCCCGCAAGGCCCCCCACCCCCCGAACTGTAGGGTAGGGGGCAAGAGGGGTGGCTGTCTGGGACCGCGGGTGGGGCGGGGGCCCAGGCTAGAGGTCACAAGGGACGGAAGGGGAGGGCAGCGAATGTTAAACACCAAATAGGAGAAAACAAAGTCTGAGGTCCATGTGCATTTCAACTCCCTCCTCCCCGCAAGGTCACAGTGATCTAGTGGGGGGGCCGGGTGCAGATCTGGTTGGGGACACGGAAGGCAAAGGGGCGGAGGTGGGAGACAGGGGGACGGGGGAACACTGGCGTCCTCGGTCCGAATGGGGACAGGTGGCGTCCCTCGTTTCTCCACGTGTGGATCGCGCGGCTTCCGGCAGACAGACAGGATGGGGGTGGGGCGCAGAGGGAGGGGAGGGCGGAGTGGTGCCAGAGAGCTGGGCTGGGCCCCGCCCCGCCTGCTCCGCAGGGGCCTCCGTTTCCCCTCTGGAGACGCTGGAGCAGGGGGAGCAGTGGGAGGGGGAGAGGGAGGGGCGCGGAGGAGGGAGAGGAGGGGGCGGGGCGGCGGCGGGGCGGGGCGGCGGCGCGCCGGGCTCACATGAGGGCGCATTTGCCCTTGATTCGCTCTGTCCTCTTCTGTTTGCTGGAGCGCTTGCCGTCGATGTTGAGGCTCATGTTCCGGCGCGTCTCCAGCGTGAGCAGCTCCTGGAAGAGCTCCTTGACGTTGTAGTTCATCTTGGCCGACGTCTCCATGAAGGCGCACTTCCACTCCTGGGCCACGGCCTGGGCCTCGCGGGTGTCCACCTCCCGCTGGGTCTCGTCGCACTTGTTCCCCACCAGCATGACGGGGATGTCCTCCACGCTGCCCTTGATCTGGACGATGAGCTTGTAGATGGGGCCCAGCTCCTCCAGCGACTGCCTGCTGGTGACCGAGAAGACCAGGATGAAGGCGTGGCCCTTGGAGATGGAGAGCCGCTGCATGGCCGGGAACTGGTGGCTGCCCGTGGTGTCGGTGATCTGCAGCGTGCACACGCTCTTGTCGCAGCTGATGACCTGGCGGTAGGTGTCCTCGATGGTGGGGATGTAGGTGTCCCGGAACGTGCCCTTGACGAAGCGCAGCACCAGCGAGCTCTTGCCGACGCCGCCCGCCCCGAACACCACCACCCGGTAGTCGTTGCTCTGCTCAGGCATCTTCCGGGAGAGCTGGCGGCGGCGAGAACCCCAGACCGACCCTGCGCAGAGACGAATGTCAGAGAGGCCCACCCAGGGGCTTCCCTGGTGGTCCGGCGGGTGAAGAGTCCGCCTTGCCGTGCAAGGGGCGCCGGTTCGATCCCTGGCACGGGAAGACCCCAAATGCCGCAGAGCAGCTGGACGGGTGTGTCCAATTATGAGCCAGTGCTCTGGGGCGCATGCGCCCAGAGCTGGTGCTCTGGAATGCGAGAGGCCACTGCGATGGGAGGTCCACACAGGCCAAAGAATAAAGATGGATGAAAACCACTAATGACTTAGAGGCCAAAAAAAAAAGAAAGAAAGAAAAGCCCGCCCGGTGGGGAGGATGCGGGAGGGGCAGGCTTCTCAGAGGAGGTGGCCTTTCTTCTGGTGGCCTTTGTAGTTCAGGGTCACAGCCCTGGGAGCTTGCATTTTGAAAATTTATTTATTTATTTATTTTGGGCGGGGGTCGGGTTGGGGAGGGAGGGGAGCGGGCGGGCCACTTCTATGGGTCTTTCATTTCTCTGTTTTCATCCATCTTTGTTCTTTGGCCCATGTGGGCCTCCCATCGCAGTGGCCTCTGTTGTTGCAGAGCGCCGGCTCTGGGAGCATGCGCTCCAGAGCTCCAGCTTGGTGATTGGACACAGCAGTCCAGCTGCTCCGGGGCACGTGGGATCTTCCCAGGCCAGGATCGAACCGGCGCCCCTTGCACTGCAAGGCGGTGTCTTTACCCACTGGACCACCAGGGAAGCCCGGGGAGCTTGCGTTTTAAAGCTGCTTTCCTTCCCTCATCTTCCAAGTGGGATCCTGGCACGGAGGTCCAAAAATTTGCCAGTCATGTCGGAGGTTGTCCAGGTTGTAGATGAGAAAACTAAGACTTGGCTTAGAGAAAGCCCCACTTCCTGAACTCCAAACCCGGACGGTCTGGCCCGGCCTGGCCTCCTGCTCAGGTCTGAGGTGTCCATAGGAACAGAACTCCCTGCAAGGGGGTCCTCTCATCCTCCCTCCCCTCGTCTGTGCTCAGGGAGGTCCAGTGACCTTGGGAGGTCACACAGCACAGCAATTCCTGAAATGACGAGATGGGGGAAGAACGGTGGCCTGGGGGCGGGAAGGCAGGAGGCCTGTCTCCAGCATCTGCCTCCTTATCTACAGAGAGAGCAGAGTCCCCGTCCCCGCGTTCTCTCAGCCCTCTCTGAGGGTCCCTCCGCAGGGAGGGGGGTGTCTACAAAGAGAGAGAGACGACGTGGCGAGGTGCCCCCGGCCGTGCGACTGCCCTCGGGGGTGTGGGTGTGTGTGCGGAAGACTCAATGGCCTGAACCCGGCCGTGAAGCCCCGGGCCGGCAAGGTGACGTCCCCGAGCCCCAGGGCGCCCACCCGTGCCACGTGGGCAAGTGCAGCACCCACTCCACGAGCTGTGGGACCGAGAGGACCAGACGCTGGCGCGAGCCCTCAGCCGGGCGCCTGGTGCACGGAGCCCTCGGTCGGGGTGGACAGGCGTGACTCTCCATCCCAAGGGCCCAGGGTGTGAAGCCCCCGGCGGGGCGGGCTGGGAAGGCACCGTCTCCGTGACCGGAAGTACCAGGTTTGCCAGAAAAAGACGGCCGGTGAAGCTGACGGCCAACTCGGACCCCACGAGTGATGGGCCAGGCACGCCCGCCCGAGCGGCTCTACCTCACGGGCACCGCCGGGCATCTCGGCCGTCAACACGCGGGGCCGGGGGTGGGGCGGCTGGCGGGGCTGGCAGCCTGCTCGGCCGTCGGTGCCCTCTCCTGAGGGCGCCCCGCGAAGTGGGCTCCGCTCTGGGCAGCCAGGCTGGCCGAGAGGCCCGGGGAGGCTGGGGACCCCTGGCTCTGCCGCCCCAACCCAGCCCTTGCCTTGCGCTGGCTGAAGACCCCCCGGTGGGGTTCCGGGCCTGTCAGCAGCGGTGTCCCTCAGAGGGGCTCACAGGGGCCTGGGATCCCTGATGGGGAGCCCCCTTCCATGAGCCCCAGACCCCATGCCAGGACCCCTTGGTCATTTGAATCCCACCTCCCTGCTGGGTGGGGTTAGAGAAAGCCCCACTTCCTGAACTCCAAACCCGGACGGTCTGGCCCGGCCTGGCCTCCTGCTCAGGTCTGAGGTGTCCATAGGAACAGAACTCCCTGCAAGGGGGTCCTCTCATCCTCCCTCCCCTCGTCTGTGCTCAGGGAGGTCCAGTGACCTTGGGAGGTCACACAGCACAGCAATTCCTGAAATGACGAGATGGGGGAAGAACGGTGGCCTGGGGGCGGGAAGGCAGGAGGCCTGTCTCCAGCATCTGCCTCCTTATCTACAGAGAGAGCAGAGTCCCCGTCCCCGCGTTCTCTCAGCCCTCTCTGAGGGTCCCTCCGCAGGGAGGGGGGTGTCTACAAAGAGAGAGAGACGACGTGGCGAGGTGCCCCCGGCCGTGCGACTGCCCTCGGGGGTGTGGGTGTGTGCGGAAGACTCAATGGCCTGAACCCGGCCGTGAAGCCCCGGGCCGGCAAGGTGACGTCCCCGAGCCCCAGGGCGCCCACCCGTGCCACGTGGGCAAGTGCAGCACCCACTCCACGAGCTGTGGGACCGAGAGGACCAGACGCTGGCGCGAGCCCTCAGCCGGGCGCCTGGTGCACGGAGCCCTCGGTCGGGGTGGACAGGCGTGACTCTCCATCCCAAGGGCCCAGGGTGTGAAGCCCCCGGCGGGGCGGGCTGGGAAGGCACCGTCTCCGTGACCGGAAGTACCAGGTTTGCCAGAAAAAGACGGCCGGTGAAGCTGACGGCCAACTCGGACCCCACGAGTGATGGGCCAGGCACGCCCGCCCGAGCGGCTCTACCTCACGGGCACCGCCGGGCATCTCGGCCGTCAACACGCGGGGCCGGGGGTGGGGCGGCTGGCGGGGCTGGCAGCCTGCTCGGCCGTCGGTGCCCTCTCCTGAGGGCGCCCCGCGAAGTGGGCTCCGCTCTGGGCAGCCAGGCTGGCCGAGAGGCCCGGGGAGGCTGGGGACCCCTGGCTCTGCCGCCCCAACCCAGCCCTTGCCTTGCGCTGGCTGAAGACCCCCCGGTGGGGTTCCGGGCCTGTCAGCAGCGGTGTCCCTCAGAGGGGCTCACAGGGGCCTGGGATCCCTGATGGGGAGCCCCCTTCCATGAGCCCCAGACCCCATGCCAGGACCCCCTTGGTCATTTGAATCCCATCCTCACCTCCCTGGGCTGGGGTTGGGGGAGGGGCAGGCCGTGGGCACGGAGGCTCGGGTGGGGATGGCTCGGGCTCAAGGTCACAGCAGGGAGGTGGCCGAGCAGACCAGGATTTGAACCGGCCCGGGGGGCTACAGGGCCTGAGGTCCTTCCTTTGTGCGAGGCAGCCCACCCGGAGACGCCCGGGCCGGACGCGCCTGCCCGCTCCTGGTCCCTGGAACCCAGCGCTGCTGGAAGGTGGGAGCAGCCTCAGGCGCCAGAAGTCAGGGCCGGCTCAGGGGAGGGCCTGGGCCCCGGGCTGCCTGCCCAAGGGTCTGACCGAGGGACCACCTGACCAGCGAGGGGTCTCAAGACAGCGGGCCTGCTCCCGAGGGGCCTGTGGGGGGAAGCCAGCCCAGGAGCTCCCCTTGGCCCAAGGAGGACCTCGGTGGTGGGGGAGGGGGCATCCCCCTGGATGAGGGGCTCCCTTAGAGAGAGAGCCAGAGGGCTGCAGGGGCGCGCGGTTGGGGACCAGCGGCTGGGCCCGCCTGCCTCCCCCCGACCGGCCCTGACCGGGGGACCGAGCAGGGGCTGCGGCGGCGAGGGAGGGCTGGCGTGGCCGAAGGGCCCCCACCGTCCCGCGGGGGAGGGGCGAGGCCGGGCGGGAGCTGTCCAAGGTGGGCGCGCGGAGGGCGGCCCAGCCAGGGCCCGGCCGGACTGGGCAGGGGGTTCCGGCGGAGGCCCGGCCGCGGCCGCGGAGGGTGGGGCTCGGACAAAGGCGAGGCGCGCGGGGAGCGGGCCTGCGGGCCTCGCGGGGGGATGCGGCAGTCCCGCGCCCCCCGCCCCGCCCCGCCCGGCCGCCTACCTGCGCGCTCGTTCCTGCGGCGCCGCCGCGGCTGCTGCTGGCCGGCTCCGGTCCGCTCCGGCGCCGCCGCCCCCCGCACGCCCGCCGCCGCCGCCGCCGCCGCGCCCGCGCCCGTCCCCGCCCGTCCCCGCCCGTTCCCGCCCGCCGCCGGGCGCCGCGCTCCGCCCTCCCCGGGACCCGCGCCCGGCCAAGGTGGGACCGAGGGACCTTTGAGCCCCAGACCCCATGCCAGGACCCCCTTGGTCATTTGAATCCCATCCTCACCTCCCTGGGCTGGGGTTGGGGGAGGGGCAGGCCGTGGGCACGGAGGCTCGGGTGGGGATGGCTCGGGCTCAAGGTCACAGCAGGGAGGTGGCCGAGCAGACCAGGATTTGAACCGGCCCGGGGGGCTACAGGGCCTGAGGTCCTTCCTTTGTGCGAGGCAGCCCACCCGGAGACGCCCGGGCCGGACGCGCCTGCCCGCTCCTGGTCCCTGGAACCCAGCGCTGCTGGAAGGTGGGAGCAGCCTCAGGCGCCAGAAGTCAGGGCCGGCTCAGGGGAGGGCCTGGGCCCCGGGCTGCCTGCCCAAGGGTCTGACCGAGGGACCACCTGACCAGCGAGGGGTCTCAAGACAGCGGGCCTGCTCCCGAGGGGCCTGTGGGGGGAAGCCAGCCCAGGAGCTCCCCTTGGCCCAAGGAGGACCTCGGTGGTGGGGGAGGGGGCATCCCCCTGGATGAGGGGCTCCCTTAGAGAGAGAGCCAGAGGGCTGCAGGGGCGCGCGGTTGGGGACCAGCGGCTGGGCCCGCCTGCCTCCCCCCGACCGGCCCTGACCGGGGGACCGAGCAGGGGCTGCGGCGGCGAGGGAGGGCTGGCGTGGCCGAAGGGCCCCCACCGTCCCGCGGGGGAGGGGCGAGGCCGGGCGGGAGCTGTCCAAGGTGGGCGCGCGGAGGGCGGCCCAGCCAGGGCCCGGCCGGACTGGGCAGGGGGTTCCGGCGGAGGCCCGGCCGCGGCCGCGGAGGGTGGGGCTCGGACAAAGGCGAGGCGCGCGGGGAGCGGGCCTGCGGGCCTCGCGGGGGGATGCGGCAGTCCCGCGCCCCCCGCCCCGCCCCGCCCGGCCGCCTACCTGCGCGCTCGTTCCTGCGGCGCCGCCGCGGCTGCTGCTGGCCGGCTCCGGTCCGCTCCGGCGCCGCCGCCCCCCGCACGCCCGCCGCCGCCGCCGCCGCCGCGCCCGCGCCCGTCCCCGCCCGTCCCCGCCCGTTCCCGCCCGCCGCCGGGCGCCGCGCTCCGCCCCTCCCCCGGGACCCGCGCCCGGCCAAGGTCACCGCCGCCCCGCGCCCCTCCCGCGGCGCGCTCAGACCCCCGCCCGACATCCCGGGCTGGGGAACCCCGGGCCTTGCCAGGGGTGCAGCGGCGGCGGGGGCTGCGTCTCCTGGATGAAGCGGGCGCACCCCAGGGTCACTCTGCAGCCGGTGGCTGGGCGAGACGGGGTCAGGGCCGAGGTCACCGGGAGCAAAGAAAAGGGGCCAGTTGGCAGGACTGCCTATCAGGGTCCTCCCGGGCGCACCCCTGGGCCAGTTGGAGGGGGGCGTGGTGCCCTGCACAGGGACCCTCTGGGGGGTTGCCTGGATGGGACGAATAAGTAATCAATACGCAGACGTGTGGCCAGGCGAGGTGGCCCGAGCAGGCACGGGGCACTGGGGGTGCGCATGGAGACTGGTCCCCACCCTGGGACTTTGTCCTGGGAGGAGGGGGACGTGGTCTGGGCCGGGGCCCTAAGGGCAGGTCACTGAGGCAGAGAGGGCACTTGGGCCCATGAGGTGGGGGGGACGCTTTGAAGATGGGGGGTGGACAAAAGGAGCCAAGGGGTTGGATTTGCAGTTGCCTGGCAGGAAAATGTTGTCTCCCAAATGCAGAGTTGTCTCTGAGACAGACGTTTGCCTTTGGGAAGCGTCCGTGTGTCTGACGTCTGTGTCCACGTTTAAGCCAACAGGATGCCGTCATCCTTCCCCGCTGAGGACTCGGGGAGCAGAGGCTCATCTCGGAGCACGCTGGGCATCGGGGAGCAGGCAGGGGTGACCGTGAGACTGTCCCAGGGTCCAAGCCTCTTAGAGGCAGGCACCCCCAGATGGGGAGGTGGACACCAGGATCCCACAAGGAGGTGCTTTCTGGGGTCAGAGCGGTTGGAGAAAGAGGCACTTTGTAAGGTAGTGAGCTCCCCGTCACGGGATGTGTGAGCAGATGGTCGGCTGGAGCCCAGGGGCCCCTCTAGCTCCTGGCCCCTGATTCCTGCTGACCCATCAAGTCCGTGGCTCCGGCTGAGCCAGATCCTTCCTGCTCCCTTGGAGCTGTGGACACAATTCCCCAAAACACCTGGTTCTCCCAGAGTCTGGACCACTGAGGGTCGTCCTGCTTTGGGGCATGAAAGGCCCCATTTCTCCCTGAGGCTGGCCCTCCACTGCGTCTCCCAACCCCCAACGCCTGCACCGGCCGCCTCCTTTCTGGCCTCCCAGGACCTCCAGGCCTCCGCAAGCTCCCCTTCAGACCCCATCCCACCCCCACTGCCTGGAGCTGTTCCCGGCACACCTCCCTCCTGCCCTGCCCGAGGCCCCGAGGTCCTCCAGCGGGCGGCCCAGCCCCGGGCTCGCCTCTCTAAGTGCTCTGGGCCAGCGGTGGAGACAGGCCCATGGGTAGACAGGCTCCACACTCTGGGCTAGATCTCCGCGTCCCAGCCTAGCGCACCCCAAGCCTCAGTCTCCCCATCTGTGACTAAAGGTCACCGCCGTATCAGGGCTGCTGGGAGCCATCGTGCCTGGCGTCCACCCACGTGGGGCTGCCCGGCATCCGGGCGCTCAGAGACGGCAGCCTCGACTCCCTCCCGCTCCAACTGCCTGCTGCCTCCGTCTCCTGAGTGACCAGCAGGGCTGGGCTGGGCTTCGGGCCTCCGGCCGGCCCTCTGGCAGCTCTGGGCGCCAGCCCAGGCCAGGCGGGCTGACTCATGCGGAGAAGCGTGGGCACCGGCAGCAGTTCCCCTCTGCGGCTGCTATTTATAGCTCCCAGGCCAGGCTCTCGGCCTCAGGAGCCAGGCAGGACTGGCCCAGAGTCTCCGCCTCGCTCTCCCTGGGCACGGGGCCCAGTGCCTCCCCGAGCACCCCAAACCAGGGCGGCCGCTCTCCCTTCAGAGCTGGCCAGGGGAGCCCTGGCCTTGGGGAGCCAGTGCGGGACTTTGCTGGGTTTCACCAGAGAAGGGAGTCGGCTCGCCCAAGGTGACCCAGCTGGGAGGAGGCCACGTAGGGGATAGAACTGGGCCCCCTGGGTTCCCAAGCCAAGAGCCTGCCTCCCACTGCCCCTGGCTGCCTGGGGGCCTGGCCCGGGGACCCACACCTGGCCTTCGCTGTCCTTGACCTGCACGAGTCCTCTCTTACGCAAAGGGACACCCGCCCACCTGGGAGCAGGTCCTGGCTCCTCGCCGGACCTCGCAGCCGAGCGGCCTCCCACCGGCTGCTCTGGGGCAGGGGTCGCTCTCTGGGCCCCCAGTGCAGAGAGTGCAGTGGCTGAGCCTCACTCACACCCCGCTCTGTGCTCCTGGGGTGAATGCAGTTATGTGGGCGAAGCGGAGCCTGGGCGCCGGGGCCTCTCCCCGATGCTGTTTGGCCCACAGAGCTTTCTTGTTTACGTTTGGTCATTTATGAATAAGAAGAGAGTCTCTCAAAACACGTTTCGCCTTGGCAAACGAATGGGCTGGCATTGCAAGCCCAAATTCTGTCGGCCAGCACCTGCGGAAGCTGGACCCCAGGCCCTGGAGGGAAGAGGTTGGCCCTGGATGGGCTCCTCCACGTCTGGGGCTGCGGGGTTCTCACCACCTCCCAGGAGCCAGGGCACTGGCAGGTGAACCCCTGCCAGGCTGGGCAGCTTTGATCAGTCAGAGGAAAGGACTGTGACGCGCAGAAGACCTCAGGCCCTTTGCACAGGCCACTCCTGCCACCAGAAATGCTCGTCCCCATCTCCTGACTCCAGTGAGGCCCTCCGAGCCTCCCCCCAGCCATGCTCTGCCCCGCTTCCTAGCTCTCCCTCCGCCCAGCGTTTTCTTTCTTTCTTCCTTTAGGCTGCGCCAGGTCTTAACTGCAGCACGTGGGATGTTCCGTTGTGGCATGCAGACTCTTAACTGCAGGCTATGGGGTGTGGTTGCCTGGCCAGGGACGGCCCGCGCCCCGGCGCTGGGAGTGCTGCCTTAGCCACTGGGCTGCCGGGGAAGCCCCACCGGGCTTTCTTACCTGCAGTGTGTGCCCACGTGTCTCACCTGCTGGAACGTGAGCTGCCTTAGGCTCTGGGACAGCGGGCTCACCTGGGGGTGGTCCTGCCCCCAGGGGACACTGGGAGATGCCCTGGGATGTTTGTGGTTGTCACGACGAGGGTGGGCTCCCGGTAGCAAGTGGGGGGAGCGTGGCGTCTCCTCACAGCACCCACCGCGCCCCCCGGGGATGGCCTGGCCCCAGCTCGGCAGTTCTGGGGGACCCTGGGAAGGGCAAAATGGATCTCAGACGTGTCCGCAAGCAGCGTCCTCTGGGAACTTGGCGAAGATGCAACGTCTCCCACTCCGCAGCCAGGGCTGCCACTCACCTGCCGCGAGGCCCAGGACAGCTGACGGTGCCCAGTGCTGGGCGGGAGGCTGGCGGGGATCGTGTTCTCGGGGCAGCTCGTCCACCGGCGTGGCAGGGCCCAGCTGGTGCCCCAGCAAGAGGGCCTGAGCGCCGTGGCGGCCGTCTCCTTTGCTTTAAACGCAGCGCCTTGGCTGTGCCCGAGTCGGGGGCTCTGAAGGGCCCACCTGCCCACCCGCACTCTCCTGCCAGGCTGGGCACACAGCAGGCACTTGGGGCTTGGCCAGAACATGGTTGTCCGGCAGGTCAGCTGCTCGTGCCCCGGGGCGGCAGAGGCCTCAGGGGGCGGGGGGAGGCAGGCGGGGGGCGGGGGCCATCTCCCTTCTGCAGCCCCGTCTGGCCTCGGTAACCTCACAGCTTGGCATTCCAGGGTCTTCCCAGGACCACCCCCACCCTGCAGCAGCCCGTTGGCCTTTTCCTGGCCCGCGGGGGGCTCTCCCGGAAGGCCGGGCGGGGGCGCGCTGGCGCTGTGCCGAAGCTGACGGGCAGCTCGTGGTGAACGTGGGCTGGGCCAGGTGGGCGGCCCGGAGCTCTCCTCCGCCCAGCGTTTTCTTTCTTTCTTCCTTTAGGCTGCGCCAGGTCTTAACTGCAGCACGTGGGATGTTCCGTTGTGGCATGCAGACTCTTAACTGCAGGCTATGGGGTGTGGTTGCCTGGCCAGGGACGGCCCGCGCCCCGGCGCTGGGAGTGCTGCCTTAGCCACTGGGCTGCCGGGGAAGCCCCACCGGGCTTTCTTACCTGCAGTGTGTGCCCACGTGTCTCACCTGCTGGAACGTGAGCTGCCTTAGGCTCTGGGACAGCGGGCTCACCTGGGGGTGGTCCTGCCCCCAGGGGACACTGGGAGATGCCCTGGGATGTTTGTGGTTGTCACGACGAGGGTGGGCTCCCGGTAGCAAGTGGGGGGAGCGTGGCGTCTCCTCACAGCACCCACCGCGCCCCCCGGGGATGGCCTGGCCCCAGCTCGGCAGTTCTGGGGGACCCTGGGAAGGGCAAAATGGATCTCAGACGTGTCCGCAAGCAGCGTCCTCTGGGAACTTGGCGAAGATGCAACGTCTCCCACTCCGCAGCCAGGGCTGCCACTCACCTGCCGCGAGGCCCAGGACAGCTGACGGTGCCCAGTGCTGGGCGGGAGGCTGGCGGGGATCGTGTTCTCGGGGCAGCTCGTCCACCGGCGTGGCAGGGCCCAGCTGGTGCCCCAGCAAGAGGGCCTGAGCGCCGTGGCGGCCGTCTCCTTTGCTTTAAACGCAGCGCCTTGGCTGTGCCCGAGTCGGGGGCTCTGAAGGGCCCACCTGCCCACCCGCACTCTCCTGCCAGGCTGGGCACACAGCAGGCACTTGGGGCTTGGCCAGAACATGGTTGTCCGGCAGGTCAGCTGCTCGTGCCCCGGGGCGGCAGAGGCCTCAGGGGGCGGGGGGAGGCAGGCGGGGGGCGGGGGCCATCTCCCTTCTGCAGCCCCGTCTGGCCTCGGTAACCTCACAGCTTGGCATTCCAGGGTCTTCCCAGGACCACCCCCACCCTGCAGCAGCCCGTTGGCCTTTTCCTGGCCCGCGGGGGGCTCTCCCGGAAGGCCGGGCGGGGGCGCGCTGGCGCTGTGCCGAAGCTGACGGGCAGCTCGTGGTGAACGTGGGCTGGGCCAGGTGGGCGGCCCGGCCTTCTCCAGGCAGGGCTGAGGGTCCAGGGCTGGCGGTCAGGCCGGCCTGGGGCTGGCATGTGCAGGGACACACCATCCTGTCAGATGCCTGCTTTTCGGGCCCCGAAGCCCCAGAAGGGCTGGGAACCAGCGTTCCCCCTCCGGGCCCCACGCTAATAACTTCCCCGCCAGAAGCGCAAACAGCAGACAGAAGCTTAGACACGCTGTTATTATGGTTGATTCAATCTGCGAGGCCTGGGGGCCGCCTCCTAATTTTCTCCTCTTTTGTCTCCAGATCAAGGAGGGGAACCCGGTCGACTCCCTCCAGCGGCTGCCTGCACTGGGACCCAGACCCTACTGCCTCTGCTCAGGGCCGGCCGCGAGGGCAGGGGGCTGGGGCGGTGACTCTCCCCCCGGGCCCACAACCAGGCCCGAGGCCAACGTCCCACCCGCGAGCTCTGAACAGGGCCTCCGGCGCTGCCTTGGGGCCCCCGTCATTACACCAGCAGGAGCCTGCCTCAGGGCCAGACGGATAGGGGTGCCCTGGGCCTAGCTGGGTGCCTCCGGATAAAGCTGGTGCCTGGCGTTTTGTTCGGCAAGTTCTGTGGGTCTGTGTGCTTTGTTTTCTAAACAAAGGCATGTCTGCCACCTGGGAGTGCCCGCGTAGAAGCCAGGAGGCTGTGCCCAGCGCCTGCACCGGGTCACCGCAGGTCTCTGCCCCTTCCCCCCGGAGACCCGCACACAGAGCTCAGAGCGACCCCTCCTCAAAGGCTCGGCGTCACCAGAGACAGGGGGAGGCCCCGGGGGCTGGTCCAGGGCCCCGGGTGGTGGGCGGCCGGCCTGCAGGCCTCGTCAGCCACGTGGCCCTCTCGCGTCAGGCCGGTGGGAGGGCTGGAGCCGCCGAGCGGCCCTCGGAGGAGCCGGGTCCAGGCCGGACGCGGCCACCTCAGGCCAGCAGGGCCTCAGGAGAGAGGTCGGCTCCCCCAGGCCTCTGTTGGATGGAACGACCTCTTCTCACCTGAACTTTCAACTCTGACCCTCGCCTCAGGTGTGGAGAGCTGACGCCACGGACCACGTGACACCAGCTTTCCCGTGGAAAGCAGCCCCAGGGCTGACCCCGGCCCCCTGGGGGACAGTGAAGAGGAGGGGTGGCCGTGGGGAGGCTGGCGGGAGGGCCAGCATGTGCCCTCTCCTACAACGCACAGCACCCCCAAACTTCTTGGGGTTCAGCACCCCAGGGGCCCGGAAGCAGTTTTGCTGAGGCCGCCGGGACCCTGGAGGGAGGTCAGCGGCTGGCAGGCGGGGTCCAGGCCCCCAGGGGCCGCAGTGTCGGTGTCCGAGGGGCGCCCCTCCTTGCTGGCGGGGCGGCGCCCGCCCTGGTCCGGAGCTGGCTCCGAGGGAGGGGCGGCGGGCCGTGAGGCGCCAGTGGGGGACGGCGCGGAGCTGTGGGGGCTCAGAGGGACGCGCCTGGTGTCCCCAGGGCGTCGGAGGACGCGGGCGGCAGGCAGGAGGGCGGGACCCTGCGGTGTGCGTGTGGTGGGGCCCTGCAGCGGACCCCGTGGGGGGCTCCTCATGGGGTTTTCAGGGCACGGAGCCTCTAAGGGACCCCGCCAGCCCCTCCGTGGGCCACACCCCATCTGAAGGCAGGTTCTGGAACCACCCGGGGTCAGGGCGGGCGGTCGCCAGCCACACTGGGGTCAGGTCAAGGTGGAGGTGATGCTCCCGGGCCCAGGGGGTCCCCGTCCCAGCACGGGGACAGCGTCCGGCCAGGCGGCGTCCACGCGGGGGTCGTGGGGAAAGTCAGGTACGTGTTCCCGGACAAGGGTCCACCACGTCCACCGGCGGAGATGGCCGGGCTGGCACACGCCCCTGCTCCCCGGGGCTCGCAGCGACACTGCAGCAGCAGGCCAGCACCCGGGGTGCCCGCTCGGACCGCGGCCAGCTACTCCTGACACCCCCAGACGCCCCCGCCGGGAGCCGGAGCACCTGCCCAGCCCAGGCCCACAGGGCAGACGGCCGGTCCTCGCCAGGAAGCTTACGCGCCCCCTGCCGCGGCAGGTCCTCCGGGCGCGGGTCTGGGCAGCGACGACCGAGACGGAGGGAGGAAGCCAGAGACGCCAGGCAGGGGCCGCCCGGCCGAGTGATCCAGGAGGGCGCGGGAGGGGCGTGAAGCCCGTGGGGGCGGGGCCTGAGGCCGCGCCAGGCAGACGCAGGGCGAAGCCGGCGCCACAGAGGGGAGGGCGAGCTCCGGCCCGCCGCGCCGTCAGTGCCCGCCTCCTGGACCCGAGGCTCACTGGCGCCTGGTGGGGGTCTCGAGTCACGTAGCCCCTGAACCTGGCCAGGGGGGTCCCTGGGGGATAAACCACCAGGGACCTGCCCCCACCTCTCGGGTCCAGAACCAAGGAACTCCCCCCCAGGCCCTGGGGGGCCGCTGCCCCGGGGGGGAGGGAGGCAGCGCCCAAAAGCAGGGAAGAGGGTGTTTCCAAGGCTCCTCCCCTGAACCACAGCCTCCAACGAACGCGGTTCCGGCTCCGGCGCTCCTCACTCAGGGTGTCCGTCTTCCAGCCCCGGACACGCCGCCAGCCGCCTCCTGCAGGGCTTCCGTGGAGGCACCGAGCGCCGGCTGCCCGAGAACAGAGGCCGGCCACGCCCACCTGTGCCCAGCGGGGTGTCTCGGGGGCACGGCGGGGTCCGACCTGGATGTCCAGCCCGGCCTCCCCTGCAAGTCAACAGGTCCCGAGCCAAGATGACATGGCCACACAGCTCTGGGAAGGCAGGTTCTGGAACCACCGGGGTCAGGGCGGGCGGTCGCCAGCCACACTGGGGTCAGGTCAAGGTGGAGGTGATGCTCCCGGGCCCAGGGGGTCCCCGTCCCAGCACGGGGACAGCGTCCGGCCAGGCGGCGTCCACGCGGGGGTCGTGGGGAAAGTCAGGTACGTGTTCCCGGACAAGGGTCCACCACGTCCACCGGCGGAGATGGCCGGGCTGGCACACGCCCCTGCTCCCCGGGGCTCGCAGCGACACTGCAGCAGCAGGCCAGCACCCGGGGTGCCCGCTCGGACCGCGGCCAGCTACTCCTGACACCCCCAGACGCCCCCGCCGGGAGCCGGAGCACCTGCCCAGCCCAGGCCCACAGGGCAGACGGCCGGTCCTCGCCAGGAAGCTTACGCGCCCCTGCCGCGGCAGGTCCTCCGGGCGCGGGTCTGGGCAGCGACGACCGAGACGGAGGGAGGAAGCCAGAGACGCCAGGCAGGGGCCGCCCGGCCGAGTGATCCAGGAGGGCGCGGGAGGGGCGTGAAGCCCGTGGGGGCGGGGCCTGAGGCCGCGCCAGGCAGACGCAGGGCGAAGCCGGCGCCACAGAGGGGAGGGCGAGCTCCGGCCCGCCGCGCCGTCAGTGCCCGCCTCCTGGACCCGAGGCTCACTGGCGCCTGGTGGGGGTCTCGAGTCACGTAGCCCCTGAACCTGGCCAGGGGGGTCCCTGGGGGATAAACCACCAGGGACCTGCCCCCACCTCTCGGGTCCAGAACCAAGGAACTCCCCCCCAGGCCCTGGGGGGCCGCTGCCCCGGGGGGGAGGGAGGCAGCGCCCAAAAGCAGGGAAGAGGGTGTTTCCAAGGCTCCTCCCCTGAACCACAGCCTCCAACGAACGCGGTTCCGGCTCCGGCGCTCCTCACTCAGGGTGTCCGTCTTCCAGCCCCGGACACGCCGCCAGCCGCCTCCTGCAGGGCTTCCGTGGAGGCACCGAGCGCCGGCTGCCCGAGAACAGAGGCCGGCCACGCCCACCTGTGCCCAGCGCGGGGTGTCTCGGGGGCACGGCTGGGTCCGACCTGGATGTCCAGCCCGGCCTCCCCTGCAAGTCAACAGGTCCCCGAGCCCGAAGATGACATGGCCACACAGCTCTGGGAAATACTTTTAAGAGAGGTATTTGTAAAAGCGAGGGGCCCCGAGGCTCGGGGTGCAGGATCGGGGTGCAGTGCGGCCCCGGGCGGCCCAGCCGCTGCGCCCCGCCCCTCGGGGCAAACGGGGCCGCCGCGGGTCGGGCGGCGGCGCGAGGGGGCCGCGGTCACCACTTGACGAAGGCCATGCCGGCCAGGACGGCGTAGCCCAGCACCAGGAAGAGGACCTTGAGCAGCCGGTCGCTCTTCTCATCCAGCTCCTTGACCAGGATCTCAAAGAAGGTGACGAAGAGGAAGGTGCCGGCCGCCAGGCCCTGCAGCAGCACGGAGGCCACGCTGCCGGGCACGCCCCGCGCGCTCTGGATGCCCAGGCCCAGGCCCAGGCCCAGCGGGATCATGGCGCTCACGGTGACGGCCAGCTTGGCCGCGTCCCTCAGGGCCATGGCGCTCCGGGCCATGCTGACGCCCAGGGCCACGGCCACCAGCGTCTCGTGGACGGCCACGCCCACGAACAGGCTCACCACCTTCTCCCCCTCCTCCTGCAGGCCCAGGGCCAGGCCCTCGAAGACCGAGTGGGCCGACAGGGCGAAGACCAGGCTGAGCAGCCGCAGCGGGCTGGCGCGCGACAGCTCCTGGACGCGCAGCCCGTGGCCGTGCCCGCGCGGCTCCCCGTAGCGCGCCGGGCCCCGCGCGCCGCCCATGAAGGGGCTCTCGTACTCCGAGTCGCTGCCCGCGTCCGAGCTGGCGTTGAAGGTCTCCAGGTCGATGAAGGCCGGCCTCTCCTTACGGAAGGTCAGCACCAGCTGCTCCAGGAAGACGGTCATGAAGAAGCCCAGCAGCATGATGGTCTCGGCCAGCGGGTAGTCCGTGCTGATGTGCCCGAGACTCAGGACTTGCTGGAGCTGGCGGAGGGCGGAGGAGAGAGGCTCAGAGGCAGGCCAGCCCTCGCCGCCCACGCAACAGGCTCCCCGGACCTCCCCGTTCAATGAGCAGAGACGCCGAGCTCATACAGGCGTCCAACAGGGGAGGGGGGCGTCCCTGCTGGTCCAGTGGGTGGGGACACCGCCTTGCAGTGCATGGGGCACCGGTTCGATCCCTGGCCTGGGAAGATCCCACGTGCCGCGGAGCGGCTGGACCCGTGTGTCCAATTACCGAGTCAGAGCTCTGGAGCGCATGCGCCCAGAGCAGGTGCTCTGCAACAACAGAGGCCACCGCGATGGGAGGCCCACAGGAGCCAAGGAACAAAGATGGATGAAAATAGAGAAATGAAAGACCCATAGAAGTGGCCCGCCCGCCCCCTCCCGGCCCAACCCGCCCCCTCCCGGCCCACCCCGCCCTCCCCCGAGAATAAATAAATAAATAAAATCTTTAAAAAAAAACAAAACCGTATCCAGACGTACCGTTTAAAAGAAAAAAAAAAGAAGTGAGCCGCCCACCCCCTTCCCTCCCCAGCCCGCTCCCCCCCCCAAAAAACAGGGGAGGGGTGACGACTCAGCGGCGATGGACTGAGACTAGAGTCTGCATGAGGAGAGGAGTGGGCCTCAGGCCACTTCCACTCTGTGAGCAACATTTAAACAGTCTCGCCCGACGAGAGCCGGCAGCCACGCACTGCCCAGAGTCCGGGCCCACAGAACTGCGGTTCTGAAGGTGCTGTTTCAAGATGAGAACCTGGCTGTGATTCGTTCCACAGGAGCCGACTGACACGGGGGTGAGGCGGGGCCGCCGTGGCCCACTTCAGGACGAGGCGCCCACGCCGGGGGCAGGCGGTCCGGCCGAGTGAGGACGGATGAGCCGCCCTCTGGGGACCCCAGCTCGTGTGCGACCCCCGTCGAGCAGGCAAGACCCCGCGAGGAGAGGCAGCCGACTCGCCGTCACACGGCCAGGGCACCTTCTGCTCTGCCCCCTCCTCGTGGGGCCAGGGTCCCGGGGCTCGGCGTTAGGGTTGAAAAGCACCAGCGATGGGGAAGGGGCAAGATAAAGGCAGGGGGTGAAGAGATCCAAACTGTCCTGTATGAAGCAGGGACTTCCCTGCTGGTCCAGTGGTTGAGACTCCAGGCTCCCAATGCAGGGGCCCGGGTTCGATCCCTGGTCAGGGAACTAGAGCCCGCATGTTGCAACCAAGAGTCCAAATTGCCGCAGCTAGAGTCTAACAAGTAAAAAGTAAAATAAAAATTAAAAAAAAAAGCCTGGCACCACAAAGAAGATCCTGCTTCTAACAGTGAAGATCCCAGGCTCCACAACTAAAACCCAGTACAGCCAAAAAAATACATAAAAATTTTAAAAATAAAGTAAATAAGCTGCAAAGGTATATTGCACAGTGCAGGGACCATAACCATGGCTTCGAGTAACTCTGCATGGAATATAACCTTGAGAAAATCGTAAATCCTACATTGTACACCTAAAACTTAAATATGGGACATCAGCTGTATCTCAGTTTCTATGAAACGAAACCAAGCAAGGCAGCAGAGGCACTTGGTCTGAGGTGCCCGGGGAGCCTTACCTTCTCCCTCACGGCTGGCAGCAACGCGTTGAAGCAGGTGGCCAGGAAGACCCCGCCGCCGAAGGTGTTGCAGAGAGAGAGGATCTTCTTGAGCGGTGGGCCTCAGGCCACTTCCACTCTGTGAGCAACATTTAAACAGTCTCGCCCGACGAGAGCCGGCAGCCACGCACTGCCCAGAGTCCGGGCCCACAGAACTGCGGTTCTGAAGGTGCTGTTTCAAGATGAGAACCTGGCTGTGATTCGTTCCACAGGAGCCGACTGACACGGGGGTGAGGCGGGGCCGCCGTGGCCCACTTCAGGACGAGGCGCCCACGCCGGGGGCAGGCGGTCCGGCCGAGTGAGGACGGATGAGCCGCCCTCTGGGGACCCCAGCTCGTGTGCGACCCCCGTCGAGCAGGCAAGACCCCGCGAGGAGAGGCAGCCGACTCGCCGTCACACGGCCAGGGCACCTTCTGCTCTGCCCCCTCCTCGTGGGGCCAGGGTCCCGGGGCTCGGCGTTAGGGTTGAAAAGCACCAGCGATGGGGAAGGGGCAAGATAAAGGCAGGGGGTGAAGAGATCCAAACTGTCCTGTATGAAGCAGGGACTTCCCTGCTGGTCCAGTGGTTGAGACTCCAGGCTCCCAATGCAGGGGCCCGGGTTCGATCCCTGGTCAGGGAACTAGAGCCCGCATGTTGCAACCAAGAGTCCAAATTGCCGCAGCTAGAGTCTAACAAGTAAAAAGTAAAATAAAAATTAAAAAAAAAAAAAAGCCTGGCACCACAAAGAAGATCCTGCTTCTAACAGTGAAGATCCCAGGCTCCACAACTAAAACCCAGTACAGCCAAAAAAATACATAAAAATTTTAAAAATAAAGTAAATAAGCTGCAAAGGTATATTGCACAGTGCAGGGACCATAACCATGGCTTCGAGTAACTCTGCATGGAATATAACCTTGAGAAAATCGTAAATCCTACATTGTACACCTAAAACTTAAATATGGGACATCAGCTGTATCTCAGTTTCTATGAAACGAAACCAAGCAAGGCAGCAGAGGCACTTGGTCTGAGGTGCCCGGGGAGCCTTACCTTCTCCCTCACGGCTGGCAGCAACGCGTTGAAGCAGGTGGCCAGGAAGACCCCGCCGCCGAAGGTGTTGCAGAGAGAGAGGATCTTCTTCGAGCGGTGGGCCTTCTCAAAGTCTGCCTCGATGATCTTCACGGGCAGCAGGGAGCCGAGCAGCATGAAGAAGAACATGCCCACCATGCAGAGGATTTTGGCCACCAACAGCTTCACCATGGCGGCGGCCCCCGGCTGCTCCAGTCGCTGCACGGCCACACCGTGCATGGGCACACGCTCCCGGCTCACGAGGCGCTAGGGGGCCCGGCCGCGCAGCTGGGGCCCATGCCTCAGCCCAGCCTCTGTGAAAGCCAGGGGCAACCGTGTCAGCAGCGGGCCTGGTCATCGGACCAGCGGGAGAGACCAAGCCCGGCTCCCCCAGGACGTCTCCCCACCCCAAGCCTGGCACACGGCACTCTCTCCTGAAGGAAACACGCCACACCTGCACCGTCCAGCACGGCGGCCGCTAGCCAGGACTTCCCTGGCAGTCCAGTGGTTAAGACTTCAGGCTCCCAGTGCAGGGCCCTGGGCTCCATCCCTGGTCAGGGAACTAGAACCCACATGCTGCCACAAAGACCCAGCACAGCCAAGACAATAAATATTTAAATAAAATTCAGTAGAATTCAGCTCCTCAGCCGCATTAACCATATTTCAACTGTCCAGCAGCCACCTGAGTCTAGCAGCCGCCATACTGGACGGCATCAGAAAACACTTCCATTGCTGCAGACTGTTCTGGGTCCCCCTGCCCTTACGTAAAATCCAACAGCTTTACCCTGCAGCAAAGGCTGTGCGCCCTCAGTTCAGGCCCCACCTCCCCTCAGCGGCCTGTGGTCCCTGACCGGCCAGCCCGTCCCCGCCGCAGGGCTCTCTGCACCTGTGGCTCTCTTCCCCTGGGCCATTTTCCCCTATCCTTCCTGCAAAGCCTGTTGCTCAGATCGCTGCCTCCGGGACTCCTCGGGAGGGCCTCCCCCTGCCCTAGACGGCTCCACCTGTACCCACCTCAAGGCCCGGTGCAGAACAGCTGCTCAGGAACCGCTGGCTGGTCACGCACCTGAGATGAAGCATGCGGACCTCTTTATGGGACTCGATGAGCCAACGTGGAGCAGATCTCGCCCTCGATAGACCTGAAAATGTCACCATGAGTCCAAGGCACGGCAGCTGCTCCCCAACCTCCCAGTCCTCACAACCCGCATCCCCACCTCGGCTCAGATACGACTGGTGGCCAAGTGTCTCCCACCCCGTCCCTCAAGGGGGCTTCAGGAATGGTGCAGGGGAACTACATAGAGTCCCCGACTGTCCTCACTCGTCTTGGGCTACGCCATCCACAGGAGCAAGAAGTGTGTCTTCCCTGGCTCAGAGCCAGGTACACAGTAGGCGCCCAATGAATGCCTGCCAAGGGTCAGGACGCCCCAGGCTGTGGCTTAAGGGGATGTGAGGGTGGCCCGACGCCCTCAAACCGGGGGAGGATGGGGCTAGGCGGAGGAGGAGGGTTCATTCATTCAGCCTTACACTCGGCATTGATTGAGCGCCTTCTGTGTACCCAGCGCTGCGCCGGGCGCCCCGCTCAAGAGTGGACAAGTCGCGCTCCGCTGGGGAAGCCGGACACAAATTACACAGATTTGCGTGTAAAGGCAGGGCCTCGGCTACCGGGCGCCAGAGCCCGCCCGGCCTCGGGCCTCCCGGCACCGGCCCGCACGCACCTCCGCCGGGTCCTCACCCGCCCGCCAGAGCTGTCTGCCGCTCAACCGCCGGGCGGTGTCGACCCCTCGCTCCCGGCCGAGCCCTTGCTCGGCACGCCGCGGCCCACGTCCCGCCCACGCCTCTGCCCACTGGCCGCCCCAAGTGCCGCGGGTCAGAGTCTACACCCCATTGGCTGATACAGCTGCCACTCACACTACGACTCCACCTCTCCCTCCGGCAAGGGAAAGTAGTTTCCGCCCACTGAGCGGCGGGTACAACCACCGGGCGGCTCCGGCGGGAAACTCCAACCTTAGAAGAAAGGTTCCGGAAGTATTTGGCTTCCAGAGCTGTCCAGGGGCTCCTGGTGCTGAATACCGTTGGGATCGAGGCTTGGCCATTGTCAGGATATGATTTGCTGCGAGTGACCGTCCCTCCCTCCTGTCAGCCTAAGAAGCAGACTTATCCCTTCAACATCTCTGCTTCCTGTGTGCCAGGGGCTTCTCTTGGAGAACATCTATAGGCTCCCAACGTACCCCTCGAAGCCTGAAAATGTCACCATGAGTCCAAGGCACGGCAGCTGCCCCCAACCTCCCAGTCCTCACAACCCGCATCCCCACCTCGGCTCAGATACGACTGGTGGCCAAGTGTCTCCCACCCCGTCCCTCAAGGGGGCTTCAGGAATGGTGCAGGGGAACTACATAGAGTCCCCGACTGTCCTCACTCGTCTTGGGCTACGCCATCCACAGGAGCAAGAAGTGTGTCTTCCCTGGCTCAGAGCCAGGTACACAGTAGGCGCCCAATGAATGCCTGCCAAGGGTCAGGACGCCCCAGGCTGTGGCTTAAGGGGATGTGAGGGTGGCCCGACGCCCTCAAACCGGGGGAGGATGGGGCTAGGCGGAGGAGGAGGTTCATTCATTCAGCCTTACACTCGGCATTGATTGAGCGCCTTCTGTGTACCCAGCGCTGCGCCGGGCGCCCCGCTCAAGAGTGGACAAGTCGCGCTCCGCTGGGGAAGCCGGACACAAATTACACAGATTTGCGTGTAAAGGCAGGGCCTCGGCTACCGGGCGCCAGAGCCCGCCCGGCCTCGGGCCTCCCGGCACCGGCCCGCACGCACCTCCGCCGGGTCCTCACCCGCCCGCCAGAGCTGTCTGCCGCTCAACCGCCGGGCGGTGTCGACCCCTCGCTCCCGGCCGAGCCCTTGCTCGGCACGCCGCGGCCCACGTCCCGCCCACGCCTCTGCCCACTGGCCGCCCCAAGTGCCGCGGGTCAGAGTCTACCCCCCATTGGCTGATACAGCTGCCACTCACACTACGACTCCACCTCTCCCTCCGGCAAGGGAAAGTAGTTTCCGCCCACTGAGCGGCGGGTACAACCACCGGGCGGCTCCGGCGGGAAACTCCAACCTTAGAAGAAAGGTTCCGGAAGTATTTGGCTTCCAGAGCTGTCCAGGGGCTCCTGGTGCTGAATACCGTTGGGATCGAGGCTTGGCCATTGTCAGGATATGATTTGCTGCGAGTGACCGTCCCTCCCTCCTGTCAGCCTAAGAAGCAGACTTATCCCTTCAACATCTCTGCTTCCTGTGTGCCAGGGGCTTCTCTTGGAGAACATCTATCAACAAAACAAAGCTCTCTTCCCTTTTGAAGCTTACATTCTAAGAGAAGACCGAATATAACCGATAAGCATAATAAATAATACAATTATATTATTTTATAATATATAAAGTGACAAGTGCTCTGGAGTAATAGAGCCCAGCAAAATTTATCAAAAATTGTGGGGAGGTGGCTTGGGATGCACACACACACTACTGCATATGAGATAGCTGGGCGTCCCTAGTGGCTCAGTGGTGAAGAGCTCGCTTGCCAGTGCAGGAGACACGGGCTCGATCCCTGATCCAGGAAGATCCCACAGGCTGCGGAGCAACTGAGCCCGTGAGCCACAACTATGGTGCCTGTGCTCTAGAGCCTCGGAGCCACAACAAGTGAAGTCACCGCAACAAGAAGCCTGCTCACCTCCACTAGAAAGTAGTCCCCCTCTCTGCAACTAGAGAAGAACCTGCGGCAGCAGTGAAAACCCATAAGAGCCAAAAAATAAAAAAATCACCTACCATATAGCACAGAGAACTCTACTCAACATTCTGTGATAAACCATATGAGAAAAAATCTAAAAGAACAATGAATATCATACATACACCTGTGATTAATTCAGATTGATGTATGACAGACATCAAACCAATACTGTAAAGAAATCATCAATCAATTAAAAATAAATCAATATTAAACTGGAGAAGGAAATGGCACCCCACTCCAGTATTCTTGCCTGGAAAATTCCATGGACAGAAGAGCTTGATAGGCCCCTGTCCATGGGGCTTCAGAGAGTCAGACACAACTGAGCAACTGAGAACCAACAGGAGAAACTTGTGATCCAAGCATTGCCTTAAAGTTCCATTGAGACCTGTGGGCACACTCGGATTACAGCCTTTGAGAGATCCTGAACTTTGAGGATGCAGCTAGATGAACCTGGACTCCTGACACACAGAAAGACAGATGGTAAAGGGAGCAAGTGTGAAGGCAGGGAGACTAAATGAGTCATTCAAGGAAAACCAACACTGGCTTCTTTTTCTTTATTTATTTTTGGCTGCACTGTGCAGCGTGCAGGATCTCAGTCCCTTGACCAGGGATAAAGCCCATGCCCCCTTCAGTGGAAACTTGGAGCTTTCACCACTGGACCTCCAGGGAAGTCCCAAGAAGCAATGTTCTTACAAGGGCATTGACAGAGGAGATGCAGGGGAGTGGATGAATTTGAAAAATCTCTTGGAGGGTGAATTGACAGGACTTGGCGCTGCCTCTGGTCTGTCTGTGGACTGCAGGGGTGGGAGGTGTCGGGCATGACTTCTAGTTTCATAGTCAGAGCAATGAGATGGATCCCAGCGGTATTCACTAAAATAGGAACGGCTGGAGGAGGCGGCACAGACATCGGAGGTGTTGGAAGGCTAAGTTTGGCTTTGCAGAGGTTAAGCAGTTCTTAGAGCTCTTCACGTTGAATGTCACTTTCTGCCAGCATGGAGCTTGCCGCGTGACCAGCAGGCCCAAGGTGGTAGCTACTTTCTAAAGTGAAGCGTAGTTGATTTACAATGTCCTGTCCACTTCTGCTGTGCAGCGCGGTGATTCAGAGATAGATCTGTTCAGACATATACGCACCGCTCTTCATATGCTTTTCCCTATGGTTTAGCACACGATACTGAACACAGGGCCCTGGCTATCCAGGAGGACCTTGTTGTTTATCCATCCTGTGTGTAATCGTTTGCACCTGCTAATCCCAAGCTCCCATCCGTCTCTCCCCTGCCACCCTTCCCCATGGCAACCACAAGTGTGCGTGAGTCTGCTTTTCTGTTTTGTAGGTAAGTCCATTGCTGTCATATTTTATATGCCAGGTCTCAATGATATTATACAGTATTTGTCTTTCTTACTTAGTTGATCTCCATCCATGTTGCTGCAAATGGCACTATTTTCTTTAAGGCTCAGCAGTAGCCCAGTTGTGCACCTGTGTATTGTGTGTTTGTGTGCTCTGGTTTCACTTGCTCTTTGTGGCATGCCAGGCTCTTCTGCCCATGGAATTCTCCAGGCAAGAATACCGGATTGGGGTGCCATTTCCTCCTCCAGGGGATCTTTCTGACACAAAGAAAGAACCCAAGACCCCTGCGTCCCCTGCATTGGCAAGCGGATGCTTTACCACTCTACCACCTGGGAAGCCCACATCTGTGTGGCAGCTGTTTTTATCGTGCACAAAGTGACTTGACTTTCTTCTGTTTTTCATAATTCACAGCTGCCACAAAAAGACCATTCATAATAACTGCCCACCAGGCAGTTGTCCACAGGGCCCCCTCCTATAGCAGAATTCATAATGTGCAACATTTATTCCTAATTCTTTAGAGGAGGAGGTTGTTTGGAGGAGGAACTGCGTTGCTTCAAGCTTTTATTCATTTCAGACATAGTTTTGAAAGTTTCCTAGACTCCAGGTCCCATGTAAGAGCAGGCATCTTCAGGGTAGAGTACAAAAAACACTCTAATAAATTTGACTGTGTTGAGCACTTCAAAAGCCTCCCCTAGGGATTTCCCTGGTGGTCCAGTGGTTAAGACTTAGTGTTCCCATGCAGGAGGCTTGAATTCGATCCCTGGTCAGGGAACTAGATCCCGCATGTCATAACTAAGATGCAGTGGAGCCAAATAAATAATTTAAAAAAAAAAAAGACAAATGGAGAAAGAGACAGCAGAAAAACAAAATCAAAAAAGCATTAAAAAAAAAAAAAAAAATCTCCCATAGGAAAAGGCTCTGAACGGGCACAGAAGACAAGCGATGGGCCAGGAGGAAATGCTGAGCACAGACGAGGCCGAGCTCTCAACTGACGGCAAGCAAACATCCTGAAATAAAAACGGGAAGGGAGATGAACAGACAGTTCTCAGAACAAACACAAACGATGAATGAATATAGGAAAAGATACTCAAGTGGAGCAGATTCTCAGGGAAACAGGAAATAAAACCATCAGGACAGGGAGTTCCCTGGGGGTCCAGTGGTTAGGGCTCCAGGTGTCCACGGCAGGGGGCAGTTCCCTTGGTCGGGGAACCGAGACCCCATGTGTCCTGTAGCGTGCCCCCCCCAGAAAACCCACCACCACCTGAACAGCTTAATTGAAGTGCAACGGGTACATGAGAAACTACCTGTTCCAGGTGGACACTTTGATACGTGTTGGCACGTGTACACGTCTGAGAACTCATCCTCAAAGTCAAGACAGCGAGCGTCAGCGGCCCCTCCCCGCCCTGCCCCCAGACAGCCGCTGTTCTGCCTGGGCTGTCCAGCGGGGTAGTTTCCAGGGCCACCATTCCTGAGTGTGTTGCATGGCTCTTTGTGAAGGCTGCTGTTTTTTTTGTTTTTTTAACTTTGGCCTCTTTTATTGATTTTTTTTTTTTTCTTTTCGTCTGTCTTTATTCTTCCGCCTGTGTGGGCCTCTCACCGCAGTGGCCTCTCTTGCTGCAGAGCGCCGGCTCTGGGCGCATGTGCTGCAGAGCGCTGGCTCGTAATTGGACACACCGGTCCAGCCGCTCCGCGGCACATGGGATCTTCCGGGGCCAGGGACTGAACCGGTGCCCCTTGCACGGCAAGGCGAGCTCTCTACCCACTGGACCACCAGGGAGGCCCGAAGGCTGCCGCTGAATGAACATCCACGGTGGGGGGTGGGGAGCTTGTACACCCAGGGGCTTTAGGGTATCCAGACGCACAGCTTTAGAGCTTCGTGTAGGGACTTGCCTGCCAGCCCAGTGACTAAGACTGCACCTTTCAATGCAGTGGATGACGGGGGTTGAATCCCTGGTCAGGGAACTAGATCCCACATGCTGCAACTAAGATCCGGTGCAGCCGAATAAAAAATAAAGAAAAAAATTTAAATCCATGGAGCTGTTTGCTTATAATGTGTGCACTTTCGCACGTGTATGTTGCATGTTAATAAAAAGTCTAAGCACGGTGATACGGGAGACGGTGCTCGAGGTGAAGAACCTGCCTGCCAATGCATGAGACTTAAGAAACGGGTTTGATCCCTGTGCCAGGAGAATCCCCTGGACGAGGGCATGTAAACCCACTCCAGTCTTCTTGCCTGAGGAATCCCATGGACAGAGGGGCCTGGCCGGCTACCGTCCACGGGGTTGCAGAGTCAGACACGACGGAAGCGACTTAACATACGAGAGAGAGAAAGACGGATCCACCCCGCCACCAAGTCCGCAGGAGCGTGCAGAGACCCGGGACAGTCCTGAGATGAGCTGGATTCGTGGTCGGCACCTGCCAACCTCACCGCGGAAGAGATCCACGTGCTGTGACTGAAATGTCACACCAGGCAGCCCGGAGCTCACGGGACGTCCCTGGGGAGGAGGGCTTAAAGTCTGGACTGAGAATCGGCTCTAAACGTGCACGACCCGCCTCTCGGACGCGGTCTCAGGGTCAGACGCACGTCCTCCGCGGTCCCGGCGCGGCCCGCGGTGCACGAGGCTGCGCGCCGGCGCCCCCTGCTGGCCCGCGCTTCTAACACGCGCGCAGTGTGAGTTCTGATAATTCATTCAAGTAACTAGATTTGCAGGGCTGAGGCAGATCTGGGGGAGGGGTCTGGTCTGGTGTGGAAGCTAACTGCGTTTGGGGTTTTCAAGGTACCGAGGTGGGGATGAAATCCTTGCTGCAAACATACAGGGGAATTTCTAAGAGCCAATGAACAAGTTTTAATTTTTTCTTGGTCCTTCGAGGCAGGTTGAGGGATCTGGTTCCCCTACCAGGCAGGGATTGAGCCCTTGAACCAGCATCTCTTGACCCGCAGAGCTACCGGCGAAGCCGGAGTCACTAGGGGCTGGCCTGGTTCTCAAACCCTGTAGGGCGTGGAGCAGCCCCGGCCCCTACCCACGCGATGCCAGGAGCGTCCCTCAGTCCCGACATCCAGAAATACCTCCAAGCATCCCCCGGCGTGCCTGGCGGCTGCGGGGGTCACGGGCTCCCCTGTGGACGGTTTCTGATCCAGGGGAGTGGTCAGAGTTGTCGGGGTGGAAGGCAGGTGTCTGGGATGATGCCAGTCAGCTTCCGTGGCAGCCCAGAAGGGAACCGCTTCACCCTCCCCCCAGCTGGGGCCACTGGACCGTCGCTGCGCGCGTGGCAGACGAGGCGGGACCGGTGCCGCTGGCCCCGCAGGGCGTAGGTGTTACTGAGGGGCTTCCTGGGGGGCCCGTGGGCAAGGCTGTGCTTCCCCTGCAGGGGGCACGGGCTTCGGGAACAAAGATCCCACGTGCTATGTGGTTACAACACAATAAAAATTACTTCTGAAGGTTTTGCCAAAAGCTCATTCTAAGTTTGCCAAGTCTTAGATTTTTCTCTGAAGAACTCTTGCTGGAACGACTGGCACAGCCTGAAGCTGGAGACGAGCCAGCGGGGAGGGAGGCGGCGGAGGGTCCACAAAGCCCCAGGATGCCAGGCCCGGGACCTGATGCCTCACTTCAGAAGGTGCCAGCCCTTCACGGAGGCTGCGAGCTCAGACCCCTCTGCTTGGCTGGGAGACGCGCCTAACTCGAGCTTGCGGCGGACAGACCCTAAGGCACCCCAAACCCCACCTCCGTCAATCGACGCGGTCTCAGGGTGGGCCCTTACGAGGCTGCGCGCCGGCGCCCCCTGCTGGCCCGCGCTTCTAACACGCGCGCAGTGTGAGTTCTGATAATTCATTCAAGTAACTAGATTTGCAGGGCTGAGGCAGATCTGGGGGAGGGGTCTGGTCTGGTGTGGAAGCTAACTGCGTTTGGGGTTTTCAAGGTACCGAGGTGGGGATGAAATCCTTGCTGCAAACATACAGGGGAATTTCTAAGAGCCAATGAACAAGTTTTAATTTTTTCTTGGTCCTTCGAGGCAGGTTGAGGGATCTGGTTCCCCTACCAGGCAGGGATTGAGCCCTTGAACCAGCATCTCTTGACCCGCAGAGCTACCGGCGAAGCCGGAGTCACTAGGGGCTGGCCTGGTTCTCAAACCCTGTAGGGCGTGGAGCAGCCCCGGCCCCTACCCACGCGATGCCAGGAGCGTCCCTCAGTCCCGACATCCAGAAATACCTCCAAGCATCCCCCGGCGTGCCTGGCGGCTGCGGGGGTCACGGGCTCCCCTGTGGACGGTTTCTGATCCAGGGGAGTGGTCAGAGTTGTCGGGGTGGAAGGCAGGTGTCTGGGATGATGCCAGTCAGCTTCCGTGGCAGCCCAGAAGGGAACCGCTTCACCCTCCCCTCAGCTGGGGGCCACCGGACCGTCGCTGCGCGTGGCAGACGAGGCGGGACCGGTGCCGCTGGCCCCGCAGGGCGTAGGTGTTACTGAGGGGCTTCCTGGGGGTCCCGTGGGCAAGGCTGTGCTTCCCCTGCAGGGGGCACGGGCTTCGGGAACAAAGATCCCACGTGCTATGTGGTTACAACACAATAAAAATTACTTCTGAAGGTTTTGCCAAAAGCTCATTCTAAGTTTGCCAAGTCTTAGATTTTTCTCTGAAGAACTCTTGCTGGAACGACTGGCACAGCCTGAAGCTGGAGACGAGCCAGCGGCGGGGAGGGAGGCGGCGGGAGGGTCCACAAAGCCCCAGGATGCCAGGCCCGGGACCTGATGCCTCACTTCAGAAGGTGCCAGCCCTTCACGGAGGCTGCGAGCTCAGACCCCTCTGCTTGGCTGGGAGACGCGCCTAACTCGAGCTTGCGGCGGACAGACCCTAAGGCACCCCAAACCCCACCTCCTGGCGGTCATACCTGGCGTCATCCCTCCCGAGTGTGGGTGGACGAGACCCGGGCGTCACTTCTAACCAACAGGAGGTGGCGGCCATTGTTCCTGCTACGAGTCCAGCCTGTGAGCTGACGCCCGCCCGACTCCGTCCCCCGCCAGCTCGGTGAAGCAAGTGGCCGCGTGGGGAATCGTGAAAGTCTGGTTGTGGACCCCCCGAGGCGTCCAGAGACACCGCAGTTATGGGTCCTTGTATGGCAAAAGGGCTCTGCAGCTGGACTTGATGCACGATGGAGGGTCACCTGAGGGGGCACGTCCAGTGCCATCACCAGGAGGCAGAGGGCCACCTCACACAGACATCAGGGAGAGGCCACATGAAGCCAGAAGCTGAGACCACGGTGATGCGGCCACAAGCCTAAGGCTCTGTGGCCAGGAGTGGGGAAGAGGCAGGAAGGAGCCTCTTCTGGAGGCTCCGGGAAGCAGCAGGGCCCCGGCCATCACTTTGCTTTCGGCTGGACAAACTGGCCCCATGCTTCTGCTCCTAGAACAAGCAGCGTGCACGGTGTGCAGGTTTAGGCCCACGAGCCTGCAGTCGCTCGTCCTGGTGGCCTCAGGAAGGGAGCACAGGAGGCCCTGGGGCAGAGCCGAGGGAGGCCGGGCTTCCGTCGCCACAGCAGGACTGACGGGCTGATGGCCTGTGGGCAGACGGGCACGCGGGCGCAGCCGAGACCTGGCGGGGGCCCCGCCGAGCCTCCCGGGCGTCTCGCCCAGACACCGGGACGTCACCAGCCGCGAGCCCCTCAGCATGGGGCCTCCTCCTGCTCTTTGTCCGGGCTGAGCCCCGTGACGGGCCAGGCTCAGCTCGGAGTCTCCGGGCCTCCCAGGCGGCTCTGTGGTCGAGAGCCCCGCCAGCGCGGGAGACGCAAGAGACAGGCGCGCCACCCCTGGACGGGGAAGACCCTGAGGAGGACACAGGAGCCCACTCCAGGGCTCAGCCAGGAGTCCCACGGACAGAGGCGCCCGGCAGGCCACGGGCCGCGGGGTCACAGGGCCGGCCACAGCCGCGGGACCAAGCAGGCCGGCTGGCGCGTGGCTGTCGGACCTCGGCGCCCAGGGCAGGCGTGGGGCCCAGGGCCCTCAAGTGTGGAGTCCGCTGGACGGCCAAGGGAGTCCACGTCTGTTTTAAAGAGGGACCACTTCCTGGGGTACTGCCCCCGGGAAGGCACAGAGGTCAGAGCTGCAGGGGGCGGTGTGACCACGCGGCTGGGGAGGCCGGCGCAGGCCCGGGGCCCCGCGCGCACACCGCCGGCTCGGTCCCCAGGCAGAGAGGAGCCGGCCCGCCCACGCCTGCACCGCCCACGGGGACCTGCTATTCTTCTGGCCCCAGGACCCACGCCACGTGGCAAAAAGACTGAGTTCGCGGGGCCGTCTCCACGGCAACAGGGAAAGTGAACACGATCCGGTCCCGGGTTCCAGGGTGACCGCCCCGGGCCAGGCGGGCTCCTGGAGGCTCCGGCGGCGGCGGGCGGGCGAGGTCCACACGGAGGCGGCGGAGGTCATGACGTCTCTTTATTCCCCACGCGTTTCTCGTCACCACGGGAGCGCTCAGGAGTTGGGACGCCTCACAGGACGTGCGGGGCCGTCTCCCTACGAGCTACCTACACACACGGTACTGGCACGGCGTCGCCTCCCACATGGCCCACCACCACCAGGGGACCTCCGGCAATCCTGCCGCCAACACCAGAGTCGGAGCCAAGGTGCTGGGACCCCCTTCTCCCGCCCGGCCCCGCCCCGCCCCGGGCTGTGAGGACCTCCACGGTAGCCGCCCAGCGACCTCAGGCCCAGGCCGGCGGCATCAGGGGTCTCCGCAGCCCAAACCCTCCCGCTGGACACGAGGCACACGCCGGACCACCCGTGGACAGAGGGCTGCGGTCGGGACACACGGCCAGGCTGAGACGGGCTGGGGAGCCAGGTTCAAGGTCATGAGGGGCCCTGCAGCCTGTCGGTTGTAAATACTGGGAAAAGCGGGAGGTCAGGCTGAGTCCATCCAAGCGCTGGACTGGAATTCGAGTCCAGGGTGTCCGCTCCAGCCCCCGCCGGCCCAGGAGCCACCGCCCGGCACCTGCCACTGGGGCTCCTCGCGCGGGAACCTGGTCTGCAGGCTGGGCGGGCCGGCAGGGAGCCCCTCTGAGCAGGGGCGGCCGGGGGCCACGGGCAACTCAGGAAGCGGCTTCTCGGGGGGCTGGGAGGCCCTGCAGACAGACCGGGGGTGGGCGGGGGCCGAGGAGGGGCGTCAGGGCCACGGCATCCCAGGGGCCGCGTCTCAGACTGTTCTAGAAAACACTTTAGTGACTGGATTTCTGGGGTAGGGGCCAGTCTGCGCTCACAGCTGCTGCCCCCGCTTTGAGAAGGGTCTGGGGCCGAGAGAGTACAAAAAGGGAGGGAAGGTGGAGGCAAAAAGTAAACATCCTGAACGTCCGTCTGAACATGCAGGTCCACTTTCTTTTTCTCTCGTGGATGATCCAAGGGAGGAGACGGGAAAACGCGAGAAGGCTTCCGGTCAGCCGGCAAGGACCCAACGGTGCTGGGAGGGCTGGCGGGAGAAACGCCCACCTGAGTGGACCCCCTGGCGCGGGACCTGAGGACCCCAGGTGCCCCGGCCCCGGGAGGGTCCCTGGGTGGCCACGAGGACCCGCGGTGCCCCGAGACTCACGGGGCCGTCACTCCTGTGGGTCGTCGTTGCTGGCGCTCGGGGTCCGGCTGCGGACCTGGCTCCGCAGCTGCTCTATGAACTCGGGGTTCTGCTGCTGCATCTGCTGGGCGAACTGCTGGCCCCTGCCGGGGGGCGCGGCCGGCTCAGCCAGGACCGGGGCCCTCACCCCGCGGCCCCCCACCCGAGGGCAGGGGACCCTCCCCGGAGGTCCAGGCACCCACACAATACCCGGGCGCGGCCTCCCGCCCCGCCCGGCAGGTCCACTCACGCCTGGATGAGACTGGCCAGGTCGTTCTGCGAGGGGCTGGTGCCGGGGGCCCCCAGGGGGTTGTGGCTGCCTGATATCATGCCAGACATGCTGCGAAGACAGCCCTGGACTCAGATGGCTCCGCCGCCTCCCTCACTGGCCCCGTTCAGTCCCTCCCCTCCGCCGGCAAGAGATGGCCCCCAGGGCCCAAGCCCGCAGCCCGCCCTTGTCGGCCGCCCCTGCTCTCACACACCCACGTGTGGGCTTAAAAACCGTGGCTCTCAACGAGGCAGGGCTTCCCTGCAAGGATACGCGGCCAGGTGGGCGACTCGCCGACCAGTGCCTGAGCCCACTGACGCGACACGGCCAGGCCAGGCCCTCCTCGGACCGCGGGTGGCTGGGGCCAGGGCAGGCCGAGACACACGCGGGGCGGGCTGCTCCTAGGGCGCTGGACGTTCTGGCCGCAGCGGCCAGCTGTTGCAAACGCACCGACCACCACAGAACTCCAGGCCTTAAAGTGCCTTGGACGGCAGAGGCTGGGCGCCCTGCACCATCTTCACCACGAGGCCCGAGAAGAAGGGCCTCCCCAGCGGTCCCGGGACTGAGAACCACGTCGAGATGCAGGGGACGCGTGTCCGGTCCCCAGGCGGGGAGCCAAGCGCCCACGTGCCTCGGAGCGCCGAGGCCCGCGCACCATGACCGCTGAGCTGCGCCTCGCGAGCGGCGTCCACACGCTGGGTGGGTGAGAGTTCGCGCCCCGGGTGAGACCAGAGACAGACCCAAAGGAGGAAAGAGCCCAAGGAGAACGGCGGTCACGTACATCTGCTGGACCTGGGGACTGTTCATCAGGTTTGACGCCTGAGGGAGACCACACACCTGTCAGAGGGCCTCCCCACCGCCCGCCCGCCCCGACACGGTGCACCGAGGGCCCCCGGCCGCCCCCGGCCCCGCCTGCCCTTCCCCCGGCTCCTGCCGCGTGCTGCCGCCCCCCCCACTCTCCGCCTCGATCCCGTCTGGACCCCTCGTCACCCCCCCTGGACCGGGCACCCCCGGCCCGTGGGCCCCCGCAGACACCCCCGTCTGCCCCGCCCCCCCCACAGCCGGTCTGTCTCCTTGGGGTCGATCTTAAGACAAAGTGAACAGAGGCAGGAGTGCCTCCAGGCCGCTCTTTCCAAACAGGGCAGGACAGCGCTGCCCGCTGTGGGCGCCGCCGCCCGGGCGCCGGTCAGGCTCGTGTGCGCCCCAGGGTGGCGGGGCCACCACAGGCCCTCCCCTCGCCGCAAGAGATGGCCCCAGGGCCCAAGCCCAGCCCGCTTGTCGGCCGCCCCTGCTCTCACACACCCACGTGTGGGCTTAAAAACCGTGGCTCTCAACGAGGCAGGGCTTCCCTGCAAGGATACGCGGCCAGGTGGGCGACTCGCCGACCAGTGCCTGAGCCCACTGACGCGACACGGCCAGGCCAGGCCCTCCTCGGACCGCGGGTGGCTGGGGCCAGGGCAGGCCGAGACACACGCGGGGCGGGCTGCTCCTAGGGCGCTGGACGTTCTGGCCGCAGCGGCCAGCTGTTGCAAACGCACCGACCACCACAGAACTCCAGGCCTTAAAGTGCCTTGGACGGCAGAGGCTGGGCGCCCTGCACCATCTTCACCACGAGGCCCGAGAAGAAGGGCCTCCCCAGCGGTCCCGGGACTGAGAACCACGTCGAGATGCAGGGGACGCGTGTCCGGTCCCCAGGCGGGGAGCCAAGCGCCCACGTGCCTCGGAGCGCCGAGGCCCGCGCACCATGACCGCTGAGCTGCGCCTCGCGAGCGGCGTCCACACGCTGGGTGGGTGAGAGTTCGCGCCCCGGGTGAGACCAGAGACAGACCCGAAGGAGGAAAGAGCCCAAGGAGAACGGCGGTCACTTACATCTGCTGGACCTGGGGACTGTTCATCAGGTTTGACGCCTGAGGGAGACCACACACCTGTCAGAGGGCCTCCCCACCGCCGCCGCCCGCCCCGACACGGTGCACCGAGGGCCCCCGGCCGCCCCCGGCCCCGCCTGCCCTTCCCCAGGCTCCTGCCGCGTGCTGGGGCCCCCCCCACTCTCCGCCTCGATCCCGTCTGGACCCCTCGTCACCCCTCCTGGACCGGGCACTCCCGGCCCGTGGGCCCCCGCAGACACCCCCGTCTGCCCCGTCCCCCCCACAGCCGGTCTGTCTCCTTGGGGTCGATCTTAAGACAAAGTGAACAGAGGCAGGGAGTGCCCTCCAGGCCGCGCTCTTTCCAAACAGGGCAGGACAGCGCTGCCCCGCTGTGGGCCGGCCGCCGCCCCGCGCGGCGTCCCGGGTCAGGCTCGTGTGCGCCCCAGGGGTGGCGGGCGGCAACACCACACGGCTTCGAGGGCTCCGGCCACTGACGGGGTGAAGGAGGCTGAAGGGGCGGCCGTCGGGCGCTGCTGCCCCGGGCTGGGCGTCCTCTGGCCTCGGACCTCCAGCCCTGGATGAGGGCGGAGGCCCAGCTACGATGTGGGAGGCCGACGCTTCTCAGGGGGTGGGGACGTTCCTCTGGAGGCCGGGGGTCCTCTCTCTGACAGTCTGAGCCCCTGAGGGCGCTGGAGCCAGCAGGGAGCCCCCAGGGCCAGCAAGGCCAGCCGGGACTGGACAGGCGTGTCTAGGACACACTGGGCGCCGGCTCCCAGGGGACGCCCCGTGCAGACATGCAGCTCGTGTGGGGGCCGCCGTGCCCAGGCCCCGCGCCCTGCCAGGCCTCATCTCCGAGAGGAGGCGCGGCCGCTCTGCGTGCCTGGGTCCACACCACGGGGGCTTCGGGCCGGAGGGCGTGGGGTGCAGAGCCCGGCTGCCCGGCTGGGAGAGCGGGCCCAGCCTGCCCTGGGCCGGCTCGGAGGAGCCCTACGGGGGCTGCGGGGCGCGGGGCGGCGGGCCGGTACCATGCTCATGAAGCTCGGGTTGTTCAGCAGGCCGGCGATGTCGAAGCTGCCGACACCTCCCGTCTGCGGAGAGACGAGCCCCGGTCAGGGGGTCGGGACACGGGACCTCGACGGCTGCCCCAGGAGCCGAGGGGCGGCGGTTCCCACGGGAGCCTGCCGGGGGCCCGGGCGTCCCTGCGGCTCAAGCCCACGTCCAGAGGGGGTTGCAGAAGGCCGGGCCGTGAGTGGGCCTCGGGGAGGAGCGGGCCGTGCCAGCTCGGCCTCCCTCTGCAGTGCTGACCGGGAGGGACGGCTCCTCCCAGGGCGGCCCGTGCCCAGACAGCGACCGACTCCCCACCCCGGCAGCCTCCGTGCCCACACGAGCCAGAGCAGGGCTGCACAATCCGTGCCCCCGGGGGCCCCCCACGCGGGCCCCCCGTCCCGCCCTGGTCACCCCAAGAAGCCCCCCACCCCGTGATTCACACTCGCCACCCAGCACCCGCTCAGCACCTGCGCCCAGCGGACTCCGCCCCGGGGGCCACCCGCGGGCTCCGGCCCTCCCCCCTGCCCGCTGAGGAGCCGGGCCTCCGCAGGTGACGTGCCCCCCTGCCTCGGAGGAGGGACGGAGACGAGCCTCTTCTCTCAGGACAGGGCTGGACGGCGAGGCCGGCCCCCAGCACCAGCGGATCCCCACGCCCGGCTTCCCCGCCCCCACCCCGCCCCGGGGACTCACCGGACTGGGCGCCTCTCGCAGCCGGAGCTCGGCCACCTTGAGGTTGGACTTGTAGGTCTCGTTCTCGGGGTCCAGCTCCAGGGCCTTCCTGTAGTAGGCCACGGCCTCCGCGTGCCGGCTCAGGCTGGACAGCGCCAGGCTGCGGGCGCAAGGGCAGGCTTGGCAGGCGGCCCGCCCTGCGGAGTGGGGGCGGCGGGACCCCGCCTCCCCGCCGGGCCCAGCCAGTCCAGGGGGGCTCCCCCCACCGGCGCTCGCCAGGGAGGAGCCTTGGGACGGGCTGAGGGCAAGACGCCCGCCCGCGCGGTCCCCGCCTCCAGGGAGGCTGTAACCCAGCCCGGCCGGCCACCATGCCACGGGCCACGTGGGGGGCACCCGAAGCCCCGGGGAGACGCCCTGCCCGGGACCGCCCCAGCGTCGCCGCCCTCTCTGCACCTTTGTACAACGCCGACTCAACTCAAGAGCACCGGCCTCCCCGCGGCCCGGGGGCCGAGTGGCCGCACGCTCCCCGCGGGGGCCTGGGCGCGGCCCCTGACCCAGCAGCTAGCGCCCACACGCCCCGAGGAGAATCCGCTGCCACGAGGCTCTGCACGCCACAGCCAGAGAGACCGAAACAAGGACGAGACACCCGGACGGCACGTTCTCCAGACGTCCGGGAGCCTCCCAGCAAACGGCTGCGCCCAGGGAGGGGTCACGGGAGCCCCGCCTTAGAGCCGGGAACCGGAAGCTCGGGCGACGGCCAGGCCTCGGGGTGGTGGGGACGGGTCCCTAACTCGAGCGCCCCCGGGCCGCCCCGGCGCTCACCCCATCCGGCCGTAGGCCGGGTCTATGCAGATGGCCCGCTGCAGCCGACCGGGTCTATGCCTGCCCTGGTCACCCCAAGAAGCCCCCACCGTGATTCACACTGCCACCCAGCACCCGCCAGCACCTGCGCCCGGACTCCGCCGGGGCCACCCGCGCTCCGCCCTCCCCTGCCCGCTGAGGAGCCGGGCCTCCGAGGTGACGTGCCCCCCTGCCTCGGAGGAGGGACGGAGACGAGCCTCTTCTCTCAGGACAGGGCTGGACGGCGAGGCCGGCCCCCAGCACCAGCGGATCCCCACGCCCGGCTTCCCCGCCCCCACCCCGCCCCGGGGACTCACCGGACTGGGCGCCTCTCGCAGCCGGAGCTCGGCCACCTTGAGGTTGGACTTGTAGGTCTCGTTCTCGGGGTCCAGCTCCAGGGCCTTCCTGTAGTAGGCCACGGCCTCCGCGTGCCGGCTCAGGCTGGACAGCGCCAGGCTGCGGGCGCAAGGGCAGGCTTGGCAGGCGGCCCGCCCTGCGGAGTGGGGGCGGCGGGACCCCGCCTCCCCGCCGGGCCCAGCCAGTCCAGGGGGGCTCCCCCCACCGGCGCTCGCCAGGGAGGAGCCTTGGGACGGGCTGAGGGCAAGACGCCCGCCCGCGCGGTCCCCGCCTCCAGGGAGGCTGTAACCCAGCCCGGCCGGCCACCATGCCACGGGCCACGTGGGGGGCACCCGAAGCCCCGGGGAGACGCCCTGCCCGGGACCGCCCCAGCGTCGCCGCCCTCTCTGCACCTTTGTACAACGCCGACTCAACTCAAGAGCACCGGCCTCCCCGCGGCCCGGGGGCCGAGTGGCCGCACGCTCCCCGCGGGGGCCTGGGCGCGGCCCCTGACCCAGCAGCTAGCGCCCACACGCCCCGAGGAGAATCCGCTGCCACGAGGCTCTGCACGCCACAGCCAGAGAGACCGAAACAAGGACGAGACACCCGGACGGCACGTTCTCCAGACGTCCGGGAGCCTCCCAGCAAACGGCTGCGCCCAGGGAGGGGTCACGGGAGCCCCGCCTTAGAGCCGGGAACCGGAAGCTCGGGCGACGGCCAGGCCTCGGGGTGGTGGGGACGGGTCCCTAACTCGAGCGCCCCCGGGCCGCCCCGGCGCTCACCCCATCCGGCCGTAGGCCTTGCTGTAGGCCGGGTCTATGCAGATGGCCCGCTCGCAGTCCTGCACCGCCCCCGCGTAGTTGCCCAGCTTGCTGTAGGCCGCGGCTCTGGGGGCCAAGGAGGAAGGTCAGGGGCCCGGCCGCTGGCGGTCCGGCGGGGCCGGGGCGGGGCTGCCGAGGGTGGGAGGCCTGGTCCCGCCGGGCCCCAAACTCGGTGCCCTCTCCCGCTCTTCACGCCTCGCTACCCCGCAGCCCTGGGTGCCGGCAGCCACCCCGGCCCCTGCCCGCGCCTCGCCACCCCCGCCACCCCGGCCAGACCTGTTGCAGAAGTAGACGGCGTTGGCGGGGTTCAGCTCGATGGCTTTCCCGTAGAAGTGCACGGCGCCCTCAAAGTTCTCCACTTTCATCTGTTCGTTTCCTGAAGAGGAAGGAGAAGATGGCCACCCCAGGGCAGGGCAGGGCAGGGCGGCCCGCGAAAGGCTGGGCTCGGGGCCAGCGGGGCTGGGGACGGCGGGGCCCTGCCGAGCTGTCCAGGGGGCAGCTCCTCGGAGGCCCCGCTCCCGCCCAGTCTGTTAGGACAGCCCCGCTTTAATGGGATGGACCTCACGTCCCACGAACCCGTCCTTCACCAGAAGGAGTCGCTGGGCAGTTTTCAGCCTGTTCGGAGCGGGTCCACCATCACCACGGGCTCCTCCGCGGAGAGGAGCGCCCGCAGCCGCCACTGCGCCCCGGCCCCGACCTCAGGAGCCCCGCGTCGGCAGCCGGCCCGGCCTGGACGCCTCCCCTCTGTGGGGCACGCCCCGCGTGTCCTCCTGGGGGCCTCCCTCGCGGAGCGCCGCGTCTGAGTCTCTCCCCGCGGCCAGGCGGGAAGGGCTGCAGGCTCGGTGCGTCCGGGGAGGTGCCGGGTGCGGAGGGACCGCCCGTGGGTCCCCGTGTGCCCGCTGAGCAGCGTCAGGCTTCCGCTACGGGCGAGCGCCGGCGCCTGGGGGGCGGGCACGCCTAGGCCCCCGTGGGCCCCCCGCTGCCTCACGCGGCCCCTCGAGGCACCCGGGAAGCCCCCGCGGCCCCCCAGCGCGCCCTCTGCGGGCCTGACCCGTCCGCCCTCCGCACCCGCCCCCAGGCTGGCCTGCACCCCCGCCCCGTGGTGCTCACGGCCGGGCGGCGGGCGCCCCACCTTCAGTTTTGAGGCGCTCGGCCTCTGCGGAGTCCTCCTCCGAAGGCGGGGGTCGCTGGGGGCTCCTCAGACCGGGCGGCGCATCCTGGCCCCAGAGCGAGGGTGAGCGGGCAGCAGGGGCCACGACCCTCCCCGGCGCCCGGGCCTCGTCCTCAGGCCACCCCGGCCCCGCGGGACCCGCGGCTCACCCTGCCCGCGGCGGCGGCGTCAAATATCTCTGGGAGAGTCTGGGGGAGCGCGAGGTCTCTGTCCTCCACCGTCACCCCGAAAGCCGTCTCCAGGCACTGGATGGCCACTGCCGGCACAGAGGCGCGCTGCGGGCCCGCTCCCGCCGGGCCGCCCGGCCTCTGACACGGTGTCCGGGGAGCGGAGGACGGACCCGGCCTCGAGCCCCGGCGCAGGAAGAGGGGACCGGGCTGTCCCTGCCCAGCGGGGAGCGGACGGTGACTCAGGGCTGGCTCCCCGGCCCCCTCCCCCGGGGCGGTGGGGACTCACGACGGGGGGCAGGAAGCGCCGCGGGGGGAGGCAGCGGCACCCCTGGCGACAGAGCGCCCCTGGGGGGCTGACAGGCCCGCGTACCCTCCAGGCTCTCCTGGGCGCGGAGGAGAGGCCGCCGTGCGGAGCTGGTCGTGGAGGAAGCAGGCGATGGCGGGCCAGACGCCGTGTTGTCCATGGTGAGGCGTCAGGATCTGGGCGCGGCCGGGCGTGAGGACAGGCTGGCGGGCACGCCTAGGCCCCCGTGGGCCCCCCGCTGCCTCACGCGGCCCCTCGAGGCACCCGGGAAGCCCCCGCGGCCCCCCAGCGCGCCCTCTGCGGGCCTGACCCGTCCGCCCTCCGCACCCGCCCCCAGGCTGGCCTGCACCCCCGCCCCGTGGTGCTCACGGCCGGGCGGCGGGCGCCCCACCTTCAGTTTTGAGGCGCTCGGCCTCTGCGGAGTCCTCCTCCGAAGGCGGGGGTCGCTGGGGGCTCCTCAGACCGGGCGGCGCATCCTGGCCCCAGAGCGAGGGTGAGCGGGCAGCAGGGGCCACGACCCTCCCCGGCGCCCGGGCCTCGTCCTCAGGCCACCCCGGCCCCGCGGGACCCGCGGCTCACCCTGCCCGCGGCGGCGGCGTCAAATATCTCTGGGAGAGTCTGGGGGAGCGCGAGGTCTCTGTCCTCCACCGTCACCCCGAAAGCCGTCTCCAGGCACTGGATGGCCACTGCCGGCACAGAGGCGCGCTGCGGACCCGCTCCCGCCGGGCCGCCCGGCCTCTGACACGGTGTCCGGGGAGCGGAGGACGGACCCGGCCTCGAGCCCCGGCGCAGGAAGAGGGGACCGGGCTGTCCCTGCCCAGCGGGGAGCGGACGGTGACTCAGGGCTGGCTCCCCGGCCCCCTCCCCCGGGGCGGTGGGGACTCACGACGGGGGGCAGGAAGCGCCGCGGGGGGAGGCAGCGGCACCCCTGGCGACAGAGCGCCCCTGGGGGGCTGACAGGCCCGCGTACCCTCCAGGCTCTCCTGGGCGTCGGAGGAGAGGCCGCCGTGCCGGAGCTGGTCGTGGAGGAAGCAGACGATGGCGTAGGCCAGACGCTTCGTGTTGTCCATGGTGAGGCGTCAGGATCTGGGGGCGCGGCCGGGGCGTGAGGACAGGCTGGCGGGCACAGCCAGGCCCCCAGCCCCGCCCCGGGGCCCGCCGCCCGGCCCCAGGCCCCGCAGGAGCCACGGTCACGCTCGGCGAGGGAGGACAGCCGACTGTGCCCACCGCAGAGGGGACACCGAGGCCCCGAGCCCCTGCCGGCCGCCCGGTGCCCCCCGGCTGGCGTGGCCCTGGGCCTGTCGCCCCTCAAGGCTGGACGGGCACCCGGGGCTCCCCAGGGACACAGCGGGCTCGCCGCAGCCCCACCTGTGGCTTTTCTGTGCTCGGGACACAAGAACAGTCTAGAGGTTTCCGAGTCCCAGGCGTGGGGCTGGGTGGACGGGCACCGTCCACGAGGGCCAGACGGGACCCGCGGATGCGCCTGAGCAGAGAGAAGGCCCGGCGGGCGCTGCCCCTCCAGGCCACCCGAGGGCCTCCCCCGGGTGCCGCCACGCCCGCGGTGTTCCGAGGCCAGGGCCGAGCCCGTGCGGGCCCGCTGGGGACGCCCGCGGCGGTCTCGGCGGGGTGGACAGGCGCCACGCGGCCACCACGGGCCCAGCCTCGCCCCGCACAGCACCGCCGCCCCCCGAGCAAGCGGGCCTGGAGGGGCCCCACGCCCGGCTGCGGGCACGCGGGGCTGACCCGCGGGCTGGGGGCGCAGCGTGAAGCGTCCCGGTCCCCGCCCCGCGCGCCCCGCGGGGAGGGCAGCCTCCTGGCCGGGCCGCACCAGCCCGTCAACGGCCGGCAGCGCGTGCCTCAGACCGGGGCAAGCGCCAGCCCCGGGCCCCCCACGGCTGAGCCCAGCCGGGCGCCCTCCGCCCTCGGGGTCTGGACCCGCGGGCCCGGCCGGCTCAGGGCTGTTTCGGGCTTTGGAAACCTCCGTGGCCGACAGCTTCAAGACAGGAGAGAAGCCAGACGCGGAAGCCCCGCCGCGTGTGACTCTGCTCACGGGGACCCCGACCGCAGGCTCACCCACACAGAGCGGCCCCTGGTTGTCGGGGGCTGGGGCTTCTCCCGGAATGTTCTGGAAGCAGTGGGGAGGGCTGCACAGCACTGGCAATGTCCTGAGGTCGACTGGATGTTACAGGCAGTGGACAGTCTCTGTTTCTAAAAGGGGAGACCCTGAGGCAGCGGGGTCCCATGCCGCTGGCCAGGGCGCCCGGCTCCGCCCCCCCGAAGCTGTTCGGGGATGGGAGGGTCGGGACCCTCGTCCCTCACTTCTGGACACCACGAGCCTCTACCAAGCGAGTGCCCGTGGGCCCACGAGGGTCCCTGGAACTGAGAGGTCTGGCTCAAGAAGGGCTCGGGCAGGGAGGACAGCGGGCCGGCAGCCACAGGCTCTCGGGAGCCAGAGGGGCCGCGGCGATCACCCGCCCGCCCGCGCCGGGAGGAAGGGAAGCCCCAGAGCCGGGCCGTCCCGCCCGGCTGAACCTGCGAGCCGCCCGCGGTGTCCACTGCGTTCCGGTGTTCGAGGCCAGGGCCGAGCCCGTGCGGGCCCGCTGGGGACGCCCGCGGCGGTCTCGGCGGGGTGGACAGGCGCCACGCGGCCACCACGGGCCCAGCCTCGCCCCGCACAGCACCGCCGCCCCCCGAGCAAGCGGGCCTGGAGGGGCCCCACGCCCGGCTGCGGGCACGCGGGGCTGACCCGCGGGCTGGGGGCGCAGCGTGAAGCGTCCCGGTCCCCGCCCCGCGCGCCCCGCGGGGAGGGCAGCCTCCTGGCCGGGCCGCACCAGCCCGTCAACGGCCGGCAGCGCGTGCCTCAGACCGGGGCAAGCGCCAGCCCCGGGCCCCCCACGGCTGAGCCCAGCCGGGCGCCCTCCGCCCTCGGGGTCTGGACCCGCGGGCCCGGCCGGCTCAGGGCTGTTTCGGGCTTTGGAAACCTCCGTGGCCGACAGCTTCAAGACAGGAGAGAAGCCAGACGCGGAAGCCCCGCCGCGTGTGACTCTGCTCACGGGGACCCCGACCGCAGGCTCACCCACACAGAGCGGCCCCTGGTTGTCGGGGGCTGGGGCTTCTCCCGGAATGTTCTGGAAGCAGTGGGGAGGGCTGCACAGCACTGGCAATGTCCTGAGGTCGACTGGATGTTACAGGCAGTGGACAGTCTCTGTTTCTAAAAGGGGAGACCCTGAGGCAGCGGGGTCCCATGCCGCTGGCCAGGGCGCCCGGCTCCGCCCCCCCGAAGCTGTTCGGGGATGGGAGGGTCGGGACCCTCGTCCCTCACTTCTGGACACCACGAGCCTCTACCAAGCGAGTGCCCGTGGGCCCACGAGGGTCCCTGGAACTGAGAGGTCTGGCTCAAGAAGGGCTCGGGCAGGGAGGACAGCGGGCCGGCAGCCACAGGCTCTCGGGAGCCAGAGGGGCCGCGGCGATCACCCGCCCGCCCGCGCCGGGAGGAAGGGAAGCCCCAGAGCCGGGCCGTCCCGCCCGGCTGAACCTGCGAGCCGCCGCCCGCGGTGTCCACTGCGTTCCGGTGTTTACAGATAAAGGGTTTGGCAAACAAACGCAGACACGACCCAGGGTTGGCGGATGCACAGTGGGCCCCGCGCCCTGGACGACGACTCAGCCTGGAGCAGCGGGCGGCTCCGACACCTGCTGCAGCCGTCGGGACGGGACGCCCGGGGAGGGCAGCCGACGGAGGACGCGCGCTCTCCACTCACGGCCGGGCCTGGAGGCGCCCGAGCCACGGGGACGGGAGGGGGCTGGGGGCCGGGGGGCCGGGGGCCGGGAGCCGGCTTCCGCCTGGGAAGCAGAGACGGCCCTGGGGATGACGGGGGGGCCGGAGGCGCGACTGTGTGAGGCTGCGATGCCACCACGCTGAGGCCTCAACACAGCGACGAGGGTGAACTCTATGCTCCGTGTTACTTTACTGTAATTAGAAAACACTTCTGTTTCCAAAGCTCAAGGTGGTCCCCTTGGGACGCGGACCTCTGAGGCCCCGGGCCCTCTGGTATACTCCACACCAGGGCGCCAGCGCCACCCTGGCAGCTGCCCGTCTGGCTGAGGACGTCCTCTGCGTTTCTACGCCTATAGAACCATCCACGCAACACGCGCGGTCTCCTCACGGCCCCCAGACCCCACGGAACTTGCCAGCCGGGCCTCCACCCTGGTCAGCGCTCACTCCCCACCCCCCACCGACTCCTCGCTGAACTGGACGGAAGGGTGTCCGGGTCGCCCAGAGGGCGTCACAGGTCGACAGGTGACCAGTGGGTCTCGGGCCGGGCAGCTGGAGCTCCCGAGGGGTTCCAGGCTGCACTCGGGGGCACGCCCCGCCAGACGACCCCCAGGAGGCCAGACCCCCAGGAGGCGGCACTGGGCCCACGGGTGCGGGGCGGGGGACCTGCTGTCCCTCCCAGGGAGCTCCGTGGGCGGGCCCTGTGAGCAGACGGGCACTGGAGCTGTGTCTGCGCTGTGAGGACGGAGGGGTGCAGGGCACACGTGCTGCCGGCACGGGTCTTCAGGCCCCCCACCCTGTGCCCCAGGACCTTTGCACACGCCGCCACCACCCACTAAACGCCTCACCTGAGGCCAGGTGTCCCGCTGGCTGGCTTCTCTTGGTCTATGACGGGAGCCGCTCCCCAGGGCCGCCCCGCTCGGCGCACTGAGTGTCAGGACCCCGGCCCCTGGGCCGCCAGGCTCAACGCCTCGGGCCCTGCCGCTGCCGCCCGGGCCAGCGCCCCGCCCCGCCCCCGCCCGGGACGCTCCGAGTCCCACCAGAGGGGGCCTGGTGGACGCCCCCGCGCTCTTCTGTACAGCGGCTTCAGAGAGGCTGCGGGGAGAGTCCAGCGCCCCGTGCAGGCGTCTCCCCGGGCTCCGTCCACCGGGGGAGGGAGGCTGAGCACGGCAGGGCACGCGCCAGCACCCCAGCACCTGTCCCTGGGGGCAGAATCCTGTGGAGTGGCCCCCCGGGCCACGGAGTCCACGGACCTCTGGGAGACTCTGGTTCCACGACCCCGTGACCGCTGAGGCCCTGGGAGGCTGCTCATACTTAAAGGCGCATCTGAATGGGAGGGTGGGGCGACCACAGTAGGGAGGTGACGCTTCTGGTGTCCAGTGTGGGCCGGAATCAGACTCTTCCCAAACACGAAGGCAGGGAGCCTCATCCTCGGCACCGCCACCAAGGGGCCAGGCCGCCCCGCACGGGCATCCCGGGCGCTGTGGGGGCCGGAGCAGCATCCCTCGCCCCGACCCCTCCATCCTGGGGCCTCCCCAGCACGCCGTGCCCGTCTCTAAGGTCTCCAGATGCCACCAACCCCCAGCTGGAAACCATGACAAACACTGAAAGGGAAAATAAAGGTCAGCGCCAGCCAGACCTCGGGGCCAGAGGACTCGGCTGCGAGCGGCCAGCACACCCTGCGACTGCCGGGCACCCGGTCTCAGGACGGCAGATGGGGGCCCGAGGGTCCGCGGCGGGACCGGCACCGGCCGCACACAGGCGGACGGTGCGGGCGGCCCACCATCGCCTTCCCGCTCCCAGCAGAGCGGGTCCAGGACCGCGGGCGTGGGCTCCTCCTCGGCGGCCACTGGCACCGGGCGCTCGGGAACAATCCCGACTTGTGGGCTCTGGCTGCGGGACAGGATTCTCAGCGGGACCGCGCTCTCTCACCAGAACAGCGAGGGCTTTGTGAGGCTCAGAAGGCTCCCGAGGCGCGGGCTGCAGGCACAGGGCGCCTGCGGCAGGCTGGCCGGGGGATGGACTGGGCCCAGGGTGCGGCCGCGGCTGGGGTCCAGCGCCTGCTCCTCCCAGGGCCTTCAGAACCCCCACCGGCCCTCCATTCTCCTTTCCACTTTCTCACTGAACACACTCCAGTCTCAGGACTTGCCTGGGGGCCCAGTGGTTAAGAGTCCACCTGCCCACACAGGGGACGCCGGATCCGGGAAGACCCCACACAGCGGGGCGGCAGAGCCCGAGCACCACACCCGACTCCTGGAACCACACCTACGCCAGGTGCCCCAGAGAGGAGCCCCGCTCCCTGAGACAAGAGAAAGCCTGCCACCGCCGCAAGGACTCAGCGAAGCCAAAAGTAAACAGACGACAAAAATTTATAAAAAAGACTATAGCTCCCTAGCCGGGGAGTGTTGAACCCGGCTGAGGGTCACTCACTCTTCCAGGAAGACGCAATTATAAAGCCCTGGATGAAGTCCCTGGAGGGCCCAGGACTTCGCATGTCCCGAGCTGTATGCTGTACCCACACTAGCTTATTTAGGGGTCAGCGGACAACCTTCTGAAAAGGAGGGCCAGGGTGAGGACATTCCACTTCCCAGGCCACAGGCAGCATGTGTGTGATCTGGTGGGCTCTGGGCCCCCAGCTAGTTTGTTTAATCTAACTCCAACTGGACAAAATGAAGAACCGAGGCTCAGCGATGAGAGCAGCCCCCAAAGTCACCCAGCAAAGACGCACATCTGCAGTTCTGAACATGGGCAGCCCGGTATCTGAGCCCAAACTCCTAAAATTACCCCTTCTTCACCCCACAAACGTGGGAACCCACACCAAACCCTGCATGTGATTTCTCAGGGGTTCACACCCTCCGTCCCCTCTGGAGCCCACTGGGGACGAATCACTCGTCTAAAATAGGACTTAACATGAGCACTGTGGCCACCAGGGGCAAGACTGTTCCCCGGGGAGCCGTTCCTGGGCGTGGAGCAGCGGCCCTGGTCCCCACCCTCTTGATGCCCGGAGCACCCCAGGTCCTGATAGCCACAGATGTCCCAGCCAGGGCCCGATGGCCCGAGAGGACAGAACGCATGGACTAGGGAGAGGGAAAGCACATAAAACAACCAACCAGGGAGAGAAACAAAAAGAAAGTGGGAACCATCCCGCGGCGGAGATGCAGAGAGCACACGGCTGTCCTGGCGCCTGGGAACGAAGCCAGCCGTCCTCCAGAAAGGTCCTGATGGGCAGCAGGAGCCCGCTGAAAGCGAGCTCCACGTGCGTTTAGCCTCGCAATGACCGCAAGAGGTGGACTTCCACGGCTCGCACTCGCGGAAGGACAGGGTGGTGGAGGCGGCAGCGGCCTGCCCAAGCGCACACAGCCAGCTAGAGGCGGGCGCGGCCCCAGGCCTCGACCCTCTCGCGGGCGCAACAGGCAGAGGTCACCCGCGCCAAGTCGGGCTAACCGCGGCTACGGGCTCGGAGCGGTCCCTCCGCGCTGGGGGCCCCGCGGCTCTAACCCTCGCGGGAAGACCCCCGACCCCAGGCAGGGGCTCTGACGATGCCCATCACACGGAGGGAAACGGGCTCCGAGGGGACAGCGGCGGCGTCGGGACAGGAGCCTGGACTCGAACCGTGGCCCCAATTCAAAAGGATTGTGGTTCCCGGGTAGCAAGGACATACCACGAGCGCTCACTGCGCGCGGGGCGCTCTGCCTCCGGCTTTCCGGCCCCGGGCCGCCAAGGGCTTGCCCGGCGCGGTCTGGCCTCAGCGTCCCCTCCGCGCCGCCCACTCACGGCACTCCGCGGGGCGCGGCGGCCCGGGCCCCCGACCGACGTCCTCCCACGGGCTCCAAAGCCCCGGGAGCCCCCGACGCCCGAGCCGCGGGCCGCAGGCCCACCCAGAGCCGCGGCGAACCCCCGACTCACCTCGCCGCCAGCCGAACCCCAAAGTCCCCCAAAGGATTTCTCAGGGTTCACACCCTCCGTCCTCTGGAGCCCACTGGGGACGAATCACTCGTCTAAAATAGGACTTAACATGAGCACTGTGGCCACCAGGGGCAAGACTGTTCCCCGGGGAGCCGTTCCTGGGCGTGGAGCAGCGGCCCTGGTCCCCACCCTCTTGATGCCCGGAGCACCCCAGGTCCTGATAGCCACAGATGTCCCAGCCAGGGCCCGATGGCCCGAGAGGACAGAACGCATGGACTAGGGAGAGGGAAAGCACATAAAACAACCAACCAGGGAGAGAAACAAAAAGAAAGTGGGAACCATCCCGCGGCGGAGATGCAGAGAGCACACGGCTGTCCTGGCGCCTGGGAACGAAGCCAGCCGTCCTCCAGAAAGGTCCTGATGGGCAGCAGGAGCCCGCTGAAAGCGAGCTCCACGTGCGTTTAGCCTCGCAATGACCGCAAGAGGTGGACTTCCACGGCTCGCACTCGCGGAAGGACAGGGTGGTGGAGGCGGCAGCGGCCTGCCCAAGCGCACACAGCCAGCTAGAGGCGGGCGCGGCCCCAGGCCTCGACCCTCTCGCGGGCGCAACAGGCAGAGGTCACCCGCGCCAAGTCGGGCTAACCGCGGCTACGGGCTCGGAGCGGTCCCTCCGCGCTGGGGGCCCCGCGGCTCTAACCCTCGCGGGAAGACCCCCGACCCCAGGCAGGGGCTCTGACGATGCCCATCACACGGAGGGAAACGGGCTCCGAGGGGACAGCGGCGGCGTCGGGACAGGAGCCTGGACTCGAACCGTGGCCCCAATTCAAAAGGATTGTGGTTCCCGGGTAGCAAGGACATACCACGAGCGCTCACTGCGCGCGGGGCGCTCTGCCTCCGGCTTTCCGGCCCCGGGCCGCCAAGGGCTTGCCCGGCGCGGTCTGGCCTCAGCGTCCCCTCCGCGCCGCCCACTCACGGCACTCCGCGGGGCGCGGCGGCCCGGGCCCCCGACCGACGTCCTCCCACGGGCTCCAAAGCCCCGGGAGCCCCCGACGCCCGAGCCGCGGGCCGCAGGCCCACCCAGAGCCGCGGCGAACCCCCGACTCACCTCGCCGCCAGCCGAACCCCGACCCACCGACGGCTGCGCCTGCGCACCGCGGCGCCGCCCGGCCCCGCCCCCAGCCGCGACGCCTGCGCAGAGGGGGCCCGCGGCCGCCGGCCGTCATTCTGCGCAGGCGCGCCACGAGCTGGGCGGCCGCGGCGGGAAGTGACGCACAGTAGCGACGGGGACAACTTGGTCGTTAGGGCAGCTGACCTCTGCGACCGGACGGCGGCCGGAACTCGGGACTGACTCGTCCTCCACGGCGGGAACGGAGCGGTGCATCGTGGGACGGGGGCCGGCGCTTGTGGGTCGGCGGAGCCGGCACGTGCGGCCGAGTTGGCCTCGTGGTGCAGCTGCGTTTCGGGGCATCACAGGCGCTCTTTCAGTGGGAACAGCTGTTACTTGCGCATTTATTCACCCACCCATTCACCTACACGTGCATAATTTTATTCATTCAACCCATGAGAGTAAAGTATACTAGTGAAGAGATCGTTTGAATTCAGGTATATTATTATAGAGATCGCGGATATTATTATAAAGTATAATTCAGAGGTACTAGGTATAACCGATGCCTGGTAGTCAGTAAATATTTATTGCACGCCAACTATTAAGAATAGCAAAATGTTTGCTCTCATTACCTTGTATTGGGGTGGACTATAAACTAATAAACCACTATATATTCACACGTTTTACTCAGTGGCAAGTGGAGAAAAGTGGGGTGTTGTGACTGATTGGCTAGGAGGGTTAGGGAAGGCCCACAGCGGCGGCGTCGGGACAGGAGCCTGGACTCGAACCGTGGCCCCAATTCAAAAGGATTGTGGTTCCCGGGTAGCAAGGACATACCACGAGCGCTCACTGCGCGCGGGGCGCTCTGCCTCCGGCTTTCCGGCCCCGGGCCGCCAAGGGCTTGCCCGGCGCGGTCTGGCCTCAGCGTCCCCTCCGCGCCGCCCACTCACGGCACTCCGCGGGGCGCGGCGGCCCGGGCCCCCGACCGACGTCCTCCCACGGGCTCCAAAGCCCCGGGAGCCCCCGACGCCCGAGCCGCGGGCCGCAGGCCCACCCAGAGCCGCGGCGAACCCCCGACTCACCTCGCCGCCAGCCGAACCCCGACCCACCGACGGCTGCGCCTGCGCACCGCGGCGCCGCCCGGCCCCGCCCCCAGCCGCGACGCCTGCGCAGAGGGGGCCCGCGGCCGCCGGCCGTCATTCTGCGCAGGCGCGCCACGAGCTGGGCGGCCGCGGCGGGAAGTGACGCACAGTAGCGACGGGGACAACTTGGTCGTTAGGGCAGCTGACCTCTGCGACCGGACGGCGGCCGGAACTCGGGACTGACTCGTCCTCCACGGCGGGAACGGAGCGGTGCATCGTGGGACGGGGGCCGGCGCTTGTGGGTCGGCGGAGCCGGCACGTGCGGCCGAGTTGGCCTCGTGGTGCAGCTGCGTTTCGGGGCATCACAGGCGCTCTTTCAGTGGGAACAGCTGTTACTTGCGCATTTATTCACCCACCCATTCACCTACACGTGCATAATTTTATTCATTCAACCCATGAGAGTAAAGTATACTAGTGAAGAGATCGTTTGAATTCAGGTATATTATTATAGAGATCGCGGATATTATTATAAAGTATAATTCAGAGGTACTAGGTATAACCGATGCCTGGTAGTCAGTAAATATTTATTGCACGCCAACTATTAAGAATAGCAAAATGTTTGCTCTCATTACCTTGTATTGGGGTGGACTATAAACTAATAAACCACTATATATTCACACGTTTTACTCAGTGGCAAGTGGAGAAAAAGTGGGGTGTTGTGACTGATTGGCTAGGAGGGTTAGGGAAGGCCTCGCTTCCACCTGTAGATTTGGAGAACGGAGGAAAGCACTCCAGTACAGGAAACAGCGAAAATGAAGACTCACGTAGAATTGGGAGAACTGATGCTGAAGCTCAAGTGCCCTTTGGCTATCTGATGCGAAAAGGCCCTGATTGGAGAAGACCCTGATGCTGGGAAAGATTGAAGGCAGGGGGAGAAGGGGAGGACAGGGGACCGGGTAGCTGGATGGGGAAGCCTGCTGTGCTGCACTCTATGGGGTTGCAAAGAGTTGAACACACTGAGTTACTGAACAGCACTAACTTGATGTTCTCAAGAGAGAAAAACACCAAAAAAAAAACCCCAATGGTGGGTAATGCGAAATTCTTTCCTAAATGACCATTATGGGGTTAAAGTTGCCAGAAATGTTCTCCCAGTTCATTGTTATCTTACCTAAAACACATCCACCTAACGCCTTGGGCTATTTTCATATCTTCTGCAAAAATAAAGAATAAATAAAGGAGGTGGGTTTGGGGCGAGTTTGATTCTCGTAAGTTTTTCTTTATGGGTGCCTTACATGGTTCAGGGCTGTTTTTCGTTTGCTTGCGCAGTGCCGTTAGTTTCCTGTGCGAGAGCGTATGTGCTCAGTCGTGTCCAACTCTGGGATCCTACGGAAGAGGGATCAAACCCGTGCCCTCTGCGGTGGAAGGCTGGAGTCCTAATTCACTGGATCGCCTCAAGATTTTAAGCTCTTTCAGTGGGAACAGCTGTTACTTGCGCATTTATTCACCCACCCATTCACCTACACGTGCATAATTTTATTCATTCAACCCATGAGAGTAAAGTATACTAGTGAAGAGATCGTTTGAATTCAGGTATATTATTATAGAGATCGCGGATATTATTATAAAGTATAATTCAGAGGTACTAGGTATAACCGATGCCTGGTAGTCAGTAAATATTTATTGCACGCCAACTATTAAGAATAGCAAAATGTTTGCTCTCATTACCTTGTATTGGGGTGGACTATAAACTAATAAACCACTATATATTCACACGTTTTACTCAGTGGCAAGTGGAGAAAAAGTGGGGTGTTGTGACTGATTGGCTAGGAGGGTTAGGGAAGGCCTCGCTTCCACCTGTAGATTTGGAGAACGGAGGAAAGCACTCCAGTACAGGAAACAGCGAAAATGAAGACTCACGTAGAATTGGGAGAACTGATGCTGAAGCTCAAGTGCCCTTTGGCTATCTGATGCGAAAAGGCCCTGATTGGAGAAGACCCTGATGCTGGGAAAGATTGAAGGCAGGGGGAGAAGGGGAGGACAGGGGACCGGGTAGCTGGATGGGGAAGCCTGCTGTGCTGCACTCTATGGGGTTGCAAAGAGTTGAACACACTGAGTTACTGAACAGCACTAACTTGATGTTCTCAAGAGAGAAAAACACCAAAAAAAAAACCCCAATGGTGGGTAATGCGAAATTCTTTCCTAAATGACCATTATGGGGTTAAAGTTGCCAGAAATGTTCTCCCAGTTCATTGTTATCTTACCTAAAACACATCCACCTAACGCCTTGGGCTATTTTCATATCTTCTGCAAAAATAAAGAATAAATAAAGGAGGTGGGTTTGGGGCGAGTTTGATTCTCGTAAGTTTTTCTTTATGGGTGCCTTACATGGTTCAGGGCTGTTTTTCGTTTGCTTGCGCAGTGCCGTTAGTTTCCTGTGCGAGAGCGTATGTGCTCAGTCGTGTCCAACTCTGGGATCCTACGGAAGAGGGATCAAACCCGTGCCCTCTGCGGTGGAAGGCTGGAGTCCTAATTCACTGGATCGCCTCAAGATTTTAACCAGCGACCCTTTGATCAGGCAATTGCACTGTTTCGAAACACCTGTTGTTTGAAGTTCCTGGATCCGTTTAATGAAGCTTTCTCAACGATACGTACTTGCTTACATTTTTTTTTTTAAGTAAATTTGTGTTTAAATTGACCAACTGGTTTCAGCTAATACACGTGGCGCACTTTCTCTATTCATTAGATGCTGGACGCTGGGCAGGATACCGAGAATGGGGTTAAGCGCTTGAGATACGGGAAACGGCCAAAGAGGACCTTAGTTGAGGGATAAAAGTTGTAAAACTAGACAAATACACACCTAATGTAGAAAGGAGGCAAATACAGGAACTAGAGCCCCGAGCGAACTAATGGCAGAAAAAACCCCGCGGAAGCGCAGGGGTGAGAGCTGTGCGAGTTTCCAAGGAAACACCTCTCCTCCGCCTCCCCGAGGGCTCCGCCCCCTCACCAGTGAGAACCAATGACGGACGGGGGTGGTTCCGGCGCAGGCGCAGAGCGAGTCAGCGACCGGGCGCACAGCCGGGGTTTGTGGGCGGAGCTAGGATGAGCATGCGCGTTGCCCTCCAGCGCACGCGTCTCCCAGCATTCAGTGGGCGCGCGGGCGGCGGGCGCCTCGGTCTGGAGTGCTGGCCGCCGAGTTGACGGAGGCTGCCGGCCGCTGCGCCGACGCGGACCAGGTGGAGGCAGGGGACGCCGGTGCTCACCTGCCCGCCATGAAGCCTCCCGCAGGTACTGACCGCCCCTTGGTGTGGCCCCGCTCTCCGAACCTGGAAGCCCCGTGCCCCCTCCCGCGGGTCGCCCCTGGGGCCTTAGAGCACCCGGTGACCCTCGAGTGACCCGGCTGGGGAGGGGGACCGGCGAGCCCGGAGCTCCGCCCCCTCGGTTGCCGAATGAATGAACCGGCTTTCCCAGCGCTTCACTCTTTCGGCAAACTCCGTGTCCCTTCTGCTGAGGATGGGTCTGCCCCGGGGTGGACTCGGAGAGAGTGCTGGACGCAGTTCCAGAGCCAGAGACGGGCTCTGACAGCCCAAAGGGAAAGCCGGAGAGGGCTCTAGGCAGTGATCGGGGCCGGGGCTGGTGGTGCGTCTTTAGGGAGGAGGGCGGTCCTGGAGGGCTTCTCCGAGGAGGAGGTATTTCATTCAGCCTGAGCCCCGTGGGGAAAGGCAGCCGTGCGAGGTGATGGCCCAGCCTGAAGCAGGTGTCCTTTCAGTAAAACGCGTATGCTCAGCACTGCTGACTTCCGGGCCTGGGTCTTCCCTGGCGCCGTCCTGGGTTCTGTGGGGTGTGGATCAGCACGCCTGATCCCTCTGATGCAGCAGCGTCATCCCCGGTTGTGACAGCCACAGACGTCCCCAGACATCCCCTGGGGGCAGGATCCCTTGGGAAAAAGTTGTAACACTAGACAAATACACACCTAATGTAGAAAGGAGGCAAATACAGGAACTAGAGCCCCGAGCGAACTAATGGCAGAAAAAACCCCGCGGAAGCGCAGGGGTGAGAGCTGTGCGAGTTTCCAAGGAAACACCTCTCCTCCGCCTCCCCGAGGGCTCCGCCCCCTCACCAGTGAGAACCAATGACGGACGGGGGTGGTTCCGGCGCAGGCGCAGAGCGAGTCAGCGACCGGGCGCACAGCCGGGGTTTGTGGGCGGAGCTAGGATGAGCATGCGCGTTGCCCTCCAGCGCACGCGTCTCCCAGCATTCAGTGGGCGCGCGGGCGGCGGGCGCCTCGGTCTGGAGTGCTGGCCGCCGAGTTGACGGAGGCTGCCGGCCGCTGCGCCGACGCGGACCAGGTGGAGGCAGGGGACGCCGGTGCTCACCTGCCCGCCATGAAGCCTCCCGCAGGTACTGACCGCCCCTTGGTGTGGCCCCGCTCTCCGAACCTGGAAGCCCCGTGCCCCCTCCCGCGGGGTCGCCCCTGGGGCCTTAGAGCACCCGGTGACCCTCGAGTGACCCGGCTGGGGAGGGGGACCGGCGAGCCCGGAGCTCCGCCCCCTCGGTTGCCGAATGAATGAACCGGCTTTCCCAGCGCTTCACTCTTTCGGCAAACTCCGTGTCCCTTCTGCTGAGGATGGGTCTGCCCCGGGGTGGACTCGGAGAGAGTGCTGGACGCAGTTCCAGAGCCAGAGACGGGCTCTGACAGCCCAAAGGGAAAGCCGGAGAGGGCTCTAGGCAGTGATCGGGGCCGGGGCTGGTGGTGCGTCTTTAGGGAGGAGGGCGGTCCTGGAGGGCTTCTCCGAGGAGGAGGTATTTCATTCAGCCTGAGCCCCGTGGGGAAAGGCAGCCGTGCGAGGTGATGGCCCAGCCTGAAGCAGGTGTCCTTTCAGTAAAACGCGTATGCTCAGCACTGCTGACTTCCGGGCCTGGGTCTTCCCTGGCGCCGTCCTGGGTTCTGTGGGGTGTGGATCAGCACGCCTGATCCCTCTGATGCAGCAGCGTCATCCCCGGTTGTGACAGCCACAGACGTCCCCAGACATCCCCTGGGGGCAGGATCCCCTTGGGCTTAAGGACCGGTCGCCTTGCTCGTCCCCACGCCCCCCTGGGTTCTTCCCCGGCCCCGTTGCTCTGGCCCCAACCGCGGTTTGGACGCTGACGCGCCGGGTGTGGGGTCCCGTCTTCTGGGTCCAGCCTGTGCAGGAGACCCCCTGGACGTGGTGGCGCCGGGCTCCGCCGTGAACTGCCTCCGGTGGGACCTGAGTGCCCAGCAGATCGCCGAGCTCACCACCGCACTCATTGAGCAGACCAAGCGTGTGTACGACCTCGTGGGTGCCCAGGAGCCCCAGGACGTGTCCTACGAGAACACGCTCAAGGCGCTGGCCGACGTGGAAGTGTCCTACACGGGTGAGCCCTGCCCGGGCCCAGGGGTGCCATCTCCTCCCCAGGGACGCGGTGGAGGGGGGCGCTGACCGGGAAGGGTCTCTGGTGGGCCCTGGTCCGCAGGAGGCAGCCGGCCCAGGCTGGCTCACCCTGTCCCCGGAGGCCGCCTCTTCTGAGGGCCCAGAACGGGGTGTCGTCAGACCGGTTCACGTGTCAGCCTTGAAACTGGATCCCCAGGAGTTGTTTGTTTTCTCAGAGCCACTGAACTTGGTCCCCTTTGATTCTGTGCCTCCTGCTGTCCCCGGGTGCTCTGGTAACCCTTGCCCTGAGGCGCCCTCCTTACCACCCCGGGGTTCCTTCCCTCTCGTCTGTGGCAATCAGCCCGCCGCCTTTGTGTGGCCTGACAGATGCCCAGCCCGCCTCCTGAGCCCCTTCTGCAGCAGCCGACGAAACGGAGCCAGGGAATCCCCTGCTCCCGAATCCTCTAGGATGTTTTGCTGAGAACCACCTAGAATCCCTGAACCCTGGCCAAGGGATCTTCACGTGTCCCTGACGCCAGTGTGCCAAGTGCCCAGAGGTGGGGCCGTGGCGCAGGCAGCGGTCAAGAGTCCAGAGGCCGGCTCTGCCCCTCCAGTCCCTGCTGGGGTGGGTGGGCCTAGTCTTCCCTCTCATCTCCAGTGGGAAGCTCTGGAGGCAGATGCTAATTCCCACCTAGGATGTGACCCCAGATGAGGTCTGGTCTCCCACCTCCCCTGTGGCCTTAAGGACCGGTCGCCTTGCTCGTCCCCACGCCCCTGGGTTCTTCCCGGCCCGTTGCTCTGGCCCCAACCGCGGTTTGGACGCTGACGCGCCGGGTGTGGGGTCCCGTCTTCTGGGTCCAGCCTGTGCAGGAGACCCCCTGGACGTGGTGGCGCCGGGCTCCGCCGTGAACTGCCTCCGGTGGGACCTGAGTGCCCAGCAGATCGCCGAGCTCACCACCGCACTCATTGAGCAGACCAAGCGTGTGTACGACCTCGTGGGTGCCCAGGAGCCCCAGGACGTGTCCTACGAGAACACGCTCAAGGCGCTGGCCGACGTGGAAGTGTCCTACACGGGTGAGCCCTGCCCGGGCCCAGGGGTGCCATCTCCTCCCCAGGGACGCGGTGGAGGGGGGCGCTGACCGGGAAGGGTCTCTGGTGGGCCCTGGTCCGCAGGAGGCAGCCGGCCCAGGCTGGCTCACCCTGTCCCCGGAGGCCGCCTCTTCTGAGGGCCCAGAACGGGGTGTCGTCAGACCGGTTCACGTGTCAGCCTTGAAACTGGATCCCCAGGAGTTGTTTGTTTTCTCAGAGCCACTGAACTTGGTCCCCTTTGATTCTGTGCCTCCTGCTGTCCCCGGGTGCTCTGGTAACCCTTGCCCTGAGGCGCCCTCCTTACCACCCCGGGGTTCCTTCCCTCTCGTCTGTGGCAATCAGCCCGCCGCCTTTGTGTGGCCTGACAGATGCCCAGCCCGCCTCCTGAGCCCCTTCTGCAGCAGCCGACGAAACGGAGCCAGGGAATCCCCTGCTCCCGAATCCTCTAGGATGTTTTGCTGAGAACCACCTAGAATCCCTGAACCCTGGCCAAGGGATCTTCACGTGTCCCTGACGCCAGTGTGCCAAGTGCCCAGAGGTGGGGCCGTGGCGCAGGCAGCGGTCAAGAGTCCAGAGGCCGGCTCTGCCCCTCCAGTCCCTGCTGGGGTGGGTGGGCCTAGTCTTCCCTCTCATCTCCAGTGGGAAGCTCTGGAGGCTGCAGAGTGCTAATTCCCACCTAGGATGTGACCCCCAGATGAGGTCTGGTCTCCCCACCTCCCCCTGTGGCCTTTCCTTTCCATCTCCCCTCGTGGGGGATCTAGTTCCCAGACCAGGGGTTGAACCTGTGCCCCTGCGTTGGGAGCTTGGTGTCTGAGCCACTGGACCACCCTGGAAGCCCCTCCCCCTGCTTTGTGGGTGTTGGGCTCTCGGAGCCCAGGCTGAAGCCTGCCCGGCGCCCCTTTCCGCGCCCCTTGGCCCCCACCAGCCGCCCGTGCTAATCCTGCACTCTGCAGTCGTGCCCGGAGCCCTCCCAGCCGGCAAATCCCACACGTGCGGAGGCAACCTCTGTGCTTTCAGGGCCCATGGGCGGGCAGCCGGCCCCCGGCCCGACCTGGCCCCACCGCGTTGGGTCCAGTCTGTTAAGCAGGCCGCCACCCCTGGAGGGTCCATTCTGCAGCGGACCCACCAGCCCTCGGCGCTCTCAGTGGCCTGGGGCCATGAACGCCGCCGAGCCCTGGTGTTGCTTCAGGCCCCCTCCCCCGACAAAATACACGCTCCTTAGAATACTGCTCTGTTACAGGGGGCTCCCCTGGTGGTCCCGTGGTTAGGACTCCATGCTGCCACTGCTGGGGGCGCAGGTCCGATCCCTGGTCGGGCAGTTAGGCTCCTGTTACCACTCAGTGAGGCCAGAGAAACCTCGGGTAAACCTGTTCAGATAGAATTCACACAGCATGTAATCTGCGCACTTAAACCGTAGATTCATTTTAGCTGGTTTTAACGTATTCCCCATATCCAGCCATCGCCACCACCTCATTCTAGAACCTTCTATCGCACCAAAGAGGACCCCTGTACCCATTAGCAGTCACTTGCTGACAGCGTGAACCCCCTCTCGGTGCCTGTGACCGGCCTGTTCCAGACGTTCCCTGTCCGTGGAGGCACACCTGTGTGTCCTGGGTCTGCCTCTCATCGGGTGCCGTGTCCTCGGGGTCCCTCCACGCGGTCACCAGCGTCAGGGCTTCTCTCCGTTCCTGTCCGCGTGGCGTTCCCGTGCGGAGGGACCCCCTTTTGTGGGCCAGCCTACCAGTGGGTTGAGGCTGCAGAGTGCTAATTCCCACCTAGGATGTGACCCCCAGATGAGGTCTGGTCTCCCCACCTCCCCCTGTGGCCTTTCCTTTCCATCTCCCCTCGTGGGGGATCTAGTTCCCAGACCAGGGGTTGAACCTGTGCCCCTGCGTTGGGAGCTTGGTGTCTGAGCCACTGGACCACCCTGGAAGCCCCTCCCCCTGCTTTGTGGGTGTTGGGCTCTCGGAGCCCAGGCTGAAGCCTGCCCGGCGCCCCTTTCCGCGCCCCTTGGCCCCCACCAGCCGCCCGTGCTAATCCTGCACTCTGCAGTCGTGCCCGGAGCCCTCCCAGCCGGCAAATCCCACACGTCGGAGGCAACCTCTGTGCTTTCAGGGCCCATGGGCGGGCAGCCGGCCCCCGGCCCGACCTGGCCCCACCGCGTTGGGTCCAGTCTGTTAAGCAGGCCGCCACCCCTGGAGGGTCCATTCTGCAGCGGACCCACCAGCCCTCGGCGCTCTCAGTGGCCTGGGGCCATGAACGCCGCCGAGCCCTGGTGTTGCTTCAGGCCCCCTCCCCCGACAAAATACACGCTCCTTAGAATACTGCTCTGTTACAGGGGGCTCCCCTGGTGGTCCCGTGGTTAGGACTCCATGCTGCCACTGCTGGGGGCGCAGGTCCGATCCCTGGTCGGGCAGTTAGGCTCCTGTTACCACTCAGTGAGGCCAGAGAAACCTCGGGTAAACCTGTTCAGATAGAATTCACACAGCATGTAATCTGCGCACTTAAACCGTAGATTCATTTTAGCTGGTTTTAACGTATTCCCCATATCCAGCCATCGCCACCACCTCATTCTAGAACCTTCTATCGCACCAAAGAGGACCCCTGTACCCATTAGCAGTCACTTGCTGACAGCGTGAACCCCCTCTCGGTGCCTGTGACCGGCCTGTTCCAGACGTTCCCTGTCCGTGGAGGCACACCTGTGTGTCCTGGGTCTGCCTCTCATCGGGTGCCGTGTCCTCGGGGTCCCTCCACGCGGTCACCAGCGTCAGGGCTTCTCTCCGTTCCTGTCCGCGTGGCGTTCCCGTGCGGAGGGACATGTGTGTCCAGTCATCGGCTGACGGGCATCGGGGTCGTGTCCCCTGCTGGGTCACTGCAGAGCCCCCGCTGCGATGGCGAGGGGACAGGTGTCCGGGCGGGCAGTGCTCGCTCCTCCCGGCTCCACTGGGGAGGGGACTGCGGGTCACGCGGTGACGCAGCTCGAGGGCGTGTGCTCTCCGGCGCCCGCCGTGAGGTGTGAGCTCGTCGGTGCCGTGGCGCCAGGTCCCTTCAGCCCTCCCGGTCTCGTGCTGCTCCCTCTTCTCGTCCTGCTCGGGGCGTCCAGAGCCGAGTCCCACACCGTCTGTGCGTGAAGAGGTGGCCTGGTCGCCTCTCGCCTGGGGCTGCGCCGGCCCGTGTCCCCGGGCTGCCGCTCACCCGAGCCGTCGCCTCCTGTTTCAGTCCAGAGGAACGTCCTTGACTTCCCACAGCACGTCTCTCCCTGCAAGGACATCCGCGCGGCCAGCACGGAGGCGGACAAGAAGCTGTCGGAGTTCGACGTGGAGATGAGCATGCGACAGGACGTGTACCAGAGGATCGTGTGGCTGCAGGTGCGCGCGGGGCAGACCCAAGTGGGGCCCGGAGGGCGGCCCGCGCCCCGGCTCCAGGGGTGGACCGAGCCCTGCCGGGGCCGGTGGGGCTGTCTCACCTCCACAGGACACGCGAGAGGCGTGACGGAGACGGGCAGGCGGGAGGAGCAGCGAGCGGCCGCCTCCCGAGCTGGGAGGCACCCGTGACAGGCGCGGGCGCGTCCTGCCTCCCTGACGACGCGGGGCCAGCAGGTGGTTCCTGGAACCCGCCGATGGTCCCCGGGCACCCGGGAGGCGCTGGGCACGTGGGGCACGCTCAGGCGGGGCCGCAGGAGGCAGGCAGCGCTCCTCTCGACTGCGGCGTTTGTCGAGACGACGGTGGGTTCACGCGTAGTTGTGAGGAATAGTTCGGGGGGTCCCAGCCGCACGTGGCCCACTGGTCCCCAAGGTCGCGTTCTGTGACAGTCGGTGAGGGTCCGCAGGTCTGGTCCGGTCCCCAGGGCCGACACCCCGTCACCTGCTGCCCCGGGGAGGCTCCTGGCGGCTCCAGCTCGGGGCCGCCCGGGTTCACGTCACCAGCGTCAGGGCTTCTCTCCGTTCCTGTCCGTGGCGTTCCCGTGCGGAGGGACATGTGTGTCCAGTCATCGGCTGACGGGCATCGGGGTCGTGTCCCCTGCTGGGTCACTGCAGAGCCCCCGCTGCGATGGCGAGGGGACAGGTGTCCGGGCGGGCAGTGCTCGCTCCTCCCGGCTCCACTGGGGAGGGGACTGCGGGTCACGCGGTGACGCAGCTCGAGGGCGTGTGCTCTCCGGCGCCCGCCGTGAGGTGTGAGCTCGTCGGTGCCGTGGCGCCAGGTCCCTTCAGCCCTCCCGGTCTCGTGCTGCTCCCTCTTCTCGTCCTGCTCGGGGCGTCCAGAGCCGAGTCCCACACCGTCTGTGCGTGAAGAGGTGGCCTGGTCGCCTCTCGCCTGGGGCTGCGCCGGCCCGTGTCCCCGGGCTGCCGCTCACCCGAGCCGTCGCCTCCTGTTTCAGTCCAGAGGAACGTCCTTGACTTCCCACAGCACGTCTCTCCCTGCAAGGACATCCGCGCGGCCAGCACGGAGGCGGACAAGAAGCTGTCGGAGTTCGACGTGGAGATGAGCATGCGACAGGACGTGTACCAGAGGATCGTGTGGCTGCAGGTGCGCGCGGGGCAGACCCAAGTGGGGCCCGGAGGGCGGCCCGCGCCCCGGCTCCAGGGGTGGACCGAGCCCTGCCGGGGCCGGTGGGGCTGTCTCACCTCCACAGGACACGCGAGGCGTGACGGAGACGGGCAGGCGGGAGGAGCAGCGAGCGGCCGCCTCCCGAGCTGGGAGGCACCCGTGACAGGCGCGGGCGCGTCCTGCCTCCCTGACGACGCGGGGCCAGCAGGTGGTTCCTGGAACCCGCCGATGGTCCCCGGGCACCCGGGAGGCGCTGGGCACGTGGGGCACGCTCAGGCGGGGCCGCAGGAGGCAGGCAGCGCTCCTCTCGACTGCGGCGTTTGTCGAGACGACGGTGGGTTCACGCGTAGTTGTGAGGAATAGTTCGGGGGGTCCCAGCCGCACGTGGCCCACTGGTCCCCAAGGTCGCGTTCTGTGACAGTCGGTGAGGGTCCGCAGGTCTGGTCCGGTCCCCAGGGCCGACACCCCGTCACCTGCTGCCCCGGGGAGGCTCCTGGCGGCTCCAGCTCGGGGCCGCCCCGGTCTCGCGCGGCCGCGTGTCGGCGTGAGTCTGGCCCCGGGTCTGTGCCCAGCCCGCAGACCGAGTCCTGCGTGGCTGCTGTTAGGAAGCTTCGCTGTTCAGGAGACCCGCCAAGCCCACGCCAGCACGGCTGCGCCCGGTCGCGTGCCTTCAGCGAGAACGTCCAGCTTCTGCGCGGCCGGGCAGGCGTTGGGCACCACGTCTCTGGTCTTCCCGTTCCAGGAGAAGGTCCAGAAGGACTCGCTGAGGCCGGAGGCATCGAGGTACCTGGAGCGGCTGATCAAGCTGGGCCGGAGGAACGGGCTGCACCTGCCCGAGGAGACGCAGGAGGTGAGCGCCCGCCCTCGGCTTTTCGGGGCCCCGGGAAGCGGGCTCTTTCCTCAGCTCCCTCCTTGTTCCTGAGCCCAGGCCGCTCACCTTCTGTTCCTGAAAATCAGGTCGACCCTGAATGGACAGAAGCTTAGGTCCCTTCAAATGGCCAAAGCGTAGATTTCCCGAGTCTCTGAGTGGGGGTCTCCAGGGGCACCCCTGCTGCCGGGGCCTGGGCTGACCGCAGGGGAGCAGGACGGCGGCGCTGGCTGCTGCCGCCTGAGCTCCGCAGCGCCCGGGCCTGGCTCTGGGGCGCCTGCGCTCCGGCCGCCTGCCCGCGCCCGCAGCCGTCTTCCTCCGTCAGAAAATCAAGAGCATCAAGAAGAGGCTGAGTCTCCTCTGCATCGACTTCAACAAGAACCTGAACGAGGACACGACCTTCCTGCCCTTCACGCGCGAGGAGCTGGGTGCGTGCGGGTGCGGGCTGGCGGCGGGGGTCGGGGCGGCGTGTGCCCACCCCGGGGCTGGGCCTTCTACCCGCGGGGCGCCTTGGCCGCTTGGAGCCCCCGCTGCGGGACCCTTCCCCGGGGAGGGCCGCGGGCCGTCTGCCGAGATCCTGCCCCAGCCTGCTCTGGGCGGCGGGACCCCTCGCCTCCCGGAGCCCCCCAGCCTGGCTCCGCGTCGGGGCTCGAGGGCCTGGGGCCTGGGTGCCTTCCTCAGCCTCTGCCTTCTTCCACAAGCGCTTTATTTTGAAAACCCGATGCGTGCGGGAAGCGGCGAGAGCAGCACCAGGGAGGCCCCTGCACGCCCCGGCCGGCCTCCCCAGAGCCGCCCGGCGCAGGCCCCTCGGGATGGGGTCCCCACCCCCTACCCGCCCCGGTGGCCGTCTGTGTCTGGCCCGTCCAGCTGGAGTCTCGCCTCACAGCCGTCCGGGCCTCTCCAGGCTCCTGCCCTGCTGGCGGGCTCGCTTCCGTCGCGCCCACACGGACAGGTCCGCGGAGCCTGGGCAGGTGGCCGGCCGCCTGTGGGCTCCGCCTGGGCTTCTGGCGGGCGGTCATGCTCGCAGGGACACGCGTGGGCCTCCGGTCGCGGGGACACAGGCGTGCTGTGACTGGGCAGAGCTCTGGTCCGCCATGCCGCCCTCTGCCGCCCTGCCTCTGTCCCCGCCCCGACCTCCGGCCAGCAGGGCCGCCTGGCTCTTGGGGTTCTCAGGCTACAGGGCCGCCCCGGGCCTCTGGAGTCCGGTCCGCTTGCACATGTCACTCTGGGGGCCGCTTCCCCACCCTCGGCCCAGCCCCGGGCCCTGCTCCTGGCCCAGCCTCCTGGGCAGGTGTGGACCCCCTGCCCCGTGGAGCCGACGGCTCCCTGGTCGTGGCGGGGGTGGCAGCCGGACACGTGTGGCCCTCTGGCAGGGCTTCGGTTCCAGCTGGGCAGGAGCTGCGCCAGGCCCTCTCTCCCGGTTGCGAAAGGCGCCCGGGTGTCGCTTTCCAGAACGGCGGGCGGCGTGTCCCGTGTGTCTTCTGGAGAAGGCCACGCGTGCGTGGGCAGAGACGGTCCCCCCGCCCCCGGCTGCGCCTCCCCCACCGCGCGGCCTCTGTGACCCCGCAGGCTCCCCTCACGCGCAGGCGTTCTCCTGCGAAGCCTGGAGGCCGCGGCTCCTCCGCCGGCCCTGCCCGTCCCCTGGCCCCGTCCCCCGGGCGCCCCCCGCGAGAGCCTGCCCACCGCCCCAGCGGTCTCGCGTCGGCAGGCTTCCAGGCGCTGGTCCGTCCGGTGCGGCGAGGCCGCTGTGGTCCTCGCCTCCTTAGACGCTCACTGTCCCAGTTTGGCCCCTTGGAGTGGACACGTCCCTGAGGTTCTTTGAGCACCTCCTGTGGGACACAGGCTGGGCTGGGCTCGCTGCGTCCTCTCTCCAGCCCCGCCTGGCCCAGTGAAGTGGTCGGAGCCCAGGTCTGGCCGCTAGGCAGCTGTTGCTCCTGGGCCCCTGAGAGCTGGGAAGCCCGCCGGGCGGGCTCTGTCTCCTGCTGCGGCCACTGACCTGGGAGGGACGCGGGAGGGGCGGCAGCCCACACCGTCTCAGGGTGGGACAGTTCCGGGGTGCAGGCCGTCCTGGGAGGGCAGGACACAGCGCCCCTTCCCTGCCGCCCGGGCGTCCTGATGGAGCGGCCGCAGGGGCCGGGGGGCAGACCCGGACAGGGAGCGCGTGGGGCGGCCGGCCTGGCGCCCCGTGCCTCGCCGCCCACGGGGGGTTCCCAGCCGCCGCGACTGGCGGGGCAGCGGGCCCGCCCTCTCAGAGCCCCCGATTGGCCCCACAGGAGGGCTCCCCGAGGACTTCCTGAACTCGCTGGAGAAGACGGAGGACGAGAAGCTGAAGGTCACGCTCAAATACCCGCACTACTTCCCACTCCTGAAGAAGTGCTACGTGCCCGAGACCCGGAGGAAGGTGGAGGAGGCCTTCAACTGCCGCTGCAAGGAGGTGGGGCGCCAGGGCCCCGGGCCGCGCGGAGTCCTCCCCGCCCCGGTGCCCCGCGCGGGGCCGGGTCTGCAGCTGGGGCTCTGGCCGCGGCCTCGACACGCAGACGTGGGCTCCCGTGTGGACACCTGCGTCCTGTCCACGCCTCACGTGGCGGGTGCTGCACCTCTTCCGGTAGCGCCCTGAGCAGACGGGCGTGGAGGGGCCCCTTTGACCCCGAGGGACAGCGCTGGGGCTCGCTAAGCCTTGCAGGGGATGCAGTGGAGCACATGGGACAGGCCACCTGGCTCTCGCAGGGACCGGGGCTCCCCGGAGAGCCCCAACCACAGAACCAGAGTGGTGGCCCGGAGACGCCAGCGCACCTGTGCCCAGGCCTCACTGGAGACCCCCGGCCGCCGGCCTCAGCGGGCAGCGGTCCTGCTGTCCAGGGGCCAGGAATTCAGGCAGCCCGGGGAGGGCCGCTCTGCGGGCAGGTGGAGCCTGGGATCCGAGGGCCAGTCTGGAGGGTGGGTGTTGGTGCCGCCCCCCGGCGTGGACTCGCGGGGCAGAGTCCGGGGTCGGGGCCTTGGTGCCGCGGAGACAGCGCTGCTGGCCGCCGGCCCCGAGCCCGGTCGTCCAGCCGCTCTCGGCTTCCGGGTGGCGTTAGCTTCCTGTGGGTGAACCGGGCAGGCCGGCGCGTCCAGTGCTGCTCTGCGGGGAGCGGGCCTGTTTCTCCCTGTAGAAGAACGCAGTGGGCGTCGCTCTGCACCTGTCGCCTGCGTGGGGCGGCCAGAGGCGCCCTTGGGCGACAGGGAGCCCTGGGGCCGCTTTGCTCGCGCCCTGAGCCTTGGGGCCGTCGTGGCCGCGCCGTCTGGTTCTGGAAGGCCCGGGTGTGTAGAGAGCTGGAGCATGACAGCCTCGGAGCACGGCCGTCCGGGTGGGGCGGCGGGAGGCGGGCGGCGGGGCGTTAGCCGTGGCCTCCAGGCCCGTAGAGCCGCAGGCGAGACCGGGCGCGCGTGCCATCCGGCTGTCTCTTGGCCCAGGAGAACTGCGCCATCCTCCGGGAGCTGGTGAGGCTGCGGGCCCAGAAGTCCCGCCTGCTGGGGTTTAGCACACACGCCGACTACGTGCTGGAGATGAACATGGCCAAGACCAGCCAGGTGGTGGCCACTTTCCTAGGTAACCCTCCCCAGGCCTCCGTGGCTGGAGGGTGCCGCCCGCGAGCCCGCTCTGTCACCGCAGGGGCGGCACGGGAGGTGGCCGAGCCTCACGCCGCCCGCCCTGCCCGCCCCGCCCGCAGACGAGCTGGCCCGGAAGCTGAAGCCCCTCGGGGAGCAGGAGCGGGCGGTGATCCTGGAGCTGAAGAGGGCCGAGTGCGAGCAGCGCGGCCTGCCCTTCGACGGGCGCATCAACGCCTGGGACATGCGCTACTACATGAACCAGGTGGAGGAGACGCGCTACCGCGTGGACCAGAACCTGCTCAAGGAGTACTTCCCCATGCAGGTGGTGACGCGCGGGCTGCTGGGCATCTACCAGGAGCTGCTGGGCCTCGCCTTCCAGGTGGAGCCTGGGATCCGAGGGCCAGTCTGGAGGGTGGGTGTTGGTGCCGCCCCCCGGCGTGGACTCGCGGGGCAGAGTCCGGGGTCGGGGCCTTGGTGCCGCGGAGACAGCGCTGCTGGCCGCCGGCCCCGAGCCCGGTCGTCCAGCCGCTCTCGGCTTCCGGGTGGCGTTAGCTTCCTGTGGGTGAACCGGGCAGGCCGGCGCGTCCAGTGCTGCTCTGCGGGGAGCGGGCCTGTTTCTCCCTGTAGAAGAACGCAGTGGGCGTCGCTCTGCACCTGTCGCCTGCGTGGGGCGGCCAGAGGCGCCCTTGGGCGACAGGGAGCCCTGGGGCCGCTTTGCTCGCGCCCTGAGCCTTGGGGCCGTCGTGGCCGCGCCGTCTGGTTCTGGAAGGCCCGGGTGTGTAGAGAGCTGGAGCATGACAGCCTCGGAGCACGGCCGTCCGGGTGGGGCGGCGGGAGGCGGGCGGCGGGGCGTTAGCCGTGGCCTCCAGGCCCGTAGAGCCGCAGGCGGGACCGGGCGCGTGCCATCCGGCTGTCTCTTGGCCCAGGAGAACTGCGCCATCCTCCGGGAGCTGGTGAGGCTGCGGGCCCAGAAGTCCCGCCTGCTGGGGTTTAGCACACACGCCGACTACGTGCTGGAGATGAACATGGCCAAGACCAGCCAGGTGGTGGCCACTTTCCTAGGTAACCCTCCCCAGGCCTCCGTGGCTGGAGGGTGCCGCCCGCGAGCCCGCTCTGTCACCGCAGGGGCGGCACGGGAGGTGGCCGAGCCTCACGCCGCCCGCCCTGCCCGCCCCGCCCGCAGACGAGCTGGCCCGGAAGCTGAAGCCCCTCGGGGAGCAGGAGCGGGCGGTGATCCTGGAGCTGAAGAGGGCCGAGTGCGAGCAGCGCGGCCTGCCCTTCGACGGGCGCATCAACGCCTGGGACATGCGCTACTACATGAACCAGGTGGAGGAGACGCGCTACCGCGTGGACCAGAACCTGCTCAAGGAGTACTTCCCCATGCAGGTGGTGACGCGCGGGCTGCTGGGCATCTACCAGGAGCTGCTGGGCCTCGCCTTCCAGCTGGAGGAGGGCGCGGCCGTCTGGCACGAGGACGTGTCGCTCTACGCGGTCCGGGACGCGGCCTCGGGCGCGCTCATCGGCAAGTTCTACCTGGACCTCCACCCCCGGTGCGTGCGGGGGAGCCCGTCGGCCGGGCTGGGCGGGCGCCCGCTCCTGCCGCGGCCCGACCTGACCCGTGTGCCCCTTCCCCAGGGAAGGCAAGTACGGACACGCGGCCTGCTTCGGCCTGCAGCCGGGCTGCCTGCGGAAGGACGGCAGCCGGCAGATCGCCATCGCGGCCATGGTGGCCAACTTCACCAAGCCCACGCCCGACGCGCCCTCCCTGCTGCAGCACGACGAGGTGGAGACCTACTTCCACGAGTTCGGCCACGTGATGCACCAGCTCTGCTCCCAGGTGGGGCGGCCCCCCAGCGTCCCCCGTGAACCCCGCGCACTGGGTGCCTCGGCAGCCGAAGGGCGGAAGGGGCGTCCTCGCCGTGCCTGCGGCTGGAGCCCCGGACCACGGCGTCAGCAGGGCGGGTTCCCTACGAGTTAACCTCGGGGACGTCCCCCCTCGGCCGCCAGCCGAGCCTCCGCCCGGGACCCGGCTGCTCGTGTGCCCGTGCGTGGCTGCCTCGCAGTCAGCCCTCAGCCCAGAGCTGTGCTCACGCCGGCCGCACCAGGGGACGGCTCAGGACAGGTCACCAGCCTGGGCGGCCGTCCCGCTGCCCCGATCAAGGACACTTCCGTCACCCCAGAATGCCCCTCCCACTCCTTGCCTGTCGTTCCTCCAGCCCCTGGCCACCAGGAGCGCCTCGCTGGGCCTGTGGGCGGACCTTTCTGGACGAGTCGCACCCTGTGTGTCCTGGGCCTGCTTCTCGCTGAGCGCCCGGGGTGGTGCTCTCGGGGTCCCTCCACGCGGCGGGGGTGGAGGGCTCCCCTCCGTTCGTGGCGGGGGCGGCGCCCGCGTGTGGAGGCGCGGGGCTTCCACAGCTCCCCCGCCCTGCCCCAGGCCGAGTTCGCCATGTTCAGCGGGACGCACGTGGAGCGCGACTTCGTGGAGGCGCCCTCGCAGATGCTGGAGAACTGGGTGTGGGAGGCCGAGCCGCTGCTGCGGATGTCCCAGCACTACCGCACGGGCAGCGCCATCCCCCAGGAGCTGCTGGACAAGCTCATCAAGTCCCGCCAGGCCAACACAGGTGCGGCCGCGCGGGGGCCCGGCAGCCCGGCGGGGGCGCGGCCCGACACACACCAGCGCCCGTCTCCTCCGCGCCCTAGGTCTCTTCAACCTCCGCCAGATCGTCCTGGCCAAGGTGGACCAGGCCCTGCACACGCAGACCGCCGCGGACCCGGCCGAGGAGTACGCCCGCCTGTGCCAGGAGATCCTCGGGGTCCCCGCCACGCCGGGTAGCTCCTGCCGCCGGGCCCTCTCGGGGCGGGGGTGAGGGGGTGACGGCCGCGCCGGGGTCGGGAGGCGCGTCTCGCGGTCTGCGAGGAGGGCCCGGTTGACGGGCTCTGGCCTCGTCCCGCCTCGGCGCCTGGGCCTCCCTCCAGCCGGGGCACGAGGGGCCGCTGTGGGGCGGGCGGCCCGGCACCCGCGTGGACAGAAGCCCGGCCGGGGCAGGAGGTTCACGCCCAGGTGCCCGGGCAGATGAGGTCTGAGTGTGCCGGTGTTGGTGCCGACACGCTGTTCACGCTCGTGGGCCTCTAGCGTGTCCCTTCAGGAAGCGCGGTAGCCAGGGTGTCCTCCGCCACCCAGGGCGAGCTCGTCACAGAGGCAGAAAGTGGGTGGACAGCGTCCTCTGCAACCTGCTCGCAAGGCCCGTCTCCTCCGCCTGGGGAGGGCCGGGGCCGCGGCCAGAGCCTGTCTCCGCGTCTGTCCTAGGGACCAACATGCCCGCCACCTTCGGCCACCTGGCGGGCGGCTACGACGCCCAGTACTACGGCTACCTGTGGAGCGAGGTGTACTCGGCCGACATGTTCCACACGCGCTTCAAGCAGGAGGGCGTGCTCAGCGGCAAGGTGAGCGGCCGGCGGGCGCCCCGGCCCCACTCCGCCCTGCCCCGTGACCGCAGCCGCGCCCTCCCGCAGGTCGGCATGGACTACCGGAGCTGCATCCTGCGGCCGGGCGGCTCGGAGGACGCCAGCGTCATGCTGAAGCTCTTCCTGGGTCGTGACCCCAAGCAGGACGCCTTCCTCCTGAGCAAAGGGCTGCAGGTGGAGGGCCCCGAGACGCCGGCCTGCTGACAGCGTGGGGTTCGGCCAGCCGCCCCGGCGGGCCCGGCTGCGTGCAGCCTGCCCAGGTGCCTCCGAGCCCGGGCGGGTGGGCAGGGCGCCAGCCCGGGGACGGGGAGGGGCTGCGTGTCCCCTTGGTGCCGGGTCCCTGGGGGCCGGCTCGGGCTGAAGGCCTCTGCCCGGAGCGTCTGGAGAGCCGCCCGCCCGTCCTGTCGAGGCCGCGCTCCGGCACTAACGCAGCCCCGTCCCGGGAGTGTCCTCGCTGAAGACCAGTTCATTGAAATGCAACCATTAAAACACCTCGGTCCAGGTCTCGGCCTGCCTTCCCGTGGGAGCGGGCGCGGTGCTGCTGTGTGTGTGGGCTTCCCTCAGCCCTGCCGCGGGGCCTGCCCAGTCCTGGTCTCCAGGGCTGGAGCTCCTGCCCCACAGTGGGGGTGCAGCGGGATCCTTAGCCTCCGGGGAGGTCCCCGAGCGGGTGGGCGGGGGCCCGGGGCCGGGCCAGGGCTGGCTGTGGGGCCAGGTTCCTGCCTCAGGGCGAGGCTGTCAGCTGAGCCCGAGGCAGCGGGCGGCGCACAGGGGGCCTCTGGCCGCACATCCTGGACGGCCTGGCCTCCCCTCTCGGGGACCCTCCATCCCGGAGGGGTCGGGCCCCGGCTTCAAGCAGGTCATGCGGGCCACTGTCCCGCCACAGGGGTCAGCCCGGACGTGGACAGATCGTCCAGCGGAGGGCGGTGCGGTCAGGCCCGGCTTCTGTTGGAACCGTCTGGGAAGAGTCTGTCTTCCCCGTGGACTCGGAGCGCATCCGCTGTCGGGCGGACAGAGCTGGTCTCAGAGGCCGCTCAGCGCAGGGGAGCTGAGCCCTGAGGGGCTCCCCGGGCCCCGCCCCGCCCGCGCTGGGCACTTTGGTGCCAAAGGCTCCCCTCCTGCTTCAGTCCGTTTGAGCAGACGTTCGTCACTCGCGAGCCGGAGTGCCTCCTTGACCGCGTGCCAGAGCCCGCCCGAGGCGTGCCGGAGCCGGGGCTGGCCTGGAGCAGCCGCCCTCCAAGCCTCCGCAGGGAGGGGCTGGTGCTGGTCGTGGGGGCGTGGGGCAGGACCCGCCAGGGCGGTCGGGTCTGGGCTGAGTCGAGAGCGGGCTCCTGTGGAGGAATCTCAGGGCCACCGCCGTGTCTGGAGGGGCCTGTCCGTCCACATCCACAGGTGTCTCTGTGTGTGTGTCTCCACACGTGTGTGTGCCTTTGCGTGGCTGCTGTGGCGGTGGTCTCCCCGGGGAGGGAAGCCCTATGGCAACACAAAGCGGAACGGCTCGAAGCGAGGCTGGGCCGGGAGAGGGCGGGTGGCCTCAGCTGCCGCCTTCCCGGGCCTCGCGTGCGGCTGCACCAGCTGTCCGGCCCCAGCAGGAAGGGGCGGAGGGCAGCGTGTGGAGAGACCCCAGGGCCCCGCTCGTACGTGGTCTCAGTGCGGTCCGTGCTGCAGCCCCCTCAGAACCGAGCCTGTTGTCCGTGTGTCCAGGTTACTTGGTGAGTATTTGCAGACTCAGTGAGCGGAGGCGGCAGACCGCAGTACTGGGCGTGTCGGGCCGGTGGCAGGGCCCCTCCGTAGGTCGCGTTTGAGGCCGCTGCCGACGGCGCCTGCCTGGTGGAGACCCGTCGGCCACGCGAGACAGGCGCCGTGGTGCCCTGGACCGGAGAAACAGCTCGAGCTGCGTGTCACTAGGTCCAGTATGTAGGACAGCACCTCCAATCAAAGCAGGTGGAGACGGGTGGCGGCAGCGTTCGTGTATTTTTGAACCCAGCGTGTCCCAAACATCACCTCTGTCACATGTGTCGGTAGGCTGTCTTAGTCTCTCCTACTCCTGAACAGAGGCCCTGGAGTCTGGTACCTGAGGTGCTCAGGCCGGCTTCTGTTGGAACCGTCTGGGAAGAGTCTGTCTTCCCCGTGGACTCGGAGCGCATCCGCTGTCGGGCGGACAGAGCTGGTCTCAGAGGCCGCTCAGCGCAGGGGAGCTGAGCCCTGAGGGGCTCCCCGGGCCCCGCCCCGCCCGCGCTGGGCACTTTGGTGCCAAAGGCTCCCCTCCTGCTTCAGTCCGTTTGAGCAGACGTTCGTCACTCGCGAGCCGGAGTGCCTCCTTGACCGCGTGCCAGAGCCCGCCCGAGGCGTGCCGGAGCCGGGGCTGGCCTGGAGCAGCCGCCCTCCAAGCCTCCGCAGGGAGGGGCTGGTGCTGGTCGTGGGGGCGTGGGGCAGGACCCGCCAGGGCGGTCGGGTCTGGGCTGAGTCGAGAGCGGGCTCCTGTGGAGGAATCTCAGGGCCACCGCCGTGTCTGGAGGGGCCTGTCCGTCCACATCCACAGGTGTCTCTGTGTGTGTGTCTCCACACGTGTGTGTGCCTTTGCGTGGCTGCTGTGGCGGTGGTCTCCCCGGGGAGGGAAGCCCTATGGCAACACAAAGCGGAACGGCTCGAAGCGAGGCTGGGCCGGGAGAGGGCGGGTGGCCTCAGCTGCCGCCTTCCCGGGCCTCGCGTGCGGCTGCACCAGCTGTCCGGCCCCAGCAGGAAGGGGCGGAGGGCAGCGTGTGGAGAGACCCCAGGGCCCCGCTCGTACGTGGTCTCAGTGCGGTCCGTGCTGCAGCCCCCTCAGAACCGAGCCTGTTGTCCGTGTGTCCAGGTTACTTGGTGAGTATTTGCAGACTCAGTGAGCGGAGGCGGCAGACCGCAGTACTGGGCGTGTCGGGCCGGTGGCAGGGCCCCTCCGTAGGTCGCGTTTGAGGCCGCTGCCGACGGCGCCTGCCTGGTGGAGACCCGTCGGCCACGCGAGACAGGCGCCGTGGTGCCCTGGACCGGAGAAACAGCTCGAGCTGCGTGTCACTAGGTCCAGTATGTAGGACAGCACCTCCAATCAAAGCAGGTGGAGACGGGTGGCGGCAGCGTTCGTGTATTTTTTTGAACCCAGCGTGTCCCAAACATCACCTCTGTCACATGTGTCGGTAGGCTGTCTTAGTCTCTCCTACTCCTGAACAGAGGCCCTGGAGTCTGGTACCTGTTTTATTGCACAGCAGAGCTCCACGCAAAGCAGCCACATTTCCAGACTCACAGCGCAGGCCGCAGCGGGCAGCGTGCCACTGGGCCAAGGCAGGGCGGGCGCAGCCTCAGGCTGGCAGGCTGCCCACCGGTGCCGGGCCGAGCCAGGGCATGGAGCGGGAGCCACATCATCACTCCCGGTGTACGGCTTCCCCGTGTTGTGATGTGGGTCTGCTAATGCCCGTCTCCAGCCCGACGTGTCGGAGAGCTCCCTGATGACCCAGCGCAGTGACCGGTGGGCTCCCCCTGGTGACTGCGCAAGTCAGAACATAGATGTGTTTTTGTTGCTGTTGTTTGGACACTAAGTTCTGTCCGCCTCTGGCAACCCTGCAGACCAGGCTCCTCAGCCTGTGGGATCTCCCGGGCAGGAATGCTGGAGTACGCAGGGGGCATTTCCTTCCCCAGGGGATCTTCCCCATCCAGAGATCAAACCCGCGTCTCCTGCGTGGACAGGCAGGTTCTTTACCACTGAGTCACCAGGGAAGCCCAGATCAATTTTGCTACAAGGTAAAACAATCCTTAATCGGCACAAGTGGAGAGAGGAACCGGGAGCTGTCCAGGTTCTGAAACATGAGACAGGATGAGACAGGGCCCAGTTTCAGAAATCCCCTTGTGGATGGCTGGTGCAGCCCAGACAGCAGACGGGTGTCCCTGACGGAGGCGTCCTCATGAATCCAGGACCACAGCTCTAGCGGCACATGTAGTGGGTTCTCAGAAAAGGTCTGTCAATAAGCACGTCTTAGCAGCAGGCAGAGTAGCTGGTGTTTTTTTAAATACTTACTCGACTGCGCTGGGTCTTAGCTGCAGCGCGCAGGATCTGCGTCATAGCACGCGGGCTTGCTTATCCCGCGGCATGTGGGCTGTTGATCCCCAACCAGGGACTGAACCTACATCCCCTGGAAGGTGGAGCTCTCGCCCCCTGGCCCACCAGGGAAGTCCTTATTTTTCATTAAGCAGGGCTGAGGGCGGAGGGCCGTGGCCAGCAGCTTTCCCGGCCACAGGGGGGAGAGGGCCTCCCGTCCTGAGGGGGAATCCAGGTAGCACACATTCCGTGCTCTGGGCTGAGCCTGGATGTCAGTCTGAAAAAGCGGGCCCGGCAAATCGTCCAGCACGTTGTCCGAGGTCACTCAGGAGGCCACAGCAGGGGGCCGTGGACCTGCTGGTGTCCCCATCCATATGCTCACGGTCCGGAAGGCTGCGCGTCTGAGGTCAGGGTGACAGCAGGGTCCAGTTCCAGTGAGGAGCCTCCTCCAGGTTTCCAACAGCCAGCTCCTCCTGGGTCCCCACGAGGGAGAAAGGGAGAGGACACTCTGGGACCCCTTTGCTGTCGGGTCACTACATTGTGTCCAACTCTGACCCCGTGGACGGCGGCACGCCAGGCTTCCTTGTCCGTCACCATGCCCTGGAGCTTGCTCAGGCTCGCGTCCATTGAGCTGGTGATGCCATCCAGCCATCGCGTCCTCTGTCGTCCCCTTCTCCTCCTGCCCTCAATCTTTCCCAGAATCAGGGCCTTTCCAGCGAGTCTCCTCTTTGCATCAGATGGCCAAAGTATTAGAATTTCAGCTTCAGCATCAGTCCTTCCAATGAATATTCAAGGTTGATTGCCTTTAGGATGGACTGGTTTGATCTGCTTGCCGTCCAAGGGCCTCTCAAGAGTCTTCTTCAGCACCACAATCAAAAGCATCAGTTCTTGGTGCTCAGCCTTCTTTATGGTCCAGCTCTCACATCCATGCATGAGGAATGGAAAACCATAGCTTTGACTGCGTGGACCTTTGTCAACCAAGTGACATCTCTTCTTTACACAGGCACTAATCCCATTCATGAAGGCTCTCCCGTCATAATCTGATCACCTCCCAAAGGCCCCACCTTCTAATACCACCACATTAGGAATTAGATGGCAATTTACAAATTCCGTATGGGGCACAATCTTTCAGTCCATAACACTCCTTATGTTTACGGAGTTCTTGAGCCACATATAACACAAATTCATCAAACCCTCCGAGCCTTCCTAGTGTTTAGTTGCCACTGGAGCTCTCGCCCCTGGCCCACCAGGGAAGTCCTTATTTTCATTAAGCAGGGCTGAGGGCGGAGGGCCGTGGCCAGCAGCTTTCCCGGCCACAGGGGGGAGAGGGCCTCCCGTCCTGAGGGGGAATCCAGGTAGCACACATTCCGTGCTCTGGGCTGAGCCTGGATGTCAGTCTGAAAAAGCGGGCCCGGCAAATCGTCCAGCACGTTGTCCGAGGTCACTCAGGAGGCCACAGCAGGGGGCCGTGGACCTGCTGGTGTCCCCATCCATATGCTCACGGTCCGGAAGGCTGCGCGTCTGAGGTCAGGGTGACAGCAGGGTCCAGTTCCAGTGAGGAGCCTCCTCCAGGTTTCCAACAGCCAGCTCCTCCTGGGTCCCCACGAGGGAGAAAGGGAGAGGACACTCTGGGACCCCTTTGCTGTCGGGTCACTACATTGTGTCCAACTCTGACCCCGTGGACGGCGGCACGCCAGGCTTCCTTGTCCGTCACCATGCCCTGGAGCTTGCTCAGGCTCGCGTCCATTGAGCTGGTGATGCCATCCAGCCATCGCGTCCTCTGTCGTCCCCTTCTCCTCCTGCCCTCAATCTTTCCCAGAATCAGGGCCTTTCCAGCGAGTCTCCTCTTTGCATCAGATGGCCAAAGTATTAGAATTTCAGCTTCAGCATCAGTCCTTCCAATGAATATTCAAGGTTGATTGCCTTTAGGATGGACTGGTTTGATCTGCTTGCCGTCCAAGGGCCTCTCAAGAGTCTTCTTCAGCACCACAATCAAAAGCATCAGTTCTTGGTGCTCAGCCTTCTTTATGGTCCAGCTCTCACATCCATGCATGAGGAATGGAAAACCATAGCTTTGACTGCGTGGACCTTTGTCAACCAAGTGACATCTCTTCTTTACACAGGCACTAATCCCATTCATGAAGGCTCTCCCGTCATAATCTGATCACCTCCCAAAGGCCCCACCTTCTAATACCACCACATTAGGAATTAGATGGCAATTTACAAATTCCGTATGGGGCACAATCTTTCAGTCCATAACACTCCTTATGTTTACGGTTGAGTTTGCTTGAGCCACATATAACACAAATTCATCAAACCCTCCGAGCCTTCCCCCTAGTGTTTATCCTGTCTAAGCCAACTCCACTTGAAGATTAGATTCCAGTCTAGGCTTGGAAGAAGTAAAATGTGACTTTACCAAAAGAATCCTAATACGTTTTGCCCAGGTGTGTGTGTGTGTGTGGGTGTGTGAGAGAGACAACTTAGCAGAAGTCTTCCCAGCCCTGGCCAAGCCATGAGAGACGGCTTGGAAGGAGAAAAAACAAAGAGAGAGATAACAGGACGGATTGAGACAAAATAGGGGCACCTTAGCTGGGGTCACGCTGGCCTGGAAGGGCAGACAGGAGTGCTGCTGAGGACTTGGGGACTCCGGGTCAGTGTGGATCAGGACGCTGCGTGCGTACGCAGACCAGACACCTTTGACCTCCTCACAGGTCTCGTTGCCCCCCAGCTGCAGCAAGCCCTTTCCCTTCAAGAAATAACATAAACAGCATAGAGTCTCAAGGATAGTTGTTGACGGGGGACATGGCTGAGTCCCAGTCCACGCTGATTGGAGGCATTTCCTGGAGGCTTAAGCTATCAGTAAAAGAGGATTGAGTGATGTGTTCGGGGCTCTCGATCCACGAGATTGGGAGTTCCCTGTTCCCATCCTTTCTGCTTCTGTCTGTGTGTGTATCTCTTAGTGTCTCACCCCACCTGCTGTTCTCCCTGCACCAACTTAGGCGCTGCAGCAAATGGCAGCCAGCATGGGTCTTGAACCCACGACCCTGAGATGAAGAGTCTCATGCTCTACCAACTGAGCTAGCCAGGCCCCAGGGGTTGCGTGCAGGGAGAACAGCAGGTGTGGCGCCCTGCAGAGAATTATATTTACAATATAATTTTACTATAAAACTACTTACACATTTATTGATGTGTTCATGACTAATAGTCCATATAAGTAATAATAACATTATGTCTCAAGCATGGTGCTAAATATACTGCGTTATCTCCCATATATTTTTAGACTGCACCACGTGGCGTGCGGGATCCATTCCCCCGACCAGGGATCGAACCCCTGCCTCGTGCAGTGTCCCCGTCTCTTAGTGAAACGTTTGCGCATGGGGCACAATCTTTCAGTCCAAAATCATTTGGAGCTTGAGCCACATATAACACAAATTCATCAAACCCTCCGAGCCTTCTCCTAGTGTTTATCCTGTCTAAGCCAACTCCACTTGAAGATTAGATTCCAGTCTAGGCTTGGAAGAAGTAAAATGTGACTTTACCAAAAGAATCCTAATACGTTTTGCCCAGGTGTGTGTGTGTGTGTGGGTGTGTGAGAGAGACAACTTAGCAGAAGTCTTCCCAGCCCTGGCCAAGCCATGAGAGACGGCTTGGAAGGAGAAAAAACAAAGAGAGAGATAACAGGACGGATTGAGACAAAATAGGGGCACCTTAGCTGGGGTCACGCTGGCCTGGAAGGGCAGACAGGAGTGCTGCTGAGGACTTGGGGACTCCGGGTCAGTGTGGATCAGGACGCTGCGTGCGTACGCAGACCAGACACCTTTGACCTCCTCACAGGTCTCGTTGCCCCCCAGCTGCAGCAAGCCCTTTCCCTTCAAGAAATAACATAAACAGCATAGAGTCTCAAGGATAGTTGTTGACGGGGGACATGGCTGAGTCCCAGTCCACGCTGATTGGAGGCATTTCCTGGAGGCTTAAGCTATCAGTAAAAGAGGATTGAGTGATGTGTTCGGGGCTCTCGATCCACGAGATTGGGAGTTCCCTGTTCCCATCCTTTCTGCTTCTGTCTGTGTGTGTATCTCTTAGTGTCTCACCACACCTGCTGTTCTCCCTGCACCAACTTAGGCGCTGCAGCAAATGGCAGCCAGCATGGGTCTTGAACCCACGACCCTGAGATGAAGAGTCTCATGCTCTACCAACTGAGCTAGCCAGGCCCCAGGGGTTGCGTGCAGGGAGAACAGCAGGTGTGGCGCCCTGCAGAGAATTATATTTACAATATAATTTTACTATAAAACTACTTACACATTTATTGATGTGTTCATGACTAATAGTCCATATAAGTAATAATAACATTATGTCTCAAGCATGGTGCTAAATATACTGCGTTATCTCCCATATATTTTTAGACTGCACCACGTGGCGTGCGGGATCCATTCCCCCGACCAGGGATCGAACCCCTGCCTCGTGCAGTGTCCCCGTCTCTTAGTGAAACGTTTGCGCATGCGCCTGGGGCCTGAGTGCGTCCTCTTGAGGCGAGAGGCGTCTCAATCCTGCGGAGACGCCGCCCGCCCGGAGAGGGCGCTGTGACTCAGCTCACCGGCCTCCAGAGGCCCGGGGACCCAGGGTCGCGCCCGGAGCCTTCTGGGACTTGTAGTTCACGGCTTCCTGGCGCGCAGGCGCACCGCCGCATCCACCCTGGGCGCGCGTTCCCAGGCGGCAATCGCGGTGCGAGCTAACTGGGGTCACCGATGCGGGGCGCGGGCGGGCCGGGCGCTTAGGGGACCCCGGGACGAGCGCTGCACCAGCGCCTCCGCCGCGGCGGGACCTGGGCAGGACTAGGCATGCGCTTCGGGTCCCCTGCGCCCGCACCTGGAACCGGGGCGTCTCTCGCCAGGGCCGTGCAGCCGGGACGCGGACTGGCCCCGAGCCCGAGCGGGTCGCTAGGCAGGCGGGGGTCGGGACGGGGTCTGGGGCGGGTCCCGGGCGGGAGGGCTGTCCTGGACTGTTGCTCTCGGGTTTGCTCCACCTGTCACACTGCAGGCGGCAAAGGAGAGTCAGAGAGGTCGGGCAGCTCGCCCCAGGCCGCCCAGCAGCTGCGCTGTGACAGTGCCCCTGCGCGACAGGTGCGTGTCGTCGATGGAGTTCCCAGAGGCCGGATGTTACAGGAAAGGGGGTAAACCGAGCGCCCGACTCTTGAATGTAGACTCACGGGCGGTTGGGCAAACCCAGGGGGGTCTCACCTGGGGTGGTTCCAACCCCCCTGGGGGATGCTGAGCCGAGTCTGGGGAGGTCTGTGGTTGTCATGACGGCGGGGCTCCTGGCATCGAGGGGGTGGGGCCAGGGAGGCTCCTCCACGTCCATGGCGCCCAGGGCACCCTGCAGAGAGTGAGCCAACCCCAGAGCAGGTGGAAAGGAGAGACCCTGGTTACGCCTTAGCGCGGTGACTCCAGTCTACCAAGAGTCCCCTCCGCGGATGCCCAGACCTACCTGTTCGGGAATGAGGCAGCAGCTGAGCGTTCCACCAGTGTCTCCTGTCCTCTGCGGAGGATCGCATGTTTCCATGCCAGGAAGCCCTCATTGACCCCTTTCATGTGGAGAAAGGATGAGTTTCCGTGGTTTGAATCCTGAAAGGGAAGACCCCGAGGCAGACGCCGGAGGCCTGGGTGAACGAGGGTCAGTTGGGATCACTAACATCAACCACGACGTCAACCCCCAGAGGACAGCTCTTACAGCAATAGGTGGAAAAGTTAGGAAGGGATAGGGAGTCTTGGAGCCATTGCCCTCAGATGCAGTTTAATGTCCCAAGAGCAAAGAGCGAGGTGTCACAGGGCGGGCTCTGGTCCCCCGGAAGTCTCCAGCGAGGGTCCTTCCCGCCTCTTCCAGCCTCTGGTGGTGGCCCTCAGCCCTCGGTGTCCCCAGGAGTGTGGGCTGCCTCACCCCAGTCGCTGCCTCTGTTGTCACATGGCCTTCTCCCCGTGTGTCTGTGGCTCTATTTTTTAAAAATACTAATTTTTATTTGTTTGTCTGCACTAGGTCTTAGCTACAGCTTGCAGGATCTTTAATCGCAGTGTGTGGGATCTGGCTTTCTGATGAGGGCTCGAACCCAGGCCCCCTGCACTGGGAGTGTGGCGTCTTAGCCACTGGACCGCCAGGGAAGTCCACGTGTCTATTTTTTTTTTTTTCCATTAAAATGTTTATTTATTTATGTTGGCTGCACTGGGTCTTCATTGATGCCCGTGGGCTTTCTCTCGTCGCGAGCCGGACTACCCCCTGTCGCGGTGCTCAGGCTCCTCCCTGCCGGGCAGCTCGCTGTGGGGCCCGGGCTCGGGGCCGGACCTGGGGAGTCGCAGGAGCTGTTTCTCACAGTGGCTCCACCGCCTTCCATTCCCACTAGGAATGCATGCGGGCCTCCCATGCACTTCTAGTAGGAATTTTTATTGTCTTTTAAAATTTATTTTGCTTGAAAAAAATTTTAATAATATTTTATTATTTTTAAATATTTTTAGAGTTTTGTTGTTTACAAATATGTATGTTCCCAGAAAAAATATATTTTTTTAATTTTGGCCTGTTTTTTATCGTTTTCTTTTTTTTTAATTTATTTATTTTCATCCTTCTTTGGCCTGTGTGGGCATCCCATTGCAGTGGCCTTTCTTGTTGTGCATGTGCTCCAGAGCGCTGGCTCGCAATTGGACACACCTGTCCAGGTGCTCTGCAGCATGTGGGATCTTCCCAGCCCAGGGATCAAGCCGGTGCCCCTTGAATTGCAAGGTGGACTCTTTACCCACTAGACTGCCAGGGAAGCCTTATTTTGCTTTTTATTCTTTCGTGGGTTTTCTTTTTTTTTTTCTACTTTGCCCTTTTTAAGATTTATTTATTTATTTATGGGGGGGTAGGGAGGGAGGGGAGCAGGCGGGCCACTTCTTTTGGTCTTTCATTTTGTCTATTTTCATCCATCTTTGTTCTTTGGCCCGTGCGGGCCTCCCATCGCGGTGGCCTCTGTTGTCGCAGAGCGCCGGCTCTGGGCGCATGCGCTCCAGAGCTCCGGCTCGGTCATTGGACACATCGGTCCAGCCGCTCCGCGGCACACGGGATCTTCCCAGGCCAGGGATTGAACCGGCTCCCCTTGCACTGCAAGGCGGTGTCCTTACCCACTGGACCACCAGGGAAGCCCCCTACTTTGCTTTTTAGTTGAAGTATGTGTATGTCACTTCAGCCCTGTCTGCCTCTTTGTGACCCTGTGACCTGTAGCCCGCCAGGCTCCTCTGGAGTGGGTAACCATGCCCTCCTCCAGGGGAATCTTCCCCACACAGGGATTGAACCTGTCTCTCTTATGTCTCTTGCAAGAAGGAAAGACCCTCCCACGGGGCCTTCAGAGGGGCAAGGGCCCTGCCACACCTGAATCTCAGACTTCCTGCCTCCCTGGAAGAAAGTAAAGTCCCGACGTTTTAAGCCTCACAGCCGTGTGGTCATTTGTCACGACGCCCCAGGTTGCTAGTACAGAGCGCTGCACGGAAGACCGTGTGTGCCTCCGATACTGATATCTTAATCCTGAAAACGGAGTCATTGGGACTTCCCTGGTGGTCCAGTAGTTAGGGCTCCAAGCTTCCCCCGATGGGGGCAGGAGTTTGATCCCTGGCTAGGGAAATAAGATCCCATATGCTGTGTGCCACAAAGCTCAGCCGAAGAAAGAAAACAAACAAACGCCCCAGAAAACGGAGCCAGGTGAGAACCAGGTGGGTATGATCCAGCCTCAGGGACCCTCGTCAGGGATCCCCCAGGAGAGGGCTGGGGCCCTTCCTCAGGCCTTCCTGCCTTCCCACAAGCCTTCAGTTCTTCCCCCGGCGACCTTCTCCATGAGCCGGCTGCCACCGCTGCTCTCCAGGTGAGAAGAGAGCGCCTCATTTCCTTTGGAAGCCATTCTACCTGTGCTCCCTTGTCCTCTCTTCCCTCTCTGCTTTCTTGATACTTCTTTCCCGCTATCATTCTTTTTTATTTTTCTTCTCACTCTGAATTTTTATTTTTTTTCCTTTAGCCATGGACTTTCCTGTTTGAATATTTGCACCTGGTATTCCGTGAAAGTGGCAGTGTAAGTCGCTCAGTGGCATCCGATTCTTTTTGACCCTGTGGAGCACAGCCCGCCGGGCTCCTCTGTCCATGGAATTCTCCAGGCAGGCATACTGGAGTGGGTTGCCGTTCCCTTCTCCAGAGGACCTTCCCCACCCAGGAATCAAACTCAGGTCTCCTGCGCGACAGGCAGATTCTTTACTGCCTGAGTCACTAGGGAAGCCTGTCACTCTATACACAAATTTTAAGTTCATACAAAACTCCATATTCCATGTTGCCAGGTCACTCCACTCTCCATTTTATACCACATTTCCATCAAGAAGAGTTTCCCTGGGCTTCCCTGGTGGTCCAATGGGTAAGGACACCGCCTTGCAGTGCAAGGGGCACTCGTTCGATCCCTGGCCCGGGAAGATCCTGCGTGCTGCGGAGCAGCTGGACCGGTGTGTCCGATCACCAGCCAGCGCTCCGGAGCACATGCGCCCGGAGCTGGTGCTCTGCAACAAGAGAGGCCACTGCGACGGGAGGCCCACACAGGCCAAAGAGCAAAGATGGGTGAAAATCAGTAAATAAATAAAAATAAATAGGCTGGATTTGCTCTGCGATGGCCCACACTCTGTCTGTGGGGTGTGCTTTCTCTGAATCTGGATGTATCTATTTCTTACCTAAAATAAATAAAAGGGGCCAAAATTTTAAAAAAATGAAAAATGTCCCGAAGAAAATAAAGAAGTATTTCCCCCAGTCACCATCTGCCTGAGTGTATGCTATTTTTGCTCAGTTGCTAAGGTGTGTGTGAGTCTGAGACGCCATGGACTGCAGCCCGCCAGGCTCTGTCCGTGGAATTCTCCAGGCAGGAGGACTGGAGGCGCTGCCATTGCCTTACCCACGGTCACTCTGATTTTTTCCTTAATGTTTGTTAGAGTTTAGTTGATACATAATGTGGTGGTAGTTTCAGGCGAACAGCGGAGTCGTTCAGTTATCCACACACGTGTGTCTGTTCTCTCCCATGTTTGTTTTCCTTAGAGGTTATTACAGAGTATTGGGTGGAGTTCCCTGTGCGTAGGGTAGGTCCTTGTAGTTACCTGTGTTACACATAGTAAAATACATACAGTGTATACACGTGAATACCAGTCCACCATCTTGTCCCTCTTCCACTCCTTTCGCCACGTAACCATAAGTGTGTTTTCTATGTCTGTGACTCTCTCTCTGTTTTGTCAGTAAGTTCACCCTTGCCATTTTTTCTGGATTTCACATATAAGTGATACCATATATTTGTCTTTCTCTGACTTACTTCACTCAGTGTGACATCTCTAGGTCCATCCACATGGCTGCAAATGATGGTATTTCATTCTTATTTACGACTGAGCAATATTGCATTGTATATGTGTACATCTTTCTCCATTCGCCTGTTGGTGGAGATTTAGGCTGCTGCCGGGTCTTGGCTGTTGTGAATAGTGCTGCTTGAATGTAGGGGGGCACGATCTTTTTGAATATGGTTTTCTTTGGATATAGGCCCAGGAGTAAGATTGCTGGATCATTCTGTAGCTTTATTTTCAGTTTTTCAAGGAACTTCTACACTGTTGTCCATAATGGCTGAAGCAGTTTACGTTTCTACGTAAGGGTAAGTGCAGGAGGGTTCCCATTTCTCCACGCCCCTTCCAGCATTTATTATCTGTAGTGTTTTTTTGTTTTTCCACTGCGACGGAGGCCCACAGGCCAAAGAGCAAAGATGGGTGAAAATCAGTAAATAAATAAAAATAAATAGGCTGGATTTGCTCTGCGATGGCCCACACTCTGTCTGTGGGGTGTGCTTTCTCTGAATCTGGATGTATCTATTTCTTACCTAAAATAAATAAAAGGGGCCAAAATTTTAAAAAAATGAAAAATGTCCCGAAGAAAATAAAGAAGTATTTCCCCCAGTCACCATCTGCCTGAGTGTATGCTATTTTTGCTCAGTTGCTAAGGTGTGTGTGAGTCTGAGACGCCATGGACTGCAGCCCGCCAGGCTCTGTCCGTGGAATTCTCCAGGCAGGAGGACTGGAGGCGCTGCCATTGCCTTACCCACGGTCACTCTGATTTTTTCCTTAATGTTTGTTAGAGTTTAGTTGATACATAATGTGGTGGTAGTTTCAGGCGAACAGCGGAGTCGTTCAGTTATCCACACACGTGTGTCTGTTCTCTCCCATGTTTGTTTTCCTTAGAGGTTATTACAGAGTATTGGGTGGAGTTCCCTGTGCGTAGGGTAGGTCCTTGTAGTTACCTGTGTTACACATAGTAAAATACATACAGTGTATACACGTGAATACCAGTCCACCATCTTGTCCCTCTTCCACTCCTTTCGCCACGTAACCATAAGTGTGTTTTCTATGTCTGTGACTCTCTCTCTGTTTTGTCAGTAAGTTCACCCTTGCCATTTTTTCTGGATTTCACATATAAGTGATACCATATATTTGTCTTTCTCTGACTTACTTCACTCAGTGTGACATCTCTAGGTCCATCCACATGGCTGCAAATGATGGTATTTCATTCTTATTTACGACTGAGCAATATTGCATTGTATATGTGTACATCTTTCTCCATTCGCCTGTTGGTGGAGATTTAGGCTGCTGCCGGGTCTTGGCTGTTGTGAATAGTGCTGCTTGAATGTAGGGGGGCACGATCTTTTTGAATATGGTTTTCTTTGGATATAGGCCCAGGAGTAAGATTGCTGGATCATTCTGTAGCTTTATTTTCAGTTTTTCAAGGAACTTCTACACTGTTGTCCATAATGGCTGAAGCAGTTTACGTTTCTACGTAAGGGTAAGTGCAGGAGGGTTCCCATTTCTCCACGCCCCTTCCAGCATTTATTATCTGTAGTGTTTTTTTGTTTTTGTTTTTTAATCCAAACCACCCAATTTTTAAAAAAAGATTTATTTATTTATTTTTGGGGGGTGGGGTATGGAGGGAGGGGAGCAGGCGGGCTACTTCTATTGGTCTTTCATCTGTCTAGTTTCATCCGTCTTTGTTCTTTGGCTCCTGTGGGCCTCCCATAGCGGTGGCCTCTCTCACTGCAGAGCGCCGGCTCTGGGCGCATGCGCTCCAGAGCTCCGGCTCGGTGATTGGACACATCAGTCCAGCCGCTCTGCGGCACGTGGGATCTTCCCAAGTCAGGGATCGAACCGGCGCCCCTTGCACTGCAAGGCGGTGTCCTTACCCACTGGACCACCAGGGAAGCCCTCTCTGTAGTGTTTTTTTTTTTTTTTAAAGATTTATTTATTTATTTATTTTGGGCGGGGGTTGGGGAGGAAGGGGAGTGGGCGGGCCACTTCTATTGGTCTTTCATTTCTCTATTTTCATTCGTCTTCGTTCTTTGGCTCCTGTGGGCCTCCCATCGCGGTGGCCTCTGTCACTGCAGGCGCCGGCTCTGGGCGCATGCGCTCCAGAGCTCCGGCTCGGTGATTGGACACATCAGTCCAGCCGCTCTGCGGCACGTGGGATCTTCCCAGGCCAGGGATCGAACCGGCGCCCCTTGCACTGCAAGGCGGTGTCCTTACCCACTGGACCACCAGGGAGGCCCTCTTTGTGGTTTTTTTTTTTTTTTTAAAGATTTATTTATTTATTTATTTTGGGCGGGGGTTGGGGAGGAAGGGGAGTGGGCGGGCCACTTCTATTGGTCTTTCATTTCTCTATTTTCATTCGTCTTCGTTCTTTGGCTCCTGTGGGCCTCCCATCGCGGTGGCCTCTGTCGAGGGCTCTGGGCACATGCACTCCAGAGCTCTGGCTCGGTAATTGGACACATCAGTCCAGCTGCTCTGCGGCATGTGGGATCTACCCAGGCCAGGGATCGAACCGGCGCCCCCTGCACTGCAAGGCGGTGTCCTTACCCACTGGACCACCAGGGGAAGCCCCTCTGTAGTGTTTTTGACGGCCATTCTCACTGGTGTGAGCTGGTACTTCATCATAGTTTTGATTCAGATTTTTCTAATAATTAGTGATGTCGCGAATCATTTGTCTTTTCTCGGCCATGCTGCATGACTCGCAAGATCTTAGTTCTCTGACCAGGGGTCGAACCCAGGCCTTTGGCAATGAGCGCATGGAGTCCCAACCATCCAGCTCCCAGGGAAGTCACAGCATGGAACATCTTTCATGTGCTTTTTTGCCGTCCGTCTGTCTTCTTCCCTCTGCATTCTCATTCCTCTTTCTTTCTACATTTACTATGATCCACGTCCAGCATGCTGACCCACCTTCCTGTCGCCTTACCTTCCCTCCTTTTTTTTTTTTTTTTTTTTAAAGATTTATTTATTTATTTATTTTGGGTGGGGGTCGGGTTTGGGAGGGAGGGGAGTGGGCGGGCCACTTCTATTGGTCTTTCATTTCTCTATTTTCATTCGTCTTCGTTCTTTGGCTCCTGTGGGCCTCCCATCGCTGTGGCCTCTGTAGTTGCAGAGCGCCGGCTCTGGGCGCATGCGCTCCAGAGCTCCGGCTCGGTGATTGGACACATCAGTCCAGCCGCTCCGCGGCACGCGGGATCTTCCCAGGCCAGGGCTCGAACCGGCGCCCCTTGCACTGCAAGGCGGTGTCCTTACCCACTGGACCACCAGGGGAAGCCCACCTTCCCTCCTTTTAAAAGCTGATGTTTGAACGTGAATCTACACGTGCCTTGTATATGTTAGAAACGCTTGTTTTGTTGTTGTTGGAAGTACTTTTGTCCCACTGTTTCTAAGTTGAAAGTTTCTGCTCCCCACCCCATGACCCTCAATGTATTGTAGACTGGGAGACAAAACTGAGACGCCACCCGTCCTTTTACCAGAGCCTGGCTTGGGAGGAAGAACGTGGGGGTTTGAATATTATAAAGCTCCCCAGAGAGGACTGGGGATATGCTCAACTTGAGGGCAGCCGTGAAGGCTCCCAGAGACTTTTGAGGCAAATGGGGAACCTCCAGACAGAAGCATTTGCTCAAGAGGAGGAGGCTACTGCCTGGCACAAATTTAAGGAAAAATGTAATTGGAGCTCAGACCTCGTTTTATCACGAGGTTCTATAGGAACACATTTTCATGGCTATGATTTAGCTGTTGCAAGTTTGCTGTCTGATCCTTCTTCAGTCATCCTCAGGTGGAAGATCTAGACCAGAGACCTTGTGAAAGTATTGAAGGTGGAAAAGGTCTCGGCCAAAATAGTCACCTTATTCCACATGAAAGAACTCAGACAGGAGTGAGAACTTCTGCCTATGCAGAAAGTGGGAAGGCATTTAATAATGGTATGGTACTTGCCATACATAACAGAATTAATGCAGTGGAGAAATCCTGTGAGTGTCACCACTGTGGGAAAGGGTTTACCCGCAGGCATTCCCTGAGTGAGCATCAGAGAACCCACACTGGAGAGAGACCTGCGAGTGACAGGGATGTGGACGGGCTTTTACACACAGCTCAGCCCTCACTCAGCATTTGAGAACTCATACTGGAGAGAAGCCCTGTGCGTGTCCTGCATGTGGGAAGGCCTTCAGCAGGATCTCATCTCTTATCCAACACCAGCGGAGTTGCACAGGGGGAAAGCCTTGTCAATGTGAAGACCGGGAGATTCTTCTTCCAGAGTTCTTGCCTGATCTCACACAAGAGAACACGCACGGGCAAGAAGCCCTGTGAGTGAAACACATGAAAGCCTTTCAGCAGTCATTCATCTCTCAATCAACACGAGCGGACCCACACTGGTGAGAACCCCTGCGAGGGTAACCAGCGTGCAAGGACCTTCAGCCAGAGGTAGTGCCTGGTTCGGCAAGAAAGAACCCACACTGGAGAGAAGCCGTGCCTCTGTAATGAATGTGGGACAGCCTCCAGCCGGAGCTCCTCACTGATCCCACACCAGAAAACTCACAACAGCCAGAAACCCATGAGATAACAGACTGTGAGATGCTTTCTCCTGCACAGCACGTCACTGGATTTCAGAGCTCGCTTGCTGCCTTGTGATGTGCTGTTCAGTGCTCCACTGCACAGGCATGTCCAGGCTCTGCCCCGCTGATGTAGTTTTCATGAGGTAGGCTTACTCCTTGTTCCTGAAGGGAAATACAAGTCCAGATCTGAGAGGGACCTTATCATGGGGAGACATTGTCACTTACCTATGCCCAGCAAGTGCCACCCTCTTGGAAAGATTGGTAAATGCATTGAGAATTTGCTAAGAATTATCATATTGATTTAGTTTTGTTGAAACAAAGGGTATTCTGTTCTAACTTTTTGTTTCAGTAATCTGTTTTCATATTTTGGTTAATTATTCTGCCTTTGTTGGTCACTTAGCTAGGTCCTGACTTGTCTCACCACCATGGCAATGCAGACGTTATGCTAAGATAGAAAATGCTGCCATAATTGAAAAAAACACAGCGTTCCCTGCAGCAGGAGTGAGAACTTCCGCCTATGCAGAAAGTGGGAAGGCATTTAATAATGGTATGGTACTTGCCATACATAACAGAATTAATGCAGTGGAGAAATCCTGTGAGTGTCACCACTGTGGGAAAGGGTTTACCCGCAGGCATTCCCTGAGTGAGCATCAGAGAACCCACACTGGAGAGAGACCTGCAGTGACGGGGATGTGGGCGGGCTTTTGCACACAGCTCAGCCCTCACTCAGCATTTGAGAACTCATACTGGAGAGAAGCCCTGTGCGTGTCCTGCATGTGGGAAGGCCTTCAGCAGGATCTCATCTCTTATCCAACACCAGCGGAGTTGCACAGGGGGAAAGCCTTGTCAATGTGAAGACCGGGAGATTCTTCTTCCAGAGTTCTTGCCTGATCTCACACAAGAGAACACGCACGGGCAAGAAGCCCTGTGAGTGAAACACATGAAAGCCTTTCAGCAGTCATTCATCTCTCAATCAACACGAGCGGACCCACACTGGTGAGAACCCCTGCGAGGGTAACCAGCGTGCAAGGACCTTCAGCCAGAGGTAGTGCCTGGTTCGGCAAGAAAGAACCCACACTGGAGAGAAGCCGTGCCTCTGTAATGAATGTGGGACAGCCTCCAGCCGGAGCTCCTCACTGATCCCACACCAGAAAACTCACAACAGCCAGAAACCCATGAGATAACAGACTGTGAGATGCTTTCTCCTGCACAGCACGTCACTGGATTTCAGAGCTCGCTTGCTGCCTTGTGATGTGCTGTTCAGTGCTCCACTGCACAGGCATGTCCAGGCTCTGCCCCGCTGATGTAGTTTTCATGAGGTAGGCTTACTCCTTGTTCCTGAAGGGAAATACAAGTCCAGATCTGAGAGGGACCTTATCATGGGGAGACATTGTCACTTACCTATGCCCAGCAAGTGCCACCCTCTTGGAAAGATTGGTAAATGCATTGAGAATTTGCTAAGAATTATCATATTGATTTAGTTTTGTTGAAACAAAGGGTATTCTGTTCTAACTTTTTGTTTCAGTAATCTGTTTTCATATTTTGGTTAATTATTCTGCCTTTGTTGGTCACTTAGCTAGGTCCTGACTTGTCTCACCACCATGGCAATGCAGACGTTATGCTAAGATAGAAAATGCTGCCATAATTGAAAAAAACACAGCGTTCCCTGCAGCACTATTTACAGTATTGAGAACATGGAAGCAGCCTAGGTGTCCATCAACAGATGAAGGGATAAAGAAGCTGTGGTATATATACACAATGGAATATTACTCAGCCATAAAAAGGAATGCACTTGACTCAGTTCTAATAAAATGGATGAACCTAGAGTTTATTATACAAAGTGCAGCGAGTCAGAAAGAGGAAAACAAGTATCATATATTAACACATATGTATGAAATCTTAAAAAATGGTCCTGTGAACTTGTCTGCAGCAATAGAGACACAGACAGAGAGAAGAGACTTTGGACACATGCAGGGAGGAGACGATGGATGCATTGAGACTGTGGCATCGAAACATGCATTACCATATAGGAATCTGCTCTATGCTGCCAGGAGCTCAAATTTGGAGCTCTGTGACAGTTTAGAGGGCTGGGATGGGAGGGAGCAGGGAGGGAAGTTCAAGAGAGAGGGAACATAGGTGCACCTGTGGCTGATCTATGCCCATATGAGGTGCTAGCTAACACAGTAACATAAAGCAATTATTCTCCAATTACAAATAAATAACTATAAATAAAAGTAAATATTCAGGGCTTCCCTGGTGGATCAGTGGGTAAGGACACCGCCTTGCCTTGCAAGGGGCGCCGGCTCGATCCCTGGCCTGGGAAGATCCCACGTGCCACGGAGCGGCTGGACCGATGTGTCCAACTACTGAGCCAGCGTTCCGGAGCACATGCGCTCAGAGCCGGTGCTCTGCAGCGAGAGAGGCCACTGCGATGGGAGGCCTACACAGGCCAAAGAACAAAGATGGATGAATAGATAAATGAAAGACCAATAGAAGTGGCCAAAAAAAAAAAAAAGGAATATTAAAAAAAAGTGCTATAAAGTTACTTGCTATATATTTATTATAATGATTTATGGCTGCATGTAACACACTTTTCATTCCGTGTGATGCCTTATACCACAACTGTGTAAAGGAAGCTCTTGACAGTAAAAGCCCCGCCTATAAATAAAAATAACCTTCATCTAATTGTGACTTAAGAGTGTGTGATAAAGAAAAAAAAGGGTGTCATCATCCACTCTCGCTAAGATTTAAAGGGCAATGTGCTTGCAAGGTCTTTGATACTTAAGTGTCGCCAAGAAGCTATGAATGAAAAGTGTTTCTAATAAATTTTTTTTTTTAAAGTGGTATTAAGTACATTCCTGCTAGAATGTAATACCAGACACTTCATTTTCAGAAATCTCTGGGGATATTCTGAAAACCTGATCAGACATAAATTTCCCTGCAGTGTGAACTGCACCCCCGAGGACGGTGACCTCTCACACCTGCGATGTGTGGAGACCAGTCCTGCAAGGATATGTGCTCGACGTCCGGCTTCCCTTGGCTGAAAGGGCGCGGGCTGCCGACATCGAGCCCCCGCCATGGGGGCGGGGCCTCCGCGTGTCAAAGGTCACGCGTCCAACAAGACCCCCGGCTGGCAGACAGTGGCGTGACTCTCTGTTCTTCAATAAAATGCCTGTTTCCACGGTGACCTTGCCGCCTCCCCGACTCACACCGCGGAGGTCACTAAAGCCCTCCTGCCCCGTGCTGCCCCGCCTTGTCCGGTCCCGGCTCCCGACAAGGACTTGGGAGAGGCCGCCGAATCGCAGGCAGATGCCGGGCCCGCCGGGTCAACAGCACGTTCTGCTCGGAGACCCGGGCGGGTCGACAGTGTCCCTAAGGTTTGTCGTTCAATGTCAGAAGGCCGGAACGGTCGTGGGCGCTCGGGGGCGGGGCCTGGGGAGCTGTCCAGCAAAGGGTGAAGGGGGCTGATCTCGGACACCGTCCAATCAGAAGCCCCGCAGCGAGAGAGGCCACCGCAATGGGAGGCCCACACGGGCCAAAGAACAAAGATGGATGAATAGATAAATGAAAGACCAATAGAAGTGGCCAAAAAAAAAAAAAAGGAATATTAAAAAAAAGTGCTATAAAGTTACTTGCTATATATTTATTATAATGATTTATGGCTGCATGTAACACACTTTTCATTCCGTGTGATGCCTTATACCACAACTGTGTAAAGGAAGCTCTTGACAGTAAAAGCCCCGCCTATAAATAAAAATAACCTTCATCTAATTGTGACTTAAGAGTGTGTGATAAAGAAAAAAAGGGTGTGATCATCCACTCGCTAAGATTTAAAGGGCAATGTGCTTGCAAGGTCTTTGATACTTAAGTGTCGCCAAGAAGCTATGAATGAAAAGTGTTTCTAATAAATTTTTTTTTTTAAAGTGGTATTAAGTACATTCCTGCTAGAATGTAATACCAGACACTTCATTTTCAGAAATCTCTGGGGATATTCTGAAAACCTGATCAGACATAAATTTCCCTGCAGTGTGAACTGCACCCCCGAGGACGGTGACCTCTCACACCTGCGATGTGTGGAGACCAGTCCTGCAAGGATATGTGCTCGACGTCCGGCTTCCCTTGGCTGAAAGGGCGCGGGCTGCCGACATCGAGCCCCCGCCATGGGGGCGGGGCCTCCGCGTGTCAAAGGTCACGCGTCCAACAAGACCCCCGGCTGGCAGACAGTGGCGTGACTCTCTGTTCTTCAATAAAATGCCTGTTTCCACGGTGACCTTGCCGCCTCCCCGACTCACACCGCGGAGGTCACTAAAGCCCTCCTGCCCCGTGCTGCCCCGCCTTGTCCGGTCCCGGCTCCCGACAAGGACTTGGGAGAGGCCGCCGAATCGCAGGCAGATGCCGGGCCCGCCGGGTCAACAGCACGTTCTGCTCGGAGACCCGGGCGGGTCGACAGTGTCCCTAAGGTTTGTCGTTCAATGTCAGAAGGCCGGAACGGTCGTGGGCGCTCGGGGGCGGGGCCTGGGGAGCTGTCCAGCAAAGGGTGAAGGGGGCTGATCTCGGGACACCGTCCAATCAGAAGCCCCGCAGTCAAAACTATTCGCAGCATTGCCCAATCAGACCGTTGGGGTACGAAACGTCTCCCAATCAGGAGCCCGGCTTCAGAGAGTGCCAGGAGTGCCGCCCAATCAGTGCCGGGGGCGGGCACCTTCACGCTTGGGTGCGAGGTCGTCCTCGGCCGGCCGTGGAGCTCCTGCGCGCCTGCTTGGCGGCCTCGGGTGTCCAGTCCCCGGCGCTTTCACCTGTGCGGGCCCCGGGGGGACTCCGGCAGAGCCCAGAGCCTGGCGGAGATGGTGAGTGCGAGGCGCCGGGCCCCGAGAGCGGGAAAGGTTGCGTTGAACCGGCCGGAACCAGCTGGCAGCGGTCGCGGGGTGGCGTCCCGGCGTCCGGCGGGGTCCCGCTGTCGAGGTCAGGGATCTCGGAGCTGCCCTCTGTGACCCAGGTGCTCACAGCTGCCCTCCGCCCGGAGACCCGGGAACACCAGCCACGGCGTCTGCTCCCCGACGCGGAGAGTCTGCAGGGCGGGCGGCGGGAGCCTGGGGAGGTCTGCCTGGGGAGCCTGGGCTGGGAGGGGTCTCCTGGTCCCCGGTCCTAAGTGACCCCAACTCCAGGTCTCATTTCCTAGAGAGACACTGCTTGTCAGCTTACGGGACGCCTGAGGGGAAAAGAATTGCCCCGTGGGCTCTCGCAAGGGAAGTGAGAGAAAGAAAAGCCCACGATGAGGTGGGGCAGCACCCTCCAGCCCCACGTATCCCCAAGCAGAATGCACAGGCGACACAGCGGGGACCCCGCTGGTGTCCTTTGCTCAGAGAGGACTTCGATGGGCGGTGGGGGAGGGGTACCCCGCGGGATTGCACTTGACCCTTGGGTCATCTGTGTCTGGGTACCGGTACAGCGCTGCCCTTCTGTGGGTCTGTCACCTTGAAAAGGCGTGTCCACTTACTGGAACTTCAGATCTTCAGCAAGTGTGAAATACATCGATTTACTACAGCAGGGAACAGAAGATAAAATGTTCCAAGGGGTCACTTTCAGAGAAAACGAAAAAAAAGGAAATGTCTTCCATTTGGCTTGTTACACATTCTTTTAAAATTACCTGTCTGGGGACTTCCCTGGTGGTCCAGTGGCTAAGATTCCATGCTCCCAATGCAGGGGGCCTGGGTTCAATCCCTGGTCAGGGAACTAGATCCCACATGCAGCTAAAAGATCCAGTGCTACAACTAAGAGCTAGTGCAACCAAGTAGATAAATATATATATATATATATATATATAATTACCTGTCTGTAGTCAGTTTCTGAGGTCTGTCCCTTTGAGGTCACAAAGGGAATTCCGGGACTTAGCCTCTAAAGTTCTGGAGAAAGCCTCGTCAGAGAAATAAGAGATTTTCCTTCCTGAATAGCTGCAGAGAAGTGAATGAAATAACCACATAATATAGTAGGTGAAGAGTCCCCCAAAATATCAGGTATTTAATTTGTGACAGTAGATGATGTTGTTGTTATTATCTGCAATGTGCTCTTCTCAGCTTCGCAATAAATTGATCCCTGTCCTTGAAAGAGGGGGAAATACCCAGATCTTGCTTAGACACCAGTTCGTGCTGTCCCATGAGCTGAAGCGTCTGTTCTTTCTGCTGGGCGCCCAGTGCCTGCCCTGGGGTCTCCCTTCGACACAGGTCTGTTCACACTCCCTTCCCGAGCTGGACGCGACGGCCAGTTCCTCTGCCGGTTCATCCTGCTGGGAGAGCTGCTGCTCTGAGTCCCCGTGACAGGCAGCTTCTCTCCTGGATCTTCAGAATATTTTGACTGTTTGGGGGCAGTTGTTCTCAGTAGGTCGGAAAGTTGAGTATTTGTTAAGTCTGTCTTGGAGGACTGATACTTTGTAACACTGATTTGTTTTTAAGAGTGTGGCCATCTTGTCATTTATTTCATTTTTCTTTGTTACTATCCTTAATGTTTTCAACTTTTTCTATTAGGTTCTTTTTTAAAATACATATTATTATTATTATTATTATTATTATTATTATTATTATTATTATTATTAGGCTGTGATGCATCTTAGTTGTGGCATGCAGGATCTTTTTGTTGTGACATGCAGGATATAGTTCCCTGACCAGGAATTGAACCTGGGCCCTGTGAACTGAGACCTAAAGGCCTTAGCTACCCGGGTTGTTCTTATAGCCTTCATCAAATTTCTTTTGTATTACTTCAGTTTGGTTTTTACCTGCCTGCCAATGAAGGAGACATAAGAGGCTCGGGTTCAATCCCTGGATTAGAAAGATCCCCTGGAGGAGGGCATGGCAGCCCACTCGGTATTCTTGCCTGGAGAATGCCGTGACCAGAGGAGCCTGGCGGGCGACGGTCCACAGCGTCGCACAGAGTTGGACACGACGGGAACACCTTGGCACTGGCATGGCGTCTGCGGTCTTCTCTAAGTGACCTTTCCAGGGACTCCCCTGGTGGTCCACTGGGGAAGACTCAGAGGGGACGTGGGCTCGAGTCCTGGCTGCGAACTAAGATCCCACATGCCACATGATGTGGCCACAAAGTGAAGTGATCTTTCCAGCTTGCCGTTACTGCGAGTTAGAAAGGTGATGACATGTATTTTTATGTTGCGTCTTCTATCCCAAGGCCTTGCTGGGTGTGTTATTCTGTGACTGTCGTCTTGTGCTGTGGGTGTCGTACCCGTGCCGTTACCCGAGTCAGGCACCCAGGTGGCCAGTCTTCTGGTTTAGCACAACTGTGCACTTTCTGGACTGGATCTCCTGTGCGATGTTGACTAAGGGGTCAGCGGGCCACACTTCACTTGCACCTAACTGTCTTGGAGAATACAGTGGACTTCATACCATTTATATGTTCTCTCTTTTTTCTGAATATTTTTTCGTCTGTTTTCCTTTACCCAGTCATGCATATGACTATCTGTTCTTCCCTGGTTGGGGTCGTTCCGTCACTCAGCCGTGTGCAGTTCTTGCGACTCCATGGCACGCAGCTAGGCTTCCTTATCCTTCCCCATCTCCCAGAGCGTGCACAAACTCATGTCCACTGAGTTAACCACCCGACCGTATCGTCCTCTGCCGTCCCCTTCTCCTCCTGCCTTCAGTCTTTCCCAGCATCTGGGTATTTTCCAACAAGTTGACTCTGGAGTTCTGACTTCCTATCATCAGGAAAATACACAGAGAAAAACAGTAAAAACTAGGCTGGTGATAACCAGCATACAAAAAAGTTAAAATTAATGTTTCTTCAGGAGAAATGGCCTCCCAAGTGACCCTAGTGGTAAAAAAAAAAGCCCACCTGCCAAGGCAGGAGACATAAGAGATGTGGATTTGATCCCTGGGCCAGGAGGACCCCCTGGAAGAGGGCATGGCAGCCCACTCCAGGATTCTTGCCTGGCGGACCCCCTGGACAGAGGAGCCCGAAGAGCTGCAGCCCATGGGATCCCACAGAGTCTAACATGACGGAAGTGACTTAGCACACGAAAGACATACTCTATTTAGCCCATTGGTCTGTCTCTGTGACCTGGAGTTCTCTAAAATATTGTGACTAGCTGGCCCTCACAGCAAATGGGGCTCCCACAGGCCCAGTGGCCTCTCATATTTGGGGGAACATCCACTGGGAATCCTCGAGTCCTGGCTGCGAACTAAGATCCCACATGCCACATGATGTGGCCACAAAGTGAAGTGATCTTTCCAGCTTGCCGTTACTGCGAGTTAGAAAGGTGATGACATGTATTTTTATGTTGCGTCTTCTATCCCAAGGCCTTGCTGGGTGTGTTATTCTGTGACTGTCGTCTTGTGCTGTGGGTGTCGTACCCGTGCCGTTACCCGAGTCAGGCACCCAGGTGGCCAGTCTTCTGGTTTAGCACAACTGTGCACTTTCTGGACTGGATCTCCTGTGCGATGTTGACTAAGGGGTCAGCGGGCCACACTTCACTTGCACCTAACTGTCTTGGAGAATACAGTGGACTTCATACCATTTATATGTTCTCTCTTTTTTCTGAATATTTTTTCGTCTGTTTTCCTTTACCCAGTCATGCATATGACTATCTGTTCTTCCCTGGTTGGGGTCGTTCCGTCACTCAGCCGTGTGCAGTTCTTCGCGACTCCATGGCACGCAGCTAGGCTTCCTTATCCTTCCCCATCTCCCAGAGCGTGCACAAACTCATGTCCACTGAGTTAACCACCCGACCGTATCGTCCTCTGCCGTCCCCTTCTCCTCCTGCCTTCAGTCTTTCCCAGCATCTGGGTATTTTCCAACAAGTTGACTCTGGAGTTCTGACTTCCTATCATCAGGAAAATACACAGAGAAAAACAGTAAAAACTAGGCTGGTGATAACCAGCATACAAAAAAGTTAAAATTAATGTTTCTTCAGGAGAAATGGCCTCCCAAGTGACCCTAGTGGTAAAAAAAAAAGCCCACCTGCCAAGGCAGGAGACATAAGAGATGTGGATTTGATCCCTGGGCCAGGAGGACCCCCTGGAAGAGGGCATGGCAGCCCACTCCAGGATTCTTGCCTGGCGGACCCCCTGGACAGAGGAGCCCGAAGAGCTGCAGCCCATGGGATCCCACAGAGTCTAACATGACGGAAGTGACTTAGCACACGAAAGACATACTCTATTTAGCCCATTGGTCTGTCTCTGTGACCTGGAGTTCTCTAAAATATTGTGACTAGCTGGCCCTCACAGCAAATGGGGCTCCCACAGGCCCAGTGGCCTCTCATATTTGGTGGGGGGAACAGAAGGAAAATTTGCCAGTCCTTCAGTGTGTGTGTTTAATTATTATTCATTTATTTTTGGCTCCACCATGGGGCAGTGTTAGATCTTAATTCCCCGACTGGGGATAAAACAAATGCCCCATGAACTGCAAGTGCAGCGTCCTAACCGCTGGACTGCCTGGGGAAGTGTCTCCTTCATTGTTTTTATTCCTCGAACCTCTTTCAGGTTGATCTTAAGCTTCATGTGCTTATGAATCCTGCACGGTAGGAAGAAGCTGCAGTCTCTTGTGGCGCAAGGGGTCATAAAATGCAAATATTGTTTCATTTGTATAGCAGTTCTTTCATTTCTCCAACATGGTCTGAACGCTTTGGTTAGAGACAAGTACAACTTGAGTTGGTCACAGCAGAAATGTAGAGATACCTTGAATGGGTTGTTATTGGTGGTTTAGTTGCTAAGTCAAGTCCAACTCTTGTGACGCCATGGACTGTAGCTCGCCAGGCTCCTCTGTGCATGGGATTCCCCAGGCAAGAATACTGGAGTGGTTTGCCGTTTCCTTCTCCAGGGGATCTTCCTGACGGAGGGATCAAACCCAGATTTCCTGCACTGCAGGCAGTCTCCTGCATTGCAGGCAGATTCTTTATGGACTCGTCACTAATCTGTGGAAGGGGGAGGGTGGACATGGAGTTAGGAGGTGTGATGACTGAGTCGTAGAGTGGATGTTCAGTGACCATGGACTCTTACTTGAACTTGCTATGACCTGAGCCCAGTTGCTCGGAGCTGGGAGTCTCATCCAAGCTCCTGCACATATCCTGTGTGTTTCAGGACTCAGTGGCCTTTGAGGACGTGGTCGTGGACTTCACGCTGGAGGAGTGGGCTTTGCTGGATTCTGCTCAGAAGCAGCTTTACAGAGACGTGATGCTGGAGACCTTCAGGAACCTAGCCTCAGTGGGTACGAATGATGTCATTGCTTTACTTAGTCATTTAAAGACACGCATTCCTGGCACGTCACTATTCTAGATTTGGAATGTAGAAAGGGGATATGTTAACTAACAGTATGTGAGGAGATGACTCATTGGAAAAGACCCTTATGGGGGAAAGATGGAAGGAAAAAGGAGGAGAGGGCAGCAGAGGATGAGATGGCTAGATAGCATCACCAGTGCAGTGGACGTGAGTTTGAGCAAACTCCAGGAGGTGCGGAAAGACAGGGGAGCCCGCTGTGAGCCACAGTCCATGGGGTCGCAAAGCGTCAGACACAACTTAGCAACTGACCGATGACGAAAGAATTCGAATGTGGTCACAATTATCGTAGAATCTTCCCATGTATGAATCTGCATATTAGATTGAATTTTTCTTTCCGTGAAGAAAGTTCTCTAAAAAAATAAATAACAACAGCTAAAAGGAAAACTCCCTTCATATCATTAGCAGATACAGGTTTCATGGGGCCTTAGGAGTCCCAGTGAGGTCTGGTTTCCAACCTTGTGAGAATTTTACTGTGTTTATTAAAGCATTGCTCTCCCTCTCGGCCCCTTGCACTTGTTATTGACGAAGTCTTGACACAGCTAAATACTTCAGCATCCTTCTTGGCTACCAGGTACCTTCTTGTAAGATTTGTTCCCTTTTTGCTTTCAGGTGATGAGACTCAGTTTAAGGCCAATGGGTCAGTTTCCCAACAGTGTATTTATGGGAATAAAACACCAAAGACCGCTGGAAATGATTCCTGGGCCTCCGTCTTAGGAAAAATTTGGGAAGAACTCAGCCTTGAAGATCAGCACACAGACCAGAGTAGACATGCAAGGTGAGTCGCACGCAGGGAAAGCAGTATTCCAGGAGGGAGTCTTAGCGTGTCATGAAGTTTAAAAAGTGAACTAAACACACGTAAGCCTAGGTCAGGTTTGTTTATTCTTAGAAATATTAACGAAGTGTTTTTTCTTTTTTATAAATTTTTTATTTATTTATCTTTTGGGGGGTGGGGTGGTGAGGGAGGGGTGCGGGCGGGCCACTTCTATTGGTCTTTCATTTCTCTGTTTTCATCCGTCTTTGTTCTTTGGCTCCTGTGGGCCTCCCATCGCGGTGGTGTCTGTCGTCGCAGAGCGCCGGCTCTGGGTGCATGCGCCCCAGAGCTCTGGCTCGGTAATTGGACACATCAGTCCAGCCGCTCCGCGGCACGTGGGATCTTCCCAGGCCAGGGATCGAATTGGCGCCCCTTGCACTGCAAGGTGGTGTCCTTACCCACTGAACCACCAGGGGAAGCCCTGTTTTTTGTTAATGTGACATTGATGTTGTTTTAGAAACCATTGAAAATGATCAGCTGGAGAACCACGTTTAAGAAACATAGTTTTTGTAATGGTTGCAGTTGAGTCCCCTCCGTGGCACTGAGTTCATTCCATTTTAAAAGAAGTCAAACAGGGCTTCCCTGGTAGCTCAGTGGTAAAGAGCTCGCCCACAATGCAGGAGGCACAGGTTCGATCCCTGATCTGGGAAGATCCCACAGGCTGCAGAGCAACGAAGCCCATGAGCCACAACTATGGAGCCTGTGCTCTAGAGCCTTGGAACCACAACTATGGAGCCCGTGTGCTGCAACTACTGAAGCCCGTGTACCCTAGAGCCCGAGCTCCACAACAAGAGACGTTACCACGACAAAAAGCCTGCTCACCCCCACTGGAGAGGAACCCCCACTCCCTGTAACTAGAGAAGAGCCTGTGGCAGCCGTGAAAACCCAGAATAGGTGAAAATAAATAAATAAAATAATGTATATATATAAAATAAAAGAAGTCAAATAAGGAGAAAATCTACCCATTCACTGAAACAGTGAAAATGGAATCCCTGTGTGCGCGTGCTCACACACTCAGTTGTGTCTGACCCTTTGCGACCCTATGGACCAGGAAAAATTGGGAAGAACTCAGCCTTGAAGATCAGCACACAGACCAGAGTAGACATGCAAGGTGAGTCGCAGGGAAAGCAGTATTCAGGAGGGAGTCTTAGCGTGTCATGAAGTTTAAAAGTGAACTAAACACACGTAAGCCTAGGTCAGGTTTGTTTATTCTTAGAAATATTAACGAAGTGTTTTGTCTTTTTTATAAATTTTTTATTTATTTATCTTTTGGGGGGTGGGGTGGTGAGGGAGGGGTGCGGGCGGGCCACTTCTATTGGTCTTTCATTTCTCTGTTTTCATCCGTCTTTGTTCTTTGGCTCCTGTGGGCCTCCCATCGCGGTGGTGTCTGTCGTCGCAGAGCGCCGGCTCTGGGTGCATGCGCCCCAGAGCTCTGGCTCGGTAATTGGACACATCAGTCCAGCCGCTCCGCGGCACGTGGGATCTTCCCAGGCCAGGGATCGAATTGGCGCCCCTTGCACTGCAAGGTGGTGTCCTTACCCACTGAACCACCAGGGGAAGCCCTGTTTTTTGTTAATGTGACATTGATGTTGTTTTAGAAACCATTGAAAATGATCAGCTGGAGAACCACGTTTAAGAAACATAGTTTTTGTAATGGTTGCAGTTGAGTCCCCTCCGTGGCACTGAGTTCATTCCATTTTAAAAGAAGTCAAACAGGGCTTCCCTGGTAGCTCAGTGGTAAAGAGCTCGCCCACAATGCAGGAGGCACAGGTTCGATCCCTGATCTGGGAAGATCCCACAGGCTGCAGAGCAACGAAGCCCATGAGCCACAACTATGGAGCCTGTGCTCTAGAGCCTTGGAACCACAACTATGGAGCCCGTGTGCTGCAACTACTGAAGCCCGTGTACCCTAGAGCCCGAGCTCCACAACAAGAGACGTTACCACGACAAGAAGCCTGCTCACCTCCACTGGAGAGGAGCCCCCACTCCCTGTAACTAGAGAAGAGCCTGTGGCAGCCGTGAAAACCCAGAATAGGTGAAAATAAATAAATAAAATAATGTATATATATAAAATAAAAGAAGTCAAATAAGGGAGAAAATCTACCCATTCACTGAAACAGTGAAAATGGAATCCCTGTGTGCGCGTGCTCACACACTCAGTTGTGTCTGACCCTTTGCGACCCTATGGACTGTAGCCCATCAGAGTCCTCTGTCCGTGAAATTTTCCAGACACAGGTTACTGGAGTGAGTTGCCATTTCCTCCTCCAGGGGATCTTCCCAACCCAGGGATCAGACCCGTCTCTCTTGCATGTCCTGCTTTGGCTGGCAGATTCTTTACCATTGCCCTACCTGGGAAGCCCTGTAATCCTTATACGTACTAATAAATCATTGTTAGTCAGACCATTGATAATGTGCTTCTCGTGTTTAACAGAAATCAAGTGGTGGGAAGAGTCTGTGAAGGGAATGATCCGTGTGTGGAAGGCTCCAGTCAGATTCCAGATCCACAGCTGTACCAGAACCCTCCCCCCGGAGTCAGACAGTGTGAATGCCGTGCAGACGGAGAAGGCTTCACGCGTCCTTCACCCCTCGAGAATCACACCGCTGCTCACACCGGACACAAACTGTGTCTGTGTCAAGGACGTAGGCAGGCCTACAGTTGCCGTTCACACCTGAGGACGCATGTGAGAATCCACACTGGAGAGAGGCCCTTTGTGTGTAAGTTATGTGGAAAAACGTTTCCGCGTACTTCGTCCCTCAAGCGGCATGTCAGGATTCACACTGCGGAGAAGACCTACGAATGTCAGCAGTGTGGAAAAGCCTTCATTGATGTTTCAGGTCTTACTAGTCACGTGAGAACTCACACTGGAGAGAAGCCCTATCGATGTCGAGAGTGTGGGAAAGCTTTCAGCTACTCCTCGACGTTTCGAAGACACACCATAACGCACACTGGAGAGAAGCCCTACAAGTGTACAGAATGTGGTGAAGCCTTCAGCTACTGCTCGACGTTTCGAAGACACATGATATCACACACTGGGGAGACACCACATAAATGTACAGAATGTGGGGAAGCCTTCAGCTATGCCTCGGATTTTCGAAGGCACATGATAACGCACACAGGAGAGAAGCCCTATGAATGTAAACAGTGTGGGAAGACCTTTATTTATCTCCAGTCCTTCCGAAGGCACGAAAGGATTCACACCGGAGAGAAGCCCTACGCGTGCCAGCAGTGTGGGAAGGCCTTCATCTACCCCCAGTCCTTCCGAAGGCACGAACGGACGCACGGCGGGGAGAAACCGTATGGCTGTGACCAGTGTGGTAAGGCGTTCAGCCACCCATCGTCCTTTCGAGGACACATGAGGGTGCACACTGGAGAGAAGCCTTACAGGTGCAGTCAGTGTGGCAAGACCTTCAACTGGCCCATCTCCTTACGAAAACACATGCAAACTCACGCTAAAGAGAAACCCTACGAATGCAAACAGTGTGGAAAGGCCTTCAGTTTGTCTGCTTGCTTTCGAGAGCACGTGAGAATGCATCCTGGAGACCGCTCATACGAGTGCAAGCTCTGTGGCAAGTCCTTCTCCTGCCACCGCTCCTTGCAGAAGCACGTGAGGAGGCACACCGCCGAGAAGCTGTACGAATGTGACCAGTGCGGGAAGGCCTTCAGCTGGCCTGAACTTTTGCAACAGCACGTGAGAACCCACACTGCGGAGAAACCTTATGAATGTAAGGAGTGTGGTAAAGTCTTCAAGTGGCCCTCGTCTCTACCCATCCACATGCGAATGCACACTGGAGAGAAACCGTACACATGCAAGCAGTGTGGGAAGGCCTTCAGTTGTTCCTCGTCCTTAAGAAGACATGTGAGGACACATACTGTGGAGAAACACTACGTCCGTGGCAGGGGAAGTCCTGCAAATGCATTCATGCACAATGCTTCAGAAAACTCACACCGGGAGAGAAATCTTATGAAAGCTGCAAATCTGGTATTGCCTTTATGAGTCCCTGGTCATCAAAGTGGATAGTTATGGAGTGCATTTCTAGTTCTTTACGAAGAAAATTAACTGTTGGAGTACTCTTCTAGCTATAGTACATACTGTAGGAGATCGGCTAAGGCGACTGCATTTTGAGAAGGATTCTACCTCCAGAGAAGCTGAAAACCAGGCTGTGACATTCTCAGACCTCCTTGGGTGAAGGGCCTCGAGCAGGGGAACACCGTGTGCCGAGCATCCTGAAAGCGGGATGTGCTTCCAAGCCGCTGTCTCGTCGATGGAAAGCCGTCCGCGACCGTTCTCATGACCGGAGCTCCGGAAAACGATTTGAGGTTGTCGTTAATCGCCTGTAGGAAAAACAAGGACGTTAAAGTTAAAAACGTGATAATACGTGGGGCTCCCTAGGAGGTCAGCGCCTCGCCCAGCTGTCTCCCCATCAGCCCTACGGTCAGCGCCTCGCCGGTCTCCAGACTGTGACCATCCTCCCTGCGGTCAGCGCTCGCCGGTCTGCAGTCCCGGTCGGTAACTGTAAATGGCCCCTGCTTGCTGCAGTGCGTCCGAGGACGCAGCGGTGCTCACGGAAGGCTCTGCGGGCTGCAGGTGGGCATGCGCGCCCAGCAGACGCAGCAGCCCCCTGGTGCCAGCTTTACTTCTTGTGTCTGTTTCTTGATTCTTCCGCGGCACCGCCCTTCCAGGTTCGTTCGTTGTTGGTCAGGGGCCGACACGTATGTTTTGCAGATAGTGTTTTTTTCTCATGTTTTAGGAAATGAAACATGTATCTTTGCAGTTTGCACTCTTGGGTGGTTAGAAGTGTATTATTAATATATAAGCAGTTTAATATCTTGGGTCTTTAAGTTGTCCTTTGGGGTCATTGGAACAATGGCACTGTTAATGAAGACCAGCTGCACTAACGACGGGGAAAGAGCAGTGACGCAAAGGATAAAGACAGAAACAGAGAGAGTAGAGTGGGGATCAGGGGGCTGGACACCTTCGAGAGGCGCTAGCAACGATTGTCTCCACATAGTCTTTTTATTAGAAAATTTTACATGAGTATGTGCAGTGGGGCAGGTAGGGTGTATGCACACAAATCAGATAAACAATTCCTTCTAGGCTGTAAATCTGGTATTGCCTTTATGAGTCCCTGGTCATTTTTTTTTAGTTCTTTACGAAGAAAATTAACTGTTGGAGTACTCTTCTAGCTATAGTACATACTGTAGGAGATCGGCTAAGGCGACTGCATTTTGAGAAGGATTCTACCTCCAGAGAAGCTGAAAACCAGGCTGTGACATTCTCAGACCTCCTTGGGTGAAGGGCCTCGAGCAGGGGAACACCGTGTGCCGAGCATCCTGAAAGCGGGATGTGCTTCCAAGCCGCTGTCTCGTCGATGGAAAGCCGTCCGCGACCGTTCTCATGACCGGAGCTCCGGAAAACGATTTGAGGTTGTCGTTAATCGCCTGTAGGAAAAACAAGGACGTTAAAGTTAAAAACGTGATAATACGTGGGGCTCCCTAGGAGGTCAGCGCCTCGCCCAGCTGTCTCCCCATCAGCCCTACGGTCAGCGCCTCGCCGGTCTCCAGACTGTGACCATCCTCCCTGCGGTCAGCGCTCGCCGGTCTGCAGTCCCGGTCGGTAACTGTAAATGGCCCCTGCTTGCTGCAGTGCGTCCGAGGACGCAGCGGTGCTCACGGAAGGCTCTGCGGGCTGCAGGTGGGCATGCGCGCCCAGCAGACGCAGCAGCCCCCTGGTGCCAGCTTTACTTCTTGTGTCTGTTTCTTGATTCTTCCGCGGCACCGCCCTTCCAGGTTCGTTCGTTGTTGGTCAGGGGCCGACACGTATGTTTTGCAGATAGTGTTTTTTTCTCATGTTTTAGGAAATGAAACATGTATCTTTGCAGTTTGCACTCTTGGGTGGTTAGAAGTGTATTATTAATATATAAGCAGTTTAATATCTTGGGTCTTTAAGTTGTCCTTTGGGGTCATTGGAACAATGGCACTGTTAATGAAGACCAGCTGCACTAACGACGGGGAAAGAGCAGTGACGCAAAGGATAAAGACAGAAACAGAGAGAGAGAGTAGAGTGGGGATCAGGGGGCTGGACACCTTCGAGAGGCGCTAGCAACGATTGTCTCCACATAGTCTTTTTATTAGAAAATTTTACATGAGTATGTGCAGTGGGGCAGGTAGGGTGTATGCACACAAATCAGATAAACAATTCCTTCTAGGCATGGATAAATATAATCTTTTGCTGACTTCAACCAGAGACACCGGCTCAGCCTAATTACTCTTATTTGTCTTAAGGACTGCAGCGGCCCTATCTCGTGACCCACACCCAGGACACCGGGCCATCTAAGGATCGCGGCTTTCTGCAGATCCTTTCTGACTGCGTTCCACTGGACGATGAGTTCACGAGAGCGTGACTTGTGTCCTGATTTTCCTCCATGAATTCTGGTTTCGATTATAATGCTTTCTGCTAAACCCATTTCCCACAGTTCCTAGTGCTTTTTGCTAAACCCATCTCCCACACATTCCGACATTTTCTTACTGGCTTAGTGTGGCAGATATTGGATAATCAGCATTATATGTTTTCCACCATGGTATTGAGACAGCCTTTATTTAGGCCAGTGGGGCCTCATTCCATTTTTCTTACAAATAGTTGGTAGAAATTTGTAGTTATGCAGAAGTTCTTCAAAGCGTTATCATCTCATCTGAATTGTTACTTTCAGTTTTTACGCTTTGCTTAGTCCTTGCTTGTGATTGTGAGTTAAACACTAGTTGTTGTTTGTTTTTTTTAAGAGGCACTTGTCATGTAATCATGAGATACAGAGTTCTGGATTGTGTTACATTAGCGTGGGTAGTGCTAGGAACTACAGTTCCCAGAATCCCTTCTCTTTATGATTCTGTGTCCAAATTTATCAGAAACCTATTGACCTGAGATTTGGAAGGCAGAAGTGAAGCCATTACTAAGTTTTTGCCGTTTGTTGTTGGTTTTTTTTTTTTAAGATTTATTTATTTATTTATTTTGGGCTGGGTTCGGGTTGGGGAGGGAAGGTAGCGGGCGGGCCACGTCTATTGGTCTTTCATTTCTCTGTTTTCATCCGTCTTTGTTCCTTGGCTCCCGCGGGCCTCCCATTGCGGTGGCATCTGTTGTCGCAGAGCGCCAACTCTGGGCGCATGCGCTCCAGAGCTCCGGCTCGGTGATTGGACACATCAGTCCAGCCGCTCCGCGGCACGTGGGATCTTCCCAGGCCAGGGATCGAACCGGCGCCCCTTGCCCTGCAAGGCGGTGTCCTTACCCACTGGGCCACCAGGGGAAGCCCCGTTTGTTGTTGTTTACTCAGTAGGTCGTGTCTGACTCTTGCGACCCCGTGGACTGTCGCCCGCCAGGCTCCTCTGTCCATGCAATTCTCCAGGCAAGAGCACGGGAGAGGGTGGCCATTTCCTTCTCCAGGGGATCTTCCCGACCCGGGCATTGAACCTGCATCTCCTGCATTGGCAGATGGATTCTTTACCACTGAGCCACCCAAGAAACCATAGATGTATTTACTTATCACCAAAATAATCGTGCTGGTTCTCTAGCTGATTTTTTGAGGCATGCTGTTGGAGAGCGGTTAAAGAGCAGCTGCTTCTGTGACTGTTCCTTAAGACAATAAACCGGAGGCCACACTCACTCCTGGAGAAACTTCCAAGACTAGTTCTGCCAGCCAGTCCTGGGGCATACAGGGACTTTTTTTTAAACTAACTTTTCTTTCAACTGAATGTCTAGTAGTTATAAAAGCTATGAAAAGTGAATTTAAATATCACAATCTTTTAAAAAAAAATTTAGGCCACTGAATTCACTCTGCCATGGCCCACACTCTGTCTGTGGAGTGTGCTTTCTCTGAATCTGAATAAATCCATTTCTTACCTATCACTTTGTCTCTCGCTGAATTCTTCTCTGCAAAGAGACATGAAGAACCTGAACCTCAATGGGTCCAGATTTTGGGTGAGTGATTTTAATTACCAGGGTTTTGGCTGGGTTCGAGCCCCGGCCGCGTGGGTTCAAGTCCCAAATAGGCTTGATTAAGTCTGGGCCCTGGGTTTAAGTCTCAAATTGAGTTTGAACACTTTCAGATGGTGACCATGAACAAAAGGATGGTGATAAAGTAAGAAAAGTTTAGAGTTAGACATTTGTCCCAGAGAGGCCCATGGGAAGCTGTGAGCCAGGCAGACTGGGGAAGGCAGAATTACACTGTTCTCTTTGACTCTGAGATGTTCCTCCCTTCATTGCTGTTTTGTTTCGTTCTCTCTTTTGTTAACCTGAAAAGACCTATGAGGTCACCAAGGTGTATTTTGCTTTTATTCCCCTCCCTCTAACCGTTAAAAAGTGCCAGCGTTTTATTCCCAACTTATCACTAGACTAGCTCCAGCTCATCGTCAACACCATTGGGAACGTCATCCATGCAGTTTCTTTAGGACAACTTTTGGGCACTAGCAACTGGTTGGGAGACTGCTTTGAAAGGGATAGCATCTAAAATCGTAAGTGCAAATCTTTTACCAAATTTTGTGGTGAATTTTGAATTTAAGGGTTCCATTTTGGATACAACGGGAATTAGAGACGTCTCAGGTTTGGGTCTGAGGTGGCATCAGTCCCAACCAATACCCCCTGGTCATGTCCTCTGGGACTGGGAAAGATTCAGATTACTGGGATTAGAAAGAAAAAAAAAAACTTACGAGGCTATATAATCATATTTGGCCACAATATGAGTTAGGGAGCCAAGAAAAATGGCCACTAAATGCGGGGAGCTGCCCTGTTTCAAGGGGTTTCCTTTAAGGAAACATAGCCCTGGGAGCTGCCCTGGCAACAGGGGCTGATAACAGCATAGCTCTCTGTCCCGCCACCCCAGGTGTTGTGAAGACGTTCCTGAGCTATCATAAAGAACACCTGGAGCCTCTTTACAGGTGAAAAGGGCTTGAGGGGCATTATGACCCACAACCATTGTAATAACACACCAGGAGGTAACACCTAGTTTATGATCCACACCTGGCCTAAAGCACGTGTACACAATTACTTGTTGGGTGAAGTATAAAAGGGATGAGCGAATTCAGTAAACTTGTCAGCAACTTGTCAGCAACCTGTAGAGTTGTCTGCCTTCTTGCTGTCCCTCTCAACCCCATCTTTTCTGTCCTTCTTTCTTTTCTTAGCCTATCTGCCACTCTCTTCAGGACCTGTTCGACTGCCGGCTGGCCCGGCAACTAAATGGGTGCCTGAATTATGGTACGATATTACTGTTTTAGAATTATATTGTAAAAGTGTTATAACCAGGCTTCAGGAAACAACTCACGCCAAGTGACAAAGTCAGTGAACAGTGGAGGGCATTTATTACACCAGTGGGTCCAAGGCCCCCATTTAGCCAAGGACCCCGAGCAAAACTTGTGGCTAGCATTTATACCTAAAGCTTATGTGCACAAACCCACATCCCAAACACCTGAGGTTGCCCAGGAAACATTAAAGGAAAAAATATGGTTTGGTTGCCATCATAAAGGTACAATCGAAAATCACCTAAGCATATCGCTTAGCTTGTCTACAACAAGAACTGATTGACTAAGGTCACAAATGGTAATTTATCTTGTGATGGATATTTCCTTTTTATGGCCAAGGGAGGCTTGGATACGAGGTCTCCCTGGCCAGGTTCTCACCAGCCTGGCAGGCCTAGTCGACAGTTAATGTCTCATCTCCAAGGCTACACAGCCCACACGCAGTCCAGAGTCCACTGGGAGTGCGAGGTGGAGTCCTCTTCCTCAAGATGGAGTCCATTCAGTCAGGGCAGCCTGCTCCTCTCCTCCTTCAATACTGGCAGCCAGAGGCCATGCGGATCAACTGGCAGCCCGAGTCCGACAGGATCATGCAGTGCACCGGGTGGGGAGTGAGGCTGTTCCTGAAACAAACCCAAAATGGAATTACCAGTTAAACTCTACTGATAGAGATAGACGGGATCACAGGATTAACTGTGTAATAGAGGGTATGAAAAACCTTAGTGTAAAACCTGTTAATTATGAAAAGGTGAAAGAGGTCCAACAGGCACAGGATGAAAATCCTGCAGACTTCCAAAGTAGATGAGTAGAGGCTTTTACGGTATATATAAACGTGGATCCCCCCTCCCCAGAGGGACAGGCCCTTTTGGCTCTGCATTTCATAGCCCAGTCTGCCCCAGACATCAGGCACAAAATTCAGAAAGCAAGTGCTGGTCTTCAGACCACAATGAATGGATTTGCTCCAATTGGCCTATTCTGTTTCTAATAATAGGGGTATGGCTGAAAAGGCTGAGTGCACCCAGAGAAATATGCAAAAGACCCAAATGATTACAATGGTTCTGTCTGCTCAATAACCACCAACTAGGAGGCTGCCCGTTCTGGGCCAGTCTGGTCCCAGCAGATCACGAGGCCCATGGGTGCCCATGCAAGGCCAGTGTACCCTGCGTGGACAAAAGGGGCACTGGAAGGAGGACTGCTGTCAATGTGTCTTTTGCAAACAGCCAGGGCATTGGCAGAGGGAATGCCCCAGACGCCAGAGAGTGACGGGGGCCCCTCAGCCCTTGATAGCTTTGCAATCAGAAGACCAGCAGGGCTCAGGGTCAAAAGTGGCTCTGCTGGCCTTGGGTGGTCACTGATGTGGCTGGCCATTCGACAGAAGTTCTTGTAGACACTGGTGCAACCTTCTCAGTCTTAACCCAAAGGATTGGAAACATTAACAGTCATAAGGAGTACGTAATGGGATTGGCAGGAAAAAACAGGGGCACACTTTCCTGGAGCCTGTTTTGTGCAATGCGAATGGACAGCTGTTGTTTCATTTGTTTCTGTTTGTGCCTGATTGTCCTTTCCCTTTAATGGGGAGATTCATTAACTAAGTTAGGGGCCACTCTGCCTCTGGAGGAGAAGGGAACCAGCCTCACTGTGTGATGAACATAAACAGAGAGTCAGGCATGATCATGATCTAGTTGGGCTGGGTAATGGATTCCAATAGGGATGAGTTAAGACCAGACTAGATTTGGTCTCTCCCTCCAAAGTGTTCTTAAAATGCTGCTTTTGACAAATCGATTATGGTTTGACAGATTGTGGTGAATTTCTTTGCCTTTAAGTGATTTGTACTTACTTTAGAGATCTTCATATAGTTTCAGTTAGAAAATTAGTATTGAAAAAAAAAAAAAAGAAAATTAGTATTGGGCTTCCCCTGGTGGTCCAGTGGGTAAGGACACCGCCTTGCAGTGTGAGGGACGCCGGTTTGATCCCTGGCCTAGGAAGATCCCACGTGCCGCGGAGCGGCTGGACCGATGTGTCCAATCACCGAGCCGGAGCTCTGGAGCACATGCGCCCAGAGCTGGTGCTCTACGACAGATGCCACCGTGATGGGAGACCCACACGGGCCAAAAAAAACAACATTGGCCTATTCTGTTTCTAATAATAGGGTATGGCTAAAAGCCACCAGAGAAATATGCAAAAGACCCAAATGATTACAATGGTTCTGTCTGCTCAATAACCACCAACTAGGAGGCTGCCCGTTCTGGGCCAGTCTGGTCCCAGCAGATCACGAGGCCCATGGGTGCCCATGCAAGGCCAGTGTACCCTGCGTGGACAAAAGGGGCACTGGAAGGAGGACTGCTGTCAATGTGTCTTTTGCAAACAGCCAGGGCATTGGCAGAGGGAATGCCCCAGACGCCAGAGAGTGACGGGGGCCCCTCAGCCCTTGATAGCTTTGCAATCAGAAGACCAGCAGGGCTCAGGGTCAAAAGTGGCTCTGCTGGCCTTGGGTGGTCACTGATGTGGCTGGCCATTCGACAGAAGTTCTTGTAGACACTGGTGCAACCTTCTCAGTCTTAACCCAAAGGATTGGAAACATTAACAGTCATAAGGAGTACGTAATGGGATTGGCAGGAAAAAACAGGGGCACACTTTCCTGGAGCCTGTTTTGTGCAATGCTAATGGACAGCTGTTTTTGCATTTGTTTCTGTTTGTGCCTGATTGTCCTTTCCCTTTAATGGGGAGATTCATTAACTAAGTTAGGGGCCACTCTGCCTCTGGAGGAGAAGGGAACCAGCCTCACTGTGTGATGAACATAAACAGAGAGTCAGGCATGATCATGATCTAGTTGGGCTGGGTAATGGATTCCAATAGGGATGAGTTAAGACCAGACTAGATTTGGTCTCTCCCTCCAAAGTGTTCTTAAAATGCTGCTTTTGACAAATCGATTATGGTTTGACAGATTGTGGTGAATTTCTTTGCCTTTAAGTGATTTGTACTTACTTTAGAGATCTTCATATAGTTTCAGTTAGAAAATTAGTATTGAAAAAAAAAAAAAAGAAAATTAGTATTGGGCTTCCCCTGGTGGTCCAGTGGGTAAGGACACCGCCTTGCAGTGTGAGGGACGCCGGTTTGATCCCTGGCCTAGGAAGATCCCACGTGCCGCGGAGCGGCTGGACCGATGTGTCCAATCACCGAGCCGGAGCTCTGGAGCACATGCGCCCAGAGCTGGTGCTCTGCAACGACAGATGCCACCGTGATGGGAGACCCACACGGGCCAAAGAACAAACATGGATGAAAATAAATGAAAAGACCAATCGAAGTGGCCCGGCTGCCCTCCTCCCCACCCCACCCCCCCCCAAAAAAAAACATTGCAAGGACTTCCTTGGCAGCTCAGTGGTTAAGACTCCCCACTTCTTCTGGGCCTCCCTGGTAGCTCAATGGTAGAGCTCGCCTGCCAATGCAGGAGACGCAGGTTCGATCCCTGATCCAGGAAGATCCCACAGGCTGCACTGCAACTAAGCTCATGAGCCACAACTGGAGCCCGTGTCCCCTAATGACTGAAGCCCGTGTGCCCTAGAGCCCGAGTTCCCAGCAAGAGAAGTCACCACAGGAAGAAGCCTGCTCATCTCAACTAGACAGGAGCCCCCACTCCCTGCAACTAGAGAAGGGTCTGTGGCACCAGGGAAAACCCAGAATAGCCACTGATTTATCAATTAATTAAATTACAGAAGAAAAAAAAAAAAGACTCCTCACTTCCAGCACGTCCAGTGCTGGGCTGTGGGCTTGAAGCCTGGTCAGGGAACTAAGATGCCACGTGCCCCATGACACAAAAGAATGAAAAACAACATTGCAGGAAGAGGGGGGAAAGAAGCTGGAGGTGGACGTGCACAATAGGATTCTGTTAGGGCAGTTTTTAAACACATTTAAAAAGAAGTCCTATATAGACACAGACTACGTGCCACCTCGGGAGGGAGAGGGTGAAAGTCACGGTGCTGTTTTACAGATGTGTGCAGCAAATATGACTGAGTGTTAAAACCTATTACTTTCCTACACATTGAATTACCTCATTTAAAAGCAGACACGTGGGCTTCCCTGGTGGTCCAGTGGGTAAGGACACCGCCTTGCAGTACAAGGGGCGCCAGTTCGATCCCTGGCCTGGTTAGATCCCACGTGCCGTGGAGCGGCTGGACTGATGTGTCCAACGACCGAGCCAGAGCTCTGGAGCGCATGCACCCAGAGCCGGTGCTCTGCAGCGACAGACGCCACTGCGATGGGAGGCCCACACGGGCCAAAGAGCAAAGATGGATGAAAAATAAAGACCAAGAGAAGTGGCCCGCCAGCTCCCCTCCCTCCCCAACCGCCCCCCCCCCCAAAGCAGATACGTAAATGGCGTTTCGTTGAGATTAAGAAATGAATTTGGATCTTGAAGAAAATCGTTTCTCTATGAAAATTCACAGTACAATAATAAGGGGACTGCCCTGGCAATCTAATGGTTAAGACACTGTCTTCCAATACAGGGGCCAGGGTTCAACCCCTGGTCCAGCAACTAGACCCCAAATGTTAGGCAGCTTGGAAGAAAAGACAGCAATAAACCACAGCAACAACAAACCACAGCTTCCGACTGAATCCCTATCAGTAGTAAACCAGCCAGCCTCTCCTGCCCTAAAGATCTGATCCGCTTAGACACCAAGACTCCGTCTCCATTTCCACGCAGGTGCAGGACTCAGACAAGGCCCCTCCGCACACAGCAACCCGCAGGCATGCTGTCTTTGTGGTTCCCAAGGAAACAGGTCCTGGGTCCACGTCGTCGTCGTCCAGACCCGAGGGTGACGTCTCTGCACGTGGTTTGCTTTACTCTGAGCCAATAAAAGCGAGGCTGCATTAACACCTCTGCACCTCTCTTCCCCCAAGGTCCAGAGGGTCACAAGTCTCGCTGCCCCTGTCAAAACCTCGGGGGCCCACGCCCCTGCCATCAGCTTCCGACCAGGCAGGACTCGGGAATTCCAAATTTCTGAGAACTCCGCCCCCCGCCCTCTGAACTGTGTCCCCGCTTGGACGCGTTCCCGGCGCCGCCGGCCCCTCCTCTAGCCGCGGCCGGAGCAGACGCGCCCCCCGGCGTGAGGCGGGGACAGGAAAAGCAGCCCTCCAAGGCAGCAGCCCGGCGGGCGAGGAAGCCCCGCCGCGGCCGCCGGCCGGGACCCGGAACACCGCTCCTGCTTCCGGCTCCGGGGCTTCTGGGAACGGAAAAGGAGCCAGTTCTGGGGCTTGGGATTGGTGGAGCCTCGAATGTGGGCGGGCCAACGGCGTCCTCCAATCGCCGAGCAGAGAAACTGAACTCACCGTTCATTGGGTTGTGATAGGGCCCCAGCGTCTGGCCCCACCCCTCTTTGTCAACCCAGAAGGGGAAACTCAGTTGTGGGCATGCGGGTTGACAGAGCAAAAGGAAAAATGGATGAAAAATAAAGACCAAGAGAAGTGGCCCGCCAGCTCCCCTCCCTCCCCAACCGCCCCCCCCCCCAAAGCAGATACGTAAATGGCGTTTCGTTGAGATTAAGAAATGAATTTGGATCTTGAAGAAAATCGTTTCTCTATGAAAATTCACAGTACAATAATAAGGGGACTGCCCTGGCAATCTAATGGTTAAGACACTGTCTTCCAATACAGGGGCCAGGGTTCAACCCCTGGTCCAGCAACTAGACCCCAAATGTTAGGCAGCTTGGAAGAAAAGACAGCAATAAACCACAGCAACAACAAACCACAGCTTCCGACTGAATCCCTATCAGTAGTAAACCAGCCAGCCTCTCCTGCCCTAAAGATCTGATCCGCTTAGACACCAAGACTCCGTCTCCATTTCCACGCAGGTGCAGGACTCAGACAAGGCCCCTCCGCACACAGCAACCCGCAGGCATGCTGTCTTTGTGGTTCCCAAGGAAACAGGTCCTGGGTCCACGTCGTCGTCGTCCAGACCCGAGGGTGACGTCTCTGCACGTGGTTTGCTTTACTCTGAGCCAATAAAAGCGAGGCTGCATTAACACCTCTGCACCTCTCTTCCCCCAAGGTCCAGAGGGTCACAAGTCTCGCTGCCCCTGTCAAAACCTCGGGGGCCCACGCCCCTGCCATCAGCTTCCGACCAGGCAGGACTCGGAATTCCAAATTTCTGAGAACTCCGCCCCCCGCCCTCTGAACTGTGTCCCCGCTTGGACGCGTTCCCGGCGCCGCCGGCCCCTCCTCTAGCCGCGGCCGGAGCAGACGCGCCCCCCGGCGTGAGGCGGGGACAGGAAAAGCAGCCCTCCAAGGCAGCAGCCCGGCGGGCGAGGAAGCCCCGCCGCGGCCGCCGGCCGGGACCCGGAACACCGCTCCTGCTTCCGGCTCCGGGGCTTCTGGGAACGGAAAAGGAGCCAGTTCTGGGGCTTGGGATTGGTGGAGCCTCGAATGTGGGCGGGCCAACGGCGTCCTCCAATCGCCGAGCAGAGAAACTGAACTCACCGTTCATTGGGTTGTGATAGGGCCCCAGCGTCTGGCCCCACCCCTCTTTGTCAACCCAGAAGGGGAAACTCAGTTGTGGACGTGGTTAATAAAGGATCCGCCTACATGGGCGTGGTTATTGACGGAACGGTGCTGGTGGGGGCGTGGCCTCCCGCCTGATCCCTTGAGCTCACAGGTTACCCAGATAAGGAATGGCCTCTAACAAAAGCAATACATATTTACTCTCCCAATACTTTCCTCATGCTAACACGCCCGTATAAAAACCCTTCCTATTGTTGGAATGTCTCTTCCCCGAAAATCTCTTATTGCTTCCAGACACGGGGTTATATTCGTTTCTCTACGGTTCACTTTTGTTACCAAGAGCTGCGTTGTAATAACCTGTTGTGGCCACTGGATGGCGACCTAACTCATGTTTTTCACATTTGTGAATGTTTTGTTTTTTTGCATTGGGTGCACTCCGGAAAAAAAAAAACATGTGGACTCCTCATTAAAAGAGCTCATTAAGCATCTCTGTATTCCAGACTGTATTCCCTTCACGGGGGAAGCAAGAGTAAGCAGAGAGAAAAATCCCTGTCCTCATTCTTCTTAGATTCCATTGAGGAGGGGCAAAAAAATTAACCATATTGAGAAAGTACGTACATAATAAATATAATATATCCCAGTGTGGATAGGGGAGTGACTGTGAGCACCTGTCCCTGCTGCCTCCCCCAGGCCCTGCACAGCTCTTTGATTCCCATCACACACAGAGATGCCTCTACTCTGCCCTAACCACCGCCTTCTCCTCTTCTGAGGACCCAACTCCAACTTTATTCCAGGTTCTAGGCAGAATGCTTCTGGGTACCGGAGGGCGGCCCAGAGTGACTGAAGCCGAGCGGAGACTGGCCTGGGAACTCTGGGCAGTTCCTGGCTGTGAGCTGTCTCAGTCACTTAAAGAGGGCTTCCCTGGTGGTTCAGTGGGTAAAGTGTCCGTCTTGCAGAGCAGGGGGCTCAATCCATGGCCCAGGAAGATCCCACATGCCGCGGAGCGGCTGGACCGGTGTGTCCAACTACCGAGCCAGAGCTCTGGAGCACATGCGCCCAGAGCCGCTGCTCTGCAGCGAGAGAGGCCACTGTGATGGGAGGCCCACACGGGCCAAAGAACAAAGATGAATAAAAATGGATAAAGGAAAGATCAATAGAAGTGGCCAAAAAAAAAATAAAAAAGAAAGAAAGAAACAATACCTTCATCATAATATAGTGGACACGAGTCATTTCGGAGTGAATCATGGACCGGAAGAGATTAAACTCTAAAACCTCGGGAAATGTAGAAGACCTCTTTGTGACCTTGGGTTAGGCATTTCTTTGGTGGGATACAGAATATGGCAAATACAGTGTAAAGATCGAGTCGATCAGTAAGATTTTCAAGATTTGCTCTTTGAAAGCCACGTGAAGAGAGAAAGCAGGAGATCCGCAAGACCGTTGTGAACAGATACTGACAATGTTTCTATACACAAATACTTTCAGTGGAGAAAAACAGTGACCACAAGAAGGCGCGCGTTCGCCAGCAGAACCTTAGTTGTACGTTTGGGACCAGACACTGAGCACTTCGGGATGACAGCCCAGCCCGCCTCCTAGCCCGGTTACGACGGAGGAAAGGGCACCGCGTATTATTCCAGGCTCCGGGCAAGGCGTCCAGGCAACTGGTACTCAGAAGACCTGAGCTCGCTCCCGGGCGGTAATTCAGGGAAAGCTTTGCGAAGACAGGGCGAGATTTGTGGGGTTGTGATCAGCGGGTGGACATTCTTCTGATTGGTTGATGGTGAGGTAATCCGGAGTCAGTATCATTGGCCTTTGGATTCCCACTGGTCTGGGCTCTGAGGGCTGGTGGGCAGCATAGTTAACTTCTTCCACCTGATGGGGGTTTCAATCTGTGCAAAACAGTTCAAAGGAACTGGCTCAGAGTACAATTTATAGCCCCTGAGGAAGGATGTGACCTTTGCTAAAAAAAAAAAAAAAGCCCGTGACTTTATTAAATGAGTAAATCATTATTTTGTCTTGCTTGACTGCTTTCCTTCCTCTCTGCATTTTCTCCCTTCTCCGATTGAATTTATTCTTGGAATGTGAAGAAGACCTAGGAAGTTAAAGGTGTATTTTTTTTAAGCCAACAAGGTGCAGATGGAGGACAGGGGTGGAGGGAGCTGTCGTCCCAGAGGCCCCCAGGGTTGCAGGAGCTCAGAGTGCAGAGTGCTCCTGGAGCAAGGGGGTGGATGCATAATCTATATACTCGGAGGTATATATATACTCGCAGAGAAAATGAGAAAACAAGAGGGACAAGCTATGAGCATCGAGGAAAATAGATGAAGGAGATACTAAGAGTTCTTCCTCTGATCTTGTAAACTTTCTGTAAGCTGAAAATTATACCAGAATAAAAAGTCACCCCCAAGTTAGGTCCTAGACTAGAGGGCATATAGGCACCCGACCAGAAAACACGAGCCATGAGCGTGGTCTGCAGCCACTGGCTTTCGTCCATTTTCTGTATCTCTGGGTTGGCTGTCGTGTTTTCCGAGAACATCTATTTTTTAAGATTTATTTATTTCTGCTTGGCCGTGCTGGGCCTTTGTTGCAGCGTGTGGGCTTTCTAGAGCTGCGAGAGCGGGCGCTCGCCCCGGGCTCCGGGTGGGTGGGGTCAGTGCTGGCTTGGGCGCTGGAGCGCAGGCTCGTCCGCCGTCCGCCGTGGCGCACGGGGTCAGTTGCTCCGTGGGGGCCGGGGGGATCCTCCTGAGCCGTCCAGGAGGACCAGGACCGGACCTGGTAATGTCTTGTAATCTCCATGACAAGACAGATTCTTAACCACTGGACCACCAGGGAAGCCCCTCTAAAGGATTTTATAATCGCTTACTTATTGTTGAAATCTGAGTCCCAGATGAACCTGCTTCCCTGAGTCACATGGTAGTTTTCGGGTTTTTTTTTTTTTTTTTTTTCATCTCGAATGTTATTCTCACATTTATTTCAGTAAATCGTGCCTTGGAGGCATGGATTGGGTCGGGGACAGGGGACACTCTCCATCATCACGTGGAACCATCCTCCCCAGCTCTGCACATCCGGGGCGAGCGCAGGCTCACGGCGGGATGACCAAAGCTCCTGCCTCCGCCCGATCCCCGCGCTGGTCTGGCGAGCCGCGCGGAGCCTCCAGCCCCAGCGCAGACCTCTTGGAATGTGAAGAAGACCTAGGAAGTTAAAGGTGTATTTTTTTTAAGCCAACAAGGTGCAGATGGAGGACAGGGGTGGAGGGAGCTGTCGTCCCAGAGGCCCCCAGGGTTGCAGGAGCTCAGAGTGCAGAGTGCTCCTGGAGCAAGGGGGTGGATGCATAATCTATATACTCGGAGGTATATATATACTCGCAGAGAAAATGAGAAAACAAGAGGGACAAGCTATGAGCATCGAGGAAAATAGATGAAGGAGATACTAAGAGTTCTTCCTCTGATCTTGTAAACTTTCTGTAAGCTGAAAATTATACCAGAATAAAAAGTCACCCCCAAGTTAGGTCCTAGACTAGAGGGCATATAGGCACCCGACCAGAAAACACGAGCCATGAGCGTGGTCTGCAGCCACTGGCTTTCGTCCATTTTCTGTATCTCTGGGTTGGCTGTCGTGTTTTCCGAGAACATCTATTTTTTAAGATTTATTTATTTCTGCTTGGCCGTGCTGGGCCTTTGTTGCAGCGTGTGGGCTTTCTAGAGCTGCGAGAGCGGGCGCTCGCCCCGGGCTCCGGGTGGGTGGGGTCAGTGCTGGCTTGGGCGCTGGAGCGCAGGCTCGTCCGCCGTCCGCCGTGGCGCACGGGGTCAGTTGCTCCGTGGGGGCCGGGGGGATCCTCCTGAGCCGTCCAGGAGGACCAGGACCGGACCTGGTAATGTCTTGTAATCTCCATGACAAGACAGATTCTTAACCACTGGACCACCAGGGAAGCCCCTCTAAAGGATTTTATAATCGCTTACTTATTGTTGAAATCTGAGTCCCAGATGAACCTGCTTCCCTGAGTCACATGGTAGTTTTCGGGTTTTTTTTTTTTTTTTTTCATCTCGAATGTTATTCTCACATTTATTTCAGTAAATCGTGCCTTGGAGGCATGGATTGGGTCGGGGACAGGGGACACTCTCCATCATCACGTGGAACCATCCTCCCCAGCTCTGCACATCCGGGGCGAGCGCAGGCTCACGGCGGGATGACCAAAGCTCCTGCCTCCGCCCGATCCCCGCGCTGGTCTGGCGAGCCGCGCGGAGCCTCCAGCCCCAGCGCAGACCTCTCCCCCGAAGCTCCAGGGCTGGGGACCAGCCGTCTGTGTCGCAGCAGCTCTCCCTGGTCCCCACCGGTGATTCTGATTCACAAGCAAGTTTAAAAACCACGGACTAGGGCGTCCCCGGTGCCTCCGCGGTAAAGGGTCCGCCTGATACATTCAGGAGACACCGGTTCAGTCCCTGGTCCCAGAAGACCCCACACGCCCAGGAGCAGCTAAAAACCAATTTTTAATTAATTTTTTTAAAAAAGGGACAAGAAGTGGGCTTCCCTGGGGGTCCAGTGGGTAAAGAGTCCACCTTGCAGCTCGGGGGGCGCCGGTTCGATCCCTGGCCCGGGAAGATCCCACGTGCCGCTGGTCTGGTGCGTCCCATTAGGAGCCCGTGCGCTCCGGAGCCCGTGCTCCGCAATGAGAGACGCCACTGCAACGGGAGGCCCACACAGGCCCGAGAATAACGATGGATGAAAATAAATAAGTAAATAAACGTTGAAAGAGGCCAAAATTTTTAAAAGGGGGGGGCAGGAGGCACGCATTTCTGATGATGAAAACTTGCTGAAATTGGATTGTGGTGATAGGGAACAATCGGACAAATGTACTGAAAATCATCATGGAAACCTGTGCTTCAAAACCTACTCGACGCGTAGACGACGCGTCAATGAAGCTGTAATAACAAAGGTTTCCCAGCAGAGGGAGACAGAGACCACAGATTCAACTCAGAACCAACCTGGGGAGGAGGTCTCATTTCCTAGGGATCTCTTGATGGTAGAGAACATGCCTGCCAATGCAAGAGATGAAAGAGACGTGGGTTCGATCCTGCCGGGCCAGCCGGCAGTTGAACACATCCTGAAGAGAGTGGCAGATAGGCTAAGAAAAGAAAGAAGGACAGAAAAGATGGGGTTGAGAGGGACAGCAAGAAGGCAGACAACTCTACAGGTTGCTGACAAGTTGCTGACAAGTTTATTGAATCCGCTCGTCCCTTTTATACTTCACACAACAAGCAATTGTGTACACGTGCTTTAGGCCAGGTGTTGATCATAAACTAGGTGTTACCTCCTGGTGTGTTATCAACATTTTCAAAGCTCTTTAGATTACAATGGTTGTGGGTCATAATGCCCCTCAAGCCCTTTTCACCTGTAAAGAGGCTCCAGGTGTTCTTTATGATAGCTCAGGAACGTCTTCACAGCACCTGGGGTGGCGGGACAGAGAGCTATGCTGTTATCAGCCTCTGTTTCCAGGGCAGCTCCCAGAGCTATGTTTCCTTAAAGGAAACCCCTTCAAACAGGGCAGCTCCCCGCACGATCCCTGGGTCAGGAAGTTCCCCTGGTGTCTGAAAAATACCATGGACAGAGGAGCCTGGAGGCTACAGTCCATGGAGTTGCAGAGTCAGACATGACTGAGCGAGGTTACACGCACACACACATCCCCTCTTCCCACCTCATAGAGGGAGTGAGCTGGTCTTCCAGGGAGCCATTCTGCAGCCTCTCCACCCAGTGGGGGTCTCGCTGGGCTAAAGCCAGCACCTTCCTTTAGATGACGCCATTGGAAGGAACAACGGGCCGCCTGGGAGTTTGCCAGGAAGCCCTCAGAAACTTACAACGCCTGGTTTAACCAGCCTTGGTCCCAATGAGCCCTAGACGTACACCAGGTGTTAGGGTGCTTGAGTCTCTTAGGCACGTGAGGGGGGCGGAGCTGGGACATGGCCTGAGTCAGACCCCTTCACTGAGCCCCTGAGTTAGTGTCCTTACGGAACAAAGTATGAGCTGGGATGGACGGGCACGCTGAGACTGGCTTCCCGGGGCCTCGGTGGGGAAGACCCAGCCTGCCAGTCCCGGAGACCTTGGCTCAGCCTCTGGGTGGGAAGATGCCCCAGAGGAGGGCATGGCAACCCATGCCAGTCTTCTTGCCTGGAGAATTCCATGGACAGAGGAGCCTGGCGGGCGACAGACCACGGGGTCACAAGGAGTCAGGCACGACGTGTTCACTGAGCACGCACACGCCAGGACAGATTCACGCCCTAGCAGCCGCCCCAACCCCACAGCTGGGAATGGGACCAGGTTTGGAAATAGGGCCTCAGCAGGTGTAATTAGTTAAGACGAGGCCCTCCTGGAGGGGGCCCGAAATCCAGTGTCTGGTGTCCTTTATACGAAGAGGTTAACTAAGACTCTGTGCTCCCAACGCAGGGGCCGCAGGTTCGATCCCGGTCAGAGAGCTAGATCCCACAAGCCACAAGTGAGACCCAACACAGCCAAATAAATAAATACTTTTCAAAGGTCTTCCCTAAGCCCTTTTCACCTGTAAAGAGGCTCCAGGTGTTCTTTATGATAGCTCAGGAACGTCTTCACAGCACCTGGGGTGGCGGGACAGAGAGCTATGCTGTTATCAGCCTCTGTTTCCAGGGCAGCTCCCAGAGCTATGTTTCCTTAAAGGAAACCCCTTCAAACAGGGCAGCTCCCCGCACGATCCCTGGGTCAGGAAGTTCCCCTGGTGTCTGAAAAATACCATGGACAGAGGAGCCTGGAGGCTACAGTCCATGGAGTTGCAGAGTCAGACATGACTGAGCGAGGTTACACGCACACACACATCCCCTCTTCCCACCTCATAGAGGGAGTGAGCTGGTCTTCCAGGGAGCCATTCTGCAGCCTCTCCACCCAGTGGGGGTCTCGCTGGGCTAAAGCCAGCACCTTCCTTTAGATGACGCCATTGGAAGGAACAACGGGCCGCCTGGGAGTTTGCCAGGAAGCCCTCAGAAACTTACAACGCCTGGTTTAACCAGCCTTGGTCCCAATGAGCCCTAGACGTACACCAGGTGTTAGGGTGCTTGAGTCTCTTAGGCACGTGAGGGGGGCGGAGCTGGGACATGGCCTGAGTCAGACCCCTTCACTGAGCCCCTGAGTTAGTGTCCTTACGGAACAAAGTATGAGCTGGGATGGACGGGCACGCTGAGACTGGCTTCCCGGGGCCTCGGTGGGGAAGACCCAGCCTGCCAGTCCCGGAGACCTTGGCTCAGCCTCTGGGTGGGAAGATGCCCCAGAGGAGGGCATGGCAACCCATGCCAGTCTTCTTGCCTGGAGAATTCCATGGACAGAGGAGCCTGGCGGGCGACAGACCACGGGGTCACAAGGAGTCAGGCACGACGTGTTCACTGAGCACGCACACGCCAGGACAGATTCACGCCCTAGCAGCCGCCCCAACCCCACAGCTGGGAATGGGACCAGGTTTGGAAATAGGGCCTCAGCAGGTGTAATTAGTTAAGACGAGGCCCTCCTGGAGGGGGCCCGAAATCCAGTGTCTGGTGTCCTTTATACGAAGAGGTTAACTAAGACTCTGTGCTCCCAACGCAGGGGCCGCAGGTTCGATCCCCGGTCAGAGAGCTAGATCCCACAAGCCACAAGTGAGACCCAACACAGCCAAATAAATAAATACTTTTCAAAATTAAATATTTAAAAAGAAGAGTGCAACGTGGGCTTCCCTGGTGACTTAGTGGTAAAGAACCCGCCTGCCAGAGCAAGGGACAGGGGTTCGATCCCCAACGCGGGAAAAGCGCACATGCCCCGGACGAACGGCCTCCGTGAGCCACAGCTATGAAGCCGGGGAGCCACAGCCACGGACGTCGGGAACCCTAGAGTCCACGTGCAGCAACGAGGAAAGCCACTGCCGCGAGAAGCCTGAGACGGGAGAAAGCCTGAGCGACAGCAAAAAGCCGGCCCAGCCAGAAAATAAATAGGATCTTTTATAAAAGAGAGAAGAAGAGTGAGGTGTGGACGCAGAGGCACACAGCAATGTCTGCGTGAAAACAGAGGCGCGCTGGGCGGCTGATGCTCGTCCGAGCCGAGGCCCCTGGGGACGCCGGTCCGGCTGGAGGAGGCGGAGAGGACCCCTGCCGCTGCCGGAAGGGGCAGGGCCGCCCCGCCGAAGCCTGGAGTTTGGACCTCGGGTTCCAGAACGCCGGGGAGCAGCCTCTGTTGTTCTAAGCACCCTTGCCGGCAACGCCAGGCGAGGAGCGCGAGCCTCCTGCCGCCAGGTGGCACAAGGCAAACCTCAATCAACTCTGAGTAATCGGATAAATTCCCTTTTCCTGGGGCCAGGCTCAGGTCGAGGGGATTCTCGCGGCGGCGGAGAGTGGGGTCGGCGGGCCGCACGGGGTCCGCGAGCAGCTCCCCACCTGCCCGGCGACAGCGCGGCCCCCCGTCCTGCGGCTTCGTGGTCCTTCATCTGTTGCCGGGACACGGAGGCCCTTCGACCGACCCGGGGTGCCTGGCTGTAGTCCCTGGCCCGCCCCCTGCAGCAGGTGTAATTAGTTAAGACGAGGCCCTCCTGGAGGGGGCCCGAAATCCAGTGTCTGGTGTCCTTTATACGAAGAGGTTAACTAAGACTCTGTGCTCCCAACGCAGGGGCCGCAGGTTCGATCCCCGGTCAGAGAGCTAGATCCCACAAGCCACAAGTGAGACCCAACACAGCCAAATAAATAAATACTTTTCAAAATTAAATATTTAAAAAGAAGAGTGCAACGTGGGCTTCCCTGGTGACTTAGTGGTAAAGAACCCGCCTGCCAGAGCAAGGGACAGGGGTTCGATCCCCAACGCGGGAAAAGCGCACATGCCCCGGACGAACGGCCTCCGTGAGCCACAGCTATGAAGCCGGGGAGCCACAGCCACGGACGTCGGGAACCCTAGAGTCCACGTGCAGCAACGAGGAAAGCCACTGCCGCGAGAAGCCTGAGACGGGAGAAAGCCTGAGCGACAGCAAAAAGCCGGCCCAGCCAGAAAATAAATAGGATCTTTTATAAAAGAGAGAAGAAGAGTGAGGTGTGGACGCAGAGGCACACAGCAATGTCTGCGTGAAAACAGAGGCGCGCTGGGCGGCTGATGCTCGTCCGAGCCGAGGCCCCTGGGGACGCCGGTCCGGCTGGAGGAGGCGGAGAGGACCCCTGCCGCTGCCGGAAGGGGCAGGGCCGCCCCGCCGAAGCCTGGAGTTTGGACCTCGGGTTCCAGAACGCCGGGGAGCAGCCTCTGTTGTTCTAAGCACCCTTGCCGGCAACGCCAGGCGAGGAGCGCGAGCCTCCTGCCGCCAGGTGGCACAAGGCAAACCTCAATCAACTCTGAGTAATCGGATAAATTCCCTTTTCCTGGGGCCAGGCTCAGGTCGAGGGGATTCTCGCGGCGGCGGAGAGTGGGGTCGGCGGGCCGCACGGGGTCCGCGAGCAGCTCCCCACCTGCCCGGCGACAGCGCGGCCCCCCGTCCTGCGGCTTCGTGGTCCTTCATCTGTTGCCGGGACACGGAGGCCCTTCGACCGACCCGGGGTGCCTGGCTGTAGTCCCTGGCCCGCGTGCCCCCGGGGAGGCTCGAGGGGCGGCAGGGAGCACGGGGAGGGTTGAGACCCGTGACCACCGCCCAGCGGCCAGCTCCCTTCACGTGGCTCCAGCCCGGGCTCTCCCTTGAGCCCTCTGCCTGGTCCACACCCAGCCCAGGCGACCCTGGGGTCTCTGGTCAGCCGGGTCGAAGGTCTCCCAGGCCCAGGGAATTCCAAAGCTTTGGGAATGGAAACCCTTTTTCTCTCAAACATTCTCCAAAACCTTGGTTTTCCGCAGTAAACCACAGCAGCTCAGAGCCATGAAGGAAATCCTTGCTTCCTCCGTCCTCGCCGCCCTGTCTCTGTCCCCTTCCTGAGGGCGCCAGGAGGCCACGTGCCTGCCCGCCGGCCAGAGCAAGCTGGGGCAGTGGAGGGAGAGGCAGGGCCGGGCCTCGCCAGCCAAAGGGCCAACCGGCACCCCCGCGGCAGGTGCAGGGTGCGTCTCCACCAGCCAGCCCAGACGTGCTGCCATGAAAGGCCACTAGGAGCCTCTCTCACTCTCTCGCTCTCTTTAATTTTGGCCATTTTCATTGTTTTATTTATTTATTTTCACCCATCTTCACTCTGTGGCCCGTGTGGGCCTCCCACTGCAGTGGCCTCTCTCACGGCAGAGCACTGGCTCTGGGCGCATGCGCTCCAGAGCTGGCTTCTAACTGGACACACCGGTCCAGCCGCTCCACCGCACGTGGGATCTTCCCGGGCCAGGGATTGAACCTGTGTCTTCTTGAATGGGCAGGTAGATTCTTCACCCCTAGCGCCACCTGGGAAGCCCAACTATATACTCCAAAAGAAAATCGAACTTAAGGAGTGAGAATCTCAGCTCCACACTGGCCAGCAGAACTTGAAGAGGGCTGGAATGTTCTAGAGCTGCAGTGGGGCCGGCCGGTCGTCCCTAGCCAGGTGCGGCTACTGAGCGCGTGACATGGATGCCCCCTGTGACCCCAGAGGAACCGCATGTGAAATTTTCTTTCATTTTAATTCACTCTCATTTAAATAACCGCAGGTACCCAGTGGATACCATAGGAGACAGGACAGCCCCTGGGAAACTGGTGTGTCCAGCGGACCGTCTACAGCCCTGGAGAGGAGCGGAGCACACGGCAGAGGCAATCAGCCGGCTGGACCACAAATAAAATATACTTGAACCAGGGGCAGGGGAGGGCTGGCTGGTGGAGCCCTGTGCTTGAGGCCTACACATGGCAGCTCTCCTTCGTCCTCGGTGGGTGAGCCACAAAACCCGACTTGTGTGTTCCCTTCCCAGCCTCTGGGGGCTGCGCTCCCTAGGCTCCAGACCTCGGCCACTCCTTCCCCTGCCGGGCCCCCCCACCCTTCACGACAAAGCACAGCCACTGGCGGGGAGGTTTCTCTGGCTTGTGTGGATCCCAAGCCTGCCTCCCCGCCTCCCCCGGTGCCCGTGGCCAGGGGCAAACGCAGGAGAATCAGCATTCTGTGAGTTTTGCACCCAGCAGGGACGGAGATGACAAGATTAGCTTCCGTATAAACCAGATTTGGAGAAAAGAAAGGAGGGTGAACGGGGGGCTTCCCGGCGACCTCTGAGCTGGGGTTGAAGGAGAGGGTCCAGGCCGCAGCTGCAGAAACAGCCAGGGGCGGGTACAACGGGAGCCCCCAGCCCCAGCCCCAGCCCCTGCACTGGTCACTTCCCGCCTTAAGAGGGCGTTTCTCACTAAAAACAGGACTCCTGAACCCTTCCACGCACACCTAAGGCTTATCTCTGAGGTCACCCCAGCCTCCAGTAGCCAGGTCCCTCCTTGGCCTTGAACTTGGAAAGCTGACACACCGGTCCAGCCGCTCCACCGCACGTGGGATCTTCCCGGGCCAGGGATTGAACCTGTGTCTTCTTGAATGGGCAGGTAGATTCTTCACCCCTAGCGCCACCTGGGAAGCCCAACTATATACTCCAAAAGAAAATCGAACTTAAGGAGTGAGAATCTCAGCTCCACACTGGCCAGCAGAACTTGAAGAGGGCTGGAATGTTCTAGAGCTGCAGTGGGGCCGGCCGGTCGTCCCTAGCCAGGTGCGGCTACTGAGCGCGTGACATGGATGCCCCCTGTGACCCCAGAGGAACCGCATGTGAAATTTTCTTTCATTTTAATTCACTCTCATTTAAATAACCGCAGGTACCCAGTGGATACCATAGGAGACAGGACAGCCCCTGGGAAACTGGTGTGTCCAGCGGACCGTCTACAGCCCTGGAGAGGAGCGGAGCACACGGCAGAGGCAATCAGCCGGCTGGACCACAAATAAAATATACTTGAACCAGGGGCAGGGGAGGGCTGGCTGGTGGAGCCCTGTGCTTGAGGCCTACACATGGCAGCTCTCCTTCGTCCTCGGTGGGTGAGCCACAAAACCCGACTTGTGTGTTCCCTTCCCAGCCTCTGGGGGCTGCGCTCCCTAGGCTCCAGACCTCGGTCACTCATTCCCCTTCCGTGCCCACCCACCCTTCACGACAAAGCACAGCCACTGGCGGGGAGGTTTCTCTGGCTTGTGTGGATCCCAAGCCTGCCTCCCCGCCTCCCCCGGTGCCCGTGGCCAGGGGCAAACGCAGGAGAATCAGCATTCTGTGAGTTTTGCACCCAGCAGGGACGGAGATGACAAGATTAGCTTCCGTATAAACCAGATTTGGAGAAAAGAAAGGAGGGTGAACGGGGGGCTTCCCGGCGACCTCTGAGCTGGGGTTGAAGGAGAGGGTCCAGGCCGCAGCTGCAGAAACAGCCAGGGGCGGGTACAACGGGAGCCCCCAGCCCCAGCCCCAGCCCCTGCACTGGTCACTTCCCGCCTTAAGAGGGCGTTTCTCACTAAAAACAGGACTCCTGAACCCTTCCACGCACACCTAAGGCTTATCTCTGAGGTCACCCCGAGCCTCCAGTAGCCAGGTCCCTCCTTGGCCTTGAACTTGGAAAGCTGTACCCACCCCAAGGCCTTTGCAGTTTCTGCCTTTGGTTCTTAGATTTCTCAGAGCCTCAGTCCTTGGGCTTAGAGAGGAGCTGGGAAAGTTCGCTGATAAAATGCACAGCCCCGGGCTTGCCTCCCAGGAGGCTGGATGAAAGGGAGACTTTGAATTGCCCCCAAGAGAAGGATCCGAAACTTCGTTTGCATTGCACGTCATTTAATACTGAGAAGGTGCTTAGCCCACATCTAAGGACAGAAACCGGAGAGCTGAAGGCTCCCCTTCCATTCCCAGCCGCACCCCTAGCCAGGAGCCGCTCCCGGGCTGGACGACACACGGACTAGGCTTCTCTGCGAGCAGGGAGAATACACACCGCCCAGTATCTCCCTAAGCGGCACCTTCTGACCCCACGTCCCTTGCTTTACTAAACATCTTCATCCTTGCCTGGACCCCAAATTGTTTGCCACGCCGCACGCTGCCCTTCCCCGCCGCTGGAGCGCAAGGGTTAAGCGCCGGCGCCAGGCGCGCTGATTGACAGCCCGTCCGGCGCTGGGGCGAGCCGGCCAATCAGCGCTGGGGACCGTCGCCCACGTGGGAAAACGGCCTTGCGATTGGTCAGCGCCGTTGGCTGCCGCCCGCGGAGCCCGAGCCCACGTGCTGCTGCTCCCGGTTCATTGACCATCCTCGCGGGGCCGGAGGCTGCGGGGCGGGGCCGGGCGCAGGGGGCGGGGCCCGGGCGGGGCAGGGCGGGGCCCGGGCGGGGCGGGGCGGGGCCCGACGGGTCAATTGGCCCCCGGGGGGGAGGGGAAGGCGCTTCCTGTCGGCCTGAACTTGGCTGAGCCCGCCGGCTTCCTCTGGGCCACTGTCCTAAGAGACTCCGGTAGGCCTGTGGGTCTCCTGGCGAACCCCGGGGCCCCTGGGCTGGGGAGGAGGCGGGAAGGGTGCTGAGGGGCAGAAGCAAGGGAGTTTAAGGGCACTGGAGTGACTAGGGTGGTGAGGTCTCTGCTACTATCTGAGAAGTGTCTCCTAATTCACCTTAGTGAACTCTTACTCATCCTTCAAAACCCCTTTCCTAGTGATGTGCTCCGGAGCTTCAGGAACTTGTCTCAAAACAAAGGCTGAGCTTTGATAACTTTCTCTGGGGTTCTTCCGGCCCTGGCAGCTCCCGCAGGGCATGTCTGTGTGTGGCAGCATGCCTTGCCCCCCACTTCATAGAGTTAGGCCCAGTCCCCAGGGAACCAGCACAGGGGAAGTCCCAGAGAGGGGTGGGTGAACCGGCATGGGCTCTAGGCTGGGCAGTGGGGTGCTGGAAGTCAGGGAGGGGGTCGGCGGCCCGGGGCTCAGTCCAGACCAGCGGGACGCTGCTTGAAGGCCACGGGCGGGATGGGGCAGGTTCTGTTTCTGCCACTGCTCAGCCTTCTGCATTCATGCGCGGCCATCTCCTTGTTGATTTTAGAGTCCCTGGCTGAAGTCCTTGTGCCCCCGTCTGCAGAGTGACCTCTTGGGGGCATCTCCGCCCCCGCGGGCACCCTCAGAACATGGTGAGACATTACCCCTGCGCGGAGGAGGCTGGCGGCTGGGCTTAAAAATCTCTCTCTCCTGCTCCTGAGGGAGGGACGTGGGCCGGCTGGCCAGGTCTCCAAGCTGGGGACACTAAGCCGTCATATTTTAAGCCACTTTCTTTTTAAAATTCAACCTTTATAACCCAGGTGATAAAACACAGGGCTCTATCATCTATTCCATTGATAGTTCACAAGCAAAAGACCCTCCCCGCCCAGCCCATTGTGTCTCAGCAGAAACCACTTTTAACAATTTAGATCCTGGGTGGGCGCTTCCCCAACAGGTGAGAAAGGAGATAGGTTCAACTTTAGGCCAAGAATCAGGTGGAAGATGCCGCTGCCGGGGGTTATGGAACAGGAGGGAGAGTAAATGCCCTCGAGACGTCAGGAGGTCCCAGCCCACCCGCTCTAGGGCTGAGGACCTGAGGCAAGGGTGCCGGAGGCTGTGGACGTCCTCCGTCCTCTCTCCCGCCTCTCTAGGCGCATCCGGAGGCCAGCCTCGCGGAGGGGAGCTACCAGGAAGCCCTGGATCTGCTCAAGCGGCACTTGCCCAGGTGAGGGCGATTCTCCGGGGCTGGAGGCCCCCCGCGACCCCAGGTCCCCCGGAGGGAGAGACCCCCATCCATGTGTCCACGGCCCAAGACCCAGGGCCCGTGTGGGCGGAGTGGAGGCGGGGACGGAGCTGGAGGTGACACAGAAGGAAAACCAGTGACGCCAATCTCGGCTTTCATTTACATTTTTGATTGTGTTGTTGTTCAGTGGGAATTCGCTCGCATTCAATTATATTTTGTAAAACACCGCATTAAAATCATATTCGTCTTGACGCGGCCTTCAGTGTGGCCCGTGGAAGGGAGCCCTGCCCTGCTCGGGAGCTGCGGACGGGGGGCAGCGCGCGTGCTGGGGAAGGGGCCTGCCTGAGGCCTCCCCTCCAGCAGCTGTCTTCCCCGGGCAGGCTCCCCTCTCGGCTGACCACGCAGGTGGACCTCGCTTGCGGCTTGGTGAGCCCCGCCCCCTCGCCGGGAAGCCCCGCCCCTCGCCCGGAAGCCCCGCCCCTCGCCCAGCAACCGGGGTCTCCCGGCCCCACCTGTTCGCCCCTCTGGAGCCCCCTGGAAAGGCTGTTACATTTGGTCTCACAGCCCCTGTCTGATTCTGTGCTCTACTTTGCTTACTTTAGGCAAAGGCATTAACCCATGGGGCCCCAGCTTCATGGTTTTTTTTGTTTTTTCCAAAATATAGTTCAGCTGTTGGCATTTTTAAAAATTAATTATTTTGGCTAGGCTAGGTCTTTACTGCTGCCCTTGGGCTTTGTCTCGAGTGGGGGCGCCTCTCTAGCTGGGGACAAGCGCTTCTCAGTGCAGAGCTCGGGGCTCCACAGTTGTGATGAACCGGCTCCGTGGCTCCAAGTCACGTGAGATGGTCCCAGACCAGGGATTGAACCCGTGTCTCCTGCACGGGCAGGCGGGTTCGTTCCCATGGAGCCGCCAGGGAAGCGCGTGTGAGCTTTTTTCTTAACGAATAAGACCCTTGCTGTGAAAACAGTTCCATATTTACATTAAGGAGGTGTCTCTTCACACCACGGTTGGTCAGGTGAGCGTAGTCAGCACGTGTCTAGAGCCCCTGCCCTTCAGGAGTCTGTGTTCTAGTCTGCGCTGTCTTCCAGGCCTTTCCACGATGATAGGAATTTTCTAGGTGAGGTGCTCATCGAGATATCCAAGATAAGGAGCTTCTGCCACCTTAGACCAGGGAAGGCTGTTCCAGACAGCAGGCACAGCACATGCAGAGGCCCCAGGGCTGGACCCTGCCTGGTGCCGGAGGAGCCTGAGGAGGGGAGAGGGAGGGCGGGGCGGGTCACCACCCGCTTTGACCTTCTTATCTCCACGGGCAGCCAGCTGTTCAGTCGCTAAGTCGGGTCGGGCTCTCTGAGCCCCTGTGGATGGCAGCGCACCAGGCTTCCTTGTCCTCCACCATCTCTCAGAAGTTGCTCAAGCTCACGTCCATTGAGTGCGTGATGCCACCCCGCCCTCTCCTCCTCTGCCGCCCCCTCTCCCCCTGCCTCCGTCCGTCTCCCCAGCATCAGGGTCTCTTCCAGGGAGTCGGCTCTTCCCATCAGGTGGCCAGAGTATTGGCGCTTCGGCTTCAGCATCCGTGTTTACAGTAAATATCCGGAGCTGATTTCCTTGAGGATGGACTGGTGTGGTCTCCCTGCTGTCCGAGGGGCTCTCGAGTCTCCTCCAGCTCTTTGACAGCCTGACCACCGGGGGTCTCCGTAGTTAGCTCCCACTCTAGTCTGTCACCCATTGGAGAGCAGGGACCAGAGAGGTAACACGATCTGCCCAGGGTCACACAGCGGGGAGAGGCCCGCACTGGGTTCAGTCCTGCACGCTTGCCCGCTCCATCGGCCGCCTCCTAGTGTGACCACTGGCGTTCTTTGCAGATCCAGGAGATCCAGCAGGGCCTGCAGGAACATCTTAAGCAGGTGAATGGGTAACAGGAGCTTGGCGGGGGGGGCGCTGCCCCTTCTTGCAAGGCAAGAGAAAGGGAGAGAGGGAGGAGGAGGGCCCAGTGGACTTCAGGGGAGGTTGGGCTTCCCCCTGTCCCCTAGTGGTGAGAGGACTGGGGGCAGAGAGGGGGCAGGCCCTGAAGTGGGACCCCTGGGTATCGGGCGCCCTGAATCTCAAGACAGCACCTCCTGTCCTGGGCCTCTCCCTCCGGGCCTGCTCTCTGACCCCCGCGTGGCCGCAGGAGGCCGAGGCCCTGTCAGCAGGGTGCCGGTCAGTGGCCTTGGCGAGGAAGGGGCCGCTGTGTGCCAGGGGCGGCCGGATGCGGTGTCCGTGTGTGTGAGTTCTCGAGGGCGGGCCAGCACAGGCCCAGCCCCCCCGGGGCACCTGGCCCAGGCTGAAGCGCGGCTTCCACCCCCTCCCCTCCGCCACCTGGCCCCTTTCTCCTGGACGCTGGCAGGGCTTTCCGCCTGTGCCAGATGCGACTGGCGGAGGGCCAGGCCCTGCCTGCTACTTAGCAGGGCCTGGGGCGAGTCGCTCGGGGAGCAGGGAAAGACAGGTCCAGAGGGGGCTCTCAGGGGCCAGGAAACAGCCAGAACATGGCTATTCATTCAACAGGTATTTATCCGTCACCTCCTTGCCAAGTGCCGTTGTAGGCGTCAGGGAAATAGCAGAAGAGAGCACAGGCAGACCACTGCCCTCGGGGTGAGTCGGCTCTTCCCATCAGGTGGCCAGAGTATTGGCGCTTCGGCTTCAGCATCCGTGTTTACAGTAAATATCCGGAGCTGATTTCCTTGAGGATGGACTGGTGTGGTCTCCCTGCTGTCCGAGGGGCTCTCGAGTCTCCTCCAGCTCTTTGACAGCCTGACCACCGGGGGTCTCCGTAGTTAGCTCCCACTCTAGTCTGTCACCCATTGGAGAGCAGGGACCAGAGAGGTAACACGATCTGCCCAGGGTCACACAGCGGGGAGAGGCCCGCACTGGGTTCAGTCCTGCACGCTTGCCCGCTCCATCGGCCGCCTCCTAGTGTGACCACTGGCGTTCTTTGCAGATCCAGGAGATCCAGCAGGGCCTGCAGGAACATCTTAAGCAGGTGAATGGGTAACAGGAGCTTGGCGGGGCGGGGGGCGCTGCCCCTTCTTGCAAGGCAAGAGAAAGGGGAGAGAGGGAGGAGGGAGGGGCCCAGTGGACTTCAGGGGAGGTTGGGCTTCCCCCTGTCCCCTAGTGGTGAGAGGACTGGGGGCAGAGAGGGGGCAGGCCCTGAAGTGGGACCCCTGGGTATCGGGCGCCCTGAATCTCAAGACAGCACCTCCTGTCCTGGGCCTCTCCCTCCGGGCCTGCTCTCTGACCCCCGCGTGGCCGCAGGAGGCCGAGGCCCTGTCAGCAGGGTGCCGGTCAGTGGCCTTGGCGAGGAAGGGGCCGCTGTGTGCCAGGGGCGGCCGGATGCGGTGTCCGTGTGTGTGAGTTCTCGAGGGCGGGCCAGCACAGGCCCAGCCCCCCCGGGGCACCTGGCCCAGGCTGAAGCGCGGCTTCCACCCCCTCCCCTCCGCCACCTGGCCCCTTTCTCCTGGACGCTGGCAGGGCTTTCCGCCTGTGCCAGATGCGACTGGCGGAGGGCCAGGCCCTGCCTGCTACTTAGCAGGGCCTGGGGCGAGTCGCTCGGGGAGCAGGGAAAGACAGGTCCAGAGGGGGCTCTCAGGGGCCAGGAAACAGCCAGAACATGGCTATTCATTCAACAGGTATTTATCCGTCACCTCCTTGCCAAGTGCCGTTGTAGGCGTCAGGGAAATAGCAGAAGAGAGCACAGGCAGACCACTGCCCTCGGGGTGAGAGGAGCCTGGTAAACAGACGTGTCCAATGGTGGAGGCTGAGCAAGACGTTGTGGGTGGGATCGCGCAGCACCCAGGGGGTGTGTTGGGGTGGGGGTCAAGGTGGGAGCGTGTTACCGCTCTGGACAGTCAGGGAAGACTGGCAGGGAAGGTACCATTTGGACAAACTCCTGAAGGATATCGAAGGGGGAGGGCAGGGTCTGGAATGAGGAGTAGGCCAGCGGGCACAGCCAGTGCAAAGGCCCTGGGGCAGGACTGTGCCTGGCGTGCTGGAGGAACAGGGACGCGGTCCGTGTGTCTGGAGCTGAGTAAGCCAGGGAGGGAGGGCAGAGGGGCGGCGGAGAGGGGATGCGGACCGCGGGGAAGACGGGGTTTTGTGTCTCGGGGAGGGACCAGCCCTGAAGGGCCGTGGACAGGGGAGGGGCGGGGCCTAGCGCAGGCGCTCCCCGGCGCCCTCTGGTGGCCGCTCTGGGGAGGACGGACCCTTGGGAGCCCGGCCGGGGGTTGGGGTCCAGTTAGGGCTGTCCGGTGTGGGAGGCTGGTCGCTGCGAACATCTGGTGGCGAGAAGCAGGCACAGCGGGGATGTGTCTGGAGGAGGAAGTTCACAGCATGAGAGGCGCTGAGGAGGATCCCGAAGGATCCACCCCAAGTGCCCTTCCCTCCGCAGATGCCCCAGGTGACCACCCCCATCTCCCCTTGTTTCCAGTCGCTCCGCTTCCAGCCTCCTCGCTGCACGTTTAAAATCCCGAGCCACCCGCAGCAGGGCACCTGGCCCAGGCTGAAGCGCGGCTTCACCCTCCTCCGCCACCTGGCCCCTTTCTCCTGGACGCTGGCAGGGCTTTCCGCCTGTGCCAGATGCGACTGGCGGAGGCCAGGCCCTGCCTGCTACTTAGCAGGGCCTGGGGCGAGTCGCTCGGGGAGCAGGGAAAGACAGGTCCAGAGGGGGCTCTCAGGGGCCAGGAAACAGCCAGAACATGGCTATTCATTCAACAGGTATTTATCCGTCACCTCCTTGCCAAGTGCCGTTGTAGGCGTCAGGGAAATAGCAGAAGAGAGCACAGGCAGACCACTGCCCTCGGGGTGAGAGGAGCCTGGTAAACAGACGTGTCCAATGGTGGAGGCTGAGCAAGACGTTGTGGGTGGGATCGCGCAGCACCCAGGGGGTGTGTTGGGGTGGGGGTCAAGGTGGGAGCGTGTTACCGCTCTGGACAGTCAGGGAAGACTGGCAGGGAAGGTACCATTTGGACAAACTCCTGAAGGATATCGAAGGGGGAGGGCAGGGTCTGGAATGAGGAGTAGGCCAGCGGGCACAGCCAGTGCAAAGGCCCTGGGGCAGGACTGTGCCTGGCGTGCTGGAGGAACAGGGACGCGGTCCGTGTGTCTGGAGCTGAGTAAGCCAGGGAGGGAGGGCAGAGGGGCGGCGGAGAGGGGATGCGGACCGCGGGGAAGACGGGGTTTTGTGTCTCGGGGAGGGACCAGCCCTGAAGGGCCGTGGACAGGGGAGGGGCGGGGCCTAGCGCAGGCGCTCCCCGGCGCCCTCTGGTGGCCGCTCTGGGGAGGACGGACCCTTGGGAGCCCGGCCGGGGGTTGGGGTCCAGTTAGGGCTGTCCGGTGTGGGAGGCTGGTCGCTGCGAACATCTGGTGGCGAGAAGCAGGCACAGCGGGGATGTGTCTGGAGGAGGAAGTTCACAGCATGAGAGGCGCTGAGGAGGATCCCGAAGGATCCACCCCAAGTGCCCTTCCCTCCGCAGATGCCCCAGGTGACCACCCCCATCTCCCCTTGTTTCCAGTCGCTCCGCTTCCAGCCTCCTCGCTGCACGTTTAAAATCCCGAGCCACCCGCAGCGGCCGCCCCCCTGCTCCCCGGCCCATCGGTGCTCCCCAGGGAGGGCCTGTGCGCAGGCAGGAGGGAGCCGCGCTTTTCATGCTGAGTGCATTAAAGTGCCAGTAAATTGCGCATTAACGAGCCAGGGCGAACTGGGGAAGGCTCCCCTGGGCCTTGTGCTGCGGGGAGGCCCAGCTGGGGAATCCATCACCGGCTGCCTAGGAGGCAGCCGCCTGGCGCTCCGAGGGGCGCAGGGAGGGGTCCTCGTCCCAGCCTCTCCCTCCGCCAGCCAGTCTGCCCCGCTGACAGGCAGCAGGTAGGACCAGGCTGTGAGTGGGGACAGGTGGACACTGCCCGGCTGCCGCATCTCCTGACTCTGGAAAGCTGGCTCTGACGCTCTGAGCCTCGCTTTTCTCATCTGCAGAATGGGACCCCAGTGGTACCCATTCAACAGAACCGAGAGCCGCAGATGGGGTTCATGTCACATTCCTGAACGGTTATTTCTTCCGTGGATCAGAGCATTTCCCCAGGATTTCGGAATTCACCCTGGGCCAGACAGCCTCTAGGCACCCACCGTGGGGGCGGGGTGCGCACACAGGAGGCCGATGGGCACGGCCTCCAAAGCCACAGGCCAAAGATGCATGCCCTGCTCCGCAGTAGCCTTGGAACACGCGTGGCTGTTTCCGTCCACATGCCGAGGGCGGGTCTAGAACATCCCTAATATCATAGCTGCGCGTGGCCTGTTCTCCGGAGCCTCTCACCGGGGCAGGAAGGTGGGTCTCCACAGCGAATTCCCGGCCGTGCCGCAGGGGCCCCGGCGTGGTCAGTGCCCTCGGCCACAGGCGGGCACGTTGCAGGAGCCGCTGCCCTGGGTCCTTCTTGTTTACTCGGCTGCACCGGATCCGAGTTCCCTGACCCGGGATTGAACCTGTGACCACCGAACCGGCAGGACGGTCCCTGCATTTTTAATTCTCCTTCACTCTGTGTTTAGACGCCTGCGGCCGGCAGCCGCTGCGCAGGGCAGCCCAGGAGGGAGGGGCTACAGACGATGCTAGTGGTGGGGCCCGAAGAGCTTTCGGGAGACACGCAGTAGGCCCTGCCCACAGGAGGGAGCCGGTCCTCACCGACAGATGAGCCGCCTGCTGGGAGGGAGAAAGAGAACGTTCAGGGGGCCTTTCGTGACCACAGAGACCGTTGAGGTCAGCCTGGAATCGGTAGCCAGCACGTGGCTCGACTTTATCTTTGTCAATATTCAAGGGAGGTGGTGTGCCCCGTTTCGCACGCGAAGAGACTGGCTTGTTGGAAAAGGTTTGCACCCAAGGTTTCTTTCTCTTTATTTGTCTGCGCCAGGTCCTGGGCGCAGCGTGCAGGCTCTTCGTGTCGGTTGCAGCGTGCTGGATCTTGACCTTCAGCACTCGGTCTCTTAGTTGGAACACGCGGGGTCGAGTTCCCTGACCAGGGATTGAACCCGGGCCCCCTGCGTTGGGAGCCTGGCGTCTTAGCCACTGGACCACCAGGGACACCTCCGGGGCTGTCCTTCAATGAAGCTTTTTCTCTCCAGGCAGAAACCTTCCTGCAGATGGTGGAGGCCTGCAGCCAGTCCCTGGACGCTCCGCTGGGGGAGGCAGGGGCCGGGTCCTCAGGGGCCGGGCTCGGGGCTCCCTCACGCTGCTCACACAGGACCCCGCCCTGTGGAGGTCAGGTGGACCTCTGCAGGTCCCTTGGTCTGAACGGAACTCCCATTCTCAGGGGCAGGAGAGCCAGGAGCCATGCCCACCACACTTGGGTGTGAAGATGCTTCCCGAGGACACTTCGGGTAACTCCCGGGGAAGGAGGGCAGCCTGCCTGGTGGAGGGGTCACGCCTGCCTCTGACTCACTCTCGTCCCTCGCTGCCCAGTGGTCCTGCCCCCGACGCCCTCCGCCAGCTCCTCTGAGGGCTCCCGAGAGGGAAGCCGAGGCCTGGGTGCTTTAGGACAGGGGGCGTTTTCCCACGTGGCCCAGGTAAGACCTCACACCCCGCACAGGCTGGCGGGGGCAGGGGCTGAGGCACGAGGGGGATGTGGCTCAGGCGTGACCTCATCCATCCACAGGAGCTGGCTGGGAAAAGCAATCCATTTCTGAAGCCCATGTAAGTATGTCCCAACCTGGGGTCTGCGGCTAGAGGAGCCCAGATGAGGGGGTGGCAAGGGTTCCTGGAGGAAGGGGCAAAACAGTTAAGGCCTTGAAGGATGAGTAGGAGTTTGCTGCAATAGGGCGAAGCATTCCGGGCAGAGGGGAGCAGTGTTCAGTTACAGGGGATGGACACGACTTAGAGGCATGTGTGGAGGTCTTCGGGGAATGCAGAGTGAGGCTTGAGAGAACCCCCCAGTCCAGCGGAGGAACGAAGCCCCCCTGGAGCTTGGTAGGCGCCCTGCTCCAGGTGGAGAGCCTCACAGGCAGACCGTGACCCTGGGGCCTCCTCTCTCGAGATGCTGGGACCCCGCGGACTTTGACAACACGTGGACCAAGCCTGGCGCCTTGCCCTGGCAGTCCAGGAAGGTGGCCGTGCCCCACAGGGTGGAGCAGGTGGGGAGGCTCGACCACGGGGAGCCTGTGCTGGCCGCGGCCATCAGCGACTTCTCGCGGCACGCCTTCACCTGCGGCAGGACCGGCGTCCTTCAATGAAGGCAGAAACCTTCCTGCAGATGGTGGAGGCCTGCAGCCAGTCCTGGCGCTCCGCTGGGGAGGCAGGTGCCGGGTCCTCAGGGGCCGGGCTGGGCTCCCTCACGCTGCTCACACAGGACCCCGCCCTGTGGAGGTCAGGTGGACCTCTGCAGGTCCCTTGGTCTGAACGGAACTCCCATTCTCAGGGGCAGGAGAGCCAGGAGCCATGCCCACCACACTTGGGTGTGAAGATGCTTCCCGAGGACACTTCGGGTAACTCCCGGGGAAGGAGGGCAGCCTGCCTGGTGGAGGGGTCACGCCTGCCTCTGACTCACTCTCGTCCCTCGCTGCCCAGTGGTCCTGCCCCCGACGCCCTCCGCCAGCTCCTCTGAGGGCTCCCGAGAGGGAAGCCGAGGCCTGGGTGCTTTAGGACAGGGGGCGTTTTCCCACGTGGCCCAGGTAAGACCTCACACCCCGCACAGGCTGGCGGGGGCAGGGGCTGAGGCACGAGGGGGATGTGGCTCAGGCGTGACCTCATCCATCCACAGGAGCTGGCTGGGAAAAGCAATCCATTTCTGAAGCCCATGTAAGTATGTCCCAACCTGGGGTCTGCGGCTAGAGGAGCCCAGATGAGGGGGTGGCAAGGGTTCCTGGAGGAAGGGGCAAAACAGTTAAGGCCTTGAAGGATGAGTAGGAGTTTGCTGCAATAGGGCGAAGCATTCCGGGCAGAGGGGAGCAGTGTTCAGTTACAGGGGATGGACACGACTTAGAGGCATGTGTGGAGGTCTTCGGGGAATGCAGAGTGAGGCTTGAGAGAACCCCCCAGTCCAGCGGAGGAACGAAGCCCCCCTGGAGCTTGGTAGGCGCCCTGCTCCAGGTGGAGAGCCTCACAGGCAGACCGTGACCCTGGGGCCTCCTCTCTCGAGATGCTGGGACCCCGCGGACTTTGACAACACGTGGACCAAGCCTGGCGCCTTGCCCTGGCAGTCCAGGAAGGTGGCCGTGCCCCACAGGGTGGAGCAGGTGGGGAGGCTCGACCACGGGGAGCCTGTGCTGGCCGCGGCCATCAGCGACTTCTCGCGGCACGCCTTCACCTGCGGCAGGACCGGCGTCAAGGTGTGGAGCCTGGTGGGCCGGGTGACGGAGGCTAGGCTTCCAGAGAGCCACCTGCGGGTACAGGTGAGGGCGGGGCCGGCTCGGGGGCGGGGCGGGGCCGGCTGGGGGCGGGGCGGGGCTTCTTGAAGAGCCCCGCCCCCTACGGGGGAGGCCGCTCACTTCGCCCTCAGCCCACCCCAGACCCAGGGCGCCTACCTGCGCACCTGCCTGCTGTTCGCGAACAGCACAGCCCTGCTGACGGGCGGCCACAACCTGCCTGGCGTGAGCCTGTGGGACCTGACAGCACCCTCGCTGCACGTGAGAGCCGAGCTGCCCTGCGCCGGCCTCTCCTGCCAGGCCCTGGCCGCCAACCCCGAGGACAGCCTGGCTTTGGCCAGCTTCACGGACGGCAGGGTCAGGATTTGGGACCTGCGGAATCAGGCGGCGGTCAGGTGGGGCTCGGCTTCTGGCCTCGGCCTCGGAACAGGCCTTCTCGAGGCCAAATCCCCTTCCTGTGGGAACTCTCACGCTCGAGCGTTGAAGACCCCGGTTCACGTCGGGGCTGGGGTGTTTTGCTGGAAGCACGGTCGTGGCTCCGTCTCATCTGCCTTGGTTTCCCCATCTGTCACCTGTGGCTATGATTGGGCGGGTGGTGTCCCAGGGGGCCCCGAGCTTTGCGTCTCAGCCCTGGCCTCCCTCCCGATGCCTCCTGGCCAGGGACCTGCCAGGCCATCTGAACGGCGCCAGGACCATGGCTGTTAAAGACCAGCACGTCTGGACGGGGGGTCTGGACGCCTGCCTGCGGTGCTGGGACCTGAGGGCCCCCGGAGAGCCCCGGGAATACCAGTTTGAGTCTCAGGTGTGCAGCTGGGATGTGGCCTGCTTGGCCAGGGAGCGGCCGGGCTGTGAACTGAGGGAGGCGGTCGCTGGAGAGAGCGGGAGCGGGACGTGCCAGAGAGGGGTCCGTGGCTACATCAAGAGGAGAAGGGGAAACAGGATGAGAGGGTTGGATGGCCTCACCGACTCCAGGCACAGGAGTTTGAGCAAACTCCGGGAGGTGGCGAAGGACAGGGAAGCCTGGCGGGCTGCCGTCCGTGGGGTCCCAGAGTCGATCGTGAACAGCCACAGTCCCTGTTGCCCGGACACCACCGGATGCTTTTGTACTGTGTCAGGGGATCCTATTCTCATTGAATCTCTGTAAAAATCTAGTTAAGGCAGAGAGGACCACACCCATTTTGCAGATGAGCCAACCGAGGTTGCAGATATGAAGTTGCTTGTTGGGTTCTCTCGGCCAGGAAGCGGGCAGGCAGCCCACCCCTGAGGTGGGTCCCTGCACCTCTCGGCCAGGCCGGGACCTGACCAGGGTTTTCCCTGCTGCCTTCCCCCCAGATAACAAGCCTGGCCCCCAGTCCCCAGGAGGACTGGGTGCTGGTGGGCACGGCCAGCGGCCAGCAGTGGCTGCAGCCCAGCCTTGGGGGCCAGAAGTGTCCGGTGGGGTGTAAGGACGGCACGATCCTCGGTCTCAAGTTCTCCCCACTGGGTGAGCGGCCAGGAGGGGGCTGGGGCGTCGCCCGCGGTCCCCAGCCTCCCCCGGGGCTCTGCCTCGTCCAGACCCATCCCACCCAGCCCTCTTTCCTTTTTTATACACGTATTTATTTGGCTGCCCGGGTCTTAGTTGTGGCAGGAGCTTAGTCCCAGCGTGCGGCATCTAGTTCCCTGACCAAGGCTTGAACTCCGGCCCCGTGCATCGGGGACACAGAGTCTTAGCCACCAGGCCATCAGGGAAGTCCCTCACCCTGTCCCTTCTGACCCTTCTTGACCCTCCCCCACGCCGCCCAGCAGCAGGACCTGCCCTGAGCGATGCTCTCTGCACAGGCTCACTCAGGGAGGCGAGGGGCTCCATCTCCCCGATCCCAGGGTCTGGCCCCTGGCGGCCAGCGCTCCTGTGACCCGAGCCCCCGCTGCCTCCTCCCAGGTCGGTGGTGGGTGAGCGTGGGGACAGACAACCTGGTCAGCATCTTCAGCATGCCCGCGGGGACCAAGGTGGTCCAGGTACGGGGGGGAGCTCAGGGGCTGAGGGTCCCCCAAAGGGACCACATCTGAAGGGCTGGGCAGGCATCAGAGGCCCAGATGGGTGAGCCCCTCGCTTTGCGCCCGCGCCCTCCCAGGTGCCCGAGAGGTCCTCCGTCATGTGTTGCGACGTGTCCCCCAGCAGCCACCTGGTCGTCACGGGGTCCAGGGAGCACGCCTCGGTGTACCAGCTCTCATACTGAGGGCTCGCCCGGGGGTGGGCTCCACGAGGGGGGATCCTCGTTACCTGCAATAAAGCAACTGGAAAAGCACAGGTCCAGCGCTGCGTCCTGGCGCCTCTCGGCGGGTTGGAGGGCCGTCGTCCAGCCCGGGCCTCCGGGGTCTGAGAGTCGGGTTGGAGCCACTGACCGCAGCCGTCCACAGCACTGGGCGGGGAGCCTCCCCACCCCGCCTTTTCTTTTTTCCGGGACCGGGGACAGGACCCGCGTCCTGCCGTGGAGGCGTGGCGTCTCACCCACTGGGCGACAGGGAGGTCCCTGGAGCCCCTCGTCCGGCTCCACCCTCTGAGCTCCTGGGGGACGCTCCGGCCCCGCCTGCACACGCCCGAGGGCTGGTCCTCAGGCCTTCCCGAGACACCTGCACCCCTTAGACCAGGACTTCTCGCCCCCCAGGGCTGAGTCTAGGCCCCAGGGGACAGCGGGCCATGTCTGGGGGCATCGGTGGTCGTCGCGAGTGGGGTGCTGCTGGTATTGAGTGGGCGGGACGCCCACGGCGCCTGGCACGGCGCCACAACCAAGAACGAGGCAGCCCGGTGTGGGCCGTCGAGGACAGGCTGGTCTGGGGGGCTGCTCCTGCTGGCCAGCCCCCTCCCGCCCCATCAGGAAGGCTCTGAAATTGCCGCGTGCTCGCCCCGGGCTTCTGGGACGAGCTGCGTCCCGGGGGCGTCCCCGGCTCCCCAACTGAGACAGGAGGCAGCAGCGATCCACACGTTTATTTCCCCCGAGTTTCTCCGTGCCTCCGGCCCCCACCCCGCAGGGAGGGCGCGAGGGGTCCGCCAGAGCTCCGGGGAGGCCTGGGGCTGGGGGTGGGACGGGGGTCCGGAATGGCCCTCGCCCGGGGCGCCGCTGGCGGGGCCTCAGTAGACCACCTCGTACACGGTGGCCTTCTTGTCCCCGGAGCCCGTCACGATGTACTTGTTGTTCCCGGAGATGTCGCAGCTCAGCACCGAGGAGGACTCCTTGGACTGCGGACAGGAGCGGGAGCAGGGAGAGTGAGGCCGAGGCCCGCTCGGTCTGGCCCGTGCTCCTGGCCGCCTGCACGTGTGGAGGAAGAGCCCAGGCCGCCGGGGCCGCGCCTGGCCCCCAGGGTGAGCCTCCGGTCCAGGCTGGGCGGAGGCAGGACGCAGGGGGGCCCGGCGCGGGAGCCGAGCCGGGAGGAGGGGAGGAGGGGCAGCTCTTCCAGAGGACCGGCCGCTGGAGCCGAGGCTCCGGGCGGCCACGCTGCTGCTGGGAAGAGGGACCTCGCTTCTCTGGAACGCGAGAGCCGCCCCTCCCTGGCAAGCTCAGAGAGGGTGTGCACGCAGCACAGCAGAGGGCTAAGCCCACGGCAGGTGACCTCCGTCAGCTCTCTGCAAACTTACCATTTTTTGGCCACACAGCTTGGGGGATCCTCGTTCCCTGACCAAGGCCTGAACCCAGGCCCTGGGAAGCGAGGCCCCAGAGTCCTAGCCCCTGGACCGCCACGGGACGTCCCTCGGCAAAGTTTTCCCGAAAAGGGGGCGATGGTAAATTTTCAGGCTTTGACCTGAGAGCTCCTTTAACTGCAAATGAGTTCTGGCCGGTTAGGATAAAGGCCACGCCGGTCAGCATTCCACCATCTACTGTTGTGCATTTTTACGACCCTTTAAAAAAGTAAAGGCCATTCCGCATCGAGCAGGACGGCCCTAGGGAAGAGGCCAGAAGCCGCCTCCACCGCTGCCGGACGGAACATTTGGGAAACAGTCCGGCAGTTCCTCTAAAGCTTAAACAGCTATCGGCAATGCCACTCCAAGATATCTGCCCCGGAAAAACGAGAACGGGCCGCGACGCGCGCGCTTTGCCTGAACGCTCCCAGCAGCCCCGGAGGTGGAAACGGCGCTGGGATCCGCCGACGGGCGTCGGTGCACGCGGCGCGGCCCGTCCTTGAAAAGGAAGGGGGCTCTGCCACCCGGCACCGCGTGGACGGACCTGGGCACAGGAGACTCGGAGACAGAAGCAGACCCAGGACAATAAACCTCGTGGGATCCCACTCCTAGGACTGGGTCACCAGATCCCAGAGGCCGGAAGTAGGCGGTGGGTGGGGCCGGGGGCTGCGGGAGGGCCCGGGGCGTTCGTGTATCCCGGGGACAGAGTTTCTGTTTGGGAAGATGAGAAAGTTCTGGAAATGCTAGTGGGGCTGGCTGCTTAATGTGAATAGGCTTAATGCCGCTAAGCTGTAGGCTTCAAATGGCTGAGATGGTGAATTTTATACGGACATATCACAATTAATAACAAACAGGTTGTGCACAGATGTGGCCTTCCAGCTAACCGCTTGTGTTAGCGGCCCGAGGCTGGGGGCGGCGCTCGGCTATTCAACTCCCATCCCTCGGTGGGTCCCGGGGCCCCTGGCGTCCTTCGGGGGGGGGGCAGGGACCCCGACATGAAGTACCTGGAAGATGCTGGCTCCGTATGGGGTCCTCCAGGCATTGAGCAGGTTGTCCTTCCCCGTGCTCACGAACCATCGACCTGCCGGAGGAGGGCCGGAGTTCAGGAGCAGGGCGGACCGGAGGAAGCCAGGGCTGCGGGCAGTGGGCAGAGCCTGGGCAGCCGGGTCCGGCCTCTCTCCTCTTCTGTACCTCTCCCCTCCTCTGGGGGACAGGGGGCCCTTTGCTGAGGCTCCAGCCTTCTCCCCAAGTTCCAGGTGGGGAAGGCAAAGTCCCCCAGGGTCCCAGCTGGTCTTCAAGAAGGGGACCCCCAGGGAAGGTTGCCAGATAATGACAGGGCACCCAGGGAATCCCCTTGGTCCAGTGGTTAGGGCTCTGTGCTTTGACTGCTGAGGGCCCAGGTTCAATCCCTGGTCGGGGAAGTAAGATCCCAAAGCCACGGAGCACAGCCAGAGCGGGGTGGGGAAAGCAAACCAGAAACAAAAACCAGGGTGCTCGGGTCCTCCGGAGCCTCAGACCAGCCGCACGTCATTGCTAGTCCTGGTGGAGCCCAAATAATTCATTATCTAGTCTTTAAAAACATTTATTTATTTGGCTACCCCGGGTCTTAGCCGCATCACGTGGGATCTAGTTTCCCTGACCACGAACCCCTGTACTGGGGGCGTGGAGTCTTAGCCACTGGACCACCAGGGAAGTCCCGCTGCTTGTTTTTAAGTATTTGTAAGTTCCATGAAATACTTGGGATATAGCAATACTAAAAAAAAAAAAAATCGTGTAAGTATATCCCATGCACTATTTCAGATATATCTGCACTAGTTACTTCATAGAATAAACATGTCCCATGCATTTTGGGGGCCTGCGTATGCTAATGAATGATGCTCTGTTTATAAATCTATCCCACACAATGCTCGCAACAGGCGCAGCCTCCAGCCTTTTCGCGCCAGGGACAGGTTTCATGGAAGCATTTTTCCACGGACCAGGTGTGGGGCATGTTTCCCCGGCGGTCTAGCTCCGGGGAGGCCGAGGACCTCTGCAGAGTGCGTCCCCTGCGGGACGCGGGACATACACGAAGGCACGATCTGTCACTTATATCTAGGGTCCTCCTGGTCCTGGTCTGAGGGGGGCTGGGTTCTGTGCTTTGGCAGCCCCGCCCAGCGCCCCGGCCCCGCCCAGCGGCCCCGCCCCGCCCAGCGCCGCGGCCCCGCCCCGCCCAGCGCCCCGGCCCCGCCCAGCGCCCCGGCCCCGCCCAGCGCGGCAGACGCACCGCAGGAGGCGAACTTGAGGGAGAGCACGCAGCTCTCGTGGAGGTGCAGCTGGTACTTCTCGGGCTTCCGGACGTGCAGGATCTCCACGTTGCTGCTCTCCATGCCGACGGCCAGCCAGTCCTGGTTGGGGCAGTGGCCCAGGGAGAAAATCTAGGGGTGAAGAGAGCAGATGAGGAGCCCCTTGGCACGGAGGGGGGATGCCCAGAGCTGGGGCCCAGGGGAGGGAGGGGCAGTCCAAGGCGCAGCCGCTGCAGCTCCCGCGTGGAGAGGCAGCTGGCCCCGGGCCTGGAGCCGAGCGCAGCAAGCAACTGCGTGTCGAATCATTAATATTAATCAGAATTACATGGAGCCCCGGGGCCTCACATCCATTATCTTCTCTGAACGCACAGCAGCTCTGGGAGGGAGGGAGGGAGGGGGCAGAGCCGGCGAGGAGGACCTTAGCTCCCCCGGAGCAGATGGCGGAAGGGAAGCTGGGGCCACATCCAGCTCAAGGTCACAGAGCAAGTCCGAGGAAGGCCAGGCCTCCCAACTCCCAGCCGGGAGCGTTCCCACGTGACTGTACCTCTTTTCCTTTGCTTTGGAAGGACCCAGCGGCCTCATCGGTCTGTGCCCCACCCCAAGCGCAGCACAGAGAGCCGTTAGGCCCTCTTACGTCCTAAGCTTTCTAGTGAACGAGACCCGTGTGGACAGAACCACAGGTCCACAGCAGAGAGAAGACTGGAAGCGTTCGTGTGTTCCTGGCCACAGAGGAATGCTGTGGACAAAGACGGGGGCGCCTGGAGGGGCGGGAGACGTCCACCATGGGGTGACCAGAGGTGATGCTACCCATCTGAGTGCCAGGGACAGGGATGGGCAGCTGTATCCACCTGCCTGCCTGAGGTCCCTGCGAAAGGAGGCTTCACGCTCGAGAGAAGAGAAGGTGAAAAAGAAGAGTCTGAAAGCTAGTTCCCAGCATGCTTGACGGAGGGGGCAAACGGAAGGGGGGTTTTGAGAGATGAGTAGGAGTTTACTAGCTGGAAGAAGGAATGGAAAGGCATGTCAACCAGAGGGAAGAGTAAGCGGGAGGCGTCACAGGGCACGGTGTGTGTGTCAGCCCAGAGCACAGGGGCCGTAAACACACACCAAGGCGCTCCCCACCTGCCTCCACGGCAACGAGACAAGATGTGGCTCCAGGACACCTGGAGGCCTGTCCCTGACTATCTGCTCAGCCCCGGGGAGCCCGGTGCAGCCCCTGCACCACATCCTTCAGTCTGGCCTTCTCAGCACCCGACAGAGCGCGCTCTGTGTCCGGCGCCTACGTCAGCTCCTCTCCGTCCCCGGGGGTCGGCAAAGCCCCTTGTGAGTCCTGGGGTGGGCGTGGGGGTCAGGAGCTCTCAGTAGGGCCAGGAGGCAGAAGGCTGGGAGGAACCAGCGGCCCAGGAAGAGCGACAGGAAAGGGAATGGCGTGGCAAGATCCTCGGGGAAGACGGCCTGAGGGTCTGAGTGGCCCCACTGTTGATAGGCATCACCTCCTCCACGGCAGGTGTCTGTCTTTGAAGGATTAGAGAGAAAAGCCTGCGGGTCTGTCCCAAGGACAGGAAGGGTGGACAGAGCGCGCAGGTGTTGGGTCCTCAGGGGCCTCCGGACGCCTCGGGGGGTGGGGGGTTCCTGGAGCCCGCGCCCCGCGTCTGCCAGACCCCGAGCGGCACCTGGGAGCTGAAGTCGTGCTGCTGCAGCTGGCGGCCCTCCCGCAGGTCCCAGCAGCGCACGGTGTTGTCCAGGCCGCCCGTCCAGAGCCGAGTGCCGTAGTCAGAAATGTCGATGCAGCTGGCCCCGTCTGTGTGGCCCTGGAACTGCCTGGAGAGAGGAGGGCCGGGTCGGTCCTGGAGGCGGTGCTGCTCCACGTCCTCTCCCCCGGCCCCCAAGGACGCGGGCAGGGGCCTGTCCGAGGTCCCGGGGCCCCGGGCACCCACCTGACCATGGTCTGGTTCTGCAGGTCCCAGACCACGATGTTGCCATCGCTGCAGCAGGAAAAGCAGACCTTGGCGTCCGGGCTGACGGCCAGGGCGTAGCAGGCGGGCGCCGAGGAGGTCAGCTCCGCCTTGATGCGTGGGGTGGGCGTGGCCAGGTCCCAGATGGACAAGGTGCTGGCCTCGCCGCCCACAATCAGACTCCGGCCGTCAGGCAGCAACTTGCAGGAGCGAATGTAGTTTTCCCTGTTCTGGGAGGGGAGAGAGGACCGGGCTGGAAGGGGACCCCCCGCCAGGCCTGCAGAAGCCCCGCCAAGGAAACCGCCCCACTGGCCTATAAGCTCCGCCCCTCTGACGCCCCATCCCAGTCGGGCTATAAACTGTGCCCCGCTGGCCTATCATCTCCACCCGTGGGTGCCCTGAGAGCGCTGACCCAACCCGGCCAAAGCCCCACCCTTGGCGGCCTATAAACTCCTCGTTGGCCTATAGTCCCAGATGACCTAGAAGCCCCGCCTCTCTGACGGCCAGGGCCCCGCCCACCGGCAGGCCCCGCCCATGTACCGGCAGCCCTACCCTTGTCCACAGGCCCCGCCCCGTGCTTGCAGGCCCCGCCCAGGTGTCCATAGGCCCCGCCCCACGCTCACCAGGCAGTCCAGCTGGGCCACCGGCGTCTTGGCGCCCGGCTGGCCCACGTCCCACACCTTCACGCAGCCCTTGCCGCCCGTGTACACGTGCTGCGTGGAGCCGCTGATGGTGACCGCGCAGACCACCTCGCCATGCGCCAGCGTGTGCACCTGCCGCGCGAGCCGCGGGATGCCCGCGCCCACCAGCGCGTCCGACGGGAAGGGCACCGGCTGCATCTGCCCGTCCGCTGACACGTGGAAGGAGTAGGCCCTGGACGGGAGGTGGGGCGTGATGCCCGAGGGGCCGGGACCCTCCTTACCCTCACCCCCCGGGCGGGGCGGGCCTTCCCCTGCCCGTGCACCCTCGCGTCGAGGGACGGGCCCGGGATCCACGGTGGCGTGGCACGGTCCGCGTGACACAGCAGCGGAGTGGCCGGCTGTGGCCTGGCGCGTGGGAAGCAAGCGCCTGGTAATGTCAGTGGAAGGGCAGGTCCAGGAGGATGCCCTGCACGCCCAGAGAAGGCAGTCCTGTAGCAGCCCGTGCGGCCAGTGCAACGTAAAGGAACTAACAACTTCAGCTCCTCCGGCGCAGTGACCACATTTGAAGTACGCAAGAGCCACAGATGGCTGATGGCATCAGACTGGACAGCCCCGAGTCTCGGGCCTCCCTGTCATGCCAGAAAGTTCTACTGACGTTGGGCAGGTCACGCTCTGGGGCGGGGGCGTTGCCGGGGGCGGAGCAGCGTCCTCGGGTCCCACCCCCTAGAGGCTAGAAGCACTGGGGTGTGACGAGCAAACGCGCCACCGGGTGTCCCGGGGAAGGCGCGGCCCCAAGCCCACCCCCTGCTGAGAACCCGTCTAGATGTCTAGCCTGTCAGGCGTCTCTCTGTCCAGACAGCAAGGCTAGCAGCCCCAGTGTCTCCCAGAAGGGACTTCCACGCCAGGTGGGGGAGCCCGGCCCCCACCCCACAATGTGGGCGCCTCCGGTACTCACGGCTTTCCCCCAGGGATGGCGGGCAGGGAGGACGAGATGGAAGAGCCCCGGAGATGTGGGTGAGACTCAAATGCCATCTGCCAAGACGCCAGCCAGGGTGTCACGGGGAGGGCTCGACCCACGGCCGCCCCCCACCCCGACCTCCCGCTCACCTGCCGCGTGCCCGCCCCCCCCTGTTATCAGAGGACACCCCCACCCCGCCATCTGTGCATCAGCCCTCCCGGCCGTGCCCTCTTCCCTACCCATCCTACAGACGGGAAGGGAAGGCTCTCACAAGAGGGAGCCCCACAGCTCTGGCGGATCCCCCCCCTCCGGCGGAAGGGCACCGGCTGCATCTGCCCATCCGCTGACACGTGGAAGGAGTAGGCCCTGGCGGGAGGTGGGCGTGATGCCCGAGGGGCCGGGACCCTCCTTACCCTCACCCCCCGGGCGGGGCGGGCCTTCCCCTGCCCGTGCACCCTCGCGTCGAGGGACGGGCCCGGGATCCACGGTGGCGTGGCACGGTCCGCGTGACACAGCAGCGGAGTGGCCGGCTGTGGCCTGGCGCGTGGGAAGCAAGCGCCTGGTAATGTCAGTGGAAGGGCAGGTCCAGGAGGATGCCCTGCACGCCCAGAGAAGGCAGTCCTGTAGCAGCCCGTGCGGCCAGTGCAACGTAAAGGAACTAACAACTTCAGCTCCTCCGGCGCAGTGACCACATTTGAAGTACGCAAGAGCCACAGATGGCTGATGGCATCAGACTGGACAGCCCCGAGTCTCGGGCCTCCCTGTCATGCCAGAAAGTTCTACTGACGTTGGGCAGGTCACGCTCTGGGGCGGGGGCGTTGCCGGGGGCGGAGCAGCGTCCTCGGGTCCCACCCCCTAGAGGCTAGAAGCACTGGGGTGTGACGAGCAAACGCGCCACCAGGTGTCCCGGGGAAGGCGCGGCCCCAAGCCCACCCCCTGCTGAGAACCCGTCTAGATGTCTAGCCTGTCAGGCGTCTCTCTGTCCAGACAGCAAGGCTAGCAGCCCCAGTGTCTCCCAGAAGGGACTTCCACGCCAGGTGGGGGAGCCCGGCCCCCACCCCACAATGTGGGCGCCTCCGGTACTCACGGCTTTCCCCCAGGGATGGCGGGCAGGGAGGACGAGATGGAAGAGCCCCGGAGATGTGGGTGAGACTCAAATGCCATCTGCCAAGACGCCAGCCAGGGTGTCACGGGGAGGGCTCGACCCACGGCCGCCCCCCACCCCGACCTCCCGCTCACCTGCCGCGTGCCCGCCCCCCCCTGTTATCAGAGGACACCCCCACCCCGCCATCTGTGCATCAGCCCTCCCGGCCGTGCCCTCTTCCCTACCCATCCTACAGACGGGAAGGGAAGGCTCTCACAAGAGGGAGCCCCACAGCTCTGGCTGGGGAATTCCAGGGCCCCAGAATGGGAAAGACCCTGAGGAGTCTCCGGGCCAGGGCTCGGCACAGGGGTCGGCAAGCCGCGGCCCCTGCTCGTCTCTGAGTCTCACTGGCACACAGCCGCGCCCAGTCCGTACGCAGCGTCTGCGGCGGCCTCTGAGCTACGAAAGCAGCGTCCAGTGGCCGCGGTAGGAGCCAACTGGTCTGCCGAGCCCCAGCGCTGGCCCTCTGGCGCTTGACGGAAAGCAGGGCTGACCCCTGTCCTACGGTGTCCCTCCGGAGGGCTCACCCAGCCTCTGGCCGGGATAACTCCAAAGGCAGGCATCTCGTTCCCTCGGGAAGCATCTACACCCCCTTCGGGACAGCTCTCTCCAGCCGGCATCCGTCCCGGCCCTGGGGCCCAGGCTGGCCCTGTCTCCCCTGCCCAGCGGGGGCCTCACGCCTCTCTTCAGCTCCGCCCCACAGACACCACTTCTGTCCTCTTCCTGAGCTAGCCCTTTCTCTGCAATCGGCCAGAACTGTCAAAGTCCCTTAAAGGTCCAGTCGAACTACCATCCGCCAGGAGGCTGAAGGGACCTCACGTTCCCTGGCCGGGGTTCTCCCCTCTCTTAACACGGCATCATCATGGCTGCTCTTCCCAGTCGCAGGTACTTGCCTGTATTAAGCTGTGGGCTACTGAGACCCTCAGGCCATCTTCTCCCAGGCACGAGCCCAGCCCGCGCGCCCCTTGCTCTCCCCATTCCCTTCTTTCTCTGGGTGTAACTGGCCTCTCCTCTCAGCCCCCAGCCCCTGGGCCCCGGTGACCCTCCCAGCACCTCCCACCCAGAGGACTCACCACGGGGGAGCGTCCGTACACTACAGAGCCGCCGACCTGGGGGGACAGGTGGAGGCTGACGTAGGAGCTGGGCACAGAGAGGTCCCCGTTCAGGGCGCTGTGGGAGCCCAGGCTGAAGGAGGTGGTGAAGGGACTGGACAGGGTCAGGGGACTCCTCAGGGCTGAGCGAGAAGAGACAGGCCGGCTGTCAGACCCAGTGGATCAGAGCCGGCCGCTGTAGGGCATCTCCGGGGCTCTCCTGCTCGCGGCCCCACGGCCGCCACACCCCGTCCGGTTGTTGTAAGCGATCCTATCCTTCGTTCTGACACGGCTGCACTCTGGCCTCTGTAGACCTCCTGACCCCGCTGGCCCTGCCACGGTGGGACGGGCAAGGCAGGACGTGCCGCTGTGAGTCAACAGTCGCCCCACGTCCCGGAATTGTTTCCTTCTGCAGTCAGAACTGGCAGTTGAACCAAGTCCTCTGCTGCTTGTGTGCCCTATTTGTCACCTATAAAACCCCTGTGAAAATGCTGTTCGGGGCTCCGCCATCAACTGCAGGCGTGAGCCCCGGCCGGTTACCTGCGCAATTAAAAGCTTCTCTTGGAATTTGGTATGGTTTTTGCCTCTTTGTTTTTGACGCGCCATCAGGGAGCATAACACTATCTCCGGACACTTACAGACGCTGTTCGCTCTGGCCAGCAAGCCTTTCCCTTCGCTTTTCCAGTGGCTGAACTCCTACTCATCCTTCAAAACCCAGACTCATTGTCCAGCAACATCTCAGGAACATCCCTGAGCGGCCCCACGCCGCCCCTAGCCTCCAACCGTGCCCGTCGCGGGTCCCTGCCCCCACCCCGCCCTGAACACGAAGGGCGGGTCTGGGTCTCCGTCCCCACGCTCTGGGGGCTCCTCGAGGGCGAGCCCCAGGGCTGGTTTCTTTCTGGGGCTGCAGCGTCTGACCACAAGACAGGAAAAAACAGCCCTGTCGTCCCCCGTACTAACGATGAGGAAAGTGAGGCTCTGGGAGGTCGGGGCCCTCGGCCAGGGGCACAAGGCTGGTGAGTGTCCAAAGGGGAAGCCGTCGCTCAGGCGTGCGGGGCCCTCTGTGACCCACGGAGGCGCGGGGCCATTCTCCAGGCAGGAGCACTGGAGGCGGCAGCTCTCCCCTCGGGGGGATCTTCCAAGCTTAGGCGCAAACCCAGGTGTCCTTTATTGCAGGTGGATTCTTTACCGTCTGGGCCACCAGCTGACGGCAAACCCAAGCCTGTGTAACGCCAAAGCGTGCCCTCCCGGGGCACTGGAGCCCAGATGAGTTCCCTCCGTCTCAGGCCTCAGCTGAGCCCCGCTCCTATCGAGCCAAGACGACGGAGACGCGAGGCCCCGGGGAGGCGGTGAGAGCTCAGTCACGGAAGGGGCCAGGTAATGCCAGGGCTGCAACCCAAACCTCCTGCCTCCCACCCCCGTTTTTCAGAACTCTCCAGAAGGGAGCAGACACTCACCGAGGCTGTCTGCGGGAGGCGCGGGCTTGGCTGCCAGCTGGCGGAGGTGGCTGGCGGAGCTGGGCCCCGGGGTTGACGCATCCTGGGGCGGGGAGGAGTCGCAGGACTTGGAGGCAGGGGTGCCGGCCGGAAGATCGCTCTGCGGGGAAAGGGCAGGACTGAGCACCCCCAGACGCCTGGTGACTTGCAGCTCCCGGATGTGGGCGGAAGGATGTGGGCAGGTCCGCGGCTCACGGCTGGTACACAGACGCCTGGGGAGAGGGCCCCGCGTGTGCTTGCACTCAGGCGGCCACGGGAGCATCCGCCCTCGGGGTGCACGCCCGGGAGCCCACGCATCTCGGGACAACCGCGCGCGTGCGTTTTGAGGCCCGCGCCGCGGCCACGGCTCCGGCTGCGGTGAGCATTCCTACCCACGGGCAGCGAGCTGGGCCCTGGGGACGTGACAGAAGGCGGGACGCACGCTTCGAGGCTGACACGTCCGTTCTGGGGGGGATTTAGCCACGTAACCACGCTGTGGTAGTTCCAGGTGGACGGCGAAGGTACTCGCCATCCATACCCGTGTACCCGTTCTCCCCGCAACCCCACTCCCCGCCAGGCTGGCCCTTCCTGGAGGGCCGAGGCGCCCACTCTGGGAGGGGCTCTGCAGGCGGGAGACCCCGGGTGCCCCGGGGCCAGGCCTGCGCCTCGACGGCTGCCCCGCCCGGCTGTCCCCGCCGCAGGCCCCTGGACGAGAGAGACTCCGGCATCCTGCCACCGCGCCCTCTGCCTTTCAAGAAACTTCGCACCCGGTCGTGCGCGGGCGGCGTCCTACTGTCGCGGGATCACACTGTCCGTGACGGCCTGGTCACGCACCCAGGACAGGGAGCGGCCGGCCGGCGCGGGGCGGGGCCCTCGGGAGCCCTCTCCCCCGGAGCAGCGCTGCCCCTCCCCCTGCAGCTCCGTGGCGTGGGAGGAGGGCACGGAAGCGATGGGAGCCCCAACCTTGGCGGTTGCCATGGCAACCCGCTGGGAGGGGAGGCCTGGAAACCGACACCGTCTCCGGGGTAGGGGTCTGGGGAAGATTTCCGGGCGGGCGGGGCCAGAGCTGAACGGAGGCTGCCCGGGCGGGAGGGGCGTGCTTCCAGGTGGCCCCCGCACCTGGCGCGGGGCACCAGGCGGAGAAAGGGGTCCGGTGTGAGCGGACCTCTTGCGGGAACCTCATCTCTGGGCGGGGGGTGCGCGTCCCCAAGGCCTTCGTGCTCCCAGGGCCCGGTCGGCCCGGCCAGCGGCCGGTCCTGCTGCTGCACTCGCTGTGGGTGTTCTCACCAGCTTCCTGTTTGTTTCCAGAGACGCTTGGTTTCCATGTAAGACGGCGCCTTGCTCCGTCGCGTCTGACGCTCTGTGGCCCCGTGGCCTGCAGCCCGCCAGGCTCCTCTGTCCACGGGCTCTCCAGGCACGAGGCCTGGGGTGGGTGGCCCTGCCCTCCTCCAGGGGGCCTCTCCAGCCCAGAGACTGGACCCAGGTCTCCCACCGTGCCTGTGGTCTTCACCGTCTGAGCCTCCAGGGAAGAGGTGCCCTTTAATATTCTTTACAAAGTTGCCTTTTCAGATTTACTGAGACTCCACGGACTGCGTCCATTAGGAAAACTGCCTCAGTTCTCATCACCCCACGTCTCACGCCGCAGCCTCTGTTTCCAGGCCCCACGGATGAATAAAATGAGTTTCAACCCCACTCCCGCCAGGCTGGCCCGTCCTGGAGGGCCGGGGCGCCCACTCTGGGGGGGGCGCGGCAGGCGGGGGGCCCCGGGTGCCCCGGGGCCAGGCCTGCGCCTCGACGGCTGCCCCGCCCGGCTGTCCCCGCCGCAGGCCCCTGGACGAGAGAGACTCCGGCATCCTGCCACCGCGCCCTCTGCCTTTCAAGAAACTTCGCACCCGGTCGTGCGCGGGCGGCGTCCTACTGTCGCGGGATCACACTGTCCGTGACGGCCTGGTCACGCACCCAGGACAGGGAGCGGCCGGCCGGCGCGGGGCGGGGCCCTCGGGAGCCCTCTCCCCCGGAGCAGCGCTGCCCCTCCCCCTGCAGCTCCGTGGCGTGGGAGGAGGGCACGGAAGCGATGGGAGCCCCAACCTTGGCGGTTGCCATGGCAACCCGCTGGGAGGGGAGGCCTGGAAACCGACACCGTCTCCGGGGTAGGGGTCTGGGGAAGATTTCCGGGCGGGCGGGGCCAGAGCTGAACGGAGGCTGCCCGGGCGGGAGGGGCGTGCTTCCAGGTGGCCCCCGCACCTGGCGCGGGGCACCAGGCGGAGAAAGGGGTCCGGTGTGAGCGGACCTCTTGCGGGAACCTCATCTCTGGGCGGGGGGTGCGCGTCCCCAAGGCCTTCGTGCTCCCAGGGCCCGGTCGGCCCGGCCAGCGGCCGGTCCTGCTGCTGCACTCGCTGTGGGTGTTCTCACCAGCTTCCTGTTTGTTTCCAGAGACGCTTGGTTTCCATGTAAGACGGCGCCTTGCTCCGTCGCGTCTGACGCTCTGTGGCCCCGTGGCCTGCAGCCCGCCAGGCTCCTCTGTCCACGGGCTCTCCAGGCACGAGGCCTGGGGTGGGTGGCCCTGCCCTCCTCCAGGGGGCCTCTCCAGCCCAGAGACTGGACCCAGGTCTCCCACCGTGCCTGTGGTCTTCACCGTCTGAGCCTCCAGGGAAGAGGTGCCCTTTAATATTCTTTACAAAGTTGCCTTTTCAGATTTACTGAGACTCCACGGACTGCGTCCATTAGGAAAACTGCCTCAGTTCTCATCACCCCACGTCTCACGCCGCAGCCTCTGTTTCCAGGCCCCACGGATGAATAAAATGAGTTTCAAGGCCCCCCTACTCCTTACCAGGACGAGCTCCTTGGCTCTGGGGAGCGGTGAGCCGAGGCTGGAGGCCAAGGAGGCTGGACTGTCCACGAGGTCCCGACGGGCAGGGGCGCAGCTGGGTACCTTCCCACACGGGGTGGTCGCTGGGCTCGGGGGCTCGGAGGGCTGGTCCTGGGTTTGAGGAGGTGATGACGGGGTGAGGTGGCCCGTGCCCACCCCAACCTCTAGAATGGGCACCCAGGACCCACCCTAGGAGGATTACGAAGCCTCCCTGTGCCTCGGCTGAGTCATCTGTACAATGGGTTTAAGGACACAAGCCACGCAGGCTCTGTATAGGCTCGGCTTTCTCCTCCTCATTGAACAGACGCGGGCAAGTGAGGCGGGGAAGGGGCGTCACTGCCCAAACTCACGCAGCCACTCGGGGCTCGAGCCACCTGCACAGGCACCTTGGGGTGCTCCGGGCCCCAGGTTCCCCACCTGTGCTGTGGACAGGAGGTGGGGGTCCTGGTTCCCCACTCCCCCTGACCTGCAGCCCCCCCAGCCGTCCCAGGGGAGGGCACGCCAGGCCCCCTGCCTCTGGGCCCCCGCCCCCGGGAGACGCGCTGCCCGCCCTGCGGCCAGGCCGGGGCTGAGGCGGGCGGGAGAGGCTGGACCCCGGCTCACCTCGTCCACCACCAGGTTGTAGTCGCTCTTGTCCTCGTCACTCTCCTGGGGGACACGGGAGAGAGCTCGCTCGGGCCCCTCCTTGCCACCACGCCCCTCACTGCTCCTTGCGGGGGGCTGGTTGGGATTCTGGGGTTTGGCTCCTCTGCTCAAGCGCAAGGGAGGCCCGGGGGCGCGTCGCTCAGGAGGGGGGAGATGGAGCCGAGCACCCACGAGGTGCCGAGCGGCCCCGGCGCCGCCCGTGCGGCGGGCGAGCCCAGGCCAGGGGGCGTCCCGACCTCCTTCCCAGCGCTCGACCGACCCTCGGGGCCGCGCGCGCCCGCCCCACTCACGTAAGGGCCCGGCAGACCCTGCTCCTCGGTCCTCGGCTTCCCGCTGCCCGCCAGGCCGCTGGGTCGCTCCTCTTCCGCCACGCTCTCCGGGGGCGAGGGGGACGCGCTCTGCGGGGACCCGGGGGCCAGGCGGGAGAAGGGGTCAGCGTCCTGACCCCGGGCTGGGCCCCCGCCACTGGCGTGAGGATCTGCGGCCCAAGCTTCCTGTCTGGGAAAGGATCCCTCCCGGGACAGAGTTGGTGGGGTGGCGGCAAGCCCCGGGGTCCGCAGGCGTCGCCCCCGTGCACCCGGAAACGGGCTCTGAGTTCAGAATGCTCCCAGATCTCGGAGGCAGCAAAGATCCCGTGAAGACTATTTGGTGCTGGGAGCTGGGTTTTGAGGGGGGCGTGAGCCAAGCCGGCGGGTCCCCTGGCCCTGCCATAAACCTGTCTCAGCCCCCCTGCAATAGAGACTTTCATGTTGATCACAGGTTGAAATATTTTAGATGCACTGTGCTAAATAAAATGTACTCCTGAAATGCATTTCACCTGCTTCCCTTTTTTCATGTGGCGACTGGAAAATGTATAGTGATGTTTACCGAACGTTAAACACGTGACTGAAATGGCACGGAAACACACACACAGGGAGGGCGTGCGTGTTAACACTGCGAGGAGGGAACAAGCCCTGCGGCGGCCCCCGTGCCCGCGTCCTGGCTTCGGCCCTGCATTTCAGTTCTGCACGATGCTTTATCGTTGGGTGAGGGGTGCCGGGGACCTCCTCGTGTGTTTCCTTGCACCCTCCCCGGTACATCTAAGATGATTTTAAAATTAAACCACTTTCACAGGTGACCGCCCGGCGCCCATGGCACGTCTGCTGGACAGCGCTCTTGTGGATGACAGACGCGGCAGGGACGAGGGAAAAGTGAATGACAGAAGAAAAGAAAGCCACCCGCGCATGCACTCAGTGGCAAGAATCACTAGAGACAGAAAATTTGAAATAAATAAAACTCTCGTCTTCTGGGCATCCTTCCCACCTCCCGACAGACAAATAAGGCTACACAGGGAGAGTGGGATGCGGCCGCTTTCCGAGGCCCCTAACAGCTCAGAGCAAGCGGCGCTGGCCACAGGTGACGAGAAAGCAAATGTCAGAAAGGAGGGCAACCCCCCCGAGCCCCTCGACTTACCCTGCTCAGAGCTCTCTCCGCTGGCGGGTGGGGGCGAGGTACACAGAAAGAAGGAGAAAGGAGACGGCTTACATCCCGCGTGCCACAGCGCTCAGCCGGCCACACAGCCCTCTTGCCCGCTCAGAGGGCCCCTCCCCCTGCCAACAGCCTGGCAAGGAGTGGACCGTCCCTGCCCTGCGTCCTTCAGCTAGAGGCCCAGAGAGGTTTATAACCTGCCCGGAGACGCAGCCCACACGGGCCCAGAGGCGAGCCTGCAACCCTGAGGCCCACTCCTCTTCCTGACACTGATCTTTTTTTAATTGCATTTATTGGTTGCTGTGTGGGTGACTCTCTTAGTCGCGTTGGGGGGCTCCGCGTCGCAGTGGCTCTCTAGGTGTGGAGCACGGGCTCTAGGGCGCGCAGGCTTCAGCGACTGCAGCGCCCGGGCTCTAGAGCACAGGCTCAGTTGTTGAGGTGCCCGGGCTTTCTTGCTCCAAGGCAAGAAAGGGGTCATCCCAGACCAGGGATCGAACCCACGTCTCCTGCGCCGGCAGGCGGACTCTTCCCGCTGAGCCAGCGGGGAGGGCCCATTCCCTCGCATCCACACGAGCCTGGCGGTCCTGCCGTCTCCTCCCTGCGCCCCAGCCCCTGCCGTCCGTGACGTCCACTCACCTCTGGACCCCTCGGCCTCCAGACCTGCCCGGTCCTCCTTGGCGACCGCGGCCAGCTGAGCCTGGGCGGCCAGGGCTCCCGACAGGGCCAGCAGCCCCGTGGCACTGCCGCCCACCAGCCCCGCCGGGCGAGGGGTGAGGGGCACGGCGGGGGCGTGGTGGGCCAGCGGCTGGAGCTGCTGCTGCTGGGGAGGAGGCGGGGTGGGCGGGGGCGAGAGCTGCAGGGGGCCCCGCCCCCGCCCAAGAGGCCGCACGGGGCAGAGAGCACCCCCAGGGCTCTCCCGGGTGACCCGAGCCCAGACCAGCCGCCCACCCGGCAGCCGCCGCGTCGCCGCCCAGGGCGGGGCGGGGGCGGGGCCACTCACCCCGATGAGGCTATTCAGCTCCCCGACGGTCACCTGCTTGGCCCGCTCCACGGCCTGCAGGACCTGCTGCTGGTGCTGGGGGGAGGGCGGGAAGGGCGCTCAGGAGAGCCCCGGCCTGCTCAGAGCCCCCACCTCCCCAGCCACCGCTCTGGGGCCCACATCGTCCTCGCTTGTTTTTCAGTTGCTCCTGCGTAGGTGGGTCTTAGTTCACCTGCTATGGCCCAAGGGGGTGCCCGAGCCGGCCCTGCCCTGCGTCCTTCAGCTAGAGGCCCAGAGAGGTTTATAACCTGCCCGGAGACGCAGCCCACACGGGCCCAGAGGCGAGCCTGCAACCCTGAGGCCCACTCCTCTTCCTGACACTGATCTTTTTTTAATTGCATTTATTGGTTGCTGTGTGGGTGACTCTCTTAGTCGCGTTGGGGGGCTCCGCGTCGCAGTGGCTCTCTAGGTGTGGAGCACGGGCTCTAGGGCGCGCAGGCTTCAGCGACTGCAGCGCCCGGGCTCTAGAGCACAGGCTCAGTTGTTGAGGTGCCCGGGCTTTCTTGCTCCAAGGCAAGAAAGGGGTCATCCCAGACCAGGATCGAACCCACGTCTCCTGCGCCGGCAGGCGGACTCTTCCCGCTGAGCCAGCGGGGAGGGCCCATTCCCTCGCATCCACACGAGCCTGGCGGTCCTGCCGTCTCCTCCCTGCGCCCCAGCCCCTGCCGTCCGTGACGTCCACTCACCTCTGGACCCCTCGGCCTCCAGACCTGCCCGGTCCTCCTTGGCGACCGCGGCCAGCTGAGCCTGGGCGGCCAGGGCTCCCGACAGGGCCAGCAGCCCCGTGGCACTGCCGCCCACCAGCCCCGCCGGGCGAGGGGTGAGGGGCACGGCGGGGGCGTGGTGGGCCAGCGGCTGGAGCTGCTGCTGCTGGGGAGGAGGCGGGGTGGGCGGGGGCGAGAGCTGCAGGGGGCCCCGCCCCCGCCCAAGAGGCCGCACGGGGCAGAGAGCACCCCCAGGGCTCTCCCGGGTGACCCGAGCCCAGACCAGCCGCCCACCCGGCAGCCGCCGCGTCGCCGCCCAGGGCGGGGCGGGGGCGGGGCCACTCACCCCGATGAGGCTATTCAGCTCCCCGACGGTCACCTGCTTGGCCCGCTCCACGGCCTGCAGGACCTGCTGCTGGTGCTGGGGGGAGGGCGGGAAGGGCGCTCAGGAGAGGCCCCGGCCTGCTCAGAGCCCCCACCTCCCCAGCCACCGCTCTGGGGCCCCACATCGTCCTCGCTTGTTTTTTCAGTTGCTCCCTGCGGGTAGGTGGGATCTTAGTTCCCCAACCAGGGCTGGAACCCGTGCCCCCTGCCTGGGGCGGGCAAAGCCTCGGGCACTGGACCGCCAGGGAAGTCCCCGCCCCTCTTCATCCCCCACTTGGTCTTCCTGTTCTGTTTTTTTTTCTCTCTCTCTCTCCTTCCAAGACCGAGAAACAAAGAAGCGGAGCACTGACGTGCAGCTCAAACGAACGCTTAGACAGCGAGGCCCTGCCGTGGGCGCCAGCCGGCCGGCCTGCGCGGGGCGCCCCGGGCGTGGGGGTGGGACACGCGCCCCGCCCCTCGCTGGGTGCTAGGGGTCCCCCAGGAGTGACGGCCACACGTCTCCACTGTCACCAGCGGCCTCTGGGGACAGCGTCACCCCCAGTAAAGAGCCACGGCACCAGCCACTCAAAATACAAACCGGGCGCCTCCGGAGGGCCCGCGCTCCCCGCGGCCTGGCCCCTGCCCTCTCGCCCGCTTTCCCGTGGCGATCAAGCCGGAGCCACAGGGAAGGACGCGGACGCCCCACGCAGCCGCCTGGAATGTGGCTGGTGCAGCTGGGGGAGCGAGAGGCCTCCTTTAATTTAATTTGATAGAAATTTATATACTAATTTAATGGAATACATTATAAAGGAAAGATAAACAGACGGAAGTGACCGCACGGGGCTGGCGGCTCCGGTGTGCGCTCGAAGGCCACGTGGCACCCCCCCCACCCCCGGCTGCCCAGCACGAGGCCTGGGGCTGCCCCGGTTGAACGGAGGTGCTCGGGTGTGGAGGGGGTGCTCCCGGACGGGGCTCGCCGCTGAGGGTGGGCCTGCGCCTGGGGTTGGTACGTGCCGACTGCAAGGGCCAGAGTCCATATGTTTGGTTTTGCCAGAGGGTCGCTGTGGAAACCCCTCAGCGGAGCGACCATGGGCAGTAAGGACGTGGACCGGAGCAGCCGTGTGCTGATAAAACTTTATTTACAAACCAAGCGAAGGGCCAGGGCTTTGGCCCGCAGGCTCGCATTTGCTAGCTGGGGTCTAGAAGTGTGGAGTTCGATGGGGCGCACGTGTGCGTGTCTTAATTCATTCCTTCCCAAAGTCTTCCTCCCCTATTTCCTGCAGCTTGGGCTCTCTCCCAAGCTTGGGCCACCTTGTCCCCATCCTGCGGTCAGCACCACCGCTGCATCCGAGGCCAGACAGGAGGAAACCCGCCCCATCGCAAGAGCCCGGAAACCCCAGACTCCATGGGGCCCAAACTAAAGGAGCTTCTTTCCCCTTCTGGGTCCCCAGGACAACGAGGGCCGCCCCCGCAGCCGCCCCGGGTCAGAGTCTGACCTCCCATCTCTCGGAGGCAGGGTGCTCCAGAGGGAGGCGGGACCTGGGGACGCGAGGGTCCTCACGGCCTGGGCCGGGCGCACTAAGGCCACCTCTGCTCTCCAAGCCTCAGCGACGCGCTCACTCTCCGGCTGCATCCGCCCCTCGCCACCGCTCTGACGACTGACTGCGAGGCCGGGAGCCTCAGCCTCCGCACCCTTCCTGCGTGGCACTGAGCACGTTCACACTGCCCTGCGACCGTCCCCGCCGCCAACTCCAGAGCTCCCCAGACGGAAGCTCTGTCCCCACGAGACGCTGACTTGCCTCCCCGGCCCCTGGCTCCACCACCTACTTCCTGTCTCTGAGGACTGACTCCTCCGGGACGCCCGTGAGTGGACAGTGTGTCCTTTTGTAACTGCCTGAGTCCCATCTGACAGCACAATGAAGGGACTAAGTACCAGAGACAGGCTTTTGGGGGGTTTACTAAGCACCAGCACCACCTTCACTGCCTCGTACGTACCCCACCATTCCAAACTTCAGGACGGAGGCTCAGAGAGGGCAAGCCACTAGCCCAAGGCCAGGCAACCAGGATTTGGACCGAGGCAGCCTGGCTGCAGGCGTGAGCCCCCCTCCTCCCGCTCAGGCCACACCTGCCTCCGTCCTAAAGCCTCCGTCCAGCCAGTGCCCAGGGCCCGAGGCCACCCAAGCAGAACCAGTGCCCGCGGCAGCCAGCCCCCGCCCCACCCTTCCTCCAGCTCGCCTCCCGTCCCCACGAAGGCCACTCACCTCCTGGGTCAGGAAGGGGATGATCTGAGCACAGATGCCGCTGAGCCGCTTCACGATCTCGGCCTGGCGGGAAGCAACGGGGAGGCGCCTTGGAGGGAGCTGGCCATCCACAGCCTCGGCTCCGGGCCGGACAAGCCTTTGCAGAGCCGGGCGCCCAGACTCCCATGGGGCACCACCGCTGCATCCGAGGCCAGACAGGAGGAAACCCGCCCCATCGCAAGAGCCCGGAAACCCCAGACTCCATGGGGCCCAAACTAAAGGAGCTTCTTTCCCCTTCTGGGTCCCCAGGACAACGAGGGCCGCCCCCGCAGCCGCCCCGGGTCAGAGTCTGACCTCCCATCTCTCGGAGGCAGGGTGCTCCAGAGGGAGGCGGGACCTGGGGACGCGAGGGTCCTCACGGCCTGGGCCGGGCGCACTAAGGCCACCTCTGCTCTCCAAGCCTCAGCGACGCGCTCACTCTCCGGCTGCATCCGCCCCTCGCCACCGCTCTGACGACTGACTGCGAGGCCGGGAGCCTCAGCCTCCGCACCCTTCCTGCGTGGCACTGAGCACGTTCACACTGCCCTGCGACCGTCCCCGCCGCCAACTCCAGAGCTCCCCAGACGGAAGCTCTGTCCCCACGAGACGCTGACTTGCCTCCCCGGCCCCTGGCTCCACCACCTACTTCCTGTCTCTGAGGACTGACTCCTCCGGGACGCCCGTGAGTGGACAGTGTGTCCTTTTGTAACTGCCTGAGTCCCATCTGACAGCACAATGAAGGGACTAAGTACCAGAGACAGGCTTTTGGGGGGTTTACTAAGCACCAGCACCACCTTCACTGCCTCGTACGTACCCCACCATTCCAAACTTCAGGACGGAGGCTCAGAGAGGGCAAGCCACTAGCCCAAGGCCAGGCAACCAGGATTTGGACCGAGGCAGCCTGGCTGCAGGCGTGAGCCCCCCTCCTCCCGCTCAGGCCACACCTGCCTCCGTCCTAAAGCCTCCGTCCAGCCAGTGCCCAGGGCCCGAGGCCACCCAAGCAGAACCAGTGCCCGCGGCAGCCAGCCCCCGCCCCCACCCTTCCTCCAGCTCGCCTCCCGTCCCCACGAAGGCCACTCACCTCCTGGGTCAGGAAGGGGATGATCTGAGCACAGATGCCGCTGAGCCGCTTCACGATCTCGGCCTGGCGGGAAGCAACGGGGAGGCGCCTTGGAGGGAGCTGGCCATCCACAGCCTCGGCTCCGGGCCGGACAAGCCTTTGCAGAGCCCGGGGCGAGGGACGTGTTCACGGCAGGTGCAGGCGTGGGCCGCAGGCTGGGGGACGGGCTGAGAGTTTGGCAGGGAGGCCGTCCACCTGACGCCCCTCCAGGGCAGCCCTGAGCCGGGAGGCGGGACAGACACACCCGGGCAGACCCCCTCGACAGATCCCCAGAGAGCAGGCGCGGAGCTGCCCAGCGGACCTGGAACCCCTTCTTCCTGGAGCTCTGAGTTCAGCATAAAGAGAGGCCATGGAGCCCAGGGCCAGCCCTGGCTGGACCCGGGTCTCCCCCGGGCACGGCCCTTCTCGGGGCCGCGCCCGTGTCCTGGGGCTGCCGCAGCCGGCGACCCCAGCACGCCACGCACAGGCGTGCGATGCGACAAGAAACCCGCGTGGCCGAGTCCCACGGCCGCACGCCTGACCCTCACACAGCTTTGCGCATCAACTCCGCTGCTGCGAGGCCTCAGCCGCGTCTGAGTGTGCGAGCCCGCGGCCCACCAGGCTCCTCCGCCACGGGACGCTCCAGGCAAGAGCGCCGGAGTGGGTGCCGCGTCCCGCCCCAGCGCGTCTCCCTGACCCAGGGGTCGAACCTGCTCCTCGCAGGTCTCCTGCCCTGGCAGGCGGGCTCTTTACCAGAGCGCCGCCCGGGAAGGCCCCTGTTGTTCAAAGCTAATCCGATATAAAATAAAATGTCGAAAAGAGAAAAAAGAAACACGCATTGGGTCTGCGCCCCCGTTCCTGGCACAGAGCTCCTAAAGCCCTAGGGGTTCCCGCGTGGAAGAAGCGAGACGAGCTTCTCTTCTTATTCGCAGTAAGTCCAGGTCACCCACACTTGAGTTTATTAAGAAGGACGGAGCTGCTCTCAGTCCTAGCCCCAGCCCCGGACCTCCGAGGAGGTGCCCCGCGGCCAGTGGTGCGAGCCCTTGTGCCTCGCTTAGGAAGCCTCCCTAAAGAGCCCAAACCCAAGTGGTCCCGAGAGCTCCGAGGGCGGAGGCGTGCTGGTGCGGGGGTGGGGGGCGCCGGGGCGGAGACAGAAGCTCTGGCCCCTCTCCACGACCCGGCCCTGCGTCTCTCATCCATCTGGCGGCTTCTCAGCGGTGTCTTTTGTCATAAACGGGTAACAGTAAGGGCCTTCCCGAGTTCTGTGAGGCATCATTCGGGCCAGCGGTCAGACCGGGGCGTGGGTCATGGGCACGGGATGCATAGCGGGTGGGTCGGAAGCCCAGGAGGCAGGGGCCGTCCTGGAGGGCCCTCGCCCTGACCCTGACCCCACGGGGTTTGTCTGCACTGACTCTGGGTCGCGTCGGGGCGGAGCTAAAGCGTAGGAACACCCAGCCGGCGTCGGACTTCCAGAACCGATCCGCGAACCGAAAACCCACACATGCGGTGAGAGCGGAGGTCGGCCACCGTGTGGTTTTCCTGGCGGGTTTCATCTGGGACCGGGCTGGGCAGGGGTGCCCCGTGGAGGCTGAACAGAGGGACGTGTGTGAGCGGGTGGGGAAGGGGGTGCTCTGTCAGCCCGGGCCGTGTTTCCGCCTGAGTTACGAGGGTGCTGGGGACACGGTGTCCTCCCTCTCCTACCAGGGGGTGGACCCAGGCTCCCAGAGCTGAGACCCTACCCCGTGCTCTCCACCCCACACACGGGCCTATTTCACGCACCCGTGGGCCCACACCGTCCATGCTGCCGGCAGACGAGCCCCCTAAATCCACTCCAGACCCAGCAGACCCCACAGAGACCTGGGCAGGCGCCCCCGGCACTCCAGACTCATCCTCACTTTCTCCCGTCCACCACAAAGACCCTCGGCTCTGCGGATTGATTCTAGTATTCTGACGGACAGGACCCAAGAGTCCATCGACCGCAGACACTCCAGGTCCCCCTCGTCCGCTCAGACACCTGCAGGTGCACCCGGGGTTCAGCGACAGACTTCTCGCCTGCCCTTCGAAACCGCCAGGAATGCTTGAGGTCCACCTCAGGAGGTGCCCATGCCAGTGGTGCGAGCCCTTGTGCCTCGCTTAGGAAGCCTCCCTAAAGAGCCCAAACCCAAGTGGTCCCGAGAGCTCCGAGGGCGGAGGCGTGCTGGTGCGGGGGTGGGGGGCGCCGGGGCGGAGACAGAAGCTCTGGCCCCTCTCCACGACCCGGCCCTGCGTCTCTCATCCATCTGGCGGCTTCTCAGCGGTGTCTTTTGTCATAAACGGGTAACAGTAAGGGCCTTCCCGAGTTCTGTGAGGCATCATTCGGGCCAGCGGTCAGACCGGGGCGTGGGTCATGGGCACGGGATGCATAGCGGGTGGGTCGGAAGCCCAGGAGGCAGGGGCCGTCCTGGAGGGCCCTCGCCCTGACCCTGACCCCACGGGGTTTGTCTGCACTGACTCTGGGTCGCGTCGGGGCGGAGCTAAAGCGTAGGAACACCCAGCCGGCGTCGGACTTCCAGAACCGATCCGCGAACCGAAAACCCACACATGCGGTGAGAGCGGAGGTCGGCCACCGTGTGGTTTTCCTGGCGGGTTTCATCTGGGACCGGGCTGGGCAGGGGTGCCCCGTGGAGGCTGAACAGAGGGACGTGTGTGAGCGGGTGGGGAAGGGGGTGCTCTGTCAGCCCGGGCCGTGTTTCCGCCTGAGTTACGAGGGTGCTGGGGACACGGTGTCCTCCCTCTCCTACCAGGGGGTGGACCCAGGCTCCCAGAGCTGAGACCCTACCCCGTGCTCTCCACCCCACACACGGGCCTATTTCACGCACCCGTGGGCCCACACCGTCCATGCTGCCGGCAGACGAGCCCCCTAAATCCACTCCAGACCCAGCAGACCCCACAGAGACCTGGGCAGGCGCCCCCGGCACTCCAGACTCATCCTCACTTTCTCCCGTCCACCACAAAGACCCTCGGCTCTGCGGATTGATTCTAGTATTCTGACGGACAGGACCCAAGAGTCCATCGACCGCAGACACTCCAGGTCCCCCTCGTCCGCTCAGACACCTGCAGGTGCACCCGGGGTTCAGCGACAGACTTCTCGCCTGCCCTTCGAAACCGCCAGGAATGCTTGAGGTCCACCTCAGGATCTGGGGGTTAATCTCGGGCAAACTGTGTCCATTTCAGAACCTTCGGGTGTGACTCAGAACCTTGAGATCGTGCTTGGGAGCCAAGGACCGTCTCGGGGCCCCCACTGGTCAGGAGTGACCCCAGAGCCTTCAAAACGGCGACGGAACCTTCCGGCTCCGTCTCAGACCCTCAAGGTCCATCTCCAAAGGCCAGACACGCTGGGCTGAAAGGGACCTCGAGGACAGTCCGTGCGTCCCCTTCCTGCCACAGCAGTCCCCCCGGCCTCCCTGACCGGGCCGCCGGCCTCTGCTCCAGGGAAGCCCGGCCCCTGTCCCGGGCCCGCCTCTCTCCTGGACGAGACCTCCAGAAGTTTATGAGGCTGAAATCTGGTCCCGTGGCCCCAGAGGTTTGAGGGCACGTTCTCTGCTCCCTCGGCCGTGACTGCTGGCGCGCGGGGCCCCCCCACACCCCTCCTCCCTCCTGGACACCCTGACCCCCCACGCACAGGTACCTGCTTGTGCATTTCAATGTTGAGCCCGTAGGACATCTCGTAGTACTGCAAAGCAGAGGCCGTCTGGCAGCGCCCACGGTGGCCACGGGGGACCAGCCAGCCGCGCCGGGGGACGCTGGCTCCTCCCACAGCCCCAGGCGGAGGGGACCACCCGGACCCAGAGCCTCCCAGCATCCTGGGGGCCCAGAGGAGAAAACAGGACCCCCCACTCTCTCCAAGGGGCGGGATAGGCGGGCAGTGCCCGAGGCCCCAGCCCCTCCGAGATCCCCGGGAGGAGAGGGGGTATGCTTGCTTGGTGCTCTTCAGAGCTGGGGGGACCCTGGGAGACAGCCTGGAACCCCCAAGCAGCCCACTTTACAGATGAAGAAGACTGAGGCCCACGGCAGGCTGGGGACTCGGCCCAGAGCGGTACTGGAGTTGGGGCTCACACCCAGCCCCGCGCGTCTCCACTCACAGGCAAGCTACCGTCCCGCTGCCCCCCACCCCAGCCCAGAGGACGAGCCCCTCACCATGACATAATGTCGCTGCATCTCCGTCTTCTCACTGGCCAACTTCTCACACTCCAACTTGAGGCTGGGAAGGAGACGGGACTCGGGGATCCCATCCTCCCTGCCCCCGCCCTTCCGGCCAGTTTCCAAAGCGACGGGGGGCTGCCTCTCCGCGGCCCCCGGGAGGGTCCGTGCCCACCTGCTCCTGCCTGGGCGCCCTGCCCGCGCCCCCGGCCCGCACCTGTGGTACTGCGCCTGCAGAAACTGGAATTCCTCCTTGATGCGGTCGCAGATCTCCAGGATGGAGAACTTGAAGGGCTGGCCGGGCTGCAGCGGGGTCTGGGGGGACGCCGGGTCTGAGTGCCCGCCCGCGCCGCGCCCCCCGCCTCCCGGCCGGGCCCCCGCTCACCGGGTGCCTTCCCTGGGGGTACATCCTGCCGCCCGGGCCCCGCCGCGCCTCCGGAGCCGGGCGAGCCTGGGGGCGCGGGGCCGGGGACCCCGGAGCTCCCCGCCCCCGAGCGAGCGCGCAGGGCCGCGCGGAAGGTCGGCAGCCGCGGCCGGTTCGGAGGCGCGGGCGGCGGGCCCCGCGCGGAGCCGCCTCCCTCCGGCGGGGCTCGGCCGGGCGCCGCGGGCAGAGCCGCCTTAAGGTGGCGCCGCCGCCCCGGCCCGCGCGCCCCGCGCCCCTGCCCGCGCCGGCCCGCACTCTCCCGAGGCCCAGGGCGAAGGCAGGGCAGCGCCCGGGGACCCTCTGCGGGCCACCGCCAGCGGGGAGGGCAGCTGCGGCCAGGAGTGGGCTTCCCGAGCAAGGGGGCTCAAGGATGGCAGGCCAACAGCCGGCCGGGCGCTGGCTGGGCAGCCTGCCTGCGGGGGACGGGTCCGGCCTGTAGAAACACGCGAGGAGGGTCCAGCTGGGGGCAAAGCCAGCCGCTGCCCTCTCTGGCCTCAGTGTTCACATCTGCGGAATGGCCCCGGCAGGGGGTGTTTTTCAACCACAGGCCCGGGAACAGCCTTCCGCCTGCCCTGGTAGGGCGTGAACTTCAGAGATGGACTTGGGTTCCCAGCGGCCCCATCAGGAGCCCGCTGTCTCCCTCCTCGGACCCTGGGCTCCTAGAAAAGCGATCTCCCACTGAGGACAAACACCCGTCTCTCCCCCAAGACGGAGGTCTCCAGGACGGCAGGGCTCCGTCTCCCGTCGCAGACTGCGGGTATCCCGTGAGGTGGGAGGTCGGGCCTTCTTATTCCCACCTTGCTCATGTGACGGCAGATTTCGGGGCGGCCCAAAGCGACGGGGCTGCCTCTCCGCGGCCCCGGAGGGTCCGTGCCCACCTGCTCCTGCCGCGCCCCGGCCCGCACCTGTGGTACTGCGCCTGCAGAAACTGGAATTCCTCCTTGATGCGGTCGCAGATCTCCAGGATGGAGAACTTGAAGGGCTGGCCGGGCTGCAGCGGGGTCTGGGGGGACGCCGGGTCTGAGTGCCCGCCCGCGCCGCGCCCCCCGCCTCCCGGCCGGGCCCCCGCTCACCGGGTGCCTTCCCTGGGGGTACATCCTGCCGCCCGGGCCCCGCCGCGCCTCCGGAGCCGGGCGAGCCTGGGGGCGCGGGGCCGGGGACCCCGGAGCTCCCCGCCCCCGAGCGAGCGCGCAGGGCCGCGCGGAAGGTCGGCAGCCGCGGCCGGTTCGGAGGCGCGGGCGGCGGGCCCCGCGCGGAGCCGCCTCCCTCCGGCGGGGCTCGGCCGGGCGCCGCGGGCAGAGCCGCCTTAAGGTGGCGCCGCCGCCCCGGCCCGCGCGCCCGCGCCCCTGCCCGCGCCGGCCCGCACTCTCCCGAGGCCCAGGGCGAAGGCAGGGCAGCGCCGGGGACCCTCTGCGGGCCACCGCCAGCGGGGAGGGCAGCTGCGGCCAGGAGTGGGCTTCCCGAGCAAGGGGGCTCAAGGATGGCAGGCCAACAGCCGGCCGGGCGCTGGCTGGGCAGCCTGCCTGCGGGGGACGGGTCCGGCCTGTAGAAACACGCGAGGAGGGTCCAGCTGGGGGCAAAGCCAGCCGCTGCCCTCTCTGGCCTCAGTGTTCACATCTGCGGAATGGCCCCGGCAGGGGGTGTTTTTCAACCACAGGCCCGGGAACAGCCTTCCGCCTGCCCTGGTAGGGCGTGAACTTCAGAGATGGACTTGGGTTCCCAGCGGCCCCATCAGGAGCCCGCTGTCTCCCTCCTCGGACCCTGGGCTCCTAGAAAAGCGATCTCCCACTGAGGACAAACACCCGTCTCTCCCCCAAGACGGAGGTCTCCAGGACGGCAGGGCTCCGTCTCCCGTCGCAGACTGCGGGTATCCCGTGAGGTGGGAGGTCGGGCCTTCTTATTCCCACCTTGCTCTTGAGAAATTTCGGGGCCGGGTGTTAGGCCAGTCCGCAGATCCGTGCGGAGAGCCTGGTGTGGACCAGGCGCTGCCCCAGGCCCGGGGGGCCAAGAGAGAACAAAACAGAGAAAAGCCGCGGCCTCGTGTCAACAGGGGCCCCCGCGTGTGTCGGGGATGAGCAGAAGCGTGCAGAAGCCCTGTGGACCGCGGGGAGCCCCCGGCTCATCGCAGCGTCCCGGCAGGCCCCCGGAGCACAGGCGGGGTGCGGAACCGACTTCGGGCCGTCCCTGAGTGCAGGGGATAAGGCGACGCTGCTGCTCGGAAACTGTGGACTTGTGTGCGTACAAAGAGGCTTTGGGGGCGATTGTGGAGATGACAGAGGAAGCCGACTCGTTGGGGTGTCTGAGAGAGACCTCCCGGAGGAGGTGACGGAGGAGAGGGCTCCCGAGGGCGGAGACGGGGAGTCTCTGTGGGGGGAGGGAGGAAGACAGCCCGAGGACAGCGATGTCAGAGTGCGCGTGTATGAGTGTTTGTTGTGAAAGTGTTGGCTGCTCCGTGTTCACTCGTTGAGACCCCGTGGACGGCAGCCCGCCGGGCTCCTCTGTCCACGGGATTCTCCAGGCAAGATGACTGGAGTGGGTGGCCATCTCACTCTCCGGGGAATCTTCCTGGCCCAGGGATCAAACCCGGGACTCCCGCGTTGCAGGCAGCTTCTTTACCCTCTGAGCCACCAGGGAGGCCAGGATGTGAGTGTGCCATGGGCCCCTATTGCCATCCAGAAAACCTGGACTCCTCCCTCCTCCCACGAGGCCCTGGGCAGCGCCCGTCCTGCCCTCCCTTGTCTGATCCCGGCTCCCTTCAGTTTCACCCTCTTTCATTCTCTTGAGCTATGGGGGCTCCTCCTGCTGGTCTCCGAGTCAGCTGGTACAGTCCTGCCCCAGGGCCTTTGCACCTCCCGCTCCCTTTCCCTGGAACGCCGTTCCCTTGCTTCCGATCATTCTGGTCTCAGCTCAAACATCACCTCCTCGGAATGGCCCTTCCCGGCCGCCCATTTAAGCAGCGGTCACCCCTCCGCCCTGTTTTTCTCCAGCACTGCGTCCTGTTCTCTCTCTCTCAGCCCTGTCAGAGTCCGTTTTGTTTGTGTGTTGACATGGTTGTGTTTCTTCCTGGGTTGTTCTCCTTACTCGTCCCCCGCACGAGGCTGGGCTGGGACGGAGCCTGTCTTGCTTGGTGCCTGCAGGGCCCGCACACAGCAAGTGCTCAATAAATGAACAGGCAGGAGTGTGAGAGGAAACAGCGGATCCAGCGAAAGGCAGACCTCACTGACCACACTCCGGCTGGGGAATTCAGAGAAACGGGGTGCCACTATTCCACGATGCCAAAAGTCCATTATTCCAAGTTTGGGGGTGTCTGCGAAGCCCTCATTCCAAAAGCTGTCCAGGACGTATCTTACCGCCCTTGGGAAGACAGCAGCTCCCCGCACTGGGCCACCTGCCGCGGTGCCCCTTCCTCACCCTCTGCCCTCTGCCTCCCCAGGTTCAGCGGCTCCTTTCCGACCCTCATCTCACACCCCTGCCCAGAGCGGACTCTCCCCTTCCTGCCCCCAGGCCCTCCCGACTTGCTGGCCCTCCTTGGTCTCTGCGGCTGGTCTCTTTCCTCCCAGCCTGCTCATCTGAAGGGCACCTGCGCTCGCCCCTCTGGCTGCCCGGGGCCGAGCCAGCGTCCTCTCCAGGCACTGTGGGGAACGTCCCCACGAGTGGACTGTCCCCTGGATGTCCTCCAGGCCACCAGATGCAGCAGCTTCCCCCAGACCTGCCCCTCACCGTGTCAGACCCGGGTCCCCCGTGATTCTCCGAGACAGGGCCTAGTCTCTCCTCACCTCTGCACGTGCCCTGCAGCCCCACTCCACCGCCCCACCCCTGCCGGCAGTAGCCCTTCAGCCTCTGCCTCTGGACCGCAAGCCACGTTCTCGCTCCAAGCAGCTTCGACTCTTGTCACCTTCTCTTTGAGTCTGGCTCCCCTCACTCGAAACTCCCCCGGGGCACCCTCCTGCCCTGGGGACAAAGGCCCAGCCCTTCCAGGAGCCTCAGAGTCCTGCCCCACCTGATCCACGCCAGCTCCACCCCTCCACCCGCTGAGACCCCGCTCTGGCCACGCCGTCCACATGACCTCCGCCCTGTTTTCTCCCCTCGCCTTTTTCCCTCAGCCCTGTCAGAGTCCGTTTTGTTTGTGTGTTGACATGGTTGTGTTTCTTCCTGGGTTGTTCTCCTTACTCGTCCCCGCACGAGGCTGGGCTGGGCGGAGCCTGTCTTGCTTGGTGCCTGCAGGGCCCGCACACAGCAAGTGCTCAATAAATGAACAGGCAGGAGTGTGAGAGGAAACAGCGGATCCAGCGAAAGGCAGACCTCACTGACCACACTCCGGCTGGGGAATTCAGAGAAACGGGGTGCCACTATTCCACGATGCCAAAAGTCCATTATTCCAAGTTTGGGGGTGTCTGCGAAGCCCTCATTCCAAAAGCTGTCCAGGACGTATCTTACCGCCCTTGGGAAGACAGCAGCTCCCCGCACTGGGCCACCTGCCGCGGTGCCCCTTCCTCACCCTCTGCCCTCTGCCTCCCCAGGTTCAGCGGCTCCTTTCCGACCCTCATCTCACACCCCTGCCCAGAGCGGACTCTCCCCTTCCTGCCCCCAGGCCCTCCCGACTTGCTGGCCCTCCTTGGTCTCTGCGGCTGGTCTCTTTCCTCCCAGCCTGCTCATCTGAAGGGCACCTGCGCTCGCCCCTCTGGCTGCCCGGGGCCGAGCCAGCGTCCTCTCCAGGCACTGTGGGGAACGTCCCCACGAGTGGACTGTCCCCTGGATGTCCTCCAGGCCACCAGATGCAGCAGCTTCCCCCAGACCTGCCCCTCACCGTGTCAGACCCGGGTCCCCCGTGATTCTCCGAGACAGGGCCTAGTCTCTCCTCACCTCTGCACGTGCCCTGCAGCCCCACTCCACCGCCCCACCCCTGCCGGCAGTAGCCCTTCAGCCTCTGCCTCTGGACCGCAAGCCACGTTCTCGCTCCAAGCAGCTTCGACTCTTGTCACCTTCTCTTTGAGTCTGGCTCCCCTCACTCGAAACTCCCCCGGGGCACCCTCCTGCCCTGGGGACAAAGGCCCAGCCCTTCCAGGAGCCTCAGAGTCCTGCCCCACCTGATCCACGCCAGCTCCACCCCTCCACCCGCTGAGACCCCGCTCTGGCCACGCCGTCCACATGACCTCTTCTGCCTTCTCCCCACCTCTGGGCCGGTGTTTTTGTTATTATCTCTTTTCGGAATTTCCTCCCTCTCCTTTCAGCCTGGAGGAAATCCATTCCTTCGAGGTTCAACCCCAAAGGCACCTCCTCTAGGCAGCTCTTCCTAGAGGCATCTCCCCCAGCCCCGCGCCCCTCACTGAGCGTAGGCTGTTTAAATCTGGCAGATACCTATTTACTCTGTAACCACTTCCTCACGGGGAAGTTGGTGGGGCCCTGGTGAGGACCGCCCCAGGCCTTGCCTGGGCGGCCCAGGGGGCGGGGGTGGGCCTGGGACAGACCTGAGGACACCCCGCAGTCCAGAGGAGCAGGACAAAGGGGGTGCCCAGAGCCTAAGGGACCCAGAGGAGGAGCAGGAGCTCTGCCTGGCGAGTTCACAGAGGGCTTCCTGGAGGAGGGGACCTTTACTCATCCATCTTCAGATCCCTCAGCCAGGCACACTCTACATGGGAGGATAAGTACAGATTTGTGGATTGCCCGAGAAGCCACAAACCACACACAGAGACACACACACGTCAGTGTGTCTGAGCTGCCAGGAAGGAAGATCGGGTCTGCTCTGAGCAGCAGCAGCCCCAGCTTTGGGAGCAGCTTTGAGAATTTGGGGAGGCTCAGCAGAGAGCAGTCTGTGAGATGGGGGCGGGGACCCCTAGGCGGCGGGTTACTTGATAACTCGCTGAAATGCCACATCCGGCCAGAGCAGGAGGCAGGGAAAGGACCGCCGGGCGTGAATGACAGCCTGGGCAGTCTAGCACAACCTCCTCATTTCTCCGGGAAGGCTGTCCCCAGCGAACTCGTTTGCCAGCCAGGGCTTCACGCCCCGCCCCTCTGGGTCTCAGTTTCCCCACCTACAACACCCTGGGAGAAGCTGTAACATTGGGAAAGGGGGCTGAGCTTTTGACCTGTCCTCTCCCATTGCAGAGAAAGACTCAGCCCCGGTTCCTGGCTGGGTTTTTATGATGTGGATGTGGGTTGTTTTTTTTCTTTTTTTTTTTTTTAAAAGGAAAAAGCTGAGAAGCAGCACTGGGACCCAGGATTGCTCAGACCACCTTAAATCAGCCTCGCCGCCCCAGCTACTGTGGAAATTCCTTTCACCGCGGTGGTTGGCTGGGCGCGCCAGCCAATCCGCGTGCAGTGCTCCCACATGGGTCCGTGACATCACAGCGGGCGATGGCCAATGGGGATTAGGAAGCCGGCAGCCAATGGCAGAAGGCGCTAGGATCGGCTGGGCCAATCGGAAGGCGGCAAGGCGCTCCCAGCAGGGTGTGGAGAGTGTGGCTCCCCTCCCGAAGAGAAGCTGAGCCCCTCGTGGACGCCTGATTCTGGCAAAGCTGGGGGGACTCTGGCTCGGTGAGTATCCAGAAAACGGAGAAGCGAGCCATCCCCTCAGCATGGGGGTCTTCCCTTAAAAACAAGAGGCTCTGGCCCAACATACTACCTTGGAAAAGCCTGGCGAGGCTGGCTGGGCCGACTAGCGCCTCTCGCCCCATTTCGCAGATAGGTACACTGAGGTGGAGACGCCGAGTCACTCCGGGCGTCCGGGGAAGGACGGAGACTCTCAGTCGAGCCCGGAGGCTGCCGGCACGGTTTAGTTTCTTCTGTCAGGCCGGATGGGGAGGGATGGGCCCTGGCGTCGGCAAAGGGAGAGGGTGGCTGGTGCCCGTGACTCAGTTTCCCCGGGCGCGAACGGGCGAGGAGACGGGAGCAGGGATCTTCCGAAAGACTACGAGCCCCAGAAGCTCCCGCGCGGTGCCCGCCCGGGCTGTCCGTCAAAGTAACGTGGGTCCCGCTCGGCCCGCGCTCCCCCGCCCGCCGCCGCTCCTGCCAGCTCCCGCTCCCTCCCCGCCGGCTCCAGCCCCGGCGCGGCATAATTACAGCCCATTGATCCGACCCGGGCCGGGAAAGCGGCTCCCTCGGGGAGGCCAAGCCTTTGGCTTCCGACTTCGCCAACCTCTGCCTGCCGCCCCCCTCGCCGAGCCGCCGGGCCACCGGCCAGGCCTGTCCCCTCCCGCTGGCCAGGGCTTGCGGGTGACCTCTGAGGCTCCGTTCCCGCCGCAGCTGGCTGCGAGTCCCCCTCAGAAACATGACACCCAGGTGGCCTTCCGGGCCTCGGACATGGGAGCCCTCCCGCCCGGGTCTGGCTCCCTCCGCCACCTCCTGCGACCCAGGGACCCTGGAGGGCCTTTCCTCCGGGTCGGCTTCTCACCTGCCGAGGGAGACGGTTTCACTAGACTCACTCGTGAAACCAGGCTTTCTGCTGGCCCCAAGCTTGCAGCCAGGGCCAGGCCACGCAGGAGGGGGCCCCAAGTTTCGTGGGGGGAGACCAAGCACAAGGCCCAGCCCCCTGAGAGTGATCAGGGCTGAGGACGAGGGAAGGACCCCCGGAGGAAGAGCCTGCGTGGGAAGTTGGAAAGGTCTCCTGATGTCCGGGGGCAGTGTTTAAGCTGGGGTTCTGAGGGGTGCATAGGAGTTGCCTCGTTTGAACAGTGCCGTGACATGGGGTCTTCCCTCAAAAACAAGAGGCTCTGGCCCAACATACTACCTTGGAAAAGCCTGGCGAGGCTGGCTGGGCCGACTAGCGCCTCTCGCCCCATTTCGCAGATAGGTACACTGAGGTGGAGACGCCGAGTCACTCCGGGCGTCCGGGGAAGGACGGAGACTCTCAGTCGAGCCCGGAGGCTGCCGGCACGGTTTAGTTTCTTCTGTCAGGCCGGATGGGGAGGGATGGGCCCTGGCGTCGGCAAAGGGAGAGGGTGGCTGGTGCCCGTGACTCAGTTTCCCCGGGCGCGAACGGGCGAGGAGACGGGAGCAGGGATCTTCCGAAAGACTACGAGCCCCAGAAGCTCCCGCGCGGTGCCCGCCCGGGCTGTCCGTCAAAGTAACGTGGGTCCCGCTCGGCCCGCGCTCCCCCGCCCGCCGCCGCTCCTGCCAGCTCCCGCTCCCTCCCCGCCGGCTCCAGCCCCGGCGCGGCATAATTACAGCCCATTGATCCGACCCGGGCCGGGAAAGCGGCTCCCTCGGGGAGGCCAAGCCTTTGGCTTCCGACTTCGCCAACCTCTGCCTGCCGCCCCCCTCGCCGAGCCGCCGGGCCACCGGCCAGGCCTGTCCCCTCCCGCTGGCCAGGGCTTGCGGGTGACCTCTGAGGCTCCGTTCCCGCCGCAGCTGGCTGCGAGTCCCCCTCAGAAACATGACACCCAGGTGGCCTTCCGGGCCTCGGACATGGGAGCCCTCCCGCCCGGGTCTGGCTCCCTCCGCCACCTCCTGCGACCCAGGGACCCTGGAGGGCCTTTCCTCCGGGTCGGCTTCTCACCTGCCGAGGGAGACGGTTTCACTAGACTCACTCGTGAAACCAGGCTTTCTGCTGGCCCCAAGCTTGCAGCCAGGGCCAGGCCACGCAGGAGGGGGCCCCAAGTTTCGTGGGGGGAGACCAAGCACAAGGCCCAGCCCCCTGAGAGTGATCAGGGCTGAGGACGAGGGAAGGACCCCCGGAGGAAGAGCCTGCGTGGGAAGTTGGAAAGGTCTCCTGATGTCCGGGGGCAGTGTTTAAGCTGGGGTTCTGAGGGGTGCATAGGAGTTGCCTCGTTTGAACAGTGCCGTGACATAGCCCTGACCCAAGGTGGACCAGGAATGGCGGGGCAACTTTAGAGCCTGCCCTAGAATTGAGGAGCCCTGAGCTCTGACAGCTTGCTTTGCCGCGTAGCCCTCTGAACACGCCTGGCTGCGAGGCTGGAGCGGGCAGTGGGCACAGCATGGGCGTGACGTGGCTCTGCCCGCGCTCCAAAGGGTCTGTCCTGTAGGCTCTGGCTACTGGAGGCAGGGGAGGAGTCTGGGCGAGAACTGGACTCGCCCAAAGAAAAGAGAGGAAAAGAGAGGCCTCCGGGAGTCCAGGATGGACGCGGACTCAGCGGGCATCTCCAGCAGAGGAGACTGATCATAGCCTCTTCAAATAAGTTCAGGCCTATAAAGCACTTAAAATACTTCATAGTAGGGACTTCCCTGGTGGTCCAGTAGCTAGGACTCCGTGCTCCCAGTGCAGGGGGCCCAGGCTGGATCCCTGGTCAGGAAACTAGATCCCACAGGCTGCAGCTAAAGATCCCACATGCCACAATGAAGGCCTGGCACAGCCAAAGAAATAATTTTTTTTTCTTTTTTAAATTTTGGCGTCTTTTATTGGTCTTTCATTTCTCTATTTCCATCCATCTTTTGTTCTTCGGCCCGTGTGGGCCTCCCATCGCAGTGGCCTCTGTTGTCGCAGAGCGCTGGCTCTGGGCGCATGCGCTCCAGAGGTCCGGCTCGGTGATTGGACACATGGGTCCAGCCGCTCCGCGGCACGTGGGATCTTCCCAGGCCAGGGCTTGAACCGGCGCCCCTTGCCCTGCAAGGCGGTGTCCTTACCCGCTGGACCACCAGGGAAGCCCAGAAAAAAAATAGTTTAAAAAATTCACAGTAAATGCTCTGGGAACGGGGTCACCACTGGCACCTCCTTTGTGCCCCAGGCGGCCCGTCTCCCCCAGACTCACCTCACACCCGACAGCTCGCACACACTGTCCACTGCGCCCACATCCTGGATCCCCCATGCAAATGTGACTCATCTCACCCTTCCCTCTGCTCCAAACTGGTCCACAGCTCCCCATCACCCTCAGAATAGAATCCAGACTCCCCGCCTCTGTCTACAAGAGCTGACCCTGTCGCCTTCCTCCCTCTCTCCTCATCACTCACTTCCCACCAAGGCCTCCTCACTTTCTGCAGCAGCCCAGGCACAGTGCTGCCTCAGGGCCTTTGCACCGGCTGTCTCTTTTGCCCGGACCATGACGGGCTCACCTCTTCCTTCCCCGCCTGGATCAGACCTCACCCCCTAGGGAGCCCCGGCCTGGCCAGCCTGGCCTGAGTCAGCCCCAGCCTCCCTCCCTGGTCAGCTTCTCTCATTGCATTTTCTTTGGAAGCCTAGTCACTCTCTGAACATGTACAGTTTTGTTCAGAAAAAAAGTGTTTTTGGCCTTGCCTCGTGCAACCTTGGTTCCCTGACCAGGGAGCCAACCTGGGCCCCCTGCCGTGGACGCCCGGAGTCCTAACCACTGGACCACCGGGGAAATCCTGAACCTTTACAATGTATTTGCTTAGCGTTTATGGTTCGTCCAGGCCCAACCCTGCCTGCTCCACATACGCTGGGGCGCTTGGAGAGGGGCAGAGCCTGTCCCAGGCCCCCGGCCTGCAGCGCGGGTGGCACAGCGGCCAGCACAGCGGCCTTCCAGGTCGCCCTACGTGAGGGGCAGCATGCTGGGGCCCTGCAGCCCGCCCGGCCGAGGCCCGCCGGCAGTGCTCCTCTGCGGCCCGGGGCCTGGCTCTGGGCTGGCCGCGGCGGGGCTGTGGTCTGTGAGATGGGGGCTGGTGCCCGGGGACACACCTCAGGGCGTCTGGAGCGTCCCGAGCCCCTGTGGTGGACGTGCGGAGTCCTAACCACTGGACCACCAGGGACGCCCAAGGCATCCGCTGTTTTTAAAACGCTGGGGCTTCCTGGGCCACGTATCTGCCCAGGACCCCACATCACCAAGCCCCGCCCGCCCTGCCAAGCCCTGACCTCCCCTCTGGGCTTGACCATCTGGCGTCTCTGAGCTCTCCCTCCGTCTCTGCTGGGGGGCTCCAGGCTGGACCCCAGCCCCCATGCGCTGCGCAGGTGTGGCCGGAGCACAGTGTTCCACGCGGGCCTCACTGCCCAGCCTCTGAAGCGCGGCCAGTCCTGTTATGCTCTCTGGGCCTCAGTTTGCTCATCTGGAAAGGGGGTCTGTCCTTGGCAATGGTTCCCAAGGTGGCGGTTCCTCTGCGCTAAGTGCTCTATTCACCTGACCTTGTCTCTGGTGCTCACGACGGCCCTGCAGAGCCGGGGAGGACAGCCGGCAGCGGTGGACGGGGCAGAACCGCCCGCAGGCTCCCACCCCGGCTCCTCTGCCTGAACGCCTCCCCACCTGCAGCCCTCTCCTGGATCCAGGCCCTGCCTGTCGTCCGGTGTCAGCTCAAATGTCACCTCCTCAGAGAGGCCTCCTCCGCCTCTGCTGGAGTTTTCTCCCGAGCACTTGACTCTTCTCGGACATTATCTTATTCCCGGGTGTATCTGTCTGTCTTCCCTACCTGCTGTGGTTTCCGCCAGGGGCACTCGCGGCCTTGCCCTGAGGCCTGGACATCCAGCACGGAGCCTGGCACGCAGCAGAATGAATTCTGGCTGCGGGTGGCCGGTGGGCCTGGCTTGGGGAGGGTGCGGGAGGTGGAGGCCGCTGGGGGCAAGCTGTCCCAGGCCCCGGCCTGCAGCGCGGTGGCACAGCGGCCAGCACAGCGGCCTTCCAGCGCCGGGCGCGGGCCGAGGCCCGCCGGCAGTGCTCCTCTGCGGCCCGGGGCCTGGCTCTGGGCTGGCCGCGGCGGGGCTGTGGTCTGTGAGATGGGGGCTGGTGCCCGGGGACACACCTCAGGGCGTCTGGAGCGTCCCGAGCCCCTGTGGTGGACGTGCGGAGTCCTAACCACTGGACCACCAGGGACGCCCAAGGCATCCGCTGTTTTTAAAACGCTGGGGCTTCCTGGGCCACGTATCTGCCCAGGACCCCACATCACCAAGCCCCGCCCGCCCTGCCAAGCCCTGACCTCCCCTCTGGGCTTGACCATCTGGCGTCTCTGAGCTCTCCCTCCGTCTCTGCTGGGGGGCTCCAGGCTGGACCCCAGCCCCCATGCGCTGCGCAGGTGTGGCCGGAGCACAGTGTTCCACGCGGGCCTCACTGCCCAGCCTCTGAAGCGCGGCCAGTCCTGTTATGCTCTCTGGGCCTCAGTTTGCTCATCTGGAAAGGGGGTCTGTCCTTGGCAATGGTTCCCAAGGTGGCGGTTCCTCTGCGCTAAGTGCTCTATTCACCTGACCTTGTCTCTGGTGCTCACGACGGCCCTGCAGAGCCGGGGAGGACAGCCGGCAGCGGTGGACGGGGCAGAACCGCCCGCAGGCTCCCACCCCGGCTCCTCTGCCTGAACGCCTCCCCACCTGCAGCCCTCTCCTGGATCCAGGCCCTGCCTGTCGTCCGGTGTCAGCTCAAATGTCACCTCCTCAGAGAGGCCTCCTCCGCCTCTGCTGGAGTTTTCTCCCGAGCACTTGACTCTTCTCGGACATTATCTTATTCCCGGGTGTATCTGTCTGTCTTCCCTACCTGCTGTGGGTTCCACCAGGGGCAAGAGGGGCCTTGTCCTGAGTCCAGGACAGCCAGCACGGAGCCTGGCACGCAGCAGAATGAATTCTGGCTGCTGGTGGGCGGTGGGCCTGGCTTGGGGGAGGGTGCGGGGAGGTGGAGGCCGCTGGGCCCAGAGACCCCTAGGGATTAGTCCTAGGCCACACAGCGCGCAGGGCTCCGGATGAGCACGCGGCTGTGGTCCTGGATCCCAGGGGCCTCCCCTCCCGTGCTGAGTGCCGCCCCCTCGCCCCCCGCGCCGCCGGGGCCGAGAAGCCCTCCGGTAACCCCGCAGGCCTGCGGGACGCGTCACCCGACTGGCCGGGGCAGACCCAGCAGGGCACGCGCAGCGAGGGCGCCGCCCCTCCCCCGCCCGGGAGCCGGGAGGCCCGGAGAGGAGGGGGAGGCAGAGGATGGGGAGGCGGCGGCGGGGAGGGGAGAGGGCGCCCGGGCGGCCGGGCGGAGGGTCAAGGGCGGGGAGGGGCGGGCTTCCTGGCCTGGCGAGCGCCCAGCCAGCTGGCCTGGGGGCCCGGGCGGCTGGGAGCGGCTTGTCGGGGAGCTGGGGGCGGGGAGCACCCGCGAGGTCGGCCGAGAGGCGGGGAGAGCGGGGTAGGGAGGGAACGCAGCAGGAGGGAGCGATCGAGGGGGAGGAGAGATCTAGAAAGACCTTGAAGGGCCGAGGGGGAGAGACCGAGGCCGAGGGGTGCGGAGGCAGTCGAAGGGCAGATCAGATCCCGCGAGAGCTCCGCAGAGCGGAGTGCTTGGGCGGTGGGCAGGGCCTTGGGGTCCAGGCCGCCCCTAAAGTCAGAAACACCTCAATTCCACGCGGGCCTCGTCCGGGCCGGCCCCTCTGCGAACCCAGGAGACCTGGGGCCTGGTGCACGCGGCGGCTGCCCTCCTCCAAGCCCCTCCCCGCCCCCGAGGCCTGCGGGCTGGCCCCGGCCGCCCCTCTCCTGGCTCCTGGGCCGGCTTCTCCCTTTCTCTCTGAACCCCTACAGGGCGCAGGCAGGTGTCCAAGCCCGGGCGCTCGGGAGTGACCCGTCCAGACCCAGCCGCACCGTCAGGAAACTCCTCTCTGCAGGGACAAGCCAAGGACAGAGAGGACTGGGGAGCCTAAGTTGTTCAGAGCGATCAATGCTGTAATGAGAAAGTGAGCAGGAGGGAGGAGAGGGGGCGGCTGGGAAGACAGTGTGTCCCACCCACGCAAGGGGTCACCCGAGCTGGCACCCTGCTCCGGGGAGGGTGCGGGGAGGTGGAGGCCGCTGGGCCCAGAGACCCCTAGGGATTAGTCCTAGGCCACACAGCGCGCAGGGCTCCGGATGAGCACGCGGCTGTGGTCCTGGATCCCAGGGGCCTCCCCTCCCGTGCTGAGTGCCGCCCCCTCGCCCCCCGCGCCGCCGGGGCCGAGAAGCCCTCCGGTAACCCCGCAGGCCTGCGGGACGCGTCACCCGACTGGCCGGGGCAGACCCAGCAGGGCACGCGCAGCGAGGGCGCCGCCCCTCCCCCGCCCGGGAGCCGGGAGGCCCGGAGAGGAGGGGGAGGCAGAGGATGGGGAGGCGGCGGCGGGGAGGGGAGAGGGCGCCCGGGCGGCCGGGCGGAGGGTCAAGGGCGGGGAGGGGCGGGCTTCCTGGCCTGGCGAGCGCCCAGCCAGCTGGCCTGGGGGCCCGGGCGGCTGGGAGCGGCTTGTCGGGGAGCTGGGGGCGGGGAGCACCCGCGAGGTCGGCCGAGAGGCGGGGAGAGCGGGGTAGGGAGGGAACGCAGCAGGAGGGAGCGATCGAGGGGGAGGAGAGATCTAGAAAGACCTTGAAGGGCCGAGGGGGAGAGACCGAGGCCGAGGGGTGCGGAGGCAGTCGAAGGGCAGATCAGATCCCGCGAGAGCTCCGCAGAGCGGAGTGCTTGGGCGGTGGGCAGGGCCTTGGGGTCCAGGCCGCCCCTAAAGTCAGAAACACCTCAATTCCACGCGGGCCTCGTCCGGGCCGGCCCCTCTGCGAACCCAGGAGACCTGGGGCCTGGTGCACGCGGCGGCTGCCCTCCTCCAAGCCCCTCCCCGCCCCCGAGGCCTGCGGGCTGGCCCCGGCCGCCCCTCTCCTGGCTCCTGGGCCGGCTTCTCCCTTTCTCTCTGAACCCCTACAGGGCGCAGGCAGGTGTCCAAGCCCGGGCGCTCGGGAGTGACCCGTCCAGACCCAGCCGCACCGTCAGGAAACTCCTCTCTGCAGGGACAAGCCAAGGACAGAGAGGACTGGGGAGCCTAAGTTGTTCAGAGCGATCAATGCTGTAATGAGAAAGTGAGCAGGAGGGAGGAGAGGGGGCGGCTGGGAAGACAGTGTGTCCCACCCACGCAAGGGGTCACCCGAGCTGGCACCCTGCTCCGGGCCCTCCGCCTGGAAAAGGCGGCCAGGTAGAGTGGAGGCCGCCAGCCAGGGCCAGGCCGGAGCTCCGCCCCTCCGCGTCCTGGGTGGCGCTGTGCCTGGCTGGGTAGGTCGCTGGGCTTCTCAAGCCTCAGCGTCTTGGTCTGTGCGTGGTCCGTCCTTCACCAGGCATGTCCAGGGACCGTCTGAGAGCTGCCATCAAAGCCCCGCGCCGAGGTCAGAGCACAGCTCTGGGTGGGATCCTAGCCCTCTATGACCTCTGTCATCCTTACCATGTTCGAGGCTTTCCCTGTTATTTCTGGTTGTGGGCCCCGCGCTCTGCCAGCAAGGCTGCCAGTCAAGGGCAGGAGACCAGCTGCAGAGCTGCCCTGTCTTGTGACCTTTGACAGCTTCCTGCCCTTCCTCGGGCCTCAGTTTTCCTGTCTGCACAGTGGGGAGAATGTGCAGGCTGGTCATGCCACAGTCCCTGAATCCATGTCCTGCCAGGTGCTCTCTGTTTCTCTTCCAAGTCCAAGTTCCAGTTGCCAGCTCCCAGACTCTGGGAGGAAGGCCACGTAAATATTTCAGGCGGCAGATGTACCTGGCCAGCCAGGGCTGTGAATGTTTAGTGGGTCACATCCTTGTTCTCAATGGCCTTCAGAGAACCTCGTCTCCCGGCTGGCTTGGGTGCCAGTTGGTCCTTGACCCCTCCTGCGCCAGGCGGACCAGACCAGGAGGAGGCGCAGGGCTGGGGGGGATGGGCTGGGTCGCCCCATGTGTGCACAGGGACATTACAGCTTAGAGGGTCGGGGGCCCTGAAGCACAGAGACCCCCCTGCTGGAAAGGCCCCGAGAAAGGGCGCTGCCAGGAGGGCCTGGGGTCTGGGAGGAGGTGGGGTGGGCAGACCAGTGGGGTTCACCCCGTCCTGGGCGCCCACAGCCCCTCCGGGTGCCTCTGTCCCTGCCCTCGCCTCTCCCCCTCTTCCGGCGCCTCGCCCCCCGCCCCGCCCCCGCCCCCTTTCTCTCCCTCCCCACCATCCCCCCTTCTTTCCTGCTCCCGCCTTTCCCTACCCCCCCTTCCTCCGCGCTCCCTCCTCCTCTTCCTCCGCTCCCTTCCCTCCACCCTCCAACCGCCTCCCCGCCCCCTCCTCCCCTTCCTCCCGCCTCATTAGGCGCGGCCGCGGCGCGGGGCCCATTAGCGGATCAATTAGCCGAGGTCGCCGGCGGCGCGGTCGTTAAGCGCGGGAGGCCGCGGCGGGGAGGGGGCCCTGGAGACGGCGCCTCCGGCCGCCGCGCCCCACTGAGGCCTCCAGGGCCCTCGCTTTACCCTCCCCCGCTCAGCGGGCAGACGGGGGGGGGGGGGGGGCTTCGAGGCCCAGAGGGGCACCCCAGGGCACGGCCGTGGGCTCCGAGGCCCCTTTTTCCTTGGAGGAGACCCTCCCCCCACGCGCTTGCTCTGCCAGCAACATCAGTACCAGTACCAACAACACCGCCGCCTGTGCCGGCCTCGCAGGCTTTCTGGTAATCCTCCTCCAAACAGCTTCCCAGAACATCAGACAAGTGACTTGACGTCCCTCCTTGTCCATCCCCTCTCTGCCTTGGCCTCTATTCACAAGCCCTCTGACCCATTTTTGTATATTCCCTAGGGCAGGGACTCAAGTCTGTCCAGTGCCTTCCCTGCTGTGTCCAGGGGGCTCAGCACAGGGTCAGTAAGTTGTTTTTTTTTTTAAAAGAGCAACGAATCAGTGTAGGGGTGAGGCTCTGCCGGGGTACCTTCTGCAGAATCCATGGCAGGATCTTCTATGCCCATTTGACTGATCAGGAAAACTGAGACTCGGAGCGGTGAGGCCACTTGCTCGATCGCCCTGCTGTGAGGGCACGAGCCAGGATGGAAGCCCAGGCCCGGCCCAGACCATGGGACCAGCCCCCCTTTGAAGGCCGAAGGGCGCTGCCAGGAGGGCCTGGGGTCTGGGAGGAGGTGGGGTGGGCAGACCAGTGGGGTTCACCCGTCCTGGGCGCCCACAGCCTCCGGGTGCCTCTGTCCCTGCCCTCGCCTCTCCCCTCTTCCGGCGCCTCGCCCCCGCCCCGCCCCTTCTCTCCCTCCCCACCATCCCCTTCTTTCCTGCTCCCGCCTTTCCCTACCCCCCCTTCCTCCGCGCTCCCTCCTCCTCTTCCTCCGCTCCCTTCCCTCCACCCTCCAACCGCCTCCCCGCCCCCTCCTCCCCTTCCTCCCGCCTCATTAGGCGCGGCCGCGGCGCGGAGCCCATTAGCGGATCAATTAGCCGAGGTCGCCGGCGGCGCGGTCGTTAAGCGCGGGAGGCCGCGGCGGGGAGGGGGCTCTGGAGACGGCGCCTCCGGACGCCCGGCTTCCCAGCCGCGATCGCGCCCCCTGCCCCGGGACCCTCTGGTCGCTCGCCCCACTGAGGCCTCCAGGGCCCTCGCTTTACCCTCCCCCGCTCAGCGGGCAGACGGGGGGGGGGGGGGGGGGCTTCGAGGCCCAGAGGGGCACCCCAGGGCACGGCCGTGGGCTCCGAGGCCCCTTTTTCCTTGGAGGAGACCCTCCCCCCACGCGCTTGCTCTGCCAGCAACATCGGTACCAGTACCAACAACACCGCCGCCTGCGCCGGCCTCGCAGGCTTTCTGGTAATCCTCCTCCAAACAGCTTCCCAGAACATCAGACAAGTGACTTGATGTCCCTCCTTGTCCATCCCCTCTCTGCCTTGGCCTCTATTCACAAGCCCTCTGACCCATTTTTGTATATTCCCTAGGGCAGGGACTCAAGTCTGTCCAGTGCCTTCCCTGCTGTGTCCAGGGGGCTCAGCACAGGGTCAGTAAGTTGTTTTTTTTTTAAAAGAGCAACGAATCAGTGTAGGGGTGAGGCTCTGCCGGGGTACCTTCTGCAGAATCCATGGCAGGATCTTCTATGCCCATTTGACTGATCAGGAAAACTGAGACTCGGAGCGGTGAGGCCACTTGCTCGATCGCCCTGCTGTGAGGGCACGAGCCAGGATGGAAGCCCAGGCTGGAGGCCCTGCGCCCAGATCCACGGGACCGAGGAGCTAGGCCCAGCTGCTGTCCCCCGTCCCAGCTGAGACTTTCGTAGCGCCCTGGAGGGGCCGTCTGAGAACCCTGCTTTGGGGGGACGGGGGAGAGTCAGAGAAAGGACGTCTGGGGTCTTGGGGGATTAGGACGACAGCAACAGCATTGCTCCAGAGAGAAGGAGCAGGACCGGCCACGGCCTCTGTTCAAGAAAAGGCGCACTGTTCCAGCCTGGCTCCAGCCTGCCGAGCAGGAGGCCTCAGCACCTCCCGGGCCTGGAATCTTCCCAGGGCCATGGAGCCCAAGGATGGCCTGTTCTTTAAAGCATTTTTAAAAATTGTGAATTACAATATGAAGAAAAAATAAAACCGGGACTTCCCTGGGGGGCCAGTGGCTAAGACGCCACACTTCCCACGCAGAGGGGTTCCCGGGTCTGGGAGCTAGACCCGGCGCGCCCCGGGGCGCAGAGGACAGCTGAGAAGTGGAATGCTCCAGAGTGCCCAGCTCCTCAGGTGAATGACCACCTCCTGAGGACGCGCGGGGACCCAGCCCTGGGTTCCCTCCCTGGAGAAGTCCCACCGGCCACCCCGTGACGTCTCACGCCGTGGGTCCCTCGGGCCGGGGTCTCTGTCACTGGAGTCCCACGGCGGGGACTCGTGGGCTTGGCCGCTCCCGCGTTCCGCGTGCAGGCTGCGTGGCGTCGCGGGCCGCGGCTGCTGGTTCTCTTCCGGAGGTCACCGCTGCCCTCGATGGGCAGCTGGGAGCGTCTCGTCCCAGGCACGGCGGTGACTTCACGTCCCTCCTTGTCCATCCCCTCTCTGCCTTGGCCTCTATTCACAAGCCCTCTGACCCATTTTTGTATATTCCCTAGGGCAGGGACTCAAGTCTGTCCAGTGCCTTCCCTGCTGTGTCCAGGGGGTTCAGCACAGGGTCAGTAAGTTGTTTTTTTTTTAAAAGAGCAACGAATCAGTGTAGGGGTGAGGCTCTGCCGGGGTACCTTCTGCAGAATCCATGGCAGGATCTTCTATGCCCATTTGACTGATCAGGAAAACTGAGACTCGGAGCGGTGAGGCCACTTGCTCGATCGCCCTGCTGTGAGGGCACGAGCCAGGATGGAAGCCCAGGCTGGAGGCCCTGCGCCCAGAACCATGGGACCAAGGAGCTAGGCCCGGCTGCTGTCCCCCGTCCCAGCTGAGACTTTTGTAGCGCCCTGGAGGGGCCGTCTGAGAACCCTGCTTTGGGGGGACAGGGGAGAGTCAGAGAAAGGACGTCTGGGGTCTTGGGGGATTAGGACGACAGCAACAGCATTGCTCCAGAGAGAAGGAGCAGGACGGGCCACGGCCTCTGTTCAAGAAAAGGCGCGCTGTTCCAGCCTGGCTCCAGCCTGCCGAGCAGGAGGCCTCAGCACCTCCCGGGCCTGGAATCTTCCCAGGGCCACGGAGCCCAAGGATGGCCTATTCTTTAAAGCATTTTTAAAAATTGTGAATTACAAAATAATATGAAGAAAAAATAAAACCGGGACTTCCCTGGGGGGCCAGTGGCTAAGACGCCACACTTCCCACGCAGAGGGGTTCCCGGGTCTGGGAGCTAGACCGGGCGCGCCCTGGGGCGCAGAGGACAGCTGAGAAGTGGAATGCTCCAAAGAGTGCCCAGCTCCTCAGGTGAATGACCACCTCCTGAGGACGCGCGGGGACCCAGCCCTGGGTTCCCTCCCTGGAGAAGTCCCGCCGGCCACCCCGTGACGTCTCGGGCCGGGGGTCTCTGTCACTGGAGTCCCACGGCGGGGACTCGTGGGCTTGGCCGCTCCCGCGTTCCGCGTGCAGGCTGCGTGGCGTCGCGGGCCGCGGCTGCTGGTTCTCTTCCGGAGGTCACCGCTGCCCTCGATGGGCAGCTGGGAGCGTCTCGTCGGGCCAGGACGGCGCACGGCGGCGGCTCCGGATGCTTCGGTGGCCTGTCTGTCGGAGGGACCGGCGTTCGAGCCCCGGGGCCGGCGGGGTGCCACGCGGCCTTCCTGCGCCAGAGGCTGGCAGTTTCTGCTCCCCCGTCGCGGAGGTGAGTTCTGGGGTTTTCGTCGTTGTGGCTGCAGCCCGGGGGCTCTCGTCCCCTCAGCAAGGACCGAGCCCCGGCCCCCCGCTCTGGGGACACCGAGTCAAGCACTCGGCCACCAGCGAGGCCCCCGAGTCCTGGTTTTCAACCTGAGAATATCCAGGAGTGAGTGGTCTCCTCACACGGAGGTTTCTGGAGGTGGCTGGACTGTCAGGAGGTGGGGGTGCAACAGGAGGGCCCCCCGTCCCCCTCTGCCCTCTTTGTCTCCTTAGGCACAGGAGACATCTTCCCCGGGCTTGGCTGTCCTTCACCAGCCTCCTTTCCCCGCGCCCTCAGCCCCCGGACGGCCCCTGGACCCAGCGGACAGTCAAGTGTGCCTTGGCGGCGTCACGCCTCCGGTCCATCGCGCGAGGCCTCTCAGCCAGCGAGCCCTGGCCAGTGGCAGAGGCTCCGGGTCAGAGTGGCTGCTCCCCGCCGCCCCCAGCGAGTTACCTTGCTCCCCGGCTCCCCCTTCCCTGTGGTCCAGCAGGGCCCGGCTTCTCCAATCTGGAACATACCTCTGTGTGCGTGGAGGTGGCTCCCACTCCTAACATCTGTCTCTAAAGGCAGACCATCCAGCCTGAGGCTCAGAGAGCAGCCCCACCACCGCCCCGCGAGCATTCCTGCGTCCCTCTGCCTGCCTGTCCACATAGCGGGCCAGACCTCCGACCCCTGAGCTTTGCGGTGTGACCGCCAGTCTCCACCTGACCCTCTCTGGGCGAAGCTCCAAGTTCAGGAGCCTCTGTTCACACGCTGGGCCCAGCGAGGCCTGTCCACACCCGGTCCTGGGGCGGGAGGCAGGCTCGGACTTGCAGGAGGTCCCTCCTGCCCGGGCAGGGGGCACCGCGGGGCAGCCGGCAACACAGAGGCAGGGACACGGCAAGCAACCTTCTCACGTCTTTATTTGAAAGGCACAGCTAAGCCCACCCTCATACAGCATTTTCACTTCTCTCCGCGAAGATCAAACGACTCAACACAACAAAAGCCGACAGCCTAAGAGGCTATAGACAGACTCAGGTGTGGGGGTTGCTTTTTTTTTTTTTTTAACGTTTTTCTATCGTTTTCCTTTTTTTAATATTTCTTTTCTTAAAAGACAAGCTAGTATACTGGGAAAAGGGGGGGGAAATAAAAACCAAGACAACGTAAGTACCCTCATCTTTATTTGGGAAGGGGAGAAAGGGAATTGAGTTACCGGCTCCACTCGGTTCCCCACCCCGGGGGCTGAGCTCGCCTGTTCTCGTGGGCGAGGGCACAGGACCAGGTGGGCGCGAGTGTTGGGGACGCGCAGAGGGCGGGAGGGGAGACGGGCGGGAGGGGAGACGCAGGGTGCCCAGGGCGGGGAGGGGCAGCTAGCATCGTGTCCGCATGCAGTGCCGGGGTGGGAGGCCTGGGGTGCCCGGGGTCCAGGGGTCCCCTGGCGGGCAGTCAGTTACAGGTGTGGGGAAGTGCAGGGGGTGTTGGACCTCTCGAGGTTTTGCTCCCTTTGGATCTGGCCTCCCACCTTGTGCCTCCAGGCCTCAGCTTGCCTCATCTGTGGTATGAGCGGGCATGGACCCATTCAGGCTGCTGGCAGGGAAGAGGGAGGCTGGGAATCGGGGCAGGAGCCAAGCCAGGGTAGGGCACACAAGCAGGGCACGGCCCCAGCAGGCGGCTACCATAAATACTACCGGAGTTCAGCCAATCCCGAGCTACACTGTGTCTCCCGCGGAACCTTCCTCTCTCCCCACATCCATCCCCTCGGCCCCCACCCCCGCCCGCCCCGCCCCAGCCGCCCCTAATCCGACTTCTCCCCGTCGTCCTCCTGGTGGGTGTCCCCGTCATGCCCGTTCTTGTCTTCCTTGGAGAGGTGGGCCTGGGAGCCCAGCGCCGACAGCGACAGGAGGCCGGTGCCCGCGCTGACCGCCGGCAGGGACGGGGGCTGCAGCCCCACGGGCAGTGGGGTCAGGGGCAGGGCCAGAGCCTGCAGCTGAGACAGCTGGTGGGCTTGGAGCTGCTGCTGCAGGACACGAGAAGGGGCGCGTCAGCCCTCCGCGGGCCCCCCGCCCCCCGCCCCCCGGCCCCGGACGTACTCGGATGATGGAGTTGAGTTCAGGAGCGGTGACCTGCTTGGCCCTCTCGATGGCTCCCAAGACCTGCTGCTGGTGCTGGAAAGGCGGGCAGAGTGGTCAGCCGCTCCCTGGCCTGGCGGCTTCTCGGGGTCTGTGGCGCGGAGCCCAGAAGAAACCCCACTCCCGTCCGGGCGGCGAGAGCACCCCTTCTCCGGGGCGTCCCACCCCTCCCCACAGGAAGCCCCCTCTCCCCAAGCCTCAGTCTCTTCATCTGGAAAGTGGGCTACAGAGATGCATCGAAGACCCCGAGAGGCGGGGACCCGAATCGCAGGAGAGCCCGGACCACGACAGGCCACGTGCACAGAATGGCCGGCACAACCGGCCGTGAGAGCTCAGGCCAGGAGAGACGGCGGCCTGCTACCCGGGGAAGGCCCGGAAGCTCTCAGAGGCCGGGGCGTGAGCAGGGTTCCAGGGCAACCCCCTGGCCTCCCTGGACACCTGTCTCTCCGGCCCTCACACGCTAGAGTCTGCCAGGCTCCCCGGGCGCCCCGGCTACAAAAGGAAACCACAGGCTGGGTCTTCAGGGCGCTGAGAATCCCCTCCGCTGGGGTTTTCACGCTGTCCTGGACCCGCCCTGGGTGTCCCGAGGGGCCCCGAGATACAGGCGGAGGTTAACAAGAAAACGATGAACCGTCAGGCGTCAAGCTGGCAGAGACCAAGGGGCCTTCCGCGACCCAGACGTGTGCGCACGCGTGTGTGCGCGCCGGGCTTCACGCCGACCCGAGCACCCAGGAGTGGAGAGGGAGGAGCCGGGCGGTGGTCCCTGGGAGTCCATGTGGACCCGGTCCACCCCACGTCTGTGTCAGCGCCCTCCCGTGCACCCGGCGGCCGGCAGGGCCCGCGGGAGACGCTCAGGAGGGCGAAAGGCAGAAAGAAAATTCTCGGGGCGGCGGCGGCGGCATGGCTGACATTTCTACACGCAGTGACTCACGGGGCGGGAATTCCACCGCAGGGTGCGGCCCCTCCCTTCACCGCCCCGCACCCCTGGGGTTCCTCCCGGGGGATTCTCCAGCACAGGCTGGCTGGTGGCGGGAGGTCCAGAGGGGGCAGGCCTGAGCCCTGCGGCCCGCAGAGGCCTGCAGAGGCCCGCGGAGGCCCGCAGAGGCCCGCAGAGGGGAGGGGCTGCGGGACGTTCAGGCTCAGGCGTCTGGGCTCCCGGCAGCCCCGGGGCGCCACTCACCTCCTGGGACAGGTAGGGCAGGACTTGGGCACAAATCCCGTTCAGCCTCTTGACGATCTCGGCCTGGAACACACAGCGCTTCAGCCCCGGGTGGTGGCCGGGCAGGCGCAGGCCAGCCCCGGGCGGCCGGGGGCGCTCTCGGATCTAAGGGGAGGCCAGCTCGGCCCAGGCTCAGAGCCACGCGTGGGGCCCACGGGCAGCCCGTCGAGGGCCCCTGGGGCCGGGGAGTCCGGGCCCAGCTGCTCGGGGTCTAGCTGGCCCCGGGAAGATGAGGCCAGGCGCCTCACAGGCAGTGAGCGCTCCGTGGGAGGAAGGGAGGCCAGGGTGGGGGCGGCGGCACCAGGATTCTAACCTACCTGAGACCGGCGGCCCCCACATCACCCACCCCCGGCCGCGGTGGCCACAAAGGAGACCACAGGGTGAGGGTGGCAGGTCCCAGGGGAGCTCGGCCCCTCCCCTCAGGGAGAACCACCTCGGAGGGGGGCCTGAGAAAGAACCGAGTGGGGGGCCCGGAGGTAAGAGGACACCGAGGCCAGACTTGGTGCTGAGCCAAGGGGCGCGGGCGCCTGCCTGCCGTGGGGGAGGCGTGGGGCGGAGGGGGGCACAGGCTGTACCTGCTTGTGCATCTCGATGTTCAGGCCGTAGGACATCTCGTAGTACTGCCGGGGCGACAGAGAGAAACAAGGGGTGAAGGGGGGCCGCTCCAGGGACAAAAGCCAGAGCGGGAGCAACAGAGAGAAAGCGGGGAGGAGGGGAGCGGCCTGGGGAGGGCGGGTGGGTGACCGCGGGGGTGGGGGACCCCCACAGAGGGGTGCTGGGGCCCAGGTGTCTGCTGGGGAAGCCGGAGGGGACCTGGGCACTCCGGTTTCTAGAATAATGCCTCCACCCCCCAACACACACACATTCCAGGCTCCTAATCTTTTATCTGTAAGTCTTGTCTGCGGGTGGCCCCAACTCCAGGGAAGTTTGTCTTCCTGGGTATAAATAATCGAGGATAAACAAACCCGGCCAGGTCTGCCTCTGGGGCCCGCAGCCCCCTCCTCGCGCCCCGAGGCTGACCCTGGCCTCCCTGGCTCTGCGTCCTAGGCCTCCCCGCCGCCCCCAGGGAGGAAGGGCAGGAAGCCAGGCTGGTTTCCAGGCCTCGGGGTGGGCTCCTGTTCACTCAGCAGAACCCTAGCTGCAATGCCTCCTTCTCCAAGCAGCCTCGCTCCAAAGGGGGCATCGTCTCCTGGGGTCCCCCAGGATGTCCCAGGTCCTGCTCCCGGCCTCCCCCGCGGCCTGGGGGAAGTGCGCCCCGGGGGTCTCCACTGTCAGGCCCGAGAGGCACTGCTTCCCCCCTCCCTCCCTCCCACACACTCAGGTCCCGGAGTGGGGCCCCCCAGGAGTCTCCCCCCATCTTGGGCAAGGAGGGGTTAAGCCTGAGATGCTCAGACAGTGGGGGCGGGAAGGAGGGATCAGGCTACCCCCCCAGTTCCTGGCGCTCCCAGCCACCGGCTCCTCGGCTGCCAAGGGCGGTCAGGGGATCTGGCAGGCCCAGGCTGCAACCCGGCGGTTTGGCACCTCGGCCCCTGCCCGGGCCGGCAGCCAGGCCAGCAAGACGGACTCGGCCCGGCCCGGGGCTGGTGAACGGAGAGCAGACCCCACGTCCCCGCAGGGGCGGGACCCGGGGTGCCCGGCCCGGCCCGCCCGACCCCAGGCCTGGCTCACCATCACGTAATGACGCTGCATCTCTGACTTCTCGCTGGCCAGCTTGTCACATTCGAGTTTCAGGCTGAAGGAGAACGGGGGAGGCGCGGGGCTCGGTGAGGCCCCCGTGCCTTGCAGGGGAGCCCTGCGCGTGGGGGGCAGACATGAGAGGGTACCGGTGCCCTCCACGGGGGGATGACGCTTGCATCGTGGAGAGCGGGGGTGGGCGAGCCCCACTCAGCGGGGTGGGAGACCCCCACAGAGGGGTGCTGGGGCCCAGGTGTCTGCTGGGGAAGCCGGAGGGGACCTGGGCACTCCGGTTTCTAGAATAACGCCTCCACCCCCCAACACACACACATTCCAGGCTCCTAATCTTTTATCTGTAAGTCTTGTCTGCGGGTGGCCCCAACTCCAGGGAAGTTTGTCTTCCTGGGTATAAATAATCGAGGATAAACAAACCCGGCCAGGTCTGCCTCTGGGGCCCGCAGCCCCCTCCTCGCGCCCCGAGGCTGACCCTGGCCTCCCTGGCTCTGCGTCCTAGGCCTCCTCGCCGCCCCCAGGGAGGAAGGGCAGGAAGCCAGGCTGGTTTCCAGGCCTCGGGGTGGGCTCCTGTTCACTCAGCAGAACCCCAGCTGCAATGCCTCCTTCTCCAAGCAGCCTCGCTCCAAAGGGGGCATCGTCTCCTGGGGTCCCCCAGGATGTCCCAGGTCCTGCTCCCGGCCTCCCCCGCGGCCTGGGGGAAGTGCGCCCCGGGAGTCTCCACTGTCAGGCCCGAGAGGCACTGCCTCCCCCCTCCCTCCCTCCCACACACTCATGTCCCGGAGTGGGGCCCCCCAGGAGTCTCCCCCCATCTTGGGCAAGGAGGGGTTAAGCCTGAGATGCTCAGACAGTGGGGGCGGGAAGGAGGGATCAGGCTCCCCCCCCAGTTCCTGGCGCTCCCAGCCACCGGCTCCTCGGCTGCCAAGGGCGGTCAGGGGATCTGGCAGGCCCAGGCTGCAACCCGGCGGTTTGGCACCTCGGCCCCTGCCCGGGCCGGCAGCCAGGCCAGCAAGACGGACTCGGCCCGGCCCGGGGCTGGTGAACGGAGAGCAGACCCCGCGTCCCCGCAGGGGCGGGACCCGGGGTGCCCGGCCCGGCCCGCCCGACCCCAGGCCTGGCTCACCATCACGTAATGACGCTGCATCTCTGACTTCTCGCTGGCCAGCTTGTCACATTCGAGTTTCAGGCTGAAGGAGAACGGGGGAGGCGCGGGGCTCGGTGAGGCCCCCGTGCCTTGCAGGGGAGCCCTGCGCGTGGGGGGCAGACATGAGAGGGGTACCGGTGCCCTCCTGGAAGCTCGGGGGTGCGATGCAATCAGCCTTGCCGACGTGGGGAGGAGAGGGCAAGGAAGGCAATAATAAAAGTAACAGAAGGCAGAGGAAACAGAACGGTAGGTCAGACCGCAATTCAGCCCTTTCCGGTCTTGGAACCCAACGAGGTCACGGCTGTTCACGTCACTCTCCTTTTTAAAGACACGCAGCGGATGCTCAGAGAGGGTGAGGGAACGGCTCAAGGTCACACAGCCCGGCAGCCGGCTTCAAGGGCCACCCTCCCAACCAGTGGGCAAAACCATCCGCCAGAGGAGGGAGGGACAGACCCTGACGGGAGGCTGAGGGCCCGGAGCCGGCCGGTAGGGCTCTGGATTCACCAGGAAACCTTCAAAGGCACCCAGCCCCTCCTGGAGCTCCCATTTCCCTGGCTTGGTGGGGGGGTTAAAAACTGCCAACACTGGGTAACAGAGACGGTGCCCCCCTCAGGCTGCCCCGTTTCTCAAAGGCCCCCCACGAGGGTGTCACGGTGACAGGTAAAGAGCTGAGCACAAACGCCAGCCAGGAGACGGGGTCTGAAGCTCAGCCCTGCCGCCCCGATGCTGTGTGACTCTGGGCCAGCGCCTCGACCTCTCTGGGCCTTGGCCTCTGAATCAGCTGAGCTCCAGCCTCCCAGGGTGGCTGGTGAGGACGCACGGATTGAGGCCAGAGCCGCTCTTCGGGCGGGCATACGGTAAGGGCCCGATCAATGCTTCGCTGACCCGGGAGCTGCCCCGGGAGACTGGCGCTTCCTTCCGCCAGACTGTGCGCCTGTGCTCACAGGTGAGCAACCCTGGGCCCCATGTTCTTTAAATGTCCACATGCGGCCACTGTTAAAAGTAACATCAGGGGACTTCCCTGGGGGTCCAGTGGTTAGGACTCTGTGTTTCCAATGCAGGGGGCCTGAGTTCCATCCCTGGTCAGGGAACTAGATCCCATATGCCACAGCTAAGACCCAAAGCAGCCAAAAGAAATCAATACATTAAAAAAAAAAAAAAAAAGTAACATCAGGCAATTTTCATTCCAAACTCGGCATGTCCGACCCTTCCTGAGGGGCTATGGGAGCCCCAACAGGGCAGAAGCGTTGTGTATACCAGGAAGCCCTGGCACAGCAGACAGAGACTCGGAAGCTCAGAGGGGGTGTGTGACCCACCCGAGGTCACACAGCGCCATGGATGTGGACCAGGCAGGGCGGGGGACCCCCTGGAGAGGCTCCTAAAGACCACACCTGCTGGGCACAGACCCTGAACCCTCCATATCATGGGACCAGAACAAAGTCCCTAGGCCTGCCCTTCAACCACCTGTGCCTCAGTTTCCTCCTCTTTGAAATGGGCTCGATGATAGGACGGCGGGGAGGATGAAACAAAAAAATGTATGTTCACTCTTCAGCAAATGGGGACAGAGGGAAGCACCCCCAATGAACAAACACATTACTCTCCCCAATTTCTTCTTGGAGAAAACCCAGGATCCTTCAAAGAACATGGAGGGCCCAGGACCCCCTTCTGATTCCTCTCTGCCGCAGAGCCTTGGGCACGTGCGGTCTTCAGTCCAGAGATGGGCGCAAACCCTGCTGCTTCCTGCCGGGCAGCCCCAGGAGATCCCTGGGCCGAAGTGCCTCCCCGTGTAAATTGAAAGAAAGTAACAGTAAGTTGCTCCTTTCTCTTTAGACCCGGCCCACGGCGAAATCCTTCAGCAGCGCTGGTTTCAGCCCTGGAGGGCGGACCCTCCTCTTGCTGGGTGGCAGGACCCCCTCTCCCAAGCGGGGCACACAGGTAACAAGCTTCAGATCTAGGGGGTGGGGGCTTCGGGGAAGTGAGAATGAATCACCAACGCTAGCTGTCTGGGGGGCTGTCTTGTATCCGCTGGGGTGGGGGTGGGGAAAGCAGCTCTGCAACCAGGCGGCTGAGTCTTCGGGCAAATGCTTGCCCTTTTTGTGCTCAGTTTCCTCGCCTGTGAAATGGGCCTGCCTTAAAGACGAACCGAAAGCCAGAGCCCTGAAGTGTTCAAGGCTGCGCCTGCCACCCGAGGCCTTCAGGCTCTCCGTTTTTGGAGTCTGTGTATAAAGCAGACGCCACAGCCTCCGAGGCTCCTGGACTCCGTGTCGCTGCCCACGAGTAGGGGCCTCCACCTTCTCTCGGGGCGGGGACCCCCTGCCCCCAGCTCACCTGTGGTACTGAGCCTGCAGCAGCTGAAACTCGTCCTTGATGCGGTCGCACGAGTCCGAGGTGGTGAACTTGAGCTGCTGGGGTAGGTGCGAGGAGCCCTGGGGGAGGGGCGGCCGGGTCAGGGTCGCGGGGCCGCCCCCAGCCTGCCGCCCGCCCCAGGCCGGCGCGCAGCTGCGGGCCCCCCGCCCTGCCCCACTTCCCGGGCCGCGCTCACCGCGCCCGGCGCGCCCCCGCCCCGGCTTCCTGCGCCCGCCCTCCCCGCGGAGCCGGGGGCGGCGGCGGGGGTGCGCCTGGAGGCCCGCCCTCGGCGGGGGGCAGGGTGCGCCCTCGGCCGCGCCTCCAAAGCGCTGGGAGGGGGTGCTCTCGGGGCGCCCGGATGCCGGGGGGGGGGGGGGCCGGAGAACGCGTCCTAGGGAGACCCCCCAAGTTGGCGTGGGGGCAGTGAGGCCTCCGAGCCAAGTCTCCTGGGGGGAGGGGCCTCTCTCACCGCCGAGATCTTCCGGGGGGGGCCACCCCAGATTCTGAGCACCCTTGCTCCGGGCCGCGCTCTTCCGGGAGGGGTGCGCCCCGGGTCCCCCCACTCCGGGGCGCCGAAAGCACCCCCGGACTTAGAGGCAGCTGGCGGAGCTCCCGCGGCACCCCAGGCCCGAGGCCAAGGCCGCCGAGGCCGCGCCGGGCTTGGTGGGGGGCCCCGGGCCCGAGCTGGCGCGGCGCGGGGGGGGACCTAAGCTGGGAGCTGGGGAGGACCTGGCTTGGACGCTAGCGGGGTGCTCTGGGCCCGGAAGCCGGGAGGGGGCCCGGGAGCTGGCGGCCGTGCGGGTGGGGAGGGGCGCTGGGCCCAGAGCTGGAGGGGACGGGGCCCGGGAGTGGGGGGAAGAGGCCGGGCTGGGGCTGGGGGCGCAGGGCTTCGGCCTGGAGAGGGTCGCCGAGTGTGGCCTGGCGCGGGCGGGGCCGAGGCCCGACCCTGGGGGAGGGAGCGGCCGGCCGGGCCCGGGGGGACGCGGGGCCCAGAGCTGGGGGCGGCCCGGCCGGGAGCTGGGGGGTGCCGGGCCCGGGGGGGGGGGGGCGCCGGGCCGGCGGGCCCCGCTTACCGAATGCCTGCTTTGTGGAAACATCATGTCAATCGCGGCGGGGGGCGCGGGGTGCGCCCCGGCTGTGCGCCCCGGCTCTGGCGGCTCGGGGCGCCGGGCGGCCGCGCCTTTGTCCCGGCGCCGATCGGCTGCTCCCGGGGCCGCCGCCGCCGCCTCCCGCGCCCGGCCTCGCCCGCTTCCTGCGCCCCCGCCCCGCGCGCCCGGCCCCGGCGCGCCCCGGGCCCCGCTTCCTGCGCGCCCGGCGCCCCTCCCCGCCCCGCCCCGCCGCCCGGCCGCCGCTCCTATTGTCTAATGGCGGCGACGCCGGCAGTGGCCGCGGCCTCGGCTGCGCGGCGGCTCCGGCTCCACCTGCTGCCGCCGCCGCCGCCGCCGCCGCTGCGTCCCGGGCCCCGTGCGCGCCGCCGAGGGGGGCGCGCGCCCGGGGAGGCCGCGGATCCCCACCCACCCGCCTCCCCCGGGCCGGCCGGCGCGGTGGCCTTGGGCCCGCGCGCCCCCGCCGCCCGCGGCCCCTGCGGGCCGGTGGGCGGCCTGCCGCCGGGCCTCGGTGTCCCCGTGCGTCGGAGCCGCGGCCGGCCGCCCGCAGGGAGACCGCCGGCGCGGCCGTGGCGCGACCCGGACGCGTGCCGGGGCCAGGCTCGGGCGCCGTGGCCTCCGGAGCCTTGGTTTCCCCTTTGCGGAAGGCAGGCGGGGGGCCGCGCCGCTCCGGCACACTCCCGGAGCCCCTGCGGGTGCCAGGCCCCGCTCCAGGGCGCGGGGTGGGGGTGCCAGGGCCCGGCCTCGATGGAGGGGACGGGAGACCAGGGACAAGCCCGGGAGCCGCATCCCTAGCCGGTCGGGCCGTAGTAAGAGCTACGGAGAAACGAAGCCGGGAGGGAGGGCTGGGAGGTGCGAATTGAAACAGAGGGAGGTCAGAGAGGCCCTTCTTGGCGGCTAAGAGGACCCAAAGGGGAGAGAAGGAGCCAGGGGGCCGTGGCCGGGGTGGGGGGAGGGTGGCTTGTTCAGGGAGGCAGAGGCAGCCGTGCAAAGGCCCTGAGACAGCCTGGCCTGGCCGGGGTCGGGGGTGGGGTGCTTGGAGCGAATGAGGTCAGGGAGGCAGGCGCCCCAGCTTCCCCACCCGGTCCCACGGGCCCTGCTCCCAGAAGGCCCTGCTGTCTGGTTACTGATCTGCCCTCGTGGTCTGGAAATTCCTACCAATTTCTGAACAAGGGTCCTCACAGGTTTGTTGTGCACTGAGCCCCGCAGCTTCTGTGGCTGGTGAAAGGGCCCTGTGGGCTCTCCAGGACCTGGGCTTTTACTCGGAGGGAGGCCGGCGCCCTGGAGGGAGGGACGAGGGCGGAGGAGGGTCGAGGCGTGGAAGATGCTGTTGAAATGGAGGTGAACCCGGGCAAGTGCAGAATACTCAGGCTTCTAACAGTCACCCTCACCGCCCTGCAGCTTCCCTGCTGGGTGAGCTTAGCTTCCTTGAGGCCTTGAGTTTTCTGTAAAACGTAGTTAGAGCCCTGGTCACCTCTCCTGGGCAGATGAGGGGTCAGGATGAGGTGCAGATGAAGGAGCACAATGGAAGCCCCTCCTGCCCCCACAAGCCCCTGAAGAGAAACAGCATGTTAACACCTTTTTGCTTTTTTTTCTCCTGGCTGAACCACACAGCTGGTGGGATCTGCATTCCCTAACCAGGGATTGAACCTGAAGCATAGCAGCGAAAGCCCATAACATCGTATATTGTTTTAGATAAAAATTAACGCCAAAAAAATTCACCACGAGAAACATATCAACATGTTGCCTAAGGTAGGATCCGATGGGGCCAGCGATGAATTAGGAAGATACGGGACCTCCTTAGCTGTGATCCTGGAAGAGAAAAGCCACAGATTTCGTGGCCGGGGTAGATGGAGGGACGGGAGACCAGGGACAAGCCGAGCCGCATCCCTAGCCGGTCGGGCCGTAGTAAGAGCTACGGAGAAACGAAGCCGGGAGGGAGGGCTGGGAGGTGCAGTGAAACAGAGGGAGGTCAGAGAGGCCCTTCTTGGCGGCTAAGAGGACCCAAAGGGGAGAGAAGGAGCCAGGGGGCCGTGGCCGGGGTGGGGGGAGGGTGGCTTGTTCAGGGAGGCAGAGGCAGCCGTGCAAAGGCCCTGAGAGCCTGGCCTGGCCGGGGTCGGGGGTGGGGTGCTTGGAGCGAATGAGGTCAGGGAGGCAGGCGCCCCAGCTTCCCCACCCGGTCCCACGGGCCCTGCTCCCAGAAGGCCCTGCTGTCTGGTTACTGATCTGCCCTCGTGGTCTGGAAATTCCTACCAATTTCTGAACAAGGGTCCTCACAGGTTTGTTGTGCACTGAGCCCCGCAGCTTCTGTGGCTGGTGAAAGGGCCCTGTGGGCTCTCCAGGACCTGGGCTTTTACTCGGAGGGAGGCCGGCGCCCTGGAGGGAGGGACGAGGGCGGAGGAGGGTCGAGGCGTGGAAGATGCTGTTGAAATGGAGGTGAACCCGGGCAAGTGCAGAATATTCAGGCTTCTAACAGTCACCCTCACCGCCCTGCCCACTAGGCAGCTTCCCTGCTGGGTGAGCTTAGCTTCCTTGAGGCCTTGAGTTTTCTGTAAAACGTAGTTAGAGCCCTGGTCACCTCTCCTGGGCAGATGAGGGGTCAGGATGAGGTGCAGATGAAGGAGCACAATGGAAGCCCCTCCTGCCCCCACAAGCCCCTGAAGAGAAACAGCATGTTAACACCTTTTTGCTTTTTTTTCTCCTGGCTGAACCACACAGCTGGTGGGATCTGCATTCCCTACCCAGGGATTGAACCTGAGGTACAGCAGCGAAAGCCCATAACATCGTATATTGTTTTAGATAAAAATTAACGCCAAAAAAATTCACCACGAGAAACATATCAACATGTTGCCTAAGGTAGGATCCGATGGGGCCAGCGATGAATTAGGAAGATACGGGACCTCCTTAGCTGTGATCCTGGAAGAGAAAAGCCACAAGCTTTTTGAGAGATTTCTGTTTCTGGCAGCCCCGTGGTTAGGACTCGTGGCTCCCACTGAAGGGGAAATGGGTTCCGTCCTTGGTCAGGGAACTAAGATTTGGTAAGCCGAGTGTCACAGCTACAAAAAAAGTTACAGACGGTGTACTGTTGGGAATTCCCTGGTGCTCCCGTGGCTAGACTGAGCTCCCAATGCACGGGGCCTGGGTTTGGTCCCTGGTCAGGGAACGAGAGCCCATGCGCTACAACTGAGACCCCATGCAGCCAAACAAACATAAATAAAATACATATTTTTTAAATGTACTGTTCCTAACAGTCCTGGAATATGCAGGCCCCGCAACTTGCATTTGAGTCCCAGACCAGGACAGGCTACAGAGTGTGCAGGGCCCAGGGCAAAATGAACATGCAGGGCCTCTGGCTCAAAGGGATCAACAATGGCAGGATGGTGATCCAGAGATGTAAACTAAGTACAAGGCCTTTCCTTAAAAAAAAAGAAAACCAGCCTTATTGATTTATTTGGCTGCACTGGCTGGCCTGGCCCTGTGGGTCCCCTGGGGCTTGTGGGAGTTCCTTCTTTGCAAGGCAGATTCTTCACCCCCGGACCCACCAGCGAGGTCCCAGGCCTTCCTTCCAGGGTGTGGTCCTGCAGGGCTGCCCACGTCAGAGGCCCACCTGTCCAGCCCTGCTCCCCGTCCTCCCACCGCTCTTGGGGACCGGACGCTGTTCCTCCAGGGAGATTGCGGCACCCAGGCAGGCAGTGCCCGGTATGAGGGCGCTTGGTGACCATGTCAGCAGACCCCAGCCTCGGAGGTAGACAGACACCCCAGTGCGGTGGGCTCAGGGCTGGGCATTTCAGCGTTAGAGAGGCCCAGAATGGTGACCAGCGCAGTGTTCCCCAGCCTCCGCTTTAGCATTTGACCCTGCTATTATGCCCATTTGAAAGATGGAGAAATGAAGGCACCGAGAGGTTCAGAGACTCTAGCAACGCCCCCGAGGGTGCGTGGCAGCGCCGGAGGTCAGGGTCCTTGGGCCCTTGGTCGCTGTGGGCTCCGGCCCCTGTCTTCGTTGTTCAGTTGCTTGTTCACGGCTGACTCTCGGGGGCCCGTGGACAGTGGCGCGCCAGGCTCCTGCCCTCCGCTGCCTCCCGGTGTTCGCTCCGATTCCCGTCCATGGAGTCGGTGGTGCCGTCCAGTAATCCCACCCCCTGTCGCCCCCTCTCTCGCCGTCCGTCCTCCCAGCACCAGGGTCTTTCCCCAGAGTGGGCTCTTCCCATCAGGTGGCCAGAGTCCTTGGAACTTCTGCGTCAGCGGTGGTCTTTCTGGTCAGGGTTCAGGGTTGGTGTCCTTTAGGGTCGACGGGCTTGAGCTCCTGGCCGTCTGAGGGGCTCTCGAGGGCCCCCAGTAGCACCGTTTGAAAGCGCCACTTCCTCGGGGCTCAGAACGGTGCGTAAAGTCCCCTCCGGGTGGGCTGTAGAGCGAGGTGGGGAGACCGGCTCGGGGGCCGGGACTCCATACGGCGCGGGGTCCCGAGCTCTGGTCTGAGGGCTGGGCGGGTGCCTGGAGGGCACTGGGGAGCCACGGAAGGCGTGAGAGCAGGCTGGGTCGGCGTCCACGCTTGACCTTCTGGCCCGAATCACTGTCTGCGGTTGGCCGTCCCGGGCACTGTGGGGTGTGGAGCGGCCTCCCCGGCCCCCACCCACATGATGCCGGGAGCAGCAGCCCCCTCCCCGCCGCAGCGTCCCCGGGGCAGAATCGCCCCCGGCTGGGGAGCCCTGCGTAGGGCAGCAGAGAGGCCAGCGGGGCGGCAGGAGGAGGGGCCGGCAGTGGGAATGGACCCAGGAAGGTCAGGAGGCCAGAGGGGAGCCTAAAGTAGGTTCAGGAGAGGCCCAGGCTGGCCCAGGCCCGCCGTCTAGAGGAGCTTTTTTTATTTTTGGCCACTTCTATTGGTCTTTCATTTATTTATATTTGATCTTTGGCCCGTGTGGGCCTCCCATCGCGGTGGCCTCTGTTGTCGCGGAGCGCCGGCTCTGGGCGCATGCACTCCAGAGCTCTGGCTGGGTAATTGGACACATCGGTCCAGCCGCTCCGCAGCACTTGGGATCTTCCCAGGCCAGGGATCGAACCGGCGCCCCTTGCACTGCAAAGCGGTGTCCTTACCCACTGGACCACCAGGGAAGCCCCTGGAGGAGCTTTCGAGGAGAGAGAGAACAGCGGCCCTCCTCCTCCATGATCCTCTACGTGCCGGGCTCTGTCCAGGGGCTTCCCAGGTGGTCCAGTGGGTAACACTCTTCGCTCCCAATGCAGGGGGCCCGGGTTTGATCCCTGCTCGGGGAACTAGATCCCTTCTGCCACAACTACGACCTGGCACAGCCAAATAAGCAAATAGTTCAAGAAACAGAACAGAAGGCCAGTGGGCGGGGGAGAGGCAGGGGGAGAAGGCGAGAGCCCCGGAGGAGCAGCCTTCGTTTTGTAACTGACTTGGGGGACCGGGGCTTCTGAAGACCCTCCTGCCAGGGCAGCGGCCGTGCGCAGCCCAGCTCCTCGGGTCGGCGTCCTCCGCTCTCCTCTCCCCTGGGTGCCGTGGGCCACGCCGGGGCAGGGATCTGTCTCGCGTCTCCAACAGCCTGAGACCCAGCCGCGCGGCCCGCTTACAAATGAGCGCCGGGCCCGCGGCCTCCGGGGCAGCGCCAGGCGCGGGCTGGCGCTGACGGATGGGCTGCAGGGCCATTCATCAGAGGCCGGAGGAAACAGGTGGCACCCCCTGGGGTGGGCGGGGGGAGCCGGGCCTCAGCTGTCCGGCCTGGGCTCGAGACCCTGGCAGCCGGCAGCCTGGCTAGGGCGGGACAGCTGACCCTCGGCTCTGTGCCTGGGCCCCTCCCCAACGGGAGCTGTTACTCCTCCGTTGCTTCAGGAAAGCTCGTCACACCTGGTTACCAGCGGAGGTTTACAATGCTGCCTCCTCGACAGGAGGGGGGCCGGCAGTGGGAATGGACTCAGGAAGGTCAGGAGGCCAGAGGGGAGCCTAAAGTAGGTTCAGGAGAGGCCCAGGCTGGCCCAGGCCCGCCGTCTAGAGGAGCTTTTTTTATATTTGGCCACTTCTATTGGTCTTTCATTTATTTATATTTGATCTTTGGCCCGTGTGGGCCTCCCATGGTGGCCTCTGTTGCCCTGGAGCGCTGGCTCTGGGCGCATGCACTCCAGAGCTCTGGCTGGGTAATTGGACACATCGGTCCAGCCGCTCCGCAGCACTTGGGATCTTCCCAGGCCAGGGATCGAACCGGCGCCCCTTGCACTGCAAAGCGGTGTCCTTACCCACTGGACCACCAGGGAAGCCCCTGGAGGAGCTTTCGAGGAGAGAGAGAACAGCGGCCCTCCTCCTCCATGATCCTCTACGTGCCGGGCTCTGTCCAGGGGCTTCCCAGGTGGTCCAGTGGGTAACACTCTTCGCTCCCAATGCAGGGGGCCCGGGTTTGATCCCTGCTCGGGGAACTAGATCCCTTCTGCCACAACTACGACCTGGCACAGCCAAATAAGCAAATAGTTCAAGAAACAGAACAGAAGGCCAGTGGGCGGGGGAGAGGCAGGGGGAGAAGGCGAGAGCCCCGGAGGAGCAGCCTTCGTTTTGTAACTGACTTGGGGGACCGGGGCTTCTGAAGACCCTCCTGCCAGGGCAGCGGCCGTGCGCAGCCCAGCTCCTCGGGTCGGCGTCCTCCGCTCTCCTCTCCCCTGGGTGCCGTGGGCCACGCCGGGGCAGGGATCTGTCTCGCGTCTCCAACAGCCTGAGACCCAGCCGCGCGGCCCGCTTACAAATGAGCGCCGGGCCCGCGGCCTCCGGGGCAGCGCCAGGCGCGGGCTGGCGCTGACGGATGGGCTGCAGGGCCATTCATCAGAGGCCGGAGGAAACAGGTGGCACCCCCTGGGGTGGGCGGGGGGAGCCGGGCCTCAGCTGTCCGGCCTGGGCTCGAGACCCTGGCAGCCGGCAGCCTGGCTAGGGCGGGACAGCTGACCCTCGGCTCTGTGCCTGGGCCCCTCCCCAACGGGAGCTGTTACTCCTCCGTTGCTTCAGGAAAGCTCGTCACACCTGGTTACCAGCGGAGGTTTACAAGTGGGGGCCTCCCGCCTCCCTCGGAACAGAAGCCACGACCTCTCCCCAGCCCACAAGGACCCACTGACCTGCCCCCTCCCCTCCCGGCCGTCTCCTCCAGCCCCAGGGGAGGGAGAGGCCCCCTCCTCCATGATCCTCGCGTGCCAGGCTCGGTCCTGCCCCAGGGCCTTTACACGGCCTGCCCTGCCTGGACAGCTCACCCCCGCATCCCACTGTGGCTCCTGCCTTCGTCTCCTTCTGATCTTGACTTAAATGTCACCTTCTCGATGTGGCTGTATTCCGGCTTTCCTGTTGAATGCTTGCAGGGCTGGCGTGGCCTGAGGATTCTAGGCAGTAAGACACTTCCTTCAGGCATAAAACTTAAGAGGGCAGCAAAATCTCAGTAACACAAGAAGTGCTCTATGGATGCAGTCGATTTTTTTTTTTAATTGTGGCAAAATATACATGAAATTAGGGTTTCCCCGGTGAGTGGTGAAGGACCTGCCTGCTGCGTAGGAGATGCCGGCGCCATCCCCGGGTCGGGAAGGTCTCCTGGAGGGCGTGGCCAGCGGCTCCAGTGTTCCTGCTTGGAGAATCCCTTGGACAGAGGAGCCTGGCGGGCTGCAGGCTGTGGGGTCACAGAGAGTCGGACACGACTGAGCACAGGCCGCCGTGTGAGCGTGCATTTTACTTCCCTTGCGTGTGCACCCAGACATGGAATTGCTGGGTCAGCGGGCAAGCTCACGTTTAATTGTTTTTTTAATTTCTTTTTTTGTGTGTGTGTGTGGCCACTTCTGTTGGTCTTTCATTTCCATATTTTGTTCTTTGGCTCCTGTGGGCCTCCCATCGCGGTGGCCTCTGTCGCTGCAGAGCGCCGGCTCTGGGCACCTGTGCTCCAGAGCCCCGGCTCCGTGGTTGGACACATGGGTCCAGCCACTCCGCGGCACGTGGGATCTTCCCAGGCCAGGGATCGAACCGGCGCCCCTGCACTGCAAGGTGGTGGCCTTACCCACTGGACCACCGGGGGAAGCCCTCACGTGTAATTTTTTTTTTTTTTATTTAAACATTTATTTATTTAGGTGGGGTGGGGAAGGAGAGGGCGGGCGGGCCACTTCTACTGGTCTTTCACTTATCTATTTTCATCCATCTTTGTTCCTCGGCCCGTGTGGGCCTCCCACCGCAGTGGCCTCTGTTGTCGCAGAGCACCGGCTCTGGGCACGTGCGCTCCAGAACTCCGGCTCGGTACATGGGATCTTCCCAGGCCAGGGATCGAACTGGTGCCCCTTGCACTGCAAGGCGGTGTCCCTACCCACTGGACCACCAGGGAAGCCCCTCACGTGTAATTTTTGAGGAATGATTACCAAACTATTTTCTACAGTAGCTGTACCATTTTACGTTCCCAATTGAAACACACAAGGATACCAGTTTCTTCACATCTTTGTCAATAATTTTTATTGCCCTTTAAACCACACATATACATGTAAAATACCCATTTTGTGGCCTGAGGATTCTAGGCAGTAAGACACTTCCTTCAGGCATAAAACTTAAGAGGGCAGCAAAATCTCAGTAACACAAGAAGTGCTCTATGGATGCAGTCGATTTTTTTTTTTAATTGTGGCAAAATATACATGAAATTAGGGTTTCCCCGGTGAGTGGTGAAGGACCTGCCTGCTGCGTAGGAGATGCCGGCGCCATCCCCGGGTCGGGAAGGTCTCCTGGAGGGCGTGGCCAGCGGCTCCAGTGTTCCTGCTTGGAGAATCCCTTGGACAGAGGAGCCTGGCGGGCTGCAGGCTGTGGGGTCACAGAGAGTCGGACACGACTGAGCACAGGCCGCCGTGTGAGCGTGCATTTTACTTCCCTTGCGTGTGCACCCAGACATGGAATTGCTGGGTCAGCGGGCAAGCTCACGTTTAATTGTTTTTTTAATTTCTTTTTTTGTGTGTGTGTGTGGCCACTTCTGTTGGTCTTTCATTTCCATATTTTGTTCTTTGGCTCCTGTGGGCCTCCCATCGCGGTGGCCTCTGTCGCTGCAGAGCGCCGGCTCTGGGCACCTGTGCTCCAGAGCCCCGGCTCCGTGGTTGGACACATGGGTCCAGCCACTCCGCGGCACGTGGGATCTTCCCAGGCCAGGGATCGAACCGGCGCCCCTGCACTGCAAGGTGGTGGCCTTACCCACTGGACCACCGGGGGAAGCCCTCACGTGTAATTTTTTTTTTTTTTATTTAAACATTTATTTATTTAGGTGGGGTGGGGAGAGAGGGGGGCGGGCGGGCCACTTCTACTGGTCTTTCACTTATCTATTTTCATCCATCTTTGTTCCTCGGCCCGTGTGGGCCTCCCACCGCAGTGGCCTCTGTTGTCGCAGAGCACCGGCTCTGGGCACGTGCGCTCCAGAACTCCGGCTCGGTACATGGGATCTTCCCAGGCCAGGGATCGAACTGGTGCCCCTTGCACTGCAAGGCGGTGTCCCTACCCACTGGACCACCAGGGAAGCCCCCTCACGTGTAATTTTTGAGGAATGATTACCAAACTATTTTCTACAGTAGCTGTACCATTTTACGTTCCCAATTGAAACACACAAGGATACCAGTTTCTTCACATCTTTGTCAATAATTTTTATTGCCCTTTAAAAAACCACACATATACATGTAAAATACCCATTTTACTGTAGGTGAAGTTGTATCTCAGTGTGGCTTTGATTTGCCTCAGGCAATATTTGAGCCAGTCAAAAGTAAATGAAAAAATTTCCATCATCAACAAAATTTTAAATAAAAACAGGATCCAGGGGCTTCCCTGGTGGTCCGGTGGGTAGAGAGTCCGCCTTGCAGTGCAGGGGGCACCAGTTCGATCCCTGGCCCGGGAGGATCCCACGGGCCACGGAGCGACTGGACCTGTGTGTCCAATTGCGAGCCAGGGCCCAGAGCCGGTGCTCTGCAGCGAGAGAGGCCGCTGCAATGGGAAGCCCACACAGGCCAAAGAATAAAGATGGATGAAAATAAATAAATGAAAGACCAAAAAAAGAGGCCAAAAAATGAAAAAATTTCTTATATATAAAAGAACAGGATCCACATATCTGTAAACAACAAAACTCTGTAAAAGTAAAAAAAAATTAAAAAAAAAAAACTGACAGGATCCAGCTCTGCCCCTGCCCGTCGCCTCCTCGACTTGAGTCCCTCTTGCCCGCCAGTGGCCCGTGTCCTGGACCCTCTCTAATCCCTGATGAGGGCCGTGTCCCCCCACGCAGCAGGCAGGGTCTCCGTTCCCCGACCAGGGGTCCAACCCACCCCCCTTTCAGTGGACACCGCGTCCTCCCCACGGGACTGCCAGGGAGCCCCCAAGGCCAGGGCTTGGTCTGCTGTGTAGGACTCACCACGTCTGGCACCGGCTGTCTTCGTGTATGTATTTGTTGGTTTCCGCCACCACTAGAGTGTCAGGTCCAGAGGGAGGGAGTCAAAAATAATGTCTGGCTGTAGTTGGTGTCCACCGCTGTGTTCCCTTCTGCTGTGCGTGCCTGCCAAGCCGCTTCCGTCGTGCCCAGCTCTTCCTGACCGGGGATCGAACCCGCGTCCCTGACGTCTCCTGCCCTGGCAGGGGGTCCTCCACCTGGCCCACCACCTGGGAAGCCCCGATTTCTGTTATTCAGAAAAGTAATTCAGTGATCCGTGTATCTATATATATTCTTTTTCATGCTCTCCCATTATGGTTTATCACAGAATATGAATCTAGTTCCCTGTGCGGAACAATAGGACTTTATTGTTTATCCGTCTGATAATAGGTTGCGTCTGTGTATCCAGGCTTCCCATCCTTCCCTCAGAGAAAAGGAACTCTTTTCTGCCTTGGATAGAGTTGTCCCTCCAGCACATGGACAGCGCCTGGCTTCCTGTAAATACTGAATACACGGTGAAGGAATGTGTGGTTTGAATCTGCTGGGTTGTTGGGAAAAAACAGGTCCCAGAAAGCACTGAGCACTGACGGCTGACACACGACGTCCGGGATTCAGGGGTCCGGCCTCTGAATCTGGCCTGTGTGTCCAATTGCGAGCCAGGGCCCAGAGCCGGTGCTCTGCAGCGAGAGGCCGCTGCAATGGGAAGCCCACACAGGCCAAAGAATAAAGATGGATGAAAATAAATAAATGAAAGACCAAAAAAAGAGGCCAAAAAATGAAAAAATTTCTTATATATAAAAGAACAGGATCCACATATCTGTAAACAACAAAACTCTGTAAAAGTAAAAAAAAATTAAAAAAAAAAACTGACAGGATCCAGCTCTGCCCCTGCCCGTCGCCTCCTCGACTTGAGTCCCTCTTGCCCGCCAGTGGCCCGTGTCCTGGACCCTCTCTAATCCCTGATGAGGGCCGTGTCCCCCCACGCAGCAGGCAGGGTCTCCGTTCCCCGACCAGGGGTCCAACCCACCCCCCTTTCAGTGGACACCGCGTCCTCCCCACGGGACTGCCAGGGAGCCCCCAAGGCCAGGGCTTGGTCTGCTGTGTAGGACTCACCACGTCTGGCACCGGCTGTCTTCGTGTATGTATTTGTTGGTTTCCGCCACCACTAGAGTGTCAGGTCCAGAGGGAGGGAGTCAAAAATAATGTCTGGCTGTAGTTGGTGTCCACCGCTGTGTTCCCTTCTGCTGTGCGTGCCTGCCAAGCCGCTTCCGTCGTGCCCAGCTCTTCCTGACCGGGGATCGAACCCGCGTCCCTGACGTCTCCTGCCCTGGCAGGGGGTCCTCCACCTGGCCCACCACCTGGGAAGCCCCGATTTCTGTTATTCAGAAAAGTAATTCAGTGATCCGTGTATCTATATATATTCTTTTTCATGCTCTCCCATTATGGTTTATCACAGAATATGAATCTAGTTCCCTGTGCGGAACAATAGGACTTTATTGTTTATCCGTCTGATAATAGGTTGCGTCTGTGTATCCAGGCTTCCCATCCTTCCCTCAGAGAAAAGGAACTCTTTTCTGCCTTGGATAGAGTTGTCCCTCCAGCACATGGACAGCGCCTGGCTTCCTGTAAATACTGAATACACGGTGAAGGAATGTGTGGTTTGAATCTGCTGGGTTGTTGGGAAAAAACAGGTCCCAGAAAGCACTGAGCACTGACGGCTGACACACGACGTCCGGGATTCAGGGGTCCGGCCTCTGATTGGCCAGGCTTGGGTCACATGGTTACCCTGATGCACTGTTTATTGTCTGAATAGATGCTCTGATTGGCCGGATTTACTCTCCTGACTTTTCCAAATCCATCAAAAGAGGAAATGAGTGATTATTATTATGGTATTGCTCTTTTCCTGCTCCCACCTTCCCTTGTTTAACAAATAACTCCTCTCTGCCAGGTCATTTGCTATGAGAAAAGGGTAGGGGGTCAAAGGACGTTAAGCAAAAGAAAAGATGCATTTCTTCTTTATCGCATTGTTCCCGTGGAACTGGACAGGGAAGGCCTCCCTGAGGAACTGCTGTGGAAGCTGCAGAGGAGGACGAGGTTCGCAGGAAGGTCTAGGGAAGGGCATTCTAGGCAGAGGGATCAGCAAGTGCGAAGGCCCAGTCAGGCTGATCTTGCGGGCTCGTGTGCTTTGCACTGTGACGTCTGTGCGTGTGAGCTTGCATCTGCCTGGTTGTGATCCCGCGACGGTTGCCCTCCAGGCTCTCCTGTCCTTGGGATCCTCCGGCATGGAGGCGGGGGGTCGCCATTTCTCCCCTCGATTCCTCAGCGGTCAACATCGTTTTGCTTAGTCCTCTCATCGTTCATTGTGTTTAGGAGTTTTTGAGTGCGACCAGAAAAAAAAGGAAAAAGAAAAAAGCCTGAAACGGCTCGTTTGTTGATCTTTGGCTGTGTGGGTCTTCGCCGCTGCACTGGGCTTTCCCGGGTCGTAACAAGTGGGGCTCCTCTCTCCTCACTGCGGCGGCGCTCTCGTGAGGGAGCGTGGGCTCGAGCGCCCGGGGGCTCCGTTGCTGTGGCACGTGGGCTGAGTTGCTCCGGAGCACGCGGAAGCTTCCCAGGCCAGGGATCGAACCCGCGGCCTCTGCGTCGGCAGGCAGATTCTTAACCACTGGGCCACCAGGGAAGGCCCACCAGTAACTTTTAAAAAAACGTTTGCTTATCTATTTTCGGCTATTCTGGGTGTTCACTGCTGCCGCAGTCTCTTCTCTAGCTGCAGGGAGTGGGGGCTCCTCTCTAGTGGCGGTGAGCAGGCTTCTTGTTGCACGGGCTCAGTTGCTCCGCAGCCTGGGGGATCGTCCAGATCAGGGATCGATCCCGTGTCTCCTGTACTGGCAGGCGACCTCTTCACCACTGAGTCACCAGGGACGCCCCCACCTGTAACTTTTTGGGGGGTGGCGTGGAGAGGGAGGGGAGTGGGCGGGCCACTTCTATTGGTCTTTCATTTATATATTTTCATCCATCTTTGTTCTTTGGCCCTTGTGGGCCTCCCATCGCAGTGGCCTCTCTCGTTACAGAGCACCGGCTCCGGGCACATGCGCTCCAGAGCTCCGGCTCGGTCGTTGGACACATCGGCCGAGCCGCTCCGCGGCACGTGGGATCTTCCCAGGCCAGGGATGGAACCGGCACCCCCTACACTGCAAGGCGGTGTCCTTACCCACTGGACCACCTGAGAAGCCTGACCACCTGTAACTTCTGAACGAGCTAAGTCCCTCGCTCCTCTCACCTGAGTCCAGCCCAGCAGAGCGCGTGTTCTGTCTACAACTCGTAAAACCGGGGAAAGAAAAACAAACAGTAAGGATGCTGAGCGCGGCACAGGCCTCCTGCGGGCTGGGAACCCGTCTACGGCTTCTCCTCATGTCCATTTATTTACTAGGAACCCACTTTGCAAATGGGCACAAGAGAGGCGCAGCCATGGTCTGGCCCGTCTGAGGCCTCCCAGCCGGCAGGGCGGGATCCCAGGCCGCGCCCCTGAAACGGCTCGTTTGTTGATCTTTGGCTGTGTGGGTCTTCGCCGCTGCACTGGGCTTTCCCGGGTCGTAACAAGTGGGGCTCCTCTCTCCTCACTGCGGCGGCGCTCTCGTGAGGGAGCGTGGGCTCGAGCGCCCGGGGGCTCCGTTGCTGTGGCACGTGGGCTGAGTTGCTCCGGAGCACGCGGAAGCTTCCCAGGCCAGGGATCGAACCCGCGGCCTCTGCGTCGGCAGGCAGATTCTTAACCACTGGGCCACCAGGGAAGGCCCACCAGTAACTTTTAAAAAAACGTTTGCTTATCTATTTTCGGCTATTCTGGGTGTTCACTGCTGCCGCAGTCTCTTCTCTAGCTGCAGGGAGTGGGGGCTCCTCTCTAGTGGCGGTGAGCAGGCTTCTTGTTGCACGGGCTCAGTTGCTCCGCAGCCTGGGGGATCGTCCAGATCAGGGATCGATCCCGTGTCTCCTGTACTGGCAGGCGACCTCTTCACCACTGAGTCACCAGGGACGCCCCCACCTGTAACTTTTTGGGGGGTGGCGTGGAGAGGGAGGGGAGTGGGCGGGCCACTTCTATTGGTCTTTCATTTATATATTTTCATCCATCTTTGTTCTTTGGCCCTTGTGGGCCTCCCATCGCAGTGGCCTCTCTCGTTACAGAGCACCGGCTCCGGGCACATGCGCTCCAGAGCTCCGGCTCGGTCGTTGGACACATCGGCCGAGCCGCTCCGCGGCACGTGGGATCTTCCCAGGCCAGGGATGGAACCGGCACCCCCTACACTGCAAGGCGGTGTCCTTACCCACTGGACCACCTGAGAAGCCTGACCACCTGTAACTTCTGAACGAGCTAAGTCCCTCGCTCCTCTCACCTGAGTCCAGCCCAGCAGAGCGCGTGTTCTGTCTACAACTCGTAAAACCGGGGAAAGAAAAACAAACAGTAAGGATGCTGAGCGCGGCACAGGCCTCCTGCGGGCTGGGAACCCGTCTACGGCTTCTCCTCATGTCCATTTATTTACTAGGAACCCACTTTGCAAATGGGCACAAGAGAGGCGCAGCCATGGTCTGGCCCGTCTGGAGGCCTCCCAGCCGGCAGGGGCGGGGATCCAGGCGACGGGCCTCGCCGCCCCTGGGGCCCAGCTGGCCGAGCCTGGCCTTTGCTTTGTGCTGCTCGTCTCCTGGGAGCTTCTGGCTGCACCCTTGGGAGCCTGGCGTTGGCAGGGCCGGGAGCGGCTGTCGAGGGTGTTTAAAAGCCTTTAAAAGGTCCGCTCACGCTTTCTCTGGGGCTGGGTGGTAATCAGGTGCCCCGATTAGGGGCCACCCCCCGTGGGCGTGTCTCCGGGGACACCTGGAGCTATTGAGATGGCGGCCGCAGGGAGGTGTGGCCGTCTGCCTGGCCGGCCCTCCAGAGGTCCCGCCGCCTCCCCCGCGAGCACCTGCTTTGCAGCTGGTGGGCTGTGTGACCCTGGGAAGCCCTCTGTCCCTCTCTGGGCCTCTGCCTTCCCTTCTGTGTTGTAGCTGAGGGTACAGGGCAGATCCCACAGGACCTGCACCACTGTCCTCGCTTCCTGGGTGCTAGAACCGTTCCCCCTCCCCTAACAAAGTCAACGTCCCCTTTCTTGTAAGTGGTCAGAAAAGATCGCTCTGCCATGCGGGAGACCTGGGTCTGGTCCTTGGGCTGGGAGGATGCGCCCGAGGAGGGCATGGCCACCCACTCCAGTCTTCTAGCCTGGAGAACCCCGTGGACAGGGGACCCTGGCCGGGTCCAGTCCACGGGGGTGCGCAGCGGTGGGCAGGACTGGAGGGACTGAGCCCCGGCACCATCCCCAGACTGCCCGCAGGTATTTCCTGCCTGAATGTGGGCAGCATGTTGGGTGTTGTGCGTGGCCGCTCCTGGAATAGACGGCCCCCGCCCGGCCGGCAGGCTCGTGCGGGAGCCCTGACCCCGGCGGGCCTCAGGGAGCCCCACTGAGGGGCCCGTGATGGTGGGATTGTGGGTGCTCCGTCGCTCCGTCGCTCCGTGGGGTGAGTCGTGTTCGACTCTTTGCGACCCCCCGGACTGTCCTCTGTCCGTGGAGTTCTCCAGGCATGAGTGCCAGAGTAGGTAGCCATTACCTTCTCCAGGGGATCCTCCCCGTCCAGAGATGGAACCAGCCTCTCCAGCGCCCCCTGCCCTGGGAGCCGCAGAGCCTGCAGGGTTATACAGCTTTACGCTGAAGTTAACGGAAATGAAATGAAAGACGCCTGTCCCCGGTTGCCCCGGCCACCCCCCAGGGGCTCGGGGGCAACAGCAAGGCAGAATGTCGCCGTCCTGGCGGGAGGGGCTGATGGGCAGCGCGGGCGTCGGAGCCCCAAGGTCCGGCCAGCCTGGCCGGCGGGCTCCTCGGGCGCAGGGGCGGCACTTCCACGGCCGTCCACGCGGGGGCAGCACGTCCCAGGCCCGGTGCTCGCGTCCTCAGGGACGGTGCCCTGGGTTAGGGCGTTCCGTGGCCATCCCTATTGAGATGGCGGCCGCAGGGAGGTGTGGCTTTCCCCCGGGGCCCCTAGGTTGCAGCGGGGCTGTGTGACCCTGGGAAGCCCTCTGTCCCTCTCTGGGCCTCTGCCTTCCCTTCTGTGTTGTAGCTGAGGGTACAGGGCAGATCCCACAGGACCTGCACCACTGTCCTCGCTTCCTGGGTGCTAGAACCGTCCCTCCCTAACAAAGTCAACGTCCCCTTTCTTGTAAGTGGTCAGAAAAGATCGCTCTGCCATGCGGGAGACCTGGGTCTGGTCCTTGGGCTGGGAGGATGCGCCCGAGGAGGGCATGGCCACCCACTCCAGTCTTCTAGCCTGGAGAACCCCGTGGACAGGGGACCCTGGCCGGGTCCAGTCCACGGGGGTGCGCAGCGGTGGGCAGGACTGGAGGGACTGAGCCCCGCACCATCCCCAGACTGCCCGCAGGTATTTCCTGCCTGAATGTGGGCAGCATGTTGGGTGTTGTGCGTGGCCGCTCCTGGAATAGACGGCCCCCGCCCGGCCGGCAGGCTCGTGCGGGAGCCCTGACCCCGGCGGGCCTCAGGGAGCCCCACTGAGGGGCCCGTGATGGTGGGATTGTGGGTGCTCCGTCGCTCCGTCGCTCCGTGGGGTGAGTCGTGTTCGACTCTTTGCGACCCCCCGGACTGTCCTCTGTCCGTGGAGTTCTCCAGGCATGAGTGCCAGAGTAGGTAGCCATTACCTTCTCCAGGGGATCCTCCCCGTCCAGAGATGGAACCAGCCTCTCCAGCGCCCCCTGCCCTGGGAGCCGCAGAGCCTGCAGGGTTATACAGCTTTACGCTGAAGTTAACGGAAATGAAATGAAAGACGCCTGTCCCCGGTTGCCCCGGCCACCCCCCAGGGGCTCGGGGGCAACAGCAAGGCAGAATGTCGCCGTCCTGGCGGGAGGGGCTGATGGGCAGCGCGGGCGTCGGAGCCCCAAGGTCCGGCCAGCCTGGCCGGCGGGCTCCTCGGGCGCAGGGGCGGCACTTCCACGGCCGTCCACGCGGGGGCAGCACGTCCCAGGCCCGGTGCTCGCGTCCTCAGGGACGGTGCCCTGGGTTAGGGCGTTCCGTGGCCATCCCATCTCAGGTCCCGGGCTGATATGCACCTGTAGTGTCTTTTTTAAATTATTGTATTATTTATTTGCTGTTGTGGGTCTTTGTTGGGGGTGCTGGGGCTTCTCTCCCTGCGGTGGCTTCTCTTGTCTGGACGCCCCGGCTCCAGGGCGCCTGGGCGTCTGTCGTTGCAGCTCACAGGCTCCGTGCTTGTGGCCCACGGGCTTACACGGCATCTTCCTGGGCCAGGGATTGAACCTGCGTCTCCTGCCGTGGCCGGCGGCTGCGTGCCCGCTGCCCGGGGAAGTCCGAGCTGCCGCTCCCATTTCAACACACTCCCGAGTGGGAGGGCGCGGGGGTGGCTCCCGCAGGCCGGGGGGCACCCTGGGTTACACCGACTGACCGAGAGGAACTGATTCTGGTGTCTAGTGTGAGGGAGGGCTCAAACTCATTACCCCCCCCAAATGGTTAGCACAGGGGCTCCTCCCACCTTTGTAACACGCGAGGGTCCAGATCATTCTCTGCGGGGGGCCGTCCTGGGAACTGTGATGTCGAGCAGCACCCCGTCCCCACCCACTCAATGAAGCCCCCCCCAGTGTGACGACCACCGACGTCCCCGACACCCCCAATGTCCCATGGGCGCAGAATCACCCCCGTTGTGACCACCAGCAACACCGCCAACATCGCCCGCCGTCTGGCGGGGGGCAAAATTACCCCCGCGGGGAGTCGCCATTCCAGTGAATGGACGCATCACGCACATCAATATAGTTTTTAAGTACTTACGGTGGTCCAGTGGGTAAAGAGTCTGCCTTGCAGTGCCAGGGGCGGCGGTTCGGTCCTGGCCTGGGAAGACCCCACGTGCGCGGAGCGCTGGACCGATGTGTCCAACGACCGAGCCGGAGCTCTGAGCGCAGCGCCCAGAGCCGGTGCTCATGACAACAGAGGCCACTGCAATGGGAGGCCCACACGGGTCAAAGAATAAAGATAGATGAACATAAATAAATAAATAATAAAGGAGGCCAAAATTTTAAAAAAAATCATTATATAAATACTTATTTATTTGACTGTGCCACGCGGGGGCAGCACGTCCCAGGCCCGGTGCTCGCGTCCTCAGGGACGGTGCCCTGGGTTAGGGCGTTCCGTGGCCATCCCATCTCAGGTCCCGGGCTGATATGCACCTGTAGTGTCTTTTTTAAATTATTGTATTATTTATTTGCTGTTGTGGGTCTTTGTTGGGGGTGCTGGGGCTTCTCTCCCTGCGGTGGCTTCTCTTGTCTGGACGCCCCGGCTCCAGGGCGCCTGGGCGTCTGTCGTTGCAGCTCACAGGCTCCGTGCTTGTGGCCCACGGGCTTACACGGCATCTTCCTGGGCCAGGGATTGAACCTGCGTCTCCTGCCGTGGCCGGCGGCTGCGTGCCCGCTGCCCGGGGAAGTCCGAGCTGCCGCTCCCATTTCAACACACTCCCGAGTGGGAGGGCGCGGGGGTGGCTCCCGCAGGCCGGGGGGCACCCTGGGTTACACCGACTGACCGAGAGGAACTGATTCTGGTGTCTAGTGTGAGGGAGGGCTCAAACTCATTACCCCCCCCAAATGGTTAGCACAGGGGCTCCTCCCACCTTTGTAACACGCGAGGGTCCAGATCATTCTCTGCGGGGGGCCGTCCTGGGAACTGTGATGTCGAGCAGCACCCCGTCCCCACCCACTCAATGAAGCCCCCCCCAGTGTGACGACCACCGACGTCCCCGACACCCCCAATGTCCCATGGGCGCAGAATCACCCCCGTTGTGACCACCAGCAACACCGCCAACATCGCCCGCCGTCTGGCGGGGGGCAAAATTACCCCCGCGGGGAGTCGCCATTCCAGTGAATGGACGCATCACGCACATCAATATAGTTTTTAAGTACTTACGGTGGTCCAGTGGGTAAAGAGTCTGCCTTGCAGTGCCAGGGGCGGCGGTTCGGTCCTGGCCTGGGAAGACCCCACGTGCCGCGGAGCGGCTGGACCGATGTGTCCAACGACCGAGCCGGAGCTCTGGAGCGCACGCGCCCAGAGCCGGTGCTCTGCGACAACAGAGGCCACTGCAATGGGAGGCCCACACGGGTCAAAGAATAAAGATAGATGAACATAAATAAATAAATAATAAAGGAGGCCAAAATTTTAAAAAAAATCATTATATAAATACTTATTTATTTGACTGTGCCAGGTCTCAGTGGGGCTCTCAGGGTCTTTTTGCAGTTGAGCGTGGGAACCCAGCTGCAGCACGTGGGACCTAGTTCCTGACCAGGGATGCAGCCAGAGGCCCCTGGACCACCAAGGATGTCCCCTCACATCAGTGTTTAAATCATGAACTAAGACGGTCTAAGGAGTTTCTGGGTGGCCTGGGGATTAGGATTTGGGGCTTTGACTGCTGCGGTCAGGGTTCGATATCTGCTTGGGGAGCATCCTGCAAGCTGCATGGTAAAGCCAAAAAAAAAAAGTCCAAAAAGGACATTAACAAAAAAAGATGCAGGCGGTGAAGGCTGGGAGAGACTTTATACTTTCTTTGACCATGACATCTTCACTCACTAAAACTAAATTTTAATTAGAAAATATTTGTACACATGCTCAGGACAGATATGTCTTCAAGTATTTTAAAATATTTATGGGCTCCCCCTGGTGGTCCAGTGGGTAGGGACACCGCCTTGCAGCACAGGGAGCGCCAGTTTGATCCCTGGCCTGGGAGGATCCCACGTGCTGCAGAGCAGCTGGACCGATGTGTCCATTTACCGAGCTGGAGCTCCGGGGCGCACGCGCCCAGAGCCGGTGCTCTGCGACGACGGAGGCCACCTTGATGGGAGGCCCACAGGAGCCAAAGAACAAAGACGGATGAAAATAGATAAATGAAAGACCAATGGAGGTGGCCCGTTCGACCCCCTCCCTCCCCACCCCACTCCCCAAAAGATAAATAAATAATTAAATAAATAATTTAAAAATAATAATAATAAAATAAAATATTTATGACTTATTTGGCTGCACTGGGTCTTAGTTGGGGCATATGAGATCGAGTCCCCTGACCAGGGATCGAACCCAGAACCCCTGCCTTGGGAGTCTGGCGTCTTAGCCACTGGACCACCGGGGAAGGCCCAGGACCCACATTTAAATACATACATCACCCCAGTAAAAGTTGCCCAAGATAACCCTTGCCTCGCACGGTGCACTATATTTCTTATTCTGTATTACTGAAAATGAAAATATGGGTCGTGACCCACTACACTGGTTTCTTGACCTGCAGATGGCCAAAAGCCATGATTCGAACCCAGGCTCCAGTCAGGAGCCTGAAGTCTCATTATATAAATACTTATTTATTTGACTGTGCCAGGTCTCAGTGGGGCTCTCAGGGTCTTTTGCAGTTGAGCGTGGGAACCCAGCTGCAGCACGTGGGACCTAGTTCCTGACCAGGATGCAGCCAGAGGCCCCTGGACCACCAAGGATGTCCCCTCACATCAGTGTTTAAATCATGAACTAAGACGGTCTAAGGAGTTTCTGGGTGGCCTGGGGATTAGGATTTGGGGCTTTGACTGCTGCGGTCAGGGTTCGATATCTGCTTGGGGAGCATCCTGCAAGCTGCATGGTAAAGCCAAAAAAAAAAAGTCCAAAAAGGACATTAACAAAAAAAGATGCAGGCGGTGAAGGCTGGGAGAGACTTTATACTTTCTTTGACCATGACATCTTCACTCACTAAAACTAAATTTTAATTAGAAAATATTTGTACACATGCTCAGGACAGATATGTCTTCAAGTATTTTAAAATATTTATGGGCTCCCCCTGGTGGTCCAGTGGGTAGGGACACCGCCTTGCAGCACAGGGAGCGCCAGTTTGATCCCTGGCCTGGGAGGATCCCACGTGCTGCAGAGCAGCTGGACCGATGTGTCCATTTACCGAGCTGGAGCTCCGGGGCGCACGCGCCCAGAGCCGGTGCTCTGCGACGACGGAGGCCACCTTGATGGGAGGCCCACAGGAGCCAAAGAACAAAGACGGATGAAAATAGATAAATGAAAGACCAATGGAGGTGGCCCGTTCGACCCCCTCCCTCCCCACCCCACTCCCCAAAAGATAAATAAATAATTAAATAAATAATTTAAAAATAATAATAATAAAATAAAATATTTATGACTTATTTGGCTGCACTGGGTCTTAGTTGGGGCATATGAGATCGAGTCCCCTGACCAGGGATCGAACCCAGAACCCCTGCCTTGGGAGTCTGGCGTCTTAGCCACTGGACCACCGGGGAAGGCCCAGGACCCACATTTAAATACATACATCACCCCAGTAAAAGTTGCCCAAGATAACCCTTGCCTCGCACGGTGCACTATATTTCTTATTCTGTATTACTGAAAATGAAAATATGGGTCGTGACCCACTACACTGGTTTCTTGACCTGCAGATGGCCAAAAGCCATGATTCGAACCCAGGCTCAGGAGGGCTCAAGTCAGGAGCCTGACCTGGGAAGTCTGTCGACCTCCAGCAAGATACTTTCGTGCTGGAGTCAAGCACAGAAACCCGTCAGCAGTGCCTGTCGTGGCCTCAACACGTAGGGCGACCCCATGTGGCCGGAGGCCCGGCGTGGAGGACTGGGAGCCTGCCAGAACATGTATGACGTCCAAGAGCAGGTCACGCTAGCTCAGTGAGGACCCGGACGAAGGAATTGAATAGGCTTTTCTAGGAAGAAGGCGCACAGGTGCCCAAGAAGTGCATGGAAACATGTTTAAGATCATCGGTCGTCAGAGAAATGCAAGTCAAAACCACAAGGAGACACCTCAGCCATTAGGATGTGAATGGGAAAAAAAAAAAAGGCAACCCCCCCCGCCCCAAAATCAGAAAACCTAGAAAGTAGCCGGCGTGGGTGAGGATGTGGAGAAATCCGCCGTGCTTGGCTGGTGGGAGTGGAGAATGGTTTCGCCACTGCGGAAAAGTCTGGAAGTTCTTCAAAAGGTTAAACAGAATCGCCATGCGACCTTGCAGTTCCGCTCCTAGACAGATGCCCAGGATCATCGAAAGCAGAGACTCAAATAGATATTTGCACACCAACGTTCACAGCAGCACGAGTCCTAGCAGCCAACAGGAGGAAACATCTCCATGGCCCATGAACAGATGAGGGATGAGCACAAGCGGGTCCCTCCATGCCGTGGAATACGACTGAGCCCTGAACAGGAAGGAGGGCCTGACACCTCTGACAACAGGGATGGATCTCGAGGGTGGGATGCTCAAGGAGAGGAGGACGCACACTGCCTCCACCCATGCGAGGTCCTGGAGGAGTCGGATCCACGGGCAGGAAGTCGGCGGTGGGCAGGGGCTGGGGAGGGAGGAGGGGTTCATGGGGACAGAGTTTCCGGTTTGGGGAGATGAGAAAGTTCTGGAGATGGTCGGGGGGATGGTTGCCCAACAGTGTGAATGTATTTAACACTCCTGAGCTGTGCACTTAAAATGGTTAAGAAGGTAAAGTTTACATCACCCCAGTAAAAGTTGCCCAAGATAACCCTTGCCTCGCACGGTGCACTATATTTCTTATTCTGTATTACTGAAAATGAAAATATGGGTCGTGACCCACTACACTGGTTTCTTGACCTGCAGATGGCCAAAAGCCATGATTCGAACCCAGGCTCAGGAGGGCTCAAGTCAGGAGCCTGACCTGGGAAGTCTGTCGACCTCCAGCAAGATACTTTCGTGCTGGAGTCAAGCACAGAAACCCGTCAGCAGTGCCTGTCGTGGCCTCAACACGTAGGGCGACCCCATGTGGCCGGAGGCCCGGCGTGGAGGACTGGGAGCCTGCCAGAACATGTATGACGTCCAAGAGCAGGTCACGCTAGCTCAGTGAGGACCCGGACGAAGGAATTGAATAGGCTTTTCTAGGAAGAAGGCGCACAGGTGCCCAAGAAGTGCATGGAAACATGTTTAAGATCATCGGTCGTCAGAGAAATGCAAGTCAAAACCACAAGGAGACACCTCAGCCATTAGGATGTGAATGGGAAAAAAAAAAAAGGCAACCCCCCCCGCCCCAAAATCAGAAAACCTAGAAAGTAGCCGGCGTGGGTGAGGATGTGGAGAAATCCGCCGTGCTTGGCTGGTGGGAGTGGAGAATGGTTTCGCCACTGCGGAAAAGTCTGGAAGTTCTTCAAAAGGTTAAACAGAATCGCCATGCGACCTTGCAGTTCCGCTCCTAGACAGATGCCCAGGATCATCGAAAGCAGAGACTCAAATAGATATTTGCACACCAACGTTCACAGCAGCACGAGTCCTAGCAGCCAACAGGAGGAAACATCTCCATGGCCCATGAACAGATGAGGGATGAGCACAAGCGGGTCCCTCCATGCCGTGGAATACGACTGAGCCCTGAACAGGAAGGAGGGCCTGACACCTCTGACAACAGGGATGGATCTCGAGGGTGGGATGCTCAAGGAGAGGAGGACGCACACTGCCTCCACCCATGCGAGGTCCTGGAGGAGTCGGATCCACGGGCAGGAAGTCGGCGGTGGGCAGGGGCTGGGGGAGGGGGAGGGAGGGGTTCATGGGGACAGAGTTTCCGGTTTGGGGAGATGAGAAAGTTCTGGAGATGGTCGGGGGGATGGTTGCCCAACAGTGTGAATGTATTTAACACTCCTGAGCTGTGCACTTAAAATGGTTAAGAAGGTAAAGTTTACATTGTGTATATTTTACCACAACTGAAAAACAGTTAAGTAAAAAGTGTTAAAAAAAAAAACCCAAAACTCCCAAACCAGGTTGAGTGGGTAAAATGGAGCTGGACACACAGTATCATCCAGATGGACATCACCTGGATTTATGGGTTGCCCAGCTCCGTGTGCATCAGACATTCTTATAGTAAAGTCGCTTTTGTTGTTTATCTGAAATTCCCACTTCCCTGAACATCCTGTGTTTTTATTTGCTAAACCTGGCTGGGGAATTCTGGGCGGTCCCGTGACTCGGACTCTACGTTCTTACTGTGGAGGGCCTGGGTTCAGCCCCTGGTGAGGGAACTAAGATCCCGCCGCACGGCCGGAAAGAAACACAGAGAGCTTCACGGCGCCCTCCGCTGGGCAGGACATTCACGCTCCTGCTCAGTCATGTCCGAGCCTTCCACCCCAAGACTGGCCGCCTGGCTCCTCTGTCCGTGGGCTTCCCAGGCAGGAAGCCTGGAGCCGGTGGCCGTGCCCTCCTCCAGGGGAGCTTCCCCACCCAGGGACCAAGCCTGGGTCTCCGGCGTCCGCAGGTGGTTTCTTTCTTTACCACTGAGCCAGCTGGGCAGCCTAGCTATGACCCTGGGTTTGCTAAGGCTAGCTTGGCAGCGAGTGCCGAGGCACGCCACACACTGCTTGGGAACTCCCTGGTGGTCCAGTGGTTAGGAGTCTGGGTTTTCCCTGGTGAAGGTGCAGGTTCAGTCCCTGGTTGGGGAGCTAAGACCCCACAAGCCTCAGCTGGGCCAGAAGGAAGAAACACAGACCTGGCTCGTCCAGACGTGGGCAGCACTGTGCCGACGGGTTGTGCCACCCTCCTGGGACCGCTTCTAGGCTCAACTCTAAGAGGAATCGTGGCAGGCGCGTGCCCTTTCCCGTACAAGTGTGCTCAGACACACCGCTGCTGAGCACGGGGCCTGGCAGGAGGCGAGTGCTCAGAGATGGCGAGCCCGTCCTCCCGGGCACAGGGCAGGCGGCGGGCTCGCTGCCCACGTGGCTGCTGGGATCTGCTCTCGCAGGAACCTTGGCGATCTTTATGACTGAGCACAGATAAGGGGCAATAAGGGAATCAAGATGGGGAGACTTTCCAGTAACCTTCAGAACCGAAAGCCTCTGCCACCGCCCAGGTCCGCGGCTTTGGGTCGACAGGCTGGCTGGGGAGGGACTCGGGGTGTCCCCCGCCCCCCGCCTCAGTGTCCACCTCTGAAGCTAAGGGCGGGATACTCCCAGAAGCGTGCCTGGCAGCACTGGGGGCTCCATGCCGAGAGTTGTGTTGGTCGGTGAGCTTGTGTGTGTGCAGCCTTTTGTTTGTTTATTTTCGCTGTGCTGCGTCCTCTGGTTCCCCAGCCGGGGGTCAAACCCGCACCCCCTGCCTCGGAAGACAGATTCTTATCCCCTGGGCCACCAGGGTGTCCCCTCAAAAGGCAGCTTTGATTTTATTGATATATTTCGCAGTGCCAGGAGTGTGTGAGATCCTAGGTCCCTGAGGAGGAATCGAACCCAGGCCCCTTTGCCGTGGGCGCGTGCGGTCTTAACCATTGGACCGCCCGAGGAGTCCTGCGTCCGGGTTTTCTGTATACGGTGGAGGAAGTCTACCGAACAGCTCTGTGGGGCTGTGCTCTAGACGCTGGGGTCTAGAGCGAGGCAGGCTGGCAGTCGAGTGCCTTCCTGTCCCTCACGGCAGTTCTGTGCTATATTTGCTGCCAAGGCTGAATTCGTGGACTCTGCACCTCTGGGCTCCTGCGCACCTCTGGTCCTGGCGCTTTTGCAGCACCTCGCCTTCTGCGATGTGTGTTTCTGCTTAAAGACACCTGACTTCGTAAAAGCCGCTTTGCATTAACCCTGAGCTCACAGCGCGCAGGGCTGGAACTCACACCTGAACGAGGCTCGACTCCGACTCCCACCGGCTCCAGCCCGTCCTCCCGGCAGCAGCCACAGGAGGGCGCCCGTGAGCGCCCGGCCCCGCCCCGCTTCTACCCACGCCGTGCAGGCGCCCCGCGCCCTGGGGTCAAAGCCCAGAGTCCCACGCATTTCCCCGATGACTAAAGATAATGAACTTCTTTTTTTTTAATTCTCACAAACCAACAGTCCTTGAGTGTCATTGATAGGCAGAGCATCTTTTCCTGTGCTTAGTGGTATCCAGAAAGTCATACCGTCCTGCTTGTTTCAACAGAGGAAGAAATGGAAGCTCAGAGGATTGGCCTCTTTCTGAAAGCCACACAGCCTGCAGGGATGTGTCGGGGGACAGGGACCGGACAGTCTGATTCTTGCCTGCTAAAATGAGGCGGCCGTGAGCCTCCTCGCGCACATCTTCCCATGCTTTCAGTTGGGTTGGGTAAATACCTAGGGATGGGATGGCCAGAGCCCTGACGAGTGTATGAGTTTAAGCACGTTCTGAGCGTCCACCACACTGCTTTCCGCCAAGGCTTCCCCATGCTGTGCTCCCACCAGCCCTTGTGGGCGAGAATCCCGGTTTGTCCCTTCTCGTCAGCGCTTGGGATGGTCAGACTTTTCCGTCTTAGCCACTCTGGTGGGTGGCATCTCCCTGAGGCTCTCTTGCATGTTTTTCCTAATGTGCTTATTGGCCACCTGTGTGTATTTTCTGTTAGTGTAAAAGTGAATATTCATGAGGCTGTGCAATCGGCCCACACGGGTAGACAAGACATGGACACAGTCTAGGTGTCCATTGGCCGAAGAAAGCGATACCTGTACAGGCATGAACACAGGTAGACTGGGGTATCGGTGGCGTTTAGCCATTAAGTCACGACCGACTCTTTTCCGACCCCACGGGCTGGAGCCCGTCAGGCTCCTCTGTCCATGGGATTTCCCAGGCAGGAAGACTGGACTGAGCTGCTATTTCCTCCTCCAGGGGAATCTTCCTGACCCAGGGATCAAACCTGGATCTCTTGGATTGCAGGAGGACTCTCTCCCGTGGAGCCACCCGGGCCGCCTCGGCGCTGTGAGCATCTACAGCACAGGGCGTTCTCGTCCGCGTTCTTTGTTGCCCTACATGGGAAGTAAATCCAAAGAAAGAGGGGCTGCTTGCATCTGTGAAGCTGATTCACTTTGCCGTCCAGGGGAACCTCGCACACGTAAAGCAACTCCATGTCAATAAAAATTGAAAAAGAGAAAGGAACCTTCGTTGTGCGTCCTCTGTGGGCCAGGCTACACCCAGGCGGACGCAGACCCCTCTGCCAGATCTTCTTGGGTGGCCCCATCTTTGAAACATTCAGAGAACGAGTAGAGACCCTCTGGGATGGAAGTTTGGGGCGGGAGGCGCGGTTCCTCCGATTCTGAGTGGCCGACGAACACTCCGTCCTCAGCGGCGAGGCCTGGAGAGGGGCGGGACTTGCCTCGAGCGCAGTGGGATCTGCCCGGACGCTGGGGCGGGCGCTCTGGCCTCCGATGCCCCCACCCCCGCGCTCGCCGCCTCCCGCCCTGCGCGCCCCCAGCCTGGGCCCACTCACCTCTGCTCTGGCTGTGAGCTCTGACCCGGGAAACGGCCTTGTGCTGTGGCCCCTGAACCCCTCCATAAAATCGAACCCCTCGGGGCACGGGAGGCTGACTTCCAGGGACGCAGGAGGGGCGGAGGCCGTGGGGACAGGATACGGGGCCTCCCAGCCCTCAGGGCGCCGGCCCTGGACTTTGTCTCTCTGCACCTCTGGGTGGAGAAGCCGGAGTCAGCGATAACCACCGCGCGCTGGGCCCTGGGGCCCGTTCACCCTTTCTCCCCGGGGCCCCCTTCCTGTGGTTCAGAGTAACAAGCCACCCGCTGTGGATTCGGCTCCCTGGTTCAGTGTCCTTGAAACCGCTTGAGCCCATATTAAGCACCTACTGTGTACTTCACAGGCCTTCTCAGGTGAAGAACCTGCCTGCCAGTGCAGGAGGTGCGGGAGACGGGGGTCCGACACCTGGGTCCGAAAGCTCCCCCGGAGAAGGGCATGGCAGCCCACTCCAGGATCTTGCCTGGAGCGCCCCCGGGAGCCTGGTGGGCCACCGTCCACGGGGCTGCAGAGTCGGCCACGGCTGAGTGGCCGAGCACACGCACACGTGTGGCAGATGGGCGCTTCCTCCCTGGACGCCGATTCGACAGCCTTATGAAGGGGCCACTGACGGGCCGTGCGGCGCCGTGTTTAAAGCGTGCACTTCAACGGGCGTCTGCCCCGTGTGCCCCCACGTCGCCCACCGTGGGCACAGCCGAGGCAGCGAGCAGGGACGTCCCTGACAGCCCAGCGGCGAGCGCTCCCCGCCGCCACGGCCACGGACATGGTTCAGTCCCTCGCTGGGGCGCTGAGATCCCGCACGCTACGTGGCGCGGCCAGAAGGAAAAACGGCCCATCTAGTCCTCCCCTTGGTACTTACTGAGCAGCTGCTGGGTACCAGGCTTGGGTCTGGGAGCAGCGGTGCTCTGAGGAGAGAGGCCCTGCAGTGTGGCGGGCCGGGAAGGCGGAGAGAAGACGTTCTCCTTGGGAGAAGGGCTCTGGGGAGTCCCGCGGGTGGTGCTGGGGAGGGGGTGTCCTTGGGAAGGGTGATCAGGGGCGGCCTGGCCTGACCGCCTTCCCTGGAGGGAGGACAGTAGTCGGAGGGCGACCCCAGGGCCCCGCCCTAGCTGTGTGTCCAGGCCCCAAGACGAGCATCTCAAGGACTCGAACTTTCCTCGCTCCCAATCAACTAATAAACAGAGACTCTGACCTTCTTCTCTCCTATTATCTCAAGACAGGCGAGCCCGGCCTGTCAAGGTACAGCTTGGAAGGTGTGCGATGGGACCAGGCAGGGCCAGGTGGGGTGGGTGGGGTTCTGGCCAGCTCAGGTCCGGGAGAGGTGTCGAGACCAGGGGGCCGTGGAGGGCACCTCGGTTTTCTCATCTGTGAGATGGGTCTCCAGGCTTCCCCTCCTTTTCCCATCGCTTCAAACCCATGGACTGACCATGTGTAGGATTTGACATCGCGTATGATGTGCAGTGGCTTGCTGCACCCTGCCAGGCCGTTCTGTGTACTTTAGTTTTACAGTTCCGAGAGTGAATTTTGCTATCTGATGCCTTAGCTATGTGTTTGCCGTTTGGGGGACTTTCAGATCCCTGTTGCTGTCAGCAATGTTGTATTTAATTTGAGGCTCATTATCATATTGGTCTGGAGAAGGAAATGGCAGCCCACCCCAGGATTCTCGCCTGGAGACTCCCCACGGACAGGGGCCCTGGCGGGCTGCGGTCCACGGGGTCAGACACGATGGAAGTGACGACGCAGCAGAATTTGCTGGTCAATTTACTCACATTCTTTTTTCTCCCTGCTAATTACCTGTTAGCCTGAGATACAGTAGATGTTCAATAAATGAGAATAAATACGTTAAAAACGGCATGGACTGAGCACTGACTATGTTTAAGGCCCCCTTCTAGGCGTCTTTCTAGAAGATGCCAGATAGTAAATTTTCTTGCACTGTTGCAAAAACTCAGCTCTGCCCTGATGCAGAGTGAAAGCGACCAGCCTCCATAAATGAATGGCTGTGGCTATGCGCCCATAAAAATCAGCCCTACGGGAGCTGGTTTACAGTAGGTGCTTCATTGATGCTTGCTCCCTGCCTGGAATACAGCAGCCATTTATATAGCACGTGTGGCATTAATGCCCGGTCTATGCCTAGTTTGCAGTAGGCATTCCACTGTTGGCTTCCCGGCCGGTACACAGCAGACACCGCATTAATGCTTACTGACGTACACAGCTGTCGGCCAGGCTTGTCCACCTCTTTGCGATCTCGTGGACTGCAGCCAGTTACACAGCAGACATTACATTCAGCGCTGGCCCGTGCCTGGTACACAATGCACGTGAGCTCACTCAGTCGTGTCTGACTCTTTGCGACCCGTGGACTGCAGCCGGCCAAGCTCCTCTGTCCCTGGGATTCTCCAGGCAAGAACACCGGAGCGGGCGGCCACGCTGTCCCCCAGGGGATCTTCCCCACCCAGGGAGTGAACCCGAGTTTCCTGGGTCTCCTGCACTGTAGAGACTCTTTACCCATTGAGCCACGGGGGGCTGACTGCTTTACGGTAGACACCGCATCAAAGGTTAGTCCGTGTCTGGTATACACCAGGTACGCCATTAATGCTCGTTCCACACCTGGCATATACAGCAGGCTCTATGTGCACGCTAAGCAGAAGCCCGGTACACGGGAGGCGTTCCATTCATGCTTGTTCCAAGAACGGATGGTTAACGGAAGGCTCGTTTCCGGTCAAGCACGCCAGGGCGCCCCGGGAGGCCGTGAGGGCGGGCACCCCAGGGTCGCGGGCGGGGCCGGGGTCGCTCAGCCCTGCGACCGCAGCGGCGGGCGGCAGCCCCTGGCTCCTGGGCCGAGCGGGGCCGAGCGGAGCCGAGCGCGGCCGAGCGCGGCCGAGTCCGCCACATTCCCACAATCCCGGGCGGCCCCGCCCGGCTCCCGGCGGCGCGTCCCCTTCCCACGTCGGCGCAACCTAACCCGCGGGCGCGCCCGGCCCGCCCCTCCCGCGCGACGCCCCGCCCCCGCCCGCTCGGCCCGCCCCCGCGGCGGGCGCGCGGGCCGCCGCCCACTCCCATTGGCCGCCGCGGCCGCCCGTCCGCGCGGCCCGCTCGCGGGTTAGGTTGCGAGGCGCTGTCGCTCGGTCGCGGCGGCTGCGGTTGGCGGCGGCGGCGGCGGCGGCGCGGGCGGAGGGCGGCCGGGCGGGACCCGCGGCCGAACGGGACCGGCGCTCCCAGGCGCCCGAGGCGGACCGCCGGCCCGAGGGCCGAGCGCCGAGGGCCGGGCGGGCGCGGCCGGGGCCGCGCGGGGCCAGGGCCGGGCCGGCCGGGGGGCGGCGGCGGCGGGGGCGGCCGGCGGGCGGCCGCGGCCGGGACGATGACTCTGGAGTCCATGATGGCGTGTTGCCTGAGCGACGAGGTGAAGGAGTCCAAGCGGATCAACGCCGAGATCGAGAAGCAGCTGCGGCGGGACAAGCGCGACGCGCGGCGCGAGCTCAAGCTGCTGCTGCTCGGTGAGCGGGCCTGCGGGTCCCGGGCGGGCGGGCCAGGGCGGGGTCGGTCCCGCGGGGCAGCGCCTGCCGGCCGGTGCTGCCCGCGCCGGGCCCGGGCTGCGGTCCGCGCCCGGGTGTGCCCGTACTGACCATCCCGGGGCCCCGCTCCCTTCCGCCCGCGCTGCCCGTGCCTGAGCCCCCGGCGCCCGAGGGCCCTGCCTCTCGTGTCCAGACGAGCCCCCCGGCCCCTCCAGGTCTGCGGTGCCCGTGGCAGATGCCCGGTCCCTGCAGGGCCGGCGCCTCCCTGCCTCGGCTGCCCAGCTGCGGTCCCCGGGGCCGTAGGGACCACCTGTGTCCCAGCCGCCCCGCTGACCCCTGCAGAATCAGCTGCTGCCGTCCAGGTCCGGCCCCTAGACCCCGCGAGGGTCTGCCCGCGGCCCCTTCGCTCGAGACCAGCCCCCTCCCTTCCCGGGGTTGGCCGCTGCCCCTACCCCGCCCGGTGCCCCCTCGCTGCCCCCAGCACCTGTTTAGGGCCAGACCCGCGGGCCGTATCCCCCCGGAGGCGCCCGGCTTCCTGGGAGCCCTTCTCCGCTCTTCCCGCCAGGTGGAGCCCTGTCCCCTCCGCCCCCATCCCCTCAGGCGGGTGCCCACCTCCCCTCTTTGCCCTCGGAAGGCCCCTGTCTCCTTCCCGGGGGAGTACACCCCATTGGCCTGTCTTCTTGGGGCTGGGGTGGGTGGCGCCCCGAAGGAGCCTGGGCAGCTTTGCAGAACGGGCTGACTCCTGGACCGCTCTCCTCGTCTCCCAGGGGCTCCTCTCCGCCCTCGGGGAGAGCCCCTCCCAGCCTCTGTGCCCCCAGGGCACACCTGCTGCAGGGAGCCGGTGGGAGCAGTGCTGGCACCCCAAAGAAGGGCTGTTGGAGGGGGTACCTCCGCTGTCAAAGGCAGGAAGGTCGTTTGTACAGCGAAGCCCTGGCGCTGCCGTGTCTGGGGTCCTGCTGCGCCCCTGCTCTGCAGGGAGGCTGGGGGTGCAGCTGCGAGGGGCCCAGGTGGGGGACGGTCGGCCACAGAGGGGCGCTCCCGCCAGACGGCGGGCTTGAAGGCCGCGGGTCTCCCTGGCGCTTCCTGGCCCTCCCACCTGTGGGGCCCCTCCGGGTCTTCCCTTTGATGAGATACCGTCCCTGTTTTTTTCTTCCAAATGTGCCACTTTATCTAAAGGCTGTGAAATGAGCCATCTTTGCAGAAAAGGCAGGCGCAGAGTAACCGTAAAGTTTGCAAGAGACCCGCCCTTCCGCCCGCGCTGCCCGTGCCTGAGCCCCCGGCGCCCGAGGGCCCTGCCTCTCGTGTCCAGACGAGCCCCCCGGCCCCTCCAGGTCTGCGGTGCCCGTGGCAGATGCCCGGTCCCTGCAGGGCCGGCGCCTCCCTGCCTCGGCTGCCCAGCTGCGGTCCCCGGGGCCGTAGGGACCACCTGTGTCCCAGCCGCCCCGCTGACCCCTGCAGAATCAGCTGCTGCCGTCCAGGTCCGGCCCCTAGACCCCGCGAGGGTCTGCCCGCGGCCCCTTCGCTCGAGACCAGCCCCCTCCCTTCCCGGGGTTGGCCGCTGCCCCTACCCCGCCCGGTGCCCCCTCGCTGCCCCCAGCACCTGTTTAGGGCCAGACCCGCGGGCCGTATCCCCCCGGAGGCGCCCGGCTTCCTGGGAGCCCTTCTCCGCTCTTCCCGCCAGGTGGAGCCCTGTCCCCTCCGCCCCCATCCCCTCAGGCGGGTGCCCACCTCCCCTCTTTGCCCTCGGAAGGCCCCTGTCTCCTTCCCGGGGGAGTACACCCCATTGGCCTGTCTTCTTGGGGCTGGGGTGGGTGGCGCCCCTAAGGAGCCTGGGCAGCTTTGCAGAACGGGCTGACTCCTGGACCGCTCTCCTCGTCTCCCAGGGGCTCCTCTCCGCCCTCGGGGAGAGCCCCTCCCAGCCTCTGTGCCCCCAGGGCACACCTGCTGCAGGGAGCCGGTGGGAGCAGTGCTGGCACCCCAAAGAAGGGCTGTTGGAGGGGGTACCTCCGCTGTCAAAGGCAGGAAGGTCGTTTGTACAGCGAAGCCCTGGCGCTGCCGTGTCTGGGGTCCTGCTGCGCCCCTGCTCTGCAGGGAGGCTGGGGGTGCAGCTGCGAGGGGCCCAGGTGGGGGACGGTCGGCCACAGAGGGGCGCTCCCGCCAGACGGCGGGCTTGAAGGCCGCGGGTCTCCCTGGCGCTTCCTGGCCCTCCCACCTGTGGGGCCCCTCCGGGTCTTCCCTTTGATGAGATACCGTCCCTGTTTTTTTCTTCCAAATGTGCCACTTTATCTAAAGGCTGTGAAATGAGCCATCTTTGCAGAAAAGGCAGGCGCAGAGTAACCGTAAAGTTTGCAAGAGACTAGCAGAGGTCCCAGTGGCCTGAGGGCGGGCAGCGTAGCGCAGGCCGGCTTCTGCCCGTGGAGCTGGGCGTTATTCAGAGGGCAGTGTGGAAGTGCCCGGCACGTTAGTGATACCAGGCCGAGGGCCTCGCCTGGCTGGGGCTGGGTGGGCCGTCGCTGGTCCCTGCCGCCGGCCTCGCCTGCACCCAGACGGACCCGGGCTTCCGATGTGGGCCCGCGGCCGTTGCCCGTGCAGCCTTGCGGCGCCTGGGCTGAGGAGCCTTGCCGTGGCTCGGGGTGTGTCCAGGGCCCCGGTGGGGGTGGGCTGTTGCCTGCGGGAGGACCTGGGCCTGGGGTCCCTCCCCCGCCCCCAGCCGGCTGGACAAGGCGTCTGCACCCACCAGGAAGGTGTTAGGTGCTAGGCGCAGGGTGACGGGAAGACGAGTGCTCTGGGGTCCAAGGTGAAGGCCGAGGCCCCCGGGAGGGCGGCTGTGGGCACAGGGCAGAGGTCAGGCCACAGGCGGGACGGCGGGCAGGTGGGGCAGCACCCCGCCCTGGCCCCTCCACACCAGGGGCGCCGACAGCCGCGCGCCCCGAGACGCCGGGCAGAGTCCCCTCTGAGACTGGCGTTGGCTCTGCGCCGTGTCAGCAGAGCCCGCCGGGCTGGTGTGTGCTCGGTGCCCGCGGGCTGCCGGGTGTCTGTGCCCGCCGGTGATGTTTTGCTCGTGGGCTCCAAGGCCCTGCTGGCGCTCAGCGCGCAGTCTGCTCGCTCGCGGGCGTGGCGGCTCAGTTTTGTTGGTCCCGTCGCTCTGGACCGTGTCCCAGTGCGGGTCATCCGTGGTGGGGACGGTGACCCCCTGCAGGAGGTGCACCTGAGGCCCCACGGCTCGGCGTCGCCCGCCCACTTGATGGGAGAGAGCCGGGCCGTGAGGAGCGCCTGCAGACGGGTCGGCTCCCTCCTCCTGGGCCCCTTGGGAGCAGGTGTAGGGACACGAGGAGGAGGCCCCTGGGGGGACTTGGTCCCCTGCACCCCGGCAGGTGTCCCCTGGAAAGCGCTGCTCGGGGAGCCCAGCCACGGAGCGGCTCCGGGATTTCTAAATAAAGCAGGGCGGTCAGCTCCACAGGCTTCCTGTCCGGCCCGCAGTGCTGGAAAGGCCCGGAATCCGGCCTGGGGCGTGGTGGCCCGGCGGGAAGGGCGCGCCTGCCCCGCTTTGAGGCACGAGCAGGACGTGGCCGGGGCTGCTACCCGGGCCTCGCGTGTCCCCTGGAGCCCAGAGCTGGGCGCTTCCGGGGCCACCCCTCATTGCCCACCCCAGGGTGTCTTCGGGGCTCCAGAGTCCAGGCGGCACCGTCCCCGGAGGCGCAGGAGCGAGGCCCCAGGCCCACCGTGAGGCCCTCTGAGCCCTGTGCCCCCCGGGCGGACGGCCTCCCTTCCCAGGGCCCTGAGCCGTCGCTGGGTGGGGTCCTGGCCCCGGCGTGTGCAGCGACGCGGCAGCCCCGAGCCGCCGTGGCCGCGCCGCCGAGGCCGCGCTCCGCCTGGACGTTGACCACGGGGGTTTCACTTTCTGGCGTTTGTGGTGGAGTCCTGGCCCGGCCGTCGCGGTGCCCGTGCTCCGGGGCTGGGCGCTGGGCAGCAGCTGTGGACGGGGCTGTGTGGGGGACCCCGGCAGGAGCGGGAGCCCGCCCACCCCTCCTCTGCCCCGCACGGCAGGGCCGCGTCCGGCCTGGGGGGCGGGGCTGGCTGGGCTCCAGGCCGCCGGGAGCGCGGAGCCCGGGGCGGATCGGCGTGTCTCCGGCCCCCGCGGGCTCCTCTCCCACAGGACGGGGCCGCGGCCTGACGCCTGGGTGTCTGTGGTGGGCGGGGGTCTCCGTGGGCTCCGGGGCGCCCACAGGTAGGCTACTTTTTGGCGGAACTCCCGCTGCTCTGAGCCCTGGGCCCGGCCGCAGCTTGCCGGCTGGGGACTTTGTCCCCTGCGCCGGCCCCTCCGCCTCACGGCGCCACTCCTCCAGGTGTCTCCCGCCACACGCCCCACAGGCCCGCGCCCCTCGGCCCAGCTCAGAGCCTGGTGGCCTGGGGGACCCCTGCTGGCTCGCTGGAGGCAGAGTCCCCGGCGGGCGGAGTGGGGTGACGGGCGCCCGGCTCGAGGGTCCTCGCGTGGCTCCTGGACGGGGGAGGCGCCTGCTCGGGGCCTGACGCCAGGCCGGAGGCCGTCTGCTCCAGCGTGGGGACGGAAGGCGACTCGGGACAGCGCCCCGCGCCCAGGCCCCCCGTGGGCTGGGGTCGGGTCTCCCGTCCAGGGCACCGTCTGTCGGGGGTCAAGGCCGAGGTGTCTGCGAGAGGCTTGGCGCTCGGAGGTGCTCAGCAGCGGACGGCGCTGTCCCCTCCCTACCGGGTGCCCGGAGTGAATGGATGAAGACTGGCTGAGCGGGCGAGCCGGGCGTGCGGGCGCCGTCCTGGGCTACACGCAGGGCTGCTCGCGCGGGGGCTTTGCGCTGCCTCTGTCCCGGCGAGAGGGTGAGGTCCCCTCTGCTGTCAGGCCTGTTGACACAGGGCTTCCGGCTGCATCTCCAGCAGCCGCTCCCCCGCAGCGCTCTCGCCTGGGCTCCCAGGGCCCGGGGCTCCCGGCTGCACGGCCCCGTCCTGGGGCTGGGCGGCAGCCCCGCGGCCCAGCTCCTGACGTGGTGTTCTCTCGCCGGCTGGCGGCCACCTGCCCCGGTCGTGGCTGCTGCACGCCGGCGGCCCCGGTGAGGTCAGCCCACGGGCTCCCTCCGGCCCCCAGGCCCTGGCCCTGCCCCCTGCGCCACTCTGAGGACTGGCTGCGGCCAAGACTTGCTTCCTGCCGGTCTGCGTGGTCCTGGATCGGCCGACCCGGCGGCAGGGCCGGGGCATCTCTCTCCATCCCAGGCCGCGCGCCCTCCGCCCTCCTCTCCTCGGGTTGGCCTTGACGGGCACCTGGAGGGCATCCCGCGGGCTCCCGCCACTGAGTCCAGCGAAGCCCTGCCAGGCTCCCAGGGCCAGGACCTCCCTCAGCTGGGCTGACCTGCGCCTGGAGCGGGGACCGGGCACGCAGAAGCCCCCGGGCGGGTTGTGCGGCAGAGCCGAGGCTGCGACGGGGCCGCGCGCCGGGTTCATGCAGGGAAGGGTTCGAGGTGCGGGCTGTGTGCCGGGCCGGGCTGGGTGCGGCTGCCGGCAGACCTCACCCCTGGTGGCGGGCTCTCCCTGTGGGAGCCGGTGCGGTGCTGGGGCCGCTGGAGCGCTGCTCGGCAAGCGTGGACCGGGGTTTCTGAGCAAGGAGCTGGGGTGCTGTTTGCGGGGGGACTGCCCCGCAGGTGGGCGAGTCCTCATGCAAGACTGGGCTTGCCGTCTTTCGAGGGTTCAGCGGGGCCCAGGGACCCCCAGATGCAAGGCTGGGGTTCTGAGCGTGGCCAGGCCTGGAGCCCCACGTCCTCTCGGGAAGGGTGTGGCCGTGGGCGCCCTGCGTGTCCCCTGCAGGCGCAGGGCTGGAGGCGCCTGGCACGTCGGCGCTGTCCCCTCCCTACCGGGTGCCCGGAGTGAATGGATGAAGACTGGCTGAGCGGGCGAGCCGGGCGTGCGGGCGCCGTCCTGGGCTACACGCAGGGCTGCTCGCGCGGGGGCTTTGCGCTGCCTCTGTCCCGGCGAGAGGGTGAGGTCCCCTCTGCTGTCAGGCCTGTTGACACAGGGCTTCCGGCTGCATCTCCAGCAGCCGCTCCCCCGCAGCGCTCTCGCCTGGGCTCCCAGGGCCCGGGGCTCCCGGCTGCACGGCCCCGTCCTGGGGCTGGGCGGCAGCCCCGCGGCCCAGCTCCTGACGTGGTGTTCTCTCGCCGGCTGGCGGCCACCTGCCCCGGTCGTGGCTGCTGCACGCCGGCGGCCCCGGTGAGGTCAGCCCACGGGCTCCCTCCGGCCCCCAGGCCCTGGCCCTGCCCCCTGCGCCACTCTGAGGACTGGCTGCGGCCAAGACTTGCTTCCTGCCGGTCTGCGTGGTCCTGGATCGGCCGACCCGGCGGCAGGGCCGGGGCATCTCTCTCCATCCCAGGCCGCGCGCCCTCCGCCCTCCTCTCCTCGGGTTGGCCTTGACGGGCACCTGGAGGGCATCCCGCGGGCTCCCGCCACTGAGTCCAGCGAAGCCCTGCCAGGCTCCCAGGGCCAGGACCTCCCTCAGCTGGGCTGACCTGCGCCTGGAGCGGGGACCGGGCACGCAGAAGCCCCCGGGCGGGTTGTGCGGCAGAGCCGAGGCTGCGACGGGGCCGCGCGCCGGGTTCATGCAGGGAAGGGTTCGAGGTGCGGGCTGTGTGCCGGGCCGGGCTGGGTGCGGCTGCCGGCAGACCTCACCCCTGGTGGCGGGCTCTCCCTGTGGGAGCCGGTGCGGTGCTGGGGCCGCTGGAGCGCTGCTCGGCAAGCGTGGACCGGGGTTTCTGAGCAAGGAGCTGGGGTGCTGTTTGCGGGGGGACTGCCCCGCAGGTGGGCGAGTCCTCATGCAAGACTGGGCTTGCCGTCTTTCGAGGGTTCAGCGGGGCCCAGGGACCCCCAGATGCAAGGCTGGGGTTCTGAGCGTGGCCAGGCCTGGAGCCCCACGTCCTCTCGGGAAGGGTGTGGCCGTGGGCGCCCTGCGTGTCCCCTGCAGGCGCAGGGCTGGAGGGCGCCTGGCAGGGCGTCCGTGGTCTTGCTCGAGGGGCCTCGCGCTTCTCCCCGTGGGCAGCCGCGGAAGGGTCTTCAGCCGAAGGGCACGAGTGACCAGCTCTTTCGGGGTTCTGATCGAGGACAGGGCAGGGTGAGTTGGAGCGACTGGACCACAGCAGATGGGGTCAGCTGAGACGGGACGGGCCTTGTGCCTGATGGGCCGGACGTGTCAAGGCCCGGGTGTGGGTCCCCTGGGCACTGGCAGCACGTGGTGCCTGGTGGGACACCTGGCCTGCTCCTCTCGCCCCGCCCCGCGCGCAGTGGTGGCCGCTCTCGGGCTGTGCACCCCTGCCTCCCACGCCGCTCGCTGCCCGGCCGTGAGAGCACCCCAAGCACGGTGACCGAGCCCTGGACGGCGGGCCAGCCTCCGGCCTGGCCTCGGGGCTGCCACCTGCACACCCTCCTTCCTCTGTCCTTCCTGGCAAAGTGGCACCGCCCAGGCGGAGTCGCTGACCGTCCCCTGCTGTCCCCGGGCTGTCCCTTTTGCCACGTCCCCCCCAGCTTTCGCGAGATGTGCCTGAGTCATGTTGTGCAAGGGACAGCGCGGCCATGGTGTGTGGACACGGCCCCGGTGGCTGGTTAGGCCGTCCCCGCCCTGTGCCTCGGCAGAGCCCTTTGCTCCTGGCCTCGATCTCAGTGCCATCTTCCCAGCGGCTCCCCTGTGGCCGGCGTGGTTTGGGCCATGTGCCTTGTCCATGGCCCACGTCTCCAGGGCCGGGTGCTTCCAGCCTCCTTGGGGTCCGTCTCCTGTTTCCGGTCGGGGCGGCGTCCGTGTCGGCCCGTGGCCGTCCCTGTTGTTCCTCGGCTGCTCTCTGGCCGACGATCAGAGCTCCTTCCTGCTCAGCCCCACCCCGCCAGTCCGCGTGCGAGTGTGCGAGGCGCTTGGTGCTGCCCCCTGCCTCTGGGGTGCTGGGCAGCTGCGCATCCCTCTGGTGCCCGTTGAAGGGGCTAGCTGTGTCTGCAGCAGCAGCTTTCTGGGGCTCCTGGTGCCCGCACGCTCTCGTGGCTCCTGCCCGCGTGGGCCCAGAGAGCCGGGAGAGAGCAGGCAGCCCAGGGCCTCCGGTGGCCATCCCCGCCGGGTTCCGTGGGTGGGGAGGCTGCCCTCGGTCCAGCCGGCCCTCTGGGAGGGGCATCAGGCTCCTGCTCGGCCTGGGAGGCGTCATAGAGATTCTGGACACCCCGAAATCCACAGTTGCTGTGGCTGCACGTGGAGGGACGCGCGTGGGGAGCCGGGCCTGGTGCTCAGAGGCAGCGGGGCGTGAGGGCTGGCGCAGGCGAGGCCGGGGGAGCAGGTGCCGGTGGGGGCGGGCCCCTGGGGCTCCCCGGCGCCCGGCTGAGGCCTCCCCGGCCCTTCGCAGGCACGGGCGAGAGCGGGAAGAGCACGTTCATCAAGCAGATGCGCATCATCCACGGCGCGGGCTACTCGGAGGAGGACAAGCGGGGCTTCACCAAGCTGGTGTACCAGAACATCTTCACGGCCATGCAGGCCATGATCCGCGCCATGGAGACGCTGAAGATCCTCTACAAGTACGAGCAGAACAAGGTGAGGCCGCCCGCTGCCACCCTGCAGGCCCTCCGCGGCCGCACTGGCCCCGGGCCCCGGAGCGGGCACTTGCTGTCCTCTTTCGCAGCGGCTCTGCTAGCAGACTCACACAGCAAGTCCCCCTTCGAGTGTGTGCCTCACTCAGTTTTGCCACAGTGTGGTGCACCCGTTGCCTCTGATTCCAGAACATTCTTGCCACCCCGGAAGGAAGCCAGGTCCCCATCAGCGGTCACCCCCCGGGCTCTGACACCAGGAGCCCCCCTCCCCGGGTCTGTGGACCGGCCTGTTCTGGACGTTTCCCGTCCGCGGGGCGCCCCCGGTGTCCCCTGTGTCGGGTCCTCTCCTGGAGCCGCGTGCCCCGGGCCTGTCCTCGCAGTCGTGAGGGTCGGGGCTCCCCGTCCTTGTGGCGAGGGAGGCTCTGGGTGTGGAGTGACCAGTCGTCGGCCCGCGCTGCCTCGCGGCACGCAGGGCTGTCTCGTTTCTGGCTCTCGTGGACAGGCCCTGGGCGGGTCATGGGGGGCTCTGTTGGAAGGGGTGTCCTTGCTCTCCTGGGGGCGGCCCCCGCAGGGGAGTGGGGCGTGGGCCCCCTAGGGCTGCGCTCCCGAGGACCTGCCCTCCTGCTGCCCCGCAGCTCTCCCCTGGCCAGGCTCTGGTGGACTCCCGCTGGCCGCCTCCCACGGCTTTGCGTTTGTGGGTCTGTTTTCAGGGGCTTCTGGATCAACCCCAGGAGTTTGCCTGGGGTAACACGTGGCCCAGAGTCCACACGTGTCTGATCGGGTTTATTTACATTAATCCGTTCCCCTTGAGGCTTCAGACAGGCACTCCCCCAGATGTTCTGGTATTAGCATCTTCAAGCCCAGTGCTGGGGCGGGAGCCTGGCCGGCCGGGCTGCGGGGCCGCTCGCCCTCTGGTGTGTGTGATGGCTTCCACTCCAGGCCCTTCCAGGTCCAGGCCCGGCTCTGCCTCTGAAGTCCAGCAGAGTCCGGAGCAGGTCTCCGCGGACAGAGCCTGCCTCTGTGAAGGGCAGCCTTCGGCACCGGCCACGCCCACTCGCTCCAGGCCACGCCCACTCGCGCCCCTGCCGTCGTGGCGGGGACAGTGTGGCCCGGGGAGCAGAGCTCTCTCTGGGCCCTGACCTCCACACGACCGCGGTCGGGCAGGGGGCAGGTCTTTGGATGTCGCCTCTCCAGCTTCAGCCAGGGGAGTGGGAGGGGCCGGAGCCTGGGACCGTCCCTGGCAGGACCCGGAGCCCAGCCTCACTCAGTTTTGCCACAGTGTGGTGCACCCGTTGCCTCTGATTCCAGAACATTCTTGCCACCCCGGAAGGAAGCCAGGTCCCCATCAGCGGTCACCCCCCGGGCTCTGACACCAGGAGCCCCCCTCCCCGGGTCTGTGGACCGGCCTGTTCTGGACGTTTCCCGTCCGCGGGGCGCCCCCGGTGTCCCCTGTGTCGGGTCCTCTCCTGGAGCCGCGTGCCCCGGGCCTGTCCTCGCAGTCGTGAGGGTCGGGGCTCCCCGTCCTTGTGGCGAGGGAGGCTCTGGGTGTGGAGTGACCAGTCGTCGGCCCGCGCTGCCTCGCGGCACGCAGGGCTGTCTCGTTTCTGGCTCTCGTGGACAGGCCCTGGGCGGGTCATGGGGGGCTCTGTTGGAAGGGGTGTCCTTGCTCTCCTGGGGGCGGCCCCCGCAGGGGAGTGGGGCGTGGGCCCCCTAGGGCTGCGCTCCCGAGGACCTGCCCTCCTGCTGCCCCGCAGCTCTCCCCTGGCCAGGCTCTGGTGGACTCCCGCTGGCCGCCTCCCACGGCTTTGCGTTTGTGGGTCTGTTTTCAGGGGCTTCTGGATCAACCCCAGGAGTTTGCCTGGGGTAACACGTGGCCCAGAGTCCACACGTGTCTGATCGGGTTTATTTACATTAATCCGTTCCCCTTGAGGCTTCAGACAGGCACTCCCCCAGATGTTCTGGTATTAGCATCTTCAAGCCCAGTGCTGGGGCGGGAGCCTGGCCGGCCGGGCTGCGGGGCCGCTCGCCCTCTGGTGTGTGTGATGGCTTCCACTCCAGGCCCTTCCAGGTCCAGGCCCGGCTCTGCCTCTGAAGTCCAGCAGAGTCCGGAGCAGGTCTCCGCGGACAGAGCCTGCCTCTGTGAAGGGCAGCCTTCGGCACCGGCCACGCCCACTCGCTCCAGGCCACGCCCACTCGCGCCCCTGCCGTCGTGGCGGGGACAGTGTGGCCCGGGGAGCAGAGCTCTCTCTGGGCCCTGACCTCCACACGACCGCGGTCGGGCAGGGGGCAGGTCTTTGGATGTCGCCTCTCCAGCTTCAGCCAGGGGAGTGGGAGGGGCCGGAGCCTGGGACCGTCCCTGGCAGGACCCGGAGCCCAGCCTGGGCCCCCTCGCTCCCTGTTCGGGGTTCACCCCGCTGTGACCGCTCCGCAGCCCCTCATCCGAGTGTGACTGGACCACCCGAGCAGAGGGCTGAAGCGGGGGCATTTCCTGAGAGCCTTCTGCCCGTGTTTGTGTGTGTGCACACGCGTGTGTGGTGTGTGCACGCGCGGGCCTCCGGGCGGTGGCTTTGGAGGGAGGAGCGGGGCTCCGAGCCCTGTGGTCCAGGGTCCGTGCGGAGGCTCCGTCCTGGGGCGCGAGGGCCGCGGGCCGGGCAGGTTCCTCCGGGTCCCAGCGGCTGACCTGGCGTCACGGAGCTCCGCGGCGTGTGCTCCTCTGTCCTGTTCGGGGGCCTCTGTCTGCTCCTGTGGGGCCCTGGGCAGCAGCACGTGTGGCCGCCTGGTGGCCCTGCTCCCGCCTGCCGCGGCCATCCTGCCGCTTGCTTGGGGACCTGGCCCTGGGGACGGTTGCTGCCTGTCGCTTTGCTCTGATTCGCGCTCTGGGGAGCCGCTGGCCGCCGGCATCAAGTGTCCCCCGCCCGCCCCTCCCCCGCAGGCCAACGCGCTCCTGATCCGGGAGGTGGACGTGGAGAAGGTGACGACCTTTGAGCACCGGTACGTGAACGCCATCAAGACCCTGTGGAACGACCCCGGCATCCAGGAGTGCTACGACCGCCGGCGCGAGTACCAGCTCTCGGACTCCGCCAAGTAGTGAGTGCGGCGGGGCTGGGGCGGGGCCGGGGCGGGGCCAGGGCCTGGCTGGGGGCGGGGCCGGCGGAGAGGGCAAGCCATTCACTGCAGCGAGGCAGGCGCCATTGGGTTTTCTTTCGTCTCTGCCCCTTTTCTGTGTAGTTAAAAGTGTTCCCAAGGAACAGGTGTGGTTTTGAAAAGCCACGCCTCCGGCCCGCAGCCTCTCCCGTTTCATCCCCGCCCCTAGCTGCCCCTCCAAGCCGGTGGGCTCTACCTCACGCTTTCCCTGCAGCCTCATTTCCTCCTGCCCTTTCTTGTCGGGAATCCTTGGGGGTTGCTTCAGCTCCTTGCAGCCGGTCGGGGCCCGGGGCTAGGGGAGACACCTGGGGTGGTGGGCGGCCCCTGAGGCCAGCCTGAGCGCCCGCCTGCTGTGTTGCAGCTACCTGACGGACGTGGACCGCATCGCCACCTCGGGCTACCTGCCCACCCAGCAGGACGTGCTGCGGGTGCGCGTGCCCACCACGGGCATCATCGAGTACCCCTTCGACCTGGAGAACATCATCTTCAGGTGCCTGTGCCCCAGCCCAGGCCCCGGTGGGGGCAGCGAGGGCATCGCTGACCGGGCTGTCCCCAGGTTTCCCAGCGAGCCCGCCCTCCGTGGCCCTGGGGACCCTGGCCTCAGACGAGGAGGGAGCGGGCCGCTGCAGGCAAGTGGGCTCTGCAGGGGTGCTCCAGGGCGTGAAGCGGTCTGAAGGCCTCCGCGGCCCAGTCCTTTGGGCTGTGCGGCCAGAGTGGACTCAGGGCCGTCCCTGAGGATGGCCCCTGCCACTCCGTGAGGTCACAGCTTGTCCAGAGCTGCCAGGAGGCAAGACCGCCTGTGTCTCTTGGGACGGCTGTGACCGATGGCCACGGAGGGGCAACTTGGACCGTAGAAACGCCTCCCCTCCCAGCTCTGTGGCCCGTCCCGGTCAGGGTGGGGGCAGGGCTGAGCCCTGGGGGGCGGGGGCCTCATCTGTCCTGACCCTCCTGGCTCTGGCGATGCCGCCCGCCCGGGCGCCTCCGGCTCGTGGACCCCTCCCTCCGTCTCTGCGTCGTTGTCATGCGCCCCTCGGGCCGCATTTCCTTCTTACGGGGACGGCCCCGGGTCCAGGCTCTGCTCCGGGGAGACCACGTCCCACCTGGTGACGCCAGAGGAGCCTCTGGGACCGCCGCCCAGGCCCAGGCTCCTGGTGGGGCCGGCTCCCAGCGCAGGCCTCCCTCCCCGCCGCCTCTCCACGGGGGTGGGGCCCGAGGTGGGGATCCTCCCCTGAGCCTGGAAGCGCCAGCCAGGCTTGCCTCGAGGTGCCCTCTGGCCAGGGGCCCTACTCGCCGCCCGGCCCTTTCTCACGCCAGAACCCCTGTGGCTCCCTTGGGCCTCAGAAGTTGCAGGATCGCCCGCCCGCACGCACCCGAGGAGCCTCCTCTGCTCAGAGTTCAGCTCTGGGGTCTCCTGCTCTGGGTTCAAGACTCTCGACGGCGCCTGGGAGGCAGAGGCCCGCGGGACCCCACGGGGCTGGTGGTGCGCCGTCTCCCCACCCGGCGTCCCGGGCTCGCATCTGCCGTGCCCTCTGTCCACCGCGCCCCCTCGGACCCCGCTCAGGCTGCCGTCTCCTCGCTCTCCGCTTTAAACACAGTGCTTCCCATCCTGGGAAGCTCACTCGCAGGGAGAGGGACCCGGCACCTGCCCCGGGTGCCCTGGCTGCTCGCTGTCTCCTCGCCCTGCCAACGTCTGCAGGGGTGCCCCGAGCCTGCGCGGGGGCGCAGCGGCTGCCGCTCTGGCCGGGACCCGTTCTTCCCTGCCCAGCTGCCTCTGGCAGAGCGCGGGGGCACGGGCTCGGAAGCCCTGGGGGTCCTCGGGGCTCTGGCCGATGGCCGTCCAGGGTGGCTTGCCGGGGCCCGTGTCGCCCGCAGCCCTGAGCTGAGCCCGTGCGCCCGCCGTGCAGGATGGTGGACGTGGGGGGCCAGAGGTCCGAGCGGAGGAAGTGGATCCACTGCTTTGAGAACGTGACATCCATCATGTTCCTCGTGGCGCTCAGCGAGTACGACCAAGTGCTGGTGGAGTCAGACAATGAGGTGAGGCCGCTGGCCGGGCTCGCGCGCCGAGGCGGGGGTGCAGCGGGCCCTGGGGCGCTGACCGGCCGCCCTGCCCGCAGAACCGCATGGAGGAGAGCAAGGCGCTGTTCCGCACCATCGTCACCTACCCCTGGTTCCAGAACTCGTCGGTCATCCTCTTCCTCAACAAGAAGGACCTGCTGGAGGACAAGATCCTGCACTCGCACCTGGTGGACTACTTCCCCGAGTTCGACGGTGAGGCCGCGCCGCCGGGGTGTCCCCGGCCTGCCCGCCGCCCGCCCGGGCCCAGGCGCCGGAGGAGGCGGGTGCTGGGGGTTCGGGAGCTGCCCCGGGCCCTGCTGTCCCCCACCTGCAGCCCCCGGCGGAGCCTCTGGGGCGGCCGGGGCTCTCCACCCGCTCCCTAGGGGCGGAAGCCGGTCACCGTGCCCCAGGACCCCTTGGGGCGCCGCTGGTGGAGCTGGGCGGGGCCGGGTGGGGGCGGCCTAGAGGCGCTCGGGAGGCTCCCTGGGGCGGGGCGGGGCTCGGGGCGGGGCCTGTGGCCGCTGCCAGAGGGGGTGGGCCGTGAGGCAGAGGGCGGGGCCGAGGGGGCGGCTGGCGACCCTGGCACCCCCGCCTCCGCCAGGCCCCCAGCGGGACGCGCAGGCCGCCCGGGAGTTCATCCTGAAGATGTTCGTGGACCTGAACCCCGACAGCGACAAGATCATCTACTCCCACTTCACGTGCGCCACCGACACGGAGAACATCCGCTTCGTCTTCGCCGCCGTCAAGGACACCATCCTGCAGCTCAACCTGAAGGAGTACAACCTGGTGTGACCGGGACTCGCCGCCGGCCGGGCGCCAGGCGGCCGCCGGGCGGGGCTTTTCGTATTTTTAAACGGTTTTATTTCACAGCTATCAGGGGCGCACCGCCTCCTTCCCACACACGTGCACCTGCTAGTCTGTCGGCGGCAGAGGCCGCCTTTTTCTGGCCCTGACTTGTGGCTTGCTTTTTTCTAAAAAAAAAAAGGAAAAACATAAAAAAGAGAACCCACAGGAGACGGCGGGCCCGGCCCCGCGGCGCGGGCTCGCGGGACTCGCGGAGGCTGGCGGCGCTGTGGCTGCGGTGGGTTACCGGCGCCCTCGCCCGGCGGCGGCGTGAGCGCTCCGGCTCCAGGACGAGGGGGTGGGCGGCGACCCCCGCTGCCCGCCCCGGGAAGTGCCTAACCTTTTTTTTTCTTTTTTTTTTTTGAGGAAACAGCCGCAGCCCAGGGCCTCCGCCGGCCTGCCCGGGAGCCCGGGTTCCAGCACGTGTCTCCCTGGGGGAGCGCTCCTGGGCCCCGGCGCGACCCCGACCCCGAGGGGCCCCCTGGGACCCAGAGTCGCGGTGTGCCCGGTTGTGTTTTGTTGCCAATTCCGAAGCAGTGGGAGCGGTGGGGACTTTTTCAGAATCTTCTCAGGTCTGTCCCCGGGAGGCAGAGCGCCCTGGCAGGTCCGTGGCGACCAGGGAGGTGCCCACCGCTCTGCACGCTGCCCAGAACCGAGCCCTCGGGCCGGCGGCAGCGGGGAGCCGGCCCTCGGCGGGCCACGGCCGCACAAGGCGTCTCCGGGAGGGCCCGAGGGCCCGCTTCTGGGGAAGGCGGGACCAAGGCTGTGGCGGCTGGTTTTCTGATGGCTTCGTGCACCCACGGGGCAGAGGGCCCCCCGGCGCACCCGGGCCCTAGGCCTGGGCGCGGGGCGGCCGCTGTGCAGACGAATGGTGCCGAAGGCAGAGCAGCCCTGCCGGGCCCTCCCGATGGGTGGGCTGGGGCCTCCTCCCGACTGGGGCGCCCCTGGTGGCCCACCAGAGGGCCCCCTTCCGTGCCCAGTGTCCACTGGCGGGTCTGTGCCAAGCCCCGACGGCCGGGGACTGGCGATGCTGCCGGGAGCTGGCGCGGTCCCCCGAGGGCGGGGTGCACCGAGTATTAACCCGGGGGTGCGCGCGCCAGGGCCCAGGGCTGCCCGCCCGGCGCCCGAGGATGGACGGCGGGTCTCGGCCCTCCACCCGCTGGGAGCGCCACCGGGCGCTTCCTGAGCGAGCGCCGGCCTCGCGCCGCCTGCCCGGGCGGAACCGCCCTCCAGTGCCAACGCCCGAGCGGCGGGGGGAGCCCCGAGGCCGGCGGGGGCGACTTCGCCTGCTTGTATAGTAAACAGTCCTGATTTCAGACAACTCAAACCTTAATCTATTTAAAAAAGAGTATTATATAAAGATGCTGTTTTTAAACCTTTTGTCATTTGAAATGCATGTACCTTCTGTGCGTGCCGAGGGGCGGGCGGTCAGCGCGGTGCGGGCCCCCCTGGGCCAGAGCCGCCTGCGTCCAGGCAGTGCCTCCGCCTCGGCCCTGACCCCTGGATCCAGAGAGCTGGTGGAGTTGACTTTTCATACCTTTCTCCTGAAATGAATTCTGTTTTAAATTGGAATAAACTTTGTTCCTAATGCTCGGCCCCTCTGGCTCATTCGCCGTCGCTGGCCGGGTGTGAACGGCAGAGGGCCCGAGGTTCCCAGGGCCGCCAGGGCCGCCTGTCCAGGGGGCCGTGGCGACCAGGCCCCGCCTGCACGCTGCCCAGAACCGAGCTCGGCCGGCGGCAGCGGGGAGCCGGCCCTCGGCGGGCCACGGCCGCACAAGGCGTCTCCGGGAGGGCCCGAGGGCCCGCTTCTGGGGAAGGCGGGACCAAGGCTGTGGCGGCTGGTTTTCTGATGGCTTCGTGCACCCACGGGGCAGAGGGCCCCCCGGCGCACCCGGGCCCTAGGCCTGGGCGCGGGGCGGCCGCTGTGCAGACGAATGGTGCCGAAGGCAGAGCAGCCCTGCCGGGCCCTCCCGATGGGTGGGCTGGGGCCTCCTCCCGACTGGGGCGCCCCTGGTGGCCCACCAGAGGGCCCCCTTCCGTGCCCAGTGTCCACTGGCGGGTCTGTGCCAAGCCCCGACGGCCGGGGACTGGCGATGCTGCCGGGAGCTGGCGCGGTCCCCCGAGGGCGGGGTGCACCGAGTATTAACCCGGGGGTGCGCGCGCCAGGGCCCAGGGCTGCCCGCCCGGCGCCCGAGGATGGGACGGCGGGTCTCGGCCCCTCCACCCCGCGGGGAGCGCCACCTCGGGGCGCTTCCTGAGCGAGCGCCGGCCCCTCGCGCCGCCTGCCCGGCGGAACCGCCCTCCAGTGCCAACGCCCGAGCGGCGGGGGGAGCCCCGAGGCCGGCGGGGGCGACTTCGCCTGCTTGTATAGTAAACAGTCCTGATTTCAGACAACTCAAACCTTAATCTATTTAAAAAAGAGTATTATATAAAGATGCTGTTTTTAAACCTTTTGTCATTTGAAATGCATGTACCTTCTGTGCGTGCCGAGGGGCGGGCGGTCAGCGCGGTGCGGGCCCCCCTGGGCCAGAGCCGCCTGCGTCCAGGCAGTGCCTCCGCCTCGGCCCTGACCCCTGGATCCAGAGAGCTGGTGGAGTTGACTTTTCATACCTTTCTCCTGAAATGAATTCTGTTTTAAATTGGAATAAACTTTGTTCCTAATGCTCGGCCCCTCTGGCTCATTCGCCGTCGCTGGCCGGGTGTGAACGGCAGAGGGCCCGAGGTTCCCAGGGCCGCCAGGGCCGCCTGTGGCCGGGAGGGGCGCCGGCACCGTCAGGTGGGGGGTCGAGCCCCGCTGCCTGGGGTGCCTCCGGCCCCGGCCCAGCTGCCACCAGTGCTCAAGATCCCCAGCCCCAGTTCTGTGAACCAAGGTGCCTTTCCATCTCGCAGGTCTTTTAAAATTTTTATTTATTTATTTTTGGCCATTCTGGCTTTTCCCTGCTCCCACAGGCTCTTCTCTCGTTGTAGGGAGTGGGGGCTCCCCTCTAGTGGAGGCGAGCAGGTTTCTTGTTGTGGTGACGTCTCTTGTGGAGCTCGGGCTCCAGGGCTCACGGGCTCCGTCGTTGCGGCTCCGAGGCTCTGGAGCACAGGCTCCGTAGCTGTGGCTCACGGGCTTCACTGCTCCGCAGCAGGTGGGATCTTCCCGGATCAGGGATCAAACCCGTGTCTCCTGCGCTGGCAGACGGACTCTTTACCACTGAGCTACCAGGGAAGCCCTCGCTCAGTCTTTTTTTTCCTTTAAAAATTAAAATTATGGTAAACAGACATACAGCTTACACTTTCCACCGCTTTTTTTTTTTTTTAAATAAGATGTTATTTGTGTTCCAGTAGATCATTAGCCATATGTCTGTTGAGATGAGGCTGTGCGAGCATGCTCGGTTGTGTCTGACTGTTGGTGACCCCGTGTTGGGTCCTGCCGGCTCCTCTGTCCGTGGGATGTTCAGGCGAGGACGCTGGCGTGGTTTGCCGTTTCCTCCAGGGCGGCGTCCCGACCCAGGCCCGCGTGTCTCTGGCGCCGGCAGTCGGTTCTCCGCTGAGCCCCCGGGAGGGAAGCCCGTTTGCCACTCTAAGGGCACCATCGGTGGCGCTGCTTTCGGTCACAGTGTCGTGCAGCCACCAGGACTGGGGTCCCCACGGCTGCCATCCCCTCAGACAGACACTCGGCCCCAGGAAGCTGCAGCTCCCAGCCCCCCCAGCCCCGGCCCTGCCGCCGCCTGCCCTGGAGTCGGGCCCCATGTGGATCTGCTTCTCCGGGGACGGGCTTCTCTCACAGAGTGCCGCGTCTTCGGGGCCACCCGCCGCAGAGCAGGGTCAGACTCCCCTTCCTTTTCAAGGCTGCGTCATCCCACCCCGTGCCCGACCGCGCCGGTCACCCCTCAGTGAACGCTCGGGCTGCCCCCCCTGCCGGCTGCCTTGCGTCGTGGCTCTGAGCGCGGTCCTCGGGCACCTCTCGCAGCCGCCTCTCCGCTGTGGCGGGCGTGAGCAGCAGTGGGATGGCTGGGTCACAGCTGTCCAGCGTCTTGAGAACCCACCTGCCAGCTCCCCCGTTTCTCACCTCTGCCTCCGGCTTTATGTCCTCATCAGCAGGATGGAGGTGCCCGGAAGGCCTGTGGGGGGCCCGGGACTGTCCTGGGCACCGCGGATCCGGGAGCGAGACTGCATTTATCAGCGTGACTCAGTCTGTGAACTACAACAGCAGGGAAAAGAGGCACGGGCAGCAACAACGGCCATTTCATACAGTCTGCCCAGCAGAGGCCCTTCTGAGAAGGTAGCATGTGCAGAAAATGCTGGAGGACATGGAGAGGTCTGAGGGAAGGGCAGGCAAAGGGCATAACCGGTGCAAAGGCCCTGGGGCAGGACCCTGAGCCCAAAAATTAAAATTATGGTAAACAGACATACAGCTTACACTTTCCACCGCTTTTTTTTTTTTAAATAAGATGTTATTTGTGTTCCAGTAGATCATTAGCCATATGTCTGTTGAGATGAGGCTGTGCGAGCATGCTCGGTTGTGTCTGACTGTTGGTGACCCCGTGTTGGGTCCTGCCGGCTCCTCTGTCCGTGGGATGTTCAGGCGAGGACGCTGGCGTGGTTTGCCGTTTCCTCCAGGGCGGCGTCCCGACCCAGGCCCGCGTGTCTCTGGCGCCGGCAGTCGGTTCTCCGCTGAGCCCCCGGGAGGGAAGCCCGTTTGCCACTCTAAGGGCACCATCGGTGGCGCTGCTTTCGGTCACAGTGTCGTGCAGCCACCAGGACTGGGGTCCCCACGGCTGCCATCCCCTCAGACAGACACTCGGCCCCAGGAAGCTGCAGCTCCCAGCCCCCCCAGCCCCGGCCCTGCCGCCGCCTGCCCTGGAGTCGGGCCCCATGTGGATCTGCTTCTCCGGGGACGGGCTTCTCTCACAGAGTGCCGCGTCTTCGGGGCCACCCGCCGCAGAGCAGGGTCAGACTCCCCTTCCTTTTCAAGGCTGCGTCATCCCACCCCGTGCCCGACCGCGCCGGTCACCCCTCAGTGAACGCTCGGGCTGCCCCCCCTGCCGGCTGCCTTGCGTCGTGGCTCTGAGCGCGGTCCTCGGGCACCTCTCGCAGCCGCCTCTCCGCTGTGGCGGGCGTGAGCAGCAGTGGGATGGCTGGGTCACAGCTGTCCAGCGTCTTGAGAACCCACCTGCCAGCTCCCCCGTTTCTCACCTCTGCCTCCGGCTTTATGTCCTCATCAGCAGGATGGAGGTGCCCGGAAGGCCTGTGGGGGCCGGCACTGTCCTGGGCACCGCGGATCCGGGAGGGAGACTGCATTTATCAGCGTGACTCAGTCTGTGAACTACAACAGCAGGGAAAAGAGGCACGGGCAGCAACAACGGCCATTTCATACAGTCTGCCCAGCAGAGGCCCTTCTGAGAAGGTAGCATGTGCAGAAAATGCTGGAGGACATGGAGAGGTCTGAGGGAAGGGCAGGCAAAGGGCATAACCGGTGCAAAGGCCCTGGGGCAGGACCCTGCCTGGCGGGCCGGAGGAACAGCAAGGGGGCCCATGCGGCTGGAGCAGGGCGAGGGAGGCGGAGAGAGGGAGGAAAGGAGGCCAGGGAGGGGACGGGGGTCGTGCAGGCCCGTGTGGGCCACGGGAGGACTTCGATTTTACCCCAGGGGAGGTGGGAGCCCCGCAGGGCTGTGGGCAGGGGAGGGGCGGGGTGGCTGTGGGCAGGGAGGGGCGGGGGCTGTGGGCAGGGGAGGGGCGGGGCCTGGCTCTGCGGCTCACGGTCGCCCTCCGGTGGCTGCTGTGAGGCGGGCGGACTGAGGGGCTGAGGGCGGAACCTTGGACTTGGACGCAGGCAACAGCTCTGGACCCGCCGGACAGGACGGGGTGGCTCCGTGGGGGCACGGGAGCGGAGTGGGGTGCGGCCGGTGGGGCGCGCAGGGAGCCCGCGGACGCTGCCGGCGCACCTGCCTGCCGTGCCCTCCTCCGCCAGCAGGTGCCGCGCGCCCGCTGTCCCCGCCCGCCACCCGCCGCCTGCCACCCGCGGGCTCCGAAGAGCGGCCTTCCGGAAGGTCCTCTCGGCGCCCCGGTTCCAACAGGGGACCTGAGCGCCGGGGACCTTGCCCTGACGGTTGGGCAGTACCACGTGGCCTGGCACCAGCCGCCATCCGTGCAAACGAAAACGCAGAGCCTTTGTTACAAAACCACGAGGCTTTCAAGGCAGAACATCTTCCGAGCCGGGTCCCCACCTACCCACTTAGGTGACCCGCGAGGCATTGCTGGGGGCTTTCTCCCAATTTTGGCTGCGATTAATCCTGCCGCCGTGAAGCTGGGTCACAGCTGTCCAGCGTCTTGAGAACCCACCTGCCAGCTCCCCGTTTCTCACCTCTGCCTCCGGCTTTATGTCCTCATCAGCAGGATGGAGGTGCCCGGAAGGCCTGTGGGGGCCGGCACTGTCCTGGGCACCGCGGATCCGGGAGGGAGACTGCATTTATCAGCGTGACTCAGTCTGTGAACTACAACAGCAGGGAAAAGAGGCACGGGCAGCAACAACGGCCATTTCATACAGTCTGCCCAGCAGAGGCCCTTCTGAGAAGGTAGCATGTGCAGAAAATGCTGGAGGACATGGAGAGGTCTGAGGGAAGGGCAGGCAAAGGGCATAACCGGTGCAAAGGCCCTGGGGCAGGACCCTGCCTGGCGGGCCGGAGGAACAGCAAGGGGGCCCATGCGGCTGGAGCAGGGCGAGGGAGGCGGAGAGAGGGAGGAAAGGAGGCCAGGGAGGGGACGGGGGTCGTGCAGGCCCGTGTGGGCCACGGGAGGACTTCGATTTTACCCCAGGGGAGGTGGGAGCCCCGCAGGGCTGTGGGGGGCTGTGGGCAGGGGAGGGGCGGGGCCTGGCTCTGCGGCTCACGGTCGCCCTCCGGTGGCTGCTGTGAGGCGGGCGGACTGAGGGGCTGAGGGCGGAACCTTGGACTTGGACGCAGGCAACAGCTCTGGACCCGCCGGACAGGACGGGGTGGCTCCGTGGGGGCACGGGAGCGGAGTGGGGTGCGGCCGGTGGGGCGCGCAGGGAGCCCGCGGACGCTGCCGGCGCACCTGCCTGCCGTGCCCTCCTCCGCCAGCAGGTGCCGCGCGCCCGCTGTCCCCGCCCGCCACCCGCCGCCTGCCACCCGCGGGCTCCGAAGAGCGGCCTTCCGGAAGGTCCTCTCGGCGCCCCGGTTCCAACAGGGGACCTGAGCGCCGGGGACCTTGCCCTGACGGTTGGGCAGTACCACGTGGCCTGGCACCAGCCGCCATCCGTGCAAACGAAAACGCAGAGCCTTTGTTACAAAACCACGAGGCTTTCAAGGCAGAACATCTTCCGAGCCGGGTCCCCACCTACCCACTTAGGTGACCCGCGAGGCATTGCTGGGGGCTTTCTCCCAATTTTGGCTGCGATTAATCCTGCCGCCGTGAAGCTGGGTGAGAAGGACCCACTGGAAAGCCCGTGGGCTTTAGATGCATCCTCAGGAGTCAGATCAAACCTGGGACTCATCAGCTAATAAATGGAGGCGTCGGCCTTCACGGCCCAGCCTTGGGACAGCCCTGAAGGTGGGGGACGACCTGGACTTGGAGGGGACAACGGCAGCGAGAGGGACCCCGCTGTGGCCTCCCGTCAGCTGACAAGCGCCAGATACTGTGAAGCCAGGTCAACATCCTATTCCTCATTAAACAGAAAGGACTTTTTTTTTTTTAAAGATTCTTTTTTTTTTTTTTTGATGAGGACCAGTTTTAAAGTCTTTAAGGATTTGTTACAATATTGCTTCTGTTGTATATTGTTTGTTCTTTCTTTATTTATTGGCCAGGAGGCATGTGGGAGCTTAGGTCCCCAACCAAGGATCAGTCCTTCCATTGGAAGGTGAGGTCTTAACCACTGAACGGCCAGAGAAAGGCATTTTCATACTGAAGGAACAGCCCCTGAAGGGAGTTGCTCATTTCTAAAGAAAGGAGGGACTTCGGGGTGGGATATGTGTAAGTCTATAAAAACTCACAGAGGGGACAGGGTGTGTATGTGTTTTGCGTGTGCTTTGGGAAAAGTGAATTCATATCTGGGAAATTCATGCCTGTGAGCCGGGAGGTCCACAACTGGGTATTTATTTACAGAGAGGCACACACATGGTTTCCCAACGGCACTGCCCAGGTGGCCTCAGCCCGCACTCCCGGTACAGCCCCGAATGCCCATTGGCGGCACCACAGACGACGAGCCCAGCACGGGGATGCCAGGCAATCGTACGGTACAGGGACGTCCCTGGCGGCCCAGGGGTTAGGACTCGGCGCTCCCCATAGCGGGGGCACATGTTTGATCCCTAGTCTGGGAACTAAGGTCCCACATGCTGCCTGGCAGGGTGGCCAGAAAAACGGAAAACTGTAAGAGAGTACGTCTTCCAAGTTCTCCTCGCAAGAAAACCAAGCGCTACACGCGCCCGTGGATGCCCACCGGCGTTCCTGGGGTGTCTTACACAAGGGGCGTAAGGACAGAGTCGGTCAGGGCAGTCTCTACTCGGGGAATTAGACTCCACACACAGCCGCTGAGAAAGAGCCTGTGGGGCTCCCCCTGGCGGTCCAGTGGGTGAGGACACCGCCTTGCAGGGCAAGGGACGCCAGTTCAATCCCTGGCCTGGGAGGATCCCATGTGCCGTGGAGCGGCTGGACTGATGTGTCCAATCACCGAGCCAGAGCTCTGGAGCGCAGGCGCCCGGAGCGGGTGCTCTGCGATGAGAGAGGCCACCGCGATGGGAGGCCCACACGGGCCAAAGAACTAAGATACATAAATGAAAGATCAATAGAAGTGGTCAAAAAAAAAAAAAAAGTTAAAAAAAAGTAAGTAAAAAACACTTCCCCATAGCAACAGAAGGCAGATCCACGGTTCCCAGGGGCAAGAGCTGGGGTGAGGGTCTGGCTACCAAGCAGGATCTGGAGCGGGTTCTCCGGGGAACAGAACCGTATTTTAGTCGTCTTAGCTGTAATCCACATGACTGTCTATCTTTATTAAAACACAGGAGTGCACACCAAAGGGAATGTCTACCTAGTCACATAAATTGAAAAAAAAGAAAAACAAATCTTGTTGCCGAAAAGTATCCTCCAAACACTGAAATACAGTAGAAACGGGTGCCAGGCTGACTGCCTGGCAGGAAGCTCGGGGGGCTTCCTGTTGGGAAGAGTCTGTGGAGACCCTCGGGGTTGGAGGTGCCCGGAACCTCGGGCCGGGTGGGGAGCCTGGCTGCTGCCCCGGGAAATGACTAGGTTATATGCTCCCATGTCAGGTCTTTTCTATGCGTGTTCGTGTTCAAGGAATTATGATTCTCGTCAATGTTATCTGGCAGTTCCGTGGGATCTCAGTTCTCCAGCCGGGGAGCAGCCCCGCGGCCCTGCTTTGGGAGTGCAGTCTCAGCCCCGGGCTCCAGGGAGGCTGTGTGTTTGTGTATTTTAAATGCACACAGGGCTTCCCCGGTGGCGCTCCCCGCGTGGACCGGCAGGTGGCCGGCGGCCGCCCAGAGGCGCCGGGCGCGAGGAGAGGAAACGGCCCCTTCCAGCCTGGGGAGCCGAGCGGGAGGGGAGCTGTGAGGCTGAAGAAGCCCGCGGAGCCTGGCCCTGGAGCCGGTGGAACCGCGGCATGCTGGCTGCTTCTCCGGAGGTCAGCGGGCGTCCGGGAAGCGGTTAGGCCAGCGCCTGTCACCCTGGCCCCGTGTCCCGGGCTGGAAGCCTGCTGTCTCTGGGGAAACGGTCTGCGGGGCGGCCCTGGGCGCTCCTGGCCTCGCCGGCCCCCCGCTCTGCAGTCTGTGGCTCAGCCTGGTCTCCCGGTTTTGCTGGTCCCCTCCGTCCTGTCCGCCCACCCTGCGTGGCCCAGACTTACTTCTGCACCTGCCCGGGAGCGGGAAGTCACCCAGGCCTCGGCCCCCGAGGGGAGCATGCCCTCCCCACAGCCATCCGGTCGGGGCGGGGACGCCGGTGGGCAGGGCCGCGTCTGCAGGGCCCCAGTGACCCCGGGGGGCCCTATCAGACTTCCCATCTGCGAGTCATAACGAATCAACAGCAAGAAAACCACAGGGGCAGTGGCCGGGCGTGGCGGAGGGAGACGGTTGCGGCTGTGTGTCGGCAGGCCTGGCTCGCAGCCTCTCTGAGTCTCCCCGGCGCCTCTGGGAGGGGCCCTGAGGCTCCAGGAGTCTGTGCGTCTCGGGGGGGGGAGGGGTGTTCCGGAATTTTCTAGAGCTGTCTAGAACCTCTCCCAGAGCGCTCCGCTCCCACACATGCTTGTGCCTCGGTGTTCCCATCTGTGCAGAGGGCCGGCAAGGCACTCGGGGCGCTGTCCGCGGGAACCCCCCTTCCCCTAACACCCCAACGCGCGTAAAGCAGTAGGTGCTGCCGGCCCTGGCCGTTCCTTTAGAAAAGGTCTGCGACGGTGGGCCCCCCTGGCCGTCCAGGGGTGCAGACCCCAGGCGTGCAGGGCAGGGGGAGGTCCAGGTCCCACGAGCCTCGCAGCCAGGCCCCAAACTTGTTCTTTAAAAAAAGATCATGACGGGTATTCCGAGGACGGCGTCTAATTGGCCCGGAGGAAGGAACGGTGGCCCGGGAGCGGAGGCCAGGGTCCACCCCTCTCCAGAATGAGGAAGGAGGCCCGCGCGCACCCTGACGCCCAGACGGCAGGCGGCCGGCCCTCCTCCGCGCCCCGCCCTCCACGGGGGCGCCCACCTCCCGCCGGGGACCCGTCTGCCGGGCCGGGCAGGTCCAGACGGGCGGGGAGCGCTGAGCCGGCGTCCGCCCGCCTCCGCTGCTCCACGGGACTGGCCGGCACGCAGGCCTCGCGGAGCTGGGCGTCCCAGTGACCCGGGCCGGGGAGCCGGGGGTCCCTGCGTGGGGGGCGACCCCCGCGACGAGGGAGGCCCTCCGCCGGCGGCCAGGAGCCCTCCCCGGGGCGGCCGGGCTGGGGTGCCTCCCGGGCGGGCGCGGGGCGATGCCGCCTCGGCCCCGCTGAGGCCCCGCCATGGCCCGCTCCCTCACCTGGCGCTGCTGCCCCTGGTGCCTGACGGAGGACGAGAAGTCGGCGGCCCGGATCGACCAGGAGATCAACAAGATCCTCCTGGAGCAGAAGAAGCGAGACCGGGGGGAGCTGAAGCTGCTCCTTCTGGGTGAGTCCGCGGCCGCGGGCGGGGCAGCCCGAGCCCGCTTTCAGGATGAGTCGTCCGAGGCTCGGTTCCTTCTCCCGGCGGCCAGCTGCGGGCCCGGCCGCCTCCCGGGCACCTGCCGGGGTAGAGGCGGCTCAGCCGCGTGACCGGGCACCTGCCGGGCAGGCCCAGCCCGCCCTGCGAGTCAGGGGAAGGGAATGAGCCGCCCAGCGCCACGGGCCCCGGCCTCGCCCTCTGACCGTGGAGGGTCCGGGGCCCTTCCGGGCCTCTGGAGGGCTTGATCCGGGCTGGTTCCGGTGGTCCATCGGCACTTGCGTCGTGGGGAAGGCGTGGCCGAGTGTCTCTGATGGACCGATGGACTGATTGGTTCATTCATTCAAGATGTGATGCCTGGTGGCTGGGGAGGCACAGCCGCAGGGGCCGTGAGTGGGTGCGCCTCTGTCATTGGGGACCTCAGCTTTTGGGGACAGAGCCAGACCTGAGCCGTAAACTAAGGCGATAAAGTACAGGTCCCACGAGCCTCGCAGCCAGGCCCCAAACTTGTTCTTTAAAAGATCATGACGGGTATTCCGAGGACGGCGTCTAATTGGCCCGGAGGAAGGAACGGTGGCCCGGGAGCGGAGGCCAGGGTCCACCTCTCCAGAATGAGGAAGGAGGCCCGCGCACCCTGACGCCCAGACGGCAGGCGGCCGGCTCCTCCGCGCCCCGCCCTCCACGGGGGCGCCCACCTCCCGCCGGGGACCCGTCTGCCGGGCCGGGCAGGTCCAGACGGGCGGGGAGCGCTGAGCCGGCGTCCGCCCGCCTCCGCTGCTCCACGGGACTGGCCGGCACGCAGGCCTCGCGGAGCTGGGCGTCCCAGTGACCCGGGCCGGGGAGCCGGGGGTCCCTGCGTGGGGGGCGACCCCCGCGACGAGGGAGGCCCTCCGCCGGCGGCCAGGAGCCCCCCCCGGGGCGGCCGGGCTGGGGTGCCTCCCGGGCGGGCGCGGGGCGATGCCGCCTCGGCCCCGCTGAGGCCCCGCCATGGCCCGCTCCCTCACCTGGCGCTGCTGCCCCTGGTGCCTGACGGAGGACGAGAAGTCGGCGGCCCGGATCGACCAGGAGATCAACAAGATCCTCCTGGAGCAGAAGAAGCGAGACCGGGGGGAGCTGAAGCTGCTCCTTCTGGGTGAGTCCGCGGCCGCGGGCGGGGCAGCCCGAGCCCGCTTTCAGGATGAGTCGTCCGAGGCTCGGTTCCTTCTCCCGGCGGCCAGCTGCGGGCCCGGCCGCCTCCCGGGCACCTGCCGGGGTAGAGGCGGCTCAGCCGCGTGACCGGGCACCTGCCGGGCAGGCCCAGCCCGCCCTGCGAGTCAGGGGAAGGGAATGAGCCGCCCAGCGCCACGGGCCCCGGCCTCGCCCTCTGACCGTGGAGGGTCCGGGGCCCTTCCGGGCCTCTGGAGGGCTTGATCCGGGCTGGTTCCGGTGGTCCATCGGCACTTGCGTCGTGGGGAAGGCGTGGCCGAGTGTCTCTGATGGACCGATGGACTGATTGGTTCATTCATTCAAGATGTGATGCCTGGTGGCTGGGGGAGGGCACAGCCGCAGGGGCCGTGAGTGGGTGCGCCTCTGTCATTGGGGACCTCAGCTTTTGGGGACAGAGCCAGACCTGAGCCGTAAACTAAGGCGATAAAGTAGTTTCCCGGAGCCAGATCAGGTCCACAGAGCGCCGCGAGGGAGCTGGGGCCGTCCGGGTGTGGGAGACTGGAAGCCGGCGCGGCCGGGACCTCTGAGCTCGGGGCTCTCTGTCCACAGGGCTCTGCTCCACCAGCCGCTCTGCCCCGTGGGCGGCCCCGCCGCCTACGCCCAGGGCCGCCAGCCTTGGAGGGCCTGCTGGGCTGCCTGAGCCCTGGGTGAGGGCTGGGGAAGGCCCCGGGCTCCCAGAGTCCCGCCTGCCCGGGCCTGGGCGCCTGGAGGGCCGCCGTGCCGCTTCGGCTCCGGGCCGCGAGGAGAGAGTGGGGTCGGGGCGTAGGACCCCGGCAAAGCCGTTTGGGCCAGGAAGGGCTTCTTCGTTGGGTGTTTTGGCCGCGCCCCACGTGACATGGGGGCTCCTAGTTCCCTGACCAGGGATGGAGCCCGTGGCCCTCGCTGTGGACGCTCGGTCTTCATCCCTGGACCCCCAGGGAAGTCCCAGGAAGGTGTCAGCTGAGACTGTGACACGGGACTTCTCCGGGGGTCCAGTGGCTGAGACTTTGTGCTCCCAACGCCAGGGGCCCGGGTTTCATTCCCTGGTCAGGGAACTAGATCCCACAGGCCTCAACTGAAGACCCCACTCGCCCCAGCAAAGACCCGGTGCAGCCAGACTGAGTCAATATATGGTTTTAAAAACCTTAAAAACCACGAGCAAGACTTTGATAGCTAGTTCCTTTTTGGATTAACGAGGCCTCTGTATATGACAGGTTATTCACTGTTTTGTGTGTGTGTGTGTTTTTTAATTTTCATCCATCTTTGTTCTTTGGCCTGTGTGGTCCTCCCACTGCAATGGCTCCTCTCGCTGGGGAGCACCGACTCCAGGCACATGCGCTCCAGAGCGCGGGCTGGTAATTGGTCACCGGTCCAGCCGCGCCGCGGCACGTGGGGTCTTCCTGGACCAGGGATCGAACCAGCACCCCTGACGCTGCAAGGCAGGCTCTCTACCCTCTGGGCCACCAGGGAAGCCCTATTCACTGGCTGTTAATAACGAGGGCTACGTAGTCTCTCTCTTCTTTCGTGAGCTTGGGTTATCGGTCTCTTCCAAAGAGCGTGTCCGTGTCTTTGAAGTTTTCGAGTGAACAGGCACATAGGCGGTCTCCGCCGGCATCCCGTGTCGTCCTTCCACGTCTGCAGGGGGACTGGCGAGGGCTCCTTCTCCTCCGTGTTCCCGCCCTGTTCCGGGAGCGGGGAGCTTGCCTGGGCGGGAGTCTGTTGGGGTCGGCGGCCCTTCCGGCACATCTCCCGTCTCTCCTGCCAAGCCTCGGGACCTCTGCCCTTTCTGTGCCCCCTGCCCAGGGCTCACAAACCTTTGCGCGGCCGGCAGGTGTCCGCTTGAGGGTCGCCTCCTCCGAGAAGTCTCCCCTGATTTCCTTCCCCCTCGGCCCGATGTCCCTCCACGGCGCTCTCTCTGGCGTCTTCCCGTGTCCTTGTTTGCCACGTGTCTCTCCGGGCACACCGCGAGCAGCGCGGAGGCGGGGACCACGCCCACCTTCCTCGCTCCTGTCTCCCCAGCATGGGCTTCAGGGGTCGAGGGAGCCCGCCCTGAGGCTCTGCCGGATGCATGCTTTAGACAGGAGGGAAGGAAGGAATGAGGCCTGCTTCCGGGGTGATCTTCCCCGGAGCTGGGCCTGGGAGAGGCCCTGGCTCCACGGACGCCTGAGGAGCCAGCCCCAAATCAGGAAGCCGCTCTGCGGGGTAGGGGCAGGGAGCAGGCGGCTGTCCACGTGCGCAGGCCCTGACGCGGCCCTGCGGACGGCGGCTGGCTGTGGCTTCGGCCGCCCCGTCCGGGCCCCGAGGGCTGCCTCCGCACCTGCCCTCCTGCTTGAAAACGGGAATCGAATCCCAAAGGTCTTTGTGTGTTCCCGGGAGGTGGCTGACCCTTTTGAGGAAGAAGGCGAAGGGACCCGGGCGGGGGGTCTTTCCCTGGAGGAAGTGGTCGCCACGCTGAGCAGGGGGGGGACTCTGAGCCAGGCCGCTGAAGGAGCCGTCTCAGGGACGTCCGTGGTGGTCCAGTGGCTAAGACTCCGGCTTCCGCGGCCGGGGGTGTGGGTCTGAGTCCTGTCTGTGGAACTGAGATCCCACCTGCCATGCAGTGTGCCCCTCCCGCTGCAAGGAAGAGTAACGAAGCCAGGTCTGTCTGCACTGCCAGGAACCAGGCCGATCCCCAGACGGGGAGACCGGGGCCCAGAGAGGTGAAGCGACTCACCCGCGGTCACACAGCCAGGATCGGAACCTACACTTCCGGTGCCAAGGCCCACACATCTGACGGCCCGTGAATGTGCCTCCACAGGACCCCAGTGGCAGATGGGGACCCTGAGGCCCCCGGAGGAGGCAGGGTCGGCCTGGGGTCTGCAGGCAGTCTGGAGGCAGAGCTGGGCCCGGAGGCAGGGCTGCGTGGTCTCCGGCTGCCCACGCCTGGCTGCCTGTGCCCAGGGACCCTGTCTCCCGGAGTGGACGGCGGGGCTGACGCGGCCCCTCCCCGTGGAAGGCGCCGCCGGGCTTCTCGCAGCCCCTGGCCCCTGCACGCCCACGTCCTGCCCCGGGCCTGGGAGGAGGCGGCCGCGCCCCGTCTGGGCTGCCGGGCGGTGCCAGGGAGAGCCAGCCCGCCTGCAGTCCCCAGCCCCGTGTGGGGGCCGCCCGAGCCACACCGGGAGGCAGCTCGGAGGGGCTCCCCAGTCCTCGGGGACTCAGGAGCCCAGGCTGCAAAGGCGGAAGTTTCGGACTTCGGGCTGTGACCCACACGTGCGGCGCGAAGCCTGAGCGCGGGCGGCACCCGGAGGTTTCGTCTCTAATGCCACAGCGCGTCCCGGCGCGATGAACTTGGGGCTTGGCGAGATCTCTGTTGGGGCGCCACACTTTGGGGAGCCGCCAAGAGGAAGGTCAAAGAGCGCAGTGCCCGGCCGGCGGTCTCCCCGGCGTTTCGGCGGCACGCAGAGAAGCGTGTTGACTGATACTCTGGCCTTGCCTGACTCCGCCTCCCGGCCACGTCCTGTTTTGTCGGCGAGGGACCCGTGAGGGTTTGTGTTGACAACTCTGCTTCCCCGCCGGCCCTGTGGCCCTGGGAAAGTCCCCGCACCCCTCTGGGCCCCCACCTCGGAGGATCCGCCGCGGTCAGGCACGGAGGACCTGGGCCCAGGGCCTGGCAGATGCTGAGTCAGATCAGAGGAGCGGGAAAGAGGATCCAGGGGAGGACTCAGGCGGTGCCCGGGGAGCGTCCGGAGTCGCCATGAGAAAGCGGGTGAACTCTGCACTCAGAACGCGGTTTGCGTCCCTGGTCGGCGCTCCTCCGCGGCGACCCGTCTGGGCCTCCGTTTCTCCACCGTCCCCAGACCCCAGAAGCCCCAGAGGCCATCGCGTCTCCCGGGTGGCCCGGCGGCTGAGACGCCTCGCTTCCAAGGCAGGGCTGCAGGGCCGATCCCCGATGGAGAACCACCATCTCACCTGCTGCATGATGCAGCCGGAAAAAAAAGAAAACAGTCATAAAAAACCCCATAGAACTACCAAAACCAGAGCCCAGCCCACCCGCCCAGGTTTCCCAGCGGGCGCTGCGGATGTGGGTCCACCTCGCCGACCGTGACGCGGAGCGGCCCGCCGCAGGGCTGCCCGGCGCGCCGTATGGGTCTCCATCCCGAGACCCGGGGAAGTCCAGGATCCGAGACGGGGCGGCCCCGTGCGGAGGCGCTGCGGACGCGGGTCTGCGGCTGCTGTTCGTTGCGTGTCCGTAGGAAACACGTTCCCCGGTCAGTCGCTGGCCACGCTGCGTCGCATGCGGATCTTAGTTCCTCAGCCAGGGACCGAGCCCCCGCCCCCGGCACTGGCGCCTCCAACGTAGACCCGGAAGCGCTGTGCTTTGCAATCCCTTTCAGTGGACAGACGCGTGGCAGAGGTGGGACAGAGGGTTCCCGGCGTGTGAGCGGCTTCCTCTCTCGGCAACGTCTTACCTGAGCGCCCTGGGCCGCCGCGGCCGAGGTGCGGGCGTAGGAGCCCTACCGTCAGGTTTCTGTGAGCTCAGCTCCAGAGTTTAGGTTTCACTGGGTTTTCCAGGAAGGCCCTTTTCCTCCAACGCAGTAGCTCACCTGGCATTCAGGGGCTTCCCCCTCACTTTCTGTACATTTTTTTTTTTTAATATTTTATTTATATTTATTTGGCTACACTGGGTCTCCTGTAGCCTGAAAGTCCCGCACCCCTCTGGGCCCCCACCTCGGAGGATCCGCCGCGGTCAGGCACGGAGGACCTGGGCCCAGGGCCTGGCAGATGCTGAGTCAGATCAGAGGAGCGGGAAAGAGGATCCAGGGGAGGACTCAGGCGGTGCCCGGGGAGCGTCCGGAGTCGCCATGAGAAAGCGGGTGAACTCTGCACTCAGAACGCGGTTTGCGTCCCTGGTCGGCGCTCCTCCGCGGCGACCCGTCTGGGCCTCCGTTTCTCCACCGTCCCCAGACCCCAGAAGCCCCAGAGGCCATCGCGTCTCCCGGGTGGCCCGGCGGCTGAGACGCCTCGCTTCCAAGGCAGGGCTGCAGGGCCGATCCCCGATGGAGAACCACCATCTCACCTGCTGCATGATGCAGCCGGAAAAAAAAGAAAACAGTCATAAAAAACCCCATAGAACTACCAAAACCAGAGCCCAGCCCACCCGCCCAGGTTTCCCAGCGGGCGCTGCGGATGTGGGTCCACCTCGCCGACCGTGACGCGGAGCGGCCCGCCGCAGGGCTGCCCGGCGCGCCGTATGGGTCTCCATCCCGAGACCCGGGGAAGTCCAGGATCCGAGACGGGGCGGCCCCGTGCGGAGGCGCTGCGGACGCGGGTCTGCGGCTGCTGTTCGTTGCGTGTCCGTAGGGAAACACTTTCCCCCGGTCAGTCGCTGGCCACGCTGCGTCGCATGCGGATCTTAGTTCCTCAGCCAGGGACCGAGCCCCCGCCCCCGGCACTGGCGCCTCCAACGTAGACCCGGAAGCGCTGTGCTTTGCAATCCCTTTCAGTGGACAGACGCGTGGCAGAGGTGGGACAGAGGGTTCCCGGCGTGTGAGCGGCTTCCTCTCTCGGCAACGTCTTACCTGAGCGCCCTGGGCCGCCGCGGCCGAGGTGCGGGCGTAGGAGCCCTACCGTCAGGTTTCTGTGAGCTCAGCTCCAGAGTTTAGGTTTCACTGGGTTTTCCAGGAAGGCCCTTTTCCTCCAACGCAGTAGCTCACCTGGCATTCAGGGGCTTCCCCCTCACTTTCTGTACATTTTTTTTTTTTAATATTTTATTTATATTTATTTGGCTACACTGGGTCTCCGTTGTAGCCTGTGGAATCTAGGTCCCTGACCAGGGATGGAACCCAGGCCCCCTGCACTGGGAGCACAGAGCCTTAGCCACTGGACCACCAGGGAAGTCCCTCTTTTTTGGGAGGGGGCGGAATTCCCTCTTTACATTTTTAAAACACTTTCAGAGTTATCAAAAAGTTGTACTGGAGTCTTTGAAAAATGTTAGTATTTTATCACATGCCTTTTATTACCTTCCATATGCACGCAGATATGCTATGCAAGAGTCCGTGTGTATATTTGTAATTTACATAATGCATGTGCTTCGTTGCGCAGTCACGTCCGACTGTAGCCCCCTGAATTGCCGGCTGCCGGGCTCCTCTGCCCACAGGGATTCTCGAGGGAAGAATATCGGGGTGGGTTGCCATACCCTCCTCCAGACATAATGTATATCTATAGTATATTTGCTATTGCATTTTTAAAAAATTTTTGGCCTCTTGTAGTGGTCTTTCATTTATCTATTTTCATCCATCTTTGTTCTTTGGCCTGTGTGGGCCTCCCAGCGCAGCGGCCTCTCTCGCTCCAGAGCGCCGGCTGGTCCTCGGACACATCGGTCCAGCCGCTCCGCGGCACATGAGATCTTCCCAGGCCAGGGAGCAAACCGGCGTCCCCTGCACTGCAAGGCAGACTCTCTGCCCACTGGACCACCAGGGAAGCCCTGCAATGACATCTTTAAACCACCTGTTTGTTTGGCTGGGTCTCATTAGCTGGAGCCTGCGACCTGTTAGTTTTTCACGTGGGCTGTGATTCCCCATCGAGGGGTCGAGCCGGGACCCCTGCATTGGGAGTGCTGGGTCTTAGCCACTGGACCCCAGGGGAGCCCCGTCTTGCTGTCCGTGGACACAGCCACTCTTCCTGAGCTGCAAGCCCGGGGCAGCTCTGACCCCGGATCCGACCCCCACGTCCTTCGGTGGGTTTGGGTCCCGCTGAGAGGCAGAGACCCCAGGGCTGAGACGGGCGCCCGGCGCGGGTGATGCGGGCCTGGCCCCCCGCGTCCCAGCAGCGGTCCGCGCCCCGCGAGCGTCACTGCGGGTGCAGCACAGCGACGCTGGTGTCTCCCGTGCCCTCCTCGCTGCCCCGGCTGCTGGGTGGACTGGAGCCCCGAGGAGAGACGGGAGAGCACCCTCGGGCCTTCCCTGGGGGTCCAGCGGCTAAGACTCTGTGCTCCCAGGGCAGGGGGCCTGGGTTCGCTCCCTGGTCAGGGACCTAGAGCCCACATGCCACAGCTAAGACCCCGTGGAGCCAAATAAATAAATAATCAAAACAAAGAGAGCGCCCCCTCTCCTGCCGCTTCCCCGGCCCGGCTCCTCCCTGCGGTGCTCCCGCCGCTCCTGCTTCCCCTTTCTGGCTGGGCCGGGCCCCCTCTTCCCTTTCTCCTGCCGGTCTCGGTTCCTCCCCCACGAGCCCCCGGCTGGCCGGCAGCAGCACCCTCCGCCCCTCCGATTCCACTGAGGCTGTGTGGATCCTGCCACCCAAGTGCCTCCCGCTGACGTCCCCTTCGCTCTTGTTCCTGGACAGTCCGGCTGGTGGAAATCCGCGCCGCCGTCGCCAGAGGGCCCCGTGAGCGCCTGAGTCAGGCCCGGCCCTCCTCTGCCCGCGGCCTCCCTCGGGGGAGAAGCCCAGGGCCTCCCGTGGCTCACAGGCCCTGCACAGCCGGCTCCCTGCCCTCCTGTCCGCCCCTCTCCGCCTCCCTCACTCTGCTCCAGCCACAGGGGCCTCGCGGCTGTCCCTCCGGTGCGCCGGGTCCCGCCCCAGGGCCTCTGCGCGGGCTGTGTCTGCTGCCCGCTGCGCCCTTGCCCCGCATCCCGATATGGGAGCAACCTTCTCAGCCTTCGGCGCTCAACCCCCAGGTCCCCTCCTCCGAGAAGCCTTCCTAGCACTTATCTATGTATCCTTCTGTGTTTCCTTCGTAAAACTTTCTTTATTTGAAATAATTAGAGCAAATAATGATAACCGTGGTTATAATTATGGCTGAAGACGACTACGGCTAACACTAGTGAGGACCCATGTAGCTCTCAGGACGCAGAGAGCACTCTAAGCCGGGGGTCCACAGACTTTCTCTGTGAAGGACCCGGTAGTCAAATTTTGGGCTTTCTTGGTGGCTCCGTGGTAAAGTCTGCCTGTCATGGAGCAGACGTGGTTCGATCCCTGGGTGGGGAAGACCCCCTGGAGAAGGAAACGGCCACCCACTCCAGTCGTCCTGCCTGCGGAGCCCCATGGACAGAGGAGCCGGGCGGGCTGCAGCCCATGGGGTCGCAGAGTTGGACCCGACCGACTGACTAAGCAGCACGGGGCAGTTTTGCGAGCCGGAGGGTCCCCGACGATGCAGGTCGGCTGCTGTGTCCGGAGACGCCGGCCCTGGGTGGTTTGTAGGTAACCCGACGTGGCCACGCGCCGACTCAACCTGTACGTGCAGCCCCTGACCCTAAAGTTCGTGTAGTTTTCAGGTGTCACCGAACAAAGCGTCCAGGTTCCTCTCAGCCATTAAACAATGCAGAAATGCGACCGTTACAAACACTCTAAACCTGTGATCGTGAAAATAAGAAATGTGAAACTCGTTCACGCGGTACAGCTCTTCCGGCCACGCAGGGCAGGCGGGCTCAGGGGTCCCGGCGGTCCAGGGGTTAGGCGGCCACGCGTTCCCGCCCGCGGCCTGGGGTTCCGTCCCTGGTGGGGACCGAAGATGCCCCTCGCCCTGCGGCTCGGCCGGAAACAGAAACACAATACAAACCGAAAAATGGCACGAAAATCGAACCCAACGCACAAGACACAAAAGGCTCCGGCAAGCTCTGTCCGAGGGCCAGCGGCGCGCCCCCCGCTCCTGGGCCGCGTTTCCATGAACGGGGTTCATCCGCGGCTGCGCAGCGCACCCGTGTCTCCCAGGGTCGCGCGGCGGGGGTCGGAGTCCCCGATGCCGGGGCCGGGGTGGCGGGCGCCCGGGGGCTGCGCTGACCGCGGCGTCGCCTCCCCAGGGCCCGGCGAGAGCGGGAAGAGCACGTTCATCAAGCAGATGCGCATCATCCACGGCGCGGGCTACTCGGAGGAGGAGCGCAAGAGCTTCCGGCCGCTGATCTTCCAGAACACCTTCGCGTCCATGCGCGCCATGCTCGAGGCCATGGAGCGGCTGCAGATCCCCTTCAGCTGGCCCGAGAGCAAGGTGAGCCCCGCGGGCAGGGAGGCCCTCCGGGCTTCAGAGGGCGCCACGCCCCCTCCCGGCACCCAGGTTCTCAAGAACCGCCCCTCCCGGGTGTCCTGGGAGCCTGGTGTGGGCGCCGCGCGGGCTTCCCTGGGGCCTCAGACGGTAAAGAGTCCGCCTGCCGTGCTGGAGACCTGGGTTTCCCCCCCGGGAAGGTCCCGGGAGAAGGGAATGGCTGCCTACTCAGGCAGGCTGTGTCACCCCACCCTTCCTTAAGTGGTCGTGTTAGACGCCGGCCCTGGGTGGTTTGTAGGTAACCCGACGTGGCCACGCGCCGACTCAACCTGTACGTGCAGCCCCTGACCCTAAAGTTCGTGTAGTTTTCAGGTGTCACCGAACAAAGCGTCCAGGTTCCTCTCAGCCATTAAACAATGCAGAAATGCGACCGTTACAAACACTCTAAACCTGTGATCGTGAAAATAAGAAATGTGAAACTCGTTCACGCGGTACAGCTCTTCCGGCCACGCAGGGCAGGCGGGCTCAGGGGTCCCGGCGGTCCAGGGGTTAGGCGGCCACGCGTTCCCGCCCGCGGCCTGGGGTTCCGTCCCTGGTGGGGACCGAAGATGCCCCTCGCCCTGCGGCTCGGCCGGAAACAGAAACACAATACAAACCGAAAAATGGCACGAAAATCGAACCCAACGCACAAGACACAAAAGGCTCCGGCAAGCTCTGTCCGAGGGCCAGCGGCGCGCCCCCCGCTCCTGGGCCGCGTTTCCATGAACGGGGTTCATCCGCGGCTGCGCAGCGCACCCGTGTCTCCCAGGGTCGCGCGGCGGGGGTCGGAGTCCCCGATGCCGGGGCCGGGGTGGCGGGCGCCCGGGGGCTGCGCTGACCGCGGCGTCGCCTCCCCAGGGCCCGGCGAGAGCGGGAAGAGCACGTTCATCAAGCAGATGCGCATCATCCACGGCGCGGGCTACTCGGAGGAGGAGCGCAAGAGCTTCCGGCCGCTGATCTTCCAGAACACCTTCGCGTCCATGCGCGCCATGCTCGAGGCCATGGAGCGGCTGCAGATCCCCTTCAGCTGGCCCGAGAGCAAGGTGAGCCCCGCGGGCAGGGAGGCCCTCCGGGCTTCAGAGGGCGCCACGCCCCCTCCCGGCACCCAGGTTCTCAAGAACCGCCCCTCCCGGGTGTCCTGGGAGCCTGGTGTGGGCGCCGCGCGGGCTTCCCTGGGGCCTCAGACGGTAAAGAGTCCGCCTGCCGTGCTGGAGACCTGGGTTCCGCCCCCGGGGAAGGTCCCGGGAGAAGGGAATGGCTGCCTACTCAGGCAGGCTGTGTCACCCCACCCTTCCTTATAGATTAGTCTGTTTATTTATTCATTTTTGCTTGCACCATGCCGCATATGGGATCTTCTTTCCTTGACCAGGGATTGAACCCGCGCCTTCTGCACTGAAAGTGCAGAGTCTTAACCACTGGCCCATCGGGGAAGCCCCACCTTTCTTTTTAAGATTTTTTAAAACGTTATAGTGTGAAGAACATTCAACATGAAATCTGCCCTCTCCCTCCTCACCCCCCAGTCCACTCTACTCCCTGCGTCCATGAACTTGCCTCGTTCTGTTTTCCTGGGATCACGCAGGCTCTGTCCTTCTGTGACCGGCTAATCTCACTGAATATCACGTCAAGGTTCACCCATATTGTCTCTTGTTGCGAAATTTCCTGCTTTTTAATGGCTGCATAGTATTCCCTGCATCTGTCTCTTTATTCATTCATCCGCGGATGGACATTTAGGTTCTTTCCGCACCTTCGCGACTGTAAATAGCGCCGCGGTGAGTCTGGAAGGGCATCCACGCCCGATGTTACTTCCAGGAGCGGAATTGCTGGATCATATGGTAGCTCTGTTTTTTCAAACGCATTGCTTATCTTTCTGACTGCACCGTGCAGCTTGTGAATCTTAGTTCCCTGACCAGAGAGGGAAGCCGGGCCCTCGGCAGTGAACGTGTGGAGCCCTCACCACCGGACCTCGAGGGACGTCCCAGGAGGGCCCTGTGTTTAACTTGGGGGGCACCTCCGAACGGTTCCACGGTGGCCGTACCCGTGTGCATGTGCCGCGCAGCAGCGTCCGAGGGTCCCGGCCCCCAAGACCTCAGGGGTGGCTCCCTGACTCTCGGCGGTCGACGGCAGTCCTCTCCCTGCATCCCCCACACGGTCCCCCTGCTGTGTCGGTACCCCGTCTCTGCTTACAAGGGTCCTGGTCACACTGGACTGGGGCCTCCCCCATGGCCTCACGGTCGCGAACCCCACATGAACAAGAGCGCCTGCGTTCTGCCCAACGGAAGGGGGGCGGATAGAGCCGAGGTTGCTGCCCCGCGCGGTCATCCAGACCGGTGCTCCCCGCGCACGCGGCCCCGCCCCCGCCGCCGCCCCCCACGCCAGGAGAGGGGCAGCGCCCGCCCCGCCCGGCCGCTCTGACCCGCCCCCGCGTCCCTCCCCAGCACCACGCCGGCGTGATCATGAGCCAGGACCCCTACAAGGTGACCGCCTTCGACCGGCGCCACGCCGTGGCCATGCAGTGGCTGTGGGCGGACGCCGGCATCCGGGCCTGCTACGAGCGCCGGCGCGAGTTCCACCTGCTCGACTCGGCCGTGTAGTGAGTCCGGGGCCGGGCGGGGCGGGGCGGGGCCTGGACGCAGCCCGAGGGGACCCGTCCCGGGGATCCGGGCCACAGAGGGGCCCCACGACGGGTCTCGCCCTGGGGTGAGGGCACTGCTGGGGTGACGCTGCTCTGCCGGTGACCGTTTCTGGGGGGACAGCCTCTGGCCAGCCTTGTCTCTTGGGGGACGCTGTTTCTGGAGGGAGGGCACCGCTGAGGTGACGGTTCTAGGACGACATGGCCCCGGGTGACACCATTTCCGGGGGACGCTCTCGGGCTCGGCGCTGGGCGTCCGGAGCTCCCGCGCACCCCTGCTCCGGGGGCGGCGACCCCCTGCGAGGCCGTCCTTGGGGCCGCCACGCTCTGAGGGGGAAGCCGCTTCTCCGTGGTGCTCCCCCGGCTTGGGGCGGTGCTCCTGAGCCTCCTGAGCCCCCAGGGGTCCTGGCTTCTCCCGAGGGCTCCCCTCCCCCAGCACCGTCCTCTCGGGGCCGGGTGGGGGGATCTGGGAAGCAGAGGGGGGTCGCAAGGCCAGGACTCACGGCTTCCGGCCCCACAGCTACCTGTCCAACCTGGACCGCATCACGGAGGAGGGCTACATCCCCACGGCTCAGGACGTGCTCCGCAGCCGCATGCCCACCACCGCATCAACGAGTACTGCTTCTCCGCAGAAGACCAACCTGCGGTGAGCGCGCAGCCTGCTGGGGGGGCCCGCGGGGAGGAGCTGGGGCGCTGAGGGACGAGTCCTCCCCCGTGCGGGATCCCGCAACCGACCCGGGGCTGGCCTCAGGCACCCCACTGAACAAGAGCGCCTGCTCTGCCCAACGGAAGGGGGCGGATAGAGCCGAGGTTGCTGCCCCGGTCATCCAGACCGGTGCTCCACAGACGCTGCCCCGCCGCCGCCCCCACGCCAGGAGAGGGCAGCGCCCGCCCGCGCCGCTCTGACCCGCCCCGTCCCTCCCCAGCACCACGCCGGGCGTGATCATGAGCCAGGACCCCTACAAGGTGACCGCCGACCGGCGCCACGCCGTGGCCATGCAGTGGCTGTGGGCGGACGCCGGCATCCGGGCCTGCTACGAGCGCCGGCGCGAGTTCCACCTGCTCGACTCGGCCGTGTAGTGAGTCCGGGGCCGGGCGGGGCGGGGCGGGGCCTGGACGCAGCCCGAGGGGACCCGTCCCGGGGATCCGGGCCACAGAGGGGCCCCACGACGGGTCTCGCCCTGGGGTGAGGGCACTGCTGGGGTGACGCTGCTCTGCCGGTGACCGTTTCTGGGGGGACAGCCTCTGGCCAGCCTTGTCTCTTGGGGGACGCTGTTTCTGGAGGGAGGGCACCGCTGAGGTGACGGTTCTAGGACGACATGGCCCCGGGTGACACCATTTCCGGGGGACGCTCTCGGGCTCGGCGCTGGGCGTCCGGAGCTCCCGCGCACCCCTGCTCCGGGGGCGGCGACCCCCTGCGAGGCCGTCCTTGGGGCCGCCACGCTCTGAGGGGGAAGCCGCTTCTCCGTGGTGCTCCCCCGGCTTGGGGCGGTGCTCCTGAGCCTCCTGAGCCCCCAGGGGTCCTGGCTTCTCCCGAGGGCTCCCCTCCCCCAGCACCGTCCTCTCGGGGCCGGGTGGGGGGATCTGGGAAGCAGAGGGGGGTCGCAAGGCCAGGACTCACGGCTTCCGGCCCCACAGCTACCTGTCCAACCTGGACCGCATCACGGAGGAGGGCTACATCCCCACGGCTCAGGACGTGCTCCGCAGCCGCATGCCCACCACCGGCATCAACGAGTACTGCTTCTCCGTGCAGAAGACCAACCTGCGGTGAGCGCGCAGCCTGCTGGGGGCCGGGGGAGGCTCCTGCAGGAGGGGCAAAGGAGCTGGGGCGCTGAGGGACGAGTAGGAGTTGTCTGTCCCAGCCCATTAAGGGGCTGTCTGGCTGGAGGAGGCAAAGCCGGACACAGACAACTCCATGCCCCCAGGGCGTCAGGAGTGGGATCTGGAGGGGCCCAGACACAACCCCCAGAGGTCTGGGAGGGGAAGTCTTCTGGGAGGATGGGGCATTGGTATTAGGGCACTGAAGGATGATTAGGAGTTCACTAGCACCATGGGGTGATGGAAAGGAGACAGAGACTGTGTGGTCAGGGCTAGACCAGAGGGATGGATCTGGGGCAGGGGAAGCTCAGAGGGTGACCCCTCCAGTGGTCCATGAGGGGCTGAGGCTGGAGGTCAGGCGACCCAGGAGGAGGCAGGAGCCTTGGTTCCGGCAGAAAGGGCTGGGAAGGGCCTGGGCAGTGGCCGTGGGGAGGGGAATGAGGGCGTGGAGTGCTCCTGATGGGCAGTGAGCGAGGGCGGGGTTACGGCAGGGAGCCAGAAACGGTGCCGCTGAGCTCCCCGTCCTGGTGATGGTGGCGACGGAGGGACCGCTGCGGCGGGGCGGGTGGGGGGTGCTAGAGGGAAGGTGGTCAGACGGGGCGGCGGGCGCGGGGCGGGGGGCCCACAGGCCGGCCGGGAGGCGGAGGTGTCGGCCACTGCGCCGGGGGCGGAGGAGACAGAGGGCGGCCGCCTTGCGAGAATCTTCCGCGACCTGCGCGAGCCGGGGCGGGGGGCGTGGGGGGCCGGGGCCGGAGACCCTCCAGCGGGCGATCCCCCCGTGTGGACCCCTGTTTCCCTGGTCGCCCCCGCGCCGCCCCGTGCTGCTGACCCGGGAAGGGCCCTGGTCAGCCGTCTGCATTGAGAGCCCCTCGGAGTCAGAGCCTGAGGTTGACCGTGTTGTTCTGGTTGCGATGTTGTGGGAGGCGGAGGGGGCGGGGTGCGCGGCCGCCTTGCGACCCCCTGGACAGGCGCCCGCCAGCCCGCGCTGCCCGTGGGACTTTTCCGGCAAGGATGCTGGAGGGGCCGTCGCGCCCTCTTCCAGGGGACCCTCCCGACGCAGGGATGGAACCCGCGTGTCCTGCCGTGCAGCCGGGAGCCCCCGGGCGTGCCGCTTCTACAGTGAAGGTCAGAGGGCAGGTTTGCGAGCGCGAGGCTGCGCTTGGAAAGAGAGACAAACGGACGAGGGGGTGAGGGGGCTGCTGGGTGGGCGCGTGGGTGGGCCGGTGGGTGGATGGCTAGATGGGTAGGTGGTGGATGGATGGATCAGTGGGCGTGTGTGTGAGTGGGTGGACGGATGGATGGACGGATGAGCGTGTGGACAGATGGATGCCGGGATGGTCGGGGTGGAAGGGTGGATAAAGAGCTGGGTGGGCCGGGGGGCTGGACGGGGGCGGGTGAGCTGGGAGAGCCGGGAGTGGAGCAGAGGTTGGGGAAGTTCAGAGGGAAGGCTGGGCGCAGGGGTGAGATTTTCAGGCGAGGAACCCCGAGTCTGTTCTCGGGACTCTGAGCAGGAGGCTGGCCAGTGGCGAGCCCCCCACCTGTCTCCGCCCCCGGAGGCGCCTCTAAGCCACGCCTCCCGCTCCGGCTCGGGGTGGGGTCTCAGGGAGCCCGAGGGTCACCAGGAAGGGGGCTGATCCCCAGGAGGCCCGACTCACGAGCCCCAGGCGGCAGCCCAGCTGGCCTCCTGCTCGCCAGGGCGGGCCTCTGCTTGCTCCCAGGCGGCTGGCATTTCCTGCCAGCGCCTGAGTAATGGTCGCATCCCCGGGGAAATGACGCAGGGCTTGTTATCGGCAGCCCACGCCTCTTAGGAGAGACAACAGGAAGGTGGGAGGGCGCGGGCCTTTGCTGTGGTGTGTGAGGCGGCGGGCCAGACACCCGCCCTGGGCCACGAGCAGAGGGGGGGCGTGTGCCCATCTGCGTGGACGCTCCCGCGGTCGCCCGGAGCACAGCGGGTGGGAAACTGAGCTCTGGAGAGGTTTCTCCCCTTCCCCTGGGTCCGCCCGCCCAGCCCAGGGCCGACGGAGGATGTGTCCGACCAGCCCTCCTCGGCCACGGGGCAGGAGGCTGCCCAGGGTGACAGAAGCTCAGGATGGTCCCCTACGCTCTCTACGCTCCGGTTTTCTCATCTGTAAAATGGGCGTATTAGTGATGCCTGCCCCGTGGGGGGGCATGCAGTCCCGCGCCGGTGGCTGGCCTCCGTTCTCACCGCTCTTACGGTTGGCCGTGGCCCGTCGGGGCTGCGCCGCGGGCCTGGGTCGCCGTGCCTCGGGGTCTGAGGAGGCCTGAGCTCTAACACAAGGCGGGTCCCCCTCGTAGGATCGTGGACGTGGGGGGGCAGAAGTCGGAACGCAAGAAGTGGATCCACTGCTTTGAGAACGTGATCGCCCTCATCTACCTGGCCTCCCTCAGCGAATATGACCAGTGTTTGGAGGAAAACAACCAAGAGGTGAGGAGCGGGCGCTGGGGGCCCAGGGCGCCGCCTCCCTGGCTCTCCCTACCCTCTCCTTGGCCTGGGGGCCCTCGGCGGAGCGGGGAGTCCCGTCGCCACGGGGTCTTTAAGGGGCCTTCGTGTGTCTGGCGTGGCTCTGAGCGTCACCGTCCACGCATGGCCCTACTGGAGCCCAACACACGGATCCACGGCATCTGTGAGGACCCTGGACACGCACGTGCACACAGCTGGACACTCAGGCTGCAGGGCACGCCGCCCTGCAACCAGCCCGAAGCTCGCCCGGGAACGTGGGCCAGGCTGCGGCCACGGGCCTCTGTCCTCTCAGTCAGGATTCTTCTCCTTTCTGTGAACTTTTCTCACCGGGCTTCCCTGAGGCCTCCGCGGTAAAGAATCCGCCGCCGTGCCAGAGACCCGGGAGGCGGGGCTGGATCCCTGGTTTGGGAAGATCCCTGGGGGGGGAAGTCGCCGCCCACTCGGTGTTCTTGCCCAGAGAGTCCCCTGGACAGAGCGGCCTGGTGGGCCGCCGTCCGTGGGCTCGCACGGACTGCAGTGACCGGGCCCGGGGACGGCCAGGCCCCCGGTGACCACCGCACGTGCCCTCTTCGGGGCGAAAGGTTCACACAGACGGTTTCAGGATCCAGCGTCAGATGTCATAACTTCGACTTTCAGACTGAGTCAGGCAGAATCGGTCTGCGGTCACTCCGACACAGATCTTCACGAGGCCAGCCACAGGCGATGTCCTCCTTCGCTGGGGCTGCAGTGACGGGGAGGGAGGTGGGGTAGGGAGAGGAGCCGAACCAGCAGTCCTGGGGCTTCTGGAAGTCTGAGGTCACGGGGTCCGTGGGCCTGCTGGCCTCTGCGCCCGAGAATGAGGCTCTGTCCCGGGCTCCCCCAGCTCCGGGCCGGCTGACCCTCCCTGGGCCCCTCGGGTGGGGAAGACACCGCCCTGCTCCTGCTTCCTGCTTCCCACGGCCGTCTCCCCGGGTCCTGGTTCCTGCCCCACGTCTTTTTTTTTTTTTTTAAAGATTTATTTATTTATTTACTTTGGCCGGGGGTTGGGTTGGGGAGGGAGGGGAGCGGGCGGGCCACTTCCATTGGTCTTTCATTTCTCCATTTTCATCCGTCTTTGTTCTTTGGCTCCTGTGGGCCTCCCATCGCAGTGACCTCTGTTGTCGCAGAGCGCTAGCTCTGGGCGCATGCGCTCCAGAGCTCCAGCTCGGTGATCGGACACATGGGTCTAGCTGCTCCGCGGCACGTGGGATCTTCCCAGGCCAGGGATCGAACTGGCGCCCCTTGCACTGCAAGGCGGTGTCCTTACCCACTGGACCAGCAGGGGAAGCCCCCCACATCTTTTTAAAAGGATGTTTTTTTCAGCTTTAGCTGTGCCACGTGGCATGTGGGATCCTAGTTCCCCAACCAGGGGTGGAGCCCGTGCCCCCTGCTTTGTAAGCACAAAGTCTTAACCCCTGGGCCACCAGGGAACCCCCCGTTTTCCCTTTTTTTTTTTTTTAATAAGGACACTGGACTGAGAGCCCGCGTTCCTCCAGCGGGACTGATTCTTAACTAACTGCATCTTCAAAGACCCTATCTCCGGGCCTCCCTGGCGGTCCAGTGGGCAAAGAGTCCGCCTTGCAGTGCAGGGGGCATGGGTTCGATCCCCGGCCCGGGAAGATCCCACGAGCGGCTGGGCCGGTGTGTCCAGTTAGGAGCCAGCGCTCTGGAGCGAGAGAGGCCCGGCACTGGGAGGCCGACACAGGCCAGAGAACAAAGATGGGTGGAAAATAAATAAATGATCAATTAAAAAGAGGCCAAAATTAAAAAAAAAAACAACAAAGACCCTATTTCCAAATCAGGCCTCTTTCTGAAGTTCCAGGTGGACGTGAACCCGCCACCCACACCTGTGGAGAGGAGCCGAACCAGCAGTCCTGGGGCTTCTGGAAGTCTGAGGTCACGGGTCCGTGGGCCTGCTGGCCTCTGCGCCCGAGAATGAGGCTCTGTCCCGGCTCCCCAGCTCCGGGCCGGCTGACCCTCCTGGGCCCTCGGGTGGGGAAGACACCGCCCTGCTCCTGCTTCCTGCTTCCCACGGCCGTCTCCCCGGGTCCTGGTTCCTGCCCCACGTCTTTTTTTTTTTTTTTAAAGATTTATTTATTTATTTACTTTGGCCGGGGGTTGGGTTGGGGAGGGAGGGGAGCGGGCGGGCCACTTCCATTGGTCTTTCATTTCTCCATTTTCATCCGTCTTTGTTCTTTGGCTCCTGTGGGCCTCCCATCGCAGTGACCTCTGTTGTCGCAGAGCGCTAGCTCTGGGCGCATGCGCTCCAGAGCTCCAGCTCGGTGATCGGACACATGGGTCTAGCTGCTCCGCGGCACGTGGGATCTTCCCAGGCCAGGGATCGAACTGGCGCCCCTTGCACTGCAAGGCGGTGTCCTTACCCACTGGACCAGCAGGGGAAGCCCCCCACATCTTTTTAAAAGGATGTTTTTTTCAGCTTTAGCTGTGCCACGTGGCATGTGGGATCCTAGTTCCCCAACCAGGGGTGGAGCCCGTGCCCCCTGCTTTGTAAGCACAAAGTCTTAACCCCTGGGCCACCAGGGAACCCCCCGTTTTCCCTTTTTTTTTTTTTTAATAAGGACACTGGACTGAGAGCCCGCGTTCCTCCAGCGGGACTGATTCTTAACTAACTGCATCTTCAAAGACCCTATCTCCGGGCCTCCCTGGCGGTCCAGTGGGCAAAGAGTCCGCCTTGCAGTGCAGGGGGCATGGGTTCGATCCCCGGCCCGGGAAGATCCCACGAGCGGCTGGGCCGGTGTGTCCAGTTAGGAGCCAGCGCTCTGGAGCGAGAGAGGCCCGGCACTGGGAGGCCGACACAGGCCAGAGAACAAAGATGGGTGGAAAATAAATAAATGATCAATTAAAAAGAGGCCAAAATTAAAAAAAAAAACAACAAAGACCCTATTTCCAAATCAGGCCTCTTTCTGAAGTTCCAGGTGGACGTGAACCCGCCACCCACACCTGTGGAGGCACAGGGCCCCCTCGGGCGCCCAGGCGGCGGGCCACACACCCCGAGTCCAGCGGGCGGGACGGGCAGCCTCTGGCCGCGGGATGCTGGGCGGGCAGCGCCTTCTCCCGGGGGGAGGGCTCCTGCCGGGCCGGGCGGTCCATCCTGGTCCGCGACCTGCCCGTGCCTCCCGACTCAGAACCGCATGCAGGAGAGCCTGGCCCTGTTCGGCACCATCCTGGAGCTGCCCTGGTTCAAGAGCACGTCCGTCATCCTCTTCCTCAACAAGACCGACATCCTGGAGGAGAAGATCCCCACCTCCCACCTGGCCACCTACTTCCCCAGCTTCCGCGGTGAGTGGTTCGAGAACTTTCTCTGCCCTTCACGTCCCCAGAGCAGCTCCCGAGAGGGTCGCGGGTCCGGGCCCCGGGGGCCGGCGGGGTTTCAGAGGCAGCCGGGCAGACCCGAGTTCCAGACCCACCTCTGACCTCTGCCCGAGATCTCGGGGTCTCAGCTTGCCCCTCTGTTGAATGGGGAGAAAGGGACGGACGCCTTCCCGCTGGATGCTGAGAACCGCAGAGGGTCCCCGCACAGCTGAGGAGGCCAGAAGTCCGTCAGCTGCGTTTATTCCTTCTAGAGGCCCCGGGGCGGGTCTGTCCCGGCCTCTCCTAGTTTCCGGTGGTCGCCTGGAACGCGTAGCATCCCGGCACTCGCAGGCGCATGCCTCCGCAGTCCTCTGGTTGTCCCTCTGCTTCCGTCCTGCCTTCCTGGCTGAGCCGGGTCTTTGCTGACGCGCCCAGGCTTCCTCTAGCTGGGGCAAGCGGGGACCACTCTTCGCAGCGGCGCACGGGCTTCCCACGGCGGCGGCCTCTCTTGTCGTGGAGCGCAGGCCGTAGGCGCGCGGGCTTCAGTCGTTGGGGCCCGTGGGCCCTCGAGCCCAGGCTGGGTCGCGGCGGCCCACAGGCTGGATGCCCTCTAGCACGGGGGGTCTTCCCAGGCAGGGATCGGGCCCCCGGCCCCTACACTGGCCGATGGAGTCTCACCCACGGAGCCACCAGGGACGTCCCCGTCTCCCCTCTTCTTCTTCTTCTTAATGTCGGATGGGCAACGCGCTGGTGTGGTAACACGGTTTGGAGGGAGGCACGTCTCCCTCCCCGTGAACACGCAGTCGTCACGCTCATGAACTACGAAAGGGTCTCCCCTCGTATTGTAAGGACCCCAGTCGCTGGGTTTAGGGCCTGACCTAACCTAGTCTGACCTCATTTCAACTTAACTAATCACCTATGCAAGCCCCTGTTTCTAAATAAGGTCGTGTTCTGAGGTTCTGAGTGGATGTTTGTATTCACCCGAATACACAATCGGCCACGGCCGCCCTCAGCGTGAGCTTGGCGCGTGGGTGTCGGTGATGTCACCGTGGGTGTGACCGCTGGCCCGTCAGAGCCCGTGCGGCCAGTGTCACTCGCCAGACCTGGGGTCTGGGTGACAGGTGCCCGCTGGCCTGGGCGCCCTCCACCCTGGGCAGCGCTGGCAGTTAGACCGTGGCTTGGAGAGCTGGGGGCCGGGGCAGGGGAGACTTTGGAGGCAGTTTGTCTTCCTTCGGATCACGGGGGACCTCAGCACTCAGCCTCCCCCCCGGCTGCGGAGCCTGGCGCGCTCTTGGCTGACGCCCGGCCCCCAGTCTTCCCTGCTCTGTACTGAACAGTATTCATGGCCATAATGATAAACAGAATTAGCTCACATCCAACACTGCCAGAGGCACCCTCCTGCTGAGTGGCTTCATCCTCATTAAAAATCCCTGTTCAGGGGACTGCCCTGCTGGCCCAGTGGCTAAGACGCTTGGCTCTGGATACAGGGGCCCCGGGTTCAATTCCCGGTCAGGGACCTGGAGCCCACCTGCTGCAGCCAGGCGTTCATGTGCTGCAACCAGGAAAGAAAAACATCCCTGTTCAGCAGGGATGAGCCCACAGGGGCTCAGAGAGGGACAGTCATCTGCCAACAGCCACCCAGCTAGTGACCAGCAGAGGCGGGATTCCAGTCCCCGTTGTCTGGATTCAAAGCTGGCAGGCCCTAACCATGATGCAAACCTGCCTTTCTGGTAGAACGACGATCGTGCAGAGTCCATGGGGGCGTCCGGCCACGGAGCACAGAGCCCTCCGCACGCGTGTGTTGAATCCTCACAGTAGCTAGGGAGGCCTGAGACTGTGAGGATGCCCATTTGACAGACCAGGAAACTGAGGCTCACAGGGGTTGGGTGGATGAACACATAAGGTAACCCAACTTGTAAGCAGCAGAGGCAGGTCTTGGGGTCGGGAAGCCCCTAAGTATTTATAGAATCTGCCGGGAAGACGTCCTGGGCAGATGCAGACAGAGACCAAGAGGAGAGAGGTGATTCTTCTCTCGGGGGTCGTGGGATTCCCGTGGGAGCCTCACCAGGGCAGAAGCCCCGCCTTTCTCCAGGCCTGGGTTTCCGCATTTGCATCTGCCCAGGTGTCTTTCTCTGCAGCTCCGGGCGCCCATCTCGCCGGCTCCAAGCCCAGCCAAGACGGGGTCTTCCTTTAACACGGTTCCTGCCAAAGTCCCAGAATCCAGTATCAGTGGTCCATTCCAGGTCACGGGAGCCCGTCCCGAAGGTTCCTATTGGCTAGGCCCGAGTCACGTGACCGGCCAGACCCAAAAGGCGGCGGCGGCGGGCGGGCACCCTGCCGGGATGCTGCCCGGGTTGCCAACGGTGTCCAGAGCCCGCCTCGCTCCCAGCAAGGAGGGCGTCCCGCCTGTCCTCCGGGCCGTGCGCCCTGACGGCCCACTCCTGTCCCCAGGCCCCAGGCAGGACGCGGAGGCCGCCAAGAAGTTCATCCTGGACATGTACAGCCGCATGTACGCCAGCTGCGCGGACGGCGCCGACGCGGCCAGGAAGGGCGCGCGCTCCCGGCGCCTCTTCAGCCACTACACGTGCGCCACGGACACGCAGAACATCCGCAAGGTCTTCAGGGACGTGCGGGACTCGGTCCTGGCCCGCTACCTGGACGAGATCAACCTGCTGTGACCCCGGCCCGCCGCTCCGGACTCGGACCCGCGCGGGGCGGCGAGCCCAGGGGCCCCGGGCGCTGCAGACCGAGCGCCGGCGCGGGGAGGGCCGCGAGGGAGCCGGCCGCCAGCCCCGCGCGTGCTCGGCCCTCGCCGGGGCAGCGCCGGGACGCCCCTAGCCTGGACCCGGGAGGCCAGGGTGCAGGACACGGTGGAGAGCGCGGGGGTCGAGGCCGTGGGCTGGGCGCCCCGGGGACCCCCTCCGGGCGCGCCCTCTCCCAGGCGGGGACGCTCGGGCCGGTGCACCTGCCGCGGGTCGGGACGCGGACTCTGGCGCCGCTTAGCGGGCAGGAGCCGGCAGCCCGGCCTGAGGTCTGGGGCGCAGGGACTTCCCTTTTCTTAGGAGAAAGCGACGCCCTTCCTGAGCCTCGTGGCTCAAACGGTGTTTGCCCCGATTTGCCCACGAAGGAAACCGAGGTCTCTGGGCATCCGCCTTGCTTCCCAGGCTGGGGGCCGGGCGCACGGCCCCTTACCGTCTTCTGTATTTATTCCCTCACCTCCTGCGGGGCCCCTTGCAGGGTGGACATTAAAGAAATGATGTTCTAGGGACCTTTGATTGCTTAGGGGCGTCCTGTTTGACCCTCCACCCCGCGGTCCCGCCTCGCGTCGCCTGTCCCGGGCCGGGGAGCCCCGTGGCCAAAGAAGGCAGACGGTCTGCTTGCCGTCCATCCACTGGGGCCGGGCATGGAGCACAGCGCCCTGCTAGACTGTGAGCCAGGAAGGGACTCCAGGCTTCCTCTCTGACCCTGGGGACATAGGGGCCGGCCCCTGTTTCTGCTCCCGAATTCCAGTCCTCCGGGCCGTGCGCCCTGACGGCCCACTCCTGTCCCCAGGCCCCAGGCAGGACGCGGAGGCCGCCAAGAAGTTCATCCTGGACATGTACAGCCGCATGTACGCCAGCTGCGCGGACGGCGCCGACGCGGCCAGGAAGGGCGCGCGCTCCCGGCGCCTCTTCAGCCACTACACGTGCGCCACGGACACGCAGAACATCCGCAAGGTCTTCAGGGACGTGCGGGACTCGGTCCTGGCCCGCTACCTGGACGAGATCAACCTGCTGTGACCCCGGCCCGCCGCTCCGGACTCGGACCCGCGCGGGGCGGCGAGCCCAGGGGCCCCGGGCGCTGCAGACCGAGCGCCGGCGCGGGGAGGGCCGCGAGGGAGCCGGCCGCCAGCCCCGCGCGTGCTCGGCCCTCGCCGGGGCAGCGCCGGACGCCCCTAGCCTGGACCCGGGAGGCCAGGGTGCAGGACACGGTGGAGAGCGCGGGGGTCGAGGCCGTGGGCTGGGCGCCCCGGGGACCCCCTCCGGGCGCGCCCTCTCCCAGGCGGGGACGCTCGGGCCGGTGCACCTGCCGCGGGTCGGGACGCGGACTCTGGCGCCGCTTAGCGGGCAGGAGCCGGCAGCCCGGCCTGAGGTCTGGGGCGCAGGGACTTCCCTTTTCTTAGGAGAAAGCGACGCCCTTCCTGAGCCTCGTGGCTCAAACGGTGTTTGCCCCGATTTGCCCACGAAGGAAACCGAGGTCTCTGGGCATCCGCCTTGCTTCCCAGGCTGGGGGCCGGGCGCACGGCCCCTTACCGTCTTCTGTATTTATTCCCTCACCTCCTGCGGGGCCCCTTGCAGGGTGGACATTAAAGAAATGATGTTCTAGGGACCTTTGATTGCTTAGGGGCGTCCTGTTTGACCCTCCACCCCGCGGTCCCGCCTCGCGTCGCCTGTCCCGGGCCGGGGAGCCCCGTGGCCAAAGAAGGCAGACGGTCTGCTTGCCGTCCATCCACTGGGGCCGGGCATGGAGCACAGCGCCCTGCTAGACTGTGAGCCAGGAAGGGGACTCCAGGCTTCCTCTCTGACCCTGGGGACATAGGGGCCGGCCCCCTGTTTCTGCTCTCCCAGAATTCCAGCTGCAGCCACGAGCCGCCGCTGACGGAGGTGGTGCGACTCCACTGACCAGAGCCTGCGACGCCGCCACCCCCCCGTTCACAGATGGGGAAACCGAGGCACAGAGGAGCAATGGTTTGACTAAGGCTTCACACCTACCGGTGGCTGAGCCAAGATGCTATTAGTCAACAGTCTTTTAATTTAAAAAAAAAAAATGGTTTTCTTTCTGTACTGCGCATCACGCGGACTCTTAGTTCCTCACCCAGGGATCAGCACTGTACCCTTGATGGTGGAAACGCTGAGCCTTATGCACTGGACTGCCAGGGAAGTCCTGTTTTCTTAAGTTTTAAGAACTTACTTTGGGGCTTCTCTGGTGGTCCCATGGGTAAGGACACCGCCTTGCAGTGCAGGGGGCGCCGGTTCGAGCCCTGGCCTGGGAAGATCCCATGTGCCGCGGAGCGGCTGGACCGATGTGTCCAGTGACCGAGCCGGAGCTCTGGAGCGCATGCGCCCGGAGCCGGTGCCCTGCGACAACAGAGGCCACCGCGATGGGAGGCCCACACAGGCCAAAGAACAAAGATAAATAAATGAAAGACCAATAGAAGTGGCCAAGAAAAGAAGAAAAAAAACTTTGTAGAATAGTCTTCGGTTTATAGAAAAATTGTGAGTGCAGAATTGCCTTAGAAAAATCACACGACTTCCCACATCATCCATCTGTTAATATGGTGCGATGGTTCCCATGGTAAACGCCTGCGGTGCAGGACTCCCAGGTTTGATCCCTGGGTCGGGAAGTCCCCCTGGAGAAGGTAATGGGAGCCCCCTCAGTCTTCTTGCTCGGAGAATCCCACCGACAGGGGCGCCTTCTGGGCTGCCGTCCACGGGGTCGCAGCTTAGGCAGGCGCACCCACTGGAACGTTACTAACTGAAGTCCATTCTCTCTTCAGGTTTCCTGCTTTCCCCAAGTGCCCTTTCTCTGTCCTGGCACCCAGGACGCCACAGGGCACTGCATCTCTGCAGGGGCCTCTGGGCTGTGATGGGTTCTCAGATGCTCGTCGTCTTGGATGACCTGGGCAGTTTGGGCGAGGGCCGGTCAGCTCTGGGGCTGGCCCCGGCTCCAGTCAGGACAGGCCCATGACAGAGGGGCTTAAAGCCACAGAACTGGGATCTCTCGGCCTTCTGGAGCCGGCATCTGAGACGGCAGTGTCAGCAGGGCCGATCGCCCTGCAGGGACTCCAGGGGAAGGTGGCCCTGGGTGTCCCTGGCGTGTGGCCGCATCCCGCCGGGCCCTGCCTCCATCTTCCCTTGGCCGTCTCCTCTTGTGTGTGTCTGTGTCCAATTTCGCTCTTCTTACAGAGATGCCCGTGAGCCTGAGCGAGGTCCCCCTGGCCTCATCCTAACTTGAGTCTCTGCGAGGGTCCTATTTCTGGGCTCATATTCCTGGATCACGTACAAAAGTTAGGACCTCAGCCCGTCTCCTAGCGGGTGTTTTGTCAAACGTCCCTCCGTGGTTTCGGCTGATGCTTTTTCTGGTGATTAGACTGGGGTTTGGATCGCAGGTCCGATGAGCCGAGAGGTGAAAAAGTGTCGTCCCAATATAGCAAGAGCGTGTGCGTCCACGTCGCTGGACTGTGGCTGGCCAGGCGCCTCTGTCCCTGGGACTCTCCGGGCAAGAATACCGGAGTGGGTTGCCATTTCCTTCTCCCGGGGATCTTCCAGCCCAGGGGCTGAACGCTTGTCTCGCGTCTCCTGTGTCAGCAGGCAGGTTCTTTACCAGGAACGCCACTTGGGAAGCCCGTTTAGCAGGAGGACATGCTGTCCACCAGGGAAGCCCTGCCTCTTGGTTCCTTTAATTTCCCTGGTATTGTACCATTTCATTCACATCCTTCTAACATACGATGATTCGCTTCCAGGCACCCCGAGCTTCTCCTGCAGAAGGCTCAGACTCCACCCCCTGTGGGGGAAGGAAGACCCCATATGCCTCTCATGGCGCCGTCAAAAACTAACAAAAAGACCAATACCAAGGAAGCTTAAAAGCACATCAAAAGTGGGAAAAAAATCCAAACGTCCCTTCTCCGGAGGATAACCGTAACCCAGGACGCCACAGGGCACTGCATCTCTGCAGGGGCCTCTGGGCTGTGATGGGTTCTCAGATGCTCGTCTTGGATGACCTGGGCAGTTTGGGCGAGGGCCGGTCAGCTCTGGGGCTGGCCCCGGCTCCAGTCAGGACAGGCCCATGACAGAGGGGCTTAAAGCCACAGAACTGGGATCTCTCGGCCTTCTGGAGCCGGCATCTGAGACGGCAGTGTCAGCAGGGCCGATCGCCCTGCAGGGACTCCAGGGGAAGGTGGCCCTGGGTGTCCCTGGCGTGTGGCCGCATCCCGCCGGGCCCTGCCTCCATCTTCCCTTGGCCGTCTCCTCTTGTGTGTGTCTGTGTCCAATTTCGCTCTTCTTACAGAGATGCCCGTGAGCCTGAGCGAGGTCCCCCTGGCCTCATCCTAACTTGAGTCTCTGCGAGGGTCCTATTTCTGGGCTCATATTCCTGGATCACGTACAAAAGTTAGGACCTCAGCCCGTCTCCTAGCGGGTGTTTTGTCAAACGTCCCTCCGTGGTTTCGGCTGATGCTTTTTCTGGTGATTAGACTGGGGTTTGGATCGCAGGTCCGATGAGCCGAGAGGTGAAAAAGTGTCGTCCCAATATAGCAAGGCGTGTGCGTCCACGTCGCTGGACGGTGGCTGGCCAGGCGCCTCTGTCCCCGGGACTCTCCGGGCAAGAATACCGGAGTGGGTTGCCATTTCCTCCCCCCGGGGATCTTCCAGCCCAGGGGCTGAACGCTTGTCTCGCGTCTCCTGTGTCAGCAGGCAGGTTCTTTACCAGGAACGCCACTTGGGAAGCCCGTTTAGCAGGAGGACATGCTGTCCACCAGGGAAGCCCTGCCTCTTGGTTCCTTTAATTTCCCTGGTATTGTACCATTTCATTCACATCCTTCTAACATACGATGATTCGCTTCCAGGCACCCCGAGCTTCTCCTGCAGAAGGCTCAGACTCCACCCCCTGTGGGGGAAGGAAGACCCCATATGCCTCTCATGGCGCCGTCAAAAACTAACAAAAAGACCAATACCAAGGAAGCTTAAAAGCACATCAAAAGTGGGAAAAAAATCCAAACGTCCCTTCTCCGGAGGATAACCGTAATGCAACGTGAACACATCTAAAAAGTTAGCAATGATCCCTGTGTGTTTAACATCCAGTCAGTACTCACATTCCCCTGCGTCTTGTAAATGCTTTTCCTAAAGCCCCCCCTCCCGACGCCCTCCCCACGCCCGCTCTGGCGAGCAGGATCCTCTGCTGGGACTTGAACCAGGCCCAGGTACGTGACCCCGGGACCACCAGTCTAGAAAACCCTGAAGCGTTTCATTGTGCAATCACTTTAGATTTACAGAAACGTTGCAGCAACCGTGCCGAGTTCCCCCAAACACCCTCCACCCAGCTTCCTCTGAGGTCAGCCTCTTGGGTAACCTCGCTCCACGCCGGACATCGGACACCGGGGAGCGCACGCCGACCGCCTGCCGTCACACGCCCTCTGGACGGGCTGGCTTTCGGCCGGCGTTCCTCGTCGGGCCTCGGTCGGGGCCGGCCGTCGGCCGCACACCTCCTGGTCCTTGTCTCCTTCCCTGCAGAGGATTCCTCGGCTTTTAAAGAGTTCTGCTCGGGTGTTTTGTAAATAGTCCGGCAGCCTGTTGCTGGTCTGATGCGCCGACAAAGGCTAATCATGACGCGGTCAGCACCGTGCGTTTGGGGCAAGGATCCCACAGCGTCTCTCAGACAGGCGTAATCATACGCTACAGGCACGCAGTCTCTTCCCTAGAGAAGATGCACACTTTTGTCCTTTTTCTTAATCTTTTCTAAATAACTTGGTAGTGAGTTGGTGACATCATGCGCTTTGACTCCAAAACCAAACCAAACCAAACAATAAAAAGGTATTTCCTGGAAACAACACCTCCTGTTAAGTAACCAGGATGGTCAAATTCAGGAAATCCAGCACTAAGATAATAATAATATCTAATATTATTATATAATAATGCTATAATGCTATAGTAAATAATAGCACCTAATATTATTCTATAATAATACTACAATGCTATAGTATAGTAACAGTATCTAATATATAATAATGCTATAATGCTATAGTATAATAATAGTATCTAATACTATATAATAACGCTATAATGCTATAGTATAATATAGTATCTAGTACTATATAATAATGCTGTAATGCTATAGTATAATAGTATCTAATACTATATGATAATGCTATAATGCTATAGTAAATAATAGCACCTAATATTATTCTATAATAATACTATAATGCTATAGTATAGTAACAGTATCTAATATATAATAATGCTATAATGCTATAGTATAATAATAGTATCTAATACTACATAATAACGCTATAATGCTATAGTATAATATAGTATCTAGTACTATATAATAATGCTGTAATGCTATAGTATAATAGTATCTAATACTATATGATAATGCTATAATGCTATAGTAAATAATAGCACCTAATATTATTCTATAATAATACTATAATGCTATAGTATAGTAACAGTATCTAATATATAATAATGCTATAATGCTATAGTATAATAATAGTATCTAATACTATATAATAACGCTATAATGCTATAGTATAATGATAGTATCTAGTACTATATAATAATGCTATAATGCTATAGTATAATAGTATCTAATACTATATGATAATGCTATAATGCTATAGGATAATAATAGTATCTAATACTATATAATAATGCTATAATGCTATAGTATAATAGTATCTAATACTATATGATAATGCTATAATGCTATAGGATAATAATAGTATCTAATACTATATAATAATGCTATAATGCTATAGGATAATAATAGTATCTAATACTATATGATAATGCTATAATGCTATAGTATAATAGTATCTAATACTATATGATAATGCTATAATGCTATAGGATAATAATAGTATCTAATACTATATAATAATGCTATAATGCTATAGTATAATAGTATCTAATACTATATGATAATGCTATAATGCTATAGGATAATAATAGTATCTAATACTATATAATAATGCTATAATGATATAGGATAATAATAGTATCTAATACTATATGATAATGCTATAATGCTATAGGATAATAATAGTATCTAATACCATATGATAATGCTATAATGCTATAGGATAATAATAGTATCTAATACTATATAATAATGCTATAATGCTATAGGATAATAATAGTATCTAATACTATATAATAATGCTATAATGCTATAGGATAATAATAGTATCTAATACTATATAATAATGCTATAATGCTATAGGATAATAATAGTATCTAATACCATATGATAATGCTATAATGCTATAGGATAATAATAGTATCTAGTACTATATAATAATGCTATAATGCTATAGTATAATAGTATCTAATACTATATGATAATGCTATAATGCTATAGGATAATAATAGTATCTAATACTATATAATAATGCTATAATGCTATAGGATAATAATAGTATCTAATACTATATGGTAATGTGATAATGCTATAATGCTATAGTATAATAGTATCTAATACTATATGATAATGCTATAATGCTATAGGATAATAATAGTATCTAATACCATATGATAATGCTATAATGCTATAGGATAATAATAGTATATAATATGCAGCCCCCATGAAAGGATCACAGGTTGTTTTGATACTGTCTTGCACAGCCATGTCCCTTCCCCAGCCCTCACGCTCCCCGTGGTGTACTCAGTCAGGGACCACTTACTGCACACAGGTTCATGTATCTGTGATCTCCTTTCTTCTGAGACAGCTTCAGGCTTTGCTGTTGTCGTCTCTCAATACCGTTCAGGCTTCCCTCGTGGCTCAGTGGTAGAGAATCCATGTGCCGTGCAGGAGGCGCAGGGGATGTGGGTTTGATCCCTGGGTGGGGAAGGCCCCCTGGAGGAGGAAGTGGCACCCGCTCCACTCCTCTTGCCTGAGACGCCCACAGACGGGAGCCTGGGGGGCTACGGTCCACGGGGCCGCCGACTGTCAGGACTGAAGTGACCTAACGCGCATGGTTAATGCCTTTTGTGACCGCGACGCTTTCCAGAGACCCGGCCAGCTCTTCTGTAGGACGACGGTCAGTGCGGGTTTGTTCGATGGCTTCTGTGATCAGATGCAGGTGGCCTCTGTGTGGCAGGAACATCCGAGACGTGACGTGTCCTCCTCGGTGCGTCCTATCAGGAGGTCCACTTGTCCCCTTTCCGAGTGTTCACGTGGGCGGCTGGGTTAGGAAGCTGTTTGCTGGGCCTCTAAGGAAGGCATCTGTAACTGGTAAGTCACCTCTGGGGACACTTTGAGATTACTGCTCCCCTTCAAACTTCCACCCAATCATTTTAGTGTCCACTCGTGAATCTTTTTCTCTCTTTTTTTTGGCTCTTCTGGGTTTTCACGGCTGCCACAGGTTCTTCTCTAGTTGCAGGGAGTGGGGGTTCCTCTCTAGTTGAGGTGAGCAGGCTTCTTTATATATATATATATTGGCCACTCCTATTGGTCTTTTATTTATTTATCTTTGTTCTTTGGCCTGCGTGGGCCTCCCATCGCAGTGGCCTCTGTTGTCACAGGGCACCGGCTCCGGGCGCGTGCGCTCCAGAGCTCCGGCTCGGTAATTGGACACATTGGTCCAGCCACTCCACGGCACGTGGGATCTTCCCCGGCCAGGGATTGAACCGGCGCCTCTTGCACTGCAAGACAGCGTCCTTCCCCGCTGGACCACCAGGGAAGTCCATGAGCAGGCTTCTTGTCGTGGTGACTTCTCTTGTTGTGGAGCTCTGGCTCTAGGGCCCACGGGCTCCACAGTTGCGGCTCCGAGGCTCTAGAGCACAGGCTCCGTGGTCATGGCTCACGGGCTTCGTTGCTCCACAGCCTGTGGGATCTTCCCGGATCAGGGATCAAGCCCATTTCTCTTGCATTCTCAGGTGAACCCTTCGCTATGGAGCCACCCGGGAAGCCCCCCACTTCTTTTTGACTGTGCGAGGTGCTTGTTGTGCACAAGCTTTCTCCAGTTGCGACACGTGGGCTTCTCACTGAGGCGGCTTCCCGTGTCGGGGGCACGGGCTCTCGGCACGCGGGCTCAGGGGCTGTGGCACACGGGCCTCCGTCGCTCTGGCCGTGCGGGATCCTGCCGGACTGGGGATCGGACCAGTGTCCCCGCGTCGGCAGGCAGGTTCTTCACCACTGAGCGCCGGCCACAGGGAAGCCCTCGCAGAGAAATCTTGCTTGCATCCGTTGTGGCTGGGACGGTTCTCAGATGATGATGTTCTAACTCGTTTTGAATGAATGCCTGGGAGCCGAACGGCTGGATCATGCGGAGAGATTCTTGTTTTTTTCTAATTGTTTTTTAAAAGTATTTATTTGGCTGCACTGGGTCTTAGCTGTGGCATGCGGCGTCTAGTTCCCTGACCGGGGATCAAGCCTGAGCCCCCTGAATCGGGAGTGTGGAGTCCTAGCAACTGGACCACCAGGGAGGTCCCTCCGCAGTGTGTTTATTTGTTTTTATTATTGTGGTAAAATAAACATTGCATAAAAGAACCATGGGGAGGGTTCATGTCGGAGGCAGCGCTGAATGCATACATGTGCGTAGTTTGTGAGCATGCAGCTGCAGAAGTCTTTGCTTGTAAAACTGAAACTCCCTTCTCACTAAACACCGAATCTGAATGCTCCCTCCACCGCCCCTGCCCGACCATCCTACCTTCTGTCTGTATAATTCTAAGACCATTCACTGCTGCTTTCTAACTGTGGGGCTGGAGAAGACTCTTGAGAGCCCCTTGGACTGCAAGGAGATCAGACCAGTCAGTCCTAAAGGAAGCCAGTCATGAACGCTCATGGGAAGATCTGATGCTGGAACTCTCATTCTCAAGGACGGCAGCTCTGCCACTCTGGCCACCGGACGCAGAGATCTGACTTTACCAGCGGGTGAAGACACCGCCTTGCAGGGCAAGGGGCACCCGTTCGATCCCTGGCCCGGGAAGATCCCACGTGCCGCGGAGCGTCTGGACCGGTGTGTCCAATGACAAGCCGGCGCTCTGGAGCGCACGTGCCCGGAGCCGGTGCCCTGCGACGAGAGAGGCCACTGCGATGGGAGGCTCACACAGGCCAAAGAATAAAGACGGATGAAAAATAAATAAAAATAAAATTTAAAAAAGAGTCGAAATTTTAAAAAAAAAGAAAGAAAAATTCATACCAAGAGGAAAACACAAAGAATGGCACCCCCTCCATTCTTTGCAGTTTCAACCCCAGCCATTCCTGTAGGAAACTGATCTGATGCGACCTTGGTTGACCTTTCTTTTTTTCTTCCTTTCGTTTTGCAAAAACAGGTATGTGCATATTTTACTCCGCTTTCTTTATTACTCGAAAGGTAGCATACTATATATACACTTGTACTTCCGCCTCAAGTCAGAAGTGTGTCCTGGAAATCATCCCATTCCATCACAGAAATGGCCTGCGTTCTTTTTCCTTGGCTGCGTAGTACTTCACCGTGCCATGCAGTCATTCACCTGCCTCTTTCTAGTATACAGATATCTAAGTTGCTTCCAGTATTTTGTATTTACAAATGACCATGACTAACTTTCTGCAGACTCACGTGGGTATCGTTAGAGCCGTGTCCGCAGGATGACGTCTGAAGGGCTGCTCTTCGGTAGCGTGGATAGTCGTGTGATTAAAGAGGTTTCCCTAAGCGGCAGGTCATTCATGGCACAAGGTGGCCGCTTTTGGACAGCTTGGCCTCAAATTAGCCACACCCTGCTCTCTCGCCACTGTTCAGGCTGGTTCTCCATCTGCTCTCGCCGCCTGGGTCAGGGGCTCACCCGGGGATGGGCTTAGTCACGGCCCGGGCAGCGCCCACGCTTAGGGCTCCGTTCAGGGTTCGACCAGGGAGCAGGCTTGGAGTCAGCCTGAGGCTGTGGGCTCAGCCAAGGTCAGCGGTCAGCCTGGGTCAGGCTTCCATCCTGGATCAGGGCTCAGTCCCCAGGGTCAGCCGTCCGCCTGGGATCAGGGCTCTGCTGGGACTGGGGTCAGCCTGGGTCAGGCCTGAGGTCAGCCTGTGATCCCAGGCTCGGCCAGGGTCAAGGTTCAGCCAGATTGGGGCTGAGTCCAGGGTCCAGCCCAGGGGGCATGTGTCTTTGCTGGCCCGGAGCCGGTGCCCTGCGACGAGAGAGGCCACTGCGATGGGAGGCTCACACAGGCCAAAGAATAAAAGATGGATGAAAAATAAATAAAAATAAACAAAAAACGAGCCCAAAATATAAAAAAAAAGAAAGAAAAATTCATACCAAGAGGAAAACACAAAGAATGGCACCCCCTCCATTCTTTGCAGTTTCAACCCCAGCCATTCCTGTAGGAAACTGATCTGATGCGACCTTGGTTGACCTTTCTTTTTTTCTTCCTTTCGTTTTGCAAAAACAGGTATGTGCATATTTTACTCCGCTTTCTTTATTACTCGAAAGGTAGCATACTATATATACACTTGTACTTCCGCCTCAAGTCAGAAGTGTGTCCTGGAAATCATCCCATTCCATCACAGAAATGGCCTGCGTTCTTTTTCCTTGGCTGCGTAGTACTTCACCGTGCCATGCAGTCATTCACCTGCCTCTTTCTAGTATACAGATATCTAAGTTGCTTCCAGTATTTTGTATTTACAAATGACCATGACTAACTTTCTGCAGACTCACGTGGGTATCGTTAGAGCCGTGTCCGCAGGATGACGTCTGAAGGGCTGCTCTTCGGTAGCGTGGATAGTCGTGTGATTAAAGAGGTTTCCCTAAGCGGCAGGTCATTCATGGCACAAGGTGGCCGCTTTTGGACAGCTTGGCCTCAAATTAGCCACACCCTGCTCTCTCGCCACTGTTCAGGCTGGTTCTCCATCTGCTCTCGCCGCCTGGGTCAGGGGCTCACCCGGGGATGGGCTTAGTCACGGCCCGGGCAGCGCCCACGCTTAGGGCTCCGTTCAGGGTTCGACCAGGGAGCAGGCTTGGAGTCAGCCTGAGGCTGTGGGCTCAGCCAAGGTCAGCGGTCAGCCTGGGTCAGGCTTCCATCCTGGATCAGGGCTCAGTCCCCAGGGGTCAGCCGTCCGCCTGGGATCAGGGCTCTGCTGGGACTGGGGGTCAGCCTGGGTCAGGCCTGAGGTCAGCCTGTGATCCCGGGCTCGGCCAGGGTCAAGGTTCAGCCCGGGATTGGGGCTGAGTCCAGGGTCCAAGCTCAGAACACGCAGTGCGCGTGTCTGCATGTGTCTGGGTCGGGGGTCCCTGGTGAGGCTGGGGGGGGCCGGTGGTCCTGAGGTACAGGGTGGAACCTCCCCTCCGCCTCCCCGCAGCCGCGGCACAGCCCCTCCCCCACACCCCTGGGGGCAGATCAGTTTCTGCTGGGTCACCTCCAGTGAGGATATGCGGTTGCCTCCCAGGCAGCCCGCGCTCCCCGTAAGTCCGAGCTGAACTCAGGGAGGGGTGCTGGGCGGGGCCCCAGGCCCAGGGCTGCCCTCAGCCCCCGCGGGCGGCCCCCTCCACTCCCGGGGCTCTGGGAGCCCCCCAGCCTCCCCCGCACCTGGTCCCCGACAGCTCTGTCCTCAGCCGACTCGGGCTGAGTCAGCTTGAGCCGGGTCAGGGAGGCCAGGCGGTGGGGTGTGAGCACCCCACTTCTGTGAGCCCCTCCCCGCTCCGGCGGTGCGGTGCTGCCCCGGGTGGGGGTCCCCGGCGTCTCTGCGGCCAGCAAGGCCAGCTCAGGGGCGGGAGAACAACCGCGAACCGGGTAAGGAGGGTCCCGCCTTGGTCCTGCGTGGGCGTGGGCTCCCCCGGGGGCGGCCTGGTCTTCGCTGGAACCCCCAGGGAGACGCCTCCCCCGGCGGAGTTTCCCCTCCGCGGACGGCTCGGTCCCGGCGCTGTGCTGCGGCCACCAGGGCGCCGGTGCGTCCGCGCCGTCCGCAGGCCTCCAGTGCAGCTGGCGCGGCTCCTCGGCGCGCACCGCGGGGCCGGAGCGGTGAGGCAGCAGGAGACGGGAGCCAGGTTTCAGCCTGTGGATCAGGAGGCTTAGTCACGGCCGGGCAGCGCCACGCTAGGGCTCCGTTCAGGGTTCGACCAGGAGCAGGCTTGGAGTCAGCCTGAGGCTGTGGGCTCAGCCAAGGTCAGCGGTCAGCCTGGGTCAGGCTTCCATCCTGGATCAGGGCTCAGTCCCCGGGGGTCAGCCGTCCGCCTGGGATCAGGGCTCTGCTGGGACTGGGGGTCAGCCTGGGTCAGGCCTGAGGTCAGCCTGTGATCCCGGGCTCGGCCAGGGTCAAGGTTCAGCCCGGGATTGGGGCTGAGTCCAGGGTCCAAGCTCAGAACACGCAGTGCGCGTGTCTGCATGTGTCTGGGTCGGGGTCCCTGGTGAGGCTGGGGGGGGCCGGTGGTCCTGAGGTACAGGGTGGAACCTCCCCTCCGCCTCCCCGCAGCCGCGGCACAGCCCCTCCCCCACACCCCTGGGGGCAGATCAGTTTCTGCTGGGTCACCTCCAGTGAGGATATGCGGTTGCCTCCCAGGCAGCCCGCGCTCCCCGTAAGTCCGAGCTGAACTCAGGGAGGGGTGCTGGGCGGGGCCCCAGGCCCAGGGCTGCCCTCAGCCCCCGCGGGCGGCCCCCTCCACTCCCGGGGCTCTGGGAGCCCCCCAGCCTCCCCCGCACCTGGTCCCCGACAGCTCTGTCCTCAGCCGACTCGGGCTGAGTCAGCTTGAGCCGGGTCAGGGAGGCCAGGCGGTGGGGTGTGAGCACCCCACTTCTGTGAGCCCCTCCCCGCTCCGGCGGTGCGGTGCTGCCCCGGGTGGGGGTCCCCGGCGTCTCTGCGGCCAGCAAGGCCAGCTCAGGGGCGGGAGAACAACCGCGAACCGGGTAAGGAGGGTCCCGCCTTGGTCCTGCGTGGGCGTGGGCTCCCCCGGGGGCGGCCTGGTCTTCGCTGGAACCCCCAGGGAGACGCCTCCCCCGGCGGAGTTTCCCCTCCGCGGACGGCTCGGTCCCGGCGCTGTGCTGCGGCCACCAGGGCGCCGGTGCGTCCGCGCCGTCCGCAGGCCTCCAGTGCAGCTGGCGCGGCTCCTCGGCGCGCACCGCGGGGCCGGAGCGGTGAGGCAGCCGACGAGGAGCAGCGCGTGGGGGCGGGGAGCCGTTACCCACCCGCCGGGGGCTTTCGGGCACCGGAAGGGGGCGGCGGGGGGCGCTCCGGGCGGCGCCGGGATGGGAGCCGACCGTTGGCCGCCCCTCCCCGCCGTCTCAGCCTCACCCCCGACCAGGGGGGTACCTTGAGCATAACAGGAAATTTCAAACAACAGGAAACCGAGACCAGGCAGGGCTCCTCGGCTCCACCCTGCCTGGGGCGCGCCTCCGGGGCCTCAGTCCGCCCCGGGGGCGCCGCGATGAACGCCACGGGGGCCCCGACGGAGGCCCGCGAGTCCTGCCAGCGGCTGGCGGCCGTCGGGCACAGCCGGCTCATCCTGCTGCACTACAACCACTCGGGCCGGCTGGCGGGGCGCGCGGGCGCCGAGGAGGGCGGCCCGGGGCTGCTGCGCGGGCTCTTCGCGGCCGCCAGCTGCCTGGTGGTGCTGGAGAACCTGCTGGTGCTGGCGGCCATCGCGCGCCGCATGCGCTCCCGGCGCTGGGTCTACTACTGCCTGGTGAACATCACGCTCAGCGACCTGCTGACGGGCGCCGCGTACCTGGCCAACGTGCTGCTGTCCGGCGCGCACACCTTCCGCCTGGCGCCGGCGCAGTGGTTCCTGCGCGAGGGCCTGCTCTTCATGGCGCTGGCCGCCTCCACCTTCAGCCTGCTCTTCACGGCCGGCGAGCGCTTCCTCACCATGGTGCGGCCGGTGGCCGAGCGCGGGGCCACCAAGCGCGGCCGCGTGTGCAGCTTCATCGGGCTCTGCTGGCTGCTGGCCGCGCTGCTCGGGCTGCTGCCGCTGCTGGGCTGGAACTGCCTGTGCGCCTTCGAGCGCTGCTCCAGCCTGCTGCCGCTCTACTCCAAGAGCTACGTCCTCTTCTGCGTGGTGGTCTTCGGCTGCATCCTGGCCTCCATCACGGGGCTGTACGGGGCCATCTTCCGAGTGGTGCGGGCCAACGGGCAGAAGGCGCCCAGCGCCCCCGCGCGCCGCAAGGCCCGGCGGCTGCTCAAGACGGTGCTCATGATCCTGGTGGCCTTCGTGGTGTGCTGGGGCCCGCTCTTCGGCCTGCTGCTGGCCGACGTCTTCGGCTCCAACGTCTGGGCGCAGGAGTACCTGCGCAGCATGGACTGGATCCTGGCGCTGGCCGTGCTCAACTCCGCCGTCAACCCCGTCATCTACTCCATCCGCAGCCGCGAGGCGTGCCGGGCCGTGGTGGGCTTCCTCTGCGGCGCCTGTCTCCGGCTGGGGCTGCGGGGGCCCGGGGACTGCCTGGCCCAGGCCGTGGAGGCCCACTCCGCGGCCTCCACCACCGACAGCTCGCTGAGGCCCAGGGACAGCTTCCGGGGCGCCCGCTCGCACAGCTTCCGGATGCGGGAGCCCCTGACCAGCGTCTCGAGCGTCCGCAGCGTCTGAGCCGCACGGCCGACGGCCGGGGCGGGGGTCCGGCTGCCCGGCGCCGGCGCCTGGTGCGGGGACGCTGCGGGAGGGCCGGGTGGAGAGGAAGGGACGGGCGAGCCCGTGCCGAGAGTCCCAGGGCCCCACCAGCCCCCCGGGGCTGCGGGCGGGACGTGGATTCCCGCGGCCGCTGGGGAGCGGGAGGCGGAGCCCCAGCGCCTCTCCGGCCTCCGTGGGGGTGGCGTGGGGGTGGACGGCCCGGGAGCACAGAAGGTCAGTGGCGGCGGAGGGGCTGCAGCCCGCATTCTCCGCTGGCGTCGGGGCGAATGCGGGGTCTGCTGGAGCTGGGCCCCGGCCAGGCAGGGGCGTGGGTCTGTGTGTTGGGCTGTGTGGTCGCGCCGGCCAAAGGCGAAGGCGGGTGAGGCTGTGGGCGTGTGTGGGGGAGAGAGCCAGGCGGAGGCAGAACAGGTCATGCCGTGAGGGGCAGCCGCCGGCCTGTCTGCGCCCGGGCATCCCCGCGTGGGGCGGGCCTCCTGTCTGAAGCCGTGTGCGTGTCCACGCTTGCACCGACCGATGCCCTCCCCTGAAGGTGTGTGTGAGCTCTCCGAGGCTCCGGGAGCGGGTGGGGGCGGGACACTGACGCCCGCCCCTTCCCATTCACTTCCCCTTTCCCTGCGCGCGCTCGCTTCCTGGGTTCTGGGCAGCCTCCTCCCCGCTGCCGCTGGCCTCTGCATCTCTGGGGACTCAGTCCGCAGGCCAGCGGAGCGGGAGACGCCGGGCCCTCCTGGCCACGAAGAATCTCACCACTCCTCCATAGAGTAGCCTTCGGCGCTCACGGCCTCGCCCTTCCCCGTCTGTAAAATGGGCTGACGGCCCCACCGCAGGAGGCGGCCGGAGCCCGTTCGGTGCCTTTGCCGTGGCAAGCGGCCTCTGTGTGTCGAAGAGGCGGCCGGCGATGGTGGAAATATTCGACACCTGTGGCGCCCAGTACGGGACCCTTCTCCCCATGTGGCTGCTGAGCCCCCCAGGAGAGGTCGACGGGACTGACGAAAACAGCCTGGATGTCGTTTGAATCTGAGCCATGCTCGGGGCCCCTGGCGCCGGTGCCGGACAGGGCTGAGGGGGACACGCTCGCGGCTGGCAGGCAGGCAGCTCTGTCTCCACCCGCCAAGCGGAGACAGTGCCTGCGGGTCCTTCCGGCTCCATCTTGCCAACCCCCCCCTCCGCGTTGCTGCGGGCGGGACGTGGATTCCCGCGGCCGCTGGGGAGCGGGAGGCGGAGCCCCAGCGCCTCTCCGGCCTCCGTGGGGGTGGCGTGGGGGTGGACGGCCCGGGAGCACAGAAGGTCAGTGGCGGCGGAGGGGCTGCAGCCCGCATTCTCCGCTGGCGTCGGGCGAATGCGGGGTCTGCTGGAGCTGGGCCCCGGCCAGGCAGGGGCGTGGGTCTGTGTGTTGGGCTGTGTGGTCGCGCCGGCCAAAGGCGAAGGCGGGTGAGGCTGTGGGCGTGTGTGGGGGAGAGAGCCAGGCGGAGGCAGAACAGGTCATGCCGTGAGGGGCAGCCGCCGGCCTGTCTGCGCCCGGGCATCCCCGCGTGGGGCGGGCCTCCTGTCTGAAGCCGTGTGCGTGTCCACGCTTGCACCGACCGATGCCCTCCCCTGAAGGTGTGTGTGAGCTCTCCGAGGCTCCGGGAGCGGGTGGGGGCGGGACACTGACGCCCGCCCCTTCCCATTCACTTCCCCTTTCCCTGCGCGCGCTCGCTTCCTGGGTTCTGGGCAGCCTCCTCCCCGCTGCCGCTGGCCTCTGCATCTCTGGGGACTCAGTCCGCAGGCCAGCGGAGCGGGAGACGCCGGGCCCTCCTGGCCACGAAGAATCTCACCACTCCTCCATAGAGTAGCCTTCGGCGCTCGCGGCCTCGCCCTTCCCCGTCTGTAAAATGGGCTGACGGCCCCACCGCAGGAGGCGGCCGGAGCCCGTTCGGTGCCTTTGCCGTGGCAAGCGGCCTCTGTGTGTCGAAGAGGCGGCCGGCGATGGTGGAAATATTCGACACCTGTGGCGCCCAGTACGGGACCCCTCTCCCCATGTGGCTGCTGAGCCCCCCAGGAGAGGTCGACGGGACTGACGAAAACAGCCTGGATGTCGTTTGAATCTGAGCCATGCTCGGGGCCCCTGGCGCCGGTGCCGGACAGGGCTGAGGGGGACACGCTCGCGGCTGGCAGGCAGGCAGCTCTGTCTCCACCCGCCAAGCGGAGACAGTGCCTGCGGGTCCTTCCGGCTCCATCTTGCCAAGCTCCCGGGGCGGCGTCCTGCCGGCCGCTCCGGCTGCGTTCTGACCCTCAGTTTCTCCCCTGCAGGATGGGGGAGGCGGGGAGGGACACGTGTGGACGGCTCGTCACACAGCAGCCATTAGCCACGGGTGGCTCCTTCACATTAAAAGGAATTTTCAAGATGCAGTCTCTCTGTGTGTTTCTCAGGGCTGCGGTGGCTGCGCACTCCGGGCTGGGGGGCTCGACCGGCGGGAGTGGATGTGCTCACGGCCCCGGAGGCCGCGAGCCTGAGGCCGAGGTACGGGCGGGCTGGATTCCTTCCGCACCCTCGCTCCTCGCCCCCAAGGTCTGGCGGGCAGCCGTGCCTCCCTGGGCTTGCAGACCTGTCGCCTTCATCTCTGCTTCCTGTGGGCTCAATCCACCTGCACGTCTGTGTCCACATCCCCCCCAGTCCCGCCTCCTCCTTTAAAAAAAAAAAAATATATATCTATATTTTGGGGGGGCTGCTCTGTGTCTTTGTTGTGGCCCGTGGGCTCTCTCTAGTTGCGACGCTCAGACTTTGTGGCAACATGCGAGACCTTAGCGCTCCGACCGGGGATCAAACCTGTGTGCCCTGCGTTGGAAGGCAGATTCTTTCTCTTTTCGCACTTTTTGGTTTGTATTGCAGGATAGCCAGTCAGCCAGCAGAGTCTGGTGGGCCGCGGGGGGACGCAGCGGCACGCAGACGCGTGTCCAGCCTGCCCCGTCCTCCCTGCCGCCCGGCTCCCGCGCGGCCCTGAGCAGGCGCGTGCTGCTTCTCCACTTCAAAGGCAGCGCCGCGCATGACCCTCACCCCAGACTCTCCAACGTGCCCCTCCTCCACCACCATAAGGTCGTTAGTAAGTCTGGGAGTCTCAGTTTTGCAACTGCATTTCTATCACTTGAGATGCCACACACAGGGGACGCCGTACGGTGTTTCTCCGGAGGGAGGGCTCTTAACCGCGGGCCACGATGTCCGTTCCTGCCCTGCTCTCGAGGGCCCCAGGGCTGTGGGGCGAGGGCTGCCGGATTCCACTGCGACTCAGCTCACCTCATTGCACCTGCAAGAGCCCTGTTTGCACATAAGGTCCTATTCTGAGATCTTGGGAACTGGGATTTCAAGACACGCATTTCGGAGGAGACGCAATTCGGCCCATAGCTTTCGGTCACCCGAGCCGCGTTGCAGGCGCCCAGGGGGACGGGCGGCTTGTGGCTGCTGGTGTGGACGTGTAGCCGCAGAGCCCGCCCTGGGCCGCGGAGCCGCTGGGCAGGGCCGGGAGCGCTCCAGCCTCGCGCGGGCCAGGACGGCGCGCTCGCGGGCTCCGACGCTCGGTCCTGCTGACTCTCGGCGACCTCACGGACGGTCGCCCGCCAGGCTTCTCTGTCCGTGGGATTCCCCAGGAAGAATCCCGGGGCGGGTGCCGAGTTTTCCTCCCGGGGAGTTTCCCGACCCAGGGACGGAGCGCTCGTCTCCCGCCTCCTGCATCCGAGGCGGGTTCCCCACCCCTGTCACCTTCGCCGCCCACCTGTCCCGCTGCTTCTGCGTCTTTTGTGCGCGAGAGGTGCCTGGTGTACACCAGAGACGCTATCCACAGAGAGGCCAAAAGCTGCAGACGAGAGAATGGCCTCGGTCTCCTCGGCGGCTGGCAGAGCGGCCCGGCCCACGCCAGCAGCTGCAGGAACAGAGGATTCCAGCCAACCAGCCACATCCCGCTCTTGCCTGGCTTTGCTGGACCCTTCGCGGAGTTCAAGGATTATGAGGCACGAGCCACTGGTGGCCTCGCGTGGATGGCCCTGCGGTAAGCCTTTCTCGGCTCCAACCCCAGCGTTTGGGCTTGTCCGTCCTCAGGCACAGGGACTCGTTTGTGGTAACATGGAGAAATGAACAATAGCAAGGCTTATATATCAATCTGTGCTGCTCTCATTGCCCATGTGTTCATGTATGTAATCCTTGCAAAACCTCCAGGAGGAAGATTAACTCCCTGTTACAGAGGGAGAAACTGAGACCCAGAGGGGTTAAGTAACTCACACAAGGTCACACAGGCAGAGTTGGGATTCAGACCCAGACAGGATACTTCTTGATCCCTGTTCATTACTGCCCTTTTAATGAAAGAATGAATGAATAGGCTGTGGGGCGAGGGCTGCCGGATTCCACTGCGACTCAGCTCACCTCATTGCACCTGCAAGAGCCCTGTTTGCACATAAGGTCCTATTCTGAGATCTTGGGAACTGGGATTTCAAGACACGCATTTCGGAGGAGACGCAATTCGGCCCATAGCTTTCGGTCACCCGAGCTGCGTTGCAGGCGCCCAGGGGGACGGGCGGCTTGTGGCTGCTGGTGTGGACGTGTAGCCGCAGAGCCCGCCCTGGGCCGCGGAGCCGCTGGGCAGGGCCGGGAGCGCTCCAGCCTCGCGCGGGCCAGGACGGCGCGCTCGCGGGCTCCGACGCTCGGTCCTGCTGACTCTCGGCGACCTCACGGACGGTCGCCCGCCAGGCTTCTCTGTCCGTGGGATTCCCCAGGAAGAATCCCGGGGCGGGTGCCGAGTTTTCCTCCCGGGGAGTTTCCCGACCCAGGGACGGAGCGCTCGTCTCCCGCCTCCTGCATCCGAGGCGGGTTCCCCACCCCTGTCACCTTCGCCGCCCACCTGTCCCGCTGCTTCTGCGTCTTTTGTGCGCGAGAGGTGCCTGGTGTACACCAGAGACGCTATCCACAGAGAGGCCAAAAGCTGCAGACGAGAGAATGGCCTCGGTCTCCTCGGCGGCTGGCAGAGCGGCCCGGCCCACGCCAGCAGCTGCAGGAACAGAGGATTCCAGCCAACCAGCCACATCCCGCTCTTGCCTGGCTTTGCTGGACCCTTCGCGGAGTTCAAGGATTATGAGGCACGAGCCACTGGTGGCCTCGCGTGGATGGCCCTGCGGTAAGCCTTTCTCGGCTCCAACCCCAGCGTTTGGGCTTGTCCGTCCTCAGGCACAGGGACTCGTTTGTGGTAACATGGAGAAATGAACAATAGCAAGGCTTATATATCAATCTGTGCTGCTCTCATTGCCCATGTGTTCATGTATGTAATCCTTGCAAAACCTCCAGGAGGAAGATTAACTCCCTGTTACAGAGGGAGAAACTGAGACCCAGAGGGGTTAAGTAACTCACACAAGGTCACACAGCTAGGAAGAGGCAGAGTTGGGATTCAGACCCAGACAGGATACTTCTTGATCCCTGTTCATTACTGCCTTTTTAATGAAAGAATGAATGAATGAATACCAGTTCCTTCCCTCCTTGGGAAAAACTCGGAATGAAGTTTCCATTTCATTCATTGGGCTTCCCTGAGGTTTCACCTCCACAAGGCAGGATTAGTTGAACCGCTCCATTTTACAGACAGAAAAACAAAGCCCAGGGGGAGGAGGTGGCATGGCCAGCCTTAAGATCCAAGCCTCGTTATCTGAGCAAAGTTCAGGCCGTTTCTTGCTGGGTCTCTGGGTGAATATGTGTGGCTTGCCTGTCCATAGCCTGGCTGGAAAGAGTACGGGCAGATGGAGAAACAGGTAATAAACATTTGCTGATGAAGATCATGTGGGCCAGAATGAGTTCTTACCCCTTTCCCTGCCCTGCCACGCCACTCCTGGCTCAGCCAGCCTGGGACCCCACTGGAGAGCTGCGGGGAGCTGCCCTGTTTCAAGGGGTTTCTTTTAAGGAAACATAGCCCTGGGAGCTGCCCTGGCAACAGGGGCTGATGACAACATAGCTCTCTGTCCCGCCACCCCAGGTGTTGTGAAGACGTTCCTGAGCTATCATAAAGAACACCTGGAGCCTCTTGTGGAAAGGGCTTGAGGGGCATTATGACCCAGAACCATTGTAATGATCGACACCTGGCCTCTAAAGCACGTGTACACAATTGCTTGTTGTGTGAAGTATGAAAGGGATGAGCGAATTCAATAAACTTGTCAGCAACTTGTCAGCAACCTGTAGAGCTGTCTGCCTTCTTGCTGTCCCTCTCAACCCCATCTTTTCTGTCCTTCTTTCTTTTCTTAGCCTACCTGTTCGACTGCCGGCTGGCCCGGCAGAGAGCCCTGGGACGGCCAGGGGCCGGGGACACAACTGCGGCGGATGGGCTGCGGTACTGGGGATTTCATGACTCATTTATTTACTCACTCAGTGACTGAACCACTCGGTGTCAGGCTCTATTCTGGGCACTGCGGCCGCAGCTATGAACAACCCCGCACCTGCCTGCACACAGGTCCGTTTGGTGGGGGTGACAAACGCCTAACTAAGAATCTCTAACGTTATTTTCAGGGAGGAGTGAGCCGTGCAGAGAGCAGGAGGGGACCGCAAGAGTTCTGCGGGAACAGGAGATGCAGCAGCTCCGAGGCTGCGTGGGCGCGGTGCATTTTCATAAGACCCATTTATGGAGCTCTTTATGTATGCCTCATACGTTCCGAGTGCATTCAGCCGAATTATCTTATTGAATCCTCACACACCCTTGAGGAGCCAGGGGAGGATGCCTATTTATCATCGGGTTCGGCAGTTGAGGGAATGGAGGCTCAGAGAAGTGAAGGACTCGCGCGAGGTCACCCAGCTGGGAAGTGGAGGAGACGGGACCTGAACTCATGCGGTTAATCAATACACCTGCTGTCTCTCGCTTGGGACGGAAGGGAGAGTCAACACCTTAGGCAACAGTATCAGGGCCAGGACCACTGTGCTCTGCAGTCTGTGGCCTCAGCCTTCGTCCCACCTGTAAAGGGGTGGGAGTTACTGGGACCCTCAAGGCCTGAGACACAATTGGTTTCTTTTAAGCATGCCCTGGGAGCTGCCCTGGCAACAGGGGCTGATGACAACATAGCTCTCTGTCCCGCCACCCCAGGTGTTGTGAAGACGTTCCTGAGCTATCATAAAGAACACCTGGAGCCTCTTGTGGAAAGGGCTTGAGGGGCATTATGACCCAGAACCATTGTAATGATCGACACCTGGCCTCTAAAGCACGTGTACACAATTGCTTGTTGTGTGAAGTATGAAAGGGATGAGCGAATTCAATAAACTTGTCAGCAACTTGTCAGCAACCTGTAGAGCTGTCTGCCTTCTTGCTGTCCCTCTCAACCCCATCTTTTCTGTCCTTCTTTCTTTTCTTAGCCTACCTGTTCGACTGCCGGCTGGCCCGGCAGAGAGCCCTGGGACGGCCAGGGGCCGGGGACACAACTGCGGCGGATGGGCTGCGGTACTGGGGATTTCATGACTCATTTATTTACTCACTCAGTGACTGAACCACTCGGTGTCAGGCTCTATTCTGGGCACTGCGGCCGCAGCTATGAACAACCCCGCACCTGCCTGCACACAGGTCCGTTTGGTGGGGGTGACAAACGCCTAACTAAGAATCTCTAACGTTATTTTCAGGGAGGAGTGAGCCGTGCAGAGAGCAGGAGGGGACCGCAAGAGTTCTGCGGGAACAGGAGATGCAGCAGCTCCGAGGCTGCGTGGGCGCGGTGCATTTTCATAAGACCCATTTATGGAGCTCTTTATGTATGCCTCATACGTTCCGAGTGCATTCAGCCGAATTATCTTATTGAATCCTCACACACCCTTGAGGAGCCAGGGGAGGATGCCTATTTATCATCGGGTTCGGCAGTTGAGGGAATGGAGGCTCAGAGAAGTGAAGGACTCGCGCGAGGTCACCCAGCTGGGAAGTGGAGGAGACGGGACCTGAACTCATGCGGTTAATCAATACACCTGCTGTCTCTCGCTTGGGACGGAAGGGAGAGTCAACACCTTAGGCAACAGTATCAGGGCCAGGACCACTGTGCTCTGCAGTCTGTGGCCTCAGCCTTCGTCCCACCTGTAAAGGGGTGGGAGTTACTGGGACCCTCAAGGCCTGAGACACAATTGGGTTCTAACGGTGGGCAGATTAGAAATATGAATTTAAGACACTCTATAAAATTGGAATTTCTGGTGAATAATTAGTAACTCTTGTTTACTATGAGTATGCTCCAAATATAAATGAGCCTAAGTATAAATAATATCATCAACACGGGCGCAGCGCCAGGCTGCAGACTACAAGTCCCACAATCCACTGCGGCAGCCCTCAGGGAACCTGTCCTGATCTATTGCGTCTCCTTTCATTCATTTATCCAAACATTATATAACCCACGCGCTGTGTGCCAGGCCTTGTGCTAAGCTCTGAGGACTACATCAGTGCGCAAAGAAGTCACACGTCCTTGTCCTCCTGCAGTTTAGCGTCTACATTCCTGGGGAGTTTAAAGTGATCGTTTCCCCCTTATTTCTGCCAGGAAGACTTCAGCTCCATGACCCCTTGTGCTTGCTCAGTAGGACTACAAGTCCCAGGAGTCCTAGCGCACCAGGTCCACGCCCCCTCCCTGCTTTATTCCCAACTTTCTTCCGGGTCGCAAGGTCATGTCTTGCACACCCCGCTTCTTCCTTCCCTCCTCCCTGCCCTTCTCCCACAGAAAAGGCAGGGTTTCAGTCAGTCCCACAGCGGATAGTTTTGTTTAAGTCTCTGTGTTTCCTGATTTGGAGTTTATGTGGCGCTTTAGCCGGCTTGGGCCTACAACTCCCAGGTGGCTCCGCGAGCCGGGAAAGCCACAACTCCCAGGAGCCAGCGCGGCGGGCGGGCTGCCCTCGGCGCTGCCCGCAGGACCCCGGAGCGGACGCGGGCTGCCCGGCGCGGCGCCCGCAGGACCCCGGCGCCTACCCATGCCGAGGTGAGTCCGCGGGAGTCGCCGCCGCCGCCGTCCCGTCTTCGCCGCCGCCCGCGCGGCCCGCCGCCGGCCAGGATGCTGGAGGAAGCGGGCGAGGTGCTGGAGAATATGCTGAAGGCGTCGTGCCTGCCGCTCGGCTTCATCGTCTTCCTGCCCGCGGTGCTCCTGCTCGTGGCGCCGCCGCTGCCCGCCGCCGACGCGGAGTGGGAGTTACTGGGACCCTCAAGGCCTGAGACACAATTGGGTTCTTACGGTGGGCAGATTAGAAATATGAATTTAAGACACTCTATAAAATTGGAATTTCTGGTGAATAATTAGTAACTCTTGTTTACTATGAGTATGCTCCAAATATAAATGAGCCTAAGTATAAATAATATCATCAACACGGGCGCAGCGCCAGGCTGCAGACTACAAGTCCCACAATCCACTGCGGCAGCCCTCAGGGAACCTGTCCTGATCTATTGCGTCTCCTTTCATTCATTTATCCAAACATTATATAACCCACGCGCTGTGTGCCAGGCCTTGTGCTAAGCTCTGAGGACTACATCAGTGCGCAAAGAAGTCACACGTCCTTGTCCTCCTGCAGTTTAGCGTCTACATTCCTGGGGAGTTTAAAGTGATCGTTTCCCCCTTATTTCTGCCAGGAAGACTTCAGCTCCCATGACCCCTTGTGCTTGCTCAGTAGGACTACAAGTCCCAGGAGTCCTAGCGCACCAGGTCCACGCCCCCTCCCTGCTTTATTCCCAACTTTCTTCCGGGTCGCAAGGTCATGTCTTGCACACCCCGCTTCTTCCTTCCCTCCTCCCTGCCCTTCTCCCACAGAAAAGGCAGGGTTTCAGTCAGTCCCACAGCGGATAGTTTTGTTTAAGTCTCTGTGTTTCCTGATTTGGAGTTTATGTGGCGCTTTAGCCGGCTTGGGCCTACAACTCCCAGGTGGCTCCGCGAGCCGGGAAAGCCACAACTCCCAGGAGCCAGCGCGGCGGGCGGGCTGCCCTCGGCGCTGCCCGCAGGACCCCGGAGCGGACGCGGGCTGCCCGGCGCGGCGCCCGCAGGACCCCGGCGCCTACCCATGCCGAGGTGAGTCCGCGGGAGTCGCCGCCGCCGCCGTCCCGTCTTCGCCGCCGCCCCGCGCGGCCCCGCCGCCGGCCAGGATGCTGGAGGAAGCGGGCGAGGTGCTGGAGAATATGCTGAAGGCGTCGTGCCTGCCGCTCGGCTTCATCGTCTTCCTGCCCGCGGTGCTCCTGCTCGTGGCGCCGCCGCTGCCCGCCGCCGACGCGGCGCACGAGTTCACCGTGTACCGCATGCAGCAGTACGACCTGCAGGGGCAGCCCTACGGTGCGTGGACCCGGGCCGGCTCCCCCCGGGGCCGGCTCCCCCGGCGCGGCCTCCCCGCCGCTGACCTCTCCCGCCCGGCCTCCCTCCTCCCCGGGGCCCGGCCAGTGCCGGCCGGCGAGCCCCTTCCCCCCGTTCGGCTTCTGCGCCCCGGGCCCCGGGCCCTGCCTCTCCCACCCGCCCGGTAGGCGTCTCGCCCGCAGACCTCGCTTGGGCCGCTCGACCCCAACCGGAACCCCGGGCAAGTCCCAGCCTGGCTGCCTGGACCGACGCGAGGCCCCCGGCCCTCTCGGTCCGGCACCCCGGGGACCCACCGCGCTGGCGCCGCGGCCCTCTGGCCCCGGCTTGGACCAGGGCTCCCTGCTCCGGAAGGCAGGACTGCCTCCCAGCCTCAGGCCACACTGTCGCCGCGCCTGCTCTCCTGGGTCCCCCTGTCTCCTCATCCCCGGCGGGAGCGGAGCCCCCGCCTCGAGCCTCCTTGTTTGGAGTGGATCCTCGGGGCGCGCTCTGCCCGGCCCTTCAGCGCCCCGGGCGCTGTCTCCGGCGCTGGCAGCCTGTGTGATCCCCTTCGGGGCTGCAGAGCCCTGACCGCTGGCCCGGGCCAGGCTCCGCATCAAAGCCTGTCTCTCCCAGGCTCCGCTCCCGGTTCCCAGCTTATGAATCAGGTTCCTCCGAATTCCCCGGCCTCTGGACTCCCGAGACCCCGGGACCCCACGTCTTGCACCCCGTTTGGGAGCGTGCACACCCCGCAGCTTCTTGGAAGCCCCTTCCTGCTCCTTCTCCCCAGGATTTCAGGCCTCCGGGCCTGGATCTCGCCCTTTCACCTGTCAAAGTCCTGACCCCCGGCCCCAATCATTCTAAATTCCCTCCCTCTCTCCCCGGCCTTGCTGTAGCAGGTGTTCGAGAGCCTTCTGGCCTCTGGTCTGTTTCCCGGCCTGGGGTCTTTGGCCCCCACAAGTCGAGGCCCGTCCGTCCCGTGGGGCTCCCCTCCCGGGTCCCCCGGTGCCCTCGTCTCTGAGCCCTGGTCCTCTGGAACTGAGCTCTTCTGTCGGAGCACCAGGGCCCCTCGCCTCTGTCAGGTCCTCGGGGAGCCCCAGTGTCTGCAGGCTTCCCCCCAGCCACCCCCGCCCCCACGCCCAGTCACCTCGTTTCTGTTTCGGGTGGCGGTCAGCCCACGGGCTCTGGGGGATGACCGTGGGTGGTCGTGGCCTGCAGGCTCCTGGCATCGAGTGGGTCGGGCCAGGGTGCTGCCCACACCCCCAGGGCCCAGGACAGCCTCTCCCAGAGCACGATCTGGGCCCGACTGTCAGCCGTGCTAAAGTGGGAGCTCGGGGCGCGGTGCTGGCTGCAGACCCGGCTCCTGACCAGGGGGCGGAGGGCCGGAGCCCCTCGTGAGCACTGGGGGTCAGCGTCCCCCGGGTGAGGGTCTCGGACCCTGGCGTCGTGAGGGGTCTTCTGAGAGGGGGCGGAGGGGCGGCGTTGCCCCCCACCCCCCCCTTTCTGGCCCATCTTTGCGGGACACGGAGTGGGTTTCGCTGTGAGCTGCGGGGCCTGGCGGGCGCCCCGCTGTCCCTGCCGGTCCCCTGTCTCCTCATCCCCGGCGGGAGCCCCCGCCTCGAGCCTCCTTGTTTGGAGTGGATCCTCGGGGCGCGCTCTGCCCGGCCCTTCAGCGCCCCGGGCGCTGTCTCCGGCGCTGGCAGCCTGTGTGATCCCCTTCGGGGCTGCAGAGCCCTGACCGCTGGCCCGGGCCAGGCTCCGCATCAAAGCCTGTCTCTCCCAGGCTCCGCTCCCGGTTCCCAGCTTATGAATCAGGTTCCTCCGAATTCCCCGGCCTCTGGACTCCCGAGACCCCGGGACCCCACGTCTTGCACCCCGTTTGGGAGCGTGCACACCCCGCAGCTTCTTGGAAGCCCCTTCCTGCTCCTTCTCCCCAGGATTTCAGGCCTCCGGGCCTGGATCTCGCCCTTTCACCTGTCAAAGTCCTGACCCCCGGCCCCAATCATTCTAAATTCCCTCCCTCTCTCCCCGGCCTTGCTGTAGCAGGTGTTCGAGAGCCTTCTGGCCTCTGGTCTGTTTCCCGGCCTGGGGTCTTTGGCCCCCACAAGTCGAGGCCCGTCCGTCCCGTGGGGCTCCCCTCCCGGGTCCCCCGGTGCCCTCGTCTCTGAGCCCTGGTCCTCTGGAACTGAGCTCTTCTGTCGGAGCACCAGGGCCCCTCGCCTCTGTCAGGTCCTCGGGGAGCCCCAGTGTCTGCAGGCTTCCCCCCAGCCACCCCCGCCCCCACGCCCAGTCACCTCGTTTCTGTTTCGGGTGGCGGTCAGCCCACGGGCTCTGGGGGATGACCGTGGGTGGTCGTGGCCTGCAGGCTCCTGGCATCGAGTGGGTCGGGCCAGGGTGCTGCCCACACCCCCAGGGCCCAGGACAGCCTCTCCCAGAGCACGATCTGGGCCCGACTGTCAGCCGTGCTAAAGTGGGAGCTCGGGGCGCGGTGCTGGCTGCAGACCCGGCTCCTGACCAGGGGGCGGAGGGCCGGAGCCCCTCGTGAGCACTGGGGGTCAGCGTCCCCCGGGTGAGGGTCTCGGACCCTGGCGTCGTGAGGGGTCTTCTGAGAGGGGGCGGAGGGGCGGCGTTGCCCCCCACCCCCCCCTTTCTGGCCCATCTTTGCGGGACACGGAGTGGGTTTCGCTGTGAGCTGCGGGGCCTGGCGGGGCGCCCCCGCTGCCTGGGGCGGGGCTGGCCGGACCGCGGGGCCCCTCCCGCCGGCTCGGGGCTGATGGCAGTGTCTCGGGGTGCTCGCCCTTGCTCGGAGCCTCCTTTCCCAACTTCCGGTCCTCTTGAGAAACCGTCGCCGGGCTGCTGGCTCTCTGAGCCGGGGGTGAGCCTCGCCCCGGGGTGTGGCCTTTCCCCCAGGTGGACTCCGGCCCCCCGGCTGGCCGCTCGCGCCCGTCCCGCTGGGCTCCCCGCAGAAACGGCCCGGCAGGTGGGGCGGTGGGCACCCAGGCGGCCCGGGCCGGGCTTCTCCCGGTGGTGGTGAGGTTTTATCGGCACGCGGTGCCGCCCTGGGACCCGTGTCCCCGCCTGCAGAGCTGCCGCCTCCCCGGCCTGGGCCTCTCGTGGGCGCCCTCGGCTTTCCGCCCCGGCGCCCCCAGCCGAGGCAGGCTGTTCTCTGGGGGTGCTCGGCCCCGGGCGCCCGGCGGGGCTGGCGTCCACCTGCTCCGTCTCGTCCTCCTTCCCCTCTGGCCGCACCCCTGCCTCTGGAAAGTGGGTCACGGCAGGTTCTGCCGGCGGCCCGGTGTGTCCCCCGAGGCGACATCTAGCTGGCCCGGGAGGCCGCGGGCGCCTGGAGGCTGTGGCGGGACAGGTGGGGCGCGGGGGGCGGCCTCCCCTTGGGTCCCGGAGCGTCAAGGGCTCCTGGCGGGCTTCGCCTGCTCCCTTCCAGGCCCTGGGGGCTGCCAGTCGCCCGGGAGAGCCCTGCCCTTTCCCACCCCCAGCGCTGTCCCTCTGTGTCCTGGGCCGCCCTGGCTGTGGAAGGTGGGCCGGCGCTGGCGGGCGCCTCCTGACGGGCCCTGGGGCCCGGGCTTCTGTTCGGCCTGTCCTGGGCCTGCGGGGCCGGCGGGGCGGGCGGGGCTGGGCTCCCGGCCCTGAAGGAGGGCCCGGCTGGGAGGGCCACGGAGCAGGTGACCGCGCTGGTCGGTCGGGGTGAGGCCCCTCGGGAGGCGGACAAGGCTGTGCTAGAGCTGGGGGCGGGCGGCTGGCCTGGCGCAGGCAGGCCCCCCACCCAGGTCAGCCCGCGGGGCGTGGGGAGGCTTGAGGGGGCGGGGTGCAGCCTGGGGCCTCCTGTGGCTGGTGTCTGGGCCCTGGGGGGCACTGGGGCTGTGCCAGGCCTCCCCCAACAGCGTGGGCAGGCTGGGGGGCGGGGCGGGAGCCACGGGGAATCCAGTGGAGGCGGCTGGGGGAGCAGGACGCGCCGACTGGGCTCCAGGGCTCACGGGCCTGCCACCGGGGCGAGGCTGGGCACCCTGGCCGCCTCTGTCGCGGGGGCTGAGGGCCCCAGCCCCCGGCGCTGCTCCAGCGACACGCTGCCCCGCCCAGCGGGCCGCCCGCCCAGCGTCGCGGGGTGGCCGAGTGGACAGAGGCCCGTCACTGCCGGGGGAAGAGGTGGAGAGGGGGCTGTGGACCTGGTCTGGGAAGGTGCAGGCGGATGGGAGGCTGGCCCTGGGGAAGGGTCCTCGCCGGCTTCCTGCACGCCCCGTGGCCCTCGGGTGAGCCCCGGGGTCCGGCTGAGCGCCCCTCCCCGCAGGCACGCGGAACGCGGTGCTCAACACGGAGGCGCGCACCGTGGACGCGGCGGTGCTGAGCCGGCGCTGCGTGCTCATGCGGCTGCTGGACTTCTCCTACGAGCGCTACCAGCGCGCGCTGCGCCAGTCGGCCGGCGCCGTGGTCATCATCCTGCCGCGGGCCATGGCCGCGCTGCCGCAGGACGTCGTCCGGGTGAGGCCCGCCCCGCCCCGCCCCGCCCCGCCCGCCGCCCCGGCCCCGCGGGCGCCTGAACGCGGCCTCTCCCGCAGCAATTCATGGAGATCGAGCCCGAGATGCTCGCCATGGAGACCCTCGTGCCCGTCTACTTCGCCGTGGAGGACGACGCGCTGCTCTCCATCTACGAGCAGACGCAGGCCGCCTCCGCCTCGCAGGGCTCCGCCTCCGCCGCTGAAGGTGGGCCCGCGGGGCGCGCTGTGGGGCGTGGCGTCCGTCCGGTACTTAACCGTGGGGACACCAGGCCTGGGCGCCCCCGCGGAGGGGTCCCCGGATCCTGGGTCGAATCCGCGCCGCTGCCTGGGCAGGCGGCCCGGGAGGCCTTGCCGCGGTCCGTTTAGATGCGTAAAGAACAGAAAGAAGGATGAGACGGGGTGCGCTCGTGGGCGCTGCAGACAGGCCCCTGCCCCCCAGGGGAGTGGGCCCAGCTCTGGCCTCCATGGTTAGCAGGGGCCCTGATGGCCCCGCAGCGCCGAGCGGAGGCGCGTGCCGCCCGCCAGCCCGCGTGGGATCCGAGCGACTCTCCGCAGCCCCGGCCTGGACCCCAGGCTCTCCCGCGTGTCCGGCTGGCTGTCGCGTTGTGTTCTGGCCTGCGGGGTCGGACCCGCTTTGGCGTGGTTGAATGACTAGGGTCTGGGGTGGCGAGGAGGCCGGCTCCAGTCGGAACCGGGCCGCCGTGGGGCGGTGCTGAGCCGGCGCTGCGTGCTCATGCGGCTGCTGGACTTCTCCTACGAGCGCTACCAGCGCGCGCTGCGCCAGTCGGCCGGCGCCGTGGTCATCATCCTGCCGCGGGCCATGGCCGCGCTGCCGCAGGACGTCGTCCGGGTGAGGCCCGCCCGCCCGCCCGCCCGCCCGCCGCCCGGCCCGCGGCGCCTGAGCGCGCCTCTCCCGCAGCAATTCATGGAGATCGAGCCGAGATGCTCGCCATGGAGACCCTCGTGCCCGTCTACCGCCGTGGAGGGCGGCGCTGCTCTCCATCTACGAGCAGGCGCGGGCCGCCTCCGCCTCGCAGGGCTCCGCCTCCGCCGCTGAAGGGGGGCCCCAGGGGGGCGCGCTGTGGGGCGTGGCGTCCGTCCGGTACTTAACCGTGGGGACACCAGGCCTGGGCGCCCCCGCGGAGGGGTCCCCGGATCCTGGGTCGAATCCGCGCCGCTGCCTGGGCAGGCGGCCCGGGAGGCCTTGCCGCGGTCCGTTTAGATGCGTAAAGAACAGAAAGAAGGATGAGACGGGGTGCGCTCGTGGGCGCTGCAGACAGGCCCCTGCCCCCCAGGGGAGTGGGCCCAGCTCTGGCCTCCATGGTTAGCAGGGGCCCTGATGGCCCCGCAGCGCCGAGCGGAGGCGCGTGCCGCCCGCCAGCCCGCGTGGGATCCGAGCGACTCTCCGCAGCCCCGGCCTGGACCCCAGGCTCTCCCGCGTGTCCGGCTGGCTGTCGCGTTGTGTTCTGGCCTGCGGGGTCGGACCCGCTTTGGCGTGGTTGAATGACTAGGGTCTGGGGTGGCGAGGAGGCCGGCTCCAGTCGGAACCGGGCCGCCGTGGGGCGCGGGCTGACCGCCCTGGCCTGCCCCCAGTGCTGCTCCACACCGCCACCGCCAACGGCTTCCAGATGGTCACCAGCGGCGTCCAGAGCAAGGCCGTGAGCGACTGGCTCATCACCAGCGTGGAGGTGAGCGCCCGCTCCTCGCCCCGTCCCCGCTGGCGGGGCCTCTGCGTGCGCCCCGGGCCAGCCGCTCCGTGGTGGGCGGGGCCCCTCGGCACCTCTGGCCTCGGTCGGGGGACACTGGCCGAGCCCGGAGAGCGCGGGGCTCTGGGCAGTCGAGGGAGGAAGACGCCAGAGGCCCCTCTGCCACCAGGCCGGCGCGCGGCCAGGCCCACGGGGGCCCGCGGCGTCGCGGGCAGAGCCGAGAGCCCCGCCTCCCGGGGCGCGGCCGAGCCCTCCAGCCCGCGGGGCCTTCGCCTGTCCCTGCAGGGCCGGCTGACCGGGCTGGGCGGGGAGGACCTGCCCACGATCGTCCTCGTGGCTCACTACGACGCCTTCGGGGTGGCCCCGGTATGTCCACGGGGCTCTGGCTGCGGGGGCGGGGAGGGCGGCCAGCGGGGCGGGCGGGGTTCAGGCGGGCGGCGCTGGCCAGGACGCGGGGCCAGCGCATGTCGCCTCCCGCAGTGGCTCTCGCACGGCGCCGACTCCAACGGCAGCGGCATCTCGGTGCTCCTGGAGCTCGCCCGCCTCTTCTCCAGGCTCTACACCTACAAGCGCACCCACGCGCGTGGCGCCGGGCGGGCGGGCGGGCGGGCGGGCGGGCGGGCGGGCGGGCCCCACCCTGTGGCGTCGAGCCCCGCCCCCCGCGCCCCGGGCAGCCGCCCCTCAGTTGAGCGTCTCCCTGCCTCGCTGCTGGACAGCGCGGCCACTCGTCGGGGCCCTGGTGCGCGCAGCACGGGGCCCCCAGGCCGCAGGAGCCCCTGCACGCGCCAGGGCCCACGCGCGCACGCAGGCGGCTTGCGAGGCGCGATGCTCTGTTCCGGGGTGCGAGATCGAGGGGACGGCAGGGCCCGCGGAGGACCGCCGCGGTTATGGCGGGGTGCATGTGGCTGGGGCGGGCCCCCGCCGCCCCCGGCTTCAGGTGATGCGCTGCCGCCGCTTCCTGCTTCCCAGCCCGTCCACCGGTCTCCTGGCTGGGAGCTCGGCCCGGCCTCTCGGCCCGGGGACCCGCGTGGCGGGCGTCTGTGGCTGGCGAGGGAGGAAGACGCCAGAGGCCCGTCTGCCACCAGGCCGGTGCGCGGCCAGGCCCACGGGGGCCCGCGGCGTCGCGGGCAGAGCCGAGAGCCCCGCCTCCCGGGGCGCGGCCGAGCCCTCCAGCCCGCGGGGCCTTCGCCTGTCCCTGCAGGGCCGGCTGACCGGGCTGGGCGGGGAGGACCTGCCCACGATCGTCCTCGTGGCTCACTACGACGCCTTCGGGGTGGCCCCGGTATGTCCACGGGGCTCTGGCTGCGGGGGCGGGGCGGGGGAGGGGGCGGCCAGCGGGGCGGGCGGGGTTCAGGCGGGCGGCGCTGGCCAGGACGCGGGGCCAGCGCATGTCGCCTCCCGCAGTGGCTCTCGCACGGCGCCGACTCCAACGGCAGCGGCATCTCGGTGCTCCTGGAGCTCGCCCGCCTCTTCTCCAGGCTCTCCACCTCCCAGCGCACCCACGCCGCGTGAGCGCCGGGGCGGGGCGGGGCGGGGCGGGGCGGGCCCACCCTGTGGCGTCGAGCCCCGCCCCCCGCGCCCCGGGCAGCCGCCCCTCAGTTGAGCGTCTCCCTGCCTCGCTGCTGGACAGCGCGGCCACTCGTCGGGGCCCTGGTGCGCGCAGCACGGGGCCCCCAGGCCGCAGGAGCCCCTGCACGCGCCAGGGCCCACGCGCGCACGCAGGCGGCTTGCGAGGCGCGATGCTCTGTTCCGGGGTGCGAGATCGAGGGGACGGCAGGGCCCGCGGAGGACCGCCGCGGTTATGGCGGGGTGCATGTGGCTGGGGCGGGCCCCCGCCGCTCCCGGCTTCAGGTGATGCGCTGCCGCCGCTTCCTGCTTCCCAGCCCGTCCACCGGTCTCCTGGCTGGGAGCTCGGCCCGGCCTCTCGGCCCGGGGACCCGCGTGGCCGGGGACGTCTGTGGCTGGCGGGACTGGGGTGCCCGGCCTCCAGCAGGGCCAAGGCTTCGTGTGAGGGGAGGCCGGCCCCCTCCTCGGGCCTGGGCTCCCCTTCACCGCCGGGCCCCTCCTCCCCGCCAGGTACAACCTGCTGTTCTTTGCTTCCGGCGGAGGGAAGTTCAACTACCAGGGCTCCAAGCGCTGGCTGGAGGACAACCTGGACCACACAGGTGCGCGCGCCGCGGCCGGGGGCGGGGGCGGGGGCGGGCCCCGGGGCGTCTGCCGCGTCCTGCCCACCGGCCCTCCCGCCTGCAGACTCCAGCCTGCTCCAGGACAACGTGGCCTTCGTCCTCTGCCTGGACACCGTGGGCCGTGGCGATAGCCTCCACCTGCACGTGTCCAAGCCGCCCCGGGAGGGCACCTTGCAGCACGCCTTCCTGCGGGAGCTCGAGACGGTGGGCGCCCCCTGAGCACCGGCGGGCGGGCTTTCTGCCTGGGTTCCACAAGTGGGAGCTTTGGGAGGGTCTGGGCGTGGCGCGGCCCGGGCGGAGACTGATGCCCTCCCCTGCAGGTGGCCGCCCACCAGTTCCCCGAGGTGCGCTTCTCCATGGTGCACAAGAAGATCAACCTGGCCGAGGACATCCTGGCCTGGGAGCACGAGCGCTTCGCCATCCGCCGGCTGCCCGCCTTCACGCTGTCCCACCTGGAGAGCCACCGCGACGGCCAGCGCAGCAGCATCATGGATGTGAGGTAGGGCCGCACGCCCATCGGAGCGTCCAGGCGGGGGGCACCCAGCGGGCTTCCTGGAGGCGGTGGCGCTGAGATCGAGGCGCACGAGCCGGAAGGGAGGGGAGAGCTGGGGTGGGGCTGGGAGAGCCAGCCACCCGCCGCCCCCTCCAGCCTCCTTGGGTCCTGTGTGGCCGCGGCCCTCGCTGACCCAGGGTTGGTGGCCTCACTGCCCTCCCGCTGCTGCTGGCTGTGGCCTCTCCCGTGGCTGGGCCCAGGCTCCCCTCTTCAGGAGGACAGAGCCGTGGACTCCGGGCCCCTGCTCCACCGAGCCCTCGGGGCAGCCGGGCTGGTCTGCGGGCTCCCCACCGCCCGCTCAGTTCCGTTCCCGGCGAGGGCGGACGTGGGCGTGGGGACGGGACCCCTCACCGGGCGGTGCCTCCGCTCCGCGCTCGGCAGCCGGCGAGGCAGGTGGCCTGACCCCGGCCCGCAGGAGCTCAGGGCTCGCGGCTGCCGGCCGCTGGGCCACGTGCGTCCTCGGGGCTCAGGCCCGCCCCGGCGCAGGGAGGTGCCCGCCGGGCACTGGGTGACGGCCGCCCGTTCCAAACACGTATGTTTCTAACGCCTGCCCTCGAAGGTCCCGGGTCGACTCCAGGACCCTGACCCGGAACACTCGGCTCGTCGCGGAGGCCCTGACCCGACTCATCTACAACCTGACGGAGAAGGTGAGCCCCCCGCCGCGCCCCCACCCCGCCCGGCCGCATTGGGCCTGGCCTCAGCCGGTCTCTCCCCGCAGGGCGCGCCCCCGGACGTGCCGGTCTTCACGGAGCAGATGGTAACGGGCCGGCCGGCGGGCGGGCGGGCGGGGCGGGGGGCGGCGTCCCGTGACCACGGCCGCGTCCCCGCAGCAGATCCAGCAGGAGCAGCTGGACTCGGTGATGGACTGGCTGACCACCCAGCCGCGGGCCGCCCAGCTGGTGGACAAGGACGGCCCCTTCCTCAGCACGCTGGAGCACTACCTCAGCCGCTACCTGAAGGAGGTCAAGCCGCACCACGTCAAGGCGGACAAGCGGTGAGCCGCCCCCCGCCGCGGCGGCCTCGGGGTCTCCCGCCCAGGGCCGGGCCATGCGGGCCGTGCAACGGCTGCGGGAGCAGGGCTGGCGCCCCGGCTGCCTCGGCTCCCAGCGGCCGGCGCTGCCCGGCCGAGGGGACCCCTGCGGCCCCGCGTTTATCCGCCAGCCCCACGGCCTGGCCCCTCTGATCCTCCCGGTCTCGGGCGGCCCGTGCCCGGCCCTCCTGCCCGGAGGCCACGCCGGCCGCCTGGGGTCCGTGCTCCCGAGCGCCCCGGGCGGCGGGGCTGCGCGAGGGCTGGGCGGGGGCGTCCCGGGTCCTCAGGCAGGAGACGCCCCTCCTCCGCAGGCCGCTCCGTGCCGCCCGCCCGCCCCCACCTTCCTCCCCGCTCGCGGCCCGTGGGGGCCGAGCTCTTGAACGGAGGAAGAAACCGGGGCTCGCAGTGGACCCTCGGCTGTGGCCCTGGGGCTTTCGAGTCCTCGGCTGTGGTCGTCCTCCCTCCGTAGAAACGCCTCCCAGACCGGAGAGCCCGTTACCTCAGGGCCTCCTCAGAGTCGTTGGCCCAGAGCCACCCGTTCGGAGTGAAGGACGTCCGTCCTTAGGGTGGGCGGCGGCGGCCCCCTGCGGACACGCGCTCCCCGCCCAGGCGCCGGGGCTGGCGGGCCCCGGTGGCTCCAGAGCTGGGCCGAGCCCGCTGAGCACCCCCTCTCTCGCCAGGGACCCCGAGTTCGTCTTTTACGACCAGCTGAAGCAGGTGATGAACGCCTACCGGTGAGCGCCCCGGGCTCCTGCCCAGGGGAGGGGTCCTCGGGACAGCGGGCTCCCGCCGGTGACCGCCTGCCGCCCTCCCCTCCCCAGGGTCAAGCCGGCCATCTTCGACCTGCTGCTGGCCGTGTGCATCGGCGCCTACCTCGGGATGGCCTACGCGGCCGTCCAGGTGAGCAGGGGCTGCGGGCGGGCGGGGGAGCCCCCGGGGAAGCCCCCGCCTCACTGGCGCCCTCTGCCCCCAGCACTTCCACCTCCTGTACAGAACAGTCCAGAGGCTGCTGAAGGCCAAGACGCAGTGACCGGCCGCCCCGCCTCGCGGAGGGCAGGGCCTCCCCTTGGCGGCGGAAACCGCGAATTCCAGGGCTTCCCGTGTCGTTCTGTAGGACGCGGGGCTTCGTTCTCTCTGTGCTTCGCGCGTGCCCGGAGGGGCGCGGGGGGCGGTCTGGGGCCCGGCCACAGACTCGGGACGGACGCGTGGACAAGCCCCTGCCCCGGCACCCGCCCACGGGCCTGGGGCGTGGAAGCCAAGCAGGGGAAGCGGACACGAGCCCGGGCCGCGTCCCCACCTGTGACGCGGGCCGGGGCCCCGGCTGGGCCGCCCCCACCGCTGGCCCGGCGCCGCCTGACCTCCAGGCGTCCTCAGCCCCGCCCCGCGCCCAGCCATTCCCCGGCCGGAGCGGCTGCTGTGGCCTCTGGCTTCCGCCCCGCCCGCCGTCCCGCGCCCCGGCCGCCGAGGGGAGCCAGGCCGGCCCTGGGACGCGGCTCCCGGAAGCTCCCCGGCAGCTGGTGTCCTGACGGCTGGCGAGCCTCCCCCGGGCCTCGTGCTGCTCACCCCGCCGCTGGGGCCGCCGCGCCCCTCCCCTCTGCCCCGCGCGCCCGGGAGCCCTGGCCGCCCCGTCCTCGGGGCTCCTTGCCCAGCCTGGCCCCGCAGCGCCCGGGCAGAGGCGGCCCTCGCTCCCCTCCCCTCTGCGCCCGCCCCGTCGAGGAGGGGTTTGGGCTCCTAGGGAGTGCCCGCCCCACACCCCAGAAGGCCCCCGAGGGGCAGCCCTCCTGGGGCCTGTGGGGCCTGAGCCACTGGGCAGGGGGAGCCAGGCGGGAGCGACCTCAGGGAGACCCGGGCCCACCCATTCGTTAGCAATACAGAGAGCCGCCCATCCAGGGCTGCGGTCAGGGTCCGGGAAGAGAGCCCCCGGGGCCTCCTGGCCAGCGGGGAGGGCTTGCCCGGCCTCCGACTCAGAGGGGCCTCCTCCCGAAGCCGCCGCTGCCCGCTGGAGGGGACGGGTGGCCATCGGGCAGGCCCAGGAGGGGCAGGCGCGGGGCTGCGGGTCTTCCACCTGGCCCCGCCCTGCCTGGTGGCCGGTCAGCCCCTGACTGTGGGCCCAGTGCCCGGCCCCGCTCTGGGGTGGCCGCAGGGCCGGCGGCCACCCTCGCCCACGTGTGAGTGTGTGAGCTGGGCACAGGCTAGGGGCGGGTGCCAAGCGAACGTCCTTCCCTCCCGCGCGTGGTCAGGGCCACCAGTGGAGCACGGCCCGACGATGAGAAATAAAGCCATAAGGAGCCACCGCCCGGCGTGTGCTGTCGGGGCCTCGGGTCCGCTCGACGCCGTGGACGCCGTGGGCCTCCCCCGGGGCGGGCCTGGCGCCTGTGTGAGGGGCGGGGTCGGCGTCCCTCCCGCCCCTGGCTGGAGCGCCCCCGCCTCGTGGCACCCTGGGGGCCGGCCAGCTCTGGGCAGACAGGCGGGGGCGTTCATTTCCTGGGGGGCCTGCCGTGCCGCGGCAGGGGTCGTCCCCTCCCTGTGCCGGGGCCCCGAGGGCTGGGTCCCGTGGGTGCCCGGCTCCCGGCCTCCGTGTCGCGTGGCCGTGTCCTCGTCTCCCGTGAGGACGGTCCTGCCCCAGCCTGCTCGCCGGCTCAGCCCCCGCCAGCGCCCTGCGTCCCCGTGAGGACGCGTTCGGAAGTGCGCGTGGCTGTGAACTGGCAAGGACGCCACGCAGCCCGATGCGGGGGTGGGCGGCAGCCGTGTGAGGGGTGAGCCCCTGGACTGGGGAGGCCCCGGCCAGGCCTCCGTGCCCGGTGCCGATGCACTGGGGCTCCAGCGTCGGCCCCTGCTCTGAGCCTGGGGGCTCCCAGGGGTCTGCCTGCTTCCTGGGCCCCACTGGGGGGACCCCTGATCCGGGGCCGTCCACCCCGTTCTCAGCCATTCCGCACATGCTGGCTGCGTGCTGTGCGTCCAGGGCTTGGGTTCGGGGGGCAGAGAGGACGCGGTGCGGGGCTGTGTGTGTGGGGGGAGGGGACGCCTGGCGGAGACGGGCGGTGCGGGGGAGGGTGACTAGGACGCGGCGGCTTCCAGGGGGCCAGGGAGGTGGGCTGCGAGGTCCTGACCCCGAGAGGTGGGAGCCGCGGGCGGAGGGGCCGGGCAGAGGCGCTCGCGGGCGCCCTCTGGGGGCAGCTCTGGGCGGGCGGGCGGTCCGGAGCAGCTGCGGGGGCGCAAGACGGGAGGTGGGGGCCGGGTTCCCGGGACCGGAGGAGGGGCTCGAAGGCCGGCTGGGCCGCGTGTTCCTGACCGCAGGGCTGCCCAGGGCTCCACACTGACTGTCATCCTCAGGGGCAGGGTCGCGGCCGCCTCTTCTCAGACCCCCATGTGCCCCCCACACCCTCTGGCCCCAGCTCGGACTCCCCACGTTTCGGGGCCGGCCCCGCTCCTTTCAGCACAGGCCGAGAGCTTCCCCTCGCTCCTCCACGAGCCTTCCACATAACCCCAAACACGGAAGCCACAGCGAGGCTGGCAGGCAGACACGGGTGTGCTGGCGTCTCCCCGTCGTGTCCTCCGGCATCTGTGGGTGTGTGCACGTGGACGGACCCGAAGTCACATTCTGGAGGGGAGACCCACACGTGGACAGTGTTTCTCCCCGTAGGCACACCAGGCAGGCGGTGAGCAGTGCCCACGTGTGCCCGCACGTCCATCGTCCCGTGGAAGGGTGGCAGGAAGGACTAAGTCGTGCGGGCGTCCGGGCAGAGGGCCCAGCCTGTGCAGAGGCCCTGGGGCAGGACCAGGCCTGGCGAGGCGGGCGTCCGTGGGCGTGGGGCAGCGATGGCGGGGAGAGAGGCGGGGGTGGGGCGCACGAGGGCCCCGGGGCGGTGCTGGGCTTTTGCTTTCTGTGCTCAGTGCCCGGAGAGGTGGGCAGAGGAGAGGCGATCCCTGACTCCCGCAGGACAGGGCGAAGAAGACCCCAGTCCGTGGGCTCCCTCAGTGCCGGTGAGCAGGACCCCAGGCCCCCATCAGCTCCGGGCAGCCACAAAGGATGTGGGCCAAGGGGCCGCCCCCTCCTGGGACCCCATGGGGTGACTTCGTCAGCTCCGACCCCTTCTCGGCGTCTGTTTTAAGGCTACAGGAGGAGTGTCCCGTGACACCACCGCGGTCTCCCCGCTTCTGCCCAGAGGCGCGCCCACTGTAACGTGCTCGTTCTTTCACGCGTGTCTGCGCGCACGCGTGTGGCTTCGCTCTTGCTCAGTCACGGCCCGTGGACGGCAGCCCGCCCGCCGCCGCCTCCCGGGTGTGCCGCGGTGCCGTCTTGCCCGCGCGCCCGCTGCCGCCCCGCCGCCCGTGCCCGCGGGCTCTCCCAGCCTCGAGGCCCGTCCGGGGAGCAGCGCTCCGCCTCAGGTGGCCAGCGGTGGCCGCCAGCGTCCGCCCCTCCAGCGAACGTTCGGTTGATGTCCTTAGGCTGCAGTGGCCGTCTTGCTGCGCGAGGGACTCCGGCGTCCCCATCGCCACGCGTCGAACGCGGCAGCTCTCGGCCGCCCGGCCTTCCCGCTGGCCCGGCTCTCCCGTCCGGGCGTGACGACGCGGCAGCCGCACTGTGGCTCCGCGGCCTCTGTTGGCCGAGCGGGGTCTCGGCTTCCGAACCCGCCGTCTGGGTGGGGCCCGGCCTGCCTTCCGAGGGGCGCGTCCTGCTTGGGCCGGCGCCCGGGCTGGGCTCTGCTTGTGGGCGGGGCGCCGTCCGTCCTCTCGCGGCCACTCCGCGCCGGCCTCGCACGCGCCTCGCTCCTCCCGCTGCCCTGCGCCCAGCGCGGCCGCCGGCGCCCCGCGACGTGTCCCCCTCGCAGGCCTTCTCAGGAGCCGCTCGGAGGGCGTGTGGTTCACCAGGTGCCAGGGGACCGTCGTCTGGGCCGCGTCCGGCCCGCGGCCCGTCTTCGTAAGAGAAGCCTTCCTGCTCACGGCCACGTCACCCGCCTGGCTCTGACCGCCTCAGCGGCTTTCCGGCTGCCGGGCCCACAAACCCCCAAGCGCTTACCCTCCCAGCCCTCTCCGGAGACGTCCAGGGCCCCCGGTCTGCCCGTTCTCGTCGTGGGAAGCCCCCGGCCTACCCCGGCGAGCGGCCGCGCGGTCCTTCTGCAGGGACCCACGTCCTGGGCTTCCTTTGGCGTGTCAGCCTGAGCTCGGGGGCGCCGCCTCGTGGCCCTGCGGCCGCGTCCGGGGAGAGGGGCGGGCAGTGAGGGGCGGGCCCGGTGAGAGGTCTTTCCCCTCCCTGGGGCCCCGTGGTGAGGGCCCGGGAGGATCCGGGGTCCCCGGAGGAAGGCGACGCGCAGTCCCGTCCCAGCAGAGGGCAGGCGGTGGGGCCGGGGCGGGGCGCGCTGAGGGCCGGCGGCCTGGCTGCTTCACGTCCTCGGGTGAAGGCGGGAGGCCCCCGGGGCGGGTGTGGCTGCGGCTGGTGCTCCCGGGGGACACGTTCCTGAGCCCTAAGACCCGTAGGATGGGGACACCTCAACCTCTGGGGTCCGTCGGAGGAGGCGCCCACAGCCTGTGCAGGGAGGGTCTGGGGCACCGAAGGGGCGGGGCCAGAGGACGCCAGGGCCCCAGGGGCAGGGTGACCTTCGCCTGGAAAGACAGCTGGCCGGCCGGGCAGCGACCCCTGGCGCTGATGCTCCGGGCGGGCCCCCCGCCCCACGGGCCGGCCCTCCCACCTCCGCCAGACGACCCCCCACGCCAGAGCGGGGGACACGGCCAGAACCCAGAAAGGAGACGTCCCGCCACGGGCTCACCCTCGTCATGCCCGCGGCCTGTGAACGCGGCGGCTTGCCGGTCACGTCCAGACGGGCAGCACACGTGCCGGCCCACGCCTCTGCTGTGCCTCACCTGCTGAGAAACAGAGCCCCTGGCCCGCCCTGGACCCGCGGGATTTGGGGGTCTGCATTTTTAGCAGGAGACCCAGCTGGTCTCGTGCTCCTCAGAGGGTCCACCGGCACTCTGCCCCAGCCCGATCCCAGGTCGGCCCCTCTGCCCAGGTCAGCGCCTGACCCGTCCACATCAGCCGTTCTCTCCTGGGACCCTGGGTCACATCTGGGGACATCTGGCACGACGGAGGGGGTGCTCTCGGCCCCACGTGGGTGGGGCAGGAAAGCGGCTCACCCCCCCCACACACACACAATGACCTGGTCCCAACTGTAGAGAGTTTTCCTTTAAGATAAATTAAGTTTGCGTAATTAGTTTGAAACTGTGCAAAGGTCCTGGGGCAGGTGTTCGATGCCAGAGCCAGAGAGCCCGTCAGCCTGAGCTCGGGCGCCGCCTCGTGGCCCTGCGGCGCGTCCGGGGAGAGGGGCGGGCAGTGAGGGGCGGGCCCGGTGAGAGGTCTTTCCCCTCCCTGGGGCCCCGTGGTGAGGGCCCGGGAGGATCCGGGGTCCCCGGAGGAAGGCGACGCGCAGTCCCGTCCCAGCAGAGGGCAGGCGGTGGGGCCGGGGCGGGGCGCGCTGAGGGCCGGCGGCCTGGCTGCTTCACGTCCTCGGGTGAAGGCGGGAGGCCCCCGGGGCGGGTGTGGCTGCGGCTGGTGCTCCCGGGGGACACGTTCCTGAGCCCTAAGACCCGTAGGATGGGGACACCTCAACCTCTGGGGTCCGTCGGAGGAGGCGCCCACAGCCTGTGCAGGGAGGGTCTGGGGCACCGAAGGGGCGGGGCCAGAGGACGCCAGGGCCCCAGGGGCAGGGTGACCTTCGCCTGGAAAGACAGCTGGCCGGCCGGGCAGCGACCCCTGGCGCTGGTGCTCCGGGCGGGCCCCCCGCCCCACGGGCCGGCCCTCCCACCTCCGCCAGACGACCCCCCACGCCAGAGCGGGGGACACGGCCAGAACCCGGAAAGGAGACGTCCCGCCACGGGCTCACCCTCGTCATGCCCACAGCCTGTGAACGCGGCGGCTTGCCGGTCACGTCCAGACGGGCAGCACGCGTGCCAGCCCACGCCTCTGCTGTGCCTCACCTGCTGAGAAACAGAGCCCCTGGCCCGCCCTGGACCCGCGGGATTTGGGGGTCTGCATTTTTAGCAGGAGACCCAGCTGGTCTCGTGCTCCTCAGAGGGTCCACCGGCACTCTGCCCCAGCCCGATCCCAGGTCGGCCCCTCTGCCCAGGTCAGCGCCTGACCCGTCCACATCAGCCGTTCTCTCCTGGGACCCTGGGTCACATCTGGGGACATCTGGCACGACGGAGGGGGTGCTCTTGGCCCCACGTGGGTGGGGCAGGAAAGCGGCTCACCCCCCCCACACACACACAATGACCTGGTCCCAACTGTAGAGAGTTTTCCTTTAAGATAAATTAAGTTTGCGTAATTAGTTTGAAACTGTGCAAAGGTCCTGGGGCAGGTGTTCGATGCCAGAACCAGAGAGCCCGTCAGCCTGGCCAGAAGCACCTCGGCCCTGGATTCCGCATCAGGGCTCTGGGCCCGCGCTCTCTGCCTTTTAAGTAAAAACCAGACTGCGGACCTCCTGCCGGGATGTGACCAGGTTTCCTCCGCAGATAAGAAAGTCAGCGTCGGCCTCGAGGCCTCTAGGTGCCTTCAGGCGTATGTCCCGGCTTTCTCTGCCGTGAGCTGTTTCCTGATACGGCTGATGGGTGTCAGGGGTCAGCCCCAGGGGTGGCGACTGTCCGGGAGGTGGGTGCCAATGGCAAACAATCCAGGCGAGGGCTTCCCTGGTGGTCCAGTGGGTAGAGTCCGCCTTGCAGTGCAAGGGGTGCCAGTTCGATCCCGGGAAGATCCCACGTGCCGCGGAACGGCTGGACCGGTGTGTCCAATGACCAAGCCAGAACTCTGCAGCGAGAGAGGCCACTGCGAGGGGAGGCCCACTCAGGCCAAAGAATAAAAAGATGGATGAAAATAAATATAAATAAAAGAGGCACGACGGGGAAAAAGAAAAAAAAAGAAGAAGAAGAATCCAGGTGACGTGGGTTTGATCCCTGGGTCAGGAAGCTCCCCTGGAGAAGGCGAAGGCAACGTGCTCTGGCGTTCTCGCCTGCAGAGTCCCACAGACAGAGGAGCCGGGCACCTGCCAGTGCAGCCCGTGCGGGCACTGGGAGTCGAACACGATGGAGCGCGCACACAGCGGCTGGATTTCAGCTCCCGGAGGTCAGACGCAAGCTCGAGTGGGCTCCGCCCCGCCTCCCCCCGCCAGAGGGAGAGACAGGCTGAGGAAAATGCCTCTTTGCCTCTCGGGAGAGCCGGCGAGATTTTATTTTTATTCTTTTAAATGACTCTTCCGGCACATCAGAGGGCACAGGGCTCCAGCATCCTGTCTCCATGGAGACGGAGCCTGTCTCCAGCCCAGCCCCACCCGCCCAGCCCGGGGCTGAGCCAAGAACCAGGAGCGGGGCAGGGCCAGGGCGTGAGGTGCTCTGGGAAGATTTTGGACCCCCGCCTGCTCCTCCCCTGTCCCGACATCCTGCCCCTGCTTCGGGGAGGCTGCTGGTCTTGCTCCGGGCAGCAGCCATTTGTTGAACGCTAACAGTGCCCCGGCGCGGAGCCCCATCTGTTAGCGTAACCGAGCCCACGCCAGGGGCTTCACCCTCTTTGGTCCTCGCTTGGCAAACAAGGAAACTCACTGGCGGTCAGAAGCCTGGAGAAGATGGTACGGGACCGTGGGAAGCACGTGGGCTCCGGCTGGCAGGGTTCGGATCCTAGCAGGCTCACTGTGTGATCTTGCCCAAGTGATTCGATCTCTCTGGACCTCAGTTTCCCCCTCTGTAAAGTGGGTATAGGAACAGGGCCCACCTTTAAGCTTACTATAAGGGTGAGCACGCCTGAGGAGCAAAGTTTAAAGAGAGAGAAGATAAAAAAAATATTTTAATGCTGTAATTTTCAAAAGCTAAAAATAATGCAGAAAACAATCCATGGTGAGCAAAAGGTCAACGTTTTGAATAGAATCAGAATGGCTGACTTTCTCCCTTTGGTTCAGCACAGCACTGTGACCGATCCTGTTTTTGTTTTAAAATAAAAGCAAAATAGGGGGCTTCCCTAGTGGCTCAGTGGTGAAGAGCTTGCCTGCCAATGCAGGAGGCACGGGTTCGATCCCTGATCCGGGAGGATCCCACAGGCTGCGGAGTAACTGAGCCCGTGAGCCACAGCTATGGAGCCCGTGCTCTAGAGCCTCGGAGCTGCAACAATGGAGCCCATGGGCCACAACGACTGTCCCCGAGCCCAAGTTCCACAACAAGAAAAGTCAGTGCAACAAGAAGCCTGCTCGCTTCAACTAGAGAGGAGCCCCCACTCCCTGCAACTAGAGAAGAGCCTGCGGCAGCCGTGAACACCCTGGTGGTCCAGTGGTTAAGACTCCATGCTTCCACTGCAGGGGAATGGGTTCAATCCCTAGTCAGGGGATTAAGATCCCACATGCCACGTGACCAAAAAATAAATTGTTAAAAAAAACCTTCATTAACACACACAAAAAGAAAATAAATTTAAAATAAAGTCAGAGTTACTAGACTGCCCCCTGTTGGCTGTGTTGCTTTTTCCCTTCAGCTCTTGAGGACCCCAGGTCCTCTGGCCGTGCCTCAGGGCCTTTGCACCTGCCTTTTCATTCTCAGCGAATAGGCCATCCTCTCCAAGCCTTCCTTGAGTTTGCTGCCTACAGCTCCACTTCTGTTTCCTCCGTTGCCTCGATCACCATTGCCAGTGTCTGGTTGGGGACGTCCCTGGTGGTCCGGTGGTTAGGACGCTGCAGAGGGCCCAGGCTGGATCCCACGTGCCTTGTGGCGTGACCAGTAATAATAAAGCATCCGGTTTATTGGTCTGTCCGCGTCCCGGGCACTGTGCTGTGGACGGAGACAGGGACTCAGCACAGAGTCCGGTGTCTGGAGAGAGAGCGACGGGGTTTATCAATAAACAAGGAAACATGGAGTATATTAGAATTAAGTTAAGTAAATTAGCAAGAGTATAAACGCTACGGAAGAAGGAGGCCTGAGGAAGGAAGTGACCGTGGCGGCTGCGTGGGTTCAGAGCGGGCGGACACCGAGAGTGACAGGAGATGGATAGAGTGGACCGTCCACCACCAGGGAGCGCGTCCAGGGGCCGACTGCGAGAAGAGCCTGGGCGCACCGTGCCTGGGGAGCTGGGGGAGCAGCGGACGAGCAAAGAGGAGAGCGGGGAGGGCAGGGCTGCAGGAAACACTCGGGCTTTCGCTCTGGGACATCTCTGGAGATCTTTTTTTGTTTTAATTGAAGGCTTGCTGATTTACAATGTATGAGTTTCAGGTGTGCAGCAACGTGACTGTGTGTGTGAGTGTCGTCATCTTCAAATTCTTTTCCATTATAAATTGTTACAGGCCATTGAACTGAATACACTTCCCTGTGCTATGCAGTAGGTCCTTGCTGTTTATCTTCTGTGTATGGTACCGTGTATCTGTTAATCCCAAACTGCCAATTTATGGGGCTCCCCTGGTGGTCCAGTGGGTAAGGACACCGCCTGGCAGTGCAGGGGGCGCCGGTTCGATCCCTGGCCTGGGAGGATCCCACGTGCCGCGGAGCGGCTGGACCCATGTGTCCAACGACCGAGCTGGAGCTCTGGAGCGCGTATGCCCAGGGCCGGTGCTCTGCAACGAGAGAGGCCACACGGGCCAAGGAACAAAGATAAACAGATGAAAGACCAGTAGAAGTGGGCAAAAATAAATAAACCTAAATAAATTGTGATGAACTCCCAATGTACAGGTTCCCCTTTTCCCTTTGGTAACCATAAATTTGTTTCCTGAGTCTATTTGTTTTGTGAATAAGTGCATTTGTCTGATTCTGTTTTGATTCCGCATACAAGTGATACCGTATGACATTTGTTTTTCTCCGCCCAACTCACTCAGTATGAGAGCCTCTAGGTCCATCCGTGTGGCCGCAGGTGGCATTAGTTCTTTCCTGTCTTCGTCTGGGGCCTGTCCTGTTACACATGCGCATACGCAGCGCATCTTCATCCATTCAGCTGCGGAGGGCCGCGTCCGCTGCGTCGGCGTCCTGGGTCTCGTAAGCAACGCTGCCCGGAGCATCGAGGAGCAAGCTTTCTCCAGGCTGTAGGGCCCAAGAGCGGGCTTGCTGGACCTGCGGTGGCTCTGCCTCGGGCTTCTCGAGGAGCCTCCGCGCCGTTCCCCACCGGGCCTGCGCCCACGTACATTCCCACCAGCCGCGCAGGGAGGGCTCCCTTCTCGGCACACCCTCTCCAGCGCGTATTGCTCGTGGGCTTTTGGACGACGCTCAGCGTGAGGGGAGCCTCCTCCGGTTCCGATGGAGCGTGCGAACAGGGTGATGTGACGGCCGTGCCGCCCCTGGCCCACGCGCGCCTGTTTCCTTCGAAGCAGTGTGCACGGTGGGCGCCCGTGGCAGGCGTGGCCTCACCTGTGGCTGCGGACAGGACGCAGGGACGGCCGCTTGCTGTTCCTGACGCTGCAAACTTACACGTGGAGGGCGTGGTCTCACCCAGGCGTTCTTCCCTGCTGCTACGAGGATTCTTCACGCTGTCGTTCGTGAGTTGGCGATTTACGCATTCCAAGGGCAGCCCTGTGCATGCCAAGGGAGCGCCCTCTGGAACGCTGCGCGGCTTTGAAAGCCCCTTGTTTCTGCTGGTCTCAGGGGGAGGAGCCCGAGCCCCTCGACGCCGGGGCGGCCCTGCCCAGCGCTGGGCGGCCGCCCACCCGGACCGCAGGGGCGAGAGCCCGCGCCCCGCCGTCCACCTGCCGGGCCGCGGCGAGACGCGCGCCGGCCGCCAGGGGCCGCTGCGGAGCCGCCTTTTGTGGTCCTGATGCTGGAGCGGGCGGGCGCGCGGACGAGCGCGCAGGGCGCGCGGACGGGGCGGGAGGGAGGCGGGAGGCGGCGTCCGTCGCTCCAGCTGCGAGTCCGCCCGCCGCCCGCCGCCGCCGGCTCGGTCCCGCGCCCGCCGCCCGCCGCCGCCCGCCATGGCCCGCCTGACGGAGAGCGAGGCGCGCCGGCAGCAGCAGCAGCTCCTGCAGCCGCGGCCCTCGCCCGTGGGCAGCAGCGGGCCCGAGCCCCCCGGGGGGCAGCCCGACGGCATGAAGGACCTGGACGCCATCAAGCTCTTCGTGGGCCAGATCCCGCGCAACCTGGACGAGAAGGACCTCAAGCCGCTCTTCGAGCAGTTCGGCCGCATCTACGAGCTCACGGTGCTCAAAGACCCCTACACCGGCATGCACAAAGGTGGGCGCCCCGCGGCCTCCCTCCCCTCCCCGCCCTCCCGCGGCCTCCCTCCCCACCTTCCGGCGTCTTCTCCTCCAGCCTTCCTCGCCTCACCGCCTCCCTCCGCCTGCCTCTGCCGCGGCATCATTTCTTCCCCCCAACCCCGTTCCTCCCACCCCTCCTCCCCGCGCCGGGGGTGCAGCTGACAGATCCGAGCTGGCCCCCTCCCCTCCTCCGCCCCCTCTCCTCCCTCCCCACCTTCCGGCATTCTCTCTCCCTCTCCCTCTCTCTCCCTCTCTCTCTCTCTTCCCTTTTCTCTCCTCTCTCATCTCCCCCTACCTCCCATCCTCCCCCACCCCGGCTTCCTTCTCTCCTTCCCTCTCCTTCTCGGCCCCTCCAGGCCCCCACCCCTCCCTCCCTCCCTCACCCACTCTCTCCGGCCCCTTTGCCGGGGAGCTGCCTAAACACTGCCTCCCCTCCCGGCACCCCTCCCCCCACTCCTTCGGCCTCCCCAGGCCCCGTCGGGGAAGTTTGCACCTCTGGACTTCATTGCCTGGGTCGTTTCACAAAGCCAGGCCGGCGGGGGCAGGTCCAGCCGGCCGCGGGGTACACGGATGCTCAGGATCCCGGGCTGATCGGTAACTACAAAGGAAGCGGGCGGGCGGTGGGGTGGGGGTGCAGGCAGCTGAGCCAGTCGGGGGAGCCCCAGCCTCGGGTGGCTCAAAGGCTGCCCTGTGGCCTCCCCCGCGGCGCCCACCCTCTCTGTTCGGATCAGCGTTCCCCCTCCATTTCTCTTCACCCACCCCCCACCCCGGACCGCCGCCTCCACCTTTGGCTCAAGTTAAAACTGGCCAAGCCTGTCAGCCGCGTGCGGAGGGCTGAGGCCAAGATGACGAGCCCGGACTGTCCATCTGGCCGAGGCCAGATCCCGGGGTGGGCGGGGAGGCGTGGGCGACCTGTGAGCCCCGCGGGGAGGCAGGTTGGGTGGGAAGGCCTGCCCGCCTCCCTGCCACCTGATTCTGGGATGGCATGCCGGGAGGGGTGTCGGGCCGCAGCTCCAGCCCTGCTCGCGGTGCAGGGTCTGAACTGGGGGGCCCTGAGGGCTCTCGGGCAGGGGTGGGGACAGGGCACTGGACGACTGTGCTGACGGCCCTCGGTGGGCGCTGGGGGGGCCGTGGGGCAGACCAGGGCCGTGGCCTGTTTCAGAGCCATTCACCCCGTCTTCCGTGTGGCAGGCGTGTTGAATGAATGAAGGAAGGAAGGAGTGTGCTGGGGGCCGATGGGTTGGGGCAGGCCGGAGGGAGGACCTGGAGGTTGGACCCCAGGCCTGTCGCGTCAGCGGGGAGCAGCTGCTCCCATCCCCCATCTCTTTTTCAAATCCAACCATCACCAAAAAAAAAAAAAAAAAAACAACGGTGGGGGGGGCTGAAAAATCCAACCTCTCCGGGGGCCGAGGAGGGCAGAGGGCTCGTGCGCCCCCGCGAGTCAGGCTGAGGGGGCCGCGGCTGTGCCAGGGGTCTTTCCACAGCCCTCCCCCACACCCGTGCGTCTGAGGGCTCGTTTCTAGAAAGATTCCGATGGGGGTGGTGTCCACGTGCCCCCCACCGTTGCAGGGCTGCTGGTGAGCTCTGGGTCCGGGACACAGATGGGGTGCTGGGAGCGGAGCCGCCGGTGTTCCTCCCTCTTTCCTCCTGTTCGACTCTCCCCTGGGGCGCCCCCGCCCCGCAGCGGGGAGGGCCGAGCGAGAGGCTGTGGCGGGGTCTTCACCAACCCCAGAGCCTCAGTTTACCTGCTGCAGACAGAGCAGGGTCTCATGAAACTGTTTTTTTTTTTTTTTTTTGTCTGGAGAGTGTTAGGATTTTCCCATTTGCAATCTTTCCTTGGAGGGTGAAAATTAAGAAGCTGGATGTCCAGGACACGGGCCCCCAGCGTCCACGTTGCAGGAGCCCTGGGCTGGCCGGAGCCCCAGGTCTAGGGCCTGGGGTCACAGGGGCAGAAGGCCTTTCCCCCATATCTGCCGACCCCTAGCTCCATCAGGACACCCGAGACGCCCCTCCTGATCCCACCTCTCTGGGCCTGGTGGGACCCGGTCTGTGGGGGCAGCGTGGGGGGTCTGAGGGTGTCTCAAGGGCCAGCAGCTGGGCTGGGGGCCTGTGGGGGGCGCTTAGCTGTGTGACCTTTGGCCAGTGGCTGTCCCTCTCTGGGCCTCAGCCAGAGGGAAGTGGAGTGAGGAGTGGGGAGCTGTGGTGTGGAGCGGAGGTCCCTGCGCCTCCTGCCAGCGATTAGCTGGTTTTGTTTCTGGGGAGCCTACAGGGTGCAGGGTGCCCGCTGGGGTGCTGGCTGAGAGCCCAGGGCTGAGAGTGTGGACCTGGAGCTGTGGATGGAAATCCCCCGAGAGCCGTGGGAGCCCGGGGCGACTGGGCGCCAGGGGACGGGAAGACACCAGCTGCACCCGCGGCCCCTGGCCTGGCATTGTCCTCATCACCGGCTCGCCCTGAACTTTCACACTGGGGGGCCTGGTTGACCCCCACTGAAGGGATCATGAATCCCATGGGCTTGGGCGCGCCTGGGCAGGTCACGTGGAAGGGAAACTGAGGCCTGAGGGGTCCCAAGGACTGACCAGAGCTGCCGCCACCCCCAGCGCTCAGGCACCTGTCTCCCCCAGGCCGGCAGGGGCGGAAGAGTACCTGTGCGAGGACCGAGCCCCTAGCCCAGGAGGGTGGGGACCCCAGCGGCAGTGCCCGGGAGGGGCGGGGCCATGCCACCTGACAGCCACCGCGGGGGGGATGAGGGATCCCCAGTCCCAAGGGCCTGTGCAGGGGACCCCGTGCTGGGACCTAGAGAAAGGCAGGGGGAAGAGAACGTTTCTCCGGAAGAGGGCAGGCCATGGGTGCTGGCCGTTTTTGTTTTTAAGAGTGGAGAAGGAGGCAGAGAGAGGCAGCGAGCTCAGAGACGAGAGACACCGAGACAGAGGAAGGGAGAGACAAGGCCCCCGCAGGGAGAGGTAGGGAGAGGCTGGGGGCAGGGAGGCCGCGAGACCGCTTCGCCGCCCAGATCTGTACCCCGTCCAGGGAAAGGAGGCTCCCCTCCTGCCCCCAGCCCAGCCAGGGCCTCAGGCCCTGACTTAGGGGGGCTGACCCTGGTCAGCGTCCGGTCGTGGCCCCCTCCAGTCCCCTGCTGGGGGGACAGGCTCCCTCTGGGGCCCTCCCTGGGAGGGGGCTGGGTGCCCCCACTCCCCTCCGCACCCCCCAGTGCCAAGTGCGGCTCTGGCCGGCTCTCTCAGGGTCAGCGTGACTGTTAATACCCCTGCCCGCCGGGGCAGGCTCCCGACCACCGACCGCTGCCGCGCGGCCCCCTTTATGGTAATCGTATATGCATTTGCATGTTAATGACAATATTTGTCTTAAAGCGGAGGTAGTGAAGGGGGCCGGTGCAGGTGGGGGGGCCGGTGGGGGCCGCCGTTTCCATGGGAGCCCAGCTGCTGGCTGGCGGCGGGAGGGGGAGGCTGGAGCTCGCCGAGCTCCAGGCGTGAAATTCTGCGTGTGACGTGCCAGCCCTGGGGAGACGGCGGCCGGGACGGAGGCAGGGACGGCGCCTGGAAAGGGGGCGGGGAGGCCACCACCAGGCTTGGCTGTGTGGCTTCGAGCCCGGCTTGCCCGCCTATGCCTCAGTTTCCCCAGACACCTGATCGTCATGGGTTTAACAGGCTTTTATGAGGCCCCGGGGCCTTATGGGCAGCTGTGACCTGGTCTCTGCTTTTCTTCAGGCAGAGGGCATTGGTTGAGCACCTACTGTATGCCGGTGTTTGAGTCTGAGATTCCAGGCGAACAGGCGTTCTGGGGTGCATGATGGAGTCAACATGCTGTGAAACCACCTCCTCAAAGAGCCACCATTGATTCCAGACCCAGGACAGAGTGCTGGGCCAAACAGACACATCCTGCCCCAGGCTCCTTCCAGCCCCGGATCCCATAGAGGGGTGGGAGGGGGTGGGGCAGGAGACACAGCGAGGAGCCAGGAGGATCCTGGGCTGTGATGTCAGGGCTGTGAAGGTGGGAAACGCCCCTGCAGGCGTGGAGGCCAGGAGGGCTTCCTGGAGGGGGCAGTCGGCGTGGGAGAGGAGTTTCGCCGAGCCTAGTTTCTCTGCATCTTCTTGGCTCTGGAAACCTGGGAAGCTGCCTGCAGCTCTCCAAGGTGCAGTGTTGCCCGCTAGAGTCGGAGACCCGCAGGGCCTCCCCTCTGAGGACGTGAAGGCTGGGATGGCGTCTAACGCTCTTGACACAGGGCTGGGCGCAGAGCCCGTGACTGTTACGTGGCTGAGCTGAGACTGCGGGGTCTGTTGGGGCAAAGAACGGTCCCGGCGGAGCACGTGCAGAGGCCCAGGGCAAGGCTGATGGGGGCTCCGGTGGGGGTAGGTAGGACGGAGCTTTCGCCCTGGTAGGGAAACAGCAAAGGGTCCGGGAAGCCCCAGGGTTCCCTGTGCGTGACTCATACGCCCTCTTTCACCCCCGATGCTGGCAGGTGAGACTGGCCGCCAGGAGCACGCTGTGGGACCACACTCATTCATTTAGCCAACACTTCGTGAAAGTCCTCTGGGGCCTTGTACTAGGCAAGAGAGACCTGAGCCCCCCGGATGAGCAGACAGAGCTAGATGGTGCAACCGACAGCTGGAAGGGTCAGGGTGTGTCAGAGGGAAGGCACTGACCTAAAGCCCCCCTTGGCTGTGTGGCTTCGAGCCCGGCTTGCCCGCCTATGCCTCAGTTTCCCAGACACCTGATCGTCATGGGTTTAACAGGCTTTTATGAGGCCCCGGGGCCTTATGGGCAGCTGTGACCTGGTCTCTGCTTTTCTTCAGGCAGAGGGCATTGGTTGAGCACCTACTGTATGCCGGTGTTTGAGTCTGAGATTCCAGGCGAACAGGCGTTCTGGGGTGCGTGATGGAGTCAACATGCTGTGAAACCACCTCCTCAAAGAGCCACCATTGATTCCAGACCCAGGACAGAGTGCTGGGCCAAACAGACACATCCTGCCCCAGGCTCCTTCCAGCCCCGGATCCCATAGAGGGGTGGGAGGGGGTGGGGCAGGAGACACAGCGAGGAGCCAGGAGGATCCTGGGCTGTGATGTCAGGGCTGTGAAGGTGGGAAACGCCCCTGCAGGCGTGGAGGCCAGGAGGGCTTCCTGGAGGGGGCAGTCGGCGTGGGAGAGGAGTTTCGCCGAGCCTAGTTTCTCTGCATCTTCTTGGCTCTGGAAACCTGGGAAGCTGCCTGCAGCTCTCCAAGGTGCAGTGTTGCCCGCTAGAGTCGGAGACCCGCAGGGCCTCCCCTCTGAGGACGTGAAGGCTGGGATGGCGTCTAACGCTCTTGACACAGGGCTGGGCGCAGAGCCCGTGACTGTTACGTGGCTGAGCTGAGACTGCGGGGTCTGTTGGGGCAAAGAACGGTCCCGGCGGAGCACGTGCAGAGGCCCAGGGCAAGGCTGATGGGGGCTCCGGTGGGGGTAGGTAGGACGGAGCTTTCGCCCTGGTAGGGAAACAGCAAAGGGTCCGGGAAGCCCCAGGGTTCCCTGTGCGTGACTCATACGCCCTCTTTCACCCCCGATGCTGGCAGGTGAGACTGGCCGCCAGGAGCACGCTGTGGGACCACACTCATTCATTTAGCCAACACTTCGTGAAAGTCCTCTGGGGCCTTGTACTAGGCAAGAGAGGCCTGAGCCCCCCGGATGAGCGGACAGAGCTAGATGGTGCAACCGACAGCTGGAAGGGTCAGGGTGTGTCAGAGGGAAGGCACGCAGGGTTGAGGGAACTGGATCAAGGGGCGAAGGCTCTGCCTGGGGAGTCCAGCCTCATGGAGGAGGGGCATGAGAACTGGGGCTTGGAAGGGTGAATAGGAGTTTGCCAGGTGGAGAACGTCTTTCATTACAGAAGCACTTTTTTGTGTTTGGGGCCCTCTGAGGGGTGTGAAACACAGCAGCTGGTCAGCTAGGCGGACGCCTCTGTCCGCGTGGGTGCGGCAGAGGGAACCGGGTTTGCAGAGGCCCGGAGGTATGAAGGAGAAGAGATGGAGTCCAGGGGGAATTAGGTGAGGCATGGGCGACGAGGCCAGGGAGTCAGCCTTGAGGCCATAGCTCAACCCTGAAGAGCCGCCGATGCTGGACGGAGCTTGGCCTCTTTCCTGAGGGCACTGGGGAGCCATGGAAAACTTTAGAGCAGAGGAGGATCTCAGTTTGACCTGCGTGGAGAGAGCTTCACGTCCTGTTAAGTGTCATCGGCACCATCGGTCTCTTTCCAGCCCCTCAGCCTTCTTTATGACGCCCACGCTTCTCACGTGGGTGGGCGCAAAGGAAGCTTCCCCTTGAGGTGAGGCCCACAGCGCGGGACGAGAGGGGCACAAAGAAGCAGACAGGCGCTCAGGGCACCGTGCTTCTTGGAGAACCAGGCTCCCCTCCCCCAGATGGATAGAGGAGGAACTGGGGCTCAGAGATGCGCGACACCCACACCCAAGTCACACAGCAACCTAGTCAGGTGCCACACCTCCCAGCCCGAGACTTGACTCCCAAGGAAGAGAGATGAGGGAGCTAGAGAAAGACCTGTGGCCGTGGAGACGTAGACTCAAGGGGAAAGCTGTCCAGGGATGCATGCTCTCTTTGGACTGAAGGTGACCAGGGCCCGAGGGAGGGGCTTCTGGACATGGAGAGCACGAACACAGCAGGGGTCCTGCTGGGCGGAGGCGTGGTGCTCACCTGGGAGCTCTGTGAGGGTGGGGACAGACGGTGTCTGCTCGCCATTTTGAAGTGGAGAATGTGGCTGAACCAAGGCCTAAGGGAAGGAGGGACGAGAGGGCGAGTGGGCAGGTGGATGTTGAGGAGCACTGGCCCACAGACAACAGACATAGGCTGCAAGCACGGTGGATGGAGGACTGCGACCTAGTGGTGGAGAAGTAGACTTCTGGATGAAAGAGTGGGGAGGGGGAGGAAGGCCGAACGGATTGATAGATGGATTAGTGGGTGAATGGGTGGCCGAATAGGTGGATGGTGGAGTGGATGGGAAGAGGGGTGGGGAGACAGTATGGATGAACGAGGTAGGGAGGAACGGATTGATAGATGGATTATGGGATGGGTGGCTAGGCGGACGCCTCTGTCCGCGTGGGTGGGCAGAGGGAACCGGGTTTGCAGAGGCCCGGAGGTATGAAGGAGAAGAGATGGAGTCAGGGGAATTGGTGAGGCATGGGCGACGAGGCCAGGGAGTCAGCCTTGAGGCCATAGCTCAACCCTGAAGAGCCGCCGATGCTGGACGGAGCTTGGCCTCTTTCCTGAGGGCACTGGGGAGCCATGGAAAACTTTAGAGCAGAGGAGGATCTCAGTTTGACCTGCGTGGAGAGAGCTTCACGTCCTGTTAAGTGTCATCGGCACCATCGGTCTCTTTCCAGCCCCTCAGCCTTCTTTATGACGCCCACGCTTCTCACGTGGGTGGGCGCAAAGGAAGCTTCCCCTTGAGGTGAGGCCCACAGCGCGGGACGAGAGGGGCACAAAGAAGCAGACAGGCGCTCAGGGCACCGTGCTTCTTGGAGAACCAGGCTCCCCTCCCCCAGATGGATAGAGGAGGAACTGGGGCTCAGAGATGCGCGACACCCACACCCAAGTCACACAGCAACCTAGTCAGGTGCCACACCTCCCAGCCCGAGACTTGACTCCCAAGGAAGAGAGATGAGGGAGCTAGAGAAAGACCTGTGGCCGTGGAGACGTAGACTCAAGGGGAAAGCTGTCCAGGGATGCATGCTCTCTTTGGACTGAAGGTGACCAGGGCCCGAGGGAGGGTCTTTCGGACAGGGAGAGCACGAACACAGCAGGGGTCCTGCTGGGCGGAGGCGTGGTGCTCACCTGGGAGCTCTGTGAGGGTGGGGACAGACGGTGTCTGCTCGCCATTTTGAAGTGGAGAATGTGGCTGAACCAAGGCCTAAGGGAAGGAGGGACGAGAGGGCGAGTGGGCAGGTGGATGTTGAGGAGCACTGGCCCACAGACAACAGACATAGGCTGCAAGCACGGTGGATGGAGGACTGCGACCTAGTGGTGGAGAAGTAGACTTCTGGATGAAAGAGTGGGGAGGGGGAGGAAGGCCGAACGGATTGATAGATGGATTAGTGGGTGAATGGGTGGCCGAATAGGTGGATGGTGGAGTGGATGGGAAGAGGGGTGGGGAGACAGTATGGATGAACGAAGGTAGGGAGGAATGCATAGGTGAGTGGTGATGAATGGAGGAAAGGATGGATGGATAAAAGGATGGAAAGATGGGCGGACAGACAGACGATGGAGGCATGGAGGAATGGATGGGAGGATTGATGGATGGATGGGTGGATAGATGGATGGATGGATGGATGGGTGGAGGGATGGATGGATGGATGGATGTATGGGTGGGTGGATAGATGAATGGGTAGATGGTTGGGTGGGTGGTTGGATTGATGGGTGGATGGATGGATAGATGGATGGATGGATGGAGGAATGATGGGTGGATAGATGGGTAGATGGATGGATGGGTGGGTGGATGGATGAGTTGATGGATAGACAGGTGGATAGATTGGTGGATTGATGAATGGAGGATGGATGGATGAGTGGTTGGATGGATGGATGGATGGGTTGGTGGGTGGATGGATGGATGGTTGGATGGGTGGTTGGATGGATGGATGAATGTGTGGGTGGATAGATGAATGGATGGATGGATGGGTAGGTGGATGGGAGGATGGATGGGTGGATGAATGGGTTGATGGATGAGTGGTTGGATGGATGGATGGATGGATGGGTGGGTGGGTGGATCGATGAATGGATAAGTGGGTGGATGGATGGATGGATGGGTTGGTGGATGGATGGGTGGATGGGTGGGTAGATGGATGGGTGGTTGGATGGATGGGTGGATGGGTTGATGGATGGATGAGTGGATAGATGGATGGATGGGTGGATGGATGGGTGGATAGATGGATGAATGGATGGATTGGTGGGTGGATGGGTTGGTGGATGGATGGGTGGATAGATGGGTGGAAGGATGGATGGGTGGAAGGATGGATGGGTGGAAGGATGGATGGGTGGATGGATAGATAGATGGGTGAATGGATAGATGGATAGATGGATGGATGGATGGATGGGTGAATAGATGGGTGGAAGGATGGATGGGTGGAAGGATGGATGGGTGGATGGATAGATAGATGGGTGAATGGATAGATGGATAGATGGATGGGTGGATGGGTGGTTGCCTCCTCGGCATTCACCGCCTTCCTCCCCACCTGGTGAACGGGAACGGCCACCAACTTTGCAGCCCAGCAGGCTCTGTTTCTGCCTCTGCCTTTTATTTCTGTGTGATCTTGCACAAACGGCATATCTTTCCTGAGACTTCGCCTTCTCACTTGTAAAACAGAAGGAATCTCGAGCGTTATCTTACAGAGTAGATGTAGAAATTAGCCTTAATTTGTTGAATATGCTCAGTGAAATCATGGTCAGAAGTGTCTCGCACATGGTTGGTGTCAGTAAACGCTGATGTATCCAGAGGGTCAGCAACGGTCCCGCCGGGGGCTGAGCCCGGCCTGGCGGCAGGCTCGGGCTGGGGACATGGAGCCGTCCGGGGCGGAGGGCCTGACGCTGCGTGGGCACGCGGGTGAGATGTGGGCAGGAGCGGTCGCTCTGGCGGAGGTCGGGTGGGGCGTGTGTGGAAGGGCGGCGTCCGCAGGTGACCAGGGGTCCCCGGAGGTCACCCGGGAGGAGCCCTGCGCGCGCCAGCGGCTCAGCTGTGTGCGACTCTCTGCGACCCCGTGCCCTGCAGCCCTCCAGGCGCCCTGACCGTGGGACTCTCCAGGCGAGGACATGGAGTGGGCTGCCGCGCCCTCCCCAGGGGATCTTCCCGACCCCGAGATGGAGCCCAGGTCTGTCTGTGCGGAAGGGCTTTGGCGTGCTCCGGAGGTCCCCGGGCGGTGAGGCAGAGCCGCGAGGCTCCTCACCTGCTTACCCACCCCCTCCCTCAACTGTAGGGTTTTATTTTTATTATTATTATTATTTTTGAGTTCCTACTCTGTGCCGCCTCTGGGTGAACCAGACCTGGTCAGAAGGACTGTGAAGCGCTGTGAGAAGGTGGACCGAAGGGCCGAGCGGTCCTGAGGGTGGTGATGTGCGGTGATTTAAAAAGTCGAGTCTTCGGGCTTCCCTGGTGGTCCAGTGGGTGAGGACACCGCCTTGCAGCGCAAGGGGCGCCGGTTCGATCCCTGGCCTGGGAAGATCCCACGTGCCGCGGAGCGGCTGGACCCATGTGTCCAATGACCGAGCCAGTGCTCTGGAGCGCACACGCCCAGAGCCGGTGCTCTGCAGAGAGAGGCCACTGCGGTGGGAGGCCCACACAGGCCAAAGAACAAAGATGGGTGAAAATAGATAAATGCAAGACCAATAGAAGTGGCCAAAAAAAAAAAAGTGGAAGCGTCCTCTCTTGGTGGGATCCAGGAGCGAGGGGTCCGGGGAGATGGGCCTCCCCAAGAGCGATCCCCGACCACCAGGCAGTGTCTGGGGTTCTATGACGTAAAACAGAGTTGAGATCTTACAGAGTAGATGTAGAAATTAGCCTTAATTTGTTGAATATGCTCAGTGAAATCATGGTCAGAAGCGTCTCGCACATGGTTGGTGTCAGTAAACGCTGATGTATCCAGAGGGTCAGCAACGGTCCCGCCGGGGGCTGAGCCCGGCCTGGCGGCAGGCTCGGGCTGGGGACATGGAGCCGTCCGGGGCGGAGGGCCTGACGCTGCGTGGGCACGCGGGTGAGATGTGGGCAGGAGCGGTCGCTCTGGCGGAGGTCGGGTGGGGCGTGTGTGGAAGGGCGGCGTCCGCAGGTGACCAGGGGTCCCCGGAGGTCACCCGGGAGGAGCCCTGCGCGCGCCAGCGGCTCAGCTGTGTGCGACTCTCTGCGACCCCGTGCCCTGCAGCCCTCCAGGCGCCCTGACCGTGGGACTCTCCAGGCGAGGACATGGAGTGGGCTGCCGCGCCCTCCCCAGGGGATCTTCCCGACCCCGAGATGGAGCCCAGGTCTGTCTGTGCGGAAGGGCTTTGGCGTGCTCCGGAGGTCCCCGGGCGGTGAGGCAGAGCCGCGAGGCTCCTCACCTGCTTACCCACCCCCTCCCTCAACTGTAGGGTTTTATTTTTATTATTATTATTATTTTTGAGTTCCTACTCTGTGCCGCCTCTGGGTGAACCAGACCTGGTCAGAAGGACTGTGAAGCGCTGTGAGAAGGTGGACCGAAGGGCCGAGCGGTCCTGAGGGTGGTGATGTGCGGTGATTTAAAAAGTCGAGTCTTCGGGCTTCCCTGGTGGTCCAGTGGGTGAGGACACTGCCTTGCAGCGCAAGGGGCGCCGGTTCGATCCCTGGCCTGGGAAGATCCCACGTGCCGCGGAGCGGCTGGACCCATGTGTCCAATGACCGAGCCAGTGCTCTGGAGCGCACACGCCCAGAGCCGGTGCTCTGCAGAGAGAGAGGCCACTGCGGTGGGAGGCCCACACAGGCCAAAGAACAAAGATGGGTGAAAATAGATAAATGCAAGACCAATAGAAGTGGCCAAAAAAAAAAAAGTGGAAGCGTCCTCTCTTGGTGGGATCCAGGAGCGAGGGGTCCGGGGAGATGGGCCTCCCCAAGAGCGATCCCGCGACCACCAGGCAGTGTCTGGGGTTCTATGTGGTTGTTATGACCTGGGGGGTCGCTCCTGGCCTTTGGAGGCCAGGGAGGCTGCTCCGCACCCCGCAGCGCCCAGGACAGCCCCCCAGAGAGGACGGCCAGGCTCCCTGTCGGCGCTGCTAGGCAGGACCCTAATCCAGGAGCACAGCAGCGTCCTGGCCGGAGCCGTTGCTGGTCAGCCTGGGGCTGTGGAGACAAGGCCTCCGGGTGTTGGAGCGGAACCGTGGGTCACCCTGACTCTCCGTGTGGCACCTCCACTCCCCTACCCTCTCTCCCGAGGCTCTGCCTTCTAAACCTCCCCAGTCTTCTGCCCTGGTCTCCCAGCTCCCGCCCTCACCTGAAGCCTGTCCTCCCAGCCAACCAAAGGTGCGTGTGAGCACCTGAGTCAGGCCCAGCCCCTCCTCTGCCCACAACGCGTCAGGGTCCCCACCTCCCTAGGGGTAAAGCCCCAAGTCCTCCCTGTGGCCCCCAAGGCCCTCCTGCCCCGCCCCGTCCCCTCCCTGCCCTCCCCACCTCCCTCTCTGCCCCTCACTCGCTCTGCTCCAGATACACAGGCCTCCTCGCTGTTCTTCCATCATACCGGACACAGCCCTGCCCCAGGGCCTTTGCATGGGCTGTGCAGTTTGCCTGGACCTCTTCCTCCCTGATCCTCTGCAAACCTCCCCTTCTAGTGAAGCCTGCAGCCCTGATTTCCAGCCCCGGCCCCGCCCCAGCGCTCCACATCCCTCTTCCTGCTTTCCTCTTTTGTCCTGTGACAACGAAAACTTCTGACGTCCTGGAGACGTTCCTTTCTATTTCATTTTGTGTTTCTCTCCTCCAAATAGACGAGAAGCTGTGCTTTTGCCTTTTGTGTTCTCCGCGACGGCCCCCGTGCCCAGAACAGTGAGGTGACTGAAGCGCAGCGGGTGCACGTGTGGACGTGCGCGTGGACGGGTGGTAGCTTGATGTGTGGACGGGTGGGTGTGTGAGTGGATGGGTGGGTGCGTGGGTAAACGAATGAAGGATGGATGGATACATATGTGGATAGTAAATGAATGGATAGAGGATGGATGGGTAGCGGAGCGGGTGATGGATGGATGCGAGGATGGACAGGTGGACGGATGGATGGACAGGCGGGTACGCGGATGGATGGATGGTTGAACAGGCGAATGGGTGGATGGATGGGTGGGCATACCCATGGGGGAGTCATGGGTGCAGCAACGATGACTAAATCCATGGGAGGAGCCTTCCTGCTGCAGGCAGGACGGCGTAGGTCCCAAGGAGCCCAGAGAGACCCTGTGTGTAAGGCGGGGACAGAGGAGGAGGCTGCGGCCGGGGAGGTCGGAGGTCTGCCTGGAGATGGTGAGCCTGGTCCAGCATGAGCCCAGGCCCTCGGTCTCACCTCTGGGACGGGAGCCAAGGAGCGTTTCGGTGGAGGGAGGGGCTGTGCGAAGCGGCTTAGGGCCCGCCCGCCCCCCCGGTCCCCGGGAAGCTGGAGAGGGCTTCAGGTCGAGAGGACGGCGGACGGCGGAGGCGGCGGTGGGGAGGCGCGGCAGCAGGGAGTGGCTCTTGTCATCCTGACTGGGTGATCCTGTGAGTTTATGGGTGAGAAGGTGGGGCTCAGAAAGGTTACGTGGCCGGCCCTAAAGCACTCCGCAGAGGTAGAGCCCCGTCTTTAGCCACCAGATGAGAGCCGAATTTGAAGGCCTGGAATCAGGGGTGCCAGCGTGCGGCGGGGGTAGGACGGCCCGTCGGTCACGGCTGGGGTCCTGGCGGGGGAGTGGAGAGGTCGGTGATCGAGAGAAAGGAAAGAGGTCCTTTCCTGCGTTGTTTCCCCAGCACTCCTGACCCGTGAGAGGAGCTCGGGAAATACTGACTGACCCCGCGCTGGGCCTGTGGGTCATGGGGAGGACGTGGGGGTGTCCCCCTGGGGAGGCGGGAGCCCTGGATGGCTGTGGGCAGCGAGCCTGACTCAGGTGCTCACAGGCACCCTCGCGTGGCTTCCCTGGGAAGGACAGACTGCGAGGGGGAGGGCGCAGGCGGGGGCCGGTGGGGAGGGGACTCATCCTGGAGCAGAGAGCAGAGGATCTCCCGAGAGGAGGGATCCTCAGGATTTCCCAGCAAAGAAGCTTCTTCTCTGGGGATCTGCTGCTTGCTTACTCCTAGGGACAGGGAACTCCCTCCCTCTGAAGCGTGCCAGGTTGAGATGGATGTAGCTGCTACGCAACTTTCATACATCGAGGAAATCTATAATTTCCCAAAGATCCCCCCGTGAGTCCCTGCTCCCCTCGGGGGGAGGCTCACTCACTGTGGGCACTGGCTGGGTTGAGAGTCCACGGGGAGGGTCCCTGTAGGGCTCGGATGCAGCAAATCAGACCCCCTTGCCCCCCGACATCTGACCCACGGCCCCTGCCTCCCTGGATCCAGCCCCATGTTCTGTCAGAAAGGTGGTACTAGTTTACCTTGCAGGGCAAGGTGAGGCAGGGGCATGCGATCCTCCCCATAGGCCCTGGGGGAATTTTTAGAAAAGATGCAAACTCCAGGTAGTGTATCCCAATGGTTAGCACACAGTTTGAGGTGCCTCCCTGCCCCAGACATTCTGCTGTGTGACCCTGGGCAAGTCACTTCCCCTCTCTGTACCTCAGCCCCCCATCTGTAGAACAAAGACAGTGCTAATAGCTTGACGGGATTGTGAGGATTCAGTGAGTCAACTATGAGTATAAGTTTATTCGCCTTAAAAACTAGGGGGCTTTAGGGACTTCCCTGGTGGTCCAGTGGTTAAGACCCTGCGCTTCCAATGCAAGGGGCCAGAACTCAGTCTCTGGTCAGAGAACTAAGATCCCTCATGCTGTGTGGTGAGGCAAAATAACAATAATAAAGAAAAATCCAGGGAACTTTCATTAGAAGTCTGTGCTCATCGGAAACTATTTGTTTGTTGGGGCTGCTGAAAAATGTGCTTAAAAAACAGAAATGTATTTTCTCACAGCCCCGGAGGCCAGAAGTCTGAGATCAAAGTGTCGGCAGGGCCGGCTCCTTTTGGGGCCGTGCCGGGGAATCTGAGACGGCCTCCCGGCTTCTGGTGGCAGTGACGACCCTCGCTGTTCTTGGGCTTGTCAATATGTCACCCAGATTTCTGCCTTCATGCTCACATGCCGTTCTCCCAGCGTGCCTTTCTCTGGGCCAGAATTTCCCCCCTTTATAAGGGCGCGAGTCCTCTGGGATTAGGGTCCACCCTGCTTCCAATATGACCTCACCTTAACTATTATATCTGCAACGAAATAAGGTCATGTTCCGAGGTCTTGGGGCCTAAGAGACCCACGTCTGAGTTGCGGGAGAAGGGAAACAATTCAGCCCTGATAGAAACTGAACTTCAAGGCTCTGTTTATCCAGAAACGGGTAAACATGATACGTTTTCACCGATTAGAAAAAGAGAAGCTAAGAGGCCAGGAAAAGATAGGGCCGGGAACACAGGGGGACATTTCAGTACCAGGGACAGCGGCCCGCGCGTTGGTTTGTGTGTGTTTTGTTTTTCTTTTTTTTCTTTTCCCCTCTCTCTGGCTGCAAGCCTTCCAGACCCACAGGCAGAAGGAAGGCTGTTCAGGGCTTCCGCCTGCACTCCCAGGGCCGGCACACTCTGTCTTCTGCAGATAGGGTTCCCTGGCAAGAGGACCCAAGGAGAAACAGCTTTGCCCAGTTTTACATTTCCAGACCAGTTTCTTGCCAGGCAGGCCTGATGTCTCTCAGGCTAATTTTCTTAGTGCCTTTCTGTTCCTTGAAGACCTTCAGGTTCAATTCAGAAAGTAGAAACACCGAAAGGGAAAAAAAAAAAAAAGCAAGAAGACAAGACACGTATTGGGAGAAAATGTGAGCATCAAATAAAACCAAAAGGGATAAACACACACAAAATAAACAGGGTGTTTTTGTAATATAGCCCATTATAAGTTTTTATTCTGGTAAAATATATATAACAAAATTCACTTTTTTTTTTTTTTTTGGCCACTTCTACTGGTCTTTTCACCATCCATCTTTGTTCTTTGGCCTGTGTGGGCCTCCCATCGCAGTGGCCTCTGGGCGCATGCGCTCCAGAGCTCTGGCTCGGTAGTTGAACACATCGATCCAGCCGCTCCACGGCACGTGGGATCCTCCCAGGCCGGGAATCGAACTGGAGCCCCTTGCACTGCAAGGCGGTGTCCTTACCCACTGGACCACGAGGAAAGCCCAAGATTCACCTTCTTAACCATTTCTCAGTTCTTTCCAGGGTTCATTCCTGTTGTCGCAGGAGTCAGAGCCTCTTTCCTTTGTAGTCTTTGTGTAGATGGGCAGGATTTTGTTGTCCCCTCATCTGTTGGTGGATATCTGGGTTGTTACCACCTTTTGGCTGTCGTGAATAACGCTGTTATGAGCATGGACGTGCAAACATCTCACGTCCCTGCTTTCAATTCTTCGGGGACCAGAGGTGGCATTGCGGGATCTTGTGGTAATTCTATTTAACTTGTTTGAGGGACTGCCACTGCTCCCCACAGCCGCCGCACCATTTTGCATTCCCAACACAATGTTTATTATGTGCCAGAAGCTGTCCTCAGCGCTGCCTGGTGCTCTTTCCCCAGGGCACCCCGCAAGCCCGAGGCTGGGACCCCTCCCCTTCCCTCCACCAGGCCCAGCTGGTGGGCGCGGCCCAGCAGGACGCAGTTTAATTAGCGCCAGCCTGGGGCGGAAGCGGTGCCCCCAGGGCGCTTCCCAGGGGCTTGCACAGGGGGGTCCCCGTCGAGGGGAAGCGACCCCGGGGCGGGAGCTGGGGTGGAGGACACAGGACCCGACGGCGTCCGCGCGGCCAGCGATGGTCGCATGTCGCAGCCGGGGAAACTGAGGTCCCGTGGGTTAGAGAGGCCGGCCCAGGTCTGAGGCCCAGGTCCCTGCGCGCATCCCGGGGACCCTGCCTGCACCCCCACCCGGCAGACGTCTTCTGGATCGTCTTTGGTTTCATCGGCCTTTCTCCGGGCGCCTCCCTCTGCTCACGCCGCGCCCTGGCTCTGACTCCGAGCCTTTCCTGCCTCTGTGGGCCTCTGGCTTCGCACCCGCGGCCCCGCGCAGGACCGAGTCCAATCCCTCGGGCTCTGGACGGCTCTCGGGCAGGCCCCGCCCCTCGCGCCTCCCGATTGGCCCTCCCCTCTGGGGCCACGCCCACCCTCTGGCTCCGCCCCCGGCCCTTGGTGGATCCTTTCCCCCGCGCCCTCGGAGCACCTGTTCTGTGGGGGAAACTGAGGCGCCCGCACAGGCGCCCCTCCGAGGCCAGAACGCCGGTCCGTGGCGAGTCACCGCGCTCCTCACTCCCGCGCCGAGGCCTCCGCTGGCTCCTGGGGCCGCTGGTGCCCTGCCCCCCGCCCCCACCCTGGGGAGGCAGCTCTGCCCCCTCCCTGCCCGACTTCGCCCCCTTTGTCTCCTCAGCCCCCGACTGAATTAGCCGCTGATTCTCCTGCCGGCCTCCCCGTCGCACCTTTGGGAAGCGCGGGTGTGGGAGAGGAGAGCCGAGCTTCTTCCAGCTGCCCTCCCCCGGGGGCTCCGGCCTCCTTTACTCTTAAACCTGTAGTGGAATACACACTTAAATTTACCGCCTTAATTACTTTTCCTTCCTTTCTTTCCTAAATTTGTAAAATTGTGGTTAAATACCCCTAACGGAGAGTTTGCAGTTTAGCTATTCTCAAGTGCAGAACTCGGTGGCTTTGCGCACGCTGCCGTCGTCGTGTGACCATGTCCAGAAGGGTCTCATCTTCTGGAACCAACTGTCCCCGCGAAGCGCCGGCTCCCCCTGCCTCCCCCAGTGCCTGGCGCCGCCCGGCCCTCCCTGTCCCTAGCGTCTGACTCCTCCGGGACCTCCTGTGAGGGGAACCGACCGCACCTGTGCTTCTGCATCTGGGTCGTTTCACTGAGCGCCACGTTCTCAAGGCCCACCTACTGCAGCGGGTGTCAGAGCCTCCTTCCTTTTGAAGGCTGCGTAGTATTCCGCGGCGTGGAGGGGCTGCGTTCAGTTGACGCTCGCCTGCGTCCGCGGACCCGCGGGCTCTTGCGGCCTCTCGGCGGTGGCGAGCGGCGCTGCGGGGCACGTGGGCTCAGCGCCCCTCCTGACGCCTCTGCTCTCTCCCTTCCAGGCTGTGCCTTCCTCACCTACTGTGCCCGGGACTCCGCCATCAAAGCCCAGACGGCCCTGCACGAGCAGAAGACCCTGCCCGGGGTGAGTGCCGGGTGCTGCGGGCAGGGCGGGGCGGGAGGAGGCGGAGCTCTCGGCTGGGGGAAGGCTGCGGCCCCTCCTGGGATCCGCTGGGAGGCCCGCGTGCCTCTGGGCTCGGAGAGAGGCCTACGGAGCCGGGAGGCAGACATCGCCACCCGAATGGGCGTGTCTCGCGTGGTTACCGCGCCCTCCCGCTGTCTGTTCACGTCAGGGCGGTGTGTGGGGATGTGCCGGCGGCAGACTCCACCCGGGCCTCTGGCTTCACACGCGGGCCTCACCGGAGGAGGAGGAAGCATTCGCAGGTGGAGGCACAGCAGGTGCAAAGGTCCTGGGGCAGGACCGTGCCTGGGCTGTGGGAGGGACAGCCAGGAGGGCCGTGTGGCTGGAGCAGAGAGCGAGGGGGAGAGAGGAAGGCCGGGAGGGTGAGGAGGGGGTGGCGGCCGGCGCTCAGGGCCTCGTGGGCCTCAGCGGGGAGCCGGGGCCCTCGGTACCTCTCAGCATAAAGAAGGGGGGATTAATTTCCCCTTGTCCTTGTGGACCAAGTGAAGCTATGACTTCTTGCGTGTTGCTTCCTCCCCAGGCGAGGCTGGCCCGGCTCTGGCCCTGCTGCGCTCTCCGGTCAGCCCTGTCCTCTTTGGGCAGGCAGGAGGTCCCTGCCCCCAGGAAAGGATGGGGGGTCCCCCTCAGACAGCCGAGCCAGGGGTCCACTGAGATCTGTAGCGCCCTGCCTCATGCGTTGGGGGCCAGGCGATGTCTCCCTCCGCCCTGGGAATCTCAGGGCCCTTCAGCATCCAGGGATTCAGGGGGTGCTGGGCGACCTCCCGCCTGCCTGCTGGGAGCGCGGGCGCCGCACGGCTGACCGTGGACAACCGGGGGTCTCCTGCCCACGACCCGAGGCTGTGGTCTGACAGCCATGAGTTTGCCCCGGCTCTGAGCGAGCGTCCGCAGGTTTAGGGGGTGGCCTCGCCTCGACCTTGCAGAACAGAGAGCCCCTCTCTGGAAGGTGAAGCGGCAGCAGCAAGAGCAGATGCTCTGGCAGCCGCTCGTTTACGTTCCACCTGTTCTTGCTGTGTGACTGTGAGCCAGGAACTCAACCTCTCTGGTCCTCAGCACCGAAAGAGAGTGATGTAATGGGAGAGAGGGAAGAAAGCGTCCAGGAGGTCATGGAGGGCTTCTCTGAGGAGGTGGCATCTGAGAAGAGACTTGAAAGGGGAGGTCTTCGCGGCGGGAGGGCTGAGGTTGAGGGGTCCGCTGGGAGGCCCGGGCCTCTGGGCTCGGAGAGCCTACACACGACATGGGGCGTGTCTCGCGTGGTTACCGTGCCCTCCGCTGTCTGTTCACGTCAGGGCGGTGTGTGGGGATGTGCCGGCGGCAGACTCCACCCGGGCCTCTGGCTTCACACGCTGGGCCTCACGGAGGAGGAGGAAGCATTCGCAGGTGGAGGCACAGCAGGTGCAAAGGTCCTGGGGCAGGACCGTGCCTGGGCTGTGGGAGGGACAGCCAGGAGGGCCGTGTGGCTGGAGCAGAGAGCGAGGGGGAGAGAGGAAGGCCGGGAGGGTGAGGAGGGGGTGGCGGCCGGCGCTCAGGGCCTCGTGGGCCTCAGCGGGGAGCCGGGGCCCTCGGTACCTCTCAGCATAAAGAAGGGGGGATTAATTTCCCCTTGTCCTTGTGGACCAAGTGAAGCTATGACTTCTTGCGTGTTGCTTCCCCCCCAGGCGAGGCTGGCCCGGCTCTGGCCCTGCTGCGCTCTCCGGTCAGCCCTGTCCTCTTTGGGCAGGCAGGAGGTCCCTGCCCCCAGGAAAGGATGGGGGGTCCCCCTCAGACAGCCGAGCCAGGGGTCCACTGAGATCTGTAGCGCCCTGCCTCATGCGTTGGGGGCCAGGCGATGTCTCCCTCCGCCCTGGGAATCTCAGGGCCCTTCAGCATCCAGGGATTCAGGGGGTGCTGGGCGACCTCCCGCCTGCCTGCTGGGAGCGCGGGCGCCGCACGGCTGACCGTGGACAACCGGGGGTCTCCTGCCCACGACCCGAGGCTGTGGTCTGACAGCCATGAGTTTGCCCCGGCTCTGAGCGAGCGTCCGCAGGTTTAGGGGGTGGCCTCGCCTCGACCTTGCAGAACAGAGAGCCCCTCTCTGGAAGGTGAAGCGGCAGCAGCAAGAGCAGATGCTCTGGCAGCCGCTCGTTTACGTTCCACCTGTTCTTGCTGTGTGACTGTGAGCCAGGAACTCAACCTCTCTGGTCCTCAGCACCGAAAGAGAGTGATGTAATGGGAGAGAGGGAAGAAAGCGTCCAGGAGGTCATGGAGGGCTTCTCTGAGGAGGTGGCATCTGAGAAGAGACTTGAAAGGGGAGGTCTTCGCGGCGGGAGGGCTGAGGTTGAGGGGTCCGTTTAGGAAAGTGTGGAGCGGGCTGAGGTTCTAGAGCACTGCTCGTCGAAATAAAGAGGATGCAGGCCACCTGCAGCCTTCCGACGGCTCTGGGAGCGGCCTTTAACGAGCGAAAGGACGCCAGCAGATTTTCGTGCTGGCTTTTAGTTTTCCGGACTGTCGCCAACATCCTATCGGGAGGCTATCGGTGGAGTCCGGGTCAGACTTGCTAACGAGAGCGCGCCCGTTCCTTGTTTTCCCCTCCTGAGCGTTTGAGAGTCCCGTGAGGGTCTTGCGCCCCCAGCCCTCTCACCCGGGCTCGCCCTGGGTCGCAGCGAGGCTCGGCGGGGAGTGGCCTTCTCTAAAACCGACAGCCGGGAACGTTCCGCTGCTCAAGTCACTGTAACCCCAGTGAAAGGGGTTCCAGGAGTTCGTCTTTAGAGTTTTCTGTGAAAGACCAGCGAGCAAACGTCTTCAGCTTTGCCGGCCGCACAGCCTCTGCGGCGTCTTCTCTGAGCACAAACCAGCCGCCGGCCAGACGTGAGCGCGTGGCGTGGCTTGGTGCCGATCGTCAACAGCAGCCGGCGGGGCCGGCACGGGCCGCGGTGCGCCAGTGCCCGGGTCAGGCCACCGCTGTCCGACAGGCAGGAGCAGAGGAGGGGCCGTCTGGTCTCAGCTGGCCAGTGGGGTGGCCGCTGCTCCGTTTGGCTGCGGAGCCTTTGAGAAGGGTGAGCGTGACTCAGCACCTGAATGTTTGCTGTTATTTGATTTTAATAGACGTGGCTAGGGGCCGCCGTAGGAGCCAGCCAAAATCTAGAACGTTCCAGATCAGGGATCAGCCACCGTGCGAGACCGTGCCGATTGGAGGCCAGCCATCACGCTGGTGGAGGCTAGAATGTTCTAGATCCAGGAACATGGGGCTGCGTCCTCACGTGTCTAGGTTAGGGGATTTGCGGTCTCTCTTTGACCCCAGTTCACACCTGGGGGGGCGGTCTCAAGCCACACTCTGCTCCCCCCAGGGCTCAGCTTCCCCTGTGTTATGCCTGCCCCCCTCGGAAGAGAGAGGGCGGGAGTGGAAGGGGCGACGGAGGGTGAGACGGCCGGACGGCAGCGGACCATCCCCGAGTCCACGGCCGGGGTCAGCCAGCTCCGGGAGAGGGTGGAGGACAGGCAGGCCGGGCCGGCAGCAGGCAGTTCCCGGGGCTGCTGAACGTTGGGCACGGCTTAGCGACTGAGCCACAACTAGACACGGTCTGCCAGCACTGGGGGCGCCTCGCCCCGTGGACAGGGCCCCCGGTCTGCTGGCGCGGCCTGTGAGGGGCGGAGGCCGTGTGGAGAGGCAGGCTCGCCCCGGGTCGCCCCAGGGCAGGGTTCCTTGTTTTCCCTCCTGAGCGTTTGAGAGTCCCGTGAGGGTCTTGCGCCCAGCCCTCTCACCCGGCTCGCCCTGGGTCGCAGCGAGGCTCGGCGGGGAGTGGCCTTCTCTAAAACCGACAGCCGGGAACGTTCCGCTGCTCAAGTCACTGTAACCCCAGTGAAAGGGGTTCCAGGAGTTCGTCTTTAGAGTTTTCTGTGAAAGACCAGCGAGCAAACGTCTTCAGCTTTGCCGGCCGCACAGCCTCTGCGGCGTCTTCTCTGAGCACAAACCAGCCGCCGGCCAGACGTGAGCGCGTGGCGTGGCTTGGTGCCGATCGTCAACAGCAGCCGGCGGGGCCGGCACGGGCCGCGGTGCGCCAGTGCCCGGGTCAGGCCACCGCTGTCCGACAGGCAGGAGCAGAGGAGGGGCCGTCTGGTCTCGGCTGGCCAGTGGGGTGGCCGCTGCTCCGTTTGGCTGCGGAGCCTTTGAGAAGGGTGAGCGTGACTCAGCACCTGAATGTTTGCTGTTATTTGATTTTAATAGACGTGGCTAGGGGCCGCCGTAGGAGCCAGCCAAAATCTAGAACGTTCCAGATCAGGGATCAGCCACCGTGCGAGACCGTGCCGATTGGAGGCCAGCCATCACGCTGGTGGAGGCTAGAATGTTCTAGATCCAGGAACATGGGGCTGCGTCCTCACGTGTCTAGGTTAGGGGATTCGCGGTCTCTCTTTGACCCCAGTTCACACCTGGGGGGGCGGTCTCAAGCCACACTCTGCTCCCCCCAGGTCTCAGCTTCCCCTGTGTTATGCCTGCCCCCCTCGGAAGAGAGAGGGCGGGAGTGGAAGGGGCGACGGAGGGTGAGACGGCCGGACGGCAGCGGACCATCCCCGAGTCCACGGCCGGGGTCAGCCAGCTCCGGGAGAGGGTGGAGGACAGGCAGGCCGGGCCGGCAGCAGGCAGTTCCCGGGGCTGCTGAACGTTGGGCACGGCTTAGCGACTGAGCCACAACTAGACACGGTCCGCCAGCACTGGGGGCGCCTCGCCCCGTGGACAGGGCCCCCGGTCTGCTGGCCGCGGCCTGTGAGGGGCAGGAGGCCGTGTGGGAGAGAGCAGGCTCGCCCCGGGTCGCCCAGCAGGGGGAGCGCTGTGGCTCCCCAGAACTTGAACCCGTGACTTCTCTTGGTTCCCCCAAGCCGGTCCCTGGTCCCCGGAGGTGAGGGCAGGCGTTTGATCAATAACGAAGTGGCCCAGAGCTGGATGCTGGGGACAGAGGGGACCGTGAGGGCCCCCTTCTGGACGGGGCAGCATTCTCTGGGCGTAGAGCTTGGCTTACGCTTTGTTTTCTTAAAATTTGAAAAATCCTGCACATGGCGGAAAGGGCCTGCAGCCCAACGGGCTCTGAAGCGAGCGCCGTGCTACCCCGGGCTGTCGGCACCTCGGAAATCACCCCGACCCGTGTCCCTGGGCCCGCGCCGCTCGCTTCCCCAACAGCGGAGCCACCGTTCTGACTTCTAAGCCACCCGCCCCCTGCTTTCCTTCTGGTACCGGGATGCTTTTCTTCAGTTCCGTGATTCCCGGCCTCGTGCTTTGTCGTGGCCGTGCGGGGTTCCACGGGCCGGACGCACCGTTCTCCCCCCGGTCTCCCGCTCGTGGGCGTTTGGCGTCTTCCTAGTCTTGCTGTGAGTGCATAGAGCTCCGTGTCACGTTTTGGGAGGACGCGGGCCACGTGTGGGTCAGTCTCGTGCAGGGGAGCTCGGATCCCGGAGTCTGTGCGTCTTCAGATGCTCATGAGCAAAGGGCCTGGGGCTGGGGGTGAGCCTCCCTCCCCAAGAACACCCGCAGCGACGCACCCCGTCTTTGCCCGGGGGAGCTGGAGGCTTGCTCGCTGGTCACGCGGGCGGCGTGGGGTCTCCCGGACAGGAGCCCCCCTTGCCGGCCAGCACGTGTGGGCACAGACGTCCGGGCGTCGCTGCCAGGGGCGGGAGCCTCAGCCGTGGGAGCAAGTCTGCCCGCGGGCTCGCGTTGTGTGTGTGTGCGCGTGTGTGCTGGGGAGAGAGCGTGGGCTGGACACCCCCATCTCTTCATCTTTTGATGGCAGGAGGGGAGGGGCCCCGGTGGTTTCCAGCTCAGGGGGTCCCACCCGCCCTGGCCAGCCGGCCCGCCCCGCCCCACAGAGCGCTGTTTTCTGCAGCAAATGGCACCTCCCCTCCTCATTCCCATCTCGAGGGGAACGGCGGCGTCCATGGGGGCCGCAGCTTAATCACATCCCAGCATTCTGGAATAAGGCTCTACAGTGAATAAGAGAATCCCAGAATAGAACACGGAACGGACCCGAGGACTCCAGAGCCGGCGGGGGGCGGGTGCCTCCGGGCCTCACGGGGATTCTGCACGGGGCTGTCGAACCTGGGGGTGAGTCCCGGGGTGGGAGAGGCCCCCTCGCACGCCGGCGACAAGACGCAGCAGGCCCGGCTCCCACCGCGTGGACGGCGCGGGGCTGGGGGCCGTGGGAGGCGACGCCCTCTCGCTCTCTCTCCGAGAAGAGCGGGGAGGGGGGCGGCGGCCACGGGGCTGCTCGCCGGAGCACCCCGGGAAGGGGCGAGTCTGAGTTTCTCCGGCTGCGAGCGCCCCAGGGGCCCCCCAAGCCCCCTTCTGTGCACACAGAGGTGTTCCCTTTGTGGGACCCACCGACGTCTGTGACTTGGCGCAGAGTCAAGCCACTCCTGCGGAGGAGCCGGGTCCCGAGGCGCCGGGGGTCTCAGCACGTGGCCTTCAGGGCCTCGGTGCCCCCTGCGTGAAATGGGCCTGTGGCGTGTTCTGAGGGTCCTGTGAGCCGGGACCTGGGTCCCTCTGGGGCGGAGGTCTGAGAGCCCCCGTCCCAGCCCCGAGCCCCCCGACCCCAGCAACACCTCCAAAAGGGGGGCGGGAGCGCCGTGCCCGGGCGAGGCCACCGAAGCAGGCAGGGATGGAGGGGACGGCTTCGGGGCCGATGGCGTTCCGGGGGGCTTCTGGGGCCAGCGTGGGGTGCACGGGGTGAGTTCCAGCCGGGTGTCCTCGGGGTGGGGGAGGAGGCGGGGGCCGTCATGGTTGGGACAGAGCAGCGGAGTGGCCTCTGATGCCGGACGGGAGTTGGCCTTCCACCCCCAGGGCGACGGGGAGCCACGGCCGAATCTGGGCCACGAGAGGCCCGGGGGAGAGAGGAAGAGCCTGGACGCAGCCCCGCAGGCGCCCGCCTGCTCCCTGCCCTCCACACGCCAGAGACAACCCAGCTGAGGTTTTCCCTGGGTCCCCCTCTTTTCAAAGGCACCACTTTGCAAACCCAGGGGACTGTCTGGGGCCCCAGGCTGTCTGCTGAAGGATCTTTCGGTTTCCCCCTGTCACATACACGAGACAGACAGAAGGCACCCTGTTTCCCCAGCAATGCGTGCTTTGGTTGGAGTCACTCAACCAGACCTGAGGGCCAGAGTAAGGACGGGACTCCAGTCACTCAGCGTACATCTGCCCAGAGCCCAGGCCCGCCTGACCCTTGGCTGGGTCCTCAGAGACCCCCTCCCCCTCTCCTCCCGCCAGGAACCCTGAAGGAGATCTGGTCTCGGCTTCTGGTTTTCTCCTCTGCCTTTCTGATGTGCCCATCTGCAAAGGGGGTGTGTTTCCATTTCACAAAGTTGTTTGGAGATGGAGTGAATCTGTGGACGGAGGTACTGCTCCAACGTGCTCCTCACTTCCCGCCCCCACAGCGAACTCCTACTCATACTTCGAAACCCACCACAGATCTTCCATCTTCACCCGAAGCATTCCCTGGTCTCTGCTGTCGGCTCTCCGGCCACTTCATCCTCCGCACACAGAGGTGTTCCCTTTGTGGGACCCACTGACGTCTGTGACTTGGCGCAGAGTCAAGCCACTCCTGCGGAGGAGCCGGGTCCCGAGGCGCCGGGGGTCTCAGCACGTGGCTTTCAGGGCCTCGGTGCCCCCTGCGTGAAATGGGCCTGTGGCGTGTTCTGAGGGTCCTGTGAGCCGGGACCTGGGTCCCTCTGGGGCGGAGGTCTGAGAGCCCCCGTCCCAGCCCCGAGCCCCCCGACCCCAGCAACACCTCCAAAAGGGGGGCGGGAGCGCCGTGCCCGGGCGAGGCCACCGAAGCAGGCAGGGATGGAGGGGACGGCTTCGGGGCCGATGGCGTTCCGGGGGGCTTCTGGGGCCAGCGTGGGGTGCACGGGGTGAGTTCCAGCCGGGTGTCCTCGGGGTGGGGGAGGAGGCGGGGGCCGTCATGGTTGGGACAGAGCAGCGGAGTGGCCTCTGATGCCGGACGGGAGTTGGCCTTCCACCCCCAGGGCGACGGGGAGCCACGGCCGAATCTGGGCCACGAGAGGCCCGGGGGAGAGAGGAAGAGCCTGGACGCAGCCCCGCAGGCGCCCGCCTGCTCCCTGCCCTCCACACGCCAGAGACAACCCAGCTGAGGTTTTCCCTGGGTCCCCCTCTTTTCAAAGGCACCACTTTGCAAACCCAGGGGACTGTCTGGGGCCCCAGGCTGTCTGCTGAAGGATCTTTCGGTTTCCCCGTCACATACACGAGACAGACAGAAGGCACCCTGTTTCCCCAGCAATGCGTGCTTTGGTTGGAGTCACTCAACCAGACCTGAGGGCCAGAGTAAGGACGGGACTCCAGTCACTCAGTGTACATCTGCCCAGAGCCCAGGCCCGCCTGACCCTTGGCTGGGTCCTCAGAGACCCCCGCCCCCTCTCCTCCCGCCAGGAACCCTGAAGGAGATCTGGTCTCGGCTTCTGGTTTTCTCCTCTGCCTTTCTGATGTGCCCATCTGCAAAGGGGGTGTGTTTCCATTTCACAAAGTTGTTTGGAGATGGAGTGAATCTGTGGACGGAGGTACTGCTCCAACGTGCTCCTCACTTCCCGCCCCCACAGCGAACTCCTACTCATACTTCGAAACCCACCACAGATCTTCCATCTTCAGTGCATCCCTGAATAGGCTTCAGCTCTTCCCTGGTCTCTGCTGTCGGCTCTCCGGCCACTTCATCCTCCGAGTTTGGAAGTGTCTGCCTATGCCTTTGGGTCCCCCCCACCGACGCTGCCCACTGGTGGAGTTCTCCCCGAGGCTGCAGAATCACTCAGCAGGGTCACCCAGGAAAGGCAGGGCGCAGGGAGAGGACGCAGCAGTGGGGAGCCAGAGGAGGTAGGAGAGGGAGGAAGGGCGCTCGGCAGACCTCCGTGGGGCAGATGGAGAGAGGGGGCCGGAAGGAGATGGGCAGAACCCGGCGGGCGGGCAGCGGCAACAGGATGGGTGGGGTGAGGGCAGCCCCCGCTCTCCCCTGGCAGGCCTCCTCCCGGCTCGGGCGGGCAGCGCGGGCAGGGCCCGGCCCCTGGCGGGCGGACCGCCTGGGCGTGGGGCGCGGAGAGCGAGGCGGGGAGCCCCAGCGTGCGTGCGGGCGGCGGCGGCACATGGATGCCAGCCTGGCTCGCTTCTCCAGGCCGGTGGGTAAGGCGAGGCGCGGGCCTGCGGGGCGTGGATGGCCGGGCCTCAGGGCCCAGGCTTTGGAGTAGGGGACTGGAGAGGACGGGGCTGCCGATCGGGCTCCTTAGACCCCGGCCGGGACCCCTTCCCTCCCGCCGAGCTGACCCAGGAGGGGGAGGGGCCTCCCAGGAGGCGGCGGAAGGTCCCCGGTTCCGCGGCGGGTGCGGAGACGGGAAGCGGGGACCCAGGCCGGGAGGACGGGGCGAGGCGGAGGCGGAGGTGCCGTGCTGGGGGCAGGCTCCCTCCCTGTGGCCCTCCTCCCCCGCCCCCCTCGGCTCACCCATCTCCAGAAGATTATATTTAAATATCTCTTTTGTGCAAGGCAGGAGCTGGGCTCGCCCCTAAGAGGCGGTTTCCCCCCTGATGTGCCCATCTGCAAAGGGGGTGTGTTTCCATTTCACAAAGTTGTTTGGAGATGGAGTGAATCTGTGGACGGAGGTACTGCTCCAACGTGCTCCTCACTTCCCGCCCCCACAGCGAACTCCTACTCATACTTCGAAACCCACCACAGATCTTCCATCTTCAGTGCATCCCTGAATAGGCTTCAGCTCTTCCCTGGTCTCTGCTGTCGGCTCTCCGGCCACTTCATCCTCCGAGTTTGGAAGTGTCTGCCTATGCCTTTGGGTCCCCCCCACCGACGCTGCCCACTGGTGGAGTTCTCCCCGAGGCTGCAGAATCACTCAGCAGGGTCACCCAGGAAAGGCAGGGCGCAGGGAGAGGACGCAGCAGTGGGGAGCCAGAGGAGGTAGGAGAGGGAGGAAGGGCGCTCGGCAGACCTCCGTGGGGCAGATGGAGAGAGGGGGCCGGAAGGAGATGGGCAGAACCCGGCGGGCGGGCAGCGGCAACAGGATGGGTGGGGTGAGGGCAGCCCCCGCTCTCCCCTGGCAGGCCTCCTCCCGGCTCGGGCGGGCAGCGCGGGCAGGGCCCGGCCCCTGGCGGGCGGACCGCCTGGGCGTGGGGCGCGGAGAGCGAGGCGGGGAGCCCCAGCGTGCGTGCGGGCGGCGGCGGCACATGGATGCCAGCCTGGCTCGCTTCTCCAGGCCGGTGGGTAAGGCGAGGCGCGGGCCTGCGGGGCGTGGATGGCCGGGCCTCAGGGCCCAAGCTTTGGAGTAGGGGACTGGAGAGGACGGGGCTGCCGATCGGGCTCCTTAGACCCCGGCCGGGACCCCTTCCCTCCCGCCGAGCTGACCCAGGAGGGGGAGGGGCCTCCCAGGAGGCGGCGGAAGGTCCCCGGTTCCGCGGCGGGTGCGGAGACGGGAAGCGGGGACCCAGGCCGGGAGGACGGGGCGAGGCGGAGGCGGAGGTGCCGTGCTGGGGGCAGGCTCCCTCCCTGTGGCCCTCCTCCCCCGCCCCCCTCGGCTCACCCATCTCCAGAAGATTATATTTAAATATCTCTTTTGTGCAAGGCAGGAGCTGGGCTCGCCCCTAAGAGGCGGTTTCCATGGCAACAACAATTGCCAGCTTCCGTGTGGTGAATCAGCGTTGCCGTGGCAACCCCATCCTCATCTGCCCAAGGTGCTGGGAGGGGGGAGGAGGTGAGGGCCAGCGGGGGCGGGCGGCAGAGGTGGGGGAGAGGGAGCCTGGCGCCCAGGTGCCCCCTCGCCCGGCGCTCTCCACCACCCGGGCTGCCCTCGGCCCAGCACGGGTCCCATCTGGTGGAAATGCGCTCTCCTCCGGCCCCAGCTAGAGGGGTGTGGCGCCCAGGTGAAAGTGCCCAGGATGTGCGTGTGCGTGCGTGGGGTGGGGGGGGGAGGGAGATGCCTTTTCCAGGCGGTCAGGGTCCCTCTGAGGGTGCGGCTGGGTGGCCGAAAGGCTGGGCTGGGGGCCTGGGGGCCAAGATGGGGAAACCAGAAGCCCCTGGGGGCTCCCCGGCGGAGCTCACACAGCGGAGGCCCGTGTGTGCCTCGGACCCACACTCGGAAAGGGGGAGTGTGTCCACCGGGGCTCGTCTGGGGACGGGGGCAGAAGCATCACCTCTTCCGGCCTCGACTCTGACATCCGTAAAGCAGGGTGACCACTGAGGCCAGGAAGCGCTGCTCCGGCGACCCCGAGCGCCTCTGAGTGGCTCGGAGGATCTACCCCGAGACTGCGCCCCAGGAGCGGGGCTGGGACCGGCCCCGCTTCGGATCCCAGGCCTGCTGCCGAGGGGCCGTCCTGCTCTGTGACGGCCGGCGCTGGCAACTTCTTTCTGGTCAGTGCAGCTCAGCAGAGTTCTCAGATTCTCTCCTGTCTCCTGCTCCGAAGGACGGTCTCAGTCTAGAGAAAAACAGAGAAATGCAGAGACACGTCCGGCCCTGAAGCAGAGAGGGGAGGAAGCCCCAGGGGCGGAAGGACGGCCTGCATGGGGTCTTTGGAGCTGGGTTTTGAAGGATGCGTAGAAGTTTACCAGAGCGCCCGGGTTGGGAGGGAGGTTCTGTCCTAGACCCAAGCGAGAAGCAAATGCCACCCAGCCCGTCTTTCAAGGCTGTTCTGAAAAACTCGTAGCAGCTCATACCCACGGCTGAGTGAGTTGCGGGAGCGGGGCTTAGGGAAGAATCTTCCATTGAACCGTTGGCTGGCTTCCTCCAGTTTGCTGGGGCGGGGACAAAAGTGTCCAGAGCAATGAGGCCAGACTGAAGACTGGGCCGTCCACGTACGACAGGCCCCCCGCCTTGTGGCTCAGGGAGCTGGCTGCCAGCGGCCGCCTTGGCGTATCAGTCCGTCACTACTGAGAGTAATAAACGGCCCCAACCATTTTGTTTGTGATTCTGTGCGTTGGCAAGCCCCGGCTGGGCCTAACTGGGCCGTTCACGTGCGTCGTTCACGGAGCTGCCGACCGCTGGGCCGTGGCCCGGTGAGCTGGGGCGGGACTCCCGTGAGCAGTCAGGAGGGCGTCTCTGTGCGAGAGATCTCCGTCCTCCAGAGAGTCACCTGGAGTTGTCCGTCTGTCCATCTCCAAGGCGGCGAAGGCCAAGGCTTGGAGCTCCCGCCCCTTCGCGCCCACCCTCCTATTGGTCGCATGGTCCAGTCCAGACGGAAGAGGTGGGGAAGCAGACTCCAGCTCTGGAGGGGAGCTGCCATGACCTCCCGGCGTATACGGGGGCTTCAGGAATTGCGCCATCTTGGTGAACCACTTAGCGCACTTCGAAGGGGCAGTGTGACTTCCTGGAGGAGGGGGTATTGTTACTGGGTTTTGAGGGCAAAGTAGGAGGTTTCCAGGCAGCAAGAGGAAGGCCCTGGAGGCAGGGCCGTGTGTTGTAGACTAGGGTTCCGGTAGCCGCCAGAGGCTGGTGGGGTGCGAGGCCGGGAGGTGGGCAGGAGTGCCCGGCAGCGCCCCGCCGAAGCGCCCCCACGCTGCCCCACGGTCCACCTTGACCTCCCGCCCTCTCTCTCCGCAGATGGCCCGGCCAATCCAGGTGAAGCCTGCGGACAGTGAGAGCCGTGGAGGTAGTTGTCATCTCTCCGTGCCCCGCAGGCTGTGGGGCGCCGAGGGGCGGGGCAGGAGCAGGGCGGTCCTCGCAGGAAGGGCGGTGGGCGGGGCGGAGGTTCCGGCTGGTGTGGGGCCGAGCAGGAGCGAAGGCAGGTGGGGCCCTCCTCCTGACCACACGCCCCCCGGCCCAGCCTGGAGGGCGCGGCCAGGGCCTGCGCTTCCCCCTAGAACTGAAACTACGGGACCCGAGTATCTCAGAGAGCAGCTGGGGCATCTTCGGGTGCAGGGCCCGTGGGGTGCCCCAGGGACCACGGGCGGCCTGCTGGGGTGCGTGTGTGCACGCCGGCGTGTCCGAGCCCGGGCCCGAGTGTGTCTGTGAGCGTGCATCCCCGGGCGTGCCTGCGAGCTGGCGTGGAAGGGCGTGTGTGTTCCGGCCGGAGCAGCGGCGATCTCCGTGTCCCGGCGGCGTGCACGTCAGCGTGCCTGGGCTGTGCACAGGCGTGTGTGCTGGACTGCTCTAGGCTGGGCACGTGGGCGTGCGGGCTCTGTCCCCTGTCTTTGTGAGGCCAGACCTCGGAGAGCCCGAGGGGGCTGCTGGGCGGCCCCCGCTGGGATCCAGGGCTCATCGTCCTTGGATGTTTGTGACTTCCCTCCCCATCTCAGACAGGTTGGGGGCCGAGGGAGGGCAGCCTGCCTTGGAGACGGTGTGGGGGACAGGGCTGTTAGGGCTTCGGTGTATGCGTAGGGGGCCTGCTTGTTTTCACACTCTCCCACCTGGCTGCCCCTGTGGGTCAGGGATTGGAGGGGGACTCTGCATGTTTTCATCTCTGTCTCCATCTCTCTCTCCCTCGCTCCCACCTCTGTTTCTCCTTAACCTTTCCTCTCCTCCTATTTCTCTGAGCCTCTCTGCATCTCTTACTGTCTCTCTCTTTGCCTGGTGCTGTCTCTCCCTGTCCCTCTCTTATCTCTCTCTCCCACCCTCATGAGTGACAGCTGCCAGAGAACAGGTTTCCATAGTAACCAAGCTCCCCATTCCTCAAAGAGGAAGCTGTCCCTAATTACAGGAGAGCAGTGCGGTTCCCGCGGGAGGTGGGGCAGGGGCCTGCTCCCTCACTCAGGAGCGGCTGGGCGGGACTGGCCCTCGGCCTGAGGCTTGGGCGGCTCCCAGCCCGGCCTCCGGCCTCCAGCCCGTCCCGGCTCCCCAGACACTGGTGCCGCACTCCCACACGCCCAAAACACGGTGGGGCCCTCCTCCTGACCACACGCCCCCCGGCCCAGCCTGGAGGGCGCGGCCAGGGCCTGCGCTTCCCCCTAGAACTGAAACTACGGGACCCGAGTATCTCAGAGAGCAGCTGGGGCATCTTCGGGTGCAGGGCCCGTGGGGTGCCCCAGGGACCACGGGCGGCCTGCTGGGGTGCGTGTGTGCACGCCGGCGTGTCCGAGCCCGGGCCCGAGTGTGTCTGTGAGCGTGCATCCCCGGGCTTGCCTGCGAGCTGGCGTGGAAGGGCGTGTGTGTTCCGGCCGGAGCAGCGGCGATCTCCGTGTCCCGGCGGCGTGCACGTCAGCGTGCCTGGGCTGTGCACAGGCGTGTGTGCTGGACTGCTCTAGGCTGGGCACGTGGGCGTGCGGGCTCTGTCCCCTGTCTTTGTGAGGCCAGACCTCGGAGAGCCCGAGGGGGCTGCTGGGCGGCCCCCGCTGGGATCCAGGGCTCATCGTCCTTGGATGTTTGTGACTTCCCTCCCCATCTCAGACAGGTTGGGGGCCGAGGGAGGGCAGCCTGCCTTGGAGACGGTGTGGGGGACAGGGCTGTTAGGGCTTCGGTGTATGCGTAGGAGCCTGCTTGTTTTCACACTCTCCCACCTGGCTGCCCCTGTGGGTCAGGGATTGGAGGGGGACTCTGCATGTTTTCATCTCTGTCTCCATCTCTCTCTCCCTCGCTCCCACCTCTGTTTCTCCTTAACCTTTCCTCTCCTCCTATTTCTCTGAGCCTCTCTGCATCTCTTACTGTCTCTCTCTTTGCCTGGTGCTGTCTCTCCCTGTCCCTCTCTTATCTCTCTCTCCCACCCTCATGAGTGACAGCTGCCAGAGAACAGGTTTCCATAGTAACCAAGCTCCCCATTCCTCAAAGAGGAAGCTGTCCCTAATTACAGGAGAGCAGTGCGGTTCCCGCGGGAGGTGGGGCAGGGGCCTGCTCCCTCACTCAGGAGCGGCTGGGCGGGACTGGCCCTCGGCCTGAGGCTTGGGCGGCTCCCAGCCCGGCCTCCGGGCCTCCAGCCCGTCCCCGGCTCCCCAGACACTGGTGCCGCACTCCCACACGCCTTCATTCATTCAACAGTCACGATGGCTTGGCTTCTCTGGAGCCCTGGGGAGGCCGGGAGGGGAGCTCTGCTGGGCACGGTCAGCGCTCACTCCTGCCTGGAAATTTGAGATGCAGACCAGACAGACAAGTGGACCCAGGCTAGCAGGGCGTGTGGGCTTTCCAAGGAGCCCAGAGAGGCGGGAGGAGCCGTTTTGCAGCAGTGGGGCACAGAGGGCATTCCAGGCAGGGGGCGCTGAGTGAGGTGCGACCCCGCAGGCACGTGGGCGGATGGCGAGACTCAGGCAGGGAAAGCGCGAGGCGGCGGCGTGCTCCTTCACAGGCACGGAAGAGGGCCCCGCGCCCGCCCGGCGCCCCGCGCCTGCCCGGGTGCCTCCACCCTCTGCTGGAGGGATGCAGTGGTGTCTCCGCCCACAGGGGACCGGAAGCTGTTTGTGGGGATGCTGAACAAGCAGCAGTCGGAGGAGGATGTGCTGCGGCTGTTCCAGCCCTTCGGGGTCATCGACGAGTGCACCGTGCTCCGGGGGCCCGACGGCAGCAGCAAAGGTGACCGGCTGGGGGCGGGGCCCGCTCCGGGGGCGGGGCTTACGAGATGGGGCGGGGCCGGCCCTGGAGAGGTGGCTGGATCCGGGGCGTGGCCGGGCTCGTGGGGAGGGGCCGGGCCCTGGTGGGCGGGGCCTGGCACGTGCACTGAGGACCGAAGGTCGGGTCTCCTCGAGACGCACGAAAGGGCGGGGCTGGCTCGAGGGCGGGCGAGCCGGCTGGCGGGTCTCCGCGGGCCCTCTCCACCTGTCTGTGCCGTGAGACTTTCTGTCTGGATTTGCTTGCGTCTCCTGGACTGTCGGTGTGCCTGATCCTACTTCCTCCACCGTCCCTGCATGGTTGCACCATCCAGGAACAACTCTTTAGTGATCTCCAGCATTTTGCTTTGCCGCCTGCTCTTTCTGGGTCTTCCAGTGCCTGGCGATCTCTGTCTTCCTGATCCTGCTTTCAGGTTCATCTGTTTGGGACTGGCCTTACGACTGTATCTTATCCTTGGCCCTCCAGACACTGGTGCCGCACTCCCACACGCCTTCATTCATTCAACAGTCACGATGGCTTGGCTTCTCTGGAGCCCTGGGGAGGCCGGGAGGGGAGCTCTGCTGGGCACGGTCAGCGCTCACTCCTGCCTGGAAATTTGAGATGCAGACCAGACAGACGTGGACCCAGGCTAGCAGGGCGTGTGGGCTTTCCAAGGAGCCCAGAGAGGCGGGAGGAGCCGTTTTGCAGCAGTGGGGCACAGAGGGCATTCCAGGCAGGGGGCGCTGAGTGAGGTGCGACCCCGCAGGCACGTGGGCGGATGGCGAGACTCAGGCAGGGAAAGCGCGAGGCGGCGGCGTGCTCCTTCACAGGCACGGAAGAGGGCCCCGCGCCCGCCCGGCGCCCCGCGCCTGCCCGGGTGCCTCCACCCTCTGCTGGAGGGATGCAGTGGTGTCTCCGCCCACAGGGGACCGGAAGCTGTTTGTGGGGATGCTGAACAAGCAGCAGTCGGAGGAGGATGTGCTGCGGCTGTTCCAGCCCTTCGGGGTCATCGACGAGTGCACCGTGCTCCGGGGGCCCGACGGCAGCAGCAAAGGTGACCGGCTGGGGGCGGGGCCCGCTCCGGGGGCGGGGCTTACGAGATGGGGCGGGGCCGGCCCTGGAGAGGTGGCTGGATCCGGGGCGTGGCCGGGCTCGTGGGGAGGGGCCGGGCCCTGGTGGGCGGGGCCTGGCACGTGCACTGAGGACCGAAGGTCGGGTCTCCTCGAGACGCACGAAAGGGCGGGGCTGGCTCGAGGGCGGGCGAGCCGGCTGGCGGGTCTCCGCGGGCCCTCTCCACCTGTCTGTGCCGTGAGACTTTCTGTCTGGATTTGCTTGCGTCTCCTGGACTGTCGGTGTGCCTGATCCTACTTCCTCCACCGTCCCTGCATGGTTGCACCATCCAGGAACAACTCTTTAGTGATCTCCAGCATTTTGCTTTGCCGCCTGCTCTTTCTGGGTCTTCCAGTGCCTGGCGATCTCTGTCTTCCTGATCCTGCTTTCAGGTTCATCTGTTTGGGACTGGCCTTACGACTGTATCTTACTAGGACCGAATGGATCTGATGGTCCCTATTTACTTGCCTGGCTCTTTTTATTTTAAATAGAGATATGATCGCATGCTGTCATCGCATACTGCCAGTGCAGGAGATGCGAAAGACACGGGTTCGCTCTTTGGGTCGGGAGGACCCCCCGGAGGGGGAAATGGAAACCCACTCCAGGATTCTTGCCTGGGAAATCCCATGGACAGAAGAGCTTGGTGGGCTATAGTCCATAGGGTTGCAAAGTGTTGGACACAACTGAGTACACACACACATACACACACACACACTGTAAATTTACTATTAAAAGTAGACCGTGAAATGCTTCACAAAATGTACAAAACCTTACGGCCGTCGCCGTTACTGAACTCCAGAACACGTTCACTCCTGTCCCCCCAATTCGCTGGCTCTTCGTGGCCCTCTGTCTGGAGCTGCTCCTGTGACCCGCTTCCGGATCCGCCCGTGGCTGGTGGTCCCTGGCTGTCCATCCACCCGACCCTGCCCTTGTCGGCCACCTCCATCCCCATCGATCCAGCTCTGGTCGCCTGGGTGTGTCCGTGTCTGGTGGTCCGTTACTTTGATTCCGCCTGTCGGCTTGCCGCTCTAGGTCTCGTGGCCTCCGTGGCTGTGGGTGTTCTCGAAGCCTGTCCCCTTCACTTGTTCTAACGCGCAGAGCGAGACCCCCACCACGGGCACCGCCTCGCACCTCTGAGGATGTGCTGGACGAACAGTTGTCCTGTCCGATCCTCTGCTGTCCTGCCGTCTGTACACACGGCTGGTTCACTCTCTGCGGCCCAACTTTCGGGCTGCCCAGGTCCGTGCTGACGGGCCTTGCGAGGTTGCCAGCCCGTCTCCTGCGGCCCCTCACCCACTCCCCTTCTCTCGGAGCAGGCTGCGCCTTTGTGAAGTTCTCCTCCCACACTGAGGCTCAGGCGGCTATCCACGCCCTGCATGGCAGCCAGACCATGCCGGTGAGTGGGCGCTGCCCTGGGCGACGGGGCGGGGCAGGCGAGGGGGCGGGGCCTGGCGGACCTTCCCTGGCACCTGCGAGCCCCCGCCCCGCTTCAGGGAGGAAAGGTTCATCTGTTATGCTGTTCATCCTTTGGTCCCTATTTACTTGCCTGGCTCTTTTTATTTTAAATAGAGATATGATCGCATGCTGTCATCGCATACTGCCAGTGCAGGAGATGCGAAAGACACGGGTTCGCTCTTTGGGTCGGGAGGACCCCCCGGAGGGGGAAATGGAAACCCACTCCAGGATTCTTGCCTGGGAAATCCCATGGACAGAAGAGCTTGGTGGGCTATAGTCCATAGGGTTGCAAAGTGTTGGACACAACTGAGTACACACACACATACACACACACACACTGTAAATTTACTATTAAAAGTAGACCGTGAAATGCTTCACAAAATGTACAAAACCTTACGGCCGTCGCCGTTACTGAACTCCAGAACACGTTCACTCCTGTCCCCCCAATTCGCTGGCTCTTCGTGGCCCTCTGTCTGGAGCTGCTCCTGTGACCCGCTTCCGGATCCGCCCGTGGCTGGTGGTCCCTGGCTGTCCATCCACCCGACCCTGCCCTTGTCGGCCACCTCCATCCCCATCGATCCAGCTCTGGTCGCCTGGGTGTGTCCGTGTCTGGTGGTCCGTTACTTTGATTCCGCCTGTCGGCTTGCCGCTCTAGGTCTCGTGGCCTCCGTGGCTGTGGGTGTTCTCGAAGCCTGTCCCCTTCACTTGTTCTAACGCGCAGAGCGAGACCCCCACCACGGGCACCGCCTCGCACCTCTGAGGATGTGCTGGACGAACAGTTGTCCTGTCCGATCCTCTGCTGTCCTGCCGTCTGTACACACGGCTGGTTCACTCTCTGCGGCCCGACTTTCGGGCTGCCCAGGTCCGTGCTGACGGGCCTTGCGAGGTTGCCAGCCCGTCTCCTGCGGCCCCTCACCCACTCCCCTTCTCTCGGAGCAGGCTGCGCCTTTGTGAAGTTCTCCTCCCACACTGAGGCTCAGGCGGCTATCCACGCCCTGCATGGCAGCCAGACCATGCCGGTGAGTGGGCGCTGCCCTGGGCGACGGGGCGGGGCAGGCGAGGGGGCGGGGCCTGGCGGACCTTCCCTGGCACCTGCGAGCCCCCACCCCGCTTCAGGGAGGAAACCGAGTGGGGCGGAAGAAGCGCGTCTCTGATGGTGGTGTGGGGGGGGGCGTCTGTGTGTACTTGTGCGAGTGTGGCGCGTGCACACAGGTGGGTGTGCCTGTGTGCAAATGTGTGGTTGTGAGTAGGTGGCGTGTGCAAAGGACTCCGTGTGCACACGTATGCAGCTGCGTGTGCACGTGTGTGCACTGTGGCCTCGGGCGTGCAAGTGTGTTGAATAGGCGTGTTCCTGTGCGTGCAGTGTGTACGTGTCACAGGTAAAGGCACAGATGTGTGTGTGTGTGTGTGCGCGCCCAGGTGATGCAGGGTAGTGAGTGCATGTGTGTGCCCCTGGAAGCGTGTGTGAGTGCGTGTGGTGGGGGGAGCATGTTGTGAACGCAGGCAGTCCTGTGCGGACCCCTGTGGTGGTGTGCGCGTGTGTGAGTCTGCGCGCATATGTTTGTGGGGGCGTGCGTGTGCGCGTGTGGCGTGAGTGAGTCTGGGTGGGTGCAATGCACATGCAAGTGTGCGCAGGTGTGTGTGAGCCCCAGAGGAGCAGGGGAGGGGGCGGAGGGGCTGGCGGTTCCAAGCCAAACGCTCGGGACGAGACTTCCCCAGGGAGGTGGGCGCCCCCATGGGTTTCCCCGGGGAAGGGAGGGCAGGACTTCTGGAAATGTCCTTGCGGAGCCATTTGGTAGGACCTTCCGTGTGGGCCCCCTTGTTCCACTCCGGCCCTTGGGAGTCTCCACCCTTTTCGAGAGCGTGCTTGACAGGCGGGTCCCGCACTGCTCCCGGAGGCAGCGCCCGGGCCGGGTGCCCGACCTGTGTCCACTGCAGGCTCCAAGGTCAAGGGTGAGATCCAGGATGCCTATCTCCAGACTCTCCTCGGTGTGGCCCCTGGGACCTGGGGGAGGGGCTGACCGCTGCCGCTGTCCACCCCCCAAGGTACCCCAGAGTCCTGGCTACGTCCCCTTCTGTCCCTACCTGCTTGTGGCCGCCCCTGCAGGGCGCCTCCTCCAGCCTGGTGGTCAAGTTTGCCGACACGGACAAGGAGCGGACGCTGCGGCGCATGCAGCAGATGGTGGGCCAGCTGGGCATCCTCACGCCGTCCCTCACCCTGCCCTTCAGCCCCTACAGTGCCTACGCCCAGGCTGTGAGTGACCGGGAGCCGTGCGCCTCTCTCCGATGGGTCTCAGTCTCTCTCTCTCCGTCTGTGCTCGGTCGAGGCTCTCTGCCTCTTTGCCTGTATTTCTGTTTGTCTTTTCCCGTCTCTCTGACTCACACCTTTATTCTTTTGGCTGTGGCTAAGTCTCCAAATCCAGTTCGCTTCCTGATCTGGACCCCCAGCTTAGCCCCCCACCACGTGCCCAAACCCAAGCTGAAGCACAGCTCTGGACTGACAGGATCCCGGGCGCAGCCCCCAAATCCAGCCTCAGCCCCAACCCTGGGTGAAAGTCAAATGGAGACCCAATCTTGGGTTGACCCCCGCACATCCGGGTTGTTCCCCTAATCTAGATTAGCTCCAATTTCAGCTAAGCCTCCAGGCTGCCTCCAAACTGACACAGCCCAAGGGAGTTCGACGTTGGCTGAGCCCGGGATGTCCTCGGCCGTCCAGCTGTTAGGAGTGCACGTCGCTAATGCAGGGGGCGCGGGTTCAATCCCTGGCTGGAGCACGGAGGCCTCCCACGCCGTGTTCACGGCGCAGCCAAAACAAACAAGTAGAACACGCGGGAAAACAGTAGCTGAACTGAATTCTGATTAGAGACTGAACTCCAGGCCCTGGATGCACTCGGACTCCTGGCTGGTCCTTGAACCTCGTCTGGGCCCTGAGCCTACACTGAGCCCTGATCCCAGGCTGAGCTCTCATTCCCGCCGAGACCCTAACCCGCATCCGAGCCACGGCGCCCAGCCTGACCCCACCCCCGTTCCCGGAGGACCAGGTCCCGCCCCCAAGCGCCGTGAACGAGGGGGCGTGGTCACGTGGGAGAGCCGGCTGGCGTGAGGGGCGGGGCCAAAGGCCGGAGAGGGTGAGGGTGGCGGAGGCCAGGCCGAGACCTGGCATCGGGCACAGAGGAGGCAGGGCCGGGCGGAAGAGCGAAGGGACGTGCGCCTGACTCGCTCTCCATCCCCAGCTCATGCAGCAGCAGACGACGGTCCTGTCCACCTCAGGCAGCTACCTGAGCCCCGGCGTGGCCTTCTCGCCCTGCCACATCCAGCAGATCGGTGCCGTCAGCCTTAACGGGCTGCCAGCCACTCCCATCGCCCCTGCCTCTGGTGAGCGTCCCCCAGGGACCCGCGGACGGCGGGGCAGAGCCGGGGCACCGACCGCGCTCGCCGTGACGCTCTTCTGCTCCCCAGGACTGCACTCGCCGCCGCTGCTCGGCACCGCCGCCGTGCCGGGCCTCGTGGCCCCCATCACCAACGGCTTCGCAGGGGTCGTGCCCTTCCCCGGCGGGCACCCTGCCCTTGAAACCGTGTATGCCAACGGCCTCGTGCCCTACCCAGGTAGGTCGGGCGGTCCTCTGGGGTCTCGGTGAGTGGAAGGGGCAGGGAGGGGGTCCCGGGGACGGGCCTGAGTTCCCACACCTTGGTGTCCCGGGAACAAACGTAGAGGACACAGGGAGTCTGAGGGGGACAGATCCTCGCTGTGGGTGCAGGGAAGGGGGTTAAATTGGGGAACTTTGCACCAGACCCTCCTGGCTTCGAATTCCAGTTTGGTGGCCCTCAGGGAGAGCTTGGTGAAGCCTCTGAGCCTCAGTGTGCTCATCTGGGACCTGGGGCAGAAAACACCCATTATCTCCTGAGGCTGCTCTGACAGGGCGGGCAGTCTGTAGGGTGCGAACCCATCCCCACGATGCATCCGGGATCAGTGCCCGCTCTCGTTCCCTTGTCCCTCCAGCACTGACCGCGCGCTGGTTTGCCGGGCTGGACTCTGCCCTCCTGAAGCCGAGGGCTCCCCTTGCTCTCCTCCACGGCCTGCTTTCAAGGCCGGCGTCTTCCCGCACCTGGCTCAGGCCAAGTGTGGCGTCTGGGTTTCCACTGCTGGGAATCTGTTTATTTTGCCGTAGTTGGCGCTCATGAGGAATTTCAAATATAGTGCAGAGGGGTCCTGGTTCCCCTCACCCCGTGTCCCTGATGCTAGCGTCTTATGAGACAGCGTGTTGTCAAAGCTAGGGACCGGTGTCAGTGCAGCACAGGGACCTGAAGAGGTGGTGTAGACCTGTCTAGAACTCACTGTTTACAGACACGTGCGTGCGTGCGTGTGTGTGGTTCCTTTTGTGTCATCGTTTTTTGTTTGTTTGGTTTTTTATATTTTATTTATCTTTTGGGGGGTCGGGTTGGGGAGGGAGGGGAGTGGGCGGGCCACTTCTATTGGTCTTTCATTTCTGTTTTCATCCGTCTTTGTTCTTTGGCCCGTGTGGGCCTCCCATCGCAGTGGCCTCTCTCGCTGCAGAGCACCGGGTCTGGGCGCATGCGCTCCAGAGCTCTGGCTCGGTGATTGGACACATCAGTCCAGCTGCTCCGCAGCACATGGGATCTTCCCAGGCCAGGGCTCAAACCGGCGCCCCTTGCACTGCAAGGCGGTGGCCTTACCCACTGGGCCGCCAGGGGAAGCCCTGTGTCATCTCATACAGGCATAGTTTCCCGTAACCCCCATCACAACGGACACGCAACACGGTTCCATCACAACCAAGTACTTCATTCATGTGAACCCCTTGCTGGCTTACCTCTCTGCTCCCACCTCCTCGTCGTCTAACAGCCTCTCTCCGTTCAAGGGGTCTGGGGGTCTCCGTTTTCCCCAGACTCTCCAGCTCTGGTGGCCTCGACCGGCCTTCGGCTCCCCTTGCACCCCCCCCCCACAGGGACGGCGGAAGGTCACAGGCCCAGAGGGGATCCCTAGGGTCTCTGACGCTCAAGGGGCGGGAAGGAAGAGCGGAGACCTGGAGTCTTAGAGGATCCAGAGAAAAAGAGGGGAGGAGCAGGGGGGTCAGGACGGGGACAAAGAGGTGGGAGGTGAACCTCTCGGGGAAACCTGGGTTCGTACCATCTGCCTCGTGGTCCGAGGCCAGCTGCTGTTTCTCCGCCTGTGAAGTGAGGGTCCCTGAGCTTAAGCGGCCTCGCCGGTTGCGTGGGATCACCCCTGTGAAACGTTTCCGCAGAAGTGAAGCTGGGGTGGGTGTTGCGGGGCTAGAGGAGGATGGCCGCCCCGCCCCACTGAGCCCTTCCGTCTGCCTGCAGCTCAGAGTCCGACGGTAGCCGAGACCCTCCACCCTGCCTTCTCCGGAGTCCAGCAGTACACAGGTAGGGGGGCAGCGCGGCCCCGCCCTCGGCCCTGTCTCCTACCTGGGCTGCTCACGCCTCGCCCAGCCGCGCCTAGACCCGGCCCCGCCCTGCGGGGCCGCCCTCTCAGGCTACCTTCGCTCTTCCGCCCGGCCCTGCCTGCTCTGAGCCCGATGCCAGGTCTCGGTCTGGCCTCCGCCTCACCCTCCCAGGCATTGGGCCCAGCCCCTCATAACCTGCCTTTGGCCCCGCCCCTCACGTCCGCCTGCTCGCCCACGTGACCACGCCCCTTCATTCTTCCGACGACCCGACCTTGGCTCCGCCCTCAGCCATGGCCCCACCCCCCGAACATGGCCCCGCCCCACTTAACTCTTCCCGTTGCCTTGGCCCCTCCCTCGTACACCTTTCCCTTGTGACCAAGCCCCTCCGCCCTGCCAAGACTTGGTCTTGGCCCCACCCTCAGCCAGAGCCACGCCCACGCGGCGCTTCCCGCGGCCGTGGCCCCGCCCTCAGGCTGGCTCTCTCGTGTGACCCCGCCCCCTCCCTCCTATACTCTGCCCTTGGCTCCACCCTTCGAGGGTGGCCCCGCCTCCGTTCTACCCTTCCCTGTGGCCTTAGTACAACCCGAGTCTCCCCTGTGACCACGCCCCTCCCAGCCCCGTCTTGGCCCCACCCGCCGGTTTGACCCCGCCCCACCCCCCTTAGCCCCGCCCCGCGCGCCCTGGCGGGCCTCTGGCCTCACGCCCGCTCCGCCCTGTGTCCCTCCCGGTCTCTGCAGCCATGTACCCCACCGCGGCCATCACACCCATCGCGCACAGCGTCCCCCAGCCGCCGCCCCTCCTGCAGCAGCAGCAGCGAGAAGGTGAGGGGCCGCGACCTGCCCTGGGCGCCAGCGCCGCCCTCTGACCGCCTCCTCCATCTCCGGGCCCCCGGCCTGGCCTGGCCTCGGGGAACCGCCTGGCCTGGGGCCTGGTGACCTGTGGTCAGCTCCCGGCGCAGTGCCTGGCTGTCCGGTGGGGTGCCGACCTCTACTCTCTGAGCCTCCGTCGCCTCCGGAAGGTGGGAACCAGGCTAGTTTCGACCGCTTAGGGACAGCGGTGTCCCGCCTCCACCCGGAGCCCTTTCCAGAGCGGGATTGTTCTGGCATTTTTCAGAGGCCACGGGCGGGATGAGGAGGTATCGCAGGTGAAAAGAGGTTTCCTCGACAGAGGCAGGTGGGACAGGAGTTAGACTCTGGAGCTGGCCAGCGAGGATTCCGATCTCTTCCGCCCGGCCCTGCCTGCTCTGAGCCCGATGCCAGCCTGCTCGCCCCCCCCGCATTGGGCCCAGCCCCTCATAACCTGCCTTTGGCCCCGCCCCTCACGTCCGCCTGCTCGCCCACGTGACCACGCCCCTTCATTCTTCCGAAGACCCGACCTTGGCTCCGCCCTCAGCCATGGCCCCACCCCCCGAACATGGCCCCGCCCCACTTAACTCTTCCCGTTGCCTTGGCCCCTCCCTCGTACACCTTTCCCTTGTGACCAAGCCCCTCCGCCCTGCCAAGACTTGGTCTTGGCCCCACCCTCAGCCAGAGCCACGCCCACGCGGCGCTTCCCGCGGCCGTGGCCCCGCCCTCAGGCTGGCTCTCTCGTGTGACCCCGCCCCCTCCCTCCTATACTCTGCCCTTGGCTCCACCCTTCGAGGGTGGCCCCGCCTCCGTTCTACCCTTCCCTGTGGCCTTAGTACAACCCGAGTCTCCCCTGTGACCACGCCCCCCTCCCAGCCCCGTCTTGGCCCCACCCGCCGGTTTGACCCCGCCCCACCCACCTTAGCCCCGCCCCGCGCGCCCTGGCGGGCCTCTGGCCTCACGCCCGCTCCGCCCTGTGTCCCTCCCGGTCTCTGCAGCCATGTACCCCACCGCGGCCATCACACCCATCGCGCACAGCGTCCCCCAGCCGCCGCCCCTCCTGCAGCAGCAGCAGCGAGAAGGTGAGGGGCCGCGACCTGCCCTGGGCGCCAGCGCCGCCCTCTGACCGCCTCCTCCATCTCCGGGCCCCCGGCCTGGCCTGGCCTCGGGGAACCGCCTGGCCTGGGGCCTGGTGACCTGTGGTCAGCTCCCGGCGCAGTGCCTGGCTGTCCGGGGGGCCGCCGACCTCTACTCTCTGAGCCTCCGTCGCCTCCGGAAGGTGGGAACCAGGCTAGTTTCGACCGCTTAGGGACAGCGGTGTCCCGCCTCCACCCGGAGCCCTTTCCAGAGCGGGATTGTTCTGGCATTTTTCAGAGGCCACGGGCGGGATGAGGAGGTATCGCAGGTGAAAAGAGGTTTCCTCGACAGAGGCAGGTGGGACAGGAGTTAGACTCTGGAGCTGGCCAGCGAGGATTCCGATCCAACCAGGACTGACTCGCGGCGGCGTCAGGAAGGTGCCTCCCTGCCCGGTGCCTCAGTCTCCCGTAGGCCCCGCAGGCGACCGGTCGAGGCCGTGCTAGGGAGTGAGCAGCGGCGGTTCCTGACACATAGTGGCCTGGGAGGCCTTTCCTCGCCTTAATCCAGCTAGTGGGGTGAGGGCAGGGAGCTGGGACCAGGTGATCAGCCAGAAAACCTGCCGATCCCGCCAGGGCCCGGGAAGCTGACGGATGGCCTGGCCTGTAGACTGAGTTCCGTGAGGTTCTATTCAATTCTTCCCTTTCCGGCAGCTGTGAGTAAAAGCTGGTCCTGACGCTGTCCTTGCTGCTGCCACAGGCAATCTGCCTCCTGGAAAGTTACCGCAGGCCCTCACACCACCAGCTGCAAGGCTCGCGGGGGAAGTTGGGTCAGGAGGATGTCATTCAGAAAGGTTGGCTAGGGGCTTCCCTGCTGGTGGGTAGGGACACCGCCTTGCAGTGCCAGGGGCGCCGGTTCGATCCCTGGCCGGGGAAGATCTCCACGTGCCGCGGAGCAACTGGACTGATGTGTCCACCTACCGTGCCGGAGCTCTGGAGCGCATGCGCCCAGAGCCAGTGCTCTGTGACAACAGAGGCCACTGCGATGGGAAGCCCACACGGGCCAAAGAACCAAGATGGAAATAAATGAAAGACCAATAGAAGTGGCCAAAAATAAAATAAAATAAATAAAGGGAAAAAAGGTTGGCGGTGGGACGTTCCTGGTGACCCAGTTAAGACTACGTGCCGCCAGAGCACAGGGCAAAGGGCGCAGGTTGGATCCCTGGTTGAGGAGCTAAGATCCTTCATGCAGCCTGCTGTGGCCCAAAATTTTTTTAAAAAAATGGCTGTGACGTGGCAAAAAAGAAAAAGAGAAGACCCTAATAACAAGTGGCGGAACGGTGGTGTGCATGTGAGAAGACTAATAAGCATTGAGCAGTAAGGTGGGCATCCGAGGTTTGCACAGGGAAGTGGCGTCAGGAGGCTTGCCCCTTGTGGGTTGCAGTGAAGGAACGGGTAGATTCATCTGAAATCAGGCGGAGTGCCGGAACCCCGACGGGGACAGGTCCTGCTCCTGACATGCTCGGAGGACTGAGGAAGTTGCGTTGAAGCTCTGTGTGTGTGTGTGTGTGCATTGTTCTTTCTCATGAGGTTTGGTTCAGCTGGGCATGGTTTTCTGCCTTCACCGAGGGTTTCTTAGAAACAAGATAGCACACAGCCAAACGTAAAATTCGTGTTTTCTCAAAGTTGTTCTGTAACATATCAGTTGCGTGGGAAAACACCGATACTTCAAAAACAAGCCTCTTAGGGAATTCCCCGGAGGTCCAGCAGTTAGGACTCCGCGTGTTCACGGAGCATGAGCCTAGTTTCCATCCCCAGGCAGGGAACTACATTCAGGCAAACCTTGCGACACGACCAAACAAATAACCAAACAACAACAAGCTTGTGAGCAGAACTGTGGTGCTTGCCGGGAAGGTCAGGGTGGGCATGAACGTGTGATCCTGAATTTTGTATTTTCTGGGCTCGGGAAGGTTCATGGCAAAGCCAGGGGTTCTCGGTGGTGTGAGGGTGACCTTCGTTTGGGGGACCCGGGAGAAGGTCGTCCGTGGATTTGGGACTAGCGGCAGGTTTGAGGACTAAGCTGGGTCGTCAAGGTTTTCAAATGCTGTGACTATTTGTAGTTCTTACACGAGCCATGCACTGGGACGTCTTCGGGAAGGGGTGATGCTGAGGGTTAGCTGTGCTTTAAAAAATTATTTCTGGTTGGTATAGCCTATCATTTAAACATGACCGGTGGTTTCCGGATATCTGAGTTTGGGGACTGGAGAATAATTTTTTAATTTGACTACATGTTACGTTTGCATCAGTTTCGAAATTATCCAAGGTTTTGAAAATAAGTCAAGGTTTGGAGGGTTATCCAAGGTTTTGAAAAGTATCTGGATATTTGGGGTTTGGGACCAGGACTCTAATCTGTGACCTTCAGACTTTCAGAAAAGAAAGCTCTCAATTTAAACCATTTTTAGATTATGGAGTAACTGTAAGGACAGTGTGGAGTTTCTGCTACGCCCTGCGCCCGGTGCCTCTGATTGCTGTCAATGACTGAGAGTTTGAGGCTGAGGGTTTCCAGAGGGCTGAGGTGGTCTGGGAGCTTTGGGTTATTCCCTGCATGGGATGGGAGGCGTTGTCTCGGTCTGGGGGTGGGAGGCGATCCTCAGGCTTGTTGGTTCTCTGGGGCCTGAGGATCGTTTGGAGTCTCCGCGTGTGGGCTTTTATGGACGAGGGCTCGGGGCGCCCCGCCTCCCCTCCCCGCCACTTCCACGCCCCCTCTTTCTGGGTGTCAGAGCACACCCCCCTCCTGATCGCTGGAGACCCCAGAAGTGGGCTCCGGACCCGCTCGCCTCCCCGGGGTCCGCCTCCTCTCCTTGGGGGCTTTATGTCTTTCTCTCCCCCCACCTGCAGGTCCCGAAGGCTGTAACCTGTTTATCTACCACCTCCCCCAGGAGTTTGGAGACACGGAGCTGACGCAGATGTTCCTGCCTTTCGGCAATATCATCTCCTCCAAGGTGTTTATGGATCGGGCCACCAACCAGAGCAAATGTTTTGGTGAGTCCCGGCTGTGGGCGCCCCTTCCTGCTTGCCGCCCCTGGTCCTTCCCCCCCTTGCCCCGGAATGGGGGGTGGAAGGGTGCCGTCCGTCAGGGGACAGGTCTGGTCCGAAAGAACTACATTCGGGGACTTCCCAGTTGGTCCAGGGGCTAGGATCCGGCGCTTTTACCGCTGAGGGTTTGGGCTGGAGATCCCTGGTTGGGGAAGTAAGATTCCACAAACTGCACATCGTGACCAAGGGAAAAAAAGAAAGAAACAAAGAACTGCATTGATAATCAGAGCGAGCACTTATTAGGCACCTAGTGTGTGCCAAGCACTTAGCCAGCACCATTCCTAAGCTTCCCTTGTTCATTCATTCATTCAACAAACAGACACGCGGGGGCTTCCCTGGCAGTCCAGCGGTTAAGACTTGCAGCTTCCACTGTGGGAGGACACACACTTGATCCCTGGTGGAGGAACGGGGATCCCAGAGGCCTCAGGATGCGGCCAATAGATAAATAACACAAGCTCTGTGTAAGATAACAGACAAGCGTCCAGATGGACAGAGGCCTCCTCAGAGGGGGCAAAGCGGGGGCAGCCAGAGCCTAGAAGGAGGTGGCTGGGGTGGGGGAGGGAGGCCGTGGCCCTCCCTGGACCCCAGAGGCCCGCCTCCTCCACCATCCCCCGACCCCCGTGAGCTGGGAAGGCCCAGTGGCACAGGCCCCGGGTGAGGAGGGAACGTCCTGGCCCCCGAGGCCTGCAAGCCCAGTGGGTGTCAGAGCCTGGCCAGGGCGGGCGCGCCAGGCGTGCTCTGGGAAGCCCCCACCCCCGCCTCCCCCGGCCGCCTGCCCCTGCGAGCGCACCCCCCGCCCCGCGAGCCGGGCAGCCAGGGCCGCGCCCTGGAGCGAGCGAGGACGCCCGCGTTGCCCACCGTCGTGGGTTCGCCCGGTCTCCGCAGGCTTCGTGAGCTTTGACAACCCGGCGAGCGCGCAGACCGCCATCCAGGCCATGAACGGCTTCCAGGTCGGCATGAAGAGGCTCAAAGTGCAGCTGAAGCGGCCCAAAGATCCGGGACACCCCTACTGACCGGGCCCCCAGCCGCCCCGAGGCTGCGGGCTTGGCCCAGGTGAGCCGCCTGGCGGCCCCGCCCCGCCCCGCCCCGCCCGTCTCGTCCGCACCCCCTCCTCCTCCTCCAAGCCCTCCCCAGGCTGGGGGGATGCTGCAAAGAGGCTCCCAGGAGCCCCCAGGTTGGGTTGACGGGGACAGAGCTGGACGAAGACGCCCCCGCCGCCGCCCCTCTCCACCCCGCGGTCAGGGCTGGAACCCAGCGGAAGGATGGGGTGGGGCGGGCAGGCCGGGGCTTTCCTGGAGGAAGCTGCTCCACCTGTGGGCCGGGCTTGGCCTGGGGTGGGCAGGCTGTGGGAAGGGGCTCCGCTCTGGCCCGAGACTCTATTCTCCCAGCGGGACCCTTCCGGCCGTCTTTGTTTGGCACAATTCATGCCCAAGGGGTGGATGGGCGGGGGACGTTTGCCCCGCCAAGGGCTTGCCGGGGATGGGGGTGAGCCCCCGAGCCGACGAGCCAGTCTCCAGTGTCTGCATCTGTCCCCCATCACCTCTTTGGGGAGCGAACCACCACGAGCCTCGGGGGCCACTGGGGAGGCTTGTAACTGAGCTGCAGCCTTGACATGCCTCCGCTCCGGAATGGGCTCGTGCACGTGGCCTCCCCCAGGGCCCGTGGGGCGAGTCGCCCGGGGCACGGGCTGTGTTCCCCGGCTGAGCCCTCCGGGACCCACCGCCTGGGAAGCTCTTGGTAACGCGTGTTGATTTCTCTCTGCTGAACCCACTGCCGCTCATTGCAGAGGCTCCCCTCCCCCTGGGGTCTGGTGAGAAGCGGGTGCTCTGGGAAGCCCACCCCGCCTCCCCGGCCGCCTGCCCCTGCAGCGCACCCCGCCCCGCGAGCCGGGCAGCCAGGGCCGCGCCCTGGAGCGAGCGAGGACGCCCGCGTTGCCCACCGTCGTGGGTTCGCCCGGTCTCCGCAGGCTTCGTGAGCTTTGACAACCCGGCGAGCGCGCAGACCGCCATCCAGGCCATGAACGGCTTCCAGGTCGGCATGAAGAGGCTCAAAGTGCAGCTGAAGCGGCCCAAAGATCCGGGACACCCCTACTGACCGGGCCCCCAGCCGCCCCGAGGCTGCGGGCTTGGCCCAGGTGAGCCGCCTGGCGGCCCCGCCCCGCCCCGCCCCGCCCCCGCCCGTCTCGTCCGCACCCCCTCCTCCTCCTCCAAGCCCTCCCCAGGCTGGGGGGATGCTGCAAAGAGGCTCCCAGGAGCCCCCAGGTTGGGTTGACGGGGACAGAGCTGGACGAAGACGCCCCCGCCGCCGCCCCTCTCCACCCCGCGGTCAGGGCTGGAACCCAGCGGAAGGATGGGGTGGGGCGGGCAGGCCGGGGCTTTCCTGGAGGAAGCTGCTCCACCTGTGGGCCGGGCTTGGCCTGGGGTGGGCAGGCTGTGGGAAGGGGCTCCGCTCTGGCCCGAGACTCTATTCTCCCAGCGGGACCCTTCCGGCCGTCTTTGTTTGGCACAATTCATGCCCAAGGGGTGGATGGGCGGGGAACGTTTGCCCCGCCAAGGGCTTGCCGGGGATGGGGGTGAGCCCCCGAGCCGACGAGCCAGTCTCCAGTGTCTGCATCTGTCCCCCATCACCTCTTTGGGGAGCGAACCACCACGAGCCTCGGGGGCCACTGGGGAGGCTTGTAACTGAGCTGCAGCCTTGACATGCCTCCGCTCCGGAATGGGCTCGTGCACGTGGCCTCCCCCAGGGCCCGTGGGGCGAGTCGCCCGGGGCACGGGCTGTGTTCCCCGGCTGAGCCCTCCGGGACCCACCGCCTGGGAAGCTCTTGGTAACGCGTGTTGATTTCTCTCTGCTGAACCCACTGCCGCTCATTGCAGAGGCTCCCCTCCCCCTGGGGTCTGGTGAGAAGCGGGTGCTCAGTGTTGGGATGCTCCCGGACCCCCTGACCGGGCAGCACCCACAGATTCGAGGCTCTTCGGTCACCGGGACGTGGGTCTTTGGGGGCGCATGTGGAGACCTACCGCTGAAAGTCCACACCGGGCAATCCGCGTGTTTTGAACACGGGGACGTCAAGCCCTCAGCACCTGCTGTGGGCCAGGGGTCCACAGAAATGGGGGCGGGCCGCTGTTTCACGGAGCGACAGGGAGCTGGGGAGGGGAGGCAGAAAGAAATGATGTGTCTCCAGTGTCCGGACAAGGACACGGGCTCGGCGACCCTCTGTCCCTTCCAAGCTGGGTGTGTCAACCTCCAAACCCCAAAATGGACTCTTGCTGCAAGGACGGGGGTCCTCGGGGTCCCAGGTCCCAGCCTGGCCAGGGCAGGGGGGTGGGTGGGAGGCGATCTGTCCCCAGACGTGCCCACCGTCCCTGCCCAAGGCCACGCCCTAACGCCCCTCCCTTCTCCGCCAGGTGAGGGGCCTTCCCACCCCAGGAGGGTTTCCCGCTTCCAACCGATCCAGGACTTTTCCATAAATTGCAACTGAGTTTGGACACCAGCCCCCTCCCCTCCCCTCCCTTCGCCCCTGCCCCCTCCCCACAATGTGAAACGCTGCCCAAGGCCCCGTGGAGTGCGGAGGGGGCTTTGTGGTCGGCGGGGGTCTCCTGAGGCGGGGGCCACGGGGTTCACTGCCCCTCCACGGAGGTCTCCTCGCTTCGCCCCCCACCCCACAAACTTTGCGGCTTTCCCAAACAAAATCGCAACTTTTCCTATATATATATGCATATATATAGAGAGCTATAGACAGTATATATATTTTTTGAGTATAGATCATGGGACCAAACTTTTCCGACGTATTTCCATCCAAGAGAAGGTGACCCTGGGCCGGTCACCCAGCAGGGACGCTCAGAAGGGCTGAGGCTGGCGGGGCAGCCCAGGGTCCCCCGCCTCCCGCCGTCCCGTCAGACCAGGGTGCCGGTCAAGCGCTGGGCATCAGCCAACGAACGTGATATACCTCCAGGACTTTCGACCCCCTCCACTCCCTGCCACCGACGATTCTCACGGGCCTGCGGGCTCAGCCGGCTTCAGCGTCCCTGGTCCTAGCTGCAGCTTCCGGACCCCCGTCCCCGCGTCCCACTGCCCTGCCTTCCCTGACGTAGGCACAAAAGAGACCCCTTGGCCCCCCCGGCCCCCCCCCCCCCCCCCGCAGTCACAGCCTTACTCATGTGGCCAATAGCCCTTAGCTTTCCGTCGGGGTCAGATGGGGTCGGGGGAAGCCCCACCCTGTGAGACCCCTCCCAGGGGCAGGCGGCCGCCCTCCCTGCCTTTGGATCACCAGCCTGGAATTCACAGTCTCATGACCAAGAGCGCCATGTGCTCTGGACAAGCCCAGCACGCACTGGCCCAGCACCCCTCACCGGAGATACCTCTACAAAGAAATTCTCTCTCTCTTTTTTTTTTTTTTTTGGTCTTTCTGAGCAGGTACAAAGAAGAAAAGGAATGGGGGGAAATCAAATGACAATGCATTTTTTTTGTTTCCTAGTTGGGGTGGGGAGGGATATCCCATGGGCTGCCTCTGTATAGCTACTCAAACCATGAAACCCCCCCCCCCTTGAAGCACAGAGTCAAGGTTTCTTCTTTTTTTTATTGGATGTCCGGTGGGGCCTCATGCCACACGAGGCAGCAGAGAACTTCATAAGCTCAAGAAAAAAAAAAAATTCCCTTTTGTTTCTACCAAAATGTGTGGACTGACCCAGAAGGAAAAGAAAAAAACAAAAAAAGAAGAAAAAAATAGCAAAAAAAAAAAAAAAAGAAAAAGAAAGGAAGAAAAACCTTCCGACCAACCTGTTTCGATATTCCAGAGTTTGATAATTGTTCCGAGACCCTCTCTAGCGTGCCTGTGTTCTGTGAGTCTGCGTGCGTGTGCGTGTGTGTGCGCTCAGGGGTCGCGGGGCTCCGCCGTGCCGTGTCCGGCCCCCGCCAGGCCTGCTTGGGGCTGCGTGCCAGCGTGCGTGGTGTGTGTCCTTCGGTCCATGTTTACTGGCTGTAAATACCATTTTTTTACTCCACATCAAAGACTGCCGCGATTTGTACGATGTTCTTTATTTGTGCTACGAGTAATTTCATGAAGTTTCAACTTGCAAAACAGACTTTTGGAGACAAACCGCCACCCACACCCACACCCACACCCAGAAGGAGGAGGAGACGTGGAGGGAACTTTGAGTTGACTTGCTCTGACCCTCAAAGTCCTTGTCGCTGCGGCGTGTTGCAGGTGAGAGGCTGCAGTGCTCGTCTTCATGTCCAAACCGCCTCTCCTTGGTCTGGAGAAACCGAAAGTCTATTTAATAAAAGTTTTACTTGCTAAAGGACTGCGTCCTCCCTCCCTTGCCTGCCTCTTGTCGATAAAGGCCGTGTGCTTCTGGTCGAGTCGGGTGCCGGGGCTAGAGAAGAATCTGGATTCTTTGTGGGGTTTTTTGGCCACTCCTATTGGTCTTTCATTTCTCTATTTTCATCCGTCTTTGTGCTTTGGCTCCTGTGGGCCTCCCATCGCGGTGGCGTCTGTTGTCGCAGAGCACTGGCTCTGGCCGCATGCGCTCCAGAGCTCCGGCTCCGTCGTTGGACACATCAGTCCAGCCGCTCCGCATCACGTGGGATCTTCCCAGGCCAGGGATCGAACCGGCGCCCCTTGCACTGCAAGGCGGTGTCCTTACCCACTGGTCCACCAGGGAAGCCCCAGAATCGGAATTCTTTATAGAGTGAGGAGTGTGGGAGAAGGATTTGGTGCCCGTGGCTGGATTCCAGGACACTCCTCCAGACAGTGAAGCGTTCGTTCTCGGGAAGAGCAGGTGCCGAGTTTGCTGATCCACATGTTCATTCGTTCCACAGACATCTGTTGTGCATGGAAGGCCAGCTGAGCGACAGCACTGCCCCGGCAGCTCAGTGGGGAAGAATCCACCTGCCGGTGCAGGAGATACGGGTCTGATTCCTGGGTGGGGAAGCTCCCGCAGAGAAGGGAATGGCAACTCACACCAGTATTCTTGCCCGGAGAGTTCTGTGGACAGGGGAGCCTGTCCATAGGGTCACAAAGAGTTGAACACAACTGAAGCGACTGAACGTGGCCCATTCAAAGTGTCAGCGTCAGGCTCAAGCACAAGGGTGTGCAGCCACCATCCCTGCCGACTCCTGGAAGACAACGCTCCGCACCCGAAAGAAGGCCTGTCCCCACGCGCACTCTCTCCCCAGCCACACTAAGCCGCGTGTCAAGGGCTCAAGAACCACGGGCTCCTCACTTCTGAAATTCTCTCAGACAACACCGGCCTGAACCTTTCACGTGACATAATCTGCCACCACCTCGTGAGGTATGTCCTGTCAATAGCCCCGCTTTATGAGTCCGTCATCTGAAGCCCAGAGAGGTTAACTAACCTGCCCGTGGCTGCACAGCAGGAGGCGAACCCAGGATGGCCACTCTGCTGTCCTGTCTCCCTCTCCTGGGTCGTGGCTCAAGTGCAAATGCGTGAGATCCCGATTCAGGCTATTATCTGAGGCAGTCGAATCTAAGCCTTTAAATTTAGCTCAGACACGTGGTGAGCTGGGCGACAGGCGTCTGGGGCCCCTCGTGATCTCACGGGGCCCGTTCTCTCCCAGATGAACCTTGATCTGCATCACATGGAGATCCCCGCAAGCGTTTGCTTGGAAGCCGATTCTCAAATTCACACGGACCACGGAATTGTAAGGGAAGCGAGGCTGGAAGGCCCGGAAATGAACGACGGTCTATTAGCCTGTAGCCTGCAACCTGGAGAAGGGGAATGGGGACGGGAGGGGCTGGGACACCGGGAAAGCGCAGATCCCCTGCGTGATTAGGATGACCTCATTTAGCAACCCCAGCACCCCAGGAGGTGGGGTCTCGTTCAGAGAAAGGATTCCAGGACACTCCTCCAGACAGTGAAGCGTTCGTTCTCGGGAAGAGCAGGTGCCGAGTTTGCTGATCCACATGTTCATTCGTTCCACAGACATCTGTTGTGCATGGAAGGCCAGCTGAGCGACAGCACTGCCCCGGCAGCTCAGTGGGAAGAATCCACCTGCCGGTGCAGGAGATACGGGTCTGATTCCTGGGTGGGGAAGCTCCCGCAGAGAAGGGAATGGCAACTCACACCAGTATTCTTGCCCGGAGAGTTCTGTGGACAGGGGAGCCTGTCCATAGGGTCACAAAGAGTTGAACACAACTGAAGCGACTGAACGTGGCCCATTCAAAGTGTCAGCGTCAGGCTCAAGCACAAGGGTGTGCAGCCACCATCCCTGCCGACTCCTGGAAGACAACGCTCCGCACCCGAAAGAAGGCCTGTCCCCACGCGCACTCTCTCCCCAGCCACACTAAGCCGCGTGTCAAGGGCTCAAGAACCACGGGCTCCTCACTTCTGAAATTCTCTCAGACAACACCGGCCTGAACCTTTCACGTGACATAATCTGCCACCACCTCGTGAGGTATGTCCTGTCAATAGCCCCGCTTTATGAGTCCGTCATCTGAAGCCCAGAGAGGTTAACTAACCTGCCCGTGGCTGCACAGCAGGAGGCGAACCCAGGATGGCCACTCTGCTGTCCTGTCTCCCTCTCCTGGGTCGTGGCTCAAGTGCAAATGCGTGAGATCCCGATTCAGGCTATTATCTGAGGCAGTCGAATCTAAGCCTTTAAATTTAGCTCAGACACGTGGTGAGCTGGGCGACAGGCGTCTGGGGCCCCTCGTGATCTCACGGGGCCCGTTCTCTCCCAGATGAACCTTGATCTGCATCACATGGAGATCCCCGCAAGCGTTTGCTTGGAAGCCGATTCTCAAATTCACACGGACCACGGAATTGTAAGGGAAGCGAGGCTGGAAGGCCCGGAAATGAACGACGGTCTATTAGCCTGTAGCCTGCAACCTGGAGAAGGGGAATGGGGACGGGGAGGGGGCTGGGACACCGGAACGCGCAGATCCCCCTGCGTGATTAGGATGACCTCATTTAGCAACCCCCAGCACCCCCAGGAGGTGGGGTCTCGTTCACAGATGGAGAATATGAAGATGCTGGGCGGCTGGCCACAGTGTCCACTGAGCCTCTAGACCACAGTGCCCGAGCCAACAGAAAGACCCGTTCTGAACCATCGTAAGTAAAGCTGCAGGCCAGCCGTGCCTGTCCTGCGTCGTCGTTCTGTTCCCTAGATCCCAGGACATAGTATCTGCTCGCTGAGTGTCCTCAAACGACCCTGTTTCAATCTGGAGGCTCAAGTTTAAGGCCGGAGACTGCCCAGGGTTTGAATCTCAGCTATGACATGTATCAGACCAGTGGCTCATCTCTCTGCGGCTCAGTCGCCCCCGTTTTCTGGAAAATGAGGCTACTCGGGCTCGCGCTTCTGCACGCGGTTGTGGAAGTGAGCGAGTTAACACCTAGAAAGCCGAGAGTGAGGGATCTGTGCAAGACGCAATCCCGTTGAAAATTCACTTTCCAGAGGCTTCGCTCCCAGCCACCAGCAGGGGGCAGCAGAGACCCACGTCTTCGTTCCGCAGTAGGGGCGCCTTCACTTGAAATGGACCAACCGTTTACCGAGCGCCCAACGGACCTTCCCAGGTGGCTCAGTGGTAGAGAATCCGTCTGCCAATGCAGGAGACCGGGTTCAACCCCTGGGTCGAGAAGATTCCCCTGGAGAGGGAAATGGCAACCCATTCTAGTCTTGCCCGGAGAATCTCAAGTCCAAAGAAGCCTGGTGGACCACTTCCTTAAAGTCGCCAAAGAATCGGACACGACTGAGCGACTAAACAAATGTGTTCCACGCGTGCTGGGGGCTGGTCCCCTGGCCTCTCTTTCAGGACATGAGAGCTACCGAGCTGTCCCCTCCCTCATCTCTCCAGACCGAATGTGGTCCAGCTGCCAGGCCTTTGCATGTGAGGTTTCCCCTGCCAGGAAACCCTCCCACCCGAGCTGCTGGTTGGAATGGGGGCGCAGGGAACAGAACTGGCCGAGGTGGCCGAGATGTGTAGAGACGGGAATGACCCGGCCCCCAGTGACGGCATAGGGATCTCTTTAGCCTTGTCGGCCTGAAAGCTACGCAGAGGGAGCAAGCGGGTGGTCAAGCCGGATGACACGGATGTTAGGCCGACGAGGACAGAGACCAGTATGTTCATGTCCGGATCCTCAACACTGGTCATTCTCTCTCCAAGCCTCAGGTTCTTCCCCTGTAAGCTACTGTGTCCCGTCCAGGACTGCTGAGACCATCAAAGAGATTAATGCACACGAATAACAGCCGTTGTCATTATACTACAACGCGGAGAGAAGACAAGGCAGGACTGACTCAATCAGAAGAGAGAACTCTCCGATATCGCCCCTGCGGGACTCAGCAGGCGTCCGCTGAGCTCCTCTCTGCGCCAGGCGTTGGTGTAGGAAGGTCCTGGAGACACAGCCGGGAACAGAACGCACATCTATCCCAGAGACCCTGGCCACGCCCCCAGCCTCTGGCCACGCCCATTCGCGTCTCCTCTCCGCCCCACTCTTTTCCGGGCCTACCAGAACGAGCTGGAGGCGGATTTATCTACATATTCATAAGACCATCAGCCAATCCACAGCCCGGGTTATGATGACCTCAGAAGGGACGCCGTCAGCGATATTTAAAGGCGCAGTAATCTCCTACGGACTAAGGAGTTTGGAACCGAGTTAAAGCACCACAGGCCTGCCTCTTTTGAGGAGCCTACACTAGCGCATCCTGAGAGCAAGGAAAGGGCGTCGCCATCGCGGGTGAAGTCAGGGACACGTCTGGAGCGCACCGTCCCTGCCGGCACATTGCTCCGGCGCGGGGCTCTGAGTGGAGCCGGGGTTTCAGCACCCGGGGTCGCGGACAGCTCCAGGACCCAGCCAGACGGCCCTGGGGGGTGGCTGCACGGTGTGTCGAGGCCGCTAGGGACAAGGTCCAGAAAGAGCCTCGGGCCCTCCGCCCGCCCGCGGGAGCCAGGGCGTACTCCCTCTGCCTGCCTGCCCCACCCCCATCACAGCCTCCGAGGAGCCCAGCCCCCAGACCCGTGAATCCACCTGCCAGCTTCCAGGGGAAGTCCCTCAGGTCCACACTGTGTCTGGCCGAGATGTGTAGAGACGGAATGACCCGGCCCCAGTGAGGGGATCTCTTTAGCCTTGTCGGCCTGAAAGCTACGCAGAGGGAGCAAGCGGGTGGTCAAGCCGGATGACACGGATGTTAGGCCGACGAGGACAGAGACCAGTATGTTCATGTCCGGATCCTCAACACTGGTCATTCTCTCTCCAAGCCTCAGGTTCTTCCCCTGTAAGCTACTGTGTCCCGTCCAGGACTGCTGAGACCATCAAAGAGATTAATGCACACGAATAACAGCCGTTGTCATTATACTACAACGCGGAGAGAAGACAAGGCAGGACTGACTCAATCAGAAGAGAGAACTCTCCGATATCGCCCCTGCGGGACTCAGCAGGCGTCCGCTGAGCTCCTCTCTGCGCCAGGCGTTGGTGTAGGAAGGTCCTGGAGACACAGCCGGGAACAGAACGCACATCTATCCCAGAGACCCTGGCCACGCCCCCAGCCTCTGGCCACGCCCATTCGCGTCTCCTCTCCGCCCCACTCTTTTCCGGGCCTACCAGAACGAGCTGGAGGCGGATTTATCTACATATTCATAAGACCATCAGCCAATCCACAGCCCGGGTTATGATGACCTCAGAAGGGACGCCGTCAGCGATATTTAAAGGCGCAGTAATCTCCTACGGACTAAGGAGTTTGGAACCGAGTTAAAGCACCACAGGCCTGCCTCTTTTGAGGAGCCTACACTAGCGCATCCTGAGAGCAAGGAAAGGGCGTCGCCATCGCGGGTGAAGTCAGGGACACGTCTGGAGCGCACCGTCCCTGCCGGCACATTGCTCCGGCGCGGGGCTCTGAGTGGAGCCGGGGTTTCAGCACCCGGGGTCGCGGACAGCTCCAGGACCCAGCCAGACGGCCCTGGGGGGTGGCTGCACGGTGTGTCGAGGCCGCTAGGGACAAGGTCCAGAAAGAGCCTCGGGCCCTCCGCCCGCCCGCGGGAGCCAGGGCGTACTCCCTCTGCCTGCCTGCCCCACCCCCATCACAGCCTCCGAGGAGCCCAGCCCCCAGACCCGTGAATCCACCTGCCAGCTTCCAGGGGAAGTCCCTCAGGTCCACACTGTGTCTGGTCCCAGGTCCTGCTGCTCCCACGTCGCCTCCCTGTCCAGAGAGGGCGGTTCCGTCCTTCCAGGGGCTGGGGCCAGGTTATGGATGTCATCCTTGACTTCTCGGTTGCTCACTCCATAGCTCATCTATTAGCAAGTCCTGTCGCCTCTGCCTTCAAAAGTCTGTCCTAAATCTGCCCGCTTCTCGCCCTCCCCTGCCTCCACTTGACCCAGCCCTAGGGTCTCTCGCCCCAACGCAGTCCCCTCCGTCCAGGTCCTTGGCTCCAGTCGTCGCCGCCTCGCCCCACCCCCGCAGTCTGTCCCCAGAGGGCGCCCATGAGCACCCGAGTCCGGCCCCGCCCCTCCTTCGCCCACAGCCCTCCTGGAGACAGAAGCTCAGGTTCGACCCCAGGCCCTGCCCGACCTGCCCCGCTCTCTTCCTGCCCTCCCCACCTCCGTCTCTCCCTCTGGCTCTCTGCTCCAGCCGCACGGGCCTCTTGACTGATGCTCCCAAACGCCAGGTGTGGGTCTGCCTCAGTCTCTGGACCGGCTGGCCCTCGCCTAGAACGCTCTTGCCCTGGATGTCGCCTCCTTTCCTCTCACAGGCGTGGTTGGAGCAGGTGGAGGTGATGTACGCTAGCAGGAGGCCAACGGCCAGGCGCCATGCGCCCTGGAAGAGGCCTGGTGGGGAGCTCCGTCTCCATCCCAAAGGCAGTAGGGACCCTCGAGGGTTTTACCGGAGGGAGAGGTGAGGCAGTCACAACCGCGTGGCTTAGTCTCCCTCTGGCTGCTGCGTGGAGAACATACCGCAGGGGAGACGAGGCAGACAGAAGAGGCTTGTTCTGGCTTCCACGTGGGCCGTGGTGGGGCTTAGGTGTGGTCGGCTCCATCCGGGGTCTCCCTTGGTTGTGGCGTGATCCCCAGAGCTCAGTACAGGACCTGGTAGACAGCAGGTGTTCACTACAGGCCTGATGAAGGAAAGGCCAGAGCCCTGGCTGGGAGACGTCTGACACTGCCCAGGCTCTCACAACGAAGCTGCTAAGAGGACACCACTGGACCCATTGCACAGATGGGGACAAGGAGGGATTTGCCTGAGCACACTCAGGCTGACTCAAAACTCAAGTCCTCTGGCGGTCATGGAAGGTGTCCAGTGGGAGGTGGCATTCGCGTGGAGCCTGGAAGGACGAAGATGAAGGTCAAGAGCCAGAGGAGAGCACTCTTGGCTACAGAAAAGGCACGAGCCAGTGTCCATTTGTGTGATGGAGGGAGGACGATAGCCATTTGGAGACCAGATGGGCAAGGCGGGATGGTCAGGGAGGAGTCTGATCTGGGACGGTCCGTGCGGAGAAAAGCTACTGAATCAGTCCCGCCGGCAGCCCTGGGGTGGCCCCTTCCCTTACGTGTGGGCGGGGCCTACGACTTCCTCTAACCAATGGAATAGGCGAAGGCCACGGCGTCATTCCCTTAGTTAGGTTACTTTTTCCTCCCTTGGGGTTTTTCCAATTGTAGTTAAATACGTGTAACCTAAAAGTTACCCCTGTAACACTTTTCGGAGTGCAACTCAGTGGCACAAGCACCTTCACATAATTTGTAGTATGAGCATTTAATGCTATGATTTTTCTCCTAAGTGCTGCTTTAGCTGCATCTCACAAATCCTGCTTTTCATTGAATTAAAAGTATTTTGTCATGGCGCTTCTGGAGCAGGTGGAGGTGATGTACGCTAGCAGGAGGCCAACGGCCAGGCGCCATGCGCCCTGGAAGAGGCCTGGTGGGGAGCTCCGTCTCCATCCCAAAGGCAGTAGGGACCCTCGAGGGTTTTACCGGAGGGAGAGGTGAGGCAGTCACAACCGCGTGGCTTAGTCTCCCTCTGGCTGCTGCGTGGAGAACATACCGCAGGGGAGACGAGGCAGACAGAAGAGGCTTGTTCTGGCTTCCACGTGGGCCGTGGTGGGGCTTAGGTGTGGTCGGCTCCATCCGGGGTCTCCCTTGGTTGTGGCGTGATCCCCAGAGCTCAGTACAGGACCTGGTAGACAGCAGGTGTTCACTACAGGCCTGATGAAGGAAAGGCCAGAGCCCTGGCTGGGAGACGTCTGACACTGCCCAGGCTCTCACAACGAAGCTGCTAAGAGGACACCACTGGACCCATTGCACAGATGGGGACAAGGAGGGATTTGCCTGAGCACACTCAGGCTGACTCAAAACTCAAGTCCTCTGGCGGTCATGGAAGGTGTCCAGTGGGAGGTGGCATTCGCGTGGAGCCTGGAAGGACGAAGATGAAGGTCAAGAGCCAGAGGAGAGCACTCTTGGCTACAGAAAAGGCACGAGCCAGTGTCCATTTGTGTGATGGAGGGAGGACGATAGCCATTTGGAGACCAGATGGGCAAGGCGGGATGGTCAGGGAGGAGTCTGATCTGGGACGGTCCGTGCGGAGAAAAGCTACTGAATCAGTCCCGCCGGCAGCCCTGGGGTGGCCCCTTCCCTTACGTGTGGGCGGGGCCTACGACTTCCTCTAACCAATGGAATAGGCGAAGGCCACGGCGTCATTCCCTTAGTTAGGTTACTTTTTCCTCCCTTGGGGTTTTTCCAATTGTAGTTAAATACGTGTAACCTAAAAGTTACCCCTGTAACACTTTTCGGAGTGCAACTCAGTGGCACAAGCACCTTCACATAATTTGTAGTATGAGCATTTAATGCTATGATTTTTCTCCTAAGTGCTGCTTTAGCTGCATCTCACAAATCCTGCTTTTCATTGAATTAAAAGTATTTTGTCATGGCGCTTCTGTCTAGGTTACTAAGAAATGTATGGCTTAATTTCCAAGTCTTTGGAGATTTTTCACGTGGCTTTCTGTTACTGACACCTAGTTTAGTATTTTTAAACTAGGCGTTTTTGATGCTTTGACTGCGTTTGAACGTGAGTGGGGTTGATGACCTGCTTTGATACATGTGATTAAGGACTATGGTCTGCCTTGGTGTAGGTCGCACGGTCACTTGAAAAGGGCGTATCTTGAGCTGTGGCTGGGTGGCGTGTTCTGGAAATGCCACTTCATCTTGGCCGATAGTGTTGTCTGCAGACTTTCTCTCTACTCTGTCCGTCAGCGGGGTTTCCCCGCTGGCGCTAGGGGTGGAGACTCTGCCAGCCAGCGCAGGGCACACAGGTCCAGTCCCTGGGAGGGGACGGTCCCCTGGAGAAGGGAAGGGCAGCTCAGTGCAGTGCGCTTGCCCGGAACACGCCGGGGACAGAGGAGCCCAGAGGCCACCGTCCCTGGGGCTGCCCACAGCCAGACGACGCTGCTGTTGTCCACCAGTTTCTGGGGGCATAGTTTGAAATTCTCCAAGTATACTTGGAGATGTGTCCGTTCTCCTTCCAGAATGGTCCGCGTCAGTCCGTGCGTCCTGACGGGCTGCTGCGGGCATGTCGCCGCGTGCGCCGAGAGGCAGGCACGTCCAGGACGGGCCGGTGGGCCCTTCTCTCGCGGGCGCCTCTTGCCGTGATGGTGGCTTTGTCTGAGTTTAACAAGGCCACTCCGGCATACGTTTCAATGTAAAAAGTGGTTTTGGGGGGCTTCCCGGGTGGTCCAGTGGTAAAGAATCTGCCTTGCAATGCCAGGGACGCCGGTTCGATCCCTGGCCTGGGCAGATCCCACGTGCCGCGGAGCAGCCAATCCCGCGGCCACCACGACCAAGGCCTGAGCCCCGGAGCCCGCGCTCGGCAGGAAGCACAGCCGCAGAAAGAGAGGCCCACGCGGGACGAGGACGACCAGCCCCGCCGCACGCCTCGGCAAGAGGAAACCGCGGTGCGGCAGCAGAGGCCCCACCGCGGCTAGAGAGAAAGAAATAGTGAAACTTACAATCATCTCAGTTGCAGAAAAGGTGGTTTGGTTTTTTCTACATCTATATATTTTTTTAAATTTTGGCCTCTTTTTATTGATTTTAAAAATTTATTTATTTTCATCCATCTTTGTTCTTTGGCTCTGTGGGCCTCCCATCGCAGTGGCCTCTCTTGTTGCAGAGCGCTGGCTCCAGGCGCATGTGCTCCAGAGCTCCGGCTCGGCAATTGGACACATCAGTCCAGCCGCTCCGCGGCACGTGGGATCTTCCCAGGCCAGGGATCGAACCGGCGCCCCTTGCACTGCAAGGCGGTGTCCTTACCCACTGGACCACCAGGGAAGTCCATCTTTTCTCTTTTTGAATCTAATTTCTTTAGTAAACACTCTGTCCGTCAGCGGGGTTTCCCCGCTGGCGCTAGGGGTGGAGACTCTGCCAGCCAGCGCAGGGCACACAGGTCCAGTCCCTGGGAGGGGACGGTCCCCTGGAGAAGGGAAGGGCAGCTCAGTGCAGTGCGCTTGCCCGGAACACGCCGGGGACAGAGGAGCCCAGAGGCCACCGTCCCTGGGGCTGCCCACAGCCAGACGACGCTGCTGTTGTCCACCAGTTTCTGGGGGCATAGTTTGAAATTCTCCAAGTATACTTGGAGATGTGTCCGTTCTCCTTCCAGAATGGTCCGCGTCAGTCCGTGCGTCCTGACGGGCTGCTGCGGGCATGTCGCCGCGTGCGCCGAGAGGCAGGCACGTCCAGGACGGGCCGGTGGGCCCTTCTCTCGCGGGCGCCTCTTGCCGTGATGGTGGCTTTGTCTGAGTTTAACAAGGCCACTCCGGCATACGTTTCAATGTAAAAAGTGGTTTTGGGGGGCTTCCCGGGTGGTCCAGTGGTAAAGAATCTGCCTTGCAATGCCAGGGACGCCGGTTCGATCCCTGGCCTGGGCAGATCCCACGTGCCGCGGAGCAGCCAATCCCGCGGCCACCACGACCAAGGCCTGAGCCCCGGAGCCCGCGCTCGGCAGGAAGCACAGCCGCAGAAAGAGAGGCCCACGCGGGACGAGGACGACCAGCCCCGCCGCACGCCTCGGCAAGAGGAAACCGCGGTGCGGCAGCAGAGGCCCCACCGCGGCTAGAGAGAAAGAAATAGTGAAACTTACAATCATCTCAGTTGCAGAAAAGGTGGTTTGGTTTTTTCTACATCTATATATTTTTTTAAATTTTGGCCTCTTTTTATTGATTTTAAAAATTTATTTATTTTCATCCATCTTTGTTCTTTGGCTCTGTGGGCCTCCCATCGCAGTGGCCTCTCTTGTTGCAGAGCGCTGGCTCCAGGCGCATGTGCTCCAGAGCTCCGGCTCGGCAATTGGACACATCAGTCCAGCCGCTCCGCGGCACGTGGGATCTTCCCAGGCCAGGGATCGAACCGGCGCCCCTTGCACTGCAAGGCGGTGTCCTTACCCACTGGACCACCAGGGAAGTCCATCTTTTTCTCTTTTTTTTTGAATCTAATTTCTTTAGTAAACACTTTCTAAATAACAATTACATACATATAGTGATAAAAGTTTATAATAATATGAATAATAACAACACTAGGTAGTTCTAAACATTTTGTAGGATTGACGTATTTATTTATTTATTTTCTTTTTTAAAAAATGTGACTAATTTCTCTTTTTTTTAACTTTTATTTATTTATTTTTGGCTATGCTGGGTCTTCATTGATGTCTGGGTTTAGTTCCTCCAACAGCATGTGGGATCTTCCCAGACCAGGGATAGAACCCGTGTCTCCTGCATTGGCAGATGGGTTCTTATCCACTGAGCCATCAGGGAAGCCCAGGATTGACGTATTTAACCTGTCGTTGTCACGGTGCTCCGCCGCTCAGTCCTGTCTGAGCCTCTGTGACCCCCGGGACCGCAGCCCACCGGCTCCTCCGTCCATGGGGACCCTCCAGGCAAGGGGACTGGCGGGGGCTGCCGTTCCCTTCTCCTGGGGATCATTCTGGTCTTTGGCCACGCGTCTTTTTCTTCTCAGCGGCCTTCGAGCATTTTCTCCTGGTTTTTAAATTCATGCATTTTGAGTGTGACAGGTTGGGGTCTGAACTGGGGGAATGTCTATCCCGGTTGGTATCTTCCACGCTTCTTGGAGCTGTGGTCTGGTGTCTGTAACTTTGGAGGCCCGTCGGCCATTCCCTCTTATGATGGTCTCTGCCGGCTTTGCCTCGTCCTTCTGGGATTCCAACTGCACGTCTGCTAGACTGTTTGGTCCTATCCTGGGACCTTTGGGGGCCCCAGTCTGTCCCCGGTACCTCCCTGATACACGGCTCTTTTTGCAGCCCAAGACAGAGCAGGCTTCGGGCTGGCCTCTGATTAAGCCCTGGACGGGACTGGGAGGGCCTCTCTTTATCTTTTCAGCGGACCTTGGCGGGGCGGCTGCACTTTTTGAACACCTCCACGTCATTTTCTAAAAGTGGTCGGTCGTGCCCTGGCCTGGGAAGATCCCACGTGCCGCGGAGCGGCTGGACTGATGTGTCCAATTACCGAGCTGGAGCTCTGGGGCGCATGCGCCCAGAGCTGGTGCTCTGCAGCAACAGATGCCACCGTGATGAGAGGCCCACACGGGCCAAAGAACAAAGACAGATGAAAATAGAGAAATGAAACACCAATGGAAGTGGCTCGCCCACTCCCCTCCCTCCCCAACCCGACCCCCACCCAATAAATAAATAAATAAATAAAAATAAAAAAATAAAAGTGGTCGGATCACAAGAAGACTGTTCAGGGGGCTTCCCCTGGGGGCTTCCCCTGGTGGTCCAGTGGGTAAGGACACCGCCTTGCAGTGCAAGGGGCGCCGGTTCGATCCCTGGCCTGGGAAGATCTCACGTGCCGCGGAACGGCTGGACCGGTGTGTCCAACGACCGAGCTGGAGCTCTGGAGCGCATGCGCCCAGAGCCGGTGCTCTGCGGTAAGAGAGGCCGCTGCGATGGGAGGCCCACATGGGCCAAAGAACAAAGATAGAAATAAATGAAAGACCAATAGAAGTGGCCCCCCCCCAAAAAAGGAAGTCTGTTCAGTTGTTCTTGGATGCAGGCAGAGGGGAGGGTGGGCTGTTGGTCTCAGGAGGGTGAAGGGGCTTCCCTGCTTAACCTCCTCCTTTAAAATATGTTTTTAAATTTATTTACATCTTGATCGATCTGGCTGTGCCGGGGTCTTCATTTCGGCCTGTGGGATCTCCGGTCGCAGCATGCGAATTCTCAGCTGTGCCGTGTGGGACTAGCTCCCTGCCCAGGGCTGGGATCTGGGCCCCTGTATTGGGAGTGCAGCGTCTTAGACCCTCGACCACCACGGAGACCCCCTGAGCTCGTCCCTTTGCAGAGAGGGAGACTGAGGCTCAGGGTGGACCTGGCCCTCTGCCCTGGGGGGCGGGGGAGGCCCTGACTGGGCCCTGGTCCAGCCAGCTGCCGCCACGGGCTTGGGCATCCGGCCGACCCTCGGTGGTCTCGGCTTCCCCGAGTGGAGAGGCAGCTGATCAGGCAGGCCCCTCGATGGGCTGCGTCGGTGACCCAGCGGCCCACCACCTACCCCTGCGAACAGAGAGCGGAAATGTGAGTCACTCAGTCGTCGCCGACTCTTGGACCCCACGGGCTGTCGTCTGTCCATGAGGGTTCCCAGGCAAGAAGACCGGAGTGGGCTGCCACCTCCTCCTCCAGGGGGCCTTCCCAGCCCAGGGACCGAACCCAGGCGGATGCTTTCCCCGCCGCGCCCCCCGGGCAGCCTCGCTGGGCCTCCGGGTCTTTCTTGCTGCTCCTCTCTGTGTGTCTCTTTCTCAGCGTCTCTCGCCCCGTCTCCCTCTGTCTGGGAAGTCGCCCTCTCTCCCTTTGAAAGTCGCCTCCCCCATCTGCCTTCCTCCAGGCCCAGGCTCTGACCCGCCGTCTGAATGCTTCCCTCCAACCGCACATCTGTGGGGTAATTGTCTCCCACGACCACAAGGTACTGGGGCAAATTATAGTGACGGGCGGGGGCCTGCATGTGGGCGAACCGCGTCCGCTGGGCTGGGCCCGGGCGGCCTCGGCGGGGCGGGGCGAGCTGGCGGGGGCGTGGCCCCGCGGGCCCCGGAGCCCGGCCCCGCCCCCGGCTCCTCCCCGCCGCCTTCCGCCCGCCGGCCTCGCCAGACCCGCGCTTCTGTGCCAAGAGGAGAATGCCCCTGGGGAGAGTCAGCAGGAAATGCCGGTGTTGGCAAAACCCTCGTTCATTCATTCTTTCAACAAATAGATCACCAAGTACCGCCTTGGCGCCGGGTGCTGGCCCAGGCGCCGAGGCCTAAGAGGTGAGGACGACAGACGGAAGCTGACTCTCCCCCTCGCTCCACGGCCGGGGCGGCCACGGACGAGCATTAGGCCCAGTGATAAGGAAACAAGGCTGTGGAGGGGCTGCTCCAGCGGCGGAGGGGCACTTTTTCAATAATTTTATAAAATACTGACTTTATTCCTCTTTTGTCTTGGGGCTCTGGGTCTCGGTCACCCATGCCAGCTCTGAGTCGTGGCGCGGGAAGCTGGCACCCTGACCGGGATCGAGCCCAGGTGCCCGCACTGGGAGCCGGCGTCTCAGCCTGAGACCGCCAGGGCCGTGTCCCTGGGAGCCCGTCTGGGAATTCCTCAACGTCCAGGCGGCCCACCACCTACCCCTGCGAACAGAGAGCGGAAATGTGAGTCACTCAGTCGTGCCGACTCTTGGACCCCACGGGCTGTCGTCTGTCCATGAGGGTTCCCAGGCAAGAAGACCGGAGTGGGCTGCCACCTCCTCCTCCAGGGGGCCTTCCCAGCCCAGGGACCGAACCCAGGCGGATGCTTTCCCCGCCGCGCCCCCCGGGCAGCCTCGCTGGGCCTCCGGGTCTTTCTTGCTGCTCCTCTCTGTGTGTCTCTTTCTCAGCGTCTCTCGCCCCGTCTCCCTCTGTCTGGGAAGTCGCCCTCTCTCCCTTTGAAAGTCGCCTCCCCCATCTGCCTTCCTCCAGGCCCAGGCTCTGACCCGCCGTCTGAATGCTTCCCTCCAACCGCACATCTGTGGGGTAATTGTCTCCCACGACCACAAGGTACTGGGGCAAATTATAGTGACGGGCGGGGGCCTGCATGTGGGCGAACCGCGTCCGCTGGGCTGGGCCCGGGCGGCCTCGGCGGGGCGGGGCGAGCTGGCGGGGGCGTGGCCCCGCGGGCCCCGGAGCCCGGCCCCGCCCCCGGCTCCTCCCCGCCGCCTTCCGCCCGCCGGCCTCGCCAGACCCGCGCTTCTGTGCCAAGAGGAGAATGCCCCTGGGGAGAGTCAGCAGGAAATGCCGGTGTTGGCAAAACCCTCGTTCATTCATTCTTTCAACAAATAGATCACCAAGTACCGCCTTGGCGCCGGGTGCTGGCCCAGGCGCCGAGGCCTAAGAGGTGAGGACGACAGACGGAAGCTGACTCTCCCCCTCGCTCCACGGCCGGGGCGGCCACGGACGAGCATTAGGCCCAGTGATAAGGAAACAAGGCTGTGGAGGGGCTGCTCCAGCGGCGGAGGGGCACTTTTTCAATAATTTTATAAAATACTGACTTTATTCCTCTTTTGTCTTGGGGCTCTGGGTCTCGGTCACCCATGCCAGCTCTGAGTCGTGGCGCGGGAAGCTGGCACCCTGACCGGGGATCGAGCCCAGGTGCCCCGCACTGGGAGCCGGCGTCTCAGCCGCGAGACCGCCAGGGCCGTGTCCCCTGGGAGCCCGTCTGAACGGGAGGGGGCCGGCTGGGTGGGCGCGGCCTCAGAGGGGTCACCTGAGTCCAGGCTTGAGGAGGCCAGCGGGGAGCTCGGGAGGTGCTCGGCCTCCCGCCCGGATCACAGACGTGAGCTCGACGTGCTGCGGGTCACTGGGCTCTGACCGCCTCTCTGAGCCTCCGTTTCCCCGTCTGTCCTGACCCCGCCCGGCCCGGTGGCCCAGTCGCTGTCCGCAGCGGTGAGGGGCGCCGTCCGCCCAGGGGTCACACGCACGGCCTGGACTGGGTCCGTGATCTCTGGAGCCTGTTGCGTGTGGGCGCCCCAGCGAGGGCTCGACCCGGGTCCTGTCCTCTGGGAGGCTCCACGCCAGGTGCTGTCAGTCCCCCGTGCTCGGGGGTGGGCCCCGTGGCCAGCGGGTGTGGCTCGTGCTGTGTCTTTCCATCAAGAAAAAGGTGGCTGGTCATCCAAACCTCTTAGGGTGCGAGAAGCGCCTGTCGTCCAGACGGGAGACAGGGTGTGGCTGGGTGTCTCTTTCTCTCTCCCTCACTCGGTCTCTCTCTTAGGATCTCCGTTTCTCTTTGTCTAACTCTTTCTCTCACCCTCAGGGGGAGGTGGGGAATGTTGGGCTGGGCTTTGAAGGGTGCATAGGAGTCCCCAGGTAACGCAAGCAGGAAGGGCGTGCGAGGCAGAGGGGACCGGGGGGAAGTCAGGCTCAGTCCCAGGAAGTGGGGGGCTTAGCCTGGGACACTGGGGAGCGTGGAAGGTGGCAGGCAGCAAAGAGGACCCCCGAGAGCCGGGTTTCAGGGAGAGTGCCCCAGGCTGGTGGAGACAGGGCAGAAGCGGCGGACCTGGGGCAGCCACACGCCCCGGCGGTTCCCTCGCTCGCTCCCGGGCCACAGGGCTCAGCCTCGGCCCCGTCGTGGCCAGTCCCGCTGCCCTCCTCCCCCCGCCAGGTCCGCTCTGAACCGGCATCCCTAGAGGCCAGTAGAAACCCGGGGGCCACACATGCTCGGGCAGACCTGGCCCCGTCAGGCCAGGCCCCCCGCCCCCCGGTTCAGTCTCTCCTTGCCTTTGGGGCCGTGTCCCCTGGGAGCCCGTCTGAACGGGAGGGGGCCGGCTGGGTGGGCGCGGCCTCAGAGGGGTCACCTGAGTCCAGGCTTGAGGAGGCCAGCGGGGAGCTCGGGAGGTGCTCGGCCTCCCGCCCGGATCACAGACGTGAGCTCGACGTGCTGCGGGTCACTGGGCTCTGACCGCCTCTCTGAGCCTCCGTTTCCCCGTCTGTCCTGACCCCGCCCGGCCCGGTGGCCCAGTCGCTGTCCGCAGCGGTGAGGGGCGCCGTCCGCCCAGGGGTCACACGCACGGCCTGGACTGGGTCCGTGATCTCTGGAGCCTGTTGCGTGTGGGCGCCCCAGCGAGGGCTCGACCCGGGTCCTGTCCTCTGGGAGGCTCCACGCCAGGTGCTGTCAGTCCCCCGTGCTCGGGGGTGGGCCCCGTGGCCAGCGGGTGTGGCTCGTGCTGTGTCTTTCCATCAAGAAAAAGGTGGCTGGTCATCCAAACCTCTTAGGGTGCGAGAAGCGCCTGTCGTCCAGACGGGAGACAGGGTGTGGCTGGGTGTCTCTTTCTCTCTCCCTCACTCGGTCTCTCTCTTAGGATCTCCGTTTCTCTTTGTCTAACTCTTTCTCTCACCCTCAGGGGGAGGTGGGGAATGTTGGGCTGGGCTTTGAAGGGTGCATAGGAGTCCCCAGGTAACGCAAGCAGGAAGGGCGTGCGAGGCAGAGGGGACCGGGGGGAAGTCAGGCTCAGTCCCAGGAAGTGGGGGGCTTAGCCTGGGACACTGGGGAGCGTGGAAGGTGGCAGGCAGCAAAGAGGACCCCCGAGAGCCGGGTTTCAGGGAGAGTGCCCCAGGCTGGTGGAGACAGGGCAGAAGCGGCGGACCTGGGGCAGCCACACGCCCCGGCGGTTCCCTCGCTCGCTCCCGGGCCACAGGGCTCAGCCTCGGCCCCGTCGTGGCCAGTCCCGCTGCCCTCCTCCCCCCGCCAGGTCCGCTCTGAACCGGCATCCCTAGAGGCCAGTAGAAACCCGGGGGCCACACATGCTCCGGGCAGACCTGGCCCCCGTCAGGCCAGCGCTCCCGGCAGCCCCTGGCTGGGGCGGGCAGTCCTGCCCGTTACCCACCTTCAGTCTCTCCTGCTGCCAGTGTGAGGCCAGGACATCAACCCACCCAGGCCTGCGACCGGCCCCTTCTCATGAGCTCGGGCACACCGTCGGTGCCCCATAAAGGCACGGGATTGATTAGATGATGAGGCCCACGGGGTCCCCCAGCTCACTCCTGCTCAGAAGCCGCGAAAAAGAAGGAAAAAGGTGAACCAGGGCCCATGGCGTCACCTTCTGGGGGTGTCCGCATCGGGTCCCCTCCCCCCGACCCCTGTTATTCCCCGAGGTCCTCTGACATCTGAAGACCAGCAGGCCCGGGCCGGTGGCGGTCACACGGCCAGGACGCGGCCGTCCGGGGCCCTTTAGAGGCCACCCTCTCTGCGCCTTGGGGGCGCCTCTCTCCCTTCAGCTCTCGGAAGGCTCCAGCCGCCGGGCCCTGGCCCCGGGGCCCCGCCCGCAGTGAGCGAGGCCTGGGGCCATCCGGCAGCGGGCAGCGGGTGGGTGGCAGGGAGGGGTCGCCGCTGCCCGCTGCGTGCACCGGCTTCCTCCGGCCACCGGGTTTCTTCCCCGATGGAGCTGACGGGAGGCAGGGAGGCGGGGGGCAGACAAGCCACACTCCTTCCGGGGGTGGGAGGGGGATTCCCGATCAGAGGCTCATTCACAAATCCCCGGCCGGTGTCACAGCGCCATCGCGCTCTCGCACACGCACACCCGCACGCTCACACGGGGCCTGCGACCGCCTCCTGGGCTGTGGGTGGCCGCGGGCCAGAGACCGGCCGGTGTGTTGCAGATGCGTCCGCCCCCTCTCGCTCCCCCGCGAGCCTGTGGTCTTCAGCTCTGAGTCCCTCCGAGAAAGGCCCTCTCCGGGGGCCATGGGAGCCGGGGCCCCCGACCTGCACCCCCGGCGGCCGGCCCAGCCGCGCTTCTGAGCGAGTGAGGCGGTGCGGGCCGCCCTCGCCCCCGTCCGAGCATGGAGGTGCGGGGCCCCTGGTGTCCAGCAGACCGGGCGAGACCTCGGTCAAATGGCAGTCGTCATGAGCCAAGATGTGGTGGATGGTGAGTGGGGCCGGGGCCGGGCGGGGCTCGGGCCCCCGCCCGGGGGCCCCCCAGCGCTCCCGGCAGCCCCTGGCTGGGGCGGGCAGTCCTGCCCGTTACCCACCTTCAGTCTCTCCTGCTGCCAGTGTGAGGCCAGGACATCAACCCACCCAGGCCTGCGACCGGCCCCTTCTCATGAGCTCGGGCACACCGTCGGTGCCCCATAAAGGCACGGGATTGATTAGATGATGAGGCCCACGGGGTCCCCCAGCTCACTCCTGCTCAGAAGCCGCGAAAAAGAAGGAAAAAGGTGAACCAGGGCCCATGGCGTCACCTTCTGGGGGTGTCCGCATCGGGTCCCCTCCCCCCGACCCCTGTTATTCCCCGAGGTCCTCTGACATCTGAAGACCAGCAGGCCCGGGCCCGTGGCGGTCACACGGCCAGGACGCGGCCGTCCGGGGCCCTTTAGAGGCCACCCTCTCTGCGCCTTGGGGGCGCCTCTCTCCCTTCAGCTCTCGGAAGGCTCCAGCCGCCGGGCCCTGGCCCCGGGGCCCCGCCCGCAGTGAGCGAGGCCTGGGGCCATCCGGCAGCGGGCAGCGGGTGGGTGGCAGGGAGGGGTCGCCGCTGCCCGCTGCGTGCACCGGCTTCCTCCGGCCACCGGGTTTCTTCCCCGATGGAGCTGACGGGAGGCAGGGAGGCGGGGGGCAGACAAGCCACACTCCTTCCGGGGGTGGGAGGGGGATTCCCGATCAGAGGCTCATTCACAAATCCCCGGCCGGTGTCACAGCGCCATCGCGCTCTCGCACACGCACACCCGCACGCTCACACGGGGCCTGCGACCGCCTCCTGGGCTGTGGGTGGCCGCGGGCCAGAGACCGGCCGGTGTGTTGCAGATGCGTCCGCCCCCTCTCGCTCCCCCGCGAGCCTGTGGTCTTCAGCTCTGAGTCCCTCCGAGAAAGGCCCTCTCCGGGGGCCATGGGAGCCGGGGCCCCCGACCTGCACCCCCGGCGGCCGGCCCAGCCGCGCTTCTGAGCGAGTGAGGCGGTGCGGGCCGCCCTCGCCCCCGTCCGAGCATGGAGGTGCCGGGGCCCCTGGTGTCCAGCAGACCGGGCGAGACCTCGGTCAAATGGCAGCTCTGCTACGACATGACGGCCAAGATGTGGTGGATGGTGAGTGGGGGCCGCGGGGCCGGGCGGGGGCTCGGGCGACCGTCCTGGCGGCTGTCGGGGCTCCTCGTTCCGCTCTCCAGTTTCTCGAACTTGGGGACACTTGAGCATTGGGGACGGGGCTCAGGCAAGGTTGGCGGCCGCGGTGACCGGTCCCTGGGTGTCTGGAAACTGGGGAGAGGCGGCCCGAAGTGGGGAGACCAAGGTGACCGTGGAGAGAAAGCCTTTCCCCTCGGAAGCCAGGCCAGGCTGCCCAGAGGCGCTGGGTCCGGAGCGGCTGAAGGTCCCGAGGGCGGCCGTCCTCTGGTGGGGGTTGCGGCCAGCTGGCTGGACCTGAAGCCTCGCTGTGGTCGAGACTCGGTTGCCTCCGGGGCCCGGGGGGGGAAACTCGGAGGTCGGGAAGGCGCGGGCCTGGAGGCACCCGGCGGGCCAGGTGAGCAGCCGGCAGGCAGGGAGGCTCTGATCCGAGCCGCTGTGGGGGTCTGGCCGCCCCTCTGCCCGCTTCTGGGCCCCAGGCGCCCGGGGAGGGAGTGGGTGTCCGGTAGCACCCACTCCTAGGACGGAGCACCCTTCCAGAAGCTTCGAGGGGGATGGCTGCGTTCAGCTTCCAGCTGATGGGAGGGGGACATTCTGAGGCCCGGGGACGGGGGCTGGACACCCGCTGAGGCGCTCTGGCCAGCCTGAGGCCACGAGCAAGGGCACCATTGTCTGCCTCGCAGTCCATCCATCCATCTGTCCGTCCAGGAGCTGGCATGCCACCCAAAGTGGAATTGCGAAGCCCTGAACCTCCCCCTAAGGCCCTAGGTCTGAGCCTGGACATGCTGTGTGACTTTGGGCCGGTGACTTACACTCTCTGGTCCTCAGGCTGCCCCATCAGGGTATTGGTTTGGGGCCTGGACATCTCAGGCTCGCCAGCTAGTGTCCCCCCAGAAGAACTGAGCCCTGGAGGGGAGACCCCGTGGATGGCTGACCTTGGAGTGACGGTGCCTCAGGGTCGCTGGGGCGGCGGGAGCGGTTTGATCTTGGGGTGGAGTGTGGAGATCTGGGGGCTCACCAGGTCATGTGAGGTAGACGCCACGTTTTTTGGCCCCTTGGTCAAATGGCAGCTCTGCTACGACATGACGGCCAAGATGTGGTGGATGGTGAGTGGGGGCCGCGGGGCCGGGCGGGGGCTCGGGCGACCGTCCTGGCGGCTGTCGGGGCTCCTCGTTCCGCTCTCCAGTTTCTCGAACTTGGGGACACTTGAGCATTGGGGACGGGGCTCAGGCAAGGTTGGCGGCCGCGGTGACCGGTCCCTGGGTGTCTGGAAACTGGGGAGAGGCGGCCCGAAGTGGGGAGACCAAGGTGACCGTGGAGAGAAAGCCTTTCCCCTCGGAAGCCAGGCCAGGCTGCCCAGAGGCGCTGGGTCCGGAGCGGCTGAAGGTCCCGAGGGCGGCCGTCCTCTGGTGGGGGTTGCGGCCAGCTGGCTGGACCTGAAGCCTCGCTGTGGTCGAGACTCGGTTGCCTCCGGGGCCCGGGGTGGGAAACTCGGAGGTCGGGAAGGCGCGGGCCTGGAGGCACCCGGCGGGCCAGGTGAGCAGCCGGCAGGCAGGGAGGCTCTGATCCGAGCCGCTGTGGGGGTCTGGCCGCCCCTCTGCCCGCTTCTGGGCCCCAGGCGCCGGAGAGGGAGTGGGTGTCCGGTAGCACCCACTCCTAGGACGGAGCACCCTTCCAGAAGCTTCGAGGGGGATGGCTGCGTTCAGCTTCCAGCTGATGGGAGGGGGACATTCTGAGGCCCGGGGACGGGGGCTGGACACCCGCTGAGGCGCTCTGGCCAGCCTGAGGCCACGAGCAAGGGCACCATTGTCTGCCTCGCAGTCCATCCATCCATCTGTCCGTCCAGGAGCTGGCATGCCACCCAAAGTGGAATTGCGAAGCCCTGAACCTCCCCCTAAGGCCCTAGGTCTGAGCCTGGACATGCTGTGTGACTTTGGGCCGGTGACTTACACTCTCTGGTCCTCAGGCTGCCCCATCAGGGTATTGGTTTGGGGCCTGGACATCTCAGGCTCGCCAGCTAGTGTCCCCCCAGAAGAACTGAGCCCTGGAGGGGAGACCCCGTGGATGGCTGACCTTGGAGTGACGGTGCCTCAGGGTCGCTGGGGCGGCGGGAGCGGTTTGATCTTGGGGTGGAGTGTGGAGATCTGGGGGCTCACCAGGTCAGAGGTGTTGCCACGGCCCTGAGAAGCGTCCCACGTTGGTTTCGTTTTTCATTCTTCATTTAGCCGACACCGATTAAACACCTACCGTGTCTCCAGCCCTGCTTTGCCGCTGAGGGTACATCAGTGACCCCAAGACCCTTTTCCTTTCAGGGCCAGTGTTGCAGGAAGGGAAAAAATAAAATCAGGGCACAAAATCAGGCTTGGTTATGATCGTGGAAGGGGGTCTAAAGAGCTGGGGGTGTCGAGTTAGGCTGGGCAATGCAATCTAGGAGGGCTTCGCTGAGGAGGTGACGTCTCATCTGAGATCTGGCAGATGACAGAATTCCTTAGAAGAAAAAGGCAAGAGTGGTCCCAGCAGCAGGCACAGACCGTGCGAAGGCCCTGGGGTAGGTCTGGGGGCCTGGCGGGCTGGAGGAGCAGCAAGGAGCCCCGTGGGGAGCAGAGGGAGTGAGGAGGAGAGAGGGAGGAGGGAGCAGGGCCGGGAGGGGACGGGGCAGGGTGTGCAGGTCTTGCGGGCCATAGGGAGGACTCTGGCTTTTACCCTGATGGAGGTGGGCAGCCTGGAGGGCCGGGGGCCTGTTAGACGTTCTTGAAAGCTCCTTTGGGCTTCCGTGGGGAGAAGAGATCATCTGCGGCTGACGTGGCAGCGGGTGCCGAGGGGAGGCCGGGTCAGCGTCCGTGCCAGCCATGATGGGGGCCCAAGGGTGGCGGGAAGGGGTGGGTTTCGGATGAAGCGAGGCAAGAACCTGGTGATTACACCGGGAGCTCAGATGATGGCGTGACTGGCTTAGAGTCAGCCAGCACGTAGCGGGTAGAGCTGGGAACTCGAGAAGACAGCCAGGCTAGAGGTCAGCAGCGAGGAGGTGATGCCCCATCATCCGTCCCCCGCGTCCTGGGAGCGTCGAGCAGAGCGGGCAGTCGATGACGAGGAGGACGGTCCTGAGCAGCCTCGAGGTTTCATCAACAGAGGCAGAAGCCGCAGTACGGGGGAGGTTAGGGATCCACCGGCGACAGGGATCAAACGGGGGTGTGTCAGCAGCCGCAGGGAACGACTGAGACTGAGGGCTTCGGACCTAAAAAGACGCCTGGGAACACGTGGTCAGATTCACCCCTTCGCCCCAGGCTCAAGCCCCAAGCGTAGTCACCCGGGCCCCGCACAGCGCATCAGCCCCTGTCTCACCCACGTGCAGCCCCCAACACAGAAGCCGAAAGGGTCAGCCCCAGGATGGGGCTCCGATCTCCCCGGGCGAGGCTGCCGTTCAGCCGAGGGAGCTGCGGCGGTGGGAGGAGGTCTGTGCAGCCCCAAAGGGCAGGGCTCTGCCTCTGCAGGGGTCAGTTCACCCTCAGGAAGGAGGCTGAAAGGTAGTGAGACCTCCGTCACAGGAGACATTCAAGCCCTACTTGGTGGGAGCTCCATCCTCTTACGTGGAGAGGACCAAGCGATTCTGAAAAAGGTCTCTTTATGCTCAGAGCGTCAAAGATCCTCTGGTGGGTGAAGGGCCCAGGAGGCACTCAGAATGCGGGGCTGGATGGGAGAGCGTGGGGAGAGTCTGAGTGCAGCCTCGGCCCCCAGACCCCAGGTAGACGCCCCCGCTCCCGCAGCCCAGGGTCCACGGGCTATCCCCGGAAAGGCGAAAATAACGAACAGACAGCGACGCGTGCAGCCCCGGTCATGGTTCTATGTGTACCGACCCAGCGGGAAAACTCCTTTTATTTTCAGGGAGGAAGCAAAACGCCTCAGGCCTCAGGAGTCACTACGCAGCTCTGGGGGTTCCGTCTCCGTTCATTTGTCCCAAGAGCAAAGTGTCTCACTTTTCTGAGCCTCAGCTTCCCCATCTGTAGAATGGGGGAGGGGAGCCTGAAGAATGAAGCTTCCCTCCTGCGGGGTCTTTGTGGGAAGGCCGGCGAGCCGGTGAGTGTGGCGATGTCTGGCAAGCCGGCGAGGCCGTGCCCAGGTCTGGACGCTCACACACGAAAGCAGGAGAGACCGTGGCTAGACGCTAGGAGGACTTCCATGGCTGCTCCTGTCTGTTTGGCGAGGGTCGACTATGGTCAGAGGGGAGCCAGGCGGACCCGGCCCTGCCTTTCTTGGGCTCATGATCTAGTCTGGGGCCAGGGGGTGGTAAGAGAACAAAATGAATAAATGCCTGAGACCATTTCAAATTGATAGAAAGGAGGCAAAAGGCTTAGAGGAGTGGGCGATCGGCCGGACGGGGGAGCAGAGGCAGCAGGGAGGGTCTCCTTGAGTTTCGGCCGGAGTGATCTCAGGGACTGAAGATCGGGAGGCTGTGAGCACAGCGCGTGCAAAGGCCCTGCGGCGGGACCGGGCCGGCGTGTCAGAAGAACAGCGAGGTGGCCCGTGTGGCTGGAGCCGCGAGAGCGAGGGGGCGACGAGGCGGAGGCGAGGGCAGGGCGGGGACAGGGCAGGTCGAGCGGGGCCTGTGGGCTGCTGGCGAGGCCGTGGGGTTTATCCAAGGGGCCCTGGGGAGCACTGGGAGGCCGGGTGTGGCCAAGGGCCGCCCCCATCTGCGAGGGGGTCCCTCTCCCCCTCTGTGAGAACTGCCCGCCGCCTCCCCCGCCGTGCGCCCGGCGCAGGGGTGGGATTCGGGGGGCACGCCGTCTCCCCAGCCCCCGGCCCGCGCCCGCCCGGCCGCCGCCCACTCTGCCCACATCTGAGGGACTGAGGAGCCGGACAGTCTGCTGCAAACCACGGAATGTTTCCCGGAGCGCTCGGGCCGGGAATGTCGGCGGTGAGGAGGGAAGGGCGGGGAGCCCGGAGAAGAGAGTCGGGGAGACACAGAGAGCAGGCCGGGGAGGCGGGGGGGAGAACCGGGCATCCCAGAGGGTGGACGTGGTCTCCGCGATACCCCCACTTTATGGATGGGGAAACCGAGGCCCCGGGAGGTGAATGGACTTGTCCGGGGAGGCGAGGTGGAGCCGCGCGAGGATCCGAACCCGGGCCTCTCCGGCGGCCGGGCCTGGAGTCTCAGCTGCTAAAGAAGTCCTCGCGAGGCCCTCCCGGACGAAGGAAAGAGAGTGACGATCGGTCCCTGTGGCAAATGAAGGCCGGCGGCCCTGCCCGCTGCCTCTGGCTTCGGCCTGAGAGCCCCGTGCCCACGGGCACCCGGGAGCCCCACCTCCACCCCGGCTCCAGGTCCCCGCGCTTTCCTACCTTCTCGAAGTCCTCGCCCTCCTCCATCCGTCTCCTCGGGCAGGCAGCCGCGGGGCGTGAAGCCCCCGGGCTCCTGAGGGGCCCTCCGGGAGCAGGTAGAGCCAGGCCAAGGCTGGTTCTAGAAGACAGGGGCAGGGGCCGCCGTGGCGCAGAGAGGGCGCACGCTTCCCCAGCGTCACACAGCACATTCACAGCGCTGAGCCGAGAGCTCGAGGCACGCCCCACAGGAGTCCTCCCAGCAGCAAGCCCCCAGAGGAGGCCCGGCCACGACTCCCCACTGCGGACGGGGCCGGGCTCGCAGAGGGCCGGTCGCTGTTTGAGGGGCAAGGATGTGCAGGACGCGAGGCGGAGCAGAGATTGCCTCCGGGAGCCGCCACTGCCTCTGCCGCCCGTGAGCAGCTGCTCTTCTGGCAGGCCCCTTCGCCCGGCGGTGGGCGTCACACCCCAGCCCACCTCTGCTCCTGGCGGCCTGGCGAGGCTCTGAGAGCCTGAGGGGCAAAGCAAAGGAAGGACGGAGGAACCGGGCCCTTGAATGGAAATGCCGGGAGCGGGCCCCATCCAGGAGGGCTCCCTGCAGGAAGCGGCACGTGAGCCAAGCCTGGCGGGGGTGACGCTGAGGCTTTCAGAGATGGCGGGGAAGGCACTCCTGGCAGAGGGGCCTGTGCGGAGGCCGGGGACGTGCTGGGTGTGACGGGGCTGGAGGGGGCAGGGGGTGGCAGAAGGAGGCAGAGAGACAGACGTGCGGAGCCAGGCGCTGTTGGGCTTGCCCGCCAGGCTGAGAGCGGGGCCTTCCCTCCGGGCCGCAGGGAGCCCTGGACGGTGCTGGAGCCCGAGGGGCGTGGCCAGAGCTCAGGCGGCGGAGGGGAGGCTGGGAGGAGACGGAGGCGGTGAGCCGCATGGCAGAGGCCTGGGGACGGGCGGAGGCGGGTCCCCAGGGCTGCACGGGGAGCGTGGGCCACAGGCCGTGCAGAGGGAGGGGTGGAGCCGGCAAGGCCGATGCCGGGGTCCCAGCCTCAAGGGTGGACTTGTCCCTGAGACGGGGACCTGGGGGGCAGCCTGGACTGTGGGAGAAGACGCTGAGCGAGGGGCCCCGGGGGTGCCCTGGGGGTGCTCGGCCAAGTGTGGAGAGAGGCACGGAGCCCCCCTGGAGTCCGGTCGTGTTCCGTGGTCCCTGACTGTGGGTCCGTGGCCGAGGAGGGCGGGAGGTCAGGGAGGGGTGGACGGCTGGGCGGGTGGACAGTGGGCGGGCAGAGGCTCAAGACGAGCGGCTGTCCTGAGCGCGAGGACAGAGGACCAGCGCAGCCCGGGACGTGCCCTCCTCAGGGCCGGGCGGGCGAGGCCCGGGGGGTCACACGCCCCGTCCGTCGCCCTGTCACCGTCTGAGGGAGGTCCCCGAGCCCGCGCCTCGGGCCGCGGGGCTAGCTGCTGCTCTCCACACACACATGGCTCAGCTCTGGGGGGCCACCGCAGACAAATCAGTGGAAAATTAAACGAGTGCCTGAGCGCTGGTTATCGGCGGCCTCAGCTGGGCCACTTAATGACCCCTTTCTGGGGATTGCTACCAGCTGGAGGTGGCTGGGGGAGGGCATCAGCACCGAGCCACCCAGCCCGAAAGGGAGCGGGGGGTGGTCCCTGGAGCCGGCGCTGCCGCGTCCTGGCCGTGAGGAGCAGTGACGGGGGCAGGTGGGCCGGGCCCTCGGCCTGGGCCTCCCCGCAGACCAGCTTCCGGGAAGGGTGCCTGGTAGTTTCATCCGTCTTTTAAGGCCGAGGTCCAGGGCCACCCCCCCCAGGCAGTCTTCCCAGGCCAGATCAAGGCCCTCATCGTCTACTCTTGGGGGCCTCTGCCCTGCCCCCCGGCGTGTATACTCCTGTCCCCCGGTTACGCAGGGGCTAAGAGCGAGAGCTCCACTTCGCCTCTTGGCTGCAGGTCCTTGAGCAAGGCCCCTTCCCTCCCTGTGCCTCCTTGCCCTCATCTGTACACCAGGGAGGGCGATGACGCTTCCTCTCCAAGGTGTCGGGAGGATTCAGTGAGCTCTTCAGCGCGAGCTGGCGACTCCTGAGCTCTGACTCCACGCTGGGCAGCCCCGTCTACAGCAGCCGCCGCCGGGGCCCGTAGTCAGACAGACTGACCCGACGCCAGCCCTGTGTGGGGTCCCTGGACCCGGACCGACCCTTCCGTCCTGACTTCCCAGTTGCCTCCTGGTCTTCACCGCCTGTCATCCCCGTAAGGGGCACCAGAGGGCCAGGTGACCCCCGCCCCCACCCCTCCTCACCCAGACAGAGTTCCAGGGCTTCCAGCTCCCTGGGGGCAAAACCCCGAGTCCTCCCGGCGGGCCACGGGGTCCTGCATGACCTGACCCGGCCCCCGCGCCCTCCCCACCACCGTCGTCACCGGCTCCAGCAGCACAGGGTTCCTGCCGTTCCTCCGATGAACCCGGCGCAGGCCTGCCGCAGGACCTTTGCACAGACTGTGCCCCGCCCCCAGCTGCTGTTCCGCATCCGTCTAGCCACGCTGGCTTTGTCTCAGTCCCCTGTCCTCAGCTCAGGTGGCCCCCAGACAGCCCTGCTTCCCGGCTAGAGCACGACGTTCTTTGGTCCCGTCCTCACCCCCCGCTCCCACTCCCCTGAATGCAGCGAACACACGTTGCCGTTAGAGTCTGTGTAAGTCTGTGTCCCTCCCTGGACCGCGAGTGGGCGCAGGGGCTTCTGCCCTGGCTTGCTCCGGGTTCCCAGCGCTCCTCATACGGCACGGCGCACGGGAGGTGCCAAAATGGCGTGCCGGGTATTGAATAAAGGAATACCAACCGACGGGCGGGCCCTCGGCCTGGGCCTCCCCGCAGACCAGCTTCCGGGAAGGGTGCCTGGTAGTTTCATCCGTCTTTTAAGGCCGAGGTCCAGGGCCACCCCCCCCAGGCAGTCTTCCCAGGCCAGATCAAGGCCCTCATCGTCTACTCTTGGGGGCCTCTGCCCTGCCCCCCGGCGTGTATCCTCCCGTTCCCCGGGTACGCAGGGGCTGAGGGCGAGCTCCACTTCGCCTCTTGGCTGCAGGTCCTTGAGCAAGGCCCCTTCCCTCCCTGTGCCTCCTTGCCCTCATCTGTACACCAGGGAGGGCGATGACGCTTCCTCTCCAAGGTGTCGGGAGGATTCAGTGAGCTCTTCAGCGCGAGCTGGCGACTCCTGAGCTCTGACTCCGCGCTGGGCAGCCCCGTCTACAGCAGCCGCCGCCGGGGCCCGTAGTCAGACAGACTGACCCGACGCCAGCCCTGTGTGGGGTCCCTGGACCCGGACCGACCCTTCCGTCCTGACTTCCCAGTTGCCTCCTGGTCTTCACCGCCTGTCATCCCCGTAAGGGGCACCAGAGGGCCAGGTGACCCCCGCCCCCACCCCTCCTCACCCAGACAGAGTTCCAGGGCTTCCAGCTCCCTGGGGGCAAAACCCCGAGTCCTCCCGGCGGGCCACGGGGTCCTGCATGACCTGACCCGGCCCCCGCGCCCTCCCCACCACCGTCGTCACCGGCTCCAGCAGCACAGGGTTCCTGCCGTTCCTCCGATGAACCCGGCGCAGGCCTGCCGCAGGACCTTTGCACAGACTGTGCCCCGCCCCCAGCTGCTGTTCCGCATCCGTCTAGCCACGCTGGCTTTGTCTCAGTCCCCTGTCCTCAGCTCAGGTGGCCCCCAGACAGCCCTGCTTCCCGGCTAGAGCACGACGTTCTTTGGTCCCGTCCTCACCCCCCGCTCCCACTCCCCTGAATGCAGCGAACACACGTTGCCGTTAGAGTCTGTGTAAGTCTGTGTCCCTCCCTGGACCGCGAGTGGGCGCAGGGGCTTCTGCCCTGGCTTGCTCCGGGTTCCCAGCGCTCCTCATACGGCACGGCGCACGGGAGGTGCCAAAATGGCGTGCCGGGTATTGAATAAAGGAATACCAACCGACGCACATCACACGGGTAACGTGGCTGACTCTCTGGTCACAGACGCCCTTCTCTCCCGGCTCAGCACCTGGGCTCCCCTCACGCTGGCCGGCGTCACGCTGACCACAAAGTCCAGGTAGTCGGAGCTGTGCTTTTCCATAGTCACGGACAGCTGTGAGAGCCGGACCGCGAAGACAGCTGAACGCCGAAGAATGGATGCTTCGGAAGCACGGTGCTGGAGACGACTCTGGCGGGTCCCTTGGACCCCAAGGAGATCACACCCGTCCATCCTAAAGGAACTCAGCCCTGACTCCTCATTGGAAGGCCGGACGCTGGAGCTGAGACTCCGGTACTTTGGCCACCGGACGCGAAGAGCCGAGTCCCCGGAAAAGACCCTGACGCTGGGGGACAGGGGACGACGGAGGATGAGAGGGCGGGGTGGCATCACGGACTCAATGAGCGTGAGCTTGAGCAAACGCCGGCAGAGGGTGAAGGACAGGGAAGCCTGCTACGGTCCGTGGGTCGCAAAGAGTTGGACATGACTGAGCGAATGAACAACAAATGTGAAATCTGTTTAAGAAAATCAGGAGTGTCGCTGGTTCCTCACCCCTCCCGCACTGGCCAGCAGCTTCTTCCGCCTGCGCCACGAGAGAGGCGGCAATGCTGGCGAGGGCCACGGGAGGGCAGCACACGACCAGGAGACCTGCCGTCACGCCGGGACCCGGGTTCCCACGTTGGCTGCAACGCGGTGCGGAGCCCGCCGGCCGGTGCCGGAGACACGGGAGGTGCGGGTTCAGCCCCTGCCTCAGAAGATCCCCTGGAGGAGGGCATGGCCACCCAGCCCAGTGTCCTTGCCTCGAAAATCCCACGGACAGAGGAGCCCGACGGGCGGCAGTCCACGGGGTCTCAGCAGCGTCAGACCCCGGGCTCCCCTGGTGGACCCGCGGCTGAGACGCCCGACCCCCGGTGCAGGGAATCTCGCATGCTGCAGCTTAAGCCAGGTGCACCCAGATGAATAGATAAAACTTAAAAAAAAAATGTCAGACACAACGGAGTGACTAAACAGCAGCAACAGCCCACGCTATGGGAGGCTTTTGTTTTGCTCGCCCCAGTATCTCTGTCTCTTTCCCTGCTACCCGCCCTCCACACGCCAACGTCTGGAGTGTGTGCCTTCTTCACGTCTGTGTGTCCTCGAAAGTGTGCCTGGCGAGGCTTCCTGCTTAGGCAGCAGGCCTGCCGGGCAGTGGGAGCGTCCGTCGCTCAGTCTGGTGTCCAGCTCTGCCGTGGCCGCGTGGACGGCAGCCCGTCGGGCTCCTTTCTCGTGCCATCCTCCTGGCAACGCTGCCGGAGCCGGGTGCCGGGTCCTTCCCCTGGGGGTCTTCCCGAGGCGTCAGGCCCGGCCTCCTGCGTTACGGGCGGCCCCTCGCCGTCTGGGCCGCCGGGGACGCTCGTGGGCCGGGGAGGGCGCCGCCGCCAAGGCGGACGGCGAGGCTGTGTCCCGGCTGCGCGTCGTCTCCGAGAGCTGGGGCCGGGCCGCGCCGTGGTGGGGGCGCTCCAGAGCAGCGGACCCCGCGGGAGGCGCGTGCCGACGTGACCCCGGACGCGAGGGGGCGGAGACGTGTGCGCTCGGCGCTGTCTTGTGCCGCGTGGCCGCCGGGAGGCCGTGGGGCCGGCCGGCCTGGTGCAGCCGCAGCGACGCGGGGCTGACGCGTCTTTGGGAATGAACTCGGCCCGCTGGGCAGGCCAGGGGCGCCGGCAGGCCCTCTGTGTGGCGCGCCCCGGCTTTCTCGTCTGTGCCCCTCACCGTGCAAAGGGGAGCGCTCGGGCTGCTCGGCCCTGCGTGGGGCCGGCCGTGTCTCCTCTCCTCTGAGAGCCGCCCGCTCACGGACCCTGCGCCCCCTGCTCTGGGGGAGCCGACTGTCTGTAAAGGTTTGAAGGGCGGGGCCGCTGCATCGCCCGCCCCCAGGGCAAACACTCCTGCTCAGAACTCCGTTAGACTAGAGTGAGGATGACTTCCCCGCAGCAGGCGGCTCGGCGCCCCCGACGAGGAGGGCCTCGCCCTCCAGCCGGCGGCCCTGCCGGCCCCTCCCGTCTCATCATCTCTCTGCTCCTCGTGTCCTGGGAACAGACGTCTTTCATTTGAACGTCCCAGGGCTGACCCAGCCGTGGCCTCTGGCTGCGCTTCAGAGGTTTCGCTTAGAGTCCTTCTCGCCTCCAGGTCCTCAAGTTTTTCTCCTACATCTTCTCCTGCCAACGGTCCTGTTCTTTCTTTCACATTGAGGTCTTTAACCCGAGAGTTTCTCGTCCGTAGGGGACGCCAGCCACGGAGCCGGTCTGAGTTTCTCGTGGAGCAGGCCAGTCCCCCGCCGGCCAGGGGTCCAGACGCCCCCGTCTTTTCCCCGCTGGTTTGTGACGAAACCTCGGCAGGCATCCACGGACCCGCCTCTGGGCTCTCGACTCTCTCTGATGAGTTTATCTGATTGTTTCGTTAGGATTATTTGCGGGTTTGTGGCTGCCCTGGGCCTTCGTCCCCGGGGCAGGGTCTTCTCCGGACGGGGCGCGCGGGCTTCTCGCGGCAGCGACCTCTCTCGTCGCGGAGCGCGGGCTCCAGGGCACACGAGCTGCCAGAGCTGGGGCGCACGGGCGTAGTTGGGGGCACGTGGCACCTTCTCAGAGCAGGGCTGGACCCCACGTCCCCTGCACCGGAAGGCAGATGCTTACGCGCTGGACCTCCGGGGAAGCCCTGTCGTTTCACTGTTTCACGCCTCAGGCCCCGCTGGGCGCGATGGGTGAGAGGGGACGCGTCCTCTGTTGGACGTTGGGGACACTGAGGCTCGGGGACGCGAAGACAGCTCCTAAAGCCCCCCTGTCCCAGGCCGAGGGCAGGGGCGGGCCGGGAGCTGGGGAAGGTTGTTTCTTTTCCATTTACATCTGCCGGGGTGACTGCGGGAGATCAGACCAGGCCACCCTAGAGGCCCGCCGCCCGACTCCTCGCCGGCAGGACGGAGGCTGAAGCTCCGACACCCTGGCCCCGGACGCGAAGAGCCAGCTTGGTGGAACAGACCCTGAGGCTGGGAAGACAGGAGGCAGGAGGAGAAGGCGGCGACCGAGGACGCGAGGGCTGGACGGCACCCCCGACTCACTGGACGCGTCTGAGCCACGTCCGGGAGGTGACGAAGGAGAGGGACGCCTGGCGGGCTGCCGTCCGCGGGGTCACAGGGCAGGCCACCCTGAGCGCCTGGACTACGCGTAGCTCAGGGACGGGGCCGGCACGGCCTTTCTGTAAAGAGGTAGACGGTCGATACTTCCAGCTCCGCGGGCCCGTCAGTCTCCGTCGCGACCAGCCGGTCCTGTAGCTGCACGCGAGAGTGGCCGTGGTCGGCGGGGAACTGATGAGATGTCACGTGTAGAGCCAGCAGTGGGCCGGATGAGGTCCCCGGGCCACCGCCTGCTGACCACCGGCCTGGCCGTGGGTCAGACTCCCGATCAGGGCCCTGGAGACAGAGCGGTGACCCCGGCAGGTGCGCCCCGCACGGCCCCTGAGAGCGCCGAGGCTAGAAGGCGGCCTGGAAGGAGAGAAGCCGCCTCGAGACCCTGGGGGGCGCGCCTGGCAGAGGCCGGGCTGGGGGAGCGGGGGCGGCCCGCATGGCGGGCGCGGGCGAGTGAGGGCGGCGAGGGCGGGGGGAGGGCGCGTCGCGGGCAGTCATGAGCCACGAGGGTGACCGCGGACGTATTCGTAGGGCGGCGAGGCGCCACGGAGGGAGTGGCGGACCCCTTACCGAGAGGGTGGAGGCGGGAGTGAAATCCAGGAGACCAGGGAGGCGCTGAAACAGCCCCCACGGAGCAGATTTCTGGACGTTTCCGATTCTCCGTCTCCCCGCCTGTAAAACAGGCCGGGAAATCCACCTGAGCCACCGCAGAGCACGCGCCGCGAGAGGCTCCTATGTCCAGGTCGCAGGGCCGGTGCCGACCCGAGGCTGACCTGAGCGCTCGAAACCGCGCGGGCCGGCCAGCGCTGCACGCCCGGTGGGTCCTCCGGGCGCTGCCGGCCACGAGCCGTGGGGGAGACGTGGTCACTGGGCGCCGGGCAGGTGGTAGGACAGGATGAGGGGAGCAGCGGCGGAAGGACTTCGGCCTCGCCACGTCCTCGGGGCGGAGCCCCTCCTGCCCCCGCCCGTGTCACTCTCCCCGGGCCTGCGCCAGGCGCAGGTGGGGGGTCCCCAGAACTGCCCGGGAGGTTCAGCTACTGTGGGGAGCGGGAGTCCTGCAGGCTGGCGACCGGTGGTCGGGCGGGGAGGGAGCAGACTGAGGGGCGGCCCGGCACGGGGCCTCCGGGTGGGACGGCCTGGGCCGCAGAGAGACGGGGAGTCTCTCCCGCCCCTCCCTGCCTCCCCGGAGGTCAGACACCTGCACGGGGGCCGCGGGCAGCCCTCTGGGAGCTGGGAGGAGTGGGAACCCCAGCCTCGCCTCCATCCACTCCCGTTACCGCCGCGGGCCGCGTCCCTGACCTTTCTCCCAGATCCCGGCGCTGAGTGACCATGAGCGGGAAAGTAAGTCAGCCCGCTGACGTCCTCCTCGGGGTGGGGGCCGCTCTGGAGGCCGGGGGTGCCGCGGCCACACCCCGCTTCCTCTCCCCTGCTCTCTGCCCGCTGGTGTGCCCGTGCACCCCCCCGGGTGACCCTCCCACTCCCCTCGCTGCCCCTGCAAGGCCTGAGGGTGGATGCAGAGGAAGGGCCAGGCGACCCGGCTGCCTGTTGCCTTGCGCTTTGGTCCTGCGGCTGCCTGGGTCCGGGCCGGGCACCGGCCCAGTGGGAAGCCGGGGGCAGCGGAGGGGGCTGGAGGCACACCTCAGCGCTGCCGTTTCTCGGCAGGGTGACCTCGAGCGGGGGACTCTTCCTTTCCGAGCCTCAGTTTCCGCCTCTGGGAAATGGGAGCAATAAAAACAGCCGTTCCTGGACTTGGGAGGCGGCCGAGGGATGCCAGGCGCCGCGCAGGGTGCTGGGCAGCTGGGCGGCACGCAGACAGCTCCGCGGTCGTCTCGAGGGTGCTTCCGGGGTGCCCGGGGAGCTGGCACTGCCGGGGGGAGGACAGACTGCGGAGGGAAGAAAGACGTGAGTGCCATAAGGGAAACGGAAATGGTGGTGAGCCTTTACTACGGCTGCAGTCAGTGTGGGTGTTTTTTTAAAAATGATTTTATTTCTCTGCTCGTTGGCTGGGCTGGGCCCCCGCTGTCGCTCTGCCTAGCTGGGGGTCCTGGAGCCGCTCTCGAGCCGTAGCGCGGGGGCTCCCCCTCACGGAGGCTTTGCTTGCGGCCGAGCCCAGCTCTAGGGCGCGGGGCTGAGTTGTGGCGCCCTGGCCTCCCCGCCCCACTGCCTGTGGGATCTTCCCGCACCGGGGATCGAACCCGTGTCCCCTGCCTTGGCCGGCGGGGTCTTAACCACTGGACGGCCCGGGAAGTCCATCGGCGTTGTGCTAGCCAGTGGGTGGTGTGGCTAGCCGGCACCCCGGCCTCCGGGCCTCCCGCGGCCCGGGGCTGCTCAGCGCCCACCGCGTAGCGGGCTCCAGCCGCTTCACCCTGCAAACCCATTCTCCGGAAGCCAGCCGCAGGTCTCGGGTTTGCCCAGGGTCACGAGCCGGTTGCGCAAGGCAGAGCTAGGGAGGGCATCTGCCTGTGGCGGCTTCCTGGACCCGCCCCCCCTTCCTCGGGCAGAGCCGGTGCCCTCCCAGCAGCCCCGGCCCCAGAACTGCCCCAGCCGGGTTCAGGAGGCTGGGCTGGAGCGGGCGGCCCCGTGGGCACTGGCGCAGGGCGGAGCGGGGGCGGGGCGCAGCCACCCCCCAAGGCTGCCTGGGAAACGGCAGCCCCTAATCCTGGGGCCAGAGGACGCGTCCTACCCGGGGATTACATAAGCCAGCCTCCCCCTGGGCCGGCTTAATGCTTTCAGGCTTTCCACGCATCTGTCCTTCCTGAGTCGCCCTGTTCCCGGGAGCGCCCGCCAGGCCCCTCCCAGGAGGGGCGGGGTCCGCAGCCCCTCCCCCGGGAGCCGCTTCCGCACACCCCCAAGACCAGGCCCGGCTGGTGGAGGGGGCGTCGTCGGGGTGAGCATGGAGGGTGCAGCACGTGTCTGAGGGGTGGGCTTCGGGCCTAGAGCGAGGGCACCCACGCCAGGCTCTGGCCCCGCTCTGCCCCGGGGGGTGTCGCCTCAGTGTCCTCCAGAAAGCAGGGGTCCCAGCCTCCAGGGTGTGGGGAAGCTCGCAGAAGGAGCGAGCACGAAGCCGGTGTCCGGTTAACACGGGCTGCTCACCGTCCTGATGAAGCAAGAGGTGGGATGGGGCACGGGGAGGGGACAGCCCGGGACTCGGTCTGGGACCCCGCGGCCCTGGGGGCCCTCGCCAAGGCTCAGGGTGCTCCCTGTGTAGAGGCCACGGCCCCTCAGCCACGTCTGTGCAAAAGTAAGTCCTCAGTTCTCATCACAAGGGGAAGAAATTGGTTTCTGTTTCTTCTGTGTCTACGTGAAATGATGGATGAACGGTTAGTTGCTACGTCGTGGTCAGCTCTGTGACCCCGTGGACTGCAGCCCACCAGGCTCCTCTGTCCATGGGATTCTCCAGGCTAGAACATTGGAGCGGGCTGCCAGGCCTTCGCCAGGGATCTTCCGCCCAGGATCGAACCCGTCCCCACAGGCGACGTGCACCTGCTTGGAGGCCCAAACATATGCTCAGCCGGGGCAAGGCCAGCCGCAGGTCTCGGGTTTGCCCAGGGTCACGGGTTGCGCAAGGCAGAGCTAGGGAGGGCATCTGCCTGTGGCGGCTTCCTGGACCCGCCCCCCCTTCCTCGGGCAGAGCCGGTGCCCTCCCAGCAGCCCCGGCCCCAGAACTGCCCCAGCCGGGTTCAGGAGGCTGGGCTGGAGCGGGCGGCCCCGTGGGCACTGGCGCAGGGCGGAGCGGGGGCGGGGCGCAGCCACCCCCCAAGGCTGCCTGGGAAACGGCAGCCCCTAATCCTGGGGCCAGAGGACGCGTCCTACCCGGGGATTACATAAGCCAGCCTCCCCCTGGGCCGGCTTAATGCTTTCAGGCTTTCCACGCATCTGTCCTTCCTGAGTCGCCCTGTTCCCGGGAGCGCCCGCCAGGCCCCTCCCAGGAGGGGCGGGGTCCGCAGCCCCTCCCCCGGGAGCCGCTTCCGCACACCCCCAAGACCAGGCCCGGCTGGTGGAGGGGGCGTCGTCGGGGTGAGCATGGAGGGTGCAGCACGTGTCTGAGGGGTGGGCTTCGGGCCTAGAGCGAGGGCACCCACGCCAGGCTCTGGCCCCGCTCTGCCCCGGGGGGTGTCGCCTCAGTGTCCTCCAGAAAGCAGGGGTCCCGGCCTCCAGGGTGTGGGGAAGCTCGCAGAAGGAGCGAGCACGAAGCCGGTGTCCGGTTAACACGGGCTGCTCACCGTCCTGATGAAGCAAGAGGTGGGATGGGGCACGGGGAGGGGACAGCCCGGGACTCGGTCTGGGACCCCGCGGCCCTGGGGGCCCTCGCCAAGGCTCAGGGTGCTCCCTGTGTAGAGGCCACGGCCCCTCAGCCACGTCTGTGCAGAGAGTAAGTCCTCAGTTCTCATCACAAGGGGAAGAAATTGGTTTCTGTTTCTTCTGTGTCTACGTGAAATGATGGATGAACGGTTAGTTGCTACGTCGTGGTCAGCTCTGTGACCCCGTGGACTGCAGCCCACCAGGCTCCTCTGTCCATGGGATTCTCCAGGCTAGAACATTGGAGCGGGCTGCCAGGCCCTTCGCCAGGGGATCTTCCCCGCCCAGGGATCGAACCCGCGTCTCCTGCCACACAGGCAGATTCTTTACCGCTGCACCTGCTTGGAGGCCCAAACATATGGTCGTCATTCCAAAAATTAAAATAGGTTAGAAAGTCTCTTATCCTTGAGAAAAAAACCTTAGAACCAAATAAAAAAGTAAATAAATAAATACGCAAGCCAGGCCCATTGCACAGACAGGCAAACCGGGGCCGGAGCCCCCTTTGCCTCCAGGGCAGGGCCGGGAGAAGGCAGTGGCCTGCCTGCTGCCCCTCCGCCCACGGGCGCCTGCTGGCCGCTGAGGGGGCGGAGCAACGAGCCGAGGGCCTCAGAGCCCAGGGCCTGATTCAAAACTCACGCCTGTCCCGCTCTGAGCCCGGGTCCCTCCTCCGTCAGCGGGGCCGGGTGGGCAGCAAGGTCGGGGTGCCCATCCTCCCCGCCCCGCGGCCCTGCCCTTCACATAACCCGGCAGCGCAGCCGGAAACCACGGTGCCAACGACCGTCTCCCTCCGTAACCGACTTCCTGCGTCGGGACCCACCGGGGCTGCCAGCCCCCGCCCCCGGCCCCACCCCGGGCTGCAGCTCGAGGCTTTCAGCTCCCGCCCCCAGGAGCTGCCCCCCGAAGCGCGCCGACCTGGGTGTGACCTGCGGGCCGTCACCAGGCTCCTTCTGTGGCTCCCCTGGGAGGTCGCTGGCTGGCTGCCCCCAGCCTGGCTGCTGGAGGTCAGAGGGCAAAGGGCGAAGGCCAAGGAGCTCCCTTTTTAGATCGAGAGGAGCAGGCATTGCCCTCTCATTTCCAGAGGGTAAGAAAGCTATTCCTCAGGCAGGAGGAGGGCGAGAGCCTCTCCGCCCCCAGGGTGGGAAGAGGAGACCCCAGCCCTGCCCAGGGGACCTGGGGGGAGGGCACCTCTGAGGACACTCCTCCGGTCAGCAGGGCAGCCTGCAAACAGTGGCCGCCATGGTCAGCATGTGAGTGTGCCCATTTTACAGACGGGGAAACCGAGGCGAGGGTGCCTCCTGCCCGGAGCCTCCAGTGCCTGACGGCTGGGGCCTGGCAGGTGGGGTCGAGGGGTCGGGGAGGAGCCCTCCTGGGCTCAGCGGGGCTGGAAATTGCAGCGTGACGCCCACCTCGGTCAGCACCAAACTGGACGATCGGTCCCCTGCGGCAGCCCCAGCAGGGGCATCAGGGAGCTCCCCTCCGACAGATAGAGAAAGTGAGGCCGGGAGACAGAAGCCGCTTGTCTGAGTCCCCCGGCGACAGCAGGCGTGTTCAGTCTGGGGGGCCCCGAGCTCTTGTGGGGGCCAGCTGGGCCGTGTCCCCACGCCTGCCCCGGGCGGCTCAGCACTCCCATCCCGTGAGAGCCCAGCCTCGGTTTCTCCCTCCGAAGGCCAGGAGCCAGGGAGACGCCGGCGGGACCCGGGAGGCCCGGTCGGCGTGTGGGGGCAGGCCTCCGAGTGCCGGGCGGCGCCCGAGCCCACACCCAGGTGCCCGCGCCAGGCCCTGCGGCAAGGGCGCTGGGTGGCGGCCGTCCCCGTCGCCTCCATGGAGGACTGGACTCCGGCCGCCCGCCTCCACGCTTTCTTGCCGTGCCCGGCTGCGGCCAGGTCCCTCGTGAAGCCGCCAAACAAGTGACCCAGCTGGCTTCCAGCCCAGGGCATCCCGACTCCGAGCCAAGGCGCCTGGCGGATCTCAAGGCCTCTGGACACACGTCCCCAGCTGCTGGGCGGCCCCCTGCCCACGGGCCAGCAGAGGCGCCTCCTGGAGCCACAGTCTCCCTGGCTCGTCCAGAGGGTCGTCCCTTGCCTGCTCTTCGCGTGGCTCCAAGGGTGCGAGGCGTTCCTAGTGAGGGGAGGGGTTTCGGGTACATTTCCTGCTCCACCGGTCTCCAAAGCCGGGGAGTGCTACCCGGTGTCTGACCTCCGTCGCTCCTGCTGTGTCGCTTCCCTTCCCTTCTGTCTGGAGGACAGCAGGGAGCGGCCTAGAGAAACTGGGGGCAGCACCCAGAGCGGTCAGCGGCAGTGTCTCTCCTCCCAGAAGTGCTGGGGGGAGGGGCTGGGGAGGGGCCGCAGGAACAGAGGGTCAAGTCTGAGATGACCTGGGAAGCTGTATGCTGCACGGAACCCGGGAACAGACCCGCGTCGCTCTGGGCCTCAGTTTCTCCGTCTGCAAAATGGGGGCCACCATCCTACACCCCTGAGAGGGCGGCTTTGAGCATCCCTGCAAATGACTTAGCCCAGGGTCGGGCCCCCAGCAGGCACTGCCTCCCGTAGGCTACTGATGTCCTCACTATGAAACGAGTGGACCTGCCACCTCACAGGCTGCTTGGGGGTGTGGTGGGCAGGCGGCTCCGTTCTGCACACCTGGGAGTGGGCCGAGGCGCAGTGGGTGCGTCGGTGAGGGGTGGCGGTGCGGGACGTGGAGCCACGCGTGGAGGCGCCCGGGAGGGACCTGGCGCCCCGTGGGCGCACGACCGAGCTGTGGCGCTCTCGTTGTCCTCTCGTGGGTCCCGTCGTGGCCAGGAGGCGACGTGGGTCCACCCGCAGGGTCTCGCCCGTGGCAGCAGGAGGGCACCTGCTTCCGGGGGAATCGTGACCGTCGGGCAGCGTTTCCTGTTTCCAGAGCACCCAGTGCCCTCCTGCGGCCTCGCCCCCGTGGGCCCTGGGTATCCGGGGCGGGACCATTCTCCGTGAGGCTGTCCGGGGCCTGCAGGTGAGGCCCAGCATCCCTTCCACCCCGCACCCCCATCAGGACAACCGCGAGTGTCCCCAGACATGGCTCAGTGGGCCCCGGAGGGCAGAGCCGCCCCCGAGGACTCTAGGCCTCACAGGCCCCGGCCCCGTCCAGGCTGAGAGGGAGCGCGCGGCGCGGCGGGGAGGAACCGGCCCCTCCTGTCGCCCCGGGCGCCCGCGCTGCGTGGGACACCTGGCCCGCCCGGGGAGGGGTGGGCAGTCCGTGCTCCCGGCCACGTCAGGGTTCCAGGAACTGGCAGAAGGGGCCCACGGCATGCCACGGTTGCAACAGCGGAGGGCGGCATGCCTGGGCAGTGCCACGGTCGCGGGCACCGTCAGCAAAGAGAAAGCCGCTCAGAGCTGGGCATCGGGACCGACCACGGAATCCCAGGCCTGGGGATGGCGGAGGGAGAGGGAGCCAGCCAGAGCCCGCGCCTGGCTGCGTGGCCTGTCCGCACACGGCTGTGGGCGCGTGGGCCAACCGCATGCACCGTCTCCAGGCGAGGCCTTTGGCCCCGCAAAGGGGTTCGCGTGGGTCCCTTTGGTCCCCTAAATCTACCCCTCTGGGTCCTTAGAGACTTCCCTCTGCCGGGGCTCCTAATTTGCAAGCCTCAGGGTTGGTCTGGGGGAGCTCCTTGTTCAGCTGAGTGCCCTTGGCCTGTGACGGCCTCAGCAAAGCCAGAAGTCAACGCACAGCTCGTCATTCGCTAACGACTCCTTAAGCAATTGCCACGTGCTGGGCGCTGAGCACGTGAAGACGCAGGGCAGAAGCCACGCTGGAGGGAGCCGAGGCTGGGAGCAGGGACGGCCGTGCAAAGGCTCTGGGGCAGGACCCGGCCGGAGTCCGGGAGGACCCGCCAGCAGGGGAGAGGGAGGAGGGGCAGGCCGTGCAGGGCCTCGTGCGTCATCCCCGTCATCCCCGGGCCGCAGGAAGCCCTGGAGGCTTTAGACCCTGGTGAGCTGGGTCCTGCCTCCTGAGCCCCGGGGCTTGGGGCGTGGTCCTTCTTCTCTCTGGCCTCCCAGGGGGCGCTCGTGGTAAGGAACTCGCCTGCCCCTGCAGGAGACATGGGCTCCATTCCCCGGCGGGGGAAGATCCCCCGGGGGAGGACACGGCAGCGCGCTCCAGCGTTCCCGCCTGGAGAATGCCCGGACAGAGGAGCCTGGCGGGCCGGCCCAGAGGTGCCCACGAGCAAAGCCCTGAGCACGCCCCACACCCCTTCCTTTCTCTAGGCCACCCTCCTCTCACGCATCAGATGGAGAGGGTGATAGTCCCGACCTGGGGAGCTGATGGCACGGTGACGGGCCTCCCAGCTGGCACCGCGTAGGCTTGCGGCCTTCACCGGGCCCGCGCTCCGCACCAGCCACCTGCCGCGCGGGGCGCACCCCCGGCCGCCGCTCCCGACCGCGCAAGGCCTCCCCGCGGCCGCTAGAGGGCGATCGAGGCGCCCGCCCCGGCGCCGCCCCTCCCTGCCCGCCGCGCCCCGGCTCCCACCGCCCTGGGAGCACAGCCCCCGGCGCCCCGGAGGCCCCGCACGGCCGGCTGCAGCCCCTTCCCGCCCTCCTCTCCCGCGTCGCTCCATCCGCCCGGACCTCCTTTCTGTTCCTCCAGCAGGCCAGGCAGGGCGCTGCCCTGGGGCCTTGGCAGGTGCTTCGCCCTCCGAATGGCTCTCCCCCAAGACGCCCGCGTGGCTCCCTCTCGCCGCCTTGAGGTCTATGAAGTCGCACCCCCAGGCAGGACCCCCGCGGCTCCTCCCCCCTTTATTTTTCTCCCGGTTACTCATCACCGCCCACCCACCCACGCTCTACCTTCTCCTTCCACGTTCTGCTCCCCACCCTTCTCCCCCTCAGCTCCAAGAGGGCAAGAATTTTGCCTTTTCTTGTTGTTCCCTATGGCACCCTCGGCGCCCAGGACAGTGCCTGGCGCTCAGCAGGTGCTCGATGAATGTTGACAGATGAACTCAGGAAAGGAGACTTTGACTATCCTCAGCCCCTCCCCCACCCCCAGCTCTTGGGGAGCCCCCAGGGTCCGCGGGGCTAGAGAGGGACAAGCAGGTGTGAGAGAAGACCAGGCAGGGCCGCCAGGGCTCTCGCGCCTGGACCACCAGGCGGCCACCTCCAGCAGCCACTTCCGGTGTCCACAGGGATTTGCTCTCTGGATTAGAGGCGGGGGAGCGGTGGACCGGGTGTTTGTGTTTGTGGGAAAGCTTCGCGGCGCGGCGGCCTGGCTGGACCACTGGCGGGGACTCCGTTCTGGCCCGATTCCCGGGGTGTGTGTTGGGGGGGGACCGAGGAAACAGGGCCGTGGGGGTGTTCGGACGTGTGGAGGGGTCTCGACGCCCCCCGTCCAGCCCAAATGCCCAGCGTGGCCCGTCTTGGGTGGCACCAAGGCCTAGGCAAAGCCTTGGCCCCGCAGAGCCCGGGTGCCGGCCCCATAGCTCCAGAAATCTCTGCCAGCCAAGCCCAGTGCTGAGGTTTCAACGGCGAACAGATGGTGCCCGGCCTGGCAGGGAGCAGGGTGCCGGGCTGAGCCCTGGAGGGGCACGGCGGTCCCCGCGGAGGGCTCCCTGGAGCCGCGAGCGCCTCCGGGTCCAGGGTGGGGAGGGTGCCAGCCTTGGAGGGTCCCCCACCCGGCGTGGCCACGTCGAGCCTGGCGGAGGCCAGCCTGGGGAGGGCGAGGCCTGGGCCAGCTGCCAGGTCAAATTCCTCCCGGCAAGCGGAGGGGGCGGGCTGGGGAGGGAGAGGGTTTTTGTTTTTTGTTTTTTTTCCAACAGAATCCAAAGGAGGAGAGAGCTGTTGGCAGGAGGAAGGGATTGGAGCGCAGCCTAGGCCGGGCTCGCTCTGAATCACGCTCCCGGCCTGCGCTCTGAGCAGCTGGGGGGGCGTGCGTGACGCGGGGAGGGAGGATGGCGCTCCTCATTCTCTCCAGCACCCCCTTTTTAGAAAAGGGGGTGGCCTCCTCCAAGGACAGCAGACCTGGCCTTCAAGGCCCACGCCGGCTGCTGCTCCGCCTCCTCCCGCCTCAGCTCGGGCCTTTCCTTTGGTTGGGGGTGCCCTTTGCCTCCATCTCAGGGTCTCCCCAGGTCTGGTCTTCTGTCCCCTCTGTACCTGCAGGTCTGAGGTCAGAGCCTGAGGCCAAAAAGTAAAAAAATCAGCAATCCCAACCCTGACTCCCTTTAGATCATGACTTTTTGTTGGTCCTCGATCTCCTGCGGACAGTCTAAAAGATCCGTGATCTTGACGGCTGCGCTTTTGGTGCCGCCTTAGACATCGCCCCCCTCGGCGAGGGCCGCGCTGGCCTCCCCCGCGTGGCAGCCCCTGGGCTCTGCTTAGGGCCAGGCTGAAATCCAGACCTGGGGATGGAGACAAGGCAAGAATGCAAAGGTCATGGGTCTTTTCCGGTGGCCCAGTGGCTCAGACCCCACGCTCCCCAGGCAGGAGCCCCCAGTTGGGTCCCTGGTCGGGGAGCTAAGATGCCCCGCACGGCCGCTGAGAGGCTGAACGCCGCGGCTGAAGCTCCCACGTGCTGCCACGAGGCCCGGTGCAGCCAAATGCATGCATGTGTGGGGGCCGAGGCCAAGCATCAGGTTCCGTCCCTGGAGACAGACGCTGAGCCAGTGAGAGCCCCGACACTGTGACCTCGACCCCAGCCGCTGTGTGACCCTTGGTAAATCATGTCCTTCTCTGGGCCTGAGGGCCGGCTCTTCTGTCCCTCAAACTCAGGAGGCTTTCCCTGCCCGCCTCGAGGGCTGCTGGGGCACGGAATGGCTTAATAGCTAGAAGCGGCGGCTTACCCCGTGTAAGCAGTTATTATGGCCTCAGGGCCACCCCCGGGCCTCCGTTTCCTCATCTATAAAATGGGGGTAATGACACCGGCTACAGCTAACCCCCTGTGGACCCAGAGGATTCAAAGGGAGACGATGATGCTTTGCAGGTGAAGGCTGAGAGAGTCGGGTTGGTGGTTTCTGTTCGGAAGTCTGGACCCCCGCCCCCCTCCACCAAAATAGCAGCCGCAGAAGCATTGGAAAGGGTACTGGCCGTGTGACCTTGGGCCGCTCAGCGTGCCCATCTGTCCTTTGAGGAGGCTCACAGCGCCTCCCCCCGGAGCCACGGAAGCACGTGAAGGCAGAGATCAACAAGCTACATCTGCAGGGCTAGATTTTTCTGCCTGGCCATTGAGCTGACCGTTTTCTTTTTCTTGTTTGTAAAGTTGCGTATGTATTTCTTTGGCTGGACGGGGGCTTCGCTGCGGCGCACAGGGTCCTTAGCGGCAGCGTGTGGGATCTGGCTCCCCAGCCAGGGGTGGAGGCTGGGGCCCCTGCCCCGGGACGTGGGCGCCTTAGCCGCGGGACCACCAGCGAGGTCCCTCAGAATGCGTCCATTGTGGAAGGAAGCCCAAGGATCCTATTTTGTGACACGTGACGGTGATGAGACGTCCGTATGTTGGTGCGTGTTTGTCAGTAAAGTTTTCCTGGCGCCCAGCCACGCGCCCGCGTTGCCACGTGGTCCGCGGAAGCGTTCAGGCTCCACGGGCAGAGGCGAGCGGGAATAAGGGAGATCCTCTGCCCTGCAGGGCTGCGAGGAGTCCCTCTCTGGCTTTTGGCTGAAACAGGTCTGCAAGCCGAGCGTCCCTTTGAACTGTGGCGGGCACACAGTGAGCCTGCCCCCCGTTACTAAGTCCGCGTGCTCCCCACGCCCGCCTCCGTCAGGGTCGCATGGCCAGCATGTCCCCCGGACCACGGAGGGTGCCTGAGAGCCGGCCTCACGGCCTCATCCCAGGCCGCCTCCTCCGCAGTCCCCAAGGCCCGGGCGCTTAGGTTGTCCCCCGTTGCTAGGGCAGAGCGGCAGGGGACAGGCTGGCGTCGCAAGCCAGTTGGTTGTCAGGGAGCTAGCACTCCCATCCGTCCCTGGGCGCCAGGGCCCATTCTCGGCACTTGGCCGATGTCACTGTCTCCAGTCCTCTGGATGACCCTGGGGAAGCCGGAGGGCAGGAGGCGAAGGGGACGACAGGGGAGGAGGCGGCATCGCCGACCCAATGGACGGGAGTTGGAGCAGATTCCCGGAGACGGCGAGGGGCGGGGAAGCCTGGCGAGCTGCCGTCCACAGGGTCGCAGAGTGGGGCACGACTGGGCGGCGGAACCGTGACTCCTGTGTTCCCTTCCGCCATCCTACAGACGGGCCAGCTGCGGCTGGGCAGGTTGAGCTGACCTGCCCAGGTCCCCCTAGAGCGACCGGAGCCCAGGCGAGGCGGCCCCTCCTGCGTCTTGAGGTGGAGACCCGCAGCCCTCCTCACAGCAGAAGGAGCGAGGATTCAGGGCGCGGGCTCACGGGAACCTCTCCTGCGTATGTATTTCTTTGGCTGGACGGGGGCTTCGCTGCGGCGCACAGGGTCCTTAGCGGCAGCGTGTGGGATCTGGCTCCCCAGCCAGGGGTGGAGGCTGGGGCCCCTGCCCCGGGACGTGGGCGCCTTAGCCGCGGGACCACCAGCGAGGTCCCTCAGAATGCGTCCATTGTGGAAGGAAGCCCAAGGATCCTATTTTGTGACACGTGACGGTGATGAGACGTCCGTATGTTGGTGCGTGTTTGTCAGTAAAGTTTTCCTGGCGCCCAGCCACGCGCCCGCGTTGCCACGTGGTCCGCGGAAGCGTTCAGGCTCCACGGGCAGAGGCGAGCGGGAATAAGGGAGATCCTCTGCCCTGCAGGGCTGCGAGGAGTCCCTCTCTGGCTTTTGGCTGAAACAGGTCTGCAAGCCGAGCGTCCCTTTGAACTGTGGCGGGCACACAGTGAGCCTGCCCCCCGTTACTAAGTCCGCGTGCTCCCCACGCCCGCCTCCGTCAGGGTCGCATGGCCAGCATGTCCCCCGGACCACGGAGGGTGCCTGAGAGCCGGCCTCACGGCCTCATCCCAGGCCGCCTCCTCCGCAGTCCCCAAGGCCCGGGCGCTTAGGTTGTCCCCCGTTGCTAGGGCAGAGCGGCAGGGGACAGGCTGGCGTCGCAAGCCAGTTGGTTGTCAGGGAGCTAGCACTCCCATCCGTCCCTGGGCGCCAGGGCCCATTCTCGGCACTTGGCCGATGTCACTGTCTCCAGTCCTCTGGATGACCCTGGGGAAGCCGGAGGGCAGGAGGCGAAGGGGACGACAGGGGAGGAGGCGGCATCGCCGACCCAATGGACGGGAGTTGGAGCAGATTCCCGGAGACGGCGAGGGGCGGGGAAGCCTGGCGAGCTGCCGTCCACAGGGTCGCAGAGTGGGGCACGACTGGGCGGCGGAACCGTGACTCCTGTGTTCCCTTCCGCCATCCTACAGACGGGCCAGCTGCGGCTGGGCAGGTTGAGCTGACCTGCCCAGGTCCCCCTAGAGCGACCGGAGCCCAGGCGAGGCGGCCCCTCCTGCGTCTTGAGGTGGAGACCCGGCAGCCCCCGTCCTCACAGCAGAAGGAGCGAGGATTCAAGGACGCGGCGGGCTCACCGGGAACCTCTCCCCTCGGGGCACCTCTGAAGATCAGGGCCCGCAGCGCCTTCCCATCTAGAGGGCTCCCCGGTGGCTCAGCTGGTCAAGAATCTGCCCGCCATGCAGGAGACCCTGGTTCGATCCCTGGGTCGGGAAGATCCCCTGGAGAAGGGAAGGGCTGCCCACGCCAGGACTCGTGCCTCGAGCATTCCCCGGCTCGTCCACAGGTCTCAGCCAGAGCTGGACACGGCTGAGCAGCGGCACTGTGGCCTCCCCGAGGCAGGCCCTGACCTCCGAGGGCCTCTGGGAGAGCGGGTCACCCCTGCCGAGACGGCCCATCCCCGGGCAGGCTTAGGTGGTCGTCCCGTGGCTCGGCCGCGCCTGACTCTCTGTGACCCCGCGCACGCAGCAGCCGGCCCAGCCCGGCCTTCGCCGTCTCCCAGCGTGTGCTCACACTCGTGTCCATGGGGTCAGTGACGCCATCCACCCCTCTCATCCTGCGTCACCCCCTTCTCCGCCTGCCCTCCATTTCCCCAGCACCGGGCTCCTTTCCAGCAATTCGGCTCTCTGCTCCAGCTTGAGCACGAGTCCCTCCAGGGGCGGTGGGGGTCAGCCCCCCATCAGTAGCTGCTTGGCACCTGGATCCCGCGGCGGGGGCGGCAGCCGGGCTCTAGCGCTCCCCGGCCCGCTCCCCGGGGCTGCCGTCGGGCTGGCGTTCTCGCCAGGACTGCAAGGGAGCATTTGTTCCTGTCTCTTCAGTCTCGGCCACCGGATGTGGAGCAACTGAAATTCCCTCTGGAGGGCGCGTCCCATGGTGCAACCACCTTGGCGAATGGTTTGGCAAGTTCTTTAAAAAGTAAAGCACACGCCCGCCACCGTGGGATCCAACTTTTAGTCCTAGGTCTTTGCCCAAGAGAAATGAAAGCAGCCCAAAGCCATGAAAGCCCTTCACCTAAATGCCCTTGGCTGATGACCATCTGCTCCCAGGCACCGCGGAAGCACGTGTTCGCAGGACGGCCGGTGCAGGGAGGCTCATAGCAGCTTCATGTGTAATCCTCCAGAACTGGAAACGCGTCAGATCTCCGTCAGCAGGCGAACGGACAGACACTCTGTAACACGCCCAGACTGTGGAGTACAAGCCCGGGACAGACAGGCATGAGCTGCCGGTACCGGGGACCGTGAGGACACGCCTCAGGATAATCATGCCCAGTGGAAGGGGCCAGACACAGATGAGCTGTGCTGACGCTCGGCCACGCCCACGCGTCTGCTTACTGGCTGCCTGCCTTTGTGCTAGAGGCAGGGCTGAGGGCTCAGTGACTGCGGGGGCTTAGTAAGTAGCTCTCTGGGCCTCAGTTCTCCCATCTGTAAAATGGGGCTAAGCATATCCCCCCCACACAGGTGCGGGGCTTTCTTCATGTTCTTAGGGAAATGTTGGGCACCTGTGTCTATCATTCAATAATTTGAGTTTTCTTTTTTTATTTTTCCTCTAAATAACAAAGCATCTTGGACGGTAGTTCCTATCAGTGCTGCGGTTGAGGCACCCTGGTGTGTGTGTATTTGTGCGTGTGATTCTTTTATATATCCATTTAATAATACATACATGCTGTAATGTACAAATATAAACTATATAATACACAACAACGTACGTGGGGCGGTGGTTCAGCCGCTCAGTCGTGTCTGGCTCTCCGTGACCCGTGGCCACCAGGTCCCTCTGTCCTTCACTGTCTCCCGGAATCTGCTCCAACTCAGGTCCATGGAGGCAGGGACACCGTCCAGCCATCTCGTCCTCTGCGGCCCCTTCTCCTCCTGCCCTGCGTCTCCTCCCAGCATCAGGGTCCTGACCAGGGAGTCCGCTCTTATCCACGTGTTATAATATATATGACATAATATTTGTTTATACATCTGCATTTTTTTTTTTGCCACTTCTATTGGTCTTTCATTTATCGCCATCTTTGTTCTTTGGCCTGTGTGGGCCTCCCATCGCGGTGGCCTCTCTCGCTGCAGAGCTCCGGCTCCGGGCACATGCGCTCCAGAGCTCCAGCTCCGTAATTGGACACATCGGTCCAGCCGCTCCGCGGCACACGGGATCTTCCCAGGCCAGGGATCGAACCGGCGCCCCTTGCGCTGCAAGGCGGTGTCCTCACCCACTGGACCACCGGGGGAGCCCGCATCTACATTTTGTATGGCACATTTTTTACATATATGACTTTAGGTACAGACATAGATTCTTTTCAAAACTGGGATTGTAAATAGGTGTTACCCCTCTGAGACGTCACTCATTCCACAAACATGTCCCGAGCAGCCGTGAGGCCCCCGGCGAGCACCAGGCCGATGGCCCCCGCTCCAGAATGGAGCCAGCAGGGTCATCCCAGCACATCCTAACGCCAAGCTCCGAGTTTGCCGTTCACTGAGGCCTTCGATGCTGGCATGGGTTTAATCCCAGTTTGACTTGCACCCTATCATTGTTCCATTTATTAGTACATTTAAATGTCTGCTAATAGAATCAATACCCTAAATCCTCCAAATAAATAGCAGCAGGACGGATGGAACTTTCACAGCCACTCTCACCTCAAAGAGGCTCCTCCCCGCCCAACTGTCAGGGCCCCTCTCCCCAGAGATAACTCTGCTCCTGCATCTGGAAGGTCACCTTTCTTTCTTGGCTTGAAAATAGCTGTATCTTGAATATGTATTCTCCCAACATGCTGCCTCAGCTCAGTGACTCTAAATTCATAATGAGGGGCTCCTGCTGTGGCTGATGGTGGGGACTTTCTGTTCAGGTAACAGTGCCAGGTCCGGCCGTCCAGTTAGGCGGTGGGCGAGAACACCACGGCGCCCGCTGACAACACGCCGTTGGGTGAAGTTCCCACAATGCATTTCTCCGTTGTCTTAGAAATGAGCGTCTGGGTTGCGCCTTCTTCACCGTGCAGTCATGAAGAGCTGCGGGCATCTCTCCTGGGGCAGAAAAAAAAGAAAGCCAGGGCCGCTCAGGGGTAGTTCTCTCGGAGAGGAATGGCTACGGCCTGTGGCCTGTGGATGCTCAGTGTGGTGATTCGTATCCATCTGTTTTCCAAAGTGACTGCAGCATGGAGGAGTCCTGGGAACCCTCCGCTTCTCCGATGGTCGGTGTGGTTGGACGTTTTAACGTTGCAGCAGCGACGCAGGGAGGAGACTGGGTCTGGACGTGGCCCTGCCTCTCCTCGATCCCGAAAGGGCTTAGGCAGCTCCGGAGCCCCGTGCACTTATCGGTCACCCATGCGTCTCTTGGAGTTTTTCTCATTTTCTCTTGGGGCGTAGCTGGCTTTTTCATATTGAAACTTCCTCTTAAAGGACTGTACCACTCCATCAGAAGGCTGTACCTTCTTGGTAGCATGCACTCTCAACAACGGTCAAAATCAGTTCTCAGGGAGTGAAAACATCTTTCTCTTTTCATGTACAGAACGCCATTGTCCATACAAACAAGTACGGTATCTGTGGTATTCATGTGAGACGATTTATAGGAAAAAATATCTAAAACAACTTGGGGGGATAATTTAAAAAGGCTAAGAAACACGGACTGATAGCACTTTTCACAAGTCCATGGCAGTGGACATTGTTACGGGGAGACCTCTTCCCGGGCTCAGGATGGACACCCGGACACCGGACCGTAAGGCCTGGCTCAGCCCTAGGCCTCCGCCGTGCACGCCCGCCTGCCTTTCCCGCTCGTACACACATTACCTGCAAGCAATGTGTGCAGATGCCTGTTTTACCACATCCTCACCCACACTGGGTTTTATCAATTCAGAAATCTTCACTGATCTTGATGAGTGCCCGAGCGTGGTGAGTTCTTACTGTCAGCCTTTCTTCCGTCTCTATCAGGTTGCACAGTATTTACGTCAGCTCCTCAGTCTGTGTCTCAGGAATGTTCTAGGTGGAAGATGTGGAAGCCAACAGGTCTGGAAGAACGGGGATCTCTTAGAGACAGTGGCCGTGACTTAGTAGAACCATGTCATGCTGTTGTGTGGAAAGCAGAACTGGCTATTGATGAACTTGGATATGTGGCAGTGGGCAGTTTCCAAGTGGCGAAGGTGCACATCAGTGTCTTCTTGCTGCTTATGGCACAACCGGAGAGGAAAGACATCAGTGGAGGGAAGAACGGGTGAGCAAAAAGGAACCAGAGCTCGATGACTTGGAAGAGGCTCGGCCTATGCAAAGAAGCCACGATCAGGAGGTTCCCTGTCGGGAAAGCGCCCTCCGGACCCTCATCACTTACGGGCTTGGTGAGAGTGGGCAAGAGACTCAGTTTCCTCATCTGTGAAATGCGGATATGGAGCTCCTAGCGCCCCTCCCGGGGCAGCTGCGAGAGTCAATGCATAGGCTTGTGGGCAGCTGTTAGGCTCTGCCCGCAGGCCCGGGGATGGCCTTGTGGGCAAAACGAGGGGTAGGGAGCAGCTCCGTGCCCACGTGAATGCTCTCTGAATCCCTGCCTGGTGGACACCAGCGCCTGTCTTCTATCTTCTCTCTTCTCTCCTCTCCTCCCAGGTACCTAATTCCCTGCGGCCAGGGAGGAGAGGAGCCCCAGGGGCCGATTAGAGAGGAGCAGGGAGCTCTGTCCTCTTGACCTTTCTCCCCAGAGCAGGTGCATCCGCCCTCCTTCCTTTCCCTCCAGGAGCAGAGAGCAGATGCTCCCTCCAGAACCTCCCCGCCTGCCCCTGCGGAGCACCCGTTAGACACCTGAGGATTAGGACCCTCGGGCTTCTGATGCGCCGGCTGACGGGTTCTCTCTTCCTAAAAATCCGGCGAGGGGGAGCTTCCCCAGCGGTCCGTTGGTGGACTCGGCCTTCCAATGCGGGCCGCAGGGGTTCGATCCTTGGTCCGGGGACTAGGATCGCACGTACCTCTGGGTGAGGTTAAAAAAAGGAAAAACAAATCTTTTTTAAAGTGGGCAAAGGAATGCGCAGAAGAAAGGAGAAAACGCCAGCGTCCCAGAGCGAACGCTGCCTGGACGCCGGAGACCCCGGCTGCGTGGAGCCAGCCCGCCGCGCGCCGCCTCTGCAGGCGGGACTGCCGTTCCCCTCGTTTGCGTGAGAGTTTCCGGCCCCGGGGTGCCCGGCCGCGCAGAGAATAACCGTCCACAAGGCCCCCGGGTCCGCCGCGGCTCCCGAGGGGCGGCCCAGGGCCTGGCTCTGCGCGCCTCGCGCTGCCGGCCCCACTGGACACCCGGGCGTCCTCCCCGGGGGAGCCGGGACTCACTTCCCCAAAGGGGTCCCTGCGTCCCCGAGCCCCAGGTGCGGGGAGGTGAGGTCGCAGGCCGGCGGACGGCCACAGACTCGCCAGCACCCCCCCCACCCCGGGTCTCGGCCGGCCCCCCTCCCGCCGTCCCCCGGGTGCGCCAGGCGCAGACCGGGGAGGGGGAGGGGAAGGGGCGGCGCCTGCGCTGCGGCGGCCGGGGGCGGGGGACTGCGGGCGGCGCGCGGCGGGGGGGCTGCGGCACGGCGTCCCGGCCCGCGGCGGCAGGGCGGGGGGCTGACCCTCCCCGGCCCGGCCCCTCCCCGCCGCGGGGCCTCGCCCCCCGTCCCGACCCGGGGAGGGGGCGCCCGCTGCCCCCAGCCCCCGCGTGGCCGCCCCGCGCGGGACCCCAGGGCACCCCTGCCCCCCAGGTCTGTCGCCCTCAGTGTCCGAGTCTGTCTGCGTCCCCCGCCGTCCCGTGTCCGCGCTGTGCGTGTTTGTGTCTGTGCATCCGGGACACCTGCGCGCGGGGCAGCGGCGGCCGCGGGGAGGGGTCGGGGGTCGGCGCGGGGCTCCGAGCTGCCGCGTCGCGCTTGGAGCGCCCGTGGGCGGCACCCCGCAGGCCGTGGCCGTGTGGGTCCCCGCGGGCCTGTCGGGGGGACCCCGCGCGTTGGGAGTGTGCGTGTGCGTTCCTGGCCTCCCGCGCGCGCTGTGCCCGCGGGCGCCGCAGGGGCTGCGAGCGTGGCCCCGGGGGCCGTGTGTCTGCAGCGCGCGGCCGGCGCGGCGGGAGGCCCTCTCTGTCGCGGTCGGAGTCGCGGAGGCCCGGGCCGCGAGGGTCCCCGGCCGTGCGTGTGTGTGTGTGTGCGTGTGTGTGTGTGTGCGCGTGTGTGTGTGTGTGCGTGTGAGCGCGCGCGCGCCGTGAAGGTGGGTCCGCTCGCGCCGCAGCGAGCCCGGCCCGGGCCCCGCGAGCCGCGGCCGCCGCCGTCCGCCCGGCCTCCCCGCGCGCCGGCCGGGCCGGGGATGGAGCCGCGGCGGCGGCGCGGAGCGGCCTGAGGCGCGGGCGGCGCGCGGGGCCGGGGGAGGGCGGGCCGAGGGGAGGGTCCTGGCCGGGGGGGCGGGCACGGCGCGCCCCCTCCCCGGCGCGCTCGCGCCCTCCCCCGCGCGCCCTCCCTCGCCGCCGCCTCCGGCCCCCCCGCGCCGGGCACCGAGCGCGCTCGCTCCGGCGCCGGCCTCGCCTCCTCGCAGCAGCGCCATGGTACGTCGCCGCCCCCACTTTCGCTTTCGCCCGGGGAGTTTTTGGGGTGGTGCGTGGGCTCCGGGCGAAAGTTGCGAGGTCCTGGGGGGCGGGGGGCGGGGGCCGCCCGGGAGGGGCTCGGCGCGGGGACCCCCGCCCGCCCGCCGCGCCGGGACCCCCGCCCGCCGATCCAGCCCCCCGCCCGCCGGCGGCTGGGGGCGGAGCCGGCGCGCGGGGCGCAGCGGGGGACCCCAAGTGGGGGGCCCCGCGCGGGCGCGGCGGAGTTGGCGGGGAGGGCGGGGCTCCCGCGCCAGGGTCCCCCCAGGCCGGGCCTCCGCCCCCTCCCCGGCCGCGCGGGCTCCCGGCGCGAGACCCCCGAGCGCCCAGCCCGCGGGGACCCGGGGCCGGGGCGGGGGCCGCGCGGGGCGGGGGGCGCGGCGGCCCCGGCGGGCGGCCCCGGCCCCGGCGAGCGCGGCGCGCCAGCTAGCGGAAAATGGCCGCTGCGGAGGGGGGCGGAGAGCGCCGCGGCCGCCGCCGGGCGCCTTGAACTTGGAGCCGGGCGGGCGGCCGCGCTCGGCGCCGCGCAGGGGCAGCCACCGGCCGGCCCTAGCGCCGGCCGCGCCCCGGCCCCGGGCCGACCCCGGCCCTGCCGCGGCTCCCGGCGGGTGCGCGCCGGGAGGGGTCGCCGGGTCCAGGCCGGGCGCGCCCCGGGGCCGCGAGCGCCGGAGCTGCCCCAGAGGGTTCCGGGTCCGGCCCGCCGGTGTCGGTGGCATCCGCCCTCGGAGGCTCAACTTGGGGTTCCCTTGCTCTCAGACGGGTCCGCACGGGGATCCGGGGTGCGTCCGCAGGTCTGCGCGGCTAGGGGTCTCGCCCCTGTCCGTGGGTCCCCAGCGCGGGGTCCTCTCCTTTCTGCGCGGCGTGCGCATCCACGTGGCGGTGTGGGGCGTGCTGCGGGAGCCTCGCGCGACTTGGGACCGTGTGTGTGTTGGGGTCACGGGGCGACCGTGCCCTGCGTCCCCGTGGGGCGGTGTTGTGTGTCCCCGGGGAACGTGATGCCCCCGGAGGGCCGCGGGGGTGTCCTCGTGGGGGGGCTGGCGGCGCCGGTGAGCGCGGAGCTGCGTCGTGCGGCTGCCTCTCCGGAGACGGTCCGGTGAGTGGCGTGCGCGTGGCTGGCGCTGAGCAAGGCCGGCCTCCGCTCGCTCCCCTGCGCCCCCAGTCCCTTTCCGCCTGTGACCGGGGCTGCCGGGGGGACGGGGCAGAGGACGGGGGCTACCTCCCCGGTGCCGAAGCGCTGTCCCCCCGGCACTCCCCGTCCTGGCCCCCCAGCTCCGCCTGCCTCGGGGTCCCGCATCCGCGGCCCCAGGTGGTCCCAGCTTGAGGTTTGGGCACGAGGTGGCGCCGGGACGCGATCGCTCAGCGGCGATGTCTCCCGCCAGGGCTGCGCGTGCGCGGGGACCTGGCCCAGAGCGGGCGGGGCAGCGGGGGTCCCCCTCCTCTTCCCCCCGAGGATGTCCAGAGGGATGGGTGGTGACCCGCGCGCGCACGTGGGTTAGGTCTGGACCAGGGAAGTGGCCAAGAAGCCCCTCTGGCCAGGAGGGACTGGGAGCTTTGCCCCGAGCCCTGCCTCCAGCGCTTGCGGGGCGGCCCTAAGGTCCAGGCCCAGGGGCTTGCAGCGGAGTTTCCGTCCCTGCAGGGGCATCCCCACTGCGCCCCCACCCCAGGGCGCTTTATATAATTTTCTACATATAAAAGCCCCAGGAGTCTTTACTCTCAACCTGCGTTCCCTGCGTGGGACTGCGTGGGACGGGGATAAAGTGGCCCCCACACTGACACAGAGACGCGGGCACACCAGCACTCGGGGTCCTCAGCTCGGGTGGGGGCCCAGGCCCCTCCACGCCTGTGTTCACGCTCCCCTGCACCCCTTCCAGGGCTGAGACACAGCCGTGCCCCCGCACCTGGAGCCCCAGGCCTCCACCACCCTGGCCTCTGTCCCCACCGGTCACCAGGTGCCCATGGCGAGGCTTTCGGGTGAGCGCAGCCAGCAGCACGCGCCTGAGACCCCTCACAGGGGGGCGAGCCCCCGGTTGGGACCGTGTGTGTGTTGGGGTCACGGGGCGACCGTGCCCTGCGTCCCCGTGGGGCGGTGTTGTGTGTCCCCGGGGAACGTGATGCCCCCGGAGGGCCGCGGGGGTGTCCTCGTGGGGGGGCTGGCGGCGCCGGTGAGCGCGGAGCTGCGTCGTGCGGCTGCCTCTCCGGAGACGGTCCGGTGAGTGGCGTGCGCGTGGCTGGCGCTGAGCAAGGCCGGCCTCCGCTCGCTCCCCTGCGCCCCCAGTCCCTTTCCGCCTGTGACCGGGGCTGCCGGGGGGACGGGGCAGAGGACGGGGGCTACCTCCCCGGTGCCGAAGCGCTGTCCCCCCGGCACTCCCCGTCCTGGCCCCCCAGCTCCGCCTGCCTCGGGGTCCCGCATCCGCGGCCCCAGGTGGTCCCAGCTTGAGGTTTGGGCACGAGGTGGCGCCGGGACGCGATCGCTCAGCGGCGATGTCTCCCGCCAGGGCTGCGCGTGCGCGGGGACCTGGCCCAGAGCGGGCGGGGCAGCGGGGGTCCCCCTCCTCTTCCCCCCGAGGATGTCCAGAGGGATGGGTGGTGACCCGCGCGCGCACGTGGGTTAGGTCTGGACCAGGGAAGTGGCCAAGAAGCCCCTCTGGCCAGGAGGGACTGGGAGCTTTGCCCCGAGCCCTGCCTCCAGCGCTTGCGGGGCGGCCCTAAGGTCCAGGCCCAGGGGCTTGCAGCGGAGTTTCCGTCCCTGCAGGGGCATCCCCACTGCGCCCCCACCCCAGGGCGCTTTATATAATTTTCTACATATAAAAGCCCCAGGAGTCTTTACTCTCAACCTGCGTTCCCTGCGTGGGACTGCGTGGGACGGGGATAAAGTGGCCCCCACACTGACACAGAGACGCGGGCACACCAGCACTCGGGGTCCTCAGCTCGGGTGGGGGCCCAGGCCCCTCCACGCCTGTGTTCACGCTCCCCTGCACCCCTTCCAGGGCTGAGACACAGCCGTGCCCCCGCACCTGGAGCCCCAGGCCTCCACCACCCTGGCCTCTGTCCCCACCGGTCACCAGGTGCCCATGGCGAGGCTTTCGGGTGAGCGCAGCCAGCAGCACGCGCCTGAGACGCGCTCACAGTTCTCTGTTCACAGCCACGAGTGGACGGAATCCTGCCCCTGCCCCGCGCACACACAGCCACGCACAGAGGCGCGAGACGCGCACCCTGACGCGCGCCTAGGCGTTGGGAGGGGAGGAGCCAAGCCCACCCCGCCCTCCGGCGCCTCCAGGTCCTCGCCCCCGGCCCTGCAGATCTGGAGAGCCAGACCCCCGCTGTGGGGGCTCCCGGGGGGACAGCCACGCGGGGGGAGCAGGAACGCAGTGTGCCGCGTCGCCGTGTGTGTATCGCGTGTGCGTGGGGCAGCGCGGACCGCCGCCCGCCACGCGCCTCTGTCCACGGGATTCTCCCGGCGAGAATCCCGGAGCGGGTCGTGGCTTCCTTCGCCAGGGGATCTTCCCGACCCACGGACCGAACGCGCGTCTCCTGCAGGGAAGGCGGATTCCTTACCGCCTGAACCACCAGGGACGCCTCTGTGTGCGCGCGCGCGCATGTGCTGGTGTGTAAATCCCAGGAGGGTTCTGCCTGCGGGCGCCGGCGGCTCCTAAGCGCGGCTGGCGGTGTTCCGGCGCGGTTACTGGGGCTGGTGCCCGTGTGTCCTGTCCCGGGTTGCGTGTGCCCTCCCGGGGGTCCGTGTGCCTCCGTGAGTCTTCATGGGTCTGCGTGTGTGTCCTCTCGGGTCTGGGTATCCGTCTTTCGGAGTCCCTGTGACAAACGCGGACCCGGGTGTCTCCGCGGAGCGCTTCTGCGCGTCCGTGGGTCTTCGTGGGTCTTCGTGTCTCTTCGTGGCGCTGGGTGCCTGAGTGCCTCGGTCAGCCCCCACGTCATGCCCACGGCTGCTTCTCAAGGCTGAGGACCTTGCCGCCCCTCTGGGGTCCCGTTTCTCATCTGTGAAATGGGGATGCACCGGGTGCCCCGCGAGGAAGCCGCCTCGCTGGAGCTCCGTGGCTGGGTGTGGCTGCTGGAGGTTCCCAGGCTCCGCGGGCTCCTCTCCTCTCTCCCGGAGCTGCTCTCTTTTTAAGTTTGCTGGGAATTCCGCTCACATTTTTTTAAGTTTGCCTTTCAATAACACGCGCCATTCCTGGACGTCGGAAGAGGATGCAGAGTGCCCAGAGTAAAAGTCAAGCCTTCTGCACCCCCCACCGCGGTGGGACTCCCTGCTCCAGAAAAGCCCCGTTTCCATCCAGCTGGGGCTGACCTGTCGCACATGTAACAGGCACACCTTCTAGAGGATATGAGTATATTCTTTAAAAAAAAAAAAATCCCCAGTGGGCGCTCAGTCGGCTGGGGTGGCTCGGCCCGGGGGACACCTGTGGTCGCCCCGCTGGGGGCTCCCTGGAGTCCACTGGGAGGGCGCGAGGGCTGCTGCTGCACCCCCCAGCCCAGCCCAGCGTCCCCTGAGAGGAGGGCCTCCAGGGCGGAGGGCCTGGGGCGGCGGAGCCCCGGCCGCAGGGCGGCCTTTCCAGGCAGGAGTCCCTTGCTCCTGCGCGGCACTCCTGAGCGGGTCCCCACGGACGGACGTGGCGGCGGGCACCCCCGCGTGGGCGCTGGCGGTACAGGGCGCGGTCCGCCCCCGCTGCGTATCCATCGGGAACAGTTACGGACAAGCCTGAGACCGAGGGGGGGACCATTCTTAAACAAATGCGTTCAGTCGTGTTCCGGCGCGCTGGGAGCTGGACTCGGGCGGCCCGTCTCCTCTGCCCGGCATGTTCTCCAGGCCGGTCCCGTCCAGCACAGGCTGTGTTTAGAAAACACGATGGGCGGTCCGAGCACTGGCTGCTGCTACCCGCAGCAGGCCAGGGGGGTAGAAGCTATCGTCGCCCCGTTCCTCAGAGCGGGAAGCTGAGACACGGGCATCTGGGGCTCCGGCTACAGGAGACGAGACCCAAGGCGCCCACCCTGCCCCGCAGCCGACCTGCAGGGACCTCTTCCCGCTGAACCGATTGAGTAGATAGATGACGGATGGACGGATGGACGGATGGACGGATGGATACGTGTTAAGTCGCTTCAGTCATGTCTGACTCTTTGCAACCCTGCGGACTGTAGCCCTCCAGGCTCCTCTGTCTAGGGGGTCCTCCAGGCAAGGACACTGGCGTGGGTGGCCGTGCCCCGCTCCAGGGGGTCTTCCTGACCCAGGGGTTGAACCTGCGTCCCTTCTGTCTCCTGCCCTGGCAGGCAAGTTCCTCGCCACTAGCCCCCCTGGGGAAGCCTCGCTCTCTGTGTCTGTCTCCTCACTCTCACTGTGACGTGTGCCGCCACTAACAGGTGGGCAGCCTCCGCGCGCGCCTCTCAAGGACTCCCGTCGGCCCCGCCTTCCAGACGGCGAGAGCGGTGGCGCGTCTATTGTAACCATTTTACAGATGTGGAAACTGAGGTTCAGAGAAAGTCTGTGCTCTCCCAGCCGAGTGGCAGAGTCACCGAAGGTGCTGGGTGAAGGCGGCCTGCGGGGCGGGGGCGGGGGCCGGCCGGCTGTCCCCTAGGAGACAGCGCTGAGGCCAGCTTGAACTTGGAAGTGTCTGTGAATTGGGGCGTCTCCCCTCCAGGTGTTCACGGCGGTTTTTTAAATAAAATGTTGCTTTCTGTTATGTTGGCACTTGGATTCCCAGACACCTGCCTTTCCCTTTCATCCTGGGGTGTACACGCCCCCCGCGGTTGCACAGTGGGGTTAGAAAAAATTGTGAAGTCCTCTTTGAGGGACCCGTCACCAGATGCAGGGGAGCAGGCGGGCTGAGGGCGCGTGTGTCTAGTGCGAAGCCTGCTCCCTTCTGGCCCAGCCCCAGGCCAGCAGCTGCCTCCCCTGGGACCTCGGGTCCCCGTCACTGGGAGAATGGCAGGGTGGCTGGCGTCTCCCTGGGCATGGGCGGCTGCCCCAAGTGGGTGAGGGGCTGTCGCCGTCCTTGGAGATGGGTCCGCCTGGCTGAGCTGTCCAAGAGCGTCTCAGCGCATAGTTAACAGAAGGTCCAGGCGCCTAAGTGTTCTCCTTGCCAACCCGTCCTAGGGGGTGGGCACTGCCCATCGGCTTCCCGGGGCAGGACGCCCAGGGGGCAGCGTCCTGCTCTGCAAGGTGGCAGAGGTGTCTGAGCAAGGCCAGGAAGGAGGAGGTGCAGGAAGAGCCCAGAGGGGGTCACCTAGGGCGTCAGGCTGCCTGGGGGTCAGACGGGGGGAGGGCAGGTCTGTGCCCATTTTTTCCCGAGGGAGAACAGAGCCTGCAGAGTGTGGGCCGTGGCGCTCGGTAGCTGGGCCACGAGCCACTCCAGTGCCTCAGTTTGTGGATCCTTGAAATGGGTACACTATGGGGGGCAGGTCAGTAAGAATCACTGCACCCCCAGGAAGGGGCCAGCCTGAGGTTCTGCCGGGCTACTGGGGCAACCTATGGAGGAGGGCGAGGCCCCCCGGCCCCCAGTTGTCCTTGCTGCTGGCAGAGGAGGAGAGACCAGAGCTTCCGAGGCTCCCCTGTTGGTTGGGGCCCTTCTAGCCACGGAAGGGCTGTGGCAGCCCAGCCCCTCTGCCTGGAACCGCAGTCCTGGTCTGGCTCTGGGGGAGATCCAGGGAGAGAGTGCCACGGGACCCCTTCTCCCGCGACGCACCCGGGTTGTACATCTTTAAGGGGAAAGGCGCTCGCGCCGGGCCTCTGCACACGTCACTTCTTCATTCTTTCCCTACCCCCCCCCTTGGCTCCTTTCTCCAACTTCCCGGCCAGCTTGGGGCGGGCTGGGGGGGGCCTTCGAAAAGGCACCTTGGGCCCCCACGTGTCCCGCCACGGCCGCCCCCTGCCCGCTCGACTCGGACGGGCGGTCCAGGGGGCCCCGCGGGGGTCGGGGTGCGGCTGCCAGGGGTGCGCAGGCCGGTTCCCGCCCGTCCGGTGCCCCAGCCCAGGACGGCTGGAAATTCGGAATAATCCGCCAGGATGGGGTTCAAGAGGCCCGGGGAGGTGGGGGGAGCCGCGCTCCGGCCCCGCTCGCGCTCTTTTTCCCTCGTTTCTTTGAAAGTTGGACGTGGAGCAGGGGGAGGTTCGGGTGGGAGGGGAGAGGCGGGCGGGGCGGGAGGCGCTGCCGGGGGGAGGGCGGCCCGAGACCCGGGAGAGGAGCCGAGGGGGCAGGAAGGGAGGCGAGCCCGCGGAGCGCGGGAGCAGGGCGCAGGCGAGGAGCGCGGGGGGCGGAGGCAGCGGCCGAGGGAGGCGGCGCGGGGAGCGCGGGGAGCGCGGCCGCGGGGGGGGCTGGAAAATGACTCAGTAAGTTCAGCGCCCGCTCCGGCCGCCTGCGCCGCCCGCCCGCCCGCCCGCCGCGCCCGCGCCCGGGATGTATTCGTCCCCGCTCTGCCTGACCCAGGTAGGCCCCGGCCCGCGCCCTGCAAGCCCGGCAGGCGGGACGCCAGGGGCGCGCGCCCCTCCCGCCGCCGGCTGCCCCCGCCTCGGCCCGGGCCGCGGGGGCTGGGCTGCGACCCTCCCCGGGGACGCCCGCCCCGCCCCCCGCGACCTCTGCCCCAGGCGGACGCGGGGCGCCCCTGCCCCCGCCCCAGGACGCGCCCCCCACCCCACCCGGGAAGGTCGAGGGGCGCCCGGAGGAGGCCCGAGGCGGCGCCGCGCGGACCCGCCCGAGGCTGACTCCTAGGAGGCATCGCGGGGTCCCGGGGGTCCCCGGGAGGAGGACCCTCTGAGGGGGAGCGGACGCCCCCCCCAGGCCGCGCGCCCGCCCGCCCGGCCCTGGCCGCCTTCCCCGGCTCCGGCCCACGTGTGCGCGGAGGGGGAGGGGGCCGCGGAGTTGCAGGCGCCCGCGGCGGGGGAGGGGCGCCCCGACGTCCCGCGCCCCCCACTCCCGTCCCGGTCGCTCCGCCGCCTCGGCTGTGGGTTATGGAGCGCCGCCGCCGCCGGGAGGAGCCGGGAGGCCGGGCGATCGGGGACTGGCCCGGGCACTGCGGCGCTGCGGACGCCCTGGCCGGCCCGGCACCTGCCCCTGCCCCCTCCCGGTGCCTCTCACCCCTGGCCGCGCTCCCAGACGGCCCGGCCGGCTCGGCCCTTGTGCAATGGCCGGGGGTGCGTGGGGAGGGGGCGGCTGGGCCGGGGTTGCCCCCGGGGACCCTGCTCTCCCAGCTCGCTCTGGGGAGACCCTCCCGGGTCCGGGGGTTCCACCCTCCAGCTCCGCCCCCACCCCGCGTCCTTGGGTGTCTTTAGGCCAGGGGGGCCTGGCCTCAGTTTCCCCTGAAGTGACAAGCGGCCGAGGCAGGTTCTGGACGGGGAGGCTGTGTCGAGCGCGGGCCCCGGAAGGTGGGCTTCCAGCGGCCTCCGGGAGTCCTGAGGACCTCGCTGCGAGGCGCACGTGTCTGCCAGTCTCTGCTGGGGCCTCCCCAGTCGGGATCCTGGGGCACCCCGGCCGTGGCGGGCTCTCTTACCAGCCGCCTCCAGACCCTCCAGCTTCTGGCGTTTCGTGGGGAGTATGGGGCTGGCGCTGAGGGGGCCTCGGGGCTCGTTCTACCCCTCATGTGCTGGGTGACCTTGGGGACGTACCTGCCCCTCTCCAGACCTCCCTTCCCCTTCGGAGCAAATTTCAGGGGCCCCTCCAAGCCGTCCTCACTGGCTGCTCTCTGCCTCTTGTTGCCCTAAAGCTCCCCAAGAACGACAGGGGTCCCAGTCGGGGTTGCTGCGTGACCTTGGGCCTCCGTCTAGGCCCCCGGGGCAGCCTGGGTGGCCCCGAGGCGCCCCCGCCCCCTCGTCCTTCCGCGCGCGCGGGCTCCCTCCCCCCAGCCGCCCAGGGGGCTGAGCGGGAGGCTATTCCAGGCGAGGAGATTGGACCGCCGCCTCCTGTCACTGCGCCCTGGAATTCCCCGTCAGGGCTGCTTGGGAGACAGGCTTCGGTCCACGTTGCCCAGAGGGGGTGGCGGTGAGACGCGGAGCTGGCGCTGGGCTCCTTCCCGGGCCTGGCTCTCCCGGGCACAGGGCAAGGATCAGCCAGGCGGGTTCCCAGTGGAAACGTGACAATTTAAAAAAAAAAAAAGCAACAACAAACACCCGAGGCTTCTGGGCGCAAGGGCCAGGGGGACCAGGAGACCGAGGAGGTGGAGAGGGGCCCTGGGCACTGCCAGGCCAGCGTGGGGGTGCGGTGGTGCAGAGGCAAGGGGGTCCCCCTCTCTGGACATCCTCAGGGGAGCCCCACCCTGCACGGGAGCCCAGGACCCCGCTTTAATCTTGCGCCCACAGCCTTGGTGTCGTCTCCAAAGCCGTCGGCAGGCCCGTCTGGTCGGGCTTTCCAGCCGGGATCTGGAAGGACTCCGCCGGTCTCTCTCCCTCTCCATCTCTGGGCCTCGTCTCCCCGCTCCACGGACTGATGTTACAACCTGAGCCCATCCCAAAATAACTCCCTTTCAGCCCATCCGACGGGGATCCTCCTCCAGACCGGCTGGGGGCGCGTGGCGGGGGTCGGCGGGCTGCTCCGGGCCAGCCTCGCCCCTGCCCCCGAGGGCCGGCCCCCAGGCCAGGGGTGCGGCCCGGCCCGGGCGGCCCTGGGGGCTAATGGGAGCCCCGTTCGTTTCATTGGTGACTCAAGGGCTTTTCACTTTTACTCTTAAGAGGAACTGGGCCGCAGCCGTGGCCCCTGAGGCCCCTCGTCACCCTTGCTGGGTGACCTTGGGGACGTACCTGCCCCTTGCGGAGCAAATTTCAGGGCCTCAAGCCGTCCTCACTGGCTGCTCTCTGCCTCTTGTTGCCCTAAAGCTCCCCAAGAACGACAGGGGTCCCAGTCGGGGTTGCTGCGTGACCTTGGGCCTCCGTCTAGGCCCCCGGGGCAGCCTGGGTGGCCCCGAGGCGCCCCCGCCCCCTCGTCCTTCCGCGCGCGCGGGCTCCCTCCCCCCAGCCGCCCAGGGGGCTGAGCGGGAGGCTATTCCAGGCGAGGAGATTGGACCGCCGCCTCCTGTCACTGCGCCCTGGAATTCCCCGTCAGGGCTGCTTGGGAGACAGGCTTCGGTCCACGTTGCCCAGAGGGGGTGGCGGTGAGACGCGGAGCTGGCGCTGGGCTCCTTCCCGGGCCTGGCTCTCCCGGGCACAGGGCAAGGATCAGCCAGGCGGGTTCCCAGTGGAAACGTGACAATTTAAAAAAAAAAAAAGCAACAACAAACACCCGAGGCTTCTGGGCGCAAGGGCCAGGGGGACCAGGAGACCGAGGAGGTGGAGAGGGGCCCTGGGCACTGCCAGGCCAGCGTGGGGGTGCGGTGGTGCAGAGGCAAGGGGGTCCCCCTCTCTGGACATCCTCAGGGGAGCCCCACCCTGCACGGGAGCCCAGGACCCCGCTTTAATCTTGCGCCCACAGCCTTGGTGTCGTCTCCAAAGCCGTCGGCAGGCCCGTCTGGTCGGGCTTTCCAGCCGGGATCTGGAAGGACTCCGCCGGTCTCTCTCCCTCTCCATCTCTGGGCCTCGTCTCCCCGCTCCACGGACTGATGTTACAACCTGAGCCCATCCCAAAATAACTCCCTTTCAGCCCATCCGACGGGGATCCTCCTCCAGACCGGCTGGGGGCGCGTGGCGGGGGTCGGCGGGCTGCTCCGGGCCAGCCTCGCCCCTGCCCCCGAGGGCCGGCCCCCAGGCCAGGGGTGCGGCCCGGCCCGGGCGGCCCTGGGGGCTAATGGGAGCCCCGTTCGTTTCATTGGTGACTCAAGGGCTTTTCACTTTTACTCTTAAGAGGAACTGGGCCGCAGCCGTTACTTCCATAAATCCTGCCGGCGGGAAGGCCGCCGCCTCAGGCTCGCCCCGCTCCGGGCCGCCCTCCCCGCCGCCGCCCGCCCGCCTCCCGCCACGTTAGTTATTCCGGGTTTGGGGCCAAACGCCTCTTGGCCGCAGCGTCCAGGATTCCCCCCGGCGAGGCTGGGCCGCGTGGCCACGGCCCCCCATTCATTCGTTCCTTCTTTCCTTCATTGCTTCCTCTCCTGCCCGTCTGTCTGCCCGGCGGGGCGACACTCTTCCACCGCCGCGGGGAGACTGAGGCTGAGAGAGGGTCCCAGACTTTGTCTTGATCGAACATGAGTCTTCGTTAAGCGCCTCCTATGGGCCAGATGTATGTGGCAGCGGCAGGTGAGGGGCGCAGAAGGCCTGCGGTGCCAGTCGAGTTCACAGAGGCTCTGCTGGGATGGGGGGTCCCCCAGCGTCTTAGGGCTGGGCGAGGGGCCAAGACCAGAGAGGGCTAGAGCCTGTCCCGGTGTGGCACAGCACTGGCTCAGGAGGCGGGGATTGGGGCCACTGCCCCGCTGGCTGTTGGTCAGGCCTGGGCAGGTGGGCGCTCCCCGAGGCCCCCCACCTGTGGTCTGGCGGCACCGCCCGGCCCCGTCTCTCCCTCTCTGTCTCTCAGTGTCTGGGTCCCTCCCCTGCTTCTCTGCTGCGGAGGTGCCTCAGCGTCCGGGTCGGGAGCCTTGTAAATCATGAGGCTCGGATTCCGGCTGAGTCAGCGTTCTCCTTCCTCCCGCCCGGCCTCGCTCTCTGCCTGCGCTGACCTACCTCCCCGCCCCCCCCTTCCTCTGCCCCTTTCGGCACGGTGCCTCACTGATGTTACAACCTGAGCCCATCCCAAAATAACTCCCTTTCAGCCCATCCGACGGGGATCCTCCTCCAGACCGGCTGGGGGCGCGTGGCGGGGGTCGGCGGGCTGCTCCGGGCCAGCCTCGCCCCTGCCCCCGAGGGCCGGCCCCCAGGCCAGGGGTGCGCCCGGCCCGGGCGGCCCTGGGGGCTAATGGGAGCCCCGTTCGTTTTTCATTGGTGACTCAAGGGCTTTTCACTTTTACTCTTAAGAGGAACTGGGCCGCAGCCGTTACTTCCATAAATCCTGCCGGCGGGAAGGCCGCCGCCTCAGGCTCGCCCCGCTCCGGGCCGCCCTCCCCGCCGCCGCCCGCCCGCCTCCCGCCACGTTAGTTATTCCGGGTTTGGGGCCAAACGCCTCTTGGCCGCAGCGTCCAGGATTCCCCCCGGCGAGGCTGGGCCGCGTGGCCACGGCCCCCCATTCATTCGTTCCTTCTTTCCTTCATTGCTTCCTCTCCTGCCCGTCTGTCTGCCCGGCGGGGCGACACTCTTCCACCGCCGCGGGGAGACTGAGGCTGAGAGAGGGTCCCAGACTTTGTCTTGATCGAACATGAGTCTTCGTTAAGCGCCTCCTATGGGCCAGATGTATGTGGCAGCGGCAGGTGAGGGGCGCAGAAGGCCTGCGGTGCCAGTCGAGTTCACAGAGGCTCTGCTGGGATGGGGGGTCCCCCAGCGTCTTAGGGCTGGGCGAGGGGCCAAGACCAGAGAGGGCTAGAGCCTGTCCCGGTGTGGCACAGCACTGGCTCAGGAGGCGGGGATTGGGGCCACTGCCCCGCTGGCTGTTGGTCAGGCCTGGGCAGGTGGGCGCTCCCCGAGGCCCCCCACCTGTGGTCTGGCGGCACCGCCCGGCCCCGTCTCTCCCTCTCTGTCTCTCAGTGTCTGGGTCCCTCCCCTGCTTCTCTGCTGCGGAGGTGCCTCAGCGTCCGGGTCGGGAGCCTTGTAAATCATGAGGCTCGGATTCCGGCTGAGTCAGCGTTCTCCCTTCCTCCCGCCCGGCCTCGCTCTCTGCCTGCGCTGACCTACCTCCCTGTCTCCCACCTAACGGACGGGACCCATGCGCACGTGGGCACTGCCTCCTCACCAGGGTGTGGGTGAACCCTGGGCACGCAGCCCCTGCAGCTCTCACTCGCACACATGCGAGCGCACACGTGTGCCCTGACGGGGGTCACCGAGGCAGGGACCCAGGTGGCCTTGAACCTGCATCCACGCCCTGCCAAGGTGGCTGGGGGTCTCGGGGTGGGGGACCCAGCCCTCGCTTGCGCGCTTCCGCCTTGGCTCTGGGCCTGGTATACAGCTGGGGCCAAATAAGCTTGGCCATGGTGATGGCTGCCGCTAAGCTAGTGCTGGGTGAAATGTCCCTTCCCCGCTCTGGGTGTCGCTCCGCAGGGGCTGGGAGCCAGGGGCAGCGGGGACTCCCCAGAACAGACCCCCCGGGGTTTCCCCGTTGGTCTTCCTCCCCTCCCCCCTCCCCGGCCCTGTCCAGGGCCTCTCTGAGTTGTCCAGACCCGTGTGGGCACCAGCCTCCTCTGTCCCTCGGGGTGTGTGCTCTGGGGACCGGCGGAGATGGAGCTGGCCCCGTGCGGCTCCGGGTGCTGGGGAGCCGCAGTGAGGGCACAGGTCAGAGCCGGGCCCGCCAGGGGCTGCCGGGCAGCGAGGAGGGCACGGCTCCCCGGGGAGGCGGCGGCGCGGGACCCAGGGGCCACTCGGGAGTCAGAGAGCGAGGTGCCTGTCTTCTCCCTCCCCGCCTGCCTCCCGCTCCCCATCATCCACTGGGCTCGCCACTGTTCTCCCCCAAAATAAGGCCTGCTCCTGCCCCAGGACCTTTGCACGTGCCGTGTGGCCCACTTGGAAAGCTCCTCCCGTGAATGGTCAGCTCTTAGGTCTTTGTCCCAGAGTGCTGTCCTCTAAGAGACCCTCCCTGACCGCCAGCTGAAAGCAGCACCCCGGGGGACGCCCTGGACGGCCCCTCCTCAAGCTCTCCAAATTTCTTTAGAGCACTTTGTTTGACCTGACGTTTTCTTCCTTCTTTCCTTCCTTCTTACTGTTTATTTTTTTTAGCAACAGCTCACAGGTTGTGAGATCTCAGTCCCCCTCCCAGGGATCAAACCTGGGCCCCCTGCAGCCAAAGCAGAGAGTCTTAGCCACGGGACCACCAAGAAAACCATTTTTTAGCTGAATGTTTAATATCCATCCTTGCCCAGATCAGGATCCGAGTGAGACCAGGACTGCTGGACCCCAGCGTCGTGCATGGAGCTGGTCCTCAGTAGACAGTCAGTAAATGTTGAACCACTCCGTCCATCTCTCCCTCAGTGGAGAAGAGCTGCTCATAAGCGACGATGCTCTGAACTGGAAAGGAGGAATCACTGTGTAGGAACACTCACTCAGGCACCAGATGGGCTTGTGTTCAAATATGACTTCAGCTGTTTGAGACTGGGCTTAACCTGGAGGAAGGGACATTGGAAACTGGGTTTTGAAGGATGCATAGGAGTCTGGGATCAGCACTTAGGAAGTGGATAAGAGGTTCTCAGTAACATTTGTTGAATCATGGAGTGAGTGAAGCAGTTTTGCGAAAACTTCTGGTTTGGAAGTTGGGAGTTTCACATCTAGGTTTGCTGGCCTGGACTCGCAGAGTGGGTGGACCCCAGGGGGCCCCAGAGAGGGACAGAGCCTAATACACAGTTGACCAGTCCTTAGTGCCCAGCAGGGGCTTGGACCAGGTGTCTGCCTCCCAACTACTGCTGTCCTCCTGTCCTCTCTGGCCGGGAAGTCCAGAGGGCCAAACAGGGTTTCCAGGGCTTCTTGCTATCTCCCCCAACCTCACATCTGTGACTACCAGAACGGTGGATGACCCCTCCACCGCCCTCAGCAGGATGCAAGGTGCCTTTCTGCCCATTGTACAGGATGAGAAACTGAGGCCCAAGGAGGAGCAGTGGTTTGATCCTGGATCACACAGAAGGCGAAAACGGAGGCTGTTGTCACACGAGCTCATTCTGTCCAGTCTGCCTGGCAGAGCGCGCTGCGGCCCCGGGCCTCAGGGTTGGGGGAGAGATTGAGCTGGACACAGATACGCCCAGTCGTGTGGGCATCCGGGCTAGATCTGGGAGAATCCTGAGGAGAGCAGGAAGGGCTGCCTGAAGGACGGCACACTGGAGACAGTGTTTTGAGGGATGTGTAGGAGCTCAGGAGGCGTCTTGGCATCGAGCTGGCCTTGGCTGTCTCCCTTGCCCCGTCAGCCGATGAGGGCGCTGGGAGGTGCCCGGGGAGGAGGCCCGGGCTGTCACAGGTCTTGTGGGACAAAGAGAGCGGCAGGCCTGCCTCTCACCTGGGCTGACCTCCCAGGAGGACGTGGAGGCTCGGCCCGCAGGTCCGCGACCCAGTTCCAGGCTGTTTGCCTTCCTTCCTCCAGGACTGGCCGGGGTCACCCGTGACGTGGGCTCCCGCCCCGCCCCCTTCCTGGCGTCTTTCCCCAGAGAGGGCCCAGGGAGGCGGGCGGGGGCGTCGGGCAGGCCCAGGGTCTTGGAAGGGGCGGCGCTGGGAGAGGAGAGACTCAGAAAAGGGAAGGGGGCCCCGAGACGAGGGCTCCAGGGGGCAGCGTCTCGGCCCCCAATCACGATAAAACGACGAGGCCAGTCGTGATTGCAGCAGCAGAGGCAGGCTTTTGCGAGCCGGGCAGACAGTGGGGATCCTAGGCCAGAAGGAGACAGGACCCCCGTCCCGCCGGCCGAGACTCAGCTGCCCCCCGTCACCGCCCCCGTGAGCCCCAGGCCCGGACCAGGCCTCCTGCCAGCCTGGTGTCCCCTCGACGGGGGACCGTGCCCGGGCCTCCGTGGACGCCCGCCCTGGCTGCTCCGGCCAGGCCCCCGAGTCTGGACCCGGCTCTGCGGACCGGCCGTGCGACCCTGGGCGAGCGGCTCCCGTCCCCGGGGCCGGCGTGTCCGGGGACTCGGTGACACGGGGAGAGCACCCCGAGGCTGGGCGGGGCCTGGCAGGGGACGGCCCCCCGTCCCCTCTCAACCTCAGCGTGTCCGCTGGGGCCGGGGGGCTGGGCAGCGGAAAAGGGCCCCGAGGTCCAGCCCCTGCCGCAGCTGTTACGGTGACTCACGTCGGGGACACAGGCGTGGGGGGCCGGGCGGGCACGGCGCGCCCCACCCCCCGCCCCCGTGAGGACAGACGGCTATTTTCAGAGCCTCGGTCACAGAGGGATCCGAGGTTGCGCCCCACCCCAGCACCCCAGGGCTGCAGGCGGCCCAGGGAGACGGGGCCCAGAGCAGGGCAGGGGCGCCCGGGGCGGGGGTGCCGTGTGCATCCAGGCCTCGAGGGGGGACTGAGCCCGGCCACGTCCACCGGAAGCCGGCTGGTAGCCCAGAGCCGTGGGGCCAGGTCTCCCCGAGACCCCAGCCTCGTGGGGAGCAGGCTGCCCTGCGACGCGGGCCGACGGGGCTTGGCTCCGGTGCCCACGCGGGCGCGGAGACCCTCCGCGGCCAGGGCTCTGCCTCGCGCGGCGCTCAGCGCTCCCGCCACGCCAGGCGCGCCGGAGCCCGGGCCTCTTCCTGCCCCCGGAGGAGCGCAAGCAGCCGAAAAGGTTGTTACGGAGGCAACACTGTCAGCCCCCACAGCCCTTACCCTGGCACGCGGCAGGCTCGCGAGAGCCAGGCAGGCGACGGGACCCACACGCCAGGAAGACACCCCACCCCGTCCAGGCGCCCCGCACAGCGCCAGGCGGGAGCGGGCACCAGGCTTCTCCTCTCCGTCTTCCTTCCTCCTTGAAGTTCTCACTCCTGGAGGCTGAGAAGGCACATCTGGGGGGTTCTGCAGACCCGGTTGCCCTTGTTGCCGACGGGTTAGAAGGAGACCCCCCCACCCCCGGAGAAAAGGACGGCCCCTCACCGTGGCCCCATTATCCTCCGAGGGGCCAGCGGGAGGAGGGCTGCCGCCGGGGGCGTCGGTTGGGCGTGGCTTCCTGGCCCAGCTCTGCCCCTTAGACGGAGCCCTGCGCTTGGGGTCTCAGTTTCTTCATCTGTAAAATGGGTGTTGTGGCCGCACAGCAACCCCACCCGTGCAGGTCTCTGGCCCTCCCCAGGTCTCAGGTTTTCCAGCTGTGGAATGGGTCTGTGGGGACGAGCTAGGTGAACTGGCTCCTGGGGCCTCTTCGCCTCAGAGCGTGTCCGCTGGGGCCGGGGGGCTGGGCAGCGGAAAAGGGCCCCGAGGTCCAGCCCCTGCCGCAGCTGTTACGGTGACTCACGTCGGGGACACAGGCGTGGGGGGCCGGGCGGGCACGGCGCGCCCCACCCCCCGCCCCCGTGAGGACAGACGGCTATTTTCAGAGCCTCGGTCACAGAGGGATCCGAGGTTGCGCCCCACCCCAGCACCCCAGGGCTGCAGGCGGCCCAGGGAGACGGGGCCCAGAGCAGGGCAGGGGCGCCCGGGGCGGGGGTGCCGTGTGCATCCAGGCCTCGAGGGGGGACTGAGCCCGGCCACGTCCACCGGAAGCCGGCTGGTAGCCCAGAGCCGTGGGGCCAGGTCTCCCCGAGACCCCAGCCTCGTGGGGAGCAGGCTGCCCTGCGACGCGGGCCGACGGGGCTTGGCTCCGGTGCCCACGCGGGCGCGGAGACCCTCCGCGGCCAGGGCTCTGCCTCGCGCGGCGCTCAGCGCTCCCGCCACGCCAGGCGCGCCGGAGCCCGGGCCTCTTCCTGCCCCCGGAGGAGCGCAAGCAGCCGAAAAGGTTGTTACGGAGGCAACACTGTCAGCCCCCACAGCCCTTACCCTGGCACGCGGCAGGCTCGCGAGAGCCAGGCAGGCGACGGGACCCACACGCCAGGAAGACACCCCACCCCGTCCAGGCGCCCCGCACAGCGCCAGGCGGGAGCGGGCACCAGGCTTCTCCTCTCCGTCTTCCTTCCTCCTTGAAGTTCTCACTCCTGGAGGCTGAGAAGGCACATCTGGGGGGTTCTGCAGACCCGGTTGCCCTTGTTGCCGACGGGTTAGAAGGAGACCCCCCCACCCCCGGAGAAAAGGACGGCCCCTCACCGTGGCCCCATTATCCTCCGAGGGGCCAGCGGGAGGAGGGCTGCCGCCGGGGGCGTCGGTTGGGCGTGGCTTCCTGGCCCAGCTCTGCCCCTTAGACGGAGCCCTGCGCTTGGGGTCTCAGTTTCTTCATCTGTAAAATGGGTGTTGTGGCCGCACAGCAACCCCACCCGGGCAGGTCTCTGGCCCTCCCCAGGTCTCAGGTTTTCCAGCTGTGGAATGGGTCTGTGGGGGACGAGCTAGGGTGAACTGGCTCCTGGGGCCTCTTCTCGCCGGCTCAGAATCGCCATGACTGAGCTCCCCTTCGCTGCATTCTGAGGCTGCCTCCTTGGGCCTCCGCGTTCCCCGCCTCTGCCGTGGGTCCCGACAGGAGCCCCCCCGGTCTTCCGCCAACCCCTGACGTGCGGAAGCCCAGTCTTGGCCTGTGGGCCTCAGCCAGCCCAGTCTGTACCTCCGGGCTGGAGGAAAGACACGTTGTCCTCGTTTTTCCATCACGGCCCGGAGCCAGCAGAGGCAGGGCTTGCCGCCCTGCCTGGGGCCAGCTTCCCCGGCCAAACAGGAGTGTGCAAAGTACAGTCTCAGGGCCCAAAGCCCAGTCTGTGGTTATAAATAAAGTTTTATTGAAACACCGCCATGCCCACCCCGTCTCCTCTGTCCCTCTTCTAACAGAGATTAAACCACTTGTGATACTTTTAACGTGTGCGCCAGTTCTAGAAGCAGAGAATGGATCCACACGACTGCTGTGCCACCAACCTCAGTTTGCCCCATCTGTTCAATGGGCCCCCATCAGCTCCCACCTGGGACCCTCCGCTTGTCCTCCCCGTCCACTGGGGTTCAAGACGGCCCTTCGTGAATGGCCGCCTTGGCCCGTGCCTTGCACCGTGGTCAGAGCCTCAGTTTCTCCATTTGGGCTATGGGTCTCAGATGCGTGAACTTCCCCCGGGGCCCCTCTGGCCTTCCGCCTTCCCCCAGGGGTTGGAGGGATCTGCAGAGGCCCCCTGCAGCCCTCTGCCCCGCCCTCCAGGGGGTCTTCCCCGCCGGGCAGTGGACCCGCCGGCCGCCGCGCCCCACGCCTGACCTCTGGCCTCTCCCGCCCCGCAGGATGAGTTCCACCCGTTCATCGAGGCGCTGCTGCCTCACGTCCGCGCCTTCGCCTACACCTGGTTCAACCTGCAGGCGCGGAAGCGCAAGTACTTCAAGAAGCACGAGAAGCGGATGTCGAAGGACGAGGAGCGCGCGGTGAAGGACGAGCTGCTGGGCGAGAAGGCCGAGGTCAAGCAGAAGTGGGCGTCGCGGCTGCTGGCCAAGCTGCGCAAGGACATCCGGCCCGAGTGCCGCGAGGACTTCGTGCTGGCCATCACCGGCAAGAAGGCGCCGGGCTGCGTGCTCTCCAACCCCGACCAGAAGGGCAAGATGCGCCGCATCGACTGCCTGCGCCAGGCCGACAAGGTGTGGCGGCTGGACCTGGTCATGGTCATCCTCTTCAAGGGCATCCCCCTGGAGAGCACCGACGGCGAGCGCCTGGTCAAGGCGGCGCAGTGCGGCCACCCGGTGCTCTGCGTGCAGCCGCACCACATCGGCGTGGCCGTCAAGGAGCTCGACCTCTACCTGGCCTACTTCGTGCGGGAGCGAGGTGAGGGCGCGGGCGCGCGGCGGGGGCGGGGCGTCAGGGCTGAGGGGGCGGGGCGTCGGGCGTCGGGGCGGGGCGTCGGGCGGACGGGGCGCGCCTTCTCCAGGTCCACCTGCGGAAGTGTGGCAGGAAGGAGAGCGGGCTCTCAGGAGAGTGGGCGGGGGCGGGGGCGTCCTGGAGGTCTGAGGCTAGGACGTCTGACCTCGATCAAGGCGGGTGGCCGGTCACGGGAGATGAGACCCTGTCCCAGGAGGTCTGCAGGCTGTCACGGGGGTCAGGACAGGCCGCTGACGGGACGGAGAGGGCAGCTGTGTCCATCCTGGGAGGGCCGCAAGAGGGCTGGGCTGCTCGCTGGGCATGCGGGTTGATGGGCTCTCAGACCTCCCTCAGAGGCCCGACAGGTGTCATGTGGGTGCCGCGTGGGAAGCTGGGGTGCTGTGTGACTCGGGCTAGGCCACCAGTCTCTCTGGTCATCGGTGTTCCCTGCTCCGGCCCTTGTAGCTGAGTGTGTGAGTGTTCGCACGCTCTGTGGTCCCATGGCTCCGATGGAGGCCCGTGGGGTTTGTGAGGATGGAGAAATCCAGGACAGCTTCCTGGAGGAGGAGGCCCCCCTGAGCCGCGCTCTGCAGTGACGAGCACAGGGCTATCCCAGGGGGTCAGCAGCCTGGGCAGAGGTGCAGAGGGCAGAGGGGAGGCCCAGCCGGGAACCCTAGCCCGTCCCGGTGGCTGCGGGCAGGGCGTGGTTGGCAGGGCCGTGGGCTCCACTGACCCGCTGCGGCCTGCGTGTGTGGCCAGTGGAATCGTGCCACGGAGATTATCCGAGGTTGTCCGGGTCTGGGAGAGCCTTGGAGGCTGTGCGGGTCACGTACTGAGCCCTGGTCCGCCACGTGGCAGGTGGCAGCCCGGCTGTGAGCGTGTGGATGGCATCAGGTGCGCCCCGTGCCCGCCAGGCCGCGTCTGGGGTGAGGCCGGTGGCGGCTGGACCTGGTCATGGTCATCCTCTTCAAGGGCATCCCCTGGAGAGCACCGACGGCGCCTGGTCAAGGCGGCGCAGTGCGGCCACCGGTGCTCTGCGTGCAGCCGCACCACATCGGCGTGGCGTCAAGGAGCTCGACCTCTACCTGGCCTACCGTGCGGGAGCGAGGTGAGGGCGCGGGCGCGCGGCGGGGGCGGGGCGTCAGGGCTGAGGGGGCGGGGCGTCGGGCGTCGGGGCGGGGCGTCGGGCGGACGGGGCGCGCCTTCTCCAGGTCCACCTGCGGAAGTGTGGCAGGAAGGAGAGCGGGCTCTCAGGAGAGTGGGCGGGGGCGGGGGCGTCCTGGAGGTCTGAGGCTAGGACGTCTGACCTCGATCAAGGCGGGTGGCCGGTCACGGGAGATGAGACCCTGTCCCAGGAGGTCTGCAGGCTGTCACGGGGGTCAGGACAGGCCGCTGACGGGACGGAGAGGGCAGCTGTGTCCATCCTGGGAGGGCCGCAAGAGGGCTGGGCTGCTCGCTGGGCATGCGGGTTGATGGGCTCTCAGACCTCCCTCAGAGGCCCGACAGGTGTCATGTGGGTGCCGCGTGGGAAGCTGGGGTGCTGTGTGACTCGGGCTAGGCCACCAGTCTCTCTGGTCATCGGTGTTCCCTGCTCCGGCCCTTGTAGCTGAGTGTGTGAGTGTTCGCACGCTCTGTGGTCCCATGGCTCCGATGGAGGCCCGTGGGGTTTGTGAGGATGGAGAAATCCAGGACAGCTTCCTGGAGGAGGAGGCCCCCCTGAGCCGCGCTCTGCAGTGACGAGCACAGGGCTATCCCAGGGGGTCAGCAGCCTGGGCAGAGGTGCAGAGGGCAGAGGGGAGGCCCAGCCGGGAACCCTAGCCCGTCCCGGTGGCTGCGGGCAGGGCGTGGTTGGCAGGGCCGTGGGCTCCACTGACCCGCTGCGGCCTGCGTGTGTGGCCAGTGGAATCGTGCCACGGAGATTATCCGAGGTTGTCCGGGTCTGGGAGAGCCTTGGAGGCTGTGCGGGTCACGTACTGAGCCCTGGTCCGCCACGTGGCAGGTGGCAGCCCGGCTGTGAGCGTGTGGATGGCATCAGGTGCGCCCCGTGCCCGCCAGGCCGCGTCTGGGAGGCCCGCACCTGCACACGCCGGGCTGCCGGAGCCATCCCCACCACCGGTGGCCCTCAGGCACCCACCGGATGGCACAACCGGAAGGGATGGGGGGGCGGGGTCGGGGAGGGGAGCCGAGGAGGGGTCCTCCCGGCCGGACAGCCCAGCGCCCCGCCGCAGCCCCGCCGCGGGCCCTGTGCTGGCTGCGTGACCGCCCCTGGCGCTGCCCGGTGCCCGGCTTCCCCAGTGGCTCAGTGGGTAAAGAACCCGACTGCCACGCAGGAGACCCCAGTTTGACCCCTGGGTGGGGAGGATCCCCCAGGGGAGGGCATGGCCACCCACTCCAGTGTTCTTGCCTGAAGAGTCCCATGGACAGAGCAGCCAGGTGGGCTGCAGCCCGTGGGGGCGCAGAGAGGGGGACGGGACTCGGCCCAGCGCCGTCCTGGCCTCCGTGGGAGGCGCAGCCGTGCCAGCTCCTGCCGGCCGCGGGGTCTCCTGGCCTCCGTGGTGTGGGGGAGGGAGCGCCGGGGCAGCGTTCCCAGCCTTGACCTTGATCGCCTGACCTTGGCCCCGTCTGCCCTTCCCCGGCGGCCGCACCAGCGAGCACGCAGTGTGGCGGGGCCAGGAGCGCGGGTCGCCCAGGGCACCGTGGGCGGGCGCGGAGGGCCGGCGGCCTCGCTCTGCGGCCCGCGCCGTCGCTCCCACCGCCGCGTCCTCCGCGCCGCCCCGCCCCCACCTCCTCCGCGCCGAGCTGATAAAATTTTGAAGCGAGTTTTCTGCGGACGTCAGCACAACCTCCAGGCGCCTCCCTCCCCGCCGCCCCCTCCCCGCGCGCGGCAGGCCGGCGGCGGAGCGCGGGCCTCCACTGACCCGCTGCGGCCTGCGTGTGTGGCCAGTGGAATCGTGCCACGGAGATTATCCGAGGTTGTCCGGGTCTGGGAGAGCCTTGGAGGCTGTGCGGGTCACGTACTGAGCCCTGGTCCGCCACGTGGCAGGTGGCAGCCCGGCTGTGAGCGTGTGGATGGCATCAGGTGCGCCCCGTGCCCGCCAGGCCGCGTCTGGGAGGCCCGCACCTGCACACGCCGGGCTGCCGGAGCCATCCCCACCACCGGTGGCCCTCAGGCACCCACCGGATGGCACAACCGGAAGGGATGGGGGGGCGGGGTCGGGGAGGGGAGCCGAGGAGGGGTCCTCCCGGCCGGACAGCCCAGCGCCCCGCCGCAGCCCCGCCGCGGGCCCTGTGCTGGCTGCGTGACCGCCCCTGGCGCTGCCCGGTGCCCGGCTTCCCCAGTGGCTCAGTGGGTAAAGAACCCGACTGCCACGCAGGAGACCCCAGTTTGACCCCTGGGTGGGGAGGATCCCCCAGGGGAGGGCATGGCCACCCACTCCAGTGTTCTTGCCTGAAGAGTCCCATGGACAGAGCAGCCAGGTGGGCTGCAGCCCGTGGGGGCGCAGAGAGGGGGACGGGACTCGGCCCAGCGCCGTCCTGGCCTCCGTGGGAGGCGCAGCCGTGCCAGCTCCTGCCGGCCGCGGGGTCTCCTGGCCTCCGTGGTGTGGGGGAGGGAGCGCCGGGGCAGCGTTCCCAGCCTTGACCTTGATCGCCTGACCTTGGCCCCGTCTGCCCTTCCCCGGCGGCCGCACCAGCGAGCACGCAGTGTGGCGGGGCCAGGAGCGCGGGTCGCCCAGGGCACCGTGGGCGGGCGCGGAGGGCCGGCGGCCTCGCTCTGCGGCCCGCGCCGTCGCTCCCACCGCCGCGTCCTCCGCGCCGCCCCGCCCCCACCTCCTCCGCGCCGAGCTGATAAAATTTTGAAGCGAGTTTTCTGCGGACGTCAGCACAACCTCCAGGCGCCTCCCTCCCCGCCGCCCCCTCCCCGCGCGCGGCAGGCCGGCGGCGGAGCGCGGGCCTCCCCAGACACCTTCGCCTCGAAGGCCGCGCTCTGGGAGCCGATGCGGTCAGCCGCCTCCTGGTCAGCCGGGAAGGTCAAGGCGGCACCCTCCCTCGCTTCCAGCCGCCCCATCCTCCCCCGGGGACCACCGCGCAAGCCCGCCCCGGCTGACCCAGAAGCCCAACCCCAGCTCAGCCGCCTGCCTGCCGGTTGTTTGACCCAAAACAAGTCACTTAATCTCTGTGCCTGCTTTCCTCGTCTTTAAAATGAGATGCTCAAAAATAGCTGTCTGGTAGGAATGCTGGATTCTTTTCAGTCTTCAACAAATAAGTCCCGTGGGGTCATGGAGACAAGTACCCGACACAGGGCTGGGGCTTTGTGGACCGGTATTTATTTTTTTGGACCTTATTATTAACATTATCATTCTTATTTGGGCTGTAATTTCCCACCTCCGCGCCTTTGTCCACGCAGTTCCCTCTGCCCAAGAGGGCGTTCCCATCTGGAAACCTCCTACTTATGCTTCAAAACCCCAACTCCAGTGCCCCTTTCTCTCCATCGGGCATTTTTTCTGAGGACTTTTTCCGTTCTCATGGCAATGCTGTGAGGCAGAAATCATTGCACCTGTTGTACAGATGAGGAAATGGAAACCCTGATAGAAGGAAACTGGAAAATACCCTGGGAGGAGGTCCCTGCCCTGCCCTAGGTCACATAGCCAGGAAAGGACCGTTAGGGTCTGGACATGGGCAGCTTCTGTGCCGGACGCCCCGCCAGCCTCCCATGCTTGGTGGCAGAGGGTGTGGGAGGGAGTCGCGGTAAAGGACGTGGGTACTGGCCTCCATAGCGGGGCCCCTCCGGGCTGGGTCTCTGTTCTAGGCCCCTACCAGCCAGAGCGGCATCCAGGATTCCCAGGCTGAGGCTACCCCTGGGGCGCCCGGCTGAGGCCCAGCTCCCCGACTTTCGTCGCAGGACCCCCGTCCCCGTGGGGGCCAGAGTCACATCCCCGTCCTCAGCCAGGCGGGCGTCTGAGGGCAGAGGGCGCCGGCCCCCTCCTCCGTCTCTCTCCTGGCGGCTCCCGGGGCTGCAGGCGCTCCGGGCCGAGGCCAGGGCGCAGTGGCCACTCGACCAGCCCTGCCGGGAGGCCGTGGGGTGGTCGGGGAGCGGGGGCAGCGGGCCGTGCTTGGTTTCTGGCGGGGGCGCTCGCGGGCTGGGTGTCGGGAGAGGCGCCGGCCACTCGTTCGGCTCGTGGGCCGGGGAGCTGACGGGGCGACGGCGAGAGGCGCGGAGGCGCCCCAGCCGCCTGCCTGCCGGTTGTTTGACCCAAAACAAGTCACTTAATCTCTGTGCCTGCTTTCCTCGTCTTTAAAATGAGATGCTCAAAAATAGCTGTCTGGTAGGAATGCTGGATTCTTTTCAGTCTTCAACAAATAAGTCCGTGGGGTCATGGAGACAAGTACCCGACACAGGGCTGGGGCTTTGTGGACCGGTATTTATTTTTTTGGACCTTATTATTAACATTATCATTCTTATTTGGGCTGTAATTTCCCACCTCCGCGCCTTTGTCCACGCAGTTCCCTCTGCCCAAGAGGGCGTTCCCATCTGGAAACCTCCTACTTATGCTTCAAAACCCCAACTCCAGTGCCCCTTTCTCTCCATCGGGCATTTTTTCTGAGGACTTTTTCCGTTCTCATGGCAATGCTGTGAGGCAGAAATCATTGCACCTGTTGTACAGATGAGGAAATGGAAACCCTGATAGAAGGAAACTGGAAAATACCCTGGGAGGAGGTCCCTGCCCTGCCCTAGGTCACATAGCCAGGAAAGGACCGTTAGGGTCTGGACATGGGCAGCTTCTGTGCCGGACGCCCCGCCAGCCTCCCATGCTTGGTGGCAGAGGGTGTGGGAGGGAGTCGCGGTAAAGGACGTGGGTACTGGCCTCCATAGCGGGGCCCCTCCGGGCTGGGTCTCTGTTCTAGGCCCCTACCAGCCAGAGCGGCATCCAGGATTCCCAGGCTGAGGCTACCCCTGGGGCGCCCGGCTGAGGCCCAGCTCCCCGACTTTCGTCGCAGGACCCCCGTCCCCGTGGGGGCCAGAGTCACATCCCCGTCCTCAGCCAGGCGGGCGTCTGAGGGCAGAGGGCGCCGGCCCCCTCCTCCGTCTCTCTCCTGGCGGCTCCCGGGGCTGCAGGCGCTCCGGGCCGAGGCCAGGGCGCAGTGGCCACTCGACCAGCCCTGCCGGGAGGCCGTGGGGTGGTCGGGGAGCGGGGGCAGCGGGCCGTGCTTGGTTTCTGGCGGGGGCGCTCGCGGGCTGGGTGTCGGGAGAGGCGCCGGCCACTCGTTCGGCTCGTGGGCCGGGGAGCTGACGGGGCGACGGCGAGAGAGGCGCGGAGGCGCCCCACGCGCGGCCAGCCCTGTTCCCAGACCCGGGACGAGGCTCGGCCACCCCGCTCCCGTGGCCTGTCACCCGGGGGCTGTCGAGTGGCCAGCTGGGGCCGCACCCCAAGGGCGAATCCTCCCAGGCCTCCCGCCCCGGGTGTATTTGGGAGGACGGCAGGGTGGCGGCAGCCGTGAGAAGGTCCAGCTGGGGCTGCCAGGCTCCTCAGAGCCCGGGGCGCCGCCTCGGGCTGCGCTTGGCTGTGCCGGGCGTCCACCTGGCATCGCGGCAGCACGGGGCCCTGATTCTAGGGGCAGACTCCGTGTGTGCCCTGGGGGTGGCCTGGGGGCAGCTGGGAACCCCGAGGAGGGGTGCGGTGAGCTCCGCCTGGGGACCCTGGGCTTCCTGCTCAACGCGTGCCCTGGGTGGGGGATCCGGAAGCTGGTACATCTTAATAAAAAGCTGAGGACGGGGAGGGCCGCAGAGAGGGGCACGGCAGGTCGTCGGGCTGGCCACGGAGAGATCTGAGTGAGGGTGCGAGGCCGTCGGGGAGGGGCGTGGCCGTGCAAAGGCCCTGGGGCCGGCGTGGCCCCCAGCACACGCCTGAGGGGGCTGGTGCCGAGGACCGCGGCCCGGCAGGCGGGAAGCCGGGCCTCCTCCCGGTTTGGGAAGAGCCCGGAGGAAGCAGGGCCCAGAGAGAGGAGCTGCCTGCCTAGCCCCGAAGCCCGGCCCGGCCTCCCCGCCCCCTCTGGCGGCCTGAGAAACCCGAGGCGGGCGGGCACCGTGCCAGGGCGGGCGGGGGAGGGGCTGCCAGGCCCGCCCGCTCCGGCAGCTGCCAGCCCGCCCCGAGCCGCCGGCCCAGATGGTGCCCATCTGCTGACGCCGCCGTGGGCTGGCCGCCCGTTCCCGCCTCCTGTTCCCGCCTTGTTCGGTGCCAACCTCCCGGAACGGCGCTGCGGGCAGGGGCCGGCCTGGGAAGCTCGCAGCTGCTCGAGGGGGGCTGCCCAGGGTGCCCGGGGGGGGGGGCGCGGCGTGGGGGGCGGGGCCTCCACACCCCTGGGGGACGGTGGCCGCGGCCGGGTGCCCGGTGCCGCGCCCACCCCCGCCTGCTCGTGCTCTCCTCCCCCCAGGAGGGCGTCCGGGGCTCGGTTGGTCGGCAGAGAGCGCCCGCGGGGCAGGTGGCCGGGCTCGCTCCCTGGACGGGGCGGGTCTCCCGGAGACTGGAACGACCACCCTCTCCGGTGTAGAATTGCTCGGGGAATTCCGTGGACAGAAGAGCCCGGCGGGTGGCTGTCCACGGGGTCGCGAAGCCTCCGACGGGACGGAGTGACTGACACGGTCACTCTCACCCCCCAGGGAGGGAGGGCCTGTTACCTTCTCGCGTGTGTCAGATGAGGGGACAGGCCCGGAAACGGTCCGCCACTGGCCCACGGTCACACGGCTCCTAAGAGGTGGGGTGGAGCTAGAGCCCACGGACCCTGAGGCCTCGAAACCGCCGAGGACGGAAAGGCTCAGAACTGCTTTGGGGGTGGAAACCCCGCAGGGGTACGATGATGGAAAGGGCCGGCCTGGAATACAGAGGGAGCCACGAGGGAGCCCGTGACTCTTCCCGAAGCCGAGCGCCCGGGTGGGCTCCGGCGGCAGGAGGCGGCGCCTGGCTGGAGGGAGCCCCGGGCGGCCTCAGCTCCGCCCCGGGCCGGCTGCGGGCGGTGAGGGGCTGCCAGGCCCGCCCGCTCCGGCAGCTGCCAGCCCGCCCCGAGCCGCCGGCCCAGATGGTGCCCATCTGCTGACGCCGCCGTGGGCTGGCCGCCCGTTCCCGCCTCCTGTTCCCGCCTTGTTCGGTGCCAACCTCCCGGAACGGCGCTGCGGGCAGGGGCCGGCCTGGGAAGCTCGCAGCTGCTCGAGGGGGGCTGCCCAGGGTGCCCGGGGGGGGGGGCGCGGCGTGGGGGGCGGGGCCTCCACACCCCTGGGGGACGGTGGCCGCGGCCGGGTGCCCGGTGCCGCGCCCACCCCCGCCTGCTCGTGCTCTCCTCCCCCCAGGAGGGCGTCCGGGGCTCGGTTGGTCGGCAGAGAGCGCCCGCGGGGCAGGTGGCCGGGCTCGCTCCCTGGACGGGGCGGGTCTCCCGGAGACTGGAACGACCACCCTCTCCGGTGTAGAATTGCTCGGGGAATTCCGTGGACAGAAGAGCCCGGCGGGTGGCTGTCCACGGGGTCGCGAAGCCTCCGACGGGACGGAGTGACTGACACGGTCACTCTCACCCCCCAGGGAGGGAGGGCCTGTTACCTTCTCGCGTGTGTCAGATGAGGGGACAGGCCCGGAAACGGTCCGCCACTGGCCCACGGTCACACGGCTCCTAAGAGGTGGGGTGGAGCTAGAGCCCACGGACCCTGAGGCCTCGAAACCGCCGAGGACGGAAAGGCTCAGAACTGCTTTGGGGGTGGAAACCCCGCAGGGGTACGATGATGGAAAGGGCCGGCCTGGAATACAGAGGGAGCCACGAGGGAGCCCGTGACTCTTCCCGAAGCCGAGCGCCCGGGTGGGCTCCGGCGGCAGGAGGCGGCGCCTGGCTGGAGGGAGCCCCGGGCGGCCTCAGCTCCGCCCCGGGCCGGCTGCGGGCGGTGGGCACGGCCCTGCGCCCTCGGGCCTGGGGCTGGAGGAGCGCTCAGCCGGGAGGGCAGGCCTCGGGCCCCGAGAGGAGCCAGCCGGACCACGACGCGGGCCCCTGTCTTCCGCGCCCGCAGCTCTGCACCCGGCCGGGGACGCGGTGCCGGGGGACGACGCGGTGGGGCGGGGGGCGCGTGAGCGCGGCGTTCCCTCGTGGGAGGGCCACGGTCTGCGTCCCCGCTTGTTCCAGGCCGTGTGGGACGGAGGCCGCCCCCTGGGCCTGCCTTTTTCCACCTGGAGAGCGGAGAAAACAGCTGCGTCCCCGGCCCCGACAGTGGGGCCAGCGGGGCCCGGGGAGCCATCGGCAGGCACAGAGCCAACGCTCCGTTCCTCCCCAGGTCCTCCCCAGCCCCCGGGACCCAGAAACACCTCGGAAACCCGCCGGGGTGCCTGTGACCCAGGACGGGCCCCACCGGGAGCGGGTGCCGGCGTGGTGGAGGGGCGAGGGGCGAGGGGCTCCTGGCGGCCTGGGCTCCCCGGGCAGGGCAGCCAGGTGGCCCCGCCGTCTGTCCGTCCGGCGGTGAGGGCCAGACACCAGCTGACGGTATATTTATAGCGGCGGCGGGAGGCCGCTGGGATCCTGGTCCGCCGCGCCGCGGGCGCCCCTAAGGCAGCAGGTGGGAGCCCCGTGCCCGGAGGAGGCAGGGGCTCTGGCCGAGACCCCGCCCCTCGTGAGCCGTGCGGCCTAGGGCCGGGGACGGGACATCGCTGCCCCGGGCCTCGGTCGTCTTCCCTCTGAAATGGGTGCGCAGCAGGGAGCCTGCTTCGCCGGGCTGAGCGGGGCTCAGGTTGGGTCAGCACAGCGGGAGTGTTGGGGGGCCCTGGCCCTCGACAGGGGCTCACACACGCGTGCTCGGTGGCCTCCATCCGCCTGCCTCCTGGCAGCCCCGGGGACGCGCCCGCCGGGCTCCTCAGTCCACGGATTCTCCAGCAAAAACACCGGAGAGCGGAACCTTTCCCTTCTCCAGGACTCTCCCCAGCCCTGGTCTCCCGCCTGGCAGGCAGATTTTTTTTTTTTTTTTTTAAAAAGAAAGAGGATTTATTTAGTTAATTAGTTTTGGGCTGTGGCGGGTCTTTGTTGTTGCATTCGGGCTTTCTCTGGACAATGACGCCTCTATTATAATGCAGTGATACGTCATAAAAATGCAGTCAGTGCTGGTCACATAGTCATCGTTGTTCTCACTTCCTTTGTCACCAACGTCACTGTTGTGAGTCCCGGCTCTGCCCTCAGCCAGCTGGGCATCCTTGGGCGAGCTCCTGCCCGTCTCTGGGCTTCCGCTTTCCTCGTGGGCAGGGAGTGTCCAGCGACTGAAGTTCAGGCTGGACCACTGGGGAAGGACCCTCTCAGCATGAGCCGTGCTCAGCCGTAAGGGGGAGTCCTTTCCTGGAGAAGGCAACGGCAGCCCCCTCGGCGGTCTTCCCGGAGAATTCTGTGGACAGAGTTGCCTGGCGGGCGACAGTCCCCGAGCTCACAGAGAGCTGGGCACGGCTGAGAGCCTAACACTGGCCTGAGTCGGGCGCCCCGCCCCGGTGGACACCAAGGCCCCGAGAGGCGCAGAGCCGGCAGAAAGCGGGCGGCGTCTCCGTGCACCTGTGGCGGCCACCCTGGCCCCGCGCCCGGCACGCCGGGGGCGGCCGAGGGCAGCCAGGGACATCTCCGGCCCCTCCACGGGCAGCTGCCAGGCCGGCCCCTCTCCCTCCTGCTGGGCGTGGGCCGGAAGGCACAGATGGTTAGAGTCGCTGAGGGACGAGGGCGGGGCCCGTGGGAACACGGGGTGTCTTGTCCACATCAGGAAACTGAGGCGGAGAGAGGGTCCTTCCTGCGGTCCACTCCGTCCTGCCCTCTGTCCCAGGCTGACTTGGACGGGCGCCAGGGTGGGGGAAGGAGACGGGCGCTGGTCAGGGAGCCAGACCTGCCTGCCGCCGCTGAGACCCAGCACAGCCAAACGAGGGACTGTTTTCTTAAAAAAGTGCGAGGATCTCCACCGTCCGAAGGTTCTAGAATTCTCCCAGCTAGATTCAGGACCAGGAGGTCCAGTAGAAACAAACACGAGTCATACGCATCATTTAGCATTTTTCTGGTGCCCATGCTTAAAAGTGAAAACCTACAGGGGAAATTAATTTTAGCAGCCTAGCCTGTGTAAGCCAGGGCCTCTGAAGACGGTCCTTTCAACACAGCATCAATATGAAAAAATGACCGAGATGTTTGCCTTCCTTTTTGTCCTCCGCCTTCCCCTGCGATTCCAGTGATACGTCATAAAATGCAGTCAGTGCTGGTCACATAGTCATCGTTGTTCTCACTTCCTTTGTCACCAACGTCACTGTTGTGAGTCCCGGCTCTGCCCTCAGCCAGCTGGGCATCCTTGGGCGAGCTCCTGCCCGTCTCTGGGCTTCCGCTTTCCTCGTGGGCAGGGAGTGTCCAGCGACTGAAGTTCAGGCTGGACCACTGGGGAAGGACCCTCTCAGCATGAGCCGTGCTCAGCCGTAAGGGGGAGTCCTTTCCTGGAGAAGGCAACGGCAGCCCCCTCGGCGGTCTTCCCGGAGAATTCTGTGGACAGAGTTGCCTGGCGGGCGACAGTCCCCGAGCTCACAGAGAGCTGGGCACGGCTGAGAGCCTAACACTGGCCTGAGTCGGGCGCCCCGCCCCGGTGGACACCAAGGCCCCGAGAGGCGCAGAGCCGGCAGAAAGCGGGCGGCGTCTCCGTGCACCTGTGGCGGCCACCCTGGCCCCGCGCCCGGCACGCCGGGGGCGGCCGAGGGCAGCCAGGGACATCTCCGGCCCCTCCACGGGCAGCTGCCAGGCCGGCCCCTCTCCCTCCTGCTGGGCGTGGGCCGGAAGGCACAGATGGTTAGAGTCGCTGAGGGACGAGGGCGGGGCCCGTGGGAACACGGGGTGTCTTGTCCACATCAGGAAACTGAGGCGGAGAGAGGGTCCTTCCTGCGGTCCACTCCGTCCTGCCCTCTGTCCCAGGCTGACTTGGACGGGCGCCAGGGTGGGGGAAGGAGACGGGCGCTGGTCAGGGAGCCAGACCTGCCTGCCGCCGCTGAGACCCAGCACAGCCAAACGAGGGACTGTTTTCTTAAAAAAGTGCGAGGATCTCCACCGTCCGAAGGTTCTAGAATTCTCCCAGCTAGATTCAGGACCAGGAGGTCCAGTAGAAACAAACACGAGTCATACGCATCATTTAGCATTTTTCTGGTGCCCATGCTTAAAAGTGAAAACCTACAGGGGAAATTAATTTTAGCAGCCTAGCCTGTGTAAGCCAGGGCCTCTGAAGACGGTCCTTTCAACACAGCATCAATATGAAAAAATGACCGAGATGTTTGCCTTCCTTTTTGTCCTCCGCCTCTGCGATTCCCTGGGCGTTTCAGGCTGGCCACGTTTCGGGCGCCCGACGCCACGTGTGGCCAGGGGCGGCCACGTCGGCTCGCCAGCTCTTGTGTTCTAGAGAATTCTAGAGCAGGTCTCAAACCTCCCAAGTTGGGGTCTCGAGAAGGTGGGGACCACAGCTCTCCAGGCTCCTCTGTCCAGGGCAAGAGTACCGCGTGGCAGCCATTCCTTCCTTGAGGGCATCTTCCTGACCCAGGGGTTGAACCTGGGTCTCCGCGTGGCAGGCAGATTCTTCACCATCTGAGCCACCAGGGAGGCCCCCAAACTCCCAAATCAATCACCCACCAATCATTTATTATCCAATTAACTATTGGTTTCTTCAGGATCCAAGAGTCTCTGATGGGGATTCATGACCACAGATGGCAGTTTCCAAAATTCCCCGTGTCGGGGTGTCCTCACGCCCAAGGAGAGGCTCTGGAAAGTTCTCGACTTGCGTTCTGGAACATCCACGGCCAGTTCTAGAATTCTCTTTCTGGCAGGGACCCAGAACACTCAGGTCAGAGTCGAGTGAGCCTGTCCTCACACACCTAGTGACCGGCGGAACATTCTGGAAAAGACCGTTTCAGAGGGAGATGGAGGGAGAGTTTCGTTTTCTTTTCTTCTTCTTTTTTAGTTTTGACGTTTTCTCCAAACTGGCTGAGGCAGGGGTTGTCTGCTTGGATGGGGGCCCTGCTGTGGGGGGAGGTTTGGGAGCAGGACTGTGAGAAGCTGGGACGGTGGGTGGGCCAGGAATATGAGTTGGACGGGCGCTGGTCAGCCTGCCTGCCGCCGCTGAGACCCAGCACAGCCAAACGAGGGACTGTTTTCTTAAAAAAGTGCGAGGATCTCCACCGTCCGAAGGTTCTAGAATTCTCCCAGCTAGATTCAGGACCAGGAGGTCCAGTAGAAACAAACACGAGTCATACGCATCATTTAGCATTTTTCTGGTGCCCATGCTTAAAAGTGAAAACCTACAGGGGAAATTAATTTTAGCAGCCTAGCCTGTGTAAGCCAGGGCCTCTGAAGACGGTCCTTTCAACACAGCATCAATATGAAAAAATGACCGAGATGTTTGCCTTCCTTTTTGTCCTCCGCCTCTGCGATTCCCTGGGCGTTTCAGGCTGGCCACGTTTCGGGCGCCCGACGCCACGTGTGGCCAGGGGCGGCCACGTCGGCTCGCCAGCTCTTGTGTTCTAGAGAATTCTAGAGCAGGTCTCAAACCTCCCAAGTTGGGGTCTCGAGAAGGTGGGGACCACAGCTCTCCAGGCTCCTCTGTCCAGGGCAAGAGTACCGCGTGGCAGCCATTCCTTCCTTGAGGGCATCTTCCTGACCCAGGGGTTGAACCTGGGTCTCCCGCGTGGCAGGCAGATTCTTCACCATCTGAGCCACCAGGGAGGCCCCCAAACTCCCAAATCAATCACCCACCAATCATTTATTATCCAATTAACTATTGGTTTCTTCAGGATCCAAGAGTCTCTGATGGGGATTCATGACCACAGATGGCAGTTTCCAAAATTCCCCGTGTCGGGGTGTCCTCACGCCCAAGGAGAGGCTCTGGAAAGTTCTCGACTTGCGTTCTGGAACATCCACGGCCAGTTCTAGAATTCTCTTTCTGGCAGGGACCCAGAACACTCAGGTCAGAGTCGAGTGAGCCTGTCCTCACACACCTAGTGACCGGCGGAACATTCTGGAAAAGACCGTTTCAGAGGGAGATGGAGGGAGAGTTTCGTTTTCTTTTCTTCTTCTTTTTTTTTTTTTTTGACGTTTTCTCCAAACTGGCTGAGGCAGGGGTTGTCTGCTTGGATGGGGGCCCTGCTGTGGGGGGAGGTTTGGGAGCAGGACTGTGAGAAGCTGGGACGGTGGGGTGGGCCAGGAATATGAGTTGGAATTTTGTTTAATCCCCAATAAACGGTTTCCTGTACGTGGGAGCATGGCACCACAGGTGTTTCCAGAGGTCGTGGGGGGACACAGCGCCTGGTAGGTCCCCGAGGGAAGGCAGCAGCTGGAGCTGGCGACGGGGACCTCGGGCAGGAGGCAGGGCTGTCTGGGCGGCCCAGGGTGTCGGGCGCACGTGGGGGGCACTGAAGGCATGCGGAGGGCTGCCTGGGGATGGACCTCTCGGGGATTATTCGCACCATTTCGTTTCAACTTAATGCCACAAAGGTAGGGATTGTCGTGAGCCCCATTTCACACACAGGAAGACTGAGGCCGAGAAAGGTTAAGACACCAACCGGGGGCCACAGCGCCGCATGGTGGAGTCGGGATTCGAAGCCGGGTCTGGCAGGTCTGGTGCCTACAGCCGTCCCCTCGGAGGTGGCCTCGCCCCAGTGGCCCAGGCTCCCTCCTCCGGGCGTGGAGCGCTCTGTGGCTGGTGAGCCGGCGGCAGGTTCCGCGGGTCGAGCTGGGGCTGCAGCCTGGCCGCAGGGAGGCGGGCCTCAGGCCCTGGACGCAGGAGCCCCGAGGAGGCGGGGGCGGCCTCTGGGCCTGGCCTCTTCTCTCCGGGTCTCTCTCTGAGCCCCTGTCCCTCCTGCTCTCGGCCGGGCTCCTCCCCTCGCCACCCGGGCCAGCCTGTGGGCTGCCCGGAGGCGGAGGCGGCAGCAGCAGCTGAATGGGCCCCTTGTTCCCGGCCACACCCGCCCCTCGGGGTCACCCTGGGACAAGCCCTGGCAGCCTGCTGCCTTAAAGGGGCAGTGCCTAGAGAAAGGGGAGCGGATGGGCCGAGGCCTGGCTCCCAAGCCCCAGCCCCCAGCCCCCCGAAGATGGAGCGACTGAAGTCCGTGTGGGGGCAGGAGGGCAGCATCCGGTGGTGGCTGCGTGGGCCTGCTGGGGCCTGGGTCTCGCTGGCACCGATGCCTCCTCTTCTGCCGGCCGCCGGGCCGGTGGAAGGGCGTCTGGTCAGGACCCGGTGCCCGGTCAGCGCCCCTTGGAGCTCCTGGTGCCGCCGGCACCTCGGGCGCTCGCCGCTTCACCTTCCTCCCTGCCTCTGTCTCTCAAACGTCCAACAAGGCAAGGGTCACGCCAGTTCATAGAATTCAAAGGGTTTTCATTGCAGCTGCGTTTACTGAGCCCCGCCGCACACCAGGGCCTGTGGGGAAAGGTCCCGTCCGCAGCCCCGCGTCTCGGAGATCCTGCGCGGCACGGAGGTCAGCCAGCCTGGCTCCGCCACCCTCCGCCCGGGGCCGTGGCGCTGCCGGCGGCTCCCTTGCCCTCTCTGGCCTCAGTCGCCCCACAGAGCAATGGGTACGGCCCCGTCCACTAGCAGCCTGGACGCCTTTCACTTTTCCTGCCCCAAGAGGATGCTGAGGCTGGGGGTCTGGGGTCTCCCCCACGACCAGGGGCCGACCCTGAGGGCCTCGAGCCGGGCTGCACCCGCTGGCTGCTCTGGGCGGCTTCGGCGCTCCCGGGCCCGGGCCAGCCCCTCAGACAGCCTGGGACAGGTTGCTGCCGGATGGACAAGCCTGTTCCCGGCTTCCTTATGTAACCAGGTTATGCAAGGGCAGCTGGCCTGCTTACATAAGGGGAGCCCGGGCCAGCCCCATCTGGGGAGGGGGAGGCTCTTAAAGGGGCTGGCGTCCCCCGAGGCTCCCCTTGGGGGCCCCAGACCAGCCCCCTGAGGGGAACCTTGTGACCCCTCGCCGATTCGGTGCCCAGCGGCACCGTCGCTTGTGTTGGTGATGCTGCTCATCAACACTCTGTTCTTTCCCAGGGGCACAGGGCCCACGCGGCTTCTGACCCTCAGCTCGCCCCTTCTCTCCCCGAGCCTCTGTTTCCCCATCTGGGCGAGGGGGTGAAGGAAGGCAGTGGGGCCCGACAGGGGTGCTGGCTGCTTGCTGTGTGACCTCAGGAAACCGGTGACCCTCTCTGGGCCTCCAGGGCCCCATCGGTAAAATTTGCTTGCTTTCTGGCCGAGGGAAAAGACGCTGGAGGGGCTAAGACGGCCTGGAACAGCATGCGCTCAGCCGGCACAGCGTCTAGGTAGTCAGTAAATATTTATTAAGTGCTTACTGTATGCCGAGCCCTCGGACAGCACCATGAGCAAGACAGACGGAAATTCAGCCCTCACGAGGCTCACAGTCGGGCGGGGGAGACGAACAGAGAACAAGTTCATGATGAGGGCTGTGGAGAAGAGTAAAGGAAGGAAGGAGTACAGAGTGATGGGCTATTCGGGAAGGGACTGTCATTGGCGATGAGACCCGACCGGTGAGGAGGAGCCCGCCGTGTGGAGGACGGGAGGCAGGCACCCTCGGCAGAAGGCACAGCGGTGCAAAGGCCCTGGGGTGTTAAAGGAGCAGCCGGGCGGTCCAGGCGGATGGAGCGGGGTGAGCCAGGGGGAGGGCGGAGGAGGAGGGCAGGGGGCGCACGTGGGCTTACCGCGGGCCCCAGGCGGCGGGAGCCCTGGAGGGCTGTGGGCAGCGGAGGGGCGGGCCGGGCCCAGGGCTCACGGACGCCCTCTGGCCCCTCTGGGGAGGTCAGGCTTTGCGGGGCAGGCTGGGGGCGAGAGACCAGGCTGGTTCGGGCTCAGGCCAGCGACGGTGGGTGCCAGCCAGCCAGGGCGGATTCCAGGCGGATTGCAGAAGCGTGAGAATTCAGGGGCGGTGGTCCGTCTGGGCGGAGCAGGGCCCTGAAGTTCACTTGGAGGGTCGCTTGGACCACGAGGCCCCTTCCGAGGCTGGCGCTGGCCCTCCTGCCCCGCCCTGCCTGCCGCGTGGACGCGTGCAGGAAAAGGAGCGCCAGGTCAGGCCGGGCCCCCAGGTGCAGCCAGGGCCCGGTGTCGGTGGGCACGCGGGGGCAGGGCCGGCGCCCGGGTTTGGCCTGCAGGCTCTGGAGCGGCTGCGGGTGCCCCGCCCCAGGCTGGGTGTTCTCTTGCACGGCTGCCCTGGTCCCGGTTCTGCACTCCCAGCCTCGCCCGGGAGGCTTCGGCTGGCGCCTCGGTTTCCGCGTCTGTAAAATGGGCACGATCATCCGCAACTGTTGGGCGGGTTCCGGCAGCGCGGGCCCACACGGGGCTCAGCAACAAGGAGGCAGGAGGCTCCCCCGCCCCCCGCCAGCGCCGGGCACGGAGCAGGCATGTGCGACCCCGTGACACTCACTGGGACGGGCCACTGGGCAGCGAAGGGGCGCCCTGTCCGAGCCCCTGGCCCGTCCCCGTAAAAGAGGCCCACGGCCACAGGATCCCTGTGTGCGTCGTGAGCTCAGTCCCTCCGGCGTCTCCGACTCTGCGGTCCCACGGACTGTGGCCCGCCCGGCCCCTCTGTCCACGGGACGCTCCAGGCAAGAAGACTGGAGTGAGTGGCCGTGCCTTCTCCAGGGCTCTCCCCCACCCAGGGAGCGCACGCGCGTCTCCTGCGTGGGCAGGCGGGGTCTTTGCCCCTGCGCCGCCGGGCAAGTGCAGAATCCCCTGCGACGCCTGGTCAGAGGCCAGCGCAGAAAGGGGTCCAGCCTGTGAGCACGCGGTCCCAGAGCCGTGTTCCACGTGGGGAAACTGAGACCCAGGGGGACCAGGGGCCCAGCCTGGAATCCTGTAGCCTGTCAGGCTAGAAAATGCGCCTGGGACAGATGGCCCGGCTTGAAGCCGCCCCAGTGCCTCAGTTTCTGGATCCATGAAGTGGGTACACGGCGAGGCTTGGTGGGGATAACTGGATGGCCAGGAAGAGGCGGCAAGGGTTTATCTGGCCAGCCTGAGCCTCCGTCTGGACACCTTCCTCCTGGGGTGCTGGGGAGACAGAGGGTATGGGGGCGTCTTTGGTCTCCACTCCCCTAAAAAGTTCCCCTTACAGACTGGCCGAGGAGATGCCTGTCAGTCTTTGCTACGCGCTCACCGCGCGCCCGCCCAGGCCCAGCCACGGTCGGTGAGGAATCGGGGGCGCGGCCAGGTCTCCGCGTGGGCTCGAGTCCTGGCGGAATGCCCTCGACCCAACTGCCTGCCCTCCCCGAGGCCTCTCCTGCCCCTCTGGAAGTCTGTAGGTAGCTCCCGGGGTCGTAGGCAGCTCCTGGCCTATCAGGAATCCTAAAAGGAAGCCGAGATGTTTATCCTTGTTTTCATACCCTGTGCTCTCTCCCTACAAGCCCCTTCTGTGCCTGTGAAGCTCCTACTCAGACATCAAGGCCCCCGCGCCAATGTCCCCTCCTCCAGAAAGCCCTCCAGGGTCCTGAGCCAAGTTTCTGTAATTTTCTTGGGCTCCTCCTGCCCTGAGGTCCTGCTTTTGGTTCCTAAGACCTGGAGCAGTTGAGTGGGCTTCACAGAAGAGGACTTCTGCCGGTCCTCAAAGGACCTAGGGGCCTGAGTGGGCATTGCCAGACGACGGTCCGTAGCCGGCCCTGGCCGGGCGTGGGGATCCCTGTATCACCCCTGGTTGGCATCTGCACCCTGGCCTTTCCCGCCGAATATCCCTGTTTCCCCAGCAATCCTCAGAGTCCCTTGTCTGACGAGCATTTATTTTGCACCTGTTGTATACCAGGCCCTAACGAGATGATCCCAATTGTTCACGCTATAGGCATGTATTGAGTGCCTACTGTGTGCCAGGCTCGGCTACAATAACCACCCTCCCTTGTCTGCAAACATCTACTGACTGCCAGCTGTGTGTCAGCATTGCTTGAGCACCAGCTGCATGCCAGGCTCCAGGGAGCGAGGCCACGGGCTGGTCAGGAGAGGAGGACCGTCTCCCCACTGACCCTCCTTCCAGGCTTGGCCCCTGAGGCTCCCACGGCCTCCTGCTGCTTTCCAGGGAGCGGGTGACACGTCTGGGTGCCGGGACCAGGAGGGTTACTGGGGCCAGCTCTTGAGCCTCCGTCTGGACACCTTCCTCCTGGGGTGCTGGGGAGACAGAGGGTATGGGGGCGTCTTTGGTCTCCACTCCCCTAAAAAGTTCCCCTTACAGACTGGCCGAGGAGATGCCTGTCAGTCTTTGCTACGCGCTCACCGCGCGCCCGCCCAGGCCCAGCCACGGTCGGTGAGGAATCGGGGGCGCGGCCAGGTCTCCGCGTGGGCTCGAGTCCTGGCGGAATGCCCTCGACCCAACTGCCTGCCCTCCCCGAGGCCTCTCCTGCCCCTCTGGAAGTCTGTAGGTAGCTCCCGGGGTCGTAGGCAGCTCCTGGCCTATCAGGAATCCTAAAAGGAAGCCGAGATGTTTATCCTTGTTTTCATACCCTGTGCTCTCTCCCTACAAGCCCCTTCTGTGCCTGTGAAGCTCCTACTCAGACATCAAGGCCCCCGCGCCAATGTCCCCTCCTCCAGAAAGCCCTCCAGGGTCCTGAGCCAAGTTTCTGTAATTTTCTTGGGCTCCTCCTGCCCTGAGGTCCTGCTTTTGGTTCCTAAGACCTGGAGCAGTTGAGTGGGCTTCACAGAAGAGGACTTCTGCCGGTCCTCAAAGGACCTAGGGGCCTGAGTGGGCATTGCCAGACGACGGTCCGTAGCCGGCCCTGGCCGGGCGTGGGGATCCCTGTATCACCCCTGGTTGGCATCTGCACCCTGGCCTTTCCCGCCGAATATCCCTGTTTCCCCAGCAATCCTCAGAGTCCCTTGTCTGACGAGCATTTATTTTGCACCTGTTGTATACCAGGCCCTAACGAGATGATCCCAATTGTTCACGCTATAGGCATGTATTGAGTGCCTACTGTGTGCCAGGCTCGGCTACAATAACCACCCTCCCTTGTCTGCAAACATCTACTGACTGCCAGCTGTGTGTCAGCATTGCTTGAGCACCAGCTGCATGCCAGGCTCCAGGGAGCGAGGCCACGGGCTGGTCAGGAGAGGAGGACCGTCTCCCCACTGACCCTCCTTCCAGGCTTGGCCCCTGAGGCTCCCACGGCCTCCTGCTGCTTTCCAGGGAGCGGGTGACACGTCTGGGTGCCGGGACCAGAGGAAGGTCCACTTACTGGCCTGAGACCGGGGACCAGGTCCTTGCCGTCACTGAGTTCTCTGGGGAACGGGGGCCTCAGCCATCGGAGGGGCTTGCGGCTCAAACTCTACTGTCCACTCCGAAGGAAGTGGGGGTCGTCCGCGGGGCCCCCAGGTCTGACGCTGGGCAGAGAGGGGCCGTGCAGGCCCAGGGCCCACGGCTCGGGAGCGCCGGGCCCTGCCCAGGAGGCCTCCCCCGGACCCCGGGGAGGGGCCCGGCGCCCCCAGCCCGCCCGGGGGAGGGGCTGCAGGCCGAGGCGGGGACGCGGCCGTGGGCACCGGGCTCGCGGGGCTGCCGGGGGCGGCGCCGCCAAGAATGCCTCCCAGTGTAAACAGCGGGTTATTTTAAGCCGGCCCCTCCCGGGGGGACTCGCTGGGCGCGGGGGTATTTTTAACCTGTTCCGGGCATCCCTGCCGGGGAGCCTCGTGGGCCGGCTGGTGGGGCGCCCGCACGCCACCCCGGGCGCCCGCGCCCACGAAATGGCCGCCGGGCCCAGAGAAGCCTCTGGAAGCCGGCAGGGAGTGGACAAAATGGCCGCCGGGCGCTGATGTCACAGGGCCCACGTGGGCTGGGCCTGGGCCGGAGCCCCCGAGCCCCGGGTCCCGCGGGCGCCCACGAGGGCCCGGCCGGGGAGAGAGGGGAGAGTCTCTTTGAAAGTGACTCCGAGGCGGCTGGCTGCGGCCCAGGCGGCGGCCGGGCCGAGGGAGATGGAAAGTGTGGCCCAGACTCGAGGAAGGCGGCGGGTCAGGAAGGACGCGGGGGAGGCCCGGGGCCGGCGGCCACCAGGTCACCCCGGCCGGCCGGGCCTGCCGCCTCTCCGCCCGGCCGCCTCCTCGGGATTTCCCCTGAGGGCTGCGAACGTCTCGGGTCTCGCCTTTTCCCTTTGATTTGTCCAAACAGCCGGCGGAGGAGGGCCGCCCGGGGCTTGGAGGTCTGTGCCCCGCTGTGGAGGCCCAGAGAGGGACAGGACTTTTGCTGAGGTCACACAGCACCGGGGAGGCGGGCCTCCCGCTCTCCTGACTGTTGGCTTCGGGGCGAACCGAGGTGTCTCTCGGCCGTGTCGGGGTTTGTGCTGAATCCCCTGAAGCCCGGGCCAGTGTCCCTTCCGACCCAGCCTCTGGCTGCACTGCCAGGGACGTCCCAGTTCAGCCCAGCGCGAAGCCTGCGGGGGCTCCCCCCGGCCCTCTGCAGGGCGGCCAGGAGGAAACCTTGATGTCGCGTGGGGCAGAGCTTCGTGTCTCTTTGGCACACGGCTGTGCCCCCAAGACCCTAGGACAGGGCGTGGACACAATCGGGGTGCGACGCATGTGTTGAGAGAGTCAGCCGTTTCCCCTTATGCTTGGGCTCAGAGGCTCACACGGGAGGCAGCTGGAGGCCCGGCTCGCTGAGCAGGTTGTAAGATGATGGGACATACGCGGAAATCTGTGGTCACATTTCTTAGTAGGGACACGAAGGCATGACCCCCCAGACTCCCGAGGCGTCCAGGCCGGGTTCTGTGGGCACGGAAACCCCACTTGAACAAACACCTGAGTCATCGTCTCTCTGGCCGAGCCCGCGTCTGCAGGAGAGGCACCCCCGCCTGTGCAAAGGCCCTGGGGCAGGACCCTGCGGGCAGGCGGGCGGAAGAGGGAGGAGGCCCGGTGGGGCTGGGGCCGTGGGAGCCGCGGAGCGAGGGAGGAGCGGAGGGCAGGTGGTGCAGGGCCTCGGCCCCAGGAAGGACCCGGGCCTCTCAGACCTTTAAAGACCCAGGCGTGTGAATTCCCTGGTGGTCTCAGTGGCTAAGCGGCCATGCTCCCAGCGTCGGGCCTGGGTTTGATCCCTGGTCGGGGAACTAGGTCCCGCCCGCTGGAACTGAAAAGAATTCCCACGCCGCATCTAAGACCCAGCGCAGCCAAATAAACGATTTTTTTTTTTTTTAATTTTTAAATGAAAAATAAAAGGCTCAGACTCTATCCGGTGAGATGGGAACGCAGACAGAAGTCGGATGAGGGACCAGAGGCGGGTGCTGAGGAGGAGATGCTCGGGCCGGGCCGGGAGAGGCGCCGGGAGCTGGCCGGAGCGCCAGTCGGGCAGGCAGGGCTCGTGGCAAGAACGAGGAGGACGAAGGCCAGGGTCGCGTGTCCCGTGCGGCCTTCCAGGACAGAGAACGTTGAACCTCGGCCGGCGATGTTTCAAAAGGGCCGGTGACGCCCGGGAGCTGGGAATTCCAGGGCCTGGCTTTGGCTCTGCCTCTCGCTGGCGGCGGACGTGGCAGCGGTGGAGCCAGCTCCTGCTGGCAGCCGCTGAGGCGGGAAGAGTCTCCCGCGGGCGGGCGGGCGGGCGGGCAGCCCAGGCCGGCCCAGCCACGCACCACCGGCCCGGGCGGAGCCCGAGGCGCTCCCGTGACCCCGCCCGGTTTAAACGAGTGGATCGTGGGTCCGACGGCCCTGTCCCTCCCACGTCCCGCAGATGAGTTTAACGGGCCCCCTCGGTTGGCCCGGGGCCGGCAGCCTCGCCAGGCGGTCGTGCCCACCAGCTCCTCCCGCCCTGCCCCCCAGACTTCCAGCCCCTGAGAGCGCAGAGAGCACCCAGCTGCCAGAGTGAACGCATGTCTGTTTTATTAGGATAAAATAGATACAGTACGAGTTCACCGTCTTAATGACCAGTTTTGGGTCCACAGCTCGGTGGCACGAAGCACATTCACCTGCCACCAGCCCCACCGTCACCTCCAGAGCTTTCTCGTCTTCCCAAACGGAAGCTCTGTCCCCAGAAAACAGGGATCCCCTCCCCTCCCCTCCCCCGGCCCCGGCCCACCGTCCACTTCCTATCTCCGTGGCTCTGACTCCTCCAGGCCCTCCCGTAAGTGGACTCAGACAGCGTGTGTCCCTCTGTGTCGGGTGGAAGTCACTGAGCATCGCGTCCTCCAGGTCCATCCAGGCTGTAGCCGGTGTCCGAATGTCCGTCCTTTTTGAAGGCTGCACAATAGTCCGCTGTGTCGCCGCAGCAGAGCTTCTTTATCCTTTGCTGGTGGACATCTGAGTGTCTCCATCCTGACTGCTCCGAGCCACCCTGCTGTGAACTGGGGTGGGCAGGGATCCGAGCCCTGTTTTCAGGTCTCTGGGGGTGGACAGAGGTGTGGGTCCCATCGTGATTCCACGTTTCACTTTCGGAGGAGCTGCACCACGCTGCTCTCCACGGCCGCCGCACCGTCTTCCATTGCCACCGGCCGTGCACCGACCTTCCAATGTCTGCTCGCCCTCCTAGCCAGGGACCTTTTGAAATGTAACGCAGATCCAGCCGCCACTCTTGAGACTGAAGCTGCAGCTTCCCACGAGGCCGCTGGCGGGAGGGGGTGGCCGAGTGGCCTGAGCTCGCCCCATTCCCTGCCTCTCATTTGGGCCACGTGCTCCTCAAGCCGCATGTTTGTTCCCGCCCCAGGGCCTTTGCACTTGATGTACCAGCTGCCCTCCGCTCTCCACACAGCCGGCTCCTCCCCTCTGTGTGTGTTCAGAGGGGGTTCACCTGACTTTTTGCGTCGAAAGCCACCCCCGCCCCGGCCAGCCGCGATCGGTCCCCTCGCCCGGCGTTCCTGCCTCGGTGGAACGCAGAACCAGCGAAATTATCTCGGGCTCCTTCTGCTGGCTCGCTTCCTGTCCGCCTCCCCTCCCTTGGCTCGCCGCCACGTCCCCCGCGCCCGGCCCGCGTAGGTGGTCAGTAAACATCTGGGAGAGGAACGCCGTCTGGCTCTCCCGGCCGGAGCGGCTGGCGTCGCGGCCTCCCTGTCGGGGGCAGGGGCTCTCCGGCGCGGGGGGCGGCGCTCCGGGGCGGGACGGGCTGCACGGAGGCCGCGGCGGCGCCTGGGTCACGGGCCGGGACAGGCCGAATGCGGGCTCCTGGCCACGGACGGGAAAGAACAGCTTGTACACTCGGTCGGGGAGTCCAGTTTACATTTCTGCTGTCGCTGTGGCCACGTGTTTGTTTGAACGAGCGGCCACGGGAAGGGGTGACGCTGCGGCTGCCGCCAAACACCCCGCGGACCCGGGAGTCCAGAAAGCCGGCGCCGGGCCAGCCCGGAGTGTCGCCTGAGATCCGTCCGCCGTGCGTCCGGGGCCAGTCTCGTGGACACCGGCACGCGTGTGCGTAGCCGTGCCCCCCGCGCGGGGCTGGAGCGCGCTCTGTGTCTCTTGGAGGCGGCCTTCGGGAGGGTGCGGGGAGGAGAGGCGGCGAGCCACGCGGATACAGCGGGAGCCGTGTTCCAGGCAGAGGGCACAGGCGGTGCCCAGGCCCTGGGGCAGGAGGAAGAGCCGGAGGCCCCGCTGGCTGGGGCGGAGCGAGCGAGGGGGAGAGGAGCAGGCGGGCAGGGCGAGAGCGGACGGGGCAGGTCACACAGGGCCTTATGGCCTCGCGGCGGACTCACGGGAGGACCTGGGCTTCTACCCCGAAGGAAGATGGGAGCCCTGGAGGGCTGTGGGCAGAGAAGCGGCAAAGTTCCTTTAACTTCTGAGTTTGGAAAAACACTGTCTCCCAAACAGCCTGTATCCCTTTGACTGTGATGGACCCCTCCCCTCCCGAGGCTCCTCTGACTTCAGGGTTCACACTCAAATAAAGTAAGGCAGCCATGGAGAAAGCCCACTTTATAGATGGGGAAAACTGAGGCTCGGGGGGAGAGAGGCCTGACGGGTTTGGGTCCCAGGCTGGCTTGTGTCAGGGCTGGGGCTCCAGGACCCCAGCTTCTACAAGATGCTCTGGAGGCCTATGAGCCTCGCACCTGCAACTTGTCCTTCACGGTCCCAGCGCTTCTGAGAGACTCTGAACAGCCCCCGGCCACGCCAGGGGTGCTCATGCTCTTGGCCACAAGCCCCAGGGTCCGTGGAGCCTGCAGACACCCCAGGTACCGCCCCCAGGTGCCCTACGCCCCCGATTCCCTACTCGGGGACTGAGAACGTGTGCTCTGCTTCCACGGTCCCTCTCCAAACAGTCTGCTCTTAACTCATGGGGTCGGGAACGTGTCCTGAGAAGCACCAAGTGCCCAGCTGAACGCCTAACCTGCGCGGGGCTGCGGAGAGCCACGTGCCCAGGGATGGGCAGCGGGGGCTGCAGGGGACGGCGACCCGGTCAGGAGAAAGCCCGTCCACAGGCAAACGTCTCAAAGCCAGTGACTGACGTGCTGTCCAATCCAACGAGACGTTCAGGCTGTTTCCCCGACCGCCTCCCTCTTCAGTTTCACCGGAGCGCCGCTGATGGACCTCGTGGCGCGTCGGCTGCAAGCGTACAGCAAAGTGCCTCAGTTCTACATCGACGTGTGTCTGTTATCTTCCGCTTCTTTTTCTTTTTTTCTTATATCTTCCGCTTCTTTCCCCACGTAGGCTGTTAGACTCTGAGTCGAGCTCCCTGCTCCATTCAGCAGGTTCTGGCTGTGAATGTATCTTTTTTTTTTTTTAACCCTTGTGTTGAGGGCTGACTTTCGGTAGATCGCAGCGAGGGAGCTGTGTGAATGTATCTTTTACGTAACAGTGTTATGTGTCGGGGCTTCCCCGGTGGCGCTCGTGGTAGAAAACCCGCCGGGCGGTGCCGGAGACACGAGAGACGCGGGTTCAGCCCCCAGGTCGGGGCGATGGCCCAGAGGAGGGCGTGGCCACCCCCGCAGGAGCCTCGCCGGGCCTGGCGGGCCGCCGTCCACGGGGCCGCAGCGTCGGACCCGAGTCAAGCGACTGAGCGTGCCCGCGCACGCGGTGTCTGCACGCCCCGCTCCTGACCGACCCCTCCCCGCCACGTGTCCCCGCTGGTGACCGTCAGTTTGTGTTTGAAATCTGGGGGTCTGTTTCTGGTTTGTAACGAAGCTCATCTGTGTCATCTGTGACACTGAATCTGAAAGCGGCCGTCGCTTGCTCCGTCCGCATCTTTGCACCCCCGACGGCGGCCCCCAGCTCCTCCGTCCGCGGGACGTCGCAGGCAGGGAGACGGGAGCGGGTGGCCGTGTCCTCCCCCGGGGGCGCCTCCCGACTCGGGGACGGAACCCCGGGGTCCCTGCACGGCAGGGAGGTGCTCTGCTGCTGAGCCGCCAGGGAAGCCCCTCTTTTAAACTAGATACACACACGTAAGTGGCACCACGTCGTCTGTCTCTGGCTTACGTCACGCAGGATGGTCACCTCTGAGGCCATCCACGTGAGACGGCACGGTTTCATGCTTTGTCATCGATGGGCAGTGTGCCGCTGTGTGTACCGCACCCTAACCCGTGCACCTGCTGATGGACAGGCAGGTGGCCACCGTGTCTAGGCGATGGTAAATAGTGCTGCTGTGAGTATCTTTTCAAATTATGATTTTTCTACAGATAGGTTTTAGGGAGGAGCGGGTGAATCTGGCTTGGCCCATCAGCTTTCTTTGCTGTATGGACCTCGTGGCGCGTCGCTGCAAGCGACAGCAAAGTGCCTCAGTTCTACATCGGCGTGTGTCTGTTATCTTCCGCTTCTTTTTCTTTTTTTCTTATATCTTCCGCTTCTTTCCCCACGTAGGCTGTTAGACTCTGAGTCGAGCTCCCTGCTCCATTCAGCAGGTTCTGGCTGTGAATGTATCTTTTTTTTTTTTTAACCCTTGTGTTGAGGGCTGACTTTCGGTAGATCGCAGCGAGGGAGCTGTGTGAATGTATCTTTTACGTAACAGTGTTATGTGTCGGGGCTTCCCCGGTGGCGCTCGTGGTAGAAAACCCGCCGGGCGGTGCCGGAGACACGAGAGACGCGGGTTCAGCCCCCAGGTCGGGGCGATGGCCCAGAGGAGGGCGTGGCCACCCCCGCAGGAGCCTCGCCGGGCCTGGCGGGCCGCCGTCCACGGGGCCGCAGCGTCGGACCCGAGTCAAGCGACTGAGCGTGCCCGCGCACGCGGTGTCTGCACGCCCCGCTCCTGACCGACCCCTCCCCGCCACGTGTCCCCGCTGGTGACCGTCAGTTTGTGTTTGAAATCTGGGGGTCTGTTTCTGGTTTGTAACGAAGCTCATCTGTGTCATCTGTGACACTGAATCTGAAAGCGGCCGTCGCTTGCTCCGTCCGCATCTTTGCACCCCCGACGGCGGCCCCCAGCTCCTCCGTCCGCGGGACGTCGCAGGCAGGGAGACGGGAGCGGGTGGCCGTGTCCTCCCCCGGGGGCGCCTCCCGACTCGGGGACGGAACCCCGGGGTCCCTGCACGGCAGGGAGGTGCTCTGCTGCTGAGCCGCCAGGGAAGCCCCTCTTTTAAACTAGATACACACACGTAAGTGGCACCACGTCGTCTGTCTCTGGCTTACGTCACGCAGGATGGTCACCTCTGAGGCCATCCACGTGAGACGGCACGGTTTCATGCTTTGTCATCGATGGGCAGTGTGCCGCTGTGTGTACCGCACCCTAACCCGGGCACCTGCTGATGGACAGGCAGGTGGCCACCGTGTCTAGGCGATGGTAAATAGTGCTGCTGTGAGTATCTTTTCAAATTATGATTTTTCTCCAGATAGGTTTTTGAGGGAGGAGCGGGTGAATCTGGCTTGGCCCATCAGCTTTCTTTGCTGTGTGACCCTGGGTGACTTCCTTGCCGTCTCTGGGTCGCCCGTGCTTGTCAGCCTCCGTCAGGGACCGCGGTTGGGTGTCAGACGCACGCCTGCCGCCCGGCCCTCGGGGGCTGCCTGGGCCCAGCCCTCGCCGCGGCGTCATCATCTCCTGTCTGCTCATCCCGCTGCTCGGCTCCCGCCCCGTGACGTGGGGGTGCTCTGAGGTTGCCCTGTTCTGTGCAGCGGGGCCTGGGGGCTCTGCTGCCAAGGGGTGCTGTCCGCGTGAGGGACGCGGCGCCCCCCGCTGCCCGCTGCTGTCCCAGCACCACACTGAGGGAGAGGAAGGGCCTTTGGCAAAAGCTGAGCAGCAGGGGACCCCAGCTGGGGGCTTTATCCAGTCAGACAAGAGGCTCAAACACGGGGGAGTCCCTCCAAACCACTGGCGAGAATGGGGTCCTGGAGTTGGGGGTACGGAGCCCGCTTTAAGACCCCACTGGACCCCGCCTGGTCTGAAGCACTGCGCCCAGACGGGAGGCCTCGCGTGTCAGGGAGTCGCTCCCAGGCCCCGTGGCCGTCCGCCGGCGCTGTTGAGTCTGAACAGGCCGCCGCCTGGCCTTGTGCCTCTGTTTCCCCATCTGGAAGACGGGGTGATAACCACACGTCCCTCCTGGGGTGAGTCAGGGAGTGAAACAGGCAGCCCAGCACGGCCAGAGGAATGGCCCCCGAGTGTGGACGGCTGCAGCCCCGAGTGTGGACGGCTGCAGCCCCGAGTGTGGACGGCTGGAGCGTACGATGCCCACAGCCTGGCCCTGCCCCCCCGCCCCCGGAGCTCCAGTCTCCGGCTGGACGGCCTGCCCCCCACGTGGCCGAGCCTGAGCTACAGCCCCCGGTGCATTTGCTTCTTCATTGCCTGGCACCCCCCGCGGGGACGTCAGGACCAGGAGGGCAGAGCATTTGGTGCATCTTGGCGGCGGCTGCGTTCCCCTGGGCGCGGGGCACCCGGAGTGCTCAGCGACCACTTGCCCGGTGACTGAGGAGAGCGGTAGACGGTAGTGGAGCTCAGTCTAGTGGACGGATGAAGAGACAGAGGCCCAGAGACGGCAAGTCCTTGCGTGAGGACACACAGCAGATGTTGGCCGCCTCTGAACAAAGTACATGCTTTAGACCTGGTAGCTCACCTCGGTTCCTGTTGCACATGCTTTCTCTTTTGACGGCCCTTTAAAATGGTACGAGACCCTTTTCTCGCATCATGACCTCCCCCTAAAGCACTCTTCTGGGCTTCCCCGGTGGCTCTAGAAGTGCAGAACCCGCCTGCCCACACAGGAGACGCAAGAGCCGTGGGTTCAGTCCCTGGGTCCAGAAGACTCCCCGGAGGAGGGCGTGGAAACCCACTCCAGTGCGGGAGTGGAATCCAGGCACGGAGGAGCGGGCGGGCTGCAGCCCACGGGGTCGCAGTGAGTCGGACATGACCACTCGCTCGCACTCACACGGGAGCCTTTCTAGGCAGTTTCTCCCTCATCACTGAACCTCGTGAAATTTTAATAGCACAGGTATATTATATACCCATTCTATACTATATCTATAGATATGTCCTTATAAATAAAAAGAGCAAAAAGTTCAGTCCCCTGCCCGCCCCTCCCAGGAGCCAGTGTTCGCTCCTCCTGAGAACGGGCGGAGCTGGACGGAGGCCCTGCCCTGCAGGACTGCTGACCCTGGGGCGGGCTTCTCCCGGGCGGCATCCCCGGCCCCGCCCCGGACGCCAGGAGCTCCGCCCCACAGCAGGACAGCCTCGGGCCTCGGCTTGGGGGGCCGGAGTGACCCCGGTAGGTTCCCCTGTGCCAGGCACTTTCTTGGAAGAGACGTCAGCTTGGAGACGTCTCTCTGAGCCGGGCCTCCGTGTACCAACCTCATACCTGGGTAGACTTAATCCCTGGGCTCCACGAAGCTGTCTACAGAGGGTGCACTCAGCAAAGGAAAGCCGCCTGCCGGGGGCTGGGGCGTCGGACATTAGCCAGCCGTTAGGCCGTCTCCACTTGGGGTCCCTCCGTTGTACTTAACGCCACTGACCTGTACAAACAATTACACGGGAGAGCGTATGTTACATATATTTCAGTATAATCTGAAAATCCAGTGAAGAAAGTTTCATGAGATGGCATACACGTAATTTAGAAACTCCACTGACTGACATGTCACAAGGACTCCCAGGAGTCTAGGAGAGAGTCGGCGAGAGGGGGAGCGAGCGTCTTCAGTCCCGCAAAGGTGTCTGCAGGAGCCCAGAGCCAGCCTCACCGGCAGTGGGGAGCGCCTGGAAACAAGGCAAGGACACCTGCTCCCGCCACTGGACGTCCGAGCCAGGGCAGGAAGGCAAGACAAATCAGAGGCACCCAGACTGGGAAGGAAGACATAAACTTAGCTGTGCTTGCGAGTGCTGCGAATGGTCTACACAGATTTCCAAGCCATCCATCGAGAAAGAAGGGGGCTTCCCTGGTGGTCCAGTGGGTGAGGACACCGCCTTGCAGTGCAAGGGGCGCCGGTTCGATCCCTGGCCTGGGAAGATCCCACGTGCCGAGGAGCGGCTGGACCGATGTGTCCAGTGACCGAGCCAGAGCTCTGGAGCGCATGCGCCCACAGCCGGTGCTCTGCGACAAGAGAGGCCACCGCGATGGGAGGCCCCCACGGGCCAAAGAGCAAAGACGGATGAGAGTGGACAGTGAAGGACCAGTGGAGGTGGCCCACCTGCCCCCCTCACTTCCCAACCCACCACCCACCAAAAAAATAAAAATAAAAAAAAGAAGGCAGCCTTGGGGTCTTAGAACTAATGTGTGAGCTCAGCAGGGCTGCGGGGATACACAACCGTATTGTTATTTAGTTGCTAAGTTGCGCTGGACTCTTTTGTGACCCCCTGGGCTGCAGCCCTCCCAGGCTCCTCTGTCCATGGAATCTCCCAGGCACAAACACTGGAGTGGGTTATCATTTTGTTCTCCAACAAGATTAACACTCCCAAGCCAATTTCATTTCTAAATTTTAGCCATGGATTAGAAACCTACACTAAAGGGACTTTCCTGGGGGTCCCGTGGTTAAGACTCCATGCTTCCCCTGCAGGAAGTGCGGGTCTGGTCCACGGTCGGGGAGCTAAGATCCCACACGCTGTGCAGCCAACAGAAAGGCCTTAATCAAGTATTTTCCAGAAAAAAAAAAAGCGAGGAAAGAAACCTAAATTAAAAGCACGCTGTCATTCCCCAGACCTACCGTGCCCTGGACGTCCGTTGGGGCCAACATTTCACAACTGTTATTCGCTGACATGGAGGCGGGACCAACCCTGGGAGACGGTTCCCTTATGTCCGCATTTTACATTTGAGGAAGAGGAGGCTCCGACCCGTGATGTGGCCTGCCTGAGCTCAAGACCGCGGATGAGGGTTCCAGATGAGAGCCCGCTGCCGCCGTAGCCTAGGGCCATGGCTTTCCATCCACTGGCAGTTTCCGCAGAGGTAAAATACCAGTAATAAAGCTCTCCCTCAGGGGCTGACGTGCTCACACCCGGCGCGGGGGCGTGCGCTGTGATGGTGCCCATTTCACAGATGAGGGGAGTGAGGCCCAGGGAGAGGCCCGCGGCTGCCTGGTTCCGGGCAAGAGCACACAGACCGCACTCGGGGAACACCCGCCTGGGGTAGGCGCTGAGTGCCAGCCGGCACCGCTGCCCGCTGAGTGCGCGTGGGCGCCGGTTCCGGAAGAGGGTCAGTGCCCGAGGCCTGGAGCCCGACGGCTGGCTGCCCGGGCTGGGCCCTTCCCAACCGTGGCCGCCGTGCCCAGCCGTGCGGCCGTTCAAGCAGGATGGGCAGGCTCCAAGGGACCGCTGGCTGCCCCGCCCAGGAGCCGCCACAGGGCGCGGGGCCGAGCCGGGCACAGTCCCCTCGCGGCTGCCCAGCCCTGCCCAGCTCAGCTGGCCACGCGGGGGCTGCTCAGTCTTGCCAAGGAGGCAGCCTGCACGCGTGCCTGTCGTGGATGGGGAAACGGAGGCCGGGGCCACGGGGCGGGCTCTCCGGGGCTTTCCGCAGCCTCCCCCGTCGGGCCGCCAGCAGGTGCTCCGCGCAGTGGGTGCAGGGCCGAGGGCCGATGCCAGGCAGGTGGCGCGGGCTCAGGGACCGCTGTGGGCAGCGCCATCCTTACCTGTATCCCCAGCAGCCCTGGCGAACTGAGGCCCCGGGAGAGCAAGTGCCCTCCCCAGGCGCACGCGGCCTCGGATGCGGATGCTCCGGCGGCTCAGGCGCGCACCGCGCTCGGCGGTGTCCGGACGCATGCGCAGAGCGCGGGTGACGCTAACCAAGGGGGCCCGCCGACACCGTCCGGGGGGTAGCATTCCGCGCTTCCGTTTCCGGGATCACGGGTTCAATCCCTAGTCGAGGAGCCAAGACCCCCAGACGTCACTCCAGTGGGGGTGGGGTGGGGGGAGAGAATAAAAAATAACTGGACTAAAATGATACACTACTGAAAAAAAACCAAAAAGACAAATGGTGAGGAACAGGCCCGTTTCTAAGGCATCTTTCTAAGCATGTTTTCCTTGTCTACAAAATGGGTACACTAACCGCGCCGGAGATGCGACTCCTGATGCTGCAAGGGAACGTTTGAAATGAGAACAAAGCACTGTATCTGTGATCATTTTAGGAACTTAAAAGTAACAGCCATAATATTAAAAGCGGGGCGGACGTCCCCAATGCATGTCGAGCTCAGGGTGCCCTAAGCGCTTCATCATACACACTTTTAGACCTCCCGGCCCCCTCTGGCCACCCAGCCCGGCCTGTGACACGCTTCAGCCCATCTGAGAGAAGACCGAGGCTCACGGCGGGCAAGCGACCTGCCTGGGGTCACACAGCGATCAGCTCGGCCTGGAGCGAGGCAGGTGGCGGGGCCCGGATGTCAGCCCCCTTGGTCCTCGACCTGAGACCGGAATGAACAGGGCTCCCGGAGTCCTGTCCCGCTGGGCCCGGCCGTGTGCTCCCCGCCCCCAGTCCAGGGCGGGGCGGCGTGGGGGCAGCAGAGGGGGCGGCGCCGCGCGCCCTCCATCTGGTTCTCGGGAGCCAATAACGCTGAGCTCAGCGTCTGTCTGCTTCACCAGGCTGCCAAGGAGCTTGATTATTTTTAGATAAGATGGAAGGGCGGGCGCCGGGGTGGGAGGGAGCCCCCAAGCTGGGGGAGGGAGGGGGACGTCACAGCTGCAGAAATAGGCCCCTCCGCCCCCTCTCCGGGGACCCTGGGTTGGCAACCCAGGACCACGGGCTGGGTCCCCGGGAATCTGAAGGCAGAGGCTGGGGGAGGGGGCCCGAGGGGTCAAGGCGCGTCGGTCTGGCCCTCGGTTTTCACATCTGTAAAACGGGCATGAGGCTCCCGTCTCATACCTGGAGGCGGGATTACACGCGTTGTCCTCATCTGACAGAAGAGGAAACCCGGGCTCGGAGAGCACATCCCACGGCCCGGCCAGCCTTGCACTCGCGTTCTCACTGTGACCCCGTGACCTCGTGACCTCAGACGGTCATGACCCTGTGGCAGCCGCCAGGGAGGGCCGTGCGGCAGCCCACCGGCTCCGTGGCGCCGGCCCCGCCCCTCGGGTGGAGGAGGACCGTCACCAGCGCCCCTCCCCTCTCTTTGCAGACGCGGAGCAGAGCGGCAGCCCCCGCGCAGGGATGGGCTCCGACCAGGAGGACAGCAAGCCCATCACCCTGGGTGAGTCTGGAGGGGCGCCCCCGGCCGTCTTTACTGGGGGGGTTCCACGTGGTCCTTTGTGAGCCACCAAATCCTTGGAGTGGGTGATATTGTTGTTCCCTTTTTTATTTTTTACTTTTGGCCTCTTTTTTTAAATTTATTTTCGTCCATCTTTATTCTTCGGCCCGTGTGGGCCTCCCATCGCAGCGGCCTCTCTTGTTGCCGAGCATCGGCTCTGCGCGGGTCCAGAGCGCTGGCTTGTCATTGGACACACCCGTCCAGCCGCTCCGTGGCACAGGGGATCTTCCCGGGCCAGGGATCGAACCGGTGCCCCTTGCACTGCAAGGTGGACTCTCTACCCACTGGACCACCAGGGAGGCCCTGTTGTTCTCTTCGGCTGAGGAGGAGACTGAGGCCCAGAGAGGCACACGGGCTTTCCAGGCAGCTGGGGCTAGAACCCAGGGCCCTGAGCTCCAGCGTCTGGGCCCTGAGGTGCCTCCCTGAGGTCTCACAGGGAGTTCCCTGGATGAGTCACGGCCTTCCACTCTGGTCACCTGGCTCCTGCCCCCCCAGTCTGTCCTCCCTGAAGTGGTCAGAGGGCTCTGTGGGGCATGTGAGTCTCGGGCTGCCCTTCCTCCACCCACAGCCCTCAAGGCACGAGCTCAGGCCCCTCCTGTAGAGGACGAAGCCCTGCACGACCCGCCCCATCTCCTCCCTCTGTGCCCCTTGCTCACGCTGTTCCAGCCACCGTGCCAGGCAGCAGCCCGCCCCAGGGCCTTGGCACAGGCTGCCCCCTCGGTCTGGACAGCGGCCTGCTCTCGGCCTCTCTCCAGATCCCCCCGGTCGCGGCTCAGAGGCCTCTCTCTCAGAGGGCTCTTGTCTGAGCTGCGCTCACGCCGCCTGGGCCGCTCAGCCTCAGCCCTCTGGTCTGCTTCCTGCAGAGGAAGTTAGTTATTGCGTATGTGTTTGCCTGGCTGCCGAGGGACTGCACGGGTGCTTGCGTCTCTCACCTGGTGGAACGTCTCCCCCTCAAGGGCAGACGTGTTGGTCTCGGTGGCTGCCCTGGCCTCGGGCCCTGGAAGAGGACACGGGTCGCAGCCTGGGCTCCAGGAGCAGTGGTGGGAAAGGAAAGGAGAGGAGGGAAGACGCAGCGAGCAGAGGGGAAGCTGGGGAGAGTGCGTCCGGGTCCAGGGAGGAGGGGAGGTGAAAAGGGCGAAAGGGAGAGGCCCGGGAGGGAGGGCGACCCTCGGAGGGTCCGCCCAGGCCTGTAGGGAGGCTCCCCCGGCGCAGCTCCTGGCCGTCGGTGACAATTTATTTTCGTCCATCTTTATTCTTGCCCGTGTGGGCCTCCCATCGCAGGCCTCTCTTGTTGCCGAGCATCGGCTCTGCGCGGGTCCAGAGCGCTGGCTTGTCATTGGACACCCCCGTCCAGCCGCTCCGTGGCACAGGGATCTTCCCGGGCCAGGATCGAACCGGTGCCTTGCACTGCAAGGTGGACTCTCTACCCACTGGACCACCAGGGAGGCCCTGTTGTTCTCTTCGGCTGAGGAGGAGACTGAGGCCCAGAGAGGCACACGGGCTTTCCAGGCAGCTGGGGCTAGAACCCAGGGCCCTGAGCTCCAGCGTCTGGGCCCTGAGGTGCCTCCCTGAGGTCTCACAGGGAGTTCCCTGGATGAGTCACGGCCTTCCACTCTGGTCACCTGGCTCCTGCCCCCCCAGTCTGTCCTCCCTGAAGTGGTCAGAGGGCTCTGTGGGGCATGTGAGTCTCGGGCTGCCCTTCCTCCACCCACAGCCCTCAAGGCACGAGCTCAGGCCCCTCCTGTAGAGGACGAAGCCCTGCACGACCCGCCCCATCTCCTCCCTCTGTGCCCCTTGCTCACGCTGTTCCAGCCACCGTGCCAGGCAGCAGCCCGCCCCAGGGCCTTGGCACAGGCTGCCCCCTCGGTCTGGACAGCGGCCTGCTCTCGGCCTCTCTCCAGATCCCCCCGGTCGCGGCTCAGAGGCCTCTCTCTCAGAGGGCTCTTGTCTGAGCTGCGCTCACGCCGCCTGGGCCGCTCAGCCTCAGCCCTCTGGTCTGCTTCCTGCAGAGGAAGTTAGTTATTGCGTATGTGTTTGCCTGGCTGCCGAGGGACTGCACGGGTGCTTGCGTCTCTCACCTGGTGGAACGTCTCCCCCTCAAGGGCAGACGTGTTGGTCTCGGTGGCTGCCCTGGCCTCGGGCCCTGGAAGAGGACACGGGTCGCAGCCTGGGCTCCAGGAGCAGTGGTGGGAAAGGAAAGGAGAGGAGGGAAGACGCAGCGAGCAGAGGGGAAGCTGGGGAGAGTGCGTCCGGGTCCAGGGAGGAGGGGAGGTGAAAAGGGCGAAAGGGAGAGGCCCGGGAGGGAGGGCGACCCTCGGAGGGTCCGCCCAGGCCTGTAGGGAGGCTCGGCGGCCCCGGGCCGCAGCTCCCTGGCCGTCGGTGACCCCAGTCCTCCCTGGCCCCCTGGGGTCCCCGCCTGCCTCCCTCCAAGCCAGATGTTCGGCGGTCCACGGGGAGGTCCAGCGCCTGGCGGAGGAAGTCGCTTCCTCCCCGCCCGCCAGGGAGTCCCCTGGAGCCGGAGCCGGGCCGCTGCACAAACAGGAAACCCCGGCGCGGGAGGGCGGAGGGGCGCACGGACAGCAGCCGGCCAGCTGGCTCAGCAGGAAGTGGCCATGGCCACTTCCCCTGGACCCCGGGAGCCCCCGCCCTGTCCGCTCGGGAATGTGCTGGTCTCCGCCGTGGGCCTGGGCCGGCCGTCCGCGCAATTGATGGTGAGCTGCCGAGCTCCTCCACGGCGAGGGGCCGCGCTGCCCCCGGGCGCCTGGACGAGGACGGCTCCCGCCCCGGAGAGCCGCCGCCGCTCTCCGCTGACCTCTCGCCCCGCTCCTTCAACTCCAGCCTCCCTGCCGGCCTCCGAGTCACCAAGCGGGTCCCAGCCCAGGGCCGTGAACTTCCCTGAGGGCCCCGCGGTCCGCGCCTCCACGGTGGGGCGCGGGTTCGATCCCTGGTCGGGGAGGATCCACGTCGGGCCTGGTGCAGCCGAAGGGAAAAAAAACCCAACAGCCCCAGGGCCTGTTCCAAGCCCTTGGCACAAGCCACTCCCGCTGCCAGGAACACTGTAGCCCACAGGCAGGTGGCGAGGCGTCTAAGATCTTCCTGAGGGGGGCCGCCGGCTCGCTGTGCCCGGGGCCGTCTGGGCCCTGCCCAGAGTGAACTCCCCTGTTCCTCTTCTGGCTCCTACCCTGAGCTCCTGGGGGGACGCCTCCCTCCCGGGAAGCCCTCTGTAAAACAGGCTCCCTGCTGCCTGTCTCTCCACCCCCGACACACCTCACGTTTGACGCCAGGCTCTCTAAAAACGTTTTTAAAAAACGTGTGGTCCAAAGCACACAGCATGTATTGTTTTAGCTGTATTAAAATGTACCACGCGGTGGAATGAAGCCCGTTCACAGAGCTGTGGACACATCGCCTCGAGTTCCAGGACATTCCCGCCACCCCCTTCCTCAGGAGGCCACTGGCCCACTCTCGTCTGTGGACTGGCCGGGTCTGGACGTGCCCATCCGCGGAGTCCCACCGAGCGCCGTGCCCTCAGGCTCTGTCCAGTGGGCCCCGGCTGCCCTCCTCTTCAGGCTGCGGGCTCGCGGAGGGCGTGCTGCCCTGTGGCTGCCGTGGATTGTCTGTTTCAGCTGCTAGAGGTCACGGTCAGGCTCACAGACGGGCGCTTTAACGTCCTGCTCTTCTCCCCGGCGCGGGAGGGCGGAGGGGCGCACGGACAGCAGCCGGCCAGCTGGAGCGGGTGGCCATGGCCACTTCCCTGACCCCGGGAGCCCCCGCCCTGTCCGCTCGGGAATGTGCTGGTCTCCGCCGTGGGCCTGGGCCGGCCGTCCGCGCAATTGATGGTGAGCTGCCGAGCTCCTCCACGGCGAGGGGCCGCGCTGCCCCCGGGCGCCTGGACGAGGACGGCTCCCGCCCCGGAGAGCCGCCGCCGCTCTCCGCTGACCTCTCGCCCCGCTCCTTCAACTCCAGCCTCCCTGCCGGCCTCCGAGTCACCAAGCGGGTCCCAGCCCAGGGCCGTGAACTTCCCTGAGGGCCCCGCGGTCCGCGCCTCCACGGTGGGGCGCGGGTTCGATCCCTGGTCGGGGAGGATCCACGTCGGGCCTGGTGCAGCCGAAGGGAAAAAAAACCCAACAGCCCCAGGGCCTGTTCCAAGCCCTTGGCACAAGCCACTCCCGCTGCCAGGAACACTGTAGCCCACAGGCAGGTGGCGAGGCGTCTAAGATCTTCCTGAGGGGGGCCGCCGGCTCGCTGTGCCCGGGGCCGTCTGGGCCCTGCCCAGAGTGAACTCCCCTGTTCCTCTTCTGGCTCCTACCCTGAGCTCCTGGGGGGACGCCTCCCTCCCGGGAAGCCCTCTGTAAAACAGGCTCCCTGCTGCCTGTCTCTCCACCCCCGACACACCTCACGTTTGACGCCAGGCTCTCTAAAAACGTTTTTAAAAAACGTGTGGTCCAAAGCACACAGCATGTATTGTTTTAGCTGTATTAAAATGTACCACGCGGTGGAATGAAGCCCGTTCACAGAGCTGTGGACACATCGCCTCGAGTTCCAGGACATTCCCGCCACCCCCTTCCTCAGGAGGCCACTGGCCCACTCTCGTCTGTGGACTGGCCGGGTCTGGACGTGCCCATCCGCGGAGTCCCACCGAGCGCCGTGCCCTCAGGCTCTGTCCAGTGGCGAGCGCCCGGGCTGCCCTCCTCTTCAGGCTGCGGGGGCTCCCGCGCGGGGAGGGGCCGCGTGCTGCCTGTCTGTGTCGCTGAGGGGCACGTGGATTGTCTGTTTCAGCTGCTAGAGGTCACGGTGGCACGAGCGTTCACAGACGGGCGTCTTTAACGTCCTGCTCTTCTGGGGCGCCGTCCGCCCACCCTGGACTGAGGGCCAGCGGCTCCCGGGCGTCTTGTTCCCCGCGGGGTCCCCCCAGTGCCCAGCTTGGGGGGCGGACACAGGAGGTGCCTGGCACACACCTGCTGAGGATCCTGCCTGTGCGGGGCTCTGGGCAGGATGAGCCTGCGCCCCACTGTCCGAGGAGGGTCGGGGCTCCCGCCCTCGGGGCCAGCCTCACTTTCCAAATGCATGCGATGGGTCTCAACGCGGAGCGGAGAGCCCCTCTTCCTTTGACACGAGGCAGGCGTGGGTCTGGACATGGGCGGGTTTAAGTCCTGCCTGTGGACCCTCCACTCAGCCCGGGGTGCTGAGCCCCTGTCGTCTGCCAGGCCCTGGTCCGGGGACACCACGGAGCTCCCGGCCTGGAGGCACGAGGCTGAGAGCCTGCGTCGTGGCACGGGGCGGTGACCGAGGCTAAAGGACCGAGCTGGTCCCTCCTGGTCATAGCATCGCTGTCTCATAGTTCACCCAGGGTGACAGGGCATACTGTCCCCACTTTTTTTTTGGCCACTTCTATTAGTTTTTCATTTCTTTCCATCTTTGTTCTTTGGCCTGTGTGGGCCTCCGATCGCAGTGGCCTCTGTTGTCGCAGAGCACCGGCTCTGGGCGCATGCGCTCCAGAGCTCCGGCTTGGTGGTTGGATACACCGGTCCAGCCGCTCAGTGGCACGTGGGATCTTCCCAGGCCAGGGATCGAACCGGCGCCCCTTGCACTGCAAGGCGGTGTCCTTACCCACTGGACCGCCAGGGAAGCCCTGGCCCCCACTTCTGAGACCGGGGAGGTAACGCGCCTGGCCTGGGATCTCGGCGGGCGCCCTGGCTGAGGTGTGGGCCCAGGTCCGGCTTCCGCTCGTGCGCGCAGCGGCCGCGGGGCGGGGCGCCCGGAGGAAGGCTGGGGGGCTGCACCGAGGACGGAGCCACGACTCAGGGACGAAGACCCGCTCCAGCTGAGGCCGGGCGGAGGGGCCGAGCAGGCGTCCACCCACCGGGTCGCGGGCAGGAGCCGGAGCCGGGCAGGGGTTTCAGCTGCTAGAGGTCACGGTGGCACGAGCGTCACAGACGGGCGCTTTAACGTCCTGCTCTTCTGGGCGCCGTCCGCCCACCCTGGACTGAGGGCCAGCGGCTCCCGGCGTCTTGTTCCCCGCGGGGTCCCCCCAGTGCCCAGCTTGGGGGGCGGACACAGGAGGTGCCTGGCACACACCTGCTGAGGATCCTGCCTGTGCGGGGCTCTGGGCAGGATGAGCCTGCGCCCCACTGTCCGAGGAGGGTCGGGGCTCCCGCCCTCGGGGCCAGCCTCACTTTCCAAATGCATGCGATGGGTCTCAACGCGGAGCGGAGAGCCCCTCTTCCTTTGACACGAGGCAGGCGTGGGTCTGGACATGGGCGGGTTTAAGTCCTGCCTGTGGACCCTCCACTCAGCCCGGGGTGCTGAGCCCCTGTCGTCTGCCAGGCCCTGGTCCGGGGACACCACGGAGCTCCCGGCCTGGAGGCACGAGGCTGAGAGCCTGCGTCGTGGCACGGGGCGGTGACCGAGGCTAAAGGACCGAGCTGGTCCCTCCTGGTCATAGCATCGCTGTCTCATAGTTCACCCAGGGTGACAGGGCATACTGTCCCCACTTTTTTTTTGGCCACTTCTATTAGTTTTTCATTTCTTTCCATCTTTGTTCTTTGGCCTGTGTGGGCCTCCGATCGCAGTGGCCTCTGTTGTCGCAGAGCACCGGCTCTGGGCGCATGCGCTCCAGAGCTCCGGCTTGGTGGTTGGATACACCGGTCCAGCCGCTCAGTGGCACGTGGGATCTTCCCAGGCCAGGGATCGAACCGGCGCCCCTTGCACTGCAAGGCGGTGTCCTTACCCACTGGACCGCCAGGGAAGCCCTGGCCCCCACTTCTGAGACCGGGGAGGTAACGCGCCTGGCCTGGGATCTCGGCGGGCGCCCTGGCTGAGGTGTGGGCCCAGGTCCGGCTTCCGCTCGTGCGCGCAGCGGCCGCGGGGCGGGGCGCCCGGAGGAAGGCTGGGGGGCTGCACCGAGGACGGAGCCACGACTCAGGGACGAAGACCCGCTCCAGCTGAGGCCGGGCGGAGGGGCCGAGCAGGCGTCCACCCACCGGGGTCGCGGGGCAGGAGCCGGAAGGGCGCCGGGCTAGGCGGGATCCAGCCCCGGAGCCCGGGAGCCCCAGGGGTGGGCGGGGCGCCCGCGGACCTCCGTGCTCGCTGTCTTCCAGACACCACCGACTTCCAGGAGAGCTTCGTCACCTCCGGCGTGTTCAGCGTCACCGAGCTCATCCAGGTGTCGCGGAGTAAGTGCCCCGTGCACCCTGCGCGGGACCCGCGGGGCGGGGCGGGGCGGCTGCTGGAATGGAGAGGTGGCGCTGGGATGGGGGGTCCCCGGGAAAAGGGGCTCCGGGAGGGAGAAAGAAGGCGTGCTCGCCAGCCTCCCCGGTTCCCGAGCCAGGGATCCTAGGAAGGGCCGTCCAGGGCCCTTTCCAGAGTCCAGGGTCAGGACGGCACGGACTTCCCCAGACGGCTCCAGATGCTGCGGGGAGGGGCTCTGGATCCTTCCGCCCCAGCATCCCCCTCTGGGGGCCTCTCTCGCCCCCCAGGAGGAGGAGACCTAGCGGGCCCTGCCCCCTCCTGCCTCCTGGCCTTCCGCCTGACCTATGACCTGCTGGGCACCCACCCATCCCCAGAGGCCCCCTCTCATCCACGCCCGGGGAGCTCCGGGACCACCCCGCCTCCACCCTGAGCACCCCCTCCCCGTTAGACCCGCAGAGCCTGGCCTCCAGCTGGGCCACAGCTCTGCCTCACAGAGCGGCCTTGGGTGTCTCAGCGGCCTTGTTCTTCTGATCCACAGAATTAAGGCCAGTTTCGGCCAAACTGGGGGTCACGCCAGTTTGGGAAGGGGCTCCCTGTCCTGGTCCGGCCCCAGAGGGTTCTCCGCCCCGCTCCGGGGCAGGTGGCAGCCCTGGACCTCGTTCCCTCCCTCACCCTCCTCTCTGTCGCCCTGCAGCACCTGTGGTGACGGGAACAGGACCCAACTTCTCCCTGGGGGAGCTGCAGGGGCACCTGGCCTACGACCTGAACCCCGCCAGCACCGGCATGAGGAGAACGCTACCCAGCACGTCCTCAAGCGGGTACCACCCTAGGGTCCCACCTCGGGGCGTCTGAACAACCCCACCCATCTCCATCCGGCCGCAGCTGGTTCTTTCGTCTCCCGGTTTTTACGTTCCACCTAGGAAACGCTTATTCATCCTACAAAGCCCAACCCCAAAGTGACTCTTTCCCTGGCCCTGACACCCCACACGGGGCTCCCACTGCCTGGAGTCCTTCAGGCCCAGCCCTGGGGGGACGCTGGTTCTTGCTGAGATACGCAGTGTGATCGTGAACCGGTCGCATGACGTTTGCCTCAGTTTCCTCATCTGTAAAATGGGAGCCTATCTTATCAGGCCATTCTGGGGATTATAAGCAGCTCAAGAAATCAGCCAGGTCTTCAGGGCTTTCGCCTCCCCTCTGCTAGCTTTCCAGCTTGGACTTCAGCTGAGTCCCTCCCTGGCTCTGGTCCCAGGTGTCCCATCCAAGTAACGGGCAGGTTGTCACAGGTGTTATCTGAGAGCCAGCTGGAAGTCGGCGGCTCGCGTGAGGTCTCGCGATAGCATCCTGCTTCCCCCCGCCCCCCCAGCCGGAAGTAGCGACGCCGGCCGTGCCCCCGCGTCTCCGTGGTAACCGGCCTGTTGGCTTCCTCTCTCGCCCGTTAGGAGCAAGCGGCACAAATCCGGCTCGATGGAGGAAGACGTGGACACGAGCCCCGGCGGCGATTACTACACCTCGCCCAGTTCTCCCACGAGTAGCAGCCGCAACTGGACGGAGGACATGGAAGGAGGTGGGGCTGGCGGCGGGGGCTGCGCGGCTTTCCGGTCGGGGTTACGGAGGTCGGGACTACGGGTCCCGGCAGGCTCTGCGCGGGCGCCAGGGAGCCGGGGCTCGGCCTGGAGCCGCGAGGCCTCCTGGGGATTGTAGTCGCGCGGGCCGCGCGCGGCTGGAAGTAAGCTCCGGCTTTGCCTTCCCGGAGCTCTGTGGTTCCGCTGCGGCGGGCTTTCCTGCCGTCTGCCCGCTAACGGCCCGTCCCTGGGGATCGCGCCCGGTAGAATGGACTCCGGAGAGACGCGATCAGCAGGGTGCTTGTCCTTGGGGTCTGCTATCGACCCTCCAGTATAGGATCCCCGCTAGAATGCCCCATACGTAGGTTCCCTTCTCCCTGGGGTCCTTCCTGGAGGGTTGGGTTTGGTTTTGTTTTAAATAAGATTCCCACCTCCGCGGGATCCTGCCGCGGGAGGGTCCGGTGCCATAGGAGCCCCGCCTCTTCTCTTGGAGCATTCTTTTCCAGCAGGCTTTCTTGCTGCTTCTGTCTTAGGGAGGCCTCTCCAGCGTGTCCTCTCGTGGGCGCGCCGCCCTGGCGAGTCCCCTGCTCCGGGAGAGGCTCTTTTCTGTGGAGCTCGGATCCTTTGTTTACTTGCCGCCTCCCCAGAGGCTTCCCTCCTTTGGCGGTTTCATCTCCAACGTCCTTGACATCTAAAGAATCCTCTTATGGGAATTCCCTGCCGAGCCAGTGGTTTAGGACTTGGCGCTTTCACTGCAGAGAGCCCGGGCAGGATCCCTGGTGGAGAATCCCACAAACCGCGGGGCGCAGCCGGGAAAAAATAGAGAGAGACCCTTTCACCTTAAGATTCCGCTCCCTTGCGGGCCAGCTAGCCTCTCTTGCTAGCCTTAAAGGACGTGGTTTGGAGAGTCGCCTATGGGAAGGATGTCCCGGGCATTCCTCGGATTCCTGTGGGGGGAGGTCTTTGCCCCCCAATTTTAGAAGCCTGGCTCTACTCGATCCCTTATCCAGGACTCACCCCATCATATGGGCTAGTGACTATGAACGTGGACACTGGAATTCCCCAGCTCTTAACAGCTTCCTGGTGATGCCACTTCTCTGTGCCTCAGTTTCTTCATCTGTAAAATGGGGCTGTTCCTGCCTTCAGTACCCACTCCACAGGGTTGTGGTGGGGATTAAGTGAGTTAGTAACACCTGATGTCCTGGCACATAAGGGCCCAATATAACTTAGGACTTACTTTCTCCCCTCCTCCTCCTCCCTTTTCCCTCTTCCTTACTCATGAAGAGCCTGATTTCTTCATAAAGACCTGTCTATGCAAAGTGGCATAAATATAGGATTCTTGAAAAGAATGATAACATTACAATGAAAAGGGCAGGTCCACTACAGTGGAAAAGACTCTAATAGATAGACATATATATATACACACACACACACACACATATATGAAATTGAGTTATTTTACTGTACACCTGGATCATTGTACATAAACTGTTCTTCAGTAAAAAGAAAGAAAAGAAGGGAGGAAGGAAAAGAAGGCAGGTTCAGGCATCAGAGGGACCGGGGTTCAAATCCCAGCTCTGCCTGTTGCTCACTGTGTTCCCTCAGGCAGGTGACTTAACATCTCTGAGCCTCAGCGGCGTCCTCTCTGAAGCAGGAAGGGGAGGACGGGTGCTCTTTTGGAGAGCTGGAAGGAGAACGTGGCGGACGGTGAATAAAGCAACGGACTGCCGGGTGGTCAGGGGCCAGAAAACGGGAGAGTTTCTTCGTGTTCATGGCCTTCCACAGGTCCCCTCTCTCTGAATTGGTCTCTGACACAGCTCGCGGTGGCACTGGAGGTCCCAGCGTCCTCCCGCTTCCTCGGGGCTCCCAGGCAGATGCCGATGCCGGTGGCTCCTCCCCGTTGGGCTCTGATTCACGGGTCAGAGGGTCTCTAGGGCTTGTCTCTGTGGGTTTCCTCTCTCTCTCAGGTTTGTCTCTATGAAGACCCGTATGCAGTAAGCGTTAAGTCTGACTGTGGATAACAGGACACTCAAAAAGGGAAATGGATTTCTCTCTTAAATAGATGTCCAGCCATCAGCAGCCCGGGCAAGCGTGACGTCAGCGTTTTAGTCAGCTGCATTATGCAACCCTGATACAGTTTTCATCGCCACCTCGTAGCCCAGAGTTGCTGCTGGAGCTCCAGCCATCATATCATGTTTTTTAATATTTTATTTATTTATGGCATTTCTGAGTTTCACTGCTGCTGTAGGCTCTTCTCTCGTTGCAGGGAGTGGGGGCTCCTCTCTAGTGGAGGTGAGCAGGCTTCTTGTTGCTGTGACTTCTCTTGCTGTGGAGCTCGGGCTCTGGGCTCACACGGGCTCAGTAGTTGCAGCTCCGAGGCTCCATAGTTGCGGCTCCGAGGCTCTAGAGCACAGGCTCCATCGCTGTGGCTCATGGGCTTCGCTGCTCTGCAGCCTGTGGGATCTTCCCGGATCCGGGATTGAACCCGTGTCTCCTGCGTTGGCAGGCAAGCTCTTCACCACTGAGCTACCAGGGAAGCCCTGTCCTTCTTAAGTAATTCTCAGAAGACTCACTTATTTTTTCCCCCCTTGAGCCCCAGCCTAGGCAAAATGCTTCAGGCATCAGAGGGACCGGGGTTCAAATCCCAGCTCTGCCTGTTGCTCACTGTGTTCCCTCAGGCAGGTGACTTAACATCTCTGAGCCTCAGCGGCTCCTCTCTGAAGCAGGAAGGGGAGGACGGGTGCTCTTTTGGAGAGCTGGAAGGAGAACGTGGCGGACGGTGAATAAAGCAACGGACTGCCGGGTGGTCAGGGGCCAGAAAACGGGAGAGTTTCTTCGTGTTCATGGCCTTCCACAGGTCCCCTCTCTCTGAATTGGTCTCTGACACAGCTCGCGGTGGCACTGGAGGTCCCAGCGTCCTCCCGCTTCCTCGGGGCTCCCAGGCAGATGCCGATGCCGGTGGCTCCTCCCCGTTGGGCTCTGATTCACGGGTCAGAGGGTCTCTAGGGCTTGTCTCTGTGGGTTTCCTCTCTCTCTCAGGTTTGTCTCTATGAAGACCCGTATGCAGTAAGCGTTAAGTCTGACTGTGGATAACAGGACACTCAAAAGGAAGTGGATTTCTCTCTTAAATAGATGTCCAGCCATCAGCAGCCCGGGCAAGCGTGACGTCAGCGTTTTAGTCAGCTGCATTATGCAACCCTGATACAGTTTTCATCGCCACCTCGTAGCCCAGAGTTGCTGCTGGAGCTCCAGCCATCATATCATGTTTTTTAATATTTTATTTATTTATGGCATTTCTGAGTTTCACTGCTGCTGTAGGCTCTTCTCTCGTTGCAGGGAGTGGGGGCTCCTCTCTAGTGGAGGTGAGCAGGCTTCTTGTTGCTGTGACTTCTCTTGCTGTGGAGCTCGGGCTCTGGGCTCACACGGGCTCAGTAGTTGCAGCTCCGAGGCTCCATAGTTGCGGCTCCGAGGCTCTAGAGCACAGGCTCCATCGCTGTGGCTCATGGGCTTCGCTGCTCTGCAGCCTGTGGGATCTTCCCGGATCCGGGATTGAACCCGTGTCTCCTGCGTTGGCAGGCAAGCTCTTCACCACTGAGCTACCAGGGAAGCCCTGTCCTTCTTAAGTAATTCTCAGAAGACTCACTTACCTCTTCTGCCTGTCTCTCCACCCCTGAGTGAGTCCTCAGGCCGTAGTCTGCTGCAAGGGATGCTGGCTAATATAGTTTTACTTGGGGCAATTGTGTGTCCATCTCAAATTCAAGGATTCTGTTACTAAGAAAGAAAGATAAAGTAGATACCGGGAGACAGTTAACTTCTGCCCCTGTGGTTTCCTGACTGGGAACTCCAAAGCACTTCCCGGTAGCTCTGTGGCTGAAGCCGTGGTCGGCCTGCGGAGGGCCTCCTGCTTACAGAGCTGAGAGACGCCCACGCTGGGGTGGCCATAGCAGCCCCACGAGGAACAAGTATAGCCTTCAGTCTATGGACTAGAAAAAGAGAAAGGCTGGAAATAAGGAACCCAGCTTTCAATACAGGATGCTCAAAAAAAAAAAAAAAGGAAAACAACCTTTTAAAAGGAAGGAAACACTAGAGAGAGCCCCTGGGGCTGGGCTGCGCCTTCCTGCCCTGAGGATGAAGGGGCAGTGCCAGGAGACAAGAAGGAAGCTCCGGGCGTGTGACCGGGAGTCATGGGGCCAGGGGGGGCGCCGGAGGGTGCCCCTCCCCGTGGACGCCCCCGGCCGTCTCAGGTGACAGCCTGCTTGCCTCGTCAGACCCCCAGGGTGTGCCCGTCCCTGCCTGCCCGGTGCCCACAGCCAGGAGGCAGCTGGGCTCTGTCGTCTCCTCCCCTCCCCCTCCCTCTCCTTCCCTTCCTCCGCGGCCTCCGCCTCTCTCCTCCCCCTGACTTCCTCCAGCTTCCTGTCTAGACAGCCCCCAATTAGCTGTTCATTAAGGGGGTTAAGCTGATTAGAGCAGGCTCTGCCTTCCTCGGCTGTGGTCTCCGTGGACAGTGGGCAGGGCTCGGCTCACCCCCAAACTGCAGCCTCCCCCGCTGGTGCCTGAGCAGGGTGGGGGAGGTTCCTGCCAGCCCCTGCGCGGCGAGACCCCCGCAGCCGTGACACTCAGGCCCCAAACACCAGCTCCCAGGCCTTGACTTCTCCGTGCCGGGCCCGGAGGGTCCAGGACGCCCGTTTTCCACCTGCCGCCACTTCCAGTGGGCATCCCGCAGCCAGCGCCTCCTGAGCGCCCGCGGCTGCCCCAGACCCGCGCGCCGCCGGCCGCCCGTCGCCTCGGCTCGCGCTCCGCCCGCCCTTGCTGGGCCCTGGAGCCCGTAGCCTGCAGGGTCCCTCCTCCCGGAGGCTGCGTGGCAGGGGCTAGCTGGTCGAGCAGAGGGGTCTCCTGGGTTGGAACAGGCCGACACAGGTGAAGAGTGTGCGCTTACGCGGGGGACAGACAGGCGCCCGAGCCAGCGAGGGGAGGGCCGCTGAGCGGGGCGGCACCTGCTGGCGGCTCCCGCGAGGTCTGTATCCTCCCGCGGGGCAGAGCGATGCTGGAGCCCGACGCAGGCCTGAGAGTGTCGAGCGGAAAGATGAGGGCGCGCCTGCTGCGGGGAGAGACGCCTTCGCGAGGCAGGGCTGTGCCCGGTGGGCAGACGTGTGGTCGAGGGGGTCCCGCTGTCCGCGCGCGGCGCCCCTGCGCCGCCGGCTCCGCTCCGGCAGCTCCCGCAGGGCCCGCGGAGGCGCGGCTGGGCTGGGGCCGCGCAGCGCTGTTTCCGTCCAGGACAGGCTGTTCCCGGTGATGCCTCCTCGGTGAGCGTCTGACATCCCTAACCGCGTTCTCGCCGCAGCCCCGCCAAGCCCGCGCGCCGGCCTGGGTCCCGCCCGTCCCTCTTGTCTTTGGGAAAGCCCAGACCCGTTCCCAAGGCCCTGGTCCCTCTGAACCGCCCGCCGCCTCCTAGGACATGCCACCGCTCGCCGCCCCCCACCCCGCCCTCGTCCAGCTAGGCGCACCCAGCGGAGCGCACCCAGCGCCTGCAGGGGCAGTCGCCTTCCTAACGGCCCGCGCGGCGACTGGCCCGAGTGACCGCCCCCGGCCTGGCGCTCGGCTCTGGCTCATCCCCAGCCAGGCTGGCGCCCGGAGCAGAAGCGCCGTCTGTGGACAGATCGTGGAGGCGCGGCCTGGGGGCGGGGGGTGCACCTCCGTGTCCCAGGTGGGACAGCGCTGGGGACGCCCGCAGACGCCAGCTCACAGGACCGTGCGCAGGAGGTCCCAGAAACAGGGCCCCCTTCGCCCTTCACTCACTGAGGCTGCGCGGGGCGCCATCTGGGCGCCCCAGGGCGGCCAGGTCTGCAGAGCGGGGGCAGCCGGTGAGTCCAGCCAGCGTGCCGGGCCCTGGACTTGTGGTTTCTCGTGTAACAGTCACGCGGAGCCCACAGGGAGGGTTCTGCCCCCGCTCAGAGCCCCTGGGGCTTTGGACCCGCCCCTCTGCCCACCTGCGCCAACGCCGCTCCCGGGCTCTGAGCGGACCCAGGTCTGGAAGCAGAGGCCAGGCGCCGGGCTTAGTCCTCAGGGCCCCGTGGCTTCAGGCCCCGCCCCACACGCCCCCGGACCGTGTGACCCCGGGCGGCCCCCTTCCCAGCTCTGAGCCTCGGGGCCCCTCCCTGCCGCGGGCTCCCAGCCTCTGGCCCCCAGGCGGCTGGGAGGGTGGGGGGGGGGCGGGAGGTCCGGGGTCCTGGGAGCCGAGCCCCCCTGCCGGCAGCCCACGAGCACCTGGCCCTCCACAGGCATCTCCTCTCCCGTGAAGAAGACCGAGATGGACAAGTCTCCTTTCAACAGCCCGTCGCCCCAGGACTCGCCGCGCCTCTCCAGCTTCACCCAGCACCACCGGCCGGTCATCGCCGTGCACAGCGGTGAGTGCGGCGGGCCGGGCGCGGGGGGCAGCAGGCGCTCTCAGGGGCCCCTTGCAGCCAGGGAGGTCCCACTGCTGGTCTGACCACGAGTCCTCGTGCTGTAGCCTCCCGCCCAGGCAAGAAGGCCCCCGGTGCTGTGGCAGGGAGTGCCCGGGCCTGACTCTTGGAGGGGCCGCCCAGGGCTCCCCTCTCAGCCTCTTCCGCATATGCCGTCCGCCAGCAACCCACGGGGAGACCCCGGGGTCAGATGCCGTGGAGAGAGGCAGCGCTTCCGTGGCGGTCCGGTGGGTGAGACACCACGCGCCCGTGGCCGGGGGCAGGCGTTTGATTCGTGATTGGGGAAGTAAGATTCCATGTGCTGCTTGGCACAGCAAAATAGATTAAAAATTTTGTTCAAATTGAAGAAAAAGAAGAAGGCTGTGCACAGGCCGCATAGGAGTTCAGGCAGCTGCCAGACTCCAGCCGCCCCGGGGCGTGCGCTGGGGCAGTCACGTGTCCATCAGGGCCACGCACCCTCCCGAGGCTGGCCGTGGCACGTAGCGAATTAAACCAGAGTGGGCTCAGTAAGAGCCTGAACGGCGCCCGTGGCCCCTGGGTTGTGATGGGAACTGTTTAGCGCCACACGCGGGCAGGCACACGTGCAGGACGAAGGCAGGAGTCAAGGTAGACCAGGAGCCAGCGCAGCGGGCCCTCCCCCACCCCGACTCCCGCCTGTGCTGTTTTTAGCTGTGGGGGTGGGGGGCACTTCTATTGGTCTTTCATTTGTCTGTTTTCATCCATCTTTGTTCTCTGGCCCGTGTGGGCCTCCCATTGCGGTGGCCTCTGTTGTCACAGAGCACCGGCTCTGGGCGCATGCGCTCCAGAGCTCCAGCTCAGTAGTTGGACACATCGGTCCGGCCACTCCGTGGCATGTGGGATCTTCCCAGGCCAGGGATTGAACCGGCGCCCCTTGCAGTGCAAGGCGGTGTCCTTACCCACTGGACCACCAGGGGAGGCCCCCCCACTGTTCCTTATGAATAAGGTTTTATTAGCACAGGGCCACACCCATCCATTTTCACACCATCGGTGGCAGCCCTAGCCCGTCGCCCCAGGAGGAGCTTCACCCAGCACCACCGCCGGTCATCGCGTGCACAGCGGTGAGTGCGGCGGGGGGGCAGCAGGCGCCAGGGGCCTTGCAGCCAGGGAGGTCCCACTGCTGGTCTGACCACGAGTCCTCGTGCTGTAGCCTCCCGCCCAGGCAAGAAGGCCCCCGGTGCTGTGGCAGGGAGTGCCCGGGCCTGACTCTTGGAGGGGCCGCCCAGGGCTCCCCTCTCAGCCTCTTCCGCATATGCCGTCCGCCAGCGACCCACGGGGAGACCCCGGGGTCAGATGCCGTGGAGAGGGGCAGCGCTTCCGTGGCGGTCCGGTGGGTGAGACACCACGCGCCCGTGGCCGGGGGCAGGCGTTTGATTCGTGATTGGGGAAGTAAGATTCCATGTGCTGCTTGGCACAGCAAAATAGATTAAAAATTTTGTTCAAATTGAAGAAAAAGAAGAAGGCTGTGCACAGGCCGCATAGGAGTTCAGGCAGCTGCCAGACTCCAGCCGCCCCGGGGCGTGCGCTGGGGCAGTCACGTGTCCATCAGGGCCACGCACCCTCCCGAGGCTGGCCGTGGCACGTAGCGAATTAAACCAGAGTGGGCTCAGTAAGAGCCTGAACGGCGCCCGTGGCCCCTGGGTTGTGATGGGAACTGTTTAGCGCCACACGCGGGCAGGCACACGTGCAGGACGAAGGCAGGAGTCAAGGTAGACCAGGAGCCAGCGCAGCGGGCCCTCCCCCACCCCGACTCCCGCCTGTGCTGTTTTTAGCTGTGGGGGTGGGGGGCACTTCTATTGGTCTTTCATTTGTCTGTTTTCATCCATCTTTGTTCTCTGGCCCGTGTGGGCCTCCCATTGCGGTGGCCTCTGTTGTCACAGAGCACCGGCTCTGGGCGCATGCGCTCCAGAGCTCCAGCTCAGTAGTTGGACACATCGGTCCGGCCACTCCGTGGCATGTGGGATCTTCCCAGGCCAGGGATTGAACCGGCGCCCCTTGCAGTGCAAGGCGGTGTCCTTACCCACTGGACCACCAGGGGAGGCCCCCCCACTGTTCCTTATGAATAAGGTTTTATTAGCACAGGGCCACACCCATCCATTTTCACACCATCGGTGGCAGCCCTCAGGCAGCAAGGGCAGAGTGGAGTAGCCCCGTCAGAGACCCTCCGGCCCGGAGAGCCAAACATTAGCAGCCTGGCCAGAGAGAGAGAGTGAAGGACAGTGACCTCAAGTGGACACAGGGCTCCTTTTGTGGGGAAGGAAGATGTTCTGAAATTAAACGTGGACGTACTAGGGCCTTCCCGGCGGTCCGGTGGGTAAGACTCTGCGTTTCCAGGGCAGGGTGTGCAGGCTCGGTCCCTCGTCAGGGAACTACGGTCCCACCTGGTGTAGCCAAATAAATACAGACAGACATAAGCAAAAACCAAAAAGGTGGGTATGCTGGAAGTCACTGCATTGGGAAACAGCAAATAGCACAGTGGACTATTACTGAGCAACGAAAAGGGGAGCCCTGACCTCACTTCTGCGTGGAGGGCCCCGAGGACACGGTGCCCCCGAGAGACGCCGGCCCAGGAGGCCACGCAGGCGGCTCCCGGACGGGGAACAGTCAGGACAGGCCGGTCCACGGACACGAGAGCAGGCTCTGGTTGTCGGGCGGGAGGGACTGGGGAGGAGGAGGACCGATGCTGGTGGAGACGCGGTTTCCTCCTGGGGGTGAGAATGTGCTGGAAGGGACTGTGGGCCGCACAGCTCCGGGCATGTGCTCAGAGCTGTGTGATCTCTACACTCTGGGACAGTGTTTTATCCCAGGGTGCAGAGGATACCTCAGCTGAACAAGACTGACCCGCGGCCCTTCACGGGGAGAGCCGTCTGAGTCCTGGGTCGCAGTGCGGGCTGCGGGGACAGCCTGGGCTCAGCCGAGGCCTGCCGCCTGCCTGTCGTGGGCCGGGGACGGGGGACGGGAGAGCCGCCACGAGCCCTGTGTAAGGAGGGGACGGCGGGGCCTCCTGGGCGAAAAGTGGGTAGGACTCCACGCGTTCACTGCCGCGGCCCAGGCTCAAACCCTGGTCAGGGGACTAAGACCCCACGAGCCATGCAGAATGGCAAAATATACTAGTAGTAATAGTAACACTTTTTAAGTGGATCAAACTTCTAAAAGGGGTGATCCCAGACCCCACGGGCTCGAGGCGGGGATGTGGGCGTGACCCATGTGCACGAACCCGGTCACTGGGAGACGGGCCCCCCGGCGGGCGTGCCCGTGACCGCTGCGCCCATCCCGCAGGGATCGCCCGGAGCCCCCACCCGTCCTCGGCCCTGCACTTCCCGGCCAGCTCCATCCTGCCCCAGACGGCCTCCACCTACTTCCCGCACACGGCCATCCGCTACCCGCCTCACCTCAACCCCCAGGACCCACTCAAAGATCTCGTCTCGCTGGCCTGCGACCCGGCCAGCCAGCAGCCTGGACCGGTGAGTGTGGGCCGCGCGGCCTCCCTGGGCCCGGGTCAGCCGGCCCTCCCTCCGCCTGGGCGGCTTCTGTTTCGCAAACACCCGGATCCGCGGGCCCTGGAGTCAGACCCGTGGGAACTCGGGCTGTCTCAGATATCCGCGTGGAGCGCCGTGAGATCAGGCACAGTCACTGCAGAGCTCAGGCCGGCTTGGACCGGACGTCCACAGGGCCTTCGGTGTTCAGAGGCTTGTGGAGCTGGGGGCGGCCGGAGAGGTGGTGGACGAGGGGATCCTCGTCAGGGGCCGCCTCTGGGCCGCCGCGAGGCCCGGCCGAGCTGAGGCTGTCGAGGAGGTCTTGGGCACAGAGTGGCTTGAGGCGGCGGTGGCCCCAGGACGCTGGAGGCCGGGGGTCGGCGAGCCCGGGCCCCCCCACACTCGTCCCGGCCAGGCCTGTCCACGGCCCCCAGGGTGGACGGCAGCCCGAGGCAGAGGGCGCCACCGCCTTAACCACCTGTCTCTCTGTCCCCAGTTAAATGGAAGTGGCCAGCTCAGAATGCCCCGCCAGTGCCTTTCCGCCCAGATGCTGGTGCCCCCGCCCCCCGGGCTGCCGCGGCTGGCGCTCCCCCCGGCCGCCAAACCCAGCTCCGAGGGAGGAAGCCCGTCGCCGACCTCGCCCTGTAAGCACCCAGGGAGGCGTCCCCGGGGCCCCGCCCCTCCCCGGCCGCAGAGGCCGAGGGTCGGGCCAGCCCGGCGCGTGCCGGCGCGTCTGGTGGGCCCCCAGGCGGAGGACGGAGGCCTGGTCCACGCGGGGCCGAGACAGCCTGAGTGGACAGCGGGGCGAGCCGGGGGTCTGCCTCCGCTGGCCGAGTGGCCTGGGCCCCCGTGCCCCCAGCCCTGCACAGGCCCCTGAGCCTTCCTCAGCACGGCAGGCAGCGGGCCAGGGCCTCGCACAGGAGGCAGGAGGGCCAGGCCCTGGGGGCCCTGTCTGTGACAGCGCGGCGGGGACGGGGCGGGGTTCACCGTCGGGGATCTCCTGGGAAGATTCCAGAACCCTGGACGCTCGGGGAACCGGCCACAGCGGCCCCGCTCCGGGAGCCGGCCGCACCTCCAGGCAGGACAGTCCCCGCCCGCCCACGGGGGCGGGGGGCACTGAGGGCGGCGGCCTCGCCTTCTAGGGCGTCCTGCTGTCTGGATGGGGGTCCAGGCGGCAGCCGAGTGGGAGGGTCCGCCCAGCTTCCAGAACTTTCCACCTTCAGGATGGCCCCAGTGGGCGCCCACCCCGGCCCAGGGCTGCTCCAGGCAGAGAGGACGCTGCCACGTCCCGTCCGGGTGTCTCTGCCCCCAGCCCCTCCCCGAGCCCCGCCTTTGGAGCGTCTGTCTCTCCCTCAGCCCCCCAGTGGGCTCCTCGCCCTCCCCGAGCAGGAGGGGCCCGCCCGCCCTGCCTGCCGCAGCCCTCCACGGGGCCCCCAGCCTCCACCGCCGGCCAAGACCCCGGGCAGCCTCACCCCCACCCCCCACCAAGTACCACGACAGTGCCGGGGCGCTGGTTTCCAGGCCCACCCGTGCAGCTCCCTCCCTGTGTGACCTTGGGCAAACCTCCTCCCCTCTCTGAGCCTCAGTTTTCTCAGCCACAGAATGGGAGCATCACCAGAGGGCAGCGCGGATCGAGCTGGTGAAACAGGTCAGGGAGAAGGTCTGGGGGAGGCAGGTGCAGGGGCCAGAGGGGCGGCCTGCGGGGCCCTCGTCTGTGAAGAAGGTAGAGCGTCCCGTCTGCCCGGTGGAGGCCAGAGCCAGCCCTGGAGAGCTACCACTGCTGGGCATACAGTAGGTGCTCAACAGATGGGGAGTAAATACGGGCTGCTTCTCTTTCCCTGCGCCGGCTTCTGTACCGCAGGCCCAGCCAAGCACCCCAGGCCTCACTGCCCCCCACTCACCTGCGCTCTGGTGGGGCCCACGCAGGGGCCTTCCCCCCCCAGCCCCGCCCCGCCAGGGCTGCAGATTCTCACCTCGCCAGCCGGACGTACTCAGTGAGATGAGACTATAAAGACGCTGTGTGTGCGCACCCAGCCTTCCCCGCGCCCTCCAGCAGGGAGATTAATAAGAAACGCCTCAATAATTCATGGCGCCCGCTCGGCCCCGGGGGGGGTGTCTGTGACAGCGCGGGACGGGCGGGTTCCCCCAGTCCCGCTCCGGCCACAGCGGCCGCCGGGAGCCGGCCGCACCTCCAGGCAGGACAGTGCCCGCCCACGGGGGCGGGGGGCACTGAGGGCGGCGGCCTCGCCTTCTAGGGCGTCCTGCTGTCTGGATGGGGGTCCAGGCGGCAGCCGAGTGGGAGGGTCCGCCCAGCTTCCAGAACTTTCCACCTTCAGGATGGCCCCAGTGGGCGCCCACCCCGGCCCAGGGCTGCTCCAGGCAGAGAGGACGCTGCCACGTCCCGTCCGGGTGTCTCTGCCCCCAGCCCCTCCCCGAGCCCCGCCTTTGGAGCGTCTGTCTCTCCCTCAGCCCCCCAGTGGGCTCCTCGCCCTCCCCGAGCAGGAGGGGCCCGCCCGCCCTGCCTGCCGCAGCCCTCCACGGGGCCCCCAGCCTCCACCGCCGGCCAAGACCCCGGGCAGCCTCACCCCCACCCCCCACCAAGTACCACGACAGTGCCGGGGCGCTGGTTTCCAGGCCCACCCGTGCAGCTCCCTCCCTGTGTGACCTTGGGCAAACCTCCTCCCCTCTCTGAGCCTCAGTTTTCTCAGCCACAGAATGGGAGCATCACCAGAGGGCAGCGCGGATCGAGCTGGTGAAACAGGTCAGGGAGAAGGTCTGGGGGAGGCAGGTGCAGGGGCCAGAGGGGCGGCCTGCGGGGCCCTCGTCTGTGAAGAAGGTAGAGCGTCCCGTCTGCCCGGTGGAGGCCAGAGCCAGCCCTGGAGAGCTACCACTGCTGGGCATACAGTAGGTGCTCAACAGATGGGGAGTAAATACGGGCTGCTTCTCTTTCCCTGCGCCGGCTTCTGTACCGCAGGCCCAGCCAAGCACCCCAGGCCTCACTGCCCCCCACTCACCTGCGCTCTGGTGGGGCCCACGCAGGGGCCTTCCCCCCCCAGCCCCGCCCCGCCAGGGCTGCAGATTCTCACCTCGCCAGCCGGACGTACTCAGTGAGATGAGACTATAAAGACGCTGTGTGTGCGCACCCAGCCTTCCCCGCGCCCTCTCCAGCAGGGAGATTAATAAGTAAAACGCCCTCAATAATTCATGGCGCCCCGCTCGGCGGGCCGCAGGCCGCGGGAGCAGCATGGGCCGGGCAGTGGAGCGCTGAATAATTCACAGGCGGTGTCTGGATTGTGAATCTTCCCTCCCAGCGAGGGCCCGAGCCTGCGGGCTTCCCGAGGCGCCCGAGTGCTCAGGGGCGGGCGGCCCGCTCAGGCGCTGGGCGCGCAGGCCCGGCTGGGTGGCCCTGGGCAGCGGCCACCCTCTCTGGTGCTCCGCGTGGCCCCGCGCTAACGGGCTCTCGGTCTCTCTCCTCCTCGCAGCCTACGCTACGCCCGGCACGGCCCCTGCAAACCGTTCCTTTGTGGGATTAGGACCAAGGGATCCAGCGGGCATTTATCAGGCACAGGTAGGGGCCAAGAGGCCGGCCATGGGGGGCGGGAGGGGCAGGGCAGAGGGCCCCGCCGGGCGTGCAGGGAGCCCCGCCCCCAGCCGCACCCCTAGCTCTGCCGCCCTTGAGCGTGGCGGCCGGGGGGCCCACCTTCTAGGCCTGCCCAGGGCCTTGAGCCCACACTCGGGGGGTGCTGTGGCCCCAGATCCCGCCAGGGGCCACGGGCCAGGCTTATCACCACCCTGGCCCCATCTGTACAGATGGGAAGACTGAGGCTTCCAGAGGCAAGGGGCTTTGCCCAGGATCACACACGGCATCAGCGCACCCGTTCAGACCCTAGCCTTCATCCCCTCCCACGCCAGCCAGCGGGAGGAAGAGGGGAGCAGGGGACCCCAGGACGCCCAACTGAGGCAGCCCATGGCAGGGGGCAGGGCCCCGTAGAGCCTGCAGGGCCCCTCCCCCGGCTCCAGCTCTGAGTGGGGAGGGGCGGCGGAGAGGGGTGCCCGGGGGCGCGCGGGGGCAGCGGCGGCTGGCCGGGGACTAGACCAGGAGGCTCAGAGAGGAGGAGGGGCTTGCCTGAGGCTGCACAGCAGTGTGGGGCAGGCCTCCGTGGGGCCGGACCTGCGCCCCGAGCTCCCAGGGCCCCTCCGGGCAGCAGGCGGCCGCGGCCCCCACCCCGTGTCCCAGCACCCGCCCTCTAGGCGGCGTCCACGTCCGTGTCGGGGGCGGGCCGAGGCTGCAGATTCTCACCTCGCCAGCCGGACGTACTCAGTGAGATGAGACTATAAAGACGCTGTGTGTGCGCACCCAGCCTTCCCCGCGCCCTCTCCAGCAGGGAGATTAATAAGTAAAACGCCCTCAATAATTCATGGCGCCCCGCTCGGCGGGCCGCAGGCCGCGGGAGCAGCATGGGCCGGGCAGTGGAGCGCTGAATAATTCACAGGCGGTGTCTGGATTGTGAATCTTCCCTCCCAGCGAGGGCCCGAGCCTGCGGGCTTCCCGAGGCGCCCGAGTGCTCAGGGGCGGGCGGCCCGCTCAGGCGCTGGGCGCGCAGGCCCGGCTGGGTGGCCCTGGGCAGCGGCCACCCTCTCTGGTGCTCCGCGTGGCCCCGCGCTAACGGGCTCTCGGTCTCTCTCCTCCTCGCAGCCTACGCTACGCCCGGCACGGCCCCTGCAAACCGTTCCTTTGTGGGATTAGGACCAAGGGATCCAGCGGGCATTTATCAGGCACAGGTAGGGGCCAAGAGGCCGGCCATGGGGGGCGGGAGGGGCAGGGCAGAGGGCCCCGCCGGGCGTGCAGGGAGCCCCGCCCCCAGCCGCACCCCTAGCTCTGCCGCCCTTGAGCGTGGCGGCCGGGGGGCCCACCTTCTAGGCCTGCCCAGGGCCTTGAGCCCACACTCGGGGGGTGCTGTGGCCCCAGATCCCGCCAGGGGCCACGGGCCAGGCTTATCACCACCCTGGCCCCATCTGTACAGATGGGAAGACTGAGGCTTCCAGAGGCAAGGGGCTTTGCCCAGGATCACACACGGCATCAGCGCACCCGTTCAGACCCTAGCCTTCATCCCCTCCCACGCCAGCCAGCGGGAGGAAGAGGGGAGCAGGGGACCCCAGGACGCCCAACTGAGGCAGCCCATGGCAGGGGGCAGGGCCCCGTAGAGCCTGCAGGGCCCCTCCCCCGGCTCCAGCTCTGAGTGGGGAGGGGCGGCGGAGAGGGGTGCCCGGGGGCGCGCGGGGGCAGCGGCGGCTGGCCGGGGACTAGACCAGGAGGCTCAGAGAGGAGGAGGGGCTTGCCTGAGGCTGCACAGCAGTGTGGGGCAGGCCTCCGTGGGGCCGGACCTGCGCCCCGAGCTCCCAGGGCCCCTCCGGGCAGCAGGCGGCCGCGGCCCCCACCCCGTGTCCCAGCACCCGCCCTCTAGGCGGCGTCCACGTCCGTGTCGGGGGCGGGCCGCGAGGGCGCTGGCAGCCGTGTGCGAGGGTGAGGCGGGCGAGGTGGGCAGGTAGCCCCGGGCCCATCCTCCACGGCGATCAGGACCAGCCACAGCCGTCCGAGGCTGACCAGGGTGCTGCTGGCGGCTCGGGGCCCAGGGCCGGGGGTGGACCTGGATGCCCCTCCCCGCCCAGACGTCCGCTGGGCGCCGGGGTCAGGAGACCAGGGCTTGTGCCAGCGCTCCTCATCCCCTTGGAACCTCTGCCTCTTCTCCTGGCCTTGGGCGCCTCCTGGGGAGTCCTTGAGGGTCCGGAGCCCAGCGATCAGCCTTGTCCCAGAAGGGCCCCGAGAGGCCAGGCGGCCTCTCCCACCCTCGCCTCCCCGAGCCCCGCGCGGGATCCGGCGGGAGGGGACGCTGTGTCAGGGGCAGCCCCTGAGCTGGGCTTGGGGTTCTTTCCCGGCGTGGACAGCCCTGCCCCACGGGGCTCAGGCGTCGGGCGTCTCCTCTCCCCTCTCCCCCGGCAGCCCTCCCCACAGGAGGCTGGGCACGTCCTCACTGCTTCCGAAACCAAAGCTAGTGAGAGCGATGGAGGGGTGCGGGCTGCGGTCTTCACCCTGTCCCGCCTCCCCACCATCGCCTCCGCGTGGGAGCAGAGGGGCCGCCCGGGGGGATGGCCCTGAAGGGAGGGCAGCAGGCAGGTGGGCGGAGCCCCTCTGGCTCTCTGTGCTGCTGGCCATCTCCACCGCTGGCGAGCAGGCCCCACTGGAGACCCAGGGATGGCGGAACCCGGCCAGTGGGGGAGGCCGAGGGAGGGGTCGGAGCCTGCCGTCAGCCCCAGAAGGAGAAGGGTGTCCAGGCCGTGGGCTCAGTACTGCCAAGGGCTAGAGATGACGGGCCAACAGCTTGAATGTGGCTGGAAGGCCTCGGACGTGGCTCTGGCCTGCGGGCCCAGGGGAGCCACGGAAGAGGTTAGAGGGCGGGGTGGCGCACAGCCAGGGCCGGAAGGAACTCTGTGGGGCCGGCGGGAGGGGCGCCAGAGTGGCGGATGACGGGAGGCCCCCACGCACCGCGCAGGCAGGACCACGGTCCTGGACTACGGGGCACCCGCACCCCGCCTCCTCGGGTCCCCGGGGCAGGGAGGGGGAGGGAGGAGCCACGGGACCACTCCCCTCCCAGCGCCCCGTGCCAGGGGCTCCGCAGAGGGGCCCCCCTTCTGGGCAGTCAGCGCTTCGCCGCTGTTCCTGGCCCCGGGCTCTCCTCGGCACCCCCGCCCGCCTCCCAGCCTGCCGCGGCTTCTCCCCGCCACTGCTGCCGCCCCAGCCAGCGCCTGGCCCCATCAGCGGCCCGCCTTCTGCACCCCTCGACCCGTCTCTCTCCCTCCCTGTGAGGTCTGAGGGCCCCCCGCTCCCCGCTCCCGGGTATGCCGGGGTGGCCAGGCCAGGCGGTTCCCCAGCCCCCCCCCGCCGTCAGCCCTTTCAGCAGATGCGCCGACCAAGGGCCTGCGGGGTTCAGCCACGTGCCCACAGCCAGGCGAGGGCTCCAGCTGGGCCGCGGCGAGCCCAGGCCTCGGTCTGCCCCGCGGCTGATGGGGGAGGCGGTTGAGTTGAGGGTCCCCCCACCGTCAGGGCGAGCCCGGAGGACTCAGGAGGGGAGGAGGCAGGGAGGCAGGGCCTGGGGAGGGCGGCCACCACAGGGAAGGGTCACGCCCAGCATCTGTCTGGTTGCCAGCGGAAACCAGACATGAGGTAATGGCCAAGATGAACTTGAACTTGGCTGGAGGTGGGGGGCGGGGAGCCCCGGCGCCCGTCCCCTGGGATGGCCCCGCGGCTGCAGGCGGCCTGGGGGAGACAGTGGCCTGGCTGGGGCTGCAGCTGGTGTCCAGCGGGGCTGGGGGACAGCGCTGCTGTGACCTCTGGGGGGCGGGGGCCGCCTACCCAGGACCCCGCGGAGCGCTGCGCTGCTTGGCAGGGTCTGTACAGCGGCTTCCCTGCCGGCAGGCCAGAGCCACGCCCACAGACCTGCCGCGTGGCCGAGGCTCAGTCCCCCTCCCAGAGGCGGAGCCGTGACCCCTCAGGGCCCGGCCGAGGGGTCAGCCCCGACCGCAGGGACGGGCCAACAGCTTGAATGTGGCTGGAAGGCCTCGGACGTGGCTCTGGCCTGCGGGCCCAGGGGAGCCACGGAAGAGGTTAGAGGGCGGGGTGGCGCACAGCCAGGGCCGGAAGGAACTCTGTGGGGCCGGCGGGAGGGGCGCCAGAGTGGCGGATGACGGAGGCCCCCACGCACCGCGCAGGCAGGACCACGGTCCTGGACTACGGGGCACCCGCACCCCGCCTCCTCGGGTCCCCGGGGCAGGGAGGGGGAGGGAGGAGCCACGGGACCACTCCCCTCCCAGCGCCCCGTGCCAGGGGCTCCGCAGAGGGGCCCCCCTTCTGGGCAGTCAGCGCTTCGCCGCTGTTCCTGGCCCCGGGCTCTCCTCGGCACCCCCGCCCGCCTCCCAGCCTGCCGCGGCTTCTCCCCGCCACTGCTGCCGCCCCAGCCAGCGCCTGGCCCCATCAGCGGCCCGCCTTCTGCACCCCTCGACCCGTCTCTCTCCCTCCCTGTGAGGTCTGAGGGCCCCCCGCTCCCCGCTCCCGGGTATGCCGGGGTGGCCAGGCCAGGCGGTTCCCCAGCCCCCCCCCGCCGTCAGCCCTTTCAGCAGATGCGCCGACCAAGGGCCTGCGGGGTTCAGCCACGTGCCCACAGCCAGGCGAGGGCTCCAGCTGGGCCGCGGCGAGCCCAGGCCTCGGTCTGCCCCGCGGCTGATGGGGGAGGCGGTTGAGTTGAGGGTCCCCCCACCGTCAGGGCGAGCCCGGAGGACTCAGGAGGGGAGGAGGCAGGGAGGCAGGGCCTGGGGAGGGCGGCCACCACAGGGAAGGGTCACGCCCAGCATCTGTCTGGTTGCCAGCGGAAACCAGACATGAGGTAATGGCCAAGATGAACTTGAACTTGGCTGGAGGTGGGGGGCGGGGAGCCCCGGCGCCCGTCCCCTGGGATGGCCCCGCGGCTGCAGGCGGCCTGGGGGAGACAGTGGCCTGGCTGGGGCTGCAGCTGGTGTCCAGCGGGGCTGGGGGACAGCGCTGCTGTGACCTCTGGGGGGCGGGGGCCGCCTACCCAGGACCCCGCGGAGCGCTGCGCTGCTTGGCAGGGTCTGTACAGCGGCTTCCCTGCCGGCAGGCCAGAGCCACGCCCACAGACCTGCCGCGTGGCCGAGGCTCAGTCTCCCCTCCCAGAGGCGGAGCCGTGACCCCTCAGGGCCCGGCCGAGGGGTCAGCCCCGACCGCAGGGACGGGCCGAGGTCACATTCGGTCTTCTTCCCTCAAACGCTGGTAGACGCAGGCAAGTTCTTTTCCCTCTCTGCGCCCCCGTCATCTTCGCCGCGAAACCGAGTTGGGAGGCAGTGGGCCTGTTTCCCGAGGGTCCTGGGGGAACCCTGAAATGGGGAAGTGTTAAAACCAAAAAGGAAACAAACAGTCCCAGTCCCAGTGCCTGAACCCGGCGGCCCTCTGGGAGGAGGGCGGGGGACTCCCTGCCCGCTTCTACACTCAGGGCCATGCTGCTCCCAGGCAGGGTGGCCGGATTTAGCAAACAGAACCAAAGAGGTCAGGTAGATTGCAATTCCAAACGAAGAATAAAAAAAAAAAGGTGTTTTTCGTTGTTGTTGTTGTTAAGCCTAAGTATATCTCAGACTTTGCGTGGGACATACTTACATTAAAGGCCTGTCCGGGATGCGGGAGCCACTGCGCTGCCCGAGTCTCAGCCGGCCGCCCCGCCTGCCTGCACTGACTCACCCCGGCTCACCGAGCAGGGGCCGCAGGTCCTGGGGGTCAGAGGGCCGTGGTGGCGTGGGCAGTGGCTGGCGGAGCCTGACCCGTCTCTCTCTCTCTCTCTGTCCCTCTGGAGCGTCAGGGCAGCCCGGAGGACTCAGGAGGGAGGAGGCAGGGAGGCAGGGCCTGGGAGGGCGGCCACCACAGGAAGGGTCACCCCAGCATCTGTCTGGTTGCCAGCGGAAACCAGACATGAGGTAATGGCCAAGATGAACTTGAACTTGGCTGGAGGTGGGGCGGGGAGCCCCGGCGCCCGTCCTGGGATGGCCCCGCGGCTGCAGGCGGCCTGGGGGAGACAGTGGCCTGGCTGGGGCTGCAGCTGGTGTCCAGCGGGGCTGGGGGACAGCGCTGCTGTGACCTCTGGGGGGCGGGGGCCGCCTACCCAGGACCCCGCGGAGCGCTGCGCTGCTTGGCAGGGTCTGTACAGCGGCTTCCCTGCCGGCAGGCCAGAGCCACGCCCACAGACCTGCCGCGTGGCCGAGGCTCAGTCTCCCCTCCCAGAGGCGGAGCCGTGACCCCTCAGGGCCCGGCCGAGGGGTCAGCCCCGACCGCAGGGACGGGCCGAGGTCACATTCGGTCTTCTTCCCTCAAACGCTGGTAGACGCAGGCAAGTTCTTTTCCCTCTCTGCGCCCCCGTCATCTTCGCCGCGAAACCGAGTTGGGAGGCAGTGGGCCTGTTTCCCGAGGGTCCTGGGGGAACCCTGAAATGGGGAAGTGTTAAAACCAAAAAGGAAACAAACAGTCCCAGTCCCAGTGCCTGAACCCGGCGGCCCTCTGGGAGGAGGGCGGGGGACTCCCTGCCCGCTTCTACACTCAGGGCCATGCTGCTCCCAGGCAGGGTGGCCGGATTTAGCAAACAGAACCAAAGAGGTCAGGTAGATTGCAATTCCAAACGAAGAATAAAAAAAAAAAGGTGTTTTTCGTTGTTGTTGTTGTTAAGCCTAAGTATATCTCAGACTTTGCGTGGGACATACTTACATTAAAGGCCTGTCCGGGATGCGGGAGCCACTGCGCTGCCCGAGTCTCAGCCGGCCGCCCCGCCTGCCTGCACTGACTCACCCCGGCTCACCGAGCAGGGGCCGCAGGTCCTGGGGGTCAGAGGGCCGTGGTGGCGTGGGCAGTGGCTGGCGGAGCCTGACCCGTCTCTCTCTCTCTCTCTCTCTGTCCCCCTCTGGCCGCCAGTCCTGGTATCTGGGATAAGGAGGAATTCTTCCCACGCCCTGCTCCTTCGCGCCGGGATTCCTGGGGGGCCGCCCAGGCGGCCCCTGGCCCACGTTCTCCGTGGAAAGCCACAGCAAGCCAGACCACCCCGCCACCGCCTCCCAGCCCGGCCGAAAGACAAAACCTACAGACACAAACACAGGAGGAAAAAAGGAAAAAAAAAAGACAAATGGGAGAAAAAAAAACACCATAAAAATAAACCCACCCAACCAAGAAGACAAACGGTGAAGATGTCAAGGCTTCAGCCTCTCCGGACGCCTCGGCCGGACGGACCCGCCCGGACAGGAGGGCCAGGGCCCGCCGCCCCTGGGAGCCCGGGCTCGGGGCTGCTCCTGAGTGACTCATCTCTCGCTGCTGCTGCTGCTTGGGGAGGCCCGGCCGCCCCCGCCACCGCCCAGGACCAGGTGAGCGCAGCCTGGTGCCCGCGCCCGACGGGGCGGACGCCCAGCGAGGCCAGCTCTCCGCGCGCCCCGCCGCCGCCGCCGCGGGACCCCGTTGGCCACGTGGGGAGGCAGGTCCCGGGCCGGCGAGGACCCAGGCGGCGGGCAGCGGAGGCGGCGGGGTGGGCAGCCGGGCGACGGAGGCAGAAGAGCGCAGGGAGAGCCCGGCGAGGACGGGCCCTGGGACGCATGGCGGATGCTCGCGCAGCGGCGTCCCGGGCTGTGGACCTCCGCCCGCCCCCGCGCGCCGGGACTTGCTCTTTCGCGAAGCCCCCACCCCCGCGCCGGCCCGGTTCGGAGCCGTCTCTATGCAAATGACCCCCCAGCCCCCCCCCAGCAAAGGAGGCCACCCCAGTGCACCCCAGCGCCCCCCACCGGCCCCACGCCCAGCCCCGGGAGGGCCCCGCGTTGCACACTCTGTAAGAAATGCACTTTCCCAGGAAGGGGCTGGGGGCGGGGAGGAGGGGCCTGAGGCTGCTGGGGTCTCTCTCCAGCCACCCCTCGAGCAGGGGCACCTCCCCCCTCGCCCGTGGAGCCGGGGGTGACAGCCAGTGGTTTAAGTGCCTGATTTCCACCGCCCGCCCCTCCCCTCTGTCCAGCTGGGACGAGTGGCCGTGGGCCTGTCCCCTCTCCTCCCCGGCAGCCGGCCCCTCCAGTCACTGACCCCTCATTGCTACGCCCCCCTCAGAGCTAGAGAGATGGGACCCCGCCCCCAGCGAGGCCAAGGGGCAGGGCTGGGCCTCCCCTCAGCGTCCTGCTGCGCTGGGGTCTGGGGGTGGGATCTGGGGGGACTCGTGTGCCCCCCACGCCGCCTCTGCCAGTGCCTTACATCCTGGAGCGACAGCCCCTCCCTGGTGCCTCCCGGCCCAAAGGGGGACCACGGTTTGCACTTTCATCCCCCCACCCTCCACCCGCCCACCGGGACACAGCCAGGAGGCTCACCCCTGCCGGCGGCCCCAGAGGGCCCAGGCCCCGCCAGTCCACGCCAGGGCTCCGGCCAGGGGTGGGGAGGCCAGGGCCTGGGGCTCCCCGCTGCCGTGTAGGTAGGGGGCCTCCCATCTGCTAAACATTTTCCGTTGAGCCGCTCCAAAAACACTAAACCTGGGGACACCCGGTGCCCCTTCACCTCAGCTCCCTGGCCCCACCCACGCCTCCACCCCGGGATGGCCATCGTGGGCGGGCTGGCCTGGGAGGGGCTGCTAGGTGTTCGGGGTCACCAGGCCCGCACACCAGGACCCCTCCCGGCCCATCCGTCTGAACCCCAGCTGGCCTCCTGCATGCCTAGCTCTGGGGGATGCTGACCCACCCCTGGCCTAGGCCAAAGCCATGCCCTGGGAGGGCCTCCGCCCACTGCTCCCAGCCCAACCACCTCCTCTCCCGGTGAACCCCGGCGCCCTGGGCCTCGCAGCCTCCTCCCTCCTGCCCGACTTTCCTCCCAAACCAGCCCAAGGGGCTTGGCGAACCCACCCGATCATAAAGAGAAAGATCCCCCCCAAGAAGAAAACCCTTCCCCACCAGCCTCGTCCCGCTGTCCAGAGGGGTTTAAGAACCCTTGGTCCGTCCGTCTGTCCCCAGGGCCCCTCCAGCAGGTGGCCGCTGGGGACCCAAGCACGGGCCCTCTGGGGGAGGGCCGGGGGTGGCATCCAGAAGCTTGTCAGCCGGACCCGGGGTGCGGGCAGGCAGGGGAGGGGGCACCCGGCAGCCCCCAGCTACCTATCTTTGCATGGTGCTTAGTCGAGGACTTCTGTGACCTGGCTCCTGAGGTCAGCTCGCGGCGGCTGACACTGCATGGCAATTGATAACCGGCTCTGTTTCCTCCCCACGCCACCCCACCCCGCCCGCCACCCCGCCCTCTCTTTAAAAGAAAAAAACGATACAGAAAAAAAACCCTTAAAAAAATTCCATGTTTCCTAATTTGCACGAAATTTTCTCTCACATGATGTGCCTTGCCTTCCGAGACTAAGTATTACCTTCAGACAATATCAGCGCACAGACGGCTGCATGCACTGCTCGTGTAGTTTAGACAAGAGACAAACAGTGACATGAAATAAAAAGTAAAAATCGAAAAGGGATGTACTTCCATTTGTAAAAAAAAATAAGAATGAAAAAACAAAAATCACCCGACAAAAAAAACCCCACGCTTAATAATCACACAGCTGAAAACAAAGCAAAGCAACGGCAGTCCCTGCGGCCGCCCGCCCCAGCCTGCCGCATCCCCACTCTTCCCTCTTCCGCGGTCTCGGGGTGCCCCGGTGCTCTGCAGCCCCCCAGCCACACCCACGGGCTCCCGAGGGGCCGCTTTGCACCCCCGCCCGTAGCCGCGGACCAACCTCAGGGGCGGGCCCCGGCCTTGGGCGCAGGCTCCCCCCCTCCCTGGGCCCCCGGCCGGCCCCCCAGATGCCGTGCATGCGCCCCCACGTTCCCCTCCACGGGGCGGCCCCCTGCCGACAGCCAGACCCCGCCCCGCGTACCTGTCCTGCAGGCCGGCGCCGGCTCAGGGCCCCCCGCTGTCTCACAGCCGCCCCCGCGGCCCCCCATCTTGCCAAAGGACTCGCCCCAGAGATGGGCCCTGGGAGGCGGGAGGATCCTCCGGCCCCGGTTCCGTGTCTTCCAGCCGTGACGGCAGAGGGGCCCGGTGTGAGACCGGCCAGAGACACTAACCAAACCCGATATATGCAATATTTGTCTGTCTGTCCCTGCGGGGTCCAGCGCGGCCCCAGGGGTCCAGAGGGCGGGGCGCCGGGCGCAGGAGGCCCTGACCCCGGGGCTGGCCACGCTGTCGTCTTTCTTTGGTTTTATTTTCTCTTATTTTCCTTCCTGCCTTTTTCTCTTTGTGTCTTTTTTGGTTTCCCCTGTTTCCTCCGCCTCTAACTCAACCAAAGGCAAGACAGGCGCTGTCCGCGGGGCGTCCGGGCCGGAGGGCCCGAGGCTGGGCGCTCCAACCCCAGACCAGCCCTCCGCGTCCCTGGGCCCTCCCGCCTCCCCTGTCGGGGTGCGCGGGGCAGAAGACCTCTCTCCACGCCCCGGCCACCCCCTCGGACGTTAGACGCTAGGACCGTCCCGAGGGCGGGCGGGTGGGCTGGCAGCCCCTGGCTCTGGCCTGGCCTCCGACGCTCAGGCCTGTTTCCCTCCCCAGAGACACCTCACCAGCCGGAGCCAGAGGGAGCGCCCAGGCAGCGGCCTCGGCCAGGCCCAGGAGCCCAAGCGCACGGCTGCATGCACTGCTCGTGTAGTTTAGACAAGAGACAAACAGTGACATGAAATAAAAAGTAAAAATCGAAAAGGGATGTACTTCCATTTGTAAAAAAAAATAAGAATGAAAAAACAAAAATCACCCGACAAAAAAAACCCCACGCTTAATAATCACACAGCTGAAAACAAAGCAAAGCAACGGCAGTCCCTACCGCCCCCCTCCCCACCCTGCCGCATCCCCACTCTTCCCTCTTCCGCACTCTCTGTGTGCCCCCTTGCTCTCCAGCCCCCCAGCCACACCCACGGGCTCCCGAGGCCGCTTTGCACCCCGCCCGTAGCCGCGGACCAACCTCAGGGGCGGGCCCCGGCCTTGGGCGCAGGCTCCCCCCCTCCCTGGGCCCCCGGCCGGCCCCCCAGATGCCGTGCATGCGCCCCCACGTTCCCCTCCACGGGGCGGCCCCCTGCCGACAGCCAGACCCCGCCCCGCGTACCTGTCCTGCAGGCCGGCGCCGGCTCAGGGCCCCCCGCTGTCTCACAGCCGCCCCCGCGGCCCCCCATCTTGCCAAAGGACTCGCCCCAGAGATGGGCCCTGGGAGGCGGGAGGATCCTCCGGCCCCGGTTCCGTGTCTTCCAGCCGTGACGGCAGAGGGGCCCGGTGTGAGACCGGCCAGAGACACTAACCAAACCCGATATATGCAATATTTGTCTGTCTGTCCCTGCGGGGTCCAGCGCGGCCCCAGGGGTCCAGAGGGCGGGGCGCCGGGCGCAGGAGGCCCTGACCCCGGGGCTGGCCACGCTGTCGTCTTTCTTTGGTTTTATTTTCTCTTATTTTCCTTCCTGCCTTTTTCTCTTTGTGTCTTTTTTGGTTTCCCCTGTTTCCTCCGCCTCTAACTCAACCAAAGGCAAGACAGGCGCTGTCCGCGGGGCGTCCGGGCCGGAGGGCCCGAGGCTGGGCGCTCCAACCCCAGACCAGCCCTCCGCGTCCCTGGGCCCTCCCGCCTCCCCTGTCGGGGTGCGCGGGGCAGAAGACCTCTCTCCACGCCCCGGCCACCCCCTCGGACGTTAGACGCTAGGACCGTCCCGAGGGCGGGCGGGTGGGCTGGCAGCCCCTGGCTCTGGCCTGGCCTCCGACGCTCAGGCCTGTTTCCCTCCCCAGAGACACCTCACCAGCCGGAGCCAGAGGGAGCGCCCAGGCAGCGGCCTCGGCCAGGCCCAGGAGCCCAAGGCCCTGCGTGCCCGCTCCTGGAGGGCCTGATTCTGGTTTTCATTCCCCCGCCCGCCCTCCCCAGGGCGTGGGAGCAGCTGCCCAGGGAGCAGGCGGCGGGCCCTGTGGGGCCCCTCCTCTGCGGGTGCCCCTAGACCACCTCGTCCCTCGCGCCCCGGCCCCGGGTCCCCCAGTCAGCGCAAGGCAGAACACTAGGAACCCACCTGCCGCTGCGCTGGGGGTCCCGGCCCTGGGAGGGGGGCCCGCGGGGCGTTCGTGTTTCCTTTTGTTGACGTGTATGAAACTGACATCTCAGATCCCATCCCGTCCCAAGCCCGCTGTCACCCCTCCCCAGGGCCCCTCTCAGGCCGAGCCCCGGCCCGACCGCGGGGTCCAGTCCTTGCTGTGGAAAAGCGTGGGGAGACCTCCCTGGCTGTGCGGCTCCCTCCGTCCCTCTGTCCGGATGGAGTGCCGGCCTCGACCGGGTGGGGAGGGAGGCCCGGAGACGCGCCGACGCCACCCTATCTGACAGGATGGCGTCCTGGGTCCCCCAGTCCAGGCCCGGAACCCATGTTCTGGCCAGGCTGTGAGCCCAGATTCCCACCCTGAGCTAGACAATCAGACCGGAAAGGAACCCCAAGGGAGACGGGGTTGGGGTCCCCACTGCAGCTCCTGAGCCGCAGCTCCCACCTCAGCACGCGCCCCCAGCCCCGGAGCTCTCCCTCTGTCCCCGGAGACAGCAGAGCTCCGGGGGCAAAGCAGGTCTGGCCGGACGGCGGCCAGCGAGGCCGGATCCCGGGGCCGGGAGTGACCGGTCAGCCCTCCGGGAGAGAGAGGCCCCCCGCCCCCGCCCCCCCCCGCTTCTCCAGTGGTACTTTGACCTCCATTGTAGGGCTAGACTATACATTATATATATATGTGTGTATAATTTTGGATTTTTTTCTCATAATACAGATTATACAGTGGCTACTTTTTATTTTGGCCTGGAGTCTCTCTCTGAGAGACTTTTTTACTTTTGTGTGGGGAGGGTGGGGAGGGCGCTGGGGGACCCCTCAGACCCACACCCCCGCCCCCTCCCACGTCCTTCCCCTCCGGACGCTTCCTAAGAGCCGCATCTCCAAACGGACACCGCCTCCCCCACCCTGTGCGTCTGTCCCCAGGTGTTTCAGAGGGTGTGGGGTCTGAGCTGGCCCCGGAGCCCCCGCCCCCGCCCCCAGCGGGCCAGGAGACAGACCGAAGCCAGGCCAGCAGGTCTCGTTGCCAGCGATACCAAAACAGACTTCCCAGCAGTGCCTCAGTCTGCCGGCGTGGCTTTCGGTTCGCCTCCCCCGCTCCCTGGGGTCCGGGGCCTCGGGAGGGAGAGGTGGGACCCAGCAGGCACGTGAGCTCCCCCAGGCTCCTGCCCCTCACACCCCCCGGCGAGAAGGGGGCCGACTGGAAGAGAGGCCGGGAGCTACCCAGCCCCTCTCCACGCGTGCGCCCCCAAAGCCTACCCCCCACATGCATGCACACCCCACCCTCCCCTCCTGGGTCCCAGCCAGGCCCCCTGAAACCAAAGCCCCTTCCCGTCCAGGGGTCCCAGCCCCTGCCCTGGCTTCTCTCCCTCTCACCCGCCAGGGCCACCCAGAGGGCGGGGTCCAGACAGCAGGGGGTCTGAGGGGCAGCGCGGTGTCCCAGGGCAGCCGGGAGAAGGGAGAGAGACCCGGTTTTCTCTCTGAAGTTTCTTTCTTTCCTTCTTTCTCTCTGTTTTTTCTCCCTCTCTCAACATTTTCTGGTGGTGTTGCCGTTTCATTTCCTTTTCCCTCCAAGATATTTTTTGAGGTTTGTTCCCTCCTGTTTTGTATTTTACTGATATTACCAGGATAGTTGACTCTGATTCTCGCTTTCTGCTTGCCGCGCACCGCGGATCACACACACGCACACGCGCGCGCACACCCGTGCTCATAGCCCCCGCCCCGCCCCCGCTTCTCCAGTGGTACTTTGACCTCCATTGTAGGGCTAACTATACATTATATATATATGTGTGTATAATTTTGGATTTTTTTCTCATAATACAGATTATACAGTGGCTACTTTTTATTTTGGCCTGGAGTCTCTCTCTGAGAGACTTTTTACTTTGTGGGGAGGGTGGGAGGGCGCTGGGGACCCCTCAGACCCACACCCCGCCCCTCCCACGTCCTTCCCTCCGGACGCTTCCTAAGAGCCGCATCTCCAAACGGACACCGCCTCCCCCACCCTGTGCGTCTGTCCCCAGGTGTTTCAGAGGGTGTGGGGTCTGAGCTGGCCCCGGAGCCCCCGCCCCCGCCCCCAGCGGGCCAGGAGACAGACCGAAGCCAGGCCAGCAGGTCTCGTTGCCAGCGATACCAAAACAGACTTCCCAGCAGTGCCTCAGTCTGCCGGCGTGGCTTTCGGTTCGCCTCCCCCGCTCCCTGGGGTCCGGGGCCTCGGGAGGGAGAGGTGGGACCCAGCAGGCACGTGAGCTCCCCCAGGCTCCTGCCCCTCACACCCCCCGGCGAGAAGGGGGCCGACTGGAAGAGAGGCCGGGAGCTACCCAGCCCCTCTCCACGCGTGCGCCCCCAAAGCCTACCCCCCACATGCATGCACACCCCACCCTCCCCTCCTGGGTCCCAGCCAGGCCCCCTGAAACCAAAGCCCCTTCCCGTCCAGGGGTCCCAGCCCCTGCCCTGGCTTCTCTCCCTCTCACCCGCCAGGGCCACCCAGAGGGCGGGGTCCAGACAGCAGGGGGTCTGAGGGGCAGCGCGGGTGTCCCGGGGCAGCCGGGAGAAGGGAGAGAGACCCGGTTTTCTCTCTGAAGTTTCTTTCTTTCCTTCTTTCTCTCTGTTTTTTCTCCCTCTCTCAACATTTTCTGGTGGTGTTGCCGTTTCATTTCCTTTTCCCTCCAAGATATTTTTTGAGGTTTGTTCCCTCCTGTTTTGTATTTTACTGATATTACCAGGATAGTTGACTCTGATTCTCGCTTTCTGCTTGCCGCGCACCGCGGATCACACACACGCACACGCGCGCGCACACCCGTGCTCATGAGCCCATGTCAGGAGAAGGTTGGAGCCAGCCCACTGCCCCCGCCTCCCCTCCCCCCTCCCCAGGCAGGACAGGACGGGGAGGAGGCGTCAGACATCCGGGCAGCCCGGCCCAGCCTTCCCCTTGCCCGGCTCCCCCGGCCCGCGCCCCCATCATACTCTGATCATAACCTTGTATATTACGCAGCTGTTTCAGTTTCTGCAGACGCGCGTCTCTAAGTACCATTTACAGAAGGTGACTCTGGCTGTTGTTTTGTTTGTTTGTTTCCCTATGCAAAAAAAAAAAAAAAAAAAAAAAAAAAAGGGGAGTCCGTAAAAGATTCAATAAAAAAAGAAAAAATGTATAAAAATTAAACAAGCTACGCTTCGACTCTTTCTCGCTGTCTTGGGTCCTCCTCTCCGTGTTCCGTTTGGGCTTTTCTGGATTCTGTGCCAGTGTGCAGCACAGAGGCTGGGGGGCAGGCGGCCTCGGAAAGCCAGCTTTGGAATTCCTCAGAGCCTTCGATCAACAGGTCCCATCGATGGAGCGCCGGCTCTGGGCCAGGCTCAAGGCGCCCCCACCTCCTGCCTGGCTCCCAGGACCGAGCCTGGCACACAGTCGGCGCTCCATAAATGCACAGAAGGCCTGCCTTCTCCCTCCCCCCACCCACCCAGCAAACGCCCGTTCATTCAGCAGAGATCTCCCGGGTGTCGGCCAGGGAGCTCGCCCCAGGGACACAGTGGAGAACAAAATGCCCCGGCGATCCGCCCTGCTGGCGCTTGTCCAAGTTGGGAAAATGGACAAGAAACAATAAAAATAAACTCTTGTCGGAGGAGGGAAGTGCCAGGGAGAGCCAGCCCTCGCGTGAGGAAGTGACTTTTCAACAGAAGGTTGAATGGGGACAAACGGGCCCCTTTAAATCTGACAGAAGAGTTAGCCAGACGGGGGCACCGCACGTGCAAAGGCCCTGGGGCAGGACTGGGCGTGGAGTGTCCAGGGAACCACTCAGGCCCTCGCCGCTGGAGCAGAGTGAGGAGCGGGGAGGGGGGGGAGGGGGCGGGCAGGTCCTGCAGGGGCTTGTGGGCCACGGGGAGACTTGGGCCTTTACCCAGGGAGCCGGGAGCCCTGGAGGACGGTGGACAGAGGAGGGGCGGGACTTGCCTTGGTCCCCAGACCCTCCCTCCCCTCCCAGGCAGGACAGGACGGGGAGGAGGCGTCAGACATCCGGGCAGCCCGGCCCAGCCTTCCCCTTGCCCGGCTCCCCCGGCCCGCGCCCCCATCATACTCTGATCATAACCTTGTATATTACGCAGCTGTTTCAGTTTCTGCAGACGCGCGTCTCTAAGTACCATTTACAGAAGGTGACTCTGGCTGTTGTTTTGTTTGTTTGTTTCCCTATGCAAAAAAAAAAAAAAAAAAAAGAAAAAGGGGGGTTCCATAAAAGATTCAATAAAAAAAGAAAAAATGTATAAAAATTAAACAAGCTACGCTTCGACTCTTTCTCGCTGTCTTGGGTCCTCCTCTCCGTGTTCCGTTTGGGCTTTTCTGGATTCTGTGCCAGTGTGCAGCACAGAGGCTGGGGGGCAGGCGGCCTCGGAAAGCCAGCTTTGGAATTCCTCAGAGCCTTCGATCAACAGGTCCCATCGATGGAGCGCCGGCTCTGGGCCAGGCTCAAGGCGCCCCCACCTCCTGCCTGGCTCCCAGGACCGAGCCTGGCACACAGTCGGCGCTCCATAAATGCACAGAAGGCCTGCCTTCTCCCTCCCCCCACCCACCCAGCAAACGCCCGTTCATTCAGCAGAGATCTCCCGGGTGTCGGCCAGGGAGCTCGCCCCAGGGACACAGTGGAGAACAAAATGCCCCGGCGATCCGCCCTGCTGGCGCTTGTCCAAGTTGGGAAAATGGACAAGAAACAATAAAAATAAACTCTTGTCGGAGGAGGGAAGTGCCAGGGAGAGCCAGCCCTCGCGTGAGGAAGTGACTTTTCAACAGAAGGTTGAATGGGGACAAACGGGCCCCTTTAAATCTGACAGAAGAGTTAGCCAGACGGGGGCACCGCACGTGCAAAGGCCCTGGGGCAGGACTGGGCGTGGAGTGTCCAGGGAACCACTCAGGCCCTCGCCGCTGGAGCAGAGTGAGGAGCGGGGAGGGGGGGGAGGGGGCGGGCAGGTCCTGCAGGGGCTTGTGGGCCACGGGGAGACTTGGGCCTTTACCCAGGGAGCCGGGAGCCCTGGAGGACGGTGGACAGAGGAGGGGCGGGACTTGCCTTGGTCCCCAGACCCTTTCCTCAGGAGGACCTGCCCACCTGCCTAGGTGGAGCCCTTGCTTGCCTTCCCAGCACCCCTATCTCCCACCCAACCTGACCCCTCAGAACGACTCATGTCCAGCTCTCCCTGAAGCCACCGGACACGGGGTCACAGTGCCGGTGAAAGTCATTCAGGGGCTTCCCCTGGTGGTCAGGTGGGGGAGGACACAGCCTTGCAGTGCAGGGGGCGCCGGTTCGAGCCCTGGCCTGGGAAGATCCCACGTGCCGCGGAGCGGCTGGACCCATGTGTCCAATTACCGAGCCGGAGCTCTGGAGCGCATGCGCCCATGTGTCCAATCACCGAGCCGGAGCTCTGGAGCGCATGTGCCCAGAGCCGGTGCTCTGCGACAGCAGAGGCCACAGTGATGGGAGGCCCACACGGGCCGAAGAACAAAGATGGATGAAAATAGATAAATGAAAGACCAACAGAAGTGACCCGCCCGCCCCCCTCCCTGCCCACCCCCCCCCAAAAGAAGAAAGTCACTCAGCCTGTCTGACTCTTTGCGACCCCGTGGACTGCAGCCCGCCAGGCTCCTCTGTCCATGGGACTCTCCAGGCAAGAGCAGTGGAGCAGGTGGCCATTCTCTTCTCCAGGGCGTCTTCCCAACCAGCACTGGCCCCGGTCTTCCGCCCTGCCGGCAGACTCGGTACCGCCTGAGCCAGCGAGGGAGCCCGCCGTGCTGGCGAGCGGTGGAGGGGGTCTCCTCCATCCCACCTCCCATTCCAAGTCCCCCAGAGAACCCCAGATCTACAGCGAAGCTCTCCGCTGCCCAGGCTCCGTCCATCCTACACACACACCAACCCCCACCCCCGGGGAGGGGTGTACCTCTCCCTTTTCATGAATGGGGAAACTGAGGCACAGAGAGGGGCCCAGGTAGGATGCGCCGACGCCGACAGGCAGGTGTGCCACCCACGCCACCCAGTAACAGGCGCAGAAGACACTGGTGCGGCAGGGATGAGGATCTCAGGGCCCCAGGTGGCCGCGCACGTGTCCCACGCCGCAGCCCTGGACGGGGTGCGCACTTCTGCTCATCCACGAGGCTCTAGCCCTTGCTGCGGACCTAGGACCCGACCCTGAAACCAGGTCCCGGTGGAGGCGTCCGCTGAGGCCCAGCCCCCCGTCCCACGGGAGAGGGGCACGGGGCGGGGGGGGGTGTTCAGCAGGAGCCGCTTGGGGATTCATCGCCTTGGCGGGGGTTCAGCTCGGATGGCGGGTTCAGCCGCGTTCATCCGGGGGTCGGGGTCAGCTGGGGTGGTGGGGGCCCTATCTGCCTTTAATCTCGAGGAAAACCGAGTGTGTTTTGTCCCCTGGCCCCTGGGGTGAAACAATCTGGGGGCTTTGAAGCGCTGTCCCACCACTGGAAATGAAAGTGTTAAGTCGCTCAGTCGTGGTCGACTCTTCGTGACCCACGTGGACGAGTGGTGAGCACTGGAGAGAGTAGCCGTTCCCTTCTCCAGGGGATCTTCCCAGCCCAGGAGTCGAACCCGGATCTCCCGCACTGCGCGCGGATTCTTTGCCCTCCAAAAGGAAATCGGCCACCGCAGGGACTGCTGAGTTAGGGCCCCGCCCGGCGGCAGCGCCCCCCCAAATGCTGTCAAAGGGGCGGGCTTGTGACAACCGAAGAAACAAAACATTCCCCCGAGAAGCCCCAGACGCCCAAACGGGGAAGCCCCGCCCTGCGGAAGGGAGGCGCCCAGACGGCGCCCCCTGCTCCCTTCCCGGCCCCGGCCCCTCCGCGCGGCCGCCCACGGGAGGCAGCGCAGGGCAGAGCCGCGCGCCCCCGGAGCTGCCGTCGGAAAACACACGCTCTGACCTCCAGGGTCCCCGGGTCTGAGAGCGCAGGCTCGTTTGCCCCCGCCCCCATCTTCACCATTGCAGCATAACAAAAAAGCTGATGTAAGACGCCTTTGGGTGGGAGTCTTGTACACAGTGTTCCATTCCGTCCCTCCTGACAGTTCCAGAAGGATCTATTACCCTTCCCTTTTACAGAACAGGACTCTTAGGCCCAGAGAGGTTAAGTTACTTGCTCCAGACTACACAGCAAAGAAGTGAAGACTCCAGCTCCTTCTCTACGGAGCCTCCCCATCAGGTGTGCAGGGTAGGGAGAGGGAGAGGAGCCTGCGTGTCCCCCAACACTCCCCGGCCCTTGGAGTCCCACATGGCAGGACAGAGCGCTGAAGCTCTGCGTCTGATAGGAGAAGCCCCGACTCCCAGGAAACGGCCCTGCTGGCTGAGCCAGCTCAAAGTTCACGTGCGGGGGCAGCAGCCCAGGTCGGGGAGGCGCTGGGACGCAAAGAACGCTCTTGGAAGGACCTGGCTTCTCTGATGAAATCCAAAAAGCGACAGAAGTCAGAGGTGGGAGAAGAAATCAGGCGCTGGGTAGAAAGATGCCTGTGACGATCTGGGTAGAGATAGGAGACAATGGCGGGGGCGGGGGCGGGGCTTGACGGGGTGTGGGCGGCTCCTCCAAGGGTGCCCTCCAAGCTCAAGAAGAATCAGCAGGTGGACACCAAGCCTGGGAAGAGGTGCTCAACCAGGTCCTGCTGACAGGTGTGGAGAAGGCATTGGACATCCCTGAGGACTGCCTGGAGGAGGCAAGTGGAGAACTTCAGGTGGAGGAGCTCGCCACTGCGTAGTGTTCCGGAGGCCCCTCTTTCTCCTCCAGTTCCAGCCCCCAGTCGTCCTCTCCCTTCTTCTCCTGCTTGCTCGCCGTCTCCTCGTCCTTTGCTTCACGGCTGTGGGGACCAGCAGGGCCCAGACAACCAGGTCAATCAGGACAGACAGTGTTCCAGCCCCCACAGTTCCCGTGGAAGCTCGGAGTCCTGCAGGCCCCCTTGGGGTCCCCATGACACAGAAGGGCACATCTAGACCCCGGCAGCTTAGGAAACTGACGGCGGGGACAGAAGGGAGCGCAGGACCGCCTGAGCCCAAGCCGAGCTCTTCCCGTCCGGCCTCTCTGGCTTCCTGGGTTTCACCCTGAGGGTGAGCGGACGGGGAGACAGGCGTTCTGGGCCTACGGATGGGCGGGTGGGCACGGGAAGGTATGCGCGGAGACCACCGATGGCCGCGTGGATGGTGGTGGGAAGGTGGGTGGATGGATGGAGGACAGGCGGTGGGTGGATGACGGAGGGGCTGCAGGAGAGGGGAAGGGCGGGAGACGGCGGGGGCGGAGGGAGGATGGACGCGGGGGACGGATAAAGCACCGGTGGGGGAGGTAGAGACGGTACAGACACCTGTTGAAATACATCCTGGCGAAGGGGGGAGGTCTCAGTGAGGAAGCCACCCTTGTTATGCAGAGAGGTCGTCAGGAGAGAAGTCAGTGGTGTTCTGTGAGGCCCCCACGGACTCAGACTCAGAGAATTACCCCTCGGACTCGGGGAGGTCGGGGCTGGGACGCAAAGAACGCTCTTGGAAGGACCTGGCTTCTCTGATGAAATCCAAAAGCGACAGAAGTCAGAGGTGGGAGAAGAAATCAGGCGCTGGGTAGAAAGATGCCTGTGACGATCTGGGTAGAGATAGGAGACAATGGCGGGGCGGGGGCGGGGCTTGACGGGGTGTGGGCGGCTCCTCCAAGGGTGCCCTCCAAGCTCAAGAAGAATCAGCAGGTGGACACCAAGCCTGGGAAGAGGTGCTCAACCAGGTCCTGCTGACAGGTGTGGAGAAGGCATTGGACATCCCTGAGGACTGCCTGGAGGAGGCAAGTGGAGAACTTCAGGTGGAGGAGCTCGCCACTGCGTAGTGTTCCGGAGGCCCCTCTTTCTCCTCCAGTTCCAGCCCCCAGTCGTCCTCTCCCTTCTTCTCCTGCTTGCTCGCCGTCTCCTCGTCCTTTGCTTCACGGCTGTGGGGACCAGCAGGGCCCAGACAACCAGGTCAATCAGGACAGACAGTGTTCCAGCCCCCACATTTCCCCGTGGAAGCTCGGAGTCCTGCAGGCCCCCTTGGGGTCCCCATGACACAGAAGGGCACATCTAGACCCCGGCAGCTTAGGAAACTGACGGCGGGGACAGAAGGGAGCGCAGGACCGCCTGAGCCCAAGCCGAGCTCTTCCCGTCCGGCCTCTCTGGCTTCCTGGGTTTCACCCTGAGGGTGAGCGGACGGGGAGACAGGCGTTCTGGGCCTACGGATGGGCGGGTGGGCACGGGAAGGTATGCGCGGAGACCACCGATGGCCGCGTGGATGGTGGTGGGAAGGTGGGTGGATGGATGGAGGACAGGCGGTGGGTGGATGACGGAGGGGCTGCAGGAGAGGGGAAGGGCGGGAGACGGCGGGGGCGGAGGGAGGATGGACGCGGGGGACGGATAAAGCACCGGTGGGGGAGGTAGAGACGGTACAGACACCTGTTGAAATACATCCTGGCGAAGGGGGGAGGTCTCAGTGAGGAAGCCACCCTTGTTATGCAGAGAGGTCGTCAGGAGAGAAGTCAGTGGTGTTCTGTGAGGCCCCCACGGACTCAGACTCAGAGAATTACCCCCTCGGACTCGCCCTGCCTTCTCGGAGGACGCTCGGAGAGGGGAAGGGCTCAGCAGAGAGGGATGGGGCTCTGAGTAGGCGAGGAGCTCCGAGGGGAGGGGCTTAGAGGGGAGGGACTCAGAGGGGCGGGACGTGGTGGGAGGGGCTTAGAGGGGAGGGGCTCGGAGAGGGGAGGTGCTCAGCAGAGAGGGATGGGGCTCTGTGTAGGGGAGGAGCTTAGAGGAGAGGGGTTCAGGGGCGGGAATTGATGGGGAGGAGATTAGAGGGGAAGGGATCAGGGGTGGGCTCGGTGGGGGAGGAACTTAGGAGGGGCTCAGTGTCGGGGAGGCGCTTAGAGGGGCGGGACTTGACAGGGGAGGAGCTTAGAAGGGAGGGGCTCAGTGTGTGGGAGGAGCTTAGATGGGAGAGCTCAGAGAGAGCAAGACTCGGTAGAGGAGATTAGAGGGGAGGGGCTCAGGAATGGGACTCGGTGGGGGAGGGGCTTAGAGAGGAGGGGATCAGAGGGGCGGGGGCTCGGTGGGGAGGATCTTAGAGGGAGGGGCTAAGTGTGGGGGAGGGGCTTAGAGGGGAAGGGCTCCATGTCGGGGAGGAGCTTAGAGGGGCGGAACTCAGTAGGGGAGGAGCTTAGAGGGGAGAGGGTCAGGGGAGCGGGACTCGGTAGGGGAGGGGCTTAGAAGGGAGATGTTCAGAGGGGCGGGATTCGGTGGGGGAGGAGCTTAGAGGGGAGGGGCTCCGAGGAGTGGAACTCGGTAGGGGAGGCATTTACAGGGGAAGGGATCGGGGTGGGCTCGGTGGGGGAGGAGCTTAGTGGGGAGGAGCTCAGAGAGGGGAGGGTTCAGTGCATGGGAGGAGCTTAGATGGGAGAGCTCAGAATTAGAGGGGAGGGGCTCAGAGAGGAGGGCCTCGGTAGGGGCGGAGATTAAAGGGGCTGGGCTCAGATGGGCAAGGCTCGGTGGGGGAGGAGCTTCAGGGGAGGGGTTCAGTGTAAGGGAGGGGCGAGACTCGGGGGGAGGGTCTTAGAGGGGAGGAGCTCAGAGGGGCGGGACTCGGTATGGGAGGGTCTTAGAGGGAAGGAGCTCAGAGGGGCGGGACTCGGTGTGGGCAGGGCTTAGAGGGGAGGGGCTCGGGGAGGGGCGGGGCTAATGGGGTAGCGGCTCGGCATGAGGAGGAACTTAAAGGGGTGGGCGGCAGAGAGGGGCGGAGCTCAGACCGGAAGGAGAGAGCGATTTCTGAGGGAGGGGCTCAGGAGGAAGAGGACCCACCTGTCCGGGGACTCCCGGCAGCAGACGGCATAGAGCAAGGTGAGGACGAAGACCAGGAAGAGGGAGGCCAGCGCGGCCCCCAGGCCCACCAGCCACGGCTTCCGCTGGGCCACTGCGGGCAGAAGCAGGGCGGGGTCGGCATCCGGGCCTCCAGGTGGGGACGCGCCTCCCCACCCCGCACCCCGTCCCTCCCAAGGCCTTACGGGGTTGGGCCAGCACCCGCCGCGGGAGCAGAGCTGCGAGAAGAGCGAGCTGGCCGGGGGTCGTCCAGAACCCACCCATCCTGCCCCGTCTGCCCTCGCCCCTGTGCAGCAGGTTCCGGGGATGCGGCCCCTGCTGCAGGAGGAAGTGGCCTGGCCCGGGCCCCCTGGGGCAGGGTGCGGCCGGGGCCCACAGGAAGTGGGAGGTGGGGGCTCTTCCCTGGGTTCCCGCCCCGTGGGGAGAGGCTCAGGGCCCTGAGCATCCCAGCCCCCGTCTCCCTGAGGCCCAGCGTCACCCCACAGTCAGGGCCCCGGGAGAGGAGGCTCGAGAAAGGTGGGGAGTTCATCTCCCGAGCGCCTGCTCTGCGCCAGGCCTTGCACTGGCTCCAAAGCTCCAGCCCCTCCTTCGAGCCTCCCGCTCTGGTGGCCCGAACGCTTGTCCTCGCCGTTGCAAAAGCGGAACCAACTTGAGGCTCAGAGAAGTCAGGCCACGTCCCTGGGGCCACAGAGCATCCCAGCGGAGCACAGTTGTCCCCGCTAGGAGCACTCCTTACCCCGACCCTCTCCCATCCTGGGACGTGAACCTTGACGTCTGACCTTACCAGAGCCCGCACGTGCCCGTCCTCTGGGCAGCCTGGGCTTTCATCCCTGCGCTCCCAACAACAGCCAGGGAGACCTGGGCCAGGGGCGTCCCTCTCTCTAAGTCTCAGTATTTGCAGCTGGAAAATGGTTCTAATTGCAGACTAACAGAGGCTGAGACCAGAAGGATGCTAGGCGTTGGTGGAAACATCTATTAGGGACGTCATTATCTATGTTTATTTATAGTTTTTCTGCCCCCTGGTGGCCGATCCCGGGATATTCCCAGACAGAAGCTCCCCACCTTCTGGCCTGGATCCCCCCACCCCCGCTACAAGGGCGGCCAAACCGCGGGCCCCGGGCATGCCAGAGCTTGTAGAAGCCCACGCACCGCGACTAGAGAGGAGCCCGCACAGCACCTAAGACCCCGCCCAGCCGATAAGTCAGTCAAAGTATAAACGCCAGCCTTTATCAAAGTTCTCATTAGGAAATGGTGAACATCAGGGCATGGTCCGGCCCGGAGAAAGTGAGGTGGGGAGGAGCCTGTCCCCTCCCGTGACCGTGGACCCGGGGGCACCCAACCCGCCAAGACCCAGTTCCTAGAAACGGAGTCACGTGACCCGAAACCCAGGGGGTGGGGAGCAAGGCTTTCCTAGGAGACGGCCCTTGGAGCTCAAAGTTCAGGACTCAGGCCAGCAGAATCCAGACTGCAAGGGGAGCGTTTAATGTGCCCAGAGCACCTGCGCATGGGGGAGTTAGGTTTCCCACACCTGCCCAGGTGTTGCCCCAGCCTCCAGAGCTGTCTCCCCGGGGGGAAACTGAGTCCCAGGGGGCAACGGGGGCCCCTCTGAAGGGCTCTCCCCCGAGAGGCAGCTCCTGGCCTAGACTGGCCCTGAAGCTGAGTGGGAGGGAGGAGTTTTGGGCAAGTAGATGTCAGGCAGAGGGCGAAAGAAATCAGGCAGTGAGTAGAAGCAGGCGGAGCCATGAAATTGTGGACGTTGGGGGTTTCTCAGTAACCAGGGAGGCACAAGAGAATCACCAGGCAGAACAAATCATAACAAATAGAGGGCATGGCACCCAGAGAGCCCTCCTTGCGGGGGGAGCGGGGAGGGTTCCCAGCCTCTTCATTCAGGGAATTGCACTCTCAACCCCAGATGGAGTCACTTTGGTGGCCTCAGGTCCAGGAAGGGGCATCCTGGCAGACTGCGTGGAGGAGGTGGCCGAGTCTTCACATGGCTGTCGTCTTGTCTTTCTCACGGTCCCTGGACTCCTCTTTCTCCTCCAGCTCCATCGCCACGTTTCTCTCTCCTTCACTCTTGGCCTTTTTCTCCTTCCCTCTGTTCCCCATCTTGTCTTCACTTCTGTGGGGACACAAAGGCCGCAGACCACGGTAAGAAAGGGTCACTCCCGTTTGACAAGTGCTTGTCTGTGCCAGGCCTCCGGACGAGTGCTTCGCAAAAAGGGCCTTTCCTGCATCTCCAGAACAGCCCTTATGAGGCCGCCTGGGTATTTCGTGTCACAGAGGCTCAGTTGTCCGGCAGAAAAACGGACAGCCAGTTGGGAGAATGGACAGATGGAAGGAAGGAATGGAGGGTGACCTAGGAGCACTTGCCGGATCTGGTGCCTCCAGCACAGCCTGCGAGCGGGAGGCAGGTCTCACCGGGGCTGAGCTGGGTCTTGGACAAAGCGCCGTCCATCCCAGACCTCTCCGTCGGGCACCTGGGGCTCCGCCGAGAACCTTCCGGCCAGGCCCGCCTCCCCCAGCTCCCAGCCCCACTCCCGTCCCCAGCAGCGCCCCAGCCCTGCCCCCGCCCCTGAGCCCCCACCAGAGTCACTTCTGGAAACAGGGTCAGGGGAGACGCCGAGTCCAGGGGTCGCCCACAGCCCGTCTCACGCTGGTGCGCCGTCCCTGCACTGTCCCTCACCCCTGTCTTGTCCAGGAGGTCTTTATTCTGCGCCTCCTGCATGCCCGGCCAGGGCAGAGGCCTGAGGGCACAGCCTGCAGAGAGCTGAGCTCTGTTCGTGTCCTGGAAACCATCTAGTGTCGAGAGAGCGGCCAAGGGCGTGCGCCGGCGCTGGCCGGGGCTGCGTGCGGAGAAAGAGGCGGGGCGTGCCGGCGGGGAGGCCGGGGGTCAGGGCAGCTTCTGTGGGGAGGAGGCATCGGAGCCGGGGCTGGAGGACGGACGCGGCCAGAGGACACGGGCAAAGGCGTCCACGCCAGAGCCAGCCGAAGGCGCAAAGGCCTCGGGCCGGCGTGCGCGCGAGGCGCTCAAGGTCGGAAAGCGGTCACCGTGCACGCCCACCCCTCCGCTCCCGGAGAGGGGCCCCGCCGACCCGCTGACCCCCCACGTCGACACACGGCGTACCTCAGGCCCACCTCCTTGTACGGGTTGGGGGTCGCCCTGGCCGTGGACGCCTCTTCGTCCTCAGCTCTGCAGAAGACAGGGGTGTCAGAGGGGCGAGCGTGGGGCAGGGCGGGCGGCGGGGCGGGCCGCCCTCTCCCCCAGACAGGCGGGGCTGCAGGAAGCAAGAGCCGCGGGCGCTGCATGGCTGTCCTGGGCTGGGAGTGGGGGGAGCAGGGGAGTGGGCAGACAAGGAAAGGGGCCAGCGAGGGTCGTGAAGGGAGGGGCTGCCCAGCGCTCGGGAGAGTGAGGGGCGCGGGGAGGGGGGCTCCCACCTCGCGCCGGAGCACCAGAGGCGGTTGGCCAGCATGAGGACGAAGACGATGAACAGGAAGCCCACCACGGCCGCCAGGCCCACCAGCCAGGGTGCCACACGCTGCTCTGCGGGGGCGATGGGGCGAGCACTCAGAGACCGGCAGGTGGACAGGGCAGCGCTCCTCGCTTGGTCGTGCCTGACTCTTTGGGACCCCGGGGACGGCCGCCGTCCGGGCCCCTCTGTCCATGGGACTCTCCAGGCAAGGAGACAGGAGTGGGGAGCTACTTCCTTCTCCTGGGATCTTCCCCACCCGGGATGAACCTGGCTCTCCTGCATGGCAGGCCTAGAGCTGGGGGAGGGCGGGGAGGGCACGGCGAAAGGACAGGGCAGCAGGGCGTGGGCGACGCTCAGGCGTCCACGTGTAGGATCCAGTTTCCGGGCCAGAATGGAACCCCTGCCCCCTGCGGCGGAAGCGTGGAACCTGACCGCTGGACCTCCGGGGACGCCCTTCTGATTGTTTGTTTGGCCACACCGCAGCTCATGGGGCCTTTGTTCCCTGACCAGGGATTGAACCCGGGCTCCGGCCAGTGGGAGCCTCTGGACGGCAGGGAAGCCCCTCAGCGGTGAGGGCGCGCGGGGGTGGGGTGGGAGGCCCCGAGGGAGTGGGGGAGCCAGGGAGGGACCTCCTTCCTCTTCCGCCCGCCCCTCCCCTCCGAGGCCACCCCGTCTCATCGGGCGGGGATGGGGCGACCCCTCCTCCCGCCGCCGCCCCAAGGTCGGAGCCCTACCCTTCTGGGCCTCCACCGGCGACAGGAGCACAGCGGTGAGCAGAAGCAGGGTCCCCAGGGTCCCCATGGTGTGGAGGAGCCAGCACCCGGCGGCTGAGCGTGCAGGCTGCCCAGGGTCAGGGGAGGCCCTGCCCAGCCCCTGATATGGGGCAGGCGGGTCTGGGGGCGGGGCCGGCCCTGACCCGGGCCCCTCCCTCCGCCCCACCCGGAGGGCGCCCCACAGCCTCTCCTCCGCCTCCCAGGAGCACAGACTCTGGACCTGGTGGTCACGATGCGCTCGGGAGTCCAGCCCCTCTGCCCGGTGCCCGCCCCTGCACGGCCGGCCTGTGGCCCCGGGGCTGCCCGCGCAGGGCCGGGCTGAGATGGCCTTGCTTTTCCTTCTGGGCTGAGCACTTCTCCGCCTCCTTGCACGTCTCTCTGCACCCACCCCGGCCGGGAAGCCGGCGAGGCCAGGAGCGCAGGTCAGGCAGGACAGCCGGCCCTGCAGGGGGCTGGGGCGCTCCGGCCACCAGCTCACGGCGCCTCATCGGGGCCCCCGGACCGCAGGGGCCCAGCGCCAGCTCCAGGCCGGGCCCGAGGGGCAGACGGGCAGGGCCTCCCGTCCACCTGCCAGCACCAGGATGAACCTGGCTCTCCTGCATGGCAGGCCTAGAGCTGGGGGAGGGCGGGGAGGGCACGGCGAAAGGACAGGGCAGCAGGGCGTGGGCGACGCTCAGGCGTCCACGTGTAGGATCCAGTTTCCGGGCCAGAATGGAACCCCTGCCCCCTGCGGCGGAAGCGTGGAACCTGACCGCTGGACCTCCGGGGACGCCCTTCTGATTGTTTGTTTGGCCACACCGCAGCTCATGGGGCCTTTGTTCCCTGACCAGGGATTGAACCCGGGCTCCGGCCAGTGGGAGCCTCTGGACGGCAGGGAAGCCCCTCAGCGGTGAGGGCGCGCGGGGGTGGGGTGGGAGGCCCCGAGGGAGTGGGGGAGCCAGGGAGGGACCTCCTTCCTCTTCCGCCCGCCCCTCCCCTCCGAGGCCACCCCGTCTCATCGGGCGGGGATGGGGCGACCCCTCCTCCCGCCGCCGCCCCAAGGTCGGAGCCCTACCCTTCTGGGCCTCCACCGGCGACAGGAGCACAGCGGTGAGCAGAAGCAGGGTCCCCAGGGTCCCCATGGTGTGGAGGAGCCAGCACCCGGCGGCTGAGCGTGCAGGCTGCCCAGGGTCAGGGGAGGCCCTGCCCAGCCCCTGATATGGGGCAGGCGGGTCTGGGGGCGGGGCCGGCCCTGACCCGGGCCCCTCCCTCCGCCCCACCCGGAGGGCGCCCCACAGCCTCTCCTCCGCCTCCCAGGAGCACAGACTCTGGACCTGGTGGTCACGATGCGCTCGGGAGTCCAGCCCCTCTGCCCGGTGCCCGCCCCTGCACGGCCGGCCTGTGGCCCCGGGGCTGCCCGCGCAGGGCCGGGCTGAGATGGCCTTGCTTTTCCTTCTGGGCTGAGCACTTCTCCGCCTCCTTGCACGTCTCTCTGCACCCACCCCGGCCGGGAAGCCGGCGAGGCCAGGAGCGCAGGTCAGGCAGGACAGCCGGCCCTGCAGGGGGCTGGGGCGCTCCGGCCACCAGCTCACGGCGCCTCATCGGGGCCCCCGGACCGCAGGGGCCCAGCGCCAGCTCCAGGCCGGGCCCGAGGGGCAGACGGGCAGGGCCTCCGTCCACCTGCCAAGCCCGGAGGACAGCCCCGGAGCAGCCGATGACGCAGGCCCAGGTCCTCCCGCGAGTGGACCTTGATCCTTAGACACGGGGCCCTGCCCGGGGACGGGGGACCCTACCCCAGCTGCCACGGCCCAGGCCCCGGGCAGGAGGGCCCGGGGGGGAGGCCTGGCGCTTCTCCAGGCCCCCGGGTGCTGGGGGACCGCCAGCCTCGCTGCCCGCTCCCGTCCCGAGCTCCGGCCACGGCCGCGGGGCATCTGGGCCGCTCGGTGGCGCCCAGGACCCGTCCAGCTCCACCCGCGCAGCAGACACCTGTGTGGTCCTACCGCGCGTCCCGCCCCGGGCCACGCTCGGGAGGAGAGGAAGCTCCTGTCCTCAGAGCTCCCTCCGGCTAGTCAGGAGGTCAGGACCCCCCAGAGGGAGATGACCCCCCCGACGATCTAACCGAGAGGAACCGGAGGCAGAGGAGCCCAGGGGGCAGGCCTCTGCTTCCCGAGGCAGGGGGCTGACTGGGCTGGCCTCGCTCCGCGAAAGGTTCTCTCCGCTCTAACCATGTCATTTCTGGGCTGTGTGCCTCTGTTTTCCCATCTGATAAATGGGTAGATAGGGATTTAGCGAGATAATGAGGGCTTCCTTACCACCCGAAGGCGGGCTTACTCGAAGCTCTAGCTAAGGGCTGGTCCCTATTATTGTTACCACTTCTTTAATCTCCTGGGTGTCTTTGGTTTACAGGTTGCCCAGGGCTGGGTGGAAACTGGGCAGGGTTAGGCTCTGGCGGTATGGGAGAGCCGGAGTGTGCCCGTGTCCAGCCACTGGAGCCACTGGCCAGGAAAGACCACATCCTCTGTCAAGACGGCAGAGGCTAGTGGAGAAGAGGCTCAGATGGGCACAAGCCTGGTTACTAATCCAGCCGCTGGAAGGGCAGGGACTGACTTCTTGGGCCCCGAGGGCCGGGCCTGGCTCAGCCCAGTTTCCAAAAGGAGCTCCGGACCGGTGGGTCTTTGAAAGCGATGGAGGGCCGGCGGGGGGCCTGGGCGGGGGCTTCTGCAGGGACCCTCTCGCCGCCCCCGCCTGCGTCCTCCTCGCCCCGCCAGGCCAGCGCCAGCTGCAGGTCCAGCTCCTCCAGGTCCTCGCCCTCGGGGGTCTCGGGCAGCTCCCGGGGGGCGTCCTCCTGGTCCGGCTTCGGGCCGAAAGCCCAGTCTGCGGCAGGGGGGTGGTGAGGAGCATCCCCGGCCGGCCCCCCACCCCCGCCCGGGCCGGGAGGGACCTTGGCCGCCCCTCCTCCACGGGCCGCCCCGGCCCGGGCCAGGTGTGGGGAGCCGCTCACCGGCCAGGTCGTGGGCGAGGTCCTTGATGAGGTGGCCCACGATGGCGTAGGCCACGGCCACCACCAGGAACGCGGCCAGCAGCAGGTACAGCACGTACCGGGGCAGGCGGACCGTGTCCAGCGGCGGCGGGCGGTACTCCTCGTAGAGCGGCGGGGCCGGGCTCCAGCCGTCCATCCCCTCCGTGGCCGCCAGCCCCTGCCTGCCCAGAGCGGGAGAGCCCGGAGGTGACCCGCCGGGCGGAAGTCTTAAGGAGCTTTGGGTAAGAGGATTGGGGCTCCCCCGTGGCCACCATCTGCCCGGGCAGATCACAGCGCAAATCGCTTCCGCCTGCGGCCCCCTCCCTCGCCGCCGGACAGCCACTGCCCGGTGCTACCCGGGCCACCCACCACCCACCTCAGGGCCTTTGCACAAGCTGCTCCCGCTTGGGGAAATCCCTGCCCTCCTGGAAGTGACCTTCAAGGTGGGGAGAGGACCCAAGGCAGCTAAAGAAATAAATAAAAGTTTTTAAAAAACCAATGGGGAAGTAGACGCTAAGAGGAAAGCATGACCTTAGAGTGAGTCATGTGCCCTGTCAGGAAGCAAATGGCGGGGCTTTGCTGTGTCCCAGTAGCTACGAATCCTCCCGGCGACGCGGGGGACACGGGTGCCGTCCCTGGGCTAGGAAGAGTCCTCTCGCCACGGGGCGACTCAGCCCGCACTCGGGAGCCTGCAAGCTCTGACCATGGAGCTCACGGGCCATGAGTTCTGAAGCCTGGGCGCCCTGAAGCCGGCGCTCTGAGACAAGAGAGGCCACTGCCCCCACAAGGCCTTTGTGCAGCAACGAAGACTCCAGGCAGCCAAAATAAATGTAAAAGGAAAGTGGACAGTGGCTTGAGGGTGGGGTGGGCGGGAGACTGCTCTAAGGGGCGGGGCTGCTGGAAGGGGAGGGGACGTGTCCAGCAGGGCGGCCAAGGCCATGTTCAGATGGCATCGGAGCAGACCCAGAGGAGGAAAGGACCAGCTGTGGCAGAACCCGGGGGAAGAAGTTTACTGGATGCAGAGGGCCCTGGAGCAGGTCCGCGCTGGGCTTGCTGGATGTGACCGAGTCCGGCGCCCCCCGGCGCCCTCCGGCGGCTGCTGCGGGAACGACAGACGGTGGAGGCTCTGACTCAGGGCTCCCAGGCGCCCCCGGAGGCGGCCGCGGGGAGAACGGGTCCTGGAGGTGAGGCTGGCCGCCAGGGCGCCGGCGCTGGTGCAGGTGGGCCATTAGGAGGCCGGGCCAGGTGGGAGCAGAAACGTGGGGCGGAACAGGCGGCCCTGGGGCAGATTTTAAACGGATCAAAGCCTGGTGTTCGCGGGCGGAGCCCCTGGAATGACGGATTTCCGTTTCCTGGGGGAGGCGGCCGGAGGGGTGCTGAGGGCCTGCTGGGCTCCGGACGCCGCCTTGGTGTCCAGTGGAGCTGACCAGTCTGGCCTCGAGTCAGGAGCTCGGAGGAGGCCCCTAGCTGGAGTCAGGACGGTGGGGGCCATGGGGGTTCAAGCCCCAAGAGTGGGTGAAGCTCCGGGCCAGGGAGCGGGGCGAGGTCCCTGAGAAGCCCCCGGGGCCGCGGGGCTGGCCGCTCGGAGGCTGGCCTGAGGGGCAGCAGGCGGAGACGCGACCACCAGGTCTGGACCCTGGAGGGTCAGCTGCGGACAAGGGCGGTGCTGGGGGCGGAGGGGCAGGCCCAGGGCGCCGGTTTGGGAGAGACGGGAGCTGGCGAGGGTCTGCGGCTTCGCAGGGCTCACGGCGAGAGCTGGAAGGCGTGGGGGCAGCAAGGACTGTGCCCGGCGGCGGGCTTTCCGCTCCTAAGGAATGACGGGGACTCCTCTGCTGGTCCACTGGGTAGGACTGCACGTTTCCAGTGCGGGGGGCACAGGTTCGATCCCTGCTCAGGGAAGGAAGATCCCACACACTATGTGGTACAGTCCAAAGTAAAATAGTTTTTTAAATTATAGGGACTTTGATGGTGATCCGGAGGTTGGGGATCCGCCTTGCAACTGGGGGAGTGGGTTTGACCCCAGGTCAGAGAACTAAGATCCCACCCGCCCCAGGGATAAAGGGGGGCGGGGCTCGCAGCCAGCGCCCGAGGGTGAGCTGTGGGAGAACAGATGTTTGGCCTTCGTCCTGGTACCTGGCACGGAGCTCCCAGGACCCTGTAGTTTCCTGCGTAGGGAGGACAGGGAGCCCCTCCGAGGCTTGTCGTCAGCCCCTTCCCCCCGCTCCCGCGGGCTCCCCAGCCGGACAGGGACAGGGCAGCTCTGGGCTGGAGGCCAGCAGCCAGGGGAACCGAGAGGGACGGAACTTTCCGCCCCGCCACCCCAGCGAGAGGGCTGCCCAGGTGGCTCGGGTAGTAAAGCCTGCCTGCCGTGCAGGAAGCTCCGGTTTGAAGAGAGGAATGAATGGCAACCTACTGCAGTATGCTCGCCTGCAGAATCCCATGGACGGAGGAGCCGGGCGGGCTCAGAGTCGGGCACCACCGAGTCTACCTCAGAGAGACGGGCTGCGGGCGGAGCTCATCGCCAGTGGCCAATGATTTAATAAACCACGCACACGTGAACCTCACGAAAACCTCACAGAAAGGGGCTTGGGGAGCCTCCAGGGGGGCGAAGGCAGCCACCCCGCCCTCCGCAGGGACTGACGCTCCCCTGCCGGGGACCCTCCCAGACTCTGCGCCTCTTCATCTGGCTGTCCACTTGTCTCCCTTATAAGCAGGTAAGTAAAGTGCTTTCCTGACTTGAGGGGGTGGCGGAAACCCCAATATGTAACCAGTCAGTCAGGAGTATGGGAGGTGTCAGACGTGGGGGAAGCCCCGCAGGTCTGAGCCCTGGACCTGGAGGGTCTGCACTGAACTGATGTGTGAGACACCCCGCGGATGTCCACGCAGAAACTGATGTGGGAGCTCCATCGGGGGAAAAGGGGGGGGTTCCGAAACGGGACTCCTCTGCTGGTCCACTGGGTAGGACTGCACGTTTCCAGTGCGGGGGGCACAGGTTCGATCCCTGCTCAGGGAAGGAAGATCCCACACACTATGTGGTACAGTCCAAAGTAAAATAGTTTTTTAAATTATAGGGACTTTGATGGTGATCCGGAGGTTGGGGATCCGCCTTGCAACTGGGGGAGTGGGTTTGACCCCAGGTCAGAGAACTAAGATCCCACCCGCCCCAGGGATAAAGGGGGGCGGGGCTCGCAGCCAGCGCCCGAGGGTGAGCTGTGGGAGAACAGATGTTTGGCCTTCGTCCTGGTACCTGGCACGGAGCTCCCAGGACCCTGTAGTTTCCTGCGTAGGGAGGACAGGGAGCCCCTCCGAGGCTTGTCGTCAGCCCCTTCCCCCCGCTCCCGCGGGCTCCCCAGCCGGACAGGGACAGGGCAGCTCTGGGCTGGAGGCCAGCAGCCAGGGGAACCGAGAGGGACGGAACTTTCCGCCCCGCCACCCCAGCGAGAGGGCTGCCCAGGTGGCTCGGGTAGTAAAGCCTGCCTGCCGTGCAGGAAGCTCCGGTTTGAAGAGAGGAATGAATGGCAACCTACTGCAGTATGCTCGCCTGCAGAATCCCATGGACGGAGGAGCCGGGCGGGCTCAGAGTCGGGCACCACCGAGTCTACCTCAGAGAGACGGGCTGCGGGCGGAGCTCATCGCCAGTGGCCAATGATTTAATAAACCACGCACACGTGAACCTCACGAAAACCTCACAGAAAGGGGCTTGGGGAGCCTCCAGGGGGGCGAAGGCAGCCACCCCGCCCTCCGCAGGGACTGACGCTCCCCTGCCGGGGACCCTCCCAGACTCTGCGCCTCTTCATCTGGCTGTCCACTTGTCTCCCTTATAAGCAGGTAAGTAAAGTGCTTTCCTGACTTGAGGGGGTGGCGGAAACCCCAATATGTAACCAGTCAGTCAGGAGTATGGGAGGTGTCAGACGTGGGGGAAGCCCCGCAGGTCTGAGCCCTGGACCTGGAGGGTCTGCACTGAACTGATGTGTGAGACACCCCGCGGATGTCCACGCAGGAACGAGTTGCTTGGTGTGAGAAACACGTCGCCTGTGAGAGGAGCTTCTCCTGTTAACGCCCTCGTTACAGGGTGGTGGGTGGGGCTGCAGGAGGCCCCAGGGGGAGGAAGGAGGGCAGGGAGGTGGAATGCGAATGCAGAGCCAGGGCTCTTAGCCATGCCACAAAACCCTCTCCCCTATGCCCCCCAAAAAGGCTGGGTGGGGCTGAGGTCCGGCTTGGAGGGGGCAAGTTGGACAGATGTAACTCCTGGGAACTAATGGTGAAGCCCAGGCCGGCGCTGGGCACCCAGCATCTGGGGCGGGTGGCCCCAGAGTCGAGCTCCCCACGCGCCTTCCCCCCACACTCGGCCAGTGCTTCACAGCAGCCGCCCGCACACACTCGGAGTCGTCACTTGGCAAAAATAATTTAATAATCCATCGAGGCCGTGTCCCTGGGACCCGCTGGCCCTCCCCAAGCCCGGAGCTCCAAGCTATCCACCCCCGCAGGGACCACCCCCCCACCCCAAGGACACCCCCAAAGCCTGAAGCACTTTCCCGGCACCCCTCGTTCGTGGAGAAGCTGAGCCACCACACCCTGACCCCCCAGAGGCAGCCCCCTCGCGGCAACCCCGGGAGCCTCTCCCCAGGTGCTCAGGGGGAGGAGCGGCCCGGGCCCTGGGAGCCCGCGGTCACGAGGCAAAAGCGGCCGAGGGGGAGCGCGACCCCGGGGCGGCCGCGCGCAGCCGCTCCAGCCCGTCAGCGTACTGGAAGGCCGGCCCGGCCTGGTGCTCGTGCATGTCCAGAGCCACCGCGCAGCTCTCCCGCACCACGCGCTCGGGGTCGGCCGCGTGGGCCCGCAGGGCAGCCAGGCAGGCGGGCCGGGCGATGGCCCCCAGGGCCTCGGCGCACTCGTGGCGCACCATGGGGCTCTCGGCGGGCTGGGCCAGGGCCGCGGCCAGCGGGGCCACGGCCGCCTCGTGCTGCATCTGGCCCAGGACGTAGCCGATCTCGTGGCGGAAGAGGGCGCTGCCGCAGCGCAGGCCTGGGGGAGAGAGGGTCGCGGGCTGGGGCGCCATCGGGGCAGTGGGGGTCTAGGGCGGGCACCCCGGGGGAACGAGGGGGTTCCGGCCTCCGGGACCCCTCCCCAGATTCTGGCTGGGCCCTGGAGCTCGGCGGTGGGGTCCAAGGCCACGAGGCAGGGGAAGCAGGGTAGGTCGGTCCGTCTGGGCCTCGGCCGCTCCGGGGGCAGGGCTGGGCGTGGCCCCTCCCCAGGCCCCGCCCCTCTCCCAGGCCCCGCCCCCGCGCGCCCGCACCCCCAGCGCTACCCGCGGGCAGCCCAGGTCTGTGCCTCTGGCTGGCAGGCCCCTCGGCCCCGCTGGGCGTGGGCTCCCTTCGGGAGGAGCGGGGGCCCCAGGAGGCGCGCACCTGGACGCTGCCGGCTCTGGGAGGCCGTGTGGCCTATGGGCCCCTCCCGGGGGGGGGCCCCGACCCCGCCCCTGACCCCCGGGGCCCCTCCTCACCCTCGGCCAGCGCCAGCACCGCCTCCTGGCCGCCAGCATCGCGCAGGGCGAACATGGCCCGGTATCTCTCGAAGAGCGGCCGGGCCTCGTCCAGCAGCGCCGCCCGCAGCCGCCCCACGTCGCGCTCCTCGGCCGGCGGGGCCGGGTCCACCGAGAGGTAGGGCCCTGGGGCCGCCGGCTCCCCGCGGTGCTGCTGCAGCCACTCCAGCCGCTGCACGGCCAGCTGGCACGTCTCGGCCACCTGCGGGGACGGCGCACGGGGGGCACTGGGGCGGGGCCGGGGTGGGGGATTGGGAAGGTGGACGCGCCGCGCCCTCCCCCGGCCCCCAGGCCCCGGTTTGGCGGGACAGAGCCTTCCAGACGGGAGAGAACCAGGGGCCTCCGGTGATTAGCAAGCGGTGGGGCCCAGGGGCCAGGAGGGGTCACTCGGAGGTGACCAGTGGGGGAGGCGGCTGGGGGCGGCCGGGCAGACGGGGCTCAGTGTCTCCATCCTCAGAGGTGATGGCCGGCCAGAGCCTTGCGGCACAGAACCGATTAACAGAGGACGGATGCAGAAGCCTCCCTCGGCCACCAGAGAAGCCCTGCCTGTGGAGGGACCCGAGGGCACCACGCTCAGTGAGAGAAGCGACACAGGACAGAGGCTGCGACTCCACGGATGGGCAACGTCCGGAACAGCCAGGTCCACCGGCCCCGAGGGGGGCTGCTGGTGGGCAGGGGCTGGCAGGGGCTGGCAGGGGCTGAGGGTGACCGCTGATGGGGACGGGCCTTCCTCTCGGGACACGGAATGTTCTGGAATTAGTGGGGATAGTTGCACTTTAAAGCCACCCAAACGTGCGCTCTCCAGTGCGGGTCTGGTCTGTGACATCTCAGTAAGCTGCTGCTTAAAGAGAAGAGGAGGCCGGGGGCGGAGGCCGGAGGCCCCGCGAGGCTGGGCGGGGCCGGGGCCGAGAGGAGTGAGCAGGTGTCACGAGTGAGGCGGGTTCAGTTTTGCCCTGAAGGGCAGAGGCTGGCGTCACCGGCAGCCAGACACGGGGCCCGAGGCCGGTTCTGGAGCTGAGATGGGCCGGGGGGGCTGCGTTACCTCGATGACAGGGTCCGTGGAGTACTGCTTCAGGGTCTCCAGCACCGCGGGGTCGCCGATGGCCCCCAGGGCCTCTCCTGGGAACAGTGGGGCAGAGCTCGCTGGCTGGTCCGGAACCCGCCCGGCCGCCGCCCCGCCCGCCCGCAGAGCCCTGGAGCAGGTTCTCAGCTGCGAGGAGGGTCAGCAGACAGGCGGTGCCCTGCCCCAGCGCCTGTGCACGGCTCAGAGCCCCTCTCCCGGACCTCTGCCCGGATGACTCCCTCACTCCACTCGCGGCTCTGTCCAGCCATGAACAGCGGCCATCCTGGACTTCCCAGGCGGCCCCGCATTCGAGACTCCCTGCTTCCAATGCAGGGCGACCAGGCTTGATCCCCGGGCAGGGAACGAGGATCCCACAGACCCCGGGGAAAGGCCAGCCAAAAAAAGGGCAACACCTCCAGCCCTTCAGCCTGCTTCCAGCTTTATCTCCTCCTCAGCACTTGTGTTTCCACCGTAACATGACTGGGGCTTCCCCAAAACCAACACTCGGAACAGCAGCGGGGCGTCCCTGGTGGCTCAGCGGTGAAGACCTCACCTGCCCATGCAGGAGACACGGGCTCGATCCTGAGGGACCCGAGGGCACCACGCTCAGTGAGAGAAGCGACACAGGACAGAGGCTGCGACTCCACGGATGGGCAACGTCCGGAACAGCCAGGTCCACCGGCCCCGAGGGGGGCTGCTGGTGGGCAGGGGCTGGCAGGGGCTGGCAGGGGCTGAGGGTGACCGCTGATGGGGACGGGCCTTCCTCTCGGGACACGGAATGTTCTGGAATTAGTGGGGATAGTTGCACTTTAAAGCCACCCAAACGTGCGCTCTCCAGTGCGGGTCTGGTCTGTGACATCTCAGTAAGCTGCTGCTTAAAGAGAAGAGGAGGCCGGGGGCGGAGGCCGGAGGCCCCGCGAGGCTGGGCGGGGCCGGGGCCGAGAGGAGTGAGCAGGTGTCACGAGTGAGGCGGGTTCAGTTTTGCCCTGAAGGGCAGAGGCTGGCGTCACCGGCAGCCAGACACGGGGCCCGAGGCCGGTTCTGGAGCTGAGATGGGCCGGGGGGGCTGCGTTACCTCGATGACAGGGTCCGTGGAGTACTGCTTCAGGGTCTCCAGCACCGCGGGGTCGCCGATGGCCCCCAGGGCCTCTCCTGGGAACAGTGGGGCAGAGCTCGCTGGCTGGTCCGGAACCCGCCCGGCCGCCGCCCCGCCCGCCCGCAGAGCCCTGGAGCAGGTTCTCAGCTGCGAGGAGGGTCAGCAGACAGGCGGTGCCCTGCCCCAGCGCCTGTGCACGGCTCAGAGCCCCTCTCCCGGACCTCTGCCCGGATGACTCCCTCACTCCACTCGCGGCTCTGTCCAGCCATGAACAGCGGCCATCCTGGACTTCCCAGGCGGCCCCGCATTCGAGACTCCCTGCTTCCAATGCAGGGCGACCAGGCTTGATCCCCGGGCAGGGAACGAGGATCCCACAGACCCCGGGGAAAGGCCAGCCAAAAAAAGGGCAACACCTCCAGCCCTTCAGCCTGCTTCCAGCTTTATCTCCTCCTCAGCACTTGTGTTTCCACCGTAACATGACTGGGGCTTCCCCAAAACCAACACTCGGAACAGCAGCGGGGCGTCCCTGGTGGCTCAGCGGTGAAGACCTCACCTGCCCATGCAGGAGACACGGGCTCGATCCCTGATCCAGGAAGACCCCACGGGCCGTGGAGCCACGAAGCCCGTGAGCCACCGCGATGCAGCCTGTGCTCGAGAGCCTCGGAGCTGCAACTCCTGAGCCCGTGAGCCCTGGAGCCCGAGCTCCACAGCAAGAGACGTCACCGCAACAACAAACCTGCTCACCTCCACTAGAGAGGAGCCCCACTCCCGGCAACTGGAGAAGAGCCTGCTGCAGCCGTGAAAACCCAGGACAGTCAAAAATAAATAAATAAAATTATATTTAAAAAACCCCAGCAGCTCTCATGGGACAACCACGGCCTGCAGTGGAGCATCTCTGTGAGGAGCCTCCAGCGGGCCCGGGCAGCCCGCGGCGCCGGAGGTCACCCCCGGGGAGCATTCACACAGCCCGAGCACAGCTGTAAATGGACACGCGGCCCCTCGGGCCAGGACTCCACGCCTGCACGGCGGAGGGCGCAGGCTCGATCCCGCGTTGAGGAACTGGGACCCCACAAGCCATCTGGAGTGGCCAAGGTAAAAGGACATTTGTCCAGCGAGTGAAGTGACTGAGTGACCTCCGGGGTGGCCACTGCCTCTGTAAAAGCAAAGAGGGGAATTTCTGTTTTTAACTGTTTTCCCCCCAGTCGCTCCGTCGTGCCTGACCCTTTGTGACCCCGTGGGCTGCAGCGCGCCGGGCTCCTCTGTCCATGGATTCTCCAGGCAAGAGCCCGGAGTGACGAGCCATTCCCTTACCAGGGATCAAACCTGGGTCTCCTGCACTGTATGTGTTTTTCAGTCAAAGCGATCAGGGGCTTTCCTGGCATTCCAGTGAAGACTGAGCTCCCGATGCAGGGAACGGGGTTCAGTCCCTGGTGAAGGAACTAAGAAACCCCATGACTCATGGAGTGACTACAAAAATAAAACTAAAAACAAAAAAAGCGGATGGAGGACGTTTATGATGCATGAAAGTGAAATGCAGTTCACATCTCTGGACCCACGGGCCGGACTCGCCCGTCCGCCGCCGGGGGTTACAGGGCTCTCGCCCCCGGACGCCGGCCCTCCCTGGGCAGCGCCCGCCCAGCCGCCCGCCGCCCGCTCACCTGCCTCGTGGCGCACCATGGGCTCCTGGCGGGGGTCGCGCAGCACCTCCAGCAGCACAGGGATGGCCCGCGGGTCCTGCATCTGGCCCAGGCAGTAGGCCAGCTCGTGCTTGAGCAGGGCCGAGTCGTCGTCGAAGGCCCGGCTGATCCAGGAGATGGCCGCTGGGCCCCCGAGCCCACGCAACGTGAACAGCGCCCGGAAGCGGGCCTGCAGGGGCTGCCCGGGGTCCACCAGCATCTGCCCCACCGCCTCCACCTCCTGTTCCGTCACCATGGCGGCGGCGCTGTCCTCCCCGCCTGGGCTAAACCAGGGGCGCTCCCCGAGAACCTGCCGGGCGGGCGGGGGCCAGGGGGCCAGGTCAGAGGCGGCCTTGCCTCTGGCCGACATGCTCATCTCAGGACGTTAGCACAGTGGTCTCCTAACTGCTGGCCAGTCTGGGGGTCCGCGTCGGGCCCCGCCTGCCTGCTGTGTGGCCTTCCCGAAGGCCCCCTTCCCTCTCTGAGCCTTGGGCACTACACGGGCAATGACTTCTGCCTGTTGGCTCGCCCCCCAGCAGACAGAGGGGCTGCAGCGGCTGGCCCTGGACACGGCCCTCAGGGCCCCCCCGCCTGAGTCTGTGGCCGGTGTGACCCCCTCCTGCAGCAACAAGGGCTGTCCCGGTGCTCTGCGACGGCAGAGGCCACTGCGATGGGAGGGCCACAGAGCCAAAGAACAAAGGTGGATGAAAATAGATAAATGAAAGACCAATAGAAGTGGCCCGCCCGCCCTCCTCCCTCCCCAACCCGCCCCCCGCCCACAAAAAACAAAAAAAAGAATCCGCCTCCCAATGCAGGGGACCTGGGGTCAGTCCCGGGTAGTGGAACCAAGATCCCACCTCACTGTTGTCGGTCAGTCGCTAGAACTCTGCGGGCGGGGCCGAGTGTCCGTCACCCCTGCTCTCTCAGCACACGGCTCCTCTGTAAGAACGACGACCGTGGCCTCCCGGCGGTCCACTGGCGAGGAGTCCACCTGCCAATGCAAGGGCCGCTGGTTTGATCCCTGGTTGGGGAAGACTCCACATGCCGCGGGGCAGCTACGCCCGCGTGCCCGAGGACTGAGCCCGGCACTGCCACACTGAAGCTGGAGCACGACCGAGCGCCCATGCTCGCCAAGAGAAGCCACCGCAGTGAGGAGCCCGCACACGGCACCTAGAGAGTGCCGACAGACAGCGGTGAGGACCCAGCGCGGCCACAACTAAAATCATCATCATAATACTAAGGGACTTCCCTGGCAGGTCACGTAGTTAAGCCCTCACCTTCCAGTGCAGGGGGTGAGGGTTCTGTCTAGTTGGAGAGCTGAGATCCCATGTGTCTTGTGACCAAAAGGCCAAGAGGTAAAACAGAAGCAATACTGTAACAAATTCAACAAAGACTTTAAAAACGGTCCCCATCGAGAACAACCACAGCAATAACAGCAGCCGCCAGGTGGACAGGACGGGCTCCAAGCCAGCCATCTCTTCTACGTCCTCACGGTCCTCGCCTCGCGCCGTCCTCACCATAGGCCTCCTGACAAGCACCGTGACCATCAGCGTTGCATGGAAGGGGCCCCAGCACAGAAAGGGGGAGCCCTGGCCTAGGAACCCCGCGAAGAGCTACAGACCCCGACAGCCGGGCTCCCGTCAAGCTGTCTGCCACAGACGCTGCGCTGAAAGGATGGGTTAAGGCGAAGGGGCAGCTGAGGCTGGTCTTCCTCCTCCAGACCAATGAGAAGGCTCCGAGAACCTGACCAGCAGGTGGCGGCAGGGCCAACCCAGCACGCCAGGGAAGGTGCAGTTGTCTGAGCACAGGTGGCCATCTGAGGAGATGGCACTCACAACAGGGATCATCAGGGACGTCCCTGGGGGCCCAGGGGCTATGTCTCTGAGGTCCCAACGTAGGGCACCCGGGTTTGGTCCCTGGTCAGGAACTAGATCCTACAGGCTGCAACTAAGAGTCAGCGTAGCCAAACGAAGGAATACACACATAAATAAATACCAAGGAAGGATCGTCAGAAACCACAGAAGCCGGGGTGAGCAAGCTCGCAAGGTGTTAGGGACCACCCAGATCCGACTCTTTGCACAGATGGGCTGTGCCCTGTCGGGGGTCCCACAGCAAGTCGAGGGCAGACAGGCCCCCAGGACTCCTGGCTCCCAGTCTGTGCGGGGTCTCCTTCAAGATACAAAGAGGAGACAGACACTGTTTTGTTCCTTGGCACTCCATACATATTGCTGAATCAACGGACCATCGCCTGGCTGCCAGGCACGGTACTCTGCTCTCTATACACGGTATAAACCTGGACTGTCCTGTAAAGGGACGTGAGGGGGCACAAGGATCTCGCCCAGTGGCTCGAATGGGATTACACCCAGAGAGCGCTCAGTACCACCGCGGGTACTCAGGATGCATTTGATAAACCAGAGCTGATGCTAAATATTCCCGCAGGAAGCCCCATACCCACCTCTGCGCTCAAGACGATGCGGAGGGGGGTGAGGAAGAAGAGGCACACCCAGCCGCCTGCACGCTCACTCCTCTTACCTTAAGGCCACTGTGAGTGGGAAGGGGGCAAGGGTGTGGACGCGGGGTTACGGAGATCAGCCCCTAACCAAGGCAGAATGTGGGAATCGACATGGAGAACTGGTGAGAGCTGAAAGCAGCGGGGTCCTGCATCCCCGAAATCCACCCCTTCTGAGCCACGAATTCCCAACAAAAAGGCCTCCTGCCCGCCGCGCAGACAGAGGTCCCCCGACACGGCATCCCCCGGGCCGCTCGCGGGAGCCCCTGCGACGACCCGCTCCGGAAGCTCCTCGGCGGAGACCGCCAGGACTTGCCGTCTCCAGGCCCGCCGGGGGCAAGCAGTCGGGCCGGGCCGAGCGACGGAGCCACAGCAAGGTCTGCGGACGGGGATCCCCGAGGAGGGGACCCTTCGCTAGTCCGGCTCTCCCAGAGCCCCGCGAAGGCGGCCCCCAACCTGGGACCCTCTCCCGGGCCCTAGCGCCGACGTCTCACTCCGGGCATCCCCGGCGACCGCTCAAAGGAAGCCCTGCGACCTCTCGGCCGAAGAACCCAGGCCACCGGCGAGGCGTCCTCCACGATGCCTCCGCCGCCGGGACCCCCCAGAGAGCCAGCAGATCGGGGACCTACCGGCCGGCCCGCTCCGGCTGCCGCGGCCACCTCCGCTCCCGCTGCCGCGACGGGGCTACGGCGCTCTGGGGGCCGCCATCTTGGCGCCCACGTGACCGGGCCGGACGGCACCAACGCAGCACCGGGGGAACCAGGCAAAAGTCCGCAGCGCGGGGGACCCGCAAGCGCGAGTCAGCCTCGGTGCCATAGCTCGCATCTCGCATCAGAGGAGATCACAGAAGGGCACTTCGCGGAGAAAGGGGAGGTCAGCTTCCATAGTTTTCCCTCAAGAGCTCTTTTCTCTGGCCTCCCCCCCCCATGCGACGGATGGAAATGGTTTGCGCCGATTCAGCCGCGAGGCGGGGCCAGCGACAGAGCTTTCACGCAAGTTCCGGGGGTGTGCCCAGGCTTCGGGGGCGTGGCCAACGGACCCTGGTGGCTTGACGCTAGATTGGAAGGGAAGAAAAAGGGACTTGAGGGCTTCCCTGGTGGTCCAGTGAGTAGAGAGTCCACCTTGCAGTGTAAGGGACACCGGTTCGGTCCCTGGCCCGGGACGGGCCGGCGCCCTGGAGCGCATGCGTCCGGAGCTAGCGCTCTGCAACAAGAGAGGCCACCGCAGTGGGAGGCCCACACCGGCCAAGGAGTAAAGATGGGTGAAAATAGATAAATAAATAAACAATAAAAGAGGCCAAAACTTATTTTTTTAAAAAAGGGACCTGAGACAGTCGTTTATTCATTGATTCATTTAACAAACACGTTATGGGACATCCCTGGTGGTCCAGTGATTGATCCCTGGTCAGGGAGCTAAGATCCCACATGCGGCCTGGCGCTCCTGCCCGCATCGTCCAGAAAAGAAAACGGGGATGGTGGAGGCGGAGAGAAGTGTTCAGATTCTGGGTTAATTCTGAAGGTGGAGCAAACAGGATTTGCAGCTGGACTGCACGTGGCATTTGGGAGAATTCCGTTGAGGATAAGTACGAGGGTATGGAGACGTCAAAAGGATGGAGCCGCCGTGAGCCCTTGGCTTCCCGGTACTAACCGTCCAGGGGCCGGTTACATCTACCTCTGAAATACGAAATGGAGTCGCCGCTGTCTCTCCCCAGGGTGCTGAGAGCTTGTAAGGGATCAGGTCCAAAGAGTGGGTCCTCACAAAGTTAAACACAGAAGGCACATGGCATCCATCACTTCCACTCCTGCTTACTCTCACCAGAAGCGAAGGCAGGGGCTCCATGGCTGCCCTCCCGCATTCATCCCAGCGATATCCACAGCGATCTCGGAGCCTCCACACCCCATTTTCTGTCTCTGTGAATCTGAGTACGCCAGGAGCCTCAGCACGTAGGCTCAGACAGCATTCGTCCTCCTGTGCCTGGCTTATCTCGCTGGGCCTAGTTATGCTCAGGGTCCACGCACACTACAGATATTGCAGAATGTCCTTCGTTCTTCATTTCCTTCTCACTGCAAGAGTGGACCACATTTTACCTCTTCCTCCATCAGTGGATATTTGGGTTGTTCCCACCTTTTGGCTGTTGTCGGTGATGCTGTTGTGAACACTGGTGTTCAGGTGCCGCTTTGATTCCCCATTTTCGCATCGTCTGGGCACACGCTAGCGGGGAAGTTCTGGATCATGTAGCAGTTCTGTGCTTAACTCTGAGGAGGGGCTGAAGGGTGGTCTCCAGTAGCTACACCATTTTTCATTCCCACCAACTGCAAACAAGGATTGCAATGTCTCCACTTTCTTACTTAAACACTTATTTTCTGCTTTTTAAAGTGATTTTTAAAATTTATTTATTTATTTGGCTGAGCTGGGTCCTTGTTGCTGCACTTGGACTTTCTCTAGTTGCGGTGAGCAGGGATTCTTATCGTGTGACATACGGACTTCTTTTTTTTTTAATTTTGGCCTCTTTTTATTGTTTTATTTATTGATTTTCATCCATCTTTATTCTTTGGCCTGTGTGGGCCTCTCATTGCAGTGGGCTCTGCAGAGCACTGGCTCTGGGTGCAGGCACTCCAGAGCACTGGCTCCTAATAGGATACATTGGTCCACCTGCTGCATGGCACGTGGGATCTCTCCGGGCCAGGGATCGGTGACCCCTGCACTGCAAGGCGAACTCTTCACCCACTGAACCACCAGGAAAGCCCATGGGCTTTTTAGTGCGGTGGCGTCTCTTGTTTCAAAGCATGGGCTCAGGAGTTGTGGGTGCACAGGCTTATCCTCTGAGGCATATGGAATCTTCCCAGACCAGGGATTGAACACGGGTTCCCTGTGTGGGCAGGCAGATGTTCATCCACTGTACCATCGGGGAAGCCCTAAGGATTCTTTCTCTTCTTCTTTTTTTTTTTTTTTTTTTGATGCACACTGTTTTTAAAGACGTTACTGAATCTCTTACAATATTGTTTCTGTTTAATGTTTTGGTTTCTTTTTTTTTTTAATTTTTTTGGATGAAAGGTATGATACAGGATCTTAGTTCCCTGACCAGGGATTGAACCCGTACCTCCTGCACTGGAAGACAAAGTCGCAACCACTGAACAACCAAGGAGGTGTGAGGGAACCTTAAATACAGGAAGTCCTGCTCAGTCCTGCAGGGGGGCAGGCCTCTGACCTGCTTCTGACTGCCTGGATGCTGCCTGGATTCCACGCAAGCACAGAAGGTAGGGCAGCATTTTCCATAAGAAAGGGAGTGGGTCCCAGAGCCCGTCAAGCCTCTGAGGTTCTGGCCGGCCGTCCCGGGTCTCAGAAGGCTCATGACTCACAAAGGGAACAGCACTGGAAAAGTTCAAAGGAAAATCAGAGCAGCGGCTTCAAAATGGATGGTGGTACCAGTGTTCTGCCCGGGATTACAAGCCTGGCCTCGGAAACTGTAATTTGACATCTCACCCGTGGGGCAGATGCACCACCTGAAACCTTTTCCCAGCGGGGCTCCGGAGGGCTGTTAACAAGGGACCTCTAGCGCTGTTCCAGTCTGGAGCTTGGTCGGCGGAATCTGGTGACGTATGTGCTGTTACTTTTTGCTACTGTTTCCATTTCCTTTCTTTTAGAAAAACAAAGTAGTTACTTATTTCTGGCCGCCCTGATCTTAGTTGCTTCGTGCACAGGCTCTCTCTCATTGCAATGAACAGGGGCCCCTCCTTGTGGGGGTGCTCCGGCTTCTCGCTGCAGTGGCTTCTCTTGTTGCAGAGCACAGGCTCGAGGCGTGCGGGCTTCCGCAGCTGCAGCTCCCAGGCTCTAGAGCGTGGCTCCGTCGTTGGGGTCCACGGGCTTGGTTGCCTGTGGCATGTGGGGTCTTCCCTGGGTCGGGGTGTAACCGTGTCCTTTGTGTCGGTTGGCATATTCTTTACCACCAGGGAAGTCCTGTTTCCTACCTTTTATGACTGTATGTTGAAATTAGGTCAAACAATCCTCTGTTACATATTGAAAGTGTTTATGGTGTATCTGACAAGTAGTTTCTTTTGTAAAGGCATCCTTTGACCCTGAAAGGAAAGTAAAACTTTTGGCAAAACAGGAAGACCCGTTGTTTTCTGTTTTGATGGTGGCCAGCCTGGTGGATGTGATGTATGCAACTTATTTGGATATGCATTTTAGGAATGTAGTGTACTGATGGATGGATAGGAGGATGAAGAAATACAAAATAGGGAAAAAATAGCAAAGTGTTCACGGGAGAAAGCAGACAGAGGGCTCACGACCATTCACGGCGAAAGTCTCTCCGTATTTCTGTACACCTGCAAGTTTTCATTATGAACTTTTGGGGGAAAAAGGTGCTGGGGCAAAGGAGGGCAATTTCTAGTTTCAGAGTTTCAACATTTGAAACGTGTTTCCACTATTAAATGAGGAACCTTTGAGTCTGCAAATCCATTTTGAGGAATGTCGCTGACATTAGGAGTAAAGAGAGTGATAGAAGCAGCATTCATTTCAACATTATTTGAAATGGCCAGAAGAAACGGAGAATAAACCACTGACTTCCTCCTCTGCCTCCATCAGCGCGCGCTCCTCGGCATCGCTGGCTTGGACCGGAAGAGTCGCCCCCAGCCCGGGCACCCCCGAACTCTCGCCGCCCCCGGCGCTGTCCTCCTCGAGGAGGCCACCAGAGGGCGCGGGTGGGCACCGGCGGCCGCTCCCGCCTCGCCCCGCGGTCTGTCCTCCCCGCAGCCGCCACGAGAGGGCGGTGAGCCCCCGCCGCCTCCGCCCGCAGCCCTGGGGCGCCCACCTCCCTGGGGTAAAAGCCCGAGTCCTCCCCAGGGCCTTCAGGACCCTGCACCACCTGCCCCGGCTGCTCCCTGCCCTCCTCCGCGCTCTCTCCCCGGTGCCCACTCTGCTTCCGAAACCCGGGCCCCCGGGGGTCCTCCAGCCCCGGCACCGTCCTGCCCGCAGCCCCTCTGCCCGTGCTGCGCTCTGTGCCCGGGACACGTGCTCCTGCGGACAGCTGGCTTTCCCCCCTCGCTCACCCGCAAGTGTTGCTCCTTTGCTCAGACGTTGCCTCCTCCAGGAGGCCTTCCCCGGGCATGTTCATGGCCTCGGCCCCTGCCGTCCTTTACCCAGCGCCTTGACGTAGTTCTTCGCGGCCTCTGTGGTGTGCTGTGGGTGTGCTCACTGTCTCCCGTCGTGTCCGACCCTGTGACCCCGTGAGCTGTGGCCCGCCAGGCTTTTCAGAGGGCCGCTCCAGGTGAGCACACCGGGGTGGGAGCCATGCCCTCCTCCAGGGGATCTTCCCGACCCAGGGGAGGAGCCCAGGTCTCCCCAGGCGGGTTCTCTGCCCCCGAGCCACCGGAAGCCCATAGGTTACCGTCCACGTGTGTCGTCAGTTTCTTCGCTGCCTTCTCTCTCGGAGACTCTAGGGTAGAAGCACCGTGAGGGCAGGGATGTATGTCTGATTTGTCCTCCGGGCTCAGATGCATCGGTGTGCTGGTGAACCAGCAACCCAGGGGGAAATAACATTAAGGGCTTCCCTCGTAGCTCAGTGGTAAAGAATCCGCCTGCCAATGCAGGAGACACGGGTTCGATCCCTGATCCAGGAAGATCCCACCGGCTGCGGAGCACCTGAGCCCGTGAGCCACAAACGATGGAGTGCACATGCCGCGACGACTGAAGCTCACGCGCCCTGGAGCCCGTGCTTTGCCATGAGAAAAGTCACTGCAACGAGAGAAAAGCCCTTGTGCAGCAACAAACACCCAGGACAGCCAAGAATAAATTTGAAAAATAAAACCCTGACTTGCAGCGTTTGCCTGTACTTGTGGTGTAAACTTCCCCAGCCTGGCCCGGTCACAGAATTCCTGACGGTGTCACTCGTGAGTCCGCATACATGGGCTCCCCAAGTGGATCCCCGGGGACTCATCCATGCCTGGCACAAAACAGAGGCTGCAGGGTTTCCCTGATGGTCCAGTGGCTGAGGACTTGCCTGCCAGTGCAGCAGACGGGGCTTCCATCCCTGGCCTGGGGAGGTTTCACCCGCGGAGGGGCAGCGACCCCTGGAGCCCAGTACCCTGGGGCCCATGCTCCGCCACAGGGGAGGCCACCGCGATGAGAAGCCCGGGCACCGCCACTAGGGAGAGGCCTGCACAGCGACGAGGTCGCTGCACAGCCGAAAATGGACGTGTCGATGAAGGGCCGAATTTAAAAAGAAGAAGAAGAAAGCAGGGCACAGAATCAGTAACGTGGTCTCATTTATGACATGTGTGAGTTGGAAAAGAATGTTCAGACCAGGCACAGAAGGAAAGAGCGTGGAGCTTATTAGAGTGGGAGTCGCTGAGGAGGAGTGGCCGGGGGAGTCGAGGCTCGCCACAGCTCCACAGCCTGTTCTTACAGCCGAGGAACCAAGGACCCAGCTCAGAATCTTGCTGTCGTTTGCTGATTGGCTGTTACAGCATTGTTTCCTTATATGGGGGAGGCGAGGAACAGGACAAAAGCCTTTTCCTTTGATGGGGGAGGAAAGGGAAAGGGGAGAGTGAAACAGGTGGCCTAAAACTCAACACCCGAAAGCTAAGATCATGGCGTCTAGTCCCAGCCCTTCATGGTGCGTAGATGGGGAAGCAGTAGAAACAATGACAGACTTGGTTCTCTTGGGCGCCAGATCACGGCGGATGGTGGCTGCAGCCCTGACGTTAAAAGGCGCCTGCTCCTTGGAAGAAAAGCTATGACAAACCTAGACAGCATGCTAAAACGCAGAGACATTCACTTGGCCAACAGAGGTCCGTCAAAGCTGTGGTCTCCCCAGCAGCTCTGTCTGTGGCTGTGAGAGCTGGACCGCAAAGAGGGCTGCGCGCCGAAGCCCTGCTGCGTTTGAACTGTGGTGCGTGAGACGCTGAGTGCCCCTTGGACAACGAAGAGCTCAGACCTAAAGGAAATCCACCTTGAATAGTCACTGGAAGGACGGATAGTGAAGCTGAAGCGCCAATGCGTTGGTCACCTGATGCAAAGCGTCAGCTCACTGGAAGAGGCCCTGACGCGGGAGAGACTGAAGACGGGAGGAGACGGGGGTGGCGGAGGGTGAGGCGGTGGCATGGCGCCACGGACTCAATGGACACGAGCTTAAGCAAACTCCGCGGGATGCTGAGGGACAGGGAAGCTGGGGACGTCCACGGGTTACAAAGAGTCGGACACGTCTGAGCGGCTGAATAGCAACAAAAAATGCTGCCCCAGAGGCAACACACTGGCGAGAAGGGCCTGGTGCTTTCTATTGCACTTTCTGAGGGCCTTCGGGCTGGTCTTGTTCTGTCGTCCCTTGAAAAGTGAAAATGTGAGTGGCCCGTCTGGGTCTGACTCTGTGACCTCGTGGACGGCGGCCCCCTGGCTCCTCTGTCCGTGGGATCCTCGCAGCGGGAAGACTGGAGGGCGTTCCCATTCCATTCTCCAGGGGATCCTCCCAACCCAGGGACTGCGGTGGGTCTCCCGCATGGCACACAGATTCTTCACCACCTGGGCCACCAGAGACCCCGCTGCCCCCGGCGCGCCACAGTGTACATAGAGGGGCTTAGATATGTGAATTACGTACGGGCCGCCCAGGAGGTGCCGTGGTAAAGAACCCCCCAGCAGGGACAGAAGACAGCCCTGATCGGGAGGATGCCACACACCTTGGAGCAACTGAGCCCGTGAGCCCCAGCTACCGGGCCTGGGCTCTAGAGCCTCGGAGCCATAACTACCGAAGCCCGTGGGCCCTCGAGCCCGAGCGCCACACCAAGAGAAGTCACCGCCACCAGCAGCCTGCTCCCCTCCACTAGAGAGCAGCCCCCGCTCCCTGCAGCGAGAGAAGGGCAGCCGTGAACACCCAGAAGAACCAAAAATAAATACATAAATATATTTTTTAAAAAGGTCGGGGGGAGGAATCCCAAGCGTGTAAAAAAAAAGATTATTAAAAAAGAAAAACACGTGAGGGTCATGAATGAAAAACATCAACATGCCACCCGTGGCAGAGGCAGCTCTCTGACAGGACACCGGCTGCTGTAAACACTCAGTGCTTCATTTTCCAAATACTCGTTATCTGCTGTGGGGCAGGCACTGCGAACAAACAGTCAGTCTGGGCCCACCTGGAGCCAACATCAGCCAACATCCGGGTGAGTGTCATTTTTCTTAAAAAAATAAAGGATTGGAGTCTAGTTGATTTGGTGCTGCATTCGCTTCAGGTGTACAAAGGGATTCAGTCGTATGTGGGGGCACACTCATGCGTTTTAAGATTGTTTCCCTTACAGGTTATCACCAATATTCAGTAGAGTTCCCCGGATTATACGATGGGTTCTTTTGGGTTATCTTCTTTTAACTGACATAAAAAATAATTCTATGGACGTATCTGGGGCTGTGCTGGGTCTCCTCTGGCCGGGGCGAGCAGGGCTCCTCTCTAGCTGGGGCGCTCGGGCTTCCCGCTGCGGGGCTTCTCTCGCCGTGGAGCGTGGCTCCAGGCTCCTGGGCTGCAGTGCGGAGGCTCCGGGCCCCAGGGCACAGGCTCGGGCGTGGGGGCCCGCGGGTTGCGTGGCTCCGTGGCTGTGGGATCTTCCGGCACCGGGGATGGAAACCGTGTCTCCTGCACCGGCAGGCAGATGCTGGACCACGAGCCACCTGTCTCTTGTCATGGCTGCACCCCGGGGCTCGTGGGATCCTAGTTCCTGGAGGAACAGAGGCTGAACCCCGGCCCCAGCCGTGGAAGCCCCGCGTCCGAACCACTGGGTGGCCAGGGAGACCCCTCTCTCTCACACTCAGAGAGAGTGTAGAGCCGAAAGTACCTAGTACGTGTTCACTGCCTTCCTGCGTGTCCAGAGAGCTGGCTGTGCAACAGCCTTGGCAAGGCCTCCCTCAGAACCACACCGGGGGGCTCAGACGGATGCCCACACCGCGCTTTCCCCGTGGGCCAGGCACTCTGCTGACTCTGGCAGGCGCGGCACAGCCGGCCAGGGGTGAGCAGCCCCGAGGCAGCCGTGGGCCTGCGAGGAGACCCACCCAGGGCTGCAGGAAGCCGATAAGATGCCACGCCCCCCACCAGCCTGCAGAAGGCAATCTGGAACTTGCAGGTCAGTGCGGAGACTTAGCCAGAGGGCAGTCCGTGCCTCACCGGACCCAACCTACCTTCGGTTCTGAGGCTCCTCGTTAAATGAGGCATAGTTGATGTACAATGCTGTCAGCTTCCCGTGTACAGCGTGGGGATTTGGTTATTTGTATGTATTAAAAGTTAAGTGAGGGCTTCCCTGGTGGTCCAGTGGGTAAGGACACCGCCTTGCAGTGCAAGGGGCGCCGGTTCGATCCCTGGCCTGGGAAGATTCCACGTGCTGCGGAGTGGCTGGACCGATGTGTCCAATCACCGAGCCGGAGCTCTGGAGTGCATGCGCCCAGAGCCGGTGCTCTGCAACGACAGAGGCCACCGCGATGGGAGGCCCACAGGAGCCAAGAACAAAGACGGATGAAAATAGACAAATGAAAGACCAATAGAAGTGGCCCGCCCGCCCCCCTCCCTCCCCACCTCACCCCACCAAAATAAATAAATAAATACATCTTTAAAAAAAAAAAAAGTCAAGTTAGTCCCTTGGTCGTGTCTGACTCTTTGTGACCCCTATGCACTCCCAGTCTCCTCTGTTCATGGAATTTTCCAAGCAAGAATGCTGGAGTGGGTGGCCATGCCCTCCTCCAAGGGATCTTCCCCACCCAGGGATCAAACCCCAGTCTCCTGCACCACAGGCGACTTCTTCCATCTGAGCCGCCGGGGAAGCCCATTTATTTATATATGTGTGTGTATCGACATCCCTTTTCCAGTTACACACACACACACGTATTCCTTTCCAGATTCTTTTCCATTATAGATCAAGATCATGAATAGAGTTCCCGGTGCTACACAGTAGGTCCTAGCTGGTTATCTTTTTAATTTTATTTCTTTCCGGCTGCACCGAGTCTTCGTGGCTGCAGAGGGGGCCGCTTTTCATTGTGGCGCGCGGGCTTCTCGTTGCAGTGGCTTCTCTTGTTGCAGAGCACGGGCTCCAGGCTCTCGGACCTCACGGTTCAGTCCCTATCGGTACCAGTTCAGTCCCTGATCAGGGAACTAAGGTCCCACCTGCCTCAGGGTGTGGACAAAACTTTTTAAAAATTGTTTAGAAATAGACGTGTTCATTGAGATGACTGTAGAGTCACGTGCAGTTGTAGAGAAGATGCAGGATGCCTTTCACCTGGTGTGCCCCCACGGTGACTGCATGCAAGGCGCACCCAGGGGCTTCCCCGGTGGCCCGGCGGTGAAGAATCTGCCTTGCTGTGCAGGCGACACGGGCTCAATCCTTGATCCAGGATGATCCCCCTGCCGTGGGGCCGCTAAGCCTGTGCACCACAGCTACTGAGCCCACACGATGCAACCACTGAGGCTCAAGCACCCGGAGCCTGTGCCCCACAACAAGAGGAGCCCCTGCAAGGAGATGCCCGGGCACTGCAGCGGAGCGCAGCCAAGACCCGGCGCAGCCCGAAAGAAAAGGAAGACAGAAATCTGAAACACGCACGCACACAGAGGCTATGCGCCGAGGAAGTTGGGGCTTCTTGCCAGAGGACTTGACGCTCAGCCCAACGACAGGATTCCAGTTCCTGATTCTCTAGCAAGTGGACGTTTGGAAAGTCAGGATCATCTTCCACAGGGTTTTCCTTGTGTGAACAATGAACTTTTGCCTGGTCATCCTCTTGAGTGATCAGAAAAAAACGTTCCAGGCCAACCAAGATAAAATGCACTTTCGCACACTGAGGAACAGCCACGGGCTCTCTGCTCCACTAAAACAGCAAGTGCGGTGCCCAGGCAGGGCAGGCTCAGCACCCTCCGGTTTCTCCCACTCTCAGACCTTTCCCCGGATAGTATGAGCCTGTGAATAGATTTTTTGGCGACATCCCTTTTCCAGTTACACACACACACACGTATTCCTTTCCAGATTCTTTTCCATTATAGATCAAGATCATGAATAGAGTTCCCGGTGCTACACAGTAGGTCCTAGCTGGTTATCTTTTTAATTTTATTTCTTTCCGGCTGCACCGAGTCTTCGTGGCTGCAGAGGGGGCCGCTTTTCATTGTGGCGCGCGGGCTTCTCGTTGCAGTGGCTTCTCTTGTTGCAGAGCACGGGCTCCAGGCTCTCGGACCTCACGGTTCAGTCCCTATCGGTACCAGTTCAGTCCCTGATCAGGGAACTAAGGTCCCACCTGCCTCAGGGTGTGGACAAAACTTTTTAAAAATTGTTTAGAAATAGACGTGTTCATTGAGATGACTGTAGAGTCACGTGCAGTTGTAGAGAAGATGCAGGATGCCTTTCACCTGGTGTGCCCCCACGGTGACTGCATGCAAGGCGCACCCAGGGGCTTCCCCGGTGGCCCGGCGGTGAAGAATCTGCCTTGCTGTGCAGGCGACACGGGCTCAATCCTTGATCCAGGATGATCCCCCTGCCGTGGGGCCGCTAAGCCTGTGCACCACAGCTACTGAGCCCACACGATGCAACCACTGAGGCTCAAGCACCCGGAGCCTGTGCCCCACAACAAGAGGAGCCCCTGCAAGGAGATCCCCGGGGCACTGCAGCGGAGCGCAGCCAAGACCCGGCGCAGCCCGAAAGAAAAGGAAGACAGAAATCTGAAACACGCACGCACACAGAGGCTATGCGCCGAGGAAGTTGGGGCTTCTTGCCAGAGGACTTGACGCTCAGCCCAACGACAGGATTCCAGTTCCTGATTCTCTAGCAAGTGGACGTTTGGAAAGTCAGGATCATCTTCCACAGGGTTTTCCTTGTGTGAACAATGAACTTTTGCCTGGTCATCCTCTTGAGTGATCAGAAAAAAACGTTCCAGGCCAACCAAGATAAAATGCACTTTCGCACACTGAGGAACAGCCACGGGCTCTCTGCTCCACTAAAACAGCAAGTGCGGTGCCCAGGCAGGGCAGGCTCAGCACCCTCCGGTTTCTCCCACTCTCAGACCTTTCCCCGGATAGTATGATGGGGCAACAATGAAACAATTCGATTTGAAGATATTCCTTTAAAAACATTTTTTTTTAAATCATGTTGGATATGCTGGGTCTTTTTTGCTGCATGTGGCCTTCTCATTGCAGTGGCTTTTCTAAGATCAGGCTCTAGAGCCCAGGCCCAGTGGTTGTGGTGCACAGGCTTAGCTGCTCTGAGGCATCGTGGGATCTTCCGGGACCGGGCATCAAACTCACGTCCCCTGCCTCGGCAAGCAGGGTCTGCTTTTTTAAAATTTTACTTATTTATTCATTTTTGGCTATTCTGGGCTTCCACGGCTGCCACAGGCTCTTCTCTAGTTGCAGGGAGTGGGGGCTCCTCTCTAGTGGAAGTGAGCAGGATTCTTGTTGAGGTGACTTCTCTTGTGGAGCTTGGGCTCGAGGGCACACCGGCTTCAGTCGTTGCGGCACGTGGGCTCCATACTTGTGGCCTGAGGCTCTAGAGCGCAGGCTGCATAGCTGTGGCTCACGGGCTCTGCAGCATGTGGGATCCTCCTGGATCAGGGATCGAACCCGTGTCTCCTGCATTGGCAGGCGAACTCTTTACCACAGAGCTACCAGGGAAGCCCCTTAACTCCATTTTTTTTCCCAGAGTGGAGGCGGGCTGGGGCGGGCGGGCCACTTCTATTGGTCTTTCATTTATCTATTTTCAGCCATCTTTGTTCTTTGGCTCTGGGGGCCTTCCATCGCAGCGGCCTCTGTTGTTGCAGAGCACCGGCTCTGGACGCATGCGCTCCAGAGCTCCGGCTCGGTAATTGGACACATCTGTCCAGCTGCTCCGTGGCACGTGGGATCTTCCCAGGCCAGGGATCGAACCGGCGCCCCTTGCACTGCAAGGCGGTGTCCCTACCCACTGGACCACCAGGGAAGCCCCCCAACTCCATTTTAAATGAAGTTTCTGTTTATTTTCACACACATCTCCAATTCTAGGAGTGGAATTGCTGGACCATCTGGTAATTCTACATATAACTTTACGAGCACCGGCTGGACCATTTCCACAACGGCGGCCCCAATTTTACAATCTCACCAGCAATGTCGGAGGGTTCTATACCTTTGCCACCATCCATTTTCCTGGGTCAGGGTGGTGGGGTGTTGGTGTTTTTTTTAAAGCACAGCTGTCCAGTAGGCTCAACTGTAGCTTTGTGGTCTTGATTTGCATTTCTCCCCAGACTAAACATGGTATTTTTTTTTCATGAGTTGGCCATTTATTTTCTTTGGAGAAATGTCCATTTGGGTATCTTGTCCATTTTTTTGGAACAGAGATTTTTATCTGTTTTGTCGACTGAAAGAAATACAAATGACAACATGAGATTTGTCATTTAAAATTTTACTTATTTATTCATTTTTGGCTATTCTGGGCTTCCACGGCTGCCACAGGCTCTTCTCTAGTTGCAGGGAGTGGGGGCTCCTCTCTAGTGGAAGTGAGCAGGATTCTTGTTGAGGTGACTTCTCTTGTGGAGCTTGGGCTCGAGGGCACACCGGCTTCAGTCGTTGCGGCACGTGGGCTCCATACTTGTGGCCTGAGGCTCTAGAGCGCAGGCTGCATAGCTGTGGCTCACGGGCTCTGCAGCATGTGGGATCCTCCTGGATCAGGGATCGAACCCGTGTCTCCTGCATTGGCAGGCGAACTCTTTACCACAGAGCTACCAGGGAAGCCCCTTAACTCCATTTTTTTTCCCAGAGTGGAGGCGGGCTGGGGCGGGCGGGCCACTTTTATTGGTCTTTCATTTATCTATTTTCAGCCATCTTTGTTCTTTGGCTCTGGGGGCCTTCCATCGCAGCGGCCTCTGTTGTTGCAGAGCACCGGCTCTGGACGCATGCGCCCCAGAGCTCCGGCTCGGTAATTGGACACATCTGTCCAGCTGCTCCGTGGCACGTGGGATCTTCCCAGGCCAGGGATCGAACCGGCGCCCCTTGCACTGCAAGGCGGTGTCCCTACCCACTGGACCACCAGGGAAGCCCCCCAACTCCATTTTAAATGAAGTTTCTGTTTATTTTCACACACATCTCCAATTCTAGGAGTGGAATTGCTGGACCATCTGGTAATTCTACATATAACTTTACGAGCACCGGCTGGACCATTTCCACAACGGCGGCCCCAATTTTACAATCTCACCAGCAATGTCGGAGGGTTCTATACCTTTGCCACCATCCATTTTCCTGGGTCAGGGTGGTGGGGTGTTGGTGTTTTTTTTAAAGCACAGCTGTCCAGTAGGCTCAACTGTAGCTTTGTGGTCTTGATTTGCATTTCTCCCCAGACTAAACATGGTATTTTTTTTTCATGAGTTGGCCATTTATTTTCTTTGGAGAAATGTCCATTTGGGTATCTTGTCCATTTTTTTGGAACAGAGATTTTTATCTGTTTTGTCGACTGAAAGAAAAATACAAATGACCTAGAGGCTGAGAGTTATGTTTTACTGGTGGAAATTTGGGGGCTTAAGTCTGGGAGGCAGCACTTCAAGTGACCCTGAGACAGCTGCTTGGAAGGCGGGGCGGTGGGGCTGGGAGTTAGGGGTGTGTGTGCCTGTGCAGCAGTTAGGTTATGTAAGTTTTGCAACAAAAGACAAGTCGTCTGAATGTCTAAGTAATTTTGTGAATTAAAGAAAACCAGATATCCCACGTTAAGGAATTTAACACTTCTGTACGTATGGTGATTTTTAGCCTCTCAGTCGTGTCTGCCTCTTGCGATGGCATGGAGTGTAGCCCATATGGGAAGACGCACGAGTCTGTGCTCACGCAAACCGTTCTTTTGGAACGCACCTCAGCTCTCTGGGGACTGCATCCTGAGCGCTACCGGGCTCCCAGAGGGCGTGGCCCTAGTCTGACGGGTGAAAGACAGCAAATAGTCTCCCACGTGAGTTCCCGCAGGCTCGCTGGCTCACATTGAGTTCATTTCAGTTCAGTCGGTCCTCAGTCGTGTCCGACTCTGCGACCCCACAGACTGCGGCCCTCCAGGTTTCCCTGTCCTTCCACACCCCCCGGAGCTTGCTCAAACTCATGTCCATTGACCCAGGGATGCCATCCAGCCACCTCGTCCTCTGTCGTCCCCTTCGCCTTCTCTCATCTATTCTTCCCAGCATCAGGGTCGTTTCCAATGAGTCCTCTCTGCACATCAGGGGGCTAAAGTACTGCAGCTTCACTTGGAAGGCTCGCGCTGGCAGGCTGCCACTGCTGCTTACTGTGACATCCTTGTTTACTGACATGGCAGGAAATACCCCGTTTTTCAGCTCCCTGCTTGGAGGGCCTGGAGAAGCGCTCAGAGGCCGCACTGCAGCAGCGGATGGCTGCGCTTCGGCGGGCAGTGGGGTCTGCACACCCCGCACGTGCACCTGTCGGCAGTTCCCCCCCAGCGCTTATCTCGGGGGTGCGACCCTGTCATTCGAGGCGATGGTGGACCCGCCCAGGGGTGCCTGCTTCTGCGACGGCCCCCTACGAGGAGCCACGCCCTCCCAAGCCCCACGGAGCCGCCTCCCCTGAACCCGGAAGCCCGTTCGGACGCGACGGCCCCGAGCCGCCCGTCGCGCCGCGCTTCCTGTATTGATTCGAATCGCGGAGTGCGTCACGTCCTCCCGAGATGCCCGGCGCGCAGGCGCGGCGCGTGAGGGGGGCGGGGCGGGGCGTGCGCGCAGGCGCAGAGCGCGAGGGGGCGGGGCGGGCGCGCGCGGGCCCAAGGCGGGCGGGGCGCTCGCGGGCGCGCGCGCGGCGGAGGAGGGCGCCGGGGGCCGCGGAGCCGCGGCCGACGCCATATTAAGGAGCGCGGAGCCCGGGACCGTCGGCGGCGGCCGCGCCGGACGCGGCGGAGCTGCGCGCAGCGGAGGCGGGCACGGCGCGGCGCCGGGAGAGGCGGGGCCGGCGGAGCCAGCAGGCGACGGGAGCGAGCCAGGTGAGGCGGCCGCGTCTGGGGACCCGCCCCCTGGCCCCGAGCGGCGACCCGCGGGCCGGGCCCGGCAGCGGCGCCGGTCTGTCCGCGGCCCCCGCAAGCGAGCCGGCGGCCCGGCCCGGCCCGGCCCCGCTCGAGCCCCCTGCGGGAGCCGGCCGGACCCCCGAGCGCCGCCGCCGAGCCGAGCCCCGCAGATCAGGCCCCGGGCCTCCCGAGCCCGCGGCACCTGCTGCCCGCCGCCTCCGCGCCCGGCCGGCGGCCGCGTCCCCTGGGTGTCGGGCTGCGCCCTGAGCGCCCCCAGGCCGGGGACGCCCCGCTCCGCCCCCGAGCCGCCAGGCCGCCGCCCTGGCCGTGCTCTTCCCCGCTGGCCCCAGGTGCGCGCGCCCCGGCCCGGGCCCGGCCCCCGCGGAGACCCCCGCCCCGAGCTGTCACGACTCGCCCGGGCCAGCCCCCGCCCCCTGTCCGGAGGAGGCAGGACCTGAGCCCTGCGGCCCCGGGAGCAGCCGCGCTGGGCGCGGACCCTGCCACCCTCGCTGTCCCCCGGTCCCCCTCTGCCCCTGGCCCACGGGCGCGCTTGGCTCGGTTTTGAACGCCCGAGTGGCCCCCGGGCTCCCGGCCCCCGGGTTTCTGATCCTCCCGCCCCCGCCGTGTGGCCCGTTGTGGCCACCTCCACCCCGAGTCCAGCGCCCCGTCTCCCCACTGACCCCACCAAAATCGGGACCGCTCGGTCGTCCCCAGCCGCCCTCCAGCCTGGCACCATTCTGGGTCTTCTCCGGCCACCCGGATGGGCCACAGCCCCCCCATCGGGACCGTCTTTCCCAGCTGAAACCTGACCCCCACCCTTGCCTGGGTCTGACCTGCCCCCTAAAATTAAAAGCCCGAGTTCCAGTGCTGTGTGGATGTCCAGCCTAAACCCTTTTGGCTGTTTCCCCTCCGTATCTTCTCTCGGTCCAAGGGGCCTTTCGGGCTGAAGACTCGGCCCCCGCCCCCACCCTAGCACGTGGAGGGATGACCTCATGCCTCGCTACACCCCATCCTCGGTGCATCCCCCTGCCCCGGCTTACGGTGCCCTGAAAGAGGAGTTTATCTAAAGACGCGTCCACCACCCTGACCTCTGCCGCCAGATCCGCCTCCAGTGGGGCCAGGTGGGTGGTCGCTCCCAAGGGGGGTTAGGCTCCACCCTCTGCAGGCTGATGGGGTGGGTGGGTCTCCCCGGGGCCCTGGACAGGGCCCTGGTCTGTGACGGGGGCTCTGTCTCGGCCACGCTGGGTGCGTGTATCCTCTGAACCTGCGAGTGGAGGCAGGTGTGCTGGCCGCCGCGTGTACCTTGTGTGGCGAGCGAGGTCTGATTGCTCCCAGGGGGTCCTGTTAAGGATGCAGGGCCCTGGTGCTCGGACCGCGCTCGGCTCAAAGAGCGCTGGCTCTGCTCTGGGAGGGGCCGCGTCTTCCGTGGCCGTGCTGGCTAGCGGGCTCCGGGACTGTCCCGGGAGGGCCTCAGAGCCTGTGTCAGCCCTGGAGTCCTCGCCGGGCCCACGGACCCCCAGGAGCCGGCCTGCATGGCGGCTGACCCAGCCGTCGGTTCCGCAGGAGGCCTCCTGCTGCTCGTGTCTGCTGGCCGCCCACGGGGTCAGGTCGTGTGGACTGGGGGCTGCTGGTGGCGGGGGCCCACAGTGGGGCTGGCCACGGGGACTGTGCGCTCAGTGTTACTGAGGGGGCGAGGGTCGGAAGCCCGTCTGTCGGAAGGGCCGCTCCTGGGCTGACCCTGGGCTGCCCGGCTAACTTTGAGATCCAGGGATTTGGCCTCAGGAAGCCAGCCGACGTGCAGCCCCCTGTGGTCCTTCTCTTCTGGAGGGTCTCGTCTGGGGACACCGGCGATGTCAAGGGACACCGGTGGTTGTCACCACTGCGGGGTCCTGCCGTCGGAAGGCGTGGAGGCAGAGATTTGCCTCCACGTGCCACGGTGCCCAGGACGGTCCCCGTCGAGAGGGGTCGGGCCCCGATCCTGAAGGCCCGCAGTGCTGGGGGGGAGAGGCCTGGGGCCAGCGCCCCAACCGGAGACTGAGTGCGGGGCCTCAGGGCCCGGCCCGCTGCGAGGCTAGGGCTGGACGGTGCCCGCTGGAGTGGGGGTGGGCCGCCTGCCCTGGGGGCTGGCACGGGAGCCCGTGGCCCGCGGAGCTGGGAAGCAGTAACTGGCCCCCTTCTGCCCCAAGGGCTCCCTGTGGTCTGGCTGGGCTGCCTGTCGGCCTGCCCGCCCCTCACCGCCTCCCTGAGGCTTTGGCTGCCGCCGAGCCTGCCCTGTGCGGGCGGGGATGTTAGAGTCCGGCCCGGCGCGGGGCAGAGCCCTCGAGCGTGGCACCACCGTGCCACGGGACGTGGTGCCCCGTCCTCCGTTTCCTGGGTCCTCGGCAAGTAGCCGCCCTCGCCTGCCTCGGTGTCCCCGGCGGGCCCTCCTGGCCGGCTTCCTCTGGCCGTCCAGCCCCGCGCCGTGGACAGGCGCGTGGAGCCCACGTGCGGCCGTCGCCTCCGTCCTCAGGCTCCTCCGCAGGCCCTTCTCTGGCCGCCGTGTGTGTGTGGTTTTGTGGGTGAGAGCCTTCCTCGGGTGACATTGCCGTGCCCCCAGTCCACTCCCTCCAGCCGTGCGGTCGGCGGTGCTGAGTGGGCTTCCGCCGCGCGCGTCCGTGCCCGCCGTCCAGCTCAGAGCCTTTCCCTGCGCGCTGGCTCGGCGCCGCCCGGCCGTGGCCCCGCGCCCCACGCTCCGTCTCCGTCTGCCTGCTTCGGGCGGTCCCTTCCGCGGCCTGCCATGCTTGGCTTTGCTCCCTGGGCCCCGGCCGTTCGCGCGGTGGCCGAGGATGCTGTCGTGCGGCTGGCGGGGTCCTCCGCCGCTCTGGGCGGCCTCTGCCCGTCCGCTTCCTGTCCTCGCCACAGCGCCCAGAGCTGGCTCAGCGGCAGGCCTCTCCCAGCTGTCGTGGGACGTGTCCAGGAAAGGTGATCTTTGCCTCAGGCCTCCCTGCGTCCCCAGCCTGTCCGTCCCTCCGCTCCTCTCCGGCCCACCTGCGTTCTCTCCTGGGCCAGCAGGTCCGCTCCCGGCCGGCCCCTAAAGCACCTCTCGCCAGGCCACGCCCCCGGCCTCCCCACCTGGGCCTGGCGGCCCCTTCCGGCCTCGTCACCCTCCCCCTCCAGCCCCAAGGGTGCTCCTTCCAGCCTGCTGCTCGTCCCCAGATCAGAGCGGCCCAGGGGCCATGGCACTGTGACCCGCGGGGAGGGTCCCTTCCCTGCCCGTCTGACAGCAGCCACGGGAGGGGGCCGCGTGGTGCGGGGAGAGGCGGGGGGGTGGACCCGTCCGTATCAGTCAGCGCTGACACAGGGCCGCGTGCTGAGAGGCCAGTACCCGCCTTTGGAGCCGGGGAAGGCCCCTGCGCCCCCGGAAGCGAAAGTCAAAGGTGCTCAGTTGTGTCCAACTCTTTGAGGCCCGTGGACAATCCACGGAATTCTCCAGACAGGCAAGCAGATTCTTGACCGCCTGAGCCCCCAGGGAAGCCCCTAAGGAGTCCCCTGGGCCAGCGGGTCTCCGTCGAAACTGGGGTGTGACCTCAAGTGGACGGGGCCGCAGATGCTGCTCAGCCCTGCGGTGCCCAGGAGGGTCCCCCCAGGCGGCCCCCCAGGGAGCGCCTGGCTGAGTCCGCGCCGGCGGTGGGCGCGGCCCTCGACATGCTGGGCTTTTCCTCCTGCCTCCACCGCCCCGCGGGCCCCGTGTGGGGGAGCTGCAGTCAGGAGGTGGAGGAAGCCCCTCCGATCGGCACGGCTGCCCGCGAGGGCGAGGCCTGGCCCTGCAGGTGGGCGCCGGGGTCCGTGGGCTGCGGTCCGGGTGGGCCGGAGTCAGGAGCCCTCGTGTGGACAGTCGTGGGTCACGGCCGTGGCGCCCACAGCCTCTGGTCGCCGGGCTCGCGGGCTTTGGGCTGCGGCAGACCCAGTGCCCTTGGGCCCAGGACGCTCCGCCCGTCCGCGGGAGACGCTCTGGGCCCGGCAGGCGGAGGGTGGCAGCCAGGGCCTCAGCCCGGGGCGGGGCTCCCTCTGGGGCGGGTTTTGGGCCCGCCCCGGGTAGGACCCACGTGCCCTTGGGCGCGCCCTCCGCTCCTCTCCGGCCCACCTGCGTTCTCTCCTGGGCCAGCAGGTCCGCTCCCGGCCGGCCCCTAAAGCACCTCTCGCCAGGCCACGCCCCCGGCCTCCCCACCTGGGCCTGGCGGCCCCTTCCGGCCTCGTCACCCTCCCCCTCCAGCCCCAAGGGTGCTCCTTCCAGCCCGCTGCTCGTCCCCAGATCAGAGCGGCCCAGGGGCCATGGCACTGTGACCCGCGGGGAGGGTCCCTTCCCTGCCCGTCTGACAGCAGCCGCGGGAGGGGGCCGCGCGGTGCGGGGAGAGGCGGGGGGGTGGACCCGTCCGTATCAGTCAGCGCTGACACAGGGCCGCGTGCTGAGAGGCCAGTACCCGCCTTTGGAGCCGGGGAAGGCCCCTGCGCCCCCGGAAGCGAAAGTCAAAGGTGCTCAGTTGTGTCCAACTCTTTGAGGCCCGTGGACAATCCACGGAATTCTCCAGACAGGCAAGCAGATTCTTGACCGCCTGAGCCCCCAGGGAAGCCCCTAAGGAGTCCCCTGGGCCAGCGGGTCTCCGTCGAAACTGGGGTGTGACCTCAAGTGGACGGGGCCGCAGATGCTGCTCAGCCCTGCGGTGCCCAGGAGGGTCCCCCCGGGCGGCCCCCCAGGGAGCGCCTGGCTGAGTCCGCGCCGGCGGTGGGCGCGGCCCTCGACATGCTGGGCTTTTCCTCCTGCCTCCACCGCCCCGCGGGCCCCGTGTGGGGGAGCTGCAGTCAGGAGGTGGAGGAAGCCCCTCCGATCGGCACGGCTGCCCGCGAGGGCGAGGCCTGGCCCTGCAGGTGGGCGCCGGGGTCCGTGGGCTGCGGTCCGGGTGGGCCGGAGTCAGGAGCCCTCGTGTGGACAGTCGTGGGTCACGGCCGTGGCGCCCACAGCCTCTGGTCGCCGGGCTCGCGGGCTTTGGGCTGCGGCAGACCCAGTGCCCTTGGGCCCAGGACGCTCCGCCCCGTCCCGCGGGAGACGCTCTGGGCCCGGCAGGCGGAGGGTGGCAGCCAGGGCCTCAGCCCGGGGCGGGGGCTCCCTCTGGGGCGTGTGGTCCCGGGGACTGGATGAGGGTTCTCCTCGCCCCCAGGCTGTGACCGCCGGCACTGCCACTGCGCTGCCTGCCTGCGGCTCCCGCACCCGCCGCGCGGGGGGCCGGGGGAGGGAGGGAGGGAACAGCAGGACGACCCTCCTGGGCCCCGCCAGGCCGCCTCCCCAGTGACGAGCCTCGGCCCCGCAGGGCAGGCCGTCTGGCCGCGCGCCAGGCCCGGCCCTCCTGGCTCTGGCCGTCCCCAGCCTTGTCGTTTGCTGTGCTCGGGCACAAGGGGCTGCCCGCTGGTGTGCCCTTGACGGGAGAGCCACCCCCCGCGGTCCCAGCTCCGCCTCGCCGCGGCCCGCCAGCCCCCTCCAGGAGGCCCGCGCCTCCGCGTCCTCGGGATGGTCCCGCCTGCTCCCAGGGGTGACCGCGGCTCCTTGGGCTTCAGGGGCATGCGGGGTGAAGACGGGCCTGCCCGGTCCTCCCACCTGCGCACGCTGCTGGACGGTGGAGGCGTGGGGCGCGGTGCGGCTGGGACTGCTCGCGCCCCTCGCGGAGCCCGCGGCTCCCTGGCGCCCCTGCGGGCCAGCCCGTGCGGCCGCCTCTGCGCGAGAGCCCGGCTCCCCCAGTGCAGGCGGTGCTCCCCGTCACCCCTGCCTGGGAGACGGAGACTGAGGTTCAGAGAGGAGGGGTCGCTCGCCCAAGCCCCTTGGCCCCGACTCAGCCTGCCCCGGGGTGGCCAGGAGGGGCCCAGGAGGGCCGGGCCTGTCGGAGGCCGGGCCCAGACGCGGGTCACCACGGCCCCGCGGGAGCCGGCCGGCCGTGGCACACGGGCCCTGCTGACCAGCCTCGAGTGGCCTGGGAGCTGCCGCCAAGCAGCCTGCTGGTGCTGGGCCGCGGGAGCCTCGCACCCCGGGGTCAGAGCCACCGTGGGCCGCGGGCTGGTGGGTGGAGCCCCGCTGCCGCCACCTTCTGGCCCCAGGGTCCCTCCTTGTGGACTGGAGCTGGGGCGGCACCTGGACCGCGCTGAGTCACCCGGACTGCCCGGCGCCGTGGTCTGCCGCGGGCCGGGTGGGCCTGACGTCCCTGCCCTCGCCGTGTGGAAGCCGTCCCTCCCCTGGGACGCGGAGCCCACGGGCTCTGCGGACGTGTCTTCTCCCCTCCTGCCGCCCCGGGCCCCTGTGGGGCCGCCCTCCCGGAGGCCAGAGGCACTGCCCGCCCTCGGGGTGACTCCACGCCCTGCCCCTGCCCCGGGGACGCCGGGCTGTGATCCCTGTGACTCGGTGGGCTCCGCGCCGCGTCGGGCAGGTGGGGTCTGGGGCCTGCTCCTGGCCCGCCGTGCCCTGGGAGGCGGGAGGCACGAGCCACGTCCCTGGGTGCCCCCTTGGCTCGGAGCCCCGAGGCAGGAAAACCGGGAGCGGCGCTTGAGATAAGCCGGACCCCGAATGCCGTGTGTCTCCGCGCTTCCGGAAGCAGAGTGCCGTCGGGGCCCCGCGGGCCTGGCGCCCACGAGCGGGTGCGCCCAGACAGTGCCCGCGGAGGCCTCGGCAGCGGCAGGACAGCAGGGCTCCGTCCCGGTCCTGCCCACAGGCGCGCGCTGACCTCGCGGCCTCCTCTGCGGGTCGAGGTGGGCTGGTTCCCGCCCCGTGCTCCTCCTCGCTCGCCCGTCGGGAGGCGCCTGCGGCTCGGGCACTGGGTGCGTATCTTCCGGCCCCTGGGCCCCGGGCGCCGCCATCTGGCCGGGGTGCCCCAGGCACGGGAGTGGAGCCGCATCTCTGGCCCAGCGTCTGGATGCCAAGGGCTCCCACCATCACGGCCGCTGCAGGCGCCCCCGACTCGGCCCGTGTCCCCACGTCCACTGGGCTGTACGGATGGTGAGCCGACCTGCCGAGCGCCGGGTGACCGGCAGTGCCGAGGCCGCAGGGCGGGGCGGGGGCGCGCGGAGCCGGGAGCCGCCTGCAGGGGCGGCCACGTGGAAGCGGCCTGCCGTCGCTGGTCCAGCTCAGCGTCTCTCCCAGGGGGCCAAGGCCGGGGCGTGGGGCGCGTGCGGGGCCAGCCCCTGAGGACGGCTGCTGACCCTTCCGGCGACGGGCTCAGGCCCGTTTCCCGAGGACTGGGAGGAGGCTTGGCGCTGGAGGACTTGTCGGCAGCAGCGGCAGAGCGGGCCGCAGGGAGAGGGGGCCCCGCGAGGGCTGGCGGGGCGGGCGGGAGGCCCAGGGACAGCCCGCCCCAGCGGGGTCCTCTGCTGCCTCTGAGCTCCGTGCTTTTTTATTTTTTTTAGTTTATTTATTTTCATCCATCTTTGTTCTTTGGCCCGTGTGGGCCTCCCATCGCAGTGGCCTCTCGTCGCGGGGCACCAGCTCTGGCTGAATGTGTGTGCGCTCCAGAGCGACGGCTCCTCATTGGACACATCGGTCCAGCTGCTCTACGGCACGTGGGATCGCCCGGGGCCAGGGGTCGAACCGGTGCCCCCTGCACTGCAAGGCGGACTCTTTACCCATGGGACCACCAGGGAAGCCCTCCAAATACTTTTTACCAGACGCGTCACCGCGCGCTCTCTGCCCGTTCTCCGTGGCCATGGCAGAGGGGCCGGCGTGGGGGCCGCACGGCCTGGCGGGCCTGTTGCGCTCTCCCATCGCACGGCGGCAGGCCGGTGCCCGCTGTCCAGCTGCTCACTCCTGGGTGGCCGGCGCGTTCCCCTGACCGGAGTCCCGGAGGCAGAGTGAAGGCAGGAGGGTCAGGGCGTCTCTCCTCCCTGGCCCGGCCTCGGTCCCTCTTCCCAGAGCCGACCTGCTCAGCGTGTGCCCGTGTGCCCGTGTGCCCCGTGTGCCCGTGTGCCCCGTGTGCCGTCCGTGCTCTGGGCCCCCAGCCCCACTTCACTGCGGCCGCTCCGGGCGAGGGTGGGGTGCGGGCCAGGCCCTCCGTGCAGACGGCTAGTCTGTCCCCCGCCTTCCTGCGAGCCTTTCGAGGACGCCTGCACGCGGTTAGCACGCGTCCGCCAGAGTTCCGCAAGGGAAGTTCTCAGAATCAGAACGGACGTGTGGTGTTCAGTCAGCGCTCAGCCCTGCCAGCGGCGGGCGGCAGTGTCTCTGCCGCAGCGAGGGCGCGCCTCTGCCCGGGGCCGGCGGGGGGCCTGCGCGTGGCCGCCCCCTCCTGGAGCCGCGTGTCCGCACGCCTGCCGTCCGGTGCCCAGCGCGAGGCAGGGATGCGCCCTGGTGGCGGCGTGCCATGTTTGGGAAACCGCGTCTGGGTGTCTCCTGGAGACGCTGTCCACTGCTGCACACGCGCGCGGGTCGGCCTCGGTGCGCCTGGCCTCCGCCGCCTCCAGCGCTCTGCGATGCAGCACCGGCCGTCTTGAGGACGGCGGGCGGGGTCTCCAGGGTCCTGGGACCCCTGGCCTCTCTCTCTCGCCACCTCAGCTCTGGATGAGCGGGGGCTGGGGACCTCTGGGCAGGCCTGGCCACCCGAGCCCGTCAGTGGCCTCTTCTGGTCCGGCTGTGACGGCAGCCGCCCCCCCTGCGCCTCATCGCCTTCCTCTCCTTGGCTGAGGCCTTGGTCTGCGTGTCTGCCCACCGGACCCGTGGGGCCGGTGCTCCCGGGGGCAGCGTGCGGCCTCCATCCACGAGGGCGGGGCTCGGGAAGCAGGTGGTCCTGGAGCCCCTGCCTGCACCGCCTCGCGACCCTGAGAGGGACACGCTGTCCCGCGGGAGGCTGGACTCTGCCGGCCCCGCCCAGCCTCCGACCCGGTCTGGGCCCTTCGTCCCCCTCGTCCTGCCTTAGGCAGCTGGCCACGGGGGTGCCCGCCCACGGGATCGCGCTGCTTTCCCTGGAGCCTTGCCCCTGTTCTCCGCCTGCCGGGCACCATGGGCCCACCACCCCACCGCCCGCTGCCGCCCGGGCCAGGGTGCTCAGGGGCCGCGAGGCTGGTGGGGCGAGTCGAGACCCTCCGACGGGCGCGTGAGTGGCGGGGCGGGGCCCAGGGTCGGTGCGGACAGAGCCCCGCAGCAGCCGCCACCCGGCAGCCCCTGGGAGTCGGTTTCTGAGGCATGGTTCGGGACGTGACGGCGGCGTGCCCGTGCCCCTGAGCTGTGCGCGCGGGCCTGTGGAGGAGAAGCTCGCGTCCTGTGTGCTCCCCGTGGTGCTCGTACAGGCGGGCGGTGGCCCGGGGGTCTGCGTGGGATCACCACGCCGCCCGATCCCGGTCGGGGCTGGAGCGGGCCTGGCCACCCGCACGCGGCCCTCCAGCCGAGGACGCGGTCGCCGCGACGGGGAGAGGCGGCAGGGTCCGGGGAAGCCGTGCTCGGCTCCCCCCTGAGCCTCGTGGTGCCCTCGGGCGGAGGAGGCGGCAGCTGGCGTGTGGCCTGGCACCCCTGGACCCGGACCTGCGGGCCCCCAGGCGAGGGCACGCTGCTCTCGGGCGCCGCGGGCCTCCGCCCTGGCCGGGGAGCCCCTCCCGCCTCCGCCTCTCTCCAGCCTCCCGGGGCTGCCGCGCGCCCTCCCTGCGCTCAGAGGCCTCCCGACCCGGGGAGCCCGGCGCGGGTCTGTCCGCTGGGGCTGGTGTTCCTCCGCCGGCGCGGCCGCTCAGCACGGCCAGGCGGCGCTGGGCCCCTCCGCGCCGGTGCACCTGGTCCGTGGTTGGCACCGAAGCCGCCCTGCGCCGAGGGGCATCGGGACCACCCTTCTCCCTCGAGGGGCTGGGAAGCGAGGACGTGGTCCTGCTTGGCTGTCGGCCCGGGTGCCGGGGCCGCGCTGGGCCGGGGCTGACCTGCTGCCCTCCCTGCCAGGCCGTGCCTGCCCCCTCGCCATGGACCAGGACTACGAGCGCCGCCTCCTGCGGCAGATCGTCCTCCCGAACGAGAACACGATGCCGTGCGTGAGTACAGGGCCGCCCCCCGCGCCGTCCTGGCCCGGTGGCGCCCGTGGAGGCGGCAGGGACCCCAGTGTGGTCAGCTGCTGGGCTTTGTCCCTTGAGAACAGAGGTGCCCCCCACGGCAGAGGCGGCTTGGCCACCCAGGTGGGAGCCCAGCTCCTCCCGCGTCCCTCCGCATAGGGGCTGCAGACCCTCCTGCTCGGGGGCGGGGCCGGGGCGGGGCTGCCTCGTTCTCTCCCGGCCCCCCACCCTCCCCAAGTCCTGCTTCTCCACCTGGCTCCCGGCCTCGGCGCGGGGCGCGGGGCGCGGGGCGGGCTCCTGTGGCTTCTCAGCGTGGGGGCTGCCGGCCACCCCGCGCCCGCGTCCCGCCCACCTCGGCTCTTCTCTGCGCGCCCTCCCTCCGTGGGCCGACGCCTCTGTCTCCTCTGAGGACACTGGCCTCAGACGCAGGGCCCCGGGTGACCTCGTCTTCACCTGGGGACACCGCAGAGGCCCTGCCTGCAGTTACGGCCACCCCCAGGTCCCAGGGTGGGACCTCAGCGTGTCTTTCTGGGGAGCAGAGTTCAGCCTCCCTCGCGGGACACGCCCGCTGCCGCGCGCTGGGGGCCGGGCCGGGGAGGAGGCTCGCGTGCGCGGCCGGGGCTGCTGGGCCAGGCTCCTCGCTCTGTGCCGTCGACGCTCTGGTCCGTCTATGACTCTGGACTGTGGCGCGTGGTGGTGCCCACACGAGGCTCCCCAGTGCCAGCACATGGGTAACTGCCAAGGTCAAACCCTCGTCCAGCCGCCAGAGGCCCGGCAAGGGGGCGCAGCGGGCAGGGCCCCGGCCGGGGAGGAGACGCTGCCCTTGGGGACCCGGACCGCCTCCAGCCCGCCCTGCCGTGCTTCCAGGTGGCCGAGATGCGGCGAACCCTGACCCCCGCCAGCTCGCCTGGGTCCTCGCCCAGTAAGCACGGGGACCGCTTCATCCCCTCGCGAGCCGGAGCCAACTGGAGCGTGAACTTCCACAGGATCAACGTGAGCAGGCGGGGGCTGGGGGCGGGCGAGCCCCTGACCGTGCGGCCTAGGGGCGCGGGCCGCCCTTCCCTCACCCGCCCTTCCCTGACCCCTGCAGGAGAATGAGAAATCCCCCAGCCAGAACCGGAAAGCCAAGGACGCCACCTCGGACAACGGCAAAGGTCAGCAGTCAGGTCCCCCGCCCCGCCCCGGGTCCCCCGGCCCTGCCCGGCCCCCAGCGCGGCCTCACGGGCCTTGGTGCCCGCAGACGGCCTGGCCTACTCGGCGCTGCTCAAGAATGAGCTGCTGGGCGCCGGCATCGAGAAGGTGCAGGACCCGCAGACCGAGGACCGCCGGCTGCAGCCCTCCACGCCCGAGAGGAAGGGCCTCTTCACGGTGAGCCCGCCGGCCCCGCCCCTCGGCTCAGCCCTGCGGGGGCCCGAGCCCCTGCCTCATGCCAGGCTCAGCCCAGGGTGCCCACTGCCGCCTCCACGTGCGTGCCCGGGGCAGCGTCCGCAGCCCGGCTGGGACCCTCCAGAGCCTCTGAGCGGAGGGCTGGCCACCACGGGGACAGGAGGGACGGGCGCACGTGGCAGGCCTGGGGAGGGCGCCTCGGGGCCGGGCCAGGCTCCCCGGGGCGTGTGTCTCTGGCCAGGGCCCTTCGGGGTGGCCGCCGTGGACTCTCCTGCCAGGGGCGCCGGGCACCGGGGCTCTGGGCCAGCGTCTGCTCACAGGCGTCCCCACCCCCAGTACTCGCTCAGCACCAAGCGCGCCAGCCCCGACGACGGCAACGACGTGTCCCCGTACTCCCTGTCCCCCGTCAGCAACAAGAGGTGAGCCGGCCTCGGCGGCCGGGGCTCGGGAGCAGGGGCGGCGGGGCGCCGTGGCAGGGGTCGCCAGTCTGCAGTCCCAGGGACAGCTGGGGTGAGCGGCGGCGCCGGGCGGCCGGAGGGACGAGCGCCTGCCGGCCGCGCGCTGGACCGTCCCCGCCCGCTCTCCCTGCAGTCAGAAGCTGCTGCGGTCACCGCGGAAGCCCACCCGCAAGATCTCCAAGATCCCCTTCAAGGTGCTGGACGCGCCCGAGCTGCAGGACGACTTCTACCTGAACCTGGTGGACTGGTCCTCCCTCAACGTGCTCAGCGTGGGGCTGGGCACCTGCGTCTACCTGTGGAGCGCCTGCACCAGCCAGGTGCCGGCAGGGCCCCGCCGCCCCCGCCGCCCCGGCCGCCGGCCCCTCCCCGCTCCGGCCCGCACACGGGGCCCCGCCAGCCGTCACTCCGCTCCTCGGAGTGGCCGCCGGCCTCAGGGTGCCGCGACTGAGGGCTGAGAGCAGAGCCGGGGGCCCAGCGACGGCGGGAGGCTGCTGCCGGCCCGGTGTGGTGCCCGCGCCCCTCCAGTCTGCGCGGGCGCCCTCCGCGTGTGCGGCCCGCGCCCCCAGCGGCCTCCTGGCCCCACTGAGGCCCGTCCCTCAGGCCTGGGCGGGAGGGAATGAGGTGGGGGGAGCGGATGGACAGTCTGGGCCTTGAAGGAGCCGCGGGCCCACGTCTGCTCAGACGCACGCCCGCTCTTGCTCCAGGTGACCCGGCTCTGTGACCTCTCCGTGGAAGGGGACTCGGTGACGTCTGTGGGCTGGTCTGAGAGGGTCAGTGAACCAGCTCTGTCCCCTCCCCGGGCAGGGTTGGCATGGGGAGGGCCTTCCACTGTGGTGGGGCCGTGGAGACGCAGCAAGCCAGAACCTGGCCCGCTCGCTGGTCCAGCCCCGTGCCCTCTGCACGGCTCTGCGTGGCTGTGCCCGGCCTGCCGCCGGTGGTGGGAGGGCGGACCTGGGCCGGCAGGTGTGCTCCCCACGTGCGCACGTGGGGCTCTCGGCCCACGCGGTGTGGGTTTGACAGGCCCGAGTGCCCCGTGTGACTGGCGGCCGGAAGGCTCCTGGCGCGGCGGGGCGGGGCGGGGCGTGCCTTAGGGAGCCTGACGGCCTGAGGCCGCCCCGTCGCCATCCTAGGGGAACCTGGTGGCCGTCGGCACGCACAAGGGCTTCGTGCAGATCTGGGACGCGGCCGCGGGGAAGAAGCTGTCCGTGCTGGAAGGGCACACGGCGCGCGTGGGTGAGGCGGCGGCCGGGGGGCTGGGGCGGGGCTGCGGCGGGGGGTTGCGGGGCGCCGCCTCAGCCTGCCCTCCCGGCCGCAGGCGCGCTGGCCTGGAACGCCGACCAGCTCTCGTCCGGGAGCCGAGACCGCATGATCCTGCAGCGGGACAGCCGCACGCCCCCCCTGCAGTCGGAGCGGCGGCTGCAGGGCCACCGGCAGGAGGTGTGCGGGCTCAAGTGGTCCACGGACCACCAGCTGCTCGCCTCGGGCGGCAACGACAACAAGGTAGGCGGCCCGCCCTCCCCGCGGCCCCCCGTGGCGCGGCGACCCCGGCTCACGGCCCTGCCCCGCAGCTGCTGGTCTGGAGCCACGCGAGCCTGAGCCCCGCCCAGCAGTACACGGAGCACCTGGCGGCCGTCAAGGCCATCGCCTGGTCCCCGCACCAGCACGGGCTGCTGGCCTCGGGGGGCGGCACGGCCGACCGCTGCATCCGCTTCTGGAACACGCTCACGGGGCAGCCGCTGCAGTGCGTGGACACGGGCTCCCAGGTCTGCAACCTCGCCTGGTCCAAGCACGCCAACGAGCTGGTGAGCAGGCGGGCGGCCGGGGCCCCTGGGCAGAGCAGGCCGGCTCCGTCCGGGCGGGGGCGGGGTGGGCGGGGCTGTCGCCTGCCCGTCTCCGCAGGCAGGCCCTGACATTCCTCCTGGGGGACCGGGGGCTCTGGGCCGCGGGTCAGCGCCCTCTCTGTGCCCTAGGTGAGCACCCACGGCTACTCGCAGAACCAGATCCTGGTCTGGAAGTACCCGTCCCTGACCCAGGTGGCCAAGCTGACCGGGCACTCCTATCGGGTCCTGTACCTGGTGAGTCTCCTTGCCGGCCCGAGAGGCGGTCCTCCGTCTGGGCCGGCTCCCTGCCCACGAGCGAGCACGGCGCTGCCCGTGGTGACCTCCCCAGGGGTCTGCTCCCACGTGGGTGCAGGGGACGCCGCCCACGCCCCTGGCACCCGCTCAGTGGTCTTAGTTCGCCGGGGGCCCAGAGCCCCTCTCCCCGCCCACACGCCTGCGTCCGCGCTGTGGCGGCCAGAAGAAAGCTGCGTCCTTGGACCAGCAAGGCCTTCGCTGAAGTGCCCGGGGCAGAGCGGCCCTCCCCAGGCGGCGTCCCCTGGGCCCCCGTGCCGCAGCCCCGGACGACGGCCTCTCCTCCCGCAGGCCATGTCCCCCGACGGGGAGGCCATCGTCACTGGTGCTGGGGACGAGACCCTGAGGTTCTGGAACGTCTTTAGCAAAACCCGTTCGACAAAGGTAAGGTGGGGTCCGTGCGCCTCCCGGGGCCTCCCCCGCCCCGCCCACACCGCGCCCCTGCCGCCCCGCGCCCTGGGCTCCCACGGGGAGGGCTTCCCGCCCACACGGGCGCGGCGGGCCGGGCTGGGACTCAGCGCCCGGTGCCACCCTGTGTGCCCTGCAGGAGTCCGTGTCCGTCCTCAACCTCTTCACCAGGATCCGGTGAAGCCGCGGCCGCTGACCGTCCTGGTGCAGAGCGCCGCCGCGCCACCGTGCATGGACCCTGCTTTCCCCGCACCCGGGCCCCGTCGGCGGCGGGGCGGGGCGGGAGCCGGCGGAGAGACCCGGAAGAGCCGATTAAAGCCTGATTGCGAACCCTGTCGGCCGGTGCTTGGGGCGGGCCGGGCGGGCAGCCCCAGGAGTGGGGCCCTGGCTCCCCGCCCTGGTGACCCGGCGCGGACACCGCCCAACGCGGAGTGGACGCCTCCTGGACGCTGCCATCGCCCGCCCGCCGCCGCCGCCTTGTCGGGGCCGCATGTTGTGCCCGGAAGCACGTGCCACCACGCCCACGCCTACGCCGGACAGACGCGGAGCGCAGGCCAGTCCCCCGGCAGGAGGACCGCGGGCGGGACCGTGCCCACAGGAGCGTGCCCTCCGCAGGGGTCTCCGCGGTGACTCCTGCCCCCCTGCCCCGGCCCCCCGGGACTCCGCGCGCTCCGCGTTGGGAGCGGGCCCAGGCAGGCTCCCCGGATGAAGTCATCGCAAAGTGGACTTGCTGTCCGAGGAAAGCGCCCGCGGATCTTGCTGTCCTGTGCTCCCCCGACTCCGCCCTCCTGTCACCCTCGGGCCACGCCGGTCAGGGCGGCCGGAGGGCAGCCTCGGCCCCAAGGGTCAGGCCCTCGCCGGCCCCTCCCTCCCGTCCCCCCAGTGGGTCCGCTCCGTCTGCGCCTTTCGCCGGGGCGGGGCTTCCCCGAAGCTTCCTGGGCTTCCTCTGACCCCGGGCCCACCCCGTGCTCCGCCCGGAAGTCGGAGGAGGGAGCCGCCGCCTCGGGCCGCGTGGGCGCGCCTGGGTCCTGACCGCAGGAGGGCGCCGGCGCGTGGGCCTGCGGGCGTGTCTGTGCCCCACCTCGCGTTTGTTCTCGCGTTTCTGCCCGTCCGCCCCATGTGAAGGCCGGCTCGGGGGTGGGCAGCTGTGCCCCCGCCACGCGGGGAGACCCGGTCTGGTTCCGGAGGCGCCGCGCGGGGAGGCGGCCGGCGGCTGACCCTGCCTGGACTCGGGAGGGGCCGGGGCGGCGAGGGCTGTGTGCATAGACGTGCGCGTGGTCCACCCGGGTCTGGTTTGTGTTGGAGCCTTTTTTTTTGATAAGAAAACAGTCCTGTGTCCACCGCACGCCCGGCTCTGCTTGTGGGCTCCGCGCCTCGGGCGCAGACGGGACGGCACGGTGAGGCCGGTGTTTCCGGGTGCGGGGCGGCGGCCGCGGGAGGGCCCGGCTCCTGGAGCGGCCTTGTGGCCTCTGCGCCGCGGGGTGGTGTCTGCCCGCGGGGGTCTGCGCCGGCCACGCCCCCAGCAGCCCGACTGTCCCGGCCCCGGAGACAGGCCGCGAGGACGCTTAGCGGGGCGCCAGCGACCGAGCCCCTGACCCGTGGCCCGGGCCCGACCCGGAGCCCTGCTGGCTGCTGGTTCTGTAGACGGTGGCGGGTGGAGATTGCAGTGTGGCGGGTGGGCCCAGGGTCGCTGGTCTGAGAGGCCAGGGCTGGCCGGCCGTGGGCAGGGGGGCGGCCGCCACCTGCACCTGACGGGCTCAGGGCCAGCGCTGGCCCAGCACCCTGGACGTGGGGACGCGGGCAGGCTCGTTTCCTAGACCCACGTCGGGGAAGGGAGTGGGGACCGCACGGGGAGGCGGGAGGACGCGGCCAGGCTGAGCGGCTGCAGCCCTGGGTGACCCCTCCGCTGGGGGCCGCGGGCGTCTCGAGGAGGAAGGGAGGCCCCTGTGGCTCGGGGCCCGCGACGAGGCCGGCCGTAGAGAGCCTGTCCTGGCAGCGTGGAGAAGGGAGGCCCGGGCCAGACCTGCCCTCAGCAGCCTCTGCCCCAGCGGCCAGCGGGCGGCAGTGTGGAGCGCCTGCGGCTGGCGGAGGGAAGGAGGCCGGGGCCTGCCGGGCAGCTCTGCGCCCAGGGGTGGCGTGCGAGCCGGGGCCTCGGCGAGCAGACCGCCGGGCTAGGCGGCGCCCCAGACCGTGGACGTGGCCGTGCAAGGCCCTGGGGCAGGACCATGGAGGGACAGGGGAGGCCTGTGGGGCGGAGGCGGGGAGAGCAGGGAGGCGACGGGGCGGGCCGCGCGGCCTCTGAGGCTGTGGGAGGACTGAGCTTCTGCCTCTGGGCAGTGGGCGCCCCTGGCGTGTGCTGAGGGGGGGGCGGGGTTGCTGTGTTGCGCAGAGACCAGGGAGGAGGCTGTGCCCGGGCGGGCACCGACAGGACCGTGTGGCCACAAGTGGCTGGAGAGGGAGAGGCGGGCGGGCTCCGGGCCTCGTTGCCGTGTGCTCAGGCGTGCGTACCGCAGGCGTGCAGTTCAGGATTCCAGTTTGTTTACCGTGTTATCATCGTTCAATTTCAGAATGTTCCGCCCCCCAAAAGAAGCCCCGTCCCCGTCTGCCGTCACTCGCCCTTCCTCCCCAGCCCCTGACCACCAGGAAGCCCCTGTGTCTGTGGACCGGCCTGTACTGGAGGCTTCCGTGGAGCCACACCTGTGGCCGCCCGGGTCTGCGGCTCCCGGGGCCGCGCGTCTCAGGCTCGGGTCGGGCTCTCTGTCCCGGGCTGCCAACGCTCCCGGCGCGGGGCACCGCCTGAGCTTCTGCTCAGTGGCCGGCGGGCGCCTGGCCGTCGAGGGCCCGCTGCCGTGGACGCGTGCACGGGCTCCTGCCCGGGATGGGCACTGGGCGTGGGCGCGGGGGAGCCGAGGGGGTGGAAGGGGACTTCAGAACGCGTGCGCTGTGGTCCGCGCCCCCGTGTCAGTGTGCGGGGGACAGACAGGCGGGAGGGCCGAGCCCGGGCCCGGGCCCCCCTGCTGAGGTGGGCAGGGGCCAGCAGGCCGGCTGGCCGTTGCCGGGCACTGGGGCGGCCTTTGTCGCTGTCAACAATGGCCCGAAGGCCTTGGAGGCAGGAGCCCCAGACGCCCAGAGGCAGACATGCAGACCCTGGGGCAGGACCATGGAGGGACAGGGGAGGCCTGTGGGGCGGAGGCGGGGAGAGCAGGGAGGCGACGGGGCGGGCCGCGCGGCCTCTGAGGCTGTGGGAGGACTGAGCTTCTGCCTCTGGGCAGTGGGCGCCCCTGGCGTGTGCTGAGGGGGGGGCGGGGTTGCTGTGTTGCGCAGAGACCAGGGAGGAGGCTGTGCCCGGGCGGGCACCGACAGGACCGTGTGGCCACAAGTGGCTGGAGAGGGAGAGGCGGGCGGGCTCCGGGCCTCGTTGCCGTGTGCTCAGGCGTGCGTACCGCAGGCGTGCAGTTCAGGATTCCAGTTTGTTTACCGTGTTATCATCGTTCAATTTCAGAATGTTCCGCCCCCCAAAAGAAGCCCCGTCCCCGTCTGCCGTCACTCGCCCTTCCTCCCCAGCCCCTGACCACCAGGAAGCCCCTGTGTCTGTGGACCGGCCTGTACTGGAGGCTTCCGTGGAGCCACACCTGTGGCCGCCCGGGTCTGCGGCTCCCGGGGCCGCGCGTCTCAGGCTCGGGTCGGGCTCTCTGTCCCGGGCTGCCAACGCTCCCGGCGCGGGGCACCGCCTGAGCTTCTGCTCAGTGGCCGGCGGGCGCCTGGCCGTCGAGGGCCCGCTGCCGTGGACGCGTGCACGGGCTCCTGCCCGGGATGGGCACTGGGCGTGGGCGCGGGGGAGCCGAGGGGGTGGAAGGGGACTTCAGAACGCGTGCGCTGTGGTCCGCGCCCCCGTGTCAGTGTGCGGGGGACAGACAGGCGGGAGGGCCGAGCCCGGGCCGGCCCCTCTGCTGAGGTGGGCAGGGGCCAGCAGGCCGGCTGGCCGTTGCCCGGGCACTGGGGCGGCCTTTGTCGCTGTCAACAATGGCCCCGAAGGCCTTGGAGGCAGGAGCCCCAGACGCCCAGAGGCAGACATGCAGACCCTGAGGCGGCAGGCTGCCCGGCCCTGCGTCCCCCGGGGCACCCTGGAAGTGGACTTCCCGCTGCCTCTGTACAGGTGAGCACGTCCTCCCCTGGCCCCTGGGCTGCCCCCTTTCTGTAAAGGCTCCCCGTCCTAACCTGGCTGCTCCCGGCACCCCGCAGCCTGCGCCGGCCGTGGGAGCTGGCGGGAATCGGGGCAGGCCCCTGCGGTGGTTCCTGCCTGTGCCCCCCGCCCAGCCCCCAGAGCAGAGGGCCCATCTCCACGAGGGGGCGGCCGCGAGCACCGCGGCCAGGGTGAGCCCGTCCCTGACGCTCGGCTCTGGGGTGCTGCGGCTCTGGCATCCCTTGGCTTATAAGGCATCACCCCACGCTGCCTCCCTCGCGACCTGCTCCCCCGACTGTCCAGGTGCCCCTGCCTTACCCGGCCTCTGTGTTAGGCCCTTTAGGGCCTTCCTGACCTGGTGGGACCTTTTTTGTGGGGGGTGCGCTGTGCTGGGTCTCTGTTGTTGCATGGGCTTCTCTTGTTGCGGAGCATGGACTCGGGAGTTGTGCACGAGCTTAGTGACCCCGCGGCGTGGGGGGTCTCCGCAGACGGGGGTCGGGGCTCGCGCGTGGGGGTCTCCCCAGACGGGGCTCGGGGCTCGCGCCTGTGGACGGAGGCTCACCCCCTGCGTTGGCGAGCGCATCCTCACCGCCGAGCCCCAGGGCAGCCCCGCCTCCGCTCCCGTTACCTCTGCTAAGACCATGTCTCCAAGTAAGGTTGCGTCTGAGATTCCGGGTGGACGAGAACTCGGGGCACCTTCAGCCCGTTAGAGAATCTGTTAGCAAGCGTCAGCAGACGAAAATAGAGTCCTGTGCAGCTTTACAGCAGAGACGGGCGAGCACCCTGGGCGCTGCTCCACGTCCAGGAGAGTTAGGAGGAGCTGTCCCCCCACGACGGACGCAAGGGCCCGCCAGGCGCTGCCAAGAGGGCCAGGCGGTGCCGGGGGGCTTTTCTCGTCAATGCTGTATTTACATAAACGCCAGAGATCAACTGATTCTAGACCCAAAGGCATCCGTTTATTAGGAGACAACTGTTTTCAGCTACAACGCAGTGTGTTTCAGTACTTGGTAATTGTTGACCTGGAGACTGACTTTCCCATGTGTTACTCGTGCGCATTTGGTGGCCTAAAGGGTGAGGCCTGGGGGGTCCCCGCTCCCTCCTGAGACCCGCCCGAGCACAGCGGGCCGAGCCTTCCCCGCTGGTTGCCCACGTGGGGTCAGGCTCCGGGGAGGCACTTGGCCAGCAGCCCCGCTGGCACCGTCTGGGGGTCGCGGCCTTCCCTGGGCCACCCGTCCCCAGAGCCAGCTGGCCAGGTCCCTGCGCGCGCCCACGCCGTCCTTCGGGCAGTGGTGCTGCCAGGGTGTCGGAAGCGGAGCTTTAGTTTCAGTGACGCCTCCCTGAGGGCTGGGCTTCACCATCCCTGCAGGCCTCTGCCTCCCCGTCTGCTCTGCCAGCCTCTGTTCTCACAGCCTCCCCGCCGCCCCGGGGCCTGGGCACCTGCTGCTTTCCTCACAGCACGGCCACCTCCTCCGGAAAGTCCTCCTGAGGGGCTCAGCCTGCGACCGGCGTAGGGGCTCCTTTAAATGTGAGCCAGCCCTCCTGCCCGCTGCCCCTGGTGCACAGGGTGCCCAAAGGGCTTCAGCAGAGCCTGGGCTCCTCCACACACTTGCCCTCGACCCCAGCCCGCAGCTCCCAGGCCAGACCAGGGACGCTGACACCCGGGCCCCTCGCTCAGCCAGAGCCGAGGCCACTTCCTCCTGGCACATTTCCAGGCCTGGGGGGCTTCGTGGAGGAAAGGGCCTGCACGGCTGGGAGGCTGGGCAAGGGACTTAGCAGAGGCAAGGAAAGCAGAAAAGGCGGCGCCCAGGAGGCCGGGGCGTCGGGAGGACCTGGCAGAGAGCCGGGGCCAGCCTCCCATCCCGTTGCCCTGGCTGGGAGGTGCGGGGCGTGCGGCAGACGAGCTCTCCCCACCCTCGAGCCCAGGCGGGCCCTCTGCTCCACGTCCAGGAGAGTTAGGAGGAGCTGTCCCCCCACGACGGACGCAAGGGCCCGCCAGGCGCTGCCAAGAGGGCCAGGCGGTGCCGGGGGGCTTTTCTCGTCAATGCTGTATTTACATAAACGCCAGAGATCAACTGATTCTAGACCCAAAGGCATCCGTTTATTAGGAGACAACTGTTTTCAGCTACAACGCAGTGTGTTTCAGTACTTGGTAATTGTTGACCTGGAGACTGACTTTCCCATGTGTTACTCGTGCGCATTTGGTGGCCTAAAGGGTGAGGCCTGGGGGGTCCCCGCTCCCTCCTGAGACCCGCCCGAGCACAGCGGGCCGAGCCTTCCCCGCTGGTTGCCCACGTGGGGTCAGGCTCCGGGGAGGCACTTGGCCAGCAGCCCCGCTGGCACCGTCTGGGGGTCGCGGCCTTCCCTGGGCCACCCGTCCCCAGAGCCAGCTGGCCAGGTCCCTGCGCGCGCCCACGCCGTCCTTCGGGCAGTGGTGCTGCCAGGGTGTCGGAAGCGGAGCTTTAGTTTCAGTGACGCCTCCCTGAGGGCTGGGCTTCACCATCCCTGCAGGCCTCTGCCTCCCCGTCTGCTCTGCCAGCCTCTGTTCTCACAGCCTCCCCGCCGCCCCGGGGCCTGGGCACCTGCTGCTTTCCTCACAGCACGGCCACCTCCTCCGGAAAGTCCTCCTGAGGGGCTCAGCCTGCGACCGGCGTAGGGGCTCCTTTAAATGTGAGCCAGCCCTCCTGCCCGCTGCCCCTGGTGCACAGGGTGCCCAAAGGGCTTCAGCAGAGCCTGGGCTCCTCCACACACTTGCCCTCGACCCCAGCCCGCAGCTCCCAGGCCAGACCAGGGACGCTGACACCCGGGCCCCTCGCTCAGCCAGAGCCGAGGCCACTTCCTCCTGGCACATTTCCAGGCCTGGGGGGCTTCGTGGAGGAAAGGGCCTGCACGGCTGGGAGGCTGGGCAAGGGACTTAGCAGAGGCAAGGAAAGCAGAAAAGGCGAAGCGCCCAGGAGGCCGGGGCGTCGGGGAGGACCTGGCAGAGAGCCGGGGCCAGCCTCCCGCATCCCCGTTGCCCTGGCTGGGGAGGGTGCGGGGGCGTGCGGCAGACGAGCTCTCCCCACCCTCGAGCCCAGGCGGGCCCTCTGCACCCTCCATGCCAGCGGAGCGAAGGAAGCGGCCCGGGGAGGGCAGGAGGCTGCCAGCTCATTCTCCTCCCGCCCGCCCGCAGCGATGCCTACCTGTCCCAGGAGGGGCCCCGCTGGACGCCGGCCATCAGGCAGGCCACGCGCTGGAAGTACACGCCCGTGGGACGCGACGCGGCCGGCCAGCCGTGGTACACGGGCCTGACCAACTCGGACTCCCTGGAAGCCTGGTACACGCTGCCACGGGCTCCGGACAGCCCTGGCCGCGAGGCCCACGCGCGCTGGCACGGGTGCAGCGAGCGCCGGGAGCGCAGCCTGCCCTCGGGTGAGAGCCCGCCCCTCCGCCCCGGCCCCCGGCCAGCAGGGCGGCCGCAGCCGCGGGCTGACCTCTCCGCCCGCCCCGCAGCCCACCGCCAGCGTCTGCGGGAGACGGCCTGGTACGACCCCGTCATCCCCGCGCAGTACGCGGCCCCCAGCGCTCGGTGGGGGAGCGTGCTGTGGAAGGACCGGCCCTGCCGAGGCGCGGAGCTCGGTGAGGCCGGGGGCGGGGCCGGGCCGGGCGACCGGGGCGGGGCCAGCCGGCCGGGGGCTGGGCTCGCCGTGACCCGGGCCCCGCCCCGCCCCTCCCCGCCCCGCAGTCCTCAACCGGCACCGATTCGGGGCAGAGCCACTGTGGCAGGCATCCGACTACGTGCCGTACCTGTCGGCGCCCCAGCGCCCGCGCTGCACCTCCCAGAACTACCGGCAGTGGGACCTGGAACCCTACTGCCCCGCCACCAGCCAGCGGCCCCCGCCCGTCTACACGCCCAGGCACTGATAAAGATCTGCTGCCCACGGCTCCGCAGGGGCGCCGGCGTCTCCCCGCTCCCCGGGCGTCCGTCCACCTCTGGGCCGGGCCCACGCGCTGGGGACCAAGCTCGGGGCAGGGACAGACACCTCCTCCGAGCACCCCGCCCCCGGCCCGGGTCCCAGGCGAAAGCCAAGGCACAGGTCTGGCCCCGGGAGGCTCTTTATTCGTGGTCAGCACGGCCTGCACTCGGGCCCCCAGCCGCCACGCTGAGCCTCATCGCCGCCGCACCGGGGGCACCGGGGGGGACCTGAGGCTGGCCGGGACTGCGCCCGGGGCAGCCCTGCACCCTGGATCCCCCACGCGGTCCCCACGCAACACAACACCCGCATCATCCAGACAGTGGGGGTGGGCTAGAGCTGGCACTGGGGTACCCCAAACCCACAGGGACCCGCCAGCTCGGTGTCCTCCCTTACCCCCGCAGGGATGGGAGGCTGGGACCCCGCCCACCCTGACCCCCAGCTGCCAGCCCCCGCAACCGGGCGGAGACCGGCGCGGGGAGCAGAGGGCCCCGCCCCGCCCACTGGGCACCCGATGTTCACGGTGGAGGTTAATGTACAAAGAGCGGCGGGGTCACGGGTGCGCTCCAGAGTCCCCTGCAAGGGAAGGGGGGAGTGGGTGAGCAGGGTGGAGCGGGGCTGGGGAGGGTGGGCGCTCCTGGAGCTGCGGCGGCTGGCGCGGGGCTACGACTCACATTTCCGAAGGCGGATGGGCCAGACGAGGAGACTGCACAGAGCCAGGGTGGCGGCCACGCCCACGCCGCCCGTCACGCTCACCATCACCCAGTGGTAGAAGGCCACGCAGGCTTTGCAGCAGAGCTCCAAGCTGGGGCGAGGGAGGGGCGGGCGCGTGAGCCACAGCCTGTCACGAGGGACCCTCGGCCCAGGCTGGACCCCCAGCTCCTCTGAGGGTGCCCGGGCATTCCCAGCACCCAAGCCAGGGCCAGGGGCACCCTCAACCCCCTCCTCCCCTCGGCCGGTAAGGTCAGCTCTGCCTTCAGAGCCTGTCCCAGACTCCCCCCTTCTCCCTCGGGAGCCCCACCCCAGCCCAGCCCCGCACCGCCCCCTGGATCACCCTAGTGCCCTCCAGGGTTCCCACCCTCAGTGCCCCGTCTGTCCTCCCAGCAGCCACCAGAGGGGGCACGGAGCCCGAGTCAGGCTCTGCCCCTCCTCTGCCCGCAGGCCTCCCAGCTGCCTCCTCCCCGGGGTAAAACCCCCAAGTCGTCCTGGCTGCTGCCCAGGCGCCCGGCCCGGCCTGGCCGCCCCCCTCTCCAGACGCGCAGCCCTCCGCAGGGCCCTCCAGCACAGCCGGCCGGGCCTGCCCCAGGGCCTCTGCACGGGCTCTGCCTCCCCGTTTGCCTAGAAATCCCTGACAGTCCCAGGTCTCGGTCCCACGCCACCCTCAGAAAGCCCTTCCGGACGTCTCGGCTCAGTCAGGCCTCCCTACGGGGTCTCCCCGACGCCCCAGCGCGCGTTCTGCCCGAGGGTCGGACGACCCGCCTGCAGGCTCCCCGGCGCCCTGCCCGCTCTCGGCACCCGACCCATCTGCGCGCGCTCCGCGCCGGGCACGGGACGCCCTGTCCACTCCGTGGGGGAGGTCTCCTCGTGAGTCCACAGACGGGTAGCGCCCGGCAGGCGGCGCGGGCTCCGCACGCCTCGGGACGCCCAGGAGCGGAGGGTGGGCACTCACGCGCAGGGGTGCAGGCTCTGGATGGCCATGACCGCCAGCCCGTTGGCCACCTTGTCGGAGAAGCTCATGGCGCCGTACACGAAGGCCCCGCTGTGCTGGGGGCGAGGCAGGGGTCAGGCGCCCGGCCTCGGCCCCGCTCCCCAGCCCGCCCGCTCAGCCGGCCTACCGTGTGGGGGCCGATGAGGTCGGCCGTCATGGCCAGCGAGGTGACCAGGATGGTGGCACAGCCCACGCCCAGCAGCACGGCCACCACGTACACCGCCGCGCCCAGTTCCTCCGCCAGCGCCACCCAGGCCGCGAAGGCCAGGATCACCAGGAGGCCCGCGAAGTAGGTCATCTGCAGAGCGGCCAGCCCGGCGTCAGCCCGCCTCGCTGGGCAGGCCTGAGCCGGACGCTGGCCCTCTCTGGCCTTCGGTCCAGCCCCCAGCCCCAGCCGACGCGAGGGCCGCGCTGGGTCACCCCGCAGGAGCCCCCGGCTCTGACCTCGGAGACCCTGAGGTTCTGAGCCCGTGAGTGCTGAGCGCTCCGTGGGGCGAACACCCCGCAGCTCAGCTCTGCCTGTCCCGGCTGCTGCCGGAGCCCGGCGGCAACTCACGTCTTAGCACGAGTCAATAAAGGAAATAAACGCAAGGATCGGGTCTCCCTCTGGCCGGCCGCCCCCGCTCCTGACGGCCGGAGGTCTGTGGCCGCGGGAGCTCCAAGCCCAGGTTCTACAACTCAGTCCCGTGCTGGGGCTGCTCCCGGGTGTGGCACCCTGTCTGGAGGCACCAGGTCTTGGGGCGCCCCTCCCCGCGCTCACTCACGTTCCTCCCGATGCACTTGTTCACGGGCTTCATGAGGAAGGAGGAGCAGAAGCCGCTGAGGTACATCACCAGCGGGATGGTGGCGATGAACCTCTGCGGGCAGAGCAGGCGCCGGGGTCAGGCCTGGCTCGGCCCGGGGACCCCGGCCGCCCCGGCTCCCGTCAGGCCTGGCTCGGCAGGTCGGGGCCCGCCCGGCTCACCTTGGGCAGGTGCAGAGAGTAGGTGAGGTACATGGCCATGTACGCCTGGGACAGGTTCACGATGAGCCTCGTGCTCATGTACAGCAGGCCCACCTGGGACAGCCAGAGACGAGCTGGGGCGGCCGCCTCTGCTCCCCGAAGCTGGGGCACAGTGGGGGGGCTCCCTCCAGCAGCCACGGGACGTTAGCCGCGGCTGCCCAGCTGGTCGGGCGGGGGAGAGAGCGGGGACCCCTCCGTCGCGCCGGCCCGGGGGTGGGCTGGGGAGGGAGCCACGTGCGGCCAGAGCCGGCCCTCAGGTGAGGGCCCGGGTGGGGAGAAGCACCCGCCCAGCCTCGCCTGACCGCCCCCAGCCGCGCACCTGATAAAAGGCCGGCTCCCGCAGCCAGTGTCGCCAGAGCAGCAGGCGCCGGGCCGTCGGGGGGGCCAGCAGGGGGCTGTGCTCGCCGGGCTCCTCCGCCGGCTGCCGGCGGCCCTCCCGGGTGCCCAGGTGGAACAGCAGGGAGAAGACGGCCCCGACGCCCACCACCAGCAGGGAGAGGTTCTGGGGAGGAGAGCGGTCAGCAGCAACGCGCGGCCCGAGCCCCGGTTCAGGCCGTCCCGCCCGGCCCCCCGCTCACCCGGAAGACCGGCACGTCCTGGACGCCCAGCTGGTCGCCGACGTCCTCGGAGGCCACGTGCGGCGAGCCCTGCAGGTGCAGCAGGAGCCAGGCGGCGCCGTAGACGGTGATGTTGGCCACGACGGTGAAGGCGTACCTGCGGGGCGGCGCGGCCTCAGCCACGGGGCCGCTTCCTCCCCAGGCGGCCGCCCGGGCAGAGCCGCCCGCGGTGTCGGGGGAAGCCCTGGCCACGTGACGTCAGCCCCCGACGCAGGGGGTAGCCTCAGCCGGCCTCAGTTTCCCCAGCCTCCACGTTATCTGACTTCCTGCTCTGACCCAAGACTTCACCACAAGGTCCTCCCGCCCGGGCCCGGAGCCCAGAGCCTCGGCAAAGCAGGGCCAGGTCAGGGCTGCAGCCCAGAGGCCTGAGAAGCCGAGATGCTCAGAGACCCTGAGCTTCAGCTGTCGGGCCGCCACCTGGGTCCACGCCTGCCTGCACCCCCAGGGCCCCAGACTCACCCCGTCTCCCTTTCTGAAAGTGAAAACTAGAAACCCCCGAAGCCACGGTGACGCGCGGCGGGAGGTAAAGCACCTGCAGGTAGAAAGCCCAGAGCCTGGCTTCTCCCAGCCCCGGCCGCCCCTCAGTGGGGCCCGCGGGGGCCCAGGCGTTGGGCAACCCCCGGCCGTAATGGGGAACCAGCTGCAGACAGGCCGGGCCTCGTGACCAGCGGTCACGCCTGAGCAGCCATCTGCCTCAGGGACGTCCCTCCTGCCCAACGGCTACCTCCTGACCCCGCCCCTGTGCTCAGACTCCGGCCCCGGCCACAGGGCCACCTCGCAGGCTTGTCACAGGGAGGCGGTCTGCGTGACGGGCCCGGAGCGGCTCCCCCTGCCAGCAAGCGCTCCCACGGGCCTGCCCCCGCCACCCAGAACTGCAGCCTTTAAGCAGCCGGTGGCTGAATGGCAGCCAGCTGACCCCCCGGTGGCAGGCAGAGGTTCTGGGAGGAGGCGGTCAGCAGCAGCGCCGAGCCCCGGTTCAGGCCGTCCCCGCCCGGCCCCCCGCTCACCCGGAAGACCGGCACGTCCTGGACGCCCAGCTGGTCGCCGACGTCCTCGGAGGCCACGTGCGGCGAGCCCTGCAGGTGCAGCAGGAGCCAGGCGGCGCCGTAGACGGTGATGTTGGCCACGACGGTGAAGGCGTACCTGCGGGGCGGCGCGGCCTCAGCCACGGGGCCGCTTCCTCCCCAGGCGGCCGCCCGGGCAGAGCCGCCCGCGGTGTCGGGGGAAGCCCTGGCCACGTGACGTCAGCCCCCGACGCAGGGGGTAGCCTCAGCCGGCCTCAGTTTCCCCAGCCTCCACGTTATCTGACTTCCTGCTCTGACCCAAGACTTCACCACAAGGTCCTCCCGCCCGGGCCCGGAGCCCAGAGCCTCGGCAAAGCAGGGCCAGGTCAGGGCTGCAGCCCAGAGGCCTGAGAAGCCGAGATGCTCAGAGACCCTGAGCTTCAGCTGTCGGGCCGCCACCTGGGTCCACGCCTGCCTGCACCCCCAGGGCCCCAGACTCACCCCGTCTCCCTTTCTGAAAGTGAAAACTAGAAACCCCCGAAGCCACGGTGACGCGCGGCGGGAGGTAAAGCACCTGCAGGTAGAAAGCCCAGAGCCTGGCTTCTCCCAGCCCCGGCCGCCCCTCAGTGGGGCCCGCGGGGGCCCAGGTGTTGGGCAACCCCCGGCCGTAATGGGGAACCAGCTGCAGACAGGCCGGGCCTCGTGACCAGCGGTCACGCCTGAGCAGCCATCTGCCTCAGGGACGTCCCTCCTGCCCAACGGCTACCTCCTGACCCCGCCCCTGTGCTCAGACTCCGGCCCCGGCCACAGGGCCACCTCGCAGGCTTGTCACAGGGAGGGGGTCTGCGTGACGGGCCCGGAGCGGCTCCCCCTGCCAGCAAGCGCTCCCACGGGCCTGCCCCCGCCACCCAGAACTGCAGCCTTTAAGCAGCCGGTGGCTGAATGGCAGCCAGCTGACCCCCCGGTGGCAGGCAGGGTGCTAGGATGCCAGAGAGCCCTGCCCTGCCTCGGCCCCTCCAGCCCGCTTCTTTAGACCATGGAACCTGCGAATACGATGGGATGTCAAAGTCGTGTGTGGGTAACTGGGAACTCACGGCGTGGAGCTTTGCAGATGTCATGAAGGGAGCCGGTCCTGGGGGGGTCTGACCTTATCAGGTGACCTCAGAAAGCGGGCTCCCCGCCCCCCGTCCCTGAGGTCAGAGGCTCTCCCGCTGGCCTCACAGAAGCCGCACGCCCCACGGCTTCCACAGGGAGGTCATCCCGGCCAACAACGACGCGGGCGGAGGAGCCCAGTCTCCGCCGACCCCCGACGGCAGCCCCAGGCCTGAAGCGGAGACCCGGCTGGGCCACGGAGGCAGGCTCCCGGCCGCCAGCCCCGCGAGGGGCTCCGCGCAGGCGCGGCCCGCCCCACGGCAGCACCTGCACGAGGCGCCGGCTGCCGGCTGCCCAGGCCGGGGCCAGGACCGGAGCCACCGGCCCGCGGCGGGTACCTGAGGGCCGTGAGCTCCACCTTCTCGGGGTCGCTGGCGACGAGCTCCGGGATGAGGCTGAGGTGGGCGATCTGCGTCGCGGCCCAGCCGAACTGGAAGACGACGATGAAGGGCCCGTAGTAGAGGAGGGCGGCCCACTCGGGCGTGGCGGCCCCGCAGCCCAGGCAGGGGCTGAAGATGAAGGGGAAGGACAGCAGGACGCAGACGGTGCCTGGGGCGGGAGAGCAGGGAGGGCGCGTCGCAGGGCCTCCCCGCGCCGGCGGCCCCAGCCCCGACACAGACTGGCCAGAGACCCCCCAGAGCCCCGCAGCGAGGGGGTCTGCAGCGCAGGACTCCCAGGGCTTAGGGGCCTGTGACAGACGGGACCTCGAGGCAGAGAGACTGGGTGTCCCCCGCCCCCGAGGACACGCAGCCACACAGGACAGGGCGGCGGGCCCCCGGCCCAGGCCACGCGCCCCTGTGGGTGGTGCAGGAACACGAGGCAGGTCACACGCTGGCCCTGCGCGGGCGGGGGCCCCAGGCCAGCTCCACACGCCCCCGCCGCGCCCGTGGGTGACAGGCGGAGAGCCGGAGCAGAGCCTGAGGCCACACAGCAGCGTGACAGGGTGACGCAGGGTGCCCTGGGGACCAGCCCAGCGCTTCCTCTTCCCGCCTCCTCTCCAGGGGGGACTTTTCCTCCCAGTTCCCACTAAGTGACAGTGGGTGGCGCTGGGTCGGACCCTGCCCTCCCTGAACCCTGGAGACCCGACAAGGGAGCCTCTCCCGGTCCTGGGGGGGTCTGACCTTATCAGGTGACCTCAGAAAGCGGGCTCCCCGCCCCCCGTCCCTGAGGTCAGAGGCTCTCCCGCTGGCCTCACAGAAGCCGCACGCCCCACGGCTTCCACAGGGAGGTCATCCCGGCCAACAACGACGCGGGCGGAGGAGCCCAGTCTCCGCCGACCCCCGACGGCAGCCCCAGGCCTGAAGCAGAGACCCGGCTGGGCCACGGAGGCAGGCTCCCGGCCGCCAGCCCCGCGAGGGGCTCCGCGCAGGCGCGGCCCGCCCCACGGCAGCACCTGCACGAGGCGCCGGCTGCCGGCTGCCCAGGCCGGGGCCAGGACCGGAGCCACCGGCCCGCGGCGGGTACCTGAGGGCCGTGAGCTCCACCTTCTCGGGGTCGCTGGCGACGAGCTCCGGGATGAGGCTGAGGTGGGCGATCTGCGTCGCGGCCCAGCCGAACTGGAAGACGACGATGAAGGGCCCGTAGTAGAGGAGGGCGGCCCACTCGGGCGTGGCGGCCCCGCAGCCCAGGCAGGGGCTGAAGATGAAGGGGAAGGACAGCAGGACGCAGACGGTGCCTGGGGCGGGAGAGCAGGGAGGGCGCGTCGCAGGGCCTCCCCGCGGCGGCCCCAGCCCCGACACAGACTGGCCAGAGACCCCCCAGAGCCCCGCAGCGAGGGGGTCTGCAGCGCAGGACTCCCAGGGCTTAGGGGCCTGTGACAGACGGGACCTCGAGGCAGAGAGACTGGGTGTCCCCCGCCCCCGAGGACACGCAGCCACACAGGACAGGGCGGCGGGCCCCCGGCCCAGGCCACGCGCCCCTGTGGGTGGTGCAGGAACACGAGGCAGGTCACACGCTGGCCCTGCGCGGGCGGGGGCCCCAGGCCAGCTCCACACGCCCCCGCCGCGCCCGTGGGTGACAGGCGGAGAGCCGGAGCAGAGCCTGAGGCCACACAGCAGCGTGACAGGGTGACGCAGGGTGCCCTGGGGACCAGCCCAGCGCTTCCTCTTCCCGCCTCCTCTCCAGGGGGGACTTTTCCTCCCAGTTCCCACTAAGTGACAGTGGGTGGCGCTGGGTCGGACCCTGCCCTCCCTGAACCCTGGAGACCCGACAAGGGAGCCTCTCCCGGGATTGGGCCCCCCGAGGCCCTGCCCTGTCCCCCGCCTCGCTCCGACTCTACGCTAGGCATGAGGGCCTCCTCGCTGTTCTTCGGCCCCAGGGTCTTTGCCCGGCTGCGCTCTCTGCCGGGAATGCTCCCCACCCCATCTGAGCAAGATCCTACTCAGCCCTCAGAATGCCACTCGGACGCCACCTCCTCCAAGAAGCCTCCCCTGACCAGCCCATCCCCACCCGACCCTGGCCCACTCTGTCTGGACCCTGCTATCCCTTCTGCGCACCCCTGAGCACACATAGGAATTCTCCGTCTGTCTGTCTGTCTGTCTGGGGGTGGGTAACAGGTCTCTCCAGGTCACTTCCATCACCGACTCCACGGACACGAGTTTGAGCAAACTCCGGGAGACGGTGAAGGACAGGGCAGCCTGGCAAGCTGCCGTCCACGGGGTCAGAGAGGCGGACACGACTGCGGGACTGCACAACACGTCGCCTCTGCTCCCCTGGCGCCACTGCAGAGCCGGGCACACCGAGACACACACACACACACATACATATATAAAATGAGCACGGTGAGCACGGTGGCAGAGGGTTGGCGAGGAGGCCCGGGCGCCCACTGCCGCCGGCTGCACACCAAGATCTTTTGAGTGAGTGAATAATAACAACGACCTCTGTTTACAGCCCAAAGTGGCAAATGTGACCATTAACCCCACTTCCTGAAGAGCAGGCCGAGGCCCACAGTGACCGTGGAGTGAAGGGTCCAGCCCTCCACCGTCTCCTGCCCTCCCTGGAGGGCCTGGAGTCACACGTCCTCCCCGGCTCCTCCCCTCCCCTCCCGCCAGGCCCTCCAGGCTCCGGAGGCGACCTCATCCCCCAGACCCCCGCCCCGGCCGTCCAGGGACTGGGAAGTGAAACCAAGCCACCCTCGCTGTTTCTCTGGAACTGGGGCCGGGGAGGGGCACCCCGGGCAGGTTCCCGGCGCTCTGGAGGCCAGCCAGGTCCAGACGGGCACTGCAGACTCCGGTCAGCAGGATGCGCTGCCCGGGCCAGACCTGACCCTGCCTCTGCCCGGGGCCAGCCAGCCAGTGTCGGCGCCCCAGGTGCCTGGCTGCGGGGCTTTGGGCAGCTGACATCTCTGGGCCTCGTCTCCAGAAAAGGGGGCTGACGAAAGTGCCCCGCAAGACTGTAAGAGGATGAACGTGTGGGAAACCGGAGCTCCCACTACTCTGACCCACCTCCCCTCTCAACTTCAAAGCCACAAGATTTCACACCTTCGCAAATATTGTCTCAACTACTTGGAATGCCTCCCCTTAGGCGCACCCTCCTATTCCTCCTTCAAAACCCCAAAGCTGAAGTCCCTTTCACTCTGCTGCTTCCTTATGAAGCCCAGTCTACCCAGCTGGACCCCACGGGAGGCGCCACGTCTCGCTCTCCGGGTCCTCCCGCGCTGGCAGGGGAGCCCAGAGGCTTGTTAAGGTGAGAGCACGTCCGTCCCCACCACCCAGACTCAGGGGCCAAAGAGAACGGCCGGGGCCCAGCGGCTGGGGCGACCTGCATTCAGGTCAGCGTACGCGGCCTAGCAAGGGGCTGCCCTGGCCGCCTCTCCCCACAGGTCTCGCTGGATCTCCCCAGGTGCGAACCCCAAGGCCGGCGAGGGTGCAGGGGGAGCCCTCAGTATCGGGCTGAGGTACCATCCCCCACGCCTGGTTTTGCCTAAACACAGAGCCTTCAGCTTATACACAAAGGTGCCTCCACGCCTCCAGCTTCCCCGCTGCCAGGGGTCACAGCCGCCCTCCAACCCAGGGGGGTGACCGTGGAGTGAAGGGTCCAGCCCTCCACCGTCTCCTGCCCTCCCTGGAGGGCCTGGAGTCACACGTCCTCCCCGGCTCCTCCCCTCCCCTCCCGCCAGGCCCTCCAGGCTCCGGAGGCGACCTCATCCCCCAGACCCCCGCCCCGGCCGTCCAGGGACTGGGAAGTGAAACCAAGCCACCCTCGCTGTTTCTCTGGAACTGGGGCCGGGGAGGGGCACCCCGGGCAGGTTCCCGGCGCTCTGGAGGCCAGCCAGGTCCAGACGGGCACTGCAGACTCCGGTCAGCAGGATGCGCTGCCCGGGCCAGACCTGACCCTGCCTCTGCCCGGGGCCAGCCAGCCAGTGTCGGCGCCCCAGGTGCCTGGCTGCGGGGCTTTGGGCAGCTGACATCTCTGGGCCTCGTCTCCAGAAAAGGGGGCTGACGAAAGTGCCCCGCAAGACTGTAAGAGGATGAACGTGTGGGAAACCGGAGCTCCCACTACTCTGACCCACCTCCCCTCTCAACTTCAAAGCCACAAGATTTCACACCTTCGCAAATATTGTCTCAACTACTTGGAATGCCTCCCCTTAGGCGCACACTCCTATTCCTCCTTCAAAACCCCAAAGCTGAAGTCCCTTTCACTCTGCTGCTTCCTTATGAAGCCCAGTCTACCCAGCTGGACCCCACGGGAGGCGCCACGTCTCGCTCTCCGGGTCCTCCCGCGCTGGCAGGGGAGCCCAGAGGCTTGTTAAGGTGAGAGCACGTCCGTCCCCACCACCCAGACTCAGGGGCCAAAGAGAACGGCCGGGGCCCAGCGGCTGGGGCGACCTGCATTCAGGTCAGCGTACGCGGCCTAGCAAGGGGCTGCCCTGGCCGCCTCTCCCCACAGGTCTCGCTGGATCTCCCCAGGTGCGAACCCCAAGGCCGGCGAGGGTGCAGGGGGAGCCCTCAGTATCGGGCTGAGGTACCATCCCCCACGCCTGGTTTTGCCTAAACACAGAGCCTTCAGCTTATACACAAAGGTGCCTCCACGCCTCCAGCTTCCCCGCTGCCAGGGGTCACAGCTTCGCCCTCGGGGGTCTGGTGAGACCCTCACTGGATGTCAGCCCTCCGACCCCAAAGGCACGAGACGGCCGCGCCTAGCCTCCGCCTGGGCTTCTGCACTCGCAGCGTCCGCGGCCCGGCCCACCTGCCCACCTGCCCGCGGCGGGCTCCATCTCCGGAGGGGCCGCTCGCCTGTCCACCCCAGAAAAAAACAAAAACAGAGCGCTCACAGGTCTCTGGCCCAGCAACAGCCTTCCCTGTGTGTGCCAAGGAGTCTACCCAACCATTACCTCTCGTTTGAGACTGTGGCCGGGGCTCCCTACGGGATCCCCAGGGGCGGCCGTGGAGAGATGCCTCCGAGAGAGGCCTCCGTCACCTGCCACTCCCGGCTGCTCCTCTAGCAGCCCGAGCGTCCCAGCGCCCAGGAAACCCGAGTCCAGCCCTGAGCCGCAGACACAGCCAGGCCGGCCCCCCGCAGGCCACCCGACGGTCTGCTGAACCTTGCAAAACTCACTCAGGAGGGCCCAGGGCAAATCACTGTCCCCCGAGCCACTGGCCCCAGCGGCAGGGAGACGCCTGCCCGCCCTCCTGGCTCCTGAAAAGCTGCCGCCCAGAATTCCCAGAGACGCAGGATTCCCGGCTTTGCCTCCTTAAACGCCTGGTGTGGCCCAAGTGCTTCTGCCGGGTCAGAGCGGCAGGCCAAGCGGCCCGCGGCTCATCTCAGGGCTCAGGGTCGGGGCGGCACAGGGCTCTGGGAGCCGGGCCTTATCAGCGGACGCACAGCGGGGGGTGCCCTGCCCCGTGAGACCGACCTCCCACTTCGCCCACAGCCTTCTGGTCCAGGCACCTCCCCAGAAGGAACAGCGGGCGCCCCCGAAACCTCGGCGCTCCCCACCCCACCAGCCAGACGAGCGCCAAACCCGGACCTCTCTGGCTCCCCTGGCCCCCCACTCCAGCTCCCCAACCTCACCACCTGGAGCCAGGCTGCCCGAGACGGGGCAGAGAGGACAGCCGGGCCGTGGGGGACAGCCGGGGCAGCGGGCAACCTGCCCCAGAGCCGTCGTGGGGGCTCAGCCTCCGACAGATGACGTCAGGCCAGACAGACAGACTGCCAGGGGGAGCGCCGACAGGAAGCGCCAACCCAGAGAGGGCTCGGGGTGCCCCCGAGTGTCAGAGAGACCGAGAAAAGCGACGCTGGAGGGTCACGTGCAGTCACACGGAGGCGGCTCCGCGGTCAGACAGCAGCCACGGGACAGACAGACAGACGGACAGAAGAGGCACCGAGCAGCGCGGCGGACCCACGGGGAGGCTCCTGGGCCGGGCAGACGGAGGGCCAGCCAGTCGGGCGGGGGAGGCCAGGCAGGGGCTTACCAACCAGGTGCCAGGTCTTGCGCGGGCCGAAGCGGACGCAGCGGCCTGCGGCGCGGTCCGCCTCGAAGCCCACGAGGGGCGTGCACAGCCCGTCGGCCACCTGGCCGAGCAGCAGCAGCAGGCCGGCGCCCCGCGAGCTGTAGGCGCGCACCGAGTGCAGGTAGAGCAGCAGGTAGGTGAACCACATGGACGCGCACAGGTCATTGAGGAAGTGGCCCACGGCGTAGCTCAGCCGCGCGGCCAGGGACAGCGGTCGCGGGGCCGCCCCGGCTCCGGCCGCCGGGGGCCCCGGGCCCATGGCGGCGCTCCGGGCTCGGCCGGCCGGCCGGCGCTGCCCGACGGCTCCCCCGAGCCGTGCCTCCCGGGTCGCCCCGCGCCGGCGTCCTCGTCCGCCCCGCCCGGCCCGCAGAGCGCTTTTGCGGCGGCCGAGCCGGTGGACCCGAGACAGCCTCGGCTCGGGCGGGGAATCCCGGGAGTGGCGGACACCGTCGCCAATCAGAGCCGCGCGTCGGAGACGGAGAGCCAATCACCCTGAGGAGGGGCGTGGCCTCGAGGCTAGCGGGTCCTCGAGACCTGGCACCGACGTGGGGTCCTAGTGCCCGCCGGGCTCGTGTGGTTTGCGGACCCCTCCCACGAAGGTGGGGGGCTCCGCCAAGGGCACCCCTAATCGAACTCGCTCCTTCAGACCCACTCCATGTCACTCTGCCCGCAAATTCACGCGGCCTCTCGTGGGCCTGGGAGGACGGGGTGGGCTGGGGGCGCGGGGGCGCGGAAGAGCGGCCCGAGTCCGACCTCGGCTCTTCTGGGGCCGGGTGATGTCCTGACCCGGAGAGACCCAGTCTGACGCAAAGAGGACTCATTACTTGTGACTAATTAGTTCTTAACGAGAATGGGGATAATCAGAATATTAACCCACTTGGCAATTGTGAGCGCCGAGTGTACCAAGCGTCCACGTGGGTGTTCTCCTCCCAGCCGCTCGGAAGGAGGAGCGAGCCTCTAGGGCGCGCCGTGAGTCAGGTGCAAGCGACTCCGCAGCGGTGCTCCGGGCTCCTCCCCATCCTCCTTCCAATGGCCATCCCACAATTGGGTCATCGGCACGCAGTTTCCAGTTCCTCCGAGCGCTGGGTGCAGTCCCCTCCTGGCCGCCAGCTGCTTCTGCATCAGCAGTGGTGTAGAACCTCCCTCCGAAACCGGAGTCAGGGATCAGATCCAGCCCCACCTACTCCGGGGCTTTCCCGCTAGGATGAGTCCTTTCCCTTCCTCAGTCTCCCCACCTCTAGAATGGGTATAATGTATGCTTAAAGGGATATATGTGTGTTATGGGACTTCCCCAGTGGTCCAATGGCTAAGACTCCGCACTCCCAATGCAAGGGGCCTGGGTTTGATCCCTGGTCAGGGAATTAGATCCCACATGCCATAACTAAGACCTTGCACAGGCAAACAAATAAATAAGATAAAATAAAAGCCTTTTTTAAAAATTAAAGGATATACGTGTCAGTTCTTAATAGTCTCAGCCAGAAAGCCCTTCTAGCACCCTCTCCTTCCCTGCCAGTTATGACTCTGGGTTCCACAGTATCCTGCTCTCCAGCTGCCCCAGTTGTAATCCTTTGTCTTCCCACTAGACCATGCAGACCACTGACTGCCCCACACATTCTTCTATGAAAAGGAGCCTGAAAAACGGGTTGGATAGGGAATCCTGGTCTGAGAAAGATAGCCCAGTAGAAAAGGAGAGGAGATAAGGGTAGACCGAGATCTCTGATAAACAGATAAGGAGAGATAGAGAACCACAAGCCCTCCCTCCCAGCCGGGGATGCTCCCCCTCAATTTCAGGCTTTTTTTTTTTTTTTTTGCAAATTTTGGCCACCCTGTGGGGCATGTGGGATCTTAATTCCTCAACTAGGGACTGAACCCGCACTCCCTTCGTAGAAGTGGGGAGTCTTAACCACTGGACCACCAGACAAGTCCCAGGAAGACGACTATTTTTTTTTTTCTTTTGTTTTTTTTTTTCTTGGGAGGGAGGGTTGGGGAAGGAGGGGGGCGGGTGGGCCACTTCTACTGGTCTTTCATTTATCTATTTTCATCCATCTTTGTTCTTCAGCCCATGTGGGCCTCCCATCGCGGGGGCCTCTCTTGCTGCAGAGCACCGGCTCTGGGCGCGTGTGCTCCAGAGCTCCCGCTCGGTAATTGGACACATGGGTCCAGCCGCTCCTCAGCACGTGGGATCTTCCCAGGCCCGGGATTGAACTGGAGCCCCTTGCACTGCAAGGTGGTGTCCTTACCCACTGGACCACCAGGGAAGCCCCCATGGGAGACGACTTTTAATACGACTAGTGCACTTCTCTGGTGCAGCTAAGCGTCTGCTTCCACAGCAAGGACGTGCTCAGTCGTGTCCAACTCTCTGTGACCCGCCCTCCACCATGGAGTGCAGCCTGCCAGGCTCCTCAGTCTATGGGATTTCCCGGGCAAGAACACTGGAGTGGGTTGCCATTTCCTTCTCCAGGGGATCATCCAGACCCAGGGATCGAACCTGTGTCTCCTGCACTGGCAGGCAGATTCCTTACTGTCTGAAGCCTGTGGGAGGGCAGGAACAAGGCTGACCCTGACCCTGGGGCAGCCAGGGAGCTGTCCCCAAGCTTTGTCATTCACTCATGAACTCATGGATGAATGAACTCATTTATCCAGTGGATCTGGTCTCAGGCTGAGCAATGCTGGAGCCCGGAAGATTCCGAAGCCTCTACGTTGAAGGGAGGGCAGAAATGCACCCTCCAAGGCCCCCTGATCAGTGCTGGGGCTGGAAAACTCAGACCAGGAAGGTGAGAGAACGGCAGAGTTAGGACACCCCCCTCGGATCAGTGGAGCCACAGGAGAGTTTCGAAAAGGGGAGAGAGTCAGGTAAAAAGTCCCTCGGGGGCTTCCCTGGTGGTCCACGGGCGAAGAATCTGCCGGCTAATGCAGGGGACCCGGGTTCCAGCCCTGGTCTGGGAAGGGCCCACACGCTGCAGGCAGCTAGGCTGATGCGCCTCAATTACGGAGCCCACACGCTCTGGAGCCTGGGAGCCACCCCGAGCACGGCCAGCGCCATGAGAAGGCCACGGCCACAGCTAGAGGGGAGCCTGTGCAAGAGAGAAGACCCGGAACAGCCAAAAAAAATAATAATAATAAAACTAGAAAAGAAGAGCCTGTGGGGGGTGGGACGCGGGTGACGGTGGTGGATCCCAAAGCAGGCCCCAGCTGCCTGAGGGGCGCCAGCGGACAGCACACAGGCCCTGAACAAGAGGGCACGGGGTCAGAGCTGGTGGGAAGATCAGAGAAGGCCCTGCCTAGGGGAAGGGACGCCAGGAAGGAGAGAGAAACGCCTGGCTTGGGGTAGGACAGAAGGACAGACAGGCTCATGATCAGGAGAGATCCGGACACGCTTTGATGCCCTCAGAGCGTCTCCAGCCACTTCAGACGCCTGATCCGAGGCGCCCCTCCGCCCTGCTGCGGATCAGATGACCCGGCGGGCTCTGTCCGGCGTCAGGAAGGTGCTTGCCTTGATCCTCTCTCTGACCCAGGTCAAAAACTGTGAGGCGGGGGGAGCTCCCTGGTGGTCCAGTGGCTAAGACTCTCTGCTCCCAATGCAAGGGGCCCAGGTTCGATCCTTGGTCAGAACTAGAGCCCACATGCTACAACTGAGACCCAATGCAGCCAAATAAATATAAGTAAAATATGTAAAAAAAAAAAAAAAAAACTGTGGGGAGTGGGGCACCCAGACGGGAAAGGTTCTGAGACTCAGAAGAAACTGCCTTACCTCCCAGGGTGCCCACAGCCAAGATCAAGCCAGGCCGCTTCGTGCTTTGCCACCAGGCCTCAGTTTCCCTTGCTGTAAAACAGAGGCGGGGCTGGGGTGCAGGCTTCGTTGCTGAAGAGCATCCGACTCCATGTGACCCCAAAGCCTGTCACGCGCCCGGCTCCTCTGTCCGTGGGATTCTCCAGGCGAGAATCCTGGGGGGGGCGGCTGCCATTTTCTTCTCCGGGGATCTTCCTGACCCAGGGATCGAACCCCATCTCCTGCAGCTCCTACGTGGCAGGCAGACTTTACCGCTGTTCGCCGGGTGGCAGAGAGCGCCTGTGTGCACTCTTACCCGGGCCAGAGGCAGGGCGCGAGGCCTCGCAGATAAAGCCACAGGGCCAAAGCTGTGAGCTCCAGAGTCCAGAGAGGACGGCCCCAGCTGGACGATCCTGTGAGCACACGGATCAAGACGGGAGACTCCGCGGCCGTCCCGTGGCTAAGACCCCCAGCTTCCACTGCAGCACCGCGGGTTCAGCCCTGGTCAGGGAACCAAAACCCCACAGGCCCCTTGGTGTGTGGAAAAAAAGAAAAAAGGCAAGGTGTGGGCTCACATTCCTTTAAGGAGTGCATTCACACCCATGTGCGTGTGTGCGCGCGTGTGCCCACCCACGCGCGTTTTGACTTCTGGCTCTCCTAACGTTCCCAGGTGAACGTCTAACCCCCACGATCTCAGGTCGTGACCTTATTTGGGGAGGGAGTCACTGCAGATACAGTGAAGTAAGATGAGTCACAGCTGAACAGGGAGGGGCCTGGCACCGGACGACCCATGACCTAATAGGGGAAGCGTGAGACACGCACAGGAACGTCACGGGAGACAGAGCTGCGGTGGTGCTGGTCAGGGAACCCCATGGACGGCCGGGGACCCCAGAAGCTGGGGGAGCAGACTCCCAGCGAAGGAAGGAGCCGCCCTGGCCAAGCCTCGACCTGGGACATCGGGCCGCATAACTGTGTGGTCGACCCCTTGCCCACACTGCCTGGCGCGCAGAGCTCCCCGGACCAGCGGCCAAGCCCACGCCTCCTGCTGTGGAAGCCTGGAGTCGACCACCGTGAAAGTCCTTTTTATGTACTATTATTATTTAATACTTTATTTATTTATTTATTTATTTATTTTTGGCCACTTCTATTGATCGTTCATTCATCCATCTTTGTTCTTCGGCCCATGTGGGCCTCCCATGGCAGTGGCCTCTCTCGTCGCAGAGCACCGGCTCTGGGCGCATGCGCTCCAGAGTTCCGGCTCGGTCATTGGACACATCGGTCCAGTCGCTCCGCGGCACGTGGGGTCTTCCCAGGCCAGGGATCGAACCGGTGCCCCTTGCACTGCAACGCGGTGTCCTTACCCACTGGACCACCAGTGAAGCCCCTATTTAATATTTTAGTCATTTAAAAAGTATTTACGTTGGGCCGCACTGGGTCTTCGCTGCTGCGTGGGCGCGTCTCCGGTTTCCTCGCGCCGGAGCGGCTCTCGGGGGCAGCGCCAGGGCTCCTCGTGGCGGCGGCCTCTCTTGTCGGGGAGCACAGGCTCCAGGGCGGGCCGGCGTCGGGAGTCTCGGCTCCCGGGCTCTCGAGCAGGGGCTCAGGAGCTGCGGCCCTGGGTTTAGTAGCTCTGTAGCACGTGGGATCCTCCCAGAGGGGAGCCTGAACCCGTGTCTCCTGCTTTGGCAGGAGGATTCTTTACCTCTGAGCCACCAGGGTAGCCCCTATTATTATTTTTTTTTTAATAAATGGCCACAATTCCAGTCACCCACTTTGGGAGCTTTGTCCCTATATCCCTAGGAGACTCGTGTGTATGGGTAGGTAGTAAAGGTTTCGGTAAGAAACGTGCCAGTGGTAAAGCATCTGCCTGCAATGCCGGAGGTGCAGGAGACACAGGTTCAATCCCAATGACCCATGACCTAATAGGGGAAGCGTGAGACACGCACAGGAACGTCACGGGAGACAGAGCTGCGGTGGTGCTGGTCAGGGAACCCCATGGACGGCCGGGGACCCCAGAAGCTGGGGGAGCAGACTCCCAGCGAAGGAAGGAGCCGCCCTGGCCAAGCCTCGACCTGGGACATCGGGCCGCATAACTGTGTGGTCGACCCCTTGCCCACACTGCCTGGCGCGCAGAGCTCCCCGGACCAGCGGCCAAGCCCACGCCTCCTGCTGTGGAAGCCTGGAGTCGACCACCGTGAAAGTCCTTTTTATGTACTATTATTATTTAATACTTTATTTATTTATTTTTGGCCACTTCTATTGATCGTTCATTCATCCATCTTTGTTCTTCGGCCCATGTGGGCCTCCCATGGCAGTGGCCTCTCTCGTCGCAGAGCACCGGCTCTGGGCGCATGCGCTCCAGAGTTCCGGCTCGGTCATTGGACACATCGGTCCAGTCGCTCCGCGGCACGTGGGGTCTTCCCAGGCCAGGGATCGAACCGGTGCCCCTTGCACTGCAACGCGGTGTCCTTACCCACTGGACCACCAGTGAAGCCCCTATTTAATATTTTAGTCATTTAAAAAGTATTTACGTTGGGCCGCACTGGGTCTTCGCTGCTGCGTGGGCGCGTCTCCGGTTTCCTCGCGCCGGAGCGGCTCTCGGGGGCAGCGCCAGGGCTCCTCGTGGCGGCCTCTCTTGTCGGGGAGCACAGGCTCCAGGGCGGGCCGGCGTCGGGAGTCTCGGCTCCCGGGCTCTCGAGCAGGGGCTCAGGAGCTGCGGCCCTGGGTTTAGTAGCTCTGTAGCACGTGGGATCCTCCCAGAGGGGAGCCTGAACCCGTGTCTCCTGCTTTGGCAGGAGGATTCTTTACCTCTGAGCCACCAGGGTAGCCCCTATTATTATTTTTTTTTTAATAAATGGCCACAATTCCAGTCACCCACTTTGGGAGCTTTGTCCCTATATCCCTAGGAGACTCGTGTGTATGGGTAGGTAGTAAAGGTTTCGGTAAGAAACGTGCCAGTGGTAAAGCATCTGCCTGCAATGCCGGAGGTGCAGGAGACACAGGTTCAATCCCTGGGTTGGGAAGATGTCCTGGAGAAGGAAACGGCCACCCACGCCAGTATTCTTGGTCCGAATGAACCCACGGTCAGAGGGACCTGGCAGGCTACTGCCCAGAGGGTCTCAGACACTTCAGACACAACTGAAGCAACAACGCCGGTGACAAGCTGATAAGGGGGCGTAGGTCGAGGCCTGGTAGCCTTCACACACTATTTTAAGGTGTACAGATGAAATGAATTTGCACATGACTTGCATAACAGAATGAATTCAATAAATAAAGGCATTTACATCATCCTTAACAGAGCTCATATGTCTCAGGCTACAAATTGGGGTGCTCTTCCTGCTCTCATACTATAAAAATTTCCAAGGACTCCCTGGTGGTCCAGGGGCTAAGAATCTGTCTTCCAGCGCAGGGGACGCCCGTTGCATCCCTGGTCAGGGAACGAAGTCTCACGCTGCAGAGCCACTGGGCCCACAGGCTGCAACAAAGAGCCAGGCCGGCCAAACCAAGACATATTTTTAAAAAAGTGTTTTTTAATTCCAATTAATTAATGAATTCCAATTTGCATAAAATTTGCATAGAAATGAATACAAAGAAAATGTGCATGGAAATGAATGCAAAGAAACTAACATGAAATTATCCAATGTTAGACAGCTAGAGTTGCGGTTTTATTGAGAGCTAGGACTTGAGAGAAATTTGGTGGCTGAGGAAAAGCCTATTTATGATTTGGGGACCAAAGCATCCGCGGGCTCTTTTGAGCAGGGCCCCTGGGAGTCTCGGCTCCCGGGCTCTCGAGCAGGGGCTCAGGAGCTGCGGCCCTGGGTTTAGTAGCTCTGTAGCACGTGGGATCCTCCCAGAGGGGAGCCTGAACCCGTGTCTCCTGCTTTGGCAGGAGGATTCTTTACCTCTGAGCCACCAGGGTAGCCCCTATTATTATTTTTTTTTTAATAAATGGCCACAATTCCAGTCACCCACTTTGGGAGCTTTGTCCCTATATCCCTAGGAGACTCGTGTGTATGGGTAGGTAGTAAAGGTTTCGGTAAGAAACGTGCCAGTGGTAAAGCATCTGCCTGCAATGCCGGAGGTGCAGGAGACACAGGTTCAATCCCTGGGTTGGGAAGATGTCCTGGAGAAGGAAACGGCCACCCACGCCAGTATTCTTGGTCCGAATGAACCCACGGTCAGAGGGACCTGGCAGGCTACTGCCCAGAGGGTCTCAGACACTTCAGACACAACTGAAGCAACAACGCCGGTGACAAGCTGATAAGGGGGCGTAGGTCGAGGCCTGGTAGCCTTCACACACTATTTTAAGGTGTACAGATGAAATGAATTTGCACATGACTTGCATAACAGAATGAATTCAATAAATAAAGGCATTTACATCATCCTTAACAGAGCTCATATGTCTCAGGCTACAAATTGGGGTGCTCTTCCTGCTCTCATACTATAAAAATTTCCAAGGACTCCCTGGTGGTCCAGGGGCTAAGAATCTGTCTTCCAGCGCAGGGGACGCCCGTTGCATCCCTGGTCAGGGAACGAAGTCTCACGCTGCAGAGCCACTGGGCCCACAGGCTGCAACAAAGAGCCAGGCCGGCCAAACCAAGACATATTTTTAAAAAAGTGTTTTTTAATTCCAATTAATTAATGAATTCCAATTTGCATAAAATTTGCATAGAAATGAATACAAAGAAAATGTGCATGGAAATGAATGCAAAGAAACTAACATGAAATTATCCAATGTTAGACAGCTAGAGTTGCCGGTTTTATTGAGAGCTAGGACTTGAGAGAAATTTGGTGGCTGAGGAAAAGCCTATTTATGATTTGGGGACCAAAGCATCCGCTTCTAGACCAATGGATGTGGGATGTGGAGCCCCACTGGCGGTTCTGATGGTGAAGAATCTGTCCACAATGCAGGAGACCTGGGTTCGACCACTGGGCGTGGAAGCTCCCCTAGAGAAGGGAAAGACTACCCAGGACTCTTGCCTGGAAAATCCCACGGACGGAGGAGCCTGGTGGGCTACGTCCACGAGGTTGCAAAGAGTCCAACACGGCGGAGCGACTCTCGCTTAGGAAGGACGTAAAGTTGAGCCGTAGAAAGGCCGCTTCCTCCACATAGCTCCTTGGGGGTGCGTGGGTGTCAGGATCACATGCACTGGCCGGAATGACAAGCTGTTTGGACTCAAGACGCTTTTGTTTTTATTTTCCAGAAAATGCCCACGTAGCAAGGAATTTGCCTTGATGCCGGGAAGCTCCAAACAGTTTTGAAAATCAACCTCAATAAACGTGAAGATTGGGGTCGACACACACGCACGTGTATATATGGTGGATAAGTACTGAAGACCTACCGTACAGCCCAGGAGCTCTGCTCCCTCCTCCGCAATAGCCTAGATGGGAGAAGAATCTAGAAGGAGAGGCTATGTGGATGTGTGTAACGGACTCACTTTGCTGTACACCTGAAGCCAACACAACATTATGAATCAACCATACGTCAAGAAAGTTTTAAAAGTAATCAACCTCAAGACTTTTCATTTCTTTCTTTCTTTTTTTTTGAAGCTTGTATTTTACTTTTAACTTTGTTACAGAGTTTTGTTGTTTACAGATAGAAGGTTTCTATGGCAACACCAGTCTTGCCCATGAAGCCAACAAGGCGGACTGCAGGGTGGGTCTTCTCCCAGTCTCCCAGCTGGAGTTCTCACCTGGACAGTTTGTAGCCTGGCAGAGAGAGGCCAGCATGAGTGTCGGAAGTCCCACATCCAAAGAGCAATTTGCATAAAATTTGCATAGAAATGAATACAAAGAAAATGTGCATGGAAATGAATGCAAAGAAACTAACATGAAATTATCCAATGTTAGACAGCTAGAGTTGCGGTTTTATTGAGAGCTAGGACTTGAGAGAAATTTGGTGGCTGAGGAAAAGCCTATTTATGATTTGGGGACCAAAGCATCCGCTTCTAGACCAATGGATGTGGGATGTGGAGCCCCACTGGCGGTTCTGATGGTGAAGAATCTGTCCACAATGCAGGAGACCTGGGTTCGACCACTGGGCGTGGAAGCTCCCCTAGAGAAGGGAAAGACTACCCAGGACTCTTGCCTGGAAAATCCCACGGACGGAGGAGCCTGGTGGGCTACGTCCACGAGGTTGCAAAGAGTCCAACACGGCGGAGCGACTCTCGCTTAGGAAGGACGTAAAGTTGAGCCGTAGAAAGGCCGCTTCCTCCACATAGCTCCTTGGGGGTGCGTGGGTGTCAGGATCACATGCACTGGCCGGAATGACAAGCTGTTTGGACTCAAGACGCTTTTGTTTTTATTTTCCAGAAAATGCCCACGTAGCAAGGAATTTGCCTTGATGCCGGGAAGCTCCAAACAGTTTTGAAAATCAACCTCAATAAACGTGAAGATTGGGGTCGACACACACGCACGTGTATATATGGTGGATAAGTACTGAAGACCTACCGTACAGCCCAGGAGCTCTGCTCCCTCCTCCGCAATAGCCTAGATGGGAGAAGAATCTAGAAGGAGAGGCTATGTGGATGTGTGTAACGGACTCACTTTGCTGTACACCTGAAGCCAACACAACATTATGAATCAACCATACGTCAAGAAAGTTTTAAAAGTAATCAACCTCAAGACTTTTCATTTCTTTCTTTCTTTTTTTTTGAAGCTTGTATTTTACTTTTAACTTTGTTACAGAGTTTTGTTGTTTACAGATAGAAGGTTTCTATGGCAACACCAGTCTTGCCCATGAAGCCAACAAGGCGGACTGCAGGGTGGGTCTTCTCCCAGTCTCCCAGCTGGAGTTCTCACCTGGACAGTTTGTAGCCTGGCAAAAGAGGCCAGCATGAGTGTCGGAAGTCCCACATCCAAAGAAGCAACAGAGCAGGGTGTGGGACTTGGGTCTGTCGAGATTCCAGGGCACCACTCATCCTCCTCAGCCCTGGGCAGCCTCTTCGAGAAACAGGTTCATTGAGATTTAATTCACATACCAGGTAACGCCCGGAGTTGATGTGTACAACTGCGTGGGTTTTAGCATATTTACGGAGTTATGCAGCCATCACCGCGGCCTAATTTTAGAACGTTTTGATCACCCCAAAAGGAACCCCGTGCCCTCCTTTGCCCCACCCCACTGGCTCCCGAGCCCCAGGCAACCACTAATCTGCTTCCTGTCACTCTGGGGCTGTGGGCTCTGGAAAATGCGTACAAATGGAATCATACGCTGTGTGGCCTTTTGTGACTGGCAGCTTCCTCTGAGCCTCATGTTTTCAAGACCTATCCCGGCTGTAGCATGAATTGGCAGTCTGCTCCCTTCCGTGGCCGAGAATACTCTTCCGGATGGGCAGACCCCAGCGTTTCTCTTACTCATCAGCTGACAGACGTGAGAGCTGTTTCCCTCTGCACTGCTGTCAGCCGTGCAGAGAACACGTAGGTACACGTTTCCGTGTAGATATAGGTCCTCAGTTCTCTGGGCGTGTCCCCAGGAGGGCAGTGGGTACCGGATGCCGGCAGCTCCCGGACGCTGTGATGGCGGCGGCTCCTTCGCTTAGTTGCCTCTGACACTTGCGCCAGGCTCCTCCTCCCGTGGGATGTCCCAGCCAAGAACCCTGGAGTGGGTGGCGAGTCCTCCTCCAGGGATCTCCTGACCCAGGGATCAACGGACTCACTTTGCTGTACACCTGAAGCCAACACAACATTATGAATCAACCATACGTCAAGAAAGTTTTAAAAGTAATCAACCTCAAGACTTTTCATTTCTTTCTTTCTTTTTTTTTGAAGCTTGTATTTTACTTTTAACTTTGTTACAGAGTTTTGTTGTTTACAGATAGAAGGTTTCTATGGCAACACCAGTCTTGCCCATGAAGCCAACAAGGCGGACTGCAGGGTGGGTCTTCTCCCAGTCTCCCAGCTGGAGTTCTCACCTGGACAGTTTGTAGCCTGGCAGAGAGAGGCCAGCATGAGTGTCGGAAGTCCCACATCCAAAGAAGCAACAGAGCAGGGTGTGGGACTTGGGTCTGTCGAGATTCCAGGGCACCACTCATCCTCCTCAGCCCTGGGCAGCCTCTTCGAGAAACAGGTTCATTGAGATTTAATTCACATACCAGGTAACGCCCGGAGTTGATGTGTACAACTGCGTGGGTTTTAGCATATTTACGGAGTTATGCAGCCATCACCGCGGCCTAATTTTAGAACGTTTTGATCACCCCAAAAGGAACCCCGTGCCCTCCTTTGCCCCACCCCACTGGCTCCCGAGCCCCAGGCAACCACTAATCTGCTTCCTGTCACTCTGGGGCTGTGGGCTCTGGAAAATGCGTACAAATGGAATCATACGCTGTGTGGCCTTTTGTGACTGGCAGCTTCCTCTGAGCCTCATGTTTTCAAGACCTATCCCGGCTGTAGCATGAATTGGCAGTCTGCTCCCTTCCGTGGCCGAGAATACTCTTCCGGATGGGCAGACCCCAGCGTTTCTCTTACTCATCAGCTGACAGACGTGAGAGCTGTTTCCCTCTGCACTGCTGTCAGCCGTGCAGAGAACACGTAGGTACACGTTTCCGTGTAGATATAGGTCCTCAGTTCTCTGGGCGTGTCCCCAGGAGGGCAGTGGGTACCGGATGCCGGCAGCTCCCGGACGCTGTGATGGCGGCGGCTCCTTCGCTTAGTTGCCTCTGACACTTGCGCGCCAGGCTCCTCCTCCCGTGGGATGTCCCAGCCAAGAACCCTGGAGTGGGTGGCCGAGTCCTCCTCCAGGGGATCTCCCTGACCCAGGGATCGAATCGGGGTCTCCTGCATGGCAGACCAACTCTTTCACTCCTGGAGGCATTGCATGGTAATTCCATGTTTTGTTTTGTGTAACCTCTCGAAGAACTGCCAGACTGTTTTCCAAAGCTGCCGCACCTGCCTGTTAGAAATTTACATAAGTCATTTGTTTATTCAGGATACACATATTGAGTGCTGGCAACAGAGCAGTGAGCCAACAGGCCCATCATGGGAAGAGCACATGGAGAAAGGACGGGGTGTATGGGGTGGGGTATGAGCCTGGGAAAGGCTCACTGGAAAGGGGGACATTTAATCTGGGGAAAGGGCATTCCAGTGGAATGGAAGAGCCAATGCAAAGGTCCAGAGTGGGGAACGAATGAAACAGGAGCATCTGAGGTGGCCGGTGTGGAGTCAGTGAGGAGGAAAGTGCAGGGAGGTGAGAGTCGAAGGTGATGTGGGTAGACTCTTCAGGGTCTAACGGGCCAGCAGGAGCCTCCAGTGGCCACGGTTAACATCTGGGAGTCAGAAGAACCCCGGTCCAGGCTGTAAGACCAGGCTGCTGCCAGGGGATCCCCAAGACCCCAGAGCAGAGTCTCCTGGCCCTCCATCTTCACGAGGTCCTCACAGCCTTCTTGTCCCCACCATATTTTTCCCAAATGCTTCCAAGCCCAGCTCCTGGTCTCAACCTCGCCATATTCAGCCTTCTGGACGTGAACACCGTGCAAAGTTCTTATTGCAAAGGAGAGAAAGCTGAGGCCTCTTCACAGGAAGGAGGGTAGCCCTGCATGCAGGGCGGGTCACGGAGGGGCCGTCCATCCGAGGTTGTAAGTCCAGTCAATAAACGGGAAATTTCCCCGCCAGGTTTGTTAAAAAGCAGGTCCCACCTTGCTGCGCGGCAAGTGACTGTTCCAAAAGACCTTAACCCCTTCCCTAGCAACCTGCTGCCGTCCCCATGACAACTAGGGCGGGGCCCCCGACTCTGCCCCACTGATCTCCAGATCCTGCAGGGGCGGGGAGTCTCGTCTTCAGCGGGAGAGGAGGAGTCTGCGCCGCACCTACTGGCCCTTTAAGAGGCTCCGCCCAGCGCATCCTCAAAGCACCCTGATTGGTGCCGAGAGCGGCCGAGCGCAGCCGAACTTGACGCACCCGCCGGCACCCTTTCCTACATACCTCCCACGCGGCTGAGCGGCCACCGCAGCCAATCACTAACGGGCGCGCCGACCTTCATCTGCATGGCCACACCCCAGGGGAAGGGCACACCCAATCCGACCGCTCGCCGAGTCGTATTAGCATGCCGGGGGCGGGGAAGGGCGGAGCGGGCTGCAGGGGCGGGCTCGGGGCGGTTGGTTGGAGCGTCGTAGCAGCCGAGAGGTCCGGGAAAGTTTCTTTGGAGGTGAAAACAGCCGCGGAACTCGGGGCCCTGCGAGGGGGCGGGGGCGCGGGGGTCCAGGGGCCGGGGCAGGGACCCTCCCGGGTTGGGGGGTGCGGACCCTGGACTCCTGGGGGGGCGATCGCCCAACAAAGGATCCCTGGGGCGCCCGCCCTCGAGGGCCTCCCCGCCCCCGGTTCCGGCCCCCCCCAGGCGCCCCTGACCTGGCATTACGGGGCTCCCCGCTCGGCCCCGCCGTCGCCGGCTTGGGCGAGCCTCACTCGGCCACGCGTCTACGTTCCAGGTGCGGCCGGGAGTGGCCATGTCCCACGGCCCCAGGCAGCCCGGCGCCGCCGCCGCGTGAGTGCGACATCCCCTCCCCCCAGCCCACTCGGGGCTGCAGCTGAGCCCTCCTCGCCCCGTCTTGTTGGGGTTCCTCGACCCCCGAGTCCAGGGTCTTGATTCTTCCCACTTGGGGCAGGAGCCCCGCCCTGGGCACCCCCACGGGCTTCTCTCCCCAAGCCTCCACGCTCCAGCCCCTTTCAGGAGTGGCCTTTGGCCTCTTCTCGTTCTCCTTCCCGCACCCCGGATCCTGACCTCCACGGACCCCAAGCTCAGGCCGCTTGGGCTACCGTCGTGGGGTGGGGGGCGAGCCGAGCCTGGCGTCCCGTGGCTCTAGTCTCTCCCAGGTCCCCTGCGGCGCCCCGAGTGCTCCCGTCTCAACCTCCGGGTCCTGACCACTCTGAGCTCTTCTCTGCGGACTCAGGCGCTTCGCTGCCAACTCCGCCGTCGCGGGTGGGGAAGGGGAGTAACCCTGGCTTCCCGTGGCTCCAGGCCGGCGAGCGGCAAGGCTCCGGGGCAGCATGGGGGCTTCGTGGTGGCTGTCAAGCAAGAGCGCGGTGAGGGCCCGCGGGCCGGAGAGAAGGGGGCCCACGAAGAGGAGGTGAGCGTCCCCGCACTGCGGTGGTGGCGGCCCTGGGCCTTGAAGCTCCGCCCCGAGCTCGATTTGAATTCGCTGTAGCTCCACCCACTGCCCAGAGCCCCGCCCCATGCCAGCTCCCGCGCCCCCAAAAGCTTGCCTGCCATTCTAAGTTTAGGTCCCGCCCATTACCGGGGGGGGGGGGTCGCTAAGAAGCCACGCCCACAACGCCAGCCAGTCCCATCCTTGGGCTGAGCTTCTGACCAGTTCCCCTCCGATCCCTTTACATTTGGCCAGGGGTTCTATAACCCCACTCTCCGCATCCCAGTTCTGGAACCCTGACCAGGCCATACTTCCAGACCTTCTTGGTCCTACCTAGTGGCGAGGCCCCGCCCCTCCCCTTTGGGCCCCGCCCCCGCCCCAAGCCCCGCCCAACGGCGCCGCGGGGTTCTGCAGCCGGTGAAGAAGCGCGGCTGGCCCAAGGGCAAGAAGCGGAAGAAGATCCTGCCGAATGGGCCCAAGGCACCTGTCACCGGCTACGTGCGTTTCCTGAACGAGCGGCGTGAGCAGATCCGGACGCGCCACCCTGACTTGCCCTTTCCGGAGATCACCAAAATGCTCGGCGCGGAGTGGAGCAAGCTGCAGCCGGCGGAGAAGCAGGTGGGGACCGCCCTGGACTGCTGACCCCTCACCCATCGAGATAGCCACCCGCCGTCACCTACCCCCAGGGAACAGGTGTGGCAGGCCCTTCTTTCTGCCTGGAGGGTGGACCGCCCCTCCCTCTCTCCAGCTTGTGGAAGGGAGGGGAGTGCAGCAGTAGGCTGGAATGGATGTCAAAGTTAATAAACGCCGTATACTAAAGAAGTACGGGGTGGGGCGCTGGGTTTTTGTTAGAAACCTTAAAACTGCAAAACCTCAAGGAGATGTAACAGCTTGCACCCTCTCCGTGGGGTCTCAACAGGCACAATGGGTTCAGAAGGGCAGGCCAGGCTAGAGGGGGCAGCCTGCAGACAGACACCAGGGAGTGGTTTATAAAGGCTGGAGCCGATGTGAGGTGGTGGAGTCCAGGAGCGGGAGGTGGCCTGAGCAACCGCCTGAAAGCAGGGGCGGGGTGGCCTGGAGGGCAGCGGGGAGCTGCGGCGCCGCGCCGCTGGGTGGGCTGGGTGATGGCGCCTGCGAGGCCTGCGCCGCCCGGGCCTGGGCTGAGCCGAGCCTCCTCTTGCCGCCCCGCCAGCGGTACCTGGACGAGGCCGAGCGGGAGAAGCAGCAGTACATGAAGGAGCTGCGGGCCTACCAGCAGTCGGAGGCCTACAGGATGTGCGCGGAGAAGATCCAGGAAAAGAAGGTCAAGAAAGGTGCGAATGCCCCCGTCCCAGGCAGCCCAGTGCCCGGAGACCGGTGACCCGGCCACGCCCACCCCCCACCCCCCGCCCCGGGGGTTCTCACGGGCGCGTGGGAACGAGACACATATAACCAGACACCTGTGAGTGAAGAGGGCGGATGGGCACTGAGGCGGGGCGCTCTCGGACTCGGGCCGGTGGCGGGGCCAGGCGGGGACCTTGAGCCCGGAGGAGCAGGACTGAGGCGGGAGGGAACCGGTGCTTCAGGCAGGGGCGAAGCATGTGCAAAGCAGGGGGTCCGCGCAGACCTGGGAGGCTGACCCTGCCTTCCTCCCCTACCAGAGGACTCCGGCTCTGGGCTCATGAATACCCTTTTGAATGGACACAAGGTAAGCTTCCTTCCTCCAGGGAGAACACCTGAGCAAGAAAGGTCTGGCAGTGTGCAGACCCCCGGGGACGCTTGCAGGTGCAGGCGGAGGCGGGTCAGCCACAGAGTGGGGAGCCCAGGAAATGACCTCTGACCCAGGTAGCCTCAGGAGACCCTTCCAAGCCTGTGGGACGTCGCGCCCCCTCCCCTCAAAATTGCCACCTTGTCTTGTCGTCCCAGGGTGGGGACTGTGACGGCTTCTCGACTTTCGACGTCCCCATCTTCACTGAAGAGTTCTTGGACCAAAACAAAGGTGAGCGCGGCCCCCCGGGGGTTCTTGGAGCAAGAGGGCGCGGAGGCGGGAGGCAGTGGGTGCCTTCCACTCCTGCCCGCGCCGCCCGGAAGGCGGAGGTGTGGGGCAGGAGGCGGAGCGGTGGCCGAAGGCCTGGCGTGGGGCGCGGCCGCGGGCGAAGCCCGGCAGGGACGGCGGCAGGGGGAGGCGGGAAAGCGCCGGGCTCTGATCAGGCCCCCGCCTGCAGCGCGCGAGGCGGAACTGCGGCGCCTGCGGAAGATGAACGTGGCTTTCGAGGAGCAGAACGCGGTGCTGCAGCGGCACACGCAGAGCATGAGCAGCGCGCGCGAGCGTCTGGAGCAGGAGCTGGCGCTGGAGGAGCGGCGGACGCTGGCGCTGCAGCAGCAGCTCCAGGCGGTGCGCCAGGCGCTCACCGCCAGCTTCGCGTCGCTGCCGGTGCCGGGTGCGGAGGCCCCGCCCCCAGGAGCCGAGCCCCGCCCTCGGGCTCCGCCCCCGACCCCTCGGGCTCCGCTCAGGCTGCCGCGAGTCCCGCCCCCTCCGGCTCGCACGTCCTCCCCCGGGTCGCCGCTCAAGCCCGCACCGCCCTCTCCGGCCGCCGCGCCCCGGCGACCCGGCCGCCCTGAGCCCTTCCCGCCCCGCTGCCCCGCCCTCCGTGCGCGCTGCCTGTGCCCGCCCGCCCCTGGCCCCTCTGCCCTTGACGCCGTCCACGCTCTATCCGCGGCCGACCCAGGCCGACTGCTCCTCCGCCACCGGCCCCGCATCCCCGCCCGTCTCGACCCCGCCCTCCAGCTCCCGCCGGCCGACCCCTGCCCCCGCTGACCCCGGCCTCCCCAGGTCCAGACGCGCGGACCGCGCCCCCGGGCCCCTCCCCTGACAGACACCAGCCGCGGACCTGCTTCCGCGGGGCCCCCACGGCGGGGCTCCCGGCGGGGCTCGGCTGACCGGTCCCCGCCTCCGCAGGCACCGGCGAGACGCCCACGCTCGGCACGCTGGACTTCTACATGGCGCGGCTGCACGGCGCCATCGAGCGCGACCCCGCCCAGCACGAGAAGCTCATCCTCCGCATCAAGGAGATCCTGGCCCAGGTCGCCAGGTGTGTGCCCGGCCCGTCCGGCCCAGCTGGGCTTCCTGGTGCGAGGCTGCCTCGGGCCGGCTGCCTGGGGGAGCCCCTGGACGGCCTGGCGCTTCAGCGGGGTTTCCGGGGTCTGCGGCGCTGCCACCAAGTGCGATGCGCTGCCAGGTCTTATCCGAGGCTGCAGCCCTGCGGGCTCTGCCCGGTGGGGCTGTTCTCCGGCGGGTGGCTCACGGCCTGGGAGTGAGAGCGCGTCATGAGCTGACGCCCGCCGGGGCGCTGATTCAGCCCAGCGCGGCTCTGGAGGCTGCGGGGGAACTTGGGCCCCGACGCCTGAGCGTCCCCACCGCCTCGGTGGGATTTCGGTGGCTCCTAGCTGTCCGGGATAAGTGGGATCCACTCCAGCCCCCGCAGCCCCCACCCCGCCTCTGAAGGGGCGCGGCCTCTGGGTGTCCCGGGGTTGGGGTGGGGGCTGAGACCTGATGTGGGTCCCCCACTGCCTCCTCTTTTGTTACAGTGAGCATCTATGAGGGTGTCGGCCGCCAGGATCCAGAGAAGATCCCGCTCCCGTCATGGCCCCTCCCCCAGTCGCACCCCCTGGAGCAGGGGTGGGGGGCTTCCATCGCTTGGGGCCAGGCCCAGTCCTGCACCTTGGGGGCGCTAGCCCCCCCAGATTAAACCATTAAGCGTCCCTCTAGCTTTCAATCTCCCTAGAACCCCACCCCAGAAAAATCTCCACTACACGCTGCACACAGACCCCAGGGCCACCTAGGCTGCTGGCCTCCCAGGCCACGTCACACTACAGGACGTGGGAACACGCGGCAGGATGGCCCGGGACGGGAGACCCACAGCTGCTCACAGGCCCGGCGTGGGCCCTCACCCTGCACCCACCTCCAGGGCCAGCCCCGCACTGGACGGCACGGGGCCTGCTGCCTGGCCGGGCACCCCGTGGGCCCACGTGGCAGGGGCGCTGCAGGGCGCACTCACCCCCGCCCCCGGCGGGCCGCCTGCCTGCCACCCTGGGCTGGCCGAGGGCCCCCGGGGCAGGCCCTTTGCCACCGCTCGATCTGGACTTCTTAAATAAAAAAAAACAAAGTGGAATTTGAATTTCAGACATAAATGAATATGCAGGTTTCTTTGAAAGTGGATGGGCCACCTCTGTTGGGCTCCCAGGCCCACCCTCCCTAGCCCCTGGCAACCACGAATCCAGTTTCTACTTCTGGTTTTGCCTGTCAGACGTCTTGTATGAACGGACTCACACGCCATGTGTCCCTTTGTGTTTGGCTGCTCCGCTCCCGCGCCCGGTCCTCCCAGCTCTTCCATGTTGTGCTGTGTATCGGCGCTCCATCCCTTTTTATGGCAGAGTAATATTCCACAGTGCGGATGGAGCGTGTGTTGTTTATGCATTATCTATTGGTGGACACTTGGGTTGTGTCCACCTCTTGACTGCTGTGAACCGTGCTGCTGAGAACACGCACAGGAAGTGTTTGTTACCTCTGATTTCTGAGTTGGTCCGAGAAGCAGAGTTGCTGGGTCAGACCCTGATGCTATGCTTAACTCACTGGGGAATACTCTCAGAGACGTCAGCCTTTTTTGGAATCTTGTGAGACACCCTAAAACTTCTGGAGCATAATTTGACAAACAGGTGTTATCAGTTGAATTTTGTCCCGCCCAAAGAAAATCTTGAAGCTCTCACCCCCAGAACTTCAGATTGTGGCCTTATTTGGCAGTAGGGTCACTGTAGATATAATTAGTTAAGATGAGGTCATCTTCGAGTGTGGACGGGTGCCTCTAATCCAATACGGCTGGTGTCCTTATAAGATAAAAGTTTTAGACACAGATGGGGAGGGGAGACCGCCGTGTGACAGAGCCGCTAGAGCGGAGCACGCCCCCAGGGAAGGCGAAGGGCGGTGAGCCGCCAGCGGGGCCTGGGAGGGGGCCGCCAAGCAGCCCGGGGAGCTCCAACTGGCTGGCGGACTGACTTCTAATGACAGAATACATTTCTGTCACTGCTGTTGTTCTGCCTCTAAGTCGTCATTTTGTTTTTCATCCGTCTTTGTTCTTTGGCTTCCGTGGGCCTCCCATCGCGGTGGCGTCTGTTGTCGCAGAGCACCGGCTCCGGGCGCACGCGCACCAGAGCTCCGGCTCGGTGATTGGACACATCGGTCCAGCCGCTCCGCGGCACGTGGGATCTTCCCAGGCCAGGGATCGAACTGGCGCCCCTTGCGCTGCAAGGCGGTGTCCTTACCCACTGGACCACCAGGGAAGCCCTGTTTCTGGGGTTCTTTTATGTATATATATAGTTTAATATATTTTAATAGCAAACTTACAGGAACAGCACAGAAGACGGACAATATTAAAAACATGTACTTGCATGTAGGACAACTCAGAAGTATAGTGAATGGATGGAATCTACTGCATGATGGAAATGCTACAAACCCTATTTAGTTGCAGTCAATAAGAAATTTCCTTGTTTTAAGAAAATCCAAATGCTGGCATTGTCCAGAAAAATCTAACAGGTTTATTTATAATTGTTACGAAGTTGAACTGCTGAAACTTGTTTACTGAAACATTTTGACTTGCATTAATGCTTTATGTCCCTGCATTTATATTAAAAATTCACACACAAATGAAAATTGTGGAAAAACTGCCAATACCTGATTTCTGGCCCCTATTTTTCCACTTGCAATCATATTCTTAGGTACCTTTTGACCCCATGGGGAAAAAAAAATACCTAACGTTCAGAACTACCAATAACAGGAAGATTTTTTTGTTTTTAAAGAATGAAATGTTTTCCATCATAGTGGATTCTTAAGCACGCTCTCCACGTAGGCGGCGTGCTAGCTGGATGTCTTTTGGCATAATTGTTACACGTTTGGCATGGATAGCACACAGGCTGGTGTCTTCAAGGCCAACCAGATGGGCCTGCTGCAAAGCACCCTAGCTGCACTCTGGAAGCGCAGATCGGTTTTGAAGCAGCATTTTCGAACCAGGCCGCTAGGCGGAGCACGCCCCAGGGAAGGCGAAGGCGGTGAGCCGCCAGCGGGCCTGGGAGGGCCGCCAAGCAGCCCGGGGAGCTCCAACTGGCTGGCGGACTGACTTCTAATGACAGAATACATTTCTGTCACTGCTGTTGTTCTGCCTCTAAGTCGTCATTTTGTTTTTCATCCGTCTTTGTTCTTTGGCTTCCGTGGGCCTCCCATCGCGGTGGCGTCTGTTGTCGCAGAGCACCGGCTCCGGGCGCACGCGCACCAGAGCTCCGGCTCGGTGATTGGACACATCGGTCCAGCCGCTCCGCGGCACGTGGGATCTTCCCAGGCCAGGGATCGAACTGGCGCCCCTTGCGCTGCAAGGCGGTGTCCTTACCCACTGGACCACCAGGGAAGCCCTGTTTCTGGGGTTCTTTTATGTATATATATAGTTTAATATATTTTAATAGCAAACTTACAGGAACAGCACAGAAGACGGACAATATTAAAAACATGTACTTGCATGTAGGACAACTCAGAAGTATAGTGAATGGATGGAATCTACTGCATGATGGAAATGCTACAAACCCTATTTAGTTGCAGTCAATAAGAAATTTCCTTGTTTTAAGAAAATCCAAATGCTGGCATTGTCCAGAAAAATCTAACAGGTTTATTTATAATTGTTACGAAGTTGAACTGCTGAAACTTGTTTACTGAAACATTTTGACTTGCATTAATGCTTTATGTCCCTGCATTTATATTAAAAATTCACACACAAATGAAAATTGTGGAAAAACTGCCAATACCTGATTTCTGGCCCCTATTTTTCCACTTGCAATCATATTCTTAGGTACCTTTTGACCCCATGGGGAAAAAAAAATACCTAACGTTCAGAACTACCAATAACAGGAAGATTTTTTTGTTTTTAAAGAATGAAATGTTTTCCATCATAGTGGATTCTTAAGCACGCTCTCCACGTAGGCGGCGTGCTAGCTGGATGTCTTTTGGCATAATTGTTACACGTTTGGCATGGATAGCACACAGGCTGGTGTCTTCAAAAAGGCCAACCAGATGGGCCTCGCTCGCTTGCTGCAAAGCACCCGTAGCTGCACTCTGGAAGCGCAGATCGGTTTTGAAGTCCTGAGCAATTTCCCGAACCAGACGCTGGAAGGGAAGTTTGCGAATCGGAAGTTCAGGGGACTTCTGATCACGTCTTATTCCGCGGAGTGACGCAGTGCCAGGCCTGTAACGATGAGGTTTCTCCACCCCTCCGGTAGAGGGCCACTCTTGCGAGCGTTCGGGACCAGCTGCTTCCCTGGGGCTTTACCCGCGGTGGCTTTGCGGGCAGGCTGCTTTGTACGAGCCGTGGTGTAGAGACCTCCTTACTTACCCCCTTCTCCTTGCGGCGCTGGCGTTGGAGAGCGACGGCCCATTTCTGGGGTTCTTAAGCCACCCCACGGGCAGCGCCTCATCAGGGCCGCGCGGGAGCTGGGGAAGATGGATGTTCACACACACACACACACACACACACACAGACGTGTGTGCACCCTCTCCCGTCCCTCCCTGGCACCACACTCGCCGCACAGATTTGTGTCTCCCGTTCCTGGCCAGGTCTCCACAGACCCGTCGCACAGAAAGATGTCTTCCCACAGGCTCACCATTTTGATGAATCTTGCTTTTAGTTCATTTTTGCTAAAGGTTTGGACGCGTGCGAGTCTGTGGTTTCCCGCAGAGCCATGAAGTGGCGCAGCTGCCAGCCGCACCTAATTCCAGCGCGTTCCGTCACCCCTCCCCAGCACAGTGTCCCCTTCCCAGAGCCCCCCGCCCCCGGCCCCCACCCCAGCCCCTGGGAACCACAGACCCACTTCCTGTCTGCACGGAGTTGCCTGTTTGAGACACTTCATCTAAAGGCATCACAGGCTCTGCGGCCTTGGCGATCTGGCTGCTTTCGATAATCGTCAGGCTTTTAAGGCAGGTGTTCTAGTGCGTACGCCGTGCTGCACGTTTTTAAACTTCACACAACTTTTCTCACGTCACCCGAAGCCTTCTGCAATTCGCCTCCACCATCCGAGCCTGGTTTCTGACACTCTTCGGAGGCGGGAGGCCCTCTCTGTTCAGCGGCTATATGGCATTCCAACACTGTTTGCTGAGCCAGCCAGCATTCTTGTTGGTGACCCCTGGAAGCTGTTTTCCCAGAGGATTCTGCCAGAAGCCAGTGTGCTCGGAGAGCTCCTGCCCTCCTCTCCTCCAGCTGGGAGATGGATGGATAAATACAGTCTCTGCCACGTCGGGTCCCGCTCCACGCTAGAGAGGGGGGAAAAAGGCAGGAAAGAGAAAGGGGGAGGCAGTGGGAGACATCTGAGCCAAGAGCTGAGGAGGCCAAGGAGAGACCACTTGGAGACCCGGGACATGTTCCAGGTGTTGTGGGCGCAGCCTGTGCAAAGGGCCTGGGGCAGGACGAGGCCCTGTATGTTGAATGAACAGGGAGGAGGCCCGCGTGTCTGGGGCAGGGTGAGGGGGTGGAGAGAGGGAGGCGGGGAGGCGGGGAGGGAATGGCGCAAGTCCTGCAGGGCCTTGTGGGCAGAGGGGAGGACTCAGGTTTGACCCCAGGGCAGTGGGAGCCCTGGAGGGCTGTGGGCAAGGGATGGACAGGATGTGGTTCAGTCTACACCTGGTTAAGGGTCCTCCCCACGGGTTAGACGAGAGTGGCCAGCAGGGAGTGAGCGCTCAGGCACCGGCAACTGCTTAGTCCTGATCCTTATTCCGCCCCGCCCCCACCCCTTACTCCACGCTGCTCCCTCGCTCCCTGGGGGAGAACACAGCTGGCCCGGGCAGGGCCAGGACACCTGGGGCCCACACCCCCTCTCCGCGCTCCGCGGTGTCGCCTTCCCTGGCGACTCATGTTCCCGGATCCCCTTACTCGGGCGGCTCGGCTGTCGCTCCCTTGGCCGGGGGAGGGGAGGCTGCAGGAAGCCGCGGATCCGGCGGCCGCGGCGGTGACCCCGGTGGCCGAGCTCCTCCCGCCATGGAGACCACAGCGGCCCGCGGGGCCCGGGGGGCCGAGGCCCCGCGCCCGCCCGCGCCCCCGCCCTCGCCCGCGCCCGCCGAGCCCCCGGCCGCGTCCCCCACCCCGGCGGCGCCGCGCCCCCGCCCGCGCCTCGTCTTCCGCACGCAGCTGGCCCACGGCAGCCCCACAGGCAAGATCGAGGGCTTCACCAACGTCCGTGAGCTCTACGCCAAGATCGCCGAAGCCTTCGGGATCGCGCCCACCGAGGTGAGGCCCGCGGACCCCAGCGCCCGAGGCCCACTGACTGACCGGGGGTAGGGGTCAACCCCGCACACCGGGGCGGGGGCCCAGATCCCCCCCACCTCCGGATGGAGGGGCCCGATCTCCAGATCTCTCGGATCCTGGCGCACCCACACCCTGTGGACACCTTGGCGCGCCAGGCGGAAAAGATGAGCAGGTCTTAGGGTTCGTGGACCCTTAGATGGTCCGGAAACCACTGGGCTTCCCAGCTCAGAGTGGACCCCAGCCCTCGGAAGCGCCCGTGGCTCCTGGGCGCGGCTGGGGCGCTGGGGTTCCAGGTGAGGAGTCCAGGGTCAGGGGCTGGGCGGCAGGAGCGCCCCGCAGCCCCAGGGGGCGCCAGCGGGCTAGAAGTGCCTTTAAAAGAGGGTGTGGGGCACAAAGGGTTAAACGCGGACGTCCTGGGGTTGCGGGGAGGGGAGGCCCACCTGCCCGCAGCCTCCCCCTCCCCCTGCTCCTCTTGCCGGGGGTCCCCCTCTCCCCGCCCCCACCCCACTTTCTGCCGTTTCGCGGGCCCCTGTGCCTCGGTTTCCCTGTCGTGACTCTGAGCCCGCCCTCCCGGCAGACGGTGGGGGGTGAGGGCCGGCCTTAATCTGGGGCTCCCTCTCCCCTCGGGCAGATCCTATTCTGCACCCTCAATAGCCACAAAGTGGACATGCAGAAGCTCCTGGGAGGCCAGATCGGGCTGGAGGACTTCATCTTCGCCCACGTGCGCGGCGAGACCAAGGAGGTGGAGGTCACCAAGACGGAGGACGCCCTGGGGCTGACCATCACGGACAACGGGGCGGGCTACGCCTTCATCAAGGTGCTTGTGGGGCGGCGGACGTCCGGGGCCCCTCCGTGGCGTCAGGGGCGCTGGGGACTCGAGGGGGGCCGCTGGGGCGGCCCTGAGCGTGCCTCGGGGTCTCCGCAGAGGATCAAGGAGGGCAGCATCATCAACCGGATCGAGTCGGTGTGCGTGGGCGACAGCATCGAGGCCCACAGCCACAGGCAAGATCGAGGGCTTCACCAACGTCCGTGAGCTCTACGCCAAGATCGCCGAAGCCTTCGGGATCGCGCCCACCGAGGTGAGGCCCGCGGACCCCAGCGCCCGAGGCCCACTGACTGACCGGGGGTAGGGGTCAACCCCGCACACCGGGGCGGGGGCCCAGATCCCCCCCACCTCCGGATGGAGGGGCCCGATCTCCAGATCTCTCGGATCCTGGCGCACCCACACCCTGTGGACACCTTGGCGCGCCAGGCGGAAAAGATGAGCAGGTCTTAGGGTTCGTGGACCCTTAGATGGTCCGGAAACCACTGGGCTTCCCAGCTCAGAGTGGACCCCAGCCCTCGGAAGCGCCCGTGGCTCCTGGGCGCGGCTGGGGCGCTGGGGTTCCAGGTGAGGAGTCCAGGGTCAGGGGCTGGGCGGCAGGAGCGCCCCGCAGCCCCAGGGGGCGCCAGCGGGCTAGAAGTGCCTTTAAAAGAGGGTGTGGGGCACAAAGGGTTAAACGCGGACGTCCTGGGGTTGCGGGGAGGGGAGGCCCACCTGCCCGCAGCCTCCCCCTCCCCCTGCTCCTCTTGCCGGGGGTCCCCCTCTCCCCGCCCCCACCCCACTTTCTGCCGTTTCGCGGGCCCCTGTGCCTCGGTTTCCCTGTCGTGACTCTGAGCCCGCCCTCCCGGCAGACGGTGGGGGGTGAGGGCCGGCCTTAATCTGGGGCTCCCTCTCCCCTCGGGCAGATCCTATTCTGCACCCTCAATAGCCACAAAGTGGACATGCAGAAGCTCCTGGGAGGCCAGATCGGGCTGGAGGACTTCATCTTCGCCCACGTGCGCGGCGAGACCAAGGAGGTGGAGGTCACCAAGACGGAGGACGCCCTGGGGCTGACCATCACGGACAACGGGGCGGGCTACGCCTTCATCAAGGTGCTTGTGGGGCGGCGGACGTCCGGGGCCCCTCCGTGGCGTCAGGGGCGCTGGGGACTCGAGGGGGGCCGCTGGGGCGGCCCTGAGCGTGCCTCGGGGTCTCCGCAGAGGATCAAGGAGGGCAGCATCATCAACCGGATCGAGTCGGTGTGCGTGGGCGACAGCATCGAGGCCATCAACGACCACTCCATCGTCGGCTGCCGCCACTACGAGGTGGCCAAGATGCTCCGCGAGCTGCCCAAGTCGCAGCCCTTCACCCTGCGGCTGGTGCAGCCCAAGAGAGCCTTCGGTGAGCGCCCCGGGGGGGTGGGGGCGGCGGGGGAGGGGCGCTCCTCCCGAAGCGGCGCCTCTGGGTGGGCGGGAGGCGGAGGGTGGGGGGACGGGACAGGGCGGAAGATTCCAGACGCCCCTGGTGGCAGGACTGACGTTCTGGCGCTGTGTTCAAAACAGGTGGGTTGTTTCTCAGGTGTCAGCGTGCCCCCGGGCACGGGGTGGGGAGGCTGGGGAAGACGGAGAAAGGAGGGGTGCTGGCTGGATCTGTGTGGTGAGCTGGGGGAGTGTGCGAAGTCCTGCTTCAGGTCCTGCGCCCTGAGGTCTAGAGAGCGGCTTTCATAGGGAGTTCTAGAACCGTGCTTTGCTTTTCTTTTTTTTTAAAGATGTATTTATTTATTCATTTATTTTGGGCGGGGGTCGGGTTGGGGAGGGAGGGGAGCAGGCGGGCCACTTCTATTGGTCTTTCATTTCTCTGTTTTCATCCGTCTTTGTTCTTTGGCTCCTGTGGGCCTCCCATCGCGGTGGCGTCTGTCCTTGCAGAGCGCCGGTTCTGGGCGCATGCGCTCCAGAGCTCCAGCTCGATGATTGGACACAGCGGTCCAGCCGCTCCGCGGCACGTGGGATCTTCCCAGGCCAGGGATCGAACCGGCGCCCCAAGGCACTGCAAGGCGGTGTCCTTACCCACTGGACCACCAGGGGAAGCCCGAACCGTGCTTTTCTAAGAGACCTCTGGAACGGGTCCCTGGGTGCGATAAGGAGGACGCATTGTGTGTGTTTGCACACGCGTGTGCTCAGCTGCTCGGTCAGGCTGACTTTCTGAGACCCCATGGACTGTAGCCCGCCAGGCTCTTTTGTCCATGGGGCTCTCCAGGCAAGAATCCTCGAGTGGGTCGCTCTGCCCTCCTCCCGGGGATCCTTCTGATCCAGGGGTCGAACCCAGGTCTTTGTCTGTCTGCCGCATTGGCGGGAGGGTTCTTTACCAGAAGCGCCACCGGGAACCCCCATGGTTAGGTTGGGGGGGGTCACCTGTAAAGCAAGACGTCTGTGAAGCTGACCCTCCGGCCAGCAGGAGAATCTAGAGCCACCTCCCCTAGGGACAGGCATTTTGAGAGGAGGAGGGACGTGTAAGGAAAGGAAGGGTTCTCAAGCGGGGTCTCCGAGGACTCACTCCTGGAAACAGCGGGAGCTTTAAGGAGCAGGAAGGGTCTAGAAGGGCTCAGCGGGTGGCCTCCGAGCCTTCAGGAAGATGTGGCTTCACCGGGAACACGTGCGCTCCCCGACCGTGTCCCCTGCAGACATGATCGGCCAGAGGAGCCGCAGCAGCAAGTGTCCCGCGGAAGCGAAGGTCAGCAGTGGGAGGGAGACCCTGCGGCTCCGGTCCGGCGGGGCCGCCGCCGTGGAGGAAGCGGTGAGTGGCGGGGACGGGGCTGGGGGGCGTCGGGGGTTCTCGTGCCTGGAGTTCTGCGGCTACCGCTGACTTGGGTAAGAAGGTCTGCTTGGCGCAGCCTCAGTTTCCCCACCTGGTCAGGCAGGGCGGTCGGGGGGGAGTGCCGCCCCACGGGAGGTCCCAGCCTCTGTCACCAGAGGGGCGGGGCCGGGGGGCCCGGCTGGAGGGGCCGCGGTGTCTGAGCCTCTGCGCTGGCCCCGCGCCCTCAGCCCAGCGAATTCGAGGAGGAGGCGTCTCGGAGGGTGGACGACCTGCTGGAGAGTTACATGGGCATTCGGGACCCAGAGCTGGGTAAGGGGCCAGGGTAAGCTGGAGGCCCCGGGGGAGGAGGCGTGGCCCGGGGAGGAGGCGGGGCCGGGGAGGAGGCGGGGCCCGGGGAGGAGGCGGGGCCCGGGGCGCGGGGGCTCTCCGGGGCGCCCCCTCACCCCCTCACCCCCTCGCCTGGGCTCGGCCCGCAGCGTCCACCATGGTGGAGGCATCCAAGAAGACGGCGAGCGTCCAGGAGTTCGCACACCATTTAGACTCCGTCTTGGGCGAGTTCGCCTTCCCCGACGAGTTTGTGGTGGAGGTGTGGGCCGCCATCGGCGAGGCCAAGGAGGCCTGTGGCTAGTCTGCCCCGGGGCCGAGCGAAGCCCCAGCCCGGAGCCCAGCCCCCCACCCCAGCCGACCCGGCCACTTCCCAGAGCCCAGAGGCCCAGCTCCGAGACCCCGGCCTGCTCTAGACCCCGGCCCAGATCCGAGGCCCAGGCCGGCGCAGAGACAGAGCCCTCCTTCCGAGCCCAGGCCAGCCGAGAGGCCCCGTTCAGGCCCGGAGCCGCGCCTGGCTCTGAGGTACAGCCCAGCTTCAGAACCCCGCTCAGCTCCAGGGTCCAGCACAGCTCTGAGGGCGAGCAGAGGCCTGACGTGAAGTCAAGCTTTGGAACCCAGACAAGTTTTAAAACCCAGCCAGGCTCCGAAATCCGTCCAGGCTCTGAGGGCCAGCTCAGCCCCAGGAGCCAGCTGTGCCGGGCAGCTCGACCGGACTCTGGAGCTGAGGATGGCCACACGGCCCCGCAGGCCCCGGACCCTCCGTCTGGCTCAGGCACGCCCGGTAGTCCCGGAGCCTGGGTGAGACTCAGGAAGCCGTCCGGCCCCCGACATCACGCCCGCGTAGGACTCAAGGACGGCTCTGCAGCACCGCCCTATTCGCAAGCCCAGGCCAGCTCAGGACCCCAGATCCCGGCAGCGCCGCCCAGGCCCGGACCCCGTCCTAGGGCCCCAACTGGCACCAGCGACGAGGCCAGCTCGGAGACGGAGCCCAGCTCTCGACCCCCGTCTACTCCGACAAGCAAGCCCGTCTCCAGACTTCAGACAAGGTCCAGCGCCCCATCCACTGCCGGGGCAAGGCCTGCCTCCAGAGCCCCGCCTGCGGCTGAGCTCCGCGCTCACGGGAGAGCGCAGGGCGGCGCTAGAACACAATCCAGCTCCGGGACACAGACGGACATCGGGGCTCGGCCTCCTCCCGGGGGTCCGTCCAGCTCCAGAACTCCGCTCGGTTCTAGAGACCAGCCTGGCTCCAGCTGCAAACCACGGCCACTTGCGGAGGCCCAACTGAGGTCCAGAATCCAGCTCACGTCCGGAACCCAGTCAGGTCCCGGCACCCAGGACCGGGCGGCTGCCGACGTGAGCCCCGCTGCTGAGTCCCGCCCCGAGAGCAGGCCCACGTGGAGGACCCGGCCCTGCCCGGGAGCTCAAGAAACCTCTGAGGCTCCGCTCGGCTCAGCAAGGCTGCCACGTTCCCGAAGCCAGCTCCAGACCACAGCGCCGGGCAGCTCCGGGACGGAGCCAGCCTTCGGGAGGCAGCCCCGCACGGGGACCTCACCCGGCGCTGGAGCTCCGTCTCGCTCGGGGGTCCAGCTCAGCTCCAGGACCCAACCCAGTTCCACACTTCAGTTCCGCTCTGAGGTGCAACCCAGGGCTGAGACCCGGAGCGGTTCAAGAACACAGTCCAGGTCTGGAACCGAACCCGGCTCCAGAACCCAGGCCCGCGGTGGCGCCCGGCTCAGTCCTGAGGCCCTGCCCAGTGCGGGGACCCCGCCCAGCTCTGGACTCCCGCTCAGCTCCGGGACCCAGCCTGCTTCCGCGACCCAGCCCCGTTCAGACACTCGGCCCAGCTCTGCAGTCCACCTTACTTCCAGAACTGACTCTGAAACTAGAAGCCAGACCAGCCCACGTGTCCAGCTCCGCTCTAGCAATGGGCCCCGCCCGCAGACCCCGGGCCTCGACCCCAGAACTCCGCTCGGTTCTAGAGACCAGCCTGGCTCCAGCTGCAAACCACGGCCACTTGCGGAGGCCCAACTGAGGTCCAGAATCCAGCTCACGTCCGGAACCCAGTCAGGTCCCGGCACCCAGGACCGGGCGGCTGCCGACGTGAGCCCCGCTGCTGAGTCCCGCCCCGAGAGCAGGCCCACGTGGAGGACCCGGCCCTGCCCGGGAGCTCAAGAAACCTCTGAGGCTCCGCTCGGCTCAGCAAGGCTGCCACGTTCCCGAAGCCAGCTCCAGACCACAGCGCCGGGCAGCTCCGGGACGGAGCCAGCCTTCGGGAGGCAGCCCCGCACGGGGACCTCACCCGGCGCTGGAGCTCCGTCTCGCTCGGGGGTCCAGCTCAGCTCCAGGACCCAACCCAGTTCCACACTTCAGTTCCGCTCTGAGGTGCAACCCAGGGCTGAGACCCGGAGCGGTTCAAGAACACAGTCCAGGTCTGGAACCGAACCCGGCTCCAGAACCCAGGCCCGCGGTGGCGCCCGGCTCAGTCCTGAGGCCCTGCCCAGTGCGGGGACCCCGCCCAGCTCTGGACTCCCGCTCAGCTCCGGGACCCAGCCTGCTTCCGCGACCCAGCCCCGTTCAGACACTCGGCCCAGCTCTGCAGTCCACCTTACTTCCAGAACTGACTCTGAAACTAGAAGCCAGACCAGCCCACGTGTCCAGCTCCGCTCTAGCAATGGGCCCCGCCCGCAGACCCCGGGCCTCGACCCCAGAACCCCGCCCGGTGCACCTCCCCCAGCCACCCCCCCACAGCCAGGCCCACCACCCGGAGCCCCGACTCCAGGTCCTAGCCGAGGCTCCAGCCCTCAGCCCCCGCCCCGTGATCCGGCTCGAGGAGCCCCGGCCCACACGGACCCCGGCCGGAGCCTCTCGGCTTCTCCCCTGGCCCCTCAGAAACCGGCCCTCTCCCCCAAGCCCCAGCTAGGACGCCAGAAGTCCACCGCACCCACCAAACCTGCCCTGCCCGGCTCTGCCCGCGGAGGGTCCCCCCTGCATTCCCAGGCCCCCGAACGCTCAGCGCCGGGGCCCGTCCCTCCGCACTCGGGGCGTCAGGGCCTCTCCCCCACCACCGTGGGCAGCAGCCTGGGGTGACATATTTGGGGCCCTTGGGCCCCCATCCCCTCTCCTGCTCCTCCCTGCCTGGGTCCCCTCGGAGCCGCAGGTGACCTCATTCCCCCGTGAGTGGGGTGGGGAGGGGGAGGGAGGGTGGAAACAGGGGTTTTGGTTTCACTTGGACTCCTCGCTGGAGGTGTAAGCAGATCCCAGGTCTGCGGGGCAGGGGCGGGGGAGGCGGGCAGGTGGGCATTTTCTCCTCTTGTACCTCGAGGGCCTGGTGGAGAATAAAGGCGCCTCGCCCCCTGCAGCCTGGTGCGTGCTTTTGGCCGGGGTGTTTGGAGGACAGAGGAGGCACGGCGGCGGGACGGCACCAGCTGCTTCTTAAAAGGCTGTGTGCTGGGCGGGTGGTTGGACGCTAATTGTGCAGGCACTCAGGGATCTGCACGCACAAGGCTCTGTGCAGCTCAGTCTGCTTTTATTGAGCAGCTGCTGTGGGCCCCGAGCAGCCTGCTCAAGGCGCGGGGCGTCTGAGGAGGTCAGCAAAGACGCGGCTAAACCACAGGCGCCCCTCCGCAGTGGAGGAAGCAGGCGGGCACCCCATCGTCTCTGGGTGTCTATCTCGTTCTCTCTTTTCCTCATCCGTAAAATGGGTCTAACCCCAGAACCCTCTCCTGGGGGCTGTAAGGAGGAATCCACGAGATCCCAGCGGCGAGGGTCTTAAGGGAAAACTCAGTGAAGGGGGTGGGTGGGGAGAGGAGCGAGAGGCCAGCCCCACCTCTCGGGGCTTCCCTCACCGCCCCCTCATCCTGTGCACCTGCTGTGGGCTCGACAGGACTCTCGATGTCGGAAACATCAATGATGGACGATTTCAGAGCCGAAGGAAACTAAAGCCGAGGTGGGGATTATATTTTGGCAAGAGGGGGGTGTGTTACCCGTTGGCAGTCACCCTTTTTAGGGTGAACCGTCGCAAACTGCGGCATCAAAGGGAATCAAGTGTACCAGTAAACAGGCCATATGCAGGGGCGGAGGCCCCCGTTTCCGGAGGATTTCTGCCAGGGGAGGCGCACAAGGCTGGTTTCCTCCAGACACCTGCCCAGCACCCCACCCTTCCTGGGGCGGGGCGGGGCTCTGGGGCGGGGCGGGGCGTCAGGGAAGAGTCACCGAGGAGGACCGCGCACCGTCGTGCCCTCGGACGCTGGACGGCAGGGCGGGCGATGCGCTGGCCGGGAGGACCAGAGTCTGGCGGGGACAGGCTGTCAGGGTGCTCCGCCGTCCAGAGCCGCCACTGAGGTCCAGCCCAGGACCTACTGTCGTGTCGACCTGCGGCTGAGCTGGGTCTGCAGGGAGAGCGACCTGGACCGGGTCCTCAGGCGAGGGTAGACGCGTCCGATCACCGTGCGGCGAAACAGGATGTACACCCAGGGGTCGAGGATCTGGTTCCAGGTGGCCATGCGCAGGCAGATGAGCAGCTGCCGCTCCGTGGCCCGGGGCAGCTGCCCCGTCGGGCTCATGGCCGGTGGGTTCCGCAGCACCGTCTGCGCGATGAAGACCTGCGGGGGCGGAGCCGTCAGCCGCGGCCAGGTCCTAGGGCAGCCCTGAGCCGCGCTGCGCCCCGAGATCAGGGCTGGTTTTGTCCCCGCTGTGCTGTGTGGCCTCCAGAGATCGGCCTGACCTCTCTGAGCTTCGGCTGACGGGGCTGCAAAATAGCCTACTTTTCTGGCTCCTGCCCTGGGCGTGCTTAAACCTGGAGGGCAAGAGGTGCCCCTGCCGGTGCCAGCAGGCAGGGTCCCTGTGACGCCAGTACTGCTACTCCGTTAAGATTTATATTTCATACAAATTTATATACCTCCAGCGTATCCTATTACAGTATAAGAGTGCTTAATAGAGCTTCCCTGGAGGTCCAGTGGGTAAGGACACCGCCTTGCAGTGCAGGGGGCACCGGTTCGATCCCTGGCCTGGGAAGATCCCACGTGCCGCGGAGCGGCTGCGCCCGTGTGTCCAACGACCGAGCCGGAGCTCGAGCGCATGCGCCCAGAGCCGGCGCTCTGCAGTGGGAGAGGCGGAGGCCCACACGGGCCAGAGAACAAAGATAAATAGGTGAAAGACCAATAGAAGTGGCCAAAAAAAAAAAAAATCAAGAGTGCTTCCTAAATCATTAAATATTATGTGATTTTAAGTCATTTCATATTATATTAAAATTTATAGTTTATACAATTTTTAGGACAATAATTTTACATTAAATATTTTTTTTTAATTTTATTTATTTATCTTTTGGGGGGTGGGGTGGGGAGGAAGGGGAATGGGCGGGCCACTTCTATTGGTCTTTCATTTCTCTATTTTCATCCGTCTTTGTTCTTTGGCCCGTGTGGGCCTCCCATCGCGGTGGCCTCTGTTGTCGCAGAGCGCCGGCTCCAGGCGCATGCGCTCCAGAGCTCCGGCTCAGTAATTGGACACATCGGTCCTCCCAGGCCAGGGATCGAACCAGTGCCCCTTGCAGTGCAAGGCGGTGTCCCTACCCACTGGACCACCAGGGGAAGCCCTACATTAAATAATTTTTATGTCAAGTTCTTATACTGTCACTTTAGATGATTAAATATTAGATTTTATATTTAATAGTGCACAAAATGTAATATAAGGCACAAATTATGACAGAATGTAATAATATAGGTATCTAATTATATATTGTTAATTATAATCATATTATCTATTATATGGTATTTAAAAGTATGTCTGTGAAAAAATTATATATATGTAATTACATGATATATAATGACTATATTGCATAATGATTGATACGCTTACTAAGTATTAATTGATATCATAATTATTGTCCTATGTTATATAGTGTTTAACAATTATGTAAGTATATACTATATAGTGATCAATATAGTTATTAAAGATTAATTAATAATATGTGATTATAGTTGTATGTTATATAGTACTTACCAATTACGTAATATACTATCATGTATAATTGCTATATGTATTAATTATGAATGTATATAATCATAGCCATAAGCAATCTGGTATTTAACAATCGTATAATAAGCTCGGGAAGCTACCGTCCCTGGGGCTGCAAGAGTCAGGTATGATTTAGCGACTAAGCCACCACCATCTAGTCTACAACTGACAGAATTATTCAGTATTAATCCTCTATAATTATAGCATATGTTACACAGTATTTAGCAATTACATAATGGCTGTTCTAATTATTAAGCATCAGTCCTCTGTAACTATAGTGTATGTTTTATAGTATTTAGCAGTTATGTAACAGTTGTTCTAACTATGAGGTCTAGTGCAGTCTGCGGTGGATGGACGTGTTGGGGCCTTTCCTCTGAGACGCTAGGGAGCCACGGGAGGTCTTAGAGCAGGAGTGGGCTCGTGAGTCACCGGCCTGACAACTGTGTTTGCCTGGGCTTGTATGCTTCATTTTCGCCTCTTTTGGCGTGCTGTCCGGCTGAGAATGTTTTTGCTTGTGGCAATGGTGAGGAAAAATGGCTTATTTTATGACCAGTGACAATGGCATGAAATTCAGGCGTCAGGGTCCGTGAACGGCATCCTGTCCGCGCACCTCCGCGCTCGGCCACGGCCAGGCAGCTCTCGGAGCACAGCGCCAGAGCTCAGGAGCACTACACGGCCTTTTTTGAAAACGTGGGGCCCAGGGGACTCGGACATCATTTAAGGACTCAGCATTCTACCTAGAACGCCTGCCCGGTTTTCATCTGGCAGTTTATCTCCTATTAAGGAGATCGAAACAGTCCATCCTAAAGGGAAGCAGCCGGGAATAGTCATCGGGAGGACGGATGCTGAAGCCAAAGCTCCATTACTTTGGCCACCTGATGTGAAGGGACGACTCACGGAAAAGACCCTGAGGCTGGGAAGCATAGAAGGCAGAAGGAGAAGGGGACGACAGATGATGAGATGGCTGGATGGCATGGTTAAAAATATGTAAGTATATACTATATAGTGATCAATATAGTTATTAAAGATTAATTAATAATATGTGATTATAGTTGTATGTTATATAGTACTTACCAATTACGTAATATACTATCATGTATAATTGCTATATGTATTAATTATGAATGTATATAATCATAGCCATAAGCAATCTGGTATTTAACAATCGTATAATAAGCTCGGGAAGCTACCGTCCCTGGGGCTGCAAGAGTCAGGTATGATTTAGCGACTAAGCCACCACCATCTAGTCTACAACTGACAGAATTATTCAGTATTAATCCTCTATAATTATAGCATATGTTACACAGTATTTAGCAATTACATAATGGCTGTTCTAATTATTAAGCATCAGTCCTCTGTAACTATAGTGTATGTTTTATAGTATTTAGCAGTTATGTAACAGTTGTTCTAACTATGAGGTCTAGTGCAGTCTGCGGTGGACGGACGTGTTGGGGCCTTTCCTCTGAGACGCTAGGGAGCCACGGGAGGTCTTAGAGCAGGAGTGGGCTCGTGAGTCACCGGCCTGACAACTGTGTTTGCCTGGGCTTGTATGCTTCATTTTCGCCTCTTTTGGCGTGCTGTCCGGCTGAGAATGTTTTTGCTTGTGGCAATGGTGAGGAAAAAATGGCTTATTTTATGACCAGTGACAATGGCATGAAATTCAGGCGTCAGGGTCCGTGAACGGCATCCTGTCCGCGCACCTCCGCGCTCGGCCACGGCCAGGCAGCTCTCGGAGCACAGCGCCAGAGCTCAGGAGCACTACACGGCCTTTTATGAAAAACGTGGGGCCCAGGGGACTCGGACATCATTTAAGGACTCAGCATTCTACCTAGAACGCCTGCCCGGTTTTCATCTGGCAGTTTATCTCCTATTAAGGAGATCGAAACAGTCCATCCTAAAGGGAAGCAGCCGGGAATAGTCATCGGGAGGACGGATGCTGAAGCCAAAGCTCCATTACTTTGGCCACCTGATGTGAAGGGACGACTCACCGGAAAAGACCCTGAGGCTGGGAAGCATAGAAGGCAGAAGGAGAAGGGGACGACAGAGGATGAGATGGCTGGATGGCATCCTCGACTCAATGCGCATGCGTTTGAGCAAGCTCGGGAGATGGTGAAGGACAGGGGAGCCTGGTGCGCTGCAGTCCAGGGGGTCACAGAGCGCGGGGCGCGGCTGAGTGGCTTCCGCTAGCACTGAGCCCAAAGCCAGCAGCTCACGCCCGTCGCTCAGCCAGCCGTGGCTGAAGGGGCACATGGATGAAGGGGTTCATTCCGTCCTGAGAGACGCTCTGCGAGGCGCGTGCCTTTCTAACCATCCCCTAACGAGAGGAGACTGTGGCTGGAAGCAGGAAGCCCAGAGCCAGAGTCACAGGGTAGGTCCTTGTGGGATACAGGCTAGAAAGTAAGCATTTGAGTCTTGTCTCCAGACAGGTCGTGATCCAATCAGAAATGGGAAAATAACCACTGATTATATTAATCAGTGGAAGGACTTCAATAATCTCCCCTGACTCGAGGAAAACCTGCACAAGGCAGGGGTCCAGCCCAGAACTAGGCACAGAGAAGCAATGATTCAGTGATCCCACCTGGAATGTCCTCCCCACTTTTGTTTAGCCAGTAAACTCCTCTTCATCCTTCAAAACCCCAGCTCCGACGTCCCTCTTCCTAAAAGCCTTCCCCGATCCCCCTGGACAGAACCCTGGCGCCCACCCTCGGCCTCTCCCCCTGAGACACTGTCCCGGACCCGTGTGGGGGTTATCCGTGTCTCACTCGTGGGCTCCTCAAGGGCGAACCCCGGACCCCTGGGCTCACATTGTCTCAGGGGACCTCACTCGGGACGAGCCCCCGGCAGCCCCGCCCGGCCCGGCCACTCACCAGCAGCGGCATCCAGCAGATGCTGGCCACCACCATGATGCCCACGAGCTGCACCATCATCTCCACCTCGCAGTCCCGCGGGCGCTGCTGGGCGGCCTCCTGCCCGTGGTAGACGCGACACAGCGTGGCCACGCTGACGGTGTTGAGCAGGAAGGAGAGTCCCACCGAGACGCTGCCGAGCAGCGCGAAGAGCAGCCCGAAGGCCACGTCCCCCGGCGCGGCGCCCAGCGTCAGGAAGCACCAGGAGCCGGGGTACTGCACGGTGTAGCGGCCCAGGCCCAGCAGCGGCAGCAGGCCCAGCGCCAGCGCGAGGGCCCACACCAGCCCCACCGTGCTCCAGGCCCGGCGCTGCGTGGCGGTGGCCGGCCTCGAGAAGGGCCGGGTGATGCCCAGGAAGCGCTCCGAGGCCATGGCGGCCCCCAGCAGCAGCGGGCACAGGCCGAAGAAGACCATCATGACGCCCATGAAGTGGCAGAGGCCGCAGCCGGGGTCCACGGCCCGCCACTCGAAGCGGGCGACGTGCTGGGAGAGCACGATGGCGCCGGTGACCAGCAGCCCCATGAAGTCGGTGAGGACCAGGCCGCAGAGGAAGGTCAGGAAGGAGGACCGGGACTGGGAGCCGCCCTGCCGCGCGCCCGCCAGCACGCTCAGCGCCAGCAGGTTGGAGGCCAGGCCCACCAGGCAGAAGGAGCCGGCGAACCAGGGGGAGGCGATCGGGCGCTGCTCCTGCAGGCTGCCGTTCGTGGGCCGGAAGCAGGGCCCCAGAGCGCTGCCGTTGGGCCACATGGTGCCGGCGCGGAGCGGGGAGGGTCAGCGCCCCATCGGGCCGCGGCGGCAGGCAGGGCGGGCGGGTGGCGGCTCAGGCACACCTGTGGGGGCGGGCGGCAGACAAGGGTTGCGGGTGATTCACTCGGCAATTTAGTCTGAGCAGCCTCGGTGGACTCCTACACAACCTTCAGCGCCCCAGCCCAAATATCCCTTCTTTGAGGACGCCTTTCTGGCTGATCCCACCCTCCGCTCAGTAAGTATGACTATTACTGCTGCTGCTACTCGTACGACGATTACTATTCCTAGGATGACTAGCTCCAGCTCTGTCCTGCCCCAGGCTCAGTGGCCCGCAAGGACAAGGACGAGTTCCGCCTCCTCTGGGAATCCTGGAAGACAGGTCACAGAGAAGGGTTGAGGAGCACCAGGCTCGAACTCTAGCCCTGACACCAACTGGGTGACCCCAGGCAAATGATTTCTTCTTCTCTAAACTTCTGTTTCCTTGCCGGTCATCCCTCTGAGCCCTGAGCGGAATGCAGGATCCAGGACTGACTTCAGCCGCTGTGAAGCAGGCCGCGTCCAGTGTTGGGAGGGTGGCTGGCCGGTCAGGGGTCACTGACTCTCAGGCCAGCTTTGTGGTCAGCCTCGGCAGGGTCACGGTTTCTCATGAAGGTCTTGGGGAAGGCCTGACCCCTTTGGCATCTCAGGGACACCTTCCTCCCTTGTTGGAATGGTATACATTCTTTTCTCCCCCATTTGTGTTTAATAAAAATAAACCCCCCAAACCAGTTCCGTTCCAGAGAGAGAAAAAACCAGAAAACCTCAGTTCATGTGCAGCAGCAGGGTCCCCAGAGGCTGGCTGTAAACAGTAGCAGGAGGTAACGGGCTATGAATCACGAGGCTGGGGCTGGGAGAACATTGGAGACGCGCCAGCCTGACGGCCTGGGGCGTGGGCGAACTGGCCAGATGTCAAAAACCAAAGGACACCCTCTAAAAACCAGCTCTCTAACGCGATCATACTTAAGTAATAATTTTTAAAAGAAAGCCAGCTCTCAATTCCCCAAAAGGAGACAGCAGGCCGGGCGCAGGGCCACCCGCGGGGCCGGCCTCCCACCCTGGACCACGCCCCGCAGCCACCATCCTGGCGCTGCCCGCAGGACCCAAGTGGCCTGGGAGGGAGGCAGGACAGCAGGGGCACCGAGGCTCCAGGTAGCTGAAGCTCAGAAAGGTCCTCTTTTTTAAAAAATTTTAAATTATGATTGCTGTTTTATTGGACTTCCCAGGTGGCTCGGTGGTAGAGAATCCGCAGATCCCCTGGAGGGGCAGTGGTCACCGTCCCAGTGTTCTGGTCTGGGAAATCCTATAGACAGAGGAGCCTGGCGGGCTGCAGGTGGTCACCAGAGTCCGATACGACCTAGAGACCAAACCGCCGCCCATGACTGTATTATTAATTGATCAGTTAAGCTGCATTGGGTCTTCGTGGAGCCACGTGGAATCTGCTTCCCTGACCAGAGGGAGCACCCGGGCCCCCTGCACGGGCAGCAAGGAGCCATGATCCCCTGGGCAGATTCGGGCCTAGCTTCTGTTTCCTTGCCGGTCATCCCTCTGAGCCCTGAGCGGAATGCAGGATCCAGGACTGACTTCAGCCGCTGTGAAGCAGGCCGCGTCCAGTGTTGGGAGGGTGGCTGGCCGGTCAGGGGTCACTGACTCTCAGGCCAGCTTTGTGGTCAGCCTCGGCAGGGTCACGGTTTCTCATGAAGGTCTTGGGGAAGGCCTGACCCCTTTGGCATCTCAGGGACACCTTCCTCCCTTGTTGGAATGGTATACATTCTTTTCTCCCCCATTTGTGTTTAATAAAAATAAACCCCCCAAACCAGTTCCGTTCCAGAGAGAGAAAAAACCAGAAAACCTCAGTTCATGTGCAGCAGCAGGGTCCCCAGAGGCTGGCTGTAAACAGTAGCAGGAGGTAACGGGCTATGAATCACGAGGCTGGGGCTGGGAGAACATTGGAGACGCGCCAGCCTGACGGCCTGGGGCGTGGGCGAACTGGCCAGATGTCAAAAACCAAAGGACACCCTCTAAAAACCAGCTCTCTAACGCGATCATACTTAAGTAATAATTTTTTAAAAGAAAGCCAGCTCTCAATTCCCCAAAAGGAGACAGCAGGCCGGGCGCAGGGCCACCCGCGGGGCCGGCCTCCCACCCTGGACCACGCCCCGCAGCCACCATCCTGGCGCTGCCCGCAGGACCCAAGTGGCCTGGGAGGGAGGCAGGACAGCAGGGGCACCGAGGCTCCAGGTAGCTGAAGCTCAGAAAGGTCCTCTTTTTTAAAAAATTTTAAATTATGATTGCTGTTTTATTGGACTTCCCAGGTGGCTCGGTGGTAGAGAATCCGCAGATCCCCTGGAGGGGCAGTGGTCACCGTCCCAGTGTTCTGGTCTGGGAAATCCTATAGACAGAGGAGCCTGGCGGGCTGCAGGTGGTCACCAGAGTCCGATACGACCTAGAGACCAAACCGCCGCCCATGACTGTATTATTAATTGATCAGTTAAGCTGCATTGGGTCTTCGTGGAGCCACGTGGAATCTGCTTCCCTGACCAGAGGGAGCACCCGGGCCCCCTGCACGGGCAGCAAGGAGCCATGATCCCCCTTTTGCAGAGGCGGGGAACCTGAGGCACAGAGAGGTTAAGTAACGAATCCCAAGTCACACAGCCTAGCGGGAGCTGATCTGAGATGGCATGTGCGTTACTGAGTCAGAAGGCTTCCAGCCAGATGGAGGCTGGTGGGAGGTGGGTGTGGAGCCTCATCATGACTGGAATGTTCCTTGAAAAGAGACAGAATTCTTCTAGGTAATTCCCTGGCATGCCATCGGGTAAGAGTACTTGCTCTTACTGCCAAGGGCCCAGGAGACACGGCCAAAAAGGGACAGAAGTTTCCCAAAGTGACTACCAGGACCCCCCTCACGGATCCTGGGGGAGTCCCAGCCCCACTCCGTCGCCCTTCCTATAAAACGGGGCCGCCTTAACGCGCCGGGAGCGCCTGCCAGCGCCGGGACCGGGACCGCCGCATCCCCCTCACTTTCCGGCTCCGCACTTCGGCTCTCGGCAGCTCCTCTCTCGTCTCATAAATCACCCAGCCCCTGACAGCCCGCTCCGCGGGGAGCCTCCCGCCCAGGCTGCCGGCCAAGGTCGCCGCCACTTCGGCGGGGGCGGGACCTCGAGTGGGACCCCGAAGCCCGAGCGGCTGGGCTGGGGGCTTTCCGAGGGGCGCGCCGCTCCGAGCCCTCCGCTCTTTGCTGGGTCCGACCGGCCCTGCACTTGGACTCCCCCGGGCCGCGCGCTCGCCTCTCCCTCCCTCGGGAGCTGGTATGCGCTGTTTCTAAACATTCTCGGGACCGGGCTGTGCCTGCGGTCACCGCTCCAGCTTCACCCTGGAGTGACCGCGACCCTCCTGCGTCTCCCGCGACCCCGCCCTCCTGCGGGAGCGCATGCGCCCAGGGACACTGACCCCGCATCTGTTTCACGCCTCCCACCCGTGGGAACAAGCCCGTGACCCCAGGGCTCCCGCCCGCGGCTTCCAGTCCCCCCGGCCACCCGCGAGCTCCGGTCCTGGGCCAGCCGCCGGGAGAGGCTCCTAGTAAGGCTCCCTTCCGCTCCCGCCCGGGCCAGGAGGGCTCCAAGGTCTAGCAGGCCCACCGGGTGCCCATCGCTCTCTCTGCGCCCCTGAGAAACACGGCCCCCAGATGTGCTGGACAAACCCAGAACGCTATGATCCAAGAGGGGGGAGGTTTGGACTTGGAAACTCCAGGATTCTGGAATTCTAACAAGTCCCGGGCTCTGGAACCGGAAGGCCCCAAGCGTCTAGAACGTCAAGGGGCTGAGGTTCCGGACTGGCTGACTTCTGGCTCCTCTCTAGAGGACAGATGGATGGTCAGTGTGCCCTCAGCCACCGCGGGGAGCCTGGGAGGGCTCCCGCCACCGCCGTCCCAGAGGCCCGGGCACTGGGCCGGGCACAGGCACCAGGCAGCACCCCCAACCTTGGTGGCCCCGATGGACGGTGGTCTTTGGATCCCAAGCGCGGGGCCCTCCTCTGCCCGCCGGTCCGGGCCTGGCCACTCTCCTCCTCCCCCGCCCCCTCCACGCCCCAGCCCCTGGCTGGCCGGCCTGCCAGTCCCCATGCCAAGGGCCACCTAGCCTCCCCCTGGGGGGTGATGGTGATGGTGGCCTCAGACAAGCTCGGACCGGCCTGCCACTGACCCGCTGGGCCTCGACCTTGCCAACCTCAGCTCCCCTCTCTGAGAAACGGGGAGAGCGGCACGGTGCCTGCCGGCATTGGGGCTGCTGTTCCCGGCCGGATCCCACCAATGAGACCCTGCGTCTTCGCTCACGCCCACCGCACCCACACCCACACCACACCCACACCCACACGCACCCCACACCCCGTGCCTAGTGCCTGGGGCGCCCACGGCTCTCCCCGCTTCCCGGCCGGGCTCGCAGCTGGGCTCCCGGCCGCAGGCCCTGAGCAGCCGGGTGGGAGCCCTGACGCCCTCGGGGGCCTCAGTCCCTCTCCAGGTTTCCTGCGTCCTCTGACCGCTTCCTCTGCCTGAGGGAGCAGGGGCCGTGCCGTGCCTGAGGCACACCTGCCGCCCCTGTCAGCGACGGACCCCCCAGTGACACAGGCAGGGCCCCTGTCGGCTCTCAGGCCGGCCCCTGCTTCCCCTCACCACCAGGCTCGATTTCCGGGAACATTTCCTGTTTGTGACACCAGCGAGGCCCCCACCCTGTCGCCCGCCTGGGCTGGAGGTGAGCCTTGGGCTTGGCCACGTGTTCCCTGTGAGCCTCAGTTTCCTCATCTGTTCAATGGGCCTCTTCTCAGCACTCATCACGGGTGGCGGATGGCTGGGTGACAGAGGGACAGGACCCACCCAAGCCAGGCGGCCTGTGGTTAGCAATGGACACAAGTCCACGTGTGCACAGACTCACAACCAGCCAGACATGTGTGTTCGACCACAGCCATGCCGAGGGCCTTAGCACTGACCTCAGCCGCGGCTCCGCAGGACCGGGAGTGGCTTGACCCAGACCCAGGGGAACCGGCACATGACTCTATCCTTGGCCACACGGGCCCCTCCCAAGTGCCCAGGGCAGGCAGCACTCTAGGCCTGGGTCTGGGCTCCCCACGGGGCGCAGGGACACCCCGCGCCTGGCAGCTGTCACCGCGGGCGGAAGCGCGGGTCACCGCAGGGCGCACCGGAGCCCCGCCTGCCCACTCTCCGCCCGGCCCCGCCCCGGGGCCAGCTGTCCTCACCTGGCGACGGTCGACGGGGCGGGCAGGGCGAGCCGCGCCGTCCTGGTTCCCGGAGCCCTCGCGCGGGTGCCAGGCGGGAGGAGGCGGAAGCGGGGCCTCTTGGCCTGGGGGGCCCCCGGGGAAGTCGAGTCACAGCGGGCAGGCCACGCGCCAGGGCACCGATGGAGGGCGCGGCGGCGCGGGGTCCCAGGCCGAAGGCGGGGCGCCTCAGTCCCCTGCGGGTCTGGAGAGGGGTCCGCGGGGGCTCCGCTGTGCAGCCGGCCCGTCTCCGCCCGTGACTCGCTCTGTCTGTCTTTCCTCTCTGTCGCCGCGGCCCCTCCCGCCCCGCGCTGGCCCCGCCCCGCCGCCCCGCCGCCCCGCCTGGCCGCTGAGGGGCAGGGGGCGCCCCCACCCCTCGGGGAGACCGGCGGCTCCTCCCGCCCCTCCCCCACGCCCGCCCCAGCGAGGGCCCCTCCCGGCGTCGCTCCGCCGCGCCCCGGGCCGGGCACCGTCTAGGCAGCACCCCAGGCCGAGGGGGCGCGGGGTCTGCTCCGCAGGGCGCTCAGCCCCGGGGTGCAGAGCTGAGCTGGTGAGCGCGGGGGCGCTGGGAGGCCGTGCAGGGCTTGCCTGGGGCCCCTGCAGGGGCGGAGGGTAGGGGTGCAGGGGTGTCTAGAGGGGAGAGGGACCGCTCTCCGAGGCCGGAAGCTTGGTGGGCAGCCTGCTCGGGCAGGGGCTCCCGGGAGCAGGTGAAGCGGGGGCTGTGGGCCGCGCCTTCCAGGGGCAGGGGCAGGAGGACCTGGGCTGGCGTGGGGCCCCTCCGCCCCCCAGAGCCGGTCACTGCAGGAACGAGGCAGGGAGCTGGAGGCGGGGAACTGCTCCCCCAGACAGGAGGGGCTTCCCCAAGAGCCCCCAGACTCACTCAGGGCCGTGGGCCAGGGTCTCATCAGCCCGGGCCATGAAAGCAGAGGGGGAGCCCCCGGACGGGGCTGAAGCACAGGCGTGGAGGCTGGTCTGCCGTGCAGACCTGAGAAGGGGTTTTTTTTTATATAAGTTTTCTCTTTTTTTTAAATTTGGCCTCTTTTTGATTTTTTATTTATTGATTTTCATCCATCTTTTATTCTTTGGCCTGTGTGGGCCTCCCATGGCAGTGGCCTCTCTCACTGCAGAGCACCGGCTCCGGGCGCATGCGCTGGCTCATCCTTGGACACACCGGTCCAGCTGCTCTGCGGCACGCGAGATCTTCCCGGGCCAGGGATCGAACCGGTGCCCCTTGCACTGCAAGGTGGACTCTTTGCTCACTGGACCACCAGGAAAGCCCCGAGAAGCTTCTAAAGGTCCTTAAGCCCAGTCCTGGGTCCTCAGGACAGGAAGGGGAGAGGGTCCACGGGCTGGGGCAGGCCTTCGAGGGCAGGAGTGGGGCACGGAGGGGTGGCCTTGGGCCTCCTTGGCCCCGAGTTAGAGCCTGGAGTGGGCCGTGACCAGCAGCCTTGGCCTTGATCTCACCCCACCTAGTTCTCCGGGGCCTGGAAGGCCCACGAGAGCGTACGCTCTGAGTGAGAAAGACGGATTCCTGCCCTGGCCCTGGCCTCCCCTCCACCGGGTCCACCCCATGTCCTTCCTCACCTCTTCACCCCTCCAGATGGCTCCTCGTCCACTGCACCCCAACGTCTGTGTGCCCAGCCATTTAACCCTAACACCTCTCCCTTACGAGGGGTCTCCCCAACTCCTACTCATCTGGCAGAGCCCTGGCTCCGAGGCCCTCTCCTCTGTCACGCCTTGGTGCCCACCCCACATTAAGGGAAGCCATCCTGTTCCCCCCAACTTTTCCTTAAGGGCAACGTGGTGCCCCAGCCCTTTGGCTCCGAGCCGCGCCTTCCAGGGGCAGGGGCAGGAGGACCTGGGCTGGCGTGGGGCCCCTCCGCCCCCCAGAGCCGGTCACTGCAGGAACGAGGCAGGGAGCTGGAGGCGGGGAACTGCTCCCCCAGACAGGAGGGGCTTCCCCAAGAGCCCCCAGACTCACTCAGGGCCGTGGGCCAGGGTCTCATCAGCCCGGGCCATGAAAGCAGAGGGGGAGCCCCCGGACGGGGCTGAAGCACAGGCGTGGAGGCTGGTCTGCCGTGCAGACCTGAGAAGGGGTTTTTTTTTATATAAGTTTTCTCTTTTTTTTAAATTTGGCCTCTTTTTGATTTTTTATTTATTGATTTTCATCCATCTTTTATTCTTTGGCCTGTGTGGGCCTCCCATGGCAGTGGCCTCTCTCACTGCAGAGCACCGGCTCCGGGCGCATGCGCTGGCTCATCCTTGGACACACCGGTCCAGCTGCTCTGCGGCACGCGAGATCTTCCCGGGCCAGGGATCGAACCGGTGCCCCTTGCACTGCAAGGTGGACTCTTTGCTCACTGGACCACCAGGAAAGCCCCGAGAAGCTTCTAAAGGTCCTTAAGCCCAGTCCTGGGTCCTCAGGACAGGAAGGGGAGAGGGTCCACGGGCTGGGGCAGGCCTTCGAGGGCAGGAGTGGGGCACGGAGGGGTGGCCTTGGGCCTCCTTGGCCCCGAGTTAGAGCCTGGAGTGGGCCGTGACCAGCAGCCTTGGCCTTGATCTCACCCCACCTAGTTCTCCGGGGCCTGGAAGGCCCACACGAGAGCGTACGCTCTGAGTGAGAAAGACGGATTCCTGCCCTGGCCCTGGCCTCCCCTCCACCGGGTCCACCCCATGTCCTTCCTCACCTCTTCACCCCTCCAGATGGCTCCTCGTCCACTGCACCCCAACGTCTGTGTGCCCAGCCATTTAACCCTAACACCTCTCCCTTACGAGGGGTCTCCCCAACTCCTACTCATCTGGCAGAGCCCTGGCTCCGAGGCCCTCTCCTCTGTCACGCCTTGGTGCCCACCCCCACATTAAGGGAAGCCATCCTGTTCCCCCCAACTTTTCCTTAAGGGCAACGTGGTGCCCCAGCCCGTGCGGCAGGACGGTTGTGAGCCCCGGGTAGATTGTAAACCGGATCTGTCCTCAAAGATTCTCAGGCTGGAGAAAGACTAAGTTGGACGCAGACATTCCCAGCCTCCTGTGCTCAGGGCAGGGCCAGAGGAAGTGACAGGGCTTAGGGGGGTCCAGGAGGCGAGTCTGGAAGGCATCCTGGGGCAGGGGTGGGCAGAAGGCGTGAGAACTGGGGCTTTGTGGAATGCCTAGGAGCTCCCCGGTCCAGGAGACAGGGCGGAATGGAGTCGTGCACGACTGGAGGTAGAGCGAGCCCGCGGCTTCGGGGTCAGTTAGGCAGGCCGATGCGGAGGGAAGGGGGTGGGGGGCTGGGGCTCCAGATGGGGGTGAGAGGGAGAACGGTTCCGTTCCCACTTCCTCCGCCCGAGATAAAAGGCCAGTGCTCCTTCTGGTAAACAGGCAGGGCCAGGGTCAGATAAACACACTGGGCCTGTGAGCAGCCTGGGTCCCAGCTCGGCTCTGTAAGGCAGGGGCCGAAAATGCCTTACAGAGGGGGAAACGGAGGCCTGGAGGGCCGGAAGCCTGGGTCCAAGGCCACGAGCGGGTGGCGTCTGAATGCTGGTCTGGGCGCCCCACCTCCCGGGCTGGTGGCTGGAGGTCTCCGGGTCCCTCTGCCCCCGGCCCTGGTCAGGGGCACCCGGAGGCACGGGAGGCATCACAACGGCCTGGGGTGGGGGCCGCAGACGGTGGAGGCGGCGGGCTGAGGACCTGCCTCCCGCGGCCCGGCTTCCGCTGGGAGCCAGAGACCGTCTATTCTTAGCCTCTCACTCGGCCAAGGGCAGGAAGAGGATGAGGTGGGAGCGGTGGGGGCGAGCGAGGGACACGGGTGGACGCCGGGGCGCGGGGCAGCTGGACGCCACGGTCCTCCGGTCTGCCTAACGCATGTCCCTGACGCGCAGCTGTGTCCCGCCCAGCTCGCTGACCCTCGATGGCTCCCCCGTGCCCGAGGGCTGGGCTTGCCTTCAGCCCTGCCTTGGACGCACCTTGTCTCCTGCACGGCAGGCCTCACCCTCCTCCCCCGCCCGGCAGCCCCGTCCGTCCAGTCCCGGCGTGGCCGCCCTCCAGGGCACCTCGAGTCGCTCCTGGGCCCAGACCCAGTGCCTCCCGCCCCGCCGGACCCTGCAGGCGGAGCTCTCCCTCCGGCAGGGGCACCGGCTAGGCTCACGCCCGGTGCGTCAGGGGCATGGCTGCGAGGACTCCTCTGGGGGAAGGTGGGGAAACTGAGGCTGGGAACGGGCGGTTGGAGAAGGCTGGGTTCTGACCCCCACTGCCGCGTTCGGGGCTCATGGGCCTGTGAGCCCGTTGCCCAAAAGCACAGGAACGCTGGCGTGGACGGCTGGCGTGAGGTCCAGTAGTGGTGGCTAAAGGCCCGGCTGCTGCAGCCACGCGGGCCCGCGTGCTGAGACCAGAGGAGAGTCCCGCCCAGCTGGGGACCAGCCCCTGCTCCGGACTCGGCTCTGCCCCAGGGCCCGGCGCACACCTCGTCCGCGGACCAGGCCGGGGTCTGCGGGCAGCGGCTCCCAGAGGCCTCTGGGATGGCTCGGGCAGCAGCGGTCAACGGCTGCGGCTGGGGAGGGTCCCGAGGCGGTGGACGTGGTCTGGCGCTGCCGGAAGGCGTACTCTTCAGCCTGGACCGGGCGGGCTGGGCGGGCCAGGGTATGTGGGGGGCGGGCCCGACCAGATGCGCTCCACTGCCGCGGGGGCATGTGCCGGGCAGGGCCGTGGAAGCCGCGGCGGAAACCGGGACACGCTGAAGCCAGGGCTGGGCACAAGCAGGGGCCCGGAGGACGTGTGGGCCTCCGTGCGGGGGGCGCGGGGCGGGCCCCTCTGCGGAAGGCCGCCCTGGGCTCTGCGGGCTGCAGAGCCCCCAGGCCACGACCACCACAGCGGATCGCGTCCCCGGCGTGCTCAGGGGCCCACCCCCCTTCCCGGGGGTGACGGCGCGGGACGAGGACGGAGGAGTCCCTAGACAACCAGGTGCTCCCTCGGAAACTGTTATCGACTATTTTTAGGGGCTGCGCTTGTTTTCAAAGGATCTCTCCGTCCTTTCGAGCCTCCGGTGGACAGATGCGCCCTGGTTACCGGAGGCCTGAGCAACGCCACGGCTGGGTGTGGGCGTGGGGGCTGGGAACATACTCGCTGCAGCGTTTCTGAAAATCTAACATTATTCTAAAATACAATGTGTATTAAAAAACGTGCAATCTCACAAGTAGACCAATTAAATGAAAATAAACAAGATTTTTCTCCCCCTACCTTAAAAAATCTTTGTAGAGAAACCACCCGAAATGGAGATGCCCCCAGACAGGGTGCCGGGCCAGCTGTCTGATGGCGGCGGCCCTTCAGGCTTCTTCCCACGGGAGGCGGGAAAGCGTCAGGAGCAGCCCGGGCCTGGGGCGGGACTGTCCTCGGCGGGGCCGGGGGAGGAGGGCGCCCCGGGAGGCAGCCTTGCGGGCGCGGGGAGGCCCGGGCCACCCCGGGCACTGGCCGCCGCCCACGCGGCCCCGCCGGACGGATGGCGGCCGGGTCTGACGGTGGCGGCGGCGTCCTCCGCGCCCTCGGGGAGGCGCCCGGGAGCTGGCGCCCCCGCTGCCTCTGGGCCTCGGCTGGGCGCCCGGGCCGGCCGTCACCGCCGGTAGCGGTAGCGCTTGAAGTGGAACCAGAGCTGGAAGATGCCGTTGGCGAACTGGCAGCGGAAGCCGTGGCGGTGCGAGTACTCCCACTCGCGGTTGACGATCTTGAAGGCGATGTCCTCGTAAGGCGGCCCGGCGTGGAAGCGCAGCGTGGCGAAGTCCTTGTTGTCGGCGCAGGCCTCCAGGAAGTACTCGGGCGTGGAGCGCTTGTCGATGAGGTCGGGGTAGAAGATGTTGAACTTGTAGCCCTGCACGATCTTGGGCGGCGGGTTGTCGAAGTCGTAGTGCGTCTGGTTGTACTTGTTCCACTCGAAGCCCGTGTGCACGCGGTTGAAGAAGCGCGGCTTGCGCGGCCGGTACTTGTCCGCCCACAGGTAGGCCTTGCCGGTCAGCGGCATCTCCACGCTGAACTGCGCCTCGTCCTGGCCCATGCCCTCCTTGGCGCGCCGGAAGAAGATGTCCTCCGCGCTCTCGCTGGCGTCGCCTGTGCGGGCGCGGGGCGGCGTCACCGGGAAGCCCGGGCCGGTCACGCTCCCCGCCCCGGGCCCGCCCGCCCCGCGGCCCTCCTCCTTCCCAGCGGGCCCCAGACGCCCCCTGTCCCCTGCCGGGCTGCCGCTCGGCCCGGGGGACAGAGGCCCGCAGGGGGACGCTGCATCGGCCCTTCCCGGGGCGGCTCCTCCTCCGCGCCAGGACGACGGCGCCCAGGGAGGCGCGGGCCCGCGGGCGCTGGCAGGAGCTCAGAGCAGGGCCTGCCCGGAAGGACACACTCGTGCCCCCTGTCCTGGGGACCCGCCAGTCTGCCCGGGCCCCCAGGGGACACCCAGGAGAGCCGCGGCGGAGGAGTCGGAGCCGGAGCCGGCTCAAGGGAAGCCCCGCCCCCTCCCGCGGGAGCCCCGCCCCGCGCACCTGTGACCTGGAGCTGCTGCCGCGACAGCTGCAGGCGCTGCAGGTCCTCGTCGGGCTCCAGCACGTGCGCGTCCAGCGGCAGCTCGTGCGCCGTCAGCAGCCGCGGGCTGTACTTGCCGGCGTCGTAGTCGTCCAGGCTCTGCTGGATCAGGTCCTCCTCCATGAGCACCGCCTCCCCGTCCGGCTCGCCCTCCGCCGGCGCGGCCCCTTCGGTCTCGGGCTCCGCGGGGCCGCCCTCCGAGGGCCCGGGCGGGGTGGGGGCCGGGTCCTCAGGCTCCGGGCTGCGGGAGAGGCCGGGGCTGAGTGCGGCTGGCCACGGGCGAGCTGTGGTCCTGGCGCGCGGGGCCTCGCGGACCTACCTGTGGCCGGGCGACGGCGGCTCCTGCCGGAGGATGGGGAAGAGCGGCTGGCTCTCCACGCCCTGCTCCTGCTTCAGCTTGTACAGCTTCTGCCGCAGCACGTCCTGGTGCCGCTCGCGGAGCCTGGGGGACAGGCCGGCGGTCACCCCCAAGCTCCCGGGGGAAGGACCCCAAGGCTTTCCCATGACCCACCCCCCCCCGCCCCCCGTGCAGCAAGTGGGGAGGCTGAGGGCAGCAAGTGGCCGCGGCACAGGTGGGCGCCGGGAAGGGGCACGTCCCCGCCCTGGCTGGGAGGAGGACCCAGGACAGGTGAGGAAGAGGGAAACAGAAGGAGCTGCCCCGGCCGACAGGAGCTGTCCACACGCTGGAGCCAGGCGAGGGGAGTGCACGCACTGGGAGCACGGGGCTTGCGGACGGGAGGAGGCGGTGGCCTCGAGGGCCTCCCGTGGTGTCCGCTGGCCCGGACACCGCCGACCGGCGAGGCTCCCGGTGGAGGCCGGCAGGCAGGCAGCGGACAGCGCGGAGCCTCGCGCGGGCCCCGCCCCCTCCCGCGGGAGCCCCGCCCCGCGCACCTGTGACCTGGAGCTGCTGCCGCGACAGCTGCAGGCGCTGCAGGTCCTCGTCGGGCTCCAGCACGTGCGCGTCCAGCGGCAGCTCGTGCGCCGTCAGCAGCCGCGGGCTGTACTTGCCGGCGTCGTAGTCGTCCAGGCTCTGCTGGATCAGGTCCTCCTCCATGAGCACCGCCTCCCCGTCCGGCTCGCCCTCCGCCGGCGCGGCCCCTTCGGTCTCGGGCTCCGCGGGGCCGCCCTCCGAGGGCCCGGGCGGGGTGGGGGCCGGGTCCTCAGGCTCCGGGCTGCGGGAGAGGCCGGGGCTGAGTGCGGCTGGCCACGGGCGAGCTGTGGTCCTGGCGCGCGGGGCCTCGCGGACCTACCTGTGGCCGGGCGACGGCGGCTCCTGCCGGAGGATGGGGAAGAGCGGCTGGCTCTCCACGCCCTGCTCCTGCTTCAGCTTGTACAGCTTCTGCCGCAGCACGTCCTGGTGCCGCTCGCGGAGCCTGGGGGACAGGCCGGCGGTCACCCCCAAGCTCCCGGGGGAAGGACCCCAAGGCTTTCCCATGACCCACCCCCCCCCGCCCCCCGTGCAGCAAGTGGGGAGGCTGAGGGCAGCAAGTGGCCGCGGCACAGGTGGGCGCCGGGAAGGGGCACGTCCCCGCCCTGGCTGGGAGGAGGACCCAGGACAGGTGAGGAAGAGGGAAACAGAAGGAGCTGCCCCGGCCGACAGGAGCTGTCCACACGCTGGAGCCAGGCGAGGGGAGTGCACGCACTGGGAGCACGGGGCTTGCGGACGGGAGGAGGCGGTGGCCTCGAGGGCCTCCCGTGGTGTCCGCTGGCCCGGACACCGCCGACCGGCGAGGCTCCCGGTGGAGGCCGGCAGGCAGGCAGCGGACAGCGCGGAGCCTCCGCGCAGGGCCCCGCCCACTCACCGGGCGCGGGCCATGTGGGCACGCAGCTGCTGCAGCAGGCTCTCCCAGTAGCCCATGTCCAGGTTGGGGCCCCCGGCCCGGATCTTGCCCTCGATGCCTTGGAAGATGACCTGCAGCTGGCTGTACGTCTTCCCCTTGAAGACTGACTGCACGTCGGAACTGACCGAGGCATTGACCCCTTCTCGCCGCTCACCTGCAGCAGGGCAGCGGTCGCTCAGCGAGGGCTGGACCTGAGAAGCCCCCGACCGAAAGGCAAAGGCTGGCTGACCCGTCCCTCACTGGCTAGCTTCCTTGTTTGTGGCTCATCAGACAGCGCGCCGGGGCCGCCTGCCCAGCCCCAGGGCCTCTGCACGGGCCACACGAGCTTCCCGCCAGCAGCAAGCTCGTCCCCATGCAGCCGGCTCCTAGATCCCAGCCATGCCCAGTCCTGAGACAACGTGCCGTCCACTGGGACGCCTTCCACAACCAAAGGCCTGCTCTCTTGGCCTGGGGGCTGACTCTCAGCTTCCCGAGGGAGGGACCTCCGGCTGCTGTTTGCTCTGCACGGCGCTGGGCCCACAGGGAGCTCTGTACAGAGCCATTGGGTGACTGTGGGGTGGGCGGCCAGCTCACGTTCCCTGCTCAAAAGCTGGCTTCTCCAACCCTGAGAGTGGAGAAAGGGCCACGGACAGAGTCCACAAGAACCCGAGTCCCTTCAGCTGACCAGCCTGCGCGCCTGCAGCCAGCAGCCGGGCCCTGGCAGCACCGGCCGCGGCCGCAGCCCCGCGGGACCGGGAGCCTGGGTGCGCACACATCACGGGGCCAGAACCGAATCCGGCGACGCCCTGCACCCGCCCAGCAGGGCCGTGTCCTGCACGGACGCCAGGCCTCTGCTGAGACAGCCAGGGCCGCGGTGGAGCCAGGGCGCGGAGCCTCTGTTTGAAGGCAGTCAGTCGTCAGTGGACACCGTCCCAGCGTCCACCCACAGGCCTGGCGGAGGGTGCCGGCCGCACGTCCCCGGGGACAGCATTTGCGGAGGCGGCACCGTGGGGAGGGGGAGGCCCTGTGTGGTGCGGTGGGGGCAACGCATGCCCTCAGAGGTGCTCCCTGAGGCCCATGGGGACCGCGACAGGAGGGGCGCGGGGGTGTCCCGTGTCCAGGGCCCCGCCTTCTCCTGCGCACCCTACTGGACAGTGAGGGCCCCAGCCACGGAGGAGGGGAGAGGGCGGGGAGCCAAACGGGAAAGAGAGCAAGGAAGGGGCGTCCCTGGGGGCTGAGGCGCTGCGTTCCTCTCCAGAGGCGGAGCTGGGCCCTGGCGGGCTACGTCGCCCAGGCAGTGAGGTGCGGCGGGGTGGAGGCGGGGAGCCAAACGGGAAAGAGACAAGGAAACGGAGGAAGGAAACGGAAGGGGCTGCTTCACTGACAAGAGGCAAGGCTGTCGTCCTCAGCGCTGGGAGCAGCGGGGTCCCAGCTCCCTTCCTCTTGGGAATCAGGCCCCAAGAAGACAACCACACTTTTTTTTTTTTAACACGCTCTCTGAGGACACCTGGAGCCACGCGGGCCCGACCACAGCGCACGACAGGCGAAGGGGACAGGGTGACCAATGCGGCGAGGGCAGGGCGTGGGCCAGGTGCCCGGGGAGCCCTGGAAACGGGAGCCAATGTCCCTCACTCTTCCTGCAGGGCTCCCGCTTCGGAAGGAAAACGCTCCAGTCCCAGCCCCAGGGACACGTGGGACGCCAACAGTTTCCTGCCTCTCCCCGGAAGTCACTGCAGGACGCGGGGCCGCAAGCCACAGAAAAAGAGACACGGGGTCCCAGCAAGCGGGGCTGCGCTGCTGGGGAGAGGGCAGGAAGCCCAGGAGGGGCGGCGCGTGGCCCCACGCGGGGGTGTCTGTGAGAAGGGGGAGGGAGGGCCGGGGAGGAAGGGCCCGGGGCGGGGCAGGGGGCCAGACGGGAGCCCCTTGGGAGGGAAGGGGCAGGTGGGGCCCCTGGGGCAGAGTCCGCCCACCTCCCCCCAGTCCCTGAGCAGAGGCCGGAGCTCCGTAAGGGCGGACACTCGAGGACCCCGAGTGCGGCCCTCTGGGAGGTGTCTGCTCATTGCCGCCACGCCTCCCCTGGTCGCGCCCAGGCCAAGGACGGGCAGGCTCTGGGGAGGCTGCCACTGGCCCCCGGGGGCCAAGCCGCTGGCTGGCCTGGGGGCGCCCGAGCCACGCCCCGGGGTCCTCCCGTCCGCTGGCCCTGCAGCACCCCCAGGCAGCACCCTGGCAACAAAGCGGGCGTGCCTGGAGGCTTGCTGTTGTTTTGGGGGGTTCTGACTAAACTGCGAGGCTCCTGGGATGGCAGTTTCCCAACCAGGGGGGGAACCCAGGGCCCCCGGCAGTGGAAGAGCCGGGTCCTACGCGCTGTCGCCCGGACTCCCGGACACATGGCGGAGGACAGAGTCCCTTCCCTTCTCCGGAGTCACTCTCGGGTGCGCCCTGCCAGGAGGGCTGAGAGAAACCAGGCTCCACCGCAAAGACAAAGGACGCTGCTCCTGAAAGGCAGGAAGCAGCCCCGGCGCGCCGTCGGAGGAGGGACCCGCACCGACAGGCCCCGGGCGTCCAGGCCCGCCGTCCTCGGCCGCCGTGGTGGCAGCGAGAGAGGGCACCGGGCGCGGGGCGACTCGGCTCCAGCCCCGAGCGGGGAGGTGCCGCGGCTGGCGGTCTCGGGTGGGAGGCGCACGGCCGCCAGGGCGGCTGCAGCCGTTAGGGTGGGGGCTCTCCCAGAGCCAAGCCTGCCTCCCCGCGGCGGCCACGGCCCCGTCAGGAGACACCGGCGGCGGCCTGACCGGGGCTCCCGGCACCGAGGGGCGGGCAGGGAGACAGCCACACGCACAGCGCCCAGGATGGCCCGCAGAGAACGGCCCAGCTCAGAGGCCAGCAGCGCTCTGGGGGCCCGGCCCCAGCGCTCGTCTCCCGTGATCACGTGCACGCAGCCACTCCGAGAAACGCTGACCGAGACAGAGCACGGACCCCCGACAGTCCAGCGGGAAGACCTGGAGCTTCCACTGCAGGGGCACAGGCTCAGTCCCTGGTCAGGGAACTGAGACCCCACGAGCCACAAAGCCGGGCCCAAAAACCCAGGAAACAAAGGCCCTCCACACCACAAAGGTTCCTGCCAGCGGCGCCTGCGCCTGCTCCCCTCGGCAGGCCGAGCCTCCAGGTAACACTCGCCTCCCAAACACGAGCCCCGCCGGCAGGGCCCCCCGGAGCCAAGTGCCTTGCCGCCGTCTCAGAGGCCGGGCGGGCGGCGGGGACCCCAGAGCGGCGGCGGAGGCGGCGGAGAAGCGGGCTCTCCTGTGGGCCCGCGTCCACAGCCCAGGCGCGCCCCAGGGCCCGGCCCGTTACCTGGCCCCTGGCCCGAGGCCTCCAGCTTGCGCAGCTTGGCGATCTCGTCCTCCGTGATGATGGTCATGTCCCGCCAGAAGTCGGCGTTCTTGCCCTGCTCGAGCTCCATGTACACCTGCAGGCGGAGGCGCGAGGGCCGGTGAGGGCGCGCGGGGCATGGCGGGGCGGGCGGGCGGGCGGGCGGCCGCGCAGGGCGCACCTGGATGTCCTCCAGCAGGTCCTCCATGTCGGCCACCGTGAGGCCGGTGAGGAAGGTGTATGGCTCGTGCATCTCCACGGCCAGATCGTCGTCCTCGGCGCTGATGTACTTGGCCAGCAGGTCGATGGGCTTGGCCCGCCCGTCCCGGATGCGGATCTTGGACCTGCCAGGGCGTGGAGGGCAGTGTCAGAGCCGGGGGTCCATCCTCCCTCCGTCGCAGGTTGGGAGCCAGGAGAGGAGTCCGGCCCACTGTGGGTGGAGATCAGGGAAGGCTTCTTGGAAGAGGAGGCATTAGGCTGAGAAGCAAGACAGTCGGAAGGCACAGACCCTGAGTGGGGCTGAGACAGGAGCGAGGTGGGCTCTTCAGAGCAGTGGGTGGGTGGGTCAGAGGGGCTAGAGGGAAAACTCCCGGCACCGAGGGGCGGGCAGGGAGACAGCCACACGCACAGCGCCCAGGATGGCCCGCAGAGAACGGCCCAGCTCAGAGGCCAGCAGCGCTCTGGGGGCCCGGCCCCAGCGCTCGTCTCCCGTGATCACGTGCACGCAGCCACTCCGAGAAACGCTGACCGAGACAGAGCACGGACCCCCGACAGTCCAGCGGGAAGACCTGGAGCTTCCACTGCAGGGGCACAGGCTCAGTCCCTGGTCAGGGAACTGAGACCCCACGAGCCACAAAGCCGGGCCCAAAAACCCAGGAAACAAAGGCCCTCCACACCACAAAGGTTCCTGCCAGCGGCGCCTGCGCCTGCTCCCCTCGGCAGGCCGAGCCTCCAGGTAACACTCGCCTCCCAAACACGAGCCCCGCCGGCAGGGCCCCCCGGAGCCAAGTGCCTTGCCGCCGTCTCAGAGGCCGGGCGGGCGGCGGGGACCCCAGAGCGGCGGCGGAGGCGGCGGAGAAGCGGGCTCTCCTGTGGGCCCGCGTCCACAGCCCAGGCGCGCCCCAGGGCCCGGCCCGTTACCTGGCCCCTGGCCCGAGGCCTCCAGCTTGCGCAGCTTGGCGATCTCGTCCTCCGTGATGATGGTCATGTCCCGCCAGAAGTCGGCGTTCTTGCCCTGCTCGAGCTCCATGTACACCTGCAGGCGGAGGCGCGAGGGCCGGTGAGGGCGCGCGGGGCATGGCGGGGCGGGGCGGGGCGGGGCCGCGCAGGGCGCACCTGGATGTCCTCCAGCAGGTCCTCCATGTCGGCCACCGTGAGGCCGGTGAGGAAGGTGTATGGCTCGTGCATCTCCACGGCCAGATCGTCGTCCTCGGCGCTGATGTACTTGGCCAGCAGGTCGATGGGCTTGGCCCGCCCGTCCCGGATGCGGATCTTGGACCTGCCAGGGCGTGGAGGGCAGTGTCAGAGCCGGGGGTCCATCCTCCCTCCGTCGCAGGTTGGGAGCCAGGAGAGGAGTCCGGCCCACTGTGGGTGGAGATCAGGGAAGGCTTCTTGGAAGAGGAGGCATTAGGCTGAGAAGCAAGACAGTCGGAAGGCACAGACCCTGAGTGGGGCTGAGACAGGAGCGAGGTGGGCTCTTCAGAGCAGTGGGTGGGTGGGTCAGAGGGGCTGAGAGAATGGCGCAAGGAAAGATCTGGAGACTCAGTGCTGGGCGTGGGGACCCTCAGGTCGGGGCCAGGAGGAGGGGCGAGGCGGTGGGAGGGGCCTAGGTGGTGGGAGGGACCGGGCGGTGGGAGGAGCCTAGGTGGTGGGAGGGGCCGGGCGGTGGGAGGGGCCTAGGTGGTGGGAGGGGCCGGGCGGGGGCTCACCGCAGCTTGGCCTGCTGGAGGTGGAAGTTGTCCTCCTGCTCCTCCCAGGTCTTAAAGTGCTCCGCCTCCTTCTCGCGCTGCAGCATCTCCAGCTCCTGCTCCCGCATGGCCTTCTCCCGCTCCCGCTCCAGCCGCAGCTGCTTCACCTGGGGGCGCACAGGGAGCAGCAGGGCAGACGATGGGGTCTTGCGGGGTCTGCCCTCCTCCTCTGACTGTGGGGTTCGGGGGTGGAGGGGCCTGTGCCTGGGGCCCGGCCCCCGCAGGCTGGCCCTGGACACAGGAGTGGGTCCAGTACTGCCTGAAGCTCTGGACAGACCCTGAGGCCGGAGGGCCCTCTTTCTGCTGGAGACGCGGCCGCCTTCAGCAGCCAGGGCTGCTCTGACAACCCCCCGCCCCTGCAAGAGCACCTCAGAATCCGTCCTGGAGGCCAGCAGAGCAGGGGTGGAGTCACGGCCCGAGCCCCCCGACCCCGCCGTGTCTGGCGCCAGCCTCCCCTGAACTGGCCACGAAAGCCAAGCAGGTCCCCACGGACACAAGCCGAGGGAGCCAGCCGGGAGCCCTCCGGAGGGCCGCCGGGGCGCCCAGGGTCCCACCTTCTGCAGCTCCAGCCGGTTGTCCTCCTGGATCCTCTTGTTCCGCTCCTTCAGCTCCTTCTCCTCCAGGTGGCTGATCCCCTTCTTCTCCAGCGCCTGGAAGGGCCAGCCACACGCCCGCTGGGGGAGACGCCGCCGCCCGCGGCCCTCCCCGGCCCGCCCAGCACTGCCTTCCACGCTTCCCAGCTGTTCCAGGGGTGCCGAGGAGGAGCGAGGGGCCGGGGGAGCAGCGCCCCGCCCCCGCCCCCGCCCGGGGTCCGTCCGCCCCAGCATCGCGGAGCGCCGCCCCTGGGATCCCGCCCGCCCGCGGAGAGGCCGAGGCCCTGCTCTCCGCCCCGCCTGAGGCCAGGCCGGTTCCGCAGAGGAACAGCTGGAGGAGGCGGCGGGCGCGGGGCCGGCGCCGCCTCCCGGGAAAGACGCTGGAGCCGGCGGCAGGCAGCACGGCCGGCGCGGGGCGCACCTTGTTCCAGATGAAGGTGCCCAGCAGGTTGTTGTCGCCGAAGGGGTTGTCGGTGTTGGTGTAGCCCATGTACTCCTCGCCCCAGCCCATCTTCTCGCGCTTCTTCCGCTCCTTGGCCTCCTTCTTGGCCAGCCGCCGCGCCCGCTTCTCCTCGGGCGTCTCGAAGGCCTTCATCAGCTCCTCCTGCTGCTTCCGCTCCTCCCGCAGCCGCAGCCGCTCCTGCAGGCGCTGCCGCTGCCTCAGGGCCGCCGCCGCCTCCGCCGCCTCCCGGGGGCTCTGCGAACCGTCCCGGGACGCCGAGCTGGACGCGGAGGAGCCCCGGGACCAGGAGCGCGGCCGCCGCCGCCGCCGGCGAGCCCCTCGGCCCCGCCGCTGCCGCTCATCGCCCGAGGCGGACGGCGAGGAGCGGCTCCGGGAGCGCCGCGGCGCGGGAGCGGGGCTCCGGCTCTGCCTGCCTCGCCGCGGCCTGTCCTCATCCGAACCGGACCTGCGGAGGGAAGCGGCAAAGCTCTGCTGGCCGCCTGCGGGGGGCCAGGGCGGCGACCCAAACAGTGATGGCCCCTGCCTGCATGGGGCTCACAGCAGCAGGCGCGACACTGGATGGGACATGAGCCCCCAGGTCAGTGACAGCACACAGCGCATGGAGAGGTCAGGGAGGAGCCCGCTGAGCAGGCGACCCTGGAGGACGCGGAGGGAGCGGGGGACCTGGAGGGAGGGGTCCCGGCCGGGTCTGGCGGGAGCAGAGGCCCGGGGCAGGCACCACCAGGCCCAGGCCCGCGGCGGCTGGGAGGCCCGGAGCCTGAAGCGGAGGCAGCGGGGCCGGGGCGGGGCCGGCGGTGAGGGAGCTGCAAGTTCTGCCCAAGGTGGCCGGGGGCGGCCCGGGGGTCGCCCCCCCCAGTGGCTCAGAGGGAGGAAAGCCCGCCTGCCGCGCAGGAGACCAGGTCCGGCCTCCGAGTCAGGAGGGCCTCCTGGAGGAGGAACCGGCAGCCCACTCCGGCATTCTCGCCTGGGAAGCCGCACGGACAGAGGAGCCTGTCCGGCTACAGCCCACGGGGGTCACAAGACCGACAGAGGAGCCTGTCCAGCTACAGCCCACGGGGGTCACAAAGAGTCGGACGCAACTTAGCGACTAAACTCTACCAGGGTGCCCAGGGAGGGCTTACAGGAGAAGGCGGTGTTTTAAGTAGGTCTCTGGACAGGCTGGAATGAGACTGGCGGGCAGACGGAGCCTTGGCAGGCACGTGAGCATGCCTGGGGAAGCACGAATCCTGGGGACAGATTCTTTAATACTGGGGACCGTTAAGCAACTAAATCTGCCTTTATTTTCTCCAGGGCTCTAGTCATTGAGCTCACGTGAAAAAGTCTACACCGTGAATGCCAATTACGTCACAGTACTTAAACGGAAACTACAAATCTGCTCAAACCTTCATGAATGACATCGACTCACATGGCGTGCCTAGAGTGGCCGGTTCTTGTGGATTACTAAAAAAGCCTCAGAAGCCAGTAGAGGACGATCACAGGGTCCACTGCAAAAGCGTCGACCATAAACTTTCAACCCGGGTCGCCGAGCTTTTCTGGAGAAGGGGCTCGACGGTCGCCGGCTCGGCCGGTCATCTCGGCCGCCCCAGAGCAAAAGCAGCCCGCGGAGGTCGCGGGGGTACAGGGACCCCGGAGCCGGGGCGGGCGTGGGCCAGGGGCTGCCGGCGACAGGCTGAGCCCGCGGGAGGGCCAGGCTCGGGGAGCTGCAAGTTCTGCCCAAGGTGGCCGGGGGCGGCCCGGGGGTCGCCCCCCCCAGTGGCTCAGAGGGAGGAAAGCCCGCCTGCCGCGCAGGAGACCAGGTCCGGCCTCCGAGTCAGGAGGGCCTCCTGGAGGAGGAACCGGCAGCCCACTCCGGCATTCTCGCCTGGGAAGCCGCACGGACAGAGGAGCCTGTCCGGCTACAGCCCACGGGGGTCACAAGACCGACAGAGGAGCCTGTCCAGCTACAGCCCACGGGGGTCACAAAGAGTCGGACGCAACTTAGCGACTAAACTCTACCAGGGTGCCCAGGGAGGGCTTACAGGAGAAGGCGGTGTTTTAAGTAGGTCTCTGGACAGGCTGGAATGAGACTGGCGGGCAGACGGAGCCTTGGCAGGCACGTGAGCATGCCTGGGGAAGCACGAATCCTGGGGACAGATTCTTTAATACTGGGGACCGTTAAGCAACTAAATCTGCCTTTATTTTCTCCAGGGCTCTAGTCATTGAGCTCACGTGAAAAAGTCTACACCGTGAATGCCAATTACGTCACAGTACTTAAACGGAAACTACAAATCTGCTCAAACCTTCATGAATGACATCGACTCACATGGCGTGCCTAGAGTGGCCGGTTCTTGTGGATTACTAAAAAAGCCTCAGAAGCCAGTAGAGGACGATCACAGGGTCCACTGCAAAAGCGTCGACCATAAACTTTCAACCCGGGTCGCCGAGCTTTTCTGGAGAAGGGGCTCGACGGTCGCCGGCTCGGCCGGTCATCTCGGCCGCCCCAGAGCAAAAGCAGCCCGCGGAGGTCGCGGGGGTACAGGGACCCCGGAGCCGGGGCGGGCGTGGGCCAGGGGCTGCCGGCGACAGGCTGAGCCCGCGGGAGGGCCAGGCTCGGGGAGCCGCTGCCCGTTAGGACGCTGCCCGGGGAGCCGGGGCCGATTCAAGCCCGGTCGGACCGGTGCCCCACCTCCCGGAGGAGAGGGCTGCGGGGAGAGGCGAGGGTGAGCGCCAGGACCGAGGACCCGCCCGAGCCCCGGCGCCCGTCCCCAGCGGTTCTCCCTCCCCCGCCTCCACGAGCAGGCGCCGCCCCCGCCCCTGCCCACGGCCTCGCGTCCCCGCGATCGCCTGGACAACGGTGCCCGCGTCCTTCCTCCCGCCGTCCCGCGCCGTCCCTTCCCCACGCGGAACAGCGGGAGTCCCGAAAGGGGACCCAGAGCGAGCACTCCGGCTCGAAACCCTCCCCAGCCGGCCCTCCCGCTGAAACAGCCCGAAGGCGCCTCCGGGCGGCGGGGCTGGCTCCCGCTTCCCCGCCGGCCTCCTCGACCCCCGGCCCCTCGCTCCCGGGGCCTCCCGCAGGCTTTCCGCGGCCGGGTTACTGCCGGCGCCCCCCTTTGCAGGAAGCCCTCCCTGATTCCCTCGGGGGGGAGGCTGGAGCCGGACCCCCGGCGCGGCGCCAACCTGCGCTCCCGGCTCCTGCGCCTCCGCCGGCGCCGCCCCTCGTCGTCGCGGCGACGCCGATCTCGCCGTCCATGGCTCCCGCTGCGACTCCGGCTCCGACTCCCGCTCCGGCTCCGTTGCCTTCGGCCCCTGCGACCGTCGGACCGCGAGCGCGAGCGGGTGTCTCGACCCATCGGCGCGGACGGCGGCGCCGGCGCTGACGCGCACATCCTGGGCCTGCGCCGGGGGCCTTCCTCGCGGGCGGCGCGCCCTCGGCTGCCCCGGCCCCGCCTGCGCAGGGAGACGGGGCCCTATCCCGCCACCTCGGCCCGCGGGGGCCCCCAGCCCCTTTCCCCTCTCCGCCGACCTCAGTGTGGCCTGCGTGATGGACTCCTGCCGGGCCGGGGCCGCCCGGATCTGGGATTCGCTCTTCCGGCAGTACTCGGGGCAGGCCGGAGGGGTCCTCGCGCCTGAGTGAGTCACAGGCTGTGGGCGGGGCAAGGGCTCACTAGGAACCGCGAGGGGGCGGGGCCTGGGAGGCGGGGCCAGGAGCCCGGCCCGGAGAGGAAGAGGACCCGGCGTGGGCGGGATCAAGGGGCGGGGCCTGGGGCGGGGCCGAGGCCGGCGTGCCCTGGGAGCGGCGTCTCGCGGTCTTCAGGCGGGGAAGCCTCCGGACGGTCGGTTTGAGTCCGCACTGCTCAAGGAGGCGAGGGGTGGGCGCGCGCGCACCCCCCGCCCCACACCGACTCATTCACTCTTCCCTGGCATGGTAACACACACGCTCTCTTTCCTGGCAGCAGTGGTGAAGAATCCGTCTGACAGTGCAGGAGACACGGGTTTGATCCCTGATCCGGGAAGATCCCACCTGCTGCGGAGCCACGAAGCCCGTGAGCCACAGCGATGGAGCCTGTGCTCTAGAGCCTCGGAGCCGCAACGACTGAGCCCGTGAGCCCTAGAGCCCGAGTTCCACAACAAGATAAGTCACCGCAACAACAAACCTGCTCGCCTCCACTAGAGAGGAGCCCGCACTCCCTGCAACTAGAGAAGAGCCTGTGGCAGCAGTGAGAACCCAAGAGAGCCAAGAATAAATAGATAAAATTAAAGCAAACCACACACACACCTGCATAACCTCCTAAGTTCCTCATTAACTCATTTTATGGACAGGAAATTGAGGCTCAAGAGAGGCAGAGTCACTTCAAAACCTCGGCCCCAGAGAGAGGCCGCAGGAGGGAGGTGTGGGGGAGCCGGTGAACAGGGACTGGAACTTGGTGGCCCATCTGGCTTTGTCCCGTGGGAGCTGGCAAACTGGGGGAGGGCTCTGAGGAGGCACGGATGTAAGGGGTCTCTAGGTGGAGTCCCTGCAGGCCCGTCAGGCAGGGGCAGGACCACAAGGGAGCAAGAGTGGAAGTCTGGAAATCTGGAGGGCTCCAAAGCCCTGCTCTGAGCTCCCTGAGCCCCGCCTCAGAGGGTGGCAATTAATTCTTTAAGCCAGCTCTTTAAGTGTGTGTAACACACCTTCTAGGAAAGGCTAGTTGGATGCTAGCTTTGCATGTCCTGCTGGGTGCCGCGGCACAGGCCGGGGCATGGCGCCGAGGAGCCCCTTGGTAACTGCCCGTCTTGGGCTGTGGGTTGTCCTGGTGACAGGACAGCCCACAGCGTGCTCTTCCCCACGCAGACGCGTCCTCGAGCGTGTCTCAGCGCGCCTCCCTAAGGTGAGCACGTTCAAGTACCCACCAGCTGTGCTGTCTGCGTCTGAGACCAAAACCGCATCGCCAACGGCTGGCTAACAGACAGGGTCTTGTTTTCAACGTGGCATTTCTCAAATTGGGAGGCAGGGAGAAAGCTTCCTTAAAAGGGGTCCGTCTGTTAAAAAAAGGGGGGGATCTGTCCATCCATGACTCGGTTTGACTCTGGTGGAACAGCTACAAATCCTGGGGAGTGTTTGTTCCTTCCAGCTGGCTGCAGTGAGATCAGCTTTTAATCTTTACAGCCGGGCGGTGTGGGACATCTTAGTTCCCTGACCAGGATCGAAGCTGCCTGCCCCGCAGTGGAAGCGTGGAGCCTTCACGACGGCCAGCGGAGTCGCCCGCGGCCAGCTCTCACGGTGCTCCGAGCCTGGCTGGAGCCCAGCGCTCCTGAGGCATTCGCGTCTGCGGCGGATCTGGTCACGGCTCTCACGAAGGGCTCGTGCTCTCCTTCAAAGTCAGGCTGTCGACTCCCCCCGAGACTGCCAGAGACAGGGGGCAGCGGATGCTTATTACCGATTTATTAGAGCTCTCTTCAACGTAAAAAGGGGGGGTGGGGCCGGGGGAGGATCTGGGGAGCCGGTGAACAGGGACTGGAACTTGGTGGCCCATCTGGCTTTGTCCGTGGGAGCTGGCAAACTGGGGGAGGGCTCTGAGGAGGCACGGATGTAAGGGGTCTCTAGGTGGAGTCCCTGCAGGCCCGTCAGGCAGGGGCAGGACCACAAGGGAGCAAGAGTGGAAGTCTGGAAATCTGGAGGGCTCCAAAGCCCTGCTCTGAGCTCCCTGAGCCCCGCCTCAGAGGGTGGCAATTAATTCTTTAAGCCAGCTCTTTAAGTGTGTGTAACACACCTTCTAGGAAAGGCTAGTTGGATGCTAGCTTTGCATGTCCTGCTGGGTGCCGCTGCACAGGCCGGGGCATGGCGCCGAGGAGCCCCTTGGTAACTGCCCGTCTTGGGCTGTGGGTTGTCCTGGTGACAGGACAGCCCACAGCGTGCTCTTCCCCACGCAGACGCGTCCTCGAGCGTGTCTCAGCGCGCCTCCCTAAGGTGAGCACGTTCAAGTACCCACCAGCTGTGCTGTCTGCGTCTGAGACCAAAACCGCATCGCCAACGGCTGGCTAACAGACAGGGTCTTGTTTTCAACGTGGCATTTCTCAAATTGGGAGGCAGGGAGAAAGCTTCCTTAAAAGGGGTCCGTCTGTTAAAAAAAGGGGGGGATCTGTCCATCCATGACTCGGTTTGACTCTGGCGGAACAGCTACAAATCCTGGGGAGTGTTTGTTCCTTCCAGCTGGCTGCAGTGAGATCAGCTTTTAATCTTTACAGCCGGGCGGTGTGGGACATCTTAGTTCCCTGACCAGGATCGAAGCTGCCTGCCCCGCAGTGGAAGCGTGGAGCCTTCACGACGGCCAGCGGAGTCGCCCGCGGCCAGCTCTCACGGTGCTCCGAGCCTGGCTGGAGCCCAGCGCTCCTGAGGCATTCGCGTCTGCGGCGGATCTGGTCACGGCTCTCACGAAGGGCTCGTGCTCTCCTTCAAAGTCAGGCTGTCGACTCCCCCCGAGACTGCCAGAGACAGGGGGCAGCGGATGCTTATTACCGATTTATTAGAGCTCTCTTCAACGTAAAAAGGGGGGGTGGGGCCGGGGGAGGATCTGGGGCTGCATACGAGTGTTAGGGGCCAGCGGCGGCCGCGGCCACAGAGGCGCCCTGGGCTCCAGGTCTGAGCGGGCCGGCGGCCTGTGTGCCGAGGCGGCTGAGCCCAGATTGTCACACGCCAGACCACGGGCCCCGGTGAGAGTAAGACACACAAGGTTTGCAGTTCCATTGTGTTTGGAGATCAGGTGGGCCGGCCATAGAAATGGGGCTGGGGTAGGGAGCCGCGACGCAGCTGACCCGCCCGAGGGCGCCCGCCTCCGCAGCGGGCCGAGGGGACAGCGCTGTGGCGGGGAACCCCACGGGGATGGGAGTATTGCACTGAGCCAGGAGGCAGAGGGAGGGGCGCGAGGAGGCCGAGGTCGGCGGGGGACACGCGGAGGCGCCACCTTGTCCGTCTCAGGACATGCCTCCCCCACGTACAGCCGGTGCCGCGGACAGTGCCCACGTGCTTGGTGACAGGAGCCGGCAGGGACGAGCTGGGACGGAACTTGGGAGTCGCCACCAAGGAGTGGGCAGAGTGCTATCCTGGGGACAGGGTGACAGCTGGGTGGGTCCAGACCCTTCCTGCCGGGGGTCTGGGAGGCCACGAGCTCGCTGCACGTTATAAATAAGGTCCCGCCTTCCCACCCACCCTGCCCCCGACCGCACGCCGCTCGGCCGCCCAGTCCAGGACCCCCGTGTCCATGTGACAGTTCTCTGAAGAGGTGACAAAAAATGCAACCAACACAAAGAGGGGGTCACGACGCAGCACAGGGATGGAAACATCACGAGGGCCGAGAGGCCTGCTTGCGTCCCCAGGTCGGCATCCGGGTTCACACAGGAAAGCCCGAGGACCCCGCTCCCCAGCATCGGGGGGCCGAGGGCGCCGGGACGTGGGCCTGCTCTGCTCGTCCCCGTGGGACGCGCCGTGTCTCTGCACCTGGCCTTGGGGGCCTGCTCCAGCGTCGGCACTGGGGCGACGCAGCAGTGGCTGGCTGTCACCTCCGGACCTCTGCCCACGTGGGCACGGTGAGTGGGCACCCAGTGAAGCCAGGTGAGGCTGCTCCGGGCTCGGCACAGCCTCTGCGGGCAGGACCCCCGCAGGCGTGTTCTGACGGTCCCCTTCCTCAAGCCTCGTGCTGGGGGGTCCTCCGGGGCCCAGCGAGGGGAGAGCCCCCGGGGCGCAGCCCAGGGAGGGGCGCGACCGCCAACAGGCTCCGTCCAGGGGCACGAAGCGGGCTGTGCCAGGGGGTCGACGCGGGGCCCTCGGAGGCAAAGATGGCCGAGCACACAGCTTGCAACGGACTGGACGCCAGACGCCCGGCCGGGCGGGTCCTCCGCTGTCTCAGGCTCCACAGGGGGGAGGGATGGGAATCCTCCACGAAGCGCAACGTCCACTCCACGCGCTCGCTGCTCCTCCCACGCAGGGCCTGGAGTGTCAGCCGTCCCTGACGCGGCCCCTCGGGAGGCAGGTGGGAGGGACCCTGCCCAGCCGTCCACTCTCGCCAGCACCTGGACACGGCAGGGCCTCTGGGCCCAGCAGTGGTTGTCTTGGCTGAAGATGGAACTGTCCAAAAAAACACTGTTTTCACCAAGAACTTCTCTTGTCCTTTGGCCACACAGGCACCTCCGTCACTTGAGAGAGAGGGGACACCTGCCCCGGTCCTCTCCCTGGCGGCGTCTGGTCCCCTGGGCCGGGGTCCTGCCTGTGAGGGCTCTGCTCCACGACACAGACCTCGGCAAGTCCCGGGCCGCGGCTCCCGGCCGCCTCCCGCCGGGCCGGCCTGTCTTCTGGAGGAGGGAGAGGCCTGCAGCACTGAGCTCTGCTGAGGACGGAACCGCACGGAGGTCCTCACGCCTGATTCCTGCTCGCGGGCCCGGCGGGGGCGGCGGGGGCGACAGAGGCGGCGGGGCCGCAGGTGGAGAGCGTCCTTGGCCACCCGCAGGGCTGTGTCCAGCTCTCGGCCCAAGAGCCTGGGCCAAGGGTGCTTGGCGGGTGCCGTGGGCAGCCTCCCAAGGGCCCTGGGGGCACGGCAGGGCCTCCGTCCTCGGGGCCGGTCCACCCCGGCCTGGACGCGGCGGGAGGTCCGCTGGGGCGCAGGTCCCTCAGCAAAACACATGCAAGCACAGCAACGAACCAAAGTGCAGTGAAATGGAGTTGCTTTGTTTCCTCTCTGGGTTTTTTTTTTTTTTTTGTCTTTTTCTAAAAAAAACACACCCTGTGTGTTCTGCCGTATCTGTGCAAAGAATAAGGATCCAAAATAAATACGTGATCGGACACGCAGGGGGGTTCACAGTATCAGGCGCAGGGAGCAGTCGGGGAGCCGGGGCGGGCAGGCCGTCCAGACCAGGGTCGCTCGGCAGCCCGCGGCGGTGTCGTCGGGGGAGGGCGAGGGTGAGGGCTGGCGGCCAGGCGGGCGTCTCCCGATCTCTCGGCTGGGCGGTCGGGCAGCGCCTCCAGGAAGAGCCCGGGGCAGCGGTGGGCACGCGGCTCCGGGCCGGGGACGGCACAGGAATTACTGCGGAGGCAAGGCGGGGGTGAGCGCGCGCCGGGCGGGGGCCGGCCCACCCGTGGGGCCTCCCCAGGCCAGGCCCGGCCCCGAGGCCGAGGCCGCGCGCCAAGGCCCCCGGAGCCGTGAGGGCCGGACACGCCAGGAGGCCAAGCGCCACTGAGTGGGCCGCCCCTCCCGCCGGGGCCTCGGCGCCCCGACCGTCCCAGGGGAGTCTGCGAGCCGGCCCGCGGGCCTTCCTCGGCGAGGCCGCGGGCGCACTTACTGTGGGGCTCTCGCCGTCGGAGGCGGGCGGGGCCTGCGCGCTATAGTGGAGCGGGGAGTACACCCAGCTCCTCTCGTCGGTGGGCTGCGGGCGGGCGGGCACACGTGCGGGGGCGGAAGAGCAGGGTGCACGGAGGCGCGAGCGACAGCGAGGAAGGAAGGAAGAGACAGAAATAAAAGAGGGGGACCCCCAACGCGGGACCGCGGGCGGCTCCGCCCCGCTGCCCCTCTCACGGTCCTGGTCCTGCCCCAACCGGGCAGCCCTCGCCCGGGGCGGGCCCGGGGCGGAGTGGCCCAGCGCAGCGGGGCGGGATGGATGGACGGGCGGCATGGACAGCGGCGAGGAAGCGGTGGGCGGCGCGCGGGGCGGGACAGAGCCGGCACAGCAGGAGGGGCGGGGGCTCGGTTTGCTCTGCTCCCCCCGGCCCAGCCCCTCAGGCACCCTGACCCCGGCCCAGCCCAGCACCGCCCCAGCCCTGCCTGCCAGGGGGCCGCCCGCTGGAGCGTGGCCCTGGGGACCCTCTGAGGGGGTCCTGGCAGGGACACAGGGTGCAGCCCGTGATTTCTGCCCTGGGAAGCCCGTCGGCCTAGCACACAGGCCTGCGGCGGGACCGAGGCAGGCGCTACCCAGAGAGCGGGCGGGACAGGGACGCCTTCCTGGGCAGCGGCGCAGTGGAGCCCGAGTCCAGCCTGGGCACAGGCAGAGCGGGGGCCGGCCGCCGAGGGGCCCTGGCCCTCTTGGGGCAGGCCAGTCTGGTTCCCACAGGGGCCGACGGGACGCACACGGCCCCCCAGTCTGCGCCCTGGCCCGGAGCTGTGCCCTCAGGCTCCCTTGGGGCTCCCCAGCCTGCTCTCCTCCTTGCCCACGCTCCACGCCAGCCTTCAGCACCCTGCAGCCGGGCACCGCGCCCTGGCTGGAGCCCACACCTGCCCTGGCCACGTCCCCCTGGGTGTCCTACGGCCCCTAACCCCACCACGGAGCCCCAGAGCCAGCCCTCCTCAGCGCAGCCGGGACGACAGTCAGCCAGCAGCCCTGCTCTCCTGCCCCTGGGGACCTGCCTGCTCCCGGCCCCGCCCGGCCTCGGCCTGGCCAGCGCTCCACCGACCCTCCGCACGGCTCACGGGCCTCGCAGGCACCCGCGTGGACCCGGGAGGCCCAAGACGGCGGTGTCCACCCGCGGACGGGTCCGCACAGAGGCACCCCGGACGGCAGGACGAGATCCCCGTGCAGGCCTCGCTCGTGCCCCCGGGGGCTCACGGAGCCGTGAACCCCGCGTCTGCCGCAGGCCCTGGGGGCGGGCTGGCTGGGGCCACAGCAGGGGCTGGCCCTAGGGCGGCGGCTCAGTGGGGCTCAGAGTAGGGGTGACCCAGGGTCCCCAGGAACCTGTGGGGCGCTGGCCTTGGGTGACCCGCGGAGGCTGGGTCCAGGGCACGCCTGCCGGCACAGCAGGCCTGGGGGCCGCCCTCCGCCCTCCCCCTCTGCCTCCCACACGCTGCCCTCTCCAGGCGGCCTCTGCCCCTGGTGCCCTCCCCACGGCCCCTGGGGCGGCGTGTCCCCAGCTCTGGACCGAGCGTGGGGCGGGGCAGCACTCCACGGGCTCCCACGGCAGAGCCCGACCCCCGACACCAGCGATGCTCGGGCAGCAATGTGGGCCGGGGCGGGGTGCCCACGGGGCCTCCCCTTGAGGACCCACCACCGTCTTGCTCTAGACCTCCGCCCTGCCCTGCCCGCGGAGCGCTGGGGGCCCCGGGGGGCGCGCTGGCCTCTCTGGGCCCCGCTCACTGCTCACGAGGACCAGACGGAGCACTGACGATGCCAACGCACACCACGGCCTCACGGTGCCCCAGGTATGGCAGGCGGGCAAGCGCTTATTAGACACACGGGCGCCTGACGGCTGGGAGCTAGCTTCTGTCTACACTGTGCGCTCGTGGGCGCCCTGGGGAGGCGGGCTTCTCCCGGTGACGCGCCCCAGCTGTGCCCTCAGGCTCCCTTGGGGCTCCCCAGCCTGCTCTCCTCCTTGCCCACGCTCCACGCCAGCCTTCAGCACCCTGCAGCCGGGCACCGCGCCCTGGCTGGAGCCCACACCTGCCCTGGCCACGTCCCCCTGGGTGTCCTACGGCCCCTAACCCCACCACGGAGCCCCAGAGCCAGCCCTCCTCAGCGCAGCCGGGACGACGGTCAGCCAGCAGCCCTGCTCTCCTGCCCCTGGGGACCTGCCTGCTCCTGGCCCCGCCTGGCCCCAGCCTGGCCAGCGCTCCACCGACCCTCCGCACGGCTCACGGGCCTCGCAGGCACCCGCGTGGACCCGGGAGGCCCAAGACGGCGGTGTCCACCCGCGGACGGGTCCGCACAGAGGCACCCCGGGCGGCAGGACGAGATCCCCGTGCAGGCCTCGCTCGTGCCCCCGGGGGCTCACGGAGCCGTGAACCCCGCGTCTGCCGCAGGCCCTGGGGGCGGGCTGGCTGGGGCCACAGCAGGGGCTGGCCCTAGGGCGGCGGCTCAGTGGGGCTCAGAGTAGGGGTGACCCAGGGTCCCCAGGAACCTGTGGGGCGCTGGCCTTGGGTGACCCGCGGAGGCTGGGTCCAGAGCACGCCTGCCGGCACAGCAGGCCTGGGGGCCGCCCTCCGCCCTCCCCCTCTGCCTCCCACACGCTGCCCTCTCCAGGCGGCCTCTGCCCCTGGTGCCCTCCCCACGGCCCCTGGGGCGGCGTGTCCCCAGCTCTGGACCGAGCGTGGGGCGGGGCAGCACTCCACGGGCTCCCACGGCAGAGCCCGACCCCCGACACCAGCGATGCTCGGGCAGCAATGTGGGCCGGGGCGGGGTGCCCACGGGGCCTCCCCTTGAGGACCCACCGTCTTGCTCTAGACCTCCGCCCTGCCCTGCCCGCGGAGCGCTGGGGGCCCCGGGGGGCGCGCTGGCCTCTCTGGGCCCCGCTCACTGCTCACGAGGACCAGACGGAGCACTGACGATGCCAACGCACACCACGGCCTCACGGTGCCCCAGGTACGGCAGGCGGGCAAGCGCTTATTAGACACACGGGCGCCTGACGGCTGGGAGCTAGCTTCTGTCTACACTGTGCGCTCGTGGGCGCCCTGGGGAGGCGGGCTTCTCCCGGTGACGCGCATGGCGGCGTCAGCTCCCCGCTCCTGGGACCGGGAGCCCCGCTCGGCAGTCCCGCTGCTGGCCTGGGAGGCCACGGCCTGCGGGGCACAGCCGCCCCGGGGCGCTGTCGCGTCATCGGCAAGGTTGGCACGTCCGCCCGGCCTGTCCTGGCCCGGAGGGCGGGCACGAGGGGCGGGCGGCTGGGGGTCGGGGTCAGACGTGGACCCTGCCCCGGCCAGGCCGGCCCCGGGAGCCCCGCGGGCGCCCTGCCGCCAGGTCAGCGGGGAGGAGGCAACGGCCCCGCAGGACGCCGCAGCCCAGCGCCCCGCACGGGCCCCAGCGGCCGACCCGCGCCACAGCGAGGACTTTCTCCCCACGTCCCTCCTCGGAAGAGGTGACCGGGACCCGGGGCTCCCTGCGGCCCAGCGCACGGAGCGGGGCTGGGCTCCCGGGAGGCCTGCCGGGGTCACTTACAGTCCCTGAGGAGCTCAGCGTCACGGCCCGCAGTCGGCGATGCCGGGGGGAGTAAATCCAGTACCTCCCATCGGTGAACTGGGCGGGCCGGGCGGGCGGGGAGGAAGCAAACAGAGGACAGGATCAAGTGACAGGCCCAGGCCGGGCTGCGGGCGGCAGGCGGGGAGGGCAGCGGCGGGGAGGCGGCCGACGGCCAAGCAGGGCAAGGACGGGGTGGGGGTCCCACTGGCTTCAGTTCGGGTTTCGGGACCCTGCCTCCGACAGGCCACGGCCCCCGGGGCCGCCTCGCACACGGATCCAGAGAGCGGGACCCGACCGCCCCGGCGGCGACGGGGCGCACAGGTGGCGCGCTCGGAGCCTGCAGGCCCAGCGGTGGCGGCTGGGGACTGAGCAGGAGCCGCGGGCCACGAAGCAGCAGCGGCAGCTCACCAGCGGGCCGGGCTCACCAGGCAGCCCCGCGCCCCGCGGGCCAGGGCCGGGCAGGGCCAGAGGGGAGAAGGCAGGTTTGGGAAGAGAGGGCAGGTGGGTGGCGTCTGGCCCTCTCTGCGGCGCCCAAGACCACGTGACCCCCGAGAGGGTCTCTCGGTGGGCAGCTCCAGGACTCACTGGTTGGGGCAAGGGGGCCACGGAACTGCATCTGGGGGCTCCAGGGCCCCAGTCACCACCTCCATCCAGGCTCCTGCCGGCCCGTGGGGGGTGCAAGGGGAAGGGGATGCGCCGCTCGGAGGGAGGTCTCGGCACCCAGGCAGGGCCCCCCCGCCCTGGATGCCCCACCGTGTCCAGGAGCAGCCGTGCGTCCTCCTCCCCTGAGGCCGGCAGCGTGGAGCCCCCAGCCCTCGCCACGGCGCCCCCCGCGGCGCCCACCGCCCCGTGAGAGCGAAGGTGCAGGTCACACCAGCCCGCGTCGGCCTGGGCCTCCCCTGGGGCCGGGGGCCGAGCGCCGGGGGGCTCAGATGCCGCCGAGGGCCCTGCTGGGCTCAGGGCCGACGTGGCCACGAGGCTGGGCAGGAAGGCAGGGCCGGGGCACGGCCACGTCCCTGAGAGCGAGCGAGTGGGCACGCGGGCCTGAGTGGTGAAGGTGAGCACGCGCTGCAGGTGTGCAGGGGCCTGAGTGTGCGACAGGTCGGTGGGGGAGCGGGGAGCGACCGCGTGCACGTGTGCGGGCTGGCGTGTCTCTGCGGGCGCAGGCGTGTGCGTGTGTGAGCACCGGTGTGAGGGGTCTGGCGGCGGCGGGAGCCCCAGGGGACTTACAAAGTAGATGTCGGTGGCAGGCGCGTCCTCCTCGTCCGAGGCCTGGCTGGCGGGCTCGGAGGCCTGGCTGGCGGTCTCTGCTTCGACAGCAGCAGAGGCGCAGGCGGGGGACGCCCCCTCCCTGGGGACACGGGCAGGACACAGGAGTCCTGGAGGCTCCGCACCGCGTGCACCTGCCCCAGCCCGCAGCCCGGACCCTCCGCGCTCCGTCCCGCACGTGGAGGCCACAGACGCAGGCAGCCCGGCGGCAGGGACGGGCTCTGTCTGACACCTTCAGGTTCCCCACAAAACCGACATAAGAGCCCAAGCACCACCGCGGCCGGGGAGCCACGGCCCGCCCCGAGCAGGCGGCCTGCCCCTCCATCGCTCAGGGGCACGCCTGTGCGGAGGTCCCACCTCTCCGCTCACTTCCTGGGCAGCCATTAGGACTACATTCCTGCTCAGCCTCGGTTTCCTCACCTGTAAAGTGGGCACACGTACCCACCCCCCGAAGGGCCAGAAGGTTCAGCCTCTCTCCCCCTAGGCGCGGGGCTGCTTTGAGGGCCTGCTGTCCTGTGTGTTGTTTAGCGGCTTATCGTGTCTGACTCTCTGCGACCCCGTGGCCTGCAGCCGCCAGGCTCCTCTGTCCGTGGGCTTTCTCAGGCAAGAACCCTGGAGTGGCTTGGCTTTTCCTTCTCCAGGGGATCTTCCAGATCAAGCGATCAAACTCGAGTATCCTGCGTGGCAGGTGGGTTACCACTGACTCGCCAAAGAAGCCCCTATCCTGTGTTACAGAGGAGCAAACTGAGGCGCAGAGTGACGGTGGGGAATGTGCCGGAGGCTGTGGCCCTGGCCACACGATTGGTGAGTAAATTCCAGCTCTTGGATGAGACGGGAGTCCCGAGGACAGAGCGCCTGCCACCGTGCAGGGCTGGTTCTCCGCTCACGTCTGGGGCAGCTTGTTTTGTGGGGCAAAGAATGAGCGAAGCTTAACACCACCAGACTTCAGTTAAGCGCAGACAAGCTGACGACGACGGGAACAGGTGCGCGTGAGCACGCGTGTGTGTGCGCGTGTGAGATGATGGGAACGTGCAGCTGGGAGTGTGTGCTGGAGTGTGAGGACGGTCTCTTGAAACAACAGAAATTACAAAAAGCTCATAAAGCAAAAGCTATGGGACAGGCCAGACACTGGTGAGGCAATCACACGACCACGCAGACCAAACGGACGGGAGATGGCAAGGACCTAGAGGGTCAGAACGAGCCCCTCCCCGCGATGGACAGGGGAGGCCGGCAGACTCTCCACCGCTTCACAGAGAAGGCACGTTTCTCCCAAATGTCCTCGGACACTTAAAAACGAATCTTGTATTTGACTTAAAGGTGTTAATCTCTTCAAAGGAAAAGCCGAGAGAGCGGGCCTGCGCCCCGCAGCGGAGGCTCAGGGCTTTAGCCGCTGGACCGCCTGAGACGCACAGACTGTGTTCCTCTGGTACTACCTGTTTATTGCTACCAAGCCACCTCCCCCACCCCTCACGCGTGCACGCCCGGTCCTGTGCCCCCGTGGACTGCAGCCCCCCAGCCCCTCTGTCCACAAGGTTTCCCAAGCAAGAGGACGGGAGTGGCGCCGTTTCCTTCCAAAACATACACATTTAAGGCCACTTTCTTTAGCTCAAAACCTAATGAAGTTAGAAGCAAGCACTAAAATGGCAAACCACCTCAGATCCTTGAGAGATATCCCTGAAAAGCCTCAGTCCAGGGCCTCCCACTCCGCACCACGGACGGCAGGCAGGTCACTCTCTGTGGGACCGTCCTGGGCGCAGGAGGGTGTCATCCCTGGCCCCTACCACGAGGCCAGGAGCTCCCTGGTCGTGGGGGCCGACGCACCAGGGCAGCTGTTGGCACCTGTGCAAAACCCTACGAGAGGAGCAAACTGAGGCGCAGAGTGACGGTGGGGAATGTGCCGGAGGCTGTGGCCCTGGCCACACGATTGGTGAGTAAATTCCAGCTCTTGGATGAGACGGGAGTCCCGAGGACAGAGCGCCTGCCACCGTGCAGGGCTGGTTCTCCGCTCACGTCTGGGGCAGCTTGTTTTGTGGGGCAAAGAATGAGCGAAGCTTAACACCACCAGACTTCAGTTAAGCGCAGACAAGCTGACGACGACGGGAACAGGTGCGCGTGAGCACGCGTGTGTGTGCGCATGTGAGATGATGGGAACGTGCAGCTGGGAGTGTGTGCTGGAGTGTGAGGACGGTCTCTTGAAACAACAGAAATTACAAAAAGCTCATAAAGCAAAAGCTACGGGACAGGCCAGACACTGGTGAGGCAATCACACGACCACGCAGACCAAACGGACGGGAGACGGCAAGGACCTAGAGGGTCAGAACGAGCCCCTCCCCGCGATGGACAGGGGAGGCCGGCAGACTCTCCACCGCTTCACAGAGAAGGCACGTTTCTCCCAAATGTCCTCGGACACTTAAAAACGAATCCTGTATTTGACTTAAAGGTGTTAATCTCTTCAAAGGAAAAGCCGAGAGAGTGGGCCTGCGCCCCGCAGCGGAGGCTCAGGGCTTTAGCCGCTGGACCGCCTGAGACGCACAGACTGTGTTCCTCTGGTACTACCTGTTTATTGCTACCAAGCCACCTCCCCCACCCCTCACGCGTGCACGCCCGGTCCTGTGCCCCCGTGGACTGCAGCCCCCCAGCCCCTCTGTCCACAAGGTTTCCCAAGCAAGAGGACGGGAGTGGCGCCGTTTCCTTCCAAAACATACACATTTAAGGCCACTTTCTTTAGCTCAAAACCTAATGAAGTTAGAAGCAAGCACTAAAATGGCAAACCACCTCAGATCCTTGAGAGATATCCCTGAAAAGCCTCAGTCCAGGGCCTCCCACTCCGCACCACGGACGGCAGGCAGGTCACTCTCTGTGGGACCATCCTGGGCGCAGGAGGGTGTCATCCCTGGCCCCTACCACGAGGCCAGGAGCTCCCTGGTCGTGACCACCAGAGACGTCCCCAGACAAGGCCCACTCTCCCGAGGGCAGAGTGCCCCTCACATGGTTGAGAGCCACGACCTTAATTCAAAGAAGAAATTTTTAAAAACCCCATGGGCTTCCCTGGTGGTCCAGTGGCTAAAGAGTCCGCCTTGCAGTGCAAGGGGCACCAGTTCAAACCCTGGCCTGGGAAGATCCCATGCGCCGCGGAGAGGCTGGGCCGGTGCGTGTCCAATTACGAGCTGGTGCTCTGCTGTGAGAGAGGCCACTGCAATGGGAGGCCCACACAGGCCAAAGAATAAAGATGGATGAAAATAAATACAAATAAACAACCAATAAAAGAGGCCAAAATTTAAAGAAAAAAATTTTTAAAAATCACTAAAACAAAGAAATCACTATCTGTCCCTGAGGCCGTATAAAACCGCTTCATGTCAAACCTACAGAACCGCCAGCGACAGGGGCACTCGGAGGACATTTCATAGCCTTAAGGGCCTCATTGTCAAAGACAACAAGGAACGTAAGCACTCGACCTCCACTGGAAAAAAGGCACAAGGGAAAAACAAATCAGAAGCAGCTACAAAGGAGCCACTAGCGGTGCATTAGGGTGAACCAGACTGAAACCACAGGCCGGGGAAAGGAAACTAAGCCCCAGCAGGTGAAAACCTCGCGGGCGACAGTCGTGAAGTCCCCGCAGAGCTACGCGGACGCAGGGGAAGGGCGGCTCTGAGGCCCCGAGGAGACCCGCCCCCAGCGCCAGCCGCCCCCCACTCCCGGCATGCCACGCCCCCTGCCCAGGCCGGAAGCCCCCAGCTTGCCCTGCGGCTAGCCGGCCACGTGACCACACGTGGCCAATGGGACCAGGAACCAGGTAAGGCGCGCGGGGTCCGCTCACCCCACATCCTCCTCCTCGGGGACCACGATCTCCACGCTGCATGCGGGCTCCACCTGCACCGTGATCTGCTGCACGTCCTCCTCCACGTGCGCCTCCTCCTGGGGCCTGGAGACAACAGGAAGACGCGCCTGTTTCCCTCCTCGTCCTCCCTGCCCCAGGCGTGCCCGCTGAGCTCCAGACTGGTGTCAGTTTCTAGTCCCACTGAGAACATTGGAGCTCCACGAGGTGCCTCTTTGGGCGCCATCTGACCGGGCCCTGAGCCGGGCCAGCTTGCACCCGGTCCCTGGCCGTCCTGCCCACCTTGGGCTGCAAGGAGCCAGGAAATGACTGTCCACTTGGGGCTAGCCTGGGCCTCTGGCACTAGCAGGGGCCCAGTGAGTGAACAGGGTCTGGATCCTGCCCACCGCCTGCAGGCAGCTGGGCACCAGCCTGGGGCCTGGGCTAGGGGGTGCGGTGGTTCTGCGGTTCCAGGCGAGACCCCTGATGTAGGTGGGTCAGAACATTCAGCAACCAGGTGTGCAGAATCGCCCTGGATGGCCACGCCAGAGAGCAAGAGGGTGGCTGACGTCTGACAGGCAGGGGTGGGGCCGGACGCCCTTTGCACTATGACTTTTTTCCGACTGGTGCCCAGGAATTCGCCCTGGATGGCCACGCCCTGAGGCCGTATAAACCGCTTCATGTCAAACCTACAGAACCGCCAGCGACAGGGGCACTCGGAGGACATTTCATAGCCTTAAGGGCCTCATTGTCAAAGACAACAAGGAACGTAAGCACTCGACCTCCACTGGAAAAAAGGCACAAGGGAAAAACAAATCAGAAGCAGTTACAAAGGAGCCACTAGCGGTGCATAGGGTGAACCAGACTGAAACCACAGGCCGGGGAAAGGAAACTAAGCCCCAGCAGGTGAAAACCTCGCGGGCGACAGTCGTGAAGTCCCCGCAGAGCTACGCGGACGCAGGGGAAGGGCGGCTCTGAGGCCCCGAGGAGACCCGCCCCCAGCGCCAGCCGCCCCCCACTCCCGGCATGCCACGCCCCCTGCCCAGGCCGGAAGCCCCCAGCTTGCCCTGCGGCTAGCCGGCCACGTGACCACACGTGGCCAATGGGACCAGGAACCAGGTAAGGCGCGCGGGGTCCGCTCACCCCACATCCTCCTCCTCGGGGACCACGATCTCCACGCTGCACGCGGGCTCCACCTGCACCGTGATCTGATGCACGTCCTCCTCCACGTGCGCCTCCTCCTGGGGCCTGGAGACAACAGGAAGACGCGCCTGTTTCCCTCCTCGTCCTCCCTGCCCCAGGCGTGCCCGCTGAGCTCCAGACTGGTGTCAGTTTCTAGTCCCACTGAGAACATTGGAGCTCCACGAGGTGCCTCTTTGGGCGCCATCTGACCGGGCCCTGAGCCGGGCCAGCTTGCACCCGGTCCCTGGCCGTCCTGCCCACCTTGGGCTGCAAGGAGCCAGGAAATGACTGTCCACTTGGGGCTAGCCTGGGCCTCTGGCACTAGCAGGGGCCCAGTGAGTGAACAGGGTCTGGATCCTGCCCACCGCCTGCAGGCAGCTGGGCACCAGCCTGGGGCCTGGGCTAGGGGGTGCGGTGGTTCTGCGGTTCCAGGCGAGACCCCTGATGTAGGTGGGTCAGAACATTCAGCAACCAGGTGTGCAGAATCGCCCTGGATGGCCACGCCAGAGAGCAAGAGGGTGGCTGACGTCTGACAGGCAGGGGTGGGGCCGGACGCCCTTTGCACTATGACTTTTTTCCGACTGGCAGGAATTAGCCCTCAAAAGGCCAATTACAGAAAACCGTCCTGCTTCACTGCAGCCCTGTAACAAGATCAAACAACTGGGGACAACCCACGAGCCCCTGGAGGGCAAGTCGTGCCCCGTTAGAGGGCAGGGGGCCAGCACACACTGCGCTTGCGCACACAGGGGCGCGTCTGCCAGCAGGTGGAAGCAGGTGGAAGCGCAAGGGCAGAGGGAGACAGAGCCCGGAAAGCGTCTCTTGGCATCTTCACAAATCCCTCTGGCAAGGCGAGGGGCGGGGGAGGGCAGAAGAGACAGGAGAGGAGGGAGGGGGCTGGGGTCTCCTCTCACCGGCCTTCCTGCCCGGAGGACTGCGTGCGCCTCCTGCGGAGGGAAAACAGGTGGAAAAGGCGGACGAGGCCCCGCCCATCGCCCCGCCCACCAGCAGCCCCGCCCCGCGGCCCCGCCCACCAGCAGCCCCGCCCGCCCGCCCGCCCGGGGCCCCTCCGCTCCACTCACCGGTACCGAGGCTGCTCGGAGGACTCCGAGGGCGACCGCTCCGGGATGGAGAGGGACGTGGAGGACAGGGTCGTGGCGATGGAGGCAGTGGTGGCCTCCTCAAAAGAAGGCGGTGTGCAGGGAAGGAGGTCGGGCCGGCCTGTGGGAAGAGCAGGTGGGCACCCGCGGGAGCCAGGCCCCGGGCCGCTCCACCACACTGCTGTCCCCGCCAGCTTGAAGAGGGCAAAGGAGATCCAGTTCCCCCGGGGGAAGGCCTTCTCGGAGCTTCTGCTCTCAAACTAAAATCTGAACTTCCCTTCAGGCCACTGGGCTCCTGCTCAACGGCCTCGCTGGCCCTGTCCCCCTCGCGGCCACACACGCCCCGTCACTGGTCCTGGGGCACCTGTGGGCTCAGCCAGGCCCACCCCAGGGCCTCTGCACAGGCTCTCTCCCCTGCCCTGTGTGGAGCCTGGTTTAGCAGACGGGATCCCTGATCAGGAGCTCAGGTGCTGGACTCAGGCCCGCCCCCGCAGAGCACTTCCCCCCAGGCCTCCATGCCTCTCTGACTGGACGGTCACCTCTGGGGTGGGGATGGGGGAGCCATTCTACACTCAGTTCTCCCTGTGGCTCTCCTAGGGTCCAGTCCCAGCTACTCCCCACTTCCTGGCTATAGACCTTGGGCTGGGCGGGGGACACACACGTAACTGGCCCAGCCCCTCCCATGCAGGCTGGGCCAGCGCGGGGCCCTCCCTTCTCAGCACCCTCCCCACCCTCCCAGGCTGGTACCTGGCCCCGCGGGCCCCGCGGCCCCCTCATTCCCGGCCGCCCGCTCACCTTCGTCCTCCAGGGTGGGGTAGCTGCGGGCCCCCCGCAGGTCAAACTGCGCATCCTCCCGCTCACTGGGGATCTGGCTGGCTGAGAAGGCGGCCGTGGGCCCCAGGGGCTTGACCGCCAGCAAGGCGCCACGGCCCTTCTTGGACGGCGAGGACTTCAGGGCTGCAAAGGGAGGGCAGCTGGCGCTGGGGAGCCTGGGAGCCCCGCAGCAGCACCAGGCAGGGCCCCGCGGCAGCTCAGGCCTTCTCTGCAGCAAAGCCTGGCCGCCCCGCCCCCCGGCCTCCAGCCAGGCCCCCGACTGGCTTCACTCTCGGTGGGGATGCCCGCCTTGCTGTCCAGCCGGCTGTCTCGGGGGAGGGGTGCGAGAGCCCCCGTCCCCGGTCCTGGTCCTGCCCACGGCAGAGAAGGGCTCAGCCCCTGGGGACCCTGCACGTCCCCCCCGGCCCCCGGAAGCAGCAGCAGGATGGGCCGCCAACGCCCATGCGGCTCTCCGGGCCGCAGCCCTCTCAACACCCGGCCAGGGCCCCACTCTCAGACACGGGGCCGCGCTGGCGCCCGTCCAGGGTGAAGGGAGGCGGGCGAACCCCGCGACACCTCCTGGCCCGTCCCCAGCCTCTCCGGGCGCCTCCTGTGGTCTGTCCCCAGCCAGCCGAGCACACCCTGTACACAGTAGGTGCTCAGTCTGCCTCCTGCACAGCCATCCGGTCCCGAGGTGGGCACACTCGAGTCCCGGGATCCCTGATCAGGAGCTCAGGTGCTGGACTCAGGCCCGCCCCCGCGGAGCACTTCCCCCCAGGCCTCCATGCCTCTCTGACTGGACGGTCACCTCTGGGGTGGGGATGGGGGAGCCATTCTACACTCAGTTCTCCCTGTGGCTCTCCTAGGGTCCAGTCCCAGCTACTCCCCACTTCCTGGCTATAGACCTTGGGCTGGGCGGGGGACACACACGTAACTGGCCCAGCCCCTCCCGTGCAGGCTGGGCCAGCGCGGGGCCCTCCCTTCTCAGCACCCTCCCCACCCTCCCAGGCTGGTACCTGGCCCCGCGGGCCCCGCGGCCCCCTCATTCCCGGCCGCCCGCTCACCTTCGTCCTCCAGGGTGGGGTAGCTGCGGGCCCCCCGCAGGTCAAACTGCGCATCCTCCCGCTCACTGGGGATCTGGCTGGCTGAGAAGGCGGCCGTGGGCCCCAGGGGCTTGACCGCCAGCAAGGCGCCACGGCCCTTCTTGGACGGCGAGGACTTCAGGGCTGCAAAGGGAGGGCAGCTGGCGCTGGGGAGCCTGGGAGCCCCGCAGCAGCACCAGGCAGGGCCCCGCGGCAGCTCAGGCCTTCTCTGCAGCAAAGCCTGGCCGCCCCGCCCCCCGGCCTCCAGCCAGGCCCCCGACTGGCTTCACTCTCGGTGGGGATGTCCACCTTGCTGTCCAGCCGGCTGTCTCGGGGGAGGGGTGCGAGAGCCCCCGTCCCCGGTCCTGGTCCTGCCCACGGCAGAGAAGGGCTCAGCCCCTGGGGACCCTGCACGTCCCCCCCGGCCCCCGGAAGCAGCAGCAGGATGGGCCGCCAACGCCCATGCGGCTCTCCGGGCCGCAGCCCTCTCAACACCAGGCCAGGGCCCCACTCTCAGACACGGGGCCGCGCTGGCGCCCGTCCAGGGTGAAGGGAGGCGGGCGAACCCCGCGACACCTCCTGGCCCGTCCCCAGCCTCTCCGGGCGCCTCCTGTGGTCTGTCCCCAGCCAGCCGAGCACACCCTGTACACAGTAGGTGCTCAGTCTGCCTCCTGCACAGCCATCCGGTCCCCGAGGTGGGCACACTCCGAGTCCCGGGCCCTGTGCCACACCCCTGAGGGGGTCACCCCAGGCGCCCTATCCCCTGGACCGAGCTCCCAACCGAGGCCTGAGGCTGGTGAGCACTGGGCCAGTGCCCTGCGTGCGCCCCGTCCTTGGTCTCCCCGAGGCCCCGGCACTCACAGGAGTTCTTCCGGAAAACCGTGGTGCTCATGAACTTGAAGAAGCGCTCGGCGTAGAAGCTGGGCCGGTGGACGGAGACGGTGTCCTGGGGAGGGAAGCGGGCCGGAGAGCGGGCAGGCGTCGAGCGCCAGGGCCTGCCTGGGATGGGGTGTCACCTCGGTGGGGAGGGGGCCCCAGGAACGGGTAGTGGTTGCTGGGGCAGGAAGGTGGGGAAACGGTCTCGTGGTAACTAGGCCGGTGTTTTTAACTGTTTGAACCTCATGAGTAAGTAGCCACTAAAAGGGGTAAATGAATAAACATCAAAATAAAGAAACTGGAAGGACCCTCTAGAGCCGGGCTGGGGGGCGCCGCCGTCCCTGCCACGGAGGGAGGCTGCGTCCCTGCGGCGGGCAGCCCTGGCCACCCACTGCTCGCCGGAGCCCTGGAGACACGCGAGGCTGCCGGGCCGGCCAGGGCGCAGGGCCAGGGTGCCCACGAGGGAGCCGGGCACGCGGCGGGGGATGCATCCTCATAGGGCCCTGGGTACGCGCCCCGGCTGTCCCTGGGCCAGCAGGCTCGCCTGCCGTCCCAGCTTCGGCCTCCCCAGCACCGCGTGCGGGCGGCTCACCCTCTGTGGGGCCATCCTTGGCGTGGGGGGCAGCATCCCCCCACCCCCGATGCCACGATGACCAGAGACACCCCGACACCGCCCACTGGGCCCCCTCGGCTGCAACGTAACAGCACATCTGGACACGGTCTCCACCCCGGCCCGCGCTGAGGTGTGGCGGCGCGGCCACGAGACCCGGGCTGGCGGGTGGCGAGTGGGCCGAGACTGTGCCGAGACTGTGCGGCATCTCTCCGCCCCAGAGGAAGCGCCCCTCCCCCTACCGGAGCAAGACGGGGGGTAGGGGATGGGGGGGGACTTCCCCTGGGCCGAGGGCCTGGCCTGGGCTGACCCAGGAAGAACCGGCCTCACTACAAACACCTGGCGGGTTACACTGTTTGGGTTGTGATGCACGGTGTGTGGGGTCTTCGGTCCCTGGCCAGTGATCAGACTTGTGCCCCCGTGATGGGAGCACGGAATCTTAACTGCTGGGCCGCCAGGGAAGCCCCTGGACGGGCACGCTGATCGACATTTGGGGCCCCTCTGGAGCTGACCCCACTCGCCCAGGGGCTGTGGCCGCCCCGTCTGCTCTCCCCGCTGCCGTGGGTCCACAGCACAGAAGGGGTTCCTGCCAGCCCCCCTGGGATGCGCATCCTGGAAGCGGCCCGTGGCTTCCGCACACCCAGCCCTCCGCGCCTGAGCAGGAACTGGCCTGCGGGGTCACGGGGAGAGGCCTCTGCCTGAGGCCCGCCCACAGGTGGACCGGGGCCGCGGGCGGGCGTTGAGCCCCCGCAGATGGCCTCGCGGCCTTGGGCGTTCTGAAGTCGTTTACTGCTGGTGTCTACAGACGGGCTGTGCCCACGGGAGACGGGAATTCCCAGCTTCTGTCGAAAAACTGCGCCCATCTCTGCGACAGGTGCAGCCCCACCTGCAGGGGCAGGGGCAGAGCGGTGAGGGGCCCAAGGCCGGCTCCACATCACACACTTCCAGAATGTTCTCTTGCCTTGCGGGCCCGGCTTTTCCAGTCAGCCTGTCCTTGCACATCCTTCCCAACGGCCTGGGCCCCGCCCAGGAAGCCTGTGCGCTCGCGGACGGTGTGGGCCCCTCATCGGGGACCCTGAGGCGGCCTCCGCGCCTCGTTTCGCCCCTGACGCCTGGCCCGTGACCGCGGCTCCGGAAAGGGGATGCGGCCCTCAGCTCTTCAGCACCCAGGCCTGGCCCGGGGCAGCGGTCAGGACTGGTGGACAGAGGGACGGAGTGAACGAGTGGAGAGTGCTCACCCCATCGTGGACGAGAGCCTTCCAGGTATGCTCCAGCTTCTTGATGAACCTGCACAGCAGAAAGCACCCAGGACGCTGGCCACACCTCTGGGTCCAGGGGCCTCTTACGGGCGAGCCTGTCCCAGGGACCTGGGTGGGGTGAGGGACCTGGCGGTCCGTCACCGTGGGGGGCTGGGGCCACTGTCGAGAGGGGCCAGGCCGCCTGCCGCCCCCGCCAGAGCCCCGCCCCCTCCAGCCCTCCTCGCCGGCGCGATGCTCTAGGAGAGGCGGTGGAAAGGCCGTGGCGGGCAGCCCTCCGTGGGGACAGAGCCCCGTCCCCTCCCACGGCCCTGGCTGAGCCTGACTCCTCTCTGCTGAAGGGAGTGCCCCATGCTCTGACCCTCAGCCAGGCCCACCCATCCCTGGGCTGGGGAGCAGGCTGCCTCCTCCAGGCAGCCCTCCGAGATGCCTCTGGGATGCAGGGAAGAGGATCTCCTTCTTGGGGGGCGCCCCTGCCCTGGGACAAGCGCATGGCTGCCCTCCCTGGCTGTCCCGTCTCCCGCTCCCCACCCAGGCCTCTGCAGACGCCCAGCCCGCTGCACGGAAAGCTGCCTGCTCTGCCAGACGCTGGGAGGGGGACGCCAGCGGGAGACAAGGCCAGCCCTGGGGCAGGGAGCGTGCCGCGGACGTCGGCGGTGTGATGGGCCCAGACGCCGCCCGACGCCAGGCGGCTTTCCGGCGGGGGCGCGGTGTGGACAGGGAGGGGGCGCGCCGGCCGCGGCCTGTCCTGTCTGGATCGTGTGTGATGGACGTGTGCAACCCTTGCGACAAGGCTGACGTGTGAGAGACCCGCAGGGCGCGCGGCGACGGGGCTGCCCGTCCCGGAGCACACCTGGGTCCCGCGAGGTCTCTAGTGCTCGCGCAGCTGCAAGCACACGTCTCCGGGAGTTCAGAACTTTCCAGACGCCGCGCCTCCCGGCCACAGGTGTCGTGCGTCGCCGTCCAGCCCGGACACAGCACACGGCAGGCCCGCGGTCGGCCAACGACCCCCCGGCCCCTGCCCTGAGCCCGCCGACCTGTCCCTGGCCGGGCGCCGTGCCACGGCGGGGGACCCACCTGTAGGACTGCAGGATGTCGATGATCCCGATGTGCAGCAGCAGCCGCTCGCCTCGGCCATTCACGGCGGGGATGCCCCCCATCCTGGGGAGAGGGGTCAGGCGGTCAGCACCCGCGGGGCGGGCCCGGGGCGGTCCCCTCCAGGGCACAGGCTGGAGGCGGCCTGAAGCCTGAGCCTGGGGTGCCCGGCGTGGAGCTTGAGAGAACGAAGGCGGGGGAGAGCAGGCGGGACTGGAGGGGCCCACGCCCCCTGCGGGCGGCCGCCTGGTGACGCTCAAGGCAGACCTGGCACCTGGGAAGCCCGTCCGGGGTGGGGGTCGAGTGGTCCTCCAGGCAGCCCTCCGAGATGCCTCTGGGATGCAGGGAAGAGGATCTCCTTCTTGGGGGGCGCCCCTGCCCTGGGACAAGCGCATGGCTGCCCTCCCTGGCTGTCCCGTCTCCCGCTCCCCACCCAGGCCTCTGCAGACGCCCAGCCCGCTGCACGGAAAGCTGCCTGCTCTGCCAGACGCTGGGAGGGGGACGCCAGCGGGAGACAAGGCCAGCCCTGGGGCAGGGAGCGTGCCGCGGACGTCGGCGGTGTGATGGGCCCAGACGCCGCCCGACGCCAGGCGGCTTTCCGGCGGGGGCGCGGTGTGGACAGGGAGGGGGCGCGCCGGCCGCGGCCTGTCCTGTCTGGATCGTGTGTGATGGACGTGTGCAACCCTTGCGACGAGGCTGACGCGTGAGAGACCCGCAGGGCGCGCGGCGACGGGGCTGCCCGTCCCGGAGCACACCTGGGTCCCGCGAGGTCTCTAGTGCTCGCGCAGCTGCAAGCACACGTCTCCGGGAGTTCAGAACTTTCCAGACGCCGCGCCTCCCGGCCACAGGTGTCGTGCGTCGCCGTCCAGCCCGGACACAGCACACGGCAGGCCCGCGGTCGGCCAACGACCCCCCGGCCCCTGCCCTGAGCCCGCCGACCTGTCCCTGGCCGGGCGCCGTGCCACGGCGGGGGACCCACCTGTAGGACTGCAGGATGTCGATGATCCCGATGTGCAGCAGCAGCCGCTCGCCTCGGCCATTCACGGCGGGGATGCCCCCCATCCTGGGGAGAGGGGTCAGGCGGTCAGCACCCGCGGGGCGGGCCCGGGGCGGTCCCCTCCAGGGCACAGGCTGGAGGCGGCCTGAAGCCTGAGCCTGGGGTGCCCGGCGTGGAGCTTGAGAGAACGAAGGCGGGGGAGAGCAGGCGGGACTGGAGGGGCCCACGCCCCCTGCGGGCGGCCGCCTGGTGACCCTCGAAGGCAGACCTGGCACCTGGGAAGCCCGTCCCGGGGTGGGGGGTCGAGTGGTCCTCCCGGCCAGCCCCGCGTCCGTGCTGGAGGGCTGCCAAGGGGTGTGAGCAGGGGACGCTGGCGCACGCCCACCCGCACGAGCACGCAGAGCTGGCACACGAGGCTCCCGGGCAAGGCCGGGCGCCGGCGCAGCCTGGGAAGCTCAGGGTCAGGCCTGGGCCGCGCCTGCCCGCGCAGTCAGTGGGTCCCATGTGGCAGCGCCCCCCGCACCCAGGCTCCCCAGGCCCTGCCAGCCTCGCTCCACCCCACGCTCCCCCGCGCACCCGCAGCGCCGCCTGGCCCAGCACCGACCATACAAACCCGACGGCTGAGCTCCGGGCCGGCTCGCGCCTCCCCGCCCCTGCCCGGGAGGCCCTCAGGCCGGTGGCCCGGGGTGGCAGCCAAGCCTGACCCGCCCGGAGCCGGCGGTGCCCCCTGACGGCTCCCACCCCCGAGAGGCCTGGACGTGGAGGGCCCCGCCGGCTCCCGCCCTGCCCGGCAAGGCGGCCAAGCGAGCGCTGTGTCCCCATCAGCAGCAGTGGCTCCCACAGGGCTGCCTGCCCCAGGGTCACGGGTGCAGCCGAGACGCGTGTGCTCATCACGACCGGGGATGGAAGGCGGCCCCACCCCCACCGCGCCCAGCACGCGAGGAGCACGCGGAGGGAGCGGGGGTCCCCCGTGAGTCTGCCTCTGTGTCCGAGCTCCCGGGGCAGGGCCAGGTCAGCGGGTGGACCGTCGGGGACCCTCTCCCCCTGGAGCTGCGAGCTGACCGCCCCTGCAGCCTCCTGGCACCGCTGGGGAAGGCGCCTTCTCAGCCTGGCCGCCGGGGTCTGGGCGGGGATCTTATGAGACGATTCTCCGTCCCCAGGCCTGCCACCTTCTCCTGGCCACCTTGCAATACCTGTCCAGCTCTGCCGCCCGCAGGTGCAGGGGCACAGGAGTACCTGAGCTCCCATTAGGCGGGCCAGCGGCCTCTGTCCACTGACGGCCCGACCTGGAAGCCGCAGCGAGACCACCCGGCTGCAGGTGCCTGCCTCCCGGCCGGCCCTCAGGGCCCAGGGGTCGGGGAAGGGTGGGTGCTGCCGGCTTACGAGCCAGGAACCGCCAGGCCCGGGCCCGGGCTGGTGCCCCGGCTTTCCTCGCGGTGCCCACCCTCTGCTCGCCTGGCCGGGGGTGGGGGCAGACGAGTGCGGGCGGCCCCGCCCCCCGGCCCGCCACCTACGTGTCGTCGGTCTCGATGGCCTCCCCGCGGGCGGCCCCGCCCTGAATGGACTCCATGGCCGTGGAGTAGAGGGCCTTCTGGCCCAGCGGCCGCTTCTCGTCAGCCGTGCTCCGGGCGCCCTCGGCCTGCCGCTCGCGCTCCTGCTGGTCCATGTTGTGCACGCCCAGGAGCAGGCTGTAGTCCATGATCTTGAAGCTCTCCAGCACCTGCGGGCGGCCGGGGCGGCGCTCAGGCCCCACCGCCGGCAGGCGGGCCCGTCCTCCTCCCAGGCCACCCAGCAGGCCGCCGAGAAGCCGGGCACGCGGGGCCCGGCGGGCAGGCCTGGGCAGAGCTCCTGACGCGAGGCCGGGCTGGCCCCGCGCTCCCGCTGCCCCAGCCCCGGCCCAGAGCCCTGCGTCACTGGCCGTCCCGCCTGCCCCCGGCCCTGTGGCGCAGCCCAGGACGTGGACGCCTGGGTGCTGAGCGTGGGCCCTGGCGGCGGAGGGAACTGGAATTGTCTGGGCTCTTCTGGGAGCTTGTGTCCAGCTTACAAAGGGGTCTGGGAGCCAGGAGTGCACAGCAGACCCCGGAGGACCCAGGCCTGGCCTGGCCCCTCACCAGAGCTCCGTGTCCTTGTCTCTGAGGCCGAGTGGGGGCGGCGCCGCAGTCACGAGGCCTGAGAAGAGCCCGGCGGGCCCTCTTTCCCCCTCGGCAGCAGCTGCCCGTGCCCGCGCCGCGGGAGCACCTCACGCTTCATGGTCTTCTGTCTCGGCTGTGCCACAGGCACGCGGGGTCTCAGGTCCCTGACCAGGTGCCGAACCCGGGCCCCGCCCTGGCGGCCTGGACTCTCAGCCGCGGGACTGCGGGGGAGGCAGCAGGTGCTGCCCGAGCTGAGCCCCGAGGCCCCGGGCCGCCTGAGGCTCCGCCCGGCCGCGGGAGGCGCACCCCGGCCCGCCCGCCCCGCGCCTCACCAGGCAGTCGCGCTGCAGGGTCTTGACGAGCGCGGAGAAGGTGTCGGCGTCGAGCGTGAGCCCCTCGGGCACGTCCTGGATGAAGTCCAGGTCCTTGAAGGTGGGCGCGCTCTTCTCCCGCTCCTTCTTGCTGGCCCGCCGCTTGTAGGTGGAGCCCTTGAGGTCGAACTTGAGGTGCATCTTGACCACGCGGGGCAGCACGTTGTTCATCACCACCACGCGGATGTTCTTGCCGCCCGACTGCACGCAGTACAGCCCGTAGAACTTGGGCAGCAGCGTCCGTGGGTTCTGGTTGAGGTTCTGGGCGCGGAGGGGTGGCGTGAGCGGGCGGCGCGGGGGCCCCACGGCCGCCCCCCCGAGCCCCAGCGGACAGCGGCCACCTCCCGGGCAGCCCACCCTGAGCGGCCAGCCGCACCCACCGCCCGCCGACCAGCAGCGCCTGGAGCGTCCGTGTCCGCAGAGCCAGGCTGGGCAGAGGCCGCCCCTCCCTGGAGGGCCCCAGCGGGCTGCACCCAGGTCCCCCGCCTCCCCGGGCAACTCCGGGGCGTCCAGGGAGGGGTCAGCACATCCTCGGCCGAGGCCTAATCCAGATCCCTGGCCTCTGTTTATTTGTGCGTTTATTTTGTGCCTCCCAGCAGATGCGCGGGGACTGAACCCACATCCCCTGGCTGGACCCCGGGAGGCTTAACCCCTGGACCGCCGGGCCACCTGTCTCGGTCCAGCGGGAGCCGAGAACGGTGTTGCACCGCGGGGCGTTGATACGACTGAGGGAAAGCAGCACTCTGTGCCGTGCGGAAATCACACGAAAGCCGGTGGCGGCGCCCACAGGTGCAGCCTGGCGGGCCCTCGGCCGGGCCGCCTGCCCTCGCCCGTCAGGGTGCTCGATGGCTGCAGCGGACCCTCGGCGCGGTGACGGGGCTGCGCCCACGCAGCTGAGGACGCGCGCCGGCTCACTGGTTATGGAAAACGCCCGCCGGCCCCTCAGCCTAGGGGAGCTGGGGACCCAGCCACGGTCACACATGGCAGGGCGGGGGAATGCGTCCCAGGCTGTGCCCAGCCCCGCCAGGCAGCAGCAGCGAGGCTGCCCTCGGCAGGGTGCGTCTGAGGACCCGACGCTGGGGGCCAGGAGGGTGGAGGCTCTGACCCCCGGAGTCACCGGCGAGTGAGGTGGGGGCCCCGAGCCCACGGCTGGAGGCAGGGGCAAGGCCGGCCGGGGCCTGGGCTGAGCTGGGTGACCCTGGACACCCGTGGAGGCCTGCCGGAGGGGGCGGCTCCCGGGCATGCCGCGTCCCCTCACCATGTAGTAGCCGGGCAGCAGCTTCTGCAGGAACTCGGCCTCCTTGTGCATCACGGTCTTGATGATGAACTCGTCGTCGCTGGTGACGTAGAAGAGCGAGCCGCTGGCGCCGGGGTTGGAGAGCTCGATGAGCGGCTCGTTGCACAGCGAGTACTGCAGACACAGGCGTTGGTCGGCGGCGGGATCCCGGCCCCGCGGCCCCGGGGTGCCCGCAGCTCGTCAGCTCCGTGCGGTGAACGCACGGGAGGCCGCACTGTCTGGGAGGCACGGACGCCCCGGCCCGCAGCCAGCGAGAGCGGAGCCCGGCGAGGCCAGAGCCCAGGGGCTTGGACGAGACCCGCCCCGTCGAGTCCGCGCGAGGCCCCCCGGTGACAACCTGGGCGAGGAGCCCCGGACGCCGCGCCCACGCCCCTGCCCGGGGCCGAGCGAGGACGCGCGGGCAGCGGCCGGAGCCCCGCGCCCTCGAGCCTGGGCACACGCACCAGGTAGTCGTCGGGCCGGATGCCGAAGAGCTCCCGGAAGTAGCGGAAGGCCACCGGCGCGTAGGTCTTGAACCGGAAGTCCTGGAAGTGATGCGCAGGCGTGAGGTTGCTGCCTTCGCTGCAGAGGAAGCAGGGGGGCCGGTGAGGGGCCGAGGCCGCGCGCGCCCCGCCCCCGCCCCGAGGCACCCGGACAGCCGAGCAGCACGGGGCTCCCGCGCTGGACACAGGGCTCCCGCGCTGGACACGGGGCACGGGGCCGTCCTCCCACGGGCCCTGCCCTGCCTCCACCAGCCCAAAGCCTGCAGTGTGCAGTGGACACACGGCCACCCAGGGAGGACGCCGCGCCTGAGGTCCCTCGGCAGGGTGCGTCTGAGGACCCGACGCTGGGGGCCAGGAGGGTGGAGGCTCTGACCCCCGGAGTCACCGGCGAGTGAGGTGGGGGCCCCGAGCCCACGGCTGGAGGCAGGGGCAAGGCCGGCCGGGGCCTGGGCTGAGCTGGGTGACCCTGGACACCCGTGGAGGCCTGCCGGAGGGGGCGGCTCCCGGGCATGCCGCGTCCCCTCACCATGTAGTAGCCGGGCAGCAGCTTCTGCAGGAACTCGGCCTCCTTGTGCATCACGGTCTTGATGATGAACTCGTCGTCGCTGGTGACGTAGAAGAGCGAGCCGCTGGCGCCGGGGTTGGAGAGCTCGATGAGCGGCTCGTTGCACAGCGAGTACTGCAGACACAGGCGTTGGTCGGCGGCGGGATCCCGGCCCCGCGGCCCCGGGGTGCCCGCAGCTCGTCAGCTCCGTGCGGTGAACGCACGGGAGGCCGCACTGTCTGGGAGGCACGGACGCCCCGGCCCGCAGCCAGCGAGAGCGGAGCCCGGCGAGGCCAGAGCCCAGGGGCTTGGACGAGACCCGCCCCGTCGAGTCCGCGCGAGGCCCCCCGGTGACAACCTGGGCGAGGAGCCCCGGACGCCGCGCCCACGCCCCTGCCCGGGGCCGAGCGAGGACGCGCGGGCAGCGGCCGGAGCCCCGCGCCCTCGAGCCTGGGCACACGCACCAGGTAGTCGTCGGGCCGGATGCCGAAGAGCTCCCGGAAGTAGCGGAAGGCCACCGGCGCATAGGTCTTGAACCGGAAGTCCTGGAAGTGATGCGCAGGCGTGAGGTTGCTGCCTTCGCTGCAGAGGAAGCAGGGGGGCCGGTGAGGGGCCGAGGCCGCGCGCGCCCCGCCCCCGCCCCGAGGCACCCGGACAGCCGAGCAGCACGGGGCTCCCGCGCTGGACACAGGGCTCCCGCGCTGGACACGGGGCACGGGGCCGTCCTCCCACGGGCCCTGCCCTGCCTCCACCAGCCCAAAGCCTGCAGTGTGCAGTGGACACACGGCCACCCAGGGAGGACGCCGCCGCGCCCTCCCACGCCAGGGCCCGGAGCCGGGTGCGCCCTCCCTGTCCGCCGGGGAGCGCGGTGGGGGCCGCTGGTGGGGGCCGCGCCCGCGGCAGGTGGGGGAGAACCCGCAAGGCGTCAGGCCCGCAGCGCCGTGACTGTCGGAGTGCGGCGTGCACACTCGTGAGAGAGACAGCCACGCCCGTCTTCCCGTTTCTACGCTCACTCCCTCCTGCGTTCCTGTGACCCCGCAGCACAGCTCGACCGACCCCGGACGGGAGGGCCGAGGGCGGCCGGCTGGGGGCGTGCGGGGCGCGGTACCTGGGGAAGAAGATGCTCTCCACCACGTAGAAGTCCTGCATGAGCACATCGCGCTCGGGCTTGGAGCTCAGGTTGCCCACGGTGTAGCCGATGCCCAGCTGGATGGCCCCCTTCAGGGTGGAGGACGTGGTCTGCGGGGAAGCCCAGCCGCATCAAGGGCCCGGCCCAGCCCCGGCGACCCCCCCTCCCCCAGGGCCCCGGGCGGACCCGGGAGCCCTCCCCGCGGAGCCCCTCGGGCCGCCCCACCGCGCAGCGAGGACGTGGCCTGCCTGAGGCTCCACCACCGCTGCCCAGCCCCAGGCCTGTTTTCTCCTCGTGTTCCAGAAAGTTCCCACACCTCAGGACGGCCCCGCGCGGCAAGGCTCGGCCGCTGCCAGGGTTCTCTCGGCGGGGGCGGGGGGAGGGGGAGCACAAACCCCCCGGCAACGCCGAGGCTTCCCTCCTGAGACCTGGGCCCACCGTCCCCCTCGCAGGCCCCCGCCTCTCGGCACCCCGGTCCCCCGCCCAGCCCGGCCTCCTGCGGCAGCCCCGGTGCCCGGCATCTCTGAGGAGCAGCCGCGTCACCGCCACGAGCAGCACGCCCTCCCCAGGGAAGCCGCCTGGTCCTCAGGTCACCGCTCTGGCCCCAGCGCCCCCAGCACGGGACCCGTCCTCCCCCGGCGCCCGCCCCGCCCCCGATGTCCCCCGCGACCCCTCAGCAGGCCACCGACTGAACCCTGTCCCCCAGAGGAGGCAGACGCACGACCGGGAGCACAGGGCAGGCTGGGCCCCCGCCGCCGGGAAGGTGCCCGTCTGGACCCAGGGCGACCCGCTGCCCACGGCCAGAGGGACGGGAGCAGACCAGAGGACAGGGCACAGCGCCTGCACGCCCTGGGCAGCGACCAGCGGACCCGGTGGGCGGGGCGGCTCCTCCGAGGGCCAGAGGGGCTCCCGTGGCCCAGCGCCCCTGCAAGGCGTGCGGCCCACCCAGCCCCGGCCCCAAGCCTCGCAGCACTGCTCCCCACAGCCGGGAAGCGGACGCGACCCACGTCTCCCCACAGACCTCGGTCCCTCCACCCCGGGCCCTCAGCCAGCAGGAGGGGAGCCCGGACGCTCGCTGCCAGGAGCAGGGGCCCCGGGGCACAGGGCTCCCTGAGAGCAGCAGACCCGGGGGACACACAGGGTGAGTCCACAGATGGGAAACATCCAGAACAAGGCTGGTACACAGACACGGCGCGGGCGCCTGGCTGCTGGGGCTGGAGGGGCTCACGGGGACAAGGCGTTTCAGGCAAGAGAAATGCTCCAACAGTGACTGGCGACGGCCGCACGGCTCAAAGCACGCCAGAACCTTCTCCTGGAACGCTTCAAGAGGGGGACTCAGCGCACACGCTCGCTCTGCGCGGCAGGGATCCGGAGGGGCGCCCGGCAGGGACACAGCAGCGGCGGCCTCGCCTCGCAGCCCTGGCCCGGCCTCCCCTCGCCTCCGCCCCCCGTCCAAGGGCCGGGAGGAAGCTGCGACTTCCCCTCAGCCAAGGTCACGGCCAAGGCTACCGGGCCTCGCGGAGCCAGGACGGTGCCGCCTCAGAGCACCGGCCGACCGCCCAGCACGCCGCCTCCCGCCGCGCCCGCCCCGAGCCCCGGGCCTCCTGCAGCCCGGCGGCCGAGCGCGGCGCACGCACCTTCTTGTAGGTGGTTTCACCGGACGCGTCCACTCCCCGGTGACCCAGCTTCTTCCCGGGGCCGGGGCCGGGCTGTCCCGTCATCAGCGGAGCCTGGGGAAGAGGAAGCAGGAAATGCAACACCAGCAAGGGGCCAGATGTCCTGGGAATCCTGGCCGGAAAGGGCTCCGTGGTCAGGCCCGCTGGAGCCCAGGGCAGGGCCGGCTGGTGGTGCCGTACGGCGCTCGGGCTTATTTGTGGGAGGGCCACCCCCGCCTCCGGGGGTCACCCTGGGCCAGGACCACCAGCTCCTCCAGAAAAGCAGGAGGCAGCAGCCGGCCCTCTGCGGGGAAGAGAGCCCCCACCTCAGGGCGTCCCCACCCAGCGCTGCCCGCCGGAGGCTGGCGCCCTCGGGGGCGTCCTGGGTGCCGCTGGCCCTGCCACTCTGCTGCCAGGAGCCCCAGCTGTGACCACCACGGAGGCCCCAGACACGGCGCGGCGACAGCCTCTGGCTGGAAGGACGGCATCTCTTCCCGGAAAGGGTGGCGGTCCCTCCAGCGCCTTCCAGCTCAGGGCACAGGTGCGACATCCAGGCCAAGTCGTGGGGAGCCCCTGCTCCCCGTGGTGACACCACAGGGGAGGACGTGCCGGGGCCGCGGGGCTGGAGGACGGACGCCAGCTCACGGGCAGCCCCGAGACCGCGTGTACCTGCCGCGGCCCCGCAAGGCTCGGCCGGGCCTGCTCCGCACCCTGCCGCCCCGGCCTGCCCACCGCCCTCCCTGCAGCCTGGGGGCTGCACGCCCTCCAGGGCCCCCGCAGGTCGCCGCCGCGGCTCCTCAGACAGCGGGCTCCCGCCCCCCGCGGGCGGCCTCCAGGAGTGACCGGAAGCTAGCCCGGGGCCGGCTGCCAGGCCTCAGGCAAGTGGCCACCAGGAAAAGCTGCCCGGAGGCAGGACCGCAGGGGCGCTGGGCAGGCGGGCGTGCGCTGCGACGCGCTGGGGGGGTCCGGGCGGCCCCGCTGACCGGCAGCAGCGGCTCCCTTTCCAGGCCCCCGGCCCCGGCCCACCTGCCCCTGCGCTTCCCAGAGACTCGAGGCGCTGGAGGGACAGGCGGGTTTCCACGGTCTGACGAGAGGTGCTCGTCCGCTGCGCCGCACCTGGGCCCGGGAGGGGCGGGGAGGGGCCCGAGGCCACCAGCAGGACGCGGGCGGGAGGCCCCCAGGACACTCACCTCCACGGGCGTCGGCTTCTTCTGGACCGAACCTGAGGGAGAGAAGGGACGCTTCAGTCTGGACCCCTGGCTCCCACCGCTAGCCGCAGCCCACGCCCACCCGTGCAGCCCGGGCAAGTCGCAGGCCCCCGCGAGGTAAACAGGCCTGGAGACGCAGTGCGGGGCGGGCGAGGGCCCCGCGGTGAGGAGATGCGCCGGGCGGGCAGGCCGGTGGAGGGCGGCGGGGACGGGACACAGCCGGCGCCGGGAGGCGGGCGCCACAGGCGGGGGCCGCGGCCCAGGCTGGAGGGACCGCGCCGGCCTCTGGGGCAGCTGGGCGCTGGAGAGCCAGCCAGCCGAGGGCACGCGGGCCTGTCCACACGGCTCCCGTCCGCACGGCTGCTGGCCAGACCCGGTGGCCCCAAGAGCGCTTCCCGCCCTGGAAGGAGGCTGCTGGCGAAGGGCAGCGACGTTCCTGAGGGCCATCCCCCCAGGCCCGGCTCCCGAGGGGGCCCGAGGCCGTCCCCGCCCAGAGCGCCGGCTCCCGCAGAGGGGCCCGGCAGTGAGTGCTCAGCTCGCAGCTGCCCCCAGCCCCGGGGACGTCCATATTCCGATCCCCGCGTGGGCCGTGCAGGTGCGTTAAGGCCCCTGAGCGGGGGACGACGCTGGACGCCCCGGGCCCGGCGTCATCACAGGGGTTGTAAGACGGAGGCGGAGGGCCCGAGGCAGGAGAGGAGACGCTGCGCGGGGGCTGTGGGGGTGGAGGGGGCCGCGAGCCGGGGAGGCAGCGCCTCTGGAAGCCGGAGCAGGTGGGAGCCTCGGAGGGACCGGCCCGGCCAGGCCTGGCTTGAGCCCCGGGAGGCCCGAGCGGGACCTGACCTCCGGAACCAGGAGAGACGACCTGTGCTGCCCGAGTCAGGGCCGTGTGGCCCCGTCAGACCTGCCTGGAGGGGGAGGCAAGAGGTGCCAGGACAGCCCTGCCACCTTCCAGTGAGCACAGCCCAGGGGACAGGGAGGAGAGCTCGGGGAGGCGGCGCCTTCTCCAGGGAGCTGGAGCTGGAGCCCGGGAGGCTGGAGGCTGGAGGCGCGGGGGGCACCTGACCCGGGTGCTCGCGCGCCCTCTGGTGGTCGGGGAAGCAGCCGGCGCGAGGGCGGAGCCGGGGGCCAGGAGGGAGGGGGCCGCGCGGGTCCAGGTGGGAGGATGCGGTGGACCCGGGCGCTGCGCAGAGGCGGCAGGAAGCTCTGGAGCCAGGACAGGCTGTGCTCACCGGGGCGGAGTGAAGAACAGCGAGGCGGCAGAAATGACTCAGGACCTTGGAGCCGCTCACAGAAGCACGGAGCTGCCGGGGCCAGCCTGGGGGCGGGGCGGGCGGGGGCAGGGTGGCCATGTTGACTGTGGGACCCCCGAACCCTCTGCGTGAAGCTGGGGGGCATCCGGACCCCAGGTCAGGAGCTCAGGGGAGGCCCAGCTGGAGGCGAGGCTTGTAGGCAGATGTTGGGGACAACTCTGAGCCCCAGGAGTGGACAAGGCCACCGGGGTGGGGGTGGGGGTGAGAGGCCTGAGGGTCCCGCCCTGGGCTCACGAGGTGGGGGTGGGCAAGGGCGAGAGCAGCAGGCCTAGGTGAGGGGTCAAGGGTCGGGACCCTCTCTGTCCAGCCGGCCCGGGCCAGGGCAGGGGAGGACGGCCATCGGGGCCTCGGCTTCCGCTGGGAGGATGAGAATGTTCTGGAACAGTGGTCATGGTCGCACAACACCGTAAAGACCCAGAAAACACCGAACCACCCACTTAAATGTGAGTTCTAGGGTGTCTATGAGCTCTCCACCAAGATGCCGGCCATGGGGGGTGGGGACCCCCTTAGCACCCGCTGCGTGCCCCTGGGAGACAGGAAGGCCGAGGCCAGGTCAGCCAGCAGGGCCTCTGCGGCGGCAGGACCCACAGGCAGGCCCCAGGCCCGGGCGCCGTGCCCGCGGCAGGAAAGGGGACGCCGGCCACACACCGGGCGCCACACACGGGCTCCCCGCCGCGGGGCGACCCTGGGCTCGGCCCACCCTGGGGCCCGGGGGTGGCCGCAGAAAGCGCTGGAAAGCTGACATAATATTTTCGTCGGCCGCTCCACCGCAGAACAATTCACGGTTTTGCGTCTGGGACGTGGGGGAGGCCGGGCCGAGGCAGAAGCGGTGGATGGAGAGCGCGCTCCAGGCGGGTGGAGGCCCCGGCACCTGACCCGGTGCTCGCGCGCCCTCTGGTGGTCGGGGAAGCAGCCGGCGCGAGGGCGGAGCCGGGGCCAGGAGGAGGGGCCGCGCGGGTCCAGGTGGGAGGATGCGGTGGACCCGGGCGCTGCGCAGAGGCGGCAGGAAGCTCTGGAGCCAGGACAGGCTGTGCTCACCGGGGCGGAGTGAAGAACAGCGAGGCGGCAGAAATGACTCAGGACCTTGGAGCCGCTCACAGAAGCACGGAGCTGCCGGGGCCAGCCTGGGGGCGGGGCGGGCGGGGGCAGGGTGGCCATGTTGACTGTGGGACCCCCGAACCCTCTGCGTGAAGCTGGGGGGCATCCGGACCCCAGGTCAGGAGCTCAGGGGAGGCCCAGCTGGAGGCGAGGCTTGTAGGCAGATGTTGGGGACAACTCTGAGCCCCAGGAGTGGACAAGGCCACCGGGGGTGGGGGGTGGGGGGTGAGAGGCCTGAGGGTCCCGCCCTGGGCTCACGAGGTGGGGGGTGGGCAAGGGCGAGAGAGCAGCAGGCCTAGGTGAGGGGTCAAGGGTCGGGACCCTCTCTGTCCAGCCGGCCCGGGCCAGGGCAGGGGAGGACGGCCATCGGGGCCTCGGCTTCCGCTGGGAGGATGAGAATGTTCTGGAACAGTGGTCATGGTCGCACAACACCGTAAAGACCCAGAAAACACCGAACCACCCACTTAAATGTGAGTTCTAGGGTGTCTATGAGCTCTCCACCAAGATGCCGGCCATGGGGGGTGGGGACCCCCTTAGCACCCGCTGCGTGCCCCTGGGAGACAGGAAGGCCGAGGCCAGGTCAGCCAGCAGGGCCTCTGCGGCGGCAGGACCCACAGGCAGGCCCCAGGCCCGGGCGCCGTGCCCGCGGCAGGAAAGGGGACGCCGGCCACACACCGGGCGCCACACACGGGCTCCCCGCCGCGGGGCGACCCTGGGCTCGGCCCACCCTGGGGCCCGGGGGTGGCCGCAGAAAGCGCTGGAAAGCTGACATAATATTTTCGTCGGCCGCTCCACCGCAGAACAATTCACGGTTTTGCGTCTGGGACGTGGGGGAGGCCGGGCCGAGGCAGAAGCGGTGGATGGAGAGCGCGCTCCAGGCGGGTGGAGGCCCCGGCACCGCCTCCCCGCCAGCCCGGACGCCTGAGCCCAGAGCCGCCCCGCTGCCCACCCACGGCCTCTGCGGCTCCCGGCCCGCCATCGGACAGGAGGTGTCCCCGCGCCTCCACCGCCACGGCCCCCACAGCCGCGGGCCTGCAGGCCAGGAGAGCAGCCCCACGGCAGCCGGGACGTCCCGCGGGTGCCCGGGAGGGCGGCCGGCGGGCTGTGCGCTGGCCCAGGACACGGGCGGGCGGCCGGCGGCCAGCGCGGCTGAGCCGGGGCTCTGCCTGGACAGGCACCCGATGTCCCCGTCAGGGGCCGCCTCCTCGCCCACCTCCACCCCCCAGCGGCCTTCTGGAGCCCCGCCCCTCGGCCCCGGGACCAGGCAGCCAGGCGGCTCCTCCCGCCAGCCGGGCCGGGGGCGGCAGGGACCAGATCTCCGCTCCTCCCAGCCCGAGATGTGACCAATTATCTTTTGAATGAGCCACCGCGTTTCGAGGAAATTAGGTTTTTAAATATAGCCGGGGAGTGGGGGAGCGGGAGGCGCTGCAGGGCAGGAGGCAGGCTGAGATCTGGGGGACCTGGGGACACAGCTGCGCCCTGGGCCGGCCCCAAGAACGCCCACAACGGCTGGGGCCGGCCCCCGCCCCGGCGTGCCTCTGCCGTGGAAACTGAGGCTGAGGAAGCTCCTCAAGGCCCCAGGGAGGGCTGACGCCTGCCCTTCAGCAGAACCTCTATGCTATTTCTTTTTTTTTTTTCTTTTTTTCTAATTTTTAAAAAAATTTTAGATTTCTGTTTTAAAACTTTTCACTATGCTATTTCTTTTTTTAAAAAAAAAAAAACATTTATTTATTTATCTTTTGGGGGGTGAGGTGGGGAGGGAAGGGGACAGGCGGGCCACTTCTATTGGTCTTTCATTTCTCTGTTTTCATCTGTCTTTTGTTCTTTGACTCCTGTGGGCCTCTCATTGTGGCGGCCTCTGTTGTCGCAGAGCACCGGCTCTGGGCGCATGCGCTCCAGAGCTCCGGCTCGGTGATTGGACACATCAGTCCAGCCGCTCGCTCCGCGGCACGTGGGATCTTCCCAGGCCAGGGATCGAACCGGCGCCCCTTGCATGGCAAGGCGGTGTCCTTACCCACTGGACCACCAGGGGGAGCCCTCACTATGCTACTTCTACCCTGAACTCTCTCTCGAGTCGGCCACGGCCCCTGCCCGCGCCCACCCGGGACCAGCTCCCGCCCTCGTCCCCTCCGGCCTGTCTGTCCTCCCAGCAGCAGCGGCGAGAGGGCGCCGGCGAGCACTCAGGTCCGGCCCTCAGGCCCTCTCCCGGCCCAGGAGGGCCTGCCCGCCCAGCCCCATCCCTCCCTGCCTTCAGCTCCTCCTGGTCTCCGCCTGCCCACCCTGTTCCAGGTGCATGGGCCCCTAGGCTCCTCAGCAAGGCCAGGCACAGTCCTGCCCCAGGGCCTTTGCAAGGGCTGTTCCCCACCTGAAATAAGCCTCCCAAGACCCCTGCAGGGGCGGCCCCCTTGCTTTATCCAGGCTCTGGTGCAGACACCATCGGCTCAGACAAGCCATCCCGACCCCCTCTCCCGAAGGCCCCCTCGACTCCAGGCCACTCGCCCCAGCTCGCAGCGTTCTCTGTGCTCCCAGCTGCAGGGCTGTCTGGGTGCACAGGGGAGTGGGCCCGGAGAGGGGCGGCGGGGGCCAGAGGCGGTCACGGTGTGGGCACGGCCCGCCTGGTGCCCGGGAGAGCGCGGCTCCCGTGACTCAGCAGACGCCGCAGCACGAGGCTGGCGGCCCGAGCAAGCGGGGAGCGGGGTGGCGCCGGGGCCGGGCCCGCTCACTTCCTCTCTCGGCTGGACGGCCGAGCCACGGGAGCGGAGTGCCCACCCTGAGCCCGGTCCCCTGGCTGGGCCCGGCAGCACCGGGGTGGACAGGCCCCCCGCGAGCCGCCACGGGAGACCTGCCTGTGACCCGCGAGGGGGCCCCGCGGCCGCCCCGGGAGGCCGCAGGGCCCGGGAGAAGGGACCCCGGGGCGGCGTGGGGAGGGCGGACGAAGGTCGGGCCACGAGGTCCCCGCGGGGCCGGGCGCAGAGCTCGGGAGCCTCCTGGACGGCCGGCTGCCCGCGGAGCCGACCAGACGCAGGCTGTAGCCCGCGGGGCTGGGACGTGGCGGGAGCTGGCGGGGCCGGGATCGCCGGGCGAGAGCACCACCCGGAGGAGCCAGGGCCAGGGCAGGGCCGCCTTCAGGAGACGCCGGCAGGAGCGAGCGCTCCTCGCCCTGTCCAGCCTGCGCTCCCCACACTCACAAGGGCCAGCAGGCCCCCAGGGCGCCCGCCCCGAGGAGACCCCGACCCTCGCTGCCGCATGGAGCACCCCTCATGAGGAGGGGGGCTCCGCGAGAGAAGCCGACCTGGGGGACACACAGGCTGACTCCACGGGTAGGAAACGTCCAGAAGAGGCCAGAGACACAGAGAGGGGGCTCCTGGTGGCCGGGGGCTGGGGGGCATGCCCATGGGCACGGCTTTCTTTTGGGGGGTGACAGAATGTTCTGGAATTAGATTTTGGTGGTGGTGGTACAACGAAGCGAACAGAGACTGGATTGTGCGTTTTAGGGTAAGTTTTATCCTATGTGAACTATGCCTCCATTTATTTTTTAAGGAATGGAGCCCTTCAGTTGCAAAATCAGCACCCAGGGGCGTGTGGCCCCCGGGCCTCCCCCGGAGCCCGCTCCTCTGGCAGCGATGCTGCGAAGCTGGCTGCGCGGGGCTCGGTCTCGCCGCCCGGAGACGAGGCGGTGCGGCCAGACGGCGGTGACGGAGCTCGCCCAGTCCTGCGGTGAGGGCCAGCTCGTCCCGCAGCCCCTCCGGCACGGAGCCGTCCCCGGGACACGGCGAACGCCGGCCTGCAGAGAGGTCAAGGCGGGAGGCCGCGCAAGGCCCGCACAGCCGCGTCCCCGGAGTCGGCGCGGGGAGCCCCCGGCGGGGGAGCCGGCCCCTCCAGAGCGCCGCGCCAGGACGGGGACGGAGTGGGGCTCCGGCGTGCCAGGGCCCGGGCGAGGGAACCCACCCAGCGCCGCACACGCACGGCCGGGCGCTCTGGGGTGCCGGGGCGCTGTGGATGGGGAGCGCACCCCGCCCCGCGGGACGCCAGCCCCGGACTCAGGTGAGCAGATGCCCGGGGGGCAGGCCGGGAGCCCCTCCACGCGGGCCAGCCCCAGACGAGACGTTTACAGCCGTGACGGTCAGCACCACGCTCCCCTGCGCCGGGCGCCGGGCGGGCCTCCCCCGGGACGCCCTCTGGTCCCTGACTCCAAGCTGACAGAGTGACATGGGACTGGCCACCCAGCTGCACAGGGACCCGAGGCGGACAGTGCCTCCGGGAAAGAGACAGGCCGAGAGGTGAACTCAGGCGCCCCGACTCCACAGCCCGCCCAGGGAGGACACCCCGGTCAGGGCACCGCGGACGCCTGCCTGGGCTCTCTTCCGGGCAGAAGAGGTCAACCGAGTCGAGCTGACTTACAGACTCACGACATTCTGAAGATGAACCTGGGTTTCTGGACAAACGAGCAGGGCTCCAGGGACACGGCCAGCGTGCCCGCTGCCGGCCTGGCTCCGCGTTCTCGCCCGTCGAGCCCCCCCCCCCCACAGCCGACAGAGGGCGCCCGCGAGCACTCGGGCCAGGCACCCCGACGTGATTCATTACTGCCATTTTAGAGAAGGAAGCTCGGGTCTAGAGACACTTAGGAAGTGACCCCAAGTCAAACGTGAAAAACATTATGCCTCCATTTATTTTTTAAGGAATGGAGCCCTTCAGTTGCAAAATCAGCACCCAGGGGCGTGTGGCCCCCGGGCCTCCCCCGGAGCCCGCTCCTCTGGCAGCGATGCTGCGAAGCTGGCTGCGCGGGGCTCGGTCTCGCCGCCCGGAGACGAGGCGGTGCGGCCAGACGGCGGTGACGGAGCCCGCCCAGTCCTGCGGTGAGGCCAGCTCGTCCCGCAGCCCCTCCGGCACGGAGCCGTCCCCGGGACACGGCGAACGCCGGCCTGCAGAGAGGTCAAGGCGGGAGGCCGCGCAAGGCCCGCACAGCCGCGTCCCCGGAGTCGGCGCGGGGAGCCCCCGGCGGGGGAGCCGGCCCCTCCAGAGCGCCGCGCCAGGACGGGGACGGAGTGGGGCTCCGGCGTGCCAGGGCCCGGGCGAGGGAACCCACCCAGCGCCGCACACGCACGGCCGGGCGCTCTGGGGTGCCGGGGCGCTGTGGATGGGGAGCGCACCCCGCCCCGCGGGACGCCAGCCCCGGACTCAGGTGAGCAGATGCCCGGGGGGCAGGCCGGGAGCCCCTCCACGCGGGCCAGCCCCAGACGAGACGTTTACAGCCGTGACGGTCAGCACCACGCTCCCCTGCGCCGGGCGCCGGGCGGGCCTCCCCCGGGACGCCCTCTGGTCCCTGACTCCAAGCTGACAGAGTGACATGGGACTGGCCACCCAGCTGCACAGGGACCCGAGGCGGACAGTGCCTCCGGGAAAGAGACAGGCCGAGAGGTGAACTCAGGCGCCCCGACTCCACAGCCCGCCCAGGGAGGACACCCCGGTCAGGGCACCGCGGACGCCTGCCTGGGCTCTCTTCCGGGCAGAAGAGGTCAACCGAGTCGAGCTGACTTACAGACTCACGACATTCTGAAGATGAACCTGGGTTTCTGGACAAACGAGCAGGGCTCCAGGGACACGGCCAGCGTGCCCGCTGCCGGCCTGGCTCCGCGTTCTCGCCCGTCGAGCCCCCCCCCCCCACAGCCGACAGAGGGCGCCCGCGAGCACTCGGGCCAGGCACCCCGACGTGATTCATTACTGCCATTTTAGAGAAGGAAGCTCGGGTCTAGAGACACTTAGGAAGTGACCCCAAGTCAAACGTGAAAAACATTATGACCACATCTCAGATTTCAGACCGCTCCGTAACGTTCCACACGGAAGCCCAATCCAGTCCGCCACCGGGACCCGACGGGGGCAGGGCTGCCGGACGGGGCGACCTTCACCTAAAAACACGCCGGGGCGTCCCTGGCGGCCCAGCGATGCAGAATCCACGCTGCCGCTGCAGGCACACGGGTTCAGTCCCTGCTCGGGGAGCTAAGATTCCACAAGCCATGCGCGGCAGGCAGCAGAGAAGACGAGCGCAAAGCAAATACCGTGCACACACGCGTCAACCACAAGACACGCGGACCCCAGCACTCGCCGCGTCACCCTGCAGCTCGCTGGGAAGAAGTGGGATCCGGAAGCTTCCGCCCCAGTCACCACCGGCCCTCAGAGGCCTGCAGGCCCCTGGTGCCACACCTGAGCGAGTGCTCGTCTATCTGGGGGACCGGACGGCTCTGACCAACAGACCCCGCGGGAAAGGCGCGCGTCCCTCCGCCAGCAGGGTCACCCCGTGGGACGGCAATGAGGGGTGACTCTCGGGTCACGTCAGAGCTTTCACGTTCTCCTATCATCTTGGACTTTTACCACCAGGGTTCCCGGCAGGGAAGGCTGAGAAGTCTCGCGTTAATAACTGACTAGAGCAGCTCACAGGGCCAGAACACGTCGAAAAATATCAAAGTCGAGTTAACGACACACATGTTCACGTGCTTCGGGGGCGTGTGCTGATGTCTGCAACTCTGAAATGCATCCCAAGGATCCGACGAGAGCCGCGTGGACGAGCGATGGCGGGGCGGGAGGGACGCGGGACCCCGGCTCGGCGGCGGCGGGGGGGCCTGGCAGGGGCCGGCGAGCGCCGCCATCCAGAGCCTTCCGCTTCTCAGAGCCTTCCGCTTCTCAGCACAGCTGAAGATTCTCTTAATAAAATGTTTCCCCTCCAGATTAAAGGTGAATGTGGACCTCGTACATCAGGTGCTTTCAAACTCTGGAGAGAAACATCTCTGAGCAGATCCTGTCACCAGAAAAGCCCAGAATCACACAAAAGACACCCGCGTGCTACCAGGCAGGTTAAGCAAGTCTTGTTTTGTTTCTCCCGTAAGTCAGAGCGGGCCCACCAGAGGCCACCCCGGGCCCGGGCTGCAGGGCGCGCCTGAGAGGTGGGTCTCGCCCCAGAGATCCTGCCCCCAGGGGACACCAAGCAGCGTTTGGGGACGTCTGTGACGGCCGTGACTGGGGCGGGTGCTCCTGACACCCAGGGGTGGGCTGGAGTGCACCGGCCCCCCACCGTGCCCAGGACGGCCCCCGGGAGATGACCCGACCGGACGCCTGCCAAGCCAGAGGCCGGAGCAGAAACATGGCTGCGGGGCGGGCCGGCCCGCCTGTAAGCCCTCTCACGGGGGAAACGCGCTTACCCGCCTCACCCCGTCCGCTCTGCCTTAATGAAAGGCTGCGGCGCACACGGCGCCCGCGCTGGCACCGGGCGGGCGCCGCGCCTCCGACCCTGCCAGCGCCTCCGGGAGGGGCTGCCACTGGGCCCACCTTACGAGGCCCACAAGGCCTGCCCTCGGAGGCTGCAGGGTCAGGGCTGGCTGCCCCGAGAGCTGGGTGGGGGCGGCCCTGGCGTCGGGTTTCCAGATCTGGGGCTGCAGCCACGGAACCGACCAGGCCGCAGCCAGCGAGCCCCGGCCTGGGGCGTGGGACGAGCACCTCGCTCCTCCCCAGGCTCAGACGTGCCTGGCTGTGCCGGCCTCCCGCGGGCCACACCGTCGCCGGGGAGACAGAGGCCGCGTCCACCGCACACCAGGCCGAGCCCCGTTCCCCACGCCCGCCCGGACAAGCCAGCTCCAGCTCTACCCCTCCCCGGCAGCCGGGTCTCCCCGAAACACAACGCCCTGCAGTCCTGCCGCCTGTGCCCCGGCTCCACGGAGCACGCGCCATCCCGCCCCCCGTGCCCCCACACCCGCCCAGGGCTGGGCCTGGCGTGAACCTCAGCATCGGCTGATGAGAAGCCCTGGGGGCTGCGTGCCAGAGGCCGAGGGCGTACTCTGCCGGCAGCCTCGGGGGTCACAGGGCCACCAAGGGTCTCCCACGCGGTCCCTGGGCCTGGACGCCAGAGGGCGGGCTGAGGCCAGCGGGGCCAGGGCCTGTGGTGCTCCTGGCCGAGCCTATCTCAAGCAACGCTCTTCCTGTCTCTCCTTTTCGGAGCGGGAGCTGGGCGCAGAGGACGGATATTCAGATGCGAACTGAGACAGAAACACGCCCGTCCCTGCGTGAAGAGAGAAGGGTGCTGGGGGAGGCACGCTTGCTAATGTGAGCCCGGGGCCAGCAACCTGCGATTGTCAGGAGGTCACATCGGCTCCCACAGACCACCCGCCCCTCACGGCAAAGGTCTCCCCCAGCGAGACCAAGAGGCGGGGGACGGGCCTGAGCCACGCTGCGCCGGGGCCCGGGACGCCCTCTGCTGTCCTCTGTCCTTGGTGCTGACCCCGCAGACGCCGGGACTGGAGGCAGACCCGCTGCTCCCAGGAGGCTGTGACCCGGGGCCGGCCTCACCCGCCCGGGGCTGCAGCACCCTGCCTAGGGGGGCGCGGGCACTCGTCAGAGCCAGAGCCAGTGCGGGGGAGGCAGTCAGCAGACGGGGCCGGGGTGGAGGGCGGGGCGGAGCTCCGGGTCAGCGCTCCCCGACCCCACGGGCACGCAGAGGGTCACGCGCTGTCTCGGGGCTGGCACGCGAGGCTTCCTGGCCCCGTTTTCCTCCCAGATGCATGTCCACGCCCTGGCAGCCCGCGCTGGGCAACACACACCACACGGGCTCCAGCAGGCGAGGGCTCCGAGGGAGGCAGCGTGGCTGGCGGGGCCACCTGCCAGGTGGGGGCCGCACTCAGCCCGTCCCAGGCCCCTCTTGCTGGAGCGCTGCCAGCACTGCAGGGCCCAGACCCGCGCGACGTTCCAGGCCACTCGGCGACCGAGCCAGGCCCCCAGGCCAGAATGGCCCCTGGCCCCGAAGGCCGGCTGGGCTCCAGGGGTGTCCTAGGGGCTCCTGCACTTGGAGGCCCTCGAGCCAGGCTGACCACCCAGCACCCCCGTGAGCGCCCCACTTCAGCCGAGGAGACGCAGGCTCTGCCTGGGGGCGGCTCCTCCCACCCACGGCCGCGCTGCGACCGCAGGAGAGATGGAGCCACGAGGGTTGGTCTAAGCCACCCTCAGATTCCCGGGCCACGGAAAACGTGCAAGGACACGTCCATCACTGCTGTCAGCCATGAAGAGCCGGGCTGATCTGGTGCACAGCAGGGCCCTGCACACCGTCCTCGGGCAGGAAGAGGAAGAGCGGGGGAAGGAGAGCGGTGCCACCGAGGGCCTCCCGGCCCCTGCCCTCCCCCTGCCCGCACTCGCGGGGCTCCCACCAGCGGCCCCCATGGCTCCTGGCACAGGCCAGGCACGGTCCTGCTCCAGGGCCTTTGCACACGTGTCTTCTCTGTCTGGGACCTCTTCCCCAGCGCACCACGCAGGCCTGGACACCCCCCGCCTCAGAGAGCCCTCCCCAGTCGCTGGCTCACGCTGGCCGGGGCAGGGCTGGGCCTGCCGAGCAGGACCGAGGGGGCGGTCAGCCTGAGGCTGGGAGACGGCGCAGAGCAAGCGGCCAGAGGAGAGGGGGGGAGGGAGCAGGCCTGCGCGAGGCTGGAGACCAGGGCCCGTCTCCAGCCCTCCTCAGGCCGGGCGCTGGGGCTGTCGCGGCGCCCCACGACCAGAGGGCGAGAAGGACTCCGAGACGGCTGGACAGGCGCTGACCAGGGTCCCGCTTGCAGCCACACGGAGCTGCCCCAGACACGTCACCAATGCAGCCCAAGAGCGGAGACCATAAGCCCTCCGAGAACGACGCAGAGCCTGTGACCGGGTCAAGGAGGGTCTCTCGGACCCCTCGGGCACCAGCAGTCAAAGAAAGGAGGGAAACGGGGCTTGGTGGAAGCAAAGTCCGTCCCAGGCCCCTCTTGCTGGAGCGCTGCCAGCACTGCAGGGCCCAGACCCGCGCGACGTTCCAGGCCACTCGGCGACCGAGCCAGGCCCCAGGCCAGAATGGCCCCTGGCCCCGAAGGCCGGCTGGGCTCCAGGGGTGTCCTAGGGGCTCCTGCACTTGGAGGCCCTCGAGCCAGGCTGACCACCCAGCACCCCCGTGAGCGCCCCACTTCAGCCGAGGAGACGCAGGCTCTGCCTGGGGGCGGCTCCTCCCACCCACGGCCGCGCTGCGACCGCAGGAGAGATGGAGCCACGAGGGTTGGTCTAAGCCACCCTCAGATTCCCGGGCCACGGAAAACGTGCAAGGACACGTCCATCACTGCTGTCAGCCATGAAGAGCCGGGCTGATCTGGTGCACAGCAGGGCCCTGCACACCGTCCTCGGGCAGGAAGAGGAAGAGCGGGGGAAGGAGAGCGGTGCCACCGAGGGCCTCCCGGCCCCTGCCCTCCCCCTGCCCGCACTCGCGGGGCTCCCACCAGCGGCCCCCCATGGCTCCTGGCACAGGCCAGGCACGGTCCTGCTCCAGGGCCTTTGCACACGTGTCTTCTCTGTCTGGGACCTCTTCCCCAGCGCACCACGCAGGCCTGGACACCCCCCGCCTCAGAGAGCCCTCCCCAGTCGCTGGCTCACGCTGGCCGGGGCAGGGCTGGGCCTGCCGAGCAGGACCGAGGGGGCGGTCAGCCTGAGGCTGGGAGACGGCGCAGAGCAAGCGGCCAGAGGAGAGGGGGGGAGGGAGCAGGCCTGCGCGAGGCTGGAGACCAGGGCCCGTCTCCAGCCCTCCTCAGGCCGGGCGCTGGGGCTGTCGCGGCGCCCCACGACCAGAGGGCGAGAAGGACTCCGAGACGGCTGGACAGGCGCTGACCAGGGTCCCGCTTGCAGCCACACGGAGCTGCCCCAGACACGTCACCAATGCAGCCCAAGAGCGGAGACCATAAGCCCTCCGAGAACGACGCAGAGCCTGTGACCGGGTCAAGGAGGGTCTCTCGGACCCCTCGGGCACCAGCAGTCAAAGAAAGGAGGGAAACGGGGCTTGGTGGAAGCAAAGTCCGTCGTGCTTCCACAGAAGGCAGGGAAAGACCCCCGCGGAGAGGAGGGGACGCCGCGGATCGCCTGTCCTAGGGAGGCCGTCGAGAGCACAGCAAGGAGGTCCACGACTGAGCGACGGGAGGAAAACCAGCCCGACCGGAAGACCAGCAGGGACCTCCCTGACACTCAAGACGTCGCCTTCCAAGGCAGGCGGTGGGTCTGAGCCCGGTCAGGGAACTAAGACCCCACATGCCCCATGGTGAAGGCACCAAACCAAATGACAGAAACAGCACGGTGTGGAATTCAATAAAGACTTTAAAAATGGTTCACATCAAAAAAGGAAAGAAGCAAAGGATTTGAACAGACGTTTCATCAAAGAGAAGACACGAATGGCAAACAGGCAAGAGATGCTCAACATCCCCAACCGTCTGGGAAACAACACGAAGACCTGGAGAGCACCCACCCCATGATGAGTGGGGAGTACCCACCCCATGATGAGGATCCTGGGGAGTACCCACCCCATGATGGAGACCATGGGGAGCACCCATCCTATGATGAGGACCCTAGGGAGCACCCACCCCATGATAAGTGGGGAATACTCATCCCGTAATGGGGACTGTGGGGAGCACCCACCCCATGAGTGGGGAGTACCCACCCCACGATGAGGACCGTGGGGAGCACCCACCCCATGATGAGGACCATGGGGAGCAACCACCCCATGATAGGGACCATAGGGAGCACCCACCCCATGATGAGAGGGGAGTACCCACCCCATGATGAGGACACTGGGGAGCACCCACCCCATGATGAGGACTTAGGGGAGCACCCACCACATGAGTGGGGAGTACCCACCCCATGATGAGTGGGGAGTACTCATCCCGTGATAGGGACCGTGGGGAGCACCCACCCCATGACAGGGACCGTGGGGAGCACCCACCCTATGACAGGGACCGTGGGGAGCACCCACCCCATGACAGGGACCGTGGGGAGCACCCACCCCATGACAGGGACCGTGGGGAGCACCCACCCCATGATAGGGACTGTGGGGAGCACCCACCCATGACAGGGACCGTGGGGAGCACCCACCCCATGATAGGGACTGTGGGGAGCACCCACCCCATGAGTAGGGAGCACGCACCCCATGATAGGGACCATGGGGAGCACCCACCCCATGATGAGAGGGGAGTACCCACCCCATGATGAGGACACTGGGGAGCACCCACCCCATGATGAGGACTTAGGGGAGCACCCACCACATGAGTGGGGAGTACCCACCCCATGATGAGTGGGGAGTACTCATCCCGTGATAGGGACCGTGGGGAGCACCCACCCCATGACAGGGACCGTGGGGAGCACCCACCCTATGACAGGGACCGTGGGGAGCACCCACCCCATGACAGGGACCGTGGGGAGCACCCACCCCATGACAGGGACCGTGGGGAGCACCCACCCCATGATAGGGACTGTGGGGAGCACCCACCCATGACAGGGACCGTGGGGAGCACCCACCCCATGATAGGGACTGTGGGGAGCACCCACCCCATGAGTAGGGAGCACGCACCCCATGATAGGGACCATGGGGAGCACCCACCCCATGACAGGGACCGTGGGGAGCACCCACCCCATGACAGGGACCGTGAGGAGCACCCACCCCATGATAGGGACCGTGGGGAGCACCTACCCCATGATGAGTGGGGAGTACCCACCCCATGAGGAGGACACTGGGGAGCACCCACCCTATGATGAAGATGGGGAAAGTGGAGATAAAGCAACGTCTCCTCAGAAGGTCCCAGGGAGCTGAACCCCATGGCTGGGTGTCCGCCCAAGAGACACGAGGACACAAATCCACACAAAGGCTGCACATGAATGTTCTCCACAGCACAAGCCACAGTGGCCAAGAGCTGCAGACAGCCCAAATACCCACCAACGGACAATGGATAAACACACGTATCCCTCCATGCGCGGCAGCCTGCCTCAGCCAAGCGGAGAGGAACGCCTGCCCCTCGCTGCCACGTGGAGCGACCCTGAGGACATGGCACTCCGTGAGAGAAGCAGACCCAGGACACACAGGCTGTGACTCCACGGAGGGGAAACGTCCGGAACAGGCCGGCCCACAGACACGGGAGTGGGGGAGTGGCGGTCAGGGGCTGGGGGGTGACTGCCCATGGGGACGGGGTTCCTTTCGGGGGACAAGTGTTCTAAAATCGCTGTGGTGACGGCCACAGTGCAAGCACAGGGCTACACACTCTGAACAGGTAAAACCACATGACGTGTGAATCCCAGCTCAGCAAAGCCGTCACCGGGAGAGGGCTGGGAAGGAGGCCCAGGAGCAGAGGAGGCCTGCGGGCGGAGCTCGCTCACGGCCCGGGGCGACGCGGCCGCTGGGCCAGCTGAAGGCGGGGCGCCCTGCGCCGGGCAGGCCCACCAACATCGTCTACAGGACAGCATCTGTCCCCTGAGAGTCCCGAGTCACATTTTGTTAATTCTTACATCATTTGAAACCCTGCCACTGTTATACTTGGCGCAGCGATCTGGGGTCGGGGATCTCTGCTGTTGCTACTGCAGAAAGAGACGACGTCCTAAAGGTTCAGCTAAGCCGTTAGTGTTTTTTAGCAATAAAGTGTTTCTTCAACAGCTATCTATTCAGCTGCACCAGATCTTAGTGGCGAGACACAGGATCCAGTTCCCTGGCCAGGGATGAAGCAGCCCAGACCCCCAGACTGGCTGGCAGGAGGGGTGCCCGGGGGCAGGCCTGCGGGCGGAGCCAGGCCTGTGCTCTGTGCCAGAAACACGAGGCAGCTTCATGAAAGAGAGAAGAAAAAACAAGGAACACTGAACTCTAAGGGGCGGAGGGGGACCGCTGCAGGCCACACAGCGAAGGCCCGTGGTGGCGGACGGGACCCCCAGGGACAGCAGCGAGGGTCTGACGCGGCCGAGGGGAGGCTGCACGGGGGCCGAGCCCTGACCCGCAGCCCACGCCCACCCGCACCCCCCGTCTCGTGCACAGACAAGTGTTTTCATGGCAAACAGGAAGCCCTGCACCGGACAGGGCTGGGGCGGCAAGAGGGACAGTGTAGGGGTGTTCGTCCAGGACTCCGCAGGCCCTGAGAGGAAGAAGGTTCCGGAACTTTTACTACCCACGCCACACACATAGCAGAGCACCGGTCGGGGCCACGCCCAGGTCTGCCCCAAGGTCAGGCCCGCGGCCCCGGGCAGAGACGACCACAGGCAGCGGACGCTCACCACACGGGGAGCCTGAGGGGGCGGCCTTGGGCAGGGAAACCAGGCGGGCTTCCTGGAGGGGGGGCAGGAGAGGGCTGCAGGGTCACAGGCTCAGGCTCTGTGGCTCCACAGGCGGCAAGGTCTCGGGGGCTGCTGGGGCCCCAGTGGCCGCACGCACGAGGGAGGGGTGAGCAGGCGCGGGCGTGCAGGACCGAACCCCGAGCGGGCTGCCCCAGGTTCCCCTTCCTCCACGTGACCCCGCACGCGGCTCAGAGAGCCTCTCTGTTTGCGGGCCGCACAGCCCGGCCCCGGGCTCCTCGCTCACAGACTCCGTCCGCGTCTGCAGGCCCACCTCCCCGCGGGAATCACCTGCAGCCCACACGCGGGGGGCGGGCACGCTCGCTCCCAGGTGACAGTCGGGCCCCCGTCAGCGATCTGGGGTCGGGATCTCTGCTGTTGCTACTGCAGAAAGAGACGACGTCCTAAAGGTTCAGCTAAGCCGTTAGTGTTTTTTAGCAATAAAGTGTTTCTTCAACAGCTATCTATTCAGCTGCACCAGATCTTAGTGGCGAGACACAGGATCCAGTTCCCTGGCCAGGGATGAAGCAGCCCAGACCCCCAGACTGGCTGGCAGGAGGGGTGCCCGGGGGCAGGCCTGCGGGCGGAGCCAGGCCTGTGCTCTGTGCCAGAAACACGAGGCAGCTTCATGAAAGAGAGAAGAAAAAACAAGGAACACTGAACTCTAAGGGGCGGAGGGGGACCGCTGCAGGCCACACAGCGAAGGCCCGTGGTGGCGGACGGGACCCCCAGGGACAGCAGCGAGGGTCTGACGCGGCCGAGGGGAGGCTGCACGGGGGCCGAGCCCTGACCCGCAGCCCACGCCCACCCGCACCCCCCGTCTCGTGCACAGACAAGTGTTTTCATGGCAAACAGGAAGCCCTGCACCGGACAGGGCTGGGGCGGCAAGAGGGACAGTGTAGGGGTGTTCGTCCAGGACTCCGCAGGCCCTGAGAGGAAGAAGGTTCCGGAACTTTTACTACCCACGCCACACACATAGCAGAGCACCGGTCGGGGCCACGCCCAGGTCTGCCCCAAGGTCAGGCCCGCGGCCCCGGGCAGAGACGACCACAGGCAGCGGACGCTCACCACACGGGGAGCCTGAGGGGGCGGCCTTGGGCAGGGAAACCAGGCGGGCTTCCTGGAGGGGGGGCAGGAGAGGGCTGCAGGGTCACAGGCTCAGGCTCTGTGGCTCCACAGGCGGCAAGGTCTCGGGGGCTGCTGGGGCCCCAGTGGCCGCACGCACGAGGGAGGGGTGAGCAGGCGCGGGCGTGCAGGACCGAACCCCGAGCGGGCTGCCCCAGGTTCCCCTTCCTCCACGTGACCCCGCACGCGGCTCAGAGAGCCTCTCTGTTTGCGGGCCGCACAGCCCGGCCCCGGGCTCCTCGCTCACAGACTCCGTCCGCGTCTGCAGGCCCACCTCCCCGCGGGAATCACCTGCAGCCCACACGCGGGGGGCGGGCACGCTCGCTCCCAGGTACGTGCGGGTCAGCACAGTTCCAGGGACCCCCCAACGTGCCCAGCGAGGTGACGCCCTGCCCACTGGGTTCAGCCCTCAGACCAGGGTCCTCTGCGTGGCCTCCTGAACGCCAGCCTTCCTGCACTTGTGACTGAATCAACAGCTGGTGTCCGGCCAGGCTCGGCGACAGAGCCCGAGGGAGCCTGGCCCCGGCGTCCTCCTCCCGCGGGCCGCACGGCAGAGGGCGCGTGGGCGTCGCCAAATGCCCCGCAGTTCTGTGCAGGTTTCCAGGTTCTCAACGTCAAAAGCTAAAGGGGTAACAATGCCCAGAGACAGGCTGTCCGGCGGGAGCCCTGGCTCTGCAGAGACGCGGGCCGGGAGAGACCGAGGCTCCCCGCGCACCACCCACAGGGCCAGCCAGCCTGGTGCGACTTGTCGCTGAAGGCCCGACTCAGGCTCGAAGGCAGAGGCCGGCGAGGGGGGCGGAGGAGCAGGCCAGAGGCAGACCCGCCGCTCGCGGGAACCTGCGACCCGGTGCCATCTGCCCGTGGGAGGAGAGCGGGTCGCCCCGAAGCGCCGCCCGGGGCCCGGATCCGTGAAACCCTCAGCCGGCTCACGTGGGGACGAACTCCACACCCAGCAGGAACTGAAACACGAGGGGGAAAGAGTGAAAGCAGAAGGGAAACCTCAGCACCGACGACACGGCACCAACCCGGGAGCCACCGGGACAGACACGCAGGACCGCGGGAAGCAGACGCCGCCCGGCACCGCTGGCCTCTGCAGGATCGACGAGGCCGACACTCTCCATCAGAGAAGGCAGGCAAAAGGCCCTCGCGCGCCCGTGGACCACAGAACTGAAAGAAAGACGCAGCCCGCACCCCACGCAGAGCTGCTGCCATCAGCAAGCAGACTGGAAAGGGACGGGACGGGAAGCCCGACAGCCGACACGCAGCTCCCAGCCGCGGCCCGAGACTGAGGCGCGGGGCTCAGGCCGGAGGGCAGGCGAGGCGCGCGGGCCGCGGGCGCGGAGCGCGAGGGCAGAGGCCGGCGCACGTGCCCAAGGACTTGCGGGCGCCTCCGGCCTGGGCGGGCAGGCCTTTGCCTCGGTCGGTCTCTGCTCCCTTTACTGGGACACGTTCTTTTTTCTTCCTGCTTTATGCACAGCGTGAGGGGTCTCAGTTCCCTGACCCTGACCAGGGATCGAACCTGGGCCCCCCGCAACGGAAGTGCAGCACCTTAGCCACTGGACCACCAGGGAAGTCCCAGGATATATTTTCAACAAAAGAAAGATGAAACTTTAAAATGAAAGCACATGTGAAAACCTTCCCCTCTGACGGACGTTTCCTGACTCAGTTTCGACCTACACGAACACGAGAGGCGCACAGCTGCAGTGACACCCAGACGCCACTCCGCGCCCACGGCTGGCCGCGGCGGACGACACGGGGGAGGCTCAGCGCTCTCTCCCCGCCTGCAGGGAGCTCGGCCCTGTGTCCACGGGGTGCGCCGCCTGCCTCTCACCATGCTCCGACAGCGGGGGCCCCGCAGACCTGGGGACGGTCCCTCCCAGTCGGTCAGCTCCCAGATCACAAACAAGCCACCCGTGAGCACATCCGTGCCGCGCACACCAAGCCCACGCCCCCGTCCTGCTCACACACAAGCCCAGGGGCCCCACCGCACAGCCCCGAGCCGCCGCCTAACCAGCTGACCCCGAGCAGGCTCAGCACGCTGCCCCGACCTCTCCCAAGCCTGCAGACACCCCAGCGAGGCCCCCGCCTCCTCCACACCCGTCCCAGCTCCTGGCCGGCGGCTGAAGGACCCCAGGGGCAGCTGGCTCAGACTCCTGCCCGGGCAGGCGCCGCCTGGGCCCCAGCGCCCGCACGCTGGGCCTTGTTCCGGACGGTCCCCACATGCTGGCTCATGCAACCTTCACGGGACCCTGAGAGGAAGGCAAGCCTGGACCCCACTTCACCCACGAGCCTCCCGAGGCTGCTAGGAACCCTATCCTGCCTCCTCTCCACCTGTGCCCGCCCTCCGGGCCCCTCTGTTGGTCACGGGCTGAAGGGCCATGTCCTGCCAGGGCACTAAGCCATGTCCCCAAGCACCACTCACTGTTCCACACGAGGAGGCCCCGGCCCCGCCTCGCCCGCACCCCCGCCCCCGGCCCCCACGCCGGGCTCCAGACTGGGGCCTCGGCCTCCACGTCGCCAGGCCTCACGCTAACACCGCACCCAGCCGTCCCCGGCCCTGCTCCCGCCCCGTCCCCCACCGCAGACGCGCCAGGCCGTCTCCTGGGGCACAGACCACAGCGTGGGCGTCACCCTGCTCCACGCTCCGTCTCCCTCCGTCACGCTCACCCCTCAATGAGTCCCGTCGACGGGGCTTCTAGATTCCACTCGGATCACTCCTGCCTCCACCCACCAGACGCGGCCGGGGAGCACCTGAGTCAAGCCCCGCGCCTCCTCTGAGAGCCCCCAGCCCCCCAGGCGCCCACGTCCTCCGCAGGCCCACCAGGTCCTGCACAACCGGCCCGGCTCCTCCCCGTCCTCCTCTCCTCCCTCTTCCCCGCCTCACTCTCCCCAGCCACACTCGCCTCCTTGCTGCTCCTCTGGACTGGTCCACCCCAGGGCCTTTGTGCCTGCTGGAAGCCCCGCCCCACACGCCCACCGTGCACAGCCCGCCCTGTAGGTCTCCACTGGACCCAGAGGCCTCCACCCGCCCAGCCTCTCCCCTGCCCTTCCCCACTGTGTGCATTACCTCGCTCTTCCTTCTCCATCTACAGTCTGCACGTGCCCCACCCGCACCCCCAGCACACACACGCGCGTGCACACACATGGACCTTTGCCCTCTCACGGGGGGGGGGGACCCCGGTGCCTGGCTGACCCCTCTTCAGCACCCATGGGTACGGGAGCACCTGCCCTGCACCCCACAGCGCCAAGCCTTCGCGGGCAACCCCGGCCCCAGGATCGGGGCCCGCACGCGGACGTGACGCAGGCGTGACTGAGAGGCATGATGGTGACTAACACCGAGGTCCCTTTCCTGGGTCAGAGCCAGACGCGAAGTCCCCAGAGGCCCTGCCGTGGGCTCTGGCCCCCGGGCCCCTCGGGCTGGACCCCGGCCTCCCCAGGGCCTGCTGGCCTCCTCCGTGCAGAGGCCCCTCGGCTAATCCCTGGGCAGTAATCCCCGCGTGGGCAGCCCCGCCTCGAGCCCCGCCGCCCAGCTGGCAGCGCCAGGAAATCCCCAGCGGGTCCCGACCTGGCCGGCACGCGCGGCGGCACGTGGCTGGGTCGGGGCAGGCGGGGCCCAGGTGCTCCTGCACCTCAGCCGCAGGCCGGCAAAGGTGGCCCCGAGCGAGCGCGGCCAGGGGGCGTGGGTCCCTCCTCCGCCTGCCCCGCCGAAGCCCAGGGCCCCACTGCCCTCACCTTGAGGCAGAGCCACGTGGTGCTCGGCCCAGGCAGGACCGAGCCCGGCCGGGCCTCCCCTGCCTCGGGCGTCCCAGGGGTCCCCACACCTGCGCTTCCCCACCGGCACAGGCTGCTCCCCCAGACCTGCACCCTGTGGGGTCTCCCCCACCGCCCCGTCAGCTCCAGGGTGCAGGCCTCCCTCTACCCCCACAGGACCCCGTCCAGGCCGGGCCCACGCCACCCCAGCAGCCCGAGCGTGTCTCTGGAGTGTGGCTCATCGCCCGCTCACACCCGTCAGCACCCCGTCTGGACTCCGGCCAGAACCGAGCAGAGCCAGAGCCCTCACGCTCACTCCTGCCACAGGGCCTTCGCGCGGCCGCTCCCTCGGGCCACCTGCTCCCCTGCCCGACCCCGGCAGCAGGCCCTGGGCACGCCTCGGGGCCTCGCGGCTCCCTTGGGGACGGCGTGGTCTGACTCGGGGTGCGCAAGCATTTTCCACAGAGGCCCAGGCAGCGAGCACCCCTGACTCCAGAGGCCACGAGCCCCGCTCGCCTCAGCTCTGCCGCTGGACAACCCGGCGACAGGTGGGCAACAGGGTGCCATGGGCCAGAACGGCCCGACAGGCAGGCCGCGGTGGCTGGACCATGCCTCAGGCTGCCCGCCCCGGCTCCCCGGCTTACTCGCTCGCGATCACATCCTGACCCCACCCACCCGAGGGAGCCCCGACCCCGGACCGCACCCCACGGCAGGCCTCCTCAAATGTCCAACAGGCCCCATCCAGCCGCAGAGCGAGAGATAACCGCGCGGCTCCGTGAGCCAAGCTGGACTGGACATGGGCCCCGCCTAGCCAGGCTCTGGGGGACGTCATTCCAGCCTGGCTTCTGCCCCTCTGTGGGGCCCTGAAAGAAAGAGGGCCTTTGCAAGCATAGGGAAGCTTAAGCACATATTTGCAGTTTGGTGCTAAAAGGATGCCTACAGGAAGAGACAGGGCACCATCTAAGGTCCATTGTCAAAACTTCTGATTGATCCCCCTGGTTTCCCAGCTCTGGGCAATGCAGGCTCACCAGGAGTTCCTACTGCAACGTAAATACCTAATTGCTCGACCTTTAGCTTGATTGGTGTAACTATAGGAAGTCCTTTGCAAAACCCCCTTCATTTGCCTATAAAAACTGTTAGTTTACTCCGGTCTGACTGTCCCCAGCATGAGCCAGGGGGCTGGGGGGCGGGCAGTCAAGACTCGCCGGGGGCAATCCCGCTGCCTTCCCTTTCTGCGGAAGGTCCCGCACCCCTCCTTCAGGCCCATCAAGAGTCAGGGGATGCCCGAGAGGAGACATCAAAGCAAAAACAGGAGAGCGCTGTGGAAGCAAAGACAGGGATGCGAGGGCTGGCTGCCCAGGCGGCGGGCACGACCACGCAAAGGCCCTGGGGCAGGCCCAGATCTGCTGAGGCAGAGGGGCGGCGAGGAGACCCACGTGGCCGGAGCAGAGTGAGCAGGGAGGAGAGGCAGGAGGGGAGGACAGGTCATGCAAGGCCTTGGGGAGGATGTGGGCTTTCACCCCAGGGAGGTGGGCGCGTGGGGGGCTGGGGCAGAGGAGGGGCACAGCCTTCTGCAGTGAGTGGCAGAAGAAGGGAAGAGACGGGGACCAGGCCAGCCGTGATGGGGGCCGAGCTGGGCGGAGGCAGAGGAGGCGGGGAAGCGGGTGGACGTTTGGTCCACTCGAAGGCAAAGCTAACGCAGTCTGCCACCAGATCAGACGTGGGAAGAGCTGAGGGGCAGCGGGAAAGCTGGAAGCCCCCGAGGGAGCCAGCTCAGAAGCACCAGGCCACAGACCGGCCGAAGCCATGGGCAGCTCGCCGGCCGCCAGGGCCAAGCCCTCCCCAAGGTCCTTCCAGAGTCTGACACCCAGACAGCCCCGAGAGCCGGCGGAGGACCCCAGCAGGCTTTCCCTGGACCGGGCCTCGGGAGCCCAGACAGTTAAAGCACTCGATTCCAGACAGCACCAACACGCCGAGCTCCCGCCAGACCGGCCCAGTGACCGAGGCCGGCGACACGCGGAGCCGAAGGGCAGGGCTGCAGGCAGACAGCCGGGCTCGCTCGGCCGTGCAGGGCCTTCCAGAGCCCCATCCTCCCCTCCACAAAGCAGGCGTCCACTGCTCGCCCCCACCCAGCCCCTCTGAGCTGGAGGTCCAACCTTTAGAGGCGAAAGCACCGCCGCGTGGGGCCCGCGTTCCAGGAGGTTTCCTGCGGCAAAGCCACGACGGTGAAGAGGCTCCGGACGCCACCGAGGGCCAGCGGGAGGCTCTCGCGTCAGGCTTGAGCTCAAGGGCCCCGGCCGTCACTAAGGTTCGCCCAGCACTCTCCGCGGGCTGATGTGCTAACCCAGGTAAAGCCAGCGGCACGGGCCCAGTTTACAGATGGGGACACGGAGGCTGAGAGCACAAGGCATCTGATCCCGGAGGCCCCATGGCAGCGGAGTGGGAAGAGTGGAGCCCCTCTGCCCTCTCCACCACGGCACCGCTGAGTTCTCTCTCGGGAAAGAAGTGACGCCAACCTGCGGGGAGAGAGCACGCCCGGGATGCGGAGCCAGCGAGAGCCACGGAGACACACAGCAGGCCCCCCCGGGAGCGTCCGGGACACGGGCGATGTCTGGGGAGGACGCCTGGGTCGTCAGGACTGGGGGCTCCCGGCGTCAGGCGGGGAACGGGGCGCTGTTCCACCCCCGCAGCGCCCAGGCCGCCCCCACAGAGAACCTTCTGGCCCCGGCCGTCAGGGCACTGGGCGAGAGAGCGTGTCCCGAGCCCCCCGGGACCGAGCAGGCCCGGCCGTGTGTTCACCCACCCGTGCGGGTCCTGGAAAGACGTGGCCAGTGGCCGCCCGCACTGAAGGGAAACGGGTTAGCCGCCCTACGGCGCGTAGAAGCGGCCGGCAGGCGTAGCCTCGGGTCTCTGCGGGTGTGGGGCCAGGCGGGTGGTGGTGGAGGGGCCTGGGGGCCCGCCCCTTGCTCGGACCCAACCACGGCCAGGGCCGGGGCTCCCTCCGCTCCGCCACCCCACCCCACCGGGGTGAGGCAAGCCCGTGCGGCGTGGCTCTCGGTCCCCGCATCAGAGGCCGTGTGGCGCTGGCCTCCAGGGCAGCCGGCTGCGGGAGGTCAGGGCGCTGACGAGGAACTTCAGCAGGGTCCCTCCGCGCGCCGGCGCTGGCCAGGCAGGGCGCCGCCGCCAGCAAGGAAACAGGGCCGGATGGCGGAGCTGAACCGGGTCACCCACCGCGCGGCTCCAGATGGCGGCGGGAAGGGGAGCGGCGCAGTCCTCCGGGGCCGGGGGGAGCGCGCCCGCTGCGGCTCGGCCTCCAGACATTGCTCCCGACTCAGCTCCCCGGCAGCGCAGCATCTCCCTGCTCACCACGGAAGCCTTGGGAGGCCCGGCGGAGGAGGAGGATGGGTGCCATGTGGGTGTCGACAGGGACGCGCCAGAGGGCTGCGCGGGGTGCGGTGGGGGCGGGGGGAACGCTGAATTCTGCACAGCCGGAAACTTCCTACTTGGGAGCCTGCAATCCTGGCCGAGAAGGAACCGGCCCCTCCAGGCAGGGGCTGGGCTCTGTCTGGAGCCGCAGGGCTGGGCGAGGCCGCCTCCCTCTCCAAACCTGCTGCACTGAAGGCAGGGCGGGACCCACGGCGAGGAGAGGGGCCGGGGAGCGCCACCGCGGAGCCCCAGCATCCGGGGGGAAGGCTGCTGTCCTCCTCCCTCCCACCTGCTCGCAGAGCCCTGGCACGGAAGGCGTCTGGAGACGCCCTCCCCTATCTCCGTCCTGTTACAGGAAGTAAACTGAGGCCCAGGAAGAGAAAGAACGGCCAGGGCTCTAGAAACCAGGGCCGGCGAATTCCAAAAAAAGGCCGAGGCGGTCGGCAGGCCGACCCCGCTGGCCTCCGCGACCCCCACGTGCCCCACAAGCAGCCCCTTGCCCTGCACGACCGGAGGGCGACCGCCTGCAGGGGAAGGGGTGAGGCCCAGAAGCGGACACGAGCAAGGTGGGCGGCCCGGAGCAGGGGGTCCGGTCACCCTTGGGAGGCAGGGCCCCCACCGGAACGGGGGTCCTCCACCCTCCCCCGCGAAGAGCAGCCCCTCAAGAGACCGGGACGTCGTCCCTAGGCGCCCTCGGCAGGAGCCGGGGCACCCACTCACCCCCGGCGCGTCCTGGATGGGGGTCGCCTCCCCGCCAGAGGACCCATCCTTTCCGCGAGCCTCCACCCGCGGCTGCTCCACCCACAGCCTCCCAGGATGGGGCCCGGCGCCCACCTCCGCCCCCAGGCCCCCAGCTCCCGCAAGGGCCCCGGGAACGGGCGGCGCCAGCCCGGAGCCCCCGAGCCATGCCGTTTCATCCTCCCTCGGACCCCGGGAGGCGCGTCCCCCCGCCCCGGAGTGGGGCGTTCCATCCCCCCCGCGAGCGCCCCCGAGTGGAACGTTCCAGCCTCCTCGCTGCGGGTCCCGACGCCCCTCGAGCGTCCGGACGGGTCCACTGGGCCCGGGCAGGGGGGTCAGGCGGGTCCATTCGGGGAGCGGGGAGGAGGGAGGAAGGTCCGGAACCGTTACCTGCTGCTGCACCGCTCTCCGCCGCCCAGGCCGCCTCAGAGGTCAAGGCCCCGGCTTCGGCGCTCTCCGCCTCGTCCGGCACCTCCAGCTCCATGGCCGCGCGCGGACCTGCCGGCGGGCGGGCGGGCGGCCGGAGGCTGCGACCCGAGCAGCGGCCACCGCCGCTGCTGAACAACAACCGCCGCCGGCTGGAGAGCGGAGGGAGGGGGCCGGGCCGGGGAGCGAGGGGCGGGCCCGGGGCGGGGCCAGGCGTGCGCCTTCGCGCACCGCGCGCGCCGCCAATCGGGGCTCGGGGGCGGGGCCTGCGCGCGTCCGAGGCCCCGGGAGCGCCGCGAGCGCCCTCGCGTGCCCAGGGGGTGGAAGAGCGGCGTCGTTCCTATCCGTACTGCTCTAGTACCCATGAGCGTTGTAAATCTCCATACTAATAACCACATTTATAGTAAACATGCCTATATTTGATACAAATAATAGTGACGTAATAAGAAATGCTAATAAGTAACTTGAGTCTTTATCCTTATGCAGAATATATAAATTATGCGTGATACTATTTTGATATATTAACGTTACTCTAAACGGTAGTATGGTATCATGATAAGTAATATTAATATGTAAAGTAAAATATGATTTATGATATATAAGATGTGTGTGTTTATAATGATAACATCCTTACATGCCAAGCTCGGTGCTAAAGTCTTTACATGCAATATCAAGGACCTACTTTTGGTATCATTTATTTATTTTTATTTTTTTGGTATCATTTATTTGGGGGGGTGGGTTGGGGAGGGAGGCGGGGCGGGCCACCTCCATTGGTCTTTCATTTATCTATTTTCACCCATCTTTGTACTTTGGCACGTGTGGGCCTCCCATCGCGGTGACCCCTGTCGTCACAGAGCACCGACTCTGGGCGCATGCGCTCCAGAGCTCCGGCTCGGTCATTGGACACATCGGTCCAGCCGCTCTGCGGCACGTGGGATCTTCCCAGGCCAGGGATCGAACCGGTGTCCCTTGCACTGCAAAGCAGTGTCCTCACCCACTGGACCACCAGGGAAGCTCTCATTTAATTTTAAAACTACTATTATATCCCATTACCTAGCAAAGAACATTACACCTAGAAGATAATAAATATTTGATAGTATTGATCAACCCGATGGAAACTATTATCACACAGGAGAAAACGGGAGCGTAGAGCCGAAGCCCCGGGTTTGGAATCACATAAGGTGCCTCGGGGTGAAGCAGCCTCTTATTGTAAGAAGAATCATATTATTAAAGTGCAACGGTGAACTCAGCAGCGATACAGTAAGGAGGTTATTCATTCTGAAGTCATGGCTTTGGGAATAATAAATGTTGCTATTAGTAGTTTTATTCATTATTCATGATTTCTGCCCCGAGGCAGGTGCGGGAGTCCGGGCACCCAGCGGGTGTGGGTCGGAGCTGGGATGTTTTCACCCGGGCCTATCTGACTCCAGACACACACGTGACCCCCTCTCCACTGCCCGGTGGCTGGCGAGGTCAGCGAGAGGCTGACAGGGCTCGGGGCGCTGGGCGGCGGACGAAGGGGAGTCGGGAAGATGGCGCAGCCTCCAGTCAGGCCCAGGGCTTAGAAGGATGCTCCTAAAACGTTCTCTTATCAATCCAAGGAGACAAATGGAGAAACAGGAAGATGCAGAGGAGAGGGCCCAGAATCAGGTGCAGGGATCTCCCCAGGTAGCCGAGTCCTGTTAGAAATGAGCCAACCCAGAGAGGAGGAAATCGACAGAGGACGGATACACGGATACACGCCCGCACAATGGAGTATGATTCCGCCTTAAAAAGGCACCAGCCGACACCTGCTGCGACGCTGAGGGGCCTCGAGGACGCGATGCGCAGGGAAAGAAGCAGACACCGAGGACCCACGACAATGTCGGATTCCACTCACCCACGGTCCCCGGAGGAGTCGGGCCCACAGAGACAGGAAGCAGACGGCGGGACCGCGCGTGGGGGCGGGGTGGGGAGCCCGCGTTTCATGGGGAGACAGAAAGCTCTGGAGATGGTGGTGGGCAAGGGTACAGGACGGTGTGATTCTGCTGAATGTCGCTGAGCGGAGCACTTAGAAATGGTGAAGAGTCCGCACTCCGTTATGCCTATTTTGCCACCATATTTTGAAAAGACTCCAAGAGCAGTTCTTTGGTCCTGGTTCAGTTTTTAGTCTGTCTTGAGAGATTTGCACCCGTGGTGCTCAGAGCGACGTGCCTGGACCTGCCCTCACCAGCATCCACCCGGAGTTGATCACAAATGCAGGTGCACGGGCCCCACCCCTGCGCTCCGGCCTCAGAAACTCACCTCGCAGGGCGGGGGTCCACAGCCTTTCAGGGAGCCTCCCAAGGCGTTCCGATGCCTGATAGAGAGTGGAAACCGCTGGCTCCGACAACCGGGGACGGAGAGGGGCCAGGACGGGGTGGGGCAGCAGCTTCTGCTGCTCACAGCTTCACCCTCCCACGTCCCTGCTCCATATGCCCATTCTGCAGGAAGGGAAACCGAGGTTGCCCAAGTGGTGTTGGTGGTCTGGTTTCCGGCCAGCCCTGGTGGCTATGACTATTACCGCCAGCGCGGGGTCCTCCTCTCCCTCCCCGCACCTCCCCTCTGCCTTCCATGCGTTCATTCATTCAGGGTACTACCAGGAGAGGGAAATGGCAGCCCCCTCCAGGATTCTTTCCCGGAAAATTCCATGGACAGAGAAGCCTGGCGAGCTACAGTCCATGGGGGTCTCAAATATATATCTATGGGACTTAGGGGTGCAGGGCTTAGGGGTGCAGTGCAGGACCCAAGTTCCATCCCTGGGTTGGGAAGAGACCCTGGGGGGAGGGCAGGGCAACCCACTCGGGCATCTTTGCCTGGAGAATTCCACGGACGGGGAGGCCTGGGGCTGCACAAGCCTGAGTGACTAAACCGCAGCAGCAGCTGCGTACCAGGCACCGTTCTACACCACGAGGACACACGAATAAGCAGGACCAAAGCCCTGCCCTCGATGAGGAGCCCTCTAGGGGAGCCCCTGTAGGCCCGGTGGTTCGGACCCCGCGCTCTCGCTGCCAAGGGCCGGGGTTTGATCCCAGGTCAGGGAGCGAAAATCTCACAAGAGTCACGCATGGCAAAAAAGAGAGAGAGAGAGAGAGAAACATCTAGAAGAACCAGATAAACAAGCACACAACACACAAAGCATTTCGGCTGCTGTTAAGTACTTTGAAAATAATACAGACACAGTACAAGGGCAACAGAATGTGATCAAAAGCCTCCACGGCTGCTGGGTGCTTTTCGTTGCTGACTTACTAAGCGCCGGTCCCCGCGTTTGCCAGTAGAACTACAAAGCGATGTAAACTCCTCAATATCCTTTAAAATTTTCTACCAACCGATTTTTAAGAAATTTTAAAAACCTGGGACATCCCTGGCGGTCCAGTGGTTAAGACTCTGCACTTCCAATGCAAGGGGCGTAGGTTCCATCCCTGGCCAGGGAACTAAGAGCGAACAAACCACGGGACGTGTCCAGAAATAAATAAATAAGAATAAACCAAAAAGCAGCTGACATTATTTTTTTTTCCATGCCTCTTTTGCGTATATTTATTTTTCATCCATCTTTTATTCTTTGGCATGTGTGGGCCTCCCGTTGCAGTGGCCGCACTCGCTGCAGAGCGCATGTGCGAAGGAGCGCTGGCTCCTTATTGGACACACCCGTCTAGGCGTTCCGCAGCACGTGGGATCTTCCCGGGCCAGGGATCGAACCGGTGCCCCTTGCACTGCAAGGCAGACTCTCCAGCCACTGGACCACCAGGGAGGCCCTAGTTTGAACAATGTATTTCATTTAACCCAATACCTCCGAAACTGTTGTTGTTTCTTACCTTCCAACTCAAATCAATAAGCTATTTAATGTTCTTTTTGCACAGCGGGCTCTTCCAAATCCTGTGTGCATCTCACCTGCCTCTCATTCCTTCAGACCAAGCGCCTGGGGGTCGAGACTAGAAGGTGCTGCCCTACCGTGCGCCCAGCGATGTTCTCTGCACTTTATGGACTGACGCTCCTTTCATTAATGAAGGAAACAGCCCTAGGAGCAGACACAAATCTTGTTTCATTGTTTTTTGTTGTTTTTAAATTTTGCTTCCTTGTAGTTGGCTTGGAGGGTAGCTGCTTGCTGTACTCCACCGGGCAGGTGGACTCCTAGTCCCCCCCCCACCCCCCCCCCGCTGCCATGGAAACCACACCCCCTGTATTGGAAGCACAGCATCTTCATCACGGGACCGCCAGGAAAGTCTCTTTTCATTATTTGAGCTTTGGAAACTGAACCCCACCCCCCACTTGCCCAAAGCTGCACAGCTGGGAAGTAGAAATCCTGCCTGGGGCTCAGATCCTCGGGGACGGAAGGAGCAGCGCTGGCACCAGCTGTGGGAGCCCGCCAGGCCGGAGGCAGGGGAGTGACGGGGCAGGGGCGCGCCGTTCACTCGCTCCGTTCTGAGTTTACTCTGAGGGTGTCGTCCGCTTGCCTCTCGGCCGGCCCTGGCTGATGCCTAGGCTCGGGGGCGGCCAGCCAAGTTGGGCGGGACTGGGCGTCCCTCCCCTCCGGGCGGGCAGGGGTTAAGGCCAGCGGCTGCGACGTCGAACACCTTGCGACAGAACCCCACGCCCACAGGTCACTCTCAGTCTGGCTGCTCCGCGCTCCGTGGCTCCCTCTGGCCCGGGCGCCGGCCCCTGGCCGCCACTGGGAGGAAAGCTCGCGCCAACAGGTGGGGAGGCTGCAGCCGGAGCCTCCAGTCCCCTCCCCGCCACCCGGGCCAGGTGGACGTCCCGGTCCTGGCTCCTGCCGCTTGCCCAGGGGCCACCTAGGCTCCCAGACAGGTGAGTCCCCCACCCCATCCGCCCACCTTCCCAGAGGCACGGCCGGACGGGGCTCAGCACCTTGGGGTCCCGGGCTTCCGGTCACCTCCCCCCATCGCCAGGCTCCCGGGAAAGCAGGAAACCGACACTCCTGTGTGGGCATTTGACATAGTTTCTAAGGGATTATCTGGCCAGCAGTTCCTGCCCCTGGCATCCCGCCCAGGACGCCACAGCCCCAGGCTTCTCCTTCGCCAGCGCGGGGACCGTGCGCCCAGCGATGTTCTCTGCACTTTATGGACTGACGCTCCTTTCATTAATGAAGGAAACAGCCCTAGGAGCAGACACAAATCTTGTTTCATTGTTTTTTGTTGTTTTTAAATTTTGCTTCCTTGTAGTTGGCTTGGAGGGTAGCTGCTTGCTGTACTCCACCGGGCAGGTGGACTCCTAGTCCCCCACCCCCCCCCCCCCCCGCTGCCATGGAAACCACACCCCCTGTATTGGAAGCACAGCATCTTCATCACGGGACCGCCAGGAAAGTCTCTTTTCATTATTTGAGCTTTGGAAACTGAACCCCACCCCCCACTTGCCCAAAGCTGCACAGCTGGGAAGTAGAAATCCTGCCTGGGGCTCAGATCCTCGGGGACGGAAGGAGCAGCGCTGGCACCAGCTGTGGGAGCCCGCCAGGCCGGAGGCAGGGGAGTGACGGGGCAGGGGCGCGCCGTTCACTCGCTCCGTTCTGAGTTTACTCTGAGGGTGTCGTCCGCTTGCCTCTCGGCCGGCCCTGGCTGATGCCTAGGCTCGGGGGCGGCCAGCCAAGTTGGGCGGGACTGGGCGTCCCTCCCCTCCGGGCGGGCAGGGGTTAAGGCCAGCGGCTGCGACGTCGAACACCTTGCGACAGAACCCCACGCCCACAGGTCACTCTCAGTCTGGCTGCTCCGCGCTCCGTGGCTCCCTCTGGCCCGGGCGCCGGCCCCTGGCCGCCACTGGGAGGAAAGCTCGCGCCAACAGGTGGGGAGGCTGCAGCCGGAGCCTCCAGTCCCCTCCCCGCCACCCGGGCCAGGTGGACGTCCCGGTCCTGGCTCCTGCCGCTTGCCCAGGGGCCACCTAGGCTCCCAGACAGGTGAGTCCCCCACCCCATCCGCCCACCTTCCCAGAGGCACGGCCGGACGGGGCTCAGCACCTTGGGGTCCCGGGCTTCCGGTCACCTCCCCCCATCGCCAGGCTCCCGGGAAAGCAGGAAACCGACACTCCTGTGTGGGCATTTGACATAGTTTCTAAGGGATTATCTGGCCAGCAGTTCCTGCCCCTGGCATCCCGCCCAGGACGCCACAGCCCCAGGCTTCAGAGGGTCTTTGTTGGCCCAGCTCTTTCAGGGGGGTTTGGGGGCACCGGCTGGCCCCTGATCCCCCAAACTGAGGAGGGAAGGCTGGCAGGGAGGTGGCCGGTGAGGCAGCCCAGCACCTGCTTCTCTCTGGGCTTCCTGGAACTTCCTAAGAGGTCCCCAGGTTTGCAGACAATTGCATCTTGTCTCACCATTGCCGCCGCCGGAGCGAGTGGGGGGACGGGGCAGGGGACTTAATCTCCTTGACTTCCTCTCTGGGTGAAATCTCCTGAGGGAGAAATGCAGGAAGGGTGGACGGGTGGTCATCACAATTAGTCTGAAGTGCCAAGTGAGGGGCCAGGAGCCAGGACGGTCTCCGGGCGAAGGAAGCTTAGACTCAGAGAAGACAGAGGTACAGCGGCAAGAGCTTTTTCTGGGTCATTTGCTCCCAAAAAAGTGCAGGACAAAGAGTCCTCCCAGCCAGCCAGGTGTCTGGTTGCACCTCAAGGCTCTCTGTCCGGAACCGAAAGGGCCCTCTGGGGCTCTGGAGTCATGAGTGCCCCAGTTACAAGGTATAGGAGCGGCCTGGCATCTGGGGTCACTCCCAGGAAGCAGAGCTGCTAAAGATCCAAGGTCCAAGGCGTTGGGAGGGGATGCACCTCGACGGCCAGGTTCCACCCTGCCTGGGTTGGGAGAGAAAAGCCCATGGAGTCAGGGAGATCTGGCTTCAGTTTTCCACTCTGTGAAATGGGTATAATGAAAGTCACTGCGTTGACTAGAGCGCATAAGAGATTCCCAGTCACACAAGGGGCAGCGTGTACCGTCCCACCAAAATCAGAACGCCAAGTCGGTGGCAACATCTCATTGCCTTCCTGTTTGGCGGAGGTCAAGTCCAGGCTCAGAGAGGGGCAGCCACTTGCCCTGGGCTGCACAGGACAGTAGGGCCGTCAGCCTCACAGGAGTGGAAACGCGAAGCGGTGGGGCGGTCAGGGGGCTGCCTGTGTGCCCCACCCCCAGCCAATACCCCCGTTTCAGCATCTCGATAGGGTCCTGCCTCCCCGGCTCAGGGCTTCCCCGTGGCCCCGGTTCTGGGGAAAGTCCACCTCGGGAGTCTGGCTTTCTGTGCTTCCTCCTCCGCCTGGCCTGGCGCCAGGGGCGCTGTGTTTGCTCAGGGTGGAGCCTGACACCCTTTGGCATGGGCTGAGGTCAGTGGGCATCGGGACTGGGAGGACGGGCTGCCCAGGGCATGAACCTGCACTCGGAGCCCTGACGCCTCTGTGTGCCGGCGCTGTGTGGGGCCCTGGGGGTCCGTGGGGCGATCGAGAGAAACACAGGTCCCCGCTCTTGTGGGCCTGCGTTTTGGTGGAGGAAGACAGACAAGAAACAGAGACACCATAAGGAAGCACATTGTGTCCTGGGGTAGAAGATGGTCAGTCTTACAGGAGAGAAAAAACAAAACAGTGAAAGAGGTACAGGGGTAGACGGGAAACAGGCAGGGAGGTGCTTAAGTAGAAAGATCAGCGGGGCTCATGGTCATTCAGTCGCTCGGTCGTGTCCTTCCCCATCTCCCGGAGCTGCTCAAACTCCTGTCCATGGAGTGGGCGAGGCCGTCCAACCATCTCGTCTTCTGTCGTCCCCTCCTCCTCCCGCCCTCCGTCGTTCTCAGCATCAGGGATGTTTCTGGCCGTCAGCTCTTGGCGTCAGGTGGCCACAGGGTTGGACCTTCAGCCGCAGCGCCCGTCCTTCCAATGAGTATTCGGGGTGGATGTCCTTCCGGCTGCGCTGGTGTGGTCTCCTGGCTGCCCCGGGGGCCCTCGGGCGTCTTCTCCAGCACCGCGGTCAATAGCGCGCTTCTTCTTGGCCTTCTTTGAGTCCAGCTCTCCTCCGTCCACGACTACTGGAAAACCCATAATTCTGACTACATGGACCTTTGTCAGTCCCACCACCTCCCCCAATCGAGCCAAGTCGGTGGCAACATCTCATTGCCTTCCTGTTTGGCGGAGGTCAAGTCCAGGCTCAGAGAGGCAGCCACTTGCCCTGGGCTGCACAGGACAGTAGGGCCGTCAGCCTCACAGGAGTGGAAACGCGAAGCGGTGGGGCGGTCAGGGGGCTGCCTGTGTGCCCCACCCCCAGCCAATACCCCCGTTTCAGCATCTCGATAGGGTCCTGCCTCCCCGGCTCAGGGCTTCCCCGTGGCCCCGGTTCTGGGGAAAGTCCACCTCGGGAGTCTGGCTTTCTGTGCTTCCTCCTCCGCCTGGCCTGGCGCCAGGGGCGCTGTGTTTGCTCAGGGTGGAGCCTGACACCCTTTGGCATGGGCTGAGGTCAGTGGGCATCGGGACTGGGAGGACGGGCTGCCCAGGGCATGAACCTGCACTCGGAGCCCTGACGCCTCTGTGTGCCGGCGCTGTGTGGGGCCCTGGGGGTCCGTGGGGCGATCGAGAGAAACACAGGTCCCCGCTCTTGTGGGCCTGCGTTTTGGTGGAGGAAGACAGACAAGAAACAGAGACACCATAAGGAAGCACATTGTGTCCTGGGGTAGAAGATGGTCAGTCTTACAGGAGAGAAAAAACAAAACAGTGAAAGAGGTACAGGGGTAGACGGGAAACAGGCAGGGAGGTGCTTAAGTAGAAAGATCAGCGGGGCTCATGGTCATTCAGTCGCTCGGTCGTGTCCTTCCCCATCTCCCGGAGCTGCTCAAACTCCTGTCCATGGAGTGGGCGAGGCCGTCCAACCATCTCGTCTTCTGTCGTCCCCTCCTCCTCCCGCCCTCCGTCGTTCTCAGCATCAGGGATGTTTCTGGCCGTCAGCTCTTGGCGTCAGGTGGCCACAGGGTTGGACCTTCAGCCGCAGCGCCCGTCCTTCCAATGAGTATTCGGGGTGGATGTCCTTCCGGCTGCGCTGGTGTGGTCTCCTGGCTGCCCCGGGGGCCCTCGGGCGTCTTCTCCAGCACCGCCGTTCAATAGCGTCGCTTCTTCTTGGCCTTCTTTGGAGTCCAGCTCTCCCTCCGTCCACGACTACTGGAAAACCCATAATTCTGACTACATGGACCTTTGTCAGCAAAGTGAGGTCTCTGCTTTTGAATAGGCTGCCGAGGCTTGTCATAGCTTTTCTTCCAAGGAGCATGACCTTTTGATTCCGTGACCTCATTTGAGCAGAAGCTTGAATGAATTCAGTGAGTAGGTGGGGGAGGGGCACTCCACGCGGAGAGCACAGCCTGTGCAAAGGCCCCGGGGGAGGACTGTCCCTGGTGGAGCAGCTGGGAGGCCTCTGTGGATGGAGCAGAGCGGGACGAGGGCGAAGGCCCGGGGGACGGGGCAGGTCCTGCAGGACCCGTGAGCCTTGGGAGGACCTCCGGCTCTTACTCCCAGGGAGGTGGGAGCGGGGGTGGGGGGCGGGCGGATCCTGGACAGATCTGGGAGGGGACAAACACCGTGTTCTGATGTATGAAAGACACGGTTTACGGTGTTTAGGATGAAAAGTGGGAAGAATATTCTTGAAGGTGCTAACAGGTGAGAGGGAGCAGGTGGAACTCTCTTGAGGGAGGAGCCTTGGATGCTACAGCGAAGGCTTTCAGTATAAAGGAGCTCTGGGACCGTTTTTTCAAAACTATAAAAGCATGACCGCAAGCTAATATAAACCCATAGGGCTCTCCCTGGTGGCCCAGTGGCTAGGACTCCGCCGTCCCGATGCCGGGGGCCCAGATTCAACTCCTGGTCAGGGAACTAGATCCCACATCCCACAGCTAAGACCTGCTGCAGCCAAATAAATAAATAAAAATAAATATTCAAGAACAAAAATCAAACAGGTGCATTATGAGTTGACTTAACTCATGAATTAATATGGGAACTAATAAGATTTCGCAGCTTGTTGAAAGGAGAGAATATTGAGAAAGAACACACAGGCACTCAGGGGCTGCAGTGAATTTAGAAATCCTGGGGTCCATCACCACAGGAATGGAAGGTTTCCACGGCTTGAATTCATTTACATCTCTACGGGCAGGAACCCCAGGCAGTGTGACCAGGTCCTGTAGCTTCGTCGTTGTTGTTGAGTCCCTAAGTCCCGTTCCTTGCCTTTGCGACCCCATGGACGGTAGCCCGCCAGGCTCCTCTGCCCACGGGATTTCCCAGGCCAGAATACGGGGGTGGGTAGCCATGCCCTCCTCCAGGGGATTTTCCTGATCCAGGGATCGAGCCCAGGTCTCCCGCGCTGGCGGGCAGCCTCTTGACTCCTGAGCCATCAGCGAAGCCCCTCCGTTAACCTACAGGGCTGTAAAAGAGCTTGAAGACCACGAGAAGCACAGATAACTGAAAACAGCGGCGGGAGCCTGGCATCGGTCAGATGCTCAATAAACGGCCTTGACCGAAGGCTGGGGAGCCGTGCAACCGTCTTGAGCTAAAGCCAAGGCTTCGTAGCCACACGCTAATTGCTGAGATTGTTTTATGTACTTCTCTCTCTGTGTTTTTTTTTGGCCGCATCTGGAATCTTGGTTCCCTGACCTGGTACCCACATGCCCTGCAGGGGAGGTGGGAGTCCATTGCTGGACCACCGGGGATGTCCCTCAGATTGTTTGTTGCATGTCCTCTCTGCGAGCTGGCCTGGGAGCTCTACCTCTGCTGGGTCCCGAGCTCTTAAAACAGTGCCTGGTATGCAGTAGGCGCCCCATAAACAGATGCACAGCTCATGGGGAGCCGCCTAAGATACTGAACAGAGGAGAAAGACCAGTGCTGCGTGCAGGACAGAGAGCAGCTGTGGCTGGTTCAGTCGCAAAGCCGATAAGGATCAACAACCTGGGGTGCGTGGGGGGCCTCTCATGGGGCTTGGTGGGAGGAACTGGCCGGGGGACAGGTGCAGAGACCAGACTGAAGGCAAGGACCCAGGTGCCAGGGGTCTGGGTGCCTCCTGCCATCGCACTGAAGGATGGAGCCTCAAAGTAGACAGGTTTTTTTTTTTTTTGGCTATCCCGAGTCTCACTGCTGCCACAGGCTCTTCTCTAGTTGCAGGGAGCGGGGGCTGCTCTCTGGTTGAGGTGAGCAGGCTTCTTAGTGCGGTGACTTCTCTTGTGGTGGAACTCGGGCTCGAGGGCTCACGGGCTTCCGTCGTTGCGGCACATGGGCTCCGTCGTTGCGGTTCCGAGGCTCTAGAGCACAGGCTCCGTAGCTGTGGCTCATGGGCTTAGTTGCTCTGCAGCCTGTGGGATCTTCCCAGATCAGGGATCGAGTCCACGTCTCCTGCATTGGCAGGCAGACTCTCCAACACAGAGCCACCAAGGAAGCCCTGAAGTAGACAGTTTTGCAGGTGGTCCCCATCCAGCCCCGGGGACAGTATAATTTACTTCCTTTTTTCCTCCTGGGGCTTATCTCCCTCCCCCTGGCCCGAGTTGGGCTGACCTTTCTGTACACCTGCTGCAGGCCACCTGCTTGAGGTCTGTGAACCTTCCCAGTCACAGGGCTCCAAGTCAGGACCGGGCCCCATTATATAGATGGGAAAACTGAGGCAGGAAGCAGAAGGGCTGGGGAGCTTCCTTCTAGGGCTTCCTCCCACCTAGGGGGCAGGGGTGGGAGTTGGGGGACACCCTCTGTGACCCCCTGCAGCTGCCTCCAGAGGTTCCCCTCACTCCTTCCAAAATCAAATCGCTCTCCCTAAGGTGCCCAGCACCCCTGAGGTGCCACCCCCTGGGACATACCTCAGTGCTGTGCTCACAGGCGAGCCCACAGCACCTGGAATCTGCCCTTCCTCTCATGCCCTCTGCCTGAACCCCTGACCCCAGCGCAGGCACGAGGAAGGCGCCAGAAAAACCCCAAGTGAAAAGCATGGGCAGCATCTCTGCCAGGCAAGGCGCGGAACAAGGCGGGGCGGAGCCCAGGGGGGCCGAAGGAACCACGCGCTGGGACGCAGGATCGGTCCCAGCCGTGGTCACACCTGAACCCAGCGCGGAGCTGCGAACACAGACGCAGCTGCGGTTTCTTAGTTTTGGCAAACACACTGCGGTCAAGTAAAATGATGTTGGGAGGAACTGGATGCAGAGCAACGGGGGACTCTCTGAATTATATCTAAATTTCCCTGGTGCTTTAAAAGTAGTCCAGAAACTTCCGTGGGGGTCAGTGGTTAGGCCTCCGGTCTTTCATTGCCCAAAGGCCTGGGTTCAATCCCTGGTCAGGGAACCAAGATCCCAAAATTAAATAAAATAGTCCAAAATAATTTTTTTTTTTTTTTTTTGGCATCGTGGCTTGTGGGATCTTAGTTCCCCTACCAGGGATTGAACCCGGACCCTCGGTCAGTGAAGGTGAAAGCAGAGAGTCCTAATCACTGGAATTCCCCTTAAACAAAATGTTGATTTAAAACACTTTTTTTGGCAGGGCCCCTAGGTTTGGACTCACTCCCCCCAGTCTGTACTCCCGGCTGCGGGCCACTCGAGGGCTCCCGTGGGCTCCCGCGTCAGGCCCCGCCCCCTCCTGGGTCCCGCCTCCCTGGGGGCGGATACCCCGCCCCTCCCTCCGCGCCCTCTGCGCCTCCCCTCCTCCCGCTCTCCCCTCACTCAGGCTGCTCCAGCCACACGGCCCCTCCTCGCTCCTCCAACAGGCCAGGCCGGTTGCTGACCCAGGGCCTTTGCACTGGCTGTCCAGCCAGCTCTCCCGCGGCACCTCCCTTCCCTCCTTCAGGTCTCTCTGTTACCTCTTCCCAGACCCCTCTCGATTAAGCCGCTGCCATGACTCTCATTACCACCTCCTTAGAGAAACCCTCCTGGAGCCCCAGCCCAGATCCGTGCAGAGGCTCTCCAGAATCTAGACTTTTTATTTGTTACATGAAGATTCAATCATTGCCCTTCTCCCCTGAGGACCCCGGGCTTCCTTCTGTTGTCTTTGTTCAGTCACTAAGTCGTGTCCAACTCTCTACGACCCCGTGGACGGCGGCACGCCAGCCCTCCCTGTCCTTCCCCATCTCCCAGAGCTTGCTCAGACTCATGTCCACTGAATGGATGATGCCATCCAACCATCCCATCCTCCGTGGTCCCCTCTCCCCCTGCCCTCCGTCTTTCCCAGCATCAGGGTCTTTTCCAGGGAGTCGGCTCTTCGCATCAGGGGGCCCGAGTATTGGCGCTTCAGCGTCAGCCTCCGAGCTTCCAATGAGCACTCAGGGTGGCTTTCCTTCAGGGTGGACTGGTGTGAGCTCGGTGGACTCAGGGGACTCTCAAGAGCCTTCTCCAGCGACTCAGCTGGAAAGGAGGGCTGCTCTGGCGCCCTGCCTTCTTCAGGGCAGGGGCTGGGCCGGGCTGGTGGACGCAGTGGCGCTCTGTCTTTGAACGAGCCCGTGCCCGGCCAGGCGGCAGGGCGGCTTCATTCTTGGGTTCTGGTCAGACCTGTTTGGCCGCAGACGAGCCCTCTGCCTCCGGCCGCCCAGCAGAGCAGCCTGCGCCAGGGAGGAGGCCGTGAGCCCCGGCCATGCACGACCAGCGCCCCTCCCCTAGGTTCCCACACTTCCTGGCGGCCAGGACTCCCTGGGAGACCCCGGCCCCTGCCGTCAGTTTCCCCCGGGGGCTCGGAGCGGGGTCATCCCGCAGGTTCCCGGGAGCCGCCCGGCCCCTCGCCTGCAGGCCGAGTGCACACCGCCCCCTCCCGGCGCTCGCTGGAAGTGCGCCCTCGGGCTGGGCGCGTCCATCACGTCCGCACCCGGTGCGCTGCTGGGCTTGGTCGCTTCAGTCTTGTCTGGCTCTGCGGGACCCCATGGACGGCAGCCCGCCAGGCTCCTCCGCCCGTGGGATTCTCCAGCCAAGACCACTGGAGTGGGCTGCCGTGCCCCCCTGCAGGGGTCTTCCCAGCCCAGGGACGGGTCACCCGCATGGCAGGCAGGTTCCTTGCCACGGAGCCATCAGGCAAGCCCTATATATATATATGTATATGTATATATGTGTGTGTGTGTGTGTGTATAACCTCACGGATTGCAGCTTACCGGACTGCTCTGTCCATGGGATTTTCCAGGCACGAATGCTGGAGGGGGTGGCCATTTCCTTCGCCATGGTGCAAAGCAGAGGCTTGCAATACTTCTGTTGAGTGAACAACGGAATAGGTAGAAAAATGAACTCAGGACTGACCGTGTCTCGGGGAGGCAGCCCGGGCGTGCCCTGCTCCGCAGCCCTGCGTCTGAGCGCAGGCTCCTCCTATGGGTACTAGGGAGCCACGGAGGGTTCCTGAACAGTGTCTGTGTGCAAGGCGGCTGAAGGAAGAACATGTGCCTTGGGGTGGCTGCCTCCCTTTTTAGAGGGGTGTAAGGTGGGCCTTCTCTCTCTCAGCACTATGGATGTTTTGAGTGGGCTGCCGTTTCCTCCTCTGGGGGATCTTCCCCACCCAGGGATCAAACCCACGTGTCCTGTGTCTCCTACTGTGGCAGGCAGATTCTTTATCACTGAGCCACCTGGGAAGCCCACTCAGTGCCAACAGTGCCTACCAGCACTTCATTAGATGATCCACAGTAGAAAAGCTGGTACCTTATCTTCCTTACCACACTCCTTTTCCACGGGGCACACAGCCGGCCTGAGCTCCCCAATCCTTCCTTCATCTGAGTGGGGCTGGTCGTGGCGCATGATGCTCCTGCATGTAAGTAAGAAGTGGCCTTAGTAAGTCACCTTACATGCTTCCTGTCTTGTGTGACACAGGCATTGAGAGATTTCCATGGCAGACTCGGGTGCTGTGTATTAAACACGGGCGAGCACAAGGTGAAAGAAGCTAGTGTCAATAACCGCGTGAAACAATTCTCCACGGACATATCTTCACCTGTTGTTTCTTGTCTTTTTAAAAAATTTTATTTATGTATTTATTTGTGGCTATTCTGGGTGTTCAATGCTGCCACTGGCTCTTCTCTCGTTGTAGGGAGTGGGGGCTCCCCTCTAGTGGAGGCGAGCAGGTTTCTTGTTGCGGTGACGTCTCTTGTCGTGGAGCTCAGGCTCCAGGGCACACGGGCTCCGTCGTTGCGGCTCTGAGGCTCTCGAGCACAGGCTCCATCGCTGTGGCTCACGGGCTTCGTGGCTCCACAGCAGGTGGGATCTTCCCGGACCAGGGATCGAGTCCGTGTCTCCTGCATTGGCAGGCGAACTCTTCACTACTGAGCTACCAGAGAAGCCCTCTTGTCTGTTTTTTAAGCAAGGATTAAGTTTCAACTCTGTTGAGCTCTTACAGATTTTGGTCTGTTGGTTGAATGCACATAGCTTAGCCAACTGTTAGGGTGGGGTGAAACCTATGAATATAATAAATGTCAGAGGACTTCTAAGAATGTAACCTATCATTATGTATCAGGCACTATATGGGGATAATTCCAGTATCGGTCAGTATCCCGAATGAGGAAGACTTGAATAAAAACCAGAAATCTCGGGGAAACATGCAAAAAAAATACTTTTCTGCAGAGTAAACGTTAAACATCAAATAATTAAGATGAGATTAAAATCTTATGTTTTGATATCAACTGATGTATGACATCGTAAACAAATATTGAGTTGCTTCAGATAATTTTTTTTTCTGAAGGAATGTACGAGTTTCAGAATTGATTTCAGATACGGCCAAATGTCCCAGCTGAGGTAACAGGGGTACCCTCCCCCAGCTGAGGCGGGAGGGTAAATCATTCTGCATATACAGTGAGGGGTTTGGGGTCGAACAGAGCCAGAGCCAGCTCTTCTAGTTGAGCTCTCTCCTCGACACGTCTGCCCTCAGTGTTCTCAGCTGCTCAATGGGTACATGGAGGTCGGCGGCCATGGCAGAGCAAACACGCCTTAAGCGTGAGCCAGTCAACCCGTCTGATTGTGCCAGACCTCATCCTCCTCAGTGGCTCCTCCCAGTAATCGCGGCCACAAAGTGCTCCATGCACCCAGCACTGGGGGGCTTATTTATATTTTTTCTATGATTCACTAAAGCAAACACACATCTGTTTAAAAAACGTTTGAACTTCTTCTACCTAAAATCATTTTGTGGGTCACCAGCTGGTGCCCCAAGGTCATGTTAGGAAAGGCTGAGGTTGGCTCGGATGGTAAAGAATCTGCCTACCATGCAGGAGACCTGGGTTCGATCCCTGGGTCGGGGAAATCTCCTGAAGAAGGGAATGGCTACCCACTCCAGTATGCTTGCCTGGGGAATGTCATGGACGGAGGAGCCTGGTGGGCTACCGTCCATAGGGTCAGAGAGCTGGACACGACTGAGCAGTTAACACTTGCTTACTTAGAGAGTCCAAGCAGGTGCTTAGAAGAGGGCCCTTGTAAAGGGTTATTGCCTTCGGGACCCTTGAGGGGTTGATTCTGGCTGCTGGGGTCTCTAGGCTAGTGTTTTGGGGAGAGGTGAGAAGTCCATGTTGTGGCCTCACAGATTTTGATTATATTCTCTGCCTTGTACATTTGGCAAACTCTCATCCAAACTTCTTGCTGGGCTGGATGAATCACAGACTGGAATGGGGACTGCCAACAGAAATGCCGACAACCTCAGACATGCCGATGATGCCCTCTCGTGGAAGAGAGCGAGGACCGGAAATGCGCGAATGATGAGATTAAAATCTTATGTTTTGATATCAACTGATGTATGACATCGTAAACAAATATTGAGTTGCTTCAGATAATTTTTTTCTGAAGGAATGTACGAGTTTCAGAATTGATTTCAGATACGGCCAAATGTCCCAGCTGAGGTAACAGGGGTACCCTCCCCCAGCTGAGGCGGGAGGGTAAATCATTCTGCATATACAGTGAGGGGTTTGGGGTCGAACAGAGCCAGAGCCAGCTCTTCTAGTTGAGCTCTCTCCTCGACACGTCTGCCCTCAGTGTTCTCAGCTGCTCAATGGGTACATGGAGGTCGGCGGCCATGGCAGAGCAAACACGCCTTAAGCGTGAGCCAGTCAACCCGTCTGATTGTGCCAGACCTCATCCTCCTCAGTGGCTCCTCCCAGTAATCGCGGCCACAAAGTGCTCCATGCACCCAGCACTGGGGGGCTTATTTATATTTTTTCTATGATTCACTAAAGCAAACACACATCTGTTTAAAAACGTTTGAACTTCTTCTACCTAAAATCATTTTGTGGGTCACCAGCTGGTGCCCCAAGGTCATGTTAGGAAAGGCTGAGGTTGGCTCGGATGGTAAAGAATCTGCCTACCATGCAGGAGACCTGGGTTCGATCCCTGGGTCGGGGAAATCTCCTGAAGAAGGGAATGGCTACCCACTCCAGTATGCTTGCCTGGAGAATGTCATGGACGGAGGAGCCTGGTGGGCTACCGTCCATAGGGTCAGAGAGCTGGACACGACTGAGCAGTTAACACTTGCTTACTTAGAGAGTCCAAGCAGGTGCTTAGAAGAGGGCCCTTGTAAAGGGTTATTGCCTTCGGGACCCTTGAGGGGTTGATTCTGGCTGCTGGGGTCTCTAGGCTAGTGTTTTGGGGAGAGGTGAGAAGTCCATGTTGTGGCCTCACAGATTTTGATTATATTCTCTGCCTTGTACATTTGGCAAACTCTCATCCAAACTTCTTGCTGGGCTGGATGAATCACAGACTGGAATGGGGACTGCCAACAGAAATGCCGACAACCTCAGACATGCCGATGATGCCCTCTCGTGGAAGAGAGCGAGGACCGAGCAAAGAGCCTCTGGCTGAGGATGAAAGAGGAGCGTGAGAAAGCTGGCTCCAGACCCCACATTCAGGAAACCAGCATCACCGGCGTCCCGGTCCCATCACTTCACGGCAAATCGATGGAAAAACTGGAAACAGTGACAGATTTAATTTCCTTGGGCTCCAAAATCACTGCAGACAGGAACTACAGCCATGAAGTTAGAAGACGCTTGCTCCTTGGGAAAAAAATGCTATGGCAAACGTAGCGTGTTAAAAAGCAGAGATACCACTTTGCCCACAGAAGTGCGTAGCGTCAAAGCTATGGCTGGAGAAGCCCCTGATGCAGGGAAAGATGGAGGGCAGGAGGCGAAGGGGGCGACGGAGGACCAGGTGGTTGGATGGCGTCACGGACTCAACGACCACGAGTCTGAGCGCACGCGGGGAGACGGTGAAGGGCGGGGAAGCCTGGGGTGCGGAAATCCACGGGGCCTCAGAGAGGCAGATGCGACAGAGCCACCGGACGACAAGGTCCAACCTGTACCCAGTGCCAAGGCGGCTTCTCCGGGAACGCTCCCCCGATGCCCTGTTTCCCCGCCTTCTCTTCCCACCCCCGTCTGGAGCGCCTCTCTGCCGGCCTTGGCCGGATGAGGCCGGGGAGGACGTCTTCGCCCAGGTTTGCCCCTTCAGGCCTCCGCCTGAGGGGGGCCAGGAGCCGGCTGGGCCTCAGGGCCCTTTTTCTTTTTTTTTGTAAACAGGTAGGAATGTGAGGGTGGAGCCGCCGGGGGCCCCACCCACCCAGGTGACCCTCTCCCTCCCCCGGCAGGTAGGGTGTTTCCGGCTCTGGTTCAGTGGATCCTAGACAGGGCTCCCGAGGGTGAGGCGCGAGGAGGAGAAGGACGCCTGACCTTTATTCCGAGGATCTTAAAGAATTTCCTCCACCCTCGCGGCCCCAGCTGGGACCCAGCCCAGGGCTGGGTGTGAAGACCGCCCGGTAACATGGATGCGGGCCAGGCCCCAGAGGGGTCCGCTGAGCGCGTTCAGAAAGCTCGCGCCCCCCACCGCACCGCGGGCCTCTCTGGGCCTCCGTTTCCTCTCTAAAATAGGGTAAGCTCCCCCAAACACGAAAAAAATCAGATAAAATAGGGTCGACTTGCTGAGGATGGGGTGACCCGAGAAAGACCAGCCCTGCGTTCCGGAGGTCTCTCACCTCTGGCCAGCTCCTAACCGAAAGGGAAGCTTAGCGCGCACAGGTGTTCCTGGGTGGAAAGCCTTTCCAAGCACAGGCTCCGTTCCCAGCGCGACCCGGACACCTGCCGGGCCTTCCTCGCAGCCTCGCCTGGCGGGGCTCCAGCCCGGCCGCCCGCTAGTGCGCAGCTGGGCGGCAAACCCGGCCCGGATGGCCCAGCCCGGGGCCTGGGGCCGTGATGGGAGGGGAGGCGGAGGCGGCGTCCCGGAGGCGTGTCGAGGCCGAGGCGGGGCCGGCAGGGGACGCGGAGGAGGAAGAGGCGCAGGTGCAACGCCGGCGGCGGAGCGGGCGGCAGGAGGGCGAGCGCCAGACACCTGCTTCGCCGCGACCCTCCCCAGCCTCCTCCCACACTCCACGGGGGCAGCCAGCCGGCCGGTGTCTAAGCCCCGTGCCCGGGCCGGAGGCGCTGGGCAGCCCCTGGGTGGGCCATGGCGGTGAGATTCCAGGCGAGTAGCCGGAGGGGGAGGGACCCGAGGAGGGGTCGGGGCTGGGGCCACTCCCTGCCTAGGTCACAGATAGGGAAACTGAGGCCCAGAGGAACGCGGAGGCTAGCCCGAGGCTGCCCAGGGCGAGGGTCCGCGCCCGCTGGCCTCCAGAGCCGCCTCCAAGGGGCTTCCTTGGCCCCGGGTCTGCGTCCCTTCGCAGGTAGACTCGTGTTCCGATCCCTGTTTTTCTGTGTAACTTTGAGCCAGTCGGTGAGTCCACGCCTCTCCGAACCTCGTCTATAAAGTGGGTGATGGTCACTTTATAAAGGGCGTGGGGCGGATCCTAGGAGGGGAAAGAACGCGTCCCGCACGTCGTAGGCGCGCAGCTTCCCGCGGGCCGGGCTGAGCTTGGGCGCCAGCAGGGAGCCGGGCACGGACCGCGCTGGCTGCGGCGGCCCGGCTGCGGGCGCGGGGCTCGCCCTCTCCGGGGTGCCTCCTGGGTGCGGAGCTGTTAACCTGGCGAGCTGGCCGCGGTGGGGGGCAGCGCCCACCGGGGCGGGCGCAGGGGATCGCTGCGCGCTGTCGGGTGGGGCCTTCGCGGTCCCGCGACGAAGCGCGAATCGACGTGGCCGCAGCCGGCCTCGAGCCGCGCGGGTCGGGCGCTCGAGGAGGAAACAGGGGAGCGGGCGCTGTGGGCAGACGTGGCTAGCCCCGGGCCCGCCGCCCGAGGCTCCAGGGCCGGGAAGTTCTTTCCCGGTGCCTCCCTTCTGGCGGCTGGAAACAGCTCCCGGCGGCCCGTCCCCGCCTCGAGCACGTGCGGCCCCCGCCCCCAGGCCGACCCCCGCGCGGCGCCCGGGCGGGGGAGGAGGGGTCCCGCAGCCTCGCCACCACGTGCCTGGCTGGCGGGACTTGGGGAGACCTGGCCCGCCGGAGGCGTGTCCTCTCCGGTGTGTCACCCCGCGCGTGGCCAGGGGCGGGCTGCGCCGGGCGGGGCTGGGCAGGCCAGGAGCTCGGGGCCCCCAGGCTGCGGGGGGACGGTCGTGGCTGTGGCTCCGTGGCTAGGTTGGTCCAACTCTTCGCCGCCCCCTCTTAGCGCTCCAGGTGCCTCGGTGTTTTCCAATCTCTTCCAGAGTATCTGGTGAAGTTCTGGCAAAATCAGCCCTTGAGGCTACCATGCATGCATGCCTCACACTCCTCCCACACCGGGTCCTGTGGGGACAGTGCTGGGGTCCCGGGGCCCCAGGCCCCCCCTACCAGGAATGCCCAGATGTGAGGGATGTAGGGGAGATCCCGCGACATCCCAGGCCCCAATAATCAGAGGTGTGAAATTGGTGTGTGGAAAGGGGCACTCATTTCCTGCAGGGAGAGACAATGCCCCTGGGGCGCTGAAGGATGAATAGGAGTTTGCCTGGAAGGACAGCCTGGGAAGGAGGCTGACCGGAGGGCCCACGACCAAAGTACCCAGAGAGACAGCCCTGCCCGGCATTCACACCCAAGAGGAAAGATCAGAAACTCACAAACTGATGATTAAACGGGATCATTGAAAGTGGTTTTGGATACCATGGAATAAAACCTAATAAGTGAAGCCGGGAGGGGTGGTAGGGTGCCAGAGAAGACTGGCTAATCTGGGAGGGCTCCCTGGGGAGGCAGCATCTCAGCTGAGCCCTGAGCGGCAGCGGTAGCTGAGTGCAGGCGGGGAGCGTGTCCAGGCACAGGGGTCAGCCGGGAAAGGCTCGGAGGGAACCAAGCTGAGGCAGGCTGTGGGGTAGGTATGACCCCACAGGCGGGGGAGTGCCCGCCAGGATCCACGGAGATGCAGCCACGCAGGCCGGGACAAGCCCAGGCCACCTGCGCCCGGGGCTGTGACTCCCTGGGGCTGATTCTTAACACAGGCCCCACACTCAAGAGTCAAGGGGGTTGTTTGGTGACACCAAGCATAGTCAACGCGAGGGAAAGAAGGAAAAAAAGCAAAGCCCTGCGACCGGGTGGCTGAGAGCAAAGGCATGGGACCAGCTGCCCAGGTTCACGGAGTGCTGTGTGACCTCTCGTAAGCTACTGAACCTCTCTGAGCCTCATTTTCCTCCCCCGTAAGGCTGGAGGGCAGGAACAAGAGTAGTGCTGGTTCCGAGGTCGCTCAGGAGGGAATGAACGGGCACCTCCCTGGCGCCCCTGGCAGCGCCCGGGATAGTGCTGCTTCTCGATGCGACACAGAAGGAAGGGGGTCATGACTGCTTCTCGTGACAGCCACCGCCTGCCCTCCCAGAGGCTGCTTCTGCTGTTTGTGGGCGACTCCATGCCCCCTTCCCGCACCTCCGCGCTGAAAGATGGGGCGGCGGGGTGAGGGAGGGACCCACTGTAGGGATGGGGAAGACGAGGCTGGGAGAGGCTCCAGCGCCGCCAGCCAGCGGCACAGGCAGGCTTTCAGTCTTGGTGGTGAGACCGACCCGGCTCCAAGTGCCCACGGGGCCGCCCTTGGCTTTGTTTCCTTCTTCTCCGCCCCCTTCCTACCTCCCCAGAGCCTGGAATGCCACTCTCCTCAGACCTGTAAGAAAGGGCACCGAACACCACAGAGCACACAAAGGGGTTCCCCCCACCCCGGCCCCTGCTGTGCTGCACCCCACAACCAGGTGGGGAGGCGGCGCCATTTCTCAAAGCCCCCCGAAGGGAAGGGATAGACAGGGGCCACATCCCCCCTTCAGGCGCGGAGCGGCCTCTGCTCCCAGAGCCTCTGACCTCATCTGTATCCTGGCCTTGAAAATAACCAAAGCCACACCCCCAACCCTACTGCCAACTGCTATGCTGCCTTGGCTGGTGACTTTCCCTCTCTGGGCCTGGCTTTCCCCATCTGTGGTAACAGATGGACAACAGAGTATCTCTTAACAGGGGACTTCTCTGGTGGTCCAGTGGGTAAGGACACCGCCTTGCAGTGCAAGGGGCGCCGGTTTGATCCCTGGCCTGGGAAGACCCTACGTGCCGCGGAGCGGCTGGATCGATGTGTCCAATTACTGAGCCAGAGCTCTGGAGCGCATGCGCCCAGAGCCGGTGCTCTGCAGCACCAGAGGCCACCGCGATGGGAGGCCCACAGGAGCCAAAGAACAAAGACGGATGAAAATAGATAAATGAAAGACCAACAGAAGAAGTGGCCTGCCCGCCCCCTCCCTCCCCAAACCAGCCCCCCTGCAAAAAAATAATATCTCTTAACAGAACACCCCTTCATGAGCAGATTAAATGAGGTCTTACCAAGAAGTGCCTGGCGCAAAGGAAGCGCTCCATTCATTCATTCATTTCCTTCAGTGGATAGGACCTGAGGCAGAGGGGAGATGGGCAGTGACTGGACGTGTAAAATTCCGGTAATATCAAGGATGACAAGTTCTGTGAGCTGGGGAATCAGGGAGAGGTGGACGAACTGGTCTGGTCTGGGCTGCGGAGAAGGCCGCAGGGGAGGCAGCAGTGCAGATCCGGTGGACGGGAGTGTCGGGCGGCGGAGAAAGCGTGTGCAAAGGTCCTGGGGCAGGACTGGGCCTGATGTGTTGGAGGCACGGCAAGGAGGCCTGGGCGTCTGGTGTGGAGTGAGTGGCTTGTGCCTGTGGGTCTGTGCCCCCGGGGACCGAGCCAGACCCCCCCAGAGGAAAAGCCGCAGGACTCGCCTCCTCTCTGCTCCCACTGGACTTCCGCGGTGTTGACCTCTGGGGATGGATCATTCTTTTTGTATTATGTTAATTTATTTACGTACGTGTTTATGTTTTTGGTTGCTTTGGGTCTTCGCTGCGGCTCACAGGCTTTCTCCAGGGGCAGCCAGGGCCACTCTTCACGGCAGCGAGCAGGCTTCTCATGCCAGAGGTTCTCTTGGGGCCGAGCACAGGCTCTAGATGTGTGGGCTCAGTAGGTGTGGCGTCTGGACCTAGTTGCTCCCTGGCACATACAGTCTTCCCAGCCCAGGGACGGGACACGTGTCCCCTGCACTGGCGGGCGGATTCTTATTCACTCTATCCGCAGGGAAGCCCACGGGTCATTCTCGACGACGGGGTCCATCGCGAGCACTCTTGTGTCTAGTTCGAGCATCCCTAGCCCCCGCCCACTCGATGCTAGGGCAGCCCTAGCTGTGACAACCGCAGGTGTCCCCAAACACCGCCCAGCGCCCCCTTGGGAAGCAGAATGGTTCTCAATAGAAAACCACTGACCTCAGCCCATTTTGCAGATGAAACGACGGAGGTCTCAAGAGAGGTAGCAGCTGGCCCCTAGGCCTGGGCCAGGGGAGTGTCAGGGCCGCCCAGGCATGGGGAGCCCTGAATCCTCACGCCCTCCTCTCCTTCCCCTCCCTCCAGGAGCTGGACATGGAGGAGCTGACCATCTGGGAGCAGTACACGGCCTCCATCAGCAAGGTGGGGCCGCCCCCTCCCGGTGCGGGTGGCACGGCGGGCGGGCTCCCGCGGGGCCGCCTCTGTCCCGGGGAGGAGCAAAGGCCCACCTGTCTCTCTCCCTCCTCAGGACCCCCGCCGAGGCTTCGGCATCGCCATCTCCGGTGGCCGCGACCGGTCCGGCGGGTCTGTGGTCGTGTCTGATGTGGTGCCCGGAGGGCCGGCGGAGGGCCGGCTGCAGTGAGTGTCGGGGCAGCCGGGTCGCGGGGCACAGGCGGGCCGGCGGGAGGCGCCCGTGGGGACCTGAGCCACGAGGCCAACGCTGCCCGGCGCCTCCCGGCTCTGCCGCCACAGGACCGGGAGCTGGCCGCGGGCCCGACTGCCGTCTCGGGGTCGCGGTGGGCCTGGACGCGCCTGGAACACCTCCCTAGGAAGCTCTTTTCTCGGCGGCGGGGAGAGAGAGAGACGCAGCGTCCCGAGCCTTGGGGGCAGGAGGCTCCTGGGAGTTAGGCTGGGAAAACGGTCTGGGACCCGAGTGGCTGACGGGTGACGTGACTCAGCTCAGTCAGGGGCCAGCCCCAGACGGGGAGAGACTGGGAGAGAGGGGAAGAGACGGGGAGAGGGGCCGGAGAGGAAGAAGCGAGGGCTGTGGAGAGACGCCCGTTGCTGAGACACCGCAGCTTAGATTCTGTGTTTATGTTCATTTTATTATTATGCGGGGTCTACAGTCGGCCCCATTTTACAGATGAGGACACCGAGGCCCGGAAGGACACGGGTCTCTGGGAGCCTGGGGACTCCCGGATAGGAACCCGGCCTTGCAGACCTCGGGGTGCCTGGCCCCTACACCAGGTGTCCCCAAACACCGCCCAGCGCCCCCTTGGGAAGCAGAATGGTTCTCAATAGAAAACCACTGACCTCAGCCCATTTTGCAGATGAAACGACGGAGGTCTCAAGAGAGGTAGCAGCTGGCCCCTAGGCCTGGGCCAGGGGAGTGTCAGGGCCGCCCAGGCATGGGGAGCCCTGAATCCTCACGCCCTCCTCTCCTTCCCCTCCCTCCAGGAGCTGGACATGGAGGAGCTGACCATCTGGGAGCAGTACACGGCCTCCATCAGCAAGGTGGGGCCGCCCCCTCCCGGTGCGGGTGGCACGGCGGGCGGGCTCCCGCGGGGCCGCCTCTGTCCCGGGGAGGAGCAAAGGCCCACCTGTCTCTCTCCCTCCTCAGGACCCCCGCCGAGGCTTCGGCATCGCCATCTCCGGTGGCCGCGACCGGTCCGGCGGGTCTGTGGTCGTGTCTGATGTGGTGCCCGGAGGGCCGGCGGAGGGCCGGCTGCAGTGAGTGTCGGGGCAGCCGGGTCGCGGGGCACAGGCGGGCCGGCGGGAGGCGCCCGTGGGGACCTGAGCCACGAGGCCAACGCTGCCCGGCGCCTCCCGGCTCTGCCGCCACAGGACCGGGAGCTGGCCGCGGGCCCGACTGCCGTCTCGGGGTCGCGGTGGGCCTGGACGCGCCTGGAACACCTCCCTAGGAAGCTCTTTTCTCGGCAGCGGGGAGAGAGAGAGACGCAGCGTCCCGAGCCTTGGGGGCAGGAGGCTCCTGGGAGTTAGGCTGGGAAAACGGTCTGGGACCCGAGTGGCTGACGGGTGACGTGACTCAGCTCAGTCAGGGGCCAGCCCCAGACGGGGAGAGACTGGGAGAGAGGGGAAGAGACGGGGAGAGGGGCCGGAGAGGAAGAAGCGAGGGCTGTGGAGAGACGCCCGTTGCTGAGACACCGCAGCTTAGATTCTGTGTTTATGTTCATTTTATTATTATGCGGGGTCTACAGTCGGCCCCATTTTACAGATGAGGACACCGAGGCCCGGAAGGACACGGGTCTCTGGGAGCCTGGGGACTCCGACGGATAGGAACCCGGCCTTGCAGACCTCGGGGTGCCTGCCAGGATCTCTCAGGGAGGGCCTGGAGAGACGGGCTCCCAGAGGCCTCCCCACTGAGCCCCAGCGTTGTCCCTCAGGACAGGGGACCACATCGTCATGGTGAACGGGGTCTCCATGGAGAGCGTCACCTCCTCCTTCGCCATTCAGATCCTCAAGACCTGCACGAAGATGGCCAACATTGTGAGTGGGCGTGGCCGCCCGGCTCTGGCCACGCCTCCGTCTGGGGAGCCCCGCCCCCAACTCCTAGTCCTGCTGCCCGTGGGCGGATGAGTACGAGCTTCCGCGAGCCGGTGGAACTGTGGTCCCATTTCACGGCTTGGATGCTGAGGCTCAGAGGAACCGGAGTCCCCCGGGGCTGCCCAGGGAACAGGCCAGAGCCTTGAGCTGCCCCCCGGCCCCCGCCACCCATCTCTGCCTCTCCTAACAGACGGTGAAGCGTCCCCGGAAAGTCCAGCTGCCCTCCACCAAGGTCACTTCTGCCCCGGGACGCCAGGACTCGGATGAGGAAGACGGGCCACGGCGGCTGGAGGAGGCTGACCACGGCCGGGGCTACGACGGCGACACGTCCAGCGGCTCCGGCCGCTCCTGGGACCAGCGCTCCCGTCGGCCGAGAGCGGGGCGCCGGAGCCGGGCCGGCAGCCACGGGCGCAGAAGCCCGGCCAGCGGGTCGGAGGCCAACGGGCTGGCGCTGGTGTCCGGCTTCAAGCGGCTGCCGCGGCAGGACGTGCGGATGCAGCCCGTGAAGTCGGTGCTGGTGCGGAAGAGGGAGAGCGAGGGTGAGCCCTGGGGCCTCGCGGCGGGCAGGGGCTTGGAGCCCCGACCTCCGGCCCGCTGGGGCGTGTGGTCCGCAGAATACCCAGCCCCAGAGATGACCACCTTCTGTCCCGGGCCCCGAGGACGCGTCACCTCACAGGGCAGAGGGGACTTTGCAGGTGCGGTTAAGTTAAGGCCCCTGAGATGCGGGCGAGCCTGGATCCTCTGGGGGCCCAGGGCCGTCACAGGGTCCTTATAAAAGGGAGGAGGGGCAGAGGCAGGGAAAGAGAGGCTGCACGGCTGCTGTGAGGGTGGACTGGGGGCCGCGAGCCTGGAGGTGGCGCCTCTAGAAGCTGCAGCAGGCGGGAGCCCGTGCTCCCTGGAGCCTCCGGAGGGACCAGCCCTGCCCTGGCCTGGCTTTAGTCCCGTGAGGGCTAGCTCACATTTCAGACTGTGAGATACATCTGTCATATAGGCACTAAGTGAGGCTTGTTACAGCAACAGAAAGCTCACAGATCAGGACAGCGGCAGACCGTCAGGGCGTCAGAGGGAGAGAACAGTAGAAACATGACCTCTCACCCCATCTTGATTCAAGGGCAGCATGGTGACCTAGGAATTCTGGTCACGTGGTGACAAGTGGCCCTGGCCCAGGGCCTTTGCATAGGCTGTCTCCCCACCTGAAACGACCTTCCCAAGACCCTTACAGGGTTGGCTCCCTTACTCCATCCAAGGCCTGTCTCTTAGAGGGGCCGTCCCCCGACCACCTCCTCCTGAACAGCCCCGCTCCGGGGCTACTCTCCCTACCTCTCAGCTTTCTCCGTCTCTCCAATGCCTGGCACCCCCTGGTGCGCCTGCTGTGTCTCCAGGTGCAGGGTGCCAGGTCTGCTCTGTCACCCGCCGACGGGCACCTGCAGAGGGAGAACGCCCCCTGAAGCCGGTCCCCTCCCTGCAGGACTGCAGCTGGGACGGCGGGATGGTCGAGGGCAGGTGCAAAGGGTAGGGTCTGAGAGCACCCTGGGGCCTGCCTCAGTTTCCCCCTTCCTCCCACAGATTTCGGGGTCAAACTCGGCAGTCAGATCTTCATCAAGCACATCACAGACTCCGGTCTGGCCGCCCAGAATGGCGGGCTTCAGGAAGGAGACCTCATCCTGCAGGTGAGCCCAGGCTTGCCAGGAGGGCAGGGAGACCTCGGCCGGAGGGTAACCCTGCTCCCGAGCCCCCGGCAAGGCCAGCGGAGCTAGCTTTGAACCACTTCCCAGAGGCTGGAGATGGCTAGGCGGCATTTCCCCCGGCTCCCCCTCTGCTGCCGACCTATGGCCGAATGTCGGTTTCTAGTCCTCCCTTTGCTGTCTGTTCAGGGAGGAGGGCAGAGGCAGGGAAAGAGAGGCTGCACGGCTGCTGTGAGGGTGGACTGGGGGCCGCGAGCCTGGAGGTGGCGCCTCTAGAAGCTGCAGCAGGCGGGAGCCCGTGCTCCCTGGAGCCTCCGGAGGGACCAGCCCTGCCCTGGCCTGGCTTTAGTCCCGTGAGGGCTAGCTCACATTTCAGACTGTGAGATACATCTGTCATATAGGCACTAAGTGAGGCTTGTTACAGCAACAGAAAGCTCACAGATCAGGACAGCGGCAGACCGTCAGGGCGTCAGAGGGAGAGAACAGTAGAAACATGACCTCTCACCCCATCTTGATTCAAGGGCAGCATGGTGACCTAGGAATTCTGGTCACGTGGTGACAAGTGGCCCTGGCCCAGGGCCTTTGCATAGGCTGTCTCCCCACCTGAAACGACCTTCCCAAGACCCTTACAGGGTTGGCTCCCTTACTCCATCCAAGGCCTGTCTCTTAGAGGGGCCGTCCCCCGACCACCTCCTCCTGAACAGCCCCGCTCCGGGGCTACTCTCCCTACCTCTCAGCTTTCTCCGTCTCTCCAATGCCTGGCACCCCCTGGTGCGCCTGCTGTGTCTCCAGGTGCAGGGTGCCAGGTCTGCTCTGTCACCCGCCGACGGGCACCTGCAGAGGGAGAACGCCCCCTGAAGCCGGTCCCCTCCCTGCAGGACTGCAGCTGGGACGGCGGGATGGTCGAGGGCAGGTGCAAAGGGTAGGGTCTGAGAGCACCCTGGGGCCTGCCTCAGTTTCCCCCTTCCTCCCACAGATTTCGGGGTCAAACTCGGCAGTCAGATCTTCATCAAGCACATCACAGACTCCGGTCTGGCCGCCCAGAATGGCGGGCTTCAGGAAGGAGACCTCATCCTGCAGGTGAGCCCAGGCTTGCCAGGAGGGCAGGGAGACCTCGGCCGGAGGGTAACCCTGCTCCCGAGCCCCCGGCAAGGCCAGCGGAGCTAGCTTTGAACCACTTCCCAGAGGCTGGAGATGGCTAGGCGGCATTTCCCCCGGCTCCCCCTCTGCTGCCGACCTATGGCCGAATGTCGGTTTCTAGTCCTCCCTTTGGGTTGTCTGTTTCTAGTATCAGAATCACGTGGCCAGCTGGCTACAGCACTGCTTCATGGAACTGCCTCAGGTGGCTGGAGGCTAATGACCCAGAGACCAGGCTGTGAGGAACAGTCTGCCTTAAGAGTTCATTTCCTTCTAGACTCCTCCTCTGAAGATCTATTTCTAGTGATTCCCAGTATTTGACTTCCAAATCATTCCTGCTTGATTGTTTCTGGAGTCTCCTCAGGGTTGTCTGTTTCTAGTGAGCCTGAGGCACTGTCTAGTTTTAGTGGTTTAGGGCTGACACTTGAAACAGCTTAGAGGTGGGTGGGGGAGCTAGAAACTCACAATTCCAAGGGGGGGTTACTGAAAACAGACATCTCCAAGGGAACACGTTAGACCTGGACTCCTGGTGAGTTGAGATGACATTAAACCCTTCCTAGGATGTTTCAAGTCTACTTGTAGATGTTCCTTTCTAGTACCTCATAGAGATTGTCTGTTTCTAGTATTTGAGGATTTACTCCCTCAGCCCCAATTAGAGTGGTTTCTCATATTCCTCTCGAGTGATTTCTAATATCTGTTCCTAGTGTTTCTTGACAAATGTCTGTCTCTGGGGAGATGAGAGTCAATCCATGTTTAACTTTTCCCTAGCACCCCACTCCTCTTAGAAAATTTATCTCTTTCTAGAACTCTTCTGGAATAGTCTGGAACAGGTCTTGGCATAGTTGCCTCTGACAGAGGGACGGGGTTCTATCATTTTCTCTTGAGAATGTCTATTTTTAGTAAGCCCTGAAGGTTGTGTGTTTCTAGTCTCCCCCAGCAAGGATCAGTTTCTTGTATCCCCTCTCTCTCCTGACTTTGCTTCCTCTCTTCCTTCGCGATCCCTTGTAGATCAACGGGGTGTCCAGTGAGAATCTGTCACTAAGCGACACGAGGCAACTGATCAAGAAGTCAGAAGGGAAGCTGACCCTGCTGGTGCTCAGGGACCGAGGGCAGTTCCTGGTGAACATCCCTCCGGCCGTCAGCGACAGCGACAGCTCCCTGCTGGAGGGTGAGGGGCCGGGAGGCCGGCCCGGGCAGGGAGGGCCGCAGGGAGGGCCGGGAAGCAGGCTGTGTCTGGCACGGCCAAGCCGGGGTGGGCAAGCCTGGCCCTGAGAGGCTCAGAGAGGGACAGAAACATGCCCAAGGCCACACAGCCCGTCCCAGCGGGAGGCTCCCCGCTCAGCCTGACCCTGGTCTGGGCCCCTTTGCCGAGAGTGGCTTAACATGCCCCTCTGTGAAAAGGGTCCGGCCCAGGAGGCCAGGCCCGTGGCTGAGACACGCTTTTCCCCACAGACATCTCAGACCTCGGCTCGGAACTGTCCCAGGCGCCACCCTCTCACGTCCCGCCACCACCCCAGCACGGGCAGCGAAGTCCGGACATCAGCCGGACCAGCTCCCCCGTGTGGGTAACCCCGTCGGCTAGAATGGCGGAGTGGGAGGGGAACACGGGTGGGTCTTTCCTGACACAGGGTGGCCTTGAGGGGGCAGTCTTGGTGGCCTGCCTGGAAGAGGCTCTCCCGCCCTCCCACCCTGCTTCTTGCCTCCTTATTATCGCTTGGTGTTCTTGACCGAGAACCAGACGTGCGTGGACTTAAAGCAGACGGGACTGGATTTTACGGCCCGTTCACCCAGCAAGGCTTTTAGAGACCTCTCGGGGCGAAACAGCCATGGCGCTCGCTGTGCCGGGGTCGCGAGAGGCTTGTTATCAGGATGACGTCCATGAAAGAGACGGAGGGGCAGTGACTTGGTGAAGCTCCTGGGGCTGCAAAGTGACACCAACGGGGTGACCCAGAGCCACGGCCATGTCTGGTCTCACAGTCCAGAGACCACAGCCCCAAGCCAGGGTGCCAGGGCCCTGCTGCCGCTGAAGGCCCTCGGGGGAGAGTGTTCCAGGCCTTTCTCCAGCCCCCGGCTCCCGGGGGCCTCTCCCGGCTGCGGGTCCCGGCGCCGTCTGTCCCAGGGGCTGTGTGTCTGCCTCCGGACGGCCCCTTTCTGTACGGACACGCGTCAGGCTGAAGGAGGACCCCCGCCCTCTGGTCCAGGACACCCTGCAGTCCCGTCCCGGTGGCCCTGTTTCCAAACGAGTCCCCCTTCTGAGATCCAGGAGGTTAGAACGTCGACAGATGAATTTCGAGGGGACAGTTCATTGCCTTCAGAAATACAGCTGCCCAGCGCTTGGGGACCAGGGACTGGGCACCTCCTTCACGCCTGCAGCCCCGGGGAAGTAGGGGCTGTGTCCGCGGGCTACCGCTGCGTCACGAGCCACCCCCAGTTTAGCCGCGCAGCAGACCCTTCCCAAACGGCTGCTGCGAACAGCGGCAAGGGTATCGGCTCCCTGCGGCTGACAGTCAGGAGTCGAAGTGGCTTCACCGGGCGGTTCGGGCTCGCCGTCTCAAGAGGTTCCAGGGCAGGGTCCAGGACTGTGGTTCTGTTTTTGTTTTGTTTTCATTTGGCCTCTTTTACTGTTTTTTTATTTATTTATTTTCATCCATCTTTATTCTTCGGCCTGTGGGGGCCTCCCATTGCAGTGGCCTCTCTCGCTGCAGAGCCCTGGCTCTGGACGCATGTGCTCCAGAGCGCCGGCTCGTAATTGGACACGCAGGTCCAGCCGCTCCACGGCACGTGGGATCTTCCCGGGCCGGGGATCGAACCGGCGCCGCTTGCACTGCAAGGCGGACGCTTTACCCACTGGACCACCAGGGAAGCCCCGGACTGTGGCTTTTGGGGGCGGTTGGCCCCCTTGTATGGACTGCTGGTGTGAGGACTCGGGTTCTCAGCAGGTGGGTCTGTCTGGGGGAGGGGCCTCTCCAGGCTGAGGACCAGGAGAGGGGGTCACTGCGGTCCATCTTAGAGGCCAGAGGACGGCCCACGCCACGCCCCACTCTTACTCCGCTGTTGGCTCCTTAGAGCGTTCAGTTACTTGTAGTCATGACGCAAAGACCAGAGCGCCAGGGGTCACACAGCTGCCGAGGGGCGGGGCCCGGATTAGGACCTGAGTGCTGAGACAATCAAATTCTTCCAAACAGTGCTGGTCACCCGCCACCTCATCCCAATCTGTTCCCCACCAGGGAGAGCACCCGGCTTCGGCGGGCAAGTTCAGTGGATTCTCGGACTGCATCCGAACCAGGTGAGCAGGGCTGGGAGCCCGTGTTTCCAACATAGGGGGTGCGGGTTAGGAAACCAAGGCCCCCTGACTGGGGCACTGAGATCCCACACGGCGTGGCCAGAAAATGAAAGAGGAAAAAGACGATCCCATCTGGCATCGGCAAATATTTAAAAAAAAACAGGTGAGCAGACGTTGGTCATTCTGGGCCCTCCTTCTCTTATTTTTGGATCCCAGCCAACGTGGCTGGGCCGCCGAGCGCGGAAGGCTCCCTGCGGCTGACAGTCAGGAGTCGAAGTGGCTTCACCGGGCGGTTCGGGCTCGCCGTCTCAAGAGGTTCCAGGGCAGGGTCCAGGACTGTGGTTCTGTTTTTGTTTTGTTTTCATTTGGCCTCTTTTACTGTTTTTTTATTTATTTATTTTCATCCATCTTTATTCTTCGGCCTGTGGGGGCCTCCCATTGCAGTGGCCTCTCTCGCTGCAGAGCCCTGGCTCTGGACGCATGTGCTCCAGAGCGCCGGCTCGTAATTGGACACGCAGGTCCAGCCGCTCCACGGCACGTGGGATCTTCCCGGGCCGGGGATCGAACCGGCGCCGCTTGCACTGCAAGGCGGACGCTTTACCCACTGGACCACCAGGGAAGCCCCGGACTGTGGCTTTTGGGGGCGGTTGGTCCCCTTGTATGGACTGCTGGTGTGAGGACTCGGGTTCTCAGCAGGTGGGTCTGTCTGGGGGAGGGGCCTCTCCAGGCTGAGGACCAGGAGAGGGGGTCACTGCGGTCCATCTTAGAGGCCAGAGGACGGCCCACGCCACGCCCCACTCTTACTCCGCTGTTGGCTCCTTAGAGCGTTCAGTTACTTGTAGTCATGACGCAAAGACCAGAGCGCCAGGGGTCACACAGCTGCCGAGGGGCGGGGCCCGGATTAGGACCTGAGTGCTGAGACAATCAAATTCTTCCAAACAGTGCTGGTCACCCGCCACCTCATCCCAATCTGTTCCCCACCAGGGAGAGCACCCGGCTTCGGCGGGCAAGTTCAGTGGATTCTCGGACTGCATCCGAACCAGGTGAGCAGGGCTGGGAGCCCGTGTTTCCAACATAGGGGGTGCGGGTTAGGAAACCAAGGCCCCCTGACTGGGGCACTGAGATCCCACACGGCGTGGCCAGAAAATGAAAGAGGAAAAAGACGATCCCATCTGGCATCGGCAAATATTTAAAAAAAAAAAAAACAGGTGAGCAGACGTTGGTCATTCTGGGCCCTCCTTCTCTTATTTTTTGGATCCCAGCCAACGTGGCTGGGCCCGCCGAGCGCGGAAGGCTCCGTGGGCGTCAGAGGTGAGACACAGTCATCCGGGAAGGAGCGGGGGCTGGGCGGCCACGTTCCAAGGGGCAGGGACGCCCTACAGCAACGGTCTAGCGGCTGGACCGGTCAGTGCACTTGGGAGGAACTGGCTGTTCCCTTTCAGACTCCCCGAGGCCGAGAAAGTACGATATCTACAGGGTGCCCAGCCGTCAGAGTGTGGAGGACCACGGGTATGTCCCCAGAAAAAAGCGGGGGACCTGCAGGCCCCGGGCTGCCTCCCTGGTCCCCAACCCCGGCCTCCTGGGGACCCCTGGGTGCGGCGGGGCTCTCCGGCTTCACGTGACTCCGCCTCCGTCTCTCGCAGGTACAGCCCGGACTCGCGGGTGGTCCGCTTCCTCAAGGGCAGGAACGTGGGGCTGCGGCTGGCCGGAGGCAACGACGTGGGCATCTTCGTGTCCGGGGTGCAGGCGGGCAGCCCCGCTGACGGGCAGGGCATCCAGGAGGGAGATGAGATTCTGCAGGTGAGCGGAGGCTTTGGGGGGATGGCGGTGGGCATGCTGGGTGGCCCCCGAGTCTCTCACTGCCTGTGTGCCCTCCTCTGGGGACCCCTGGGACAGGCAAGATCCCCAGAGACATTCAAGTGTTTTAAAAATATTTGTTTATGTTGTTTATTCTTTTGGCCCCTTCTATTGACCTTTCATCTATTTATCTTTGTTCTTTGGCTTGTTTGGGGCCCCCCACCGCAGTGGCTTCTCTCGCCGCAGAGCACCGGCTTGGTCGTTGGACACATCGGTCCAGCCGCTCCGACCCCCACAGGGGGGGAAAGTTCAGTGGATTCTCGGACTGCATCCGAACCAGGTGAGCAGGGCTGGGAGCCCGTGTTTCCAACATAGGGGGTGCGGGTTAGGAAACCAAGGCCCCCTGACTGGGGCACTGAGATCCCACACGGCGTGGCCAGAAAATGAAAGAGGAAAAAGACGATCCCATCTGGCATCGGCAAATATTTAAAAAAAAACAGGTGAGCAGACGTTGGTCATTCTGGGCCCTCCTTCTCTTATTTTTTGGATCCCAGCCAACGTGGCTGGGCCCGCCGAGCGCGGAAGGCTCCGTGGGCGTCAGAGGTGAGACACAGTCATCCGGGAAGGAGCGGGGGCTGGGCGGCCACGTTCCAAGGGGCAGGGACGCCCTACAGCAACGGTCTAGCGGCTGGACCGGTCAGTGCACTTGGGAGGAACTGGCTGTTCCCTTTCAGACTCCCCGAGGCCGAGAAAGTACGATATCTACAGGGTGCCCAGCCGTCAGAGTGTGGAGGACCACGGGTATGTCCCCAGAAAAAAGCGGGGGACCTGCAGGCCCCGGGCTGCCTCCCTGGTCCCCAACCCCGGCCTCCTGGGGACCCCTGGGTGCGGCGGGGCTCTCCGGCTTCACGTGACTCCGCCTCCGTCTCTCGCAGGTACAGCCCGGACTCGCGGGTGGTCCGCTTCCTCAAGGGCAGGAACGTGGGGCTGCGGCTGGCCGGAGGCAACGACGTGGGCATCTTCGTGTCCGGGGTGCAGGCGGGCAGCCCCGCTGACGGGCAGGGCATCCAGGAGGGAGATGAGATTCTGCAGGTGAGCGGAGGCTTTGGGGGGATGGCGGTGGGCATGCTGGGTGGCCCCCGAGTCTCTCACTGCCTGTGTGCCCTCCTCTGGGGACCCCTGGGACAGGCAAGATCCCCAGAGACATTCAAGTGTTTTAAAAATATTTGTTTATGTTGTTTATTCTTTTGGCCCCTTCTATTGACCTTTCATCTATTTATCTTTGTTCTTCGGCTTGTGTGGGCCTCCCACCGCAGTGGCTTCTCTCGCCGCAGAGCACCGGCTTGGTCGTTGGACACATCGGTCCAGCCGCTCTGTGGCATGTGGGATCTTCCCGGGCCAGGGATCGAACCTGCGCCCCTTGCACTGCAAGGCGGTGTCCTTAGCCACTGGACCACCAGGGAACCCTATGTTATTAGTTTTTGGCTGTGCTGGGCCTTCCTTTTTCTTGGGGAAGGTTTTGGGCACGGCCTTCTCTACGTCATGAACCCTCTGCCCAGGGTGCTTCAGGCGCTCTGGCTGCCAGATCTCATCCCTTGAGTCTGTTTCTCACTTCCACCGTATGAGGCTAAGGGGTTTGATTTAGGTCACACCTGAGCGGCCTAGAGGTTTTCCCTACTTTCTTCAATTTAAGTCTGAATTTCTCAGTAACGAGGCCATGACCTGAGCCACAGTCAGCTTCCCGTCTTGTTTCTGATGAGCGTAGAGAGCTCCTCCACAGCATGTGGAATCTTCCCGGACCAGGGATCGAACCCGTGTCCCCGCGTCCGCAGCCGGGTTCTCAACCACAGGGCCGCTAGGGCCGTCCCCGTCTGGCCTCGTGCGACTTTCCCCAAATTCCCACCCGTGTCCTGGTCCTGGCAGCTGAGCCCCGATCCCCGTCGTGACACGGACTACCCACAACCTCAGTTAAGCCAGAGCTGACTGCATTTCCTGAATCCTGGCTCCGGCTTAGGCCTTCCTGAGCCCGTGTGTGACACCCGGCTGCCCCAGGGCAGTGCCCCCGTCGGAAAGCTGCTCCCCAGTCTTAAGGGCTCCTGAGAGCAGCCCAGCAAGAAGTGGGGGTGAGGGCTGTGTCGGAGGAAGAGCTGGGATCTCTCAGCCCTCGTCCCACCCTGCACCCACTTCCCGGCAGGTGAATGACACCCCGTTCCGGAGCCTGACCCGCGAGGAGGCCGTGAACTTCCTGCTGGGCCTGCCGGTGGGCGAGGAGGTGGAGCTGGTGACGCAGCGCAAGCAGGACAGTGAGTGTGTGTGTGTGAGTGAGAGAGAGAGAGACAGGTGCATGGCCAGGCCCTGGGGAGGGGTGCGGGTCTCCTGCTCACGCACTGAGCCTCCCCTCCCACAGTCTTCCAGAAAATGGTGCGGTCCGGCTTGGGCGACTCCTTCTACATCCGCACGCACTTTGAGATGGAGCCCAGCCCTCCCTCCGGCCTGGGCTTCACCCGCGGGGACGTCTTCCACGTTCTGGACACGCTGTACCCCGGCCCCGGGCCGAGCGCCGCCCGCGGAGGCCAGTGGCTGGCGGTGCGCGTCGGGCGCGACCTGCGGGAGCAGGAGCGGGGCGTCCTCCCCAACCGGAGCAGGTGGGCAGCCCCGCGGAAGGCTCCGCCCCCCGTCAGCCGCAGGACCCGCCTGCCGAGGCGGCCATAGCACACCGGCCTAAACCTGCGGGCTTGGAGCAACACGCGCCTGTAATTATCACCTCGTGTTCTGGAGATCCGACGTCCGAAAGGCACCCAGGGGGGCTCAGTCCAGCTAAGGCTCCAGGGCAGCCCTGGCTCCTGCCGGTTCCAGCTTCCGGAGGCGCCGTCTCCCGGCTCGCGGCCCCCCTGCGCCCTCACAGCCGGCGCGCAGCCTCTCCCGTCTCTCCGCCCCGGACCCTCCACCTCCCTCTTATCCGGACCCTGTGATGACGCTGGCCAGCCCCGGGAATCCAGGGTCGTCCCTGTCTCAGGGAGCTCAGCTTAATCCCTTCCGCAGAGACCTCTGCCCCGCGAGGCGACAGGGTCACAGGTCCGGCGAGGCCTGGGGCAGCGACGCGGGCCGGTGCTCACTCACCTCCTCCCGTCTCCCCAGGGCGGAGCAGCTGGCCAGTCTGGAAGCCGCCCAGCGGGCCGTGGGGGTCGTGCCTGGCGCCTCGGCGGGCTCCAGCACACGGGCTGAGTTCTGGCGGCTGCGGGGCCTCCGTCGGGGAGCCAAGAAGACCCACCGGAGCCGCGAGGACCTGTCGGCTCTGACCAGGCAGGGCCACTACCCGCCGTATGAACGCGTGGTGCTGAGAGAAGGTGGGCCCCGGTGGGAGGAGCGGGGGTCCTCAAATAAGAGCGTTCCGGAGCCCCCGTCCTCATCTGCCTCCTTCCTCCCAAAATACCGTCTTTTGATTACCTGAGGCTGAAAATACACGGCACAGAACAAGCCGGTAGATCCTTTCCCTACCTGAGAACCAGGTGCAAAAATACACCTGAGCCGGCTTTCAGGACGGGAAGGGATTAAACTCTCATCCAGAGCCTCAGGGCAGAGGATTAAAACCAGGTGCAGAGGCTTTTAAAGAAAACATCGAAGGACGGAGTAGCAGGTGTCGCGGCACAGGAATGGGGAAAAAGTGGAAACGGTGACGGGCTTTACTGGCTTGGGCTCCCAAATCACTGCAGACGGCGACTGAAGCCACGAAATTAAACGATTTTTGCTCCTTGGAGGAAGAGCTATGACAGACCCAGACAGCATATTCGAAAGCAGAGACATCAGTTTGCCGACCTCCATCCGTACAGTCAAAGCTAGGGCTTTCCCCGTTGTCGTGTGTGCCGGCGAGAGGGGGACCGTAGAGGAGGCTGAGCGCTGAGGAACTGCTGCTTTCGAGCTGTGGTGCTGAGAAGACTCTTGAGAGCCCCTCGGACTGCAAGGAGATCCAACCTGTCTATCCTGAAGGAGGTCCACCCTGACGGTGCATGGGGAGCACCGGCGCTGAAGCTGAAGCTCCCGCCCTCTGGCTGCCTGACAGGAGGAGGCAGCTCGGTGGAGAGGCCCCTGAGGCTGGGAAGGCTTGGAGGCCGCAGGAGGAGGGGAAGGCAGAGGGTGAGCGGGTTGGATGGCGCCACGGAGTCCGTGCACATGAGCTTGGGCAAGCTCCGGGAGAGGGTGAAGGACAGGGAGCCCTGGGGTGCTGCCGTCCACAAAAGCGTCGGATACAACGCAGTGACCGAACAACAGGACAGGAAGACTGCGCGTCTGCCCCAGCGTCCAGATAAAGAAGAATTCAACGTAAAACGCCACGTGCTCAGGACTTCCCTGGTGCTGGTGGTCAAGCGGTTAAGACTCAGCCTTCCAGTGCAGGGGTGCGGGTTCAGTCTTTGGTTGGGGAGCTGTGGTTCCACATGCCTCGCAGCACCCCTCTCCCCCCAGTAAGACAGAAGCAGTGCGTGCTGTGCTGTATAGCAGAGACGAACACAACATCGTAAAGCAGCTCTTTGCTCTTGTTTAGTCGCTAAGTTGCGTCCGACGCTTTGTGACCCCGTGGACGGTAGCCCCCCAGGCTCCTCTGTCCGTGGAGTCCTCCAGGCAAGAAGACCGGCGTGGGGCACCATTTGCTCCTCCAGGAGATCTTCCGGACCCAGGGATCGAACAGGCTTCTCTGTCACCGAGCCACTTGGGAAGCCCAAAGCAACTATACTCCAGCGAAAATTCATTTCAAAAAAAAGAAAAAAATCTGCATGTATCAGGCTCTTAGGAGTTAGAGAAGGGCCTAGCCAGACAGGAGAAAAGGAGAAGGCTCAGGTACAAAGGGTGGGCTGGCTACTTACTTTCTTCTGGCCCAGATGCCTTTACACCTGCTTCCTCGTTACTAAAAGGGAGTGTCGGTGAGGCCAGAGGCGACAGGCTCTCCCTGTGAAGGGCTGGATGGTACTTTAGACTTTGGAGGCCAGATGGTATCTGTCAAAATGACTCAACTTGGCAGGGAGGCCGGAGAGATGGGACATAAGCAGATGGGCCTCTGTGTCGATAAAACTTTATTTACAAAAACAGTCACTGGCCCGATGTGACCCAAAGATTGTAAGGACAGTGGCCAGCCTCGGAGTTAATTGGATTCAGCTGCTCTAAGAGGACCCGAGGGACAGTTGTAGAAACAAGAAGCTTCCTTTCCTTACAAGTAACAGTCCTCGTGTGAGAAAGTTGAAGAGGGTTCCTTCCATGAGGAATACAACCCAGAATTTCGTGGGTCATTCTGCTTGCATCCCATTGGCCTGAGCACAGTCACATGGCCGTCCTTAGCTGCAAAGGAGGCTGGGAGTTGTAGTCTCTACCTGGCCACCCACGCTCTCTAGACTGACCACGGGGAAAGTGGAGAAGCGGTTGGGCAAGAGGCTAGCGCTCTTTGCCCCACATGGGATCCTGATTCTTGTTGGTTCTCTGCGCCACAGCCAGCTTCAAGCGCCCGGTGGTGATCCTGGGGCCCGTGGCCGACATCGCCATGAAGAAGCTGACGGCCGAGATGCCCGACGAGTTTGAAATTGCAGGTGAGAAACGGGTCCCGTAGCAGTCTCACTGTCAAGTCGTTTCATAGCCTGTGCCTGAGGACTCCTCTGGCAGTGCAGTGGTTAAAACTCCACTTTCAGCGCAGAAGGCGTGAGTTCCATCCTTGGTTAGGACGCCGAGGTCCAACATGCCACGGGGTGTGGGTAAAAAAAAAAAAATCCCTTTCCCAGCCTCTGGGGTTGAGGCAGCTTGATAACAGGGCTTCCCAGGATGAAGCCAGAATCGATCTTGTCACTCTTCGGCCAGAGAGAGCCTCAGACTCCTTCTTAACACGGTGCACCAGGCAGCCATTGACAGTGGAGCCAAGTGGACACTTGCCAACTGTCTATTCACGTGTTTAAGAGATTTGTTTATTGAGCTCCAGACACAGCAAAGAGAAAAAGGGCAAAGCTGTGTCTTGCTTCCTTTTAGGCCCCCCAGGGCAGGGCGTGCCTTCTCCCTCAGCTGCCAGGCTATCTAGGAGGGCTTCCTGGAGGAAGCAGTGCTCCATCTCCAGTGGTAGAGGACACACTGGGGATGGGAGAGTAGCTTCTTTTGGGTCACAGCCCAAGCAAAGGCCCAGAGTTGGTTCTGAGCCTGGGAGGTGGGCGTCTGGACTCCAGACTCGGCACCCAGCCCCTCCTCACGCCCCTTGGCTCCGTGACTCTGAGCTGGTGCCCTTATGTCCCTGAGGCTCCACTTCCACAGCTGCCCGATGGGCCAGGAAACCCACTCCTGTTCAGGAGGGGTAGGTGAGGGGCAAGTTCAGGAGGGGACGTGGTGTGAGGCCATCAGGAGCTGCTGGCGTTGCGATTTCCCTCAAGGGCCGTTGGGAGCCACGGCGGGTTCTGGGGCAGGGGCGGGGCAGGGAGACGGGAACTGGAGGGGCCAGCGACGGCCTCCGTGAAGCTGCCAGGCGCCTCTCCCCTCCACAGAGAGTGTGTCCAGGACCGAGAGCCCCTCCAAGATCATCAGACTGGACACCGTGCGAGTGATTGCTGAGAAAGTAAGAGGCTCTGCCGCGGGTCCCACTTCACGGCTGGGGAGACCGAGGCCCTGGCCTTCCGCCTGTCCTGGCCCCGCGCCCCGCAGATGTGGTTTTCCGTGAAGCCCCCTCTTGGAGGCTGTTCCGTGTGGAGGGTCTGAGGGGCACAGAGCCTGCCCGGAGTCCCACAGCAGCAAGCCCTGGGAAAAGGCAGAGACCCCAACCGGGGGCTCTGTGCTCCAGACGCTGTGGCCGGGCTAACCCAGCCCCCAGCCCGACATGCGGGTGCCGATGTGAGTGACTTGGGGTCCACTCTGACCTCAGACTCTTCCTCTAATTCTTCACTCGTCTCTGATGGTCCGTCTCTGGGTGGGCTTCTCTCTCCTGTCTGTCTCCCTCTTCTCCCGCCCCGCCCCGCCCCGCCCAGGACAAGCACGCGCTCCTGGATGTGACCCCGTCGGCCATCGAGCGCCTCAACTACGTGCAGTACTACCCCATCGTGGTCTTCTGTGTCCCCGAGAGCCGGCCAGCGCTCAAGGCTCTGCGCCAGTGGCTGGCTCCCGCCTCCCGCCGCAGCTCTCGCCGCCTCTACGCGCAGGCGCAGAAGCTGAGGAAGTACAGCGACCACCTCTTCACAGGTGGGCGGGGCCGAGGGTCTGGGTGGGCGGGGCGTCCCGACCCGAGGTTCCAGGCCCTGCTGATGCCCCTCCCTGCAGCCACCATCCCCCTGCAAGGCACGAGCGACTCCTGGTACCAGGAGCTGAAGGCTGTCATCCGGGAGCAGCAGACGAGGCCCATCTGGACCGCCGAGGACCAGGTACCGGCGCCGGGGTGGGACCCGCCTGCGTCTGGGCGGGTTAGGGGCTGGGGGCGTGGCCGGCTTGATCTGGAGGCTAGGATCTGGACCGGGTCCTGGGCTGAGACGGGAGCGGGGAGGCGAGTGGGAGAGGCGGGCTGGGCTTGGGAGGCGGGGTCTCTTCTGGGGGCGAGAGTCAGGACGTGGGGCTCCGCTGAGATTTGGAGGCTCGGTCTCCAGCAAGGTCAATGGTGAGAACTCACCTCGGGGTCATTGGGTCTCATTGAGGTTAAGCCTCGATGAGAGGTTGAGCGTTGGAGTTCGGGGGCAGGTGTGCCGGTTCTGGGGCCTGGTTTCCGTTCAGGGAGGGCTGGGGCTGGAGCGGGAGGGTCTGGGCTCAGCCGGGCCACGTGCACCCGCAGCTGGACAGTTCCTCCGAGGACAACCTGGAGCTCCCTCGCCGCGGCCTCGCCGACAGCTCCGCGGACCTCAGCTGCGACAGCCGGGTCAACAGCGACTACGAGACGGACGGCGAGGGCGGCGCTTACACGGACGGCGAGGGCGGCGCTTACACGGACGGCGAGGGCTGCACGGACGGCGAGGGCTACACGGACGGCGAGGGCGGGCCCTACCCAGATATGGACGAGGAGCCCCCAGTGCCAGCCCTGGCGCGGTCCTCGGAGCCCGTGCGCGAGGCTGAGCCCCGCATCCCACCGGATCACGGGAGAGTCTCCGGTCCCCGGGGGACCCAGGTGAGCCGAGCCCCGGGGTGGCGCCCACAAGGGGCTCAGGATGCGACGGAGACGCGTGGGGGGCCTTTTCTCCGCCAGGATATGGAGGAACAGAAACGTGCCCATCAGGCCTGTCTCTGGGACCTGCTTCTAGGGTGTCTGAACCACTGAGTTACTTAGAACAGGTGCTCAGCCTCTGTGCGCGTTTCCTTGTCTCAGATTCAGAGACTGATGGTTGAGTCCCGGCATCACCGCGAGGGGTTTAGTTGGCTGCCGCTGTTCTGTGCTCTGGCCACGGGGCTTGCGGGGTCTTAGTTTCTGAGCCAGGGATTGACGCTGGGTCCCCTACAGGGGGACGCTCAGAGCCCTAACCGCCGGACAGCCAGGGAATAACCACGAGCTTGTTGTTTAAGCTGAACACTCAGCCCAAGTCCCGCCGCCACAGCCGTCAGGTGCTTCCCAAGAGCAGGTCCTGACTCCACACTCAGCTCTGTGGGGCAGCCCCGGCCGTGACTTCGACAGTCCTCCAGACCCCGCCAGGGACGCCTGGAGGCCCACGCGCCTACGATGCCCGACAGAATGGCGCTCCATGGGGCTGTGCTGTGCCCGACCCGCTCCGCTGTCCCTGGTGCCCTGCTCGTGGGCGGGCTCTGGGCTCCGCGGCTGACGGACACAGCTTCCTCCAGGCACGGGGTTCTGCGGGATGCCACAGACGGAAAGCCCAGTTGCCCCTCTGCAGACGGGCTGGGAGAGCTCAGCCAGGGCCTCGCCCTGCATGTAAAGCTGGGCCGATTTCCAGACTTGTGTGGGGGCGGGAGACAGCTTGTGGGTAGCCCGGCCTGGGCCAGCGTGGGGAGGCGGGGTGGGCTGGTTCCTCACCCCTGCTCCTCATTCCTGGGGGATGCTGACCTCCTTCCTCCCCCTCCAAGGTGGAGAGCCGCCACCCCCTGGGCCAACGGCCACAAGACAGCATGCGGTAAGAGCTCCTGCACTCCACACTGGGGCCCCTCGACCCCCCACTGCGGGACTCAGGTCTTGGGGTGGAGAAGAGACCTAGCATCAAGTTGTACCTTTGCAGTACTCGAACCTCATTGGTGAGATCGAGCCAGCCAAAGCCACCCGAGCCCCGTGTCGTCAGGGCCGTAAGAGTAGGAATCCTTTTCCCGGGAGGACTGAGAAGGCTTCCTGAAGGAGGGGACTCTGGAGCTGGGGCTTTGAAGGATGCATAGGAGTTTGTCAGTCTTGCTCATCTCTGAGTATACCCACTGTGCCTAGCCCAGAGTCAGTTCAGTTAATGGGAGGTTCCCGCTTCTTCTATTTTCTGACCCCAGGACATATGAGTCCCGGCATCACCGCGAGGGGTTTAGTTGGCTGCCGCTGTTCTGTGCTCTGGCCACGGGGCTTGCGGGGTCTTAGTTTCTGAGCCAGGGATTGACGCTGGGTCCCCTACAGGGGGACGCTCAGAGCCCTAACCGCCGGACAGCCAGGGAATAACCACGAGCTTGTTGTTTAAGCTGAACACTCAGCCCAAGTCCCGCCGCCACAGCCGTCAGGTGCTTCCCAAGAGCAGGTCCTGACTCCACACTCAGCTCTGTGGGGCAGCCCCGGCCGTGACTTCGACAGTCCTCCAGACCCCGCCAGGGACGCCTGGAGGCCCACGCGCCTACGATGCCCGACAGAATGGCGCTCCATGGGGCTGTGCTGTGCCCGACCCGCTCCGCTGTCCCTGGTGCCCTGCTCGTGGGCGGGCTCTGGGCTCCGCGGCTGACGGACACAGCTTCCTCCAGGCACGGGGTTCTGCGGGATGCCACAGACGGAAAGCCCAGTTGCCCCTCTGCAGACGGGCTGGGAGAGCTCAGCCAGGGCCTCGCCCTGCATGTAAAGCTGGGCCGATTTCCAGACTTGTGTGGGGGCGGGAGACAGCTTGTGGGTAGCCCGGCCTGGGCCAGCGTGGGGAGGCGGGGTGGGCTGGTTCCTCACCCCTGCTCCTCATTCCTGGGGGATGCTGACCTCCTTCCTCCCCCTCCAAGGTGGAGAGCCGCCACCCCCTGGGCCAACGGCCACAAGACAGCATGCGGTAAGAGCTCCTGCACTCCACACTGGGGCCCCTCGACCCCCCACTGCGGGACTCAGGTCTTGGGGTGGAGAAGAGACCTAGCATCAAGTTGTACCTTTGCAGTACTCGAACCTCATTGGTGAGATCGAGCCAGCCAAAGCCACCCGAGCCCCGTGTCGTCAGGGCCGTAAGAGTAGGAATCCTTTTCCCGGGAGGACTGAGAAGGCTTCCTGAAGGAGGGGACTCTGGAGCTGGGGCTTTGAAGGATGCATAGGAGTTTGTCAGTCTTGCTCATCTCTGAGTATACCCACTGTGCCTAGCCCAGAGTCAGTTCAGTTAATGGGAGGTTCACAGCTTCTTCTATTTTCTGACCCCCAGGACATATGAGCAGGAAGCTCTGAGGAAAAAGTTTACACGAGCCAGAGACGTGGAGTCCTCTGACGAAGACGGCTACGACTGGGGACCGGCCACTGACTTGTGACCTCTTTCCGGTGGCCAGCTGACACCCAGTCTCCCACACAGAACCTGGAACCCTGCCTCCCTCCACCGGTGTTGAATAAATACAGTATTTTCACAGCACTGGCCTCTAGTGACAGCCTGGGGCAAGGGGCCGCTGTCGGTGTGGCCTCGCCTCTGTTGACTCCACAGACCCAGATCTGAGATCTTGCTTGTTCAATAAGCTTTTAATTTTTTACATGAGAAAATACTATAGAGCCAAGAAGCCTTTGGGGCTTTGGCCAGCCGAGGACAGCCCGCGGATGGGAGCTCCAGGGCCGGCGCGGGCTAAGGCACAGCGGTGCGGGGTGCGGGCGCCGGTCACAGGTACACGGGCTGCTCCTGGCCTGTGAGCAGGCGGTAGGTGGCTGCGGGCATCGTCTTGATGTGAACCTGGGCGTGAGGAGGCGTGGCTAGCGCCGCCCCGCCCACCAGACCCCACCAACCAGGGCTCCCCGCCCAGGCTCCGCCCACACCCGCCCCGCCCACCTCGATGTGGGCCTCGGTGAGCAGCTCAATGATGCGGGCGTGGGGCGTGGCCACCACACTGTGCCCATTGATCTCAATGATGCGGTGACCCACGCGGACGCCCCCGCGCTCGGCGATGCCACCCCGGAGGAGGCTGCAGATCTGGGGGGACAGGATGGGCCACGGTCCTCAAGGGGCCGAGGCTGAGGCCTCCCACCCCGCCCCCGACCCGGTCCCTGGGCGGGGGGCTCACGATGCCGTCTTCCACACAGAAGCCCAGCTGCTCGCGGACGTGGGGCCGGCGGATGATGGCCGTGGTGACTGGGGGGCAGTGGACGATGCTGAGGGTCACCAGCGTCTGCGACTTCACTTCCTGTGCAGGATGGGGGCTGTTGGCCTGGCTGGGCCTCCACGAGGCAGGGAGGGGGGTGCTGCTAGACTTTCTGCCAAGCTGCAGCCGCTCCTGGGCCTCAGTTTACCGACTCGTAAAACGGAAGCTGGAGGTTCTACAAGACCCCTTGAAAAGCGGTTAGGAACCCAGACCAGAGCTGGGCGGCCTCAGCGTCAGCTGTGTCAGCTCTCACCTGCCGGGGCCTCTGTTCTGGTCAAAGGGGGATTCTGGCAGTGCCCACAGGGCAGGGTTCCAGACCCTCGGTAACACGGCGTGGACTGAGTCTGTCCTGTCCTCTGGCCTGGCCAGGTCCCGCCCCGTCTCTGGGCCTCGGTTTCCCCATCTGGGCAGCAAGGGGCAAGCCTCAAGAGCACACTTGCTGCTGTTGCCCCGTGGCTGAGTCCCGGCCGCCTGCGTTCCATCCGGCCCCCACGCCAGCACGGTGTCCCTGGGCTTCTCCTCTCTGAGCCTTGGTTTCCCTCAGGGCACGGGCGCCACGCGGGGAGCCGGGCCTGCCATCTGGGGGCCCTCCGCCCTGGCCACCCCAGAGCACTCACGCGGACAGCGGCCTGACAGGCGGCCAGGGGCAGCCCCACCAGGCTGGCCCCGTTGATGGCCACGATCCGGTCGCCGATGCTGAGGGCCCCCGAGCGCTCGGCGGGGCCCCCGTGCAGCAGGTTGGCGATGACAGCCGTGGGCAGCAGGGAGCCCCAGCCCGACTCCACCAGGGCCACGCCCAGACCCTCGCCCCGGCGCTTCTCGATGATCACCTGCGGGGTCACAGGTGGCGCTCGTGGGGGGCTTGGAAGAGGGGTGGGCCGGAAGGGCTCCAGGGCCACGCGGTGGGCTGGGGTCGGGGGCCGCTGGCTCACCTCCCTGCAGTTTTCACTGTTGGAGAAGTGGTCGAGGTCCCCGTTGTGGAGGTGGCCGGGGCCCGGGGCCCCCTGGCTCTGCTGGGCGCCCACCTGGCTGGGGTCGATCCCGCTTTCCCGCAGGAACTGGCTGTAGGCCACGGCAAAGGCCTGGCCGATGGCCTGGGCGATCAGCTGGGCCTGCGGGGCGGGTGGCAGCGCTCTGGGGCCCCGCCTACCTGCTTTAGGTCCCCCTGCCCACCCACAGCCCCAGAGCAGGCCCTTCCGCCCCAAGTGGGACTGCCCCCACTCCCAGGGGAGGGGAAGGGAGACAGGCCTGGGGTGGGGAGGCAGCTGCTAGCCTCGGGGTCCACAGGAGCGTGGGGACGGAAGGACGCCGGGGTGGCCAGGGGGCCGGGTGGGGCTCTGGTGGAGGGCAGGGGCCCAGGTGAGTGCCCCTGCCCCCAGGACACCAGGAGCCCGCTGCTCACATCCTCTGAGTGGAAAACGTGGCAGATCATCTTGTAGAGCCGGCGGCTGTGGGGCTGGGGTGCCGGCCTCTGGGCCAGCCGCCGCCGGGCCATGAGCACCAGGATGCTGCCGATGTCGGCAATGTAGGACACCGTCTGCAGGGCGTGGTCCATCATGGCCTCCTGTGGGAGCGGGCAGACTGGACTGGGTGGGCAATGGGGCCTCGCTCCGCCTCACCCTCGGGGGGCCCCCCATGCCCTGGAGGCCAGACCCAGGTCCGTACCTGGGAGTCAGCCATCAGGACCTTGACCCTCTTGGTGGAGACAAAGAGGTCCACCTCCGTCATGGGCTGAGTCTCCCCATCAGGGGCCTGCGGGGCACGGGGAGGGGCGCAAGGAGACCCTCAGAAATCCCAATTCTGAACTGCCAGGCTCAGGGGGGCTCGGAGGCGCCACCAGCAGCCCGCCCACCTGCCCTGGGCTTCACCTTGACGCGGTCCATGGCCTCCTGGGCCTGCGCCATGCGCGTGCTGGGAGGCGGGTTCCGCTCGGACACCAGCTGGGTGGAGCCCAAGTACTTGGCCCCGAAGACGACGCCGTCCAAGAGGTCCTCGTGGTCACAGGGGCCGGACACTGCGGGGACAGCAGATGCAGGTTGGCCCTCAGACGCCCCGCCAGCCCGGTCCACCCCTGCGGGCTCTGCCCGGAGCCCTGGACGGTCTGGAAGCACAGAGCTCTGCCCTGAGGCTCAGCAGCTGGAGCCACACAGGTCCGTCCACTCTGGGGTCCGGCAACACTCCATCGGCCAGCGTCGTGGACCAGAGGCCCGGTCCGCGTGAAACGAGAGCCCGCCGTGGGTCTAGCGCCGGCTCCGCCCGCGGGTCAGGCACCGGCCACCGTCTCAGGAGCAGGCTGTGTATCTGGACCCACGGCCAGATCCCGAAACAGCTCCAGGACCACGGACCTCCACCCCGGGCTCCTGGAATTCCAGGAATCAGGCTGGAACCAGACAGCCCCACTCCCATGTCTAAAACCTGTGACATTCTAGAACCACGGTCAACTCTGCCGGACGGTGCTGGAATCCCAGTCAGTCTGGAGCCGGATCTGCTGGCTGTGCTGGAATCCTCTCGTATCAGCCCAGGACCACAGACAGCTCAGATCCACAGTCACAGCACCGCGCAAATAGCGTCCAGAGAGGCCACCGTCCCCCGGCTCCAACCCCCGTTCTGTCGAGAACCCAGGGGCTCCTATCGAAGACTCTAGAGCTCCCTGACAGGTCTGGAATCACGGAATTCTGCCAGAGATGCTAGAAACCTAGAACCAGACCTCTCTAGGCAGGGACTCCAGAACTTCTTAATCAAGGATGCACGGGGGGCCATCGCTGGTGGTCCAGTGGCTAAGACTCCTCGCTCCCCGGGCAGAGGGCGCTGGCTTCATGAGATCCCGTGTGCTGCAACTAAGACTCTGTGCAGCCAAATAAGTACATAATATATATATATATATTAAGAGATAGTGTTTGGAAGGTCTTCCCATGGTTCTAGAATCACTAGAATTCACGACTGCAGATGCACCAACAATTCTAAGAATGATCTGAGCAGCCCAGAAACAAACAACTCCATGCATAGTTCTAGAACCCACTGCACCCCAGAACCTCAGAAAGCTTTGTCCCCCTGGGCAATCTAGAGTCAGATGGCAATGCTAGTAATTCTAGAATATTCTAATCAATAGCTAGTGTTTTTTGGAAAACCACAGATGGAGGCCCCAGGGATGAACCCGCCCCCTCATGAACTTCAAGGACCGCCAGTTCTGCCCCACGGTCCTCCATGTGACCAGCCTTCCGGACAGCAGACCACTCTGCGCCGGGGTCCCAGGGCTGCACTGTCCAACAGGGCAGCCACTGGCACAGCTGGGCGCTGTGAATCTGAAATGCAGCTGGTCTGGTCTGAGACGTGCTGTACGTGTAAGATGCAACTGGGGATTTTGAAAATCTCGTATTAAAAAATATAAAATAATTGTAAAACAGTAACTATCCATTAAAATAACATTTTAAATATATTGGGTTAATTTCAAAGTTAATTGTTTTCCAGCAGTCATGTATAGATGTGAGACTGGGGCCATAAAGAAGGCTGAGTGCCAAAGAAGTGATGCCTTCCTATGGAGGTGTCGGAGGAGACTCTCTGTGCTCCAGACCCCACACTCCACAACAAGGGAAGCCCCTGGACGGAGAAGCCCACCCACTGCAACGAGAGAGCGCCCCTGCTCGCCGCAACTCGAGCAAGACCGAGCGGAGCAACGAAGAGCCAACACAGCCGCGCACAAGAGTAAATAAATATGAAAAAAACACCAAGAGTCCCTTGGACAGCAGGGAGATCAAACCAGTCAACCCTAAAGGAAATCAACCCCGACTATTCATTGGAAGGATGGATGCCGAAGCTGAAGCTCCAATACTTTGGCCACCTGATGCAAAGAGACAATTCACTGGAAAAGACCCTGACGCTGGGAGAGAGGAGGGAAGACGGAGAAGGGGGCGCAGAGGAAAAGACCCTGACGCTGGGGGAGACGGAGGGAAGATGGAGAAGGGGGCGCAGAGGAAAAGACCCTGAGGCTGGGAGAGACGGAGGGAAGACAGAGAAGGGGGCGCAGAGGAAAAGACCTTGACGCTGGGAGCGACGGAGGGAAGACGAGAAGGGGGCGGCAGAGGAAAAGACCCTGACGCTGGGAGAGACGGAGGGCAGAACGAGAAGAGGGCAGAGGATGAGATGGTTGGATGGCATCGCGACTCAATGGACAGGCGTTTGCGAGGCTCTGGGAGACCGCGAAGGACAGGAAGCCTGGCGTGCTGTCGTCCACGGGGTCACAAAGTGTCGGACACGACTGAGCGACGGGACAACAAGAACAAACGCTTAATTTTTTTTTAATGTGGGTAACTAAGAGATTTCAAGTGACACGTGGCTGGAACTGTATTTCTGCTGTCTAGTTCTAGAACTTTCGAACAACTCTGGAACTGGAGAGCAAGTTTTTAAACATGGTCTGGTCTGAGACGTGCTGACGTGTAAGATGCAACTGGGGATTTTGAAAATCTCGTATTAAAAAATATAAAATAATTGTAAAACAGTAACTATCCATTAAAATAACATTTTAAATATATTGGGTTAATTTCAAAGTTAATTGTTTTCCAGCAGTCATGTATAGATGTGAGACTGGGGCCATAAAGAAGGCTGAGTGCCAAAGAAGTGATGCCTTCCTATGGAGGTGTCGGAGGAGACTCTCTGTGCTCCAGACCCCACACTCCACAACAAGGGAAGCCCCTGGACGGAGAAGCCCACCCACTGCAACGAGAGAGCGCCCCTGCTCGCCGCAACTCGAGCAAGACCGAGCGGAGCAACGAAGAGCCAACACAGCCGCGCACAAGAGTAAATAAATATGAAAAAAACACCAAGAGTCCCTTGGACAGCAGGGAGATCAAACCAGTCAACCCTAAAGGAAATCAACCCCGACTATTCATTGGAAGGATGGATGCCGAAGCTGAAGCTCCAATACTTTGGCCACCTGATGCAAAGAGACAATTCACTGGAAAAGACCCTGACGCTGGGAGAGAGGAGGGAAGACGGAGAAGGGGGCGCAGAGGAAAAGACCCTGACGCTGGGGGAGACGGAGGGAAGATGGAGAAGGGGGCGCAGAGGAAAAGACCCTGAGGCTGGGAGAGACGGAGGGAAGACAGAGAAGGGGGCGCAGAGGAAAAGACCTTGACGCTGGGAGCGACGGAGGGAAGATGAGAAGGGGGCGGCAGAGGAAAAGACCCTGACGCTGGGAGAGACGGAGGGCAGAACGAGAAGAGGGCAGAGGATGAGATGGTTGGATGGCATCGCGACTCAATGGACAGGCGTTTGCGAGGCTCTGGGAGACCGCGAAGGACAGGAAGCCTGGCGTGCTGTCGTCCACGGGGTCACAAAGTGTCGGACACGACTGAGCGACGGGACAACAAGAACAAACGCTTAATTTTTTTTTAATGTGGGTAACTAAGAGATTTCAAGTGACACGTGGCTGGAACTGTATTTCTGCTGTCTAGTTCTAGAACTTTCGAACAACTCTGGAACTGGAGAGCCCTGCCCAGTGCTGGCACAGCTCCTAACTGTCTAGAATCAGCGATAAATCCTAATCTCTCCATGGCTCTAGACTCCTCAGCTGGGGGAGAACCCAACAGCATCTCTCACCATTCCAGAACACCCTCGTCCGTCCAGGTCACTTGAATCCAGAAGCCCAGGCAAAATGCCAGGCTGCCAGGCTCTGGAACTCTCTAGGTGAGTCACAGCTCCAGGACACTAGACCCTTCCTGGAACGATGAATGCAAACCAGCTCCCTTTCCCATGACCACAGAACTTGTCCTTTGACCTAGCGCCTCAGCGAGCATGAGGGAGAATATTCTAGAACATTCCAGGTGGCCAGAACAGGACGTCTCATGCCTCGAGGGCAGACGGCAAACTCTCCTGCAAAAGGCCAAGCAGGGTCGCTCTTCCCGTGGTCTCTGCTGCAGCCCCTCAACCAGGCCTGCTGTGACCGGACAGGCTGCCGGGCCACCGAGAACGGACGAGATTGAGTCTGTCCCGGTAAAACTTTCTTTGCAGACACGGACCTTGAATTGCCTCTCACGTCCACCCACCCAGAAACAGTCTTTCGATTTTTTTCCAACCATTTAAAGATGCAGACGTCCTCTGAGCTCACCCGACGCGGCAGAAGGCCCGTGGACGGTACTATTGCAACCCCAGCTCTAGAATCCAGTGTGACATTTTGCTAAGGCTGCCCGATCCATTCTAGAATATTCTCAAGACTTTCTCTCTTCTCCTGGGTGTCCGGAATCTACTCCAAACCAACCTGAGAGCCTCTCTAGAAGACACTCCTCGTGGGCAAACGTTGGGCCAGATTTGGGGAACCCTAGTCTGGCTGTTTTGCAACCCCTGAGCCCCGACCCTGGCGAGGGGGGCGGGACACTCACCCTCCTGGAGGGCAGGGTAGGAAGCCAGGGTCTTGGGCCTCTGGAAGAAGACAGAAGGGGGCAGGCCTGAGTCCTGCTGCCTGGCTCCCCGCAGAGCGGGCGGCCTGCAGGGAGGCACGGCGGGTTCTACCTCGCCCCTGGCAGAGGGCTCCTCGGGCGTGACCAGGGGGGCCGTCTCCAGCCAGGGCTCCGGGGAGCTGCTGGAGCTCCTGTCCTCATCCTGCTCAGCGCAGGCTCCCTCTGGCCACTCCTGGGGGCCGCTGTCCTCCTCTGAGTCCTCAGGGGGCTGCAGCAGGCGAGGCGCCGGCTCCGGAGGAGGCTCCTGGGGACCCGGCCGGGGAGGCGGGCCCTCCTCTTGCTGCAAGAGACTCAGCAAGTCTTCCCGACCCGCCTCCGCAGACAAGAGCCCGTGGGCGTCAGCCGTGTCCTGCAGGGCCCGGCCGTGGCCGGTGGCCATGTGCAGGGGGCACGGGGGTCCGTCTGGGGACAGGCCCACCAGGTCGCCCGGCAAGGCCTCAAACTGTTGCACCAGCTCCTGAATATTCAGCCCGTCCAGCTCCATCTGACTCAGGCTGCCAGAGCCTCCGGGCGGGGGCGCCCACAGGCAGTCGCGGGGGAGGCCCTGAGAGGGCAAAAGTGTGTCCCTGGGCTCCTCCACGTCCATGGCTGGAGGTCCTGGAGGGGGCTGGGAGGCGGTCAGGAATTCCATGCCTGGACCCCAGGCTCAAGCCAGCATCTGAAGGAGAGAATCAAACGTGAGATTTCCTGGGCTTTCCCGGTGGCTCAGTGGCTAACGCAGGAGACGCAGGTTCGGTCCCGGATGCGGGAAGATCCCACATGCCTCAGAGCCACGGAGCCCTGGGCTGCAGCTATCGACCCTGCGCTCTGGCGCGCAGGCGCCGCAGCTCCTGGAGCCTGTACTCTGCAGGAAAAGGCGCCGCCGCGAGGAGACGCCAGTGCAGTCCACGGTCAAACCACCTGAGCGTGCCCCATCGCGTCTGATCTCGGAAGCCAAGCAGGGCTGGGCCTGGTTAGCACTTGGATGGCAGAAGCCCGTGCACCCCAGTTCGAGAGTCGCCCCAGGCCTCCAGAACTAGAGAAAAGCCCCCGCGGAAGCAAAGACCCAGCACAGTCAGAAATAAATTAAAAAAAAAAAAAAAAAAGATGAGATTTCCCAGCTGTCAACTTGGTACCAGGCTCTAGCCTGGTGAGTGTTCAGGGAGAACATACAGTTTAATCCTCACCATACCCCGCAAGGAAGTTTCTGCGACGATCCTCATTTTACAGACGAGCCAACGGAGGTGCAGGATCGCCAGTTACCAGCAGTGGCTTCCTGGACGCCAAACCCCAGGGGATTCCCCTGTGCCCGGCTCCCCACACCTCCCATCGCCCCTCCGCCATCCGCGGACGGACCCTGTTCACCCCAGCCCGGATTCTTCCCGGTCTTCCTCCCCCGGGACGTGGAACCCAGGCTGGAGACACACCCTGAGCACACAGACCCGACAGGTGTGGGTCCCGGAGAGTCAGGACTGAAGATCTCAGATTTTACACCCAGAACTTTCAATACGAGAGCGCCAGGACGCCACAGAGCAGACTCTCACCCCCTGACCTCCAATGCCACGCCAGCCTCAGACCTGGACGCCAGGCACAGCCTGAAGACACCCGCTCAAGCCTAAAGCTAAGAGTTAAGAACCAGTCCTGTCACAGACCCCAGACTCTAGACTCCAGACCCGAGACCTCAGACACTGGCTCCGGACCTCGCTCTGCCCCGCCGGGACACTCATTTCCCAAACCGCGGGTGGTCTCCACCCGCGGGGCCCCCGAGACCCCGTACCTGGGCTGGTAAGGTGTTTCCAGTCGCCGCCGCCTGCCAATGCCTGCCCGGGCGCCTGCAGATCCGCGAAGCGCTCCGGGGCCACTGGGCATGCGCCTTGCCGCTGGGCCTGCTGGGAAATGTAGTTTTCCCAGCCACCCTCGCGCGGGGAGGGGCGCGCAAGAGATGGCGATCAGGAGTTCGAATCCCAGGCCTTCATTTACGCGGCGTGGATGCTCCGACTGGCTTCTGAGCCATTTCCTCAGCTGCAAAGTGCGGCTAAAAATCACTGCTTGACGGCTACCGCTTTGGTCGTTATTCTAAGGGATGGGAGAAGGAAAGAAATGGGACCATAAAACACTAAAGGAGCCTGAGAGAGGGCTCTTGACTCCAGGAATGCCAAAACTGGCGCGGGGAACATGTTGTACACAGCCTTTCGGTTTGGAGAAATGGCTCTTTAGGCTTAACTTTACTTCACTGAGCGTCTGGCTTCCTCAGCTGCCAACTGGGGGTAACAGTGCATGGGTGCCTGGTGCCGGCTCAGTTTCTTAAGTCGTCCGACTTCAACTCCACGGCCTGTAGCCAGGCAGGCTCCTCTGTCTGTGAGATTCTCCAGGCACGAATATTGGAGCAGGTTGCGATTTCCTCCTCCAGGGGATTTTGTGGACCCAGGGATCAAACCCGCATCTCCTGGGCTGGCAGGCCAGCTCTTTACCGCTGAGCCACCAGGGAACCCCGCACTTACCTCCTAATTAAACGAATCGAGCTGGTTGCAGATTTAGTGGTAGGGAGTCTAATAAATGTTAACTCTTAAGGAGTCTAATATATGTTAGTTTTTACTACTTTTAGGTTTTTCGGTAATTTAGTTACTGAGAATAACCCAGTGTCAGAACTAGGAGAAATATCTCTCCGTGAAAAGGTGGTTTAAATGCACTTTTTTCCCTCTTGTGTGGCCCTGTTTTGTGGAAAATTAATAGTTTTAGGATAACCAAACCCTTACTTATCACCTGTTGCATGTGATCACTTTTGAAAGTTTAATGGCCATCAGTCACACGGGTAACACTGATGTGGTGGTGGACCTTACTTGTTAATGTAAGACTGCCAAGTTGTACCCGCCCCCAGGCTTTATTTTAGTTTTTAAATGACATGTGTAATCTGTGGTCCACAGAATCGGGAGGGAAGGACCAGAAACACAGACCTGTCATAGGTTTAAAAGCATATACAGCAGTCCCCTATCCAGGGCTTGCCAGGTGGCGCTAGTGGTAGAGAATTCGCGCGGGAAACAAGAGGCCCAGGTTTGACCCCTGGGTGAAGATCCGCTGGAGAAGGAAACACTCCAGTAGTCTTGCCTCGACAATCCCTTTTTTTTTTCCCTCCCAGAAAGAAGAGCTTTTTGGTCTATACAGTAGTCCATGGGGGTCACAAAGTGTTGGACACGACTGAGCACACACAGTTGCTTATTGAATAGAATCAGGATGATAAACGTGTGATACTTAAAGTAAAGGATAAGTAACTGAAGGGCACGAAGTTAATGAAACATCCTTTGAAACTTGCCTCCTACCGTCACTGGGGATATCTATAGAAGTTAAAAGAAATCACAATCAAGATGCGCCTACAGCCGAAATACTACATTTCCCATAAATCTCTAGGAGCCTACAACTCCCAGGCACCCCCTCGGCCACGGGCATCTTCCGGAAACGTGCACGTGCACGTTGTCAGCGTACGTCATGGCGGCGAGACCCGTCTTTGGTGCTCTCCGGAGCTGGGCCGGGTGGCGGGCCTGGGAGCTTCTGGACCTCGCGGCTCCTCTAAGACTACACGTACGAGAGTATGCCAAGAGACCAGGTGAGCTAGGTTAGGAGGGACCAACATAGGAACGGTAGGGACATGGGGAGTCGGTAGTGCGCAAGCGCTGGTGGGAGGTGCCCCGCAAGAATCAGCACGCAAGCGTAGAGGCAGGGGCTAGCGCGCCGGCGCAGCGTGCGGTACCTAGGGCGCGGTTTAAATGCACTTTTTTCCCTCTTGTGTGGCCCTGTTTTGTGGAAAATTAATAGTTTTAGGATAACCAAACCCTTACTTATCACCTGTTGCATGTGATCACTTTTGAAAGTTTAATGGCCATCAGTCACACGGGTAACACTGATGTGGTGGTGGACCTTACTTGTTAATGTAAGACTGCCAAGTTGTACCCGCCCCCAGGCTTTATTTTAGTTTTTAAATGACATGTGTAATCTGTGGTCCACAGAATCGGGAGGGAAGGACCAGAAACACAGACCTGTCATAGGTTTAAAAGCATATACAGCAGTCCCCTATCCAGGGCTTGCCAGGTGGCGCTAGTGGTAGAGAATTCGCGCGGGAAACAAGAGGCCCAGGTTTGACCCCTGGGTGAAGATCCGCTGGAGAAGGAAACACTCCAGTAGTCTTGCCTCGACAATCCCTTTTTTTTTTCCCTCCCAGAAAGAAGAGCTTTTTGGTCTATACAGTAGTCCATGGGGGTCACAAAGTGTTGGACACGACTGAGCACACACAGTTGCTTATTGAATAGAATCAGGATGATAAACGTGTGATACTTAAAGTAAAGGATAAGTAACTGAAGGGCACGAAGTTAATGAAACATCCTTTGAAACTTGCCTCCTACCGTCACTGGGGATATCTATAGAAGTTAAAAGAAATCACAATCAAGATGCGCCTACAGCCGAAATACTACATTTCCCATAAATCTCTAGGAGCCTACAACTCCCAGGCACCCCCTCGGCCACGGGCATCTTCCGGAAACGTGCACGTGCACGTTGTCAGCGTACGTCATGGCGGCGAGACCCGTCTTTGGTGCTCTCCGGAGCTGGGCCGGGTGGCGGGCCTGGGAGCTTCTGGACCTCGCGGCTCCTCTAAGACTACACGTACGAGAGTATGCCAAGAGACCAGGTGAGCTAGGTTAGGAGGGACCAACATAGGAACGGTAGGGACATGGGGAGTCGGTAGTGCGCAAGCGCTGGTGGGAGGTGCCCCGCAAGAATCAGCACGCAAGCGTAGAGGCAGGGGCTAACTGCGCGCCGGCGCAGCGTGCGGTACCTAGGGCGCGGTAGGGCTCAGTGCGCAGGCGCAATCTTTTTTTTTTTTTTTTTTGTGGGAGGGCGTGGTTAGGAGAAGGTCTTGAACTTGGGTCTCTCAAGCTTCCGCCTCCAAATTACCTGTAGCAAGTTACCGCGAGAAATTAGGACCTATGGGTGCCCGTCTAAGTATTAAAACCAGAACAAGAGTATTTACACTTTCTCTGGATACAGCCTTTCCTGGTCTCCTTTGTTGAAAGGAGGGACTTGGCAAACGGTTTTAAAATCACAGAGCAGCCGTGGGGAACTTTCTCCGTGAGATACACAGAAAACATGAACATGGAATTGACCAGGAATGACTTGGTTCCTTTGAGTATCAGTGTCACTTAAGGTAGTGTCCCTGTCCCAGTAAATCATTTTGAAAAGTAGCAGACAGGGTCCAGCCGGGGCAGAAGGGGAAGGCTGGCTGACATGACTCTCCACCACCGCAGTTATTAAGGGGGGCAAAGGCGGCAAAGGCACTGCGGTCGGAGAGGCCATGAAGGACCCCGAAGTGTGTACAGACCCCGTCCAGCTCACCACGCACGCCATGGGCGTCAACATCTACAAGGAGGGCCAGGATGTGGTCCTGAAGCCAGATTCCGAGTACCCCGAGTGGTGAGTGGCTCAGGACTGGGTGAGGAGGGCCTGGCTGACCCCGTCTGAGGTCTCCGGAGGGCTTCCTGGGGGAGGTGGTGCGGGAGTTAAGACCCGAGTGGATGGCCAGAGCTTCCAAGGCAGGCGGCGACATCCAGGGTAAAAGGCCCTGCACAGAACTGCACCTGGTTTGTCCGCGGACAGCAAGGGGCAAGGTGGAGCGGAGGGGGAGACAGGCAGCCGCTCGATGGAGCCCGCCTGTCGCGGGGTGCGGGGGGACTGCACTCTTGACTCTGCAGGAAGTGGCAGGACGCAGAAGCCGTCCCCATGCCCCAGTCCCCCAAGCCGGGGAAGGCTGAGAAAGGTTGAGCCAGGGGACGGGGTGAGCAGCACCGCTCAGGCAGCGGCTAGCGGGCAGAAGGCTTGGCGTGTGCCCGCCTCAGATCCCATTGGGATGCCCCCTGGAGCCGCAGCCCGGGAGCGAGCTCAGGCCAGGGGGGGACGGGCCTGCGGTCTCCAGGCCACCGTGGACCTGGGGGCGGGGGGGCTGCTCCGTAACGCCGCTCCTGCCTGCTCCCTTCAGGCTGTTCCAGATGAACGTGGGCCCCCCCAAGAAGCTGGAGGAGCTGGACCCCGAGACCCGCGAGTACTGGCGGCTGCTCCGAAAGCACAACATCTGGCGCCACAACCGACTGAGCAAGAACCGGAAGTTTTAGCGGGGGAGGGGCCGGAGCGCCGCGACCCCCAGGAGGAGGCGGGGACCTCCCCCAGCCTGCCCCCTGCCCCGGGACTGCTTGCTTCCTGGAGAAAGACATTTCTGAGGACGGAGGGGACGCCGCTCCCTGGGGTTCCCGGGTGGCCCCCACAGGGAGGTTTGAATCGAGGCCCCGGGAGCCAATAAAGCCTTCGGGGGCAGCTGCTGGGCGCCCCGCTCACAGGCTCCTGGCTGTCCCGCGGTACCAGGCGGGGCCGGCGGGGGGAGGTGGGCACTTCGGGCCCCGGGGCTCCACGCCAGCCTCCAGCCTCCGTGCCGGCCGGGCACCTGCAGGCCCACCTCCACCGCCCAGCCTCGCGGGCAGACCTCAGCCCGGCTCCTGGAATTGCTAGCCTTGGCCCGGAGGCCCCCGGCCCTGTCCGCCTGGGCTCCGGAGAGTTCTCGAGCCAAGCGTCTCTGGATGGCAGTGGGCTCACACCTGAGCCACGATGTCCGGGAGCAGAAGGGAGGCCACGTGGGCTTCCGGAACAGAAGTGTCCGGGGCTGGGGTCTGGCTCCAGGTACGGCTGGCTCCAGGTGGTCAGCCGGCAGCTCTGGTGCTCGGCGTCCCTGGGTCCCTTGAGCTCCAGCGGGTGGCTTGTCGGGCAGGCTGGCTCCAGGGCTTCCAGCTGAGGTCCCCTCCCCAGCCCCGCAGAGGGAAGGGGCTTCCTTCCAGCCGGGGTCTTGGGTTACCTGCGTTGGCCAGTCCGTGGAGCCAAGGGCCCTGGGCGTCCCGCCACCCTCCTGCCCCCGCCCCGGGTGCCCAGCCACTGAGAGGCGGCCAGTGGACACGGGTGCACACGCGCACACACACACACAGTGCCAGGGCCCCTCCCGCCCTCGCGGTGGGTGCATCATGCACTGGAGGCTGGACCAGCGCGCGCCCGCCCTCCAGGCTCCTCCAGAGCTGGGCGTGGGGGCGGGGCAGGGCCCCCAAGGCTAATTCTGTCTGGTCCCAGGGACACCAGCGCTCTCATCCTCTTAGGAAGCCACTGCCAGCGGATTACGACACAGCTGCCCTCCCTGCGGCCCGGGCTGGGCAGGCAGACCGCCCCGGCCGTCCCACGGCGCTCGGGGTGAAGACCTCGGCCGTTAGGCCCACCAGCCTCGGGGCTGTTCCTCGGCAGGCCAGGCGCGGCGCTGCCCCGGGGCCCCTGCCTGGCCGCCCTCTCCCCAGCCCCGCCGCGTCCTCGGGGCTCCCTCTTCCCCGCCGGCCTCTGCTCTCAAGGCCCCTTCCCCACGGGCCCGGCCACCCTGTCCAACTGCCTTCCCGCCACGCGCCCCTCCTGGTTTTATTTTTCTATCAAGCTCTTAACCACCCACAGGTGCTTGCACGTTTCACTTGTTTATTTTTAAAACCACAGTTCCAGCGCCTCTCCCTCTGGACTGGCCGCGCCAGGAGCCGGGCTCTCCTCTGCTGTGTGCACGGTCGCGTCCTTGTCGTGAGCGGGCCGGGCGGGCGCGTGGCGGGGGGTGGCTGGCCCCGCCGCCGCAGCGCAGGCTCCGCCCCGGCCGGCGGGTTCGCGTGCGGTAGGAGGTGAGCAGGCGTGCAGGCGATGCGGGCATCAGGGCCCAGAAGTGGCATTCCTGGAATTTCCTAGCACCTGGGGTCACTTCCTGGCGCGAGTGGGGGCTGCCCTGCCCCCCTCCCGTCCTGGCTCAGGCTGCGCCATCCCGTAGGGAGGTGCCCCGCCCTGGCCAGCCGCCTGGGGGTCCGCTCAGCCCCGGCAGGGCGGCCATGCCTGCGTCACCAGCCCTGGGAGCCACGGCTGGACGGACAGGCTCTCGCTTGTCACCAGGGCCCAGCCCGCCTCCGGGGCCGTGGTCGGTGGGGACACAAAGCCATGGTCTGAGGACGCGGGGGAGCGAGACCGGCGGTTCAGGCTGCGCCGGCTGCCTCCACCTGGGAGCGCCCGGTGAACGCCCGGCCGGGGGGCTCTGGGCGCCCAAGGTGGTAAGAGGCCGGCGATGAGTTTTAAGAGGAGCTCCACCCCTCCTGGCTTCAGGAAACTGGCTCCCCGCGCGGGACACGGGAAGCGGGGGAGCGCCGGCGCACGCGGTGCCAGGGCCGCTGAGGAGCCGCTGCAGGCGCCGGAGGAGGGTTGAGACCCGTCAGCTGGGAGTCGACCTCCCGTGGCTCCTGGCTGCAGCCTCACGGCCTGGTCGGGATTCACCCGGCCCCCGCCGAGTCGACAGGCGGGCAGACCGAGGCCCCGAGAGGGCACAGGCTCCCTGGAGACCCGGCCAGGGACCCAGCCCCGGGCCGGAGCCCTGGGGCCACCTCCTCCTTGAAGTCAGGTGCCAGACCCCTGCGAGGGAGGGGAGGGAGGGGAGGGAGGGGTGGGCGGGGCCCGGCGGGGGTGGGCGGGGCCAGGCGGAGGAGGAGGGCCGGGCAGGCACCGCTCAGGCCGACGGCCAGGCCCGGTCCAGAGCCTGCGCGTGCTCCCTGGCCAGCAGCCGCAGGGAGGCCTCCTCCAGGGCGAAGCCGTCCGTGAAAGCCGGGCCGAAGGCGTGGGGCCCAAAGGAGCCCTGGAGGCCGGGGCCCGGGCCCAGGAGGCGGGGCAGGCCCGGCACGGCCGGGGGGCCCGGGCCCAGCCAGGGCTCCAGGGGCAGCGGCACGGCGGGCGGGCGGGCGAAGGGCAGCGCCGGGGCCTCGGGGAGCCTCGGGGCGGCCGCGGCCCCTGAACCCGACTCCAGGCGCTCCTGGCGGCGCCACTTGGCCCGGCGGTTCTGGAACCACACCTGGAGGCGCAGGAGGCGCCGGGTCAGAGCCGCTCTCCCTCCCTGGAGGCCCTCGGGGGTCCGATGCCTGCCTGCCACGGGGCCAGCTCACTGTCGCCCCCTCGAGGAGATGGCTGTTCTGAGAGCAGGATTCTTGCCCCTTGGCTTCCGTCAGATCAGCCCTTAGTCTGCCGAGTCCAGGCTCCCTTGCCTTTCCCTTTGCCCAGGCCCACTCAGGCGCCTGGCCTCCTCGCTGGCCTCCTCGGCCCTCGGCATGAAGTTCCAGCCAGAGTCTGAGGGGCTTCACCAGCTCTCTGCCTCCCCTCCACCTCCCTCAACACCCAGCTCAGAGGCAGCGCCTCCAATTCAGCCCCCCTCTTTACATACGTCGTTCCAGATGCCTAGAAAAACACCCTTTCTCCTTTCTGACGGCAAACTCCTACTCCAACGTCAAGGCCCCGGTCCCACGTGCCCTCCCCTGGAAGCCTTGCCTCGCACTGGGAGGGCCTGGGTCTGGCCCCCGCTATCTCCGGGGGTGATGGGGGGCACCCTCACCTGCACGCACCTCAGGCAGGTGCACCTTGGCTGCCAGCTCCTCGCGGCTGTAAACGTCCGGGTAGTGGGAGGCCTCGAATGCCCGCTCCAGCTGGTGCAGCTGGTACGTGGTAAAGGTCGTGCGGTTCCTCCGGTGCTTCTTCTTGGGGGCCTCCTCGCCGGGCCCCGGGCCCCCGCCCTCCGCCGCCCCTCGCCCGGGCTCAGGAACATGGCTCCTCCTTGCCCCCGCCTGGCAGGATGGCAGCAGGACAGACGGCAGTGAGATATGGGAGGGATGGGAGGACGGGGAGCCCCAGCCCGGCTGGGTCTGGGGTCCGAGTCGGCGGGGCAGGCCCGGCACGGCCGGGGGGCCCGGGCCCAGCCAGGGCTCCAGGGGCAGCGGCACGGCGGGCGGGCGGGCGAAGGGCAGCGCCGGGGCCTCGGGGAGCCTCGGGGCGGCCGCGGCCCCTGAACCCGACTCCAGGCGCTCCTGGCGGCGCCACTTGGCCCGGCGGTTCTGGAACCACACCTGGAGGCGCAGGAGGCGCCGGGTCAGAGCCGCTCTCCCTCCCTGGAGGCCCTCGGGGGTCCGATGCCTGCCTGCCACGGGGCCAGCTCACTGTCGCCCCCTCGAGGAGATGGCTGTTCTGAGAGCAGGATTCTTGCCCCTTGGCTTCCGTCAGATCAGCCCTTAGTCTGCCGAGTCCAGGCTCCCTTGCCTTTCCCTTTGCCCAGGCCCACTCAGGCGCCTGGCCTCCTCGCTGGCCTCCTCGGCCCTCGGCATGAAGTTCCAGCCAGAGTCTGAGGGGCTTCACCAGCTCTCTCTGCCTCCCCTCCACCTCCCTCAACACCCAGCTCAGAGGCAGCGCCTCCAATTCAGCCCCCCTCTTTACATACGTCGTTCCAGATGCCTAGAAAAACACCCTTTCTCCTTTCTGACGGCAAACTCCTACTCCAACGTCAAGGCCCCGGTCCCACGTGCCCTCCCCTGGAAGCCTTGCCTCGCACTGGGAGGGCCTGGGTCTGGCCCCCGCTATCTCCGGGGGTGATGGGGGGCACCCTCACCTGCACGCGCACCTCAGGCAGGTGCACCTTGGCTGCCAGCTCCTCGCGGCTGTAAACGTCCGGGTAGTGGGAGGCCTCGAATGCCCGCTCCAGCTGGTGCAGCTGGTACGTGGTAAAGGTCGTGCGGTTCCTCCGGTGCTTCTTCTTGGGGGCCTCCTCGCCGGGCCCCGGGCCCCCGCCCTCCGCCGCCGGCCCCTCGCCCGGGCTCAGGAACATGGCTCCTCCTTGCCCCCGCCTGGCAGGATGGCAGCAGGACAGACGGCAGTGAGATATGGGAGGGATGGGAGGACGGGGAGCCCCAGCCCGGCTGGGTCTGGGGTCCGAGTCGGCGGGGCTGCTTCTCCCTCCACGGGGTCCTGCCTTTGTCTCGGACAGTCTCCCTGTGCCCCCACTTGCTCTCTGGTCATTTTCCGCTGTTTGTCTCCCTGTTTCCTTCTGCAGCTCCCCGTCTCTAGCGTCCTTGTGTCTGGGGCCGCCAAGAAGGCAGGATCTGGGAACTGCCCTAAGGAAGCACTTCCTCACCCACGGGCCTCCACCCTCGGGGGCTCTCGCGCTCCCACCTCCCTCCCAGGCCCACCTGCCCCGTGCTCACTGCTCCCGGCGGCCCCTCCGACAGCCCCCGCGGGCTGGCGCCGACTGCTGCCGGCCTGGCCCAGCCAGACCTGAGGGGGTGGGGTCGGTGGGCGGAGGATTAGCGAGGTGATTACTTGAGGGGCCCCTCCCGCCGCAGCCCTGCTTGCTCTGGGCCACAGGGGGGGTGCTGGGCCGCAGAGGGCGGGGCTGCGGGGTTGGGGGCCTCATTGGCCCGGGTCCACCGCCCCTCACTGTAGGACATAAGCAAGAGCCGCCCCCCGGGGCTCAGTTTCCCCAGTCGTGAAGCGGCCACGACAGGACCTCCTACACCGTGGGGCGCTCTCGGGGACTCGGTGAGCTGACCAGAGCGTCAGACAGCGACTGGCCTGCGGTGAGCGCTTGGTGAGGGTCCGCTGGCGCTGGTCTCTCGTCATCTGGAGTGAGCAGAGCCTCTGGGATCACAGATGTCCAGGGCAGGGGGGCGGCCCTGGTGGATCAGCTGGGAGAGCCTGCCTGCAGTGCTGGAAACCTGGGTTCAGTCCCTGGGTCGGGAAGATCCCCTGGAGAAGGCAACAGCAACCCACTCCAATGTTCTTGCCTGGAAAATTCCGTGGACGGAGGAGCCTGGCGGGCAGCAGTCCATGGGGTCACAGAGTCAGCCACGACTGAGGGATGACGCGCACACACGGGGAGGTGGGGAAGCTGAGGTCCCCCGAGGTGAAGGCAATTCCACTTGGCTCCCCTGAGCATTCTGCAGGGCAGAAGAGTGGGGCATTTTAGCTGGGTTTTGAGCTATGAATAGAAGCCCACTTTTCAATTGTTCAATAAACACTTGTTGAGCTTACTGTGTACAAGGTACCATTCACAGCAGTGAGCAAAACGGACACGTACCTCGGGCCTGGCATCCTGGTTGCGGAGACAGATAATCCATAACTATGTAAGAACAACACGGCGCTGTCCAGTGGCCAGAAACCTGATGGGAAACTCAAGCAGGGGCGGGAAGGTTCTTCCTTTAAGGAAGGTGATCAGGATGGAGTTCAGAGCTGTAAATTCTGGACAAGATGGCATGAAGCGGAGCGGGTACTGAGGAGCCACGGGAGAGGGTGGAGCGTGGGAGGGGCACGGGGCATTCTGGATGAGTCCTGTGGGCAAGGGGGCTTCCCAGGCGGCGCCAGTGGTAAAGAACCCCCCTGCCGACTCAGGAGACCTAAGAGATGTGTGTCCGATCCCTGGGCGGGGCAGGCCTCCCAGAGGAGGAAACAGCAGCCCACTCCAGCACTCTCGCCCAGAGCATCCCAGGGACAGAGCAGTCCACGGGGCTGAAAAGAGCTGAGCGACGTGGCACGCGCTGGGCAAGCGGGGAGGCGAGGAGGAGGCCAGAGGCCTGATCGGGTCCAGACTGGGGGAGACAGGGACAGGAGAGCAATCCCGGGGGGAAGGGAACTTCGCTGGTGGATGAGACTCAGTGCTCCCAATGCAGGGAGCCTGCGTTCCATTTCTGGCCGGGAACTAGACCCCGCGTGCTGAAACTAAGACCTGGCGAGGCCAAATAAATAAAATGTTAAGGAAAAGCTCTGAGGGGGAGAAAGTCAGAGGAGGAGGGGGAGGACCGGGGTACCCAGACCCTGTCTGGGGACGGGGGTGACGGGCTGTCCCTTGCGCGGTGGCCTGAGAGCCAAGCAGCCCTTTGGAGAGACCCCGAGGCCGGATGGCCTGCCTCCTCCCCAGTCCAAGGACACTGGGGGCGCTCAGGCAGGGGGTGCCCTGAAAACAGGAGGGGCCCTGGGGTCAGGGGGGCAAGATGAGGCCGGGAAAGAAGGCGGAAGGGTGGTCGTCCCGGTGGAGCGAGGCCAGGACCCCGGCTCCTGGACAGACCAGGGAGGAGCGAGGAAAGGAGAGTCCTTCCAAAATCAGGACACAGAGAGAGGGGAGACGGGCACTCAGCACGTGTGCACACGAGCACGCACGGACACACAATAAACACTTGTTGAGCTTACTGTGTACAAGGTACCATTCACAGCAGTGAGCAAAACGGACACGTACCTCGGGCCTGGCATCCTGGTTGCGGAGACAGATAATCCATAACTATGTAAGAACAACACGGCGCTGTCCAGTGGCCAGAAACCTGATGGGAAACTCAAGCAGGGGCGGGAAGGTTCTTCCTTTAAGGAAGGTGATCAGGATGGAGTTCAGAGCTGTAAATTCTGGACAAGATGGCATGAAGCGGAGCGGGTACTGAGGAGCCACGGGAGAGGGTGGAGCGTGGGAGGGGCACGGGGCATTCTGGATGAGTCCTGTGGGCAAGGGGGCTTCCCAGGCGGCGCCAGTGGTAAAGAACCCCCCTGCCGACTCAGGAGACCTAAGAGATGTGTGTCCGATCCCTGGGCGGGGCAGGCCTCCCAGAGGAGGAAACAGCAGCCCACTCCAGCACTCTCGCCCAGAGCATCCCAGGGACAGAGCAGTCCACGGGGCTGAAAAGAGCTGAGCGACGTGGCACGCGCTGGGCAAGCGGGGAGGCGAGGAGGAGGCCAGAGGCCTGATCGGGTCCAGACTGGGGGAGACAGGGACAGGAGAGCAATCCCGGGGGGAAGGGAACTTCGCTGGTGGATGAGACTCAGTGCTCCCAATGCAGGGAGCCTGCGTTCCATTTCTGGCCGGGAACTAGACCCCGCGTGCTGAAACTAAGACCTGGCGAGGCCAAATAAATAAAATGTTAAGGAAAAGCTCTGAGGGGGAGAAAGTCAGAGGAGGAGGGGGAGGACCGGGGTACCCAGACCCTGTCTGGGGACGGGGGTGACGGGCTGTCCCTTGCGCGGTGGCCTGAGAGCCAAGCAGCCCTTTGGAGAGACCCCGAGGCCGGATGGCCTGCCTCCTCCCCAGTCCAAGGACACTGGGGGCGCTCAGGCAGGGGGTGCCCTGAAAACAGGAGGGGCCCTGGGGTCAGGGGGGCAAGATGAGGCCGGGAAAGAAGGCGGAAGGGTGGTCGTCCCGGTGGAGCGAGGCCAGGACCCCGGCTCCTGGACAGACCAGGGAGTGAGCGCGCGCGAGGGAAAGACGAGCGGAGTCCTTCCAAAATGTGAAGGTGCAGGGGAGAGACGCACAGAGAGAGGGGGAGACGGGCACTCAGCACGTGTGCACACGAGCACACGCACGGACACACACACGGCGCCCAGGCGCAGGCCCTGACGTGGGGGGGGTGCGTGGTCTCAGAGGAGGAGGGGCCGAGCAAGGGCTCATCACCCCGGGGTCGGTCCACGGACAGGGGGGTTCCAGGCGCTCCGAGCCCAGGCCAGAGGGCATCGCGGGCGGCCTCTCCGGGCCGCGGCTGCCGTCTGTGAGGCGGGCTGGGGCGCTGTGCCCAGGGGACCCACGTCGGGGTGGGGCGGTGGTGCGGGGAGGTAATCCCCCAACTGCTCATCACGTTAAAACGCTCACGAGCTGCTGTGTTCTCAGGCCCCAATTAGCTAATGGGCCCGGTGGGTTAAGAGGCGCAGGAGGGATCTGGAGGTCGACTTGGGGGGCTCTGGCGACTTAGCCCGAGATGCAACTGCAGGTCCAGACGCTGTGTCTGCTTAGAGGCCGGGATTAGGGGCGGGCGGGGCCGTGGGGGCCGCGGGGACCGGCAGCCCCTTCCAGCTGGGTTGGGGGGGAGGCAGGCCGCGCTCAGCCCCTCTGGACTCCCACCCTGCCTTTCTCCCCCGGGAAGGATTGCCAAAGGCCTTCAGGCTTTGGTGGGGAAACCGAGGCCAGAGGAGGCGCAGGGCTGGGGAGGGGGCGTTGCTGAAGGTCAGTCTGACCTTGAGCTATTTCTCCGGCTCAGCCTGGGGAGGGGTGGGCCAGCGGAGGTGGGAGCCGTGCCGTGGCCTGCGGTCCCCACACCTGCTGAGGGTTTCCCGAGGAGGGGGCCACGCCCTGCCGGCCAGAGACCCCGGTGCAGGCAGTCGAGAGGCCGGCCGGCGGGCGCCTCAGCGGAGAGAGGAGGTGGCCAGCAGTCACCGAGCACCAGCTGTACGTACTCAGCTCTTTACTGTGCAGCCCTCGGGGTCCTCGGGGCGCCCCAAGGAAAGCCCCCTGATCCCCGAGGAGGCTGTGGGGCCAGGGCCACGCCCTTGTTTGCCCCGGGACCCCCGGGTTTAGCATCCACACCTCATCCCAGATAGGCCCTCAGCCCAAGGCGGCGGGTCACGCAGCTAGCAGTCGAGCCAGGATTCCAACCTGGGGTGCCAGCCCGGAGCTCCCGCCCCACTGGAGAGTGGACGGGGCCCTGGGACAGGCCGCGCGGCTGGCTTTTCCCCGTGAGTGGCCCCGCGTTACTGGGGAGGCTGCAGGGGGTGGCAGGTGGGGACACAGCGCCCCAGGACCTCCACGGCCCCTCGAACTCCCCCTCAGTCCTTTGCGCCTGGGACCCCGCGGGCTATGGCGGGGCTCCCACTGGGGGACAGGGGACCTGCGGGAGGTCCTGGGGTCCTGGGGCGGCTGTGACCCCTGGCCGGGGGCTCCCCTGGCTGCATCCCGGGGAACGTGTGCCTCCAAGGGGCTGCAAGGTCCCTCCCCACTGGGCAGGCAGGTGGCCCCCCCGCGCTGCGCGACAGGTCCCCGGGGCGGCCGGAGGGGGCAGCAGAGACACTCAGACACCCGGTCCTCCTCGGAAGCAGTGTTTATCCAGGCGCTAAGCCTCCGCCGCCCCGGGCCGGGCGTGCCCGAGCCCCCGTGCGGGCCTGGCGGGCAGCTCGCGGCTCTGTCTCTCCAGGCCTGGCCCGAGGCCCTGCCCCGAGCCCCCACTTCTCCATCCTCAGGGCCCCAGGCCCCGCGGGCAGCGTCAGGGCTCCTCGCTGCGGGGCAAGGTGGGACCATCTGCGTCCTGCCCCGCACTGGGGGCCGAGGCGGCGGCGCTGCGTAGCTCCCGGGCCAGCTTCTCGGCCAGCTTGCGGAAGGGCGGCCGGCGAGCAGGCTCGGCCTCCCAGCAGCTGCTCATGAGGGCGTGGATGGCCCCGGGGCAGCCTTCAGGGGGCTCCATGCGGTACCCCTTCTCCACAGCCTCAGACACCTCCTTCAGCGACTGCGGGCAGAGGGCACTCCGGGGTGAGCCAGGGGTCAGCATCACGACCCCCTGGGCCCGCACAGCACCCAGCACCTCCCCGTCCGGCCCCCCTGAGCCTCCCTGCTCACCATCTTGGGGTATGGAGCCCGGCCGTATGAGAAGACCTCCCAGAGCAGCACCCCAAAACTCCAGACATCCGACTTGCTGGAGAACTTCTGTGAGGCCCGAGATGAGGGTCAGCGGCCTCCTCAGGGCTTTCGCTCCAGCCCCTGCTTCCTCCAGGAAGTGCCCCTGGGTTGACCCTCATTCTCTGGTCGCCTCCAGACAGACTCCTGCTGAACCCTCCCGCCACGCCCCCAACCCAGATTCAGTGCAGGATTGAGACGCCTCTTGCCCTCACTTGCTGAGCCCAAGACTGTTTCCGAAACAAGGAGACCAAGATCCAGCCAGGGGCCCAAAGGAACCAATAGGAGCCAAGGGCTCCCTGGAGGCGGAATCATTCCCTATGAGGTTCAGAGGCCAGGGACAGACCCGGGCACCCACAGCGGGGTGAGGGTTCCTAGGGCCCTGGGAGACCAGGGGGCTCACCCCGTGCTTGAGAGCCTCGGGTGCCGTCCACTTGACCGGCAGCCGGCTGGCGTCCAGCCCCTTCCGCTCGGCCTTGGCCAGGCCGAAGTCGCTGACCTTGGCCACCAGGTCCTCCGACACCAGGATGTTCCGGGCAGCCAGGTCGCGGTGCACCAGCTTCTTGCTCTCCAGGTATTCCATGCCCTCGGCCAGCTTGCGGAAGGGCGGCCGGCGAGCAGGCTCGGCCTCCCAGCAGCTGCTCATGAGGGCGTGGATGGCCCCGGGGCAGCCTTCAGGGGGCTCCATGCGGTACCCCTTCTCCACAGCCTCAGACACCTCCTTCAGCGACTGCGGGCAGAGGGCACTCCGGGGTGAGCCAGGGGTCAGCATCACGACCCCCTGGGCCCGCACAGCACCCAGCACCTCCCCGTCCGGCCCCCCTGAGCCTCCCTGCTCACCATCTTGGGGTATGGAGCCCGGCCGTATGAGAAGACCTCCCAGAGCAGCACCCCAAAACTCCAGACATCCGACTTGCTGGAGAACTTCTGTGAGGCCCGAGATGAGGGTCAGCGGCCTCCTCAGGGCTTTCGCTCCAGCCCCTGCTTCCTCCAGGAAGTGCCCCTGGGTTGACCCTCATTCTCTGGTCGCCTCCAGACAGACTCCTGCTGAACCCTCCCGCCACGCCCCCAACCCAGATTCAGTGCAGGATTGAGACGCCTCTTGCCCTCACTTGCTGAGCCCAAGACTGTTTCCGAAACAAGGAGACCAAGATCCAGCCAGGGGCCCAAAGGAACCAATAGGAGCCAAGGGCTCCCTGGAGGCGGAATCATTCCCTATGAGGTTCAGAGGCCAGGGACAGACCCGGGCACCCACAGCGGGGTGAGGGTTCCTAGGGCCCTGGGAGACCAGGGGGCTCACCCCGTGCTTGAGAGCCTCGGGTGCCGTCCACTTGACCGGCAGCCGGCTGGCGTCCAGCCCCTTCCGCTCGGCCTTGGCCAGGCCGAAGTCGCTGACCTTGGCCACCAGGTCCTCCGACACCAGGATGTTCCGGGCAGCCAGGTCGCGGTGCACCAGCTTCTTGCTCTCCAGGTATTCCATGCCCTCGGCCACATGCCTGGGGGAGGGGGCGCTGGGCAGCGGCAGGGGCGCCTGGGCCCGACTCCCACCGCCAGGCTCCTCCCTGCTCCACGGCTCGGCTTCCCCACCCGCGCCCGGAGCCCCACTCACAGGGAAAACTGAAGGAGCTGCGGGGTGTTCACCAGGGCCCGGCCGCGCGTCCGGAGAAAATTCACCAGGTTACCCTGTGGCGGGGACACGGGCAGAGTCTGGGCTGCGCTGGAGGCTGTTGGCCCGCTCCCACTGCCCTCGCCCGGCCCCGGCCCCGCCCCGCCCCGCCCCGCTCAGCTCGGGTACCTTGCTCACGTGCTCCATCACGATGTAGAGGCCCTGGTGCAGGATCACACCCAGCAGACGCACCAGGTTCTTATGCTGCACCTTCCTGGGGACAGGTGCGCGCGGATGCAGGGGGCGTGACCCCGCCTCCCCCAGGGCGCTGCCCCCCTCCCCCCACCGCCCCCAGGACTCACGTCATGACCGCCGTCTCGTCCAGGAAGGCCTGAGCTGTGACATCACACTTGATGTTCTTCACGGCCACCTTCTGCCCCAGGTACTCGCCCTGCAGCACCGCTGGGGGGCAGGCGGGGCGGGAGGCGTCAGGACCCCACAGAGGCGGGACAGACACGGGTCCCGAAGGTGCCGACGAAGCGGCAGGTCCCCAGCCCCGGAACCCCTCCCTGCAGGCTCCGGTGGTTCGGTCACGCAGTCGTGTCTGACTCTTTGTGACCCCGTGGACGGCAGCCCGCCAGGCTCCTCTGTCCACGGGATTGCCCAGGCGAGGACACTGGAGTGGGGTGCCGTGCCCTCCTCCGGGGGATCTCGACCCAGAGATCCAATCCAGGCCTCCTGCACTGGCAGGCGGGTTCTTTATTTTCTGAGCCCCAGGGGAGCCCAGCCACACAGCAAGTACTCAGCAAATGCGGGTGCGAATTCATCTCTGGACACCAGCCCTCAACTTCCTGCAGCGCCCCCAGACCCCGGCTCACCTCCAAACTCTCCCTCTCCGATCTGCGCTCCCAGGGTCAAATGCTGCAGGCTGAGGAGCCAGCCAGCTGTAAGGGGAAGACCCAGTGAGCGGGCTGCCGGCCCAGCCCCCCAACCACCGCGGTGCCCCCCGCGGGAGACCAGGCCCGTCTCCCACAGTTGTGGCCCAGGGCCACGTCCGATGCGCCACAGCCCTGGGGCCAGTGATGGGGGCGGCATCAGGGACCGGGTGTCCAAGCCGCAGGGCCTATCCACCTGTCTGGGCCCTTCTCTCTTCTGCTTGGAGACTGGACCCTGCCTTCCAAGGACCCTGCAGGCTCCATACCTCTGCCCGCCCCCGCCTCCGCCCCGGGACACGCACGGATCAAAATAGACATCAGAGACTGGGAAGGCTTCTAGAATCTCTGGTAAAGGTTCTGGAACATTCCAGAATGTTCCAGCCCTCTTAAGGCCATCATCTTGGGACGTCCCTCGTGGTCCAGTGGCAAAGATGCTGTGCTCCCAAGGCTGGGGGCCCAGGTTTGATCCCTGGTCAGGGAACTAGATCCCACAGGCCGCAGGTAAGACCCAGTACAGCCGGATAAATAAAATAAAAATCAATGGGGCGTCATCCTTGCTCCGGCCTCCCTGATCTTTCTCCCGAGCACGTCTGTCAGCCCCCTGCGCTGTCCTCCGGCAGGTTCTTCCTCCACAAAGCCCCTCTCCAAATCTTGGGCCCTGGACCAAGGTCGGGCACGATGCCACCAGCCTCCCCCGGGGGGCTGCCCCAAGACGCTTCTAAGGAGACAGCCGTGACCACCAGCGTCAAAAGGGGTGGCTGCAGCAGGGCACGGCTGCTCTGCGTGTGGGGGCTTCACTACTCAAGGGCAGGAAAAGCATTTCAGGGGAGGGGAAGAGAAGGCTGAGCAGCCCAGAGGCAGGGGAGCCACGGCAGGGTCACGCCACCCCGGGGCGGGTGGACTGGAAGGAAGGTCTTGTAGATGGAGCAGGAAGGAGGGCTCAGCCAGCCACGAGGGAAGGTGCTGGAAGGCCGTGCGGCGGCCTGGCCTCTCCTCTGTAGGCATGGCAGGGACGTGGGTGGGTTTTCATGGCAGAGCGTTGCCTATGAGTCCACAGGGCTTGGGCAGAAGGGGGGACTCCCCCTCAGGAAGGAGGCGGTCAGGTGGGAAGATCTGCGCTGGGCCAGGGCGGGGCCTCCAGGTGGGCAGGGGCCAGATCTAACCGCAGGTGGGGCTGTGGGGGGCTGAGCGGGGCGCCGAGGGTCGGCCGGGTTTCTGGCTCAGGTGAGGGATGGTGGAACCAGGGGAGTAGCAGGTGCGGGGACAGATGGGTCCTGTGCTGTTGGGGGTGTGAGCACGCCCCGCCTGGCCCAAGGGCACCCAGGTCTTCTGTCTGCAGGGCTGGGCACGGCCACCGGCCAAGGTGGGGCGGCCTTGGCCCCGTGCCCCGGCCCCAGGGCCCTGCCTCTCCAGTCCAGGCCGCTTCCAGCAGGAAGGGCGGGCCCCTACCCTTGGCCAGCTCCTCCTCGGCCGACTTGGTGCCCTGCTTTCTCTTGGGCTTCACCAGCTTCGTGCAGATGGCCCCCTTGTCCTGGCTGTAATGCTGCAGGGGCAGGGGTGGAGTGGGGCAGAGGAAGCCATGAGTGCCGCCCCCCACGTCCTGGGAGCCCCGGCATCCCGTCCCCTTCCCAGGGACGGGGAGGGTGGGAGCTGGGGAGGAGGCGAGGGGGTTGGTTCCCACAGGACTCTTTAGGCTGGTTTCCATGGGAACAGAAAACGAGGCAGAGAGCAGGCAACAGGAGATGGGGGGCGTCTTGGGACTGGTGTCAAATCTGGGGGTCCCCGGAGGGGTCACCCCCGTCCCTGGAGGTGGCGGGACCTGGGGAGCTCAGACCACCAGAAGGGCCGGCGGCCCGTGGAGCAGCGCCACCTTGTGGGCAGCGCTGTGGGCAGTGGGGCGCGTGCGCCTCCGCAGGTCCCGTCCACCCGGCTGTCGGGGGAAGCCGGGCACCCCTCCATCTCCACACCGGGCCCTGCGCTCGGGGTCCCGGGCCTGCGGCCGCACCTCCACCATATCCATGAGGTTGCAGAAGCAGACCTCCTCGTCGATGGTCAGGCGGCCGTCGCGGTGCAGCACGCGGTAGTGGATGACGTCGCGGCCGAAGCTCACGCACAGCACGTAGTCGCCGGGGTGCCGCGCCGACTCGCGCACCAGGAACAGCCCGTCCTCCGGCGGCTGCAGCTGCTGCACGGCCTCCGCGCCCGAGATCTTCCCGTGGAACCACCTGCGGCGGCGGCAGGGCGCGCTGGGTCGGGCCGGCCGGGCCCCGCCCACCCCACGCGGGCCCCGGGCGCTTCCCCGCGACTCACGGCATGAGGCTGAGCTTGGGGTCGGCCGAGAGGGCCTCGCGCTCCCGCAGCGCACCCGCCGCCAGCAGCCCCTCCTGCCCGCTGGCGTGGTGCTTGGCGCGGTACCAGCTCTTGTTCTGCCGGGAAGGAGCCAGCGGTCGGTGGGGGGTCTGGCCGAGCTCGCCCCCAACCCAGGCACAGCCCCCCGGCTCACCTCGCAGGCCTCCAGGATGGTGACCACGTCGCCCTTGCAGAAGGCCAGCTCCCCGGGTTTGGGGCGCGTGTGCTCACACTTGGTGATGCACTGGGTGCCTGGGGCCCAGCGCCGCTGAGGGCGACGGCAAGAGGGGAGAGGGGTCATGAGAGAGGGGTTCAGGGAGAGAGGCCCAGAGGAGAGAGGCTTGAGGCAGAGGCCAAGGACAGAGCCTAGGAGCGTGGGCGGGGGGCGGCCAGCAGAGGACACAGTCACAGGGGCAGAAGGTCGGGAGGAAAGAAGTGGGAAAAAGCACCACCAAGGGATGAAGAAAGACCTGTGGACGCCACCCACGGGGGCTCGGGCCAGAGTTCCACTGCCCCCGCCCCCGCCCCCATGGAGCTGAGGTCCTGTGGTCGCAGGAGGGGATGGCCCAGGCCCTGGCGCCCAGCTGCGGGGACTCACCGTGGGCATCCTGGCCGAGATGGGTGGAGGGTGCCAGGCGTGGAGGAAGCGAGGGCTCCCCTGGGGAGGGGCAGAGACCAGTGAAGAGCTCAGACGGAAGCCAGGCTGGGCCCAGGGGCCATGGCTACCCCTTCCAGCCCTGGCCAGGTGGAGGTGGCCTGGTCTCCCCTGGGGTTGTGGGGGGCCCAAGGTGCTGGCTCCCCAAGCCCCTTTGGGAAGGTGGTCTTTCCCTGGGAGAGTTCCTTAGCACGGAGCCCGGTCGTCATCCCCAAAGGGAAACTGAGGCAGCGGTCACTCCCGGAGCCGGTGCCCAGGGGCTGGCTCAGGCGCCAGCAGCCCGCAGGGTGCGTGGGGAGCCTGGTGCTTCCGCTTTTCTGGGAAGCGGGCAGGGGCAGGAGGAGGAAACACAGGATGATTCAAGGTCATTCCCAAGAATCTGTGACCCCGAAGGGGGCGGGGCCGGCAGGGCCCCCCGCTGGCCGCCTCTGGCCGGGGCTGGGTCGCTCTGATCCCCACCCCCGCCCCCCCACCACTCAGAACCGAAGTCCCTCCCTGTTGCTGGGGTGGGGGCATTTCTGTCCCCATGGGGCGGCTTTCCCCACGGCGCCCACCAGGTGGCCGAGGCGGTGGGACAGGTGGGGAGGGGGCGTCTGCCTCAGGACTCCCCAGCCCTGTGTGTACTCACACGCATACTGGTCCATGTACACACGAGAACCACACAGAAACACACAGGGCTTGGACACAGGTGGACACAGGCGCCCACAGGCGCGGGCACGCGAGCCAGAGCCGCTTCTCCTACAGATGGTTGTGCAGACACGGCCACACGTGTGAACAAACGCACAGACGCTCGGACATTCGGGAATGTGTGCAGCGCGCCCCCTCCCCACACCCAAACCCAGGCTCCAACACCTGGGCGCCACGCGCGGGGCCACCGGGGCACGCAGGGCCGCGCACACGCGGCGCAGGGACACGCGCGCACAGTCCTCCACGTGGACGCGCGGATACACACACACACACACCCAGGGGGCTGCAGACACGCACGCCCGCACCCGCACAAACACCACCCCAGCCGGCCCCGGCCCGCGCGCTCGCACGCGGGCCCCTCCAGCGCTCGCCCAGCAGCCCCCCGCGACCCCCTGGGGTCCCCCCACTGTCCCGCGGTGTCTCCGCACCATCCCCGCCGGCGCGCTCACCTGTTCAGGGGTCGCCCCCGGATCGCATTCCACGCCCGCCCCCAGCAGGGCCCCCGCGCGCTGGCTGCGCACCCCAAGGCGGCCCCGGCTGCAGAACTTGGAGCAAGTTGCTCCGTTTCCTCATTTTGGGGGGGAGGGCTGGCATCGGGGTTGGGGGAGAGTGAGGCGCGGCGGCCCCCGCGGGTCCTAGCGCCGGCCGCACTGCGGTCTGCTCCGCGCGCCGCCGCCGCCGGCGGCCCCTCCCCGCCCCGCCTCCGGGGCCCCGGCGCGTCCTGCGCGGCCCGGGCGGGGGCCCGGCGCTCTGGGGAGCCAAGCCACCTCCCGGCCTGGCACCTCCCGCGGGTGCCGGGAGCCCACGCCCTGGAGCCAGGAGCGAGGGCAGCGCGGGCACAGGGAGGGGACCAAGAGCGCCCTCCCCGGAGCGAGGGGCACACGGCACCGTCCCCCACCACTCAGAACCGAAGTCCCTCCCTGTTGCTGGGGTGGGGGCATTTCTGTCCCCATGGGGCGGCTTTCCCCACGGCGCCCACCAGGTGGCCGAGGCGGTGGGACAGGTGGGGAGGGGGCGTCTGCCTCAGGACTCCCCAGCCCTGTGTGTACTCACACGCATACTGGTCCATGTACACACGAGAACCACACAGAAACACACAGGGCTTGGACACAGGTGGACACAGGCGCCCACAGGCGCGGGCACGCGAGCCAGAGCCGCTTCTCCTACAGATGGTTGTGCAGACACGGCCACACGTGTGAACAAACGCACAGACGCTCGGACATTCGGGAATGTGTGCAGCGCGCCCCCTCCCCACACCCAAACCCAGGCTCCAACACCTGGGCGCCACGCGCGGGGCCACCGGGGCACGCAGGGCCGCGCACACGCGGCGCAGGGACACGCGCGCACAGTCCTCCACGTGGACGCGCGGATACACACACACACACACCCAGGGGGCTGCAGACACGCACGCCCGCACCCGCACAAACACCACCCCAGCCGGCCCCGGCCGCGCGCGCTCGCACGCGGGCCCCTCCAGCGCTCGCCCAGCAGCCCCCCGCGACCCCCTGGGGTCCCCCCACTGTCCCGCGGTGTCTCCGCACCATCCCCGCCGGCGCGCTCACCTGTTCAGGGGTCGCCCCCGGATCGCATTCCACGCCCGCCCCCAGCAGGGCCCCCGCGCGCTGGCTGCGCACCCCAAGGCGGCCCCGGCTGCAGAACTTGGAGCAAGTTGCTCCGTTTCCTCATTTTGGGGGGGAGGGCTGGCATCGGGGTTGGGGGAGAGTGAGGCGCGGCGGCCCCCGCGGGTCCTAGCGCCGGCCGCACTGCGGTCTGCTCCGCGCGCCGCCGCCGCCGGCGGCCCCTCCCCGCCCCGCCTCCGGGGCCCCGGCGCGTCCTGCGCGGCCCTGGCGGGGGCCCGGCGCTCTGGGGAGCCAAGCCACCTCCCGGCCTGGCACCTCCCGCGGGTGCCGGGAGCCCACGCCCTGGAGCCAGGAGCGAGGGCAGCGCGGGCACAGGGAGGGGACCAAGAGAGCGCCCTGTCCCCGCTGGTAAGCCAGTCATCGCGGCCACACGGCACCGTGGACCCTGCCGACTGGCATGCCTCGGTCAACGCCGCTCACAACAAGCGTCTCGTTTCAGTACCTGGCCCCTGGAGAGGGCTGCTGGTGCCCGGCGCAAAGAAAGCCCTGGAAAATGTCCACCACCAGGAATATTCGTGTTATCATCGTCGAAATTAAAGGAAAATTGGGGCTACAGGGGGAAAAAATCATGCGGAACTGGAGGCCATCCGGCAGAGCAACCCTGGGCCTCCCCAGGCCAGCCCAGCTTGGCCCCGGTTTCCTCCTCCTGTCCGGGCGGGCAGCACCAGCTTGCGGCTCAGAGGGCAGTGGTGGCCTGGGGACCAGCCCCCAGCTGTTCCTCGGAGAGCTCCCCCCAGTTCTTTCGATGAGTGGGTGAATCCGCAAGCTAACCTCAGGAGGGCGATGAACCAAGATGCGCAGAATTTAATTTTCGCGGACCCCCAAAAGATAAGTGTCTATGCACCCAGATGTCAGGTGATTTCTGGGCCTAGAGGCCCAAGGATGAGGATTAGGGGCAGGGGATAAATAATCCACCTGCAAAGCAGGAGACAGAGGAGCCGGGGCTCGACCCCAGTGGGGAAGATGCCCTGGAGGAAGAAATGGCAGTCCACTCAAGCACTCTTGCCTGGAAAGTCCCGTGGACAGAGGAGCCCGGCAGGCTACAGCCCATGGGGTCGCAAAAAGCCGGATACAACGGAGCAACTAAGCACGCGGCAAGAATTAGAGAGATTGACTCTCACGCAGTATTAGGCAACAAGAACTAGCAAACTGTGTAGGAAAATGCTAATAGAGCCTCCGGTTGTCAGAAACACCTGCCACTTACCAGAAGGTGATCCAGAACAAACCGTGTGGTCCCTTGCAGGTCATACAGGAGAGAGGAAGGCCTAGCGGAACACTCCAGAAGGGCACCCACGAACCGGCAGAAGGGGACCCTCGAATCGGCAGAAGGGTATGGCCAGTGAAGGAAGCCGGCAGGCGGGGCGCGAGAGGCGGGGGTGTCTTTCTCGAGGGTGGCGTCCTTTACCAGCACCGGCAGGTTTGCGGCTCGTCAGGCTCCCTGGGCTCCGAGCACCTGGCTGTGGATCATCCCAGGTGCCCCCGCCCACGACCACTTCCCAGCGACGGCCACGGCTCTGGACCCAGGGGCTGTGCAGGGTCACTGGGGGCCAGCCATATTTGGAAAACCACCATCACTTGCCCAAAATAGCAACAGGGTGTCGAAGTAGCCACAGCGGAAACCCAGCCGCCGTGGCGGAGGCTCGGCAGTGGCAGCGGCGGCCCCAGGCCCACGAGGGACCCCGCCCGCTCGGCCCAGCGCGGCCAGGAGCCTGGGCTCACGACGTCACGACGCCACGACGCCCCAGGACCCGGGCCCCCCGTGGGGGCTGTCTGTGAGGCAGCCTGAGAGACCGGAGGCGGTCCGAGGGGCTTCCCTGGTAGCACACCAGGTAAAGACTCCAGCTGCAATGCAGGAGCCCTGGGTCGGAGCCCTGGGTCGGGAAGACCCCCTGGAGAAGGGAAAGGCTTCCCACTCCAGTCTTCTTGCCTAGAGGAATCCATAGCTCATCTGTGGGTCGCAAGAGTTGGACACGACCGAGCGACTTCCACTTTCTTTTTTTCTCCCTCTGCAAAACCAGGCGTTGGTGTCTGAGAAAGAGCTACGTCCTCCCCAGGACCCCTGGGGGTGCGCGTCCCAGCCGCTAGCAGGCCCCCTTCTGAAAGATGAGAAAGAAACCAGAGACATCCAGGGGCGCTAAGGCTAGGGAAGGAGGGGTCTTGAGCAGACAGTGCCAGGTCCCCAAGTCAACAGGGCTGGCCTGGGGCGGGGAGGCCCCCACTGACGTGGGTACAGGGCACAGGGCTGTGCCTGACTCTAGGGGGACAGATTGGAGTCTGGGGTTTATTTGGGTCATAGCTACATAAGGGGTGAGCTCCCCGTCCCTGGAGGCATCCAAGAATGAACCACCTCACAATGACATTCTTCCAGTTCCCCAAGGTGGTCATCCCAGTGTCTCCTGCCTCCTAACCTTGTACCAGCCTGAAGTCAGTGGGTAGCCCCGTCACACTCCCAGACCTTCCAAGTCCCTCCACATTCCAGTCCTCTTGACTTGACCCAAGAAATTCTCTGACGCCCCCTTGGCCCCTCCAGGCTGCCTCCCTGCCTTCCTCCACCTGCCACTGGACGACAGGGATGGAGACGGAACTGCGGCAGGCACCCCAGCCCGCACCGTCCTTAGGACGCCTTCTCAGATGCCCCCGCCCTTCTCAGAGCAAGACCCCACCCCACGTCTGTGCCCTGAAAGCACTAGCCCGGTCTTCTTGCTGTGCGGTGGGCGCGGACCTGACCGTGGGGACGGAGCCCATCGGCCTGACCGGTGAGGAGTCCGCCCAGGGGAAGCAGACGGGGAGACAGACCGGCTCCCTGGGGAAGAATTCAAGTGCTTGGGTCCAGCCGTGCCCGGAGGCCAGGCTCGGCCTCATGCTGGACGCGGGTCTTTGCTTTTCGGTTTCAGAATGACTCCATGGACACAAGCTTGAGCGAACCTCGGGTGAGAGTGAAGGACAGGGAAGCCCGGTGGGCCGCAGGCCACGGGGTCACCAAGAGTCAGACATCACCGAATGACTGAACAACAACAAATACTGAAAATGCGACCAGAAGTTGGGTGTTGAGATGAACCGACTCTAAGATCTGGAACTGGTGAGTCAGATTGGGTCGCCCCAAACCCCCTCAAGAAGGAGGAACTCTTGGGTGTGCCCGTCCATGACTGATTATCCACCTTCCACCCACCGGCTCAGGTGGCGCCGACGTCCGCTGCTCGCCACGGGGAGCCCCGACGGACCCACGCCGTCCTGCCCCGCACGCTTTTCTGTTCCTCTTCTTGACCTCAGTGTTCCTCACCTTCCTTGTCGTTCTCTCTTCGCTGGTGCAGTCTGCCTCCCCTCCCGTCAGCAGCCTCGGATGTGCGGGTGACATCCGGCTCACGGCGGAAAGCGAGGAGAACCTACAGAGCCTCTTGGAGAAGGTGAAAGAGGAGAGGGAAGCAGCGGGCTTAAAACTCAGCATTCCACAAAGTAAGATCATGGCGTCCAGTCCCACCACTTCATGGCAAATAGAAGGGGAAAAAGTGGAACCGGTGGTGGGTGTTACCTTCTCAGGCTCCAGAATCACAGTGGATGGTGACTGCAGCCACGGAATTAAAGACACATGCTCTTTGGAGAAAGGCTATGGCAGACCTAGACACCTCAAGCAGAGACATCACTTTGCTGACAAGGGCCCAGGTGGTCAGAATTATGGCTTTTCCAGTAGTCACGGTCAGCTGTGAGAGCTGGACCATAAAGAAGGCTGAGCGCCGGACAATCGATGCTTTGGGGGCAGTGGATGAAGACTCCTGAGAGTCCCTTGGGCAGCAAGGAGGTCAAGCCAGTCCTTCCTAAAGGAAATCAAGTCTAACTATTCGTTGGAAGGACTGAGGCTGAGGCGGAAGCTCCCATACTTTGTTCACCTGGTGCGGAGAGCCGACTCGTTGGAAAAGGCCCTGAAGCTGAGAAAGACGGAGGGCAGGAGGAGCAGGGGGCGGCAGAGGATGAGGGGTCTGGATGCCATCACGGCCTCGACGAGCTTGAGCAAGCTCCGGGGGACAGTGCAGGACAGGGCAGCCTGGCGCGCTGCCCTCCACGGGGTCGCAAAGAACGGGACACAGCTCAGCGACTGAACAGCAGTCAGAGTGGACCCGGGCACCACGCGGCTGGCCCGCTGGGACGAGGGTCAGCTGCACCGGGAGGAGGGGACGCGCCGGGCTCCTGGTCCTCGAGGCCCCCGGCCTGGCTCCCGCCTCGGGCCCTTGCATTCCTGCAGCCCCTGCCTGGGATGCTTCCCCCCATGTACCCAGCCCTCAACCCGCCCCCAGAGACTATTTCAGCTCGCCGGCCCCTCCCCCCCTCCCCGTGAAGCCCTGCAGAGCCAGCGGGGTCCGAGGGAGTGCGGCTTGTTCGGTGTCTCACTTCCCGGCTCCATCTCCTCTAGAACAACAGCCCTCCTGAGGGCAGAGCCTTCGGACCACGGCACTCATGGCTGTGGCCTTGGCACCTGGCACTCAGCGTGTGCTCTGAACACACTTTTATGTTTTAAATTTTTATTTATTTATTTGTGGCTCTTCTGGGTCTTCACGGCTGCCACAGGCTCTTCTCTAGTTGCAGGGAGTCGGGGCTCCTCTCTAGTTGAGGTGAGTAGGCTTCTTGTTGCGGAGACTTCTCTTGTTGGTGGAGGGTCGGTCTCCAGGGCTCCATAGTTCGCTCCGAGATTCTAAAATGGCTATGGCAGAACCGTGGATGGTGACTGCAGCCACGGAATTAAAGACACATGCTCTTTGGAGAAAGGCTATGGCAGACCTAGACACCTCAAGCAGAGACATCACTTTGCTGACAAGGGCCCAGGTGGTCAGAATTATGGCTTTTCCAGTAGTCACGGTCAGCTGTGAGAGCTGGACCATAAAGAAGGCTGAGCGCCGGACAATCGATGCTTTGGGGGCAGTGGATGAAGACTCCTGAGAGTCCCTTGGGCAGCAAGGAGGTCAAGCCAGTCCTTCCTAAAGGAAATCAAGTCTAACTATTCGTTGGAAGGACTGAGGCTGAGGCGGAAGCTCCCATACTTTGTTCACCTGGTGCGGAGAGCCGACTCGTTGGAAAAGGCCCTGAAGCTGAGAAAGACGGAGGGCAGGAGGAGCAGGGGGCGGCAGAGGATGAGGGGTCTGGATGCCATCACGGCCTCGACGAGCTTGAGCAAGCTCCGGGGGACAGTGCAGGACAGGGCAGCCTGGCGCGCTGCCCTCCACGGGGTCGCAAAGAACGGGACACAGCTCAGCGACTGAACAGCAGTCAGAGTGGACCCGGGCACCACGCGGCTGGCCCGCTGGGACGAGGGTCAGCTGCACCGGGAGGAGGGGACGCGCCGGGCTCCTGGTCCTCGAGGCCCCCGGCCTGGCTCCCGCCTCGGGCCCTTGCATTCCTGCAGCCCCTGCCTGGGATGCTTCCCCCCATGTACCCAGCCCTCAACCCGCCCCCAGAGACTATTTCAGCTCGCCGGCCCCTCCCCCCCTCCCCGTGAAGCCCTGCAGAGCCAGCGGGGTCCGAGGGAGTGCGGCTTGTTCGGTGTCTCACTTCCCGGCTCCATCTCCTCTAGAACAACAGCCCTCCTGAGGGCAGAGCCTTCGGACCACGGCACTCATGGCTGTGGCCTTGGCACCTGGCACTCAGCGTGTGCTCTGAACACACTTTTATGTTTTAAATTTTTATTTATTTATTTGTGGCTCTTCTGGGTCTTCACGGCTGCCACAGGCTCTTCTCTAGTTGCAGGGAGTCGGGGCTCCTCTCTAGTTGAGGTGAGTAGGCTTCTTGTTGCGGAGACTTCTCTTGTTGTGGAGCTCGGTCTCCAGGGCTCACGGGCTTCAGTCGTTGCAGCGCATGTGCTCCATAGTTGCGGCTCCGAGATTCTAGAGCACAGGCTCTGTAGTTGTGGCTCAGGAACTTAGTTTCTCCGCAGCATGTGGGATCTTCCCGGATCAGGAATCGAACCCATGTCTCCTGCATTGGCAGGGAACTCTTTACCACTGAGCTACCAGGGAAGCCCCCGAACACACTTTTTACAAACTATTTCTTTTGGGCTGTGCTCGTCTTTGTGGCCGTGTGGGGGCTTTCTCTACTAGTGGCGAGCGGGGCCACTCTCGCGGGGTGAGGCTTCTCACTGTTGCAGAGCACGGGCTCTTGGCACACAGGGCTAGGTGGTCCCTGGGATTTTCCCAGAGCATGGATCCAGACTGTGTGCCCTGCATGGGCAGGCAGATTCCTAACCGTTAGACCACCAGGGAAGTCCCAGAACCTACTTTAAAAAAAAAAAAAAAAAGACTTATTTATTTATTTTGGGCGGGGGTCGGGTTGGGGAGGGAGGGGAGCAGGAGGGCCACTTCTATTGGTCTTTCATTTCTCTATTTTTATCCGTCTCTGTTCTTTGGCCAGTGTGGGCCTCCCATCGCGGTGGCCTCTGTTGTCGCAGAGCGCTGGTTCTGGGCGCATGCGCTCCAGAGCTCCGGCTCGGTCATTGGACGCATCAGTCCAGCCACCCCGCGGCACATGGGATCTCCCCAGGCCAGGGATCGAACCGGGGCCCCCTGCACTGCAAGGCGGTGTCCTTACCCACTGGGCCACCAGGGAAGCCCCCAGAACCTACTTTTGAAGCCAGTGAATACGGCAGAGACGAGCTCGTGAGCGTCACTTGGGAGGTGGATGCTCTCGTTGGACCCATTCTGCAGATAAGAACATTGAGGCGCTGAGGCTAACGAGGCATGTGTACCCGGGGATAGGCGTGCTCAGGCGTGTCCAGCCCTTGGCTGCCCTGTGAGCGGCGGCCTGCCAGGCTTCTCTGTCCACGAGATGCTCCAGGAAGACGGCCGCAGCGGGTGGCCCTGCCCGCCTCCAGTGGCCCAAGGCTTGAACTGGTGTCTCTTGCCTTGCAGGTGGATTCTTTGCACATGGAGCTGTCTGGGAAGCCTGCCCTGGGACACCCAGGCCGGTCCAGCTCCAGAGTCCACACCCAAGCCGCCCCGCAAGCTGTGGGGAGCATGGCAGACCCCCCTTAAAGAGAAGGCACTCGCAGGAACCTTCTGGATGAGGAGGGCCGGCTGCTGCCAGCGGCGGGGACGGCTGAGCTGCCGGGGCCCCAGCGGCTCCTCGGCCGGAGCTTGTGCTGGATCGGATGCCCCAGTTAGCACCGCTTTAAATTTAGCTTTCTCTCCCTGCCAGGGGACCCGGGGATTCGGGGTGGGAACACTCCCTTCTTTCGAGGAAAAATGTTTTGCAGCTGAAGTGCAGGCCGGCGGGCCACGCTTGCCGGGTCCAAGGCAGGGCTTCTCAGGCAGCGTGCTCCGGGCCCGGGGCTGAGCTTTGGGCGGACCCGGCTTCGATGGAGAGGTGGTCTGCTCTTCCCACGTCCCCACTGCCCACATCCTGGCCCCAGAGCTGAAGCCGGCTCCTCGTTTCCCGGCCACGCTTGTGGCTTCAATATATAGCCTGGGTCCCTGTCTATTTTTATCCGTCTCTGTTCTTTGGCCAGTGTGGGCCTCCCATCGCGGTGGCCTCTGTTGTCGCAGAGCGCTGGTTCTGGGCGCATGCGCTCCAGAGCTCCGGCTCGGTCATTGGACGCATCAGTCCAGCCACCCCGCGGCACATGGGATCTCCCCAGGCCAGGGATCGAACCGGGGCCCCCTGCACTGCAAGGCGGTGTCCTTACCCACTGGGCCACCAGGGAAGCCCCCAGAACCTACTTTTGAAGCCAGTGAATACGGCAGAGACGAGCTCGTGAGCGTCACTTGGGAGGTGGATGCTCTCGTTGGACCCATTCTGCAGATAAGAACATTGAGGCGCTGAGGCTAACGAGGCATGTGTACCCGGGGATAGGCGTGCTCAGGCGTGTCCAGCCCTTGGCTGCCCTGTGAGCGGCGGCCTGCCAGGCTTCTCTGTCCACGAGATGCTCCAGGAAGACGGCCGCAGCGGGTGGCCCTGCCCGCCTCCAGTGGCCCAAGGCTTGAACTGGTGTCTCTTGCCTTGCAGGTGGATTCTTTGCACATGGAGCTGTCTGGGAAGCCTGCCCTGGGACACCCAGGCCGGTCCAGCTCCAGAGTCCACACCCAAGCCGCCCCGCAAGCTGTGGGGAGCATGGCAGACCCCCCTTAAAGAGAAGGCACTCGCAGGAACCTTCTGGATGAGGAGGGCCGGCTGCTGCCAGCGGCGGGGACGGCTGAGCTGCCGGGGCCCCAGCGGCTCCTCGGCCGGAGCTTGTGCTGGATCGGATGCCCCAGTTAGCACCGCTTTAAATTTAGCTTTCTCTCCCTGCCAGGGGACCCGGGGATTCGGGGTGGGAACACTCCCTTCTTTCGAGGAAAAATGTTTTGCAGCTGAAGTGCAGGCCGGCGGGCCACGCTTGCCGGGTCCAAGGCAGGGCTTCTCAGGCAGCGTGCTCCGGGCCCGGGGCTGAGCTTTGGGCGGACCCGGCTTCGATGGAGAGGTGGTCTGCTCTTCCCACGTCCCCACTGCCCACATCCTGGCCCCAGAGCTGAAGCCGGCTCCTCGTTTCCCGGCCACGCTTGTGGCTTCAATATATATAGCCTGGGTCCCTGTCACTTCCTGGCCCCACACCTCCCTGGGGGACTTTCCTGGTGGCCCAGGGGTGAAGACTGTGCCCTGCAGGGGGGGGACCGCCACAGCTAGAGCCCGTGCGCCACGCGAAGGGGTCTGTGGCTGCAACGAAGACCCCACGCGGCCAAAGAGACCAAAGCCCTCCCCGACTGCCGGCTGCGCTCCTGACACCCGGCTCCCAGCCACGGCCTGGCAGGGCCGCGGTCAGCTCCGCTCCCCGCCTCCCCCGTTTCTCAGACGCTCCGGCACTGGCCAGCCCCAGGGCCTCCGCGCTGGCCCCTTCCTCTCTCTGCACGGGGTCCTCCCGGCTCTTCGCAAGGCCGGCTCCGCCCCAGCACTTCCGACCACGCCTCCCAGGGACCCTCTCCCACCCCCCAGAGGGGCTGCCCACCGTCCAAGCCCGATCACTGCCGGTTACCCCGTTTCACTCGCTCCTGTCGATTGCCAGGGGCCCTCCTTGCTCTCCTTGATCGAGCACAGGATCTGGGAGGGACCGGCTCTGGCTGGGCCATCATCTATCTCTGGAGCGTGGCATAGGGGTGGCCTTCCCAAGCGCAAAAGAACCGTCCTGCCCGAGGGTAAGCTTCCAGGAAGAGTGGGCAACCCGCCAGGTAGAGTCGCAAGGTACCGGAAGACTCAACCCCGTGGTCGTGCTCCGGGGCCCAGCCTTGGTCCACCCCATCCTGTCCAGCACCCTCATGCTCTCGCCAAGGAGTCCGCCAGCTCTCCGACAAGAGCCGTGTGTCTTTGCACTGTTTTTAATGTTTGTGTAGTTTTGGCTGCCCTGGGTCTTAGTTGGGGCATGTGGAATCTAGTTCCCCAACCAGGGACTGAACCCGGGCCCCCTGCCTTGGGAGCGCAGAGTCTTAGCCACTGGACCACCAGGGACGCGTCCAGGGCCACCCGTGTCGATACTCATCTCTGCCGCTGTGAAGCAGCGTGAAGGCCTCGGTAGGGAGAGAGGACACAAGAGACAGGCCGGGTATGGCAGCCTGCCAATGGAACGTTCCTTATGGACGCTGAAATTTCAGCTTCATGCACTGTTCACGCGTCATGCAATATGGCTTTCTCCTCAGCCATTTAAAAATGTGAAAAACATTTTTAGCTCCCAGGACGCACAGAATCAGATGGTGCACACCAGACGGTGGGTAAGCGGGCTGTAGTTTCCTGACCTGTGGTCTCCCTCTGTCTTTATTTTTTTCCAATGTAGCCACATTTTTCTAATCTATTGGCTCCTCTAAGTGGATTTTAAAATGAATGTTGGGGGCTCCCCTGGTAGTCCAGTGGGTAAGGACAAGGGGCGCCGGTTCGATCCCTGGCCTGGGAGGATCCCACGTGCTGCGGAGCGGCTAGTCCAATGTGTCCAATTACCGAGCCGGAGCCCTGGCGCACATGCGCCCAGAGCTGGTGCTCTGCGACAACAGAGGCCACTGCGATGGGAGGCCCACATGGGACAAAGAACAAAGGTAAATAAATGAAAGACCAATAGAAGTGGTCCCCCCTCCAAAATACGCAAAATGAATGTGGGGACTTACTTCCCTGATGGTCCCGTGGCTAAGACTCCAGGCTCAGGGACCAGGTTCAGTCCCCGGTTGGGGAACTAGATTCCATATGTCGCAACTAAAGATCCCAAAAGCTGCAGCTAAGACCCAGTGCAGCCAAAAAAATACACATTTAAAAGAAAAAAATCAAATGTGTTGCTATTCATGGCACACAGGAAGTTCTGAAGTGTTTTCAAACCACATTAAGCTCCTCACCTCAGCAATGGGTCCTCAAGGGTATGTGTTTTCTTCCTTTCTAAATTAATAGTAACAGTTGTAGTGCCTTTGGCTGCATGCCTAAGACTGTGCAAGCTTAAAAAGAAACTTTAAAACAAAGCCCTGCCTGCGTCTCTCCCCTGCGGTTGCCACAGCTCTTTCTCTTGGCTGTCTCTCCAACAACTGCTTCCATCTTTGCAAATAAGGGCTTACCGTGTCAGGACTTATCCGTGGGGCCTTGTCCATTGATTTCTCTGCCGCTGTGAAGCAGCGTGAAGGCCTCGGTAGGGAGAGGACACAAGAGACAGGCCGGGTATGGCAGCCTGCCAATGGAACGTTCCTTATGGACGCTGAAATTTCAGCTTCATGCACTGTTCACGCGTCATGCAATATGGCTTTCTCCTCAGCCATTTAAAAATGTGAAAAACATTTTTAGCTCCCAGGACGCACAGAATCAGATGGTGCACACCAGACGGTGGGTAAGCGGGCTGTAGTTTCCTGACCTGTGGTCTCCCTCTGTCTTTATTTTTTTCCAATGTAGCCACATTTTTCTAATCTATTGGCTCCTCTAAGTGGATTTTAAAATGAATGTTGGGGGCTCCCCTGGTAGTCCAGTGGGTAAGGACAAGGGGCGCCGGTTCGATCCCTGGCCTGGGAGGATCCCACGTGCTGCGGAGCGGCTAGTCCAATGTGTCCAATTACCGAGCCGGAGCCCTGGCGCACATGCGCCCAGAGCTGGTGCTCTGCGACAACAGAGGCCACTGCGATGGGAGGCCCACATGGGACAAAGAACAAAGGTAAATAAATGAAAGACCAATAGAAGTGGTCCCCCCTCCAAAATACGCAAAATGAATGTGGGGACTTACTTCCCTGATGGTCCCGTGGCTAAGACTCCAGGCTCAGGGACCAGGTTCAGTCCCCGGTTGGGGAACTAGATTCCATATGTCGCAACTAAAGATCCCAAAAGCTGCAGCTAAGACCCAGTGCAGCCAAAAAAATACACATTTAAAAGAAAAAAATCAAATGTGTTGCTATTCATGGCACACAGGAAGTTCTGAAGTGTTTTCAAACCACATTAAGCTCCTCACCTCAGCAATGGGTCCTCAAGGGTATGTGTTTTCTTCCTTTCTAAATTAATAGTAACAGTTGTAGTGCCTTTGGCTGCATGCCTAAGACTGTGCAAGCTTAAAAAGAAACTTTAAAACAAAGCCCTGCCTGCGTCTCTCCCCTGCGGTTGCCACAGCTCTTTCTCTTGGCTGTCTCTCCAACAACTGCTTCCATCTTTGCAAATAAGGGCTTACCCGTGTCAGGACTTATCCGTGGGGCCTTGTCCATTGATTTCCTAACCCTGCAAAAATAGATTTAGCTCTCCTGGTATAGTTCCCTCCTCAAAGTTATATCACAACTTTTGTTTCAATGAATATTCAGGGCTTCTATGAAAACTGTGTTCACCGTGCAACAATGTATGCTAAGGAACACTTCCATTTCCTAGGACTTGCTTTTTGATTTTCCGGGAGTTGGTGATTGCCTTTGTCTTGCATGTCTGTGACTCTCTCTCCCTGAGACCCTGAGGCAGACCCCACTTCCCCAAACAGCAGGAGTTCTTGGTTCCGACCCTCTCGTCTCAGCAGCCAGGATTCCTGGGATGTCGCTCCAGTTTCTTGGATCCAGGTCTCTTGTTTCTTGGTTTATGCCTTTGCTTGGGGAGATGTATGCTCCCTGGGCGTTTCCAGAGAGTATCCCTCACTCTCCTGTGTGACTGGGGTCTGACTGAGGACGCATGTTCTGGGTTGTGGAGATAGAAGTAATCCCTTGCCTCATGTCTTCCAGCTTCCAGTCTTGGGCAGGTGGACGATCTGAACTGTTCTGATTCCTCACTTTCGGTTTGTCATTTTTTTCCCCCCTAATCTTTTCTCTCTGGAAGCTTGTAGACTCTTCTCTATCTTCTCTTGTTGTTGCAGCTGCTCTGTCATGTCTGCATCTTTGCAGCCCCTGTGGACGGCAGCACGCCAGGCTTCCCTGTCCTTCACCCTCTCCCGGAGTTTGCTCAAAATCATGTCCATTGATTCAGCGATGCCATCCACTCATCTCATCCTCTGTCGCCTCCTTCTCTTCCTGTCCTCAATCTTTCCCAGCATCAGGGAAAGATCTTTCCGATGAGTCGGCTCTTCCCATCAGCTGGCCAAAGCCCCGGAGCTTCAGCTTTAGCCTCAGTCATTTCAGTGAATATTCAGAGTTGACTTCCTTTAGGGTTGACCGGTCGGATTTCCTTGCTGTCCAAGAGACTTTCAAGAGTCTCCGCTAACACCACGGTTTAAAAGCATCAGTTCTTCAGCACTCAGCCTTCTCTGTGGTCCAGCTCTCACATTCGTACATGACCACTGGGAAAACCACGGCTTTGACTACCCGGACCTTGGTTGGCAGAGTGGTGTCTCTGCTTTTCCTGTCCCCAAATATTTATTTATCTGGCTGTGCCGGGTTTTAGCTGCAGCACACAGGATCTCCACTGCTGTGTGAAGTCTAGCTCCCTGGCCAGGGATCAGGCCCGAGCGCCCAGCATTGGGAGTGCCGAGTCTCAGCCACTGATCCACCAGGGACGTCCCTCTCTTCTCTTTCTTCTCCACATCCTCCCGTCTGGCCGCATGGCTCTTCTGTGGGTCTGTTTGCACGTGTGCTGCTGATTTGGTGGCTCTGTCATGTTTCCACTCCTGGCCAGCTTTCCTGGCTGGTGTCGCCGGGGATTTCTTCCACGGTTGGTTTCTCTGATCTCTCTCTGCAGAACTCTTTGTCACATACTGGGTTTCCTGAATTCATCTAATTTTCTTGTCTACATTTATTTTCCCTTCTCATTCTGTTTTTTCTTCTTCTTCCAACCGTTCTGTTGCCATTTGAATTTCGATCATCAGATTTTTCATTTCCAAGATTTTTTTTTTTTCTGGTTGTTTAAACTTGCTTCCTGGCTAGTGAACTTTCTAAGGGAAGTATATATACATAAGGTTGCTATTTCTCCTTCTTCTTAGATGTGCTTTCTTTTGTTCTCATTCTCTCTTTTCTCCAAGTTACGTTCCCCAACCCGCCTCTATTTGGGTTTTGCCTTCCTTGCTGGCTAGCATCCCTGAGCAGAGGGCTACAGAGCCGGGCAGGAAGCTCCTCCCCGCGGGCGTGGCCTCCCTCTGGGGTGATCGTGGCGGGGACGGCTGCAGTTGGGGGTAAGTCCACGTACTTCAGCAGCAGCTGTAGGTTTTTTTTCCAGCACATGGACGTTCCATGTCCGACTTCCATTCTATTTTATTTTATATTCTTTTTCCGAGTTCCAGTTTAATCACCAGTTTTCACTCTCACACCTGCGCTGCACTGTGCCCGTATCCCTGGGACTGAAGCTTTCTGAGCAGCAAACCTTAAAAAAAAATGCATTTTATGTCTGCGTCTCCATGGCGGCCCTGAAAATAGGTTCATCAGTACCGCCTTTGTAGATCCCATATATATGCGTTACTACATGATGTTTTTCTCTTTCTGCTTTACCTCGCTCTGTGTAACAAGCAGGCTCAAGAGGGAGGGGACGGACATATATGCACACCCATGGCAGTTGTGCTGATATATGGCAGAAATGAAACCACTGTTGTAAAGCAATTATCCTTCGATTAAAAATAAATTTTAGGGCTTCCCTTGTGGCTCAGTGGATAAGAACCTGTCTGCCAATGCAGGAGACACAGGTTCGATCCCTGAACCAGGAAGATCCCATATACTGCAGAGCAACTAAACCCACACATCAACAAAGACCCAGCACAGCCAAAAATAAATAAAAGTTTTTTTAAAAAATAAATAAATAAATAAATTTTAGGGCTTCCCGGGTGGTCCAGTGGGTAAGGACACCGCCTTGCAGTGCAAGGGGCGCCGGTTCGATCCCTGGCCTGGGAAGACCCCACGTGCTGCGGAGCGGCTGGACCGATGTGTCCAATCACCGAGCCGGAGCTCTGGGGCGCATGCGCCCAGAGCTGGTGCTCTGCAACAACAGAGGCCACTGCAATGGGAGGCCCGCACGGGCCAAAAAACAAAGATGGATGAAAATGGACAAGTGAAAGACCAACAGAAGTGGCCCGCCTGCTCCCCTCCCTCCCCACCCCACCCCTCAAATAAATAAATAAATAAATCCAAAAAAATAAAAAAATAAATTAAAAAAAAGTGTGTCTTAGGGCTTCCCTGGTGGCACAGTGGGCAGGCATCCTCCTGCCCGTCGGGGACGCAGGCTCAGTGCCTGGTCTGGGAAGCGTCCACGTGCCGCGGAGCAGCTCGGCGTGGGGCAGGCTGACTGCCGAGCCTGCTCTAGGGCCCGCGAGCCACAGCGATGGCGAGCATGAGCCCGGAGCCCGCGCGCTGCCGCCGGGGAAGGCCCAGCCCTGCGGGGAAGAGCAGCTCCTGCCGCCAGAGACGGCCCGCGAGCAGCGGGGAAGACCCAGGGCGGCCAACTGCAAACACACAAAGCTATTTTAAAAATGCATTTTGCGAATGCATTTTTAAAATAGCTCTCCCCACGGCCCGGCAAGTGTGGTGCTTTGAGCTTTAGTCCAGTTCCGTGAGCAGCTCAGGGAGGTGGAGCGAGCCCCTGACACCCCGCGGACCGGGCGAAAGGGCCGCGGAGGCCCGCTTCCTGAGTGAAGTGGTGATCCTGCCCCATCGCTGGGGTCTCTCGAGGACGGCGATGTCTGCCGCTCGCTGTGGTGGTTCAGTCACTCCGGGTCCAGTTCCTCGTGACCCTGTGGACGGCAGCGCGCCAGGCTCCGTCCTTCGCCATCGCCCAGAGTTTGCTTGAATGCACGTCCATTGAGTCCGTGATGCCCTCCAACCCTCTCACCCCCTGCCGCCCCCTCTCCTCCTGCCCTCAACCTTTCCCAGAATCGGGGGCTTGTCCAGTGCGTCATTTCTGCCCATCAGGCGGCCAGAGGACTAGAGCTTCAGCTTCAGCATCAGTCCTTCCAATGAACATGCAGGGTTGATTTCCTTTAGGATTAACTGTTACACATTCATTAAAAACTACATCTCGGGCTTCCCTAGTGGTCCAGTGGTCAGGAATCTGCCCGCCACTGCAGGGGACATCCCGAGGCCACGAAGCCTGCCATCGAAAGCCATGAGCCGCAACTACTGGGCCTGCGTGGCCGCCCAGAGCCCGTGCTCCGCCACGAGGCGCCACGGCAACGAGGGCCCCGCCACGAGGGCCCAGCCCAGCCCCAAATAAAATAAACAATGTCTAAAAAACCCCATGTCTTCAGTGGAGAAGGATCATGACATCCCTTGTGTGTGGAATCCAGAAAGAAATGATGCAAATGGACTTACAAAACGGAAGGAGACTCACTGACTTCGACAGCACGCTTGGGCTTGTCATGGGAAGAACAGGTCAGGAGGTTGGGATGGACGTGCGCACGCTGCTGCGTTTGCAGTGGACGCCCAGCAGGGCCCTCCTGTGTGACACGGGGCGCTCCACTCCGTGTCACGTGGCAGCTGGACGGGAGGCAGGTTTGGGGCAGGATGGACCCGTGTGCGCGGCCAAGGCCCTTCACTGTGGAAGCATCGCACTGCTAACTGGCCGTGCCCCAGGACACGATAAAAAGTTCAAAAGGAAAAAACAACGACCTCTCTTCATAGCAGACACAAAGCGGGAATGACCAGAGGTCTGTCCACTGGTGAAGGGGGAATGTGTGGCCCACGCACACACTGGACATCACCCTCCACGAGAGAGCCACCCACCGACGCACGGCCTTGTGGAGGGGCCCTGAGGACGCGGTGCTCAGGGAGAGAAGCAGACACAGGAGGACACACGGGGTGTGACTTGTGGATGGGAAACGTCCAGAACAGGCCACAAACAGCCACTCCTCACCCCGTCCCCAGCCAGCAGCCCCCCATCTACTTCCTCTCTCTGTGGGTCTGACTCCTCAGGACCTCCTCTGAGTGGGATCACACCCTGTGTGCCCTTCTGTGTCTGCCTCTCTCCCTGAGCATCCCGTCCTCAGGGTCCATCAGAGTGTGGCCGGTGTCAGGACCTCCTTCCTTTATAAGGCCGTGTAACATTCCACGGTGTGGACGGGCCAAATTTGTTTATTCATCATCTGTGCCGGGCACCCGGCTTTTGCTTTTCCCCACCCTTTGGCTGCTGTAAACGTGGGTGTTCCGTGAACTAACTGTTTCCAGTATCTTTATTTTTCAGAACTTGGGCACATATGACCAGGGCGATACTCCCTGTCCTGGGCCGCCTTCTCTGTCCTGAGTCCTCTGGCCTAGCCACTCCACGGAGCCTCGATCCGCTCACCTGAAGCATGTTCTCAGGAGCCCAGCTCACGGGCGACCAGGGAGAGGATGTAGCCCCCATCTCCCCAGACAAGCCCTGCCCAGCGGAGCCTGGAGACGCCCCTAGGCCACCGGGCCTGACTTACTTGGACCTGGGGCTGCAGCGTGTTTCTGTGGCTCTTGGCCCGCGTTACGGGGGCCTCTGCAGGTGGGCGCAGGCAGGTCTGCCCTCTGTCTCTCCTGGCTGCCTGCCTGCGGGGCCTGGCTCGGTCCTGCCCACGCAGCCCGCCCGCGTCATCCCTCCCACATGCGCCGCCGTCTCCTAGCAACCGGGCTGGCCGCCGCAGCCCGCAGTCCCCGGCCCTCGCTGCTGTCTCGGCGGCTTCTCCCCTCTCGGCCCTCCTAGTGGCCCCAATCCTCACACGCCTGGACCCGTGTCTCCCCGCCAGCCACCTCCCTGCTCCGGGGTCCTCTGCCCCGCGGAGAGACGAGAAGCCACTGCGCCTCAGGCCTGCAGCCGCACCACCGCCGGGCGTCCCACCCATCTGGACCGAGGGCACTGCTGACCGGCTGCCCGATCCTGTGGCCGCGCTGCCTAAACTCGGTGTTGCAGAGCTGCTGGGGGTTGGGCAGATGGAATTCTCTGTCGGCTGGGCTGGTTTTAGACCACCTGCTGGAGAGGGCCACCCCTGTCCTTCCCAGGAGGCAGGGCTGGGACGGCGGGCGCAGGCTGTGGGATTCCGGGCACTGCCGCGGCCAGGACGAGAGGGAGGCTCGCGGCGGGGGGACAGGGCTGCAGCCGTGACTGGGCCCCGAGCGCCAACCATCCTCCCTTCCCCCCAGCCTCACCGCCTCAGCCGAGGGCCCCCACCCGGATCGGCACGGCCGTCCCCTCGCATGAGGCTGCAACAGGTGGCCAGGTCTCGTCTCCTGGGAGGCGACGTCCTCCGACATGGAGGCCCCTCTTTGAGGGCCAAGGTGTGGCTTCGCGCGTTAACGTGTTTAACTCGGCCTGTTCTAGACCTGGCAGGCCGCGGGGCGGCAGACACGTGTCCCGTCTGTGCCCAGCGCACAGTCCCGGGCGTGGCGGAGGTGGGGGTGGGGAGGCAGGGCACAGGTTACTCTCGTCAGAGCCGTGTGGCCTCAAGGCGTGGACAGGGTAGGGACGGGCCGAGGACAGGCGGGGGTGGGGGGTCAGGGGCTTTCCTGCTGGCTCAGATCTTAAAGGATCTCCCTGCAGCGCAGGAGAGGGGGCTTGATCCCTGGGCTGGGGCGGTCTCCCGGAGGAGGGCTTGGCCGCCCACTCCAGGATCCTTGCCTGGAGAACCCCGCGGACAGAGGAGCCTGGCGGGCTGACACTTCACTGAGGGGTCAAGGAGGCCTCCTCGCAGAGACCCAGAGGAGAAGAGAAGAGGAGAGGAGCCAGGACACGCGGGCGGGGGGAGGGGCTCACGCAGCAGTGGGAACAGCCGTGCGAGGCCCAGGGACCGAGACGTAGGCTGGTTCACCGAGGACCAGCAGAGATGGCTGCTCTGGAGAGGAGGCCGAGGTGGAAGGAGGCCCGGGTTGTCCGTATTGGGGGTTTCCGTGCTGAGAGCCATCCTGAGTCGCACACGGAGCCCCAGCTGCTGGAGGCCGGCCGCCGCGAGCGGCCAGCAGCAGAGAGGCCAGCAGGACCTCCTGCCGGCTTGGCCCAGAGAAACCGGGAGGACCCCTGGAGGTGGGGGCGAGCTCCGGCAGCCTGGGGACAGCAGAGCTGTGGACGGAGAGGCAGAGGGAGAGGGGGGCGCACAAGGCTGCCCTGCGTGGGTGGACGGCGTCCCGGCGGCTGGTCTGCCGTGGCCGCCGGGACCCTTGGGCGCGGCTGTCTCCCTGGCGCGGCGAGGGTGCCGCGCCCTCGGGATGGGCCCGGAGCGGAGGAGAGCGGCCTTCCCTCGGGGGCCGGCAGGTCACGCGCGGCTGCAGTGCGGCTCAGCTCTGCTCGTGGCGGAGGCAGCGCCCCCTCAGCCCAGCCCTGAGCGGCGCTGGCCGGCTCCCTGCCCAGGTCTGTGCTGCAGACGCGGGCCACTTCCGCCAGCGTCCACGGCCACCTCACCTGCCTCGTCCCCTCTGCCCTGCCCATGGCTGCCTGGGGATGCCCAGGCTTGAAGCTGTCAGGCGCTCATTTGGGACCAGCTCTCCCTACCTGGACCCCGCGCCCACCGCCGCCCCTAGGACTGGCAAGGAGGATTTGGGGAAGCAGCGGGGGAATTCCTGGAAGGGGCCTGCGGGCGGGGGTCACCCCTCCCAGCTCAGCGTGGCTGCCCCTTCTTCCACGAAGCCTTCCAAGTCCCACGCTCCTCCTGACGGCCCACCGAGTACTTTGCTGGATCGGGCCAGGCTGGCTTCCTGCAGGGGCTGAGGGGACGCGGGAGATGCGGGGGGGGCCGGAGCCCTGGGCCGGGTGGCTGCAGAGCCCGGCCTCTGCGTCCGGGGCCTTGGTGAGGGGGCGACCGCGAGACGCGCGTGGGGACCTCCTCCCCCCGCACTCCCGGCCTCAGAGCCTCCGGGAACGGGCCTCCCGCAGAAGGAGCCCAGGGAAGGACTGCACGGCCCACACCAAGACACAGGCCCGCCTCCTTTATTCCCACCCCAAGCGTCCAGATGGTTCTACAAAGACCCTCGCTGTGTGGCCACACGCAGGCTGTCCCTCAGACGCACACGTGAGCCTGAAACAATCGAGGGCCCCGGAGAGACGCCGTCAGCACCCCGGGCAGCCAGGCCAGAGGAGTCGTGGTGAAGAGGGAGGTGTGGAAGGTCGGGGTGGGGGCTGGGGGTGCCGGACCCCGCGCCCACCCCAGGAAGAGCCCCAGACCCTGCTTCCGATGGGGGACCCAGACCCACGACGGCTCCACCTACGTGAGGAGGAGGGAGAGACGAAGGCCAGCCAGCCCCGGGGGAGGCACGGAGCAGCCGGCCCAGTGCAGGAGGCATGGGTGTGGGCACCAGGGCCACAGACGCCCCGGGGTCGGGGCTGGGCCCGCGCACCCCGCATCCTCCCCACCCTGGGCTCTGCGGGCCCCCTCAGGGCCGGCCAGGCCTCCAGGCTGGGGAGCTGCAGGGCGGAGGGCACAGGCGGTCTGGAGCCAGTGAGGCTCAGGACGGAGGACCCCGGCCTCACCCCAGACCCTCCCGAGCCGCCTTCGGGGGGCCAGGCTTCCTGACGCGGGGCCCTCGACGGGCTGGCCCTCGTGATGTCGCGACAGGAGGACCCACGCGAAGCCATCGAAGACCCCCGCCCTTCGCTGGCCACGGGGGGACTCGAGCTAGCAGGAGGTGCCGGGGTTGAAGGCGCTGCTGCGGCTCCCTGCTGGGGTGAAGGCAGGCCTTGGGGTGCTGCCCTCCCCTCGCCGCTCCAATCGCCAGACGAGGAGATTTCACTAACGACGTGAGCACAGGCGTCTTTAAGGAAATCTACGGGACGTCGCGGCAAGGGAAAACGTGGCCGTCTGGCGTGGGGGGTGAGGCAACCGCTGAGCCGTGGCGGGGTGTCAGGTCCCGTTGGGGAGGCAGGGCCGCTTCTGCCGGCTGGCCTCGGCCTCCCCCACCTCCCGCAGCCTCTTCCGGAAGCGGGCACCCAGCCTGATCCTGGGGGGCGGCAGCGGGTCGATGCCCAGGATCTTGTGGATCTGCCTGAACGCCAACATGCGCAGGGCGTGCTGGGGGCAGACCGGCGGTCAGGAGCCTGCGGGCCGGCCTGGCCCAGCCCCACGCAGACCCGGGCTCGCGGACAAGCCTGCCCAGCAGCGGCCGGGCTCGAGGCACCCCGGGAGTGGGGGACAGCACCGGGAGCTGCTGGTGCCCGCGGGTGCTGAGGACGCTGCTGGGAGGCCCCCAGGGACCTCAGCTCTTCCCGCCTCGCTCCAGGGACCCCGACCCTGCCTCTCTTCGCTGGGCCCTGATCAAGGGCACTCTGTTCCCAGTCAAGGCCATTCAGGGAGGTCAGGCCCTGTGTGAAGTCTGCTGGGAGACTGTCTCATCAATAAAACTTTGCAAACGAACGGGAAGCCAGAGATGGGCAGTGACGGGAGCGCGACGCTGAGGCCCTGCGGGAGGCCTGCTGGACACGGTCCTGCCGCCCACAGGCCACCTGCCTCTGCCGGAAGCGGGGGTGGGGGGGAAAGGGGCGGGCGGGGCCCGGATCGCATGCTGGGAGGCTCATTGCGGAGGGGACCCCAGCCGCCAGCCGCCGGGTCACGCGGCCCGAGGCGGGCGGGCCTCCTACCTGGGCGTTGGCCGTGAGGTCCTCCCGCTCCTGGCGGGTCATGGAGCCCAGGGCGTCCATCCGGCCTCTCTCACAGGGATCCTGGAGCCCGGGCCCGTCTGCGCGTGGTGCGGGGCCGAGGAGGAGACGCACGCGTGGGAGGATGCCGCCGCGGCCCCGCAACGCTGGGGTCCAGACCCCCGAACCCCCGCTCCGGCCCCACACGCACTCAGCAGAGACCCTCGCAGCCTGGGCGTGTGTGCGTGTGCCCGTGTGTGCACGCGAGGCGAGCGTGCCGTTGCACAGAAGGCTCTCGCCACCAGCCCGGGCACCACGCTCTTCCGCCACGTAACACGCGGGCGTCCCGAGTCACCAAAACGACTGGCCAGCACCGGGGGCCGGGGTGAGCCTCGCCGGGCGGCCCGCTGCGGACCTGCTACCGTCTCCTTTGTCCCTGGCTCCCGGAAGTGGGGGGGGGTGCCGGCGGAGGGTGGGCGGGGTCTCCCGGGTGGGCGGGGCCTCCCGCGTGCACCTGTCGCGCCCGCCCACCCGCGGTTCCCCTGTGCGCACGTCTGGTCCGCCGTCCACCATGCTGGCCGGGGGCCGCGAGCGGTCCTAGGAGGCCCCTCTGTCCTTCCCCCCCGCCACCACGGCCCTTGGTGTCCGCACGGGCTCCAGGGTCTGAGCAGACGGCCCACGGACTGACCTGTCAGGAGGGTCCCCGAGGCCACGCACTCCAGGACCCGTCGCACGGCGTCCCCGGGGCTCAGGGGCCCCTTGGTGCTGCTCAGCGCCTTCTCCACCAGCAGCTCCATGGCCTGGCCCGGCGGGGACACAGGAGGAGACCCGGGCCTTTGAGGGGGTGGCGGCCGTGCGGGCGGCCGGTCTGCTGGGAGACTGTCTCATCAATAAAACTTTGCAAACGAACGGGAAGCCACAGCTGGGCAGTGACGGGAGCGCGACGCTGAGGCCCTGCGGGAGGCCTGCTGGACACGGTCCTGCCGCCCACAGGCCACCTGCCTCTGCCGGAAGCGGGGGTGGGGGGGAAAGGGGCGGGCGGGGCCCGGATCGCATGCTGGGAGGCTCATTGCGGAGGGGACCCCAGCCGCCAGCCGCCGGGTCACGCGGCCCGAGGCGGGCGGGCCTCCTACCTGGGCGTTGGCCGTGAGGTCCTCCCGCTCCTGGCGGGTCATGGAGCCCAGGGCGTCCATCCGGCCTCTCTCACAGGGATCCTGGAGCCCGGGCCCGTCTGCGCGTGGTGCGGGGCCGAGGAGGAGACGCGCGTGGGAGGATGCCGCGCGGCCCCGCAACGCTGGGGTCCAGACCCCCGAACCCCCGCTCCGGCCCCACACGCACTCAGCAGAGACCCTCGCAGCCTGGGCGTGTGTGCGTGTGCCCGTGTGTGCACGCGAGGCGAGCGTGCCGTTGCACAGAAGGCTCTCGCCACCAGCCCGGGCACCACGCTCTTCCGCCACGTAACACGCGGGCGTCCCGAGTCACCAAAACGACTGGCCAGCACCGGGGGCCGGGGTGAGCCTCGCCGGGCGGCCCGCTGCGGACCTGCTACCGTCTCCTTTGTCCCTGGCTCCCGGAAGTGGGGGGGGGTGCCGGCGGAGGGTGGGCGGGGTCTCCCGGGTGGGCGGGGCCTCCCGCGTGCACCTGTCGCGCCCGCCCACCCGCGGTTCCCCTGTGCGCACGTCTGGTCCGCCGTCCACCATGCTGGCCGGGGGCCGCGAGCGGTCCTAGGAGGCCCCTCTGTCCTTCCCCCCCGCCACCACGGCCCTTGGTGTCCGCACGGGCTCCAGGGTCTGAGCAGACGGCCCACGGACTGACCTGTCAGGAGGGTCCCCGAGGCCACGCACTCCAGGACCCGTCGCACGGCGTCCCCGGGGCTCAGGGGCCCCTTGGTGCTGCTCAGCGCCTTCTCCACCAGCAGCTCCATGGCCTGGCCCGGCGGGGACACAGGAGGAGACCCGGGCCTTTGAGGGGGTGGCGGCCGTGCGGGCGGCCGGTCTCCAGGGCGCGTGGGACCGGAGGCCCCAGAGCGCCGCCTCCCGCCCGCCCGGAGGATCACTGATCTCCCTGCCCTGGCGTGGCTGTGGGCCTGGAGTGGCGGCCGCCACGTTTCGTCCCCCTCCTGTCTCAGTTTCCTCGTCAGCAACATCCCGTCGATGCCAACCAGGAAATCCGCAGTCCATGACCTACGGGCCCTGAGGGTGGCGGGAGGCTGGGGCCTCGCTCAGGGCATCCCCTCCCCCGGGAGCCGCATGCCTGGAGGCCTGGGGCGGGGCCAGGGCGGAGCCGACGTGGGGGTGCCTCTCCACTCACAGGGGAGTGGGCTCCCAGGACTGCGGTCCCTACCCCCAGGTCTGAGTGAAGCCCTCCTCCCCCAGCACCCGGCAGCCGCCGCGCCATCCCCCGGGCGTGATGCTGAGGGTGGACGGCTCCTCAGACTGCGGGCAGGAAGCCGAGGTCCCGGGAGCACCAGCGCTCCCCGGCCTGGAGGCAGCCCTGTTGAGTGGGGCCCAGGGCAGCCCCGCGGGCAAGGGGGCGACCCGGAGCCCGCCTGGAGGCGTGGGGGCCGTGACCTGGCAGTAGAAAGCTGCACAGAAGGGGCAGGCCTCCCTCCAAGCTCAGGGCCATCTTCACAGGGGTGAGGTCAAAGGTGGAAGGCTTAAAGGCTTGCGCATTGCCTTGGTCGCAGCGGACGGGAGGGGGTCAGGGGGTGAGGGACGGGACGGGGGACCCTCAGAGACGAGACCCCAAAGGCGGGGGGGGGCAGAGAGGGCGGGGCGTCACAAGGCAGCCTAGGGGACCTGCGGCAGCCTGGGGCCGTGCACCCCCTCTCCTCTTCTCCGAGAAGGGCCCCGGGGCCAGCTGCCCGGGTGTCAGGGCCACAAGCTCTCCCCTTCAGAGCAGCTATGTCCGCGTGCTGCCCGGCTCTGCCCGCGAGGTCGTGGGTTTAAGATCAGGCTGCTGAGAGAGGCCGTGCTCTGTAGCAGGCTCACCCCGGGGCTCAGACGGACACCAGCCCTCTCGCAGAAAGCCAGGTGCCGGGCCAGGAGACAAGGCTCGGCCCAGCTGGGTGGTGGCCTGGCAGGGCTGGGGGCTTCCCAAACCGGGGCTGGCCCCGGGGTGCGGTCTTACCCAGTCTGGCAGGGCCCCCCAGGTGGGCACGCGCTGGCAGAGGTCCCGGAAGACCCTGATGACGATCACGCAGGGCTGCAGGCCGCTGGCTCTCGCCTGCGGGGGAGGAAGCCCACGGTAGCCCCAGGGCGCTCTGCCCACGTGCACGGGTGGGGGTGGGGGCACAAGGGGCCGAGGGAGTGAGGGCTGAGCCAGGCAATGCGCCCAGCGGGGGTCCCGTCCGGGCAGTGGAGGCAGCGAGGCACCCCGTGGGCACAGGCCGGCCTCGTGGGTGGCAACCAGAAGTGGAGACCACCCCAAACGGCCCGGTCTGGACCTCGTGCCAGCCATCGGGGCCAGCGTGGTGGTCCTCCCTTTCAAGCTCCCAACCCGATCGGCCGTGGAGGGACCCCAGTTGGGTGAGCTTGGGGTGAGGACACGGAGCCGCCCGCCCGCGTCTGCCCCAGGCCTGTCCCGGGAGCCCGTCCACCCCCACCTGGAACCACTTGGCACGGCGGAGGGCAGCCAGCGCCTGGAGGCACCGGTCCGGGCTGAGGACATCGCCAGGGTCCGGCGGAGGCGCCTCTGCTCCTGAAAGAGAAGGGCTGGTGGGCCAGGCGCCCCTCCGCGCTCCCGCCTCCCTGCCCGCCCCAGGTCCCCGGCCTCGCGGCGGCCTTCTCAGCTCGCGGCCACGCCACCGGACGCGGCCAGGGCAGACTCCCCTCGGGACCTCCCACCCGCGCCGTGCGGGTCGCCCGTCAGCCCCGACTCCCTTGGTCAGAAAGTCGCGGTTCAGGCGGAAAGCTGGGAATGAAGCTGGGTTTCTGGAGACTTTCTCACGTGTGACTAGAAGGGGGACGGCGGGTCGGGGTCCAGCAACGCCTGCACCGATGGCCAGGGTCCCTTACTGGGGAAACGCTGCCCCTTTTTTCCCTTCCTTTCTCTGCTTGCTTCTCCCCCCATCCTGCGAGGTCCTGGTGTTCAGGTGACAAGAGGGGGCACCCCTCCTCCGCCCCGACCCCCCTCCAGCCCGGGCCGGCTCCTGGGGGCTGACAGGCAGCGCAGACGCAGCCGGACGCGCCACCCGCAGCAGCCAGCAGGCGCGGAGCCCGGTGAGGAGCCGCTGGGGCCGGGCGCCGTGGAGGGCTTCTGGTTCTCTGGCCTCAAGCCCGCCCCTCCCGACACCCCAGTCCCGCCTGCGGGGAGGAGGCCCACGGTAGCCCCGGGGCGCTCTGCCCACGTGCACGGGTGGGGTGGGGCACAAGGGGCCGAGGAGTGAGGGCTGAGCCAGGCAATGCGCCCAGCGGGGGTCCCGTCCGGGCAGTGGAGGCAGCGAGGCACCCCGTGGGCACAGGCCGGCCTCGTGGGTGGCAACCAGAAGTGGAGACCACCCCAAACGGCCCGGTCTGGACCTCGTGCCAGCCATCGGGGCCAGCGTGGTGGTCCTCCCTTTCAAGCTCCCAACCCGATCGGCCGTGGAGGGACCCCAGTTGGGTGAGCTTGGGGTGAGGACACGGAGCCGCCCGCCCGCGTCTGCCCCAGGCCTGTCCCGGGAGCCCGTCCACCCCCACCTGGAACCACTTGGCACGGCGGAGGGCAGCCAGCGCCTGGAGGCACCGGTCCGGGCTGAGGACATCGCCAGGGTCCGGCGGAGGCGCCTCTGCTCCTGAAAGAGAAGGGCTGGTGGGCCAGGCGCCCCTCCGCGCTCCCGCCTCCCTGCCCGCCCCAGGTCCCCGGCCTCGCGGCGGCCTTCTCAGCTCGCGGCCACGCCACCGGACGCGGCCAGGGCAGACTCCCCTCGGGACCTCCCACCCGCGCCGTGCGGGTCGCCCGTCAGCCCCGACTCCCTTGGTCAGAAAGTCGCGGTTCAGGCGGAAAGCTGGGAATGAAGCTGGGTTTCTGGAGACTTTCTCACGTGTGACTAGAAGGGGGACGGCGGGTCGGGGTCCAGCAACGCCTGCACCGATGGCCAGGGTCCCTTACTGGGGAAACGCTGCCCCTTTTTTCCCTTCCTTTCTCTGCTTGCTTCTCCCCCCATCCTGCGAGGTCCTGGTGTTCAGGTGACAAGAGGGGGCACCCCTCCTCCGCCCCGACCCCCCTCCAGCCCGGGCCGGCTCCTGGGGGCTGACAGGCAGCGCAGACGCAGCCGGACGCGCCACCCGCAGCAGCCAGCAGGCGCGGAGCCCGGTGAGGAGCCGCTCGGGGCCCGGGGCGCCGTGGAGGGGCTTCTGGTTCTCTGGCCCCTCCAAGCCCGCCCCTCCCCGACACCCCAGTCCCCGCCTGCTGGCAGGGAGTGGGCCAGGGCAAGCCGCGGCTCGGCTGCGGGGCGGCTCGTTTCTTCCCACTGCACCCACTTTTGGAGGGGAGGCGACACTCGAGGGCGCCCCCAAGGCCTGGCGCGGCCCCTCCCGCTCCTCCAGGCGGTGCCCGTGCGTCTCAGGCCCCGGGCCCCTGCCCGGCCGGGGGACGCGGCACAGCGGTCTCCTCGGAGCCGGGAGCAGGTGCCAGAAGGCCCAGAGGCTGGGGGAGGGCTCGGAGCACGCCTGCCCCCGTGGGTCCTGAGCCGCCTGGCCCTCGTCCGCGCTCTCCCCTGCCTCGGCTGCCCGAGGCCAGGCCCTCGTCTGACCAGGGCACCCAGGCTCGACCCCCAGGCCCCCTCCCGCGCCGGCAGAGAGGAGGAGGCCACTGCCCGAGGCTGCCGGGGTCGGGGGCCGGGTCAGCAGGCGGGGCCCCACCTGGGTCCGCGGAGGGGTCCTCCCGCATCAGGGGCGAGGTGAGGGAGACGGCGACCTGGACCCGGGGCTCCTCGCGGGAGGAGATGACGATGCCGGCATCGGCGCCCGAGACCTCGTACTCGTCGTCTGTCACCAGCTGTGAGGGCACAGGCAGCGCGGGCCTCGGCACCCTCTCCAGGGACGGGTGCAGCCCCGCCGTCCGGAAGCCACGCGCAGGCCGACGGAATCGCCTGGCTCTCTGGAGCCCCCACGGCTCAGCCGCCCCGGAGCGGCGTCCCAACCAGAAACGGGCGAGGGACCGTCCGCAGAGAGACGGGCCAAAGGGGCCCTTTTCACACAGTGACAAAAGAGGAAGATGCCCACGGTGAAGGGAATCTCTCTGCACTAGAGTGACGCGCCCCGGTCGCCGGGAGGAAGGACAAAGCCCGGGGCGGCTGGGGAGCCGCGGGGCTGGCGTGCGCGTGCCGGGTCGCCCCATTCGTGTGCGGCTCTGTGCAGCCCCGTGGACTGCAGCCCCAGGCTCCCTGTCCACGGCTCTCCAGGCAGGAATCCTGGACGGGGCGGCCTGGCCCTCCTCCAGGGGATTGTCCCGATCCAGGGACCGAACCCGGGTCTCCTGCGTGGCAGGCAGACCCCTCACCGTCTGGGCCGCCCGGGAAGCTCCTGGCCAGCAAGCCCACGCATCTCTGCACTCCACCCTCACCAGGAGCGTCGGGGCTCCGCCAGCCCTCCGGCGGCCTCCGCCCTCTTCCCGGGGCTGAGGGCTTAGCCCCCGGGCAGCCAGGGTCTGGAGGACAGGGCATGCACCTGAGCCCTCTCTCCACCCCTCCGTACTCAGCAAAACACAGCCACGTCGTGGGCGCACTCCGGACAGACGAGCCAGTTCGGGTGAAGCTGGTCCCTCCCCGCTCAGAACCCTCCCTTCTCCCCACCTCCTGGCCAGGCAGCCGTTCCTCCAGGCCCGGCTGGATCCAGGCTCTCATCCACCCGCGCCGGCCTCTCCCTGGGCCTCGGGCCTCCCGGTCTCTGCAGGCGCAGGTCCCTCTTCGTGGACTCCTGCCCGCCCCCACCTGCCACGGCCTCCCCTCAGCCCTCAGCGCACCTGCTCCACCTTCAGTCGGGGCAGCCCCCACCCCACGAGGGTCCGGTCTGCCGTGGACCCTGCTCTCCCCGGCTGCTGCCCGCCGGGCACCAGGCTTGAGTTTCTCCACAGAAGAGACGTCGGAAGCGAGCCTGCTCTGTGTCTCCTGTGTCCATGGACTGGCCGGGAGCCCCCGAGGCGGGCCCGGGTCTGCTCACACGGGAGCAGGAGCGACGAGGCGTGAGCCCCCTCGGAAGGGCGGCAGACAGTTCCAGAAGAAGGAGCCGCCCTGGGATGTGAGCGTTTTAACCGACGGTGATCCGCTTAGACCGTGACCACCTCTCGCTCTCCTCCCCCGGTGGACAAGCTCAAAAAACAGGGCCCCCCTTTCACACAGTGACAAAGAGGAAGATGCCCACGGTGAAGGGAATCTCTGCACTAGAGTGCGCGCCGTCGCGGGAGGAAGGACAAAGCCCGGGGCGGCTGGGGATCCGCGGGGCTGGCGTGCGCGTGCCGGGTCGCCCCATTCGTGTGCGGCTCTGTGCAGCCCCGTGGACTGCAGCCCCAGGCTCCCTGTCCACGGCTCTCCAGGCAGGAATCCTGGACGGGGCGGCCTGGCCCTCCTCCAGGGGATTGTCCCGATCCAGGGACCGAACCCGGGTCTCCTGCGTGGCAGGCAGACCCCTCACCGTCTGGGCCGCCCGGGAAGCTCCTGGCCAGCAAGCCCACGCATCTCTGCACTCCACCCTCACCAGGAGCGTCGGGGCTCCGCCAGCCCTCCGGCGGCCTCCGCCCTCTTCCCGGGGCTGAGGGCTTAGCCCCCGGGCAGCCAGGGTCTGGAGGACAGGGCATGCACCTGAGCCCTCTCTCCACCCCTCCGTACTCAGCAAAACACAGCCACGTCGTGGGCGCACTCCGGACAGACGAGCCAGTTCGGGTGAAGCTGGTCCCTCCCCGCTCAGAACCCTCCCTTCTCCCCACCTCCTGGCCAGGCAGCCGTTCCTCCAGGCCCGGCTGGATCCAGGCTCTCATCCACCCGCGCCGGCCTCCCCCTGGGCCTCGGGCCTCCCGGTCTCTGCAGGCGCAGGTCCCTCTTCGTGGACTCCTGCCCGCCCCCACCTGCCACGGCCTCCCCTCAGCCCTCAGCGCACCTGCTCCACCTTCAGTCGGGGCAGCCCCCACCCCACGAGGGTCCGGTCTGCCGTGGACCCTGCTCTCCCCGGCTGCTGCCCGCCGGGCACCAGGCTTGAGTTTCTCCACAGAAGAGACGTCGGAAGCGAGCCTGCTCTGTGTCTCCTGTGTCCATGGACTGGCCGGGAGCCCCCGAGGCGGGCCCGGGTCTGCTCACACGGGAGCAGGAGCGACGAGGCGTGAGCCCCCTCGGAAGGGCGGCAGACAGTTCCAGAAGAAGGAGCCGCCCTGGGATGTGAGCGTTTTAACCGACGGTGATCCGCTTAGACCGTGACCACCTCTCGCTCTCCTCCCAGGCAGCGCCGCGGGTGGACAAGCTCTGTGGCCACAGCGGGGGCTGCACCGAGGAGGACGTCCAGCCGCCCCTGTCCCGCGCCTGCCCAAGGCTCTCCCTGCCGATCGCCCTCGCCGGGAGCCCGGCTCTGCTGCGGTGTGACAGACGCGACCGCCCTTGGTGGCCCTGTTTCTGAGCCCCACTGTGAAGCCCCCGGTACAGGAGCCCTCAAGTTCCACCCGCGGATCCCTGCGCCTGTTTCCGAGAGCCGACCGGATGGTGCCCTGCGGCCGGGCGGCTCACCGGGAGCTGGAGGGGCAGCTGCTCGGCGACTCGGCGCAGCAGGGTGCGGGTGGGCTTCTGGGAGCAGAGCAGGGTCAGCTGCACCGCCCGGTCTCCCCGCAGGAGCAGGCCCTTCGCCAGGAGGCCGACCCGCATCACGCCTTTCAGGATCCGCGCCGAGGGGCCCGGGCGGCTGCCGAGACAAAGCCGCGGAGAAGTGAGTGGCGGGCGGGAGGAAGAGTCCCCACGCCTGTCAGAGGGGCGCGGGCTCCTCGCCAGGCGCCCGGTGCCTCTGCGTGCTCGTCTGCAAAGTGGGACAGCAGCCCACCCCAGAGGGCGCCTGATCCCAGAGGCGAGGAGGAGAAGAGCCGCGAGGGCTGCGCGGCGGGCGGCCAGCACCTGCCGACGGCGGCCTGCACAGACGCTGGGGAAGGCCGCCGGAACGGACCGGCCGCCTGGGAGGCCCAGGGAGACGTACAGGTTGTCAGTCAATTTGGACCTTGGTTCCATACAAACTGCAAAGCAGAAATCCTCCTCAACAAAAAGACCCCCATCACTGCTCATCTCCAGGACAGATGGACATTGCAGCACCGACTGGACATTCGGTGGTGTTAAAGAACTACTGTTAAGCGTTTTTTCAAGCATGATAACGCCATGCTGGTTTCGTTAAGTGAAGGAGAGTCCTGTTTAGCGACCCACGCTGACGGGCTCCCGGCGTGGGTGGCGCCTCACCGGGCGTCTCACGGGGCTGCCTTTAACGGCTGGCGGGGCGGGGGTGAGCGTTTTAACCGACGGTGATCCGCTTAGACCGTGACCACCTCTCCCCTCCTCCCAGGCAGCGCCGCGGGTGGACAAGCTCTGTGGCCACAGCGGGGGCTGCACCGAGGAGGACGTCCAGCCGCCCCTGTCCCGCGCCTGCCCAAGGCTCTCCCTGCCGATCGCCCTCGCCGGGAGCCCGGCTCTGCTGCGGTGTGACAGACGCGACCGCCCTTGGTGGCCCTGTTTCTGAGCCCCACTGTGAAGCCCCCGGTACAGGAGCCCTCAAGTTCCACCCGCGGATCCCTGCGCCTGTTTCCGAGAGCCGACCGGATGGTGCCCTGCGGCCGGGCGGCTCACCGGGAGCTGGAGGGGCAGCTGCTCGGCGACTCGGCGCAGCAGGGTGCGGGTGGGCTTCTGGGAGCAGAGCAGGGTCAGCTGCACCGCCCGGTCTCCCCGCAGGAGCAGGCCCTTCGCCAGGAGGCCGACCCGCATCACGCCTTTCAGGATCCGCGCCGAGGGGCCCGGGCGGCTGCCGAGACAAAGCCGCGGAGAAGTGAGTGGCGGGCGGGAGGAAGAGTCCCCACGCCTGTCAGAGGGGCGCGGGCTCCTCGCCAGGCGCCCGGTGCCTCTGCGTGCTCGTCTGCAAAGTGGGACAGCAGCCCACCCCAGAGGGCGCCTGATCCCAGAGGCGAGGAGGAGAAGAGCCGCGAGGGCTGCGCGGCGGGCGGCCAGCACCTGCCGACGGCGGCCTGCACAGACGCTGGGGAAGGCCGCCGGAACGGACCGGCCGCCTGGGAGGCCCAGGGAGACGTACAGGTTGTCAGTCAATTTGGACCTTGGTTCCATACAAACTGCAAAGCAGAAATCCTCCTCAACAAAAAGACCCCCATCACTGCTCATCTCCAGGACAGATGGACATTGCAGCACCGACTGGACATTCGGTGGTGTTAAAGAACTACTGTTAAGCGTTTTTTCAAGCATGATAACGCCATGCTGGTTTCGTTAAGTGAAGGAGAGTCCTGTTTAGCGACCCACGCTGACGGGCTCCCGGCGTGGGTGGCGCCTCACCGGGCGTCTCACGGGGCTGCCTTTAACGGCTGCGGGCGGGGCGGGGGATGGGCGGAGGGCCGGAGCCGCCCTGGGTTTGGGGACGGCATCCTCTGTGTGAGCGTCTTCCATAAAAAAAATAAAACCCAAACGCTAGCCCTCTCTTTGAGACAGCTGAGTAAAGAACGCGGCATTCGTAGGATGGTTCACACACACGCACACACTTCCATCGTGAACAAGCCAGAAAGAAGAGCGAGGAAGGGCGCCTCCTGGTGGCCCGGTGGTTAGGACGCCGTGCTCTCGGGGACGAGGGCCGGGGTTCGATCTCTAGTCGGGGAACCAAGATCCCACAAGGCTCGGTGCAACCGAGAAAAAAAAATTAGTGAGAAAAGAAACACACACATTTCCACGTTTTGGAAAAACAGTGTGAGGACAGTGCACCGTGACGTCAGTGTCACGCGAAGGCCTTAAACCAGCGCAGCCCGGCCGGTCCTCCCCTGAGCCGACGCCGCTCAGCAGCTCCTCCACGGCGGTAGCGCAACTCTCCCCTAAGCCGGCCGCTGCACGGGCCACGACTCTCCCGCCCCCTGCTCCAAAAAACTTTACTTTCCTCTCAAAATAAAAAGTGCCATCGGTTCTGCTCTGCAGCTGGGCCGGGGGGCTGGGGGCGCGGGCGGCAGGGCTCCAGGGCCGGGGCAGCCGGGCCTCGCTGCGGGGGCAGGGCTCGCGGACGCGCCGCCCAGCCCGGGGGAGGCCTGCGTGGGGCCGGGGCTCCCCCGAGGTGCCGCGTGGACGCCCGGACCGACACCTGTGGGCCCACGCCGTGGGAGCTTGGGGGTCCCCTCCCTACTCTGTGTCGAGTCCGTAAGCATTTCCAAATGAAAAGTGAAGAAACGAACAAAAACGAAACAGAATGGGGAGAAAACGAGAAGGAAGTCGTGAAGCACGAAACAAGGGCCCTTCTCCTTTGGGGACGCGGGGCGGAGGCGCAGGAGGGCCCCCTGCCTGGGGCCGCGAGCCTCCTCACCCGGGGGGCGCCCGAGCTCACTGCGATTGTACTGTGCGCCTGAGAACGGCCACGATGGGCAATTTCACGTCATGACTATTTTACCACTGGGAGGGAGGAAAAAAAAAAAAAACAACCTAAAAAAGTAAATGAGAGGCTCCCCGGAGGGCCAGTGCTTAGGACTCTGCAAGCTCACGGTGGAGGGCCCGGGTTCAATCCCTGGTCCAGGAACTAAGCTCTCGCAAGCCATGTGGGACGGCCAGGGTGGGGTGGGGTTAAAAAAAAAGTCAGTGAAAAGGAAGCCACGCAGAGGTGAGGGACCCGGAAAGGCTGAGTCCCCAGAACTGTCTAAGCCGTGCAGTGAATCACCATGAGGCGCTGGGACTTCCGTGGCCGGGCGGCTGGGAGGACGGCCCGCGGGTGGCCGGGCGGCAGGGAGGACGGCCCATGCAGGCTCAGGGCTCGGTGGCTCCTTGAGCCTCGCGCTCGCCCCACCTCACGGGTGAGGTCGCAGAGGCGCTAATCCTCTGAGAACCACGTTTCTAGACCCCGCCTTCCACAGCAAAGTGATTTCCAGGCGGAGAACAGTCGCTCTCCCAGCCAGGGCGACAGCCCCCTTGGACCTCAGCCCCCGATCCAACCCTCCTCGGGGAGCTTTCTGAGGGGGGCGGGAGAGCCCCCCAACAGTGGAACCGCGACTGCCTGTCCAGGCCCCACCTGCCCGCCCCGGGGTGAGCAGGCCCCGGTCCCCGACGGGCGGGCGCCGTCCGTCACCTGTGCGCCCCGCCCTCGGGCTCGGGGCTCGCGGAGTCCTCCTCGGCCAGCGTGTCCGACACCCGCTTGAGGGCGCGCTCCGCGTGGGAGACGGCCTTCTGCACGGCCAGGAGCTCCGCCTCCGTCGGGTAGATGGCCGCGTGCTTGCACATGACGTGCCGGTCGTCGCTGGACTCTGGCCGCCTCGTGGGCTGCGGGGAGCCGCGCGTATCAGGGGACGGGCTGGCTGCGAGGTCTGGTGACCGGGGGCCGTGCGGGCCCTGGCGCCAGTGGGCGGGACAGCTAAGGGTGGGCGGAGACGGGAGAGGGCCCAAGGGGAGGTGGGCCAGGAGGACCCCGGCCCTGAGGGCCACGGGGGCTCGGCCCAAGTGGGGCCAGTGGGCTCCGTGGAGAATGTTCTCCAAGTTTCAGAGCCAGAGGCTCCGGAGGCAGTGGGGCCTCCTCCTCAGCAGGGCGCCCGCCACGGTCCCCACCCACCCTCTGGATCCCCACGGACGGACAGACAGACGCCTCAGGTCTACCGAGGGGCGTGACCGAGGGACCCTGTGGCTAGGCCCCTCTGGACCCCCCGGCCTGAGGTGCTCGCCCACCACCCACCGGAGGCTGGGCCGCGGTTAAAAAAGTCAGTGAAAAGGAAGCCACGCAGAGGTGAGGGACCCGGAAAGGCTGAGTCCCCAGAACTGTCTAAGCCGTGCAGTGAATCACCATGAGGCGCTGGGACTTCCGTGGCCGGGCGGCTGGGAGGACGGCCCGCGGGTGGCCGGGCGGCAGGGAGGACGGCCCATGCAGGCTCAGGGCTCGGTGGCTCCTTGAGCCTCGCGCTCGCCCCACCTCACGGGTGAGGTCGCAGAGGCGCTAATCCTCTGAGAACCACGTTTCTAGACCCCGCCTTCCACAGCAAAGTGATTTCCAGGCGGAGAACAGTCGCTCTCCCAGCCAGGGCGACAGCCCCCTTGGACCTCAGCCCCCGATCCAACCCTCCTCGGGGAGCTTTCTGAGGGGGGCGGGAGAGCCCCCCAACAGTGGAACCGCGACTGCCTGTCCAGGCCCCACCTGCCCGCCCCGGGGTGAGCAGGCCCCGGTCCCCGACGGGCGGGCGCCGTCCGTCACCTGTGCGCCCCGCCCTCGGGCTCGGGGCTCGCGGAGTCCTCCTCGGCCAGCGTGTCCGACACCCGCTTGAGGGCGCGCTCCGCGTGGGAGACGGCCTTCTGCACGGCCAGGAGCTCCGCCTCCGTCGGGTAGATGGCCGCGTGCTTGCACATGACGTGCCGGTCGTCGCTGGACTCTGGCCGCCTCGTGGGCTGCGGGGAGCCGCGCGTATCAGGGGACGGGCTGGCTGCGAGGTCTGGTGACCGGGGGCCGTGCGGGCCCTGGCGCCAGTGGGCGGGACAGCTAAGGGTGGGCGGAGACGGGAGAGGGCCCAAGGGGAGGTGGGCCAGGAGGACCCCGGCCCTGAGGGCCACGGGGGCTCGGCCCAAGTGGGGCCAGTGGGCTCCGTGGAGAATGTTCTCCAAGTTTCAGAGCCAGAGGCTCCGGAGGCAGTGGGGCCTCCTCCTCAGCAGGGCGCCCGCCACGGTCCCCACCCCACCCTCTGGATCCCCACGGACGGACAGACAGACGCCTCAGGTCTACCGAGGGGCGTGACCGAGGGACCCTGTGGCTAGGCCCCTCTGGACCCCCCGGCCTGAGGTGCTCGCCCACCACCCACCGGAGGCTGGGCCGCAGGTGCCCCCGGCCGGCTCCTGAGGGCAGGCGGCTGCTGGTCGGGCGGCGGGCACCCCGAGGGAGCGTCCTGGGCGGGCGGCTCCTCCTCCAGCCGCCTCCGGCAGGAGTCGTAGCGCCTGCGGGTCGAGAGGGGCCGGGCCCTGAGCCCTGAGCGGCTGCAGGCTCAAGGGGCGGCCCCGCGGGAGGCCTGGGCCGTGGGAGCCGCCCGCCGGCCCGAGGGCACACCTCGCCGCGTGGTGCCAGCGCCGCAGCTCGGCCAGCCGCCTCCGGCTCTGCTGCCGCTGCCTCCGCAGCGTCTCCTCCACGAGCCTGCGCACCCGCGAGCTGGGCTGGTCCGCGATCGGCAGGTCGGGGTCCACCTTCTTCTGGAAAGACCAGGGACCGTCGTTCAGAAGAGAAGGCCGGAGGCGGTGCCTCCCGGTCACCCCTCCGCCGACACCCTTCCACGGGATTCAGACAACGGTGAGATTCCGTCCCTGAAGTCTGAAGCCCCCTTGCCTCCAAAGCCCCGGCGGGAAAGGGCCCTCCCCGCCACGGGGACGGAACCGCGGCCGACCCGCAGAGCCTGGCCGGCCGACGGAGCAGACAGAGGGCGAAGGCGCTCAGGCGCCTGGGAGCCACGGCCCCAGTGCTCGCTCGGCATGGCGAGTGTGACTCGGGAAACAAGGTCTGTGTGAGGCCCGGCAACGAGCGTCCTAGACAGCACCGCGCGCTCACTCCCCGGGCTTGGCTTTGAGCCCTGAACTCCCCACTCGCAGAGCGCCATGGCCTCTAAGGATCCGTCGCCGGCGGAACCGACACAGGCTTCAACGGTGAGACAGAGCCGTGTGGTCCCTCCGCTCCCGGGAGCATCGCTCGACGTGGAAAGCGCCGAAGCCCTGACCTCGCTACCCTGTGGACGGGCCCGAGGACACGGCGCTCCGCGAGAGCAGCAGACCCAGGAGGACACACAGGTGGGGCGCCTCGGCTGGGCAACGTCCAGCAGAGGCCGGTCCCCCCCGCCGAGGGGGGCTTCCTGGTGGTCGGGGGCTGGGGGGAGGGGGTTCCGCTGATGGGGACGGGGCTCCGGATGGGCTGTCCTGGCATCCGATGGAGCCACAGGCTGAGTGCACACGCCCTTTGACGGCAGTGAAAGCCACGGCACGTGGGCCGGCCGTGTGGCGCGCGAGTGACTCCTCCACAGGTGCCCGGAAGAGAGAAGTGCCAGGAGCCTCCCAGAGGAGGGTCGCGGCGCGCGCTGAGCACGGCGTCCCCGGGCCAGCGGTCACGTGCGCCCAGACACGCCCGCATGCGCGCGCGTCCCCGCGAACCCGGGGCAGGGAAGCCTCCTGACCGCAGGGGCAGGACCCTGGCTGAGGCCGCGGCGCTGAAGGGCCGGCGGGCTCAGGCTCAGGGCGGCAAGCGGTGTGTTTTGAGACGTGGGCCCGGAGCAGAGGCCCCAGCCCGCCAGCCCCGCCCCGCGCCGCCCCGCCCCGCCCCGCGCCGCGCCGCGCACCTTGTACTGCAGCCGGTGCCGCCGCCCCCGCACGTGCGTGTCCCTGGCGCTGGGGTCGCTGAAGCTGCACTCGCACAGCCTGCAGTGGAAGCGGATCACCCGGCCCTCCTCGTTGCACACCTGCCACGCGAGGCTCGGCTGAGCGCCCCCGCACCCAGCCCGCGCCCGCGGTTCCGGGCTCCAGCGGGCACCTCCTCCCCGGGGGCCGTCCGCTGGCTTCCGGTCTGCCCGCGGACCTTCGCCCACGCCCCTCCCAGCCCAGCGGCCCTCTGACAGCACGTCTGCCACCACCGTCCCCGCCCCCATCCTGGGGCTGCCACCAGGCAGCCCGCCAGGCGTGGCTGTTTCACCGGCGTCAGAACAGAGGTGCTGAATTGACTGACCAGGAGGACAGGCGGGAGACGCCTCTGCCTGCCTTCCAGGGTCTGAGGCCGCCCGCCCAGGCCGCCCAGTGAGGTCCACGCGCTGCTGGCTCGCAGGGCTGCCCGCCCAGGCGGGCATGCGGGTCTTGGCCCTACGGAGCCTGGCCAGTGCGCGATGGCCGTCCAGCACTTGCCTCCTCCACATAGCCTGGGCCCACAGGCTGTGCCTCGCAGCGGCTCCCAGGGGCTTCCGCAGAGCCTCCGCGGGCGGCCGGCTCTCCGGGCCGCTCCGATCTGGGGGGGGCCGATTTCCCCTGGGGGGGTCTGCCGTCCTCCGCAGGCAGCGCGGGAGGCCCTGGAGGGGAGAACGGCATGACCCCTCGCCTGCTCTGGCCAGACGCCGCGGCTCCTGGGCCTCCAGTGGGAAGGGCGCCCCTCACGCCCTCTTGACATCAGCCTGCGGGGTCCGCGGTCCACGGGAACCTCGCGGCCGTCCAGAGGCTGCTCGGGGTGGGGGTCGGGCGTGTGGCCAGCACCCCCGGGTTCCAGGCCCCAGGGGAGGAAACGGAGGCTGCCGCTGCACTTCTCGGGCTTCCCAGGCCGGGACCAAAGGCGCCAGGGAGCACCACCCCGTGGGAATTGGGGAGAGGGCCGCTCCAGGCCCGCCTCCCCGGACGCGGTGCCGCGTGCTCACAGGGAGCGCGACCGCCTGTCGCTGCGCGGGAGGGGCCGCGAGGTGCGGGCGCGTACCCCCGCGCGAGGCCCTCCAGCTGGCCGGTCTCCTGGGCGGTGCTGGCCGGCTCGGGGTGCACACGCTGGGGCTGGCAGGGGCGCCGGGCTTGGCCGAGGCGGCAGGGCTGCTCTTTGCGGTGCCGGTGACCGGGGCGGCGGCCGGCGGGCTGGTGCTGGGGGCCCGGGCGGAGCTGGAGCTGGCCGGCGCGGGGTCGATGGGAGGGATGGGCTTCCCCAGTCTGGTGTGCAGCTTGAAGACCTGGAACGGACCCGCCCAGTCAGGGCCCCTCCACCGGGCAGCCTCACCAAGGGCCGGCAGAGCTGCTCGCTGGGTGTGGGGAGCTGGGAGCCTGTGCACGTCCAGTGGGGTTCACCCCGCCCCCCCAGCTCCCCTTGAATGCCCCGGGGAGAGCCTGTCTGAGCAAGGAGGGCCACTCGCCGCGCACACGCGGGCCTCACGCCCCTGCCGGCTCAGGCCCTCCTCCAAGCTCTGCCTCCGGCGCTGGGACGCCTGGCTGTGTGCGACACCCCTGGGCCCCGCCCCGGCCCGCCCCGCAGCGCGTGGTGGGGGACGTGCAGAGAGGGCCCCCTGCGCCGAGGCACGTGTGTGCCTGCTCACAGACACACGGGCGTGCACGGCCGTCCGTGCATGCGGGTCCGTGCTCTGCGGGGACTCACACCCGGGTCCGGGACTCAGATCTCACCGAGGACGGAGTCACAGCCCCGCCCCGGCCTGACCGCCTCCAGACACTTAACGGCATAGATGCCACCTGGTGGGCTGCACGGACCACCCCAGGGACACCCCCGGCTCCACGTCTCTGACGGCCTCCGCGGAGACCTGCCCTCACCCAGTGCGGCCTGCAGGGCTTCCTGTCCCCAGAATCAAGTCCCGCCTGCGAGCTGGCGCCGCAGCCCACCCCACCCGGGCCCGGCTGCCCTGCCCCTTCCCACACCCCCGCTCCTTCCTCTGTGGGGCCTGTGGGCTCACTCAGGCGTCCTAGAGCCTGCCAAGCCGGGCCGGGGGTGAGGCCTGTGGTGAGCGGGTGTAGGTCGGGCCCTCCGGCAGGCGCTCGGGGCAGCCCGGCCTGCAGGGGGGCTGGGGGAGGGCGGGCAAGGCTACCAGCCAAGGCAGCTGGAGGGGGCTCTGGGGACGTCGGGGGCCTTCCCCACCCTCTCGCTCTAAACCCCGGGGTAGTTCCAGGTGGGCCTCCCGCTGGGAATCCCCCGCTCCCACCCTCCGCACCAGAAGGTGGGTGCCACCTAGCAGGTGCACGATGCCACGGGGCAGGCCTGCTGACTTCCATAAAGCACCTCCAGGCCAAAGCAAGAGGGCCCAGGAGGCGCTACCTCCTCTCAGCTGGGGACCCGTCCACCCTCCACGGCTACAAGCACGTCTCCGGCCACAGGCAGAGCTGCTCGCTGGGTGTGGGGAGCTGGGAGCCTGTGCACGTCCAGTGGGGTTCACCCGCCCCAGCTCCCCTTGAATGCCCGGGAGAGCCTGTCTGAGCAAGGAGGGCCACTGCCGCACACGCGGGCCTCACGCCCCTGCCGGCTCAGGCCCTCCTCCAAGCTCTGCCTCCGGCGCTGGGACGCCTGGCTGTGTGCGACACCCCTGGGCCCCGCCCCGGCCCGCCCCGCAGCGCGTGGTGGGGGACGTGCAGAGAGGGCCCCCTGCGCCGAGGCACGTGTGTGCCTGCTCACAGACACACGGGCGTGCACGGCCGTCCGTGCATGCGGGTCCGTGCTCTGCGGGGACTCACACCCGGGTCCGGGACTCAGATCTCACCGAGGACGGAGTCACAGCCACGCCCCGGCCTGACCGCCTCCAGACACTTAACGGCATAGATGCCACCTGGTGGGCTGCACGGACCACCCCAGGGACACCCCCGGCTCCACGTCTCTGACGGCCTCCGCGGAGACCTGCCCTCACCCAGTGCGGCCTGCAGGGCTTCCTGTCCCCAGAATCAAGTCCCGCCTGCGAGCTGGCGCCGCAGCCCACCCCACCCGGGCCCGGCTGCCCTGCCCCTTCCCACACCCCCGCTCCTTCCTCTGTGGGGCCTGTGGGCTCACTCAGGCGTCCTAGAGCCTGCCAAGCCGGGCCGGGGGTGAGGCCTGTGGTGAGCGGGTGTAGGTCGGGCCCTCCGGCAGGCGCTCGGGGCAGCCCGGCCTGCAGGGGGGCTGGGGGAGGGCGGGCAAGGCTACCAGCCAAGGCAGCTGGAGGGGGCTCTGGGGACGTCGGGGGCCTTCCCCACCCTCTCGCTCTAAACCCCGGGGTAGTTCCAGGTGGGCCTCCCGCTGGGAATCCCCCGCTCCCACCCTCCGCACCAGAAGGTGGGTGCCACCTAGCAGGTGCACGATGCCACGGGGCAGGCCTGCTGACTTCCATAAAGCACCTCCAGGCCAAAGCAAGAGGGCCCAGGGAGGGGGCGCTACCTCCTCTCAGCTGGGGGACCCCGTCCACCCTCCCCTTACGATGGCTACAAGCACGTCTCCGGCCACAGGCAGATGCTGACGCTGAAGCGGTACTAAGTGTGAGAAATGTGATGCTGCGTAACCTGTCCCTGCAGTCTCTGGTGTCCAGCTACGCACACTTACTGCCTTAACTGGTTTCTCCAAAAGAAATACACCGTCGGAGCTCGTCAGCACAGGCTCCGGTCCCCATAAGCACACAGCCACCGGGGCCAGAGCAGCCTCCGGGGCCAGCGCGGGCTCCCGCGGGCCGCCTCCACCCCGGCCGTGGACGCCTGTGCCTGGGAGGAGGGCTGGCTTCTGAGGAGGCGGGACGCGCGGGCCTGCGGGGGTCGCTGCCCCGGCCCCCGGGCGGTGGGCGCCCCTCTGGGTCCCACGCAGGCCTGGGTCTGCGGGCGCGGGCCGTACCTTCTGGTGCTTGGCCCCGCGGATGTGGGCGGCGTAGGCCTCCGCCCCCGTGCAGGACACGGCGCAGAGGCTGCAGTGCGGCTGCGCGGGCGCCCCCCGCGGGCTGCCGTCGGGCTGGACGCCCGTCTTGTGAGCCGCCTCCTTCTTCTTGTGCTTCTGCCCTTCCAGGTGCTCGCGGTAGGTCTGCCGGCAGAGCGAGGGTGGCCTGAGGGGCTGGCCCACCCAGCACCGTGGCCCCACCGTTCACGGGGCCCGACGTCCACGCCTCTGTTCACGGGCTTGTGTGCCGCCTTCCAAAGCCCAGTCGGGACTCCCCTGGTGGTTCAGTGGGTAAGAATGCACCTGCCAGGGCTTCCCTGGTAGGCCAGTGGGGAAGGCCACCGCCTTGCAGTGCAGGAGCCGCCGGTTCGAGCCCTGGCCTGGGAAGATCCCACGTGCCATGGAGCGGCTAGACCGACGTGTCCAACTATCGAGCCAGAGCTCTGGAGCGCTCGCGCCCGGAGCCGGTGCTCTGTAACGAGAGAGGCCACTGCGATGGGAGGCCCGCGCAGGCCAAAGAATAAAGATGGATGAAAACAAATAAATGAAAGACCAATAAGAGTACCCCTCCGCAAAAGAATGCACCTGCCAATGCAGGGTCACAGGTTCAATCCCTGGTCTGGGAAGATTCATGGAGCAACTAAGCCCGGGCGCCACACCTCCTGAAGGCTACAAGCACGTCTCCGCCCCTGCTGAAGCGGTACTAAGTGTGAGAAATGTGATGCTGCGTAACCTGTCCCTGCAGTCTCTGGTGTCCAGCTACGCACACTTACTGCCTTAACTGGTTTCTCCAAAAGAAATACACCGTCGGAGCTCGTCAGCACAGGCTCCGGTCCCCATAAGCACACAGCCACCGGGGCCAGAGCAGCCTCCGGGGCCAGCGCGGGCTCCCGCGGGCCGCCTCCACCCCGGCCGTGGACGCCTGTGCCTGGGAGGAGGGCTGGCTTCTGAGGAGGCGGGACGCGCGGGCCTGCGGGGGTCGCTGCCCCGGCCCCCGGGCGGTGGGCGCCCCTCTGGGTCCCACGCAGGCCTGGGTCTGCGGGCGCGGGCCGTACCTTCTGGTGCTTGGCCCCGCGGATGTGGGCGGCGTAGGCCTCCGCCCCCGTGCAGGACACGGCGCAGAGGCTGCAGTGCGGCTGCGCGGGCGCCCCCCGCGGGCTGCCGTCGGGCTGGACGCCCGTCTTGTGAGCCGCCTCCTTCTTCTTGTGCTTCTGCCCTTCCAGGTGCTCGCGGTAGGTCTGCCGGCAGAGCGAGGGTGGCCTGAGGGGCTGGCCCACCCAGCACCGTGGCCCCACCGTTCACGGGGCCCGACGTCCACGCCTCTGTTCACGGGCTTGTGTGCCGCCTTCCAAAGCCCAGTCGGGACTCCCCTGGTGGTTCAGTGGGTAAGAATGCACCTGCCAGGGCTTCCCTGGTAGGCCAGTGGGGAAGGCCACCGCCTTGCAGTGCAGGAGCCGCCGGTTCGAGCCCTGGCCTGGGAAGATCCCACGTGCCATGGAGCGGCTAGACCGACGTGTCCAACTATCGAGCCAGAGCTCTGGAGCGCTCGCGCCCGGAGCCGGTGCTCTGTAACGAGAGAGGCCACTGCGATGGGAGGCCCGCGCAGGCCAAAGAATAAAGATGGATGAAAACAAATAAATGAAAGACCAATAAGAGTACCCCTCCGCAAAAGAATGCACCTGCCAATGCAGGGTCACAGGTTCAATCCCTGGTCTGGGAAGATTCATGGAGCAACTAAGCCCGGGCGCCACACCTCCTGAAGCCCTTGCTCCAGAGTCCCCGCTCTGCCATACAGAGCCGCCACCAGGAGAAGCCCGTGCGCTGCAGCCAGAGAGGAGCTCGTGCGGCAACAAAGACCCGGCGTGGCCATACATAAAATCTTAACAACAAAAATAAAGCCCCGTCTGCAGACTCAGGAGCTCGGACTGAAAGACATGAGGTTTTCCTTCTCTTGTTCCTTCTTCTAAAAAAATCAATGACTCTCTGAAGCAAGCCTCCTCAAAGGACGACACGAGTCGTTTCACAGGCTGCTGGGAAGACTATTCCGGCTTTCAGAATCTGCCCCGGAAGCCACGCAAGGGTGCGCGCCACCGGAATGAGGCCGGGCCGACCCCCTGGGATGGCTCTGTTCCCAAACCGCAGGTCCACGCGAGAGGGGCCCTCGTGAGTCACGCACCCACACCTCCAGCCCGAGGTGCCCGGGGAACCGCACGACCGCGTGCTCACGGGACCTTCCTGCCTCGGCTCCTGGAGTCCAGAAGACAGGGCGTCAGAGGGAGCCTGCTAACCAGCGCGCTACCCACGCCCTGCGGCAACACCCCTCGGGGCAGAGGCGCCCCTGGGAGATACCGAGGGCACTGGAGACCTGGGCTGCTTCTGGTGGCCGGCAGGCGGCCGGGACGGGCATGGAGGATGCTCTCGGAACGAAGGCAGCTCTTTTGACCTAGGCCACAGGACATGCGCGCACACGCACACACGATGAACGGCCTGCGGGACAGAGGCCCGCCTGGCAGGACACACGGCGGGACACCAACGGGCAACTCCGCCAGAGCGCGCCTCGCAGAGCTGAGCCGGTGGGAAGAGCGCACACTCGAGCGCAGCCTGCCTCGGAGGAGCGGCTGGCGGCGGAGGCGGAGGTGCAGGTGCGCGCGCCCGCCCCGCGACCCGCTCGCGCAGAGCAAACCACGGGCACGCGCACGCTCGCCTGCCAAGGCACGCCCGGGCGAGGCTGAGACCGTCCACCCAGGGGCTCTGACCCAGCAGACGGGTCAAGGCCCACAGACGTCCGCGCTGGCGGCGCCCGGGAAGGGCCTGCGGGCCTCTCGGCGGTGTTCCTACAGCCACACGGGAACCCACCCCTCTCAACAAAAATGCCCATGAAAAAGCGCTGCGAACGTTAGCAGAAAGCTGGGGAAACAGGAGCTGACGTTTCCACAGGCCAGGTGCGGGGCCGAGGGGTGACACTCGGGAAATGCAGTCGGGCGGGAGACGAGGCCTCGGCACGGCCACGCCCGGCCCTCCCGCCCGGGGGAGCGTCCCGCTCGCTCAGCGTGGCGCCGTGCGGGGCCAGAGTCACGGGAGCCGAGCATCCTCCTGGCGCAACAGTGAAGCCGGGCAGAGCAACCAAGAGGGGGAGCGCGGTGCGGCCGCGGGGTGGGGCGAGCGCCCTGAGGCGGCGAGGGCCCGGGCAGCCGGGGGTCTGGGCGCCAGGGCCGAGTGCAGGGGGCCTGGCTCTGACCCTCGGCCAGGAAGCCGGGCGGGAGGGTGGGTGCGGGCACCTCGCAGGTCTCCAGCCTGCGATGGGGAGTCCCTGCGGCCTCCAGGGGTCCTGAGGCGCCCTGGCGGCTGACCACCTCCGCAGGGAGCCAGCCGGGCCACCTGTGAGCCGCTCCTGCCAGCCTGCGGCCCTGCCTGCGTGGCCCTGCAGGAAGCCCCACTGGGACGGGCGCATCCGCCGGCCTGAGCGTCCGGGAGGGGGCGTGGAGGGGCGTGGGGGCCTGGCCTGCGTGGCCGGGGGTCCCTGGGGGCCTGACCTGGGGGCCGGCACAGCTGATCCTGCAGATGTCACAGTAGTGCAGCGGGAGCGGCGGGGGGCCGGCCCGGGCCCTCGGCGGCTTGCCGGGAGCCGGAGGCTTCTTGGCAAAGCTGTCGGCGCAGCCGGCGCTGCCTCCTGGGCCGCCCCACGGAGAGGCATCCACGTGCTTCGGGGGTGCGGCGGGCGGCTGGGGCGGGGGTGGGGGCGGCGGTGGCGGCATCTGGGGGGGCGGCAGCGGCGGGTAGGAAGGGCTGGCCACGGCGTAGGAGGACGCGTCGCAGCTCGGGTAGCCTGGCCCTGAGACGGGAGAGAAGGGCGAGAGTGCGCGACGGTCGGCTTGTGGGGAGGCCCCGTGTCCCAGCATCGCGCAGAGGAGCGCGCCCGCAGGGACGCTGCCCGCTCACCAGGGGACGGGGCGGAGGCCGCACTGCAGGAGGCCGAGGAGGGCGGGGAGGGGACGGAGGAGGCCGTGGGCTGCGCGCGGCTCGCCCGGGGCGTAGGGGAGCTGGCGCGCGGTGCGGGCTGGCAGCCCCGCCCCGGCAGTGGGTCTGCACCAGGGGCCGTGCCCGGCTGAGGCCGCCGCCCGCAGGGTCCCGGGAGCCGAGCATCCTCCTGGCGCAACAGTGAAGCCGGGCAGAGCAACCAAGAGGGGGAGCGCGGTGCGGCCGCGGGGTGGGGCGAGCGCCCTGAGGCGGCGAGGGCCCGGGCAGCCGGGGGTCTGGGCGCCAGGGCCGAGTGCAGGGGGCCTGGCTCTGACCCTCGGCCAGGAAGCCGGGCGGGAGGGTGGGTGCGGGCACCTCGCAGGTCTCCAGCCTGCGATGGGGAGTCCCTGCGGCCTCCAGGGGTCCTGAGGCGCCCTGGCGGCTGACCACCTCCGCAGGGAGCCAGCCGGGCCACCTGTGAGCCGCTCCTGCCAGCCCGCGGCCCTGCCTGCGTGGCCCTGCAGGAAGCCCCACTGGGACGGGCGCATCCGCCGGCCTGAGCGTCCGGGAGGGGGCGTGGAGGGGCGTGGGGGCCTGGCCTGCGTGGCCGGGGGTCCCTGGGGGCCTGACCTGGGGGCCGGCACAGCTGATCCTGCAGATGTCACAGTAGTGCAGCGGGAGCGGCGGGGGGCCGGCCCGGGCCCTCGGCGGCTTGCCGGGAGCCGGAGGCTTCTTGGCAAAGCTGTCGGCGCAGCCGGCGCTGCCTCCTGGGCCGCCCCACGGAGAGGCATCCACGTGCTTCGGGGGTGCGGCGGGCGGCTGGGGCGGGGGGGGGGGCGGCGGTGGCGGCATCTGGGGGGGCGGCAGCGGCGGGTAGGAAGGGCTGGCCACGGCGTAGGAGGACGCGTCGCAGCTCGGGTAGCCTGGCCCTGAGACGGGAGAGAAGGGCGAGAGTGCGCGACGGTCGGCTTGTGGGGAGGCCCCGTGTCCCAGCATCGCGCAGAGGAGCGCGCCCGCAGGGACGCTGCCCGCTCACCAGGGGACGGGGCGGAGGCCGCACTGCAGGAGGCCGAGGAGGGCGGGGAGGGGACGGAGGAGGCCGTGGGCTGCGCGCGGCTCGCCCGGGGCGTAGGGGAGCTGGCGCGCGGTGCGGGCTGGCAGCCCCGCCCCGGCAGTGGGTCTGCACCAGGGGCCGTGCCCGGCTGAGGCCGCCGCCCGCAGGGTCCCGGGGTCCCCACAGAGCCAGCCCTGCAGCCGGGGCCCAGCTGGCTGGGAGCAGCCGGCTGTGAAGCCAGGTGGTGAGCCGCACTGGAGGCCGAGCCCCGTGTCCCTCCATCGTTAGGTCCTCGGGGGACCGGCCTCCTTCCGTCCTGGGAGAGCCCTCCCCGCGCCGCCTGGTCCCTGTCTCCTGCCTCGTCCCCGCCCTCGCCTCGCACCCTCGGGCGACGGGTCAGTGGAGACCCGGGCGTATTTGAGACGCCATCCCTGGGACCCACCCGGCCCCCGGGCCCCCTGGGAATCTGGAGGGGACACGGGACTGTCCCCAGGCCCCTGCTGTGTACGCAAGGCCCCCGGCCCCCCCTGACCTTGCAGGGACCCACCCACCTGGCGGGCAGGGCGTCGCGGGGAGCCGAGGCTGGCCGGCGGCCGGCGGCGGGTGCTGCTGGTTCTCGTAGCCACTGGCGGCCGGCGAGAGTCCGGAGCCGCGCGGCCCCTGAGAGAGGGTCTCCACAGGGGACACGGGACCGGGAGGACGGCTCTCAGGGAGGAGCAGGCGCACTCCCGCCCCCCGCGCGTTCCCGAGCTCCTGCCCTGAACCCAGCTCTGCTTCGGGACCTGGGGCGAGGGGCCAGGGAGAGGGCCGTGGTCTGCTCCCAGCGACTTGACGCCCACGTCTGAGAGCAGAAGTCCCAGAGGACACGGGCTGCGGGGACGGCTCCTTGGCGGGGGGCGGGGGCAGGTGGGCTGGGGTGTGGGAGGGTCTGGGGCGGCAGGGGGCTCGGCTGGATTTTGGCCCACAGGGGCTCTGGCTGCGGGGGGACCGGGGCGGTGCGGAGGCGAGGCCGGGAGCACAGAGGCCAGAGGAGGCCTGGGACGGGGCGGGCGCTCGGGACGGTGGCCTGGAGAAGCCCCGGGCCCTGCGGAAGCAGAGGGCTGAGGGCGGGAGAGGCAGAGCCAGAGGCGTGTGGCCTGGCTGAGCGAGCCAGGAGCCAGCTGCAGGTGGCAGAAGCTCGCGGGCGGGCCACGCAGAGCACGGGACCGTGGGGACAGATGCCAGATCCGCGGGCCGAGGGCTCGGGGCCGGCACCGGGCAGGCCCGGCCAGGACGAGCCCAGGTCCCAGGCCCTCTAGGGGCAGAGACCTGTCCCGGGCTGTGATCTCAAGGGAGGGCCGTGCTGGGCGGCGACAAGCGAGCCGGTACCTGGTAGGAGGGCACCGTGGCGGCGGCCGGCAGCTCCTGGGGCTGGGTGCCGTAACCGAGGTCCTGGCTGGGGTGGGGCTGGTGCCCGCCGTATCCGGCTGGGGTGACGGGCCCCAGGGGCTGGGAGGCCTCGGGGTTCGGGATCAGCGCCGGGCCCAGGGCAGGAGAGGGCTGCGCGGACAGGCTGGCTCCAGAAGCGGGCTGGGGGAAAGCCGGCGGGGGCGGGGAGCTGGGACCACAGAGAAACGCGGCGTTAGGACCAGCCCGCGAGGACCTGCACCAAGCCCAAGAATGCCACCGCAGGCTAGGCGCCAGCACACTGAGAACGTGCCACCGGGACGCCCGTGGTGGTCCAGTGGCGAAGCCTCTGCCCCTAATTCAGCGGGCCTGGGTTCCATTCCTGCTCAGGACTAGAGCCCACAGGCGACTAAGGCTCAGTGTAGCCAAACAGATGTGTATATATATTCCACTGGGCACGAGGCACCAGCTGCCTGGGTGTTTCCTGTCCAAGAGCTTCCTGCGGGTGCGGGCGCCAGAGGAAGCGCTCCTCACGAGTTAACGCCGTCTCATAGCGAGCCAGCGAGGTCAGGGCCCGCCTGGTCCCCATTTCCACGAGACGTGTGGAAGACCCCTGGTGACCCCATGGCTCCTCTGTCCGTGGGACTCTCCAGGCACGAACACTGGACCAGGGGCTCGGCTGGATTTTGGCCCACAGGGGCTCTGGCTGCGGGGGGACCGGGGCGGTGCGGAGGCGAGGCCGGGAGCACAGAGGCCAGAGGAGGCCTGGGACGGGGCGGGCGCTCGGGACGGTGGCCTGGAGAAGCCCCGGGCCCTGCGGAAGCAGAGGGCTGAGGGCGGGAGAGGCAGAGCCAGAGGCGTGTGGCCTGGCTGAGCGAGCCAGGAGCCAGCTGCAGGTGGCAGAAGCTCGCGGGCGGGCCACGCAGAGCACGGGACCGTGGGGACAGATGCCAGATCCGCGGGCCGAGGGCTCGGGGCCGGCACCGGGCAGGCCCGGCCAGGACGAGCCCAGGTCCCAGGCCCTCTAGGGGCAGAGACCTGTCCCGGGCTGTGATCTCAAGGGAGGGCCGTGCTGGGCGGCGACAAGCGAGCCGGTACCTGGTAGGAGGGCACCGTGGCGGCGGCCGGCAGCTCCTGGGGCTGGGTGCCGTAACCGAGGTCCTGGCTGGGGTGGGGCTGGTGCCCGCCGTATCCGGCTGGGGTGACGGGCCCCAGGGGCTGGGAGGCCTCGGGGTTCGGGATCAGCGCCGGGCCCAGGGCAGGAGAGGGCTGCGCGGACAGGCTGGCTCCAGAAGCGGGCTGGGGGAAAGCCGGCGGGGGCGGGGAGCTGGGACCACAGAGAAACGCGGCGTTAGGACCAGCCCGCGAGGACCTGCACCAAGCCCAAGAATGCCACCGCAGGCTAGGCGCCAGCACACTGAGAACGTGCCACCGGGACGCCCGTGGTGGTCCAGTGGCGAAGCCTCTGCCCCTAATTCAGCGGGCCTGGGTTCCATTCCTGCTCAGGACTAGAGCCCACAGGCGACTAAGGCTCAGTGTAGCCAAACAGATGTGTATATATATTCCACTGGGCACGAGGCACCAGCTGCCTGGGTGTTTCCTGTCCAAGAGCTTCCTGCGGGTGCGGGCGCCAGAGGAAGCGCTCCTCACGAGTTAACGCCGTCTCATAGCGAGCCAGCGAGGTCAGGGCCCGCCTGGTCCCCATTTCCACGAGACGTGTGGAAGACCCCTGGTGACCCCATGGCTCCTCTGTCCGTGGGACTCTCCAGGCACGAACACTGGAGTGCGTGGCCATTTCCTTCTCCAGGGGACCCAGGGCATCGTCCCAGGCCAGCGACTGACCCCCCTGTGAACAGAAGTGAGTCCCCCGGACGGCTCAGTGGTTAGGACGCCACACCCTCACTGCTGAGGGCCCCGGTTCGGTGCCTGGTTGGCAGCTAAGATGCCACAGATCTGTATGGTATGGCCCAAAAATAAAGACATAAAAACAAATAAAATTTTAATAGTAGAGCTACTATATGATCCAGCAATCCCACTCCTGGATATATATCCAGAAAAGATAAAAATTCAAATTCAAAAAGACACGTGCACCCCAATGCTCACAGCAGCAGCATTTACAAATGCCAGGACATGGAAGCAATCTGAGGGTCCATCAGTGGATTAATACATGAAGAAAATGGGCTGCGTACAGACAGTGGAATATTACGCAGCCACAAAAAGAATGAACTACTGTCATCTGCAACAACACGGACGGGCCCAGAGATTCTCACTCTTAGTGCCGTCAGCCAGCCAGAGACAGACAAATACCACACGATACCCCTTACGTGTGGGATCTAAAAATTACAGAATGAACTTGTTTACAAAACAGCAACAGACACACAGACATAGAAAACTTGACGCTTACCGAAGGGGAGGGGAGGGAGGGATAAATGAGGAGCGTGGGACTGACGGATAGACAATCTTGTGTATCAGATAAACAACAAGGCCCTCCTGCAGAGCGTGGGGACTGTATTCAATATCTTATTATATAATAGCCTATATGAAAGAGAACCTGAAAACACTGAATCACTTTGCTGTACCCCTGAAACTAACACAATATTGTAAATCAACTACACTCTGACGTTTGGAAGAAGGAAGTCCCCACAAACCCCACAGAGGACGAGGCGAGGCGGGCGTGCAGCCTGGCGGCTGGCGGCCCGGAGTCCCGAGGGACGGCGGCCGCGGCACTGGCCCGCTGGTGCCTCCACACGCGTGAGGGCCGAGGCCAGACTCACGTGTGACACCCACAGTGCCATGCCCGCCCCTGGCCGCCCCTGGCCGCCCCTGGCCAGTGGGGAGAGCCATGAAGCCGCGGGGACACACTGGGGGGCTCTGCAGGCATGCTGGGGGCACGGAGGGTCACGCAGAGCCCGCCGGGGGCCCTGCCGGGCTCCCAGCCAGCAGCTCCTCAATGTCCTGGCCGCCAGAGGGTCCTCTCCTAGCACAGACCCGACCACGCGTCGCCCTCCGGCTCTCCCCAGGCGCTCCGTCCCGCCCCCGCCAGCCCCCAGAGCCCCCGGAGGAGGGCAGCGGCGCCCTGGGACTGGCCCGCCCGCCCGCCTCGCCTGCTTCGTTTCCTCCCACAACATGGAGCCCCAGGAACGGCGGCGGCTCCCAAGCTGCTCCCCGACACGAGCGGGGCTGGCCGGCAGCGGGTGCTTGGGAAACGGCAGGGGGAGGGTGGGAGCGGTCCAGCAGCAGGTGGGGTCCTGAGCCCGGGCCGCGGGGTCCTTCTCCCCACCTCCCCACGCGGTCTTGATGGGGGTGGGCGTGTTCTCATCTCTCTCTGCAAGTTCATTTGCTGACGCGGCCGCGCTGGGTCGTGGCTACAGCGCACGGATCCTTGCTCTTCACAGTGCACGGCCTTCGGCTGTGGCACGTGGGATCTGGTTCCCCGATCAGGGATCGAACCCGAGCTCCCCGCGTTGGGAGCGCAGTCTCAGCCGCTGGACCCGGGAGCCCGCTCGTCTCCGCCTCTTCCGGGACCCCAGGCCTGCTGGCTCAGGCCGCCCTGGGAGCTCACGCACAGCTTCCCGGGCAGCTCAGCGCTGAGATCCCTCCCGTTAGGGCCGGAGACACAAGAGACGCAGGTTCGACCCCCGGGTCAGGAAGATCCCCTGGAGGAGGACATGGCAGCCCACTGCAGTGTGCTTGCCCGGAGAATTCCGTGGACAGAGGACCCGGCGGGCTGCCCCAAAGCCCCGGCACGGAGTGGCGCCAGCGGACGGCACAGAGGCGAGCGTCTCCTGGTGGAAGGCGAGTCTTGTCCTCTCACCAAAGGCCCCGAGGAAATGCAGACGGCTTCCGCCCGCACCTGCGTCTCCGTCGGCAGGGCCCCACCTGGGCAGCCAGGGAGGCGGGAGGCCGCTGACCCTGCTCCACACCAGGAGATCCGGCAGCCTGATCCGTCGGGGTGGGGGTTCCCGCTCCCGGCTCCCCTGACACGGCGGCCCCGCCTCGCTTGGTAAGGGGCCGTCCCGGGGCCGCCAGGCTGTGGAACCGCAGCCTGGCCTCCACGCACTCAGTGCCGAGAACGCCCACCGTCGTGACGAGCCCGTCCCAGGGCGCCGGCTCTGAGACCCGGCCACGGGTGGGCGCCCTCAGGTGCTGGCGGATCCCCGGTGCCGACCCTGCTCTGGGAGAATCCCCGGGATACCGCGGGCCGCCCTTGGACTGGGGCTCAGGCTTGAGACGGCAGGTCTGGGGCGCGAGCCCAGGCCTCGTTTTGGTGCGTGCAGCCCTCCACAGCAATGCTTGTGAGCCGCTTCCCAGGTGGCCCTAGTGGTAAAGACCTCCTGCCGACGCGGGAGGTACCGGATCAGCCCCTGGGTCAGGAAGACCCCCCGGGGGAGGACACGGCAGCCCACCCCAGCGGGAGGATCCCGTGGACAGGGGAGCCTGGCGGGCTGCAGCTCAGAGGGCGGCGAAGAGTCGGACACGACCGAAGAGACCTGGAAGGAGCTAGAGCCACATCGGGGACAAAGGAGCCCACAGACGGCGGGCGCCCGAGTCGCTCGGCCTTGGCGTCCCTCAGCGCCGGGGCCTCGGGCGGTCCTGTGCCCGGCAGGGCGCCCCTGCCGCTTTACGATGGAGGCCGGCAAGCCTCAGAGCCGTGCACAGGCCTCCCGGGCTCCGAGGTGCAGGGGCCAGAGGAGGCCTCCGCTTTGACGTTGCTGCGTGTTTTTTTGGTTGTGCTGGGGCTTCGCTGCAGGACTCGGGGCCCTTAGCTGCGGCGTGTGGGATCCAGTTCCCTGACCAGGAAGCAAACCCGGCCCCCTGCACCCGGAGAGCAAGCCTGAGCCACGGGAGCCGGGAGCCGCTCTGAGCGCTCTCGGCGGCGCCCTGGTGGAAGGCGAGTCTTGTCCTCTCACCAAAGGCCCCGAGGAAATGCAGACGGCTTCCGCCCGCACCTGCGTCTCCGTCGGCAGGGCCCCACCTGGGCAGCCAGGGAGGCGGGAGGCCGCTGACCCTGCTCCACACCAGGAGATCCGGCAGCCTGATCCGTCGGGGTGGGGGTTCCCGCTCCCGGCTCCCCTGACACGGCGGCCCCGCCTCGCTTGGTAAGGGGCCGTCCCGGGGCCGCCAGGCTGTGGAACCGCAGCCTGGCCTCCACGCACTCAGTGCCGAGAACGCCCACCGTCGTGACGAGCCCGTCCCAGGGCGCCGGCTCTGAGACCCGGCCACGGGTGGGCGCCCTCAGGTGCTGGCGGATCCCCGGTGCCGACCCTGCTCTGGGAGAATCCCCGGGATACCGCGGGCCGCCCTTGGACTGGGGCTCAGGCTTGAGACGGCAGGTCTGGGGCGCGAGCCCAGGCCTCGTTTTGGTGCGTGCAGCCCTCCACAGCAATGCTTGTGAGCCGCTTCCCAGGTGGCCCTAGTGGTAAAGACCTCCTGCCGACGCGGGAGGTACCGGATCAGCCCCTGGGTCAGGAAGACCCCCCGGGGGAGGACACGGCAGCCCACCCCAGCGGGAGGATCCCGTGGACAGGGGAGCCTGGCGGGCTGCAGCTCAGAGGGCGGCGAAGAGTCGGACACGACCGAAGAGACCTGGAAGGAGCTAGAGCCACATCGGGGACAAAGGAGCCCACAGACGGCGGGCGCCCGAGTCGCTCGGCCTTGGCGTCCCTCAGCGCCGGGGCCTCGGGCGGTCCTGTGCCCGGCAGGGCGCCCCTGCCGCTTTACGATGGAGGCCGGCAAGCCTCAGAGCCGTGCACAGGCCTCCCGGGCTCCGAGGTGCAGGGGCCAGAGGAGGCCTCCGCTTTGACGTTGCTGCGTGTTTTTTTGGTTGTGCTGGGGCTTCGCTGCAGGACTCGGGGCCCTTAGCTGCGGCGTGTGGGATCCAGTTCCCTGACCAGGAAGCAAACCCGGCCCCCTGCACCCGGAGAGCAAGCCTGAGCCACGGGAGCGCCGGGGGAGCCCCGCTCTGAGCGCTCTGTGGAGCGGCGAGACGCCCTGGACCTCCCTGGAGCTCGGCCGCCCACCCACCATCTGCTCGGACGGCAGCAGGCAGCGCCTCCCGTGGGCACAGCTGAGGGGCCGGGGAAGCAGACCCCCTCCTGGGAGAGTGACGGAGCGCCGGCGGCCCAGCGCGGCAGGGCCACGCCGTCCCCGGGCCCGAGAGGCCTCGCCGTCAGGGGCTCCGGGCTCCAGAGCGGGCTTGGGCGGGCTCTCGGCCCCGGGCTGACCGCAGGGCCCAGCACGGGCGTGGGAGCGGGAGCCGGCGCGGGGCTGGCCGGGGAACAGGGCCGCGTGCCGAGGGCGGGGGGCTGGCTGGCGGCTCGGGCGTGCCGGGCGGAAGGTGGGCGAGGCTTGGTGACTTGGGACCAGATCTGTCCTGGCTGAGGATCTGGTGGGGTGTCGGCGCTGAACCGTCCCCCAGGTAGGCGCGAGGCCCTGACCCCCATGGCGCTGTGTCAGGAGACAGCCTTTACAGAACTGGACAGGGCCGTGCGGCGGGGTCCTCGTCCCGAGAGGCTGGGATCTCATGAGAAGACGCCGCGGGGCAGCCCCGTCTCCGAGGGAAGGAGGCGGCCGTCTGCGGCCAGGGAGAGGCCTCCGGAGAAACCGCCCCTGCCGGGCCCTGACCTTGAACACGCAGACCGGGGGAAACGCGCCCGCTGCTCCGGCCGCCCGGGCTGCGGTGCTCTGTCACGGCGGCCGAGGGGCCCGGGCAGGGGCCGGGGAGGGAGACGCCGAGAGGACCCGCGACCCGCAGGCCTCCCCAGCCCGCGGGAAGTGGGAGGAAAGCGCGCGAGACCGCCGTCTCCTCCGCCAAGTCCGGCCACGCCGCCTCCCGGTGGTCGAGCGGAGGCCGAGCCGTCACGTCCACGGACACCTGGTGGCGAGGACCCGAGCGGCAGCAGGGACCCCTCGGGGAGCCCGGGCCCCGATCCCACGTCACTGCTCGCGGCGGCACAGGGGTCTGCGGTCTGGGAGGCCGGCGTGCTGCTGGCCTCTGCTTAGCTACGGCAGCTCCGAGGCGGCGGCGCACAGGTGCCCTCGGGCCGGGGGTGCCCCGTGCGCAGGCCCCGTGGTCTCTCGCCCGTCTCAGCAGAGGGCGGGGCACAGCACAGCCCCGACAGGACCGGTACAGGGAGAAAGGGGGGCATCTCACACAAGGCTGGGCCGCCAGCCCGCGAGCAGAGAGTGGATTCTGCGTAAGTGCTGGAGAGGGTCACGGGGACAATCCCACAACACGCAGAATGCATGAGAACGTCACACACCGACGTCAGAACAGAAGGCCGTGACGGGCCACAGCCTCGCCCCCGGCTGCGTCCCCGCGGCGGCACACACAGTGGAGTCGCTGCTGGGGCTCCGGCTGTGTCTCCCCGCTCCCCGGAATGCCTGCTGAGCCCCCTCCCCTCAGTGTGACGGTGGGAGGAGGCGGGGCTCTGGGAGGTGCTCTGGCATTAGACGAGGCCGCGAGGGTGGGGACCCCGAGCCAGGGTTCGTGCCCTTAGAAACGTCCGAGGGGGAAGGGAGTCAGACTGAGAAGGAGAAGTATCAAATGACATCCCTTATACCTGGAATCCAAGGAGAAATGACACAAATGGACTCACTTGCAAGACAGAAAGAGACTCACAGATTTAGAGACTGGCCTGATGGGAACTTCTGGCGGCCAAGGGGGCGGGTGGGGAAGAGGCAGGTGCTTGGGACCGACGGGTACACGGTGCTCTATTTAGAGCGGATGACCACCGACGACCTGCTGTGGAGCGCGGGGAGCCCTGCCCCGGGTGGGCGCCACCGGACGGGAGGGGCCTGGGGAGCGGGGAGACCGTGTGCGCCGGCTGAGGACCTCGTCTGTCCGCCTGACACACGGTCCCGGCGTGGCTAATCGGCTATGTCCCGCGCAAAACAGAAAGTGTCTAAAGAAAGTCACGGGGGGCTTCCTCCCGTCCGTGAGGACACACAGACGTCAGCCTCGGCGGCCCAGAGAGGACGCTCGGCAGCGCCCGGCCCTGCCCGCGCCCGGCCGGCAGACCTCCAGCCGCGGGAACTCGGAGGAATAGCCTGCTGTTGAGGGCGCGTCACCCCGCCGGCGGCGGCGGGTCACGGCAGGCTGAGCCGGGACACCCCCAAGTGGAGAAGAGCCCTCCCTGACCCTTCACTGCAGAGAAGGCGTGCTCGTCACGGGCTTAAGCCAGCCGTGGCTGGGACCTCCCCGGTCGTCCAGGGGTTAAGACTCCCAGCTTCCAAGGAAGGGGCGGGAAGGCGGATGGATCCCGGGGTCTCCTGCGCCAGGTGGCTCACCCCAAACAGACAGAACAGCTCTCCACTCCTTCCTGACCTGGGGCTGGGCTGGGTCCGCGGTCAGCAACAGGCAGCTCCGCTCCTGGTGGGCGGCACCAAGGCCCTCCTCCCTGTGCCATCTCCTCCTCCAGGGGGCCGGCGGGGTCCCCCCACAGCAGGGCCCCCGAGATGGACGGACGCGGGCAGAGGCTCTGGAGGTCAGGCTTAGAACCGGCCGGACACGGATCAGGGTTCTCACCTGGGAGATGCTGCCCCCTGGGGACGCAGGGTGACCATGGGGACATTTGTGGCTGTCACCGCAGGGGGCGCCTGGCATCGAGTAGCTGGGGCCAGGGAGGCTGTTCAACATCCCACACGCCCAGGACGACCCCACAGAGGACAACCTGGCCTGGACGTCAGCAGGGCCGCTGCTGAGGAGACTTGGGTCTGCAGGGCGGGGTGCCGGGGGGGCTCGAGTCAGGGCACCGTCTGGAGCGGGCAGCAGGGGCTGTCGACCCCGCCCGAGCTCCCTGCCCAAGGCTGAACAGGGCGCCCCCACACCTCCTCCCCGGCTCCCGTGGTGAGAGGTCAATTTCTAATTTTTTTGGCTGTGATACATGGCATGAGGGATCTGAGCTCCCCAGCCAGCAATCAAACCCACAGCCCCTGCAGTGGCCGTGTGCAGTCCTGACCACTGGGATGGCCTGGCAAGTTCCAAGAGGCCAGTTTCTCACAGTCCCGTTAGGGGTCCTTTCCAGAACAGGTGGGAGTGGTGACGTTCTGCCCTCTCGGACGCCCTGGACGTGGCTCAGGTCTGCCTGTAATTACCTGGGTCCCCACAGGGCCCACGTTAAGAATCCCTCCTAGAACGAGAAAGCCAAAAGCATGTGTCGGGGCTAAAAGGCAGATCTGACAGGCCCCCGCGGGGCCCGGAGTGTTCCCTTCTCTCGGGGGAGGGCGGGCAGTCAGCCTGCTTCCTGCGGCAAGACCGCCCCCTGTTGTCAGTCGCGCGGATGGAAACTGCACGGCACCAGTGAGAGGCCCCAGAGCAGGCAGCAGAGGCGGTGAGGCCCCAGGGCCCGCGTGAGGGCCGAGGGCCGAGGACCAAGAACTCGCGAGGCTCTCCCAGCTTAGGAACGGGAGGAGCGCTGCAGCCCAGGGGCTGGGATGGAATGGGAGCCACCTGCCTGGCTTCCAACCCTGGCTCTGCTCACTGTGGGGCCTCGAGGGAGCTGCTGCCTCTTTCCTGGCCTCAGTGTGCTCACCTGTAGAATGGGAGCACCTACCCCTCGCGAGGGTGTTGACAAACAAGAGCTCACGTGCTCCAGGGGCCTCCCGCCGGCGCGCACAGGGCAGCCCTGGCGGCAGCTCTTCCCATCTTAAGCAATGCTAGAGACTTCTGAAAAGTCTCCCTACTCTGTACTCGTGGCACCGAATTCAAGTATTTCGTGTGCTCAGTCACATCTGACCCTCTGCGACCTGTCTGTGGGTCCCAGGAAAACAGCTTCTGTTCTGAATTTTGTTTCGGGGAGACAGGCTTTTCTGGGTACACCCAGACACTTATTTTATTCTTTGTCTATCTGTAACTTTTTTGCTGGGTCGTGTGGCCCGTGGGACCTCTGAGGCCTGGACCAGGGGTCAAACCCGAGCCCCTGCACTGGGAGGGTGGTGTCTGAGCCGCGGGACCGCCAGGGAAGCCCCTTGGGGACTGAGAATGGCGAGACCCATGGATGTCGCTTTGTGCAGTGAGTCCCTAGCCGATGGGGACCTGGAGGGACGTGTCTGGGGCGGCCACGTTCCCCGACCTGGGGCTGTCTGCGTGGGACACGCTGCTCGCTCCTGAAGGCCAACGTGAAGGACACGTCGGACCTCGAGCCAGACCCCTTCAGAAGGGTGTGTCTGAGGGAGCCCAGGCAGAAGGCGGCGGCGTCCCGGGTGGGGTCGGGAGGGAAGACAGGCCCCTCGGGGCTCGTCCTAGCGATGGCCCCTGCTGCGGATGCCTTCAGAGAGTCCTCTTGGACGCTCTGATCGCACACAGGATCAAAGACACGCAGAGTTTGCTGGGGGGAGGCAGTCGAATGGAAAAATGATGTTCCTGGAATCGCAGCGCTAAGAAACCTCATACGGTAATTTCTTTTAAAACCATGGACTTTCCTGGTGGTTCCTGATGGTTAAGACGCCGCCTGCTGATGCAGGGGTGCAGGTTTGACCCCTGGTCGTGCGGCTGAGATTCCAGATGCCTCATGGCCAAAAGACCAAAACATAAAACAGAAACAACACTGTAAGAAATATAACAGACTTTAAAAAATGGCCCACATCAAACAAAGAAAAAATCGCGAACTCTTCCTTCCAGGGCAGAGCTTCTCCCCCCAACCCCCAGCGCCTTGAACTAAACCGGACGGAGGGCTTCGGCCTGGGCTCCGAGCAGCCTGATCCCCAGCCTGGACCTCACCTGCCCTGCAGGGCGTAGGGAGAGACCCCGGCTCAGCGCGGACTCAGGCCGGCCCCCCAGGCAGGCGGGGCCGACGCCTCACACGGCCGCGGACACGCCGGGCTGGGCTCGGGGCAGGGCTACCGCGCTCACTCAGGCCTTCACCAGAGGAGGGCTTCCCGCCTGCTTTTCTGGCACTGAACTCACATTTGTTACTTGGTGTGCCCCCTCCCAACACGCACACACTCAGAGAGAGAGGACGTCACCTGGCGCTTCAGTCCAGAAAGGTTTTATTGTCAAAACGTATAACACACTGGACATTCATACCCGCAGCAATTCTGACTTTTCTGACAGGTTTTTCTTTTTATCATGAAAGCTTACAGGCATTGTCCTGGTGAAACGGCCATTTCGGATCCAGGGACTTCTGGTAACTTCCTGCAAAGCGATCTGACGAAGGACATGGTCCGGCTCTTAGGAAGAAGATGGAGAAGGTCATTCCCCGCTCCCTGCAACCTTCTTTAAAAAGCAGTCAGGACCTCAGTCCCCCGCCAGGGCCAGCCTGCGCCTCCAGAGCCGAGGGGCGGCCTAGTGTTCCCGAGACCTGCGTGGGTGGGTGGGGAGGCGCGTTCCCAGAATCCTCTCTGCCCTTCCGCAGAGGGCCGCGGCTCTCCGTGGAGAGGCTGCACGGCAGCGCCGCTGGTCAGAGGCTGAAGGGCACCGTCTGCTCGATACTCGCTGGGTGAGCTACAGAGAAAGTGTCACGTAACGACCCCCGCCCTAAAAGCAGTGGAGGTCACTGGGACCAGTGTGGCCGCGGCCCCTTAGGGCCACGAGCCAAACCTGTGGAAGGTGGTTCTGGCCCAGCGAGGGCTCATCCGTGGCTCCGGCTTCTCCCACGGCCTCCAGGGCCAGGAGCAGCTCCGCAGCCGCATCGGCGCCAGCCTAGCACCCGCCTCTCCCGTCCACAGCGGGGGGGCCGGCCAGCCGATCTGAGTCTCTCATAAGCAAGCATGACAGACTGCGAACCACCAACTCTAGGTTCAACCAATGATGAGCAGAATTTAAACAAAGACGCTGGCTTTTTAAACACATTCATTCTAAGAGTCTGCGAAGTTATAGTTCATTCTACTCCCCATCGAGGAAACAGCCTCAGTCAATGGAACTGACTTTTCATACTACAAAGTTAAACAGAGCCAAAGCAAGGCGATTCTCAGTTCTTCTTGTTCTCGCTCAGTCGTGTCTGACTCTCTGTGACCCCATGGGCTGCCGCCCGCCAGGCTCCTCTGTCCGTGGGATTCTCCAGGCGCTTCTCAGAAAGGTTTATTGCCCCCCAACACGCACACACTCAGAGAGAGCGTCACCTGGCGCTTCAGTCCAGAAAGGTTTTATTGTCAAACGTATAACACACTGGACATTCATACCCGCAGCAATTCTGACTTTTCTGACAGGTTTTTCTTTTTATCATGAAAGCTTACAGGCATTGTCCTGGTGAAACGGCCATTTCGGATCCAGGGACTTCTGGTAACTTCCTGCAAAGCGATCTGACGAAGGACATGGTCCGGCTCTTAGGAAGAAGATGGAGAAGGTCATTCCCCGCTCCCTGCAACCTTCTTTAAAAAGCAGTCAGGACCTCAGTCCCCCGCCAGGGCCAGCCTGCGCCTCCAGAGCCGAGGGGCGGCCTAGTGTTCCCGAGACCTGCGTGGGTGGGTGGGGAGGCGCGTTCCCAGAATCCTCTCTGCCCTTCCGCAGAGGGCCGCGGCTCTCCGTGGAGAGGCTGCACGGCAGCGCCGCTGGTCAGAGGCTGAAGGGCACCGTCTGGTCGATACTCGCTGGGTGAGCTACAGAGAAAGTGTCACGTACACGACCCCCCGCCCTAAAAGCAGTGGAGGTCACTGGGACCAGTGTGGCCGCGGCCCCTTAGGGCCACGAGCCAAACCTGTGGAAGGTGGTTCTGGCCCAGCGAGGGCTCATCCGTGGCTCCGGCTTCTCCCACGGCCTCCAGGGCCAGGAGCAGCTCCGCAGCCGCATCGGCGCCAGCCTAGCACCCGCCTCTCCCGTCCACAGCGGGGGGGCCGGCCAGCCGATCTGAGTCTCTCATAAGCAAGCATGACAGACTGCGAACCACCAACTCTAGGTTCAACCAATGATGAGCAGAATTTAAACAAAGACGCTGGCTTTTTAAACACATTCATTCTAAGAGTCTGCGAAGTTATAGTTCATTCTACTCCCCATCGAGGAAACAGCCTCAGTCAATGGAACTGACTTTTCATACTACAAAGTTAAACAGAGCCAAAGCAAGGCGATTCTCAGTTCTTCTTGTTCTCGCTCAGTCGTGTCTGACTCTCTGTGACCCCATGGGCTGCCGCCCGCCAGGCTCCTCTGTCCGTGGGATTCTCCAGGCCGTTACACTGGAGTGGGCGGCCATGCCCTCCTCCAGGGGGTCTTCCCGACCCAGGGATTGAACCTGCGTCTCCCGTGACTGACGCTGTGCAGGTGGGCTCTTCACCGTTGAGCCACAGGGAACGCCCCGATCCTCCCCCTGGCCACCCTCGACCTGAGACTTAGAGGCCACTCGCCTGTGTACGTGTCCGCCCCTCCCAAGGCCACCTGCAATCCCTGAGCCGAGGCTCACAGGCTGCTAACCTACTAACATAAAGCCAGCAAACGCCCTAGCTGCTCCCCTTACTTCTCCGGACTACGCAGTTACTCATCCTGATCAATGGCTCTGGTCTCCTGACCTCCACAGCCACACAGAAGACCACCAATGACCTTCATGTGAAAAGGTAACTTTACAGGATTATTTGAGGGCTTCCCTGGTGGTCCAGTGGTTAAGAATCTTGCAATGAAAGGGACACGGGTTCGATTCCTGGTCCAGGAACTAAGATCCCTCACGCCGGGCCACAGCTACTGAGCCCCTGGGTCTCAAGTAGAGAGAAGCACCTGTGCCACGACTAAGACCCAACACAGCCAAAACCGAAAAAAGGATTATTTGAAAAATGCTCTTAATCTGACGTAGCTGTTCTGATCATTCTAAATACACACACTGGGGTGGGATGGGAGGGAGATGGGGGAGGCGGGGGGGGGTTCAGGGGGACATGTGTGTACCCATGGCGAATTCGGGTCGATGCGTGGCCATAGACAACAAAACTCTGTAAAACATTAAATTAAATTAAACAAACACACACACACACACAGTGGTAGATCCAGACAAAACAAAAAAGATGGAACAAAACTAAAAATATTCAGAAACAGAATATGTTGAGAAAATACTGTGTGTTGGGATTTAATTATGCTCTGAGCCTGAAGAGTGGACTTGTGGTTCTAGGACGGATGACACGAAAACTCAAAACCCAGACCTCAGAACCTTCCGTGCACCTCCTGCACGTGCGGCAGGAGCGCGGCGCGGCTCTGTCACTTGAAAGGGTTTCCGTAAAATACACCGAAGTCAGGCTCTGCTTTTGGCTGAGAGCCGCCACTCAAAACAGCCTTCCCAAGGCATGTCCCCCAGCCTGCCTGCGAGGACATCTGGGGACGGCACCCCGCGCTGACTAAACGCCTCATCAGGTTCAATCTTCCACGTGGGACGAGTCCTTAATTCTGAAAACCCGCAGCGCTAACTCTTCAAAAAGCCTTATGAGATTTAAAAGACCACGGAAAGTAAAATAAAAGAAAACCTCCATCATCAACAAGGAATTACAAACTTTTCTCGTAACTTCGAGAGTTAATGTGCGGGACTTCCCCGATGGTCCAGTGGCTAAGACTGCGCTCTTCCAAGGCAGGGAGCCTGGGATCGAGCCCGGGTCAGGGAACGAGACCCCATACGGGGCACCTGAAAGACACTGCGTGCTGCAATGAAGACCTGGTATAGCCAGATAAATACAATAAAGTTTAAAAAAAAGAGTTACTGTGCATCCAACTCTTTTATTTGTTTGTTTTTTTTTAATGCTTACTTTTTGGCTGCACCGCGGGACATGTGGGATCCTAGCTCCCGACCTGCACTCCCCTGGAAGCACCAAGTGCTAACCCCTAGACGGCCAGGGAAGCCCCTGTGGCCACCAGGTTTAAAAGCCAAGAAAATCTACACAAAACTCCCCTAAGCAGTAACTGCCAGCGCTTCCACAGCCGTCAGTGCTGCTGCCCAGACGTGACCACGAGGCTGGTTCTCACATTGGATCCATTTCCCTGCACATCACACAAGAAATACATACCTTAAAAGCAGCTGAAGGCTCCAAGCAAAAGTCATTTCCCCCAAGAGGGAACGTCTGGTTAACTTAAAACCAGTCAGAGCATGCAGATGATCTCGTTTCAAGGTTTTGTGAGACTGAAATTTACTTTGCTACGATTCCTTCGCTTCTGCTTTAGTGAGGCCGTCCCCTTTCCTAAGGAGTAACACTCGCCGGGGGCCAGCCCTAGGGACACAGACTGCTGGGACCCTCGGCCGGTGGAGCTCCCCGGCCCTGGCTACACAGGCGCTGACCATCTGACCTCGGGCATCAGAGGGCAGAGCTGCGCCAGGATCCTGCACACCTCAGTTCAGACAAATCCCGATCTCACTAGAAAGCGTACCACTGGCGCGCTTTTCCACGTCTGCCTGAAGGCGGCACTGGAGGGAGAAAGAAGCGGCGGCAAGCAGAGACGCCAGGAAGGCCTTGCGCTCTGGCAGCCCGGCCAAGCCCTGCCGCTGTATTGAGCACTGGCCCTGGCCGTAGGAGTACCACCCCGGACGCTGGAAGCAGGGAGAGAGGACACAGAAACAGAACTCTGCTCCAGGAAACAGCGGGCCAGACATCCTCTCCCTGACAGAAGATCCAGGACTCATCCACACCACACCCTGGACAGAGGACACAGGACGAGCCCCCCAGGCTGCAGGGGCCTTGGTTCCAAGCCCTGACCGCACTCCTTCTGAGCCCACGGTTGGGGGGGAATGCGGCAGCGTGACAGCTGGTGGACGGTGGGCGCGGTCTCCCCAGCCGCCTTAGAGCCCCGAGGCTGCGGAAGAAACATGGCGGGAAGGGCCCTCCTGCAGCAGACGCAGCCACTCAGCGATCTAAGCCGCGGCTCCCATCTCCCATCCGGTCTGTGAGCCACTGGCCCAGGAGGTTCCCGCAGGCGACCAGACGGAAAGAGACCCCAGGGAGACAAATGAAACAAGGCGGGGAGGGGGCACCTTCCCCCCTGGGACACCAGCTCTGCTGCCTCCCCGCCTGCGACTTGTCTGGAGAGACGAGCTGAAGAACTGAGACCCCAGGGCGGCCCAGGGAGCACGGGGCGGGGCGTATCCATGGAGAGTGCATGCGTGCGTGCGTGCGTGCGTGTGTGCGTGTGTGTATGCGTGCATTAGGGGCCCAGACACCCCCACCCACCCCCCGCGTCTCTACCTCTAGATCCCTCCTTCCCCTCCTGGGTTCCTGGGCTTCCTATCCCCGCCTGCCCTGGCCCGCCCTCCTCCCCACCCCCAGCTCTTTTCCAGGCTCCCTCCTCTCCCCTCCTGGGTCCCTGTCTTGCACTGCATTGTATTTTCGTCCCTCGGTCGCGTCCGACTCTGCGATCCCACGACCTGCAGCCCGCCAGGCTCCTCTGTTGCTGGAATTGCCAGGCAAGGATGCTGGAGTGGGTCGCCATGCCCTCCTGCAGGGCATCCTCTCCGTCCAGAGGATTAGGGATGGAACACTGGCACGCGGATTCTCTACCCCCGAGCCACCAGGGAACCCCTCTGCGCCTCGATCTTAAACACCCAGCCGCCTCCTCCACTGAGGGTCAGGAGCCCAGGTCCCTCTACTCTTCCCTTCCGGCAAGCCCAGGCGCCCACCCCTGCTGGGTCTCAGGCCTGCTCTAGGTCGGGCCGCTGTCCCCTCCCCAGGCCTCTGCCTCCCCTCGGCCACCCTCCCCGGCCTCGGGGTTCTCTCGCGCCCCCTCCCCACGCCCCGCTGCGGGTCAGGCGCCCTCCCAGGCCGTCTTCCCTCCCCCGCGGGGCGCAGGCCCCACCTCCCCGCCCCTCTGCCCGCCGAGGTCTCGGCCCCACCCGCCCGCCAGGTGCCCCCGGCCGGCGTCTTCTCCCCGCCCTTCGCCCGGCCCCGCCCCCGACCTTGGCCCCGCCCCTCGGCCCGCCAGGGACCCTCCCAGGGCCGCGCCTCCGCGGGTGAGATGCCGGCGGCCCCTCGGGCCCAGTCCGCCCACGGGCCCATCCCCGCGACCGGCCGAGAGCCCCCTCCCACGTCAGGAGCCCCTCCGCTCTCTGCGACAGACACAACTCGGGGGCGCGGCCGCCCAGGGGCCGGAGCGGGGCCGGGCGGCGCGGGCGACCCGCGGCCGTTACCTGTATCGCGAGCCGGCGCCCTGCGCGAAGCCGTAATAGTTACTCGCCGCCATCTTGGCGTCTCCGCCGAGCGCGCGCGGACCCGAGACGCGAGGGGCGGGGCCGCCAGCGCGTGACGTCACCCGGCCGGCGCACGGGCCGCGTGCCTCTCGCGTCCGGCCACGTGCCCCCGGCCCCGCCCCCGGCGCGAAGCTCGCGCCTTCTCGCTCCCGTCTCCGTCTGAGGGCGTGTCTTTGCCTCGAACCCCCTTCTCCCCGCCCCCGCCGCAAGCCCCGCCCCTTGCTCGGAAGCCCCACCCACCTTCCCTCTGAGCGCTCAACCTTCCCGAGATCCGGCCCTCTCTGGTTCTGTTCAAGCTCCGCCCCTCGCCGCAAGCCCCGCCCCGTATCAGATGCCCATTCACTGTCCAGCTGGAGGATTTCGAGGCTGGAAGGGGTTTCTTTTGGGGGCCCTTTGGTGGATTTCGCTGCCCCTTTGGTGAATGTGGCCCTATTGATACAGCCAAATCCTGCTTATCAGTGCCGTAGCGCCTTCTAAGGCTCCAGTTCCTAGAATTCAGTGGCCCTAACTTAGTGGTTCTCAACCAGAGTGTTTGGCCCCCAGAGGACAGGGGACAGTGTCTAGGGACATCTGTGGCTGTCGAGAGTGGGGATCCTCCTGGCATCAAGTGGGCGGGGGCCAGGGACGCTGTTCAAAACCCAACAGTGTGCAGGAGGCCCCCCCACCCCGCGCCCGTGACCTGGCCCCCGTGTCCACAGTGCCAAGGTCCAGAAACCCTGTTCTAGGGGTAATTCATTTTGAGAGATATTTCTGGACCACTTACTACAGACAGGCCGTCTTGGGGGAGCTGCTGCGCGCCAGTGCTCAAGAACTTGGACTCAGGGAAGCAGAGCATAACGGAGCTATTACAATTATGGTACTCTTTGGTGAAGAGCAGAATTACTGAGATAAAATTCACATACATACAGTTCGTCATCTAAGGTGTGGACTCAGTGGGTTTTAGTATATCCACAAAGCTGTGGAACCACCGCCACCCACTCCAGAACCAGAGGATCATGCCGAGTAGGAAAAACTGATGCCGAAAGGTCACATACGATTCCACTTACATAAAGCTCTTGAAAAAGAAACGGAGAACACGCTTGTGGTTTCCAGGGCTTAAGGAGGTGGGGAGGGCGAATGGGGAGCGGGAGTGGCTGTGAGAGGGAAACAGGAGAGCCCCGAGAGACAGAAGGTTCTGTGTCTTGACTGCCTCAAAAACAGTAGTGCCATGGTGCTACCGTTTTGCAAGATGGTATTAAAACCACTGGGCAACGGGGTGGGCGTGTGGTGCTATGTGAGATCTCTCTGTGTTATTCTTCACAGCTACATGTGTCTCTACACTTTTTTCAGTTTTTAAAGTAATTTTTGGGGATGTCCCTGGTGGTCTAGTGGCTAAGAGTTCATGCTCTCGACGCAAGGGGCAGGGGTTTCTGACCCCTGGTCAGGATCTAGACCCCATACACCCCCACGAAGAGTCCGTACGCCAAAAAAAAGACTGAAGATCCAGTCTGCTACAACCGGGGAGAGAAAAAAAAAAAACAGCAGCAAAATAAATTTTTAATGGCCCTATTGATACAGCCAAATCCTGCTTATCAGTGCCGTGCGCCTTCTAAGGCTCCAGTTCCTAGAATTCAGTGGCCCTAACTTAGTGGTTCTCAACCAGAGTGTTTGGCCCCCAGAGGACAGGGGACAGTGTCTAGGGACATCTGTGGCTGTCGAGAGTGGGGATCCTCCTGGCATCAAGTGGGCGGGGGCCAGGGACGCTGTTCAAAACCCAACAGTGTGCAGGAGGCCCCCCCACCCCGCGCCCGTGACCTGGCCCCCGTGTCCACAGTGCCAAGGTCCAGAAACCCTGTTCTAGGGGTAATTCATTTTGAGAGATATTTCTGGACCACTTACTACAGACAGGCCGTCTTGGGGGAGCTGCTGCGCGCCAGTGCTCAAGAACTTGGACTCAGGGAAGCAGAGCATAAGCAGCTATTACAATTATGGTACTCTTTGGTGAAGAGCAGAATTACTGAGATAAAATTCACATACATACAGTTCGTCATCTAAGGTGTGGACTCAGTGGGTTTTAGTATATCCACAAAGCTGTGGAACCACCGCCACCCACTCCAGAACCAGAGGATCATGCCGAGTAGGAAAAACTGATGCCGAAAGGTCACATACGATTCCACTTACATAAAGCTCTTGAAAAAGAAACGGAGAACACGCTTGTGGTTTCCAGGGCTTAAGGAGGTGGGGAGGGCGAATGGGGAGCGGGAGTGGCTGTGAGAGGGAAACAGGAGAGCCCCGAGAGACAGAAGGTTCTGTGTCTTGACTGCCTCAAAAACAGTAGTGCCATGGTGCTACCGTTTTGCAAGATGGTATTAAAACCACTGGGCAACGGGGTGGGCGTGTGGTGCTATGTGAGATCTCTCTGTGTTATTTTTCACAGCTACATGTGTATCTACACTTTTTTCAGTTTTTAAAGTAATTTTTGGGGATGTCCCTGGTGGTCTAGTGGCTAAGAGTTCATGCTCTCGACGCAAGGGGCAGGGGTTTCTGACCCCTGGTCAGGGATCTAGATCCCATACACCGCCACGAAGAGTCCGTACGCCACAAAGAAGACTGAAGATCCAGTCTGCTACAACCGAGAGAGATGCAGCAAAATAAATAAATATTTTAATCTAAAAAAAAATTCAAGGCAAAAAAAAAAAAAGAGTACATTTACTGACCTGATCCTGACAGAGTGGTGTTCTTTTGCCCCCCTTTTAAGCAGGCACGGGGCTAGTTAACTCTTGGACAGAAGCCATGACAAACCCAGGGTTCCATGGAAAGCTGTACGGGTGGCTTAGAGGATGGCATTCTTCCATTGTGTCTTAATGGCCATGTGTGGGCATTAAGGAACAATCTAGTGCGTCTGGCAGACACAGCTGTCCTGCCATGCCCTGGCTAAAGGCCAGTGTGGTAATCACACTAGGCCTCACTCTGATTCCTTGTGGCGCTAACTAGGTAACCCAGGCACCTTGCCTCTTACAGAAGTAGGTCTGTAGTTCTCTCTCATTTGTATAATACCTTGTCCTCCTGTTAATTGCTATTAGCAGTGTGCTGAATGCTTTATAGGCACTATTTTATCTGTTTTTTTTTTTTTCATTTTGGCCACTTCTATTGGTCTTTCATTTATTTATCTTTGTTCCTTGGTCCATGTGGGCCTCCCATAGCGGTGGCCTCTGTTGTTGCAGAGCACCTGCTCTGGGCACACACGCTCCAGAGCTCCGGCTCGGTCGTTGGACACATTGGTCCAGCCAGCACATGGGATTTTCCCAGGCCAGGGATCGAATCGGCGCCCCTTGTATGGCAAGGAGGTATCCTTACCCACTGGACCACCAGGGAAGCCCGGCACTATTTTATCTTATCCTCACAATAGCCCTCCGAAGTAGGCAGAGCTGATTCTCATCATTGGCAGCAGTCCTCTTCTACAAAGCCGCTGCAAACACTGACGTAGCAAGTACTGACCCATTGCTCTTAGGGGGAGTCCAGGGTTAGGCCCCTGTGAGCCTCTGATCACAGCGTCTTCATCCGCCGATCAACACATAAACGTGTTGTATGTGGCGGTGCTGTGTAAGGGCATCTGACGTGGTATACATGGTAGATGCCTTAACGCTGCACTCCCTGCCCACAGCACTGTAACTCACAGCTGAATGACGCTCGTCTGACACGCATGGTTTCTCCATAAGGTAGAGCTCAGCATTCTTGTGCTAACACAAACACCATGCGTGGGGGTAACTAGCAAAATCACCAACAAAACCCACCCAAATGTTAAAAGGATGGCACTAAATAGACCCCCCAAAAAGGACAAGTGGCTTACAGTTTGAGCAGGCACAGCCTCAGCTGGGGACACACACACGGCCAGCACTCTGCTTTTGCACTCCTCTGTGTTGTCTACAGAGGATCCTGGAATCACCCAGAGTACTGACTTGGGGCGCCCCAAATAAACCCCAACCAGTAGGCCAATTTACAAAGACAGAAACCGCAACTAATAAAGATTAAGGGCATTTGCATGAATCCACTTGGCAAATCAAGAAAAGGAGATTCAGAGAGGTTTAGCCATTTCATGGCCTCAACAAATTTGACCGAGAACCAACTTCCTTTCAGGTGCTGTTGATATCTGAGGCCACGCAGTTCTCCTGAGAGGGCGCTGCCCTGTCCATTGTAGAGTGCTGGACAGCATCTCTGGTCTTTATCGGCCCCATGCCAGCGACACCTACGTCACGCCCCCTAAGTCATGATCACCAAAACCATCCCCGACATCACCAAATGTCCCATGAGAGGTGAAATCACCCACAGGCTCTCAGCCACTAACCTAGAGATCAAAGATACAGCGATGACCAAGTGAAACTTCTCCTAAAACTTACATTATCGGGGAACGGGAATGGGGAGTCCGTGCTCCACGGGGACAGAGCTTCAGCTTGGGAAGATGAGAAAGTGCTGGAGATGGACGTCAGGGAGTGCGTGTGAAGGTAGGAAGTGTTGCCACTGAACTTTACATTTTAAAATGATAGAATGGGGACTTCCCTGGTGGCCTGGTGGTGAAGACTTCGCCTTCCAATGCAAGAAGTATGGGTTCAATCTCTGGTCGGGGAACCGAGATCCCACTTGCTTTGTGGCCAGAGAACCAACACATAAAACAGAAGCAATATTGTAACACATTCAATAAAGACTTTAAAATATAGTCCACATCAAAAAAAACCTTTAGGGACTTCCCTGGTAGCGTGGTGGCTGGGAAACCCCCTGCCAGTGCAGGACACTCGGGCTCAGTCCCCGCCCCAGGAGGAGCCTACCCGTTGCAGAGCGGCTGGGCCCACAGGCCACACCTGCTGAAGAGAGCAGCCTGCTCTCACCACAGCTAAAGAAAAGCCTGCTCAGCCATGAAGACGAACTACAGCCAAAAAAGGAAAATAAATAATAAATAAATAAACTTAAAAGGAAGAAATGGGGATGGCTGTAAAGAGCTCAATGATTTGTAAAATCTTTACACATTATTATAATGCTAAATTTTATGTTATATATATATATATATATATGCCACAATTTAAAATGAGCCAGACCAAACTCCGCTCATGATAGCGGCTCCGGGGCGGCGGCTGCAGCACCGCGGACAGCTCCCGGTGCGCTCCCAAGAAGGCGGGGCCCCTGTTCACCAAAGTCCTTTGGTCCCAAACGCTTTCCTCCAGCTTTTTCATTCATCCAACTCCTACTCAGTCCTCAGGGCCCAGCTCACATAGCTCACCCCTGACCCCGTTCACTTCCATCCAACTCCTAAATCCCCCCCGGGCTCGATGCCAGCGACACCTCGTCACGCCCCTAAGTCATGATCACCAAAACCATCCCGACATCACCAAATGTCCCATGAGAGGTGAAATCACCCACAGGCTCTCAGCCACTAACCTAGAGATCAAAGATACAGCGATGACCAAGTGAAACTTCTCCTAAAACTTACATTATCGGGAACGGAATGGGAGTCCGTGCTCCACGGGGACAGAGCTTCAGCTTGGGAAGATGAGAAAGTGCTGGAGATGGACGTCAGGGAGTGCGTGTGAAGGTAGGAAGTGTTGCCACTGAACTTTACATTTTAAAATGATAGAATGGGGACTTCCCTGGTGGCCTGGTGGTGAAGACTTCGCCTTCCAATGCAAGAAGTATGGGTTCAATCTCTGGTCGGGGAACCGAGATCCCACTTGCTTTGTGGCCAGAGAACCAACACATAAAACAGAAGCAATATTGTAACACATTCAATAAAGACTTTAAAATATAGTCCACATCAAAAAAAACCTTTAGGGACTTCCCTGGTAGCGTGGTGGCTGGGAAACCCCCTGCCAGTGCAGGACACTCGGGCTCAGTCCCCGCCCCAGGAGGAGCCTACCCGTTGCAGAGCGGCTGGGCCCACAGGCCACACCTGCTGAAGAGAGCAGCCTGCTCTCACCACAGCTAAAGAAAAGCCTGCTCAGCCATGAAGACGAACTACAGCCAAAAAAGGAAAATAAATAATAAATAAATAAACTTAAAAGGAAGAAATGGGGATGGCTGTAAAGAGCTCAATGATTTGTAAAATCTTTACACATTATTATAATGCTAAATTTTATGTTATATATATATATATATATATGCCACAATTTAAAATGAGCCAGACCAAACTCCGCTCATGATAGCGGCTCCGGGGCGGCGGCTGCAGCACCGCGGACAGCTCCCGGTGCGCTCCCAAGAAGGCGGGGCCCCTGTTCACCAAAGTCCTTTGGTCCCAAACGCTTTCCTCCAGCTTTTTCATTCATCCAACTCCTACTCAGTCCTCAGGGCCCAGCTCACATAGTCCTCACCCCTGACCCGCCCCAAGAGATCTCCCCAAGCGCCCCCCAAGCCACTCTGCTCCAAACAGTGTTGTTGTTTAGTCACTAAGTGGTGTCTGACTCTTCTGCAACCCCACGGATCGCACCCCACTAGGCCCCTCTGTCCATGGGGCTTTCCAGGCAAGAGCACTGGGTTCGGTTGCCATTTCCTCCTCCGGGGATCTCCCTGACCCAGGGATCCATAGGCAGGTGGATTCTTTACCACCTGAGCCGCCAGGGACTCTAAACCAGCCCAGACTCCCTGGCCCGTGTGCTTCTCCGAGCGAGAGTTCTCTAAAAGCAAAGTCTTATTCGTGTTTCGGACCCGGGTGTCCAGCACCAGAGCGAACCGGCTTAGCGTTAGCTCAACGTCTCCCCAGAGCGCCACGTCCTCCAGCCGCGAGGGGCAGAGTCCAGACCTCGTGCCAGAGGCTCTGGCCTCTCCGCTCCTGCTGCCTTTGGCTCAGAGGGGCACAGGCAGTGAAGCAGGAAGAGAGGCGGCCACGTGAACAGTGTGCTTTCAGACCAGAAAGGGAGCCTGCAGCATGCCTTCCACCTGCTTTTCCCAAGTATCTCCTCTGTGCCGGGTGTGGCTGCCATGGTCCATTACCGTGGATAAAAGAAACCAAGTCTCTCTCTCTCTTTTTTTTTTTTTTTAATTTTTCTTTCTTTTTTTCCCATCATGCCCCTTTTATTTATATTTATTTTTGTCGATCTTTTTTATTCTTTGGCATGCGTGGGCCTCCCATTGCAGTGGCCTCTCACTGCAGAGCACCAACTCTTGGGCGCATAAGCTTCAAAGCGCTGGCTCATAATTGGACACACAGGTCCAGCGGTTCCGCAGCACGTGGGATCTTCCTGGGCCAGGGATCAAACCAGCTCCCCTTGCACTGCAAGGCAGATTCTTCATCCACTGGACCACCAGGGAAACCTCCAAGCCTCTTTTCTCTCAAAATTTTAATTCCAATACGTGGAACGAAGAGAGTCCCAGAATACACAAAGAAACAAGTAAATAGTTTCAAATAGTGTGCGTGTTATGAAAAAAAACTGGATTTCCCTGGTGGTCCAGTGGTTACTTAAGACTCCATGCTTCCACTGCAGAGAGCATGGGTTCAGTTCCTGGTGGGGGAACTAAGATCCCACATGCCAAAATAAATAAATAAATAAAAACACTGTTCCAAATCATGTGTATTGTTGGGACTTACCTTGTGGTCCAGTGGTTAAGAATCCACATTGCCACACAGAGGATAGGAGGTGGATCCTATCTAAGATCCCACATGCCACACAGTCGAAAAAAAATTTTTTTAATTATCAGGGGCTTCCCTGGTGGTCCAGTGAGTAAAGAGTCCGCCTTGCAGTGCAAAGGGCACAGGTTCGATCCCTGGCCCGGGAAGATCCCACACACCGCAGAGTGGCTGGACCGGTGTGTCTAATTACAAGTCAGCGCTCTGGAGTGCATGCGCCCAGAGCCGGTGCTCTGAAATGAGAGAGGCCACTGCAATGGGAGGCCCACACAGGCCAAAGAATAAAGATAGATGAAAAATTTTAAAGATAAATTAAAAAAAAGAGAGAGACCAAATAAAAAATAAAAGAAAAACATCCGGTCCCTTGAGATCTTAAGCAGTGCTGCTTTTTCAGACCAGAAAGGGAGCCTGCAGCATGCCTTCCACCTGCTTTTCCCAAGTATCTCCTCTGTGCCGGGTGTGGCTGCCATGGTCCATTACCGTGGATAAAAGAAACCAAGTCTCTCTCTCTCTTTTTTTTTTTTTTTAATTTTTCTTTCTTTTTTTCCCATCATGCCCCTTTTATTTATATTTATTTTTGTCGATCTTTTTTATTCTTTGGCATGCGTGGGCCTCCCATTGCAGTGGCCTCTCACTGCAGAGCACCAACTCTTGGGCGCATAAGCTTCAAAGCGCTGGCTCATAATTGGACACACAGGTCCAGCGGTTCCGCAGCACGTGGGATCTTCCTGGGCCAGGGATCAAACCAGCTCCCCTTGCACTGCAAGGCAGATTCTTCATCCACTGGACCACCAGGGAAACCTCCAAGCCTCTTTTCTCTCAAAATTTTAATTCCAATACGTGGAACGAAGAGAGTCCCAGAATACACAAAGAAACAAGTAAATAGTTTCAAATAGTGTGCGTGTTATGAAAAAAAACTGGATTTCCCTGGTGGTCCAGTGGTTACTTAAGACTCCATGCTTCCACTGCAGAGAGCATGGGTTCAGTTCCTGGTGGGGGAACTAAGATCCCACATGCCAAAATAAATAAATAAATAAAAACACTGTTCCAAATCATGTGTATTGTTGGGACTTACCTTGTGGTCCAGTGGTTAAGAATCCACATTGCCACACAGAGGATAGGAGGTGGATCCTATCTAAGATCCCACATGCCACACAGTCGAAAAAAAATTTTTTTAATTATCAGGGGCTTCCCTGGTGGTCCAGTGAGTAAAGAGTCCGCCTTGCAGTGCAAAGGGCACAGGTTCGATCCCTGGCCCGGGAAGATCCCACACACCGCAGAGTGGCTGGACCGGTGTGTCTAATTACAAGTCAGCGCTCTGGAGTGCATGCGCCCAGAGCCGGTGCTCTGAAATGAGAGAGGCCACTGCAATGGGAGGCCCACACAGGCCAAAGAATAAAGATAGATGAAAAATTTTAAAGATAAATTAAAAAAAAGAGAGAGAGAGAGACCAAAATAAAAAAAAATAAAAGAAAAAACATCCGGTCCCTTGAGATCTTAAACACAGAATTAACACATAATCAGGCAATGACTCTCCCAGGGATACACCCAAGTTAACTGAAAACAGGGATTCAAATAAATGCACGTACACTCACAAGAACCAAAATGCAGACATACATTTTCTCTATCCACGGGCGGGTGAATGAGCAGACAGTGACCGGCGCCTGTGGACGATGAAACCTGTGATTCAGACACGTGACGCGCGGGTACGCACCGCAGCGGGAGACCCTGGCAGCGATGCTCAGTGAGCAAAGCCGGATACACAAGAGGGCTCCGTAGATCATCCCAGTGATAGGAGCTATCCAGAACAGCAAATCCTCAGAGACAGAAAGTGGATTAGTGGGGGCTGGGGGCTGGGAAGGGGGAAGTGAACGACTGCTTAATGGGCACGGAATTTAGAGAGATGAACAAGTTCTAGGACCAGATCGCGGTGACGGCAGCCCAACGCTGTGACTGGGCTTGGTGCCACTGACCCAGACACTTTCAATGGCTAAAGTCGTCAGTTTTGTGTGATGCATATTTCTTGCTTGCATGCATGTGTGCTCAGCCGTGTCCGAACTTTGCGACCCCATGGATGGCAGCCAGCCAAACTCCTCTGTCCACGGAACTTTCCGGGCAAGAATACTGGAGCGGGTTTCCACGTCCTCCTCCAGGGGATCTCCCCAACCCAGGGATCCAACCCGCGGCTCTTGCATCTCCTGCACTGGCAGGTGGAGTCTTTACCACTGAGCCACCTGGGAAGCCAATGTGTGCTTTTCCACAGTGAAAAAAAAAATTATACTGAAAAACAAATCAGACTTGGTGAAGGGACGAAGGATGATGGAGGGAGAGGTAAGGTACAGGGTGATCAGGGAAGGCAAACCTCTGGGAGAAGAGCATTCCTGGAAGAGACAACAGCCTGTGCAAAGGCCCTGTGGTGGGAATGAGCATGATGTGATCACAAAGCCAGTAAAAAACCACCGCCGTGGTTAAGAGGCACAGGGGAGAACAATGAGTATCCGTCCCGCTCGGCGTCACATGTTAGCTTCTGGAGGCTGCTTTAGCAAAGTACCACCAACGAAGTGGTTCAAAACAATGGAAAAATTGGGGGCCCACTCCATGTGGCTTGTGGGATCTTAGTGCCCCAGCTGGGGATCGAACCCATGCCCCTGCGTTGGAAGGGCGGAGTCTTAACCACTGGACTACCAGGGGAGTCCCGCACATTTTTTCTCTCACCCTTTTGGAGGCCAGACGTCTGAAATCAGGGTAGCGGCAAAGTTAGTGCCTTCCGGGGGCTGTGAGAGAGAATCCATTGCGTGCCCCCGGCCCCAGGTTGTGGGGGCCCGCCAGCTCCACCTGTGCCCCCTGGCTTGTAGATGCCTCAGCCTGAGCCCCGCTTCCACCTCACGGGGTGTCCCCCCTCCTCCTCTTAGGAAGTCACTGGTCGTGGGATTTAGGGCTCATCTTAAATCCTGGATGATCTCATCTGGAAATCTCTGACTTAATTCCACCGCAAAGATCCTCCTTCCCCCAAAGACGATCACATTCACAAGTTCCAGGGGTCAGGACATGGACACACATTTTAAGGGGAGGGGGCGGCACTCAACCTGCTATCGGTCTAAACATACAAACGGTGACAGCAGGAAACACCCAGAGAGCTCTTCTCCTGCTGGGGCCCAGCCGCAGTCTGCCTCTTCATGAGATGCGGACAAGCCAGGACCCCAGGCTTCCCGGCTGGCTCGGCTGGTAAAGCATCAGCCTGCAGGGCAGCAGACAGGGATTCGGTCCCTGGGTTGGGAAGATCCCCAGAGGAGGACCCGGCCATCCACTCCAGGATTCATGCCTGGAGAGTCCCATGGACGGAGGAGCCTGGTGGGCTGCAGTCCATGGGGTCGCAAAGAGTCAGACACGAAGTCAGGACCCTAACGTTCCCATTTCACAGATGAGGAAACTGAGGCCCAGCAGGGCTGATCACTTACCCGGTGGAGTCCGCCCGCGCGGGGCTGAGCCAGGGCCTGTTACCCGCTGTGGTCTGAGTTCAGAGCGAGCGCTCCGAACCCTGGGCTCGGGTCTCTCAGGGCGGGGCTGCCGCCCGCACACCTGCAGCGGGTGCCTTGCCCCGGGCGAGTGAGTCTGGGAAGACTGCCTCCCCGGCACCCAGCCTGGTCCTCGGCGCGGGGCTCAGAGCGGCCGGCCGGGGGCCCACGAAACGGGTCCAGGAGCATATCAGCCCCTCCTCACTCCCTCCCTGCCACGCTACGGAATGAGGCCATCGCGCGGCCCATTATTTATTTATTTGTTTCCTGTTTTGTTTTTAAATCTGTGATGCGCCACCAGGAATCATTTCCGCCTGGGCCCTCGGTGAGGCTCTCGGCGAGGCCGCCCTCTCAGCCAATGGAGAGCCCCGATTCTGCCAGGGGGCTGTGCTTTGGGCTCAGCCCTGCCCCCACCCACCCACCCTGCACACAAAAGCTGCCTTAAGGAAGCCGAGGCTCGGCCAGCTGCGAGCCGGCGAGGAGGAAACCCCTCCGGGCGCGAGCCCAGACGACCATGACCCGGGACGCCGCCGCCGCCGCCGCGCGAGGGGGAGCCGGGCGCTAGCGGCCAGCCGTGCCCCCACCCGCCCTCGGACAGAACAGCGCCCGTCTGCGCCCCCGCCGCGTGGCTCCGGGTGCCCGTCCTTGGATGCGGAGTCCGCCCCTGCGTGCATCTTCCTCGGATGCGCTGAAGGCCCGGGGACCGCGCTCGGCAGGCGCCCCGGGCGCGTCTTTGTCTGCGCGCACCCGGCAGAGGCCGCGGAGGGAGCCGGGACTCGCGAGGAGGTGAGGCCGCTTCCCCCCGCCCTGCCGAGGACGATCGCCCCCGAGGCAGACCCCCTTCTAGCAGATGAGGCGGGTGGGAGCCGAGAACCGCGGTCATGCGATTCTCGGAATGGCAACCCCTCCGTGCTTCCCCACGCGGAGAAAACCACATCGCGCGCGCACACACCTCCCCACCCCAAGCTTCCCCTCGCGTGCCCACCGTTCACCTGCAAGGCAGAAGACTGCACCATTTCCAGGACGTGCCCGGACATGAGGGGTCTCAAACCCTCAGCCCCTCTCTGGCACGCTTCCTGGGAGACGGAAATGTCCGCGTCCCACCTCTGTGCGTTTCCTATTTATAACGCCGTGAGCGGATTTGGAAAAAAGGATTTGACAGAAGTGCACGTAAAGCTCGCCTATGGGAGGAGGAAGGGAGACGGTTGCAGAGCTGGCAGCTCCGTCCGAAGTTGTCTGCGAGGTGCTGGTCATTCAGCACCGCCGCTGAACTCGGGGCCGCTTCTCGGCTTCCCCTGGCGGGTCCTTGAATGTGGGGACCAGAGGGCGGGAGCGCCGGGGCCCAGCGGAGGCCACCCACACCCGCAGAGAGGACCGTGGGGCCGACATGTGAGGCTCCAGTCTCGGCCGGGGGTGGGTGGAGCGGGGTGGGTGGACCTTTCCGGGGACTGAGGCCGCTCTCAGCTCAGGGTAAGGGAGACAGAGGCAAAGACCACTCCCTTCATGAAGGAAATGAATTCTTTTGACGCGGACTTTCCCTTGCAGTGAGGTTCTGGCTGGCGGTTGCCCATGGCATCCGATCTCTCTTCTCCTCTCTCTTCCCTACTGCGTTGTACTGTTCCTCCTCCATGAATGAATGACGACACGCAGGGCAGTGACGGAATCCAGAGAACTCTCCCTAGAGCGGGGGAGGGTCGCTTTTCAGGCTGGCCCTCTCTCCTGCCTGGCCCCCGCCCTGCTCCCTCTGATGCTGCCCTCGGAGCCCCATCCCAAAGGCAGACCCACCATCCTCAGGGGTTTCCGCCCAGCGAGGGGCTCCAGAGGGCCGAAACCCGGGGCCGCTGGGCCAGCTCGTGAGGGGCCGCTGGGCCTGGGGAAGCGGGGAGTGGGGACCCTAGGTGCTGACAAGGGATCTCAGCTCCGGCACGACCGCGGCCGGATCGTGCTCGGCGTCGGGGGAGACCATCCTGGACCCTGCAAGGCACCGAGCGAGCGGCAGCCCCGGCCCGCGCACACCTGTTGTCAGGAGGCCCCCCGCCCCGCGTGCGATGGCTGGAAACAGGCCTCGGGACGTTGCCGGGGAGCAGGCAGCGTCACCCCCGGCTGAGAGCCACTGGCTGAAAAGCACAGACCCTGTGCGGCTCAGAGTCCCACGATCCTGGGTTTGATGCTGAAAGGGACGTAGAGCTGATGTGTAGATGAAGTCTTTCCTGCACAGCCAGGGACTCAGAGGCGGGGCACGTGGGCCATGCCCCCCCCCCCAGACCCGAATCCAGACTCCCCAACAGCCCAGCCCCTAAGCCACCATCCAGAGCGCCGCCCCCGTCCCCAGCTGGTGCCTCACACGATGAAAACAAACACTGGCACTTGTGGTTGGTGGGCAGTTATGATCCTAATGTTTCCAGCCCCAGGCACCTCCTCATTGTGTCTTTTTCAGTCCTGGGGTCAGGCTGTCAGGACTTGCTTCTTCCTGGGGGTGGGGGTGGGGGGATAGCGGGACGGGACAGGCAGGGGGCGGGAGCAGACAGAGGAGGGCTGGGGTGAGCCAGGTCCTGGCGAGTGCCAGTCTCAGGAAGTAATTTATAGCAGTCAATAACACTTTAGTATAAGTGACTTTAACTGCATTTATTGCTTCCTAGTTGATGTCCACGGTAAGGGGGGCGCTTGTAACGGGAGGCTCAGCCCTCCGTTTGGGTCACATTCTAGACCCGCCCGCAGGTGGGTGGAGGGGTTCAGCTTTCAGTGTGGCGTCTCCTGAGGCCGGGCCGCGGTTCCCTAAGAGGCCAGACAGGTGCGCTCTGCCGACACGCCTCGGCAGCTCTGTGGGGGGAGACTTGTCTTGCGGATGACTGTCCAGTCTCCCCCGCCTCCGTGGCTCTCCTTCAGGATTCTGCCCTGCGCCACGCCGGCGCCGCTGCCCAGCCCTCATGGGGACCACCGAGGCCACGCTGCGGATGGAGAACGTGGACGCGAAGGCCGAATGGCAGGATGAAGGTCTGCCCAGGTACGACGCCCGCCCGTGGAGGGCGTGGGCCCGACGCGTCCTCGGGCGCGGGGACCCCCAGGGGCCCCCGCCGGGGGCATCCGCGATGTTTGCTGACGCACTTAAGACGGGTTTCCCGCCTCTGCCAGGCTGCCCGACGCGCTCCCTTCCCGGGCACGGGAACGCTAGGCACTCTTCCATTACGTAAAACCGTCTCGTGGGTGGCGGGGCTTCCCTGGCGGCTCAGAGGGTAAAGAATCTCCCTGCCGTGCCCGAGACGCGGCTAGGATCCCTGGGTCAGGAGGAGCCCCGGAGGAGGACGAGGCACCCGCTCCAGGATTTCTGCCGGGACTGTCCCACGGACAGAGGAGCCTGGACGGTGCCGTCCGGGGGTCGCAAGGTCAGACACGACTGAGCGGCTGAGCCGTTCTTGGGCTTTCCTCTTCGCTCCCCCGGGTCCGCACGAGTCTGGGTAACCGCGTGTCTCCAGCCACAGCAGTCAGAGGGGCCGTGTCATAATCCCGCTTGAAACCCCAGGGGCAAGTGCACATCCCTTGGAAAGTCTGGGTTTCGGCCTCCACCGCCCCGCCGCCCTGCACCCTTCGTGCCCTCCGGCCTCTGCCGCTCCCTCCCGGCCCCCTCTCTGCCGGCGCCTCTGGTGCTCTGACTTCACCCTGGCCATTCCGGCTGCCGGGAGGGAACCTGCCTCCGCCACCTCCTTCAGACCTCTGCCCACTGGCCGCCTCCTCAGAGAGGACCTCCTGGCCCTTTCGCCACCACATCCTCCAGCTCTTAAATTGTCTCCTCCCTGAGTAACTGCCTTCCCAGGTATCCACGTCCCGGTCCCTGGAGAATGGTCGTTTACGTGGCCAAAGGCACTTGGTGCATAGGACTGCTCTGCGGGTCTCAGTGGGGCTATGCGGATCCTGGATTGTCCGGGGGGCTCTCAGTGGGACCACGGAACTCTGGACAGGACGGTGGCCGCCATCCCTGTGGGCACCAGCGACCGCGTTGGCAGAAGACAGTTTTCCTCAGACTTGGGGTGGAGGCAGGGGGCATGGTTTCGGGGTGATTCAAGCACCTTATAATTACCGTGTCCTTTATTTCCAGTATGAGGCTGGAGACCCCTGGTGTAACAGGAAGGCAGGGGGCTTCCCTGGCGGTCCCGTGGTGAAGACTCTGCCGTTCTGCCGAAGGGGGTGCGGGTTCCATCCCTGGTCAGGGAACTAGGATCCCCCAGGCCGCCCTGCTCAGCCAGGAAACGAGGGCAGAGTGGGGTTTGACACAGGTGTAGGCACTGTGACCGTGGCTGCTGGGCGTCAAGGGCAGAGGGGACCACGGCCCCGGGATGCCGCGCCTCCCCCGGGGCCGCCAGGGGCCACCAGCCCTGCCCACCCCTTGCTGTCAGCCCTGAAACTGGCATCTGACGCGCTTCTGGTGTCCAGACGCGGGAGCGAATGCATCTGTGTGCTTGGCCGCCACTCAGAGCGGACAGTGGGTTGACGCAGCCCCGGAGACCCAGACAATCTGACGTGCTGACTTCCCCACGCTCGCTTACAGTGCTCTCCACCGTGGACCCCGTGCGGGCAGGAGCCTCTGGGGTGATGCCAGGCACGCGGCGGGCGCTCAGTGGATGCTGAGGATGGTCCCTGGTGGGAATGAACCATCGTAGGAAGGGAGCTGTGTGTGGCTGAGGTGCTTGTCTCTGTTTTCTCCTCCAGCGAGGTGCTGGAGAAAAGCAAACAGTCAGCACGTGCTCCTCCTCCTTCGCTGGCTGCAGCTGCTCGTCTCTCTCCCACTTTTTCTTTTCTTTTTCTTTGGGCCGTGCTTCAAGGCTTACGGGATCTTCGTTCCCCAAGCCAGGGAACTAGGAAAGCACAGAGTCCTAAGCACTGGCCTTTGTGGAGGTCTCTCTCCCTCCTACTTTTTTAAAAAATCATTTTATTTATTTTTGGCTATTCTGGATTTTCGTTGCTACAGGCGGGCGCTTCTCTAGTTGCAGGGAGTGGTGTCTGCTCTCTAGTTGAGGGGAGCAGGCTGCTTGTGGCGGTGACGTCTCTTGTTGTGGAGCTCGGGCTCTAGGGCACACGGGCTTCAGTCGTTGCAGCCCACGGGCTCCACAGGTGCGGCTCCAAGGCTCTAGGGCACAGGCTCCATAGTTGTGGCTCACGGGCCTAATTGTTCCGCAGCCTGTGGGATCTTCCCGGGTCAGGGATCGAACCTGTGTCTCCTGTGTTGGCAGGTGAACTCTTTACCACTGAGCCACCAGGGAAGCCCTCCCTCCCACTTTTTTTTTTTTTGCAGCCTCTTTTATGGTTGTTGCTATTTATTTATTTATTTATTTTTATCCATCTTTATTCTTTGGCCTGTGTGGGCCTCCCATCGCAGTGGCCTCTCTCGCTGCAGAGCACCAGCTTTGGGCGCATGTGCTCCAGAGCGCTAGCTGGTAATTGGACACACTGGTCCAGCCGCTCTGCAGCACGTGGGATCCTCCCGGGCCAGGGATCGAACCGGTGCCCCTTGCACTGCAAGGTGGACTCTCCACCCACTGGACCACCAGGGAAGCCCCTCCCTCCCACTTTTAAAAAATACTTATTTGGCTGCATGGGGTCTTAGTTTCAGAACATGGACTCTCTAGTTGTAGCATATGGGCTTGGTTGCCCCATAACATGTGGAGTCTTAGTTCCCCAAGCCTGGATGGAACCCACACGCCCTGCCTTGCAAGGTGGGTTCTTAACCATAGGACTGCCAGGGAAGCCCCTCCCTCCCTCTTTAATGCAAGGAGTTTATAATCCCCAGGAGATGACGCCCAAGAGTTAGTTGCATAACCATCTGGGAAGGAAGGTCGACGAGACTGGGCACCTTCACCCTGGAATTCCAAGACCCCACTCCAGAAAGTCTCAGAAGGGGAGGGTGCCGAGTGCAGAGCTGAGCTGAGGGACAGGCATGAAAGGTTCACGTCGCAGGGAGACCCTTGGACTCACATGGCCCCACGTGTGCACAGCTTATCCACCGTTCGTTCACAAGCAGGACAGGCTGGCGGGGGAGGTCCGGAGCTTCCGGCCGCCCCGTCCCGCGAGAAGCCGAGACGCAGAGGGCGTCGCCCCCTCATCTGAGACTCCTCGACTTCTCCGCAAACTAGTCATTTTCAGAGGCTACATTTCACACACGTCCTTGCTGTTTTTCTTTTTTTTTTTTTTTTAATGTACTTCGCTGTCCTGGGTCTTCGCTGGGGCACCCAGGAACTTTAGCTGCAGCATGCCGACTCTCAGCTGCATCACATGGGATCCGATTCCCTGACTAGGGATTGAACCTGGGCCCCTCGTATGGGGAAGCTCAGTGTCCAGACCGCTGGACCATGAGGAAGGTCTCAACACTGTTTGTTTTAAAAGTTTTTCTTTGATAGGGACCTTTTTTTTCTCTATTTTATTTTTTTAAATTATTACAGAGTTTTGTTGTTCACAGACATGTATGTTCTCAGATCGGTCATATGCATACCCCTGGTCCCTTCCCCTGTCCCAATCCCTCCATCCCCCGCCTCCAGGCCGTCGCTCCGAGCCCTTGTAGGCGCTCCTGTTCCCACAGAGCAATGACAGTAGCTATCTTTTTCACATGTGATAGTATAGGTTTCCATGTTACTCCCTCTATGCCTCCCAGCCGCTGTTCACATCCCACAATGTGATAGGCACCATGTTTAAAGTGTTTATTGAATTCGTTATAATCTTAAGAACACTTCTTTTTCTTCAATTAATTAGATTATTTTGACTGGAAGATAATTACAATGTTGTGACGGTTTTTACTCTACATCAACACAAATAACACTTCTGTTTATTTATTTGTTTGTTTGTTTTTGGCTATTCTGGGGCTTTGTTGCTGCAGGTGGGCACTTGTCTAGTTGCAGGGAGTGGGGGCTCCTCTCTTGTTGAGGGGAGCAGGCTCCTTGTGGCGGTGACTTCTCTTGTGGAGCTCGGGCTCTAGGGCCCACGGGCTCCATACTTGCGGCTCCGAGGCTCTAGAGCACAGGCTCCATGCCTGTGGCTCACGGGCTTCGTGGCTCCGCAGCAGGGTTGGGATCCTTCCCGGTGCCGAGTGCAGAGCTGAGCTGAGGGACAGGCATGAAAGGTTCACGTCGCAGGGAGACCCTTGGACTCACATGGCCCCACGTGTGCACAGCTTATCCACCGTTCGTTCACAAGCAGGACAGGCTGGCGGGGGAGGTCCGGAGCTTCCGGCCGCCCCGTCCCGCGAGAAGCCGAGACGCAGAGGGCGTCGCCCCCTCATCTGAGACTCCTCGACTTCTCCGCAAACTAGTCATTTTCAGAGGCTACATTTCACACACGTCCTTGCTGTTTTTCTTTTTTTTTTTTTTTTAATGTACTTCGCTGTCCTGGGTCTTCGCTGGGGCACCCAGGAACTTTAGCTGCAGCATGCCGACTCTCAGCTGCATCACATGGGATCCGATTCCCTGACTAGGGATTGAACCTGGGCCGCTCGTATGGGGAAGCTCAGTGTCCAGACCGCTGGACCATGAGGAAGGTCTCAACACTGTTTGTTTTAAAAGTTTTTCTTTGATAGGGACCTTTTTTTTCTCTATTTTATTTTTTTAAATTATTACAGAGTTTTGTTGTTCACAGACATGTATGTTCTCAGATCGGTCATATGCATACCCCTGGTCCCTTCCCCTGTCCCAATCCCTCCATCCCCCGCCTCCAGGCCGTCGCTCCGAGCCCTTGTAGGCGCTCCTGTTCCCACAGAGCAATGACAGTAGCTATCTTTTTCACATGTGATAGTATAGGTTTCCATGTTACTCCCTCTATGCCTCCCAGCCGCTGTTCACATCCCACAATGTGATAGGCACCATGTTTAAAGTGTTTATTGAATTCGTTATAATCTTAAGAACACTTCTTTTTCTTCAATTAATTAGATTATTTTGACTGGAAGATAATTACAATGTTGTGACGGTTTTTACTCTACATCAACACAAATAACACTTCTGTTTATTTATTTGTTTGTTTGTTTTTGGCTATTCTGGGGCTTTGTTGCTGCAGGTGGGCACTTGTCTAGTTGCAGGGAGTGGGGGCTCCTCTCTTGTTGAGGGGAGCAGGCTCCTTGTGGCGGTGACTTCTCTTGTGGAGCTCGGGCTCTAGGGCCCACGGGCTCCATACTTGCGGCTCCGAGGCTCTAGAGCACAGGCTCCATGCCTGTGGCTCACGGGCTTCGTGGCTCCGCAGCAGGTGGGATCTTCCCGGATCAGGGATCGAACCCGTGTCTCCTGGACTGGCAGCTGAACTCTTCACCACTGAGCTACCGGGGAAGCCCAGTACTTCTGTTTTATGTTTTGCTTTTTTTGACCACAAGGCAGGTGGGATCCTAGCTCCCCAACCAGGGATTGAACCCACACCCCCTGCATTGAGAGGTGACGTCCTCCCTCCGGACCCCTGGGGGCCCGCTGTCATTATTATCAGCTTCTTTCTGTTCACTCGGGCTCATTCCCCTCCTGCCCTGCGCCCCCGAGCCTCCCGAGACAAAGCGGGCTGCCTGCAGCTGCAGATGGGAATTTCCAGTGAGTGTCCCCAGCTGCCGAGGGCCCCTCTGGCTGTTCAGTCCTTCGGTGTGGGCAGGACAGCGGCCTGGCTGTGCAGCCCGGGGGGATCACGCCTCCTCCGGGAGGAGGGAGCGGAGCTCCGCACAGAGCGTCCAGCTGCCGCTCAACACAAGCCCCTCTGTCCGAGTCAGACAGCCCCCGATTCCACCCTGCCAGCTCTGTGAGCGCTTCCTGGGGGCCTCTTTGAGCTTCCCCCCGGGCACGTCCGGGTGCTCAAACGGTGTCCATGTTCTGCGGTGTCTTTCTGCACCTCTTGGGCTTCAGCAGATCCCCTGGACTGTACCTGAGGGCAGCCTGGAGGTGACCCCGTCGCTGCCTCGGCTCCCCGTTCGTTCATTCTAGCGAAACACGCTGACTGGGTGAGACGCAGGGGACCTGTGGCAATCACGAAGCCGTCCTCATGGAGGGCTGGCAGATGCGGGCAGGGACAGGCAGTCCCTTTATAAACGCAGCGGCCAGTGGAAAATGGAGGCTGGGTTCTTGGCCCCTGGAGCGAGACAGGGTGTTCTCTGACGGGGTTGTGGAGGTCGGAGGCGGCACAGACCCTGAGCTGTGAAGGATGATGAAGGATGAAGAGGGGAAAGAGGATGGGGGTGGGGGCCCAGCATTCCGAGCAGCGAGAACAGCACGTGCAAAGGCCCTGGGGCCAGCGGAAGCAGATTGCAGGGCTGAGGAAGGTCGGGTGGGAATCTGAGGACCTGGGTGGGGAAGGGTTTGGCCAGCATCTCACGGCTAAGGAGAGGCGGCTTCAGGGTCAGATGTCTGACCAGTGTCTCAGCCTGTGGGTTTTGTTTGTAACTGTCTTTTTTTCATTTTATTTTATGTATTTAATTTGCCTCTGCTGGGTCTCACAGCATCTGAGCGCTTCGTTGTGTTTGTCACATTTTCCCTTTTTTTTTTTTTATTGGAGTTTGGTCGATGATAGTATCCAACAGAGGATGAGATGCTTGGGTGGCATCACTGACTCAGTGGACACGAGCTTGAACAGACAGCAGGAGGTGGGGAAGGCCGGGGACGCCTGGCGGGCTGCACTCCACGGGGTCGCAAAGGGTCCGACACGCCTGAGTGCCTGACGCCCACAGACAGTTGACGGGCGATGTCGTGGGTGTTTCTGCGTTGCAGTGAAGGGGGTCTTTACTCCGTGGTGTTCATCGATGATCTTCCCAAAGAGGCCCCCACGGAGGATCAGAGAGAGTCCCTGTGCCGTGCAGGGGTCACCAGGTGTTTGTTGTACACGTGGTCGTGTGGACGGGCTTCCCGGCGGCTCAGCAGGAAAGAGCCTGCCTGCCGTGCGGGAGACGGAGGAGATGCGGGTTCGATCCCTGGGTCGGGAGGATCTCCCGGGGGAGGACAGGGCAGCCGACTCCCGTCGTCTTGCCTGGAGGACCCCGAGGACAGAGGGGCCTGGCGGGGGACCGTCCACGGGGTCGCCAAGGGTCAGACCCGACTGCAGCGCTGGGCGCACACGGCGCGTGCGCGTGAGTGCCAGCCTTCCAGCTTATCCCTCTTCCTCAGAACTTTGTATTCGGTTCCAGACTTAGAAAAAAAAATGGTCAGACGGGTGTAGGGAGTATCTGTAAGCGTTTACCCAGGTTCATGGCCTGTTGAGACTTTTCCTGATGCTTCTGTTGCTTGATCGTTCTCTGCCGGGACCCCACCCCCTCTCTCTGCATCTGTCTGCCGTCTGTCGTCTGTCTCTCCATGCTCCGTCTGTCTGTGGGTGCCCGCCCCGCACGGGGGAGGCCGGGCACCCCCGCCCCCAGCCCAGCACGCGCAGCAGGGACTTCAGCTGCCCAGCTCCGCAGTCCCCGGCACCCTCGGGCAGGCGCCACGGGTTTGGGGCAGGAGGGGATGGGCGCCCTGAGCCGCCTCAGCGTCCCGGCCCCCCACACCCGTGTTCTCTCTCCTGGCTCCAGCGACGCTGAGAAGTCACACCTGAAGGCCACACGCCCGGGGTTGTGAGCCCATCACAGACGCCACAGCCTCTGCCCCCACCCCGGCAGCCAGGCTGGCCCAGCCAATCCGAGAGAATGTTCTGGACCCAACTGGGTTCTCCCCACGATGTATATATCAAAGGCCCAACGCTGAGGCCGGCTTCTTCCAGGGCCAGGCCCGTGACCCAGCAGAGCAAGAGAGAAAAGAGGTAGACTGCAGGAGCAGGGTGGAGGCCAGGGTCAGACGGGGAATAAACGTGCTCGGTGTCCAGTCGCTCAGTCGTGTCCGACGCTCCGTGGCCCCGTGGATGGCAGCACGCCAGGGCCCCCTGTCCTTCACCATCCCCCAGAGTTGCTCAGGCTCGTGTCCATTGGGCTGAGGGTGCTATCCAGCCGTCTCCTCCTCTGCCGCCCCTTCTCCTCCTGCCCTCCGTCTCTCCCAGCATCAGGGGCTCTTCGCCTCAGGAGGCCAGAGCACTGGAGCTTTGGCTTCGGCATACGTCCTTCCAGAGCATATTCAGAGCTGATTTCCTTTAGGATGGACTGGTTTCTTCTTGCACTCCAAGGGACTCTCACGAGGCCTCTCCAGCACCACTGTTCACAAAGAAAAGAAAAAGCGCTCTCCACTCCTGCCCCATGGAAACAGCGTCCTGTTGAGCGGAGCCGGCACTGCCGAGCGGCAGAGATGAATTACCGCGGCCGCGCTTCCCTGAGTCGGCCGGCCGGCCGCCGGAGCCCCTAGAGCCCCGAGCGCTCACACAGCCTCCTGCCTGAGTGGGTCCCCGGGAGCAGGGGAGCCGGAGCCCCGGGGCAGAGTCCAGGCAGAGTGAGGCGTGGTCTGAAAGGCCGTCGGGGCACTGCCAGAAAAACAGGTCTGACTCGGCAAATGCGTGCTCCACCGGGAATGAAGGGGGCACAGATGCCTTGCTGGCTGCCTTTCTGCTTTTAAGACTTTCCTTTTTGGAAGCTTTAGATGTATAGAAAAGTAGCAAGAATATTACAGAAAATTTTCACACACACACCTCCTGTAACTAACATCTTACACAAGCCCGATCCTACTGCTACTGATCCATCATTATTAACCGAAGTCCTCAATTTATTCAGATTTCCACAGTCCTTTTCTCCTGCCGCTCTTTTTCTTCACAGCCTCTGCCCCCACCCCGGCAGCCAGGCTGGCCCAGCCAATCCGAGAGAATGTTCTGGACCCAACTGGGTTCTCCCCACGATGTATATATCAAAGGCCCAACGCTGAGGCCGGCTTCTTCCAGGGCCAGGCCCGTGACCCAGCAGAGCAAGAGAGAAAAGAGGTAGACTGCAGGAGCAGGGTGGAGGCCAGGGTCAGACGGGGAATAAACGTGCTCGGTGTCCAGTCGCTCAGTCGTGTCCGACGCTCCGTGGCCCCGTGGATGGCAGCACGCCAGGGCCCCCTGTCCTTCACCATCCCCCAGAGTTGCTCAGGCTCGTGTCCATTGGGCTGAGGGTGCTATCCAGCCGTCTCCTCCTCTGCCGCCCCTTCTCCTCCTCCCCTCCGTCTCTCCCAGCATCAGGGGCTCTTCGCCTCAGGAGGCCAGAGCACTGGAGCTTTGGCTTCGGCATACGTCCTTCCAGAGCATATTCAGAGCTGATTTCCTTTAGGATGGACTGGTTTCTTCTTGCACTCCAAGGGACTCTCACGAGGCCTCTCCAGCACCACTGTTCACAAAGAAAAGAAAAAGCGCTCTCCACTCCTGCCCCATGGAAACAGCGTCCTGTTGAGCGGAGCCGGCACTGCCGAGCGGCAGAGATGAATTACCGCGGCCGCGCTTCCCTGAGTCGGCCGGCCGGCCGCCGGAGCCCCTAGAGCCCCGAGCGCTCACACAGCCTCCTGCCTGAGTGGGTCCCCGGGAGCAGGGGAGCCGGAGCCCCGGGGCAGAGTCCAGGCAGAGTGAGGCGTGGTCTGAAAGGCCGTCGGGGCACTGCCAGAAAAACAGGTCTGACTCGGCAAATGCGTGCTCCACCGGGAATGAAGGGGGCACAGATGCCTTGCTGGCTGCCTTTCTGCTTTTAAGACTTTCCTTTTTGGAAGCTTTAGATGTATAGAAAAGTAGCAAGAATATTACAGAAAATTTTCACACACACACCTCCTGTAACTAACATCTTACACAAGCCCGATCCTACTGCTACTGATCCATCATTATTAACCGAAGTCCTCAATTTATTCAGATTTCCACAGTCCTTTTCTCCTGCCGCTCTTTTTCTTTCCTACGATCCCACCCAAGATCCCACGCAACGTCAAGTCAGCGTGTCTCCTCAGGTTCCTCTGGGCTGGGGCGGTCTCTCAGCCTTTTAAGATTTCTTGATGAAGGCCTTTTTTAAATTCTTTATTGAATTTGTTGTGACACTGCCTCTGTGTTACGTTCGGGTTTTCTCGGCCCGGGGGGGACGTGGGATCTAAGTTCTCCGACCAGGGATTGACCCCTTGCCCCTTGCGTGAGTAGGTGAGGTCTGCACCACTGACCACCAGGGAACCCTCCCAGACCTTCCTTGTGTTGATGCACTTGAGGATTTCGAGCAAGCCTGGGGTCAGGATTTTGTAGACCCTCCCTCCGCGGGAGCGTGTCTGGTGCTTCTCATGGTGACGCGGGGCACGGGGAGGAGGACACACGGGAGGCCTGTCTCCTCCGTCTTCTCGAACGTCTTCTCATGCCGTCAGCGTGACTCCTTGCGGCTGGTGTCGACCGGGTCGCGCTGGCCGGGCGTCCCCATCTCCTCAGGGGCAGCGTATTTGATACATTAGCTGAGATTCTTCTCTGCAGAAACAATGTGTCTCTTCTCCCCTCGTTTATTTAGTCCACGGTTCGCCTCTCTCAGTGCGGCCTCACGGAGACTTTATTTGGTACCCTCGCTCACAGTCTGGCACTTTCTGATAGAGTTTATTGGTCAGGCCTGTCCAGCTGTGGCCATAGAGGGCATCTTCTCCAGGTTCTCTCCCCTACCCGGGGATCAAAGCCGGGTCTCCAGTATTGCAAGCAGATTTTTTTTTTTTTTTTTTCTGTCTGAGCCACCAGCAAGGTCCAACAAATGGGAAAAAGCATTTGAAAAAGGCTTCCTGTTTATTAGCCGATCTGACGGGAGCCCTCTGGCGTGGAGGGCTGGCGATGTTCCGTGCTCGTGAGCAGATGTCTTTCCTCCCTATAATGCCCCCAAACTGAACAAATTCTGTTGCTGTCCTTCTGTCTGAACGCCACGCTCGGCGGCTGGACCCGTGGTGCTGTGGCCGGCGTCCGCTGCTGGTGGGTCTGCAGGCCGCTCCCGGAAGAGGCGGGGATGGACCTGCTGGGCAGCCCCGCGGAGGACGCGTGCTGTAAGTTTCCCCGCATTCGGGTCAGAGGCCCCGCCTCCGGGCCTGCAGGAGAGGCAGCCGTGTGGTGGGTGGGCTGGGGCAGGGGGCGCCCTCGTGAAGTCAGCACGCGGGGGGCTGTGTGCCCTGGGCGAGGGGCACAGCCTCTCTGGGCCTCCAGTTCCTTACGGACCAAGTGCAGGTAGCGAGCTACCCCAGGAAGTGCAGGCGAGCATGAAGCACGACGATGTGTGCAAAGCGCCCAGGGAATACCAGGCGTAAACCAGGAGGGCTCATGGGTCTGAGGACCCGAGCCCCGGACTTGGAGGACGGGGGTCCTGGGGCGGCCAAAGGAGCCCCCCCACACACGCGTGTTCCCCTCGATGGCATCTCCCGGTGAGTGCTGCACGGGCCCACGCTCGGCCGGCATCTCCCATGCAGCCCACCCCAGAGCCCACCCTCGAGGAGAAGACCGCCCAGAGAGGGCCACTCCTTGCGGCTGGTGTCGACCGGGTCGCGCTGGCCGGGCGTCCCCCCAGGGCAGCGTATTGATACATTAGCTGAGATTCTTCTCTGCAGAAACAATGTGTCTCTTCTCCCCTCGTTTATTTAGTCCACGGTTCGCCTCTCTCAGTGCGGCCTCACGGAGACTTTATTTGGTACCCTCGCTCACAGTCTGGCACTTTCTGATAGAGTTTATTGGTCAGGCCTGTCCAGCTGTGGCCATAGAGGGCATCTTCTCCAGGTTCTCTCCCCTACCCGGGGATCAAAGCCGGGTCTCCAGTATTGCAAGCAGATTTTTTTTTTTTTTTTTCTGTCTGAGCCACCAGCAAGGTCCAACAAATGGGAAAAAGCATTTGAAAAAGGCTTCCTGTTTATTAGCCGATCTGACGGGAGCCCTCTGGCGTGGAGGGCTGGCGATGTTCCGTGCTCGTGAGCAGATGTCTTTCCTCCCTATAATGCCCCCAAACTGAACAAATTCTGTTGCTGTCCTTCTGTCTGAACGCCACGCTCGGCGGCTGGACCCGTGGTGCTGTGGCCGGCGTCCGCTGCTGGTGGGTCTGCAGGCCGCTCCCGGAAGAGGCGGGGATGGACCTGCTGGGCAGCCCCGCGGAGGACGCGTGCTGTAAGTTTCCCCGCATTCGGGTCAGAGGCCCCGCCTCCGGGCCTGCAGGAGAGGCAGCCGTGTGGTGGGTGGGCTGGGGCAGGGGGCGCCCTCGTGAAGTCAGCACGCAGGGGGCTGTGTGCCCTGGGCGAGGGGCACAGCCTCTCTGGGCCTCCAGTTCCTTACGGACCAAGTGCAGGTAGCGAGCTACCCCAGGAAGTGCAGGCGAGCATGAAGCACGACGATGTGTGCAAAGCGCCCAGGGAATACCAGGCGTAAACCAGGAGGGCTCATGGGTCTGAGGACCCGAGCCCCGGACTTGGAGGACGGGGGTCCTGGGGCGGCCAAAGGAGCCCCCCCACACACGCGTGTTCCCCTCGATGGCATCTCCCGGTGAGTGCTGCCGCGGGCCCACGCTCGGCCGGCATCTCCCCCATGCAGCCCACCCCAGAGCCCACCCTCGAGGAGAAGACCGCCCAGAGAGGGCCAGCCCTCGCCCCGGGGCCACACAGCACCGAGGGCCAGCTCTGCCTGCCCCGAGCCCCCGGCGTCCACGAGCCAGGGACGGGGACCAAGCTGTCCCGGTTCCTTTGGTCCGGTGTCGCTGGTCGGCCACCCTTCAGCCCCAGAGCACGTGCGCTCTGCCCGGTGGGCTCATGTCCACACAGGGTGACCTGGGGTCTCCCTTCTCCCCTCTGGGCCTCCACGTCCCACTGCTGTCAAACGAGGTGGGTGTGTGGCAGTCGCACCCACGTCTTAGATGTGACCGGCTGCATGATGGCCCCCAAAGATGTCCAGGTTCTCATTCCCGGACCCCACAGACGTTCCCTCACGTGGCAAAAGCGATTTTGCAGATGAGAGTAAGTTAAGGAACTTAAGGGATTTCCCCGGAGGTACAGCGATAAAAAATCCACCTGCCAGTGCAGGAGATGGGGGTTCAATCCCTGGGTCGGGAAGATCCCTGGAGAAGGAAATGGCAACCCGCTCCACTATTCCTGCCTGGAAAATCCCACAGACGGAGCCTGGTGGGTGACAGTCCGTGGAGTCGCAAATAGTTGGTCACGGCTGAGCATGTATATCGACCCAGGGAAGCTGGAACGTGAAAATGTGAGACAGGGCTTGACAGAGGGCCTGGCCTGTGTTAGTTGATCCCTAAAAGTTAACTGTTAGAGTTGGGCCTCCCAGAAAGGCAGAGGCAGAACATGGACATCCCCCACCAGCCTGAGTCAGGAGGAACAAGAGGCTTGGAGCTGGTGGGTGTGGAGCCCGGCATCTAGAGGTCTGTGTGGAGACCAGGTCTCCCAGGGTCTAATCCCCACATCACTGTTTGTCCTGGACGCACCTCACCTGTGAGTCCCATCTTGCAGATGATAAAACTGAGTCAAGCTTAGAGCAAGGTGGCGCTCTGGGTCACAGAGCTGGGGGGCGACAGGGTCAGGCTCTGAACCCAAGACTGTCCAACGACCAAGCGTCCGCCCCGACCTCTGAGCCGGATGGTTCCATAACCCGCGGTCAGGAAGGGCCGTCGTAGGACTTCCAAACCCTCATGACGGGCGCGAGGTGGCTCTCAGCCGGGGCGGCCACAGGAGAAGGGGAGGAAGAAGGAACCCGCGGCTGACGGTGTCCCGCGCTCCCCCTCGCCCGCAGCCCCTCCCAGCACGCTGAACTTCAACGGGGCTCATCGGAAGCGGAGGACGCTGGTGGCCCCGGAGATCAACATTTCCCTGGACCAGAGCGAGGGCTCCCTGCTGTCCGACGACTTCCTGGACACCCCCGACGACCTGGACATCAACGTGGCGACATCGAGACCCCCCACGAGACCGACTCGCTCGAGTTCCTGGGGAACGGCAACGAGCTGGAGTGGGAAGGTGAGCTCGGTTGCTGGCCGCCCGCCTGGCCCCCACACCAGACCCCAGCCTCCCCGCGGCTCTGGGGCCGCCCGCTGGAGTCCCGCCGCCTCCATCCCCATCCGTCCGGTGGGCAGGGCTTCCTTTCGTCCTTGTTTGTTTTTTGGGGGCGGGGTTCGGCCACGCTGTGTAGCATCTCAGTTCCCAAATCAGGAGTGGAGTCCCGCCTGCCTGCCCCATCCCGGAGCCTGGTGGGTGACAGTCCGTGGAGTCGCAAATAGTTGGTCACGGCTGAGCATGTATATCGACCCAGGGAAGCTGGAACGTGAAAATGTGAGACAGGGCTTGACAGAGGGCCTGGCCTGTGTTAGTTGATCCCTAAAAGTTAACTGTTAGAGTTGGGCCTCCCAGAAAGGCAGAGGCAGAACATGGACATCCCCCACCAGCCTGAGTCAGGAGGAACAAGAGGCTTGGAGCTGGTGGGTGTGGACCCCGGGCATCTAGAGGTCTGTGTGGAGACCAGGTCTCCCAGGGTCTAATCCCCACATCACTGTTTGTCCTGGACGCACCTCACCTGTGAGTCCCATCTTGCAGATGATAAAACTGAGTCAAGCTTAGAGCAAGGTGGCGCTCTGGGTCACAGAGCTGGGGGGCGACAGGGTCAGGCTCTGAACCCAAGACTGTCCAACGACCAAGCGTCCGCCCCGACCTCTGAGCCGGATGGTTCCATAACCCGCGGTCAGGAAGGGCCGTCGTAGGACTTCCAAACCCTCATGACGGGCGCGAGGTGGCTCTCAGCCGGGGCGGCCACAGGAGAAGGGGAGGAAGAAGGAACCCGCGGCTGACGGTGTCCCGCGCTCCCCCTCGCCCGCAGCCCCTCCCAGCACGCTGAACTTCAACGGGGCTCATCGGAAGCGGAGGACGCTGGTGGCCCCGGAGATCAACATTTCCCTGGACCAGAGCGAGGGCTCCCTGCTGTCCGACGACTTCCTGGACACCCCCGACGACCTGGACATCAACGTGGACGACATCGAGACCCCCGACGAGACCGACTCGCTCGAGTTCCTGGGGAACGGCAACGAGCTGGAGTGGGAAGGTGAGCTCGGTTGCTGGCCGCCCGCCTGGCCCCCACACCAGACCCCAGCCTCCCCGCGGCTCTGGGGCCGCCCGCTGGAGTCCCGCCGCCTCCATCCCCATCCGTCCGGTGGGCAGGGCTTCCTTTCGTCCTTGTTTGTTTTTTGGGGGCGGGGTTCGGCCACGCTGTGTAGCATCTCAGTTCCCAAATCAGGAGTGGAGCTGCTTCTCCACGAGCTGGAACCGTGGAGCCTTAAGCCCTGGGCCACCAGGGAGGTCCCGGGCAGGACTCTGAAAACAGCCCCTGGGCCTCCACGTTCGTTTTCTCACGGACTTTGCCGGGAGACACATCTTTCCCCCAATTCTCAAAGGTGACCGAGACCAGGAGGAGGGGCCGCGTCCTGGTTCCACAGGTGTTTGTGGAGCAGGTCTTGACCCCGTGTGAGGTCGGGGCAGAGCAGACGGTGCCTGCCGGCTCTCGGGGGCCTGGGCTCCATCCCTGGTCAGAGAACGAGATCCCGCGTGCTGACACTAAGAGTTGGCATGTTGCTACTAAAGATCCCGTGTGCTGCCACTACGTAAGACCTGACACAGCCAAAAATAAGTACATAGATATTTCTAAAGGGTAAGGTGAGTGGTTTTGCCTCTGGCCTGGGAAGGAGAGGCACAGGCTCCGCGGCCACGGGCGGCCGAGGCAGCACAGAGAGGGAGGCTGGGGCGGCACGTCTGGACGCGGGCGTCCCTCCCGCTCACCCTCCCCCGCCCCGCTTCCAGACGACACCCCCGTGGCCGCTGCCAAGAACATGCCCGGGGACAGCGCAGATCTGTTCGGGGACGGCTCGGCGGAGGACAGCAGCGCGGCCAACGGGCGTCTGTGGCGGACGGTGATCATCGGGGAGCAGGAGCACCGGATCGACCTGCACATGATCCGGCCCTACATGAAGGTGGTGACCCACGGAGGTGAGCCCACGCCCCGCGGCCCAGGCTCCGGGCGCAGGGCCCGCCGTGGTCCTCTCGGAACCTCGGTCTCTTCTTCTGATCCGGGGGATGTCAAGCTGTCGTGCCCGAGTGTACAGGCGCAGAACTCACGTGAGGGGCTTCCCCGGTAGCTCAGTGGTGAAGAGTCCGCTTGCCAATGCATCGCTCGAGTTCCTGGGGAACGGCAACGAGCTGGAGTGGGAAGGTGAGCTCGGTTGCTGGCCGCCCGCCTGGCCCCCACACCAGACCCCAGCCTCCCCGCGGCTCTGGGGCCGCCCGCTGGAGTCCCGCCGCCTCCATCCCCATCCGTCCGGTGGGCAGGGCTTCCTTTCGTCCTTGTTTGTTTTTTGGGGGCGGGGTTCGGCCACGCTGTGTAGCATCTCAGTTCCCAAATCAGGAGTGGAGCTGCTTCTCCACGAGCTGGAACCGTGGAGCCTTAAGCCCTGGGCCACCAGGGAGGTCCCGGGCAGGACTCTGAAAACAGCCCCTGGGCCTCCACGTTCGTTTTCTCACGGACTTTGCCGGGAGACACATCTTTCCCCCAATTCTCAAAGGTGACCGAGACCAGGAGGAGGGGCCGCGTCCTGGTTCCACAGGTGTTTGTGGAGCAGGTCTTGACCCCGTGTGAGGTCGGGGCAGAGCAGACGGTGCCTGCCGGCTCTCGGGGGCCTGGGCTCCATCCCTGGTCAGAGAACGAGATCCCGCGTGCTGACACTAAGAGTTGGCATGTTGCTACTAAAGATCCCGTGTGCTGCCACTACATAAGACCTGACACAGCCAAAAATAAGTACATAGATATTTCTAAAGGGTAAGGTGAGTGGTTTTGCCTCTGGCCTGGGAAGGAGAGGCACAGGCTCCGCGGCCACGGGCGGCCGAGGCAGCACAGAGAGGGAGGCTGGGGCGGCACGTCTGGACACGGGCGTCCCTCCCGCTCACCCTCCCCCGCCCCGCTTCCAGACGACACCCCCGTGGCCGCTGCCAAGAACATGCCCGGGGACAGCGCAGATCTGTTCGGGGACGGCTCGGCGGAGGACGGCAGCGCGGCCAACGGGCGTCTGTGGCGGACGGTGATCATCGGGGAGCAGGAGCACCGGATCGACCTGCACATGATCCGGCCCTACATGAAGGTGGTGACCCACGGAGGTGAGCCCACGCCCCGCGGCCCAGGCTCCGGGCGCAGGGCCCGCCGTGGTCCTCTCGGAACCTCGGTCTCTTCTTCTGATCCGGGGGATGTCAAGCTGTCGTGCCCGAGTGTACAGGCGCAGAACTCACGTGAGGGGCTTCCCCGGTAGCTCAGTGGTGAAGAGTCCGCTTGCCAATGCAGGGGACACGGGTTTGATCCCCGATCCGGGAAGATCCCACCTGCTGCGGAGTAGCGAAGCCCGTGAGCTACAACCATGGAGCCTGTGCTCGAGAGCCTCGGAGCCGCAGCTATGGAGCCCGTGGGTCACCACTAGTGAAGCCCACGAGCCCTAGAGCCCGAGTTCCACAGCAAGAGAAGTCACCCCAACAAGAAGCCTGCTCACCTCAGCTAGAGAGGAGCCCCCACTCCCTGCAGCTAGAGAAGAGCCTGTGGCAGCAGAGAAAACCCAGAATTGCCCCCCCACCAAAAGCCCGCACGTGGGGACAAGGCACAGACAGGCCAGGCGCACACAGGCGGTGCCCCGAGGGAGGCTGGCCGCTCCGGGCTGCGCCCTCCCGAACGTGGGGGGCGGTGGGAGGGCGCCGGCCGGCTCTGAGATGCGCGCGGGGCGAGGGCCCTGCCCGGCCGCTCACCGGCCGCCTCTCGGCAGGGTACTACGGCGAGGGCCTCAATGCCATCATCGTCTTCGCCGCCTGCTTCCTCCCCGACAGCAGCTCCCCCGACTACCACTACATCATGGAGAACCTCTTCCTGTAAGTGGCCCGGCCCCGCCGGCCCCGCGGACGGCAGTCCCGGGGGTCCCAGCCGGTGGACAGGACCCGGCTGCGGGAACCGCACGGGGCGAGGGCCTGCCCGGCCCCAGGGACGCGCCGGACCCCGGCAGACCTGCGTCTGGGTCCCCGGCTCGCCCGCCGGGCCTCACGGGTTGTCATCGTCGCTGGGGTCTATGGCGCGTGGGCCGCGGGTGGGCCTCCCCGGGGCTCCGTGGGAAAGAATCCGCCGGCCGTGCCGAAGACACAGGTTCAGTCCCTGGCTCGGGGAGAGGCCCCGGAGGAGGGCACGGCACGCCCCTCCAGGATTCTTGCCTGGAGAATCCCACGGACAGAGGAGCCTGGCGGGCTGCCGTCCACAGGGTCGCGAAGAGTCAGACACAACTGAGGGGCCCAAGTACACACTCCGTGGCAGCCACAGAGCCGAGGGCTTGGCGTGGCAGCCAGAGCTCCAGCCTGTGGGGCGGCTGCTGTTGCCTCCCTTCTGTGGCTGCAATGCCTGAGGCACAGAGAGGTTAAGTCCCTTGCCCGAGGACACACAGGCACAGTTTGACTAGGACGGAGACAGATAAGAAAGCAGAAAATACCTGGCAGAACTTCCCTGGCGATAAGCCAGTGGTTAAGGCCCCACCTTCCACTGCAGGGATGTGGGTTCGATTCCTGCTTGAGGAACGAGGATTCCACATGCCCCGTGGTGTAGCAAAAAAGAAAAATAAACCTGGCAAGTGACAGTAAGAACTCAGAAAATCGTTATTACTCCTCTCTTCATTATTTCAGAAGTTCCCCTCTTACTCAGTGGAGTGTGGGTGCCCGGCGGGCCCGAGGAAGAGAAGGTACCCATGGGAGCTCAGGTCAGAAAGTGGCCTGACCTACCAGGACCCCGCCTCCCCAGCTCACAGACGGGGAAGGGGAGGCTGAAAGAGGAGAGGAGGCCTCCGAAATCGCTTTGGGGGCGGGGACAGACCCCAAGGCCCTAATGCCAGGTCCCGTGGACCACTGGCCATGGGCATCTGCCCCCCAAGGGTCTGTTGAGACCCACTTCCAAGGATGCGTTCATGACTATAAGTCACTCGGTCCCTAGAAAGTACTCGATACAGTTGTGCATTCGCTCAGTCGTGTCCGACTCTGCGACCCCGTGGACGGCAGCCCGCCAGGCTTCCCTGTCCTTCACTGTCTCTCAGAGTTTGCTCAGACTCACGTCCTCTGAGTTGGTGAGGCCATCCCACCGTCTCATCCTGTCGCCTCCTGCCGCAGTCTTTCCCAGCATCGGGGTCTTTTCCAGTGGGTGGCCTCTTCCCGTCAGGTGGCCAAAGTATCGGAGCTTCAGCTTCGCCACGGTTCTTGGAAGGAATATTCAGGGCTGAGTTCCTTTAGGATGGACTGGTGTGATCTCCTTGCCGTCCAAGGGACTTAATTTAAAAAAACAAAACAAAACACTGCTCAATAAAATAGTAACTACTACTATCCCTGTGACAAATGAGCCAGGTTTGAGGGGGCTGGGGGTCTCCGCTCCCCTCCCCCACCATCCTGCCCAGCATGCAGGGACAGCCAGTGACACCTGACCGGGTGTGACACGGCCAGGCCAGGGGCCGCGGGGCTCCGTCCCGGGAATGGGCTACCTGACTCTGAGCCCCTCTTGGGGGTCCCCGTCCTCTGTGCCCGTGACTAGGTACGTCATCAGCAGCCTGGAGCTCCTGGTGGCGGAGGATTACATGATCGTGTACCTGAACGGCGCCACGCCGCGGCGGAGGATGCCGGGCATCGGCTGGCTGAAAAAGTGCTACCAGATGATCGACAGGCGGTGCGTGAGTGGGGCCGGGGGCGGCCTCGGGGTGCGCAGGGGCCGAGCGCGGAGGTCTCTCTGAATCTGAAAAGGGGGTGGGGGTGTACGTAGCAAAGCACCCGACTGAGCGGCTCCCACAGCAGACGTATACCGTCTCCAAGTTCTGGAAGCTGGAAGCGGGAGGTCAAGAGGTCTGCAGTGCTGGGTCCTCCGGGGGCTGTGAGGGAGACTCCCCGGTGCATGGCCATGTGCACGCGCCGCCTTTTAAAAGGACACCCCAGGCTTCCCTGGTGGTCCAGTGGGTAAGGACACCGCCTTGCAGGGCAAGGGGCGCGGGTTCGATCCCTGGCCCGGGAAGATCCCACGTGCCGCGGAGCGGCTGAAGCGATGTGTCCAATTACCGAGCCAGAGCTCTGGAGCGCATGCGCCCAGAGCCGGAGCTCTGCAACGAGAGGCCACTGCGATGGGAGGCCCACACAGGCCGAGACTAAAGATGGATGAAAATAAACAAATTAAAGAAACAATATAAAACAGGCCAAAATTTAAAAAACCAAAGGACCCAGTCATTGCGGATTTGGGGGCAGGCTCTGCTGGGGTGGGACCTCACCTTGGCGCATGACTCCTGCAATGACCCTATTCCCAAACAAAGGGGGCTGCCATCCAACATGCCTGGAGCAGGCGCTCAGAACCGGGGCGCCCTGGAAGTTCTTCCAGGAAGGAGAGGTGCTGTGGCCACACGAAGGCCTCTCAGACGGCATTTGTGGTAAAGAACCCGCCTGCCACTGCAGGAGGCGTAAGCGACAAGGGTTCCTTGCATGAGTGGAGGATCCCCGGAGGAGAGCAGGGCGCCTGGCTCAGTGCTCCTGCCCAGGGAATCCCGTGCAGAGAGGAGCTCTGCGGGCTACCGTCCCTGGGGTGGAAAAGAATCGGACCGGACGGACGCGGCTCCACCGCACCGAGCAGGAGGCCCCGCGTCAGAGGCTCAGACGCTCAGCTGGGAGGGAGCAGGGAGCCCGGGTGGGTTTCGGCTCTGCCGCCTGCAGACTCCGCAAGGGGTGAGGCTTAGCTCGAAGGAGGCCTCACTGTCAGCGGAGACCAGCAGGGCCCTCCTGGGCAGAGGGAGCCACCGTTAGCTGCTCCCTCCCCTGGGACTTTACCCGGAGAAAGCCCACCTTACTCTCTGCCTCCCCACAGACTGCGGAAAAACCTGAAGTCCTTGATCATCGTCCACCCGTCCTGGTTCATCCGCACGGTGCTGGCCATCTCCCGCCCTTTCATCAGGTGAGGTCGGGCCCCGCGTCCACGTCCACACCAGGGTCGCTGTGGGTCTTTTGTGCGTGTGTCTTTTTTTGTTCTTTTTAATCGGCATTGCCCAGGCCCTCTCTGGAGGGTCTATATTGTTGCTTTAACCAGTTTAAAACTGGACTTCCCCGTCGGTCCAGCCTCCCATGCGGTGGGACTCAGGCTCCATCCCCGGGGGAGGACGTGAGACCCCACTGGCTTCGGGGCCGCTAAGCCCCAGCGCTGCCACTCCCGAGCCTGCACCGCAGGCAGAGCCCGTGCACCGTCGTGGGGCTCCCGCGTGCCGCGGCTGAGACCTGACGCAGCCAAATATATCAGAAAAGAGACCACAGTGTGCGGGGGTAGATACTGTGTAAAAGAAAACAAACCAAAAAAGACACGTGCCTCGATGCAGGTGACTCTCTCGCTTTGGGGTCCTTTTCCCGCAGTGAACTTGAGGGTCTCCCTGGGAGCTTTCAGAGAAACAGGCAGGGGGAAGGCGCGGGGTTGGGGGGGCAGGAGCTTCCCCGAGTCAAAGCCGAAGACCGCGGAGGCGGGCTCTGAGCTGCCGCCCAGCCCTCGCCCGAGGGTCTGCGATCCTAACTCAGGGAGCGCTCCTGCGGACCCCGGGGGGATCTGGTGTCAGCGCGGCCCAGTCCTCCTCCTCGGCTGGAATTCTTCCTCGTGAGACAGAGCTCGACTCCCTGGCCGACCGAGAGAATCCGGAGGATCCGAAGCACGGCATGACGGCCTCACCCCGGCATCCTGTGATGCCGACGAGACCTCGCTGTATTTATAGCCCAGCGCTCAGCCCAGCTGCCGCCTCCATGCCCCTAAAATCAAAACCTTTCCAACCCACGGGCTCATCCCCCGTCAGAGCCCCCAGACCGGCACATTTGGCCAGAGTCCGTCTGAAACGCCTCCGCTCCCGGGCTCTCTACCTTCCCGTCATGCCCGCTGGAGAACACATGTTCCGAGATCATTGTTTAAATTAAATTATTGATTAAATATCGCCTGCCGTGCAGGATCCTAGGCCCCCAAGCAGGGATCAGACGCAAGCCCTGCGCCGCGGAGGCTCCAAATCCCAGCCACTGGACCACCAGCGACGTCCCTAGCTGATGATCTTATGGCCCTGTTGTACACTTACGTTCTTATACTTCTCATTGATAGAAAAAGTGAGTTACTTTGAAAAGGAGTTCATTTGATACTGTATCAAAATTAGATTGAAGGTAATTGAAAGAAAAGAAAAAAAAAGTCACACGTTCAAAGCACGATGAGTGGCCAAGACGTCCCGGGAGGGCGACGGCTGGAGCGGGACCAGAAGCAGCCATTCAGCCTGGGGGAGTGGAGAATGAATCAGCAGTCCCCACGTGCGCCTGGCTTGTGCCCGCGGGACCCCGCGGGACCCCGGACCGTGACAGCTGTGCCCGGATGCGCTCTTGGGAAGACTGACATGGGGGAGCACCCGCTGGGGAGGACGGAGCCTGAGCGCTGGTATGAACGGCATCGTGTCCGGCTCTGCTCAAAGGCGCGTCCAGTCAGAGCTGCGGTTTTCCCCGTCCTGTACGGAGGCGAGACCTGGACCATGAGGAAGGCTGAGTGCCGAAGAATGGATGCCTTCGGACTGGGGCGCTGGAGAAGACGCTTGCGAGTCCCTTGGACAGCAAGGAGCTCACACCCGTCCCTCCTAAAGGAAAGCAGCCCTGACTGTCCTCTGGAAGGATGGAGGCGGAAGCTGAGGCTCCAAGCCTTCGGCCACTGGACGCGAAGAGCCGACTCCCTGGAAAAGATCCCGATGCTGGCAGAGACGGGGGGCAGGAGAAAGGGGAGACAGACGATGAGATGGCTGGATGGCATCTCATCAACGCAGTGGACACGAGTGTGAGCAGGCTCTGGGAGGTGGTGAGGGACAGGGACGCCTGGCGGGCTGCTGGCCATGGGGTCACAGAGTCAGACGCGACTGGGCGTCTAAACAACTACTCTCCGCTCAGCTGGCACTGGTATCAGACCCGTGGCTTGCCTTCTTGCAAGGGGAGAGCCCGGTTCTGCCCTGGCCCCCACTCGGAGCTGAGGGGGAGGCGCGGGCCGGGAGGGAGGCTTGGGCACAGGTGGGGCACCCTGGAGGAGGGCTGCCTCTGCACCCCTGGCTGCCGTCGCTCCCCAACCCCGAGTGACCGCCCGAGGGCCGGCTGTCTCACGTCCCTCCTCCTCCGCCAGCGTCAAGTTCATCAGCAAGATCCAGTACGTGCACAGCCTGGAAGACCTGGAGCAGCTCATCCCCATGGAGCACGTGCAGATCCCGGACTGCGTGCTGCAGTGAGCGTCCCGGAGCCCCCGCCCCCTGCCCAGCCCAGCCCTGAGCCGGGGAGCCAGCCCTGAGCCGGGGAGCCAGCCCTGAGCCGGGGAGCCAGCCCTGAGCCGGGGAGCGGGACAGACGGAAGTGGAGGGAAACAGGCTCCTGTGAGAGTACAGAGCACAGCAGACCCGGCCGTCTGGTGCGGCCAGCGGGGAGCTGGTGGGCCCCGGCCCCTGGCTTGTCTCTATGAATAAAGTTTTATTGGCACACAGCTCTGCCCGTCCATTTACCAGCCATCCATGGCTGCTTTCAAGCTACAGAGACTGGCCCACAAAGTGGACAGTTTGTCTCTCTGTGGAAAACCTTTCCCCTGATGGAGAGGGCTCGATACCAACCCATAGCAATGAGGTTGTTAGTATTGGCTCTGTTTAGGACGGATGCAAAACTGTGTCCCCTAAGTTGCTTCGACACCAGACGCTGGAACATGCCTACAAATCCAGTGTCCCGCCCGGGACGGGGTGGGTGGGCAGCTGCAGGAAGCCGTCGGCTCCAGCCCGTCCCTTCTGCCAGGGCGAAGAGCCGACTCCCTGGAAAAGATCCCGATGCTGGCAGAGACGGGGGGCAGGAGAAAGGGGAGACAGACGATGAGATGGCTGGATGGCATCTCATCAACGCAGTGGACACGAGTGTGAGCAGGCTCTGGGAGGTGGTGAGGGACAGGGACGCCTGGCGGGCTGCTGGCCATGGGGTCACAGAGTCAGACGCGACTGGGCGTCTAAACAACTACTCTCCGCTCAGCTGGCACTGGTATCAGACCCGTGGCTTGCCTTCTTGCAAGGGGAGAGCCCGGTTCTGCCCTGGCCCCCACTCGGAGCTGAGGGGGAGGCGCGGGCCGGGAGGGAGGCTTGGGCACAGGTGGGGCACCCTGGAGGAGGGCTGCCTCTGCACCCCTGGCTGCCGTCGCTCCCCAACCCCGAGTGACCGCCCGAGGGCCGGCTGTCTCACGTCCCTCCTCCTCCGCCAGCGTCAAGTTCATCAGCAAGATCCAGTACGTGCACAGCCTGGAAGACCTGGAGCAGCTCATCCCCATGGAGCACGTGCAGATCCCGGACTGCGTGCTGCAGTGAGCGTCCCGGAGCCCCCGCCCCCTGCCCAGCCCAGCCCTGAGCCGGGGAGCCAGCCCTGAGCCGGGGAGCCAGCCCTGAGCCGGGGAGCCAGCCCTGAGCCGGGGAGCGGGACAGACGGAAGTGGAGGGAAACAGGCTCCTGTGAGAGTACAGAGCACAGCAGACCCGGCCGTCTGGTGCGGCCAGCGGGGAGCTGGTGGGCCCCGGCCCCTGGCTTGTCTCTATGAATAAAGTTTTATTGGCACACAGCTCTGCCCGTCCATTTACCAGCCATCCATGGCTGCTTTCAAGCTACAGAGACTGGCCCACAAAGTGGACAGTTTGTCTCTCTGTGGAAAACCTTTCCCCTGATGGAGAGGGCTCGATACCAACCCATAGCAATGAGGTTGTTAGTATTGGCTCTGTTTAGGACGGATGCAAAACTGTGTCCCCTAAGTTGCTTCGACACCAGACGCTGGAACATGCCTACAAATCCAGTGTCCCGCCCCGGGACGGGGTGGGGTGGGCAGCTGCAGGAAGCCGTCGGCTCCAGCTGTCCCTTCTGCCCTGAAGCCTGGCGTGTGTTCAGATGCCAGGGCGAGACTGGCCTCCTGTTCCCAAAGGGGCGGGGAGCCTGCCCACGCGTTCTCCTTTCTCTCTCTTCCAGGTACGAAGAGGAACGGCTCAAGGCCAGGAGGGAAAGGTCTGTACAGAGCGTCCCGTGGCATCGGGGCGGGGTTGGGGCTGGCGCTGAGCTGCGTCGGGGCTCGGAGGAGCAGGTGGCTTCCGCTCAGTGGGGACCCGTGTCACACATGCAGGTAGCTCGAAGCCCTGTCTTCCCTTCAGGGCTTAGGGTCAGACCCGGCTTGCTTCCAGGCTGCCCCGCTCCGTCTCAGAGTGCTGTTAGGCAAGTGAAAAATTCACAGCCTCCCGAGGGTTACAGTGAGGAATTAGGACCAGCATAACCCGCTGGGCGGAGGTAGCTCTTTTTGGTGATCCTGCTGACCGTGCCGGCTCGCCCTGGGGAGCCGCCTGATGCCCCCAGGCTGTGCCCTCAGGCACACCCCCAGGCTCCCCTCCGCTCCCTGCCTTCCAGTTTCCTCCTCCCTCTGGAGACCCCCTGCCCCGTCCTCTGGACTGGGCTCTCTGCTCCCTGGGGTTCCCCTCTGCCCCCCAGGGCCCTCACTCCCTCGAGGTCAAGTCCTCCATCATCGGGGAGCCCCCCTCACCCTCCGGGGCCCCTCGCCGTCTGCCCACATAGGTCCTGCGGGCGCAGGAGGGAAGGGAGACCAGGTCTTCCCGGAGCGGGGCCTCCGGGCGTGGAGGAGACGGGAGTCCCTCTGGGGTTCCCTCACCCGCGGCCCTGGGGAGCCTCCTGAGGGTCTGGGCCTTACGACTCTGATTCAGGACCCTCTCCCTTCAAATCCCGCCTCCACCTAAGCATCGCACCACCTAAGTCCTTCCAGCTGCCCTGGCCCGTCACAGCAAGAAGGGTTTCTCCATCTTTTTTTTTATTGTTACACCAGTGGTTGTTTCAGACATATTTTTTTTTTTGCAATTTTTGTTAGTTTTCTTAACGCACTCTAATTGCTTTTAATCTTTATTACTCTGCTCCCTCTTATTTTTTTCTTTTCTTTTCTTCTTTTTTTTTTTTTTTTTAAATTTTGGCCTCTTTCATTGATCTTCTGTGTATTTATTTTCATCCATCTTTGTTCTTTGGCCCGTGTGGGCCTCCCATTGCAGTGGCCTCCCTTGCTGCAGAGCACCAGCTCTGGGCGTATGTGCTCCAGAGCGCTGGCTCACAATTGGACACACCGGTTCAGCCGCTCCACGGCACGTGGGATCCTCCCAGGCCAGGGATCGAACCGGCGCCCCTTGCACTGCAAGGTGGACTCTCCACCCTCCAGACCACCAGGGAAGCCCTTTCTTATTTTTTTATTTGAATATGTATATGTTTTTTCTTCTTCTCTCTTTGCTATTGGAGTCCAGTTTTACCCTTCAGGGTTTATTTTGTTGTTGTTGTCTTTTTTTTTTTTTATGCTTTATTTTTTTGATGGGCGTGGGTTGGGGAGGGAGGGCGGCAGGCGGGCCACTTCTATTGGTCTTTCATTTCTCTATTTTCATCCATCTTTGTTCTCTGGCTCCTGTGGGCCTCCCATCGCGGTGGCCTCTGTTGTTGCAGAGCACCGGCTCTGGGCGCATGCGCTCCAGAGCTCCGGCTCGGTGATTGGACACATCAGTCCAGCTGCTCCGCGGCACGTGGGATCCTCCCAGGCCAGGGATCGAACCGGCGCCCCTTGCCCTGCAAGGCGGTGTCCCTACCCACTGGACCACCAGGGAAGCCCCTGTTTGTTTGCTTTTAATTTTTTGGCCACTTTGGTCTTTCATTTATCTATTTTCATCCATCTTTGTTCTTTGGCCTGCGTGGGCCTCCCCTCACGGTGGCCTCTCCTTCAGGGGTTTTATCGTTTATTCTTTGTTGTTCCTCAGCTTTCTTTCACTCTCTCTCTCTCTTTTTTGCTCCGTTTTTTTCTTTCTTTCTCCCCGCGGCCTCCATCTTCATGAATTCCTGACCATCCCATCACTGACTCCACTCTCCGGACCCTGGCGCTTCCTCGGGCAGCCAGACCCCCTCCAGACTGCCGTCGGGCCACGACAGCCCAGACGGAGGGACAGTGGGAGCCGAGCCCCCCGGCCCCCTCGGCCGTCTGGTCATCCCTGGTCACCTCTTTCTGTCCCCAGTGCAAGGCCGCAGCCCGAGTGTGTCCTGCCTCGGTCTGAAGAGAAGGTGGAGGCGGGCCTGGCAGAAGACAGGTAAGCCTGCAGGTGGCCGTGGGCGCACGCACACCTGCCAGGGGCTCCCGCACCCGCGGAGCGCAGGTGACGGCGGCCCGAGGTCTGTGGTGCTGAAGTAAGACCCCCGTGGGGCTTCCCTGGAGAATCCGGCGGCTGAGACTCCGCACCTCCATCCACACCTCTACTGCGGGACATGCAGCTTCTGTCTCTGGACGAAAAACCAAGATCTTGTATGTCTTGTAGCGAAGCCAAAAAAAACAAAGGTCCCCCACGAGGCCCCCTCCGCCAAGCCATTTTAATGTGAATTTCGTGTGTCTCTTAAAAGTCTGTTGGACAGCAAGGAGATCAAATCAGTCCATCCTAAAGGAAATCAGCCCTGAACACTCTTGGGAAGGACTGAAGCTGAAGCTCCAATACTTTGGCCCCCTCAAGAGAAGAGCCGACTCACTGGGAAAGAGCCCAGTGCCGGGAGAGATGGAGGGCAGGAGGCAAAGAGGGTGACGGAGGATGAGAGGGTTGGATGGCATCACCGACTCGATGCGTGTGGGCTTGAGCGAACTCCCCTGGAGGACAGGGAAGCCTGGCGTGCTGCCGTCCAGGGGGTCACAAAGCGTCGGACACGACGTAGGGCCTGAACGACAACAGTGCGTCCACAGTCTGGGGCAGCCGCACCTCTCTCCACCTCCAGAACATTCCGTCAGCCCAGAGGGACTGTAACCCGTACCCCGTTAAGCCATTGCGTCCTCACCCATCCCCCTCCTAATTTGTTTTTTTTTTTTTTTTAACCTTTAATTTATTTATTTTTGGCTGTGCTGGGTCTTTGTTGATGTGTGGGTTTAGCTGCTCTGTGGTATGTGAGATCTTCCCGGGTCAGGGATCGAACCTGTGTCTCCTGCATTGGCAGACAGTTTCTCATCCACTGAGCCACAGGGGAAGCCCCCTAATTTGTTTTTAATCCAGTGACTTATTATAAAAGCCCTCTGGTGGCTCCCCCCGGGGTCCCCTCCTCGGTCTCTAGCAGCCCTCCTTCCTTCCCCGTCTCCATCCGGTCACCTCCCGCGTTTGACTCCTGCCGCACCCTCCTCCTCCTCCTGGCCCGGGGCTCCCGGAGGGACCGTCCCCTCCTCCTCCTCCCGCCCTGCCTCCGTCACGGGCCAAGCGCGGGGACGGGGCCCCTGCAGTGGCCGAGCGGCCAGGCTCTGCTCTCGGGTGGAGCGTCTGGCCGCTGGCTTGGGTGCTGGTCCCGGCGGCTGGACCTGGGGCGGCGCTGGCGGTCCGGTCTGCGACAGCCAGGGGGCTCGGCCGTCCTCACGGCCGCCCGTCCCGGCTGTCACACGGCAGACGCCCTGAGGGGTGCTTTGTGCCAGGTCAGGACGCCACCGCCTCGGCTCAGGCCCAAAGGCCCAGGTCCCCCAAACGGGGGTCTCAGCTCATGCTGAGACGCCTTCCTCTTCCCCCAGGTCCGCTCTGGCCACGGAGGATCAGGAGACGAGGTGGGTGGGGAGCGAGAAGGCGGCGGGTTCTTGGTGCCTTTGGGGGGAAGGAGTCTGTGCAGCACCTGGCCTGCAGCAGTGCCCGTGACTCGGGGAGGGGCGAGAGGCTGGGCCAGGGAGGCGGGGAGACCGCGGTTACCGAGACAACAGGGCCTCCTGGGGGCCTGAGCCCTGGTCCCTGCCCCACCCCCCGGGGACCACGGAGGCCCCAGGGCTGAGCCCCGCGATGGCCCTGCCTGAGCCTTGCAGCTGGAGTCAAGACCGCGGACGCCTCAGGTTTAACTCGGCCAGAGGGCGCAGGGTCTGCCCACGGCCTGGCTCCACGTGTCTGCCCGGCTCTGGATGCTGGAAGAGAGCCTCCCAGCGTGTCGGGGGTCCTGGGGAGCACCCTCGGGGCCCATGGCTAGAAGGACTCACAGACTCAGCACAGGCGTACTTTGTTGATGTGTGGGTTTAGCTGCTCTGTGGTATGTGAGATCTTCCCGGGTCAGGGATCGAACCTGTGTCTCCTGCATTGGCAGACAGTTTCTCATCCACTGAGCCACAGGGGAAGCCCCCTAATTTGTTTTTAATCCAGTGACTTATTATAAAAGCCCTCTGGTGGCTCCCCCCGGGGTCCCCTCCTCGGTCTCTAGCAGCCCTCCTTCCTTCCCCGTCTCCATCCGGTCACCTCCCGCGTTTGACTCCTGCCGCACCCTCCTCCTCCTCCTGGCCCGGGGCTCCCGGAGGGACCGTCCCCTCCTCCTCCTCCCGCCCTGCCTCCGTCACGGGCCAAGCGCGGGGACGGGGCCCCTGCAGTGGCCGAGCGGCCAGGCTCTGCTCTCGGGTGGAGCGTCTGGCCGCTGGCTTGGGTGCTGGTCCCGGCGGCTGGACCTGGGGCGGCGCTGGCGGTCCGGTCTGCGACAGCCAGGGGGCTCGGCCGTCCTCACGGCCGCCCGTCCCGGCTGTCACACGGCAGACGCCCTGAGGGGTGCTTTGTGCCAGGTCAGGACGCCACCGCCTCGGCTCAGGCCCAAAGGCCCAGGTCCCCCAAACGGGGGTCTCAGCTCATGCTGAGACGCCTTCCTCTTCCCCCAGGTCCGCTCTGGCCACGGAGGATCAGGAGACGAGGTGGGTGGGGAGCGAGAAGGCGGCGGGTTCTTGGTGCCTTTGGGGGGAAGGAGTCTGTGCAGCACCTGGCCTGCAGCAGTGCCCGTGACTCGGGGAGGGGCGAGAGGCTGGGCCAGGGAGGCGGGGAGACCGCGGTTACCGAGACAACAGGGCCTCCTGGGGGCCTGAGCCCTGGTCCCTGCCCCACCCCCCGGGGACCACGGAGGCCCCAGGGCTGAGCCCCGCGATGGCCCTGCCTGAGCCTTGCAGCTGGAGTCAAGACCGCGGACGCCTCAGGTTTAACTCGGCCAGAGGGCGCAGGGTCTGCCCACGGCCTGGCTCCACGTGTCTGCCCGGCTCTGGATGCTGGAAGAGAGCCTCCCAGCGTGTCGGGGGTCCTGGGGAGCACCCTCGGGGCCCATGGCTGGCTAGAAGGACTCACAGACTCAGCACAGCCCATCTGCTCATGATTACGGTTGATCACAGTGGATGGGTGGGTACACATCAAAATCAGCAGAAGGACGAGCTGGGGGCAGGGCTGGGAGACGCGGGTGGTGGTCCCAGCGGCTGCCTCCCAGAGGCGTCGTGGGCAGAGCCCTCTGTTCTCCCAGGAGCCAGATGTGGCCCAGGCAGACCCTGCGGGCAGGTGTTTCCCTCGCTGCTGAGGGCCCACCACGGCCACGGGAGTCAGGTCTTGTAGATCCCACCCGCATGCAATACTTTCCTCTCCCTCTGTGCCGGGTCATGGTGACTTGACCGTCTCTCCCCTCCAGCCTGTCCTGAAAGGAGCAAGCACAGAGGTGGACACGGAAGAAGATCGCAGACGCCAAGACACCTCTGCCGGACGCCGGCCGGCCCTGGATCTCGCCCCGCCTCGTCCCAAGCCCCCATCTCTGGCGGGGTCCTGTCTTCTCCATCCACCTCTAAAACCCAGCATCCTTTCTAGCTGCTCGAAAACTTTATAAAAAAAGAGAAAAGATGCAGTGTTAACTCGTCTGGGAAAGGACCTGGTTCTCCACCTCCCACACTCATGAGCTGATGGCCAAGAAGAACAAGAAGCATTGAATGCGACCCACGTGCCCTCAGTGGCCTCCAAGACCCCTCCCTCTGCACGGAATCCTGGTCAGGACCCTTCTTTTGCTCATCACTTGGTCCAGGTTGGAGCCGCAGACGCCCGCCGCCTCCCTGGCTGGGTCTGGATTCCGCCTCGTGCCTTTCCTCCCAGAACGGCCCCTGCAGCCCTGGGCATCGGACCTGGAGGCTCAGTACCACCCCCATCATGGCTTGAAACTCATGGCTTTTCCTGGGAACAGCCCCCCCTTGCTTCCAGTAACTCCCACCTTCTTGGGGACCAGAGCCCACGGCCCCAGTGAGGGCCGCTGATAATCAACCCCTGCCCTTGCGGTTGCACATCCGCCCCCAACCTCAATCTAGAACATTCTCAAGCCCCTTGACGGCAGAGGCCATGCCACAGGGCAATCTCGATCAATACCTCCTACTGAGGGAATGAGCCTCTCCACTTACCGGTCCCCTCCCCCACCACGGGGTTGGGACGCGCCCCTCAGACTCCCGCCAGGAGCGGAGGCAGAGAAACCCGCTGCGAAATAAGCTCATCGCAGAAACACCGACGGAGGAAAAGGAAGATCACAGGGTACTGGACTTCTGAGTGTTACAAAGGCCTTTGGGAACAATAAACCCAGTGGCCCGGATGCCACGGCCGCCTGCATTGAAAGGAGGCAGATTTCCTTTGGGGAGGGGGAGAAAAAAGAAAGATTCTTCTAATGTGGTCCAAAGGCCAGTCAGGTGGGCTCCAGGCGGAGTGGGTTCCCCGTCTCTAGAGGCACTCAAGGCTGGATGGTGCTTGCACACGGCGGTCCTCTGCAGTCCCCCCAACCCTGAGAGTCTCTTATTTCCGTGACAAGAAAGTGAAAAGTGTGAGTCGCTCACTCGTGTCCCACGCTTGGTGACCCCACAGACTGTAGCCCACCCGGCTCCTCCGTCCCTGGGGTTTCCCGGGCAAGAACACGGGAGTAAACTGTCACGTCCTACTCCTCTTCCTGGCCCGGGGACCAAACCCGGGTTTCCGGCACTGCCGGCAGATTCTTTACCATCGGAGCCTCCAGGAAGCCACCGAAGTCAAGCTGGGGCAGTGCCCGCCCCTCAGTGGCCGGTGTGGTGCCGCCGGTGTGGTCGACCCCTCAGCCCGTCACCTCCCAGCAGGAGGCCTCAAAGGAAGTGTGGATCGCTTCTCCACCTGGGACATCTAGGGGAGCGCCTGGGGTCGTCCCCCAGGCGGGAGAGAGCCAGTGGCACTGGGCACTGAGGAAGGAGCTGTCCCGCCCCACGCCTCTGGCTCCGCCTTGGAAACACGGGGTTTCTACGCAGCCTTGAGCCTCTTCTGGATCCCAGCGCTGCTCCCGTGCGCTCAGGGCCTTTGGGCGTCTGGTGGGTGGTTTTCTTTTTTTGGCCACTTCTGTTGATCTTTCATTTATTTATCTTTGTTCTTTGGCCTGTGTGGGTCTCCCATCGCAGTGGCCTCGCTCACTCCAGAGCTCCGGCTTGGTAGTTGGACACACGGGTCCAGCCGCCTCGCGGCACGTGGGATCTTCCCAGGCCAGGGCTCGAACAGGCGCCCCTTGCACGGCAAGGCGGTGTCCTTACCCACTGGACCACCAGGGAAGCCCCTGGTGGGTGTTTCTTAATGTGTGTTTCTGCTCTGTCTCCTCAGTGTCTAATAAAGGACAGCATCTGTCTTCCGGGCTCAGATGAGTCCCCTGGAGCCTGAGGCAGGCGAGGCTGGTGGACGGGCCTCCGCAGGTTTCTTCCCACACTCCCCAAAAGGCCCCTCCATCCTGAGTCCGCGCTCTCCCACCCCTGGCCAGAGCGCCTGCTTTTATAAAAGTGCCCCGGCCTGTGCCAGGCTGCTCCAGACGCCAGGTTCCAGGGGCCGGTTCTTCTCAGCCGAGAGGACGTGCGGCCCCCAAGTCAGCAGTACACACGGTAACGCCTGGAAACAGAGCTTCGCTGAAAACAGGAAAAGAGCCGCGCATGGGAACTGACGCGCTCCGCCCAGCCCCACAATGATCCGGAGCTGCGGAGGCCTCGGGGCTTCCCGGGGGCTCGGCGGTAAAGAACCCGCCTGCCAGTGCCGGAGACGGAAGTTCGGTTCCCGGGTCGGGAAGATCCGCGGAGGGGAGGAGGAGACGGCAGCCCGCTCCAGCCTCCGGCCTCGAGAGCCCCGTGGACAGAGGAGCCTGGCGGGCTGCAGTCCATGGGGTCGCCAAGCGTGGGGCACGAGTGAGCCCAAAAGCCGTGTGGTCGACCCCTCAGCCCGTCACCTCCCAGCAGGAGGCCTCAAAGGAAGTGTGGATCGCTTCTCCACCTGGGACATCTAGGGAGCGCCTGGGGTCGTCCCCAGGCGGGAGAGAGCCAGTGGCACTGGGCACTGAGGAAGGAGCTGCCCCGCCCACGCCTCTGGCTCCGCCTTGGAAACACGGGGTTTCTACGCAGCCTTGAGCCTCTTCTGGATCCCAGCGCTGCTCCCGTGCGCTCAGGGCCTTTGGGCGTCTGGTGGGTGGTTTTCTTTTTTTGGCCACTTCTGTTGATCTTTCATTTATTTATCTTTGTTCTTTGGCCTGTGTGGGTCTCCCATCGCAGTGGCCTCGCTCACTCCAGAGCTCCGGCTTGGTAGTTGGACACACGGGTCCAGCCGCCTCGCGGCACGTGGGATCTTCCCAGGCCAGGGCTCGAACAGGCGCCCCTTGCACGGCAAGGCGGTGTCCTTACCCACTGGACCACCAGGGAAGCCCCTGGTGGGTGTTTCTTAATGTGTGTTTCTGCTCTGTCTCCTCAGTGTCTAATAAAGGACAGCATCTGTCTTCCGGGCTCAGATGAGTCCCCTGGAGCCTGAGGCAGGCGAGGCTGGTGGACGGGCCTCCGCAGGTTTCTTCCCACACTCCCCAAAAGGCCCCTCCATCCTGAGTCCGCGCTCTCCCACCCCTGGCCAGAGCGCCTGCTTTTATAAAAGTGCCCCGGCCTGTGCCAGGCTGCTCCAGACGCCAGGTTCCAGGGGCCGGTTCTTCTCAGCCGAGAGGACGTGCGGCCCCCAAGTCAGCAGTACACACGGTAACGCCTGGAAACAGAGCTTCGCTGAAAACAGGAAAAGAGCCGCGCATGGGAACTGACGCGCTCCGCCCAGCCCCACAATGATCCGGAGCTGCGGAGGCCTCGGGGCTTCCCGGGGGCTCAGCGGTAAAGAACCCGCCTGCCAGTGCAGGAGACGGAAGTTCGGTTCCCGGGTCGGGAAGATCCGCGGAGGGGAGGAGGAGACGGCAGCCCGCTCCAGCCTCCGGCCTCGAGAGCCCCGTGGACAGAGGAGCCTGGCGGGCTGCAGTCCATGGGGTCGCCAAGCGTGGGGCACGAGTGAGCACACTCACACACGGAAGCCACAGAGGGACGAGAGAGGCCGTCCCGCCCTCGAGGCGCCCGCGGCTAAAGATTCTGGCCGCGCAAGAAATTCCAACACGGACCCTGCTCCGGACCACCAGCAGCCGCAGGCAATGGGTAACTGGAACCAGGACCCCAACCCAGCCACACAGCCCCTCCAGAATAGAGCCCCTGGGGAGGTGGGCTCCGGGCCGGCCGCCTGTCGCCAGGGCTGTGACGTTCCAAGGCGCGGCTCCAGCAGCTGGGGCCACCGCGTCCCGGTGGGCAGCGAGCCGCACCCTCTGACGTCGGCTTTGCGGAAGATGTGTGTCTGCGGGGTGGCTTGGGCCGAAACGCAGCGGACCCCGAGCCGTCCTGGCAGAGGGACGTCTGGATGTTCCCCTGACGCACGGGAGGCGTCCCGAGCCCGCCCCTCCCGCCAAGGTCGCAGCTCGCACGCCCATCCTCCCGCGCCCGTTCTGCGGGTTTTGAAAACAGAAACGATTCATTGATCCCTGTCGTGACGTGAAGACACCCGTCCCGTGGGCTTCGGCGGGTTTTTATGTGAAATAAAGCGCCTCTGAGAACGGAGGTCTTGGCGTCTCTCCAGGTCCACGGGCGGGTGCCGGGCGGGGCGGGACAGAGCGACCCTGGGTGACCTTGAGCGCCCGCGGGCCGAGGTCTTGGGCTTCTGTCGCCTGTCCCCAGCACAGGAGGCCCGGCCGGCTCCGCCTCTGTGATTCAGGTCCCTTTCCCTCGCCTCGGCTGCTTTGGAAGGAAGCTGGTACGTGCGGGCTCAGACGCGTCCGTTGTACCCAACCGTGGGCGGCCCCGTGGACCGCGCCCGCCAGGCTCCTCTGTCCACGGGCCTCTCCAGGCAGGACTGAGGCGGGTTGCCATGTCCTCCAGGAGACCTTCCCAACCCCGGGATCACGCCCACGTCTCTTACGTCTTCCACACTGGCAGGCGGGTTCTTTACCACTCTGCCCACCTGGGGAACCCAGAATCAAGCTTAGACAGAACTCCGGCCTCGAGAGCCCCGTGGACAGAGGAGCCTGGCGGGCTGCAGTCCATGGGGTCGCCAAGCGTGGGGCACGAGTGAGCACACTCACACGCGGAAGCCACAGAGGGACGAGAGAGGCCGTCCCGCCCTCGAGGCGCCCGCAGCTAAAGATTCTGGCCGCGCAAGAAATTCCAACACGGACCCTGCTCCGGACCACCAGCAGCCGCAGGCAATGGGTAACTGGAACCAGGACCCCAACCCAGCCACACAGCCCCTCCAGAATAGAGCCCCTGGGGAGGTGGGCTCCGGGCCGGCCGCCTGTCGCCAGGGCTGTGACGTTCCAAGGCGCGGCTCCAGCAGCTGGGGCCACCGCGTCCCGGTGGGCAGCGAGCCGCACCCTCTGACGTCGGCTTTGCGGAAGATGTGTGTCTGCGGGGTGGCTTGGGCCGAAACGCAGCGGACCCCGAGCCGTCCTGGCAGAGGGACGTCTGGATGTTCCCCTGACGCACGGGAGGCGTCCCGAGCCCGCCCCCTCCCGCCAAGGTCGCAGCTCGCACGCCCATCCTCCCGCGCGCCCGTTCTGCGGGTTTTGAAAACAGAAACGATTCATTGATCCCTGTCGTGACGTGAAGACACCCGTCCCGTGGGCTTCGGCGGGTTTTTATGTGAAATAAAGCGCCTCTGAGAACGGAGGTCTTGGCGTCTCTCCAGGTCCACGGGCGGGTGCCGGGCGGGGCGGGACAGAGCGACCCTGGGTGACCTTGAGCGCCCGCGGGCCGAGGTCTTGGGCTTCTGTCGCCTGTCCCCAGCACAGGAGGCCCGGCCGGCTCCGCCTCTGTGATTCAGGTCCCTTTCCCTCGCCTCGGCTGCTTTGGAAGGAAGCTGGTACGTGCGGGCTCAGACGCGTCCGTTGTACCCAACCGTGGGCGGCCCCGTGGACCGCGCCCGCCAGGCTCCTCTGTCCACGGGCCTCTCCAGGCAGGACTGAGGCGGGTTGCCATGTCCTCCAGGAGACCTTCCCAACCCCGGGATCACGCCCACGTCTCTTACGTCTTCCACACTGGCAGGCGGGTTCTTTACCACTCTGCCCACCTGGGGAACCCAGAATCAAGCTTAGACAGAACTGGGTGAGACGGAAGCAGGAGAAAGAAAGGTGGCCGATGGAATGCCGCCGGAGGGGGCCTGGGGCCGGACTGGACGCAGCGGGGTGCTCCTGCGAGCCCAGAGCTAACCAGGGGCTGGTGACGTATTTTTAAGATTTACTGTGGGGGCTTCCCTGGTGGCTCAGAGGTGAAGAGTTCGCCTGCCAATGCCGGAGACCGAGGTTCGATCCCTGAGCCAGGAAGATCCCACAGACTGCGGAGCAGCTGAGCCCGTGAGCCACAGCGATGGAGCCTGTGCTCTAGAGCCTCGCAGCCGCAACGACGAAAGCCCTTGAGCCCTAGAGCCCGAGTTCCACAACAAGAGACGTCACTGCAACAAGAAGCCTGCTCACCTCCGCTAGAGAGGAGCCCCCACTCCCTGCAACAAGAGAAGAGCCTGCGGCTGCAGTGAAACCCCAGAAGAGCCAAAAAGAAATAAAATTTTAAAAAAATAAATAAAATTTGTCGTGAATGGCATTGAGCACATTCGCAACGTTGCACAGCCATTACCTCCAGCTAGGTCCCGAACATTCCATCACCCCGGAGGAGACCCCGTCCCCACCAGCAGGCGCTCCCCAGCCCCCGACCACCAGGACCCCGCTCCCCGGGTCCGTGGGTCCGCCTGTTCTGGACGTTTCTTGTCCGTGGAGTCTCGCAGGACGCACTTCCAGTGACCTCGGGTTGCTGGGGTCAGGCAGGTCTGCCGGGGAGCGCCCGTGCGGGGTGAGCGACCGGGAGGCCTCCCTCGGGGCACGTCACTGTCACCCGGCTCCACACCGAGGCTTCCAGGAGACTCCTGCCACTGAGACTGGGCCAGAAGTCACACCCAGAGCTCCCCCCTGCCCCTCTCCGCCGGTGGGGCCCAGGCCCTCAGGCCAGGCACACGGCCGAGAGAGGGAGCTGAGGGCCAGAGGAGTCTGGAGCGGGAGGAGAGGGCGGGGCCGCAGACAAGACCCCTCCCTGCCTTGGGCACTGGACCCTCGGCCCCACCCCCAGGGACCCCCCCTGAACTCTGTACCCGGTCAGTCCTGCCCGAAGGCACGAGGTGAGCCCACGAACCCATCAACGAGGCCAGCCCCTTTGTCTCCACGGCTGGCTGGACCTCAGCAAGGGTCTTGGCCACAGCGGATCTGGTGGAATGGCCGGTGGGAGAATTCACGGGTGGGGCCAGACCGGGCAGTGCCCGGGGGTGAGGATGATGTGCTGTATTTGTTTTTTATTTTAGGTTTTAGCCGCAGCCCGTAGCATGTGGGATCTTAGCTCCCCCAGGCGGTATTGAACCCGAGCACCCTGCAGTTGGAGGCCCGAGTCTTTACGGGGGACCGCCTGGGAAGTCCCGTGTGCTGCTTTTAAGTGCGGATAAGAATGGGAGGAACCGGCTTCCCTGGCGGTCCAGTGGGTAAGGACACCGCCTTGCAGTTCGATCCCTGGCCTGGGAAGGTCCCACATTCCATGGAGCAGCTGGACCGGTGTGTCCAATTACGAGCCAGCGCTCAGGAGCGCATGTGCCCAGAGCCAGTGCTCTGCAACTAGAGATGCGGGGAGCTGCCCTGTTTCAAGGGGTTTCCTTTAAGGAAGCATAGCCCTGGGAGCTGCCCTGGCAACAGGGGCTGATAACAGCATAGCTCGCTGTCCCGCCACCCCAGGTGTTGTGAAGACGTTCCTGAGCTATCATAAAGAACACCTGGAGCCTCTTTACAGGTGAAAAGGGCTTGAGGGGCATTATGACCCAGAACCATTGTAATAATACACCAGGAGGTAACACCTAGTTTATGATCGACACCTGGCCTAAAGCACATGTTATGATCGACACCTGGCCTAAAGCACATGTACACAATTGCTTGTTGTGTGAAGTATGAAAGGGATGAGCGAATTCAATAAACTTGTCAGCAACTTGTCGAGTTGTCTGCCTTCTTGCTGTCCCTCTCAACCCCATCTTTTCTGTCCTTCTTTCTTTTCTTAGCCTATCTGCCACTCTCTTCAGGACCTGTTCGACTGCCGGCTGGCCCGGCATAGAAGGCCACTGCGCGAGGAGGCCCAGAGGTCAAAGGACAAAGATGGAAATGAATGAAAGATGGATAATGGCACTCCTCGGCTGAACTCTGTACCGGTCAGTCCTGCCCGAAGGCACGAGGTGAGCCCACGAACCCATCAACGAGGCCAGCCCCTTTGTCTCCACGGCTGGCTGGACCTCAGCAAGGGTCTTGGCCACAGCGGATCTGGTGGAATGGCCGGTGGGAGAATTCACGGGTGGGGCCAGACCGGGCAGTGCCCGGGGGTGAGGATGATGTGCTGTATTTGTTTTTTATTTTAGGTTTTAGCCGCAGCCCGTAGCATGTGGGATCTTAGCTCCCCCAGGCGGTATTGAACCCGAGCACCCTGCAGTTGGAGGCCCGAGTCTTTACGGGGGACCGCCTGGGAAGTCCCGTGTGCTGCTTTTAAGTGCGGATAAGAATGGGAGGAACCGGCTTCCCTGGCGGTCCAGTGGGTAAGGACACCGCCTTGCAGTTCGATCCCTGGCCTGGGAAGGTCCCACATTCCATGGAGCAGCTGGACCGGTGTGTCCAATTACGAGCCAGCGCTCAGGAGCGCATGTGCCCAGAGCCAGTGCTCTGCAACTAGAGATGCGGGGAGCTGCCCTGTTTCAAGGGGTTTCCTTTAAGGAAGCATAGCCCTGGGAGCTGCCCTGGCAACAGGGGCTGATAACAGCATAGCTCGCTGTCCCGCCACCCCAGGTGTTGTGAAGACGTTCCTGAGCTATCATAAAGAACACCTGGAGCCTCTTTACAGGTGAAAAGGGCTTGAGGGGCATTATGACCCAGAACCATTGTAATAATACACCAGGAGGTAACACCTAGTTTATGATCGACACCTGGCCTAAAGCACATGTTATGATCGACACCTGGCCTAAAGCACATGTACACAATTGCTTGTTGTGTGAAGTATGAAAGGGATGAGCGAATTCAATAAACTTGTCAGCAACTTGTCGAGTTGTCTGCCTTCTTGCTGTCCCTCTCAACCCCATCTTTTCTGTCCTTCTTTCTTTTCTTAGCCTATCTGCCACTCTCTTCAGGACCTGTTCGACTGCCGGCTGGCCCGGCATAGAGAGGCCACTGCGCGAGGAGGCCCACGCAGGTCAAAGGACAAAGATGGAAATGAATGAAAGATGGATAGAAGTGGCAAAAAAAAAACAAGAGAAAAGAAAGTAAAAAAAAAAAAGAAAGAAAGAAAAGAATGGGAGGAGCTTTTGACACAGGAATGTTGAAACAGAGGAAAACGCCCTCGTCAGTTTTTTCCTTTTAGTGTTATTTATTTATTTACGGCTGTGCTGGGCCTTCGCGTTCTCTAGTGGGGGCTCCGCTCGAGCTGCGGGCTGTGGGCTTCCCAGTGCGCTCACATCTCTTGCTGCAGAGCATGGGCTCTGGGGACTGCGGGCTTCAGCAGTCGCTGCGCACAGGCTTTGCTGCTCTGAGGCACGTGGGATCTTCCCAGATCAGGGATCGAACCGGTATCCCCGGCCGTGGCAGGCAGATTATCAACCACTGAGGCACCAGGGAAGCCCCCACCGGGGTTTTCACAAAGCTTCCTCTAGCCATGAGACAGAGTGGGCGGGTGCTGGGTCTCGGCGAAGGACGGACGACTCGCACCTCCACCCTCGTTCCTCGACGGCCCTGAGCTCAGGACACCGCACTTCCTCCGCAGCGGGTGCCACCGCTCCCGAAGCGCCCGTGCCCTCAGCGGTGCCCGACTCCGCGACCCCATGGGCTGCAATACGCCAGGCTCTCCTGTCCCTCACCATCTCCTGAAGTTTGCTCCGTCTCACGTCCACTGACAGTGTGTTAAAAAAGCAAAGATACCACTTTGCCGACGAAGGTCTGTGGAGTCAAAGCTATGGTCTCTCCAGAGGTCATGTATGGACGTGAGAGCTGGCCCGTGAAGAAGGCTGGGCGCAGGCTTCCCAGGCGGCGCTGGTGAGGAAGAACCCATCTGCCAGTGCAGGAGACGCAAGAGACATAGGCTTGACCCCGGGGTCGGGAAGATCCCTGGAGTAGGAAGTGGCAGCGCCCTCCAGCACTCTTGCCTGGGAAATGCCACGGACAGAGGAGCCCGAGGGCCACACACACTCCATGGGGTCGAAAAGGGTCGGACGGGACTGAGTGACGGAGCGACAACAGCCGCTGTCTTTACCACCGGGGGTGGGACAGAGGGCGCGGCACCCAGGGACTGATGCTTTCGAACTCTGACGCTGGAGGCAGACTCTGAGAGTCCCTCGTCTGCAAGGAGGTCAAAGCCGTCCATCCTAAAGGACACCCGCCCTGACCATTCGCTGGAAGGGCTGACGCTGCAGCTGAAGCTCCAGTACTTAGGCCCCCCGATGAGAAGAGCTGCCTCACTGGACAAGACCCCGATGCTGGGAAAGACGGGGAGTAGGCGGAGAAGGGGGCGGCAGAGGATGAGAGGGGTGGACTCACTGCACGCGAGTCTGAGCACGCTCCAGGGGGTGGTGAGGGACAGGGAGCCCTGGGGCACCGCAGCCCACGGGGCCACCATGAGTGGGACGCAGCTTGGTGACTGAACACACGTACACACGGACCACCACTCTCTTACCTAAAAAAAAATTTATTTAAAACACATAAATGTATTCTCTGACAGTTCCCAGATCAGGGATCGAACCGGTATCCCCGGCCGTGGCAGGCAGATTATCAACCACTGAGGCACCAGGGAAGCCCCCACCGGGGTTTTCACAAAGCTTCCTCTAGCCATGAGACAGAGTGGGCGGGTGCTGGGTCTCGGCGAAGGACGGACGACTCGCACCTCCACCCTCGTTCCTCGACGGCCCTGAGCTCAGGACACCGCACTTCCTCCGCAGCGGGTGCCACCGCTCCCGAAGCGCCCGTGCCCTCAGCGGTGCCCGACTCCGCGACCCCATGGGCTGCAATACGCCAGGCTCTCCTGTCCCTCACCATCTCCTGAAGTTTGCTCCGTCTCACGTCCACTGACAGTGTGTTAAAAAAGCAAAGATACCACTTTGCCGACGAAGGTCTGTGGAGTCAAAGCTATGGTCTCTCCAGCGGTCATGTATGGACGTGAGAGCTGGCCCGTGAAGAAGGCTGGGCGCAGGCTTCCCAGGCGGCGCTGGTGAGGAAGAACCCATCTGCCAGTGCAGGAGACGCAAGAGACATAGGCTTGACCCCGGGGTCGGGAAGATCCCTGGAGTAGGAAGTGGCAGCGCCCTCCAGCACTCTTGCCTGGGAAATGCCACGGACAGAGGAGCCGAGGGCCACACACACTCCATGGGGTCGAAAAGGGTCGGACGGGACTGAGTGACGGAGCGACAACAGCCGCTGTCTTTACCACCGGGGGTGGGACAGAGGGCGCGGCACCCAGGGACTGATGCTTTCGAACTCTGACGCTGGAGGCAGACTCTGAGAGTCCCTCGTCTGCAAGGAGGTCAAAGCCGTCCATCCTAAAGGACACCCGCCCTGACCATTCGCTGGAAGGGCTGACGCTGCAGCTGAAGCTCCAGTACTTAGGCCCCCCGATGAGAAGAGCTGCCTCACTGGACAAGACCCCGATGCTGGGAAAGACGGGGAGTAGGCGGAGAAGGGGGCGGCAGAGGATGAGAGGGGTGGACTCACTGCACGCGAGTCTGAGCACGCTCCAGGGGGTGGTGAGGGACAGGGAGCCCTGGGGCACCGCAGCCCACGGGGCCACCATGAGTGGGACGCAGCTTGGTGACTGAACACACGTACACACGGACCACCACTCTCTTACCTAAAAAAAAATTTATTTAAAACACATAAATGTATTCTCTGACAGTTCTTGAGGAGTCTGACGCGGTCTGATGGGGCTGAGCTGGAGACGTGGGCAGGGCTGGTCCCTCCGGAGGCTCCGGGGAGCCTGGCTGCCCTTTCCCGCTGGGGCGCACGGCCCCGCCCTCCATCCGCACGGGCGGCCGCAGGTCACCTTCTGGTGCCCCCCGCTGCAGGGATGTGTCCTCTTCGTCTGACTGTAGCTGAAGAGTCTCAGCCTTTTTTGGAGTCAATTGAGGTGAAAGTCACATAATATGCAACCAATCATGCTTGTAAAATATACGATTTGGTGACATTTAGTGTATTTATAATGCTGTGAAATAGTACCTCTACCGAATTCCAGAACATTCCGTAAGAGCTCTTTATATATGATGGCCCCCTACCAGATATATGACTTGTAAATATTTTCTCCCATCCCCTGCTTTGTCTTTTCGCTTTCCTAATGTTATTTGTTACAAAAAAGTTTTAAATTAAAAAAATAAAAGGTTTTAAATTTTATCTATTCCACCCTTAATTTTTTAAAAATATTTTTCATTGGGGATTCCCTGGTGGTCCAGTGGCTAAGACTCTGAGCTCCCAATGCAGGGGGCCCAGGTTCATTCCCCGGTCCGGGAACTAGATCCCACATGGCGCAACTAAGACTCTGTACAAATAAATAAAAATAATAAATATACATTTTAAAATATTTTTCATTAAAAATATCATATTTATGGACTTCCCGGGTGACACCGTTGATAAGAATGCACCTGCCAGTGCAGGGGACATGACTTCACCCCCGGTCTGGGAAGGGTCCACATGCCTCAGAGCAACTAAACCCGAGCACCACAGCTACTGAAGTCCAAGCACTCTAGAGCCCAAAGGCCGCGTCTACTGAGCCACGTGCTGCAACTACTGGAGCCCAAGAGCCTGCGCCCGAAACAAGAGAGCAACAGCCCTGCAGACCGCAGCCAGGAGGAGCCTTGGCGCACCGCAGCTAGAGAAAGCCCAGACGAGGCAACGAAGACCCAGCTCAGCCAACCATAAATAAAATTATATAGATCACATTCATGTGGCCATGTGGTTTTATCATTTTTAGAAGTTAAAAAACCCTTCATCTTCCGCAGTTTTAAGTTATAATGCGGTAAATATTATCCATGACAATAATCCATCTATTTAGTTCTTTGCATAGGCTGCGCCTCCCGCTGCCTCTGAGATCCTCGCTCCCCAACCAGGACCGAACTCATGCACTGGAAGGACCGACTCTCAAACCTCCGGACCACCAGCTGAGTCCCGGCAGTGGTCCATTTAAACAAAAGCTCCCGTGGGTCCTCAGTCCTTTTCAAGAGTGACAATGGGTCCTGAGACCACAAGTTCTGCTCTGGTAGGAGTCAAGGGCAGGGGGATAGGGTCCCAGATGGCCAGACATCCTCAGGGACGAGCCTTCCCCACCACCCTCTCCCGGCGGCCGGAGGCCAGAGGCCAAGTCCCATGACGCCAGGCCTCACGTGGGCGTGGGTGCACGGCCCCGGGTGTCATGCTGAGATTTGGCGGTGGCGGCCAGGGTCACCAGAAGGAAGCTATCTTGGGATCCACCACTCTGGACCTTAAGCCCAGCTTGGCAGCGGCCCCCTTAGAAAAGGAAGTCCCCTGCTGTGTGGAGCCCCTGGGGCTGCCGGCCGCGGGGGCTGGAGGCGGGCGGGGGCGAGGGGAGGGGCCTGAGCTCCTTCTTCAGCCACCGGACCGGCCTCAGCGTCAGGGTCAGGCGAGGGGACACACCGCGCCAGATATTTTTAGGGAGGGACGATGGGTGGCTGGTTATCTGTCCCGTGGGCAGCCTGGCTAGAAAGAGGGGGAGGGGAGGAGTAGGAGGGGAGAGCGAGCGGGGTGACCCCCACCCGCACCCCGCTGCCTGACCGACCCGTGACTAATTTAGGCAAAAGGCAGCGGGGAGCTATTTCCATCCAGTGGGAACAGGTGCAGCGCCCCCGCCCCCTTCCCCGCGCAGGCGCACTCCGCACGGCCGGCCGCGGTTCGCCTCCCTCGGGGCGGCCTCCGGGCTGCCCCAACCTATAAAGGCGCGGGGTTTCCTCAATGAAGCCGGGACGCACAGCGGGGTCGGGCCCAACCGGGCACCCGGGAGCCAGGAGTCAGCTTGCCAGCCGCGGTCCCCGCCGCCCCTCCGCGCCACCGAGATGAAGTACATCGTGGGCATCGGAGGGTGAGCATCCAGGGCGCGCGCGGGGGACGGGGAGGCCGGCCGGGCGCGCCCCTGTGCGTGGGCAGGAGGCCCAGGAAACAGATGGAGGGCTGCCTGCCGCCTGGGGTCAGGGACCCGAGGCCCGAGGTCGGAGGGGGGAGGGGTCTCAGCCCTCTGGCCCCGTGCTGCGCAGCCCAGGGCAATTTGTTATTCCCAAATGGAAGTCACTCCCCCACCACCAACCCCTAGGGGACCCTGCAGGGACAGAGAACAATAAAACAGGTGACCTTCCTTCTGGGAGGCGCTGGGGGTAGGGTGGGGGTGGGAGACGCTGGCCCCAGGGAGGCGCCTGGGCCAGCTGGGTGGGGCCCCCAGAGTGGCGCTCCTCTGTGTGGCACCTACCCTTAGAAGCTGCTTCTACTGACCTCAGGCCGGGGCCTGGCCTTCCTGGGGGTTGAGGCCTTTCAGGACTGTACTGGGGAGCATTTAGCCGAAGCCGGGATGGCTGGAAGCGTTAGCCTGGGAGGTCACCCTGGGTCCCCCACCCTTTGGCTGCGGCCCCCTTAGAAAAGGAAGTCCCCTGCTGTGTGGAGCCCCTGGGGCTGCCGGCCGCGGGGGCTGGAGGCGGGCGGGGGCGAGGGGAGGGGCCTGAGCTCCTTCTTCAGCCACCGGACCGGCCTCAGCGTCAGGGTCAGGCGAGGGGACACACCGCGCCAGATATTTTTAGGGAGGGACGATGGGTGGCTGGTTATCTGTCCCGTGGGCAGCCTGGCTAGAAAGAGGGGGAGGGGAGGAGTAGGAGGGGAGAGCGAGCGGGGTGACCCCCACCCGCACCCCGCTGCCTGACCGACCCGTGACTAATTTAGGCAAAAGGCAGCGGGGAGCTATTTCCATCCAGTGGGAACAGGTGCAGCGCCCCCGCCCCCTTCCCCGCGCAGGCGCACTCCGCACGGCCGGCCGCGGTTCGCCTCCCTCGGGGCGGCCTCCGGGCTGCCCCAACCTATAAAGGCGCGGGGTTTCCTCAATGAAGCCGGGACGCACAGCGGGGTCGGGCCCAACCGGGCACCCGGGAGCCAGGAGTCAGCTTGCCAGCCGCGGTCCCCGCCGCCCCTCCGCGCCACCGAGATGAAGTACATCGTGGGCATCGGAGGGTGAGCATCCAGGGCGCGCGCGGGGGACGGGGAGGCCGGCCGGGCGCGCCCCTGTGCGTGGGCAGGAGGCCCAGGAAACAGATGGAGGGCTGCCTGCCGCCTGGGGTCAGGGACCCGAGGCCCGAGGTCGGAGGGGGGAGGGGTCTCAGCCCTCTGGCCCCGTGCTGCGCAGCCCAGGGCAATTTGTTATTCCCAAATGGAAGTCACTCCCCCACCACCAACCCCTAGGGGACCCTGCAGGGACAGAGAACAATAAAACAGGTGACCTTCCTTCTGGGAGGCGCTGGGGGTAGGGTGGGGGTGGGAGACGCTGGCCCCAGGGAGGCGCCTGGGCCAGCTGGGTGGGGCCCCCAGAGTGGCGCTCCTCTGTGTGGCACCTACCCTTAGAAGCTGCTTCTACTGACCTCAGGCCGGGGCCTGGCCTTCCTGGGGGTTGAGGCCTTTCAGGACTGTACTGGGGAGCATTTAGCCGAAGCCGGGATGGCTGGAAGCGTTAGCCTGGGAGGTCACCCTGGGTCCCCCCCCACCCTTTGGCTCGGGCTCCGTCACCTTCTTGAAATTCCTAGCAGAGTGAGAGGAGGGCCCGCTTCTGCCGCCAGCCTGAGAGCGGGGTGTGCCTTTCAGCCACAGCTCAGCTGAACATCAGGCCCTTCTCACCTGCTCCTCTTCATGAATGGGCCTCCCTGCCCGGCAGCCCTCTGAAAGCCGCGGCGCCCTCCTTCCGCGCTCCGCTGCCCACGGTTGGCTCCGGGGACAGGGGCCGCCGAGTCAAAGGGACCCGTGCGTCCCCGACGTGCTTCTCTGTCTTCGGCAGCCCCAGGCCGGGGTCCTTAGGGGGTGACCAGGTGCTGCTGTCCCAGGGACTGAAGCGGCCCCAGGACTGGGGGCTTTGGGCCCTGAAATCAGGGCCGTCCCGGGCAAACCAGGACGAGCTGGTCACCCTGCTGTGCCCATTGCTTTTTGAGGCATTTTTTTTTTTTGGCCTCACGGCACAGCTCGCGGGGTCTTCGTACTCTGCCCAGCGATTGAACTCAGGCCCTCTGCAGTGAGAGCACACGGTTCTGACCACTCGCACGTGCCTGCGAAGGCGTAGCCAACTCTGCGACCCCGTGGACTGCAGCCCGCCGGCGCCTCTGTCCATGGGACTTCCCAGGCAGGGACACTCGAGTGGGCGGCCGCTTCTTACTGCAGAGCTTCCCCACCCAGGGATGGAACCCGCATCTCTGAACGTCTCTCGCAAGGGCAGGCAGGTTCTCTTCCGGTATCGCCACCTGGGAAGGCCCCGAACCTCCAGACCGCTAGGGAATTCCCACCCATCGCTTTTTCGAACAGGCCTCTCCCTTGGTTCCAAGGTGACTGCCTCTTCCCAGGTTTGCGCTGAACTGCTGGTTTTCCCATCACAGACTTTTTTTTCTCCCCCAGTTATCCCTTGCTTTAACAGTCTGGCTTTTTAAAAAGCCCTGCTGAGGCTGGGTCACACGGGCCTCAGTTTCCTGGTCAAGACCAGCTCCCGCCCCGCCCGCTGGCCTGCAGTCACACGGCGTGAGTCCGAACACCAGCTCCTGCTTCCCGGGCCCCAGCGAGGACCGCGTGTGAGCTCGCTCGCTGGTTTTCACCTCCTCTCCCCTTCCTCTGTTTCGCCAGGCAGGCGAGGGCAGGTCTGTGCCCGGCAGGCAGTAGGGTGCCCAGTGGCCTGGCCTGGCCACTTAGAACCCCTCCCTGGATGTTTTGCTGTTGTTGCCCGGTCGCTCCGTCCTGTCTGACTCTTGGCGGCCCCGTGGACGGCTGCCCGCCAGGCTTCCCCGTCCTCACCACCCCCGGAGCCTGCTCGCGCTCAGGACCCTCGCGTCGGTGATGCCCTCCAGCCGTCTCACGCCCTGACCTTAGAGGACGAGGAATGCTCTCTGAAACCACGGGCCTGTGTTTCAGCTTTGAGTCTGATCCTGGGGCCCCCGAGCCCCCGTCGGGCCCCCACCAGGGACCCAGGCAGCCTCACGCGTGTGTTCTGCCCACAGCATGACCAACGGCGGCAAGACCACACTGACCAACAGCCTCCTCAAGGCGCTGCCCAACTGCTGCGTGATCCACCAGGACGACTTCTTCAAGGTGGTCGCCTTGGCCGGGGGCCGGGGAGGGAGGCGGCCCTGGGACGGAGCCTTGGGACAAGCAGAGCCCGGGGGCACCCTGGGCTCACCCGCGCTGGGAGAGCCAGGGCCCAGCGCTCGCTCCCTGAGCACCTGCTCTGTGGCTGGCACGTTCTCCGGGCACACCTGCTCCCCGTGCGGCAGACGGGGAAACCGCGGTTCCTAGCAGGGACGTGCCACCTGGGCGGTGATCCTCTGCACCTCCACTTTCCCGTCTGCAAAATGGGCTCCAAGCCCGCCCTGCTGCTCCGTGGAGGGCGAGGGGTTCCTGCGCTCTGGACGCAGCTGGTGCTCAGCCTGGTCCCAGTCGTCACCGGGTTGGGGAGGAGGTTCTGAGCGCCCCGCCCGGGACCTTGGAGCCCGTGACTGACGCTCAGCGGCAGGGGGCGGGGCAGGCAGGTGCCCAGGGTGGGGTGAGCTGGCAAGGCGGGCACTGAGCCCGCGGCCTGGGCGCCTCTGTTTCAGCCCCAAGACCAAATAGCAGTTGGGGAGGACGGCTTCAAACAGTGGGACGGTAAGCACGGACGGCGGCCCCCCCGCCCCCGCCCGCGCGGCCCCCGCCCCCCCGACACCCGCTCTGCCCCCGCAGTGCTGGAGTCCCTGGACATGGAGGCCATGCTGAGCACCGTGCACGCCTGGCTGAGCAGCCCCCGGAAGTTCGCCCGCGCCCACGGGGTCAGCCTCCGGCGGGACGCCTCGGACACCCACGTCCTCATTCTGGAGGGCTTCCTGCTCTACAACTACAAGTGAGCGTCTTGGGCTTCAGGCCCCAGGCGGCCGGGCCCTCCCAGGTCCCCCGCCACTCTGTCCAAGGCCTGGGGTGTGGGAGGCCTGGGGGCGGGGAATGCAGGGTCCGACCCGCGGGTCTGGGGCAAAACCCCACACCTCTCGGGGGAACCGAGTCTTCCGTCTAGGACCTCAGCTTCCCCGGACAGAGCAGGTTGCGTGAGATCCGCAGCCTTGCTGGGCGACTCTGGGGAAGACACTGTCCCTCTCTGGGCCCGTCCAGAGGGAGAGAGAGGGAGAAGTCCGTGCTCAGGGTAGGGGCCGCTGTGGGCAATAGCGGGACATGGGCCGATGCTGGTGCCCTCGCTCGTCCCTGAAGTCATCAGCCCTGTCCCCCGGCCCCAGCCCTCGTCACCTGGAAGACAAGAGCTGGTGTGCTCTGCCCCGCGGATGCTGACCGTGTTCCCCTCCCCCCGCCAGGCCCCTGGTGGACTTGTACAGCCGGCGGTACTTCCTGACCGTCCCCTACGAAGAATGCAAGTGGAGGAGGAGGTGAGCCTGGGCCCGCCTGCGCTCCCGGGCGGCCCAGGAGACAGGCGGTGCCGGCCGGCCGCACGGCCACCCCGAAGCCACGGGCTGAGGGCACCCGGCACCCGGGGGGCCAGTGCTGGGCTCTGGAGGCCACCGCTGCCCTGGGCCTCTCCCAAGCCCCCAGGAGAAAACGCTGGGAAGTGGGGGCACCCGGGCCCTGACTCTGTGGGGCCCCTGCTCTCTGTGCCGCCCTGACCACCCCATGCGACACGGGTGTGGCTCAGTCTCGCCCGTCTCCCTCCCCAGTACACGAAGCTACGCGGTCCCCGACCCCCCTGGCCTCTTCGACGGCCACGTGTGGCCCATGTACCAGAAGTACAAGCGGGAGATGGAGGCCGACGGCGTGGAAGTGGGTGAGTCCCTGAGTGCCGGCCCCGCCGCACGGGGGCCTGTTGGGAAACCTGGAAGTCCCTCCTCGAGTCTCACCAGTGGTCTCTTTTGCTTTGGGCCCCAGAGGCTGGCCTGTCCCAGCAGCCTGCCTGCCGGTCAGCTTCCTCCTGACCCAGCAGTGCGCCCGGCCCCCGTGAACGGGCTGCCCGCCTCCTGGCCGCGGCCCCGGGGACCTGGCCCTCCTGCAGCGGAGCCCCCAGGGCCCCTGACGGCAGCCTTTCCGGTTGCAGTCTACCTGGACGGCATGAAGTCCCGCGAGGAGCTCTTCCGCCAGGTCCTGGAAGACATCCAGAACTCGCTCCTGAACCGCTCCTAGGCGGCCGGCGAGGAGGGCCCAGCCCCCGCCGCAGGGACCCAGACTCAGCCCCGGCCACGGCGCGGCCGACCGGTGGCTCCGCAGCCAGGCGGGGTGTGACACTCCCCGGGGACCGACAGCGCCCCGCTCACAGCCCTCCGCGCGGGGCCCGCGACGCGTCTGCAGCCTGGACGGGGGCTTGCTGATTAAACCTGGTCGTTTTTTAGTTGTGGGGGTCCAGCCTGCTGTGTCTGAGGTCCCGAGGGGGACCCCCGGCCCTGCGCCTTGGTGCACGGGCGGCCCCCGGGGGCGACGCCGAGAGCTCTGGGCAGTGGCGGTCTCCACTGGCCGGACCCGTGGCAGCGTGACCCTGGGGGGCTGCGTGAGGGTCTTTCGGTCTATTTTTCTCAAAAGGGACATGTCCTGCCAGCTTGCAACGCGTGGCCCAGCATGGCCCAGAGCAGGGGCTGGGCGTCCACCTGGCCCGAGGGCGCCCCTGGCTCCTGGCCGAGCCTGGCCCTCAGCGCGCCCCGGCGCCGCCGCTGGCCTCTGTGGTCAGAGCTGACACCACTCCTCATGACCAGCAGGCTCGTGAGGACACTCTCGGTGTCTGAGCCCCCCCGGAACGCAGGCGGGTCAGCTTATCATGTACACCTACGTAACAGACAGGTCTGTGGAGACGCACAGAAAGCACTGGGCTCAGAGGGTCAGACCTGGAAGTCCTGCCCGGCCCCAGGCTGGGGGCCCCAGGCTCCTGGGAAACCACTCCCTTCCTGTCCCGCTTGGGCTCTGCCCCTTCTCAACGCAGCCTTCCTGCTCACCGAAATCACCCGGCGTGGTGCCCACCACGGCCCTTGGCCCCCGTGGCCCCAAGACCCAGCCCAGAGCAAGACGCGGAGGGGAGAGGGCTGAGCCGATGGGCAGGTGGCGGCTGCAGAGCCGGGAGGGGTCCCGCCGGGCCTGGGGCCAGTCCTGGCCCCGGCTTCAGCTCAGGCCAGCACAGCCACTAGGAAAGGGACCCGCTGTCCGCATGTTCTGGGGACGTTCCCAATTTTAGTACAGAAAACCCTGCGTCTCCAGACACCCCTCAGAACCGAGGTGGTCCGTCCCCGTGTCTCGTCTTCTGGGGGCCGTGGAACAGAGGTGAAAGAGGCACGCATCAAAAGTCGGGAGGGAGGCTTCCCTGGTGGTCCAGTGGGTAAGGACACCGCCTTGCAGTGCAAGGGGCGCCGGTTCGATCCCTAGCCTGGGAAGATCCCACGTGCCGCGGAGCGGCTGGACCCATGTGTCCAATCACTGAGCCAGAGCTCTGGAGCGCGTGCACCCAGAGCCGGTGCTCTGTGACAACAGATGCCACCGCGATGGGAGGCCCACACCGGCCAAAGAACAAAGATGGATGAAACTAGACAAATGAAAGACCAGTGGAAGTGGCCCATCCACCCTCCTCCCTCCCCACCTCTGCCAAAAATAAGTAAATAAATGTTAAAAAAAAAAAAAAAAAGTCGGGAGGACCTGGGCGTCCGTCCCTGCCTGGCCATCTGCCAACCGTGTGCCCAGTGGCTCAGAATGCCAAGTCCTGGGATGCTCGAGCAGGGTTTTAATCTGTTAAGTGTCTCCTGGCTTCCCACCAACGGAACCAAAGTGCGAACAACATGACCATGGCCTGAACTGTGTACCCCACGTCTGCACGCGGAAGCCCTGGCCCTCAGGACCCTGGCCTGGGACTACACTTGGAGGTGACTCCGTTAAAATGGGGTCGTGGAGGTGGGCCTTCATTCAGTATGACAGGTGCCCGCACAAGACGTTGGGGGACTTCCCTGGTGGCCAGTGACTGAGACTGAGCTCCCAGTGCAGGGGCTGGGCCTCAGGCCCCGGCCAGGGAGCTGGAGCCCGCACGCCACAAGCCAGACACGATGCGGACCCGCAAAATACGTAAATAAAACACGACGCTGCAGGAAGCCAGGTACTTGCTGGGCAAATAAGTAAATAGGTGAAAACAAACCATAAATAAAAATAAAGACATCCAGGGAATTCCCTGGTGGTCCTGTGGTTAGGACTCTGAGCTTCTGCTGCGGGGGTGCGACTCTAATCATCCCTGGTCGAGGAGCCGCCCATGCCACAGGGCTCGACGTGGCCAAAGAGAAAAACAGAATACAAGTTTTTTGGGGACTTCCCTGGTGGTCCGGTGGTTAAGACTGTGTTCCCAATGCGGGGAGCCCGGGTTCGATCCCTGGTCAGGGAACTAGATCCCACATGCCACAACTAACACCCAGCGCAGCCAAATAAATAAAAAAGAAGAAAGTTTTTTGTTGTTTTTGTTTTAAATGGCATCACCCACTCGATGGACATGAGTTTCCGCAAGCTCTGACAGCTGGTGAAGGACAGGGAAGCCGGGCGTGCTGCAGCCCGTGGTGTCGCAGTGTCAGACGCAACTGAGCCACAACCAAAAATCCATCAGCACTTAGCTCACCGGCCGCGTCACTGTCCTGCCGATAAACTGGGCGCACGGTGGGCGTTCGGCTTACAGGGTGTGCAGTACTGGGGGTCAGCAAAAGGTAGCCCCTGGGTCCAACCCCGCCCTCGTCGGTGTCTGTACACCCCTCGAGCTAAGAGCAGCATCACGGTTTTTAATGGTCGTAGGAAAAAAGGCAACAAGACTTAAATTTCGTGACACACACATATTATGTGCATTCAAATTTCAGCATCTATAAATAAAGCTTTCCTGACCTACCCTCAGTGGCTGTTCGTGTGCGGGTCAGCTAGGGCCCCTTTCAGGCCGCGTGGCCCGGCTGGGCGCAGGGGCGGACCCTCGCGTCCGCGCGGCCGGAATCCCGGGTCTCCTGCAGCGTCTGCGGACGGCCGTGGTGCGTGCGAGGCTGGGTGAGGGCCGCGGGGAGTGGTCACGGTGTCCCAGAGGCCAGGAGGGAGCTGGGGCAGCGCCAGCGAGCAGGCGGGCCTGCCAAGGCTTGCCCTTTGCCACAGGCACGAGCACGCGATGCTGATCCGCAAGTCACAGGCCCAGAATAGCCCGGAGGGGGGGACACGGGAGAGGGCTGGGGCAGCCAGAGCCCTGCCCGGCCAAATAAAACACGACGCTGCAGGAAGCCAGGTACTTGCTGGGCAAATAAGTAAATAGGTGAAAACAAACCATAAATAAAAATAAAGACATCCAGGGAATTCCCTGGTGGTCCTGTGGTTAGGACTCTGAGCTTCTGCTGCGGGGGTGCGACTCTAATCATCCCTGGTCGAGGAGCCGCCCATGCCACAGGGCTCGACGTGGCCAAAGAGAAAAACAGAATACAAGTTTTTTGGGGACTTCCCTGGTGGTCCGGTGGTTAAGACTGTGTTCCCAATGCGGGGAGCCCGGGTTCGATCCCTGGTCAGGGAACTAGATCCCACATGCCACAACTAACACCCAGCGCAGCCAAATAAATAAAAAAGAAGAAAGTTTTTTGTTGTTTTTGTTTTAAATGGCATCACCCACTCGATGGACATGAGTTTCCGCAAGCTCTGACAGCTGGTGAAGGACAGGGAAGCCGGGCGTGCTGCAGCCCGTGGTGTCGCAGTGTCAGACGCAACTGAGCCACAACCAAAAATCCATCAGCACTTAGCTCACCGGCCGCGTCACTGTCCTGCCGATAAACTGGGCGCACGGTGGGCGTTCGGCTTACAGGGTGTGCAGTACTGGGGGTCAGCAAAAGGTAGCCCCTGGGTCCAACCCCGCCCTCGTCGGTGTCTGTACACCCCTCGAGCTAAGAGCAGCATCACGGTTTTTAATGGTCGTAGGAAAAAAGGCAACAAGACTTAAATTTCGTGACACACACATATTATGTGCATTCAAATTTCAGCATCTATAAATAAAGCTTTCCTGACCTACCCTCAGTGGCTGTTCGTGTGCGGGTCAGCTAGGGCCCCTTTCAGGCCGCGTGGCCCGGCTGGGCGCAGGGGCGGACCCTCGCGTCCGCGCGGCCGGAATCCCGGGTCTCCTGCAGCGTCTGCGGACGGCCGTGGTGCGTGCGAGGCTGGGTGAGGGCCGCGGGGAGTGGTCACGGTGTCCCAGAGGCCAGGAGGGAGCTGGGGCAGCGCCAGCGGGAGCCCGGGCGGGCCTGCCAAGGCTTGCCCTTTGCCACAGGCACGGAGCACGGCGATGCTGATCCGCAAGTCACAGGCCCAGAATAGCCCGGGATGGCGCGGGACACGGGAGAGGTGGCTCCGGGACAGCCAGAGCCCTGCCCGGCCACTGGACACCTCGGTCACTGTAAGAACGGTAGACCCGGTGGACTGCCTGGGTCCGGCATGCACAGGCATCTCCAGGTTTCAGCCCTGAGGGGTCACCAAGCTGGGAAAGCCTGGGTCCGGGCAAACTGAGACCTAACCTGTTGACACCCATTGCAGTTGATTAGCAGGACAGTTACGTGTGGTCAGTAAACTGTGAGAATTACTGTCTTTCTTTTTTAATGTTGCTGTCCAGTCCCTCAGATGTGTCCGACCCTTTGCGACCCCGTGGACTGCAGCACACAAGGCTTCCCTGTCCCTGACCATCTCCTGGAGTTTGCTCAAACTCACGTCCACCGAGTCAGTGATGCCAGTTTTTAAAATACTTTTATTCTGAGCCCGGCCGGCACCTGGAGAACGTCGGTTATCCCATGACCCGCCTCTCTGGGGCTCAGAGGGGAACGGGACCTACCCACGGTCCCTCAGCAGAGCTCAGATCTGAACTCCAGTCTGGAAGTCCCGCCCGGGCCCTCTCTAGCCAGGGGAAGCCTGCGGACCCGTCCACCCGCACCCCCTCGGCCCTGTCCTCCCACCCAAACCCCTGATCCCCTCACTCCTCCCACTCCACCTGACGGGCCCGTGAGATCAGCTCACCGCCGGGCAACTCCGGGCACCGTGTGGACCTGGCCAGGCTGACCCGTGGCGTTCCTGCAGCCCCCGTGGTCCCCAGACAGGACCCCAAGACTAACTCGATGCGCTCGCCCCTGTCCACCAAGCGCCCCCCGTGTCAGTGCAGGGTGGTCTCCCTAGGCACCAGGATAGGAGGCCCCAAGACGAGGCAGCGGCTGGCTCTGGACCCCGGCTGCCTCAGCCCATCCCGGCGAGAGGCCCCCGGTGGCTAACGTGCCCCCTGGGCCTCCCCTCCTGCCCTGGGCTTGAGAGCCCAGTGCTGCTGTGCCCCTGGGCCTGCCAAGGCTTGCCCTTTGCCACAGGCACGAGCACGGCGATGCTGATCCGCAAGTCACAGGCCCAGAATAGCCCGGGATGGCGCGGGACACGGGAGAGGTGGCTCCGGGACAGCCAGAGCCCTGCCCGGCCACTGGACACCTCGGTCACTGTAAGAACGGTAGACCCGGTGGACTGCCTGGGTCCGGCATGCACAGGCATCTCCAGGTTTCAGCCCTGAGGGGTCACCAAGCTGGGAAAGCCTGGGTCCGGGCAAACTGAGACCTAACCTGTTGACACCCATTGCAGTTGATTAGCAGGACAGTTACGTGTGGTCAGTAAACTGTGAGAATTACTGTCTTTCTTTTTTAATGTTGCTGTCCAGTCCCTCAGATGTGTCCGACCCTTTGCGACCCCGTGGACTGCAGCACACAAGGCTTCCCTGTCCCTGACCATCTCCTGGAGTTTGCTCAAACTCACGTCCACCGAGTCAGTGATGCCAGTTTTAAAATACTTTTATTCTGAGCCCGGCCGGCACCTGGAGAACGTCGGTTATCCCATGACCCGCCTCTCTGGGGCTCAGAGGGGAACGGGACCTACCCACGGTCCCTCAGCAGAGCTCAGATCTGAACTCCAGTCTGGAAGTCCCGCCCGGGCCCTCTCTAGCCAGGGGAAGCCTGCGGACCCGTCCACCCGCACCCCCTCGGCCCTGTCCTCCCACCCAAACCCCTGATCCCCTCACTCCTCCCACTCCACCTGACGGGCCCGTGAGATCAGCTCACCGCCGGGCAACTCCGGGCACCGTGTGGACCTGGCCAGGCTGACCCGTGGCGTTCCTGCAGCCCCCGTGGTCCCCAGACAGGACCCCAAGACTAACTCGATGCGCTCGCCCCTGTCCACCAAGCGCCCCCCGTGTCAGTGCAGGGTGGTCTCCCTAGGCACCAGGATAGGAGGCCCCAAGACGAGGCAGCGGCTGGCTCTGGACCCCGGCTGCCTCAGCCCATCCCGGCGAGAGGCCCCCGGTGGCTAACGTGCCCCCTGGGCCTCCCCTCCTGCCCTGGGCTTGAGAGCCCAGTGCTGCTGGGTGCGCAGCGGGGGGCCACCCTCCGAGCCAGGGAACCCGGGGCCTGCTCCCCAGCCTGGCCGCCCCCGGGGTGCACACACCTGAGGGACACCTGGCTGGTGCTGGGGGGCGGGGCTGGGAGTTACCGCCCGGGGTGCTCCGGGACCTGCATGACCTACCCTTGCTTCGCAGAAGAGGAAGCAGAGGCTCCCGGGACCTCTGACCCCAGGAGAGAGGGCTCCAGGCCAGGCGGGTGGGCCGGGGAAGCGGCCGGGCCCATCGCCACCAGGCTCCCCGCAGCCCGGGCCCCGAGGCCCGCCCCCAGCTCCCAGCGCCCCCACCGCCTCTCTCCGAGGTCCCTTCTGAGGCTGTTCCCCCATCGAGGGGCCGGAGCCGACCCCCTACCAGCACGATGGGGTTTCTTTACAAGTCGTGCTTATCTTACTGGTTTTAACTAGACTTACTTGAGGGGAGACTCTACAGCTTTGCTGAGGATGGAAGCGCCTGGAGTTCCTGACCCACGTTAGAGCCACATCACTGCAGACGTCCCAAAGGCCTGCCCCCACGTCCCCCCACATCACCCAGGGCACCCACTCTGACCTTCCCAGAATGCTCAAGGCCAACCAGCCCCAGGTCGGGGCTTCTCACCCCCGGGGGGATTCTGCCCGCCCGGGGCCGTGGGGCAAGGGGTGGGGGCACGTGTGAGTGTTCCCCGGGGGGCTGGCGTCGAGGGGGTGGCGCTGGGGAGGCCGCTCCACCCCTCGCAGCGCCCGGGACCTCCCGGCCAAGAACGAGCCTGCCCCGAGTCCGCCGTGCCGAGCGGACACACCCTGGATGGAGGGCAGAGCACGGGCTCAGACCCCAACCGCGCCCCCCGGGAGCGCCCCAAGTGGGGCGCGCTGTGCAGAGCGCACTGAGCACCCAGGACGGGCAGACCCGGCTCACCCCCTCCTGGGCCAGGTCGCCCCGCCACCCCACTTCTTGGATCACGACAGGGCCTGCGGCGCCAGGCAGCTCACCCCACGGCAGGGAGGTGTGGCCTCAGGATTGCGGGGGGCTGAGGGGGGGCGGGACCCAGGGGCGGCCCCCCGCTGGCCCCTGGCTCCTCTGAGGGCACCCCAAGCGGGGAGCCCCGCGGGGGGACCCCACCCCACCGCAGCCCACCACCGACGCTCAGACAGAGGGCACGGCCCTCCGAGCCAGGGAACCGGGCCTGCTCCAGCCTGGCCGCCCCCGGGGTGCACACACCTGAGGGACACCTGGCTGGTGCTGGGGGGCGGGGCTGGGAGTTACCGCCCGGGGTGCTCCGGGACCTGCATGACCTACCCTTGCTTCGCAGAAGAGGAAGCAGAGGCTCCCGGGACCTCTGACCCCAGGAGAGAGGGCTCCAGGCCAGGCGGGTGGGCCGGGGAAGCGGCCGGGCCCATCGCCACCAGGCTCCCCGCAGCCCGGGCCCCGAGGCCCGCCCCCAGCTCCCAGCGCCCCCACCGCCTCTCTCCGAGGTCCCTTCTGAGGCTGTTCCCCCATCGAGGGGCCGGAGCCGACCCCCTACCAGCACGATGGGGTTTCTTTACAAGTCGTGCTTATCTTACTGGTTTTAACTAGACTTACTTGAGGGGAGACTCTACAGCTTTGCTGAGGATGGAAGCGCCTGGAGTTCCTGACCCACGTTAGAGCCACATCACTGCAGACGTCCCAAAGGCCTGCCCCCACGTCCCCCCACATCACCCAGGGCACCCACTCTGACCTTCCCAGAATGCTCAAGGCCAAACAGCCTCAGGTCGGGGCTTCTCACCCCGGGGTGATTCTGCCCGCCCGGGGCCGTGGGGCAAGGGGTGGGGGCACGTGTGAGTGTTCCCCGGGGGGCTGGCGTCGAGGGGGTGGCGCTGGGGAGGCCGCTCCACCCCTCGCAGCGCCCGGGACCTCCCGGCCAAGAACGAGCCTGCCCCGAGTCCGCCGTGCCGAGCGGACACACCCTGGATGGAGGGCAGAGCACGGGCTCAGACCCCAACCGCGCCCCCCGGGAGCGCCCCAAGTGGGGCGCGCTGTGCAGAGCGCACTGAGCACCCAGGACGGGCAGACCCGGCTCACCCCCTCCTGGGCCAGGTCGCCCCGCCACCCCACTTCTTGGATCACGACAGGGCCTGCGGCGCCAGGCAGCTCACCCCACGGCAGGGAGGTGTGGCCTCAGGATTGCGGGGGGCTGAGGGGGGGCGGGACCCAGGGGCGGCCCCCCGCTGGCCCCTGGCTCCTCTGAGGCCACCCCAATCAGGGAGCCCCTCGGGGAGACCCCACCCCACCGCAGCCCACCACCGACACTCAGACAGAGGGCACCCTTCGTGCACGGCGACCCCAGGCAAGCCCCTAGACCGTCCCCCGCCAGAGCCCTGTCCGGGAGACGGTTCCCAAAAGTCCCCACCGCGCTGGGAGGAGCAGGGCGGGAGCGGCGCCTCGCCGGCTCCCTGCCCCGTCCTCATTCTATTTCAGGACGCCCCCACCCCAAGCACGCGTCACTCACATCAAGTCACACTCAGCCACCCTCCTCAGCAGCAGGGACGCCACCCAGCCAGCCCACGTCCCCGCAGGGCCGGAGCGCTCGTCTCCGAAGGGGCCATCTCAGGCCCCCAAGGAGGCGCCCGGGGCTCTGGGGGGCGAGCCGGTGCGGGACGGAAGAGCGGACAGGGAGGGGCGGCCGCCCCGGGGCCCCCAGCACCTCCCGGCGCGCTCTGGAGGGAGCCTGGGTGCCGGGAACGCCCTCGCGGCCTCCCCGCTCGCTTTCGGCTTCTCCGCCAGGACAGGCCTGGGAGGGCAGGGGCAGCCGGCTCAGGGGCAGCTTTCGGGCACACACACGGGCTCACCTCAGAGATACACAGCCCCAGCGCGTGGGGTTCAGCTGTCAGCTCCCCTGGTGACGTATGCGCTGAAGAGTCTGCCTGCCGGGCAGGAGACTGAGGTTCGATCCCCGGGCCGGGAAGCTCCCCTGGAGAGGGCATGGCCACCCACTCCAGTGTTCTTGCCCGGAGAACCCCATGGACAGAGGGGCCTGGCGGGCGACAGCCCATGGGGTTGCACAGAGTTGGACACGACGGAGTGACTCACACACACACGCAGGGGCGGGGTGGGCGACACTGGGCCGTCGGGGGTGGGGGTGGGGAGAAGCCACGGGCTCCCCGAGGGGAGCCAGCACCTCGGCCATCCCTGCAGGACACGCGCCTCCTGGGGTCGACTGGCCGGGGCGCAGTCCCCGGCTCTGTCCCCTTGGGACAAGGCGAGTCCAGGAAGAGAAGGCCCGGCCCCCTCCTCCTCCTCCCCGGCCCCTCTGCCCGCCTGGGCCGGCGAGGCGCCCAGGAGACGAGCCCGTGTTCACACGTGGGGTATGTCTTGCACCTCTGTTCTGTGTCTCACTTTTCGGGCCACCGAGTGGGGCCGGGCAGAGGGACGGGGGGACGGTTTCGGTACTTACTTTTCTTTTTCTCTCTGTACAACGGGGGGGGCTAAAGGTCTCGGGGGCGGAAGGAGCCTCCTGGGGCCGATGGGGCCGGCTTTATAGGCCGCCCTGTGCCCTGGCCAGCGTGCCGGTTATTAATAGCGGCCACCGCCTCTTGCCCGAGTATGGTCAGGCGTGAGACAGGTGCGGGCACACGGCCCCTGAGCCAGGGCAGGCGGTGGGCGGACGGCCCTCTGTCCCACAGAAGGCGGGCAGGACCCTGCGTGGCCCAGTGACTCCTGGACCTGGGCCCCCAACCCGTGTGCCATGCTTAGCGAGGGGCGCCCCCGGGGAGCCGGGCCCTGGCAGGCCCCGCCCTCCAACCCTCGCCACCAGCCTGGGCCCCGCCCTCCCTGAGGACAAAGCTGGCGCACAGAGAGCCAGGGCTGGGGCCAGAGCCCAGGCCCGGCGGACCATCTCGCGGACGGCGCGTGGCTAACGGAAGCAGTGCTGGTGGGAGGCCTTGGTTAAGGCCCAGCCTGGGATTCCCTGGTGACCCAGTAGCTAACACGCCACACGTCCGCTTCGGGGGGAGTGGGTTCGATCCCTGGTCGGGAAATTAAGATCACACACGCTGCGTGGCCAAAAAAAAAAGAGGCCCAATCTTACGTGCTGGGAAACCCGGGAGGGCCCCAACGGCCCTGATGCGGTCCACGCGCCCCACGCCCGCCTCCTCGAGGGACGGAGGGGCTGCACGGGCTCCGGCGGTCACGGCCCAGTGGAAGCGGTGAGAGGAGGAGGCCCGGAGAGCCAGACCTGGGCGCTGCTTTCTCCACTCGAGAGGCCATTGTTGGCCTAAGCCTTTTCCGGATCTACGCCTGGCCGCAGCCTTTGTCTAGAATGGGTCTCAGTCATTAATGAGCTTAAAGCAACAGGGCTTCCCTGGTGGCTCGGAAGGTCAAGAACCCACCTGCCCGGTGGGAGGCGGGGCTCCACCCTGGGTCAGCAAGGGCCCCTCAGGAGGGCAGCGACCGTGCCCGTCCTCTCGGACGGCGAACCCCACGGATAGAGGGGCCTGCAGGCTGTCGTCCCAGGGCCGCAGTCTGACACAGCTGACCAACCAAGACTTCACCAGGGAAGCAAAACGTGGGGACGCAGGGCTGCCATCAGCAAGAGAAGCAACGGCGGCCAGGGGCCTCTGGAGGCCGCCTCGCTTCGGCGCTGAGGGCAGGGACCAGCCTGGAGCACCGCCCTCGCACTCGCGCCTTTATTTTCTTGGCCCTTTGCAGCAGGCAGGATCCTAGTCCCCTGGCCAGCGACTGAACCTCGGCCCGCGGCGTGGGAAGGGCGCTGTCTGAACCTCTGGACCGGGGAGGCCCCCTGAAGCCAGACCGCAGCCCCCGAGAGCGCCGCCCTACTGCTCACCTGGAACCCAGGGGAGAACGGGGCCGGCCTCCTCCGGCCCTCGGAGGCGGTCAAGTGAGGCCGGGTCTCTGTCGGCCGCCCAGGCCGGAGCCCCCCGGACCCTCTGCCCGTGCGGCTCTGGAGACAGAGCGGGGACCCCATGCCGGCCGCCGCCTCTCGGCAGCTGGTGTCACGAGGCCACCCCGCCCGGGGACGCAGGCTCTGCTGGCGGCGGTCTCGTGGAGCCGAGCCGCGCTGACGAGCTCTGCCTCCGCGGGGCTCCACGCGCTCCCAGCCACCCGACAGCACCTCCGGGGGAGCGGCCGTCACCACCACGGCGTGGCAGGCAGGGCGGGGAGCGCTGAGGTTTCGGGGCACACGGCAGCGGGCCCCGGCCTCCCGCACTCGCCCCCTCGCAGGTCACGCCTCAGCGTGTCTGACCCTGCGGCCGCCAGCCAGGCTCCTCTGCCCGGGGGTTCTGCAGCAAGAAGACGGGAGTGGCTGCCATGCCCTTCTCCGGGGATCTTCCCACCCCGGGATCGAGCCAGAGTCTCTCGCGCCCCCTGCACTGGCAGGCGGGTTCTTTACCACTGGCACCACCTGGGACGCGGGTGCCTTCCTTGCGACAAGCCGCACACACGAGCCAGAGCCGCACGCCAGGCAGGTGGTGCTGTCGCCCCAGCTGGCGGGCGGGCCTCCCCGCTCCACTGTCCGCCCGCCCCCAGCCTCCCGTCTCAGAAGCAGGCAAGAGGCATTCCCGTTGTGCATAAAGGCAAAAGCAGACACAGGGGGCCCTGGCTCTTCCGGCCTCCTGGGAGGCCCGCGCTCCTTGGAGCGAAACTGACCCGCAGGCCCCGTCACACCCCGAAAGAACAGGGACGGGGTGCCGGCGGAGGAGAGCGGAGGGGCACGGCCCACCGGTGAGGGAGGGGTGCCCTGGGCCCTCACCAGCGTGCGCCCACTACCCCCGCGCGAGACCACCCGACCCCCTGGGCCCAGGGCCTCAAACCACCTGTGCCGTCCTCTCACAGGCGAGGCTCAGGAGGCGAGGGGTCTGCCGGGTCCTCCACGCAAGGCCCTTGGGAGGCTTGCCGTTGAGGGGTCAGCCCAGGTCAGGCTTTACCCGAAGGCTGGACGGGGAGGGACCCACGGCTAGGGCTCCTCGTGTGGTCAGTGGGCTCCGCTGCCCACTCCTGGCCACGGGGACCTGCCCGACACGTGGACAGAGCTCGCCGCGGCGAAGCCAGCAGCCGAGTGGGCGGGCAGCACGCGAGCCGGGCCGTGCAGCGTGCCCGCGAAGCGGCCTCCAGTGCCCGCAGCGCTCTGCGGCCCCGCCGGGAGGTCAGCCTGCTCGCGAGAGTGGGGGGCAGAAGCGGGGCCCCTGGGGGCCACCCTGGGGCCTGCCCGCCACAGACAGGACAACCTGCAGCCCCGCGGCCCGCAGGCTCGGCCAGTGCTGTGGGTGAGGGCCGGGCAGGCTGGAGGTGACCGGTGAGCTCAGAGGCCCCCTGCGGCCTCAGCGGGCAGCCTGAGGAAGCGACCCAGGGTGACCCGGGTCAGGGGACAGGGCCCGCCTCCAGAGCGAGGGCCTGAAGGTGCGGGGGCGTCGGCCCTCAGCCCCGACGGGCCTGGACACCGAACGGGCAGGCGTGAGCCCGAGGGAGCCGTGGCTTCCACCGGACGTCTCCGCGAGGAAGGCTGGCGGGCGCCGCCTCCGCCCCACGCAGACCTGGCCTCCCGCGTCCGCCGCCCGCAGTCTCCGGGGCCTGACGTGGGGCCGGCAGCGCGGCGCCGCGGGGGGAAGGCCGGCGGGGTGAACGCTCCTCACGGCGCCCTGGGCCTGCGGGGCCCTGGCTCGCCCTCCTGGGGTGTGAAGCCCCCGCGCTGCACAGGGGCCCCTTCCTTTTCCGGGCAGCACCCGGACGACGGCCCGCGGGTCTTGCGCCGTCTCCCCCATGGCGGACGGCAGTGCTGGCACACGGCGGGACGGCGCCGTGGAGGCCAGCCACGGGGGCTGGAGAAAGCCCAGCGGGTCTGGCCACGCCACAGGCTGGGAGCCCACGGAGGCGGCGAGAGTGGACATCGCTGATCAAAACAGACGGGGAGCTCCCCGGAGGTCCAGTGGCCGGGGTCCCACACTTGCACGGCCGGGGCCACGGGCTGGCCCCCTGGCCGGGGAACGAGGATCCCCCACACCGTGCTTCACACCCCAGAGAAAAGCGACACCCCAGATAAAAAGGGATGGATTTTAAGGCCTCTTCTATTTTTCTAAAATCGGTTTAAAAAGGGGAGAGAGAGAACGAGGCAGTGAGGGAAGAGAAGGCCGACCGGCAGCCGGGGGAGGCAGAGGCTGGAGGCCCCCCGGAGCCGCCCTGCAGAGCCAGCGGCGGCGAGGGCGGGAGCCCCAGGGCGCCCCCTCCAGGAGGCCGGAGCAAGCCCGCGGGTGGCCGGCCGCGTCTCAGAGGCCGAGGGCGGGAAACCCCGCCGAGCCCACGCCAGCCGCCTGGACGCCTCCACCTCGTCAGAACGAAAAGAACCCGGCCCAGCTGAGCCCGAAGGCCAGGGCGCCTCTGAGAGCCCTGAGGGCTGCGGGGCGGGCAGCGACCGAAAGCCGGACACACAGGAGGCCGTGGTGCCAGGTGACCAGCAAGCAGACCGGGGAAGCGGGTTTATTTCCTTCAGGCCGGTGGCCGGCGCAAGCTCAGGGGCGCGCGTGATGTACATCGGAGCTCACTGGCCCCCGCAGGCCCACCTCACCCCTCTGCAGCCCCACCGCCGGGCCCCGGGCCCGAGCCCCACTGCCGGCCTGCCTGCTCCTCCCTGCGCGCGGCCCGGGCCGCCTCAGTCGCGGACTCCTGGGGCGGGGGGCCGCGCAGGCCCTGGACGCACACAGGAGCGGCCGAGCCCGCCCCGCGGTCAGCGTGGCCACCGCCGGGACCCACGCTCCGCCGAGGCCTGGAGCACCGGGCGCCCTCTCTGGGCAAGACCCGCTCCAGGGCGGCACCTAGTGGCGCCCAGCGGCACGGCCGCCACGGCCACAGAGCCTCGTCCCGGGGGCCCCACCAAGGCTCCTTCCCAGCAGAGGCCGCCCGGGGCTGAGCCGGGCAGTCAGACACCCCGCGCCCCTGCACCCAGGCACCCCGCACCGGGGCCGCGTGGACGGCCCGGGGCCACGGACCAGGTCCAGGACGCGAAGGCTGCCAGCCCAGCCCCGGCCAGACGCGAGGCCCGTGTCCACCGGCCGGTTCCGTCGGGGGCGTGCCGCCCCTCGCGGGGCTCCTGAGGCGAGGCCGCCCCGGCGCGAGCCGCAGGAAGGCGCGGGGGCCGGGGGCACCCAGGCCGCGCAGAGGGAAGGGCCAGACCGGCCCCGTCCTCCCCGGGCCCCGCGGCGAGAGGGGCCTCGCGGCGGCGCCCGCCGCGCCCTAGCGCAGGCTGCACTCCCCCGCCTGCAGCTTCTCCTGCTCCATGGCGCGCACCAGCTCCTGCACGAAGCGCATCTCGGAGGCCACCTGCTTGGCCAGCGCCTCGTAGCGGTTCTCCAGGCGGCTGAAGCGGCGCCGGAGCCCGCTGGCCCCGAGCAGGGCGCCCCGGGCCTCCTCCTGCGCCTGCCGCTGGAGCGCCTCCGTCTTGTGCAGCTCCTGGCGCAGCCGCCGCAGGTCCTGGCCCAGGCTCTCGCTCTCCTCGCGGTACCAGGCCTCCTTCTCCTCGTAGATGGCCGTGAGCGCCTCCAGGTCCTCGTGGAAGAGCCGCCGGCTGTGCTCCAGCCCGCGCAGGCCCTCCTCGGCCGCCGCCACCTCCTCCAGCACCTTGGAGAAGCGCTCGAAGTTGACGTAGCTGTTGTTGGGGGGCATGCTCGAGTGCGACTTGATGGTGTACTCCTTGAGGCGCGCCGTCTTCAGGCGCCGCCGCTCCGGCTTCCGGCCGCTGTCCTCGCGCCGCACGTTCCGCCGCCGGATGGCCTGCGCGGGGAGGGGCGACGCCTGGGACCGGGGCCACCCCGACGGCGGGACGCGGCCCGAGGCCCTGCCCACCCCGTACGCGCGACCCTGCTCCGGGGGCTGAGCAGAGACTGGGCAGCTGCCCACGTGCTCACGCCAGAGACCAGGAGCCCGAAGCCATTCGTTCGCTCTCTGACCCCCGAGCGCGGCTGCCGAGCCTGAGCCCGGCCTGGAGCCGAGCCCGTCTGAGCAGCGCGGCGGCGGGCACCCTGCTGCGCAGAGGGGTGGGGGGCCCTGGACCGCAGCCGGCGGCTTGGTCAGAGGGCGCCGACACCACACAGAGGCTCACCTGTGGCCGCAGCACCCGGGCCCGCTCCCCTGGGGACCCTCCTCCACGCCGGGGGCAGCCCACCGCCTCACCTTGATCCAGGAATGCTCGAGGCTCTGGGCGATGGTCATTCTCCTCCTGGAAGAGCCCCCCGCGGGTCAGTTGCACGTGGGTGCCCTCCCCGCGCTCCCCCAGAGAGCAGGAAGGGGTGGTCCACGCTCTCCCCGCCGCGGCTCCGGCTCTCAGCCCCACCTGTGGCTGACCCAGGCCCCCGCCCGAGCCGCCCCCGGGGTCCCGAAGGCCACCCTGCAGCCCAGCAGCGAGCCCTGACGCGGCCGGCCAGCACAGGCTCAGCCGAGAGCGCCCACCCTGCCTGGCCGTGAGGCGCCGTCCAGGGGCTGCGGCTGGACGCGGGGTCTGCGAGTCTGCTGAGGGGCTCTGGCCACAGAGCCGGCACCCAAGGCCGGGGTCTCAGCTCAAGCCTGCGCAGAACTGCAGCCCACGGGCACCTCCGTGTGAACGAGGGCTCCTGCTACCAGCGCACTTAGATTATTTCGTCAGGAGAAAAACCAAATAGGAATCTGGAATTTTATATGAAACCTGCCATCTTAAACGCTGGCAACAAATGAAAAGCTTCTCAGAGCAGCCCCGGCCTCCACGGGCTGTCTCCGCCCAGAGCAGAAGCCATGGCCGCCTCCCAGGCGGCGGCATCTGGGACAGACGTGCTGCTCGTGCCCGGCCACAGCGCCTCGGGCTCGCCCCCCCCCCGACCTTGAGAAGCTCGTTGACGTAGCTGTTGTTGGGGCATGCTCGAGTGCGACTTGATGGTGTACTCCTTGAGGCGCGCCGTCTTCAGGCGCCGCCGCTCCGGCTTCCGGCCGCTGTCCTCGCGCCGCACGTTCCGCCGCCGGATGGCCTGCGCGGGGAGGGGCGACGCCTGGGACCGGGGCCACCCCGACGGCGGGACGCGGCCCGAGGCCCTGCCCACCCCGTACGCGCGACCCTGCTCCGGGGGCTGAGCAGAGACTGGGCAGCTGCCCACGTGCTCACGCCAGAGACCAGGAGCCCGAAGCCATTCGTTCGCTCTCTGACCCCCGAGCGCGGCTGCCGAGCCTGAGCCCGGCCTGGAGCCGAGCCCGTCTGAGCAGCGCGGCGGCGGGCACCCTGCTGCGCAGAGGGGTGGGGGGCCCTGGACCGCAGCCGGCGGCTTGGTCAGAGGGCGCCGACACCACACAGAGGCTCACCTGTGGCCGCAGCACCCGGGCCCGCTCCCCTGGGGACCCTCCTCCACGCCGGGGGCAGCCCACCGCCTCACCTTGATCCAGGAATGCTCGAGGCTCTGGGCGATGGTCATTCTCCTCCTGGAAGAGCCCCCCGCGGGTCAGTTGCACGTGGGTGCCCTCCCCGCGCTCCCCCAGAGAGCAGGAAGGGGTGGTCCACGCTCTCCCCGCCGCGGCTCCGGCTCTCAGCCCCACCTGTGGCTGACCCAGGCCCCCGCCCGAGCCGCCCCCGGGGTCCCGAAGGCCACCCTGCAGCCCAGCAGCGAGCCCCTGACGCGGCCGGCCAGCACAGGCTCAGCCGAGAGCGCCCACCCTGCCTGGCCGTGAGGCGCCGTCCAGGGGCTGCGGCTGGACGCGGGGTCTGCGAGTCTGCTGAGGGGCTCTGGCCACAGAGCCGGCACCCAAGGCCGGGGTCTCAGCTCAAGCCTGCGCAGAACTGCAGCCCACGGGCACCTCCGTGTGAACGAGGGCTCCTGCTACCAGCGCACTTAGATTATTTCGTCAGGAGAAAAACCAAATAGGAATCTGGAATTTTATATGAAACCTGCCATCTTAAACGCTGGCAACAAATGAAAAGCTTCTCAGAGCAGCCCCGGCCTCCACGGGCTGTCTCCGCCCAGAGCAGAAGCCATGGCCGCCTCCCAGGGCGAGCGGCATCTGGGACAGACGTGCTGCTCGTGCCCGGCCACAGCGCCCCTCGGGGCTCGCCCGGCCCAGCCTGCCCAGCCCGTGCTCCTACTTGGGGTCCTTGACGAGCAGCCGGCGGATGAAGTCCTTGGCCAGCTCGCTGGTGTTGCTGAAGTACTCGTCGTCGAAGTCGTAGTTCACGGCCGAGATGTTGGTCAGGGTCTCCTGCTTGGTCTCGCCCAGGAATGGAGACGCGCCGCTCAAGCTGCGGAACGGACACCGGCTCAGGGGGCCTGCGGTCACCCCACGACCAGCCGGCTGCCCGGGCCACCCAGCCCCACTGCGCCCGCGGAGCGGCAGGTGCGGATGGAGGCCAGGGCCGGGCTCCGGCCCCCCTGCACGCGCGCCCAGCCGCCACCCAGAGGCGGTGGAAGCCCACTGCCCAGCCAGGGAGGCCGCTGGATGGAGCAGAACCTCTGCCGAGCCTCCAGGGGTCCCCAGAGACGCTCCGTCTCAAAGCCCCTTCCCCGCAGCCGTCAGTGGTTCAGAGGGAAGTCGGCTGACTCTGGGCCCGGGTCCCGGCCAACCCCGCAGACGTCACGCGTTTTCCCACCGTGCTGCGCTGAGGCCGCCCACCGCAGGGCCCTGGGCGCAAGGCCGTGACCCTGGGTGGGACACACACAGCCGGTTTTCATTCCCGCCTGTGGGCACACAGACCCCAGCCCTCATAATTTCTAAAGCAAGGCGGGAGGATCTCTTCTATAATATTTGGTCTCTGCTTCCTACAACAGGTCCAGAGAACAGAGATGAAAGAAGCGTCTTTTCTTGCTCACAACAAGCCCCTTCCAGCCACACCCGACAGAGGCTCAGAGGGACGGGACCTTCGTCCTGCCCTGACCTCCAACCTCCAGGGAGGCCTGCAGGCTGAACAGACCCTGCTGCAGAGCTGCCAGCCCAAGGACGAGGGGAGGCGAGGCCCGGCCCAGGGCTTCGCGAGGCTCTGTCCCAGGGCGAGGCCCTGTGGGAACTCTCCGGAAGGCACGCCCGCCCGCTCGCCCACACTCACGCCCAGCCCCCAGCTCCGCCACAGCTCAGCGCCCTGCGGGGCCACTCGCAGCCCCTCCTCCCGACCCAGCAGGGCCCCAAGCCGGCACTCACAGGATGTAGGTGATCACGCCGATGCTCCTGGAGGACACACAGAGGACAGGGGGTCAGCTCAGCCCCGGCGCAGCGCCCTGGCCCCAGAGTCCCGAGAGGGCTGGGCCCAGGCTTACTCTCCAGCCACGGGCAGGCCCGGCGGCCCCAGGGGCCCTCTCCCTCCGGGGTCTGGACAGCGCCCACCGAGTCCCGCCCTGGGCTCCGGCGGCGTCAGGACTGGGCGCGGAGGCGCCTCTGGCCACGCCGGCCTGTCCAGGCTCCCGGCGGCGGGGCGGGCAGACAGAGCACACGGCGCCACAGCCCCGCCGCCGGGAGCCCTCTACCGGCCGCTGTGCAGCGCGCTGGCCGACTCTTTCTATCGGAGAGTGAGACGGAGTGTTTCAGGTTCTCGGCCACAAACGGTCTCTGTCACCCTAGTTTCTAACCCTCCAGGGTCCCCAGAGACGCTCCGCTCAAAGCCCCTTCCCCGCAGCCGTCAGTGGTTCAGAGGGAAGTCGGCTGACTCTGGGCCCGGGTCCCGGCCAACCCCGCAGACGTCACGCGTTTTCCCACCGTGCTGCGCTGAGGCCGCCCACCGCAGGGCCCTGGGCGCAAGGCCGTGACCCTGGGTGGGACACACACAGCCGGTTTTCATTCCCGCCTGTGGGCACACAGACCCCAGCCCTCATAATTTCTAAAGCAAGGCGGGAGGATCTCTTCTATAATATTTGGTCTCTGCTTCCTACAACAGGTCCAGAGAACAGAGATGAAAGAAGCGTCTTTTCTTGCTCACAACAAGCCCCTTCCAGCCACACCCGACAGAGGCTCAGAGGGACGGGACCTTCGTCCTGCCCTGACCTCCAACCTCCAGGGAGGCCTGCAGGCTGAACAGACCCTGCTGCAGAGCTGCCAGCCCAAGGACGAGGGGAGGCGAGGCCCGGCCCAGGGCTTCGCGAGGCTCTGTCCCAGGGCGAGGCCCTGTGGGAACTCTCCGGAAGGCACGCCCGCCCGCTCGCCCACACTCACGCCCAGCCCCCAGCTCCGCCACAGCTCAGCGCCCTGCGGGGCCACTCGCAGCCCCTCCTCCCGACCCAGCAGGGCCCCAAGCCGGCACTCACAGGATGTAGGTGATCACGCCGATGCTCCTGGAGGACACACAGAGGACAGGGGGTCAGCTCAGCCCCGGCGCAGCGCCCTGGCCCCAGAGTCCCGAGAGGGCTGGGCCCAGGCTTACTCTCCAGCCACGGGCAGGCCCGGCGGCCCCAGGGGCCCTCTCCCTCCGGGGTCTGGACAGCGCCCACCGAGTCCCGCCCTGGGCTCCGGCGGCGTCAGGACTGGGCGCGGAGGCGCCTCTGGCCACGCCGGCCTGTCCAGGCTCCCGGCGGCGGGGCGGGCAGACAGAGCACACGGCGCCACAGCCCCGCCGCCGGGAGCCCTCTACCGGCCGCTGTGTGCAGCCGCGCTGGCCGACTCTTTCTATTAATACGGAGAGTGAGACGGAGTGTTTCAGGTTCTCGGGCCACAAACGGTCTCTGTCACCCGTTATCTGTTTCTAACAACCTTCAAAACCTGAGAACCCGGGCTTCCCTGGTGGTCCAGTGGGGAAGGACACCACCTTGCAGGGCAAGGGGCGCCGGTTCGAGCCCTGGCCTGGGAAGATCCCACGTGCCGCGGAGCGGCTGGACCGATGTGTCCAACTACTGAGCCGGTGCTCTGGAGCGCATGCGCCCAGAGCCGGCGCTCTGCGACAACAGAGGCCACTGCGATGGGAGGCCCACAGGAGCCAAAGAACAAAGATGGAAATAAATGAAAGATCAACAGAAGTGACCAAGAAAAAAAAAAAGAAGTAAAAAAAAACCAAACCCTAACCTGAGAAGCCTGGCCAGGTCACCAACCCATATTCTTTTTTTTTTTTTTTAGATTCATTTGCTTATTTTAACTGGAGGAGAAATACTTTACAATGTTGTGATGGCTTCTGACACACATCCATGTGAATCGGCCAGAGATCTACACCTGTCCCTCCATCCTGAACCCCCCTCCCGCCTCCCTCCCACCCCAGCCCCCTGGGCTGTCCCAGGGCACGGCCCTGGGCGGCCTGCCCCACGCACAGACCCCCAACGGGCCGCCTGTTTCACGTGGGGTCACGTGCGTGACTCAGCGCGATGCTCGCACATCCTGCCGGCTCCGGGCTAAGGCAAGTCTGTGCGGCCCCAGCGCCAAGGCCAGGGGGACGGGCTCACCCCTGCCCGCAGGTGTGCCCCGGCAGCCCCTGGGGACAGGACAGGGGCTCCCTTAGCAGAAGAGACGAGGGCAGCCCTGGGCCCGCCACCCCACTCACCACATGTCCGCCTCCAGCCCCAGAGGCTCATAGTTGACGATCTCAGGAGCTGCCGAGAAAAGGAGACAGGGTCAGGCGCTGGGTGAGCGCAAGGGGACACCCGGAGGCGGCCCAGCGGAGAGGCAGAGCCCACCCAGGCGAGGCCGGCCCTCAGCAGGGAAGGCCAAGGAGGTGGCAGCACCCCCACCAGGCCTTGAGTCCTCCGTGCCCAGCGCCAGGGCAGGACGGGAACTCCGAGACCAGAGGCCCGGCCTCCCCTGCGCTCGGCGGACATGCTCCAGGGCCCCCAGGCCCACGCCAGGCCTCACCTACGAACTCCGGGGTGCCGAAGATGTTCTTGAACTCGTTCCCCGCCTCGATCTTGTGGGCGATGCCGAAGTCGATGAGCTTGATCCGTGGGTTGGGCACGTTCTTGTCCAGGAGCATGATGTTCTCGGGCTGGCAGGGGAAGGAGGGCGCTGGGCGGGGGCTCTGCCGCTGCCGGCCCCTCATCTCCGGCGGCACATCGGCCTGGCCCTGAGCACCCTCAGGCCCGGTGTGTGGGGGGCTCGTGACTGAGCCCCCAGGTCCAGGCTGGAGGCGTCTGTCTCCTCAGCGCCCCCCAGCAAGGACAGCCCGGGCTGAAGGAGGGGACCCTCGGCCATGTCCTCACCCCTCTCGGCCAGGCCGGCCCCCACCCTGCGCTGAGGCCCGGCGAGCTACCTTGAGGTCAAAGTGGGCAATCCGCTTGGAGTGCAGGTAGTGGACGCCGTCCAGGATCTGCTTGAGGAACTGGGTGGCCTCGTCCTCCGTCAGCGACTCCTTCTCCGCCAGGAAGTCGAAGAGCTCCCCGCCCGAGACCAGCTCCAGGATGAGCACCACGTCCGTCTTGTTCTCAAAGATGTCGTGCAGCGTGATGATGTTGGGGTGCCGGATCTCCCGCAAGATGCTCACCTCCCGCTCGATCTCCTCCCGGCTCACCCCCCGGCGGCTGGATGACAAGCGGCGCTTCTTGATGAACTTGGCCGCGTACTCCTTCCCGGTGCCCTTCTGCCGGCACTTCCGCACGATGGCAAACTGGCCGCTGCGGGGACAGAGGGGCGAGCAGGCGCTGAGAGGGACCCGGCCCCCGCCCAGGACGGCGCGCCCCACCGCCTCGAGAAGCACCGCCCACGGGGCATCGCGAGTGGCTGCCGGCACGCACCCCGTCCATCTGGGGGGAGCTGGACCCACCGCGGCAGGGCAGCCTGAGAGGACCCCGGGCGCCGGCAAGAAAGACGCCTGTGAACACCTGCTCCGTGAAGATGGCTGCGAGCAACACGAGGAGCGAGGGTTTTCTGGGTCAAAGAGAAAGACCTGGGCTTCCCTGGGGGCCCATGGCTGAGAATCTGCCCACCAACGTGGAGGCCACGGGTGCGATCCCCGGTCCAGGAAGATCCCACGGCCACGGGGCACCAAGCCCGGGCGCCACCGCCACCGAGCCCACGCACCCCAACAAGAGAGGCCACGCGGGGCGCCGGCGCCCCATGGTCAGAGAGCAGCCCCTGCTCCCGCGACGAGAGAAAGTCCCCGCAGCAGCGAAGGCGCAGCACAGCCCGACAATCATTAATTCTGGAAAAGCGAGGCCGTGCTGTGCCCCGGGCGGAGGCGGGCGGGGGCCGCCGGGACGAGACCTGCAGGGACGCGCCCCCGGCGGGGAGCAGCAGACGTCCGGAGCTGGCTGAGCGCCGCCACGAGGGGTTATTTACTTTTGATTAGTATTTGCTATGATCCATACGAGTCAACTTCTCACAGCGCATTTCATCACCGTTAAGAAAAGACAAAAGGCCACTGAGTTCAAAAGCGCTTCCGAGTGAAAGAAGTACGCCTGTTTTCAAACAAGAGAGGATGTGGAGAACCTGGAGCCCGGGCGCACGGCTGGTGGGAAGCCAGACGGGGTGCCTAGTGAGAACGGCCTGGAGGCTCCTCGGAGGCGAAACATGGAGCTGCCTTCCGACCCAGAAAGTCCGCTCCCCCGACACGGGTCCACCAGTGGCCACAGGAGCACTGCTTCTGGCGGCCATGAGGTGGAGACAACCCGGATGTCCATCAGGGGGTGATGGACACACACCAGGTGGTCCCTCCACCCACGGAGCAGCCCTCAGCCATGCAGAGGGGGCCCTGACCCGCACCGCCACGAGCACAGACCCTGAGCACACGGTGCCCCGTGAGGGAAGCGGGCCCGGGAGGACACACGGGCTGGGACCCCACGGATGGGAAACGTCCCAACGGAGCGGGGACAGACCCGGAGAGCGGGTTCCTGGGGGAGGGGCCAGGGGCCCCTGATACTGACCGCCGGCAACCGTCCATCTGGGGGGAGCTGGACCCACCGCGGCAGGGCAGCCTGAGAGGACCCCGGGCGCCGGCAAGAAAGACGCCTGTGAACACCTGCTCCGTGAAGATGGCTGCGAGCAACACGAGGAGCGAGGGTTTTCTGGGTCAAAGAGAAAGACCTGGGCTTCCCTGGGGGCCCATGGCTGAGAATCTGCCCACCAACGTGGAGGCCACGGGTGCGATCCCCGGTCCAGGAAGATCCCACGGCCACGGGGCACCAAGCCCGGGCGCCACCGCCACCGAGCCCACGCACCCCAACAAGAGAGGCCACGCGGGGCGCCGGCGCCCCATGGTCAGAGAGCAGCCCCTGCTCCCGCGACGAGAGAAAGTCCCCGCAGCAGCGAAGGCGCAGCACAGCCCGACAATCATTAATTCTGGAAAAGCGAGGCCGTGCTGTGCCCCGGGCGGAGGCGGGCGGGGGCCGCCGGGACGAGACCTGCAGGGACGCGCCCCCGGCGGGGAGCAGCAGACGTCCGGAGCTGGCTGAGCGCCGCCACGAGGGGTTATTTACTTTTGATTAGTATTTGCTATGATCCATACGAGTCAACTTCTCACAGCGCATTTCATCACCGTTAAGAAAAGACAAAAGGCCACTGAGTTCAAAAGCGCTTCCGAGTGAAAGAAGTACGCCTGTTTTCAAACAAGAGAGGATGTGGAGAACCTGGAGCCCGGGCGCACGGCTGGTGGGAAGCCAGACGGGGTGCCTAGTGAGAACGGCCTGGAGGCTCCTCGGAGGCGAAACATGGAGCTGCCTTCCGACCCAGAAAGTCCGCTCCCCCGACACGGGTCCACCAGTGGCCACAGGAGCACTGCTTCTGGCGGCCATGAGGTGGAGACAACCCGGATGTCCATCAGGGGGTGATGGACACACACCAGGTGGTCCCTCCACCCACGGAGCAGCCCTCAGCCATGCAGAGGGGGCCCTGACCCGCACCGCCACGAGCACAGACCCTGAGCACACGGTGCCCCGTGAGGGAAGCGGGCCCGGGAGGACACACGGGCTGGGACCCCACGGATGGGAAACGTCCCGAACGGAGCGGGGGACAGACCCGGAGAGCGGGTTCCTGGTAGGCAGGGGCTGAGGGTGACTGACCACGGGGACGGGGGCCCTTCTGGGATGACGAAAACGTTCTGAAATTATCTCACGGTGACGGCTGCAAAACTCTCTGAACATATGGAAGACCTTCACCACAGACCTGCACCCACCGCACTTCACGTGAGCAAACTGTGCAGTGTGTAAACTACACCTCAAGACAGCAGCTACTTGACCAGAAAGGGAGAAACCATTTACCACCCTCGGGGGAGCCCCTGGTGCCCAAATTCTGCTGTCGAGGAACGAGCTGTGCTCGAGAGCTGTGTGGTCACCGGAGCTGAGTAAAAAGGGCCTGAAGGGGAAGCAGTTCCGGCTCTGCAGGCCCTGTGGTCTCGTCACAATCCACATGTGTTTCCACAAGCCTTTAAAAGAGTTAAGAAACCATCCTGCATCGGGGGAGGGGCCACACTGAACCAGGCGAGGCGGGATGTGGCCCACAGGCTGGGGTCACGCACCCTGGACTCCCAAGCATAAGTAGAGGCTAATTCGAAGACAGAAGGCACACGTTCCGGACAAGAGCCTCCAGCAGCCATCGCCGGGGTCAGGGAAAGAGACGAGGTGACTGGGCTCCTTGCAGACACAGGGCCGGCCGTGCAGAGGAAGGAGCGGCAGAGAGTGGCCCGGGCCCAGGAGGACTCTCCTCAGCTCGGGACAGGGCAGGGCAGGCAGAATGCGAGGCAGACGAGGGAGGGCCCTCAGAAAAGCCGAGGGACCCAGGAAGCAGACCTCACTAGGACGCCCGGGACCCTCCGCTGCCGGCAAGCACCCAAAGCCGCTGTCCGCGAGAGCATCAAGGCTCAAAGTCGCCGCAGCAGGCTGCTGCCAACGCGCTCCGCGCAGGCTCCGGCAGCTCAGGTTCAAGGTGGGCAGGTGCGCAGGGCAAACCATCACCGACGGAGGTTACATAACGGCCTGCACCCCAGGACCCGCAGACCTGACCCGGGAGAAGCGGGCCCGGGAGGACACACGGGCTGGGACCCCACGGATGGGAAACGTCCCAACGGAGCGGGGACAGACCCGGAGGCGGGTTCCTGGTAGGCAGGGGCTGAGGGTGACTGACCACGGGGACGGGGGCCCTTCTGGGATGACGAAAACGTTCTGAAATTATCTCACGGTGACGGCTGCAAAACTCTCTGAACATATGGAAGACCTTCACCACAGACCTGCACCCACCGCACTTCACGTGAGCAAACTGTGCAGTGTGTAAACTACACCTCAAGACAGCAGCTACTTGACCAGAAAGGGAGAAACCATTTACCACCCTCGGGGGAGCCCCTGGTGCCCAAATTCTGCTGTCGAGGAACGAGCTGTGCTCGAGAGCTGTGTGGTCACCGGAGCTGAGTAAAAAGGGCCTGAAGGGGAAGCAGTTCCGGCTCTGCAGGCCCTGTGGTCTCGTCACAATCCACATGTGTTTCCACAAGCCTTTAAAAGAGTTAAGAAACCATCCTGCATCGGGGGAGGGGCCACACTGAACCAGGCGAGGCGGGATGTGGCCCACAGGCTGGGGTCACGCACCCTGGACTCCCAAGCATAAGTAGAGGCTAATTCGAAGACAGAAGGCACACGTTCCGGACAAGAGCCTCCAGCAGCCATCGCCGGGGTCAGGGAAAGAGACGAGGTGACTGGGCTCCTTGCAGACACAGGGCCGGCCGTGCAGAGGAAGGAGCGGCAGAGAGTGGCCCGGGCCCAGGAGGACTCTCCTCAGCTCGGGACAGGGCAGGGCAGGCAGAATGCGAGGCAGACGAGGGAGGGCCCTCAGAAAAGCCGAGGGACCCAGGAAGCAGACCTCACTAGGACGCCCGGGACCCTCCGCTGCCGGCAAGCACCCAAAGCCGCTGTCCGCGAGAGCATCAAGGCTCAAAGTCGCCGCAGCAGGCTGCTGCCAACGCGCTCCGCGCAGGCTCCGGCAGCTCAGGTTCAAGGTGGGCAGGTGCGCAGGGCAAACCATCACCGACGGAGGTTACATAACGGCCTGCACCCCAGGACCCGCAGACCTGTCACCTCATGGGGCAGAGCGGCTCTGCAGACAGAAGGCCCCTGAGACAGGGGCGACTCTGGACTCCCTGAGGGGCCCCACATCAACACAAGGTCCTCGTAAGGGGAGGCGGAGGGTCCGAGGCAGAGTGAGACGGGAGACGCTGGGCGGCTGTGAGGGTGGAGGGGGGCTGCAAGGCGGGGCGGTGGCGTCCCCGGAAGCTGGAGCGGGCGGGAGCCGGGGCTCCCCGGGGCCTCCGGAGGGACCGGCCTTACGGTCCATCTTAGACGCCCGACTCCCAGACCCTTGAGGTCGTACACAGGCGCTCTTCTAAGCCACTACGCTGTGGTAATGTGTTACTGCGGCAACAGAAAACTCACACACTAGTCTAAGAGCCAGGAGCAGAGGCGGCTGAGAAACGGCGAGTGTCCCTCATCAGGCCTCCCCTCCCTCAAATCCACAGCAGGCCCCTCCACATCTCCGCTAACACGCCCCGCTCCTGAGGCGTTCTCCCCCTCCCCTCTGCCTACGGCCCACCCCCATCCCAGAGGACGCCCCAACAGAACGGACAGGGACACCCGGTGTGCACTGCATCCTGGGACACCCTGGCGTTGCATTCATGCTCAAACACAAGGATTTCTTCCCCTTTAGCTTCACTCCAAGCTGAACAGAAAAGCTAACAAAGAGTGCACGGGGAGGGGGACGTCCCTGGGGACCCAGTGGCTAAGAATCCACACTCCCAAGGCAGGGCCTGGCCCAACCACCGCATCCCGCACGCTCCTCACGCTGCAACCAAGATCGAAGACCCCACACGCTGCAACTAAGACCTGGCACAGCCAAAGAAATAAAATATTCCTTTTTTTAGAAAGAGTCTCATCACCTCTTGACCTTTTGGCTAAGGTCGAGTGTTAGAAAAAAGCTCATGGAAAGGGGGACAAAGTCACTGTTAGGTGCTGAATTGTCTTCCCCCAAACCCTAACCCCAGGACCCCAAAATGTGACTATTCTGATTTAGGGCCTTTAAAGAAGCAATTAGGTAAAAAGGAGGTCACTGGTACCCCATCACACAACCGTGACGACTCCTTGCGACCTGTGGACTGCAGCCCACCAGGCGCCTCTGCCCACGGACCTCTCCAGGGGATCTTCCCAGCCCAGGGGCCGAACCCGCATCTCCCGCACTGGCAGCTGGACTCCTGACCACAGAGCCACCTGGAAGCCCAAGGCCGCTGGGGTGGGTCCTACCCCAACAGGACCGGCGCCCTTAGAGGAAGAGGCAGATGAGACAGAGCTGCACGGAAGGCGGCCACGGGAGGACGTGGGGAGAGGGCGACCCTCTAACCCCAGCGAGAGAGGCCTCAGAGGGAGCCACACCTGCGACCCCCGATCTCGGACGTCCGCCTCCAGCACCGGGAGAGCACCGGCCTCCACGGATCAAGCCCCGGTCGGAGGCACTCGCTACCGCAGCCCAGGGTGAGGGACGCGGACACACAGCGTCCAGTGACCCGGAAGCCAGGCCGCCGTCCACCCTGACCAACCGCAGACCTGTCTGTTCCCCTGCCCAGACGCCCCAGGCAACTCGACTGGGAGGAGAGAAGCCCCTGCACACATCCACACAGAGACACTCCCTCCCGGCTCATCCAGCCCAGGACGCCTGGGCTTGCCCGAGCTTCCCGCGAGCCAGAAGCGGGGCGCCCAGCCCTGGCTCAGCACCCATGTGCTCGGTCTCCAGGTCTGCATCCCGCCTGGCCACCTTCAGTCTGCATGGCCTCAGGCAAGCTGACTCCCTGCTCTGAGCCTCAGTTTCTTCATCCACAAAATGGGATGACGACGGCCAGGCAGCCCATGATGGCGGCCACTGGCCACACGGAAGCTGTCCAGCCCACCGAGACCCACACGAGACACGCCAGCCACCAAAGGCCTCCCCTCGAAACCATGCGGTGGGGACTTCCCTGGTGGTCCAGTGGTCAAGACTCTGTATTCCCAATTCAGTGGGGCCTGGGTTTCATCCCTGGTCAGGGAACTAGCTCCCACATGCCGCAACTATAACCCAGCGCAGCCAAATAAATAAATAAATAAATAAAAAACCCACGCAGTGAACTGTTTCGCTGATAATTTTCATAGGGACTCCTCCCTGGTGGTCCAGTGGCTAAGACGCCACACCCCCAACGCAGGGGGCCTGGGATTCCCGGTCAGGGAACTAGATCCTGCATGCCGCAACTAAGAGAATCCTGAGCGGGGGACCTCCCTGGTGGTCCAATGGCTAAGACTCGGCACTCCGGACGCAAGGGGCCCGGGTTCAATCCCTGGGAGGGGAACTGGATCCCACATGCTGTAATGAAGAGGGTGTGCCACAGCTAAGACCTGGCGCTGCCAAATGAATCAATAGTTTTAAAAGCTACTAATTTCTATAATGAATGACCACAACCACAATGATAATAGTTTGACCTAACGGGTTAAATAGAAACACATTATTATGATAAAATTGTTAAAGTTAGCACAGCTACTAGAAAATTTCAATAAAATTTCTAACTGACTTGCTTTAGACAAGTTGCCATGCTCTTTTATTTTTTTGCCTTTAAAAGTCATCGTTTATTTTTCGTCCACCTTTATTCTTTAGCATGTGTGGGCCTCCCATTGCAGTGGCCCTCTCGCTGCAGAGCACCAGCTCTGGGCGCGTGTGCTCAGGCGCCCGGCTCGTAACTGGACACACCGGTCCAGCCAGTCCTTGGCACATGGATCTTCCCAGGGCAGGGACCAAACCGGCGTCCCCTGCGCTGCAAGGCAGAACCCCCCCGGGAACGCAGCGCTCCCCCCAGCCACTCGGGGACCCTACCTTCAGTCTGCATGGCCTCAGGCAAGCTGACTCCCTGCTCTGAGCCTCAGTTTCTTCATCCACAAAATGGGATGACGACGGCCAGGCAGCCCATGATGGCGGCCACTGGCCACACGGAAGCTGTCCAGCCCACCGAGACCCACACGAGACACGCCAGCCACCAAAGGCCTCCCCTCGAAACCATGCGGTGGGGACTTCCCTGGTGGTCCAGTGGTCAAGACTCTGTATTCCCAATTCAGTGGGGCCTGGGTTTCATCCCTGGTCAGGGAACTAGCTCCCACATGCCGCAACTATAACCCAGCGCAGCCAAATAAATAAATAAATAAATAAAAAACCCACGCAGTGAACTGTTTCGCTGATAATTTTCATAGGGACTCCTCCCTGGTGGTCCAGTGGCTAAGACGCCACACCCCCAACGCAGGGGGCCTGGGATTCCCGGTCAGGGAACTAGATCCTGCATGCCGCAACTAAGAGAATCCTGAGCGGGGGACCTCCCTGGTGGTCCAATGGCTAAGACTCGGCACTCCGGACGCAAGGGGCCCGGGTTCAATCCCTGGGAGGGGAACTGGATCCCACATGCTGTAATGAAGAGGGTGTGCCACAGCTAAGACCTGGCGCTGCCAAATGAATCAATAGTTTTAAAAGCTACTAATTTCTATAATGAATGACCACAACCACAATGATAATAGTTTGACCTAACGGGTTAAATAGAAACACATTATTATGATAAAATTGTTAAAGTTAGCACAGCTACTAGAAAATTTCAATAAAATTTCTAACTGACTTGCTTTAGACAAGTTGCCATGCTCTTTTATTTTTTTGCCTTTAAAAGTCATCGTTTATTTTTCGTCCACCTTTATTCTTTTTGGCCTGTGTGGGCCTCTCACTGCAGTGGCCCCTCTCGCTGCAGAGCACCAGCTCTGGGCGCGTGTGCTCCAGAGCGCCGGCTCGTAACTGGACACACCGGTCCAGCCAGTCCTTGGCACATGGATCTTCCCAGGGCAGGGACCAAACCGGCGTCCCCTGCGCTGCAAGGCAGACTCCTTACCCACTGGACCCGCAGGGATGCCGCCCATGCGCTTTTAAACGGCTGCACAATACTCCACCGATGAGGCGGTGAGGAAGCCCCCATCCTCAGCTCACAGGAAGTCCTTGACGCGACTGCCTGCCCCGAGATCGCGCGGTTAAGGCACATGCTGTTCCCACAGCATGAGCTCCCAGGAGTGGAATTAGCGGGCTAAAGGGAGCACACCGGACAGTTTTGCAGAAGGCGCTACTGCACTTCCAACAGTCAGAGGTTTCCCGGGGGAGAGGGAGCCAGCCTGCATTCCCTACCTCTCTACCCCGGGAAACTCCTAAAGGAGGGACTTCAGAATCCCAGAGTCCCACAGGCTCTCTCAACAAAGACCTGATCAGCGCTCAGTTATTTACATTCCCTTCTGGTGACATCATGAGGCCGCCCAAGGCAGCTCCTGGAAGGCCAGCCAGCAGCAGACTCACCAAATAAGGGCTGAGGCTCAGCTGGGGGGAAGAAAGGATTGTGCCCGGCAGGTCCGAGGAGGAGGAGCTCCCAGGGGATGCTCCCAGGCCCAGCCAGACAGGAAATCAGCTGCCTGGCTGGACTGAGAAACCGCTCTTTCCCACAGGAATGCTAACAACTGGCCAGGGTGTGGGCTCAGACCGGAGGCCGGGGAGGCTCCACCGCCTCCCGCAAGAGGGGTTTAAAGACGCAGACCTCTACCAACAAAAGCGGCCAGCATCTACCACGCTCACACAGGCCAGGCGCTGTGTCAGGGGCCACGTGGGCTCGGTTTTGTTTATCTCCAAAGGAACTGTACAGAGGATGTCAGCGCGAGAACTCCAGTCCCAGACTCGCTGCCTCCAAAGCCCAAACTCACCCCCCTCCCCGCGCCGGATACGGAGAGAGGAGGAGAAAGGACAGGAGAGACACCCCCGGAAGACCCCCCTCTCCCCTGCACAGGGCCCACCCGAGGGGGCCGCTCACCTGCCCAGCTCCTCTCCCATCTCATAGTGGTCTTCCACATCCTCCTGCCTGAATGTCGACATGGTGGCCCGTCTGCCTGCCCACGCCTTCCACTCCAGCGCAAGCCGGGTCAGCGGCCAGGGAACCGGACCTCAGGGAGTCCTCTCGCCGTGACCCTGGAGGAGACAAAAAACGAGAAAGGACTTGAGATGCCAGTCGTTAGCGGTGAGGAAGCCCCATCCTCAGCTCACAGGAAGTCCTTGACGCGACTGCCTGCCCGAGATCGCGCGGTTAAGGCACATGCTGTTCCCACAGCATGAGCTCCCAGGAGTGGAATTAGCGGGCTAAAGGGAGCACACCGGACAGTTTTGCAGAAGGCGCTACTGCACTTCCAACAGTCAGAGGTTTCCCGGGGGAGAGGGAGCCAGCCTGCATTCCCTACCTCTCTACCCGGAAACTCCTAAAGGAGGGACTTCAGAATCCCAGAGTCCCACAGGCTCTCTCAACAAAGACCTGATCAGCGCTCAGTTATTTACATTCCCTTCTGGTGACATCATGAGGCCGCCCAAGGCAGCTCCTGGAAGGCCAGCCAGCAGCAGACTCACCAAATAAGGGCTGAGGCTCAGCTGGGGGGAAGAAAGGATTGTGCCCGGCAGGTCCGAGGAGGAGGAGCTCCCAGGGGATGCTCCCAGGCCCAGCCAGACAGGAAATCAGCTGCCTGGCTGGACTGAGAAACCGCTCTTTCCCACAGGAATGCTAACAACTGGCCAGGGTGTGGGCTCAGACCGGAGGCCGGGGAGGCTCCACCGCCTCCCGCAAGAGGGGTTTAAAGACGCAGACCTCTACCAACAAAAGCGGCCAGCATCTACCACGCTCACACAGGCCAGGCGCTGTGTCAGGGGCCACGTGGGCTCGGTTTTGTTTATCTCCAAAGGAACTGTACAGAGGATGTCAGCGCGAGAACTCCAGTCCCAGACTCGCTGCCTCCAAAGCCCAAACTCACCCCCCTCCCCGCGCCGGATACGGAGAGAGGAGGAGAAAGGACAGGAGAGACACCCCCGGAAGACCCCCCTCTCCCCTGCACAGGGCCCACCCGAGGGGGCCGCTCACCTGCCCAGCTCCTCTCCCATCTCATAGTGGTCTTCCACATCCTCCTGCCTGAATGTCGACATGGTGGCCCGTCTGCCTGCCCACGCCTTCCACTCCAGCGCAAGCCGGGTCAGCGGCCAGGGAACCGGACCTCAGGGAGTCCTCTCGCCGTGACCCTGGAGGAGACAAAAAACGAGAAAGGACTTGAGATGCCAGTCGTTACTTCTGGGCCCCAGCATCCATCAGCTCCCCCAAAATAGGTTTCGGATCACACCATGGCTGAAACTCCTCCCTCCCCAAAGAAGGCGCCTGCGCTCGGTGGGCGGGCGCTGTGCCGGGTCCTCCGGGTTGGACACCGCGCCGCCCCAGAGGTCACTGTGGCCCTGCGGGGCCGCTCGCACCCCTGGAGCTCCCAGCAGCCCCGCGGCTGTGGTTCTGCACACAGCGCCCCCTCTTTTCCTGCCTCTCCCAACCCCATCCAGAGGCCCACGCCTTCCTGCATGCTCCCCCGCCCTCCTGACACCCCAAACCCTGGGCTCCCGGCTCCCTGCCCGTCGGCGAGCTCAACCCGCCGCCTCCTTGCCCGCCGCCCCGCACGTGCCCCCCGCTCCCTGGCTGGCCTCACGAGACCCTCTGCAAGCCGGGCTGCCTGCTGTCCTGGCCCTTCCCCGATGCTGAATCCCCCAGGAACTGAACAACGGCCTCCGAACTCCTCCGCGGCTCCGACCACTCTGGCTCGCCTCGACCGCCGCGCCAGGCGCCGCACCCTCCGCGGGCCCCGCAGAGGACCGCCTGATCTCCGCCATGGCCCTTCCCTGCCCTTCGCACGAGCTCCAAGGTGCACCCGCCCGCGATGCCGCCCAGGGCTCCGAGCCCCTCACGTCCCCGCCGCGCGTTCCCGAGGCCGCCACGCCCCTCGCAGGCCCCGGCCGCGGTCCGTCTCCGGTCCAGCCCTCCCGCGGGTCCCTGCGCGTGCTTCCACCAAGTCCCCAGGGCCCTCTCCCCCTCCAGCCTCGGACCGAGACCGCTCCGCACCCTTCTCGGCCCCGCGCGGCGAACCAGGCCCCCAGCCGCGCTGGCCGGCGTCCCGTCCTCAGGCCCCGCCGCCTCTGCCGCCGCGACGCGCCGACCCCGGCGACGTCACCGCGCCCGCCAGAGCCCGCCCCCGGGAGGAGGGCCCCGCCGCCCACTGGCCAGCGTCCCCGCCGCTCAGGAAGCCCCGCCCACCGCCGCCTTTCAGGCCCCGGCTCGCGGGCTTCCGGCCCTCCCCGCCAGAACGCGGCCTCGCCGTCGGGATAGGCTCGCCTCCCGCAGCTGAATGGCCGGGATAAACGCCGGTCAGGCTTACGCATGACGGCCTTTCGACTTCCGGTCCCTGGGCCGCCCCGCCCTTCCTCCTCTGACCGGGGTCCTGAAGTTGGGAAGAGGGATGCTGAAGGCCTGCATGCCTATTCCCTCCTTCCTTGGGCATAACTACGCGAAGCCAAGGCCCAGCTCCTTAACAGCTGCTGAGGCGGACCCTGGGGCTGCTTAAGTCCCTGAGCGGCAGCTCCTTCTGTAAAATGTCAACCGTATTCCACACACAGAAAGATGCAAACTAGGTTAGGCAGGTGTTGGCATTAATGCTTGAGGACTGCGCATGACTCCTTTTAGGTTCAAGGTACGTTACAGCTAGCACTGATTGAGCCATAGTGCGTGTAAGCTCCATAGTTGAGGAAAACAGACCCAGAGAGGTTAAGTAACCCACCCAGAGTCACACAGCCAGTAAAAGCACTGAGCTGTTCCCAGAAGCCTGAGTCCAGAGCCCAAGCTGAACCACATCAGATCCCATCTACCACTGACCACTTTAGGTCTTTGCCGACAGTCCCAACCTCGTGCAATTCCACCTCCACTCCAGCCCCATCTGCCTTCTTCATCTTCACCTTGCGCATCTCATCCCTTCTTAGGCGTTGGCAAGAGCTCTCCCTGCAGCCTGGGGAGCACCTTGTTCCCTCGAGCTCAATTAACCCAAAATGTACTTCAGTCCACAGCTAAAGCGCGCCACATGGTTTCCCTATGACATCTCATTAATCTGCCACATTTTCCCCACTAATGAACCAACAGGGACACACTATTAGCCAGTCCATCCTTCAGACTCTCCCGTCCTTTCCTGCCCCAGGATCCCAGTCAATCAGTTTTGTCTCCTTAGGTTCCTCTGGGCGTGAGGGTCTCACTTCTGGCTTTTGACAACTGACAGTTTTGAGGACTGGTCTCTTCCCTCGAGGGGCCTAGTCTGTTGTCCTCAAGGGTAAACCGATGTGATGAGATTCAGGAAGACCATGCGGCACCACTTCCAGCCGGCCTCATCACGGGTGCCACGATCGTCCTGACTCACCAGGGATGTGGACCTCGGTCCCTAGTCCTAGGCTGTTCCTCCTCCCCTTCCACACTTCCAACAGAACCGCAGTAACCCCAGGACAGGTTGATGGGACAGGCGAGCTCACGGGCAACCTTCCAGGCCTGCAGACGGCAGGAGACAACTTAACACTGGGTTAGCCAAAGTCCCTACAGTTTCTTCTTGACCTAGTACAACAAAAATCCAAACTTTTTGCCAACTCAGTATTTAAAGCTAAAGGTCAAAATCTCAGTTCCTGAGGCACACTGCTCCCATTTCCAATGCTCAGTGGGCACCCGGGGCAAGTGGCAGATGTAGGATAGCCCCACCGGCTGGCCCTGTGACAGACAGCCCCTGGACGACAGTGGATGTTGCACTGGGGCATTGCCCACAGCCTTGGCCAAGGGCCCGGGGAGCCTGGCCCGGCCCGAGCAGCCGGAGAAAGACCAGGCACACGCAGACCTTCACCACCATGAGTTTATTATTCCAATGGCACTAACACAGCGGGGGTGCTCAGTGACCCGCGGGCGGGGCTGCCTGCCTTCCGGCTTCTGTCCAAAGAGAATATCTACCTGCTCGCTTCCTCCCCCTTTCTGGAGGAAAATCCACCATGGGCCATTTACCCAAATAAACCTCTTAATGCATTTATTGTCAACTTTTTTGGACATCTGAATTTCCCTCTCAACAAAAAACGTATTGGGTGTCCCATGCCCTCCCCAATCCCGACCAACTAGATCAGTCCCTGCTGCGAGGGCACTTCTGTTGCCCCTGAAATCTGGAAATAAATATCGAAAGAAACGGCATCAAGTGTTCATGGTGAGCGATGGCACGGAGCGGGCCCCAGAAACCTGGCAGGGCGTGACGGGTCTGGACAGCCTCGAGGTGGCATGGACAATGTGGGCTTCTTGCTGTGGTCACTGTCCCTGGGCGCTGAGGCGCCACCGAGTCCCCGGCAGCGGGAGCCTCTACAGCTTGTCCAGGAAGTTATCCAGGGCTGGGATGCCTTCCTTCAGGCCCTTGCGCTTGCGCGTCTCAGCCACCACTTGGCTGGGGCGGCTGGTGTTGTCGAAGGGGTCGCCAGGCAGGATCTGCCAGTGGTCGAACACGCACTGGGGGAAGGCCTGGCCTCCCGTGTTGGACCTCAGGTCGGCGGTGAAACCTGGAGGAGGGCAGACAGTGCTCACCGGAGGCCCAGGCGCGGGGCCTCGTGGCTTCCTGGCCGAGGGCAGGCACACAGGCCCAGGGCCAAAGATGCCTTAAATCAAGACTCCCGGAGTGGTCAGATGTTAACCCCATGACCCTGCACCCCACCAAAAAGGCTACTGACTCATGAGCGAGCAAGGCAGGCGCCTCCTGGGCCCCAGCCCCGCCCCGTGCCTTCACAGGATGACCCAGGGCGTCAGCACGGCCCCCCTGCGGGCGGAGCGCCTACGTGTCCCAGGCCAGGGGCTAAGTCGACGGTCTGGGAGACCAGCCAGAGTCAACAGTCCAGAGACTCCCACGAGGCAGAGCCGGGTCACCCCTCCCTCACGACCGCGCTAGGCACAGCCGCGAGCAGCGCCCATCATGAGGGGACTGGGCCCCGGCCCGGGCCTGGGGGCTGCGTGCCTCTGCCGGGCTCCACCGTGAGGCCGTGGTGTCGGTGACCACCCTGGCTGGCACTCACCGAAGGACTCGTTGACGGGCAGGTAGGCCTTCACCACGAACATGGGAGTGCCGGCCACCTGGGTCTCCTCAAAGACGTGGCCCCGCTTCCTGTTCAGCACACCGTAGATGCCTCCGACCACTTGTTCCGGACACTGTCGGGCAAAGCGAGGCTGAGCGGCTGCCGGGCCAGACGGGACTTGGACGCGCCGCGGGGATCCCGGCTGGGCCCCTTACCTGGATCTCCACAAGGTAGATGGGCTCCATGAGCCGCGGCTGCGCGGTCAGCACGCTGGCGTAGAGGCAGCGCCGGGCCGTGGGGATGATCTGGCCGCCCCCGCGGTGGATGGCGTCCGCGTGCAGCGTCACGTCGTGGACGTCGAAGCGCACGCCCCGCATGTTCTCCTCACACAGCGCCCCCTGGGGAAGGAGCCGCCCTCGAGACCGGCCCTCCAGCAGCGGGGCGCGGGCCCACGCAGCCCCGCCGCCCGCAGCCAGCTGCCCCCGCGCGGCCCGGACGGCCCCTCACCTCCTTGGTGGCCCACTGGAAGCCGGCCACCACGCTGTCCTTGATCTCGTTGAGGTACTGCACGCCCTTGGTGATGTCCGTGAGGATGTTGGGCCCGGTGCCGTCGGGGCCGAAGCACCAGATCTTGCGGGCCTCGGCCACGTCCCACTCGTACTTCTCGGCCAGGTAGCGGGCCCGCTGCTTGAGCTCCTGGCGCGCGGACACCTCGCCCTTGTCGATGTCCTCGGCCAGGCCGTCCGGGAAGGGCCGGGCCTTCATGTACAGCCTGTTGTGCTTGTTGGGGGACTTGGACAGGCAGAGCACGTTCGACTCCTCGCTGACGGTCTCCCGGTAGGAGACGACGGGGTCGGATTTCTGCAAGAGGCCTGCGGGTCAGGTCTGCCCCAGGAAGCAGACCCAAGAAGCCCCTTCCAAGCGGGGCCCACTGCCCACGAGGGGCACGGACAGCAGACTCTCAAGTGCCGTCCACGGCCAACAGGGCTGGCTGGACACGGAGAATGAACTACATATGCGGAATTGGAAAATAACTGGAAAAACACAAGTGCCAGGCCTAATCCCATCCCAGCTGTCTTTTCAAAGAGAAACCAATGTGCAAAAAAAAAAAAAAAAAATTAATGTGGAAAGACAGTCACTTGAAAAAAGGAAACTTCCATTCCTGTAACTTGAGAGGAAAGGTATGCGGCCTCGCAAGGAAAACAGCACATACAGAAACCCCAAACCGCGTCCACACCAACCCGAGCTCATTTCTATGAGAAAACGGAAGGGCAGAAAACTGAAGCCAGACCTCAGCGGCTGGCCATGGGGGCTAGTTGTGCACGGTGGTGCCCGTTCTTTCCAAAAGCTAGTTTTCCCGTTTCTGTTGAGCAGGCCCTCACACGCCCGCCCTGCCCATGTCTCCCGGGCTGGCGTCAGCAGCGCCTGTCACCGGCAGGAGCACACACACAGGGCAGAGTGCCGCGCGCCCAGTCGGCCCCAGCCCCGTCTGGCCTCACCTTGATGGGGATGCAGGCGTGGTCCTCCTCCAGGTCTTTGAGGCAGATCTCCAGGTGCAGCTCCCCGGCCCCTGCAATGATGTGCTCCCCGGACTCCTCAATGATGCACTGCGAGAAGGCCAAGCGTCAGCTGAGCACTGACCCAGGGCAGTGCGGGCCCGAGGGACTCCAGGGAGGAGGAAAGCCAGCACCAAGCTCCCCTCCAGCGGGTAAAGGTGAACTCCCGAACCCCGGGACGCCCGAATCCTGGGTGACTCCTCTCCCCAGGAAGGTATCAGGGCCATTTTTCAACCTAAACCATTAAAAACACCCTGGTGTGCAGCCAGTCTGCAAAGACCCACGTGGTCTAGGAACGAAGCTGGACTCCTAGGTGGAAAACCACCACCTCGGTGGGCAGCAGTGCCGCCGGAACTTTCCGGCCCAAGCACACACTCCACAAGCCGCCTGGGCCACCGCCGCCCGTCCCCGCCCCCGCCGGGGCCCCGCACGCCGCACCTGCACCATGGGGTCCGACTTGGCCAGCCGCTTCAGGCCCTCCACCAGCTTGGGCAGGTCAGCCGGGTTCTTGGCCTCCACTGCCACCCTGACGACAGGGCTCACACTGAACTTCATCACCCGCATGTTGTGGGCGTGCTCGAAGGTGGTGATGGTGCCCGTCTTCACCAGGAACTGGTCCACACCCACCAGGCCCACGATGTTGCCACAAGGCACGTCCTCAATGGGCTCCACGTACGGCCCATCATCAGGATTGTCCTGGGGTTGGGGACACGCAGCGTCAGTGCAGCAGCAACGGAACCCCAAGCCCAAAGCTCATTTCTATGAGAAAACGGAAGGGCAGAAAACTGAAGCCAGACCTCAGCGGCTGGCCATGGGGGCTAGTTGTGCACGGTGGTGCCCGTTCTTTCCAAAAGCTAGTTTTCCCGTTTCTGTTGAGCAGGCCCTCACACGCCCGCCCTGCCCATGTCTCCCGGGCTGGCGTCAGCAGCGCCTGTCACCGGCAGGAGCACACACACAGGGCAGAGTGCCGCGCGCCCAGTCGGCCCCAGCCCCGTCTGGCCTCACCTTGATGGGGATGCAGGCGTGGTCCTCCTCCAGGTCTTTGAGGCAGATCTCCAGGTGCAGCTCCCCGGCCCCTGCAATGATGTGCTCCCCGGACTCCTCAATGATGCACTGCGAGAAGGCCAAGCGTCAGCTGAGCACTGACCCAGGGCAGTGCGGGCCCGAGGGACTCCAGGGAGGAGGAAAGCCAGCACCAAGCTCCCCTCCAGCGGGTAAAGGTGAACTCCCGAACCCCGGGACGCCCGAATCCTGGGTGACTCCTCTCCCCAGGAAGGTATCAGGGCCATTTTTCAACCTAAACCATTAAAAACACCCTGGTGTGCAGCCAGTCTGCAAAGACCCACGTGGTCTAGGAACGAAGCTGGACTCCTAGGTGGAAAACCACCACCTCGGTGGGCAGCAGTGCCGCCGGAACTTTCCGGCCCAAGCACACACTCCACAAGCCGCCTGGGCCACCGCCGCCCGTCCCCGCCCCCGCCGGGGCCCCGCACGCCGCACCTGCACCATGGGGTCCGACTTGGCCAGCCGCTTCAGGCCCTCCACCAGCTTGGGCAGGTCAGCCGGGTTCTTGGCCTCCACTGCCACCCTGACGACAGGGCTCACACTGAACTTCATCACCCGCATGTTGTGGGCGTGCTCGAAGGTGGTGATGGTGCCCGTCTTCACCAGGAACTGGTCCACACCCACCAGGCCCACGATGTTGCCACAAGGCACGTCCTCAATGGGCTCCACGTAACGGCCCATCATCAGGATTGTCCTGGGGTTGGGGACACGCGAAGCGTCAGTGCAGCAGCACGGAGGGACCCAAGACAAGTCCCCGTTGTCCTCCTGGCCACACAACACTGCGGGTGTGACTTCTCGGACGAAGGACTGAACCCTCGCCCCTGTGGGAGCACAAAGCCCCCTGCTCTGAGCCTGTGGCAGGTCTCGCCATCCTGACCCACAGGGTTGCCCTGGGAGCCCGGGCGAGCGGCCCTCCCGGCCTCGGCAGTCAGGGCCCCGAGGAGCCACGCCTGCAACGGTGACTGCGGCCACCCCCACGGGTCACCCCTGGGGTCAGAGCCTGCCCCAGGACACCTTCACCGCTTCCCCGTCAGCTCAGGGCTGTGTCCCACAGAATCCCTAGTGAGAGGAGGGGCACTTCCCACTTTCCGGTCCGACCCCACCAGGTCTCTCGACTTCAGGTGGCCGCACCCCTCCGCCGCCCTTCACAGGCTGCCGGGCGCCCTGACTCCGAGCCCCTCACCTCTGGATGGGCTTCAGGTACAGGTCCTCCTTCTTCCCGGGCGTGTAGTTGGGCCCCATGATGCGGACCTTCAGGCCGGTGGACACCAGCCCTGAGAAGACCCGGCCAAAGGCGTAGAACCGCCCTTTGTCGGAGGTGGGCACCATCTTGGATATGTACATCATGAGCGGGCCTTTGGGGTCGCAGCTTTTAATGCCTGCGGAGAGGAAGCCCCCAGGGGGACACTGTGACTCCCTTGCAGCTCAGCTTTCCGGGCCCGAGGCCCTGCCGGCACCGGCCCGGGGTGGGGGGCAGGAGGGCCCACGTACCCATGGCGGCCTCGTCGTCCGGGGGCCCCTCGTACAGGAGCTCACAGCGGTACTTCTGGGCCGTCACGGGGGAGGGCAGGTGGATGGTGATCATCTGCAGCAGGGCATCCCCGGCAGGCAGCCAGCGGCGCATCACAGCCTAGTGGGACGGCAGGGCCGCGTCAGGAGGGGAGTCCAGGAGCCCCAGGAAGAGGACCCCGGCGAGCGCCCCAGGAGGCAGAACACCCAGCAGCCCCTCCTCACCTTCAGAAGTGGCTTGCCCTCCTTGTCCTTATCTTCACTGTCCAGCTTGATGTCCAGTTTCTCAATGAGTTTTGCGGTCTCCTCTTTCTTGAAGTTCATGATTGCATCAAACACCTGACAACCGGGAAAGATGGCAGGGTGGGTTTGGGAACATTCTGGAAGCCTGGAACTAGCCACTGGAGCCTGAGGCCATGGGTGGAGCAGGGCGGGCTGCCAAGCTTGCTTCCCATCCACATCCTGACCTAAGGCCTCGCAGATCACAGGGAAACTTCAGGACGCTTAGAAAGCAACCCACAGACCCCGAGCATGTGCTCACTGAAAACTTGCTGGCTTGCAAATCCCAGACTGCCTGCCTCTTCTAGCCTACTGTGGGCCTCAGGTGGCACGCGGAGGGCCTCCTGGCGGCCAGTTGCCTTACCTCCCTTCCGGAGCCCTGCCCTGCCCCAGGCACCCTGCTGGGAGTCTCTGGGAGCCAAGGACCGCCCCAGGGAGGAACACCAAGCCCACACCAGCTCACCTTGAAGATGGGGTCCAGGATGAGCTGGCAGAACGTCCGCGGCAGCTTCTTGCCATCAGGGCTGTTGGCGGACTTGCTGAATTTGCCGTTGGCTGGATCAAAGTACCTGTCGGAGGACACCCAATCCAACCAAGTTAGGGGAACCTGAGGGGACATGGACGGGCAAAGACCCCACAGACCCTTGAGCTGGTTCTCCAGCACTCACCGGTCTCCCCACAGCTTCTTCATCATGTCTTCCACCTTCTTGGCCCGCTCAGCAGGCCCCAGCTGGCCCTCACCCTTGGCCGCAAACTTGGCCACGTACATCTCCGCAAACTGCTTCAGGGTGAAGGCCCAGCCATGGAGCCCAGACCCGAAGCCAACAGTACCGAGCACGGGGTCGATCTGCGAGGGCAGCAGAACGGTTAGTGGGAACGGGGGAACGGAAACCATGGCTCCAAACCACAGCCCCAGGTCCCCCAGGCCTCAGACATTAGATTTCTTCAATATCCATCAGGTCAAAGTGAAGAAATTTCCGTCATCATGGAGAGGGTGCCCCCGTCTCCAGCCCTTCCCCGGAGTGGTGTGGGGCGCCCCTGCCCCACCCGCCTTCCTGTCACGCCCCAGGCCCACCTCCCCAGAGGCGCAGGAAGCCATGGATTGCGAGTGGTCTCCCAGCTGCCCCTGGGAGCAGACCGCAGCCCTTCCAGCCCGCTGGAGGGAGCTGGGGGCAGACGCCGCCGGGCGGCCTACCATGATGTTGCCCATGGGGCCGCTCTCGCCCTCGCCGTAGGTGGAGATGATGACGTTGACGTTCTCCACGATGCGCTGGAAGGTCTGGTAGAGCTCCTCGGGCTCCAGCTGCAGCTCCAGCAGCGCCCGGTCCATCTTGTTCATCATCAGCACGGGCTTGATGCGCTCGGCGATGGCCTGGCGCAGCACCGTCTCCGTCTGCACGCACACGCCTGCCGGCCCGCGGCGCTCAGAGGCCGCCCTCGGCCAGGCAGCGCCGCCCCGCCCCGCGCCGCTGCCGGGCCCGCTGCTTACCTGACACGCAGTCCACCACCACCAAGGCACCATCAGTGACCCGCAGGGCGGCCGTCACCTCAAAAAGGGGGGAAGGTCCAGAGAGCTGGCAGAACGTCCGCGGCAGCTTCTTGCCATCAGGGCTGTTGGCGGACTTGCTGAATTTGCCGTTGGCTGGATCAAAGTACCTGTCGGAGGACACCCAATCCAACCAAGTTAGGGGAACCTGAGGGGACATGGACGGGCAAAGACCCCACAGACCCTTGAGCTGGTTCTCCAGCACTCACCGGTCTCCCCACAGCTTCTTCATCATGTCTTCCACCTTCTTGGCCCGCTCAGCAGGCCCCAGCTGGCCCTCACCCTTGGCCGCAAACTTGGCCACGTACATCTCCGCAAACTGCTTCAGGGTGAAGGCCCAGCCATGGAGCCCAGACCCGAAGCCAACAGTACCGAGCACGGGGTCGATCTGCGAGGGCAGCAGAACGGTTAGTGGGAACGGGGGAACGGAAACCATGGCTCCAAACCACAGCCCCAGGTCCCCCAGGCCTCAGACATTAGATTTCTTCAATATCCATCAGGTCAAAGTGAAGAAATTTCCGTCATCATGGAGAGGGTGCCCCCGTCTCCAGCCCTTCCCCGGAGTGGTGTGGGGCGCCCCTGCCCCACCCGCCTTCCTGTCACGCCCCAGGCCCACCTCCCCAGAGGCGCAGGAAGCCATGGATTCGCGAGTGGTCTCCCAGCTGCCCCCCTGGGGAGCAGACCGCAGCCCTTCCAGCCCGCTGGAGGGAGCTGGGGGCAGACGCCGCCGGGCGGCCTACCATGATGTTGCCCATGGGGCCGCTCTCGCCCTCGCCGTAGGTGGAGATGATGACGTTGACGTTCTCCACGATGCGCTGGAAGGTCTGGTAGAGCTCCTCGGGCTCCAGCTGCAGCTCCAGCAGCGCCCGGTCCATCTTGTTCATCATCAGCACGGGCTTGATGCGCTCGGCGATGGCCTGGCGCAGCACCGTCTCCGTCTGCACGCACACGCCTGCCGGCCCGCGGCGCTCAGAGGCCGCCCTCGGCCAGGCAGCGCCGCCCCGCCCCGCGCCGCTGCCGGGCCCGCTGCTTACCTGACACGCAGTCCACCACCACCAAGGCACCATCAGTGACCCGCAGGGCGGCCGTCACCTCAGAGGAGAAGTCCACGTGGCCCGGGGAGTCGATGAGGTTGATGAGGAAGCCAGAGCCGTCCTTGCTCTGTTTGATGAAGTTCAAGTCATTCTCCGAGAGCTCGTAGAAGAGGGAGATGGCCCTGCGAGACCGGAGCGGTGAGCCGGGCGGAGGCCAGCCCTGGGCCTGCCTCCTGACCGGCACCCACGGGCCTGTGGCCAGAGGACCCTGCCTCAGAAGAGTCAAGGTGGACGCTCCTCGTTCCTGACTCTGGCTGGGATCCAATAAAAAGCCAGGCAGCTGTCCCCTCCCCTGCGTTACTCAACCCTGGGGACGAACTTCAGCCTCCCCGCGCAGGAGCCACCCCAGCCCCGGCCGGACACGTTGGCAGCAGCCTCTGGGGGTGGCAGGGACAGCCACCTCCCTGGCACCAGAGCCCGCCCGGCACCTCCTGGGCGCCACACGAGCCAGAAGCCCCTTCCGCCCGCCTGCTCCGCGGAGGCGTCTCAGCACCGACCATGGCAGGACGAGCCAAGGACAACTGCTGTCCCCGCTGCTTTTCGGGAAGTGCGGGCCTCACCCTCCTGACACTGGCGTCAGAACACACAGGGGGCCACCGTGGGGACAGCACTGCCCCGGAGACCAGGAGCACCCTGAGACTTCAAGCGCCCCAGCTCCTTCCCCTGCCAGCCCCCGGCCCCCCAGTACCCGTCCCTGCGCCTCTCCCCTGGGGCGGCAGAGGTGCCCACCCCACCCGATGACGCCCCCGTTCAGAGGCCCAGCCCCAAGGTGACTCTGCCCCCCAGAAGCCCGGTGGGAAAGCCAGGGGATCTGCCGCCCGTTCCCGGCAGCCACGGAGGCCCCAGCGGGCACCGCCCCGCCCCCACGACACCGAGGCCCGCTCACGTCGACTTGATGGTGATGCAGCGCTCCTGCTCGTCCTTCCGGGTGTCCGTGAACCGGGTCTCCCCTGCCCGGGCGGAGGCGATGATGCCCGCCTTGCACACCAGGGAGTCCGTCAGCGTGGACTTGCCGTGGTCCACGTGGGCGATGACGGACATGTTCCGGATGTTGGCCTTCTTGTCCATGATGGCCCGGATCTGGTCTACGGTGAAGTTCACCTGCGGAGAGGCGAGGGTCATGACCGACGGGCCCTCGCGGCAGGAGCCCCGGCGAGGAGACTTTGATCCAGAGCCGGCAAGGTCGCAGCCGAAGGGGCTGCGGGTCCCGGCGCCGTCCCGGCTCCCCGAAGCGCCCCTTTCTTTGTCGACGCGTCTTTGAGGTCCAACCCACTGGGTCGCTGAAAAGCCAGATCCCGGCTGTCACAGCGCAGAGTGACCACTCAGATCGGCCCCGAGGGACAGTCACTTCCTTTACACTACGCAGGCACTGAGGCTCCGGGGGGCCGGCCGATGCTCGCCAAGGGCCCCACCGTCTTGCCCACGGCAGACCCCAGGCTTCTCGCCCAGAGGGCCTCTTCGAGGTCCAAGGTCACCCCTCCCGGGGCCGGCCGGAGCCCGCCGCTCGCCGCCGTCTCCTGCACCAGCGGCCCCCCGCCCGGCGGAGCCCCCGCCTCGCGGCTGCAGGGTCGGGCGCCCGGCTGGGGGGAACCCCAAAGGGGCCAGGCCAAGGTGACGCCGCGAGGAGCCCGGGCGCCCCGACGAGCCCGCCTCCGCTCCAGCCCTCCCCGGGCGCCCCCGGCTCCCGGCAGCCCGTCGGAAGGACGCCCCCGGCCCGTGGGTTACAGAGGGCGGCTCCCCTCTGCCGCTCGCGCCGCGGCGCCCGCCACATCAGCAGGCGCCCCTGCCGCCCCGGCTTCGGCGCCCCGCGAGGCAGCGGCGCCCCGGAAGCGGGGCCCGGCGAGCCGAGCGGCGCGCAGACATGGCGGCAGCCGCTGCCCCGGCCCCGCGCCCGCCGGCCCCGCCGCCGCCACGTCTCCTCCCCGTCGGGGAGGCCCCAGGCCTCGAGGCGTGGCGGCGCGGGCCCCGCGGAGGCCCAGCGGCCGCCTCCGGCCTCCCGCCGAACAGCAGCGCTCACCATGGTGGCGGATGGCGGTGGATTCTCCCCAGCAGATCCGAGCGAGCCTGGTCGCGCCGAGGATGGCGGCGACGACGGCGGAAGAGGACGCTGACGTCAACACCCGAGCCTTTATGGGCCGACGCCGGTTGGGCGGGTCATCCGACCGCGCTCGGGGGGCGGGGCGGGGCGACGCCGCGCGCAGGCGCAGCAACAGCTCCCCGCCTCCTCACCCTCCCCGGTAACCCCTTAGGCGGCGGCGCGGACGCTCCGAACCCGGGGTCGACGTTCCACACCCGGGTGTTCCCGGGGGCGTGGTCGCCCCGGGCGGGGTACACGCCTCTAAGATGAACTGCTTAGGGACAACGAGTAAAGAGCGAGGTTTTAGCTGGAATATTAACCGCATCTTAGCAAGTCTGTCATCTTGAAAAACGCCCAGCGCCTCTATTCAAAAGGCTACAATGTGAACAGGGTCTGTGGAGTGTACTAGGATTAATTTCCTGGGTTCTGGTATTACGTAAGATGACAATACTAGGTCCCTAGCACTGGCTTCTTTAAAATTAGGTGTAGAGATAGACACAGATGTAGAAGACGACAGTACCGAGGGGACCTTTCTGTACTATTTCTGCTCCCACCTGCCTTTAGGTATTTCCTAAGAAGCTTTTTCAAAAACAGATATTAATCACACGTTTATGTCACAAAGACAAAGTGAGGGTCTACTACACCAGACACTGCTATAGGTTCTGTGAATATGAAGAGAATAAAACACCTTGTTAAGGCCATCGCCTTAAGTATTCCTACACTAGATGTTTAGGCTTTTCTACTCTTCAGTTATCCTTATCTGCGCAATGGGGTAATCGATACTGCTTCATTGTTACAGGGAGAGTAAAATTCACTGAATCTCTATAAAGGCGTCACCACTACGACTGACACAGTTCTCAATTCATGTCCGCTCTTTCTAATTAGTTATCATTTCTATTAATAAAGCCTTTGTTTCAGGGACTGGTTTGCCGTGTCGCAAGCACCGGGGCTAAGCGCCTCTCTACATGCGCAATCTCATTTTCTACTTCATTTTCTCTCCAGGGGGAGGCGCAGGAAGACTGTTTTGCATTCGTGTCCTAACGTGACCCTAAGAAACCGTTGTATTCCGGATCTTTGGCTCGAGGGAAGGAACTAACTTTCAATTCAGTATCTTTATTCTTGGTAAAGAACCCAGCTCAATGCCTGGTACACAGTAGGCACTCGTTAAGTATTTCTTGCATCAGTTAATCATATTCTCATTAGCCTAAATAACCCCCCCCCCCGCAATAAATCTTCCCGTAAATTCGTTCTATCAATAGAAGGGAGATTGTAGTACTTTCTCTGCGCTGGGAGAAGGAGAGACAGAGTCGTGAGTCCGTAAAAAGCGATGCAAGTTCAGGTCTGGACTCCAAAACAAGCTTATCTCCTCCTCTGCCTGCAAAGGGCTTTGCGCATTTCGCTTTGGAAAGCGCGGCCACAGCCCGGATTTCATTTAACCAAAGATGACCATCACTATCCCACGTTTAACGTGGGATAAACTGAGGTAGAGAGGAGCTGCTCCCTAAATATCTATTGAACGACCGAGGCGCGGGGCGGCGGGTAGCTGATGTCACCGCCCTAGCTCCATCCCGCATCTTTAAGCACCTGCGCCTGTGTTCATGACACGTTTTATGGTCGTTTTAAACCAGGCAAGCGCATGCGCCGTTCGGGAGACGCGTTTCAGGCAGATGGGTATCTCCAACTTCCCATTCTTAATAAATGTTTTACCTTAATTTTTTTTATGTTTCAGATGCCCTCAGCATATACCGTGTGCTAGGCGCTATCTTAGGCTCCTGACAGCCCTTCCTTGCAAAATGGAACGTTTCAGAGATGAAACGCGAAGGTTTTCATTAAGAGGGTTGAATTTGCTCGCAAGTGAATAGATTGCTTACTGAGAAATTTTAACTTAGTGTAAGTTAAAAGAAGCAGGCGGGGAGGAGTGACGGGATGAGTGATTTAAGACGTCCCTCCCCACTCTAATCCCCCACGCAGAGGTGTTCCTCCCCTAAGCCGTGGCGACGGGGCCAGATGTTGGCAGGGGACAACTCCCCACAGCCGTCTCCAGATCCGGAAGCCTGGGGGAGAAGCAGGGATGCAGCGCAGAGGAAGAAGCAGCTACAGCCAGGCTCCAGATCCGCAGTAATAAATACCTGAGGGGGGAAAGGGCGGGGAAGAGCCGGGAGAAAAAGGGAACCTCTGCAGGGAGCCTCTGCTGCGCATTTAATCTTTGGCTCGAGGGAAGGAACAAATTCTTTTTTTTCTTGGTAAAGAACCCAGCTCAATGCCTGGTACACAGTAGGCACTCGTTAAGTATTTCTTGCATCAGTTAATCATATTCTCATTAGCCTAAATAACCCCCCCCCCCCCGCAATAAATCTTCCCGTAAATTCGTTCTATCAATAGAAGGGAGATTGTAGTACTTTCTCTGCGCTGGGAGAAGGAGAGACAGAGTCGTGAGTCCGTAAAAAGCGATGCAAGTTCAGGTCTGGACTCCAAAACAAGCTTATCTCCTCCTCTGCCTGCAAAGGGCTTTGCGCATTTCGCTTTGGAAAGCGCGGCCACAGCCCGGATTTCATTTAACCAAAGATGACCATCACTATCCCACGTTTAACGTGGGATAAACTGAGGTAGAGAGGAGCTGCTCCCTAAATATCTATTGAACGACCGAGGCGCGGGGCGGCGGGTAGCTGATGTCACCGCCCTAGCTCCATCCCGCATCTTTAAGCACCTGCGCCTGTGTTCATGACACGTTTTATGGTCGTTTTAAACCAGGCAAGCGCATGCGCCGTTCGGGAGACGCGTTTCAGGCAGATGGGTATCTCCAACTTCCCATTCTTAATAAATGTTTTACCTTAATTTTTTTTATGTTTCAGATGCCCTCAGCATATACCGTGTGCTAGGCGCTATCTTAGGCTCCTGACAGCCCTTCCTTGCAAAATGGAACGTTTCAGAGATGAAACGCGAAGGTTTTCATTAAGAGGGTTGAATTTGCTCGCAAGTGAATAGATTGCTTACTGAGAAATTTTAACTTAGTGTAAGTTAAAAGAAGCAGGCGAGAGAGGAGTGACGGGATGAGTGATTTAAGACGTCCCTCCCCACTCTAATCCCCCACGCAGAGGTGTTCCTCCCCTAAGCCGTGGCGACGGGGCCAGATGTTGGCAGGGGACAACTCCCCACAGCCGTCTCCAGATCCGGAAGCCTGGGGGAGAAGCAGGGATGCAGCGCAGAGGAAGAAGCAGCTACAGCCAGGCTCCAGATCCGCAGTAATAAATACCTGAGGGGGGAAAGGGCGGGGAAGAGCCGGGAGAAAAAGGGAACCTCTGCAGGGAGCCTCTGCTGCGCATGCGCTCGCTGCGGCGCGGGGCGGGGGGTAAGGCTCCCGGTAGGCCCCGGCAGCGGCGCCTGCTGGCCAGAGGCCGCCACTGCACGCGCTTGCATCTGCCTTTAATGCTGTTGAGCGCTTATTGGATGCCCATCACCGCTTTTTAGATCTATTAGTTGACGTTCCAGCTCCCCACAGCCCTGGCTTTGTGTGGGCTCACTTATGCAGGAGCAAATTGAGGCTCAGAGAGGTTAAGAGTTCCCCAAGGTCACACAGCTAATAAGGGCAGAACCAGGTGACTTTAGAAAGTATGGTTCAGGGAATTCCCTGGTGGTCCAGTGGCTAAGACTCTGTGCTCCCAATGCAGGGGGCCTGGGTTTGATCCCTGGTCAGGGAACTAGAGCCCACATGCTACAACTGAGACCCTGTGCAGCCAAATAAGTGTAAGTAGAATATTTTTTTAAAAAAAGAAAGTATGGTTCAATGGACTATTACTCAATCATTAAAAGAAAGGAAATTCTGACAGGCTGCACATGGATAAAGACAACGTTAGGTTCAGTGAAACAAGGTGGCTGGAAAAGAACAAATACTGAACAATTCTACCTGTTGTTATTTACTCATTAAGTCACGTCTGACTCTACAACCCCATGAACTCCATGAGCCCGCTAGGTTCTTCTGTCCATGGGATTTCCCAGGTAAGAATACTGGAGTGGGTTGCCATTTCCTTCTCTAGGAATCTTCCCCACCCAGGGATCAAACCTATATCTGCCCACTTGGCAGGCAGATTCTTTACCACTGAGTCATCAGGGAAGCCCAGTTTACCCATCCAAGGCCCCTAAAGGAGTCAAATCAAAAAGACAAAATAAAGTCTTTAGAGGCTGAGGGAGGGGAAATGCGAGTCTGTGTTTAAAGCGGACAGAGTTTCCATTCGGAAAAATGGAAGAGCCGTGGAAATGGATGATGGAGATTCACACAACAATGTGAATGTGCTTTACACACTAAACTGCACATTCAAGAATGATTCAAAAGTCCAATTTTCCGTTATGTCTATTTTACAGCAATAAAAAAGAAAAAGCCTGGTTTAGGCAACTTACACGATCTCTCGGAGCCTCAGCGTCTTCCTGGAAGAGGTTGAATAATAACAGAACCTGTTCTATTATGGGGCTCTTGTAAGACTTAAAGAAGTTAATATAAATACAGTAACTGGGGACTTCTCTGGTTGTCCAGCAGCTACGAGACCCCCTGCTCCCAGTGCAGGGGGCACAGGTTCGATCCCTGGTCAGGAAAGTAGATCTCACATGCCACACCTGAAGATCTTGCCTGCTACAGTGAAGGCCAGGGGCAGTCAAATATGTGTGCGCGTGTGTGTGTATACAGCACCTAGCTCAGGGTTTAGAGTACCGAGTATATTAAGCCCCATGGAAGGATGCGCTCCTCTTATGGCTACATTGTATCTGCTCCTCAACTCATATTAAAGACTTAACCCCCTAGGACTTCAAAACGTGACTTTATTTGGAAACAGGATTTGAAAGAGCCAATGAAGTTAAAATGTAACTGAATGTAGCACCAGTCATACTGGTGAGCCAGTGGACGGACTCCCCGGAGAACAATGCTGTGAGGACACAGGAAGAAGGCGACCGTCTGCAAGCCAAGGACGCAGGCTTCGGCAAAAAAAGCCTTGCCAGTCCCTCAGCCTGGGACCTCTGACCTCCAGAACTGGGAGACACTCCATTTCTGCCATGTCAGCCACCTGTTCTGTGACATTTTGTTGTGACCACCCCCAGCAAACTAAAACTGCCCTCCGTGTGGAATAGAAGCACACAGTGTTACATACTGCAACCATTCCTCCTAGGAGCACCTATTAACACTGATGGCAGGCTGGGGGGCTTCCCTGGTGGCTCGGCGGTAAAGAATTGGTCTGCAGTGCAGGAGTCACAGGTTTGATTCCTAGATGGGGAAGATTCCCTGGAGGAGAGCATGGCAACCCACTCCAGTATTCTTGTCAGAGGAGCCTGGTGGTCTGCAGTCCACGAGGTCGAAAAAAGTCAGACATGACTTAGCACGCGCTGCCTGCTGTATGGAAGAGAGCGAGGAGCTTTCCTCAAGCACAAAATTTAAGGGGGGGGACCCAAAAAAATCAGTGCCTTTGATCATTATTATTATTGTTGGCCATAGTGTGAGGCATGTAGGGTCTCATTTTTCTGTGACCAGCAATTGAACCCATCCACTCTGCAGTGAAAGCATGCAGTCTTAACCACTGGACCACCATGGAATTCCCCTGATTTTATATTTATATATATATATATATACACACATACATATATATATATACACATACATATATACACACACACATACACACACACACACACACATATATATATACTTTTAAATTTTAAGGTTTTTTTTTTAAAGATTTATTTATTTATTTATTTTGGGCGGGAGTTGGGTTGGGGAGGGAGGGGAGCGGGCGGGCCACTGCTATTGGTCTTTCATTTCTCTATTTTCATCCGTCTTTGTTCTTTGGCTCCTGTGGGCCTCCCATTGCGGTGGCGTCTGTCGCTGCAGAGCACTGGCTCTGGGCGCATGCGCTCCAGAGCTCTGGCTCGGTGATTGGACACATCGGTCCAGCCGCTCCGCGGCACGTGGGATCTTCCCAGGCCAGGGATCGAACCGGCGCCCCTTGCACTGCAAGGCAGTGTCCTTACCCACTGGACCACCAGGGGAAGCCCAATTTTAAGGTATTTTTGGCCGTGCTGTGTGGCATGTGTGATCTTTGTTCCCCCCTCAAGGAACAAACCTGTGCCCCCTGCATTGGAAGCATGGAGTCTTAATCCCTGGACTGCCGGGGAAGCCCCCTGATAATTGTATTTTAATATCACGTTTTAAAATTTATGCAAAACAGTCCACGACTGATGAGGAAAGCAGCCAACTTTAAAGAAAGATAGGACTAGTGTAGAACTGAGGACGAGATGGCTGGATGGCGTCACTGAGCCAGTGGGCATGAGTTTGAGCAGGCTCCGCGAGGTGGGCGAGGACAGGGAAGCCTGGCGGCTGCCGTCCGTAGGGGTCGCAGGGACCCGGATGTGACTGAGCGACGCCTGAACTGAGGACCAGTACTGTCGGCCTCTCCTTTGGTCTCAGCGCCCGAGGTGACTGCGAATAGCTCAGGGTTGGGTAGTCCAGCCCCGTGCCGCAGGGACATTCTCTAGTGTGGAATGTTCTGGAGCAGCCTTAGGAAGGGGCGTGTGGCTGCTCTGGACGGCTGGACGGCTGAGTGTAAGGAGGCCTGGCAGGCTGCGTGGTGGGAACGGGCGGGCCAGGGCTGGTGCCCGAGCTCAGTGACCTGTGCTGAGGCCTTGGGGAGGAGTCTGGCCCCTGCAGGAGGTGCTGGCTCTTGAGAGCCAATTTACTGAGGCTAAAACTGAGACTCTTAGAAGGAAAGCAAAGGTGGGTCTGTTCCGGACTCCGCCTGCCGTGAGAGCAGGCCCTTAGGGACTCGGTTAGAGCCCCATGCAAACTGTTTTGCATTTCTTTGTTTGTAAGCGGCCCCCTGGGACCTCCTGGGCTTCGGGACTTTCCACCCGCCGGCCCCGCCCTTCCCCGCCTGCAAACACACCCATCAGCTCTGCAGCCTGGCTCAACCTTTTTCCCTGGAATCCTCACATCCCTCCAGGCTCGCTGCTCCTGGGTCTAAGCAAATGTTTTCCTGGGAGCCTATGGCTGGGGAAAAAAAGAGTCCCTGCCCTTGGGGAATTGGCCCTCTGGCGTAGGAAACAGTCAATCAGATATTTGCACAAATGGAAACTTACAAATTGTGCCAGGAAGGAGGGAGAAGGAGACTGAGAAAATGGGATAGAACAGAGAGTTGCGACCTAACCTGGGGGAATCTCCGAGGGCTGCCTGGAGGAGGCGATTCCTGAGAGATAAGAAAGCTGCACTGAACAAAAGTGTAGACAGTAGGACTTCTCTGGTGGATAAGCCCCTGATAATTGTATTTTAATATCACGTTTTAAAATTTATGCAAAACAGTCCACGACTGATGAGGAAAGCAGCCAACTTTAAAGAAAGATAGGACTAGTGTAGAACTGAGGACGAGATGGCTGGATGGCGTCACTGAGCCAGTGGGCATGAGTTTGGGCAGGCTCCGCGAGGCGGGCGAGGCCAGGAAGCCTGGCGGCTGCCGTCCGTAGGGGTCGCAGGGACCCGGATGTGACTGAGCGACGCCTGAACTGAGGACCAGTACTGTCGGCCTCTCCTTTGGTCTCAGCGCCCGAGGTGACTGCGAATAGCTCAGGGTTGGGTAGTCCAGCCCCGTGCCGCAGGGACATTCTCTAGTGTGGAATGTTCTGGAGCAGCCTTAGGAAGGGGCGTGTGGCTGCTCTGGACGGCTGGACGGCTGAGTGTAAGGAGGCCTGGCAGGCTGCGTGGTGGGAACGGGCGGGCCAGGGCTGGTGCCCGAGCTCAGTGACCTGTGCTGAGGCCTTGGGGAGGAGTCTGGCCCCTGCAGGAGGTGCTGGCTCTTGAGAGCCAATTTACTGAGGCTAAAACTGAGACTCTTAGAAGGAAAGCAAAGGTGGGTCTGTTCCGGACTCCGCCTGCCGTGAGAGCAGGCCCTTAGGGACTCGGTTAGAGCCCCATGCAAACTGTTTTGCATTTCTTTGTTTGTAAGCGGCCCCCTGGGACCTCCTGGGCTTCGGGACTTTCCACCCGCCGGCCCCGCCCTTCCCCGCCTGCAAACACACCCATCAGCTCTGCAGCCTGGCTCAACCTTTTTCCCTGGAATCCTCACATCCCTCCAGGCTCGCTGCTCCTGGGTCTAAGCAAATGTTTTCCTGGGAGCCTATGGCTGGGGAAAAAAAGAGTCCCTGCCCTTGGGGAATTGGCCCTCTGGCGTAGGAAACAGTCAATCAGATATTTGCACAAATGGAAACTTACAAATTGTGCCAGGAAGGAGGGAGAAGGAGACTGAGAAAATGGGATAGAACAGAGAGTTGCGACCTAACCTGGGGGAATCTCCGAGGGCTGCCTGGAGGAGGCGATTCCTGAGAGATAAGAAAGCTGCACTGAACAAAAGTGTAGACAGTAGGACTTCTCTGGTGGTCTCGGGGTTAGGACTCCGTGTTTCCACTGTGGGGAGGCCGGATGGGCAGCCAGGGGTCACAGGTTCAATCCCTGGTGGGAGCATGAAGATCCCACGTGCCTTGCAGAGGGGGCCAAAACTTAAAAACAAACTAAAAAAATAAAGTGAACAAAAATAAAACTAAAAATAGTATAGAGGGCCTTCCAGGGAGAGGGAACTGAGCAGAGGGGCTGCTTTAGATGGACCGGTCAAAGCATGACGCTGTTACAAAGGTTGGTGAACTTTTTTCTATAAGGACCAAGAAGAAAACAGTCTGGCTTTTCCAGCCACAGCTCCTCAGCTCTAAACGGAAGCATCGACAGATGGCACCTGTCCAAGTGGGCACAGTCATGGTCCAATAAGACTTCACCATGGGCTTTAAAATTTCAATTTCATCCCATTTTCACATTACAGAACTACTATTTTTCTTTCGATTCCTCTCCTAAACCACTTAAAAATGTATAAACCAATCTTAGCTTATGGGGTATACAAACACAGGCAATTGAGGGGGACATGACCCCTGGACCATAGTTTGAGACCCTCTCCTACCGCCCAAGAAGAAGGATGTCCCTATAATTTATCATCTAAATAAGCACATTTTACATTTGCAAAGTTGTGATTGAATTTTTAAAATTGAAGTTTAGTTGCTTTATAATGTGTGAAAATCTGTTAGAGGGCTTCCCTGGTGGTTCAATGGATAAAGAGTCCGCCTTGTAGGGAAAGGGGTACCCGTTCGATCCCTGGCCCGAGAAGATCCCACGTGCCGCAGAGCTGCTGGACTGGATGATGGGGGAAGTCCTTATAAGTCTGTTTTCTGTTTGAAGTTGTGATTGAAGTTTAACCAATGTGCAGAAACAGCTTAAGTCAAATATAGACCATCCGATGCTTTTCACAAATAAAAACACACTGGTAATCAATGTGAAAATCAAGAACAGAATGATCAGCCCTCAGAAAGCCCAGAAATCCATTTGTGTCTCTTCCAGCTCGTACTGTCCGAGGATGCCCACCGTCGTGTCTTCCAACCACACGGGTCGGGATTGTGGTTGTTCAGCCACTCGGTCGTGTCCAACTCTTTGTGACCCCATGAACTGCAGCCCGCCAGGCTCCCCTGTCCTTCACCATCTCCTGGAGCTTGCTCAAACTCATGTCCTTTGAACTGATGATGGCATCCAACCATCTCATCTTCCGTCGCCCCCTTCTCCTTTCGCCTTCTAGTTTTCCCGGCATCAGGGTCTTTTTCAATGAGCTGGCTCTTCGCATCAGGTGGCTAAAGGATTGGAGCTTCAGCGTCAGTCCTTCCAGTGAATACTCAGGGTTGATTTCCTTGAGGATGGACTGGCTTGATCTCCTTGCCGTCCAAGGGGCTCTCAAGAGTCTCCGGCAGCACAGTCCAAAAGCATCAGGTCTTTGGTGCTCAGCCTTCTTTGTGGTCCCGCTCTCACACCCAAACGTGACTGCTGGAAAAACCACAGCTTTGACGAGACAGACCTTGTTGGCAAAATGATGTCTCTGCTTTTTAATAGGCTGTCAGATCTGGGGAGGGGGGCCATTTTTGAATTCCATACATGTTGAAACATGCAGCATGGCCTCTTTTGAATCTGGCTTCTTGCACTCCAAATTCACACGTAGCTTTTTGCCTACATGGCGGAGGGCTGGTGTCCGCCTGCCCTCACTGCTCCGTTCTCTTTTTCAGACCCCAGCACAACTCCCTTCCAGTCCATTTTACTCTTGGCGGGCAACCGGGTCGTTTCCAGCTTGGGGCGTTATGAGTAACGTGCCTACGGAACGTCCTAGCATGTGTCCCGACAGCATTTCTGCCAACCCGTGGGACTGCTGAGTCATGCACGGTGCCTGATCACGGCTTGAGTGGCTAGGTCCATTCACCAGCGTGCAGGCCCGGGCAGCTTGGGAGGGGAAAGGGACACTCATTTGTTTAGGCCAGGGTGAGGGGTGTAACCAGGCTTACCCCAGGGCCCTGGGACATGTGGGTCCCCCAGGGTAAGGAGGAGCCTCTGAGCACAGACCCCAGGGAGTGGAACCCTGACACCCCCCAGAATACTGGAGCGGCTTGCCGTCTCCTTCTCCATGATTTTGATATTTAAGTGAGTGGATTAAGTGGAGCAGATTCCCTTCCCTCATGAGGGTGGGCCTCATCCAATCAGCTGAAGGCCCGGCTAGGACAAGCCGGACCTGACCAGGTAAGAAGGAGTTCTGCCCGAAACAGGCCTTCAGACTTAAGCGGTGACTTCAGCTCTTCCCTACTCAATCCCACTCCTTGGGCCCCGGCTACAAATGTGGATCCTCGACCCCTGTTCAAGGCCGGCTCTCCCTCGAGCTGGCCCGCTGCTCTAACAGCGTCTCCCGTTGTAATAAACTTTATTCTCCCCTCATTCTGCCTCAGGTCTGGACATTCTTTTCCAGCTGGCGCACGGACCATGACACCTCTTTTTCTTTATGCTTAAAAAATCGTGGCTAAGATCCACACAACATCAAATTTCCTCTCAAGTCTATTCCATTGGTTTCGGCAGGACTTAGCGACTAAACGACCACAGCAGCAACGCTCCGTGTGCAAGCCAGCCGCGCGCTGTGCTGCTCACACAGCCTCGTGGTGAGCGCTCCCGGGCAGCTCGGATGGTAAAGAGCCCGCCCGCCCCACAGGAGACGCAGGAGACGCGGGCTGGATCCCAGGGTCAGGAAGATCCCCTGGGGAAGGCAATGGCAACCCACTCCGGTGCTCCTGCCTGGAGAACCCCACGCACAGAAGAGCCAGGTGGGCTCCCGTCCCCGGGGGCGTGGAGTCGGACACGGCTCAGCCCGGCACAGCAGAGACCTCTTCCTGGCGTGAAGTCAGGCAGCCTGAGCGAGGGGAGAAAACCGTTGCACATCATGGGTCTGATGAGGGAATAAGGCCCAGAATACAGAAGGAACTCGTAAACCTCAACAGCACACACACACAAATGGATTTTTACTTAAATTGTGGGAATCTTCTTTCTTTTTTTTTTTTTAGTGCTTATTTCTCTATTTGGCTACACCAGGCCTTAGAGGCAGCATGTGGACTCTTTTTTTCTTATTGATTTTTTGGGGGCCTCTTTTGTTAGCTTTTTATTTATTTTTTATCCATCTTTATTCTTTGGCCTGTGTGGGCCTCCCATCGCAGTGGCCTCTCGCTGCAGAGTGCCGGCTCTGAGTGCATGCGCTCCAGAGCACTGGCTCAGTAATTGGACACACCGGTCCAGCTGCTCGTGGGATCTTCCCGGGCCAGGGATCGAAGTGGTGCCCCTTACCCTGCAAGGCGGACTCTTTACCCACCGACCCACCCGGGAAGCTCTGGGCTCTTTTGCAAAAAGAGTGCATTATTCTATTGGTTTTCGGTTCAAGTGTAGTTGCCCAGTGGGATGTGGGATCTTAATTTCCAAGCCAGGGATTGAACCCAGGTCACCTACGAATCCACGTCACCTAAGAATCTGGAAGACAGACTCTTGACTACTAGACCATCAGGGAAGTCCCCTAAAACAATGTGATTTTTTTTTTTTTTTTTTTTTTTTTTTTTTTTTTCTTTGGGGGGGGGGTGGGTTTGGGGGGGGAGGGGAGTGGGCGGGCCACTTCTATTGGTCTTTAATTTCTCTATTTTCATTCGTCTTCGTTCTTTGGCTCCTGTGGGCCTCCCATGGAGGTGGCGTCTGTCATTGCAGAGCACCGGCTCTGGGCGCATGGCTCGGTGATTGGACACATCAGTCCAGCCGCTCCGCGGCATGTGGGATCTTCCCAGGCCAGGGATCGAACCGGCGCCCCTTGCACTGCAAGGCGGTGTCCTTACCCACTGGACCACCAGGGGAAGCCCCAATGTGATTTTTAAAAACGGGTAAACGACTTGGATAAATTTTTTTTTTCACAGAAGATACAAAAATGGTTAGCACATAAAAACTGAGAATCCTAACCACTAATCCTTAGGGAGTTAAAATTAAATTTGAATGAGATTTAGGATGGCTAGTATAAAAACTAACAAAAAGAAACTAAGAACAAAAAAGTCACAAGAGATGCAGAGAAACTGAAACTTGTGCACTGTTCATGGAAATGGACAATGGTATGGTGATTCCTCAAAAAATTAAAAGCAGAACTACCATAGGATCCAGCCATTCCACTCCTGGGTGTTTACGCAGAAGAGTTGAAAGCAGGTGTCCAAGAGCTATTCGAGACCCATGTTCAGAGGGCATTGTTCAAACAGGCAAAAGATGGAAACAACCCAAGTGTCCCTGGACAGATGAAGGGATAAACAATTCGCAGTGGCCTCTCGCTGCAGAGTGCGGGATGCGCTCCAGAGCACTGGCTCAGTAATTGGACACACCGGTCCAGCTGCTCGTGGGATCTTCCCGGGCCAGGGATCGAAGTGGTGCCCCTTACCCTGCAAGGCGGACTCTTTACCCACCGACCCACCCGGGAAGCTCTGGGCTCTTTTGCAAAAAGAGTGCATTATTCTATTGGTTTTCGGTTCAAGTGTAGTTGCCCAGTGGGATGTGGGATCTTAATTTCCAAGCCAGGGATTGAACCCAGGTCACCTACGAATCCACGTCACCTAAGAATCTGGAAGACAGACTCTTGACTACTAGACCATCAGGGAAGTCCCCTAAAACAATGTGATTTTTTTTTTTTTTTTTTTAAGATTTTATTTATTTATTTACTTTGGGCGGGGGTTGGGTTGGGGAGGGAGGGGAGTGGGCGGGCCACTTCTATTGGTCTTTAATTTCTCTATTTTCATTCGTCTTCGTTCTTTGGCTCCTGTGGGCCTCCCATGGAGGTGGCGTCTGTCATTGCAGAGCACCGGCTCTGGGCGCATGGCTCGGTGATTGGACACATCAGTCCAGCCGCTCCGCGGCATGTGGGATCTTCCCAGGCCAGGGATCGAACCGGCGCCCCTTGCACTGCAAGGCGGTGTCCTTACCCACTGGACCACCAGGGGAAGCCCCAATGTGATTTTTAAAAACGGGTAAACGACTTGGATAAATTTTTTTTTTCACAGAAGATACAAAAATGGTTAGCACATAAAAACTGAGAATCCTAACCACTAATCCTTAGGGAGTTAAAATTAAATTTGAATGAGATTTAGGATGGCTAGTATAAAAACTAACAAAAAGAAACTAAGAACAAAAAAGTCACAAGAGATGCAGAGAAACTGAAACTTGTGCACTGTTCATGGAAATGGACAATGGTATGGTGATTCCTCAAAAAATTAAAAGCAGAACTACCATAGGATCCAGCCATTCCACTCCTGGGTGTTTACGCAGAAGAGTTGAAAGCAGGTGTCCAAGAGCTATTCGTAGACCCATGTTCAGAGGGCATTGTTCAAACAGGCAAAAGATGGAAACAACCCAAGTGTCCCTGGACAGATGAAGGGATAAACAAATGGTCCGTCCACACGATGGACTCCTACTCAGCCTCAGAAGGGAAGGAGCTTCTGACCTCTGCTACAATGTGGATGAACCTGAGAACATGATGCTCAGAGAGATCAGCCAGGCACAAAAAGACGGACTACCTGATTCCCCTCACGGGAGGTCCCTAGTGGAGTCAGATCCACAGAGGCAGGAAGTACATGGTGTCAGGGGCTGGGAGAGGGGGTGAGGAATCAGTGTTTCGTGGGGAGAGAGCTTCCATTTGGGAAGATCAGGAAGTTCTGGAGATGATGATGGGAATGGCTGCATGATAGAGCGAATGTGCTTAATGCCACTGAGTTGTGCACTTCAATAGTGAAGGTAGTGAATTTTATGTTATATATATTTTATCAGAACTTATATATATATATATATATAAAAGCAGGATGGAAGGAAGGAGGAAAAGGAGGAAGGAAGGAAGGAAGAGTCAAATTTAGTTTGAAAACTTCCTCTGTATGGCCCCTGAGCTAAAAATGCTTTTCTCTTTTCAATGTGTGAGCTGAAGAATAATATTTCATAGTATGTAAAAATTACATAAAACTCAAATTCAGCATTTAAAAATACAATGTTACTGGCACATAGTCATGCCTGTCGAGTTGAGTCGTTCCTACTGAGGCTCTGTGTAGACTGCAAAGCTGAAAATATTCATTATCTGGACCTTTGCAGGAAATGTTTGCTCACCTCTACGTCAAAACAGTGTCTGGCAGGGACTTTCGTGGTGGTCCAGTGGCTAAGACCACCTGCTCCCAATGCAGGGGGCCCGGGTGCCATCCTTGATCAGGGAAGCAGGTCCCGCATGCTGCAACTAAGACCTGGTGCAGCCAAATAAATAAAAGAAATAAAAAACAGTGTCTGGGGCTTCCCTGGTGGTCCAGTGGGTAAGGACACCGCCTTGCAGTGCAAGGGGCGCCGGTTCGAGCCCTGGTCTGGGAAGATCCCACGTGCTGCGGAGCCGCTGGACCTATGTGTCCAATCGCCAAGCTGGAGATCTGGAGCGCATGCGCCCAGAGCCGGTGCTCTGCGATAGCAGAGGCCACTGCGATGGGAGGCCCACAGGAGCCAAAGAACAAAGATGGATGAAAGTGGAGAAATGAAAGACCAATAGAAGTGGCCCACCCGCTCCCCTCCCTCCCCAACCTGACCTCCGCCCCAAAATAAATAAATAAATAAATAAATCTTAAAAAAAAACAAAAAAAAAACCAAAAAAACAAAAAACAGTGTCTGGCACATAGTAGGTGTTTGATATTTGGAGAAGTTATTGCTGAACAGTGGATGAACGAGTCAGCGTGGGTCCAGACTCTGCTCTGAACCCGGGAGACGGTCAGGCCTGGATTAAGATTCTGGCTCGGTCCAGACCTGAGCAGGTGGCTTCCCATGTCGGAGCCTGAATTTCATGATCAAAAATCAGGAGTTCACCAGAACGCTGATCGCACACCAGGCGCCTGATGTGGTGGTCCGAGAGAGCTCAGCAGTCTTAGTTACTGAATATCAGGACCCCTCGTGAGCCCACGTCCCCGGCATCAACAGGCAGCAACTCACGATCCACTTCGGTTCCCTTATCTAGCGCCAGGCCCTCCTCACAGGTTTCATCATTACTATTTTTGGGCAATCTAAGTTCCCAAACCAGGGATTGAACCCAGGTCCTCAGTAGTGAACGACTGGAGTCCTAACCACTGGACCACCTTTGAGTTAAAGCAAAACCTCTATCGTTTCTTCTGTACCTCATGGAAAACTTTTCCTCTTGTACTTTATTATTATTTTATTTTGTATTGAAGTATAGTTGATTTACAATGTTGTTAATTTCTGGCGTATAGCAAAGTGACTCAGTTACATATATACATATATATATATATATATATATATGTATGTACATATATATATTCTTTTTCAGATTCTTTTCCTTTATGCTGAACTACTGAATGTTGTTCCCTGGGCTAGTAAGACCTTTTTTAAAAAAAAACCTATTTTGAATATAGTAAGTAGTGTGTATCTGCTAATTCCAGACTCCTAATTTATGCCCTTCCTACTGCCTTCCCCCTTTGATAGTCATGTTTCTTTTCTGCGGTCTTTGAGCCTATTTCTATTTTGTGAAGAAGTTCATTTGGTATATTTTGGATTCCACATATAAATGACATGGGATATTTGTCTCTTTCTGACTTCACTTAGTATGATCATCTCTAGGTCCATCCATGTTGTTGTAAATAGCATTATTTCATTCTTTGTTACAGCTGAGTACTATTCCATTGTGTATAAACTACATTTCTTTTCTTTATAAACTACATTTCTTTATTCATCTAAGGTTCTTTACCTTAGACCATTAGCAGACCTTCAACTGTTTCGGCAGTGATGGTTCCAAGAGTCTATTATGTGATCAACGTTCCTGAAACTATACAGAGCCACCACCAACAGAAATTGTGCATGTAAACACTAGTTACATCCAAGTACTTGTACCTGAGTTGACTGCAGGGTATCAACCTCAAGTTCCTGGTTTTACCAGCACACTGTAGTTATGTAAGATGCTGAAGCTGAGAGGGGTACCTAAGGCTCAGGGGCGCCAGTTTTGCACCTTTTCTTCCTTTTTTAAAATGGTTTTTATTTATTTAAAACGTGGATCATTTTTAAAGACTTTACTGAATTTGTTATAACATTGTTTCTGTTTTATGGTGGTTTTTTTGCCCCCTTACCAGGGATAGAACCCACACCCCCTGCATTGGAAGGCTAAGTCTTATCCGCTGGACCCCCAGGGAAGTCCCTGCACCCTTTTCAAAACTGAAAAAGAAAAAAAAGAAGAAGAAACTGTAAGGAAAGTTAAAGCAAACCCCTGCTGAGTCAGAGTTCGAGCGAGGTGAGGGAGGTCGCCTGTGTAATTGGCGTTGGAGGCCCTCTCCACTTACATTTTAGTGTTTTCTTCATTACGGATATTTTTGCATCTTTATTGAAAGATGGATAACTTGATAACTGAGTCTTTTGGGGCGCTTGGTTTTCTCAAGGGATGGGCCCGGAAACACGCGTTTTGTCCTCTCGCTCCCCGCGGGCGCTGGGGAGCCACGGAGCGCTCTAGGGCCCGGGGCTCCGGATCGGCGCAGATTCCAAGGGTCTACCCTGCGTGGGAGGGGCGGGCGGGCTGGGGCCGGTTGTCTTATAAAAGCCCTTCCTACTGCCTTCCCCTTTGATAGTCATGTTTCTTTTCTGGTCTTTGAGCCTATTTCTATTTTGTGAAGAAGTTCATTTGGTATATTTTGGATTCCACATATAAATGACATGGGATATTTGTCTCTTTCTGACTTCACTTAGTATGATCATCTCTAGGTCCATCCATGTTGTTGTAAATAGCATTATTTCATTCTTTGTTACAGCTGAGTACTATTCCATTGTGTATAAACTACATTTCTTTTCTTTATAAACTACATTTCTTTATTCATCTAAGGTTCTTTACCTTAGACCATTAGCAGACCTTCAACTGTTTCGGCAGTGATGGTTCCAAGAGTCTATTATGTGATCAACGTTCCTGAAACTATACAGAGCCACCACCAACAGAAATTGTGCATGTAAACACTAGTTACATCCAAGTACTTGTACCTGAGTTGACTGCAGGGTATCAACCTCAAGTTCCTGGTTTTACCAGCACACTGTAGTTATGTAAGATGCTGAAGCTGAGAGGGGTACCTAAGGCTCAGGGGCGCCAGTTTTGCACCTTTTCTTCCTTTTTTAAAATGGTTTTTATTTATTTAAAACGTGGATCATTTTTAAAGACTTTACTGAATTTGTTATAACATTGTTTCTGTTTTATGGTGGTTTTGCCCCCTTACCAGGGATAGAACCCACACCCCCTGCATTGGAAGGCTAAGTCTTATCCGCTGGACCCCCAGGGAAGTCCCTGCACCCTTTTCAAAACTGAAAAAGAAAAAAAAGAAGAAGAAACTGTAAGGAAAGTTAAAGCAAACCCCTGCTGAGTCAGAGTTCGAGCGAGGTGAGGGAGGTCGCCTGTGTAATTGGCGTTGGAGGCCCTCTCCACTTACATTTTAGTGTTTTCTTCATTACGGATATTTTTGCATCTTTATTGAAAGATGGATAACTTGATAACTGAGTCTTTTGGGGCGCTTGGTTTTCTCAAGGGATGGGCCCGGAAACACGCGTTTTTTGTCCTCTCGCTCCCCGCGGGCGCTGGGGAGCCACGGAGCGCTCTAGGGCCCGGGGCTCCGGATCGGCGCAGATTCCAAGGGTCTACCCTGCGTGGGGAGGCGGGACGGCGGCGCGGGGCTGGGGGCGGTCGCCTGCACCCCGGGAAGCGGGCAGGGGGTCCAGCACGCCTCCTCCGGGGCCCACCGCGGGGGTGAGCGCCCGCGCCCGCCCCAGGACCCGGATGTACAGCGCGCGGGGCGCCCGGCCCGCGGCGGGTGAGCCCCGCTGCGCTCCAGGACGCCCCGCTGCACGCCCCGGCGGCCGCGGCGCCGGCCAACTGTCTCTTCCCCCCACGCCGCCGGGCGTCCGATCACGCACCTGGAGGCCGCCTCGCGCCGCGGGCCGCGACACCTGGCTGCATTGTCGTCGTCTCTACCGTCTACCCGCGCCCGAGACCCGACCCAGCGCCCGCCCCGACCTGTGCCGGCCGCATACCCCTTTAAGAAACCAGACGCGGTCGGGAGTGGGCGTGGCCGCCGCCCGAGAAAGGGCCGGGGGGGCACGCTCGGGCCGCCCTGATTGGCCCGAGGCCCGGGCGGTGGCCGCGCGCGCTTGCGCAGTACGCGGCCGCGCGCGCCGCGGGGCGGAGGGCGCGAGGGCGCTCATTGGCCGCGGAGGCCGCCCCGCCCGTCAGGACGAGGGCGATCACGTGACGCGACGGCCGGGGGCTCCCGGCGCGGGGGACGCTGGTGGCCAAGATGGCGGCGGAGCTTGTGGAGGCCAAAGTAAGTGAGCGGCGGCGGCGCAGGCCGGGGCGGGCGGGGGCGGGGGCCGGGCGGCGGGCCGAGGTCTGCGCCTTCCGCCCGGGGCCCCACGGCGCGGCCCGCTCGCGGCTCGGCGTCCGGCCCCCTCGCCCGCCCCCGGCCCCGGGGCTCCGGCTGCGGGCGGGGCGCGGGGAGGCCGGGGGCGGGGCCCCCCAAACCTCAGCCCCGCGCTGGCGCCGGGGGTTCGGCCCCCGGGCCTGAGGCTGGGCTCTCGGCTCTGCAGCCCGAGCGCTTCGGGTGCCCCTCTTCCCAAGCGCGGGCTCGGGGCCGCGCCTCCCAGGTCAGGCGCAGTCCCCCCGGACGGCGTGCAGGGCCGGGCGGCGCGTCCCTTCCTCGAGGTCGGCGCGCTGCGGCTCGGGACGGGGTCTGCAGCTCCCCGCTCCCCGTGCTTCGGGGGGCTGGCGTGGGGTCTCCGTCTCCTCGCCCCGCTGACCGGGCTGGGGTTGGCAGCTCCCTGCTCCGAGGGGTCCTCTGACTTTTCCGACACCCCTTCCACCATCCTGCGAGGGGAGCTGGGGTCCCGAACCGCCCCCAGCACGGGGTGTCTCCTGGGGGGTCTGCACCCCAGGCTGGGGCGCGGAGCCGGTACTCGGCGCTCGCTCCGGCCCCGGACCCCGCCCCCTCCGGGCGCCCGCCTCGCGCGGAGTGGGCGCGGCGGTACCCGAGCTCGCCCTCGCGGGTGGGATGGAGCCCCCGCGGCCGCAGCGTCCTAACTCCCTTCTCTGCCCTGAGCTCAGCCTTCCTCCTCGCTCTGGCCCCTCCGGACAGCGTCTGCGCCGCTCTGGACTCTGCTCCCGGGGCTTCTAGACCCCACACTCCGGAGAATGAGATCCCGTTCCCACCCCAGCTACTTCCCCTCCACTCCCCGCACCAGGAGTGCGCGGCCCAAGACCACACCCCCTTCCCACAAGCCCCCGGAACCCCGGCCTTAGATCTGTTCATGCCCCCAGTTCTGGCCTCCGAGGCGTTTCCGCGGGTCTCTTCTGTCAACCCTTGGAGAGTTCCTGGTGGGCTGCATGATAGGCCCCTTTTCTTTAGGATCGTCCCCAGCCCCTCTCCCCTGCATTCCTGTTCGGGGTCCGCATTCTGCATCCCGTAGATGTCACCCCTTCTAGCTTGGAGCCCCTTTGAATCCTCGAGCTAAGCTGGGAGCATCCCTCTCCCAGGGACTTATCTTCTGTCAGATGCCTCCACGAGGTGAGGCTCCAGGATCCTTGCCCCTGGCTAGGCCACGGTTCCTCCCTGAGAAGTTGAGTCTAGGCCCTCGGTCCCAGGGAAGTGGGGCAGGACCGGACCGAGGCCCCGCCCCTTCCCCCTCCCCTCCCCAGGGTCCTGACCTGTGAATGTTTTCTTTCTCTGGCTCCTCCCTCTCTCTCCATCTCCCTTCCCTTCCCACGGGGATCTGAACTGTGGCCCTCACGGCTCTGTGATGATAGGGTATCACCGTCTCTTCACCCCGAACCTGCATCTCCCCTGTACCTGCATCACACACGCGCCCGCCCCTCTCTGGAGTTTTGAGAAACTGAGACCTGCCCTAGAGACGCCGAGGTCTGAAGCCTGCCAGCCCAAGCCGGCAGCCTGAAGTCCCCTGGAGCCCTGAAATCGGACCTCCTCAGGCCACTGTGGGGCTGTGACTCTGGATGCCCAGCCTCCGACCCCAGCCGGAGAGAGGGTCTGAACTCTTACACCATCCAGGGCCTTGAAACACGATCTGATGAACTCTACTTGACCCTCCCATGGCTGGGGCCCCCTCCCCAATCAGATCCACTTGACCCTTCTTCAAGTTCTGTAGACCCTGAGCCTCTGTCCCTGGGGCTCGGGGGGCTCCGATCTGCGGGAACCTCCCTGCTTCTTCAGCACCTTGCCGTCACCTGGAGGGCCTCACCTGTCATGGGAATGACCGCCTCTTTGAGGCACCTTCCTCGCCTTTCAGAGGGAGGACCAGAGACGCGGCCTTTTGGGCTGATCTGAGGGCAGAGCGAGGTGCGCATGGAGAACTGAGGTCCGTGAGAGGCGCTGGGCCAGGGGCTGGGCTGGGCGCTCTCCCAGAGGGTGTCCGACTGTATATGCGGGGCTCTGAGTTCCTGGAGCAAGGAGCCCCTGTTCGGTCAAGCGTGGCTGCTCTGTCCAGGCCGCTGTTTCTCCGTGCGGCTCCGGAGGAGCCCAGAGCTGGGGCTCTGGAAGCCCTTGGGGCGGGGTGCTGTTGGTAAACACAGATCTGAGGGCCAGGACGAAGCCAGGCAGGAAGTGATCTGTGAAGCGCTCGGGGCTCCTTCCTGAATGTTTGTGCCCCGCTCACCCCCCAGTGTCGAGGGCAGGCTCCTCAGCAGCCGCTGCTGAGAAATCTGACTCCTGAGCACATGGCAGCTTGAGGAGTGGCCCGGCTGCTCCGCCCGGGCGGCTTCCGGGGGTCCCCAGCCTGGTGGGGACGCAGGGGCCCCGGGGGCGGGGTGCTGTGCTGGGGTGAGACTCTGGAAGGCCAGGCCCACCCGCTTGGGCTCCAGCTTCCACCTGGCCTCACCCCTCCCCTGGAGTGCCTCGGGCCTCTTCCAGAAGAGACATCTTGTCCGCAAGCCTTGCTTCTCTGCTCAAGGTAGGAAGTCAGGCCCAGGAAGCCGAGGCCTCTTCGTTTGCGCGGTGGTCGGACTCCACCGGGCCCCGCGGACCCCCACGTCGCCCCTGCAGGAGGGGTGCTGGGCGCGAGGGCTCCAGGCAGCGGGGTGAGGGGAAGGTGCATGGAGCCCCAGGAGCTCTGCCTCCTGCCCCGCCGCCTACTGGGCCCTCCCGGAGCCTTGGTTTTCGCGCCCGCGGAGTGGGCACCAGCCCAGGGAGAGGAGCGGCTGCCGAGGCTGGGCCCTCGTGTTAGTGACACGCCGCGTCCACGGTGCAGGAGCAGGAGGAGGGTCCTGCAGCGGCGGAAGGCTCCCCGTCGAGGCTCGGCGGGCAGGAGGGGGTCCCTCTCCCGGCCGACCCCTCTGCCCTCCGCGGGAGCCACACAGCTGGAGGGTCCCTGGGCTGCCCGAGGGCCAGGGCAGGCTGGCAGGACCCTGCTTCTCTGGGAACCCGGGGCAGAGCCCGCACTTGAGCCGCGGGCCCTGAGTCCTGGGCCACCGTCCAGTTGCACGGCTTCGTCTTTGACACCCGGGAAACACCGTGCTTTCTGGCACTAAGGCTGCCGTGAACAGCCGGCAGGGCTCCCGCCCGCCTCGGCCGGCGGCTTTCCCTCGTTGCTCAGGGTGGCTTGTTACTTCCCGTGGGGGCTGTCCTGCCCAGGCTCACCAGCCGTCCGTGTCCACCCTGTTACCTGGGCTTTTTCCGTTTGCCCTGGAAGTCTCTCTTTCCCACCACAGTTCATTCATCACAGGCCAGCGTCGGGGCTCAGCAGGTGAGCCCCAAACCCAGCGGCTCATCCCTCTGGGAGAGACTTTGCTTACGGAGCATGTTGGGGAGTGGCCCGGCTGCTCCGCCCGGGCGGCTTCCGGGGGTCCCCAGCCTGGTGGGGACGCAGGGGCCCCGGGGGCGGGGTGCTGTGCTGGGGTGAGACTCTGGAAGGCCAGGCCCACCCGCTTGGGCTCCAGCTTCCACCTGGCCTCACCCCTCCCCTGGAGTGCCTCGGGCCTCTTCCAGAAGAGACATCTTGTCCGCAAGCCTTGCTTCTCTGCTCAAGGTAGGAAGTCAGGCCCAGGAAGCCGAGGCCTCTTCGTTTGCGCGGTGGTCGGACTCCACCGGGCCCCGCGGACCCCCACGTCGCCCCTGCAGGAGGGGTGCTGGGCGCGAGGGCTCCAGGCAGCGGGGTGAGGGGAAGGTGCATGGAGCCCCAGGAGCTCTGCCTCCTGCCCCGCCGCCTACTGGGCCCTCCCGGAGCCTTGGTTTTCGCGCCCGCGGAGTGGGCACCAGCCCAGGGAGAGGAGCGGCTGCCGAGGCTGGGCCCTCGTGTTAGTGACACGCCGCGTCCACGGTGCAGGAGCAGGAGGAGGGTCCTGCAGCGGCGGAAGGCTCCCCGTCGAGGCTCGGCGGGCAGGAGGGGGTCCCTCTCCCGGCCGACCCCTCTGCCCTCCGCGGGAGCCACACAGCTGGAGGGTCCCTGGGCTGCCCGAGGGCCAGGGCAGGCTGGCAGGACCCTGCTTCTCTGGGAACCCGGGGCAGAGCCCGCACTTGAGCCGCGGGCCCTGAGTCCTGGGCCACCGTCCAGTTGCACGGCTTCGTCTTTGACACCCGGGAAACACCGTGCTTTCTGGCACTAAGGCTGCCGTGAACAGCCGGCAGGGCTCCCGCCCGCCTCGGCCGGCGGCTTTCCCTCGTTGCTCAGGGTGGCTTGTTACTTCCCGTGGGGGCTGTCCTGCCCAGGCTCACCAGCCGTCCGTGTCCACCCTGTTACCTGGGCTTTTTCCGTTTGCCCTGGAAGTCTCTCTTTCCCACCACAGTTCATTCATCACAGGCCAGCGTCGGGGCTCAGCACGGGTGAGCCCCAAACCCAGCGGGCTCATCCCTCTGGGAGAGACTTTGCTTACGGAGCATGTTGGGGAGGCACGTGTCCCGGGGTCCCACGAACAGCACTGGGGTCCCCCGTGCTCTTGTGCTTCATTGGAGGGGCCCTGCCTGTGATCATCGCCAGACCTCCGTCATCGCTCTGCCACGGCTCAGCTCCAGCCTCTCTGGCTGCCGGGTCCCCGTGCTTCTCTGTTTGGGCGATCCTGCCCAGGGGGCCCTGGTGATGTCCGTGGGACATTCATGTGGTCATGAGTGGCGAGTGTTTTGGGGGCTCCTGGCATCAAGCAGTGGGGCCGGGCATGCGGCTCCACACCTGGACGCTGCCCACAGCACCGGGGGAGGCTGCCTGCCGGGGTGACCTGCGGATGCTCTGGGGGCCTTGGCGGTGCTCGGCTGCAATAAGCCTGTGCCGGGGCAGCCCCGGCTCAGAGCTGGGTTTGGGTCTTGTCTGTAACTGGAGCTCATCGCAGCCGGGCAGGGTGTTCAGAGGACTGGGTTGAGTGCATGGCCACGCGCCCAGCTCAGTGCCCGGAGGTGCTCTTGCTAAGCAGGTGGAGGCTGCAGCTCCCCGGGCTGAGGGGCACCTGCGTGTGGCAGTGCTCCGCACTGGGTGAGCACTCGCTTGTCCTGCGAACTCTCTGGTCCTTCCCACGTGCCCGCAAGGCGACCTACCGGCCTCCCTGACGAAGGGGGCGAGGGTCGGACAGGCCGTCCGTGTTCCCTGCTAGGGAGCGGCCGAGGCGCTTGACCGGAGACGCAAGAGTCCGCGTTCCTGCCCTCGGGCTGCTTTTGGGCTCAATCAAGGATGGGCAAAGAAGACCAAACACAGGAGCAGTCGCAGGGGCGGGCAGAGAGTTGGGCTGCCTTGGCGATGCTGAGGAAGGCGGGGAGGAGCAGGGCTGCGGGGGGAGCGCGGTGTGGAGGGGCCCACGCCCGGGCCTCTGGGGCCTGCCCGGGCGGCCCCCTGCCCGAGGCGCGGCCCCTAAGCGAGCTGTCTGGTCGCTCTTCCCCAGAACATGGTGATGAGTTTCCGAGTCTCCGACCTTCAGATGCTCCTGGGCTTCGTCGGCCGGAGTAAGAGCGGACTGAAACACGAGCTCGTCACGCGGGCCCTCCAGCTGGTCCAGTTTGACTGCAGCCCCGAGCTGTTCAAGAAGATCAGGGAGCTGTACGAGACCCGCTACGCCAAGAAGAGCGCGGAGCCCGCGCCCCAGCCCCACCGGCCCCCGGACCCCCTGGCGCTGCACCCGACCTACGAGCGGGCCGGCGCCGTGCCCAGGACTCCCCTCTCGGGCCCTGGCATTGACTACCCCGTGCTCTACGGCAAGTACCTAAACGGACTCGGCCGGCTGCCCACCAAGAGCCTCAAGCCGGAGGTGCGCCTGGTCAAGCTGCCCTTCTTCAACATGCTGGATGAGCTGCTGAAGCCCACCGAGCTGGGTGAGTCCCCGCCGCCCCGGGCGCCCCCCCTTCCAGGTTCTGCCGGCGTCCACGGCCCGCCCAGCAGCCAACCCGGAGCGTGTTCCGGGGGGCACCGGGCTGAGGGGCTGCGTCGGGGGGCCTCGCTCCTCCCAGGAAGCGCGGGGCCTCTCTTGGGTCCCGGAGTCAGTGCGCTGCGGCCGTGTGACTGTTGCCCTGGATCCCAGCCATGGAACAGCCCACAGCGCGGTTCCTGATGCTCACAACGTGGGAGCAGCGTCGCTGGGTGGCTCCAGTCTCGGGTCACTCGGGGTCTCTGTCCAGCCGTCGCAGGGGCTGCCTGATCAGAGGGCCCGGCGGCCCGCGGCCTTTCCAGACGGCTGCTGGCGGTCGGCCGGAGACCCCGCTCCTTGCCACGTGGGCCTCCGTAGGCGGATGGGGCGTCCTCCCAGCGCCGTGCGAGTGCCGACTCTCTTTCGGACCGGGTCGCGGCGGGACCCTGCGGTGCCGGGAGCTCTCCCGCCAGCTCAGCCTGGGAGCCGCGTCAGCTTGGCTTCTGCTGCGCTCCGCTGGTCCCCGGGACCACTGGCGCCGTGTGGGCAGGGGCTTCCCCAGGCTGGACCACCGCGAGGCAGGTCGCACCTGGAGGGTGGCCGCTGTGGTCGTAACTCCTGGCGGCAGCAGAGCCGGAGGCAGATCTGAGGTTTGCCCCGGTCGGCGGGCTCGGGCCTGGCCGGCCGGCAGGGCGGGGCCCGGCGTCTGCGCAGGCGGTGCCGGCCTGGAGCCTGTCCTTCTTTCTCTGTCCCTCGCGTGACGGAGGGCCCGCTGTGTGGCACGGCTGTGGGGTGGCAGGGAGGTGGCCCGGCCCCTCCGGGCAGCCTGAGGGCAGGGCTGGGAGTGGGCGTCGGCCTGGCCGCAGCCTCAGTGCCGCCCTGGGCCCGGCTTCCTGGCCTCCAGGGCTCCAGAGAGCCAGCGGAGTGCGGCCCCTCGGGGTCTCCCAGGGCCCCGTGTCCCTGGAGGCCCCCAGCCTGCGCGGTCCCGCCGCGTGTCGGCGGCGCGGGCAGAGCCCACCATGCTGGCACGGGCGCCCTGCTGGCACCCTGTCGGGCCTCAGGGTGCCCGGGCCCGCCCTGGCGCTTTGGGCCCCGCAGCCTGTCGCGGTGGGCCCTGGTCACGAGGCCGCCCCTCCCTGCTGGCGGAGGCCACAGCCCCTCCACCCGCCGTGCCCCGGCCTCGCTGCTCAGTCCCTCCCAACCCTGCTGACCCAGCGCCTGCCCTCTTGGCCGGGGCCCCTCTCTGCACACAGGCTTCGGCTCCAGCTCTGCGTCCACAGGCCCTCTGCCCTGCCCTGGTTGGGGGAGGGGAGGCTGCGGCAGCCCCTCTCCTCCTGCCGGCAGCCCTTGGACTTGACGAGGCTGGGCTCAGATCGGAGGGGCTGTGGCTCCTGCTGGGGGCGGCACTGTGGCGGCCCTGGGGTCTGAGGCCTGCCCTGCACTCCCGGCCGCGCCCTCTGCTGCCTTCTCTCTGGTGTCAGGAGGTGTTCCTTGCCACCCCCAGGTGGGGGCTGGGTTGCCCACCAGCACCTGTCGTGGGAGTGATGTGACAGCGCTGGGGACCCAAGGCCTTTCCTGAGTCTCTCTGTCTCTGCCCCCCACAACCTGCCTCTCGATGCAAGAACCCGTTGCCCCAACCCCCGACCCCAGCCCGAGCCCCACAGGCTGCGGGGCCTCAGGCCAGGCTGCCGGCTGGTTCTGAAGGTCGAGCAACTGATGAGACTGCTTCCTATGGACTGGAGCGCAGTCTTTGCAGCCGGGAGCCCGGGTTTTCCCAGCGAGGCTGCAGGGTGGGCTTGGTGCTGGGCAGGGGCCCGGCCTGGAGGTGACTCTGAACGCCAGGCGTCAGCCTGCCTCCCCGGCCTGGACCATGGGCTTCCTTCCTGCACGCGAACGTGCAGTCCTCCCGCCCCACAATGCGTCACGGTGCCCTGAGCCCCTGGGGACCCCGGTCACCTGATCTCCGGGAGCGGCTGCTCCCCTGTCTGCACCAGGAATCACTCTGCTCCGCTCAGAACAAAGGAGCGACCCCACCCTGCCGGAGTGCCCACCCGCGGCCTGCCCCTCTCCCAGGGCCCTTCTCCCGAGACTCCCGGGGCTGCCCTGGGCCCGGGGGAGGCCTCACCGAGCACACAGGCCAGCTCCGAGCTGTCCGGTCACCTCTGTTCTGGGACCAGCCATTCTGTCCGCCCACCCTGTGCCCTGGGCAGCTCCCAGCGGTGCCTTCAGTGGCTGGCAGAGCCCCAGGAGCCCCCAGGAGGCTGGAGCCGGCTTCCCCTTCCCCCGCACCCTGGGTCATGACCTGCCACCCCCAGCGAGGCTCACACAGCCTGGTCCTGTTTCTCGGCGGCTCCAGGAGGAGCCGCCTGCCGCCCCGGGATGGAGGCCGCATCAGGCCGACAGGAGACATAAATCACACGCGGAGAAACGCTGGGGTTGGAGGAGGGGAGGGGAATAATGGAGCCACAGACCGGGAGCCGGAAGGACCTTCAGAGGCAGACGATCCTCCCCGGCGGGCCTGGGGCTGGCACCCAGAAAGGTCAGGAGACTAACCCAGGGTCACACAGCATCCTGAGGAAGGGCTTCCAGGGCCACGTGCTCGGCTGCTTCCCCGCACGGGGCTCCCCCAGCCTCCGGAGGGCTGGCGCCGGCTCAGGACCTCTCGGGGGCTCTGCATTCGGGCCTTGTCGCACCAACAGACGCGCTGGCAGGGGGCTGGGAGGGCCGAGTTAGGTCTAGTGCTGCTTCCTGGGACGCAGCCCCGAGGGTCGGAGGGGCCCAGGCCTGGCTCTGGGCTGTCCGCTGGCAGGGCTGACTGGGGAGCCCCATTCCTCAGGGCTGGGGCGTGCTGTCGGGAGACTCACGGGCAGGAGGAGGGCAGCGTGGCCTGGCCCGGTGCTGCCCCCGTTGTGGGCTGGGACTGCGCAGACGGCCTGGCGGGGTACGAGAGCTGCCTCTAGGCCTCTCCGTGCCCTGGCCCGTGGTCAGCCGAGGCTGGTGGAGGGCCGCTGGTCTAGCGACCGCCCTCTCGCCCATGTAGGTGCCCCGTTCAGGCGCTGAGTCGTCTACCTGCCATGGCCCAGGCGACAGGCAGGGCAGCGGAGGCCTAACCTGTCGCATTTTGTCAGGCAGCTGCCCCAGAGGTGATGGAATGGTGACGGGCAAGCAGTGCTCTGAGCAGGGTCTTGGGGGAGTGCTGGTCAGCGCCAGGAGCCCCTTACTGTGCATTTGTGAGGAGGCAGCAGTCAGGAGGGCCTCCTGGAAGAGGTCGCTGTCCCAGCCAGACCCAAAGGCTAAGTCGTAGTTAAGCTGGATGTAAGTGGGGGCGCGTGTGCGTGTTCTGTGCAGAGGCCCAGTGGCGGGAGTGCTCGTGGATGGGGCCGCTGTGACCGGAGCGCCGTGTGCAGGTCACAGGGAGCCGTGTGGGGCCGGCCAAGCTGTCCCGAGGGCTTCGCTCCTCCCAGCCGTGTGTTCTTACCCCGGTTCTGAGGCGTTTCTTTCCTCCGTGGCATCCTCAGGCCATTCCATGTCGTGGGGGCCTGGACAGTCACAAGGCCTTCTCTGTCCCAGCGCCAGGGGCAGGTGGCCTGAGCCGCTGGGCTGCCCGGGCCTCCCCTGTCCGTGGTGGTGGGAGGGGCTCCAGCCAGCTCTGCAGCAGGTGGGTGCCTGGGGAGCCCCCAGCACGGCCTGTGAGGGGTCCTCGGGTGGGGATGGAGGCGTTCCCCGCCGGAGGCAACTCACTTCGCGGCTTTCCGCACTGCCCTGGCTCCCACCTGTCCGACCGCCTTCCTCCTGTCTTCCAGAGAACGCTGTTAGATGGCAGTCTGGTCCCATTCCTCCTCTGCTCCACTCTCCTGATCTGCTGGCTTTTCTAACGCGTCCCCTCCTTTCTCTCACCTGTGCCCTCTTCCCCTGGCCTAACCTTCACCCTCGCCTGCTGGCCTGGTCCTGCCCCAGGGCCTTTGCACGTGCTGTTCCTGCTGCCTGTCACGTTGCTTCCCAGAGCCACATGGCCTTCCTTGCCCCCTGGCCTGATACAAAGCTCACCTCCCTAGCCTCTCTCTCTCTCTCTCTCTCTCTGTGTGTGTGTGTGTTTCTCCGGCTGTGCTGAGTCTTGGGGCTTCCCTGGTGGCTCAGATAGTAAAGAATCTGCCTGCAGTGTGAGAGGCCTGTGTGCGACCCCCGGGTCAGGAAGACCCCTGAAGAAGGGCATGGCAGCCCTCTTTAGTGCCTCTGCCTGGAGGACCCCATGAATGCAGCACGGAGATCGTCTGTTGTAGCATGTGGAATCTAGTTCCCTGACCAGGGATCCAGCCCTGAACCCCTGCGTTGAGAGCTTGGAGTCTTAGCCACTGGACCAGCAGGAAGTCCCAACACCTGCTTGTATTTAAACTTCCGTAAAACTATGTATCTATCTGAGAAAAGGCTGGTTAAAAGCAAAGCAGGCGCTTGTTCTCGCAGCCCCTGTCTTGTCGCTGGGTGGTGCAGAGGCCCAGTGGCGGGAGTGCTCGTGGATGGGGCCGCTGTGACCGGAGCGCCGTGTGCAGGTCACAGGGAGCCGTGTGGGGCCGGCCAAGCTGTCCCGAGGGCTTCGCTCCTCCCAGCCGTGTGTTCTTACCCCGGTTCTGAGGCGTTTCTTTCCTCCGTGGCATCCTCAGGCCATTCCATGTCGTGGGGGCCTGGACAGTCACAAGGCCTTCTCTGTCCCAGCGCCAGGGGCAGGTGGCCTGAGCCGCTGGGCTGCCCGGGCCTCCCCTGTCCGTGGTGGTGGGAGGGGCTCCAGCCAGCTCTGCAGCAGGTGGGGGCCGGGGGAGCCCCCAGCACGGCCTGTGAGGGGTCCTCGGGTGGGGATGGAGGCGTTCCCCGCCGGAGGCAACTCACTTCGCGGCTTTCCGCACTGCCCTGGCTCCCACCTGTCCGACCGCCTTCCTCCTGTCTTCCAGAGAACGCTGTTAGATGGCAGTCTGGTCCCATTCCTCCTCTGCTCCACTCTCCTGATCTGCTGGCTTTTCTAACGCGTCCCCTCCTTTCTCTCACCTGTGCCCTCTTCCCCTGGCCTAACCTTCACCCTCGCCTGCTGGCCTGGTCCTGCCCCAGGGCCTTTGCACGTGCTGTTCCTGCTGCCTGTCACGTTGCTTCCCAGAGCCACATGGCCTTCCTTGCCCCCTGGCCTGATACAAAGCTCACCTCCCTAGCCTCTCTCTCTCTCTCTCTCTCTCTCTCTCTGTGTGTGTGTGTGTTTCTCCGGCTGTGCTGAGTCTTGGGGCTTCCCTGGTGGCTCAGATAGTAAAGAATCTGCCTGCAGTGTGAGAGGCCTGTGTGCGACCCCCGGGTCAGGAAGACCCCTGAAGAAGGGCATGGCAGCCCTCTTTAGTGCCTCTGCCTGGAGGACCCCATGAATGCAGCACGGAGATCGTCTGTTGTAGCATGTGGAATCTAGTTCCCTGACCAGGGATCCAGCCCTGAACCCCTGCGTTGAGAGCTTGGAGTCTTAGCCACTGGACCAGCAGGAAGTCCCAACACCTGCTTGTATTTAAACTTCCGTAAAACTATGTATCTATCTGAGAAAAGGCTGGTTAAAAGCAAAGCAGGCGCTTGTTCTCGCAGCCCCTGTCTTGTCGCTGGGTGGTGTCCCAAGGACACCTCGAGGACCGGCTGAGGACTTTCAGTCTTCTCTGCCGGCGGCCGCCTGCACACACCAGGCCTTCTGTCAGGGTCCCGGGGCTGAGTCTCTGGCCCGCTTGCTCCCTCTGGGCGTCCGGCCCCGTGGGGTCCCTGGGGCAGGGTCTGCCGCGAGTCCCTGGGCTGGGGGCGGGCCTGGGCTGGGAGGGCGTGGCCTCGTCCGTGTCCCCGCCCCCCGGGAGGGCTCCGCCTGCTGTGGGTGAGCCCAGAGGTTCTTCCGGTCGCGTCCGCAGTGAGCGGAGGTTGCGGGGAAGCGTGTTCGTCCTCAGAAGGACGAGGTTTGGGAGCGAGATGGAGCCAGGAGGGAGGCGGTGGAGCCGGGGTGCTGGTGGGCCGGGCAAGGTGGCAGCTGTTGGATAAAGCCTCTCGGGGAGGGCGTCCATCCCCGAGGCATCTGCACAGCCTAACAGAGGCCAGAGCAGTGTGGACGGTCTGGGAGGAAGGTTCCGGAAGAGCGGACGGCGCGTGCAGAGGCTCCGAGGCGGGAGGCTCCTGGCGGCGGGGAGTGCGAGGCGGCGCCGGAGGGGCCGCGGTGGAAGCGAGTGGAATCGAGGCCCCGGGCTGGGGACAGAGCCCCGCTGCGTCCCGGAGCCGGGTGGCCAGCAGAGGCGTGCACCCGGCTCAGAGGAGCCCGGGTGGGGGACGGGCCCCCGCCCGCAGGACTGGCCAAGGGGAGGCCCGCGTGGAAGTGGGGACGGGCGTGCTCGGCCCGGAACAGCGGGGAGGGTGGCGCCGCGCCGGGAGGGGAACGGCGGGGCCCGGGTCTGGGGAGCCCGCCCCTCCTGACGGAGCAGCCCACGCGGGGTCCCGGCCTTCCTGAGGGCTGGGCTTCCTGGGGTGGGAGTCAGCCGCCCCGGCTTCTGGCCGTTCTGCGCGCACCCCCGCCCCTTCTCAGCCTCCGCTAGTAGGAGCCCTTTACGGAGCGGACGCAGGGCCCAGCCGGCCAGGGGCCGTTCTCACGGTCTCCGCTCCTCGGCAGGTGGGCCGGGCCGTCCCTTGCCTGTCCGGGGACCCTCTGGGGCGGGGGAGTGTCTGACCGCCCGGCTCCACCCGTGCACCCAGCCCAGGTGTTGAGAGGCTCCCCTCTCCCCCAGAAATACTTGCCCGCGCAGCTCTGGGCGCACGTGCCTGTCGCCGGCGCGCCCCAGCCCTCCAACTAGGCAGCCTTCTCAGGGCCCCAGTGGGGACCCCGGAGGGACCAGCCCTCCACAGGGCAGGAGCTCGGGACTGGCGCGGCGCACCCTTAGCAGGTCCAGTCTGGGGACTGAGGGGCACACAGGCTCTGGGGGGAGTGGGAACCTCCAGCTCCAGGGGGTCTGGCTTCTGAGCGGGAGCTGCTTTTATATTCAAATCGTGTTTGCTTTTTAAATGGCCTGCCCGGTGTAGCTCTGTGGAGGTGAGAAGGCTGCTAAGCAGGGGTGGGCCCTGGGGCCCCTGGCCACTCCAGACCTGTGGTCGCGCTCTCTGGCGGGTTTCCGGTACAAGGCAGAGTGGGCACGTGGAGGCAGAAACCGCGTGGCCTGTAAAACAATATTTACACTCCAGCTCCTCATTGGGACAGTCTCTCCCCGCACCCCCCACTGTCCTAAAGGGTTCGCAGGAGGAAGAGAGCTGAAGCCGTAGCTCCCCTCCCGGGCGCAGCTCTGGAGCAGACCCCCTCCTCGGGTTTGATTCTGAGGGACTTGCTGCTGTGCACCTGCTCCTCCCACTTAAACTCATCCTGGGGGGTATTTGGTGGTCCAGTGGGTAAAGAGTCCGTCTTGCAGTGCAAGGGCATGGGTTCGATCCCTGGCCTGGGAAGATCCCACGTACCAGGAGTGGCTGGACCGATGTGTCCAATTACCGAGCCTGAGCTCTGGGGCGCATGCGCCCAGAGTCGGCGCTCTGCAGCGAGAGAGGCCATTGTGATGGGAGGCCCACACGGGCCAAAGAACAAAGATGGATGAAAATAAATAAATAAATAACCACTAAAGGAGGCCAACATTTTTTTAAAAAGCATCGTGGGGGTGGTCTCTGTCAGAGCCTGGAGGGCTGCCTGACGGCGGCTCCCTGTGTTCCTGGGAGCGTAGTGTTCCTCCAAGTGGGGCCCGGAGCAGGTCTGGCCCAGACCACAGGGCGGGCACTTAGGTCCTTCCCCATCTGTTGCTGATAAAACGTTCTTCATCCCATCGGGCCGTGGTCCTTGGTCCCCTGTGTGTGTGCCGCATTCAGTGGCCATTGCCGAGTGGTGGTCATTTCAGTATGTGGACCTGGCTTGCCCTCTCTAGAATTTTTCGCCCCTACCAGTCACAGGCTCAGATTTGTGGTGTTGGGATTTGGGGGATCACCGCACGGCTTGTGGAATCTAGGCTCCCTGATCAGAGAATTGACCCCAGACCCCCTGCAGCGGAAATGCAGAGTCCTAAACTCTGGACCACCCGGGAAGTCCCCACCTTATCCATCTTTTTTTTTGGCCTCTTTTATTGGTTTTTTAGTTATTTATGTTCATCCATCTTTATTCTTTGGCCCGTGTGGGCCTCCTGTCGCAGTGGCCTCTCTCGTTGCGGAGCACCGGCTCTGGGCGCATGCGCCCCACAGCGCTGCCTCACAGTTGGGCGCACGGGTCCAGCTGCTCCCGGCACGTGGGATCTTCCCAGGCCGGGGATCAAACCGGTGCCCCTTGCACTGCAAGGCGGTGTCCTTACCCACTGGACCACCGGGGAAGCCCCGCCTTATACATTTGTACCAGACTTTTCGATGCCTGCCAGGCTGCAGTGGGATGACTTCTCAGCGTAGTGGAGTCTTTTTTTTTATTTTTTTGGTTTTGAGGGGTTTTTGTTTTGTTTTTGCTTCTTCAGATTTATGTTGGAGCTGACGTGTGACTGGCTGGCCGTGTCACGTCGGTTCCTGGTGGAACGCGCTGGGGCCGGCACAGTGATCACCGCTCCGCAGGGTGCTCTTCCGTTTTTATACACTGTGCACACACTGAAATCCACAGCGGTCACCGCTCTGCAGGGCGGTGTTACATTCTTAAACACTGAAACATACTATCCATACATTGAGCTTCACAACTGCTGGGCCTCGTGGAGCTGCAGCGAGTGCTGCGCCGGAGCCCCTCAGACCCACCGAGCTCAGGACGTTTCCGTGGCCGCCGCGTTCCCGGCCCCCTCTCCCCCCGACAGTCTCCCCTGGACCCCAGAGGCCACCTGCTCCTCAGCTCTGTCACCACAGACGCGTCCTGCCTCGCGACCCAGGGGACGGAGCACCGTCGCGGGCGCCTCTGCGCCTGCCTGCTCTGGCTCGGCGTTCTGGCTTCTCGTGCGTCCGTGTCGATGAGCGGATCACGGCTCTCACTGAGGACGGTGCCATGGCGCGGCCACGCGTTGCTCTGCGGCCGGGCGCCCGGGCTGTTTCCCGTCCCGAGCTGCGGGGAGGGAGCCCGCCAGGCCTCCGTGCCCAGGTCCCTCCGTGGAGCCGCTGTGCTTGCCTGGGGGCTGCCTCTGACCGCGGTCGCTGGGTACGAGGAGCTGGACGCGCCGCTGGGTTCCTCGCGCCAGCAGTTCTCCAGGTGGGCTGCCCGCGCCATCTTTTATTTTGGCCTCTTTTATTGGTTTTTTAGTTATTTATGTTCATCCATCTTTATTCTTTGGCCCGTGTGGGCCTCCTGTCGCAGTGGCCTCTCTCGTTGCGGAGCACCGGCTCTGGGCGCATGCGCCCCACAGCGCTGCCTCACAGTTGGGCGCACGGGTCCAGCTGCTCCCGGCACGTGGGATCTTCCCAGGCCGGGGATCAAACCGGTGCCCCTTGCACTGCAAGGCGGTGTCCTTACCCACTGGACCACCGGGGAAGCCCCGCCTTATACATTTGTACCAGACTTTTCGATGCCTGCCAGGCTGCAGTGGGATGACTTCTCAGCGTAGTGGAGTCTTTTTTTTTATTTTTTTGGTTTTGCGGGGTTTTTGTTTTGTTTTTGCTTCTTCAGATTTATGTTGGAGCTGACGTGTGACTGGCTGGCCGTGTCACGTCGGTTCCTGGTGGAACGCGCTGGGGCCGGCACAGTGATCACCGCTCCGCAGGGTGCTCTTCCGTTTTTATACACTGTGCACACACTGAAATCCACAGCGGTCACCGCTCTGCAGGGCGGTGTTACATTCTTAAACACTGAAACATACTATCCATACATTGAGCTTCACAACTGCTGGGCCTCGTGGAGCTGCAGCGAGTGCTGCGCGGAGCCCCTCAGACCCACCGAGCTCAGGACGTTTCCGTGGCCGCCGCGTTCCCGGCCCCCTCTCCCCCCGACAGTCTCCCCTGGACCCCAGAGGCCACCTGCTCCTCAGCTCTGTCACCACAGACGCGTCCTGCCTCGCGACCCAGGGGACGGAGCACCGTCGCGGGCGCCTCTGCGCCTGCCTGCTCTGGCTCGGCGTTCTGGCTTCTCGTGCGTCCGTGTCGATGAGCGGATCACGGCTCTCACTGAGGACGGTGCCATGGCGCGGCCACGCGTTGCTCTGCGGCCGGGCGCCCGGGCTGTTTCCCGTCCCGAGCTGCGGGGAGGGAGCCCGCCAGGCCTCCGTGCCCAGGTCCCTCCGTGGAGCCGCTGTGCTTGCCTGGGGGCTGCCTCTGACCGCGGTCGCTGGGTACGAGGAGCTGGACGCGCCGCTGGGTTCCTCGTCGCCAGCAGTTCTCCAGGTGGGCTGCCCGACGCCTCCCTCAGCAGAGGCCTGCCGGCGCCTGTGCCTCGTCAGCGCCTGGAACAGCCGCTCTGAGAGGTTTTAGTCCCTTCCTGGCCGCGCCTTGAGCTGCGTGCCGCCTCTTAGTTCCCTGACCAGGCACGGAACCTGTGCCCCCGCCGTGGAAGCCCCCAGCCACCGGGCCACCAGCGGGTCCCGGGGGAGAGGCTGTGCACCAACCTTGCATTCCTGAGCCAAATCCCAGGGCTCCGGCTGTTGGTTCGTGTTTTGTTAAGAATCTTTTACCTTTATGAAGGACATTCAGCCCTGTTCTCCCTTTCTTTCTTCAGCGTTGTTTATTTATTTATTTTTGGGCTGTTCTGGGTGTTCACTGCTGCCACAAGCTCTTTTCTAGTTGCACGGAGTCAGGGCTCCTCTCTGGCTGAGGGGAGCAGGCTTCTTGTGGTGACTTCTCTTGTGGAACTCGGGCTCTGGGGCACACGGGCTTCAGTCGTTGTGGCCCATGGGCTCAACAGGTGCGGCTCCGAGGCTCTAGAGCCCAGGCTCGCTAGACGTGGCTCACAGGCTTCGTTGCTCCGCAGCCTGTGGGATCTTCTGGCTTAGGGGTCGAACCAGTGTCTCCTGCATTGGCAGGCGAGCTCTTTACCATTGAGCTGTTCTCCCTTTCTTGATGCATTTCTGTCAGGTTTTGGAAGCAGGGTTATGTTGGCCTCGTTAAAATGAGCGGAGAAGCAGCCTTCCTCCTTTACGTTCTGGAAGAGTTTGTTTCTTTTATTTACGGCCTTGCTGAGTGGCTAAGATTTTTTGATTTCTTCCTTAAACACCTGATGGAATGATGAGTTCAGTCGTTTTTCAACTGGTAAAAGGCTTTCCAAACTGTCTGTTTTAATGCCCATCTTGACTCTGCATCTTTGGAAGAGCTTGCGTGTGTCCTCTCAGTTGCTGGACTTACGGGCGTGGCGTCCCAGCCCCCGTCCCCCGTGGAAGGCCTAGGGTTGGCACTGCTGCGCCCCGCCCACTCCCGACAGGCTGTGTTCTCACGGTCTTCCTCTTCAGTCTGGCTCGGTGTTTATCAAAGACCTTTGGCTTTGTTGGTTTTCTCTGTTGTTGGCTTTCTAGTTGATCGACTTTCATCTTTATCTGTAGCTTCCTTCCTACGAATGGCTTTGACTTTCAGTTTGCGCTGCTGCTTCTTGCTTCTTGTGGAGGAAGCTTACGGCTTTCATTTTAAACCCTCTTGTTTGTTTTCTTTTAAACCCATTTCATTAACAAAAAGCACTTACGTCTTTATTTGGCTGTGCTGGGTCTTAGTTGCAGCCTGTGGGATCCACTTCCCAGACCTGGGGTGGAACGGGGGCGCCCTGCTTTAGGAGTGAGGGGTCTTAGCCACTGGACCGCCTGGGAAGTCCCCCATCTTTTTGTTGTTGTTGATGTTCTTGCTTTATTAAACCTTTTACCATGCAGGGGGCACAGCCAGGCCGACAGCGTCGCGGTGGCCTCGGGCGAGCAGCCGGGGGACTCGGTCGCGCCTGTCCATGCTGCGCCCGCCCCCTCCGCTCGAGGCACCCGGGCCTCTGCTCACTGCCAGGTGGCAGCCTGTCCTTTCTGCTGTCGTTGGTTTTGGGTTTTTTTATTTTATTTTATTTATTTTTAACCATTCTGGGTGTTCACTGCTGCTGCAGGCTGTTCTGTAGGTGCAGGGAGTGGGGGCTGCTCTCTAGTTGAGGTGAGGGACTTCTTGTTGCGGTGGCTTCTCTTGTTGTGGAGCTCGGGCTCCAGGGCACACGGGCTCCATAGTTGCGGCTCCCAGGCTCTGCAGCACAGGCTCCGTAGCTGTGGCTCACGGGCTTCGTGGCTCCGCAGCCTGTGGGATCTTCCCGGATCAGGGATCGAACCCTTGTCTCCTTCACTGGCAGGCAAACTCTTCACCACTGAGCCCCCAGCGAAACCCTGTTGCGTGTTTTGGATCTGTTCTTTTTTAGCAGAAGCGTTGAAAGCTCAAACCTACCTTCTCGTAACTGCTTCAGCTGCTTCCCACAAATTTTGGAAGATTGTATCTCCTTATCCTGGATGGCATCACTGAGTCAATGGACATGAATTTGGCAACCTCCGGGAGATGGCGAGGGGCAGGGAGGCCTGGCGTGCAGCCGTCCACGGGGCTGCAGAGTCAGACGTGACTTAGGGACTGAACAGCATTTCCTCCTTCCGTTCAGAGTGGGCTTTCTAGGCTCGCCTGGTGTCTCCGTGCAGTTCGACTGAGAGAGCAGCGCGGGCTCCTGGCGGCCCGGGGCTCCGTCCCCCGGGAGACGCCCCCGCTTCTGCCCGCCGGGCTCCGTGCGCTCCGTGCCTTCTGCCTCCCTCGCGCCTCCCTCCGTGAGCCGAGCCAGGCGCTCCGCGGCCCGTCTCGTGCTCTGGGGGCGCCCTGCCGGCACCCTGCCTCACCGCCTCGGCCAGGCCACGCGCGTCCCAGGCCGGGCCTCGCGCAGCTCGTCCCTGTCCCCTCCGGCAGGGCTGGGCGGGTCACCGGGAGCTCAGCACGTGTCGGGCCGGGGCTGGTGTCCTGCGGCCAGGCGCGCGCTCACCAGCTGCCCGAGCAGCCGTGACTGCTGGGGACGGAGCCGTTGCTGGCGTCTCGTGGACCTGGAGACGGCCCGTGGCCTGGCGCGCGGGGTCCTGCCGCCCAGCCGGGCTCTCCCGCCGCCGGGCAGCTCTTAGCCCTCTTTTTTTCTCTATAATGGTTGGCTCCGTTGCCGCGTGTGGGCTTTCTCTAGAGGCGGTGAGCGGTGACTTCCTTGTTGCAGCGTGTGGGCTCCGTTGCCCCTTGCGTGGGGTCTTCCCAGACCAGGGATCGAACCCACGTCCCCTGCATTGGCGGGTGGATTCTTAGCCACTGGACCCAGGACGTCCAGCTCTCGGTCGTCTTGAACAGAGGCTGTTGCTCCCCGAGTGGCTCTCCGTGGGGGGCCCAGGGGGTGCGTGTTCCTGAGCTGGAGGCTGGGGAGAGTGGCCTCAGAAACGGTCAGGATCCAGCCTCATCCACCCCACCCACGGGGGTCCGGCCGAAGAGGACCAGGCCCATAGGGATGACCGTGGTGGGCACCCTCCCGAAGACCGGACGTGCCCCGACCCTCACTGGGGACGTGCCTCCTGACCCGACGTCTGTCATCAGTTCCACAGAACAGCGAGAAGCTTCAGGAGAGCCCCTGCATTTTCGCCCTGACGCCCCGACAGGTGGAACTGATCCGGAACTCCAGGTGCGCTGGGCCCCGCCAGGGCAGCCCGGGGGCAGCGTGGCAGGAACCCCCAGCGGAGGGCCCGCCCGCTCCTCAGCCCCTTTGACCACAGCCCCAGGTGACCCCTTTCACAGTGTCCCCCTGCCACGGCTCCCGACGTCAGGATGGGGGCATCCCCTGAGGGCTGTGGGGCCACATCCCGGCCCCTCACTCCTGAGACCAGGAGCCGCCCTGTCCCTAGATGGCACCCGTGTCCCCTGAGGGCAGGACTGCCCCCAGAGAGCAGAGGAGGGAGGCAGGCTGGTCCAGGGAGGCCGCCTCGGGCGCAGGGCCCCACCAGCCCTCTCACCATCCACACCGGCCCCCGGGCCCAGAGGTCCAGGGAGTAGACGGCAGGAGAGCACGTTCCCGGCGGGGCCGTGGCCTTCGGAGGAGGCAGGTGACTCCACCGGGCTGGTCCGTGGCGCAGGCTCAGAGGGCTGCTGGGCCCGGCCCCTCACAGAGCCCCCTCTCCTCCCCCAGAGAGCTGCAGCCCGGGGTCAAGGCCGTGCAGGTCGTCCTGAGGTAAGCCCAGGTGTGCCCGTCAAGTGGGACGCGGCCTCGCCCACCTCTCCTCCCCGTCCTGGATGGCTGAGCCCCGCCTCCTCCTGCCCGGGACCCTCTCAGACCCTGCCACTGCGGCAGCACGCCGCCTCCGTCAGCCGGGCTCGGGCCTGTCGCCTCCCTGGCCCCAGCGGGCCTCCCCACCCCTCCCAGCGGGCCTTCCCCAGCCTGAGGCGCCGCGGGCCCTACGGTCCCCCTTGTCCTCGCAGAATCTGCTATTCAGACACCAGCAGCCCTCAGGAGGACCAGTACCCGCCCAACATCGCCGTGAAGGTCAACCACAGCTACTGCTCCGTGCCCGTGAGTGCGCCCGGCCCCGGGGCTGCGGGGGGCGGGGCCCGGCTCCTGGGGGGGCACAGGGCTCCTGGGGGGGCACACGGCTCCCAGCGGCGTTGGGCGGGGCACAGGGCTTGTGGAGGGGTCGCAGCCCGCACGTCTGCCCCCAGGGCTACTACCCCTCAAACAAGCCTGGAGTGGAGCCCAAGCGGCCGTGCCGGCCCATCAACCTCACCCACCTCATGTACCTGTCCTCGGCCACCAACCGCATCACCGTCACCTGGGGCAACTACGGCAAGGTGAGGGAGTGCCCCGCCGCCCCCCAGCCCAGCCCGACCGTCGCCCCAGCCCGGCCCTGCCTGACCGCCCCCTGCCCCCGCAGAGTTACTCCGTGGCCTTGTACCTGGTGAGGCAGCTGACCTCGTCCGAGCTGCTGCAGAGGTTGAAGACCATCGGGGTCAAGCACCCGGAGCTGTGCAAGGCGCTGGGTGAGCCCAGGGCGTCTGGCGCTGCCGGGGCGCCCTCGGCCCCTGGGCTGGCGGTGGCTCCGGTGCGGCCGACCCCTGAAGCGGCTGGGGCTGGTGGCCCGGGGGGCGCTCTGGGGGGCTCTGGAGGACTCCGGGGGACGCTGGGGGAGGGAGAGCCGGGCCCGCGCGGAGGCCTGAGCGGGGAGCCAGGCGTGCTGGCGGGCCCCAGCGAGCTCCGCGAGCCGGCGCAGAGAGCCGGTGGGGGCAGCCGCTGCAGTCCACGGGGCCCTGGAGAGGAGGGTCCGGGTGATGGGCGGTCCAGGCAGGTGCTTCCGGCTGTGGGGCTGGAACAGGGGGCTGGGATCGTGCTGGGAAGGTTCTCAGTTGGAGGCACTCTGGCTGGCGGGGGTGACTAGGGATGCAGAGGTCGTTTGGTGTTCAGTTTTTTTTTTTTTTAAACCGAAAAAAGGGGGTGGGGGAGGTCAGCATTGAGAATCTGCAGTGACAGCTTAGACGGACAGATAGAACCTTCCTGAGCCCTGTCCCGGGCCGGCCCCACGGCACTAGCTCGGGAATTCGCTCTCTGGTCGCGTGGAGGCCCTTGTGGGCTGGCTTCCCACTTCAGCCGCATGGGAATCCTGGCAGCGGGGCCGCCACACCCCAGTCTGACCAGTGGGGACCCTGAGGCCAGTGTGGCAAGTTAGGGCCCTGTGCCACGGGGCCTCAGGCTAGGCACCTGCCCATGTCCCCGAGGGGACAATAGCCAGCTTGACCAGAGCACCAGCCTCGCTGGCCACAGTGTCGCTCAGCAGGTGCCGGGGTCCGCATGGGGCTGGGCCGGGCCGTCCAGGCTGGAGACGGGCCTGGGGAGGCCTGGCTTGACCCTCGCTGGAGCACCAGGAGGAGCGGCCCTGCGGAGGCGCAGGGCGCGGCACAGCCGGTGCCTGCTGGGGCCACCAGGCCCCTCTGGCAGCGGCCGGGGCGTCTTGCTGTGTGTCTCACCTGAGGCCCTCCCGCGGCGCCTGCCTTCCCTCTGCAGCGCTGGGGCCCCGGGGCCTGGGGTGGAGTGTGTGCGCGCTGGGCCCATCCTCAGCTGCCCTGGGGCTTTTCGAGGGGCCCAGGCCTCAGGGTCTGCCGCTCACTAGCTCTCGTGAGCCCTAGAGAGAGGGGCCTAGGGTGGCTGAGGACCCGAGGGTACTCAGGGGTGCAGGACGAGCTGGCAGGTCGCCCACAGCACCGTGGCAGGGGAAAGAGGGGACACAGGCCTCACGCGGAGCTGGGAAGGGCCGCGTGCCCTCCGCTCAGGGGGGACCTGGGCGGTCATGCGCCCTCTGGGCTTGGAGTGCAGGCCGGTGGCCGGCTCCCCGCGCCCCCTGCAGGCCGTCCCGGGCGGCAGTGGCCGCTTCCTTCCAGGCTTTTTTCCCGGGCCTGTGTGCTCTGTCGGCTCGCTGTGAGAGGGAGCCGACTGTCTTCTGATCCGCGAGAGAAGAGGCCTGGGCGGCGAGAGGGAGCCGTCTCGTGGGCACCTCCTGTCTGCAGGGCCCCTGGTGGGCGCGCCCAGCCGCGGCTTCCGCTCGTGGAGGCCTTGGCTTCCACGCGAACAGCCTGGCGGGCCGTGTCAGCGCATCTGGGTCTCTCCAGAAAGGGCAGGCGTGTCGGGCCACCGCCGTGGCGCCGCTGGCTTCCCACTTCAGCCGCATGGGAATCCTGGCAGCGGGGCCGCCACACCCCAGTCTGACCAGTGGGGACCCTGAGGCCAGTGTGGCAAGTTAGGGCCCTGTGCCACGGGGCCTCAGGCTAGGCACCTGCCCATGTCCCCGAGGGGACAATAGCCAGCTTGACCAGAGCACCAGCCTCGCTGGCCACAGTGTCGCTCAGCAGGTGCCGGGGTCCGCATGGGGCTGGGCCGGGCCGTCCAGGCTGGAGACGGGCCTGGGGAGGCCTGGCTTGACCCTCGCTGGAGCACCAGGAGGAGCGGCCCTGCGGAGGCGCAGGGCGCGGCACAGCCGGTGCCTGCTGGGGCCACCAGGCCCCTCTGGCAGCGGCCGGGGCGTCTTGCTGTGTGTCTCACCTGAGGCCCTCCCGCGGCGCCTGCCTTCCCTCTGCAGCGCTGGGGCCCCGGGGCCTGGGGTGGAGTGTGTGCGCGCTGGGCCCATCCTCAGCTGCCCTGGGGCTTTTCGAGGGGCCCAGGCCTCAGGGTCTGCCGCTCACTAGCTCTCGTGAGCCCTAGAGAGAGGGGCCTAGGGTGGCTGAGGACCCGAGGGTACTCAGGGGTGCAGGACGAGCTGGCAGGTCGCCCACAGCACCGTGGCAGGGGAAAGAGGGGACACAGGCCTCACGCGGAGCTGGGAAGGGCCGCGTGCCCTCCGCTCGGCGGGACCTGGGCGGTCATGCGCCCTCTGGGCTTGGAGTGCAGGCCGGTGGCCGGCTCCCCGCGCCCCCTGCAGGCCGTCCCGGGCGGCAGTGGCCGCTTCCTTCCAGGCTTTTTTCCCGGGCCTGTGTGCTCTGTCGGCTCGCTGTGAGAGGGAGCCGACTGTCTTCTGATCCGCGAGAGAAGAGGCCTGGGCGGCGAGAGGGAGCCGTCTCGTGGGCACCTCCTGTCTGCAGGGCCCCTGGTGGGCGCGCCCAGCCGCGGGCTTCCGCGCTCGTGGAGGCCTTGGCTTCCACCGGAACGAACAGCCCTGGCGGGGCCGTGTCAGCGCATCTGGGTCTCTCCAGAAAGGGCAGGCGTGTCGGGGCCAGCCCTGCCCCGTGAGCGCCCAGCTGGTCGTCAGAAACAAGCGGCCGCTGCCCGGGACATGGGATTTTTTTGTTAAGACTGTATTTATTTATTTATTTTTGGCTACTCTGGGTGTTCACTGCTGCGGCAGGCTCTTCTCTAGTCGCAGGGAGTGCGGGCTCCTCTCTAGTTGAGGTGAGCAGGCTTCTTGTTGTGGTGACTTCTCTTGTGGAGCTCGGGCTCCAGGGCACACGGGCTCAGGAGTTGTGGCTCCGAGGCTCTCGAGCACAGGCTCCGTAGCTGGGGCTCACGGGCTTCGTGGCTCTGCAGCCTGTGGGATCTTCCCGGATCAGGGCTCGAACCCGTGTCTCCTGCACTGGCAGACGGGTTCTTATCCACTGAACCACCAGGGACGCCCTGCCCAGGGCTTTTTAACCTAGCTGTTCCTCTCAGTCCTGGGCCCTGGAGCTCAGACACAGGCCCCGTCATCCGGGGGGTGGAGGTGCGTGGAGGTGGGGGCTCCCGGGGTGGACCTTCTGAAGCCGGGCACGGAGATGTCCGCTGCTGCCCTCCCGAGCCTCTGCGGGTGCTGCGGGAGCCTGGCCCCAGGGCCGCCGGCGCCCCGTCCCGTCCCCACTGACGCCGGCGCCCTTCCCGCAGTCAAGGAGAAGCTGCGCCTGGACCCCGACAGCGAGATCGCCACCACGGGCGTGCGGGTCTCCCTCATCTGCCCGGTGAGTCGGGGTGCGGGGGCAGCGGGCCGGGCGGGCCGCAGCCGCTGACGCGCCCCTCGCCCGCAGCTGGTGAAGATGCGGCTCTCGGTGCCCTGCCGCGCGGAGACCTGCGCCCACCTGCAGTGCTTCGACGCCGTCTTCTACCTCCAGATGAACGAGAAGAAGCCCACCTGGACGTGCCCCGTGTGCGACAAGCCGGCCCCCTACGACCAGCTCGTCATCGACGGGTGAGCCCGCCCGCCCCGCCGGGCCTCGGGCAGCGCCGCTGGGCCCCGCGGCCCCTCCGGTCCAGGCTGCCGGCCGCGGCCCCTGACGGCTCTGGACGCCCTGGCAGCCCGGAGAGGCGACGCCCGCCCCGTGGGGCTCGCCGGGCCTTCGCTGCCTGCCCGGCGGTGGTGCAGCCGCGGTTCCGCTCGGAGCCCCACGCCCCCGGGGTCCTCGGTCGCCCGCTGGCCTCGAGGCTGGCTTCCCCGTGTGAAACGGGGACAGGGGACCCTCGCCCCGGGAGCCGCTCCTCCAGCAGCGCTCGGCAGAGTCCCGCGCGTCCTCGTGTAGGAGCAGAAGGGGGACACACGTCTCCCAGGACTCCGCCCGCTTCTGTTGGTCCCGCTCCTAGGGGGCCGCAGCGTGTGGCCAGACCGTCCCCTGGGCCTAGCCCGGAGGCCCTCCCTACCCCACAGGGGGACGAGGGGTTAGGCCGTTCTCCCCGGCATGGAAACTTCACTCTGGTTTTAAGTTTCCAGAAACAGAGCCCAGCACCTGACTGAGCGGCTCCTGCCAGGCGCTGGCAACGCCCACTTCTCTCCCCGGAGCCTGGGGGCCGGGCGGCCCAGCAGGAGGGGCCGCGGGGCCGCGCTGACCGCCGACTGCACAGCCCCTGCCCGCCCGCGCCGGCAGAGGCGCCGCCGGGGCCAGGCCCGTGGGGAACGCGAACGTCCTGCTCCGCGGTGGCCGCATGGGGACGACCCCACGGTCAGACCCTCGTCCCTGGTCCAGGCACCGCACCAGAGGACTTGCGAGCCCTGTCCCTCGGCTGCCCAGGAGGCGGGCCTCGGTCACCATCCCCTTACAGACGAGGAGATTGGGGCTCAGGAGGCGCAGCCCCAGCCCAGCCCCCAGCTCCCCGGGGGCCAGGCAAGGACTTGGAGCAGCCTGGTCTGACCAGCTCGGAGCCTGGGTCCCCGCCCCGTGCGGCAGGGTGGGGTGAGCGGCCCTGGGACCGGGCACAAGGGCTGGGTCTGAAGGGCTGCTCTGTTCCTGGCCTGGCGGGGCGTGCAGGCCCGGGTGCGGGTGCCTGGCAGCCCTGGGGACACACACAGGCCTGCGGCGGGGTGGTGTCACAGCGTCCCGCACAGACCGCCGTTCCGTCAGCCCGGGGGCCTGGGTGCAGCCAGGGAGGCTTCCTGGCAGAAGCGTCTGTGTGTCCCATGGCTCCTGCTCAAGGCTCCGGCAGCTTGTTTCTGGCCCTTCGCTGGTTGATTTAGGGGTCCCCCAAGGACTGCACCCCAGACCCTGCCTCCGGGAGCCTCCCCCCGGGCATGTGGCATGGGAGGGTGAGCCACTCCTGTGGCCCGTGCTCTGCTTAGAGGACTTAGGGGCAGAGAGTAGGGCTTTGGAGGGTGAATAGGAGTCCTCTGGTGTGACGTCCGTGGCAGCCAGCACTGTGCCTGCACTGTGGTGACCCTGGCCGGGGAGCCCCGAGGGTGTTCTGGAGGGGGCCCCCTCCGGTGCGAGTGCCAGGGGTGATCGCAGCCTCCTACAGGCAGGTGCAGAGGTGATGGGGAACACACGTGGGGGCCCGGGGCAGGCCTGCTTCCGGCCTGGCACGGGCGCTCGGCCCCTCCCTAGACCCTGCAGCTGCCGCGGAGGGGCCGCCTCACCCTGTGGGCGGGCGGCCTGGGCCCAGGGGCAGCAGGACCCGAACCCAGGCCTGCCGTCACCTGGTCCCCTGACCTCAGGGGCTCACTCCACCCCTCCCCAGCCTCTGTCCCCAGCTGCGAAGTGGGGCTTGCTGGCGGTCCCTCAGAAGCAGTGCCCAGGGCCGTGGGTGTCCTAGGGGTGCTGCGGGCTGGGCGTTGGTGACCTGGGCCCCTCCCGCGCCCAGGTGGGCCCAGAGCCTCCCGGGCCTCTGAGTGGTGTGGGTCTCCTTTTGGGGCCTCAGGTTCCGCCTCTGTAGAAGCCGGCAGCCCTGTGTCAGGACGGGAGGCGGGGCCGGCTGTGGGACCCTCCTGTGGCACCCCGGCCTCGTCTCCAAGCAGCTGGAGGGCGGCTTCTGTCCTCGGCCCCGGCCAGTGGTGCCCTGCTGTCGTCCTGCTGGAGGGGGTCCCTGGCGGCCCCGCCGCGTGCGGCCCCCCAGAGCCTCGGGGCACCGGGCGTGGCCAGGGCCGGGTGCTCACCCCTGCTGCCCCCGGGCCCGCGTCTCCCCACCTGCGAGGTGCGGCGGGCAGGTGCCCACTCTGCAGCAGCTGCCAGGCCCGGGGAGGGCAGGAGCTGGCACACACCGGGGCCCCGCGGCTGCTCCGCGGCACGTCCTGAAGCGCGCTGCCCCGGAGGAGCCGGCGCCCGGGAGCGCGGCGCGCCCCGCGTCAGCACCTCTTCCTGCCCCAGGCTCCTCTCCAAGATCCTGAGCGAGTGTGAGGACGCGGACGAGATCGAGTTCCTGGCGGACGGCTCGTGGTGCCCGATCCGCGCCGAGAAGGAGCGCAGCTGCAGCCCGCAGTGCCCCGTCCTCGTGCTCGGTGAGGCCGCCCTCCGTGTCTGCCGCCCGCCCCGCGCCCCTTCGCCCGAGACACGACCGGCTGGGGGCGTCAGTGCCCTGGAGGGGCACGTCGAGGCGGCCAGCCGTCGGGCGCAGGGAGCCCTGCCCTCTGGCCTCGCTCCTGCCGCCCTGCGGGTCGGCCCGGGCCTGAGCGTCCCCCTCGCCCGCAGGCACCGCCGACGCCAGCGGGCTGCTCCCCACGCCCAGCGTCAACGGCGGAGGCGGCGGCGTGCTCGGGGCCGTGGGCAGTGGGGGCGGCGCGACCGGAGGCGTGGAGAACGGGAAGCCAGGAGCCGACGTGGTGGACCTCACGCTGGACAGCTCATCGTCCTCGGAGGAGGAGGAGGAGGACGAGGAGGACGAGGAGGAGGACGACGAGGAGGGCCCCCGGCCGAAGCGCCGCTGTCCCTTCCAGAAGGGCCTGGTGTCGGCGTGCTGACCGCCGCCGCGCGCGGCTGGACGCTCGACGCTGCTGGTGCTCTCCGTGCGCAGGGGCGCAGGCGGGCCTCGGGCACAGAGGGAGGAGTGACTTATTTTTTCTTTTTCTTGTTGTTCATTTTGGTTTTTCCACCCCTTTCCCTGGCTCCTGGCACCTGGACCTCTGGACTCTCCTCTCGGAGGAGTAAAAAAAAAAAATGCAAAACGACAAAAAAAAAACAAAAAAAACTATAAAAAAAGAAAAAAAGGTAAAACAAACTTAACAAGACAAGCCACCCACAGAGCCGCTTCCCCGGCCAGCGTCGTAGCCTGCAGTCCCGAAGCCGGGCCGACCCCGGAAGGGCGGGCGGGACGGGGCTTCCAGGAAGCCTCCCCCTCGACGACGACCCCTCCAGCCGGTGCCAGGGGCTGGGCGTGGGGGCTCCGCGAGGACCGGTGGCCGAGCGGCCCTCTCCCTGGCGCTGGCGGCGGCCACGACTCTGACATTCACCTGTTCCTTTGCTTTCTCTCTCCCTGCGCACGTGCTCCTGAGAGCCCAGAGCGGGAGCGTCTCAGCCAAGAAGCCATGGAGGGGTGGGGTGGGCGGGGCAGTGGGGAAGGGGCGCGGGGGACGTGGGGGGCCGGGGAGGGTTTAGCCACAGATGTGTTGTATTTTTTGAAAGTGCAATAACTTGGTATTTTGAAGACCCGGTGTGTGGCCAGGCCCCTCCCCGGCGGCAGGCGGAGGCCCCAGGGCGTGGCACCGTGTGGCATGGGGGGGGGTCTCAGTTTTCTAGCCAGCTACCTCGGTAACTCCAATTCAGGTTAACTTCCCTAGGGAACAGCGGTGGTGTCCGCGGACGCCACCGTCGCTGGCCCCTCGGCGGGGCGGGGGCGGCCACTTCGGAGGGGCGGCAGGGACCCGCCCGGCCTCTTCATTTGGGGCGGTTCCAACCCCTCTTCTTGCTCTTGGGTTTTCCGACGGGTACAAGGCCTGCCCGGCTCCCCCCTCCCCTGGGAGCCTCCCTCTGGTCTTCCAACAGGACTGGGCGTAGCTCCCTGCTCAGCTCTCGCGGGGGGTGGTCCAGCGACCACGGGGGCTCCTGCAGTGGCCCCCGACGCCTCCGCTGTGTGCCCGGCCCCGTGCCCCGCACCCGCCCCCGCGGAGGCTGCACCCGGTTCCCAGACCGTCTGTGCCCGCTGTTCGTTTTTCTTCTCCCCCGCACCCCTCATCCCCAAACCCCAGAATAACTTTTCTTTGTATGAACAGAACTCTCCTAGTCAGGAAGCAATATCATTTCAGGTCTAGAGAAGAAAGGGACGGAAGTCTGGTTGAGGGCAGGTCCAGGTTTGCTGTCTGAACTCGGCTGCGCAGCTCGGGCCCCCTCTGTCTGCGCCGGCAGCCGAGGGCCACTGTTTTCTAATATTTGTATTCTAATTTAATTGTTTTTTAAAAATGCAAATAAAAAACGTCAAGGTGAAGCTCACGCGGCGGCGTCCTCTGTGGGTCGGGCCGTGGCGAGGCGGGCGGCCGCCCACCCTCCTGGCTGCGCCGTGGGGCCGTCGGGATTCGGGGGCGCGGCGTCCGGTCCAGTGGGCAGGGTTCCACCTTGAACCGCAGGGTCCCGTGTGTGTGCGTGCTGGGCAGGGCCCGCAGACAGAGCAGCGAAATGCAAGGCTGTCACCGTCCACAGGGAGCTCAGCCCTCGTCCTCGCGAGGACAGACAGGTGGCGAGCCCGGGGGGCGAGGCCCCGGGGCAGGAGCGCGAGGGGGCGGCCTCACGGGGGAGCCCCGGGCTCCACGTGGGTCAGCAAGGACAGGCCCACGTAGACGCGAGCACGCGCGCTCGCGCCGCCACTGCCGCCGAGGGGCCTGGCGCAGCGATCCAGGAGACTGTCGGCCGGCGAGCGTCTGCACCCGCGGTGGAATGTGATGTCGAGTGGCTTCGGTCGTGTCCAACGGCGATGCCGAGGATGCCGCCTGCCAGGCCCCTCTGCCCCCGGCGCGTCGCCCATGCTGCGGGCAGACGCCGTAGCACGGAGCCCCGGGGGAGCCCGAGCCGGGCTCACGAAGGAGCGAGGCACTGCCGTGTGCCGCGTGGACGAACCTTAAGGACGGGACGGTCAGTGCGGAAGGCCGGGCGCAGCGTGTGGCTCCGTTTACATGAAACGGCCAAAGCAGGTGGGTCCGCGGAGGCAGAGCAGGTGCCCGGCCGGGAGAGAGGCTTGTGGAGCGGCCGCTGCCGGACAGGGCTTTCCCTGTGGGCTGTGAGAACATTCTGGAACTAGATGGGGGGTGGGCGCACAGGTCTCCCCACCCTGCAAAGACGTCTCCCAGCGTGGGAGGCAGGAGAGCTGGCGTGAAGACCCCCTCCTGGGCCGCGGGCTGCAGAGCCGCCGGCCTCCACCGTGGCTGGCGACCTTCAGATCCCTTGGGGTCTGGGTGTGGCCCCCCCGGCCCGAGCTGCAGACCTGGGTCCCCGTGAGCAAACAGGTAAGTGACCTTGCCGCTGACGGAGGACCCCCAGCGCCACCCTCTGCGACCTCCCGGCCAGCGCCTCCCACGCCACGGGGCCCCTCCGTGCCTCCCGTCACCCCGGCCCCACCCCAGCCCCGCTGGCCCCCGTCAGGCTGGGAGACGGACGTGGGGAAGGCCCTCCCCGAGCCCCGAACCAGACGTGGGGGCTGCAGCCTCTGATGTCCCGCCCCCCAGTGAGTGGGCCCAGCCTGATGACCCCCGTGAAATGTCGGGGAGCAGCCAGCGCAGAGGCTGGGTCCTGTCAGCGGGGCCCAGTGTGCGGTTACACCCTGGGGTCCTCTGGCAGACCTGGGGCTCCCTGTCTCAGGCCACTGCACCCAGCGCCTCCAGAAACCCTGCAATTGGAGATGAGCAAGGAGCCCGCCCAGCAGGTTCTCCCTGCCCACGCCCACCCTCGGGTCCCTGCCTGGGGCTCCCGTGCTCGGGGGTGCAGGTCACCTCTTGAGGGCCCCGGGTCGGGTCTGGCACTGCGGGCGACACCCACCCTTCCCAGGGAGCCCAGAGGTGGGGCCGCTGCCTCCAGGCCTGGAGGGCTCAGGCTGAGCTGGGGGTCGCGAGTATCCGAGGCCCCTGAGTAGTGTGGAAGAGAGGCCTGGCCCACGGGGAAGGGGACCCCCACCCGGGAAGGGGACCCCCGCCCCCGCTCCCGCCAGGCTCCCCACAGCAAGACAGAAACAACATCAAAATCAGGCAACTGAGACAGCAGCGGTCATACAGGCTGCGTTTAGTGGTTTTTTATGTACAAGAAAAATGAGTTTTTTTGTCTAGTTTTTCATCATCTTTTGTCTTTTTGTCAATTTTTTTTATTATTACTTTTAAAGCTTCTCCCTCCCCACCCCCAAAAAGTGCATTTTTATCAATTGATTTTTTTTTTTTTTAATCTCCCACACTTTATAAAGACTCTCAAATACAGTCTCTGGAATGTCTGCTCTGTGCTCTGTGCCCTCTGCGGGCGCCAACCCTGCCCCACCCCACCAGGTCTGGCCCCCCAAAGTCCAAGGCACCTCATGTCTGTGGGCCCAGGTGGGGCGGGGGAACCCGTGGCCACAGCCTTCGGGCAGCCCAGCCACGGGACGGGGTGAGGGGTCTCCCCGGGCCCCTCCATCTCCTTCCCTGCCCCCGACCCCCCTGTAAATCTATGTATTTAGTGCTAGCTAGTCTTACTCTGAGGTTATCGCTCCTGGGGTGCCTGAGCCCCAGGCCCTGACCCGTCCTGTGCCAGCCGACATCCCCCCCTCCAGGAAGGCTGCTTCCTCAGCTTAAATAACTTTTTAAAATAAAACTGCAAATATAAATATCTTTCTTTCTCAAAAAATAGGATTTTTGCTTCTTTTTTTGTGGATTTTTTCTTCCTCTTCCTTTCCTTCGTTCCATTTCTCACCTCCTAGACTCCCGACGGCCTGACCTGCCTTGGTCCCGGAGGGGCCCCTGGCTCTGTCCCGTCACGTTCAACGAAAGAGACGGCCTCAGTACAGCGAAGGCCTTCGCGGGCTGGGGGCCCCTTCCCCCCGACCCAAGATCCCTCTCCCCTAGAAGGAAACGGACAGCCAGGTGCACACAGGGTGACTGGGTGGGTGGCCACCAGGGGTCTCCTGGGCGCATCGCCCGCAGTAGGGGGCAGACTTTGGTATGGTCCCCTGGGGAGCCCAGCTGGGCACAGGCCCAGACCCACACCCATGCCAGGCTGGGCCGGGCACTTTACATTCACTGGTTTTTAAGTTTTTTTTTTTCCTTTTTTTTTTTTCTCTTAATCTCAAAAGGCGGGGTGGGAATCAAGGTGGGGGGCTAGCCAGGGGGCAGCAGCAAGGGGGTCAGTCTCTCTCCCAGGTCCTGCAGGATGGAGTCCGCTCCAGGCGAGGGCTCCGGCCACCCACCGGCCGCCAGGCCCGTCGCCGCCCGGAGCTCTGGGGTGCCCCCAGAGCCCCCCGCGGAGCTCCCTCCTGCCCAGACCTCACTCGCACGCACGCACACGTCCACGCAGCTTCACCAAGATGATGGAAATAACAATTTCACTGTTTTTCTTTTTGTCTTTTTTTTTTTTTGTACCAGGCAGTTAAAAAAAAAAAAAACACCCCAAAAAAAGAAACCACAAAAAAAAAAAAAACAACCAAACAAAAAAACTTTTTGCTGTGTCCTTTCTGACCAGTCAGCACGTTCCCCCTCAAATATTTTGTTTGTTTCCTGAAACGCGAGAATTCAGCAGTATCTTTGGCAACACTTTATCACGACGTTAATTTAAAGAATAAAAATAAAATTGATCCACGTCTATATACAGTATGTGATTGCGCGGAGTTGGGGGGCTGGGCTGGGCTGCGGGCGCTCCGGCTCTGGGCCCATGCAGACGCTGCGGCCCGGGACGCGCGGGCGGCGGCGGGGGGCGGTTAAGGCGGAGGGGCGGGCAGGGCTGGCTGAAGCGGAGCGCAGAGCGAGGCGCGAGGGTTTAGTGCAATTCCCAGGAGTTTGTGTGAAAGTGTGCTCGCAGGGGGTCAGCCCTTGGCCCCCCTCCCTGCCCCGCAGTCCCAGAGCCCTGGGTTCCCCCAAGTCCGGTGGCCGCCCCCCGGCCTGGACGACAGCTGTGACTTTTCCGTTGGTTTTATTGCGAGGGGTGGGGGGGAGAGGGCTGCGCCCCCAGGGAGCCTCTCTGGGAGCTGGTGGGGGGGCCCTGGCCTGGGCACTCGGGCTCTTCCCATGGACGCCGGGCTGTGGACGGGGCCACCCGGCCCAGGGCTCCCCTGCCGCCCCCGCAGGAGGGGGGTCCTGAGACATTTGGGGGGCTGACGGGTTCGGGAGGTGGGGGTGTGCAGGAGGAAATAAAAACTATCCTGTAGAAACAACGAGGAAAGTTGCCTTCTTTAAAAGCTTCCCTTTAAAAATAAGAACAAGATGGAGTCTGCCACAGGAGAGAGGGGTGCGGGGTGATGGGCCGGCGGCCGGAAGGCGGGCAGGGACGCCCCGCACCTCGCGCTGGGGCGAGGAAGGGTCTCAGCCTGGCAGAGGGTCTATTTACAGGGTCCCACACGAGGGCTGCATATGCGATGGCAGGGAGGGACGCGGGGCGGGGAAGGGTGCCCTGGCCTCGGGCAACAAGGTCGCCCCAGCCCTGGCCCCAGTCCGTGGCCTGTGGCTCGGTCGACACCGGGCCTCTGGGGGGCCAGAGGCTGGGGGGAGGCAGGTGCCAGCCCCCAGGTTACAGTCAGTGCCTTTGAGTAAAAAGAGGGGTGCAGGGGGCTGTCAGGCCCTGGAGGTGGGGCCCCTGCCGCCCGCCTCGACGGGGGTGGTAGGTCCAAGATGGCCGCTCCCCGGTGGCCACAAGGAAGGGCGACCGTGTTGGACGGGGTGGGTGTGGGGGGACGCGGGGCAGGGAGGTGAGAATGCTCCGGCTGGTCGAAGGCCAGCCCTCTCTCGGGCCGTCCCTGAGCTGGGGAGTCAGTAAGGAGGGTCCCCGCAGACAATGGTGGCCACCGTATGGCTCGCAGTTGATGAGACACCTCAAAATCAGAATCCGAAAAAGGGACAGGACGGGGGGCAGGTCGGGGGGGGGGGACACGGCAGAAACACAAAAACCCAGCGGCCCCGCCGGCGCGGCCAGCCCCGCGGGAAGCGCAGACGCCCCGGAAGGCTCTGCCCTCGCCTGCCCGTGGCCTCCTGGCCCCTCTGCTCACCTCGGGGGAACAGAAGTGGATTCCACATCTGTGGCGGGTTTCTCTTTTTATTATTTTGTACAAAAATAAATCGACTTTTAGGAATTTCTGTTTGCTCTCTCTCGCTCGCTCGCTCTCTCTCGCTCGCTCGTTCTTTTTTTTTTTTCTTTTTGACTTTTCATAGAAGTTGGTTGCAACTTGTAAACATTTTTTTTTAAATTAAGAATTAAGATAAAGTGTAGTACCCGTTCTCTTACAAAGTGCCAAGACTTCTATTTGTGGTTGGTTGTCTTGTTGTTGGTTTTTTTTTTTTTTCTTTCCTTTCGTTTTTGTAAAATCTTGGTTTATTGCTTTTTGTGACACTGGAACATCTGGACTCTCTCGCTCCCCATCCCTGACGCTGTGAGACCCTGGGTTCCTGCTCCTTCACCCCCTCGCTAGCATCCGCTCCTCTGAGGAAAAGTATATTTCATATATATATATATATATCTATATATCTATATATAAATTTTGTCTTTAAGGAGGAAAAGAGGAAAAACAAATCTAAAAAGTGCTTTTAAAAAATGGGAGCGGGCTGGGGGACGGGAGGGGCGGGGCTGAAGACAAAAGTTTCCCATCTCTGACCATCTCACGGGGGCTGGGAGGCCTGGTCGCGGGGCGGAGCGGGGCGGCGGGGCGCCCTGGGCGGTGGCCGCGGGCGCCGGGTGGCTAAGTGCCCTGAAGAAGCGGGGGCCCGAGCCCCCTGGCGCCCCCACCCCTTCCCCGCCTGGGCCCCTCTCTCCAGGCCTGGAAGCAAATCGTCTTGGGTCGGGTGGCCGGGAGATAACGGACCTGTGACAGGCAGGAACGGGAGGGGAGACGGAGGGGAGACCCCCACGTAGGAAGTGCCCTGAGGAAGGAGGGTGGGGGTGCGGAGGGGCCGTTTTAGCGTCCGCTCACAGCGGACAGACATCATTGTTTAAGGTCTCGTCTCAAAGACTCTAGAAACCAGCGAGGGGGGGAAAGAAGACCACCCGGGTCCCCGGCTCCCCGGAGAGCCCCTCCGTCCTGCCGGGCCCTCGGCCCGAGCCCGGCGGGGAGGGTCGCCAGGGAGCTCGGCATCCTTGCGTCCCACCGAGACCCCAAACCGAGCCCGAGCGCCACCCGCGGGGCGGGGAGAAGCGGGGCTGGGGGCGGGCGGGCGAGGGGCCCCGCGGAGGGAGAGGCCGGTCATGGAGGAGGAACTCTGAGAAAAGCACTAGCCTAGATCCTGTGAGGCTTCATATATATATATCCGTATATATATATATAGATATAGATATCTGTATATAGATAGATTTTCTTTTTGTGTGTTTTTGGGGGGTGGTGGGTGATTTGCTCTCTCTCTCTCACTTTCTCGGGTTTCTGGGGTTTTCTCATGTTTCGTTTTTTGGTTTTTCAAGCGAGTCCGGCCGCGAAGCTGCCCTCGGCGGAGGCCCCGGCGCCCGCGTCGCCTCCCCCTGCGGCGCCCGCCACGTTCAACCTGCCCGGGCCGCCGGGGCTGGCCGCGTCCTCCTCCTCCTCCTCGTCCTTAAAGTGCTTCTCCGGGCCGTTGCGCCGCGCGGCGTCCTCCGGCGAGCCGGGCGGCGCGGGGGCGCCGGGCGGCGCGGGGGCGCCCGGGGCCGGGGCGGGGTCAGGCGCCCCGAGCCCCGCGCCCCGCACGCGGGGCTTGCGGCCGCGGCGCGAGGGCACGCCGTTGCAGCCGTCCTTCTTGAGGTGTCTGTGCAGGTGGTCGGAGCGCACGAAGGTCTTGCAGCAGCTGTCGCACTGGTAGGGGCGCAGGCCGGTGTGCACGCGCATGTGGTTCTTCAGGTCGTAGTTGTGCGCGAAGGCCGCCCCGCACTGCTGGCACAGGTAGGGCTTCTCGCCCGTGTGCTTCCGCATGTGCACCTTCAGCTTGTCCTGCCTGTGGACGGGCGAGGGTCAGCGGGGCCGGACGCCAGCCCTCCCGGACGTCCCCCCGCCCCCAGGCCTGGACGCCCCGGCGGGGCACCCGCTTCACCCCTCGACCAGGCCGCCGAAAAAGGGCCCCGGACCCTGCCGGCTGGCCACCACCAAACAGCTGCACCTCTCTGAAACCCTTTCTGTGGTTCCCGGACCAGAGGGGGAGCCCCTGACCTTCAGGGGCAGCGCAGTCTTAGCCCTGGGCCACCAGGAGAGCCCCATGGAAACTCCTGCCCTGTTCTCTTCCCGGCTGCAGCTGCGCTGCGGGACCCGAGCTCCCCGACCAGGAGTCGAACGGGCGCCCCCTGCAGTGGAAGCTTGGCATTTGTTCTCTTCCCGGCTGCACTGCGGGACCCGAGCTCCCCGACCAGGAGTCGAACCGGCGCCCCCTGCAGTGGAAGCTTGGCATCTTAACCACTGGACCGCCAGGGACATGCCCCTGAAACCCCTTTTTTATCCACACAAGGAGGAAGATAAAAGGCCTCTCTCCTGCCCGGGGCTCTGCCCAGCGGCCAGGGTGCGGCTTCCCGTCACGTTTGCTGAGTGCCCACGGAGTGCCGGGGGCTCGGCTGCTCAGTCGTGTCCAACCCCATGGACTGCAGCCGGCCAGGCTCTGCTGTCCATGGGACTGCAGTGGGTGGCCATGTCCTCCTCCAGGGGGTCTTCCCGACCCAAGGACGGAACCTGAGCCTCCTGCGTGGCAGGTGGACTGTTCACGGTCTGAGCCGCAGGGGAGCCCTGTTCCAGGTGCTGAAATTGCTCCAGAGAACTAGGTGCAATGCCACCGGGTGCCGGAGGGGCTGGTGACCGCGAGGGTGAAACTGCCTTGGTCTTAGCCCTGAAAATGCTGTGTCCTGGGAAACCCCGGGGTCACTGGAAATCCAGGGCAGTTGGCCACAGCACGAACCAAGCCCCCCCACCGCCAGTTCCTGCCAAACCCCCTCCCCTCCGCTGGCCTCTGCTCTGGCCACGCTGGCTTCCTGGCTCTCACCCCAGCCCGCCAAGAACCACAGGCCTGCCTCGGGGCCCTTCCACACGCAGCTCCTGTGCCCGGAGCACTCTCTCTCCTCTCCGATCTTCACAGCTGGATTCTGGCCCTGAGGCCCAACCAGCGTCTTTCACCCTGGATCCCTCCTGCGACCGCAGTGCTTCCTGCCGGTGTCCCTGACTGGACCCTGAGCCCCAAGCTGGATCGGCCTCTGCCCGCCAGTCTGGCCACCACCAAACAGCTGCACCTCTCTGAAACCCTTTCTGTGGTTCCCGGACCAGAGGGGGAGCCCCTGACCTTCAGGGGCAGCGCAGTCTTAGCCCTGGGCCACCAGGAGAGCCCCATGGAAACTCCTGCCCTGTTCTCTTCCCGGCTGCAGCTGCGCTGCGGGACCCGAGCTCCCCGACCAGGAGTCGAACGGGCGCCCCCTGCAGTGGAAGCTTGGCATTTGTTCTCTTCCCGGCTGCACTGCGGGACCCGAGCTCCCCGACCAGGAGTCGAACCGGCGCCCCCTGCAGTGGAAGCTTGGCATCTTAACCACTGGACCGCCAGGGACATGCCCCTGAAACCCCTTTTTTATCCACACAAGGAGGAAGATAAAAGGCCTCTCTCCTGCCCGGGGCTCTGCCCAGCGGCCAGGGTGCGGCTTCCCGTCACGTTTGCTGAGTGCCCACGGAGTGCCGGGGGCTCGGCTGCTCAGTCGTGTCCAACCCCATGGACTGCAGCCGGCCAGGCTCTGCTGTCCATGGGACTGCAGTGGGTGGCCATGTCCTCCTCCAGGGGGTCTTCCCGACCCAAGGACGGAACCTGAGCCTCCTGCGTGGCAGGTGGACTGTTCACGGTCTGAGCCGCAGGGGAGCCCTGTTCCAGGTGCTGAAATTGCTCCAGAGAACTAGGTGCAATGCCACCGGGTGCCGGAGGGGCTGGTGACCGCGAGGGTGAAACTGCCTTGGTCTTAGCCCTGAAAATGCTGTGTCCTGGGAAACCCCGGGGTCACTGGAAATCCAGGGCAGTTGGCCACAGCACGAACCAAGCCCCCCCACCGCCAGTTCCTGCCAAACCCCCTCCCCTCCGCTGGCCTCTGCTCTGGCCACGCTGGCTTCCTGGCTCTCACCCCAGCCCGCCAAGAACCACAGGCCTGCCTCGGGGCCCTTCCACACGCAGCTCCTGTGCCCGGAGCACTCTCTCTCCTCTCCGATCTTCACAGCTGGATTCTGGCCCTGAGGCCCAACCAGCGTCTTTCACCCTGGATCCCTCCTGCGACCGCAGTGCTTCCTGCCGGTGTCCCTGACTGGACCCTGAGCCCCAAGGGCGGGGCCCCTCCCTGCGCCTCCCCCCACGGGCAGCAGTGCGGCCCGGGCTCAGTCCGGGGCCTCTGGCCCACAGAACCGATCATATCAGTTCTGGGGTGACTATGGCCATGTTGCTCTGTCCCCCCGAGCCCTCGAAATGCACTGCCCCAAAGTGAGGTGTGCAAGAAGTGCAAAAGGCACCCCAGATTCTGAAGACCTCCTCTGCTCAATGTGATATAAAACATCTCATTTATACTGTTGCTTACTGATCACATGTTCAAATAGAACTAATGGATTATGTAAAATATGATTAAAATTATTTCTGCCTGTTCCTTTTTCTTTTTAAAATGTGGCTGCCAGCGAATGCAAACTCACGGAGGTGGTCCACACGGCATTTCCACCATGCCGCGCGGTTCCCTACTGATGGGGGTGGATTCCGGCGTGGAACCCCCAAGGCAGGGACCTGGCCTCCAGAGCTCCGGCTCGCATCTGGCCTGCTCCCTGCTGCCGGCTCCTGCGCTCTGCTGAGCCCCCCTGGTCTCTCCCTTCTGACGCCCACCAGCCTGAGAGCTCCTTCAGTGCGGGACTAACAGACTCCTATTCATTCTTCAGAGACCCATGTGAAATGCCCCTCCTCCTCCAGGAAGTCTTTCCCAACCCCAAGACAAATGCCTGCAGTCGTCCCCCCGCCCACCCCCCTCTTTCAGCCCCAAATCTCTCCCTCTGGCGCCCCCACAGAGCTGGCGCTTGTTCTGATCTTCAAGGCTCCTTAATATCCTGAGGACCGAGTTCTGGCCCTCTGCAACCAGGCCGCTGACTACTCTCTGGCCTGTCGCCCTCCACGAGAGCCAACGGAGCTTGGGCCACCACAAGCTCACTGTTTCCGCCATGAACCGGGGCTGCTACCAGGAAGACAACGGCAACCGCCCGGCGCGCCCCTCCGCCCGCCCGGAGCCGGCTCCCGTCCTGGGCCACGCGGCGGAGGGAAGGGCAGGGACTCACACTGCTCTGGCGCCTCCGGAGATCCCCCTGGCTGGGGCTCAGAGAGGGAAGTGACTTGCCCCGGGCTGCACACAGGGTTGGGGGCTACGCCAAGGTGGGGTGGGGGTGGAGGCCGCCGGGTTGCATCACTTCAAGCCCCGGCCCGGGTAATTACAGCCCCGGCCGCCACAGGCCCCGCTTACTCAACTCTCTACTGTGACTCAGAGGGGCCCCCGGGCTCCCGGCCGGGAGGGAGGGGCGGGGGCTGGGCCCCGGGTGGGAGTGGGCAGCCAGGAGCCAGGTGAGCACGGGGAGGAGGGCGCTCCGCGCCTCGGGTTCCCCGGCTGGCAAACAGGATCAGCCCCGAGGGGAGTGCGGAGCACCCAGGAACAGTCTGGGTTAGACAGTTGTAGTCTTCGCAGGGGTGGGGAGGGGTCGTGAGACCTCCCAGCCCCTGGCTTGCTGGGTCTCATCCAAGCTGCTCCTCCCAGGCCCCAAGGTCCCCGAGGACAGGACCCCAGTCATCCTCACCCAGGCCCGCATGTCTGAGGAAGAGGGAGGACCCCAGGACACCATCCACGCTGCCTGCCTCCCAGCCGGTGCCCTCTGCCCCGGCCTGGCACTCCTGGGCGCTGGAGTCCCGGCCACACCCTCCCCTCCTGGCCTGCTGGGGGGGCGGGCCCGGGGGTCAGCCCCCGATCCTGTCCTCCTGGGGAGGGGCCGGGAAGCTGGGACAATGGCCTCCTTCTTCAGCTTGGGTGGGCGTGGCTGGGGAACCCCAGGGCGGGAGAGGGCAGGGGGTGATGCTGAGTCACCCAGACTGGCAAGGCCCCGGCACACCGGTCAGCCCGCCGCCCGCACTGGGCTGGCCCGCGAGGCCCAGTTTTCCACCTCTGGACTCCTAAAGCCTGGCCTCAGACGCCTCCTGTCCAGGGACCACACCCGGTGGCCCCCATGTCCTCTCCCTCCGCTGGCTGCGACCTTTCTCTCAGCTGAACGCGCCTCAGGGCCTTTGCCCTGGCTCTTCCCACGCTGCTCCCCTGCCTCCCAGCAGTGCCTGCCCTCTCGTCCTTTAGGGGAGGCCTCCCTGAGGAAGGCAGCGCCCGCAGCTGCCCCTACCTGGTTCTCTGCTGTTTTTCTCCCCAACACTTTCCACCAGCCAGTGCTGTCAGTTCCGCGGCTGTATGTCGCACATGCCCATCGCCCCCACGGGGAAGCTGATGTCTCTCTACTTGGAGAACAGGGCCCGGCCCTCAGCAGGCACCCCATCCGGGTGGCCTGAATGAAGCAGGTTCCCTGGCTCGCGGAAGCCTTCACAGCATCACAGCAACGGGAGCACCCTGCGCCCAGCGGGGCCGTGAGGTTTCCCGAGGTCAGGACCCTCTGGTCTGGAGAAGAGCCACGCAGGGGCCTTCCCTGGCGGTCCAGCGGCTAAGAACCCGCCTTGCAATGCCTGGGGCGGGCGTCCAACCCCATGGTGGGGAACTAGGATCCCACGTGCCTCGGAGCTACTGAACCCTCGCAGGCCACAACTAGAGAATCCTGGGCTGCAGCGGAAGATCTCAAATGCGGCAACTAACACCCTCTGCAATAAACCCAAGTTTTCAAAACACCAGAAGAGCTCTTGCTCTTGGCCTCGCACGTTTCCGCAGCGCCAGGGACGCTCCACGTTCCCGTGGACACCCGGTCTCGGCGCGGTGTGCCCACGGCCGCCGTGGGCTCCCCGACGGCGGCGGGGCGGGCGGCCGCGCGGCTGCAGGTGGGTCCCGGCCGCCCCCGCTGCCCCCCACCGCGGCGGCGCGGGCTCACCTGGTGAAGCGGACCTTGCAGATGCTGCACTCGTAGGGCTTCTCGCCTGTGTGGGTCCGGATGTGGCGCGGCAGCTTGCCGGCCCCCTGGATGACCTTCTCGCAGATGGGGCACTTCTGGAAGGCCTTGGCCCGGATCTTCTTCTCCACCTTCTGCGACCAGGCCGGGTACACGTCACCGTCGTGGGCGCCGCTGAAGTACTTCAGGTAGTAGTCCACCACGCCCTTGTCGTCCGCCCGCGACTCCTCGTCGCTGTCCCCCGCCGCGGCCGCCGCCGCCCGGCCCACCGACGACATCATCTGCTGCAGCAGCGTGCTGGCCGCCAGCCCGTCCGCGTCCGCCCCGTCCGCGTCCTCGCCCTCGGCCGCGCCCGACAGAAAGCCCGGAGAATCGCCCGGCTCCGGGGCCGCCTCCGACAGCGAGGCGGCCTCCTCCTCCCCGCCCCGGGGGTAGTGGCCGTTCTGCGTGGCGGTGGACGGCGGGGCCGCGGGGGGCGCGAAGAGGCCCCCGGCCGGGGCCTCCTCGTCGCGCTCCGGCCACAGACCCGGGTTGCTGTCGCCCTCGTCTCCGTCCCCGGCCGGGGGTCGCTCGGACGGGGGGCCGGGCCCGTAGAAGTCCAAGCCATTGCAGTCGCCGGCGGCCACCGCGGCCACGGCGGCGGCCACGGCCTCCTTGGTGGCGTCCAGGTCGTCGTCGGACGCGCCGAAGGCGGACCACGGGAAGGAGGCGGCGGCGGCGGCGGGCAGGCTGTTCATGGGGTTGGTTTGGAAGAACTCGAGGTACTCCTTGGCGCGGAGGAGGTTTCGCTGATCAATTTGATCTACGAGGTCCAGCTGCCCGGCGCCGGCGCCCGCGTCGGCCGCCAGGATCTGCCGGTCGAGGAGGTCGGCGCAGACGTGGCTCACGGCGGGGATCTCGAGCAGGCGCGCGGCGCTGAGGATGTCGCCCACGTTGGCCGTGCTGACGGTGAGCGTGGCCGTGTAGGCGAAGTCCATGAGGGCCGTGAGCGCCTCGGCGCTGACGAAGTCGATCTCGTACACGTTCTGCTGGTCCACCACGGCGCCCGACGTGAAGAGCTTCTTGAAGTACTGGCTGCAGGCCGCCAGCACCGAGCGGTGCGTGGGGAACTCGCGGCCCTCCACCAGGATCACCACGTCGCACAGCAGGCCCTGCGTCCGCTGCTCGTTGAGTCCGCTCAAGATGTCGCTGCTGTGGTCGGGGAACGGGATCCCGATGGGGCCGTCCACGCCGCCGGCCATCTTCCGCGCCGAGACCTGCAGCGCCAGGAAGGAAGGGGCGGGCGTGAGGGGCGGGGCCGGGACCCTCGGAGAGGGGTGCCCCGGCCTCGGATCTGCACCGTCACCCTGTGGCGAGGCCGGCGACACCCAGCTGGGTGAGGAACACCGCCGCCCCTCTTCGCCAGACCGGAGAGCCTGGCCAGGGGCCTCTCGAGGAGGCGTGGGGGCACACAGAAGGCGCTCAAGAATTGCCCGGCCCCAGCTGCGCGCTAGTGAATCTGAACAAACACAGGCTTCTGCCCACCCCCGGGAGGAGGCTGAGGCCGGGCACCCTCAGCAGCGCCCCTGCAGTCCCTGGGCAGCACGGGTCGCCACGGCCAGTGTGACAAAGCCAGCCCCAGGCAGTCCCCGGCCCACAGACCCGAGAGCCGCTGTCCCAGCTGCACGGCCGTCCATCCCTGACCGGCCCTTCGGCCTCGCCAGCCTTCCCTCCTGGTCAGGCTCAATGCTCCTGGGGGGCTCTGCGTCAGCAGGAAGGGAAGAGGCCAAGACCCAGGGGCCTGGCCAGGGTCATGGGGGCCGTGGGCGTGCCCTGGCGGGGTGGGGCCATGACTCTGCAGGACGAACCCCTTCCTGCCCCGTGGAGCCCCTAGGATGTGGCTCGGCCCTCACAGTGAGGAAGGGGGGAGCCCAGGCCGCCGCGGGCGGCTCCTGCCCACTCACACTGACCCCGTCAAGGAGGACCCGGCGCCCAGGGGCTTCCTGCCCACCTCCTGCCTGGCCACTTCCTCTCCTCTGGCCCCTCTGTCTGCGCCGTTCAGGCTGGGACATGGCCTTGCCACTTTCAGGGCCTCAGTTTCCCCATCTGTCAAATGGGCCTTTGGAAGAGCAGGGCCGGAGGGGCCCTCTGTCCCGCCCCTGCCCCTCCTTTTTCCACCTTCCCCTGGGCTGTGACTCATCCACCCACTCAGGCGCTTGTGCAACCCCCTGGCTCCTGTCCCCACCCTCCACCCTCTCTGGGGAGCCCCCGACTGCCCCGAGCCACCCAGCAAAGCCCACAGTCCTCAGGCCCAGCGGCCTGCTTTCAGGTCAGAGCCTCCACACGTCCCCGGGGAGAGGGCCCCAGCCGGGCCCTCATCAGCCTCCCTGCGACCCCCAGGCTGAGTGACCAGCCCAGCCCGACCCAGTCCCTCTCACTGGGCCTCTCGTGGGATGCAGGCAGCGGGCCTGGCCAGCCCAGGAAGGAAGGGGCGGGCGTGAGGGGCGGGGCCGGGACCCTCGGAGAGGGGTGCCCCGGCCTCGGATCTGCACCGTCACCCTGTGGCGAGGCCGGCGACACCCAGCTGGGTGAGGAACACCGCCGCCCCTCTTCGCCAGACCGGAGAGCCTGGCCAGGGGCCTCTCGAGGAGGCGTGGGGGCACACAGAAGGCGCTCAAGAATTGCCCGGCCCCAGCTGCGCGCTAGTGAATCTGAACAAACACAGGCTTCTGCCCACCCCCGGGAGGAGGCTGAGGCCGGGCACCCTCAGCAGCGCCCCTGCAGTCCCTGGGCAGCACGGGTCGCCACGGCCAGTGTGACAAAGCCAGCCCCAGGCAGTCCCCGGCCCACAGACCCGAGAGCCGCTGTCCCAGCTGCACGGCCGTCCATCCCTGACCGGCCCTTCGGCCTCGCCAGCCTTCCCTCCTGGTCAGGCTCAATGCTCCTGGGGGGCTCTGCGTCAGCAGGAAGGGAAGAGGCCAAGACCCAGGGGCCTGGCCAGGGTCATGGGGGCCGTGGGCGTGCCCTGGCGGGGTGGGGCCATGACTCTGCAGGACGAACCCCTTCCTGCCCCGTGGAGCCCCTAGGATGTGGCTCGGCCCTCACAGTGAGGAAGGGGGGAGCCCAGGCCGCCGCGGGCGGCTCCTGCCCACTCACACTGACCCCGTCAAGGAGGAACCGGCGCCCAGGGGCTTCCTGCCCACCTCCTGCCTGGCCACTTCCTCTCCTCTGGCCCCTCTGTCTGCGCCGTTCAGGCTGGGACATGGCCTTGCCACTTTCAGGGCCTCAGTTTCCCCATCTGTCAAATGGGCCTTTGGAAGAGCAGGGCCGGAGGGGCCCTCTGTCCCGCCCCCCCTGCCCCCCTCCTTTTTTCCACCTTCCCCTGGGCTGTGACTCATCCACCCACTCAGGCGCTTGTGCAACCCCCTGGCTCCTGTCCCCACCCTCCACCCTCTCTGGGGAGCCCCCGACTGCCCCGAGCCACCCAGCAAAGCCCACAGTCCTCAGGCCCAGCGGCCTGCTTTCAGGTCAGAGCCTCCACACGTCCCCGGGGAGAGGGCCCCAGCCGGGCCCTCATCAGCCTCCCTGCGACCCCCAGGCTGAGTGACCAGCCCAGCCCGACCCAGTCCCTCTCACTGGGCCTCTCGTGGGATGCAGGCAGCGGGCCTGGCCAGCCCCGAGGCCGGGGCAGCACCGACCTGACCCAGGGCCACCCTGGGAGCGGGGTCCGGGCCTCGAGGCCGACACAGAGGCCTTTGTGTGGCACGCAGGCGGCCAGTACACTTCCCGGGAGCCTCTCTCCGTGGCCCGCCCTCTTTCCCGCCGACCACACCAGCTGCTCAGCTCCCCCCCTGCTCCGCCAGCCCGCGATGGGTGCCGGGCAAGCTCCGCTGTGGCCGCTGGGAGTGGGACGGGGGGGGCACGACCCCATCCATGTCTTGGCCACGGGAGGCCTCAGCGGAGTCCCCTGTGGCGGCTCCCACCCCCGGCCACCATCTGCCGTCTGGCCCCGGGCCCCCGGGAGTGGGCAGATGGGCCTCCGGATCAGACCGGCCTCAGCCCCTCCTCTGATCCGGGCCACCGATGCACCAAGATGGCCGCCCCAGCCCTGCCCGCAGGGTCCCTCCAGGTGTCTCCTGGGCCTCGAAGTCGGGACCAAATCGGGTCAGGTGACTCGCCCTGCCGCGGCCCCTCCACCCTTCCTCCCGCCAGGCCAGGCGCTGGCGCAGAGCGCCTTCGAGTGCACAGCCACCGGGCCTGGGTCTCCACCCGCGGGAAGAGCGGCCGCGGGCACTCGGCCGGCCGCGGGGCAGCCCTTGGGTCTGAGGGTCCGAGTCCCTGCCCTTCCCCAGCTGGGGCCTCTTGCGTCCCCAGCGAATCATCTGGCGTGAATCTGGGCATGCTCCGGGGAAGAGCGGAGGCCAGGGGAGCCTGGCGTGCTGCCGGCCCGGGGGTCGCAGAATCGGACACAACGCGGCGACCGAAGGCCAGAGCATCTGAGACCCTTCCCCCAAGGGCAGGGCCCGGGGTGAGGCCGGCCGAGGAGGGCCCCCGTGAGCGCAGGACCCCACTTACAGATGAGACGCAGAGACCCAGAGACAGCTAGAGGCTGGGCCGAGGGTGCCCAGCATGGCCGACCCCGGAGCTCACGGCGGCGACAGACGGGGCCCCGACTCTCCCCACGCACCTCCCTGCAAGCCACGGCCTCTGCCCGCGGCCCGGAGACTAGTGACCCACCCCCGATCCAGGAACCCACGCCCCCGCCTGCCACGCCCAGGCCACTGCCCCACGGGACCTCGGGGCCGCCCTCTGCGGGAGGGAGGGAGACCCAGGGAGATGGGGGCGGGAGGCCAGGCGGGGTCCCGGCAGCAGGGACGAGTGAGCGCCCACTATGTGCCGTGGCCAGGCCTCGCCAGAGCGCCCTCCGTTGCGCTAACAGGCCCTGCCCCGGGCACCTGACGCCGAGAGGTGGCCCACACTGGCGGTTTCCTTGGCAGTGATGAGCCAACGAAACCTCTCTCCTCCAGGAAGCCCCACCCCCACGCTGGCTCGGTCCCCACCCTCAACGGCCAGGGCCCCCCAGATCAGGCCCACACCCACCGGGCCGGGTCTTTCATCACAGCTCCGCCCCCACCCTTGCCTCCATGGGATTTCCGGGGCGTGCGGTGCGGTGCGGTGCGGTGCTGACTAGGCGGCCGGCCGAGGGGCAGGCGGGGCAGGCCTCGGCAGGCTCCTCCTGGGCTGGAGGTGGGGCGCCCTCCTCCCTCTGGCAGCTCCCAGGCCCTCCGCCCTGCCCTTCCCTGGGCAGCGCACAGTAGGGGCGCAGCACAGAGCAGGCGGAACAAAGACCAAACAGCTCTGCGCTGGGGAGAGGGCACGCCCAGCCCTGCCCACCGGCCAGAGGCGCACCCAGTCCGGGGCCGGCGCCAGTCCCACCTCCAGTCTGACCCAGAGGCACCTGCTGCGGCAGGCAGCTAGGAGTGGGGCCAGCCACGGGCCCTCCTCGGTGCCCTGGGGCTTCCAAGACCTCACTGGACCCTGGCTTCAGAGATGAGGAGTGACTCAGAGACAGCTAGAGGCTGGGCCGAGGGTGCCCAGCATGGCCGACCCCGGAGCTCACGGCGGCGACAGACGGGGCCCCGACTCTCCCCACGCACCTCCCTGCAAGCCACGGCCTCTGCCCGCGGCCCGGAGACTAGTGACCCACCCCCGATCCAGGAACCCACGCCCCCGCCTGCCACGCCCAGGCCACTGCCCCACGGGACCTCGGGGCCGCCCTCTGCGGGAGGGAGGGAGACCCAGGGAGATGGGGGCGGGAGGCCAGGCGGGGTCCCGGCAGCAGGGACGAGTGAGCGCCCACTATGTGCCGTGGCCAGGCCTCGCCAGAGCGCCCTCCGTTGCGCTAACAGGCCCTGCCCCGGGCACCTGACGCCGAGAGGTGGCCCACACTGGCGGTTTCCTTGGCAGTGATGAGCCAACGAAACCTCTCTCCTCCAGGAAGCCCCACCCCCACGCTGGCTCGGTCCCCACCCTCAACGGCCAGGGCCCCCCAGATCAGGCCCACACCCACCGGGCCGGGTCTTTCATCACAGCTCCGCCCCCACCCTTGCCTCCATGGGATTTCCGGGGCGTGCGGTGCGGTGCGGTGCGGTGCTGACTAGGCGGCCGGCCGAGGGGCAGGCGGGGCAGGCCTCGGCAGGCTCCTCCTGGGCTGGAGGTGGGGCGCCCTCCTCCCTCTGGCAGCTCCCAGGCCCTCCGCCCTGCCCTTCCCTGGGCAGCGCACAGTAGGGGCGCAGCACAGAGCAGGCGGAACAAAGACCAAACAGCTCTGCGCTGGGGAGAGGGCACGCCCAGCCCTGCCCACCGGCCAGAGGCGCACCCAGTCCGGGGCCGGCGCCAGTCCCACCTCCAGTCTGACCCAGAGGCACCTGCTGCGGCAGGCAGCTAGGAGTGGGGCCAGCCACGGGCCCTCCTCGGTGCCCTGGGGCTTCCAAGACCTCACTGGACCCTGGCTTCAGAGATGAGGAGTGACTCAGAGAGGGGCTGAGGCCAGGGCTAGGTCGCACAGCCGAGGGCCGTCAGCCTGGGCCCCGGTCCTCTGACTCGAGCGGGCCTGTGCTGCCAGCCCCCAGCCACTGGCCTCGCCTGGCCTGGTCCCCGGAACAGCAGGAGTCAGTGCCCGAGGTGGGCGCCCAGGGAGGAGGCTGGGGAGTCCTCAAGGTCAGGTGCGAGGCGAGGGCCGGGACCAGGCCTCGGCCTCCCACCTACTCTCCCCAGGAAGGAGCGGGCTGGCCGGCAGGCAGCAGGGCGTAGGGAGGCAAGTGGCGGCAGACGCCTTCCCTGACGAGGGTCCAGGGAAGGGGGCAACGTGCTCGGGCTGACGGTCTCCCACACCGGCAGAGGACGAAAGGAAGCTGCAGCCCGGGCTCCGATGCCTGCTGGTGCCGCGGCCGCCCAGGCGCACCCTGGCTCCGCCACCCACAGCTGCGTGACCCTGGGCCAAGGAAAGCACCTCTCTGGGCCTCAGTTTCCTTGGGGCTGTGACAGTGGCAAAGGGTTCCACTCTCATCCACTCAGCAAGCTTTGCCCAGGACCTCCCAGGTGCCGTCAACAGTCCCCAGAGTCCCCACGAGGCTGCTCACCCCTCCCTGTGGACGGGGGGCTTGGAACCTCACTTCTGAACACGGTTCCAGGGGGCAATCTAGCCCCATCTCCAGCTACTACGTGCCAGGGAAGTGGAGGTGGGCCTCAGGAGGAAGCTGAGCCATTATCCAGAGGGAAAAACTGGACCCAGAGAGGGTGGGCGGCCAGCCCAAGGTCACACAGCAAGCCTGCCGCCCAGGTGTGGCTGTCAGGCCAGTGCCCGGCCGCCCCCACCCCCTCCCAGCCTGGCAGCCGGTGTTGCAAGGTTGGTCCTGCCGGGTTACCCCGCCCTGACCTGGTGCCAATCCCTGCCTGGCCCGGTCCCCGGCCTGGGGTTTAATGGGCAGGAATGCAGCGTCCTAGTTGGGGGTGGGGGGCACCCCTGGCTCAGGGGGACTGCTGGCTGCCAGCTGTCAGCCGGCCCCCTGCCCGCCTGTCCTCTTGGGCCTCCCTCTGGGCCAGACACCAGCAAGCAGGCCCTCGGCCATTTTATGTGTCCACTTATTGCCCTAAATGGGGAGGGGCTTCCTGCCCGGGCCTTAAAGGGCCAGAGGCAGGAAGGCTGCGGGCCCAGTGGGAAGTGTGTGTGTGGAGGTTGGCGGGGGTGGAGATTAGAAGGTCATGGGGCTCCCATCTGACCCCCGCTCGTGGGTGGGGCTGAGGCCCACCCTGTTCCCACGCTCCGAGTGCTGTCAGGGGCCAGGAAGTAGCATCCTGATACCAGGCCCGGGCTCCAAGAGGAAGCCCTGCGAACAGTCCTGCTCAATGGCGGTAGGAGGAGTAAGCTTCCCGTCACCAGGGGCAACCAAAGTCAGGCTTCACGGAAACCCTCCCGTGTCTACCCCTGCTTATCCAAGGCAGGACCTGTTTATACAGATGCCCAGGAGAGGCCTGGGGGACTTCTAGGAGCGCTGCCCCTCTTCCCTTGGTCCAGACGGTTCCCTTCCTTCTTCCCTGAGGCTGGCCGGCCACCTGGTGGCACCCAGAGCCACCCCCACCCCCACCTGCAGTTTAAGCAGGTGGAGGGCTCAGCCTGGACGCGCCGGATGGAGGGGCGCACAGCCCGGGGAGCTCAGGGTGCTGTGCTTGTAGAGCCAGCCCTTCCCGGCTACCGAGCACATCCTGACGGGAGGTGGGGCAATCTAGCCCCATCTCCAGCTACTACGTGCCAGGGAAGTGGAGGTGGGCCTCAGGAGGAAGCTGAGCCATTATCCAGAGGGAAAAACTGGACCCAGAGAGGGTGGGCGGCCAGCCCAAGGTCACACAGCAAGCCTGCCGCCCAGGTGTGGCTGTCAGGCCAGTGCCCGGCCGCCCCACCCCTCCCAGCCTGGCAGCCGGTGTTGCAAGGTTGGTCCTGCCGGGTTACCCCGCCCTGACCTGGTGCCAATCCCTGCCTGGCCCGGTCCCCGGCCTGGGGTTTAATGGGCAGGAATGCAGCGTCCTAGTTGGGGGTGGGGGGCACCCCTGGCTCAGGGGGACTGCTGGCTGCCAGCTGTCAGCCGGCCCCCTGCCCGCCTGTCCTCTTGGGCCTCCCTCTGGGCCAGACACCAGCAAGCAGGCCCTCGGCCATTTTATGTGTCCACTTATTGCCCTAAATGGGGAGGGGCTTCCTGCCCGGGCCTTAAAGGGCCAGAGGCAGGAAGGCTGCGGGCCCAGTGGGAAGTGTGTGTGTGGAGGTTGGCGGGGGTGGAGATTAGAAGGTCATGGGGCTCCCATCTGACCCCGCTCGTGGGTGGGGCTGAGGCCCACCCTGTTCCCAGCTCCGAGTGCTGTCAGGGGCCAGGAAGTAGCATCCTGATACCAGGCCCGGGCTCCAAGAGGAAGCCCTGCGAACAGTCCTGCTCAATGGCGGTAGGAGGAGTAAGCTTCCCGTCACCAGGGGCAACCAAAGTCAGGCTTCACGGAAACCCTCCCGTGTCTACCCCTGCTTATCCAAGGCAGGACCTGTTTATACAGATGCCCAGGAGAGGCCTGGGGGACTTCTAGGAGCGCTGCCCCTCTTCCCTTGGTCCAGACGGTTCCCTTCCTTCTTCCCTGAGGCTGGCCGGCCACCTGGTGGCACCCAGAGCCACCCCCACCCCCACCTGCAGTTTAAGCAGGTGGAGGGCTCAGCCTGGACGCGCCGGATGGAGGGGCGCACAGCCCGGGGAGCTCAGGGTGCTGTGCTTGTAGAGCCAGCCCTTCCCGGCTACCGAGCACATCCTGACGGGAGGTGGGATGGGGCCCTGTTTTCCAGTCGAACCAGAAAGGCGTGGGTGGGGACGCTTCCACCCATGGCCGTCCCTGGCCTGCTGGCGGACAGATGGAGGGCCTGGTTCTCCGGCCAGGTTCTCCAGAGGACGCCGGCCATGCTCTGGTGCTCCGGAAACGTGGGATGTGGGGGGCCGGGACTGTCCCCCAGAGGGTCGAGGTCCCCTCCACGCCGACCCTCACAGCTCTGGAACTCAGGGCCCGGGATTGCGGCTCCACTTCCCAAGCCAGGGCACCGAGGCGACTGCCGGGGTTCCGCGGCGGAGCTGGAGCTGGATTCGAACACAGGTCGTCCGTCCGGCTCCATCTCGCCTAACTGGTCCTTCCAGGGCTCCACCCGCCTCCCCAGCACACTGCCCCAGGTGCCAGCCGGGGACTAAATCCCCCACCCGGGGGCCTTGGGGGCTGAGGACAGCTTATTCTCACGCCCCCTCAGAACTGCCTTATGGCAGCCCAGAAAAAACAGGGAGAGGTCCGCCTGAGGTCACGCGGGGCGCCTGGCGCTGGGCCGGAGTCCAGCCGTCACCTGTGACCTCAGGGCCTCCAACTGCGACGCAGGAGGGGCTCTGCGCTCCAGCCCCGCCGCCCAGCCCCGCGACAGCTCCCTGGGGAAGCACGGGGCACCTCATCGGGACAAGGCTTCGGGGCTAAAGGTAACTCCCCATCGTACAGGCGGCCAACCAAGCTGGTAGGGGGCGGTGACCTCCCTAGGTGGACCTCAGGTGCCGGGGAGGGAGGGCTGGGCTGAGACTCGACCACGCGGGCCCCCACCCAAGCCTGTGGCAGCAAGGTTTACGGCCTGGCAGGTGCCCGGAGCCCAAGGTGACAGGTGGGGGGTGTCACAGTCAGACAGCCCCCCCGCCCAGCAGGAGCCCTGCTGCGCCCCGAGCTGACCCAGGTGCTGCTTCCACGAGGGCGGGAAGGCAAGCGGACGCGGTGGACCTGCCGGCAGTACGGAGGAACCCGCGGGAACTTCACTTTCCAGAGAAGGATGCTCGGGCTCCGAGAGACCGCGGGGCCTGGCCAAGGTCGCAGAGTGAGTGGGCTGGCATCGGAAACCCCGTTGGACCCCCTCTCCGGGCCTGATCTGCTTCCGAGGGCCTGGGCCCGTCTTGGCGCTGGGAGGCAACCTGGGTCTCCTCGGGCATCATGGGTTATAAAAACGGCACAGCCCGGCCAGTCTCCAGGGGCCAAGGTGCCCAGGGGTGGGGCTGCAGCTCAGACGGGGTGGGAAGCGCGGCCTCGGAAGGCCGGGCGGCAGGGACACGGAGGCTCCTGCTGTGTGACCTTGGACACCTGGCTGCCCCTCTCTGAGCCTCGCTGTCCTCTTGGGGCTCCATCTGGCCGACAGGTGCCTGCTGTCCACCTCCAGGCCCTCTGCGTGACAGGTGGGCAGGCGCCCCTTGGCTGGGACACACAGAGGGCTCGGGACGCCGCCTGAGCTGGGTGGCAGGAGCTCCAGGGTCAGTCCCACCCTGGCCGGGTGACCTTGGCCTGCTCTCTGCCTCCCCCAGGCCTCAGTCTCCCCTGCCCTGTTCAGCCCCGCTCTGACGCGTGCTCTAAGCCCTTCAGGCCCCACACCTGTGTTGGGCCTCGCCTCCCAGCCTCTGTAGCATCGGGGACGACCGCCTCCAACCCAACCACCTCTGGGTAGGTCGCACAATTCCAAGGAAAAGGAAGGAAGGGAAAAAAGGCCCACATAAGTACTAGCTCCTGCCTGGAGGACCTTCCCCCCACGACAGAGGCTGAGTGCAGTGAGGCCTCAGTCTGCCACACAGAGAAAAGGGTGCACGGGCTCCCCACAGCCGCCCGCCTGCTGCTGAGGGCCAGTGCCTGCCGAGGGCTGCGCGGCTCCCCGCCCGGGGCCAGAGGCCAGGGTGCCGACTGGCCACCATGCAGCCAATCAGGACTGAATAATAAATACCCCCCCAAAGTGACCCACGAATTAAAATTTCAGTGTCCCCGTTGGCTCCCCTTTCCTTCATTAGGCATGCGGATCCCAGGGCTCCGCTCTTCCAGCCGCCGGCTCCCGCCCTCCCCCCTCTCCCCCAGGCTCCCGTCTCCACAGCGATGGCGGGTGGTAAACAGAGCCCCGAGCCCAGCCGATCAGTGCCAGGCCCGGTGTGCTCTGAGGGCCCCGGTGGGGGTGGCCCTCAGGGGAGAGAGCCCCTCGCCTGGGGCCCTGGGGGCCTGGGCAGCAGCAGGGCCCAGTCTGGACTCCCCAGAAGGAAGTGACCCGCAGGTCCTGGGGAGGGCCCCCCAGTGTGGGAGCAGCGCACTCCGGGTTACGCCCTGGCCCTGCTGGCTGGGGAGGGGGGGCGGCTGACATAGAATCCTGGATGCCCTCTCGGGCCGGGCCCTGCTCCGGGAGGCAGCTGGCAGGGGGCGGGGGGAGCAAACCCGGCCCGCCACCCATGGGTGAGCCAGGTGGGCACACCCGGCGGAGGACAGCGACACCTCTCTCACTTCCGCCGCCCGGCCAGGGGGAGAGGAGCTGCCTGCCTCCCCCGCCGCCCCGCCGACTGCTGGCTGCCCTCCCCAAACGTCCAGTGGGCGCCACTGGGTGCCCGGGCCTGGCTGGACAGAAGTCTCCGGCTGCGGTCCACCGGACTCCCTCGCCGCCGGCCGGCCGGCGCGGACCGTGCCTCCCAGGAGCCGCAAAGGCCTGGGCCCGGGGGGTGCACCGGCCCGGCGCTCCGCTCCGGCCCCTGCCGGGTTCCCAGGCCCGGGGCTGGGGGAGGGGGCCGGTGCCTGGGCCCGGGAGGGAGAGCGAGCGGGGGAGGGGGCCGGATCCCCCCAGCTTACCCCCTCCTCTGCTGGGGCTCAGGGTTCGCACGTGGTGGTGGCGTCAAGGGGAAGGAGGGGTGTCCGGGCCAGAGGAGACGGGGTCACGCGCTCTGGGGGCGCGGCGGGGGGAGAGGGGTGCCCTCTGCCCCCTGCCCCAGGGCCGGGGCCGGGGCCGCACGGCCGCGCGGGCACGCCGAGGGGCCAGGCCGGTCCCCCCGCCCAGGGCTGAGTCAGGCCCGGGCGGGGGCAGGAAGCGGCCCCCTCCCCCGCCCGGCCGCAGCGCGCGGCCCCCGCCCCGGCCCACGGGCCCCCACCGCGCCGCCCGCGCGGGCGCTCCTACCTCCTTCCCGGGGCAGCGGCGAGGGGGCCCGGCCCCGGCGGCGGCGGTAGCGGCGGCTGCGGCTGGGCTGGCTCCCTCCGAGGGGCCGGGAGGCGGCAGTGAGCCTGGCCCCGCGCCACCCCCCGCCGCCGGCGGCCAATCCCCACCCGGGCTGGGGGGAGGGCGATGCAAATTACCCCGGATCTGGGTCCGCCCGCCCGCCTCCCCCACGCCCGGGCCCAGCCCGCACTAGGCCGCGCATCCCCGGGCTCGCCTGCGCCGCGCGGCCGCCGGGGCCGCCGCCCTCCCCGGGGAGCGCCGGGTGGGTGACCCCCCCGGGGCGGGGGGCGGAGGGGGGCTGGGGACGGTTACACAACCAGGCGGGGAGGGGCCCCGGGGCGGGGAGAGGGCCGGCCCGCGGGCCGCGCAGCCGGAAGCCGGGGACCGCCACCGGCCCCCGGCGAGGGGAGCCCGGCGCCCGGCCCCGCCCCCGGGCCGGCAGGGCCCGCCCCCGGGCCGCGCCGCGCGATCGGCGCGCGGCCATTGGCCCGCCGGCCCGCCGCTCACCGCCCCTCCTCCGCGCCGCCCCTACCCGCGCGCCGCGGCGGGCTGCCGGCGCGGGGCACGCTGGGACGGAGAGTCCTGGCCGCCGGCCACCTGCCGGCCGCGAGCGCGGAGGAACTACGGCGCCCAGAGGCCCCCGCGCCGCGCCCGCCCACCCGGACACCCCACCCCTGCCCCCTCCCTTGCAAAGCCCCTCCCTGTTTTTCAGCCCTCCCCGATCCCCCATGGAGCGCAATCCTGGCCAACTCCAACGTCTGCGCGCAGCCCCGAACAGGCCCCCGGGGGGCGAGAGCGCCCCCCGTATCCAGCTGCAAACTTAGCACGCGACGCGCCCCCCTATCTCCGCACGCCGGCTCCCCCCGCACCCTCACTGCAGCCCCGCTTCCCCTCCCCCTCTCCCCGCGCGCCCCGGAGCTCCCCCCACAGCGCGCGCCGAGGGTGGGGGGCTGCCGCACCAGCCCGTGCGCGTCGCCCCCAGTGCCCTCCCCGGCGGCGCCCCCTCCCCGCGCCCGGGAGCCAGGGCGCCTCCCGCCTCCGGGCAGCTGCCAGCCACCCCCTCCCCTGAAACTTGCGGAACGTCCCCGGCTCCCGGGATCACCCCGCTCCGCGAGGGCAGCGGTGGGCGCAGTGCCCCCGGCCCGTCCCCGCCCGCGCCCCGCGCCGGGGGCCGCGCCGGGCGCCGACTTACCTCGCGGGGCCGGCCGGGCCGGGGCGTGCGGGGCCGGGGGCCCGGAGCTGGGGCTGGCGCCTCGCCGCTCGCCTCTGGGGTCCGCGCCTCGCTCCCCTCGCTGGCTCTCCGCTCGGCGCTCCCCCGCTCCGGCGGCGGCGTCACTGCCCTACAGTAACTGTACAGCCAAAGCCCCGTATGATGCTCGCGACTCCCTTCCTGGTTTCTCCGAGGGCAAGAGGGGTCCTCCCTTGTCTTAAAGGTGCCGCAGCCGCAGGCCCCCCCACGCCCAGCCCGCCCCCCCCACCCCGGCCTCCGAGGCCAGAACAGGCTCGGCAGGTCCCCTCTTGCCACGTCTCTGCCCTCCCGTGGGGCTTCGCCCGCTGCGCCGGGGAGCCCGGGCTGTTATTAGGTTTTGTCAAGGTGGGGGTCCAGCCCGCCCCGGCGCGCCCCCTGACCTCTCCGCCCGCCGCGCGGCGCCGTGCCAGCCTGCCAGCTTATCTGGCCCCAGAGCTCCCCGGGGCGCGGGGGGAGCGGGCCCCCCGGGGTGGAGGGGGTGGGGGCCTCCAGATAAACAGGCCCCCAGCCTCTGCGCAGAGGCGGGCGCGGGGGGGCGCGGGCTTTGCCCCCGACGCCCGGGGCGTGGCAGGATGGCAGCGGGGGCGGGGAGGGCTGTGCGCACTGCGAGGACGGACGCGGGCGTGGGTCGCCGCGGCCCTGGGTGCGGGGGGCGGGCAGGGGCGAGCGGCGCGGGCCGCGGGCCCGGCGGCGGCCCTCCCGGGGCCTCGGGTCGCCCGGCCGCGGAAGGGACCCGGGGGCGGGCTCTCGGCGGACGGCTGGGGTCCGCTCGGCTCCGGGTCCCTAAATGAAACAGCCAACCTGCCCGCACGGGATTATATAAAGCAGTCGCCTCCGCCCGCTGCGCCAGGGGCGTCGCGGGGGAAGGGGTTGGCGAGGGGCGGGCTGGGCTGTTGTTTTCCCGGCCTTCAAGTTCCCGGCTCGGATCACCCGCCCGCGAGGGCAGCGGTGGGCGCAGAGCCCCCGGCCCGTCCCCGCCCGCGCCCCGCGCCGGGGGCCGCGCCGGGCGCCGACTTACCTCGCGGGGCCGGCCGGGCCGGGGCGTGCGGGGCCGGGGGCCCGGAGCTGGGGCTGGCGCCTCGCCGCTCGCCTCTGGGGTCCGCGCCTCGCTCCCCTCGCTGGCTCTCCGCTCGGCGCTCCCCCGCTCCGGCGGCGGCGTCACTGCCCTACAGTAACTGTACAGCCAAAGCCCCGTATGATGCTCGCGACTCCCTTCCTGGTTTCTCCGAGGGCAAGAGGGGTCCTCCCTTGTCTTAAAGGTGCCGCAGCCGCCGGCCCCCCCACGCCCAGCCCGCCCCCCCCACCCCGGCCTCCGAGGCCAGAACAGGCTCGGCAGGTCCCCTCTTGCCACGTCTCTGCCCTCCCGTGGGGCTTCGCCCGCTGCGCCGGGGAGCCCGGGCTGTTATTAGGTTTTGTCAAGGTGGGGGGGGTCCAGCCCGCCCCCGGCGCGCCCCCCCTGACCTCTCCGCCCCGCCGCGCGGCGCCGTGCCAGCCTGCCAGCTTATCTGGCCCCAGAGCTCCCCGGGGCGCGGGGGGAGCGGGCCCCCCGGGGTGGAGGGGGTGGGGGCCTCCAGATAAACAGGCCCCCAGCCTCTGCGCAGAGGCGGGCGCGGGGGGGCGCGGGCTTTGCCCCCGACGCCCGGGGCGTGGCAGGATGGCAGCGGGGGCGGGGAGGGCTGTGCGCACTGCGAGGACGGACGCGGGCGTGGGTCGCCGCGGCCCTGGGTGCGGGGGGCGGGCAGGGGCGAGCGGCGCGGGCCGCGGGCCCGGCGGCGGCCCTCCCGGGGCCTCGGGTCGCCCGGCCGCGGAAGGGACCCGGGGGCGGGCTCTCGGCGGACGGCTGGGGTCCGCTCGGCTCCGGGTCCCTAAATGAAACAGCCAACCTGCCCGCACGGGATTATATAAAGCAGTCGCCTCCGCCCGCTGCGCCAGGGGCGTCGCGGGGGAAGGGGTTGGCGAGGGGCGGGCTGGGCTGTTGTTTTCCCGGCCTTCCAAGTTCCCCCACCCAGCCGCGGGCCACTGGGCGGGACGGGGACCGCGGCCCCGGACGCCTGGGTCCGGCGGGCCGCTCCCGCGAGGGTCTGAGTGGCTCGGGAGGGGCGGAGGTGGGGAGTGGGGAGGCGTCGGCTCAGCCCAACTTTTTCCCCCTGTCCGTGTCTCCCACTTCCTCCCCGGTCGTGGGAGAGGTCCGGCAGGGCCGGGGGAGGGGGAGGAGGGGACGAGCGGTGAGAACAGACTGGCCCGGCCCGGCCCGCTGCCCGGTGCACACAGTAGGTTCCCGCGGAGGGCCTGGCAAGTGCGAGCAGCCTCCCGGGGGGCTCTGAGCCTCAGTTTCCCCTTCTGCGTTCCCTCGGTCGGAGAGGGCCGGCACCTGCTCCGCAGCGGGCGTTTGCTGAGCGCCTCTCGGCGTCTGGCTCTGTCCGGGGTCCTGTTTACTTCCATTCGAACATCTAATGCCACGACCGTGATCATTCTTTCTTGTGATTATTCTACCACCATTACCTGACAGGCAGGAAACTTCCACTGCCGTGGGTGAAACGCACCGCGGTCTGTCCTTCTCTGACTTCAAAGCTGTCTACCCTTCCACCCCAGCCTCCTGCACCTTGCGGCCTCTCCACTCCCGAACGGGGTGAATCGGCTTTTGTAATAATAATCTGGCTTTAAGGGGAAACCCGGGAGGCCCCCAGAAGGGAAGTGACCGCGCCAGGACTCGCAGCCCGAAACCAGCCCCAGGGGAGGTGGGAAGGGGCTGAGGGAGGGGCCACGGGCGTCCAGAGGGAGGGCGGAACCCAGGGACTTTGCTCTAACGACCCTGCCTGGAAAGAAGCCCTCTTCCTTCTTTCAACCACCCTGCCATCAGCCTTAGGAGGAGAAGGGCCAAGCAGAAACACAGTTTGCAGGTTCCAGGGTAGCACGTGGGCACTGGGGATACCTGACGCTCAGACCTTAGTCCTGCGTGGTCTGTCTTACTGGCCGTCCCACAAGCTCCACCCACTCAGCCAGAGCAGGGTGACTCAGTGTCCCCTCCGTACCCCACAGCCTCAGACACCGGGCAGCCTGCTCTGCAGTGGATAGCCTGACTCAGAAGGGACGAGAGAGCTCGTAGGCAAGACTGGTGTGGAATCAAACCCTTATCCGATCCCAGGAAAAAGCAGGGAATATGTGATTTCCATTTGACATTTGAGGAAACTGAGACCCCAAGAGGGACAGTGACCAAGGATGTCGGATCCAGCTTCACCTGGCTCTGGACCCTGCCAGAGGGACTGCGGGCAGATCCTCGGAGGTTTTACCGGGAAGACATACCTTTACCCTGTGCCCATTCCTGTCTCTGCCATGAAAAGAGGGCGTGTAACACTTTGTCCTGATCCCCACCCCTCAGCCCCACCCCTTCCACTCCCCCAAAGAGATACCCAAGTAGATGCTATTTGAAAACCTAATAATGTACAAAAGATGGAGTTGCTGTGTGACCTTGGGCAGACCACTTAACCTCTCTGATCCTCAGAGGCCTCTGTAAAGAATAAAGGTAGAGAGACTTCCCTGGTGGTTCAGACTTTGAGCTCCCACTATGAGGGGAGCATCCCTGGTCAGGGAACACAGATTCCCCAAATGCCACAAGACAGCCAAAACCCAAACATTTGTAAATAATTTCTTTTACAAAATTTTAAAAAAGAAGAATGGTCAAGACTTCCTAGGGTTGTGACAAGGGAGCAGCAAGATGGTACACGGAAGACACACAGCACGATGGCTGCCGGCACGAGGTCCTCGACCCAGGATAGCCGGGTTGGTGTCATTGTTGCTGTGACGATGATTATTATTTAGGCCATACCCACCCCAGGTCCTGCCTCAGAGAGATGAAAGCACCTAGAGGAGGGCGGAACCCAGGGACTTTGCTCTAACGACCCTGCCTGGAAAGAAGCCCTCTTCCTTCTTTCAACCACCCTGCCATCAGCCTTAGGAGGAGAAGGGCCAAGCAGAAACACAGTTTGCAGGTTCCAGGGTAGCACGTGGGCACTGGGGATACCTGACGCTCAGACCTTAGTCCTGCGTGGTCTGTCTTACTGGCCGTCCCACAAGCTCCACCCACTCAGCCAGAGCAGGGTGACTCAGTGTCCCCTCCGTACCCCACAGCCTCAGACACCGGGCAGCCTGCTCTGCAGTGGATAGCCTGACTCAGAAGGGACGAGAGAGCTCGTAGGCAAGACTGGTGTGGAATCAAACCCTTATCCGATCCCAGGAAAAAGCAGGGAATATGTGATTTCCATTTGACATTTGAGGAAACTGAGACCCCAAGAGGGACAGTGACCAAGGATGTCGGATCCAGCTTCACCTGGCTCTGGACCCTGCCAGAGGGACTGCGGGCAGATCCTCGGAGGTTTTACCGGGAAGACATACCTTTACCCTGTGCCCATTCCTGTCTCTGCCATGAAAAGAGGGCGTGTAACACTTTGTCCTGATCCCCACCCCTCAGCCCCCCCCCTTCCACTCCCCCCAGGGGATACCCAAGTGGATGCTAATTGCAAACCTCATAATGTATAAAAGATGGAGTTGCTGTGTGACCTTGGGCAGACCACTTAACCTCTCTGATCCTCAGAGGCCTCTGTAAAGAATAAAGGTAGAGAGACTTCCCTGGTGGTTCAGACTTTGAGCTCCCACTATGAGGGGAGCATCCCTGGTCAGGGAACACAGATTCCCCAAATGCCACAAGACAGCCAAAACCCAAACATTTGTAAATAATTTCTTTTACAAAATTTTAAAAAAGAAGAATGGTCAAGACTTCCTAGGGTTGTGACAAGGGAGCAGCAAGATGGTACACGGAAGACACACAGCACGATGGCTGCCGGCACGAGGTCCTCGACCCAGGATAGCCGGGTTGGTGTCATTGTTGCTGTGACGATGATTATTATTTAGGCCATACCCACCCCAGGTCCTGCTCCTGCTCAGGAGAGAGATGAAAGCACCTCTCCGGAGGTGAAAACTTCTCACACACTCAAGGTGCTTTTTCTTCTTTAGTCTCATTAGGAGACCCCTCCCTAAGATGCTTGGCTAAAGGGTTCCTGGAATGGATCAGGACCAACTCCACCGGAGAAACAGAACAATATAAAAATTGTCAACTACTTGAAACTTGCCTCAAAACAGATTTGTTCTGGGGGGAGGACAAAGACCAGCGCTCCTGTCCTTGAGTTCCGCCTCCGTGTGCTGTCCGAGTCCATCCACGGAGCACCGTTTATCATCCCTCATGGACACGAGGAAGATGCTGAACGCCCAGAGAGGGTAAGCTCGCCAGGTTTGCCAAAGACACACAGCATTTGAGCAGGGTGACTAGAACTCCAGCGACAGGGACTAGGCTTCAAAGTTATATAAGAGCTGCAGAGATCCTTCTTTTGACCCTCAGCAGCGGTTGCTTTGGGGATGGGGAGCAGACTGAGAGCTCTTGCTCCTTCTCTTTGATCTTTTGAATGTGGTATCCTGCATGTATGACTTATAATAAAATAAGTAATACTTCGAAAGTATTCGGAGCCCATGTGTTTCAAAGAAGACCATTGAGAAAGTGAAAGAAAAACCCACAGAATTGGGAGAAAACATTTGCAAATCATAGATCTGATAAGGGTCTACTACAATTGATATATAAGAAATCTTAAACTTTACAATAAAAACAGTACCTTTTTTTTTTTTAATGGGCAAAGCATTTGAATAGACACTTCTCAAAAAAAAAATACATAAATAACCAATCAAGCTCACGAAAAGTTACCCAACATCACCAGTCATCAGGGAAATGCAAATCGAAACCACAAGGGGACACCACCTCACCCCTGCGAGGGTGGCTGAGTCAAAGAGACAGACTGAACAGCGATGGGAAGAAACTGGAACCCTCCTGGGCGGCTGGTGGGAATGTCGAGCGTTACAGCTGCGGCAGAGAAGACACGGGCAGGCTCTCAGGTGGCGAGCCAGCCGGGCACCATCCGATCCAGCCACCTCACGCCTGGCGTCTCTACCCAAGAGAAGTAAGAGCACAAATATCTGCAGCAGTATGCTTTCTAATCGCTGAAAGTGGACACAGTCCAGTGACCCATGGACAAATCAAAGGTTTATCCATACGGTAGAATATTATTCAGCCTTAAAAAAGCAGTGAGGCACCAACACAGGCTACAATGTGAATGAACCTTGAGAACAGGACGCTCAGATATTAAAATTTGTCAACTACTTGAAACTTGCCTCAAAACAGATTCGTTCTGGGGGGAGGACAAAGACCAGCGCTCCTGTCCTTGAGTTCCGCCTCCGTGTGCTGTCCGAGTCCATCCACGGAGCACCGTTTATCATCCCTCATGGACACGAGGAAGATGCTGAACGCCCAGAGAGGGTAAGCTCGCCAGGTTTGCCAAAGACACACAGCATTTGAGCAGGGTGACTAGAACTCCAGCGACAGGGACTAGGCTTCAAAGTTATATAAGAGCTGCAGAGATCCTTCTTTTGACCCTCAGCAGCGGTTGCTTTGGGGATGGGGAGCAGACTGAGAGCTCTTGCTCCTTCTCTTTGATCTTTTGAATGTGGTATCCTGCATGTATGACTTATAATAAAATAAGTAATACTTCGAAAGTATTCGGAGCCCATGTGTTTCAAAGAAGACCATTGAGAAAGTGAAAGAAAAACCCACAGAATTGGGAGAAAACATTTGCAAATCATAGATCTGATAAGGGTCTACTACAATTGATATATAAGAAATCTTAAACTTTACAATAAAAACAGTACCTTTTTTTTTTTTAATGGGCAAAGCATTTGAATAGACACTTCTCAAAAAAAAAATACATAAATAACCAATCAAGCTCACGAAAAGTTACCCAACATCACCAGTCATCAGGGAAATGCAAATCGAAACCACAAGGGGACACCACCTCACCCCTGCGAGGGTGGCTGAGTCAAAGAGACAGACTGAACAGCGATGGGAAGAAACTGGAACCCTCCTGGGCGGCTGGTGGGAATGTCGAGCGTTACAGCTGCGGCAGAGAAGACACGGGCAGGCTCTCAGGTGGCGAGCCAGCCGGGCACCATCCGATCCAGCCACCTCACGCCTGGCGTCTCTACCCAAGAGAAGTAAGAGCACAAATATCTGCAGCAGTATGCTTTCTAATCGCTGAAAGTGGACACAGTCCAGTGACCCATGGACAAATCAAAGGTTTATCCATACGGTAGAATATTATTCAGCCTTAAAAAAGCAGTGAGGCACCAACACAGGCTACAATGTGAATGAACCTTGAGAACAGGACGCTCAGTGAAACAAACCAGACGAAAAGGCCAACACAGTGTAAGAGTCCACTTAGATCAAACGTCCAGAACAGGCAAATCCAGAGACAGAAGTTAGTGGGTGTCTGGAGAGGCGAGATGTTGGGGAGAATGGGGTGGATGCCCATAGAAATGAAGCTTCTTTTTGGGGTGATGAACATGTGCTGGAAGTAGAGAGTGGCTGCCATTGCCCGGCTCGGTGACTGTGCTGGAAACCACGGAACTGCACACCTTAAAAGGGGGAACTGTATAGCATGTGAATTATATCTCAATAAATATTACATGTATTTATAATTATGTTATATTGAAGTATAATTCATTTACAATGGCTTTATTTTTATGCAGGAATATTTTGCAACTGAAAAAAGGTGTGTTCCTTAAAAAGGTTTATTTATTTACTGTTTCCTTTTGGGGTGGGCAGTGCCCTGTTGCACTTTCTCTAGTTGCGGCGTGCGGGGCTGCTCGTCATTGCAACGCGTGGGCTTCTCATCGTGGTGGCGTCTCTCGCTGGCGCACACAGCCTCCCGGGGCTCAGGCTTCAGGAGCCGCAGCTCACAGGGGCCCGGGAGCTGGCTCAGGAGCTGGTATGTGGGTTCAGCTGCCCTGCGGCACGTGGGATCTTCCCGGACCGCGGATCCGCCTGGTGTCCCCTGCATTTCCAGGTGGATCCTGAACCGCAGGACCACCAGGGACGCCTGGAGGTGTTTCTTCAGACCAGTCTTCTTGTTCTGACTCTGCAATCCACGTGAACCCTCCCACTCTGAGCCTCGGTTGAGGAGTGTATTGTTTCATCTCCGCGTTTGTGTTTCTTCCTTGTAACTTTTTTTTCTAATCTCCTAGTGTTGTGATCAGAAAAGATGCTCGATATGATGTCTATTTTCTTCAACGCACTGAGGCTTGCTTTGTGCCCCAGCGTATGGTCTATCCTGGAAAATGGTCTGTGTGCGCTTGAGAAGAAGGTGTCGTCTGCTGCTTGTGGATGGAATGCTCTATACGTACTAAGCCCAAGGCTAGGTTTCACTAAGGGGCCAGTTCTTTTATTGAAATGGTCAGCAGGGAGAAATATCCCAGGAGGTGGTAGAGAACAGAGACCTGAATAAGGAAGGCCAGGTTCCCTGGAGTGAGGGTCAAGGGTCAGGAGTGGGGCTGAAGTTCATGACAGAGGAGCCCCAGGGAGCCGGTGGGGTTGGACCAACAGACGCGGAGGCGGGGAGCGCACCTGAAGGTCGTGGATTCAGCCACAGAAGGAAGTGAAGCCCGGCCCCTCGCCCCCCCGAGGATGGGCCCTGCGGACACGAGGCGCAGTGAAAGAGGCCGACACAGAAGGACACACAGGGCGTGACTCCACAGACGGGAAGTGTCCCGAACAGGCCCATCCACAGACGCAGAGGGTGGATTTATGGGTGCCAGGACCCGGGGGAGGAGAGTGAGGGCTGAGAGGGGCTGGGTCGTTTTGGGGGTGATAGAAGTGTTTGAAAACTATAGAGTGGTGATGACTGCCCAGTTCTGTGAAAACCACTGACTGGTACAGACTAAAGACGGAACATGCTGGTATGTGGATGACACCTCCATTTTCGAAAGCAGAGCAACACCCATGTTTAATAGCAGCTATGTCCACAAGAGCTGAAATGTGACAACAACCCGAATGTCCACTGACAGATGAGTGAGTAAGCGAAATGTGTTCCATCCACGCAGTAGAATACTACTCAGTCTTGAAAAGGAAGGAGGGTCAGGACATGATGCCATGATGCTCTGTGAAATAAGCCAGATTCAAAAGACAAAGACTGTCCAGTTCCACTCACAGGGGCTCCTGGAGGGGTCAGGTCCACAGAGACAGGACGTAGATGGTGGGCCCAGGGGCTGGGGAGTCCGTGCTTCATGGGGACAGAGCTTCAGTTTGGGAAGAGGAGAAAGTTCTGGAGACAATGGCGGGGCTGGGTGCTCAATGGTGTGAAAATACTTAAGGGTCACGAAATGAACATTTAAAAATGGTTGAATTGGTCAAATTTATGTCACATATATGTTGCCATTTTTTTTCTTTAGGTTATAAAGAAGAGGAGGCTGGGAGCAGGATGTCAGGGGCCAGGCTCAATCTCCTTCCAAAGTCTGGAAGCTTCCGCTGTGCCTAATGGTCTCTCACCTCCCGTTCGTACGGAGCATGGTCGTGTTTTAGTAAAAATGAGGGCCGTCCTCTCTCTCTCTTTGCTTTAGCCATGCCGCACAGCAAAGGGGGTCTTAGTTCCCCAGGCGGGGACTGAACCCAGGGGACCGCTGGGGAAGTCCTACATTTATATTTTAAAGCATGTATTGATTTACTTATTTGGCTGTGCTGGTCTCAGCTGAGGGGTCTATTTCCTTAAAGCTGGATGAATGGGCCCTGCGGACACGAGGCGCAGTGAAAGAGGCCGACACAGAAGGACACACAGGGCGTGACTCCACAGACGGGAAGTGTCCCGAACAGGCCCATCCACAGACGCAGAGGGTGGATTTATGGGTGCCAGGACCCGGGGGAGGAGAGTGAGGGCTGAGAGGGGCTGGGTCGTTTTGGGGGTGATAGAAGTGTTTGAAAACTATAGAGTGGTGATGACTGCCCAGTTCTGTGAAAACCACTGACTGGTACAGACTAAAGACGGAACATGCTGGTATGTGGATGACACCTCCATTTTCGAAAGCAGAGCAACACCCATGTTTAATAGCAGCTATGTCCACAAGAGCTGAAATGTGACAACAACCCGAATGTCCACTGACAGATGAGTGAGTAAGCGAAATGTGTTCCATCCACGCAGTAGAATACTACTCAGTCTTGAAAAGGAAGGAGGGTCAGGACATGATGCCATGATGCTCTGTGAAATAAGCCAGATTCAAAAGACAAAGACTGTCCAGTTCCACTCACAGGGGCTCCTGGAGGGGTCAGGTCCACAGAGACAGGACGTAGATGGTGGGCCCAGGGGCTGGGGAGTCCGTGCTTCATGGGGACAGAGCTTCAGTTTGGGAAGAGGAGAAAGTTCTGGAGACAATGGCGGGGCTGGGTGCTCAATGGTGTGAAAATACTTAAGGGTCACGAAATGAACATTTAAAAATGGTTGAATTGGTCAAATTTATGTCACATATATGTTGCCATTTTTTTTCTTTAGGTTATAAAGAAGAGGAGGCTGGGAGCAGGATGTCAGGGGCCAGGCTCAATCTCCTTCCAAAGTCTGGAAGCTTCCGCTGTGCCTAATGGTCTCTCACCTCCCGTTCGTACGGAGCATGGTCGTGTTTTAGTAAAAATGAGGGCCGTCCTCTCTCTCTCTTTGCTTTAGCCATGCCGCACAGCAAAGGGGGTCTTAGTTCCCCAGGCGGGGACTGAACCCAGGGGACCGCTGGGGAAGTCCCTACATTTATATTTTAAAGCATGTATTGATTTACTTATTTGGCTGTGCTGGTCTCAGCTGAGGGGTCTAGTTCCCTGGTGACCAGGGACGCACCCAGGCCCCTGCCTTGGGAGCATGGAGTCTTAGCTACTGGACCTCCCCGGGAGGGAGGAACTGGAAGTTCCCCGGTATTTACTGTTTAAAGGCTCATGATCTGCTTTTTAATCTTCCAAGCCAGCAGCTCCACATCCTCTCGTTTCTCCCTGACTCTGGCTGAAAATCACTCAGTCGCGTCCACTGGACGAGCCGCGGCATTCTTCAGGCAAGAATCCTGGAGCGGGGAGCTGTTGCCTTCTCCAGGAGATCTTCCCAGCCCAGGGGTCAAGCCCAGGCCTCCCGCCCTGCCGGCCAGTTCTTTACTGTCTGGGGCACCAGAGAAGCCCGGAGCCTCCTAGCTTCCTCTTATAACGAACCTACGAAACACGTCTGTAAAGTCATTCCCTGTAGCTTCTGTAGCAAGGCACCCCACGCTGCGTGGCTGAGAACAGCAGAAAGGGTTCCCTTTCAGTTCTGGCAGCCAGGAGCCCAGTGTTGAGGTGTGGGCAGGGCCCCTCGCCCTCCACAGGCTTGGAGGAGGGTCTGACACAGGCCCGTCTCCTGGCTTCCTTCCGGGAGCCTCAGGCTCCCCTGGCTCGCAGGTCCATTGAGGTCATCGCCCCTCTGTGTCCATCGGTCTGTGTCCAGACACCCGCTTCTTATAAGTTCAGTGATCACTTTGGATTAGGGGTCTCTCTGCTCCAGGGTGACCTCATGTTAACCAATGACACCTTCAACAGCGTTACTTGCAAATGAAGTCACCTTCTAAGATGCTGGAGGTTAGGACTTCTACATGTCATATGTGTATATAAAGATATGTATCTATATGTGTGTGTGTGTGTGTGTGTGTGTTTATACACCTATCTACACATTATCTATCTAATTTTCTTTTTTAATTTTGGCCTCTTTTTATTTTTATTTATTTATTTTTCATCCATCTTTATTCTTCGGCCTGTGTGGCCCTCCCACTGCAGTGGCCTCTCTCACCGCTAATTTTTTTTTTTAATTTTTTCCTTTTATCCTCCCATCATTCCTCTTTTATTTATAGTTATTTTCATCCATCTTTTTATTCTCTGGCCTGTGTGGGCCTCCCATAGCAGTGGCCTCTGTTGTCACAGAGCTCTGGCTCTGCTCCAGAGCGCTGGCTCCTCATTGGACACACTGGTCCAGCTGCGCCACGGCCTGTGGGATCTTCCCAGGCCAGGGATTGAACCGGTGTCCCCTGCACTGCAAGGCGGACCACCAGGGAAGCCCTATCTATCTAATTTTTAAAGATTTTTCTGACGGGGACCATTTTGAAAGTCTTGATGGACTTGTTAGAGTATCGCCTCTGTGCCATGTTCTGGTCCCCCGGCCAGGAGGCGGGTGAGAGCCTCACTCCCAGCCAGGGACTGAACCCACATCCCCTGCTCTGGGAGGGGAAGCCACCACCACTTAACCCCAGGGACCCCTAACTCTCTTATCTTCTTCACCAGTGACTTTGAATAAAGAAGCCAAGACGTTGCAGACTTGCTTATTAGTTCTGGAAGGAGGGAGATACATTTGGATTCATACCGTGACTCTGGGCCCACCCCCACCTTCTTGGGAGGGCCGCTCAGTCCCGGGCACACTCCAAAGCTCATTCTGTTGAGGTGTGGGCAGGGCCCTCGCCTCCACAGGCTTGGAGGAGGGTCTGACACAGGCCCGCTCCTGGCTTCCTTCCGGGAGCCTCAGGCTCCCCTGGCTCGCAGGTCCATTGAGGTCATCGCCCCTCTGTGTCCATCGGTCTGTGTCCAGACACCCGCTTCTTATAAGTTCAGTGATCACTTTGGATTAGGGGTCTCTCTGCTCCAGGGTGACCTCATGTTAACCAATGACACCTTCAACAGCGTTACTTGCAAATGAAGTCACCTTCTAAGATGCTGGAGGTTAGGACTTCTACATGTCATATGTGTATATAAAGATATGTATCTATATGTGTGTGTGTGTGTGTGTGTGTGTTTATACACCTATCTACACATTATCTATCTAATTTTCTTTTTTAATTTTGGCCTCTTTTTATTTTTATTTATTTATTTTTCATCCATCTTTATTCTTCGGCCTGTGTGGCCCTCCCACTGCAGTGGCCTCTCTCACCGCTAATTTTTTTTTTTAATTTTTTCCTTTTATCCTCCCATCATTCCTCTTTTATTTATAGTTATTTTCATCCATCTTTTTATTCTCTGGCCTGTGTGGGCCTCCCATAGCAGTGGCCTCTGTTGTCACAGAGCTCTGGCTCTGCTCCAGAGCGCTGGCTCCTCATTGGACACACTGGTCCAGCTGCGCCACGGCCTGTGGGATCTTCCCAGGCCAGGGATTGAACCGGTGTCCCCTGCACTGCAAGGCGGACCACCAGGGAAGCCCTATCTATCTAATTTTTAAAGATTTTTCTGACGGGGACCATTTTGAAAGTCTTGATGGACTTGTTAGAGTATCGCCTCTGTGCCATGTTCTGGTCCCCCGGCCAGGAGGCGGGTGAGAGCCTCACTCCCAGCCAGGGACTGAACCCACATCCCCTGCTCTGGGAGGGGAAGCCACCACCACTTAACCCCAGGGACCCCTAACTCTCTTATCTTCTTCACCAGTGACTTTGAATAAAGAAGCCAAGACGTTGCAGACTTGCTTATTAGTTCTGGAAGGAGGGAGATACATTTGGATTCATACCGTGACTCTGGGCCCACCCCCACCTTCTTGGGAGGGCCGCTCAGTCCCGGGCACACTCTCCAAAGCCATCTGAGTGAACAGAGGCACAGCTTCCGTTTGGGAGGTTGAGAACGTTCTGGAGATGACGGAGGGGTCGGGGCCCAGCAGCGTGACTGTGCCTGGTGCCACCGAGCTGTGTACTTAGAAAGGCTGAAATGGTATGCATATTTTACTACAATTATTGTATTGTATTTATTTAGCCATAGCAGGCGGCCTGTGGGAGCTTAGTTCCCTGACTGGGGTTTGAACCTGTGCTACCTGCACTGAAGGCTCAGAGCCTCCACCACTGGATCCCCAGGGAAGTCCTCACAATTCTCTTTTTTTTTTTTTAAGGGAAAGGAAGTCAGCTGATTCACCACAGGATGGGGTCCTGGATGGAGAAATGTGAAGACATTGTAGCGCTCTGCTCGCGGTGGCTTGCAGGTGTGGGTTCCTTAGTCGTGGCAGATACACCGCGGCGACATACTGGCAGCGTCAGGCCAAGTGGGCGGAGGGTGGACGGGAGGTCTTCCGGGAACCTTTGCAATTTTTCTATAAATCTGAAGTATGTCCACAATGAAAACAATGACAAAACAAAGCACAAATGGAGTCCATCTGGGTGTGCCCATTTGTGAATCTCATCCAGGTCTCTGCATAATATCTGTATGTTTCATTGTCTGGAGCCTGTCATTTTAGAAAAACACAGAGAAATGAAAACACCTGAAAAAGTTGCTTAACCGAAAATGCCTAAAACTATGCATCTCCTTTGGCCCAGAGATTCCATGCCTAGAAATTTATCCGAAGGAAATATTTGGAAACGGTCAGGCTAGGGTAACTAGAAAACTAGGTTACAAATGTATGTGTTTAAAAGGCCCTGGGGCTTTCCTGGCGGGCCACGGAGTGTGACTTTGAGCTTCCAAGGCAAGGATGCCAGCAGCTGGGGTTTGATCCTTGGTCAGGGCAGTAAGATCTTATTAAAAAAAAAGGTGCAACTAAGATTCTGAAAAAGCTGATGTGATTTCAGGCCACATCAATAGCGGTCTAGGGCTCAGCCTGAGGGAGACGGTTGTCCTTCTAAACCATTCCAAGGGTAAGACCAGGATGCTGAAAGGAGGCAGGGAGCCCAAAAGATAAAAAAGGAAGTCGGCACACCGCCATCTGAGTGAACAGAGGCACAGCTTCCGTTTGGGAGGTTGAGAACGTTCTGGAGATGACGGAGGGTCGGGGCCCAGCAGCGTGACTGTGCCTGGTGCCACCGAGCTGTGTACTTAGAAAGGCTGAAATGGTATGCATATTTTACTACAATTATTGTATTGTATTTATTTAGCCATAGCAGGCGGCCTGTGGGAGCTTAGTTCCCTGACTGGGGTTTGAACCTGTGCTACCTGCACTGAAGGCTCAGAGCCTCCACCACTGGATCCCCAGGGAAGTCCTCACAATTCTCTTTTTTTTTTTAAGGGAAAGGAAGTCAGCTGATTCACCACAGGATGGGGTCCTGGATGGAGAAATGTGAAGACATTGTAGCGCTCTGCTCGCGGTGGCTTGCAGGTGTGGGTTCCTTAGTCGTGGCAGATACACCGCGGCGACATACTGGCAGCGTCAGGCCAAGTGGGCGGAGGGTGGACGGGAGGTCTTCCGGGAACCTTTGCAATTTTTCTATAAATCTGAAGTATGTCCACAATGAAAACAATGACAAAACAAAGCACAAATGGAGTCCATCTGGGTGTGCCCATTTGTGAATCTCATCCAGGTCTCTGCATAATATCTGTATGTTTCATTGTCTGGAGCCTGTCATTTTAGAAAAACACAGAGAAATGAAAACACCTGAAAAAAAGTTGCTTAACCGAAAATGCCTAAAACTATGCATCTCCTTTGGCCCAGAGATTCCATGCCTAGAAATTTATCCGAAGGAAATATTTGGAAACGGTCAGGCTAGGGTAACTAGAAAACTAGGTTACAAATGTATGTGTTTAAAAGGCCCTGGGGCTTTCCTGGCGGGCCACGGAGTGTGACTTTGAGCTTCCAAGGCAAGGATGCCAGCAGCTGGGGTTTGATCCTTGGTCAGGGCAGTAAGATCTTATTAAAAAAAAAGGTGCAACTAAGATTCTGAAAAAGCTGATGTGATTTCAGGCCACATCAATAGCGGTCTAGGGCTCAGCCTGAGGGAGACGGTTGTCCTTCTAAACCATTCCAAGGGTAAGACCAGGATGCTGAAAGGAGGCAGGGAGCCATGTCCCACAAGGGGAAGTCGGATAGACAGAGGAGAGCCCGGCCTGGCTCACAGGAGTCCTCTGTGTGGCTTATGGGGGGAAGGTGGTATTGATTCCGGGGTCTTCCCAAGGGAGGGAGGGATCGATGGATGTCAGAGCTGGTTGCAGTCTCATCTGAGTCCTCACACAGCAATGGGATCAGGCAATGGGCGGTTTACTCTACTCACAGGGGCCGGATGGGCACAGTATCAAGAGAACCTTCTGGAAGCCTTGGGGTGGGGGGTTCTTTCCTCCAGACTCAGCTGACTGGGCTGCCGAGGCCTAAGTCAGAGAATCCAGAGTAAAGCTCATTTCCTGAAATGGTCCCGGTGTCTGCCCACCCGCCCTCGGCGCAGTGATAGCCACGCAGCCAAGTTGACAGAAAAGCAAGCTACGGTCCATCCACACCATGGAATATTACTCAGCCATAAAGAGGAAGGGGGTGCTGACATCTGCTACAACTGGGATGGACCCCAAGATCGTGACGCTTGGTGAGGGAAGCGGGCACAGAAGGACAGGCCGACTCCACTCACCTCACGGGAGGTCCTGGAGGAGCTAGGGCCACCGAAACAGGAAGTAGATGGTGCGGCCGGGGGCTGGGGGAGGGGCGGGGAGTCGGTGTTTCATGGGGACAGAGCTTCAGTTTGGGAAGATGAGAAAGTTCTGGAACTATCTGCACAACCATGTGCATGTACGTAATGCCCACTGTGCGATGTGCTTGAAATGGTCACGACGGCAACTTATGTGATATTTTAATACAATGAAAAAAATTCAGGTCTCTTTTTTTTAGATTAAAAAGATAAAAACCAAAAGGAACTATTTGGAGGTCACCTTAAGCGAGGCCAGCCTTTCTTAGTTGGACCATAGACCACTCTGGAAAGGAAAGGACCCGAGAGCCTCCAGCCGCAAGGACAGAGGCCACTGGTCCCAGCGGCTTCTGGACGCTCCCAGCCCCGCCGGCACCCCTCACGGCACGTCCACGTCTCTGGGCGTGCGGGCAGGGACTTGGCGCGCCCGGGAGCCCCTTACGCTGGGACGGGCGCCCGGTGCAGGGCAGGCCAGGGGCGCTGCCGTAAGCCCCTGATCCCGGGGGTGGACTGTCGTCTCCTCCCACCCAGGCCCCTCCCAGGTCCCCGGCCCCTCCCAGACGAGCTAACATTTAACCAGCACACCCGGGGTGGCCAAACCAGGTGTGCAAGTATCAAAATACTTCAGCAGCTGCGCGCGCGCGCGCGGCCCCCAGCAGCACTGAGAAATGTTTCTAAGAAGCCGAGGGTGGGGCCGTGGCTGCTCCAAGCTTTTCTGGAGGGGCCAGGGATCCTCACTCACGAGCGCAAAGCCCATGAGGCGGAAGAGGCTGGTCCGACCTGAAGCTGCAGTCCCTCCCCTCTGCACCCCCATCCCTGGGGATCAGGATTCGCGTCACGGGGCCAATGGGTCTGCTCCCATCCTCCAGGCAGCACTGAGCGCTGGTCCCCGGGATGGGGTCCACCCCAGAGCCCGGTCTCTGGCCCTCCCAGGGCAGCAGGGCGCCGCAGGGAAATCTGGTTGGGGAGGGAGCGTCACACTGGTAGGGGAGAGGACCGGCGCGAATCCCCCACGCCTTGGGGACAAATGGAGCGTAGCTGGTGGAGGCCAGGGGTGCCCCTCACCACCCAGGAAAGCCCAGGAAAGCCCCGCCCCCCGAAAACGATTGGTCTCAAACGTCCTCAGTGATCGGGGGCAGAAACACCAGCCTGGACCCAACGTGCCTGCTGGCTTCCTCCGCCGTGCAGAGAAGGAAGCCCACCGCGCCGGGGCCTCAGCTGTCCAGCGGCCGGTCCCAGCCCTGGAGCCGCCCCGCCGCCCCCGCACAGCCTTCTCCCCACCCCCACGCGGTCCCAGGCCCTGGTCTCCACACTTTGCATCCGTGCAGGGCCCGAGGCTAGATCCTCAGTGGAGACGGTCCCCCGAGGGACCCCGCGTGGACCCGGCCGGCCTGCCTCCCCGCCCCTCCCCGCCAGGACCTTCTACAAGATGGCAACCCCCCGCCCGGGAGCCTGCAGAGCCCGGGGACCACAGCCAGGAAAGGCAGCCGAAGAGAACGTGGCAGCCTCGCCGGCCGGCCAGACCTCCCCCTCGGGTCTTTCTTTTTTTAAAATCACCGCAGCTGAAGCAGCGGCTCCTCCCTCCGGCCCGCAGCCCGCCACGTGGGCCGGCCCGGCGCTCTCTCCCTGGGCCAGCCTGGCGGCGAGGCAGTGGCTTTGGTTTCAGTTTGGTGTCACCGGTTTCAGTTTCGGGGAGAGAAGAGGGGCAGAGACAGAGAAGAGAGGGACGGAGGCAGGGAGGGCGGCCGTCTCAGGTGCAGGGGCCGCCTCTACCCTGGCCAGCCCCGCGGGGCCACCACCTGCCCGCCGCTCCTCGGACCTGCCTCTGGACGGTGGATTCTCAGCGTCAAGGTCAAGGGGTCAAGGGCAAGTTCTCTCTGTGTGACCTTGGGCACGACAAGCCACCCTCTCATCCTCGACTGGCTTCCTGTCAGCGGGGCTGGGAAGATCAAAGCCTGCTGACCACCGACCCACAACATCCCCTTTGGGAGGGGGCGGAGCAAGGCAGAACAGGATGTAGGCGCCTCGCCCCAGCAGGGACCCTTGACCCAGAAAGTACCGGCAAGGAGGCTCCATGTGGGCTGAGCCAGGGTGGGGTGGGGAGGCCAGGGGTCTGGGGCTCCTGTCCGGGCAGCGGGCTGGAGGCCCCTTTGCTGCCCTGGCTGGCCGGTAGGCCTGCCTGCCTCTGGACACCGGTGTGGCCTTGTCTCTCTCCTCCAAGGTGGGGGCCCACAACTGACCGCTGGCCCCCACATCCGCTACCTTCTCCACGGGCTGGGAGCCCTGGATGGCAGGACCTGGGTGCATTCTCCTCTCCCCAAACCCGGCTACCGGTCCCAGCCCTGGAGCCGCCCGCCGCCCTGCACAGCCTTCTCCCACCCCCACGCGGTCCCAGGCCCTGGTCTCCACACTTTGCATCCGTGCAGGGCCCGAGGCTAGATCCTCAGTGGAGACGGTCCCCCGAGGGACCCCGCGTGGACCCGGCCGGCCTGCCTCCCCGCCCCTCCCCGCCAGGACCTTCTACAAGATGGCAACCCCCCGCCCGGGAGCCTGCAGAGCCCGGGGACCACAGCCAGGAAAGGCAGCCGAAGAGAACGTGGCAGCCTCGCCGGCCGGCCAGACCTCCCCCTCGGGTCTTTCTTTTTTTAAAATCACCGCAGCTGAAGCAGCGGCTCCTCCCTCCGGCCCGCAGCCCGCCACGTGGGCCGGCCCGGCGCTCTCTCCCTGGGCCAGCCTGGCGGCGAGGCAGTGGCTTTGGTTTCAGTTTGGTGTCACCGGTTTCAGTTTCGGGGAGAGAAGAGGGGCAGAGACAGAGAAGAGAGGGACGGAGGCAGGGAGGGCGGCCGTCTCAGGTGCAGGGGCCGCCTCTACCCTGGCCAGCCCCGCGGGGCCACCACCTGCCCGCCGCTCCTCGGACCTGCCTCTGGACGGTGGATTCTCAGCGTCAAGGTCAAGGGGTCAAGGGCAAGTTCTCTCTGTGTGACCTTGGGCACGACAAGCCACCCTCTCATCCTCGACTGGCTTCCTGTCAGCGGGGCTGGGAAGATCAAAGCCTGCTGACCACCGACCCACATCCCCTTTGGGAGGGGGCGGAGCAAGGCAGAACAGGATGTAGGCGCCTCGCCCCAGCAGGGACCCTTGACCCAGAAAGTACCGGCAAGGAGGCTCCATGTGGGCTGAGCCAGGGTGGGGTGGGGAGGCCAGGGGTCTGGGGCTCCTGTCCGGGCAGCGGGCTGGAGGCCCCTTTGCTGCCCTGGCTGGCCGGTAGGCCTGCCTGCCTCTGGACACCGGTGTGGCCTTGTCTCTCTCCTCCAAGGTGGGGGCCCACAACTGACCGCTGGCCCCCACATCCGCTACCTTCTCCACGGGCTGGGAGCCCTGGATGGCAGGACCTGGGTGCATTCTCCTCTCCCCCAAACCCGGCTCAGGGCCCGAAAAGGACTCCCCGGACTGGACCAGAAGAGGCCGGGGAGAGTCACCTCGGGGAGGTCAGGAGCGCAGCTCAGGGGCTTCCCCGGTGGTCCTGTGGCTGACACTCCACACGCTCAGTGCAGGGGGCCCAGGTTCAATCCCTGATCAGGGAACTAGGTCCCACGTGTCACAACTGAGACCTAGCATTGCCCAATAAATACATAAATATTAAAAAAGGAAAAACCAAGAACACAACGCAGCAAGATCAGGTGCCTGGGCGCCACCGAGCACGGGTGCTTCGTTCTCAGAGTAACAGCTTTATTGAGATACCATTCACATACCACACGGTTGATCCACTTCAAGTGTGCAGGTCGCGGGTCTTCAGGACCTCCACCTGCCGGGCCACCATCGTCACTGTCTAATCTTAGGACACTCTCCTCCCCCCAGGAGGAAAGCGCATCCTCACCAGCGTCCACCCTACCCTGTCCGCCACCCCTGACCACCGGGCACCCTCGCCCTGGCTCTGTGGACCGGCCTGTTCCGGCGTTCCCCATCCACGGAGTACTGTGTGGGCTTCTCTCTCTGATCCTCATGCTCTCAGGGTCCCTCCACGTGGTAGCCAGGTCAGGGCTTCCCTTCGCAGGGTTGAGGGATGCTTCCGCGTGGGGGGAGACCCCTTTCTGTCTGACGCCACCGAGGGAGATATGGATGGTCTCCACTTTGGCTGCTGTGAATGAGGCGGGGGTGAACCGAAGCAGGTGTTGATGGGCGCGTGTCCGCCCCCTGTAAGTGATGTCTGGGGACGCCTGAGCTTTTCTGCGGGATTAGGGTTCGCCGCACACCCTAAAAGGCACAGACAAGGTGCACCTCTGGGGGCAGCCTGGCGCCCAGACTCCCTGGGTCTCTGCCGGATGCTGGGGAAACCCCTTCCGCACCCCGCCCTGGCCGGTTCCACTGGGAACCCAGAAGTTCAAAAGGGAGCGTTTGAGAACCTCCCAGAACCTCCGGGCCGGCCCGGAACAGCCGCCGAGGCGGGCAGTCTGGGAAACCGGCCCCGGAAAGCGGCCACTCCCTTTTAATGAGGCGGAGAGCTGGGCTGGGGGTGGGCAGGGCGGGCGGGAGGGGCGCGGCTGGAAGGGAGGAGGGAGGAGGGCGGGGCGAGGGCGGGGGCGGGGCCTCCCCAAAGGGCAGGTGGGCGGGCGGCTTCCTTGCACCTGTGCCTGGCTTCCCGCCTCCGTTTTGGCGGGGAGCCCCCTGAGCAGGGGAGGAGGAGGAGTGGGGGAGAGCCACAGAGGACCCCGTTCCTGCCACTCCGGAGTCACTTCCGGCTCTTTAATGTGGGGGAAAAAGAGGAGACAGCGCACCTCCGGTTCGTGCTTCCCGGGGAGACCCCAGCCCTCCGTGTGGAGGTGGATCCCCCTCGCCCGGCCCCCTCCTCCACCCCAACTCCAGATGTGGGGAGACCCCCTCACACAGCTCTGCACGTGCTCCCTGGACACCTGCACAACGTCCTTGAGGGGATACCTCTTTTATTTTTAAGTATTGTTTATTATTTTTGATGTAATCCCTAGAGAGTGACCTATCTCAGGATTTTTTTTTTGTTGCCGCTGTAGCAGCTTCCCGGATGGCTCAGCGGTGAAAGAATTAGCCTGCGATGCAGGAAACTGAGGTGACTCGGGTTTGATCCCTGGGTGTGGAAGATCCCTGAGAAGGAACGGCACCTCGTCTGACGTGTGGAGTACTGTGTGGGCTTCTTCTCTGATCTGCTCTCAGGGTCCCTCCACGTGGTAGCCAGGTCAGGGCTTCCTTCGCAGGGTTGAGGGATGCTTCCGCGTGGGGAGACCCTTTCTGTCTGACGCCACCGAGGGAGATATGGATGGTCTCCACTTTGGCTGCTGTGAATGAGGCGGGGGTGAACCGAAGCAGGTGTTGATGGGCGCGTGTCCGCCCCCTGTAAGTGATGTCTGGGGACGCCTGAGCTTTTCTGGGGGATTAGGGTTCGCCGCACACCCTAAAAGGCACAGACAAGGTGCACCTCTGGGGGCAGCCTGGCGCCCAGACTCCCTGGGTCTCTGCCGGATGCTGGGGAAACCCCTTCCGCACCCCGCCCTGGCCGGTTCCACTGGGAACCCAGAAGTTCAAAAGGGAGCGTTTGAGAACCTCCCAGAACCTCCGGGCCGGCCCGGAACAGCCGCCGAGGCGGGCAGTCTGGGAAACCGGCCCCGGAAAGCGGCCACTCCCTTTTAATGAGGCGGAGAGCTGGGCTGGGGGTGGGCAGGGCGGGCGGGGAGGGGCGCGGCTGGAAGGGAGGAGGGAGGAGGGCGGGGCGAGGGCGGGGGCGGGGCCTCCCCAAAGGGCAGGTGGGCGGGCGGCTTCCTTGCACCTGTGCCTGGCTTCCCGCCTCCGTTTTGGCGGGGAGCCCCCTGAGCAGGGGAGGAGGAGGAGTGGGGGAGAGCCACAGAGGACCCCGTTCCTGCCACTCCGGAGTCACTTCCGGCTCTTTAATGTGGGGGAAAAAGAGGAGACAGCGCACCTCCGGTTCGTGCTTCCCGGGGAGACCCCAGCCCTCCGTGTGGAGGTGGATCCCCCTCGCCCGGCCCCCTCCTCCACCCCAACTCCAGATGTGGGGAGACCCCCTCACACAGCTCTGCACGTGCTCCCTGGACACCTGCACAACGTCTTTGAGGAGATACCTCTTTTATTTTTAAGTATTGTTTATTATTTTTGATGTAATCCCTAGAGAGTGACCTATCTCAGGATTTTTTTTTTGTTGCCGCTGTAGCAGCTTCCCGGATGGCTCAGCGGTGAAAGAATTAGCCTGCGATGCAGGAAACTGAGGTGACTCGGGTTTGATCCCTGGGTGTGGAAGATCCCCTGGAGAAGGAAACGGCTACCCGCTCTAGGGCTCTTGCTTGGAAAATTCCATGGACAGAGAAACCTGGCAGGCTGCAGTCCACGGGGTCACAGAGTCGCTGGACTCAGTGACTGAGCATGCGCCCACCCACACGGGTCTCTGTCCCCTGACCAGGGGTGGAACCCGTGCCCTGCGCTGGAAGCGCTGAGTCTTAACCCCTGGACCTCCAGGGCGGCCCTAACACTGCCTTTCTAATTGCTCAGTTATAAGGATTCCTTTTTCTTTCTTCTGTTTTGTGAGTTAAGGATTATCTCTTCTGGGGTGAACTCCTCTCCTCTACAGGATTTACAAACACTTTCTCCCACCCTCTGGGCTTTCTCGTCATTCTCCTGATGGTGTCCTTTGGGATGCACCCAAGTTTTAAATTTCAATCAAGTCTGAGTTCATCTGGATTTTCTTTGGCTGTTTGCGTCTCGGTGAAGAATCTATTGCTATGTTCAAGGCCAATGAAGAGGGGAGATGGAAACGTCAAGGGAGCAGTTTTGCTGAGGGTCTGATGGGCATGGGGGTCTGTTGGTCCTTGGCAGGGGGGCTGGACAGGCTGCCTTAAGCTTGAGCAGGACTTGGGAGTGGAGAGAGGGGGAATGGAAGAGGAACAGGGAACAGCAGGTGCGAAGGCAGGGGGCCAAGAGTGAGTGAAAGGCTTGCACACCCTCCTCCCTCCCTCCCTCCTCCCCTCCCTTCTCTTTCCCTCTGGTGGGCGGGGTCTTCTGGAACAAGAGGGGACACAAGGACAGGAGGTGAGGGGCCAACGTTTGTCTCCACCCGAGGCGGGCCACGAGGATGAAGGTATTGGTGGTGTGACCTGTCCAAGGGCTGGATCCCTGGGAAGGTATGGGGGGCAGGGGTTTCTCTGGTCCAAGGCCTTGCCCTGCCCTGTGGGCCACTCCCTCTGCAACTTTTTATTTTATTACTTACCATAAAATATGTATTTGGCTGCACCGAGCCTTAGAGGTGGCGCCCTGGCTCTTTTGTTGCACCGTAAGGGATCTCGTTCCCTGACCAGGGGTCAGACCTGGGTCCCCCTGCTCTGGGAGCGCAGTCGAAGCTCCTGGACCACCAGGAAGTCCAGTTCTTTGGTCAGACATCCTAGTGGCCCGGCTCTCCGCCACCTGCTCCTGCGCCCAGGGCCAGGCCCGTGGGTCTGAGATGAAGGCAGGCTTCTGTCCCCCTGGTAGGCAGCCAGTGTCCTGGCCCTGTGACCCCCGCCACCTCCAGAAATTCAACAGCCAACAGGAGGGGCCGCGGAGCCTCCCTCCGGGCCCTTGGGAGTGGCCACTGCCCTGCGGAGGGGGTTACCAAGATCCTGTCCCCCGGTCACATCTCCTGTCCCGATGCGGCCCCGGGACTCTCAGCCGGACTGGGTGTCGGCGGCCTTCCACCTGGCCTGCCGTTGTGCTGTGAGCTCCATCCAGCCGGCCAGGCGTGCAGGTGTGGTCCGGAGCCTGGGGACCCTGTCGCGGGTCACCAGGGCTCAGGGAGGGAAGAGGGGGTCACCTGCTCTGAGCACCCCACGGCGGGCGGCCAGCGTGAAGGCCAAGGGGATCCAAGAAGCTCAGGAGAGGGTCCGCTCCCTCCTGGAGGCGGGGTCAGCAGTAGCTCTCGACTAATGCCCCTCCTTCCAGAGGGCGTGGCCTCGGGGCGGGGTCAGGCGGGGGATGGGGGCGGGGAGGGGACGCAGCTGCCGGCCTCGCTCCCGCCCTCACCTGGGGCCTCGCTCTGGTGCTCCAGGTGCTTCTCGGCGGGCCTCCCTGGGTCCCCAGGGAAGCCTGGGCAGAAACCCGAGCCTTGCTGCAGGCTGCCGTGGGGCCGGCCTCTCCCTCCGCCCTCCTTCCTTCTGCAGAACCTGGCGCCGCCACCGGGGCTGCAGGCCGGCCCTCCACCCACCTGGCCTGCGGTTCGAGGTGTGGCCTCCAGCCCCGCGGCGCGGGCCTAAACACCTGGTCATCTGGGAGCCGCAGCCCCGGGGGCGGTGGGCGCGGCCGCAGGGCCCCTGCTGGTTTCGTTTTGAGGCGGCCCCTTCCCCTTCCTCACTCCCACCCGCCCACCCGACCCCCGCTTTCTGGGAAACCCAGTGGCAGCTTCTTCTGAACTGAACTCTGTTAACCCGGACTCCACCAAGTTCCGCCTCCGGAGCCGGAGGCTTCCTGCCCGCGCGGCCCTCCAACCTCCCTGCCGGCTGAGCGCCCTTCTCCTGACTGCCCACTTTCCAGAAGGTTCTAGAACCTTCCTGCCACACCGTGTCCCAGGCTGTGGACACGGGATACCTGGTGGCCTCAGGCACTGCTTGCCCGGATGCAGAAGACCCGGTCTGACTTCCGCTACAGCGGGACTGTGGCCTCCTGCACCTCCGTTCCGGGAGGGCTGTGGGTCCAACCCAGCTTCCTCTCCCTCTGGGATGGAGGGCTTACTCTCTGCAGGGCACGGGCCCCACCCACTGGATACCAGGAGATTCCCACACCCCAGCCCCGTGATGGTCACCCTAGCAGTGTTCCCTGACTCGAGGTGCCGTTGTGCTGTGAGCTCCATCCAGCCGGCCAGGCGTGCAGGTGTGGTCCGAGCCTGGGGACCCTGTCGCGGGTCACCAGGGCTCAGGGAGGAAGAGGGGTCACCTGCTCTGAGCACCCCACGGCGGGCGGCCAGCGTGAAGGCCAAGGGGATCCAAGAAGCTCAGGAGAGGGTCCGCTCCCTCCTGGAGGCGGGGTCAGCAGTAGCTCTCGACTAATGCCCCTCCTTCCAGAGGGCGTGGCCTCGGGGCGGGGTCAGGCGGGGGATGGGGGCGGGGAGGGGACGCAGCTGCCGGCCTCGCTCCCGCCCTCACCTGGGGCCTCGCTCTGGTGCTCCAGGTGCTTCTCGGCGGGCCTCCCTGGGTCCCCAGGGAAGCCTGGGCAGAAACCCGAGCCTTGCTGCAGGCTGCCGTGGGGCCGGCCTCTCCCTCCGCCCTCCTTCCTTCTGCAGAACCTGGCGCCGCCACCGGGGCTGCAGGCCGGCCCTCCACCCACCTGGCCTGCGGTTCGAGGTGTGGCCTCCAGCCCCGCGGCGCGGGCCTAAACACCTGGTCATCTGGGAGCCGCAGCCCCGGGGGCGGTGGGCGCGGCCGCAGGGCCCCTGCTGGTTTCGTTTTGAGGCGGCCCCTTCCCCTTCCTCACTCCCACTCCGCCCACCCGACCCCCGCTTTCTGGGAAACCCAGTGGCAGCTTCTTCTGAACTGAACTCTGTTAACCCGGACTCCACCAAGTTCCGCCTCCGGAGCCGGAGGCTTCCTGCCCGCGCGGCCCTCCAACCTCCCTGCCGGCTGAGCGCCCTTCTCCTGACTGCCCACTTTCCAGAAGGTTCTAGAACCTTCCTGCCACACCGTGTCCCAGGCTGTGGACACGGGATACCTGGTGGCCTCAGGCACTGCTTGCCCGGATGCAGAAGACCCCGGTCTGACTTCCGCTACAGCGGGACTGTGGCCTCCTGCACCTCCGCGTTCCGGGAGGGCTGTGGGTCCAACCCAGCTTCCTCTCCCCTCTGGGATGGAGGGCTTACTCTCTGCAGGGCACGGGGCCCCACCCACTGGATACCAGGAGATTCCCACACCCCCAGCCCCCGTGATGGTCACAGGTGTCCTAAGACTAGTGTTCCCTGACTCGAGGAGGCAAGGCTGCCCCCACTGTGGCTCAGCTGGGAGAGGCGGCTGCAGTCTCGGGCCACGCGTGGCTTCCAGTGCTGGAGACGCAGGCCACCCACGCGGGCAAAACAGACACCGCACCCCCCTCCCCCCAAAGAAAGCAAAAGACCTTTCGTATTGATTGCAAAGTGCAGTCCTAATATTTTGGGTACAGTGGGTTAAGTAACACACACCGCCTTTCACCTGTCTTTCTTATTCTAAACGTGGTCAGTGAGGAAACCTAAACTGCGCTTGCAGATGAATGACCGCACGCGTCCTGGTGGCACCGGAGGACGCCCGGGGCAGAGCCTCCTGGAATCTGGCCGCCAGCCCTCCACACCTTGCACGTCCCCCGCCCCACCCCTGCGCCGTCTGCTCCACTCAGAGAGGGAGTGCAGCGGTCTCGGGGCCGGCCGGTCCCACCTGAGCACGCCACTGGTGGACACCAGCGGGCGTTCCGGCCTTGACCCTGAGCTTTCTACGACTCCTGCCCCACCGCGGGGGCTGAGGGCAGAAGCCCGAGCTGGGCCGTATTTTCCCGCCCCTCACTTACTCCGAGGTCACCCGTGAGCTGCTCAGGGCTCAGAACCGTGCAGGGGACAGAGCCTGCCTCTGGGACACGGGGCCACACGCGTGGTCTCACGAAGGGCTGTCGTCGTGTTCAGTCACTAGGTCATGTCTTCTGCAACCCCCAGACGGCAGCCTGCCAGGCGTGCCTGTCCTTCCCCATCGCCCAGACTTTGCTCAAACTCCTGTCCACGGAGTCGGCGGTGCCACGCCATCACCCTTCCCTGCCGCCCTCTTCTCCCGCCCTCCACCTTCCCAGCCTCAGGGTCTCGCGTCAGGTGGCCAAAGTACTGGTGTCCAGCTTCGGTCCCTCCCAGAGCACTTTAAACTCTTTAATATGATGAGATCCTGGACTGAAGAGAAACCTGTGTTGACAAGATGCTCTTCTCAGCCAAGCACACACAAAAAAGACCCCCGAACCCTCAGAAGTGAAGAAAACGCAAAACCCAAGTGAGAAAACGCCCAACAGGTGAGATTCTGAAGCTCTCAGATCCGTTTCCGGATGGGTTCGAGGTCAGGCGGCAGGGTGCTGGGGGTCCCGGGGGCCCCGGACATGGCAGCTGTGTCGCCGCACGCGCTTGGTCATCTCAGGGCTGAAGGCACAGCCACGAGGGACCCTGACCCAGAACACGGTCTTTCACGAGAAGCTGGGGAGGGGCCTGGCCCCACCTTCTGCCTGGCCCCTCCTATGCCAAGACCCCAAATCCAACAGACGTCACATTTCAGGGAGAAGAGCCTGCCCCCCGCGGGAGAGGACGTCACAGGACAGAGCAGCGTTCAGGCCTGTCTGGCCACCACGCCCTGGGGAGCTGCTAGGACCCGATCCCTGCGAACTGGGGAGACGGGACATCGGGGCAGGGGGCGCCCCGTCAAGGGACTTCACCGGGGGCGGGGGAGGGAGGGAGGCCGGCCCCGGCTGCTGACTGTCCCTTTCACCGTGGTCTCCAGGGCTCGGGGGCGTTCCCGGCCGGGCTCTGGAGCGGGCAGGGAGAAGCCCGTGCTGGGCCGTATTTTCCGCCCCTCACTTACTCCGAGGTCACCCGTGAGCTGCTCAGGGCTCAGAACCGTGCAGGGGACAGAGCCTGCCTCTGGGACACGGGGCCACACGCGTGGTCTCACGAAGGGCTGTCGTCGTGTTCAGTCACTAGGTCATGTCTTCTGCAACCCCCAGACGGCAGCCTGCCAGGCGTGCCTGTCCTTCCCCATCGCCCAGACTTTGCTCAAACTCCTGTCCACGGAGTCGGCGGTGCCACGCCATCACCCTTCCCTGCCGCCCTCTTCTCCCGCCCTCCACCTTCCCAGCCTCAGGGTCTCGCGTCAGGTGGCCAAAGTACTGGTGTCCAGCTTCGGTCCCTCCCAGAGCACTTTAAACTCTTTAATATGATGAGATCCTGGACTGAAGAGAAACCTGTGTTGACAAGATGCTCTTCTCAGCCAAGCACACACAAAAAAGACCCCCGAACCCTCAGAAGTGAAGAAAACGCAAAACCCAAGTGAGAAAACGCCCAACAGGTGAGATTCTGAAGCTCTCAGATCCGTTTCCGGATGGGTTCGAGGTCAGGCGGCAGGGTGCTGGGGGTCCCGGGGGCCCCGGACATGGCAGCTGTGTCGCCGCACGCGCTTGGTCATCTCAGGGCTGAAGGCACAGCCACGAGGGACCCTGACCCAGAACACGGTCTTTCACGAGAAGCTGGGGAGGGGCCTGGCCCCACCTTCTGCCTGGCCCCTCCTATGCCAAGACCCCAAATCCAACAGACGTCACATTTCAGGGAGAAGAGCCTGCCCCCCGCGGGAGAGGACGTCACAGGACAGAGCAGCGTTCAGGCCTGTCTGGCCACCACGCCCTGGGGAGCTGCTAGGACCCGATCCCTGCGAACTGGGGAGACGGGACATCGGGGCAGGGGGCGCCCCGTCAAGGGACTTCACCGGGGGCGGGGGAGGGAGGGAGGCCGGCCCCGGCTGCTGACTGTCCCTTTCACCGTGGTCTCCAGGGCTCGGGGGCGTTCCCGGCCGGGCTCTGGAGCGGGCAGGGGAGAAGCCCCGTGTCTCTGGTCCTTTCCTGAGGGGCCACGGGCCCTGGCGAAGCCACACAGGGGAGGGCAGCTGGGGGAAGCGCGGCTTTCAAACCCTCCTCCCCCGGCCCCCCACCAGCCTGGAGGCCTCATGCCACAGACCCCAGATTCTCCCACACCCTTAGGCCCCCCGTCAACTTGGTCTCTTGCTCCTCGCAAGTGGCTGTCGGCTCTGTCGGCAGAAATCGGTCAGGCCTGGAGGCGGACTGCACCGGACTGCTCCCAGGATGGGCGTCTGACCACCAGCGCCGGGCACCATGGCCGAGGTGCCGCATTAGGGGGCCCCCCGCCCTCTGAAGCTCTGGGGGGAGCTGGGGTCCCACAGAGCCACACTCCGCCACTGTGAGTTATCTTTTTTATTCTTTTCTAGATCAGGTGAGTTTGGGGGGCAACGATGAAGTGGCAGCAACCTGGAGAGCTGGTTGGAAGAGCTACCAACTTGTCTTCTCTTTGGTGACCACAGGAGGAATAAAAAAACAAACAAAAAACCCACACCACTACCACAGGCGGCCAGAAGGGCCCTCCTAAGAAGAAAAGGACCCAGCGGCTCCCATGGCCGTGAGCCCCGTCTCCTGCCGTCCCGCTCGAGGCGCAGGCCTGGCTGGGGTGGCGCGCCCCAGGTGCCCTGCTCTCAGAGAACCTCGCGCTGAGACTCACAGATCACTATCAGCTTGCTCAGGCCTTCAGGAAGCTCTGGGGCTGGGGAGGCGCAGAGCTCCATCTTGAGAGCGCCCGGAGGCGGCGAGGCCCTGCCCTCCGCCACTTCCGAAGGCCCGGCCGAGGTGGCCTCCGCCGTCAGGGGCGGGACAGGCCTGCAGGCAGGGAGCCTGTGCCTCGGTGTCGGGCCTCCCGCGACCCGCAGGGGCTGGCGGACACAGGACCGGGGCCACCTCAGCCCGGGCGACTCACGCTCAGCAGGGCCGCGGCCCGACCCGAGGGGACGCTCCCAGGCGGTCCTCCTGACGGGCTGAGTGGAGCTGACACGAGCCGTCCGCCCACATCTGTCGGGCGGCAGGCGGGGAGCAGCCTTATCTGCAGGATCTGCTGGGTTTCGACCGCACGACGGCGTGAGACCCACGGCTTCCTTTCTGTCGCCGAGTCGGCTCGAGCGCCTGTCAGCAGCACAGGAGGGGACAGGAGGGGGCAGAGGTCCCTCCCGCGGGCAGGCAGTCACGCTGCCAGGGACAGGCTGCATGGCCAGAGGCGGGCGCAGCGGGAGGGGGCAGGGGACCCCACGACAGCCGGCCGCTGGGGACCCGACCGCTCTTCTGGGCTGGGGGCCCCCTCCAAAGGGCAGACGCCCGGCGAGGGGCACACACGCACTCTCCCTCTGCGGCCCCTGGGAGGCCCCGCCCCCTGGCAGAGCAGCCCCCTCTCGGGGACCCGGCTGCCCCGGCGGAGGCGCCCCACCCGGGCTGCAGGGGCCGAGACCCCCGAGCAAGGAACGAGAGCAGGACCTGCACATTTGCTTTTTCTTTCCCTGTTTTTCTTTCAACCCAAGGAAGCAGGTTCTGAGAAGACAGCACAGCAACCTGGAGAGCTGGTTGGAAGAGCTACCAACTTGTCTTCTCTTTGGTGACCACAGGAGGAATAAAAAAACAAACAAAAAACCCACACCACTACCACAGGCGGCCAGAAGGGCCCTCCTAAGAAGAAAAGGACCCAGCGGCTCCCATGGCCGTGAGCCCCGTCTCCTGCCGTCCCGCTCGAGGCGCAGGCCTGGCTGGGGTGGCGCGCCCCAGGTGCCCTGCTCTCAGAGAACCTCGCGCTGAGACTCACAGATCACTATCAGCTTGCTCAGGCCTTCAGGAAGCTCTGGGGCTGGGGAGGCGCAGAGCTCCATCTTGAGAGCGCCCGGAGGCGGCGAGGCCCTGCCCTCCGCCACTTCCGAAGGCCCGGCCGAGGTGGCCTCCGCCGTCAGGGGCGGGACAGGCCTGCAGGCAGGGAGCCTGTGCCTCGGTGTCGGGCCTCCCGCGGACCCGGCAGGGGCTGGCGGACACAGGACCCGGGGCCACCTCAGCCCGGGCGACTCACGCTCAGCAGGGCCGCGCGGCCCGACCCGAGGGGGACGCTCCCAGGCGGTCCTCCTGACGGGCTGAGTGGAGCTGACACCGAGCCGTCCGCCCACATCTGTCGGGCGGCAGGCGTGGGGAGCAGCCTTATCTGCAGGATCTGCTGGGTTTCGACCGCACGACGGCGTGGAGACCCACGGCTTCCTTTCTGTCGCGCGAGTCGGCTCGAGCGCCTGTCAGCAGCACAGGAGGGGACAGGAGGGGACAGAGGTCCCTCCCGCGGGCAGGCAGTCACGCGCTGCCAGGGACAGGCTGCATGGCCAGAGGCGGGCGCAGCGGGGGAGGGGGGCAGGGGACCCCACGACAGCCGGCCGCTGGGGACCCGACCGCTCTTCTGGGCTGGGGGCCCCCTCCAAAGGGCAGACGCCCGGCGAGGGGCACACACGCACTCTCCCTCTGCGGCCCCTGGGAGGCCCCGCCCCCTGGCAGAGCAGCCCCCTCTCGGGGACCCGGCTGCCCCGGCGGAGGCGCCCCACCCGGGCTGCAGGGGCCGAGACCCCCGAGCAAGGAACGAGAGCAGGACCTGCACATTTGCTTTTTCTTTCCCTGTTTTTTCTTTCAACCCAAGGAAGCAGGTTCTGAGAAGACAGCACAGCGTGCCGGCCGCCGGGGCCGAGGGCCACGCAGGCCTCCTGGGGAGGGCACGGCGGGCGGGGCGGCCGGGCGGCGGCCCCCGGTCACACGGCGGTGCGCGTGGGCGTGCCGGGCTGGTGCAGCCGCAGCGTCCTGCACAGCCAGCCGGCGAAGTCCACCTCTTCCACCTCGGACCGCTTGATGAAGGCGTGGTTCTGCAAGAGAGGGGCGGCCTGAGCAGCTGGCTCTGGACAAGGCCCTGAGCAGGGCCGCCAGGGCCGGGCCCACGAGCTGGGACGGGGTCTCCGGCGAGAGGCAGGCTGCAGCGCGCCCCGGGGCCCGGGTGACGCTCTGTCGGGCGGGAGCGCCTCCCTGGCCTCAGCACCCCCACGCCAGGAGCCCCGTCATGTTGACGAGCTTGGACACGCGCGCGGGCCCGTGTGTCGCGGGCAGGGCTGCCCGCACGAGGACACTCGGCCTGAGCCACGGAGCTCTAAGTCAGCGCCTGTCCGGGCGGCAGCGAGGGCTCCCTGGAGGCCGCGGAGCCCCGAGCCACGGTGGCCTGCCCGCCTGCAGGCGGGGCCGCGCCGCCTCTGTGAGCTGAAGCACCTTCCCAGGCCCGCTTCCTGTCTGGAAGCGCCTCACGCTCCTGGCCGGGAAGGGTGGGGGTCGAGACGCCCACGTGACACCTGTCTCTGCCACCAGCTGCGGAGGCGAGACCCCCCACCTTCCTAAGGGCGGGCACAGGCGTGGGGGAAAACCGCACCGAGGCGCCGGGGCTCGGCGGCCCGGGCAGCCGTCCGCCCCACAGGGCACGGGCGTGGCGCAGGCAGAGCCCTGGACGGGGCGGGGGTGGGGGGGGACCCCTAGGGGTCTGGCAGTGCTCACGGCTGCTCCCGGGGTCTGCGTGTTCCACCTGAACCGGGGCTTCTCGCCACGCGCTCCGTGAGCCCCACAGGAGCAGGACCGTCCTGTGCAAAGGTCCTGAGGCTGGGGGCGGGGGGCGGCTGGGGGCGGGCGGGTCCCGCAGTGGGGACCAGGGCCGGGCGCGCCTGCAGGGGCGGCCCGGGCACAGGAGCCTACCGGGGGCGGGGCTGGCTTAGGCTCACGCCCGCCTCGCAGCCACCCCGAGAGCTGCTTCTCCTGTGTGGACACCTGAGAATGCCTGGCCGTGTCTTCTCTCTGAGACACGAAACGTGTCAACAGAGGCTGCCTTAGCATCGGGGGTGACTCAGGCGGTCAGGCTGGTGATGCAGGAAGCCCAAAGCAGAGGTGGGCGGGAAGCGGGGTGGCGGGCACCCCATGGCAGGCAGGCGGCCCGGCCGGGAGAAGGCCCCTCCGGCGACCACACTGGTGTCCAGGGCCGCCCGGCCTCGGAGGCCCACCGCGCGGAGCCCAGTCCGGGGCGGGCCGGCCCTTCAGCCGCGGGGAGCCGGAGGGCCTCGGCTGCTCCGCACCGCGCTCTCCAGGAGCCAGCGGGAGCCACTGCTTCTCCGGCTCGCTGGGCTCCCGCGCCTGCCCGCGCCATCGGGGCTGGCTCAGCGTTCACTTGGGGTGCAGAGGGCCTGCCGGGGACCCCGAATCTCCAGCCTCTGGAGGGGGCACTCACCATGAGCATCTTCAGGTCCGCGCGCTCGGCCGGGTTCTTAATTAGGCTGCGGGTCCCGGGAGGCGGGCCAGAAGAGAGGCGGGCGGTCAGAGCCGAGGGGCGAAGCCGGCGACCCCGGCCCTGGGCTGCCTGGTCCCTGGGGGGCCCACAGCGCCCTCGGGTGCGAGGGCGGGACACCCGCGCCGGGAGGGAAGGGCGAGGGCTGGGCCGGGGGAGAGGGAAAGGGACCGAGCTGGGAAAGCCCCAGGCTGTGCTCGCGCGGAGGCCCAGCGGCCACGGCAGCTGAACCTCTCACGAAAAACCCCAACTTCGGGAGTCCAAGTGTCAAAATGGGAGTTTTTCCTTCAGAAAAGCAGAACTGCCTAAAGGCGGCTGCGCAGGGCAGCGCGCGGTGGCTCCTCAACCTCGCGGCCTCCCGGCAGAGGCTCACGGGGCGACGGCGCCACAGCCACAGGGCGGCCGCGAGACAGACGGGCCGGGGGCCGCGGGTGGGGGCCGCCTCCCAGACGCGGGCTGGAAAGGCGGGCGTGAGGGTGTAGGACACTGGGGTGCTCACTGGCAGAAGGCAGGGAGGACACTGGGTGATTTCCAAGGAGCCTGACGCACTCGGGGTGGAGGGGACAAGCTGGGGGAAGCCTCGGAGGCCTCGGGAAGGGGCCCTGGCTCTCGGGGAGCTCTGGTCTCACCAGCTGCCCCATCGCCCAGCACCCGAGCGCCTGGCGGTCATTCTGGGAAGCAGGCGGGCAGCCTGCCCCCCGCCCCACCCCACCCCACCCCCCTTACCATTTATTTACAAACTCCTGGAAGTCCTGGGTGAACACGCCGTTAGGCAGCTTGGGAGGAGGCTGAGGGTCAGACAGGCAGGGGTCAGAGGTCAGGGGTGGGTCTGGAACCAGGGAGGGGTGGCGATGGTTCGGCCCTTTTCGGGGACCCCGAGGACACTCCATCGGGAGGCAGGGGGCACCATGCCACTCCCTTCCGGCGTGTGTGCACGCGCGCCGTGAGTGTGAGTGTGTGCGACGGCCGTGTGCAGGCACAGCCGGGGGCGGCCTCCAGGGGAGGCCGGGGAGGCCGGGCAGCGCCGGCAGGCAGTGCAGGGCCGCTGGGTCGCCAGGCCCGCCCACCCCGGCCTGTCTCCAGGGACCCTGCTCTGAGCTGCTCGCTCACCACCTAAGCCTGCGCCAAGCCCGGCCGCCCCTACTCCCCAGGTCCCCCGAAAACTCGGCTGTCTGAGAGGGCCCGGGGGCGACCCAGCCATGCCGAGGGGGCCGGCTCTGGGGTGAGGCCCTGCTGGACCCCGGGCGGCTCCCCTCCTCAGGCCTGTATGTGCTGTCTCCACAGTGGGCATCCGGCTCCCCGCTCACGGGCGGGGCTCCCTGCCCCTTCCCAGAGAGGAGGGGGACCCCCGAACCGTCCCTGACGAAGCGGGAGGACTCGTGCCCTCTCAGACACTAAGACGGTCAGAGAAGGAGGGCCTGGTGTCGGGGGTCCTGGGCCCCGGCACGCGGCCACTGGGCTCAGAGTGACAATCCCAGGTTCATCTCTATCGAGACACAGAAAGAGCCCCTTGGGGACCACGTATCTTCACACCTGGCAAGACCCCACTGAGGACGGGGTCCTCCCTGCCTCTCCCGGCCCCTCCCGCACCCCCGCAGTCTGTGCGTCCAGTCCCTTCTCGGCAGGGGACGCTGTCCCACAGGTCCCACGGGCGTGGACACCTGCCGGCAGGGCCCTGGGCACGCACCTCGTTCACGATATAGTCCAGCAGTTCAAAGATGGCCATGGCCGGCCGGCTGTCCATCCCGTGACCTGCCGGGGCAGAACGAAGCCGGCTGAGGGCGGCTGGCGGCCACCACGCTCTGGTCTGGTGTCCAGGCCGGATGCCTTCCTCCCAGCCTCCCGCTCCCCGGCCTGGACGGGAGGGCAGGCTCCCTGACCTGGCTGCCCCCCTGGGAGAGGCCCTTCTCTCCTGACCCGCCAGTGAGTGAAAAAGAAACAAAGAGAAGACATCAGCACAACAGGGATGCTGGTGGACACGGCAGGCGTCCGGCCCGGCTCCTGTGCAGGCGGGTGCAGGGGGCGTGCAGGTGTGACCCTTCCAGGACCTGCGGGCTCGCAGCGGTGGCTGGCTGACCCCTGTCCTGGACCCAGCTGGCCGGGCCCACGTCTGGCAGCTGGACTTTCGCCTTCTGTCCCCTGTCCCGAGATGGGCACTCGGGCTGGGCCAGGCAGGGGGAGGTGCTGGCAGCCGAGCGGCTGGCACTGCGCATCGTTCCTCCCCGCTGGACGGCCCGCGTGCCATCTGGGCGCCGGGCAGGGGAGGGAGGGGCCCGAGGACACAGATGGGGGCGGGGCGCTCCCCTCGAAGCCGCTCACGTCTGCCCTGCTGTCTGCGGGGCGGCAGGAAGCAGAGGGTCTGGGTTTGAAAATTCTGGGAAGCACATCCGATGACCCAAGCGCCTGTCGGGGTGAACAGATGCTACATGGCGGAGCATCACGTGACCGTGAAAAGGGGGCGGGCAGCGACCCTGGCGACCGCGTGGAGGGCCCCTGAGGACACGGTGACCCGAGAGGAGCAGGCCCCGACACACGGGACATGATTCCACGGATGGGGAACGCCCAGAACAGGCCGGCCACAGACACGCAGCGGGGCCACTGGCTGCCGGAGGAGTTGGGGACCCGACCCCGGTACAGGGTCCTCCTGCCTCTCCGGCCCCTCCCGCACCCCGCAGTCTGTGCGCCAGTCCCTTCTCGGCAGGGGACGCTGTCCCACAGGTCCCACGGGCGTGACACCTGCCGGCAGGGCCCTGGGCACGCACCTCGTTCACGATATAGTCCAGCAGTTCAAAGATGGCCATGGCCGGCCGGCTGTCCATCCCGTGACCTGCCGGGGCAGAACGAAGCCGGCTGAGGGCGGCTGGCGGCCACCACGCTCTGGTCTGGTGTCCAGGCCGGATGCCTTCCTCCCAGCCTCCCGCTCCCCGGCCTGGACGGGAGGGCAGGCTCCCTGACCTGGCTGCCCCCCTGGGAGAGGCCCTTCTCTCCTGACCCGCCAGTGAGTGAAAAAGAAACAAAGAGAAGACATCAGCACAACAGGGATGCTGGTGGACACGGCAGGCGTCCGGCCCGGCTCCTGTGCAGGCGGGTGCAGGGGGCGTGCAGGTGTGACCCTTCCAGGACCTGCGGGCTCGCAGCGGTGGCTGGCTGACCCCTGTCCTGGACCCAGCTGGCCGGGCCCACGTCTGGCAGCTGGACTTTCGCCTTCTGTCCCCTGTCCCGAGATGGGCACTCGGGCTGGGCCAGGCAGGGGGAGGTGCTGGCAGCCGAGCGGCTGGCACTGCGCATCGTTCCTCCCCGCTGGACGGCCCGCGTGCCATCTGGGCGCCGGGCAGGGGAGGGAGGGGCCCGAGGACACAGATGGGGGCGGGGCGCTCCCCTCGAAGCCGCTCACGTCTGCCCTGCTGTCTGCGGGGCGGCAGGAAGCAGAGGGTCTGGGTTTGAAAATTCTGGGAAGCACATCCGATGACCCAAGCGCCTGTCGGGGTGAACAGATGCTACATGGCGGAGCATCACGTGACCGTGAAAAGGGGGCGGGCAGCGACCCTGGCGACCGCGTGGAGGGCCCCTGAGGACACGGTGACCCGCGAGAGGAGCAGGCCCCGACACACGGGACATGATTCCACGGATGGGGAACGCCCAGAACAGGCCGGCCACAGACACGCAGCGGGGCGACTGGCTGCCGGAGGAGTTGGGGGACCCTCCGGGGTGACGCCAGCGTCCTGGACTCAGACGCGGCGACAGCAGGACCACCTCGTGATGGTGAGGCGCTCCCGCAACAGCTGGAGGGCCACGCGCTGCGGGTTCTCTCTCAACACAGCTGTCAGGGACCTGCCGCCCGGCGCTCTGGTCTCCAGTCACCGGACTCATGGAGCCTCGACTGCTGTTTTCTCGTTCCCTCCCCTGCGCCCTGATGCCGACCCTGCACCGCGCCTGCCCTCCACAGCTGCAAGCACCAGCCTGAACCTCGCGGGCACCGAGCGTGGTACCGGACAGGGCTCGGGGGCACCCCAGCCGGGCCCACTCACGACAGGCTGAGGGCTGAAGCCAGGCAGCTGCTAGGGGAGACCCCGAGTCAAATGCCTTTCACTCTGGGGTCCCCGAAAGCCCAGGCTCGCTGCAGGAGAACACAAGGCCCGTGAGGCAGCGGTCAGGTGGTGGGCACGAACCTGCCCGCGGGGCCACCCTGCTGGCTTTTCTGTGCGCGAAGGTTCTCCTGACAAAATGTGGAGAACCCCGCCCCCTGCCTTGGTGGAGTGAGCGCCTCGACCCGGCCAGCTGGCAGCGACAGGTGCAGCGGCCTCAGACGGGGCGGCCCGGGGCACGGCAGCGCTGCCCCCAGAAGCCGCAGACCCTGTGAGGGCGGCTGGCCACGGGGAGCACGGTCCGGGGGGACAGGTGGCGTGGAGAGGGGCCGGTGTGGAGGCAGCCGCCACCCCCGGAAGCCCGGGCTGGAGTCCTACCGCTGATGGGGCGTCCGGGGGGCCGCGGCCGCGGCGAGATGCTGGGAGGCTCTCCTTCCGCGCCGTCGACCACGGGCCGGCCGAACAGGGCCTCCAGCTCCTTGGCGTCCGGCGGGGGGATGGGGTACCTGCCGATGGACAGCTCCACCAGCGACAGGCCCATGCTCCAGATGTCCGACTGCACCGAGTAGTGGGTGCCTTGCAGGCGCTCCGGCTGCGGGGAGACAGGGAGGCACGAGGCGGGGCTGGCGCCCGAGCGCCCCTGCTCCCCTCCAGCTCCATCCGGCTCAGGACCCCTCCAGAGGCCCAGGCGCAGAAAGCAAGCCATCCTGTGCCCTCCTTCGCCCCCATCCAGCCTAGCTGGCAGCGGCCCACAGACCCACCGCCACAGCACGCCCACCCACGCGTGTCTGGTCCTCTCGGCCTGTTCTTAAAGCCACCTGGATGGCGACTGACATAAGGCAGGCCAGTGGCCCGGCTCAGAAACTGACCGACTCTTCTCCCCAATGGGACTTTCACTAGCAGCGGAGGAAATGGGCAGAGGGACAAAAACGCGAGAGAACACGGTGGAAACCGGACGTTAAAAGGAGGGGGTCAACCCACCAGAGACAGAACCCGCGCTACAGGGAAGAGCGGGCTTCTAGAGAAGGTTCTGGAAAACAGGGAAGAGGTGACGGGCCTGGGAAGGAGCCCCGGGTACAGAGGGCCGCAGCAGGACGCACGTGCACGGAGGACAGGCACGGGAGACCACAGAAGGCCCCGGGGACGTAGAGGACGCGGAGGGACTCACAGACATGTAGGACCGCGTCCCCACGAAGGAGTTGGCCATGGAGTCGATGAGCTGGCCGCTCACCCCAAAGTCGCACAGCTTGATCTCCCCTCGGGAGTTGACTAGGATGTTGGATGGCTTCACATCTGGGGCCAGAGATGGTGGTTAGGACACCGGTTCCAAGGCCGAGGTACCCCCGTCCCTGCTCGCCCCCACGCCGGGGCGCCCCCTCTTACCTCGATGCATGATCTGGTGCTTCTCCCGGAGATAGGCCAGGCCCCGCAGAACCTGCAAGGGAGCCGCGGGGCGCCGTGAGGGGACCGTCCCCAGCGGCCACGAGGACGTCACCACACCCTCATGGCTGCTCACCAAGCCGCCCCACGAGGCGGACACGCTCCGCCCTCGTCTGAGGAGGGCTGCGGCTCCCGGGACACGCTCAGGGCCTGTCAGCAGGGCGGAACGTGCCCGCCCGCCCGCCGCCTGCTCTGGAGGTCACCTAGCCCCCAGCCCCAAGGGCGCTGAGCCCTTCGCGGCCGGGACTGTGCTCAACCCCCCGCTGACGGGGTGGAGGAGGCAGGGGCTGCTTCTCAGTCCCCAAGGCCACGCTCCAGGACGACAGCACGGGACGCCGGTGCCTCGGGCCGTGGCGCCTCCAGCCCCTCGCGCCGGCAGGGAGCAGGGGAGCGGCACCCACGCTCGAGGGGCGCAGGCCGCGGTTGGCGAGGCTGGCGGCGGCACCGCAACCTCTGCCCGGGGCCGCCCCGCCGGCCGGCTGCAGGGGGAGCAGGAGGCCCAGAGCGCAGGCCGCGCACTTACCGCGATGCTGACCTTGCCCAGGATCTCCTCCGGGATCCTCTTGGCTTCCTTCAGCACCTGGTCCAGGGAGCCGCCGTCCTGGGGACACGGGAGGGGGCACGTGCTCTGAGCGCTGCCCAGGCCCACCCGGAGGGACGCAGGAGCCGCGGGCGGGAAGACGGAGCATTTCCCAGGTTCCCAGAGAACAGAGGCTCGCTCGCCTCCGAAGAGGCCAGACCACCACCAGAGGTGACCCGAGGGCCTGAGTCAGGGACTCCCGCCGCCTCTGGGGCTCAGGAAGGGGAGCCCAGGAGGGCCTTGGTGGCTGAGGCGCGCGGGCGAGGGGAGGGCGACGGCCGCCGCGCACCCCCTGCTCCTGTGACATCCAGCAAAGGCCCTGCACAGGTCACCCCAGCTGGTTCCCCGACGCAGGTGTGGCCCCAGATCCACACGCTAACAAGGCAACGACAGACACCCCGTGTCTCGCGCAGGGTTACTGGGCAGCGCATCTGGAGACCACAATCTTGGGGGCCGCCCACTGGCCAAGGCACCTCTCGAATCCCCCAGGGCGCTCGGTGGCCCAGAGCTGGGACCCGGGGCGCCGGGAGAGGTGGTCAGCACGGGACCTCCAGGCCGGGAGGAGAGCCTGGTTTCTCTCGGCGATGAGCCCGGGCCCCGTGGCCACCCGCCAGGAGGCCTCTCCCTTTGCTGGGGGAGGGGAGACGCCTGCGGCCTTGGGGGCGCCCGGGCCCCTCCCCGGCACGGTGGGCTGGTTGTGCGCAGGGAGAAGGGTCACACTGGCAGCCATGGAAACCCCGGGCCCTCGGAGGCTCTGGGCGCTTCTGCGGGCTCCGTGGACTCGCTCCAGCGCGCGGGCGAGCTGCCGGACCCGCGCCCACGGTGGCGTCACCAGGGAGGAGCCCGTGGGACCCGGCGGCTCGGTGGGCCCTGCCGACTGGCTGCAGCTCAGCCCCGTTCCACACGGAGGGTGAGACGGGAATCCTTTCTCTTCTCATTCTTTACACAAATGATTTATTGACTATTTTTGGCTGTGCTGGGCTGCACCGCACCTCTGCGGGCCGCCCGCCGGCTGCAGGGGAGCAGGAGGCCCAGAGCGCAGGCGCACTTACCGCGATGCTGACCTTGCCCAGGATCTCCTCCGGGATCCGCTGGGCTTCCTTCAGCACATGGTCCAGGGAGCCGCCGTCCTGGGGACACGGGAGGGGGCACGTGCTCGGAGCGCTGCCCAGGCCAACCCGGAGGGACGCAGGAGCCGCGGGCGGGAAGACGGAGCATATCCCAGGTTCCCAGAGAACAGAGGCTCGCCGCCCCCGAAGAGGCCAGACCACCACCAGAGGTGACCCGAGGGCCTGAGTCAGGGACTCCCGCCGCCTCTGGGGCTCAGGAAGGGAGCCCAGGAGGGCCTTGGTGGCTGAGGCGCGGCGAGGGAGGGCGACGGCCCCCACCCCCTGCTCCTGTGACATCCAGCAAAGGCCCTGCACAGGTCACCCCAGCTGGTTCCCCGACGCAGGTGTGGCCCCAGATCCACACGCTAACAAGGCAACGACAGACACCCCGTGTCTCGCGCAGGGTTACTGGGCAGCGCATCTGGAGACCACAATCTTGGGGGCCGCCCACTGGCCAAGGCACCTCTCGAATCCCCCAGGGCGCTCGGTGGCCCAGAGCTGGGACCCGGGGCGCCGGGAGAGGTGGTCAGCACGGGACCTCCAGGCCGGGAGGAGAGCCTGGTTTCTCTCGGCGATGAGCCCGGGCCCCGTGGCCACCCGCCAGGAGGCCTCTCCCTTTGCTGGGGGAGGGGAGACGCCTGCGGCCTTGGGGGCGCCCGGGCCCCTCCCCGGCACGGTGGGCTGGTTGTGCGCAGGGAGAAGGGTCACACTGGCAGCCATGGAAACCCCGGGCCCTCGGAGGCTCTGGGCGCTTCTGCGGGCTCCGTGGACTCGCTCCAGCGCGCGGGCGAGCTGCCGGACCCGCGCCCACGGTGGCGTCACCAGGGAGGAGCCCGTGGGACCCGGCGGCTCGGTGGGCCCTGCCGACTGGCTGCAGCTCAGCCCCGTTCCACACGGAGGGTGAGACGGGAATCCTTTCTCTTCTCATTCTTTACACAAATGATTTATTGACTATTTTTGGCTGTGCTGGGTCTTCACTGCCGCGCTCGGGCTTCCTCTAGCTGCGGCGAGTGGGGCGATGCTTCACCGGGGCGGCTTCTCTCGCTGCGGAGCTCGGGCTCTGGGGTGCCACAGGCTTCAGGAGCTCGGGATCTGGGGTGCCGTAGGCTTCAGCTCAGGCTCTGGGGTGCCCCAGGCTTCAGGAGCTCAGGCTCTCGGGTGCCGCAGGCTTCAGGAGCTCGGGCTCTGGGGTGCCCCAGGCTTCAGGAGCTCAGGCTCTCGGGTGCCCCAGGCTTCAGGAGCTCGGGCTCTGGGGTGCCACAGGCTTCAGGAGCTCGGGATCTGGGGTGCCGTAGGCTTCAGCTCAGGCTCTGGGGTGCCCCAGGCTTCAGGAGCTCAGGCTCTCGGGTGCCCCAGGCTTCAGGAGCTCGGGCTCTGGGGTGCCGCAAGCTTCAGGAGTGGGGAGGCACCGGCTCGGTCGGCCCGAGGCGGGAGGCGTCCTCCCGGACCAGGGACGGAGCCCGCGCCCCCCGCGCTGCCAGGCGGCCGCTCGGCCTCTGGGGCAGCAGGGCAGCGCTGCTTCTCGTCCTCGGCTCCTGACCGGCGCCTCCCACCCCCGGCTTTCTGCGGCCCCGTGACACGCTGGCGGAGGGCGGTCCAGGCGCACACTCAGGTGGAGGCGGCGGCAGGCCAGGCCCGGCTGGGCGTCCAGGAGGCTCAGGACGCAGGGAAGCTCTGCTCCAGGGCAGCCCCCGCCTCGCCCCGAGGTCAGGGCGGACCAGTCGCCGTGAGGGGCTGTCCTGGGCACCGAGGGAGGCGGGCAGCGCCCCGGCCTCAGCCGTGACAACCAGGAAGGGCCCGGACGTCGCCCGGGGAGAGCCCCGGGTCCACCGCTGGGGAGACACCCGGACAGGATGTGGTCCAGGGCGGGTCGCTCCTCGTGCCTGACCCTGAGCTTTCAGTTCACCTGTGTGAGTCCTTCGAGCATCCCCGAGCCCTCTGCTCACCGAGCAGGGAGCCCAGGAATACATTCTTTTAATAGCTTTTTTAAAAATTTATGTATTTTCACTTGTTTTTGGCTGTGCTGGGCTTTGCTGCAGCGTGCGAGCGTCTCACTGCCGTGGCTTCTCCTGGGGCAGGGCACAGACCGGCTCTAGAGCGCGGCTCCGTGGCTCGCAGCCGAGCTGTTCCAAGGCAGGTGGTCTCCTCCGGGACCAGGGATCAAACCCGTGCCCCTCTCAACCACTGGGCCGCCAGGGAAGCCTGACACGTTCTTCCTAAAAACTCACAGATGCACTGATCCCCGCCGGGCTTCCACGCTCCTGCGCACACGTCCACGCGTGCAGGGAAGACCGCGCTTCCCGTCCGTCTGTCTGTCTGTGGCGCGTACGATGCACACCTTCCTTCCTCCGGGGACCTGCTCCTCCGGGCTCTTCCTACGAGGCCTCTCCCTGGCAAGCCGCCTGCTGTCACTCGTCGCCGCCCCTTTGCTGAAGGACGCGTCTGGTATTTCATTCGTGTACAACAAGGGAGCGCGTTCTTCAGCGATTTTGACTGCAGCCCGAGAAAGGCCGAGAGGCGCCTCTGGGCAGTCGGTCAGCGGCTCCTGGCTGCTCCGGCCTGCGGCCCAGGCCCCTGGTCTCCCCAGGCCGCGGGGCTGGGTGCCGGGGGAGCCGCCAGCCCTGCTGTCTCCGCGCTGGCCAGTGAGCGTCCCCCGGGCTGAGCGGCGGCTGCCCCCCACAGCCGGGGCGCTCCCAGAGCGGGACCCGGAACACGCCCGGTGGGGGATGAAGGGCCCTGTGCAGAGACGGAGCCTCGCCCCGGCCTCACCCCGCGCCCCGCGCCGCGAGTGTGAGACCCCGAGGCGCCGCCTGGACGCGGAGTGACGGGCTCGGGCCTGCTCACGCCCTGCCGCCCAGAGTGCCCCGGCCTGGCTCTGTGGACCCTCACTGGCGAGCAGAGAGCAGGGTGCAGGGGCCACGCCGGAGCCCGAGTCTCTGCCGTCGCGTGTGCCCTGCGGGGGCCACTGTCCTGCGCTGCTGAGACGGGACCAGAAGAGCCCGCCAGAGCTCCACCAGGACGAGCCGGCCACCGACCCCGGCCTCGCCCGCAGCCCACGCTCCACACCGGCCAGGACACTGCCGCTTTCTGCAAGGGAGAGGAGCCCCCGACTCAGGGCGGCCCGGCAGCAGGGGTGGCTGAAGAGGAGCTGGGGGCTCCCTGGGGTCCAGTGGGCGACTCCATGCTTCCACTGCAGGGGGCGCGGGTCTGAGCCCTGGTCGGGGAACTAAGACTCCGCACGCCACCCCTGCAGCCGAGCTGTTCCGGGCACCAGGGATCAAACCCGTGCCCCTCTCAACCACTGGGCCGCCAGGGAAGCCTGACACGTTCTTCCTAAAAACTCACAGATGCACTGATCCCCGCCGGGCTTCCACGCTCCTGCGCACACGTCCACGCGTGCAGGGAAGACCGCGCTTCCCGTCCGTCTGTCTGTCTGTGGCGCGTACGATGCACACCTTCCTTCCTCCGGGGACCTGCTCCTCCGGGCTCTTCCTACGAGGCCTCTCCCTGGCAAGCCGCCTGCTGTCACTCGTCGCCGCCCCTTTGCTGAAGGACGCGTCTGGTATTTCATTCGTGTACAACAAGGGAGCGCGTTCTTCAGCGATTTTGACTGCAGCCCGAGAAAGGCCGAGGCGCGCCTCTGGGCAGTCGGTCAGCGGCTCCTGGCTGCTCCGGCCTGCGGCCCAGGCCCCTGGTCTCCCCAGGCCGCGGGGCTGGGTGCCGGGGGAGCCGCCAGCCCTGCTGTCTCCGCGCTGGCCAGTGAGCGTCCCCCGGGCTGAGCGGCGGCTGCCCCCCACAGCCGGGGCGCTCCCAGAGCGGGACCCGGAACACGCCCGGTGGGGGATGAAGGGCCCTGTGCAGAGACGGAGCCTCGCCCCGGCCTCACCCCGCGCCCCGCGCCGCGAGTGTGAGACCCCGAGGCGCCGCCTGGACGCGGAGTGACGGGCTCGGGCCTGCTCACGCCCTGCCGCCCAGAGTGCCCCGGCCTGGCTCTGTGGACCCTCACTGGCGAGCAGAGAGCAGGGTGCAGGGGCCACGCCGGAGCCCGAGTCTCTGCCGTCGCGTGTGCCCTGCGGGGGCCACTGTCCTGCGCTGCTGAGACGGGACCAGAAGAGCCCGCCAGAGCTCCACCAGGACGAGCCGGCCACCGACCCCGGCCTCGCCCGCAGCCCACGCTCCACACCGGCCAGGACACTGCCGCTTTCTGCAAGGGAGAGGAGCCCCCGACTCAGGGCGGCCCGGCAGCAGGGGTGGCTGAAGAGGAGCTGGGGGCTCCCTGGGGTCCAGTGGGCGACTCCATGCTTCCACTGCAGGGGGCGCGGGTCTGAGCCCTGGTCGGGGAACTAAGACTCCGCACGCCACCCCTGCAGGGTGTCGCCATAAAACAGACTGTGGGGGCGTGGGGGCGGGGAGAGGAGGGAGCGGGAGGGGGCAGCACAGCAGAGGCTGCCCTCAGACCGGAGACCTCCCGGCCTTCTCTCGTCCTGACTCGTCGGCACGGAGCTGGCCGGGTGGATGTGCAGACAGGGCCGCCCTCTCCCGGGGCGGCGAAGGGGCACCCCGGGCACTGCCAGGCAGCGGGAAGCAGCCGGGAGGCCTGCCTCTGGCTCAGACGCTCCCCGCAGGCTCCTCCTGCTCAGAGTCGTTTCCTGTCTTCATTACAACACCCTCCGAGGGGCCAGCGCGCCGAGGCCAGGCGCAACCGAAGCTGCCCGCCAGCAGCTGCGCCACGTCCTGGTTTTGCAAGGGCCGCCGAGGGCCAGGGCCTGGACGGCAGGGCGTGGCCAGGGCTCTACCTGGGAGGGCCAGTGGGGTTTCCTCCGGGGGCCTTCGGCTCTGACCACTTCTGCTTTCGGGACACCCGATCCTACCCACTTCTGAGGCTCGAGACCAGAGTTCCTCAGCGAGGGGCAGATCAGCACCAGCCTTCGTTGAAAGGAGACGGCCCCCTCCCCGCCACGGCACAGGCCTGGTCTCCCTGGGCCTGAGCTGGGGCCGAGCGCTGGCTCCCAGACCATGCCCGCTGGGAGCAGGCGAGTGGGAAGGAGCGGTCAAGGGTTTCCTGGAGCATCCTGCCCCAGGCCCGCCCGCTTAGGTTCAAGGACTTGTGTTTTCGGCCGCATCTCACAGCACGCGGGATCTCAGCTGCCTAACCAGGGATCGAACCCACGTCCCCCACAGTGGAAGCACGGGGTCATCACCACCAGACCAGCAGGAAGCCCAAGTGCAAGGACTTTGAACGCAGCATTATCCGTAACCCAGCGGGGACTGGGAACAACCTCTGTGCGCCAACAGCGCTGGGTAAATAACCCGACAGACAGCAAGGTGTCCCACGGATCCGGGGAAAGAGCAGAGCAGGGAGGAGGCCGTGTGGGCTGAGGAGACGGAGGCAGCTCCGAGCCCGCCGCCCGCCCGCCTGCCCGCCGGCCGCCCGCTCACCATGTGCTCCATGCAGATGCTGATCTCGCCGTCGCTGTAGAAGGCCCCGTAGAAGCCCACGATGTACGGGGAGTTGCAGCCGTGCAGCACCTGCAGCTCGCGGATGATCTGGTTCCGGACGGCCGGCTTGATCTCCAGGTGGATCAGCTGCGGGGAGAGGGGCGGGTCAGGACGCGGGGCCGAGCGGGCGGGCAGGAGGGGCCGTCCACGGACCCAGCGCTGAGGACGCACGCCCGCGCACAGACTCGAACGGGCACGTTCGCAGCAACAGGGCTCACACCAGCTGGAAGCGGGGAGCGCCCCGAGTGCCCTGACAACCGGAGGAGGGCCAGGCCGATGGTCCCGCCACACCCGGGGCCGCCCTCAGCCAGGTAGAGGCGGGAAGCCCTGACGCTCACTGCCATGTGGAGGAGGGACCCCGAGAACATGACGCTCCGTGAGGGAAGCAGACCCAGGACACAGGGTGTGACTCCACGGGTAGGAAACATCCAGAACAGGCCGGCCCACAGACGCAGAGCGGGGGTCCTGGTGGTCAGGGGCTGGGGCTGGGGCATGACGGCCCACGGGGGTGGAGCGCATTTTGGGGGGCAAGCGTGTTCTGAAAGTGATGATGGTGAGGGACACACAGCTCCGTGAACACATAACCATCACTAGGAACACATTGCACGAACACACTAGCAAACCACAACGAGGTAAACATCCTGAAGCAGGTGAATTACATCTCCACACGGCTGTTTAAAAAAGAGTCTCGTCAGAGGCAGCCCTGTGCACTGGCTCCGGGGAGGGTGCTGCAGCTCAGACCGTAGGAAGGCCCAGCCGCTCCCCGGGGCGGACTCGCGGCGCCCTGTGCCCCGTCTGGAGGCCACAGAGCGCCTTCCACGGCTGCCGGCCCCCTTCCCCGGAGGCCAGGCTGGCAGAGGGGCCTGCCCCCAAACTCGTCGTGATCCTTGGGGCAGATGAGAACGGCAAGGACCCTCCAGAGACACACAGAGAAAACAGCCGGTGAAGCACCCAGAGCAACGCCGGCTACAAACCCCCAGGGAGCCACGATGGCTGCACGGCGGCGGCGGGGCAGGAGCGAGCCAGGCTGCACGTCCTTGTCCCGGCCGCTCCAGTCCCAGGGGCCCCCAGCCACCGCGACAGGACAAGAAAAGGGTGTAATTCCCACCCGCCCTTGTCAGAGAGATGGAGCCAGAGCCCAGGAACCTGAAAGCGACCATCGATGCCACAGCTATCTCTGTGGAGGCCCGCTGAGGGCAGAGATGGGCTGGCCCAGAGAAAGCGCACCTCCTGGAGACAGAGGCAGGCGGCGCGGCCCTGAGGAATCTCAGACAGGCGGGCCCTGGCTCCGGCGACGCCGAGCCTCCAAGGAGGGGGGTACTTGGCCAGATGGGCAAGGGGTCGTGGGCATGCCCGGCAGAAGGACAGAGCGCTGCCCGCTGGAAGGGCATGGGCCGAGTTCAGGGGGCACGGCGTTTGTGTGGGGCCCACATCGATACCCCTCAAAACCTGGAAAACTGCGGCAGATTCTGGCAACATGGTACCTACCTGGTGCCTACGTGGCCCCCGGGCCAAGCCTCACGCCCCCACTTGAAGGCTCCCCACCTGACTCAGCCCGCGGAGCTGAGCTCTGGCCGAGGGCCCTCGGCAGCGTGCCTCCCATGGCCACCCCAGTGGGGTGGACACCCCAGCGCCCTGGGTGCGCTCTCCTGTGGGGGAATGCCCAGCACGTGCCCGCAGAGCAGGTCGAGCGCAAAAGGCAGACCCAAGAGGGTCAAGTCCGAGCTAGACCCCGACGGGCTCAGCCTCAGGGCTCAGGGCACAGGCCTGCTGGTCTACCCGCGCGAGCGTGCGCACTGACGTTCTGCACCTGCTGTGACGCAGGGCCGTCACACGAACAGAGGTCCGTGCCGGGCCGTGGCCTCGGGCAGGTCTGTAACCTCTGCTCTGGACGCCAGAGGGGCCGAGTGGAGGGACACACGCAGAGGCTGGGCACACCCTCCTCTGCTGGGGGCACAGGACGCCAGGAGAGCCCTGTGGGTGCAAGAGCCCCTCGCTGGTCTCTGCTGGTCCCCGGGGAGCCACGGCGGAAAGCCTGGGGTTCCGTGAGGACGCGAGGGTCGGGACGCCCCGCTGGAGGCCAGGGAACGTTTTGGAGACGAGCGCTCTCAGGTCTGGGGAGCTGGCCTCGTTGCTCCCGTGGGACAGGGCAGGATGCTGCCCTGCCCAGCAGAGGACCCGCAGGGACCGCGGCCTGCAGCAGCGTCCGTGCTGACCTTCCAGGAAGGCCAGCCCCGCCCTCACCCCCGCACCCAGGCCGGCTGAAGAGCTCACACCCTGAGGACGTGTGGAACCCACCTGCGGCGGCGGAGGAAGGGGGCCATCGCGCCGCAGACCCGTCAGGAGAGTTTCTCCTGTGGCCTTGGCTGGGTGCGGCAGGCAGGTCTCCGGGGGACCGGGCCTCGGGGAGCCCGTGCCCGGCAGACCCGCTGAGGGCTCGGGCCGGCAGGGCCGGGTGCCTGAGCCGTGGCCCGGGAGCGCGGCCCACAGGCCACGGCGCCTGCGGAGGCTGTGCGGAGGGGGGCGAACTCTGAGAACAAACTCCACTCCCCCCGGGCTGTGGACCCTTTTTTTCTTTCATTTTCTGGAGGCGGAGAGGGATCTTCGCTCCCCAGCGAGGCATGGAACCCGGGCCCCGCAGTGAGAGCGCCGCATGCTGGCCACCGCCACGGAAGTCCCTTTGTCCCCCCGACCTTTTTGTTTTGGAAAGCATTAGAGACGTCCAGGAAAGCCGCCGACGCAGCAGGGGGCGTCTGTGGCCGAGGCTGGTGTCGAAGCTGGGCACCCGGATGCGCACAGGACGGCGCCGCTGGCCGGCCCGCACCGGCTCCACGCCCGCAGCCCACCGCGCAGCCGTCAGGAGGCCTCGGCCGAGCCCTCAGACCCCCGGTCACACAGGGCCGGTCAGCCGGCTCCCAGGAGAGCCCCGGCCGTCCTGAGGACCCTCTGACCCCGAGGAGCGCTCTGGCCGGGACTCTGCCTCCAACACCCGCCCCCCCGTCCATCTGAATCCCACGCTGGCCCTTCCACTCCCTGGGAGACCCTGGGCAACAGCAGACCAGGGGCTGTGGGGCCGCTCTGGCCCGGAAAGGGCGGCCTGCGGTGGGCGGACAGAAACAGAGAGCGCCCCGCAGTCTCAGGAGGGAGGGCGGGGCTCGGCAGGTGCAGGGCCGGCCAAGGCGGACCCCGTGGCCCCCGGGAAAGGCGGGCCCAGCGCAGAGCCCCTCCCCTGGGCACCAGGTCGTCAGGCGTTCACACATGCCATGTGGACACCACGCGATGACGGGAAGACGCGAGGGCTCCCTTGGGGACCTCCTCCTGCTCCTCCCCCCAACGTCTCTCGGGGACCCCCAGGAGGCGGCCCCACGGCACTGGGGTGGGCACCACTTGGGGAGATGATGGTCACCAGGCGTGCCCCGTGCGGCCATCCCCGTGGAGGTTCTCCGCGACGCAACTGACCGTGGGGCGCGTCGGCCTCTGAAGGAAGCGGGTGAGCCTCTAAGCGGGGGCCATACCCGAGCGGCTGGAGGCCTTCCAGGAAGGGGTGCAAATCCCTCCTCAAACAGGAGGCGCCTCCGCCTCCAGACTCAGCTCTTCCCCCACTGGCCGCCCCGCCGGCTTCAGACCGTCTCCCCCATGACTGTCGGAGGCGGGGCGCGCCCCTCCCGGAGACACCCCCGGCGGTTCTATTTCGCTGGAGAAGCCTGGCTGACCCAGTTGGCTGGGGCGCCCCAGTGCCGAGGGACCCCACCCCCAAAGGGGACCATCGCTCCCACAGCCGACCTTGGCTGGGGGCTTTCTCCCGGCCGCGAGGGCAGGGCAGGCCGGCTCGAGGGGCACCCGACCCTCCTCCCCTCCGCCTGCTCCCGGGCATCTGAACGGCAGCCACGTCCCGGAGGGCGGAGGGCAGACGCGGACGGAAGGGCTGTGGGAGACGGGCCTGCGCCGCTCCGCCTGAAGCCTGGGCTGGGGGGCGAGGCCGCTGAGCCCGGGCGCCCGTCAGAAAGCAGACGCCTGCCCCCGCCACCCCACCCCAGTCTCCAGGGAGCCTGCCCTGGTCACGGACCACCAGCGCCCGCAGAGCATGGGCACAGAGCGGTCGACCCGCCGCCGGCAGCCGCGCACCTTTCTGGCCATGATGAGGCCGGAGGGCCTGTGCTGAACCTTGGTGACCACCCCGCCGTTGCCAGCTCCCAGCTCCGAGATCCGTTCAAAGTCATCGTCCTTGAGTTCGCCGACCTTGGCCTTCTGGGTGAGGAAGGCTTCCAGACGCTTCTTCTGCTGCTCATCGAGCTCCAGTTCCTCCAGCTTCTTCTGGAGGTCCACCAGGTGTGCCCTGCAGGGACCAAGGGCAAGGTTGAGCAGCAGTGCGCAAGCCAGTGGCGGTGCCTCGGCCGGAGCCAGGGTCACCTGCACCCCGGGACCCAGGATCTGGGGGGCGCAGGCGGATCAGACTTGATTCCTGTGCTCGAAGGGCCTGTGATCAGGCGGGAAAGACCGACAGCCCACAGACACACAGCTGCGCTCCCCGAGAACGGGAGAGGTCGCCTCTCACCCCATCATGAGGGTTGGGGGACCACGGCGGCCGGCTCTGGGGCAACGGCTCCAGGTCAGTGGCTCTGGGGTCAGACCCAGCGGTCCTCCTCGATGACACAAGGGCTCAGACCGCACGGGAAGGAGACGAAGGAACCATGGAGTGAAGCCCAGGGGTCGGGCAGTGGAGGACCCGGTCAGGATGCCCATCCTTCATGAGGATGGAGAAACAAACTGAGGTTCTGAGTGGCCTCAGAGCAAAGTACCACAGCCAGAGGTGGGACCAGAAGTCGCAGCACGCGTGCCTCTGGTTGATGCGTGTCACGCACGGGCACTGGAAGGGGAGAGAGGGGGCGTGATTGATAAACGGTGCAGAGCAGTGCAGGGCGGTCCGCCCCGCCGGCACACGCTTGTGATCCCCCGGGCATTCTTGTCAACACCAGGCAATTATACACACGCACATTCCTAGACCAGGTGATTAGAAACCAGCCACAGACACGGCGCTTCACTGGGTGACTCAGGGACCTTTCAGAGGACATGTGGACAGTGAGCTATTTTCCCTGGTGCCTTGACTTTGAACCAGACCCTGGAGTTGAAGGCAGCTCCCTGTGACAGGCAGGTGGACGCCAGCTCAATGCCCAGTGCACACAAGGACTAACACAGAGCTGCCCGAAAGAGAGAGACCAGGCCCGTCCCCGCTGGTCCAGGGGTTAAGAGTCCACCTTGTAATGCAGGGGACCTGGGTTCGATCCCTGGTCAGGAAACTAAGATCCCACACGCCCGTGGAGCAACGAAGCCTGCATGCCACAACCAAGGATCTCACAAGATGCAACGCAGATCTCACATGAGCCCCAATACCGGACGCAGCCAAATAAGAAAATACACACCTTTTTTTTTTTTTAATAAAAAAGAAAAAGAACATAAGAAATGTATACAATTTAAAAAATTTCTAGCCACATTAATGAAATGAACTAATCTGGAATACACATTGTGCTTACAGTCCCCCTGAATTTGGACAAGCCACGTGTCACAGGCTGGCATGGCCATGGGCTCCAGCCAAATACTCTATGTGAAGAAGAGGGCAACCTCCAGGGCCCCGGACACCACGCTCCAGGGAACCAACAGTTTAATAACTCGTTCATTCATCTGCCACAACACGCCGTAGGTGGGATCTTAGTTTCCCGACCAGGCATCAAACCCGTGCCTCCTGGAGTGGGAGCACGGAGCCCCAGCCACTGGACCACCTGGGAAGGCCGCCTCCAGGGCGTTTAGGCCAGAGCTGAGTGCCCAGCTCAGGGAGACCGCGTAGAAAGGGATTCGAGCGGGAGACGAAGGGGGAGACTGGCGCTCTGGCAGGAACCTTCCAGTTCCCAAGATCAACCACGACTTGCCGACAACTGAAAGAGACGTGAGCAAAAGGACACACTGCCACGAGCTGGCCCGCCGCTGGGTGACGTCACCTGAGCCAGGACGGAGAAGAGGCTGCGGGGGCAGGAGGCAGGTGCCACCTCGCGAGCAGGTGCCAGAGCTTGAACGCGCTCGCGGAGTCCTCACGCTCCTCCTGGGAGGCGAGCCTCGGGCAGACTCAGCCGCGCAGGAGGGCGCCGGCTCAGGGGGTCCGCAGGCAGGGACTGGCGGGCACAGGCAAGGAAGTGGGACGGGCTGGAGCGCGTGGCACTGGTGCCCCCGGCACCCACAAAGCCCACGCCCCCAGGAGCGGCCCCGAGCCAGGGCCTGGACGAGGGGGAACGAGAAGGACGCGCTGGACGGAGGAGCGGGGGCCGATGAGGGAAGGCACGGGCCACGGCTCCTCCCCTGAAGGGCTGAAGGGGCAGCTTCCGCGGCCAGACCCTCAGACCCTGGAAGCCCTCCAGCCTGCCCAAGGATGGAGTCAGCTGGATTAATCCGTCTTACATTTAATGGCAACTCCACAAAAAACCCTTGGAATTCCAACGGCCGGCATCTTCTACTGGGGCAATTCTTGAAGGGATGGAAATCACAAATCATAGAAAGAAACACAGACAGATGATGAAGAAGCTCTCTTGTAAGAATGAGTGGTTTTTTTTTTTTGCTGAGCCGCACAGTATGTGCGATCCCGGACCAAGGGTCCAACCCGCACCCCCTGCACTGGAAGCTCCTAGTCTTAACCAGCGGACCACCAGGAAGTCCCTAAAGAAGTGGAGTTTCCAGAATCAGGAACTTGTCCCCAACGCTGACAGAGGTCATTAATAACTCGTCATTCATCTGCCACAACACGCCGTAGGTGGGATCTTAGTTTCCCGACCAGGCATCAAACCCGTGCCTCCTGGAGTGGGAGCACGGAGCCCCAGCCACTGGACCACCTGGGAAGGCCGCCTCCAGGGCGTTTAGGCCAGAGCTGAGTGCCCAGCTCAGGGAGACCGCGTAGAAAGGGATTCGAGCGGGAGACGAAGGGGGAGACTGGCGCTCTGGCAGGAACCTTCCAGTTCCCAAGATCAACCACGACTTGCCGACAACTGAAAGAGACGTGAGCAAAAGGACACACTGCCACGAGCTGGCCCGCCGCTGGGTGACGTCACCTGAGCCAGGACGGAGAAGAGGCTGCGGGGGCAGGAGGCAGGTGCCACCTCGCGAGCAGGTGCCAGAGCTTGAACGCGCTCGCGGAGTCCTCACGCTCCTCCTGGGAGGCGAGCCTCGGGCAGACTCAGCCGCGCAGGAGGGCGCCGGCTCAGGGGGTCCGCAGGCAGGGACTGGCGGGCACAGGCAAGGAAGTGGGACGGGCTGGAGCGCGTGGCACTGGTGCCCCCGGCACCCACAAAGCCCACGCCCCCAGGAGCGGCCCCGAGCCAGGGCCTGGACGAGGGGGAACGAGAAGGACGCGCTGGACGGAGGAGCGGGGGCCGATGAGGGAAGGCACGGGCCACGGCTCCTCCCCTGAAGGGCTGAAGGGGCAGCTTCCGCGGCCAGACCCTCAGACCCTGGAAGCCCTCCAGCCTGCCCAAGGATGGAGTCAGCTGGATTAATCCGTCTTACATTTAATGGCAACTCCACAAAAAACCCTTGGAATTCCAACGGCCGGCATCTTCTACTGGGGCAATTCTTGAAGGGATGGAAATCACAAATCATAGAAAGAAACACAGACAGATGATGAAGAAGCTCTCTTGTAAGAATGAGTGGTTTTTTTTTTTTGCTGAGCCGCACAGTATGTGCGATCCCGGACCAAGGGTCCAACCCGCACCCCCTGCACTGGAAGCTCCTAGTCTTAACCAGCGGACCACCAGGAAGTCCCTAAAGAAGTGGAGTTTCCAGAATCAGGAACTTGTCCCCACGCTGAGCTGTGCCCTCGGGGACAGAGGAGGACGTGAACCCACACACGCGTGCATCCAGGTGCCCCTGCCTCATCTGGCCGCAGGAGGCCAAGTCCTTCGAGAGACACTATCGGGCCATTTGCCGCCACCTCTGGTCCCCACGGGTCACACCACGAGTAAACCGCACAGACCCCAGTCCGGGATCTCTAGGCCCGTCCTGCTTCGCTCCAGCATGGAGAAACCGAAGCGGAGAGGTCACGGACGTGCTCCGGGGACAAGTGGTGTGACCTCACACCGCATGAGTCGGCCTCGGGTAACCCCAAGGCCCCCCATGATGCTTCTTTCTCGGTCCCTTCCTTGCCCAAGGGCGCCTGTCCCGGTCCTGGGCCTCGAACCACACTCACTTGCCGAGCCCCTCCAGGCCTTGCCCATCCATTCCGTTAAGAAGCTCCTGTTCATTTGCACTCAGGGGTCCTGGAAGGCCCCCAACTTCCTTCCTGCTCGAAGTTCTCCCCACCCCAGCCCCCTCCGAGTCCGCCTCACACCCCACTCCCCTACCTCTCTGCCTCCTCCAGGTTCAGCAGCTCCACCTCCACCAGGATCTTCTCAGGCTCCCTTCCCCCAAATTTCCCGCGACTCTCCCTCATCTCTCAGGCACTCTCTTCCCCATTTCTTGGACCTGGTTACCCCATGCTCACTCCCAGGGGCCCTTCCTGCCCCCATGTCTCCTCTCTGGAACCCCAGGCACCCAGTTCTTGGAACGCCAGGGTCTCCTAGCTTCTCTCCACATCGCTCCTCAGGAACTCCTCCTGCTTCCGCCCGTCTCACTACTAGGGACCCCCTGACTCCTCTCCCCCGCAGGGAACCCTCCATCGTCGTCATGGCTTCACTGTGTAGGGCCCCACAGACCCGTCTTCTCCCCCTGCACGCACCGATTCAACTACGAGACCCTCCTCTCTCGGCCAGGAGCCCGCCCAGCCCAGCGTCACCGTGCAGGGACGCCCCTTTCTCCAGCCAGCGTCCATGCTCAGAGCCCCGCATCCCTCCTCTCTCGCGGGGAAGCCCTCCTCCGACCTTGCTACCCGGGCCTTCTCTCCGCCTCCCAGGGACCCCCGTCTCCCCGATCGCGCCACCCAGGGCCTCTGCCCTCTCCTCTCCTCGACCCCGTGCCCGGACCTCGCGACGCTGGGACGCCCCCACCCTGTCCTCTCCCCGGCTCGGCCCGGCCCACTCACTCGGAGGCGCCCTCGCTGGTGGGGGACGGGCCCTCGGCGATGGCGGGGTTGATGGTGAGCGCCGGCAGCACCGGCTTCCTCCGGGCCAGCATCGGGGCTCCGCGGGCCGGCGGCGCCTCTAGCCGGGGCCCATAGGGGGCGGGCCGGGAGCGGGCGGCGCCGACGCGAGCCCGGGGCTGCGGCCGCGGCCTAGGCGGGCGCCGGGGCGCCGGGAACGCGCGGCGCGGCGGATCCGGGCCGAGGGGCCCCGAATGTCGCCGGGGCCGAAGCCGAGCGGTCGGGGCCGCTGCAGCCGCCGAAGCCGGACAGAGGCTGACGCCGCAGCCAGAGCCCGGGAGGCGGAGGGAGCCGAGCGGCGACGAGATCGCGGGCGGTCTCTCGCGAGAGCCGGCGCCGCGGAGCCGCGCCAGGCCCCGCCCCCTCCCCGACGCGTGCGCAAGAGCCCGAGGCCGCCCGCTCGCCGGGAAAAGGGGCGGAGACGGAGGCGAGGCCCTGCTCGGAGCATGCGCAGACGCTCGCCCGCGCCCGCGTTTGTGCGCGTGCGCCTGGGGCACCGGGCGGGGCGGCAGAGGAGTCAGGTGGAGGAGATGCAGCGGGCAGGCGTGCGTTGGGGAGAGGTCAGGCCCTCTGAACTTTGCAGGTTCCAGACTTAGGACTGCATGGGCCAGCACAATCCACCACAGGTGTAGGACTATTAAGTCGACAGAGTCAGTTTAAGAGTGTTTGCCAACTATGGACACGTCCCGGAAACTCACGATGTCAATTACCACCATTCTTTCATGAAAGAGATGTGGCTTAAAAGCTTTTGTTGGGGCTTCCCTGGTGGTCCAGTGGATAAGGACACCGCCTTGCAGTGCAAGGGGCGCCGCTTCGATCCCTGGTCTGGGAAGATCCCACGTGCCGCGGAGCGGCTGGACCGATGTGTCCAATCACCGAGCCGGAGCTCTGGAGCGCATGCGCCCAGAGCCAGTGCTCTGCGACAACAGAGGCCATCGCGATGGGAGGCCCACAGGAGCCAAAGAACAAAGATGAATGAAAATAGACAAATGAAAGACCAATAGAAGTAGCCCGCCTTCTCCCCTCCCTCCCACCCCACTCCACTCCCCTAAATAAATAAATAAATAAATAAATCTTTTTTTAAAAAAAGCTTTTGTTGTTGTGAGGATACTCGCATAAAATTCACCACAAGTGAGTGCGTAGCACAGTGGGACTAATTACGTTCACATGGCGGTGCCACCATCCTACCGTTTCCAGAACTTTCTCATCATTCCACACTGGAACTCTGTCCTCATGAAGCACTGACTCTGCGTCCTCCTCCCCCAGACCTCCCCTCTTCAGTGATTGTCCTTTGAGGACTGGCTTATTTTACTCGGTGTCATGTCTTCAAGGTTCATCGCCTTCGCGGTGCGTGTGAGAATGTCATTCCTTTTTAAGGCTCAGCAATATTCCACGGCATGGTTAGACCTCGTTCCGTTTCTCCCTTCATCCACCAATGGGCATTTGGATGTTTCCACCTTTTGACTATTGTGAACAGTGTTGATGTGGACATGGGTGCACAGTATCTGTTGAAAATTCCTGCTTGCAATTATTTGGGCTGTCTATTTAGAAGTTGAAATTATTGGATTAGGCTTCCCTGGTGGCTCAGATCATTAAGAGTATCCCTGCAATGTGGGAGACCTAGTTTTGATCCCTGGGCTGGAAAGATCCCTTGGAGAAGGAAATGGCAACCCATTCCAATATTCTTGCTTGGAAAATCCCATGAACAGAGGAGCCTGGCCAGCTACAGTCTATGGAATCCCAAAGAGTCAGACACAACTAAACAATGTTCACTTTCATGGTGCTTCTACATTTCATTTTTTAAAAACATTTATTTGGCTGCACCGGATCCATTACAGCATGTGGGATCTTTTGCTGCATAATTAAATAATTAATTACTTAGTGCTTGCAGTGCAAGGGCGCCGCTTCGATCCCTGGTCTGGGAAGATCCCACGTGCCGCGGAGCGGCTGGACCGATGTGTCCAATCACCGAGCCGGAGCTCTGGAGCGCATGCGCCCAGAGCCAGTGCTCTGCGACAACAGAGGCCATCGCGATGGGAGGCCCACAGGAGCCAAAGAACAAAGATGAATGAAAATAGACAAATGAAAGACCAATAGAAGTAGCCCGCCTTCTCCCCTCCCTCCCACCCCACTCCACTCCCCTAAATAAATAAATAAATAAATAAATCTTTTTTTAAAAAAAGCTTTTGTTGTTGTGAGGATACTCGCATAAAATTCACCACAAGTGAGTGCGTAGCACAGTGGGACTAATTACGTTCACATGGCGGTGCCACCATCCTACCGTTTCCAGAACTTTCTCATCATTCCACACTGGAACTCTGTCCTCATGAAGCACTGACTCTGCGTCCTCCTCCCCCAGACCTCCCCTCTTCAGTGATTGTCCTTTGAGGACTGGCTTATTTTACTCGGTGTCATGTCTTCAAGGTTCATCGCCTTCGCGGTGCGTGTGAGAATGTCATTCCTTTTTAAGGCTCAGCAATATTCCACGGCATGGTTAGACCTCGTTCCGTTTCTCCCTTCATCCACCAATGGGCATTTGGATGTTTCCACCTTTTGACTATTGTGAACAGTGTTGATGTGGACATGGGTGCACAGTATCTGTTGAAAATTCCTGCTTGCAATTATTTGGGCTGTCTATTTAGAAGTTGAAATTATTGGATTAGGCTTCCCTGGTGGCTCAGATCATTAAGAGTATCCCTGCAATGTGGGAGACCTAGTTTTGATCCCTGGGCTGGAAAGATCCCTTGGAGAAGGAAATGGCAACCCATTCCAATATTCTTGCTTGGAAAATCCCATGAACAGAGGAGCCTGGCCAGCTACAGTCTATGGAATCCCAAAGAGTCAGACACAACTAAACAATGTTCACTTTCATGGTGCTTCTACATTTCATTTTTTAAAAACATTTATTTGGCTGCACCGGATCCATTACAGCATGTGGGATCTTTAGCTGCATAATTAAATAATTAATTACTTAGTTGGCTATGCTGGGGCTTAGTTGCAGCATGTAGGATCTAGTTTCCTGACCAGGGATCAAACCCATGCCCCCTTGCATTGGGAGAGCAGCGTCTTAGCCACGGGACCAGCAGGGAAATTCCCATGTTTAACTTTGTTGAGGGACTATCATACTGTTTTCCACAACAGCTTACTCATTTTACAAGAAAAGTCACTTTAACACCAATTAAGCAAAAAAGGAAGAGAATAGTGAACAACCATTTGAATGGGAAAATGTTGGCTTTGTGAAAGACTCACCACATTGCTTTTTGGGAAGTATCACAAACACAGCTGTGCATGTCAGGGTGGGGTACATCTCGCGTGGGAAGAAACGGAGAGAGGGAGATTCACTGTACTTCTCAGTCCAGCTCAGGCCCTCTGGCTCTCCTGCCTCAGTCTCGCCTACTTCCTGTCCAGCCACCCTACAGTCATGCTTTTTAAAAAATATGTATTTATCGACTGCACCAGGTTTAAGTTGCAGCACTTGGGAACTTCAACCTTCATTGTGGCATACAGGATTTTTTTTTTTTTTTTTTCAGTTGCAGCATAAGAACTCTTAGCCTGTGGGATCTACTTCCCTGACCAGGAATCAAACCGGGGCCTTCTGCACATTGGTACAAGGAGTCTTAGCCATTAGCCCGCCAGGAAAGATTCCAGCAGAGATTCTTTTGTTTTAATGTTTTTTTTTTTTTTTTTGACCACTTCTGTTGATCTTTCGTTTATCTATTTTCATCCGTCTTTGTTCTTTGGCCTGTGTGGGCCTCCCATCACAGTGGCCTCTGTTGTCACAGAGCTCTGGCTCTGGGCGCATGCGCTCCAGAGCTCCGGCTAGGCAGTTGGACATATCGGTCCAGCTGCTCCGCGGCACGTGGCATCCTCCCTGGCCAGGGATCGAACTGATGCCCTCTGCACTGCAAGGCAGTGTTCTTATCCACTGGACCACCAGGGAAGCCCCAGAGATTCTTTTAACAGTGAATTTGCCAGCCTTTCACGTGTTAGACCCTGCGCCAGACAAAGAGAGAGATACAATGTTTTTTAAAAAATAGTTACAGAATCTAAATAAACATAATTGCACAATGTGACAATGCTGTACAAATGCAGAGACGGGTAACCCTCACTCTCCTTTGGTACAAACTGCTCCCAGACATGCCCGTGCCTCCACCCCTACCATCTGAGTCTTTCTCATGTTGCCTGCCTCTCACCAACCCACCACAATCTCAGACTCTAGCCTCAAAGAAAAAGCCATGACCTTTCCCAGATCTGGGCGTTTCCAACGTCCTGTTCTGCAGAGTGATTTCTCTATCATTTTGTTTTAGGCTATATACACATATAGTCTTTCTTTGATTGAGGCGTCACATATAATAAACGCACCGTTCTTGAATGTTCAATTCCTCAAACATTTATAGTTATACACACCCATGAAACCATTCCCGGAAGTGAGAAGCAGAATATTTCCATCAGTCCAGGGTTTCCTCGGCATCCTGTTCGGTTAATTCCCTGGGGATTGGGGGCAATGTTTAACATGGGCTTGTGCTCTCCTCCCCACCAGGATTCATGCTTTTAAAAAATATGTATTTATCGACTGCACCAGGTTTAAGTTGCAGCACTTGGGAACTTCAACCTTCATTGTGGCATACAGGATCTTCTTTTTTCACAGTTGCAGCATAAGAACTCTTAGCCTGTGGGATCTACTTCCCTGACCAGGAATCAAACCGGGGCCTTCTGCACATTGGTACAAGGAGTCTTAGCCATTAGCCCGCCAGGAAAGATTCCAGCAGAGATTCTTTTGTTTTAATGTTTTTTTTTTTTTTTTTGACCACTTCTGTTGATCTTTCGTTTATCTATTTTCATCCGTCTTTGTTCTTTGGCCTGTGTGGGCCTCCCATCACAGTGGCCTCTGTTGTCACAGAGCTCTGGCTCTGGGCGCATGCGCTCCAGAGCTCCGGCTAGGCAGTTGGACATATCGGTCCAGCTGCTCCGCGGCACGTGGCATCCTCCCTGGCCAGGGATCGAACTGATGCCCTCTGCACTGCAAGGCAGTGTTCTTATCCACTGGACCACCAGGGAAGCCCCAGAGATTCTTTTAACAGTGAATTTGCCAGCCTTTCACGTGTTAGACCCTGCGCCAGACAAAGAGAGAGATACAATGTTTTTTAAAAAATAGTTACAGAATCTAAATAAACATAATTGCACAATGTGACAATGCTGTACAAATGCAGAGACGGGTAACCCTCACTCTCCTTTGGTACAAACTGCTCCCAGACATGCCCGTGCCTCCACCCCTACCATCTGAGTCTTTCTCATGTTGCCTGCCTCTCACCAACCCACCACAATCTCAGACTCTAGCCTCAAAGAAAAAGCCATGACCTTTCCCAGATCTGGGCGTTTCCAACGTCCTGTTCTGCAGAGTGATTTCTCTATCATTTTGTTTTAGGCTATATACACATATAGTCTTTCTTTGATTGAGGCGTCACATATAATAAACGCACCGTTCTTGAATGTTCAATTCCTCAAACATTTATAGTTATACACACCCATGAAACCATTCCCGGAAGTGAGAAGCAGAATATTTCCATCAGTCCAGGGTTTCCTCGGCATCCTGTTCGGTTAATTCCCCTGGCCGCCGAGCAGCAGTGGTGCGCTGGTCAATGTTTAACATGGGCTTGTGCAGTGGGAGAGAGGCAGTGGGGTGGGGTGGAGGAGGAGACATGGTGGAGGGACTGGTTTATCATTGGGAGTATTTCTCCTTTTCTCTGGTGTATATATTTCCTCCAAGGCTATTTGCCAGCTACCATGAAGCTGGCAAGGATGGTACCAGGAGGCACGGATGACCCAGGACATGCTGGCTGCAGCCCCCACTTCCCCTACAGACATCCTGGAGTCTGACTTTTATCCCCAGAGACTAGTTTTGCATGTTCTAGAGCTTCGAGGAAGTGGAATGGTACAGTGTATACTCTTATCTCCAACTGCTTTTGCTCAGCAAAATATTTTTTGCCATTCACCTGTGAGGTTGCAGGTCACAGTAACTTGTTTTTTCCCTTGCTGTGTGATACTCATGAGTATTTGGGGGACTGCCTTTCGGGTAGAACAATAAATTAGTTATTTTCTTTTAATTGAAGCATAGTTCATTTACAAGGATTCAGGTGTATATACATATATGAATCTATTTCCCACTGTAGGTCATTATATGATACTACAAATATTTCCCCGTGTTATCCAGTTCATCACTGTTGTTACTTTATGTGTAGCGGTGTGTCAGTCCCAGATTCCTAACTTATCTCCCTCCTTTCCCTTTGGTGAGAGTGTTTTCTGTGTCTGTGTGCCTCTGGTAAAGGGGTTCATTTGTGCCCCATTCAAGATTCCACATAGAAGTGAGAGCATATGGTATTTGTCCTTGTCTGACTTACTTCACTTAGAGTGACCATATCTAGGTCGATCCATGTGGCCGCAAAGGGCATTGTCTTTTTTTTTTTTTTTTAATTTTGACTTCTTTCATTGTTTCGTTTGTTCTTTCATCCGTCTTTATTTTTTGGTCTGTGTGGGCCTCCCATCGCAGCAGCCTCTCTCACTGCAGAGCACCAGCTCTCGGCGCATGCGCTCCAGAGCGCGGCCACTCATTGGACACACCGGCCCAGCCACTCTGTGGCACGTGGGATCTTCCCGGGCCAGGGATCGAACCAGTGCCCCTTGCCCTGCAAGGCAGACTCTTTACTCACTGGACCACCAGGGAAGCTTGCCCAAGGGCGTTGTTATCATTTTGTTTTTTTTAGTGGCTTAGTTAAATTAGTTCTTGAGGAGGATCAAGGGATCAGAGCTTTTCTAACCAGCAGACTTTTCTCCTAGCTGGGGGCTCAGGGCATGAAAAGTCTGATTCTCCATATTCCGACCAGTTCCCTGTTCCCTGGCATTCCCAATACGCCAATACACCATTCCCAATACGACGTCTGGCACTTGGTGCATTCTGAGCCCTCCCTCCGGACTTCTCCTCCGTCCCCTCCTAGGTATGAACACTCTAAAGGCAAGGACGATGATGTTGGACGTGTCTCTCTCTCCCAGCGCGTCTCCTTGGACAGTGGAAGGTCCGGATACACGCTGCGTGAGGGAAGGAAACGGAGCCTCTGTCCTCAGGAGACGCACTTGCGGCCCCACCTGCTGCTCAGCCTGGTCGCCAAGCTCGAGCTTCTCTTGTTGCGGTCACACCAGACTCTCGCCCTCCCCGCCTTCTCTATCTTGACCGCTGAGTCCATTTGCTCCGTAGCCACACCCTCTTACCCAGTTCTTTCTTAGGTTCCAATCACATCTTCCTTAGTACATCTGTTCCTTGGTCCCAGAGCCTTGGGTCTCTCTGAAATCTCTCCCCGCCCCCACCTCCCAGCAAATTAGTTTCGAATAGCTCTGTTGACAGAGTCAATCCACAGGGACATTTATCTTGCTCAGGCACAATTTAGTGTTAATATCATGTTGGGCACACTCCACCTATCTCAGAATGCACCCTGGACTTTATCTCTCTCACCTGGGCAAGAGAGTAACTGAAGGAACGGCTGACTTGGCCCCTTTGAGTCCTGCGCTGGAGCCCTACCTAGATCACCCACGACCCAGCAACTCTACTCCTGGCATATGCCCTTGTGTAACCAGGGGGCACACACAGTGATGGTCTCTGTGGTGAAAAAAAAAAAAAAATCTAGAAGCAACACAAACAGCTGTTGATGGACAAACATGTTCCAGAAGAGACCCAAAGAACTATTAGGCGGCAGTAAACTCACAAACACTGAACTTCCCAGGTGGCTCTGTGGTAAAGAACACACCTGCCAATGCAGGAGACCCAGGTTCCCTCTTGGTCAGGAAGATGCCCTGAAGAAGGAAATGGCAGCCCACTCCTGTATTCCTGCCTGGGGAATCCCATGAACAGAGGAGCCTGATGTGCTTCGGTCTATGGGGTTGCAAAGAGCTGGACACAACTTAGTGACTAAACAACAACAAAACCCACAAATGACAACAACAATGTAAAAAAGTCTTAGAAACAGAAAGTTACAGGTGACTTTTTATGACACTTTTTATAAAATGAATGTGGTTAGTAACCTATCACCCTTCAGGAAATGCAAATGAAAACCGCCGTGAGATACTCCCATAGGCTTGTTAGAAGGGCTCAAATCCAAAAGGCTGACGATAGCAACTTCTGACAAAGACACAGGACAGCGGGGACTCTCCTAAGGTCCTCGTGGGGAAGACAAACGTGGTGCAGCGCCTCTGGAAAATGGCATGGCACTTTCTTAGAAAGGTAAACACCCCTATGACCCAGCCATCCCACTCCTGGTGTTTACTCAAGAGAAAGGAATGCTTAGGTTCACACAAAACGCTGAACATGAATATTCATACAAGCTCTCTTTGTAATGGGCCGCAAACTGGAAAGAATCCGAATGCCCTTCAGTGGGCGAACTGAGCTGCAAATTGTGAGCTGAATGAATTTTAAAAATGTGTGTTAGGACTTCCCTGGTGGCCAGTGGTTAAGAATTCAGCTGTCAATGCAGAGGACACAGGTTGGATTCTGGCTCTAGCGGGGATTGCCCACGCCAAGGCGCACAGAAGTCTGTGTACCGTAGCTACTGAGCACTCACAGTCAAGAGCCCGTGCTCCACAACGAGAGAAGCCCCGCTCATCCCAGCTGGAGAAAGCCCTTGGGCGGCAGTGAAGAACCAGCTCAACCAAAACTAAATAATAAATAAAGTTTAAAAAAAACAGGGTGGAGGGCCTCCCTGGTAGCTCAGTGGTAAGGAGTTCCCCTTCCAATGCAGGGGACATGGGTTTGATCCCTGATCATGGAAGATCCCACGTGCTGCGGATTAAGAATCAAGCTCATGTCCTCTGCATTGGCAGGCAAACTCTTCACCACTGACCTACCAGGGAAGCCCGGCATTGCCTTTTTGAAATGTATTTACTAATTTTTATTAAGGCATCATATATATAATAGAAAAAAATCCATTCTATGTTTCCTCTTTATTTTCTGAATTGTTAGGGTATGATAACACATTTATGGGAGACTTGGGGAGTGCAGAATAAAGTTACCATTATTACTACAATTACTTTTTAAGTAGATAAAATAAGATTTTTAGTTGGAGTTGTAACAGCCAACTCTCAAAAAGTAATAGAATGACTAGACGGAAAAGTGGAAGGACAGGGGAGGCCTTAAAAGCACTATGAACCAATTCAATTTAATTAAGATTCGTACAATTTTCACACAACAGTGAAAATCCACTCTGTTTTTAAAATGCATGCATCAGAGACTCCCCTGGTGGTCCTGGGTCTGGACGCTCCCCTGGAAGAAGGCATGCACTCTTGCCGGGAGAATCTCCTGGACGGATGAGCCTGGCGGGCCTGGGGTCAGAGTCAGGCAGGAGTGAGGGTCGAGCATTACGTGACATCACCAGGGGTTAAGACGCTGAGCTTCCACTGCAGGGGGTGCTAGCTGGAGCCCCGGTTTGGGAGCTAAGCTTGAGGTAAACACCCCTATGACCCAGCTACCGGTGTTTACTCAAGAGAAAGGAATGCTTAGGTTCACACAAAACGCTGAACATGAATATTCATACAAGCTCTCTTGTAATGGGCCGCAAACTGGAAAGAAGCCGTATGCCCTTCAGTGGGCGAGCTGAGCTGCAAATTGTGAGCTGAATGAATTTTAAAAATGTGTGTTAGGACTTCCCTGGTGGCCAGTGGTTAAGAATTCAGCTGTCAATGCAGAGGACACAGGTTGGATTCTGGCTCTAGCGGGGATTGCCCACGCCAAGGCGCACAGAAGTCTGTGTACCGTAGCTACTGAGCACTCACAGTCAAGAGCCCGTGCTCCACAACGAGAGAAGCCCCGCTCATCCCAGCTGGAGAAAGCCCTTGGGCGGCAGTGAAGAACCAGCTCAACCAAAACTAAATAATAAATAAAGTTTAAAAAAAACAGGGTGGAGGGCCTCCCTGGTAGCTCAGTGGTAAGGAGTTCCCCTTCCAATGCAGGGGACATGGGTTTGATCCCTGATCATGGAAGATCCCACGTGCTGCGGATTAAGAATCAAGCTCATGTCCTCTGCATTGGCAGGCAAACTCTTCACCACTGACCTACCAGGGAAGCCCGGCATTGCCTTTTTGAAATGTATTTACTAATTTTTATTAAGGCATCATATATATAATAGAAAAAAATCCATTCTATGTTTCCTCTTTATTTTCTGAATTGTTAGGGTATGATAACACATTTATGGGAGACTTGGGGAGTGCAGAATAAAGTTACCATTATTACTACAATTACTTTTTAAGTAGATAAAATAAGATTTTTAGTTGGAGTTGTAACAGCCAACTCTCAAAAAGTAATAGAATGACTAGACGGAAAAGTGGAAGGACAGGGGAGGCCTTAAAAGCACTATGAACCAATTCAATTTAATTAAGATTCGTACAATTTTCACACAACAGTGAAAATCCACTCTGTTTTTAAAATGCATGCATCAGAGACTCCCCTGGTGGTCCTGGGTCTGGACGCTCCCCTGGAAGAAGGCATGCACTCTTGCCGGGAGAATCTCCTGGACGGATGAGCCTGGCGGGCCTGGGGTCAGAGTCAGGCAGGAGTGAGGGTCGAGCATTACGTGACATCACCAGGGGTTAAGACGCTGAGCTTCCACTGCAGGGGGTGCTAGCTGGAGCCCCGGTTGGGGAACTAAGATCCTGTGGTACAGCTCCCCAAAAAGAATCAAATAAAATAAAAAATTAAAAATAAGGGATATAGGGTCTTCCCTGGTGGTCCAGTGGGTCAGGACACCGCCTTGCAGTGCAAGGGGCGCCAGTTTGATCCCTGGCCTGGGAAGATCCCATGTGCCACAGAGCAGCTGGACCCATATGTCCAATTACCGAGCTGGAGTTCTGGAGCGCATGTGCCCAGAGCCGGCGCTCTGCGACAAGAGAGGCCACGGCGATGGGAGGCCCACACAGGCCAAAGAACAAAGGTGGATGAAAATGAATAAATGAAAGGTCAATAGAAGTGGCCAAAAAATTAAAAAATAATAATAATAATTTAAAAAAGGGATACAGACGAGTGGGACTCTAGCACATTCGCTGCCTCACAGCTGCCTTTAACTATCAGCTCCAGGACATTTCATCACCCGAAAGAAGCTCGGTCCCATTAACAGGCACGCCCCAGCCCCCGGAAACCAGCTTGTCCGCCTCCGCGGGCCAGCGCCTGCACCTGCGCCCGCCGCCGGCTTCTGACCGCCCGTGAGGTGCCTGCAGAGGGGACAGAGTCACATGGAGTTCTAGCTGGGTGTCCTAATCTCTGTGACCAAAGGTCCAGCCTCAAGGTTTCTAGAAAGAGTGATGACTTTCTTCTAGAAAGAGTGAAAAGTTTTTCTTTTCTTTTCTTTTCTTTTTTTTAACAGGGGCAATTAAAAATCTCCAGGGCTTGGCAAGATCAGATGTTGGCTGCAGATTTCTCTCTCAAGGTCAGCACCATGGGGCACTGTCCGTTCGGAAGGCGCGTCTTCGTGAGTCTGGCGTCCGGGTTCCTGTAAAGCCGCAGAGGCGCCATGCGGATACTTTGAGAGAGGCAGTGTCCCTCTGACACGTGGGCGCTGGGCCTGCCCCGGCACTCCAGGGGCTAAGACTCAGCCTTGCAGTGCAGGGGGTGTGGGTCTGACCCCTGGGCAGGAAGCTAAGATGCCCAGATTCTGCGGAACAACTAAGCGTGCGGCCGCAATAGAAGATCCTGCAAAACTCAAGTGCTGCAGGTAAGACTTTCTGCAGCCAAACAAATGAATAAAGATTTTTGAAAAGGAAAAGTGGGGGGCTTCCCTGGTGGCTCAGTGGGGAAGAGTTCACCTGTCGATGCAGGAGACACGAGTTCGATCCCTCATCCGGGAAGATCCCACCTGCTGTGGAGCCACGAGGCCCGTGAGCCACAGCCAGGGAGCCTGTGCTCTAGAGCCTCGGAGCCGCAACTGTGGAGCCCGTGAGCCCCAGAGCCCGAGTTTCACAACAACAGAAGTTACTCACAAGCTCACCTCCGCTAGAGAGGAGCCCCACTCCCTGCAACTAGAGAAGAGCCAAAGAACAAAGGTGGATGAAAATGAATAAATGAAAGGTCAATAGAAGTGGCCAAAAAATTAAAAAATAATAATAATAATTTAAAAAAGGGATACAGACGAGTGGGACTCTAGCACATTCGCTGCCTCACAGCTGCCTTTAACTATCAGCTCCAGGACATTTCATCACCCGAAAGAAGCTCGGTCCCATTAACAGGCACGCCCCAGCCCCCGGAAACCAGCTTGTCCGCCTCCGCGGGCCAGCGCCTGCACCTGCGCCCGCCGCCGGCTTCTGACCGCCCGTGAGGTGCCTGCAGAGGGGACAGAGTCACATGGAGTTCTAGCTGGGTGTCCTAATCTCTGTGACCAAAGGTCCAGCCTCAAGGTTTCTAGAAAGAGTGATGACTTTCTTCTAGAAAGAGTGAAAAGTTTTTCTTTTCTTTTCTTTTCTTTTTTTTAACAGGGGCAATTAAAAATCTCCAGGGCTTGGCAAGATCAGATGTTGGCTGCAGATTTCTCTCTCAAGGTCAGCACCATGGGGCACTGTCCGTTCGGAAGGCGCGTCTTCGTGAGTCTGGCGTCCGGGTTCCTGTAAAGCCGCAGAGGCGCCATGCGGATACTTTGAGAGAGGCAGTGTCCCTCTGACACGTGGGCGCTGGGCCTGCCCCGGCACTCCAGGGGCTAAGACTCAGCCTTGCAGTGCAGGGGGTGTGGGTCTGACCCCTGGGCAGGAAGCTAAGATGCCCAGATTCTGCGGAACAACTAAGCGTGCGGCCGCAATAGAAGATCCTGCAAAACTCAAGTGCTGCAGGTAAGACTTTCTGCAGCCAAACAAATGAATAAAGATTTTTGAAAAGGAAAAGTGGGGGGCTTCCCTGGTGGCTCAGTGGGGAAGAGTTCACCTGTCGATGCAGGAGACACGAGTTCGATCCCTCATCCGGGAAGATCCCACCTGCTGTGGAGCCACGAGGCCCGTGAGCCACAGCCAGGGAGCCTGTGCTCTAGAGCCTCGGAGCCGCAACTGTGGAGCCCGTGAGCCCCAGAGCCCGAGTTTCACAACAACAGAAGTTACTGCAACAAGAAGCCTGCTCACCTCCGCTAGAGAGGAGCCCCCACTCCCTGCAACTAGAGAAGAGCCTGTGGCAGCAGGGAACACCCAGAATAGCCACAAATAAATAAATGACAACTTAAAAATTCATTCTTAAAAGAGGAAACGTGAGGCCTTTGAAAAACTCATTTTATTCCTCTAGGTCTTGGCTTCCCCTTGGCAGCCCAATTTTCTCCTTTGACACATGAATAAGGCTCAGCAAACTTTTCTGTAAAGGATCAGGGAATAATTCTTTTCATTTTTGAGGGCCGTCTCCGTTGCAAGGGCTTCCCTGATGGCTCAGATGGTAAAGAATCTGCCTGAAATACAGGAGACCTAGGTTTGAATCCTGGATTGGCAAGATCCCCCAGAGAAGGGAACGACAACCCACTCCACTATTCTTGCTTGGAGAATCCCAGGGACAGAGGAGCCTGGCGGGCTACGGCCCACGGCGTGGCGGTCGGACAGGTCTGAGCACACGTATGAATGCAGATCATTGCTCCACAGGGTCATGTGGGCTTCTGCTGAACACGGCGTGAGTCAGCAGCAAGCCCCACACACACACACGCACAGCCCATCCCTCTGGAGCCTCCTGCCCTCCGATCCATTCCTGAAGACAATAGGACAGCAGGTGGTGTGCTGGCTCTGGTCCGGGGCTGGGGTTTGCCAATCCCTAGTCTCAGGCGTCTGGATATCTGTTACACGAGGAGGCATTTGTGGCAGAAACATGGCATGTTTCTCCTTAATGAAGTGAAGGATAATCCACTCATTCAACAACGCTAGCAGTTCATTCACTCGACAGATTTTTTTTAATTTGAAGGCATGTTCCTGCAGGTAAGACACCAAATGAATAAAGATTTTGAAAAGGAAAAGTGGGGCTTCCTGGTGGCTCAGTGGGGAAGAGTTCACCTGTCGATGCAGGAGACACGAGTTCGATCCCTCATCCGGGAAGATCCCACCTGCTGTGGAGCCACGAGGCCCGTGAGCCACAGCCAGGGAGCCTGTGCTCTAGAGCCTCGGAGCCGCAACTGTGGAGCCCGTGAGCCCCAGAGCCCGAGTTTCACAACAACAGAAGTTACTGCAACAAGAAGCCTGCTCACCTCCGCTAGAGAGGAGCCCCCACTCCCTGCAACTAGAGAAGAGCCTGTGGCAGCAGGGAACACCCAGAATAGCCACAAATAAATAAATGACAACTTAAAAATTCATTCTTAAAAGAGGAAACGTGAGGCCTTTGAAAAACTCATTTTATTCCTCTAGGTCTTGGCTTCCCCTTGGCAGCCCAATTTTCTCCTTTGACACATGAATAAGGCTCAGCAAACTTTTCTGTAAAGGATCAGGGAATAATTCTTTTCATTTTTGAGGGCCGTCTCCGTTGCAAGGGCTTCCCTGATGGCTCAGATGGTAAAGAATCTGCCTGAAATACAGGAGACCTAGGTTTGAATCCTGGATTGGCAAGATCCCCCAGAGAAGGGAACGACAACCCACTCCACTATTCTTGCTTGGAGAATCCCAGGGACAGAGGAGCCTGGCGGGCTACGGCCCACGGCGTGGCGGTCGGACAGGTCTGAGCACACGTATGAATGCAGATCATTGCTCCACAGGGTCATGTGGGCTTCTGCTGAACACGGCGTGAGTCAGCAGCAAGCACACACACACACACACGCACAGCCCATCCCTCTGGAGCCTCCTGCCCTCCGATCCATTCCTGAAGACAATAGGACAGCAGGTGGTGTGCTGGCTCTGGTCCGGGGCTGGGGTTTGCCAATCCCTAGTCTCAGGCGTCTGGATATCTGTTACACGAGGAGGCATTTGTGGCAGAAACATGGCATGTTTCTCCTTAATGAAGTGAAGGCGAATAATCCACTCATTCAACAACGCTAGCAGTTCATTCACTCGACAGATTTTTTTTTTAATTTGAAGGCATGTTCCTGTTTAACAATTAAATTTCCACTTGGCAATTTGATTTAGAGGTCATCAGCGTTGTATGTGATAAGTGCTTTGAATCAAGGTTCCTTCTCCCCTCCCATTGTAGTAGCTAAATGATTTGTCATTATTCATTTAAGTTTTCTTTCTTTTTTCTTTTGTTAAACTTTTATTTTACTTTTAACTTTTACAGAGTTTTGTTGTTTACAGATATGTATGCTCCCAGTCTTTTTTTTTTTTTTTGATTTACTTTTTGGCTGGGTCTCGCTGCGGGGCAAGGGCTTGCTCATGCTGTGCGGCGAGGCTGCCCTTCCTTGTGGCGCTCTTCTCACTGCAGGGGCCTCTCTTGTTGCGGAGCACAGGCTCTCGGTGGGCTTCCCCGTGGCTCAGCGGTAAAGAACCCACCTGCCAATGTTGGAAACGTAAGCGACGCAGGTTCGATCCCCGGGTCAGGAAAATCCCCTGGCTCAGAGCATGGCAACCACTGGCCCATTCTCCAGTTTTCTTGCCTGGAGACTCCCACGCGCCGAGGAGCCTGATGGGCTAGTCCGTGGACCTACCAAGAGTCAGACAGGACTGAAGCGACTTTGCACGCATGACCTCGGGCTCAGCCGTTGTGGCTGAAATACTCCTGGACTCGGGAGGGAATCTGTGTCCCCTGCTCTGGCAGATGGATTCCCAACCACTGGACCACCGGGAAAGTCCCGACAAATTTGTACTGAACCCCAGCTCTGCACCAAGCTCTCTCGGAGTCACAATCTGATGAGGAAAGAAACAGGCCACAAGCAAGCAAAGAGCGCGACCCTGTTGGTCAGGGCCCCCGGAAGAAAATCGCAGCGATAAGGAAGGCTGACGCCCGTGAGGCGGGAGCAGGGTAAAGGTCACAGCTTGAAATAAGACATCAGGGCGGGTCTCGGGGAGAAGGTGGCACCGGGGCCAGAGCTGGGAGCGGCCCATCAAGACCTGGAAGAAGAGACGTGTGTTCCTAATGTGGACATTTTTTAAAAGTCTTTGTTGAATGTGTTACATATTTCTTCTCTTTTCTGTGTTTTGGGTTTTTGGCCCCCAAACAATGTGGGATCTCAGCTCCCCAGCCAGGGATGGAACCCCATCCCCTGCATTGGAAGGGGGTGTCTTAACCCACTGGAGCACCAGGGACGTCCGTGGAGAGAGATCTCAGAGATGAACAGAAAGGGGCCGAGGCCTTGGAGCGGGCCGCGGCTGGTGGGTCGGAGGAACGGAAGGGAGGCCCCGGCCGCTGGGGCAGAGAGAGGCAGGGGGACGAGGCTGCCGGCGGAGCTGTGTAGGGTGTGCGGGAAAGAGAAAGCTCCAGAAACACCTAAGCCCTGGAAGACTGGGGTTTCTTAACGTTTAGGGAGACGGGAAGGGCCGTTGAGAGGAGCCAGCTAGGGGAACCGCAGGTCAGTTCGGTTGGATTTTGGAGGCTTGTGAGACCCCGTGTGGAGACATCAAGAGGCACTTGGGTAAACAAGCCATTTTCCAACCTTCAGCCACGACCCCCAGACAGGCTCAGACTCACTAGAGATGGCAGGCATAGCAGAAACACTTGCCACGTTTGTGGAAAGGGTGAAGCGAGTTCATTTTGAATTTAATAGCTCGTAATTCTCTGATGTCTTGGAGAGGTCAAGTACTGGACTTTAGAAATAATCACTGCTTCTTTTTTTTTTGCCTCTAAGTCATCATTTATTCTTTGGCCCGTGTGGGCCTCCCATCGCGGTGGCCTCTCTCGTCGCAGAGCTCCGGCTCTGGGCACACGCGCTCCAGAGCGCCGGCTCGGTCATTGGACGCACCGGCCCAGCCGCTCCGCGGCACGTGGGATCTTCCCGGGCCAGGGATCCAACCGGCGCCCCTTGCGCTGCAAGGCGGACCCTCTACCCACTGGACCACCAGGGAAGGCCCACTGCTTCTTTTTTGGTCAGGAGCCAAGCCTTATTTTAATATTTGAGAAGGAATGGTAAAGTCTCATCACATTGGAAAAAGTGAAAGTTGAGTGTCAGTCCCTCCATCCTGTTCAACTCTTTACAACCCCAAGGACTGTAGCCTTCCAGGCGCCTCTGTTTATGGGATGCTCCAGGCAAGAATCCTGGAGTGGGTGGCCATACCCTCCTCCGGGGGATCTTCCCGACCCAGGGATCAAACCAGGGCTTACTGCATTCAGGTGGATTCTTTCCCATCTGAGCCACCAGGAAAGCCCTCTTATTACATTAGGTTAATATGTGATAAATATTTGGCACTTGCCTGGGAGGCCAGTGGCTAAGACTCTGAGCTCCCAATCCAGCGGGCCCTGCGCTGGATCCCTGGTCGGGAAACTAGATCCCGCGGACTGTGACAGAGACCCAGTGCAGCCAAACATAAGTCATTATTAACCCAAAAGCAATGACAGGAGGGCAGAGGAGTGGGCAACCCAGAGGCAAGGCACACCAGCAGCTGAAAAGCTCACGCTGAGGCCTGAAGAACTGAACGAACTACATCCCGCCCAGCCAGGGTCGGAGGTGCTGACCCACTTGAACAGCCTCGTTCGGTTCAGCCGCTCGGGCGAGTCCGACTCGTCTCCACCTCGTGGAAGGCAGCACGTTGGGCTTCTCTGTTCTTCCCCTGGAACCTGCTCCAGCTCATGTCCATTGAGCTGATGATGCCATCCAACCATCTTGCCCTCGGCCTTCTTCTGCCTTCTGTTTTTTCCAGCATCTGGGTCTTTCCGACGAGTGGTCCCTTCACATCAGACGGCAGAAGGGTTGGAGCTCCAGCTTCAGCCCGTGGGCACCGCGGCCTCCTGTGCTCCGCAGCCTGGGAAGGAGGCTGGAGAGGCGGGTTGCTCGTGGCGTCCACCAGAGGGCGCCAGGGACCGCGAAGCTGCCCGCTCGCCCCCCTCCTCAGCCCGGGCCGGGTGGGCGGGGGAAGGGCGCCCTGCGGACCCCCGGCGGCTGAGGAGGAGGTGGGGTCTGAGCCTTGGAACCTGGAGGGCCCTTTCTGCCCGTGGTTGACCGCTGGCCCGCTCAGCCACCCTCTACCCACTAAAACCCCTTTTTGGTCAGGAGCCAAGCCTTATTTTAATATTTGAGAAGGAATGGTAAAGTCTCATCACATTGGAAAAAGTGAAAGTTGAGTGTCAGTCCCTCCATCCTGTTCAACTCTTTACAACCCCAAGGACTGTAGCCTTCCAGGCGCCTCTGTTTATGGGATGCTCCAGGCAAGAATCCTGGAGTGGGTGGCCATACCCTCCTCCGGGGGATCTTCCCGACCCAGGGATCAAACCAGGGCTTACTGCATTCAGGTGGATTCTTTCCCATCTGAGCCACCAGGAAAGCCCTCTTATTACATTAGGTTAATATGTGATAAATATTTGGCACTTGCCTGGGAGGCCAGTGGCTAAGACTCTGAGCTCCCAATCCAGCGGGCCCTGCGCTGGATCCCTGGTCGGGAAACTAGATCCCGCGGACTGTGACAGAGACCCAGTGCAGCCAAACATAAGTCATTATTAACCCAAAAGCAATGACAGGAGGGCAGAGGAGTGGGCAACCCAGAGGCAAGGCACACCAGCAGCTGAAAAGCTCACGCTGAGGCCTGAAGAACTGAACGAACTACATCCCGCCCAGCCAGGGTCGGAGGTGCTGACCCACTTGAACAGCCTCGTTCGGTTCAGCCGCTCGGGCGAGTCCGACTCGTCTCCACCTCGTGGAAGGCAGCACGTTGGGCTTCTCTGTTCTTCCCCTGGAACCTGCTCCAGCTCATGTCCATTGAGCTGATGATGCCATCCAACCATCTTGCCCTCGGCCTTCTTCTGCCTTCTGTTTTTTCCAGCATCTGGGTCTTTCCGACGAGTGGTCCCTTCACATCAGACGGCAGAAGGGTTGGAGCTCCAGCTTCAGCCCGTGGGCACCGCGGCCTCCTGTGCTCCGCAGCCTGGGAAGGAGGCTGGAGAGGCGGGTTGCTCGTGGCGTCCACCAGAGGGCGCCAGGGACCGCGAAGCTGCCCGCTCGCCCCCCTCCTCAGCCCGGGCCGGGTGGGCGGGGGAAGGGCGCCCTGCGGACCCCCGGCGGCTGAGGAGGAGGTGGGGTCTGAGCCTTGGAACCTGGAGGGCCCTTTCTGTGCCCGCAGAGTTAGGGGTTTGCGGGAGAGCAAGATGAGCAAAGATGAGAGCAAGAGTCTGGCAACGTTTTCTTACAGGGCCAGGTAGCCAATGGCCTAAACACAGCCTCTAGGGGACTTCCCTGGTGGTCCAGTGGTTAAGACTCTTGTGTCCCCAATGCAGGAGGCCTAGCGTTCGATCCCTAGTCAAGGAACTAGATCCCACATGCCGCAACTAAGACCCTGTGGAGCCAAATAAATAAATAATGATTTTTAAAAACTTAAAAAATATAAAAAATAAAGATAAAAAAATAAACACAGCCTCTAACAGTCAATTCTGCCCTTTTCGCTTCCAAAGCCGCCACAAGCCATACGCTCCGCAAGTGGGCGTGGCTCTGCACCTATGAAATGGTATTTTTGGAGGCTGAAATTTGAATTTTATCTTTGGAAGCCGAAATCTGAATTTCCCATAATTTCCTTGTGTTGCCAAATAAGTTTTCCCCTAAATAACTACTCCACATTTTCATTTTCACTGGATTGTCGTCACTTGACTCTGCATTTTAAAATTATTAAAAAATGAAAAGCTGCTCTTTGCTCTCACTCTTTACAAAGAGAGATGGTGGAGGTGTAGTTTGTCAGGGAAGTATCTCTGTGTGTGTGTGTGTGCTCGATTTCCCAGCTGTGACCAACACTTCGCCACTCCATGGGCCCCTCTATCCATGCTTCCCAGGCAAGAAGACGAGTGGGTTGCCGTTTTTTTCTCCAGGGGATCTTCCCAACCCAGGAATCAAACCCTGGTCTCCTCTGTTTCCTGCCATACAGGCGGATTCTTTACCGCTCAGCCACAAGGGAAGCGTTCAATGAAGGAAGGAAGGATGTTAATAAATACTGGTCTGACTAGGAACAAGGTATTAATTAAGTGCTTCATTGCAGAGGCTTACATAGCACATTTATACCATCTTTTTTTTTTTTTTTTAATCTATTTATTTGACTGCGCTTTGGAGCATGCGGGATCTAGCTCCCTGACTGGGGGTCAAACCCAGGTCTCCTGCATTAGGAGCACAGAGCTTTAGCCCCTGGACAACCAGGGAAGTCCCTACATAGCACATTTAAAAGCTAGAAGAAATTTTATTTTACCACTCACTCCTCTCTAAGCCAAAAGGTTTCAGGGATAATTAGGAAAACTGACCAATAATTATAATAGCCAGGAAAGAAATGTGGAGTGAATTTTTTTCTTATATTGGATAGAAGAGCCGTGAGGTCGCAAAGAGTTGGACATGACTTAGCAACTAAACTTCTGAACAGAAATGGGGGAGGGAGACGTGTTTCTACCTATGGCGGATTTGGGTCGACCTGTGGCAGTAGATGACAAAACTCTGCTCAACAAAACACAAGAGGGGCTTCCCTGGTGGTCCAGTGGGTAAGGACGCCGTCTTGCAGTGCAAGGGGCGCCGGTTGGATCCCTGGCCTGGGAAGATCTCACGTCCCGCAGAGCGGCTGGACCCATGTGTCCAATTACCAAGCTGGAGCTCTGGAGCGCGTGCACCCAGAGCCGGAGCTCTGCAACGAGCGAGGCCACTGCGATGGGAGGCCCACGGGCCAAAGAACAAAGATGGATGAAAATAGATAAATGAAAGATCAATAGAAGTGGCCCATTCACCACCCCCCTCCCCAACCCACCCCACCCACCCCCGGCAAAAACAATAAAGACAGAAAAAAAAACAAACCACAAGGTGCGGGGAGCTGCCCTGTTTCAAGGGGTTTCCTTTAAGGAAACATAGCCCTGGGAGCTGCCCTGGCAACAGGGGCTGATAACAGCATAGCTCTCTGTCCCGCCACCCCAGGTGTTGTGAAGACGTTCCTGAGCTATCACAAAGAACACCTGGAGCCTCTTTACAGGGCTTGAGGGGCATTATGACCCAGAACCATTGTAATAACACACCAGGAGGTAACACCTAGTTTATGATCGACACCTGGCCTAAAGCACGTGTTATGATCGACACCTGGCCTAAAGCACGTGTTATGATCGACACCTGGCCTAAAGCACGTGTACACAATTACTTGGTGAAGTATAAAAGGGATGAGCGAATTCAATAAACTTGTCAGCAACTTGTCAGCAACCTGTAGAGTTGTCTGCCTTCTTGCTGTCCCTCTCAACCCCATCTTTTCTGTCCTTCTTTCTTTTCTTAGCCTATCTGTCACTCTCTTCAGGACCTGTTCGACTGCCGGCTGGCCCGGCAACAATGTTTTCTAAAAATTGGAAAAATACATAGCACATTTAAAAGCTAGAAGAAATTTTATTTTACCACTCACTCCTCTCTAAGCCAAAAGGTTTCAGGGATAATTAGGAAAACTGACCAATAATTATAATAGCCAGGAAAGAAATGTGGAGTGAATTTTTTTCTTATATTGGATAGAAGAGCCGTGAGGTCGCAAAGAGTTGGACATGACTTAGCAACTAAACTTCTGAACAGAAATGGGGGAGGGAGACGTGTTTCTACCTATGGCGGATTTGGGTCGACCTGTGGCAGTAGATGACAAAACTCTGCTCAACAAAACACAAGAGGGGCTTCCCTGGTGGTCCAGTGGGTAAGGACGCCGTCTTGCAGTGCAAGGGGCGCCGGTTGGATCCCTGGCCTGGGAAGATCTCACGTCCCGCAGAGCGGCTGGACCCATGTGTCCAATTACCAAGCTGGAGCTCTGGAGCGCGTGCACCCAGAGCCGGAGCTCTGCAACGAGCGAGGCCACTGCGATGGGAGGCCCACGGGCCAAAGAACAAAGATGGATGAAAATAGATAAATGAAAGATCAATAGAAGTGGCCCATTCACCACCCCCCTCCCCAACCCACCCCACCCACCCCCGGCAAAAACAATAAAGACAGAAAAAAAAACAAACCACAAGGTGCGGGGAGCTGCCCTGTTTCAAGGGGTTTCCTTTAAGGAAACATAGCCCTGGGAGCTGCCCTGGCAACAGGGGCTGATAACAGCATAGCTCTCTGTCCCGCCACCCCAGGTGTTGTGAAGACGTTCCTGAGCTATCACAAAGAACACCTGGAGCCTCTTTACAGGGCTTGAGGGGCATTATGACCCAGAACCATTGTAATAACACACCAGGAGGTAACACCTAGTTTATGATCGACACCTGGCCTAAAGCACGTGTTATGATCGACACCTGGCCTAAAGCACGTGTTATGATCGACACCTGGCCTAAAGCACGTGTACACAATTACTTGGTGAAGTATAAAAGGGATGAGCGAATTCAATAAACTTGTCAGCAACTTGTCAGCAACCTGTAGAGTTGTCTGCCTTCTTGCTGTCCCTCTCAACCCCATCTTTTCTGTCCTTCTTTCTTTTCTTAGCCTATCTGTCACTCTCTTCAGGACCTGTTCGACTGCCGGCTGGCCCGGCAACAAGGAACAGAAATAGAGAGTCCAAATGGTCAACTAGGAACAACAATAAGTGAGGCACTTTTTGTGCCTCCTCCTTGGCATTAAGAAAACACTGGCCCATCATTGATTACTTCAAATCTACCGTTTAAATACAAGCGCGTGTAACAGCACAAGGGTTGGAAACATGAACTGTATCCAGAGGGAATTTAAAAGAGTCAGTATCCAGGAGAACTAGCTCCCCGGAGGAACGTGTGTGCTGAGTCCGTGTGTGTCAGGGGCCAAATGCGTTGTGTGAAATTCTCCCAACTCCCTTCTGTGAACAAGGCAGTGTGTATTGAAGGAGACACAGTCACATGGGCTGATTCAAAACTTCCAGCGGTCCAGCCACCCCAGTTGTCCAGACCAGAACTGGACAGACCACGACTTGCCAGCCAAATCCAGTCTATTTTTGTAAGAGCTAAGGAGGATGGTTTTCTTTTTTAAACTGGTGGGGGAAAAAAATCAGAAAGAGGATGCTATTTCACATGTGCAAAGTATAGAGGTTTCAGATTTCAGCGTCCAGAAAAGCTGTCCTGGCACGGGGCCGTGTTCCTTGACGGATTGTCTGCGGCAGCTTGGCCGCCGGGATGGCAGGCTGAGGGGTGGCCACCGGCTCACGGAGCGGAAGACACTGGCTCGCTGGCCCTTCGTGGGAAGCCTTTGCCGACCCCCCGAGTCGTGCTGGGCTCAGCTGTGTCCGACTCTCTGCGATCCCGTGGCCTGTAGCCCACCGTGGGATTGTCCGGGCACGTATAGTGGAGTGGGCTGCCATTTCCTCCTCTTTGCTGACCTATGGTTTAGATCAATACAAGATTTCTTAGGGGAAAGTATTCTGATGTGGATCAGAATTATCTGTACATGGTGATAAGAGAAAAGCAGACGATAAAATCAGGTTTATTATTATTTTTTGAATTCTCTCCAGACAACCCCACCCCAGGTTTGTTAAAATTGAAATCTAGTTGATTTACAATGTTATGTTAGTTTCGGGCACATAGCGAAGTGTTATATGTGTATATTATGTTTCAGGTTCTTTCCCATCATGATTTGTCATAAGGTATTGAATATAGTTCCCTGTGCTATATAGGAGGACCTTGTTTATTTTATATGTAGTAGTGTGTGTCTATTAATTCCAAATTCCTCATGTATCCCTCTCTCCCTGCCCCTCCATTTTCCCCCTTTGATAGCCAGACCTTTGTTCTCTGTGTCTGTGAGTCTGTTGCTGTTTGGTAAATAAGTTCCTTTGTATGATTATATTTTAGATTCCACGCACAAGTGATACCATGTGGTATTTCTCTTTCTGTCTGACTTCAATTGTTTGATCGTCTCCAGGTCCATTCATGTGCTGCTAGTGGCCTGATTTCATTCTTTTTTTATGACTGAGCAGTATTCCATTGTGCATGCAGATCACATCTTTTTTATCCACTCATCGGTTGACGGACATTTCAACTGCTTCCATGCCTTACCTGTTGCAAATAATGCTAGCGTAAACACTGGGGGACACGTATATTTTCAAATTACAGTTTCCTCCGTGCACATGCCCAGGAGTGGACTTGTTGGGTCATATGGTAGCTTTACTTTTAATTTTTGGGGAGGGGGGGGCGGTGGGTGAGTGGGGGTGGGTGGGCCACTTCTATTGGTCTTTCATTTATCTGTTTTTCATCCATATTTGTTCTTTGGCCCGTATGGGCCTCGCATCGTGGTGTTCTCTGTTGTCGCAGAGCACTGGCTCTGGGCGCATGCGCTCCAGAGCTCCGGCTCGGTAATTGGACACATCGGTCCAGCTGCTCCGTGGCACGTGGGATCTTCCCAGGCCAGGGATCGAACCGGCGCCCCTTGCACTGCAAGGCGGTGTCCTTACCTACTGGACCACCAGGGAAGCCCTTCTGCTCACTTTTTAATTGGGTTGTTTGTTTTTGTTATTGAGTTACATGAACTGTTTGTATATTTTGGAAATGAAAAGGCCTCTATTTGATAGCACCTTGGTGGGGCCGCTACCCCGGCCCCATGCCGCTGCTTACATGTAAGAACTCACGGGCTGCAGGCGGCTCTAGTGGTAAGGGACCCGCCTGCCAGTGCAGAAGGTACAAAAGATACGGGTTGGATGCCTGAGTCGGGGAGATCCCCTGGAGGAGGAAACAGCAACTCCCTCCCATATTCTTGCCTGGAGAATCCCGTGGGCAGAAGAGCCTGGCGGGCTACAGCCCAAGAGGCTGCAAAGAGTCAGAGACGACCCAGCTCATCCGTGCCTCAGCATTATTATGTACTTAGCTTTTTTTTTTTTTTTTTTGATAATTTTGTTTTAGAAAGACATTTTCGGGACTCCCTGGTGGTCCAGTGGTTAAGACTCAGAGCTTCTGCCTCGGGGGCATAGGTTTGATCCCTGGTCAAGGAACTAAGATCCTGCCGCATCCTACTTTGCATGGCCAAAAGAATAAAAATAAAAATACATAAAGTCAACTTAAAAAAACTGGGGGACTTCCCTGGCAGTCCAGTAGGTAAGGACACTGCCTTGCAGTGCAGGGGGCGCCGGTTCGATCCCTGGCCTGGGAAGATCCCACGTGCCGCGGAGCGGCTGGACTGATGTGTCCAATTACTGAGCCGGAGCTCTGAAGCGCATGCGCCCAGAACTGGTGCTCTGCAACGAGAGAGGGCACTGCAATGGGAGGCCCACATGGGCCAAAGAACAAAGATAGATGAGAATAAATAAATGAAAGACCAATGGAAGTGGCCAATAAATAAATAAATAAACCTTTTTTAAAATTTGGGGCGGGGCTTCCCCTGGTGGTCCAGTGGGTAAGGACACCGCCTTGCAGTGCAAGGGGCGCCGGTTCGAGCCCTGGCCTGGGAAGATCCCATGTGCCGCGGAGCGGCTGGACTGATGTGTCCAATCACCGAGCTGGAGCTCTGGAGCGCATGCGCCCAGAGCCGGTGCTCTGCAACAACATACGCCACTGCGATGGGGGGCCCACAGGAGCCAAAGAACGAAGACGAATGAAAATAGAGAAATCAAAGACCAATGGAAGTGGCCCGCCCACTCCCCTCCCTCCCCAACCCGACTCCCGCCCAAAGTAAATAAATAAATAAATCTTTAAAAAAAATAAAAAAAAAAAATTTGGGGCTGTGAAGGGTGCATGCATGCATCCTTAGTCGCTTCAGTCGTGTCCAACTGTGTGTGCCCCCGTGGACTGTAGCCCGCCAGGCTCCTCTGTCCATGGGATTCTCCAGGCAAGAATACTGGAGTGGGTGGTCTTTCCTTTCTCCAGGGGATCTTCCTGACCCAAGGATGAAACCCAAGTCTCTTATATGCCACCTGGGAAGCCCATGAGTGGAGAAAAGTTAATTGAAAAAACAAAAAGGGGGGCTCCCCCTGGTGGTCCAGTGGGTAAACACACTGCCTTGCAGTGCAAGCGGCGCCGGTTCGATCCCTGGCCTCGGAAGATCCCACGTGCCACGGAGCAGCTGGACTGATGTGTCCAACGACTGAGCCGGAGCTCTGGAGCGCATGTGCCCAGAGCCAGTGCTCTGCGACAACAGAGAAAACCGCAATGGGAGGCCCACAGGAGCCGGAGAACAAAGATGGATGAAAATAGACAAATGAAAGACCAATAGAAGTGGCCTGCCCGCGCCCCTCCCTTCCCAGCCTGCCCCCTGGCAAAAAAAAAAAACTTAAAAAAAAAAAAGGGAAGGAGCCCCCTGGCACATGGATCTGGGACGTCCAGCCTTGGGGCGTGGCAGAAAAGACGTTTCCATTTGTCCCAGCCTCCCAAGCCTGGGGACTTTGTTTTGACAGCCACAGCAAACTAGTTCAGAAGGTGAGGGAGGCAGGCCTGGACCAGTTCAGGCTCTAGACACCCGGGCATGCTGGTTTCCTCCCAGAATCTCTAGGGGCTAAGCCAGAGGAGTCTGAGCCCTGGTCTGCCCTCCCACAGGGGAAGGAAGCTGAGCTGACCACATCCGCGGCCAAGGGAGGCCTCCGCTTCCTGGTGAGAGGGTCCGCCGTGACCCTTGGACCCACTGGTCATAAAACAATTACCGAGATGAGCTGAGACGGTGGTGAGACCTGGAGAGGGTGGGGCTGACCCTCTTTGCTGGTCTAGACTCAGGACACTCGCGGGCACTCCCACCTGGTCTCCTGCAGCTGGAGGACCCCCTTCCTCGGGGCGACTAAGGGCCAGACCCAGGCACCAAGCTTGCAGAACAGGACCCCCGACCCAAGGGGCCTCCTAGCGCTGTCCGAAGACGGCCCGCCCGGCCCCACGCAGAAGGACTAGAACCATCGCAGGACTGACCCCAGTCTTCTCACTCACCCTCACCTCCCCGGGGTCTCTGTGCTGAGGCCCTTCCCCGACCACCTCATATAAAATCACAGGCCGCCTCCCCCTCCACACACTCTCCACGTCTCTTTCTTTCGTTATTCCTCTAAACCTGCTTCTTCAATCTATTTTTTAAGTGTAAAATTCAAGCATAATTGATTTACAAGATTGTGTTTCTCTTTAACTTATTTACTTCCTTGCTGATGCTGTGGCTGACTTTTCTTAGCATCTGTCTCCTCCCTTCCCCAACCCCAAGAACATCAGCTCCAGGGGCGGGGTGTGGGGACAGGCAGGTGGCGCTCTCCACTGGGTCCCCGAGGCCTGGCACGCCGCAGGAGCTCAAGACAGAGTGGTCACAAGCGTGACGGACAGGGGACTTTGCTGGTGGTCTTGCAGTTAAGACTGGGTTCCCGGTGTGGGGGGGCCTGGGACAAATGAAAGACCAATAGAAGTGGCCTGCCCGCCTCCCTTCCCAGCCTGCCCCTGGCAAAAAAAACTTAAAAAAGGGGAAGGAGCCCCCTGGCACATGGATCTGGGACGTCCAGCCTTGGGGCGTGGCAGAAAAGACGTTTCCATTTGTCCCAGCCTCCCAAGCCTGGGGACTTTGTTTTGACAGCCACAGCAAACTAGTTCAGAAGGTGAGGGAGGCAGGCCTGGACCAGTTCAGGCTCTAGACACCCGGGCATGCTGGTTTCCTCCCAGAATCTCTAGGGGCTAAGCCAGAGGAGTCTGAGCCCTGGTCTGCCCTCCCACAGGGGAAGGAAGCTGAGCTGACCACATCCGCGGCCAAGGGAGGCCTCCGCTTCCTGGTGAGAGGGTCCGCCGTGACCCTTGGACCCACTGGTCATAAAACAATTACCGAGATGAGCTGAGACGGTGGTGAGACCTGGAGAGGGTGGGGCTGACCCTCTTTGCTGGTCTAGACTCAGGACACTCGCGGGCACTCCCACCTGGTCTCCTGCAGCTGGAGGACCCCCTTCCTCGGGGCGACTAAGGGCCAGACCCAGGCACCAAGCTTGCAGAACAGGACCCCCGACCCAAGGGGCCTCCTAGCGCTGTCCGAAGACGGCCCGCCCGGCCCCACGCAGAAGGACTAGAACCATCGCAGGACTGACCCCAGTCTTCTCACTCACCCTCACCTCCCCGGGGTCTCTGTGCTGAGGCCCTTCCCCGACCACCTCATATAAAATCACAGGCCGCCTCCCCCTCCACACACTCTCCACGTCTCTTTCTTTCGTTATTCCTCTAAACCTGCTTCTTCAATCTATTTTTTAAGTGTAAAATTCAAGCATAATTGATTTACAAGATTGTGTTTCTCTTTAACTTATTTACTTCCTTGCTGATGCTGTGGCTGACTTTTCTTAGCATCTGTCTCCTCCCTTCCCCAACCCCAAGAACATCAGCTCCAGGGGCGGGGTGTGGGGACAGGCAGGTGGCGCTCTCCACTGGGTCCCCGAGGCCTGGCACGCCGCAGGAGCTCAAGACAGAGTGGTCACAAGCGTGAACGGACAGGGACTTTGCTGGTGGTCTTGCAGTTAAGACTGGGTTCCCGGTGTGGGGGGCCTGGGTTCTAGCCCCGGTCAGGGAACTAGATCTCACACGCCACAGTGAAAGATCCTGCATGCTGCACCTGAGACCACGCACAGCCAAATAAATAAATAATAATAATTTAAAAACACAAATGAATGGGAAAAAAGAGTGCGTGAATGAACAAATGAATGCCTTTTGGAAGGGTAGAGGGAGCCCCCCAATCCGCCCCCTGAAAAAGTCTCCTCCCTCCTGGTATGGGGAGACCCTGGTTCAAATTTCCTGTCCTCAGTCACCCCCAAGAGCCCAGAGCCCCCTGGACTAGGCAGCCCGGAGAACGAGGCGTTAATCAGTTGGCATTGCCCAAGAGGCTGGTCAGAGTCCCCCTGCCCGCAGCCCCTGGCCCGCCCCGCCACACCCACGTCACAAGGGCTTTACTCACCGCCTGGCCTGGCCGGGCCCCAAGGGAGGGTCCCCTGAAGGAGGAGGAGAAAGAGGAGGGGAGGAGCGGATGCTCCCAGAGCACCCCCCCCTGTCCCCCCGAGGCTGACCCGAAGGGAAGGGTAGAGAGGACCCTCTGGCAAACTGCCAGAGGCCTGGGGAGGTGACCTGGAGACCGGGGCGAGTCCCCATCCCCAGAGGGGCACCTGGGTGTTTTCTCCAAGGCGGCTGACTCATGGAGTGGCCGCCGTGAGTCACCGCCCTCATTAGCACCTCTGTGCCCCGGCGTGGACGGGGACTCGCCTCACCACAGACCTGCGAGGCCAAAGGGCTGCGGCGGCCGGGAAGAGGCAGGCGCGGTCTGCCTGCACAGCGCCTCGGGCCTGAGCCTGCTCCTGACAGAGGCCTAGACCAGCGACCACGGTAACAGCACTCGAGATGGCCTGAGCGGGAGACCTAACTGGGCGTGAGGTCTCTTCTGAGCACTCTTTCTTTTTCTTCTTTTTTTCTTCAGAGCTTCTCAGGTGGCTCAGCCGTAAAGAATCCGCCTTCCAGTGCAGGAGAGGCAGGTTCCAGCCCAGGGTCCCGAGGCCTGGCACGCCGCAGGAGCTCAAGACAGAGTGGTCACAAGCGTGAACGGACAGGGACTTTGCTGGTGGTCTTGCAGTTAAGACTGGGTTCCCGGTGTGGGGGGCCTGGGTTCTAGCCCCGGTCAGGGAACTAGATCTCACACGCCACAGTGAAAGATCCTGCATGCTGCACCTGAGACCACGCAGCCAAATAAATAAATAATAATAATTTAAAAACACAAATGAATGGGAAAAAAGAGTGCGTGAATGAACAAATGAATGCCTTTTGGAAGGGTAGAGGGAGCCCCCCAATCCGCCCCCTGAAAAAGTCTCCTCCCTCCTGGTATGGGGAGACCCTGGTTCAAATTTCCTGTCCTCAGTCACCCCCAAGAGCCCAGAGCCCCCTGGACTAGGCAGCCCGGAGAACGAGGCGTTAATCAGTTGGCATTGCCCAAGAGGCTGGTCAGAGTCCCCCTGCCCGCAGCCCCTGGCCCGCCCCGCCACACCCACGTCACAAGGGCTTTACTCACCGCCTGGCCTGGCCGGGCCCCAAGGGAGGGGCCCCCGAAGGAGGAGGAGAAGAGGAGGGAGGAGCGGATGCTCCCAGAGCACCCCGTCCCCGAGGCTGACCCGAAGGGAAGGGTAGAGAGGACCCTCTGGCAAACTGCCAGAGGCCTGGGAGGTGACCTGGAGACCGGGCGAGTCCCCATCCCCAGAGGGGCACCTGGGTGTTTTCTCCAAGGCGGCTGACTCATGGAGTGGCCGCCGTGAGTCACCGCCCTCATTAGCACCTCTGTGCCCCGGCGTGGACGGGGACTCGCCTCACCACAGACCTGCGAGGCCAAAGGGCTGCGGCGGCCGGGAAGAGGCAGGCGCGGTCTGCCTGCACAGCGCCTCGGGCCTGAGCCTGCTCCTGACAGAGGCCTAGACCAGCGACCACGGTAACAGCACTCGAGATGGCCTGAGCGGGAGACCTAACTGGGCGTGAGGTCTCTTCTGAGCACTCTTTCTTTTTCTTCTTTTTTTCTTCAGAGCTTCTCAGGTGGCTCAGCCGTAAAGAATCCGCCTTCCAGTGCAGGAGAGGCAGGTTCCAGCCCAGGGTCAGGAAGATCCCCCCTGGAGAAGGAAAGGACAATCCGCTCCAGTATCCCTGCCTGGGAAATCCCACGGACAGAAGAGCCTGGTGGGCTACACGGTCCTTGGGGTCACAAAGAGTTGGACACGACTGAACACACAGCACAGACAAACTCATGTGTGCTTGTCTGCTTTTTAAACCCTTATGTGTTCATTCATTCATTTATTTTTTTGGCTGCACCACGCCTTGGTTGCAGCGAACTCTCAGCCGCAGCATGTGGGATCTTGTTCCCTGACCAGGGATTGAACCCAGGCCCCCAGCGCTGGGAGCGCAAAGTCTTAGCCACTGGACCACCAGGGAAGTCTCTCCATATGTTTTAGTGGATCGAACTCCAAAAACCTGGTGAAGCAGGGCTTTTATATCTGTGTTTTATCCATTAGAAGGTTAATATTTTTTTACCCAGATACACATACAGAACACAAGCATATTTATACTTGTAGATTTGTAAGTATACCATAAATCTCCAAGTAATTCCCTTGTACAGTCTACAAGGGCTTCCCTGGTGGCTCAGCTGGCAAAGAATCGCCTGCAATGCAGGAGACTCTGGTTCAATTCCTGGGTCAGGAAGATCCCCTGGAGAAGGGATAAGTTACCCCCTCGAGTATTCGTGGGCTTCCCTGGTGGCTCAGGTGGTAAAGCATCCACTTGCAATGCGGGAGACCTGGGTTTGATCCCTGGGTCAGGAAGATCCCCTGGCTAAAGGAAAGGCTACCCACTCCAATATTCTTGCCTGGAGAATTCCTCAGCTCACCCACGGGTCACAAAAAGTTGGACATAGCTGAGCAATTTCACTTTTGTAGATTTACAACTTCATGGTGGGGCAGGTAGGAAAGCGTCTTCAAACACTCCTTGTGAGGAGCCAGGATAAAAAGAAATACATATTGAGAAATCCTGAAACAACCATATATTTTCAATATTGTGCCGTGTCAGTACACAAAGACAATTCTCGTTCATGTTCACAGCTATATTATATTCCAGTGTTAATGTATCAGACTCTATTAATCAGTTTCCTACAGATGGATAGATTCTATTAATCAATTACCTACAGACAGATATTTTGGTTGCTTCTGTTTTAGTGACTGTATTTTTTCTTTTAATTTTTTATTTTACTTTTAACTTTTAGTGAATGTATTATGTGCATGGTTGTTCATTATATATTTAGTATACTTTTTACTGAGGTAGAACTAGTTGATGATAATGTTGCACAGATTTCAAGGTGTGTTCAATTGGATAAGTTTTGACAATTCTAGATAGTCATAATCACCACTAAAAATAACACATGACCTCCTGTTCCCAAAAGCAAATAAATAAATAACACATGGAGGGGCTTCCCTGGTGGTCCAGTGGGTAAAGACACCACCTGGCAGTGCAAGGGGTGCCGGTTCGATCCCTGGCCTGGGAAGATCTCACGAGCCGCGGAGCGGCTGGACCGATGTGTCCAACGACTGAGCCGGAGCTCTGGAGCGCACGCGCCCAGAGCCGGTGCTCTGCTGCGGGGAGCTGCCCTGTTTCAAGGGGTTTCCTTTAAGGAAACATAGCCCTGGGAGCTGCCCTGGCAACAGGGGCTGATAACAGCATAGCTCTCTGTCCCGCCACCCCAGGTGTTGTGAAGACGTTCCTGAGCTATCACAAAGAACACCTGGAGCCTCTTTACAGGGCTTGAGGGGCATTATGACCCAGAACCACTGTAATCTAAAGAGCTTTGAAAATGTTAATAACACACCAGGAGGTAACACCTAGTTTATGATCGACACCTGGCCTAAAGCACGTGTACACAATTACTTGGTGAAGTATAAAAGGGATGAGCGAATTCAATAAACTTGTCAGCAACCTGTAGAGTTGTCTGCCTTCTTGCTGTCCCTCTCAACCCCATCTTTTCTGTCCTTCTTTCTTTTCTTAGCCTATCTGCCACTCTCTTCAGGACCTGTTCGACTGCCGGCTGGCCCGGCACTCTGCACGGGAGAGGCCACCATGATGGGAGGCCCACACGGGCCAAAGAACAAAGATGGATGAAAACGAATAAATGAAAGACCAATAGAAGTGACCAAAAACAAACTAATAATAACTTCTTTAAAAAAAAAAAAAAACACCACACACACACGGCATGTTTTCTCGACCCTAGAAAACTTCTTCAGGCCCCTGCCCACTCAAGTCCCCAGAAAATTTATTTTGGATAGATTCTATTAATCAATTACCTACAGACAGATATTTTGGTTGCTTCTGTTTTAGTGACTGTATTTTTGTTTTAACTTTTATTTTACTTTTAACTTTTAGTGAATGTATTATGTGCATGGTTGTTCATTATATATTTAGTATACTTTTTACTGAGGTAGAACTAGTTGATGATAATGTTGCACAGATTTCAAGGTGTGTTCAATTGGATAAGTTTTGACAATTCTAGATAGTCATAATCACCACTAAAAATAACACATGACCTCCTGTTCCCAAAAGCAAATAAATAAATAACACATGGAGGGGCTTCCCTGGTGGTCCAGTGGGTAAAGACACCACCTGGCAGTGCAAGGGGTGCCGGTTCGATCCCTGGCCTGGGAAGATCTCACGAGCCGCGGAGCGGCTGGACCGATGTGTCCAACGACTGAGCCGGAGCTCTGGAGCGCACGCGCCCAGAGCCGGTGCTCTGCTGCGGGGAGCTGCCCTGTTTCAAGGGGTTTCCTTTAAGGAAACATAGCCCTGGGAGCTGCCCTGGCAACAGGGGCTGATAACAGCATAGCTCTCTGTCCCGCCACCCCAGGTGTTGTGAAGACGTTCCTGAGCTATCATAAAGAACACCTGGAGCCTCTTTACAGGGCTTGAGGGGCATTATGACCCAGAACCACTGTAATCTAAAGAGCTTTGAAAATGTTAATAACACACCAGGAGGTAACACCTAGTTTATGATCGACACCTGGCCTAAAGCACGTGTACACAATTACTTGGTGAAGTATAAAAGGGATGAGCGAATTCAATAAACTTGTCAGCAACCTGTAGAGTTGTCTGCCTTCTTGCTGTCCCTCTCAACCCCATCTTTTCTGTCCTTCTTTCTTTTCTTAGCCTATCTGCCACTCTCTTCAGGACCTGTTCGACTGCCGGCTGGCCCGGCACTCTGCGACGGGAGAGGCCACCATGATGGGAGGCCCACACGGGCCAAAGAACAAAGATGGATGAAAACGAATAAATGAAAGACCAATAGAAGTGACCAAAAACAAACTAATAATAACTTCTTTAAAAAAAAAAAAAAAAACACCACACACACACGGCATGTTTTCTCGACCCTAGAAAACTTCTTCAGGCCCCTGCCCACTCAAGTCCCCATTCTGCTCCAGGCAACCACTTTCTGTCACCAGGAATTACTCTGCTTTGTTTTTGTTGTTGTTAAACATCAGGAGGGATCTTAGCTCCCCGACTAGGGGTCGAACAAGTACCCCTGCATTGAAAGTGCAGCGTCCAGCTGCTGGACCACCAGGGAATTCCCACCAAAAGCTACTTTTGCCTCTTCTTTGGGCCACATGTCAGTGGAATCCTACCATATATATTCTTTCACATCTGGCTTCTTTTATCACAGTGCATTTGAGACTCATTCAGTGTTGTTGAATGTATTATTAATAGTAATTTATTCGTTTTTATGGATGAGTAGCGTTGTGCTGTGTGGGTATAGCAGTTTATGATGCACTGCCCTCTTACTGGGTGTTTGCGCTGTTTACTGTTCAGGACAGCTATGAAAAGGGCTGCCACGAACACTCATGTTCGGGCTTCCCTGGTGGTCCAGTGGGTACAGAGTTCAGCTTGCAGTGCAAGGGGCACCAATTCCATCCCTGGCCTGGAAAGATCCCACATGCCGTGGAGCGGCGGACTGGTGTGTCCAATCACAAGCCGGCGCTCTAGAGCACATTTTTTTTAAAAAAGGAACACTCACGTTCAAGTCTTTCTGTGAACATACATAGATGTTTCTCTTCGGTGGATGAGTGATAGTTGCTCAGTCGTGTCTGACTCTGTGACCCCAGGGACGACAGTCCTGCAGGCTCCTCTGGCCACGGGGCTCTCCAGTTAAGAATACTGGAAAGGGTTGCCATTTCCTCCTCCAGGGCTCTTCTGAACCCCGGGATCAAACCTGCATTTCTTGGACTTCCTGCATTGCATGTGGATTCCTGGGAAGCCCATGCTTTCATTAGAGCTTATTAAAGCCTTTTAAAGTCCATGATTATAAAATTACAAAGGGAGAAATCCATGGTGGCCTAGTGGTTAAGATCCTGTGCTTCCAAGGCAAGTGGCTTGGGTTCAATCCCTGGTTGAGGGACTAAGATCTCACATGCCATGTGGTGTGGCCAAGAAAATATAAATAAATAAATACACTAAAATAAAATTACAAAAACTGCAGGAGACCCAGCTTGGATCCCTGGGCTGGGAAGATCTCCTGGGGAAGGAAATGGTAACCCACTCCAGTATTCCTTTTTTATTTTTAACAGGTTTCTGGGTTGGGTTTTTTTTAGCATTTTTTTTTTTTGACCTCTAAGTCATCGTTTATTTTTCATCCATGTTTGTTCTTTGGCCTGCGTGGCCTCCCATCGCAGTGGCCTCTCTCGTCGCAGAGCACCGGCTCTGGGCACATGCACTCCAGAGCGCTGGATCATAATTGGACACACTGGCTTAGCTGTTCCTCCGCATGTGGGATCTTCCCGGGCCAGGGATCGAACTGGTGCCCCTCTTACCACAAGGCAGACTCTCTATCCACCAGGAAGCCCCCCTACGCTAGTCTTCTTGCCTGGGAAATCCCATGGACCGCAGAGGCTGGTGGGTTGCAGTCCCCGGGGTCGCAGGAGTCGGACGGGACTGAACAACTAAACCAGTCCCCCAATATCCTGGGGAGATGGCTGGGGCTTAGTCCACACATGGGTGTGCGTGATGCCAGATCTTTAATGAGGGTGGATATGGGAAAGAGAAGAAGGAAGACTTCTCCGTCAAGGGCTCCCGGGCTCCCGAGAGCCTTAAACGGCAGGGAGGGGAGGCAGCCAGGCCCAGAAGTCAACCTTCACCTACTTCCTACGCCTGCCCACGCTGCCCTGGAAAGGTGCCTCCGCAGCCAAGGCTGAATAAACATTACAAATGGATCACTAAGCCAAACCAAACCAAACTAACCCCTCACAATTCCAGCCCAGAGGAGTGAGAAAGGAAATAAGGGATGCAGAGGCCGAGAGCGAGCTCCTGTCACCAGCACCCAGAGGCGGGCCGTGACCGTAGGCAGAGGCCCTCCCAGCGGGCACTGCTGGCGTCCGGCCCGGGCACTCCCTGGCGGGGGGCACTGTCCCGCGTCCCGAGGGGGCGCAGCAGCGTCCTTGGCCCCCACTCACTCCAGAGGCCCCCTCCCCTCCCTGCTGTGACAACCACAGATGTTACTCTCAGAGAAGAGAAACACTCGGGCACGGCACACAGTAGGTCTCAAATTTTCGTTCCCTCAGTAAATACTGGCTGGTCCATGGAGAAACCTACGGCAGGATGTGAATTTCTCGAGCTCAAGGAGCGTGTTGGAGTCACCGTGCACACCTAGCGCCCAGCATGGCAGCCAGCGGCCAGCAGGCATGCCATCCGTTCGCTACGCTCCCAACAGCCTCCCGCAGTGTGCAGCATAAACCGAGGGGCTTCCCCGATGACTCAGAGGGTTAAGAATCCGCCTGCAACGCAGAAAACTGCCGGGTCAGCCGGCAGTCGAACAGGTCCTGAAGAGAGTGGCAGATAGGCTAAGAAAAGAAAGAAGGACAGAAAAGATGGGGTTGAGAGGGACAGCAAGAAGGCAGACAACTCTACAGGTTGCTGACAAGTTTATTGAATTCGCTCATCCCTTTTATACTTCACCAAGTAATTGTGTACACGTGCTTTAGGCCAGGTGTCGATCATAACACGTGCTTTAGGCCAGGTGTCGATCATAACACGTGCTTTAGGCCAGGTGTCGATCATAAACTAGGTGTTACCTCCTGGTGTGTTATTACAATGGTTCTGGGTCATAATGCCCCTCAAGCCCTGTAAAGAGGCTCCAGGTGTTCTTTATGATAGCTCAGGAACGTCTTCACAACACCTGGGGTGGCGGGACAGAGAGCTATGCTGTTATCAGCCCCTGTTGCCAGGGCAGCTCCCAGGGCTATGTTTCCTTAAAGGAAACCCCTTGAAACAGGGCAGCTCCCCGCAGAAAACCAGGGTTCAGTCCCTGGGTTGGGAAGATCCCCCGGAGAAGGGAATGGCTACTCACTCTAGTCCTCTTGCCCAGGCAGTCTCATGGACACAGGAGCCTGGTGGGCCACAGCCCATGGGGTCGCAAAGAGTTGGACAGAATGGAATGACCGGCACGTCACGCGTGTACTCCACAGCCCAGCCCACCTTCCCCACACCCTCCCTGTCCTCCCTCCTCTCCCTCTCCCCTACTCTGCTCCAGGCACACGTGTGCTTAGCTCCAGCGTGCTGAGTTCCTCCAGTGTGCTGCCCCCAGGGCCTTTGAACAGGCTGCTGCTTGGCTGTAAATAGCCTTCCACTGGATCTTCCAGTGGCTGGGCTCTTTTGTATCATTAAGGACTGTACTTAAAGGTCACCTTCTAAAAGAATCCTGGAACTTCCTTGGTGTCGAGTGGTTAAGAATCCTTCCCATGCAGGAAGCACAGGTTCAATCCCTGGCCAGGGAACTAAGATCCCACATGCAATGCGGCCAAAGGAAAAAAAAAAAATTCACGGCATGCAGTTCAGAGAAAGTGCACCAATCAAAATATAAAAAGTGGGCTTCCCTGCAGTGCAAGAGGCACCAATTTGATCCCTGGCCCAGGAAGATCCCACGTGTGACGGAGCAGCTGGGCCGGTGTGTCCATTTATGAGCCAGAGCTCTGGAGCGCATGCGCCCAGAGCCGGCGCTCTGCAGCGAGAGAGGCCACTGGAACGGGAGGCCCCTACAGGCCAAAGAATAAAAATGGATGAAAATAAATAAATAAAAAAGGTCAAAATTTAATAAATAAATAAATTTAAAGCATTAGAAATAAAAAACAAAAATAAAAGAGGTCTTTGCCAGCCCTCTGTGGCCTTTCACATGATCACATTTAGTTTCTTGGTAGCATCTGGCCATTTGTCAGTTGCGTTTTTTACGATCTAACTTGCCCACTGCCCGAGGAACTGCCGGGTGGGTAAGAGCTAGGGGAGCACTTCTTGTGCGGCCAGCATCTTTCAGACCCTGGGGACCCAGCTGAGAACAAAAGGGCCTTTATTCCAGCCCCAGAGGTGCTCACATGAAAGGGCAGGGGAGCATCGAGAGAAGAACATAAGCAAACAAATATGAAAATTTCCAGTAGTGAGGAGTTCTGTGAAAACAGTGATGTGATCCAGAGGTAAACGGTGGGGACTCCCCTAGAGGAGATGGGGGAGGTCAGAGAGGGCCTCTCGGCTGTGAGGCCGAGCTCCACAAATTAGCAGCCATTCAGGAACGCGCGAACACAGGGAGAGTCGGGGTGGAGAAGTCTGCTTCCAGGCGGAGGGAAGAGCCGGTGCAAAGGCCCTGAGGCAGGAATCTGTGTGGCTCAATATATAAATTGTTGAGAAGTGACCCATAGAAGGTTCTAGAAGGGATTGATTACTCTGGTTTGGCCTGGGAGACCTTCCCCGGGGGAAGGGGGCTCTGAGGGCCGCCAGTTCTGATGAGGGAGAGGAGCTCCTGACCAAGGGAAGGGCACCCCCAAAGGCCTGGGTTGGTCATCTGGGTTCTGTTTTGTTCTGGGACCTGGCCGGGGGCCCCGGGCTCTCCTGGAGCCAACACCGGAGACGAGGACAGTCGCCGAAAGTAGGGGAAAGGGCATGCTGGAGCCGCGACACCCCAGACTTTGGCCTTTGCCCATCGCCGCTGAAAAAGCGCAAAACATCCTCGATAACGGTTTTCCCTCCCCTCCCCCTAGCCTGCTCCGGTGTCATTGGCCCTTCACCCTGTCCGTCTTGCCTGTGGACCAATCAGCACCTAGGGTTGGGCTGGGAGCGCCTCGGGACTATTTCAGCATCTTTTGTGGGGTGGGGACCGAGCTCCAGAGAAGAGCTGATCGAGTTGGGGAGCCCTGATGGTGGAGTGAGCCTCCCGCTTGGGGCAGACGCCGAAGTGGCTGGAGACGGAGGTGGCCAGGCTCATGAGTGGGGATTTAGCCATCGGAAAGGTGAGCCCTCTGTCCCACATGTAAATTTTTTGAACTGCCGGGTTTTACGATCTAACTTGCCCACTGCCCGAGGAACTGCCGGGTGGGTAAGAGCTAGGGGAGCACTTCTTGTGCGGCCAGCATCTTTCAGACCCTGGGGACCCAGCTGAGAACAAAAGGGCCTTTATTCCAGCCCCAGAGGTGCTCACATGAAAGGGCAGGGAGCATCGAGAGAAGAACATAAGCAAACAAATATGAAAATTTCCAGTAGTGAGGAGTTCTGTGAAAACAGTGATGTGATCCAGAGGTAAACGGTGGGGACTCCCCTAGAGGAGATGGGGGAGGTCAGAGAGGGCCTCTCGGCTGTGAGGCCGAGCTCCACAAATTAGCAGCCATTCAGGAACGCGCGAACACAGGGAGAGTCGGGGTGGAGAAGTCTGCTTCCAGGCGGAGGGAAGAGCCGGTGCAAAGGCCCTGAGGCAGGAATCTGTGTGGCTCAATATATAAATTGTTGAGAAGTGACCCATAGAAGGTTCTAGAAGGGATTGATTACTCTGGTTTGGCCTGGGAGACCTTCCCCGGGGGAAGGGGGCTCTGAGGGCCGCCAGTTCTGATGAGGGAGAGGAGCTCCTGACCAAGGGAAGGGCACCCCCAAAGGCCTGGGTTGGTCATCTGGGTTCTGTTTTGTTCTGGGACCTGGCCGGGGGCCCCGGGCTCTCCTGGAGCCAACACCGGAGACGAGGACAGTCGCCGAAAGTAGGGGAAAGGGCATGCTGGAGCCGCGACACCCCAGACTTTGGCCTTTGCCCATCGCCGCTGAAAAAGCGCAAAACATCCTCGATAACGGTTTTCCCTCCCCTCCCCCTAGCCTGCTCCGGTGTCATTGGCCCTTCACCCTGTCCGTCTTGCCTGTGGACCAATCAGCACCTAGGGTTGGGCTGGGAGCGCCTCGGGACTATTTCAGCATCTTTTGTGGGGTGGGGACCGAGCTCCAGAGAAGAGCTGATCGAGTTGGGGAGCCCTGATGGTGGAGTGAGCCTCCCGCTTGGGGCAGACGCCGAAGTGGCTGGAGACGGAGGTGGCCAGGCTCATGAGTGGGGATTTAGCCATCGGAAAGGTGAGCCCTGCAGGAGTTCCCAGGGGAAGGAGGGTTTATGCCGGGACCTCCCGCCGAGCTCCCAGAATTGGACGGCACCCCACACCCCATTGTACAGATAGGAAGACAGAGGCCCAGGGGGAAACCATAACGACTGTGATTGTGCCTGCGTTCTGGGGCTGCTTCTGGACTTTCTTCTGTCTCCCACCCTGCCTTTCCAAAAGGGGAAATCCCCACTGGATGAGAAAGGGCTGGCTTCATTGCCTGACCATCCCCACAGGGGCAGCTGTCTAGTTTTAACAACAACGAAAAATGACTCCCAGGCCTGGGTGTCTCTGGGTTAACCCCACAACACAGATTTGAAGAGTGAGGCTCAGCAAGCAGGAAGGGCAGGCTGGCCTGCCGGCTGGAGCCGGAACTGAAGCCGAGGGGAACGGACCTCAGGGTGGTGGCAGATGGGCGGTGGGCCGGAGAGGGGTGACCTGACCCTCACGGTGTCCGCTCCTCGCCCCAGATGGCTTCCTCCTCCAGTCCCATGGGCCCTATCGACAGCCTGGAGCTCCTGGATCTGCTGTTTGACCGGCAGGACGGCATCCTGAGACATGTCGAGCTGGGCGAGGGCTGGGGCCGCGTGGAGGACCAGGTGACAACCGACTCCGTCCCCGGGACCAGAGCCGGGGCTCCACTCAGCTCCGTGTGTTTACCACGTTCACGCGGGATTCTAGCAAAGCGCGATGTTGTGTAGAACCCCGCAGCGGCCCTGAGGGCCGGACAACATCGCTGTCTGCTTAAAGGTGGGGAAAGCAAGGCCCAGAGAGGGGTGGACCTTGTCCTGGGCCACACAGCAGTTTGAACTTGACTGCAGACTTAAACGTGGGGTTCGTGCCTTGACAGGGTTGGATGTTGTTCCCGAGCGAAACAATTGCATTCGGGTTCCAGCAATGCTGGGGCAACATTAGCTCTTTCCATCTTACGGAAAGGACGCATGGGGCCCAGAGAGGGTGAGCAGCTCACCCGGAGACACACAGCAACGCAAAGCAAGCCTAGACCCCCTCATTCCCTCCATCCCTCTCGGTCCCAGCAGGTCCTGCCAGGCCCGGACTCCGATGACTTCCTCAACTCCATCCTGGGGCCTGGAGATTCATCAGACTCCCCGAGCTGGTCCCCCGCGGCCAGCGACAGTGGCATCTCAGAAGATCTGCCCTCTGACTGCCAGGACACGCCTCCGCGCGGTGGGGGGCCTGCCCCGCCGGCCGCCGGCGGCCACGGCGTGGAGTCTGGCAAGGGGCCCTGCCCCTCCTTCCCTCCCGGCCCCGCCTGCCCTGCCAGGCACCTCGGGTCAGCGACCCACGGGCTCGAGACCTCTGTGGCCATAGACCTGGGTGAGCCCCGTGTCTGCCGCCTGCCCTCGCCTCGTCCCGGGCACAGGCCTGCACACACCCGCCCTCGGAGCTGGGCACTGGGGTGCCGTCGTGGGCCCCCTTTCCGGATGGTTAAGAGGCTAGGGGCAGGCATCGCCCTGGTGCCTCAGTGTTTGTACCTTCCGTGCCTGGTTCACAGGAGACACTCAGCACATGTGGAATCATGGGGTCCAGCCCGTGGGGTGCTCTCCCTGGGCCTGGGGACAGGCGGGATGCCGAAGCCCCTGCCAGGACGGCATCCTTTCTCTTTTGAGCCTTGTGATGGGGTGGGAGCACTTGAATGTCCCATGGGAGACTTGACCAAACAGGCTCAGAGAGGTCGAGCCCCTCACCCAAGGCCACACAGCTCCACCCAGTCGGGATGAGAAGCAAGGACCGTGGGAAGACTGTGCTCTCCCTTGTGGGGTGCCAGGGAGCCCGTGGGAGGGAACCACAGATGAATCAGACCTGGTCCCTGCCCCCAGGGGGAGATAAGGCCGGGCCAGCTGCAGATCCACCCCGCCATCTTGAGTGGTAACAGCCGCTCCCTCCCGGGCTGGCCATGGGCGTCTGACGATGCCCTTCCCGTCTTATGGCTGAGGGGAGACTGAGGCACCAGGTCTTGGGGTCCCATGCGAGCCACAAGTCCCCGGCCCACTGGACTCAGTGCTGGGAGCTTTGCGGGAGAAGGCCGCGGGACCTGGGAGCTCGAGGCCCCTCCCTGACCCCCACTCCGTCTCCATCCCGCCCGCCCCGTTAGAGATGTGGAGCCCGGGCGTCTATGCCGAGGAGCAGACCGACCGCGCCGACTCGCCCGCTCACTACAACCTCACGGTCAAGGACCTCCTCCTCTCCGGCAGCAGCGGGGACCTGGTGAGCAGCCCCCACCTGCCCCGGGTGATCAGGGCTGGGAGGGGCGCGGGGTGCATGGGGCCCCAGCACCCTGATTTGGAAAATGCAAGACCGTCTCAGACAGGGGCCGGCGTGTGTCCAAGGTCACATCCAGAGGGAATCAGTGGGTCCCGGTCCCGAGTTCTCTGTCTCCTGGACTGGGGCACCTTCTCCTATACTAGCAGCAAAATAATAATAACTAAAACTTACCAAGCACCTATGATAGGGTGAGCCCCGTGTCTGCCGCCTGCCCTCGCCTCGTCCCGGGCACAGGCCTGCACACACCCGCCCTCGGAGCTGGGCACTGGGGTGCCGTCGTGGGCCCCCTTTCCGGATGGTTAAGAGGCTAGGGGCAGGCATCGCCCTGGTGCCTCAGTGTTTGTACCTTCCGTGCCTGGTTCACAGGAGACACTCAGCACATGTGGAATCATGGGGTCCAGCCCGTGGGGTGCTCTCCCTGGGCCTGGGGACAGGCGGGATGCCGAAGCCCCTGCCAGGACGGCATCCTTTCTCTTTTGAGCCTTGTGATGGGGTGGGAGCACTTGAATGTCCCATGGGAGACTTGACCAAACAGGCTCAGAGAGGTCGAGCCCCTCACCCAAGGCCACACAGCTCCACCCAGTCGGGATGAGAAGCAAGGACCGTGGGAAGACTGTGCTCTCCCTTGTGGGGTGCCAGGGAGCCCGTGGGAGGGAACCACAGATGAATCAGACCTGGTCCCTGCCCCCAGGGGGAGATAAGGCCGGGCCAGCTGCAGATCCACCCCGCCATCTTGAGTGGTAACAGCCGCTCCCTCCCGGGCTGGCCATGGGCGTCTGACGATGCCCTTCCCGTCTTATGGCTGAGGGGAGACTGAGGCACCAGGTCTTGGGGTCCCATGCGGAGCCACAAGTCCCCGGCCCACTGGACTCAGTGCTGGGAGCTTTGCGGGAGAAGGCCGCGGGACCTGGGAGCTCGAGGCCCCTCCCTGACCCCCACTCCGTCTCCATCCCGCCCGCCCCGTTAGAGATGTGGAGCCCGGGCGTCTATGCCGAGGAGCAGACCGACCGCGCCGACTCGCCCGCTCACTACAACCTCACGGTCAAGGACCTCCTCCTCTCCGGCAGCAGCGGGGACCTGGTGAGCAGCCCCCACCTGCCCCGGGTGATCAGGGCTGGGAGGGGCGCCGGGGTGCATGGGGCCCCAGCACCCTGATTTGGAAAATGCAAGACCGTCTCAGACAGGGGCCGGCGTGTGTCCAAGGTCACATCCAGAGGGAATCAGTGGGTCCCGGTCCCGAGTTCTCTGTCTCCTGGACTGGGGCACCTTCTCCTATACTAGCAGCAAAATAATAATAACTAAAACTTACCAAGCACCTATGATAGGCCAGGCGCTCTTCTAAATGCTTTAAGTGTACCGTCTTTTAATTCGCACCAACCCCGAATCCTGGGGCTCTTATCTCAATTTGACGTATGGGGCAACAGGCACGGAGAATCCAGTCATTTGCCCTGCGTCACACAGCTGCTGCGGGCTGCATCCCTGGGCCGGCCTCCTGGGCCCGTTGGAGGCTTGCCTCGGGCTGTCCTGTCTTGCCCTGAGCTCCCACAGGCAGTGCCCACCTTTCACAGGTGAGAAAACCTTAGTCCCCAGAGAGAGGAAGCCACAAGCACAGCATTTCACAACAAGCAAGGGGTGAAGATCTGAGCTCCCGTTGGCCTGACACCCTAAGTTGTCCGGACAACCTCTAAAAAAAAAATACCAGAACATCCATCTTGACTTGAGAGATGTACAGTGATCATCAGCACTGTGCTCAGTCTGTGGGGATCTTATGGTCACGAGGGGACAACTGAGGGCTCATGGAAGCGAATCCTTAAGGGGTAGAGGCTAGAGGGACCTTGCAGATCCAGGAAGACCTCCTGGAGGCGACAGAACTTCAGCAGGTCTTGAAGGATAGGAAAACCAAATGACTGCTTTGGAACTACTCACTGGCGTTTGTAAAAGCATCGAGCTTAACAGTCTGTGCGAACAACCTTGGGAAGGCGGAGGCCTTATCCCCACTTTGCAGATGAACACACTGAGGCCTGGGCCTGGGGAGAACATGGTTGACCTGATCAATGGCCTGGAATTCCAGGGAGAGAGGTTTGCTCCGATGAACGGCAGGCTGCCCCCATCTCAGCCTTTGTGCCCGAGCCACGCGGAGACATTCACAGGACCCGGCTCTCAGATGACCCGAATCTTCCCTTTTTAATATTTTTATTCCAGAATTTAAATATAATTTAAAGCATTTTAATAGGTAAACGCATTCACACAGTCCAAGTTCCAAAGGTACAAACAGCGGCACGGGGAGAGCCGGCCCTCACCCCCGTTTCCCGGAGGCTCTCTTAACCTGCGCCCTGCTGTTGGATTTTCCTTTCGCTGTTGAAGACCACACTGCAAGGGAGCAGGTGCTCAGCCCACAGCCGTCCAGTGACTAGTTGTGGAACAAATAAAAAACTTGCGTCTGTGAGGTGAATTCCTGAAGCGCCGTGGCCGGGTCGAGGGCTCTGTGGCCCTCTTCACAGCCCTAGTGCCGGTGGGGTCTCAACAGCGACTGGAGCCCTCGTTTCTCAGACCCCAGAGCCTTTTATCTCCCAGCGGCGGTCGCGCCCCCTGCCCCCACAGCAATCCTCCCGATCTGCCCCCAGCAGCAGCAGCACCTGGCGGCCCCTCACCTGCTGCGGCCCGGGCCCGGGCACTGCCAGGAGCTGGTGCTGACGGAGGAGGAGAAGAAGCTACTGGCCAAGGAAGGCATCACCCTGCCCACCCAGCTGCCCCTCACCAAGGTGAGTCAGTGGGACTCCGGGGCCGCCCCGCTTTCCTGCAGGCCCCTGCCCGCGGGGCTCACCTCTGCGTGTCTTCTCAGTCGTCCAGTCCTGCCCGACTCTTAGCGACCCCGTGGACCCCGCCAGGCTCCTCTGTCCATGGCGTCCTCCAGGCAAGGAGAGGAGCGAGTTGCTATTTCCTCCTCCAGGGGATCTTCCCCACCCAGGAGTTCAATCCGCGGCTCCTGTGTGTCCTGCATTGGCAGGTGGATTCTTCACCACGAGCGCCCAGGTCCGGTGCTCTTGCCTGGAGAGACCCACGGACAGAGGCCCCTGGTGGGCTACAGCCCGTGGGGTCCCACAGAGTCAGACCTGACTCGGCCACTAAGCGTCTTGGTGGCTGGCCCCCGGGAAGGCGCTGTTCCCAGAGGCGGCCGGAAGGTGGCGGCGTTGCACCGGGACGCACACTCGAGTTGCGGCTGAGGGGCAGGGTCGGGGGGCTGGGAAGCCCTTCGGGTCACAGGACCGATAGACCTCTCGCCCCCGCCACTATGCCTCTGCAAGAGTCTGGGGACAGAAAATCTGGCCTCCGAGTCGCGAGGGATCTGCCCTCAAGTGCTGAGTCTGGGAGGGCCCCCCGGGAGGCCGCTGGGGGTGAGGCTGTGGGGTCTGGACGAGGGAGGGGACCCTCCCGACGGCCTCCGTCTCCTCCCCCGCCTCTCCGCAGTATGAGGAGCGGGTGCTGAAGAAGATCCGCCGGAAAATCCGGAACAAACAGTCAGCCCAAGAGAGCCGGAAAAAGAAGAAGGAGTATATCGATGGCCTGGAAACTCGGTGAGGCTGGGCGCCCGGGACCCCACGCTCGGGGGCAGGGAGCTCCGAGGCCTGAGGGAGGGGGCAGTGGGGCAGAGGTCACAGCGCGTGTGTGTGTGTGTGTGTGTGTGTGTGTGTGCGCGCACACGTGTGTGTTCAGTCGCTCAGTCGTGACCGACTCTCTGCGACCCCATGGACTCTACAGCCCGCCAGGCTCCTCTGTGCACTGCCGCTCCGGGCAGGAATACTGCAGTGGGTCGCCGTGCCCTCCTCCAGGGGGTCTTCCCCTTCTAGGGACAGAACCTGTTGTCTCTGGCATCTCCCGCACTGGCAGGTGGACTCTTTACCACCGTGCCACATGGGAGAGACCAGTCTGCACTTACACTGGAAGGATGGAAAAGTGCCTAGAGGCGGAACAGGGCTCGGTTTTGAGGCCCCTTAATCTCCTGGAACAGGGGCGCCCAGTTCCCCTGACCAGCACCGATCCGTGGCGGGCGAGGAGGCAGGCCTCGCAGCGGGCGGTGAGCAGAGCTTCTCTGGTGCCCGCCGCCCCCGCCCGCGCTCCGGCATCCTGTCTGATCGGTGGGGCATTAGCCGCTCCCAGGGAGCGCGGACCCTCCCCTGAGGTCAAGGTGGAGTATCCTGAGATTGCCACAGAATAGAGATCAATTGCCAAACGAACGTGACGTGCTTGACTCATCCTGAAACTGTGCCCTCACCCTCATCCTTGGAGACACTGCTTCTTGAGGTCAAGACGGTTGGGGGCTGCCGCCCTAGAGGATGGTATGCCCCGCAGGGAGGAGGCCTCGCCCTCCCGTCCTGGCTGGCTGCCTGCGGGTGGGTGGGACGTTTACTTCCTTTGTCTGAGCACAGGGTTCATAGACGCTTCCTTCTGGAAGCACATCGCGACTTGCGACTTCGTCCCAGGAGTGGAAGGAGGGAGCAGCTCCCTCGGCTTGAGCGCCGTGAGATCCTGAGGGGCAGGCTCCTCTTTAGCTTTTTTTTTTTTTTTTTAAGATTTATTTATTTATTTATTTTGGGCAGGGGTGGGGTGGGGAGGGAGGGGAGCGGGCGGGCCACTTCTATTGGTCCTTCATTTCTCTATTTTCATCCGTCTTTGTTCTTTGGCTCCTGTGGGCCTCTCATCGCGGTGGCTTATGTCACTGCAGAGTGCTGGCTCTGGGCGCATGCGCTCCAGAGCGCCGGCTGGGTAATTGGACACATAGGTCCAGCCGCTCCGCGGCACATGGGGTCTTCCCAGGCCAGGGATCGAGCCGGCGCCCCTTGCACTGCAAGGCGGTGTCCTTACCCACTGGACCACCAGGGGAAGCCCCTCTTTATCTTTAATAGAAACATAAAACCTTAGTTCGCTCGCTTTTTCAACCAAAAGGGATTTTTTTTTCCCCCACCCCACCCAGTCCCCAAAAGGGATCTTAGTGAACATTACAGGCCTACCTGAGTTCTCTGGTTCTTCCCTAGTCAATTTTGGGAGGTCCTGTTTCTCTGGAAAGTTGTCTGTTCCACATTTGCTGACATAAGGTCAGTCATGGTTCTCTCCCGTTGTTTTTTAAGCTGGGTTTCATCTGTAGTTGAGACGTTTGTCGTAGCTCACGTTGTGTGTTTGTACCTTCTCGCTCTCGCTCTCTCTCTCTCTTTTTTTTTAATCTCCATCAATCTTGCCAGAACTTTGTTTCGTTTATTGTTTTCCAAGAATGAATGTCTGACTTTTCCTCCCACCCAGTGGTATGTATGTATTCTGGTTCCTTATTTCTCTCTTAGCTTTATTATGTCTTTTACTGTGGATTTTTTTCAGTGGAGGGAGTTTATTCTGTCATTCTTTTGCTGATTGATGTGTGTTCAGATGCTTGAGCTGGGACGAGGTTATACATTGTCCTCTTGGTGCTGCTTTACCTGCACCTCACACAGCTTGATTCGCACCCCAGCCATTACATTGATTCCCGGGTCTCCCCGACATTACACTGTGGATTCTTTACCCCTCGAGCTGTTTAGAAGGAGGGTCTCTCAGTGAGCGCCCTCACGCTCTTCCTTGGACACTAATGCATCCTCCCGCCATGATTTGAATGTTTTTGTTTCTCTTTTTTGGGCCACTTCTATTGGTCTTTTTCATCCATCTTTATTCTTTGGCCTGTGCGGGGCACGTGCATGCCAGAGCTCCACCTCGGTAGTTGGACACATCGGTCCAGCTGCTCCGCAGTATGTGGGATCTTCCCAGGCCAGGGGTTGAACCGGCGCCCCTTGCACTGCAAGGCGGCGTCCTTACCCACTGGACCACCAGGGGAGCCCTGAATGTTTCTGTGTTTCTAATGAGTGTATTTATTTTTGTGGTCATGCTGTGCCTTCGTTGCTGTGTGCAGTCTTCTCTAGCGGTGGTGAGGGGCCTCCTCTCGGTCATGACGCACAGGCTTCTCAGCGGGGTGGCTCCCCTTGTTGAGAAGAGCTCAGGCGCTGGGACCAGCCCCTTCTGAATGTCACCGTGGCCTTGCCCCCGCAGGATGTCCGCCTGTACTGCCCAGAACCAGGAGCTCCAGAGGAAGGTCTTGCATCTTGAGAAGCAGAACCTGTGAGTCTCATCGCTCCCTCCAGGGCTGAGGAGAGGGGACGCAGAGCCCGGAGTCTCTTGCAGGAGAGGCAGATAAGTGGGGACACGCTGTGCACGGGCAGGGCAGCGCAGAGGCCGAGGGCTGACTCTGAGCAGGGCAGGCTGCCTCGAGGAGGGGACCTGGACTTGGGCCCTTGGAGGATGAGGACGCGCTCCCTGCAGGGAAGGCGCTGCCAGTGGAGGAGACGCTGTACGAAGGGCCACAGTTAGGAGGACGCTGCGCTGGGGAAACGGGGGATTCCGTCTACGGGGCACAGCTGCTTAGTGTTTATTCAGCATCTGCTCTGCGCCAGGCATGGTTCCAGGCACCAAGACCTCAACAGTGAGCAAGGCAGACCCAGACCTTCCATTAAAAGACTCACAGTCTAGTGAGGAACATACTCAAGACAATATAGGGCTTCCCTGGTAGCTCAGTGGTGAAGAGCTCGCCCGCCAATGAAGGAGACACAAGTTCGATCCCTGATCCGGGAAGATCCCACAGGCTGCGGAGCAACGAAGCCCGTGAGCCACAGCTATGGAGCCTGGGCTCTAGAGCCTCAGAGCCGCAACGATGGAGCCCGTGAGCCCTCGAGCCCAAGTTCCACAAGAGAGGTCACCGCAACAAGAAGCCTGCTCACCTCAGCTAGAGAGGAGCCCCCACTCCCCGCAACTAGAGAAGAGCCTGCGGCAGCAGTGAAAACCCAGAACAGCCAAAAATAATTAATTTTTCAAAAGACAACAGTATATAAAAGATTGTTCACACAGTGATAGCCACCAGGAAGAAAACTACATGAGGGGGAAGGGACTAGAGAGGGCGGGGGACTCTTTTAGGCAGGGAAGCCACGTAAGGTGACATTTGAGATGAGACCCAAAGGATAAGAGAAAAGCAGCTCCAGAAAGACCTGTAAGGGGAAACAGTGTCCTTGGTACAGAGGGCACAGCCAGTGCAAAGGCCCTGGGGCAGGAAGGCCTGTGTGGGGGAGGAACAGCAAGGGGGCTGTGTGCCTGCAGCGGACTGAGTGAGGGGCAGAGAAAGAGCAGGGAGGTCAGGGAGGACTCGGGCTTTTACCCCCGAGGGAGGCGGGACCCCTGGGAGGCTTGGAAGACTCACATTTGGAAAATGTGTGCCTGAACTCTTGAGGGGACTGGAGAGGCTTGGGGGGAGCAGGTGCAGGGACTGGCGTCCAGTGAGCAGCGGTGGCCACCTGGAGGAGGCGGCCGGGTGAGGACGGGAGAGGTGCGTGGAGATCTGTGGAGGGGGCTTCCGGGGCTTTTCATAGCAGTGGGTCCTTGAGGGGTGGCTAGCACTCAGACCTCAGTCGGGCTGGGGGACCCCAGGAGTGGACAGGGAGCCAGGTCAAGGCCTCGGAGGGCTCAGCAAAGGCTTCGGCTTCCACTAAGGTCTCTCTTGGAGCAGCTGAAGAAGCTGCAGGCTGTCGTGGTCCAGTCCACCAGCAAGTCGGCGCAGACGGGCACCTGCCTAGCGGTGAGTCCTGACCCCGGGCTCTGGGGGGTCCTCAGCCTCGGCAGCAGGGCCTGTGGGGGAGGGGGGCGCGAGCAGGCGCACAGCCCTGATCCGCAGCTCCGCCACGATCCAGTCGTCTGGCCTGGGTTTCCCTGAGGGTGCTGGGGGTGGGTGGGGATGGTGACCCGCCCACCTCTCCCCAGGTCCTGCTCCTGTCCTTCGCCCTCATCGTCCTCCCCTCCCTCAGCCCTCTCGCCTCCAACAAAGCCGAGAGCCCCGGAGACTTCGCGCCTGTGCGGGGTAGGTGGGCAGGGGCTTGCTCCTGGCTCGAGACCCCTCTGGGTCGCCCCGTGGGCGTCCCAGCCCCTGGGCCACTAGCGGACGGGAAGGGGGGCCACCTTGCGACTGCTCCCTGAGGCTGGGGCGAAGGAGGGAAGGGACCCCGCCCCCAGGCCGTCCCTCAGGACCGTGCTCTCCCCACCCGCTCAGTTTTCTCCAGGACTTTACACAACGACGCTGCGTCCCGGGTGGCTGCCGAGGCCGTCGCGCCGGGCTCCGAGGCCCCAGGCGCCGGGCCCCAGGTGGGCGCACTTCAGCAAGGGTCTCCAGGCCGCCCCCCGGAGGAATGGGGGTCCCCGGACACACGTGCTCTGGACAACTCGACGGATGATCTGGACAACTCGACTCTGCTCCGGGGCAACTCCGCAAAGGAAGTGGCCGGGGCCACCCTGCTGGACTGTGCCCCGGCGGAGCCGGCCGTCGGCACGGGGCGCGCGGGGCTGGAGGGCGCAGGGGGCGAGCTGTGAGCACCGCGGGTCCCCGGCCCCCTCTCCTCAGGGGCGCTCCGGTGGGCGCTGCATTGAACTGGGACATGCACAGGGGTCTGAGGGGAGGGAGAGACCTTGGGAGGGGTCAGCCTGGAGACGCACGGTCGCACAGCTCCAGAAACCAGGGACCCAGGTGCAGGCAGAAACCTTCTCAGACACAGACCACGAGGCCTCAAAGCCTGAGAAACACACACAGAACCCAGGCGCAGAAGGAAAGAGGAAGACACACACAGAAGGATCCACAGGCCCAAACAGACAGACGCATGCCCGGCCTCAGTAACTCCTTGCCTGGGACGCCTTCCTGCCCGCCTCACACGCGGAGGAGGAAGCAGCCAAGCGTGCAGGGACCCCGGCCCCCGAGCCTGGGCTGAGCTCTGGACCTCGCGCCTCGACGACGCACAGCTATGCCCTTCTCTAAGATGCTGTGACGATCCTTAATAAAGCATGTTGGCGGAACACATCTCGCGTGGAGGTAGAGTCGGGTGGGAGCTGAACTAGAGTCCGGGGCTCCCCAGCCCACAGAACGAGGGGCGGGGCCTGTCTGGGGGAGAGGAGTGAGGTGAGGGAGTCCCTAGACCCCAAGGCTGGAGCGTCTTCAGCACCTTGGAGAGCGGCGGCGGGCGGCACGCGGGCGCGCCAGTTTCCGGCGGCTCTGGCCCTGCGGGGACCCGTTGTCCGCCCATCTCCGCCGACCCTTCCAGAATGCCCGCGGAAGGCCTGGGCAGTTGCTTTCCCGGGGGGTCAGGCTGTCCACCCTGCTCGTCTTGTGGACGAGGAGACTGAGGCGGCAGGAATGAAGGGACTCGCCCAAGGTCACAGCCAGGAAGCCCTGGCCCCAGCTGCACCTGTGCTCTTACTTGAAAGCCACTCCGCCCCCGGCCGGCTGTGCGCAGGTGCGGGCACGTGGGGTGGGCAGGGATTTGTAATCGCGATCAGAAGACGCACTCTCTCCTCGAGGGGCTCATAGCCTAGCAGCAGAGGGCACGTAATATTCACAAATGGCCGACTCAGGAATGGCAGTGACCGGTAAGGCCCTCCTTCGCCCTCAGACCTGGACTGCAGGAGCGCCCCGGGTGCACACACAGTCCTGTCCCCGGGACTGGATGCAAGGCAAGGTTGTGGACGGTAAACAGACTCGGATGCAAGAATCCTGCTTTTATTGCATTGAAGGTTCTGGAAGCCTGGAGGAAGCCGGGTGGACCCGCTCACCTCCCTCCAGCCCCAAAGGCAGTGTGAGCCTCTGGTCCGGCCTGCCGAGACGTCGTGTTCCTATATGTGCGCGCCCTCCTTCCTGGGGGGGCTGTGCAGGCTGTGGCGGGGGGAGGCAGGGGCTGGGGAGTGTGAGGGTCCAAGGGATAGAGAGGATTAATTCCTATTTAGGCTGGAAACCAGAGAGGGCCTGGCCACGACTCCCAAGAACACCTGAGTCAAGAGGGCTGGAGCCCAGGGGGTGGAGCAGGTGTGGGGTGTCAGCTCCAAGGTCGGGGTCCAGGGCGGGGATGCTCCTTCCCAGAGGCCCCAAGTTAAAGGGAGGTCCATGAGGGGCACATTTGCCCCAGGGCTCGGAGCTCAGCTCGCAGCGCCCTGAGGTCTTGCCCCAAGGGCAGAGAGGAGTAACAAAGTGAGACCGGTAAGAAAAAAGAACCCATGGTTTCTATAAAAAGCGCCCGCCTCCCCAGGCCCCGTGGTCAGCTGGGCACCGCCTCGGCCTTCATTCTTTTCAGGGGCCTGCCGGGGGCCGGGCTGTCCAGCTGCTCCCTCTCGGGGCTGACGGGTCCTGAGCCGTTGTGCTGGGCGCAGGGCTGGGCCGTGGCCTCCTCCTTGGGGCTGGCGGGCACGGGGCTGTCGCGGTGGACGGGGGCCTCCTCCTTGGGCTCCCGCTTGGGGACGGGCGGGCGGGGCAGGGGCGGCAGCGCCCTCTCCACCACGCGGGGGCCGTCCCAGACCGGGATCTCCAGGCCCAGGTGCTTCATGAGCCGCGTCATGACCTCATCGACGTAGCCGTGGATACGCAGGTCTGCGTGGCGGTCCTGCGAGGGCGGGGACGCGTCAGGCGGAGCGAGAAGGCTGGGGAGGGACTGGGGTGACGTCGGGGGGCGGGGCTCCCGCACGTACGTGCTTGGTGGGCTGAAGATTGACAATGACCAGCCGACCTCCGCGGCGCTTGGTGGCGAGGGGTAGGTTCCCGCTGGGTCGGATTTGCAGGGAGGTGCCCAGTGTGATGGCCAGGTCCGCGTTCCTGGGGCCGAGAGGTGGAACGGGTCTGAGCCCCGAGGAGAGGCCCCCGCAGCCCTCCTGCCCCAGGAGGCTGCGAGGAGACCCGGGTGGGAGGCAGCACACACGCTCCCGACCCTCGCTCGAATGCCACGGCTTCGGGGCTCTGCCAACAGGCCAGGGGCCAGTCCCCGGGAGGCCGGCTCACATAGCGCCCGTCTCCGCGGGCGGCCCAGCCACGGCTGCTCTGGCTTCCAAGCTGCCCTGAATCCCGCCCCTGAAGCTGCCCTGCTGCTGGGCCACCCCCGACCCTGTGGGTGGACGTGGAGCTGCTGGTGGGGTTTCTGATCCCGGCTCAGTACGTCCGGGATGGGCAGCGTGGACAGAGGGGTCTGGTTGCTCCGGCCTCGGTTTCCTCATCTGTGAAATGGGTGTGAGCAGCCCCTAGCCTGGGCTGCGGTGAGGAAGGTGGGAGGCCTCCCCACACAGGGGCTACTCCGAGGGAAGCAAGGCCCCTGGGCCCCGGCTCTGGAATCCTCTCCTGAGGTCCCCAGCCTGGCGCGGGCTGTCTCGGCGCCTCCCCCCGCCCCCCACAGGCCCCCCGGGTCAGACCTGCTGGCCTCGTCGGCGAGGGTGAGGTCCCGGTCAGGCAGGGCGTCCTCCCAGTCGAGGATGGTGTCCCTCAGCTCCCCCCTGCGGGGAGGGCGGGGCTGTCAGCGGGGAGCCGGCGGCCTCCGGGACTCCAGGGCGCCGGCTGGGCACTCACCTGCAGGCGCGCAGGCCCCGGGCCTTGGCCACGGTGCACAGCCGGCCGGTGGGCTTGAGGCCCATGCTGCCCACCACCGTGTCCCGGACGTACTGCCTGCGTCGGGGGGAAGGGGCCGGCTGACCGCCTGCTCCCGGCACCGACCCCGCGGCCGCCTGGGCGGCTGAGGCTCTGTGCCGGGAGCTGTTTCCCCAGGAAGGCCCGGGAGCGGGGGCACACGACCAGCACCTAAACCTGAGGCGGCCGCCGGCAAACCCAGCCTGGGGGTGGGGAGCGCGGGCAGAGGGGCCTCGCTGCTGCGCGAGCGGTGAGGACCCCGCAGGCAGAGCTGGGCCCTGCCGGCACCCTGATGTTGGATTTGGTGCTTCCAGACCCGTGAGACGATCAGCGTCGGTTGTTTTCAGTGGCTGGGTGTGCGGCCGTCTGTTTCAGCAGGCGCAGGGCGTGAACGCACCTCCCGGGTCCCTCCCGGAAGCATCGGCGCGGCCTCCCCGCCGCGTCCCTGCCGTGGGCCCCGCCCCGCCCACGGAGGCACTCACGTCTTACACTTGGCACATTCTTCCACGAACATGTTCCCGTGGAGCTCCGCCAGCTTGTCCCTGTGGGGGAAGGAAGCAGCTCAGCGCCGGAGCCGCGCTCCCAGACCCCGGGCCACCGGAGGCCCGGCGGGCTCGGGGCGGGAATCCCCCCGGCCCCGCGGGAGAGGGCGTCCGCCCGGCTCGGATGGCCGGCGCCAGGCCTCTCCCGGCGAGGTGGCCGAGTCGCCGGGGCTGGAAGGGGTGCCGTCGAGGCCCCTTCTCCACAGGAGGCAGCCGAGGCTCCGGGAGGGGGGCGGCCTGCCGGGCGGGGCGCCGGGCACCTGGGGAAGCCGGAGCGCACGTGCAGCCCGTCCACGTTCTGGCTGACCAGGAAGCGCAGGAGGCCCACCCGCTCCAGCTGCACCAGCGCCATGTGGGTCTTCGTGGGCCGGGCGTTCTCGAAGGTGGTGTCGAACGTGGGGGCCAGGCCCCGCTCCTCCATCGTCCAGACGCCGTGGGGGCCCCTGAGGCGGCAAGCGGGAGCGACAGAGAGAGTTCAGACGTCAGGGAGACAGGACAGGGAGAGCACAACACAGACGAAGCCGGATGGGCGAGGGAGGAGGGGGATCGTGGTAGGGAAGGGCAGGCACGAATTTTCAGCTCGGCCAATGCTCACCACCCCTACACTCGGCCTGGCCCCAGCCTGGGTGACACCAGGCCCTCATGGACCCAGGCCCGGCCCTCGGAAAGTCCTCCCCCTTGTGGGGAGAGACTCAGGTGGACGCAGACCCTCCAGCCCTGTGGGGCTGGGCAGAGGGAGGACCCTGGGCTCCGCTGGCCCAGTGGCGGCGGTGCGGGCTCTCCGTGGGACTGTGGGAAGGCTTCCTGGAGGCGGCAGCGCTTGAGCAGCGGGGAAAGGGCAGGGCCGTCCAGACAGTCTGGGGAATGCAGGGGCCGAGGCTGGGGAGGTGAACCACCGCTGGGTCGGGCAGGGCTTTGATTTCCGGCAGAAGTGCTTGGAACGTCCACGTGTGGCAGTGGGGTGCCCTGGCAGGCTGGGGTGGGGGGAGGAGATCCAGACCTTGGGGTTTTAACATTTCTCCACACAGGAGCCAGCTCTCCAGGTGAGAGGGCGCCGGGCCCGAGGGCCTTCGCAAGGGCACAGGTCCAGCAAGCCTGCTCAGCGGGCTGCTGACTTCGCACTTGGAGGGACCACTTGGGGGCTGACCCGTTTGAACCCTGCGTTCCGTCCACGAGACCCTCGTCTAACACAGGCTGCCTGGAGCAGAGGGAAGTTAGACATCATCTGGTCTTCGTCCCTCACTTACCGGAGAGGGACTGGATGCTTTCTATTGCTAGTAACAGAACCCAGCATTTAGCACCGGGTTGGAGGGCCTCCCTGAGTCTGTGGACATGAGTTTGCGCAGGCCCCGGGAGGCGGTGAAGGACGGGGAAGCCCGGCGCGCCACCGTCCACGGGGTGCCCGAGAGTCAGATTCGACTGAGCGACAGGAGTGGGCTGAGTATCTAGCCCTGGCACAGAGGGCCGAGGCAAAAGACTGCATTTCCAGCACCGTTTGGCCCGTGAGCAAGTCCTGGCCAGTGGAATGCGACGCTGGGAGAGAGACGAAGGGACCGCTTTGGCAGGCAGGGCCTTTCCCGGCCCCGAGAGCCCAGGGACCGCCGGGTCACCCCAGACTCAGGGGAGGCAGCGCAGCGGGAGGGGCGCTGGTGCCCGGGCCTCTGCGGCAGCCTGGCAGCCTCGCCCTCCCTGCCCGCCCGCTGACCTGAAGTCGGGGATGCCCGAGGCGGTGCTGATGCCCGCGCCCGTGTGGAACACCACGCTGGAGGCCCGCCCGACGAGCTGCGCCAGCTCCCACACCTTCCGCTCCAGCTCCTCCGGGGGGTCGAAGACCTGTTGGGGGAGGCAGAGACGAGGGGCGTGGGGCAGGAGGAGGGGGCCGGCATCACCATTAAAAGAAGACAGAGCCACAGGGAGGCATGCGCGCCCTCCACCGGGCAGGGTAAAGCAACCGGAGACCCCTTCCTAGGGGACAAAGCTCCAAGAAGAGGACAGCTGGGCGATCGGGGGGAGGCAGCCGGGCCCTGCCCAGACCTTGCATTTCTCAAAGTCAGGAGACCTCCCTGACCACCCAGGCGCCACGAGCCCCCCGGCAGTCAGAGGGGGAGCGGTGCCAAGGGAGGTCCTACCCCAGGCCTCCGCGGTGGCATCCATCCAGGCTACGAGATGCGTGGGCACCCGTGGGAGGATCCCGAGGCTCACTGAACAGGGACTCTGAACCGGGCAAGTCAAACGACCAGCCAGAGGAAACCCCGCAAGAAACTGCCACGCGGGGGCAGCGCGGGGACCCTCCGAGGCCACCCGTGTCTGTGCACACGCATGGTACGCTTCTCCCGAAACACCCTGCCCGTTTCACCACTTTCTGTCTTTGTGGAAATTCTTTTCTGCAGAGCTGAAGGGCCAGGGCCCAGTCCCGCGCACGGGTCTAGTGGCAGGATTTGGTGCTCCCGCCCCCAGGGCCCAGCCTCCGTCTCTGGCTGGGAGCCCGAGCCCCGCTCTGAGCCGTCGCGGGCGGAGGCCACTCGAGGTCGACGTCAGGAGCAACCAGGCCCAAGACGGCAGAAGATGAGCCTTCCAGCAGCCCGCGTCCCATTGTTGCTCACTGAACTACGTCAGCATGTGACAAACGCCACGTCCCCAGGTTCAGAAGGCCACGGAGGGGGTGGCCCCGTTCCTGGAAATCCCCACCCCTTCCCCGAAACGGCTGGAATAATCCTCTCGTTCACTAGCCTGTGACATCACCCAGCCCCTAAAAACCAGCCACGCCGTGTCAGGGCCTCTCACCGGCGGAGAGGCCCGCGCCCTGTCTGGAGGCGTCTCTCCCAAGGCCTTGAGACCGACGGCAGTCTGTCTGCCCAGGTTTCTCTCCAAATAAATCCACTTCTTACCCGTCACCTGGGGGCTTCCCAGGTGGCGCTTGTGGTAAAGAACCTGCCTGCCACTACAGGAGACAGAAGAGACGCGGGTTCCATCCCTGGGTCGGGAAGATCCCGGAGGAGGTGCTCCTGCCTCTGGGATCCCAGGAGCAGAGGAGCCCGGCAGGCTAGGGCCCACGCGTCAGCGTCAGAGACAAATGAAGCGACGTGGCACGCACGCACGGACCTCTTTTGTCTCTCTCAGAATCCTTTCTGCGATGAGACATCAGGAACCTGAGCTCCCTGACGTGCGGAGACAAGGGTGTGATCTCAAGAGAACCATGGGTTCAAGACCGAGGCTGAGCTCATGGCTTCAGGAGGAGTTAGAACAGGTCCCAAGCGGCAAGGCCACGAGCCACAGACGGCCTCGCCCGGGAGGAGGGAAGGGCGGCACAAGGCAGCTTGTCCTCATGTTCCTTCTCTGCTCACGGTTCTCCCGGGCTCCTATCTCCCTCCACGGAAAAACCCAAGGCCCCACCAAAGCCCACGAGGCCCTGCAGAACCGGCCCGCTCCCCTCCCCGCCCTCCCCCTCTCCCCCTGCTCACTCCACACGGGCCTCCTTGATGTTCCTACAACCCACGAGGCCCCATCCAGCCCCAGGGCCTTCGCAGAGGCTGTGCCCTGCGCCTGGAACACCCTTTGCCCAGATACCAACATGTCTCTCCTTTCCACACTCAGGTTCACAACCGCATTATTCACAACAGCTGAAATATGGGAGAGCAACCCCCGTGCCCGTTAACCCATGAATGGATCCCAACAAACGTGGTCTAACCACACAATGGAATATTATTCAGCCTTAAAGAGGAAGAAAATTTCGACCCATTACACAATACGGATGAGACCTGAGAACAACTCCTCAGTGAAATGAGACAAAAGCACAGATATTGTACATTTTCACTGTGTGAGGTCCCAGGAGGCGTCAGATTCATAGAGACATCAGAGGGTGGCCCAGGGGCTGGGGGAGGGCACCTAGAGGCGGTGCTTTGGGGGGACAGGGTTCTCCTTTGGGAAGATGAGAAAGCTCTGGAAACGAGTGGGGGATGGCTGTCTCCCATTCTTTTAAACCCGTCACCTGGGGCTTCCCAGGTGGCGCTTGTAAAGAACCTGCCTGCCACTACAGGAGACAGAAGAGACGCGGGTTCCATCCCTGGGTCGGGAAGATCCCGGAGGAGGTGCTCCTGCCTCTGGGATCCCAGGAGCAGAGGAGCCCGGCAGGCTAGGGCCCACGCGTCAGCGTCAGAGACAAATGAAGCGACGTGGCACGCACGCACGGACCTCTTTTGTCTCTCTCAGAATCCTTTCTGCGATGAGACATCAGGAACCTGAGCTCCCTGACGTGCGGAGACAAGGGTGTGATCTCAAGAGAACCATGGGTTCAAGACCGAGGCTGAGCTCATGGCTTCAGGAGGAGTTAGAACAGGTCCCAAGCGGCAAGGCCACGAGCCACAGACGGCCTCGCCCGGGAGGAGGGAAGGGCGGCACAAGGCAGCTTGTCCTCATGTTCCTTCTCTGCTCACGGTTCTCCCGGGCTCCTATCTCCCTCCACGGAAAAACCCAAGGCCCCACCAAAGCCCACGAGGCCCTGCAGAACCGGCCCGCTCCCCTCCCCGCCCTCCCCCTCTCCCCCTGCTCACTCCACACGGGCCTCCTTGATGTTCCTACAACCCACGAGGCCCCATCCAGCCCCAGGGCCTTCGCAGAGGCTGTGCCCTGCGCCTGGAACACCCTTTGCCCAGATACCAACATGTCTCTCCTTTCCACACTCAGGTTCACAACCGCATTATTCACAACAGCTGAAATATGGGAGAGCAACCCCCGTGCCCGTTAACCCATGAATGGATCCCAACAAACGTGGTCTAACCACACAATGGAATATTATTCAGCCTTAAAGAGGAAGAAAATTTCGACCCATTACACAATACGGATGAGACCTGAGAACAACTCCTCAGTGAAATGAGACAAAAGCACAGATATTGTACATTTTCACTGTGTGAGGTCCCAGGAGGCGTCAGATTCATAGAGACATCAGAGGGTGGCCCAGGGGCTGGGGGAGGGCACCTAGAGGCGGTGCTTTGGGGGGACAGGGTTCTCCTTTGGGAAGATGAGAAAGCTCTGGAAACGAGTGGGGGGATGGCTGCACAATATTATGAATGATTTCACACCACTCAACTGAGCACCCACACCTGGTGAAGCTAATACATTTTGTGCATATTTTTTTTTTACCATTACTTTTAAAATTGGGAAAACAATCGTTATTGTAGTGACGGTTATCCCCGGCCACCCCGTTTTCAACGCAGCCTCCACCCACATCATCGCCTTTGCTTTTCTGCAAGCGCTCCCGGCCGTCTGGCTCCCCGCCGGCCCCAGGGCGGACACGTGGCCGGTGGGTGCTTAATAAATGTTTGCGGGATAAAGTGAGACACAGTCAGGAGAGCAGCGTGGGGCTTCACCCGACCCGAGAGCTCGGGAACGCCCGGTTCGGAAGGCAGGGGCCAGCCTCTGCGGGGGGCGAGCTTCTCCCGGGTTTACAGAAGGGAGCGAGCCCCAGAAGGAAGGGGCTCAGGCCAAGGCCTCCGGGTCCGGCGGGAACGTGTCTCAGCGAGGCTGGGGGGGTCTGACGTCCCTCCTCCAGGTTCTGCTCAGCTCAGACGCCCCGTCCGCCTCAGGAGGGTGTCCCCACGCCCCAGCGCGGTCCCGGAGGCCCAGCCCGGCCCAGTGCTGGAAACCTCTCTGGCTGAATCTGTTCTCCGAGTCTGGCTCTTCCCACCTCCGCCCTCCCCCGGTGCCCTCCTCCTGGAAGCGCGTCCCCTGCTCCCCCCCAGAACTCCAGCCCTTCCGCAGCTGGGCTCCAGCCTGGGCCCCCAGCCGGGCCGACCCGGGGCGGGGCGTGTCGCGAGCCCGGAGCCCTGGGGCGTCACTTCCCGCCCGCTCCCCACCGGGAAGTCCCTCCCCTTGTCTAGCCTCGGGGCCTCCCGATGCTCCCACAATGCCCCGCTGCCGGCAGGTGCCGCCCGGCCCCGGCCTCCCCGGCGGCGACGGGACCCCCGGCCGCGCTCACCTCGGGGAGCCCGCACTTGCCCTTGTCGGCGTACGGCGACAGCCCCGCTGCATAATTCACCGACATCCTCGCGGCCCCAGCGGGAACAATAAAGTTTCCCTTGTTGCGGCCGCTTCCGCAGGAAACGGGGCGGGACGAGGACGGGGGCGGGGCCGCGTCTCCTCTCCGAGTCGAGCCCCCACCCCGCGCGCCCCGCCGTCCTACCGGCCGGCCGTGCGGCCGCCGTCCTGCTGGGCGGGGCTGGGGCGGGGCTGGGGGCGGGGAGGACGAGCCGGGGCGGGGCGGGCGAGCCGGGGCGGGGGTGGACTGCGAGAGGCCCCGCGTAGGGTCTCTACAACCACCTGCAGAAAGAGGGGCGCACGCGACCGCCTCTCCTTTCTCCTGTTTTGAAAATGAGTAAAGGGACCCCTCCTGCCCGGATGCCCCACCCTCCTGCCCCGGGCAGAGCCTGAGAGGAGACCCGGAGCGCAGGCTTACAGGCCGAGGTTCTTTTCCTGCGTATTTCAGAAGTTGAGTGTGCAAATTCAGGGTGCCCGTGTATGGGAGCCGGGCGGCAGAAGGCACCTCGGGGCCTCGCTAGGAAGGTTCACTGACGCCGCTCTGGAGTGACCAGAGTGTCCTAATCGCTCAGCTCAGACGCCCCGTCCGCCTCAGGAGGGTGTCCCCACGCCCCAGCGCGGTCCCGGAGGCCCAGCCCGGCCCAGTGCTGGAAACCTCTCTGGCTGAATCTGTTCTCCGAGTCTGGCTCTTCCCACCTCCGCCCTCCCCCGGTGCCCTCCTCCTGGAAGCGCGTCCCCTGCTCCCCCCCAGAACTCCAGCCCTTCCGCAGCTGGGCTCCAGCCTGGGCCCCCAGCCGGGCCGACCCGGGGCGGGGCGTGTCGCGAGCCCGGAGCCCTGGGGCGTCACTTCCCGCCCGCTCCCCACCGGGAAGTCCCTCCCCTTGTCTAGCCTCGGGGCCTCCCGATGCTCCCACAATGCCCCGCTGCCGGCAGGTGCCGCCCGGCCCCGGCCCCCCCGGCGGCGACGGGACCCCCGGCCGCGCTCACCTCGGGGAGCCCGCACTTGCCCTTGTCGGCGTACGGCGACAGCCCCGCTGCATAATTCACCGACATCCTCGCGGCCCCAGCGGGAACAATAAAGTTTCCCTTGTTGCGGCCGCTTCCGCAGGAAACGGGGCGGGACGAGGACGGGGGCGGGGCCGCGTCTCCTCTCCGAGTCGAGCCCCCACCCCGCGCGCCCCGCCGTCCTACCGGCCGGCCGTGCGGCCGCCGTCCTGCTGGGCGGGGCTGGGGCGGGGCTGGGGCGGGAGGACGAGCCGGGGCGGGGCGGGCGAGCCGGGGGCGGGGCTGGACTGCGAGAGGCCCCGCGTAGGGTCTCTACAACCACCTGCAGAAAGAGGGGCGCACGCGACCGCTCTCTCCTTTCTCCTGTTTTGAAAATGAGTAAAGGGACCCCTCCTGCCCGGATGCCCCCACCCTCCCTGCCCCGGGGCAGAGCCCGAGAGGAGACCCGGAGCGCAGGCTTACAGGCCGAGGTTCTTTTCCCTGCGTATTTCAGAAGTTGAGTGTGCAAATTCAGGGTGCCCGTGTATGGGAGCCGGGCGGCAGAAGGCACCTCGGGGCCTCGCTAGGAAGGTTCACTGACGCCGCTCTGGAGTGACCAGAGTGTCCTAATCGCTCAGCAGGACCACACCAAAAGGCTGGAGAAACTGATGTCACTGGGGTGGTTGGCTCGAGGACTCGTCCAGGAAAAGTATTGAGCACCTACTGTGTGCTACCACAGGCACACCCCCCTTTGACCTGGCCATGACGACTTCGTGTGACTGGGGTGTAATGAGGGCACTGGGCAAAGGAGCTCAGAGGGGGCGCCTGACCCAGCTGGGGGCAACCAGGAAGGCTTCCTGGAGGAGGGGGTGTTGCAGCAAGGGTCTGAGCAGTGAGTACTGGTGAGAATTAGCCAGTTGAGGGTGACAGGAGGTACAGGAAGAGGGCTCCTGGCAGAGGAAATGCAAATGCAAAGGCTGAGAGGAGAGAAAGAGGGAGGCTCATTCCAGAACCTGAAATCCATCCAGCCATGTTAGGGAAGAACCTCAGTGTCCTCCCGCCAGAGACCCTGGGCCAGCGGCCAGCCCCCAGCCCCGCAGCCAGCCGGCCTCCTCCCTCTGCTCACCCAGGCCCCCTGGGGCGGCTGCCGCTCAGAGCTGATCAGGTGTCAGAGTGGAGCGCTGGGAGGTGCGGGTGCGAGCTGGTGGCCCAGCTAGGAGCAGGTAACCAGAGCCAGGCCGGCGGCCTGGGGCTGGCGGCGCTGGAGCTGCAGGAGGTACGAGGGGAGGCAGGGAGGGAGGCGGGGTGCAGGCTCCCCTAAGAGCCCCAGGCTCCTTGCCCACTCCTCCGGCCCCCCGGCCCCGGCAGGTGGGAGCAAGGAAAGGCCCGTGCGTGTCCCAGCCACGCTGAGGTGCGCCCCCCACAGGCTCATTCATGCGTGCGTCTCCACGTCTCTGCCTGGGGTGCGCTCCTTCTTTCCTGCTGCAGAAGCCCCACATCCTGACGGGCCGTCGGGCCCTGTGGATGCAGCCTCACCTCTTCCAGGAAACAGCTCCCCAGATGAGAGTGCCCTGGCCTCCCCCAGGCCCACGACGCCCCCCTGCCCAGGCAACCTGTGGATGCCTCTCCTGGGTGTCAGTTACACCTGCTGTGGTGGGACTGAGTCTGTTAGACCCCGGTGAAGACAGAGGGCCGAGGGGAAGGGATGCATGGAGGGAATGGGGTCACTGAAAGGTGAACGGGTGGATGGCAGGAGACAGACGGGAGGGCGAGGGGACCAGTGGATGGCGAGTGGATGGTCGGTGGGTGTGGGCTGGATGGGTGGACGCGTGGTGGGCCGGTGGGTCGGCGGGTGGATGCGGCTGGTGTCGGACGAAGCGTGGTCGAAGCGTGCATGGGAGAAGGCGAGTCGTGGGGGTGGATGCGTGGATGGGTGGACAGGAGGGCGGGTGGGGGGGGGGGCGTGGTGGATGAGGCGTGACCGGAGAGGACGTGGAGGACCGTGAGAAGGTGAACTGGGTGGATGGGAGGCGGCCAGAGGCTGGTTGCATGGATGAACGGATGGGTGAGCGGACGGATGGGTGAATGGTGGGCGGGGAGGGGTGGACAGGTGGATGGATGGGCAGTGGGGAGGGAGTGCTGGATGAGCTCGGCTGAAGGCCGCAGGGAGAGCCATGAGCACACAAGCGAGGCAGGTGGTGGACAGCAGGTGGCTGCAGACGTGCCGGGTGGGAAGGTGGATGCCCAGTGAGTGAGTGAGCGGGAGGATGGTCTGGGGGATTCCTGGGCGGGTGGGCCGCTGAAAGGACAGGGGAAGGGATACGCCTTCACAGGAATTCAGCACAGGAAGGAGCTCCTAGCCAGGCACCCGGCACAGCCCCCCGTGAGACCCCAGCCTGACCCCTGTGCCTGCAGGTGCACAAAACAGAGCGGGCTGAGCTGGACAGACGTGCACGCCCGGACGTGGCTGCTGCTCTCCGTGCGCGTGTGCCCACAGAGCCGCCCATCACCCCAGACCTCCACCGCCTTGGGTGGCCACGCCCCCGGGGACGTGGCTTTTCCTCGAGGATGTCTCTCTCACTTCCAGACGTGCCCCACATCCTGACGGGCCGTCGGGCCCTGTGGATGCAGCCTCACCTCTTCCAGGAAACAGCTCCCCAGATGAGAGTGCCCTGGCCTCCCCCAGGCCCACGACGCCCCCCTGCCCAGGCAACCTGTGGATGCCTCTCCTGGGTGTCAGTTACACCTGCTGTGGTGGGACTGAGTCTGTTAGACCCCGGTGAAGACAGAGGGCCGAGGGGAAGGGATGCATGGAGGGAATGGGGTCACTGAAAGGTGAACGGGTGGATGGCAGGAGACAGACGGGAGGGCGAGGGGACCAGTGGATGGCGAGTGGATGGTCGGTGGGTGTGGGCTGGATGGGTGGACGCGTGGTGGGCCGGTGGGTCGGCGGGTGGATGCGGCTGGTGTCGGACGAAGCGTGGTCGAAGCGTGCATGGGAGAAGGCGAGTCGTGGGGGTGGATGCGTGGATGGGTGGACAGGAGGGCGGGTGGGGGGGGGAGCGTGGTGGATGAGGCGTGACCGGAGAGGACGTGGAGGACCGTGAGAAGGTGAACTGGGTGGATGGGAGGCGGCCAGAGGCTGGTTGCATGGATGAACGGATGGGTGAGCGGACGGATGGGTGAATGGTGGGCGGGGAGGGGTGGACAGGTGGATGGATGGGCAGTGGGGAGGGAGTGCTGGATGAGCTCGGCTGAAGGCCGCAGGGAGAGCCATGAGCACACAAGCGAGGCAGGTGGTGGACAGCAGGTGGCTGCAGACGTGCCGGGTGGGAAGGTGGATGCCCAGTGAGTGAGTGAGCGGGAGGATGGTCTGGGGGATTCCTGGGCGGGTGGGCCGCTGAAAGGACAGGGGAAGGGATACGCCTTCACAGGAATTCAGCACAGGAAGGAGCTCCTAGCCAGGCACCCGGCACAGCCCCCCGTGAGACCCCAGCCTGACCCCTGTGCCTGCAGGTGCACAAAACAGAGCGGGCTGAGCTGGACAGACGTGCACGCCCGGACGTGGCTGCTGCTCTCCGTGCGCGTGTGCCCACAGAGCCGCCCATCACCCCAGACCTCCACCCGCCTTGGGTGACGCCTCCACGTCCCTCCTCGGGCGAGCGTCAGGCTGGAGTTAAGGGGAGTTAGCCTCGAGGATGTTCTCTCTCACTTTCCAAGGAACGTGCCTCGGTCCTGAGAGGCCTCAGCTCTGGGCCCGGCCCCCCGGAACCCCCGTCAGTATTCAGGGAAACGTCCCGTCTCCGGAGCCAAGGATGGGGCCGAGGGAGAGCTGGGGGAACCTAGTTTGGGGAATTAGAATTCTGCTCTGTAGTAAGAGGCAAAGCTGATCAGAACACCAGGGGATTCGGAGACGGGGCTGTGAAGGATGAATAGGAGTTCACCAGAGGCTGGCGGTGGGGGTGGGGAACAGGGCGGAAGTAACAGCGCAGATAAAACCTGGAGACCAGAAAAAAAAGCTTGTTCTACTTGGGCAACAGGGAATGCTGGTGGAATGAATGTACTGAGCACCTACTGTTTACCAGACTCTACGTGAGAGCCCTCAAGGGAAACTAGAGGGAATTGTGTCCAGCATTTTAAGGAAGAGGGATGGGAAGCGCAGACAGAACAAGCGACCTGCCGGAGGACGCAGAGCAGTCAGGAGATTGGACGGGTCCATGCCTGCGCTGGGGCCTGGAACAGCCCGGGGAGGAGGAAGTGGACTTCTGAGGAGTGGGAGGCAGATGAGCCACTGCCCCCAGCACTGATGTCCCTCACGTGGCCTTCCACAGGAGGCCTTGGGAGAGGAGACACGCCGGGCGTGGGCTATGAAGACGCTCCGGGCACGATTTAAGAAGACAGAGGTGAGTCGGAGACCCCTGAGATGCCCGAAGTCCCTGTCTTCAGACTCCTGTCCTCTAGGACCTGGCTGAGGATCCACTGAGCCTCTGCACCGTTGCCCCGTGTCCCTCAGCACTTTTGGCCACTTCTGTAGGACCAGGCCCCTCCAGTTCCTTACCAGCCACAGGTTCAAGTTTCCCCTTCCAGCCTCTGGCCACCTCCTCGCCCCTGTCCCTCTACTGCCCCCTGCTGCCCAGATCTCCACGCTGCTTCCTGTTCAAGCCTTCCTCATGCACTTTGCCCAGGCTGTTCCCTCCACCTGGAATGCCTTTCCCTGATCCCTATCCCATCCTCGCCACCCTTCACAATTTGGCTCCAAGGACATTTCTTATGGAAGATCACTATTCGCAGCTACAGTGACCATTTGCTTTTCTGGAATGTGACCTCAGGGATCCTGAGTCCTTCCGGCTGAGTATTTATTCAGCAGCTACTTGTATCGGATGCTGTTCTAGGCACAAAGGATATAGCAGTGAACCCAGACCCCTGCCCTCGCGGAGCTGACAGCCACGTGTGGGTGATAGATGCTATTAGTAAACAAGATCAGTAAGTGAAAGGTGTGCTTTGTACCCGGGAGACAAAGGGAATTTGAAGCATCAGGGATAAGGGAGATGGTTGCGGAGTTTTAGAGCAGATTGTCAGGAAACTTCCCTGGTGGTCCAGGGGCTAAGACTCCTTGTTCCCAATGCAGGGGCCTGGTTTCGATTCTTGACCAGGGATCCCGCATGCTCCAGCTGAGAGCTGGCATGCCGCAGTGAAGATCAAGGATCCCAAGTCCCACAGCGAGGCGCTGGCACAGCCAAAGAAATAATAATAAACGAACATGTTTTAAAATGTTCAGGCTGTCAGGAAAGGCCGCACCAAGAAGCTGATCCTAGAGCAGACATCAGAAGGGAAAGGAGGAGGAAACAATGTGTGTGTCTGCAGTCCTTGCGTTTCAGGCAGAGGGGGCAGCCAGTGCAAAGGCCCTGAGGCAGGATCCAGCTGGCTCCCCTCGCAGCTCATTGTGGACCACCCCCACCCAGCCCCTTTCCCCCAGGGCCCTGCCAGCGTGGAGGACGGTCCAGGGCCCAGAGTGGCAGAAGCTGGGCGAGGCTTCACACACAGGCAGGTAGCCAGCCCTCCTGAGCGCCAGTCTTTGTGGCTGCCCTCAGGCAGGCTTCTAGGTGATGAGTGGTGAAGACCCCGGCTGCCGATGGGAGGGACACGGGAGACTCGGATTCGGCCCCTGGGTCGGGAAGATCCCCTGGAGCAGGGTGTGGCCGTCCACTCCAGTGTTCTTGCCTGGACAGGTCCAGGGACAGAGGAGCCTGGCAGGTCATACACAGTCCACAGGGTCGCAGAGTTGGTCACGAGTCAGCGTGCATCTGTCAGGCTAGACTTTGCAAGTCCTGCCCAAAGAAGCCAAGTTCCAGAGAGGTTAGCTCACCTCTCCTGGTCACGGAGCAAGAGGCAACAGGGCGATTCAAGCCCATAGCTGCTTTATCCATTCATTCATTGATGGGCATCTAGGTTGCCTCCGTGTTCTAGCTATTGTATAGAGAGCTGCAATGGACATTCTATTTTCATTTTCATTTTCAGACAGTGTAAGGAGCTTTCCACGTGCTTTGCGGATGTCTGCTGGTTTAATCCTCATAACAACCATGTAGGACAGGAGCGTCTATTGTCTTCACTTTATAAAGGAGCAAGCGATGCCCGGAGAGGTTAAGGAACTTGCCCAAGGTCACACAGCTAGGAAATGAGAGGCCCACCTTCTCCCGGGGCTGTTTCTAGAAAAAGGACTGCCTCTTGGTTGTGAGGAGAGTGTGTTGATTGAGGAGAGAGAGGGGAAGGGGAAAGGAGAGAACATGGAGACAGAATGGAAATAAATAAGTGGCCTGTGAATCCCTGAAAAACGTGGCCAGAGGTCAGCTTCATTTGTTGCAAAGTGATCCCCAAATTTTCATCCCGTTTGGAATCAGCTCCTAGTTAGAGTGTTCACATTTACCTCTAAGAATTCCTGAGAGCTCGTGGTCAATAGTAGACCAGACCATATCATCGGGTTTTTAATTTTGTTTCAAGTTGAAAAAATGTGTTTCATCAGGAAGAGCACCTCAAATTCTCTGTCTAGAGCTTCTGTTCAGGAGGTTGGGAATCCAGCTGTCTTACCACATGGGTCTTTGCCACCACGCCAGAGACAGCACCTGAGGACCTGTGGCCGTAGCGCTGGTCAATCTCAAAAGCAGCCTTCGGCTGAAATAAAATTCTTCAAAAAGTTTGTGCTTTTAAACAAAAAGGCACCTCATTTGGGAGTGTTTTTTTTTTTTTTTTCCTGACACAGGTGTGTTTTAAAGTGTGTTTTTTTTTTTTTTTTGGCCACTTCTATTGGTCTTTCATTTATTAATCTTTGTTCTTTGGCCTGTGTGGGCCTCCCATGACAGTGGCCTCTCTCACTGCAGAGCACCAGCTCTGGGCGCATGCGCTCCAGAGCTCCACTTGGTAATTGAACACACCTGTCCAGTTGCTCTGCGGCACGTGGGATCCTCCCAGGCCAGGGATCGAACCGGTGCCCCTTAGCATTGCAAGGCGGTGCCCTTACCCACTGGACCACCAGGGAAGCCCTGACACGGGTGTGTTTTGACATATGCCCGGCCCAGAGGCAGGATGCGGGGTTGGGGCAGACATATCCAAAGCTCCAGCTGGCTGTCAGGGTCTCTGAGGGGGCGGGGCGGGGCGGGGCGGGCAGCCAGCCGAGCCCGCAGGCCTGGGCAGGAGCGGCAGGTGCGAGGCCTGGCGGAGGAGGAGGCGGCGGAGAAGCTGGGCCTCCTTCCCTCTGCCCCCCTCCCCATCAGTCCGTCTGTCCACCGGCCGGGCTCCAGTTTCTCGGCGGCAGGCAGCAGGAGTCAGGTTCGGCTTTTGTTCGGCTGCCCCGAGGGAAGAAAGCAGACACCCGTGACTGCTGCCTGACTGCGTGGTCCTCCTCCCCCTCCGCCTCCATCTCCCCGGAGCTTCCGGTTCCCTTGCTCCGCTCGCAGCCAGCTGCCACAGCTTGGCTCAAGCCCTTCCCTCCTCTGCTGCTCTCAGGACCCAGCCCGCTCGGCCAGGCCCGGCATTGCGCCCTGCTTGCTCTGAGCCCTCTCGGGGCCCTCGGGGCCTCTGTCTTGGATGGGAGTTGACTGGAGCCAGGGACCTCGTCTTTTGATTCCCGCCAATCTCCTGCCCTTATTTCAAGTTTAGAAGACCCCACAAGAAAGAAGATTGCAGATTTGTGGGCAGGAAGGGGTGGGGGCGGAGGGGCGGGGAAGAATTTACAGATTCATAGACTCCCGGTGTCTCGGTGCTTTCAAGAAAGCCTGTCTGTCTCTCTCACTTTTATTCCCAAAGTCTGTCTGTCTGTCTTTCTTTTTTCAACTTGAACAAAGAAGTTCACTGATGTTAGATCAAAAAAAGACACTAGGCGATTGACTGAATTTTGAAGCTTCTAGTTTATTATGAGAATCCCCTGAAAAGTACTCCTTTTTTTGTTTTCTAAAGTCTTTATTGAATTCATTACAATATTGTTTCTGTTTGGGATTTTGGCTGCGAAGCAGGTGGGATCTTCGCTCCCTGACCGCGTCACCTGCAGCCACAGTCTGAGGCACTGGACCACCAGGGAAGTCCTGAAAAATACTCTTGAAATGAAGGAATGTCCATTCGGATATACATTAGGCATGTGACCTCATTTTAAATTCATAGTCCCGATTTCTTTAATTCATTCAAAAACACTGATTGAGGACCGACTGTGGGCTGGAGGTCAGGGCCGGCTTCAGACGCGCCCGCTCCGAAGAGCCCCGTGGTGGGTTTCATTCCCGCCGGTCTTGAACTCCTTGGTGATTTTTCATCATGGGACCTCGTGTTTTCATTCTGGACCAGGTGCGCCTAAATCTGCACCTGGGGCCTGCTGGGGAGGCAGTGGTGACTCAGGGACACAAAAATCCCTGCCTGTGCAGAGGTGACATTGGGTGAGAGATCAAGGGGACGTGATGTTTCCAGAAAGGGACACGGGATGACGTCAGGCGGTGCTAAGCCCAGAGAGGACGAATGGCCCCCACTGAGGGGATCAGAGCGCAAGGCGGTGACAGAGAAGGGCGTCTGAACAGGGGTCCTTCCGTACGAAAGACGGGAGAGGGGTCGGCCTGGTGGGCGGCGGAGGAGGGAGGGCGTCCGGACTGAAGGACACAGCAAGGACGGAGGCCGGTGGTGGGCAGAGCTGGCTGAGGGCGGAAAGGAGGCCACGGCAGCAGGATGCCAGGGGACGGGGCGGGGAGAGCTCAGCCTTGAGGAGGAGGAGTGTTCAGAGCACAAGTGGGCGCATTTTGCCTATAAAGGGCCAGACGGTAATTTTTTCTTTTTTTAGCCACACCTCGAAGCTTGTGGGAATGTTAGTCCCCAGACCAGGGATCACATCCGAGCCCTTGGCCGTGGAAGCTCGGAGTCCTAACCATTGGGCCCCGGGGGAGTCCGCACAGGCGACGCTCCGTCCCAGTGTGGCGTGGTTCGGCCGCTCCGTCGTGCCCGACCCTCTGGGACCCCGGGGCCGGCAGCGCCAGGCTGCCCTGTCCTTCTGGGTGAGCCTTGGAGCAGAAGAGGGAGATGTGCTGATGTGGGCTTTAGGACGCTGGTGGACCAGGGAGGGGAAGAGAGGCTGGGAGGCCCCGGAGTCACGACGGGGGGATGGGGCCACGGAAGGGCGAGAAAGGCCCCTGGACGCCGTTTGCAGCCAGTGGGGAGGCCACTGGGCCCGGTGCGGGTGAGAGGGAGGAGCCAGGAGATGCTGAGCTCGACCTAAGCCCCTGCCGGGATGCAGTGCCCTTGGCGCACTGCATGGGGCGTCCGATCGTGTCTGGCTCCCAGAAGGACAGCCCGAGGGCAGTTGGAAATCTGAGGCCGAAACTGGGAGATCCATTTCCGTCTCCTCTCTGGACACGCCTGAGAGAGTCACCCTCCGCCCCGCCGAGTGTAAGAGGAGAGGGGACCCTGAACACCCTCCCTCCAGCCCCTCAGCTGCCATCGCAGACTTGTTTCCCCCTCCCTCCACCTGCCTGAAGGTGTCTGAGAATAACCACAGACGACAGCAGGGATCCTGTCTCAGGGGCCCCGGGTGACCCCTGGGAACGGGGAATCCAGGACAGCCCCACCGCAGGAAATGACCCGACCCCAGATGTCAGCAGTGCCTCGGGGTGGAGGAACCGGCTCTAGGATATCCATCCCTGATCCCATTGAGCCGTGGAAGATTTGAGGCCCACACAGGGAGAGTGGCTGGCCCCAGGTCACACGGCAGGTATGCGGTGGCCACGCTGGGTTCAGAGCGCCGGTGCCTGTCAGCAGTCATTGCCCTTAAATTCAGGTTCCTGGACTTCCCTAGTGGTCCAGAGGTTAAAATTCTGCACTCCCATGCAGGGCACTTGGATTCAATCCCGGCTAGGAAGTAAGATCCCACATGCTGCAGCCAAAATAAAATTAAATTCGGGTTCCTGAAGGCCTGTCTCCTCACGCATCCCTTCTCTCGGGAATGTTAGTCCCAGACCAGGGATCACATCCGAGCCCTTGGCCGTGGAAGCTCGGAGTCCAACCATTGGGCCCCGGGGGAGTCCGCACAGGCGACGCTCCGTCCCAGTGTGGCGTGGTTCGGCCGCTCCGTCGTGCCCGACCCTCTGGGACCCCGGGGCCGGCAGCGCCAGGCTGCCCTGTCCTTCTGGGTGAGCCTTGGAGCAGAAGAGGGAGATGTGCTGATGTGGGCTTTAGGACGCTGGTGGACCAGGGAGGGGAAGAGAGGCTGGGAGGCCCCGGAGTCACGACGGGGGGATGGGGCCACGGAAGGGCGAGAAAGGCCCCTGGACGCCGTTTGCAGCCAGTGGGGAGGCCACTGGGCCCGGTGCGGGTGAGAGGGAGGAGCCAGGAGATGCTGAGCTCGACCTAAGCCCCTGCCGGGATGCAGTGCCCTTGGCGCACTGCATGGGGCGTCCGATCGTGTCTGGCTCCCAGAAGGACAGCCCGAGGGCAGTTGGAAATCTGAGGCCGAAACTGGGAGATCCATTTCCGTCTCCTCTCTGGACACGCCTGAGAGAGTCACCCTCCGCCCCGCCGAGTGTAAGAGGAGAGGGGACCCTGAACACCCTCCCTCCAGCCCCTCAGCTGCCATCACAGACTTGTTTCCCCCTCCCTCCACCTGCCTGAAGGTGTCTGAGAATAACCACAGACGACAGCAGGGATCCTGTCTCAGGGGCCCCGGGTGACCCCTGGGAACGGGGAATCCAGGACAGCCCCACCGCAGGGAATGACCCGACCCCAGATGTCAGCAGTGCCTCGGGGTGGAGGAACCGGCTCTAGGATATCCATCCCTGATCCCATTGAGCCGTGGAAGATTTGAGGCCCACACAGGGAGAGTGGCTGGCCCCAGGTCACACGGCAGGTATGCGGTGGCCACGCTGGGTTCAGAGCGCCGGTGCCTGTCAGCAGTCATTGCCCTTAAATTCAGGTTCCTGGACTTCCCTAGTGGTCCAGAGGTTAAAATTCTGCACTCCCGATGCAGGGCACTTGGATTCAATCCCCGGCTAGGGAAGTAAGATCCCACATGCTGCAGCCAAAAATAAAAATTAAATTCGGGTTCCTGAAGGCCTGTCTCCTCACGCATCCCTTCTCTCCCCTGTAATCCCAGTCTCCCGCCTGCTCCTGGCCGCTCTCCATTTGCACCCACAGCACAGTGGATTCTCCTGCCTCCTGGAACTGTCTGTGACCCTCCTGACCTCCCACACTCCTGGCTTCCCCCTCCTCCCCAGGACCCCCTCCTCCTGGTCCTATGCTGGCACCCCTCCCCCGTGCGCCACCAGTAAGTGTGCCCCCCAACAAGGCCCCAGGTCCGGGGCCAGGGCAGAGGTCACCACCCTGGTCCAAGAGCATCGTTTATTTCATGATTTCTCCCTCACACAATCTTGTTCCTGCTGCCCCCCAGCCCTGTCCATTCTTCGAGTTTCTGCTCAGGTGTCCTTCCTTCCAGGAAGCCCTCCCTGACTGCCCAGAGGGCGTCAAGAGTCTTCTCTCAGTGCTCCACTCACCTGAGCCTCCGCGTCCATCGCCCTGACCCTGTTGGTTCATAAACCTGTGGGTGTGTGTCTGCCTCCCCGGGGACCTCGGCGACCGCGGGGACATCTGTGTCTGTCACCAGAGTCCCAAGGCCCCGAGCAATGCCAGGCACGGTCTAGGACGGTGGAGTGAGTCATGCGTTCCCGGAGCACACCGTCCCCAGCGGCCTCGCCCCACTCTGGGGTCCAAGGCCCTCTGCCCGGGAGGCCTCAGGGGCACTCTGCGCTCTAGGGGCTCCCAGTCTGACAAAGTAACAAGCGGGCCACAGGCCCTCCCAGCCCCTCGCAGCGGGAGCCCGAGGCCGTGTCCTCGCCTCTTTCAGAGGTTTGACGGAGCACAGACCGAGTCCTGCGGCCCAGGATACAGCGGTGGACACGCACACGTCCAGCTGCTCCTCTTTGACAAATGAACCTGTGGGGGTGGGCGCGTGCGGAGTGCCAGGCGCCACACAGAGCCGTGGTCCCCGACGTCTTGGCACCCGGGACCTGTTTTGGGGAAAACAGTTTTTCCGTGAACCCAGGGTGTGTGTCGGGGGATAAGTTTCAGTGGATTCAAGCGTATTACATTTATTTTGCAATTTATTTCTATTTTGTGGCCATCTCATGAGGTTCTGCCTTGACTTTAGGGTTAGAGTTCAGGTTCCTCAGCATCTCATGCCGCTTGCTGATCTGACAGGAGGCAGGGCTCAGGCGGTGAAGCAAGCGATGGGGAGCGACTCTGAATAGACAGGACGCTCCCCCTCTTGCCCCCCACTCCCCTCTGCTGTGCCGCTGGGTTCCTCACAGGCCTCCAACGGATACTGGTCGGTGGCTGGGGGCTGGGGACCCCTGATATAGAGCATCTCATTTAGCCCTCCCAGAACTCTCTGCGGTAGGTACTGTAACAGGAAACCCCTTTCCCCGATGAGGACAGTGAGGTCCAAGGCAGGTAAGTACCTTGGCCCATCTGATAGGTTGTGCAGTCAGTCGGGGCTGGAGGGGGGTGCGCCATGGATTCAAACTCAGGCTTGTCAAGAACCCCCCAGGGGACGGATGGATGGATGAATGAATGAGTGAGTGAGTGAGCCGGTGAGAGCCCCGGGTCCCCTGAGACCGCCGGCGCCCCCCCATCCCGCGGCCAGCTCAGAGGAGGCGGAGGCAGACGCAGGCTGCTCCCTGGAGATGCTAGGAGCCCGGCCCCCTTGGCCTCGGCCTCCCGAGGGCCCGGAGGTCCGGCAGGGCCTCGGCGGTGCCCCTCCGAGCCCAGCGCCCCTCCCTGCGCTCCCCGCCCGCAGGGGAGGGGCCGGGGGTGGGGGGGCAGGCGGGGCGCGCGAGGGGCGGCGCCGGGCTCGGCGGGACCGGGGCGCGCGGGCGGGCGAGTGGCCGAGCTCCGGCCTCGCGGGCCCCTGCCTCCGGGCCCCCCGGCCCCCGCGGCGGGGTCGCCTCCCCGAGCCCGGCCGCCGGCCGCCCTGGACGCCATGAAGCAGCTGTGCCTGTGCGCGGCCGCCTCCTTCGCGGTAGGACGAGGGAAGGGGCGCGGGGCGCGGGCCGAGGGCGGAGCAGGGGCAGGGGGCCGCGGGGGCGAGGACAGATGGGCGCGCTTAGAGGACTTCAGAGGGCGCCAGGGGGACAGTCTGGGTGCAAACTGGACTGACCATTTGGGGGAAAAGATAGTGACTTTTGGAGAACATTGAAAGATTTTGGGGGGAGGACATGTGGGGACAGGGGACGGGTCACTGGGGGTGGATTGGGGGAAGATATTTAGGGATGCATTTCAGATCTTGGGGCACAATCGTGGCATCTCGGGGACAGAAGGGCAGCGAAATGGGAGCGACTCTGAATAGACAGGACGCTCCCCCTCTTGCCCCCCACTCCCCTCTGCTGTGCCGCTGGGTTCCTCACAGGCCTCCAACGGATACTGGTCGGTGGCTGGGGGCTGGGGACCCCTGATATAGAGCATCTCATTTAGCCCTCCCAGAACTCTCTGCGGTAGGTACTGTAACAGGAAACCCCTTTCCCCGATGAGGACAGTGAGGTCCAAGGCAGGTAAGTACCTTGGCCCATCTGATAGGTTGTGCAGTCAGTCGGGGCTGGAGGGGGGTGCGCCATGGATTCAAACTCAGGCTTGTCAAGAACCCCCCAGGGGACGGATGGATGGATGAATGAATGAGTGAGTGAGTGAGCCGGTGAGAGCCCCGGGTCCCCTGAGACCGCCGGCGCCCCCCCATCCCGCGGCCAGCTCAGAGGAGGCGGAGGCAGACGCAGGCTGCTCCCTGGAGATGCTAGGAGCCCGGCCCCCTTGGCCTCGGCCTCCCGAGGGCCCGGAGGTCCGGCAGGGCCTCGGCGGTGCCCCTCCGAGCCCAGCGCCCCTCCCTGCGCTCCCCGCCCGCAGGGGAGGGGCCGGGGGTGGGGGGGCAGGCGGGGCGCGCGAGGGGCGGCGCCGGGCTCGGCGGGACCGGGGCGCGCGGGCGGGCGAGTGGCCGAGCTCCGGCCTCGCGGGCCCCTGCCTCCGGGCCCCCCGGCCCCCGCGGCGGGGTCGCCTCCCCGAGCCCGGCCGCCGGCCGCCCTGGACGCCATGAAGCAGCTGTGCCTGTGCGCGGCCGCCTCCTTCGCGGTAGGACGAGGGAAGGGGCGCGGGGCGCGGGCCGAGGGCGGAGCAGGGGCAGGGGGCCGCGGGGGCGAGGACAGATGGGCGCGCTTAGAGGACTTCAGAGGGCGCCAGGGGGACAGTCTGGGTGCAAACTGGACTGACCATTTGGGGGAAAAGATAGTGACTTTTGGAGAACATTGAAAGATTTTGGGGGGAGGACATGTGGGGACAGGGGACGGGTCACTGGGGGTGGATTGGGGGAAGATATTTAGGGATGCATTTCAGATCTTGGGGCACAATCGTGGCATCTCGGGGACAGAAGGGCAGCGGCAGAGGACAGTGTGAGGGACGCTTCGGGGACCTCCCTAGGGGCCCCTTTGGGAAGACTTTGGAGGGCAGGTCAGAAAGGCCCACGGCGAGATCACGTGGGAATGGCGGGTTCTACTAGGAGATGGGCTGGGGGGTTTTGGGGGCCGGGGGCAGAGGCTGGGAGCTGATCAGGGGTGGTGTCAGGGTGTGGCGGGTGGTGCCGGGGTGGGGGCTCGGGGCCCAGGCTGGAGGGACGCTGTCTCAGGCCCCCCGCCCAGGACCACCTCCCCCCGGCAGCTGCGGCTCAGCTCCCCTGACCTCGGCTCCTGCCCGCCCTGCGGCCCCTGCCCCATCCCGAAGCCGGCAGCCAGAGGCAGGCGCCAGGCAAGTGCCCGGGGCGGGCGGCCAGCCCGGAGCCCCTGCCGGGGGGCGGGGAGGGCGGTGGCCAGCAGCCGCCTGTGCCTCCGTGTGCCGGCAGAGCCAGGACTGGGGCAAGGGTGACGAGCGGCTGCTGCAGGCCGTGGAGAACGGCGACCCCGCGCGCGTGGCCTCCCTCATCGCCCGCAAGGGGCTGGTGCCCACCAAGCTGGACCCCGAGGGCAAGTCCGCGTGAGTGCCCCGGGTCCTGGGGGTGTGACGGCGGAGGGTGGCCACCCTGCCTCTGACCGCTGACCGCTGACCTCCAGATTCCACCTGGCGGCCATGAGGGGTGCAGCCAGCTGCTTGGAGGTGATGCTGGCCCACGGCGCCAACGCCATGAGCACGGACGGGGCAGGTGCGACCCGCTGGGCCCTGGGTGGGGAGGCGGAGCTCTGCCCGGGTGCCTAGCCTGAGGGCCCAGCCAGGCCCTGCTTCATGGCCTCAGTGTCCTGCTGAAAAGGGGGAGGGTCCCCTTCAGTGTCCCCAGGGTGGCAGAGGAGCATGCCAAGCTGTGGTACCCAAGGGTGGAGACGGTGGGGTTCAGAGGAGCTGGCGCTCAGGGGTCACTGGGACTCACGGAGAAACTAGGCACGGGGCAGAGCCAGGCCCGGGAACCGGGGGTTCACAGGGCATCAGAGATAGGGGCAGCGCTGGCACGCGGATAGAGCTGAGCTTATAGAGGAGCTGGGGACGCCGGGGACAGCTGGGGCCGGGGTGCCTGCGGGGTGGAAGCGCATGGGGAGAGCCGGGTGAGACGCTCTAAGACACGGATGAGCCGGGGCTGGCGGGGAGCCGCAGGGTCCGGGGAATGCGTGGACGTGGGCCTTGCTGGACAGAGGCACCGCGAACAGTGGCCACAAGTCCGGGCGGCGGCAGAAGCTCCCTGAGTATCTGATGCTCGGGTAGATTCTGGAGTATTCTTTCTCCTTTTTAGGTTACAACGCCCTCCACCTGGCCGCCAAGTACGGGCACCCTCAGTGCTTGAAGCAGCTCCTGAAGGTCATTTCTTCTTCTGTCTCAGATGCCTCCCAACCCCAGACACTGCCCTGCCCCGACAGTGCCTGTGTTCCAGGAGTTCACCCCCGAACCCTAGGTGTTCCTGGGCCCCTTTTCCTCCTGCGTCCCAGCTGCTCCCTGGGCGATCGGACTCTCCGTGGGTCCAGCTTCTTCCCGCATCCCAGACGCTCTCCCAGCACCAGGAGTCTCTTGAGCGTCAGCTCCTCCCCAGGCCCTAGACTCTCTCTTACCTGTGGCCACTGTCGGGGCTCCCCCCTACCCCCCAACCCCTCCGCCTCCCCTGGGCTCCCAGCCAATCCCTCTTTCTCACCAATTTTCGTAAAACCAAGAGGGGGACCCGTGAGGAGTGGGTTCCGCAGAGCAGGAGCGTGGGAGGGAGGGAAGGGGCGAGGAGCCCGAGGAGGGTCGGTTCCTCCAGACGCCAGGCCGCAGCCAGGAGGGCTCCGCCTCCAGTGACCCGCCCCTCCCCAGGCATCCTGCGTGGTGGACACTGTGGACAGCAGCGGCTGGACCGCCCTGCATCACGCAGGTGGGTGCCGTCGGCCTCGCCCTGGTCCCCACGGCCCACAGGGGCACGCTTGGGGATGCGCCTCCCGGGGGCTCTGGGGACCTGCCTGGCACGTTCTCTGCCTCCTTCCTCACGGAGCCCTTGTCTCTCTCTCTTTTTTGGAGCTTCTGGATTTTTGTTGCCTCTCTCAGCTCTTCGTGGTGCTGCCCGGGCTCCTCTAGCTGGGGTTAAGAGGCTCAGTGGTTGTGGAGCTCACACCTAGTCGCCCTGCGGCATGTGGGGCCTTAGTTCCCTGACCAGGGATCGAACCCAAGTCCCCGGCTCTGGAAGGCAGATTGTTCACCACTGGACCACACAGCAAGGTCCCTCGGCTCTCTTCCTCACGTGACCCTTTGAGCCATGGACAACGACTATTGGACAGACAAGGGGACTGAGTCTTAGCAACAAGGAAGTGGGGAGAATCCAGGACGACTGGCCCCAGAGCACAGCCGACTGTTTGCCAGGCCTGGGCCAGGGGGCGCGGAGGGTACTTGGCTTCAAGGAACTCCTAAGGGAACCTCAAAGGCCGAAGGTCTGGGCAGCCTTCACAATCATCAGATCCGTACGTTTCCAAGGGAGGGGAAGAGACCTGCGCCCTTGAGCCAGAGAACAGCTCTGTGTCTGGCCACCGAGCCGTGACATTTGGGAGTGCTTCTGGCCGTGGGCTCCCCCCAGCCCCATCGGACTCTCCGTGGGTCCAGCTTCTTCCCGCATCCCAGACGCTCTCCCAGCACCAGGAGTCTCTTGAGCGTCAGCTCCTCCCCAGGCCCTAGACTCTCTCTTACCTGTGGCCACTGTCGGGGCTCCCCCCTACCCCCCAACCCCTCCGCCTCCCCTGGGCTCCCAGCCAATCCCTCTTTCTCACCAATTTTCGTAAAACCAAGAGGGGGACCCGTGAGGAGTGGGTTCCGCAGAGCAGGAGCGTGGGAGGGAGGGAAGGGGCGAGGAGCCCGAGGAGGGTCGGTTCCTCCAGACGCCAGGCCGCAGCCAGGAGGGCTCCGCCTCCAGTGACCCGCCCCTCCCCAGGCATCCTGCGTGGTGGACACTGTGGACAGCAGCGGCTGGACCGCCCTGCATCACGCAGGTGGGTGCCGTCGGCCTCGCCCTGGTCCCCACGGCCCACAGGGGCACGCTTGGGGATGCGCCTCCCGGGGGCTCTGGGGACCTGCCTGGCACGTTCTCTGCCTCCTTCCTCACGGAGCCCTTGTCTCTCTCTCTTTTTTGGAGCTTCTGGATTTTTGTTGCCTCTCTCAGCTCTTCGTGGTGCTGCCCGGGCTCCTCTAGCTGGGGTTAAGAGGCTCAGTGGTTGTGGAGCTCACACCTAGTCGCCCTGCGGCATGTGGGGCCTTAGTTCCCTGACCAGGGATCGAACCCAAGTCCCCGGCTCTGGAAGGCAGATTGTTCACCACTGGACCACACAGCAAGGTCCCTCGGCTCTCTTCCTCACGTGACCCTTTGAGCCATGGACAACGACTATTGGACAGACAAGGGGACTGAGTCTTAGCAACAAGGAAGTGGGGAGAATCCAGGACGACTGGCCCCAGAGCACAGCCGACTGTTTGCCAGGCCTGGGCCAGGGGGCGCGGAGGGTACTTGGCTTCAAGGAACTCCTAAGGGAACCTCAAAGGCCGAAGGTCTGGGCAGCCTTCACAATCATCAGATCCGTACGTTTCCAAGGGAGGGGAAGAGACCTGCGCCCTTGAGCCAGAGAACAGCTCTGTGTCTGGCCACCGAGCCCGTGACATTTGGGAGTGTCTTTCCCTTGGGAAAATGTCTATCCTCTTGGGAGCGTGAAATGCATTCGCTGTGGGGTTTTGAGTTGAAGTGTTCCCTGCAGTTGGAGAACACCGCCACCTAGTGGTGGCAAAGCCTTTGCTCACTCTGTGAAAGCTTCCTGGGTTTTCTCATTCAGTAAATATTTATCACGGAGCACACTCTGGGAGATAGTGAAGCACGGGGAAACCTGGCGTGCTACAGTCCACGGGGTCGCAAAGGCTGAGCGACTGAACAACAGATATTTATCAAGTATCTGCTGTGTGCGGGGCTCTGTTCTAAACACCGAGATTACTAAAGCAGCAAACAAAGTCCCATAAGCCCTTGGGCACACAACAGGAAATCCCATAGAGTCTATTTATTTATTTTAGCTTTTTATTTTTCCTTATTTTCCTTATTTAACCTTTACGGTCAGGGCAGGGCACGTGGGATCTTAGTTCCCTGACCAGGGATCGAACTCAGGCCCCTTCAGTACAAGCACGGAGCCTTAACCACTGGACCACCAGGGGAGTCTGAGAACATGCTGATTTCTAGCAACACTTCCTGGTGCAAACCCTTCCCTCTCTGAGGCTCTGGACGTCCCCGCCCTGTCCTACTTCCTTGACAATCAAGTCCTCCCAGGTCCCTCCCTGACTCAAGGTCCATGCCCATACAGTGCCCTCTGCCCCTCCCCCTCACCATCGGAGCTCAGATCAGACCCTGAGAAGCCTGCCCAACCTCACTGGAAGTCTGATCTCTCTAGTAAATATTAGCAGTCTTTGGGAAATTCCTTGGTGGTCCACTGGTTAGGGTTCTGAGCTTGCACTGCATGGGGTGTGGGTTCGATCCCTGGTTGGGAAACTAGGATCTCGCATGCCAAGTGGAGCAGGGGGTGGGGTGGGTGGGTGGGGTGGGGCGGTGCCAAAAGAACAAGCAAAACGAACATTAACACTCCTCCGAACATTAACACTCCTCGTATGAGGGCTGGGTGTGTCGTCAGCAGACGGCCCATGCTCGTTGAGCAAAATAAGGGATACATACATAAAAATCAGTGAAAACTTCCACCCTCAGAGGGACCCACGGGCTTCCCTGGTGGCTCAGTGGTAAAGAATCCACCAGCACTGCAAGAGACAGAGGAGCTGCGGCTCGATCCCTGAGTCGGGAAGGTCCCCTGGAGGAGGACATGGCCACCCAGTCCAGTCTCCTTGCCTGGAGAGCCCCATGGGCAGAGGAGCCTGGCGGGCTCCAGTCCACGGGGTCACAAAGTGTCAGACGCGACTGAGCGACTGAGCGACGGCACGCACGCAAGAGGGACCCAGCGTGGAGAGAGCTTGGGACTGGGAGTTAGAAGACCTGGGTCCTCCGCCTGGCTCTGCCTCTGACCCTCTGGGTGTCCAGGGGCCTGGCAGGGCTCAGCGTCCTCATCTGTAAAACTGGAGTCACGTCTTTGTCGCCTATCTTCTGGGGAGGTGGGATTTTCTCATGGAATAAAGGACAAGAATGACACTCGGGGGCTTCCCTGATGGTCCAGTGGTTAAGAATCTGCCCGCCAGTGCTGAGGACACAGGTTCAATCCCTGGTTTGGGAAGATGTCACGTCATAACTTAGTCCGTGCGCCACACCTGCTGCCCATGGTCCGCAACGAAGGCCCAGTGCAGCGAGAAAAGAAAAAGTGAATCACACTCAGGCAGAAGGCCCCCCAATGTCAAAGCCTCGCCCCACCTACCCTCTCTTCTCACTCTCTTTCCAGCCGCTGGCGGCTGCCTCTCCTGCTCAGAACGCTCTGCTCCGCCAAGGCATCTGACCCTGAGAAGCCTGCCCAACCTCACTGGAAGTCTGATCTCTCTAGTAAATATTAGCAGTCTTTGGGAAATTCCTTGGTGGTCCACTGGTTAGGGTTCTGAGCTTGCACTGCATGGGGTGTGGGTTCGATCCCTGGTTGGGAAACTAGGATCTCGCATGCCAAGTGGAGCAGGGGTGGGGTGGGGTGGGGGCGGTGCCAAAAGAACAAGCAAAACGAACATTAACACTCCTCCGAACATTAACACTCCTCGTATGAGGGCTGGGTGTGTCGTCAGCAGACGGCCCATGCTCGTTGAGCAAAATAAGGGATACATACATAAAAATCAGTGAAAACTTCCACCCTCAGAGGGACCCACGGGCTTCCCTGGTGGCTCAGTGGTAAAGAATCCACCAGCACTGCAAGAGACAGAGGAGCTGCGGCTCGATCCCTGAGTCGGGAAGGTCCCCTGGAGGAGGACATGGCCACCCAGTCCAGTCTCCTTGCCTGGAGAGCCCCATGGGCAGAGGAGCCTGGCGGGCTCCAGTCCACGGGGTCACAAAGTGTCAGACGCGACTGAGCGACTGAGCGACGGCACGCACGCAAGAGGGACCCAGCGTGGAGAGAGCTTGGGACTGGGAGTTAGAAGACCTGGGTCCTCCGCCTGGCTCTGCCTCTGACCCTCTGGGTGTCCAGGGGCCTGGCAGGGCTCAGCGTCCTCATCTGTAAAACTGGAGTCACGTCTTTGTCGCCTATCTTCTGGGGAGGTGGGATTTTCTCATGGAATAAAGGACAAGAATGACACTCGGGGGCTTCCCTGATGGTCCAGTGGTTAAGAATCTGCCCGCCAGTGCTGAGGACACAGGTTCAATCCCTGGTTTGGGAAGATGTCACGTCATAACTTAGTCCGTGCGCCACACCTGCTGCCCATGGTCCGCAACGAAGGCCCAGTGCAGCGAGAAAAGAAAAAGTGAATCACACTCAGGCAGAAGGCCCCCCAATGTCAAAGCCTCGCCCCACCTACCCTCTCTTCTCACTCTCTTTCCAGCCGCTGGCGGCTGCCTCTCCTGCTCAGAAACGCTCTGCTCCGCCAAGGCGCATCTGAATCCCCGAGACCGGGTGAGTCTCTGAGAGCTTTGTGGTTGTTGTTCCGTCGTGTCTGACTCTGCGGCCCCATGGACGGCAGGACGCCCGGCGTCCCTGTCCTCCACCATCTCCCAGAGCTTGCTCAGACCCCTGTCCGTCGAGTCAGTGATGCCATCCAACCGTCTTGTCCTCTGCGGTCCCCGCCTCCTCCTGCCCTCCGTCTTCCCAGCATCAGGGTCTTTGCTGTGGGTGGGCTCTTCACATCTCGTGGCCAGAGTCCTGGAATCTCTGGGGAGGCTATGAGGTAGGCTGCCGCCAAGTGGCAGCATCGGGCACCCTTTGAAAAGTGTGACAATTCGGGAAGAAGCGAGGGGGCCGTCCCAGGCTCCCTGACCCCCCAGACTCAGCCTCACCGCGTGCCTCCTCGCGCCCTCTCCCCCCGCCGCCGCTCCCCAGCTGGGCACAACGCCCCTCATCATCGCAGCGCAGATGGGCCACGCGGATCTCTGCCGCCTCCTCCTGCAGCAGGGGGCTGCTGTGGATGACCAGGACCTTCAGGGCCGGTGAGCCTCGCCCCTCAGCCAGCTCCCCGTGGGCTGTGTGACCTGGGGCCAGTCTCTGCCCCCGCTGGGGGAGGGCGTGGAGGTTTGAGCGTGGCCCGGCCCCTCAGCAGCCTCCTCTCCCCTAGGACGGCCCTGATGCTGGCCTGTGAGGCAGCCAGCCCCGAGACCGTGGAGGCGCTGCTGCAGGGTGGGGCCCGGCCGGGCATCGCGGACGCCCTGGGCCAGGACGCGGCTCACTACGGCGCGCTGGCCGGGGACAAGCTCGTGCTGCACCTCCTGCAGGAGGCCGCCCAGCGCCCCTCCCCGCCCAGCGGTAGGCAGAAGCCCCCTCAGAACACTCAAGCGCCCTCCTCCCTTGTCTAGGTAGTTTCTTTTTTTTTTTTTAAGTTAAATTTTTTTAATTTTTAATTTTATTTATCTATTTATTTTTGGCTATTCTGGGTTCTCACTGCTGCCGCAGGCTCTTCTCTAGTTGCAGGAAGTAGGGGCTCCTCTCTAGCGGAGGTGAGCAGGCTTCTTGTTGCGGCGACGTCTCTTGTTGTGGAGCTCGGGCTCGAGGGCACACGGGCTCCATCGTTGCAGCTCCGAGGCTCTAGAGCACAGGCTCCACAGTTGGGGCTCACGGGCTTTGTGGCTCCTCAGCCTGTGGGATCTTCCCGGATCAGGGATCGAACCCGTGTCTCCTGCATCAGCAGGCGAGCTCTTCACCAAAGAGCTTCCAGGGAGGCCCCTGGGTGGCTTCCTCTCTCCCTCCCTCGCGTGGATAGTTTCAGGGTCTCCCTACTTGTATTATAGGCGGTCTCCTACTCCCCTCACACAACTCGGGACAGTTTCAAGTAGCCACAGGGCGGTCGAGTAGCCGAGGGCTCGACCCTGCTTTCCGGGGTCACCCGTCTACCTCGATCTTGGCCCTGCTCAGAGCTGGCCTCCCAGCCGCCCGTCTGTGGATGCCCTTGGTCTCTCTTTTTTCACTGCTTCAAGACCCCTCCTCTTAGCATTCTGTCAACAGGGTGGGTCCTGATTCTGGCGGGAGCCGGGAGCCCCTTGAGTTCCCTGGGCTCCCTGGGGCCCTTCCTAGGGCTGGGAATGGAGTCTCCGGGACAGTGCTGACCCGCTCCCTCTCTCCCCGCCCTCCCAGAGGATGACTCGGGCGAGGCGTCGTCTCAGGTATGGACCCCTGCGCAGTGAACGCCACTCCCCCCGCACCCCCGGGGCGCACGCTCCCTTCCGCCTTGCCCCGAGCTCCCTGGGAAGAAGAGGAGGTGGGCCCTCTGGACTCACGGCTAATACTTGAAAGGACCCGCTTGGAAGAGCGCTCCCAAGTGGCGGCAGCAGCCACAGCTTAACCCTGAGCACGCGGGACGCGGGGCTGGGTGCTCGAGGGAACTGAGGCTGGTGAGGGCTGGTGTAGTCAGAGAAGGAGGAACGTCTGGCCTCTCTGTGCCCCACGGCTTGTCCGATCCACGGGGAAAGGACTGTAAACCGTTGGGTCTCACTGGGAAACTGCCAAGGCACAGAGAGGGCAGAGAGGAAACCTGAGACCTGGAACTCTCAGAGTCTTACTGCCTTTTAGGCTGGGAAGAGTGAGGCCCGCAGAGAGGCAGGGACTCACTCAGGGTCAGACAGGAGGCCAGGGCAGAGGCGGGGCTGGGCACAGAGTGGGCTCGCAGTGTTGGTTTATCTGGGTGGGAGACTGGCATGTCCCCATGTCCCCTCTCTACCCCTGCCCCCAGAACTCTGTGTCCAGCCACGACAAGCAAGGGGCCCGCAAGAAGCGGAAGGCCCCTCCGCCCCCCGCCAGCATCCCAGTGCCGGTGAGACACGCCCTGGCCGTGGGGGCGTTTGGTGGGGTCCGGGTGGTGGGGGGGGAGTCTCCAGGCAGCCACGGGAGAAAGCTCTGGCTCATGGACGGGAGGGTTCAGTCCTTGAGCCTCCCTTTAAGGTGGGGGGCCCGGGGTGGGGGTACAGGATGATCAAGATGCCTACGAGGAGATCGTGCGGCTGCGACAGGAGAGGGCCCGCCTGCTGCAGAGGATCCGGGGCCTGGAGCAGCGCCAGGAGCCGAGGAAGCCGCAGGTGGGGGACACAGGCCTGGGGCCGCGCCGGGACTGGGGGCCAGCCTGGGGGTGGATCCTCCGCCGGCCCTCCCTGCCCTTGCGCCCTCTCGCTGTCTCTGCTCCAGCCACGCGGGCCTCGGGGCGTTCCCTCCAACCAGGCAGGCCCAGGCCTGCACCAGGGCCTTTGCACGGGCTGTGCCCTCTGCTGGGAACACCTCCTCCCGATGTCCTGGGGACTCCCTCCCGCCCCTCCTGCTCGGAGATACCTCCTCTACCCGACTTATTTAAAATGATTGCCCCCGCTCACTTCTTGATCCCCTTTGTTTTTATTCAAATAGATGTGCCCTGTGTTTTATTCATATTTACTCATTTGCCTGCAAAGCCCCAAGGGCAGGTTCCGCGGATGGTGCCTCGCTCACAGTAGCTGCCTAATGAGTATTTATGGGATGAATGAATATTTGAGTGAGTCAGTGAATAAATCGTCCAGTGGTGAAGACTCCGCGGGGCGTGGGTTTGCTCCCTAGACGGGGAGCCGAGATCCCTCCGCCACGCAGCGCTCCCTGACCAGAGATACTGATAATAAAATAGACGCATGCCAGGGAGGTCCCCAGCCCTCATGCGAGCCCGGTCCGCACTTCTTCCATCAGCTGCCCGAGGCGGAGGCCAGCTCTCTCCACAGCCTGGAGAGGCAGGTAGGGTGGAATCTCGTCGGGGGCGGGGAGGCGGGCCTGCGGCTGCCCAGTGTTTTCTGCCGGAGGCCCGCTGAGACCGCTCCCCGCAGGTGCAAGAGTTACAGCAGCTGCTGGCGGAGAAGCAGGAGGAAAAGGAGAGCCTGGGACGGGAGGTGGAGAGTTTGCAGAGCCGGCTGTCCCTGCTGGAGGTGGGCGCGGGGCGGGGCCACCAGGGGCGGGGCGCGGCCACCGGGGGGCGGGACCTGTCCTCTGCCGCCGCTGCGTGATAACTGCACACACACACACAGCCTCGCACACACGCGTGTGCAAACAGAACAGACAACTGTACACACGGAACCACGTATCAATGACCAACACACGTACACATTGGGGACACATTTAGAAACCTGCAATCACACGTGCTAGCGTCCATGCAGAGACGGACCATCACCGGTGTCTGTACATGGCCTTACACGTGCAACAGGCAGACTCCCAACAGACACATCTGTGACTGTGTCATCTCACACACAACAAGTAGTTGGGCACACACAACAGGTGCGTCTCAGCCGTGGCTCGCTTGGTCCCACCTGCTCGGTGACGTGGACGACCCTCCTCCCCGGGTGGCGCCCACTCCCTGAGACAGACCCCGGTTCTCACAGAATGAGCGGGAGAACACCAGCTACGACGTGGCCACCCTTCAGGACGAGGAGGGCGAGCTGCCGGAGTTCCCAGGTGAGACCACTGCCCACCCCTCGTGTCGGGGCCCCGGGGCTCACAGCCTGGCCCCCTGGCAGAGAGAGAGGCTGAAACGTGAAGGGAGTGTGGCCACACCCACAGCGTATTCCACTTCCGGGAGTGTGCCTGCCCCGGGGACCCTGCCCCGCCCCGCCAGACCCCCAGCTCCCATTCCTTGTGGCCGGGACCCTGGGGCCTGACCCTTCATCCCCTGCCAGGGGCTGAGGCCCTGCTCTCCAAGCAGCTGAGCCCGTCGGCCCAGGAGCTCTTGGCTTCGCTGCAGGAGCAGGTGGCCACGCTCACCAGACAAAACCGGGAGCTGATGGAGAAGGTCCAGGTGGGGAAACTGAGGCCCAGGAGGGAGGGTGGGGCCTGAGGTGGGGCTGTTCCCTACGGTTGGGGGTTGGGTGGGCGTGCAGCTGAGTCCGTGGACGGGAAACATGGCGTGGCGGCCCTCGGTCCCCCACACCCACCACGGCCACTTCAGCTCTGGCCTGGCTCCCTGGCCCCGCCAGATCCTGGAGCAGTTCGAGAAGGATGAGCTGGAGGCGGGCAGTCCGGCCGAGGTCATTCCTCTGGAGCTCTACGACGCTCTGCGGGCGGAGCTTGACCAGCTCCGCGGGCAGCACGCCAGGGCCCTGCAGGCGCTGGAGCAGCAGGAAGCACGGGGGGCCCTCGGCGAGGAGGAGGGCGTCTCGAGGGAGGCCAAAGGCCTGGGAGCCGAGAACCCCAGAAACGGGCCGGCAGAAACGGAGCTTGATGGCCCTGCAGCCCAGGAAGCCAGAGTGAATGGAGCCGAGGCCCCAGAGGAGGAGGCTGCAGGAATAGAAACCACGGAAACCCCGGCACAGGGCTCGGAAGGGGCGTCCACGGCAGGCGAGGCCACGGAAACGGGGAGTGTGGGAACCCGGCCCATGGAAATAAAGACCATGGGGACTGAGGTCTCAGAAGCGAAAACTTCAGACGGAGGAAACCCGGAGCCAAAGGCCACGAGAGCAGAGACCACAAATATGCAAGCAGAGGAGCCCGCAGTGAAGGTCAACGGAGTGGGCACGGTGGACGCGGAGGTCACGAGCACAGCCCACCCCTCGTGTCGGGGCCCCGGGGCTCACAGCCTGGCCCCCTGGCAGAGAGAGAGGCTGAAACGTGAAGGGAGTGTGGCCACACCCACAGCGTATTCCACTTCCGGGAGTGTGCCTGCCCCGGGGACCCTGCCCCGCCCCGCCAGACCCCCAGCTCCCATTCCTTGTGGCCGGGACCCTGGGGCCTGACCCTTCATCCCCTGCCAGGGGCTGAGGCCCTGCTCTCCAAGCAGCTGAGCCCGTCGGCCCAGGAGCTCTTGGCTTCGCTGCAGGAGCAGGTGGCCACGCTCACCAGACAAAACCGGGAGCTGATGGAGAAGGTCCAGGTGGGGAAACTGAGGCCCAGGAGGGAGGGTGGGGCCTGAGGTGGGGCTGTTCCCTACGGTTGGGGGTTGGGTGGGCGTGCAGCTGAGTCCGTGGACGGGAAACATGGCGTGGCGGCCCTCGGTCCCCCACACCCACCACGGCCACTTCAGCTCTGGCCTGGCTCCCTGGCCCCGCCAGATCCTGGAGCAGTTCGAGAAGGATGAGCTGGAGGCGGGCAGTCCGGCCGAGGTCATTCCTCTGGAGCTCTACGACGCTCTGCGGGCGGAGCTTGACCAGCTCCGCGGGCAGCACGCCAGGGCCCTGCAGGCGCTGGAGCAGCAGGAAGCACGGGGGGCCCTCGGCGAGGAGGAGGGCGTCTCGAGGGAGGCCAAAGGCCTGGGAGCCGAGAACCCCAGAAACGGGCCGGCAGAAACGGAGCTTGATGGCCCTGCAGCCCAGGAAGCCAGAGTGAATGGAGCCGAGGCCCCAGAGGAGGAGGCTGCAGGAATAGAAACCACGGAAACCCCGGCACAGGGCTCGGAAGGGGCGTCCACGGCAGGCGAGGCCACGGAAACGGGGAGTGTGGGAACCCGGCCCATGGAAATAAAGACCATGGGGACTGAGGTCTCAGAAGCGAAAACTTCAGACGGAGGAAACCCGGAGCCAAAGGCCACGAGAGCAGAGACCACAAATATGCAAGCAGAGGAGCCCGCAGTGAAGGTCAACGGAGTGGGCACGGTGGACGCGGAGGTCACGAGCACAGGGACCGGGACGGGGGAGGGCCCCACAGGCCCCGTCCTGCACCTGGGCGCTGCCGAGGCCTCGGAGAAGCTGCAGGCAGAGCTAGAGAGCAGGATCCGTGGCTTGGAGGAGGCGCTCCGGCGGCGGGAGCGGGAGGCGGCCGCCGAGCTGGAGGCCGCCCACGGCAAGTGCGAGGCCGCGGAGGCCGAGGCGGGCCGGCTGCGGGAGCGGGTGCGGGAGGCCGAGGGCGGCGGGGTCAGCAGCGGGGACACCGGGCAGCTGCGGGCCGCCCTGGAGCAGGCCCGGGAGGACCTGCGGGACCGGGACTGTCGCCTCCGGGAGCTGGAGGCAGCCTCGGCCCGGCTGGACGAGGCCCGGGCCGGCCGGCTGCTGGCCGAGGAGGAGGCCCGGGGCCTGCGGGCGGAGCTGGCCCGGCGGGAGGAGGCGCGGCTGGAGCTGAGCCGGGAGCTGGAGGCGCTGCGGGGGCAGCTGGCCGCGGCCACGGCCGTCGGGGAGCAGCAGCGGGCCGCGGCCGCCGAGCTGGGCCGGGCCAGGGACGCGGCCGAGGCCCGGGCCGCGGAGCTGTCGGCGGCCTGCGAGGAGGCCCGGCGGGGCCTGGCCGAGCTGCGCGAGGCCTCCGAGGCGCTCCGCCAGTCGGCCGTGCCGGCCTCCGAGCACCACCGGCTGCAGGAGGAGGCCCTGGAGCTGCGGGGCCGGGCGGCCAGCCTGGAGCAGGAGGTGGTGGCCGCGGGCAAGGAGGCCGCCCGGCTGCGCGCGGAGCTGGAGCGCGAGCGGGCGGGCAGCGTGGCCCGCCTGGAGCACGAGCGCGTCGTGGGCGCCCTGCGGGGCGACGTGGCCCGGCTGCAGGGGCAGCTGGAGGAGCTGGGCCGCCGGCACGAGAAGACCAGCGCCGAGGTCTTCCAGGTGAGCGTGCGGCGTCCCCGCCGGCCCTCCCCGCCGCCGCCGGGGCTCTGTGCTGACCCCGCTGGCTCCAGTCCTGCCGAGACCTTACCCCGGCCCTGTTCAGGTGGCCCGTGGCTCTGCAGCCGTGCCGACCTCCTGGGTGTTTCAAGGGGTGCTCTCTGTCGAAAAGCCTTTTGGTTCTTTTCTTTGTTTTAAGAATGTTTTTCTGTATTTTTTTTTTTAATTTTGGCCTCTTTTACTGTTAATTAATTAATTAATTAATTAATTTTCATCCATCTTTGTTCTTTGGCCTGTGTGGGCCTCCCATTGCAGTGGCCTCTCTCACTGCAGAGCACTGGCTTATAATTGGATACACGGTCCAGTCGCTCCATGGCACGTGGGATCTTCCCGGGCCAGGGATCAAACCGGCACCCCCTGCCCTGCAAGGCAGACTTCTTATCCACTGGACCACCAGGGAAGTCTCCTTTTGGTTCTTTTGACTGCCCCCCCATTTTTTTCTAATGGTTAGCAGTTTTTGTGATCTGTTTACAAAACCTCTGCACTTCCCTAGATCATGAAGAATATTTTTTTTAATTTGTTTTACTGAAGTGTGGTTGATTTACAATTGTTTCTGCTATATAGCAAAGTGATTCAGGTGTGCACGTGTGTGTTCTTTTTCATATTCTTTTCTATTCTGGTTTGTCACAGGCTATTGGATATAGGTCCCTGTGCTAGACCGTAGGATCTTGTTGTTTATCGTGAAGTTTTGGTTTGGTTTTTGCTTGTTTTTTCTGCACCCTGAGGCATGGGGGATCCTAGTTCCCTGACCAGGGATTGAACTCCGGGCCCCCTGCCGTAGAAGCTTGGAATCTTAACCACCGGGCCATCAGCGGGTTCCGGGGAAGATGTTTTATGTGCGTCCTTTCATCACCTTCTTATTTTAACTTCACAATCACATTTATGCTTTGTTTCTGTGAGTGTGGGGTGAGGTAGGGATTCATATCCACCCATCTTTCATCTTTCGGTAAGCAGTGAACTGGGCTTTTTTAACTAGGATATTTTTACCTAATACTCATTTTCTGTTGGTCAGGATGACCTTGGTTTCCTTTTCAGCCAGTTGTTTTGAGATTGTCATTTTATCTTACAATCATCTTTGATGTCTCAGCCCCACAGTAGGAGGATGTCACTTGTAAGGAGTTTGAATCTAATTACTTTGAACCCAGCAGATTTTGATGCTGACTTTTTTTTTTTAATCAAGGGACTATTTTTTGAACTCTGAAGTTGGATCTTTTGACTCCGTCTTTTTCCTTAAACACACACAATACAAGCCAAAAATAAAATCCCAGCTACTGTTTTCTTTAACACATGTGGGAATGAGAAGCCACAATTATCAATTGTCATCAGGAACACGTCTCCCTCCATATGTCTGTTTACTCAACTGTATAATGGAGCTAATAATAGTTCTTAGTCCTCACAGGAAAATTAAGTGGTTTAATTTCTGTAAAATAGTTATGATAGTGATGGTACGAAAGATGAATAATTGCAGCCAGAATTATTGTTTTTCCAATATACTATTTTTTGGCTATGCTGCTTGCAAGGATCTTAGTTCTCTGAGCAGCGATCAAACCCAGGTCCCCCGCACTGGGATCCCAGAGGCCTAACCACCTCCAGGGAATTTCCAAGAACATACTCTTTTTTTTTTTTTTTACGTTTTCTTTTAAAGCTCTTTTTATTTTCTTTTTTTAGGGGGTGGGGTAGGGGGGGGAGGAAGGAGGCAGGCGGGCCACTTCTGTTGGTCTTTCATTTATCTATTTTCATCCATCTTTGTTCTCCGGCCTGTGTGGGCCTCCCATCGCAGTGGCCTCTCTCGTGTCAGAGCACCGGCTCTGGGTGCATGCGCTCCAGAGCTCTGACTCGGTAGTTGGACACATCAGTCCAGCTGCTCCACGGCATGTTGGATCTTCCCAGGCCAGGGATCCAACCGGCGCCCCTTGCACCGCAAGGCGGTGTCCTTACCCACTAGACCACCAGGGAAACCCCAAGAACATACTCTTAAACCAGTTGAAGTTTGATCTGTTTCTTAGGATGCACAGCCCAGCTTAAGTATGCCCGTCTCCATTCTTATTTTCTAAATCTACCTTCTCTCGTGACCACTTATTATTGGGGCAAACTTCACAAGTCTAATTTGAGTTGGATTTCGTTTTTCTGTTTTGTTTTTCAGTTGCTTGTGTGTGCCCTGTCCTTGCTGACTGGAACATCTAATTATTACCCATTTTCCCTGGAGCTTTACCTCTGTAAAGTCGAGGACAGCCCCCCAGGTTCAGTGTTCACAGATCTGACACTATTTCAATCTTGATATTTTTGTGAACATACAGTCATAATTTTGGGTCCTTTGTAGACTTTTCATCCAGAGTCTCCTGTTTTTCCTTCATTTTTGTTGGACATCTGCACACTTCCTCTCCTTCACAATGGCAGAGAAAAGAACATTGGCGATCATCGTAATAATGCCATCCATTATATAATCCTAGTAATAATAGTAACAACACCACACGCGTGAACACCACACGCACTCGGTGCCAGCCCCTGTTCGCAGAGTGTTCTGTGGGTTTGCTCATTTTTTCCCCACAACTACCCTGTGACATGGGAGGCTTTTATTATCCTCTCCTAACACCTGAGCAGATTGAGGCACAGAGAGTTCACGTCGCTTGTTTGAGGCCCCACCGCTGGCCAGAGCCAGCGTGTTCCCAGTGGCCACAGGAATCCAGGGCTTGCCCGAGTCAGCGTCCTTGACGTCCAGGGCCCTTGAGCATCCTCAGAACACGGTGGAAGGGTCAGGGTGGCCGGAGTCCGGGCCTCCTGGGTCACGTGTGGGCTTGGGCTGCAGGTGCAGCGGGAGGCTCTATTCATGAAGAGCGAACGACACGCTGCTGAGGCCCAGCTGGCCACGGCCGAGCAGCAGCTGCGGGGGCTACGGACTGAGGCCGAGCGGGCACGCCAGGCTCAGAGCCGAGCCCAGGAGGCCCTGGAGAAGGTCAAGGAGAAGGATAAGAAGGTGGGTTCCCTTTCCTTGTGTGCAGTTCAGGGGGAGCCCCTGCTGGGCGGGCGCTGGAGGAACTCTGAGGATGGCCCAGCTGAGAGGGCCTTGGGAAGGCGGCCCATTTTCCAGATGAGCCAGCGGAGGCGCCCAGAGGTGAACAGAGTGGCTCAGACTCACACAGCATGACCTAGCCAGCGGATGTGACCCCCAGAGCCCAGGTGCTTTCGCACACAGAGTCACCCGGCTGCAACCTGCTATGTGACCCTGGGCAAGTCACTTGACCTCTCTGAGCCCTAGTTGCCACCTTTGTAAACTGAACACAAGATTGTGGTAAGGATTGTGGTTTCTTTGCAGCAGGGTTCTCCCCTCTTACCACTAGTGACATGTGGGGCTAGATCATTCTTTTTTTTTGGTCATTCTTCTTTTTAAAAACTCTTTATCAGGCGGCACCAGGTCTTGGCTGTAGCCCACGAGATCTTCTGTCTTCATGCTGCACATGAGATTTTTAGTTGTAGCATGCACACTCTTAGTTGCAGCATGTGGGACCTAATTCCCTGACCTGGGATTGAACCCAGGCCCTGGCGTTGAAGCCAGGCCCCTGGCATTGGGAGCTCAGAGACTCAAGCACTAGACCACCAAGGAAGTCCCAGGGGCTGGGTCCTTCTCTGTGGGAGGCCACTCCGGGCCTTGTAGGGTGAGGAGCGGCATCTCTGATCTTCGCCCACCTGACCCCAGGAGAGCCCGCCATCCCGACCAACACAGATGTCCCCAGACATCACCTGGCCTCCCTGGGAGGGAGGGTCACCCTTGGTGGAGAACCTGTGGCCCACAGACATAGCCACAAAGCCCAGCATGTATTGAGTGCCTGCTATTTGCTGGCACAGCTTAAATTCAATCTCTGCTGAGAGTTGCAGCGGCCTCGTAAGGTGAGAAGGGCAAGGTTCTCTACCTGACAGATGAGGAAACGGAGACTCTAAGGGGTCAGGGCATCTTCCCAAGATTTCCTACAAGGAACGGGGAGAGAAGGACCCAAACCGTGCCCCGAGGGACCCAGCCGCACCAGGCCTGGCTGCTTGGGGCCCCCCTGTTCTGTCGGTCTCCACTCACTTTCTGAAGACTCTCCAGATCCAGACGCTCTTTCTGCAAAGGGCCGGACGGTCCACGTTTGGGGACCTGCATGGCCACGGTTCTCAGCGCGGCCACTGGAGCAGGAGCCGGAGACGACGTGGCGCCCCGTGGGCGTGGCCGCACACCAGAGCAATTTCACATATAACTATGGAGATGTGACTTTGGTGTAATTTTCACGTGTCATAGAATAATCATTCTTCTTTTGATTTTTACTCCCGGTGATTTATGTCCTTATTTATTTACTGGGCATCCCAGGTGGTTCAGCGGTAAAGAAGCTGCCTGCCCACACAGGCGATGCAGGTTCCATTCCTGGGTCGGGAAGATCCTCTGGAGGAGGAAATGGCAACCCACTCCAGTACTCTTGCCTGGGAAATCTCACGGACAGAGGAGCCTGGCGGGCTCGGGCTACAGTCCGTGGGGTCGTAAAGAGCTGGACGTGACTGAGCGACTGAGCACGTTTGTTTGTTCGGCTGAGGTGGGTCTTGGCCGCGGCACATGGGCTCTTCCATCTCAGTTGCAGCGTGCAGGGCCTTTGGTCGTGGCATGCCTGATCTGGTTCCCTGACCAGGGATGGAACCCGGGCCCCCAGCGCTGGAAGCCCAGAGTCTTAGCCCCTGGACCACCCGGGGAGCCCCTTCTCTCTGATGATTTATCTTGGCTGATGCGCTGGGCTTGTCCGCTGGGCTGATGCCGCTCACCTCTAGGATGTGACTTTCCCTGCAGTCTGCGGCTCTTCCGGCTGCCCCCAGAGGTTCCCTGGCCCCCCAGCCCCCTCACCCCTGCCCCCCGTCCCTGGCTCAGGGTGCTGGCTGACCCTCCCGCCCTCGCCCTAGATCACAGAGCTCTCCAAGGAGGTCTTCAGTCTTAAGGAGGCGCTGAAGGACCAGCCGGGGGCCGCAGACCCCTCCGAGGTGGAAGCCCTCCGCAGCCAGGTGAAGGCTCTGCGGGGCCAGCTGGAGGTGAGCCTCGCCCCCCGTCGGGCACAGGTTCCCTGGAGGGCGACGGGCAGGCGGGCCGTAGCTCAGTGTTAGCGCGCACAGCACGGTCACACCACTGTATGCCGCCCGGACATCGCTCGGGGTGCAGAGGAGTCTGGGTGGCGTCGCTTGGAGGGGGTCCTGCTTTTCTGAGCACCCCTCCCCCCGCCCCAGGAGGCTGCCAGGGACCACAGCGCCGTGGTGGCCTTGTACAGGAGCCACCTCCTCTACGCCATTCAGGTGAGTCCCCCTGGCTTTGGGGGCGCCACGGCGGCCCCCCTGGGCCTCAGTTTCCCCATCTGGACCACGGGAGGCTGGTCGAGGGGAGGGGAGAGAAAGCTCAGGCCCTCTCCGCTCCCACGCCCCCGGCCCCAGGGTCAGATGGATGAGGACGTGCAGCGGATCCTCAGCCAGATCCTGCAGATGCAGAGACTCCAGGCCCAGGGCCGCTGAGCTGCGAGCGCTGCCCTCTGCCCGCCGGGCCCGCCTGGGGCCTTCCCGACTCCCTCACTGACCGTCTGCCCTTGGAGATCAGCCCGGGCTCCTTCCCCACGGCCCCTCACTGCCTCCACGGGCCCACGGGCGGGTCCCTGCACGCGCTGGTCCGTCTAGACCCTGGCCCTGACCGCAACCCGCTCCCCCCGGAGAATCTGTGAGTCCCCTTCCCCACGTCAGGGCCCAGACGCTGCCCCGGGAATAAAAGCTCACGGAGCAGAGGATGAAACGCTCGTGTGTGCGGCCTGATGGCGGGGCCCCACTGCAAGGCGGGGAGGGGGCAGAGCAGGAAGGCGGGCGAGGAGGAGGAGGCAGGACTCCGTTCCCAAGATGGACACCGTGTGCCTGCAAGTTTTGTTTTCTTCTGACCCCGCCGTCTGGCCTGCGGGATCTCGGTTCCCCCGCCGGGGATCGAACCTGTGCCCCTCCGCACTGGATTCTCAGACCCCTAACCACTGAACCACCAGGGAAGTCCCCAGTTTCTGGGCTATTTCGACAAGTCAGGGTGGGTGTCCCACAGCTCATGGTGAAGCGTGTCCGAGGCCTCCCCCGAAACCCGTTCCGGGTGGGATGCCCCACCCTGCCCCTCTGCTCCAGGGCCACCCCCTCGAAATCCCCCGGGGGTTCCTGGCTCTTTCCAGCGCAGGCGGGGAGGTGGCGGGTCCAGCCTGTCCCCGGGGTTCCACGCGCCCAGCAGCGGCTCCGCCCGGCCCTGGTCGGGGCCCCCCGCCCGCGCCTCCCCCGCGGCCTCCCTCCTTGTCATCGCCCTCGGGGGCTGCCCCTCCGCGCGACAGCCGGAAGGAAGGCTCTGCTGGGAAAGGCCACGGGGTCACCACTTCTCCCTTTCGTGGCCTCCTCTCTCGCCATTCAGGTGAGTCCCCCTGGCTTTGGGGGCGCCACGGCGGCCCCCCTGGGCCTCAGTTTCCCCATCTGGACCACGGGAGGCTGGTCGAGGGGAGGGGAGAGAAAGCTCAGGCCCTCTCCGCTCCCACGCCCCCGGCCCCAGGGTCAGATGGATGAGGACGTGCAGCGGATCCTCAGCCAGATCCTGCAGATGCAGAGACTCCAGGCCCAGGGCCGCTGAGCTGCGAGCGCTGCCCTCTGCCCGCCGGGCCCGCCTGGGGCCTTCCCGACTCCCTCACTGACCGTCTGCCCTTGGAGATCAGCCCGGGCTCCTTCCCCACGGCCCCTCACTGCCTCCACGGGCCCACGGGCGGGTCCCTGCACGCGCTGGTCCGTCTAGACCCTGGCCCTGACCGCAACCCGCTCCCCCCGGAGAATCTGTGAGTCCCCTTCCCCACGTCAGGGCCCAGACGCTGCCCCGGGAATAAAAGCTCACGGAGCAGAGGATGAAACGCTCGTGTGTGCGGCCTGATGGCGGGGCCCCACTGCAAGGCGGGGAGGGGGCAGAGCAGGAAGGCGGGCGAGGAGGAGGAGGCAGGACTCCGTTCCCAAGATGGACACCGTGTGCCTGCAAGTTTTGTTTTCTTCTGACCCCGCCGTCTGGCCTGCGGGATCTCGGTTCCCCCGCCGGGGATCGAACCTGTGCCCCTCCGCACTGGATTCTCAGACCCCTAACCACTGAACCACCAGGGAAGTCCCCAGTTTCTGGGCTATTTCGACAAGTCAGGGTGGGTGTCCCACAGCTCATGGTGAAGCGTGTCCGAGGCCTCCCCCGAAACCCGTTCCGGGTGGGATGCCCCACCCTGCCCCTCTGCTCCAGGGCCACCCCCTCGAAATCCCCCGGGGGTTCCTGGCTCTTTCCAGCGCAGGCGGGGAGGTGGCGGGTCCAGCCTGTCCCCGGGGTTCCACGCGCCCAGCAGCGGCTCCGCCCGGCCCTGGTCGGGGCCCCCCGCCCGCGCCTCCCCCGCGGCCTCCCTCCTTGTCATCGCCCTCGGGGGCTGCCCCTCCGCGCGACAGCCGGAAGGAAGGCTCTGCTGGGAAAGGCCACGGGGTCACCACTTCTCCCTTTCGTGGCCTCCTCTCTCTGCCCCCACCTCCGGGCCCTTCCGCACCCGACCCCAGGGACGGACGGCGAAGGGACTGGGGTCTCCTCCCCCAGGGCCCCAGGAGCCTGGCGGTGAGTCAGACGGGGAAGAGGAAGTAGGGGGCCTCCAGAGGGGGCTGGGCTTTCCCCTGGGTGGGACCCGAGTCTCCTGCCTCCTGGAGGGCGCTCCCAGCCCCTGAGAGCGGAGCCCGCGGAGCCATGGCCCTGAGGCGCGTCCTGGCCGTCACGCTCACCCTGTGGGTGGGCTGCTCGCTCTGTCTTGGGAGAGAAGGTACGCGGGACCCGGGGGCTGGGGGAGTTAGGGCCGGGGATCCTCTCTGAGGCCGGGACGCGGTCTGCCCTGGAGCCTTCTGGGTGGGGTGGGAGCCCACACACCTTCTCTATGCCCCTTGAGGGGAGCGGGTTACTGTCCCATTGCCTGGATGGGGAAACTGAGGCACAGAGAGGGCAAGTCCGACCCCAAGGGGACCAGGAAGTGGCAGCCACAGCCACTTGTACTTGTATCCATTCACGTCATAGGATTCAAAACAAAACACCCACAACAAGGGGGTTCGGGAGAGCCCTTCCCTCCTACTAGCAGTCCCGCCACCCACTCCCCCTCAGTCTTCCCACCTCGAAAATGGGCTGGTAGTACTCGTTCCTGCCCTGGCGGGTCGTGGCGAGGGGACTGACGGAGGCAGTGCCTCTCTCTCACGCACTTGCTCATTCCACGAGCGTTTCTCGGGCGTCCGCTGTGCGCCTGGCGCGGGCGGGGTGGGGTGCTGGAGGGGTGAGCCGCGGTGAATGCGCGCCCACCCTCTGCCTCTCGCTCCGGGCTCCGCCGCAGCTCCCTCCCAGCCCAGGGTGCGGTGCCAGGCCTCCCGGTACCCTCTGGCCGTGGATTGCTCCTGGACCCTGCCGCCGGCTCCTCCCAACTCGACCAGGCCCACGTCGTTCATTGCCACGTACAGGTGAGAGAGCCTGGGGGGCTTCCCGGGGGCTCCCCAGCTGGGCTGAACCCCTAAGATCAGGGCAACTGACCACCTAGCGAGAGCCTGAAACCCTCGAAAGTCTAGAGCAACAGCAGCCTTAGAAATGCACTCCTTGAAGCACACGCTGTGATCCATGTGTGGAGGGCAAGCTTTCCTAGACAGCTCAATTAAAAAATAAAAAGACAGGGTGACGTTGGTTTTAATATTTTATTTAAATAATAGCCAAATATTCCAAATAGCTATCATTTAACATGACTGAAAGTAATGGACTTTCTATAGCTTTACTTATGTAAAATTCATACATTTAAATTTACACTTGCTTGCATGCCTGGTCACTCAGCTGTCTCTGACTCTTGGTGACCCCGGGGACTGCAGGCCGCCAGGCTCCTCTGTCCGTGGGATTTCCCAGGCAAGAAGACTGGAGTGGGTGGCCATTTCCTTCTCCACTTATATGAGAAATTTATACAGAAATGGATTTATTATCATTAATAGGATTATCTAAAGTATTATTCCAACATGTCATCCAAACCTTAAGCATTAATGAGGTACTGCACAGGACTTCCCTGGTGGTTCAGTGGGTAGAGTCCACCTTGCAGTGCAAGGGGTGTCAGTTTGATCCCTGGCCCAGGAAGATCCCACATGCCGCGGAGCAGCTGGACGGATGTGTCCAATTACCGAGCCGGAGCTCTGCAGTACATGTGCCCAGAGCTGGTGCTCTGCAACAACAGAGGCCACTGCAATGGGAGGCCCACACGGGCCAAAAGAACAAAGATGGATGAAAAATAAATAAAAATGAAAGACCAATAAAAAAAAGTGGCCAAAATTTTTTTTTTTAAATGAGGCACTGCACGTTCAGTCCTGTTGTACCAAGTCGTGGAGACTCTACATGGGCATGGTGCATAGATTACATTTCAATTCAGATGCTAAACGTTCATCAGAAATCACTGATCTCTGATTAGATTTCACAACATTTGTGTTTGGAAAAGTAGGGCCACACCGCTCAGTTGTTCTGAGGCACTTTCTCTAGCTGTCTGACATCTGGAAACTTCTCACGTAGATGAGAAAGGAAGAAGGAAGTGTTGGCCACTCGGTCGTGCCGGACTCTCTGTGACCCCGGGGAGTGCAGCCCGCCAGGCTCCTCTGTCCGCGCGAGCTCCCAGGCCAGAAGACTGGCGCGGGTGGCCGTCTCCTTCTCCAGGGGACCTTTCTGACTCAGGGCTCAGACCCAGGGCTCTGCCTCGCAGGCGGGTTCTTCCCTGAGCCACCAGGGACGCCTGGAGTAGGTCAGATAAAATCAAAGTCCCACTCAGCTGCACCAGCCACGAGTCCCGGCCACACTGCAGAGGTGTTACCCACAGAATATGTGGGTGGGGTCCAGCGGCTCGCTGCTCGAAAGCCATTATCAGGCCAGGTTGGTGGAAAGGAAAGTTTGCCTGATTTCAGATGCCGGCAGCTGGTGGGGGAGGGTGGTGGACGTCTGTCCCGACGTCTGTCCCCAGGCGACTCCCGCAGCCCCAGCAAGCGGGGTGAGAGCTGCGTAGACGGGGTGGGCGGGGCTACGTGCCGAAACAGCCTAGTCATCTCTTCAGGTTGGTCATCGGTGGTCTGACCAGCATCTTCGTGGATGTTCTAGGTCCAGTTAGTCTTCGGTTCCAGGGTCCCTTTGTTTCCATTTCTCTGTGGTCAGCTCTCGGCGTTGTGGCAACTCACGTCCTGGGTGTGGGCTCTGGTCATCGTGTAGTTTCCTTCTGCACCTGGGGTTTTGGTGTCTATAAGAGCTCACAGGACACGGCTCAGAATATTATCCACAGCCCCTGAGAAAGAACTGAAGGTCCTTGACTATATGCTTAATGACTATTATTATTATTTAGTCTCCTTTGATGTTTTCCTTTGTTTCCGCATTTCTTCTCTGAGTAAACCTATTCTTTGAAGTTTTCCAGAGGCAAAAGACAGGCGGAGGGCATGGGGGTGGGGCAAAGGCATAGCGTCCTGCTCCGTTTCAGAAGCAGAAGGTTTTGGTCGGTGCGGAAGGTCCCGTGTGCGCGGGGCTGAACTCCAGCCTCTGCAGTCTGACATCTTGGAGGGTCAGAACTTAACGAGAACTGGGATCTTACTATTTCGGATTCCAGACTCCGTGAATCGTAGGCCTGGGAATATTGGCATCTCAAGGCCCGGATGTTGATGTTCCGGAACCTGGACCCTAGCATCTCCCGTGAGATGTTACCCCCGACCCTGGGTCACCCAAGCTCTGTGATGTTGGGGCGAGGGGCCCATAGGATCACACAGTCGAGAGTGAGCCTTCTCACCTGCTGTCCCCGCGCGGGGTCCAGGGCACAGGCGGGCCAGCAGGAAGCGCTGGGGTCCTCACTGCACCCCCTCCGTGTCCAGGCTGGGCGTGGCAGCCCACGGGCAAAGCTGGCCCTGCGTCCAGCGGACACCGGAAGCCACCAGCTGCACCATCCCTGACGTCCAGATGTTCTCCATGCTGCCCTACGTGCTCAACGTCACGGCCGTCCACCCGCGCGGCGTCAGCAGCAGCTTCGTGCCCTTCATCCCCGAGCACATCAGTGAGTGGGGGTCGTGGGGGTGGAGGGGCCCCTTGCCCCAGCTTCTCCCCAACGACAGGCTCCCCTCCCGCCGGCCAGCATGCGATCCTGTCTGCCCCTAACGGGTCCTGTGGGCCCCACTGCCACAGTTCACCAGGGGTCAGCCCACTTCGCCCTGTCCTGAGCCCCTCGTTGGTCCAGCATGCATCACGGCCCACCTGGAGCCGCGCAACCCCTGGGTCCTCGTCCCCCCTCCAGCCCTCCCCAAAGCGGGCACCAGAGGGCGCCTGTGAGCGCTCGGGTCCGGCCCCACCTGGGGCTCTTCGCGCTCTCTCCCCCAGCAGCCACCAGAGGGCGCATGCGGACACGCCAGTCCGGCCGCATCTTTGCGCAGCTCACCGCCTTCCAGGGTGCCCGCCTCCCTGGGGGCAAAGCCCCCAGCCCTTCTCCTGACCTACAAGGCCCTGCACGACCTTCCCCTTTTCCTCCCTGCCCTCCTCTCCTCCCTCGCTCCTCCTCGCTCACTCTTGTCCAGCCACACGGGCCTCCTCACTGTTCCTGCAGCGCACCAGGCATGATCCTGCCCCAGGGCCCTTGCACCTGCTGTGCCCTCTGCCTGGAACGTTCTTCTCCTCCTAGATCTGCACACCATTCACTCCCTCAGCTCCTTTAGGTCTCAACGCAGATGTCATTTCCTCAGTGGGTCCTCTCCTGAACATGTTTTTAAAAATTCCAAACCATCATCCATTGCTGGTGGTAACTAGAAAACAGTCTGTCCAATCCGCAAAGAGTTACACGTAAGTTACCGAGTAATCCAGAAATGCCAGTTCTAGGAATATTATCGAAGAGAAATGAAACCACATACGCACAAAACCTTGTCCATGAATATTCACAGCAGCATTATCCGAGCAGGCAGAAAGAAGCAGACACACAGGTGGTCCTCACTGATGGCTGGATACACAGGACGTGTCCCTCCACACCCTGAAATGTTTTTCAGCCACGGAAAGGAGAGAAGCCCCAACCCACGCTACCACGTGGAGGGGCCCTAGCAGCACCGTGCTCCGCGAGAGACACGGGCGCAGGAGGACACACAGGGTGGGTCGTGGGGGTGGAGGGGCCCCTTGCCCCAGCTTCTCCCCAACGACAGGCTCCCCTCCCGCCGGCCAGCATGCGATCCTGTCTGCCCCTAACGGGTCCTGTGGGCCCCACTGCCACAGTTCACCAGGGGTCAGCCCACTTCGCCCTGTCCTGAGCCCCTCGTTGGTCCAGCATGCATCACGGCCCACCTGGAGCCGCGCAACCCCTGGGTCCTCGTCCCCCCTCCAGCCCTCCCCAAAGCGGGCACCAGAGGGCGCCTGTGAGCGCTCGGGTCCGGCCCCACCTGGGGCTCTTCGCGCTCTCTCCCCCAGCAGCCACCAGAGGGCGCATGCGGACACGCCAGTCCGGCCGCATCTTTGCGCAGCTCACCGCCTTCCAGGGTGCCCGCCTCCCTGGGGGCAAAGCCCCCAGCCCTTCTCCTGACCTACAAGGCCCTGCACGACCTTCCCCTTTTCCTCCCTGCCCTCCTCTCCTCCCTCGCTCCTCCTCGCTCACTCTTGTCCAGCCACACGGGCCTCCTCACTGTTCCTGCAGCGCACCAGGCATGATCCTGCCCCAGGGCCCTTGCACCTGCTGTGCCCTCTGCCTGGAACGTTCTTCTCCTCCTAGATCTGCACACCATTCACTCCCTCAGCTCCTTTAGGTCTCAACGCAGATGTCATTTCCTCAGTGGGTCCTCTCCTGAACATGTTTTTAAAAATTCCAAACCATCATCCATTGCTGGTGGTAACTAGAAAACAGTCTGTCCAATCCGCAAAGAGTTACACGTAAGTTACCGAGTAATCCAGAAATGCCAGTTCTAGGAATATTATCGAAGAGAAATGAAACCACATACGCACAAAACCTTGTCCATGAATATTCACAGCAGCATTATCCGAGCAGGCAGAAAGAAGCAGACACACAGGTGGTCCTCACTGATGGCTGGATACACAGGACGTGTCCCTCCACACCCTGAAATGTTTTTCAGCCACGGAAAGGAGAGAAGCCCCAACCCACGCTACCACGTGGAGGGGCCCTAGCAGCACCGTGCTCCGCGAGAGACACGGGCGCAGGAGGACACACAGGGTGGGACTCCACGGATGGGAAATGTCCAGAACAGGCCCATCCACGGACACCGAGGGGGCTTCCTGGCGGTTAGGGACTGGGGAGCGAGGAATGGAGGTGACCGCTAGTATGGTCAGCGTTTCTTGGGGGGGGGTGACAGAATGTTCTGGATTAAATTGTGGTAATGGTTACATAACAGTCTAAATACACTGAAACCACAACTGCACACATTAAAAGAGGGAGTTATCCGGTATGCAAATTATGTCTAAAAAATACTGCAACCCACTCTCTTCCCTGCACTCTTGAATGCTCTTCCTTTTCCTCTTTTAAGATCTCCGGATTTCCCTCTTGTCTCCTGCCTGAAGGGACTGGGCTCCAAGAGGACAGGGCTCCTGTGTCCTAGCATCCGGAACATCACTGGAGCCCCAGCAGCCCCCCAGCAGCCCTTCAATTAACATTTATTAGTTGGTTGAATGAATGTCCCCTCCACTGACCCCTCCTCCTGCTTGTCCATCAGTCAAGCCGGACCCTCCAGAAGGGGTGCGCATGAGCCCCCTCCCTGGGCAGCAGCTGCAGGTGCAGTGGGCACCCCCTCGGACCTGGCCCTTCCCGGAGATCTTCTCTCTCAAGTACTGGATCCGCTACAAGCGTCACGGGGCTGCCCACTTCTACCAGGTGAGGCCCAGGAGACCAGGCGGGTGGGTCCCGGGTGGAGGGAGAGCGTGTGCCAAGGGGCACTGGGGTCTAGGTCGCAGCTCAGAAGGCTGGCGTGTCGCCTGAGGGCAGCCCAGCAGTTTCCCTGGTGGCCCAGCGGCTAAGACTCCGCAGTCCCACTGCCGGGGGCCCAGGTTCCATCCCTGGTCAGGGAATGAGATTCCACAGGCCACGACGAAGAGTCTTCCTACTACAGCTACGATCCAGTGCAGCCAAAATAAGTATTTTTTTTAATTTTTTTTTTTTTTTTTTTAGTTTTAGTTCTGTTTATTTTTTGGTTTAAGTTTTTTTTTGTTTTTTGTTTGTTTTTTGTTTTTTAAAAAAGGCAGCCCAGCAGTTCCACTCCTGAGCATCCACCTGAAAAAATTTAAAAGAGTCTTGAACAAATACTTGTCCATGACTGTTCCCAGTGACCAGAAGGTGGACACAAGGCAAGGGCCTGTCAACACTCAGCCTTGAACATAGGAGAGAGAGATGGAGAGAGGGTCTGGAGGGAGTGGGGACTCAGGGTGGGTAGGTCTGCACACGCAGGCGTGTTCCTGGTTGACCAAGAGCTGGCTGGTGCCGGAGGGGCCGTCCCTCCCTCCGCAGCCAGATGCTGAGGGTGTCCAAAGACATGGAGGGGCCACAGAGGGTGCGCCGTTTAGGGGGGACGTCGGTGCCTGAGTCCCAGAGCAGACTTGCTCGTCGAGCCTCCTCGTTCCCACTGACCCCAGCCTTCTTCTGCCCTCAGGTGGGACCCATCGAAGCCACGTCCTTCACCTTCACGGCTATGAGGCCTCGAACCAAGTACTGCATCCAGGTGGCCGCTCGGGACCTCACTGACTATGGGGAATCGAGCGCCTGGAGTCTCCCTGCCACGGCCTCCTTGACGCTCAGCAAGTAGCAGGGGCTCCCTGCCCACACACCCCCCGAAGAGGGGCTGTGCCCTTGACGCCCACCTAAGGGTGTAGGACTTGTCTGGCTTGGGTTCACCTGGGCAGTCTCAGACGAGCAGCGTTGCCTCTCCGGGCCTCAGTCTCTCAATCTGTGAAATGGGATGTATTCCCTCCTTCCTCTGATACAGTGCAATGCTTTGTGAACTGTGAATATGAGATTTTTGTTTGTTTGTTTAATTAGAAAAGAGGATTGCCCCTAGACTCGGGACTCTGCCTTCCTTCACCAGATCCACATGAGCCCCGGGAGGAGGAGTCTGGGAGGGGAGCACAGATGAGGCCACACAGCACACCGAGCCCCAACTCTCCCGTGTGGAATCAGGGCTGGACCAGAGGGAGAGACGGGGCTGGGGGCGGCAGGGCAGGGGTGGGGGCTGCTGCCTGGGATGGAATGGAGGGATGCAGGCAGTTCAGCAGTCAGCTCCACACCTCCTCCAAAGCTGCCCAGAGGGGCCTCCCTGCTGGTCCCAGGGTTAGAAATCTGCCTTGCCAGGCAGGGGACATGGGTTCCATCCCTAGTGGGGGAACAAAGATCCCGCCTGCCTCAGAGCCACTGCGCTCGAGTGCTGCAGCTGCTGAGCCCACGTGCTGCAACTGGAGAGCTCCTGCCGCACAGGGCAAGACCCCACGCAGCGCTACAGATATCCCTGTTCCCACAATCCCTCATCAATGCAGCCAAATAAATATATATTATATTTTAAGCTGCCTGGATGTGAGCCCGATTGTGGGTGGACACAGATAGTCCCAAATACTACTCCAAACACTAGTCCCAAACACAGATAGTCCCAAATAAACACTATTTGGGACAATTTCTCTGAGGCGTGGGCCACACACCCAGGCTCCAAGGATCTTCTCAATCCAGGAGTGTCCCTGTGCATTGCCCCCAAGGCTCTTAATTCAAAGGTCACTTCCTCCAAGAAGCCTTCCCTGACCACCTCATCTATGTCAGACAAAAGATCCCTTCCCCAGAGATACCTGTGTCCTCACTCTCAGACCCTGTGAATATGGTGCCTTACTTGGCAAAAGGGGCTTTGCAGCCATGACTAATTTCATAATCTTGAGGATCCTTAAAGAGTGAAGATCTTTCATTAAGCGGATGAAAATGAAATAAGAATTATACTCAGTATCCAGGTGGCCCCAGGGTCACCACAAGTGTCTTTATAAAACGGAAGCAGGGGGCTTCCCCTGGTGGTCCAGTGGGTAAGGACACGGCCTTGCAGTGCAAGGGGCGCCAGTTCGATCCCTGGCCTGGGAAGATCCCACGTGCCGCGGAGTGGCTGGACCGATGTGTCCAATGACCTAGCCAGAGCTCTGGAGTGCATGCGCCCAGAGCTGGTGCTCTGTGACAACAGAGGCCACTGCGATGGGAGGCCCACGCGGGCCAAAGAACAAAGATGGATGAAACTGAATAAACGAAAGACCAATAGAAGTGGCCCGCCCGCCTCCCCCCTCCCTCTCTCCCTCCCTAACCCGCCCCCTACCCCGCCAAAAAAAAAAAAAAAGGGAAGCAGGCAGGTTGGAGGGAGACAGAGAAGGAGACGTGGCCATGGGGGCAGAGATCAGAAAGATGCAGGGCCACCAGCCATGGAATTCTGGCAGCCTCTGGAAGCTGGAAAAGACAAGCAGACCGATTCTCCCCTGGAGCCTGCAGAAGGAGCCAGCCCTGCGCCCATTCCCATTCCAGACTTCCGCTCTCCAAAACTCTAATAAACGTATTGTTTCAAAATACTGAGCTTAGGGACATCTCTGGTGGTGCAGTGGATAGGAATCCGCCTGCCGCTACAGGGAACACGGGTTCGATCCCTGGTCCGGGAAGATCCCGCAGGCCACGGAGCAAGGAAACCCGCACGCCACAACGACTGAGCCTGTGCTACCGAGCCGGGCAGCTGCAACTGCTGAGCGTGAGTGTCCCAGCTACGGACGCCCGTGGGCCCTAGAGCCTGTCCTCTGCAACGGAAGAAGTCATCACCATGAGAGGTCCTTGCACCAGACCTGGAGACATCTCCAGTAGCCGCTTCTCCTCACCCTGTTTTACCGTCTTCAGATCACTGATCAGAACCCGAATGGGTTTCTAACGTGTTTGTGGCCCCTCCATCCCACCAGACAGTGATCTCCATGAGGGCAGCAATCTCGTTCGTTGAAGTGTCCCCAGTGACTGGGCACCCCTTTGACACAGGACAGACCTTTGTAAGAGGCAATTTGGAGCAAGCCCGGGAAGGAACGTCCTCTTTAGAAGGCCAGCGCAGAGGCGAGTCCTGGGGGACACTGGGAGCCCGTGCATGCAGGGGGAGCTCGACGCGAGTGCGGGTAACTCAAGATAAACTCGGGGTGGGGCGTCCAGGCTGCTCCTGGGAGCCGGTGAGAAATGCCCCAGGTGAGCGCGAGGGCGCGGGAACGACGTGTAGGTCCCACAGCGTGAGCGCTCAACACGGAGTTTTTTATTTGCTAGACAAAAGAACCAACAGGGAACGTCGCGACCCTCCGCCACGTCGCGTAACGCCCTCCAGGGGGAGCAGCGCCTCCGCGGAACGGCTCAACTTTAGACCCATTCCGGAACCTTCGTTGCGCACTCATGAGGTTGCCATGGGGAAAGGAAGACAGAAGGAGACGTGGCCATGGGGGCAGAGATCAGAAAGATGCAGGGCCACCAGCCATGGAATTCTGGCAGCCTCTGGAAGCTGGAAAAGACAAGCAGACCGATTCTCCCCTGGAGCCTGCAGAAGGAGCCAGCCCTGCGCCCATTCCCATTCCAGACTTCCGCTCTCCAAAACTCTAATAAACGTATTGTTTCAAAATACTGAGCTTAGGGACATCTCTGGTGGTGCAGTGGATAGGAATCCGCCTGCCGCTACAGGGAACACGGGTTCGATCCCTGGTCCGGGAAGATCCCGCAGGCCACGGAGCAAGGAAACCCGCACGCCACAACGACTGAGCCTGTGCTACCGAGCCGGGCAGCTGCAACTGCTGAGCGTGAGTGTCCCAGCTACGGACGCCCGTGGGCCCTAGAGCCTGTCCTCTGCAACGGAAGAAGTCATCACCATGAGAGGTCCTTGCACCAGACCTGGAGACATCTCCAGTAGCCGCTTCTCCTCACCCTGTTTTACCGTCTTCAGATCACTGATCAGAACCCGAATGGGTTTCTAACGTGTTTGTGGCCCCTCCATCCCACCAGACAGTGATCTCCATGAGGGCAGCAATCTCGTTCGTTGAAGTGTCCCCAGTGACTGGGCACCCCTTTGACACAGGACAGACCTTTGTAAGAGGCAATTTGGAGCAAGCCCGGGAAGGAACGTCCTCTTTAGAAGGCCAGCGCAGAGGCGAGTCCTGGGGGACACTGGGAGCCCGTGCATGCAGGGGGAGCTCGACGCGAGTGCGGGTAACTCAAGATAAACTCGGGGTGGGGCGTCCAGGCTGCTCCTGGGAGCCGGTGAGAAATGCCCCAGGTGAGCGCGAGGGGCGCGGGAACGACGTGTAGGTCCCACAGCGTGAGCGCTCAACACGGAGTTTTTTATTTGCTAGACAAAAGAACCAACAGGGAACGTCGCGACCCTCCGCCACGTCGCGTAACGCCCTCCAGGGGGAGCAGCGCCTCCGCGGAACGGCTCAACTTTAGACCCATTCCGGAACCTTCGTTGCGCACTCATGAGGTTGCCATGGGGAAAGGGAAGACAGAAGCACTCGACTGTTGATGGGCGGTGATCTCAACCAATCAAAACGACAGGCGTACACGCTGCAGCCAACAACAGCGGCTGGAGGCGGTGACGGAAGCAGAAATATCAGGGAGGGAAAGCTGGGGAAATTCGACGAAGCAAGCCTAATCAGGACTCTCGTGCTTGTGACAAGAGTAGGGGGCGAAGATGTCGGAGCGAAAGGTTTTAAACGTAAGTATTGGGCGACGAATCCTATCAGAACCTTTCCTATTATTTCCTATTAGAACCCTTGCCTTCTCTAACGGCCATCCGTGGATCGGGGCTCTCCAGACTCCGCCCACTCACCTTCGTGGCGGGGTGTGGGCCTTCGCGGAGCCTGGGGTGTACCCAATCCCCTGTAGGGGCGAGGCTTAGGCTATTTACCCAGTCACTTCTGATTGGATTGTCTGAAGGGAATTATCCAATCACTCCCTTGAGGGCGGAGCTTCTTTAGGATGGTGTTACTCCCGCTTTACACCCTCGCCTTCAGGAGGCATGGCTGTGAGACATCCCGCCCCTCTTGGAGTTCTAGCCCATCGTGTTCCTTGGAGGGATTAGGCTTTGCCAAGTTGGTTTGCTCTACTGGCAGGGGGTCCTTCCAATTGCATCAACTTCTCCCAGTTTTGTTGGGGAAAACTTGGAGTCTTGAGCGTGTTGAGCTGGTCTTGGGAAGGCAGGATTCAGTTTTGGAGAAGTCTTCCCCACCCTCCAGGAGGACGTGATGTGTGCTCCCAGGAAGGGGATGAGCTCCCCAGCCTGGGAAGCTGTGAGCTCAGGATGTCAGGGCAGAGTGGAGAACAAGACCGCTAGCCTGAGGGCTCGGAGCCCAGGTGTGCGAGGTCAGGCTGGTGCCCCGTACTGTGAGTCAGTGCTCTGATGTTTTCACCACCCGTGTTAGAAATCCAGCCCCGGCCAGCCCCAGTGTAGTGTGCTGGGCTTCAAGCCCGTGAAGGCCTTTCCGTCCTGAGGATCCATCTGGGAGCCCAGCTGTTTCCATAACTCGCCGGTCGACACTTCTGTTCCAGGCACTGCTGGAAGTGTCATGTTCTTCACATCTTCCCAGTGGAGAGGCTATCCCGTCTCCAGATGAGGAAACAGGCGCAGAAAGGCTATGGGATCACCGGAGAGTAGAGGAGTCAAAGCCAGACACCTCCAGCAGCTTTGCCCTGCTGCTTCTAATCACTGTACCACAGTGTCCCCAGCGTCCTGTCCCTGGGTCTGAATCCTGGCCCTGATGCTCACATTTTGTGACTCCAAGTAGCTGAAACCACCAGAACTCAGTTTCTTCCTCTGTGAAATGGGTCCATCGCTCTCTAGCACAGAGTGTTTGTCAGAATTCCATGAAGCAGAGGACATCAAACTCTCCATGTAGTGCCTGGCACCTCATACGTGCTCAAAATGCTTTATTTTATTTTGGCCTCACTGGTCTCCCTGGGCCACCTCTGCACTTTTTCCCCTTGCTGCTTTTCCTCCACGTCCTTTTTCTGTGCTGCCTAGTAGCCATGGGTACGAGTGTGTGTGCCTCTAGGAGGTCTCTCGCCACCTCCCTGGACCTGAGGTGTCCTGAGGACTGGACACAGCTCCCCAGAGCCCCTTCCCTGGCCCCTGGCCTCCCCGGCGCCTGAAAGCACCTCCCCCGACACTTCCTTCCTCCCCACAGAAATACTACCCCCCTGACTTCGACCCGTCAAAGATCCCCAAGCTCAAGCTACCCAAAGACCGGCAGTATGTGGTGCGGCTGATGGCCCCCTTCAACATGAGGTGAGTGCCCACGGGGCCCCTGCACTGGTTGTGATGGACAGACCCATGCCTGGTGTCCACAGAGAGTGGCCCGTCCCCAGAGCTCAGACCAGCTCACCAGTCCTGGCTCAGACGTGAAGCCAGTGAGCGAGTGACCACTCTTTCCTGCTGGTCAGGATTAGTCCTCTGACTATTCAGAGCTCCTAGTTGGTGCCTGAGAGCTCATTGTTTGGTAGTGAAAGTGTGAGCACGAGATGGGGTCCTGTACACACATTCACTTCCTCCAGCAGCCCTGTCAGTTCCTGCCTCAGGACCTTTGCACAGGCTGTTCCCTCTGCCTGAATGCACTTCCCTCTACTCTCTCAGGGCCGGCTCTTTCTCACTCTCCAGGGCCTGGCTTAAATCTCACCCCTAAGAGAAACTCTCCTGCTCCCGCCCCTCTCCTTCCATGCTGGTGTGCAAGTGGTCATCGGCTCGAATCCAGCCGGATCCCGGGTACCGAGTTGGCTTGAGTGCCTGTCTTGCCCCACAGGTGTAAGACGTGTGGCGAGTACATCTACAAGGGCAAGAAGTTCAACGCCCGCAAAGAGACGGTGCAGAACGAGTCCTACCTGGGCCTGCCCATCTTCCGCTTCTACATCAAGTGCACGCGCTGCCTGGCCGAGATCACCTTCAAGGTAGGCGGCCGGCCAGGCCAGTCCCTCCTGCCCTGGGGGTCGCCGCTCCGGCCCCTCCCTCCAGGGGGCCCCACTTCACCTTCTCAGGAAACAGCAGACGTTCTGGGAGAGGTTCCCAGCAGTGCTGTTCAAAAAGGCAGAAAGCGGAGGCCCCCAGGTGCTCAGTGACGGGGCTGGTGGCCGGCCAGCCACACGGCGGGTCGCTGGTGGCTAGCGGAGGTGGTGGGCTTACTTCCACGGTTGCCCTCGGGAGTCTTAAGACCATAGGGGGCTTCCCTGGTGGTCCAGTGGTGGAAGCTCAGCTTCCAGTCCAGGGGGCCCAGGTTCGTTCCCTGGTCAGGGAACTAGATCCTACAGACTGCAACTACTAGAGTTAAAAACAAAAAATCGGCCAGGGTAGGGAGAGATGAAGAGCACTTAGCATTTCTCTCCACAGACTTCTGCGCAGCTTGAGTGTTTTCTCAACAGAAGGTTTTTTTTCTTCCATTAAAACCCAAGATTTTCGATTTTCCTGGTGGCCCAGTGGCTAAGACTCAGTGCTCCTAAGGCAGGGGGCCTGAGTCTGATCCCTGGTCAAGGAACTAGATCCCACAGGCTGCAACTAAAAGATCCTTCCCATGGCAAATAAGACCCTGCACAGCTAAATAAATAAATATATATATATTTTTTTTTAAAAAGAGGTTTTTTTAAAAAAACCCGAGTTTATTAAAATAAGCAAAAGGTACATTATAAATTATGTATTTTAATTATTGACTTTTTAAACAACAGTTGTATGAGATATGACTTATATGACATACAAGTCACTGTTTTAAAATGTGGAACTCAGTGGTTTGAGTTTATTACTGGTGTTCTCGACTGCGTCCTCAAGTTCCAGAACCTTCTCGTCACCCCAGATTAGCCCCCGTCCCCTCCCCCGCGCCCGGCAGCCGTGGATCCGCTCTCTGGGCCTCGGGTCTGTGTGTCCGGACGTGTCCCGTTCGGGAGTCACACGCGGGGCCGCCGGCTGTCTGGCTTCTCTCCAGGAGCCGTCGCGGTTTCCCGGGCGAGCGTGTGGGGCGAGTGCCCTGGCCTCACCCCTGTCGCGGCGGAGTGAGCGCCCAGCCTGGGCCCGGCCACCCTTTGCGCGCTCGTTGGCTCGGAGACATTTGGGTTGTCTCCAGAGAAGGTGCCCCTACCTGGCTTGTGAAGAATGTATATACTTACGTTTTAATGAAGGCGTGTGGATTGTTTAAAGGTTTAGAAAAGCCGTGGCAGAATGTTATAAATTGGCTTTTCTGATGAAAACATCCACCGGATGAAGTGACTGGGCTGTTATGTACACACGTGTGCGTGTGTGTGAGCACGGGGAGACGGGCGCGCGGCAGGGCGAAGGCTGGAAGCGTGGTTCCCTGCTCCGCTCTGCCCAGCCGGCCCGGGCACGGCCCCCTGCCTGGTTTCCACAATGTGCTCTGCACTCGCACGCGGGCTTCCCGAGGGGTGCTCGTGGTCACGAGCCCGCCTGCCGGTGCAGGGGTCGCAGGGCCCCAGGGCACGCAGATGCAGTCCCGGCGGGAAGCTCCCCTGCCGGGGCGTGGCGACCGCTCCAGCGTTCCTGCCGGAGAGTCCCAGGGACAGAGGGGCCTGGCGGCTACGGCCCACGGAGTCGGACACGACTGAAGCGACGTAGCAGGCGTCTACATGCACACGGGCATCACCTGCCCCTCTTCTTTCTTTTTAGAGAGCAAACACGTTATTTAGGAATACTTCTAGAGTTACAGAGAAGTTGCAGAGGTAGCACAGAGTACCTGTCCGCCTCTCTCCATCTTCCCCTCCTGTTAACAGGAGAAGAGGACTTTTATTTGCAAACCTGTGGAGGGAGAAGGGCTGCAGAGGGCAGGGGGCGGGTGCAGAAGGGCCTGAAAGTCCAGGCTGGGACGGCAGAAGGGAAGAGGAGCCCTGGAAAGAGCTGTGCTCGCGCGAGCGATGGACGGGAAAAAGAAAGAATCCACGTTCAGAGGCGCGAAACGGGGCGGGACGGTGTCCCAGGCTGCCGCGGCCCTTCAGCGGGAGCCTTTGATGCCCAGAGGCGTGGCCGCTGACGGCTGCCCACCCTCCCCCCAGACAGACCCCGAGAACACCGACTACACCATGGAGCACGGAGCCACGCGCAACTTCCAGGCCGAGAAGCTCCTGGAGGAGGAGGAGAAGAGGGCGCAGAAGGAGCGGGAGGACGAGGAGCTGAACAACCCCATGAAGGTGAGCCCGGCGCGGGCGCTGGTAGAGCCGCCGCCCCTCCTGCTGAGCCCTCCCGGGGCGGGGGGGTGGGTGGGGGCGGGAGAGCTCTGGGCGGAGCCCAAGGCCCCCGCTCCTGGGCGCAGCCCCGCGTAGTCCAAGGACTGCGTTTACGCGGGTCGTGCTCCATGATCAGTTATGTTGGATTGAACTGTGGCGCAGACGCCCTCACGGCCGGGCGGCTGCCTGACCTGTCACCTGAGCCCCTTATCCTGCGTCTAGAGTCAAAAGACAAGGTCTTTGTCTTTGATCTCACATGGTCCCTGTTACTCAGTGACGGGGCCACGCTGGAAGCCCAGGCCCCCTGCTCCTCTGCCGGCCAGCTCCATGGTCTCGGGCGGTCTCCTCCCCTCCGTGCGCCTCAGTGTTCTGAGCCGGGCGTGGGTGCAGCCCAGGGACCAGGCACCGAGGCTCCAGGGCCCAGGGTGGGGGGTCTTCCCCTTACCCCTGAGGCCAGGCGGGCCGCGCAGACGGGCGGAGTCGCAGCGCCCTCAGCCCCCCGCGTCTGCGCCCCCGCAGGTGCTGGAGAACCGCACCAAGGACTCCAAGCTGGAGATGGAGGTGCTGGAGAACCTGCAGGAGCTCAAGGACCTGAACCAGCGGCAGGCCCACGTGGACTTCGAGGCCATGCTGCGGCAGCACCGCCTGTCGGAGGAGGAGCGGCAGAGGCGGGAGCAGGAGGAGGACGAGCGGGAGACGGCGGCCCTCGTGGAGGAATCGAGGAAGAGAAGACTGCTGGAGGACTCGGACTCGGACGAGGACGCCGCGCCCGCCCAGCCCCGGCCCGCGCTCCCGCCCAGCCCCACCGCCATCCTGGACGAGGTGAGCAACGCCACCCAGTCCCCACGGCTCTCGGGGGCGCAGGGACAGAGGAAGCCGGGACTTGGCTTAGCTTCTTCTCGAAAGGCCAGACAGTCTGGGTCATGATGCTCAAATCCACCCTCCCAGCACCGAGGAGCTGGGTGTGCGCGAGTGGGCGTGGCCATGTGCCAGTAAAACTTTATTTACGGTGGCAGGTGGCAGGTGGCAGGCCTCCGGGACTGTGAGGTTTTTTTTCTTTCTTATATTTTTTATTGGGTATAACGAAGGGGTGGGGATAAGGGAGAGCATTGAAGAGAACACCTGCTTTGGTTCAGCGGATCCTTCTGCTCACACCGCATTGGTCAGAACTGAACCACCTGGCCACACCCCCATGCAAAGGAGTCTGGGAAGTGTAGTCTTTCACGGGGCAGCCATGTTCCAGCTGAGAATTCTTAGGAGGACAGAGTGGGAGGTCATGCACTGTCAGCCGTTAACATTTTGACAGAGAACCAAGGTTTCTTCTTTGAGGCTGCATCCCCTGGTCAGAGTTCTCACTCGGACTTTCTTGCATAAACCACCCTCAAAATTCATCTGAAATTTCCTCTGTTCATTTTTTTCCAAGAGGTGTAAGAGATTGAAAGTTCTCTCAAAGCAATCTGGCCGTCTGTGATTTTTCCCCGGTATTTTTTTTTTTTTTTTTGAGCCTGTCTTATTTTATGTTGGCAGCACGGCACACATGTGGGGTCTTAGCCCCCCACCAGGGATCAAACCCGTGCCCCCTGCCGTGGAAATGGCTCCTAGCCACTGAACCACCAGGGACCTCCCCTCTAGTCTTTTCTTTTTTAAAATTTTGTCTGTTCGCCTATTTTGCTGTGAGTGGGCAGTCTCAGGTTGTGGCCAGGGGGGCTCGTCTCTCGTCGCGGTGCGTGGGCTTCTCACCGAGGCGGCTTCTCTTGCTGCGGAGCACAGGCTCTGTGGCACAGGGCGCGGCAGTTGTGCCTTCGGGCTTAGCTGTCCCGAGGCGCGCGCGCGCGGTCTTCTCGGACCGGGGAATGAGGCTGAGACCCCTGCATCAGCAGGCAGATTCTTAACCCCTGGACCACCAGGGAGACCCTCCCCCGCGTCTTTTCTGGTAAACTTGCGCGTACCTGATTTGATGGTGGACTTCCTTGTTTCATTCTGCTTTACACAGACTTCCCCGCGACTTCTACGGAAGCGGCTCTTTTCGCCCCTCTCTTCCCCGGGCTTAGTTTCAGGGGAGCCCGTGGTGGCGTCTGACACAAGGTGGCGGACGGGCATGGGGCCCAGCGGTCAGTTCAGTGGTGCCAGGTGGGCACGCTGCAGCGGGACTGCTGGGCTCCGCTGCCCTGGCGGATGGCGTCTGTCCTGGTCCCCGCACGTGGGGAATGCCATGCAGCGTGGCCGCCGTGTCCTCCCCTCCCCGCCCCCGCGGTGCCAGCCCCTCAGACCGGCCGACCTCGGCCCTCCCCGCGGCCCGGCGTGCCGGCTCCTCGGCGGCTGCCCCCGGCGCCAGGCCCCGCCCCGCCCACGGGTCAGCAGCGGCTGTGCCCGCCCAGCCCGCTGGCACACCGCCCCGACTTCTGTCTCATCACTGGTCAGGACGACGGTGTCCGGGGCTTCCCAGAGGCCCAGGCGCTGAGACGCCCTGCCCCTAACGCAGGGGCACGAGTTCAACCCCTGCTCAGGGAGCTCGATCCCACCCAGCCGAAAGCACCCGGATGCCGGTGGTGTCCTGACCGCCTCCTTGCGCGTCCACCCTCTCTCCTCCCCAGACGGTGGGCTCTGTGGGGCCGCCCCTGCCGTCCCGCCTCCCCTACACCCCCAGACCCCAGCTCCCGCAGGGCGTCCTGCCTCTAGTGGTTTCCAGTTCCTTTGTTTAAACATCAAACATGAAAGGACCCCTCTGACAGGACTGAAGAGCTGGAAGTGGGCTGGGCCCCGTTGCCTCCCCTCAACTAGTGGCCTCCCCCCAGGCACCAGGAGGCACTGCGTCCCTGGCGTTCCCTCCGACATGCCCACTCAGCGCCTGCTACCGACCACGGGCAGGGGGCTGTGGCCATAAACTGAGCACCTGCTGCTGACCCAGCAGGACCCGGGCAGAACCCGCCGCAGCTAACGAGGCAGGCGGTAGGGGGCACTGTGAGCACAGGCATGCCTTGCTCACCAGAGCTTAAACTGAGGAGAGCTTCCCAGGGCTGCAGACGCTTGGGGTGGGTATTGAAGGATGAGTAGGAGTTCACCAAGTGAGCTAGAAACAGAGGGGCATTCCAGGTGGAGGGAATGGCACAGGTGCAGGCGAGAAGGTGAGCAGCCACGGCGTGATTTAGGAAGTGTGGGGGCAGGGTGTGGGGATAGGATATGGGCAGAGGCCTGGAGTACCAGGCTTAGGGCGACGGGGAGCCGTAGAGGAGTCTAGAGGGGCGGGGAAAGAGCTGGTCAGCACGGCACGGGGAGTGGAGCTGGTCAAGATCTGGCTCTGCTGGGAGCTAGGAGCAGGGAGGCCAGAGGGTCCACCAGGGCAGACCACCGGTCACCCCCACCCCTCCCGCAGGCCCCAAAAGCCAAGAGGAAGGTGGAGAGCTGGGAGCGCAGCGTGGGCACCCTCGGCAGCAGGCCCCAACTGTCCGGCCTGGTCGTGGTGAAGAAGACAGGCCTGGACCACAGCATCCAGCGAGGAGAAGCTGCGCCGCTCCCAGGTGGGCTCCCGGCTCTGGACGGCGTGCAGCGCCGCGGGCGGCCGCCAGGGGGCGGCAGCGCGGACGGTGCTGTTCTGTGGGCAGCGGCGGGGGGCCTGGGGTGAGGTGGGGCCCCAACAGGGGGAGGGGATGAGGGCTCGGGGTGTCTTTTTTTCTTTTACTTAAAAGGAATATGCTCTTGTTCAGCTGCTAAGTTAAGCCTGATGCTTTTATGACCCTATGGACTGCAGCCCACCAGGCTGCTCTGTCGGTGGGATTTCCCCGGCAGGAGTACTGGAGGGGGTTTCTGTTGCCTTCTCCAGGGGACCTTCCCCACCCAGGGACTGAACCCACATCGGCAGGTGAATTCTCTCCCACTGAGCCACCAGGGAAGCCCCAAAGGAGCAAGTGCTCACTGTTTAAACCCAAGTCAGAGGTCTGTGGGATAAACTGTCCAGTCTTGTGGCCACCTGTATCCCACGCATGGACGCTGGCCCCAGCCTCCCAGGTCAGGTCCTGGGCATCCGCATCTTGGCTGTGGTGTGGCCGATGCTTTGGGGGCCCCCAGGCCCTGGGGAGGAGGAGAATTGGGCTGAGGAGGCGAGAGCAGGACCCCCGGGCCTCGGCAAGCTTGTCCTGTGGCCTTGGCCTGGGCCTCGGCTTCCTGTCGTGGAAAATGCTGAGGACAGCAGGGTCAGCCTCGTGGCTCCCTCGGAGGCTGGCTGCTGAGCTGCTCCACGTTGGGCACCTGCGATAGACCCGCTGCCCCGCGGGCCTTGCAGACACATAGCCATAGTTACCGGAACAGTTATTACCCTGTTTATCAGATGAGGAGACTGAGGCCCAGAGAGGTGGAACCACCTGCCCTCAGCCACACAGCCGGGGTGGGTGGTGGGACCAGGGTCCGCCCCTCCCTGTCACCATGGTACATGGCTTCACTTGGGACCTGGAGCACTTCTGTCTTCTTTGGTGCTCCCCCTGGAGCACTTTTGTCTTCTTTGGTGCTCCCCCAGCCCCGAGCCTGTGCCTGCCCGGCTCTGCTGTCAGAAGTGGAGCTGCTGGGTCGGGGGTGTGTGGGTTTAAACTGTGATGGGTCTGCCGGGCACTTTCCAGAAAGGCTGCAGACAAGCGGGAATGGCCGGCCCCCTCCCCGGCCTCCTCCAGGCTCGGCCCGCCCGGAAAGATCCCAAGGTGACTGTTGGCTCTCGCCTCTCGCCAGGCGCAGTGAAGAATGGACCGGCGGCCGGCCCCGCGCCCCAGACGCCGGGCGCGTCCTCCCTGAGCCAACTGGGCGTGTATTCTGACAGCGAGGACGGCGGCAGCAGCGACTGACCCCGCCGCTGGCCCTCCCCGGGCCCAGGTCGCCCAGCCAGCGGCAGCCGTGGTCCAGCCGGAGGCCCCGGGACCAAGCAGGGGCACAGCCGGACAAGTTAAATGGCCTCCAGGGCCGGCGAGGACGTGAGCTGAGTGACGCGGTCCCCCTCCTGTCCCCCCACCCTCCGGAGCTCGGGGTCCCGCGCTTGCACCTCGACATCCTGGAGCAGCTTCGAGGTCGCCTCTGGGAGGCCAGCTGTGGTTCCGGCCTGTGGGGGAGCCCACCCCCCACCCCGCTGGGCCGCATCCCTTCCCACCACAGAACCAACCGGAACCAGTGGAAGGAGCCTGCAGGGCTGGCCAGGAGCCTCCTCTCTGCCGGCGTCTGAGGAGGGCGCTCAGGAGCGCGGCCTGGCCAGCCCTGGGCGCCTGACTCAGCAGCCATGAACTCACAAAGGCTCCTCGCTCGTAGGCTCGGTTTGGGGCCGATTTGTGAAGCGCGGTAGCCGGCTGACGAAGGCAGGAGACCAGCGAGCCTGAGGCCAAAGCGCGCCCCCTTCCCGAGTTGCCGGAGGCCGCCCGCGAGACCCGCCAGCGGCAGCGGCTTGAGACGAAGGTCCCGTGCCAGCCGCCTGCACGGCCGGAGGGTGCTCGGGCCCTCCCGTCGTCCCTGCCCCCCGGTGGCCCGGGTGGCCTGCCGTAGCGCAGCGGCTCCTGGCCCCGGGGCTCTGCAGGCAGGGACGCTGCGGGTGGCCGTGTCCTCCTCCAGGGGACCTTCCCGAGCCAGAGATCAGAGCCACATCTCTGGCGTCGCCTGCACGGACAGGTGGACTCTCCCACGCGCTGGCCGTGGGAAGCCCGAGACGCCGGGTGGAAGCCGCGCTCTTTGAGGACGTCTCTGGTGCCCCCGCCTTAGGACTCGACCCTCCGCCGCAGGTGCCCAGGTGCCGTCCCAGGGCGGGGAACCAGGGTCCTGTGAACTGCGTGGAGTGGCCAGAATTAAAAATAAACAAAAAATGAGTAAGTTTATCTAGTTTAAGTAGATGTGGAAAGAAATCGGGGGGCTTGGGGCTCTCTGCCTCTTTTTTTTTAAAGAAATGCTTTTCATTTATTTATTTTGGGCTCTTTGGGCGTCCCCGCTGCTGCAGGCGCCTCTCCAGTTGCCGGGAGGGGCTCCTCTCTGGTGGAGGGGAGCAGGCTTCTTGTGGCGGCGACTTAATGAGGCCATGAGACACACCCGTGACGTGGAGGCGTCCAGCGACGCTGCCGTTGCCGCAGGACAGGGTGTCCGACGGTCCGACGGGGCCGCCGTGGGAGGCGCGCGGCCCGCCTGGGGCTCCCGCACTGGCCACCTCGTGCTGCATGACACGTGACCCACAGGTGTGGCAGCAGAGGCAGCAGGCGTCTGGACCTGGTTTCTGGGGTCCCCGGCCCCCGCGGAGACCGTGGCTGGGCTTTCACCCGAAGGCCTGACCGGGGCAGGAGCCGCTTCCAGGCTCCCCCACGCGGCAGCGGGCAGAACTCACAGAGTCCGAGCCGAGGCCAGCACGACCTCTCCCCTCCTGAGGGGCCGCTCGGCTACGCACGCTGCTGCTCAAGGCGGCCCGTGGCCCCCAGGCTCTGGCGGAGGCGCTGTCGCAGCCTGGCCCCGGGAGGCTGGGGTCCCGGGCCACCCGAGGGCCGCCCTGCAGACGCCTCCGACGGCGAGCTTCGTGAGGGCCTGCGTGTTGACGAGTGGGCCCCCGAGACCGTCAGGCGCCCAGTAGGTGCTCAGGGAACGCGTGGCCTGAGAGGGTGTCTCCTCCTTCCTCGGGGAGGAGACTGAGGCCAGGAGTCCCCTGCCCTGCCTCTCTGCCGCCCTCCCCTGCCCGGGAACTGTTTGTCTCATTCTTATTTTCCCTGCAGGCCTTCCTCTTTGTTTTCAGGTCCTGGGAACAGTTCGACCCTCAGCCCCCGACGGCCTTTCTGAGGTTCCCAGGTGCCGTCCCAGGGCGGGAGCCAGGGTCCTGTGAACTGCGTGGAGTGGCCAGAATTAAAAATAAACAAAAAATGAGTAAGTTTATCTAGTTTAAGTAGATGTGGAAAGAAATCGGGGGGCTTGGGGCTCTCTGCCTCTTTTTTTTTAAAGAAATGCTTTTCATTTATTTATTTTGGGCTCTTTGGGCGTCCCCGCTGCTGCAGGCGCCTCTCCAGTTGCCGGGAGGGGCTCCTCTCTGGTGGAGGGGAGCAGGCTTCTTGTGGCGGCGACTTAATGAGGCCATGAGACACACCCGTGACGTGGAGGCGTCCAGCGACGCTGCCGTTGCCGCAGGACAGGGTGTCCGACGGTCCGACGGGGCCGCCGTGGGAGGCGCGCGGCCCGCCTGGGGCTCCCGCACTGGCCACCTCGTGCTGCATGACACGTGACCCACAGGTGTGGCAGCAGAGGCAGCAGGCGTCTGGACCTGGTTTCTGGGGTCCCCGGCCCCCGCGGAGACCGTGGCTGGGCTTTCACCCGAAGGCCTGACCGGGGCAGGAGCCGCTTCCAGGCTCCCCCACGCGGCAGCGGGCAGAACTCACAGAGTCCGAGCCGAGGCCAGCACGACCTCTCCCCTCCTGAGGGGCCGCTCGGCTACGCACGCTGCTGCTCAAGGCGGCCCGTGGCCCCCAGGCTCTGGCGGAGGCGCTGTCGCAGCCTGGCCCCGGGAGGCTGGGGTCCCGGGCCACCCGAGGGCCGCCCTGCAGACGCCTCCGACGGCGAGCTTCGTGAGGGCCTGCGTGTTGACGAGTGGGCCCCCGAGACCGTCCAGGCGCCCAGTAGGTGCTCAGGGAACGCGTGGCCTGAGAGGGTGTCTCCTCCTTCCTCGGGGAGGAGACTGAGGCCAGGAGTCCCCTGCCCTGCCTCTCTGCCGCCCTCCCCTGCCCGGGAACTGTTTGTCTCATTCTTATTTTCCCTGCAGGCCTTCCTCTTTGTTTTCAGGTCCTGGGAACAGTTCGACCCTCAGCCCCCGACGGCCTTTCTGAGGTTCCCAGGGCCTCGCGGGCGGAGGGACACCCTAGCAGCATTTTAGGGTCTACTGTGTGTGTCTCTGTGTGTGTGTGTGTCCACCCCGCTCCCGGCCCTGAGCCGGCCTCCCCCAGCCCACCCCTCTTTCTCTCTCGGGGGCCGGCCCCGCCCCCCGGCTGTGGACAGGCCTGTTCCCCAGGATATCCGTGTCTGTCATCCGGTCCCTGGGAGCTGTCCGGCCTCATCCGGAATCCCCTCCGTCACCTCCCCTGGGGGCTGCCTGGCTGCTGGAGCCCATAAGAGGGACCGGGGCTGGGGGTGGCCTCCCCTCCACGGGCGCCGACACCCTCCTCCCCGCCTGAGCCCGGGCTCATCAAAGAGACCGTCCACCCCCCCGCCCCCCGCTGCTTGCCCAGCTCCACGCCCTCGCCCCCCAGCACCTGCCTTCTTTCGCCCCATCGTACAGCGTGGGTGAGGAGTGGGACCTGGCTTTGAAACTGCAGGTCTCCAGCGCGGCACCTCTGCTCACTGCTCCCTAAAGCCTGGGAGCTTCCAGGGGCTGCTCGGGGTGGGGGGGGGCCCTACCAGGCTGGGGCCCCGGAAGCCTGGGTCGCGCCTCCACTCGGGAGCCCTTGAAAGCAAGCACGGTTTCCTCCTCAGACTGGCTCCTCCGTCACCTGGAGGCTCCTGAAGTCAGAGCCGTGACTCTGCCTTCAGACGGGGCGCCTGGCCACACGTGCCTGCAGCTCCTCCATCCGGCCGGGCTTTCCGAAGGCAGGACCCACGGTGAGCCGTGCGAGGCCCAGCTGTGTCCAGGACCTTCTGACGGCAGGCAGAGGTCGCCTCCTATCAGACTGGGAGCCCCTGGGGCAGAGTCACGTCTCCTCCATCGGATGGGAGTGCTGAAGCCCCAGCACGGGTCGTCCCCGCCTCCCATCTCCCCTGCAGACACGAGGGCTCCCAGCCAGGGCCCTCCCCTGGGGTCTTCCTGATGCCCCAGCCACGCTGAGCATATACGGAGCGCCTACTGTGTGCCACACAGGCGAGTATCATTTAGTCATAAAAGTGAACAGAACGGGCCATAACTGGGACAAGCTTTGAAACCATGATGCTCAGTGAGAGAAGTCAAGACCCAAAAGGTCCGTTTGTGTGAGGCGTCCAGAACGGGCAAATCCACAGGGACAGTGGGGTCATGGCTGCCCAGGGCTGGGGGCTTGGCAAGAATGGGCCGTGACTGCTAACGGGTGGGGAGTGATGAAAACATTCTGGAATTAGTGATGGTCACGTGACCTTGTGACCATTGACATACAGCAGTAAATACACAGTGTGGGGTATGTGAATTATATCTCTAAACTTTTAAAGCATCCATGCTGAAGCAGGAAGTGCTCAAGACCTCGGGGGGGAGCCCATAAGAGGGACCGGGGCTGGGGTGGCCTCCTCCACGGGCGCCGACACCTCCTCCCGCCTGAGCCGGGCTCATCAAAGAGACCGTCCACCCGCCCCCTGCTTGCCCAGCTCCACGCTCGCCCCCAGCACCTGCCTTCTTTCGCCCCATCGTACAGCGTGGGTGAGGAGTGGGACCTGGCTTTGAAACTGCAGGTCTCCAGCGCGGCACCTCTGCTCACTGCTCCCTAAAGCCTGGGAGCTTCCAGGGGCTGCTCGGGGTGGGGGGGGGCCCTACCAGGCTGGGGCCCCGGAAGCCTGGGTCGCGCCTCCACTCGGGAGCCCTTGAAAGCAAGCACGGTTTCCTCCTCAGACTGGCTCCTCCGTCACCTGGAGGCTCCTGAAGTCAGAGCCGTGACTCTGCCTTCAGACGGGGCGCCTGGCCACACGTGCCTGCAGCTCCTCCATCCGGCCGGGCTTTCCGAAGGCAGGACCCACGGTGAGCCGTGCGAGGCCCAGCTGTGTCCAGGACCTTCTGACGGCAGGCAGAGGTCGCCTCCTATCAGACTGGGAGCCCCTGGGGCAGAGTCACGTCTCCTCCATCGGATGGGAGTGCTGAAGCCCCAGCACGGGTCGTCCCCGCCTCCCATCTCCCCTGCAGACACGAGGGCTCCCCAGCCAGGGCCCTCCCCTGGGGTCTTCCTGATGCCCCAGCCACGCTGAGCATATACGGAGCGCCTACTGTGTGCCACACAGGCGAGTATCATTTAGTCATAAAAGTGAACAGAACGGGCCATAACTGGGACAAGCTTTGAAACCATGATGCTCAGTGAGAGAAGTCAAGACCCAAAAGGTCCGTTTGTGTGAGGCGTCCAGAACGGGCAAATCCACAGGGACAGTGGGGTCATGGCTGCCCAGGGCTGGGGGCTTGGCAAGAATGGGCCGTGACTGCTAACGGGTGGGGAGTGATGAAAACATTCTGGAATTAGTGATGGTCACGTGACCTTGTGACCATTGACATACAGCAGTAAATACACAGTGTGGGGTATGTGAATTATATCTCTAAACTTTTAAAGCATCCAATAGCGCGTGAAGCAGGAAGTGCTCCACAGTGCTGGCTGTTGTCCCACTTCACGGAGGAGAAAACAAGGCCAGGCTGCTCACTCAAGGTCAGGTGGGCTGGCATTCCAGAAGCGGAGTGCCACCCAGAAAGAGACCCTGATAAGCCATCTCTTAGACCCTGAGTGCTGGGGAAGGGAGGCCCCTCAGCCCAGGACCCCAGGCCACCCACCTCCTGGCCTTTGTCTGGACGGGGACTCCCGGCTGGGCTCCCTGGCAGCCCCTCCCCTGATCAGAGAGGCAAAAACCCCAAAAGGTTACCGGCTACTCAAGGTCACAGCACCGCAGGTTCCTGGGAGCCCCGGCCCGCCCTCCCCTCCCCACAGCCTTCCCCAGCCCCTCGCCGCTCCTGCCGCGGAGTGGGGCAGCCCCAGGAGAAGGCAGCTCAAAAGCGCAGGAAAGTCAAACGCCGTTTGATTCTGCCTCCGGGGCTCCTCATTGCTATTCCTGACACACTGTGTAATTAGGAGGCCCCTTTCAAATATTTATACCTTAGACGGCGCCTATTTATCTGACAGGGAGAGGACTTGAATTTGATGAGATCTGTCAACAGCTCATCCCAGAGCTGGGAATTGCCTCGCGGCTGGCAGAAAACAGGACAATCACCCACCGTGCTCCCTGGCAGTCCCCAGGGACGCTGCCTTGGCCGCTGATCGCTGAGGGTGGGGTGGGGTAGGGTGGGGTGCAGGGGTGAATGTTCTTAGAGGAGGACCGAGCTCAACAGGTCCTTGTGACCCGCATGAACAGAACGGGCCATAACTGGGACAAGCTTTGAAACCATGATGCTCAGTGAGAGAAGTCAAGACCCAAAAGGTCCGTTTGTGTGAGGCGTCCAGAACGGGCAAATCCACAGGGACAGTGGGGTCATGGCTGCCCAGGGCTGGGGGCTTGGCAAGAATGGGCCGTGACTGCTAACGGGTGGGGAGTGATGAAAACATTCTGGAATTAGTGATGGTCACGTGACCTTGTGACCATTGACATACAGCAGTAAATACACAGTGTGGGGTATGTGAATTATATCTCTAAACTTTTAAAGCATCCAATAGCGCGTGAAGCAGGAAGTGCTCCACAGTGCTGGCTGTTGTCCCACTTCACGGAGGAGAAAACAAGGCCAGGCTGCTCACTCAAGGTCAGGTGGGCTGGCATTCCAGAAGCGGAGTGCCACCCAGAAAGAGACCCTGATAAGCCATCTCTTAGACCCTGAGTGCTGGGGAAGGGAGGCCCCTCAGCCCAGGACCCCAGGCCACCCACCTCCTGGCCTTTGTCTGGACGGGGACTCCCGGCTGGGCTCCCTGGCAGCCCCTCCCCTGATCAGAGAGGCAAAACCCAAGAGGTTACCGGCTACTCAAGGTCACAGCACCGCAGGTTCCTGGGAGCCCCGGCCCGCCCTCCCCCTCCCCCACAGCCTTCCCCAGCCCCCTCGCCGCTCCTGCCGCGGAGTGGGGGCAGCCCCAGGAGAAGGCAGCTCAAAAGCGCAGGAAAGTCAAACGCCGTTTGATTCTGCCTCCGGGGCTCCTCATTGCTATTCCTGACACACTGTGTAATTAGGAGGCCCCTTTCAAATATTTATACCTTAGACGGCGCCTATTTATCTGACAGGGAGAGGACTTGAATTTGATGAGATCTGTCAACAGCTCATCCCAGAGCTGGGAATTGCCTCGCGGCTGGCAGAAAACAGGACAATCACCCACCGTGCTCCCTGGCAGTCCCCAGGGACGCTGCCTTGGCCGCTGATCGCTGAGGGTGGGGTGGGGTAGGGTGGGGTGCGGGGTGTGAATGTTCTTAGAGAGGGGGAGGACCGAGCTCAACAGGTCCTTGTGGGACAAAGGAGCCAAAGCAGGAGAGGAGAGGGGACGGCCCATGGACGCCCCTGCTGCTGTGAGGGACCTTGCCTTGCTCGCTCTGGACCTCAGTTTTCCCACCTGGGAAATGGAGCTGATTGCAGGGAAGATGGAGACCCTCGATTCCAGTGAAGAGACCAGATGAGTGTTGAATCCCACCCCAAGCCAGGCTGCATCACGGCATCTGGGCAGAAACGAGGTGTCCGGTGTCTCTCCCCTCGCTGGGCCTCAGTTTCCCTGTTGGGGAAAACACAGGTCCCTCCCTACTGGCGACTCCTCCCCCAGCTCTCTGAGGTTTGCCTAATAGAAGCCCCATTTTTCAAATCGGGAGACACTGTCTGGGTCTGGGGAAGCGGGCGTAGCTCACAGCGGCTCTGACGTGACTCTATTTCCCCCTCCAAGCCCCCGGCCGCCGCCCAGCCTAGGGGGCCTGGAGAAGGAGATCTGGCGTCTCACCCTTCCTGACACCCCTTATTCTTCTATGAGGAGGTCCCTGAGCAAGTGCCTTTATGGGGAAAAGAAAAAATGTGTTTCCTTTGAGAGGAGCTGGCGGCCCCCTGCCGCTCTCCTGCTCCCCCTAGACCCCTCCGTGTCCCAGGCCTCGCCCGGAGACAGCTGCCGCCGACAGCCAGCCCGGCCGGGCGAGCCCCCTCTCTGCTCTGCCCCTCCCAGCCTCCACCCCAGCGCCACAAAGGGACAGATGCCGAGGGCACACGTCAGGCGCTGATACCATCGCCCTTCCCTTGGCCAGCTGCCCCAGCCCCCTTCCCCCGTCCCACCATGGGTCCCCTGGGGACAGGGGAAGGAGGAGAGCCCTCCTCGGGGAGGGAAAGCCAGAACCACCCCGTCCCTTCTGCCCCCCACTTCCTCCCGCGGCGTCAATATCCGTTTTAGCCAGTGACCTCTGGCACAATCTGCACACCCCCGTCTCTTGGTCAGTTTCACTGCCAGATCCCGGTTCAATGTCCAGCCCCCGACAGTGGTCACTCGCACCCCCTCTGCTGGTCAGCTTCACCCCGTCTCGCCGTCCCCTCCAGCCCTCGCCCCCACCGATCTCCCCGCCAATTTCCACCCCCTTCCCGCTCCGTCTCGCGCGCCTGAGCCCCTCTCGCCCCCGGAGCAAGGTCAGCAGCGCCCGCGGGGCCCGCCTCCCGCGCGCCGCGCTCGCCCCGGCCCGCCTCGGCCCTCCGGGTCGCTGTCCAGCCGCCGCGCCCGGCCCCCCGCCGCCCGCCCCGCGCGCCCGCCCTCCGCGCGCAGCTGAAGGTCTCCGTCGCCTCGGAGGGGAGGGCCGGGGAAGCGCGGGGCGGGCGGTGGGGAGCCTCGGCGTCGCCGCCCGGGACCCGGCCGGGGCGGCAGGAGCTGGGGCGGCCGCCCGCGCGCCCCCTCCCCGAAGTCCCACCTCCCGGCCGCGCGCCGGCGGCGGCGGCGGCGAAAGCCCTCCGAAGGCGTGAAGGGGGATTGGAGGAGATTTTATTTCCCTTTGTGCCCGCGACTGGGGCCGGATCCAGGCAGCCGGGCCGGGGACCCCGGGGCTGGGGCTGCTCCCGGAGCCGCGGCGAGGAGCGCCACAAAGGATGCGCCGCCCCGGGGTCCCCGTCCCCGCGGCCCAACTTTGCGCGCGGCGCCCGCGCCCCCGGGGAGCCCGCCCGCTGCGCTGAGACCGCCCCCCCGGGGTCCGGGCTGAGCCGGGCGGGGGGCGTCCCCAGGCGGCGGCTGTCCCCGCCCTCGGCTCTCAGGAGGGCATCCCGGAGCTTCCTGGAGGCGGCGGGCGGCCGAGCCGCGCGCACGGAGACGGCGCTGCCCGCGGAAACTCCGCGCGCTTCCGCGGATGCCCCTGGCTCCGGCCGGACGACCCCGCGCGCGGCGATCAGGGCCGTGCGCCCCCCGCCAGAGCCCCGCGAAGGCGCACCTCTGCTCCTCCTTCCCCGCTTCTCCCCTTCCGCCCTCCTCCGCGCCCAGCCAAAGGGCACACCCGATCCTCCTCCTCCTCTCCTCCCGCCCCTCCTCCTCCCTGGGGACCCTGCGGAGGAAGAGGGCATGCGGGTCGCCCTCTGATACTGGCCAGGCGTGGGGTGACACGCGCGCAAATGGCCAAGTGGCTTCGAGACTACCTGAGCTTCGGCGGTCGGAGGCCCCCTCCGCAGCCGCCCACCCCGGACTACACGGAGAGCGACATCGTGAGGGCCTACCGGGAGCAGAAGGACCTGGACTTTGAGGACCCCTACGAGGACGCCCCCGGCCGCCCGGAGCCCGACTCCTCCGCGGGGCCCGGGGACGCCAAGGGCCCTGGGGACGCCAAGTACGACTCTCCAAAGCACCGGCTCATCAAGGTGGAGGCGGTGGACATGGCCAGAGCCAAGGTCTTGCTGGGCAGCGCCGGGGAAGAGGTGCGTGGCTAAGTCCCCGAGGCTGGGTGGCCCCAGGAGACTGGGTGCGGAGGGCCGGGCTGGGTGCCCCTGGGCTTTGGGGAGCTCGTTTAAGGGTCGCCCCAGGGGCAGATCAGGGCACCAGCCCAGTTTCCCGGAGCCTCCACCTGCTTGGCAGTCTGATGTCTGTCCCCTTCCGGTTGCCCACCTCCCTCTCTGACTGGCTTTGTCCCTCTACCCTCTGGCTTTCCGAATGCCCCCTTCTGGATCCCTCCCCCCAGTTCCCCTTCCTCTTAGAAGCTGGGGGGATCTTCCTCAGACAGCCTGAGTGAGTCGGCTTCCTCTGGGCCACTCCGCCATCCTCACCGCTGCTGGTCTCCAGCCTTCCTCCTTATACTCCCATTTCACAGAAGCGGAGACTGAGGCTCAGGGAAGAGAAGTGACTGGCTCAAGGTCACATGGCTCTGGCTTGGTAGAAGTTGAATCAGACGTGCCTTCAATGCCCACACTTTGTTTTGTTTTTCAGTATTTTTCCTAGAGGATCAGAAGGTCCATTCTAAACTGTCCAGGGAGACAGAAAAGATGTCAAGGGGGACCCTGGGAGGCTGTGTGTGGTTGTGGTTAATGGCACAGAAAAAGGTAGGAGGAGGCAGGGACTCGCAGAAGTAGACAACCTAGGATCAAACCCAGCCTCTTCCCTGTCAGCTGTGTGGACCTGAGCAAGTCACTAGCCCTCTCTGTGCCTCGGTTTCCTCATCTGTAAAAAGGGGGTAAGGTACTTACTGAGTACATTACTGAGTGTTGGTGCTACCAGTAAATATAGTCGAAGCCTTTAGGACAGTGAGGTTCCCCGGTGACTCGGGCAGTGAGGAATGCACCTGCAGTGCAGGGGACCCAGGTTCTTCTCTGGGTTGGGAAGATCCCCTGGGGGGAGGGAATGGCAACCCACTCCAGTGTTCTTACTTGGAGAATTCCATGGACAGAGGTGCCTGGCGGCTACTGTCCTTGGAGTCGCAAAGAATGGGACACGTCTGAGCAATACTGGCACCTGATTAAAAGGACTGAAGGAGAGAAGTAGGTGTCAGAGTGAGAGGAGACCTACCTGCAAACACTCTTGGGTGGAAGAGAAACTGCTTGCTTGGAGCGGGTGTGTTAGCTAGACCAGAAGCAGCAGGCAAGAGGTGTGCACTCGCCCAGCATGGGCACCAGGAGCTGGGTCTGGTCCCCCTGAGCCCTCGGCCCCCTCCCTGTCTTTCTCTGTCCAGCTGGACGTTGACCCTGAGTACTCGGACCCCTTTGACGCCCAACCTCAGCCGCCGCCCCTGGATGATGGCTACATGGAGCCCTACGATGCCCAGCGAGTCGTGAGTGGTGAGTGGGCAGGGCTTGGCGGACGGGACGGGTCCCCAGGCAGGGGGGAGCTGACCGGAGGCCTGTCCTTCCAGAGCTGCCTGGAAGGAGGGTGCAGCTGTGACGCCCTACGAGGAGCAGGACCACTCCGCCATCCTCACCGCTGCTGGTCTCCAGCCTTCCTCCTTATACTCCCATTTCACAGACGGAGCTGGGCTCGGGGGAAAACTGGCTCAAGGTCACATGGCTCTGGCTTGGTAGAAGTTGAATCAGACGTGCCTTCAATGCCCACACTTTGTTTTGTTTTTCAGTATTTTTCCTAGAGGATCAGAAGGTCCATTCTAAACTGTCCAGGGAGACAGAAAAGATGTCAAGGGGGACCCTGGGAGGCTGTGTGTGGTTGTGGTTAATGGCACAGAAAAAGGTAGGAGGAGGCAGGGACTCGCAGAAGTAGACAACCTAGGATCAAACCCAGCCTCTTCCCTGTCAGCTGTGTGGACCTGAGCAAGTCACTAGCCCTCTCTGTGCCTCGGTTTCCTCATCTGTAAAAAGGGGGTAAGGTACTTACTGAGTACATTACTGAGTGTTGGTGCTACCAGTAAATATAGTCGAAGCCTTTAGGACAGTGAGGTTCCCCGGTGACTCGGGCAGTGAGGAATGCACCTGCAGTGCAGGGGACCCAGGTTCTTCTCTGGGTTGGGAAGATCCCCTGGGGGGAGGGAATGGCAACCCACTCCAGTGTTCTTACTTGGAGAATTCCATGGACAGAGGTGCCTGGCGGCTACTGTCCTTGGAGTCGCAAAGAATGGGACACGTCTGAGCAATACTGGCACCTGATTAAAAGGACTGAAGGAGAGAAGTAGGTGTCAGAGTGAGAGGAGACCTACCTGCAAACACTCTTGGGTGGAAGAGAAACTGCTTGCTTGGAGCGGGTGTGTTAGCTAGACCAGAAGCAGCAGGCAAGAGGTGTGCACTCGCCCAGCATGGGCACCAGGAGCTGGGTCTGGTCCCCCTGAGCCCTCGGCCCCCTCCCTGTCTTTCTCTGTCCAGCTGGACGTTGACCCTGAGTACTCGGACCCCTTTGACGCCCAACCTCAGCCGCCGCCCCTGGATGATGGCTACATGGAGCCCTACGATGCCCAGCGAGTCGTGAGTGGTGAGTGGGCAGGGCTTGGCGGGACGGGGACGGGTCCCCAGGCAGGGGCGGGAGCTGACCGGAGGCCTGTCCTTCCAGAGCTGCCTGGAAGGAGGGTGCAGCTGTACGACACGCCCTACGAGGAGCAGGACCAGGAGCGGGGGGACGGGCCCCCTTCGGGGCAGAAGCCGCGGCAGAGCCGGCTGCCGCGGGAGGACGAGCGGCCTGCCGACGAATACGACCAGCCGTGGGAGTGGAAGAAGGACCACATCTCTAAGGCGTTCGCAGGTGCCACTCTGACCCTGGCCTCTGAGCCCCTGTGTCCCTCTGTGTCCTGCTCTGCTCACATCCCCGGCCCCAGCCCACAAGGCACATCCCCAGCGCCGGTCACTCTCACGGTGCGTCACTTCTCGCTAAAGTGGGAATGCCTGATAGCCACACGTCTGTCTTCCCAGCGGAACCTGTATCTTCCTTGGAACCGGAAGCCCCTTTTATGTAGTTAGTTTTATTTTATTGTATGTGATTGGCAGTGCTGTAGGGCTTGCAGGACCTTTGTTCCCCCGTCAAGGACTGACCCCAGGCCATTAGCAGTGAAAGTGCAGAGTCTTAACCACCAGACCGCCAGGGAATTCCCTGAAACCCCTTTGAGAGGGCATTCTGCTCAGTATCGTGCAGGAGTAGCTATGGCGTCCATGAGATCTGGGTTTGTGTCACTAAACGTTGGGTAAGTGACTTTACCCCTCGAGTCTCAAGAAGTTGTATAATTGTGAGGGAAAGCGGAGCTAGTGCCTCAGTCTACCAGTCTGTATATTGGAGGTGATTCTCTAACTCTGGGCTTCCCTGGTGGCTCAGATGGTAAAGAATCTGTCTGCACTGCCTGGAGACTCAAGGTTGATCCCTGGTCCGGGAAGAACCCCTAGGGAAGGGAGTGGCAACTCCCTTCAGTGTTCTTGCCTGGAGAATGCCATGGACAGAGGAGTCTAGCAGGCTACAGTCCATGAGGTGGCCAAGAGTCTGATAGGACTGAGGCGACTCACACGTTCTACATTCTCTAGCTCTAGGATTTGGCCAAAATCACGCAGAACTTCCCACTCGCCCCTCTAGCCACGCCCCCTGCTCTCTGATTTATCCCTCAGGGAACTGCCCACGCTTCCAGGCCAAGGGATTCAGGAATGGCCACACGCCTTTCTTCTGAAAGCTAATTGGTTGCTTTGGTACCAATCCGTCCCCAGACTTAAACCCAACCTCTCTTCCTCTGGATTCTGACGCGTTGCCCTAAACTGAGCTTTCCTGCTGAAACTCTATTGCCTTGGCTCGACCCCACCCTCTTGAGGTAGGCTGGATGTCATCATTTTCTCTTTACACCCTCTTCTCCAGTTCAGTTTGACAGTCCAGAGTGGGAAAGAACCTCGGGCTCAGCCAAGGAGCTCCGGAGACCCCCGCCCCGAAGCCCCCAGCCTGCAGAGCGCGTGGACCCGGCCCTGCCCCTGGAAAAACAGCCGTGAGTAGGGACGCTGAAGGTGGAAGGGCCGGGTTGAATCCCTCCCCGCCCCCGACCGGTCACAGATCCTCAGCGTGGATTCAATCGTTCTCTTCCTTCATTTCTTCAATAAATCTTCACCAGGCGGCAGCGCCTGCGGTGGGCTGGACACCCAGCTCAGTGCAGAGCAGAATCAGACGGCATCTCCATTCCCTCTGGCATCAGGTTCTGGGTTCAAATCCTGTATCGTTTGGCTGTGTGACCTTGGGCAAGTCACTTAATCTCTCTCAGTTTGGGGCTTAACACCTCCAACAGTGCCTGCCCCACATAGACTAAAAGAAGATTTCCTCCCTTCCCTTGGGTGGGGTTTATAAGCCCGAGCGCAAAGAGACAAAAATCATTCTCACCCTCCAGGAGATCTTGGGGTGAAAATAGGAACAAGGTTTTGAAGGCAGTCCCAACTTCAGCTCACCAGCCAGAGTCTGTCTCTCTCTGGCCCAGATGCTCCTGAAGGGGCTCCCTGAGCCCCGAGCACCCAGCCCTGTGGGCACCAGGGAGCCTTTATCAGGGTCGCTCTCAGGTCTCTCAGCTGGACGGTGCAGACCTGCCTATTAGCACAAGCATGGGGGATTTTCTTTCAATACAAACAACTTTCTCATGGTCATCGATCTCTGACAACCTCTCTCTGAGCTCATTAAAGATAAATATTCTGTAAAGAATTCACAGGTAGTTGGGGATACGTCATCGTTCAGTCGCCCAGCCGCGTCTGACTCTTCGTGACCCCGTGGACGGCAGCATGCCAGGCTTTCCTGTCCCTCACCATCTCCCAGAGTTTGCCCAAGTTCATGTCCACTGAGTTGGTGATGCCATCCAACCCTCTCATCCTCTGTCACCCTCTTCTCCTGCCCTCAGTCTTTCCCAACATCAGGGTCTTTCCCAGTGAGTCAGCTCTACGCATCAGGTGGCCAAAGTGTTCAGCATCCGTCCTTCCAAAGAGGATTCAGGGTGGGTGTCCTTTAGGACGGACTGGTTTGATCTCCTTGCAGTCCAAGGGACTCTCAAGAGGTGGGGAAACAGGACGCGACAAGTCTTATGAGAGGGATGAGCAAGTGATTCAAGTGGAGTGAGGGGTGAGGCCATCAGGGGACCCAGCTGAGGGACGCTGCAAAGATCAAGCGCAAGGGTACGTGTAGAATCGAAAGGAGCAGCTCCAGGTGGACCTGGGTTCAGCTGCCCCCCAAGGAGACTCTTCTCTGCCTGAAAACCGAGTTCCTCTTGAGAAATCCAAGGGACTGTGTCTCACTTGTGTGCCTGGCGTCGCAAGTCCCTGAATGAGCCGTGCCTGCTTCCCGCCCGGGACGTGTTGGAAGGGGGACCGCCCTTCAGGAGACGTGTGTCCCCGCCCCCTAGGTGGTTTCACGGCCCTCTGAGCCGGGCCGATGCGGAGACCCTCCTGTCACTCTGCAAGGAAGGCAGCTACCTCGTGCGGCTCAGCGAGACCAGCCCCCAGGACTGCTCCCTGTCCCTCCGGTGAGACCCGACGCCTCTGGAGGGACAGAGGGTCACAGGACTGCATGCTGTCGAGGGTCAAGTTCTTGACTGAATTCAGAGGGAGCGGAGGAGCGAGAAGCGTGCTTCAGTGGGCGGGCCTTCCAGGTCTGATGGACAGAGCTTTCAGGCTAATGGGTGGAGCTTATGGACGCCTGGGCGGGGCTTCTAGACTAGACGGGGAGGCTCCCAGAGAGGCTAGCGGCTTGGTTTGGACTGAGAAAGAGCTCACCGTCTCTGGAGGTAAGCAAGAAAATGGAGGGGAAGCCACAGAGTAAATCCAGGACATCAGTGAGGTGGGGCACCGGGTGTCCAAGTTTCCTCTGGATTCCTCCCAGGCCCCAAAGCTAAGGTCTGTCCAATTGGGTCAACCCAGGCCCCAACCCTCAGTGGCCCTGTGGACATTCAAGGTTGAGATCTCGGTTCTATGCGCTTCTCTGCCTAAGAGCCTAAGTGTGTCTGATTATGAAACGCTCCTGAGATTCTAGCAGGCCTCTGAGGGTGAGACTCCTGAAAGGTCAAGGCTGAAGAGGGTTTGGGAGCAGGCTCCCATCCTGCCTCTGCCACTTCCTAGCTGCCTGACCTCTGCTAAGTCACTCAACCTCTCTGGGCCTCGGTCTCCTCACCTGTGAAATGGGGGTAATAAGAGCATCCCTTTTGTGGTCACACTGTGATTAAGTGAGGGGAAGGTGAAAAGGTGTTGGGAAGAATGCCCAGGAAGCAGGGAGGGCTTAATTCACACTAATGGTGGTGATCACGTACTTTCCAGGTGCTAGGTCCCTCACCTACCAGAGAGGTCAAGGAAAGGGACCCTAGGGAACTCCCTGGGGCTGCAGTGGTTAGGACCCAGTGCTTTCACTGCAGAGGGCCCGGGGTTCAATCCCTGTTCAGGGAAGTAGATCCTTCAAAGCCCAAAAGAGGGGTGTTGACCCTAGATTGAGGGTAACTGGGACAGGGTCAGGAGGTTGGGAGAGAACGGGCCTTTTGTGTTCCCGAAGGGATGGGGGGACCTCCCGGGGGGAGCTCCGGTCTGTCTCCACAGGGGATGCTTTATAAGGCGTCCCTCGGGTGGAACACGCCAGGGGGCTATCACCCAGAAATATTTGGGGATGCAGGCTCAGGTCCCCGGGGCCTTGAGGGGGTGTTTTAGGGCTGGAGAGTGGGGCTGGTCTGAGCGCTGGTGCCCCTTCTGACCCCCGTCCCAGGAGCAGCCAGGGCTTCCTGCACCTGAAGTTCACGCGCACCCGGGAGAACCAGTTGGTGCTGGGTCAGCACAGCGGCCCCTTCGCCAGCGTGCCGGAGCTGGTATTCCACTACAGCTCCCGCCCGCTGCCCGTGCAGGGCGCCGAGCATCTGGCCCTGCTCTACCCAGTGGTCTCACAGACCCCCTGAGCCGAGCCTCCGCCCCCTACCCTGGGCCGTGAGGACCCAGATCGCTGGCTGCTCTGGTGGTCTTTCCAGTCCCGGAGGAGGTGGGATGGAGAGGCCTCTGCCCCTCCAAGGCCTTCCCCCCTGGCCCTGTGGACATTCAAGGTTGAGATCTCGGTTCTATGCTTCTCTGCCTAAGAGCCTAAGTGTGTCTGATTATGAAACGCTCCTGAGATTCTAGCAGGCCTCTGAGGGTGAGACTCCTGAAAGGTCAAGGCTGAAGAGGGTTTGGGAGCAGGCTCCCATCCTGCCTCTGCCACTTCCTAGCTGCCTGACCTCTGCTAAGTCACTCAACCTCTCTGGGCCTCGGTCTCCTCACCTGTGAAATGGGGGTAATAAGAGCATCCCTTTTGTGGTCACACTGTGATTAAGTGAGGGGAAGGTGAAAAGGTGTTGGGAAGAATGCCCAGGAAGCAGGGAGGGCTTAATTCACACTAATGGTGGTGATCACGTACTTTCCAGGTGCTAGGTCCCTCACCTACCAGAGAGGTCAAGGAAAGGGACCCTAGGGAACTCCCTGGGGCTGCAGTGGTTAGGACCCAGTGCTTTCACTGCAGAGGGCCCGGGGTTCAATCCCTGTTCAGGGAAGTAGATCCTTCAAAGCCCAAAAGAGGGGTGTTGACCCTAGATTGAGGGTAACTGGGACAGGGTCAGGAGGTTGGGAGAGAACGGGCCTTTTGTGTTCCCGAAGGGATGGGGGGACCTCCCGGGGGGAGCTCCGGTCTGTCTCCACAGGGGATGCTTTATAAGGCGTCCCTCGGGTGGAACACGCCAGGGGGCTATCACCCAGAAATATTTGGGGATGCAGGCTCAGGTCCCCGGGGCCTTGAGGGGGTGTTTTAGGGCTGGAGAGTGGGGCTGGTCTGAGCGCTGGTGCCCCTTCTGACCCCCGTCCCAGGAGCAGCCAGGGCTTCCTGCACCTGAAGTTCACGCGCACCCGGGAGAACCAGTTGGTGCTGGGTCAGCACAGCGGCCCCTTCGCCAGCGTGCCGGAGCTGGTATTCCACTACAGCTCCCGCCCGCTGCCCGTGCAGGGCGCCGAGCATCTGGCCCTGCTCTACCCAGTGGTCTCACAGACCCCCTGAGCCGAGCCTCCGCCCCCTACCCTGGGCCGTGAGGACCCAGATCGCTGGCTGCTCTGGTGGTCTTTCCAGTCCCGGAGGAGGTGGGATGGAGAGGCCTCTGCCCCTCCAGGCCGTGGGTCTCCATCGCAGCCGCTCTGCTCAGCCCCCTTCTGGGTCCTAGAGCCCAGAACTTGTCTGGAAGCCCTCCTCTGGTCTAGAAAATAAATAAGTTATCGTGTGTTTCGAGTGTCCTTTCTGGGAAGGGGGGAGCCCAGCCCCTCAGAAGGACTAGGGGGCCCGGGGAGGGGACGAGCAGGCCCAGCTGCTTGTGTGGGGGCGGGGCTGGGGCGGAACCTGATGGCTCACAGGGAGGGAGGGACATGCGTTCAGAGAGCTGCTGACGGGCGGGGAGAGATGTATGGAGGCAGATAAAAACCTGGAGACAGCAGAAACCCGCTGATTAAAAAGAGGGCAACGCCAAGGGGTTGAGGACCTCAGGCCGGCCCTGCCCCCACCCCACCCTCCTCCCTATCCTGGGCGGGTGGCCCTGGGCTGATGCTGCCGCCGAAAAGGACATCTGTCCCCATGGAAACAGCAGACGTGGGGGAGGGGAGACTGGCCCAGCTGGTGCCCCTTCAAGGTGACCGTCGGCCAGGAGACCCGGGGGCTGGTAAACGCCAGGAAGCCCCAACCTCACCCCCTGACTCGAGGATGGGGCCGGGGGAGTGGGGGGGTGGGCTTCCAGCTCCGGACACTGCTCGGAAGGGAGGGGCATCACTTGTCTGTTAATTGGACATGACCCTCCAAGGACAGGCAGGGAAAGCCTTCGAGCTTCCTCACCGCGGTCGCCCTCCAGGACCCCCCCACACAGACACCCGAGGACTCCTCAAATCCCTAGCATTCCCGAACGGCCACAAAACGCTTGCTTTGTTTAAAGGTTTATTGGGTGTTCTGGGGACAGGGGAGAGGTCCCGCCTCACAGAAACGAGGTCGGGGGCTGCGGGATGACCTGCTGCCTCTGCAGTCCTCTAGGGATACCGCGGATCTTCACGGAGCCGCTGAGGGGTCCCGTCTGGGCCCCCGGGGGTTCTGATCTCTCTCTCCACTTCAAAGAACCCTCTTGACCTTGGCTGCCCGAAAGGGCCCGGGACAGGAGAGATTCTAACTGCAGAGATGGGGTGGATGGGGCAGGGGCTGGGGCAAGATTTGGGAGTCAGATGCCGTTTGGGCTCCGGGCGCTGGGGGAAAGAGACCGAATAGAGGCTTTGGTGCTTCCGATCCTCACTGGGGCCGTCCAGCGCCTTCCCTGCCACAGGCCACGCCTCGCTCTTCCTTGGGGCCCTCCGGGGCCGGTACAGGACGTTGCCGTAGAGTGGACTATCTGCATTGGGGGGTGAGGCGGGGTAGGACCGCAGGAGGGGACAGCCCCTTAAGAGAGCCCGGTCCAGCCCCCTTCCTGGGTGCTTGGTCTATGCCTCTGCAAAAACACGGGTAGGGAGCCCAGCCTTCCCCGTCCGTCTCCTCTTCTCTGCCAGCCAGCCTCACCCTCCTTCCCCCCAAAAGGAGCTGGTAGCAAAGCCCGCGGGGAACGCGCTCCTGCCGGGCCCGGCCGCGGCCGTCCCACCTCCGCCAGACGGCGGCGCGTCGCCAGGGGCTGGCGCGGCTCCCGGGCGCCCTCGCCCTCGGCCACCTGCGCGCGGCCTCACCTGCGTCCCGGTTCCGGCAGCGGCGGTGGCCCCAGATCCCGGCGCCCAGGGCGAGCGCGGCCGCGGCCAGGGCCCCCGTCACCAGCGGCGCGGCGGGCGGTCCTGCAGAGAGAGAGCGAGCGGGGAGGGTGGGCGGCAGGCGGGGCGGGGCGGGGCGGGGCTGCAGGAGGGGCACGTGGGCCGAGCTCACCTGAGAGGCTCCGGTCCCAGGGCCCGCCGTCTGCAGAGAAGAAACCTGCGTCTCAGGGGGCCTCCCCTTCGAGCCCAGGATCCTCCTGCACCCTTCAGGGTAAGAGCCCCTCTATCCCGTGTGGGACCTCCGGGTCCTTGTACCTGCCGCGCTGTGCGAGCACACGCAGGTGTTTGCTCCAAACCTGTTTTCCTCTTCTGAAAAGTCAGACTAAGCATGCCTATCTTGCTGGGGTTTTGTGAAGTAAGTTTCCGACCCTGTAATACACTCTTTAGATGTAATCGCTTTCGATTCATCTCATCTGGGGACTTCCCCCGGGGTCCAGTGGCTAAGATTCTGAGAGCCCCCAACGCAGGGGGACTGGGTTCCATCCCTGGTCAGGGAACTAGGTCCCACGAGCGGTAGCTAAGAGTTCACATGCCGAAACAAAGATTCCGCATGCTGCAACTAAGACCTGGCACAGTCAAATCAATTAACATTTTTAAGAATAAATACGTTCCCCTAGTCTGATAAGGAAAGCACTATTAGCTGAACTTTGGTAACGAAGGAACCAGGCACAGAAGCGCCCGCGGTCCCACACCAGGGATCCGCAGAGTGGGGAGGCGCTTCCGAGTCTGTGCAACCGGCAGGAGCCCAGCCAAGGCGCCTTCTCCTGTGACTGCAAGATCCAGCGCCCCCAACCGCGTCATCGTGCAGGTGCCAAAGCTGGCGGTGATCCCGGGGGTTCCAAGCAGCTGTTTCGGGGTGGGGAAGCCAGCTGTACAGAGCTGGACCCGTGCCAATTCAGCTGCCAACAGCTCACAGCCTGGTGCCTCCACTACCCGCCCCTGCTAATTGGTAATCGGTCCCGTGTACTGGAGAGGGGTGAGGGGCAGGCGGGGAGCCCTGACGCAGCGCCCTGGAGGCAGGCAGTGGGAGGGTCCTGCAGCTGGAGAGCCGTGGGCCTCTCTAGGAGCTGGGAGCCTGGGGGCCTTCATTCTGCCTGATGGGGGCCAGGCATGTGCCCGAGGCCCTTAGGACCAGCCGAGGGAACAAGACCGCAGCGGGTCAGCTTGCAGACTACATGGGGTTTGGCCCAGAAAAGGGTGTCAGATAGAGCCGGGGAGCTGCGTGAGCCAGGCTCTCGGGACAGCTGGCAGCGTCCCTGGCTTGTGCGGTGGCCGAGCATGCCTTGGCCTCAGCTTTATTCTCTGTAAAAGGAGACTGCTGGCTAAGCTGATCTGGAAAGTTCCTTCCAGCCTTGAGAGTCAATGGGTTTCTTTCTTGTTTGTTTGTTTTTTGCATCCTCTGGGATTAAAGCCAGTGCCCCCCGCAGGGGATGCCTGAGTCTAACCACTGGACCACCAGGGAGGTCCGGAGTCAATGGCTTTCAGTTCTAGATTCTGGAATGCTAGAATGCTCTGCCGATAGTGATTGCCCAACGCTAAAAGTTTATCTATGTAAAGTATTTTAGACACTACAATTCTAAGATCCTGGAATCTTCCATGCCTCTCTTCCAGTGTTTCTCAACCTTTTTTCATTATCACTTCCCTAAGGAGAGCTCTGAAGAGCCTTCATTGTTCCCTCGTGAACTGTCAACACCACAGAAACTGTAAATCTGTTTATGGATTATCTGCATGTCTCTGCTTCATACTTTAAAAGAGTAAGGCGCACTCAACCAGTTTTTGCCTTCTTAGGACCGATCGTCCCTGTGGAGCACGTGTGCTGTAATTCTAAAAGTTTAGAATGTACGCCCCTAGGATTCTCGAACTGCAAGGTTCGATTTTGTGGTCTGAGATTCTAGCATTGTCTTAAGTACAATAGAACTGTGTCCATATAATGTCGACCAAAGCCTACGTCCTAGGGCTGGTCCATGGCTGGGCTCTGCTTAGTCGCTCAGTCCTGTCCCGCTCTTTGCGACTCCGCGGGCTGCGGCCTGGCAGGCTGCTCATGGGAATTCTCCAGGCAAAAATACTGGAGCGGGTGGCTGTGCCCACCCCCAGGGGATCTTCCCGACCCAGGGATTGAACCAGGCCTCCCATGCTGCCGGCAGACTCTGAGCTGCCAGGGAGGCCGCGGTGAAGACTCCACGTTTCCAGCGCAGGAGGTGAGGGTTTGATTCCTGGTCGGGGAACTAAGATCCCACCTGCCCCATGCTGTGGCCAAAAAAATTTTGGAAAAAAAAAAAAGACAAGTTCTAGCTTGTTCACAGCAAAACCCAGAAGCTGCCCGCACAGCCATGAGGAGGAGACTGGACTGATGCGGGGGGATGGAGGCCACTCTAGAGAAATCGAAAAGGATGAGCCTTTGCTCCTTGCTCGACGCAGAGCGGAGCGAAAGATGTCAGACCCAGGATACGCTCTGTGACTCCACTTATGTAAAATAGGAGCCCACTTAAATAGAGTTGCGCTGAGAGAAGTCAGGATAGTGGGTGGGGGTGAGGATGGCCTTTGTGAGGAGGCGGCTCTCCGTGTTGAGCAGGGCAGTGAGGACCCGCGTGGGTGGTGGGAGAATCCACGGCTAAAAGTTTTCTATGTAAAGTATTTTAGACACTACAATTCTAAGATCCTGGAATCTTCCATGCCTCTCTTCCAGTGTTTCTCAACCTTTTTTCATTATCACTTCCCTAAGGAGAGCTCTGAAGAGCCTTCATTGTTCCCTCGTGAACTGTCAACACCACAGAAACTGTAAATCTGTTTATGGATTATCTGCATGTCTCTGCTTCATACTTTAAAAGAGTAAGGCGCACTCAACCAGTTTTTGCCTTCTTAGGACCGATCGTCCCTGTGGAGCACGTGTGCTGTAATTCTAAAAGTTTAGAATGTACGCCCCTAGGATTCTCGAACTGCAAGGTTCGATTTTGTGGTCTGAGATTCTAGCTTTCGTCTTAAGTACAATAGAACTGTGTCCATATAATGTCGACCAAAGCCTACGTCCTAGGGCTGGTCCATGGCTGGGCTCTGCTTAGTCGCTCAGTCCTGTCCCGCTCTTTGCGACTCCGCGGGCTGCGGCCTGGCAGGCTGCTCATGGGAATTCTCCAGGCAAAAATACTGGAGCGGGTGGCTGTGCCCACCCCCAGGGGATCTTCCCGACCCAGGGATTGAACCAGGCCTCCCATGCTGCCGGCAGACTCTGAGCTGCCAGGGAGGCCGCGGTGAAGACTCCACGTTTCCAGCGCAGGAGGTGAGGGTTTGATTCCTGGTCGGGGAACTAAGATCCCACCTGCCCCATGCTGTGGCCAAAAAAATTTTGGAAAAAAAAAAAAGACAAGTTCTAGCTTGTTCACAGCAAAACCCAGAAGCTGCCCGCACAGCCATGAGGAGGAGACTGGACTGATGCGGGGGGATGGAGGCCACTCTAGAGAAATCGAAAAGGATGAGCCTTTGCTCCTTGCTCGACGCAGAGCGGAGCGAAAGATGTCAGACCCAGGATACGCTCTGTGACTCCACTTATGTAAAATAGGAGCCCACTTAAATAGAGTTGCGCTGAGAGAAGTCAGGATAGTGGGTGGGGGTGAGGATGGCCTTTGTGAGGAGGCGGCTCTCCGTGTTGAGCAGGGCAGTGAGGACCCGCGTGGGTGTGGGTTGGGAGAATCCACGGCTACGGCCTGTGGTGGTGGGGGTGGTTAGTTGCTAGGTCATGTCTGACCTCTGTGACATTGTGGACTGTAGCCCGCCAGGCTCCTCTGTCCACGGGATTCTCTAGTCAAGAACACTGGAGTGGGTTGTCATTCCCTCCTTCAGAGGACCTTCCCAACCCAAGGATCGAACCCATATCTCCTACTTGACAGGCGGGTTCTTTACTCCCGAGCACCAGGGAAGCCCGTGGTTTGTATACCTCCCTCCAAGATTCGTATGTTGAATCCTCACCTCTCACACGTGGTGATGGGAGGTCAGGGCCTTTGGGAGGTCATAGGTCGTGAGGGCAGAGCCTTCGTGAATGGGATCAGGGCTCTTTCGGTGGTCTAGTGGTTAGGACTCTGCCCTGCCAATCCAGGGGGAACAGGTTCAATCCCTGGTCAGGGAACTAACGTCCCACATGCAGTGTGGCACAGCACCCCACACCAAAGGGACCCCAAAGAGCTACCCGGCCCCTCTGCCACGTGAGGACACAGCTGGAAGATGCAGGCTATGAGCCGGGAAGAGGAGTCTCAGTAGAGCACGACCTGGCTGGCCCTTTGACCTTGAATGTCCGGTCTCGAGCATTCTGAGAAATCAATATGCGGTTGATAAGCCAGCCAGTCTGGAGTGTTTTCTCAGTGGTCCACCAGACTAAGACGTCCACAAGCTGGCCACTGAGGCATGCGCACTCCTCTGTAGGAAGGGTAACCTTCAGTCACGTGGTTGGTGGGACTGCTTTGAACTGGAGTCCAGAATGAGTACACTCTAGGGTGTTTATGACTGTGATCTACTAAAGCAGGGCTGGGCGGCTACAGCCTGTCAGCCCAGTGCAGCCCGCTGCCTGTTTTTGATAAAGATTTATTGGCACCCAGGCCTGCTCATGCCTGTAGGCAGGTGACGGGGGCTTTCACACTGTAATGGCAGAGAGGGGTGCTCATCATAGAAACGGTCTGACCTGCCAGCCTCCTGCCTCTGCAGACTGGCTCTAGGACCCCGATTTAGAGCATTGACTGCTGGGAGTCTGAGATTCTAGAAGCTAAACCTTTCTAGAAGTTCCATGTGCCAGCTCGTGTACCTGTCTCCACCAGGAGCTGCGTCCCGTCGCCCCGGCCCTCCTCCCAGTCAGGGATCTCCAGAATGGCCCCGCACACATAGTGCCCGCTGTCGCCGAGGCTCACGGGGTTCAGGTGCAGGCTGAGGTTGCCGGGCGGCCGCCAGGAGAGCCGTCCCCGGGGCCCACAGGCGTCCTGACTCAGACTGCCGTTGAGGATGTGGATCTGGCAGAAGCTGCCATTGTCCTTGGTCCACTCGACTCGGAGCCGCTCCCACGTTTGGGCCTGCGCCACCTGGCAGGCCAGGGTCGCCTGGCTGTCCTGTCTCACCTGCAGCACCTTGGGTACCTGCTGCACACTCAGGCCGGTGGCTCCGTGCAGGGCTGGAGGACAGAAGTGAGGGAGGCCTTTGTCAGTGCATTTGTGAGTGTGTGTGTGCGTGTGTGTGTGACTTATTCCCTTCGCCAGCCCACAGGAATAAGGCAGTGAGAGCCTGGAAGCGTTCTGTCTGTGTGACCTTTGCAAGGTCACGTTTTACTGAGTCTCCATGGCCCCATCTGTGTAATGGGTACACGTCTGTAAGCACTGTTGAGATTTCCAGGTGAACTCTATGACATACCAGGTTTTTAGCATCCGAAAGATTGGGTCGAGAATGTACAAGACCCTGCTCTGGCCCCTCCTGGATGACTGAGATAGACGAAAACCCCCGCCCTCACGGAGCTGATGGTCTCTGGGCAAAGGGGGACACAGGAAGCCATGAAATGAGAATTGTGGTGGAGGAACAGAATGGGGGATGCTAAGAGACAACCAGGAGGAGGTAAGAGGATTTGCTTATGGAGGGTGATCAGGGAAGGCCTCTCGGAGGTGGAGACATTGAGCAGGGATGTGACTAGTAAGACATAGGCGGAGCTTCCCTGGTGGTACAGGGGATGAGAATCCACCTGCCAATGCAAGAGACACACATTCAATCCCTGGTCTTGCTAGAGAAGCACACCGCCTGAACCCCTCTCCCTGCCCAGCACCACAGTGCCCGGCTGAGTGAATTCTTTTACAACAGGAGGTCCTGGTAAGCAACAGGGAGCTATTGAGCATCACTAACCGGAAGCGTTCAGGAAAGGCGGAAAGGAGACCCCACGTGTCCAGCCACCTCCCAGAACCCTCCTCCTGGCATCCATCCTGAGCCATGGGTGCGCCACCAGGAAGGCCCCTGAGTCCAAATGAGTGGCTGAAGACAGCCCAGAGACGAATCCCATCGCGGTGAAACCCGAGACCGCGAGCCACGTGGCGGAGCGGTTCTGCTGGGCTCCCTCGCTCTACTGCTCTCCGCCCGGGCGCCCCTTCCCCACACAAGCTCTTGCTCTGTCAGCACAGGGGTCTTCTCAGACGGCGCATTTCCGAGTGTTAGATTAAAAAAAGAATTAAATCTTTAAAAAATAAAAAAGTAGTCACTGGTGGTAAGGAAGGAAGCTATGGAAGGAGATACTCCAGACAGAGGGAATGGGATGTGCAAAGGTCCTGAAGCTGAACCTGGCCTGGTGAGTTGAAGAAAGAGCAAGGAGGTCCCCATGGCTGGAACAGAGCTAGGAGAGGGAGAGAAGGAGGAAGTGGGATGGGAGGAGTCAACCTGGAATGGCTTCTCGAGGCTCCCATGGGGGTAGGGGCGTGACCGAGGTGGGGTGGGGGCGGGGCAAGGGGAGGCGTGTACGTCTCAATTTAAGGGTAATGGGAAACCAGGGGAGCAGGGAAGAAGTGCGGTCCAGTTGAAATTCTAAAAAAATTACTGTCGTTGCCCTGGTGAGAACAGGCCGTGTGCTCTGGCGGGGGATCGAGGTGGCCTAGAAACAAGGGTCCAGGAGACCAGCGTCGGGACCCAGACCCTGGAAAAGAAGGGGTCAGAGTCTGGACAGATGTTTGAACGTTGCCCCAGAAAAGCTTCAGGGAGACCGGAACTGGTCGCTATTCACTGAAACTGCGACCGCATTGTCAAAACAGCTCCACTCCAGTCAGATTAAAAGGGTTTAAATGATATCACAAAAAAAGAAAAAGGAGAACTGCGTTGGGAGGGAAAGCCATTGTGGCAGATTTCCAAGGCCAAGGTTTGTAGGCTGAGGGCCCCGGTGGTGGCCTTAGGCCAAGACAGGGGTGCGGAGGGCCTTCCCCGGAGGCCCAGTGGGGAAGGCCTGAGCTCCCACGGCTGGGGTGTGGCTCGGGTCCCTGGTGGGGAGCTGAGCTAATCCCACTTGCCCCACGGCCAAAACCCCCAAAAGATGGGGGACACCGAGGAGCCGCGGGGCTGGAGGGGACCGAAAGAGTCTGGCTTTGGCCGTGGGAAGCCTGGGGGGCCTGCGGGACCCCCCAGAAGGGGTGAGTGGGTGTCAAGTTCCTGGCCCCTGGGGTGAGGTTACAGTGGACCCTAGAGAGAGGGGGCCCGGGGAGACAATCCAGCAGAGGAAGCAGCAGGTGCAAAGGCTGGGAGGACGGGGCAAGCTGGAGGCGTTGGGATAAAAAAGAAATGGCGTCAGCAGGCTGGCCACGGGGGCAGAGACCGAGTGCAGAGGGGCGCAGAGACGAGAGGCCAGCGGAACGGGTCTCGCGAGGCTCGCGGGCAGGTCACGGTGTGGATGTCACCGTAGGACCCCTGTGTGGATCAGGGCTGCCCTTGCCAAGCTGAGTATCGTGGAGGGAGGTAGGGTGCGCTGGCAGAGCGGAGAGATGGGTTTCGAGGGGCTCTGGACAGGCGAGGCGGGCAGCGGGGGTGCCAGGTCACAGCAGGACGGGCGCGGCGCAGGGAGACCCGGGTACTCACCCCACAGCTGTGCCAGGACCACCAGCATCATGCCCAGGGACCCCATGCCTGGGCTCCTCTCGGCCGGCGGGCGCCCTGCCGCCCCTGCTCCCCTCCTGTGTGACAGACTTCCTGCCACAGAGGCAAAGGTGACACTCCGCCCCCACCTCTGAGGCTTGTGTGACACCCCGGCCAGCCAGCAGACGTCCGGTGGCCAGGCGGCGGGGGCTCCACTTCCTGTCCCCTGCACCTCAGTTTCCCCAAAGGTCTTCTTTTGTAACGGTGAAGGGCAGTCCACGGATGTGGTGGAGGTCCAGTGAATGAGACTCTTGCTGAGAGAGGACACGGGGACCTCCCGAGTCCTGCAGAGGGGTGACGGGGCCTCCCAGGACTGGGGGCGCAGGTGTGCGCCCTGGTTCAGGAGCTGGGATCCCACGTGCCTGAAAGCCAAAACATAAAACAAATTCTAATTTTTATTTAATTAAATTTATTTAATTATTATTTTTTAAATTTTGGCCTCTTTTATTGTTTATTTTTTAATTGGTTTTCATCCATCTTTGTTCCTTGGCCCGTGTGGACCTCCCATCGCGGTGGACTCTGTGGTTGCAGAGCACCGGCTCTGCGCGCATGCGCTCCAGAGCTCCGCCGCGGTAATTGGACGCATCGGTCCAGCCGCTCCGCGGCACGTGGGATCTTCCCAGGCCAGGGATCGAACCGGCGCCCCTTGCACTGCAAGGCGGTGTCCTTACCCACTGGACCACCCGGAAAGCCCTGGCTGGCAGATTCTTAACGACTGGACCCCCAGGGAAGTAGTCCCAAGCAGAAACGCTATTGTAACCCCTTCAGTAAAGATTTTTAAAATGGTCCACATCAAAAAATTCTTAAAAAATAAGACTCTACAAACACGCCTAGGCTGGCGGACACGTCTCAGGGCCGGTGAGACAGGGTGGGGAGCAGGTGGCCGAGACCCAGCTTCAGTTACTTTGCCCCGGGGTGTCTTCCTTTGGGGTTCAAAGGAACAGATTTCTGCTAATGGCTCTGAGACCCACAGCAGGTGGGGGGCTGCCCTGCCCCCTGAGCCGGGAGAAGTTTGGGGGTGCTTCAGAGGCTCTAGACTTTCCCTCAGCCCAGCACCTGTCACCCCTCCGCCGGCAGTACCCACCCCTGGAGGAGGGAGCCGGCGGCTGTGCCTCACGGTCTCACCCCAACCACAGAGTGTGACCTGTTTTGTTTCTCAGCCAGGAGAAGAAAGAGGGTCAGGGCTCTTGGCAGAACCGTCCCTGTCACCTACAGGCTGGCCCTGCGGGGCTGCCCTGCCCACGGTTCCTCTACAGATGCACAGAGCTGCCCAGCCTGCTCCTAGCCCTAGGGATTCCGGAGGAGACAGGAGAGCCTGGGGTTCTGTGGGACGCACAGGAGTTCAGCCGTGAGGTGGGCAGGGAAAGGGAGCCCGGAACATGCTTGGGCCGAACACTTAGGCTTTTCGGTAAGTGCAAGGCTTGAGTAGTTCAGGGCCAGGCGATGAAATGCCAGTTTGAGTGGTAGCCGAAAAGGCGAGGGCGCGAGAGTGGGGAAACTGAGTCACAAAAGAACCGGGGACAGGCTCGAGGTCCCCATCGAACCAGGCCTCCTGTCTCCCAGCGCTGAGCTCTCTCCGGCTCAGACATCTTAGCAGGGTCCCCTGGGATGACCCGGGCTGCGAGGGTCTCGGCCGTCGGCGACCCCCGCGCGAGAAAGACTACATCTCCCAGCGGGCCTCGGGGCGCGCGCCTGCGCGGTGCGGCCAGGGATGGAGCACTGACCGGGGGCGCGGCGGCGGCGGCGGCGGCGAGGGCTCGGCGGGCCATTGGCCACCGGCGGCGGCAAAGGCAGTTCGGGCGCTAGAAGAGCGAGCGGGGCCCGCGGGCCGGGCCGGCCGACCCGGGCTGCAGCCATGGAGGACCAGCGGGTAAGCGCGGGGCGGGGCGGGCGCGGTCGGAGGCGGGGGCGGGCGCGGGGAGCGGGCCAGGTGATGCCGCAGCGCCCACCCCGCTCGCCGCACCCCGGCGGCCTCGCGGCCGGAGCCCCACCCCCGCCGCCGCCACGCCCGGATCGCGCCCCCGTGTCCGGCCGCCGCAGCCCCCCACCCCCGCCACGACCCCGTCCTCTTGGCCTGGGCTCAGGGGCATCCCCTCCGTGTCCCGCACGCCCGCCGAGGATCCCCGGGCCAGCCTGGACTCCATCCCCCACGCCTTCCACCGGGACTGCGGAGCCGGTGTCCCGCCCCGGCCGCGCCCCGCCAGCTCCGCACAGGGGACCCCACCAATCCCGCGTCCCCAGAGGGAGAGCACGTCGGAAGCCTGGGCGAGGGCCGCAGGCCCTAAACCACCCTCCCCGCGACTGCCTTCTCTCCCGGCATCCCCTCCCCAGGCCTCCTGGCCTTTCTCCTCCTACCTGGTCTCTCACTCCTGTCCTCGGATGCCTCCTTTCTCCTTGCTGCTTCCTTTCCCCAGCGCATCCCCTTTTCCAGAGGAGTCCATGTGCTGTGGGCATCCTTCTCCCCTGGGGTTACCTCCCCTCGATCGTGCCCCGCCCTCAGGGTGCAGCTGCCTGGTTGAAGGGGCTGCGCTCAGGCAGACCTGGCTGGGGCCCAGGGTCGGGGCTGCTCCTTCTGAGAAGTTGTCTTGGAGCCTCAGTGTCCTGCGCTGTGAGATGGGCGTGCTCAGCGTGCCAGACGCCAGGAGGGCTGCTGAGCCAGAGCTCCGCCCAGGGCCTGCTCTCAGGACGCCCAAGCTCCTTGGCACAGTGGCCCCCACGTCCCTTCCCGGGATCCCTGGAGGGCAGAAAAGGGGAGCCTCTGGTCGGCGAGCCCCACCCCAGCCAGGCTGCGGGACTGACTGGTGGGCGTGCTTCCCCGGGGCAGGAGGCTCTTCGGAAGATCATCACCACGCTGGCTGTGAAAAATGAAGAGATCCAGAGTTTCATTTACTCCCTCAAGCAGATGCTGCTGAACGTGGAGGTGAGGAAGGCACCCCTGCCCCCGCCGGGAGGGAGGGGCAGCCGCAGGAGTCAGCCTGCGGACCGACCCTGGGCCTGGCTGCCCGTCGGAGCAGCGCCTTGGCCAGTCCTGGCCGTCCTCACCCCACCCCGTCTCTCCAAGGCCAACTCGGCCAAGGTGCAGGAGGACCTGGAAGCCGAGTTCCAGTCGCTCTTCTCCCTCCTGGAGGAGCTGAAGGAGGGTATGCTTATGAAGATAAAGCAGGACCGCGCCAGCCGCACCTACGAGCTGCAGGTGTGTGTGTGTGTGGGGGGCGGGGGCGGCAGGGGTGCTCTCCCGGACCCCCACCCAGACGCCAGTCCCCACACGCTCCCCAGAGCCCGACTGGCCTCGGCATCTTCCTCCGAACCTCTCCTCCCCCCGTGCCCCTTCCCTAGGTCCCCCAGTGTCCCCAGGGTCCAGAGCCAGACCCTCCAGTGGTGTCTGCCACGCCGCCTCCCTCTCCCACCTGGAGCTAGAGAAGGACATGGGACCCTGGCTCCCCTAGGCGGTGGGAGCTGTGGGAGGGTCGGGTGCAGTGGAGGAAGGGGTCTCTTCTCTCGGTCCCTCGGCACCTGCAGAACCAGCTGGCTGCCTGCACGCGAGCCCTGGAGAGCTCCGAGGAGCTTCTGGAGACGGCCAACCAGACCCTGCTGGCCACAGACAGCAAGGACTTTCCCCAGGTGGGTGCCTGGGAGGCAGAGTGGCCACCTGCACGCCTCTGTATTCCAGACCGGCTACAAGCAATTCTGTTACAAGTATGGCCCAGGCAATCTTTAGTCGAAGTACATCCTGAAGATCACGGGTGGGACATACACTAAAAAAAACCCAGTTCTTCATGGTTGGTGTGAACTTCACAGGAAGCCCAGCTCGGTGCCCTGTGATGGGGAGGGGGTCCACGAGGGCCGGGGTCCATGTCTACACCCAGCTGATTCACTTCACTGTGTGGCAGAAATGAGCACAAGGAAGGAAATTATACTCCACTTGGGAAAAAAGACTGAATAAATTTCTTAGTATATCGCACGTAGATCTTCAGTATAAGTATCTGCCAAGAGTTCCATGGGACACATTTTCACTAAAATACTTATCTGTTATTTATCTGAAATTCAAACTTCACAAGGGATAATTTTTTAGTAATAGGTCACCTCCAGTACTCCGTACATTTGAAATATTGTATGGGACTTATATTGAAAAACTATTTACTTATCTGAAATGCAAATTTAACGGGGTAGCCTATATCTTCATTTGCTAAATCAGTCAGCCGTCCGTACCCAGCACTGGGCGGGAGGTGTGGATGGGGTGGGAACCTGTCTCTGCCTCCCATCCCATCAGGGCAGGCCAAGGTTTTCTGCGCCCGCACTGGGGCCCTTGGACACATGGACGCCCGCCTGGGCCCCAGCCTTCTGTCTGTGTAGCAGCTTTCTGATTCAGCCAACACAGGTCTTTGGTTTTTGTTCTTCCCTCTTTCTAGGCTGCCAAGCAAATCAAAGATGGGTAAGACGCTGGGACCTGGCTCCCGCCCCATTGCCCCGCCCCCATGGTGAAGGTGGGTAGGCCCAGGTGAGGGTCCCTTGGCCCAGAGCACCCGACTGGAACCAGGGGGAGGGGCCCCTCACACGCCTCGGGGGACTAGGCCGGGGCGTCTGCCTCCTTCCCTGCAGCGTGACAATGGCTCCCGCCTTCCGGCTGTCACTGAAAGCTAAGGTCAGCGACAACATGAGTCACCTCATGGTGGACTTTGCTCAGGAGCGGAGGATGCTGCAGGCGCTCACGTTCCTGCCTGGTGAGCGGAGAACTCGCTGGACTGTGGAGACAAAACCCGGGAGTCTGAGGGCCCCTGAGACAAGGCTTAGAAGAGGGGGTGACAACCACTGGTGGAAACTCCAGAAGGCTTGGAGCCCTGAGAAGTCCCAGCCCCCTATGGGTGGAGCCACGGGGAAACCCCACCCACTGGGGGTGGTGCTCCATGTCTACACCCAGCTGATTCACTTCACTGTGTGGCAGAAATGAGCACAAGGAAGGAAATTATACTCCACTTGGGAAAAAAGACTGAATAAATTTCTTAGTATATCGCACGTAGATCTTCAGTATAAGTATCTGCCAAGAGTTCCATGGGACACATTTTCACTAAAATACTTATCTGTTATTTATCTGAAATTCAAACTTCACAAGGGATAATTTTTTAGTAATAGGTCACCTCCAGTACTCCGTACATTTGAAATATTGTATGGGACTTATATTGAAAAACTATTTACTTATCTGAAATGCAAATTTAACGGGGTAGCCTATATCTTCATTTGCTAAATCAGTCAGCCGTCCGTACCCAGCACTGGGCGGGAGGTGTGGATGGGGTGGGAACCTGTCTCTGCCTCCCATCCCATCAGGGCAGGCCAAGGTTTTCTGCGCCCGCACTGGGGCCCTTGGACACATGGACGCCCGCCTGGGCCCCAGCCTTCTGTCTGTGTAGCAGCTTTCTGATTCAGCCAACACAGGTCTTTGGTTTTTGTTCTTCCCTCTTTCTAGGCTGCCAAGCAAATCAAAGATGGGTAAGACGCTGGGACCTGGCTCCCGCCCCATTGCCCCGCCCCCATGGTGAAGGTGGGTAGGCCCAGGTGAGGGTCCCTTGGCCCAGAGCACCCGACTGGAACCAGGGGGAGGGGCCCCTCACACGCCTCGGGGGACTAGGCCGGGGCGTCTGCCTCCTTCCCTGCAGCGTGACAATGGCTCCCGCCTTCCGGCTGTCACTGAAAGCTAAGGTCAGCGACAACATGAGTCACCTCATGGTGGACTTTGCTCAGGAGCGGAGGATGCTGCAGGCGCTCACGTTCCTGCCTGGTGAGCGGAGAACTCGCTGGACTGTGGAGACAAAACCCGGGAGTCTGAGGGCCCCTGAGACAAGGCTTAGAAGAGGGGGTGACAACCACTGGTGGAAACTCCAGAAGGCTTGGAGCCCTGAGAAGTCCCAGCCCCCTATGGGTGGAGCCACGGGGAAACCCCACCCACTGGGGGTGGTGCTCCATGGAGGCCACACCTCCAATCAGTAGCATTCTGGATAGGAACGACCTCTCACTGGTGAAATGCGAAGCCCAGCTATTTGTTGGTCGAATCCCAAGAAAGCTCTTCACCCCACATCGCTCGGTGAAAAGCTGAGGAGGCTCTGCCCCCAGACTCTGGGACCCAGAGGAGCCCGCCCCTAATCCTGGGACCCCGAGGACACCCCGCCCCCAAGGAGGCCTGGCGTGTGGGCGGGGCTGCAGCGAGGCCCTCCCCTGCCGGCACCCTGACGCTTGTCTCCGCTCGGTCCGGGGCAGTGCCCAGCGCCCCTGTGATCGACCTGGCCGAGTCCCTGGTGGCTGACAACTGCGTGACCCTGGTGTGGCGCATGCCGGACGAGGACAACAAGATCGACCACTATGTGCTGGAGTATAGGCGGACCAACTTCGAGGGCCCGCCCCGCCTCAAGGAGGACCAGCCCTGGATGGTCATCGAGGGCATCCGGCAGACGGAGTACACCCTGACCGGTAAGGGCAGCTCTGCCTCCCCCGTCAGCCCACCCGGGGCCCGTGGACCGTCCTCGAGGCGCGTGAGGCGTGAGAGCAGCCCAGCTGGGCTGATGGGGAGTAGCAGACATCATGGGCCGTGTATTGCGTGAGGCTTCCTATGCGCTCAGCTAGTCACCCACATGCAATGGGTGGGCGTATTATCGGCTTTCTACAAATGAGGGAACTGAGTGAAGCACAGGTAAGGGGCATGCTCTGGCCCTGTCTTATCTCTAGGGTCCAGCATCCATTCATTCGTTCGTTTTGACCCAGTGCCTGCGGAATACCGAGCACCGTCCTTCCAGTAGCGGGCAAGGCGGTGAGAATCCCCTCAGGAACGCCTGTTCAGGGAGCCTCCCAGGATGCGAGGATTTCCTTACCAGTTAGACAAAGACAGAAAGCCTGGGGGGAATCCTTCCAGCTGGTCGGGGAGGGTCTGAAGGAGGGTAAACTCTGGGGTCCCTAAGGAATGAGGAAGCCCTCCTGAGCCAGGGGAAGCCCTCAGGGGCGGGGCGGGGCTCCCCGACAAGATAACTATCACCAGGGTTCTGGGGCTGTAATCAGCCTGCTCCCTATCTGTAATTAGCATACAAGCTTAATAATGAGCATGCTAATTGCAGAAAAGAAAAGCCAGCAGCCTCCAAGAGGGCCGGAGAAGCGCTTGGCTTATCCTTTGCGTGGAAATCAAAATAAACACATCCCATTTTTGCTGTTTATTTGTTTATTAATTGTGGCAGCATGTACCATGGTCTCCTGCATTGGCCACCCGCGCCACCTGGGCAGCCCCAGGTCACCATTCTTAAGCGCACGGATCCCCTCTTGGGGGTATTCATCACCAGCTCGGGCTCCCGGCATCCCCAGTGGCCGCCTCTAGAATGTTTCAGCTTGCAGAACTGGAACTCTGTCCCCATGAGTTTTTCCGTGGATCTCTTTGTTTTTAACGTTTTGGCCTCACCACATGGCTTGCAGGATCCTAGTTCCCTGACCAGGGATCCAAGCCAAACCCTAGACAGCGGAAGTACAAGGGTCCTAACCTCTGGACCACCAGGAAATTCCCCCTGTCCCCATCAGACGGGAACCTCCCTTCCCCTGTCCCCAACCCCTGGCACCCCCAGTCTACTTCGGGTCCCTAGATGGTTACTCCTCTGAGGACCTGGTCTAGGTGGAGTCGTGCCGTGTGCCTGCCTTAGGTCCCAGAGCACAGGGTTCACCCCGTCGTGGCAGGTGCCCGTTTCCTTCCTGTTTAAGGCTGGGTGAAATTTCACTGGATGGATGCACCCAGCTTTCGCCAGTAGTGGCAGCTTCTGTAACTTGAGTTCAAGACCAGAACCAGGAAGCTGACCTGGGTCTAGTCGACAGGGTTGATTCACTCTCCACCAGTCGGACTGGTTTTTCCTTCATGTGTTCATGTCTCATCCCAGATGCAGTTTTAGCCCACGTGTAAATCTGTATATCCACCCACAAAGTGTAGACCTTCTCCCTCACAGGCTTCCGGAGGCGTCCCCTTTCCCTCTCGGGCCGTTTCCAAAACCCATGGAGTGGATTCCTCAGGGCGGTCCCTCAGAAGAGCTGGGACATTGAAGGGGGCAAATTTGCTCATCTGCGTGAATAGCCTATGTCGTTATTTGCAGTCCACCTACTATGTCATTGACTGTTTGGAAGACAGGAAGACTTTGATTATGTTTATACCTTGTACTCCTTGAACCATTTTATCCTCACATGAACCCTGCTCACCGTGGGGATACGATAGTCAGACTGCAGACCTGTAAACCGAGGCACCTGCTGTCAAAAGTCAAACGGGTTCATGATTCTGAAACCGAGCCTTCCGGGTGGTGGTCTTAGCTCTGGGCTGTAGGTGGCGCTGCTGAGCAAACCACAGAAGGCAAGAGACCGGGAAAGGGTGAGGCAGTCCGAGTGGGCACCAGGAGGAGGCGACAACCGAGCCCCAAAGAGCCAGCCTTCCAGGCCGAGGAACAGTCTGATCAAGGGCTCAGAGGCCAGGGGCCTTTCTGTCTGGAACTAGTGACGTTTGCAGAGGGAACCATGTGTGTAGGGACAGGAGGCGAGGAACGGGGACTTTACCCTGAGGGCAAGGGGGCCGATGGAGGTTTCAGAGCAGGGGCCCTGGGTGTTTGGGATGCCCAGAGAATGGGTATCCTGCAGGGAATGCCCAGGAAGCGACTGGACTTGTGGTCTGAGCTAGAGGCTGAGCTGTGGGTGCCGCGGGTGGGCAGATGGTGCCTGAAGGGCGACAAGGGTCCTGGACTGAGTCACCCAACACTTGCGGGCACGGAGGTGCCTGCAGAGAAGACCTGGAGGGAGCAGTCAGAGGGCAATGCCACGACTGCCAAGGAAAGAGAATGCTCCATGGAGGAAGGAGTGGCCAGCCGGGAGACCCGGCCAGCCCGCAGGAGGGAGGGGAGGAAGGCAGCTGGGCGAGGTCTGGACCGCTCTCCGGAGAGGGCTTGCTTGCGGGGAGGGGGAGTTTGATAGCAGCTTTTATTTATTTTTTTAGATTAGAAGAAATGAATAGTAACTGTTTAAAAAGATACGAATGGAGGGTCAGATATACTTGTCTAGTAGGGAAAATCTTTAAGGAACCCATCATGGCTCGATCCTGGAGTTCCGACATGACTCCTTCAGCTTGGTTCCAGACACTTGCTGCTCTGAGAAAGCTGACATCCTCAAGCAGGCGTGCCATTGGGGTGGCAAACTTTCCCAGGAGCGGCTTCCTCCTAGTTGGCTGGCTCAGAGGGAAGAGGGCCGGGGCTCACGGTGACATCAGCCATAGTTCCAGGGCAGGTTCTGATTGGCCAGTTTGGGCCATGTGCCTATCCCTGGACCAATTGCTGCGACTGAGCCAGAGAGCATCCTGATTGGCCAGTCTGGCGTAGGGGTGGGGTCAAGATCTGGATTAGGGGTGGAGTCAAGTGATCCCCGCAGGTGAATGAGGACAAGGATGGTTTCTCAAGGTCACCCTGTGGTCTACAAAGCGCTCCTCAGGGTCAGGGGTGGCGGGACAGCTGGGGCACACGAAGGCCTATCGATCGCTCAGGCATTCACAATGTTAACCCCTTCTGTGACCTTGCAGGTCTCAAGTTTGACATGAAATACATGAATTTCCGTGTGAAGGCCTGCAATAAGGCAGTTTCTGGCGAGTTCTCTGAACCAGTGACCCTGGAGACACCAGGTGACTGGCTCCCATCCCTCCCCTCGCTGTGACTCCAGAACCCCCTACTCCCAGGGCTCCCGGGACTGGGGAATCTTCTAACTGGGCTTTGCCGTGGCTGCCAGGAAGCCCAGTGCTCAGTCCATGGTAGATGCCGTAGCCTCAGTGTCCGGTTAAACTTGGTATTGTTGTTTGCATTTGCAGTGGATAACATTTTATCTGATGGTTTTTACACACACACACACACACACACACACACACACACACACACACTTCCTCTCTCTCTTCTGAAAAAATAGCTAAGCGCTCTATAGAATTAGAAATACAGTTTCAGTACTGAAGACAGATTTCTGAGCCTCCCACAGCTGACACCTTCGCGTGCCCGGATGGGAAGTCCTCTCCGCAGTCTGACTTAGCTCTGTCAGGCTGTAACCCGGCCCCTTTCCTGGGACTCACCCTGCAGTGGAAGCACGGGCCCGTGCAATGGTGTGAAAATGGCTCCAGACCTGGGAGGCCCGTAGGCAGCGAGCCCTTGGCCTCCGCTCCTCTGGCCATGTGTTCGGCCTCTCCACGCTTCCCATTCTAGTCTCTGGTGTCTTTCTGCCTGATTTCTCTGTATCACTATGTCCATTGGTCTCTCTCTCTGTCTTCGTCTCTGATTCTCTGTCTCTCCTGTTCTCCGTTCGTGTCATGGTCTGTCTTGGTCACGTGTCCGTCTCTCTGTCTCTCTCCGTGTCTCTGGGTTTCCCCATCTCTGTGACTCCCGCATCTGCCCGGCCCCAGCGTTCATGTTCCGCCTGGATGCGTCCACATCCCACCAGAACCTGCGGGTGGAGGATCTCTCTGTGGAGTGGGACGCCATGGGCGGGAAGGTGCAGGACATCAAAGCACGTGAGAAGGATGGCAAGGGGCGGACGGCGTCTCCGGTCAACTCCCCTGCCAGGTAGCCTGCCCCTCGCCTCCCCTCGCCTCCGATAGAGGCGGCCAACCTGGGCATACAGAGCCCAGCGAGGTCACGGCCGGGGTGGAGGGAGGATGTGGAACAGGGGAGCCCAAAGAGTGATGAGCAAAAAAGGGGGGGCGTCTGCAGGTGCAATTAAGGCTTCATGAATTTCGTAAGGCCTGCAATAAGGCAGTTTCTGGCGAGTTCTCTGAACCAGTGACCCTGGAGACACCAGGTGACTGGCTCCCATCCCTCCCCTCGCTGTGACTCCAGAACCCCCTACTCCCAGGGCTCCCGGGACTGGGGAATCTTCTAACTGGGCTTTGCCGTGGCTGCCAGGAAGCCCAGTGCTCAGTCCATGGTAGATGCCGTAGCCTCAGTGTCCGGTTAAACTTGGTATTGTTGTTTGCATTTGCAGTGGATAACATTTTATCTGATGGTTTTTACACACACACACACACACACACACACACACACACACACACACTTCCTCTCTCTCTTCTGAAAAAATAGCTAAGCGCTCTATAGAATTAGAAATACAGTTTCAGTACTGAAGACAGATTTCTGAGCCTCCCACAGCTGACACCTTCGCGTGCCCGGATGGGAAGTCCTCTCCGCAGTCTGACTTAGCTCTGTCAGGCTGTAACCCGGCCCCTTTCCTGGGACTCACCCTGCAGTGGAAGCACGGGCCCGTGCAATGGTGTGAAAATGGCTCCAGACCTGGGAGGCCCGTAGGCAGCGAGCCCTTGGCCTCCGCTCCTCTGGCCATGTGTTCGGCCTCTCCACGCTTCCCCTTCTTGTCTCTGGTGTCTTTCTGCCTGATTTCTCTGTATCACTATGTCCATTGGTCTCTCTCTCTGTCTTCGTCTCTGATTCTCTGTCTCTCCTGTTCTCCGTTCGTGTCATGGTCTGTCTTGGTCACGTGTCCGTCTCTCTGTCTCTCTCCGTGTCTCTGGGTTTCCCCATCTCTGTGACTCCCGCATCTGCCCGGCCCCAGCGTTCATGTTCCGCCTGGATGCGTCCACATCCCACCAGAACCTGCGGGTGGAGGATCTCTCTGTGGAGTGGGACGCCATGGGCGGGAAGGTGCAGGACATCAAAGCACGTGAGAAGGATGGCAAGGGGCGGACGGCGTCTCCGGTCAACTCCCCTGCCAGGTAGCCTGCCCCTCGCCTCCCCTCGCCTCCGATAGAGGCGGCCAACCTGGGCATACAGAGCCCAGCGAGGTCACGGCCGGGGTGGAGGGAGGATGTGGAACAGGGGAGCCCAAAGAGTGAGTGGAGGGAGAGGAGTCTGAAATGGGTTTTGACGGTTGCACAGGAGTTTTCCAGATGATGAAGGGCACAGGTATGTTCTGACGTGAGAGGCCTGAACCACACACCATCCAGGAATCATGAAAAGTTCATGGTGGCCTGGGAAGGCCTCCTCAGGGAGAGGTGAGGTCTGAATTGAGACTTTCCCCTCCCTGTCACCCGCAGAGGTATTCCGTCTCCCAAGAGGATGCCCTCCGGACGTGGGGGACGGGACCGCTTCACAGCTGAGTCCTACACCGTGCTGGGTAAGGAGGGCAGACGGGAGGAGAGAGGACTCGGGGGGTGATGGTCCTGACGGGGGATGGTGGGAGGGAACTCTGGCGGGTGGGGGGGTGCTTGGGGGATGAAGTTAGGGAGTTTTGTTTTATTTTTTCACATTTTTTTTGGCCGTCCCAGGTCTTCCTTATGGCACTCAGGATCTTTAGTGGTGGCCTGTGGGATCTAGGTTCCTGACCTGGGATGGAACTTGGGCCCCTTGCGTTGGGAGTGCGGCGTCTTACCCACGGGGCCACCAGGGGAGCCAGGGCAGGGACTGGCTTCCGGGGCTGAGTGAGGAGCTGAGCTGCCTGGTAGGGGCAGAAGCGGGTGGAGAAGCTGCAGCTCAGGAATAGCTGGATGGGGAAGTAGCTGAGGGAGCGAGAGTCTGGATCCGGGATCCAGAGAGGGTGTGGATGAGCTGAGAGCTCGCTGAGGCTTGGAGACTGTCTGGGCTTGGAGTATCCAGGGAGGCCTGGGGTAGCAGGGGGCCGGGCGGTTCCCGGAGGGGAGCGCCGGGGTCCAGCCCCCCGTTTTGAAAGGGCACCTGGGACCCGACTCTACCCAGTGCCCCTGCCGCCCCGCCCGCCAGGGGACACGCTGATCGACGGCGGCGAGCATTACTGGGAGGTGCGCTACGAGCCGGACAGCAAGGCCTTCGGCGTGGGCGTGGCCTACCGCAGCCTGGGCCGCTTCGAGCAGCTGGGCAAGACGGCCGCCTCCTGGTGCCTCCACGTCAACAACTGGCTGCAGGTCAGCTTCACGGCCAAACACGCCAACAAGGCCAAGGCGCTGGACGTCCCCGCGCCCGACTGCCTGGGCGTGCGCTGCGACTTCCACCAAGGTGACCCGAGCGAGCGCCGCCGGCCCCAGCCCCGCCCCGCCGGCCCTCTGCCCGAGCCCCTCACCGGCCCCCTGTCGCTCCAGGCCTCCTGTCCTTCTACGAGGCCGCACCAAGCAGCCGTTCATGGTGGCCTGGGAAGGCCTCCTCAGGGAGAGGTGAGGTCTGAATTGAGACTTTCCTCCCTGTCACCCGCAGAGGTATTCCGTCTCCCAAGAGGATGCCCTCCGGACGTGGGGGCGGGACCGCTTCACAGCTGAGTCCTACACCGTGCTGGGTAAGGAGGGCAGACGGGAGGAGAGAGGACTCGGGGGGTGATGGTCCTGACGGGGGATGGTGGGAGGGAACTCTGGCGGGTGGGGGGGTGCTTGGGGGATGAAGTTAGGGAGTTTTGTTTTATTTTTTCACATTTTTTTTGGCCGTCCCAGGTCTTCCTTATGGCACTCAGGATCTTTAGTGGTGGCCTGTGGGATCTAGGTTCCTGACCTGGGATGGAACTTGGGCCCCTTGCGTTGGGAGTGCGGCGTCTTACCCACGGGGCCACCAGGGGAGCCAGGGCAGGGACTGGTTTCCCGGGGGCTGAGTGAGGAGCTGAGCTGCCTGGTAGGGGCAGAAGCGGGTGGAGAAGCTGCAGCTCAGGAATAGCTGGATGGGGAAGTAGCTGAGGGAGCGAGAGTCTGGATCCGGGATCCAGAGAGGGTGTGGATGAGCTGAGAGCTCGCTGAGGCTTGGAGACTGTCTGGGCTTGGAGTATCCAGGGAGGCCTGGGGTAGCAGGGGGCCGGGCGGTTCCCGGAGGGGAGCGCCGGGGTCCAGCCCCCCGTTTTGAAAGGGCACCTGGGACCCGACTCTACCCAGTGCCCCTGCCGCCCCGCCCGCCAGGGGACACGCTGATCGACGGCGGCGAGCATTACTGGGAGGTGCGCTACGAGCCGGACAGCAAGGCCTTCGGCGTGGGCGTGGCCTACCGCAGCCTGGGCCGCTTCGAGCAGCTGGGCAAGACGGCCGCCTCCTGGTGCCTCCACGTCAACAACTGGCTGCAGGTCAGCTTCACGGCCAAACACGCCAACAAGGCCAAGGCGCTGGACGTCCCCGCGCCCGACTGCCTGGGCGTGCGCTGCGACTTCCACCAAGGTGACCCGAGCGAGCGCCGCCGGCCCCAGCCCCGCCCCGCCGGCCCTCTGCCCGAGCCCCTCACCGGCCCCCTGTCGCTCCAGGCCTCCTGTCCTTCTACGACGGCCGCACCAAGCAGCTGCTGCACACCTTCAAGGCCAAGTTCACCCAGCCCCTGCTGCCGGCTTTCACGGTGAGCCCCGTCGGGGCCGGGTCAGAGGGGGTGGCGGAGGGCGGGCTTCTCCGCTGAGCCTGGCTGTCCGCCCGCCCCGCCGGCCCCCAGGTGTGGTGTGGCAGCTTCCACGTGACCACCGGCCTCCAGGTGCCCAGCTCCGTGCGCTGCCTGCAGAAGCGGGGCAGCGCCACCAGCAGCTCCAACACCAGCCTCACCTAGGCCCCGCGCCGGCTGACCGATGGCGGGGCCACGTCCAGAGCTCGGCTGCCTCAGCCGGGCATCTTCCTCTCACTTGCTGCTTGGAGCCTTAACTCCTGACGGGGGGGCGGGGGTCACCCACGGGGAGCGGGCGCCCGTGGCGGGCCCTCCTCCCCACCTCACCTCCTAATAAAGGTCGAACACTGGCCAGGCGGGGCAGCTGGTGTGTAGGGGCTGGGGGGCGCTGGCTGTGCTGGTCCCCTCTGGACCTCAGCCGTCTCAGCTGTCAAATGGGAAATTTCTTGGGAGTTCCCTGGAGGTCCCCCGGTGAGGACGCCAAGATTCTACTGCACAGGGCCCGGATTCAGTCCCTGGTAGGGGAAACAGAGATCCCACACGCCGTGTGGTTGTGGTTTAACACCGTCGTCGGTTGTGTCCGACCGTTTCGTGATGCCATGCACTGTACCCGCCCGGCTCCGCTGTCTAGGGGATTTACCAGGCAAGCATGCTGGAGTGGGTTGCCATTTCCTACTCCAAGGGGTCTTCCCGACCCAGGGATGGAACCCGTGTCTCCTGTATTGCAGGTGGATTCTTTTTAAAAAATTTTTTTTTAATTGTTATTTTTTTTTCTTTTCTGGGCCACTTCTATTTCATTTATTTATGTTTCATCCATCTTTGTTCTTTGGCCCGTGTGGGCCACCCATCACAGTGGCCTCTCACTGCAGAGCACCGGCTCTGGGCGCATGCGCTCCAGAGCTCTGGCTCCGTAGTTGGACACATGGGTCCAGCCGCTCCGCGGCACGTGGGATCCTCCCAGGCCAGGGATCGAACCGGCGCCCGTGCACTGCAAGGCGGTGTCCTTACCCACTGGACCCCCAGGGAAGCCCACAGGTGGTTTCTTTGGCACTGAGGCACCAGGACGTCCCCCACAAGCTAAGAGGGATCAGGAGGCAGGTTTGGCTGAGCCGAGCACCACCGGGGGACAGCCGTCAGACGGACCCCGCGCCGCCCTGCCCAGCCAACGCAGACGATACCCGGCACGTTCAGGGTGGTAAACCCAGCCAACTCGAGGTCCTGGGGCACCAGAGCTTTAATTCTGGGAGGAGGGGTCCGCCTGACTGGCGCGCCGCGCCTAGAGATGGACGCGCTGGTCTGTCCCGCGTTCAGCTGCCTGCTCCAGTGCCCGCCGCCTCTGCAGCTTCTCTTCCAGCTCCGCCGTCACGTCTGCCAGCCCTGGGAGTAGGGGTGGGGGGCGCGTGAGGCTCCAGCTGCACCAGGGACCCCCGTCCAGGCTGTTCCCCCGTAGAGCCCCCCGGAACCACGGCAGTGTCAAATGAAAATGTGCTCCGTGGGCAGGAGGCCGCGGAGCCTTACACTGAGCGTGGACCCCCCCGCCTGAGAAGCCCCCTGGCGTGGGCCCCTTACCTGCGGTGGGGGAGAAAGCCTGCACTGAGCTGGCGGCCGGCTTCCTGGCCGGGCCACTGCTGAGGCCTTTGGGCTCTGCGGGAGGAGGCAGGTGAAGGCTGAGCGGGCTCTCAGCTGGACAGGGGAGGGGCTGGGAGGGGCGATCTCCCTACCTGATTTGGGCAAAATGGGTGGCTTTGGAAGCTTGGCCAGCCTCCTGGGCTTCGGGACAACCGGCCGACTAGGGGAGGGCACTGTGTGGACAGAGGTGGGCGGTCACATCCGGTTGTCCACGTGCTCCGCGTCCCCAGGTCCCAGCCACCCCGGTCCCCTGCCCACCCCCCGTCGTGTCCTGTATTGCAGGTGGATTCTTTTAAAATTTTTTTTTAATTGTTATTTTTTTTTCTTTTCTGGGCCACTTCTATTTCATTTATTTATGTTTCATCCATCTTTGTTCTTTGGCCCGTGTGGGCCACCCATCACAGTGGCCTCTCACTGCAGAGCACCGGCTCTGGGCGCATGCGCTCCAGAGCTCTGGCTCCGTAGTTGGACACATGGGTCCAGCCGCTCCGCGGCACGTGGGATCCTCCCAGGCCAGGGATCGAACCGGCGCCCGTGCACTGCAAGGCGGTGTCCTTACCCACTGGACCCCCAGGGAAGCCCACAGGTGGTTTCTTTGGCACTGAGGCACCAGGACGTCCCCCACAAGCTAAGAGGGATCAGGAGGCAGGTTTGGCTGAGCCGAGCACCACCGGGGGACAGCCGTCAGACGGACCCCGCGCCGCCCTGCCCAGCCAACGCAGACGATACCCGGCACGTTCAGGGTGGTAAACCCAGCCAACTCGAGGTCCTGGGGCACCAGAGCTTTAATTCTGGGAGGAGGGGTCCGCCTGACTGGCGCGCCGCGCCTAGAGATGGACGCGCTGGTCTGTCCCGCGTTCAGCTGCCTGCTCCAGTGCCCGCCGCCTCTGCAGCTTCTCTTCCAGCTCCGCCGTCACGTCTGCCAGCCCTGGGAGTAGGGGTGGGGGGCGCGTGAGGCTCCAGCTGCACCAGGGACCCCCGTCCAGGCTGTTCCCCCGTAGAGCCCCCCGGAACCACGGCAGTGTCAAATGAAAATGTGCTCCGTGGGCAGGAGGCCGCGGAGCCTTACACTGAGCGTGGACCCCCCCGCCTGAGAAGCCCCCTGGCGTGGGCCCCTTACCTGCGGTGGGGGAGAAAGCCTGCACTGAGCTGGCGGCCGGCTTCCTGGCCGGGCCACTGCTGAGGCCTTTGGGCTCTGCGGGAGGAGGCAGGTGAAGGCTGAGCGGGCTCTCAGCTGGACAGGGGAGGGGCTGGGAGGGGCGATCTCCCTACCTGATTTGGGCAAAATGGGTGGCTTTGGAAGCTTGGCCAGCCTCCTGGGCTTCGGGACAACCGGCCGACTAGGGGAGGGCACTGTGTGGACAGAGGTGGGCGGTCACATCCGGTTGTCCACGTGCTCCGCGTCCCCAGGTCCCAGCCACCCCGGTCCCCTGCCCACCTTCGTCGTTCACATAGCTGGCGGCTGGGGAGTCTCCGATGGGGATCACGTAGTTGTCCTCCGGGTCCGGCAGCGAGGGCAGCTTGTCCTGACTGGGCGCCGGGGTGACGGACGCAGGAGGCAGCTGCTTGGGGCCCTCCTTGGGGGGTGCAGGACCTGGTGGGGGGCTGTGGTCACTGTCAGGGCCCTCATGGTACAGAGACACAGGCAGACCTGGATCCAGGCCCGTGCCTGTCAACGGGTCTGTGGCTGTGTGTCCCTGGGGAGCCTGTGTGTGGACGCTGGGCGAATTTGCAGAAGTTGAATGTAAAGGGTTTATGGGCTTCCCTGGCAGCTCAGCTGGTAAGAATCCACTTGCCACGCAGGAGGCCCTGGTTTGATTCCTGGGTCAGGAGGATCGCCTGGAGAAGGGACAGGCGACCCACTGCAGTGTCCTGGGCTCCCCTGGAGGCTCAGAGGGTGGAGAGTGCATCCGCAGGGCGGGAGACCCGGGCTCGATCCCTGGGTTGGGAAGGAGCCTGAGCGGAGGGCGTCATCACCCGTCCAGTGTTCCTGCCTGGAGAAGCCCCACGGAGGAGCCCGGCGGGCCACAGTCCATGGGCTCACGCGAAGCTGGGCAGGACGGAGCCCTCGAGCGCCCAGGCCGCCTTGTGGATGCTGACGTGTGTGAGGGTGCGTGTCTGCACTCGTGTGCACGCACGTGTGTCTGTCAAGGTCTGACTTGAGCTCACGGGTGGAGATGTCTGCCCGCTGGGTGTACACACGTGACTGGGACCTGAGGTGTGTGTCCATGTGCTCCGTGGGACTCCGTGACACCGTGTCTACATGAGAACTTCTGATCACACAGGTGGACACACACAGGTGTGTGTCCATGCGTGGCACGCATGCATGCGTGTATGTTTGTACACATTGTACCTCCATGTGTGCACCTGCCCGCAGGGTCCTCAGCATCCGCCCAGCTGAGGGAGGACCGTACTGCTCACCCCATAGACCTTTCCAGTCTACTTTTGTTCCCTTCCATAAGCTGGACCACCTCCCACCTCAATTCCCCATCTCGACCTACGGAGATCCTTTAAGACCTTCGGGAAACACCCACTCTTCCAGGAAGACCCCCCACCCCTCCCCAGCTCTAGGTGCCTCCCCCTATCCAGCCCCAGGTTCAGCCCCTTGGGGCTGGGAGTGTCTGTGCCCTGCCAGGTCCAGCCCCTCCATAACCTGGAAGCCCCTAGAGGGCAGGGTCTCAGGGTCCTTTCCGGGCCCCTGACACTCTGGGTACAAGACGGGGCACAGGTGGTGCTGTGAGGGGCTTAGGTCCTTCCCCACTCTACCCCAGCGGCGGCCGCGGGGAGGGCGCTATCACCTGGGCCGGGCGGGGAGGGGGCCGAGGGCGCCACCCACACACTCTCGCCATTCTCTTTATCCGCCTCCACGAAGCCTGGAACAGAGAGGGCGGCCTGGAGGAGGCACGGCGGCTGGGGGATGACCCAAGGGTGTTCAGGTCGGGGAGGGGGCCGGAGCGGTGTGGACGGAGCCCCCCTCCAACCGAGTTCCCTGAGGTTCTACCAACCTATCACTTTCTCATAGTCCTCGTCCAACAGGAAGGGCACGAGCGCCTTATTGGTCTGCGACACGAAATAGCTGACCACGGCGTCGAGCGAGGTGCAGGAGAACTAGGCAGACGGGGCGAGCGATCAGCGGAGGGGCGCCACCCCCGCCGCTGCGCTCCCAGGGACCCCGGCCCCACGCTCACCGGCTCCTCCACGTCGATCACGTACTTGGGGCCCTGGCGCTTCACCTTGTAGTGCCGGACCACCGGCGACCTGCCGGGGCGGGGGGGCGAGGGCGCGGCCTGGCTGAGCACAGGAAGGGCCCGCCCCTCGCCCGGGCCCCGCCTCCAAGAAGGGCCCAACCCCGGCTTGCTCGGCCGCGCAGGGACCGCCCTCTAGCCTGGCGCGGATCTCCGCGCGAGACTCGGCCCTCAAAAGGCTCCGCTTCCAAGAAAGACCCCGCCGGCCCTTGGGAAAGCCGAGCCCCGGTGGATTCCACGGGGAGGACCCGCCCCGCATCCGACGCCCCGCCCGCCCGCGCCGCGCACGCGCACCCGTTGAGCGTCTGGAGCGTGGTGACCGACACGCCGCCCGCGCCGTCCCCGCCGGGCCGCAGCAGCAGGTTCCCGCACTCGGGGTAGCGCTCCAGCAGCAGCTGCGCCTCCAGCCGGCTCACTTTCAGGAAGCACCTGGGGCGGGCTGCGTCACTCACCGGGGAGGCCCCGCCCCAGAGCCGCGGCCACGCCCCGGCCCGCTAGCGTGGCCCCGCCCCCGTCGTAGCCCCGCCCCCGGGCCCCCCGCCAGTCTCGCCGGTCCATCACCTGGTGCCTAGGGACACTGCCTCGCCCCGCTCTGGCCCGGACTCTGCCCCTGGAAGCTCGGGCCTGCCCACCCGGGACCCAGGGCAACACTGCGAGGGCCAGGCCCACCTCCCAGGCTCCTAAACCTGCCCCTGGAGACCCAGACCCGCCCTCAGGAGCCTAGAACCGCCCCGGACACTCCGCAGGGCTCCCACTGTGGGGACCCAATGCAGCCTTGCACCCTAGACCCGCCGCTGGAGACCACACTCCCTGCCCTCTGCGGCCCCCGCTCCCCAGCCCGCCACCGTCCCGGAGACGCTCGGGCACTTACGAAGGCATCTCGTGCACACGGCGGGCCTCCTCCTTGGCCAGGGCCTCGGACATCATGTACAGGTGTCCTGGCAGCAGAGTCAGGTTGGACGGGACGCGGAGCTGGAGGGCAGAGGGCCGACAGGGAATGGGGGGCTGCGACCATGTCCCAGAGGGGCAAACTGAGGCGGAGGTAGCCAGGATGGAACCTGGATCGGGGGGCTCTCGAACCGCCTGACACCTCCGGGACAGAGAGGGCTTAGAGAGGACTTCCGTGATGGGGGCGACAGAGCACATGGAGGGTCTCAGACTCCGCGGCCTACAGGGGCCAGGCAGGGAACACGTGAGTAACACGGACATCAGGGACGGTTGGTTTACTCACACGCCTGGTTTTTAAGCCACAGCAGCTGACTTTTACATTAAATAGCACTTTGTTGGCAAAACAAAAACCAGGTGATTTCCACCTGGCCCAGAGGCTGCAGGATTGAGGCCCACGTGCAGTACTTGAGGGGTTTGTCTGGGGAGTGGAAACTTTAAAAAGGATTTCTGAGCAGGCCCAGAACGCTGACCTCCACCACCGTCAGGATGAAGCCTTTCCACATCTCGCGAGACTCCAGGCTCTCCACCTGGGGAGAGAAAGAAAAAGGTGATGATGAGCCTCGGTCTATTCACCTGTGAAATGGGAATGCCTGTTTCCAAGGGTTGTTTTGAAAATTAGAACAGATCAATTTAGAATGATGTCTGAATATAGGTCCTCCTTAGTGATGTGGGGTAGTAGTCTTTTATGTTATTACGTTAACATTTTCTTTTTAATTAATTTTGGCTGTGCTGGGTCTTCGTTTATACATGTGTGCTTTCTCCAGGTGTGGTGAGTGGGTTTTTGGTGTGGTGGCGTCTCTCATTGCGGAGCGTGGGTTCTAGGGCACTTGGGCTCCACAGTTGTGACGCACTGGCTTATTGCTCCTCAGCGTGTGGCATCTTCCTGGACCAGGGATCAGACCTGTGTCCCCTGCCTTGGCAGGTGGATTCTAAACCCCTGGGCCACCAGGGAAGTTCACATCAACATATTTTTTTTGGCTTTTTTTTTGGCCACTTCTAGTGGTCTTTCATTCACTTATCTTTTTCATTCTTTGGCTCGTGTGGGCCTCCCATCGCGGTGGCGCCTCTCACTGCAGAGCACCAGCTCTGGGCGCACGCGCTCCAGAGTTCCGCTTGGTCATTGGACACACCAGTCCAGCTGCTCCGCGGCACATGGGATCTTCCCAGGCCAGGGATCGAACCAGCGCCCCCTGCACTGCAAGGCGGTGTCCTTACCCACTGGACCACCAGGGAAGCCCTCACGTCAGCATTTTTAAAATGCTTAGATCATGCATCTCCCGTGCTTGAGACCCTCCCTTGAGTCCTGCCTCCCTCAGGATAGAAATGTAGGTTCTCTTGTGGCCCACAGGTCTTGTACAACCTGCTCCCATGCCCTCCCTCCCTGACCTCACTCCCTCCCTCTCTGCTCCAGCCATGGCGGCTTTCTCACGGTTCCTCCGACAGGCCGGGCACAGGCCAGCCTCAGGGCCTTTGCACATGCTCTTTCTCCTGTTGAGGTTGTTTTACAGATGGCTACATACGCTGGCTTCCTCAGCTCCTTCAGGTCTTCAGTAGGCCTTCCTTTTTCACTCCTCTTAACACTGCAGCCCTGACCTCCCTACCCCTTTCCCTTGTATTTGCCTCCCTTGCATCTATCACCGTCTGACGTGCCATACATTTTACACGTCTTTATTTTTTATTGTGTGCTTCTACCACCAGACTCAAGGTGAAAAACTCTACAAGGGCAGGTATTTCTTTTCTGTTTTTTACATTGAAGTATATTAAAAAGCAGAGACGTCACTTTGCTAACCTGTCTAGTCAAAGCTACATTTTTTTCCCAGTAGTCACGGATGGATGTGAGAGTTGGACCATAAAGAAGGCTGAGCGCTGAGTTTCTCTGGTGGTCCTGTGGGTAAGGACACTGCCTTGCAGTGCAAGAGGCGCCCGTTTGATCCCTGGCCTGGGAAGATCCCACGTGCTGTGGAGTGGCTGGACCGATGTATCCAACTACTGAGCTGGAGCTCTGGAGCGTATGCACCCAGAGCTGGTGCTCTGCAGCAAGAGAGGCTGCTGTGATGGGAGGCCCATACAGGCCAAAAAACAAAGATAAATAAATGAAAAATCAATAGAAGTGTCCCCTCCCTCCCAAAAAAGAAGGCTGAGCGCTGAAAAACTGATATTTTTAAGCTATGGTTCTAGAGAGTCCCTTGGACAGCAAGGAGATCAAACCAGTCCATCCTAAAGGAAATCATCCCTGAATATTCATTGGAAGGACTGATGCTGAAGCTCCAATTCTTTGTCTACCTGATGGAAAGAGGCCACTCATTGGAAAAGACCCTGATGCTGGGCAGGGTGGAGGGCAGGAGGAGAGGGGGCTGCAGAGGATGAGATGGTTGGATGGCATCCATTTTTCCAGTCGGGGATACTGAGGCTCAGAGGGGTTAAGTGACTTGCCGAGTGCCACCAACCAAGCGATAAGCTCTGTGTGACTCCGTGCAAGTCTGTGCTAATGGTGGGGTGACCCGGAGGAAGGCTCTCCCGGCAGCCCCGCCTCAAGAGGCTTACCTTGAACTTGATCTCTTGGTTCCGCAGGACCAAGCAGAAGTGGGTGCCGGGGTCATGGGAGTTCCCCCAAGGAGCTGCGTCTGTGAGCCTCACGAAGCCTCCGAGGTCCAGCTTCTCCACGTGCTGGGAGCACAGGGACAGGGCCTTAGTGCCTCGGGCCCCCTGGCTCGGACATCCTATCCACACCCTCCACTAGGTCGTGGGACTGAGGATGGGCCAGTTCTTGAGGGTTCATTTCCATCCTTACCTTGGGGTCCCGATTGCTGTTGTAGAAATAGAGAGTCAGGCCCTGGAGGCCCGCCCAGAACTTCCTGTAATCCTGTGGACCAGAGGTGGAGGAAGAGAGAGGGGTGAGGCGGCTGAGCTGGGCACCTCCATCCTTCTCAGCCTCAGGACCTTTGCACGTGCTGGGCTCTCTGCCTGAACACGCTTTTCCGAGATCTTTTCATGCTTTCCTTCATCACCTGCTTTGGCTCTTTGAACGCATGCTGCCTTCTTAGGGAGGCCCTCCTCCCGTTTCTGGGAGGACCTGTTACTCTCTGAGAAAGGACCAAAGGGAACCTACAAATTCCTTAAGGAGTGATTTGTGCTAACTCACGTTACGGTATTCCATCCACCTCTTCACCCACCCACGCATGCGTCCACTCACCCATCCACACATGCAGAGTACATATATGCACCTGCCCCTTTATCCATTCGTGTTTACATGTTTGCAGCCATCTCCTAGGTGTCCAGCCCTGGGCTAGGTGCTCAGTGCATAGGCAGTCAGAATTTCACAAGGCTCTGGACACTAGAAGGCATGCAGATTCAGGATCTTCTCCTAAGGACTTTGAATTCCAAGTGCCCTAGCTGTCCGGAGAGCTTGATCAGAATACCAAGTGCCCTAGCTGTCCGGAGGCCATAGGGGTTAATGCCGCACAGATGATAAGATTCTAGAATTTTTTTTCACCAAATACTCCCTGAGTATCTACTCTGCATCCAGCTCTGTTTTGCCGGCAAAATAATACACGGGGCTTCTCTTCCTAAATAGATGAGATTCTGGAAGAATAGAGATAGCAGAGACAGTCACAGCTTCCAGAGAAGAGAAATTAGCACCCTCAGGAAGAGATAGACCCCTGACCAGGAGGTGGCAGAAGGAGAGGGAGCCCCTCAAATTGCTAAGTTTGGGAAGACTCCCTGAAGGAGGAGGGCATTAATGAGTCCATGAAGGGCTTCCCTGGTGACTCAGACGGTAAGGAATCTGCTTATAATGCAGAAGACGGGGCTTGATCCCAGGGCTGGGAAGATCCCTGGAGGAGGGAACGGCCACCCACTCCAGTATCCCTGCCTGGGAAATCGCACGGACAGAGGAGCCTGGTGGGCCACAGTCCTGGGGTCCCAAAGAGTCAGGACCGAGCAACTAACACTTTCACTTCCACTGCGATGATCGCTTTCACATCGACAGCGATCATCGATTGATCGATCGGGCCACCTATCAACTCATCCATCCGCCCGCCCACCCAGCCATTCTTTTATCCTCCTGTGTACCTGACCCCATCCACATGGACGCCTCTGTTGTATTGCACTCCCAGGTGTCATGGGGTTTTGTTTTTAAACAGATTGAAGATCTGTGCCCGTCCTGAGTCAAAGATGTGTCTGCCGGTGCCATCTTCCTGAAAGCGTGATTTTTATTTTTATGGTTTTTGCCATATTTTTAATTTTGAGGTTTTGCTTTTGTAGAGTCTTGTTTACAGATATGTGCTAACTCACGTTACGGTATTCCATCCACCTCTTCACCCACCCGCATGCGTCCACTCACCCATCCACACATGCAGAGTACATATATGCACCTGCCCCTTTATCCATTCGTGTTTACATGTTTGCAGCCATCTCCTAGGTGTCCAGCCCTGGGCTAGGTGCTCAGTGCATAGGCAGTCAGAATTTCACAAGGCTCTGGACACTAGAAGGCATGCAGATTCAGGATCTTCTCCTAAGGACTTTGAATTCCAAGTGCCCTAGCTGTCCGGAGAGCTTGATCAGAATACCAAGTGCCCTAGCTGTCCGGAGGCCATAGGGGTTAATGCCGCACAGATGATAAGATTCTAGAATTTTTTTTCACCAAATACTCCCTGAGTATCTACTCTGCATCCAGCTCTGTTTTGCCGGCAAAATAATACACGGGGCTTCTCTTCCTAAATAGATGAGATTCTGGAAGAATAGAGATAGCAGAGACAGTCACAGCTTCCAGAGAAGAGAAATTAGCACCCTCAGGAAGAGATAGACCCCTGACCAGGAGGTGGCAGAAGGAGAGGGAGCCCCTCAAATTGCTAAGTTTGGGAAGACTCCCTGAAGGAGGAGGGCATTAATGAGTCCATGAAGGGCTTCCCTGGTGACTCAGACGGTAAGGAATCTGCTTATAATGCAGAAGACGGGGCTTGATCCCAGGGCTGGGAAGATCCCCTGGAGGAGGGAACGGCCACCCACTCCAGTATCCCTGCCTGGGAAATCGCACGGACAGAGGAGCCTGGTGGGCCACAGTCCGCGGGGTCCCAAAGAGTCAGGACCGAGCAACTAACACTTTCACTTCCACTGCGATGATCGCTTTCACATCGACAGCGATCATCGATTGATCGATCGGGCCACCTATCAACTCATCCATCCGCCCGCCCACCCAGCCATTCTTTTATCCTCCTGTGTACCTGACCCCATCCACATGGACGCCTCTGTTGTATTGCACTCCCAGGTGTCATGGGGTTTTGTTTTTAAACAGATTGAAGATCTGTGCCCGTCCTGAGTCAAAGATGTGTCTGCCGGTGCCATCTTCCTGAAAGCGTGATTTTTATTTTTATGGTTTTTGCCATATTTTTAATTTTGAGGTTTTGCTTTTGTAGAGTCTTGTTGTTTACAGATATGTATAATCCTGAAAGCACTATTTTTTAAGTTTGGGTAGTACATTGTCTTTTTAGGATACCGTGCTAGCACCCACATGCCCTAGAGCCCGCGCTTCTCCACAAGAGAAGCCGCCCCGATGAGAAGCCCGGGCCCTGCAGCTAGAGATGGCCCCCGATCGCTGCAATTGGAAGACCCAGCGCAGCCCCAAATTAATTAATTTAAAAATAAAGCAGATGATTACAACTTACTTTTAAAAAGAGATATAATGCTGTTGCACACAACAGGGTACAGTCTAGTGTGAACCTAGCTTTTATCAAGTGCTGGGAAACCAAAAAATCGCATGGTCACTTTATGGCGATCCAGTGGGTTCACTGTGGTGGGTCTTGTCACCAAACCTGCCGTGTCTCCCGAGTATATTTGCGTGTATCCATCCATTCCCCTGTCTATCCGCCCAGCCACCCATCTGTCCAGCCACAGTTACGTGCTAGATACACACAGACCTTTAACTAACGTTTACTGCAGACCTACTATGTGCCAGGCCCTGGGAATAGAGCCGCAAGGGGTCCAGCTCATCTGCTTTGTCATATACCAGCTATGGGTCATTCCCTGAATGCTGTTAAGCACTTCGTGCCTCAGTTTCCCCACCTATAAAATGGCGAGAATTCTGGCACCTGCCTGGGACTCCCCTGGCGGTCCAGTGATTAAGACTCTCAGCTTCCACTGCAGGGGGCGTGGGTTCGATCCCTGGTTGGGGAACTAAGATCCCGCATGCAGTGTGGAATGACTGAAGATAAATAAACTCGCTTTCTTAGCCCCGGAGATCTCTGACCTAGACTTTTCTGGGTGGGGAAGCACTGGAATGCAAGGAGGCAGAAAGCAAGGAGGAGGAAACTTCCAGGGCAAAGACTGGGAAAAGCTGCTGGATCTGGGTCCTAGCAGGGACGAGGAGGATGGTGGAGGGGAGGAGGCTGGCCTGGGCTCGCTTCTGACGGCACCCGCTCACTGGGCCTCGACGGTGGTCTGGTCCTGTGGGACACCGCCCCCAGGAGCCCTCACTGTCCCTACAGCAATCTGTAGGGACCTTGACCCCGGTGACTAAGGTTCACAGAGTCAGCTCAGGCCTGGGGGAGGCGAAACAGGGCGTGGTGGTGTCAGAAGACCCCCGCCCCCCCATTTTCCAGAGGAATTCCCGGATCCAACTTACATCTGAGATTCCGAAAGAGACCAGTGGAATGAGGTGGGGAGAGAAACACTAAGCGAAACAGCTCAGATTAGGGGCAGAGACACAGAGGCAGACAGGCGGGCAGGCGGGTGGGCAGAGCCTTTCCAGCCCCCCGCCCATGCCCTGCTCCCACCTGCACCCACCCCACCCTCCTCGGCTGGCTGGGGAGGCTGAGGCTCCGAGAGGTGCCACCTGCCCCGGGCCGCCCAGCAGCGCCAGCTCCTGCCTGTCTTACCCGGTCTCGCGGCCCCTTCTTCTCCAGGAAGCTCTCGTAGTAGTGCGAGGGCAGGGCACTCTTGGGCTTGGGGACCCGGGGTGGGTTTGGCGCCAAGGCCATGACGGGCCAGGGTCCTTGGCCCAGGCTGGCCCTCTCCCTCCAGCCGGTGCCCCAGTGGAGCCAGGAAGCTGAGAAACAGGTTCCAGGGGAATTTCCTCTCTCCTCTCCGCTCCCGAGCTCCCTCCCCTGCCAGCCCTGGGCGGGGGCTGGGCTCGGGCAGGTCCAGAGATCCTGGGGAAATCCCCGCCTCCGGTCCCGGCCTGAAGTCCGGGAGTCGGGAGGGCTGGCTGGAGTCAGGGGACGGAGGAGGGGTTGCTGGGGGCTGTCCCAGTGGGGCACCAGGAGGCGCACCTGCTTAAGTCAAGACCTGGAAGGGAGAGAAAGGATCTGGCGCCACAGCCATGCGGGGGTGAGCCCAGCGAGCCACACGAGGTCCAGGGCGTCTGTTAGTCTGCCTGGACCTTAGAACAATCTGGCTCGTACCTGCCCAAAACTCTTGCAGCGACTTTTAACAGGAATAACGTTAAGTCCGTGTATCAACTTGGGGACACTGAATTTTTTTTTAATAGCTATTTATTTAGTTGTACTGCATCTTAGTGGTTTTCTTTTTAAATTTTGGCCTCTTTTATTGTTTTTTATTTATTTATTTATTTTTCCATCTTTACTCTTTGGCCTGTGTGGGCCTCCCATTTCAGTGGCCCCTCTCCTCACAGAGCGCTGGCTCGTAATTGGACACACCGGTCCAGCCGCTCCACGGCATGTGGGATCTTCCCTGGCCAGGGATCGAACCAGTGCCTTTTGCACTGCAAGGCGTACTCTCTACCCATTGGACCACCAGGGAAGCCCCTAAATGATACCGTTTTTAATTCTAGTTTTCACACATGTATTCTTTTCTTTTTTGGCCACTTCTATTGATCTTTCATTTATTTATCTTTTGTTCTTTGGCCTGTGTGGGCCTCCCATTGCAGTGGCCTCTCTCATCGCAGAGCACCGGCTCTGGGTGCATGCGCTCCAGAGCTCCGGCCCAGCAGTTGGACACATCAGTCCAGCTGCTTTGTGGTCCGTAGGATCTTCCCAGGCCAGGGATCGAACCGGCGCCCCTTGCACTGCAAGGCGGTGTCCTTACCCACTGGACCACCAGGGAAGCCCATACGTATGTGTTCTTAACCAACGAACATGATATTGATTTTTGTGTGTTGATCTCTTCTCCTGTAACTTTGCTGAACCTTAGTTCTAGGGGTATTTGGGGTGAAATTCTTGTGATTTTGTACACATCATGTCATCTGCAAATAGAATTAATTTCCTTTCTTCCTCCTTTTTAATTTGTATGCCTTGTATTTCCTTTTCTTGTCTTGTGCTGGTTAGCCCTCTGTTGAGTGACAGTGGGGAGGGTGGGCAGAATTGTTTGTTCCCAGTCTCCAGAGGAATAGTGTCCAGCCTTTCACTGTGAATTACGATGTTAGCTGAAGTCTCGTAGATGTTCTTTACCAGGTTGATGTAGTTTCCTCTGTTTCTGGTTTACTGAGAGTTTCTATTGTGAGTGGGTATTGAATTCTATCAAGTAATGTTTGCATGAATCGGTACGCTCTTGGGATGGGTTTTTTTTTTTTTTAACTTTTATTTTACTTTTAACTATGGGGTGGGTTTTCTTTGTGTGTGTGTGAGTTTTCTGTTGTTGAGGTCATAGCATCATAGCTACAGAGGCTTAAAACAACACAACTGTTTATCTTACTGCTTTGGAGGTTAGCAGTCCCACGTGGTTCTCACACGGCTAACGTCAGGGTGTTGGCAGGACTCTGTTCCTTTTGTTTTGCTTTAAATATTTACGTATTTGGCTGTGCGGGGAAGTGTGTGGACTCTCCGGCTGAGGTACTTGGGCCTGGCTGCTCTCCAGTGTGTGGGATCTGAATCCCTTTACGAGGGATCGAACTTACGTCCCCTGCATGGCCAAGTGGATTTTTAGCCACTGGACCACAAGGGAAGTCCCTTAGGGCTGTGTTCTCTTCTAAAGGCTAAAGGAACGAACCGATTTCCTTGCATTTTCCAGCCTCCCAGAAGCTTTCCCCGTTCCTTCCTCTATCTATGGAGTCAACAACCATGGGTAGAACCCTCAGGTCACATCACTCGGGATTTCTTCCACCAGGGAATTTTTAAAAAATTAATTAACTAATTTATTTTTGGCCATCCTGGGTTCTCACTGCTGCCACAGGCTCTTCTCTCGTTGCAAGGAGTCAGGGCTCCTCTCTAGTGGAGGTGAGCAGGCTTCTTGTGGCGGTGACTTTTCTTGTTGTGGAGCTCGGGCTCTAGGGCTCCTGGGCTTCCGTGGTTGTGGCCCATGGGCTCCATCATTGCGGCTCCGAGGCTCTAGAGCCCAGGCTCACTAGATGTGGCTCACAGGCTTCGTTGCTCCGCAGCACGTGGGATCTTCCCGGATCAGGAATCAAACCCGTGTCTCCTGCATGGGCAGACGAGCTCTTCACCCCAGAGCTACCAGGGAAGCCCAGGCAGATGAATTCTTTACCACTCGCACCACCTGGAAGCCTGGACGTCTTTAGGGAACCCTTGCTCTGCCCACCACGGTTTCTTAAATACGGTGGAAAACGCTGATTGGGGTTGGAGTATCGAATCAGCCTTACATCCTTGGAATAAACTCCACTTACTCATGACGGATAATTCTTGTTAGATATTGCTGAATTCTATTTACTAATATATTTTTAAGGATTTTTGGGTCTGGATTCACGGGGGATGCTCTGTTGTTTTCTTTCTCCCTACGCTCCTTCTCTGGTTGGGCATCAGCATGATGCTAACTTCTTAAAATGAATTAGGAGGTGTACCTTCTTCAGTTTTCTGGAAGACATGATGTAAGAGTGGTGTTACATTCTTCTCTGAACCTTTGTAGAATTTTCTACCTTGGTCTGGAGATCTGTTTTTTGGGACTTTCATTTTTTTAAATTGTTTTTTCCCAAAACAAATGAATGCTTTTATTAGCATGGTAAAAAAAAAAAAAAATTAAACACATAGGTTTTGACCTTAAATACTTGTCAGGTCCTGCTACTGAAATGAACTTGTAGCTAAACAGTTTATAAATCTTGAAGATACCTAGTCCCTTTTGGGAGACTCTTATTTATTCTTTCGGGGGAGACTTTTAAAATTAAAAATCCAACTTCCTTACCAGTCCTAGGACTGCCTGGACTTTATACACACAGTAAAGGTTAGCCTTGGGAATCCACTGTGTGACTCTGGACAGCCTCTTCTCCTGAACTGCCTGGTGATGTTAATTGCATTCTCTGCCATATACCGGTGCCATACATGGTTAATGGTTAATAAGGTCACAGCAGCTGATTTTATTTATCAAAGGCAATGGGGAATACATATGACTAATCTGGGAACATGCATATCTGTAAACAACGAAACTCTGTAAAAGTTCAAAAAAAGAAGTTAAAAAAAAAAGGCAATGGGGATTCATAGAAGGATTTAGAGCGAGGGAGGGAGGTGGTGGTGGTTGCATTTTATAATGGCTCTTCGGGGGCCAGGGTGGCAGAAGTAAGGGGTGTGGGTGAGAATGGAGGACGGAGTCTCCAGAAAAGACCCAGATGACAGGTGTGGGAGAGCCACCCCTGGGTCTGGGGGAAAGGCAGAGAAAGGGCAGACACGGCCATGGGCGAATAAACTGAGGCCAGTATGCGCTCTGTCTAAGGGGCCGTGTGCTGTGCACAGTCGCTCAGTCATGTCCGTCTCTGTGCGTTCCCATGGACAGCAGCCCACCAGGCTCCTCTGTCCACTGAATGTTCCAGGCTAGAGTACTGGAGTGGGTTGCTGTTTCCTTCTCCAGGGGATCTTCCTGACCCGGGGACCAAACCTGCCTCTTCTGAGTTTCCTGCAGTGGCCGGTGGATTCCTTTACCACCAGTGCCACCTGGGAAGTCCCACGCGGGGCTGGGAGATGCCATCTGATGGCTGGACCCTGGGTGATGGTAACTCCAAACGGAAGTTTGGATTGGACATAAAGTAAGTGTCAGGGAGAATTAACTATCGAGTTACGAAAAGAAGGGGATTTTCTTTGAACCAAACAAAAGATTATAACAGGAAGCAGATTTACTGAAAGCTCTGAGCCCGGGTCCACCTGCTAGAAGCTGCAGGCTCCGTAATAAACCATATATCTTTCAGTTATGCATGCATGCCTGCTGCGGCACTGCCTGCCTGACCAGAGGCTGAACCCACGCCCTTGGCAGTGGAAGCACAGTGTCTTAACCTCTAGACTGCCTTGAGACAAAAGACCATACATCAAAATGTCAGACTGATCCTTTACGGAAGTTCACCAGGATACATAGGCCAGGAAAGCAGGCACAGAGCAAGTGGGAAATCATCATGACCCCGTACAGACCTGGGAAAGAACGCTATTCTTATAAGAAGTTATATTGTCAGCATTTGATAAAGGAAAAAAAAAAAAACCTGGAGGAGGAAACGGCAACCCACTCCAGTATTCTTTCCTGGGAAATCCCATGGACAGAGGAGCCTGGTGGGCTACAGTCCAGGGAGGCACAAGAGTCTGACATGACTGAACACCGAGCACCCACGCATGGCTGATTCACTTTGTTGTACAGCAGAAACTAACACAGGATTGTAAAGCAGTATCTTCCAATTGAAAAAAAAAAAAAGAAAGAAAAAGATGGTTTTTTTTTTAAAGATCTTTAGTGTGGAGCAGGCATTCGTATCTTCCCGTCTTTGAGAATCTCTGGCTAATGCAGATTAAGGAGAGAGGGAGGGAAGAGGTCCAAACAAAGAATTTTTGTTTACTCTTTCTTGTCTTGCCTTAAAATACAAATCTTATTTCCTCATGAGTAATGATCATTCACATCCTCCAGCTTTTACTATATGTACTGACCCTTAACAGCTCTGAAGTAGGAATTATGATTCCCCGAAGGAAACATTTCTAACATTTATTTTATTTATCTTTTTGCGGGGTGGGGAGGGAGGGGGGCGGGTGGGCCACTTCTATTGGTCTTTCATTTCTCTATTTTCATCCATCTTTGTTCTTCGGCTCCTGTGGGCCTCCCATCGCGGTGGCGTCTGTCGTTGCAGAGCGCCGGCTCTGGGCGCATGCGCTCCAGAGCTCCGGCTCGGTGATTGGACACATCAGTCCAGCCGCTCCGCGGCACGTGGGATCTTCCCAGGCCAGGGATCGAACCGGCGCCCCTTGCACTGCAAGGCTGAAGCCCGGGGAAGCAACCCCCCCGCCCCCACCTCCGAAGGAAACAGAAAGGCGGAGATCCTTGGCCAGCGTCACAGAGTGGGAAAGTGGTAGCTCAGGGTTTGGATCTGATTCCAGATCGCCCTGGCTGACCAGCCGTGCCCCTAACAGCCTGCCTTCTCGTTCACGCTTAGGGTACATTCACCTGTGGCTGAGCCCCGCCAAGATGCCCTGCGGGCCCCGGCCTGGGCTTTCAGCCCTGCCAGGGGTTGGGGAATCCCAGCGCTGGGAAGGGTGGCCCTGTATCTCTGGAGCAAAGGTCCCGGGACAGTGACCAGGGACAAAGGAAGAAGCCGCAGCGGTCCCGCGTGCTTCCAGCCAGGCTCCGCCCACGTGCCCCGCGCGCGGAGAGCGGGAGGTAGAGAGGCTCAGGAGTTCAGACCCGCGAGCTGATTGGTTGGCTGAGGACCAGCCTCTAAAAGGGATTGGGTGCGTAAGACCCAGGGGCTCCTGCTGACTGGTCTAGGAGGAGCAGTTTAAGACTGATTGGCTGGAGGGGTCCCACCCTCTACCGTTTATTGGCTAAAGATGAAATAACCCAGTTATGATTGGTTGGCGGGCTCCGCTGTGATCCAATCAAGGAATCCGGAGGCCAATTAACCCTTTAGCGAATGCTGCCCTACTTGGGCGCTTTAGCGTCGAGGCGCCGAGCTGTTTCCGCCGTTCTGGTTCGGTGCGGCTTACCCTCCTGGCCGTCAGTGTCCTCCTGCTCCCCGAAACCGAGGCCCTCGGTAAAAGGGGTCCCTCGATAGGAGTGGCCGCGGACCTCAGTTTCGCTGCTCATCGTAAGGGCCGAGTCTCCCATGTCTCCCAAGCCCAGGCCTCGATCCCGTCGGCTATGACCTCAGATGGTGTCGTCGGTTCTCCGAAAACGGAAGTCCTCAGCCTCAGTTTCCCCAATGGTGCCCCGAGCTCTCCATTCCCACCTCCCTCCCATGGAAGGTGGCTTCAGGCCTCAGTTTCCCGAATGGCACCCTAGGATTGAACCCCCACCCCGCTCTCCCGCTTGCGCAGGCCGGAGGTCTGGCTCCCCACTGCTCGCCCCTGCTGCCCGGCCCCCACTCGCCCACCGGCGGCGGCCAATGGCTGGGGCGCTCCCCGCTCGGGGCGGAGCCGAGTCACGTGTCGGGAAGAAAGAGCCGGAGGCGCACGGGGCGCGGGGCGCGGGGCGGAGCGGCCATGGCAGGTACGGCGGGCCCGGTTGGGCGCCGGCAGGGCGCCGGGCGGGGTGGTTGGCCCGGCTCAGGGCGCGCGGCCTCGCTGCAGCCTGTCGCTCCCCGCAGCTCCGGAGCCGCTGTCCCCTGCGGGCGGCGCGGGCGAGGAGGCTCCGGATGAGGACGAAGACGAGGCGGAGGCCGAGGACCCCGAGCGGCCAGGGGCATCGGGAGGCGCGCGCAGCGGCGGCGGCGGCGGCGGGGCGGGACCCGGGGGCTGCGGCGGGCCGGGGGGCGCGCTCACGAGGCGCGCGGTCACGCTGCGGGTGCTTCTCAAGGACGCGCTGCTGGAGCCGGGCGCCGGGGTGCTGTCCATCTACTACCTGGTGAGCCGCGCCCACCCATCCCATCTCAGCTCGGGCCAAAAGGGGAAACCGGAATCTCCTTGCTTTCTTGCTGCAAGCCGGGCAAGTGTGGGGAGGGTTAACTGAGACACGGAGCATCCTGACCCAGCAGGAGCCCTTCGGGTGGAAGAACGTTGTTGGCCACACACCCCATTCCGCAAAGGAGAGCCTGAGGCTCAAAGGGAACACGAGTGCCTTTCTGGCTGTGTGACTGCACCCAGTCTCTCCGTATTCTAGTTTCCCCTTCGGTAAAATGGTACTTTTTTTCCTCCCATGGGGTTACATGAGAATTCAATGAGGAAACTGCTCAGCAGTAGGCCTCTACATAGCGAGTGCTGTGTAAGTGTTTTGCTCTTGTTACTGTGATCGTTGTGCTCTTTGTGAGTGGGAGTAGTGGGGCACCCACTGGGTGCCAGGCTGTGTTGGGTGCCGAGCTCTCCATTCCCACCTCCCTCCCATGGAAGGTGGCTTCAGGCCTCAGTTTCCCGAATGGCACCCTAGGATTGAACCCCCACCCCGCTCTCCCGCTTGCGCAGGCCGGAGGTCTGGCTCCCCACTGCTCGCCCCTGCTGCCCGGCCCCCACTCGCCCACCGGCGGCGGCCAATGGCTGGGGCGCTCCCCGCTCGGGGCGGAGCCGAGTCACGTGTCGGGAAGAAAGAGCCGGAGGCGCACGGGGCGCGGGGCGCGGGGCGGAGCGGCCATGGCAGGTACGGCGGGCCCGGTTGGGCGCCGGCAGGGCGCCGGGCGGGGTGGTTGGCCCAGCTCAGGGCGCGCGGCCTCGCTGCAGCCTGTCGCTCCCCGCAGCTCCGGAGCCGCTGTCCCCTGCGGGCGGCGCGGGCGAGGAGGCTCCGGATGAGGACGAAGACGAGGCGGAGGCCGAGGACCCCGAGCGGCCAGGGGCATCGGGAGGCGCGCGCAGCGGCGGCGGCGGCGGCGGGGCGGGACCCGGGGGCTGCGGCGGGCCGGGGGGCGCGCTCACGAGGCGCGCGGTCACGCTGCGGGTGCTTCTCAAGGACGCGCTGCTGGAGCCGGGCGCCGGGGTGCTGTCCATCTACTACCTGGTGAGCCGCGCCCACCCATCCCATCTCAGCTCGGGCCAAAAGGGGAAACCGGAATCTCCTTGCTTTCTTGCTGCAAGCCGGGCAAGTGTGGGGAGGGTTAACTGAGACACGGAGCATCCTGACCCAGCAGGAGCCCTTCGGGTGGAAGAACGTTGTTGGCCACACACCCCATTCCGCAAAGGAGAGCCTGAGGCTCAAAGGGAACACGAGTGCCTTTCTGGCTGTGTGACTGCACCCAGTCTCTCCGTATTCTAGTTTCCCCTTCGGTAAAATGGTACTTTTTTTCCTCCCATGGGGTTACATGAGAATTCAATGAGGAAACTGCTCAGCAGTAGGCCTCTACATAGCGAGTGCTGTGTAAGTGTTTTGCTCTTGTTACTGTGATCGTTGTGCTCTTTGTGAGTGGGAGTAGTGGGGCACCCACTGGGTGCCAGGCTGTGTTGGGTGTTAGGGACACAGCAGAGATCAAGTCAGACCCTGTTCATGTCCTTTGGAACTCACAGTCCAGTGAAGGGAGTGGGGATGGCACATCAATGGCCAGTTTCAGTCCAGGCTGATCAGGACGGTACCTAAGCTGCCAGCCTCCTGGAAGGAAGTGGGAAGTGGGTGGCAAGCACTGGGAATGAGCATGGAGTCAGAGGGGACTTCCTGGAGGAGGAGGTCTTGCTGGGCACCAGCTCCGGGCCCAGCCAACCCACTGTTACTGCAGGGGAAGAAGTTCGTGGGAGACCTGCAGCCCGACGGGAGGATTGTGTGGCAGGAAACGGGCCAGGTGTTCAACTCACCCAGCGCCTGGGCCACCCACTGCAAGAAGCTGGTGAACCCGGCCAAGAAGTCGGGCTGCGGCTGGGCCTCTGTCAAGTACAAGGGTCAGAAACTGGACAAGTACAAGGCTGCCTGGCTCCGGCGAAACCAGCTCCATATGCCTGCAGCTGCTGCTGATGAGGTACGCCCTTCAGCCTCCCCGACCCGCTGTTGGATAAGGAGTGCCCAGAGAGAGGAGGGGTTAGAGCTGGGGCCTTGAGGGATGAATAGGAGTTGGTCAGGGCAAGATGAAGGGAAGAGCTTTCCAGAGGAAGGAATGGCGTATGCAGTGCTTTGTAGGCACGAAGAAAGACATGATGCTTAGGGAACCGAGGTTAGCTGACACAGCTGCAGATCTGAGGCCTTGGGAGCCGTGGGGGGCTGGCAGCATCTCCGGAGCCGGGTCGGGAAGGTCTTGAATGCTGCGATAGTAGCATCTGTTCCTTGAGCTTAGCCAGGAAAGAACTGCTCCAGCAGTAGGCACGAGTGCCTTTCTGGCTGTGTGACTGCACCCAGTCTCTCCGTATTCTAGTTTCCTTCGGTAAAATGGTACTTTTTCCTCCCATGGGGTTACATGAGAATTCAATGAGGAAACTGCTCAGCAGTAGGCCTCTACATAGCGAGTGCTGTGTAAGTGTTTTGCTCTTGTTACTGTGATCGTTGTGCTCTTTGTGAGTGGGAGTAGTGGGGCACCCACTGGGTGCCAGGCTGTGTTGGGTGTTAGGGACACAGCAGAGATCAAGTCAGACCCTGTTCATGTCCTTTGGAACTCACAGTCCAGTGAAGGGAGTGGGGATGGCACATCAATGGCCAGTTTCAGTCCAGGCTGATCAGGACGGTACCTAAGCTGCCAGCCTCCTGGAAGGAAGTGGGAAGTGGGTGGCAAGCACTGGGAATGAGCATGGAGTCAGAGGGGACTTCCTGGAGGAGGAGGTCTTGCTGGGCACCAGCTCCGGGCCCAGCCAACCCACTGTTACTGCAGGGGAAGAAGTTCGTGGGAGACCTGCAGCCCGACGGGAGGATTGTGTGGCAGGAACGGGCCAGGTGTTCAACTCACCCAGCGCCTGGGCCACCCACTGCAAGAAGCTGGTGAACCCGGCCAAGAAGTCGGGCTGCGGCTGGGCCTCTGTCAAGTACAAGGGTCAGAAACTGGACAAGTACAAGGCTGCCTGGCTCCGGCGAAACCAGCTCCATATGCCTGCAGCTGCTGCTGATGAGGTACGCCCTTCAGCCTCCCCGACCCGCTGTTGGATAAGGAGTGCCCAGAGAGAGGAGGGGTTAGAGCTGGGGCCTTGAGGGATGAATAGGAGTTGGTCAGGGCAAGATGAAGGGAAGAGCTTTCCAGAGGAAGGAATGGCGTATGCAGTGCTTTGTAGGCACGAAGAAAGACATGATGCTTAGGGAACCGAGGTTAGCTGACACAGCTGCAGATCTGAGGCCTTGGGAGCCGTGGGGGGCTGGCAGCATCTCCGGGAGCCGGGTCGGGGAAGGTCTTGAATGCTGCGATAGTAGCATCTGTTCCTTGGTGAGCTTAGCCAGGGACCCACTCTGGGCTCCTCGTCTCTGTGACATGTAAGACAGAGATGATAGCAGCACCCAGGTGTGTTACACACACACACACCCCCGGCTGACAACTCTGCTGTCGACCGCTGGCAGGCTGGAAACTCAGACTGGAGTTGATGCTGCAGTGTTTTGGGTTTTTTTTGTTTTTGCTTTTATTGATTTTTTGTCCATTTATTTTCATCCATCTTAATTCTTTTGGCCTCTCTGGGCCTCCCATCACAGCGGCATCTCCCATTGCAGAGCACCGGCTCTGGGCATGCGCTTTAGCGTGCTGGCCAGTAGTTGGACACATCGGTCCAGCCGCTCCGCGGCACGTGGGATCTTCCCAGGCCAGGGGTCGAACCGGCGTCCCTTGCACTGCAAGGTGGACTCTTTACCCACTGGACCACCAGGGAAGCCCTTTTCTTCTTCAGTATTTACTTGTTTGGCTACATCGGGTCCTAGGTGTGGCTTCCTGGCTTGTCGTGGCGGGGCCCACGCTCCTCTCTCGTGCCGCAGGCTCCTGAGTGCACAGGCTGAGTTTCCCTGCATCACGTGGAACCTTAGCTCCCCGACCAGAGATCAGACCCATGTCCCCTGCACTGGAGCCAGCTTCTCAGCCTCTGGACCACCAGGGAAGTCCCCTGATGCTGCCATCTCGAGGCAGAATTCCTTGTTTCCCAGGAAACCTCAGTGTTTCCCTGCTTTGGCTCCGGAAACCAGCTCCATATGCCTGCAGCTGCTGCTGATGAGGTACGCCCTTCAGCCTCCCCGACCCGCTGTTGGATAAGGAGTGCCCAGAGAGAGGAGGGGTTAGAGCTGGGGCCTTGAGGGATGAATAGGAGTTGGTCAGGGCAAGATGAAGGGAAGAGCTTTCCAGAGGAAGGAATGGCGTATGCAGTGCTTTGTAGGCACGAAGAAAGACATGATGCTTAGGGAACCGAGGTTAGCTGACACAGCTGCAGATCTGAGGCCTTGGGAGCCGTGGGGGGCTGGCAGCATCTCCGGGAGCCGGGTCGGGGAAGGTCTTGAATGCTGCGATAGTAGCATCTGTTCCTTGGTGAGCTTAGCCAGGGACCCACTCTGGGCTCCTCGTCTCTGTGACATGTAAGACAGAGATGATAGCAGCACCCAGGTGTGTTACACACACACACACCCCCGGCTGACAACTCTGCTGTCGACCGCTGGCAGGCTGGAAACTCAGACTGGAGTTGATGCTGCAGTGTTTTGGGTTTTTTTTTTTTTTTTTTTGGCCTCTTTTATTGATTTTTTGTCCATTTATTTTCATCCATCTTAATTCTTTTGGCCTCTCTGGGCCTCCCATCACAGCGGCATCTCCCATTGCAGAGCACCGGCTCTGGGCATGCGCTTTAGCGTGCTGGCCAGTAGTTGGACACATCGGTCCAGCCGCTCCGCGGCACGTGGGATCTTCCCAGGCCAGGGGTCGAACCGGCGTCCCTTGCACTGCAAGGTGGACTCTTTACCCACTGGACCACCAGGGAAGCCCTTTTCTTCTTCAGTATTTACTTGTTTGGCTACATCGGGTCCTAGGTGTGGCTTCCTGGCTTGTCGTGGCGGGGCCCACGCTCCTCTCTCGTGCCGCAGGCTCCTGAGTGCACAGGCTGAGTTTCCCTGCATCACGTGGAACCTTAGCTCCCCGACCAGAGATCAGACCCATGTCCCCTGCACTGGAGCCAGCTTCTCAGCCTCTGGACCACCAGGGAAGTCCCCTGATGCTGCCATCTCGAGGCAGAATTCCTTGTTTCCCAGGAAACCTCAGTGTTTGCCCACTGGCCTTTCACCTGCTTGGGTGAGGCACCCCGACAGTGTCAAGGATGATCTTTATCGAAGGTCAGCTCGCTGGAGATTGGACCACGTCAGCCTGAGGCTACACCGAGAGTAGCGTTTGATTCAATAACTAGTACCAGAGCTTGGACCAGCTGACGTGTAACACCAACCTCCACTCCACGCCATGGGGCCATTCATTCAGCGAGCGCTTAGACAATGCCAGCTGCGTGCCAGGCCCTCTTCTAGGTGCTTCTAGGAGATAAAACAGACAGCATAATGAGAAAAATCCCTGCCTTCATGGAGAGAGAAAACCAAACAAGCCCATCTTACTGTACTTTGGAAGAAGTGAGCAGGAGTCAGGGATGCAGGTGCTGAAAGGAATCGGTTGGTCAGGGCAGGCCTCTTGGAGCAAGTGACGTTTGGTCAGTGAACTGAAGGAGCGGAGGGAGAGAGCCATCAAGAGTTCTGGAAAGCAGCCCGAGCGAAGGCCCTGAGGCTGAACTGTGCCTGGTGTGTGGGAGAAATAGCGAGGCTCTGATGGGGCTGGAGCAGAGAGGGACGGCAGGGAGAGGGAGGAGGGAAGGACAGGGAGGGGACAGGGGAAAGTCGCGCTAGGCTGCCCAGGACTTGGGTTTGCAGGACTTGGGTGTTCGCACGGAGAGGTTGCAGCCCTGGAGGGCTGTGGGCGGAGGAGGGGCGGGGCCCGACTCAGGTGTTCCCAGGCGCCCTCTGGTGGCCGCCGTTGGGATGACAAGGGAGCCGGGGATTCTGGGTGCAGGTGACAGCGCACTACGTGGGTGATGATGGGGCAGGCCCTGGAGGAGGAGCAAGTGGGCAAGTTCTGGTTAATGCCGGCAGTGGCTCTGATGGGGTTAGCGGGTGGATCTGATGCTGGCGCTCGGAGATGGTTTGTTCTCGTCAAGTGGGCGGATGGGATTGGCCTCACCAGAGATGGGAGGAGCAGGTTTAGGGGGATGGTCCAGCGCAGGTTGGGTATGAACCCCCTGTTTGGAGACGTCGAAAGCCAGCTGGACCTGGAGTCCGGAGGTCAGGGGAGACCCAGCCCGGAGTCAGGACCGTGGGTAGTTGTGCACGGGGCACACGGGGTTTGAGCCCACCCAGGAGAGTGTGAGTAGGGGAGGAAAGAGGCCAGAGGACGCTGCCCCGGCTCAGCGAGTGACACGGGAGAATAAAGGGGTCCAAGAGGGGCGGGCGGGAAGCTGGCGCGTGCAGGTGTGAGAATCTCCGAGGAGTCCTGGGGGGGGGGGGGAACTGGGTCAGATGCTGCTGGGGGGGCGGGGTACAGACGCTGAGATATGGCCGTTGGGTTTGGACACAGAGTGGTCACCTCGTCACGGTCTCTTTAGGAGAAAGTAGGAGGAGAGAATCTGATCAAATAACCCGTGCAGAGTGCTGGCTCGCCGGATGAATGGAGGAACAGGGCTAAATGCTAAGAGCTTTGTACGCATCGTCTCATCTCACCCTTATGCCACCCCTGTGGGGCTGGAAGGCAGTGTCCTGGTTTACCGACGAGAATAGAGCCTGAAGTCAGTTTACAGTAGGGAGAGGCGGGATTCGACCCACCTCAGCAGGTGCACGGCCTCGATTGTCTCTGCTCACCGTCTCCCTCTAGTGGTCACCCGGGCAACGACGGGCGCGGAAGGCTCCTGCCCGCCAGCGTTCTGGGTGGAACTTGGAGGGAGGAGAGGAGCAGCCGGCTGAGAGGCGCGTCGCTGTCCCCCCTCCCCTGACCCCACCCAGAGCCCTGCCAGCGAAGGGGAGGAGGAGGAGCTGCTGATGGAGGAAGAGGAGGAGGAGGTTCTGACAGGAGCCTCAGCAGAGGACAAGAGTCGGAGACCGCCCGGGAAGGGCCCCTCGGAGCCTGTCCACCCGGGTGAGAGGGGCGGGGGAGGGAGGAGGCAGGCCGGGGAGGCTGGGTCTCGAGAGGCCCTGGAAGCTTGGCTGCCCCCCCAGCGCTCACTGCCTGACTTTTTAAGCTCTAGTATTACATTTCTCAGTCGCACTGCCTTACTTTATACTTAAGGATAGGTTGGTTTACCCTTACTCCCCCATGGACTTATTTGCCCTGTTGCCTGATTTCTGGCTCTGCTGCCTGATTTCTTTGCTTCCCTGCCTGATCCTCGCCTGATTGTCTGAACCCTTCCGATTTTTTAACATCTCTTATGTCCAGTGTGTTAACTTGCAGCCTGATTTCCAAGTCCACACCCACCTGATTTCTTTCTTTTTTAAAAAATATGTACATTTATTGGTAGATTGATTTGGTTGCACCGGGTCTTAGTTGCAGTATGTGGGAAGCTGGCGCGTGCAGGTGTGAGAATCTCCGAGGAGTCCTGGGGAACTGGGTCAGATGCTGCTGAGGGGGCGGGGTACAGACGCTGAGATATGGCCGTTGGGTTTGGACACAGAGTGGTCACCTCGTCACGGTCTCTTTAGGAGAAAGTAGGAGGAGAGAATCTGATCAAATAACCCGTGCAGAGTGCTGGCTCGCCGGATGAATGGAGGAACAGGGCTAAATGCTAAGAGCTTTGTACGCATCGTCTCATCTCACCCTTATGCCACCCCTGTGGGGCTGGAAGGCAGTGTCCTGGTTTACCGACGAGAATAGAGCCTGAAGTCAGTTTACAGTAGGGAGAGGCGGGATTCGACCCACCTCAGCAGGTGCACGGCCTCGATTGTCTCTGCTCACCGTCTCCCTCTAGTGGTCACCCGGGCAACGACGGGCGCGGAAGGCTCCTGCCCGCCAGCGTTCTGGGTGGAACTTGGAGGGAGGAGAGGGAGCAGCCGGCTGAGAGGCGCGTCGCTGTCCCCCCTCCCCTGACCCCACCCAGAGCCCTGCCAGCGAAGGGGAGGAGGAGGAGCTGCTGATGGAGGAAGAGGAGGAGGAGGTTCTGACAGGAGCCTCAGCAGAGGACAAGAGTCGGAGACCGCCCGGGAAGGGCCCCTCGGAGCCTGTCCACCCGGGTGAGAGGGGCGGGGGAGGGAGGAGGCAGGCCGGGGAGGCTGGGTCTCGAGAGGCCCTGGAAGCTTGGCTGCCCCCCCAGCGCTCACTGCCTGACTTTTTAAGCTCTAGTATTACATTTCTCAGTCGCACTGCCTTACTTTATACTTAAGGATAGGTTGGTTTACCCTTACTCCCCCATGGACTTATTTGCCCTGTTGCCTGATTTCTGGCTCTGCTGCCTGATTTCTTTGCTTCCCTGCCTGATCCTCGCCTGATTGTCTGAACCCTTCCGATTTTTTAACATCTCTTATGTCCAGTGTGTTAACTTGCAGCCTGATTTCCAAGTCCACACCCACCTGATTTCTTTCTTTTTTAAAAAATATGTACATTTATTGGTAGATTGATTTGGTTGCACCGGGTCTTAGTTGCAGTATGTGGGATCTAGTCCCCTGACCAGGGATGGAAGCCATGCTCCCTGCATCGGGAATGTGGCGGCTTAGCAGGACCACCAGTGAAGTCCTTTCTTGATTTTTTTTCAGACTGCCCCTTGAGTTTGCTTAATTTCTTGGACTGCCTGGTCTTGGTTTTTCCTGGCTGCAGAGAAACTGAGGCTGCCTTTTTTTTTTTTTTTGCCTTATCACCCACTAACCCCGCAGAGGCCACGCCCCCAGGGAAAAGGATGGAGAACAAGGTCCGGGTGCCTGTGCGCTACTGCATGCTGGGAAGTCGGGACTCCGCCAGGTCAGAGGCGTTTCTTGCCCACCGGGACCCCGCCCCGTCCCGTCCACAGACCCTTGCAGCACGGGGTCGGGGCCCAAGGGCAGGGGTAGGATGGAGACGAGGTCTCGATCCTCAGCGCTGGCTGTGGGGAGCCGGTGTGGGGGCGAGGGAAGGACTTCGAGATTCCTGAAGCTGTGGAACGTCCTGGCTCCTACAGGAACCCCCACACGCTGGTGGAAGTGACATCCTTCGCGGCCATCAACAAGTTCCAGCCATTCAACGCGGCTGTCTCCAGCAGCGCGCTCTTCCTTCTGGTGCGTGCCCAGCGCCTACCTTGTCCCTTAGGGCTCGGGGGCTCCCAGGGCTGGCAGGGGTGGTCCCTGCCCAGAGGGTCCTTGGAAAAGAGATCCTGCCTGCTCTGTTCTCTACTGATAAACAGTCGGCACGCAGTCCATGTCTGAATGAAAAACGAGGGGCGTGGGCTGACCCCAGGACGGCCCTTGGTCAGGGTGCCGTCTAAGCGGACCTCCCCATGTCCCTCCCTCCCCAGGACTTCCACAGCCATCTGACCCGCAGCCAGGTCGTGGGGTACCTGGGGGGCCGCTGGGACATCAACAGTCAGAGTGGGTATTGGGGCCCCGCGGGCAGGGCGGGTGTTTGGGGCCAGGGCCGATGGCCACAGCTTCTCCTGCCTCCGCGCAGTGCTCACGGTGCTCAGAGCCTTCCCTTGTCGGAGCCGGCTGGGGGACGCGGAGACCGCGGCCACCGTGGAGGAGGAGGTGAGGGGCGCCCGGCGACGGAGCACTTGGGGGGCTACCCTGTCAGGGCGCCTGGCGCGCTGTCGCTGCTCAGCCAGGGCGCAGGTGGACACACGTGAGAGCCCCGCGCCGTGCTCCTGTCTCTGCGCCTTCCGCCGTGAGCCGGCCTGGCACCTGGTGGAGGCTTGCTTCTGCTGGCTGCCCAGGTCAGTGTTTTCATCACGGTGCCTCGCGCTGCGCTGAACGCTCGACGCCCACCGGCTCCGGAGGCGTCGGTGCCGGGGACAGAGCGAGTGTGGATTCCGCGGGCAGACCTCTCCACCCACCTCCGCTTTCTCTTTACATCGCTTGCCTCTACTTGCCTGTTCACACATGTATCTCTTTATTTCACTATTTTTTGAGCACTTACTGTGTGCCAGTTGTTGTTCCTTGAGCCGAGGATACCGCAACGAGCAAAATAGTCTTCTGCCTTACATTTATGATTGGAGCATCTTTATGTATTTTTTATCTTTTTTATTTGGCTGCACTGGGTCTTAGTTGTGGCTTGTGGGATCTAGATCCCCAACCAGGGACCGAACCCTGGCCCCTTGTATTGGGAGCTTAGAGTCTTAGCCACCTGACCGTCAGGGAAGCCCTGCTTTCTCTGTCTGTTGACTGTGCTCCTCGACCCAGTACCCCCGCCCAGATTCGCTGAAGGAGGGCGGGTCATTGCCAGTAGCCTCAGGCCTGGTACGCAGCAGGCGCTCATTAAATGTTGGCCACGTGGGGCTGGAGGGTCGCTGTGTGAGGCCCCGCGCCAGCCCCAGCCGAGCCCCTGCCCCCAGATCTACCAGAGCCTGCTCCTGCGGGGCCTGTCCCTGGTGGGCTGGTACCACAGCCACCCGCACAGCCCGGCGCTGCCGTCGCTGCAGGACATCGACGCGCAGATGGACTACCAGCTGCGGCTGCAGGGCTCCAGCAACGGCTTCCAGCCCTGCCTCGCCCTGCTCTGCTGTGAGTTCCGGGAAAAGGGCGGACGAGGGCCCTGCCTCGCTCCGAGATGCCAGGCCCAGCCCTGTCTCTGTCTCCTCCCCCAGCCCCGTACTACTCTGGCAACCCTGGCCCAGAGTCAAAGATTGCGCCCTTCTGGGTGATGCCGCCGCCTGAGGTAGGCGGGGCTGCAGGGGTGTGGGCGGGGCCCGGCGTGGGCGGGGCCGCAGGGGCGTGGGCGTGGGCGTGGCGGAGGGCTTGTTGGCTGTACTCTGGCTCCCGGCTCATTTGGGAAGCTGGGACTGTGTTTCTCTCTTCTGTGAGACGGCAACATGATCATTGCGCGGAGGCAGTGGGTGTGAGGGGTGCTGGAGAGGTGGGGCTCCACCCGCAGCAGGCTGCTTGGGCTACCAAGATGGCCTCCACCCTGAGCCCTGTCGGGTTTCTTTCCCCAAGTCTGGTCTTGGGGTCAGAAATCAGCTTTAGGAAGGAATGCGGGAGCCAGGGCCACTCCCCTGCGTGTGGCAGATGTCACCCGGCCTCCCTGGCGGCATGGCCGGGCCTGCAGTACCAACTGCCAGCCTCCCCGCGGGGGCACCTCCCGCGGGGACGCTGGGGGGCAGCTAGCAGCAACCTGCTCCTGTCTCTGCCAGCAAAGGCCTGGTGACTACGGCATCCCCATGGACGTGGAAATGGCCTACGTCCAGGACAGCTTCCTGACTAACGACATCCTCCACGAGATGGTAAGCCCGCTCTGGCGTGGCGTGGGTGGGCACCCTGGCGGGGTGGGGGGGAGCCGGCCCGGGCTGGACGGACACGGCTCCGTCGAGCTCGAGGGAGCAGGTGGTGAAGGCCCAGGACCCCGGGCAGGTCTCCACATCAAGCCTGCGTCCCTGCGTCGGCACCGCCCCCTCACCCACCCGGCCTCCCTGCCGTTCTGGAGCACGCTAGGGACGCTCCCTCGGTGGGGCTCTGCACCTGCGCCGACTCGCCCCGTGGGGACACTCGCGGGCCTCAGGTGTGACCTCCCGCCCAGGCTGCGGTGAGGCCCGGGCGCCGCTCAGGGCCTCGGGGGTAGAGCCATGTTCCGCGAGACTCCGCCTGCTTCTGGGGAGGCGTCTCCTGACAGCCTCCCTGCTCTCCCCACGCGGGCACTGCTCGGGGGTCCCTCGGGGGTCCCTCGGGGAACGGGGTGAGGTCTAGGCGCGGCGCCCGACAGTGGCCCCCGGAGGCTCACGCGCCCGGGCCCGCAGATGCTGCTGGTGGAGTTCTACAAGGGCGCCCCGGACCTCGTCCGGTTCCAGGAGCCGTGGAGCCAGGAGCACACCTACCTCGACAAGCTGAAGGTGAGCCTCCAGCCCCGTGCAGACTCGCTTCTGTGAAGATCCTGGGGAGCCCCCCGCGGATATGCCCACAGGCAGCCTGGGGAGGTGCAGGGGGCCTGTCCAGAGGCGTCCGGGCCAGAGACAAGCGCTGCCAGAAGCGCCTGGTGTCTCGTCACACAAGGGCGGTGCCCGGTGGAGGCGATCGCTGTGGGACGCGCACAGGACTCAGCCCCGCAGCCGTCATGGCCGAGGGCCCCCCTGGCTGGCGACGCAGCCGCTGAGCGCAGGAGGGGTCCCAAGTCTGGAGCCAGGGCGGCTGAACCTGGCGGAGCCGCTGGGGCCAGGGGTGGCCAGCAGGGCCGGCCGACGAGGGACTGGCCGCCTCTCCTGTCTGCACCGTCCTGAGAAGACACAGCCCCCCGGGCTGTAGAGAGAAGCTTCACGCTGGCCAGTTCTGGCCAGACTTAACTGTGAGGGCGGTGCTGGGCTGGCGGGGCGGGGTGGGGGCCGCGGCGCGGGAGGGCAGGCTCGCACACGCGTCCAGGAGGCGTGCTTTAGGGGCCCCGCCCGCGAGCCGGGTCAGGGGGTCTGCAGGGCTGCCGCCTGAGGCGCGGGCCTGCCTGTTTCAGATCTCGCTGGCCAGCAGGACGCCCAAGGACCCGGGCCTGAGCCCCGTGCTGGAGCAGGTGTACAGCGTCCTCAAGCAAGGGAGCTGAGGGTGCGGCGTCCGAGGACCCGAGGACCCTGAGACGCGAGGGCCCGGGGCTGTCATGCCGCTCGTCTGGTGACCGAGGGCAGGGGCTCAGATAAAAAAGGAGCCGCGGCCCTGGCGTGGCGCGCGGCTGCGGGGCCGGGCTCAGCGGGTGCCTAGTTAAGTGCCAGTCGCTCGCCCACCCGCCGCCGCCACAGGCTGGTGCCTGTGTGCCCGGCCCTGGCCGGAGCCCCCCGGAGGGCCCACCTTGCACTGCAGCCAGGCCAGAGGCTGTAGAAAGAGACGTTTAATACTTTTTTTTAAAAAAGTCAGGATTACATTTGGATCCAGGCTGTGATGTCCATGCCTCCTCCACGTACTGGTCAACCAGGGGCCGTGGGGGGCGAGAAGGAGGCTTTATGGGTCACCAGGGAGAGGAATGTGAGGCAGGCCCGGGGCCCCTGCCCAGCCGGCTTCTGGATGAGGCCAGAGGGGAAGCAGGGGCAGGGCTGCGGCCCTGCTGGCCAGCCTGGGACAGGGAGGTGCCCGGGGCTCAGGAGCGTCCCTCAGCAGAGCCTTGTGCTTGACCTTCCACACAGTGGAGGCTGGGCGCCTGTGGTCCCGTGTGGGGGTGGGGGTGGGTATGCGGGCTGTGGCAGCCCTCGCCGGAGAGACGCGCCACGGGCTTGGCTGGAGACGGGGCAGTGGGCGCAGGGGTGTGGGCTCAGCGTCCCGTAGGCAGGGGCGGCCTGTCCTTAGGAGCCCGCCTCTTCCCGAGCCCCCAGCCAGAGCGAAGGGGGAGGCCTGTCCAGGAAGGTGGTCTCTGGCGCCGGGGGCCCCGGCGGGGGGACTGAAAGCAGGGTGGTGGGCTCCGCCAGGGGCCTCCCGCAGACCACCCCTCACGGCGAGGTCCAGTCCTGCCTTTCTAGAGGCAGGTCTCCGGGCAGGATGGAGACGGGCGAGGACGCGTGTGTGGCGGGAAGGGTGTCAGGAGGTGGGAGAGGACGCCTGCGTGTGAATGTGTGAGTGAGAGGTGAGGCGAGAGCAGCGCCCTGGAGTCACCGTCCGAGACCCGAGGCCCCCCCTGACCCCACGGGGCGAAGGGAGCTGAGGGTGCGGCGTCCGAGGACCCGAGGACCCTGAGACGCGAGGGCCCGGGGCTGTCATGCCGCTCGTCTGGTGACCGAGGGCAGGGGCTCAGATAAAAGGAGCCGCGGCCCTGGCGTGGCGCGCGCTGCGGGGCCGGGCTCAGCGGGTGCCTAGTTAAGTGCCAGTCGCTCGCCCACCCGCCGCCGCCACAGGCTGGTGCCTGTGTGCCCGGCCCTGGCCGGAGCCCCCCGGAGGGCCCACCTTGCACTGCAGCCAGGCCAGAGGCTGTAGAAAGAGACGTTTAATACTTTTTTTTAAAAAAGTCAGGATTACATTTGGATCCAGGCTGTGATGTCCATGCCTCCTCCACGTACTGGTCAACCAGGGGCCGTGGGGGGCGAGAAGGAGGCTTTATGGGTCACCAGGGAGAGGAATGTGAGGCAGGCCCGGGGCCCCTGCCCAGCCGGCTTCTGGATGAGGCCAGAGGGGAAGCAGGGGCAGGGCTGCGGCCCTGCTGGCCAGCCTGGGACAGGGAGGTGCCCGGGGCTCAGGAGCGTCCCTCAGCAGAGCCTTGTGCTTGACCTTCCACACAGTGGAGGCTGGGCGCCTGTGGTCCCGTGTGGGGGTGGGGGTGGGGGTGCGGGCTGTGGCAGCCCTCGCCGGAGAGACGCGCCACGGGCTTGGCTGGAGACGGGGCAGTGGGCGCAGGGGTGTGGGCTCAGCGTCCCGTAGGCAGGGGCGGCCTGTCCTTAGGAGCCCGCCTCTTCCCGAGCCCCCAGCCAGAGCGAAGGGGGAGGCCTGTCCAGGAAGGTGGTCTCTGGCGCCCGGGAGCCCCGGCGGGGGGACTGAAAGCAGGGTGGTGGGCTCCGCCAGGGGCCTCCCGCAGACCACCCCTCACGGCGAGGTCCAGTCCTGCCTTTCTAGAGGCAGGTCTCCGGGCAGGATGGAGACGGGCGAGGACGCGTGTGTGGCGGGAAGGGTGTCAGGAGGTGGGAGAGGACGCCTGCGTGTGAATGTGTGAGTGAGAGGTGAGGCGAGAGCAGCGCCCCCTGGAGTCACCGTCCCCGGGGCAGGAGGAGTTAGTGTTTCTAGAGCACCTTAGTGTGAGCCGCGGGCGGGGGGCCGGGGGACCCCCTGGCGGCGGCGCTAGTGTAGACAGCTCCGCCGCCCCTGGCCCGGCCTGGAGCGGGCCGCCCCGCCTGCCGGGAGCGCTGCCCGGGCCGCGGCGCCGTGGAATGCAGGGACGTGGACGGAGGGGCGGCGGCCGGCAGGTCCGGGAGGCGCGTCACTGGGGCAGCGGCACCAGCACCTCCACGTAGCTGAGCGGGAAGAAGCCGGACTGGCCGTGCAGCATGCCCTCGTACCAGTTCTCGTCGATCTGGTTGGTCAGCGTGATGATGTCGCCCTCGTGGAAGCCCAGCTCCCCGTCGTTCTCGGGCTCGAAGTCGTACAGGGCCTTGCAGCTCGGCTGGTCCAGGGGCGCTGGGGCGGGGGACGGTCCGGGCTGTCACCTGCCCCGGGGATCTCGGCCCAGCGGCCGGGCCCTGCCCACCCCCGGCTCCCCAAAGGCGTAGGCGACCAGGCGGGAAGGGGCTGGGGGAGGAGCGGGGACGCCCGGTGGCACAGGGGCCAGTGACCAGAGGCGCTCAGCACTCAGGTGCCGCCTGGAGCGGACGAGGCCCAGCTCCGCTTCGCCTGGCGGAGGGGACAGAGAGGGGACCCCGGGGACAGACTGGATGGCGTCCTAAACGGAGGCGGAGCCCTGAGGGCCACTCACGCATGCTCCTGGTGCTGGGAGTCCGGGTGGGCTTGTCAGAAGACCGGAAGGACGACGACGCTGGTGCAGACAGAGCGCAGGCTGGGCATGGGGATGTCCTTAGGAGCCCGCCTCTTCCCGAGCCCCAGCCAGAGCGAAGGGGAGGCCTGTCCAGGAAGGTGGTCTCTGGCGCCGGGAGCCCGGCGGGGACTGAAAGCAGGGTGGTGGGCTCCGCCAGGGGCCTCCCGCAGACCACCCCTCACGGCGAGGTCCAGTCCTGCCTTTCTAGAGGCAGGTCTCCGGGCAGGATGGAGACGGGCGAGGACGCGTGTGTGGCGGGAAGGGTGTCAGGAGGTGGGAGAGGACGCCTGCGTGTGAATGTGTGAGTGAGAGGTGAGGCGAGAGCAGCGCCCCCTGGAGTCACCGTCCCCGGGGCAGGAGGAGTTAGTGTTTCTAGAGCACCTTAGTGTGAGCCGCGGGCGGGGGGCCGGGGGACCCCCTGGCGGCGGCGCTAGTGTAGACAGCTCCGCCGCCCCTGGCCCGGCCTGGAGCGGGCCGCCCCGCCTGCCGGGAGCGCTGCCCGGGCCGCGGCGCCGTGGAATGCAGGGACGTGGACGGAGGGGCGGCGGCCGGCAGGTCCGGGAGGCGCGTCACTGGGGCAGCGGCACCAGCACCTCCACGTAGCTGAGCGGGAAGAAGCCGGACTGGCCGTGCAGCATGCCCTCGTACCAGTTCTCGTCGATCTGGTTGGTCAGCGTGATGATGTCGCCCTCGTGGAAGCCCAGCTCCCCGTCGTTCTCGGGCTCGAAGTCGTACAGGGCCTTGCAGCTCGGCTGGTCCAGGGGCGCTGGGGCGGGGGACGGTCCGGGCTGTCACCTGCCCCGGGGATCTCGGCCCAGCGGCCGGGCCCTGCCCACCCCCGGCTCCCCAAAGGCGTAGGCGACCAGGCGGGAAGGGGCTGGGGGAGGAGCGGGGACGCCCGGTGGCACAGGGGCCAGTGACCAGAGGCGCTCAGCACTCAGGTGCCGCCTGGAGCGGACGAGGCCCAGCTCCGCTTCGCCTGGCGGAGGGGACAGAGAGGGGACCCCGGGGACAGACTGGATGGCGTCCTAAACGGAGGCGGAGCCCTGAGGGCCACTCACGCATGCTCCTGGTGCTGGGAGTCCGGGTGGGCTTGTCAGAAGACCGGAAGGACGACGACGCTGGTGCAGACAGAGCGCAGGCTGGGCTGAGGATGCTGGGGCGGGGCGGACAGGGTGCCCCCACCGGCCCCGCCCGGACAGACGGCGGGCGGGGGGCCGCCCCCGGAGGGGCCTGGCAGAGGGGCGCCCTCTCCCTCCTCACCTGTGATCTTGGGGGCCGCAGCGCAAGGGAAGCCCCCGTTGGACTGCTCGGGCTCCCCGAGGTCCAGCGGCTCCCGGGGCTTGGGCTTATACTCCCGCTTGGGGCGTGAGGAGGCCTCCCGCATCCTGGTGGGGAGGGAGCGCGTGCTGAGCTCAGGGAGCGAGCCCACCCTCGGCTGTTCACGCCGCTGCCCTGGGGCACGGTGCCCGCGGGGCCGCGGGAGGGACACCAGTGCGGAACGCTCGCGGGGTGTGCAGGCATCTGCGAGGCCGTCTACGGGTCACGTTCCACCAGAGCCCTGAGGCCGCCTTGGAGATGGGCCGGGGAGCTGGTCCCAACAGCCAGCCTCCCTCCGGGGCAAGCACCCCCCCCCCAGGACTGCCCTCCTCAGGCCCTGCCGCGGGCTCCTGCCGGAAAGCCCTCAGGGCAGCGCGCCCGGGAGAAGGCGAGGGGCGGGGACGGCCGGGAAAACCCTCTCCCCGCGGGACACCCCGAGCCCCGCCTCCAGGCCAGCAGCCTGTGGTGGGTCTCGCTGCCTCCTGGCCACCCCCATGCAGCCCCGGCCTCCAGCCACGGGGGCTCCGCGCCGGCAGAGTGGGCGCGGCTCCCGGTGGGGCGGCCGGGGCCAGGCTCACCTGCGCTTGAGCTTGTCGGCCAGCTCGTCCAGGATCTGCACGGCCTGCCGGTGGTAGTCCAGCTGCGCGTCCACCAGGGCGGAGAGCTGGCTCACCTGCTCGATCTGCGAGGGACCCACCAGGCTGCAGAGCGGCCCTCCTGCAGGAAGCCCTCCCAGACTGTCCTGGACACGGGCGGGCCTGGCCCCACCCAACTGCCTGACCCGGGAGCTGCCGCGGAGCAGGACGAGGGGCCCGAGGAGAGCCTGAGGCTCAGCGGCCGCCGCCGCCCCCCGCGTCCTCCCGTCCCTGCTCTCTCCCCTTCACGTCCTGAACGGGCCCTGAGCCCGCCCACTGGCCTGGGGGGCTGGCCCCACCCGGGCTCCCCGGGCACGGGGGCAGGGCGCACGCACGTCGGTCTCCAGGAGGTTGTGCATGCTGGTCTCGGCCACCTCCTTGGACTCCTCGAACTTCTCCATGGCCTGGCGCAGCTCCTCGTCGGGGATCTTGCCCTGCCGCTTCTTCTTGTAGTCGAAGTCCAGGCGGCGGCCCTCCAGCTTCTTCAGGTGGTGCTGGGGGCCGGGACAAGGGTCACGCCGCCGCCGGGGACCCTGGGGAGGGCCGCCCCCCACAGCCCTTGCCGCGGGGAGCCGGGGGTGGGGGATACCTGGATCTCCTTCAGGTCCTTGTCGCACAGGCTCTGCAGGGGGTCAATGAAGTTCTGCTTGACCTCTATGTCGAGGGAGTCCTTCACCTCAGCCAGCCGCTTCATGGACTCTCCAGCGTCCAGCAGGGCGTCGCCTGGCGGGACCACGGGGCGGGGAGAGAGCTGTCACAGGAGGCCCCGGCCTGCACGGCCCAGACACCGGCACCCATGGCCAAGGACCTGGACGCCAGAGCTGAGCAAGGGACCCTGGGGTCTGGCCCAGAGCCACGGGGCGGGGGAGTGGCGGGTGTCCACAAGCCGCCCGCCCCGCTCTTCCAGGCCCCGGGGGCTGGCCTGGGCCGGCGGGGCGTGGCTCCCCAGGGCTGACGCGCAGGTGTGCCCGGCCGTCCTCACCGAAGTTGGACTCGCCAAGCTCCTTCCCGTGGCGGACCATACACTCGCCCAGCAGGCCCTCCGACTGCGGGTAGCCGGGGTTCTTCACTTGCCCTCGGATCTTGGACACCGTGTTGAGCATCGTCAGCTTGGCCCGAGAGGCTAGAAGAGGCGGGCCCAGTGGGCACGGGGGTGCTCTTTCGCGGAGCTGCCAGGCCCGTGCTTGGCCAGCACCGCCAGCTGCCCCCAGCTGCCCAGATGCCTGTTGATTTCTAAAGCGCTCCCACAGCCCGGGGACCCAGAGCCTCCCCAGCAGACCCCGCCTCTGCTCTCGCAGGAGCACAGGCAGGCAGGGGCAGGCGGGGCAGCTGGGTCGGAGAGGCGAAGCCGACCTCGGCGGGGCTGTGCCTGCCGGCTCAGGCCTAGGTGGATGCGGCACCCGCAGTCCTCACAGGACCCGGCCGCCCGTCTCCCTCTCGGTTCCAAGACCCCGTGCTCCAGAGGCACGCCGCTAAGTGCGGAGCCCAGCACTGACTCACGCTGGGCCAAGGAGCCGACTCGGGGAAAAGACGCTCTCTCCTGCCGGGACCACGAGCCAGAGGGGACTTCAAGGTGAGGATCGCAGGAGAGGAGCTGAGACTAAGCCATAGAAAATGCAGGACCCGGGGCCACGCTTTGCCTGGATCTCCGCCAAGCGCGAGCCCACCCGCCCTGGGCCTTCCAGGCCCTGGGAACCAGGAGACCCCTGACTGGCAGACACCCCTCACGGCGGGCGGGCCCACCTGGGTTGGGCTGCAGGTACTCGATGGTTCTGGCCAGCACTTCCGCCACAGCCTTGCTGGTGACGTCCACCTTCTGTCAAGAGTCCACGGGCAGGGGTTGAGACCCGCAGGTGCCTGAGGCCAAGCCAGGAGCCCCCGGGCAGGCTCTGGGCTCCTCCCGGCCTCCCCCTGCCTCAGGAGGCTGCCTCCTGGCTGCCGGCCGGGCCGCGTCCCGCCCCGGGCTGGGGGGCCAGGCCCTGCAGGGCTGGGGCAGTGCCGGGCCTCAGACGGGCACCCCTCCCGTTACCTTCTCCATCTCTTTGAAGTCATCGTCAAGCTTGGTCCCTTCCGCCCCTCCGACCTTCTCACTGACCAACTAGGGGACAAAAAAGGAGGGGAAAGAGTGAGCCGGGGAGGAGGGCGCAGGACGGCCACGCTGGCTCCCGGGGACGCCGGACGAGGCAGCCAGCGGCAGGATGGGGGCCGAAGGAGGCCCTCGCTCCAACCCACTCTCCCCCGCGAAGCCCCGGGCCTGGAGCCATCCGGCTGGAGGCTCTCCCTGGCCGCGCCCGCAGGGTCAGGCTGGCGGCTCCCCAGGCCCACGGGGTCATGCAGACGGCCTGGCCTCCCTCCCAGGGCTGCGGTGCCCACGCCCGGACAGGGGTGCCCTGGCTCAGCCCCGCGTGAGGCCCAAGGCTCCAGGACCGAGACCTCCCTCTCCCACGGAGCTGCTGCCGCTCTGGTGAGGAAGCCTGGGACCGCCAGCCTGCAAGGAGTGACACGCACCCAGCAGGAGGAAGGCCGGCCCCGCAGGGCTGACTGTCTCACTTCTGAGGCCTGCACGTGCCACGCGCACACGCGCTTTCCTGATGGCCGGCTGTCCTCTGCCTGCCCGCCCTCGGGCCGCTCCGGGGCCTCGGGAGAGCTCGGGCGGCGGGGCGCTCGGAACACTGCGCTGACGGGCCCTCCGCCCTCTGCCGGCGTGACCTGGGCTCAGGGCTTCACTGGGCCTCGGCTCTGGCCTTTGTGGACCGGGGAAACTGCCCTCCCGGGTGACCCCTCCTGAACCCCGCCCGCGTCCTGTCCCTCCCGGGAGGCAGGCCGGGCTCCCGCAGCGGCTTCACCCCGGCGTCCTGGGGGGCGCAGGGCCCCTCCTTGGGCGGGTGGAGGCTGCCTGCCGGCCCTGACTTTATAAGGGAAGGCCCCGTCTCTCCTAGGTGTTTCTGGGGGCGTTCCACTTTCATGGGACGGTTTCACTTCTCTTGATTACAGCAAAACAAGACGTTCTCATTTTCGGTGGTTGCCAGAGGGAAATGAGCAAGGTGTCTGACGTGGAACGAGACACTTCTGGTGAACCCGGAGGGCCAGCGAAGCGCCTGGGCTCTAAACCACACCTTCCGGGCTAAGAGCCTGCTCGGTGCGGGGGGCCGGGCGGCCCTGCGGAGCAGCCCCGGCTGGCGGGGACCACGCCCTTCCTCTGAAGGGAGAGAGCACGGGAGACCCGCAGCCTCTTCCAGACCCCCAGGAGTGTGACCACCGCATCTCCCCAGGGGCCCCCGACAGCTACCACAGGCGGCCTCCTTGCTCTGGCCCTGGAGGCCCTGCTGGTGACTCCGGGTCCCCACCCATCTCCTCACCCCTGCCCACGTGGGAGCACCAGCCCCAGGTCCCTTCTCTCCAGGCTCTTGGACTGGAGGATGACAGAGGCCACGAGGCAAGAGCGGGCACAGCAAGCCGCAGGCCGCCCGTGGTGAGAGCGTGGGGCGGGGGGCGGCGCTGAGGGCAGGCCTGGGGAGGCTCCCGGAGACCGGGACACGGGCGCTCAGTCCTGCTCAGGAAGCCTGCACGCCGCTCCCAAGACCCGGCGCCGCCAAGATGCACCCGGCGTCTGCCTCCCCCACGCCCCGCAGAGGCCCGCTCCTCTCGGCATCCACCGAGCCTGCCCCGGGATGGCATCTGACCTCTGGGGGCAGCGTGCCCCGCCCTCCACTCAGCCTGCAGGAGCCTCCTGGGTGGGGCGGGGGCCCACAGCCCCACTGCCACCGAGGCGGCAAGACTCCCAGCCAGCTCGCTTCCACCCTCGGGCTGCCCTGCGGGGTGGCCCGGGCTCAGCCGGCACGTGGACCTGAATGGCTGGATTCAGGGGCTGCGACCAGCAGAGGGCGGCCAGGTCAGCCTCTCCCAAGGAGGAGCCGCGGGGTCTGAGGACGCCCGTCCGGGGCCCCTGGGCAGCGTCCTCGCCCCAGAGCACCTGCAGGTCTTCCACCCACGTGAGCGGCCCGTGGGCATGGAGACTAAGCCCAGCAGAGGGCTGTTCCCTCAGAGACGGGCCTCCTTCAGCAGTCTCGGCCTTCGACCCCGTCTGAAGAGGAGCTAGGAATCTGACGCGCGGGAGAGAAACAGAGCACGTGCAGGGGACAGCCCGCGGGCTCGCGACGCTGCGGGCCAAGAGCCGGCAGGACAGCCGCTCCCGCGGTCCAGCGAGAGCAGGAGGCCGGGGACGCTGCCTTCCTGGGGAAGCGCGGGAGGGCCGGGCAGCGCCCCGCAGCAGGCAGGCACGGCTGCCGCGGTCCTGGGGGCAGCGGACGCTCAGATCCTGCCAAGTGGGACGTGCCACGGGGAGGCCTTGTAATTGAATCATCTCGGCGGGAAACCTGATCAATATGACACGGAAAATGAACGGCTGACCTGCAGGTGCGGTGACCCGGGGAGCCGATCGGCTGTGATGAATTAAGAGTTTAAGTACAAAAGCAGCGGGCTGAGGCTGGCGTGGAGGAGCCGGGGGGGGCCGAGCGGGGGTGCCGGGGGCCTGGCACTGCTGACTGCTGCCCGCCAACGCGCGACCACCGCCTCTCGAGATCGCCTCCGGAGGCGCCCCGGCGTGTCCCGCCCCTCCCGCCCTCCACCCGGCCCCGCCCCCGGCCGCCCACGATGCTGGAGCAGCGCCCGCCGCTCCCTTCCTCCTCGGAGGGCAGGGCCGACCCCAGGGCCAGCTGGGGATGGGGGGCAGCCGCTCTTCGGCCCTGGCTGGGGAGCGGACTAAAAGGCACGGGAGAGGCGCTGGGTGGAAGAGCCTGGGGGTGCAGGCCGCACACCTAGTCTGGGCCGAGGACGCCCGCGGCCGGGGCTCTCAGGCTCTCAGGCACGAGCGGGCCCGGCCCTCCTCTGCGGCCAGCGCCAGAAGCCAAGCACCCCGGCTGAGGCGCGGCTGGCTCTGGCCAGGGTGGCTAAGAAGGCCAGGCCTGTGACAAGAGCTGCAGCGAGGCTGGTGAGCCTCAGGGCCCAGCAGAGTCGGGGCGCAACCCTAAAGCGCAGGTGCCCAACGGTCAGCACTGGCCACGCGGTGTTCTGGGTGAGACGGGACCCCGCGGCCCAGGGGCTGCCCGTCCCAGTCCTCCATGTGCCAGGCGCCACGTGGGCCCGTCCCAGACCTCCCGCCGTGGACTGTCGCCCCCTGCGATGACGAGGCAGGGACGGCAGGCCCCGCTTCTGGACGAGCAGAGCGGGGTGCGAGGTGAGCAGTGAGGCCGTGCGCTCGCGTGGAGCAGCTGGAGCTGCGTCCAGAGCCGTCAGACTGGCCAGTGCGAGAGCCCGGGGCCTGCTGGAAGGGCCCTGGGCCTCCGAGAGCAGCGGGCGGGCGGCCCGGGAGGCGGCTGCATGATCCCAGGCAGGGCTGATTCGTGAACGGCAAGGCCGGCACGGGATGGGAGGCGGGATCCGGGGACGGACACGATCGCCTCCCACTGCCGGTCCCTTCCAGCTGCGCCCACTCCCCGCCGGCCTAACATCTGGGAGCAGCCAGCCCAACCTCAGAGCAGCCCGCCAGCTTTCCTGACGGCCTTCAGTCTCGTGACCTGGAGCGCCCACGACACGGGCGGAGCCCGGCTGGCCTGCCGCCTGGCCGACACATGAAGCCACTGGCCTTCTTTCATGTCCTCTCCGCTCAGGCCCCAGCCCCGACTCGGGGGTGCTGGCGGGGCTCGGTGCGGAACTGATGCCCACCCTGGGGAGGCGCGCCGAGGGTGCCTCTGGGCAGGCGACGCTCGCCGTGCGCCGCTGCCCGCAGACCCCCAGCGGCCCTGGGCTGGGACGAGCTCGAGAGCCTGGGGCCCGGTCCCGGGCCGCCGCCCCCGGGGGCGAGAGAGAGGTGGCCACCGAGTGCAGGCTCCGAAACGCCGCTCACACCCCCACCCGGCTGCGCGTGGAGGCAGCGAGCCGCGCCGCAGGAGGCCCGGGCACTCGGGCAGCAGGAGCGCCTGGCCGAGCCGAGCCTGCCGCCCGGCGGGCTGACGCTGATGCAGAAGCCACGCCCCTCTGTGAAGCCCCACGGGAGGCGTCCTGACCAGCCACAGCTCCCTCCAGAATTCCACTGGAATTCCGGCCTGCAGGTGCCCGTTACGCCCCCAGGCACACAGTTCCTCTCCTCCCAGGGATGAAAGCGGAGGGTCGTGAGCAGAAGCCAGGAAACCCTCAATCCGGCACCAAGAGCACTGGGTCCGGCCGAAAGGGAGACACGAACCCCAGGCCCGGATCTGGACGAGCAGAGCGGGGTGCGAGGTGAGCAGGGGCCCAGAGCCGTCAGACTCGGCCAGTGCGAGAGCCCGGGGCCTGCTGGAAGGGCCCTGGGCCTCCGAGAGCAGCGGCGAGGCCCGGGAGGCCTGCTGACCAGGCTGGGCCTCCGAGAGCGGGCGGGCGGCCGGGAGGCTGCATGATCCCAGGCAGGGCTGATTCGTGAACGGCAAGGCCGGCACGGGATGGGAGGCGGGATCCGGGGACGGACACGATCGCCTCCCACTGCCGGTCCCTTCCAGCTGCGCCCACTCCCCGCCGGCCTAACATCTGGGAGCAGCCAGCCCAACCTCAGAGCAGCCCGCCAGCTTTCCTGACGGCCTTCAGTCTCGTGACCTGGAGCGCCCACGACACGGGCGGAGCCCGGCTGGCCTGCCGCCTGGCCGACACATGAAGCCACTGGCCTTCTTTCATGTCCTCTCCGCTCAGGCCCCAGCCCCGACTCGGGGGTGCTGGCGGGGCTCGGTGCGGAACTGATGCCCACCCTGGGGAGGCGCGCCGAGGGTGCCTCTGGGCAGGCGACGCTCGCCGTGCGCCGCTGCCCGCAGACCCCCAGCGGCCCTGGGCTGGGACGAGCTCGAGAGCCTGGGGCCCGGTCCCGGGCCGCCGCCCCCGGGGGCGAGAGAGAGGTGGCCACCGAGTGCAGGCTCCGAAACGCCGCTCACACCCCCACCCGGCTGCGCGTGGAGGCAGCGAGCCGCGCCGCAGGAGGCCCGGGCACTCGGGCAGCAGGAGCGCCTGGCCGAGCCGAGCCTGCCGCCCGGCGGGCTGACGCTGATGCAGAAGCCACGCCCCTCTGTGAAGCCCCACGGGAGGCGTCCTGACCAGCCACAGCTCCCTCCAGAATTCCACTGGAATTCCGGCCTGCAGGTGCCCGTTACGCCCCCAGGCACACAGTTCCTCTCCTCCCAGGGATGAAAGCGGAGGGGTCGTGAGCAGAAGCCAGGAAACCCTCAATCCGGCACCAAGAGCACTGGGTCCGGCCGAAAGGGGAGACACGAACCCCAGGCCCGGATCCGCGCGGCGCGTTGGCCGCGTGTGGCGCCCACGCTCTGCTCTCCGCAGGGGTGCGGTCCCGTGGGCCTGGGGCTGGCGCGGAGACGCAGGCTCGGGAGCCGCACCCCTGGGCTGCCTGAGATGGCAGGGTCCCGGGCTGCGGTGAGGGCGGGTGGGGTGTGGAGAGGAGCCTGGCCTGGGGCCTCGGTCCACCCTGGCCCCCTGCAGCGTGGAGCCCCTGGTCCTCCAGCCCGCTCTGGGCCCCCACGTGCCTCCTGGCACAGACCCTCCCAGGACCGGCTCCGCGGGCAGCGAGTGGAATGCCCCGTGAGTCGCAGCGGCTGCTCCCCGCGTGCATGCGCTGCTGAGATGGGGGGCGGGGGGGCCCGTCAGAGCCCCACTGGGCTTCCAGGGACCAAAGCGGGAGCCAGCGGTGAAAGAAGGGCCTGGAGCGGCAGCGGTGGCGGGAAGGGACAGCTGCTCAGGGATTGTGCCGGCAGCGACGAGGTCCCGAAACAGAGCGGGGCGTTGTCCAGCCTCCACTGCTGTAGGCTTCGGGGGCACAGCACCCGCAGCCAGAGCCCCCACGCTGGGCGGTCCCCCAGAGCGGCCTGTTCAGCCCTGGGCTGGTGACCAGGACGCCAGGCCCTGGCTGCGGTCACACTGCTTTCCCAACGGGGACAGGGCCTCAGACTGGCTTTACGAGTCGCAGATCCCTCACGAGGCCCCTGTGGACCCCGGACCCCTCCCTCCCGCCTTACTCAGGCCCCGAGGCCTCGTCTGGCTTCTTGCTCATGGCAGCGCCCAAGGCTGGGGGTGTGGGGGGCCGTGGCCCTGCCTAGTGGCAGGCTTCCCCTCGCAGCCCGCGTGCCCCCAGGGTGCTCTGCGGGGGGGCGGGACCTCCTCTGGGGACCCCCGGGGCACTGACTCCAGCAGTGGCTGACCCTGGGATGCCTGTTAGGGCGCTGGGCTCCTCCACAAGAAAGCACGAGCACCGAACACGAGCCGTTCCTGCCCCACGCGGGGTCGTCTGGCGGAGCTGGGGGAGCAGGCCCCGGGGGCTGGCGCCGCTGGCTCGTCGGGGGAGGCGAGGCTGCTGGGGGCGGGGCGGCGCAGGAGCGCCCGCGCCCGGAGAGGGCGGGCCGACAGGAACAGGCCCCAGGGAAACGGGTCCCACGGGCGGGCTGGAGAGGCGCACACCAGGGCGCTCCGCGGATCCGCGAGGCGGGATCCGCAGGGAGGCTGCGGCCCTGTGCGGGCGCTGAGGCGCGCGCCCTCGCCGGGCGACACCAGCTGACCCATGGCCACCGAGCCCAGTCTCCCCGCGTGGCTCCCTGAAGCGGCTGGGCGGGTCACGAGCCTGGACAGCGCCGGGCACGCCGGGGGAGGTGACTGTCCCCGAGCCACGCGGCAGGTGCTCGGCACGGCCACTCCTCCCTCCGTCCCACACCCTGTCTGTCCAGAGGCACCTGCTCCTCTGACCAGCCCAGTCAGGCCTGGAGACCCGGAGCCGGAGAGCAGCAGGCTCGACCCACGACGCGGAGGCCAGCCCGGGGCCGAGCCCGCCGCCCCGGCGGTGGGGGTGGGCGCCCCTCCCCTGGAGGCCCAGCAGGCCTGGCGCACATGCCCTGCCGTCACTGCCTGCGCCCCAGAGGTGGTGGGCGCTCCGCCCTGGGCCACAGACAGGGCAGTTCTCAGGGCCCTCTCCTCGGCCCCCTTCACTGCCCCCCACACCCCAGCTGGGAGATCCGTGTCTGCTGAGATAACAGACCCCGCGCTCAGGAGCTCTGGGGAGAACACCCTCGGCCAGGTGTGTCAGCAACAAGCGGAAACAAGGGCGTGCCCGCGAGGTCCCGGGGCAGGGCTGGGATGGGGAGCGGCGGGGGCGCGGACGGCAGCTCAGCCTCGTGACTGAGCAAGAAGGCGGCCTCCTCAGAGCCTCAGCTTCCTGGCCTGTAAAATGGGGGCGGAGGACGACACACCTTGAGATCCGGCTGGGGCACGCTTCAGGACCCACAGGCTGCTCCTGGGAGCCGAGCCTGAGGGCCCCTGTGTGACCAAGGTCCAAGGAAAGTGGCCCGGAGGCCAGGGAGCTGGAGGTGGGTCGACGCGCAGGCGCGATCAGAGGCGGATGACGGGAGGTGCCGAGCACCAGGGTCTCTGGAGCGAAGGCTCCGGCACGGGGTCTGAGGTTCCGCACACAGCGGGAACCGCGCGAGCCGTGTCGCCGGCAGGCCGAGGCGGGGGCTCCCTCTGCACCCAAAGCCCAGAGATCCTCGCCCCACCGCGTGTACCGCTGACAGCCAGCGGCGGGCACAGCTCTGAAGCTCTACTTGGAGCAAAGCGAGTAGTCTGAGGGGCAAGGCTGTGGGAACGCAAACCCCTGCCCAGCCGGGCCGGCCCCACCAGCCTCCCAGGTGCGCACTCTCCTCCTGCTTCCGCTGGCCGGCCCTCACAGCCAAGGGCTCTCTGCCCTGGCGGCTGGGCGGGTCACGAGCCTGGACAGCGCCGGGCACGCCGGGAGGTGACTGTCCCCGAGCCACGCGGCAGGTGCTCGGCACGGCCACTCCTCCTCCGTCCCACACCCTGTCTGTCCAGAGGCACCTGCTCCTCTGACCAGCCCAGTCAGGCCTGGAGACCCGGAGCCGGAGAGCAGCAGGCTCGACCCACAACGCGGAGGCCAGCCCGGGGCCAGCCCGCCGCCCCGGCGGTGGGGTGGGCGCCCCTCCCTGGAGGCCCAGCAGGCCTGGCGCACATGCCCTGCCGTCACTGCCTGCGCCCCAGAGGTGGTGGCGCTCCGCCTGGGCCACAGACAGGGCAGTTCTCAGGGCCCTCTCCTCGGCCCCCTTCCCTGCCCCCCACACCCCAGCTGGGAGCTCCGTGTCTGCTGAGATAACCGACCCCGCGCCCAGGCGCTCGGGGGAGAACACCCTCGGCCAGGTGTGTCAGCAACAAGCGGAAACAAGGGCGTGCCCGCGAGGTCCCGGGGCAGGGCTGGGATGGGGAGCGGCGGGGGCGCGGACGGCAGCTCAGCCTCGTGACTGAGCAAGAAGGCGGCCTCCTCAGAGCCTCAGCTTCCTGGCCTGTAAAATGGGGGCGGAGGACGACACACCTTGAGATCCGGCTGGGGCACGCTTCAGGACCCACAGGCTGCTCCTGGGAGCCGAGCCTGAGGGCCCCTGTGTGACCAAGGTCCAAGGAAAGTGGCCCGGAGGCCAGGGAGCTGGAGGTGGGTCGACGCGCAGGCGCGATCAGAGGCGGATGACGGGAGGTGCCGAGCACCAGGGTCTCTGGAGCGAAGGCTCCGGCACGGGGTCTGAGGTTCCGCACACAGCGGGAACCGCGCGAGCCGTGTCGCCAGCAGGCCGAGGCGGGGGCTCCCTCTGCACCCAAAGCCCAGAGATCCTCGCCCCACCGCGTGTACCGCTGACAGCCAGCGGCGGGCACAGCTCTGAAGCTCTACTTGGAGCAAAGCGAGTAGTCTGAGGGGCAAGGCTGTGGGAACGCAAACCCCTGCCCAGCCGGGCCGGCCCCACCAGCCTCCCAGGTGCGCACTCTCCTCCTGCTTCCGCTGGCCGGCCCTCACAGCCAAGGGCTCTCTGCCCTGACCCCAGCACGCCCCGCCACCCCCGCCATCGGCAGTGGGCGTGCCCTGCGGGTGGCGCCAGCGCGCACCCCAGGAGGCTGTGCTTACACTCGAGCATGGGCGACGCCCCCACCTCCCAGGCTGAGGTCCTGCTGCCTTTGCCAGGATGGCTGGGCGGTGTTGGCTCCAGGCGCTTCCTGGCAACGCCTCCCTAGTTTGACTTTTGCAGAAGAGCGGCCCTGCCCTGGCCCCCAGTTCTTCCTCCTCCGCTGTCGCCTTGAGACCTGCGCCGGGAGCTGCCGCCTCTATCCCCATCCGTCTCCACCTGACGGGGACGGTCTGGGGCCAGGGCCTGCTCCCGCCCCCGGCCAGCCTCTGCTCCTCGGGCTGGGCTAAGCCCGCAGAGACGGCGTCCAGGCTCCGGGACCCCTCTAGGGCACCCCCGCGGCGGACGGCGGGGAACCCTGCCTCCTGCTCTCCCTCCGGCCCGTGTCCTCGTGCAGCGCCCAACCCCGGGTCGTCTCCTCGTGAGGCGCCCTGGGCTCTCCTACAGGCTCGTGACCCCGCGTCACCTATCTGCCCGGGCTCAGTCGCTAAGCCACCGTGCGTGTCCGCGACACCCTCCTGCCCTGAGCTGATCCTCTCTGACGTTCGGTCATGCCAACTCAAGAGGGGGTGGTTTTTTTTTCCCAGGCTGGTCCTGTTTAAAATCTACATGGTCACATTAAAAGGGCAGGACTCTAGGGACCTCCCTGAGGGTCCTGTGGCTGACACTCTGAGCTCCCAATGCTGGGGACCCGAGTTTGATCCCTGGTCAGGGAACTAGATCCCACACGCTGTAACTCAAGAGTCCGCATGCCGCCACGAAGACCCGCTGCAGCCAAGTAAACAGGTAAATAAAATTTAAAAATTATTTAGAAAAAAAAGGGGCAGGAGTCTAGAGAATCTCTCAGACCTCACCCGGGGCATGCCCACAGCCGCTCGCTGCCACGCTAAGAGCAGAAACGCAGCAACGTCCTCAGTGCCTGGTGTCAGGGGAGGGGCCGTCGTGGTCAGAACATAAGGGGCCGCAGGGAGCTGGGGACGTGAACTCGAGCCACACACTCGGGGTGGGCCGAGGGCGCCAGCAGCCTGCATGGAAAAAGCAGGGAAAATGCCGCCACGTGACATCGAGACCAGGCGGAGTGAACTTCCAAAATAAGGCTGGGAGGGTCAGTTCCTGGTAAGGTAACAGGGCGGGGCCTTCGACGCTGACCCCACCCCTCGTTGTTTACTCAGGCTCTCCAGGCGTCCGGCTATCGGTGGGTCACCCTACCTCTACTTGCCATCCAGGGTGGTTTGCCACCAGCTCAAGTGCCCGAAAATGGCCTGGCGGAGCGCACTGTCCAGGCTTTCTCTGTAAAGCCACGTGACATGCAGGATCTTAGCTCCCCGACTAGGGATGGAACCCGCGCCGCGGTGGAGGCCAGTCTTGACCACTGGACGGCCAGGGAAGTCCCCGGGGGGCCCCGATGGTTTCAGCAACTCTTAACAAGTGGGAGCAGACCCAGCCTCCAGGGTCAGAATCCAGGGAGAATGGATCACAGTGCTTTGTTTCTGTTGTATCTGGTGGCCTCCCTACTAGGATTTATAGCAAAAACTATCACCAAGATGCCTTTTTAAAACAAATCTAAAAAGTGAGTCTATGTGAAGGTCAAGTTAAGGAATTCGAGGGGGGTCTTTCGACCTATCTGCCCGGGCTCAGTCGCTAAGCCACCGTGCGTGTCCGCGACACCCTCCTGCCCTGAGCTGATCCTCTCTGACGTTCGGTCATGCCAACTCAAGAGGGGGTGGTTTTTTTTTCCCAGGCTGGTCCTGTTTAAAATCTACATGGTCACATTAAAAGGGCAGGACTCTAGGGACCTCCCTGAGGGTCCTGTGGCTGACACTCTGAGCTCCCAATGCTGGGGACCCGAGTTTGATCCCTGGTCAGGGAACTAGATCCCACACGCTGTAACTCAAGAGTCCGCATGCCGCCACGAAGACCCGCTGCAGCCAAGTAAACAGGTAAATAAAATTTAAAAATTATTTAGAAAAAAAAGGGGCAGGAGTCTAGAGAATCTCTCAGACCTCACCCGGGGCATGCCCACAGCCGCTCGCTGCCACGCTAAGAGCAGAAACGCAGCAACGTCCTCAGTGCCTGGTGTCAGGGGAGGGGCCGTCGTGGTCAGAACATAAGGGGCCGCAGGGAGCTGGGGACGTGAACTCGAGCCACACACTCGGGGTGGGCCGAGGGCGCCAGCAGCCTGCATGGAAAAAGCAGGGAAAATGCCGCCACGTGACATCGAGACCAGGCGGAGTGAACTTCCAAAATAAGGCTGGGAGGGTCAGTTCCTGGTAAGGTAACAGGGCGGGGCCTTCGACGCTGACCCCACCCCTCGTTGTTTACTCAGGCTCTCCAGGCGTCCGGCTATCGGTGGGTCACCCTACCTCTACTTGCCATCCAGGGTGGTTTGCCACCAGCTCAAGTGCCCGAAAATGGCCTGGCGGAGCGCACTGTCCAGGCTTTCTCTGTAAAGCCACGTGACATGCAGGATCTTAGCTCCCCGACTAGGGATGGAACCCGCGCCGCGGTGGAGGCCAGTCTTGACCACTGGACGGCCAGGGAAGTCCCCGGGGGGCCCCGATGGTTTCAGCAACTCTTAACAAGTGGGAGCAGACCCAGCCTCCAGGGTCAGAATCCAGGGAGAATGGATCACAGTGCTTTGTTTCTGTTGTATCTGGTGGCCTCCCTACTAGGATTTATAGCAAAAACTATCACCAAGATGCCTTTTTAAAACAAATCTAAAAAGTGAGTCTATGTGAAGGTCAAGTTAAGGAATTCAGGCCCTAGGCTAGGCGGTGGACTCCAGGTGTTTACTGCAGGCCCAGAAGCTGGGGAGAGAGACACAGCGCCCCGGGGAAGGCGGCAGGGCTCCCAGGCCCGGGGGTGGGCGGGGAGACAAAGAAGGTCGGGGCGGGCAGGTGAGGCGGCTGGCCTCAGGTGCAGTGGGCCTAGACAGCTCCTGCACTTCCAAAACCAGCCGGCTGGCCCGGGGCCACCGTGAAGAGGGCGGCTGGGCATGTCACGACTAGGGATGAAGACCTGGTGGGGCGGGGGCCGCCAGGGAGGGAACTCAGGTCAGGAAGGAGCAGACCCAGAGGCAGACGGCAGGCCAGAGGGCACCAACAGGGTCAAGCAGAGGAACAGGAGAGCGCTGGCGGCCTGCCAAGGGAACGGGAGAAGAGGCAGGAGGCAGCCGGGGAGGCCGCCACACAGGGGCTGCGCACAGGACCCAGCCCAGTCAAGAGCCTGCGGGCCAGGGGCCCGGGGGGCAGGCCGCCGGAGCAGTCAGGCCCGCGCACTCCCCCTCCCGCAGGCCGGGCAGCCCAGGGATGCTCCGGTCTGGCCGCGAGGTGGAACGACAGGGCCCGCCCGTGCAGTCAGTGCCCGGACCTCGGAGCCTGCAGCCTCGGGGGAGACCCCAAGCAAAGGGCACCTCCTCTAAGCTCGGACGACTGATTTTTTTTTTTTTTTAAGATTTATTTTATTTATTTATTTTGGGGGGTGGGGGTGAGGCGGGGAGGGAGGGGGCAGGTGGGCCACTTCTATTAGTCTTTCATTTATCTATTTTCATCCATCTTTGTTCTTTGGCCCCTGTGGGCCTCCCATCGTGGTGGCCTCTCTTGTCGCAGAGCGCCGGCTCTGGGCGCATGCGCTCCAGAGCTCCAGCTGGGTAACTGGACACACCGGTCCAGCCGCTCCACGGCACGTGGGATCTTCCCAGGTCAGGGATCGAACCGGCGCCCCTTGCACTGCAAGGCGGTGTCCTTACCCACTGGACCACCAGGGGAAGCCCTCGGGCGATTGATTTTTCAACAGTCGGACCTGCTTCTGACTGAGGCCTTGCTGGCGACACTGCCTCACACAGGCACACCATGGCCCTGGACCGCTCCCCGCCCGCTCTGGGGGAGTCCACCATTCCTGATGACTTGGTCAGTGAGCTCTGACCCCCAGGCCTGCTGCCAGCCGCGAGGCGGCCCGCTCCCGCAGGAGCTCCCGCCCAATGAGAAGAAGGCCCACTGGGTGGGAGGGCATGTTCCGTGTGGCATGGGGGGCAGGAGATCACCGGGCTGAGGCGGGGAGGGTGGAGAAGCACCTCCAGGAGTGACCCCGGGAGGCGGCAAGGATGCAGGCAGATGCAGGCAGGGCTCTGAGGGCAAAGAGGAAGTGCACGGGGCCAGGGTAGGGAAGGAGGTGGGAGGCTAGGAGGCCAAGCCGACCTGTCGGACTGGAGCGCGCTGTCCAGGAGGGAGAGGGTGGCGCTGACCGCGGGAACCAGGGCGGAGCTGGGGAAGGGACGGATGCCAGGTGGAACCGACACGAGCCCCAGGTCGCCGGGGCTGCTCCCTCCGAGGCCCCAGCTCTGCCTCCCCACACCGACGCCCCACTTTTGCACTCTCAGACCCCACGATGCGGGGCGAACGTCCCTCGGTCCACCTGACACTTACTGAGCTCCCCAGGTGGCCCTGGATGGGGGCTCTCGCACCCAGGGCGGGCTGCGGCGCCCTGGAGGGCTCTGATGCCCAGGTGTGGCGGCCGGGCAGCGCCGCTTCCCAGGGCGGCTGCAGCTGATGCTGAGTCAGGTCCTTTGGAGGAAATGGCCTGCCTGTTTTCCTGCTGTGGCTGGGCGTCTCCGCGTGACGCCCCCCACCCCGCCCTCCCCCAGACCCAGTCAGCAGGTTTTTCTAGGAGCTGACTGGAAAAGGAAGAGGTCGTCCTCTGGGAGCCCGAGTTGGTGGAGCCCGGGGGACCACTCAACAGGAAATCAGCAGAACTGGACCCAAACTGCAGTTAGGAGAACTAGCTATAAATCCAGCCCTGGGAAGGGCGGCCGGGAAGGGGCGGGTGGGGAGAGAGAAGAGGAAGGGGAGGGCGCAGGGGAAGGAGGAAGAGGGAGAGGAGAATGGAGAGCCGCAGGGAGCAGGCCGCTGCTACCAGTCGGACCCCATCCTCCATCCAGCTTTCCAGGGATGGCCTGGGGAAGGTCCAGAAAGGTGGCCCCTGACGCTTCCACGGGGAAGGGCTTGGGCATGGATGGTGGGGCAGACAGATGCTTCCATGGGCCTGCGAGCTCTCAACCCCTCCAGGGGCTTGGAGGCTCCTCAGACCTCAGCAACCTCACCCTTGCCGCTCCTCTGACCGTAGAAGCAGAAACAGAAGACAACTGGGCTTTCCTGCCCCACCGCCCTGGCCCACGGCAGGCGTCCGGAGGCACAGCCCCTTTGACACCTAAGGAGGAAGCGGGCTGTGCGCCCAGGACGAAGACGACCTTTTCCCGGATGGGGTCAGTTTCGAGATACAGGCGACAAAGAGGAGAGGGCTGAGACGGGGGCCCGGACAGTGCTCACGGCGGCCCCTGACCCTGGGTCAAAGGCTACACTCAGGCCAGGAGCAAACCGCAGGCCAGAGGTGCCTGGCTGCAGCCCGTCAGCCTGTCCTCTGAACAAAGACGCAAAGGGCTGCAGAGGTGGCTGCCGGGGGCAGGCGACGTGCTCAGGCCGCTGGTTCTGGAGGGATGCTGGGTGGATGGCGGTGGACAGCACCATTTCCTAGGCCCATGTGCCACGTCTGCGACAGTCCTGGGGTCTCTAGACAGTGACAGCTGCCAGTTCCTCAAGCGGAGTGGGGAGACACGGAGAAGCCCTCGCCTCACAGGCTGTTACTAAGTGGCACAGGGCGTATAATTAAGCATCCCACAGGCTGGCCTCAAACACACCCAGATAAGCAGGGCGATCAGCTCCCACTGAGCTCAGTGATAAACTGAGCTTCACAACACCCAGAATTCTGAGTCACAGTGAACTTCAGGCCCGACACACGGCAGACTTGAGCAGTGGATTCAGTACCTGATGCCCCCTCACCCTGGCATGTTAGTACCAAGGACATGCAGGATGCCTGCTGTCTGGGGAACGGTGGGCTCTTCAGCACGAACTGCTACCAGTGGGGGGGGAGGCCGCAGGGAAGGAGGAAGAGGGAGAGGAGAATGGAGAGCCGCAGGGAGCAGGCCGCTGCTACCAGTCGGACCCCATCCTCCATCCAGCTTTCCAGGGATGGCCTGGGGAAGGTCCAGAAAGGTGGCCCCTGACGCTTCCACGGGGAAGGGCTTGGGCATGGATGGTGGGGCAGACAGATGCTTCCATGGGCCTGCGAGCTCTCAACCCCTCCAGGGGCTTGGAGGCTCCTCAGACCTCAGCAACCTCACCCTTGCCGCTCCTCTGACCGTAGAAGCAGAAACAGAAGACAACTGGGCTTTCCTGCCCCACCGCCCTGGCCCACGGCAGGCGTCCGGAGGCACAGCCCCTTTGACACCTAAGGAGGAAGCGGGCTGTGCGCCCAGGACGAAGACGACCTTTTCCCGGATGGGGTCAGTTTCGAGATACAGGCGACAAAGAGGAGAGGGCTGAGACGGGGCCAGGACAGTGCTCACGGCGGCCCCTGACCCTGGGTCAAAGGCTACACTCAGGCCAGGAGCAAACCGCAGGCCAGAGGTGCCTGGCTGCAGCCCGTCAGCCTGTCCTCTGAACAAAGACGCAAAGGGCTGCAGAGGTGGCTGCCGGGGGCAGGCGACGTGCTCAGGCCGCTGGTTCTGGAGGGATGCTGGGTGGATGGCGGTGGACAGCACCATTTCCTAGGCCCATGTGCCACGTCTGCGACAGTCCTGGGGTCTCTAGACAGTGACAGCTGCCAGTTCCTCAAGCGGAGTGGGGAGACACGGAGAAGCCCTCGCCTCACAGGCTGTTACTAAGTGGCACAGGGCGTATAATTAAGCATCCCACAGGCTGGCCTCAAACACACCCAGATAAGCAGGGCGATCAGCTCCCACTGAGCTCAGTGATAAACTGAGCTTCACAACACCCAGAATTCTGAGTCACAGTGAACTTCAGGCCCGACACACGGCAGACTTGAGCAGTGGATTCAGTACCTGATGCCCCCTCACCCTGGCATGTTAGTACCAAGGACATGCAGGATGCCTGCTGTCTGGGGAACGGTGGGCTCTTCCCAGGTCAGGTTAACCTGCTTTTGCGGGCAGGCCTGGGACGCGGTGGAGCTGAGAGGGACCCCTGCTGCTTGCGGGGGAGGGCTGTCTCAGGGAGCTCCTGAAGCCCCGCAGCCCAGCTACCAGGGAGGGCCGGCCACGCCACTCGGCCAGCTGGAGCGGCAGGAAGGGATCCTCTCCGCCCGGGGTCCTGCAGGGACACCGTGAGGTCAAGGGTCTTCCTACGGATGAGTCAGCGAGCAGCTTCCTGTAAGAGTGGACTGAACCCAGTTCCCGTCGCACGTGGACGTGGCTGTGGCCAAAAGTCCTCCCCACATCTGCTGCCCCAAGGCAGGAGGTCTTCAGGGTGAGCCTGCAGCTGCTGGGCTCAAGGGTCTGGCTCAGGGCGCACTCCCCACCGCCGAGACCTCGCCTCCTGGCACCTGTTGCTCCCAGGTTCCACACTTTGATTTGTGCTGAGACTTAAGGCATTATAAATTCCAGACTTTCGTGTCCTGAGATCACCCATGCCCATTACTTAGCAGGCCAAGAATTTTGCCTGAAAACAAAGAATGTGTTTCCACAAAGTGTAATTTAAAAATAGGTCAGGGCTTCCCTGGTGGTCCAGTGGGTAAAGAGTCTGCCTTGCAGTGCAAAGGGCACCGGTTTGATCCCTGGCCCGAGAAGATCCCATGTGCCACGGAGCGGGGTGGACCGGTGTGTCCAATGACGAGCCAGCGCTCTGGAGTGCATGCGCCCAGAGCCAGTGCTCTGCAACGGAGAGGCCACTATGATGGGAGACACGGAGAAGCCCTCGCCTCACAGGCTGTTACTAAGTGGCACAGGGCGTATAATTAAGCATCCCACAGGCTGGCCTCAAACACACCCAGATAAGCAGGGCGATCAGCTCCCACTGAGCTCAGTGATAAACTGAGCTTCACAACACCCAGAATTCTGAGTCACAGTGAACTTCAGGCCCGACACACGGCAGACTTGAGCAGTGGATTCAGTACCTGATGCCCCCTCACCCTGGCATGTTAGTACCAAGGACATGCAGGATGCCTGCTGTCTGGGGAACGGTGGGCTCTTCCCAGGTCAGGTTAACCTGCTTTTGCGGGCAGGCCTGGGACGCGGTGGAGCTGAGAGGGACCCCTGCTGCTGCGGGGAGGGCTGTCTCAGGGAGCTCCTGAAGCCCCGCAGCCCAGCTACCAGGGAGGGCCGGCCACGCCACTCGGCCAGCTGGAGCGGCAGGAAGGGATCCTCTCCGCCCGGGGTCCTGCAGGGACACCGTGAGGTCAAGGGTCTTCCTACGGATGAGTCAGCGAGCAGCTTCCTGTAAGAGTGGACTGAACCCAGTTCCCGTCGCACGTGGACGTGGCTGTGGCCAAAAGTCCTCCCCACATCTGCTGCCCCAAGGCAGGAGGTCTTCAGGGTGAGCCTGCAGCTGCTGGGCTCAAGGGTCTGGCTCAGGGCGCACTCCCCACCGCCGAGACCTCGCCTCCTGGCACCTGTTGCTCCCAGGTTCCACACTTTGATTTGTGCTGAGACTTAAGGCATTATAAATTCCAGACTTTCGTGTCCTGAGATCACCCATGCCCATTACTTAGCAGGCCAAGAATTTTGCCTGAAAACAAAGAATGTGTTTCCACAAAGTGTAATTTAAAAATAGGTCAGGGCTTCCCTGGTGGTCCAGTGGGTAAAGAGTCTGCCTTGCAGTGCAAAGGGCACCGGTTTGATCCCTGGCCCGAGAAGATCCCATGTGCCACGGAGCGGGGTGGACCGGTGTGTCCAATGACGAGCCAGCGCTCTGGAGTGCATGCGCCCAGAGCCAGTGCTCTGCAACGGGAGAGGCCACTATGATGGGAGGCCCACACAGGCCAAAGAATAAACATGGATGGAAATAAATGGATAAAAAATCAAAAAAAGAGGCTAAAATTAAAAAAGAAAAAGTTAGAGCAGATGGTATTGGTGGTGGTGGGGGGACCCCTGACACCCCCCAAGTACTGATTACTACAACAGACTAGGGTCCTGGGTCCCCCAGTCCTCCCCCAACCCCCATGCCTCTCCCAAGAATCTCTCCCCCTAGACTCTGAACGTGGGGCCTAGAGAGGACCCAACACACTCCAAAGCAACAGGATATGGCCATGAATTCCCCTCCTAGTCGGATGGAACCAGTCTTCTAGTGCAAACTCTCTCTCCCCTTTCAGGCAGAGAAAAAAGAAAAAAAAAAAAACCAGAAATGAGGGCAGCATTCCAGGTGGCTGCCAGGTTTACCCTAGCTACAGTCTGGATCTCTGCAGAACCTGGCCACAGGAATTGTCAGGAAGCCAGGTGGCAGCTTAGGCCTGGCGGTGAGCGTCACCCCACACACCCCAAGAACAAGGACGCTTCGGAGCCTGGGGCTTGCTAGCAGGCTCCTTGACCCGTCGCCACTGCCTAGGAAGACCCATGAGGGCATCTCCCCTCCGCGGAGATGTGCGTGGAGACCGGACGGTACTGACTGGCACTGCCCCGTGGGGAGGCTGGAGGGAGCACAGCCCTGGGCCCGGGGCAGGTGGCTGCTGCTTTTTCTGCTTTACTGTACCGATTCCTCCACTTTCTCCAGCTCAGCCCAGCAGTGACTAGTTCTTAACAAGAAGGAAAAACTCACCAACTTCCCACTCAAGCTCAAACCGATTCTGTCCAAGACCTGAAAGCTTTCCCTGGAAAAGAACTAACTGGTGTGGAGCTGGCTGGTCTCGCGCCCACAGCCGGTGTCCTGGACAAGGCCAACCTGCCGGAGACCAAGCTTCTCTAAGCATCCACCCAAAATTTTCAGGCCCTGGTGGTCCAGTGGGTAAAGAATAAACATTGATCCCTGACCAGAGAAGATCCCATGTGCCACGGAGAGGCTGGACCGGTGTGTCCAATGACGAGCCAGCGCTCTGGAGCGCATGCGCCCAGAGCCAGTGGTCTGCAGTGAGAGAGGCCACTATGATGGGAGGCCCACACAGGCCAAAGAATAAACATGGATGGAAATAAATGGATAAAAAATCAAAAAAAGAGGCTAAAATTAAAAAAGAAAAAGTTAGAGCAGATGGTATTGGTGGTGGTGGGGGGACCCCTGACACCCCCCAAGTACTGATTACTACAACAGACTAGGGTCCTGGGTCCCCCAGTCCTCCCCCAACCCCCATGCCTCTCCCAAGAATCTCTCCCCCTAGACTCTGAACGTGGGGCCTAGAGAGGACCCAACACACTCCAAAGCAACAGGATATGGCCATGAATTCCCCTCCTAGTCGGATGGAACCAGTCTTCTAGTGCAAACTCTCTCTCCCCTTTCAGGCAGAGAAAAAAAACAAAAAAACCAGAAATGAGGGCAGCATTCCAGGTGGCTGCCAGGTTTACCCTAGCTACAGTCTGGATCTCTGCAGAACCTGGCCACAGGAATTGTCAGGAAGCCAGGTGGCAGCTTAGGCCTGGCGGTGAGCGTCACCCCACACACCCCAAGAACAAGGACGCTTCGGAGCCTGGGGCTTGCTAGCAGGCTCCTTGACCCGTCGCCACTGCCTAGGAAGACCCATGAGGGCATCTCCCCTCCGCGGAGATGTGCGTGGAGACCGGACGGTACTGACTGGCACTGCCCCGTGGGGAGGCTGGAGGGAGCACAGCCCTGGGCCCGGGGCAGGTGGCTGCTGCTTTTTCTGCTTTACTGTACCGATTCCTCCACTTTCTCCAGCTCAGCCCAGCAGTGACTAGTTCTTAACAAGAAGGAAAAACTCACCAACTTCCCACTCAAGCTCAAACCGATTCTGTCCAAGACCTGAAAGCTTTCCCTGGAAAAGAACTAACTGGTGTGGAGCTGGCTGGTCTCGCGCCCACAGCCGGTGTCCTGGACAAGGCCAACCTGCCGGAGACCAAGCTTCTCTACTCCCGGCTCTCTGTCACGCATCCACCTGGCTTCTATTTCTCAATTTAGAGATGATGTGGTTGCATGCCTTTGAAATCAAGAACCTGTTTCCGAGCAGGGTTTCTCAGGGGCGGCGCTGCTGCCCATCATGTGAGGTAACTCTTGGGGGTGGAGAAGGCTGTCCTGTGTGTTTAGCAACCATCCCTGGCCACTGGCTACTCAGTGCCACCAGCACCTGGTCCCCAAGGCCTGACACGGCCACGTGCCCCTGGGGTGCTGCATGGAGGGGACGGGGGTGAGTCACCCCTACGTGCCAGCCGACGCAAGCCTGGCTGATGCCAACAGACACTCGGGGCCCTCCCGGGGAGACCCGGGGTCCGGCGCTGGGTTTCACCGGTGCGTCCTCCTGCATGTATGTGGGTATCTGTGCTTCGAGAATTGGAAAAAGCAGGCAGCTGCCCCAAGAATGCCCAGGAGGGATTTCCACGGCTGTTGTTTGGTTTTGGGAAAATTACCCTGACTTTTCTCAAACCGTGAAATAGGGCTTCCTAAGCTCAACATTGCCAACATGCGGGGCCCCCGCACTGTAACACAGCTCCTCACCACCGACTCGAGGCAGCCCCACGGCCTCCAGACCCCGTGGTGGCCTCGGGGCGGAGCCGGCCCTGGCTGAGAACCACTGTCCTACCACAAGACACATGTCCCCATCCTTCTGTGTCACAGGGGGAGCACACCGACCCTTGGGCCAGATATAAGTGAGACCAACTGAGGCTAACCAGTTTCAAACACATCACCCACTCACATGCTGACGCCTTCATACAGATTATTACGACTCACAGGGAATGGTACCTGGCCCAGACGACGCTGTCCAGAGGGCGATGAAAGAGGTGTTTCTAACATCAAGATAAGAAACACACAGAGACAAGGGCGCATCCAGATCGCCGGGGCTCTGGGGGAACGGGACCCAGCCAGAGTGATTCCCGAGGACACAGCCCAACACGGGCTCGGTCAGGAGGCTGAGACCTCGGTGCTCGGAGGAGGCTGCAGGCATCACAGCCGTGCTCTGGAACTCAGTCCCAGAATGTCAAGACAATAAACCGATCCGAAGCGCCAGCGCACGCTGCCCTGGGCTTTCCAGGTCCCCAAGCGCTCTCCCAAGTCTGAATGTAGGTCACTCTGCCACCCCTGAGAGGAGAGGCGCCGGTGGACGCCCGAGAGGCCCGGCCGGTTCCTCCAGCGTGCCTGCTAGGGCAGGACGGGTCAGCAGTGCGGGCTCCCGTGGCCGGGGTGGGGAGGCCCAGGAGCTCTTCCGAGACCCAGTTCTAGCAGGAGGGGCTCCATCAGAGTCTCAGAGCGCGAGCCGCACGGCCTGGTGGTCTGAGCGAGTGAGCAGCGGGGGCCGGGGTGAGGAGAGGGAGGAGGCTGGGGCTGAGGCTGCTGGGCGAGGTCTCACCCAGCGCCCGGCCACCGCCCTCGTCCCGCTGGGGCAGAGGGCTGGGCCCTCTGCCACAATCCTAGAATCTGTCTGGATTCAGTCTCTCTTCCTCCAGCGTTCAGCCTGGAGTCCAGAGACAGACCCCAGACATCTCAAACACCCAGCCCTGGACAACCGCCAGGGTCAGGACCCGTCAGCCAAGGGCCCCGGCGGTCTATTCCGGGGACTCACTTCTTTCCCCTCCCGCTGGCCCTCTCCAAGTCACGGGTTAAAGTCTGGTTCGCCAGCACGGCCCCCAGTGATTCCTACGGTCAGTCTTCCTGGAGTCTGGCCACACAAACTCCAGCACCTCAGGCTCGAGGACTGTGGAAGCTTCTCGGATCGGAGATTACGAGGTGAGTTTTGCCTCTGCCCATTTTCCTGAAGACTGGATCCACTCAGCTCGCACCAGATTCCCGAACAACGGGGCCCAGACTTCCCCAAACACCTATTTTGTCCGTCACGTGCAGAGCACTCTTGGATTCTGCGTTCCACTTCTGGGAACGCAGCCTGTTTAAATTCAATCCCCCGCTGTGGGCAGGGACTCACTGGCTATTCTCGATAGCACTGTGCACCGCTGAAAACAACTGCAAACGACCTAAACGTCCGACAGACAACTAGTTTAAAAAACAAATGACAAACGATGTCAGGGCATGGAGTCTCACAGAACCATTACCAAGACCCGGGAGGAGGCAGAGGAAAAAGCAAAGGAGGAAAATGAAATAAACGACACCTTATCTTTTCAAAAAAAAACAAACCCCCAACCACCTGAAGAGCCTCCAGCAGTGCTGCGCTCTAGGGGAGGAAGGGGGTTCCCGTAAGGACAGCCGGCAGCCTCCGGAGACAGCTGCGGCCTCGCAACTGGGGGATCCTCGCAACTGGGGGAGCGCCCGATCTGGCCTGGGTGGGGGCCAGGGGTGCCGCTCCAACCCCGCGCGCCCAGGACGGCCGCCACCACGGAGACCCACCCGAGGTCAAGCGTGCCGACTCTGGGGGACCCCCGAGCCGGTCCGTGACCGCCACCGAGCACACACGACGACCACGGAGCCCACGCGGCCGCTACGTGCGCTTTTTACAGAAAAAGGCCCGCGCGTCTCCGGGGCGACCGTCCCAGCTAGCGAGCCACTGGGGAGCGGGGCTGGAGGCCGGGGGACGGAAGTGGGCACCTGCCTTCGCACGCAGCCCTTTCCCCGTGGCGCGCGGCCCACGGACAAGGCGGCTGGCTGGCTTTTTCTTTCTAAGACGCGCTCTGGACACAAAACCTCCCTGCCCCCGGGCCCCCCGGCGAAGCGTCCGGAGTCGACAGCCTCGGGACGGCCTCCTCCCTCCCCTCCCTGCCCCCTCCCCGTCCCGGAGGAGAGGGAGGACGGGGTCCGCGCCCGGGGCCGAGGCTGGGGGCTCTCGGCTCGCCCGCCCGCCCCGCTCGAGGGGGCTGGGCCGCAGGGCGCACGGAGCCTGCCCCTCGCCCGCGGCCCCCGGCCCGCGCGCCCACGGCGCCCCCGCCGCCCCGGTGCCCGCCGCGGCCTCCGCGCACCTGGCTCGCCTTGTAGAACTGCTTCTTCAGTCCCGCCACCGACATGCTGGCTCCTGCCGCGGGGCCTGACGCCCGGACCCAGCGAAGCCGAGGGACCGCGCGAGCGACGGGCTTCCGGGCGCCGCCAACCGCCCGCGCACCTCCGCGGGCTCCGACGGCACCGCCCCCGCCGCCCTCGAGCCAGCTCCGAGCCCGCCCCGGCGCCGCCTCCGGCCCTCGCGCGGCCAGGATATTACATGGCAACCGCACACTTCCGGTGCCTGCGCGCACGCGCGCCCCCGGCCCCGTCTGCGCACGCGCGCCCTCTGCCGGCCGGGGGAGCGCCGGCGCAGCCCGCCTGCGAGCGGAGAGGCCGCCTGGGCCGGGAGTCGACCCGAGCAAGCCCAAGAGGGGCCAGGGTGGCGGCTGCAGCGACCCCTTGAGGCCCGGAGGTGGCTCTGACCCGGTGGAAAGAGCGCTTAGACCCTTGCCGAGGTTGGGGAGGCCCAGGGACAGGTAGAACTCAGAGGCTGGTGTTACAAATCTTCAGACACCAGCTCGCTCATCGCAGCTCTACACGGTTCTTCCCACCACCCTCCCATCCAGCCGTCTGTTCATCCATGCATTTGCCCAAATTAGACACCAAGCGATCACTGGTGCCTCCTTTCCACCACTCAGTTGTGCTCTCTGCCTGCTCCTCAGACCGTCCAATCTGTCTTGTCTCCGGTGTGTCCAGCTTCAGGTTCTCCTCTCCAGTTCATCCCTGCAAGGCTGCCAGAAAGATGCTTCTATAGCACAATAAACTGACCACATCAGTTCCCTGGCCTATTCTAAGGTCAGTAATATTCTGCATTTCTTGATATGGCCTACGAAGCTTGTAGAATCTGACCCCATCACATTTTCTGACTTCTATAACCTATGAGCTCTGTTGCCTATGGGCTTTGCTAACATTGTTCCACTTGTTCATTTTTTCCCAATCTTTCCTCCTATCTCTTGTACATAAAAGAACTCTCTTTGTAATGTCACGTCCCCGAGGAAGCCTTCTCAGATCGATACATGCTTACTGATATTGAGTTTTTCATCAACTGTGTTTTGTTGAATGAACCGAAAGTTAACAATGAATCAAAATGTGTAAATGAATCCAAAAAGAAGAACAGGGTTGGGGCTGGTTGCATAATGGATAACAGCTCTGACTGACTATGGGTTGTAAAAAGAAGAACAAAGTGACAAGAGCTGAAGTGCTTGCAACTTCGGTTTTGAAATCTCTGACACAGCTGAGCCATCTTTGTGAAGATTTCTGGACGTGTACAAGTGCCTCAACCAAAGGCACTGCACTAGATCAGATGATTGCTTTAAAATATGCATGCCCCAACCTCTTTCTCCAAGTTCCTGATGGGGCGGCGATTATAAATAGTTTGAAAAACCTCCCATGTGATTCTGATGGGTGCCTTAAATGGTTATCTACTGGTATAAATCATTTCAGATGCCAGAAGATCAGAGAAAGAAGGACAAATATCCTAAAGACTCGGATGGGGAAAGTGAGGCCTTGAGTAACACAGGACTTGCCCAAAGTGATGTCCTCAGATTTCCTGTTTTTCCACATGATTTTTAAACAAGTCTACTGATTTAATTATCCAGTCTACAGGATAAACAATTCTAAAATTGAGCTAACTTCATTCTTTTCTTCTCACTTAAGCTCTACCTGAGAGACTAAATTCCTGCTGAAGAAAACCTGTTCCAAGGCTCGAAGGCTGACTCAGAAGCCTCTGTTCCTTGTGGGGTTTTTAACTTACAGGATCACACAGTTCAATCAAATGATATTTATGTATTCGCTCAAATAGTTTTTCGGTACCTACTAATGAGTAAGTCACCAGTGTGTCCCATGAACACTGAGATTAATGATTTCTGCCTCCATGGAGCTAATGACAAAAATGGAAATGAATTCACTAACCAATAACAAGCTAATAAATAAACACAAGCTGTAATTGCACCAAGAAAAAGAACAATCTTGTAGGAGCTTCATCTTGCTGGAGGCTGAGGATGGAAAGGCTACACTAGGATTTCAATGCAAGCTCTGAAATTAGGTAGAAATCAACCCGGGAAAGAGCTACAGAAACAGTGTTCTAGGCGAGGAGATAGCATATGCAAAACCGCTGAGGATAACACCAGGAATGTTCATTTCATTCATGGGCGCTAGTGTTAAAGAACCCACCTGCCAATTCAGGAGACCTAAGGGACGTGGATTCGATCCCTGGGTCAGGAAGAGCCCCTGGAAAAGGACACGGCAACCCACTCCAGTATTTATGCCTGGGAAACTCCACGGACGGAGGAGCCTAGCAAGCTACAGTCCATGGGTTCCCAAAGAGTCGGACACGACTGAAGAAGCCATTTAGCGCACACACACACATATATAGCATGCCAAATACTTCGGAAGCGATGCCCAGAGTTTACTTTTATTGTTCATATAACAATTATAATGTTAATTGCTGTGGTTATTTTCAGCCTGTGTCCAATTAGGATTAAAAAATACTAGTCTTGAGCTCAATCGCAGTTTCAGGCTGTCACCGGCGCGCCGCGTCAAGCGTTTCGTCCTGACGTAGGAGCCTGATCGTCCCGCCTCCCGCAGGCCTATCACACGAGCTCAGCCAATGAAAGCGTGAACTCTCAACTTGACAGCCCCCGTCACCAATCGTAGGGCACCTGCTCCGCGACAGCGCCGGGCCACCGGGAGGAAGCCCCACCCGCTGCGGGAACATCAATCGGGGAGCCCTGGGAGGACGGACGCCGCGGTTCTCGCGAGGACGCTCCCGGCGCTCCGCTGTTCCCGAGCTGGGGGTCACGTGACGGGGCCTCGCCCAATCGCCGCGTGGGCCGCGGGGGTCGCCGCGGTTCCCGCCAAATACGAGCGCGGCGGCCGCGGCAGCAGCGGCGCGGGCGGGAGGGCGAGCAGCAGCGGCCGCCTCAGCGCAGCCCGCGCCTCCGCCGCCGAGGGGAGCTCGAGCCGTCGCCCGCGCGATGCTGGAGGAGCCGGAGTGCGGGGCGCCGGGCGCCCGGGGAGCGGCCGCAGGTCGGTGCTAGCCCGCCGGGGGGTGGCGGGGGCGCGGCGCGCGGCCTGGGCCGGCCGGGACGGCGAGGGCGGGCCTCCCGGCGCCGGGCCCGCGGCTCTGGGCCGCCGTTGGGCCCGCGCAGCCCTTACCGTCCCGAGGACGGGCCTTGCGACCCGAAGGGCACCCCTTTGACGTTATTGTTGCGGCCGCGACCATTTTTCCTTTCCGGCGCTTTTACGTCAGGTCGTCCCTCCGGGGCGCTTGGCGGTGACGGACGTGTGCGTGGCCCGGAGGGGAAACCGCGGCGCGGGGGCGTTGGTGACCCCCGGCCCCGCCGGCCCCCGCGGCGGCCCGGCGGCGGGGTGGGGAACGGAGGCCCCGGATCCCGCGGGGTCGGGGACCAGGGCGACGGCGTCTGAGGGTCAGGCCCGCCCTCGCGAGGGGCCCGATGGCCGGGGGCTCGGTTCTGGACGCTGCCGGGTCGGCGGGAAGGCCGGCCTGTCTCCTTCTTGTGTCTCGGTTGAGGGGTGCTCTCTGGCGCCGGGCAGGCCCCCAAAACGTAGGCGGATGCACTGAGGGGGACCAGACGGCTGGTCGCCCTGCTCGACTCCCGTTTTGCGCCTAGGGCTTGGCTCAGTGCTTGGCACATAGTAGGTGCCCGTAAATAACGGGCGGTTGCGTGAATTCAGCGTTGGCAGGGCCCGGAGCAGGTCGGGTGCAGCCGTGCTGGCGTTGGGGGCCATCCTGTGCGCGGCGGGTGTGGAGCACCATCGCTGGCCGCCCAGCTGCCACAGCCGACGATGTATCCACGGGCAAGGTGCCCCCTAGTTGAGAACCACTGTGGTAACGGTTTCCTGACTTTGGGATTTCCAAGAGACAGAGAATTCATCCCATGTTGGGACGGATTGCCATGGACAGTCATCCGACCCAGTAAGACTGTTTAATTTTTAAAATTTTAAAAGCACCGTTCTCATGACCAGGCTATCTTGAAAGGGAGAGATGTTATAATGCCAAATAAAACTAGGAGGGATGTGGTCTCAGAATACAGAGCCACGGTGTTCGCACAGAATTGTTAATTGCATGTGTACCTTTGAGCAGACCGAGGCCCTGGCTGGGATCCGTTTTTATGTCGACCTGAGGTTGCATCTGGACCCCAGGTCGCCTCTGTTCCGCTTGCATCAAAGCTAGTGACTCAGGGCCATGCCAATCAATCCTTGTGATTGTCTGAAAAATAAACTTAATCTGGGTGAAGATTAGTATCCTTCAGCTGGGGTGGGAAGTTGTTCACGTTTTTGATAACTGAGCACTTGAGAATGATATTGTCTTGAAATGGGAGGAAAGGAAGAGTGAATCTTCTGGGTACCTTTCTTACATTCCAAGCTTGGAAGCGGGGAGAGCAGCTTCACCTATGGATGTTTGAGTTTTCTTAGAAAGCCCGATCTGCTCTTTAAAAATACTCACTTGTATGTATCTTTAAAAAAAATGAGAGAGGAGAACTGACCAAAATAGCTAGACTTGGGGCTTCCCTGCTAGCTCGGTGGTAAAGAGTTCGCCTGCCAGTGCAGGAGACACGGGTTTGATCCCTGATCCGGGAAGATCCCACAGGCTGCGGAGCAGCTAAGCCTGTGAGCCACAGCGATGGAGCCTGAGCTCAAGAGCCTCGCAGCCGCAACTGTGGAGCCCGTGGGCCGCAACGACGGAAGCCCGTGTGCCCTGGAGCCTGAGTTCCACAAGAGAAGTCACCGCAACAAGAAGCCTGCTCCCCTCAGCTAGAGTCGCCCCGCTCGCTGCATCTGGAGAAGAGCCTGCGGCAGCAGTGAAATCCCAGAAGAGCCAAAAATAAATTAAAAAATAAATATGCATTTCTTTGAAAAAATAACTAGACTTTTCCAAGTCATGTTTGGCAGATGTCAGCTTCTAAACTTATTCTAGCCATTGAAGGTACTTATCCAAGGATTAGGTTATATTTATGGTCATTTCTGCACCAACTTTGATATTGTTACACTTCTTTTTTTGAGATTTTTGTCCCCCACCCCATACAGGAAAACGTTCTATCACTTATTCCTAAGCTTGGGTCATAATGGCAAATAAAACTAGGAGGGATGTGGTCTCAGAATACAGAGCCACGGTGTTCGCACAGAATTGTTAATTGCATGTGTACCTTTGAGCAGACCGAGGCCCTGGCTGGGATCCGTTTTTATGTCGACCTGAGGTTGCATCTGGACCCCAGGTCGCCTCTGTTCCGCTTGCATCAAAGCTAGTGACTCAGGGCCATGCCAATCAATCCTTGTGATTGTCTGAAAAATAAACTTAATCTGGGTGAAGATTAGTATCCTTCAGCTGGGGTGGGAAGTTGTTCACGTTTTTGATAACTGAGCACTTGAGAATGATATTGTCTTGAAATGGGAGGAAAGGAAGAGTGAATCTTCTGGGTACCTTTCTTACATTCCAAGCTTGGAAGCGGGGAGAGCAGCTTCACCTATGGATGTTTGAGTTTTTCTTAGAAAGCCCCGATCTGCTCTTTAAAAATACTCACTTGTATGTATCTTTAAAAAAAATGAGAGAGGAGAACTGACCAAAATAGCTAGACTTGGGGCTTCCCTGCTAGCTCGGTGGTAAAGAGTTCGCCTGCCAGTGCAGGAGACACGGGTTTGATCCCTGATCCGGGAAGATCCCACAGGCTGCGGAGCAGCTAAGCCTGTGAGCCACAGCGATGGAGCCTGAGCTCAAGAGCCTCGCAGCCGCAACTGTGGAGCCCGTGGGCCGCAACGACGGAAGCCCGTGTGCCCTGGAGCCTGAGTTCCACAAGAGAAGTCACCGCAACAAGAAGCCTGCTCCCCTCAGCTAGAGTCGCCCCGCTCGCTGCATCTGGAGAAGAGCCTGCGGCAGCAGTGAAATCCCAGAAGAGCCAAAAATAAATTAAAAAATAAATATGCATTTCTTTGAAAAAATAACTAGACTTTTCCAAGTCATGTTTGGCAGATGTCAGCTTCTAAACTTATTCTAGCCATTGAAGGTACTTATCCAAGGATTAGGTTATATTTATGGTCATTTCTGCACCAACTTTGATATTGTTACACTTCTTTTTTTGAGATTTTTGTCCCCCACCCCATACAGGAAAACGTCTTCCCTTATCATTTCTTGACTGTCCTTAAGCTCCACCCTGGCAGGCTCAAGATGTTTAAATTGTATCACCTTTTAGAAACCCCGTTTTAAGAGCCAATAAGCCCTACTCCAGTTTTATAGATTTGTTGGTGGGGAGGGGTTGGTTTGGAGGCAGATGTTTGGGTTCCTGTTATTGGTAGACTCAGCGATAGAGTGTCTTCGCTCGCCTCTCCTTTAAGTACCTGACTTCCCACCACGTGCCAGGCCCAGAGCCCGTGTGTGGCCAGGTCCCTGTGCTGTCACGGTGCTGGCCTTCTGATCGGGGCAGACTCAAGGGAGACCGAACAAGGAGATGTGACCGTGTGCGGGACAGAATTTCTCAAACTTCAACGTTTGGGGCCGGACGCTGCCCTGGTGGGGAGCAGCCCTGTGCGCTGCGGGGATGTTTAGCAGCGTCCCTGTCCCTTGCCCACCAGTGCTGGAATGCCCTCTCTCCAGTGGTGACAACCAAGAATGTCCCTTGTTGTTGTCTAGTGGCTCAGTCCTGTCCCACTCTGTGTGGACCGTAGCCCGCCAGGCTCCTCTGTCCATGGGCTTCTCCAGGCAAGAGGACTGCAGTGGGCTGCCATTTCCTCCTCGAAGGGATCTGCGCAGCCCAGGGGTGCAGCCCATGTGCCCTGCATTGGCAGGCGGGTTCTTTACCATCTGAGCCACCAGGGATGGGGGTGAGGACGCGCAGACCAGCCCCACTGGACGACTGCTTTGTACATAGCAGGTGCTGCACGTGTGTTTGCTGCTCTCTGATTTCCCACGTTTAACAACATGTCCTTTGACCTTCATTCACAGCCATGGATTGCAAGGACAGACCAGCTTTTCCAGTCAAGAAGTTAATACAAGGTAACTCTGGGCATGAGTTAAACATCTGTTCCTAGTTTATGTCCTTTGTTGTTTCCTCAGTTAAGTTATTTCATTCCCTTGAGCAGAGGCACGCCATTTCTTGGGGTCCTCATCATGAACATCAAGGGGTGGAGGGGAGAAAACTGCTGCATCTTGCAGTTGGAACCTGGGAAACCCATTTCGTCACCTGTCGTTCCCAGGACCAAAGCAGAGGCCGCTGCCTTGACAGCTGGACTCTAGCTTACTGACTTCGTAATTTTGTAGTCGTTTCTTCTCGTGGAGGGCTGCCCTGGCCCCGGTAGAGCAGTCCCCAGCCTCTGGGTCTGCTGCCTGCTGCTCTGAGACGGAGCTGGTGTGGTAATGAAGCAGAACCAAGCACGCAGTGAGTGCCCTGCCAGTCCCCTGCTCCGCGCAAGACGGTCTTCCACGAAACCGCTGCCTGGTGCCCAAAAGGCTGGGACCACGGCTGGAGAGAGCTTCACAGGCTTCCGAGCCTCCTCTCCCGGGTCGTCACGACCAGTAACGTCACCAGACGCTGCCAGGTGCCCCCGGCAGGCGCTGCTGCCTCTCCTGAAGAACAGCTCTTTTTATGAGAAGTGTCCCCAGAGCCTTCCAGGCGAGAAGGGGAACGACCGCCCTGAGGCCAGATGAGTGGCTGGACTGTGTGAACAGCATGGTTATTGGTTTTCAAAGCTCGGTCATGCGGCTCCCCTGTAGCAGCTGGCCTTCTCCTGCAACGAGCGACAGCATGGTCATCGCTGGCCAGAGTTGTGTGAAGGGCAGCTGCCTTCTGGGGATGAAGGATGAGGGGCAAACTGCGGAGTCTGAGGGCAGGATCATCCTATAAACTGAGCAAGAGCGGGTTTATGTGTTTGGTTTGTTACATTAAAAAGTAGCTGATAAGCTGCTTGGGTGTTTGGGCACATGCAGATTCCCTAGGGATGTCCCCCGTCTGCATTTGCTCAGTCTCTCGAGGTGCTACTGTGTGTCTCCCGGAACCATCCAGAAGGTTGACACGTGGCAGGAGAATGCTTGTTTCATTGGCAGGAAAAGCTGGCGGCCCGGGGTGCTAGGGGCTGAGCAGAGCGTCTCTGCGAGCGGAGCTGTCTCTCGCTGTCAGGGCCAGAAGCGCGCATCTTCAGCCTGGGGTTTCCACCCTCGGAAGCCACTCAACAATCTGAACTGATCTCAAGAGGATCAGAAAAGATCTCCTTTGAAATGCTTGCAAAGTCTCTGCCATAAAAGCTTGTCATTGTTTGGGGATTTTGTTTGTTTTTCATTTCTTTCTTTGTTTCTGTTTTTTGTTCATCTGTTTTTGCTTTTAATTAGGTTGTTGGAAAAGTACATGATGAAAAGGTTTGTTGCTCAATCGCTAAGTCGTGTCCAACTCTTTGCAACCCCGTGGACGACAGCGTGCCCAGCCTCCCTGTCCTTCAGCATCTCCTGGCGTTTGCTCAAATTCATGTCCACTGGAAAGATAGTCCCTTCTTAACGTGCAGAAGTCCCCCCCCAGCGCATCGGGGCTGTTGGTTTCTGAGCACGTGACTATTGCAGCCTCACCTGTCGCTCTTCACAGGTCACGCTTAGATGTCCTCCTCCTCTTCTGTTTCAGCCCGTCTGCCATTCAAGCGCCTGAGTCTGGTCCCCAAGGAGAAGCCCGACGACGGCGTGGACAACACGAGGGGCCCGCGGGAGGCCCCTGGGCCGACTCCCGTCCCCGACTTAGAAACCTCTTTGGACAACTTGGAGAGCAACTGTCACGTGGATTCCGACATAGATTTTAGGCCCAAACTTGTCAACGGGAAGGGCCCCCTAGATAACTTCTTAAGAAGTCAAGTTGAAACCAGGATTGGCCAGACTGTGGTTATAATTGATTTGACAGAGGACTCGAGCAGCCCACAGGACAGCGTGGTGGGCCACCATAAACTGGATTCGGCAGTTGCTCCTGCTCAGGAGGACGTAAACAGGGTCCCAGATGAAGCTGGAGATGACAGGGGGCTATCAGAGACCCAGCAGAAAGATGAGCTGCAGTGTTCCCAGGAGGCGCTTTCAGACATTCCATGCAAGCCGGAGGTGGGGGGTGCAGAGCGGAGGGAACCCACTCAGAAGTCCTCACCCCACAGCTGCCCCAAGCTGACTGGTGGTCTGAGCGCGTGCTCCGAGAGGGACTGGGCCGGCTGGAGCAGAGCCGGGGACATCCTGTTCAAAGGGAAGATGCCCGTGGTCGTCTTGCAGGATATCCTGGCCTCCCTACCTCGGGCCAGGTCTCATCCCACCACCCTGGTGGCCCGGGCTGTGCCTTCTGAGAGCGAGGCGCCCGAGTCGAGCCCAGCGGAGGACTCGGTGCTGAGCCGCTCGTCCCTCAGCTCGTCCTCTCCCACCAGCTCCCCCGAGGCGCGGTCTCTGCCCGCACAGCCGCACGCGGGCCCCAGCCCCCTCCCCGCCTCCACACCCGTCTGCAGAGTGAGTACCTCCCTGACGCAGTGCTGCCCAAGCCCAGAGGGTTCTGGGCCGGCCCCGCCCTCTTCACCCAGGGACCCATGTCGCCCAGAGTGCCAGTGGCAACTGGAAAGATAGTCCCTTCTTAACGTGCAGAAGTCCCCCCCCAGCGCATCGGGGCTGTTGGTTTCTGAGCACGTGACTATTGCAGCCTCACCTGTCGCTCTTCACAGGTCACGCTTAGATGTCCTCCTCCTCTTCTGTTTCAGCCCGTCTGCCATTCAAGCGCCTGAGTCTGGTCCCCAAGGAGAAGCCCGACGACGGCGTGGACAACACGAGGGGCCCGCGGGAGGCCCCTGGGCCGACTCCCGTCCCCGACTTAGAAACCTCTTTGGACAACTTGGAGAGCAACTGTCACGTGGATTCCGACATAGATTTTAGGCCCAAACTTGTCAACGGGAAGGGCCCCCTAGATAACTTCTTAAGAAGTCAAGTTGAAACCAGGATTGGCCAGACTGTGGTTATAATTGATTTGACAGAGGACTCGAGCAGCCCACAGGACAGCGTGGTGGGCCACCATAAACTGGATTCGGCAGTTGCTCCTGCTCAGGAGGACGTAAACAGGGTCCCAGATGAAGCTGGAGATGACAGGGGGCTATCAGAGACCCAGCAGAAAGATGAGCTGCAGTGTTCCCAGGAGGCGCTTTCAGACATTCCATGCAAGCCGGAGGTGGGGGGTGCAGAGCGGAGGGAACCCACTCAGAAGTCCTCACCCCACAGCTGCCCCAAGCTGACTGGTGGTCTGAGCGCGTGCTCCGAGAGGGACTGGGCCGGCTGGAGCAGAGCCGGGGACATCCTGTTCAAAGGGAAGATGCCCGTGGTCGTCTTGCAGGATATCCTGGCCTCCCTACCTCGGGCCAGGTCTCATCCCACCACCCTGGTGGCCCGGGCTGTGCCTTCTGAGAGCGAGGCGCCCGAGTCGAGCCCAGCGGAGGACTCGGTGCTGAGCCGCTCGTCCCTCAGCTCGTCCTCTCCCACCAGCTCCCCCGAGGCGCGGTCTCTGCCCGCACAGCCGCACGCGGGCCCCAGCCCCCTCCCCGCCTCCACACCCGTCTGCAGAGTGAGTACCTCCCTGACGCAGTGCTGCCCAAGCCCAGAGGGTTCTGGGCCGGCCCCGCCCTCTTCACCCAGGGACCCATGTCGCCCAGAGGGCCAGTGGCCGAGTGAGCAGGGCCACTGATCAGGTCCTATGACCTGGGACGGTCCTACACGAAATTCTTTCTGATATCGAGAGCCATTGGGGTGTTTGGTCCTGTGCCCACTGTGTGTGCACGGGTGTGTCCGTGCCTCCCTGGCCGCCTTGTTCACACTTAAAAGAATGGTGTTGGTGGCCGTAGCCACACGAGTGACTGATGGTGGGGATGCTCAGGTCAGCCCTCGTGCACGTGTTTGTTAATGTTTCTGTATTGTTGGGCTGGGCCGGCCTTAGCTGCAGGACATGGTGTCTTTGAGCTTCGTTGTCGCACGCGGGCTCTGTAGTTCGGCCTGTGAACCCCTCGTTGCGGCCTGTAGGCTCGCGTTCCCTGACCAGAGGTCAAAGCTGGCCCCCTGCGTGGGCCCCGCGGAGTCTCGGCTCCTGAGCCACCAGCGAAGGCCCTCAGCCTTTTGCTTCAGCTCCAGGCCCTCCTCCGATGCCAGCACAAGAGTCGTAGAGCCGTTGCTGGTGAGTGCTAGTGACGAGACCCCAAGAGGCAGGGAGAACAGAACGGGCATCCTGAAGGGTCAGCTCTCGAGGCCGCCCGTCCTAAGAACCTCACCCAGAGGGATGAGAACAGGAGAGAGCTGGCTCCACGTTCAAGGACCTGGAAGGGGAGCTTTGGAAATGGTCGTTTTTCTGTTACTGGCGTCCAGTCAGCACAGTGGCAGATGTCTCTCCTCAGCTGGCCTTGAGGTCCTGTAGGCAGAACTGAGAGAATCAGCCAAGACTCCCAAAGCCTGTGTCTGTGGTGTTTGGCGTGGGCTGTGTCCACTCGGGTGTGTTCTCTCCAGGTTTCCCACGAGATTGGACCCTGGGGCGGGGCGTTCACTTCCTGCTGTATCTGCTCCATCTGACCATAAGCCACCGGCTTTCTGAAGTTCCATCTACTGGACTAGCTATTTTTCTAGACAGTTCTATTTCTTGTCTTTTACCTCCTCAGGAGATTGGAGAACCGGGAAAATGGCTTCCTCTTTAGGTTCACAAAGTATCTGTCAGGTGTCGAGTCATCTCATCTTTTTTCCTCCTGAGTTTTTAGATGTGTCAGACCGAGACTCCCATCTGACGTCATCCAGACTCTCCGAACCCAAGCTTGGGTCCCATGCCATCAGCATCTTGTTCTCTTCTGTCCCTCCCGTCGCTCAGAACCCTTCCAGCCTGCTGCTTCAGCTTTGCAGAACTGCTTGGCTGTGTGACTGGCAATAGCCAGCTAGCCTGGAGAACAGGACATGGACACGAGTTCTCATTTTCCTTCATAGCTTTGCTTTTCTAAGTTTGTTTTTCTGCTCATAGCCAGCTCCGAGGACTGGGAAGCCATACCATTGGGCCTTGTCATGAAGCTGCATTACTTCCTGTCCATCTGGCCAAAATGGTCATAACCCAGCTAAGCACTTGAACAGTGTGCTGACTTTACTGAAATCCCGCCTCTGAGACCCCGATCTGGCTCCTTGCTCAGGCTGGTGTTTTGAGATGTTCTAGAAGGTGTTATCACTTAGTTTTGCAACCAGTTCATGCTGCAGGTGGTAAAGCCTTCAGCCCCCACGCCCCTCCCCGCCCCAGCCACCCTCAGGGTGGGATAGAGCCCTCTGATGCTGGGCGACGCCACACCCGTGAGAGTGAGATGGAGTGACCACCAGGAGAGGCCGGGGCCAGGCTGGGCCAGCCACCTCCAACCTCACACACGCTGCTTCCTACTTACCCCTTGCCTCTCAGGAGTGCTGGACTTCCTGGTCAGTTGGTTTCATGGTTAGTACCTAGCCTTAACAACTTGCCCTGCTGTGGGCCCAGGTTCTTCCTGCCTCGGGTTACTGTGGGGAATGCTTTGGTTTTTCCATTTCCTCCTCTATGTCCTTTTCCTCTCCAGATCGTAGGCAGAACTTGTGGAAGGCTTGCAGCCTGTTTCTTGTTCCCTTGTCATGTGTGTTTTTTACTGGGCTCAGTTAGTCCCGGACTTGGTATTGTAAATCTCTGCATTGAGAACCCCCAAGCATTAGCTAGTCTGTTTTGCTGTCCATGCATGTATGTGTGTGCGTGTGCGCGTGCATGTGTGTGTGCTCTGGGGAGCCAGCTTGTTGAAATACAGCTCCTGCTGTCCCTTACCTGGGAGTCTGACAGTGGCCTCTGAGAGAGCTTTGTTTTGTTTTCTTCTTTTTTTTGTTTAAAGAAATGCATTTTATTTATTTATTTTTGGCTATTCTGGGGTTTTCACTGCTGCTGCAGGCTCTTCTCTCGTTGTAGGGAGTGCGGGCTCCTCTCTAGTTGAGGCGAGGAGGCTTGTTGTTGCGGTGGCTTTTCTCGTTGTGGAGCTCGGGCTCTAGGGCACACGGGCTTCAGTAGTTGCGGCCCACGGGCTCCATAGTTGTGGCTCCGAGGCTCTAGAGCCCAGGCTCCATAGTTGTGGCTCACGGGCTTCATTGCTTCGCAGCCTGTGGGATCTTCCTGGGTCAGGGATCGAACCTGTGTCTTTTGCATTGGCAGGTGAACTCTTCACCACAGAGCTACCAGGGAAGCCCCTTGTTTTATTCTTGAGACCACTCCCAGGCCTCTCAAGAGCTTGACTTTGGGAAACCAGCTAGGAACACCTTCTGTAGCCAGATGCCCTGGGTCTTGACAAGCCAGTGCACGACTGTCCAGCCTCAGGGGGCCCCTCCGGGGCAGAGCCGAGTCTCCAGTTGGTTTGCAGAGGGATGTGTGATGAGCCCACGGTACTCACTCCACAGGGGACCGTGCGGACTCAGGGGTGTTGGAGTCCACACCTCGCCTCTGTACAGTCGCTCCGTCTCCTTCCTGAGTACTTTAAGTTAGGCAAGTATTAAGTTCTCCATGTTTTTTAAAAAGGAATCACTGAGCCATCACAGCCCCCTTTGGGTTTTTTCTGTCCCCCAAGTCGCCACTGTAGCGTCTTACATTTCGTGTGTGTGTGTGTGTGTGTGTGTGAGTGAGAGAGCGAGAGAGATCCCTCAGAGTCTACAGTAACATTTTGTTTCCTTACATGAGCTCTACACGGTAAATATGTTTTCTTTTTCACTCCGGTCTATCTTTATCTGGTTTTTACTCTGGGGTGGGAAGATCTGTGTCTTCTTAACTATTGTACCCTATGCAGATGGGCAGTGGTGTGGATAAGCTGCAGTTTTTACAGGCATTCTCATTGACAGATACTTCTTTCTTTTTGACAGATGCTTCTCCTTTATTAGGATTTATGTATTTATTCATCTAGCTGTGCTGGGTCTTAGTTGCAGCGCAGCGGATCTTCCATCTTCATTGCAGCATGCGGGATCTTTAGTTGTGGCACCAGAATGCTTAGTTGCAGCATGTGGGATGCAGTTCCCTGACCAGGGATTGAACCTGGGCCCGCTGTGTTGGGAGCACAGAGTTTTAGCGACTAGACCACCAGGGAAGTCCCAGCAGATATTTCTCTCGTCTTTGATTGTTGGCCTTGACAGGCGACGATGGTCCTGAGCTTCCGAGGGTGGTCGTCAAGCACAAGCACAGGCTCCCGGGAATGGGCGCATCCGTCCTGGCCTGCTGGAGCACCCCCAGCCTGGAGCCCTGTGAGGCGGGTCTCCCCTCCACCTGTTCTCCCTCACCGCTGCTGCGGACCCTCACAGCCACTCTCCTCACCTCACTTGCTCTGGGCTTAGAAGTTAGACCCCTTCCGTATTGGCCCGCGTGAGGGGCTCTGGGACCCTCGCGCCTGAAAGGGCAGGGATTTTACCGTGCTGGTGGGGTGGCACCTGCCTGGACTCTGCAGTGGTTGATGCGTGGGGTTCAACCTCATCCTGGAGTCCTGGCTCTTGTTTTTGGTAGCTGAGTTCCAGATAGGGCTTCCCAGGTGGCCCAGATGGTAAAGAGTCTGCCTGCCGTGTAGAAGGCCGGGGTTCGATCCCTGGGTCAGGCAGATCTCCAGGAAAAGGAACTGGCCACCCACTCCATGACTCTTGGCTGGAGAGCCCCATGAACAGAGGAGCTTGGCGGGCGACTGTCTGCGGGGTCGCAGGGCCCGACACGGCGGAGCGACTACCACTGGCGCTTTTCGGATAGGTGAAGTGTGTGGCCTATGTTTTGAAAGAGTTCTAGAAATACTCGGGCCACATGTCAAGGTCAAGTTACAGCTGTTGAGCGAGGTCTCTCCAGAGGTGTGGTGGAGCAGCAGGGACACTGGTATTCATCTAGCTGGGGGCTGTGCTTCTTAACTATTGTACCCTATGCAGATGGGCAGTGGTGTGGATAAGCTGCAGTTTTTACAGGCATTCTCATTGACAGATACTTCTTTCTTTTTGACAGATGCTTCTCCTTTATTAGGATTTATGTATTTATTCATCTAGCTGTGCTGGGTCTTAGTTGCAGCGCAGCGGATCTTCCATCTTCATTGCAGCATGCGGGATCTTTAGTTGTGGCACCAGAATGCTTAGTTGCAGCATGTGGGATGCAGTTCCCTGACCAGGGATTGAACCTGGGCCCGCTGTGTTGGGAGCACAGAGTTTTAGCGACTAGACCACCAGGGAAGTCCCAGCAGATATTTCTCTCGTCTTTGATTGTTGGCCTTGACAGGCGACGATGGTCCTGAGCTTCCGAGGGTGGTCGTCAAGCACAAGCACAGGCTCCCGGGAATGGGCGCATCCGTCCTGGCCTGCTGGAGCACCCCCAGCCTGGAGCCCTGTGAGGCGGGTCTCCCCTCCACCTGTTCTCCCTCACCGCTGCTGCGGACCCTCACAGCCACTCTCCTCACCTCACTTGCTCTGGGCTTAGAAGTTAGACCCCTTCTGTATTGTCCCGTTTGAGGGGCTCTGGGACCCTCGCGCCTGAAAGGGCAGGGATTTTACCGTGCTGGTGGGGTGGCACCTGCCTGGACTCTGCAGTGGTTGATGCGTGGGGTTCAACCTCATCCTGGAGTCCTGGCTCTTGTTTTTGGTAGCTGAGTTCCAGATAGGGCTTCCCAGGTGGCCCAGATGGTAAAGAGTCTGCCTGCCGTGTAGAAGGCCGGGGTTCGATCCCTGGGTCAGGCAGATCTCCAGGAAAAGGAACTGGCCACCCACTCCATTACTCTTGGCTGGAGAGCCCCATGAACAGAGGAGCTTGGCGGGCGACTGTCTGCGGGGTCGCAGGGCCCGACACGGCGGAGCGACTACCACTGGCGCTTTTCGGATAGGTGAAGTGTGTGGCCTATGTTTTGAAAGAGTTCTAGAAATACTCGGGCCACATGTCAAGGTCAAGTTACAGCTGTTGAGCGAGGTCTCTCCAGAGGTGTGGTGGAGCAGCAGGGACACTGGTCTAGGTTCAGTCGTAACTTGCCCTCGTTACCCCCGCGCCTGGTGGTCATGGCGCTCTCTGGTTCCTGGACTCCCAGCCCAGGGGAGGACTGGGGCAGGGCCTGCCGCTGCCGCTGAAGCTCTGCAAGTATGGGCAGACCCAGCAAACATGTCTTCCTCCGCAAATGGGGTCACGTTTGGTGCTGGCCTCTTGAACACGAAGGACATGGACGTGGATGCAGTGCCCTCCAGACCCTGCAGCTCAGCCCTGGTCGTGGGTGAGGTCCACGGGCTTGGCAGAGCGGAGCCGGAGGGGCAGATGCTTTATCTTTTCTTTTTTTTTTAATTGATGCTTTTTCTTTTTCGGGGGGCGGCACTTCTATTGGTTTTTCATTTATCTATTTTCAGCGATCTTTGTTCTTTGGCCCATGTGGGCCTCCCATCGCAGTGGCCTCTCTCACGGCAGAGCACCGGCTCTGGGCGCATGCGCTCCAGAGCTCTGGCTCAGTCGTTGAACACATGGGTCCTGCCGCTCCACGGCACGTGGGATCTTCCCAGGCCAGGGATTGAACCGGCGCCCCTTGCACTGCAAGGCGGTGTCCTTACCCACTGGACTGCCAGGGAAGCCCTTATTGATGCTTTTTCTTAAGCACTCAGTTAGACAGCTTTGGAGCTTTCATAGGCTCCTGCTCAGCGAGGTGGGATAGAGTGCTCTGCCAGTAAGGTGGCTTTCGGGTGACCACACTCGGCCCTCTGCCGAGGACGGCTCCTCCTCAAAGGACTTGGTGTGGGGTCTTTTGTACGTGTTGTTCAATCGTGCTGCCTGCCGTGTAGAAGGCCGGGGTTCGATCCCTGGGTCAGGCAGATCTCCAGGAAAAGGAACTGGCCACCCACTCCATGACTCTTGGCTGGAGAGCCCCATGAACAGAGGAGCTTGGCGGGCGACTGTCTGCGGGGTCGCAGGGCCCGACACGGCGGAGCGACTACCACTGGCGCTTTTCGGATAGGTGAAGTGTGTGGCCTATGTTTTGAAAGAGTTCTAGAAATACTCGGGCCACATGTCAAGGTCAAGTTACAGCTGTTGAGCGAGGTCTCTCCAGAGGTGTGGTGGAGCAGCAGGGACACTGGTCTAGGTTCAGTCGTAACTTGCCCTCGTTACCCCCGCGCCTGGTGGTCATGGCGCTCTCTGGTTCCTGGACTCCCAGCCCAGGGGAGGACTGGGGCAGGGCCTGCCGCTGCCGCTGAAGCTCTGCAAGTATGGGCAGACCCAGCAAACATGTCTTCCTCCGCAAATGGGGTCACGTTTGGTGCTGGCCTCTTGAACACGAAGGACATGGACGTGGATGCAGTGCCCTCCAGACCCTGCAGCTCAGCCCTGGTCGTGGGTGAGGTCCACGGGCTTGGCAGAGCGGAGCCGGAGGGGCAGATGCTTTATCTTTTCTTTTTTTTTTAATTGATGCTTTTTCTTTTTCGGGGGGCGGCACTTCTATTGGTTTTTCATTTATCTATTTTCAGCGATCTTTGTTCTTTGGCCCATGTGGGCCTCCCATCGCAGTGGCCTCTCTCACGGCAGAGCACCGGCTCTGGGCGCATGCGCTCCAGAGCTCTGGCTCAGTCGTTGAACACATGGGTCCTGCCGCTCCACGGCACGTGGGATCTTCCCAGGCCAGGGATTGAACCGGCGCCCCTTGCACTGCAAGGCGGTGTCCTTACCCACTGGACTGCCAGGGAAGCCCTTATTGATGCTTTTTCTTAAGCACTCAGTTAGACAGCTTTGGAGCTTTCATAGGCTCCTGCTCAGCGAGGTGGGATAGAGTGCTCTGCCAGTAAGGTGGCTTTCGGGTGACCACACTCGGCCCTCTGCCGAGGACGGGCTCCTCCTCAAAGGACTTGGTGTGTCCCAACTAAGTGGGGTCTCTTCATCTGTACGTGTTGTTCAGGAAGTCTTAGGGAAAGATTTTCCCAGTGAGAGAAAGCACTGTTTTCACGTGGTTTTATCTGTATGTCAGACAATTTCGAGAGAAATGGGCTTTTGGTTTTTCACCTTGTCTCCTTTCTTGACAGCTTCCATGAGTCTAAGATGAGCCCGAGTGGGTACCTCTTTCCAGCCTGAATTCTCCCCATTGCTCATCCAGTGAGCGGTCCAGTCGCCAGGACTTCCTGCTCCAGAGGAGCTCAGACCACTAGCCTGGCCTCCCTGTGTGTGTCCCTGCCTGGGCCACTTGGCCCACACGCAAGGGAGCCCAGTCAGGTGTCTTGTTCAGTCCTTGTAGCCCAAAACCAGAGGCCAGCAGGGCTCTGGAGACCGCTGTGCTCTATAACACAGAGCCAGGACCAGAATTCTACCTCCGGGCAGCTGACCTTTCTCCTGGGCATTCACTCCACGTTGTAATAGGCAAGCTGCACTGGGCAGGGAGTACAGACTCGTGGCCGGGGGAGTCCACCTGCTCATGTGTCTTCCTTGATTCATGTGGTGTTGACGGGTGGACTTGAAAGGCAGACCCGTGCAGATTTGGTTCCAGACCCCGCGGTAAAGCAAAGCAAGTGTCACAGTTGAGCAAGCACGCAGATCTCTTGGTTGCCCCGTGCATGTAGAAGTTGTGTTCACACCATACTCTGGTCTTTCAAGCATGCAGTAGCGTTGTGTCTCAGAAAAGTGCGTACCTTAGTTAAGAAACACTTAACTGTGGGGCTTCCCTGGTGGTCCAGTGGTGAAGACTCTGAGCTCCCACTGCAGGGGAAGCGGGTTCAATCCCTGGCCAGGGAACTAGGATCCCACAGGCTGCACAGAGTGGCCAGAAAAAATACTTCACTAAAAAAATGCTGTCATCCAAGCCCTCAGCAATAATAACATCAAAGATCACTGGCCACAGATCACCATCCTGTGTGTGATCATGAGGACATTTGAAACTTGAGAATTACCGGAACGTGCCCCAGACACACAAAGGGAACAGGTGCTTTGGGGGAAAGTGAGAGACTTGCTCAATGCAGAGTTGCCACAGACCTTCATTTTTTTTTCTAAGACACAGTACCTTGGAAACAAAATAAAGCTAGGTGTGCCTGCTCTCACAGAAGATCACCCAGGCAGCCTTTCTGGGGAAAGAGCAGGGGGGCCAGTGCCTGCAGGGCGCGACCTTCCCTGTGCAGACAGACCTGCTGCTCTGTGTCGCCCCCACGCCAAGGCCCTGGCTGTGGCCCTTGATTTCCAGCTTGGTTTCTTCTGTTTTTCAGTCATCTGCCCCAGCCTCCCCGTTTAGCCCCTCTGTACACATGTGCCTTCACTGGAGCTTATGACCCAAGTGAGAGGCTCCGGTTCTGTTTGCTGGAGCTGATCCCCGGAAAGGTTTCCACGGTGGTCGTTTTGTAGTGTTCACCCCCCCACCGAGGGCCGTGTTCAGCATGCTAAAGTGATGGCAACGACCCGTGGTCATAGATCCATGTCTTTCATTTCAGAAAAGTAAGACCCTGGTCAGAGGCTCGGCCGAGAAGAACAAGATGAGACTGCAGAGGGTAAGACGTGTCCCCAGCTTGAGGCAGCAAGCTCCCCAGCCACGCTCTTCACAGCAAACGGGCGGCAAAGCCTCTCGCCCAGCTGTCGCTCTCCCTGGGCAGCGTTCGGTTCTTGCTTCATTTTACATAGCCGGGCCTCGCGCTTGTGGCTTGCGTCAGTTGGAGCTGGCAGAATCCTGAAGTGTCGCCTGTAGTCTTTCTTTTCTGAGCTTTCACTAGAATCAGTACTCTTCTAAGAGGTGGCATCCCCATTGTGGGTTTTTGTTTGTTTCTGTTTTTCGGCTGAGCCACTCGGCTTGTTGGATCTTCATTTCTTGCCCAGGGATTGAACCTGTGCCCTCTACAGTGGAAGCTCAGTCTTAACCATTGGACCACCAGGGAAGTCCCCTGTTGTCATTTAAAATCGCCTTAAAAAGAACCTAGCTTCTCTCCCAGCGCCCTCAGTGCCTACAGGTGGCTGGAAGTCCCACCCCTTCCAAGGTGCTGTGACAGCCCCTCCACCAGATGGGTGATTTCTGTTATCTGGGGTCCTGTTATTCCACACAGCAGTGCAGGGGCCTTCTTTCCTACTGGGTGAATGGCAGAGAAGGCCATGGACTCCTCGCCTATCTGCGCCAGCTCAGGGAAAGGGCACCAGTGCCAGCTGTGTGCCTGCCAGGTGCCTCCTATGTTTTTTTCTAAGACACAGTACCTCGGAAACAAAATAAAGCTAGGTGTGCCTGCTCTCACAGAAGATCACCCAGGCAGCCTTTCTGGGGAAAGAGCAGGGGGCCAGTGCCTGCAGGCGACTTTGTGCAGACAGACCTGCTGCTCTGTGTCGCCCCCACGCCAAGGCCCTGGCTGTGGCCCTTGATTTCCAGCTTGGTTTCTTCTGTTTTTCAGTCATCTGCCCCAGCCTCCCCGTTTAGCCCCTCTGTACACATGTGCCTTCACTGGAGCTTATGACCCAAGTGAGAGGCTCCGGTTCTGTTTGCTGGAGCTGATCCCCGGAAAGGTTTCCACGGTGGTCGTTTTGTAGTGTTCACCCCCCCACCGAGGGCCGTGTTCAGCATGCTAAAGTGATGGCAACGACCCGTGGTCATAGATCCATGTCTTTCATTTCAGAAAAGTAAGACCCTGGTCAGAGGCTCGGCCGAGAAGAACAAGATGAGACTGCAGAGGGTAAGACGTGTCCCCAGCTTGAGGCAGCAAGCTCCCCAGCCACGCTCTTCACAGCAAACGGGCGGCAAAGCCTCTCGCCCAGCTGTCGCTCTCCCTGGGCAGCGTTCGGTTCTTGCTTCATTTTACATAGCCGGGCCTCGCGCTTGTGGCTTGCGTCAGTTGGAGCTGGCAGAATCCTGAAGTGTCGCCTGTAGTCTTTCTTTTCTGAGCTTTCACTAGAATCAGTACTCTTCTAAGAGGTGGCATCCCCATTGTGGGTTTTTGTTTGTTTCTGTTTTTCGGCTGAGCCACTCGGCTTGTTGGATCTTCATTTCTTGCCCAGGGATTGAACCTGTGCCCTCTACAGTGGAAGCTCAGTCTTAACCATTGGACCACCAGGGAAGTCCCCTGTTGTCATTTAAAATCGCCTTAAAAAGAACCTAGCTTCTCTCCCAGCGCCCTCAGTGCCTACAGGTGGCTGGAAGTCCCACCCCTTCCAAGGTGCTGTGACAGCCCCTCCACCAGATGGGTGATTTCTGTTATCTGGGGTCCTGTTATTCCACACAGCAGTGCAGGGGCCTTCTTTCCTACTGGGTGAATGGCAGAGAAGGCCATGGACTCCTCGCCTATCTGCGCCAGCTCAGGGAAAGGGCACCAGTGCCAGCTGTGTGCCTGCCAGGTGCCTCCTATGTGTAGTCAAGTTTTGTGGGTCAGGTTTTCATGACTTTTTTTGTTATTTTTTAAGTCTTTATTGAATTTGTTACAATGTTGCTTTGTTTTATGTTCTGTTGGGGTTTTTTGGCTGCAGAGGCATATGAGATCTTAGCTCCCTGACCAGGGATTGAACCTGCACTCCTTGCATTCCCTGATGGCTTTTTTATTTTCTTTTCCCCGTCATGCTTCTTTTATTTTTTATATTTATTTTCATCCATCTTTTTATTCTTTGGTATGTGTGGGCTCCTGCTCGTCAGCCTGCACTCGCTGCTGCTCTCCTCACGCTGCCACTCGATGAGTTATGTGAGCCCCTGCTTCAGGTGTCCCACGCAGAGGGGACCTGGCAAGGACGTGCGCAGGTCTCTCGCCGCGTGCCTCCGTGGATTTTGTGTCAGGGAACAAAGGTTGAGCAGATCAGGATGTCCTCTAGGGGCAAAGGCACAGTCATATGCCCAGACAGAGAATCGAGCCGTCGGGCTCCTGCCAAAGGTGGAAAGTCCGTCTCTGATGGTCCTTGTCCTAAAGAATTACCTGGTACTCTGAGAAGGTAGGGCTTCCTGATGGCTCAGTGGCCAAAGAATCTGCCTGCAGTGCAGGAGGAGACACGGGAGACCCGGGTTCAATCTCAGGAAGATCCCCTGGAGAAGGAAATGGAACCCCACTCCAGTGTTCTTGTCTGGAGACCCCATGGACAGAGGGGCCTGGTGGGCTACAGTCCGTAGGGTTGCAAAGACTCAGATGTGACTGAGCATGCTAGCAGGCACGCCCCTTCTGTCCAGGAGGCAGATCGTGTTTCATATGAATTCCACACTATATGATACCTCAGTGCCCCGGCCACGTAGGAATTCTTGGGACAAGGAACCAGTGTGATGAAATGAGATGTTCTGCTTTAAAGAGAGTATCAAAGAAAGAGGTGGTTTCCTCCTGCTGGTGAGGAGGCGACGTGGCCGTCGTCAGGGAGATAACAGATGTCCTTTCTTAACCTCTGACCTCAGATCCTGAGAAATGTTTGGGTTTTTGAGAAATGGTTTTAAAGATAAGAATTTTTTCTTTTGAGAAATGGCTTTAAGGATTTTAAAGCAGTTTTCTTGCTTGTATTTTTAAGTCTTTATTGAATTTGTTACAATGTTGCTTTGTTTTATGTTCTGTTGGGGTTTTTTGGCTGCAGAGGCATATGAGATCTTAGCTCCCTGACCAGGGATTGAACCTGCACTCCTTGCATTCCCTGATGGCTTTTTTATTTTCTTTTCCCCGTCATGCTTCTTTTATTTTTTATATTTATTTTCATCCATCTTTTTATTCTTTGGTATGTGTGGGCTCCTGCTCGTCAGCCTGCACTCGCTGCTGCTCTCCTCACGCTGCCACTCGATGAGTTATGTGAGCCCCTGCTTCAGGTGTCCCACGCAGAGGGGACCTGGCAAGGACGTGCGCAGGTCTCTCGCCGCGTGCCTCCGTGGATTTTGTGTCAGGGAACAAAGGTTGAGCAGATCAGGATGTCCTCTAGGGGCAAAGGCACAGTCATATGCCCAGACAGAGAATCGAGCCGTCGGGCTCCTGCCAAAGGTGGAAAGTCCGTCTCTGATGGTCCTTGTCCTAAAGAATTACCTGGTACTCTGAGAAGGTAGGGCTTCCTGATGGCTCAGTGGCCAAAGAATCTGCCTGCAGTGCAGGAGGAGACACGGGAGACCCGGGTTCAATCTCAGGAAGATCCCCTGGAGAAGGAAATGGAACCCCACTCCAGTGTTCTTGTCTGGAGACCCCATGGACAGAGGGGCCTGGTGGGCTACAGTCCGTAGGGTTGCAAAGACTCAGATGTGACTGAGCATGCTAGCAGGCACGCCCCTTCTGTCCAGGAGGCAGATCGTGTTTCATATGAATTCCACACTATATGATACCTCAGTGCCCCGGCCACGTAGGAATTCTTGGGACAAGGAACCAGTGTGATGAAATGAGATGTTCTGCTTTAAAGAGAGTATCAAAGAAAGAGGTGGTTTCCTCCTGCTGGTGAGGAGGCGACGTGGCCGTCGTCAGGGAGATAACAGATGTCCTTTCTTAACCTCTGACCTCAGATCCTGAGAAATGTTTGGGTTTTTGAGAAATGGTTTTAAAGATAAGAATTTTTTCTTTTGAGAAATGGCTTTAAGGATTTTTAAAGCAGTTTTCTTGCTTGTATTTTTTGATGTGTTTTCGTCTGTTCCCCACGTTTAAAAACTTAACTCATCAGGTTTCCCGCCCTTGCCTCACTCATCCTGCTCTCCCATTTCAAAACAGAGTAAATCCTGTTGTTTGGAATACTTTAGAGGCAATGGGAAAGAAAATACTTCTTTTTTTGGCTGCATGACATGCGGGATCTTAGTTCCCGCTCCAGGGATGGAACCCGTGCCCCCTGCAGTAGAAGCACAGAGTCTCAGCCACTGGGCCTCCGCCAGGGAAGTCCCAGGATTTTTTAAAAAATTTTTATTTACTTATTTATTTATTGCTATTCTGGGTTTCACTGCTGCTGCAGGCTCTTCTCTAGTTGCAGGGAGTGGGGGCTCCTCTCTAGCTGAGATGAGCAGGCTTTTTGTTGCGGTGACTTCTCTAGTTTTGGAGCTCAGGTTCTGGGGCACGCGGTCTTAAGTAGTTGCGCCTCGGAGGCTCTAGAGCACAGGCTCAATAGCTGAGGCTCATGGGCTTAGTTGCTTCACAGCATGTGGTATCCTCCGGGCTCAGGAATCCAATGCATGTCTCATACATCGGCAGGCGAACTCTTCACCGCTGAGCCACCAGAGAAGCCCCCAGAAGAGTAGTTTTGTTTTGAAGATAGGGAGGCAAAACCTGTAGGTGTTTGAAAGGTGTCTCTATTTTACCATGCCTTTCTGAGCAAATAAATGCTATGCAGACCCAACATTGAGTACCCCAGGTAGACGGCTGAGAAGGGCTTAATTTTTTTTAATTAAGTAAAAACTGACCCACATCCCATGCTTGAAGATGGTATCTTAAATGTATCTTAATTTTGAATTGCCCTGTGGCAGCCAGCCAGTCCTCGTGGCCTTTTTCGGGATAGAAGGACGTGGAATGGACCGGAGGTTGCCTTCTCTCCGTGGGCCGGGCCCCGCGAGGCTCCCATCTCTCTGCATCTCCTTGAGCTGCGCCCTGTCCGCCTGCAGGATAAGGAGCGCCTGCGGCGGCAGCTGCAGCTCCAGGCCGAGAAGGAGGAGAAGGAGAAGCAGAGGGAGGAGGCCAAGCGGGCCAAGGAGGAGGCCAGAAAGAAGAGGGAGGAAGAGAAGGAGCTGAAGGAGAAGGAGCGGCGAGAGAAAAGGGAGAAGGACGAGAAGGAGAAGGCGGAGAAGCAGCGGCGCAAGGAGGAGCGACGCAAGGAGCGCCAAGAGGCCCTGGAGTGCGTGCCCCATCCCGGCCCTGCACTGCTCCCGCCCCGCCCCGCCCCCTCTGCCTGGACACGCCCCTTCGCTCCGTTCCGCCCTCGCCACCCCTCAAGGCCTCCCCGTGGGCCTGAGCCGGCAGAGGGCACTGAGTGTGATGTCTGCTAGGGCGAAGCTGGAGGAGAAGCGGAAAAAGGAAGAGGAGAAACGGTTGAGAGAAGAAGAAAAGGTAAAATGTGCCTCTAGAACCGCGCCTTCCTGGGTGTCTGGGAAGCAGGACTCCTGCCTACTTGCTGCTGGGTAGCGCCAGTCCTCCCTGAGCTGACCGCCGGCCACTAGGCCGGTTCGGGGCAGGCCTGCCCGGCCCGTCTCCTCTGCCCCTCTGCCCACAGGAGCGGCTCTCACCTCTGGAGACGACCTGGTACCACGTGTGGGCTTGGGGAGCTGGCGTCTAAATAGGGCTCGCAAGCGTAACAACGTGCGGGGCCCAGGTCCAGGGCTTTTGATTAAAGCAGATTTTCTGTTTCTTCCTCACCTTCTCTGGCACGGCAGCGCATCAAAGCCGAGAAAGCTGAGATCACAAGGTTCTTCCAGAAACCAAAGACCCCACAGGCGCCCAAGGTGAGCAGCCCACCTCCTGGCTCTGACTCCACCCCAGGTGAGAAGCTTATTTTTGTAAAACTGACCCACATCCCATGCTTGAAGATGGTATCTTAAATGTATCTTAATTTTGAATTGCCCTGTGGCAGCCAGCCAGTCCTCGTGGCCTTTTTCGGGATAGAAGGACGTGGAATGGACCGGAGGTTGCCTTCTCTCCGTGGGCCGGGCCCCGCGAGGCTCCCATCTCTCTGCATCTCCTTGAGCTGCGCCCTGTCCGCCTGCAGGATAAGGAGCGCCTGCGGCGGCAGCTGCAGCTCCAGGCCGAGAAGGAGGAGAAGGAGAAGCAGAGGGAGGAGGCCAAGCGGGCCAAGGAGGAGGCCAGAAAGAAGAGGGAGGAAGAGAAGGAGCTGAAGGAGAAGGAGCGGCGAGAGAAAAGGGAGAAGGACGAGAAGGAGAAGGCGGAGAAGCAGCGGCGCAAGGAGGAGCGACGCAAGGAGCGCCAAGAGGCCCTGGAGTGCGTGCCCCATCCCGGCCCTGCACTGCTCCCGCCCCGCCCCGCCCCCTCTGCCTGGACACGCCCCTTCGCTCCGTTCCGCCCTCGCCACCCCTCAAGGCCTCCCCGTGGGCCTGAGCCGGCAGAGGGCACTGAGTGTGATGTCTGCTAGGGCGAAGCTGGAGGAGAAGCGGAAAAAGGAAGAGGAGAAACGGTTGAGAGAAGAAGAAAAGGTAAAATGTGCCTCTAGAACCGCGCCTTCCTGGGTGTCTGGGAAGCAGGACTCCTGCCTACTTGCTGCTGGGTAGCGCCAGTCCTCCCTGAGCTGACCGCCGGCCACTAGGCCGGTTCGGGGCAGGCCTGCCCGGCCCGTCTCCTCTGCCCCTCTGCCCACAGGAGCGGCTCTCACCTCTGGAGACGACCTGGTACCACGTGTGGGCTTGGGGAGCTGGCGTCTAAATAGGGCTCGCAAGCGTAACAACGTGCGGGGCCCAGGTCCAGGGCTTTTGATTAAAGCAGATTTTCTGTTTCTTCCTCACCTTCTCTGGCACGGCAGCGCATCAAAGCCGAGAAAGCTGAGATCACAAGGTTCTTCCAGAAACCAAAGACCCCACAGGCGCCCAAGGTGAGCAGCCCACCTCCTGGCTCTGACTCCGTCTCTGTCAGCTGTCCTGACCCCTGGCGCTGCCTTCAGCACGAGTGGCCTCTGCTGGCCCAGGGGCTTTGATCTCCCGGAGAGGTGGCACGTCTCCTCAGACTAGCAGGTGTCTAGAGGTTGTGCCGGAGCCTCCCCTGGGCGGTGGCTGCTCAGGACGGGAGGCCCCACGAGTCACTCAGCTCGGGCTCTGCTGCGCCCTCCTGCCTCCTTCCGGCCCTGCCGCTGCCTGTGAGCCCAGACCTCCGGCCCCGCTCCCTCCGTGCTCCGGGTGCAGGGGCGCCCTTCCTGGCCTTTCTCTGGGCATGTAACGCCTTCCTGGGCTTGTGTCTTCACACGTCTGACAGATGGTGAGCTGATTCTGTGGCCGCTTTGCTCAGCTCTCTTGGATTCCTGCCGCGCTGGCCCGTCCTCGTCCTTTCTCATGGCTGTGGTCGCGTGTCGTGATGTGGCGGCGCCATGCTTTACCCGCTCTGGGGTGCCTCCCGCAGCGTGGGGTCCCCAGCACGCCTCTCCGGACCTGGCTGACGGCTGAAGAAAGACGTGCATTTGTTTCTCTTTGTGGTTCTCCATTGAGTTGACCATCTCTTCATGTTTGTTTGCCATTTTCTTTCTTTCTGTGACTCGCCAATTCCTGTTTATTGCCTAGGTTTCTGTAGGATTGACTTTCTTCTCTGACCTCTGATTCTTTTTTTTTTTTTTGATTTTGGCCTCTTCCATTGGTTCTTTGGCCTCTGGGTAGCGCCAGTCCTCCCTGAGCTGACCGCCGGCCACTAGGCCGGTTCGGGGCAGGCCTGCCCGGCCCGTCTCCTCTGCCCCTCTGCCCACAGGAGCGGCTCTCACCTCTGGAGACGACCTGGTACCACGTGTGGGCTTGGGGAGCTGGCGTCTAAATAGGGCTCGCAAGCGTAACAACGTGCGGGGCCCAGGTCCAGGGCTTTTGATTAAAGCAGATTTTCTGTTTCTTCCTCACCTTCTCTGGCACGGCAGCGCATCAAAGCCGAGAAAGCTGAGATCACAAGGTTCTTCCAGAAACCAAAGACCCCACAGGCGCCCAAGGTGAGCAGCCCACCTCCTGGCTCTGACTCCGTCTCTGTCAGCTGTCCTGACCCCTGGCGCTGCCTTCAGCACGAGTGGCCTCTGCTGGCCCAGGGGCTTTGATCTCCCGGAGAGGTGGCACGTCTCCTCAGACTAGCAGGTGTCTAGAGGTTGTGCCGGGAGCCTCCCCTGGGCGGTGGCTGCTCAGGACGGGAGGCCCCACGAGTCACTCAGCTCGGGCTCTGCTGCGCCCTCCTGCCTCCTTCCGGCCCTGCCGCTGCCTGTGAGCCCAGACCTCCGGCCCCGCTCCCTCCGTGCTCCGGGTGCAGGGGCGCCCTTCCTGGCCTTTCTCTGGGCATGTAACGCCTTCCTGGGCTTGTGTCTTCACACGTCTGACAGATGGTGAGCTGATTCTGTGGCCGCTTTGCTCAGCTCTCTTGGATTCCTGCCGCGCTGGCCCGTCCTCGTCCTTTCTCATGGCTGTGGTCGCGTGTCGTGATGTGGCGGCGCCATGCTTTACCCGCTCTGGGGTGCCTCCCGCAGCGTGGGGTCCCCAGCACGCCTCTCCGGACCTGGCTGACGGCTGAAGAAAGACGTGCATTTGTTTCTCTTTGTGGTTCTCCATTGAGTTGACCATCTCTTCATGTTTGTTTGCCATTTTCTTTCTTTCTGTGACTCGCCAATTCCTGTTTATTGCCTAGGTTTCTGTAGGATTGACTTTCTTCTCTGACCTCTGATTCTTTTTTTTTTTTTTGATTTTGGCCTCTTCCATTGGTTCTTTGTATTTGCATCCATCTCCACTCCCTGGGCCATGCGGGCCTCCCACTGCAGCGGCCACTCCGTGGCACACAGGGTCCTCCCAGACCAGGGATCAAACTGGTGCCCCCGCACTGCAAGGCGGACTCTCCACCCACTGGACCACCAGGGAAGCCCCCCTCTGACTCTTGATGTTGTCTCAGTTTTCATTCTTGGTGAGGTGTCCCTTTGACAACGGGCCCTGTGTCCAGTGGCCCCTCACGCCTGCTCTGCGCGGCCCGTGGCTGCAGGGGCTGCCTCACATCCCTCCTCCCTTGTAGACCCTGGCCGGTTCCTGCGGGAAGTTTGCCCCTTTCGAAATTAAAGAGCACATGGTCCTCGCCCCTCGCTGCCGGGCCGCCTTCGACCACGGCCTCTGTGACCAGCTCGACCAGCTCCTCCGGCGGCAGGGTGGCGAGGCCTCCTTCCTGGACGAGTTGAAGCGCCGGTGTCCTCTCAGGTCCGGGCCCACCGTGGTCTCTACCCCGGGCACAGACCTTTCCAACAGGTGAGAGCTGGGGGCGCCTGTGGCTGGCCCTGGGGAGGCCCGGGCGGAAGGGCACTGTGGTGGGCGGGCGGCCACGGGGGGCCTTCCCAGCTGGGCTCTGTCCGCAGCGACGTGGTGATCGTGGAGAGCGGCCGAGCGGACGGTGTTCCTGAGAGGAGGACGTTCGGCAGGATGAAGCTCCTGCAGTTCTCCGAGAACCACCGGCCGGCATACTGGGGCACGTGGAACAGGAAGAGCGCCGTCATCCGCCCCAGGGACCCCTGGGCCCAGGACAGGGTGAGCGGCAGGTGGCTCCCTACCCGTGCGTCCTCGGCGGGCACCTCTCCGGGCCTGGGCTCCGCGGGGCGCCGGCTCGCGTGCTCCGCCTCCCCTCCCGACCCGGGAGGCCCGTGACCGCTGCGCGCTGTGCCCTCAGGACCTCCTGGACTACGACGTGGACAGCGACGAGGAGTGGGAAGAGGAGGAGCCAGGAGAGTCCCTGTCCCACAGCGAGGGGGTGAGCGCGGCCGGGGCCTGCGGGTTCCAGCCAGAGGACCCCCCAGACGGCGTCTCCTGACACCTGGCACGAAGCTGCTCTCAGAACACCGTCCTCGGTGGCACTCCGCGCCCAGAGGCCTCCGGGCGGCCGCCTGCCTCTGCCTCCCCTGCTGCCCCGCCTCTAGGCCCGCCTGTCTGTGCCCCGCCCCGCCCGCCGGAGTCCAGGGGGCTGCCCAGCGGGCCCAGGGATCCGAGGAGCGGCACTGGAAGGCCGTCTCGGTCCACGTGTTCACAGGCGATTCTGAACAAAGCCTGTGTGTTTCCGCGCGTGATGACTGTCCTTTTTCCTCCTCTTAGGACGACGATGACGACGTGGGAGAGGACGAGGACGAGGACGATGGCTTCTTCGTGCCCCACGGGTACCTGTCTGAGGATGAAGGCGTCACCGAGGTGAGGGCGGGCGGGCGGGCCCGGGCCGGAGCTGGTGGCTGCGGACCCAGAGATGGCGTGGGTCCCGCCCGCCCCGCACTGACTCCATGTGGACCTCGCTCCTCCCAGGCTCAGCCTCGCCTCCTGGCTTTCTCAGTTCTGCCGGATGGTGGCACTTGGGAGGGAGCCGTTTCCAGAGCCCTGAAGGCGGGTGGGCTGTGGGGAGCCTGGAAGGTGTGACCCACAGAGGAAGTGACCCGACTCAGAGTCCCACCCACTTCTTTGTATATTTCCGGCCAGCGAGGTGGACGGGAGTCGTCCGGCCCACAGTGTCTCTGGCTTGCTGGTGGTGGTCGGGGTGGGAGAGGCCGGCCCTCATGCCAGCTCCAGGATCACGCATTAAGCTGACGATCCAGTGGTGTTAAGAGGCCCGTCGGCGAGGTAGTAAGTGTACCTGTGACGCTCCAGCGAGGCCAGAGGGGCAGGTGCACCTCAGACCCCCGAGGGGGAGAGGGCCAGGCAGGGGCCGTCCGTCTCAAAACGCTCTCCGCCTGCATCGTCGCCAGGCGAGTGCCGTCCCCGGGGCCCTGGCCTGCGAAACAGCCCTGCCTGCCTGCCGTGGGTGTCCCCTGTCCCCAAGCCCAGGGTTGCGGGAGCGGGGACCCTGAGCGAGTGCCCTCTGGCCTGCCAGGAGTGTGCTGACCCGGAGAACCACAAGGTGCGCCAGAAACTGAAGGCCCAGGAGTGGGACGAGTTTCTGGCCAAAGGGAAGAGGTTCCACGTGCTGCAGCCCGTGAAGATCGGCTGCGTCTGGGCGGCCGACCAGGACGACAGCGCCGACCTGAAGGTGCTGCAGCAGTTCACGGCCTGCCTGCTGGAGACCGCACCCCCCGAGGAGGAGCCGGCGCCCCGGGCCTCCAAGAAGGAGAAGAGGGACCAGCAGAGTGAGTCCCCCTCCGGGCGGGAGCGGGGCCAGAGACGCCCTGGGTGGGCGAGGGGACTCGCAGGGTCCTCAGAGGAGCCGCCGCAGCCCACGCCTGCCGGGCGGAGGCCTTTCTGTGACGCGGTGGCGGCTGTGGTCAGCCCGCCCCACTGACAGACACACCCAGCCCCGCTCTCGAGAGCTGGGGGGCCGCTCAGAACGCGAGTGTGTGGGCAGTTACTAAGGAAACCGGCGTGGGCAGTGAGGCCTGACCTTTTATTGCAAGGTTTATTCCAAGCAGTCCTGTCTGGTGCGGTGTGGCCTCCCAGAGGCCCCTGGGGCAGCTCCCGTGCGTAATCCGCCCGCTGAACCTACCATGGCCATCGCCTTGCGATGTCACTCAGCTCCCCGTGAAGCCTGTCAGTTATGCCTCAGGAAGCCAGGAGGGAAACAAGTCCCCCTGAAGCCGACTGGGTTTCGGCCCTGGGGCCGGGTTGAGGAGCCGGGGCCGTCTCCCCACGGCTCACCCCGCCTCACCCCGCCGCACCCCGCCTCCCAACCAGTCTTGGCCCAGCTGCTCCCACTGCTGCATGGGAACGTGAACGGGAGCAAGGTGATCATCCGGGAGTTCCAGGAATGCTGCCGCCGAGGACTGCTCAGCAGGGACGCCGGCAGCCCAGAGAGCAGCCCCTCGAGCCCCCTCCAGCCCGGCCTCCCGGAGACCCCCACCGCCGGCGAGGACACCACCGTGCCCTCCAAGGCCAGGCTCAAGCGGATCATTTCTGAGAACTCGGTGTACGAGAAGAGGCCCGACTTCAGGATGTGCTGGTACGTCCACCCCCACGTGCTGAAGAGCTTTGCCCAGGAGCACCTGCCGGTGCCCTGCCAGTGGCGCTACGTCACGGCGGTGCCCTCAGCCACCAGGGAGGACAGCGGCAGCGCGCCCGCCCAGGCGCCCGCCCCGGGCACGCCCGCCCCGCTCAAGAGGAAGTCCGCCGGCAGCATGTGCATCACGCAGTTCATGAAGAAGCGCAGGCACGACGGGCAGGTGAGCCTCCCCGCCACCTGGCCTCCTGCCGCGTCACGGCCTCGTCTAGGCCCAGACCACGGTGCCAGGACTGGCCACAATGGGGGACAGAGGTCCCCACCACAGCACCCCGCAGAGCCACGGGCCGTCCCAGCTGAGGAACCCGTCACCCGGCTCCCCGGCTCCCAGGCGCGCTCTGGCTGCGCGCGTCCTGCGGGCTGGGCGGCGTGGGAGGACGGCCATGCCTGGCGTCACAGGGCCCCCCGGGGAAGTGTCGCCGCGGCGCACACCGTGGCCCGCCGGGGCTTCCCGCCTCCCCCGGCGGCCGCGGCTCCTGGCTGCTGCCGCGCCTCGGCACCGCCCTGCCCCAGGTCGTCAGGCACCCCCAGGCTTCCTCCTGTCCTTGCATGGTCTGATGGCTCGTTTCTTTCTAGTGCTGAGTAGCGTTCCGTGCACCAGCTTCTTGTTAGTTTCTGTGTGGTTTTAACACAGTTACTAGGCACTTCCTCTGCACCAGGGCCCTGCTGGGCTCTGTAGACAGTGACGACCAAAATGCTGTCTCATGGGAGACAGCCGGGTCCACGGTGGGAACAGCCATGTTCCTGTGTCCTGGCAGCGCGTGGCGGAGGTGCCTGGAGGCGGACGGGCTCCTGAGAGTCGCTCGTCCCCAGAACCAAGCCTCCCGCACCGCCCGGCCCCACAGAGGCGGCCCCGGCCTTGGTCCACGTCCGGTGGTGGTTTCTGTGCTGGCGGGCAGAGGGGACGCAGTCCCGTCTCCCGGCTCCTCTCCCGGGAGCCTGGCCCGCAGACGGGCACCTGCTCACTGAGGCCAGCGTCCCGTGCGGGTGGAGGCCGGGGAGGTTGCACGCATGAGTGCACGCGGGTCAGGCAGGACACGGGCGCCGCGGGCCTCCCGCTCGTCCGGGGCTCTGCTGGGGTGCTGCCACTCTGGCAGCTGCTGCTGGAGATGGGGGTGACGGAGAACACGGGTGCCTGCGTGCACCCCCCGCTCCTCTGAGCCAGGGCAGGCACGGCTCCTGGAGAGACGCCCGCTCATGGATGGCCCAGTGTGGAGCTGGCCGGGCTGGAAGGTCCCCTCAGCGTCCTCTCTGGGCGGTTCCCGGGCTCCTGCCTCTGTCTGCTCGGCCTCTGGGCGGACGCAGCCGCCTGGCGGAGCCGGCTCTGCTCTGCTGCCCTGCAGCGGCCGTCTTCACGCCTGCTCGAGGCCTGTTTCTGTGGGGAAGGTGGGGCAGCCCTCGTCACCTGCTTGCTCCTGCGCCCGACACAGGCCCCTGCGTTTCCCTGTTGCTTCCTTATTTGTTGAGAGAGAAAAGGCTCCCCAGCAACCTGGGCCCCTGTCCCCAGGCAAGAGGGCCTGCTCTGTAAGTCAGTGACACGGGGCGTTCCATCCCAAGGCACACGTGAGCAGCAGCGAGGGCAGCGTCTCCCCGCTCACAGGCCTCGAGGGGCGCCACGGCGCGGCAGGGTCTCGGGGGCTGCCCATCCGGTGGTTCTGGGGCACCGGCCCCAGCGCTCCCGAGTCAGTGGGTCTCAGAGGAGGTGCTCACGTCTGCACTGTCAGGGCCCTTCTCAAGTGTCCCGGTGGTCCAGTAGGTAGGGCTCTGAGCTCCCATGGCAGGGGGCGAGGCTTCAGCCCTGGTCAGGGAGCTCGATGCCCGTCCCTGCTTGGGACAGCACGTGGTCCCACAGGACCGTGCAGGCCTCAGGTGAACATGAGGAGGTTTGCCTCTAGAAACAGGAAGTCCTGAGCTGGTGAGCACTGTGGTCCAGGGCCAGGCTGTTTCCATCTCCCGCTCCTCCCTCCGGAGCCTGGCCCGCAGACGGGCACCTGCTCACTGAGGCCAGCGTCCCGTGCGGGTGGAGGCCGGGGAGGTTGCACGCATGAGTGCACGCGGGTCAGGCAGGACACGGGCGCCGCGGGCCTCCCGCTCGTCCGGGGCTCTGCTGGGGTGCTGCCACTCTGGCAGCTGCTGCTGGAGATGGGGGTGACGGAGAACACGGGTGCCTGCGTGCACCCCCCGCTCCTCTGAGCCAGGGCAGGCACGGCTCCTGGAGAGACGCCCGCTCATGGATGGCCCAGTGTGGAGCTGGCCGGGCTGGAAGGTCCCCTCAGCGTCCTCTCTGGGCGGTTCCCGGGCTCCTGCCTCTGTCTGCTCGGCCTCTGGGCGGACGCAGCCGCCTGGCGGAGCCGGCTCTGCTCTGCTGCCCTGCAGCGGCCGTCTTCACGCCTGCTCGAGGCCTGTTTCTGTGGGGAAGGTGGGGCAGCCCTCGTCACCTGCTTGCTCCTGCGCCCGACACAGGCCCCTGCGTTTCCCTGTTGCTTCCTTATTTGTTGAGAGAGAAAAGGCTCCCCAGCAACCTGGGCCCCTGTCCCCAGGCAAGAGGGCCTGCTCTGTAAGTCAGTGACACGGGGCGTTCCATCCCAAGGCACACGTGAGCAGCAGCGAGGGCAGCGTCTCCCCGCTCACAGGCCTCGAGGGGCGCCACGGCGCGGCAGGGTCTCGGGGGCTGCCCATCCGGTGGTTCTGGGGCACCGGCCCCAGCGCTCCCGAGTCAGTGGGTCTCAGAGGAGGTGCTCACGTCTGCACTGTCAGGGCCCTTCTCAAGTGTCCCGGTGGTCCAGTAGGTAGGGCTCTGAGCTCCCATGGCAGGGGGCGAGGCTTCAGCCCTGGTCAGGGAGCTCGATGCCCGTCCCTGCTTGGGACAGCACGTGGTCCCACAGGACCGTGCAGGCCTCAGGTGAACATGAGGAGGTTTGCCTCTAGAAACAGGAAGTCCTGAGCTGGTGAGCACTGTGGTCCAGGGCCAGGCTGTTTCCATCTCCCGCTCCTCCTCCCTCCGTTTGTGGCCTTGGGTTCGTGGTCACCAAATGGCTGCTGCACCTCCAGACAGATGGGCAAGCCCCCCGGGGAGGAGCCCCTTCACCTGCAGCGGGGAGCAGGGACGCTCGGACGGCCGCCAGCTGCAAGCGAGGCTGGGGCCGCGGGACCTGGACGGCCCTGCAGAGCCCTCGCTGCTTGGGAGGGGCCGGCGGAAAGAGAGCTGGGGGTGCGCTGAGCCTGGCCTTCGAGGCCGAGCGTGGAGCCAGGGGAGACTCCCCGACGGCGGCTGGGTGGCCCGGGAGCCTGTGGGTGGCATGTGTGAAGGTTTTAGATCAGGTGGGCATGTTTAATCTGTGGGAATTGTAGAAGCTCTTCATTCCAACTAGCTGTAGCCCCTCATGGGCTTACACGGTGCCACAGTCGAGGCGCATGAGCGGCTGAGGTTAGGGGCTGCTTCTGCCCTCCAGCTTTCAGCCTTGTTCTGTTTTTGTGCCGGCAGGGGCCCCATCTGCCCTTCCAGCCGCAGTGCTTTGTGGCAGTGACTCCCGAGGCTGTGTGGCGGGCTGTCCCTCAGCTGCGTGTGCCGAAGCCCTTAGCCCGGCCCGCGGGACCCTGGCCTGGAGCCTCACCTCAGGGGCTCGAGACGCGTTCTGCATTTGCGGGGCTGTGGGTGGCGGATCCTCCCACAGAGCACTTGTGGCCCAGAGCAACCCTAGCTCGTCTGCACTTGACCCTCCATCTGGAGGCCCCAGCACTGGGGAGACCCGCCTATCTGCTTACCAGACCCAAGCCCGCACCCACACGACCGCGCCGGAAACCGCGCTGTCTGCTTCTCAGGCCAGGCCTCCCCGCAGCGTCCCCACCGGCATCCCTGCCTTGAGGGCTCCCAGCCTGGAGTTCTCCACTGGAACCAAGTGGGCTGAGAACTGAGCCATCCGCCAGCCAGGCTGGGCCGTGGGCACAGCGGAGGGCCTCGCCGCCCTGTCGGCCCTTTCCCAGGCAGACGGGGCCTCCGGGAGGGTGTTGAGGCACAGCCTCCCTGTGGGAGGAAGCCAGCTCGCTGCCTCTGCTGGCCCGTGGGCACAGGCGTCTTCAGGACCGTCTCTCTGGTGGAAGACAGTGACCGCAGCCCACTCCCCGACCGCCGTCCTTGGGGTGCTAGGGGCGTCCTCACAGGCCGAGCTGGGCGGAGCGGGAGCCACAGGAGAGAGAAGGGCAGAGAAGACCTGACCCACTCACTCTCAGCCTATTCCAGACAAAAGTCCAGAGAAAGCATGTGCTTTATCCATCCCCCTTTCAAATAAAGCAGAGACCCCCAGTTCTAATTCACAAACAATACATACATTATTTTGGTGACAAGGTCAGTAATCAGTTCATTGGGAACACCGCCCTGAGTTTCCTTTGATCATAACTCACCCAACGCTAGGCCTTCCCTGGTGGCTCAGATGGTAAAGAGTCTGCCTGCCATGCAGGAGACCCGGGTTCAGTCCCTGGGTCGGGAAGCTCCCCTGAAGAAGGAAGTGGCAGCCCTCTCCAGTGTTCCTGCCTGGAGAATTCCAGGGACAGAGGAGCCTGGCGGGCTACAGACCATGGGGTCACAACAGAGCCCGGCCAAACTGAGCAACTGACAGTCGATCCAGTAGGCTCCTGAGGCTGCGTCTCCAAGAGGCGCCTGGGGGTCGGGCGTCCGCGGCGAGCGGCGAGAGGGTCCGGTCACGCCGTCGCTGCTGCTGCTGACGCTGTCGCCTTGTCTGTCCAGGTCGGCGCTGGGGACCTGGACGGCTTCCAGGCGGACACGGAAGAGGAGGAGGAGGAAGGCGACTGTGTGATCGTGGACATCTCGGATGCTGGGGGTGAGCAGGGTGCCGCACCCTCTTTTCCTTCCAGCTGGGGGGAAGAGAAGGGCAGTTAGTCACCCTCCAGCTCACGTCTCGTGAGAGAGGGGCGCTGAGGAAGAGGCCCGGGAAGGCGCCAAGCGGGCTGACGGGATGTGGGCATCATGCTCCAGCACAGGCCCCAGGCTGCCGTCCCTGGTCTGAAAGCCACATTCAGGAAACCTGAGGGTTGGTAGCAAGGAGCAGGGGCAGGGAGGGCAGGGCGGCGCCCGTGGGGCGGGCTCTGACCAGGGCTCCCCTGGGGCAGGGAGCCCGAGGCTGGCCACGGGGCTCTGCCGCCTGCGTTCCTCGCCTCTGCCCTGGAGGCTCGGGTGTAAAGCCTGGGGGAAGGGGCTGCAGAAGCCCACCGGCTCCAGGTGGACAAGCTGAAGCCCCAGCGAGGATGCGGTGGCAGCCCGTGCGCGCGCCCTGCGTGGACCCCTGGCTGAAGCCCCTCCCTCTTGCCTTGCAGCCATCAAGGCCCCGTGCGGAGCCCCTCCCGGAGCTGCGGGGCTGGCGGGGCCGAGCACCAGCGAGAGCCTCGCGGCCCTCAGCCCGCCCGGCCTGTCCTGAGCCGAGCGGCCGTGCGCGTGCAGAAGGGTTGGGGCCTGCGCGACGCCTCTCCGATACTTGAACCTGACTCCTGTGTAAAGAGCACTTTGTCCCGCTGGGCAGACCTCCCGAGGCGTGGGAAGTTTTATATAGGATACTTGGCTGGTTCTTCTTAATGTTTGTAAAAACTGTACCCCCAAAGCCACATTAATCCACTCTTTAATAAAAGCATTATTGTGATGTGACAGCCTGCCTCGGGCGGGCCTGGTCGTGCCCCGGAGACTGGCAGGCGCGGCGAGGTGACGCTCGCGAATGAACTGCAGCCCCTGGGGTGCAGCGCGGCTCCGGCCCTGACGCGGGCCTGCGCGCCTGCGTCCCTTCCAACACGCGGTGGGTCCACGGCCCTGGGCCTGAGCCCAGCATTCGTGTCCGGTGACCTGCCCCTCGATGTCCCCACGGTGGGACCTGTGCCGTCTGTATAAAGCTTGACGGCCTGTAAACGTTTTGCCCCATCTCTTCGTTGTGAACTCCTCGGCCTCCCCTCGTTTAAGGTGGGGCCCCCACAGCAGGCGCTGGTGTGGGTGATCCCTGCCTGCCCCTCGGGTGAGAGGCTGAAGCTGGGGGCAGCGCAGACAGGGCTGGGCCGGGCCCTGCAGAGGTGTCTGAGCCCGCGCTGAGGGCCGGGTGGGGCGCTTCTGGCAGAGCTCGGACGGCGGGCTCCGGGCTGGCCGGCCCCTCCCAGCACGGCTTGCTGTTGGGAGGAGGGCTGGCCAGCGTCCGCATGAGCGCCCGCTTGCTGTTGAGACCCCAGATGCCCTGAGATGGGACTCGCCCTTGGGCGTGCCCTACGCTGGGGAAGACCCCTCTGGGCCAGCCTCCAGCAGCACCCCAAGCCTCCCGCAGGGGTCCCTTCTCCAGTCCTGCTGGGTGCGGCCGACGAACACCCACCTCTAGGTGTGGCTGCTGGCCCAGGTGAGGCCCTGTCTGTGGGCGACCACCTGCCGCAGTCACGGCCAAGCGCCTCTAACCGTCCTGGCTGCCGCGCCACAATTTACAACTGACGCCTGGCGAGGGCAGGTGGTGAGGGCAGTGTGAGGCCAGGGCTGTGCTGGGTCCCAGGGGGCGGGCAGCAGAGGCACCTGGGCACAGAGCCTGTGGGGCTGCTTGCCAGCTCAGGCCTTATAGGGACTTTTTTCTCATCACATCGGGAGCCTGGAAGCTCCCATCTCGCAGCAGTCAGACGCCCCCCACCTGCCTCCATGAAGCGGGGTCCAGAAGGGCCTGCAGCCCAAGGGAGTGGTGAGGAGCCCAGGTGCAGGGTGCGGCCGGGGCCAGGCGCCTCACCCTCCAGACCTCGGTTTCCCTGTCCGTCAGCTCCCCGTGGCGGCTGTGATGACGCGCCCACCTTGCTACGGTTCTGGGGTAGAAGCCTGATGAGGCCTTGCTGGTCGTATCAGGGCATCAGCAGGGTTTCTTCTGGAAGGAGAGGACCCCGTTCCTGGGGGCACCCAGTCCTGTGCCCTTTCCAGCACTAGAGGCCCTTCCTCCGTCTTTAGGAGCCTCACCTCCCATCTCCTCTGCTTCCTTCCAGGGTCAGGGCTCCTGCGGGGCACCGCCCAAGACCAGGGGCCTGCCTCGCACCCTCTACCGGGACCCACAGTCAGGCCCGGCTCGCGGCAGCTCTGCAGCTGTTAACAGACCACCGCTAGGAACCAGTCCAACATCCTGTTTATTCAGGTTTATACCTTTACAGCACAAGGCCTGACAGGCCCAGGCCTCCCTCTCGGCTGGCCCCCGGGCTGGCCGCGGCTCACGGGGCTCGCCCGCTGCAGGCCACTCTCCCGCCCGGGGGCTTCTGTTCCGCAGGTTCCGAGCGCTCCCTCCCCTGGCGGCGGTCAGGGCCGTGTGCCCACCAGCCGGCGCCCCTCCCCGTGCCCGCGGCGCCCGGGAGGCAGGGTGAGCGGCTCTGGAGGCGGGGGACCGGGACGCAGAGCCGGGGAGAGCACAAGACAGACCTGCGGGCCGAGGCCAAGCCTGCTTTATTTCACTGGAGCTTCTCAATGGCCGACAGCAGCTCGGGTTTCAGGACAGCTGTGTCCGGCTGGGCCCCCGCGGCCCTGATGTCCTCCAGCACGGCTGCGTCCCAGGAGAAGGTCAGGAGGGCAGAGGGCACCTGCGGCGGGGTGAGGGGCCCCGAGCTGCGTCCTCACGTCCACGTCTCCCCACTGGAGCTGGGACCGCGCTCGCCCGGGGCTGCTTCCCCCAGGGGCGGCGCTCCTCAGAAAGGCCGCCCAGCCTCGGGGCGCAGCGGGAACCTCTGCTCCAGGCCTCCTCCCCCATCTCCCCATCTCAGAGTCGGGGTCGGACCACCCTCTGGGCCCCTCCTGCGTCTTCCTGGAATGCCCTGCGTTTTGAGTGCCATCCGGGGTCTGCTCTGCAGAGGACACTCACCCGCTGGGCACGTCCCCCTTTCACAGAGAGGTCACTCAGGGCCACACACGAGTGAGTGGGAAGGGGGTCCTCCACCCGGGGCGCCGGGCCCTGGGGCCCCTCCGCAGACCCTTCCACCCCACCGCGGGGAGCTCGTGCTGATCCAACGAGGCCAGAGTGCCGGAGCGCGGCGCGAGCAGCCGGACCTCACTCACCAGCCCGCACTCGTTGAAGGCCAGGTTCTCGTCCTCCGACAGCTTCTGCCCGCCCGAGGCCAGCAGCTCGAAGGGCAGCCAGTCGTTCCGCAAGGCCTCCCGCACGAAGCCGTACAGCGCCGCCACCCGCTCGCGGGCATAGAAGGTCCCTGGGGGCGGGACAGTGGCGTGAGGCGGGAGTGGGGCCCCGGGAGCCGCCCAGCCCCGCGGGGCGCCCCGCGCACCCTGCAGCAGGACGCCGTCGGGCAGGCGCACGCGCAGCAGCGGTAGGTGTGCTTGCGCAGCTCCGCCTGGGCTTCTGTTCCGCAGGTTCCGAGCGCTCCCTCCCCTGGCGGCGGTCAGGGCCGTGTGCCCACCAGCCGGCGCCCCTCCCCGTGCCCGCGGCGCCCGGGAGGCAGGGTGAGCGGCTCTGGAGGCGGGGGACCGGGACGCAGAGCCGGGGAGAGCACAAGACAGACCTGCGGGCCGAGGCCAAGCCTGCTTTATTTCACTGGAGCTTCTCAATGGCCGACAGCAGCTCGGGTTTCAGGACAGCTGTGTCCGGCTGGGCCCCCGCGGCCCTGATGTCCTCCAGCACGGCTGCGTCCCAGGAGAAGGTCAGGAGGGCAGAGGGCACCTGCGGCGGGGTGAGGGGCCCCGAGCTGCGTCCTCACGTCCACGTCTCCCCACTGGAGCTGGGACCGCGCTCGCCCGGGGCTGCTTCCCCCAGGGGCGGCGCTCCTCAGAAAGGCCGCCCAGCCTCGGGGCGCAGCGGGAACCTCTGCTCCAGGCCTCCTCCCCCATCTCCCCATCTCAGAGTCGGGGTCGGACCACCCTCTGGGCCCCTCCTGCGTCTTCCTGGAATGCCCTGCGTTTTGAGTGCCATCCGGGGTCTGCTCTGCAGAGGACACTCACCCGCTGGGCACGTCCCCCTTTCACAGAGAGGTCACTCAGGGCCACACACGAGTGAGTGGGAAGGGGGTCCTCCACCCGGGGCGCCGGGCCCTGGGGCCCCTCCGCAGACCCTTCCACCCCACCGCGGGGAGCTCGTGCTGATCCAACGAGGCCAGAGTGCCGGAGCGCGGCGCGAGCAGCCGGACCTCACTCACCAGCCCGCACTCGTTGAAGGCCAGGTTCTCGTCCTCCGACAGCTTCTGCCCGCCCGAGGCCAGCAGCTCGAAGGGCAGCCAGTCGTTCCGCAAGGCCTCCCGCACGAAGCCGTACAGCGCCGCCACCCGCTCGCGGGCATAGAAGGTCCCTGGGGGCGGGACAGTGGCGTGAGGCGGGAGTGGGGCCCCGGGAGCCGCCCAGCCCCGCGGGGCGCCCCGCGCACCCTGCAGCAGGACGCCGTCGGGCAGGCGCACGCGCAGCAGCGTGTAGGTGTGCTTGCGCAGCTCCCGCTGCTCCTCCCGCTCGCGCATGGCCTTGGTCCGCAGCGCGCTCAGCCGCTCCACGGCCTCCGACCGCAGCCGCTGCTCCCGCTTGATCTCCTCGGCCGTGAGGTTGAAGAAGTCCGCGGGCAGCTCGAACTGCGAGGCCAGGGGCGAGGGCCGGAAGACGCGGCGCTGGCGGGCCAGGGTGGCGCGCACGGGCTCGGCGCCCAGCAGCCGCTCCTTGTGGCGCTCCAGGCTCTGGGGCTCGGCCAGGGCGGCCTCGCTCAGCACGTAGAACTCCTCGGGGCCCTCTGGGACACGGGGCCGGGTCACGCGGCCGCGGAGCCAGGGGCCCCACGCGGCCCACCCAGCCCCACGCCGTGCTCCGCCGAGGCCGCGCCCCCACCTCTTACCCTGGTCGGGGATCGCAAGCAGCACCTTCTGGAAGCCAATGGCCTCTAAGAAGTCCTGGGTTCCCTCCAGGCAGTGAATGCGCTCCTGAGAGCGGAGGCAGAGGTCACCAGCGCCTCCCCGCGTCCCCACCCGGCCGCCCACCGGCCCCTCCCGGCCCAGAGTCCGGGTCTGGGGGCAGCTGCGGCCCCCGGGACGGTGACGCCGACGCTGTGTGAGGGGCTGAGCTCTAGGGGCCTGAGAAAGGTCAGCGCCAGGGTTCAGAGGCCGCAGAGCCAGAGGACCCGCAGGGAGGACTCCCGGGGCCGCGCTGTGCGAGGCTGGACCTGGGGACGTGGCGAGCCGGCAGGAGCGCGGGTGCTGGCCTGCGGCCTCTCCCCCGCCCAGTCCGCGCAAGTGTGGAAGCCCCGGCACCCACGTGCCGGCTGGCTGAAGAGAGCCCGCCACGGCGGCATGGCGGGAGACTGCCCCGCTGCCCGCCCGCGCCCCGCGCCGCCGGGCCGCACCTGGAACACCTTGTTCTGCAGCTTGATGCGGCGGTACTTCTCCTCCTCCGGGTGCAGGCAGATGTTGTCCAGGTACCTGGGGTGGACAGCGCTGGGGCTCAGGGTCACCCCAGGCAGGACGCCGCCCCACCTGGACACCCCAGAGAGGGCACCAGGCCTCCCCCTGGGCCCTGCCATCTGAGGGCCAAGGACCCGCCGTGGTGGGGGAGCGGGCAGGGCCAGAGCCTCGTCCCCAGAATGGAGGGCCCCCGGAGCGAGCACGGGGCTCCAGAGCAGCACAGGCTTCTGGGCACCCCCGCCCAGACCCGCTTAGAGGAGTGGGGAAAGGAAGACCCTGCCTCATCCCCGCTTCTGGTGACCCCAAGGGGAAGCCAGTAAGCGTGTTCATTTTAAAGACGGATAAACAGAGGCTCCCAGAGAGACCGGCCCCCTTCCCCGGGGCCCAGGGGAACGAGGAGGGGACGTGGCGTCACTCCCAGGGCCCTGCAGCACCCCCAGGAGCCGGTGTCCCGGTGGAGGGCGCCACCCACTCACTTGGCGATGGTCTCCACGCCCAGCTTCACCCGGTCCCGGTCCTTGTTGAACGTGTGGATCTTCATGATGGAGGCGGCCACCGGGTCGGTGGAGAAGTGCTGGGGGCAGCAGGAAAGGAGAGCAGGTCAGGACGCGCAGCCCCGGGGCCGGGAGCCAGCCCGAGGCGCGGCGGGGGGCGGCCGGGTGCCCGCGCACAGCAGCGGCAGAGCGCAGGCGTCAGCGGTGGGCACGGTCACCGCAGCCGCAGCCGGACCCCAGCGGACTCAGCGGCCCTCACCAGGAGGACAAGGCGCAGAAGAGCTCTCGGTGCCCCAGCCTGGGCCTCGCCTGCCCGCGCCCCGGGGCGCAGGCGGGGAGCGACGGCAGCCCGCGTCAGGGACCTTCGGGGCCTGTGACACCGACCGCGGCCTTCCGCGCCGCCTCTGGCGCCCACGCCCAGCACGGAGCAAGGGCAAGGCGGCTCTCCCGCGGCCAGTGCCCGCCGGCCGCCGCAGACGCACTGTCTCCTAATCCCCAGCCCTACGAGGGACCTTTGAGAAACGCTGAAGTGGAGAGACCGGCCTCGGAAGGGGTCCGTGCCCTGCGGCTGCGGGGGGGCCAGCCAGGGAGGCACGACGGGACACCGCTGACCTGGCCCTCCGCCTCGGGGGCTCCACCCGCCTCCCCGGGCGACGCGCATGGCCCACGTGGACACCCCAGAGAGGGCACCAGGCCTCCCCTGGGCCCTGCCATCTGAGGGCCAAGGACCCGCCGTGGTGGGGAGCGGGCAGGGCCAGAGCCTCGCCCCCAGAATGGAGGGCCCCGGAGCGAGCAGGGGGCTCCAGAGCAGCACAGGCTTCTGGGCACCCCCGCCCAGACCCGCTTAGAGGAGTGGGGAAAGGAAGACCCTGCCTCATCCCCGCTTCTGGTGACCCCAAGGGGAAGCCAGTAAGCGTGTTCATTTTAAAGACGGATAAACAGAGGCTCCCAGAGAGACCGGCCCCCTTCCCCGGGGCCCAGGGGAACGAGGAGGGGACGTGGCGTCACTCCCAGGGCCCTGCAGCACCCCCAGGAGCCGGTGTCCCGGTGGAGGGCGCCACCCACTCACTTGGCGATGGTCTCCACGCCCAGCTTCACCCGGTCCCGGTCCTTGTTGAACGTGTGGATCTTCATGATGGAGGCGGCCACCGGGTCGGTGGAGAAGTGCTGGGGGCAGCAGGAAAGGAGAGCAGGTCAGGACGCGCAGCCCCGGGGCCGGGAGCCAGCCCGAGGCGCGGCGGGGGGCGGCCGGGTGCCCGCGCACAGCAGCGGCAGAGCGCAGGCGTCAGCGGTGGGCACGGTCACCGCAGCCGCAGCCGGACCCCAGCGGACTCAGCGGCCCTCACCAGGAGGACAAGGCGCAGAAGAGCTCTCGGTGCCCCAGCCTGGGCCTCGCCTGCCCGCGCCCCGGGGCGCAGGCGGGGAGCGACGGCAGCCCGCGTCAGGGACCTTCGGGGCCTGTGACACCGACCGCGGCCTTCCGCGCCGCCTCTGGCGCCCACGCCCAGCACGGAGCAAGGGCAAGGCGGCTCTCCCGCGGCCAGTGCCCGCCGGCCGCCGCAGACGCACTGTCTCCTAATCCCCAGCCCTACGAGGGACCTTTGAGAAACGCTGAAGTGGAGAGACCGGCCTCGGAAGGGGTCCGTGCCCTGCGGCTGCGGGGGGGCCAGCCAGGGAGGCACGACGGGACACCGCTGACCTGGCCCTCCGCCTCGGGGGCTCCACCCGCCTCCCCGGGCGACGCGCATGGCCCACGTGACCCCCGGCCGGCCCAGACCCGGGGCACCCCCAGGGACCCTGCGGACAGCACCCCAGCAGGGAGAGGCCGAGGACGGATGACGGAGGCGAGGAGCCAGGCCGCGGGTCAGCTCGCGCTCTTTCAGAAAGCAGCTACCTGGCCGGTGGGGCCGGCAGCCACGGCAGCCCCGACCGCGTCTGCTCTGCCTGGACGGCGGGGTCACCAGATGACAGACCAGAGCAGAGGCCTCTGCGCCCACAGAAGCCGGCCAGAGCGCCCGAATCAGGCAGGCGGGCCGCCGCCCGCCCCAGCCCCGCCTCGAGCGCGGAAGTCTTCTGCGGCCACGTCCGTGTCACCTGACCTCTGCCGTGAACCGGGGCAGCTCTCTTGGGACTGCAAACTGGGACCTGCTCCATTCTGTCAGCTAAGCTGCCCGCAAAAGACAGGTGTGGATGGGCCAAGAGTGCGGGTCCGCAGAGCCCCCTGCGGCGCGGTGCCCTCAGGACACGGGTGAGCCGGGCCGGCCGCCCCACCCCAGCCTCCTGTGGACAAGCGCTGCCCCCGGGAAGAGCGGCAGGTCCCGGTGGTGTCTTCAGAAGCACCCAGGCAGCGGGCACCCCGTTTAAGCTAGGAGCAGGGCGCGAGGACAAAAGGGACAAAGGAACACAGCATCCAGAAGGAAACCGAAGCCCCACAGGGTTCACTTCGGGATGAGGGTGGCTTTCACAGTGGCCAAGAGACAGGCGTTTCAACAACTCAGGACTGGGGAAAACTGGGTGACTACCTGGAGAAAACCAAACAACACTAGATCAGCTATACTCCCATCAAAAAAATTTTAAATAAAACTAACCCTAGCTGCATGCTGTATTCCACACAGGGATAAATTCTAACTGGATCAAAGCTTTAAACATTAAAAAGCAGAACAGAGGCGTGCTAGAAAAACCACAGAACTGCTTTAATTCTAAAGTGGGGAAGGCCTTTCTAAGTACAACACAAAACCTGGAAGCCATAAAATAAAACGGACGCACTGAATTATGTAGAGATCAGTATAAAAATAAGTGTAAAAATAAGCTAAAAGAGGGCTTCCCTGGTGGTCCAGTGGGTAAGGAATCTGCCTTGCAGTGCAGGGGGCACCAGTTCGATCCCTGGCCCAGGAAGATCCCACATGCTGCCGAGCAGCTGGGCCGGTGTGTCCAATTATGAGCCAGCGCCCTGGAGCGCATGCGCCCAGAGCCGGTGCTCTGCAGCGAGAGAGGCCACTGCGATGGGAGGCCCACACGGGCCAAAGAACAGAGATGGATGAGAATGGATGAATGAAATACCAATAGAAGTGTCCAGAATAAATAAATAATAATAAAAAGAGAGGTGATCAAGCCAGTGAGGTGAAAGCGTTCCCGCCTGGCAGGCATGGTGAGGTGGGCCAATGGCAGGCCTCTGTGACCCGGAGCCCACGGCTGTGCTAGTTCTGGTGCCAGAGGGCATGACGGTGGCAGATGGAGTCACGGCCGCAGGTCAGTGGGCCTTAAAGTGAGGAGACGAGCCTGGATTACCAGGGGAGCCCGACAGAGCCGTCGGCCCTGAAGAGGGGCGCGTGCGAGGGCAGCTGGGAAAGGCCGGCCCGGCCCCGCTGGCCGTGAGGGCGGAGGAGCCCTGGAGCAGACGGCCCGACGCCCGCGGCCCCACGGCCGCTCGACCGCGGCAGCCCGCTCGTCAGGCCCGAGCGGCTGGGCAGGGCCGCGCCGTCTGGAGGCCCCACGCTGGCCGGGGGACAGCATGGGGACAGGCCCGCCTGGGGGACGGAGGGTCCGGTGTTCTCTCTGTTCTTGTGGTTTTCGGTTAGGGATTATTTCCAACGACAGAACTTTAAGGAATAAAAACAGCAGTACAGAAGCTCTTCCCGCACTGGCACCAACGCGGCGTGTCCGTGGCAGGCGCGGACGGCTGGCACCTCTTAGGCGACACAGACACGCGGCCTGCGTGGGCGACACGGACGCCCCGGTGGGGACTCGCTGGCTCTGCAGGGACCCGAGGGGCTCGCAGCGGCCGCCCGGGGGAGCCTGGGAGGCGGTTCCCCGCCTGCCCTCGGGAGCCCAGGTCCAGCCCTGGGGAGGGAGGCCGGCGCCGAGCCACCGCCCGCACAGGCTCTGGCGCGGGGCGGGGCGGGCACTCACCGAGAGAATGGCCTCTCTGATGCCGGCGTCCCGCTGGTCCTTCCGCAGGACGGCCCCCGTGAGCGGGCAGGTGAAGCACACGCCGGGCACCGCCGGGGCGGCCGAGCCTTGCTCTCTGGGCTCCGGCGCCTGGAGGAGGGGGAGGGGTCTGAGCCGGAGCGCCTGGCCCCGGGAGCCCGCCACCCCGGCCCCAGGCTGCTGCTCGTCCGCCGTGGACACCCGGGCCCAGAGGCCCCGCTGCCCGCAGCCTGGCTCCAGGGCCAGCGCCGAGAGCCAGGGCCGCTCCGGACACAGAGTCAGTGCTCCCTCCCTTTCCACCAAGCTCTCCCGAGGCCTGCCGCCTCCAGGAAGGCAGCCGGATTGCACTGGTCTCCGGGCTCCCTCCTACCACCAGGGAGGGCCGCAGGGGGCATCGCTAAGGGTAAGGACTTGGGAATCGGACAGGCTAGGAATCCCCATCCTGCCTCTGCTGGTTTTGAGGCGTGTGCCTGAGGACACTGGGCCTCAGCTCTGTGAACCTTGGTTTTCCCTTCTGTAAAGTGGACTCTTTAACGGCACCTCCCCGTGTGGGGCTGCAGAGGATGGGGTGGGGGCGACTTCACGGACACGCAGCCCCTCCCCCGGCGTCGCGGCCTGGCTTCATCCGGCGCCAAGCACGCAGGTCCTGGACGACACCGCCCTCCACCACGGGGCTCCCCGACCAGCCCCAGTGCCTCGGCCAGAGGTGACCTCAAGCCACCCTGATGGCCGCGTCTCCTGACCCTCCGCAGCAGCGGACACCCGGAGCCCGGGGCCGGGCGCCAGGTGGAGCAGCGCAGGAAAGAGCCCTCCCCTCCCCGGGCCCACCCTGGGGCCCGCTGCCACGGCCACGGCCTTACCGTGTTGCTCCCCTGGGCCTCTGGGTTCCCGCTGACCGCTGCTTCCGCCTGGAGCTCCTTCCTCACTGCAGGGAGGCGGGGACCGGTCAGGGTGCAGGAGGACACGCCCGCCCCGCCCGGGCGGGGGTCCTCTCGTGGATCACACGCCAGCCCCAGTTCCTCCCCGCATCGGCCACCGGCCACGCCCTGCTCCAGCCCCAAAAGCCTGGCTCCCTCCGCGGCCGCCCCCGACTGCAGCAGACCCTCCCCCTCCGTGGTGGAAGCGTGACTCCCTCACAGGCGTCTGATGTTGCGACCCCACGGGCTGCAGCCCCCAGGCGCCTCTGTCCATGGGATTCTCCAGGCAGGAGCACTGGAGTGGGCTGCCATTTGCTCCCCCGGGGACCTTCCCCACGACTGTGATTTAAACTCCTCCCGCCCCAGCACGTAGGTTCTGAAATTCTTTCCAGCCAGAACCAAGCGCGGCTCTGGGACCCGTGAGAAGGCGAGCCCCGGCCTGGAGGACGGTGGGGGGCGGCCCACGCCACCCCCGCCCCGCGCCGGGCCGAGGACGACCGAGGCTCACCCTGGTTCCGGATGGAGTCCTGCGAGGTGGGGCCCCGCGCCCGGGGCTGCTTCTGCGCCAGCCGGGCCAGGGCCGCGGCCGCCGCCATCTGGGCCTCATCGGTGGGTCCCTGGCGGGGCTGCCGGGCGGGCGGCTGGCTGGGCTTCTCTCTGGAGGCCTTCTCCCTGGAGACGAGGGGACGGCAAGCGGATGCGGGGCTGGCAGGGAGCTCCTGGGCCCTCCCACTCCACCCCGCAGGCGCAGCCTCCGCCGGGGCCAGGGGAAGGTGTTTCCAAGGCAGCGGAGCAGCCCCGGAGGCAGCCGGTCGGGCCCTGCTCTGCCCCTCTGAGCAAGCCTGCCCCGCCTGTCGGGCGAGGGCAGAGCACACCGCCGGCTACGGAGCCCGTCCCGTCCGTGAGCGTGAGGCCCAGAGGCCTTGTCCACGGAGCATCCGCTGCGCGCCAGGCAGCCGGCACGGCTGTTTCTCAGGGGGACGTCCCCCGCTGCCAGCGCTCGGCCGCCCTTCACAAGCCCCGGAGGCTCACGGAGCCTCGGGCAGTGTGCCAGGCTGCACGGCCCGGCGAGGAGCGGCCGCAGAGACCTGCCCCGATCTCCCCTGCAGCCGGGGAAGCAGGCAGGGCGATCGCCCAGGGGCCGGGCAGCCTCTGACCCGGCCCAGCCCCGCTCCACGGAGGCGCCCCCTCCTTCCCCAGGTCCCCCTCCCCACGCAGGAGCTGGCATCCCCCGTGCTGCGTCTCTAGCGCCTTCTCAGGAGCCGAGGCCCTGCGGCCATTCTCTGGCCCCGGGAGCCTCCTGCCCACCGCGGCCCGCGCCCTGCCCACCGCGGAGCGTTCCAGGCTGAGGAAGAGACGAGCCACGCGCCGCTCGTTCCCGGCAGCCCACCTTCGCGGCCCGTCTGGGCGGCCAGAGGGACCCTCCTCTGAACCCAGTTGCGCCGCCGCACCCGCAGCCCCCTCACCCCCAGTGGCAGAGCCCCAGGGCCAACACAGGCCCCACGAACGGCCCTTCCGGCTGGCGCCCACCCTCGCTCCTGGCTGTCCTCACGGGGGCTGACCGCGCACCAAGGGCCTCAGCCTGCTCTCTGTGGCCGCCTGGGGTGCTCGTCCCGGAGCGACGGGGTGTGCCTGTGGGCGGGGGACCGGGCTGATCTCCCCGGGCTGCGTCTCGCCTCACCCAGCTCTCAGCTCGGTGCCCTGCTCAGAGGGGCAGCCCCGCCAGCCTCCCCGCCCCCAGCATCACCGGGGACCGTGGCCCTGTTTGTTTTTCCTCCGGGCCACTCCTCCATCACTGATGTACTGGCTTCCCGGTCCACCTCCCCCGACAGGAAGCTGAGCTCCGGGAGGCCGGGGTTCACCCCGCATCTCCAGGCGGCTCCAGCGCTCCCCCGTCCCCCGCTCCTCCCAGGCCCCCAGGCTGACCTCCGGGCACGCGCAGTCCCAGCTGCTCCAGCCCCCACCTCCACCTGCGACTTGAGGGACAAATGAATGGACCCCTTTTTGTGGCCCACGGCCTCCTGGGGCCCCTCCTAGGCTCTCCCCCGACCTGCCCCAGGCTCTCAGGACCTGCGCTTCCCTCCCTGACTCACAGAGCTGACTCACAGATCTTCACCCGACTCAGTGAGGCCCTCCCAAGAGCCCCGGGGACCCGCATCCTCCACGCCTGATGCCCGGATGGCCTTATCCCGCACCCGCTCTCCCTCCCTCGCGGCCTCACAATTAATCCCCTCCCCAAAGCTTCCTGCGGCCTCCCAGCCCCCACCGCTCACAATCCTTCCTTGATGCCTCACAGACCCCTCCCCAGCGGGCAGCTTTCTCCAGGGACCCCCATCCCACCCCGCGGCAGGGGAGCCCAGGCTCCCTCTGCTCATCCTTGCCCACGGGGGCGCCTACTCGACGCTCTCCGACCCTCAGCGCTCCCTGCCTCTCCAGCACGGCGCTCTGCTCCGCACGGCGCTCTGCTCCGCTCAGCGCGCGCCCCCGCGCCTCCCCACGGAGTCTCCAGCGCGGCCCCGGGCCCCGCTCTTCTCCGAGTCCCCCCAGACTGGCCACAGAGGCCTGCAAGTGCAGACAACCTCCGCTCCCCGCCAGGGCGCGGTCAGGCCACACGGTCATCAACCCAAGGACCCGTCTCCTTCCAGTCCGACTTCCCCGGGTCCTCCTCTCCACCCACCTGCCGCCCCTTCCCCGCCAGACCTTCCTCAGCCCCTCGCGGCGCCCCCTCGAGTCACCCGCACCTCCCAAGCCCCTGACCACACCTCCCGCAACGCCTCCCCTCCCGGTCCACCTTCCGGCTCCAGAACCGAGGCCCAGGCCCCTAGCGCCACCGAAAGAAAGCTTCCCTCTCTGCGCCCCCAGCTCCACGGGTCTCCCCAGGCTCAGCCCCCAGCCTCTGGTCACCTCGATGCCCCCAACGCTTGGGCGCGGACTTTCCAGGGGCCGTTCTCCGCCTCCCGGGCCTCGCGCCCGCCGGCCGCCCTAGGGTCGCTCCGCGGACCCCCGGCTTCCCGCGGCCCCGCCCCCGAGGCCCCCCACGTGCCCGAGCGCCCCTCCACGCCCCTCGCTCTCCCGAGGCTTCCCGCCCCCGCGCCCGCCACGCACCCCGCCGGCTCCGTGAGCTTCTGACCGGGCCCCGCGCTCTTGAACTTGATGTCGGCCTTGATCTCCTGGAAGAACTTCTTCATAGTGGCGGCGGGCCCGACGGCGGGGGGCCGCGGGTGGGGGCCGCAGGGCCCAGGACGGGAGGGGCCGGCAGCAGTCAACCACCGGAAAAAGACGACGGCGCCGCCGGAAGTCCCGCCTTCGCGCGGCGGCCCACGTGACAATCGGCGCGCCTCTCTAGATCTCCGCGTCTTACTGGCCCGAAGTGGCCGCTCGGCACGCTCGCGGTGCGTCTCGGTGGTCCGCCTGGACTCTGTTGCCCGGGTAACGACGGCGCTTCCCGAGGAAGGCGGCGCTGGGGCGCCGGCTGCCGCATCCGGAGGCGCGGGCCCGGCGCCTGCACCGCCTCGAGAGCCTTCCCCGGCTCCCCAGCGGCCTGCAAGTGCAGACAACCTCCGCTCCCCGCCAGGGCGCGGTCAGGCCACACGGTCATCAACCCAAGGACCCGTCTCCTTCCAGTCCGACTTCCCCGGGTCCTCCTCTCCACCCACCTGCCGCCCCTTCCCCGCCAGACCTTCCTCAGCCCCTCGCGGCGCCCCCTCGAGTCACCCGCACCTCCCAAGCCCCTGACCACACCTCCCGCAACGCCTCCCCTCCCGGTCCACCTTCCGGCTCCAGAACCGAGGCCCAGGCCCCTAGCGCCACCGAAAGAAAGCTTCCCTCTCTGCGCCCCCAGCTCCACGGGTCTCCCCAGGCTCAGCCCCCAGCCTCTGGTCACCTCGATGCCCCCAACGCTTGGGCGCGGACTTTCCAGGGGCCGTTCTCCGCCTCCCGGGCCTCGCGCCCGCCGGCCGCCCTAGGGTCGCTCCGCGGACCCCCGGCTTCCCGCGGCCCCGCCCCCGAGGCCCCCCACGTGCCCGAGCGCCCCTCCACGCCCCTCGCTCTCCCGAGGCTTCCCGCCCCCGCGCCCGCCACGCACCCCGCCGGCTCCGTGAGCTTCTGACCGGGCCCCGCGCTCTTGAACTTGATGTCGGCCTTGATCTCCTGGAAGAACTTCTTCATAGTGGCGGCGGGCCCGACGGCGGGGGGCCGCGGGTGTGGGGGGCCGCAGGGCCCAGGACGGGAGGGGCCGGCAGCAGTCAACCACCGGAAAAAGACGACGGCGCCGCCGGAAGTCCCGCCTTCGCGCGGCGGCCCACGTGACAATCGGCGCGCCTCTCTAGATCTCCGCGTCTTACTGGCCCGAAGTGGCCGCTCGGCACGCTCGCGGTGCGTCTCGGTGGTCCGCCTGGACTCTGTTGCCCGGGTAACGACGGCGCTTCCCGAGGAAGGCGGCGCTGGGGCGCCGGCTGCCGCATCCGGAGGCGCGGGCCCGGCGCCTGCACCGCCTCGAGAGCCTTCCCCGGCTCCCCAGCGGCCGCGCGATACAGCCCCCACGCCCGGCCCAGCGGTCAGGGCCAGTAGCCCCCAAAAGCCACGCGGGAGAGGGTGACGAAGACGATGCACAGAGCCGGGGCTTGGGGACCCTCGATGGCGGATCACCGAGACGGAGCTTATCCTCAGGGCGCTGATGGAGTTCAACGAAGAATCTGGTGCAGGGCAAACTTTAACCTTCCTGAACTTTACTTTCCTGCCTGTGAAATGGGGATACGAATAGCACCTGCCGCGTTAGGAGGACTGTTAGGGGGTTGCCCAGTCTCTCAGTCGTGTCCGACTCTCTGCGAACCCACCGACAGCAGCACGCCAGGCTTCCCTGTCCTTCCCCATCTCCTGGAGCTTGCTCAAACTCGTGTCCATTGACTCCGTGATGCCATCCAACCATCTCATCCTCCGTCATCCCCTTCTCCTGCCCTCAATTTCTCCCAGCATCACGGCCTTTTCCACCGAGTCAACTCTTTGCATCAGGTGGCCAAAGTATTGGAGCTTCAGCTTCAGTATCTGTCTTTCCAGTGAACATCAGGGTTGATTTCCTTTAGAATGGACTGGTTTGATCTCCTTGCAGTCCAAGGGACTCTCAGCACCACGGTGAGTATGATGATGCAATTCAAAAGCTCCCAGTAAGTCTCAGAGGTTATGATGATTTACTCTTTTAATAATTCTTTGAGAGTCTGTTCTGTACCAGTAGTGAAAAAACAAACAAAATCCCCTGACCTCAAAGAACCCATAATTTCTTTCTCTTTTTTAAAAAAGAAAAAAAAAACGGAGGGAGGCAGAAAATACAAAATTTGCAGTGGAGTAGAAGGCATTACTGATAACAGAAATTAGGCAGGAACCAGGAAGGAGGGGAGGGGAGAGGCAGTTTGTGCCATCAGATAAGGATCAGCCACAGGGCAAGGGCTTGCCTGAGACCACTAGGGAAATTTGATTGGTTCTGGGTGTTTAATAAAAAAGGAATTATTGTTGATTTTGTTAAGGATGGTAATGACTTTTTTAGTGATGTTTAAAAATTAAAATGATATCTCTTATGCGTTTTTAAATACTCCAGAAAAGGGACTTCTCTGGGAGTCCAATAGTTAAGACTTTGTCTTCCAGTCCAGGGGATGCAGGTTCAGTACCTCTCAGGGAGCTAAGATCCCCCATGTGCGGTGCTGGGCTCAGTCTCTCAGTTGTCTCCAACTCTTTGTGACCGCATGGACTGTAGCCCTCCAGGCTCCTCTGCCCATGGCGTTCTCCAGGCAAGAATACTGGAGTGGGTTGCCATTTCCTCCTCCAGGAGATCTTCCTGACCTGGGAATCGAACCTGCATCTCTAGCCTCGCCTGCGTTGCTAGGCAGATTCTTTACCACTAGCGACACCTGGAAGCCCCAGATCCCACGTGTTTAGGGGCCAAAATACCAAGCCATAAAAACAGTAACAGTATTGTAACAAATTCAGTAAAGTCTTTAAAATCGTCCACATCAAAAAATCTTCTAAAAATAAATAATATAAATATCCCTGTGGGTTCAGTCATAAAGAATCTTCCTGCCAATGCAGAAAACACAGTTCCCGAAGATCTCACGTGCCTCAGAGCAGCTAAGCCCGTGGACTACAGCGATCAAGCCTGAGCTCCAGAGCCTTGGAACTGCAACGACGGAGCTCACGCATCCTGGAGCCGGTGCTCCATAACAGGAGAAGCCACTACCACTGAGAAGCCTGTCCACCACACCTGGAGACTAGCCCCTGCTTGGCACAGCTCGAGATAACCCCGAGGAGCGACAAAAACCCAGCATAGCCAAAATAGATACATAGTTATCTTCTTAATGCTCTAAAAAATGCTATAGCACAAAAATACACACACACATGCCGGTGTGCACACATTTAGGTCAGAATTCTCATGGCTGCATTTTCACCATGCAGTTGAGTGTGAGAGCAGTGATGGCCGAAATACTTTAGATCTGTTGTGTCTCAGGCCAGTAGAGTCACCTCAGGAACCCAGACTGAGCAACTCCTGCGCTTAAGGAGCTCCCAGGGAAATGGGGATCTGACTGTTAAATAAGCCTACAGTGCCGGGCAGTGAACATAACGGAGGGGAAGGGAATGTGGAGTGATGGGAAGGGCTTCCCTGGTGGTCCAGTGGGTAAGGACACCGCCTTGCAGTTCGATCCCTGGCCTGGGAGGATCCCACGTGCCGCGGAGCGGCTGGACCAGTGTGTCCAATTACGAGCCAGCGCTCTGGAGCGCATGCGCGCGGAGCGCGTGCTCTGCGAGGAGAGAGGCCACTGCGACGGGAGACCCACACAGGCCAAAGAACAAAGAAGATAAGTGAATGAAAGATCAATAGAAGTACCCCCCCCAAAAAATAAAAGAGTGATGGGAAGACATTCCCGGGTCGTTCTGGGGTTAAGAACCCACCTTGCACGGCGAGGGGCTCGGGGGACTCCAGTTCGATCCCTGGTCCGAGAAAATTCCACCTGTTACAGGGCGCCCTGCGTGCCACCACTGCTGAGCCCCGGGGTTCCCACACGGGAGCCACGCGCCCTGGCCCCGTGCTCCCAGCAAGAGGAGCCGCCGTGATGAGGAGCCCGCGGGCCACAGCTGGAGAAAGCCTGAGCGGAGCAACCAAGACCCGGCACAGCCGTAAATAAATCCGCACATGAAAGTTTAAAATGCAGAAGTCGATCCTGGCCGCCCGCTGGTTTTCCGGCAGAAACACGCTTAAAGAGACGGGATACAGCGATCAAGCCTGAGCTCCAGAGCCTTGGAACTGCAACGACGGAGCTCACGCATCCTGGAGCCGGTGCTCCATAACAGGAGAAGCCACTACCACTGAGAAGCCTGTCCACCACACCTGGAGACTAGCCCCTGCTTGGCACAGCTCGAGATAACCCGAGGAGCGACAAAAACCCAGCATAGCCAAAATAGATACATAGTTATCTTCTTAATGCTCTAAAAAATGCTATAGCACAAAAATACACACACACATGCCGGTGTGCACACATTTAGGTCAGAATTCTCATGGCTGCATTTTCACCATGCAGTTGAGTGTGAGAGCAGTGATGGCCGAAATACTTTAGATCTGTTGTGTCTCAGGCCAGTAGAGTCACCTCAGGAACCCAGACTGAGCAACTCCTGCGCTTAAGGAGCTCCCAGGGAAATGGGGATCTGACTGTTAAATAAGCCTACAGTGCCGGGCAGTGAACATAACGGAGGGGAAGGGAATGTGGAGTGATGGGAAGGGCTTCCCTGGTGGTCCAGTGGGTAAGGACACCGCCTTGCAGTTCGATCCCTGGCCTGGGAGGATCCCACGTGCCGCGGAGCGGCTGGACCAGTGTGTCCAATTACGAGCCAGCGCTCTGGAGCGCATGCGCGCGGAGCGCGTGCTCTGCGAGGAGAGAGGCCACTGCGACGGGAGACCCACACAGGCCAAAGAACAAAGAAGATAAGTGAATGAAAGATCAATAGAAGTACCCCCCCCAAAAAATAAAAGAGTGATGGGAAGACATTCCCGGGTCGTTCTGGGGTTAAGAACCCACCTTGCACGGCGAGGGGCTCGGGGGACTCCAGTTCGATCCCTGGTCCGAGAAAATTCCACCTGTTACAGGGCGCCCTGCGTGCCACCACTGCTGAGCCCCGGGGTTCCCACACGGGAGCCCCGCGCCCTGGCCCCGTGCTCCCAGCAAGAGGAGCCGCCGTGATGAGGAGCCCGCGGGCCACAGCTGGAGAAAGCCTGAGCGGAGCAACCAAGACCCGGCACAGCCGTAAATAAATCCGCACATGAAAGTTTAAAATGCAGAAGTCGATCCTGGCCGCCCGCTGGTTTACAGCAGGCAGAACACACGCTGTGGAGAGACCGGGGATGGAAGAAGGGCAGCACGCTTACACGAGTGACTTGGGGCTGGGGTACACGGGACTTGCCTCCTTTCGCTCCTAGGTTTCAGCTCTCTTTAATGGGATCCTTTAACTATTATGATGGAAAGATAACATTTTAAAATGAAAAACAATTGAATTACGCCGCTCTGTCTAATTTGATGACAATTACAAAGGATAGAGTGACAAGAACGCAGCCTCATGGGAGTTCCCTGGTGGTCCAGTGCTTCATTAAGACTCTGAGCTTCCACTGCAGAGGTCGCAAGTTCCATCCCTGGTCAGGGAACTCAGAGCCCACGTGCCTTGTGGCACAGGCAAATGACAGCCTCTCAAGGAAACAGACAAATCCGGACTATGAGACGTTCTTCAAGCCAGCTGACCTGGTTGCTCAAGGGCAACTGTGTGAAAAATACACAAGGTTCTAATTAAAATGACTTAGAGGAACATACTCTTTTTTTATTATTATTATATTTGGCCTCATTTATTGTTTTTTTAATGTATGTATTTTCATCCATCTTTATTCTTCAGCCTGCGAGGGCCTCACATTGCTGCGGCCTGTCTCTGGACACAGCAGAGCACTGGCTGTGGGCGCGTGCGCTCCAGAACTCCGGCTCCGTCGTTGGACACACTGGTCCAGCCGCTCCGCAGCACATGGGATCTTCCCAGGCCAGGGTCCAACCAGTGCCCCCTACACTGCAAAGGTGGACTCTTTACCCACTGGACCACCGGGGAAGCCCGGAACATAATCTTTACTTGCAGTGCATGAACCTTGATTTGATGCCAGTTCAAAAAAAAAAAAAACGGCTGCAAAAACTTCTTCGAACAGTGAAGAAAACTGGAAGTGGACTGAGTATTGAATAACATGATGGCACAGATGTGAATGTCCTTTGTGTGGTGAAGGAGTCATATGATGCAGTGTCCTTGGTTGTAAGAAATGCCGACATATTTAGGGGTGAATTGTCATGAGCGATGTATGCAGCATACGTTCAAATCTTTAAAAGCAAATCCGTATATATCCAGACACGTATATAAAGCGTGTATGTAAACCTATTAACAATTGTTAGTGGCTTCCCTGGTGGTCCAGGGGCTGAGACTCTTTGCTCCCAATGCAAGAGTCCTGAGTTCAAGCCCTGGTCCTGCTGCAAATAAGATCTAAGATCCTGTGTGCCACAGCTAGGACCCACCGCAGCCAAATAAATAAAAATAACTATTTAACAACTTGTTAAATGTCTCTGTAGGGTTGTGGTGTTTAAGAGTATGTCCAGGGCTTCCCCTGGTGGTCCAGTGGGTAAGGACACCGCCTTGCAGTGCAGGGGGCGCCGGTTCGATCCCTGGCCTGGGAAGATCCCACGTGCTGCGGAGCGGCTGGACGGATGTGTCCAATTACCGAGCCGGAGCTCTGGAGCGCATGCGCCCAGAGCCGGCGATCTACAGCGACAGACGCCACCACGATGGGAGGCCCACAGGAGGCAAAGAACAAAGACAGATGAACATAGAGAAACGAATGACCAATAGAAGTGGCCCGCCTGCTCCCCTCCCTCCCCAACCCGACCCCCGCCCAAAATAAATAAATAAATCTTTAAAAAAAAAAAAAATAGAGTATGTCCAGGACGTCCCTGGTGGCCCAGTGGTTAGGCCTCTGCACGTCCACTGCAGGGGACCCAGCCTGGCCAGAAACAAAGTATGTCCAGAAAGTCCTTGACACTCCCAGTCTCCGAAGGCGGAGCCTAATTCCCCTCCCTTGAAGGTGGGCGGGACTTCGGGACTCACTTTCCTCAAGGGGAATGGGGCGGAAGTGGAAGTGTGCAGCGTTGAGAGGAGATCCTAGCAGACACTGCATCTCCACGCTCTCGTTTCTGGATGACTCCGGCTGGGGGAGCTCCCGCCGTGCTGTGAGGATGCCCAAGCCGCGGCGTGGAGAGGGCCGCCTGAGGAGCCTCCAGCCAACAGGCAGGAGAGGGAGCCCCGCCGAGCCTTCGGATGAGGCAGCCCTGGCTGGTGTCTTGCCTGCAGTCTTGTAAGAGACCCTGAGCCAGAACATCTCAGACCCCTGACTTCTAATTTTGCATAAGATGTTAAGCATTTGCTGACAAAGGCCCGTACAGTCAAAGACATTGTCTTCCCAGTAGTCATGTGTGGACGTGAGCGCTGGACCATAAAGAAGGGCGAGCGCTGAAGAACTGATGCTTTTGAACTGTGATGCTGGAGAAGATTCTTGAGAGTCCCTTGCACTGCAAGGAGATCAAACCCGTCCATTCTAAAGGAAATCAACCCGGAATATTCATTGGAATATATATTCATGCATTGTTTAAGTAGATTTGCATAATGACCCTGTGGCATGTTGACTCTTCCCAGACCAGGGATGGAACCGAGTCCCCTGCATTGGCAGGCAGATTCTTGACCACTGGACCACCAGGGAAGTCCTGTTTGCTGTTTTAAGCAAGTAATCTCTGGGATAGTTTCTCAGGCGCCCAGAGCTCACCAACAGAGCAACACTGTGTTCACTGGGCTTCCCCATCGCTATCGTTCCTAAATATTTGATACTGAAAATCCCAGTTTAGCACTGAGAAATACAGGACCATATTCCACATAGTCTCAAATGGAGAGGAAGAGACTGGGCCCAAATCCTATGGGCAGAAAACGCCGGAGACCCGCCCCGCTTTCCCCGAGGGTCAAGCACTGTCGGGCGACTGTGTGTGGCCGTCCAGGTCAGGAGCCCCTGGGGGTCTAAGCAGCCTCCTCTCTTGCCAACACCCATTTTACCATCTCTGCTTTAGCTACGTGGAACTAGTCTTAGCTCAACACCTCCAGGGCTTTATCCACTCAGCACTCAGCTCTGCTGGAAGAGACCTCTGCCCAGTCCGTCTAAAGTAATCTTCCTCCAGGAAGCCCTTCCTGACCACCTTTCTTTTATTTTTTTAATTTATTTAGGCTATTCTGGGTTTCCACTGCTGCCACTGGCTCTTCTCTAGTTGCAGGGAGTGGGGGCTTCTCTCTAGCTGAGGTGAGCAGGCTTCTTGTTGCAGTGACTTCTCTTGCTGTGGAACTCGGGCTCTAGGGCACATGGGCTTCAGTCGTAGTGGCCCGTGGGCTCCACAGTTGCGGCTCTGAGGCTCCAGAGCACAGGCTCCATCGTTGAGGCTCACGGGCTCAGATGCTCGGCGGCATGTGGGATCTTCCTGATCAGGATCGAACTCGTGTCTCCTGCATGGGCAGGCGAACTCTTCACCACTGAGTTACCAGGGAAGCCCAGAGACTTCTTTCTTATGCTGGAGAAGATTCTTGAGAGTCCCTTGCACTGCAAGGAGATCAAACCCGTCCATTCTAAAGGAAATCAACCCGGAATATTCATTGGAATATATATTCATGCATTGTTTAAGTAGATTTGCATAATGACCCTGTGGCATGTTGACTCTTCCCAGACCAGGGATGGAACCGAGTCCCCTGCATTGGCAGGCAGATTCTTGACCACTGGACCACCAGGGAAGTCCTGTTTGCTGTTTTAAGCAAGTAATCTCTGGGATAGTTTCTCAGGCGCCCAGAGCTCACCAACAGAGCAACACTGTGTTCACTGGGCTTCCCCATCGCTATCGTTCCTAAATATTTGATACTGAAAATCCCAGTTTAGCACTGAGAAATACAGGACCATATTCCACATAGTCTCAAATGGAGAGGAAGAGACTGGGCCCAAATCCTATGGTCAGAAAACGCCGGAGACCCGCCCCCGCTTTCCCTGAGGGTCAAGCACTGTCGGGCGACTGTGTGTGGCCGTCCAGGTCAGGAGCCCCTGGGGGTCTAAGCAGCCTCCTCTCTTGCCAACACCCATTTTACCATCTCTGCTTTAGCTACGTGGAACTAGTCTTAGCTCAACACCTCCAGGGCTTTATCCACTCAGCACTCAGCTCTGCTGGAAGAGACCTCTGCCCAGTCCGTCTAAAGTAATCTTCCTCCAGGAAGCCCTTCCTGACCACCTTTCTTTTATTTTTTTAATTTATTTAGGCTATTCTGGGTTTCCACTGCTGCCACTGGCTCTTCTCTAGTTGCAGGGAGTGGGGGCTTCTCTCTAGCTGAGGTGAGCAGGCTTCTTGTTGCAGTGACTTCTCTTGCTGTGGAACTCGGGCTCTAGGGCACATGGGCTTCAGTCGTAGTGGCCCGTGGGCTCCACAGTTGCGGCTCTGAGGCTCCAGAGCACAGGCTCCATCGTTGAGGCTCACGGGCTCAGATGCTCGGCGGCATGTGGGATCTTCCCTGATCAGGGATCGAACTCGTGTCTCCTGCATGGGCAGGCGAACTCTTCACCACTGAGTTACCAGGGAAGCCCAGAGAGACTTCTTTCTTATGCTGGATGTAGTCTATGCCGAGCTCTCAAAACACCCCCCTCTTAAAAACATCACTGGGGACTTCCCTGGTGGTCCAGTGGTTAGGACTCCATGTTCCCAGTGCAGGGGACCTGGGTTCAATTCCTGGGGTCAGGGAACTAGATCCCACATGCTGCAACTAAGACCCAGGGCAGCTAAACAAATAAGTACATAAATAAAAACATCATTGGTGGGCTTCCCCTGGTGGTCCAGTGGGTAAGGACACCGCCTTGCAGTGCAAGGGGCGCCGGTTCGAGCCCTGGCCTGGGAAGATCCCACGTGCCGAGGAGCGGCTGGACTGATGTGTCCAATTACCGAGCCAGAGCTCTGGAGCGCATGCGCCCAGAGCCGGCGCTCTGTGACAACAGAAGCCACCGCGATGGGAGGCCCACAGGAGCCAAAGAACAAAGACGGATGAACATAGAGAAACGAAAGACCAATAGAAGTGGCCCGCCCGCTCCCCTCCCTCCCCAACCCGACCCCCGCCCAAAATAAATAAGTAAATAAATCTTTAAAAAAAAAAAAAAAAAAAACATCATTGGTGGGCTTCCCTTGTGGCTCAGTGGATAAGAACCTGCCTGCCAACGCAGGAGACATGGGTTCGAGTCCTGATCCGGGAAGATCCCACATACCGCAGAGCAGCTAAACCCATACATCAACAAAGACCCAGCACAGCCAAAAAATAAATAAATAAAAGTTAAAAAAAAAAATCATTGGTAATGTTTGCTGAGTGCTCTTTATGTGCCTGTATTCTTTTTTTGAGAGAAATACTTTGGCAAAAATAATAGTATATATTTTGGCCATATCAGTGTGGTATTTAGGATCTTAATTTCCTGAACCAGGGATGGAACCTGCACCTCCTGTGCTGACGGTGCCGAGTCTCAGCCGCTGGGCCACCGGGGAGGTCCCTTGCTGAGTGCTCTTCACATGCACGTACTCTGTGGGTCATCTTCAGTCATGGCCCGTGGGCTCCACAGTTGCGGCTCTGAGGCTCCAGAGCACAGGCTCCATCGTTGAGGCTGGGCTCAGAGCTATGTGGGATCTTCCTGATCAGGATCGAACTCGTGTCTCCTGCATGGGCAGGCGAACTCTTCACCACTGAGTTACCAGGGAAGCCCAGAGAGACTTCTTTCTTATGCTGGATGTAGTCTATGCCGAGCTCTCAAAACACCCCCCTCTTAAAAACATCACTGGGGACTTCCCTGGTGGTCCAGTGGTTAGGACTCCATGTTCCCAGTGCAGGGGACCTGGGTTCAATTCCTGGGGTCAGGGAACTAGATCCCACATGCTGCAACTAAGACCCAGGGCAGCTAAACAAATAAGTACATAAATAAAAACATCATTGGTGGGCTTCCCCTGGTGGTCCAGTGGGTAAGGACACCGCCTTGCAGTGCAAGGGGCGCCGGTTCGAGCCCTGGCCTGGGAAGATCCCACGTGCCGAGGAGCGGCTGGACTGATGTGTCCAATTACCGAGCCAGAGCTCTGGAGCGCATGCGCCCAGAGCCGGCGCTCTGTGACAACAGAAGCCACCGCGATGGGAGGCCCACAGGAGCCAAAGAACAAAGACGGATGAACATAGAGAAACGAAAGACCAATAGAAGTGGCCCGCCCCCTCCCTCCCCAACCCGACCCCCGCCCAAAATAAATAAGTAAATAAATCTTTAAAAAAAAAAAAAAAAAAAACATCATTGGTGGGCTTCCCTTGTGGCTCAGTGGATAAGAACCTGCCTGCCAACGCAGGAGACATGGGTTCGAGTCCTGATCCGGGAAGATCCCACATACCGCAGAGCAGCTAAACCCATACATCAACAAAGACCCAGCACAGCCAAAAAATAAATAAATAAAAGTTAAAAAAAAAAATCATTGGTAATGTTTGCTGAGTGCTCTTTATGTGCCTGTATTCTTTTTTTGAGAGAAATACTTTGGCAAAAATAATAGTATATATTTTGGCCATATCAGTGTGGTATTTAGGATCTTAATTTCCTGAACCAGGGATGGAACCTGCACCTCCTGTGCTGACGGTGCCGAGTCTCAGCCGCTGGGCCACCGGGGAGGTCCCTTGCTGAGTGCTCTTCACATGCACGTACTCTGTGGGTCATCTTTGCAGTCTTCAGAGCAGCTCTGTTTATAAATCAAACCCTATTGGGATTCCCACTTTACAGATGAGTAAACTAAGGTCTGCAAATATCAAATGGCTTCCTTTAGGTCGCCCAGCTTTTACGTAGCTTTTGATTTTTGTGTTCAAAGATATCTCAAAGTTGTAAACAAAAAAAGATCTCATATGTTTTCTTCAAAAAGCTTTGTGGTTTAGTTCTTACATTTAGCGATAGAGTTAAGATTTTTAAAAAATTTTTGGCCTCTTTTATTGGTTATTTATTTATTTATTTTCATCCATCTTTATTCTTTGGTGTGTGTGGGCCTCCTATGGCAGTGGCCCCTCTCGTTGCAGAGTACTGGCTCTGGGGTGCATGTGCTCCAGAGCGCTGGCTCGTAATTGGACACACCGGTCCAGCCATTCCGTGGCACCTGGGATCTTCCCGGGTCAGGGATCGAACCAGTGTTCCTTGCACTGCAAGGCGGACACTTTACCCACTGGCCCCATCAGGGCAGCTCCTTAAGATGTTTTTAGTGTCTTTTTAATTTTAACTTTTCTTTTTGCATGTATATGATCTAAGGTAAGGGTCAGGGTTGCTTTTAAGTATTCATGTGGCTGTTTAGCTGTCCCAGAGAAACATAACTTCAATCCTATAGGGTCCAGACTTTGAATCCCTGTGGTCAGCCGAAGAGTGCATCCTAAAGATGACCCTGTCCTGATGCAGATAACCTGTGAACATGGTACCATTTGTGCAAAAGAGATGTTGCAGATGGAATCCAAGTAAGGACCTTGAGGCAGAGAGGATCCTGGAGCATCTGGATGGGCACCTGGTAATCAGCCCTGAATACTCACTGGAAGGATGGAGGCTGAGGCTGCAGCATACTTTCGTCACCCGATGCGAAGAGCTGACTCATTGGAAAAGAGCCTGATGCTGGGGGAGAGGGAGGGCAGGAGGAAGAGGGGGCGACAAGGACGCGCTGGTTGGATGGCATCACGGACTCAAAGAGCCTGAGTCTGGGCACGCTCCGGGAGACGGTGCAGGGCGGGGGAGCCCGGTGCGCTGCACTCGGTGGGGCTGCAGAGTCCGACCCTACTGAGCGATGGAGCCGCACGTAGCCCTGGGGTCCTTGTACAGAGAGCAGGAGAGTCAGGCGGTGTGATGGCCACAGTGATGAGAGAAGAACAAACGTGCCGTGGCCCGGAGGGCGGGGGCGACGGAGGAAGAGCCGTGGGCCGGGCAGCGCAGGCGCCTTCCAGAGCCAGAAAGGACGAGCAAACCGGTTCCCCTCTGGGACCTCCAGAAAGTGAACGTCTCAGCCGCCTCGGGGATGGAAACCCAGGTCTCCTGCATTGGCACGCGGGTTCTCTACCATCTGAGCCACCGGGGAAGCCCGGAACCTCCAGAAGGAGTACCATTTTCCCCTACTGTATTTGTTTCTTTTAAAAATGTATTTATTTACTTGGCTGTGCTGGGTCTTAGTTTCAGCACCTGGAATCTTTGGTGCTGGCATTAGAACTCCTCACTTGCAGGATGTGGGATCGAGTTCCGTGTCCAGTGGCTGCGCCTAGGCCCCCGGCTCTGGGAGCACAGAGTCTTAGCCACCGGACCCCAGGGCAGTCCCTGCTCTGGACTTCAGCCCAGTGAGACCCATTCGGGCCTTCTGACCTTCAGGGTTGCTTTTAAGTATTCATGTGGCTGTTTAGCTGTCCCAGAGAAACATAACTTCAATCCTATAGGGTCCAGACTTTGAATCCCTGTGGTCAGCCGAAGAGTGCATCCTAAAGATGACCCTGTCCTGATGCAGATAACCTGTGAACATGGTACCATTTGTGCAAAAGAGATGTTGCAGATGGAATCCAAGTAAGGACCTTGAGGCAGAGAGGATCCTGGAGCATCTGGATGGGCACCTGGTAATCAGCCCTGAATACTCACTGGAAGGATGGAGGCTGAGGCTGCAGCATACTTTCGTCACCCGATGCGAAGAGCTGACTCATTGGAAAAGAGCCTGATGCTGGGGGAGAGGGAGGGCAGGAGGAAGAGGGGGCGACAAGGACGCGCTGGTTGGATGGCATCACGGACTCAAAGAGCCTGAGTCTGGGCACGCTCCGGGAGACGGTGCAGGGCGGGGGAGCCCGTGCGCTGCACTCGGTGGGGCTGCAGAGTCCGACCCTACTGAGCGATGGAGCCGCACGTAGCCCTGGGGTCCTTGTACAGAGAGCAGGAGAGTCAGGCGGTGTGATGGCCACAGTGATGAGAGAAGAACAAACGTGCCGTGGCCCGGAGGGCGGGGGCGACGGAGGAAGAGCCGTGGGCCGGGCAGCGCAGGCGCCTTCCAGAGCCAGAAAGGACGAGCAAACCGGTTCCCCTCTGGGACCTCCAGAAAGTGAACGTCTCAGCCGCCTCGGGGATGGAAACCCAGGTCTCCTGCATTGGCACGCGGGTTCTCTACCATCTGAGCCACCGGGGAAGCCCGGAACCTCCAGAAGGAGTACCATTTTCCCCTACTGTATTTGTTTCTTTTAAAAATGTATTTATTTACTTGGCTGTGCTGGGTCTTAGTTTCAGCACCTGGAATCTTTGGTGCTGGCATTAGAACTCCTCACTTGCAGGATGTGGGATCGAGTTCCGTGTCCAGTGGCTGCGCCTAGGCCCCCGGCTCTGGGAGCACAGAGTCTTAGCCACCGGACCCCAGGGCAGTCCCTGCTCTGGACTTCAGCCCAGTGAGACCCATTCGGGCCTTCTGACCTTCAGAATGGTCAAAATAGATTTCCATCTGTTTAAGCCACTAAACTTTCTAGTCATCTCTTACAAAAGCAATAGGCGATGAATGCAATCCCTAAACACCCCATGGAAACAAGTGCTGATATGTCCACAGTTTGCAGGGAAAGGCACAAAGGTGCAGGTAGACTTGTTCATGTCTCCACAGCGTGCAGCGGTAGGATTCGAACTCAGGACCATCAGACCCCAGTCAGACGTCCGTAGGCACTTCCGGGGCGATGACGCCCATTCGCATCCCAAGGGGGCCTCGTTTAAAGGCAGACTCTGACTTCTTGGTGGCCCTGTGGTTAAGAGTCAGGCTACCAGCACAGGGGACACGGGTTCAATCCCTGGTCTGGGAAGATTCCAGACGCCACGGAACACCTAAGCCCTTGAGTCACAGCAGCCCCAGTCCCCCAGAGCCTGCACTCGGCCCGAGAGAAGCCACCACAGGGAGAGGCCGGCGAGTGGCGACCAGGGGGTAGCCCCTGCTCGCCACACCTGGAGGAAGCCCCCACGCAGCAAGGAAGACCCCGCGCTGCCAGAAACGAATCAATATGGATAAATACAGACATTTAAAGGCAAATTCTGGTGCCTCTTGCCTCGAGTGGGCTGTGAGTCTGCATTCCTGATGCTGCCTCCAAGGGGAGAATGAATGAGATTAAACAAAGGAATGGCTGTCACGCTCACCGCTCAGGGAGCAGCTCTGGGGCCAATGTCCAGCGTCCTCAGACTCCAGTCCCCCGGGGGCTCATCCGTTGCCTCCGTTCCTTTAGCTGGAAAGCAGGGGTGAGAAACAACTGACATGTGAGTGAAATTAGTCACGTTAAATGCTTCCCGTGTGATTTGGAACACAGTAGCTGCTCGAAAAAAATCTTTTAGAAGAATATTTTATTTAAAATATTACTTTGATTAAATACTTATTGAACTAAGACGTGACTGCTGGGTCTTGGTGTGGCACACGGGATCTTTGACCTTCGTTGTGGCGCGCGAGGTCTCTAGCCGAGGCATCTGAACTCTGAGTTCCCTGACAGGGGATGGAACCCGAATCCCTGCGTTGGAAGAACACATCTCAGCCACCGGCCACCAGAGCGCATGGGACGTCGCTTCAGTCGTGTCCGACCCTTTGCGATGCTAGGGACTGTAGCCCACCGGGCTCCTCTGTCTATGGGACTCTCCAAGCACGAATACTGGAGTGGCTTGACACTGCCTTCTCCAGGGGAGCTTCCCGACCCAGGGATCCAGCCCACGAACCTTAAGTCTCCCGCATTGGCAGGTGGGCTCTTCACCACGACTGCCACCTGGGAAGCCCGGACCATCAGGGAAGGCCCAATAAATCTTAATTATTATTCTGCTTTGGGTAAATGTGCAGTAAATGTGTGTTGATGATAGGACTGAAAGCTGACGCCCTAGGCTGTACAAACGAGCTCAAGCCTGCAGCCGACAGTGCGCGCTCAGGTCCCCGGCTCATCAGGAGACATTTCATGCGGTTCCAGCAGTCAGGGCAGCCCTCCCCGCCCGGCTTCCGGGGGCCAGCCAGTGCCAGGCCCTGTCTCTCAGGCACCAGCAAGCCACCTCCCCTCCCCACCAGCGACGACCAGTGGCTCAGCCGTCACTTCAGTGGCCACTGACTCCACCGCAAGGCGTGGATCCTTCCCTGCTCAGCCGGCCACTCTGGGGCCCCTCAAGCCTCTTGGAGACTCTGCTCCCATCAGAGCCCAATTTTTTTTTTTTTTAAGCTGTTCCCAGCTGGCTTATCGATAAAGAACCTACCTGCCAATGCAGGAGAACCAGGTTCAAGCTCTGGGTTGGGAAGTTTCCCCGGAGAAGGGAATGGGGCTCATCCGTTGCCTCCGTTCCTTTAGCTGGAAAGCAGGGGTGAGAAACAACTGACATGTGAGTGAAATTAGTCACGTTAAATGTTTCCCGTGTGATTTGGAACACAGTAGCTGCTCGAAAAAAATCTTTTAGAAGAATATTTTATTTAAAATATTACTTTGATTAAATACTTATTGAACTAAGACGTGACTGCTGGGTCTTGGTGTGGCACACGGGATCTTTGACCTTCGTTGTGGCGCGCGAGGTCTCTAGCCGAGGCATCTGAACTCTGAGTTCCCTGACAGGGGATGGAACCCGAATCCCTGCGTTGGAAGAACACATCTCAGCCACCGGCCACCAGAGCGCATGGGACGTCGCTTCAGTCGTGTCCGACCCTTTGCGATGCTAGGGACTGTAGCCCACCGGGCTCCTCTGTCTATGGGACTCTCCAAGCACGAATACTGGAGTGGCTTGACACTGCCTTCTCCAGGGGAGCTTCCCGACCCAGGGATCCAGCCCACGAACCTTAAGTCTCCCGCATTGGCAGGTGGGCTCTTCACCACGACTGCCACCTGGGAAGCCCGGACCATCAGGGAAGGCCCAATAAATCTTAATTATTATTCTGCTTTGGGTAAATGTGCAGTAAATGTGTGTTGATGATAGGACTGAAAGCTGACGCCCTAGGCTGTACAAACGAGCTCAAGCCTGCAGCCGACAGTGCGCGCTCAGGTCCCCGGCTCATCAGGAGACATTTCATGCGGTTCCAGCAGTCAGGGCAGCCCTCCCCGCCCGGCTTCCGGGGGCCAGCCAGTGCCAGGCCCTGTCTCTCAGGCACCAGCAAGCCACCTCCCCTCCCCACCAGCGACGACCAGTGGCTCAGCCGTCACTTCAGTGGCCACTGACTCCACCGCAAGGCGTGGATCCTTCCCTGCTCAGCCGGCCACTCTGGGGCCCCTCAAGCCTCTTGGAGACTCTGCTCCCATCAGAGCCCAATTTTTTTTTTTTTTAAGCTGTTCCCAGCTGGCTTATCGATAAAGAACCTACCTGCCAATGCAGGAGAACCAGGTTCAAGCTCTGGGTTGGGAAGTTTCCCCGGAGAAGGGAATGGGAACCCACACCAGTCTTCTTGCCTGAGAATCCCACGAACAGAGGAGCCTGGCGGGCTACCCTCTGTAATGTCGCACAAGAGCTGGAGACAACTTAGCAACTCAACAACAACAATGTAACTCAGACAGCTCTGTTTTTCCTGCACTGGCTCCAGGTCTGGGTTAGGCTTTCGACCTCTGGTGGTTGTTCAGTCACTACGCCGGGTCTGACTCTCTGCGACCCCCTGGACCGCAGCACGCCAGGCTCCTCTGTCCTTCCCCGTCTCCCAGACTTGGCTCAAACTCATTGAACAAGATTGGTGCCATCCAACCCTCTGGTCTTCTGTCGCTTCCTCCTGCCCTCAACCTTCCCCAACATTGGGTTAGTCAAAATGTTCATTGGAGTTTTTCATAACATTTCACGGAAAACTCAAATGAACGTTTTAGCCAACCCAGCACATACTTTCTTACGAATGTTGCATAGGACATTATATTACACTTACATTACAGCAGTCCTCATTGTGTATCTATCATTCAGATTTAACTAGACATCCTGAATTTTAAAAAATATTCATTTAGTTTTGCCTTCTCACTGTGGTGGCTTCTCTTGTTGCCCAGCAGGGGCCCTGGAGCCCAGGCTCAACAGCTGAGGCGCATGGGCTTAGCTGCTCCTCGGCACGTGGGGTCTTCCTGGACCAGGGCTCGAACCCATGTCCTCTGCAATGGCAGGTGGATTCTTATCCATTGGATTACCAGGGAAGCCCCAGGCATCCTGAGTTTTATCTGGCTCTTTTACCTACAGTCTTTCTTCACATAGCAGCCTAAGGAATGCTTTCTTTTAAAAATATCTTTATTAATATGTACACACCCTAAGATTCACCTTTCTCTTTCGTCGTTTCTCTGCCTGTACCACGCAGTGTGCGGGATCTTAGTTCCCCAACCAGGGATTGAACCCATCCGGCCTGCAGTGGACATGCTGAGTCCTAACCACTGGAACGTGAGGGAATTTCCTAGAATTCACCTTTTGTTAAGTGTACAGTTCAATGCATTTTCCCACAGAGGCCTAGGACCATTACCACAACCTGGTCTTGGAACATTTCCATCACTCAAGAAAGAAAACCCTCACACTCCTTTTTCTTTTTCCCCTTCATACTCTTGCCATCACTCCAGATTTCTTCCCTCAGCTCCAGGCAAATGCTGATCTACTTTCTGTGTTGAAAATTTTGCCTTTTTTGGACATTCTATCAAATGTCATATGATATAGGAATCATAGAGTATGTGACCTTATGTCTTTTTTTTTTCCACTAAAAAAAAAAAAAAAATATATATATATATATATATATATATATATATATATTTGAGGTTAATCCCTGCCATAGAGTGTATCAGTCCTTGGTTCTGTTTTCTAGCTGAGAGTCAGCAATAATATTCTTCATCAGAAGAGCACATTTGGTGTACTCATTTACCTGTTGACAGGCCCAGGTTATTTCCCTTTTTTTGCTCCTGTGAATAATGCTCTTATGACTATAGTTGTATGCATTTTGGCGTGGGTGTTTGTTTTCATTTCTCTTGGGTAGACACACAGAGTTGGAATTGCTGGTTCCTATGATAAGTCCTGTTTAACTTTGTGAAAAATGAAAAAAAGCCAACCCTGCCCTTTTGCGATATATTTCACGTGCACAGGGATGTTTCTTGAGATTAATATTATCTCAGTATCCTGTGCTCAAATCCCTCCAATTTTTTCCCAAGAAGTTAAGATAAAGCCCTAGCGTGTCACTGATATTCACAAGGCATAAGCGGTCCTCAAGGGACCCTTTCGCTGTCCGTTCTCCCTCAAATGCCCCTCCCAGCGCCCACCTCACTATATGGTCCTGTTTCTAGTCATCTTTGAACTCTCTGGTTAAACTGCCTCCTACAGCAAACCCTTCTGTTCCCCCCAGGATAGATAAATTCTCTGTCATTACTCAGCTTTCTAAATTTTTTTTAAAAATTGAAGTATCGTTGACATACAATGTAATGCTAATTCCTGCTTATACAGCAAAAACGATTCAGTTACACGTATCCTTTTCCACGATGGCTTATCACAGGCGATTGACTATAGTTCCCCGTGCTATACAAGAGGACTCTGATGATTCACCTCTTCTTCGTTTAATTAATTCATCTATGGCTGCACCCGGGCTTTCTTGGGGAGGAGGAGGGACTCGTCTCCTTGCCGACCAGGGATCTCACCCGTGTCTCCTGCCTTGCGAGGCGCAGGCTTACCCGCTCCGCCCCCAGGGAATCTTCCTCTCAAGCTCCAGGCAAATGCTGATCTACTTTCTGTGTTGAAAATTTTGCCTTTTTTGGACATTCTATCAAATGTCATATGATATAGGAATCATAGAGTATGTGACCTTATGTCTTTTTTTTTTCCACTAAAAAAAAAAAAAAAATATATATATATATATATATATATATATATATATATATATATATATTTGAGGTTAATCCCTGCCATAGAGTGTATCAGTCCTTGGTTCTGTTTTCTAGCTGAGAGTCAGCAATAATATTCTTCATCAGAAGAGCACATTTGGTGTACTCATTTACCTGTTGACAGGCCCAGGTTATTTCCCTTTTTTTGCTCCTGTGAATAATGCTCTTATGACTATAGTTGTATGCATTTTGGCGTGGGTGTTTGTTTTCATTTCTCTTGGGTAGACACACAGAGTTGGAATTGCTGGTTCCTATGATAAGTCCTGTTTAACTTTGTGAAAAATGAAAAAAAGCCAACCCTGCCCTTTTGCGATATATTTCACGTGCACAGGGATGTTTCTTGAGATTAATATTATCTCAGTATCCTGTGCTCAAATCCCTCCAATTTTTTCCCAAGAAGTTAAGATAAAGCCCTAGCGTGTCACTGATATTCACAAGGCATAAGCGGTCCTCAAGGGACCCTTTCGCTGTCCGTTCTCCCTCAAATGCCCCTCCCAGCGCCCACCTCACTATATGGTCCTGTTTCTAGTCATCTTTGAACTCTCTGGTTAAACTGCCTCCTACAGCAAACCCTTCTGTTCCCCCCAGGATAGATAAATTCTCTGTCATTACTCAGCTTTCTAAATTTTTTTTAAAAATTGAAGTATCGTTGACATACAATGTAATGCTAATTCCTGCTTATACAGCAAAAACGATTCAGTTACACGTATCCTTTTCCACGATGGCTTATCACAGGCGATTGACTATAGTTCCCCGTGCTATACAAGAGGACTCTGATGATTCACCTCTTCTTCGTTTAATTAATTCATCTATGGCTGCACCCGGGCTTTCTTGGGGAGGAGGAGGGACTCGTCTCCTTGCCGACCAGGGATCTCACCCGTGTCTCCTGCCTTGCGAGGCGCAGGCTTACCCGCTCCGCCCCCAGGGAATCCTAGTCGGCTCTTTCTCAAGCGCCCCGCTGCAGCTCTCGTTCCTCCCCTGGGTCCTGATGCTGCAGACGCTAACGTTTCTTCGCCCGGCCAGTAGCTGACTCCTCCAAGAGCGAGGGTAACAGTATCTCAGCGCCTCCAGGAGTCGCGACCGCCTGGTGGAGATGTTTAAACCTTACTTCCCCATTACATGGGTACCATCAGGAGGAGCCTCGTTTTGCAGGTGGGGAGACCGAGACGCGGAGCTGAGCTAACTTGGCCCGGCAGTGCGCGCTACGGTTTTCTCGGCTGAACCGATACGTTTTTCGGGTGTTCTGGGGATCCGGCTCCCGGTGCTAAATGACCGCGTAGCGAGAGGAGACCTCGCGCCTGCGCGCTTCTCCGCTAGACGCCTCGGGCCTCCCAAGCCCCGCCCCCGGCCCCGCCCCTAGCAAGCAGCTGCGCGTCCCTATTTTGAGTTGAACCTTGTCTCTGCCTGTACCCAATGGCAGACGGCCGCTTAAGCCCTTCCTCCCTTGACAGCCAGTGCCCGCTCTCTACCTTGAGCCGCTTTTCTCGGGGTACCCAATGGCCTTCAAGCCCACACACTGCCCCTCCTCGGCGGAGCGGGAGCGCTCCGAGACGCGCCCCCTGCAGGGACTCGGCCTGCTTTCCCGTGCTATCCAATGGCGTGCTTCCTACCAAACGCCGCGCCTCCCGCGGCGGCCTGTGTCCCGGCCCTCTACCCTAAGACCCGCCCCGAGGGAGCCGGGCCTCCCGCCTCTCCTCTCTTTGAGCGCCTGTTTCCCTCCACCCACTTTTCCTCTTTCACCTCCCATAACCTCCGTCCCCACCCATTCGGCCGCCGGGTCACGCCCCCTTGGATCGACCCGTTATCCAATCCCGTTAACTTGCTCTGCTCCAACCCCTCTTCTCATTGGTCCCGTTGGGCCTCCATCCCCGCACGCGGTTCTGAGCGACGTCGTCGCCCGCCCGTGACGGCTGTGAGGCGGGACTTCCGTCAGGGCGCGGGCCAATAGGCCCGCTCCGGCCCGCTCCCCGGCCACCGCCCCCGCCCCTCGGCGCCCTGCTCCCTCCCCCGGCTTTGCCTCCCGCTGCTGCCGCCTCCTCCGCAGCCGCTGCCGCTTCTGCCGCTTTCTGCGGCCTGGGCCTCCCGCCGCCAGCATGCCGCACGCCTTCAAGCCCGGGGACTTGGTGTTCGCGAAGATGAAGGGCTACCCGCACTGGCCGGCCCGGGTGAGGCCGCGAGGGCTGTGTGCCAGGCGTCGGAGAGTGGGGGTGGGTGGGGCATAGGGCCCTGGGGCCTGCACCCGCTGGGGTCTCTGGGCTTGAGGAGCCCGCGCGCCGAGACGCGGAGCTGAGCTAACTTGGCCCGGCAGTGCGCGCTACGGTTTTCTCGGCTGAACCGATACGTTTTTCGGGTGTTCTGGGGATCCGGCTCCCGGTGCTAAATGACCGCGTAGCGAGAGGAGACCTCGCGCCTGCGCGCTTCTCCGCTAGACGCCTCGGGCCTCCCAAGCCCCGCCCCCGGCCCCGCCCCTAGCAAGCAGCTGCGCGTCCCTATTTTGAGTTGAACCTTGTCTCTGCCTGTACCCAATGGCAGACGGCCGCTTAAGCCCTTCCTCCCTTGACAGCCAGTGCCCGCTCTCTACCTTGAGCCGCTTTTCTCGGGGTACCCAATGGCCTTCAAGCCCACACACTGCCCCTCCTCGGCGGAGCGGGAGCGCTCCGAGACGCGCCCCCTGCAGGGACTCGGCCTGCTTTCCCGTGCTATCCAATGGCGTGCTTCCTACCAAACGCCGCGCCTCCCGCGGCGGCCTGTGTCCCGGCCCTCTACCCTAAGACCCGCCCCGAGGGAGCCGGGCCTCCCGCCTCTCCTCTCTTTGAGCGCCTGTTTCCCTCCACCCACTTTTCCTCTTTCACCTCCCATAACCTCCGTCCCCACCCATTCGGCCGCCGGGTCACGCCCCCTTGGATCGACCCGTTATCCAATCCCGTTAACTTGCTCTGCTCCAACCCCTCTTCTCATTGGTCCCGTTGGGCCTCCATCCCCGCACGCGGTTCTGAGCGACGTCGTCGCCCGCCCGTGACGGCTGTGAGGCGGGACTTCCGTCAGGGCGCGGGCCAATAGGCCCGCTCCGGCCCGCTCCCCGGCCACCGCCCCCGCCCCTCGGCGCCCTGCTCCCTCCCCCGGCTTTGCCTCCCGCTGCTGCCGCCTCCTCCGCAGCCGCTGCCGCTTCTGCCGCTTTCTGCGGCCTGGGCCTCCCGCCGCCAGCATGCCGCACGCCTTCAAGCCCGGGGACTTGGTGTTCGCGAAGATGAAGGGCTACCCGCACTGGCCGGCCCGGGTGAGGCCGCGAGGGCTGTGTGCCAGGCGTCGGAGAGTGGGGGGTGGGGTGGGGCATAGGGGCCCGGCCTGGGCGCCCTGCACCCTGGAGGTCTGGGGGTCTCTGGGCTTGAGGAGCCCGCGCGCCGAGGCCGTGGGGGGACCTCGGCCTGCGGGACCCGCGCGCCTGGAAGCGTGCAGGTCCCCGGCCTGAGGGACCCGCGCGCCGTAGTTGTGGGAGAACCTGGGCCTGGGAGGGATTCGCCCGCTGGGGATTGGGGGGGAACTGGGGCCTGAGGACCCCGCGCGCCGGGGATGTGGGGGGCCCCGAGCCTGGGGTACCCGCACTTGGGGTCCCAGAGCCGTGGAACGTGGTTGCTGAGGGACCTGGGTTCGCGCTTGCAGGAGGCGCGGGGAGCTGTTGAATCTGGGGTCTGAGCAGAGGGCTCAGACCGACGGCAGGAGGTGGTCGGGACTGCAGGAGAGCTAGCTGTGAGCAGGCAGCAGGAAGCCAAGTTCTGGGGGCCGGGGGGCCTGGAGAACCGTGCAGAGGGGGCCTGGGGATCAGGCTTCCAGTCCGGGAGAAGAGTTGAAGGTCAGGATTGAAAGGCGCTCAGGAGGGCCAGGGCTGGGCAACAGGACTGGGGGCTGTGTTCACAAGCGCACGGGAGCTGTGGGGACTGGATTTGAAAAGAAAGAGCATCAGAACCCAGAGACTGGAGCAAGACTTGTCTGGGGGCCTTTGGAGATCGGTGTTCCGGGGGACTGCCCCGCCAGACCCTGCAGGAGGCGTCTGGTTGGGGCTCAGGGTGGAGGGGTCCCTGGGATGGAGAGGCTGGAGTCTGCGAGCAACCGCGGGTCCTCTAGCTGGAAGGAGGGTGCGTGAGAGAGCGGGCTGGGCCGGGAGGACTGGGGATGCCCGTCGGAGGAAGCTGGGCCCAGAGATGATTCAAGGGGTCCAGGCCTGCCGGAGTTGGAGTCCCAGATCTGCAGAGTGGAGTCTGAGGCACGTAGTTGGTGGGGCAGGCGGTGTGGGGAGGGGCCCCCAGGTGGCTGTCATCCCCCAGGCCAGAGTCACCGAGGACCGGGCTGGGTGCGGTGCGGGGGAGGCTGGCAGGAGGCGGGCAAGGGAGGCCGGAGAAGGATGAAGCTGAGGGTTTGTCCAGTACGGAAGGAAGGAGCTCCGGGTGGCCTGGGCGCTACTCTGGGATGCCGGGGGATTTCAGCCTCGCTCCCTGCAGACCCAGCCTCCCTCGGGTGGACGCAAGGAGAAGGGCATCGCCAGGGCCGGGCGTGTGGGTGCCGAGAGTCCAGAGGATGCCAGGAGGGAGCTCGGGCCCGCTAAACAGGCAGCGCCGAGAGGGCCCCAGCTGGTGCAGCCGCTGAGCGTCAGGGCCTCCGGCTCAGAGGCGGGTCCCGGGCGAGGTCAGAGCAGAAGCGGGCCCGGGAGGCATGGCCAGCTGGTCCTCAGGGATGCCCATTGGGCATGCCTCTGTGCTGGAGTGGGAGGTTGGCGATGGGGCGTCTGGGCCCCCAGGACTTTGAAAAGTAGCCCAGAGAATGGAGGAAGGAAGCTGGAGGGCGGGAGGCAGGGAAGGGTCCAGCCGCCCCCAGGCTCAGAAGAGGAGGGGAGGGATTCATGGGGACCAGAGGACCGACGCTGACCGTGTGTTACCGCTGGGGCTTACTTTCCTGGGGGGACCAGAGTGATGAAGTTTTTGGCCACTTCCCTTCCTCCCGGAGGACCAGCTTCTCCTTCTCGCCCCTGCCCCCCCAGCTGGCTCTGGCAGCCCCGAGAGCTTCCAAGCACCTGATTGGAAGTGAAGGGGCTGCTAGCCTCCGGTGGGGGATGACTGACAGCTGCTGGAGCCCGTGGGCCTGCATGGAGAGGGAGGGACTTCCTGGATGCTTGGGGCCTGTCTCCTGCAGCCCACCCCCCACCCCCTGGCTCCTTGGAGCTGCCAGCTGCAGCCTCTGGGAGCTTGATCACCGGGCGCCTCTTTGCGGGAGGGTCCTGGGCGTTCACAGAAGCTGGGCTCGGCCGCACCCCGTGGCTGCTCAGAGCTCTTGGCTTTGCCCAGGTGAAGCACCTACCTTGGGAGACGGGAAAGTGCCCTGGGGGGGCGGGGGAAACAGGTGTGCAGTTGAGGGGTGCGCGCTGCTGCCTGCCTCCGTGGAAGGGCCCCTCCTCTAGGCATGCGTCCCCCCAGGTGACCGGCCGACTTCCTGGGGGTTTCCTGGGTCGGGGGGTGAAGCTGCCCCGCCCTGAGCTGGGCCCTGACCAGCCTCTCTCCGCAGATCGATGACATCGCCGATGGCGCCGTGAAGCCCCCGCCCAACAAGTACCCCATCTTCTTCTTCGGTACACACGAAACGTAAGTGTCCCCGGGCACGGCCCCCTCCCGCCGGTGCCTCCGGGCGGCCCGGCTCACCGGCGGCCCACGGTTCCTCTCCCCAGAGCCTTCCTGGGACCCAAGGACCTCTTCCCCTACGACAAGTGTAAAGACAAGTACGGGAAGCCCAACAAAAGGAAAGGCTTCAACGAGGGCCTGTGGGAGATCCAGAACAACCCGCACGCCAGCTACAGCGCGCCGCTGGTGAGTGCCGCCGGGGCGCATGGGGAGCCGCCGGTGGCCGTGGCCCGGCCCGTGGAGGACAGACAGAGGGGCCTCTGGGCCGGGACTCCCCGCGCTGGGCACTGCCGGTGTTGGGCCCCGTCCTTCTCTGCGGGGCGGTCCTGGGCACTGGGCAGCATCCCCAGCCCCACCCTCTCGCCGTGCTGGCGCACCTTGTGACCCAGTCGGCTGACCAGACTCATCTGCAGCTGATGCCAGGGGTCCCCTGGGTCAGGTGGAGGGTGCCGGGTCCCCCCGGTGAGACCCGTGGCCCTAAGAGCGGCCTAAGCGTAAGCCGGTGTTGGGAGAGTTCCTAAGAACCCTTTTGTTTTCTAAGGGAAAACAGATATTTTTCTTTCAATAACACCCTTTCCTTCCCCCTCTTAACTGCCGGGCTTTCAGATATGGGAGCAGGGTGTAGTCAGACGTGAGCCTCCTGCTTAGGGGGGAAAGGGAGCCCCTCGCACGGCGGCCGCAGCATCTGAGGGGCCAGTCGCCGCCTGAGCACAGGGCGCTCACAGAGAAGCTGATGTTCAATCTGTGAAAGCGCCGTGGGACGCTCAGGAGGGGTGGCGGCTGGGCTGCCTCGCTCGGGGTGTTTGGGGGTGAGATGCAGCCAGAGGGTGGCCGGATGGCCTGGCTCCAGGAGCCGCGGGCGACCGAGTGCATGGACCACAGGGCTCCGAGCTCGGGTCTTAGGGAAGAAACGCACTTCCGACGGGGTCTGCAGACGGGGAGGTGGGCGTCAGGGAGGGTCTGGTTTGTGGGAACGAAGGCCCGCACAGTTCTGCAGCATCTGGTCTGCGTGCGCCTCTCCCTTGGCTCTGTCTGCCCACCGATCCGGCCCGCGCCCCCTGGTCGACCCCGGCGGTGTGAGGGCCACGGCACCGGAGGCCGGGGGCCCACAGCCCCGGGGGGCGCGGACACACCTCAGGTCTTCTGCGAGCTCACCATCCAGGACTCGCAGTCCATCCAGCAGGCCTCCGGCGCCGAGGGGGGCTTCGCAGGGCCCCCTCCCTGGTGTGCGTTCTGTCTGCATTTCGGCTCCGGGGACGGGTCTGGAGCTGGGCGTCTCCCTTGAGTGGCGCCCGCCTCTCTCCCGCTGTGCCCGTTCCCGACTTGGGTGAACGGATCGGACGTCCTCGAAGGCGGTTGAATTTCGCGAGGTCCTTTTCTGGCTCCGGCCTCCGTCCCGGTTGGTTCCGTCCTGAGCTGCTCCCCTCCTGGGGGATCGTCGCACTGTTCAGTCTTTATGACACGCCCCCAACCCGTGAAGTACCGTGCGGACGGACACCTGCCCTCCAGGCCGTGGGGCTCGACCGCGGCGCCCCCGTGACGTCCGGGCTGCCGCGCACGGGCTCCCCAGGCTGAGAAGTTGCCGTCGCCGTGACAACGCTCTTCCTGCTGCCTGGTGCTCCGACCCAGTGACGCTTCCAAACTGCACCTCGGTTTAGCCATGCAAGTCTCGGCCCCACCCTGAGGTTTCGGGGCGTGCAGGGCGAGGCCGAGGCCTGGGCCCCGGAGGCGCAGATGCGGAGCAGGCTCGAGGCGCCCCCTCTCCCGCCTTGTCCTGGACGCGTCTCTGTCCACAGCAGGCTTCTGGAAGGGCCGCTTGGAAGGGGCCCGGCCGTCTGTCTTTTCGTCCTCTGCGGGCTTCGTTTCCTTTTAAGCTTCGCGTGGGTGTACAGACTCCTGGTGCGAGACTGAAAAGTTCAGAAGGGCGGACGGGAGGGGCCGGTCCTGCCCGCAGCCGCTCTGCTCTCACTCCTCCTCCGTCGCCCGGCCCCTGATGCCACGTGTGTCCCTCCAGGGTGCTCTGCTTCCATCGCGCCCTGCGTGGCTGCTGGCTCTGGGGGCGCACGTAGGCCGCCCTGGGCTTCGGTCCCCACCTGTCGTGCGGAGAACAGCTCCGTTCTCTGTGACAGCCTGCCTTTGGGGCGGTCCCGCCGTGAGCGTGCGGCCAGCCAGTCCTCACGTCCCCCTGCCCAGCCAGGAGGTAGGAAGCGGTGTCTCGGAGCGGGTCCGGCGGTGTCCCCAGCTGAGGGGCTGCCGGAGAGGTGGCAGGCTCGTTGACACTTGACCGCTGCGCACGCTGAGGCCCGGGGCGCTCGCCCGATGGCCGGGAGAGCCACGGCTAGAGTGTGAGGCCCGAGGCCCGGCCCAGGGCTTTTAGACGCTTGTGGCCGGTCGCTCTCCGTGGGGCGTCCTAGGCAGGGAGGGTGCGGAGCAGCGTCCCCAGCCCCGCCCCCTCGATGCCAGGACCCCCGCCCCCATCCTGACCGTCCGCAGGTCTCCAGCCATGGCCGCGTGCCCCGTGGGGGACAGAGGCACCCCGGGTGAGAACCACTGACTTAGGACCCCGGTTGCTGGCTCCTCAGGACCCGGCAGAGGGGAGGTCCGGGGACGTGTCCCACCAGCCAGTCGGCGCTGAGCTGGAACTCAAACCCAGGCCTCACGTCTCCCCGGCTGAAATGCTGTCTTGGCCAGTGCAAGGTGGGTGGGGTCCTGGCGGGGCAGACAGGCCCGGAGAGGGACCGGCCTCTGTCCAGCCTGGCCCGGGCCTCCCGCCCTCCTCTGGCCGCACACCTCCCCTGCTCCTGGCTCCCGGTTCTTAACTCGGATGCCACATCCTGCTGCTGCCGCCCCGGAGCCCCTCACGTACCCTCAGACCCTCCGGCCCCTCCTTGCTTTTTTCCTGACCGGCGTATCTGCCTGTTTGGGTCTTAGCTGCCGCATGCGGGATTTTCAGTCTTTGTTTTGCCACGTGGGATGTTAGTTGTTGCCTGTGGGATCTAGTTCCCTGAGCAGGAGTCGAGCCACGGGCCCCCAGCAGTGGGGGCGCGGCGTCTTAGTCACTGGACCTCCAGCGACGTCCCCCGCCCTCTCCTTCCTTCTCTTGCCTGCGTCCCGGCCGCACCCTCCTGTCTGCTTCCTGAGGAGACTTCCTCCCCTCTTTGGTCCGGCCTCACCCTGGTGGGTGGCTGGGTTTGTTACTCCGTGGCCACGTTGTGAGGCCTGTGCAATCTTAGATCCCCACCCAGGGACTGAACCCGTGTCCCCCGCAGGGGAAGCATGGCGTCCTGACCACTGGGCCACCAGGGACGTCCAGCGGAGCCTGTTCCTTAGACATTCTCTGTGGAGTGGTTGGTACCTGCTGATCCCGGCCTCCCGTCCGCCCCCTTGGCACCCACAGGGCTGTCCTTGGCGTCCGTCGGTTTCTGTCTCAGAGATGCGTTCATTTGTGTCACAGTTTATTATTTTTGGAAGAGTTTTTATTGGGGTACAGTTGATTTACAGCGTTGTGTTAGTTTCAGTCGTGCAGCAGAGCGGCTCCTTCTGCATGCACTCGTATCCACTCCTGTCCAGATCCTCCCTCGTCTAGGTCAGCGCCGAGCGCCGAGCTGCTCCCTGCGCCGTGCGGCCGGGCCTCACTGAGGCCTGTGTGCACGGTCGCGTGTGTATATCGATCCTGTCGCCCGGTTTATCCCTCCTTTCCCCTCCCCCCCAGCAGTCATCCATTTGTTTTTAACATCTGTGACTCTATTTCTCTTTTACACCATTTTTAAAGATTCCACACATAATCAGTATCATGTGGCATCTGTCTTTCCACTTCCTGATCATCTCCAGGTCCTTCCTTGTGGCCGTAAGTGGCCTTATTTCCTTTTTTATGACTGAGTCGTAGTCCACTGTGCCTGTAGGCCACGTCTTCATCCACCGATGGACAGGCTGTTTCCACATCTTGGTGTTGTAAATAGTGCTGCAGTGAATTTTGAGGTGCCTGTATATTTTTTCTCTGTTTTTTTGGCCACTTGTATGGTTTAATTGTTGCCTGTGGGATCTAGTTCCCTGAGCAGGAGTCGAGCCACGGGCCCCCAGCAGTGGGGGCGCGGCGTCTTAGTCACTGGACCTCCAGCGACGTCCCCCGCCCTCTCCTTCCTTCTCTTGCCTGCGTCCCGGCCGCACCCTCCTGTCTGCTTCCTGAGGAGACTTCCTCCCCTCTTTGGTCCGGCCTCACCCTGGTGGGTGGCTGGGTTTGTTACTCCGTGGCCACGTTGTGAGGCCTGTGCAATCTTAGATCCCCACCCAGGGACTGAACCCGTGTCCCCCGCAGGGGAAGCATGGCGTCCTGACCACTGGGCCACCAGGGACGTCCAGCGGAGCCTGTTCCTTAGACATTCTCTGTGGAGTGGTTGGTACCTGCTGATCCCGGCCTCCCGTCCGCCCCCTTGGCACCCACAGGGCTGTCCTTGGCGTCCGTCGGTTTCTGTCTCAGAGATGCGTTCATTTGTGTCACAGTTTATTATTTTTGGAAGAGTTTTTATTGGGGTACAGTTGATTTACAGCGTTGTGTTAGTTTCAGTCGTGCAGCAGAGCGGCTCCTTCTGCATGCACTCGTATCCACTCCTGTCCAGATCCTCCCTCGTCTAGGTCAGCGCCGAGCGCCGAGCTGCTCCCTGCGCCGTGCGGCCGGGCCTCACTGAGGCCTGTGTGCACGGTCGCGTGTGTATATCGATCCTGTCGCCCGGTTTATCCCTCCTTTCCCCTCCCCCCCAGCAGTCATCCATTTGTTTTTAACATCTGTGACTCTATTTCTCTTTTACACCATTTTTAAAGATTCCACACATAATCAGTATCATGTGGCATCTGTCTTTCCACTTCCTGATCATCTCCAGGTCCTTCCTTGTGGCCGTAAGTGGCCTTATTTCCTTTTTTATGACTGAGTCGTAGTCCACTGTGCCTGTAGGCCACGTCTTCATCCACCGATGGACAGGCTGTTTCCACATCTTGGTGTTGTAAATAGTGCTGCAGTGAATTTTGAGGTGCCTGTATATTTTTTCTCTGTTTTTTTGGCCACTTGTATGGACCTTTCATTTATTTATTTTCATCCACCTTCATTCTTTGGCCTGTGTGGGCTTCCCATTGTGGAGGGCTCTCCTGTCGCAGAGCACCAGCTCTGGGCACATGCGCTCCAGAGCGCTGGCTCGTAGTGGGACACACTGGTCCACGCGGCACTTGGGATCTTCCTGGGCCAGGGATCGAACCGGCGCCCCTCGCAGTGCCAGGCGGACTCCTTACCCACTGGACCACCAGGGAAGCCCAGTGTTTGGATTACAGTCTCTTCTGGATACAAGCCCGGGAGTGGGACTGCCGGATCACACGGCGGCTCTGTCTTGAGCTTTTGGGGAGCCTCCACGCTGTTTCCCGTGGCGGCCGCTCCCCCCAGCAGGGGAGGAGGATCCCTTTCTCCCCACACCCGACACGGGTCTGTTGAAACAGCCGTGACCGGTCTCCCACTAGATTGTAAGCTCCCCAGGGGCAGGGCGCACGCCCTGTTCCCATCTGGGTGGTGCCCGGCGCCTGGCACCCAGCAAGCCCGGGGCAGGGCCGTCTGCAGGCTGGCTTCCGTGGCGCTTACTGCCTGGGCAGCCATTTTGGGTAAAACAGAAATAGACGTGCCTGGAAATCCACACTCGGGGGGCCTGTCCTAGGTCGTTTCCTCCTCATCGGTACTTGGAATAGGAATAAGTTTTACTGAAGTCCAGCTTCCATGGACCTCCTACCAGTCTGGGCATTGCCCCGAAAGCACGCCACCCCGGCCTCTCGCTGGCCACGGATGCCACAGCCTTCGCCTGCGAGGCCAGAGCTGCGTTGTCCCTACGGCTGCGAGGTGGGGCTCAGGTCGTGGCCCAGGGTTTGCCCTCCGATCGCCCCGTGCCAGGCACACACGTGTCCCTCTCGCCCGCGCTTCAGTCCCCGGCGCTCTGGGGGCCTCCGTGCCCCCGTCTGGAGAGCGAGCGGGCCGGCCTCTGAGCCCGCAGCCCCGGCCGGTGGGTGCCGCCCTGCAGACCAGGCCCGGCGGTGACGCTCCGTCTCTGTCCCCCAGCCGGTGAGCTCCTCCGACAGCGAGGCCCCTGATTTTGTGTCTCTGTTTTTTGGCCACTTGTATGGACCTTTCATTTATTTATTTTCATCCACCTTCATTCTTTGGCCTGTGTGGGCTTCCCATTGTGGAGGGCTCTCCTGTCGCAGAGCACCAGCTCTGGGCACATGCGCTCCAGAGCGCTGGCTCGTAGTGGGACACACTGGTCCACGCGGCACTTGGGATCTTCCTGGGCCAGGGATCGAACCGGCGCCCCTCGCAGTGCCAGGCGGACTCCTTACCCACTGGACCACCAGGGAAGCCCAGTGTTTGGATTACAGTCTCTTCTGGATACAAGCCCGGGAGTGGGACTGCCGGATCACACGGCGGCTCTGTCTTGAGCTTTTGGGGAGCCTCCACGCTGTTTCCCGTGGCGGCCGCTCCCCCCAGCAGGGGAGGAGGATCCCTTTCTCCCCACACCCGACACGGGTCTGTTGAAACAGCCGTGACCGGTCTCCCACTAGATTGTAAGCTCCCCAGGGGCAGGGCGCACGCCCTGTTCCCATCTGGGTGGTGCCCGGCGCCTGGCACCCAGCAAGCCCGGGGCAGGGCCGTCTGCAGGCTGGCTTCCGTGGCGCTTACTGCCTGGGCAGCCATTTTGGGTAAAACAGAAATAGACGTGCCTGGAAATCCACACTCGGGGGGCCTGTCCTAGGTCGTTTCCTCCTCATCGGTACTTGGAATAGGAATAAGTTTTACTGAAGTCCAGCTTCCATGGACCTCCTACCAGTCTGGGCATTGCCCCGAAAGCACGCCACCCCGGCCTCTCGCTGGCCACGGATGCCACAGCCTTCGCCTGCGAGGCCAGAGCTGCGTTGTCCCTACGGCTGCGAGGTGGGGCTCAGGTCGTGGCCCAGGGTTTGCCCTCCGATCGCCCCGTGCCAGGCACACACGTGTCCCTCTCGCCCGCGCTTCAGTCCCCGGCGCTCTGGGGGCCTCCGTGCCCCCGTCTGGAGAGCGAGCGGGCCGGCCTCTGAGCCCGCAGCCCCGGCCGGTGGGTGCCGCCCTGCAGACCAGGCCCGGCGGTGACGCTCCGTCTCTGTCCCCCAGCCGGTGAGCTCCTCCGACAGCGAGGCCCCTGAAGCGGACCTGGCGGCTGGCAGTGAGGACGAGGACCGGGGGGCCATGGCCGCCACAGCCGCGGCCGCCACAGCCGCCAGCAACAGGATGGAGAGCGACTCGGACTCGGACAAGAGCAGCGACCACAGCGGCCTCAAGCGGAAGGCGGCGGCCCTGCGGGTAGGGCGGGCGGGCGCCGCTGGCGTGTGGGGCCCAGGTGGGGGCCCCGCCGGGCCGCCCGCTCTCCCTCCCCAGCCTCTCCTTTGACCGAAGGGGTCACAGAGTTACACCAGCATCGCCTCTGTCAGCTCCAGAACTTCCCGTCACCCTCAAAAGAAACCTCTCCCCTTCGGCAGTTCGCTCCCGCCCCCACTCCTCAGCCCCTAGGAACCACGAGCCCCCCTCCGTGTCTCTGGACCGGCCGGTCTGGACGTTTCCCATCCGTGGAGCCACCCTGGGTGTCCTCCCGGTCTGCTCTCCCGGAGCACCGTGTCCCCGGGGTCCCTCCGCGCGGCCGCGAGCGTCAGGGCTTCTCTGCCCGCCGGAGGGGTGCTCCTGTGTGTGGAGGGCCAGATCTGTTTATCTGCCTCTGTTCCTGGGCACTGGCGGGGTTCTCACTTGGGGGGCCGTCACAGAGACCCAGGCTGTGAACCTTCGGGTACAGGTATTTGTGTGGACGTGAGTTTTAAGTTCTCTTGGATGTCTTCTCTTCCCCGCCTCCCCACTCTCCCCTGCTGGCCTCGTGACTGCTTCCTCATGTTTGGGTGCAGGGTGAAGGATCAGGATCTAGCAGCAAATTCTTTTTGATCGAGTGAGGCATTCTCCTTATCTGTGTATTGGCCTCGCCACACAGCGTGCAGGACCTCGGCTCCCCCGCCCAGGGTCGAGCCCGGCCCCTGCAGGGGGGCACTGGGTCCTGGCCACTGGACTGCCAAGGGGGGCCTTTTTTATGATTTTTCAAAAGCACATTGGCTTTGGTTCCAATGATGACAATAGGCCATACTCAGGATAGATAAATTAAAAGATGGGAAAAGCATAAAACGGTGAGTGAAACAATGCCCAGACTCCCGGCGGGGGGCTCTGCGCGGAGGACTGCAAACATCCTTCTGCGAGTCTCCGTGAAGCCGCGTGCTCGGCGGGGGTGGTGTGAGCCACGGAGCCGGCAGGCTCGCCCACGGCGTGTGTCCTGCTGCTTCGCTCCCCACGAGGCGCGCGTGGCCTTGTTCTTCAACATCACTTGAGGTTTCCCGTGGCTGAGAAGTCACCTCCAGCGTGGGTGACGTCTAACCGACACAGTGCTGGGTCTCGGGCCTTTCGCCTCTCCACTTTTGAGAATGGCATCGCCTTTTTTTTTTTTTTTTTAAATATTGGCCTCTTTTTATCGGTTTTGATTGATTGATTTATTTACTTTTAATAAGTTTTTTTATTTTTACTTTTTACAGTCTTGTTTACAGATACATATAATCCCCGATTAGTCCATATGTATATCTCGCCTTCTTTATTTTCATCCCTCTTTATTCTTCGGCCTGTGTGGGCCTCCCATCACAGTGGCCTGTCTCGCTGCAGAGCACCGGCTCATCATTGAACACACCGGTCCCGCCACTCAGTGGCACGCCGGGTCTTCCCGGACCAGGGATTGAACCGGCGGCCCCCTGCACGGCAAGGCGGACTCTCTACCCACTGGCCCACCAGGGAAACCTGTGGCATCACTTTTTTTTTTTTCTTTCGGTTACTTAAGCAGTAGGAGCTACAGGGACTGCAGAACAGTGATGGCATCACTTTTTAAAAGTCCCCGTTACCCAACCCAACCCCCGCCCCAAATAAATAAATCTTTAAAAAAAAAAAAATATCCTACTAAAAAAAAAAAAAAAGTCCCCGTTGTTTCTGTTTCCAGCTGTTGGAGGAGTTAACGGGAAGCACGTCGAGAGTGCATGCCTCCCTCCCATCCTGCCCCTGACAGATAGAAGCACTGTTTGTAGGTTATATATTCAGGTTTTATTTTGTTGCCTTCTTTTGTTCATCTTTGCATTAAAGGAACGTTACTATCACAACACCTTTTCTTCCACACTAGGGAGACCTGTAGGTGACCTCTTGCCTCGTTACCCAGCGCCCTGGTCCATTTTGGGGGTTCCTTTTCCCCTGGGGGCGGGGGAGGTCTGTATCTTTTTGCCGAATCTGAGTCTGAGTCCTTGAGAGACCTCGCCTACATGGGATCAGAGTGTTTGTCCTCTGTGACTGGCTGTTCACGGAGCGTCGTGTCGCCCAGGTTCGGCGTCCCTGGTCTCTGTCACAGTCTCGGAGGGACGTCCCTCCAGCCCGAGCCAGCCTCCCCGGCTGTGGCTGCCCCGCGGAGCTCACGGCCTTTCCCGGGTGCTGATCCGTTTGGGATGCTCCCCTCCTAGATGTCGGTCTCAAAACGGACGCGGAAGGCCTCTAGCGACCTGGACCAAGCCAGCGTGTCGCCTTCCGAGGAGGAGAACTCCGAAAGCTCCTCCGAGTCAGAGAAGAGCAGCGACCAGGTGAGCAGCGGCCGCAGCCCGGGCGGGGAACGTGGGCGGGGCCGCGGGGGCGGCGGCCAGGGTCCCCACCTCGGCTCCCTCCTCCACCCAGGACTTCACCCCCGAGAAGAAAGCCGTCGTCCGGGCCCCGCGGCGCGGCCCCCTCCCGGGGCGGAAGAAGAAGGTACGGCGGTCTGGGTCGTCCCCTGCCCACACGGTGGCCTGATGGAGGTCCTCGGGCGTCTCTCCGGGGTCCCCCGCCGTGGCCCTTGGTCACAGGCTGTCTGCCCTTGTTGGAGAGGAGGTCGGGGCCCGCTGACCGCCTGGCTGGCTCTGCTGGTTTCGCCCTGTGTTGTCTGAGCGCTGCCTGCACGGGCGCCCCGCTGCCCCCCAGAGGGACGTGGGGGCCGGCTTGAAAACAAGGGGCTGGGGCCGGCAGAGAGGCAGGTGTGCGTGCCTGAGTGTGTGTACACAGGCGTGGTGTGAGCACGCAGCAGCCTGTTCTCACTGGCGCTAGGGCACGGGTGTGCAGGCCTGTCGGGCATCTGAGTGTGCACGAGGCTGAGTACGCGTGTGTGCACGTGGTATGGTGTGCACACACGTGTGCATATAGGAGCGTGTCGTCTTTTTTTTTAACGTGGCATCTTAACCCCTGGACCACCAGGGAGTCCCCCTCATTTCAGGTCTCAGCTTCAGCTCTGCATGTTTGCAGCTGTCTCTTTCTTTCTTTTTTTAAATATCTTTTTTTATTTTATGTATCGGTTTATTTGGCTGGACCGGGTCTTAGTTGCCCCATGTGAACTGTTCGTGGCGGCATGTGGGGTCTAGTTCCCCTGCCGGGGATTGAACTCAGGCCCTGTGCTCTGGGGGCCTCAGTCTTAGCCGCTGGACCACCCGGGAAGTCCCGAGCGTGTTGTCTTAATGCGTGTAACAGAATGTGTCCACATGTGTACAAGTGTGTGAAGCCTGAGCGTGCATGCGTGTAGCAGCATGCGGTGTAGGCTGTGTGTGTACATGTGTGTGACCGTGGGCCGTGTGTACGCGTGTGTGTGACCGTGGGCTGTGCGTGCACACCCCAGGTGTCTCCTGCAGCCGCCGAGGCGGGGAACCGCCCAGGGAGGGCCCACGTCCCGACCTGCAGAACCGGGCAGCGGGGTTCCTGGTTCTCTGGTCGGAAGGACGGGTCTCGGGCCTGGGGGCCGCCCCGGCTGCTCTCACCCCGCCCGGCTTCCCCCAGAAGGCACCGTCGGCCTCGGACTCGGACTCCAAACCGGACTCAGACGGGGCCAAGGCGGAGCCGCCGCCCCCGGCCAGGTCGCCCTCGTCCTCCTCCGCCTCCTCCTCCTCGTCCTCCTCCGACTCGGACGTGTCCGTCAAGAAGCCTCCGCGGGGCCGGAAGCCAGGTACGCGGGCCGGAGGGTGCCGCCCGGCGTCTGGGCCCGGCCGGGCTGGGGGACGCCCGAGAGAGGCGAGCGAACCCACCCCTCCTCCGCAGCCGAGAAGCCTCCCCCCAAGCCCCGCGGGCGGAAGCCGAAGCCCGAGCGGCCGCCCACCAGCTCCAGCAGCGACAGGTGGGTGCGGGGCCCTGGAGGGGCGCCCGGGGCGGGCGGGGGCGCGGCGCGAGGCCCGGACAGGCCGGCGCGCTCACGGGCCTGCGCCCCAGCGACAGCGACGAGGTGGACCGCATCAGCGAGTGGAAGCGCCGGGACGAGGAGCGGCGGCGCGAGCTGGAGGCGCGGCGGCGCCGGGAGCAGGAGGAGGCGCTGCGGCGGCTGCGGGAGCAGGAGAAGGAGGAGAAGGAGCGGCGGCGCGAGCGCGAGCGCGGGGAGGCGGCGCCCGGGGGCAGCGCGGGCAGCAGCGGGGACGAGCTCAAGGACGACGAGGAGCCCGTCAAGAAGCGCGGCCGCAGGGGCCGGGGCCCCCAGTCCTCCTCCGACTCGGAGCCGGAGCCCGAGCTGGACAGAGAGGTGCGTCCTGCAGCGGCGCCGGGCGCCGGGCCGGGGCGGGGCAGCCAGGAAGCCGCGAGCCCTGCTGACGAGCCGTGGCTGGAGGGAGCCTGCCGTGGAGGGCCGGGGTGAGCTGCGGGCCGGAGGGCTTCCGTCTCAAGTGGTGGTCCTCACGGCTGCGGGTGAGCAGCTGGTGTTAAGCATGAAGTGAGAGCTCTGGGAGACTCCTGGGTGAGGGGCTTCCAGACCGAGACACAGCCTGTGCAAAGGCCCTGGGGCAGGACTGTGCCTGGTCCGGTGCAGGAACAGCCAGGAGGCCCGAGTGGCTGGAGCAGACTGAGCACGGGGGGAGAGGGAGGAGGGGAGAGCAGGGAGGGGGCCGGGCAGGTCATGCAGGACCTTGCGGGCCGTGGGGAGGACTTGGGCTTTTACCCTCAGGGAGGAGGGAGCCCCGGGGGGCGGAGGGGCAGGTGCTCACCGGCGCCCTCTGGCTGCTGAGCAGGGGATGGCTTGTGGGCGAGCACGGGAACAGAGGCCTCCGGTGGTGACCTTCCGCTGCCGGTCCTGGGGGGTTCTCCCAGGCCAGGAACCAGAGCCGGAGGTGCGGGGGCGAGGGGCCGAACCCACCCCTCCTCCGCAGCCGAGAAGCCTCCCCCCAAGCCCCGCGGGCGGAAGCCGAAGCCCGAGCGGCCGCCCACCAGCTCCAGCAGCGACAGGTGGGTGCGGGGCCCTGGAGGGGCGCCCGGGGCGGGCGGGGGCGCGGCGCGAGGCCCGGACAGGCCGGCGCGCTCACGGGCCTGCGCCCCAGCGACAGCGACGAGGTGGACCGCATCAGCGAGTGGAAGCGCCGGGACGAGGAGCGGCGGCGCGAGCTGGAGGCGCGGCGGCGCCGGGAGCAGGAGGAGGCGCTGCGGCGGCTGCGGGAGCAGGAGAAGGAGGAGAAGGAGCGGCGGCGCGAGCGCGAGCGCGGGGAGGCGGCGCCCGGGGGCAGCGCGGGCAGCAGCGGGGACGAGCTCAAGGACGACGAGGAGCCCGTCAAGAAGCGCGGCCGCAGGGGCCGGGGCCCCCAGTCCTCCTCCGACTCGGAGCCGGAGCCCGAGCTGGACAGAGAGGTGCGTCCTGCAGCGGCGCCGGGCGCCGGGCCGGGGCGGGGCAGCCAGGAAGCCGCGAGCCCTGCTGACGAGCCGTGGCTGGAGGGAGCCTGCCGTGGAGGGCCGGGGTGAGCTGCGGAGCCGGAGGGCTTCCGTCTCAAGTGGTGGTCCTCACGGCTGCGGGTGAGCAGCTGGTGTTAAGCATGAAGTGAGAGCTCTGGGAGACTCCTGGGTGAGGGGCTTCCAGACCGAGACACAGCCTGTGCAAAGGCCCTGGGGCAGGACTGTGCCTGGTCCGGTGCAGGAACAGCCAGGAGGCCCGAGTGGCTGGAGCAGACTGAGCACGGGGGGAGAGGGAGGAGGGGAGAGCAGGGAGGGGGCCGGGCAGGTCATGCAGGACCTTGCGGGCCGTGGGGAGGACTTGGGCTTTTACCCTCAGGGAGGAGGGAGCCCCGGGGGGCGGAGGGGCAGGTGCTCACCGGCGCCCTCTGGCTGCTGAGCAGGGGATGGCTTGTGGGCGAGCACGGGAACAGAGGCCTCCGGTGGTGACCTTCCGCTGCCGGTCCTGGGGGGTTCTCCCAGGCCAGGAACCAGAGCCCCCGGCACCTTCGCTCTCTCGTGCGAGCCCAGGACCGCGCTCCATAGGGACGGGGCAGCGGGCAGTACCACTCGCCTTTCGTCACAAGAAGGGAGCCCGGTGTCCGGACTCTGGGAGAGCCTCGCTCGGAGGCAGGCGTGTGTGGGCGGCCCCGCGGCGGCCGGTCCTTCAGGGCCCGCGAAGCCGCTGCCCGGGGCGGACCAGGCGTGAGGCCCGTCCGGCGGGGTGGCCGGGCGCCTCGAGCCGTCTCCCTGCGCGGATGGGTCGGGTCCGGGGCAGCCCCCTGCGCCCGCCGCTGCAGCGCCTCTGGTTCCCGCTGCCCCAGGTGAAGAAATCGGCCAAGAAGCAGCCGGCACCGAGCACAGAGCCCGCGAGGCGGCCCAGCCAGAAGGAGAGGCGGGGGCGCTCCGAGGAGAAGCCGCGCGCCAGGTCCGAGCCCGCGCCGCCCGCCCCGGCCCCGGGGGCCCCGCGCCTCGGGGGAGGGCCGGGGTCTGGGCCCGTCCTGGAGGCGGAAGCCCGTGTCTGGTTCTCCGGGCCTCACCAGGTTGTGTGGCCGCCAGGCACGGCGGCCTTCCGCTGGGCGATCCTGCCTCGCGGGCACAGGGCTGTGCCGGGGGCACCTGGTGGTTGCCGCGCCGGGGGGCTCCTGGCATCTGGTGGGGGGGCCGGAGAGGCTGCCCCCACCCACGCCGCCCAGGACAGCCCACAGAGGACGGCTCGGCCCCGTGTGCGTGCTGGGGAGTCCTCCGGGGCCCCCGAGGTGGGCACGGAGCCTGCCCCCGCCCGCCCCATGTGCCCCGCCGCCGTCAGCCAGCCGGCCGCCCCAGAGCAGGCCGTGGTGACATGCCTGTCGCCGTTTGCTTAGTGACTCCCGCTCGGGGGCTGGCGTCGCTGGCCTCGGGCTCTCGCCGCCCACCTAAACCTCTGGGGCCCCGACCGTCTCCTGCAGAGGCCCGCGGCGGGGACGCGGGTCAGAGGCCCCTCTAAGGGCACGGCGGGCTCTCCACAGGCCCGTGAAGGTGGAGCGGGCCCGGAAGCGGTCGGAGGGGTTCCTGCCCGACCGGAAGGCGGAGAAGAAGAAAGGTGAGGGCCTCCCGGCGCGGGCCGCGGCCGGGCCGCGGGGAGGAGGGGCGCGCGGGCCGAGCGGCTGGCGGCGGCGGGGCCCTGCTCAGGCCCGCGCCGCCCGCTCCGCCCCACAGAGCCCTCCGTGGAGGAGAAGCTGCAGAGGCTGCACAGCGAGGTCAAGTTCGCCCTGAAGGTGGACAATCCGGTGAGAGCCGCCGGGGTTGCCGAGGTCTCGGCGCGGTGGCCCCCTTCCTCGGGGTGCAGAGGTCACGTCGCTTGGTCCCGGGCTCCGCGGCGGGCCCAGGCTGCCCCGGGCGGGCGTCCCTTGCCGGGGGGCCGGCCTGGCCTTCCGGGTGCAGGTCTCTGCGCCCCCACCAGGTGGCGCCACTCAAGCCCCAAATCACCCCGGACCCCGCGACTGCTGGTCCTTCCCCCTGTCCCCGGGGCTCCTGTCACTCGGCCCGCCCCTGCAGGGACAGCCCCGGGGGTCCTCCTCCTCCCTCTTGGGCCCCAAGCCCCCCTGTGCCAGGTGCTGACCCTGCTCCCCTCCGCTGCAGGACGTCAAGAGGTGTCTGAGCGCCTTGGAGGAGCTGGGGAGCCTGCAGGTGACCTCCCACATCCTCCAGAAGAACACTGACGTGGTGGCCACGTTGAAGAAGGTATGGCAGGGGCCCGGGCTCGGGGGCGGGGCGGGCCTGCCCGGGGCGCTGGGCCGCCGGGGGTCAGCGAGGAGGAAGCCAGGCTCACGGGCAGCGGTGACGGGGGCATCCTGGGGCAAGCGGAGTGGCCTCACCTCCTGAGCCCGGCCTCTTGGTGGGCCAGATCCGCCGCTACAAGGCCAACAAGGAGGTGATGGAGAAGGCGGCAGAGGTCTATGCCCGGCTCAAGTCTCGGGTCCTGGGGCCCAAGATGGAGGCCATCCAGAAGGCGACCAAGACCGGGACGGAGAAGGAGAGGGCCGAGGCGGAGAAGGCCGAGGAGGCGCTGGCCGGAGAGGAGGCCCCCGCGGAGAGGGCGGAGGACGCGGCCGGGACAGGTGAGGAGCTGGGGGCGGGCCAAGCAACGCTCCTGAGGTCTGCTTGGCCATGGCCGTGGCCGTCTGCTCCTGGCATTCCCACAGCTGTTGGTGGACTGACCGCTCCCACCTTCAGGCTGTGTGATCAGGGGCTGGCTGGGGGAGGACCCACGGGCGCCTGCTGGCCCCCCGTCTGTCGGTCTGGGTGGAGGAGAACGCGGACGCAGCAGCAGGCAGAGGGCCCGGGAGCTCGCGCGCTGCTCACGCTGGGCAGGCAGGGCGCAGGGTCCCCGACGGCAGCCCCGCCGTGACCGGCAGCTTCTCTCCCACAGGCCTCTCGGCCCCGGTGAACGGCGAGGCCGCGTCCCAGAAGGAGGAGAGCGCGGAGGACAAGGAGCTGGACGAGGGACAGAACTCGGAGGCGGGCCCGGGGGGCGGCTCCTCCGAAGACCTGCTGCATGACGAGTGAGTGCCCGCGGGGCCGGGGGGCGGCTTCTGGAGCAGGCACCCGGTGTCCGGGCCTCTCCCAGTGGGATCGGGCCGCAGGGACCTCTGATCCGAGTGCTGACCCCCAGGCCCCAAGGGGGAGCTCTGGGCCCAGAGCTGCCCTGGGCCCGGGCTGCGGGGGGCGGCTTCCTCCTGAGGCCCGCGGGGAGCGGCGGGGTGCCTGCCTGCAACGGGGCTGCTGGGGGGGTGGGGGCGGGCGCTGCAGGAGGCGGGCGGGGACAGACCGGAGGCGGGGACTCCGCTCACTCTGCCCGGGCTGTGCGCCCCCGCAGCGCGAGGGAGGGCCCCGACCTGGACGGGCCTGGGAAGGAGCGGCTGGACCGAGAGCGGCTGCAGACGGACTCCGAGTCCCTGGACGATGAGGAGAGCTGAGCCCGGCCCGCATCCCGCGCGCTGCCCGAGGCCGGCCGGCTCCTTCCTGGCACCCAGGGAGCAGAGAACTGTGGGCAGATGCTGGGCTGTTCGTTGGTGTGTGCCCCCTGCCCTGGGTTTTTCTGCTAATTTCTGTGATTTCCAATCACCATGAAATGACTCTGAAGGGGTTTTTTTTAATGAAAAAAATAATCACTTTTATTGGCTTGGTTTCCTAGTGTTGCTGGCTCGCGGTGGTCAGGGGACGGAGAGTTTGAAGCACGGGGCCCCTGTAACGGGGTGAGCTTGGTGCGGACGGTGCTGCCCGCCGCGGGGCTGACGGCGGGCGGGGCGGGGCGGGGCCGTGGTGAGCGGGGCCTCGCCTGAGCACCAGGAGTGTCGTGGGCTGCCCTCCTTGGGGTTCGCGGGCACGGGCCTGGGGCAGGCCGCTAGGCTTCTCCCGCGAGGGGCGGGGGCTGGGCGAGGCCGCCCGCCAGGCCCCGCACGCGGCAGGTGCTGGTTGCAGTGGCCTCTGGGCCAGCTGAGGCGAGGCCAGGGTGTGGCTCTGCTTCTCGGGCCTGGCACCCCACTCGGCCCCTGGGGTTTGGTTGGACTTGAGATCGTCGCCAAGCTCGGAGCCCGAGATTCTGCAGCGCCGCCCCGTCTGGAGGCCGCGGAGCCAGGGGAACCAGACTCGCCGGGCTGGTCCCCGCATCTCGCCTCGGCCAGCTCCCCTGGGGGCCGAGGTGACCCTCTGGAGACGTCGGCCCCCCCATCCTGGGCTTGGAGCGCTCCATTGTTCAGAGACAAGAGGACTCCTCGAGCCCTCCTTCGGGGCGGTGGCCAGCCCTGGCGCCTGACGAGACCCTGGGCCGGCCGTCCGCAGCTCGCCCCCGCAGCTCCCGGGCCTGGGGCGCAGGATGGGGGGCCTGGACCTCCCACCTCAAAGGGCACCCGAGGACCCAGGGAGAGCACCGCCAGGGAGGAAGCCTGTCACCTGAACACACGTCAAGCGTGTGTGTGTGCGTGTGTCCACACCACGCGGATCGTGGGCTCTTCGTCCCCAACCAGGGCTCAACCCTGCGTCCTCGGCGGTGAGGCCGGAGCCCTGACCACCAGATCTCCAGGGAAGTCTGTCGGGCACCTTCTGTCAGGTGCCCCCCGGGGCGCCTCTCCTGGCCTTCAGCAGCAGCCTCCAGGCCCAGGACCCAGGAGCGTCCACTCAGGATCCCGGTGGTCAGCCGTGGCCGAGGGTGCTGCTGGCCCGTGGGCGGCAGCCTGAAGGGACGGGGACTGCCCCCACCTCGTCCGGTCCGGCCCTCACCTGGTGGCAGCCGCTGCGGCTTTGCCGTCACGAAGCTCCTGGCCTCTCAGAGGTCAGTACGGGCGGCGGGAGCCCGCCTGCCCCAGGACGACTGTGTTCTGGCACATTCCGGCGTGTGTGCTGTGAGCCGAGGACGTGCGCTCTCAGAACCAGGACGGAGCTGCCCGGAGCTCAGGACCCAGGAGCGTGGCCGCCTGCCAGGTGGTGGCCCGCAGGCCCAGACGGGTGGAAGGCCCCCAGAGCTCAAAGAGAAAAGGAGCCCTGGGAGGGGAGCAGGGTGAAGACCTCCCAGGCGGGCACCGCACCCTCCCCCAGTGCTGGCGCGACCTCTTCAGCCACAGGCGCGCGCTGGGCTCCGAGCTGCCCGGGGCTCCTCGGCCAGGCGCGCCCGCCGTGCTCGGGGAGGGCCGGGGCTGGGCAGCGGGTCGCGGCAGAGCTCGGTGCCCCCGCGGGCTCCGGGCTCGGAGCTGGTTCCGGCAGGGGCGGGGCTCCTACAGCGGCTGCCCGTCGGGGGGCAGGGCGAAGGGCCCCACCAGCCAGCTGAGCGGGGGGCTGCGCTGCAGGCTTTCCAGCAGCTGCTCCAGGCTCCGCCACGCCTCGCCTACGCCCCGGCGGCTGCGGGCCAGGCGCTCGGCCGGCAGCTGGGCCCCCGAGGAGAGGAGGCCGTAGAGCTCGCAGAGGCTGTGCCGCGCCCGCTGGAGCTGCCCCTGGAACTCCGGGGGGAGGCCCTGGAGGCCGGAGGCCAGGCGGCTGTAGGCCACGTGGAGCTGCTGGACGAGGCCGCGGGCCCTGGACAGCGCCCCGGCGGCGGGCACCTGTGGGCAGAGGGGGCGAGGTGAGCAGGACGGGAGGGGAGGGCCGGGCCTGCGGGCTCCCGGGGACGCACGCACCTCTCGGTCACTGGCTTGTCCTCTCTGGCTGCTCACACCCCTGTCCAGAGCCTGCTGGGCTGCCTCGATCTGGAATGAAAGCCCAGCAGACGCGACAGCTCCTCTGCGGGGACCCCCTCCGACATGCCCCCGCCCTGCCCAGAGCCTCCTGCCTGCGCCCCCCAGGGTGTGGGGGGAGGCGCACGTACAGGCGAATACCCGGATACTTGGGCGAGGCCATCTGGCACCCAACAGCCACGGCGGCAGCGGCTCCCCGGCCCGGCCTCACCCCAGGAGTCAGCTCCGTGGAGGGGCCTCCCGCTCATCTCGAGGTTGCCCCCCCCGAGAGCAGGCTGGCACATCCAGCCCCCCTGGGGCTTCTGCGAGTGTCCCCTGCTGACGGTCCCCAAGGCCTCCCTTCCCACGTCCAGCCTGGCTGCCCCCCAGACGGCTCGTCTCCTGCTCTCACTGGCCCCCTGCGGCTCGCCCCCCGGAGCCGAAGCGGCCCCTCCGCCAAGGCCTCTGGCGGATCCGGCCACTCCGCCCCAGCCCTGGGCCCACTGCGGCGTGTGGCGCGGCCTCCCGCGTTGCCCCTCTTGGCCAAGAGCCCCGTCAGGTGAGCCCGCGTCCCCTGGGGCAGGGCTGCCCTTTAAAGGCCCCCTGGGTTGGAGCGGGGGTCCTCAAATGCAGCTCACCACAGAGGCCTGGGCGCTGGTTGAAAACAGCGGCCCAAGCGCGTCTCCGGGATCCTGACCCCGCCTGGCTGGTCTCCTTGCCGCCTGTGTAGGCGGGGCCGTTCGACATGTAAGACCCGTGACAGAGAACCTGGAGGCCCTCAGAGCTAGAAGGGACCCGTCCCCATGTCTATCAGCCACGGACTGGATCCACTTAGCTTCCTACCGTGGCAGGCTGGCCCCGCTGCCCGCAGGCAGCCAGCGTGAGTGTTGGTCAACACGCGTGAGGGCGGCCTGGGGAGCATCTGGGGCCCGCCTGTCCCTGCAGGGGCGTTCAGGTCACGTTCAAGGGATGTCCCTGGCGGTCCAAGGATTAAGAATCCACCTGCTGACGCAGGGGACACAGGTTCGATCCCTGATCCAGGAACGTCCCACACGCACAGAGCAACTAAGCCCATGGGCCACAACCACGGAGCCACGTGCTGTCAGTACCGAGCCTGTGCTCTGCAACGAGCGGCCACCTCCGCGGAAGCCTGAGCCCCGCAACTCAAGACGCCCTGCTTAGACTAGCCGAGACCCAGCACGCCCACGTTTTTATTTCTAAAAAGCCGTTCTCGATGGAGCTCCCCATGTTGCCTCACTGAACCCCCAGACCACGTGGGCTCCCCTCCCCTGCCTGCCCCTTCACTTGACTGGGCCCCCCACCGCCTTGCTGCCCCTCAGAACAGACCTCACTGGTTCTCAGGCCACTGTCCTTGAGGCCCCCTTCGCACAGGATGCGGCCAGACACCCCCCTATTCTGCTGCCCGTCTGACGGCTGTTTCCTTCTCTGCACCCGCGCTGGCCATACGTGTTGAGTCACGTATGATCCCCCTCGCTGAAGCCCAGCTCTTTGTGAGCAGACCCGGGACCGAATGGCCGACAGGCCCGTGCTGGGGCTTCGTGTGTGACCATCCGGTGCCCCACGCGTCAAGGAAGACGCCTGGGACGGGGCAAGGTTCTTACCTCCCTGAAGGCGTCCTCGAGCTGGGCCAGCGTGTCCCGGGCCAGGAACTGGCCGTGCTGCAGGTGGCACAGGGCGTGCTCGAAGGCCCGCTGGCGGAGGCGAGGGGGCACGTCCCCCAGATGGACCAAGTAGCTGCCCAGGTCGGGCGTGACCTCCCTCGGCCGGGGCTGGGTGGCAGCCAGCTGAGCTGAAAGGGAAGACAGGGTCACTCCTGGGGCCCGGGGCGTACCGATGGCCCGCGCCCTGGGGCCAGGCTGGCCTCACCTTGCTCCTCGGCACTCATGGGCTGGAAGATCTCGCCGGGCGCGTCCTGGAGCGCTGTGAAGTCCTGGACTCCTCTCTGGCTGTCGTTGGCGGCTTTGGGCACTGTGCCCGCGTGACTGAACGTGGCTTCGACCAACGTGGGTTCTTGGCTGCCGGCCTGAGCCCCAGGGGAGGTGGGGAGGGTGGGCGCCCCTTCATGCGGGGCGCTGGAGCCGGCCGGTCCACTGGAGGCAGTGGCTTGGGAACCAGAAAACCAATCGAGGAGGGTCCCCAGCCCCGTGGCCAGCCCTTCTTGGGCCACAGGCCCTAGGCCGCTGGACCCAGAGGAAGTGGCTGCCTTGGAACCAGTCAAAACGGTCGTGGTGGTGTCCACGCCAATCTGGACGGCCTCCTTAGCCACGTCCATCGCTCCACTCACCGAGGTGGACACAACATCTTTGGTGCCAGATAAGACAGAGGTGGTGGTGTCCACGCCAATTTGGATGGCCTCCTTAGCCACGTCCATGGTTCCAGTGACGGAAGCAGACACAACATCCTTGGTGCCAGACAGGACGGTCTTGGTGGTGTCCATGCCAACCTGAACAGCGCCCTTGGCACAGGATGCGGCCAGACACCCCTATTCTGCTGCCCGTCTGACGGCTGTTTCCTTCTCTGCACCGCGCTGGCCATACGTGTTGAGTCACGATGATCCCCTCGCTGAAGCCCAGCTCTTTGTGAGCAGACCCGGGACCGAATGGCCGACAGGCCCGTGCTGGGGCTTCGTGTGTGACCATCCGGTGCCCCAGCGTCAAGGAAGACGCCTGGGACGGGGCAAGGTTCTTACCTCCCTGAAGGCGTCCTCGAGCTGGGCCAGCGTGTCCCGGGCCAGGAACTGGCCGTGCTGCAGGTGGCACAGGGCGTGCTCGAAGGCCCGCTGGCGGAGGCGAGGGGGCACGTCCCCCAGATGGACCAAGTAGCTGCCCAGGTCGGGCGTGACCTCCCTCGGCCGGGGCTGGGTGGCAGCCAGCTGAGCTGAAAGGGAAGACAGGGTCACTCCTGGGGCCCGGGGCGTACCGATGGCCCGCGCCCTGGGGCCAGGCTGGCCTCACCTTGCTCCTCGGCACTCATGGGCTGGAAGATCTCGCCGGGCGCGTCCTGGAGCGCTGTGAAGTCCTGGACTCCTCTCTGGCTGTCGTTGGCGGCTTTGGGCACTGTGCCCGCGTGACTGAACGTGGCTTCGACCAACGTGGGTTCTTGGCTGCCGGCCTGAGCCCCAGGGGAGGTGGGGAGGGTGGGCGCCCCTTCATGCGGGGCGCTGGAGCCGGCCGGTCCACTGGAGGCAGTGGCTTGGGAACCAGAAAACCAATCGAGGAGGGTCCCCAGCCCCGTGGCCAGCCCTTCTTGGGCCACAGGCCCTAGGCCGCTGGACCCAGAGGAAGTGGCTGCCTTGGAACCAGTCAAAACGGTCGTGGTGGTGTCCACGCCAATCTGGACGGCCTCCTTAGCCACGTCCATCGCTCCACTCACCGAGGTGGACACAACATCTTTGGTGCCAGATAAGACAGAGGTGGTGGTGTCCACGCCAATTTGGATGGCCTCCTTAGCCACGTCCATGGTTCCAGTGACGGAAGCAGACACAACATCCTTGGTGCCAGACAGGACGGTCTTGGTGGTGTCCATGCCAACCTGAACAGCGCCCTTGGCCACACCCATGGCTCCACTGACGGAGGCAGACACCACGTCTCTGGTGCCAGACAGGACGGTCTTGGTGGTGTCCATTCCAAACTGGACAGCTCCCTTGGCCACGCCCATGGCTCCACTGACAGAGGCAGACACCACGTCCTTCGTTCCAGACAGGACAGTCTTGGTGGTGTCCATGCCAGTCTGGACGGCCCCCTTGGCCACGCCCATGGCTCCGGTGAGCCCCGTGGACACGGTGTCTTTGGTGCCAGACAGGACGGTCTTGGTGGTGTCCATGCCAGTCTGGATGGTGCCCTTGGCCATGTTCACTGCCCCAGTGAGTCCAGTGGACACAACATCTTTCGTGCCAGACAATACGGTCTTGGTGGTGTCCATACCAGTCTGGACGGCGCCCTTGGCCACACCCATGGCTCCAGTGATCCCCGTGGACACGGTGTCTTTGGTGCCAGACAAGACGGTCTTGGTGGTGTCCATACCAGTCTGGACGACACCCTTGGCCACGCCCATGGCTCCGGTGATCCCCGTGGACACGGTGTCTTTGGTGCCAGACAATATGGTCTTGGTGGTGTCCATGCCAGTCTGGACGGCCCCCTTGGCCACGCCCATGGCTCCCGTGAGCCCCGTGGACACGGTGTCTTTTGTTCCAGACAGGACGGTCTTGGTGGTGTCCATGCCAGTCTGGACAGTGCCCTTGGCCATGTTCACTGCCCCAGTGAGTCCCGTGGACACAACATCTTTCGTGCCAGACAATACGGTCTTGGTGGTGTCCATACCAGTCTGGACGGCGCCCTTGGCCACACCCATGGCTCCAGTGATCCCCGTGGACACGGTGTCTTTGGTGCCAGACAAGACGGTCTTGGTGGTGTCCATACCAGTCTGGACGACACCCTTGGCCACGCCCATGGCTCCGGTGATCCCCGTGGACACGGTGTCTTTGGTGCCAGACAATATGGTCTTGGTGGTGTCCATGCCAGTCTGGACGGCCCCCTTGGCCACGCCCATGGCTCCCGTGAGCCCCGTGGACACGGTGTCTTTTGTTCCAGACAGGACGGTCTTGGTGGTGTCCATGCCAGTCTGGACAGTGCCCTTGGCCATGTTCACTGCCCCAGTGAGTCCCGTGGACACAACATCTTTCGTGCCAGACAATACGGTCTTGGTGGTGTCCATACCAGTCTGGACGGCGCCTTTGGCCACGCCCATGGCTCCCGTGAGCCCCATCGTCACAGTGTCTTTGGTGCCAGACAAGACGGTCTTGGTGGTGTCCATGCCAGTCTGGATGGTGCCCTTGGCCATGCCCACGGCTCCGGTGAGCCCTGTGGACACGGTGTCTTTGGTGCCAGACAAGACAGTCTTGGTGGTGTCCATACCAGTCTGGACGGCACCCTTGGCTACGCCCATGGCTCCCGTGAGCCCCGTGGACACGGTGTCTTTTGTTCCAGACAAGACGGTCTTGGTGGTGTCCATGCCAGTCTGGATGGTGCCCTTGGCCATGTTCACTGCCCCAGTGAGTCCAGTGGACGCAACATCTTTGGTGCCAGACAAGACGGTCTTGGTGGTGTCCATGCCCATCTGGATGGTGCCCTTGGCCATGCCCACGGCTCCAGTGAGCCCCGTGGACACAACATCTTTGGTGCCAGACAGGACAGTCTTGGTGGTGTCCATGCCAGTCTGGACGGCGCCTTTGGCCACGCCCATGGCTCCCGTGAGCCCCATCGTCACAGTGTCTTTGGTGCCAGACAAGACGGTCTTGGTGGTGTCCATGCCAGTCTGGACGGCCCCCTTGGCCACGCCCATGGCTCCCGTGAGCCCCGTGGACACGGTGTCTTTGGTGCCAGACAGGACAGTCTTGGTGGTGTCCATACCAGTCTGGACGGCCCCCTTGGCCATGCCCATGGCTCCGGTGAGCCCCGTCGTCACAGTGTCTTTGGTGCCAGACAGGACGGTCTTGGTGGTGTCCATGCCAGTCTGGACGGCGCCCTTGGCCACGCCCATGGCTCCGGTGAGCCCCGTGGACACGGTGTCTTTTGTTCCAGACAAGACGGTCTTGGTGGTGTCCATGCCAGTCTGGACGGCCCCCTTGGCCACGCCCATGGCTCCCGTGAGCCCCGTGGACACGGTGTCTTTGGTGCCAGACAGGACAGTCTTGGTGGTGTCCATACCAGTCTGGACGGCCCCCTTGGCCATGCCCATGGCTCCGGTGAGCCCCGTCGTCACAGTGTCTTTGGTGCCAGACAGGACGGTCTTGGTGGTGTCCATGCCAGTCTGGACGGCGCCCTTGGCCACGCCCATGGCTCCGGTGAGCCCCGTGGACACGGTGTCTTTTGTTCCAGACAAGACGGTCTTGGTGGTGTCCATGCCAGTCTGGATGGTGCCCTTGGCCATGTTCACTGCCCCAGTGAGTCCAGTGGACGCAACATCTTTGGTGCCAGACAATATGGTCTTGGTGGTGTCCATGCCAGTCTGGATGGTGCCCTTGGCCATGCCCACGGCTCCAGTGAGCCCCGTGGTCACGGTGTCTTTGGTGCCAGACAAGACAGTCTTGGTGGTGTCCATACCAGTCTGGACAGTGCCCTTGGCCATGTTCACTGCCCCAGTGAGTCCTGTGGACGCAACATCTTTGGTGCCAGACAGGACAGTCTTGGTGGTGTCCATACCAGTCTGGACGGCGCCTTTGGCCACGCCCATGGCTCCGGTGAGCCCCATCGTCACAGTGTCTTTGGTGCCAGACAAGACGGTCTTGGTGGTGTCCATGCCAGTCTGGATGGTGCCCTTGGCCATGCCCACGGCTCCGGTGAGCCCTGTGGACACGGTGTCTTTGGTGCCAGACAAGACAGTCTTGGTGGTGTCCATACCAGTCTGGACGGCACCCTTGGCTACACCCATGGCTCCCGTGAGCCCCGTGGACACGGTGTCTTTTGTTCCAGACAAGACGGTCTTGGTGGTGTCCATGCCAGTCTGGATGGTGCCCTTGGCCATGTTCACTGCCCCAGTGAGTCCAGTGGACGCAACATCTTTGGTGCCAGACAAGACGGTCTTGGTGGTGTCCATACCAGTCTGGACGGCGCCTTTGGCCACGCCCATGGCTCCGGTGAGCCCCATCGTCACAGTGTCTTTGGTGCCAGACAAGACGGTCTTGGTGGTGTCCATGCCAGTCTGGATGGTGCCCTTGGCCATGCCCACGGCTCCGGTGAGCCCTGTGGACACGGTGTCTTTGGTGCCAGACAAGACAGTCTTGGTGGTGTCCATACCAGTCTGGACGGCACCCTTGGCTACACCCATGGCTCCCGTGAGCCCCGTGGACACGGTGTCTTTTGTTCCAGACAAGACGGTCTTGGTGGTGTCCATGCCAGTCTGGATGGTGCCCTTGGCCATGTTCACTGCCCCAGTGAGTCCAGTGGACGCAACATCTTTGGTGCCAGACAAGACGGTCTTGGTGGTGTCCATGCCCATCTGGATGGTGCCCTTGGCCATGCCCACGGCTCCAGTGAGCCCCGTGGACACGGCGTCTTTGGTGCCAGACAAGACAGTCTTGGTGGTGTCCATGCCAGTCTGGACGACACCCGTGGCCATGCCCACTGCCCCAGTTACCCCGCTGGTCACTGCATCCTTGGTGCCCATGAGCGTGGACCGGGTCATTCCCAGGCCCCCCTGGACCGCCCCTTTAGCCGTGTCCACGATGCTGGCCACCCCTGAGGAGAGCGCATCCCTGGCCCTGACCGTCTGGGAGGATGCCAGGTCCTTTGCCTTGGACGTCACCTGTGCGGACGGAGACTGTCAAGCAGGGAGTGGAAAGACACGTCTCCTCCCACCCGACACGCCCTGGCAAGTGGGACCTGACCTCTCAGAGCCGCCTGGTCACCTTCCACCTCGCCCGTGCTCCCTGGCCTCCCGGCCGCAGCCCGCCAGCTGTCACGGAGCCACGTGGTGCCCGGAGGCAGCAGCCCGTCGACTGTGGACGGCTACGTCCCTGCCCCTCCGCAACCTTCCTTGCCGAATATCCCGCTGCCTGGGCTCCTCAAGCCTTAGAGTTACAGGTTTTGTTCATCTTGCTGAATCTCTGTTTCTGGCAAATTGTGATCCTGGCTTCCCCAGTTTGGCCCAAATTTGAGGCAACCAAATACTTGTTAGCGTGAATATATTCAAGTAGAAGAAGGAGAGCTACATTTAGAAAAGTCAGAACCAGGGACTTCCCTGGTGGTCCAATGCTTAGGACTCCGTGCTCCCAATGCAGGCGCCTGGGTTCTATCCCTGGTCAGGGAACTAGATCCTGTATTTTGCAACCAAGTCAAAGACCCCTCGTGCTGCAACTAAGACATGATGCAGCCAAATACGTATATATTTTTAAAGGAATAACTGGGGGCTTCCCTGGTAGCTCAGTGGTAAAGAACTTGCCTGCCAATGCAGGAGACATGCGTTCGATCCCTGATCCGGGAAGATCCCACCTGCTGCGGAGCCACGAAGCCCGTGAGCCACAGCGATGGAGCCTGTGCTCTAGAGCCTCGGAGCCGCAACTACTGAGCCTGTGAGCCCTAGAGCCCGAGTTCCACAACTAGAGAAGTCACCGCCACAAGAAGCCTGCTCCCCTCAACCAGAGAAGAGCCCCCACTCCCAAGTGGAGAAGAGCCTGTGGCAGCAGGGAGAACCCAGAAGAGCCAAACATAGTAAATAAATAAAAGTAATAACGGGGAAAGTGCGGGACCCGGTGCTGGGTTTAAGCCACAGGAAACCAAGTTGATAACTTGGTAGGTCATTTTCTTTAATTTATTTTTGGCTGTGCTGGGTCTTCGCTGTGTGTGGGCTTCTCTCCGGTTGTGGCGAGCGGGGGCTGCCAGGGTCGGGGCTTCCCATTACGGTGGCTTCTCTCATTGCGGAGCATGGGCTCGCGAGCACAGGCACCATTGTTGCAGAGTGCAGGCTTCGCTGGAGGCCTGTGGGATCCTCCCAGAGCAGGGACTGAACCCTTGTCTTGCGCGTCGGCAGGCAAGTGTTCCACCACCGGGGCACCAGGGAAGGCCGGCAGGTCGTGTGGGATGAGCCGCAGGGCAGTGTCCTTTGGCTTCTCCAGATGGCTGGGGGTGGGGGGGTGCCTCCAGGTGGCCACCACTCGGCTCCCACCAGGATGTGCTGTTTCCACCTCAGGCATTCCTAACCCGGGGGATCCTGCCCCCAGGGGACACTGGGCGTTGTCTAGGGACCTCTGTGCTGGCCGTGACTTCTGGGAGAGGGTGCTCCTGGCATCGACTGAGTGGAGGTCAGAGGTTGCTCAACAGCCCGCCATGCCCAAGACAGTGCCCCTCCAATACCCCGCAGAGGACGACCCGGCTCCGAATTGGCCAGGATAGCAAAGCGGAGGAGCCCTGAGAAATTCTCACCACCTCTTCTCTAGCCCAGCAGGGTCTCAAGTGGGCACCTTTCCTGCAGAGACCTGGAGGACCATCCCAGCTCTTTTCTGTACTTGCTGGGTGACCTCAGGCAAGCCACGTGCCCTCTCTGAGCCTCATCTGGGAAATGGCAGTGGAATCCACACTTCCTTCAGAGGCTGATACAGAGAATCCCGTCGAGGTCCCCAGCGCACCTTGCAGGTTGTCAGTACTCCACTCGGGGGGGGGAAAAGAGCCACCCAGCACTGGAGCCTGTGCTCTAGAGCCTCGGAGCCGCAACTACTGAGCCCTAGAGCCCGAGTTCCACAACTAGAGAAGTCACCGCCACAAGAAGCCTGCTCCCCTCAACCAGAGAAGAGCCCCCACTCCCAAGTGGAGAAGAGCCTGTGGCAGCAGGGAGAACCCAGAAGAGCCAAACATAGTAAATAAATAAAAGTAATAACGGGGAAAGTGCGGGACCCGGTGCTGGGTTTAAGCCACAGGAAACCAAGTTGATAACTTGGTAGGTCATTTTCTTTAATTTATTTTTGGCTGTGCTGGGTCTTCGCTGTGTGTGGGCTTCTCTCCGGTTGTGGCGAGCGGGGGCTGCCAGGGTCGGGGCTTCCCATTACGGTGGCTTCTCTCATTGCGGAGCATGGGCTCGCGAGCACAGGCACCATTGTTGCAGAGTGCAGGCTTCGCTGGAGGCCTGTGGGATCCTCCCAGAGCAGGGACTGAACCCTTGTCTTGGCGTCGGCAGGCAAGTGTTCCACCACCGGGGCACCAGGGAAGGCCGGCAGGTCGTGTGGGATGAGCCGCAGGGCAGTGTCCTTTGGCTTCTCCAGATGGCTGGGGGTGGGGGGGTGCCTCCAGGTGGCCACCACTCGGCTCCCACCAGGATGTGCTGTTTCCACCTCAGGCATTCCTAACCCGGGGGATCCTGCCCCCAGGGGACACTGGGCGTTGTCTAGGGACCTCTGTGCTGGCCGTGACTTCTGGGAGAGGGTGCTCCTGGCATCGACTGAGTGGAGGTCAGAGGTTGCTCAACAGCCCGCCATGCCCAAGACAGTGCCCCTCCAATACCCCGCAGAGGACGACCCGGCTCCGAATTGGCCAGGATAGCAAAGCGGAGGAGCCCTGAGAAATTCTCACCACCTCTTCTCTAGCCCAGCAGGGTCTCAAGTGGGCACCTTTCCTGCAGAGACCTGGAGGACCATCCCAGCTCTTTTCTGTACTTGCTGGGTGACCTCAGGCAAGCCACGTGCCCTCTCTGAGCCTCATCTGGGAAATGGCAGTGGAAACCACACTTCCTTCAGAGGCTGATACAGAGAACGAGTCGAGGTCCCCAGCGCACCTTGCAGGTTGTCAGTACTCCACTCGCACGAGCGAAGAGGCACGGAGGCGGGGGAATGGAAAGGTGGGGAGGGGGACCCTCGGCGGCCGGGGTCTGTGTGAACCTGGGCCAGAGGGCAGACCCGCTGGCACCTGGCCTTCGGGGAGCTCAGCTCTGCCAGGCTGCGGGCAGACGGGAGCCGAGGAGGACTCCGGGGTGGGGCGTGTGCCGGGTGGAGGGCTGCGTGGGGCTCCGCCACCCTAGGGTGGTCCTCGGCGGTCTTCCCGCAGTCGCCCTGCCTGCCCTGCGCTCAGGCACCTGCTCACGTGGGCGTCGCCCGTCACCCACGAGCGAGCGCGGATGCCGCCTCAGCCATCGCTCAGCCTCTGACCGCCCAGGGCGGGCGTCCCCAGCCACCTCGTCTTGCTGTGTGACGTGGGGCCGGTGGCTCGGCTCTGTGGGGAGGGTTACTATCAGCTGTCACGTGTGAAGCGCCCAGCCCGGAGCCTGACACGTGGTGAGTCAGGCGAGGTCGTGTGGCGCTCGGCTCAGAACCCGGGTGGGCTGGGGATGAACATACAGCCTTATGCCCATTTTTCAGATGCAGAAACAGAGGCCCTTATGCCCATTTTTCAGATGCAGAAACAGAGGCCCTTATGCCCATTTTTCAGATGCAGAAACAGAGGCTCTGAGGAAGGGGAAGACTGGCCTGTGACCCCACCGTGGGACACACAGGTGGGGCTTTCTCCTTGGCCTAGGACAGCTGCCGGGTGGCAGGAACTGAAACATCTCAGGAAGGGGCGCCCCGGGGGAGGCGAGGCTGTGAGCCCAGGCTCCGCCCCTCACCTGGTCTGCAGCCGGCAGTGTCTCCTCTAGCTCGGGCTTGTCGGGTCGGCGGCCCGGCTCCGAATTGGCCAGGATAGCAAAGCGGCGGAGCCCTGAGAAATTCTCACCACCTCTTCTCTAGCCCAGCAGGGTCTCAAGTGGGCACCTTTCCTGCAGAGACCTGGAGGACCATCCCAGCTCTTTTCTGTACTTGCTGGGTGACCTCAGGCAAGCCACGTGCCCTCTCTGAGCCTCATCTGGGAAATGGCAGTGGAAACCACACTTCCTTCAGAGGCTGATACAGAGAACGAGTCGAGGTCCCCAGCGCACCTTGCAGGTTGTCAGTACTCCACCGCACGAGCGAAGAGGCACGGAGGCGGGGAATGGAAAGGTGGGAGGGGACCCTCGGCGGCCGGGGTCTGTGTGAACCTGGGCCAGAGGGCAGACCGCTGGCACCTGGCCTTCGGGGAGCTCAGCTCTGCCAGGCTGCGGGCAGACGGGAGCCGAGGAGGACTCCGGGGTGGGGCGTGTGCCGGGTGGAGGGCTGCGTGGGGCTCCGCCACCCTAGGGTGGTCCTCGGCGGTCTTCCCGCAGTCGCCCTGCCTGCCCTGCGCTCAGGCACCTGCTCACGTGGGCGTCGCCCGTCACCCACGAGCGAGCGCGGATGCCGCCTCAGCCATCGCTCAGCCTCTGACCGCCCAGGGCGGGCGTCCCCAGCCACCTCGTCTTGCTGTGTGACGTGGGGCCGGTGGCTCGGCTCTGTGGGGAGGGTTACTATCAGCTGTCACGTGTGAAGCGCCCAGCCCGGAGCCTGACACGTGGTGAGTCAGGCGAGGTCGTGTGGCGCTCGGCTCAGAACCCGGGTGGGCTGGGGATGAACATACAGCCTTATGCCCATTTTTCAGATGCAGAAACAGAGGCCCTTATGCCCATTTTTCAGATGCAGAAACAGAGGCCCTTATGCCCATTTTTCAGATGCAGAAACAGAGGCTCTGAGGAAGGGGAAGACTGGCCTGTGACCCCACCGTGGGACACACAGGTGGGGCTTTCTCCTTGGCCTAGGACAGCTGCCGGGTGGCAGGAACTGAAACATCTCAGGAAGGGGCGCCCCGGGGGAGGCGAGGCTGTGAGCCCAGGCTCCGCCGCCCCTCTCACCTGGTCTGCAGCCGGCAGTGTCTCCTCTAGCTCGCTGGCCGTCTGCTCCGGGTCGGCGGCCGCTGTGGGGACACGAGCCAGTGAGGGCACCCTGGGAGGGCGCGGGCTGGCCTCCGTGGCCCAGGAGCCCGTTGCGCAACCAGTGGGCGCAGCCCGAAAGGTCAGGAATGCCCCAGCTGCCCTGCTGGGGACGACAGAAGGTGACACGCACAGCCGCGGGCCTGGCTCCGTCACTGGCCCCCCGAGGGGCTCCCTCCGCCGCCGAGGTTGGTCTGGAGCAGGAGTTCCCTGGCCTTCCCTCGCTGCCGGGGTCCCGGGTGCCGGACGCCCACCCAGGCGGGCTGCCGGGAGGGGCGGCCGGGCCCCGCCCTGCCCCATCTGACCACAGCCGGCAGCCACCTGCCCGGCCCGGGGGCGTGGAGCAGGAGTCAGCCGTCCGGGGCTCCAGGCCCATGGGCCCCCGCACCACCTCCCCTCCAGGCCTTGGGGCGAGGGCTGCCAGAGCACCTTGGGCTGAGCCGCCAGAGGCCATGTGACCCCCGGGGAGGCTGCTGCCCTGCTGGGGAGCCAGGTCGAAATCCCGGATGGGTTGAGACGTGCGGAACGTCCACAGTCCGTCAGACACGGGGTGGTGGAAGGCAGCCGGGGCACGGCTCTGTTCACACCCCCGCTCGGCCGGACCGTGCCCCCTCGGGTCACTCACATTTATGCCTCAGGTCCCCATCTGGTGCTCGATGGGCGTACCAGCCTCGTAGGCTCTGTTGGGATGACCCGGGCACCCAAGCAGGGCCGGAGTCCGTGCTGGGTCCACCCCCAGCCCTCGCCTCCACGGAGCTGCCCACTCACCCCGAGCCTGGGCGGCCTCCTCGGCCGGAGGGCTGGCGGCATCGGCGGCGGGCCGGGCCTCTCTTGCTGAGCTGTGGGCGCCGGCCACCAGGTTCCGGGCGGTACTGAAGCCAGGCAGCGACCCGAAGAAGCTGCCCAGGGTCTACGTGGGGCGGGAGTCAGGGTGAGGGGAGCATCCGGCAGGCCTGGGTTCCCAGACCACCCTGGACCCTTGCTCCTGGGTGACCTCAAGAAGGTGCCCCAGCCACCTGAGCCTCCGTTTGCTCACCTGAGCAAGGGGTAGTAGGTTCAGCCTACCTCCCGGGGTCAGAAGAAATCACCCGAGACCTTTTCCTCCCAGGGAAACTGAGGCTCAGAGAGGGGTTGAGGCAGGCCCAAGGTCACACAGCAGGGCAAGAACTGAGTTTGGAGTGTCTCCTTCCAACCCCTTCCCTGCAGCTAGAGACCAGACGGAAGGCTGGTCCGGTGGCTCTCAGAGCCCTCCCACCCCGCCGGGAAGCCCTGTGGACCCCGAGACTGTGGCGGTCACCTCCTTAAGGCTCTGGGGCTCCCCGGGCCCCAGCTGGGGTCATTCCCTCCCACGCTTGCCCTCACCTTGCCCTTGGGCTTGGGGGGATCCTGGCCTCCGTCTTGAGCAGACATGGTAACCCTCCAGGCAGCTGGAAGGTGGCAGAGACAAGGGGTGCGTGACCAGGGGCTCCCGGGCCCCCCGCCCGCGCCCAGAGGCCAGCCTCGCCCTGGCACGCTCACCTGGACCGTGGCGGGGCCCCAGGAGTGACAGGCCGTGCAGCTGGCCGTGCAGGCTCGGCTCTCAGGCCTTATAGGGTCTGGGCGGTACGGGCACGGCTGGCTGGGGCAAGCGGCCAGCGGGCCGGGGGAGGGCCCGGGTGGTCACGTGACTGCCCGCCCGCCCGCCCGCCTGGCAGGCCCAGTGTGGGCCCAGCGCCCAGCACCTTGCCCCCGTTCCCAGCACCGGCAGCGTCCGCCCACGGCACCTGCCCCCGCCAGGCTGAGTGATTCATGGGTTGTCCCATACCCTCAGGGCACGGCCTGCTCACTCTCTGGGCTCTGGTGTCCACCTGGGTGGTGGGCGTGCGGCCCTCGCTCTGGGGGGCGGCCTTGCCTTGGCCAGCGGCCCCGTGTGTGCCTCAGCTGCCCCTCTGGGGGGGCGCGCCCGGAGGCCATCGGCGGCGGCCGGGTTCCCCCAGGGGACCACCCCTGCCCAGGGTCTACGTGGGGCGGGAGTCAGGGTGAGGGGAGCATCCGGCAGGCCTGGGTTCCCAGACCACCCTGGACCCTTGCTCCTGGGTGACCTCAAGAAGGTGCCCCAGCCACCTGAGCCTCCGTTTGCTCACCTGAGCAAGGGGTAGTAGGTTCAGCCTACCTCCCGGGGTCAGAAGAAATCACCCGAGACCTTTTCCTCCCAGGGAAACTGAGGCTCAGAGAGGGGTTGAGGCAGGCCCAAGGTCACACAGCAGGGCAAGAACTGAGTTTGGAGTGTCTCCTTCCAACCCCTTCCCTGCAGCTAGAGACCAGACGGAAGGCTGGTCCGGTGGCTCTCAGAGCCCTCCCACCCCGCCGGGAAGCCCTGTGGACCCCGAGACTGTGGCGGTCACCTCCTTAAGGCTCTGGGGCTCCCCGGGCCCCAGCTGGGGTCATTCCCTCCCACGCTTGCCCTCACCTTGCCCTTGGGCTTGGGGGGATCCTGGCCTCCGTCTTGAGCAGACATGGTAACCCTCCAGGCAGCTGGAAGGTGGCAGAGACAAGGGGTGCGTGACCAGGGGCTCCCGGGCCCCCCGCCCGCGCCCAGAGGCCAGCCTCGCCCTGGCACGCTCACCTGGACCGTGGCGGGGCCCCAGGAGTGACAGGCCGTGCAGCTGGCCGTGCAGGCTCGGCTCTCAGGCCTTATAGGGTCTGGGCGGTACGGGCACGGCTGGCTGGGGCAAGCGGCCAGCGGGCCGGGGGAGGGCCCGGGTGGTCACGTGACTGCCCGCCCGCCCGCCCGCCTGGCAGGCCCAGTGTGGGCCCAGCGCCCAGCACCTTGCCCCCGTTCCCAGCACCGGCAGCGTCCGCCCACGGCACCTGCCCCCGCCAGGCTGAGTGATTCATGGGTTGTCCCATACCCTCAGGGCACGGCCTGCTCACTCTCTGGGCTCTGGTGTCCACCTGGGTGGTGGGCGTGCGGCCCTCGCTCTGGGGGGCGGCCTTGCCTTGGCCAGCGGCCCCGTGTGTGCCTCAGCTGCCCCTCTGGGCGCCGCCCCAGGGCCTCCTCTCTGCCCCTCCCTCACCACGCTGCAGACATATACAGGCCTCCTCCCGGCTCGTCCAGACCGCGAGGCCTCGTCCTGCCCCGGGACCTTTGCACCTGCTAATATCCCCTCTGCCCAGAGCACCTTGCCCAGACACCCCCGCGCTTGCTCCCTCATGCCCACCGGCCTGTCTCTTGTTGCTTCCCCACCGTGTCCGCTACAGCGGGACAACACCTGGCACAGGGCTGGCACCTGAGAGATGTCTGGCTAGATGGACCAACTCAGAGGGTAGGTGTGAGCATGAAATGCGGTCACACATGTGATTTGTTGATCTCAGGACCTGGGATGCAGCAGGTGCTCAACAGACGTTAGCAGTGTCCACGGAGAAGGAGAGGAGGAGCAGGCTCCGTCCTGGGCAGGAGGGGCCGTGCCGCGCTCTCCAGAAGGGTCTTCCCTTGAGGAGGGACCTAAATAGGGACCCCAACAGGGCCCCCACAGATCTGGGGGACACCCGAGGAGTGAGATCTGGGCCTGGGTCAACCCAGGGTGGCTCCCTGGAAGAGGCATCCTGTGCCTGAGGCCGCAGAGCTGGGAGGTGGCAGAGACAGGCTTTGAACCCAGACCTGCAGATTGCCTGGGGAGGGACGGGCGGGTGGGCAAGCAGAGAAATGACGCCTAAGCCCTCCTCGAACGCCCCCGTCTGCCCCTGGGATGGGGTCTCGGATGTTTGCTGGTAGGAGTGGGGGACAGAGCCCATTGGCGGCTCTGGTTCTCAGCTGGAGGAGGCAGGGTCTAGCCACTGGGCCCGATGACCCCTGGTCGTCTCCTAGGAGCTATCACAATGTTTGCCAAACAACTGGGGAACAAAACACGGGTGTCTCCCAAGCCAAGGGTTCCCAAAGGTGGCGGGAAGAGGGGGAGGCCCCTGCCCTCCCTCCCCGCAGGGCAGTTGCAGCACAGCCAAGTTGGAGAAACCCAAGGAAGATAACAAACGTATCCAAAACACCAAGCCAGGTCCTGTCCCTCCTGTGCCCACAGCCCTCGTAGGCCCCCAGCTCCTTGGAAGTAAAACCCAAGTCTACCCGACTACTCACAAGGCCCCGCACAGCCCTGTCCTGTCCCCTCCCTTCCCTCCCCGACTCACTTGAGCCTCCAACAGGCCAGGCACAGTCCTGCCCCAGGGCCTTTGCATGGACTTAAGCATGGCCATCTCACTCCTTTGTGCATACCCACGGCACAGAGGAGAACACTGAGGGGCAGAGAAGCGCACTCCCTGACCTGCCCAGTCATCGGTGAGGCAGGGACTCAGCCTTCACTGCTGCTCCTCCCCCAGGTTCCAGGCCTCACCTCAGGCTCGCTCTCTTCTTGCAGTTGTAGCCAAACTGATTTCCCACAGCCGCGCCTCTGCCACATGCCGTTCCGACCATCCTCACCAAGCCTGGGCCCGCGCGAGCGCCCGCCTCTCCGCGCAGAGAAGCCAGGCTGCCTGTGGTTCATGCCCAGGTAGGAAGGACTTGGGGCCCCAAGAATGTGGGCTCTGGAGGGCTGGAGCCATCCCACAGGAGGAGAAACGGGGACGGCTTCCTGGAGGAGGTGGCACTGGGGCCGGGCTTGAGGCTGGGCGAGATGTAGCTGAGAGGCGGGCGGAGGGCAGGGAGGTGCTCCAGGCACAGCCTGAACAAAGTCCCCGAGGTGGGGGGTGCGCACGGCTCAGTGGGACGGCAGTGGTGTCTGTGTGGGGGCCCAAGGATGACGCCGGACGTCCTCCCACACCAGGGTGCGGCACGTGGAGAGTGGATCTGAGGGCCACGGGGAGCCACGGACCTCCCCGAGCAGCGGCGGGCACGGGCATCTAGCTGGTGGGACACGGCTGGGACGCTCGCAGTCACCCTGGATCGGATCCCAGGGAAGCCAGGGGCCACCCCAGCCTTACCACATCAGGCGGCGCTTGCCCAACACCCTGTGCCGCCCCAGGGGAACCTCGGCAGCGGCCAGGAATGCGGTCAGAGGACAGGAAGGCCCCCGCAAGACTGGCCTGAGGCCCTTGCCCTGCCTTTGCCTCCCCGATCCTGACGGGGCAGCCCAGCAAGCCCCAGGGAGGTGGGCACCGGAGGGGCTGCTCCCTTTGAGCCTGCCTTCTCTTGACCCGGCTCCTTGTGGCTTCCCAGACGTTCACTTATACTAAAGTGTGAATGGCTTCCTCTCCAGGAAACTACATCTGAACGCTTCAGCCAGGTGGGTGGGGGACTCACGGTGACCTCCAGATGGGATGTCAAGCTGGTCAGAGAGGCACCGCGCCTTTCAAATCTCGAACCCTGGCTTGTGCCATGCGGTCGCGCACCTTTGAGGCCCCCAGCCCCCTGCCACCTCAGCAGAACCAGAGGGCACTGGCCTTTGGGCAACACCAATCACCTTTATTCTGGAGAATAAACGCCAAACGGCAAAGCAAGTGGGGGTGGCAGGTCCAGCAGAGGACCCCTCTGTCCAAAATGGACAAGCTAGGGGAGAAAAACAGCACGCACGCACTCCTCAAAGCTCCAGACAGAAGCGTGTGCTTCTCTCTGGGCAAACCGTGTGATTCCATGGGGAGCTCTGATTGGCTTTCGAGGGTGGGGCAACGAGCACCCCGGCCAGAGAACCCAGGCTGGGGCTGGTGAGACCCGCCTTAGGCTTTAGTCCTTTGTTCCGGGAAAGGCCGCAGCGACGTCAGATTCAGAACTCAGCCCGCAGCCCTCCCCTCGGCGCCCGCGCCCCGACAGGGCATGGCTCATAGCGCTGACGCACGGCTGCTAGGGGCAGCAGAGGTCCCACGCTGTCAGAAGTCCAGCTCGGGCATCAAGGTGTGCTTGGGGCGGCTGGAGGGCTCGGGCTCCTCCTCGGGAATGTCCCCCGGGAGGCCCGTCCCCTCCCCGTGCTGGGCCTGCCAGGCCCTCTGCTGGGCCGGCCAGTCCAGGTGCGCCCAGCGCGGGTCGGGCCCGCCGACGACCTCGTCCACCAGGGACTCCAGGTCGGGCGGCGGTCCGGGCCGCTCCACGAGGACGGGCGCGAAGGGCCCGACCAGCCAGGGCAGGGGCACTGCCTGCACCACCAGCTCCAGCAGCTCGTCCACGCACGCGTGGGCACGGGCCACGCTGCCCCGGCCCTCGGCCAGCACGGCCGCCGGCACGTCCCCGAAGCGGCGGGCGTCGGCGAAGGCGGCCTGGAGGGCGTCCACGCGGCGCCGCACCTCGGCCACCTTCTCCTGGGCGCCGGGGGGCAGGCCCCGCACGCTGGCCTCCAGCGCGTCCACGGCGCTCTGCAGCTCCCGCAGCAGGCTGCGCGAGAGCACCAGGGTCTCCAGCTCCGCCTGCAGCGCGTGGGTGGGGGGCGGGGAGGGGCCTCGGTGCTGGGCGGGCGGACCCCTGCCTGGACCCCCGCCCTGCCTCCGGGTCCCTGCGGACACTCCGACCCGCGTCCAGCTGGCCTCTGCACGGGGCTGCAGCCTGGCAGCCCCGGACCCCCGCTGCACCTGCTCCCCTCCCCCACCTCCGCGACCCCTTCCTTCCCCGCCTCCCCTCCCCGAGCCCCACCCCGGCCTCCTCGCCCGCCTACCTGGCTGTGGCGGCGGCGGCCGTTCTCTAGGGGGCGCTGGCTCCAGTCTTCCCACAGCTCGTGCACCTTCCCGGGGCGGGCCGGCGTGATGGGGGTCACCCCGCACTGCATCCGGTCGATCTGTGGGGACGAGCACCCCGGCCAGAGAACCCAGGCTGGGGCTGGTGAGACCCGCCTTAGGCTTTAGTCCTTTGTTCCGGGAAAGGCCGCAGCGACGTCAGATTCAGAACTCAGCCCGCAGCCCTCCCCTCGGCGCCCGCGCCCCGACAGGGCATGGCTCATAGCGCTGACGCACGGCTGCTAGGGGCAGCAGAGGTCCCACGCTGTCAGAAGTCCAGCTCGGGCATCAAGGTGTGCTTGGGGCGGCTGGAGGGCTCGGGCTCCTCCTCGGGAATGTCCCCCGGGAGGCCCGTCCCCTCCCCGTGCTGGGCCTGCCAGGCCCTCTGCTGGGCCGGCCAGTCCAGGTGCGCCCAGCGCGGGTCGGGCCCGCCGACGACCTCGTCCCCCCGGGACTCCAGGTCGGGCGGCGGCCCGGGGCCGCTCCACGAGGACGGGCGCGAAGGGCCCGACCAGCCAGGGCAGGGGCACTGCCTGCACCACCAGCTCCAGCAGCTCGTCCACGCACGCGTGGGCACGGGCCACGCTGCCCCGGCCCTCGGCCAGCACGGCCGCCGGCACGTCCCCGAAGCGGCGGGCGTCGGCGAAGGCGGCCTGGAGGGCGTCCACGCGGCGCCGCACCTCGGCCACCTTCTCCTGGGCGCCGGGGGGCAGGCCCCGCACGCTGGCCTCCAGCGCGTCCACGGCGCTCTGCAGCTCCCGCAGCAGGCTGCGCGAGAGCACCAGGGTCTCCAGCTCCGCCTGCAGCGCGTGGGTGGGGGGCGGGGAGGGGCCTCGGTGCTGGGCGGGCGGACCCCTGCCTGGACCCCCGCCCTGCCTCCGGGTCCCTGCGGACACTCCGACCCGCGTCCAGCTGGCCTCTGCACGGGGCTGCAGCCTGGCAGCCCCGGACCCCCGCTGCACCTGCTCCCCTCCCCCACCTCCGCGACCCCTTCCTTCCCCGCCTCCCCTCCCCGAGCCCCACCCCGGCCTCCTCGCCCGCCTACCTGGCTGTGGCGGCGGCGGCCGTTCTCTAGGGGGCGCTGGCTCCAGTCTTCCCACAGCTCGTGCACCTTCCCGGGGCGGGCCGGCGTGATGGGGGTCACCCCGCACTGCATCCGGTCGATCTGTGGGGACAAGGATGCTGGGAGTCAGAACTGGAGGGTCTGGAGAGGTGGGGAACCCAGGACCCCTCCGGGATCTGGCCTCCCAAAGCACTTCGGGAGCACCCGCTGGACGCAAAGCTTCATGGCCTGCTGATCCGGCCTGGCCCGCCCGGCTTCTCCCTCCCCGCCCTTTGCCAGACCCTGCCAGCGGAGGCTGCCCTGGGCTCAGGCTTCCGCAGGTGCAGGTGTCTGTGCCAGGCACCCTCTCCCCGCCTGGTTCACTCCGGTTCACGGCAGACGCCTTCCTCCCCCACGCCTGGTCAGACCTTCCCTGGGCCACACGGCTCGCCACACGCTCCCCCACCCACCATGGCCCCGGGCCTCTGCTGGCCTGAGCGTGTCCTCAGGGGGCCACCGTGCCCTCGGTCCCCAGGAGAGGGCGGGTGTTCGAAGGTTAACAGAAATGAACCGTGGACTGTCCATAGACGAGAACACAGCCGGCCCCCCACATTCCTGGGTTCTGCATCTCCTGATTCAGCCAAGATGCGCGGTTGTTTGAATCCGCAGAACCCGTGGACAGAGAGGGGAAATTGTACTGTTGCCACTTTACAGATAAAGCGATTTGAACTTCCACGGATTCTGGTATCCATGGTGGTCCCGGAATGTCGTGGATCACAAGGGATGACTGTGTCATGCAGCCTTAAAAAGGAAAGAGAGGGGCTTCCCTGGTGGTCCCGTGGGCAAAGAGTCCACCTTGCAGTGCAAGGGGCACCAGTTCGATCCCTGGCCTGGGAAGATCCCACATGCTGTGGAGCAGCTGGACCGGTGTGTCCAATGACAAGCCGGCGCTCTGCAGTGAGAGAGGCTGCTGCAATGGGAGGCCCACACAGGCTAAAGAATAAAAAGATGGATGAAAATAAATACAAATAAAAGAGGCATGACAGGGAAAAAGAAAAAAAAGCTAAAAAAAAATGATTACTACTATAATTAAAATCCCTTTCAGAAAAGGCAAAAATAAAATAAAGGAAGGAGATGCTGACACGCCACCACAGGGATGCACCCGGCACTCCCTCCAGGATTCTCGCCTGGAGAATCCCACGGACAGAGGAGATGCTCCGCGAAGTTAGCCAACTCTGGTGCTCACGGGTGCCCTCTGGTGGCTACTTCAGGAAGGACAGCGTGTGGGAGCCAGGTGGGTGAGGCCCCCTGGCGGCCGGACCGGGTGGAGGAGGAGGAGGAAGGAGACTGTGCGGGTTCAGAGCTAACAGGCCTGGCTCACGCGTCGGATGCGGGAGAGGCGGCGGAGGAGAAGGCAGCTGAGGGTGACTCCCGGGCTTTGGCTTGAGCCCCTGGAGGTTCAGGGCGGCCATCAGCCGAGACCCGGAAGGGGAGGCAGGAGGAGCAGGTTGGGGGCATCTGAATTTACCAAGCCCAGAGAACACGCTCTTTTGGAATAGGCAGGGGTGCAGAGAGCAAGGGGAAGCTGGGTTACGAGCTGGAACCTAAAGGCTGGGGAAGATCGGCTGGTGATGGGCTCTTCCTGTCCACCTTGGGGCTGGTATTCAGTCACTAAGTCACATGCGACTCTCTGCGACCCCATGAACACAGCCCTTCAGGCTGCTCTGTCCACGGGGCTTCCCAGGCAGAGTACTGGAGCGGGCTGCTATTTTCCTTCCCCAGGGGATCTTTCCCACCCAGGGGTCGAACTTGGGTCTTCTGCATTGCAGGCAGATCTTTTGCCTTCTGAACCACAGGGGAAGCCCCTCCATTTACTTTAATCGCCTCTAAATTCCAGCGCCTCCTTCCCTCCCTCCACAAAGCCCCGCCCGGCCTCTCCAGGCTGAGCCTCCAGCCCCGCTGAGCGCCTCCAGCCCGGGTCCCTGCAGGTGCTCAGCCCAGGCGTGCTGGCCCGCACCACAGGGCGGGGAGGGGGCCGAGAGCGCTCACCAGCTCCAGAGTCTCCTGCAGCTGGGCCAGCGTGTCCTGGGCGTGGTGTTTCCTCTGCCTCAGTTTCCCCAGAGAGTGCTCGTAGGCCAGGTGGCGCAGCCGCGTGGACAGGGAGCCCAGGCGCACAAAGTAGCCCCGCCGCTTCCGCTGCTCCTCCACGGAGCCCACCTCCGGGCCCTCCGCCTCTGCCGCCAGCGCCGCTGCGGGACGGGATCCGAGGGCGGTCAGTGGGGCCACGCCCTCCGCTTCCGGGTGGCCAAGCCCAAGCTGACAGTTCCCATCTACAGTATCAACGCATTCGACCTTCCCCCAACCCTAGACACGATTATTCGTTCTGTTTACAGATGAGGAAAACCAAGGTACAGAGAAGTGAAGTCCCACAGGGTCCAAGAGGCGGACATGGGATTCGAACTCGGGAAACCAGAATCACTCGACTGACTGCCTTGGTTCAAATCCAGCGTGTCTTTACCTCAGTTTGCCTCACCTGTAAATGGAGCTAAGCACAGGGAAAGAACTGATAACGAGTGCCTGGCACACAATAAATGCTTCCAAAACAAAGGCCTCACAGGGACGCCCCTGGTGGGCCAGTGCTTAAGGCTCTGTGCTTCCCTGACGGGGTGGGACACAGGTTTGATCCCGCATGTCACGCCCCCACACCAGAAAATAAAATAAAATTTAAAAATAATGCCTCTGAGCCTTTCTGCCAAGGATGGAGCAGTGTTGAGAAGTCAGACCGTCTCCAGGGCCAGAAGACAAGTCGCGGAACCTTGGAGAATAGTGAGGTTTAAGGGAACCGTGTAAAGGGGAGGATGCTATTCAACCAAAGCTTTTTTTCCAAGGCAAACAAGTATTATCCAAGTTCTGTAGGGCAAAATCTGATTGTTGTTTGTTTTGGGCCATAACATGCAGCGTGTGGGATCTCAGCTCCCCCACCGGGGATCAGGCCTGCACCCCTTGCTTTGGAAGGTGAAATCCTAACCACTGAACCACTGGGGAAGTCTCTCAAATTTCAGTCTTCTTTTTAATGTTATTTATTCATTTCTCTATTTTGGGGAGTGCTGGGCCTCTGCTGCCGTGTGCAGGCTTTCTCTAGTTGTGGGGACGGGAGAGGGAGGGGGCTCCTCTTCGCTGTGGTGTGCGGGCTTCTCTGAGCGCGTCACGTGGGCCACCGCGGCCAGGCGCAGTAGCCGTGCTGCACGGTCCTCGTTGCTCTGAGGCGTGTGGGATCACCCTGCCCTGGGAATCGAACCGGTGCCCCCTGCATTGGCAGGCAAATTCTTAACCACTGGACCACGAGGGACGTCCCCAAAGTCTGATTTTTAAATACACGTGATACATTAAACCATTTAAAAGGCATCGCCCAGGCCAAATCCCGCGATACAGAAGGTCACCAGGCGGAGGCCGCGGCCCTCGAGCCTTTAAGCCCCGTACATTCCTGAGGGTCCGGGTGGCCCGGTTTCTTGTCAGACGCAGGTCGGGGGCTAAGGAAGCGGACTGGAACTCCGTGTTCCCTGCTGATCTGCTGTGTGGCCTTGGGAGAGTCCCAGGCCTCTCTGATCTGTAACCTCCAGAGAGGGGACCAGGCGGGGGAATTCAGGGGCCGGCGGGGAGGGCGCTGGCCTTACCGAGCTCCTCCTCAGGCATGGGCAGGAAGTGGTCCACCAGCTCTTCCGACTTTTCCAGCACGACATCCATGGCGTGGCTCACGGATCGTTTCAGCTCCACACTCCAGCGGCGGCCTTGCCGGGCCAGGCCCACCATGCCTGTCACGCCGCTGGCCACAGCGTCCTTGGCTGAGGTCACCACCTGGCCAGAGGGGCACAGCTCCAGGTGCAGTTGGCCTCGGGCTGCCTTCCCCAGCCCCAGCTCCCCAAGACTGCGGGGCAAGGACCCCCTGGCCCCTGCCTGGCTCTGGAGCACTATTTCCAACCCTCTCTACCCCCTTTTAAAGATTTCTTTTTTTTTATGTGGACTACTCCTAAAAGCCTTTATTGGAGTTGTTACAATATTGCTTCTGTTTTGTTTCCGGACTACGAGGCATGTGGGATTTTAGCTCCCCAGCCAGGGCTCAAACCCACACCCTTTGCATTGGAAGGCGAAGTCTTGACCACTGGACCCCCAGGGAGGTCCCTCCCCTGTTACAGAAGGGAGGAAAATCAGGTCGTCTCCTCCCGGCGCTGTCGCGAGGCGTCTCAGCACCAGCGGGCGCGCATCAAGTGGGCGTCGAGGGTTTTCATCTGGCTGGTGTTTTCTCAAGTGGACCCACACCTGGCTGGGGCCCGGCCCGGTGCGGAGGCCTGGCCGAGGCCGCGTCTCTCACCCCACCTCCCCCCGCCCCCATGGGCCCCCGCACGATCTGGGGTGCCGGTACCGCTTCTGAAGGTTGCTGAAGAAAGGGCAGCTTCTCCTCCAACTTGTCCAGGCCTCTGCAGGCAAGATCGTTCACTGCGGCCACTGGAGACAGAGAGGCAGGAGGTGAGAATCGGGGCGATGTCAAGGGCACTAGGGACACACAGAGGGTCATGGGGGGAGGGCATGCTAAAGGGAGAGGCAGAGGAAAAAGGAGACAGGCAGACACACACAGGGAAAGAAACAGGGAAGGGACAATCGGCTGGTCCCCTGCAAGGGACTGAGGACCCTGAGGGTGTGGGAGAGCCACGAGGCTGGACCACGCCTCTGTGCCCTGCCCGCCCCAAGGGGACTCCTCACCATGTCCAGCACGGACGCCCCAGCAAGCAGGTTCAGGACCACACAGGCCAGCTGAGAAGGTGGCCGGTGTGAGGCCCTGAGCCGGGACCCCTAGGTGATCCCCGTCCTCGGTTAGGTGTGAGGCCAGGGGTCTCTCTGCCCACCCGCCCTAGTTGGACCCTGGCGCAGATTGTAGACTCAGGACGGGTGGAGGGGAGGCAGGAACAGAGGCGGGGCGGGTGCGGAGGCCCGACCGGCAGCGGAAGCGGAGGCTCTCCAGACTCGTCAAAGGGAGGAGGCCTTTGAGACGGACAAATGGGGACCACGGGCCGGGCCACAAAGACAGCGGAGGGCGGCCACACTGCAGAGGGCCAGAGCGGCAGCGGGGGGCGGAGGCTGCAAGCAGAGTGGGGTGGGGGCGCTGGGGCGGAGAACAGAGGGGGAGAGGGCGCAAGCGGAAGGCCCAGCAAGGCTGGCACAGGTGGATGGGGGCGCCTCACAGGGGCAGGACGCAGAAGCAGGACGCCCCGCGGTTCAGTGCTTAAGACGGCGCTTCCCTCGCAGGGACCGCGGGTTTGATACCCGGTTGGGAATGGAGATTGCACAGGCCCCGGGGCGTGGGCACAAAAAAGACTGCGGAGGCACACCCAGCTCAGGGGCTCCGACGGGCGTGCGGGGAGCGGGAGCGGACGAACCCCAAGACCCAGGGCCCTGGCCGGGGGACTCACGCTGGGGCCGCAGGTGGCTGAGCAGCGGCTGGGCGCGGTCCAGGGCGCGGGTGGTCAGGCCGCACACGCAGTGCTCGGCCAGGCGGCAGGCGGCGCCCAGCAGCGGGTGCCGGTCCTTGGCGGCGCCGTAGGCCTCGCAGACCGCCGCGCACGAGGCGCTGACCAGCGGCAGGGCCGCCACGCGCTGCACCGCGCTCTGCAGGAAGGGGGCCGTCAGAGGGGCCCCGGGGGAGGCGGGGGCTCAGCCACGGGCTGGAGAGCCCGCTCACCGGCTTCGGGGCGCGCGCACGCACACACACACGCACGCACACACACACAGGGCGGAGCCTCTGCGGCAAGGCCATCTGGTGTCCGTGTGATTCTGCCGCTTCCAAGCTGTGGGAGCTGCACCGAGCCTCAGTCTCCCTATCTGTGAAGTGGGTTCCTAGGGCTGAGCTGGGACCCAAGGAGGCACTGCATGAGCAGCGCTTGGACCAGTGAACGATGCCGAGTGTATGTTGGGACTGACGCTGTTATTCCTGAGAGTGCCATGATGGTGGACACACAGAGAGACGGGCAGAGGCCCAGAGACAGCAAGGGAGGGGCTGGGCCAAGGCCAACAGCCTGGGTGTCTGGAGAGACGCGCTTCTCCCTGGGCCTCACTTTGCCCCTCTGGGAAATGGGCGGAATGGGGCTCCCCCTCAACCATGGTCCTGCACGTCCTCTGAGTAAGGCGCTGAAGCAAGGTGGTGGCCCAGCCTGAGCCTGTCCCACCCTCTCCGGCGCCGAGCGCCATGGCAGGCAGAGCCCCTCACCTGCTGGTCCTGTTCCCACGGGCTGGGCCGGGGAGCCTGAGCCGCCTGGTCTTCTGACATGCTGCTGCACAGAGGTCCCCCTGGGGGCAGGACAGAGGGGCAGGCTTGCACGCCAGCCCTCCCAGCTCCCGCCCAGGCCCTGGCTTCTGACTGGCTGGGCATGCTGACGCTGGCGCGAGTGTTATGCCCTCTTGGGGCCTCAGTTCCCTCATCTGCAAGATGGGACTATGGTGAGACCGACCTCAGAGCATCCTGGATGGGGCAATGCATGCAATGGGCTCTGCATACAGTAGGTGCATACTTTCTGGGTGGCTCCAATGGTAAAGGACCTGCCTGCAGTGCAGGAGACCCGGGTTCAATCCCTGGGTTGGGAAGGTCCCCTGGAGAAGGGAATGGCTACCCACTCCAGTGTTCATGCCTGGAGAATCCCATGGACAGAGAAGCCTGGTGGGCTACAGTCCACGAGATCGCAAAAAGCCGGACACGATTGAGCGACTAACACTTACCCTTCAGAAAACCTCCGGCAGGACAGGGGCACGGTAGCGATTCAAAGCGTGGGCTGCAGGGGAGAAACACCTGAGATCAAGTCGGGCCACTCCCTGCCGTGTGAATTTGGGCAAATGCTTTCACCTGTGTGAGCCGCTGTCTCCTCTTCAGAGGGAGGGATGGAAGCGTGCAAGCAGCCCCCACCAGGGGTGCAGGTGGGAGTCGAAGAATGCCAGTAAACCCACAGTCCAGCCTGACACAACGGGAAACTGAGGCACACCGCAGGTCCATGCCGGGCCCAAGGCCCCTCAGCTAGGTGGACTCAGGGCGGGAGCTCAACCCCCGACTCCCCGCCTGCAGCAACCCCTGGTCCCCACCCACCGCGCGCAGAGCCCAACTGGGTCCTGAGCTTTTGCCAACTGGGCCAAGGGTCTCGGCCACCTGCTGCTGCCTGTCGCAACCCGCCTCTCCCCGAGCCGCTGGACGCTCGCCTGCTCACCCGCCCACTGGGCCCCCCGGCCCTGCTGGGCCCTCCTGGACAACGCCCGCGCGGCACTCACCTGGGCGTGATGAGCCTCAGCCCCCGGGCACCTCCACAGACCCCAGACTTGGACTCCAGGCTCCGCCCCCAGCCCGCCCCGCTAGCCTTTTAGCGGCGTGGGGGCGGGGCCTCTGGGAACCGACCAATGGGGAGAGGCCATGCGGGGGGCGGGCCGGGGGCGGGGCTCCAGCCCCTCTCTCTCGACCCAGGGACTCCCGGAGCGCCCCGCCGTTGTCACAGCAACTTGGAGACGCTGGCTACGCAAGGGTTGGGCTGCTTCCTTGGCAGAATCTGCCCGCCCATCACCCTCTCTGCTGTGGAGAGCGACCGCAGTCCCCGCCGCTTCGCCCAGTGACCTTGGGCAGGTCCTCAAGGTCTTTTTACTTTGAATCATCTGCCACCTAGCGATGTCAGGAGACAGGCCGGCTCAGTCCCTTGGATCCCATTTTACAGATGAGCAAAGTGAGGATCAGAATGCTTCAATCAGAGAACTTCCTGAGTTCAATCCCTGGTCAGGGAACTAAGATCCCAGAGCCGCACAGCGCCGCAAAAAATAAATAAGTAAATAAATAAAAAGCTTAACCCTCTTACCTCAGGTGGCCTAGCGGTTGAGGGATCAGACTCAAACCCCGCGACGCCAGAGTCTAGACTCCTGACTCCCATCCCTGCACCAGGGGCGACCACCCACCTGGGCATGCGCCTTCCTGCAGGGAGCTGCAAGAACTGAGCACGCCCCCCAAATCCCAGGGTCCCCCTAGTCTGACTGCAAGCCTCCCCGACCCTGTACCCAGCATTGTGCTGACAGGTGACCCTGAGGTTCCAGAGCTGTGAAAACACAGTGCTCTGGGCCGCTGCCCATCTGTTCGGCCCATCCAGCCTGCCCACGCTTGCCCTGGCAGCTGCCCCGCCTGGGGATCGCAGGCCCGCGTGAAGAATTGTTTGGAGCCCTGAAGCACTCTGGTTTAATTTAAACCTTCCCCAGGACACAGGTCTGGCAGGAGTCCACTGGTAAAACGACACCCCGGGCAATGGTCAATGTTTTATTCCCAGTTAAGCCCAGGGATGGGGGCGGGGGAGGAGATGGAGTCCCAGGGGCTGTCCTTTCGGGGTTTCATGGCCTGCCTCCCCTTCCCTTCTGCTCCTGTGGCCTCCTGGAGACCCAGGCACTCCACCTGAGAGATGCAAGCAGCCCAGGGAAGCCATGCAGTTCCGTCATTTATTAGTGAAGTTCACCTAATGGGAGGAGCAGACTCATTTGAAAACACCCGACTCAACGGAAAAGACCTGATTCGTTGGAAAACACCCACCAGATAAGAAAAGACCCCGATGCAAGGGAAGACTGAGGGCAGGACGAGCAGGGGGCATCAGAGGATGAGACGGTTGGATGGCGTCACCGAGTCAGTGGACATGAGTTTGAGCAAGCTCCAGGAGCGAGTGGAGGACAGAGGAACCGGGCGTCCTGCGGCCCACGGGGTCTCAGAGAGCCTGGCACAACGTAGCGACCGAACGGCAGCCCCAGCCTGGTCTGCCTCCAAGCTGAGTGCTGCTGGGTGAAAGGAACTCCAGGCCTGGGCCCTGCACTCGGAGAACCGCCTCCCGGAGCGGGGACGACAGAGCCAGGCTGAGACACCTCCGTGTGGCCAGGGCGGGCTGGAGGAGCAGACACCGTGAGATCGGAGAGGCGGGGGAGAGAGACTTCTGGAAGCGTGTGAGCTGAGGCCATGCAGCAGGAAGGCTCGAGGTGCCTTTCGGGAAGCCTGGGTAACCGGGGTCCCGGCAACGGGAGAGAGTTTGGCCTCGCCTTTTGAAGGTGGGAATATTTGCTAAGGGGGGTGACGTGGCCTGCTAAGACATGCCTCCCCACACCCCCAACCCCAGCCCCAGGCTTCACAGGGTCCTGGCCACTGCCAGGAGCGTCTGGCCCTTCACGCCCTCAGGGCCGGCGCAGCGGGTGTGATTTCGGAAGAACATCTTGTCTTCGTGGGCCACCAGCCAACGGTAGAGGTCGTCCAGGTTCCGGTCGCAGATCCAGGGGTTGCTGGAGATGTCAAAGCCGTACTTCAGGTTCCCTGCAGCCTTCCCCAAGGAAGCCCAGAGCCCCGCGGGCACGGTGGTCAGCAAGTTGTTGGAGAGGTCCAGCATGTCCAGCCCCTGCTGGCCCCGGAAGGCGCCGGCCGCCACCGACACCAGCCTGTTGTCATTCAGGAAGAGATAGCGCAGCTTGGGTTGGGGCGCCAGAAGGGCCTCTCCGAGCACCTGCAGTCCGTTGCCCTCCAGGCGCAGCCGTTCCAGGCTCAAGGGGCCCCTCAGAAGGTCGGGGGGCAAGGTCTGCAGCTGGTTATGGCTAAGGTCAAGGGTGAGCAGGTTGGTGAAATTGGCCAGCAGGCCAGGGGGCAGCGTGTGGAGCTGGTTATCGGACAAGTCGAGATACTGCAGGGCTTTCAGGCCGTGCAGCCACGAGGCCTCGAGAGCCTTCAGCTGGTTCCCCTTCAGCACCAGGGTGTGGAGGGCAGCTGAGACCGCGAAGAGGCCAGGGGGCGTGCGGGTCAGGGCGTTGCGGGTGAGGTCGAGCACCCTCAGCTGGGGCACAGGCAGCAGGAGCTTGGCGGAGAGGTCCTCCAGGCGGTTGCTGGAGAGGTGGAGCTCTTGGAGCCTCGGGGTGCCCTGGAGGAAGTCGGCGGGCAGCCGAGTCAGGTTGAAGAACTCCACGGCGAGGAAGACGGTGTCTGCGGGGAGGCGTCGTGGGAGCTGGGCCGGTGGCTGGCAGGAGACGGAGCTGCCATTGGCCGAGGAGGACACCAGGCAGGCTTTGGAAGTTGGGGGGGCCCCTTGGGCTGGGGCCACAGGCAGCAGCAGCAGGAAGAAGATTCTAGAAAGATGGGAGCCCCAGCCCTCCGGGCTGCAGGCAGTGACAGAAAGGCTTACTAAGTCAGAATGGAGATCTGAGCTGTATTCATCCAGCAAGACGAAGATACACCCAGAATCTGCCTGCTTCTCGTCCTCTCTGCTCTCAGCACCCTGGAGCCGGCCACCTCGCGGCGGGCCTGGCACGTGGACTCCCTGCCTCTTTCTCTCTGAGCTTTCACCCTCCCCCCTGCCCCCTGCCGGGGCTGCCAGAAGTAGCTCTTGTTCCAGGAAGAAGTCTAATTCTACGAAAGCCTGAGTTTCTTAGTCTGACCCCTAAATGCTACACTTCCCCATTGCCAGTCCAGCCCCAGTGGACTATTAATTAGGTGCAGTCCACCTTGCTAATTTCTTCTGTTCTCTCTTGCTTTCTGGGTCATTTCTTATCTCCCTGGTTCCATGTGTTGAAGGCAGAGCCCACGAACTCTTACGCATCTTGCAAAACCCCAGCTCCAATGCCCCCTCCTTTCCACAAAGCTTTCTCTGACCTTCCCAAGCAGAACTCTTAGCTTTCCTGCTGGGTTCCTCCTCTTTCTGTCTATAGCTCTGACCAACCAGGTTAGGTTAACTCTGTCCAACTCTGTCTTGCTCGAAAGAGCTGGAGTGTGACCCAGGGCTCCTGGTAGAAATGGGACTCTGAGCATAAAATGTATAACTTTCTTTGCACAGATCTAGAGGCAGGCGTTTATTTAGCTTTGGGATGGGGGATTCACCCCTGGTACTGGAACTCTGCGGGGGCTGGGGATCCTCCTCTTCGTGGTCCCTCCGGCAGTGATGCCCCGGCCTAGCGGCACCGGAGGCCACTTGACCACCCTCGGTCACCACAGTTCATGGACGACCGGGGTCTCTGCGCTGTGTACATGTGTCGACTAAACGGGCACCTGCCATCAACCTCGACGAGGATTAAACCATGTGCTGCGGCAGCTGCTGATTTTCGACATCGCTGCCTGAAAGGATTTCAGGATGGAGGGCAGAGTTGAGGCCCTCTGGGATCGGGGGCAGGCGGGTGACGGGGCCGGGGACCTGGCAGAACAGGTCTGCGGACACTCGGATATTCTCAGGGGGCTGATTTCATGAGACCAGCTCTTAGATCTCCTCATATCTGGAACAGCACTAACATCCTTCCCGGTGATGCCCGCTCCCTGTGACTAGCAGCAAGTTTCTGCAAAATAGTAATAATAGCAATAATAATATATGCGCCTGATGGCGGTAGCATTCCTTGGTGGTGGGGTCGTGTCCGACTCTGGCGACGCTGTGGACGGTAGCCCCCAGGCTCCTCTGTCCACGGGAGGCTGGAGTGGGTTGCCATTTCCTTCTCCAGAGAGCGATCTTTAGGAAGGTCTATACGGGAGTCCACGGGCCCATTTAATCATCCACGTCCTGGAGTTTATGGCCGTTCAGACGTATGGCTGGTTACCCACACCAGAAGCCAGAGCTGAGAAACCGGTTCACCGATCACATAGGATCTGGTTTCTTTAATGTTGCCAGGGAACCAACCCTTGCTCTAAGACCTAAGGGAAAGAAACGGATCCAATCCTATGTCAAAGCGATTTTTAGGAATAAGTGCAGAGGTCTGTGAGACGACGTCTTGAACGCTGCAGGCGGCTCTCTTCCTCCCCTCCTAGCATTCGTGCCAGAGCCTGGGCTGCTGCTTTGCGGGCACTAACGCCCGCGCGCGACTCCGGGGACCCGAGCTGAGTGAGCTGCTTTGGCCCCGGAGTGAATTCCTTCCTCCGGAGACCCGACCCGCAGCCGCCGCTGAGCGCACAGATCTAGAGGCAGGCGTTATTTAGCTTTGGGATGGGGATTCACCCTGGTACTGGAACTCTGCGGGGCTGGGGATCCTCCTCTTCGTGGTCCCTCCGGCAGTGATGCCCGCCTAGCGGCACCGGAGGCCACTTGACCACCCTCGGTCACCACAGTTCATGGACGACCGGGTCTCTGCGCTGTGTACATGTGTCGACTAAACGGGCACCTGCCATCAACCTCGACGAGGATTAAACCATGTGCTGCGGCAGCTGCTGATTTTCGACATCGCTGCCTGAAAGGATTTCAGGATGGAGGGCAGAGTTGAGGCCCTCTGGGATCGGGGGCAGGCGGGTGACGGGGCCGGGGACCTGGCAGAACAGGTCTGCGGACACTCGGATATTCTCAGGGGGCTGATTTCATGAGACCAGCTCTTAGATCTCCTCATATCTGGAACAGCACTAACATCCTTCCCGGTGATGCCCGCTCCCTGTGACTAGCAGCAAGTTTCTGCAAAATAGTAATAATAGCAATAATAATATATGCGCCTGATGGCGGTAGCATTCCTTGGTGGTGGGGTCGTGTCCGACTCTGGCGACGCTGTGGACGGTAGCCCCAGGCTCCTCTGTCCACGGGAGGCTGGAGTGGGTTGCCATTTCCTTCTCCAGAGAGCGATCTTTAGGAAGGTCTATACGGGAGTCCACGGGCCCATTTAATCATCCACGTCCTGGAGTTTATGGCCGTTCAGACGTATGGCTGGTTACCCACACCAGAAGCCAGAGCTGAGAAACCGGTTCACCGATCACATAGGATCTGGTTTCTTTAATGTTGCCAGGGAACCAACCCTTGCTCTAAGACCTAAGGGAAAGAAACGGATCCAATCCTATGTCAAAGCGATTTTTAGGAATAAGTGCAGAGGTCTGTGAGACGACGTCTTGAACGCTGCAGGCGGCTCTCTTCCTCCCCTCCTAGCATTCGTGCCAGAGCCTGGGCTGCTGCTTTGCGGGCACTAACGCCCGCGCGCGACTCCGGGGACCCGAGCTGAGTGAGCTGCTTTGGCCCCGGAGTGAATTCCTTCCTCCGGAGACCCCGACCCCGCAGCCGCCGCTGAGCGCTGAGGACCAGCTGCGGGCACGGCCCCCTCGCCCCGAGCACGTTCGTGCCGCCCCCGCCTCTCTGAGCAGGAGGGCTGCCGCCCGCACTGCAACTCTGGTTTTGCACCCCCGACCCGCGCAAAACCAACTCGCCGCTCTCCGGTTCTCTGTCGACGCAGGAGAGGGAGTCTGTCCACAGGAGCTCCCTGAGGGGGAGTCTGTTCCAGTCGGCACGCCTCCGTCTGGGCCTGGAACTTTCTGGGGTCGGACAGACTCTCCTTAGATCTCCGCGCTGCTGAGGTCCAGGCCTGCTCAGGGTGGGGGCGCGGGGACCTACCTCTGCGTGCGCGCCAGGCTCCGAGAGGACATGGCGGCCTCCCTCTTTCCCGTCCAGGTTGGCTTGGCCTGGCAAGGCGGCCCAGTACCTGCCTAAGCGAGGGCCGGGGCAATGACGTAAGAAGTCGCCACCCACGTCCTGTTCCCGTTAGGGGCTGGACCTGGGCCAGGCAGGAGGAAGGGAGGGGTCAGGATCCCCAGACGGCTTCCTGGTGGGGCCACAGCAGGAGGGGCGGCCCACCGCCTTCTTGATCTCATTTCTACCTGGTTTTCCTTCCCCCCAAGTTCTGCTTTGGGGGAACGGGTGCCCCAGGGTCTCTGGGCTGAGTTCCCACTTCCCCCAACCTAGGAATCAAGGGTCAAGTGTGCAAGGCTGCGCGTCCGTCCTGGGGATGGCGACATCGCTTTGAGCAAGAGGCACTGTTTATGATAAATTTGAGCAACCAGGCAGCTCAGCGAAGCTAACACAAATAAACTGCTTGTCTTAACTTCATGATATAGTCTTGTTTTATTTTTTTTAATCATTGTTAAAAATAGAATTCAAAAGGAAGGGATGCCAGAAGTCTCCGCAGTCTTTGAAGAATGATCTGGGAGGGACGAGACCTGGCTCTGAATCCTGGCTCCACTCTGCCTACTTTCTGGCGGGAACTGGGGCAAGTGGCTTAGCTTTCTTTGGCCACAGCTTCCCTATCTGTGAAACTGTGCTGTGTCTCTGAGGGTCCTGGCTGTCCTTTCTTTCTTCAGCTGATGCTGATGGGCTATTTGTTTCAGCTCTTTCTCCTTTCCTAGTAAATGCACCTGGAGGCTATGCATTTCCCTGTGAGAACGGCTTTGGCTGCATCTCGCAGGTTTGGCTATTCACCGAGGTCTAAACCTTCCGGTGTGAGGTATTACCTATTTTTCTTTTAAAGTCTTTATTGAATTCGTTACAGCGCTGCTTCTGTTTTGTGTTTGTGTTTCTTGGCCCTGAGGCATGTGGGATCCTAACTGCCTGCCCAGGGATTGAACCCACACCCTCTGCCTGGGGAGTTCAAGTCCTAACCACTGGACCGCCGGGGAAGTCTGGTGATCGATTTTCTTTATTGGCATGCCTGGCCATGACCTCTTTTCCCCTGCCCGATCTTTACGGGTTTTGTCCCTATTCAGTTGGGAGGATGGCTGAGTGGCTGGGGGGAATCCCTACACAGGATGGCATAAGCAGGCACAGATAAAGAAAGATCCCCACCTACACGAAGGCACGGACCTTGTCACAGGGTGACAGGGAAACATACAAGCAGAAACACGGACAGAGCAAGACTCAGAGGAGAGAGCAGCAGCGATGCAGAGGGGGGCCCACGAACACCTGCAAAGGACCTGAAGAGATGCGTTTCCAAAGAAAATACAAAAACGGCCAACAGGCCTATGAAAAAGAACTCAACATCACTAATGGTCAGGAGGACACAAAGCAAAACCACAAGGAGGGGCGCCCCTGGTGGCTCCATGGTCAAGAATCTGCCTGCCAACGCAGGACCCACAGGTTCGGTCCCTGATCCGGGAAGGTACCATGAGCCCTGGAGCAACGAGGCCCGTGAGCCACAACCGTGGAGCCTGTGCTCTGGAGCCCGGGGAGCCGCAACTGCTGAGCCCACGGGCCTCAGCTACTGAAACCCGCGCCCCAGAGCCCACACTCTGCAACCAAAAACATCCACTGCAAAGAGAAGTCCACAATGCACCTCAGCCAGAGAGGCGCCCCCACTTGGCACACCTGGACAAAAGCCCGGGTAGCCGTGAGGACCCAGCACCAATGAAAATAAGTAAATTTTAAAACACTAATAATTTAAAAAGGAAAAACAGGAAAAGTCACTCACACCCACAGCCTTCTGGCTTCATCAAGGCAGGAGAGAACGAGTGTGGATGGGGGTGGCGTGGGGAGAGGGCAGCCCTCGCAGGCTCTGGCGGGAGTGCACACGGGTGCGGCCACTGTGGGAAACCGTGTGGAGGGGCCTCCCAAACAAGTACAGCACAGAACGACATAATCCGGCAATCGCACTCCTGGGTGTATAGCCACAGGAAACGCAATCCGTCTCTTGGAAGAGATATCTGACCTCCTGTATCCATTGCAGCGTTCTTCACAATCGCCAAGACACGGAGGCAGCCGCAGTGTCCGTCCACAGAGGCACGGGTGAAAATGGGGTGCACACACACGACGGACTATCATTCAGTCACAACAAGGAAGCCAATCCAGACATTTGGGACAACTCGAAACTTGAGGGATTATGCTAAATCAAACAAGTCAGGCAGAAAAAGATCAACACTGACTGATCTCGGTTATGTAACCACAGTTACAGAAGCAGGTGGCTGCCAGGGGCTGGCGGGGGAGGGTGAAGGATAGGGACTTAGTCAAAGGGGACAGACTTCCAGCTGTGAGATGCGTAAGCCCTGCAGGTGATTAGTTAAGAAGAGTCTGCTCCCACAATTGAGGATTTTCTTCCATTTAGTGGGTTTTTTTTAGGTCGTTATTGGATTTGTTACAATATTACTTCTGTTTATGTTTTTTTTTTTTTCTTTTTGTTTGAGAGACATGTGGGATTTTGGTTCCCCACCAGGGATCAAGCCTGCAGCCCCCGCCCTCGACGGGGACGTCTCAACCGCTGGGCCACCAGGGAAGGCCTTGTGCTGTACACGGACGTGAAAGATGCTGTGGGAACAGATCTTAAATGTTTTTACTGCACACACACAGACACACACACGTTCCTGTGAGAGGTAGGATGCCAACCTTCTTGTGAAACTCCTCTTACCGTGTATATCAAACGCATCATATCAAGATAAGCACCAGAACCCTACCCAGTGTTATAGGTCGAATATAGTCCCATCCAGCTGCAAAACACAGACACACAGGTTCGTGAGGCGCTGCTGGGATGCCACCTCAACGTTCTGTGTCTCTGTGCAAATCAGTCTCCCCGCGGTCACAGAGGACGGCAGGGGCGGGGGCGTCTGTTCCGTCCCTGGCTCTGTCCCCCGCGCCCCGCGCGCAGTCGCTGCATGATCGACCCGGGCTGGAAGGCGGAGCTGTGACCTGCGGCGACGTCATGCTAAAGCGAGCGCTGAACATGGGATCGGCTCGTGTCCCCCATTTAAGAGTCTCTGATGGCTTCCTGACCCACTTAACAGTCAGAAGGCTAGGAGGAGGGGGCGAGGGAGGTTTAATGGGGACAGCGTTTCCACTCGGGAAGCTGGACGAGCCCTGGAGGTGAATGGCTGACTACACCGCGGCGAATGTGCTTAAGCCACAGAACAGAACACGTAAACACGGGCCGAGTGGCACATTAGATTGAACATGTTATTTGCCACAACTGAAAAAACTGGGGACTTCCCTGGGGTCCAGGAGGTGAGATGCCATGCTTCCAGTGCAGGGGCCATGTTTCAAGCGCTGGCTAGGGAACGAAGACCCCACAGGCCGCCCGTGCAGCTGAACAAATAATTATAATAAAATTTTTTTAAAAGGCGGCTAACACTAAAAAAAAATGCACCCCTACTCGCGAGGTCCTGCCTGTCCGGGGCCCTGTGCCCCTCTTCCTCCGTTCACCCAGGCTGCCCCAGCCACACGAACAGCCCCTGTCCTCCTCCGAGCCTGTTCCGACCACAGGGCCTTTGCATGGGCCACTTTCTCTGCCTGAAACAGGCTCGCGGCACACCTCCCGGCAGGTGCGCCCTCTAACCCATCACTGCTCCACCAGTTCCCCTCGTGAGCACACTGTCTGACTTTCCCTTCGTTAAATGCCCGTGTACTCAGTTGCTTCACTTGGGTCTGACTCCGCCCTCGGGACTGGAGCCGCCCCGGCTCCTCTGTGCACGGATCTCTGCAGGCAGGAATCCTGCAGTGGGTTGCCACGCCCTCCTCCAAGGGATCTTCCCCACCCGGGGATCAAACCCCTGTCTCCTGCAGCGCAGGTGCATTCTCTAACCACTGAACCACGAGGGAAGGCCCGTCCTTCATTTAAACCTATCACTAATTCTAATCAAGCCCTAATTCCTGTGCGTGGTCCCTCTTCCCCACGAGGCCATGACCTCCCTGAAGACAGGGGTCTGGGTTTCCACATGGTGTTCTGCACACGATAGGTGCATAATAAGTACTTGCTGAAGGACCCGTCAGAAACGGGCACCCTTGAAGATGAAGACGGGACCCCTGCGAACTTTCCCCTTCCCATGCCCAGCTCGCTGAATCTGCCTGTGGCCGTGACCCAGGCACAGTCTCAGGGCGCCCCCACGGGCCCAGGCCGGCTCCTGTCCGAGCCCCGCCCTCAGGAGACCGAGCAGACCCAGAGTCTGGGGCCGGTGGTTGTAAACAGTTTTATTGGTTGGGGGGTGGGGGAGGCAAACTCCAGAGAGGGTCCAGGACTCAGCGGGCCACTCAGCTGGCATGCATGGTCAGCTGGAGGTCAAGGGGGAGGTCACAGAGAACGGGTGGCAGGGGACCCTCTGACCGCCCCGGGGCCGTATTTACAGGGGGGCCCGCCGCCTTCGCCGTCCCCCAGACCGCCCGAGCCCTTAGCTGCCCGACCCCCTGCCTGAGACCCCTGCCGCATCTCCCCCTGAACTCCGAACCGGCACCTTGGAGGCCCCCGGCCTTCTGGAAGCCCCGGCGTCGGCTCAGCCAACGCCCAGGCCGGTGGGGCCTCCGCGCTCGCACACAGACACGCACACTGCGCGAGGCCGTCCCCACACACACGCGGCAGCAGCCCGCAGGCACACACGCACGCCTCCCTCCCCTGCCCGGCCCCTTGCACACGGACACGGCATGCGCACACGCACCCACACCCACACACGCCGGGGGCCGGGTCGAGGAGGGGCCTTTAGCGGGGGGAGGGGCGCCTGGCTCTGCAGGTGCGCTCCGCCCCGTCCCGCCGCCTCCAAGCCCCCGGCCGCCACCCCGAGAGCGGAGTTGTGCAATTCTTTTAGAAAACCGCAAAAGAAACGCAAATTGGAAAACAAACCAAAATCCACGCGTAGAAGGTCACCCTCAAATCCACAGCACATTCCACCCGCCCCGTTGGCGCGCCCCAGACCGCCTCGGGGTCCTGCGGCTGCGTGGGCGCGGAGGGGCTGGACCCTTGTGCTTCCCGGCGGCCGAGGGGGCGCCCCCCGCGCGGCCGGGCCGGGGCGCGCCGAGCACCCCCTGGGAGCTGGGCCGGGTTCTCGCTCCTGGTTCCCGTGGCTGGCACCGCCGAGGCGCGGGGCCGCGGCCTAGGGCACGGGGGGCGCAGTCCTGTCGGGGCCCCCGTAGGCGAGCAGGTGGGCCAAGTCCGTGCCGGGCCGGGCGAGGCGGCCGCGGGGCCGGGCCTCGCCGCTGTTGATGGTGTGCGTGCGGCGCAGCGCGGCGGCGGGCGGGCCGTGCGCCGCCGGCCTCCGGAGGCTGCCCGTGGGCGGCGGGCTCCAGGGCCGCGGGAAGCCGTCGGCGGGCGAGCTCGGGTCCGAGGGGCCCGTGGGCGCCGACACCACCCGCCGGCGGTCCGGGCTGGCGTGGGGGGTGAGCGGGAAGTCGCCGTGGGAGGCTCGGCCGGGGCGCGCGGCGAAGAGGCGGCCGTCGGGGGCCGGCTCTCCGGGCGCGGGGGGCGGCTCGGGGGCGCGGCCGGGGGCCAGCAGCAGGAGCGAGGACGAGGCGGAGGCGGTGAGCAGCGCGGGGCCGTGCTCCCAGGCGCGCGGGCCCAGCGCGTGCGGGTGCGGCGTGGGCAGGCGCTTCTGCGGCAGCGGCGTCTGCTCGGGCGTGGGCAGCAGCCCCGAGTCCAGGTCGTGGGGGCCGCCCTGCAGCAGCGTGGCCTTGGTCCAGCCGTTCTGCATCAGGGGCGCCAGCAGGGCCTCGGGGGGACCCCCGGGGCCGCCGCCGCCGCCCCCGGCCCGGCCGCCGGGGCCGCCCGCCCGGCGCTCGCCCAGGCGGCTGACGCTCAGCACGGCCTCGCCGCCCCCGTGCGCCAGGATGGCCTCCTTGTCCTTGCGGCGGGCCAGCTCGCGCCGCTCGCGGAGCCCCACGTACCAGCCCACGCTGAAGCCGGACACCACGGCGCCCACCACGAAGGCCGCCACCGACGAGGTCACCAGCAGGTTCACCGACACCAACCCGGCGCGCTCCTCGGAGAGACTGGCGCGCAGGAGGCCTGGCCGGGAGGGCCGAGTGAGCGGGGCGCCGGGAGGGTCCCCCGTGCACCGCCGGCGACCTCCCGCCGGTCCTGCTTCAGGGAGCCTCTCTGCCCCTTTCAAAGCCCATCTGCCCGTCCGTCTGTGCCCTGGCATCTATCTGCCTAGTCTGTCTGTCCATGTGTCTGTCTCTCGGCCTCTCTCTGCCCTCCTTCCCTCCTCCATCTGTCCTTTTCTCACCGCCCTACCTGGAACTGGGCCTCTGTCTGTCCCAAGCCCCGAGGGATGTCAGTGTGGCCCACCACCCGGGCCTGGGCCGTAGGGGCGTGAGGACCCTGGAGGACCAGGCCTCCGCGTCCCCAGGCCTCCTCCCTGCCCCCCTTACCTGTGCAGTCCCCTAAACCTGAGGTGCTGGCCCCGGACACGTCCTGCTCAAACGTGGCTCTGGTGGGGGCGGAGAGGCAGGGTCAGCGGAAGCCCCTGGCCCAGGGCTGGGGGTGGGGCTCCCCATGCTCAGGTGGCGCAGTCACCTCCGCCCACGGCCCCTTCCCCAGTACCTGGTGCCCGGGCTCAGGAAGACGCAGGAGCCGTCCGGGGCCCACCCGCAGTAGGGGTCCTGACTGCCGATGCAGTTCCTAGGGAAGACAAGCACCGGCGGGCGATCAACCAGGGCTCCGGCCGAGGCGCCTCTGCCGTCGTCCTCTGGGTGTTCTTGGCACCGCCTTGGCGGTGGGGACTCTTCTTTCCCATTTTACAGATGAGAAAACGGAGGACCAGGGGCATTTACTTTTGCCCAAGCGACAGAGCTGGGAGTGGAGCCCAGGCTTCGGGTCAGTGCTGTGGATCCACTGCTGCCGTGAGGGCGGGCCCAGGGCCGGGGTGCTCGGTGGGGAGGGCTCGGTCTGAGTCCAGGGGTGTGCCCGATATTAACTGCAAACAGCGGGTTGCGGGTTCCCAGCTTCTGCCCCTGCCGCCTGGGGCACCCACCTCACTCCAGGGCTAGGGAAGGCACCCACCTCTCCTGAAGCCCACAGACCCTGCCCTGCCTGCCCTGACTCCCGGTCGCTCACTCTGTTCCACGCACAGCCCCAGCACCGCCGGCGACCTCCCGCCGGTCCTGCTTCAGGGAGCCTCTCTGCCCCTTTCAAAGCCCATCTGCCCGTCCGTCTGTGCCCTGGCATCTATCTGCCTAGTCTGTCTGTCCATGTGTCTGTCTCTCGGCCTCTCTCTGCCCTCCTTCCCTCCTCCATCTGTCCTTTTCTCACCGCCCTACCTGGAACTGGGCCTCTGTCTGTCCCAAGCCCCGAGGGATGTCAGTGTGGCCCACCACCCGGGCCTGGGCCGTAGGGGCGTGAGGACCCTGGAGGACCAGGCCTCCGCGTCCCCAGGCCTCCTCCCTGCCCCCCTTACCTGTGCAGTCCCCTAAACCTGAGGTGCTGGCCCCGGACACGTCCTGCTCAAACGTGGCTCTGGTGGGGGCGGAGAGGCAGGGTCAGCGGAAGCCCCTGGCCCAGGGCTGGGGGTGGGGCTCCCCATGCTCAGGTGGCGCAGTCACCCTCCGCCCACGGCCCCTTCCCCAGTACCTGGTGCCTGGGCTCAGGAAGACGCAGGAGCCGTCCGGGGCCCACCCGCAGTAGGGGTCCTGACTGCCGATGCAGTTCCTAGGGAAGACAAGCACCCGGCGGGCGATCAACCAGGGCTCCGGCCGAGGCGCCTCTTGCCGTCGTCTCTGGGTGTTCTTGGCACCGCCTTGGCGGTGGGGACTCTTCTTTCCCATTTTACAGATGAGAAAACGGAGGACCAGGGGCATTTACTTTTGCCCAAGCGACAGAGCTGGGAGTGGAGCCCAGGCTTCGGGTCAGTGCTGTGGATCCACTGCTGCCGTGAGGGCGGGCCCAGGGCCGGGGTGCTCGGTGGGGAGGGCTCGGTCTGAGTCCAGGGGTGTGCCCGTATATTAACTGCAAACAGCGGGTTGCGGGTTCCCAGCTTCTGCCCCTGCCGCTCTGGGGCACCCACCTCACTCCAGGGCTAGGGGAAGGCACCCACCTCTCCCTGAAGCCCACAGACCCTGCCCTGCCTGCCCTGACTCCCGGTCGCTCACTCTGTTCCACGCACAGCCCCAGCACTCCTGCCCCAGGACCTTTGCACCCGCTCTGCCCGCTGTCCGTGGCTCAGAGAGTCAGGATGCTGCTGGGCTCTGTCCTTGAGCTTGGCTCACCCCCTGTCCCTTCCCCTGCCCACCGCTGGCGGGGCACTCACTTCATGCAGCCTGAGTACTGCTGGCAGCGAGCCACGGGCACTCGGACCACACAGCGGGGGAAGGCGGCCAGCAGGGCACCCGAGGCCGCATCCAGCTCCAGGCTCAGCAGCCGCTGCCCGGTCTCGCGGCCCCCAGACCGTCCACACCTGGGGGCGAGCAGACTGTTAGGACTCTGGGGGCACGTCCCAGCTCCCCGCCCGCCGGCCCCGCCTCTCGTCTCGGCCTGGCGCCACCTGTCCGGCTGGTAGGTCTCAAACTCCTCCAGGAAGACGCTGGGCCCGGCGGCACCCGAGGCGCTGGCGTTGGGCCAGACGAGGAACTTGAGGACGGTGCCCGCCTCGGACCCCAGGAAGACGACGGTCTGGTTGCCCCAGGGGCCGGCGCCCACGTCCACGGCCACGCGTGTCAGCTGGTGCCTGGGGCCGGGCGGGGCGGCGGTCAGGCGGCCGCCCAGCCCCGTAGTCCCCTGCGTGCACTGGGATACGCCACCCTCACCGGGCCGGGGGCATGGGCGTGGCTCCACGGGGGCGCCTCATGGAGAGGAACAGCCCCCCGGGCCAGCTCCTCCCGTCTGCCTCCCTCTGTGCCTCCCCGGGTCTCCGCCGCCCCCACGTCGGAAGTTGGCCCTGTGCCCCCTTCTCGCCCACCCCCCTGCCTGGGCTCTTGTGGTCACCCAGGCCCGGCCGCCAGGGACCCGGCCGCGCGTGGGGACTGACCGCATCAGAGTCCGAACGATCCAGGGCGCGTGGCCCAGGGAGGGCACAGCCTCGTCCATCAGGGGGTGCGTCTTCACGAAGTTGAGGATCTCGTCCGGGAAGGCGCTGGAGGCGTTGTACTGCATCCCGGGGGCCGCACAGCACCCGGGCCTGGGTGGGGGCGTGAGTGCAGTCAGGGGGACGTGGAGGGCCCCGCTCAGGGGGCTGTGGTTCGCCCCAGCACCTGCTGCCCTGCCCCCAGGGCCCGGGCTTGCCCCCCTGCACGCTGGCTACGGCTGACCTCGGCAACCAGTGAGTAACTGCCTGGGAATCCCGGCTCCCGGTCCAGGGCCAGGATCCTACCCAGGCACCCGTCGCGGGATCGGGGGGGGCTCTCACCGGGGCCGTGGCACCTGATCCTCCGGGACCGGCGTCCAGATGGACTCAGGGGACTTCTGCTCACGGAAGCGGCCCTCGAACACGGCGGCCACCTGCGTCATGTCAAAGGCGCAGACGGCCGAGCCGGGGATGCTGTGGGCGGGGCAGAGGAGGGGAGCAGTGAGCCCCGCGGGGGCGGAGAAGCGCCCTGCGCAAGCCAGCGGAGGCGTGTTTGTCCTCCGGAGCCGGCAGGGGGTCAGTTCGCTGGGCCAGAGGTTGCTGCCCGCCCGTCCAGTTCAGTCACTCCACCTGCCGAGCAGCCGCAGAGTGGACTCCAGCTCAGCCCCTCCGCGGCCCCCCGATGGCCCCCAAGGTCACCTGCCTGGATGTCCAGTCTCCCAGGGTCGCTCCTGCTCCCTCTCAACCCATTTTCCAGGGAGCTTTCCAAAAACGCAAACCTGACTTGTGTCTCCTCTGCTCCTTGCTCTCCCATGACTCTCTAGGGCCCTCAGGATAACCTCAGGCCCCTCCCCACAGCCCAGCGCCTCCCTGCTTCATGTCCTCCAGTCTCCCTCTGACCCCCTCCAGGCCAGTTACGTGGGCCTCCTCCCTGTGGCTTAAACACGTCAAGCTCATGGCAGCCTCAGGGCCCTTGCACATGCTGTTCCTTCAACTTGGAAAGCGCTTCCCTTTCCCTCCATCTCATCCCCATTGGTGCCTCTTCCAGGAAGCCCTCCCTGACCCCTCCTTCAAAGGCAGGGGATGCAGATGCACCCCCACCTGCCGAGTTCTGGCCAAAAGGGCCTTGGAGGGCTCGTGTCTGGCTCGGCACCCCTGCCTGGGATGGAGGCCTCCTGGGAGCCCAGGCTGGCCCAGCTTGCCCAGGTGAGTTATGGTGGGAACTCTCGGCCTGTGCCCACTGACCTGTTGCTGGGCGTGGAGAAAACAGCAAGGACCACAGGCCGGCCCCCCAGGCTGAGCACGCCCGTGACAGCCCGCAGCACGTTGAAGTAGAAGTGGGACTCTCCGGGCACCGAGCAGTTGAGCCGCGCCTTCAGGAACGACGTCCACTGCTTCTCCAGCACGCGGGGGGAGCCGCCCAGGTCGTTCTTGCACACCCGGGCCACCCGGGCCACCACCACCTGCCACGTCAGCGGGCAGACGGGGGCCTGAGCCTGGGCCCAAGCCCGCCTGCAGGCTGCACTGCCCGCCAGCCAGGCCGGGCACCTGCCACCTGCACACCGGCCACCGCTGGCCTTGGCAGCCGCTGAGCTGCCTGGCTCTCTGTGGGGCCCCGGCCAGTCACCCGGGCCCCTGGGCGCCCAATTCCCCAGCAGAAGTGTGGAAATAACGATGACCACGGCCACCACGACGACCGGAACCATCGTCGCCTTGACCGACGGCTCCCTCCCCAGGCGCCAGGCACTTTATCCCCCATGCCTTATGTGAAAGGAGGGCACAGAGGGGAAACTGAGGCACAGAGCTAGGGACGTGACCAAGGCCCAAGGTTACACGTAAGGGGCAGTCTGTGCATTCAGCTGCACGGATTGAGAGACGGGATGGACAAGGGGGTGGAGAGACGGATGGGCGTGTGGATGGACAGATGGATGGATGGGTGTGTGGATGGATGGATGATGGATGGATGGATGATGGATAGATGGATAAAGGGTTTGATGGAAGTGAGGGAGGAAGAACGCAGAGATGGGTACGAGAGAGGGCAGCTGAGTGGCAGACAGACGGCAGTGGACCAAGCCTGCTGGATGGATGGAAGTCGGGTAGATGGGCAGGTGAACACCAACAGCCCTGGGCTGGAACCCAGAGGGTGTCTGACTTCAGACCTGGGGCCTCCCCAGGGCTGCCCAGGAATGTCTTCAAGTCTCGGGGCCGGGGCCGGGCTGTCGCGGGGCCCTGAGGACTGGAGGGCCGCTGTCTTCCAGGGTGGCGTTCATGGACCGCCTCTGCCCCGCCTCCCAGCAGCAGAGCCTGTCGGCTGCAGGGCCTCTGCGCGGGCGACTGCAGGCGGGAATGGGGCCTCACCTTCTCCAGGTAGTTAAACTCCATGGCGATCTCCCGGAAGAAGAAGTAGCCTACCCAGGCAAAGTGGGACTCTCCGGGCACCGAGCAGTTGAGCCGCGCCTTCAGGAACGACGTCCACTGCTTCTCCAGCACGCGGGGGGAGCCGCCCAGGTCGTTCTTGCACACCCGGGCCACCCGGGCCACCACCACCTGCCACGTCAGCGGGCAGACGGGGGCCTGAGCCTGGGCCCAAGCCCGCCTGCAGGCTGCACTGCCCGCCAGCCAGGCCGGGCACCTGCCACCTGCACACCGGCCACCGCTGGCCTTGGCAGCCGCTGAGCTGCCTGGCTCTCTGTGGGGCCCCGGCCAGTCACCCGGGCCCCTGGGCGCCCAATTCCCCAGCAGAAGTGTGGAAATAACGATGACCACGGCCACCACGACGACCGGAACCATCGTCGCCTTGACCGACGGCTCCCTCCCCAGGCGCCAGGCACTTTATCCCCCATGCCTTATGTGAAAGGAGGGCACAGAGGGGAAACTGAGGCACAGAGCTAGGGACGTGACCAAGGCCCAAGGTTACACGTAAGGGGCAGTCTGTGCATTCAGCTGCACGGATTGAGAGACGGGATGGACAAGGGGGTGGAGAGACGGATGGGCGTGTGGATGGACAGATGGATGGATGGGTGTGTGGATGGATGGATGATGGATGGATGGATGATGGATAGATGGATAAAGGGTTTGATGGAAGTGAGGGAGGAAGAACGCAGAGATGGGTACGAGAGAGGGCAGCTGAGTGGCAGACAGACGGCAGTGGACCAAGCCTGCTGGATGGATGGAAGTCGGGTAGATGGGCAGGTGAACACCAACAGCCCTGGGCTGGAACCCAGAGGGTGTCTGACTTCAGACCTGGGGCCTCCCCAGGGCTGCCCAGGAATGTCTTCAAGTCTCGGGGCCGGGGCCGGGCTGTCGCGGGGCCCTGAGGACTGGAGGGCCGCTGTCTTCCAGGGTGGCGTTCATGGACCCGCCTCTGCCCCGCCTCCCAGCAGCAGAGCCTGTCGGCTGCAGGGCCTCTGCGCGGGCGACTGCAGGCGGGGAATGGGGCCTCACCTTCTCCAGGTAGTTAAACTCCATGGCGATCTCCCGGAAGAAGAAGTAGACGTGGCTGCCCCACTCCACCGCGTGGACAAAGTACGGCTCTGCGGGAGAGGGGTGGGGTCAAAACCCAGCCCGGCGGGGGTGGGGTGGGCAGGAAGGGAGTTCTGGGGCTGGGAACACTCTAGCCGTGGCGACTCCTTTTACCCTGAAGCGGGGACCGCAGCTGACTACCCAGGAAAAACAGAAGAGACTCAGCGTTTGGGATGTTTTGTGGGGGAGCGTGCGTGTCCGAATCCTGAAATCACCGTGTCCACCACGCTCCCCAGACGGCAGGGTCCACTTCTCTGTCCCCCTCCTCCCTCCTGTGGGAGCGGACGCCTGCCAGACCCCCGTGCTGTTCTAGTTTGGGCTGCTAAGCCAGCCGTGTCCAGCAAGTTCTACATTAGATCCAGCTTAAATCTCTCCTCCAACGTGACCGTCAAAGAGGCCTGTTGGTTAGGAAGATGAGGCGGGAGTCGCCCGCCCGTCTCCTCGGGGACGGCTGCTGCAGTGGGGGGCTCTAACGGATGCGAGCCCTGCCAGGGCTGCCCCTACCGGCCCACCTTTGAACCACTTGGAGTCGTGTTTCACGGTGCGCAGGGTGGGCCGGTCCCCAAGGCTGCGGTAGATGACGGCGTCGATGGCTAGGAAGTCGGTGACGGTGGCCGTGAAGAGCATCCCTTCTGGACGGGCGAGGCGGGGAGGCGGGAGAGGTTAGACCGTACGGCCCGGGGGCGGGGGAGGTCAAAGCCTGGTCTTCAAGCCTGAGCCCCGGGACGTCCTTGGGGGGCCAGGGGCTGGGACCTCCCAGCTCCCACCGCAGGGGGCCCAGGTTCCATCCCTGGTCAGGCCACAGGCCACAACTAAGGGTGTGCATGCACAAGGAAGACCAATGCAGCCACATAAGTGAAATATTTAAGAAAAAAGAAACTGAACCCCGAGCCTAAGTGAGCCCTGAGCCCTAGGCGAAGGCTCGACCCTGCTAGGCCCCTGACTTCAGGCTAATCTCCAACTTCCCCGTTGATCCCCGACCTCGGCCGCGTCCTGCCTTGAGCTGCTGCCTGACTCGTGACTGAGGAGAGGGTCTCCCAGCTGCCTTCAGGATGCCCAGCTCCAAGAAGGGAAAATTCCACACCTTGCTTGGGGCTGAGGCCCCTTCTGGTGGCCAGAGCGGGGGCACTCACCAGAGAAGAGGGCGACGTTGGCATGTTTGGGGTCGTAGGGGCAGCGGGCCATGCCACTGATGTTGTCCCCAAGGGGCTGCAGTGTGTCCATCTGGGGGGGGACAGGACCTCAGTGAGAGCGCCCGGCTGAACCTAGCAGCCCCCGGCTCCCCCAGCCACCCGCTCCAAGGGGAATCCTGGTGCCACCTCGGATGCTGTGTGACTTCGTCTGTCACTTAACCTCTCTGGGTCAGTTTTGTGGTTGCTTAGTCGCTGAGTCGTGCGCGACTCTTCTGCAATCTCACGGACTGCATGCGCCCAGCTCCCTGTGCCCATGGGATTCTCCAGGCAAGAACAGCGGAGCGGGGTGCCATTTCCTTCTCCAGGGGACCTTCCTGACCCAGGGATGGAAACTTAAGCCTCCTTCATTGGCAAGCGGATTCTTTACGCTGAGCCACCAGGGAAACCCGGGGCTCCATTTACTGATCTGTAAATTGTGTAAGAGAGGATCTAACTCAATCCTATAATTGGCTTATCGCTTAAGCAGCGGCAGCCTGTACAGGCCTCCTCTGGAAGCCGCTTCTGGAATCCCGGGTGTTGGGGAGGGGAGGGAACATCCAGTAAGGCTTCCTGTAAGAGGTGCCGTGGCCCGGGGAAAGGGCACCACTAGCGGAGGGCACGGAGCTTAAACCTGGGCAGGCAGGGCTTCACAGGGCGACGACTCACGCTGTAGTTGGCACACACGGGGTTGAAGGCATTGGAACCACACACGAACAGAGTGGATTCGTCCCGAAGTAGAAGCACCTTTACAAAATTTCGACACTCGCCCTGGGATGGGGCGAGAAGAGAGAAGCCAGAGTGGGCGGGGCGTGGGCGGGGCCAAAGCGATTGGATGGGGCGCGGCGGAGGGCGGGGCCAGGACAGAGGCGGGGCCCAGCAGGGACGGGCCATGGCTGGGGGCGTGGCCAAAGCAAGGGGCTCAACTCGGAGTGGGCTGGGGGCGTGGTCATGGCTAAGGGCGGGGCCCAAACGAGGAAACAGGGCCATTGAGGAGGTGGGGCTAGGGAAAGACGCATGCTAGGGGCGTGGCCGCAATGAGGACCACCTTGAGGGCGTAGCTAGGCTCTGGGAGTAGCCATGGCAACACCAGCATCCCTGGCTCGGGCCCTGGCGGGTGGCCAGGACAGACTGGCGAGGGGGTGGAGGCGGTGCCAGGGCTGCCGCGGGCGTGGCCAGAGCCCACTTACCTCCTGCTTGCCCTTCATCCGACACACGTTGATGTCGCTGGGATTGGAGCGCCAGGTCAGTTTCTGGGGACACGGGGAGCTGGTGAGAGGTGCGGGGTCCCTGACATCCCCAGGAGCCCTGCTAGGCAGGCCCGACTCCACCATGCTCTCCAACACTGTGTCTGGGCCCCTGGTGGGAGCGCCAACCGCTGCCCCTCCCTCCCGCCTGCACCCGCTCCTCACCCGCTGGTACCGCAGCTCCGGGGACGTGGGGGGCTCCAGCTCCACCCGGTACAGGTTGTCCCTAGAGTTGGGGCATAGTGAGTGAGGTCGGGGCTCCCCCACAGTCTGCTCTCCTGGCCGAAGGCGCGGTGTCCAACACACAGGGCTGTGCCCGCACCGCTGCCAGGCGCAGCCCCAACTCTGAGCGTGCCCCCGGGCGCCGGCGCACGCCGCCACACGCCTCCTCGTGCCAAACGTGAACCACGGGCTCTAGCACACACGGCATGCCTTCCCATGCCAGCTCACACCACCCTTGGCCTGGGGACCTGCCCCCGCCACGATGCCCTGTCCGATGCCTTTGTGGCCGACGTCCCCCACCCAGCACCACTCAGAAGCCCCCAAGCGCCACCCCGATGCTACAGAGGCTGCCTTGGTCAAGGACAGTCAATGCAGCAGTCACTTCTCTCGTCCCCTCTCTGGAGTGTCTCTCGGCCCGGCCACTCTCTCCTGGGAGCACTGCTCTCGCCCGGCACCTGGACCCAGCGCTCGCCTGCCTTCCCTCCCAGCGCTCTCCCTGGTGGGCCCCCGACTGGGTCCTCGTCCGTCCCCTCTGGGTGCTCCCCTCTGGGTGCCTTGTCCACCTGGGGCTGCAATCATGTCTGCCCAGACGATCCCCACAGGCCCGTCTACGGCCGGGGCCCCCCTGGGCTCCAGGTCTGGGCCCAGCTCACCCGCGAGGTCTCCACCAGGGAGGGCTGCGGGCTCCGCACACTCGACACGGTCACACTGCGCCCAGTCACGGGCCCCACCCTGTCCACCGTCCCCACTGAGGCCACGTGGTGTGGGAGAGACCCACAGGCCCCCTTCACCTTCCCCTCCATACCATGACCGCCGCCTTCCGTGTCTATGGAGAGTGCCCCACTTCTCACCCCTCTCCACGGCCACCACCCTGGTCGGCCCCCGGTGCTGGACCAGCTTCGGCCACTCGGTCCAGGCCTAGTGCCTCGCGCCCACAGCCTGTGTTCCCCGCCCCAGCCGCCGGAGGGCGAGGGTGCGCACCCGAGTCAGGCCCCATCCCTCTGCCCGCAGCCCTCCGGGGTCCCACCTCTCGTGGGGTAAAAAGCCAGTCTTCCCACGGCCCACAAGGCCCTGCACGACCTGCCTTGTCCCCTCCCGCCCCTTCTCTCCTCCCTCTCTCCCCCAGCTCTCTCGACACAAGGGCCTCCTTGCTGACTCTCCACCACACAAGACACAGTCCTGCCCCAGGACCTTTGCATGGACTTCGTCCTCTGCCCTGACTTCTCCCTTTCCCTCAGCTTTCCTCACACCTGGCTCCTCCTTACTCGGGTCCCAACTCCAATGTCACCTGCTCAGAGAAGAAGCCCTTGGGGTGCCTCTTCAGCACCCTCTCTAGCACCCCGTGAATTCTGACCAGACAGCGGGGCCCGTCTGGTCACACACCCTCAGCAGGCTCTGGGCTCCACCCTCAGCCAGAGTTCAGCGCTTAAAAGTCCCACCCCAGGGGCTTCCCTGGTGGTCCAGTGGGTAAGGACACCGCCTTGCAGTGCAGGGGGCGCCGGTTCATTCCCTGGCCTGGGAAGATCCCACGTGCCGCGGAGCGGCTGGGCCCATGTGTCCAATTACCGAGCCGGAGCTCTGGAGCGCATGCGCCCAGAGCCAGTGCTCTGCGACAACAGAGGCCACCGCGATGGGAGGCCCACGGGGGCCAAAGAACAAAGATGGATGAAAATAGACAAATGAGAGACCAATAGAAGTAGCCCGCCTGCTTCCCTCCCTCCCCACCCCAACCCCCAAAATGAATAAATACATAAATCTTTAAAAAAAAAAAAGAAGTCCCACCCCAGGACTCACATTCACACTCCAGCTGAGCAGCAGGCCCTGGCCACACACCTCCCTGAAAGGCCACCTACCCCCAGCTGCCCACCCCTCTGCCTGCACCCCCTCTGCCCGGCAGTTCCTACCTGTCCCCAATGAAGAGTGTCCTGTTGACCCGTAGGACTCGCTGGATGTTGAGGTCCTCAGCGCCCTCGGCGGGGGTCAGGCGTCCTGGCCCGCTGCCCACGAACACGGGGTAGTGGTTCAGGTCTGGGGGAGGGCCAGGGTGAGCCGGGCCTAGTGAGACCCCGCGCCAGGAGGGTTCCTTCCCCCTCCCCCAGACCCCCCACTCACAGTCCCTGGGGGCCACGCTGATCGGCGGAGGCTCCTCTGGGAAGAGGCCGTGGGCGCCGCCCAGCAGCAGCAGCAGGAGCAGTCGGGCCGGGCGCGGAGGGGGCGCTCGCGGGGTCCGCATGGCGAGGTCAGGGCGGCAGGAGGGGACACCTGCGAGCGGGGGGCGGGGCGGTGAGCCGAGGGGCCTGCCGTCCCGAGTGCTGCCAGCAGAGGGCGCGCGAGAGTCACGGTGGCCGGGCCCTTCGTTTCCCAGACGACTTTCCCAATGCGGTAATCATTTAAAAATAACAATCATGGCATTAACGGTAATAATGCCAGCACTTACTAATTACCAACTTTCTGACCCCATTTTAAAGCGAAAGCTCAGGAAACCGTTTCTAACAAAAAATGAATAAGACTAATTTAAAGCTTAAATTTTAAATTAAAAATGAGTAATAGACACATTTCAAAACATATATGTATAAAAATTCAATTTCAAAACACATATTTTCAAAATTCTCTGAATTAAAACACAAAAATCTGAAAATGAACGGCTCAGAAAAAAGCTTCAAAATTTTTAGGAGTTTCATAAACCACAATCCAGGAACTGCAGTGCTTTGGAATTGCAGAATATTCCAGCTGGTTGGGGACCTCAGAGGCCCCGGTGAGTCCGACTGCCTTCCTGAGTCCAGCCTTTCTGTCCTCTGCTGGAATACCGCTATGACAAGAGCCTCACCACCTATCGGGGGGCCGGCTTTCCGTTCTGTGTGTGGAGTGGAGACCCCTCCCCCACCCCAGTGACGTTCTAGTTGATGGTGTGAATAGCACTCACCCTCTGGAACCCGGCCCTCCACTCCCCTTCCAGAAGGGGCGCAGTCCGGAGGCCCCAAAAAGACACCCGCAGCCTCGTTCTCCTGGGAAGTCCCGGGCTAGCTCCGTGCCTCAGTTTCCCCGCCCGAGCAGCGGGTACATCTCCTAGCCCTGCCCCAGCCTCGGGGGCACAGAGATTCCGACTCGTGAAGGTGGACGTGAGGCGGGAGGAGGGAACTTTGGCCCTGGAGCGCCTGCCTCCAAGGATTCGGGGCCAAAAAACAGGAAGACCCTGCGTGGACCGGTAGCGTTTCCTCTCCCTGACCCTGAACTTCCAGGATTTGTGACTCAGAGGAACGCCGGGATGCCTGCGTGCAGACCTGGCTCTGTTTCCTTCGGTTTCCTGCCGAGGCTCCTCCCCTGCTTGCAACATCGCGGGGATCCCAGTGACCCCAGAGCCAGGCCGCCAGCACCGAGTCCAAGGCCCCCAACCACACGGCCAGCCCTGCGGAGGCCCGCCCCGTCCTGCAAACCCCTCCCCCAGCACTCGCGGGGCACCCCAGCCTCTCCAGTCTTCTGTCTGCTCTGGGCCTTCGTGTTTTTGTTGTTGTTTTTTAACACCTTAACATTGTGGTCCAACGGATACAGGGGCTTCCCTCATGGGTCAGTCGTAGAGAGTCCACCTGTCAATCAGGCCCGGGTGCGATCCCCGGGTGGGGAAGGCCCCCTGGAGAAAGCAATGGCAGCCCGCGCCAGCGTTCTCGCCTGGGCTAGTCCACGGACAGAGGCAGCCGGCGGGCTTCCGTCCACGCGGAGGGTTGCAGAGAGTCGGACGCGGCTTAGTCACCAAACACCATGGAGCATAAAGTCTGCCGTCTCAAGTGGCATTCAGCATGCTCACTGCTGTGCTACCCCCCCGTCTCCAGAACATTCTCGTCTGCCCAAAGGAAAGCTCTTCCCCAGGACACGCTGACTCCTCGCCGCCCCCGGCCCCCGGCCCCCCAGCCACCTCATCTCCGGGGCTCTGGCTCCCACAGGACCTCCAGCAAGTGGATCAGCGAGTCCCTCTGTGCCTGCGTCCCTCCCTCAGCACCCCGTCCCCAGGGCGCACCCCTGTGGTAGTGGGTGTCGGCATGTCCCTTGTCTCAGGGGCGCGTGGACGGACCACACTTGCTCATGAATTGGCCGACGGACTCCGGGCCTGCCTTCACCTGGACGGTGGGGAGAGCTACGACCGTGGCCGTGCACGCTTGCCTGCCAAGCCCTGCCCGCAGCGCTTCCGGGCGTCCCTTCAGGCCCGGGCTCGCTGGGTCGATGGGGCTCCAGGTTTCGCTTCTGGAGGGACCGCCGGGCTCCTTCCACAGTGGCTATACCAGACGACATCCCCACCCGCCTCCCCCGTGCATTCCGACGCCTCCCGCCTACTCTCTGGGTTTCGACAGTAGCCACCGTGACGGGCATGAGGCGGGGCCCCGCACCTTTCACCCCGGGGTTTCGTGGAGCCCCGTTTAACCCCAGAGCCTTCAAGACGGCCGCTTCCACATGCAGCCCGTGCAGCGCTGGTGAGGGGCTGGGCTCCACGGTCCTAGCCATTCACATCCCAGCTCCGCCAGGCGCAGGCTGTGCGACCGGGACGGCTCCCTCCACCTCCCCGGGCCTGTCTCCTCATCTGTGAAATGGTAACAGTATCGCCCTCCCAGGTCTATGGTGGTGTCCTTCGTGTTTGTTGTTGTTTTAACACCTTAACATTGTGGTCCAACGGATACAGGGGCTTCCCTCATGGGTCAGTCGTAGAGAGTCCACCTGTCAATCAGGCCCGGGTGCGATCCCCGGGTGGGGAAGGCCCCCTGGAGAAAGCAATGGCAGCCCGCGCCAGCGTTCTCGCCTGGGCTAGTCCACGGACAGAGGCAGCCGGCGGGCTTCCGTCCACGCGGAGGGTTGCAGAGAGTCGGACGCGGCTTAGTCACCAAACACCATGGAGCATAAAGTCTGCCGTCTCAAGTGGCATTCAGCATGCTCACTGCTGTGCTACCCCCCCGTCTCCAGAACATTCTCGTCTGCCCAAAGGAAAGCTCTTCCCCAGGACACGCTGACTCCTCGCCGCCCCCGGCCCCCGGCCCCCCAGCCACTTCATCTCCGGGGCTCTGGCTCCCACAGGACCTCCAGCAAGTGGATCAGCGAGTCCCTCTGTGCCTGCGTCCCTCCCTCAGCACCCCGTCCCCAGGGCGCACCCCTGTGGTAGTGGGTGTCGGCATGTCCCTTGTCTCAGGGGCGCGTGGACGGACCACACTTGCTCATGAATTGGCCGACGGACTCCGGGCCTGCCTTCACCTGGACGGTGGGGAGAGCTACGACCGTGGCCGTGCACGCTTGCCTGCCAAGCCCTGCCCGCAGCGCTTCCGGGCGTCCCTTCAGGCCCGGGCTCGCTGGGTCGATGGGGCTCCAGGTTTCGCTTCTGGAGGGACCGCCGGGCTCCTTCCACAGTGGCTATACCAGACGACATCCCCACCCGCCTCCCCCGTGCATTCCGACGCCTCCCGCCTACTCTCTGGGTTTCGACAGTAGCCACCGTGACGGGCATGAGGCGGGGCCCCGCACCTTTCACCCCGGGGTTTCGTGGAGCCCCGTTTAACCCCAGAGCCTTCAAGACGGCCGCTTCCACATGCAGCCCGTGCAGCGCTGGTGAGGGGCTGGGCTCCACGGTCCTAGCCATTCACATCCCAGCTCCGCCAGGCGCAGGCTGTGCGACCGGGACGGCTCCCTCCACCTCCCCGGGCCTGTCTCCTCATCTGTGAAATGGTAACAGTATCGCCCTCCCAGGTCTATGGTGGTGTCAGCACAGAGCCCAGAGACACTCGACGCTCAGAAAATGCTCACGATGACGAGGATGGCATTGCCACTGGTGTACGGAAAGAACCAGAGGTCAAGTTGGGTGGTCTCCAGGAATGGCTTTGCGGCAACCCCAAGGGCTGGAGCAGGGTTGGTATAACATTCAACCCATTTTGCAGATGGGGAAACTGAGGGGCTGATTCAGGGTCCATGACCCACTAGTGAGAACTGAACCCAGGCTTCCCTGGCTCCAGGTTTTGCTCCTAGGGCTGAGCATGCGAATGGTCACGACAAGATTAGTGACTACCCATCCCCTCACCCTCCCACCTGGTGAGGCCAAGAGTTACGTTTTTCTTTTTTGGCTGCATCTGCAGCATGTGGATCTTAGTTCCCTGACCAGGGATCGAACCTGCATCCCCTGAATGGGAAGGTGGATTCTTTTTTTTTTTTTTTTGGGCCACTTCCATCGGTCTTTCATTTATTTCTCTTTGTTCTCTGGCCTGTAAGGGCGGGCCTCCCAGCGCAGTGGCCTCTCTTGTCACAGAGCACCGGCACAGTGGCCTCTCTTGTCACAGACCACCGGCACAGTGGCCTCTCTTGTCACAGAGCACCGGCACAGTGGCCTCTCTTGTCACAGAGCACCGGCACAGTGGCCTCTCTTGTCACAGACCACCGGCACAGTGGCCTCTCTTGTCACAGACCACCGGCACAGTGGCCTCTCTTGTCACAGACCACCGGCACAGTGGCCTCTCTTGTCACAGAGCACCGGCACAGTGGCCTCTCTTGTCACAGAGCACCGGCTCTGGGCACATGAGCTCCACAGCTCCGGCTTGGTAGCTGGACACATCAGTCCAGCAGCTCCGCAGCACATGGGATCTTCCCAGGCCAGGGATAGAACCTGAGCCCCTTGCACTGCAAGGTGGTGTCCTTACCCACTGGACCACCAGGGAAGCCCTGGAAACTGGATTCTTAACTGTAGGACTGCCAGCAAAGTCCCTGAAACCCACCAGTCAACAGTCAGCCGGGCGACCGGGACGGCTCCCTCCACCTCCCCGGGCCTGTCTCCTCATCTGTGAAATGGTAACAGTATCGCCCTCCCAGGTCTATGGTGGTGTCAGCACAGAGCCCAGAGACACTCGACGCTCAGAAAATGCTCACGATGACGAGGATGGCATTGCCACTGGTGTACGGAAAGAACCAGAGGTCAAGTTGGGTGGTCTCCAGGAATGGCTTTGCGGCAACCCCAAGGGCTGGAGCAGGGTTGGTATAACATTCAACCCATTTTGCAGATGGGGAAACTGAGGGGCTGATTCAGGGTCCATGACCCACTAGTGAGAACTGAACCCAGGCTTCCCTGGCTCCAGGTTTTGCTCCTAGGGCTGAGCATGCGAATGGTCACGACAAGATTAGTGACTACCCATCCCCTCACCCTCCCACCTGGTGAGGCCAAGAGTTACGTTTTTCTTTTTTGGCTGCATCTGCAGCATGTGGATCTTAGTTCCCTGACCAGGGATCGAACCTGCATCCCCTGAATGGGAAGGTGGATTCTTTTTTTTTTTTTTTTGGGCCACTTCCATCGGTCTTTCATTTATTTCTCTTTGTTCTCTGGCCTGTAAGGGCGGGCCTCCCAGCGCAGTGGCCTCTCTTGTCACAGAGCACCGGCACAGTGGCCTCTCTTGTCACAGACCACCGGCACAGTGGCCTCTCTTGTCACAGAGCACCGGCACAGTGGCCTCTCTTGTCACAGAGCACCGGCACAGTGGCCTCTCTTGTCACAGACCACCGGCACAGTGGCCTCTCTTGTCACAGAGCACCGGCACAGTGGCCTCTCTTGTCACAGACCACCGGCACAGTGGCCTCTCTTGTCACAGAGCACCGGCACAGTGGCCTCTCTTGTCACAGAGCACCGGCTCTGGGCACATGAGCTCCACAGCTCCGGCTTGGTAGCTGGACACATCAGTCCAGCAGCTCCGCAGCACATGGGATCTTCCCAGGCCAGGGATAGAACCTGAGCCCCTTGCACTGCAAGGTGGTGTCCTTACCCACTGGACCACCAGGGAAGCCCTGGAAACTGGATTCTTAACTGTAGGACTGCCAGCAAAGTCCCTGAAACCCACTCAGTCGACGAGCGTTAGTCTGATGAGCATGCCGCACTGAACCCCACATGCCGTTTTCTGCGAGTCTGGGTCACTTTGGGGTCAATCCACTGCACCTGGCCTCAGTTTACCCTCTGACCTGGGGTTATCGGAGGCCTCTGCACTTCCCCATCCTCCCAAGACCATCTGCTGCTCACCATGAAACTTGAGGCGTCTCTGCCAGCAGCCGCCCGGCGCCCGCCTGCCCGGAAGCAGTCCCACCACCTGCCCCGGCACCTGCCCGCCGGGAGCCACCCGCCAGGGCCTGGTGGGAGGAGCCACGTGGCTGGCGCGTGCACCCCGAGGTATGCGGGCACCTGTGACCCACGGGTCTGCCTGCCGGCAGCCCTGAGAACATGCGTTTAGGCCCATGGGGGTGGGAAGGGCGGTCGAAGGGCTACACCCAGTCCCCACCAGGAGGGCTCCACGCTGTGGCACCCGCTCTCCCAACCTCCCAGCCACCACCCCAGGTCTTGGCACGGTCCCATCATTCAGATGCAGAAACGGAGGCAGGAATGGACGTCCCCTCCAGGCCTCCTGCTTCATCCTCCACCCACCTCCCCAGGCACCATATGGCCTCAGCTTCTATACCTTCCTCACAGACTTGAATTTCCTTCTGGAACGTTTTGCCCACCTGGCCAGGATATCTGGGCTACTCCCGCCTGCTCCCCCACCCAGCACTGCAGCATGCATTTTAGGATCAGTTGGTAAGTTCCAAAACAAACAACAGAAAACAGAACTTGCTAGGACTTTCCCTGGAATGCTGCTGCATGCTTCGCTCTAACCCACCTTCTGACTGACAGGCTCCCTGTCCTCTCTGCTGGCTCGGGCCACACCTGGAAGTCGCCCCCCAACTCCCTCCAGTACCGCGCCCCCCAGCTCTCACGCACATCCAATGCCAGCAAGTTCCTGGGGTCTGCCAGATTCACCCAGAGTTCCCACGCCTCGCTAGTCTGTTCTGTGGTCGGCTCCCGACATTTCCTGCCTGGACAGTTCCCTTCAGCTGGAACCCAAGTCCCACACTTAAGGTCCGCCAGCGCAGTAGCCACCAGGTGGCGCCTCGAGCCCTCGACGCAGGCCCGCCCCTCCTCTGTCCACAGCCCTCCCGCCTTCCTCCCAGTAAAGTTCCAGTTCTTCCTGGGAGCCCGTAAGACTTCACAGGACCTCCCCGTCTTCCTCCTGCTCTTCCCTGAAACCCACTCAGTCGACGAGCGTTAGTCTGATGAGCATGCCGCACTGAACCCCACATGCCGTTTTCTGCGAGTCTGGGTCACTTTGGGGTCAATCCACTGCACCTGGCCTCAGTTTACCCTCTGACCTGGGGTTATCGGAGGCCTCTGCACTTCCCCATCCTCCCAAGACCATCTGCTGCTCACCATGAAACTTGAGGCGTCTCTGCCAGCAGCCGCCCGGCGCCCGCCTGCCCGGAAGCAGTCCCACCACCTGCCCCGGCACCTGCCCGCCGGGAGCCACCCGCCAGGGCCTGGTGGGAGGAGCCACGTGGCTGGCGCGTGCACCCCGAGGTATGCGGGCACCTGTGACCCACGGGTCTGCCTGCCGGCAGCCCTGAGAACATGCGTTTAGGCCCATGGGGGTGGGAAGGGCGGTCGAAGGGCTACACCCAGTCCCCACCAGGAGGGCTCCACGCTGTGGCACCCTCTCTCCCAACCTCCCAGCCACCACCCCAGGTCTTGGCACGGTCCCATCATTCAGATGCAGAAACGGAGGCAGGAATGGACGTCCCCTCCAGGCCTCCTGCTTCATCCTCCACCCACCTCCCCAGGCACCATATGGCCTCAGCTTCTATACCTTCCTCACAGACTTGAATTTCCTTCTGGAACGTTTTGCCCACCTGGCCAGGATATCTGGGCTACTCCCGCCTGCTCCCCCACCCAGCACTGCAGCATGCATTTTAGGATCAGTTGGTAAGTTCCAAAACAAACAACAGAAAACAGAACTTGCTAGGACTTTCCCTGGAATGCTGCTGCATGCTTCGCTCTAACCCACCTTCTGACTGACAGGCTCCCTGTCCTCTCTGCTGGCTCGGGCCACACCTGGAAGTCGCCCCCCAACTCCCTCCAGTACCGCGCCCCCCAGCTCTCACGCACATCCAATGCCAGCAAGTTCCCTGGGGTCTGCCAGATTCACCCAGAGTTCCCACGCCTCGCTAGTCTGTTCTGTGGTCGGCTCCCGACATTTCCTGCCTGGACAGTTCCCTTCAGCTGGAACCCAAGTCCCACACTTAAGGTCCGCCAGCGCAGTAGCCACCAGGTGGCGCCCGCGAGCCCTCGACGCAGGCCCCGCCCCTCCTCTGTCCACAGCCCTCCCGCCTTCCTCCCAGTAAAAGTTCCAGTTCTTCCTGGGAGCCCGTAAGACTTCACAGGACCTCCCCCGTCTTCCTCCCGCTCTTCCCTCCTCCTCCCCGCCACCCCCGCTCCAGCCACACGGGCCTCTCCTCTCTTCCTCCAACACATCAGACGTGGTCCCGCCCCAGGGCCTTTGCACAGGCTGTTCCACACTTCCAGAAGCCTCTTCTCTCAGATAGCCAAATGGCTCCCTCCTTCCCCCAGGTCTCCACCCTCACCTGCTGGACTCCAGCGCCCTCTCCCCTCCTCACACGCCTGCCCGCATAGTGTCACCCTCTCAGAGGGTCCTCTATGCCCTCTGTGACCCCAAGCATGGTCTCACAGCAGCAGCAGCAGCAGCGGCATTCGGGAGGGGCTAGAAATGGCGAGGCCTGCGCTCACCCTAGACCTGCCCCACCAGAGGCTGCATTTTTAGGTCTTTTTACTTGTTTATGAATCAGTTAATTAATCGTCTGCTCCGGGTCTTTGTCGTGGCATGTGGGGTCTTTTGCTGCAGCATGTGGGCTCTCGTTCCCTGACGAGGGACTGAACATGCACCTCCTGCATGGGCAGGGCGGAGTCGTAGCCCCAGACCACCAGGGGAGATCCAGAGCGTGCATTTTGGGCAGAAGAATCCTGAACAGCACGGATTATCCACAGATCTCACCAAACAAAACAACCACGCAAGCTACAGCCTGCTCGGAGCCCATCTGCTCTTCTGGACACAGAGCCACCAGAGGGCAGGCCTGGGCGCGTCCTGGCCAATGACAGGTCCCCACAGCATCGGGTACACAGTTGGTGCTCAATCATGGCTTGTTATAAGGAATGAGCTAAGGAGTCGAACCCAGATCTGAACTCCTGCCTGGCTCGCCTCTGCCCACCGCCCTCATGCCACGCCTGGGCGTCCACAGCCGAGTGACTCCCCTGAAACGAGCACCCACAGGCCCCGATGTCTGAGCGTCCACACGTGTCCACAGAGGCAGCCGCCACACCCGCGGGGGCCCAGGCAGGCCGGGCTGTCTGTCCGCGTGTGCACATGGCTTGTGTGACAGCGCCTGTAAACCGGTGTCCTCCCAAAGCCGCTGCCTGCACCCCGGGGACGGCTCTCTGGCTGGGAGATGCTTCCAAGGACCCCAATTAACGGTGGGTCCCCCACCCTGGCCACCTGCTCTGTCCGGTCCCGCTGGAGGGAGACTGAGGCTGGGGATGAGGGATGGACCGACGCGCTGCCAGCGGAGGAGCCCCCGGCGGCCGCTTGGTCTCTGGGGTCTCGTGGCCGGGTTCGAACACGCGCTCTGCCTCTTGCCGGCCTCCAGGGGGCGCTCCCCCGCCCCGGCCTCGGCGGCCCCAGCCACAAACGGCCAGGGACGGTATCCAGGGACTATATCCAGGGACTACATCCAGCCTTCACGCATGCTACGCGGGTGAAGAGACGGGACTGGACCGTCGAGATCACGAAGCCACCGGCGCGTACACACGGTTCTGAGTTTCCTGGCGGCCACGTCCAAAGGGCGAAATTCAGTCGAAGAAGATGTCCGGATTTCCCTGGTGGTCCAGTGGCTAAGACTCTGTGTTCCCAAAACAGGGGGCCTGGGTTCGATCCCTGGTCAGGGAACTAGATCCCACATGCTGCAACTAAAGATTCCAGGTTCCCAAACTAAGACCCAGCACAGCCAAATAAATAAATAAATATATATAAAAGATGTTGCTTTTAACCCAGCAGACCCCAAGTCTTGTTATTTTCACCTGTCGTCAGTGTACACGTGGTCACCGAGACAGTCTACATTCTGGTGTGTAATCTTGGGGATGCAGGTGTGCTGTCCACTCAGGCGACCGGCCACACGCAGTTCCTCAGCCACACGTGGCCAGCGGCCCCTGTGGGCAGCCCAGCTGTCGGGGAAGGTTCCAGCTAGGAACTGGCCCTCAGCAAGCCCACAGTGGGCTGCGGCGTGTAGCTGTTAGCAAAAACCTCTGCCCACCGCCCTCATGCCACGCCTGGGCGCCACAGCCGAGTGACTCCCCTGAAACGAGCACCCACAGGCCCCGATGTCTGAGCGTCCACACGTGTCCACAGAGGCAGCCGCCACACCCGCGGGGGCCCAGGCAGGCCGGGCTGTCTGTCCGCGTGTGCACATGGCTTGTGTGACAGCGCCTGTAAACCGGTGTCCTCCCAAAGCCGCTGCCTGCACCCCGGGGACGGCTCTCTGGCTGGGAGATGCTTCCAAGGACCCCAATTAACGGTGGGTCCCCCACCCTGGCCACCTGCTCTGTCCGGTCCCGCTGGAGGGAGACTGAGGCTGGGGATGAGGGATGGACCGACGCGCTGCCAGCGGAGGAGCCCCCGGCGGCCGCTTGGTCTCTGGGGTCTCGTGGCCGGGTTCGAACACGCGCTCTGCCTCTTGCCGGCCTCCAGGGGGCGCTCCCCCGCCCCGGCCTCGGCGGCCCCAGCCACAAACGGCCAGGGACGGTATCCAGGGACTATATCCAGGGACTACATCCAGCCTTCACGCATGCTACGCGGGTGAAGAGACGGGACTGGACCGTCGAGATCACGAGCCACCGCGCTGCATACACACGGTTCTGAGTTTCCTGGCGGCCACGTCCAAAGGGCGAAATTCAGTCGAAGAAGATGTCCGGATTTCCCTGGTGGTCCAGTGGCTAAGACTCTGTGTTCCCAAAACAGGGGGACTGGGTTCGAGCCCTGGTCAGGGAACTAGATCCCACATGCTGCAACTAAAGATTCCAGGTTCCCAAACTAAGACCCAGCACAGCCAAATAAATAAATAAATATATATAAAAGATGTTGCTTTTAACCCAGCAGACCCCAAGTCTTGTTATTTTCACCTGTCGTCAGTGTACACGTGGTCACCGAGACAGTCTACATTCTGGTGTGTAATCTTGGGGATGCAGGTGTGCTGTCCACTCAGGCGACCGGCCACACGCAGTTCCTCAGCCACACGTGGCCAGCGGCCCCTGTGGGCAGCCCAGCTGTCGGGGAAGGTTCCAGCTAGGAACTGGCCCTCAGCAAGCCCACAGTGGGCTGCGGCTATTACTATCATCGTGTTGTAGCTGTTATGCAAAAAATACCCAAGGAACACCCCGGCCGTCCAGGGGCTAAGACTGAGCTGCCCTTGCAGGCACGGATTCGATCCCTGGTTCGAAAAGTTAGATCTTGAAAGCAACACAGCCCAAACCAAAAAGTTTATAAAAAAGAAAAAAATTTAAAAGATCTCCAGTTTCATCTTGTGTTCCAATTCCATGCCGGCGGGTCTAGCCACGATCCGGTGGACTAAGCCACTGCGTCAGGAGGAGCCCCCGAAGCTCGCTGCCTTCGCAGGGACGCCCTGCCTTCAACCCCACCCCTGGCTGCACCCAACCCCACCCGCTCTGGTGCATCTGGCGGCAGCTCTGGCTCCCTCCACCCCAGATTGCAAGGTATGCGTTCACCCACGGGATGAGCAATTATTGAGCGCCACTTGTGTGCTGGACGCGGAGAATGACGAGAGACTCTTGGCAAAGACTCAAAACAACTCAAAAGACTCAGGGAGCTCAAAAAGGCAGACGCCTGGAGGCTGGGACCCTTCAGAGAAGGGGAAGATGAGGCCGGCGGCTGGGAGCCGCCCCGATCTTAAGAGAGGACCCTGGCGCTTTTCCCGTTTCCCAGACAAGACCCGGAGCCTGAATTCTCTCGTCCGTAAAACAAGGCTCTATAACAGGACCTGGCCATGGTGCCTGCTCTCTGGGAAACGACCTTGCGAGGTGACCTTGGGCCAGCAGCGCGGCCTCGCCCTCTCCGGGCCTCCCTATACCGCAGCAGGGGACGCGGTGACCCCAGGCCGGGCCAGGCGCCCCTGTTTCTCCATCTGTCGAGGCAAGGATGGGGCGGGATGCCTGTCTCCAGTTCCATAGAAGGAGCTCCCATCAGCCCGGCCGCCCCAGGATTCCAGCCCCGGGGCCCGGCGTCCCCGGGGGGATCGAGTGACCCGGCCGGGCAGCCGGGCCCCTGCGCCGGCCAGGTCTAGTTACCGGCTCCGCTTACAGCTGCCTCCTCCAGCTGCCTCCGGCGCCCCCCGCGCGGCCCGGCGGCTCTGGGCTGTCTAGGAACTTGGCAAAGCAGCCGGAGGGCGTCCCCGGGGCCGGGATCCCGGGGCAATGAGGAGAGAGGACCCCGCACCCCCAGTGCTCGCTCCATGCCGGTTACCTCACCGTGCCTCCCAGGGCCGGGAGGCGCTCAGCACCTCCCCATCGATCTCGGTCCTCCTTCCTGCGTTCCTGGTGCCAGAGCCTCAGTTTCCCCATCAGAGAACTGGGCATTATAAGCATCCCCAACGGGCTCGCGTGCTGGGTGAATAAGCCACACATAGTAGGTGCTCAATAAACTCGACAGATGTGCGGTCTAGGGTCCCATATTCCAGGCTTTGAGCTTGTTTCTGCTGCTGTAATTCAGGAGTGAGAACATCGGCTCCCCTGGGGGGCCAGGGTTCTGGTGCTCCACATATGCAGTAGGCGCTCAATTAATGCTGAGCATCTCCTTAAAGCAGATGGTGTTCAGAGGACCTGCTCTGTCTCCCTGGTGCACAACACAGCAGCCCAGCAGAGCAGGGGCTTAAGCTAAGTTTCTTTTTAAATTAAACAATATTTACTAAGAATTATTATTATTTTATCTCTTGGCCATGCCTTGTGGCAGGTGCCATCCTAGTTCCCTGACCAGGGGTCGAACCCGAGGACCCTACATTGGCAGCTCAGAGTTTTAACCAATGGACCACCAGAGAAATCTCTTAAGCTAAGCTTTGATAAGCCCCTACTATGTGCTGGCTGCTGGGTCAAGCCCTTCGAAGGTCTGAACGCAATTCCTGCCCACGCTCACCCTAAGAGGTGGCATCATTATACCATTTCACAGAGGAAAAAACCCCAAAGTTCAGAGAGGTTAAGACACTCGGTCAAGGCCGCATAGCTCGGAGGGCAGAGTAGAGATTCGAACCCAGGCCACGTGCCTGCCGCCCCTTGGTGACATTTCCTGAGCGCCCACGACGTGCCATCTGTCAGCGAGGCTGCAGCACTGAAGCGCACGTTTTGCAGACAAGCGAACAGAGAGCCGGAGAGAGGCCTGCCCTGGGCCCGGGCCGCTCGCGGAGCTGGGGAGACGGGGGCAGAGGCGGGACCTCGCGTGGGGCCGTGGACAGGTCCTCAGGGCTCCAGGCCCAGGCGGAGGGGAGGGGTGCTCCCGAGTAATTAATTTTAATCACTGTTTGGAAATTGGGCCCCCAGGAGGCAAATCGGAAGCAGCAACTTGTAATTAGGAATGGGGAGGGGGGCTGCTGCTTTCTCAGGGAGCGGCGGCCATTCCTAGGAGATTAGAGTGTCATTTGTGCCCAGCGGGTAATTAGGAGCCCTGGGAGGGGGCCCTCGAGGAGACTGGGGGCTCCCAGGGAATTAGAGGCGGGCTGTGGACTGGGGATCAGAACCCCACAGAGGGGGGCTTGGAGCCAGCCTGGGGGCCAACAGACCCTGGGCTCCCCCAGTCTGGATGAAACGCAGAAGAGTCAGGTCCTGCCCGTGGGGTCCAGTTTTAGGGACGAGAGGGGCATGAACTGGACGAAGGGCTCCACGGCAGGGAGAACGGAGGGCTCTGGCCCCTGCCCTCGGGGTCCTCGGTGGGTTCTGGGAGCCCTCAGGCTGACCCTCCCACCCAGAAGTCCTCCGGTCACTGCCCCTCCCAGCGGCCCTGTCCGGGGTGGGGGGGGCAGGTATCCCCAACAGAGGCGGGACCAGAAGGGCGGGTCAGGGGCGGGGGGCACACCGCTGAGTGAGGCTGGGAATGGAAGACCTGGCAAATGAACCTGACGAAGCCAAAAGCAGGAAACAGGTCCTGGCGGGCGACCCTGGGGTCACAGTGGACCACCAGCCCTGGTGAGTCAGGGCTCGGGAATGGTGGAGACGCTGGCAGAGCGACGCGGGTTCTGGGGATGGGCCGTGAGACACGTGCGTCAGAAGAGGCCGGCGAAGAGGGGCAGGGCCCCCCATTCCGCTGGGTGACCTCCAAGACCTGGCCGGCCCCGTCTGTGCCTCGTTTCTTCCCAGACCCTGGGGCTTCGGGGTCCCAAGGGTAACAACAGCAATACGGATGGAGGACCTATCGTGTTTCCAGCCCTGTGCAAGGAACTTCGCAGAAAGGACCAACGAGGGAGGCAGGCCCGTGAGGACGTTCAGGCGGCCCAGAGAGGGCAGGCAATATGCCCAAGGTTAACAGCTTCGAAATGGCCAAAGTGGGCTTTGAACCCAGCTCACACAGACCCGGTGTCACACTCTCAACCACGGCGCTACGTGCCCCCAGGGAAAGGGGCTCCCCGTCCCTCTGCGCATCTGGAAAGTCCACAGCCTGCCGCCATCCACCCGCCTCTTTTCCTCTCCAGGTCTCACCCTGGCTGGGCCCCATCACGGCGCACCTGGCCCAGAGGAGCCCCTTCCACCCTGGTCCCCAGCTCGGGCAGCCCACAGGCTGCGCGCTGTAGCAGCCCAGAGGCGGCTGTGAACACCTGAGTCGGGCTCCGCCGCTCCTCTGCCCACAGCCCTGGAGGCTCCCACCTCTCTCGGGATAGAAGTTCACGCTCTCGCTACAGCCCACGAGGCGCTGCACCACCTGCCTCCCCTCCTCCCGCCCCCCCCCCCTCGCTCACTCTGCCCCAGGCACCCAGGCCTCCTTGTTCCTCCAGCACGGCAGGCACGGTCCTGCCCCAGGGCCTTTGCACGGGCTGTGCTCTCCGCCGGGAATGCTCTGCCTCCACTTCTCTGCAGGACTGGCTCTTTGCATCTTCCAGGCCTCAGCTGCAAAGCCCCCTCCTCAGAGACGCCCTCCCTGACGCCGTCAGCTCAAACAGCCCGCCCCCCTCAGCAACACCATCCAGGGTCACTGTCCTCGGGGCACTTGTTGTACTTGATGGACTTCAGTGGGTGAGAGCTCGGCAGGGCAGGGCCCGCTCGGCCTTCCTCGCGGCTGGGTTCCCAGCGCCAGGCACACAGTAGGCGCTCAGGGGATACCCGTCAGCGCGTGGCATGAGAGCCAAGATCCCACACCTCCAACGAGACCAGGATCAGAGGCCACACACGTCTGCTTTTCGAAGTAATTCCTTTCTCCAGAGTGAGAAGAGAACAGGGCCAGGCCTGGCATTTCGCCCGCATCCTCTTTTTCAGACATTCAGCCCTCAGGGAGCGAGAACCGCACCCAGGTTTCACAGATGGGCAAACGGAGGCGCCAAGGGGGGCATGAGTGAAAGACGAGATGGCTGTGGGGGCAATGTTTTCAAGGGCGAAAATCCACGGGGGCTGTCTCAACGGCCCCGGGAGACGCCGACTTGGCCTTCAGGAAAGGGAGAAGGCTCTGAAGCTCAGAAAACATAGGGCCTCCCTCTGGGGAACTTCTACACATCCGTCATGGCCCTAGCGGCAATGTCCCTCCTCAGTGCATCATTCCTGACCCCCCAGGGCAGAGTCAGCTTTTTCCAGCCCCAACTCTGATCCCACGAGCCCAGAGGAGCCCCTTCCAGCCCAGCTGGCACCCCAGGCTGCGCTGTAGCAGCCCAGAGGCGGCTGTGAACACCTGAGTCGGGCTCCGCCGCTCCTCTGCCCACAGCCCTGGAGGCTCCCACCTCTCTCGGGATAGAAGTTCACGCTCTCGCTACAGCCCACGAGGCGCTGCACCACCTGCCTCCCCTCCTCCCGCCCCCCCCCCCTCGCTCACTCTGCCCCAGGCACCCAGGCCTCCTTGTTCCTCCAGCATGGCAGGCACGGTCCTGCCCCAGGGCCTTTGCACGGGCTGTGCTCTCCGCCGGGAATGCTCTGCCTCCACTTCTCTGCAGGACTGGCTCTTTGCATCTTCCAGGCCTCAGCTGCAAAGCCCCCTCCTCAGAGACGCCCTCCCTGACGCCGTCAGCTCAAACAGCCCGCCCCCCTCAGCAACACCATCCAGGGTCACTGTCCTCGGGGCACTTGTTGTACTTGATGGACTTCAGTGGGTGAGAGCTCGGCAGGGCAGGGCCCGCTCGGCCTTCCTCGGGCTGGGTTCCCAGCGCCAGGCACACAGTAGGCGCTCAGGGGATACCCGTCAGCGCGTGGCATGAGAGCCAAGATCCCACACCTCCAACGAGACCAGGATCAGAGGCCACACACGTCTGCTTTTCGAAGTAATTCCTTTCTCCAGAGTGAGAAGAGAACAGGGCCAGGCCTGGCATTTCGCCCGCATCCTCTTTTTCAGACATTCAGCCCTCAGGGAGCGAGAACCGCACCCAGGTTTCACAGATGGGCAAACGGAGGCGCCAAGGGGGGCATGAGTGAAAGACGAGATGGCTGTGGGGGCAATGTTTTCAAGGGCGAAAATCCACGGGGGCTGTCTCAACGGCCCCGGGAGACGCCGACTTGGCCTTCAGGAAAGGGAGAAGGCTCTGAAGCTCAGAAAACATAGGGCCTCCCTCTGGGGAACTTCTACACATCCGTCATGGCCCTAGCGGCAATGTCCCTCCTCAGTGCATCATTCCTGACCCCCCAGGGCAGAGTCAGCTTTTTCCAGCCCCAACTCTGATCCCACGTAGCCCAGGGGGCCCGTGTCTGCCTGTTTCCCCTCCCCGAGCCTGGACGGCACTTGAGGGCCAACAGGGTATTGGGGTCAAACCTGTTTTTCTGGGATCCCAGCGTTAGTGAGTGATCTCCCCAACTTCTCTGGACCAGGTTTTCCCCAGGGCCTTCCTGAGAACCCACCAACCCACAATCCTTGGTGGGCTCCTGCAGTTGTGAAGTTCTCTCCTAGGTCCGCCCTTGGAAGGCAGGCTCAGCCTGGGACAAGTTGCATCCTGGGAAATGTAGTCTTCACGGGACCGAACTTCCCTCCCAGCAAGCCCTGGGGCTCCCACCTGGGGACCCTGGGGCCAGAGAAAGAGCTTCGGGGGTGGCTGGGAGGGGGCCCCTGTCTTGCTGTCCAAAGTGATGGAGGAGGGCCCTCGGCGTCCCCAGTCCCCGCCTCAGTGCATTCCAGGGCCGGCCACTTCCTGTGGACATCCCTCCAGGGCAGGTGATGAATGACCTGAGGGAATTGTGTGGCCCAGGCCCAGACCTCTCAGGCCACACATCCAGCCCTGGCTCTGGAAGGCAAACCCATACCGTCACAATGGCGAGGGCATCCAGCGCAGGGCTCTGTCCCCGGGAGCCGATGCCTCGATATTAATAATTAGACCACAGAATATGGGCCAGGTGTCAGGGCTGTCTTGAGCCTCCATGCCCCTCTTTCTGCTAAATGAGTTCCCGCCCACGGTCAACCCCAATCACCGCTGAGTCTTGGATGAATCAGTCTGAGAATCCGCCGACCCTGAAATGGCTTAGAAGTTTGCAATCACCATTATCGAAAACATTTTCCAGGCATTCTGGAAAAATGGAGGCCCAACCCCACTTGCTTGCCTCCATGGACGGGTGGCTCTCCACCCCTCCGAGCAGCTCACTGGGCCTGTAGGGAAGGGTGTCCTGGTAGCTGTCCTGCCTCGCATCGGCTCAGGGTCTGAAACTCTGCTCATCCCCTCCTCTGCTCTAAAACCTTCCTTGGCTCCCTACTGCCCTCGAGAGAAGGCCTGCTGCTCAGCTTGGCATCCTAGGCCTCTGTCACCTCTCAGGACTCGTGGCTCATGGTCACCCACCCTCAGAGCAGTACGGCCACTCAGGGCCTCCCACCCACCCTCTGTGGCTCTCCCCGTCGCTCTCTCCACCTGGAATGCATGTGCACGTCTCCCTTCGGCAACATCCTCATCATCCGTCAAGCCCAGTGCCGGCACCCCTCCTCCGGGCAGCCTTCCCTACTTGCCCCTGTCCTGACCCTGGCTGAGTCCTCTCTGGGTGCCCATCGTCACCCGGCAAAGGGCCAGGCACACAGGACAGGGCCACGCCCCGGGGTCAGCTAGGGACACCCTCCTTCCCAGGAGATGGGCAGCAACCGGCACGTCCTTCCCCTGGGGACCCAGCTTACCTGTCCTGCCAGCTGACGTCAGGGTCACCTTTGCAAGGACAGTGTGATTTCCATCGGCCTGGTTCCGCCCCAGGTCGCCCCAGCCACTCCCGGCTCGAGGCCTGAGCGGCCACTGCAGAGGCCACGGCCTCCGACAGCCCAAGTCTCCAGCACCTTCTCTGCCCAGTGGACAGAGGTGAATGGCCCCTCCCCAGTGACCTAATACCTCTGCTGGGAGACACCCTCTCACCTCCCAGCGGAGGCGAGAGGACCGTGAGTCCCATGGGGGCTCAGCCCTGGCAAAGGCAGGTGGGGACCAGAGGCAGAGGTGACAAACCCAGTGTGGTGCTTAAGACCTCTGCCTGCTCCCTCCACTCAGGTCCTAGAACCAAGAGTACCTCCTGGCACTCACAGCCCAGGGGGCTAGCAACCTGCCTGGGGAGTCTTGGATGAATCAGTCTGAGAATCCACCCTGAAATGGCTTAGAAGTTTGCAATCACCATTATCGAAAACATTTTCCAGGCATTCTGGAAAAATGGAGGCCCAACCCCACTTGCTTGCCTCCATGGACGGGTGGCTCTCCACCCCTCCGAGCAGCTCACTGGGCCTGTAGGGAAGGGTGTCCTGGTAGCTGTCCTGCCTCGCATCGGCTCAGGGTCTGAAACTCTGCTCATCCCCTCCTCTGCTCTAAAACCTTCCTTGGCTCCCTACTGCCCTCGAGAGAAGGCCTGCTGCTCAGCTTGGCATCCTAGGCCTCTGTCACCTCTCAGGACTCGTGGCTCATGGTCACCCACCCTCAGAGCAGTACGGCCACTCAGGGCCTCCCACCCACCCTCTGTGGCTCTCCCCGTCGCTCTCTCCACCTGGAATGCATGTGCACGTCTCCCTTCGGCAACATCCTCATCATCCGTCAAGCCCAGTGCCGGCACCCCTCCTCCGGGCAGCCTTCCCTACTTGCCCCTGTCCTGACCCTGGCTGAGTCCTCTCTGGGTGCCCATCGTCACCCGGCAAAGGGCCAGGCACACAGGACAGGGCCACGCCCCGGGGTCAGCTAGGGACACCCTCCTTCCCAGGAGATGGGCAGCAACCGGCACGTCCTTCCCCTGGGGACCCAGCTTACCTGTCCTGCCAGCTGACGTCAGGGTCACCTTTGCAAGGACAGTGTGATTTCCATCGGCCTGGTTCCGCCCCAGGTCGCCCCAGCCACTCCCGGCTCGAGGCCTGAGCGGCCACTGCAGAGGCCACGGCCTCCGACAGCCCAAGTCTCCAGCACCTTCTCTGCCCAGTGGACAGAGGTGAATGGCCCCTCCCCAGTGACCTAATACCTCTGCTGGGAGACACCCTCTCACCTCCCAGCGGAGGCGAGAGGACCGTGAGTCCCATGGGGGCTCAGCCCTGGCAAAGGCAGGTGGGGACCAGAGGCAGAGGTGACAAACCCAGTGTGGTGCTTAAGACCTCTCTGCCTCGTCTCCCTCCACTCAGGTCCTAGAACCAAGAGTACCTCCTGGGGCACTCACAGCCCAGAGAGGGCTAGCAACCTGCCTGAGGCCACACAGCGCAGTCCCTCCTCTCAGGCCCCAGCCTTCTCTATGAAGCTTGTTTTTTGGAAAGAGATGGGGTGTTGGAATCTCCAGGTCCACGGTCTGCTCTGCCCAGATCGGGGGTTGGGGTTTTCAAGGAAACCTTTGGGCTGCCATTGTGAGTTTCAGCTAATATGAGGCTCTTTTCCCCCTTGAGCCCACCTAGCAGCCCCAGCAGTGGAGGGGCTTGACTCCCCTCTCCACCGGCTCTGCCCCTCCCCGGGCCTCCGTTTCCTGGTCTGGTCTAAGGCACGGGCAGTCTGGTGTGCACGTGCCACAGTCTAGTAAACCCCCCGCCGTGCTTGCACCCAAGCAGTAGCCATGGGGGTCTCCTCTGGGCTCGAGGGGCTTCCAGCCTCCTTCCTGGAGAGCTCAGGACCCCTCCCAGGAGAATCCCTTCCCGACCCTTGACCCTCAACCGCCTCCCAAGACCTGGTTGTCTGTCCGACTGGAGTTTCAGCAGTCTCTCAGTGACAACCAACACTCCATCCTTGAAAGAAGCCGTATCTACAAGGACGTGGGCAAGACGCGGGCGCGTCTTTAGGGGCGGGGGTGTGTCAGGGGTACTGAACTTGGAAAGCGGGCATTGCACCTCTTGAGAAACTGAAGGAACCCAGGAAAATCTAAAGCAATGCGATTTTGCAAATTGGGGGCCCTTCTGAAACCCCGGCCATTGGTCTCCTCTTCCTCCTTAAATCCCAAGAGACCCTCAAAACTTGAGGGCGCCAGTCCCCTAACTCCCAGCCCCGCGTCTCCAGTCCGGGGCTCAGCGATCACCACCTCAGAGGGAAGATGCGGAAGACCTCAGCCAGAGAGGGTCCCACAGGGATTGAGGGTCTGGGAGTCGCCCCCAGCCCCAGGACTCCCGAAGATGCTTCGGCGACAGCGTCTACAGACTGGGCAGGAGCAGGGCAGGGACGGGTGCCCGACGACAGCGCCCCATCTAGGAGGCGCCCCTAACTCGGAGGGCACTCAGAGGCGGGACAGGGGACGCGAGACCCCGGCCCTGGAGCCCAGTCAGCGCCCACAGGAGGGGCCCCATCGCGTGCCCCCACCTTCCGGCGCACTCAGAAAAAGAGATGCTTTCTTTGTCTCTTTGTCAGCGCTCAGGGGTCCTCGAAACCTGGGCTCCCACTGCAGAGGGGCGGGGGGTATGGGACCCATGGACTCTCCCCCTACCCCGCGGCGGCCCCTCCCCCACGGGCCCGGCCCTGGGCCGCCTCTGGGCCGGCGAGGCTGGAGCGGGCTCGGGCTCCCAAGGTGCCGCGGCTGGACCGCGGCGCGGGGCGGAGGGCCCCACCGCTCAGGACCACCGCGCCGGGCCCCGGTGGCCCTCGACGGAGCGCTCAGGGCTCCGCCCCCCAACAGCACCCCCGCCCCCAGCCAGCAGGCCCCCTGCCTGCCCTGAACCCCCACCTGGGCCCCCATCCAGCTCTCTAGCGGCGCCGCCACGAGCCCCGTTACTGTGCCTTCCGCGGCGCCCCCACCCCCGCCACGGACAAAACCTCCCCCCTCCGTGGGGCCGACAGGACCCCATGACAGCCGCACAGGCAGGCGCCGCCAACAACCCAGGCCCCCCAGCTGCGGTGCCATTAGACGCCCCATTATGGAGCCTCATTCAGCGCCCCAGGCCCACATCCAGACCCATCGGAGCGTCCTGCCTGGGCCCCCATTCTCCCGCTCCATACCGCGACCCCCGAACATCCAGCCCCCTCCCCACTGGCGCTGCCGACAGAGTCTCTGGTTACAGCGCTCCGCAGACCCCCTCCCCGGCCCCCAGCCATCGCCCTCCCGGCGGCGGGGCCCGACCCGGCCACCCCAGCCAACGTCGAGCCCCCCAGCGGCGTGCCGACAGAGCCCCGGCGGAGCGCCCCCAGCCCCCTCTCGCAGCCGCCCGGGGCGCTTACCTCGGAGCCGCGGCCGCCGCGAGGGCGCGGGAGGGAGCGGCGGGGGCCGCGCGCGCACCTGTCCCGGCCGGGCGGCTCAGCCCGGCATCCCGCGGGGGGCTGGGCGCGCGCTCTCCCGCCCCGGCCCGCGGCGCCGCGCTGGGGGAGGGGGCTCAGCCCCGGCCCCCGGCGCGCTGGCGTCGGCTGCGCGGGGGGCGCTGCGCGGCGGCCGGACCGGGGGCGCGCCGCGGCCGCATCGCCTCTGCCGCCGCGGCCGCCGCTGCGACTCGCGACTCCGCCACCTCCGCCCCCCCGGCCGGCGCCCCCTCCCGTAGCGAGCCCGGCCGGAGCCGCGCAAAACCCGGCCCGGAGCGCGGGCGGCGCGGAGCGGAGGCGGAGCCGGGTGGGCGGCCCGAGGCGCGGGGGCGGGGGCGGGGGTGCGGGCGGAGGAGGACCCCGCCGGCACACCCGGCTTTGTGTCCCGGGGGTGGGGGGGGCTCATGGCGTCCCCCTCCCCGTTGGGCCGCCCCCATCCGCTCTGGCCGGCCCGCGTCCCCGGGATCCAGGCTCTGGGAGGCGCTGGGGAGAAGGGGAAGGCTGCGGCCCGGGGGTGGGGGGTCTCACAGGGCCCTCTCTGACAGGGGTCATCTATGCAGTCCACAGCATTATATTCACCAACACTCAGGAGGCATGTAAGGAAACTGAGGCAGGAGAGGCGGCTGGTCCAAGGTCACCCGGCTGGAAAGAGGTAGCCCGGGCCGGCTGGAGGCAGCCCGTGGTGCTCACCCTGGAGGCTGTCTTCTGTCCCAGCGCCTGGGAAAGAGGTGCCAGGGGCCGGGCTGCAGAGTCCCCATCACCGGAGGCGAGCCCTCCTGTCCCCGGGACCCCAGGACCAACTGGTCTTCCTGTTTCGGAGACCTCCCTGGGACCTCCGGGCACCAGGAGCCGTTCGGCCCCTCCGTGTCCCTCTCTAGCCAAGGCAAGTCCACACGTGGGTGTCCCCTCACTGGGCTGCAGGCTGTCCTGGTCCCTCGGTTGTCTCCGGTATACAGGAGGTGCTCAATAAAAGTTTGACCACCGTGTCCTTGGGCTTCCCTCCTGGCTCAGCGGGTAAAGAATTCACTTGCCATGCAGGAGACTGGGCTTTGAGCCCCGGGCCGGGAGGATCCCATGGAGAAGGGACTGGTCACCCACTCTAGTGTCCTTGTCTGGAGAATCCGTGGACAGAGGCGCCTGGCGGGCCACGGACACTGCGTACGTATCTAGTGACATTGCTTGCCCACCTGCGGCGTGCTGATGTTAGATGCCTAAATCGAATGGTTCAGTCTTGAAGGCAGCCACACGAGGCGCCCATACCCGGGGCACAGAGAGGTCCACCAGCGGGCACGGGTCCCTGGGCACCTTTGGGGAGTGTGTGTCCCACCCATGGCGCCCACCAGTCCAGGGGCTCAGGCAGGCTGTGTGGCTTCCAGGGACGCTCCCACACACTGGGACACTGGGTCTGGGCCACCTGCCGCCTCCCTGACATCTGTGGAGACAACCGGGTTCTTCCAGGCCCCCGGCGTCTGCCCAAAGGCCCTCCTGGCGACCACAAATCTCCGCCGACAGCCAGGCCTTCCTACCGGTGGTTTTGGTGGGGTCGGCTTTCCGGCCGAGGCAGAGGCCCAGGCAAATCAGCCTGCACCTGCCTGCAGCCATCCAGACGCCATCCCCTTGTGTTCCGGGGAGACTGAGGCCAGCTCTGCCAAAGGGGGTGGGTGCTGAGTCCCCACACTCCAGGCTCTGCATTTTCTCCCATTCTTGGCCTGACCAGGCTTCTCTGCAAAACTGTTCCTGCAAGAAACATTTATTGAGCACCTACGGTATGCCAAGTACTGAGCGGAGCCATCGGCAAGGCAAACTGGCTCCTGCCCAGTCTAGGAGGGGAGCCGGAAGAATCCCCGCAGAGCTCAATGCCTGCTAGACACGCGAGGGTGCTGACCCGCCCAGAGGACCACAGGATGTTCTGGGCCATAGGAGGCTCCTGGACAGATGTGGCCCAGCACGTAGGGTCAGGAGGTGGTGGGAAGCCAGCATGCACTGGGCAGAGGGACCGCAGGGACAAAGGCCCCGAGGGAGGCCCCACCCCGCGGCCGGGCTCCGCGGCCACCCAGGCTTGGCCCTCATGAATGAGCCTTTCATGCCCTGGACGGGGGCAAGGTCAGACCGCGCGGCTCCCTCCCCCGCCCTGGGCTCCTGACTGTCTGAGCCTTGACCTGGAAGAGGGCGGCAGGAAGTTCACAGCCTGCCCGCGGGTGAGCCAGGGAGGCCCGGGGAGGGGCAAGGCCTCGCCCGAGGTCACCAGCGCCAGCCACGTCCTCCCAACGGGCCTCAGTTTCTCAGGCCAGGTGGAGGGGCCCCTCCAGCTCCGACCCGGGCGGAATCCAGTGCGGTTTTGCGGGTCCCAACGCGGCCCCGGCTGATGTTAGATGCCTAAATCGAATGGTTCAGTCTTGAAGGCAGCCACACGAGGCGCCCATACCCGGGGCACAGAGAGGTCCACCAGCGGGCACGGGTCCCTGGGCACCTTTGGGGAGTGTGTGTCCCACCCATGGCGCCCACCAGTCCAGGGGCTCAGGCAGGCTGTGTGGCTTCCAGGGACGCTCCCACACACTGGGACACTGGGTCTGGGCCACCTGCCGCCTCCCTGACATCTGTGGAGACAACCGGGTTCTTCCAGGCCCCCGGCGTCTGCCCAAAGGCCCTCCTGGCGACCACAAATCTCCGCCGACAGCCAGGCCTTCCTACCGGTGGTTTTGGTGGGGTCGGCTTTCCGGCCGAGGCAGAGGCCCAGGCAAATCAGCCTGCACCTGCCTGCAGCCATCCAGACGCCATCCCCTTGTGTTCCGGGGAGACTGAGGCCAGCTCTGCCAAAGGGGGTGGGTGCTGAGTCCCCACACTCCAGGCTCTGCATTTTCTCCCATTCTTGGCCTGACCAGGCTTCTCTGCAAAACTGTTCCTGCAAGAAACATTTATTGAGCACCTACGGTATGCCAAGTACTGAGCGGAGCCATCGGCAAGGCAAACTGGCTCCTGCCCAGTCTAGGAGGGGAGCCGGAAGAATCCCCGCAGAGCTCAATGCCTGCTAGACACGCGAGGGTGCTGACCCGCCCAGAGGACCACAGGATGTTCTGGGCCATAGGAGGCTCCTGGACAGATGTGGCCCAGCACGTAGGGTCAGGAGGTGGTGGGAAGCCAGCATGCACTGGGCAGAGGGACCGCAGGGACAAAGGCCCCGAGGGAGGCCCCACCCCGCGGCCGGGCTCCGCGGCCACCCAGGCTTGGCCCTCATGAATGAGCCTTTCATGCCCTGGACGGGGGCAAGGTCAGACCGCGCGGCTCCCTCCCCCGCCCTGGGCTCCTGACTGTCTGAGCCTTGACCTGGAAGAGGGCGGCAGGAAGTTCACAGCCTGCCCGCGGGTGAGCCAGGGAGGCCCGGGGAGGGGCAAGGCCTCGCCCGAGGTCACCAGCGCCAGCCACGTCCTCCCAACGGGCCTCAGTTTCTCAGGCCAGGTGGAGCCGCGCTGCGCTCCCGTCCAGCTCCGACCCGGGCGGAATCCAGTGCGGGTTTTGCGGGTGGCCCGCGGGCACCAACACCTTCCTCCCAGCGCGTCCCGGCCGCGGCCCCGGGTCCGAGAGGTCCCAGGGAGACCTGGAGTGGGTCGAGCGGCCTTTGGGTCGCGCAGGAAGGGTTGGGGCTTAGCCCGGCCTTGGTGCCCGGCTCCTCTGGGGCAGGAAAGCCCCGCCCCGCTGCTGCGCGCCCCCATGAGCGCTCCCCCATCCTCTCGCCGCCCAGCTGTGTGACTCCGGCCGGTCCCTGTCCCTCTCTGGGCCGCGCTGGAGCCCGGAGGCTGGACAGAGGCTCTGGGGGTCAACTGGGCCCCGCCTCCTTCCTGGAGCATCCCAGCCTTGGTCTCCCCAGTCAGGTCTGGGCCCACCTTTAAGCCCAGGTCGGGGGTCGTAGGTGCTCGGTCGCGCCCCCAGTCCCGGCTCGGGTCTGGGAATCCCCCGGGGGGGCTCGGAAAGGGCATCTCCGATTGGCCGAGGCCGCCTGTGACGTCAAGGCCTCCCCAACGCCCCTCCCCCCAAGGCACGTGGGGGCGGCTGCAGCAGGGGAGGGGCTCGGGGTCCGGCGGATTTGGGGTGTCCCCCCAGCCTGAGCCGGCAGCTGGGCAGCGCAGACGCGATTCTCCGCGGACAGATTTTTCCCTCGTCCCACATCCCCCTCCAGCCCCCCCAGAACGGCAGCTGTTCCCGCGGCAGATGCGCTGGCTAAATCCGCCCAGCTGGTCCTTCCGCAGACCTAACCAGCCTAGAGCCCGCGGTGAGGGGGTGGGCGTGTGAGTGTGCGTGTGCCTGCGTGGGGGGGGGCGTGGCCTTGACCCATCCCTGCCCCTCGCCCTTTGACCCCTGCCCGCCGCAGGCAGGTGGAGGGGCTCCTCTGCTCAGGTGTCAGAGCACTCCTGGGGGCCCCGGCACCCAGAGAGACCCAGATCCACTAGGCCTACTGCCTGGAAATGACCATAGGAGGCCTGTGGTAATCATGATAATAAAGAGCTGACATGTATGGAGCGCCTCTGGTAAGCAGCCCCACCATTCTAGAGTCTGAATGCTATTATTATCCCATTTTCAGGGGTGGAAACTGAGACCCACAGCGAAATGGCGTGGCCACTCAAGTAGCCAGGAAATAAAGCTGGAACTGGAGCCCCATGCTTTTTAGAATATGTATTTATTTATGGTTGCCCTTGGAGCTCAGCTGGTAAAGAATCTGCCTGCAATGCAGGAGACCCCGGTTCAATTCCTAGGTCAGGAACATCCCCTGGAGAAGGGATAGGCCAGCCACTCCAGGATTCTTGCCTAGAAAACTCCATGGCTCATGCATGGGTCTGAATGTGTTGGACTGAGCGACTTTCACTTCTCACGGCGGCACCGGCGCTTCCTTGCTGCTCACAGCTTTTCTCTAGTTCCCAGGAGAAGGGGCTCCTCTCTCCTTTGAGGGCCCGTGCCTCGCACTGTGGAGCACGGGCTCTAGGGCACGCGGGCTTCAGCAGTGGTGGCTCACAGGCTTAGTTGTCCCAGGGTAGGCAGAATCTTAGTTCCTGGATCAGGGATCGAACCCAGACCCCTTCCACTGGGAGCACAGGGTCTTAACCCCTGAACCTCCCGGGAAGTTCTTGGTAGTTGTGGCTGGGCGCGTGCCTAGGCGCCTCAGCCGTGACCCTGTCCTGTGCCCCTTTCACCGGGCCCGGTGCCCCCCAGCCACCCTGAGCCAGATTTTTCCTCGTCCCACATCCCCCTCCAGCCCCCCCAGAACGGCAGCTGTTCCCGCGGCAGATGCGCTGGCTAAATCCGCCCAGCTGGTCCTTCCGCAGACCTAACCAGCCTAGAGCCCGCGGTGAGGGGGTGGGCGTGTGAGTGTGCGTGTGCCTGCGTGGGGGGGGGCGTGGCCTTGACCCATCCCTGCCCCTCGCCCTTTGACCCCTGCCCGCCGCAGGCAGGTGGAGGGGCTCCTCTGCTCAGGTGTCAGAGCACTCCTGGGGGCCCCGGCACCCAGAGAGACCCAGATCCACTAGGCCTACTGCCTGGAAATGACCATAGGAGGCCTGTGGTAATCATGATAATAAAGAGCTGACATGTATGGAGCGCCTCTGGTAAGCAGCCCCACCATTCTAGAGTCTGAATGCTATTATTATCCCATTTTCAGGGGTGGAAACTGAGACCCACAGCGAAATGGCGTGGCCACTCAAGTAGCCAGGAAATAAAGCTGGAACTGGAGCCCCATGCTTTTTAGAATATGTATTTATTTATGGTTGCCCTTGGAGCTCAGCTGGTAAAGAATCTGCCTGCAATGCAGGAGACCCCGGTTCAATTCCTAGGTCAGGAACATCCCCTGGAGAAGGGATAGGCCAGCCACTCCAGGATTCTTGCCTAGAAAACTCCATGGCTCATGCATGGGTCTGAATGTGTTGGACTGAGCGACTTTCACTTCTCACGGCGGCACCGGCGCTTCCTTGCTGCTCACAGCTTTTCTCTAGTTCCCAGGAGAAGGGGCTCCTCTCTCCTTTGAGGGCCCGTGCCTCGCACTGTGGAGCACGGGCTCTAGGGCACGCGGGCTTCAGCAGTGGTGGCTCACAGGCTTAGTTGTCCCAGGGTAGGCAGAATCTTAGTTCCTGGATCAGGGATCGAACCCAGACCCCTTCCACTGGGAGCACAGGGTCTTAACCCCTGAACCTCCCGGGAAGTTCTTGGTAGTTGTGGCTGGGCGCGTGCCTAGGCGCCTCAGCCGTGACCCTGTCCTGTGCCCCTTTCACCGGGTCCTCCCAGGGCCCATGCTCCATCACTCAGCCACCCTGAATTCCTCCTTCCTCCTTGTTCCTCCAGTGGGTCCGTCCAGCCTTAGGGCCTTTGCACGGGCTGTCTCTGTCCCCAGCAGAAGCATCCTTCTCTCAGACTTCTGAACAGCTCCCTCCCATATCTACTCCAGATCTCAGCTCAAATGTTCCCCCAATGCACCCTCTGTCTAAACAATCACCCTCATTATTTTCTGTTTAGATTGGTTTACGGGACCTTTTTTTTAAAAAAAATTTTTTTATTTCAGCCACATGGTGCAGCACATGATATCCTAGTTCCCTGACCGGGGATTGAACCCTTGTTCCGTAGGGTGGGAGTATAGAGTCTTAGCCCCTGGACCACCAGGAAAGTCCCTGCTCTGTTGTACTTTTTTATCAACAGTGTTTCTTTCACCCATTTACTTGTTTCTCTTCCCATTCCCTCTTCCCCATGCCTCTGCCACCAATCAGCTCTGCCAGGGTGGGGCCAGAGTCCCCTGCGATGTCACTGAGCCCCTGGGTCCAGAACAGCGTCTGACACACAGAGAACCTTCGACACGTGTTGAGTAAATGAACGCGTGGGAGCCGAGAGCTCTGCCTTCCTGTGATGGTCCCTCAGTCGGGTCCGACACGCGTGGACCTCCAGGCTCCTCCATCCGTGAAGTTCCCCAGGCGAGGATACTGGAGCGTGTTGCCGTGCCCGCCCGGGGACCTTCCCAACCCCTGGATCAAAACTAGGGCTCCTTCATTGCACAGATGGGAAATTGAGGGGGCCCCCTACCCCTGGATCAAAGAGGCCTTTGCTCTCTCAAGGTTCCCAGGAGAAGGGGCTCCTCTCTCCTTTGAGGGCCCGTGCCTCGCACTGTGGAGCACGGGCTCTAGGGCACGCGGGCTTCAGCAGTGGTGGCTCACAGGCTTAGTTGTCCCAGGGTAGGCAGAATCTTAGTTCCTGGATCAGGGATCGAACCCAGACCCCTTCCACTGGGAGCACAGGGTCTTAACCCCTGAACCTCCCGGGAAGTTCTTGGTAGTTGTGGCTGGGCGCGTGCCTAGGCGCCTCAGCCGTGACCCTGTCCTGTGCCCCTTTCACCGGGTCCTCCCAGGGCCCATGCTCCATCACTCAGCCACCCTGAATTCCTCCTTCCTCCTTGTTCCTCCAGTGGGTCCGTCCAGCCTTAGGGCCTTTGCACGGGCTGTCTCTGTCCCCAGCAGAAGCATCCTTCTCTCAGACTTCTGAACAGCTCCCTCCCATATCTACTCCAGATCTCAGCTCAAATGTTCCCCCAATGCACCCTCTGTCTAAACAATCACCCTCATTATTTTCTGTTTAGATTGGTTTACGGGACCTTTTTTTTAAAAAAAATTTTTTTATTTCAGCCACATGGTGCAGCACATGATATCCTAGTTCCCTGACCGGGGATTGAACCCTTGTTCCGTAGGGTGGGAGTATAGAGTCTTAGCCCCTGGACCACCAGGAAAGTCCCTGCTCTGTTGTACTTTTTTATCAACAGTGTTTCTTTCACCCATTTACTTGTTTCTCTTCCCATTCCCTCTTCCCCATGCCTCTGCCACCAATCAGCTCTGCCAGGGTGGGGCCAGAGTCCCCTGCGATGTCACTGAGCCCCTGGGTCCAGAACAGCGTCTGACACACAGAGAACCTTCGACACGTGTTGAGTAAATGAACGCGTGGGAGCCCGAGAGCTCTGCCTTCCCTGTGATGGTCCCTCAGTCGGGTCCGACACGCGTGGACCTCCAGGCTCCTCCATCCGTGAAGTTCCCCAGGCGAGGATACTGGAGCGTGTTGCCGTGCCCCGCTCCGGGGGACCTTCCCAACCCCTGGATCAAAACTAGGGCTCCTTCATTGCACAGATGGGGAAATTGAGGCCCAGCTGGGCAGGAGCCCCAGGTCACTCAGTTCCCTGGGCAGCATGGAGCAAAAGAGGCCGTCTCTTGAGGCGGGGGAGGAGTATCCAGTGAAGTCGTAACGTCAGGAGCACTTATGAAGTGCCCGCTGTGTGCACCTCTGGGCTCCAAGTACAGGACACATTTTGAGCCAGAGCAAGGATTTCAGTCCAGCATGCCTGGCCCCAGAGGGTGCCCGAGTCCCCCGCCATTGCCTGGGAGACGGGGTGCGGCAGACTTGGACGCACAGCAGACCTCCCGCCAGGCGGCCAGCGGGGACGGCTGGGACCGCCCAGCCGGAGACCCTCCCTCCGGCCCTTCGGACTGGGCTGTGGCTTCAGCTGGATGTCTAGCTGGAGCTCTGAGAGCCACACACACATACCCCCAGGGACAGCAGAGGGAGCAGCTCTGGGAGCCACGGCCTGACGTGTGAGAAAACTTCGAGCAATTACGGCGCTTTCTTCCATCAGAACCAATGACCGCCCCAGAAAGACCCGGATGTGTCCTCCCAGAAGCCTATGCCCCAAGGTCTCATCTGCATATGCAAATTAGGCAAGGGACACCCTGGTCCCCAGAAGGGAGAAATGGCAAGGAGCTGATAGCAAACAGAGGTCAGAGGGAGCAGGAAGCCAGGGTCGCTTGGGGGGAGGGGCAGCAAGTGTCCCATTCTCCCTGGTCAAAAGCCGCCCTCCCATGGGCTTCCCCTCGAAGCCTAGACAGTACGTGGAGCTCATTCCCACCCGAGGGCCTTTGCACTTGCTGTTCTCACTTTGTGGAAAGGTCCTCATGCGCTCAGCCAACGTCCTCTTCTCTGAGAAGGCTTCTGTTAATTCATGTTTGGATCCGCGATGGAGTGCTGAGCTGCCTGTCCTCGAGAGCAAGCAAGCTGGTGGTGGAACAGGCGTGGCCTCCGCAGGAAATCTGACACCTCCTATAAGGTGGATGAGCCCTGAGGCCATGATGCTCAGTGAAAGAAGAGAGACACAGAGAGACAGATCCCCGCTGGCTCCAGTCACAGGGGGGCCCGACAGGCGTCAGATCTGTGGAGACCGGAAGTCGGCGGCGGGCCAGGGGCTAGGGAGGGGGGCAGAGTCAGTGCTCCCTGGGGACCTTGTGTCAGTCTGGGGAGATGGCGGAGTTTAGCAGTGATGGCTGATCAACCCTGAGGAGGCATTTCATGTCATTGAACTGAACTTTTCCCAATGGTTAAAGTAACATAATGTTAGGTATATTAACCCCCAAAATTTTAAAAGAAAGTCAAAACTGTTATAGAGGGAAAAAACCCGCCAGCAACAGTAGAGGGGGTGTGAATGACCTCAGCGGGTGGCGATGCCGTCATTGCCACCAAGGCTCGTGGTTCAGCTGACGCGGACATCAGCATGGAGGTGCAGCGGGGGGCCTGGGCTCAGCCTCCACGCCCGGGCTCCTCCTCGGACCCTGCGAGCCCACCGGGCGCGAGCTCGGCCCTGGCTTCCGACCCACCGATGCCCTCAGGAGGCAGAGCCGGGTCCTGAGGTCTTGACCCTCCTTGGCCTATTTATTCAGCTGACTCTATTGAGGGCCCAGCTCCACGCAGGAGAGGACCGGCTTATTCAACAAGCAATCATCACCTGCTGGATACCTGGCCGGCTCTAGTCACTGGGGACACAGCCGCGTGGAGCTGACGTCCCAGTGGGGTTGACAGACAAGAAGTGACATAAATGAGTGGGCTCCGTTCTGAGCCAGATGGTGTGACAGAGAAAGAGTAAGCAAGGAATGAAGATTTGTGGAGGATGGGGTGGGACTTCTGTGGTGGCCCAGTGGTTCCAACTCTGGCTTCCAAAGCAGGGGAGAGGTACGTGGAGCTCATTCCCACCCGAGGGCCTTTGCACTTGCTGTTCTCACTTTGTGGAAAGGTCCTCATGCGCTCAGCCAACGCCTCTTCTCTGAGAAGGCTTCTGTTAATTCATGTTTGGATCCGCGATGGAGTGCTGAGCTGCCTGTCCTCGAGAGCAAGCAAGCTGGTGGTGGAACAGGCGTGGCCTCCGCAGGAAATCTGACACCTCCTATAAGGTGGATGAGCCCTGAGGCCATGATGCTCAGTGAAAGAAGAGAGACACAGAGAGACAGATCCCCGCTGGCTCCAGTCACAGGGGGGCCCGACAGGCGTCAGATCTGTGGAGACCGGAAGTCGGCGGCGGGCCAGGGGCTAGGGAGGGGGGCAGAGTCAGTGCTCCCTGGGGACCTTGTGTCAGTCTGGGGAGATGGCGGAGTTTAGCAGTGATGGCTGATCAACCCTGAGGAGGCATTTCATGTCATTGAACTGAACTTTTCCCAATGGTTAAAGTAACATAATGTTAGGTATATTAACCCCCAAAATTTTAAAAGAAAGTCAAAACTGTTATAGAGGGAAAAAACCCGCCAGCAACAGTAGAGGGGGTGTGAATGACCTCAGCGGGTGGCGATGCCGTCATTGCCACCAAGGCTCGTGGTTCAGCTGACGCGGACATCAGCATGGAGGTGCAGCGGGGGGCCTGGGCTCAGCCTCCACGCCCGGGCTCCTCCTCGGACCCTGCGAGCCCACCGGGCGCGAGCTCGGCCCTGGCTTCCGACCCACCGATGCCCTCAGGAGGCAGAGCCGGGTCCTGAGGTCTTGACCCTCCTTGGCCTATTTATTCAGCTGACTCTATTGAGGGCCCAGCTCCACGCAGGAGAGGACCGGCTTATTCAACAAGCAATCATCACCTGCTGGATACCTGGCCGGCTCTAGTCACTGGGGACACAGCCGCGTGGAGCTGACGTCCCAGTGGGGTTGACAGACAAGAAGTGACATAAATGAGTGGGCTCCGTTCTGAGCCAGATGGTGTGACAGAGAAAGAGTAAGCAAGGAATGAAGATTTGTGGAGGATGGGGTGGGACTTCTGTGGTGGCCCAGTGGTTCCAACTCTGGCTTCCAAAGCAGGGGGAGAGGGTTCAATCCCTGATCAGGGAACCGAGGTCCCACAGGCTGGGGTGCGTGGCCCCCCAAAACCTTTTTTAATTAACAGAAAGGAGATGGGGTAATCAAATGGGAGGAGATGTGAAGCGGGCAGTGGTCAGGGAAGGCCTCATGGAGGAGGGGACATCTGAGTAGAGACCTGAAGGAGATAGGGGAGAACATCCTGCAGGTGGCGAGGGAAGCGAGCTTCAGGTTGAGGGGCAGCCAGTGAACAGGCCCTGGGGCAGCACCATGCCTGACCTGTAAGGAGAGCCAGGAGGAGGGAGGGGAGGGGAGGGTGGGGAGGTGACCGGTGGCCGGGCAGGGCGTGCAGGGCCTCGTGGGCCGGGGCACCGCCTCGGAGTTCATCTGGCTCCTCAGAGGCCCCCCGCTGCCGTAGACGAGGCACCTGGTCTCGGGCCCAGCACAGCCCAGGTGCACAGCAGGCACTCAGTTGAGACAGGGGCGTGTTGGCTAAGGGTCGCGCGAGTGGCAGGACGTCTCCGGTCCGCAGGGTCCCGTGGAGTGACGGGCTAGTTCTCAGCCCAGACCTGCCCAGGAACGGCCAGGGAGGCCTGGGAGTCCCCTTGTCTTGCCTCAGTTTCCCCTTCCAGAAGATTCCAGCAGGTGAGGATCAGCGTGCAGGCGGGCGCTCGCTCCTCGGGTCCACGCGTGGGGCGGGGATCAGGCCGGTCCAGCCCGTCCTCCGGCCTCGTCCCGCCCGGCTCCCCGGCGCCTCGCCTCTCCTCTCTGTTCCTCCACGGCTCGCTCTTTTACTGTCTTGGTTTTCCCCAAAGGCCTCCAGGTTTCTGTCCCTCACCCCAACCCCCACCCCTTTCCTGCCTGCCCCCAGGACTGCCCCCCTCACCCCCAAGATCCCCAAGGGCGGTGCGCTGAGACAGCTGCCCACCCTCCAGCTTTCGGGTCCCTTAGGCCAGTGAGGAATTTGTTGCTGGGGGACGAGGAGGCGGAATAAATCCTTGCGCCATTTACATCAATCCACACCAATCAGCGTATAGATTATAAACGGTTGGTACGGTAAATAGTAACTTTAATAGCGAATAAAGCAGACAGCTTCCCCAAGAAAGCCACTTGCCACAAACCTGCCGGTTTTACAGACGGGGAACTGAAGTCCGCAGACGTGCGGTCTCTGGCGGGGTTTCTGTTCTCTTGGGGCGCCCGTGGACAGATCATGAAGAAATGAACGAGCGCCTAAAAAATAACTTCAGATCATCATAAAGGCCAGGAAGAGGGAGGACCAAGAACAGCAGCCGTCTGGGCTTCTCAGAGGAAGCGACTCTTGAGTGGAGACCTGAAGGAGAAGTAGGAGCGAGGCTGGAGAAGAAGGAAAGGGGGAAGGCGGGGCCGCCTCTTGCTGGAGGAACCGCGGGAGGTGGCTGTGGCCGGAGCAGGGAGGAGAGAGGGCAGGGAGAGGTTAGGGACGTGGGGAAACGTCTCGGTCCTATTCCAAGGGCACTGGGGAGCCATGGGAGAGTTGATAGCAAGTGAGATGATCTGATTTCACTTTTAAAAAGGTTCCTCGGCCTGCCTGGCAGAGAAGGATCCACCAGGACAGGAATGGGCCCTGAGGGAGGAGGGACCAGCTAGGGGATCAGCATGGGGACCTAAACCAGGGCAGGGACTGAGGAGGCAAAGAGAAACAGGCAGATCTGAGAGGCATCTTAGATGCCAAGACACAGGACTTGGGGAGCAAGGAACTGGGAATTATCCACAGAGACTGTGAGTTCCTTTTCGTGTAACCTCCTCCTCTGTCTCACTCTTCTCTCCCATTTTCCACTGGGCTCAGCTCACGTCACCTCCTCCAGGAAGCCCTCCTGACTGCTCTGGCCCAGTCAAAAAACTGTGTGCCATGGTCCTGCCAGCTTCCCAGCGCCCAAACCCGCCCAGAAACCTTACGTCTTCCCCGAGGAGGAGAGAAGATTCCAGGGTCCTGGAATCTGACGATTTCTACACACCAGTAACGCTCGTCTCTGGGCTTAGCATCTTGTGGGCACCTTCCAGGGCCAGGCCGAGTGACGCCCCTGTCTCCTCAGTCCCCTCGCAGGGGAAGGGGAGAGCAGGCGGGGTTTGATTTCACTGGGGAAACTGAGGCACTGCCAGCGGCTTCCCTGACTATTTTCCAGAAGAGTTCCCAGGGGCTGGGGGCTTCAGCCCGCTACAGCAGTGCGAACGTAGCCAGGAAAGATCTGGAGTGGGAGAGAGGCAAGGCCAGGAGGGGCTAGAAAAATGTCTATTTTTCCTCCTGCAGCTGTATTTATAGATTCCCTTTGATGTCCCAGCGGTTGGCTGACCTGGTTCTCTGCCGCTGCGGGAAGACAGGTTCTCGGCGCTGCGCCTGGGAGCTGCGCGGGGGAGTGTGGGGTGCCCGAGCGTGGAGGGCCGCGGACGCAATGACTGGGCCCCCAGGCTCGCGACGGGGAGGCCGGGAGTCAGCCTCAGTCTCCCCCTTTGCAGAACAGGGCTGTCAAGGTACCCTTCTCAGAAAGGTGACTGCGTGATTTATCTCAGCATGAACTCTGGTCAATGAGTAACTGACTCATTATTCAGGGGATCAGGTACATGGTCAAGCTGGCTCTGAGAGCATTTAAGGTCCTGGGTTAAAATTTACCAGGAGCTTCTTTCCTTCCTTCCTTCCTTTTTTTTTTTTTTTTCCCTGCACCAGGCAGCATGCAGGATCTTAGTTCCCCAACGGGAATCAACCCGGTGTCCCGTGCTCTGAAGTGTGGAGTCTTACTGGCCCGCCAGGCACGTCTTCAGGGTGTTTCTTTCTTGAGAACGTTAGAATGAGATGAGGTGCCCCACATCTAACAGAACCACAATTGGGGATGTTTTTCTTCTACCAGACAGACATCTACAAGTTACCTGTAACTTATCAGGGACTGGGCTCCTTACAGATGGCGGAGAGCAAAGCCAAATGGAAGCATTTGCTCAGAGAGCGAGGCTCACCAATGGAACTTTCTGTGATGAGGTGTGTTCAATGTGACACAGCTTTGTGGATGTAGGCAAATTGTTTATTCTGCCTGGGCCTCAGTTTCCACGTGTGTAGAAAGGGACTTCTGTCAGCGGTCCCCATGACCTCATTTGACCTGGGAGAAGAATTAGTGAGCGAATCCATATAAAGCATGCACCCAGTGAGCACGCAACGTGTCTTATTGTAACGCTGTTGTTCAGTCTGTAAGTCGCGCCTGACTTTTTGCGACGGCCTCATGGACGGCAGCACGCCACGCCAGGCTTCCCTGTCCACCGCCGTCTCCTGGAGTTTGCTCAAAACTCCTGTCCATTGAGTCAGGGATGCCGTCCAGCCGTCTCATCCTCTGTCACCGCCTGCTCCACCTGCCCGCGGTCTTGCCCAGCATCGGGGGCTTTTCCAGGGAGTCAGCTCCCTGCATCGGGCAGCCAGAGCACTGGCACTTCGGCTTCGGCATCAGTCCTTCCAATGAATACTCAGGGTTGACGTCCTTTCGGATGGACTGCTTTGAGCTCCTTGCTGTCCAAGGGACTCTTGAGCGTTCTCCAGCACCCGTGTTTGTGTATTCAGTTAGCCAAAAAGCTCTCTCTGGTTTTTCTCCAAGACTGTGCAGAAAAGCCCAAACAAACTTTTGGGCCAACCCAATAGTGATTACTCACTGGGTTATTTCACCTTGTGGGTCATAGAACCTTACCCTGTGCCTCAGTTTCCACATCTTTAACACGGGGTCAGCAATACTTGGAAACTCAGAATCCTGCTAGAAGATCAAGTTCATTCACAGCAAGGCTCTAAACGTGGCTTAGGGCCGCATCATGTGCACTGGTGACGTGTCAGCTGTTATTGGCAGTGGTAGGGACCAGAGAGGTTGAGTGACTTTCCCAGAGCCACACAGTCGAGCAATGCCACGGCTTGGAGTTGAAATGCGGTCTTTCTAGCGAAGGTTGGGAGCAGTGCCAGGGCTTTCTGTGGGGTCAAGAGGGCCGGTGTGGGGCCTCTGAAGACCGGGCGTCCAGGCTCCAGGGTTAAGCCCCCATGACAGCTGAACTTCCGTGCATCTACCCCTCTGAAATCCCTGGGAAGCAAGGCACCAGGTGCTCCGGAACAGGCGCCTGCTCTCGACAGGCGAGCGCGCACGTGGAGGGACAGCTGGCGGAGGCCGGGTGGGCCTGGGGGAGGGGCCGAGGGACAGGGGCACCTTGGCCAGAAAGAGGTCACAGGCTGCTCTGACCCAGCCACCCGCTGGCAGTGGCCACGAAGCCTTCTCTTTCATGACGACCCTCCAGCTCTGTCCCTTCATCAACATTGGGTCAGTCCCTGTGGAGCACCTCTGGTGTCCCAGGTGCCCTGCTGAGCCCTCCCGGTGAGCTCCGGCGACAATGAGAAGGAAACAGTCACTTGTCCGGGTCACACAGCAAATGAACACCAACGCTGGGGCTGCATGCCACAGCGCTCGTTCCTGCTTCCAGACCTTTGCACTTTCTCTTCTCTGCGAGGGACACCGCTCTTGGCCCCTAATATCTTTAGCCTTCAGTTTAAAGATAGGACACCTCCTCGGGAAGCCTTCCTGCCAGATGCATCGGCTCCCCGACCCCTACGGTCCCCCTGGATCACAGCACCCCATGGCCCCTCTGACTGTCTCCACCACGGGCCAAAGGGCTGTGTTCCCAGCCCCCAGCGGAGCAGCTCTGGTTTTCCAAGACTGTGCAGAAAAGCCCAAACAAACTTTTGGGCCAACCCAATAGTGATTACTCACTGGGTTATTTCACCTTGTGGGTCATAGAACCTTACCCTGTGCCTCAGTTTCCACATCTTTAACACGGGGTCAGCAATACTTGGAAACTCAGAATCCTGCTAGAAGATCAAGTTCATTCACAGCAAGGCTCTAAACGTGGCTTAGGGCCGCATCATGTACACTGGTGACGTGTCAGCTGTTATTGGCAGTGGTAGGGACCAGAGAGGTTGAGTGACTTTCCCAGAGCCACACAGTCGAGCAATGCCACGGCTTGGAGTTGAAATGCGGTCTTTCTAGCGAAGGTTGGGAGCAGTGCCAGGGCTTTCTGTGGGGTCAAGAGGGCCGGGGTGGGGCCTCTGAAGACCAGGCGTCCAGGCTCCAGGGTTAAGCCCCCATGACAGCTGAACTTCCGTGCATCTACCCCTCTGAAATCCCTGGGAAGCAAGGCACCAGGTGCTCCGGAACAGGCGCCTGCTCTCGACAGGCGAGCGCGCACGTGGAGGGACAGCTGGCGGAGGCCGGGTGGGCCTGGGGGAGGGGCCGAGGGACAGGGGCACCTTGGCCAGAAAGAGGTCACAGGCTGCTCTGACCCAGCCACCCGCTGGCAGTGGCCACGAAGCCTTCTCTTTCATGACGACCCTCCAGCTCTGTCCCTTCATCAACATTGGGTCAGTCCCTGTGGAGCACCTCTGGTGTCCCAGGTGCCCTGCTGAGCCCTCCCGGTGAGCTCCGGCGACAATGAGAAGGAAACAGTCACTTGTCCGGGTCACACAGCAAATGAACACCAACGCTGGGGCTGCATGCCACAGCGCTCGTTCCTGCTTCCAGACCTTTGCACTTTCTCTTCTCTGCGAGGGACACCGCTCTTGGCCCCTAATATCTTTAGCCTTCAGTTTAAAGATAGGACACCTCCTCGGGAAGCCTTCCTGCCAGATGCATCGGCTCCCCGACCCCTACGGTCCCCCTGGATCACAGCACCCCATGGCCCCTCTGACTGTCTCCACCACGGGCCAAAGGGCTGTGTTCCCAGCCCCCAGCGGGAGCTTGCAGGCAGTAGGAGCTCATTAAATGCTTGTTGAAGGAGGTGAATGAAAAGGTGAATGAAGTCAGGATTTCTTCCCATCCCCCATGCCAGAATTGGCTCCTACATCGGGAAAGCGAGGTCCACAGCGGGGACCTGGAGGGGGTGTGCCTGAATGAAGCTCTTCCTGGCAGTTTCTGCTGAGGGGCCTAGCCCAGGAATGGCCTTTAGACGTAGGAAATCTCGGCAGGTGCATGCTGGGTCATCGGGCGCCCCGGGAAGGCCGAACCCCTCAAACTCTGGCTGTAGTCACAGACGACGAGGGTGATGTGTGGGTGAGGAGGAGCCGGGAAGGCCCCCACCAGCCAAGGCGTCAACTGTCCCCCGAGGCAGCCCTGCCCACAAGGAGCTGAAAGGGGGTGCTTTGGGGCTGAGACAGAAGAGGAGGCTCGGCGAGGGGAAGGGGTTCGGGAGGGGGAGAGAGGCTGAGAGAGTGGAGGCGCTGGGACCCCGGAGGGGGCTCGGCGAGGGGCGGGGCTCCGGCAGGCTGTGGACCCGCCCCGTTCTGCCCGCCCCTGGGCCCCAGGGCGCTAGGGTCCGGCGCGCAGGGCTTCGCCTCCACCCAGAGGCGTGGCCGCGTCCGCAGGCTCAGGGGCGCCCCTCGTCCCGCAGCCTACCCCCCACTTCTCGGTCTTTCAGGCTCCCTCCGATCTCCCCTCCCCCCCAAGCCAGCTGTGTCCGTATTTAGAGCGGTGGGGGCCCCCGAAGTGGCTTCACTTCCGAAAGGGATGGGGCCCCGGAGCCCGGCCTTCAGAACCCCCACACCTGTTGCCGGCGCCAGCCCTGGCAGGGGAGGGGCGGCGGTGGGGGGGCTCGCCCTCCGGGCTGGGGCGCCCCCCGCCCCCGCTGAGCCCCGCCCGCGCCGCCCGGTTCCCAGGCCCTCGCGCCCCCGCCCCGGCCCGCGCCGGCCCGGCCGCCCATTGTTCCAGACCCGGGCCGGGAGCTGGGCGGGCGGGGTGGGGGTGGGGGCTGCGCGCCGCGGGGGGCCGCCGAGCGCCCACCGTCTCCCAGCAACGCCGAACCCCGAGCCATGCGGGCCCCGCGCCGGACACAGAGGCGGCGCTGTTCCCGCGAGGGGCCGGGGGCACGAGTGACCGCCGGGGAAGGCGGGCCTCAGCCCTGGGGGTCGGGGGGCGGGGCGGGCAGAGCCAAGGGTCCGGGCGTGGAGAGGGGTTGATGGACGGGGGCCATGGGAAAACGTTTCCCCGCGAGGTCCCCTTGTGCGCCCAGCTCCCCCAGATCAGACCCTGCGCTCTGGCCAGACCCCGCAAGCAGCGCTTTGCACGCCTGCTCACAGGGGGTCCCCATAACTGGGAGTTTGCAAGGAAACCTGCCTTAAGGATACTGAAGCCGAAGCCGGAAGAACCTTCGGAGACGGGAGTGGTTACAGGACCGGGTTCTGGCACCGACCGGGGGCTGGAGTCCCACTCAGGCGGTCTGCTTCTTAGCACAGCTCTGCAGCCCCGCCGAGCCTCAGTGTTCTCCTCCGTAAAATGGGCGGATAACGGGACCCACCTGGTGGATGATCTGTGGATCCCACGGCCCCTGCCTGGGAAATGAGATCCCTAGTCCCTGCTGGGCTCTCCACCCAGAGAGGAGGGTTCACACTCGGGTTGCCACTTACCAGCTGTGTGACTGGCCCGGCGAGGACAGCTCTCTGTGCCTCCATTTCCCCGTCTGCTCTTACAATCCAAGGACTTATGACACAAGCCCACTCGCATGGAATGCACCCTTCCTAAGTGTTGCTGTCCCTCTGTTTTCCCTCTGAGTCCATGTTCTTTATGAGAGAGGCTGGGAGGGCTGTGTGTGTGGGCGCGCGTGTGGTGGGGGTGGGGTTCGTAGGCCCAGGGCTTCCCAGGCCCCCAGGCTTATCGTCAGGGGTTGAGGTAGGCGAGTCTGGTGGGGCTCCCTTGCCCGGCAAGTGGGCCCCTCACTCCAGAGCCCACCTGGGCAGCCCCAGCCGCTTCCTCCCCGCAGGTGTGGTGGCAGCTCCTGCCTCCCTCCAGCCAAGGGATCAGCAAGGGGGTGCCCCTGCCAGGCCCGTCTTTTGCTGTTTCCTGGTGTGGGCCCGAGGGTCCCAGTGGAGCAGCTTCTGAAGGGAAGTGGGGTAAGGTGAGTGTGGACAGCGGACTCGGAATCCGGTGCTCAGCGGAGAGGCACATGCGATCATGAAAAGGGTTCTGGGGAATTCCCTGGTGGTCCAGCGGTTAGGACTGGACACTCTCCTGTAGGGGTTCGCTGTGGTCCCTAGTCAGGGAACTGAGATCCTGCAAGTGAGGGGCGGCCAATTAAAGACAAACTCAAGTAGGTGGGGAAACAAGTGGGTAGAAATGGAAGAGGGGTTTAAAAACTGCCTCGAGGGGATTCTCTGGCGGTCCAGGGGTGAGGGTCTGCAATTCTCCTGCCGGCGGCCCACGTTTGATTCCTGGTCCGGCCAGAAAAAGAAAGTGGCCTGAACCGTGTAAACGCTCACAACTCGGAGGCTGCTAAATATACTTTTATTAGATAATAATTAAAATCATTATCCTAATGACGGTGATTACCGGTTGATCCCACTCAGGCGGTCTGCTTCTTAGCACAGCTCCCACCGGCCCTGGCATAACGGGACCCACCTGGTGGATGATCTGTGGATCCCACGGCCCCTGCCTGGGAAATGAGATCCCTAGTCCCTGCTGGGCTCTCCACCCAGAGAGGAGGGTTCACACTCGGGTTGCCACTTACCAGCTGTGTGACTGGCCCGGCGAGGACAGCTCTCTGTGCCTCCATTTCCCCGTCTGCTCTTACAATCCAAGGACTTATGACACAAGCCCACTCGCATGGAATGCACCCTTCCTAAGTGTTGCTGTCCCTCTGTTTTCCCTCTGAGTCCATGTTCTTTATGAGAGAGGCTGGGAGGGCTGTGTGTGTGGGGCGCGCGTGTGGTGGGGGTGGGGTTCGTAGGCCCAGGGCTTCCCAGGCCCCCAGGCTTATCGTCAGGGGTTGAGGTAGGCGAGTCTGGTGGGGCTCCCTTGCCCGGCAAGTGGGCCCCTCACTCCAGAGCCCACCTGGGCAGCCCCAGCCGCTTCCTCCCCGCAGGTGTGGTGGCAGCTCCTGCCTCCCTCCAGCCAAGGGATCAGCAAGGGGGTGCCCCTGCCAGGCCCGTCTTTTGCTGTTTCCTGGTGTGGGCCCGAGGGTCCCAGTGGAGCAGCTTCTGAAGGGAAGTGGGGTAAGGTGAGTGTGGACAGCGGACTCGGAATCCGGTGCTCAGCGGAGAGGCACATGCGATCATGAAAAGGGTTCTGGGGAATTCCCTGGTGGTCCAGCGGTTAGGACTGGACACTCTCCTGTAGGGGTTCGCTGTGGTCCCTAGTCAGGGAACTGAGATCCTGCAAGTGAGGGGCGGCCAATTAAAGACAAACTCAAGTAGGTGGGGAAACAAGTGGGTAGAAATGGAAGAGGGGTTTAAAAACTGCCTCGAGGGGATTCTCTGGCGGTCCAGGGGTGAGGGTCTGCAATTCTCCTGCCGGCGGCCCACGTTTGATTCCTGGTCCGGCCAGAAAAAGAAAGTGGCCTGAACCGTGTAAACGCTCACAACTCGGAGGCTGCTAAATATACTTTTATTAGATAATAATTAAAATCATTATCCTAATGACGGTGATTACCGGTTCCCAGCACTCTGGGCTCCAAAGTCTGCCATCTCCTTCAGCTCACAAAGGAGGGGCTAGAAGCAATAGCAGGCGGCGGCTGGAGGCCCGCAGCCCGAGGTCTAGGCCCCAGGGTGTCCACGTGGCTGCATCCATTTCTATTTTAGTGAGTGGCTTTGAGAGCCCAGAAGGCTGCAAGTTCCTGTCTCAAGGACTGGAAGCAGTAATGAGGCCTCTCCAGGGAGGATGAAAAGCTAGGAAGGTTCTAGAAGCCTGGAGGCCAGGGCAGGGACTGCCTGAGTCAAAGCTGGGTGATGGGAGGGAAGCCCCCAGCCTGTCCTTCCCCAGCTTGCCAGTTTGCAAGTTCTGTCTGGGAGGGGAGCTGAGTCCCGGGGCCAGTGTGCATGTATTGAGCACCCATTGTGTGCCGGGCTCTGGGAGCTCAGAGGCAGCTGTGACAGATATTAATGAAAAAAAGCTCCCCAGGGCAGATGAAGCCACAGCTAAGAGTTTGCAGTCACGGGAGAGAAGGACTCTAAGGGCTAGCCTGAGGACGTAACGTTTGAGTTGCAGACAGAAGATGAGGCCTTGGGAGGGGTGCCTGGGCATGGGAGAGCAGGGACAAAGGCCCTGGGGTCACAGAAAGCATTGATTGTCTCAGAAGCGGGGTGGTCCTGAATCAAACTCATTTTCCTTTTGTCTCTGAGCCTCCGCCTGTGAGATGGGAATAACCAAGAAACAGAGAATGTGTCTCTCTGGGGGGGGGTGCGTGTGTGTGTGTCCTCCCAGCACACGCCAACAGTCACTCTGTCATGAAGCTCCCTCTCCCCCTCCCCAGTCAGAGGCCACGCTCCCCAGGACAGTGTGTGTGCGAGCTCAGGCATGCCTGGCTCTGCCACCCCGAGGACTGTAGCCCGCCAGGCTCCTCTGTCCACGGGATTTCCCAGGCAAGAAGACTGGAGTGGGTTGCCACTTCCTCCTCCAAGGGATCTTCCCAGGGATTGAACCCGCGTCTCTCGCATCTTCCGCTTTGGCAGGCGGGTTTTTTTAAACAATGGCACCACCTGGGAAGGCACTTGTGCACATCTTGTTCACTGCTGTAACCGCTAAGCCTGGCATGCATCAAATGCACCGTCAATACCTGTCAAATGCATACATAATAAGCATTGTAGACCCATGTCCTGGGTTAGGCCTTTTCTAACAATTCACATATTTAATTCTCCCAGGAGTTCCATGGATGTGTGTGCATGTCTGCGGGGCTATTATAAGCCCATTTGACAGATGGAAAGACTGAGGCACAGAGCGGTCCCATGCCCATGTGTCCCCCTGCCATGCCACACCACCGTTCTGTCTGAATCGGTGAGCTGTGGTTGGCGAGGATCCGTGTACATCGAGGTGCGCTCTTGGTGCTACCAAGTGTTTGAAGATCAAACCCACCAGGGGCCTGTGCGAGCCGGGAGGACTCCCTCGAGCCTGTGCACGGTGGACGCCCCAGAGCTGGAGGCCAGAGAGGAAGGGCAGGCGGGCAGCGGGCTCCCTCCCGCGGGACAGAAGGTCCAGCCTGCGGGCCTTGTTTCCAGTCCTGGAGCCGGGCTCCCTCCCACCTGCCCGTGGTCTGGCCCCGGCCCAGCCGCCGACCTCGGGAACGCGAGTCCCCCCAGGGACGCGGGCAATCAATTAGAACTGGCAGCGCCCGCTAAGTAAAAGGCCTGCTTTAACGAGGAGGCCAGGAGGGCTGCTGGGAGAGGCAAGCGCCGGGCTGAGTCAGGCCTGGCCAGGAATACGGGGTCCCGCGGCCACCAGTGCCCACCCGCTGCCAAGTCCATGAGTCCCTGCGGATGCCCCTATTATGTTTATCCTCGCCGGACTGGAACTACGTACAGGCCCAAGCGGAGCCGTCTCCAGCTCGTGCGGGCTACACATTTATTAGGCGTCCACTGTGTGCTAGGCTCTGTTGTAGGTATGAGGACAGAGAAGGGATAAGACGCACCTCCTAGCAGTCTAGAGGGAGTGACAGACATCACCAGGTAGCCCACACAGGGTGAGGAGGACACACAGCGCAGACCAAAGGAGCCATCCGGGTGGGCTTCCTGGAGGAGGTGATCCGTAGGTGAGATCTGAGATGAATAGAAGCCGGTCCCAAAGAGGGCAGAGAGGAGGAATACTGTGGCACGATTAGGCAAGATGCCACGTGTTCTGAGAGTTTAAAGCTGTATAACCAATTGCTGCAGGTAAAATAACTCTCCACAGAGAAGGCTGAGCACGGAAGAACTGATGCTTTCTGACTGACAGCAAGGAGACCAAACCAGTCCATCCGAGAGAAAGCCCACCCTGACTGTCCATTGGAAGGGCGGACGCTGAAGCTGAAGCTCCATTGCTTTGGCCGCCGGAGGCGAAGGGCAGACTCCCTGGAAAGACCCTGATGCAGGGAAAGACGGAGGGCAGGGGGAGAGGCGGGCGGTGGAGGAAGAGAGGGTTAGACAGCATCACCGACTCAGGGGACATGTATTTGAGCAAACTGAAAAAGTTAAGGAAACAGCTCCCCCTGCCCACACCAGGATTTTAGCCCTAGAAGTCGAAAGGGATAAATTCAGGGTGCTTCAGGCCGGGGTGCTTGGGGCGGCCTCGTGTTCCTTGGCTGGTCGCAGCACTGCCCAGCCTCACCCTCCGTCGTCAGGTGCTTCTCTTCCCTGCGTGGCCAAATCGGCCTCTCCTTTCTCATAAACACGGGCCAGTGGATTTAGGCCCTACCCTAAGTCCAGAACGATTTCCTCCTGGGATCCTTAACTACATGTGCAAGGGCTCCAGTGCGAAATAAAAAATCCGATTCCGAGTTTCCCCGTGGGCGTGAACTTGTCGAGAGGCAGTGGGGCAGTGGGGCAGGCAGGCACTATTCAGCCACTGCCGGGTGCATCTGTTTACATAACATTTTAAGAAGTACGTATTGGGCTGTGTCGGGCCTTCATCCCGGCAGGCAGGGTCTTTTGCTGGGGCGCCAGGCCCCGGAGCTGCGGCGGGTGGGCGCCAGAGTGCGAGGGCTCGGAAGGTCTGGCCCGGGGAGTCTCGGTTCTCTGACCAGGACAGAACCCACATCCAGGCAGACTCAGCCACTGGACGACCGGGGAAGTCCCTACGACGTGAGCTTGAGTACGATCTCCTGCTCTGCCAGATCCTGCAGGGAACAGATTCTGCCCGTCCTGGAGAGGACCCTGAGGCCTAAAGATGGGGAGCAGTGGTTGAGGGGCAACAATCCATTCACCCAGGAAATACGTACCGAGCACCTACTGCGCGCCCTGCCGCTCGCTGGGGGTCCTGGGCTCACTATGGTGGCTGAGACTCACTGGGGCCCCGTCTTCAGGGGTTCAGCAGGCTTGAAATCAGGCAGTTGCAACCTAGGGTTGTGATGGGGACACCCAGGCGTTTCGGGGGTGCAGACAAGGCCCCTGTCCCAGCGTAGGGTGCAGGAAGGCTTCTCAGAGCAGCAGCCACTGACGTTGAGACCTGAGGGCTGATTAAGAATGAGAAGAGCTGAGAGAGTGGGCCAGGCAGGGGTACAGAACGTGCAAAGGGCCTGGGGTCCGAGCTAAGGCAGGATTCGAATACAACGTGGGTAAGAGCCCACCTGTGTAGGGCTGAATCTGGGTTATTATTCTGAGAGCTCTTTGGGGAGTTCATATTTTCCTGGTAAATCCTTTCCTAGCCTTCAACTTTTAAGCTTATCTGCATCATTCTTTGAACAAATCTATGATGGGAAAATTTAAACATATAAAAGTAGAGAAAACAGTACAATGAAATCCCAGGTCATCACGGTCAGTGTCCAACCATATCATGTCATGACTGATCTTGGTTCATCTTCACTGGTCTTATTTTGAACACAAATCTGGAATCATATAATGTATATGTACACAAATCAGTTTGTATCTCTAAGAGATAAAGACTCTTGGTTAAAATATTAATATTTCCATAGTATCGTCAAGTGTTTCATCAGCCTTTAAACTTCCAATTACATAAGAAGTCGTATTTTGTTTTCTTTTTGGCCATGCCATGAGACATGTGGGATCTTGGTTCCCCAACCAGGGTTCAAATTCATGCCCCCTACACTGGAAATGTGGACTCTTAACCACAGGACCACCAAGGAAGTTCAAAAAGAGTAAAAAAACAATTTTTTTTCCCTACACTTTGAAGTGGATTCAAATAAGATCCACACACATAATTGTTTGATTTCTCTTTATGTCTTTTTCTTGTAATTTACTTGCTGATGTTCAGCATTCTGTTTTAGCTGTGTGTCCTCAAAAGAATGTAGAGATGGATTTTGTTCCTTTGTTGCTGCTTTTATGCATCTAACTGAAGAGTCTCTGTCTTTCAAGTAGTGAATTTAATCCATTAATATTTATTGCATTTATATGCATATTTGGATACGTTTCCATTACCGTCTTGTATTGTGTTTTCTGGTCAACACGATTTTCTCCCTTTGCTTCCTTTTTACCTTCTCTTCAACCTTCGGCTGAATTTGTGGGATTTTCTTGATTTCCTTTTATTACTCCCTCTAGTGGCTTGAAATTTATTCATTCTATTTCTGTCCTCTAAGTAGTCATTCTTGTAATACATTTTGAAAAAATCATGCAAACTTAGCAGAAGGTTAATCAGTGTCTCTTTGCCTCTTTCAACAAGACAAGATCTTAGGATTCACGACCACCCCAGCCTTGCCTACCCCCTGCCCAACACACACACACACACACAGAGACACGCTCCCGCTGGTATTTGACCTTGGCCTCGGCACACTCAAGGACAGAGGTGAGGGGCAGATGTCCACGCGCCTCAGGGTCCACAGCAGTGGCTGAAGAGGTGCAGCTGGGTTCCAGAGGCCCTAACTCTCCATGTGAGAGGTCCTGCTTTGGGCCTCGGTCTCCCCGTCTGGAGGAAAGGGCTGAGTCCTCCCTAAGCTGACACCGGCGGATGGTGCCCACCGTCTTTATTCCCACCACCTAGAGGACCATGCAGGAAATGAAAGGGCTGAGTTTTTCTTCCTGGGCTCACACATATCAGTTTGTATCTCTAAGAGATAAAGACTCTTGGTTAAAATATTAATATTTCCATAGTATCGTCAAGTGTTTCATCAGCCTTTAAACTTCCAATTACATAAGAAGTCGTATTTTGTTTTCTTTTTGGCCATGCCATGAGACATGTGGGATCTTGGTTCCCCAACCAGGGTTCAAATTCATGCCCCCTACACTGGAAATGTGGACTCTTAACCACAGGACCACCAAGGAAGTTCAAAAAGAGTAAAAAAACAATTTTTTTTCCCTACACTTTGAAGTGGATTCAAATAAGATCCACACACATAATTGTTTGATTTCTCTTTATGTCTTTTTCTTGTAATTTACTTGCTGATGTTCAGCATTCTGTTTTAGCTGTGTGTCCTCAAAAGAATGTAGAGATGGATTTTGTTCCTTTGTTGCTGCTTTTATGCATCTAACTGAAGAGTCTCTGTCTTTCAAGTAGTGAATTTAATCCATTAATATTTATTGCATTTATATGCATATTTGGATACGTTTCCATTACCGTCTTGTATTGTGTTTTCTGGTCAACACGATTTTCTCCCTTTGTTTCCCTTTTTTACCTTCTCTTCAACCTTGGCTGAATTTGTGGGATTTTCTTGATTTCCTTTTATTACTCCCTCTAGTGGCTTGAAATTTATTCATTCTATTTCTGTCCTCTAAGTAGTCATTCTTGTAATACATTTTGAAAAAATCATGCAAACTTAGCAGAAGGTTAATCAGTGTCTCTTTGCCTCTTTCAACAAGACAAGATCTTAGGATTCACGACCACCCCAGCCTTGCCTACCCCCTGCCCAACACACACACACACACACAGAGACACGCTCCCGCTGGTATTTGACCTTGGCCTCGGCACACTCAAGGACAGAGGTGAGGGGCAGATGTCCACGCGCCTCAGGGTCCACAGCAGTGGCTGAAGAGGTGCAGCTGGGTTCCAGAGGCCCTAACTCTCCATGTGAGAGGTCCTGCTTTGGGCCTCGGTCTCCCCGTCTGGAGGAAAGGGCTGAGTCCTTCCTGGGCTGACACCGGAGGATGGTGCCCTCCGTCTTTATTCCCACCACCTAGAGGACCATGCAGGAAATGAAGCGGGGGCGGGGGCTCCAGGCACCCGCCGGAGACGCTGATGTCATTATTTACTTCACTGAACTAAATCATCTTAGGAATGGCTCATCAGGGCCTGATAATTCGAGTGGATTTCATGCACAATTAGGCCTTCAGAGCTGAGGAATTCGTCGTCGAGTTTGGAGCAGAAGCGAGGCTCCCTGGCAGAAGGAGTAAGGTGAGGGGCCTGCGGCGTGGTGCCCACCCCAGGAAGGGCCGACCGTGCAGGCCAGAGGGAGGCCCGGATGCCCCAGCCAGCGGGGTCCAGCTGGGGCTGGACGGGAGGACCACCAGTCAAATTCAACTTGTCATTGTTCATGCATTATTAATAGTTGATTTATATTTGGAGACCTTTTTATTCCTCTTTTTAAACATAAAGTCCAGGGGCTTCCCTGGTAGCTCCGTGGTGAAGAGTTCGCCTGCCAATGCAGGAGACACGGGTTCGATCCCTGATCCGGGGAGATCCCACAGGCTGCGGAGCCACGAAGCCCGTGAGCCACAGCTACGGAGTCTGTGCTCTAGAGCCTCGGAGCCGCAACGACTGAAACCCGTGAGCCCTAGAGCCCGAGTTCCACAACAAAGAAAAGTCACAGCAACAAGAAGCCTACTCACCTCAACGAGAGAGGAGCCCCCACTCTCTACAACTAGAGAGGAGCCTGTGGCAGCAGTGAAAACCCAGACTAGCCAATAATAATAATAATAAAATAAATAAATAAATGTAAACACACACACACACAAAGTCCAGAGAACACTACTGCAAAAGAACTAACCTTGGTGAAGGAGCCCAGTCCATGTTCTGTGAGTATCTTTTTGTCATGCATTATTTCGTTTTTCAGTCACTAAGTCGTGTCTAACTCTTGGCGACCCCATGGACAGCATCACGCCAGGCCCCTCTGTCCTCCACTCTCTCCTGGAGTTTGCTCAGACTCACGGCCACTGAGTCAGTGGATACTTTGTTATTGGAGCATGATTGCTTCACAATGTGCCGTTGGTTTCCGCCACGACGCGCTAACACCGCTGCTACATCTGTGCACCCACTCCCTCCTCCTCTAGGGCCGCCCCAGCCCGTCCTGCCCCCAGCCCGTCCCAGGGCGCCAGCTGAGCCCCCTGTGCGAGGCCGCAGGTCTCCACGAGCCGTCTATGGTACACGGGAGTATGTGTGTGTCAACACTACTTTCCCAACTTGTTTTCTCACTTTTCCCTGAGAGTTTCGCTCTCTTTCTGTGAAAGGATTCAGAATAATCTGTTTAGAACCCAAGTCAGATTCATCGCCCCTCTGCCCACCATCCTCCTGGGCTCCCACCTCCCTTGATATAAAAAAAAAAAAAAAAAAAACGAGTCTTGGGGCTTCCCTGGTGGTCCAGAGGGTGAAGAATCTGCCTTGCAGTGCAAGGGACACCGGTTAGGTCCCTGGCCTGGGAAGATCCCACGTGCTGTGGAGCGGCTGGACCGGTGTGTCCAATTAAAGTCAGCACTCTGGAGCGCATGCGCCCAGAGCCGGTGCTCTGCAACGAGAGAGGCCACTGCAATGGGAGGCCCACCCAGGCCAAAGAACAAAGACGGATGAAAAATAAAAGACGATGACTTAGAGGCAAAAAAGAAAAACCCAAAACAAAACTGAGTCTTCTCCAGCTGCCCGCCNCTTTCTGCCCTCCCCTCCTTCCTCTCTCCTCTCGCTCACGCTGTTCCAGCCACACAGGCCACCTCGTTGTTCCTCCAACATACCAGGCAGGGTCCTGCCCCAGGGCCCTTGCACATGCCGTGCCCGTTGCCAGGAATGCCCTTATCCCCCCCAAAGTATTTTCTTCCTAGTGATTGGTTACCTAGTTACCTTTTAACACCCCTATTCCTAAAAAAAAAAAATCACAGATAATACCCCTATTCCAAGTCTCTCTTTGGTGCACCCTTAATTCTCCCACCCAAACCAGAGCCTCCCCTCTCCTTTTCACTGCTTGGCTAGGAGTGAGGGTAGGGGGACCAGAGAGGGAAAGGGAACTCCCTAAGGTCACACAGCACCTGGCCTGGGACCCCTGCAGCCTCATGTGCGAGTCCCCGCACTCGCTTCCTGTGAGCCTCCCTGGACAGTCCAGCCTCCTCATCTGTATGGGGGACAATGCGAGCGTCACCTCCGTGGGCGATGATTAGGCACACGTCACAGAGAAAGTGTTTAGAACACGAGAAAGATGGAGTCAGATGGGGCCCTATAGACTTGGATGTGGAGGGGCATGGGGAAGGGGCCGGCTTGCTTTGGGACCTTCATCCAGAGGCCAATTTGATTCAGAAAGAGTGGCCGGGAGTATGTGTGTGTCAACACTACTTTCCCAACTTGTTTTCTCACTTTTCCCTGAGAGTTTCGCTCTCTTTCTGTGAAAGGATTCAGAATAATCTGTTTAGAACCCAAGTCAGATTCATCGCCCCTCTGCCCACCATCCTCCTGGGCTCCCACCTCCCTTGATATAAAAAAAAAAAAAAAAAACGAGTCTTGGGGCTTCCCTGGTGGTCCAGAGGGTGAAGAATCTGCCTTGCAGTGCAAGGGACACCGGTTAGGTCCCTGGCCTGGGAAGATCCCACGTGCTGTGGAGCGGCTGGACCGGTGTGTCCAATTAAAGTCAGCACTCTGGAGCGCATGCGCCCAGAGCCGGTGCTCTGCAACGAGAGAGGCCACTGCAATGGGAGGCCCACCCAGGCCAAAGAACAAAGACGGATGAAAAATAAAAGACGATGACTTAGAGGCAAAAAAGAAAAACCCAAAACAAAACTGAGTCTTCTCCAGCTGCCCCGGCCCCTTTCTGCCCTCCCCTCCTTCCTCTCTCCTCTCGCTCACGCTGTTCCAGCCACACAGGCCACCTCGTTGTTCCTCCAACATACCAGGCAGGGTCCTGCCCCAGGGCCCTTGCACATGCCGTGCCCGTTGCCAGGAATGCCCTTATCCCCCCCAAAGTATTTTCTTCCTAGTGATTGGTTACCTAGTTACCTTTTAACACCCCTATTCCTAAAAAAAAAAAATCACAGATAATACCCCTATTCCAAGTCTCTCTTTGGTGCACCCTTAATTCTCCCACCCAAACCAGAGCCTCCCCTCTCCTTTTCACTGCTTGGCTAGGAGTGAGGGTAGGGGGACCAGAGAGGGAAAGGGAACTCCCTAAGGTCACACAGCACCTGGCCTGGGACCCCTGCAGCCTCATGTGCGAGTCCCCGCACTCGCTTCCTGTGAGCCTCCCTGGACAGTCCAGCCTCCTCATCTGTATGGGGGACAATGCGAGCGTCACCTCCGTGGGCGATGATTAGGCACACGTCACAGAGAAAGTGTTTAGAACACGAGAAAGATGGAGTCAGAGGGGCCCCTATAGACTTGGATGTGGAGGGGCATGGGGAAGGGGCCGGCTTGCTTTGGGACCTTCATCCAGAGGCCAATTTGATTCAGAAAGAGTGGCCGGGGGGCAGGGGCTGGGGCAGGCAGCGGGCTGTGGGACAGGCTGGTCTGCGGTACTCCGAGAAAGGCGTGTGGACTGGGGGCCGTGGGGGAGTGAGGAGCATTGTGTTGCCTAGCAACAAAGATGACGCCAACAGCCAGGGCCAAGACTACTCATGTCCCAGGATCTGGGGCCGGAGGTGAAGGCGGCATTTAAGAAAAAAGAGCTGATACTCAGGATTTTCGGTGTGGAGCAGACATTAATCAAGGAATCTGTGGGAGGGGCACGTGTGTGCAAATTCATTTGTTCCGTCTGTCTTTATTGAGCACCCCCTGTGTGCCAGGTTTGGGGAACAGAGCAGTGAGCAAAGCAGACAGATGCCTCTGCCTCTGTGGGGCTGATATTCCAGCGGGAAATGGAGAGCTAACAAGAGTAATGTGTAGGGTTCGGTGGTGAGCTGAGCTGTGCACGGAACAAGGGAGGGTGGGGCAGGGGAGGGAAGGGGCTATTTTAGACAGAAAGTGGTCAGGGAGGGCCTCTCCCAGGAGGGGATGTCGGAACACAAACCTGAAAGAGATAAAGGAGAGAGCCCCACAAAGACGTGAAGGAGGAGCATTCCAGGGAGCGGGCAAAGCACATGCAAAGGCCCTGAGGCAGGGCCGTTACTAGATTATGAGGGGGATGTGTGCGTATGTGCGTATGTTGTGTATATATACACTATATATGTATACATATTGTATACATATATTTACACATTTCAACCAGAATAGGAGAATTTCTCTTTTTTTTTTTTCTTTACAGGTTTTTCACCTCCCTTCTCCCTAGTTTCATCTTTTCAGCTTTGGCCGTGCTGGGTCTTTCTTGCTGCACACAGGCTTTCTCTAGCTGCTGAGAGCAGGGGCTGCTCTTTATTGAGGTGCACAGGCTTCTCATTGCAGTGACTTCTGTCGCGGATCATGGATTCTCAGAGCACGGGCCTCAGTAGTTGTGGCGCTTGGGCTTAGTTGCCTGGCAGCCTGTGGGATCTTCCTGGACCAGGGATCAAACTTGTGTCCCTGGCATTGGCAGGGAGATTCTTATCCACTGGGCCACTAGGGAAGTCCAACAGAATAATATTCTAGCTTCAAACTCCCCTATCGCTTTTAACAGGTGTGTCGTATTCCACAGCATGAGCCTAAGTGGTATCCTTGATGAAGTCCCGGCTCTGAAATGGCCCTCCAAGGAGCGACCCCGCCCCCCGCTTGATCACACTCTGTGCCGTCCCCTCCAATTGGGTGTGAGGGGCCCTCTGACACTTCTTTTTTATGTATTTAGTTAATTTATTTATTCGGCTGCGCTGGGTCTTCGTTGTGTCAGGCGGGATCTTTTAGTTGCCACATGCAAGCTCTTAGCTGCAGCATGTGGGATCTAGTTCCTTGATCAGGGATCGAACTCGGGTCCCCTGCACTGGGAGAGTGGAGTCCTCGCCACCGGACCCCCAGTGAGGTCCCTCGGACTCACTCCTGAACAACAGAACATAGCAAAACGTGATGGGAACGGTGGTACTTCTGAAGTTCGTCGACGTACAGGAGGTCGTCAATACCGCTTCGCCGCTTCTCTCTCCCCGCGAGCTTGCCCCGATGGAGGCGGCCACCTGGCGGGACTCTGAACGCCAGAAACAGCGCCTGACCAGACTGCCCCGCCAAGGCCGCCCCAGTGGTGCCAGCGGGTGAGACGGGGACCCGACCGTCTCCTGAACTGAGAATCACGAGACCCTGGGGCAAGACTTCTGGCCTAGCGGGCTGGGGCCCTGACCCCCAGGAACCGTGGGCAGGGACGTGCGCTGCCTGTGGCCCTTACATCTGGGATCATTCCGTGACCTGCTGGAGATGACGACGCCCCAGCCCGTGTCATTTCTGCAGAGTAAAAGGTGTTTGCCCCAGTTGGGGCTGGAGCACGGTGTGGGGCAGGGCGCCGTGTCCCACAGGCGGGGTGGGGGACCATGGGCGTTCGGGGCAGCGCGGGATGGGGGGGCTCTGGATTTCACTTGGCTGCTCTGGGCTGCCTGTGCAGAGCTCGGGGCGCAGGGCTGGAGAAGGTGGGGAGCCCGGGGTGGGACCGCTGGAAGTGTTCTTCTGTCCTTCCTCTGGGAGTTCTCCATCTTCCTCATCCTCCAGCCCCGCTCTGTCTCTCCCTGCCCCGCTCCCTCTGCTGCTGCCCGTGACGGAAAATGGAATTATATTTTTATAACTCCTTGTTTTTTCCCCCGAACTGAGTTCCATGTGCACTGGGCTAAATTTAAAATCAGATGGATGTAGGGTGATGGTGTTCACGCTTGCTCCCCTTGGGAAAAAAAGAAAAGAAACGCCTCAACTCAGGTGCTGTGTCAGGGATGGGGGGGAGCGGGAGGGGGCCTTTTTGCTGAGAAGGGCTGACGTGCCGCCTCTGGGACCCCAGGATGGCCCTGCTCAGCCTGTGCTTCCACCGCCTACGTATGATAGGTCTGTGGTTTTCTCAGGGCCTCCCCTTTGCTGCTCCCTCTGCCTGGCACACCTTTCCTCCACGTCGCCAGGGCCAGCTCCCCCTTCAGGTCTCAGCTAAAACATCACCTCCTCCAAGAAGCCCTCCCTGACCACTTGGCTCGAAAAGCTGCTTGGTTGCTTCCTATCCTATCACCTCCTTGGATTTTCTTTCTTTTTTTCTCTCTCTAACAATTTTTTTTAAAATATTTTTTTGTGGGGGGCAGGTTGGGGTGGGAGGGAGGCAGGCGGGTTACTTCTATTGGTCTTTCATTTATCTAATTTCATCCATCTTTGTACTTTGGCCCATGTGGGCCTCCCATCACGGTGGCCCCTGTTGTCGCAGAGCACCAACTCTGGGCGCATGCGCTCCAGAGCTCCGGCTTGGTTATTGGACAATCGGTCCAGCCGCTCCGTGGCACGTGGGATCTTCCCAGGCCAGGGATCGAACCGGCGCCCCTTGCACTGCAAGGCGGTGTCCTTACCCATCGGACCACCAGGAAAGCCGCTGTCTCTAACAATTTAACAAGAACAACTTATTATTAAAAATGTTATCAATAGAAATTGAAGAAGGGCTTCCCCTGGTGGTCCAGTGGGTAAGGACACCGCCTTGCAGTGCAAGGGGCGCCGGTTCCATCCCTGGCCTGGGAAGATCCCACGTGCCGCGGAGCGGCTGGACCGATGTGTCCAATTACCGAGCCAGAGCTCTGGCGCGCGTGCGCCCAGAGCTGGTGCTCTGCGACAACAGAGGCCACCGCGATGGGAGGCCCACACAGGCCAAAGAACAAAGACGGATGAAAATAGACAAATGAAAGACCAATAGAAGTGGCCCGCCCGCTCCCCTCCCTCCTCACCCCACCCCCCAAAAGATAAGTAAAAATTTAAAAAAAAAAAAAAAAGAAATTGAAGAGGATATAATTCACTTTGTTATTATCTGCCTTTTTGTTACGGGACTTGTCACCCCCTGGAATTCTTGGGCTCGTGACGGCAATTCACGACGTCCAGTTAAGGGAACTGGGTCTCGGGTGCCCCCGCTCTCCCGGGTCCAGACGACGGGTGGACAGAGCCTTCCCGTGCCCCTCCGCTTCTCTGTGATGCTCAGCAAACAGGTACTCGACGGCCACTGCCCTGGCCCGTGTCGTCCATGGTTCCCGACCCTGGGCACGTGGCCAAGTCACCAGGGACGGTGGCACTCCTGCCCTGTCTACCCCCGTGCCCCGGCCTGCCCGAGATTCTGGGTTAACAGGCCTGAAGTGGGGCCTGGGTACACGATCCAAAAGTGCCACCAGGCCGAAGAATGCGCGGTTCTGGGTTTGCTCATTTCCCCAAAAGACCAAGCTCCCGGTGGCCTTCAGGTCTCAGCGCAGACAGACCTCTTCCTGGGATGCCTCCAACTTCCTCCCCTCCTGTGTAAGTCCTCCGTGACAGCCTTTCTCACTTCCTTATAATCATTTATTTTTAATTTTGAGAGAAGTGCAAAAGGTAGCAGGCACCCATGTGTGTCCCACCCAGGGCCGACACGGAACGGGCCACGCTTGTCCCATTTGCTTCAGGATGTTTTTCATTTTTTCAGAAACAAACAAAATGTGAGAACGTTTATATCCGTATGTTCTCTGAAGCACATTTATACCCATGAACAGTGAACAGGATTATTGCGTCCATTTAAAAAAATACAGGGAATTCCCCAGCGGCCCGGTGGTTAGAAGTCCGAGTTTTCTCTGCCAAGGGCCTGGGTTCAGTCCTCGGGCGGGCAGCTGAGGTTCTGCACGCTGTGCAGTGCTCAAAACAGAAGACACCTGTGGACTCGTGGTGTGTATAACTGTGCAACTTGTTTTTACTGATGTTGTATTTTTGGCCACCTGGGTTTGAATTCAAGCTCTGCCCTGTGAAGACTGTGGTTTCGGGAGTTACTTAACCTCTCTCTGTCTCCGTTTCCTCACTGGCTATCGCAGAATAGCAAAATATTCTGAAATGTGTCCGTTTAAAAACAGCAGATGCTTAGCATTGCCTCAGTTCTGAGGGTCGGAAGTCAGAAGGGTTTGGCTGGATGGTTCTGGGCTGGGGCCTCGTGAGGCTGCAGTCAAGACGCCGGCTGGGGCTGCGTGGTCGGGAAGCGCTACCTGGGCTGAAGGAGCCCTTCAGGGTGGTCCCCGCACACGGCGTTGGCGGGGCTGCAACCCCTCTCCACGCGGACCTCCAGCCTCCTTACAGCGTGGTGGCTGGCTCCCCCGCCGTCCGCACCAGTCGATGATCCACAAAAGAGCCCATGAAGGAAGCCAGAGAGCCTTTCACAGCCTCGTCTTAGAAGGCACCCACTGCCACTCCTGCCTGAGTCTGTGCATTAAATCCGTCCGCCCTCAGAAAGAAGGCAATGAGCTTCCCCTGGTGGTCCAGTGGGTAAGGACACCGCCTTGCAGTGCAGGGGGCGCCGGTTCGATCCCTGGCCTGGGAAGATCCCACATGCCACAGAGCGGCTGGACCGATGTGTCCAATCACCGAGCCGGAGCTCTGGAGCGCATGCGAGAGAGGCCACCGCGATGGGAGGCCCACACGGGCCAAAGAACAAAGATGGATGAAAATGGACAAATGAAAGACCAATAGAAGTGGCCCGCCCGCTCCCCTCCCTCCCCAACCCGACCCCCGCCCAAAATAAATGAATAAATCTTTAAAAAAAAAAAAAAAAGTGGCCCGCCCGCTCCTCTCCCTCCCCAACCTGTCCCCCGCCCTAAATAAATAAATAAATAAATCTTTAAAAAAAAAAAGAAAGAAGGCAATGAGGCACCACCTCTTCTTTTTTTAAAGGTTTTTTTGGCCACTTCTATTGGTCTTTCATTTATTTATTTATTATTTATCTATTTATTTATTTGGCCACTTCTATTGATCTTTCATTCATCCATCTTTGTTCTTTGGCCCGTGTGGGCCTCCCATCGCGGTGGCCTCTCTTGCTGCAGAGCGCCGGCTCTGGGCGCATGCGCTCCAGAGCTCCCGCTCAGTCATTGGACACATTGGTCCTGCCGCTCCGCGGCACGTGGGATCTTCCCAGGCCAGGGATCGAACCGGCGCCCCCTGCACTACAAGGCAGTGTCTTTACCCACTGGACCACTAGGGAAGCCCTAGGGCTCTTCTCTTGAAGAAACCATCAAAGGGGCTTCCCTGGTGGTCCAGTGGGTAAGGAGTCTGCCTTGCAGTGCAAGGGGCACCGGTTCAATCCCTGGCCCAGAAAGATCCCACATGCCCCAGAGCGGCTGGACCGGTGTGTCCAAATATGAGCCAGTGCTCTGGAGCGCATGCGCCCAGAGCCAGTGCTCTACGATGAGAGAGGTCACTGCAATGGGAGGCCCACACAGGCCAAAGAATTAAGATGGCTGAAAATAAATGAACAAAGGACCAATGAAAGAGGCCAAATTAAAAAAAAAAGAAACCATCAAAGAATTTGTGGACTTATTTATTTATTTATTGTTAGCTTGCAGCTGTAATTATCTTGTATTCGTTTTTGTCTGGCTATTGATTCTGAAAACTGATGAACATTTTTTACTATTAAAAAAAAGGCACCAGGAGAATTCGTTTATTGGAAGCAACAGGTCAAGTGTGTTGGGGACAGAGCTGCTTGGACTTATTTTTAAATTGCCACATTTGGAAAAACAGATACTAATAACTCTTGCCTTTTTTAGTGGGTACTTTCAGTAGCCATTTTAGGGTTGTTTTCTAAGAAATGCTATGTGTTATCACACACACAGTGCTTACCGCGGTACCTGGTACACCGTAGGTGCTCAATAAATGTTAGAAATCATTTCCACATGGATCTAATTATGTTCTTTTTGGCTGTTCTACTCTACTGCATTGTTTGAATATGCGCTAATTTACTCAATAGATTTTTAGGTCGATTCCTGCTTTTTCATTTTTAATTATATGAAGTTCCTTTATTACTATTAAATCTTTTACTTTTGTATTGAGGATAGCTGATTAATAGAGAAGGAGATGGGAACCCACTCCAGTATCTCACCTGGAGAATTCTGTGGGCAGAGGAGCCTGGCGGGCTACGTACCATCCGTGGGGTCGCAGAGTCGGACATGATGAAGTCCTGAGCGAGCATGCACCGTGCGTCTTCCTCACTGGCATGCCAGCCCCCGGGGGGCGTGGATTTATCTGCTTCTTCCAGGGCTGCGTCCCCAGGTTCCAGAACGGGGTGGCACACAGCAGGTGTCCAGGAAATGCTGGCCCTGCTGACACCGGAGCTGGTGGCGCTCTCCAGGGTCCTGACTCCTCTTGTAACCCCGTCCTCCCCGGGTTCCATCCTGAGCTCCCCGGAGCTGAAATGAAGGATGTTCCTCGTTCTCGAGGTTCTAGGAGAGAACCCACTTCCTGTCTCTCCAGCGTCTCGGCCTGCGTTCCTTGGTCCAAGGCCTCCTTTTTTGTCGTCGAAGCTGGCCAAGGCGGGCCACGTCTTCCTCAAACCGCTTCTCTCGTTCTCACTTTGCGTTTTTTTTTTTTTAATTAATTAATTTATTTTTGGGCGGGGGTTGGGTGGGGAGGGAGGGGGGCGGGTGGGCCACTTCTATTGGTCTTTCATTTCTCTGTTTTCATCCATCTTTGTTCTTTGGCTCCTGCGGGCCTCCCATCGCTGTGGCCTCTGTCGTCGCTGAGCGCCGGCTCAGGGTGCATGTGCTCCAGAGCTCCGGCTCGTTGATTGGACACATCGGTCCAGCCACTCCGCGGCACGTGGGATCTTCCCAGGCCAGGGATGGAACTGGCACCCCCTGCATTGCAAGGCGGTGTCCTTACCCACTGGACCACCAGGGGAAGCCCTCACTTCGCCGTTTTTGCTTCTATCACGTCTTGTTCCCAGGCTCTGCCATTTCCGCCTCCCTCCTCACCCAGGTCATCCTGGATCGTCTCCCCCATCTCAAGATCCTTCACTTCATTGCATCTGCAACGTTGCTTTTGCCCCATCAGGTGACCTACGCAGAGGCTTACGGGGCTAAAGATGGAGATATCTTTTTTTGAGGGGGCGCTACTATTCTGCCAACGACAAAGAGATGCAGTTTGCGTGGATACATCCGTTCATTCTACAGATGTTATTGACCCCCGACCGTATGTCCGGCTGTCCTCTGTGCCGGAGACAGCGGGCAACAAGGCAGTCATCCCGGCCTTCATGGAACACACATTCTAGGGAGAGAGACAGAAAACACGATCCAGGAAGCAGGACAGATATCCGATGCTGCCTACCAGGGAGGGTCTGTCCCAGGAAGTGACGTCATGGCCCCTGGGCCCCAGAGTTTTGCGGCCAGTGCTGCCCAGAGCTGCCCCTTGTCCAGGGCCAGCATGACTTCAGAGCAGCTCGGCGGAGTATGAAATAACCCCACATCCAGTGGCAAAGAGTCCTCTTAAATGTCATTTCCATCTTCTCCAAGTCTACGTCGGGTCCTGGGGGCTCTGAAATGGCTTTTCTAACCTGCTTATCCCACTCGGGATCAGGGCTCCCGTGGGCCTCAGTAACCAGTGAGATTCAGATTAAACTGGATTTTCCATTACCGTCTATCTCTGATGAGAGATGCTGATTCTTCTTGTGCATTTGTGATTAAAAGAAAAAGAATTTCCCTGGTGGTCTGCTGGCTAAGAGTTCACCTTCCAATACTGTGGGTGTGGGTTCGGTCCCTGGCCAGGGAGCTAAGGTCCCGCAGACCTCCTGACCGGAAAGGCAAAACATAAAACAGAAGCAAAATGGTTACAAATTCAATAAAGACTGAAAAAATACTTAAAATAAAACCCAAGAACACCATACAAGTATTGATCTTCTGGATGTGAGCGGGTATAAACCAAACACTTACAGGTGTGGGGAAAATGGAATCTGTAAGACGTCACGGGCACCGGCTTGTGAAACGTCACCTGTCATTTCACAGAGTCTTAACCCTAATGCTGTTACAGCTCCAGTACTCTGGCCACCTGATGCGAAGAGCCGACTCCCTGGAAAAGACCCTGATGCTGGGAAAGACGGAGGGCAGGGGGAGAGGGGGCGGCAGAGGATGCGATGGTTGGATGGCATCAGGGACTCAATGGACGTGCGTTTGAGAAAGCTCCGGGGAATGGTGAAGGACAGGGAAGCCTGGCGTGCTGCCGTCCATGGGGTCGCAGCGAGTCAGGCACGACTGAACAGCTGAACAACAACCTGTCCATTTTACAGATTGAGAAACAGTGTCCTGAGAAAGAAGAAGGATTTCCTGTGATCACTACCCACTGGTGGGCTGAAGGTCTTTCTCCAGGAGGGGAGGGGTGCAGGGAGCCAAAGACTTGGACCTTTACCCCAGGCAGGTGGGAGCCCTGGAAGGCCGTGGGCCGAGGCAGGGCGGGGCCTGACTCGGGGGCTCAGGGCCCTCTGGCCGCTGCCCAGGGAGAGTGTATGGAAGCAGGAGCGCCATGGCGAGGGGAGACCAGGCCCAGCTCTGTCTCTCGTTTGCTGTGCATCCCCCGGCAAGTGAAATCCCTCTCTGGGCACAGCTTCCTTATGTGATAAAAACGGACCTTAACAACTCCTTCCCCCGGGGCGCGGGAGCGACTCAGATAACAGGCAGAAGGTGCCAGTTGCCCCAGATTTCTGGCTGGGTGCGCTGCCGCCAAGCTATTTTAGGGTGTCAAGGTTGTGCTCACACATCCTCCCCGAGGTGGGAGGATGAGGTCAGCGGCACCCCAGCTCAGACCCCGATGAAGTCACCAAGCCAGACGGGCGGAGGTGAGGACAGCTGTGTCCGCCAGAGAGGCGAGGATGAGCACACCAACCCGACATCACACTCCAAAGCCTGTGAGACGCAACCCTCAGCACACTTCGCGGCCTTAGAACCCCCTCCTGCAGGAAGCCCTCCTGGACTGCCCTGACTCTCTGGGGTCTTGCAGGGAGCTGTTGGAGGGAGGATCTTAGGGAAACAGTAGGGACCCCACAGAGTCTGGTCAGATGGGGAAAAGGATAGTCAGACCGGACCACGGGAAGTGCCCCAGATGTGTGGGAAAGCAGGACCGGAAGTCAGGCAGGTATGGGTTAGAATCCTGGTTCAGAGGCACCTGCCCTGAGATTGTAGACCAGTCCTTCCTGGCCTCTGCTTTCCCAGCCACGGTGGAGAGTGGAGAGAAAAGTCTCCTTCGGCTGTTTTACAAATATGTAGTAAGCGCCTACTGTGTACCAAGCCCTGTTTCGGGCACTAGGGACACAGCAGTGAACAAGATAGGCCCAGCTCCGCCTTCCCTGGGCTCTCAGGACTGGGGGTGACAGACATTGGGTTGCCAAAATACAGGGGGGCCGTGGCGGTGGGGGGCACCGAGGGCTGTGAGCCCCAGAGGAGACCAGATTCAGCTCGGGGAGGGAGGTCCGGGAGACGCTCCTTCCGCGGTGACCGCTGGGGAGTGACCAGTCCTCCAGGCAAAGGGGTGAGGAGGGTGCCTGGCCGCAGGCCCGGGCAGAGGTCTGGAGAAGAGAGGACGCTCTGGGCGATGTGAATGTATCCGGAAGGGAGCGGTGGGTGCAGCTGTGCCTGGTCACGGGCAGATTTTATTTATTTTTGACTGTGCCGGGTCTTTGCTGGGACACAGCCCATGGCACGTGGGAGCTTTGGTCCTCGGCCAGGGATCAAACCCACGCCCCCTCCCTAAGAAGGCAGGGTTTTTTTAGTTGCATTTTCTTTTTTATTTTATTTTATTTTTTATAGGGTTTTGTTGTCTGCTACCATGCATCAATCCGAATCCACCACAGGATACATATGCCCCCCCAGCTTGCCCCCCGTCTCCCTCCCGTCCCACCCCTCCAGGGTGCCACAGAGCCCCTGCCTGAGAACCCTCCAGTCCCACAGCATACCCCCTCCCTCGCCCCAGTGTCCACGAGACTGAGGAAGGCAGATCTGTAACCACCGGACCACCAGAGACGTCCTCACAGGGCAGATTAAACAACAAGATCGTTTTCAAGTGCCCAGCTCACGGACGCAGCCCCGGTTTCCAGGCGGTGAGCTTGCCAAGGGCAGAGACGGGCCCCAACTCTGTCCCCGGAGAGAGCACTTCCTGCCAGCACCAGGCCTGACACACAGTAGGTGCCCATGGTGCAGATGCCCAGGGGAGCCTCCGAGAGCGCGAATGAACTGCCCGGAGTCAGGCCACAAGCAGCTGGCCAAGCAGCAGTCTGAGCCCCCCGAGTGAAGGTCTGTTCAACGAATCCCTGGGGTTCCTTTGAGGAGCCCTTTTGTGTTGGGACGAAATCTCAGGTCCTGATTTCCATGGTCCCTGTGGATCCTGTAACTCATCTGCTGCGTTAATCGCTATCTTCACAACTTTAAGCCTCGGCCTGGAGTGTCTCCTCTTCCTGGAACACTCTCCTTCTCTATTTTATCTTCCAAAACTCCTATTCAGCTATCAAAACCCTAGCTCCAACGTCCTCTCTTTCGTGCAGCCCACTAGGCCCCGCACAGGCACGCTCTTTCTCCCTTCTGCTGCCGGAGCTCTGGAACCTCCCTTTGCTGGGAGAGTCTGAGGGGAGCTCTGTTTTCACCAAGAGTGGGGAGTCTTTGAAGCCCACATCTGGAAAAGGAAGCCCCTCTGGCTCTCTGATCCCCCAGCACAAGGCTGGTCACACAAAGAGACGGGGTCTATGGTGTGAACATGAAATGAATATATATACATTTAAGATTTTTTATTCTGAAGGTCTACAGTGCTTTTTTCCTGACCCACAGCCCCCGGCCTCCACACACAGAACCCCTCCCTGCCTACACGCTCTGAACTGCCAGGAAGAGGAGGGCCTTGCCTGGACGACAGGTTCTCGAAGCTAGAAGGTCCGGGGGCTTCAGGCACAGCTTGATCCAGGGCCTCAGGACGGGTCGCCTGCTCGGCCTAGGTTCTGTTGTCCTCCAGCCTCGCAGCTGATCTTCAGCAGCAACCAGCTCACGTTTCCCCATGTCAGAGACTCCCTTCTTATAATTACCAATCCCGTCCCGGGGCTGGCTCGCCTTGGCTCGCCGTGAGTGGCGCGCTCCCGCGGACGCTCCGGGAGCGCGGCGTCTCTGCAGCCCCGGCCGGCCACCGCAGCGCTCAGCGCGGGGCTTCCGCTCGGCCAGCATTCCCGGAGCAGCTCCCGGGCACTGCAGGTCTAGGGCTGGAGGGCGACCATCCCGGCGTCCTCGCTCTTGGGGCGGAACAGCTGCGCGAGGTCGTCTGCACTGCCTCCCGGCGTCTCGGCACGACTGACCCTCAGCTCGTGACACCCCAGGTGCCACCAGGCTTCTCTCGGATGTTCTGCTCTCGTCCTAGCGCCAAACAGACCCCGGGACAAGGCTGCAGGGGGACGTGGCGATGGTTTAACATGTGCCCACAGGGCCTTCCCTAGGGACCCAGTGGCTAAGCCGCCTGACGCAGGGACTCGATTCCTGGTGGGAGAACCAGATCTCACGTGCTGCGATGAGGAGTTTGCCTGGGGCCCAAGTGAAGATCCCGCGTGGCACCCCTGAGACCTGGTGCGGCCCAATAAACAAGAAAGAATACATATTAAAACACACAGTGGGGGCTTCCCCTGGTGGTCCAGTGGGTAAGGACACCACTTGCAGTGCAAGGGGCGCCGGTTCCATCCCTGGCCTGGGAAGATCCCACGTGCCGCGGAGCGGCTGGACCGATGTGTCCAATCAATGAGCCGGAGCTCTGGAGCGCATGCGCCCAGAGCCGGTGCTCTGCGACAACAGAGGCCACCACGATGGGAGGCCCACAGGAGCCAAAGAACAAAGACGGATGAAAATAGAGAAATGAAAGACCAATAGAAGTGGCCCGCCCGCCCCCCACCCTCCCCAACCCGACCCCCGCCCAAAATAAATAAATAAATAAATCTTTAAAAAAAAAAACACAGTGATTTTAAAATAAACAGAATACAAGATGTGCCCAAATTCTTTGACAGGCCTCCCTTCAAAAAGCGAAGCCTAATTCCCCTCCTCGTGAGTGTGGGCTGAGCTGAGTCACTCACCTCTAAAGAACAGAATGTGGCAGAGTGACAGCGTGACTTCTGAGAGGGGTCACACCCTGGAGGCACGCGGCTTTCTCCCTGCTCTCTCTCCTTCTCCGATCACTCTGGGGAAAGCCAGCCGCCCTGGTGCCAGGACCCTCAAGCAGCCCGTGGTGATGCCCAGGGGCACCCTGCACATCCGGCTCCCCTCCTGAGATCTCCAGCCACGTCTCCTCCTCCCGCTGGGGTGCACCGGGGCAGGGCATGCCGGGGCGCCCCCGCCTCGCCCACCTCCCTGGCCTCTCCACGCCGGCCGTGCCCACTGCGGGCCACCCGCCCCGGCCGCGAGGGGGAGATGTCGATACTTCATCTCATCTGGGCTCGACCATCCTCCGAGGCTCCCCACTGCCCTCAGGATGAATTCTGACAAACAAAATGGGACGAATTCTCTTTTGTTTTGTTTTGAATCTTTTGGCCACTCACGCGGCACATGAGATCTTCGTTTCCGGCCAGGGATCAAACAGGCGCCCTCTGCACGGGCGGTGTGGAGTCTTAACCACTAGGCTGCCAGGAGAGTCCCGGACTTCGGGTTTCTGTATCCAGCATTTGATGCTCTGAAGCTCTCGGTGATCTGATCAGCACACACACTGTTCCCCGTTGACCCCCAGAACTGCCCATCTCCTGCTTCCTTGCTCGCACATGGGGAGCCTTCCCCACGTCAGCGCTTCAGCCCTTTCTACCGGCCTTATGCCTCCAGAGCCTGGGAGCTCCGGGGGGCGGCGCAGACAGACAGTAATAGCCCCCACACTGGATGAAGCGCGTTCCTTCATCCTCTTAGCCAGTCGTCACAACGGCCCTGCGAGGTGGGCGTCATGAATCTGACTTACAGACGCAGCAAGAGGCTCAGGGACGTCCCCGGTGGTCCAGTGGTTAAGAACTGGCCTTGCGGCACAGGGGCACGGGTTCAATCCCTGAGTAGGGAGGAGCCCACGTGCCGAGGAACAACTAAGCCTGTGTGCCATGACAACGAAGCCTCAACGCCACAGCTAGAGTCCCCGCACCACGATCAAAGACCTACATGGTGCAAAGAAGATCCCTCGTGCTGCAACGAAGACCCCATGCAGCCAAATAAATGAGTAAATACAAAGAAAGAAAAAGAAACAGAGGTTCAGAGTGGACCTATGATCTGCCCAAGATCAGTAAGTCAAAAAGTAAGAGACCCTTCTCCCGGCTGCTTTTCCGTGGCTGAGTCCTGCTCTTTCTTGGCTGCCAAGTGAGGTCAGGTGCCTCCTCCGGGCCCCCAGAGCTGCCGGTGTTTGCCTCATCACCGCACTGGCCTGACTACCTGGCGCTGGTTCTGGGACTGCCGTGCACCCATCTTCGAGATGGAGTAGTTGAGTCTCGGAGAAGCAGTTTCCTCCAGCCAGGAATAGCGGAGGGAGGATCGGGCTCGCTGCTTTCCAAAGAGCAGCAGATCGGGCCCTCCACCCCACCGCCCGCGGGCACACGCGCTCGCAGGCCCACACCTGGGCTTGTCTCCGCAGACACCGCCTCCCACACGCAGGCGGCCGGCTGGCGTCGGCGTGGCTGACGCTTGTAAACATCGTCGCTCCTTCGCTGCCTTCGGGAGGGAGATGCACGGATGGGAGGGGGACGCCGGCCGAGGCTGAAATACTGTTCTTAGGACCTCGGGGTCCTTCTGCTTCCCTGACAGTGGGGGAGGGGGTCGCCGGGCCCTGAGCCCCCACTCCCGCCCCGCTGAGCCCGGGACCCTGGGATGACAGCTCCCCCAGCCCCACGCTCAGCGTCCTCGGAGAAGTTCCACGGGACCTCCCGGCCTGGCCGGCAGGCTCAAGTAAGGTTCGCCCCCTCCTCCCGTCCCCCATCTGGGCCCGACCACCCACTCCCTTTCCTAAGCGGCCTCGGGAGGGGTCTTGCGGGGACAGACAGATGGGCTGGGGACAGACGGATCGCGGCAGGTGGGAGCTGCGGCTGGGCTGGGAGCGTGGGAGGGCGGCGCTCGGGTCACCACGGGCCCCAGAGAGCTCCGGCTGCGGGGGAGCCGCCAGGAGGGGGCGAAGGGGCTCCCGGAGGTTCTTGGAGAACAGGCTTGCCTACCCCCATCCTCCCGTCGCCCCCGCCACCAACGTGCTCCCAATGCGCAGGCGCGAGGAAGAGGCCCAGAGAAGGGGTTCGGTCGCCCCGAGTCACAGAGCCCCGCCGGTGCGAGGCCTGCTCGCAGGGTGCGGATGGCACTGGATGGGCCTCGGGTCCGGGGTGACTCGGCCTGGCGCACGCCGTTCTGCAATGCAGAAGCCGCCCACCAGGGCCACCCCTTCCCGGGGACGCGGGGGCACCGCCGGCCCCGGCTGCGGGCAGCGCTCGCCCCCTGCTGGGCAGGGGCGGTCTCGGCGCGGCTACGGTCCGCGCGACCCTGGACGCCGCCCCGAGCGGCCCCCCGCTGGGGCCGCCCCGACCCAGAGCTCCCGACGCGGCGCTGAGCCCCAGCTCTGAGGCAAGCTCAGGAACCCGAGTCCCTAGTCCCAGGCTAAGCACCCAGTTCCAAGCTGAGCCTCCAACCCGGGATAGAGCCCCCGGTCTGTTCTCCAGACCCCTGCTCCCTCGAGCCTCCTGGCCAGGCCGGGAGGTCCCGTGGAACTTCTCCGAGGACACTCCGAGACCCCTGAGGATGCCCGACCCCCTAGAGGAGCTGCACACATCGCTGCCGAGTCCTGCTGTGCCAGGTTCTAATCCCACCGCTGCCGCAACGACCTGGCTTAGTGGCCTGAGACAGGCCACTCTGAGCCTCACAGTTTTATCATCTGTGAAATGGGACACCTGTACCCCATCGTAGGTTTGCTGTGAGAATTTGGTGAGCTAATCTACGCAAACTGCTAACAGGGACCGTGCACGGTAAACATCAACTCCAGTCTTGTTGCTGCAAGATGTGCTATTAGGTGCTTTAAAAGAAAAATAGCCTCGTGGAGACATAGCTTATGTACCATAAATTCACCTACATAAAGCACACACGTAAAGCAGTGGTTTGATATGTTGCAGTATTCATTTTCTAAAATTATGGCAAATGTATAATAAAAATGATCGTCCTAAGCTTTTCTAAGGGCACAGCTCATGGCATTAAGCACATTCACACCATTGTGTGACCACCCCTCCACCATCTCCAGAACTTTCCCACCGACCCCAACACAACTCTGTCTCCATTAGACACTAATCCCTCAGCCTCTGTCCCCACCCTCTGTCTAGAACAGGCTTGCCTACCCCATCCTCCCGTCGCCCCGCCACCAACGTCCCCAAGCGAGGCGCGAGGAAGAGGCCCAGAGAAGGGGTTCGGTCGCCCCGAGTCACAGAGCCCCGCCGGTGCGAGGCCTGCTCGCAGGGTGCGGATGGCACTGGATGGGCCTCGGGTCCGGGGTGACTCGGCCTGGCGCACGCCGTTCTGCAATGCAGAAGCCGCCCACCAGGGCCACCCCTTCCCGGGGACGCGGGGGCACCGCCGGCCCCGGCTGCGGGCAGCGCTCGCCCCCTGCTGGGCAGGGGCGGTCTCGGCGCGGCTACGGTCCGCGCGACCCTGGACGCCGCCCCGAGCGGCCCCCCGCTGGGGCCGCCCCGACCCAGAGCTCCCGACGCGGCGCTGAGCCCCAGCTCTGAGGCAAGCTCAGGAACCCGAGTCCCTAGTCCCAGGCTAAGCACCCAGTTCCAAGCTGAGCCTCCAACCCGGGATAGAGCCCCCGGTCTGTTCTCCAGACCCCTGCTCCCTCGAGCCTCCTGGCCAGGCCGGGAGGTCCCGTGGAACTTCTCCGAGGACCCTCCGAGACCCCTGAGGATGCCCGACCCCCTAGAGGAGCTGCACACATCGCTGCCGAGTCCTGCTGTGCCAGGTTCTAATCCCACCGCTGCCGCAACGACCTGGCTTAGTGGCCTGAGACAGGCCACTCTGAGCCTCACAGTTTTATCATCTGTGAAATGGGACACCTGTACCCCATCGTAGGTTTGCTGTGAGAATTTGGTGAGCTAATCTACGCAAACTGCTAACAGGGACCGTGCACGGTAAACATCAACTCCAGTCTTGTTGCTGCAAGATGTGCTATTAGGTGCTTTAAAAGAAAAATAGCCTCGTGGAGACATAGCTTATGTACCATAAATTCACCTACATAAAGCACACACGTAAAGCAGTGGTTTGATATGTTGCAGTATTCATTTTCTAAAATTATGGCAAATGTATAATAAAAATGATCGTCCTAAGCTTTTCTAAGGGCACAGCTCATGGCATTAAGCACATTCACACCATTGTGTGACCACCCCTCCACCATCTCCAGAACTTTCCCACCGACCCCAACACAACTCTGTCTCCATTAGACACTAATCCTCAGCCCTGTCCCCCAGCCTCTGGTCACCTCTCTTCTACCTCCTGTCTGTGGATTCTCCCATTTGAGATCCCTCATATGAGTGGATCATACAATATTTATCATCTTTTTTAAATTAAAAAAATTTTAATTTCTATCGCACCTCTAGGCATGCAGAGCTTCTCTGACCAGGGACCCCAATCCAGGCCTCCTGCAGTGAAAGCACAGAGTCTTAACCACTGGACCACCAGGGAAGTTCCTCCTGGGACTTCTTACTCATTTTTTTTTTTTTTTAATTTTTGGCCACTTTTATTGGTCTTTCATTTATTTATTTTCATCCGTCTTTGTTATTTAGCCTGTGTGGGCCTCCCAAAGCAGTGGCCTCTGTCGCTGCAGAGCACCGGCTCCAGGCACATGCGCTCAGAGCTCCGGCTCAGTAGTTGAACACATCGGTTCAGCCACATCCGTCCAGCTGCTCCACGGCATGTGGGATCTTCCCAGGCCAGGGATCGAACTGGCACCCCTTGCACTGCAAGGCGGCGTCCTTACCCACTGGACCACTGAGGAAGACACTTACTCGTTTTTTTATTTTTTATTTTTTGGGTGCGTGGTTTGTGGGATCTTAAATTTCCTGACAAGGGATTGGACCCATGCCCTCCATGGTGAAAGCCTGGAGTCCTAACCACTGAACCGCCAAGGAATTCCCTTTATTTGTTATCTGTGGGCTTGTAGGCTTAATTTTTTTGAAAATTTTTACTATTTTAAATTATGAAAGCATGATAAGACATTTATAGGAGACTTGGAAAATAACAGCCACAGTTCCACTATATATTACAATTATTTAAATAGATAAAGATTTTTAGATGGAATTTCCGTTTTAGACTCTCAAACATCAATAGTTCCTGGGTTTGAATCCTGGACCTGCCACTTTCGCCTGCCTGTCCTCAGGCAAGTCACCTCCACTCTCTGGGTCCCAGTTCCCTGTTTTAAAAAACAAACACAAAAAGATGGGATAGAGACATTTCCTGTTTTTGACTCCTGCGGTCTGTGCCGGGGTTGTCCCCACGTGCCGGAAGGACTCGACCTGCACTGGTTCTGTAGCCTGTCCTGGCTCCCCCGGGTCCTCGCTGCACCTGGGACCCAGCGCTGGAGACGCCGGGAGGAAGCGGAGCGGCTGGGGCGCTGGGAGCCGCTCCTGGGTCCCGTTCCCAGGACTCGCAGCTGCATCCTCCGGGGGCCCCAGCTGGCCCCACCGCCCCACCCGCCAGCGGCCTGGAGGCTCTTGCGGATCTCGCTGGCTCCTTCCCACGGACATCGTGGCTGGATCCGGACAATCCCCTGGTGGGATCTCCAGCGTCCGTCCGCGTAGCAAATGCCTCCGATCTCACCCGGAGAGTTTATCTACAACTCAGAAAGATTTATCTTCAATCTTGGGTCAGATTCAGCCCGTCTGGGGGCAGGGGTATGGCAATCTACGCTTTTTTTTTAATCTACATTTTTTAAGGGGCTCCCAGGTCATTCTGCAGTAAAGGGTTCCCCGGAGCCGCACTTCAAACTAAGTCCCTGGGGGAGAAAGGGGCCCTCCCAGAGCCACACGGTTGCTCTGTTTTTCTTTTTGGCTCGCCTTCTCTCCGCGGCTCCCGTCTCTCTCGGCTTTTGACTAAATTGCCTTCCTCTCCTTTCCCGGACGGGCCCCGGGGTTGGCCTCTCCCCTGGCATCCGGCCGCTTGCGAGATTCCGGAGGAATCTTCGGAGCCGCCTGGCCCCGCCCAGGCCCCACCCCTCCCGCGCATAGGCCTGCCCCCATTGGGCGCTTTGTACACCGCCCGCGATTGCCATTGGCTGAGCCTGCGTCCTCGCTCGCCCCCACCTCCGCTGGCCCCAGTGGGGTCTTTTTCGAGCGGGCGGGGCGGGGCGGGGGCTCGTGGGCGGGGCGATCGGGGGCGGGGCCGAGCTTCCTGCCCCGCCCCGCCGGGTCCAGGTCCGCGGGCACGAGTCCCGCTGCCACAGCGACGGCCCCTGGGAGGCGGCCGGACAGAACCTCGACGGTTGAACCGACGACTGAGTCCCAGAGGGCAGGTAAGCGAGCGGTGATGGGGCGCCCCTCATCTCAGCACATCTCGAGGGCCACCCGGCCTCTCTGATTCTCTCACCACTGACCCCCAGTCCTATCAGTATTCCGTCTGTTTCCACCTCCCTCCCTTCTCACCCTTTCCCTCTGTTTCTCGCGCTGTGTGGGTCGGGGGAGGCAGACTGGGTCTGAACTGCCCCCCACGCCATGGGTGCTGCTCTGAGGCGAGCACCCCTCTTACCCCCAACACGAGGGACTCCTGATGGACTCTGCCTGTTTCATAGTGCGGGCGCCGGGCGCCAGGCCAGATGCCAGCCCTGGGAGGGCTTTCCAGGTGGTGGGCAGCCAGGCCAAAGGCGTGGAGGTGGGGATGAGAGTAGCTTCTGGCTGGTCCAGGCCCCCGAGGGAGTCGCAGCCGGGCCCACCCAGACGGGCCGCCTGGACTTCCCCAGTAGCCTGCAGCCTTGTGTTGCCAGCTGTGAACTGGGACTTCGTCACCGAGGTAATTGGCAGTTGACCTGACCCAGATCTGAGCACCTCACCACCCCCTCTGTCCTGGGGGGCTCAGCTGGCTGTAAACAGGCCTGGGAGGTCACTTCCTGAGCAGGTCGCAGCCCAGCTGGGGGAGGTGAACGCCCTGGCTGGGATGGCGGGGTAGCGCAGCAGGGTGAAGGCAGGTCAGCCCAGTGGTTGGGGACCTCAGACTTTGGAAATGGACCACCCTGAGTTCCTGCTCTGCCACTCACCCCAAGTACCCTGAACAAGTGGATTCTCCCCGCCTCAGTTTCCTGTCTGAAGGACATATTAATAAAGCCCCGGGGGTGAGGGCCGCTCCCGGGCTTAAGTGCAGGAGCGTGGGCCCTGCGTGTCTCCCTTCTGGTCCCTGCCTCCTCCCTCTCTCCTCCTCCCTCACACAGCCGCTGCCCTCCACCAACGCGCCGGGCACCGTCCTGCCTCAGGGCCTTTGCTGTTCCCGCTCCTCCAGGCCAGGGGCCCAGGCGCCAACTTTAAAACATAACAAGCTCCTCAGACGGGCTGGGCCGGGCCGGGCCAGGGCTGGGGGGGGGTGGCTGGGAGGGGCGGAGGAGGAGCCAGCCAGGGACGCTGTACCTATGGAAACCAGAGTGAAGACGGCCGGAACGCCTGGGCTAGGCTTCTCCCTCTTGGCAGGCTGGGTGGCCTGGACGCCGGTGGTGGGTGAGTGCCCAGACCTCGGGGAGGCGAGTCAGGGGCTTGAACCCCTCGAAGCCAGCTGAGAGGGTGCGGGTCCCTCAGCTAAAATACCAGTCAGGCAGGTGCGGACTGGAGGCCCTGTGGAATCCCCTCCTGCTGGGTGGCCTTGGGCAGGTCAGGGGCTGCCTGAGGCCTCGGTTTCCTCACCGGAGGCCTGGGGAGGGGAGGGCCCTTTGGGTTGCTTGGTCATCTGATGTCGTGGGTTCAGGAGGCTTCAGTGTCCCTGCCTGTCGAATGGAGCCAGGGGAGGGTGCCTAGGTCATAACTCCGGCTGTTATCATGGAAACAGCCCCAGAGGCAGATGCTAAAGAAGTGACTGACGTTGCTCGGGCTCCGCTCCCGGTCTTACAGACCCAGATGGGGGCCAGGGCCAGGCCGGACTTGGCCTACAGAGAACTCAGACTTTTACCAGAACCCCCCCAGACTCCCCTCCACGAGACGCCTTCCCCGGAATCCCACCACCTGAAGAATCCATGAGTCGCCTCTGGCCGAGTCCTCGGGATCTTCTAGGGCCCCGTCCTCAGGGCCTCACTTTTCCTTTCTGTCCAATGGGGCGGCGGAGGTTGGGGAGTGTCCACCTGGGGTAGACCCTTCCAGAAGAGTTCGAACTTTGCTGCTGTGTGACCTTGGGATATCTTTCTCTGGGCCTCAGTTTCCCTGGCTGAACAGTGGGGCTCCTGGATAAGATCTCTTGAGTCTGTGCCCCTCTGGTGCTGGGGGGCCATGTCCATTCAGCAGATCGGTTCTGAGCACCTGCTCTGAGCCAAGCCTGGTACAAGGCGCTGAGGGCCTGCCAATGACCCAAGCCGATCTGGTGCACCCCTCCCCGCCCCCCAACCTGGACTCAGCTCACAGACTGGGGTTGAAAGAGACAGACATTCATCCAGAAAACTGTCCTTAGACTTCGCTGTAACTGCGTGAAAGAATGGAGAGACGGATGGATGGGGAAGTTCATTTAGATGGGGCCCTGGAGGGCCCTGAGGAGGTGACATTTGAGCTGAAGCTCCGTGGTGAGAGAGAAATAGCCACGCGGAGACCTGGGGCAATCCAGGCAGATGGCACCGGCCATGCAAAGGCCCTGGGGCCGCACCAGGCGGGGTGTGTTGGAGGAACAGCTGGGAGGCCTGTGTCTGGCGCAGAGTGAGCAAAGGGGAAACAGGGGCAGAGGAGGGCTGGGAGGGGCTGGGCCGGCCTGCAGGGCCTCCGGGCTCACGGTGAAGACCAGGGCTTTTACTACCCTGCGGTGGGAGCCCAGGAGGGCTGTGGGCAGGGGAGGGGCAGGACCTGACTTGGGCGCTCCCCGGCGCCCCCTGGTGGCTGCTCCAGAGAGGACAGACTGGGGGGGTGAGGCGGAAGCCAGGGGACTTGAGAACCGAAGGGATCCCCTCCCCTCCCCCCACGTCAGACAAACGGACACCCCCCCAGCCGTCCTTTCGCCATATCAAAATAGGTGCCAACTGTGAGTTCTGCATAGTGTGGATAAAGGGCTGGAAGCAGCGGGTGCCCTGGTGTTGGCCGAGGGTGGAGCGTGGGGACAGGGACTGTGGGGGCATTTGCCACAGGCCGGCGGGGCCCCGGAGCCCCCGAGGCTGCCCATGGCCGCTGCAGCTGGGGCTGAGGGAGGAGGGGGCGGCCCTGGCCCGCTGAGCCGGCCCATCAATTATTGACGCCCTTTGTCCTTTGTCGGGACATGAAGAATTCATGTGGAGGCGCTGCTCCAGGGACCAGCCACCCCCGAGCTGCCCTGTCAGGAGACCCGCCTGCTGGGGGCTGAACAGTGGGGCTCCTGGATAAGATCTCTTGAGTCTGTGCCCCTCTGGTGCTGGGGGGCCATGTCCATTCAGCAGATCGGGTCTGAGCACCTGCTCTGAGCGAAGCCTGGTACAAGGCGCGGAGGGCCCGCCAATGACCCAAGCCGATCTGGTGCACCCTCCCGCCCCCAACCTGGACTCAGCTCACAGACTGGGGTTGAAAGAGACAGACATTCATCCAGAAAACTGTCCTTAGACTTCGCTGTAACTGCGTGAAAGAATGGAGAGACGGATGGATGGGGAAGTTCATTTAGATGGGGCCCTGGAGGGCCCTGAGGAGGTGACATTTGAGCTGAAGCTCCGTGGTGAGAGAGAAATAGCCACGCGGAGACCTGGGGCAATCCAGGCAGATGGCACCGGCCATGCAAAGGCCCTGGGGCCGCACCAGGCGGGGTGTGTTGGAGGAACAGCTGGGAGGCCTGTGTCTGGCGCAGAGTGAGCAAAGGGGAAACAGGGGCAGAGGAGGGCTGGGAGGGGCTGGGCCGGCCTGCAGGGCCTCCGGGCTCACGGTGAAGACCAGGGCTTTTACTACCCTGCGGTGGGAGCCCAGGAGGGCTGTGGGCAGGGGAGGGGCAGGACCTGACTTGGGCGCTCCCCGGCGCCCCCTGGTGGCTGCTCCAGAGAGGACAGACTGGGGGGGTGAGGCGGAAGCCAGGGGACTTGAGAACCGAAGGGATCCCCTCCCCTCCCCCCACGTCAGACAAACGGACACCCCCCCAGCCGTCCTTTCGCCATATCAAAATAGGTGCCAACTGTGAGTTCTGCATAGTGTGGATAAAGGGCTGGAAGCAGCGGGTGCCCTGGTGTTGGCCGAGGGTGGAGCGTGGGGACAGGGACTGTGGGGGCATTTGCCACAGGCCGGCGGGGCCCCGGAGCCCCCGAGGCTGCCCATGGCCGCTGCAGCTGGGGCTGAGGGAGGAGGGGGCGGCCCTGGCCCGCTGAGCCGGCCCATCAATTATTGACGCCCTTTGTCCTTTGTCGGGACATGAAGAATTCATGTGGAGGCGCTGCTCCAGGGACCAGCCACCCCCGAGCTGCCCTGTCAGGAGACCCGCCTGCTGGGGGGCTGGAAACATGCCACCCAGCTGTTAACATCACCATTATTAAGAAGGACAGGCCATCGGTAACACTGGAAGAAAGAATACATTTTAGAAAGTGACAGCCTGGTAACTCACCGTCAGATACATTGTATCTAAAGTAAGATACAGGGCTTCCCCTGGTGGTCCAGTGGGTAAGGACATCGCCTTGCAGTGCAAGGGGGGCCGGTTCGATCCCTGGCCTGGGAAGATCCCACATGCCGCAGAGCGGCTGGACCCGTGTCCAATCACCAAGCTGGAGCTCTGGAGTGCATGCGCCCAGAGCCGGCGCTCTGCGACAACAGAGGCCACCGTGATGGGAGGCCCACAGGAGCCAAAGAACAAAGATGGATGAAAATAGAGAAATGAAAGACCAATAGAAGTGGCCCTCCCGCTCCCCTCCCTCCCCAACCCGACCCCCGCCCAAAATAAAAATAAATAAATCTTAAAAAAAAAAAAAAATAAATAAAGTAAGATACAGACGGGCGTTTCCTGGCCACCCAGTAGCCGGTTGGGACTTGGCGTCTCCCTGCAGGGGCTGGGCTTCTCTCCCTGGTGGAGGCACTAAGCCCGCCACCTGCGAGGCCCGGCCAGACAGAAAGAACAGCGCCCACAGAGGCGCGGGATACTGTTCAGCCACAGGAAGGGGGAAGCCCCGGCGCTCACTAGGTGTGGATGAACCTTGAGACCAGGATGCTCAGTGAGAGAAGCCAGAGAGAAGGACACAGGCAGCGCGATTCGTCTTACATGAAAATATTTTACTTACCTGGCTGCCCTGGGATCTTTGATCTTCGTTGCAGCATACAAACTCTCCGTTGTGGCCTGTAGGATTTCGTTCCCTGACCAGGGATTGAACCCGGGCTGCGGGCTTGGAGGCTTGGCCACTGGACCACCAGGGAAGTCCGAGGGATGGGTTAAACAGCGGCAATGGTTAGCCAGGTCAGTGACTATGTAAACCCACTGAACTGTGTACTTTAAAAGGGTGAATTCTGGGCTTCCCTGGTGGCCCAGTGGGTAAGGACACCACCTTGCAGTGCAAGGGGCGCTGGTTCGATCCCTGGCCTGGGAAGATCCCACCAGAGCAGCTGGACTCATGTGTCCAATTACCGAGCTGGAGCTCTAGAGCGCATGCGCCCAGAGCTGGTGCTCTGCAGCGAGAGAGGCCACTGTGATGGGAGGCCCACGCGGGCCAAAGAGCAAAGGTGGATGAAAATAGATAAATGAAAGACCAATAGAAGTGGCCCAACCGCCCCCTTCCCTCCCCAACCCGCCCCCCCCCCAAAAAAAGGGTGAATTTTATGATACGTGACTTATTTACTTTAACACAACTTATATATATATATATAAAAAGAAGGTCATAAGTGGTCAAAAATCCTAATTTTGAGGACTTCCCTGGTGGTCCAGTGGTTAAGGCTCCGAACTTCCAATGCAGGGAACGCAGGTTCAATCTCTGGTTGAGAAATTAAGATCCCACATGCCAGGCAAGCACAGCCAAAAAAAGAAAAAAAAAAATCCTTCCTTATTATTTTATGCATTTTGCATAAATGACCCCTGTGCTCTCGAGCTTATTTCTGATGGAGGGAAAGGGTGAGCCATTGCTTGCACTCCGGGGTCACGTTGGAAGCATGAGCCTGGCCGTGGAAGGAGAGTTTACACCACAGATATTGGCAGATTGTTCTGTCGTCTCCGCCAGAGCTTGGCCAACCTTTTTCTATAATGGGCTAGAGAGTAAATACGTTTGGCTTTGCAAGCTGCACGGCCTCTGTGGCTGCGGTCAAGGCCGTGTTGCCACATGTGCACGAATGGGCGTGGCCATGTGCCAGCAAAGCTTCATCTACAAAAGCAGGCGGGGGCCAGATTTTGCTGTCCCCTGGAGATATCAGCAATGAAAATTAAATTGTAAAGGTGGTCTGTCTCTAGCTCCTTCCTTCAAACAGCACGGAGAGCCCTGAGCGGGCATTCCCTCATTATTGGAAAACCGCCATCGGGTTCCGCAAAGCAGCAGCTCACGGGGCCGACGAGCGGGCGAGCGGAGTCCAGGTCATCTTTGTTCGTAAGAAAGGGACGATCCAGCGACATCTCTGTCAGCGCTGCTCTTGCTTATCTGCAGCAGCCATAGATGGGCTGCCGGGACCAGTCTGGCAACTGGGCTTCCCTGGTGGCTCAGTGGCGAGGCGTCTGCCTGCCGACGCAGGAGATGCACTGGATCGGTGGTTTAGTTGCTAAATCGCGTCCGACTCTTTTGCAGCCCCCTGGACAGTAGCCCGCCGAGCTCTTCTGTCCACGGGATTTCCCGGGCGAGAATACTGGAGTGGGTTGCCATTTCCTTCTCCAGGGCATCTTTCCAACCCAGGGGCTGAACCTGAGCCTCCTGTGTTGGCAGGCAGATTCTTTACCCCTGGGCCACGAGGGACGCCCAGCTGCCAGACTGGTACCAGCAGCTGCCCTTGAGGGCTGGGGCTCCTCTGGGGCCATGGTGGGGAGACCTCAGAGCTGAGGGAGGGCCTGGGCAGTGTGCTCCTGGGTGGCTAGGGACCAGCCTCCAGTCTCTTGTCTGCAGTGGCCCGCCCCAGGGCCTTTGCACCTGCTGTTTCCTCTCCCACACCCTGCACTTCCAGTCCCAGCTCCAGGGAATCCTCCTCCAGGGGGCCTTCCTGACCCCCAGCCTCGGTCACCTACTGTCCCTGGCTCTCACTGCCCCCCCTCCAGGCCTTATCTGTCCCTGAAATTGCCCTGTTAATTGGTTCACTGGTTCCTGGTGTCTCCCCCTTCCAGCAGGAGTGACCCCTCTTAGGCGGCTGTTTTGGAAATTCAGAGGGCTTTCTCCCCCACTTGTGGTAATAACAGGATGTGCGCATATCTCGGGGCCAGGGACTAGGGACACTAAGCGTCCAGCCACGCTCAGGGCAGCCCCTTGGCCCATAGCTTCCTAATGTCCTACCAGAAATGTAAACCAGTGGCTGGGGGCTTTGATCTTCAGTGAACAAGCCTGAAATCCTTGGGTCAGAAAGATTCCTGAAGGAGGCAATGGCAACCCGCTCCAATATTCTTGCCTGGAGAAGCCCGTGGACAGAGGAGCCGGGTGGGCTACAGCCCAGGGGGTCCCTTAGAGGCAGACGCGACTGAGGACTGAGCAGGCTTGTACCCCGCTCCTGGGGCACAGCTGGCGCTCCGTAGAAGCTCCCTGACCACCCGGCGGAGCCCCGGACGCTCTGTCAGGCTTTTATGTCTCGTGAGGAGAGGGGTGGTCTGGCCCTGGGAGGGCAGGGGTCAAGGACACAGGGCCCCCGGCCGCTGGGCCGTCCCTGGAAGGCTCTGTCCCCGCAGGGCTGCCCTGGTGCTGCCGCCGGCCCCTCAGGGCTGGCCTGCCCTTGGACCTGGCGGAGCGCAGCTGGCGGAAGGAAGGCTGGGGGTTATTTTGGTCCCGGTGCTCCCCCGGGAGGGCCGTCACCTCCCGGTCTGGCTGCTTGGGGGCTGTTTCTGGGAGAACAATGGGTCGGGGAGAAGAGGGGGCCCCACAGCTGGGCTGGTCCAGGTGCTGCCGGTCTGGGGACTGGCCTGAGGGGCTAGGAGCCTGGAGCTCCCACCCCCCACCCCTTTTCCCTCTGTGCCGGCAGCCTGGGGGTGGGCGCTGCTGCCGAGGGCCCCGGCTCTTCCTGAAGCCGGTAAACAGGACCAGCTTCCCTTCTGAACTTGCAGATGGGAAAGTCAGGGCCCAGAGAGGGGCAGAGCCCTGCCGGGTCACACAGCAACCGAGGAATGGGGCAGAAAGACCTGGGCACTACGGTCCTTGGGATCCAGGGAAAGGCCTTGTCCTCGCTGAGTCTCAGTTTGTCCATCTGTAAGCTGGGGGACTGGGCCCAGGTGCTGGGAGTTCCCTCTGGGCGCCAGTGTTTGCAGACATGCCTTCCCTCACTCCTTCAACAAACACTTACTGGGCGCCTGCTGGGTACCAGGCCCTGCGCCGGCCCAGAGCCAGAAAGATGCGGCCCCTGCCCGCGCCGCCAGGCCTGGGGGGCGGGCGCTGAAGCCAGGTGCTCGGGCCGAGGCGGAGGACGCCCGGGGCACTGTGGGGGCCAAGAGGGCACCCGGCCCAGCCTGGGACGTCCAGGAGTCTTCCAGGAAGAGGTGACGGTAACCCTGAGACTTGAATGAGGAGCAGTTTACGGGTGACGGGGGCAGGAGGGGTCCAGGCAGAGGGAACAGAATCAAATGCCCTGGGGACTTCCCGGGGGGCCAGGGGTTACGACTCCAGGCTTCCAATGCAGGGGGCGTGGGTTTGAGCCCAGGTCTGGGAACTAAGATCCCACATGCCACTCAGTGTGGCCGAAAATAGATAGAATGTTCGATTTTTTTTTTCTCTAGGATATCTAGAATGTTCTAGAGAAACTGGTGAGAGGGCATCTTTGCTGAGAGCCTGGCTGGGAAACGGGTCTGCATACCAGGTCAGCAGTCCAGGCAGTGGTCCCCTCTTGCCCGGGGGAAGCTCACCGCCTGGGGGACCCTTGGGTTGGCCACAGGCTTCTGCCCGGGGACGGAATCAGTTCTCTGTCCTGATCGTCACCATCCTCCATTTTACAGATGGGGAAACTGAGGCACGGGGCACTTATGCTGCTTGACCACGTGGGCAGAGCCCCAAGTGTGGAGATAGCACAGCACCCTCCACAAGGCTCAGGGCGCCGCCAGTCATCCGCTGGGGGAGGCAGTGGGAGTTGGGGTGCAGAGAGGGCGGGGCAGGCCCTCCCTGTGTTACTGTGTGGCCTTGGGGAAACAACCGAGCCTCTCTGAGCCTGGTTTCTTCCGCACACGGACAACCAGCTCAGTTCAACACGAGGCTCCCGTGGTGAAACGGCACCGGCCGCTGGTCAGGGCCTGCCCGGCGGTGCTGCGTCACCCCCTCCCTCTCGGGCCCCGCCTGTGGACAGGGTCCGGGACGGGTGTGGGGGCAGGGAGCCCTGGATCGTTCATCGCCAGGCCCGTCCTGACCTCTGTGGGCAGCGAGAGGGCGGCCGAGGGTTGGGGCTCCTCCCGGGTCTGAGCTTACACAAAGAGGGGCTTTGTGGGGGCTCCCGGGGCCGCCTGGGCATCCGCGTGGCATTCCTGGTCTGGCCCGCCCGCAGCTGGTGCGGGCGGATTCCGACCCAAGCCTGGGGCAGCTGTGGGGGAGGACTGGGGGTGGGTCTCAGCTCCCTCCCTTGTTGGGCAGATGTTTCTAGAATCTCCAGAGGCACAGCGGATAGGGAATCCTTCCCTCCCCCGGGACCTGCGGTGGGGCAGACCACTGAGGCCGCAAAGCCAGGGTGTGGAGTGGGGAGGGGTGCCTGGTGCCTGGGGTGCTGGTGTCTCATAGGAGGTGCCTAAGTGTCAGTTTGGCTATTCAGGGGTGGCTTCCTGGAGGAGGAGGTGTCCATGCTGAGCTGAGGGATGAGACTGTGAGAGAAAGAGGCGGGGCTTAGAGGCCAGGGCTCTACGTGAGTCCAAGGACGAGGCAGGGGTCTGGGGGCTAAGGTGTTGAGGGATGTATAGGAGTTCACCAGGGAGGAGGCAGGGGCCCGATGGAGTGTGAGCTTGGTCGTGAGAGCCATGAGGACCTGCCAGCTGGTTCTTAGAAGGAAAGGGCCAAGCCCAGATGCGCCATTCAGGAAGAATTCTGGCGCTGAGCGGGAGGCTCCAGAGCCTGGGGAATCTGGAAGACGGCCATGCCAGGAAGGACAAAAGGAGACGGACATAAGGGCCAGGCAGAGGGCCAGGCTTCCGTGGTCGGAGGTCTGGCCGCTGTTCCCAGAGTGCCGGCCTGCCACTCGCCGTGGCTGCCTCGCAGCCCTTCCTTGGGCGGAAGCTGATGCAGGTCAGGGTTTCTGTATCAGAGTCATGGGAGCACGGTGCTCCCAGAAGCCCCACAGGCGGCCCCGGGGAGCCCCACCCAGCCACTGCCCGCCTGACTCATCCAGGGCCTGACTAAGGCCCCAGGAAGATCTGCGGGAGGCTCACAGGGCCGGAGGGCGGGCGGCGGGGGGGGGGCGTGCAGCTGGGCTCCTCCTCACCCTGAACAGCCCAGGGCGGGGCCGTGGCTTGTGGAGCTGCAGGCTGAGGCGGGGAGTGACAAGCTGGACGCCCTGTGCTCAGCCCCGAGCCCCTCCTCAGCTCGCAGCAAGGATCCAGTGGGACTGGTACCAGTGCGGAGCTGGTGCCAGGGCCCACACTAGTGGGGTTCAGAAGCCCCTACCCATTGATCCCCAGAATATACAACCAGCTCATACTTGGCTTCCCTGGTGGCTCGGACGGTAAAGAATTTGCCTGAAATGCACGAGAGCTGGGCTCCATCCCTAGGTTGGAAAGATCCCCTGGAGGAGGGCACGGCAACCCACGCCAGTGTTCTTGCCTGGAGATTCCCGGGGACAGAGGAGCCTGGCGGGCTGCAGCCCATGGGGCTGCAAAGAGTCAGACGTGGCTGAGTGACTAAGCACAGCGCCGCGCATACAAGTCCGTAACAGACAAAACCAGCAAACCACCCAATCAGAAAATGGACAGACGGCCGAAACAGACATTTCTGCAAAGAAGACAACCAGATGGCCAATAGGCACATGAAAAGATGCTCAGCATTGCTAACTACAAGAGAAATGCAAAGCAAAACTACAGTGAGATATCACCTCACACCTGTCAGAACGGCCACCGTTAAACAGTCTCCCAGTAACAAGCTTGGACAGGGTGTGGAGAAGAGGGGCCCTTCCTCTAGGTGCGAACGTGAATTGCTGCCGTCACTAGGGAGGACAGTATGCAGGCTCCTCAGAAACCTAAAATTGGAGCTACCATATCATCCAGCAGTTCCACTCCTGGTTAAAACTCTAATTAGAAAAGATACACACGCCCCAGTGTTCACAGCAGCCTATTTATAACAGCCAGGACAGGGAAGAAACCTAAATGTCCATCAGCAGATGAGTGGATAGAGAAGATGAGGTGCATACACAATGGAGTATTACTCAGCCATCAACAAGAATGGAATAATGCCGTTTGCAGCAGCATGAATGGATCTAGAGATTCTCATGATAAGAGGAGTATGTCAGAGAAAGACAGACACCACATAGTATCACTTCTATGTGGAATCTGAACTATGACACAGATGAGCTTAGCCACAAAACACAGACTCGGGCTTCCCTGGCTGTCCAGTGGGTAGAGAGTCCGCCTTGCAGTGCAAGGGACCCCGGTTCGATCCCCGGCCTGGGAAGATCCCACGTGCCGTGGAGCAGCTGGACCAGTGTGTCCAATTATGAGCCAGTGCTCTGGAGCGTGCACGCCCAGAGCCGGTGCTCTGCAACGAGAGGGGCCACTGCAATGGGAGGCCCTCACAGGCCAAAGCATAAAATATGGATGAAAAACAAATGACGACTTAGAGGCAAACAAACACAGACCCACAGACACAGAGAAACATGGCTTCCTGGTGATACACTAAGGACCCGCCTGCCAGTGCAGGAGACACGGGCTCGATCCCTGATCTGGGAAGGTCCCGCATGCCAGGGAGCAGCGACTGAGCCTGTGCTCCAGAGCCCGTGCGCTGCCACAGAGAAGCCGTGGTGATGAGACGCCCGTGCGCCACGACGAGAGGGCAGCCCACTTGCCGCGGCTAGAGACAGCGGGTGCAGCGAGAAAGATCCAGCACAGCCCAACATAGAAAGACAGGACAGAGAGGAGACTTGCACTTGCTGAGGCGGACAAGGGGCGGCGGAGGGATGAACTGGGGCTTTAGGTCCCAGAGGTGAGCTATCATTTCCAAAAGTAGACAGACAGGTCCTACCACACAGCAGAGGACTGCACTCAGCATTCAGCAGTAAATCAGACCAGAAGGCCTGCCCAGATTTCACCATTACGCATCGATTCCTTTGCCTTTATGTTCAGAAATCAATTCCCTTAGGTCCCGTGGGGCATCTCTCTTCAGTGTGAATGCTATTTTTCATTTACAAGCTTTTCCTAAAAATAGCTTTTGCTGTTTGTTCACAAGTTTCTGCATGCGGTGCTCCAGCTACTGGGAGTTCCCCTTCCCTCGGCCTTGGAGCGCGCAGTCTTCCCGTGGGGACTCCCTCCCCTCTCCTCACCTGTCCCTTCCTCCGGGAGGCCTTCCTGGCCTTCCGGCTCTGCTGGGGAGCCCCTGCGGAGGGCTCTGGCAGCCTCTGGGGGGCGGGGGCCGGGGCTGTGGGGAGGGAGGGGCTGTACCGCCGGTGCGTCTGTGGGATGGGCGCACGGGCTCCGGCGCCGGCCCATTTCCGGGATGGGAAGCCGGAGGCGGCCAATAGGAGAGAGCGGCCCCCGCGAGGCCCGCGCGGCCTGACCGCCGGCTCCTGTGTCTCCCCCGCAGGACAGATGGACACCTTCAGCACCAAGAGCCTGGCCCTCCAGGCCCAGAAGAAGCTCCTGAGCAAGATGGCCTCCCGGACGGTGGCGGCCGCCTTCATCGACGACACGAGCAGCGAGGTGCTGGACGAGCTGTACCGCGCCACCAAGGAGTTCACCCGCAGCCGCAAGGAGGCCCAGAAGCTGGTCAAGAACCTGGTCAAGGTGGCCGTGAAGCTGGGCGTCCTGCTGCGCGCCGGGCAGCTGGGCGCCGAGGAGCTGGCGTGGCTGCAGCGCCTGCGGGAGCGGGCGCGCCGCCTGGCCATGACCGCCGTCAGCTTCCGCCAGGTGGACTTCACCTTCGACCGCCGCGTGCTCTCCGCCGCGCTGCTCGAGTGCCGGGACCTGCTGCACCAGGCGGCCGGCGCGCACCTGACCGCCAAGTCCCACGGCCGCATCAACCACGTGTTCGGCCACCTGGCCAACTGCGACTTCCTGGCCGCGCTCTACGGCCCCGCCGAGCCCTACCGCTCGCACCTGCGCCGGATCTGCGACGGCCTCACCCGGATGCTGGACGAGGACAGCATATGACCCGGGACTGGCTGCGGCTGCCCGCGGGGCCGGGCTCTGGGGCGGGGCCCCCTTTCCTCCCTGACTCTGGCCAGTCACCCCTCCCCAGCACACACTGCGGCTCCGAGGACCCAGGTCCCCGCTCCTCCAGGCCAGTCTCACGGGGCACAGAGCCCGGCTCAGACCCCCCGGGGCACCTGGAGACCCCTGCCCATCAGGCACCATCTGAACAGTGCCCCCTGAGCCACGGGGTCTGCGCCCCTCAAATCACCGGGCGTGTCTGACGGCCAGGGGTTTCTCAGTTTGCAGGGCTGCTTGGGCCTTTTAATTCCCCCAGAGCGGGTCGTGGGGACTGGAGAAAGAGGGTGCCAGAGTGAGCTGTCCTCCACACCCGAGCCGTCCCACGTCCTGGGTGGGGGTCCTGACCCCGGGGCCTCTCACTACGACCTGATCTGGAGAGGGTGGCTGCAGCTGTAATTGATGAGCTCGTCCTGGAGCAGGCGGCCCCGCTCCCCCAAGGGGCCCGTGGACCCGAACTTGGAGAACGCTCTGGGAAGGAGGCGGCGAAAGCTGGACGGACGTGTCTACAAGACGAGGGCGGCCAGGGACCACGAGCCGGCCGCCGGAGCTGGGAGAGCGTCTGGGACACCAGCGCGGCCCTCGCCGGGACCTCGGGCTCCGGAGCCGAGCGGGGACCAGCATCTGTGGTCTCAGCCTCCCAGGCCGGGCTCTCTGCTCGGCCGCCCGGGAAGTGAGGCCAGGGAGCCGTGGGGAGGGCTCTGGTGGGCGCAGGCCCATGCTGAGCGTCAGGGGCAGGCCGTCCGAGACGCGTCATTTCCTGTTTGGAAAACAAACACGCAGGTGCTTGTTCTTATAAGACAGGCCTCAGAGACGGAGCTCAACCAACCTCAGCTTCGGCGACACCTGGCAGGTGGGGCGATGCTGAACTTGGGGCGTGGATGGGCACGTGGGGGCGTGGGATGTGTCTGCGATTCGCTGGTCAGAGTGGAAATGGGCTTTCAAAGACGGCAAAACCCCGCTGCAGGCCTGGCTGTGTCGGTTGTTTTGGGCACCCTGGGGGGAGGGTAGAACAAGGCCCATTTTTGCTGAACCTGCTCTGTTCAGGGCAAAGGCTGCCCACAAGAGGTCTGCGGCCTTATTAGGGGAGGGGGTGGGCCTGCTTGGCCTGTCCGCCCGGTGTCGGAGGCGTCTGGAATCAGGTGCCGACACTTAAAACCAAGGAACCTGCATGGCCGAGCCTGCCAGTAGCTCTAGGAACTCGCCGGCACGGCCCGCCGGGGAGGCCACACAGAGGGGGCCGCTCCTCACGTGGCCGCCGTCCCCACCGCCCGCCCTGGCCCTCCACGGCACGCTAGGCCAGCGGGGACCAGGACCCGGGGTCGGGGCAGCTTTTCTGTTTGGTTTCGGCTGCTCTGAAAGAGCCAAAGGCTTTCAACCGACGGCCAGCTGTTCCCTCTGGCCTCCACGTCTAAGGCACACGTCCCCTCTTCTCTTGGGTCAAGAGAGAGATCCGCAAGAACGAGCGTGCGTCTTGTCCACACCCCGAAGCCCCAGAGGAAACGCTCTGCCCTGGGCTCTGCGGCCGGAGGACCTCCCGTGACAGGACTCTGGGTTTGTTATCCGGACTCCTTTCATACCCTTGAGATTTAACAACAACAAAAACCAAAGAGAACTGTGTAAATAAAAGCCCCTAACAGCTTTCTCTCACCTACCCGGGGGCTCTGCCTTTTAAATCAAGGCTGGGGACTTCCCTGGTGGTCCACTGGCTAAGAATCCGCCATCCGACGCAGGGGACACGGGTTCCGTCCCTGGTTGGGGCACTCAGATCCACATGCCATGGGGCAACTGAGCCCCAACTGAGCCCTGAACGAAGGTACAGCACAGCCAAAATAAGCAAATAAAAGAAAAAAATCAAAGCGGTACACAAAGGTCACCGGCCCGCAGCCTGGCGGCGGCGGAATTCCCATCGAGCTGGACGACGGCCGGTCGGGATGGCAGAGCTTGGGTTCTGCAGCCACAGGGGGCTCGGTCCAGCCCCAGAGGTCCCGGGGCTCAGCGGCCCAGCTCACCGGAAAACTACGTGAAGGCGCACCGTGGGCAGAGGGAAGGCTTCTTTGTGTCCGAGGGCGCACCACTGCTCCGCGTCCCTGCTGGTGCCCGGGCGGTGGAAGGGGTCAGATCCTCCCGATGACCATGCCAGCATCAGCAGCCCCCTCGACCGGGCTCTGGCCTCGGGGCCACTCGGAGCCCTGGGAACTCTGTCATTTCCGCCTGTCTCCAGCTGCCTGGTTTGGCAGAGGCCCCGGGCGGGCCTCTCCGGGGCCTTGGGGTGACCTGCAGGTCTCCGTGTTCGGTGAAGCGCGCGTCCCCAAGGATGTGTGTGCGTCTGAAGCTGCTCGGGAGGTGGCACTTGACCGCGCAGGCTGCTGGTTGCTTCCGTGCAGCACCGCTGGTCCTGGGCACGGCTGCTCTGCTGGCTCGCGCCGCCCGGGAACTGCCCCCCGACCAGCGCTGCCGCAGCCCGGGGCTGGACCCCACGTCCTCGGCCAGCTGCTTCTCTAGCCGGCGGGGTCCCAGCCGCACCCGGGCCAGGTGAGTGCCAAGCACAGAGAGGCCTCGGCCAGCCCAGCCCAGGGACGCGGATCCCCACGGGCCCGCGCCGCCGTCGCAGGGCGGGTTTCCTCACGGTCAGAGGCCAGGCGGACGGTCCCGCGGGGTCAGACTCCCAGGCCCTGCTGCTAGGAGGGGCTGAGGCATTTGGGGATTTATTTTATTTTGGTTTGCCTGTGGGTGTTTTCTTCCTTTTTTTTTAAACTTTTTAAAACTCGTCAAGCTGCAATCTGGCTTCAAAATAAAAGCCCTAACAGCTTTCTCTCACCTACCCGGGGGCTCTGCCTTTTAAATCAAGGCTGGGGACTTCCCTGGTGGTCCACTGGCTAAGAATCCGCCATCCGACGCAGGGGACACGGGTTCCGTCCCTGGTTGGGGCACTCAGATCCACATGCCATGGGGCAACTGAGCCCCAACTGAGCCCTGAACGAAGGTACAGCACAGCCAAAATAAGCAAATAAAAGAAAAAAATCAAAGCGGTACACAAAGGTCACCGGCCCGCAGCCTGGCGGCGGCGGAATTCCCATCGAGCTGGACGACGGCCGGTCGGGATGGCAGAGCTTGGGTTCTGCAGCCACAGGGGGCTCGGTCCAGCCCCAGAGGTCCCGGGGCTCAGCGGCCCAGCTCACCGGAAAACTACGTGAAGGCGCACCGTGGGCAGAGGGAAGGCTTCTTTGTGTCCGAGGGCGCACCACTGCTCCGCGTCCCTGCTGGTGCCCGGGCGGTGGAAGGGGTCAGATCCTCCCGATGACCATGCCAGCATCAGCAGCCCCCTCGACCGGGCTCTGGCCTCGGGCCACTCGGAGCCCTGGGAACTCTGTCATTTCCGCCTGTCTCCAGCTGCCTGGTTTGGCAGAGGCCCCGGGCGGGCCTCTCCGGGGCCTTGGGGTGACCTGCAGGTCTCCGTGTTCGGTGAAGCGCGCGTCCCCAAGGATGTGTGTGCGTCTGAAGCTGCTCGGGAGGTGGCACTTGACCGCGCAGGCTGCTGGTTGCTTCCGTGCAGCACCGCTGGTCCTGGGCACGGCTGCTCTGCTGGCTCGCGCCGCCCGGGAACTGCCCCCCGACCAGCGCTGCCGCAGCCCGGGGCTGGACCCCACGTCCTCGGCCAGCTGCTTCTCTAGCCGGCGGGGTCCCAGCCGCACCCGGGCCAGGTGAGTGCCAAGCACAGAGAGGCCTCGGCCAGCCCAGCCCAGGGACGCGGATCCCCACGGGCCCGCGCCGCCGTCGCAGGGCGGGTTTCCTCACGGTCAGAGGCCAGGCGGACGGTCCCGCGGGGTCAGACTCCCAGGCCCTGCTGCTAGGAGGGGCTGAGGCATTTGGGGATTTATTTTATTTTGGTTTGCCTGTGGGTGTTTTCTTCCTTTTTTTTTAAACTTTTTAAAACTCGTCAAGCTGCAATCTGGCTTCAAAATAAGCACAGCCGCTGCAAAAAAAAAAAAAGCACAGCCAAGCATGGGGTGCAGAAGAGTCGGCCTGGGGGCTTCCCTAGGAGTCCAGTGGCTATGATGCCACACGTCTCACGCAGAGGACACAGGTTCAATTCCTGAGCGAGGAAGTAAGATCCCACATGCCTCGCCAAAAAAATGTAAGAGCCAGTCTTCCCTGGAGGGCTCCCCTCTGTGGGGCAAGGCCCCACAGCTCGGCGAGGGCTGGCTGCCTGGGGCCCGGCCTGTCTGGGAAAGTCAGGCCGGGGGGCCCTGGGCCCGGAGGCATGCAGCTCGGCTGTCTCCAGCAGCGAAGGCAGTGGGGGCCCCCGGCTCCACGTGCCCAGCTGGGGGAGACACCAGAGCCCAACGCCAAGACAATGTAGGTGCTTTTTAGTTTTCTTTTTTATTTAAATACAAAAGAATATTTCATTTCTGCCCAGTCAGTCTGAAAGGTGGTCCCCTGGGGAGTGACGAGGCGGTGGCCGGCGGGGTCACAGGCGGCAGGGGCTCCCTGGCAGGGCGTCCCAGCGCCGGGCCTGACCTGGGGCAGGGGATGCCGCTGGCGTCAGAGACGCCGTGACCCCCGGAGCCCCCACGTGCCCTGAGGCCTCTCTGGTGAGGACAGCAGTGGGCCTCAGAGCCCCACTCCAAGGGGTGAGGACAGGCGGGGGCCGGGCGAGTCCTGGCCCTCCGAACGGGGCGACCTCAGCCCGGACAGAAAACCAGCAGCCCCCCAGCCCCCCCAGACAACCAGCACTGGGCCCTCCTGGGTCAGGCTCCTTCTGCAGAGATGAGGCAAAGCCGCCCGCGGAGGGGCTCCGGTCACAGCTCGCTGCGCGCTGCCTTGGCCACCATCACCAGCTTGGACAGCTCCGCCCGGAAGGCCCCGGGCCTGTGGGCCACTGTGAGAGAAGACCTGGGTCGGCCGACGCCCCGCGAGCCCTCCAGGCCTGAGCCGGGGGTGGGCCAACGCGGGGGACAGGCGGGGGGCAGTGGCCTCCGGGGCCTCCACAGGGAAAGGCCCGGCCCTGGAGAGTGACGGGCCGGAGGAAGGCGGGGAGGTCGTGGGCCTCTCGAGGGCAGTGCGGGGCCACGCGAGGCGCGGTCAGGCCAGCCATGCTGAGAACGGCTGGGGGCGCAGGGCTGCCCTGGCGAGCGCGGCTGGCCGCCCCCTCTGTTCTCTCCCCAGAGGTGCTCCTGGGGTGCGGGCCTGCCAGCACCCAGTCTCCTCTGTCCCTGAGTCCCACCCGGAGCAGGCCCTGCGCCCCGGAGGACCTGAGGCAGGGCGGGCCCCGAGGCCTCCCAGGAGCCCCGGTCACACCCCCCACCCCTACATGAGTGACCCCCAGGGCCGCGTGGCTCTCCCCTCCTCGCTCCTCGCCCGCAGGCCCCTTGGGCCCTCTGGCTCGGCTCACCCCGTGCCCCCGTCACTCTCGCCCCAGAGCCCACTGCTAGTGCCCACCGCCCTCCTGCTCAGGGTCGCCGCGCACTGAGCTCAGAGGCCACGGGGGTCTCGGGGCCTCGGGGGGCCCCTGCCTCTCCCTGCACGTGGCACACGCAAGGTCCCGACGGCGATGCCTGAAGCCGCCGCGGGGACCGGGACCCCTGCCCACCCCCCGGCCATGGAGCTGAGCGGGCCCTCAGCCCTCCGTTCTCTGCAGGGGACCCGCCAGCCGTGCCTCCGCCTGTGGGCAACGCGTGCTTTCTACATTTATCGAGGGCTTAAACAGACATCCGAGGAGGCTGGCCCTGGGGACGCGGACCATCACACACATGCACGCGTGGGCATTGACACGACAGGGCCTCAGCAGTGCGCGGCCGCCATGAGCAGGGGCAGTGGCTCCCGGCGGCCCTGGCCCTGCAGGGCAGGTGCCGCCGCCTCAAAGGGGGCCGTCTGCCCCTATAGCCGAACATGGTCGCCAGGCGGCCCTTTTGCAGCGGGGACGGCAGGCTCCTCTCCCCGGAGGCTCCCCTGGCCCTGTGGGGGTCCGGTCCTCGCCCGACCCGCCTGCCGGAGAGCCTGGTCCCCGCCCCGCGAGGCCTGCCCCCACACACCTGCTGTTTTGGTCACTTCAAACTCCTCGTTTTTCAGGGGAACGTCGCTCTCTCTTTCAAAAGCAGCTTTTGACTGAAAGGGAACAAGTGGAAACGTTTCTCGTCGGGAAGGAACCCGGCTTGGCCTGCTTCCCAGGGCGGCAGAGCCCGGGGTAGAGAGAACCCAGCGGCCTGACCCGCTGACGAGACGGCCAACCGGCTTCACACCGGGCGGCCTGTCCGCGCGTCTGCGGAGCGAGGCCTCTCGTGCAGCACCCCCTTAGCTGCTGTGTGGGAATGGCACACAAGCACGGCGGGCTCTCGAATGCAATTTTTAAAATCACAATTGTGTCTTTCCCAGACCAGATAGAATAACAGAGTGTTAACGTAAGAACGGATTATTCTAGACACAATTTTGTTGTCGTTTAGTCGCTAAAGCGGTATCTGACTCTGGGTGACCCCGTGGACTGCCGCCCGCCAGGCTCCGCTTCTTCGAGAAGTGGGGCTCCCCGGTGGCTCCGTGGAGGAGAGTCCACCTGCCAAGGCAGCAGGTGCCGGAGGCGCGGGCTGGATCCCTGGGCAGGGACGATCCCTGGAGGAGGGCGCGGCAACCCACTCCAGCACCTCTGCCTGGGGACGCGGCGGCTGGAGGAGCCTGGCGGGCGGCCGTCCGTGGGGCGGCAGGGAGCCAGACGCGACTGAGTGGCCGGGGCACTGAGCACGCGCGCGTGCAAAGCAGGGAGGCCCGAGAGAGCCGTTAGTTCACGGTCTGAGGGTCAGCCTGACGTGTCCGCTGGGAGCACCGCGGGCCCCGGTGGTGCAGCTTGCTGGGGGAGCTCTGTGGAATGACACAAGTCCATCTTCAGCTGGCTCTAACTGGAAGAGATGGCCCTCGATGACCTAGGGGGGCCTGGATTCAATATGGGGGGCCTCGGGGCGGAGCTGAGGCTTCCCTGGACGAAACCCCGCTGACAGCCGGGCCCCCGCGGAAGCCGGCGCTGGACCCCTCACGGCCTGCCTCCTCTTGCTTCCTGTTTCTTGGGATAAAGCAGTTTCCAAACTGTTTCTGACTCAGGTGCCGAAGCAGGCCTCTGCCGAGCGGCCGGGCTCCGAAGGGGGTCCTGGGGGTCGCGGGGGTCAGGGGCGAGGCAGAAGGCGCTGGCCGAGCCGTGAGCCACAGGTCGCTGGGGCCAAGGGACACGGGGCCCCCCCAATACCAGTGAGCGTGGGCGGCTGGTGAAATCCTCCTGGAGGGCGGCCAGTCTCTAGGGGTCAGCCGGGTCCCGCTCTGGGCACGGCAGCCACGCCCCCACGCCTCCCCGAGGGCTTGGTGTCCGTCTCCTCACACGGCCGCCTCCCCGCCCCCGAGCCGGGGGCCTCCGAGGCGCAGTCCACAGCGGGCCAGCCCGGCGGCCCCTCGCGGCAGCACTCACGTAGGCCATGCCGTACTCGATCTCGGCGCCCCGCACCTCCGCCTTGAACTGCGTGAAGTACAGGTAGGACTTGCCCTGGGGCCTGCGAAGAAAGGTCGGGGACAGGTCAGCCCGCGGCTGCATGCTCCCGGCTCCCCGGGAACCTGTTTGGGGATCTGTTCCTGGGAAGGACACATGGACACCCTCAACACAATCCGCTCTTTGCCAGAACGTTCCTCCAGCTCCATGATGGGCCAGGCTGCTCAAGGAGAGACACTCCCGTGTCCGCTGGCTGAACGATTCTCACCGCTGGACGACACCCCGGGCTTGCAGTGGCGCGGGGCGGGCTACATCCCCGGGGGAGAAGCACAGGGGCTCACTGGGCGGGGGCGGGGGCGGGGGCTGGCGCTGAGCGTGTCCCTGGGGCTGCCGGGGGTCAGCTAAGAGCCACAGCCTGAGGACCCTGCGGACGGGCCTGGGCCCCTCTGGGGCTGGGCTCTTGAGCTCGTGTGAGACGATCTGCGGGCGGGATGCAGCCCAGACGTCAGTCTCTGTGGAATGACACAAGTCCATCTTCAGCTGGCTCTAACTGGAAGAGATGGCCCTCGATGACCTAGGGGGGCCTGGATTCAATATGGGGGGCCTCGGGGCGGAGCTGAGGCTTCCCTGGACGAAACCCCGCTGGCAGCCGGGCCCCCGCGGAAGCCGGCGCTGGACCCCTCACGGCCTGCCTCCTCTTGCTTCCTGTTTCTTGGGATAAAGCAGTTTCCAAACTGTTTCTGACTCAGGTGCCGAAGCAGGCCTCTGCCGAGCGGCCGGGCTCCGAAGGGGGTCCTGGGGGTCGCGGGGGTCAGGGGCGAGGCAGAAGGCGCTGGCCGAGCCGTGAGCCACAGGTCGCTGGGGCCAAGGGACACGGGGCCCCCCCAATACCAGTGAGCGTGGGCGGCTGGTGAAATCCTCCTGGAGGGCGGCCAGTCTCTAGGGGTCAGCCGGGTCCCGCTCTGGGCACGGCAGCCACGCCCCCACGCCTCCCCGAGGGCTTGGTGTCCGTCTCCTCACACGGCCGCCTCCCCGCCCCCGAGCCGGGGGCCTCCGAGGCGCAGTCCACAGCGGGCCAGCCCGGCGGCCCTCGCGGCAGCACTCACGTAGGCCATGCCGTACTCGATCTCGGCGCCCCGCACCTCTGCCTTGAACTGCGTGAAGTACAGGTAGGACTTGCCCTGGGGCCTGCGAAGAAAGGTCGGGGACAGGTCAGCCCGCGGCTGCATGCTCCCGGCTCCCCGGGAACCTGTTTGGGGATCTGTTCCTGGGAAGGACACATGGACACCCTCAACACAATCCGCTCTTTGCCAGAACGTTCCTCCAGCTCCATGATGGGCCAGGCTGCTCAAGGAGAGACACTCCCGTGTCCGCTGGCTGAACGATTCTCACCGCTGGACGACACCCCGGGCTTGCAGTGGCGCGGGGCGGGCTACATCCCCGGGGGAGAAGCACAGGGGCTCACTGGGCGGGGGCGGGGGCGGGGGCTGGCGCTGAGCGTGTCCCTGGGGCTGCCGGGGGTCAGCTAAGAGCCACAGCCTGAGGACCCTGCGGACGGGCCTGGGCCCCTCTGGGGCTGGCGCTCTTGAGCTCGTGTGAGACGATCTGCGGGCGGGGATGCAGCCCAGACGAGTCAGTCGTACCTGGGGGCCACCGCTCCTCCCGCCCAAGGCCAGGAAGGGGCACAGAGGGGTCTCAGTGGGCGGTGGTGGCGTGCTGAGGACACAGGGCTCCCGCCCGACGCTGCTCGGTGCCCTCGAGTGTGTATAAGGCACCGTGCGGGGCTGGGGACGGGCACGGGGGCAGGGACGGGTGCGTCGGCCGCATGCGGGTCCCCTGATTAAATGTCGCCCTCCCTGCGCTCTAACACGTCCCATGTCTTGACCTGTCCCCACGCAGTATGGCTGCCGCGTCAGGTGCATGGCGAGCGCTTGAGGAATCGGCCGGACCTCACCAGTGGCCCGGTGGTTAAGAATCCGCCTGGGCTTCCCTGGTGGTCCAGTGGGTAAGGACACCGCCTTGCAGGGCAAGGGGCGCCGGTTCGAGCCCTGGCCTGGGAAGATCCCACGTGCCGTGGAGTGGCTGGACCCGTGTGTCCAATGACTGAGCGGAGCTCTGGAGCGCATGCGCCCGGAGCCAGTGTTCTGCGATGAACGAGGCTGCTGCGATGGGAGGCCCAAATGGGCCAAAGAACAAAGATTAATAAATGAAAGATCAATAGAAGCGGCAAAAAAAAAAAAAAGAATCCGCCCGCCAGCGCAGGGCTGGGAGCTTGACCCCTGATCGGGGAATGAAGATCCCACGTGATGCCAGGGAGCAACCGAGCCCTCACGCCGAACCACGGAGCCCCCGTGCCACACTCAGAGAAGACCCCCACGGCCACAAAGACCCTGCCCGCCGCCGCGAAGACCAAGGCAGCCACACAGAGACCGTCAAAAAGGCACCACTCCAGGCCATCGGGCCCAGAGGAGAACCGGGACCCCCCAGCGCTCCAGGCCCTCCCCCCGCCAGGCGGCTGAGCACCCCCGTCTCGGGCTCCGCAGGCTGGGCTCCTCGCGCGGGTCGCAAGCAGGCTGGGCCTGAGGTCGCCCCAGGGGCTGGGGGTTAAGCGCTTGAACGACAAACGTGACTGGAGGGTACCGACGCAGGGGCAGCATCTGGGGACCCCGGCCCCTCTCCTGGGGCCACCCGTCTCAGCCTCGGGGCGAGGGCCAAAGTGCCTCCCTGGGAAGCCCTCCTCCCCCCGAGAGGGTCGCCAGGCTCGGCCAGCCCGTGCACCGCCTCGCCGGGGAGGGGGCGATCTCACCCCCGCGACCCAGGCTCACCTCCAGATGGTGCAGGTGAAGTGCTGGTGGTCTTCGCTGGTCCCCAGACTCATCTGCCACTTCTGAAAGAGAGAACGGACCGGTCAGCCCAGGACACAGCGCCTCGCCAACACCGTACACCGCCCGCGCCACGCCGGCAGCGCCCGGCTCAGCCTTGGACGCGGGGAGACGGCAGAGCGAGCCCACGACCCTCACAGGCGGCCGGCTCCCTCCTGGGGCCACACCCGGCGTGCGGATGGGGCCGGGGGCGAGGCAGGGAAAGCCTGGTGCCTCCTGCTCAGTTTTGCAAATATAAAAAATAAAGTCTGTTGGGAAAAATGAAACCAAAAACAAAAGGAGGAATGAGCACGCTCGTGCTTGCTGGCGTAAGTGCAGAACCACTCCTGAGGAAACAGCAGCGGCAAGAGCCATGGGGCACTGCGGCCGAGGGCAGCGCCAGCCAGAGGCAAGGTGCCTGAGAGCTTGTCGTGGGTGTTTCCTTTTTGAACGACATGTTAGCTTTAAAAAAAAATTATATTAAAAAAAAAGTACTTAAAAACAACGACAATACTTTAGGGACGTCTCTGGTAAATAAGAAGATGCCGGAGGGCTGGGAGCTTGACCCCTGATCGGGGAATGAAGATCCCACGTGATGCCAGGGAGCAACCGAGCCCTCACGCCGAACCACGGAGCCCCCGTGCCACACTCAGAGAAGACCCCCACGGCCACAAAGACCCTGCCCGCCGCCGCGAAGACCAAGGCAGCCACACAGAGACCGTCAAAAAGGCACCACTCCAGGCCATCGGGCCCAGAGGAGAACCGGGACCCCCCAGCGCTCCAGGCCCTCCCCCCGCCAGGCGGCTGAGCACCCCCGTCTCGGGCTCCGCAGGCTGGGCTCCTCGCGCGGGTCGCAAGCAGGCTGGGCCTGAGGTCGCCCCAGGGGCTGGGGGTTAAGCGCTTGAACGACAAACGTGACTGGAGGGTACCGACGCAGGGGCAGCATCTGGGGACCCCGGCCCCTCTCCTGGGGCCACCCGTCTCAGCCTCGGGGCGAGGGCCAAAGTGCCTCCCTGGGAAGCCCTCCTCCCCCCGAGAGGGTCGCCAGGCTCGGCCAGCCCGTGCACCGCCTCGCCGGGGAGGGGGCGATCTCACCCCCGCGACCCAGGCTCACCTCCAGATGGTGCAGGTGAAGTGCTGGTGGTCTTCGCTGGTCCCCAGACTCATCTGCCACTTCTGAAAGAGAGAACGGACCGGTCAGCCCAGGACACAGCGCCTCGCCAACACCGTACACCGCCCGCGCCACGCCGGCAGCGCCCGGCTCAGCCTTGGACGCGGGGAGACGGCAGAGCGAGCCCACGACCCTCACAGGCGGCCGGCTCCCTCCTGGGGCCACACCCGGCGTGCGGATGGGGCCGGGGGACGAGGGCACGGGAAAGCCTGGTGCCTCCTGCTCAGTTTTGCAAATATAAAAAAAATAAAGTCTGTTGGGAAAAATGAAACCAAAAACAAAAGGAGGAATGAGCACGCTCGTGCTTGCTGGCGTAAGTGCAGAACCACTCCTGAGGAAACAGCAGACGGCAAGAGCCATGGGGCACTGGGGCCGAGGGCAGGGCCAGGCAGAGGCAAGGTGCCTGAGGGCTTGTCGTGGGTGTTTCCTTTTTGAACGACATGTTAGCTTTAAAAAAAAATTATATTAAAAAAAAAGTACTTAAAAACAACGACAATACTTTAGGGACGTCTCTGGTGGACCAGTGGTCAGAGCTCTGCGCGTCCGTGGCCGGGGCACAGGCTCCGTCCCGGGCTGGGGAACGAGGGTCCCACACATCACTCAGTCTGGACAACATTTTTTAAAAAATAACATTATTAATACTTTGAAATGGTTTCAAAACACGCCACTCCCAGTTTCTTCTCATTTTCAGGGCCTCCAAGAGGCTGGCCAAATGCAAGGTCTGGTGGCCAGTGGCGCTTCTGTGTTTGGCCAGCGCAGTGAGCGAGTGCGTCTGGCCCTCTCACGAGAGTAACGTGCATGTTTTCACTGAAAATGAAACGCAGACTACTTGAACAGAGGACACGGCCACCCACTCCAGCAACCTTGCCTGAAGAGTCCCAGGGACGGAGGGGCCTGGCGGGCTGCGGTCCCCGGGCTCGGAAGAGAGCTGGACGCGGCTGAGCAACTCACACTTGACTACTGTTGCAGAGAGACAGCTACCATGTGAACTTCTGTTGTTACAATAAAACTGTAGGTTTGTATATTTAGGTTATTCCCGTATTGACATTTCTGTTCATTGCTCTTTGCTCCTTGGGCTACACAATATTCTCTCTGTGCACTGGCTTGTCTTGATCGGGTCAGAATTTGGATACATATGAGTCACTTAACTTTTAACAACTAATTTTGTTTGATTTACATTGTAACCTTTAATAGTTTTTGAACAAATCTAGCCTGCTTTCCCTAAGGAAAAAAAAAACAGAGTAAAGGCTGACTCTGATTGTTGATAATCCAGTTAAATGCCAGAGCTTTTATCCATTAATAAAAACAAGGCCACTTTTATGTTACTTATAATGGGAGTCCATGGTCACTTAGAAGCCTTCTGTCTGCAGCATGAAGGCAGGAGCCAATTACCCAGGCGGCGTGGGCAAAGGCAAGGGACCCGTATATTTATTTTCTATTAAAAAACTACTGGGCTTCCGTGGGGGTCCAGTGGTTAAGACTCCAAGCTTCCACTGCAGGGGGCGTGGATTCCATCCCTGTCTGAGGAATGAAGATCCCACATGCCGCACAATGTGGTCAAAAAGTAAAATGAAAAGAAACAGAAAACGCCCCCGCCCAGTCCCGAGGCCTCATGGTTTTACGTTGTTAAATGTATCTGGGACGGTTTCCCATAGCTCTTAAAAGTCTCATGGAAGTGGGGCAAACATTTAAAGAAAATTTCTTTTAAGATTATGAAAGCAAACAAAAGTAAAATCAAGAGCACCTCAGCAGTCCAGCCAGGCTCCCTCCAAGAGGCTGGCCAAATGCAAGGTCTGGTGGCCAGTGGCGCTTCTGTGTTTGGCCAGCGAGTGAGCGAGTGCGTCTGGCCTCTCACGAGAGTAACGTGCATGTTTTCACTGAAAATGAAACGCAGACTACTTGAACGGAGGACACGGCCACCCACTCCAGCAACCTTGCCTGAAGAGTCCCAGGGACGGAGGGGCCTGGCGGGCTGCGGTCCCCGGGCTCGGAAGAGAGCTGGACGCGGCTGAGCAACTCACACTTGACTACTGTTGCAGAGAGACAGCTACCATGTGAACTTCTGTTGTTACAATAAAACTGTAGGTTTGTATATTTAGGTTATTCCCGTATTGACATTTCTGTTCATTGCTCTTTGCTCCTTGGGCTACACAATATTCTCTCTGTGCACTGGCTTGTCTTGATCGGGTCAGAATTTGGATACATATGAGTCACTTAACTTTTAACAACTAATTTTGTTTGATTTACATTGTAACCTTTAATAGTTTTGAACAAATCTAGCCTGCTTTCCCAAAGGAAAAAAAAAACAGAGTAAAGGCTGACTCTGATTGTTGATAATCCAGTTAAATGCCAGAGCTTTTATCCATTAATAAAAACAAGGCCACTTTTATGTTACTTATAATGGGAGTCCATGGTCACTTAGAAGCCTTCTGTCTGCAGCATGAAGGCAGGAGCCAATTACCCAGGCGGCGTGGGCAAAGGCAAGGGACCCGTATATTTATTTTCTATTAAAAAACTACTGGGCTTCCGTGGGGGTCCAGTGGTTAAGACTCCAAGCTTCCACTGCAGGGGGCGTGGATTCCATCCCTGTCTGAGGAATGAAGATCCCACATGCCGCACAATGTGGTCAAAAAGTAAAATGAAAAGAAACAGAAAAACGCCCCTGCCCAGTCCCGAGGCCTCATGGTTTTACGTTGTTAAATGTATCTGGGACGGTTTCCCATAGCTCTTAAAAGTCTCATGGAAGTGGGGCAAACATTTAAAGAAAATTTCTTTTAAGATTATGAAAGCAAACAAAAGTAAAATCAAGAGCACCTCAGCAGTCGAGCCAGGCTCCCTCCGAGGGCTCTTACTGCACGGCCCTGAGCGCGGCCGCGAGCGCCGGCCAGGTGAGGCGCAGGCTCTGGCACCCTCACTCGTGTGAGGGTGTGTTTTGGGGCGACCCGTGCATCCCGAGTCTGTGACCTGTGTGAGGCGGGGAGGCCGGAGCCTGGGCGCCCGTGTGGGGACACAGGTACACGGTCACCGCGACCACCTTTCACGACGGTTGACAGGTAACAGAGGGTGGAATGGACCCATTTTCATGTCTTTCTTTTAAGATTTTTTGATGTGGACCATTTTGAAAGTCTTTATTAATTTTGTTACAATACTGCTTCCGTTTTATGTTTTGGTTTTGGGTCTCCAGGCAGGTGGGATCTTAGTTCCCCGACCAGGGATCAGACACTCACCCCCTGCGTTGGAAGGCGGAGGCGTAACCCCCGGACTGCCAGGGACGCCCTTGTGTCCGCTGGGGGTTCTGAGCAATGCACACGGCTCTGAACAGGCCACCAGCCGCGACGCCGGCCAGCTCCGGCGCCCCCGGCGCCTCCCCCAGCCCCGCGCGGTCAACCCCCGCCTGCCAAGTCCCCGCACCGACCCGCTCTGTCCTCGCGGCCGCGCCTCCGCACAACGCCGCCCGCGTGGACTCACACGGCACGTGGCTCCCGCGGCCCTCGGTCTCGCCCGGCCCGGTGCCCGTCGGCTCCACCCGGGCGCGGCCCATCTGTCTCCGGCTCACTCACCTCCCCTGCCCTACTGAGCAAGCTTACACACACACGCCACGCTCTGGTCAGCTGCACGCGCCGGCGCTCACGGGTCCTAGGCGCCACTGTCCCCTGCACAGGTGGTGCCCTCTGCCAGGGGCCGCCCTGCCCAGGGGCCAAACCCGGGCTTCCTGCATCGCAGGTGGGTGCTCTGCGTCCAAACCGCTAGGGGAGCCCTCTCGAATTCTCACCACCTCGAGACGTCCCTCCCGCCCCACGCCCAGCCACCCTCATCGTCTCCCAGCCCCCGACCACCAGGAAGCCCCTCTCGGTGTCAGTGGCCGGCTCTGGGCGTCTCCCGTCCGTGGAGTACCCCCGTGTGTCCTCCCGGGTCTGCCTCCCTCACGGAACGCCGTGTCCTCAGGGTCCCTCCACGCGGCCGCCAGCGCCAGGGCTTCTCTCCCTCCACGGCCAAGGGATGCTCCCGGGCGTGCAGGGACATGCCACGTTCGTCCGTCACCCCTGAGGGACACGTGGGTGGCTTCCCCTTGCTATTACGAATCCCGTTGTTCTGAACGGTCACAAGCGAGCTCTGTGTGGACGTAAGATCTCATTTCCAACAGGAAGGCACAGAGGATCCGGCGGGCTGCTTCCTGCCAAGGGGGCTGCGGGCCGGCAGCCAGAGCATCCGTGGGTCGCGCCGTCAGGTTCCCGCGCTCCGCCGGCGCCTGCTGTCTCCGACGACCACGGTTCTGGCCAGGCTTGCTGCAACAGGTCGGCTGGACACATCTGCCCTGCTCTGAGGTGTTTCCTTTAGGAAGAATTCCTGCATCCAAAATGGAAGCACCAAGCCCATCACTGGTGTTAGAGTTTAGGACCTGGTCACTGTCCCGGGAGTGAGCCCGCGGTTTCCGCCAGTGCTGCCGCGGACCGTCCACCCGCAGGTCCCATCCGGGTGGCAGTGCAGGTGGCGTAGGCTGGCCGTCAGGGGCCTGCGCCTTGCGGACCACGGGCACGTCCCAGCTGCGGGGGCCTGGGCGGTGCTCAACCTCGGGGCTGCCGGGACGCTGGGACACGGAGTCTCCAGGGCTCTAGGATGAAGCACGGCTTGCGCCTGGCTCAGCACCACGCGGGGCGTCCGGTGAACTGCAAGGCGGTGGGGACATCACGATTTTATTGTCTAGTGAATTGATCACGGACACAGCCAGGGGCTTCTCTCGTAACAGAGGGTGAAGAATCTGCCTGCCCTGTGGGAGACGCAGGTTCGATCCCTGGGTCGGGAAGATGCCCTGGAGGAGGGCGTGGCTACCCTCTCCGGTATTCTTGCTGGAGAATCCCTGGACAGAGGAGCCTGGCGGGCGACAGCCCACGCGGTCGCAAAGTCCAACACGACTGAGTGGCCAGCACATTCACTTTCACAACCAAAGAGGCAGAGATCCTGCTGACGAGGGGAAGAAGGTGCCCTGGGGCTGATCAGGAGCTGGAGGCGGGCACGGACGGACCAAGAGGCCTGGACCCAGGGGGTACGTTCCAGCACCTGTCCACACCCTACATGGACGGGGTAGCTGGAGACACAGCGAGGCTCAGAGGCGTCTGCGGGAGGCGCGGACCAGCGCCGGCCGCCGGCTGTCCCGGCGCCCAGCACCTCCGGGAAGGGCGTCACCAGGCGCTCCCTATCTTTCGTTACAATAGCGTTGCTGGGAGTTGTTTACTCAGACAGGATGAATTCAAATTAAGGACCGTGGGTTTCCTGTCACTCTGGTTATCTGATCTTTCCTTTGGCTGCGCGAGGTCTCGGCTGCCACCTGTGGGGTCTGCGTCCTTGGCGAGAGCGCTCCGTTCCCGGCGGCGGAGGGCCGGGGAGGGCGGGCGGAGAACAGCCGAGGGACACAGGAGGTGCTTCACACCCGTGTTCGCGGGGACGACGAGTTCTGCCCTTTTCATTTTCTCTTGTGCTTTCTACCAACCACGAGAAGAAAGCCTGTTCTGTTTCTTCTTGAGCACGTATGCCTCCCTGCCTGCAGACGGAACTGGGCAGCGGGGTCCGGGCAGAAAGTAACAGCAGTGACGGACCCAGTGCTCGCCTGTCAGCACGCACCCCAGCTGCAGCCGCAGCCTGCGACGGCGCGTGACCCTTCCCCGGGGGCAGGGACAGGCGACCACAGACCTGGCAGCTTTCAGCTGACACCTACGTGCCACGGCCCAGAGGCCGGATGTTCCAATCAGGGCCCGCGCGGCCGAGCTCCCTCTGGCGATCCCCACGGAGCAGCCTTCCCGCCGCCTCCAGGCCCCGGCGGCTCCAGGTGTCCAGGGCTTGTGGCCACACCGCTCCGCCTGTGTCTTCTCCTGTCATCAGATCTCCCGTGTGTCTCTCTGCTAAGGGTGCTGCCACTGGATTTAGGGTCACCGGGTCAGCCGGGCTGACCTGTTCATCTCAAAATCCTCAATTACATCTATGAAGACTTCCTCCTAAAAGTGAAGTGTTCTGGGAAGCAAGATGTGTACATATCTTTTCAGAGGGCTCATCCAACTCACTACACTCTGACAAATTACCACAAATTAGTGGCTTCACACCGACGGTCCTTCCCTAGCTTATACTCCTGTGGGTAGAGGTCCAGGCGTGGCAGGGCCGGGACCTCTGCTCAGTCTCACCAGCTAAGGCAGCGTCCGCCAGGGACTTCCCTGGGGCCCAGTTGGTGAAGGTGCCACTCTTCCATTGCCGGGGATACGGGTTCAATCCCTCGTTGGGGAACGAAGATCTCATATGCTGCGTGGCATGGTCAAAAAAGTCAATGAAAGGAAAGTGTCAGCCAGGCTCCTGGAGATCGCAAGCTGGGGGGCCTCCTTCAACCCAGCTGGCTGTGGCGGGATGCTATTCCTTGTGCCTGGGCGCTCAAGCCCTGCATTCCTGGCTGCAGTCGGGGCTCCCAGAGGCCACACGGCCTCCCTCCCGGGTGGCCCCTCAATGTCGGCGGTGGGGCGCTCCACCCTTCCTGCTTCCAGTCTCCGTCCATCTTTGGCTGCTCGCTGAGACACCAGTCAGCGGGGAACGAGGGTCCTCAGTCGCTCACCAGAAAGAACCAGACTCTGTCAACAGTCTGCAGTGACAGTCTGGACGAGGGCTCTCCCGGAGGCTGCAGGTGAGACCCCGGCCAGGCTGCCATGCTGATCTTGGCTTTGTGAAGCATCCCGCTGAGCCACAGGGCCTTCTGGCCTTCAGAATCGTGGGATGGGCGCTTCCCCGGTGGTCCAGCGGATAAGACTCTATGCTCCCAAAGCAGGGGGCTTGGTTCCTGGTTAGGGAACTGAAAGCTCACATCACTAAGCCCACGTGCCGCACCTACTGAGCCCTCGCGCTCTAGAGTCCCCGCGTCACGACCAGAGAAGCCTGCGTGCTCCAACCAGGACCTAGCCCAGCCAAAATAAACAACTTACAAAGAAAAAAACCGTGGGGCAATACATGGGTCTGCCTGAAGCCGCTCAGTTTCTGGTAATCTGTTACTCAGCACAGAAAATGAACACAATATTCCTGACAGAGGCTGATGGGAATGGCGGGTCCGCATCTGAGACTCCACCTTCCATCGGGATGCTTGCTCACTCTACGGGATTGTGGGTGGACTCCACCATCAGCGCCGGACCCGAGCACTGTCTTCTGTCGGTTGGGCGAGAATGGCCCAGCGTCCCCGAGAGCGCGTCTCTATCTGGCAACAGACACTGCTGTACTAAACGACACAGAGCTCTCAACAACTCACCTCGTTGGTCCCTCCTTGAGACGCGTAGGTGAACACGCAGGTATATTTGTCCTAGAGAACGGAAGGGAAAAAAGCCTCAGTAGGAGGTAATCGTTCATGTTGGAGGGGCAGGGTCTCAGGATGCTCCTCTGAAATCCAGAATTAAGAAGACCTTGCTGGGCTTCCCCTGGTGGTCCAGTGGGTAAGGACACCGCCTTGCAGTGCAAGGGGCGCCGGTTCGATCCCTGGCCTGGGAAGATCCCATGTGCCGCGGAGCGGCTGGACCCATGTGTCCAATGACCGAGCCGGAGCTCTGGCGCGCGTGCGCCCAGAGCCGGTGCTCTGCAACAACAGAGGCCACCGCGATGGGAGGCCCACAGGAGCCAAAGAACAAGGACGGATGAAAATAGAGAAATGAAAGACCAATAGACGTGGCCTGCCCGCTCCCCTCCCTCCCCAACCCAACCCCCGCCCCCCAAAAAATAATAAAATAAATAAATTTTAAAAAAAAAAAAAATGAAGACCTTGCTTCTGAGCATCTGTACTCAGGGGGAGGAGGTGGAGCCAGATCCCTCTGGCCATCATGCCCAGAGCTCCACGTCCCCGGAGGATCATGTCCCTGGAAGCCAGCCCTGCCCGGCCTCCCAGGGTCTGTACACCTGGAACTCGCCCACCTGCCTCCCGACTTGCTGGGCCTGGACAAACAGCTCACGTGGCTTCCAGGAGATGAAGAAACGGAGGGGAGATCACGACCCCTCTAGCAGCCCCCGCCCCCCCAGGAACAGGATCTCTGGAAGCAGGAACACCAGGGCGCCCATCTATGCTCCTCTGCGGGCCTAGGGCAAGTACCAAGCTTTCGGAGCCTCTGTGCCTTCATCTGTGAAATGGGTCTCCCATAAAGAACCTGGTACAACATCCGGTTACAGTCAGGGTAGGCTGGGAGAGGAAGCGATTTCTCCAACAAGCAAGGGGTGGGCTAGCCTAGACCCAGGGCGGCTTGCTCACTCTACGGGATTGTGGGTGGACTCCACCATCAGCGCGGACCCGAGCACTGTCTTCTGTCGGTTGGGCGAGAATGGCCCAGCGTCCCGAGAGCGTCTCTATCTGGCAACAGACACTGCTGTACTAAACGACACAGAGCTCTCAACAACTCACCTCGTTGGTCCCTCCTTGAGACGCGTAGGTGAACACGCAGGTATATTTGTCCTAGAGAACGGAAGGGAAAAAAGCCTCAGTAGGAGGTAATCGTTCATGTTGGAGGGGCAGGGTCTCAGGATGCTCCTCTGAAATCCAGAATTAAGAAGACCTTGCTGGGCTTCCCCTGGTGGTCCAGTGGGTAAGGACACCGCCTTGCAGTGCAAGGGGCGCCGGTTCGATCCCTGGCCTGGGAAGATCCCATGTGCCGCGGAGCGGCTGGACCCATGTGTCCAATGACCGAGCCGGAGCTCTGGCGCGCGTGCGCCCAGAGCCGGTGCTCTGCAACAACAGAGGCCACCGCGATGGGAGGCCCACAGGAGCCAAAGAACAAGGACGGATGAAAATAGAGAAATGAAAGACCAATAGACGTGGCCTGCCCGCTCCCCTCCCTCCCAACCCAACCCCCCACACCAAAAAATAATAAAATAAATAAATCTTAAAAAAAAAAAAAAAAAAAAGAAGACCTTGCTTCTGAGCATCTGTACTCAGGGGGAGGAGGTGGAGCCAGATCCCTCTGGCCATCATGCCCAGAGCTCCACGTCCCCGGAGGATCATGTCCCTGGAAGCCAGCCCTGCCCGGCCTCCCAGGGTCTGTACACCTGGAACTCGCCCACCTGCCTCCCGACTTGCTGGGCCTGGACAAACAGCTCACGTGGCTTCCAGGAGATGAAGAAACGGAGGGGAGATCACGACCCCTCTAGCAGCCCCCGCCCCCCCAGGAACAGGATCTCTGGAAGCAGGAACACCAGGGCGCCCATCTATGCTCCTCTGCGGGCCTAGGGCAAGTACCAAGCTTTCGGAGCCTCTGTGCCTTCATCTGTGAAATGGGTCTCCCATAAAGAACCTGGTACAACATCCGGTTACAGTCAGGGTAGGCTGGGAGAGGAAGCGATTTCTCCAACAAGCAAGGGGTGGGCTAGCCTAGACCCAGGGCGGCTCCTCCAGATGTGGAAGGCCTGACCTCACATTCAGTGAAAAAGACGGGGGACCGTGTGTAACGGGAAGCGCAACGTCTCGTCCACTTCCTGCAGGTCGGAGCTGCAGGCACGTGCCCTCGGACTCCAAGCCCCCCTGCTCCCACCTCTGGGCCCGTCCTGCCTTTTAATAAAGAGGGAGCTCACGCGAATCTGAGGGACGGGGGTGCTCGGACAGGATGAGCCTGGGAAAGGAGTCAGGGACAGATGTTGGGGACCCCGCGCTCTGAAGGTCGCCCCCCGCCTCGCCGCCTCTTCATTAACTCCGCCTTTGCTCTCGAGCCCCGCCCCCGGTCGCCCCAGGCCCCGCCCCCGTCGACCAGGCCCCGCCCCACCCCCCCCCCCGCCGCTCCGCTCCCCCGGCTCTCCGCGGACCCCGCCCCGCCGGCCCGCGCCCCGTTCCCAGGCCCTGTGCCCGCGGCACCACCGCCCGAGCCCCGGGGGCTAAGGCACGTACCCCAGGGCCCACGCTCTGGGAGAAAGAGTGCACCACGCCGCCGGGCCGCACGTCAAACGCCACCGTCGTGGGCTCGGACACCGCCTCGGCCGGCCCCAGCGCCACGGCCGCCAGGAGCAGCGCGACCGCCCAGCTCACGCCGCCCCTGCCGCCCCTCCGTCCGCTGGGCGCCGCCATCTTGGGATCGGGTTCGCGGGGCAGGGACGGCGGACGGAGCGCGGCGAGGGACACGTGGGGCGTCCGGCCGAGGCCACGTCGGCGGCCGCGCGAGCACGTGACCCGGCGCCCCGCCCCTCGGCCCGGCCGCCATCTTGGGGCGGGGCTTGGGTTCCTGGGGCGGGGCTTGGAGGCCCTGGGCAGGCGGACCCAAGACGGGTTCTCGGCTTGGGCTGCGTTCGTCCCTCGCTGGGCACGGGACTGACCCTTCAGCTCGCCCCGTTATTACGTGTACAACGAACGAAGGAAATAAAGGATCACCACTAAGATTCCAGGTAATACCTGCAGGCAGAATGGAAGATTCCCCCTGAGCATACGACTCGATCGTTACTCCCAAGATCCGTGGGTCGCTGCTGAAAACCCGTGAGGGAAAATATGGTGGGAAAGAGGCTCTTTGCATTATCTCAGAGTATTTCGCCCAAGATACATAATAACTCCAAAGAGAAGCGTAGCGTAGTCATTTTACAGCGACACCGTTCCCTTTAGCCCCCATGAAGAGGGGTACGACCGTCTCGCCCTCGCCGACCTGCTTCAAGCCCCTGCTCCCACCTCTGGGCCCGTCCTGCCTTTTAATAAAGAGGGAGCTCACGCGAATCTGATGGACGGGGGTGCTCGGACAGGATGAGCCTGGGAAAGGAGTCAGGGACAGATGTTGGGGACCCCGCGCTCTGAAGGTCGCCCCCCGCCTCGCCGCCTCTTCATTAACTCCGCCTTTGCTCTCGAGCCCCGCCCCGGTCGCCCCAGGCCCCGCCCCGTCGACCAGGCCCCGCCCCACCCCACCCCGCCGCTCCGCTCCCCCGGCTCTCCGCGGACCCCGCCCCGCCGGCCCGCGCCCCGTTCCCAGGCCCTGTGCCCGCGGCACCACCGCCCGAGCCCCGGGGGCTAAGGCACGTACCCCAGGGCCCACGCTCTGGGAGAAAGAGTGCACCACGCCGCCGGGCCGCACGTCAAACGCCACCGTCGTGGGCTCGGACACCGCCTCGGCCGGCCCCAGCGCCACGGCCGCCAGGAGCAGCGCGACCGCCCAGCTCACGCCGCCCCTGCCGCCCCTCCGTCCGCTGGGCGCCGCCATCTTGGGATCGGGTTCGCGGGGCAGGGACGGCGGACGGAGCGCGGCGAGGGACACGTGGGGCGTCCGGCCGAGGCCACGTCGGCGGCCGCGCGAGCACGTGACCCGGCGCCCCGCCCCTCGGCCCGGCCGCCATCTTGGGGCGGGGCTTGGGTTCCTGGGGCGGGGCTTGGAGGCCCTGGGCAGGCGGACCCAAGACGGGTTCTCGGCTTGGGCTGCGTTCGTCCCTCGCTGGGCACGGGACTGACCCTTCAGCTCGCCCCGTTATTACGTGTACAACGAACGAAGGAAATAAAGGATCACCACTAAGATTCCAGGTAATACCTGCAGGCAGAATGGAAGATTCCCCCTGAGCATACGACTCGATCGTTACTCCCAAGATCCGTGGGTCGCTGCTGAAAACCCGTGAGGGAAAATATGGTGGGAAAGAGGCTCTTTGCATTATCTCAGAGTATTTCGCCCAAGATACATAATAACTCCAAAGAGAAGCGTAGCGTAGTCATTTTACAGCGGCGACACCGTCTTTAGCCCATTGAACAAGTCAGCACTGAGAAGGGAGGCAGCGACTTCCCGGAGCCACCGACCGGATGCAGAGAAGGACGTTTGCAGTGGCACCTCCGTGGAGTTTCTGTGCAGAATGCACGACCTCCGTCTTATCAGAGCAGGCAGCAGAGGATCTCAAGGTAAGGGACATTCAAAGAAGGGAACAGGCTGTGAAAGACAAGGCTGAGGACGTGGAAAGCCACCCGGGATTCTGGGCTGGATCCTTGCCATAGCATTCCCAGAGCAAAATAGGAGGCAAGTTTTGAATCAGACAGATTGAGGGACTTCCCTGGTGAACCAGTGGTTGAGAATCTGCTTGCCAGTGCAGGTGAGTCAGGTTTGATCCCCTCTTGGGGAAGATTCCACAGGCTAAGGACAGCTGAACCTGTGAGCCGCAACTCCCAAGCCCCGGTGCTGCAGCTAGGGAAGCCTCCGCGCTCTAGAGCGGGTGCTCCAACACAGGAGAAGCCGCCGCGACTGGAGAGTGGCCCCCGCGTGCCGCAGCTAGAGGCAGCCTGAACGCATCCGCCAAGACCCGGCACAGCCAAAAATCAATTAATTTTAAAAATACGGACTAGGGCGGGTATCTTTTTCCCCTCTATATCCTTTGTGCTGGTTTATTTATTTTTGGCCACACAGCAGGCATGTGGAACGGTCCCACCCAGGAAACGACCTCGTGCCCCCTGCCGTGGAGGCATGGAGTCTTAACCACTGGGCCAGGAGGGAAGGCCTGTTTTATGCTTTAAGCCATTAAAAATAAAACTGGACCTTTCGAAGGGATGGAGCGGTGACGGCCCCAGGCGGAGGTCGTCAGGCTGCTAGACTCCAGAACCAAGAGCGCCCTCCCGTCTCCTCGTCGCTCGTCTGCTAGGACAGAGGGTACACCTGCCCACCCCACCCCGTCAGTGTGTCCTGATCCCCCGCCCACCCAGCCAAGCCTCGGGGCAAGGCGCTGTGTCAAAGGAAGGAAGGGCCAGGCTGCCCGCGAGGCCCTGGCTGGGTTCCTCCATGGTACCCACGAACTGCCCAGGGCCTGTCCCCTGGCCATCTTCAGGCCGCTGTTTTGTGCCAGGGCAGCCAGGCTGAGCAAGCAGCCCCTCTCCCTGCCTGCCACGACTGCCATGCCCGTGGCCCAGTCACCTGCTGGGACACCTGCCCACCGAAGGAGCCCCACCAGCGGCCCCGGGAGTTTAGAAGGAACCTCAGGCAGGTGCATTTAGAATCTTTTAATGTGACTACTTCTTACACACATAATTATAAAAGAATAAGGATCGACAAAAATATTTTCTTTCCATAATATGTGGAGGTGGTCTGTCTCTGGTGGTTTGTTTTTAACCTGCTCCGGAGAGTCCTAGTGGGAGGGAAAGGCAGGGCAAGGGTGACCCTGAGGCGGGAGGGTCCCACCTCCAACCCTGGGAGCCCGGTCTGCGTGGGCCGGGCAGAAACGTGGGACCCCGTGGCCAGGCTGGAGGGGAGGAACAGTCGCTGGGCCACAGACCCCGGGGTGAGTGCATTTCAGAGCCTGCCTGAAAGCCGGGGGAGGCCGGGCCGGAGGGCTGCCCGCTTCCCCGCGCCACTCACGGCCTGCTGGGCATGGCTCCTGTTTCGGGCACTGGCTGGGCTCACAGCAGACCCCGACTCGGGCCCGCTCTTTTTGAAAGGGTGGCACTATCTTTCCCCTCTATATCCTTTGTGCTGGTTTATTTATTTTTGGCCACACAGCAGGCATGTGGAACGGTCCCACCCAGGAAACGACCTCGTGCCCCCTGCCGTGGAGGCATGGAGTCTTAACCACTGGGCCAGGAGGGAAGGCCTGTTTTATGCTTTAAGCCATTAAAAATAAAACTGGACCTTTCGAAGGGATGGAGCGGTGACGGCCCCAGGCGGAGGTCGTCAGGCTGCTAGACTCCAGAACCAAGAGCGCCCTCCCGTCTCCTCGTCCGCTCGTCTGCTAGGACAGAGGGTACACCTGCCCACCCCACCCCGTCAGTGTGTCCTGATCCCCCGCCCACCCAGCCAAGCCTCGGGGCAAGGCGCTGTGTCAAAGGAAGGAAGGGCCAGGCTGCCCGCGAGGCCCTGGCTGGGTTCCTCCATGGTACCCACGAACTGCCCAGGGCCTGTCCCCTGGCCATCTTCAGGCCGCTGTTTTGTGCCAGGGCAGCCAGGCTGAGCAAGCAGCCCCTCTCCCTGCCTGCCACGACTGCCATGCCCGTGGCCCAGTCACCTGCTGGGACACCTGCCCACCGAAGGAGCCCCACCAGCGGCCCCGGGAGTTTAGAAGGAACCTCAGGCAGGTGCATTTAGAATCTTTTAATGTGACTACTTCTTACACACATAATTATAAAAGAATAAGGATCGACAAAAATATTTTCTTTCCATAATATGTGGAGGTGGTCTGTCTCTGGTGGTTTGTTTTTAACCTGCTCCGGAGAGTCCTAGTGGGAGGGAAAGGCAGGGCAAGGGTGACCCTGAGGCGGGAGGGTCCCACCTCCAACCCTGGGAGCCCGGTCTGCGTGGGCCGGGCAGAAACGTGGGACCCCGTGGCCAGGCTGGAGGGGAGGAACAGTCGCTGGGCCACAGACCCCGGGGTGAGTGCATTTCAGAGCCTGCCTGAAAGCCGGGGGAGGCCGGGCCGGAGGGCTGCCCGCTTCCCCGCGCCACTCACGGCCTGCTGGGCATGGCTCCTGTTTCGGGCACTGGCTGGGCTCACAGCAGACCCCGACTCTAGGTGGAGACACCCCTAGCCTCCTGTCTTTTAAATAATTAAGAAAGGCTCCCCTACCCCACTTCTCCATGAAGAAAGAAAAAAAACCCAAACACAAACATGAAGTGGGCGGGTGGGGGGAGGACGGGGCCAGCGGCTGGGCTGGCCACCCCCAGCCCCCAGGGGCGCCAAGGCCCAGTTCCTATGAGTCTCTTCAGGCCTCCAGCGCCCAGTGGAGCTGAGGCTCCCTGGCCACGGGGAGTGGAGGGATGGCTTGAGTAAGTGCCTTGTGGACATCGGCCTCAGCTCCATCCTGGCGACCCAGAAGCAGCAGGCGGGAACCCCAGGAGCGTTCATAAAAACGACCGAAGGCGCGGGGGCGCAGGCGGTGGCTGCCGGGCGGGCAGCCTGGTGAGGCCGGTGGCAGGAGGCGTGGTGCGGGCCCGGGGGCCACTGGGTCCCCCCACCTCGCAGCCGCCCGGGGTGTGCTCTGATGGTGGGGCCCGCCCGGGCGGCCCACGGGCTCAGAGGTGCTCCTGTAGGAAGTGCAGCAGCGTAACTTCATAGTGCTCGCCGGACTCGGGGCAGCGGATGCTGTGCCGCTCGTTGGGGTAGATCTGGGAGGAGAGAAGGCGAGGCTGGGGGCGCCAGGGACCCCGCCTCCCGGCCCCGCCCGTCTCGAGGCCCCTGGACAGGGTCTCAGTCCCGCCCCCGCCGCCCCCAGCCAACCTCCCTGGGAAGAGGACCCAGGTGCGAATCCCTCTTCCACAGCCAACGTGCTGTGTGATTCGAGGCAAGAGGCCACCTCCCCCATGAAAGCGGAGTGAAGAGCTGACCCTGCAGGCCTGAGCCGGCTAAGCCAGCGCAGGTGCCGATGCCCGTACGAAAACCAGGAGCAACAGCGCTGCCCCTCTGCCCCGGACCCGGGGAGCTGCAAGGAAGGCCAGTCCGCGGAGGGCTGGGGCTTCACGCCTCAGAGAACCTCGCTGCCCTCCGCCTGAGCCGGCTTCCTTTTGCCAACCGCCTCGGTGGGGACTGGACGCGCAGAGGCTCCAGGACGGCCCCGCCGCGGCCCGGCTCTGCCGAGCGCCTCCTGCGTCCTCTCGCCACCCAAGGCGGGACCGTCCCCAGAGGGAAGCGGCAGCGTGCTGGTGCCAGGGCCCACGCCCAGGAGGCGCCCCGCCCCGAGGCCTGCCGAGTGGACGTCCGCTCTTGCCTCCGGCCACGGGGGGAGGGCTCCTTCACCCCAGCAGCGCTGGGAGGCGCTCAGAGGGCTCCCGCGGCAGGTGGAGGCTGCTGAAGACACGAGGAGGGCTCCTCCCTCCACCCTCGCCTCAGGAGCCCATCCCGGACGGGACCCAAGTCCCCAGCTGGGAGGTCTGCAAAGAGCGGCCAGCCTGAGGCCCAGCCTGGACTCCGGGGTCCCGCTGCGCCCACGGCTCAGGTCCCTCAGGGCCAGGGCAGCCGCACCAGCTGGGACAGACACCCCTCCGTGCCGCCCGGGGCCTGGAGGCCTGGTCACTTCCTCCTCCTGGGCCGGGTCTGGCTCCCACTGTGCTCGCGGCCCTCAGTTCGGGGCCAGTTCGAGGCAACAATGTGGTGTCCGAAGAAGTACAGACTGTCAGCCTCTAGTCAGTGTCCCAGGGGGTCTGCAGGGGCACGTGGGCGTGCCCACCCCGGCCTCAGGCTGCGGGACACCTGAAGGTCCACCCAGGCCCTGCCCGACTCCTCAGCGCTGATGAGCCGCTGGCCTGTGCCGAGGTGTGTGTGTCGGGGGTGCCTCCCAGCAGCGTGTCTCCCCTGGGCGCCCGCGGCCTCCTGCTGCCTGGCCAGCACATGCCCAGCTACAGGTCTGGGAGGCCTGTCCCTCCCGCCTGGTGGCCCTCCGTTTCTCCATCTGTTGATGGCAACGCGTGACGGTGCCCAGGGAGCAGAAAGCCTGCGGAGCAGCAGCAAGCCCTCAAACCTGTCCCTCTCGCCTCCACCAACCGCCCCTGGAGCCCACCAGGCCTCTGGCTTGCGTCTCTCGGCCCCTCTCCTGCCGGGACAGCTGACCGAGGCGCAAGTCCCACTGGCCCCATGGGCCTCTCCATGGCTACCTGAGGGATAACCGACCTTCCCACACCCTTAGGGAAAAAATACAGACCTCCCCAGAGACCAAAGCAAGGGCCCTTAGCACCGAAGCCTCGCCTTCACTGGAGAACCCCTCCCTCCGGGAACCCCGCCCCTTCCGGCTGAAGCCCCGCCCAAGGCCAGAGGCCCTGCCCGCCTCCCCAGGCTGGTCACCCGGCCCGGTCCCCAGCTCTTCCGCGGGCTCCAACCATGCTGGTCCCTGGTCCCCGGGCTGCCCTTCCATTAATTTCCAGTGTCTGGTGTTCTCCAAAGCCGACCCCCAGGCCGGGCTGCGTCCCCACTCACTCGACAGCACCCTTAAATGTCACTGCCTTGGAAGTGCTTCCCTGACCCCTGTTCAAGGTCAACCCCCGCCCTGCTTTCAGAACTCTGTACCCTTCCTTCAAAGTACGGATCCTGGTCTAAAGTAACACGTGTGTCGGGCTTTCCTGGTGGCTCAGTGGTAAAGAGTTCGCCTGACAACGCAGGAGATACGGGTTCGACCCCTGATCCGGAAAGATCTCACCTGCTGCGTGAGCCACAACTCAAATCTGAGCGCCTTGGAGCCGCAACTACGGAGCCCACGTGCAGTAACTACCGAAGCCCATGTGCCCTCGAGCCCGAGCTCCACAACAAGAGAAGTCACCGCAACAAGAAGCCTGCTCCCCTCAGCTAGAGAGCAGCCCCCACTCCCTGCAACTAGAGGAGAGCCTGTGGCAGCAGTGAGAACCCAGAATAGCCAAGAAAAAATAAATAAAAGGAAAACAATGCAATAAAACAACACGTGTGCAAGGGCAGCTCTTGGCCAGTTCCCAGAGGTGGCCAGCAGAGGGCAGGGCAGACCGGGAGAGGCCCGCTGAATGGCCCTGGTAGCTCTGAGCCAGGAAGGCAGATGGGTGGAGGTGGGGTGGTGGGTTCCCACAAGCCGGTGCTCGCTGCTGCCCAGCCCACAGGCGCCTGCGAGGACCACCCACCTGCAGCTGGTAAGGCTTTCCCGCGCGGATCAGCTGGGAGACGAGGAAGTTGGTGTGGAAGAAGTGCACGTTCTCGTCCAGGAAGCCGTGCAGGATGAGCAAGCGGTTGGGCCTAGGACAGAAGGCAGGCGTGAGGGTTTGGGCAGCGAGGGCGGAGGCAGCAGGTGGTGCAGAGCCCCACAGCTGGGCCTGACTGGCGGGTCTGGGAGAGCCCTCTCGAGAAGGGGAGGGCACTGGGCGGTGGGGCCTTGAATGCCCTGTGGTCCCGGAAGCTTCTGAACATTCTAGACCTGGCCTGGTCAAGACCACCATGTGGCTACCAAACACTAGATGTGTGTGCCAGGGAGGTCCGGGGCCTGCTCTCGGGGAGCAGCTGTGGGGGCGGAGGGCTGCGGGCAGAGGGGCGCAGGAGGACAGGGGCACGTGGCGGCCGTGCCCACCAGCCCAGGAGGGCGGGCTCCGCCGAGGGCCCGGGCCTTACTCGTTGGGCAGCTTCTCCACGTGCAGCGCCACGGACCCCGCCTCGTAGCCGAGCTGGTTGTTCTCCGGGACGTCCATGTAGCGCTCCGTGTAGCCCGTGTCGTAGGCCATCCACACCGTGACCGGGGCGCCCGCGATGGCCACCTGAGGGCCGCCGTGAGGGAGGCGGGAGAGAGACGCACACAGAGGTCAGGGCCAGGGCGCCCGCGCGGGCCAGCGGTCCCGGGGCCTCCCCCGGAGGACGTGAGGAGGGCATGCACGCGGGGCTGGCAGGGGCCCCCCGCCGTGTCTCCCCGTGGACCGTGCCGCGGCGCGGGGGCTGAGCGGGGCGAGCGCTCGGGCGGGCTCGGCCCCTCCCCGGGCGCCCTGCCTTCCTGCCTCCTCCTCCTCATCGCCCTGGCAGCGCCGCCGGCCTGGGGGCCCTCCCCCGACGCTCTCCACACCGTGCCCCACCTCTGCCCGTCCGGGGCCGGGGTCCCGAGCTCAGCCTCCCACAGAGAGCTGCTGGCGGGGTTTTGTGCAGCCGGACGCCATCCTGGGGTCAGCAGTGGCGGGCAATGAGGAGGGGGGCTCGGCCCCGTGGGGCTGCTGCGGGGAGAAACAGCCACGTGGCAAGGCCCCTGCCGGAGGTGCCTCCCCGGGGGGCGGGCTCCAAGGGGCACGGGGGGCGCGGGCAGACGGGCAGGGCGGGGCGGGACCCACCTTGAACACCTGGGGCTTGTGGATGAGCCCCATGAGCGAGAGGAAGCCCCCGTAGGACCAGCCGTGGATGGCCACCCGGCTCAGGTCGATGAAGCCGTACTTCTCGGCCACGAACTGCAGGCCCTCCACCTGGTCCTCGATCTCCACCTGGCCCTGCGGGGCGAGGCCGGGCACTCCTCAGTGGCCCCCCCCAGGCCGGAACCCGCTGTGTCCCCATCCCTCGGGAGGGCCCTCTCTGGAAGCCAGGCCCCAGGCAGACCTGCTCCTGGGGGGCAGCCAGCCTGGCCCGGCGCTACCAAAGTCACGTGCCCTCTCCTCTGGACCTGCGTCCCCGTCCCCCGCACGAGGATGCTAACACGGACAGGACGGACTCGGGGCCGCTGGGAGGAGGAAGCAGACGCCGGGGGACCCGTTCTCAGGCCTGGAGGAAGCCGAGCCTCCACGGCTGGCGTCCTCGCCACCACCGTGTCCAGGTCACCCGTGCCTGGCCGGCCCAGCCCGTGGGGCTTCGGGCTGCTCGGATCGGCGCCGACGTGCCCGTGCGTCTGGTCTCAGGCGCCGGGTGGGGCTGCGCACCTGCCTGCCCGCAGGGCACCACTCAGAGCTGAGTGGCTGTGGCGCTGGTTCCGAAGGCCTCCCCACCTATGCCTGACCCTGGCCAGGACTGTGCTCGAGGCAGGTGCCCCAGGGCCCCCGCCCGACCTCCGCCACACAGGAAGAGACTGGGACGAGATGTTACCATCTGGTTTTTCAGGGCCCCTTCAAAGCGCAGCCCTCGCTGACAGGAGCCCCGGCCATCGATCACCACCACGGCGTAGCCCAGGGACGCCAGGGTGTTGAGCCGCAAGTACTTGATTCCTTTGAAGGAGTTGTTGACCAGCTGCACCTGCGGGGACGGCGAGGGGGCCCGTGAGCCTGACGACAAGGCCTGAGCTCCGTCGCGAAGGCTGACGACAGCCCGTGCGGCCCTGCCCATGGGGAGTCGAAGGCCAGGCGAGCCCACGGCGCGCCACACACTGTGCCTGGGGCGTGCCCGGAGAGCAGCCCCCCTCAGGCCCCCTGGGACCGCTCCCTTGTCTCTTCAGCCGCGACCTGCCTCTCTTCTGCCCTGGGGACGGGGAGGGCAGCGGACGGTGCGGTGGGCGGCGTGCCCCTGAGCAATGCGGCTGGCACCGGGCCTCACGTCTGGGGCTTATCATCCTCTGGGGCATTCTCCTGGCTGCAGGGTACTGACAGCACCCAGCGGTGAGGACGACAAATACCCCAGACGTCCCCAAGTGCCCCTGGGGGACAGGCCGTCCCAGGAGAGACGTGCTGTCTTGGATCGACCCGCTCGCCAACCTGCCTGCCTGGCCCATCTTCCCCCGTTTAGAGGGCTGGGTCCAGGAGCCCAGGCTGGTGACCAGGGCAAGGGTGGCTCGCCGCTGGGTGGGTGGCCCAGACACACACACGGCTTAGGGGGGCTTCCCAGAGAGGCATGCGGCTATTGGCAGGTGAAGGCGGAGAGCTTGGGCCCCCAGGAACTCTGTAGTCCAGGTCACCCGTGCCTGGCCGGCCCAGCCCGTGGGGCTTCGGGCTGCTCGGATCGGCGCCGACGTGCCCGTGCGTCTGGTCTCAGGCGCCGGGTGGGGCTGCGCACCTGCCTGCCCGCAGGGCACCACTCAGAGCTGAGTGGCTGTGGCGCTGGTTCCGAAGGCCTCCCCACCTATGCCTGACCCTGGCCAGGACTGTGCTCGAGGCAGGTGCCCCAGGGCCCCCGCCCGACCTCCGCCACACAGGAAGAGACTGGGACGAGATGTTACCATCTGGTTTTTCAGGGCCCCTTCAAAGCGCAGCCCTCGCTGACAGGAGCCCCGGCCATCGATCACCACCACGGCGTAGCCCAGGGACGCCAGGGTGTTGAGCCGCAAGTACTTGATTCCTTTGAAGGAGTTGTTGACCAGCTGCACCTGCGGGGACGGCGAGGGGCCCGTGAGCCTGACGACAAGGCCTGAGCTCCGTCGCGAAGGCTGACGACAGCCCGTGCGGCCCTGCCCATGGGGAGTCGAAGGCCAGGCGAGCCCACGGCGCGCCACACACTGTGCCTGGGGCGTGCCCGGAGAGCAGCCCCCCTCAGGCCCCCTGGGACCGCTCCCTTGTCTCTTCAGCCGCGACCTGCCTCTCTTCTGCCCTGGGGACGGGGAGGGCAGCGGACGGTGCGGTGGGCGGCGTGCCCCTGAGCAATGCGGCTGGCACCGGGCCTCACGTCTGGGGCTTATCATCCTCTGGGGCATTCTCCTGGCTGCAGGGTACTGACAGCACCCAGCGGTGAGGACGACAAATACCCCAGACGTCCCCAAGTGCCCCTGGGGGACAGGCCGTCCCAGGAGAGACGTGCTGTCTTGGATCGACCCGCTCGCCAACCTGCCTGCCTGGCCCATCTTCCCCCGTTTAGAGGGCTGGGTCCAGGAGCCCAGGCTGGTGACCAGGGCAAGGGTGGCTCGCCGCTGGGTGGGTGGCCCAGACACACACACGGCTTAGGGGGGCTTCCCAGAGAGGCATGCGGCTATTGGCAGGTGAAGGCGGAGAGCTTGGGCCCCCAGGAACTCTGTGTGGTCAGTGCGGACGGGGCCCGGCCCCCGGAATCCTGGGTGGAGGGCGGGGCACACCCACCTGCGGGCCTCCGTACACAAACAGGACCGTGGGGTGCTTCTTCCCCGGCTGCACGGCGTGCGGCTTGTAGATCATGCCGTAGAGCCGCACGTCCGACCGCGTGTGGAAATGGAAGATTTCCGGAGGCACGTAGTCCGGTGGGCAGCCTGTGGAGACGAGAGTGGCTGTGGGCCCCAGGGCCAGAGGGAGCCAAGGTGGGCCCGGGAACCCCATCTCTGAGCGGGGCCCCCGTGTGGCCGAACCCCCTCCCCCCCAGCCCAGAGGGTGGGCCGCAGGCACCCGTCCTCGGCGCTTCCTGGCAGCACCAGTCAGAGCTCGCGGGGCAGACGTGGCCTGCAGCCCGTGGACCAGCTCGGGCCAGGCCGTGGTCTGCTCGGGGATCCGCCCCCCAGACCAGAGCCCTGGGCACCGGCTCATCTCCCCCGGAGGTGACGGCAGCTCTGGGGCCTGAATGAGGCCAGTTTTGGGGGGCTCCTCTCTGATTTTTAAGGTGACTTCTATTTTTGCAAAGCGACACTAGCTTGCAGAGCCAATGGTGAAGAGAACTCCTGAAACGTTTCACAGTGAGCAGGGTGTTGTTTTAAAAGGAAAACAAGCCCACAGCGATGAGGACGGGGCTTCGCAGTGTTGGCCGTGACCGGCCGGGGAGTCAGCGCTTCCAGCTCTCCGTGTGTCTGGTCTGTCACCGCCTCGGCCCCTCTGTGTCCTCGGGGGACCGGGTCCCGGGCGCCCCCAGAGACCACAGCCTGGCGACGCTCGAGGGCCCCATGTGAATGGCGCAGGGGCGCCCTCCGAGCGCTCGTGCACCCCGGGCGCTCACGGGCGCTCCACACAGGTCTGAGCTCAGGCGCGGCGCTGCCCCAGCGGTGGCCGTGTGCCCTTTGGGGCGCTCCGGCGGAATCCGAGCCCGTGGGGCCGGTGGCCATGGGGCCCGTGCCGGGGAGGGCCGAGGGCCCTGGACGCTGCCGCCCCAGAGCGGCCACGGAGGAAGCCGAAACGACTCCGCTGAGTGTGGCCGGAGGGCATGTTCGCCCACGTCTCACAGAGGTGACCCGCACACCCGGCTAGCCTGCGCTGTGGGGAGACGGGGCCCATGCGCCTGGCGGCTGGGCATCGGGGCGCCCGAGGCCCCTCGCTGACCCCGCGTGGTGCGGCTGGCGCCTCGACGGCCCCTCCCTCCCCCGTGCCCTCATCTGTGAACCAGGGCCAAGCTCCTGGACTCAGCCCAGCCTCTAGGGACCCCGAGCCCTACAGTGTCCTGGACACTCGCCGGGGGCAGCGCTGGGCTCAGGTGAGGGCAGACTTGTCAGCGAGTCACCCGTGAGCTGGATGCTCAGCGGAGCCTTTGGCGGCTCCAGGAGACAGGGAAGCATTTTCTGAACCCAGAAGTGCAGCCCGAGGTCTCTGGCTGAGTCCTGGCTGTCCTGGCGGCTCCTGGGCACACCAGCCAGCGGCCTCCGGCCCTGCGCCCCGAGCCCAGGCTCCTCCCACAGGCGCAGGCCTGCTCCGCGCAGGCGCACTAGCAGCCGGCAGTCGGCAGGGGTCTCACGCAGGGACCCCTCTGCTCAGGGTCGGCTCCGGCCCTTGGACCCGCACTCCATCCGAGACAGCGGCGGTCTCAGGGTCCCTCGGGACAGCCCGGGGCCTGTGGTCACACCCGATCGCTTCTCGGGGCTCCGGGCCGCTCCGCCGCCTGTGCTCACCCGGGTGGACCCTCTCCCCCGCGCTATTCGCAGGCTGGCTCCCGGGGTGCTGGGGCGTCACGGGTGGGGCTCCTCACCGGCCGGCTCCATCATGCTGGCCCAGAAGCGGGGCTGCTTGTGCAGAGGGTCGTCGTCCGGGCCGCTCAGCTTGTACACGTGCACGCAGGGCGGCGTGCCCACGCTGCTGTAGTGGCTGACAAACACGTCGAAGTTCTGCGGGCGGGATGGGGCGCTGAGACCGCGGCACCAGCCCTGGCCGTGCACTGCCTGCCTCTGCGCCCTAGGCGGGGTGCCGACCCCTCTCCCCCCACCACCCCGCCTCAGGAGCCGGGCCTGGGGGCCCCGAGGCCGGAGCCGGCCCATACCCGCCCGTCTGGCTGGTCCTGCAGCCAGCAGACTGCCACGGGGTGCTCCCCTCCCCCGGAGCGGCCCTGTGCCGCCTGGCGTTCTGGAATGTTCCAGGGAGGGCGCTCCGGGGAGGGGCCCACCTGGCTCATGGAGCAGCTGTGGGAGAAGCCGGGCGTGGTGAGGCGCACGATCTCGCCGGCCGCCTCGTAGCTGGCCACGTAGAGGTGGTGCTCCAGGGGCGTGTCCTTCGTGCCTTGGAAGTACACCAGCTTCGTCTCCTCGTTGACCCAGATCTGCAGGGGGCACGGGGCTCCTGGTGACCTGGCCCTGGGGACTTCCCTCCCCGCCCCCAGGGAGGGCCTGTTCTCCCCAAGCTGGCTTCAGCCGGCCAGCTGGAGCTCTGTCTGGGGGACTTCCTGGACCCTCGGAGCGGAAGCAGACCCCGCCCAGGCTCGGCTGACCGCAGGTCCTCCGGGCTGGTTTGGGATCAGCACTATCAGTCTGGACAGCTCCCTCCAGCCAGCCCAGAGCCAGGGAAGCCAGACTAAGGCTCCGTGATGGGGCGGTGGAGGCTGAGGGAGGAGCTGTCCGGGACGCAGTGGGGACAGCCCGCCTTCTGAGCCGGCAGGTGCTCGGGGTTGAGAAGTGCGAACCCCCTGTCCCACTGGGGGAAACGCCCGGCAGAGGCAGGCCTGGTTTTCCTGCAGCGTCCCCAGGAGGAGCTGGAAAGAACCTCGTTCTGGGGACAGAAGAGGCCCGGCCTTGCCGGCTGACCACGCAGCACGGGGGCTCTGAATAGGTCTCTACGCCCCGGGGGGCTGCTCCCGAGGACACCACCCAAGGGGCGGGATTCAAACAGGAGGCACAACGATGACCCCAGCGCCCTTCAGACGAGAGAGCCAACGGCCTGAAGCTCCTAAGGACAGGCTGGCTACCCCCCTGGGGCTCCCCGGCTGGGGCCACGTGTGGCTGTCTAAGGCAGCCTACAAATCCTCTAAAGCCCCACGTTCCTGTGGGGCAAGACAGGCCCGCAGTGACCCTGCATCGTGGTCACTCTGAGGACAGGGGCAGGTCACGGGGGCCAGGGTGAGGATGGAAAGGGACGGTTTAGAAAAATTCCATTTCTATAAACTGAAAAATAAAGGCAGGTTTGCTGGAAATAAGAGGATGTCATTGGAAGACTCCGAACTGCCCACGGTTAAGTTGGGTGCTGGTTTTGTTACCAGGACCGTGTGAAGACATGCGCGGGCGGAAGGGGGTCAGCGGGCTGGGGACCGCCCGGGCCCGGGGCCGTGGCACAGGCCCGCGGAGACCCGGCCGTGGGTGGGACGGCAGAGGGCACTCTTCCCCTTTTCCTTTCTTAAAATCACCTTTCTTACGTTACAGAAAATTTCTGGGTAGCTAGATAAGATAAAGCGTGCAGAGGGCCAAACCGTCCCGTGGAGAACGGTTTTCGCTGTTTTTTTCCAGCCGGGCGCGCAGTGTGTGGGGTCTCGGCGTCCGCCCAGGGACGGAGCCCCGGCCCGGCAGTGAGCACAGCGCCCTCGCCCTGGACCCGGGGACGTCCCCGGAGAAAGACTTCAGCACTGTCCTGGTGCCCGCCGGGTGCTGGGCTGGGGCCTCCGGGTGCTTTAGAGCCGGGCCCACCCAGGGCCGCTCTGCCCCCAGGGCTGTTTGGGGGCCTCCGGACACAGCTGTGGCTGTCACGGTGGAGGCGGCCGGGGCCGCTGTCCCGCACCTGCAGTGCCCACTGTGCCCTGAGCATCCACGGCCCGAGGGAGACGCCGCCGTGGAGACGGGAGGGTCAGCTGTCCGTCCAGGGGACACGTCCCAGGCGAGGAAACCAAATCTTAGTGCCCTGCGGGCGGGCTGAGCAAGGCCGTGAGCCCAGGGGCACCTCCCGCAAGACTCAACCACGGCAGGGCCACCCAGGGGCACGGGGGCGGTCCCACCATCGCGGGCACGGTGACCTGCAGAGCCCGGCCTCGCGAGGGCCTACCACGCCCGCTCAAGTGGTTTCTAGCGGCTGTCCCCCAGTGCGTGAACACGGCGCACTCTGGCACTAGCCCGAGAGCGTTCCTGGGGCGGCCGCCCTGGCCCTGGGCTGTCGGGTCAGATAAGACGCTGGTGGACCTCAACAGACGCCAACTCGGCCCCCACCCGGCGGTGCCCGGCCCTCTTCTCCTGGCCGCTCTGGGCAGCACAGGGGTCCCCAGCTCTCAGTTTTAAAGGGCTGGCCTCTCTCCTTCGGTGGGCTTGGACCATTTAGGTCTTTCTGACTAAGTCTGGTCCAGGAGGCCTTTATAAAAGCGGGTCTGAGGGACGGACCTCTATTCAATCAGCACTCTGCAGACTGGCCCCCGATGAAGACACGCTGGTCTCCCCGTTTTTATGACGGAGCCTCTGGGTTGGGGAGTGGAAGGCACACGTCTCAATCCCGCGGCCGCACCTTCCTGGCCCCCCGGGAGGCCGTGGGGTCCCCTGTCGGGAGGTGCAGGACAGCCCCGCAGAGGGCACCAGTGGCCCCGGGACAGCTGCCCTGGGGACAGGCAGCTTCACGCAGTGGAAGGAGGCCAAGTGGACGCTCCTGGTGCACTGGGAGTGGGCAGGCCCCGACGGGGAGCGCGGGACAGCCCTGCTCCCAGACCCAGAGCCTTCACTGGTGGCGAGGGCGGTGCCCCGGCCCTCGGCTGCAGAGCCGGAGGGAGTGGTCGGGAGGGTGTGTCGGGGCAGACGAGCAGCCATAGGCCCTCGGGGCCTGGAGGGCTGGGAGCGTGCGCGCGTGTGTGGGCACAGGTGGAGCCCCGCGTACCTTGGAGCCGTGCCTCGCCAGAACCTCCCACTCGCCGCCGGTCAGCGCCACCTCCTCCTTGATGGCGCATCTGAATTCACCTGGAGGGAAGGACAGACGAGGTGAAGGGGGCCGGGGAAGCTGTGATGCGGGCTCCAGGCACAGAGTGGACTCACCACGGAGCCCCGCAGCAAGGGACGGGCGGTGAGCCAGGCGGGCCCCGGCATGGTCTGCAGACCCGCCACGCAGGGGCCGGCATCTGTTGCTAGCACTGCGAGCTCCCACGGCAGGGTGCGGGCTTGCTTCCTGGTCAGGAGCTATTAATAAGATCCTGCACACATCAGCGGCAGCCTGCGTCTTCTAGCGGCTGTCCCCAGTGCGTGAACACGGCGCACTCTGGCACTAGCCCGAGAGCGTTCCTGGGCGGCCGCCTGGCCCTGGGCTGTCGGGTCAGATAAGACGCTGGTGGACCTCAACAGACGCCAACTCGGCCCCCACCCGGCGGTGCCCGGCCCTCTTCTCCTGGCCGCTCTGGGCAGCACAGGGGTCCCCAGCTCTCAGTTTTAAAGGGCTGGCCTCTCTCCTTCGGTGGGCTTGGACCATTTAGGTCTTTCTGACTAAGTCTGGTCCAGGAGGCCTTTATAAAAGCGGGTCTGAGGGACGGACCTCTATTCAATCAGCACTCTGCAGACTGGCCCCCGATGAAGACACGCTGGTCTCCCCGTTTTTATGACGGAGCCTCTGGGTTGGGGAGTGGAAGGCACACGTCTCAATCCCGCGGCCGCACCTTCCTGGCCCCCCGGGAGGCCGTGGGGTCCCCTGTCGGGAGGTGCAGGACAGCCCCGCAGAGGGCACCAGTGGCCCCGGGACAGCTGCCCTGGGGACAGGCAGCTTCACGCAGTGGAAGGAGGCCAAGTGGACGCTCCTGGTGCACTGGGAGTGGGCAGGCCCCGACGGGGAGCGCGGGACAGCCCTGCTCCCAGACCCAGAGCCTTCACTGGTGGCGAGGGCGGTGCCCCGGCCCTCGGCTGCAGAGCCGGAGGGAGTGGTCGGGAGGGTGTGTCGGGGCAGACGAGCAGCCATAGGCCCTCGGGGCCTGGAGGGCTGGGAGCGTGCGCGCGTGTGTGGGCACAGGTGGAGCCCCGCGTACCTTGGAGCCGTGCCTCGCCAGAACCTCCCACTCGCCGCCGGTCAGCGCCACCTCCTCCTTGATGGCGCATCTGAATTCACCTGGAGGGAAGGACAGACGAGGTGAAGGGGGCCGGGGAAGCTGTGATGCGGGCTCCAGGCACAGAGTGGACTCACCACGGAGCCCCGCAGCAAGGGACGGGCGGTGAGCCAGGCGGGCCCCGGCATGGTCTGCAGACCCGCCACGCAGGGGCCGGCATCTGTTGCTAGCACTGCGAGCTCCCACGGCAGGGGTGCGGGCTTGCTTCCTGGTCAGGGAGCTATTAATAAGATCCTGCACACACTCCAAAAAAAAAAGGCGCCCAGCTGTAGAATCCTGCAGGCCAAACCTCCACCTTCCAGGCCCTGGGCCCATGGCTGGTTAGGGCACGTTAAGGACCAGGTCTCGACTCAACTCTAGGGCTGAGCAAAGGCTCGGCGGAGTTACAGGGGGGTTTTGGAGGTAGGTCTCATTTTTTTGTTTTTCACATATTTCTCTAGGGCTTCCCTGGTGGCTCAGTGGCGAAGAGCTCGCCTGCCAATGCAGGAGACACAGGTTCGATCCCGGATCCGGGAAGATCCCACAGGCTGCGGAGCCACGAAGCCCGTGAGCCACAACCATGGAGCCTGTGCTCTACAGCCTCGGAGCCGCAACGACTGAGCCTGTGAGCCCTGGAGCCTGAGCTCCACAAGAGAGAAGTCACCACAACAAGAAGCCTGCTCACCCCAACCAGAGAGGAGCCCCCACTCCCTGCAACAAGAGAGGAGCCTGCGGCAGCAGTGGACACCCAGAAGAGCCAAAAATAAATACATAAATAAATATTTTTTTAATCCACTTATTTCTGGCCACACTGGGTCTCTGCTGCTGCCCACGGGCCTGCTCCGGTGTGATGCCTGGGCTCCTCACTGCAGGGGCTCCTCTGGTCGCCGAGCCCGGGCTCTGGGGGCACGGGCTTTGCTGCTCTGAGGCATGTGGAATCCTGACCCAGGCATCATCCTTACCAGGCAGGCAATGACCAGCATGTGTCTTGCCGCGTACTAGGAATTATAAAGACAGTGTACGGACAGGGCCTACACTTCTTTTCTGTCCTCTTGGGTCTGAAGCAAACCTCTGCCCACATGCCCCAGGGAGGGACACGCGTCCCTGCGGAGACACCCGCCGGGGCCCAGGTCCACGGGGCACAGGTCACTTCCAGAGCAGAGGCCGGGCCAAGCGACCGTCATCAGAGGGCCTGGGAGGGACGGTCATGCCTCCGTCCCTCACCAGCAGGACGGGTGCGCCACTTTCTGCCCCTGCCCCTTCCCCGACGCCCGCTCTGCCAGGCCCAGGCAGGGAGCCGTGTCCACGGGCCTTCCCCAGGGCTGGTGGTCCCACCGACGCGCCTGCTCTGGGCCCACCGCCTCTGTGTGCCTCATCCCCTGGCGGCCCCCGCGAGGCCCCCAGCGGGCCTGGGCGAGGGCTCAGCCCGCGGGTCCCCCTGCCTTGCTCCAACTTGCCTGAGCTCAGTCTTCTGGTTCAAAGCCTCACCTCACAGCCCTGAGGCCCTGCTGACCCCGCCAGGCCCTCCTCCCCGCGTGCACTCGGCTCCAGGCACACGGGCCACCTCGCTGTCCCCGACACCAGGCCTGGTCCTAGCCTCGGTCCTTCGCATCAGCTGTGCCCCCTGCCTGCAGCGCTCCAGGTGGCCGCCTCTGCCAGCTGCCCCGTCTCCGCCCCGTGGCACGTTCTCCATCAATGTGCCCCGGGCCTCCTGGCATCTGTCACCGCCCCTGGATGCCCCCCTGCCTGCCTCCCCCAGCACGGCAGAGGTGTCCCTGCTTGTATCTTTCCCCAGCGATCCGCCCTGCGTCCAGGGCGGCGCGTCCCGCTCCTGGGAAGGGCCAGAGAGCGCGGCCTCGGTGCACCCGGGGCCGGGCGTGCGGTCAGGGCCTGGGGAAACGGCTTGTGGCCGTGACTGCCCCGCCAGACCAGGGCTGAGCAGAGAGGGGCCAGCCCATCGTCCTGGCGCCCATGCTCTCCCGAGAGGGCCCTCGAACAAGCCGCGTGCTGAGGGCGGCCGGAGAGGGTGCTGCGCGCGGGCCCGCGGGGCTGCTCACCTTCCGCGGGGCTCAAGGGCTGGCTCCAGTCGTAACCGCGGGGCTGCAGGACGGCGGTGACGCGGTACAGGTGGCAGAAGCCGGTCTTGCACTCGTTGGCGCAGAGGAAGCACAGCTCGTCCGCGCCCTCTGCTTGGGGGAAGGGGTAGAAGATGTCGTGAACCTGTCCGGGCAGAGAGAGGGCGCTCAGAGCGGGGCTGGGGCGGGAGCCCCGGGGCCCTGTTCCTTGGAGAAAGGGAGGCTCGGGCAGCCGGGCCAGAGGGCAGGCCCAGCCGACCCTGCCTCTGGAGCTGCTTCTCCACCGGGGGCGGGGGCACGGGAGCCCGGAGGGCCGCACCCCGGCACTTACGTTGCCCCGCCTCGGCGGGCGGGTCCCCCCAGGGGGGACGCGCCTGCTCTGGGCCCACCGCCTGTGTGCCTCATCCCTGGCGGCCCGAGGCCCCCAGCGGGCCTGGGCGAGGGCTCAGCCCGCGGGTCCCCCTGCCTTGCTCCAACTTGCCTGAGCTCAGTCTTCTGGTTCAAAGCCTCACCTCACAGCCCTGAGGCCCTGCTGACCCCGCCAGGCCCTCCTCCCCGCGTGCACTCGGCTCCAGGCACACGGGCCACCTCGCTGTCCCCGACACCAGGCCTGGTCCTAGCCTCGGTCCTTCGCATCAGCTGTGCCCCCTGCCTGCAGCGCTCCAGGTGGCCGCCTCTGCCAGCTGCCCCGTCTCCGCCCCGTGGCACGTTCTCCATCAATGTGCCCCGGGCCTCCTGGCATCTGTCACCGCCCCTGGATGCCCCCCTGCCTGCCTCCCCCAGCACGGCAGAGGTGTCCCTGCTTGTATCTTTCCCCAGCGATCCGCCCTGCGTCCAGGGCGGGGCGTCTGCTCCTGGGAAGGGCCAGAGAGCGCGGCCTCGGTGCACCCGGGGCCGGGCGTGCGGTCAGGGCCTGGGGAAACGGCTTGTGGCCGTGACTGCCCCGCCAGACCAGGGCTGAGCAGAGAGGGGCCAGCCCATCGTCCTGGCGCCCATGCTCTCCCGAGAGGGCCCTCGAACAAGCCGCGTGCTGAGGGCGGCCGGAGAGGGTGCTGCGCGCGGGCCCGCGGGGCTGCTCACCTTCCGCGGGGCTCAAGGGCTGGCTCCAGTCGTAACCGCGGGGCTGCAGGACGGCGGTGACGCGGTACAGGTGGCAGAAGCCGGTCTTGCACTCGTTGGCGCAGAGGAAGCACAGCTCGTCCGCGCCCTCTGCTTGGGGGAAGGGGTAGAAGATGTCGTGAACCTGTCCGGGCAGAGAGAGGGCGCGTCAGAGCGGGGCTGGGGGCGGGAGCCCCGGGCCGTGTTCCTTGGAGAAAGGGAGGCTCGGGCAGCCGGGCCAGAGGGCAGGCCCAGCCGACCCTGCCTCTGGAGCTGCTTCTCCACCGGGGGCGGGGGCACGGGAGCCCGGGGGAGGGGGCCGCACACCCCGGCACTTACGTTGATCCACACGTCCGTGACCTCCTCGTACACCACGTGCGGCTGGGCGTCCCTGGGCACGGCCCTGGCGAAGGCCGCCCGCTGCTCCTCGTCGGCACCGGCGGGGACAAACAGGGCCGGGGGCAGGAGCACCAGCTGGAGCCGCTGCTGGGGCCGGTCCAGGAGCATGGCCCAGGCGCTGGGGGCGAGACGGGACCGGGCCTCAGCCGGCGCCTGCCACCCCGCCCACCCCGGCGCCAAGGGAGCGGCGCCTCCTCCGCGGGCTTCACCAGCGCGTGAGCAGGTGCCCAAGCACTGTGCCGAGCCTCCCCGAGGGGCGCGCCCGGGGGAGACGGGGGCTGAGAGCTGTGCAGCGGACGCCTTGCTCCGCAGGGAGCCTGGGCAGCGTCTGCCCCGTCCTCAGCCGTCCATGCCCTTGCTTCACAGGCTTCTCTAAGTGGACGGTTCCTTAAGTTAAGCGTTGGCCTTCTGGAGCGACCCACAGCACGCAGGACCTGAGTTCCCTGACCAGGGACCGAGCCCTCCTTGCCCGCTGCAGGGGAAGTGCGGACCCTGACCCCCGGACCGCCAGGGAAGTCCCAGCTTAAGATGTATTTAAACAGAGACTTGTCGGGGTCAGAGGTGGAAAAGCGGACTCTCAGCAGGAGGACGGGCCAGATGCCCACGTCACGGGCCACCATTCCTCTCTCAGCGGCGCTTGGCCCTGCCTGTGGGGGTGAGCGGCCACGGCGCGGTGGCTGAGGGCAGGCAGACTTCATGTCTAGCGTTTCCTATCACTTCCAGGTGAAGAACTACTCCTCGTGGGATCCCCCACCTCCGCCTCACCAGGAAACAGAAAAGCCGTTCTTGGCGCGTGAGCTCGGGGTGACGGGCAGCGGGCCGGCCGGCCCCGGGGACCCGGGGCGAGGGTAGAGGGCCTGCCCCGAGCCGGGCGGGTCGGGCGGCGACGCGGGGCGTGCGCGGGGACGACACTCACTACTTGCCGTCGCGCGTCCAGCCGGCCCGGGCGAGGTACTCCACCTTCGGGAAGAGCGAGCTGAAGGGCTGCACCAGCTCCTTCTCCTGCGCCGACACGATCTAGGGGAGCAGACGCGCGTCACGGGCGGGCCTGGCGGTGGGCCCCTGGGGAGGCGGCGGGGCGCTGCATCTCCCCAGAGCCGCACGCTGGAGCCCCGAGGGCTCCTGGGATCTGAGCAGGGGCCTCACTTGGAAACAGGGTGGTCACGGAGGTCATCAGTTAAGGTGAGGTCACACGACGGTGGGGGGCCCACCCCACAGGACGGCGTCCTTATAGAAAGGGGGAGATGGGGACACGGGCGCCACGCAGGCGGATGGCACCGTGTGACGGGGCGGGGGAGAAGGCGGCGTCCCCAGGCCTCGGAGGGCGGGTGGGGACAGGTCTTCCCCTTGGGCCTCAGGAGGAACCCGCCTGCCGACTCCTCGGTGTTGGACCGTCGGCCTCCGGAACCGGGAGGTGACCGGCGCTGGGGGCTGAAGCCTCCCTGGGGCCTTTGCTGGGACAGCCTGCTGGCCAGACACCAGGGGCTCTGGCCTCGCTGTCACGGAAGAGCCAAGGGGCCGAGGGCAAGACACAGCCTCTGGCCGCTGCGGCTTCTCAGAGGTGAAACCGGGCTGGCGGGGTCTCCCAGGAGAGAGGCCGCCTGCCTCCGCTCCCCGAGACGCGGGTTCCGCGGGCACAGCCACACAGGCGTGCTAGGACCCGGCTCGTCTGACGGGGCCGGGCACCGTTCACAGCAGCTGGTGGGGCTCGGCAAAGCCGCTCAGAGCAGACCCCTGGAGAAGCCGCTAGAACGTTCGGGTCGGGCGTGAAGAGGGGTTGGTTAGGGCCTAATTGTGCCGACACCAAGAGCCAACCCCTGATGGTGAGAACAAGTAGCTTGTAACTCAGGTTCCTCTCTGAAACGTTACCTTCTGGCCAAAGTACGAGGGGGCCGCCCGACTCATCTGTCTGCTCTGCCCTTTGCCGCCCGGGGGAGCCCTGTCGCCCCGCGTGGAGCTGGACACCCCACCTTCTCCCCACAGCCTCCTCTGCGCTCCTGGCCGTGGGGTCCTGAGGAGCGACCCCTGGGGGATGGGGCGTCTGTGACGCTGGCCAGGGGTCAGAGGGAAGGATCCGGACGCAGAGGGGTCTGGAGAAGTCACGTTTGAGGCTGGGCGGGGGCACCCCTGGTCTGAGCTCCAGGTCCCCGAGCTCTCTGTTCTGAAGCCCTGCGAGCCCCTGCCGTCCCGCGCAGCCCACCCTGCGGGGCCGCCGCTCGGAGCGCGCTCCCGGGCCCTCCCCACCTAGAGCCCCGGCTCAGAGGGACGGCGGGCGGGGTGCGGCCTGGAAGCCGGGGCTCCACGCGGAGCCTCGCGTGCTTCAGCCAGGGAAGCGCCTGCCCTGGACGGGAGCGGCGGCTCCCACCCGGCCCCCGACCCTGCCCCCAGCGCAGACCCCAGCCCCCCGCTCCTGGAAGCTTCTCTCAGCACTGCAGCCACTCACCTTCCCCTGACTGTCGGCCTGGAACTCCGCCAGCTTCAGGGCAATCTTGGGGTTCTTGCTGCCTGCAGAAACAACAGCGAGGGGACCCGGCCGGTGTCACCAAGGAGGCTGACGGCCGGTGTCGGGGCAGCCGCTGCGGTGGCGACGCTCCCGGGCTGTGGCCTGGCCAGCGGCGGGGAGGGGAGAGGGGCGCCAGGCATCCCAAGGTCCCTCTGAGGGTCCGTCACCCTCTCTGGCCGGGCACCAGGGCCCCCAGGCAGGGCTGTCTGAGCACGGATCTCGGGTCTGACGGGGGACAGCCAGGAGGAACACGCCTCCCGCCTCGAGAGACCTGGAAGGCTGGCCGAGACAACGGCACACGGCCCTCATGAAAGCACCCACGGCGCAGAAAGGGGGCCCGGGCCGGCAACACAGCGGCCCTCGGCTGTCAGGAGGCAGGTGGCCCCTGGGCTGGGCGGCCCGGACAGGCTCCGCGGGGCGGAGGTGGGGCGGCCCTGGTTCCCCCTAGGGGTTCTCCGCTCTGGCCCCACGGCTCAAGCGCTGGGGCAGTGGGCAGCTCGGAGCCTCTGCCTCCTCGTGTCTCCCGCAGGGAAAGAAGGACTGGCCTCCCCCTCACGCCAGAGCTGGGAGGGTCCCCAGGAAGGCTCAGCCCAGCACTGCCCTCAGCCGGCAGGAACAAGTCTCTCCCAGGCTTCCAGGCAGCCCCAACGATGCGGGACCTGGCCTGCATGACGGTTCTGTGAGACTCACCAAATTTTTGTTGTTGTCAATTTTGTGGCTGCACCTAGCATGGCACGTGGGATCCTAGCTCCCCAGCGAGGGGCTGAACCTGCACCCCCCACACTGGAGGCAAAGTCTTAACCACTGGACCATCAGGGAAGTCCTGCTAAGTCTTTTTCTTTTTCTTTTTTTTTCTGCTAAGTCTTTTTAAATGACTCGAGCCACAGTTAAGAACTGACAGGTCATTGGGACCTTCCCCGGTGGTCCAGGACTAAGACTTGGCGCTTCCAGTGCAGGGGGCGAAAGTTCGACCCCGGGTCGGGAAAGCAAGATCCCACAAGCCTCTCAACCAAAATGTAAAACAGAAGCAATGGTATCATAAAATCAATAAAAACTTTTTAAAAAGGTCCACATTTAAAAAAAAAAATTGGTAGACTTCTTGGGGAGTCAGGATTTCCAGCTTCTCTTGAGATGTGGGGCAAACTCTATCTCACAAGACAGTGTGTGTCCGACGTGCTCTCGGAGGGGCCCACGCCCCCTGCTGCCTCCCCAGGGTCCTGCCGTCTTCTGGGCTCCAGGGCAGGACGCTGGTCGGCACTGACGGTGGCGTGGCTTGGCCGCTGTTCCCAGGCCCTGACCTCTCCCAGTCCTGACCTCTCCCGGCCCTCACCTGGCCCGCCCACTCACCCGTCCGGGGGTACCGGTAGGAGTCCGTCCTCCTCTCCTCGAGCGCGGGTGAGGGCACGTGGATCTCCACCTGATCCCCCCACCTCAGTGTCTTGCAGCCTTCTGGCCCTGGGGGGCGGTGGGGTCCCTGGTTCCCCTAGGGGTTCTCCGCTCTGGCCCCACGGCTCAAGCGCTGGGGCAGTGGGCAGCTCGGAGCCTCTGCCTCCTCGTGTCTCCCGCAGGAAAGAAGGACTGGCCTCCCCCTCACGCCAGAGCTGGGAGGGTCCCCAGGAAGGCTCAGCCCAGCACTGCCCTCAGCCGGCAGGAACAAGTCTCTCCCAGGCTTCCAGGCAGCCCCAACGATGCGGGACCTGGCCTGCATGACGGTTCTGTGAGACTCACCAAATTTTTGTTGTTGTCAATTTTGTGGCTGCACCTAGCATGGCACGTGGGATCCTAGCTCCCCAGCGAGGGGCTGAACCTGCACCCCCCACACTGGAGGCAAAGTCTTAACCACTGGACCATCAGGGAAGTCCTGCTAAGTCTTTTTCTTTTTCTTTTTTTTTCTGCTAAGTCTTTTTAAATGACTCGAGCCACAGTTAAGAACTGACAGGTCATTGGGACCTTCCCCGGTGGTCCAGGACTAAGACTTGGCGCTTCCAGTGCAGGGGGCGAAAGTTCGACCCCGGGTCGGGAAAGCAAGATCCCACAAGCCTCTCAACCAAAATGTAAAACAGAAGCAATGGTATCATAAAATCAATAAAAACTTTTTAAAAAGGTCCACATTTAAAAAAAAAAATTGGTAGACTTCTTGGGGAGTCAGGATTTCCAGCTTCTCTTGAGATGTGGGGCAAACTCTATCTCACAAGACAGTGTGTGTCCGACGTGCTCTCGGAGGGGCCCACGCCCCCTGCTGCCTCCCCAGGGTCCTGCCGTCTTCTGGGCTCCAGGGCAGGACGCTGGTCGGCACTGACGGTGGCGTGGCTTGGCCGCTGTTCCCAGGCCCTGACCTCTCCCAGTCCTGACCTCTCCCGGCCCTCACCTGGCCCGCCCACTCACCCGTCCGGGGGTACCGGTAGGAGTCCGTCCTCCTCTCCTCGAGCGCGGGTGAGGGCACGTGGATGATCTCCACCTCGGACTCGTCCACCTCCTCGTACAGGACTCGCAGTGTCTTGCAGCCTTCTGGCCCTGGGAGGGGGCAGGGCAGCCGCTGAGCAGGCCAGGCGTCCCCTGCTGGCCCCCGGCCCCCGCCCACACAGGGACTCTGCTCCACCGGGGGAGCCCAGTCAGCCACACCAGCCGACGCCTCCCCCTTGGACGTCCAGCCTCCAGACCGGCGCTCGGGCCGGCCCGTCCGTGGGGCTTGGTCACAGCCACCCGAGCAGACTGGCGCTCAGCGCCGGGCACGAGAAGGGGTGCCGGGAACATTGCCAGAGGAGGAAAGCGAGTCATCGGGACTGAAGGCCACAGAGGCCGGCAGTGCCAAGGTCAGGGGATGGACCCCACGGCCGTTCCTTCCCCCGGCTGGGACGGGCCCCCTCGTTTCTGGGACCCTTGCCTGACTCACCAGGGCAGACCCGCCGAGCCCCCAGCCTGCAGGCCTCCACGCCCGGGGCTCTGCGGGCGCCGGCCACAGCGCGCAGCGAGCGGCCCTGGGCTGCAGCCGTCACGGGGCGCTGTCGAGGGGCTCGGAGCTGCCGAGAACCGCAGAGAGAGCACCCCGAGGGCCCCGAGGCCAGCAGATGACAAGCAGGGATGGGGCTGTGTCCCAGGGGACCTGGCCCACGTCTGGGGACACGTGCGGGTGTCCCAGAAGCCCTGGTGACCACGGCCCCCCACAGAGAAGGGGCCAGCCTCTGTGTCCACAAGGACGAGGCAGGAGACCTCATTCAGAGACCACATTTCACAGACCAGGAGGTCAAACGGTGGGACGGTCACCTGCTTCCGGCAGGCAGAGTCACGAGCCAAGTGACCTGATCCCCGACCTGGAGCCCCGCTCCCCAGAGACACGGGCCGTGGGCACACGGGCACTGCGCTGGAAGACCCCGGGCAGATGGAGGAGCCTGAGCGCCGTCCTCCACAGGAACGAGCCAGTCCCGCCAGCGCGGCACGGCCGGCAGCCCTCGGACACCAGCCCTGGTAATGCCACCTCTTCCTGGGCGCCGGCCAGAGCGCACGGCACTGGTTTCTCCCACTACAGGCCTTTCAGGCCAAGTTTCTATTTGTGGTAGGACCGCGAAGCCTTAAAGAGAAGGCGAGCCGCCATAAAGGCGGAGCCGTGAAGGGCCGATGAGGGGCGCCCGGCTGTGACAGTGGACGCCATGCCTGGCCCCTGGGGTCCTAGCTCTCGTGGCCAAGCGCCCACTGACGCGCACGGGGCGCACGGGCTGGGGCGACCCCTGCTTGTGCTCCGGAGGGTCTGACGCTGCTCACAGAGCCCAGAAATGACGCCCCCCTTGCTCAGAAGACAGGCTGTGTGCCCCCGAAAGGGGACGAGCTGATGTACCCCACCTTACGCCCGGCGCCCAAGAGCAGACCGGACGGCCGCTGTTCTGTTTCTTCCTAACTGGCTAGCAAAACCCATCAAGCCTTTGGGTGCATGTAGCTTCAGCTCATCTCTCTTCCAGCTAGCAATTCCTCTACGGCGGGATTTTCCTTTCAAAGAAAATATTTATCTATTTATTTATTGATAAGTGCGCCGGCGCGTCACTGGGGCCAGTGGGCTTTCTCGAGTTGTGTGCCCAGGACCTCTGCAGCGAGAGGACTGATTCTCTGCGTGCTGACTGCAACCGGCGGAATGCCTGTGTACCGCAGAATCCAGGCGGCAGACCCCACCCCCCTGACCCGACCCGTGTGAGGCCGTGGGAGGCAGGGCCTTTGGGCCTGAGCAGGTCTTGAGGGTGGTGCCCTGGTGAAGGGGCTCAGCACCCTTACGAAAAGGAGACGCCAGAGAGCTCCCTGTCCCTCCGCCACGCGAGGACAGGGAGCAGCAGGGCGCCCGTGAGCCGGAAGAGGCCCTCGGGCAACACCGAGCCCGCCCGGCCGTGGACTGCCGGCCCCGCTGCGGTGATAAGTGAACGCCTGCTGTTCATCAGCCGCCCTGTCCTGGCACCCTGGGATGGCAGCCTGGGTGCACAGCAAGGTGGCTGACGCCGATCCTAAATGAAAAGCGTGATGAGCAGACGAGCACGCGCAGTGTGCTTCTGACAGGCGTGCGTCTTCAAGCGTGTGCTCATGTTAGATTTTCTCGGGCAGCCCCTTGCAGCACGTGGGGTCTTAGTTCCCCAAACAGGGATCGAACCTGCGGCCCTTGCAGAGGACCCTCTAGGTCTCACCCCCGGGTCACCAGCGAAGCCCCATGCCAAGTGTCTGAACACCGGAGAGGCGCTTACCCTCCCAGGAGGCCGTGGGGCACCACCAGTAGCCAGTGAAGCGGTCAAACTCCTCCTGGATGACGAAGGTGGCCACGCCTGCGGATCTGGGGTCATCAAGGACGCTGGACAAGCCTGGAGAGGAGAGAGCCGGACCCGAGATGAGGGGCCTGGCTCAGAGTCAGGCTGCTCCCCGCTCTGTGGACGCCGGGCCGTCCTGGGTGCTGTGGGGTGGGGAGCCACACCCCGGCCCTGCGGCCCAGGCCCGTGCCTGCATGCCCCACCCCGCGGAGACGGCTCCCAGCGTCCCAGCATGTGGTCATGGTCCCAGCCGCCCTCACTGAGACACTTGGGTTGAGTGAGAGGGCACCGGCACCTTGGAGCAGGTAAGAAGCCGGGAGCGGGGGTCGGAGGCCACAGCCCTCGCTGTTCCCGGGCATCTGCCCAGGAGGGCGTCACACGGGGCGGGCGGGGGCCGAAGGGCAAGCCTGGGTCTGGAGGGCTCGGGGCGGGAAGTGTGAACAGAGACGGGAGGGCGCAGGCGGGAGGGCTGAGGGAGGCCCGGCCCCAGGGCCGGGGCGGTTCATGGAGAGGAGAACCCCGCGCCAGGCAGCTGGCCTCGGGGGCAACAGGAGGGGCAGCCCAGGGGACCAGAGGCTGGGGCGGGGAGCACAGTGGGGTGGGGGTCTCCAGCAGAAGCCGGCGCAGCGGCTGTGAGGACGGACCGCCCGGGCAGCGGGCTCCCCCCAGCGCCCCGTGCCCGCCGCCTGGCCTCACCCTTGTGGCAGAAGGTCAGCCGGCGCTCCTCGCCGGTCTCGACGTTGCCCACCCACAGGTCGCTGTTGTTGATGAAGGAGAAGAAGGCGGGGTCGGCGGGGCAGATCTTGGGGTCCATGCGGGGCCCCGAACACTGGGTCTTGATCTCCAGGGGCTTCATGGGGGACACCTGGGGACAAAGGGGCGCAGCTCAGGGGGCGGCGGGAGGCCGCGGCCCGGCGCCCGCCCCCGGCAGTGAGCGCGGCTCACCATGAAGCCGTTCTTCCCGCCGTCCCAGCAGTGGAAGAGGCTGTTGCTGGCCTGGAAGAGGAAGAGGCCGCTCTCGCTGTGGAAGTCGTAGGAGGTGATGCCGAAGACACCCAGGCGCTTCCGCTCCCGCAGCAGCTCCTCTTCCCGGGAGTAGACCCCGTGGTGCGGCGTGGCCTGGACACGCGTGGGGACGCGGGGTCAGCTGCTGGGGCCCGGCCCGCCGGAGCAGCGGAGGCTGCCCTGTCCCCGGCTCTCTCCAGACGGGCAGACGGGCCGTGTCCCCGTGCCAGCCGACAGACCCCAGCCCCCTGCTGCGGGTCACGGCCCCTTCCCGTGAGAACACGGGCGCCCCACCCTCCGCCACTCGCTCCCACTCCCTGCAGGGGAAGGGCACGGTGGGCCCAGGACCACCCAGGGCGGGGCGGGCAGGTGCACTGGGCAGTCACCACGTAGCTGCCCCGGCAGCATTCTCAAGAGGATGCAGGAATTCAGAGGACCATCAAAGGGAAGAAATGCAGTTTTATTTTTAGATTTTAAATTTATTGACTTTTTGGCCACGCTTCGAGGCCACGCAGGATCTTAGTTCCCCAACTAGGGATCGACCCCTCTGGGGACTGACTAGGGATCCCCCTGCAGGGAAAGCAGGGAGTCCTAACCATTGGGCCACAGTGGGGAGATCCCAGAAATGTGTTTTTACAGAGCAGAATCCAAAGCAAAGTGAGCCCTCTGTTTTGAGGAAAGCCATGCGAACAGGAGTTGGTGGGCTTGGCGACTGCTGTCCAGAACCAGGGACAGCAAAGGGGAGAGGGCTGCGGTCCCCTCCCTCGAGCACTGTCACGCACTTAGGACCAAAAAGAACTCAACATAAACCGAAAGGCACTCGCGCGCCGCCAGCCACGTCCTCCCTGGAAGCCAGGTGACCTGGACCACACGGGTGAACTAAGAGGGTGTCCAATGCATTTACCCTTGTGGCAGAAGGTCAGCCGGCGCTCCTCGCCGGTCTCGACGTTGCCCACCCACAGGTCGCTGTTGTTGATGAAGGAGAAGAAGGCGGGGTCGGCGGGGCAGATCTTGGGGTCCATGCGGGGCCCCGAACACTGGGTCTTGATCTCCAGGGGCTTCATGGGGGACACCTGGGGACAAAGGGGCGCAGCTCAGGGGGCGGCGGGAGGCCGCGGCCCGGCGCCCGCCCCCGGCAGTGAGCGCGGCTCACCATGAAGCCGTTCTTCCCGCCGTCCCAGCAGTGGAAGAGGCTGTTGCTGGCCTGGAAGAGGAAGAGGCCGCTCTCGCTGTGGAAGTCGTAGGAGGTGATGCCGAAGACACCCAGGCGCTTCCGCTCCCGCAGCAGCTCCTCTTCCCGGGAGTAGACCCCGTGGTGCGGCGTGGCCTGGACACGCTGGGGACGCGGGTCAGCTGCTGGGGCCCGGCCCGCCGGAGCAGCGGAGGCTGCCCTGTCCCCGGCTCTCTCCAGACGGGCAGACGGGCCGTGTCCCCGTGCCAGCCGACAGACCCCAGCCCCCTGCTGCGGGTCACGGCCCCTTCCCGTGAGAACACGGGCGCCCCACCCTCCGCCACTCGCTCCCACTCCCTGCAGGGGAAGGGCACGGTGGGCCCAGGACCACCCAGGGCGGGGCGGGCAGGTGCACTGGGCAGTCACCACGTAGCTGCCCCGGCAGCATTCTCAAGAGGATGCAGGAATTCAGAGGACCATCAAAGGGAAGAAATGCAGTTTTATTTTTAGATTTTAAATTTATTGACTTTTTGGCCACGCTTCGAGGCCACGCAGGATCTTAGTTCCCCAACTAGGGATCGACCCCTCTGGGGACTGACTAGGGATCCCCCTGCAGGGAAAGCAGGGAGTCCTAACCATTGGGCCACAGTGGGGAGATCCCAGAAATGTGTTTTTACAGAGCAGAATCCAAAGCAAAGTGAGCCCTCTGTTTTGAGGAAAGCCATGCGAACAGGAGTTGGTGGGCTTGGCGACTGCTGTCCAGAACCAGGGACAGCAAAGGGGAGAGGGCTGCGGTCCCCTCCCTCGAGCACTGTCACGCACTTAGGACCAAAAAGAACTCAACATAAACCGAAAGGCACTCGCGCCGCTCGCCAGCCACGTCCTCCCTGGAAGCCAGGTGACCTGGACCACACGGGTGAATTTCTGTAAGAGGGCCTTAAGTCCAAGCTCCTCGCATGTCTTTAAAAGAGCACTGAAGGGGGCTTCCCTGGTAGTCCAGTGGGTAAGGACACCACCTTGCAGTGCAGGGGGCGCCAGTTCAATCCCTGGCCTGGGAAGATCCCATGTGCTGCGGAGCGGCTGGACTGATGTGTCCAACAACCGAGCCGGAGCTCTGGAGCGCATGCGCCCAGAGCCGGTGCTCTGCAACAACAGAGGCCACTGTGATGGGAGGCCCACATGGGCCAAAGAACAAAGATGGATGAAAACAGATAAATGAAAGACCAATAGAAGCGGCCCGCCTGCCCCCCTCCCCTCCAACCCCACCCGCACCAAAAAAAAAAATAAATAACTGTTTAAAAAAAAAACAGCACTGAAGGGGGCTTCCCTGGTGGCCCAGTGGGTAAGGACACCACCTTGCAGTGCAGGGGGCGCCAGTTCAATCCCTGGCCTGGGAAGATCCCATGTGCTGCGGAGCGGCTGGACTGATGTGTCCAACAACCGAGCCGGAGCTCTGGAGCGCATGCGCCCAGAGCCGGCGCTCTGCAGCAACAGACGCCACCGCGATGGGAGGCCCACACGGGCCAAAGAACAAAGACAGATGAAAAACAGACAAATGAAAGACCAATAGAAGCGGCCCGCCTGCCCCCCTCCCTGCCCACCCCACCCCCCGCCAAAAAAAAAAAAATAATAACTGTTTAAAAAAAAAAAAGCACTGAAGGGGGCTTCCCTGGTGGCCCAGTGGGTAAGGACACCACCTTGCAGTGCAGGGGGCGCCGGTTCGATCCCTGGCCTGGGAAGATCCCACGTGCCGCGGAGCGGCTGGACCGATGTGTCCAATCACCGAGCCCGAGCTCTGGAGCGCATACATCCAGAGCCAGCGCTCTGCAACAACAGAGGTCACTGCGATGGGAGGCCCACACGGGCCAAAGAACAAAGACGGATAGAAAGAGATAAATGAAGGATCAATAGAAGTGGCCAAAAAAACCAAAAAAACAAACAAGCGCTGAAGGAAGAGGCGCTTCCAGCGGGCGTGGTCATCAGGAGCCGGCCCTGGGGCTCGGGCCTCCGAGGCAGGAGGAGGACGTGGGCGGGGGGCTGGGGCCGGGCGGACTCTCCGGAGGACAGGCTGGGATCCCTGGGAAACCGCTTGTGTGCCCCCGCCTGCCTCGCCCCCGGGGAGGCCCAACTCGATGGCATGGCTCACCTGGAAGTGGTCCAGCATCTGCTTCCAGGACAGGAGCAGCTGCGCGTCCTTTCGGACCTTCCTGGGGATCTCAGAGTAGAGAAGGGAGTTTTCCCGGCTGCCGTAGGGCATCCCTTGGAGGAAGAGGAGGAAAAGCTGAGTGGGCACCTCAGCTGGGACGGGCCTGGGGCCCTGAGCCACGGAGGCTCCCCAGGGACAGGAACCAGCCGCTCTTCCAGCATCGCTAGCCCCCGGGCGGCACAGTCCTCCCCGGGGAAGCCGGGACGGCCCCGGTTACACCTGACAGCAGGAGCGGTCAGCTCCTCCCCCCGAGACGCTGGAGCTGTCTCTGAGCCTCAGTTACTGACGTGAGAGCACCCAGGAGGACAAAAATCGGCAGGGAGTCAGTGGCCCGGACACCCCCAGGCTGGGCTCCAGTCGCAGGTCCTGCTCTGTTACAGGCCTTCGCAAAGGTCAGGAGTTAGTCTGCATGAAAGGAAGGACAAAGCTCCGGATGGACGGGGAAACACGGGCCCAGCGTCGCCCCTGCCTCTCCGCAGCGCCGGCACGGGGCAGTCCGCCTCTGTGCGGCCATCCTGGGCGCTGGGGGCACGGAGCAGCCCCCGCAGCGGGACAGCCAGAGGATGTCCCCAGACGTGGCTGCGCGTCGTCCCCGGGCTGGGAGCGCTCCGACTGAGACCCGCGGATCCGACCTCACCCGTCTGGAAAGCACGGCGGCTGCCTGGCGAGAACTCTGTGGGTGAGAGCACGCGGCTCAGACAGCAGCCCACGTGGCAAGCACGCAGCTTCCGGCCACCAGTGTCTTTGCTCAGTGGACGAGGGCACGGTGCTCGGGGTGGGACCAAAGCAGGACTCCCCAGAGGCCAGTGGTGCCCAGGCCACGCCGTGGCCAAGCGCAGTCACGGAGAGCGGGGGCCGCCCTTCCAGCCCTTCCAGCCCCAGCCTCTCCGGCAGGAAGACGGGCTCTGGCGCTGGCACCGGTCCTCACATGCGCCTGCACTTCTAAGAGCGGAGAGCAGGGGGCGAGCACCGGGCTCCGGAGCTCAGCAGAGCTTCGTGAGTCACACCTGCCTTATGAGCGACTGCTCAACAGGCAAGCAACTTGCCCTGCCGACTCGTGAGAGGATGCTCATGAGCACAGTTGGTACAAAGAGTGAAAACACACAACTTGACTTTCAAGTGAGAACTCGCGTCTGCGATTCAGTTTCTAAGGACTTTAAGCCAGGGAACCCTAACCTGTTAGGAACCAGGCTCCGCCGCGGCAGGCGGGCGCGAGTGAGCCGTGTTTCCAGCCGCTCGCATCCCTCCCGTTCCTGCCTGAGCTCAGTCTCCAGTCAAAGCGGCAGCATTCGGTTCTCCCGGGAGCAACCCTGCTGTGAACAGGGCACGCGTGGGGTCCTAAGAGCTCCTCAGGGGAATCAGGCCGACACCATCCCACCTCCCGCTGGCGGAGAAACTGCCTCCGTGAAACCGGTCCCTGGTGCCAAAAAGGTCGGGACCGCTGCTCCAAGCTGCCGCAGCCAGACCCCCAGCCCCAGCCAGAGGCACGGACTCGAGCCGCCCACCTGGGCTGTCCTCCTTCCCAAGTTCACAAGAAGGAGCAGGAACCCCGTGTGGGCGACTCCGTGCCTGAGAAACACCCAGAACAGGCCAATCCAGAGGCAGGAAGTGAGTCAGCGGTTACTGGGGCTGGGGGCAGGGGCGGGGAGGGACTGCTGGGGGAACGGGGCTGCCTTCTGGGGAAGGGAATGTTCTGGAACTAAACTGCGGGGACGGTTACACAATCCTGTGACTGAACCCAAAACCACTCAGTCACCTTCCTTTAAGAGAAGGGATTTGATAGGACGTGAATTACTTCCCAGTTAAACAACAAACAAAGCCCAGAGTGGACAGCTGGAGGGGGCAGGCAGCCGTGGGCTGCCTAACGGCTCTCTGGGTGCCCGAGCCTTCCAGACAGGAAATCGGGGCGCAGCCCTGCCAAGGATATCGGGGACACACCCCTCCCCGCCAACGAATAAGCAGCCACACGGAACAACACGGGCGCTCCGGCACATCTCCTGACGGGGCTGCCCTGGGCCCTGTCGGTGGGGACTGGCGGGCAAGGGTGGACAGCTGGGCGTGGCCGCTGACCTCCGCGGTCACGTCGCCTCAGCACCCCACGGCAAAGCCCACCGGCGCGGCAGGTGGTCCGGGTCTGTGCAAACGCCACAGGGCCTTGAAGACAGGCCACGTGAGGTCCGCGACCCTGAACCTGGACACAGGACGGGAGAGGGCTCCCTTTCCCCCAAGGGACCCCCAGTGCCGTCTGGGACACTGTGTCCTCCTCCGCGGGACACGGGACGCCTGCGTGCGGGGGAAGGAGCCGCGGTCTGTCCCCCAGGGCGGCAGCGGGCACTTCCCTGTCTCCAACTCGCCACCTGCGCTGGCCCTGAGAGGGGCTTCCCCGAGGGCGGAGCCTGGCCGGCGCGGGGCCCGCCCGGGAGGCAGGGGTCCCAGTGGCACAGGGGACAGGCCACATGCACAGCGCACCAGAGTGGGCTGGGCGGCAACTCTGGAGGCCCTTCCTGTCGATCCACACGTGTGTCCGGCTGCCAGCACCCCCCAGCGCGGAGCTGTAAGTACTCAGGGTCTCCCGGCCAGAGGCACGGACTCGAGCCGCCCACCTGGGCTGTCCTCCTTCCCAAGTTCACAAGAAGGAGCAGGAACCCCGTGTGGGCGACTCCGTGCCTGAGAAACACCCAGAACAGGCCAATCCAGAGGCAGGAAGTGAGTCAGCGGTTACTGGGGCTGGGGGCAGGGGCGGGGAGGGACTGCTGGGGGAACGGGGCTGCCTTCTGGGGAAGGGAATGTTCTGGAACTAAACTGCGGGGACGGTTACACAATCCTGTGACTGAACCCAAAACCACTCAGTCACCTTCCTTTAAGAGAAGGGATTTGATAGGACGTGAATTACTTCCCAGTTAAACAACAAACAAAGCCCAGAGTGGACAGCTGGAGGGGGCAGGCAGCCGTGGGCTGCCTAACGGCTCTCTGGGTGCCCGAGCCTTCCAGACAGGAAATCGGGGCGCAGCCCTGCCAAGGATATCGGGGACACACCCCTCCCCGCCAACGAATAAGCAGCCACACGGAACAACACGGGCGCTCCGGCACATCTCCTGACGGGGCTGCCCTGGGCCCTGTCGGTGGGGACTGGCGGGCAAGGGTGGACAGCTGGGCGTGGCCGCTGACCTCCGCGGTCACGTCGCCTCAGCACCCCACGGCAAAGCCCACCGGCGCGGCAGGTGGTCCGGGTCTGTGCAAACGCCACAGGGCCTTGAAGACAGGCCACGTGAGGTCCGCGACCCTGAACCTGGACACAGGACGGGAGAGGGCTCCCTTTCCCCCAAGGGACCCCCAGTGCCGTCTGGGACACTGTGTCCTCCTCCGCGGGACACGGGACGCCTGCGTGCGGGGGAAGGAGCCGCGGTCTGTCCCCCAGGGCGGCAGCGGGCACTTCCCTGTCTCCAACTCGCCACCTGCGCTGGCCCTGAGAGGGGCTTCCCCGAGGGCGGAGCCTGGCCGGCGCGGGGCCCGCCCGGGAGGCAGGGGTCCCAGTGGCACAGGGGACAGGCCACATGCACAGCGCACCAGAGTGGGCTGGGCGGCAACTCTGGAGGCCCTTCCTGTCGATCCACACGTGTGTCCGGCTGCCAGCACCCCCCAGCGCGGAGCTGTAAGTACTCAGGGTCTCCGGGGAGACCTGACCCAGGAACTGGGCATTCCGTGAGATCACGGGTTCGCCAGGGTGCTGAGGCCGGCAGACTGCATCTGGTCACGGATGAGCAGTGGCACCCCAGAGATGTGGAAGGGCTCTGGGCCGTAGCAGACGTGTTTCGGGCTTTCGGTGGGCCAACTGCCCTTGTCTGGGGTGGCCCCCGACCCTGGGGCGGGCGCAGGCCGAGGGCAGCCAGACGCTCAGACGTCTGACCTGGACCAAGCCCATCGTGTTCAGGGAAAGCTGCCCCTGGGGTGCAGCTGCGGACGCCGGGGTGCAGTGAGGGTGGCGCCGTGGGGAGAGACGAGGCGGGCGCCTGGGCGTCGTGACGCTGGGGCTGCTCAGCACCCGCCAGGAGAGGAGGCCGCCCCGACGCACCCGCGTCCTCACTGAGGCTCAGAGGCACTCGGAGCGTCCCTGCCCGGCTCTGTGCCTGGCTTCACGACGGCCCCGCTCGCCCAGGTCCTGAGCCCGGAGCCTGTGAGCACAGTGCCCGCCTGGCACGAGGGCCTTCACAGACGGGACGACGGCAAAGGCCTCGAGCCGGGGGGACCCGTCTGGGTTATACTGGGGGCTCTGAGAAGAGGGAGCCGGAGAGACATCAGACTCACAGAAGGGGAGGGGCGACGGGACCCTCGAGGAGGCAAAGGCCACGGCAGCGCAGCCCGAGCCCAGGGAGGCTGCCGGCCGCCAAGAGCCGGAAGCGGCAAAGACCACGTCCCCGCATCGGGCCTCTGGGAGACAGGCAGCCCGGGCAGTACCTAAGGACGGAGAGGGCTCCCTTTCCCCAAGGGACCCCAGTGCCGTCTGGGACACTGTGTCCTCCTCCGCGGGACACGGACGCCTGCGTGCGGGGAAGGAGCCGGTCTGTCCCCAGGGCGGCAGCGGGCACTTCCCTGTCTCCAACTCGCCACCTGCGCTGGCCCTGAGAGGGGCTTCCCCGAGGGCGGAGCCTGGCGGCGGGCCCGCCCGGGAGGCAGGGGTCCCAGTGGCACAGGGGACAGGCCACATGCACAGCGCACCAGAGTGGGCTGGGCGGCAACTCTGGAGGCCCTTCCTGTCGATCCACACGTGTGTCCGGCTGCCAGCACCCCCCAGCGCGGAGCTGTAAGTACTCAGGGTCTCCGGGGAGACCTGACCCAGGAACTGGGCATTCCGTGAGATCACGGGTTCGCCAGGGTGCTGAGGCCGGCAGACTGCATCTGGTCACGGATGAGCAGTGGCACCCCAGAGATGTGGAAGGGCTCTGGGCCGTAGCAGACGTGTTTCGGGCTTTCGGTGGGCCAACTGCCCTTGTCTGGGGTGGCCCCCGACCCTGGGGCGGGCGCAGGCCGAGGGCAGCCAGACGCTCAGACGTCTGACCTGGACCAAGCCCATCGTGTTCAGGGAAAGCTGCCCCTGGGGTGCAGCTGCGGACGCCGGGGTGCAGTGAGGGTGGCGCCGTGGGGAGAGACGAGGCGGGCGCCTGGGCGTCGTGACGCTGGGGCTGCTCAGCACCCGCCAGGAGAGGAGGCCGCCCCGACGCACCCGCGTCCTCACTGAGGCTCAGAGGCACTCGGAGCGTCCCTGCCCGGCTCTGTGCCTGGCTTCACGACGGCCCCGCTCGCCCAGGTCCTGAGCCCGGAGCCTGTGAGCACAGTGCCCGCCTGGCACGAGGGCCTTCACAGACGGGACGACGGCAAAGGCCTCGAGCCGGGGGGACCCGTCTGGGTTATACTGGGGGCTCTGAGAAGAGGGAGCCGGAGAGACATCAGACTCACAGAAGGGGAGGGGCGACGGGACCCTCGAGGAGGCAAAGGCCACGGCAGCGCAGCCCGAGCCCAGGGAGGCTGCCGGCCGCCAAGAGCCGGAAGCGGCAAAGACCACGTCCCCGCATCGGGCCTCTGGGAGACAGGCAGCCCCGGGGCACCCCGCGCTCCACCCTGAGAAACTGATTTCAGGCTTCTGGGCTCCGGCACGGAGAGAGAGCACGGCCCTGTGGCTTTCAACCCCCAGCCGACCGCCCGGGACCCTCCGACGAGCACCGGGCCAGGCCGGCCACTGAGCCAGAGGAAGCGGGGCCCCCGCGAAGCTGCCGGCAGGGAGGGAACCACAGGAAGAAGAAAAGCAGAGGCCCGGCGGCCACGGTCAGGGTCTAGGCTGCTCTCAGCTCCGTCGTTTTCCTCTCCCCGGGGAGAAGGAAACCTGAAGCCGCCCTAATCTCTCCCAGGCGAGCGCTAGCAAGCAGCTTCCCGCAGGGGCCGGAGGCCGTGGGTATTTCTGGCTGTGCGGCCCACACGACCTCTGCCCCAGTTCCACGCGAGGCCGGCCAGGGCGCTCTGGACACGCACAGGCGGGCCGCGCCCCAGCGCAACTGGATTCTAAAAACAGACGGCCGCCGTACGCCAGCGCTTCTCGACCCTTCCTCTCTCCGCGTCTGCCTGCCAGACCGCCAGCTGGTCTCCACGGGGGCCCCGGCAGGGAGGGAGAGCGTCCGGCGGCCCGCACGGCCACGGTCAGTCCCGGGGGCGGCCTCCGGCAGGGCACAACCTCCACGCGTTCATCCACGCCGTCACTCACGCTGACACTGACCAGGGACGGACCGGGCTGAGGGTCCACGGAGGGTGACCCCGCCCCGAGTGTCCAGAGCTGGGGCCACCCTCAGGTCAGGCTGCGTCTGAAGGAGCACGCCTGGCGCCCTTCCTCCTTGGCCTGAAGACCCTCTGGCAACCCTCAGCAGGTGTCTGCCGTGCACCGACCAGGAGCCAGGCCCCAGCCCGCCCGCCGAGGCCACACCACGCCCTGAAGGCCGGCAGGAAACACAAGACCCTAAGTCACTGCCGACCACGCAGGAGGCGCTGCCTCGAGGTGCACCCTGAGGAGCCGCGAGCGGGCTCCGCCAGCAACAGGCAGGAGGGCGAGCCCCAGCCGCGCGCTCACGGCGACCCCGGGCACGCCGTCGTGGCAGCCTCGCGAGCCTGCGCCTGCCGGCAAGCCGCTGCAGGACCGACCCTCCACACCCACTGGGGGCAGTCAAGCTGCTCACCCGCCAGCCTGGCCCGGCCCAGGCCGCTCGGAAGTGACCCCAGGGGCGAGCCCTGCGGACGGGCACTGGAAACACTCTTGGGGCCTCGGGCCCCATCCCAGGTTCGCACCGGGAGCTGCAGCCACGGCGGGTGGACGGGACCGCCCTCTCTGCCGCCCCCGCGCCGCCGAGCCCCAGGCTCGGACTCATCGTGCACAGTCACCGCCCGTGGGTGGCACCACGTCATTCGTGGGACAACTTGCCCAGGGCCCGGCCCTCCCTCTGGACCTTCTGACCCACTGCACCGGCTGACCTCGGGGGCGGGGGGCGTGGCGCCGGAGGGCGGGGCTTACCCAGGTAGTAGAGGCGGTGGGAGTGGGGGCCCGACTCGTCCGTCTTCCGCACAAACTGGAAATCGTGCGGGGCCTTGTTGGCCACGAGCCCCGAGTTCTTGCGGCTGCCGTGGATGATGCTGCGGAGCCCCTCCCACGAGTGCTTCGGCACCTGGAAGCGGGCGGCCGGGTCCTCCGGCTCAGCCGCGCCGCCCCGCTCGCTGCGCTCAGACGCCGGCGGTCCACTGGCCATCCTCTCTGCCCCCTGGGAATGCAGCGGGAAGCTGGGGGAGCGGGGAGGGGCGGGGAAGACGGTCAGGACCGGCAGCGCCCACGCTCCCTCGCCAGCCGCCCAGCCGCCCCGGCCCCGGGCCCCGCCCCGCCCCCCCGGAGGCCTCCGGTCCTCCCGCTTCTCTCCGGCCACGAACCCGCAGGTCTCGCCACCCGCTCCTCCTGGCGGAAGGACCGCCACCGCCTCCCACCCGACCGCCCACGAGTGGCTAATCTGACCTGCGGCCCCGGGTTTCCTGCAGCACCTGGGGTAGAACCGGCCTGCCACCGTCTCACTGGCCCGCGTCCTCGTAGCTCTCGACCTCTGCCAGGCCCTCAACCTCCCTTCCTGTCCTCACATGGCCGGTCTCCTTCCCGCCCCAAGGCCTGTGCCTGCACCAGCCCTCCTGCCTGGAAGGCCTCTGCCCCCCCCCGTTCCTCGTAAACTCTCGGACCCCTCTTTTCCAGGCCCTCAACCCTGTCCAGCCGCGCTCACGGCGACCCCGGGCACGCCGTCGTGGCAGCCTCGCGAGCCTGCGCCTGCCGGCAAGCCGCTGCAGGACCGACCCTCCACACCCACTGGGGGCAGTCAAGCTGCTCACCCGCCAGCCTGGCCCGGCCCAGGCCGCTCGGAAGTGACCCCAGGGGCGAGCCCTGCGGACGGGCACTGGAAACACTCTTGGGGCCTCGGGCCCCATCCCAGGTTCGCACCGGGAGCTGCAGCCACGGCGGGTGGACGGGACCGCCCTCTCTGCCGCCCCCGCGCCGCCGAGCCCCAGGCTCGGACTCATCGTGCACAGTCACCGCCCGTGGGTGGCACCACGTCATTCGTGGGACAACTTGCCCAGGGCCCGGCCCTCCCTCTGGACCTTCTGACCCACTGCACCGGCTGACCTCGGGGGCGGGGGGCGTGGCGCCGGAGGGCGGGGCTTACCCAGGTAGTAGAGGCGGTGGGAGTGGGGGCCCGACTCGTCCGTCTTCCGCACAAACTGGAAATCGTGCGGGGCCTTGTTGGCCACGAGCCCCGAGTTCTTGCGGCTGCCGTGGATGATGCTGCGGAGCCCCTCCCACGAGTGCTTCGGCACCTGGAAGCGGGCGGCCGGGTCCTCCGGCTCAGCCGCGCCGCCCCGCTCGCTGCGCTCAGACGCCGGCGGTCCACTGGCCATCCTCTCTGCCCCCTGGGAATGCAGCGGGAAGCTGGGGGAGCGGGGAGGGGCGGGGAAGACGGTCAGGACCGGCAGCGCCCACGCTCCCTCGCCAGCCGCCCAGCCGCCCCGGCCCCGGGCCCCGCCCCGCCCCCCCGGAGGCCTCCGGTCCTCCCGCTTCTCTCCGGCCACGAACCCGCAGGTCTCGCCACCCGCTCCTCCTGGCGGAAGGACCGCCACCGCCTCCCACCCGACCGCCCACGAGTGGCTAATCTGACCTGCGGCCCCGGGTTTCCTGCAGCACCTGGGGTAGAACCGGCCTGCCACCGTCTCACTGGCCCGCGTCCTCGTAGCTCTCGACCTCTGCCAGGCCCTCAACCCTCCCTTCCTGTCCTCACATGGCCGGTCTCCTTCCCGCCCCAAGGCCTGTGCCTGCACCAGCCCTCCTGCCTGGAAGGCCTCTGCCCCACTCCATCCCGGACGGACTTCTAACCTGACCTCAGCCTGAAAGTCTGTCGGGGCTGCGGATGACCACCCGGGCCGGGACTCTTTGTCCATCTTTCAGCTGCCCCCCTCAGAGCGCTGTCACGGGAGCTGTCCAGGGTCCCCCCCGCCCCCGCCCGCCCCCTGTGTCTATCCTGTCCACGGCAGTGTCCCTGGCACCTCGTGGAGGAGCACAGGGTGACGGTCTCTGCGGGGAGATCACTCTCGCGCCCCAAGGACTGAGCATGAGGACCAGGTGGGCAAAGCTCACGCCGTGCGGCCAGCTCGCCAGCCAGCGGGGAGTCCGTCCAGCCGCACCGGGGCGGGTGGGGGGGCTTGGAGCACCAGGCCGACATCCGCTGGACACTGGGCGGCTCCGGGTGAGGGGACGGCTGTGCACCCCTTCCCCAGAGGCCACCCACGCTCTCTGCACCCCACAGGGACAGCGGCGGCCGCGCAAACCCCACACCCCTGCCAGAGGCTTCCTCCCTGAATGAGACTGGCCAAATATTTGTTTTAGGGAAATCGAAACACACCCTTGTTGACCTGGTTCTATCAGAGCCAGGGTCACCTGGGGAGGCCAATCAACACAGGTGCGCCAGCCTGGACGGCCTGCGAGGGCACCCAACAGCCCAAGGCCTCGCCGGATGCCAGGACTGGCAGCTTTCTGGGCACTCGTCTGTGTCCCTCGTAGGAGGGCCAGCTTTGGAGAAGTCATGGACAGAGCCGGGCTCCGCCCTTGTGGGGGCTCTGCGCCTCGCCAGGACGAGGCCCCGCGGGGACCACCTCTGGCCAGGGGACACCTGCCCGCTCTCAGGCAGAGGGGAAAGAGACGGGGAGGCACCCATGGCTGCAGGCTGATCGTCAGACTCCCCTTTCCAACGGGGCCCCCGTCCCCGGTCCTCCCTGACCCATCCGAGCTGGGGGATGGACAAGCAACCAGCAGGAGGGTGTGTCCGTCCCCCAGACACTTAGGTTCCCCCCACGCTGGCTCTGAAGACCTGGACCACAGGCCCGCAGAGCCTTCGGGCCCTTGGGTCAGATAAATCATGCCTTGCCGAGGGCCGCCCATGACCCGTCCTGACCCGCCTCAGAGCTGGGGTTCACCTCAAGGGCGGCAGGCGCTACAGGTGGGGCTGGGCCGGGGCAGGCCAAGGCCAGCGGGGCACTTCAGAGCCCACGCGACCCCCAGCAGTGCTGGCAACTGGCCCAGAGAGCCACGGCAGGGGGAGCTCTCCACCCTGCTGAGCCTGCTCCCCGCCCCACGCGGCCACCACAATTCCAGCTGCAATCGCGCGGCAGAAAAACAGACTCTGGCCTCGGCGCTCCCACGGGGGACCCAGAGGCAGAGAATGAACCTGGCAAAAGCCCTCCTGGAATCTCATGGCGTATTTCCACAGCAAAGGAAAACAGAGATGGTCTTGCCTCCGATCGGTGTGGAGCACCCAGGAAGCAAAAACCCACTCCAGGAGATGAGAAACAAAATGAACATCGGGAGGACCTTCAAAGAACCTTCTAGACGTGGATGGGCAGCCCGAGCTCGCAGGCAGGCCAAGGCTTGCTGCTGGGCCCCGGCCCTTGGCGTGCCTCTCTCCTCCCCAGGGGCAGAGAGAGGCTGGGAGAGAGAAACAGGTGAAGGGAGTGCAGCCCTCGGGAAGCGAGCCCGCGCCGGCCTCCACCTCCTCAGCACCGGCCGCGGCCTGGCTTCTGGAGTCGAGAGTTTACACAGCTGCGGAAAACTAAGCAGATTCCAAGCCACCTGAGCCAGGCCCACCTACGCCTTCCCTCTGCCAATTGTCAGGACGCCCGCAGCCCGCTCCGCCACAGTGCCCAGCGCGGGACCTGCCGGGGGGTGCCGTCAAGGCCTGCCGGGCTGCTGCGCCAGGAACCCCGGCATCTGCCAGAGTTCCAGGCAATGAGGGAAGCGGGCAGGAGACGGGAGGTGCTGGCCAAGAGGAGGCGACGGGCCGGGGCCACCACAGCCCAGAAACATACGGGAGGGTCCCTCAGGGACCTCGCTGCACCCCTCCTGCTGGGGGCTCCCCGGAAATAGGGGGCCATTCTCCGCCCAGCGAGGACGGCCCCGGCACCACCCGGGCCCTCAGCGTCTGCGGGTCAGTGTGCAGCCCAGCCTGTGCCCGCCCCGGACCTGGCGCGCGGGGAGAGGAGCCTTGGGCCCCTGTCGCTGGCCGACCCGCGAGTGCCTGGGCACCCCCCGTGCTCAGAGCCCGCACCGGGGAGATGAGCCACGGCGCCCGGCCAGCCCGTCTTCCGTTTCCTCCCCCACCTCCCCGACACTGGCGCTCGCTGAGCACAGGTGAGCCTGAGGACCAGAAACCCGCCCTGAGTGAGCGCGGTTTGGCCGGGGAGCTCCACGCCCCCTTCCTCTCCTGCCAGGCTCCCCCTGCGGGACGGACAGGTGCCAGCGCCTTGGGAGGAGAATTCTGTTGGATCCTCGCTGCAGCTTTGGGAAGTGAGTTCTCGGGTCGGCCCCCTTTGGGTGACTGGAAAGTAGGCTTTGAGGTCAAGCGGCCCACCCGACATCCCCCACGAGGAAGGGCAGGCGCTCCAAGCCCGCATCCTAACCACCAGTCGGTTCTGCCCTGGGGCTGGTCCCCTCCCTAGGGGACACTGGCGGTTGTCCTGACGGGGCTGGGGGGTGATGCGCCACACCTGCAGCGCCAGGGCGGACACTGAGGCCCCAGCCCGGTGGTAAGAACGCCGAGGCTGGAGCTCCTGGCGGTCCAGCAGCAAGGACGCCACACTGCCACTGCAGGGGCCCTGGGTTCTATCCCCGGTCAGGGAACTAGATCCTGCACGCTGCAACTAAGAGTCCAAAGGTCGCCACCAAGCCACGGCCCAGCCATATGAGTGACTAAAAATAAATATTGAAAAAAATGCCGAGGCTGAGCAGCCCTGCTGGCTCGCCCCCCCAGAACAGCCCGACGCCTGCTGGGGGGAAAGCAGCCCCTGGGGTGGCCCAGGGGCCTCCCCTGACCTCGGACGCCATCAGAAGTGCGGGAGCCCCTGAGCTGTGCCCCTGACCAGGGCTGCACCCCTTACCTTCTCCAACGGCCTGTGTCTGCGCTGTCCAGCCGCAGCTTCTTAACCTTCCGCATTAACCACTCGGCCGGCCTCGGGGAAGGGAGCCTGCGAAGGGAGCGCGCGGGGCTGCAGCGGGTGGCGTGGGAGGGCAAGGCCTCGCTCCCCTTAGAGGCAGCCCTCCCGAGCCTCCCTGGCTGTCCGCTGGGCTCGCGTGTGACCCCTGGTCGGGGCACGAAGGTCCCACGTGCCCTTTGGGGTGACTCAAAAAAAAAAGCAAAGAAAGAAAAGCCAAAACCAAAGGCAGCCCTCCAGAGAACACGCAGCGCCCAGGGCCTGCTCAGGCTCGGCTGTGTCCAGCTCTCTGCGACCCCAGGGACTGCAGCCCCCCAGGCTCCTCGGTCTGTGGGAGTCTCCAGGCCAGAAGACTGCAGTGGGCGGCCCTGCCCTCCTCCGGGGGCCTTCCCGACCCGGGCTCTGACCTGCGTCTCCTGCATCTCCTGCCTGGGCGGGAGACCCTCCGCCTCGGGCGCCGCCCCTCACGAGGCAGACGTTGGGAGTCTGCAGACCTCTCCAGGCCTCTGCCGGGAAGTGGGCGGCCCGCCCCAGGTGAGCGTGCTGGGAAGCCCCGAGTCTCACCTGGCCGGGGAGGGAGCGCCACCCACAGCTCGCGTGGGGAATCAGATGCGCCCGCGTTCCCAGCTGCAGCCCCTTCCCGGTGGCCGTGCGGACCCCAGCCCTGCCCGCCCTCCGCCTCCAGCCACGCCAACTCCAGCCTCCTAAGCACCGACTCGAGCCCACCTCTGCGCCTCTGGACTCCCCGGCCGCTCGGCCTAGAACACCCCCGCCCTGCTTGCAGAAGGACCTGCTCCCACTTGTCCTCAGGGTCCCAGGACCACCTCTCCAGGGGTCTTTCCTGGTCCTGGGTCCACAGCGCGCCCCGTCGGCCCCGCCTCAATGCCTGGGCCCTTCTGCAAGCACGCTCTGTCAGATAGCAGTTCTCAGAGGGGATGACTTGGGCCTCCACCCGTGCCCAGATAGTTTCGGTTGTTTTGATGGCGGGTAGGGTTAGTGACACCCAGTGGGCGGGGCCTGGGCCGCATCTCCTCAGCCTACAGCACCCACCACAGCCCCCACCCCTGCCCCCGAGAATGGTCTCGTCCCAGTGTCAAGAAGAAGGGACTCCTTGTTCGTTGGTTGGGGGGGAAATTGAGTTAGTCTCAGGCTCACATTGGACGCCCACATAAATCCCCTGCAGTGCAGGTGGTGCAGACCATGGCGCCCCGAGCCTGTGGCGCCTGGCTCCCCTCCTCTCTGCTGTGCGGCCTCTCAGGGCTTCAGCAGGACAGGTGGTCACGGGACGCAAATGGGTCTCCACGAGGCCCAGCGTCCCTAGGGGACCGTTCCGGTTGTCAGGAGCAGGAGGCAGGCTGCTGGCGTCTGGGGGTGGAGACAGGGACACTAAGCCCCCACAGTGAGGAGGATGCACCCCCACCACGGAGAGTGAGCGGGTCCCTAAGCCCCCGAGGGCTGAGGCGGAGAACCCTCTCTGGGTAGAGAAGCCCCCGACAGGGCGGCAGCTCCGTGCAGGCAGGCCCCTGCCACTCTGGTTTCGGTGTGGCCGACAGGCAGGACGCGCTCGGCAGAGACCTCAGGCTGACGGACACAGCCCTGTCCCCGCCTGCACGCCGTGTAACGTCAGGGACCGTCGGTGGCGGGCACCGGAGCACTCTGCCACCTTCCTGACAAGACGGGTGCGCCGACGGTCAAAGAAGGACGCACGGGGACATCCCTGGGCCCCAGGGGCTGAGACTCCGGGCTCCCCGCCCAGCGGGGCTCCCAACTAGAGCCTGCCTGCTGCAGGGAAGATCCGGCACAGCCAAATAAATATCTGAAACAGAAGACAGCAGAGCCTGGTCCTGGGAGAGAGACCACTGGGAAGGGAAGCCAAGCATCACCAGAAAGAGACCCTCACTTCAGCGCAGGCCCGGTGCGAAAACTGTGGGCTCCGGGGTCAGCGAGATGCGGGGTCACATCCTGACCCCGCCCTGCGTGGATTCCGTGGCCCTGGAGAAGATGTGTGCTGTCCCTGTGCCTCAACCTCCCCAGCTGTTAACGGCACCACGGTGCCCACGACTCGGGCTCCCGTGAGGCTGGAAGGGACGACGGGCAACGTCACCGCTGGAGCCGAGACCTCCAAGCTGCTAACGCTGCTGTCTGGACGAGCCACTTACAGCGGCGCCAAGGGGAGGGGAGGACCCAAGTCCCTTCCAGAACAAGAACCCACTTCGCTCGGCAGAGGTGTGGGGGGGGTTGTCTCTGTGTGTAGCCCCACATCCACCAAACTTTTTCTTTCTCCTCTTGGACAGAAAGAAATGTCTCCAGCCAGAGCCAAGCTGCAGCTACAAGCCCCGGGCCGGCCCACTGGGCCCCAGGGCATGGACCCCAAGGCTGTAGAAAACCACTTCCTCCCACACTCTGTATCTGGGGACAAACAAATGCATCCACCCACCTGCACCCAGCCTTCCCCGCCACCCTGCCCCCGCGCCACTGACCTTCTACAGGGTCCAGACGGCCTCCATTCCAGCTGCGCGCGTGGGCCACGGACCTCGAGTGAATGTGTCATAACAGGGCGATTTAATAGAGGGCTGGCTCACCGCTCCCTCTGGGGCCACGCAGGGGGCGCCCAGTGTTGGGTCTGATTCACGGTGGCCGGCAGACCCGAAAGATGCCTCGCAGCCCCGCCGCGGCTGTCGGCGCGCCCTGGACCACACCCCACAGGAAAGAAAGCTCCCCCATCCGGCAAGGGCCGTGTAACGTCAGGGACCGTCGGTGGCGGGCACGCACTCTGCCACCTTCCTGACAAGACGGGTGCGCCGACGGTCAAAGAAGGACGCACGGGGACATCCCTGGGCCCCAGGGGCTGAGACTCCGGGCTCCCCGCCCAGCGGGGCTCCCAACTAGAGCCTGCCTGCTGCAGGGAAGATCCGGCACAGCCAAATAAATATCTGAAACAGAAGACAGCAGAGCCTGGTCCTGGGAGAGAGACCACTGGGAAGGGAAGCCAAGCATCACCAGAAAGAGACCCTCACTTCAGCGCAGGCCCGGTGCGAAAACTGTGGGCTCCGGGGTCAGCGAGATGCGGGGTCACATCCTGACCCCGCCCTGCGTGGATTCCGTGGCCCTGGAGAAGATGTGTGCTGTCCCTGTGCCTCAACCTCCCCAGCTGTTAACGGCACCACGGTGCCCACGACTCGGGCTCCCGTGAGGCTGGAAGGGACGACGGGCAACGTCACCGCTGGAGCCGAGACCTCCAAGCTGCTAACGCTGCTGTCTGGACGAGCCACTTACAGCGGCGCCAAGGGGAGGGGAGGACCCAAGTCCCTTCCAGAACAAGAACCCACTTCGCTCGGCAGAGGTGTGGGGGGGGTTGTCTCTGTGTGTAGCCCCACATCCACCAAACTTTTTCTTTCTCCTCTTGGACAGAAAGAAATGTCTCCAGCCAGAGCCAAGCTGCAGCTACAAGCCCCGGGCCGGCCCACTGGGCCCCAGGGCATGGACCCCAAGGCTGTAGAAAACCACTTCCTCCCACACTCTGTATCTGGGGACAAACAAATGCATCCACCCACCTGCACCCAGCCTTCCCCGCCACCCTGCCCCCGCGCCACTGACCTTCTACAGGGTCCAGACGGCCTCCATTCCAGCTGCGCGCGTGGGCCACGGACCTCGAGTGAATGTGTCATAACAGGGCGATTTAATAGAGGGCTGGCTCACCGCTCCCTCTGGGGCCACGCAGGGGGCGCCCAGTGTTGGGTCTGATTCACGGTGGCCGGCAGACCCGAAAGATGCCTCGCAGCCCCGCCGCGGCTGTCGGCGCGCCCTGGACCACACCCCACAGGAAAGAAAGTCCTGCCACCGGGGCGCGATCCGGCAAGGGCCGCCCGGGACGGGCGACCGCGGCGCGCCCCTCGGGGCCTTCGGTCCCGGGTCCTGGAGAGGTCTGTCCTCGCCGCCGAGGCCAGTGACTTCCTCCCAGGGCCCGGGGCCGCTGGGGCCGCGCGGACGGGCAGGTGTCAGGGCTGGTCGGAGGCTCCGTGGGACGGGGCTGGGAGGGCGGCCGAGGGGAGCGGCTGGACCCGGCGGGGACGCGGCGGGCCGGGCGCGGGCGCGGCGGCGGCCTCTGCGCTCCAGGCGGTCGCAAGTGTCCGCACGGGGGCCCTGTGTCCAGCGCCCCAGGCGGAGCGAGGGCCTCGCAGGGTGCGGCCACCCCGGAGAGCGGTCAGCGCCAGGGGGCCCGGGCGGCGCGGGGATGGGCGAGGCGGCCGGGCCGGCGGAGGCCACGCGCGCGCCAGGCGCGGAGCGGAGACCGAGGCGGGGACGGAGCGGCCGCGAGTCCGGCCAGCGGCGGGGCCGGGGCGCGCGGAGGCCGGGACGGGGGCCCCGGGGCGGCCGCTCCGGGGAAGGTCCGGGGTCGGGGTGGCGGCCGAGGCCGGACGGGGCGCGGGGCGGCTGCTCACCGGGGCGCGGGGCCGGCGCGGGGCGTCCCGGGCGGCGGCGCCTCAAGCTCGCGGCTCCATGCCCGGGACTGCGGCCCGGAAGTGGCGGGCGCGGGGGACAGCGGCGCCGGCGGACTCGGGGTACCCGGCAGCCCAGGCCCCTTTGACCCGGAAGTCGAGCGGCCCAGGCAGCGGGCGGGGATTGGTCGCGGCCCGGCCGGTACCACGGGGCGCGGGGCGCTTGGGGGGGCGCGCCCCTCCCCGGAGCAAGTGGGGTGAGCCGGCTCGGCGGGCGGCTTCCTGCGCGCGCGCAGAGGGGCACCCCTGGCGACTTGGTATCACCCGAACACGCCGCTCACACTTCCCTTAAGAGCATCCGGAGGACCAACAGTTTTACGGGCGTTGGTGGTATAGTGGTTAGCATAGCTGCCTTCCAAGCAGTTGACCCGGGTTCGATTCCCGGCCAACGCAATGTTCTTTTCCTATGTTACACACCTCCTTTATAATTTTCAAAGCATCAAGCTAGAATTTGTATTACTTTGCACCCACTTCTAAAATTCCAGGTTATCTTTAAGCAGAAGAAAAAAATTTGAAAGCGCCTACTCTGAATTTCTACCGTAGCCAACGTTTATAAGCCCTTTAATAAAGAAGTCTTCATTGTTGCCACTTGGTTTGGAACCTGGGCTCTTTCTTGTGGGAAGTGAAAGTGAGAACCGCTATGCGAGGGAAACGGGTGAGAGCCGCGCTTCTTGAGTTTGACACAATGTTACAGGAGTTGTTACATCGTAGCTCCTGAAATGAGTAGGATTTAGTTCCATTCCCGCGCGTTGATTTCCGATCTTGTTCAAGAGCCATCACTCTGCTTGATGCAGTGGAAGCTAGAAGGAGGGAAATAGAAAATAAAAGAATCCAATAACCCCCTTCCCAAGAAACACAAACAGTATTAAAACAATCCAAGACAGAAATCGCTCTCAAACCCATCCTGAAGGAGAGCAGTGTTTCGTTAGTTCGTCCCAAAGACCCCTTATTTACACTCTTGCTCGTCTACAAGCATTAGCCGTGCTGCTTAGCCCAAACCACTTCCCACAAGGATCTCCTGTAAAAGATTTCTAAAGGACACCGGGTGCAGGAAATTTGGAAGGAAAGAAAAAGCCAAGGCATAGAGGATAATTTACATGAGTTTTCATCTTACCTGGACTTAACTCATTTTAGACCAATTCTTCCTTTAAAAGAGAGATAGTAGCAGGAAGGGAGGTGATGGTAAGTATTTAGCATCAGACTACTGTAAAATCTGCTATTTTCCCCCCTGGCAGAACCAGGATTAAAAGAATTGAGAGTGAGGCACAGAGCTCAGGTGCAAAAATTAAGGTGCCTCTGAAAGACTCATTCAAGATAAATAATATTTTAACGCATTATCCTAAGATATTAAGATCAAATTAATGACAAAAAGCAACCTCACAGTGGACAAAATATCAAGATCTTAAAATAGGTTTTGACAGTGTCTTACCAAACCGTATTGCAGTCTGAGGCCAGAACAAAAATGTGTCTGGTTTTACATTTTTTTAATGAGTAACCCCGCTCCCCGAACATCACTGAAAATACAGAAACTTAAAAACAGGTATATTAAAATTTACAGCATTAAAAAACATCATTTTGGGCTTCCCCTGGTGGTCCAGTGGATAAGGACACCACCGTGCAGTGCAAGGCGCGTTCGAGCCCTGGCCTGGGAAGATCCCACGTGCTGGAGTGGCTGGACCCATGTGTCCAATCACGAGCCGGAGCTCTGAGCGCATGCGCCCAGAGCCGGTGAGCAATTTACAGGAGTTGGTTACATCCGTTTATAAGCCCTTTAATAAAGAAGTCTTCATTGTTGCCACTTGGTTTGGAACCTGGGCTCTTTCTTGTGGGAAGTGAAAGTGAGAACCGCTATGCGAGGGAAACGGGTGAGAGCCGCGCTTCTTGAGTTTGACACAATGTTACAGGAGTTGTTACATCGTAGCTCCTGAAATGAGTAGGATTTAGTTCCATTCCCGCGTTGATTTCCGATCTTGTTCAAGAGCCATCACTCTGCTTGATGCAGTGGAAGCTAGAAGGAGGGAAATAGAAAATAAAAGAATCCAATAACCCCCTTCCCAAGAAACACAAACAGTATTAAAACAATCCAAGACAGAAATCGCTCTCAAACCCATCCTGAAGGAGAGCAGTGTTTCGTTAGTTCGTCCCAAAGACCCCTTATTTACACTCTTGCTCGTCTACAAGCATTAGCCGTGCTGCTTAGCCCAAACCACTTCCCACAAGGATCTCCTGTAAAAGATTTCTAAAGGACACCGGGTGCAGGAAATTTGGAAGGAAAGAAAAAGCCAAGGCATAGAGGATAATTTACATGAGTTTTCATCTTACCTGGACTTAACTCATTTTAGACCAATTCTTCCTTTAAAAGAGAGATAGTAGCAGGAAGGGAGGTGATGGTAAGTATTTAGCATCAGACTACTGTAAAATCTGCTATTTTCCCCCCTGGCAGAACCAGGATTAAAAGAATTGAGAGTGAGGCACAGAGCTCAGGTGCAAAAATTAAGGTGCCTCTGAAAGACTCATTCAAGATAAATAATATTTTAACGCATTATCCTAAGATATTAAGATCAAATTAATGACAAAAAGCAACCTCACAGTGGACAAAATATCAAGATCTTAAAATAGGTTTTGACAGTGTCTTACCAAACCGTATTGCAGTCTGAGGCCAGAACAAAAATGTGTCTGGTTTTACATTTTTTTAATGAGTAACCCCGCTCCCCGAACATCACTGAAAATACAGAAACTTAAAAACAGGTATATTAAAATTTACAGCATTAAAAAACATCATTTTGGGCTTCCCCTGGTGGTCCAGTGGATAAGGACACCACCTTGCAGTGCAAGGGGCGCCGGTTCGAGCCCTGGTCTGGGAAGATCCCACGTGCTGCGGAGTGGCTGGACCCATGTGTCCAATCACCGAGCCGGAGCTCTGGAGCGCATGCGCCCAGAGCCGGTGCTCTGCAACGACAGAGGCCACCGCGATGGGAGGCCCACACGGACCAAAGAACAAAGACGGATGAAAATAGAGAAATGAAAGACCAATAGAAGTGGCCCGCCCGCTCACCTCCCTCCCCAACCCGACCCCCGCCCAAAATTTTTAAAAAAAAGACATCATTTTGCACTTTTCTGTGTTTAATGGAAGCAAACATATCACTTTCAACATAGGCTTGAGGGGGGAATTTGCTATTAAAAATTACATCAAACATATTGAGGGACTTCCCTGGTGGTCCAGTGGTTAAGACTCCAAGCTCCCGCTGCGGGGGGTCCCTGATTTGATCCTGGGCACTAGGGCACTAGACCCCACACGCCGCACGTAAAAGATCCTACACGTTACAACTAACACTAGGGCAGCAAAATCATCTTCTTTAATCATGTTGAGAAGCACAGTTTTCCTTTTCCTCCAGTCCAGACGGGGCTCAGCAGAGCTCTGGACACAGGAGGGCAGCTTGAAGAGCTCCCGTATCCACTTCCTACCGCTGCTCTTACACAGGCCCAGAGACACCCGCTGAAAGCCACACAAATGGATCCGCTTGCGGCTCTAGAAAGGGCTTCCCTGGTGTCTCAGAGGTACAGAATCCATCTGCAATAGAGGAAACCAGAGTCCAGTCCCTGGGGCGGGGAGATCCCCTGGAGAAGGAAATGACAACCCACTCCAGTATCCTTGCCTGGAGACCCATGGGCAGAGAAGTCCGGAGGGCTCAGAGTTCACGGGGTCACAGAGCTGGATTGTCAAATTAATGACAAAAAGCAACCTCACAGTGGACAAAATATCAAGATCTTAAAATGTTTACAGGCTTAAAGTATTGCAGTCTGAGGCCAGAACAAAATGTGTCTGGTTTTACATTTTTTTAATGAGTAACCCCGCTCCCCGAACATCACTGAAAATACAGAAACTTAAAAACAGGTATATTAAAATTTACAGCATTAAAAAACATCATTTTGGGCTTCCCCTGGTGGTCCAGTGGATAAGGACACCACCTTGCAGTGCAAGGGGCGCCGGTTCGAGCCCTGGCCTGGGAAGATCCCACGTGCTGCGGAGTGGCTGGACCCATGTGTCCAATCACCGAGCCGGAGCTCTGGAGCGCATGCGCCCAGAGCCGGTGCTCTGCAACGACAGAGGCCACCGCGATGGGAGGCCCACACGGACCAAAGAACAAAGACGGATGAAAATAGAGAAATGAAAGACCAATAGAAGTGGCCCGCCCGCTCACCTCCCTCCCCAACCCGACCCCCGCCCAAAATTTTTAAAAAAAAGACATCATTTTGCACTTTTCTGTGTTTAATGGAAGCAAACATATCACTTTCAACATAGGCTTGAGGGGGGAATTTGCTATTAAAAATTACATCAAACATATTGAGGGACTTCCCTGGTGGTCCAGTGGTTAAGACTCCAAGCTCCCGCTGCGGGGGGTCCCTGATTTGATCCTGGGCACTAGGGCACTAGACCCCACACGCCGCACGTAAAAGATCCTACACGTTACAACTAACACTAGGGCAGCAAAATCATCTTCTTTAATCATGTTGAGAAGCACAGTTTTCCTTTTCCTCCAGTCCAGACGGGGCTCAGCAGAGCTCTGGACACAGGAGGGCAGCTTGAAGAGCTCCCGTATCCACTTCCTACCGCTGCTCTTACACAGGCCCAGAGACACCCGCTGAAAGCCACACAAATGGATCCGCTTGCGGCTCTAGAAAGGGCTTCCCTGGTGTCTCAGAGGTACAGAATCCATCTGCAATAGAGGAAACCAGAGTCCAGTCCCTGGGGCGGGGAGATCCCCTGGAGAAGGAAATGACAACCCACTCCAGTATCCTTGCCTGGAGACCCATGGGCAGAGAAGTCCGGAGGGCTCAGAGTTCACGGGGTCACAGAGCTGGACACACTTTAGTGACGAAACCACCATCGTCACCATCCTCACCATCACCTGATTCTGAAAGTCAAGAGGGGTAGCCTGGGGAGGGGTAACACCAAGGCCTCGGCTGGGGGCGCTGTTCTAGGGAATTCAGGGGAATCCCTTCCTCGCCTTTCCAGCTTCTAGAGGTCGCGCACTCCCTGGCCGCACGGCGGGCTCACTCCAGCTCTGGATCCGTTGTCACATTTCCTTCATTTGATTTGGACTCTCTTGCCTCCTTTTAAGCATGTGTTTCTTTTTATTTGTTTGACTGTGCTAGTTTGCAGCACACACGATCTTTGATCTCTGCTGTGGCAGGTGGACATCGTCGGAGCACGTGGGCCTACCTCCCCGACCGGGGGTGCAACCCGGACCCCCTGCTTTGGGGCGTGGAGTCCCAGCTGCTGGACTCCCCAGGAAAGTCCTCCTGCTTTCTTCATAAAAGGACCCTTTTGACTATAGCAAACCCACCCAAATAGTAACTCCATCTCAAGACGCTTAACTTAATCCCACTGGGCCACGGAAGGCAGCCCCTTCCCAGGTTCTGGGCCCTAGGCAGTGGACGTGGCGGGCCACTGTTCGGCCGGCCATGCCTCCCCGTCATTAAACAGGCTTCTGCGGCTTCCTTTTTGACAGCTGCATGGCGTTCCATCTATTCATTCCACAAGCGTTTCCTGACTCCTCATCATGTGGCCATCTTCCCATCACGGCCCGCCTGGCCCAGTAGAGTCACCCACACCTTCTCAACCCCCACAGCGGCCGCTGCACCTGTGAGCATACGAGTCAGGCCTCGCCCCTCCTCTGCCCACAACCCCGCAGGACTCTCATTTCCCTGAGGGTAAAAGCCCAAGTTCTCCCCAAGGCCCCCAGGGTCCTGCCTGACTCACCCGTCCCTCCTGCCCTCCCTCCTCCCTCTCTCCCTCCTCACTCTGCTCCAGCCACCTGGGGTTCCTCGCTGTCCCGCCCATATCAAGGCCCCCAGGGTTCCTGCCTGAACTCCCCCCGTCCCTGCCTGGAGACCCATGGGCAGAGAAGTCCGGAGGGCTCAGAGTTCACGGGTCACAGAGCTGGACACACTTTAGTGACGAAACCACCATCGCACCATCCTCACCATCACCTGATTCTGAAAGTCAAGAGGGGTAGCCTGGGGAGGGGTAACACCAAGGCCTCGGCTGGGGGCGCTGTTCTAGGGAATTCAGGGGAATCCCTTCCTCGCCTTTCCAGCTTCTAGAGGTCGCGCACTCCCTGGCCGCACGGCGGGCTCACTCCAGCTCTGGATCCGTTGTCACATTTCCTTCATTTGATTTGGACTCTCTTGCCTCCTTTTAAGCATGTGTTTCTTTTTATTTGTTTGACTGTGCTAGTTTGCAGCACACACGATCTTTGATCTCTGCTGTGGCAGGTGGACATCGTCGGAGCACGTGGGCCTACCTCCCCGACCGGGGGTGCAACCCGGACCCCCTGCTTTGGGGCGTGGAGTCCCAGCTGCTGGACTCCCCAGGAAAGTCCTCCTGCTTTCTTCATAAAAGGACCCTTTTGACTATAGCAAACCCACCCAAATAGTAACTCCATCTCAAGACGCTTAACTTAATCCCACTGGGCCACGGAAGGCAGCCCCTTCCCAGGTTCTGGGCCCTAGGCAGTGGACGTGGCGGGCCACTGTTCGGCCGGCCATGCCTCCCCGTCATTAAACAGGCTTCTGCGGCTTCCTTTTTGACAGCTGCATGGCGTTCCATCTATTCATTCCACAAGCGTTTCCTGACTCCTCATCATGTGGCCATCTTCCCATCACGGCCCGCCTGGCCCAGTAGAGTCACCCACACCTTCTCAACCCCCACAGCGGCCGCTGCACCTGTGAGCATACGAGTCAGGCCTCGCCCCTCCTCTGCCCACAACCCCGCAGGACTCTCATTTCCCTGAGGGTAAAAGCCCAAGTTCTCCCCAAGGCCCCCAGGGTCCTGCCTGACTCACCCCGTCCCCTCCCTGCCCTCCCCTCCTCCCTCTCTTCCCCTCCTCACTCTGCTCCAGCCACCTGGGGTTCCTCGCTGTCCCGCCCCATATCAGGCAGGGTCCTGCCCCAGGGCCTTTGCACATGCCGTGCCCACCAACTTCTCCCACTTATTTCCAGGGCTCCCTCCTTCTTCTCTTCCAAGTCTTGGTTTCAATGCTGCCTCCACAGAGGGGCTTTCCTTGAGCCCAGCTAGCCTTCATCTTCTCCCCCAACCTTTGCCCCATAAATTCAATCTCCATCACATCATGGTTCCTTCAACAACAGATCGGTCTCTGAAATAACCCTGCTTGTCGACTTGTCTACTTCCTTCTCCTCTGTCACCCCACTGGACTGTGAGCTTCACTGGTTCAGGGGTTTTGTTGTTATTTATGCTGGTTATTTGTTTGAATCTCTCTTGTCACCTGGGCTGAGGAAACATGCGTTGAAATTACGAACAAATGAATAGCTGGTCAGAAGAGAGAAAATATCTAGGTATGGGGATGGAGTAATACAGGTGGGCTTCCTGGCAAAACCTGTTCTCTCCTGCATCAAGGCCTGAGAGCTCATTTATCTGCAAACAAAACAACAACAACAACAAAAACCTTTAAAATTATCTCTTGTACTTTCCTGGTGGTCCAGTGGTTAAGAATCTGCCTGCCAATGCAGGGGACACAGGTTTGATCCCTGGTCCAGGAAGATTCCACCTGCCCGTGAGCCACAACTGCTGACGTCTGCCCACCTAGAGTCCTTGCTCCACAAGAGAAGCCACTGCAATGAGAAGCCCTCACACCGCAACAAAGGATGACTACGCTCACTGCAACCAGAGAAAGCCTGAATGCAGCTGCATGGCGTTCCATCTATTCATTCCACAAGCGTTCCTGACTCCTCATCATGTGGCCATCTTCCCATCACGGCCCGCCTGGCCCAGTAGAGTCACCCACACCTTCTCAACCCCCACAGCGGCCGCTGCACCTGTGAGCATACGAGTCAGGCCTCGCCCCTCCTCTGCCCACAACCCCGCAGGACTCTCATTTCCCTGAGGGTAAAAGCCCAAGTTCTCCCCAAGGCCCCCAGGGTCCTGCCTGACTCACCCCGTCCCCTCCCTGCCCTCCCCTCCTCCCTCTCTTCCCCTCCTCACTCTGCTCCAGCCACCTGGGGTTCCTCGCTGTCCCGCCCCATATCAGGCAGGGTCCTGCCCCAGGGCCTTTGCACATGCCGTGCCCACCAACTTCTCCCACTTATTTCCAGGGCTCCCTCCTTCTTCTCTTCCAAGTCTTGGTTTCAATGCTGCCTCCACAGAGGGGCTTTCCTTGAGCCCAGCTAGCCTTCATCTTCTCCCCCAACCTTTGCCCCATAAATTCAATCTCCATCACATCATGGTTCCTTCAACAACAGATCGGTCTCTGAAATAACCCTGCTTGTCGACTTGTCTACTTCCTTCTCCTCTGTCACCCCACTGGACTGTGAGCTTCACTGGTTCAGGGGTTTTGTTGTTATTTATGCTGGTTATTTGTTTGAATCTCTCTTGTCACCTGGGCTGAGGAAACATGCGTTGAAATTACGAACAAATGAATAGCTGGTCAGAAGAGAGAAAATATCTAGGTATGGGGATGGAGTAATACAGGTGGGCTTCCTGGCAAAACCTGTTCTCTCCTGCATCAAGGCCTGAGAGCTCATTTATCTGCAAACAAAACAACAACAACAACAAAAACCTTTAAAATTATCTCTTGTACTTTCCTGGTGGTCCAGTGGTTAAGAATCTGCCTGCCAATGCAGGGGACACAGGTTTGATCCCTGGTCCAGGAAGATTCCACCTGCCCGTGAGCCACAACTGCTGACGTCTGCCCACCTAGAGTCCTTGCTCCACAAGAGAAGCCACTGCAATGAGAAGCCCTCACACCGCAACAAAGGATGACTACGCTCACTGCAACCAGAGAAAGCCTGAATGCAGCAATGAAGAGCCAGCAAGCCAAAAATAAAATAATGTTTAAATAAAAATAGAACACTCACTTTAAAAAGCTTGTGGAAGTAATTCGTAAAGTAATTATTTCTTGTGTCCCTCGCACCCACTCAGTGTGCTGTGTGACGTCCAGAAAGTCGCTTCCCTTCTCTGAGCCTGTGTTGAGTGGATATTCTTCAGGGAGGCCAGAAGCTCAGGTGCCTCGGATGAAGGCGACGGTATTTCTGTACTTCCACTAGGTGTCAGCAGGAGCCTGGATCACGCTCACCGCGCCGTATCTGCTCCCCCCACGACCCCCGCACCGCCTGCCACCACCCCCCATCCTTCCTCCCAGCACCTCAGCGAGCCCCAGACTTCCCTCTCCCAGCAGCCAGCCCTGGTACTTGGTATTTGCAGAAGTGCCCTGGTCCCCAGGCGGGCGGCCTCTGCAGGCACAGTCCCTGGCCTGTCCTACCAACAGACTCAGCCTTCCAGAAGCCCTTCAGCAAGGCTGGAGAGGAGAAAAGGAAAGAGAAAAGAAAGAGGTGAGCAAAGATCTCCTGCTTCCAGTCAGGGGCCACGTCTCTTGCCAAGGTTGCCTGCAGCGGGTCCCTTCGGTGGTCCAGCAAATGTGAGCTGGGAGCCTGTCTGAGAAAAACGTCACATTTCACACTTCTAGGGCACATCCGGGCGGTCCAGTGGCTCATGCTCCCAACGCAGGGGGCCTGGGTGCGATCCCTGGTCAGGGAACTGCCCCATGCCCCAGCAGAGATTCCCCCACGCCAAAAAAACTAAGACCCAGTGCAAATCAATAAATGAGAAACCCAGTTAGTCCTCCCAGCAACCCTGTGGGACTGGCGCTATCACCCACATCAACTCCCTTTCCACGGGTGAAGAGACTCAGGTAAGGAGAGGTTGGTAATATGCAAGCAGAGACACAGAGAGGTTAAGTACCTTGGCCAGAGTCACACAGCTTATAAGTAGCAGACTAGAGATTCAAAGCCAGGTGTTCTGGCTCCAAAGCTCAAGGCACAGAACCAGACTGTGTACTACACAGAGGAAGTTCACGCTCATCAAGATAACTAAAAATAAAAGCGCCCTGAATGGGAGCCAGACAATGGGACACTCGGCCTGGGCCGTACCAGGGTCCTTCAGGAGTCTGTTAAGACATCGTAACCCAAGAGCTTTCTGAGCGAAAGAAGATCAGCAGGGACTTCCCAAGCAGCTCAGCGACAAAGGCTGCACACTCCCCACGCAGGGGGGCCTGGGTTCGACCCCTGGTCAGGGGACTAGACTCCACAGGCGGCAACAAAGACTGAAGATCCCGCCTGTCACAACTAAGATGCAGCCCAGCCAAAAACATATTCAAAGGAAAAAGGAAAGATCAGAAACAGCCCCCTTGTCCACCCACAGCGGCAAGATAAGCAAGGAGACCCTTTGTGTTCTGAGCTAGGCCACTTTGAGGAGGTGTATGTCCTACACCGCCATTTTTCAAAATAATCACAACCCAGAAAAGACACAAATGTACCCGAACACGGGGCGGGGGGGTGGGGTGCCCACGGAAGAGCCCGGAAGGAGTCCCTGAAGTGGGCAGCAGGGGGCGCTGCCGGTCACCTCTGGGCGAGGCTCCTGAGACTGTCTACTCCGCTGGTACACAAGGTGCGTTTCTATTTTGGAAACTACTCCAAGCAGACAGAGAAGACCTGGGGACAGTAGAATCATGGCTCGACCGCACAAATCCCTCTCTCTCTCTCTTTCTTTTTTTGGCCGCACTGTTTGGCATGTGAGATCTTAGTTCCCGGACCAGGGATCAATCACTTTTTCAATTAGAAATTAACTTAAAACAATACCACTATAGTGAACCACTAGCTGATGAACTGGTGAGCTAGCAGTTAAACGACAGCGATGGTGGCTGAGCTCGCTGTGCTGCATGTGCACAACGACACTTAGTTACACCTGTGTAGTATATACAATCGCACACAGGCGTCAACTATATATATAATTTTGTCTGTGTAGTTTGGGCCGTGCTGGGTCTTGGTTGCTCAGCGGCTTTCCTCTGGCTGGGGAGAGCAGGGCTCCTCTCTGGCTGCGGGGCTTGGGCTTCTCGCCGGGTGGCTTCTCTTGCCGCGGAACGCAGGCTCCAGGGCGCCGGCCCGCAGCCGCGGGGCACGGGCTCAGTCACTCCGCGGCGCAGGGATCCTCCCGGGCCAGGGACGGAGCCCACGTCTCCCGTCGGGGCAGGCAGACGCTTGACCGCTGAGTCACCTGGGAAGCCCCTGCGCGAGGTGATTTCGTGGTTTCTTTATCAGACCTCTCCTATGTCCCTTTTACGAGTGGAGAAAAGAGGCCCGGTGACACCCATGACACAGGAGCAGTGTCGCAGCGTCGGGGTAGGGTGCTGAGCGCAGCGGCCTTCCAGGCAGCCGTGTCCCGGGGAGACAGCGAGACAGAGAGGGAGGTGAATTTCATCAACAGCCTCACTCACTCCCTCTTTGCGATGGAGAAAGACCTTTAAAATATTCATTCCCTGGGTGTTGGAAGCACAGTGATCTATCTGAATGAACCAATGCTTTGATTCCCTGGGGAGGTTTGCAGGCGCCGGGAGCTCTGCCTCCCACCTCATCTCTATGAGTTTCCTCGACTTAGGAAGTGATGCCTTTTTCTCTGCACCCACGTGGATTCCCCTACTCCCAGCACACAATCCCTGGGGCTGGGTGGTCTTTAAATTCTTTTTTTTTTTAATGGGAGTATACTTGCTTTACAAGGTTGTTAGTTTCTGCGGTAGGACAGCGTGGATCGGTTCTGTGCAGACACACCTCCCCTGCCGCTGAAGCCGTCCTCCCAGCCCACTCCCAGCCCACCCCAGGTCATCACAGGGCACCCAGCTGAGCGCCCGGTGCTGTGCACGGGGCGGGGACGGGGGGTCCCTAAGTCTGTCTCAGACACCGCCATCATGACACCTGCCGCTGCAGATAACGCTAATGGAAGACCTCACGGCGCTGGGCACCCTGACCTGCATCATCCTCAAGGCAGTGTGAAGGGCGAACGTTCATCCAATTGTACAGATGGGGAAACTGAGGCCCAGAGAGATGAAGTCGCCTGTCAGCAGCTGGGGACCCGAGAGTCTAACCTGGCATTCCGACTGCGGAATGTGCGACCCTAAACCTCTCCACGGCTCACCTGGCGCCTGTAAATATAGAAAGGACCTTATCCCACAGGAGAGCGTGACACAGACAGGGTGGTGGTGTCGTGGAAGGCAGGGGTGGCTGGGGGGAGAAGCCACAGGGCGGGAGCCTCAGCGCGGGCGTGGGAGGCCCACGTGGCTGAGACCCGCCCTCTTCCCAGTGCCCGCCCCCAGGCTCGGCCTCTCACCACCCTGTCTCTCAGGGCGCGTGGCAGTGGAGGGTTATTCTTAGTTCTGCACAATCAAACCGTCACTCTCGGAAGGCAAGTGTGGGGGAGATGGGATGTGGTGGGGTAGGCTACAGATCTGTCTCCTCAGTCCTCACACACACTCACACAGACACACACGTACACACACATCCTACTGGCATTTCCCCAGGACTCTTCCTGCTCACTCTCTCGTGGGTAGCCTCGTGAACTCAGCCTCACTGCGTGACATGGGCGGGTGACTTTCCCTCTCTGAGCCTCAACTTCCTCATCTGTGAAATGGGATTGATAAAAACACAGCCCCCTCATAGAGTGTCGCGCGTGTGTGCATGCATGCGTGTGTGTGCACACATGTTCAGTTGTAGTCAACTCTTTGTGACCCCGTGGACCGCAGCCTGCCACCTTTCTCTGACTGTGGACGTTTCCAAGCAAGAACACTGGAACAGGTTGTATTTCCTTCTCCAAAGCATCGTCCCGGTCTAGGTATCAAACCGACGTCACCTGCATTGGCAGGCTAGCTCTTTACCACGAGCGCCACCTGGGGAGCCCGGGAGGATCGTGGGGGGATTAAATAAAACAAGGGCTAAGCCCGGGGTCGGCACAGAGGCCCTCAGCACAGAGCAGCCCTGGAGACTTGTGTTTGACTGCTCGGGCTCCCAGGTGAGGACACGGACAGGAATCCTGCCACTGATGGGGACGATCATCACGGGGACGCCGGCCAGCCCCTCGGGTCCAGCCTGGGAATCCGCACTCCTGATGCCGTTGGACCCCACGGGGAAGGACCCACTGACCCACCGGCCACCAGGGCTGGACCACCACGGGGCAGCGCCTGCTGTGCACCTTCAGCTGACTTTCCGGCTCCTTCGCTGCCCTGTCTGAGCACCAGGCTGGTCCTCACTCCCGCTCAACACAGCTAGAGGGTCTAAAGCGGACGTTTGCTGCGCAAGCAGGGTCCTACGTGACCCCAGTGCTCCCCTCTGAAAAATGGGGGTTACCATAGCAACTGCCTCCTGGGGTGGCCCTGCGCTCTGGGCCACGAAGAGCAGGAAGGGCTTCCTACTGCAGACCCCTGGCCCCTGGGGGTCGCTGGTGTCCTTCCTCCCTGTCGCTCTGCTCAGCCCCCTCGCCACTTGCGCCCTGACCTGTCCCCTCCTCAGGCAGGGAAACACCGTGGTCCCCAGACGGTCCCCTCAGACATTCCTGCTTCTCCCCAAGCCGCGCCCGCCTCTCTGAGCCAGGGCTGTCCACGGCACACGGCCCGTGGTGACTCTGAGCGCCCACTGCAGAGGGCCTGGGTTGGATCCCCGGTTAGGGAACTAGATCTCGCATGCTGCAGCTAAGACCTGGTGCAGCCAAGTAAACACATACTTCAAAACAAACCCAAACCAACCCCCGCCCAAAACAAGGTCCATGCGCTAAGCTACTATAGCTCAGTGGTTAGGGACACGGGCTTTGAACCCCTGGTGCCTTGGCTCAAATCTCAACCTTGCCCACATTCCCACCTTTTTTTGGCCACACCATGCAGCTTTTGGGATCGTCCTTCCCCACCAGGGATAAAACCCGTGCCCTCTGCAGTGGGAACTCTGAGGTTTAATCACTGGACAGTGGCCCCCCAGGGAATTCCCTCCACCTTGCCGCCTTAATTGCTGTGTGACATCAGACAGGTGTCTGACCCTCTCTGGGCTGCAAGCCATCATCAAGAGTGGGTTTTATGTGAGTTACTTCATGGGAGGGAAGGAATGCCCAGTCTGGTGTGTTCACAGTCCTTTCCTGGATTCCCAGACCTTGACCTTGAATCTGGGGGTGGGGGTGGGGGGTGGAATGAGAGATTCCACCCAAGGACAGAGCCCACTGGGGTCTCCAGGATGTGAGAGGTGGCGATCTGAGAGGGCTGCTGCTGTGCCCCCACCCGCACCTCAAGTGCAGTGGAGAAGACGGGCACCAGCTCCTGGGCACGGAGGCATCAGCCACTTCCTAGAGGGCAAGACTGAGGCTGGAGGCCCTGTCCGCTTCCTGCCTCCTCCTGGCTGGGGGAGGAGCTGAGCGGCTGGAGGAGGGCAGAGCGAGATGGAAACAAAGCAGGGTTGGGGTCTCCTTATGAGCTGTAATCGCCATCTCCGGGGCTGAATTAGACCAAATTACACACAGCTCACCCCTGAGGACAGCGGGATCCCCCGTTGTCTGCAGGGGCGGCAGGGGGGCACGGGTGACAGCGGGGGTGCTCCTCCTGACAATGAAGCCCCTCAGTGAGCCAGGCAGGAAGGTGGGAAGGCGGGGAGAGCGGCAACCCGGCCCCACCTCGCAGGACTGACCGGGTCCCAGTGAATTCAGCCCCACGAAGGCCAATTAAAGACGGCAGGGGGCCGAGTGGGCCTCCAAGGAAGGGGCTGGGAAGAGGGGAGGGAGGGACCGTGAGACCCAGGGTAGGGGCTCCCAGGCCCACGGCACCACAGATGCCGCTGCTGAATAGCCCCCCACAAAGCAGAGACGGCTCTGACCTTCTGCCGGGCAGCCCCTCCTGGTCTGATCGGGAAGACAGGGGTGCCCTGAGGACCCAGAGAAGCGACAGGGTCCCTCGGGAAAGGCACACAGAAAGGCAGCCTTGGGAACAGGCATCTGAATATGCCGCTGGCTTTCCTTGGTCAGAAGGGTCAGTTAGGGCTTCCCTGGTGGCACGGTGGGTAAAGAGTCTGCCTTGCGGTGCAAGGGGCACTGGTTCAATCCCTGGTCTAGGAAGATCCAACCAACCGCAGAGCCACTGGGCCAGTGTGTCCAATTGCAGGTAGCACTCTGAGCGCATGCGCCCAGAGCCGGTGCTCTGCAGCAAAAGAGGCCACTGCGATGGGAGGCTCACACGGGCTGAAAAATAAGGATGGATGGAAATAAAAGATCCATAAAGATGTCCACCGGGCACAGCTTCCGACCAGAGCCTTGAATCTGGGGTGGGGTGGGGGTGGAATGAGAGATTCCACCCAAGGACAGAGCCCACTGGGGTCTCCAGGATGTGAGAGGTGGCGATCTGAGAGGGCTGCTGCTGTGCCCCCACCCGCACCTCAAGTGCAGTGGAGAAGACGGGCACCAGCTCCTGGGCACGGAGGCATCAGCCACTTCCTAGAGGGCAAGACTGAGGCTGGAGGCCCTGTCCGCTTCCTGCCTCCTCCTGGCTGGGGGAGGAGCTGAGCGGCTGGAGGAGGGCAGAGCGAGATGGAAACAAAGCAGGGTTGGGGTCTCCTTATGAGCTGTAATCGCCATCTCCGGGGCTGAATTAGACCAAATTACACACAGCTCACCCCTGAGGACAGCGGGATCCCCCGTTGTCTGCAGGGGCGGCAGGGGGGCACGGGTGACAGCGGGGGTGCTCCTCCTGACAATGAAGCCCCTCAGTGAGCCAGGCAGGAAGGTGGGAAGGCGGGGAGAGCGGCAACCCGGCCCCACCTCGCAGGACTGACCGGGTCCCAGTGAATTCAGCCCCACGAAGGCCAATTAAAGACGGCAGGGGGCCGAGTGGGCCTCCAAGGAAGGGGCTGGGAAGAGGGGAGGGAGGGACCGTGAGACCCAGGGTAGGGGCTCCCAGGCCCACGGCACCACAGATGCCGCTGCTGAATAGCCCCCCACAAAGCAGAGACGGCTCTGACCTTCTGCCGGGCAGCCCCTCCTGGTCTGATCGGGAAGACAGGGGTGCCCTGAGGACCCAGAGAAGCGACAGGGTCCCTCGGGAAAGGCACACAGAAAGGCAGCCTTGGGAACAGGCATCTGAATATGCCGCTGGCTTTCCTTGGTCAGAAGGGTCAGTTAGGGCTTCCCTGGTGGCACGGTGGGTAAAGAGTCTGCCTTGCGGTGCAAGGGGCACTGGTTCAATCCCTGGTCTAGGAAGATCCAACCAACCGCAGAGCCACTGGGCCAGTGTGTCCAATTGCGAGGTAGCACTCTGGAGCGCATGCGCCCAGAGCCGGTGCTCTGCAGCAAAAGAGGCCACTGCGATGGGAGGCTCACACGGGCTGAAAAATAAGGATGGATGAAAATAAAAGATCCATAAAAGAGGCCAAAATTTTTTTTTAATTTTTTAAAACATATGATGCAGCACATGCTGAAAATTAACAACAACAAAAAAAGGATCAGCTAGTCAGTCCCTTGGCCAAAAGCTCAGGGGTCCACTTCTCCGGCCTGGGTGGTGGGGAGGGACAGACTCCCCCAGGGGAAGCAGGCCAGGCCTCCGGGAAGCCCTCCAGGATGGCCTCAGGCCCTCTCTGGGGAGTTTTCAATCCCTCCCCACCTCTGCGATCCTCCCTCTCAGGGGCCTTCCCAGCCTCCTAGCCACGGACTCTCCCTCCCTCTCTACACCCACCCACTCGGAGCTCCTCGGCTCTGCAAGCCCCTGCCCCAGTCTTCCTCCCTCTCTTAAACACTGCCCTCCAGCCTCCCTCCCTGAGGACCTGAGGAGGGGTGTCTTCAGTCTTCTTCCTCATCCAGGTTGGTGGGCTTGAGGGGAGAGGGCGCCCATCCGTTTCCCCTTCTCGCGTCAGAGCAGGCTGCCTGTGGCCTGTCGCCCACACGTGGTGGGTGAGCCGCGGGCGAGGGGCTGTCATCTTCCACGTGTGACTCACAGCCGTGGCTGAATCCCCCCGGGGGTTCAGCGTGGGCGGTGGTGCTCTGATGTGGATGCCTGCGTGTGAGGCGGCAGCCGCTGCCATGGGGACCCCACCCCCAAGGAGGTGCCTTCCAGGCCAACCTACGCCCCTTCCCCCCAGCACCGGCTGCCAGGGAGACGCAGAGACAGACTGAAGAGGAGAGAGCGACGGGGAAGCTGGGAGCCCCGGGGAGGGGAGAGAGACCGGGAGAGAGGTGAGGATGCTCCCGACAGCTGCATGCACGCAGCACTCTCGCGTGTGCACACGTGCTGGCATGCCGCGGCGCCCGCCCACCCGTGCCCGGTGCCCAGGTGCCTAGATCTGGGGTCTTGCTGCTTCTCCCCCTTCCCCAATCAGCATCCGTGTCTGACGAGCTCATGGACACTGCCCAGCCAATCGAGGCAGAGACCTGGGACGAGCCTGTCTCCATCCGTTGCTTTTCTCTATCTGTTTCTCTCTTTGCCGGCGTCTTTCTGTCTCTCTGTCTCTGTCCCCCGCTTCAACAGATGAGAGCACAGGTCCTTCGCCGGGGATCACGCCGGCGCTCCGTCTTAACCACAGGATGGCGGAATCCATCTCTCTGTCCTTTTACTCCTACCCTGACTCTCTTGTCTCCTCCCCTCTGGCACCCTGCCCTGAGCCCCTAGCCCAGACTGCTAGGTGCCAGGGGTCCCAGGAGGGGACAGTCAAGCACACAGCTGTGTCACGAGAAGCAGCCTGGTGATCTTCTGGAGGTCGAGTGAGCCAGGTGACCCGGTCAAAAAGCCTGCACCCCTTCGGGGCCTCCCTAGCCACGGACTCTCCCTCCTCTCTACACCCACCCACTCGGAGCTCCTCGGCTCTGCAAGCCCCTGCCCCAGTCTTCCTCCCTCTCTTAAACACTGCCCTCCAGCCTCCCTCCCTGAGGACCTGAGGAGGTGTCTTCAGTCTTCTTCCTCATCCAGGTTGGTGGGCTTGAGGGGAGAGGGCGCCCATCCGTTTCCCCTTCTCGCGTCAGAGCAGGCTGCCTGTGGCCTGTCGCCCACACGTGGTGGGTGAGCCGCGGGCGAGGGGCTGTCATCTTCCACGTGTGACTCACAGCCGTGGCTGAATCCCCCCGGGGGTTCAGCGTGGGCGGTGGTGCTCTGATGTGGATGCCTGCGTGTGAGGCGGCAGCCGCTGCCATGGGGACCCCACCCCCAAGGAGGTGCCTTCCAGGCCAACCTACGCCCCTTCCCCCCAGCACCGGCTGCCAGGGAGACGCAGAGACAGACTGAAGAGGAGAGAGCGACGGGGAAGCTGGGAGCCCCGGGGAGGGGAGAGAGACCGGGAGAGAGGTGAGGATGCTCCCGACAGCTGCATGCACGCAGCACTCTGCGTGTGCACACGTGCTGGCATGCCGCGGCGCCCGCCCACCCGTGCCCGGTGCCCAGGTGCCTAGATCTGGGGTCTTGCTGCTTCTCCCCCTTCCCCAATCAGCATCCGTGTCTGACGAGCTCATGGACACTGCCCAGCCAATCGAGGCAGAGACCTGGGACGAGCCTGTCTCCATCCGTTGCTTTTCTCTATCTGTTTCTCTCTTTGCCGGCGTCTTTCTGTCTCTCTGTCTCTGTCCCCCGCTTCAACAGATGAGAGCACAGGTCCTTCGCCGGGGATCACGCCGGCGCTCCGTCTTAACCACAGGATGGCGGAATCCATCTCTCTGTCCTTTTACTCCTACCCTGACTCTCTTGTCTCCTCCCCTCTGGCACCCTGCCCTGAGCCCCTAGCCCAGACTGCTAGGTGCCAGGGGTCCCAGGAGGGGACAGTCAAGCACACAGCTGTGTCACGAGAAGCAGCCTGGTGATCTTCTGGAGGTCGAGTCAGAGCCAGGTGACCCGGCTTCAAATTTAGCCCAGATGACTGCTACACTCCATGCCACACCTTCCCCATCTATAATCAGAGTGGTTTAGTCACTAAGTCGTGTCCGATTCTTGGGACCCCAGGGAGAGTAGCCCCCCAGGCTCGACGGTCTGTGGGATTCTCCAACAGGAATCCTGGACTGGGTAGCCGTTCCCTTCACCAGGGGATCTTCCCAACCCAGGGATAGAACCCGGGTCTTCAGCATTACAGGCAGATTCTTTACCATCTGAGCCACCAGGGAAGCCCTAATGGGGGCTTCTGTGTGTCCCCCTAAAAATCTGCAGTCACCCTGAACCTCCAAGTGTGACTGTACTTGGACATAGGGTCTTTGCAGATGCAGTTGGTTGAGACAAGGTCATGCTGGATTTGGGATGAGCCCTGGGTCCAAGGGGCTTCCCTGGCGGCTGAGACGTTACGGTGAAGGCGGCCTGCACACCCGTGCTCCCGGCAGCGGCTGTGAGGTGGAAGGAGTCCAGTGTCCACCAACACATGAATGGATCAAAAACAAACGTGGCCGGGCGTGCAGTGGACCATGACGCAGCCTCAGCAAGAAGCTCGGACATAAGCCACACATGGGTGAGTCCTGAGCACACTCTGCTACGTGAAAGGAGCTGGTCACAAAAAGACAAATTCCGCGTGGCCCCTCTTTTGTGAGGCCCTCGATTAGTCAGATTCCTGAAGACCCGAGTAGGATGGGTCGGGGCAGGGCAGGGCGCGGGGAGCCCGCGCTTCATGGGGGTGGGGGCGAGCTGCCGTTCTGCAAGACGGGGAGAGTTCTGGGGACGTCAGTGGTGGCAATGGCACAACGATGTGCGTGTTTTCAAACCAGTAATTTGCACGCTGAGAAATGTTTATGATGGTTAAAAAAAAAAAAAAAAGTCTGCCTGCAATACAGGAGACGGAGTTCGATCCCTAGGTCGGATCTCTGGGTTGGAAAGCTCCCCTGGAGGAGGAAACGGCCACCCACGCCAGCGCTCCTGCCTGGAGAATCCCAGGGACAGAGGAGCCTGGCGGGCTCCAGACCAAGGGGTCACAGAGAGTGGGTCACGATGCAAGAGCCCATGGCTGGGGTCCTTCTAACAGGAGGGGACCCCCAGGGAGACACCGAGGCGAGACGACGCCGCGGGGGAGGGAGATACACGCCAAAGCCCGCGGAAGATTCCCGGCAAGCGCCAGCAGCCAGGGGGAAGGCACGGGCCAGTGTCTCCCTCACACGCTCCGGAAAGAACCAACGCTTCTGGCACCGGGGTGCAGGACTTCCGGTCCCCAGAGCTGCGAGGCGAGAAATTTCGGTTGCCGTGCACCAGAAACGGAAATCAGACGGGGGATCATTCGTCATAGCAGCCACAGGGGATGAAGACACCCTGCTTCTCCCCAAAGTCATAGGTATGTATTATTCTGACAGAATCTTTAGACAATATAGATTTTGTTTCTTTAGTTTAAAACTTTAAAGATATATATATTTGGCTGTGCCAGGTCTCAGTTGTGGATGCAGCTGCAGGGCCTTATTTTTATTTGCAGCATTCAGGACATTCAGCCGTAGCGGGCGAGCCCTCGGCTGTGGCGTGCGGGATCTAGCTCCCCGGCCAGGGAGAACACCGGGCGCTGCATGGGGCGGCGTCTCAGCCACCGGACCCCAGGGGAGCCCCAGATTTGACTCAGAGACGGTAGCGGGGCGTGCCTGGGCGCACAGTCTGAGCCCCGGCGCTGGCTGGGTGTCCTCAAGGGCGAGTCGTGTCACCTCCCCGAGCCTCAGTTTCCTCATCTGCAAAACGAGACAGCCGTGCCTGCCGCAGGGGGCAGCTGTCAGGACGAAGCAAGACGAGGCCTGTCCTAGAGGGCCCGGCGCTGAGGGCACAGCTCCAGCAGCAGTCAAAGTGCAAAGTCCACAGGCGACAGATGCTGAGGTAAGCACATTTTAAAAACAGCTTTTAACAATAATTATCACCGTCTTTACCCGGAAGACTGGGAACTTTTTGATGAGTATGCTTCTAGATAAAAAAGAAATGTCTCCCAGCACCACACGTGGGCTGTGAACAAACCAACTGGGCAACAGCCCTAACAGGCTCCTAGTCCACACTGTGAAGTGTATTAAAGCCTATTTCTAGTTTTTATTTTTTGCTAGTTTTTAAGAGTGGTGATAATATTGGGATTATATTTCCAAAGAGTCCTTACCTTTTAGGGACTATTAGAGTATTTATAAATGAGATGGAATGCTTGGGAAGAGCCACAAAGCCTTCTCCGGTGGCTCACTGGCCGCCTGCTAATGCTGGAGCCCTGGGCTGGAGCCCTGGGCGGGAAGATGCCCTGGAGGAGGAGGTGGCCGCCCGCTCGGGCTGCAGACCACGGCCTCCTTTGCAGCTCTCCAGGCCTCTCAGCACTGCGTGTGAGTGTGAGTGTGATCTGTACGTTCCAGCCGGCCCAGGGCGTTTCTCCAGGATCGCCCAGGCCTGAAACAGAGAGGCATCCTCCCCCACGCCCTCCCTCCCCCCCCCCCTCTCTCATTTCTCTCCTCTCCCTCCCTACCCGACTTCCATCCCCTCTCCTCCCCCGCAGTTCCTTCTCCTCTCTTCTCCCCGACTCCCCTCCCCAGCCCTCCCTCTCACCTCCCTCTTCCCCCTCTCCCAGTGCTCTGCCTGAAAGCAGAACGGAGAAGTGGTCTCGGGCTGCTATCAGCTCCAAAAGGCTTAAGTGGCCCATTTCCTGGGCCGGCTGGGCACCCACCGCAGACACCATTAGGGTAATGAGCCCACAGCGCCCACCCCCACCCCGCACCCTGGCAACCGAGGAGGAGCCCAGGCCCACGGGACTGCTGACCCCTCCTGTGTGCACTCAGCAGCGGATGGGAGCAGGGAGGTGGCGGACAACAGCCCCAGAGAGAGGCGGCCACTGCTGACCGAGGGGCGCACAGGGTCCCGTAGGGGCAGGAAGGCCAAGACAGAGGCAGAGAGAGCAGGAGGGCCAGAGACAAGAGGGTGAGAGACAGACGGAAGGAGGCGGAGGGGAAGAGACGGATAGGAAGACAGACCTCAAGTCTGGCAGGGAGGGAGAGAGGAAAGATACAGATGGACAGACACACAGAGCCTTCGAGGGGGAGAGCTCCAGAGGGACTGAGCAGAGGGGGTGGGCCAGGTGGGGAGATGCGGGAGGGAGGCAGAGAGGAGGGAGGTGCAAACAACCCACAGAAAACCAGAACGCGCAGCCTTGTCAGAGGAGAAGGGGGACCTAGAGAAGCCCGGGAGATCCTCCCGGGAGTGGAGGGGGTGAGGGGAGACCAGACACAGACGCAGGCGGGACCACAATGGACAGAAGGGCTCCCCCCGCCCCGCTAAGGTCTGGGTGGTGAAACCACTAGATGCGTGTTCACCACTGCCAGACCTGCCCCGCACCCCCGACGGACCTCGTTTTGATCTTTAACTTACTCACCCAGCACCTGTGATCTGCAGGCGCTGAGCCAGAGCCTGGGGACACCTCAGCAGTGAAAACCAAAACAAAACAGAAGGAAACCCCATCCTGAAGGTGCTGACGTGCAGCGGGGGAGACACACTTAGAGTCTGCAAGAAAGAGAGTCAGAGACGGCAGTTACAAGTCCTCAACCTGTGGGCGTGCAGCCCCCTCCCTCCCGCCTCGGCAAGGCGCCGAGTGACCCAGCGAGGCCACTCAAGACAAATTACAGCACACATCTACTCAGAGATGCGAGCACAGGGTTGGCTGCAGCATCGCTCGTAACAGTCAGAAAGGGCAAGCCCTCCCCGTGTGCATCAATGGACAAATGGATACACAAAACAAGGTCCGCCCAAGAGAAAAGAGTTGACCTTAAAACGGAACAAAGCAGGGCTTCCCTGGTGGTCCAGTGGGTAAGGACACCGCCTCGAAGTGCAGGGGGTGCCGGTTCGATCCCTGGCCTGGGAAGATCCCAAGTGCCGCAGAGCGGCTGGACCGATGTGTCCAATTACGGGCCAGCGCTCTGGAGCGCATGCGCCCAGAGCCGGCGCTCTGCAGCAAGAGAGGCCACTGCAATGGCAGACCCACACGGGCCAAAGAACAAAGATGGAAATAAATGAAAGATCTATAGAAGTGGCCCCCCCAAAAAGGAACAAAGCGCTGTTTCATGCAACACAGGGATGAACCCTGAAAACTTGACGCTGTGATGAAGGAAGTGACCCAAGAGGCCTCTGAGAGTCCGCGTCCCCTCGCGTGAAAGCTCCCGCACAGGCAGATCCTCAGATGCGCGCTGAGCGGTGGTCAGGGGCAGACGGGCAGAGGGAGAGCGTGTGGGGAGGGCCTGCCAGGGAGGATGGGTTTCCTTTAGGGCAGGAAGTGTGTCTTGAGTTGTGGTGGTGGTTGCACAACGTTATGCCTGTGTTCAGAGCAGAAAAAGGTATGATCTCATATTTCAAACGGTGAACCGCATGGCACGTGTATCTCACAGTGGCTTCAGTCACGCCAGCTGCGTCCCGCTCTCTGCGGCCCCACGGCCTGCAGCCCCCAGGCTCCTCTGTCCGTGGGACTCTCCGGGCAAGAAGGCCGCAGCGGGTTGGGTGGCCACGCCCTCCTCCAGAGGATCTTCCCGACCCAGGGATTGAACCTGCGTCTCCTGCATCCCCGACACTGCAGGTGGATTCTTTACCGCTGAGCCGCTGGGGAAGCCCTATATCTCAATGAAGCTTTTCTTTTTTTTTTTTTAAGTATCTTCAGATTCAAGCTGGAGCTCACAAGAATGCCTTGAAAACCAGTTTCTGCAGCGCTGGAGACAAGCTCTGGGGATGGACGGGAACTTCCTGGTGGTCCAGTGGCTAAGACTCCATGCTCCCGATGCAGGGGGCCTGGGGTTGGATCCCAGGTCCGGGAACTATCCAAAGATCCCACATGCCACAACTAAGAGCCAGTGCAGGGGCTTCCCTTGTGGCTCAGCAGATAAGAACCCGTCTGCCAATGCAGGAGACACAGGTTCGAGCCCTGATCCGGGAAGATCCCACATACCACAGAGCAGCTAAACCCACGCATCAACAAAGACCCAGCACAGCCAAAAATAAATAAATAAAAGTTAAAAAAAAAAAAAAAAAAAGAGCCAGTGCAGCCAAAGAAATCAATGTTTGTAAAAAGAGGCAGGAGCAGAGGAGGCCCCTGGAGCCAGGGAGCGAAGAGAAGGGAAACAGAGCAGGGAGGGGCATCGCAGAAGGTGCTCCCCTAGGACGCACCCTGGAGTGGCCTCTTCCTTCATCCACCCAAACCCGAGGGTCCCTCCTGGGGCAGTGGCTCCCCGACATGCTGACCAGGTTCCGTGCCAGAATGACCACAGGGCTCATCTCAGGTGGGCTGAGGGGCTGGGGCGGGGGCACCGGCTGTGCTTGGGCTAGAAACGTGGGGTGCCCCGTGGCTTTGCTCCCCCACACCTGTCCCTTTGCTCCAGTCGGCGGGGGGCAGCCTGAGGGGAGGCAGGGCCTGCGCATCACCTCCGTGCCCTGGCCCGGGAGACTCATGGCTTACAGAGGGAAGGCACGGCGACTCTCCCTGCGGAGTCCCGGCTGGCGGCACGGTGACCAAGGGACGAGGGCTGACGTCAGCAGGGATGACGCCCCTGGACACAAGGCACCTCCCGAGCAGACGCCCCGGGAGCGCATGGCCTCTGGGGCTCCCTTTCCCCACGTGCCTGACTCCAGTCTCGTCCAGAGCAAACAGCAGACGAGCCCAGACAGAGGGCCGGCCTACGGAAACAGCCAACCCACGCCCTCCCGAAGCAGCAAGGTCGTGAAAGACAGGCCTGGAGGAGATGAAATGCCATGCAGCAGCCCGAATCTCTGCTAATTCTATTAATGTTTAATAGACAAAATAAGATGAACAGTTATAAGAATCAGATTAATCGTCTGATAATATTAATATTTGATGAGATTAGGTTAATAGTTATAATCTCAGAGTAATAACCCAATAATATTAATCCCATTAAGAAAATGGGAGGGCTTCCCTGGTGGCCCAGTGGGTAAGGACACTGCCTTGCAGTGCAAGGGGCGCCGGTTCGAGCCCTGGCCTGGGAAGATCCCACGTGCTGCGGAGTGGCTGGACCCATGTGTCCAATCACCGAGCCGGAGCTCTGGAGCGCATGCGAGAGAGGCCACGCGATGGGAGGCCCACACAGGAGCCAAAGAACAAAGGTGGATGAAAATGGAGAAATGAAAGACCAATAGAAGTGGCCCGCCTGCTCCCCTCCCTCCCCATCCCACCAAAATCAATCAATCAATCAATCAATAAATCTTATTAAAAAAAAGAAAACGGGAAAATTGGTGAAATTTGAGTCAGATCTATTGTCGTCCAGTTGCTAAGTCGTGTCCGACTCTAGTGACCCCATGGACTGCGGCAGGCCAGGCGTCCCTGTCCATCTCTGTCTCCTGGAGCTGGCTCAGATTCCAGTCCACTGAGTTAAGAAACAGTATGAGTACGTGAGTATATTGTGTTAGGTGGTGTTAAATACTACGGAGAAAAATAAATCCAGGAAAAGAGACGGGGGACATCAGGTGGGATGTGTGTGAGAAGTCTCAGATAAGGGGCCGGAAGGAGACCTCGCTGAGGGGTCCACGTCTGAGCAGAGGCTTAAAGAAGTGAGGCACGGAGACAAGTCGAGTCCACTGCGCAAGCGCTGAAGGGGCGGGGCCGCACAGGGCGTGTGGGGTCTCAGTCCGCAGACCAGGGACTGAGCACGCAGGCACCCCAAGCCCTCCCGGGAAGAGCATGTTACCATGCTGCGTGGCTTCTGCAGCCTCCTCTCCGCCCCCCAGCCTCCTTAATCACAGCGAGCCAACGGCCACGAACAGCCAACCCACGCCCTCCCGAAGCAGCAAGGTCGTGAAAGACAGGCCTGGAGGAGATGAAATGCCATGCAGCAGCCCGAATCTCTGCTAATTCTATTAATGTTTAATAGACAAAATAAGATGAACAGTTATAAGAATCAGATTAATCGTCTGATAATATTAATATTTGATGAGATTAGGTTAATAGTTATAATCTCAGAGTAATAACCCAATAATATTAATCCCATTAAGAAAATGGGAGGGCTTCCCTGGTGGCCCAGTGGGTAAGGACACTGCCTTGCAGTGCAAGGGGCGCCGGTTCGAGCCCTGGCCTGGGAAGATCCCACGTGCTGCGGAGTGGCTGGACCCATGTGTCCAATCACCGAGCCGGAGCTCTGGAGCGCATGCGCCCAGAGCCAGTGCTCTGCGACAACAGAGGCCACCGCGATGGGAGGCCCACAGGAGCCAAAGAACAAAGGTGGATGAAAATGGAGAAATGAAAGACCAATAGAAGTGGCCCGCCTGCTCCCCTCCCTCCCCATCCCACCAAAATCAATCAATCAATCAATCAATAAATCTTATTAAAAAAAAGAAAACGGGAAAATTGGTGAAATTTGAGTCAGATCTATTGTCGTCCAGTTGCTAAGTCGTGTCCGACTCTAGTGACCCCATGGACTGCGGCAGGCCAGGCGTCCCTGTCCATCTCTGTCTCCTGGAGCTGGCTCAGATTCCAGTCCACTGAGTTAAGAAACAGTATGAGTACGTGAGTATATTGTGTTAGGTGGTGTTAAATACTACGGAGAAAAATAAATCCAGGAAAAGAGACGGGGGACATCAGGTGGGATGTGTGTGAGAAGTCTCAGATAAGGGGCCGGAAGGAGACCTCGCTGAGGGGTCCACGTCTGAGCAGAGGCTTAAAGAAGTGAGGCACGGAGACAAGGCGAGTCCACTGCGCAAGCGCTGAAGGGGCGGGGCCGCACAGGGCGTGTGGGGTCTCAGTCCGCAGACCAGGGACTGAGCACGCAGGCACCCCAAGCCCTCCCGGGAAGAGCATGTTACCATGCTGCGTGAGCTTCTGCACACGCGCCCCTCCCTCTCCCCCATCCCGCCCCTCCAGGGCGTCCAGGGACAGGCACCTTTTAAAATGCCTATGTATTAATCGGGCTGTGCCGGGCCTGAGTTTGGGCACGTGGGATCCTGACGGTGGTGAGCCGGCTTCCCTCCGGTTGTGGCTCCAGGGCTGCGACTGCGGTGCTCGGGCTTAGTTGTCCCAAAAAGGGTGGGATCTAGTTCCCTGACCAGGGATGGCACCGCAGCACCGGGAGGTGGGTCCCTGACCACTGGCCCCCGGGGGAGGCCCCAGGGGAAGAGCCTTTCAGCAGATGGAACAGCCAGTGCAAAGGCTCAGCACAGAAACAAGGTCACTCACGCGCCCGTCCCCACGTGATCACACTCCGTTAGGTGCTGGGCTTCAGTCACTGAACACCCCTGAAGGTATTCCTCTCTCAGCAGACAGCGGGCTCTCCTGCGGTGGCCGCTGGCTGTGTCGCCTCACGGCACGGGTTTCTCATAACCGACCTCAGCAGCCCCCACTGGCGGGCGTTTATGTGGGTGTCACTCTCGTCACACGCACAGTGCTGTGAATGAAGCACAGGCTCTGCGTGTGTCACCTGGCACGTGTGTGGCCCAGCGGGAGTGTGAGCTCTCGCGGTGGGCTGTCGCGCCCGCGGGCAGGCGGCCCGCTCGCACGCACGGAAGCGGTCGCTTTTAAACCGGCTTCCCTTCCCCGGCGGCGGCCGAGGCGGCCGCACAGCCACGGGCGGGCACGGCTTCACAGGCGCGTGTGGTTTCGTCTCCCAGGGGACCCATCAAGGAGTGCCATGGCTCCTAGGGGCGGCGTGTGTTTAACGTTTTTAAAAACTGCCAAATGGTTTTCCCAGGAGGTGGTACCATTTTCCATCCTCACGGGAGGGTTTTATGCAGGAGAGGGACTGGCTCACACGACATTTCCCAGAGCTCCCTGGGGACATGGGAAGGGGAGGGTGTGCGTCACAGGAGCTCAGGAAACCTGGGAGGGCTTCCCCGCTGGTCCCGTGGCTAGGAATCCACCTGCCAGTGCAGGGGCACGGGTCCGGCCCCTGGTCTGGGAAGATGGAGTGTGCCGCGACTACCGAGCCTGCGTGCTGACGCCCCTGAAGCTCGCGCATCTGGTCTGTGCTCCGCGCCAAGAGGAGCCGCGACACTGAGAAGCCCACGCACCGCAGCTGGAGAAAGCCTGCGCGCCGCGAGGACCCGGAACAGCCGACAGGTAAAGCAAAGAGAAATGAAAACGAGGCCCTGGGAGCACGATCCACCAAGTGGTGCCGGCAGCCTGGACCATGGGGTGACGGAGGACAGGGAGCCTCGGGAGGGGAGAGGAGACCCCTCGGCCACTGACGGGAAGCCAGGCTCAGGGTTCTGCTGAAGGGCCGGAGCAGAGCCGTAAAGGGGCTCCTTGGCCCCCTTGGGTCCCCTGGAAGGAGCCAGGGGACAAGAGGGGAGCCAGGTCCTTCCCGGGCTCTCAGGGACAGTTGGAGCAGCTGGGCCGGGTAGCTGAGCCTTGGACCATCGCTTCAAAGACGACCCGATACGAAGCCACCAGCATTTCAAGGTGGAATTTTTTTTTTTTTTATTTGGCTTCACTGGGCCATTGAAAAGAATGAAGTAATGTTACTTCAGCCACATGGATGGACCTAGAGATTGTCATACTCAGTGAAGTAAGTCAGAAAGAGAAGGAGAACTATCCCATGACATTCCTTATATGTGGATCTAAACACAAATGATACAAATGAACTTACTTACAAAACAGAAAGAGACTCACAGACTTCGAGGATGAATTTACGGCAACTTAAGCCTGCCCGGGGTTAGGATGGGGGGAAGGGCAGTCAGGGAGTCTGGGACGACCAACAGGGACCTGCCGCCTGGCACGGGGACCTCTGCTCAGGGTCCTGCGGCCGCCTGGACGGCAGGGGAGTCCGTGCACACGCGCATGTACACGGTGGACATGTGTGGCTGAGCCCTTTCACTGCTCGTCTGAATCTGCGGCAACATTGTTTGTTGATGGGCGACACCCCAGTCCAAAGGAAACATGTTTTCAAAATTTGGCTCCACTGAGTGTCAGTTGCAGCACGTGGGACCTCTGGCCTTCATTGTTGCACGTGGGTCTGTTCGTTGTAGATGCCGACTCTCAGCTGTGGCCTGTGGGATCTGGTTCGCTGGCCAGAAATCAGACCCAGGCCCCCGCACTGGGAGCACGGAGTCGTAGCCGCTGGACCCCCAGGGAGGTCCTGAGATAGAACATTCTGGATGTCCCAGGCCGATGTGGCCCCTGTCGGGTGACTGCCCTTGACTGGCCTCCCTGGCCTTCCCCAGCTCCACCGATCTGGCTCCCGCCGCCTCTGAACCAGGGAGACCTGGTTCCAGAACTGCCTGCTGATCCTGCAGCTCGGCCCACGGGCAGCCCTGGCCTCCCAGCACAGCAGCGCTCCAGGAGTGGTGGTGTTCAGAGGCTCGGTCAAGTCCAGCTCTCTGTGACCCCAGGCTTCCTGGCCCTCCGCCACCCCCAGGAGCTTGTTCAAACCCACGTCCATCGGGTCAACGATGCCACCAACATCTCATCCTCCGCTGTCCCCTTCTCCTCTGGCCCTCCATCTTTCCTGCATCAGGGTCTTTTCCAGTGAGTCGTCACTTTCACGAGGTGGCCAAAGGATTAGGGCTTCAGCTTCTGTCGTTGCAGTGAATACTCAGGGTCGATTTCTTTTAGTATGGACTGACTGCTTTGATCTCCCCTCTGTCCAAGGTGACAGATTCCCTGCACACGAAGGCTTCAGCAGTGTTTCTGATCTTATTGTTTCTGAGGATCGGAAGCTCAGGACACACTGGCGGGATGATGCTGGCTGAGCGCCTCTTAGCGGGTTCCAGCCCGCTTGTCAGCGGGGTACACGGTTTGCGGGCTGGAGAACGATGCTCCTGCATGGCTGTGGGTGGGATGCCTCAGTTCCTCACCACACAGGTCTCTCCCAGGGCTGCCTGAGTGTCCCCAGGACTTGGAAGCTGGCTTTCCCCCAGGGTGCATGATCAGAGAGGGAGAGAGAGAGCACATTCTACTAGTCACACAGACCAACATTGGGGTACAGCCCTCAGGCGTGAACACGAGGGGGTATGGGTCCCTGGGGATTATGTGGGAGCTTGGCTGCCACACCTACCAAACTGGGGGGGGGGGTGACTTCCCTCCTCTGAGACAGAGGCTCATCAGCGTCTCTGACATGTGAGAGGTCCCTCACTGTCCAGGGTGCTAGGCTCTCCTCGGTTGGGGCCCGTTTCCTGGAGCCCCACAAGAGGATCCTGTGCTTTTTAGGAATCTTTGGTTACCTGAAAAAGAAACTCAGGACTTCCCTGGTGGGCCAGTGGCTACGACTCCGTGCTCCCAGTGCAGGGGCCTGGGTTCACTCCCTGGTCCAGGAATTAGATCCCACACGCTGCCACCAAGAGTCTGCATGCTGCAGCTAAAGATCTCAGGCATTGCAGTGAAGACATGGCCAAATAAATAAATTCACTGAAAAAAACCACCTGGCATGAGTATCTCATTTCTAGAGAACACCCCCTCCCCAACTCCTAGGGTAGCCACTGATGCTGCCCCTAAGCGGTCCAGTCTTCTCTCAGGCAGAAATGTAGTTCCCAACCCCCACGAAAGGTGAGATCTGCCCTAAAGCAATGGAACGTGAGCTTGAGCGACATGGGCCCTTTCTGTGTGTGCCCAGTCACTGCAGGCCTGTCTGACTCTTTGGGACCCCATGGACCGCAGCCCACCAGGCGCCTCTGGCCATGGACTCCCCAGGCAAGAACACTGGAGGAAGTGGCCACGCCCTCCTCTGGGGGTCGCCGAGGGAAGGAACACACATCTCTTGCTCCCCGCACTGGCGGGTGGGTTCTTTACCACCAGCACCTCTGCGGGGCGGCTCTTTCTAGGCGGAAAGCGTAGTAGCCAGGGCACGCCTCACCATGTCGTCTTTTTCCTTCAACTCCAGTGACTGGTAAAGTTTGAGATGGTGGGGAACCCACCAACCTGTGTCCTGGAGGAATCCACGCACAGCCCTCCACCAGATCCCAGCAGAGGCAACAGCACAGGCGAGAAGGGAATCTTAAGGGTTTTTTTTTTTTTTAGTTTTGGGCGGGGATTGGGTTGGGGAGGGAGGGGAGTGGGTGGGCCACTTCTATTGGTCTTTCATTTCTGTTTTCATCTGTCTTTGTTCTTTGGCTCCTGTGGGCCTCCCATTGCGGTGGCGTCTGTCGTCGCAGAGCGCCGGCTCTGGGCGCATGCACTCCAGAGCTCCGGCTCGGTGATTGGACACATCGGTCCAGCCGCTCCGTGGCACGTGGGATCTTCCCAGGCCAGGGATCGAACCGGTGCCCCTTGCACTGCAAGGCGGTGTCCTTATCCACTGGACCACCAGGGGAAGCCCAATCTTAAGGTTTTGAACCACCAAGATCTAGGGGGATGTCTGTTACAGCAGCAAAACCTTAGCCGTCCCTAACTGATACACCCTGGGTTCCTGGAATCCCATTGCCTCTGCCACAGAAACCAGCAGAGGTTGTACGTCATTCCATCCAGTGTTCCATGCCGTCACGGCTGCTCTGGCCGCACCCAGGACAATGAGGCAAGTTCTGCGCCTGGAGACCCCCTGGCGGCATGGGCGACCGTGTGCGCTTCAGCCAGGACTTGAGAAGCTGGAGTGAGGGCTTGGAAAGCCGTCGCTGCGCAGGCCGGGTCTCCCTGCCGTCTGTCCCCGGGTCTCCCTCCGTGCTCGGAGCTGGCCCTCCCCAGCCCAGGGACATGTGAGAGCTCCGTCCCTCACCATCCAGCGGAGGACACGTCTGCTATTCCTGTCCTGAGAGCAATCCTGTGCACGGAGGACGCCCCTCCCGCTCCCTCCCGCGTCTTCTCCTCCCCTCCCCTCCAGCCACAAGCTGGGAGGGACTTTGCCTGGCATCCCTGCAGGACCGGCAAGCCCTCTGTTTCCTTGCTGCGGTTCCAGGCACACTCTTCGGAGCACGGTTCTGTCTCTGCTGTCCCACGTGGCTCCAGCATCCTTGCTCTCTGACTGCATTGAGCTGGGAACCTGACCTCATGGAAATCCTTTCCCGTAAACAAAACGCCTCTGCTTCTTTGGGTATAAAACACCCACCTTTGGAGACTTCGCCTTTCTGACCACATCGGTGGGGATTCTTTGGGTAGCAAGCCACAGAAAACCCATCTCACACAGGCTGTTGTTTGGTCAATAATTGTCCATGAAAACAGTAACAAAAAGTGATTCCCCGCTGTGTGCTTCAATGCCCACACACACACACACAAAAATGGTACCGGGACCGTCATGCCTCTGTTCATATCACGTCACCATCCTGATTACCAACAAACCCAGAACAGGTGCGGCAGAAACACAGCCCAGGGCTTCCCTGGTGGCTCAATGGCAAACAATCCGCCTGCTAATCCGGAGACATGGGTTCAACCCCTGGTCTGGGAAGATCCCACATGGAGCAGCTAAGCCTGAGCGCTACGACTATTGAGTCTGTGCACTCTAGAGCCCAGGAGCCGCAACTGTGGAGCCCGTGAGTCACAACGACTGAAGCCCGAGTGTCCTAGAGCCTGTGCTCCGCAACGGAGAGAAGCCGCCACAAGGAGAAGCCTGAGTGACACAGCCCGCGAGGAGCGCCAGCCCTCCGAACGAGAGAAGAGCCCAGCCCAGCAGCCACGAGCCCAGCACAGCCGGCAACACAGGCACCAAACAGGAACAAAGCCTCTGCATCAAACACTGCATGACAACACTCCTTAACAGAATTTAATTGCGCTCAGTGCTTAGCTGCACAGGATTCTGGGAGATGTAGTTTCTAAGCTTCCAGCCCCCGAAGCAGAAGGAACAATTCAGGCTTCCAGACACCCGGTGATGCCACAGACCCGAGGACGTGACCATCTTAGACTTTCCAGCCCAACATGTTGCCCTTTGAGCCCAGTTGCATGAATGATCCCAGGCAAGAACAACCCAGCCAGGCCACAGAGTCACTGAGAAATAATACACTGTTGTTATTTGAGCCCTTTAAGTTTGGGGGTGGCTTGTTACGCAGTGATAGATGGCTGACACGCTGCTGGCCTGTTGGGAGAATGCCACTGATGGGCCCATTCACTGATCTGTCTTTTTAGCAAACAAAGGGGTCAACAGAGACAAGGAAAGCTTAGTTTCTCTCCGTCTCTCTCTCTACACATCTGTCTTTCCTCGTCTCTGTCTTTCGGCATGTCTCTGCCTCTCGGTCTCTGTTTCTCGGCTCTGCCCGTCTTCTGCCTCTCCTCCACATTCTCTCTTGCGTCGCCACGTCTCTGCCCCACTCTTTACCTCCACCCGCGTTCAACGTGGGGTCTGGAGAGAACCTCCACCAAGGCAGGTGGCCAGACAACCTGAAACCCAGAGATTAGCTGGTCTGCCCCTCTCCCCGGCCAGCCCAAGAGATCTGATACCCCTGGCCTGGCCTGGCTGCCTTAATTAAATTTCCTCGTCCTCACCTGTGAGGGCCCACACGTTTGCCAACGCTGCCCTCTGCTCTGCACGCTCCCGGTCCCCTCCCGGGTCCCCTCAGGTCACCAGACAGCCACTGCCTGCTAAGGCCGACTGCACCTGCCTGGGTCCAGCCGGAGCTTCTCCCCGCACCTTCCCCAAAGTCCCCCAGCACGCAGGCCTGGATCGCCATCTCCCCCCACCCGGGAGGCCTGGGAACATCCCCCATGTTCTCACACAAAGAGCTCACTTAAAAGGAATCTTTGGTTGGTAGATTAGCTTTTTTCTCCTGCTTGTTTTGAGGAGACAGGAAAATATGCAAAATTTGTGTTTCTCATCTTCAGATTTTTTAAAAAGCTTTGTTTTTAAATAATTATAGGCTCTCAGGAGCCTCTGCATCAAACACTGCATGACAACACTCCTTAACAGAATTTAATTGCGCTCAGTGCTTAGCTGCACAGGATTCTGGGAGATGTAGTTTCTAAGCTTCCAGCCCCCGAAGCAGAAGGAACAATTCAGGCTTCCAGACACCCGGTGATGCCACAGACCCGAGGACGTGACCATCTTAGACTTTCCAGCCCAACATGTTGCCCTTTGAGCCCAGTTGCATGAATGATCCCAGGCAAGAACAACCCAGCCAGGCCACAGAGTCACTGAGAAATAATACACTGTTGTTATTTGAGCCCTTTAAGTTTGGGGGTGGCTTGTTACGCAGTGATAGATGGCTGACACGCTGCTGGCCTGTTGGGAGAATGCCACTGATGGGCCCATTCACTGATCTGTCTTTTTAGCAAACAAGGGCTCAACAGAGACAAGGAAAGCTTAGTTTCTCTCCGTCTCTCTCTCTACACATCTGTCTTTCCTCGTCTCTGTCTTTCGGCATGTCTCTGCCTCTCGGTCTCTGTTTCTCGGCTCTGCCCGTCTTCTGCCTCTCCTCCACATTCTCTCTTCGCGTCGCCACGTCTCTGCCCCACTCTTTACCTCCACCCGCGTTCAACGTGGGGTCTGGAGAGAACCTCCACCAAGGCAGGTGGCCAGACAACCTGAAACCCAGAGATTAGCTGGTCTGCCCCTCTCCCCGGCCAGCCCAAGAGATCTGATACCCCTGGCCTGGCCTGGCTGCCTTAATTAAATTTCCTCGTCCTCACCTGTGAGGGCCCACACGTTTGCCAACGCTGCCCTCTGCTCTGCACGCTCCCGGTCCCCTCCCGGGTCCCCTCAGGTCACCAGACAGCCACTGCCTGCTAAGGCCGACTGCACCTGCCTGGGTCCAGCCGGAGCTTCTCCCCGCACCTTCCCCAAAGTCCCCCAGCACGCAGGCCTGGATCGCCATCTCCCCCCACCCGGGAGGCCTGGGAACATCCCCCATGTTCTCACACAAAGAGCTCACTTAAAAGGAATCTTTGGTTGGTAGATTAGCTTTTTTCTCCTGCTTGTTTTGAGGAGACAGGAAAATATGCAAAATTTGTGTTTCTCATCTTCAGATTTTTTTTAAAAAAGCTTTGTTTTTTAAATAATTATAGGCTCTACAGGAAGTTGCAAAAATAGCACAGATGTTCTCGTGTGCCCTCCCCTCGCCCCCGCCATCCCGCGGTAGGAACTCGAGTACATTCTCAAAATCAGGAAACTGGCCTCGGGAGCAGCTATAGGTAAGATGTGGGTCTTCATTGCTCCGATTTTCACTTTAAGCTTTCCTCCAGCACTTTCGCCTAAGCATGTGCAGACGCGCTTCTGGAGGTGAGCACACACACACCCCTGAGTCCATGGGCATGAGCCACTCAGATGGTGCTGCACACACACACGTGTACAAGCTGGCTCAGATGGCCTCACAGATGAGCACCTGCCCACATGCACGGAGAGGGGCACTCGGGGGGGCTCTGCACACTTACGTAAAGGCACACACTCACACTCACACACACAGCCGCACACCTGCAGCCCGCCTGCACAGCAGTCACACGCTGAAGTGCACACACACACAGGCCAACACGCTGCCTTGCCTGCACAACAACTGGCACTGGAAAACCCACACGTGCTCACAGCGAACTGTTACTAACACCATCAGCTCCCCTAGGCCCCTTTGGTCACCATGGTGTCAGGAGGACATTGTCTGGATTTGCCAGTTTCTCTCCCTCCACCTCTTTCTCTCTCTGTTTAAAGAAGACATTTATTACCTTGGTGTAAGTTTCACTGCCTTTGGGAGCTTCCCTGGCAGTCCAGTGGTTAAGACTCCATGCTTCCAGTGCTAGGGGCCCAGGTTCGATCCCTGGCTGGGAAACTAAGATCCCGCCTGCCACGCGGTACAGTGAGAAAAAACTCTTTTTTAACTTTTACTGACTTCGGATTTGACAGACATAGACAAATATTCAAAGTTCTAGAAGGGGAAAGAAAGGAGGCTGTTACCAAGACCCCCAGCCCGTGATCCATCCCCTATAAACCTGATGATCCTTGAGACGCACCCCATCCATCCTGCCGGGGTCTTGGGAGCCCCCGGCACTTCCTCCGCTGCCGCCCAAGATCCCACCTCCCCGCCCAAGATCCCGCCTCCCCGCCCAAGATCCCACCTCCCCGCCCAAGATCCCGCCTCCCTGCCCCAGCTGGGGTCCCCCCACACTCTGCTCCCCACCAGCCTGGCTGCAGTGCACACCTCAGGGCCTTTGCACGCGCATGCTGTGTCCACCTCTAGAAACTGTCTCTCCTCTCGGGCCTCCTGGTTGTCCCACACACCCGTCTCTGTTGGCTCCACCCGCCACCCTGCCCCGCAGAGAAGCCGGCCCTGGTCACCTGCCATTTCCTCACTTACACTCTCCGATCCTTTTCTCCCGCCAGGCTCCTCTGCCATGGGATTCTCCAGGCAGGAACACTGGAGTGGGTCGCGTTCCCTTCTCCAAGAGCCTAGGTTTGAGACCTGGATTGAACCAGGTCTCTCGCGTTGCAGGCAGACAGGGAAGCTAGGAGAGGGAGAGGGAGGATGGAAATGGGCGTACTCATTGCAGGGTTCTGTACTGGGGGGTAGCTGCTTCACAGTGCTGGGCTAGTTTCTCCTGTAGGATGAAGGGACTCAGCCGTGCAAGCTCGCCCCAGAGCCCGCGGGGCTCCCAGTGTGACCCAGCAGCTGCCTGCGGCGGCGGTGTTTACACGCGGGGCTGCTCCCCGTCACCCCGCCCTCCCCTCCGCACCGAGCCCACTCGCCACCCTCTGGATCTGGGTCTCCTCCCGCCCTGCGCACAGGCTCCTCTTTACCATTTCTCTGGCGTTTCACGATTAGGAGTGTGAGCCAGCTCACATTTTGTAGACCTGAAATGAACATAGGTTTGTGCTCAAGTAGAAAAAGCTCTGGCAGCGTGTGCTCCGAACTGTCGAGAGAGAGGGTGCTAGGCGGTGGGGCGAACCGAGACGTTTACCTTCCCGCTTCACGTCCTTCTTCAACCTTGTTTTTTTTCCCACAAATTGTATCTTGAGATTGCACGGTGGTGAAGGATGCCATGATCCACAGCCTGGTAGTTATAGGTGGTAGGCACGCCGTCATTTGAAACCACTTGAAAATGAGCCTGTCTGCTAATAGGGCAAGTCTGCCTCCAATCACTCACCCTGAGGGAATACGTGTGAATCACTACAAAGAGCTACTCCCGAAGAGCTCTGTCACAAAGGTGCCTGAGCCCTAAGCTGGGACCAGCTGGGATGCCCACCAGTGAGGCGCTTCCTTACATGGTGGGGCGGCCATAGGAGAAAAGAGAATGCAGGGGAGAATTTCCAGAGGCAAAATATCAGGACTGCCCTGGAGATCCAGGGGTTACGACCGCTTTCGCTTCAGAGGGCGCCGGTTCCATCCTTGATCGAGGAACTAAGATCCCCGCAGGGCGTGGAGTGCTGTCAGAAACATTTTTTTTTTAAGATGCAAAAAGATTTTCCATCTATTAAGTGAACGAATGTGCTGAGAGATTCCGTTTTTGTAAATACCTGAACGAGAACACAGGTCTGTTAGAGAGAGAATATTAAAACTGCCGGCAGCAATCCCTCCCATGAGGTGGTCGTGGGCGTCTTTTATTTTCTTAGTTGTTCTTCTCTAAGCTTTAAATTATCTGCAGGGAATATGCACTCACGCATCGACAAGACAACGAGGGAGACTTTTGTGAGAAGATGAAATGAGACAAGATGAACCCCTTTCCACTGACGCAGGTCAGGGCTCCTCCCCTCAGTCCCGCCGACATCTGGGGCCAGATGAGCCTTGCTTTCGGGGACTGGCCTGTGCACTGTCGGATGCTTAGCGATGCCCTTGGCCTCTGCTTATTGTAAGCCGGCAGCACCTCCCTCTGCAGATCTCTCCAGGGCGTCCCTGGTGGCTCGGTGGTGAAGAACCCGCCCGCCAATGCAGGGGACGCGGGCTCCATCCCAGGGTCGGGAGGATCCCGCCTGCCCCGGAGCCACGAAGCCCACGCGCCCCAGCGACGGACGCCTGCGTGTCCCCCCGCCAGTGCTCCACGCGAGAGGAGCCGCGGTCAGGAGCAGTGCACGCATCGCACCTAGAGAAGGGCCCCCGCCGGCCGCAACTAGAGAGAGCATAGGGACAGCAACAGAGACCCAGCGTAGCCCAACCAAATAAATACATGAACCTATAAACAATAAAAAGTGCCTCCAGACACGGCTGGATGTCCCCCGGGGCAAACCTCCCAACCCCACCAACTGCCGCTGACTGACTCTGCATGCCCACCTACCCGACGTGCCCCTCCTGGGGTCTGTAATCAGCCTCCAAACTCCCCGAGGGCTTCTGTCAACCAAAGGTGCCTGAGCCCTAAGCTGGGACCAGCTGGGATGCCCACCAGTGAGGCGCTTCCTTACATGGTGGGGCGGCCATAGGAGAAAAGAGAATGCAGGGGAGAATTTCCAGAGGCAAAATATCAGGACTGCCCTGGAGATCCAGGGGTTACGACCGCTTTCGCTTCAGAGGGCGCCGGTTCCATCCTTGATCGAGGAACTAAGATCCCCGCAGGGCGTGGAGTGCTGTCAGAAACATTTTTTTTTTAAGATGCAAAAAGATTTTCCATCTATTAAGTGAACGAATGTGCTGAGAGATTCCGTTTTTGTAAATACCTGAACGAGAACACAGGTCTGTTAGAGAGAGAATATTAAAACTGCCGGCAGCAATCCCTCCCATGAGGTGGTCGTGGGCGTCTTTTATTTTCTTAGTTGTTCTTCTCTAAGCTTTAAATTATCTGCAGGGAATATGCACTCACGCATCGACAAGACAACGAGGGAGACTTTTGTGAGAAGATGAAATGAGACAAGATGAACCCCTTTCCACTGACGCAGGTCAGGGCTCCTCCCCTCAGTCCCGCCGACATCTGGGGCCAGATGAGCCTTGCTTTCGGGGACTGGCCTGTGCACTGTCGGATGCTTAGCGATGCCCTTGGCCTCTGCTTATTGTAAGCCGGCAGCACCTCCCTCTGCAGATCTCTCCAGGGCGTCCCTGGTGGCTCGGTGGTGAAGAACCCGCCCGCCAATGCAGGGGACGCGGGCTCCATCCCAGGGTCGGGAGGATCCCGCCTGCCCCGGAGCCACGAAGCCCACGCGCCCCAGCGACGGACGCCTGCGTGTCCCCCCGCCAGTGCTCCACGCGAGAGGAGCCGCGGTCAGGAGCAGTGCACGCATCGCACCTAGAGAAGGGCCCCCGCCGGCCGCAACTAGAGAGAGCATAGGGACAGCAACAGAGACCCAGCGTAGCCCAACCAAATAAATACATGAACCTATAAACAATAAAAAGTGCCTCCAGACACGGCTGGATGTCCCCCGGGGCAAACCTCCCAACCCCACCAACTGCCGCTGACTGACTCTGCATGCCCACCTACCCGACGTGCCCCTCCTGTTTCTTGGCCCCCTGAGCTGGCTCCCACGAGTGACCTGGGGCACCGCAAGGGACGAGCGACACAGGGATTAGCTGACTCCTTCCTCATCAGCGAGGCCTCACTCCCACGTCCCTCACCTGCCTGGGCCTCCCAGCAGCTGTCCTTCGCCGAAACCTGAGCCCCTCTTTGCTCAGTTGTGGCTGGCGACAGAGGCGGACTGGGCAGGTGCACCCAGACCCACAGGGGCACCGCGTGGATGCGCCAGGGCTGGAGCTCTGGGGGCCCCAGGGGCTGGGCAACGAGCCGCGTGTCTGAGCCCAGAGGCCCTGGGAGGCTCACCAGAGTCCTCAGCACCGTTCAGCCCTTGCTCGAATAGCTGTAGGGAGCTTGGTGTCCTAACCCTGGTTGCTTCCATCACTGTGTGCCCGTGTGCTCAGTCCCTGGTCCTGTCCAACTCTCTGTGACCCCCTGGACTGTAGCGTGCCAGGCTCGTCTGTCCATGGGATTCTCTGTCCCTGGAGCGGGTTGCCCCTTCCTCCTCCCGACCAGAGAGCGAGTCCAAGCCTCCTGCATTGCAGGCAGATTCTTCACCACCGCACCCCCTGGGAAGCCCACCTGGGACGGGAGACACTCAGTAAGCGTGTCCTGGACGAATGAAGTGAACTGGCAACACCATCAGGCAAATCCAAAGCAAAACCTTCTACAGAACCACCCTGGGACTTCTCCAGCAGCCCCGTGGTTAAGACGCGGCGTTCCCACGCCGGGGGCACAGGTTAGATCCCCGGCTGTGGAACAAAGCTCTCACATGCCACACCGTGCAGTCTTCAAAAAAGAAACCCTTTCCTACTCTCTTCAGATGTCACGGAAGGAATGACAGCTGCTTGAGACAGGAACACGGAATGCAGTGGGGGATTCTCACCACACCCACGACTGGAAAAGACAGGCTCTAGCAAACACGATGCTGACCGCTGGAGACATTTGAATATGGATTGTATTTTGGGTAGTAACAGCGGCGCGTTGTTAAATCGCATGAATTTGTTGTATAACTATGGAAGAAGATGGCCTCTCTCTTAGAGGCGTTGGGTCCCCTCGGGGCTTGGTGACCTTGACAAGATGCACCTATTCAAATATGAACAGCCCAGTGGGAGGGGGAGCGACGGGTACACAAGAGGTCGTGGTACCAGTCTTACAACTTTTGATATTCATTTCAAAATAAAAAGTGACAAACTCACATGTGGAGCTACTCAGTAATTAAAAGAAACAAATGACCAACCCCGTGCAACAACTTGAATTAATCTTCAAAGAATTATGTTGAGTGAAAAAAGCCAGCCCCCAAAGCTTACACATTGTGTGCGTCCCTATAATGAACCTTCCTGAAATGACCAGAATGGAGAAAGGGAAGACAGATCGCTGGAGAGGGTGGAGTAGGGGGATTTCCATGGTGGTCGGGTGGTTAAGACCCCAAGTTCAGGGGGGCACAGGTTCGATCCCTGGCTGGGGAACTAAGATTCCACATGCTGAGCCAAAAAAGAGGATGGAGCCGGAGGAGACTGGAGGCTTTAAAAGATCAACAGGAGGGTCCCTGCAGCGGCAGAGGTGGTCAGTGTCCATACTCTGGATGTGCATCCCCAGCTTTGTGAGACGTGGGTGCTGGGTAGAGGATACCCTGAGCCCTGCGGGGTGGCTCAGACGGTGGAGAGGCTGCGGCTCGGGCGGGAGACCTGGGTTAGGTCCCTGGGTGGGCAAGATCTCCTGGAGGAGGAAATGGCAACCCACTCCAGTACTCTTGCCTGGGAAATCCCACAGACAGGGGAGCCTGGAGGGCCACAGTCCAGGCGGTCACGGCTGAGCACCTTTCAAGTTCACTGTCATATGAGCCTACACTTGGCACAAAATTAAAAGTTTGTAAAAGGCATGTAGTACTATAAAAATGTGGGGACTTCCTTGGTGGTTTCATGGCAAAGACTCTGCACGCCCTGTGCAGGGAGCCTGAGTTCGATCCCTGGTGAAGGGAACGAGATCCCACTAAAGATCCTGTATGCCACAACTGAGAGAAAAAAAAAAAAAAAAAAAAGATTCTGTATTCTGCAACTAAGATCCTGTACCTTCAGATAAACAAATACATATTCTTTCAGAAAGATATAAAGAAAAAGGCCTTGGCATCTACCAGGCCCCCTGCAAGGGTCAAGATTTTGACTCCTAATTTTCAAATATGTATACTCACCACAGTCTGGGGGGTGGGGGTCCTGTCACTGTGTCCATTTTAGAGAGCACAGAGAAGCCTGGGCTCTAGGACCTCGGGGTCACAACTATGGAGCCCGTGTGTCGCAACGACTGAAGCCCGTGTGCCCCGGAGCCCGAGTTCCAGAACAAGAGACGTCACCGCAACAAGAAGCCTGCTCCCCTCAGCCAGAGAGGAGCCCCCACTCCCTGCAACGAGAGAAGAGCCTGCGGCAGCCGGGAACACCCAGAAGAGCCAAAAAAAAAAAGAGAAAGGGATTCTAACATGCACTACAACAAGGATGAACCCTGAAAACATTTTGCCAAGTAAAATAAGAAAGACACTGAAGAATACCGCAAGATCCCACTTATTGTACGTGAGGTTCCTGCAGTGGCTGGATCCTTGAAGACAGCAGGTTAGAGGCCGCGGGGACGGAGGGAAAAGGAGAAGAGGGTGAGGAGGAAGCTCCGGAAACAGCGCGGGGGCCACATGACGCGTGGAAGGCCCGCGACGCCACTGGAGCGCACGCTTAGAGCGCCCGAGGAGGCGACTCCGAGTCGCCTGCCACACCAAGCAACGCACTCACACAAGGCGCCGGGACGCCAGCTCTGCGATCAGGTGCAGCGAGGCCACCTACCGCGTGGGCGACCCACGTGCGAGAGACGCTTGGCCACCCGCAGGCCGCAGCCCTCTGGGAACCCAGCGCTGCCCGGAGCCTCGCAAGCTCAGGCGTGGGTCCGTCCCCCGTCAGACCTCAGAGGAGACCGCGCCCAGCCCGGCACCTCGAATTCAGCCGGGAAGCCTCTCAGGCTGGGAGCCCCGCTAAGCCACATCCAAACGGCTGATCCGCGGCCACCGAGAGGCCCCGCACACTGTGGCTCTCAGCCCCCAAGTTTGGGGGTGATGTGACACAGCCATGGCTAACACACTATTATTATTATCATGTTTACTCTTACCAGTAGCTTAGAATTTGTCAAGTAACTACATGTGCTTTCAGAGGCACACTCGTGAAGGGTGGAGTCGCTGCCTCCTGGCTAGACGTGTGCCCCATTTGGAGCCTCTGTTTTTTCATCTGTAAAATGGGGTGAACGCAGGCAGGTAATGAGGCTGGAAGGCAGGTGCAGAGCTTGGCTGAGCGCGCCAGGCGGGAGTCCTCGGGTGCAGGGGCTCCTGTGAGGAGGTGATACGGCTGGGGGCGCAGAGCGGGCTCATCTCTGCCTGGCCTAGCCGAACTCGGGCTCTGAGGCACCGCAACAAGAAGCCTGCTCACCTCAGCCTGAGAGTAGCCCCCACTCCCTGTAACTAGAGAAGAGACCTGGCAGCAGTGAAAACCCAGAATAGCCAAAAAAAGAGAAAGGGATTCTAACATGCACTACAACAAGGATGAACCCTGAAAACATTTTGCCAAGTAAAATAAGAAAGACACTGAAGAATACCGCAAGATCCCACTTATTGTACGTGAGGTTCCTGCAGTGGCTGGATCCTTGAAGACAGCAGGTTAGAGGCCGCGGGGACGGAGGGAAAAGGAGAAGAGGGTGAGGAGGAAGCTCCGGAAACAGCGCGGGGGCCACACGACGCGTGGAAGGCCCGCGACGCCACTGGAGCGCACGCTTAGAGCGCCCGAGGAGGCGACTCCGAGTCGCCTGCCACACCAAGCAACGCACTCACACAAGGCGCCGGGACGCCAGCTCTGCGATCAGGTGCAGCGAGGCCACCTACCGCGTGGGCGACCCACGTGCGAGAGACGCTTGGCCACCCGCAGGCCGCAGCCCTCTGGGAACCCAGCGCTGCCCGGAGCCTCGCAAGCTCAGGCGTGGGTCCGTCCCCCGTCAGACCTCAGAGGAGACCGCGCCCAGCCCGGCACCTCGAATTCAGCCGGGAAGCCTCTCAGGCTGGGAGCCCCGCTAAGCCACATCCAAACGGCTGATCCGCGGCCACCGAGAGGCCCCGCACACTGTGGCTCTCAGCCCCCAAGTTTGGGGGTGATGTGACACAGCCATGGCTAACACACTATTATTATTATCATGTTTACTCTTACCAGTAGCTTAGAATTTGTCAAGTAACTACATGTGCTTTCAGAGGCACACTCGTGAAGGGTGGAGTCGCTGCCTCCTGGCTAGACGTGTGCCCCATTTGGAGCCTCTGTTTTTTCATCTGTAAAATGGGGTGAACGCAGGCAGGTAATGAGGCTGGAAGGCAGGTGCAGAGCTTGGCTGAGCGCGCCAGGCGGGAGTCCTCGGGTGCAGGGGCTCCTGTGAGGAGGTGATACGGCTGGGGGCGCAGAGAGGGCTCATCTCTGCCTGGCCTAGCGCCGCCCCCTCTGAACTCGGGCTCTGAGGCTGGAGGGCTTTCAGTAGCGGTGGGAGCTGAGGCAGGATCTGCTCCGCCTGTGCACCCTGTCTGCGCGTGGGGGAGTCCCTGGCAAGGGTTCCGCGTGTCCCCCGCCTTCATCTGCGACCTTGAATCTAATGTGTCCACCTTCATAGATGACATGCTCCTTCCCAGGGGACCCAGGGCGACTGGGCTGTGGGGTGGGAGTGGGGGAGGAGGACTGGGCCTGGGGGCACCTGGGGGAGGGAGGCAGCTCGCCTCGCGCTCCGGATCCCCAGTTTTCGCCTCCCGCGCGTCGGAGACCCTAGGCACAACCACTTCTCCCCAGCTCTAGGCAGAGAGGACACGCGGCCGGCGTTGCCTCGGCAACGCCGGGATGCCCAGCAACAAGTCCGCGGCGGGCGTCACGTGCCTGGCACAGACCAATCCGAGCGCCCTCCTGGAAGCAGGTCAGTCTGGGCCAAAGTCCGCCTTTCTGCATCCTCTCTCCCCGCCAGCGGCTCGGAGCTAATTACCGTAATTGCGGTGGGAGAGTTCCCGGGTGCGCGGGGGCGCGGGGGCCCGGGGGCCGGGGGCCGGGGGCTGGGGGCTGGGCAGGCCGCGAGGTGTTGAGCAGGCGGGGCGGAAAGCAGGACCTTCTTACTCCAGCAGCCTCGCCTTTGCCTCCATAATTGCCCTCAAAGCGTTCATGGAGCGCCTACTGTGTACACCGACTGTGGGGGAGGAGTGCTTGCGGTGCGGGTGAGGAACCCGACCTGCTTGAGTATCTCTGGGTTTGGGGACGCGACTCAGATCAGTGGGTTTGATTCCTAGAATTGGTGGTTTCACGGAACTGTTCAACAGCCGTGAGCTGTACTGACTCGCACACACCCGGACCGTCCGCTGGGCTCCGGTTTCCTCCTGTACGAAAACTACGGAACGTGCGCTCCTCGAGGACGTGTGTGCAGACTTTGTTCTGGATGCCAGGGTTCGAGCCTCATTTCTGCTCTTCACCTTTGTGCGGCTCTCCCTTCACCACTCGGACCTGATTCCTCATCAGCTAAAAAGCAAACTGGGAAGTCGCCATACCTACTCGCGAGGACTGTTAAAGTGTTTATTAAGAGAACGTACATGAGGCGGAAGGAGGCCTTCCGTAAAAGGAGGCTCAGCATCATCGCGGCCTAGCTTTCAGCAGCGACGGCCGAAGGTCCCTCAGTGGCTCTGAGCTGTTCCTTCCACAGCTGAAGTGCAGGGAGTGGGTAAGGGACCTCGTGGTGAGCAGCTGCCACGGTGGGTCCTCTCTTGGAGCAATTCTTTTTAAACGAGGCCATATCGGCGGCTTTCAACGTGAAGCACTCCTGTGGGCGTCTGAGTTGTCCATTCTCCGACTAGCCCGATCTCTTAAAGCCCTTCCAGTTCTTTGCTTTGTCCATGGGGTCATCGACACGCATTAACTGAGCCCCTGCTGTGTCCCGGGCTCTGCTGCGGGTTTGAATCCTCAGCCCTCATGACAGAGACCGGAGGCCCCACGGACCTGGCCTGCCTGAGCCACGGGGAGGGCCCAGGGCTTCCGTGCACAGGAGGGCGCACACCCGGCCTGCCCGCAGCTCCACGCCTTCGCACCTGCTCTCCCCTCTGCCTGATCGGCCCGCGGGTCTCCCTGCACAGGCTGCACGGAGGGCCTCCCTGAAACTCGCTCCTCTCCTCTGTGCCTCGGCCCGGGTGCGCTCCCCTCCACCACCCAGGCAGCCAGGGATGCGGCTCCTGTCCCCTCCTCCGCCAAGACCGGCCGTCAGAGCAAGGACAGCTGCGGGGGAGGGCTGTGCAGGAAATCTTCTCTATGCTGTTTCTGAAACAAGCTGGAAAGGGAGAAGGCCGCATTCGTTCAGGGTCCTGCCACAAGTCAGGGCTGGGGGGAGGAGGGACCCAGGTCTATACAGACTGGGCTCCGTCCCTCAACTTGGCAGCCCGAGAAACCCACTTCAGAGACCGGGGGCCGGTCCCACTCAGGACACAAACAGCAGCCACAAAATGTGGCCATGCATGGGGACTCCGGTTTCAAATAGCAGCTCTGTACTCTTCCCTGCTTTGTGTGCTTAGGCCAGTGTCTCAACCTCTCTGTGTCTGCTTCCCTCTCTGGGGAAAGAGGCTAAGCACAGGGAGCTTGGGAGGTTATCGTGAGAAGAAGATGAGGTAGAGAGATCCCTCACATCTAGTAGGTGCTCCATAAATACAAAATTGGCTTTGAAAACAGGTAGGTACAGAGAAAGGAGCCATTCAAGGGCGGCAGGAAGAGGTGGGTGAGGACATCTGAGGGTGACCATGAGCCAGCAATCTAGCCGCTCTGTGCCTCCCTTTCCCCTCACCGTTCAAACGGGGGCCAGACTCCAAGTGCTGTCTTCCTGGAAGGCAAGGGTGTGAGATCAGAGCAGGGAACAATCTGAGAAGGGTCTGAAAAGTTCTGGAAGGCCCAAACCTGGGACTCACAGCATCGCTCACAAATATCTATTGTGGCCTCATGTTTTCCAGATGTTGCACTTTGTGCTAGGATGACAAGGAACTAAGGAGAGCCAAGGGAGAGAGGACCCGGGAGAGGGGTGGAGAAGCTGCCTGCTAGTCCTGGCTGGGTCCCTGACATGCTGTGTGAGCTGGAGAAAGTTGCTTTCCCTTTCTGGGCCTCCTCAAAGTGAGGGGGGAGGGTCTCTAACAGGAAGACCTCCCTTCAGAGCCCTCCCCTGCTCCCTGCTCTCGTTGGAGGACTCTTTCCACTTCTCCGAGCCTCGGTTTCCACGTCGGAAAATGGGATTCCGTACTCAGGCTGCAGGGAGACCGAGCGGGGTAAGCACAACCGTGGGTCCATTCATGCATCACTGAGCGGCTGTCGGTCCTGAGCCCTGGGAAACACGGCGGGGAGGGCCCGGCAAGACCAGGGCTTCCCTCGGCGGCAAGGGACTGAGCATCCACCTTGCAGTGCAGAGGACGCAGGCTCAGTCCCTGGTCAGACAGCGAGGATTCTCGCACGCTGCAGAGCAGCTGAGCCCATGCGCCACAATCACAGTCTGTGCACCACAGCAGAAGACCCCCCATGCTGCAACTAGGACCCGAGGCAGTCCACTACGTAATTGAAAAAAAAAAGAGTAATAAAAAATGGGCAGAATCCTTGCCCTTATAAAGCTCTAAGCATATAGAAACAGATAAATGAGTGTTAGTATCACCAAGACTGGGCGTCCCTGGTGGCTCAGGTGGTAAAGAACCTGCCCGCAATGCGGGAGACCTGGGTTCAATCCCTGCGTTGGGAAGATCCCTGGAGTAGGAAGGGGCCACCCACTCCAGTGTTCCTGCCTGGAGAATCCCTTGGACAGAGGAGCCAGGGTGGGGGGCGGGCTGCAGTCCGTGGGCTCGCAGAGCCAGGCGCCTCGCAGTGACTGAGCACACCCGCACACACTTATCACATATAAAGCCCAGGTCGTCTGAGTGCAGGGTGTCCAGGACCCACCCGGCAAGGTGTTCCCCTCTGTCACGGGGTCTGAAGTGTTCAACTGCAGGCCCTTTGGGGTGATTCTCCCTCAGTGCAGGGGCATGGGGGGGCACTGAGACCTTCGCATGGGATTCCCTGGTGGCCCGGGGCGGGGAGGGCGACCTGTGTGTGGTCCTCTTGGTGTTGCTCTGCCCTTCTGGATAAGGGCTTCCATTAATCTCCCCCAGCCGGGGCCTGAGGGTCAGGTTCCGAGGCCCCAGGCAGATGTTGTCGAGAGTAGCCCTGTCTCCTTAATCCTCGGGGCCCCGGAGCCTGTCCTTAGACGAGAGAACAGCGGGCCCGCTGAGGCCACCATCTGTGCAGCCTCGATTTGTAAATGCTGGTGAGGGTGGCAGGAAGGAGGTCTCTATAGCAACGGCTGAGGAAGGGGCCGTGTGTGTGTGTGCCCGTGTGTGTGTGTGCGTGTGCGTGTGTGTGTGGCAGGGGCCAGGGAAGAAGAATCATCCCAGACCCTTAACCCTTCCTCCTACACCTTGAGTTCTGTTGTGATGAGCTATTAATTAATTCTCCCTGCTGCCTTATTATCTTGAGATAATGAGCTACTGTTCCTCACTAGAGTCTCCCAGGGAGCGTTTGGTAAAGAGATTCCGCACGCTGCAGAGCAGCTGAGCCCATGCGCCACAATCACAGTCTGTGCACCACAGCAGAAGACCCCCCATGCTGCAACTAGGACCCGAGGCAGTCCACTACGTAATTGAAAAAAAAAAGAGTAATAAAAAATGGGCAGAATCCTTGCCCTTATAAAGCTCTAAGCATATAGAAACAGATAAATGAGTGTTAGTATCACCAAGACTGGGCGTCCCTGGTGGCTCAGGTGGTAAAGAACCTGCCCGCAATGCGGGAGACCTGGGTTCAATCCCTGCGTTGGGAAGATCCCTGGAGTAGGAAGGGGCCACCCACTCCAGTGTTCCTGCCTGGAGAATCCCTTGGACAGAGGAGCCAGGGTGGGGGGCGGGCTGCAGTCCGTGGGCTCGCAGAGCCAGGCGCCTCGCAGTGACTGAGCACACCCGCACACACACTTATCACATATAAAGCCCAGGTCGTCTGAGTGCAGGGTGTCCAGGACCCACCCGGCAAGGTGTTCCCCTCTGTCACGGGGTCTGAAGTGTTCAACTGCAGGCCCTTTGGGGTGATTCTCCCTCAGTGCAGGGGCATGGGGGGGCACTGAGACCTTCGCATGGGATTCCCTGGTGGCCCGGGGCGGGGAGGGCGACCTGTGTGTGGTCCTCTTGGTGTTGCTCTGCCCTTCTGGATAAGGGCTTCCATTAATCTCCCCCAGCCGGGGCCTGAGGGTCAGGTTCCGAGGCCCCAGGCAGATGTTGTCGAGAGTAGCCCTGTCTCCTTAATCCTCGGGGCCCCGGAGCCTGTCCTTAGACGAGAGAACAGCGGGCCCGCTGAGGCCACCATCTGTGCAGCCTCGATTTGTAAATGCTGGTGAGGGTGGCAGGAAGGAGGTCTCTATAGCAACGGCTGAGGAAGGGGCCGTGTGTGTGTGTGCCCGTGTGTGTGTGTGCGTGTGCGTGTGTGTGTGGCAGGGGCCAGGGAAGAAGAATCATCCCAGACCCTTAACCCTTCCTCCTACACCTTGAGTTCTGTTGTGATGAGCTATTAATTAATTCTCCCTGCTGCCTTATTATCTTGAGATAATGAGCTACTGTTCCTCACTAGAGTCTCCCAGGGAGCGTTTGGTAAAGAGATTCATTCATCGCTGCCCACCTGCACCTGCCTGGGACACAGGCGGATGCAGCGGACCCTGGGGACCCAGGGGGAGACCACGGAACAAAGGGGCTGAGCTGAGATTCCCAGCGAGATGACAAGGGCAGAGCTCCCACGAGCGAGCGAGGGCACAGGAAGTGATTTTTAAATGCCAGCTATGAGGACGCTGGAAGGCAGAATGGGGCCCCCTGAGGCGCCAGTGTTTGCCAAGTAAGGTCGCCCCATCTGTTTAAATGGACCAGTCAGACCCAAAGGCAGGTGCGGGGCAGGGTGAGGGTGGGGCAAGGAGGAACCAAGAGTCCTGACTGCAGTCTAGACGTCCCCCGGCCTTTGCACATGCTGTTTCCCCTGCCAGGAGGGCACCTCCTGCCCTGTCACCCAGCTTGCTCCTCCTCAACCTAAGAGTTTAGACTGTGGTGCAACCTCCAGGAAGCCCTCCTTGATTTCGCCCTCCTTCCTTGGCCTGGATGGGGGCAGGGGATTCCTTCAGGTTCCCACACCGCCCAGGTCTCCTCTGCTGCAGCGTTGCTCACTGGGAGCTGGGACGCCTGGGACTGTCTCTCTTAGATGTACTGTCAGACGATATCTTGTTCCTCCACACATGGCAGTAGGTAAAATAGAACATTCTGCAAGGTTTGAATAGAATGCTTCTGTATGTTCTTAAAAAAAAAAATAAAAAAGGAAAGAAAGAAAAAGGAGAAGGGAATATCCCTGGGGGCCCAGCGGCTGAGACTCTATGCTCCCAATGCAGGGCTCGGGTTTCCGAGGCCCCAGGCAGATGTTGTCGAGAGTAGCCCTGTCTCCTTAATCCTCGGGGCCCCGGAGCCTGTCCTTAGACGAGAGAACAGCGGGCCCGCTGAGGCCACCATCTGTGCAGCCTCGATTTGTAAATGCTGGTGAGGGTGGCAGGAAGGAGGTCTCTATAGCAACGGCTGAGGAAGGGGCCGTGTGTGTGTGTGCGTGTGCGTGTGTGTGTGGCAGGGGCCAGGGAAGAAGAATCATCCCAGACCCTTAACCCTTCCTCCTACACCTTGAGTTCTGTTGTGATGAGCTATTAATTAATTCTCCCTGCTGCCTTATTATCTTGAGATAATGAGCTACTGTTCCTCACTAGAGTCTCCCAGGGAGCGTTTGGTAAAGAGATTCATTCATCGCTGCCCACCTGCACCTGCCTGGGACACAGGCGGATGCAGCGGACCCTGGGGACCCAGGGGGAGACCACGGAACAAAGGGGCTGAGCTGAGATTCCCAGCGAGATGACAAGGGCAGAGCTCCCACGAGCGAGCGAGGGCACAGGAAGTGATTTTTAAATGCCAGCTATGAGGACGCTGGAAGGCAGAATGGGGCCCCCTGAGGCGCCAGTGTTTGCCAAGTAAGGTCGCCCCATCTGTTTAAATGGACCAGTCAGACCCAAAGGCAGGTGCGGGGCAGGGTGAGGGTGGGGCAAGGAGGAACCAAGAGTCCTGACTGCAGTCTAGACGTCCCCCGGCCTTTGCACATGCTGTTTCCCCTGCCAGGAGGGCACCTCCTGCCCTGTCACCCAGCTTGCTCCTCCTCAACCTAAGAGTTTAGACTGTGGTGCAACCTCCAGGAAGCCCTCCTTGATTTCGCCCTCCTTCCTTGGCCTGGATGGGGGCAGGGGATTCCTTCAGGTTCCCACACCGCCCAGGTCTCCTCTGCTGCAGCGTTGCTCACTGGGAGCTGGGACGCCTGGGACTGTCTCTCTTAGATGTACTGTCAGACGATATCTTGTTCCTCCACACATGGCAGTAGGTAAAATAGAACATTCTGCAAGGTTTGAATAGAATGCTTCTGTATGTTCTTAAAAAAAAAAATAAAAAAGGAAAGAAAGAAAAAGGAGAAGGGAATATCCCTGGGGGCCCAGCGGCTGAGACTCTATGCTCCCAATGCAGGGGCTCGGGTTTCCCCTGGTCGCGGAGCTAGATCCTGCATGCTGCAACTAAAGAGCCCACATGCGACTAAGACCCAACACAGCCAAATAAATTAAAAATAAATAAATAAATAAATAAGGACGGGAACGAGAGGGGCTCTGGAACGGAGAGTCAGCATCGGTATTCACACCTCAAGTGTGCCGCCTGCTCACGTGCTTTCAGGGTGGCCTCGGGTTCGTGTCTCAGCCGCTCCGAGCCTGTTTCTGCATCTGTGAACTGGGAGCCATAGTGGCCACGACGGTGGCTATCTTACGGGGCTGTCCCGAGGCCCTGGGAACGCTTGGCCTGTGGAAGGTCTGGCACAGAGCCCTGCACAAAGTCAGAGCTCGAGGAGGCAGAGAAAGAAAGTGTGTGGGGGTGCCTTCTCTGTGACCGGCTCCTGGCCCGAGGGCCCAGGCCGCAGGCCACCTCGCTCTGCCCGTGTCTCCCAATCTCTCCTCCGATCCTCCTTCAGCCCAGCCCTCAGGCCTGCTCCGCTGTCCCCGGCTGCCCAGCTCCTGTTCCTCCAGCCCCACGTGTCTCCTTCACATTCTCCGCGGCCGTCTCCTTCCCACCTTCCGGGCCCCGGCTCAGGTGGCCCGACCCCAGGGAGGCCTGCCTCGGCCTCCAGCCTGAAGCGGTGCCCTTCTCGTGGCCAGTTCCGGTCTACCGCAGGCGCAGCAGGCAGCGGCCCCGGGCCACGCGGGCTGCCGCTTTATTTTATGAATAAGAAGCTCTCCTGGCAGTCACCCTCGTCCAGCTACGGGTTCTCCCGGGTGGCTCTGGAGCGACGACGACACAGGGGAGTAGCCACGAGGGAGGCAGGCTGGCCTGCAGAGCCGACAGCATCACTCTCTGGTCTTGTACAGAAGGGTCGCGGACCGCTGCCCTATCACACCCCCTGGCTCACAGCAGTCATCACTGGGTGAGGTTGCCTGGTTCTTTCATTTCTTTACTTGCTATTATCTTCTGCACTAAATGGAGGGGGAAAGATCACATCAGCTTGGTTCCCTGTTGTGTTCGCAGTGCCTGGCACGTGTGTGTGTGTGTGTGTGTGTGTGTGAAGTCACTCAGTCGTGTCTAACTCTTTGCAATCCCATGGCCTGTAGCCTACCAGGCTCCTCTGTCCATGGACTTCTTCAGGCAAGAATACTGGAGTGAGTTGCCATTTCCTCCTCCCGGGGATCTTCCCGACCCAGGGATCGAACCCAGGTCTCCCCCATTGCAAGCAGATCCTTTTTTTTTTTTTTTTTAAATATTTATCTTGTTTATTTGGCTGCACCAGATCTTAGTGGCGGCAGGTGGGACCCAGTTCCCTGGTCAGGGATTGAACTCTGGTCCCCTGCTCTGGGAGCTCAGAGTCTCACCCACTGGACCACCAGGAAGTCTCCACACTGCAAGCAGATTCCCTACTGTCTGAGCCACCAGCAAGGTCCATCCCATTAGAGACAGGACTGGCAACAGGTGGTCAGCGGGGACAGCCAAAAAGGGTTTTCCTTCCTGTGACCGCTCCTGCCCGAGGCCCCGGCCCTCGCTCTGCCCGTGTCTCCCAATCTCTCCTCCGATCCTCCTTCAGCCCAGCCCTCAGGCCTGCTCCGCTGTCCCCGGCTGCCCAGCTCCTGTTCCTCCAGCCCCACGTGTCTCCTTCACATTCTCCGGCCGTCTCCTTCCCACCTTCCGGGCCCCGGCTCAGGTGGCCCGACCCCAGGGAGGCCTGCCTCGGCCTCCAGCCTGAAGCGGTGCCCTTCTCGTGGCCAGTTCCGGTCTACCGCAGGCGCAGCAGGCAGCGGCCCCGGGCCACGCGGGCTGCCGCTTTATTTTATGAATAAGAAGCTCTCCTGGCAGTCACCCTCGTCCAGCTACGGGTTCTCCCGGGTGGCTCTGGAGCGACGACGACACAGGGGAGTAGCCACGAGGGAGGCAGGCTGGCCTGCAGAGCCGACAGCATCACTCTCTGGTCTTGTACAGAAGGGTCGCGGACCGCTGCCCTATCACACCCCCTGGCTCACAGCAGTCATCACTGGGTGAGGTTGCCTGGTTCTTTCATTTCTTTACTTGCTATTATCTTCTGCACTAAATGGAGGGGGAAAGATCACATCAGCTTGGTTCCCTGTTGTGTTCGCAGTGCCTGGCACGTGTGTGTGTGTGTGTGTGTGTGTGTGAAGTCACTCAGTCGTGTCTAACTCTTTGCAATCCCATGGCCTGTAGCCTACCAGGCTCCTCTGTCCATGGACTTCTTCAGGCAAGAATACTGGAGTGAGTTGCCATTTCCTCCTCCCGGGGATCTTCCCGACCCAGGGATCGAACCCAGGTCTCCCCCATTGCAAGCAGATCCTTTTTTTTTTTTTTTTTAAATATTTATCTTGTTTATTTGGCTGCACCAGATCTTAGTGGCGGCAGGTGGGACCCAGTTCCCTGGTCAGGGATTGAACTCTGGTCCCCTGCTCTGGGAGCTCAGAGTCTCACCCACTGGACCACCAGGAAGTCTCCACACTGCAAGCAGATTCCCTACTGTCTGAGCCACCAGCAAGGTCCATCCCATTAGAGACAGGACTGGCAACAGGTGGTCAGCGGGGAGCTGCTGTGTAGCCCAGGGAGCCCCCTCGGGGCTCTGTGGTGACCCAGAGGGCTGGGCTGGGCTGGGGGTGGGAGGGGGCTCCCGAGGGAGGGGATGTATGTATACACATGGCCGACTCACACTGTTGTACAGCAGAAACTAGTACAATACTGTAAAGCAATTATACTCAAAAAAGTAAAAAATAAAAAAACACACAGGACGGGGAAGACTGGCAAGACCGGAGGGTATATTTTGGATCAGGCAGTGGTGTGGAGCCAAGTTTAACTCTTCGTTTGGGAGCACTGCCTTCAGGTACAGAGCAGCCCCGGCCGTGGGGGCGTGCGTGCTGAAGCACTGGGGGTGAAGGCGCGGGTGTGTCCCCAGTGCTCACGGCTGGAACGGACAGAGGTCTCCATGAGGAACAGGCAAGGAGAAAGTGACCATGGCCGAACGTCAGCGATGGGTGGGCTAGTCCAGGTAACAGTGAGGCGAGAGTTCACTGCACTATTCCTGCAACTTTCCTGTGCATTTGAATTTCTTTCTAAAAAATAAAATCTTTTTTTTTTTTTTTTTTTTTTAAAGAGAGAACAAATGCGGGAATTCCCTGGTGGTCCAGTGGCTAAGACTCTGTGCTCCCAATGCAGGGGGCCTGGGTTCGATCCCTGGTCAGGGAACTAGAGCCCACATGCTACAACTGAGACCCAGTGCAGCCAAATAAATATAAATAAAATATTTTAAAAAAAAAGAGAGAGAGAACAAATGCATGAGGCAGCCTCCCCAGACCGTACTCCCATTTCTCTCTCTCTCCCTTTTGTGGCGGGCGCTCTGCTCGTCCTGTGGAGCCGGGAGGTCAGAACTGGCCTCCGCTGGGGGCAGAGTGGACGGAGGGAGGCCGCCCGTTGCAGATGCGCCCCCAGGAGTCATGGAGCTGCCCATGAGCTTCCTGAGGAGTTGCTCTGTGTCAGGATTCCCTGCTGCACCCATCCTACGGGTGGTGTGGGGTTTTCCTTACTGTTTCATTTGTGGCTGTGCTGGATTTCTTATTGCTGTGTGGGCCTGTCCTCCAGCTGTGGTGAGCGGGGGTTCCTCTCCAGTGGAGGTGCTGGGGCTTCTCATCGCGGGGGCATCTCCTGTTGAGGAGCCCCGGCTCGAGGGCACTGGCGCGCCAGTAGTTGGGGCACGTAGGCTCAGTGGTCTTGGCTCCCAGATTCCAGAGCAGAGGCTCAGCAGCTGAGGTGAGCAGGCCTAGGTGCTCCGCAGGGTGTGGGATCTTCCCGGACCAGGGACCCAGCCTGCGTCTCCTGCACGGGCCAGCAGGACTCGTGGCCCCTGAGCCACCAGGGAAGCCTGTCCTTACATCCTTAGGCGTCTGACTGAACATCCCCGACCCCCGCCCCGCCGTGGGCTGGGATGTGGTTGACCCTCGGCGTGGCGCTTTGTTGACAAACACGAGGCACCTTATCCGATGGCCGGGCAGCTCACCGGTGAGCTCAGCTTCCGCACCGTCAGCAGCTCCTTCAGGAGCCGCTCACACGAGGGGCAGCACAAGCCAGGACGCAGTCCCTCCCCTGTCACACACCCACCTGCCTACCTGGCTACCAGCAGGGCTGGCTGCTGAATTCAGGGGCGTGCCCCACTGCCTCATGCAGTGCGAATCTGCAGAGTCAATACGTGAGCGGAACCTCTCAGAAAACGGCCGCAGCGACCCGACTGGGAAACCTAGCACGTTCAGACACGACTTCCAGTCCTGCACCAAGCTGCACTGGAGTCCAGGGCAAAAGGAGACATCAGTCATGGGGATCGTGTCTTAAAGTTAGATGTTTGGGTCACTGTGGGTTTTCTGCACTAATTTTAATTTCATTAAACACTGCATTAAAATATTATTTATCTTGATTACTGAGGGATCGTCCGTAGCCCTGTAAGTTTGGCATCTGGCCCAGCGCCTCCTTCACTCTAGTCCCAGCCCTGACTCTTTCTTTCCAACATGTGACCCACAAGCACACCATTAATTCCTCGGCGCAACGCTCTGAGAAGGCACTACCATCATCATTTCACAACTGAGGAAACTGAAGCACAAAGAGGTCTGACTGTATCCAAGACTACAGCAAGGAGCAGAAAAATCTGAGTTTCAACCCAAGTTCAAGTGTGTGTGGTTTCTGGCTTGGAGCCTGGTCAGGAAAGCAGAACAATACACTAAGTTATGAGTTGGGTTCTGAATTAAGAAGTCAAAAGATCTAGGTTTGCAACTAAGAGTTTGCATGCTTCAACTAAAATATCCTACATGCCACAGCTAAGACCTGGTGCAGCCAAATAAAGCAATACATATTTTTAAAGAATCCCAGCAAGTTATTGGGAAAAAATCTCAGCTTGAGTCTCCCCTCAGCCCCTTATCTGGAACTGCACTGTGCACTAGCCTTCTCTCTCCTGACCCAGCAACAGCACACACTGGGGATGGGGAGAGGCAGGTACCGGCCTGCGGTCCTGAGCTGATGGGGAGTTCAGAGGCTTAGGAGGGGGCTGGACCCTGGGGAAGACCCTGGAGAACACAATGAGGGCCCCTTGCCCCCTCCTGAAAACTCCTAACCCAGGTTTTGGGCAGATGCCAGACTTTTATTCTGAAGCCGAGGCCACAACCTATGAGGTAATCTTTGGAGTTGCATTCGAGGTGGAGTCCCATTGGCAGGCTGGTGAAGCCCCTCCCCGGGTTCCCGGCGCCCCGCCTTCCCTGAAGCTCATAAAAGCGCAGTCCCTTGCCCAGGCAGCCACTGGACACCGGCACCTGCCTGTAAGCCTGGAAGCAGGTAGGACACAGGGGAGGGACGAAGCTGCGGGGGGAGGGGTGGTCGGAGGGACTCAGGAGACTGAACGGGGCAGGGCAGGGCCATTCTCCTCAAAAGTGATGACGACTGTGAAGCCTGACGGTCTGGAGAGCGGAGACCAGCCGCACTGACTACCTGAGAGGTAAGCTCTGGAAACGTGCTGTGAGGTGGGGAGCAGGTACGAGTCCTACGTAAGACCTCTCCGTGTCTCCCTGCCAAGCGCCAGGAAGCGCGCCTGTAAGAGGATCGGAGGGGGAAGAATTGCAGCGGAGGGGGTTCCCAAGAAGGAGAAGAACAGAGGGGACTGGGGTGACCGGGGAGGAGAGGGAGGCCAGCCAAGTTTCTTCAGCACCGACGCGGGGACAGCTCTCCCAGGACCACGGAAGGACATTGCTGTTTATTTCAGCACCAGGGCCCCGGACAGCTCTCAGGGGTTCCCGCGGTCAACATCGTTTCAGAACTTGGATGCTGGACGCCTTCCCTGGAACCTAAAGCCCTCTGTACTCACGGGATGTGGGGGGCGAGGGGTGACAGCGGGTGGTCTGAAGTGTCTGACGTTGCTGGATGCTAGCCCCTCACTTCATGAATCTTTCAGCGAATTACTTTCTGATAAGCAGGGGCTACAGAATCTGTCCTTCCCCACAGATGAGATGGCCAACTGGCAGGACGGTGGGGGGCAGGCGCCTACCCACATGGCAGGCGGGTGCTATTTCTGTGCCAAGAGCTTTACAGACATTGTATCATGCCTTCTTCAGCCTCGGGACGTGGGCTTGGTACCCTCAGGTGACAGCTGAGGAAACTGAGACCCAAAAGAGAGGTGGGGGTGTAACAAGCCCAAGCGTGGAGCTGCAAGTAAACCCCATGGCTGCCCAACTCCAAATTCCATGCTTCCAAGATGGCTGGGTGGAAGTTGGGCCCTCGGGGAGCAGACCCTGCCTCTTCTTCAGGAGGCTCAGGAGTGGACACCAGGGGACAGTGGAGAGCAGGTGTCAGGCTCAGTTCAGGCGACAGGAGAGAGCTGGGCGGGACCCAGGACGTGGGGCTGAGGGTGGCGAAGAAGACCGGAGCGGCTGTGGTCAGTGCTGTGTGGAAGACTAGTGATTTTGTTGTTCTGATGTACTATGACAACAAGTCACAGCTTCCGCACAGCGTGGACTCCCGGCGACTTCCGCCCCATGAACGAGGAAGTGTGTCTGGGAGGGCGGGGTCTCAGGGAGGAATCACGTCCACCCAGGGCCGGGCTGACTGACAGGGGCAGCGGAGGGAACAGCACAGGGCTACGCACGCCGTGTATGCTGTTGGCCACGTTGCTCAGGCGCCCCGCAGCCCCCGGACACACAGAACCTCGGACTCTGCGCCCAGGGCTCTCAGCCCTCTCGCTGCACGTTCCTGGGGGACCATGAGGCAAGGGCGCCTGAAGACCTCCCTAGATCAGGGCTCTACAGAGACTTCGATAAAAGTTCTGGGGAGCGACTCCCCACCAGCACCATCAGTCCCATAAACCACTGACAGGAACACGTGCAAACCTGTGTCCAGCAGGGGCTGTGGCACCACTGAAGCTCAGCCCCCGCCCTGTGACCCTCCGGTTAAGTCACTGGCAGGACACCCCGCTCGGTTCAGCCTCAGAACAGCCTTTGCCTTTGCGGGTCCCCGGCTGGAATGCCCGCCCCCGCCCTCACCCAGAGCGCCCAGGGCTGCTCCTCCTCCTCCAGCCCTCCCCTCATCAGGGGCCACTTTCTTGGTGGCCTTGACCATTTCCTGGGTCCCACCTACACTACACATTCTCACAGCGCTGCCTCCTAGCCAGTGCTCAGTCTAATTACTTATGAGTTAGCTATTTACAGAGCCGTCCCCCAAGGACACCGTGAGTTCCATGAGGCAGGGGCTCTGCCGGAATGCTCACCACTGTGTCCCCGGCACCCGGTCAGGGCCCCGAGGCTCGTGAACATCTGTCAATGCAATAATGGCCCAACTCCAAATTCCATGCTTCCAAGATGGCTGGGTGGAAGTTGGGCCCTCGGGGAGCAGACCCTGCCTCTTCTTCAGGAGGCTCAGGAGTGGACACCAGGGGACAGTGGAGAGCAGGTGTCAGGCTCAGTTCAGGCGACAGGAGAGAGCTGGGCGGGACCCAGGACGTGGGGCTGAGGGTGGCGAAGAAGACCGGAGCGGCTGTGGTCAGTGCTGTGTGGAAGACTAGTGATTTTGTTGTTCTGATGTACTATGACAACAAGTCACAGCTTCCGCACAGCGTGGACTCCCGGCGACTTCCGCCCCATGAACGAGGAAGTGTGTCTGGGAGGGCGGGGTCTCAGGGAGGAATCACGTCCACCCAGGGCCGGGCTGACTGACAGGGGCAGCGGAGGGAACAGCACAGGGCTACGCACGCCGTGTATGCTGTTGGCCACGTTGCTCAGGCGCCCCGCAGCCCCGGACACACAGAACCTCGGACTCTGCGCCCAGGGCTCTCAGCCCTCTCGCTGCACGTTCCTGGGGGACCATGAGGCAAGGGCGCCTGAAGACCTCCCTAGATCAGGGCTCTACAGAGACTTCGATAAAAGTTCTGGGGAGCGACTCCCCACCAGCACCATCAGTCCCATAAACCACTGACAGGAACACGTGCAAACCTGTGTCCAGCAGGGGCTGTGGCACCACTGAAGCTCAGCCCCCGCCCTGTGACCCTCCGGTTAAGTCACTGGCAGGACACCCCGCTCGGTTCAGCCTCAGAACAGCCTTTGCCTTTGCGGGTCCCCGGCTGGAATGCCCGCCCCCGCCCTCACCCAGAGCGCCCAGGGCTGCTCCTCCTCCTCCAGCCCTCCCCTCATCAGGGGCCACTTTCTTGGTGGCCTTGACCATTTCCTGGGTCCCACCTACACTACACATTCTCACAGCGCTGCCTCCTAGCCAGTGCTCAGTCTAATTACTTATGAGTTAGCTATTTACAGAGCCGTCCCCCAAGGACACCGTGAGTTCCATGAGGCAGGGGCTCTGCCGGAATGCTCACCACTGTGTCCCCGGCACCCGGTCCAGGGCCTGGTCCCCAGCAGGTGCTCAGTGAACATCTGTCAATGCAATAAGGCCTCGGGTAGTAACCCAACACGTCCATCGATGATGAATGGACGGTTCCGGCACACATGTGAAGACCCCGCTTCTCCTTGGTCTTCCTCGAAGAGACAGCACAGGGTGATGGTTGTACCAGGTATTTATCGGGATGAATAATTAAATTTGCGGACGCTCCGGGGCCAAACAGCCAAATAATAGCCCCAGGAGAGAGCCAGACTTGTTTAATTAGCAATTACGAGGCACTGATTCCTTGTTAGCTCTGGCAACCCTGTCTCCCTCCTCGGCCCCAGACGAATGAAATCGTCCTCTCTCCCAGGAGTACTGCCTCAGTGGGTCCATTAGCAAGCCAGGAAAACAGCATTATGAGAGACACGTAAATGCCAGAGGCTCCTGGTGGGAGGGGAGGGGAGGGAGCGTTCAATAGCTGGGTTAAGGCTAATGGCGAGTGACTCTCTGGTACATTTAGAATTCTCCTCTGGAAATAGGAGAGCTTTCAGATCGGAAAAGGCACCCCGAGACTGCCTTTTAGGGACCCCACTGAAAGAGGAGGTTCTGCCCTGGTATTTCTATGAATATCTATCCCTGCAGGTCTCACCATTGGTCCAAATTAATAGCGTCAGGCGGAACGTCCAATCCCCCCGACCCCCGTGTGCCCTGCCACGTGGCAGGCCCTCCACACCAGAGACCCTCCCCTCCCTTACCCCGTAGTCCCCAAGACGAGTCACGCTCGTCAGGCCGGCCCTCCTTCCCCCGTCCCACCTCCACCACTGCCTCGTCACCCCACGGGGTCCTCCCTCTTTCCCAGGACACACACACAGAGTCAGTCTCCACATGCTGTGAGGGGTCTTTCTAGATCACAGATCTGATCACGTCCCACCCTTGCCTTAACTCTTTCAAAACTCTCATCGCCTCTAGGCTAAGGTTCAAATATCCTCACAGGATCTGGCCCCTCCCTGCCAGGGGTAACTGCCTGCCAGTTCCCAGCACCTACACCCAACAACTAGCCGGCCACACCTTCCCTTTTGGGATTCCCTAGGAAGCTCCCGGCACCCGGTCCAGGGCCTGGTCCCCAGCAGGTGCTCAGTGAACATCTGTCAATGCAATAAGGCCTCGGGTAGTAACCCAACACGTCCATCGATGATGAATGGACGGTTCCGGCACACATGTGAAGACCCCGCTTCTCCTTGGTCTTCCTCGAAGAGACAGCACAGGGTGATGGTTGTACCAGGTATTTATCGGGATGAATAATTAAATTTGCGGACGCTCCGGGGCCAAACAGCCAAATAATAGCCCCAGGAGAGAGCCAGACTTGTTTAATTAGCAATTACGAGGCACTGATTCCTTGTTAGCTCTGGCAACCCTGTCTCCCTCCTCGGCCCCAGACGAATGAAATCGTCCTCTCTCCCAGGAGTACTGCCTCAGTGGGTCCATTAGCAAGCCAGGAAAACAGCATTATGAGAGACACGTAAATGCCAGAGGCTCCTGGTGGGAGGGGAGGGGAGGGAGCGTTCAATAGCTGGGTTAAGGCTAATGGCGAGTGACTCTCTGGTACATTTAGAATTCTCCTCTGGAAATAGGAGAGCTTTCAGATCGGAAAAGGCACCCCGAGACTGCCTTTTAGGGACCCCACTGAAAGAGGAGGTTCTGCCCTGGTATTTCTATGAATATCTATCCCTGCAGGTCTCACCATTGGTCCAAATTAATAGCGTCAGGCGGAACGTCCAATCCCCCCGACCCCCGTGTGCCCTGCCACGTGGCAGGCCCTCCACACCAGAGACCCTCCCCTCCCTTACCCCGTAGTCCCCAAGACGAGTCACGCTCGTCAGGCCGGCCCTCCTTCCCCCGTCCCACCTCCACCACTGCCTCGTCACCCCACGGGGTCCTCCCTCTTTCCCAGGACACACACACAGAGTCAGTCTCCACATGCTGTGAGGGGTCTTTCTAGATCACAGATCTGATCACGTCCCACCCTTGCCTTAACTCTTTCAAAACTCTCATCGCCTCTAGGCTAAGGTTCAAATATCCTCACAGGATCTGGCCCCTCCCTGCCAGGGGTAACTGCCTGCCAGTTCCCAGCACCTACACCCAACAACTAGCCGGCCCACGACCACCTCTTGCTTGAATCCCCCATTTTAGTATGAGGACGATTCCCCTAGGAAGCTCACAGGGAATGCACATTCCCAGGTCCCTCTGCGTTTCAGTGAGCCAGAGGTGCAGTAGGTCGAGGAATCCGCATTGGGAGCACCTTCCCCATGGATTCTTATTTAGGGGAATCCTTCCTTTGATGAAAGAAAAAAGCTCCACCAACCCTGGGCCTCTCCTGGTGGTCCAGTGGTGAAGGTGCCACACTTCTACTGCAGGGGGGGTGGGTTCGATCCCTGGTCTGGGAAATAAGATGCCATATTCCACGTGGCACAGCCAAAAAACAAACGAAAACCACCAATTTTTTCTTTCTCCCGGTGACCACTGGGCGGGGGGAGCCTCGGTTACTCTCAGCAGTGAACTCTCTGCCCAGCTCTGTGCTGGCGTCTAGCAAGGTACTCACTGGGATGCCAGTGTCTGAAGCCCCGACACACGCCTCCAACACAACAGCCCAGGGCCCCGCGTACTGTGGAGACGAGCCACCGCCCGTGCATGCCGGTCGGGACGCCCACCGTCACCAGAGGTGCTGCGGCCATCTGAGCTGGAGCCTCAGCCCCTGGAGCCACGCTGCTGGATCCCATCAGCGTCCAGCTGGCTGACTTTGGGAAATCCATGGAAGCAGAGCCTGAGACAAGTCTACCTTATCTGGAAGGTGGCACAGGAGGCGGCTCAAGCGGTTGAGAACCTGCCTGCAGCGCGGGGACCTGAGCTGATCCCTGGGTCAGGAGGACCCCCTGGAGAAGGGAAGGGCCACCCACGCCGGCGTTCTCCCTGGAGAAGTCCAGGGACAGGGGAGCTGGCAGGCTCCAGGCCACAGCGTGGCACGGAGGCGGACATGACCGAGCAAGTACACCACCACCACCAAGAAAGCAAAAGTCAAGAGACCAGAATGAGGCAGAGGAGGAGGGAGCATAAAGGAAGACAGTGGAGTGACGCTAACAAAATGCAAGTTCATCTTCGTCCCTTCGACGCGGTGATTCAACGCCTAGATCCACACAGAGGGAAAAACTATTTTCACAGAGCAAATTTCACAAGAACAGTTGGACGGCTTTGCGGGGACTAGCTAAACGCAGCGGCCACGTGGATGAGCCAACACGGGCAGAGCCACACCAAGGGACGCTTCCGTGGGGGGCAAGGAACAAACCGACAATGCAGACAGCAGCCTAGACGGTCGGAGGCCACGTGGAGCAAAAGAAGCCGGACACAAAAGGACACACACTGCAGGATTCCACTTATATGACATTTAGGAACTGGCAGGGAATTCCCCGGCTGTCCAGTGGTTAAGCGTCCACGCGTCCACTGCAGGGGCACAGGTTCGCTCCCTAGCCAGGGAAGAAGATCCCACATGCCACAACTAAGAGCTCACGTGCTGCAAGGAAGACCCAAGATCCCACGGGTCGCAACTAAGACCCAGCAGAGCCAAATAAATAAAAACACACACAGATATTTTAAAAAAGAGAAAGTGACTCCTTCCACAGGATCTTTCAAAAAAAGTAATTTCTGGTTCTCTGATGGGATCAGAAGCCTTTCCAAGTGGGGCAGGGAGATAAAGGACGCTGAGCAGGAAGACGGGGCAAGCGCTTGTCCTCTCTCAGCCTTAGTTTCCCGGTCTGTGAGATGGGGTGATTAAGGGGCTCTCTCCAGGCTGCTGTAAAGATGAAGGGGAGCCTGTGGAGATGCGCGGCACCATGAACTCAGGACAAAATGATCCTGAGGAAACAATGCTGCTGGCAAAACCACAAAGGGGCAAACAATGGGCTGACGGACAAGTGAAGAGGAAGGACGGGAGGGAGGAGGGGGAGGGAAGGGAGGGAGGAGAGAAGGAAGAGGAAGGGACCCATTTCTGAGGCCTGGACGGAAGCTGGCCGCTCCTCTGGAGAGGCCGCGCGGGTCCACGCCTGAAGCACAGCCGGCATCAGTGCTCACGCTCCAGGGCCGCCGAGCCCCTGCTCCGATCATCCCACTGTCCTCAAACTGGGGACAACTAGGGACAGAGGGACAGTCCCGTCGTCTTGGAACCCAAGAAATTATCCAAGCCAGCCAAACCCAGGAGGCTCGGGAAGCCTAGAAGCCCTCCCTACAGCTCCAGCTTGCTGCCCGCCCCCGGGGGGGGCAAGCCACGGTCCTCCTGCTTAGAGCTCCAGGTAGCACAGCCAAGAGCCCTTGCACTGGCGTGCCACTCTGCCTGTTGCACCAACAAAAGCACCTTTGAGTCGTGGGACGTCCCTGGGGGCCCAGCGGCTGAGACTCCACGCTCCCAACGCAGGGGCCAGGCTCAACGCTTGTTCAGGGAACTAGACCCCACGTGCCACAGCTAAGACGCAGTGCCAGCAAATAAGTGAAAGAAGTATCTTTTTTTTAATCTTTTTTTAAATCTTATATAAAACAAGTATGCATAACATGAGATTTGTCCCAACCTTTTGTTTTGTTGTTATTATTTTGGCCTCGCCATGCAGCTGGTGGGTGGGATCTGAGCTCCCTGACCAGGGACTGAACCCAGGCCCTGACAGTGAAACCAAAGGGTCTTAACCTCAGGACCACAGGGGAATTCCCTCTTTCAACCATTTTAAAGTGATAGTTCTGTGGCATCTGGTGCATTCACAAAGGTCCAGAACCATCACCATAACCTACTTCCAGAACATTCCATCACCCCAGAGGAAATGCATTCCCGTTAGGCAGCTACCCTGCATCTCCCTCTCCCCACAGCCCTTGGCAACCATCCATCTGTTCTCTGTCCCTGTGGACTTACCTCTTCTAGACTTTCATATGAAAAGCATCACACACCACGTGGTCTGTGGTGTGTGGCCTTCTCTTCACTGAACACGCTTTCAAGGTTCCTATATGTTGTAGTGTATATCGGGGCGTCCTCCCTTTTTCCTGGCTGAGTAATATCCCACTGTGCGAATATACCACATTTTCTTTACCCAGACACTGTTTTGACAACTTTAACTACATTACCCTGTGAGGCTGTTGTTCAGTCGCTAAGTCGTGTCTGACTCTTTGCAAGCCCATGGACTGCAGCATGTCAGGCTCCTCTGTCCTCCACTATCTCATGGAATTTGCTCAAATTCACGTCCATTGAGTTGGTGATGTTATCCAAATATCCCATCCTCTGTTACCCACTTCTCCTTTTGCATTCAATCGGGTACCATTATTATACCCCATTTCAAAGGAGAGACCACTTGGGCCCAGAGAAGTCAAGCAAGTTGCTCAAGGCTGCACAGCTAATGGGTGGCAGAGCAGGGGCTGACCTTGGGCACTCCGAGACCAGGCTGTGCATGTGGAAGCACCACCCCTACACCCCATCACAGTGCGGCATGGAGACAATGCGGCAACTGTGACGTGGCCCTCTGTGCTCTCCACAGGGAAGTCTGCCGAGGTGCCGACAGGGCCACACGGCACGGGTCTCCAGCCAGCGCTGGAAAGCAGGGTGAGGGCAGAACCAGGGGCTTCCTCACCCAGGGCTGCTGTTCAGGGGGGGCCCCCCCCCCCCCGGGGGGGGGGGGGGTTCGCCCCCAGAGAGCGCTGATTATATCCTATACCTTAATGGGTCCTTCAAGAGAGTGGCTTGGGTTTCCATGGCAACACGCGGGCAGCATGGCGAGGCGATGGCTGGGTGTCCTCCCCCCGACCTGCAGCCGGCTCGGGACCCTGCTCCCTTCCAGCCCTGCCTTTCTGGATCCCAGGAGCCCAGCCCAGCCCAGAGAGGGCGGTTGCGTGGGCGGCCCGTGCTCGCGTCCACCGCGACGCTCAGCGCTCCCTCGCCTCAGCCCAGCCCCGTCTGATGAGGGAGGGACGGACGGAAACAGAAAACTGCCTTTATTTGTGGATGGCATGACTGTGCACTTTAAACATGCCTCGTTTCCTGTATGTGAATTTTGCCTTAGGAAAGCTTTTTAAAGAATATTTATTTTTGTATATTTGGCTGGGAAGGTCTTTGACCTTCATTGTGGAATGTGGGACCTAGTTCCTTGACCAGGGATCAAACCCAGGCCCCCTGTATTGGAAACATGGAGTCTTAGCTACTGGACCACCAGGGAAGCCCAGTAAAGCTTTTTTTTAAAGTCGTGTCTGACTCTTTGCAAGCCCATGGACTGCAGCATGTCAGGCTCCTCTGTCCTCCACTATCTCATGGAATTTGCTCAAATTCACGTCCATTGAGTTGGTGATGTTATCCAAATATCCCATCCTCTGTTACCCACTTCTCCTTTTGCATTCAATCGGGTACCATTATTATACCCCATTTCAAAGGAGAGACCACTTGGGCCCAGAGAAGTCAAGCAAGTTGCTCAAGGCTGCACAGCTAATGGGTGGCAGAGCAGGGGCTGACCTTGGGCACTCCGAGACCAGGCTGTGCATGTGGAAGCACCACCCCTACACCCCATCACAGTGCGGCATGGAGACAATGCGGCAACTGTGACGTGGCCCTCTGTGCTCTCCACAGGGAAGTCTGCCGAGGTGCCGACAGGGCCACACGGCACGGGTCTCCAGCCAGCGCTGGAAAGCAGGGTGAGGGCAGAACCAGGGGCTTCCTCACCCAGGGCTGCTGTTCAGAGGGTGCTCCCCTCCCACCGGGGGGGGGGGGGGTTCGCCCCCAGAGAGCGCTGATTATATCCTATACCTTAATGGGTCCTTCAAGAGAGTGGCTTGGGTTTCCATGGCAACACGCGGGCAGCATGGCGAGGCGATGGCTGGGTGTCCTCCCCCCGACCTGCAGCCGGCTCGGGACCCTGCTCCCTTCCAGCCCTGCCTTTCTGGATCCCAGGAGCCCAGCCCAGCCCAGAGAGGGCGGTTGCGTGGGCGGCCCGTGCTCGCGTCCACCGCGACGCTCAGCGCTCCCTCGCCTCAGCCCAGCCCCGTCTGATGAGGGAGGGACGGACGGAAACAGAAAACTGCCTTTATTTGTGGATGGCATGACTGTGCACTTTAAACATGCCTCGTTTCCTGTATGTGAATTTTGCCTTAGGAAAGCTTTTTAAAGAATATTTATTTTTGTATATTTGGCTGGGAAGGTCTTTGACCTTCATTGTGGAATGTGGGACCTAGTTCCTTGACCAGGGATCAAACCCAGGCCCCCTGTATTGGAAACATGGAGTCTTAGCTACTGGACCACCAGGGAAGCCCAGTAAAGCTTTTTTTTTTTTTAAATCAGAGACACAGGAAAACAGTATGGTGATGTGACTGAAAGGTAAACAGAATTACCAGATGATCCCACACTTTCACTCCCACCTCTGCACCCCAAAGAATTACACCCAGGCACTCAAGCACTCACCGCAGCGCGCGTCCACGGGTGAACGGTGGGCACCACGTGGTCCGTCCACGCCGCGGAACGTTATGAGCCGCGACAAGAGGAGAGAAGCAGTGGAACCCGCCACCGTGCGGACGACCCTGAGAGCACGACGCTCAGGGGGCACACCCAGGGCAGAGGGCCACGCGGGCGCGAGGCCATTTATATGAAATGTCCAGAAAAGGCACACCCACAGAGACACGGGGGGGCTGGTGGAAGCAGGGCGCGGGTGACTGCTGAAGGGACGCGGCCGTCCCTGAGGCGGATGAGAGTTTGTGAGACAAGGTGACGACGACAGCTACTCAAGACGCTGAACGCACTTCAGACACCTGCTGTGCAAGGGGGTCGCTCCAGCCTCGACTTCTGTAATTGAAGAGAGAGACTTCGGGCTTCCCCGGCGGCTCAGTGGTAAAGAGCTCGCCTGCCACTGCAGAAGACACGGGCTCCATCCCTGAGTCAGGAAGATCCCACCGGCTGCGGAGCACCTAGGCCCGTGAGCCACAGCGGTGGAGCCCGTGAGCCCTAGAGTCCGAGCTCCACAGGAAAAGTCAGCGCAACAAGAAGCCTGCTCCCCTCGACGACAGAGAAGCCCCCACTCCCTGCAACTAGAGAAGAGCCTGTGGCAGCCGTGAACACCCAGAAGAGCCAAAAAGAGAAAGAAAAAAAGAGAATGAATCACTTTCAACCAAAAAAATAAAATCAGGAGGTTCATCATAGGGTCAGGCTAGGGAAGTAGTATGCAGGAGTCTGTTATTACTCAAAGATGTCTTATCTTGGGAAAAATGAAGAGAACTTTGTTGAAATGTCCTTTGGATAGATGTGTTTATCTCTGAATCCCATTCACTGTGTTACAAAAATGCCCAATTGTGTGATGAATTTGGGGGCTTTTATGGAGAAAAGTGTTCCCTCATCTTTGGCAGCAAATTTCCCTGAACTGCAATTCTGCGAGGCACTGAATGTGAGCTCGGTCACTCAGTCACGTCCAGTTCTTGGTGATCCTATGGACTGCAGCCCGCCAGACTCCTCTGTTCATGAATTTCTCCAGACAAGAGTACTGGAGTGGGTGCCATGCCCTCCTCCAGGGGGACTTCCTGACCCAGGGATCAAACCCACGCCCCCTGCCCTGGAAGGGGACGCCTTAACCACTGGGCTGCCAGGGAGGTCCCCTGTGAGCGGCTTGAAATCTACAGACTTATGTGGCATCCCTCCCACATCTAATTCCCCTCCCTGGAGAGAGTGCTTCTCTCCTCTCAGGGCAAAACTTACCAACTTCCTTCCAGCAAACACAACGGGCAGAAGTGACATCAAGCGACTTCTGAGGCAGTGCAATTCTTCTACCTGCAAATGCAGGCACATTAGAGGCCAGGACTTCACGGTAAAATCTTCTGTTGTTGTTGCTCAGTCACTCGATTGCGGCCACCTCTCTGCGGCCCGTGGACTGCAGCACGCCAGGCTCCCTGCCCTTCACCCTCTCCCGGAGCTTGCTCAAACTCATGTCCATGAGTCGATGGTGCCATCAGCCACCTCCTCCTCTGCCGCCGCCTCCGCCTCCCACCCTCAGTCTCTCCCAGCATCAGGGGCTTCTCCAGGGGGCCGGCGCTTCCCATCGGGGGCCGGAGGACTGGCGCTTCAGCCTCAGCCTCAGTCCCTCCAGTGGACAGTCAGGCTGCTTTTCTTTAGGACGGACTGCTTTGATCTTGCTGTTCGAGGGGTTCCCGAGAGCCCTCTCCAGCGCCACAGTGTGAAGGCATCAGTTCTTGGGGGCCCAGCCTTCTTTATAGCAGCTCTCACATCCGCACATGGCCGCTGCAAACACCACGGCTTTGACTTGATGGGCCTCTGACAGCTAAGTGGCGTCTCTGCTTTGGGCCACGCTGGCCAGGTCGGTCACAGCTTGTCTTCCAAGGAGCGAGCATCTTCTAATTTCATGTCCGCAGTCACCGTCCACAGTGATTTTGGAGCCCAAGAAAATACAGTCTGCCACTCTTTCCAGTTTTCCCCATCTATTTTGGCCAGCAAATTTCCCTGAACTGCAATTCTGCGAGGCACTGAATGTGAGCTCGGTCACTCAGTCACGTCCAGTTCTTGGTGATCCTATGGACTGCAGCCCGCCAGACTCCTCTGTTCATGAATTTCTCCAGACAAGAGTACTGGAGTGGGTGCCATGCCCTCCTCCAGGGGGACTTCCTGACCCAGGGATCAAACCCACGCCCCCTGCCCTGGAAGGGGACGCCTTAACCACTGGGCTGCCAGGGAGGTCCCCTGTGAGCGGCTTGAAATCTACAGACTTATGTGGCATCCCTCCCACATCTAATTCCCCTCCCTGGAGAGAGTGCTTCTCTCCTCTCAGGGCAAAACTTACCAACTTCCTTCCAGCAAACACAACGGGCAGAAGTGACATCAAGCGACTTCTGAGGCAGTGCAATTCTTCTACCTGCAAATGCAGGCACATTAGAGGCCAGGACTTCACGGTAAAAATCTTCTGTTGTTGTTGCTCAGTCACTCGATTGCGGCCACCTCTCTGCGGCCCGTGGACTGCAGCACGCCAGGCTCCCTGCCCTTCACCCTCTCCCGGAGCTTGCTCAAACTCATGTCCATGAGTCGATGGTGCCATCAGCCACCTCCTCCTCTGCCGCCGCCTCCGCCTCCCACCCTCAGTCTCTCCCAGCATCAGGGGCTTCTCCAGGGGGCCGGCGCTTCCCATCGGGGGCCGGAGGACTGGCGCTTCAGCCTCAGCCTCAGTCCCTCCAGTGGACAGTCAGGCTGCTTTTCTTTAGGACGGACTGCTTTGATCTTGCTGTTCGAGGGGTTCCCGAGAGCCCTCTCCAGCGCCACAGTGTGAAGGCATCAGTTCTTGGGGGCCCAGCCTTCTTTATAGCAGCTCTCACATCCGCACATGGCCGCTGCAAACACCACGGCTTTGACTTGATGGGCCTCTGACAGCTAAGTGACGTCTCTGCTTTGGGACACGCTGTCCAGGTTGGTCACAGCTTTTCTTCCAAGGAGCGAGCATCTTCTAATTTCATGTCTGCAGTCACCGTCCACAGTGATTTTGGAGCCCAAGAAAATACAGTCTGCCACTCTTTCCAGTTTTCCCCATCTATTTGCCATGAAGTTGTGGGACTGGATGCCACGATCTTAGTAAGAATGTGGGTGGGAGGGACACGGTTCAGCCCCGGGCCGGCTCCAAGCTTGAGGCGCTGTGCCAGCCGGACAGGACGGCTCGAGTGATCCAGGGCGCTGCTTCACCCCAACCACCCTGTCTACACTACCCCGTCCACCCCACCCCGTCCACGCCACCCCGTCCACCCCACCCCGTCCACCCCACCCCGTCCACGCCACCCCGTCCACCCCACCCCGTCCACCCCACCCTCCACCCCACCCTGTCCACCTCACCCCGTCCACCCCACCCGTCCACCTCACCCCGTCCACCCCACCCCGTCCACCCCACCCCGTCCACGCCACCCCGTCCACCCCACCCCGTCCACCCCACCCCGTCCACGCCACCCCGTCCACCCCACCCCGTCCACCCCACCCCGTCCACGCCACCCTGTCCACCTCACCCCGTCCACCCCACCCCGTCCACCTCACCCATGTCTGTGAATGAAGCCCCTCTCCACCCCTCATTCCCTCCCCAGTCAGGTACAATCCGGGGCTCCTGGGGCACCCGCATTTCCCAGCCACACCCCCGACCCCAGCTCTCTCCCTCCACCAGATTCCTGGCTTCCAGCACGTGGCCCAGCTTAGAACATAAGAGAGCGTGGCTGAGTGGCTGAGTGACGGACGCCACCCCTCAGGCTGTGCAGAACGACACTGGTCTGTCCCTTCAGAGGCGAGAGGCGCACCGAGGCCGCGGCTGGCTCTGAGGAACTAAACTGGGGCACCTTCCATGGGCAGCGCCCTCGAGAGGGGCACACACTCACCAGCCTCACAGGAGGGAGCTCTGTGACCGGCTCAGCTGCCACAGACGCGCAGAGCAAAGCCGCGAGCCATGCTTCCCGCTGCTCCCGTTGGTTCCGCTGCGTCAGCCTGCTCCGCAGTGCACAGGCCCGCAACAGTCGCTGTCGCACGACGCGGCTTTTCAGCTGCTAAGCCATGTCCGACTCTGCAGCCTCGCGGACGGCTGCACGCCAGGCCTCTCTGTCCTTCCCCATCTCCCCGAGCTCACCCCCGTTTATGTCCATCGAATCGGTGATACCATCCAACCACCTCATCCTCGACCCCCTCTTCTCTTGCCTGCACTCTTTCCGGCCTGCATAAGGGTCTTCTCCAACGAGTCGACGGTTGTGTATCTCATATATTTACGGATCTCAGGTCAGACTCGGGGCAGACTCCACTTCTGTGGCCTGTGGGTGGGGGCAGCGGCACGGCTGGTCTGGAAGGTCCTGGACGGCCTCCTTGATGGGAGAGGGCTGGAAGGCGGGCTCTACATGTGCCTTCAGCAAGAGGGTCTTTTTGAGGGTTGATTTCTTTCACTGCAGCTGAATTCTCACACTGAGCACCTCAGGAAAACCAGGAAGAGCTGGTAGCTTTTTGTGTCGTAGCCTCAGAAACCCAGTGCCGGGACTTCCCTGGTGGTCCAGTGGTTAAGACCCTAAGCTTCCAATGCAGCAGGGCATGGGTTCAATCCCTGTTCGGGGAACTAAGATCCCACATGCTTCGTGGCATGACCAAAACAATAAAAAAAATAAGATAAGCAACGAGGATCTACTGTATAGCACAGAGAATTAAAAAAAAAAAAAAAAAAAGAAGAAATTCCAGAGGCGCTTCTGCCCTCTTGTAGAGGTCGAGGCAGGCCCTGTCCACCTGCCTTCAAGGGCAGCAGACACTGACCACACCCTTCCAGGAGGAAGGGTCAGTGACTGTGGGGGCCATGTTTCAAAAGTGCCACAAACACCTACTAAATGGGCAAGGGAGGAGGAGAGGGAGGAGGAGCGAGGCCTCAGGGAGCACCAGGACTCCAGCACCTTGACCGTGGACCCCAGCCTCCGGAGGGTGACGCGCTAAACCACCTGTTACTTCAGCCGCACGCCGGGTCTCGCCTCGGGCTGGAAACAAAACTTCACAGCCCCAGGTGCTTAGAAACAACAGAAATCTATTTTCACGGACAAGCTGTTAGGTCTGAAGTCAGGGCTGCGCACAGTTCAGGGAGGGTTCCGCTCCCGTCGCACGCGCGGCTTTTCAGCTGCTAAGCCATGTCCGACTCTGCAGCCTCGCGGACGGCTGCACGCCAGGCCTCTCTGTCCTTCCCCATCTCCCCGAGCTCACCCCCGTTTATGTCCATCGAATCGGTGATACCATCCAACCACCTCATCCTCGACCCCCTCTTCTCTTGCCTGCACTCTTTCCGGCCTGCATAAGGGTCTTCTCCAACCAGGCGTTGGTTGTGTATCTCATATTTTAACGGATCTCAGGTCAGACTCGGGGCAGACTCCACTTCTGTGGCCTGTGGGTGGGGGCAGCGGCACGGCTGGTCTGGAAGGTCCTGGACGGCCTCCTTGATGGGAGAGGGCTGGAAGGCGGGCTCTACATGTGCCTTCAGCAAGAGGGTCTTTTTGAGGGTTGATTTCTTTCACTGCAGCTGAATTCTCACACTGAGCACCTCAGGAAAACCAGGAAGAGCTGGTAGCTTTTTGTGTCGTAGCCTCAGAAACCCAGTGCCGGGACTTCCCTGGTGGTCCAGTGGTTAAGACCCTAAGCTTCCAATGCAGCAGGGCATGGGTTCAATCCCTGTTCGGGGAACTAAGATCCCACATGCTTCGTGGCATGACCAAAACAATAAAAAAAATAAGATAAGCAACGAGGATCTACTGTATAGCACAGAGAATTAAAAAAAAAAAAAAAAAAAGAAGAAATTCCAGAGGCGCTTCTGCCCTCTTGTAGAGGTCGAGGCAGGCCCTGTCCACCTGCCTTCAAGGGCAGCAGACACTGACCACACCCTTCCAGGAGGAAGGGTCAGTGACTGTGGGGGCCATGTTTCAAAAGTGCCACAAACACCTACTAAATGGGCAAGGGAGGAGGAGAGGGAGGAGGAGCGAGGCCTCAGGGAGCACCAGGACTCCAGCACCTTGACCGTGGACCCCAGCCTCCGGAGGGTGACGCGCTAAACCACCTGTTACTTCAGCCGCACGCCGGGTCTCGCCTCGGGCTGCGGAAACAAAACTTCACAGCCCCAGGTGCTTAGAAACAACAGAAATCTATTTTTCACGGACAAGCTGTTAGGTCTGAAGTCAGGGCTGCGCACAGTTCAGGGAGGGTTCCGCTCCCGTCTGCTCACCGTGTCCTCACAGAGCAGAGGGGGGCGAGCGCTCTCCAGGGCCCTTCACAAGAGCGCGAGTCCCACCAGGGGCTTCTCCGGGGGCCCAGGGGTAAAGAACCCTCCTGCCTGCGCAGGAGACGCAGGTCTGATCCGTGGATCGGGCAGAGCCCCTGGAGAAGGAAATGGCAACCCACTCCCGGGTTTGCCTGGAGAGTTGCATGCACAGAGGAGCCTGGGGGATATGGGCCAAAGGACTGCAAAGAGTTGGACACGACTGAGCAACTAAACAACAAAAACCCATTAGGGAGGGCTCCAATCTCATGACCGTATCAGCTCTCAGAGACCCCCACCTTCCAATACCATCACCTCTGGGGACAAGCATACGAATTTGGGGGTGAGGAGGGGCACAAGACTCAGTCTACGAATGAGTACACATGCTTAATTCCGTGCCAGCCTGCCCTTCGTGAACTGGATTCCGAAGTGAAGGCGTTTGTGTACTTGTCTCCCCGCCGTGTGCCAGCTCCTGGCCAAGCCCGCGGGTGACTTCATGAAACACTCCGGGCTTTGAATGAGGGCATCTCGTCCTCGGCACTGCCATCTTGGGGTCTATCAAATTTTCCGTATGTTCCCGAATGCTTCAAATATTTTCTCATTAGCAAGAGCTTTAAAGCACCCTACGATGAAAGCCCCCAGCTGGGGTTTGGCCTGCCCCAAGAGGTCCCCGCGGCCTCCCTGGCTCTCACAGGTGGCCATCCACGGCCCTGCACTGGCCGCGGTGGTTAGGCAGCACAGGAGGGGGAGCGCACAGCCCCGGGCGCCCCGCGGGGCACACCTGTCTGTCGGCCAGGGACGTGCCAGCGCCTGAGGGCGCGGCGTTTGCGCAGGCACAGGCAGCGGGAGAACAGGGTCCCCAGACGCAGAGGGGTAAGGGCGGGGGCTGCCACCTGGGTGGGCCACCATCACGGTCAAACAACAGCCCCCACGTAGTTCCCCCCGGAAGCCTGCCCAGCCGCAGCAGCAGCAGTGGAGATGGCCACAGAGCTCGTTTGCATGGTCTGTAAAAGCGTATGAAGACGCACGAGCGAACTTTCTGGCCAAACCCCATGTCCCAGAAGTCAGCAGGACGCGGATCACGCCTGGGCCACGGGACACGGGGCAGGGGCGTGGTGGCTGTTTAGTCGCTGAGTCGTGTCTGACCCTTTGTGACCCAACGGACTGGAGTCCACAGGGTCCTCTGTCCCTGGGACTCTCCAGGCAAGAGCCCTGGAGTGGCAGCCAGGCCCTCCTCCCAGGGATCCTCCCGACCCGGGGACGCAGCCCCCCTCTCCTGCACTGAGGGCGGGTTCCTCAGCACGGAGCCGCCGGGGAAGCCTGGGCGGCCTGGAGCTGCGGCGGACGTGGGCTTCCCGGAGCGGCCTCTTTATTCAGGCCACCGTCTTTGCCCAGCACCTGCTCTGCGCTGCAGGAAACGGGGCACAGCCGGGATCACAAGCACCAAAGCCCCTGCCTTGTTGGGGCTGACGGGGCAGGCAGGCCCACTGAGAACGAACTCCACAAATATGTAAATGATATGCAAATAATTAGGTAGCCAACTGTTCTGTGCTGTGGCCAAAAAAAAAAAACAGAACAAGGTGGGACTTCCTGGTGGTTCATGAAACACTCCGGGCTTTGAATGAGGGCATCTCGTCCTCGGCACTGCCATCTTGGGGTCTATCAAATTTTCCGTATGTTCCCGAATGCTTCAAATATTTTCTCATTAGCAAGAGCTTTAAAGCACCCTACGATGAAAGCCCCCAGCTGGGGTTTGGCCTGCCCCAAGAGGTCCCCGCGGCCTCCCTGGCTCTCACAGGTGGCCATCCACGGCCCTGCACTGGCCGCGGTGGTTAGGCAGCACAGGAGGGGGAGCGCACAGCCCCGGGCGCCCCGCGGGGCACACCTGTCTGTCGGCCAGGGACGTGCCAGCGCCTGAGGGCGCGGCGTTTGCGCAGGCACAGGCAGCGGGAGAACAGGGTCCCCAGACGCAGAGGGGTAAGGGCGGGGGCTGCCACCTGGGTGGGCCACCATCACGGTCAAACAACAGCCCCCACGTAGTTCCCCCCGGAAGCCTGCCCAGCCGCAGCAGCAGCAGTGGAGATGGCCACAGAGCTCGTTTGCATGGTCTGTAAAAGCGTATGAAGACGCACGAGCGAACTTTCTGGCCAAACCCCATGTCCCAGAAGTCAGCAGGACGCGGATCACGCCTGGGCCACGGGACACGGGGCAGGGGCGTGGTGGCTGTTTAGTCGCTGAGTCGTGTCTGACCCTTTGTGACCCAACGGACTGGAGTCCACAGGGTCCTCTGTCCCTGGGACTCTCCAGGCAAGAGCCCTGGAGTGGCAGCCAGGCCCTCCTCCCAGGGATCCTCCCGACCCGGGGACGCAGCCCCCCTCTCCTGCACTGAGGGCGGGTTCCTCAGCACGGAGCCGCCGGGGAAGCCTGGGCGGCCTGGAGCTGCGGCGGACGTGGGCTTCCCGGAGCGGCCTCTTTATTCAGGCCACCGTCTTTGCCCAGCACCTGCTCTGCGCTGCAGGAAACGGGGCACAGCCGGGATCACAAGCACCAAAGCCCCTGCCTTGTTGGGGCTGACGGGGCAGGCAGGCCCACTGAGAACGAACTCCACAAATATGTAAATGATATGCAAATAATTAGGTAGCCAACTGTTCTGTGCTGTGGCCAAAAAAAAAAAAAAAACAGAACAAGGTGGGACTTCCCTGGTGGTTCAGTGGGTAAGACTCTGGGCTTTCAATGCGGGGTGGGGGTGGGGGCACTGGTTCCATTCTTGGTCAGGGAACAAAGATCCCACAAGAAGCGCACAGGGTTCAAAAATAACCATGATAAAAAGAGAGCAAGGTCAGGGCCCTGGGAGGAAGGCTACTGAGAATGTAGATACTCCTGTCAATGGCTCTGAGCTACCGGATGGAGTCGCAGAGCCGGAAGCTGGACGGAAACGGGCAGGTCAACAGCCCGGATGGTATTTCCATCACGTGGAAGTGGAGGGAGAAGCCATTCAAAGCACAGGTAACGGTAAGCCTCCGTGAACCACCAGGAGGGGTGAGTTTCTGATGTCCCCTTTGGTTGTATATGCTTTGTTAAGTGTTCAATCTCTGTGTTTTAATGGTCAACACTGTCTGGGTTTAAACTCTGGTTGTCAAAAATCTCCACAGTTTAACAGTCAGCTTTAAAAAGAAAAATGTATTTGGCCGTGCTGGGTCTTAGTTGTCGCATGCAGGATCTAGTTCCCCGACTGGGGATCAAACCTGAGTCCCCTGCACCAGGGCGCAGTCTTGGCCCTGGAGCACCTGGGAAGTGCCTGGTGCCCTGTGAGAGGGCTGAGGGGACCAGAGCTCGCGGTCTCTCTCTCACCTCCCGTGAGGGCTGTGGGAAGGCAGCCCTCTACCAGCCAGGAGGCGTCTTCACCACAGCCTGATCATGCTGGCCTCCTAGCCTGGAACTTCCGACCCGGGGACGCAGCCCCCCTCTCCTGCACTGAGGGCGGGTTCCTCAGCACGGAGCCGCCGGGGAAGCCTGGGCGGCCTGGAGCTGCGGCGGACGTGGGCTTCCCGGAGCGGCCTCTTTATTCAGGCCACCGTCTTTGCCCAGCACCTGCTCTGCGCTGCAGGAAACGGGGCACAGCCGGGATCACAAGCACCAAAGCCCCTGCCTTGTTGGGGCTGACGGGGCAGGCAGGCCCACTGAGAACGAACTCCACAAATATGTAAATGATATGCAAATAATTAGGTAGCCAACTGTTCTGTGCTGTGGCCAAAAAAAAAAAAAAAACAGAACAAGGTGGGACTTCCCTGGTGGTTCAGTGGGTAAGACTCTGGGCTTTCAATGCGGGGTGGGGGTGGGGGCACTGGTTCCATTCTTGGTCAGGGAACAAAGATCCCACAAGAAGCGCACAGGGTTCAAAAATAACCATGATAAAAAGAGAGCAAGGTCAGGGCCCTGGGAGGAAGGCTACTGAGAATGTAGATACTCCTGTCAATGGCTCTGAGCTACCGGATGGAGTCGCAGAGCCGGAAGCTGGACGGAAACGGGCAGGTCAACAGCCCGGATGGTATTTCCATCACGTGGAAGTGGAGGGAGAAGCCATTCAAAGCACAGGTAACGGTAAGCCTCCGTGAACCACCAGGAGGGGTGAGTTTCTGATGTCCCCTTTGGTTGTATATGCTTTGTTAAGTGTTCAATCTCTGTGTTTTAATGGTCAACACTGTCTGGGTTTAAACTCTGGTTGTCAAAAATCTCCACAGTTTAACAGTCAGCTTTAAAAAGAAAAATGTATTTGGCCGTGCTGGGTCTTAGTTGTCGCATGCAGGATCTAGTTCCCTGACTGGGGATCAAACCTGAGTCCCCTGCACCAGGGGCGCAGTCTTGGCCCTGGAGCACCTGGGAAGTGCCTGGTGCCCTGTGAGAGGGCTGAGGGGACCAGAGCTCGCGGTCTCTCTCTCACCTCCCCGTGAGGACGCTGTGGGAAGGCAGCCCTCTACCAGCCAGGAGGCGTCTTCACCACAGCCTGATCATGCTGGCCTCCTAGCCTGGAACTTCCACCTCCAGAACTACAAGAAACACATTTGTTGTTTAAGCTACTGCGATGGTTAATTTTATGTGTCAATTTTTTTTTTTTTTTTTGCAGCACCATGCAGCACTCAGAACTTCCCTGGTCAAAGACAGAACCGGTGCCTCACCACAGTGGAAGCATGGAGCCTTAACCACTGGACCATCAGGGAGTCCTTATGTGTCCAGCTGACTGGGCTAAGAGGTGCCCAGGGAGCAGGTAAACGTTATGTCAGGTGTGTTTGTGAGGGTGCTCCTGGAAGAGGCTTACATTTGATCCATCCAGCCCAAAGAGGGCACGAATAGAACAGCGAAGTGGAGGAAGGCTGAATTCTCTTGCTCCTGGAGCCACGACACCCATATTTCCTGCCCTCAGACACCAGAGCTCCTGGGTTCCAGGGCTTTGGACTCAGTCTGAATGACAGCACCTGTTCTGCTCTGCTTGTTCTTTAGCTTACAGACGGCAGACCTCGGGACTTCACAGACTCCATAACTGAGTTCATTCCTATTGTATATTCCTATATAGAGACCCTGCAGGGCCATTCCCAAATACAAAGGCCTCGTTATGTCCCCTTCCTCCTGTCTGTAGAAAACCTGAAGTCTCCTGGGCCTCCCTGAGTCGGGTTCCCGGAGCAGGCTCAGGCGGTCAGTGAGCAGGACACTAGAGGCACGTCTCAGAGTCTGATGAAAGAGCGAGATTAACAGCACTGCTTGTAGTAACTGGAGCTTGCTCTGCCCACACATGCAAGCAGACAACTGAAACTGTCAGCAAGGAGATGCTACGGGCCCGTGCCAACATCTTCCTCTCTGAAAACAAAGCACCCTATGTCAGAATGAAGAAGGTACAGAAGATGGAGTTCTGCCCCTCACCTCACAGAAGTGGAATGATATCTGATAAGTAGGGATATGTAAACATCTCGTTCGCCTCTTTCCTGTTTATTTCTGTTCCCCTTAAACTTAAACCATAAAAATGAGATCACCAGGTAACGTTGAATTTAGTCCTGATATTTGCTTTACTGAATGTATACAATCCCCTTGCCCAACCTGTTGATCCCATTTCTTCATTAAAAGGTGTAAGAATGAAAAAAAATATATATATAAGAATAAAAAAGATGAACAAAACCGGGCTTCCCTAGCGGTCCAGTGGTTCAAAAGTCCACCTTGCCGTGCAGGGGGCGCCAGTTCAATCCCTGTCCAGGAAGATCCCACATGCAGTGGAGCGACTGGACTCATGTGTCCAATTATGAGCCAGAGCTCTGGAACACAGGCACCCAGAGCCCGGGCACTGCAACAAGAGAGGCCACAGCAACGAGAGGCCCACACAGGCCAAAAGAATAACAATGGATGAAAATAAATCAATCTAAAAATGAACAAAAAAAAAAACAATGAAAAAGGCCAAAATTTAACAAAACAAAGAAAGAGGCATAATGGGGAACAAAGAAAAAAAAAATAAAAACAAATAAAAAAGATAAAAGGTGAAAACAGAAAAAGACAAAAGGTGAAAGAAAAGTGTAAAGCTGCAGGGTTAGCGAATGACTGACTCTCTACTCCCAGCTTCCCCAGAGTAAATCCGCAGGCGCCCACGCTGGTAAGACAGCATCCAAAGAAACCTCAGCAGGGGAGTTCCCAGTGGAGCAAGGGTTGAGACTCCACACTGCCAACGCAGGGGGCGCCGGTTCAATCCCTGGTCTGGGAAGTAAGATCTCAGGCACAAACAGTGTGCAAAGGTTTGGGGAAAATTACAAGGCACAAAAAAAAACAGGAGAAGTGGTCTGTAAGAGGCGTCTCAGAGTCTGATGAAAGAGCGAGATTAACAGCTGCTTGTAGTAACTGGAGCTTGCTCTGCCCACACATGCAAGCAGACAACTGAAACTGTCAGCAAGGAGATGCTACGGGCCCGTGCCAACATCTTCCTCTCTGAAAACAAAGCACCCTATGTCAGAATGAAGAAGGTACAGAAGATGGAGTTCTGCCCCTCACCTCACAGAAGTGGAATGATATCTGATAAGTAGGGATATGTAAACATCTCGTTCGCCTCTTTCCTGTTTATTTCTGTTCCCCTTAAACTTAAACCATAAAAATGAGATCACCAGGTAACGTTGAATTTAGTCCTGATATTTGCTTTACTGAATGTATACAATCCCCTTGCCCAACCTGTTGATCCCATTTCTTCATTAAAAGGTGTAAGAATGAAAAAAAATATATATATAAGAATAAAAAAGATGAACAAAACCGGGCTTCCCTAGCGGTCCAGTGGTTCAAAAGTCCACCTTGCCGTGCAGGGGGCGCCAGTTCAATCCCTGTCCAGGAAGATCCCACATGCAGTGGAGCGACTGGACTCATGTGTCCAATTATGAGCCAGAGCTCTGGAACACAGGCACCCAGAGCCCGGGCACTGCAACAAGAGAGGCCACAGCAACGAGAGGCCCACACAGGCCAAAAGAATAACAATGGATGAAAATAAATCAATCTAAAAATGAACAAAAAAAAAAACAATGAAAAAGGCCAAAATTTAACAAAACAAAGAAAGAGGCATAATGGGGAACAAAGAAAAAAAAAATAAAAACAAATAAAAAAGATAAAAGGTGAAAACAGAAAAAGACAAAAGGTGAAAAAAAAGTGTAAAAATGAAGGGTTAACGAATGACTGACTCTCTACTCCCAGCTTCCCCAGAGTAAATCCGCAGGCGCCCACGCTGGTAAGACAGCATCCAAAGAAACCTCAGCAGGGGAGTTCCCAGTGGAGCAAGGGTTGAGACTCCACACTGCCAACGCAGGGGGCGCCGGTTCAATCCCTGGTCTGGGAACTAAGATCTCAGGCACAAACAGTGTGCGCAAAAGGTTTGGGGGAAAAAATTACAAGGCTTTTTTTTAACAAAAGAAAAAAAAGGAAGATCAGGAGAAGTGAGCGATCTGCTCTGCATGTAGCAGAAAAACGACGAAGAATCCGACCTCCTACCACAATGATTAACTGAGGCTCCCCTCCTGGTCCCTTTAGAAAGGGTCACAGCTGCGCAGAGTCTGCCCAGAGGGTCTCTAGACACGAGTCCACCTTCTCCCCAACCTGCGGGCGTGACTCGGGGGCTCGGCTTCCTGGGGGTGTCCCCGCGGCCGTCCCCGGGGACCCCACGCCAGAGGGGCCTGACGCCGGGTTTAAGGCCCGCTGTCCGCGTGGGGAACCTCTTCATGGCTCTGTGGACAAGGGGCGCTCCGTTTTCCCTATGCACCGGGCCCCGCGAGTTATCAACGGACGCGAGGCTGAGCGGACCCCAGGAGCCGGCGGAGGACGGAGAAGCCGGGCGGGCTGCTGCCGAGCGGCGGGCGACTGCAAATGACACCGCCGCCGCCGCCCGGGTCCAGCGCTCGCCCTGGCCATGTCCTCTGTCCTGAGCCCTCGGGCGAGGACCTGAACATCTCAAAGCCCCCCAACCCCAGAGATGTGTTCACAGTGGTCCGGGAGAAGCCTCCAAGCCGGACGACCGAAGGCGGAGGCCAGTTAATTTAATTTGTGAATGAAGCAACGGACGAAGAAGTGAGCGAGCGCGCAGGACTCAGACCCTCAGTCCTTCCGGTACTCTCTGCTCCCAGGGTGCCACCCCGGCCCAAATGCTCGCCTCTCCCGAGCACCCCCTGCCGGCAAGCGGCACAGCCTCGGGAAGCCCAAATGTGATCACTCACCTGCCGCCAACTCCGTTCTCGCTCCTGGTTGGCTCCGAGTAGCTCGCCCGGCCTCCTGTGGAACGTAGTCTTCTGGCCCCGCGTCGGCGTTTCCGGTCGGCTCGGGGCCTCTCAGCCACAGGAAGTACGTCGGCAAATTTCCCCGCATCCCACAAGTCATCGCGGTAGCACTGCATGATGGGAAGCGTAGTCCTCCAGCGGCCCGCCTCCGCCCCCATTGCGGGGCCTCATCCCCGCCAGTCAGGTTTGGGGAAAAAATTACAAGGCTTTTTTTTAACAAAAGAAAAAAAAGGAAGATCAGGAGAAGTGAGCGATCTGCTCTGCATGTAGCAGAAAAACGACGAAGAATCCGACCTCCTACCACAATGATTAACTGAGGCTCCCCTCCTGGTCCCTTTAGAAAGGGTCACAGCTGCGCAGAGTCTGCCCAGAGGGTCTCTAGACACGAGTCCACCTTCTCCCCAACCTGCGGGCGTGACTCGGGGGCTCGGCTTCCTGGGGGTGTCCCCGCGGCCGTCCCCGGGGACCCCACGCCAGAGGGGCCTGACGCCGGGTTTAAGGCCCGCTGTCCGCGTGGGGAACCTCTTCATGGCTCTGTGGACAAGGGGCGCTCCGTTTTCCCTATGCACCGGGCCCCGCGAGTTATCAACGGACGCGAGGCTGAGCGGACCCCAGGAGCCGGCGGAGGACGGAGAAGCCGGGCGGGCTGCTGCCGAGCGGCGGGCGACTGCAAATGACACCGCCGCCGCCGCCCGGGTCCAGCGCTCGCCCTGGCCATGTCCTCTGTCCTGAGCCCTCGGGCGAGGACCTGAACATCTCAAAGCCCCCCAACCCCAGAGATGTGTTCACAGTGGTCCGGGAGAAGCCTCCAAGCCGGACGACCGAAGGCGGAGGCCAGTTAATTTAATTTGTGAATGAAGCAACGGACGAAGAAGTGAGCGAGCGCGCAGGACTCAGACCCTCAGTCCTTCCGGTACTCTCTGCTCCCAGGGTGCCACCCCGGCCCAAATGCTCGCCTCTCCCGAGCACCCCCTGCCGGCAAGCGGCACAGCCTCGGGAAGCCCAAATGTGATCACTCACCTGCCGCCAACTCCGTTCTCGCTCCTGGTTGGCTCCGAGTAGCTCGCCCGGCCTCCTGTGGAACGTAGTCTTCTGGCCCCGCGTCGGCGTTTCCGGTCGGCTCGGGGCCTCTCAGCCACAGGAAGTACGTCGGCAAATTTCCCCGCATCCCACAAGTCATCGCGGTAGCACTGCATGATGGGAAGCGTAGTCCTCCAGCGGCCCGCCTCCGCCCCCATTGGCGGAGGGCGGAACTGCCATTCCCGCCATGCCTCGCGCTCCCTCTCCGCCGCGGCGGGTCCGCGGCCTTCTGGGAGTTCCAGTTTTACCCTCTTACCGTTCCTCTCTGTCCCACGGAGCGCGCCGGCCCAGAGGACTACATTTCCCTGCACGTTTCCGCACGCCCGCGGAACCAGGCCGCGGCAGACATTTTGTCCCGCCCCAGTAGCGCCTAAGATGGCGGCGGGGGAGACGGTGAAGGTTGCCGCCTGCCCCGCGGGGCGCTAGTCCGCCGTCCCCTAGGCTCCCCGTCCCGCGGCGGCCGGCCCATGGCCTGGCGGAGGCCCGGACCATGGACCTGCACACCGCCGTGTACAATGCCGCCCGCGACGGCAAGCTGCAGCTCCTGCAGAAGCTGCTCGGCGGCCGGAGCCGGGACGAGCTGGACGAGCTGACGGGCGAGGTGCCCAGCGGGGGCACGCCGCTGCTCATCGCCGCCCGCTACGGCCACCTGGACGTGGTCGAGTACCTGGTGGACCGGTGCGGCGCGAGCGTGGAGGCGGGCGGCTCGGTGCACTTCGACGGCGAGACCATCGAGGGCGCGCCGCCGCTGTGGGCCGCCTCGGCCGCCGGCCACCTGGACGTGGTGCGCAGCCTGCTGCGCCGCGGGGCCTCGGTGAACCGCACCACACGCACCAACTCGACGCCCCTGCGCGCCGCCTGCTTCGACGGGCACCTGGAGGTGGTGCGCTACCTGGTGGGCGAGCACCAGGCGGACCTGGAGGTGGCCAACCGGCACGGGCACACCTGCCTCATGATCTCCTGCTATAAGGGCCACCGCGAGATCGCCCGCTACCTGCTGGAGCAGGGCGCCCAGGTGAACCGGCGCAGCGCCAAGGGCAACACGGCCCTGCACGACTGCGCCGAGTCCGGCAGCCTGGAGATCCTGCAGCTGCTGCTGGGCTGCAACGCGCGCATGGAGCGGGACGGCTACGGCATGACCCCGCTGCTGGCGGCCAGCGTGACGGGCCACACCAACATCGTGGAGTACCTCATCCAGGAGCAGCCCGCGGCGGCCGGGGCGCGGCCCCAGGGCGCCTCCCCGGAGGAGCCCCCGGGCGCGGAGCCCTGCGAGAGCTGCTGCCCCACCAGCCGGGAGGCCGCCGTGGAAGCCCTGGAGCTGCTGGGCGCCACCTACGTGGACAAGAAGCGGGACCTGCTCGGGGCGCTGAAGCACTGGAGGCGGGCCATGGAGCTGCGGCACCAGGGCGGCGCCTACCTGCCCAAGCCCGCGCCCCCGCAGCGGGTGCTGGCCTACGACTACTCGCGCGAGGTGAGCACGGCCGAGGAGCTGGAGGCGCTCATCACCGACCCGGACGAGATGCGCATGCAGGCCCTGCTGATCCGGGAGCGCATCCTGGGGCCCTCCCACCCGGACACCTCCTACTACATCCGCTACCGGGGCGCCGTGTACGCCGACTCGGGCGACTTCGAGCGCTGCATCCGCCTGTGGAAGTACGCCCTGGACATGCAGCAGAGCAACCTGGAGCCGCTGAGCCCCATGACCGCCAGCAGCTTCCTCTCCTTTGCCGAGCTCTTCTCCTACGTGCTCCAGGACCGCGCGGCCAAGGGCAGCCTGGGCACGCCCATCGGCTTCGCCGACCTCATGGGCGTGCTCTGCAAGGGGGTCCGGGAGGTGGAGCGGGCCCTGCAGCTGCCCAAGGAGCCCGGGGACTCGGCGCAGTTCACCAAGGCCCTGGCCATCATCCTGCACCTGCTCCACCTGCTGGAGAAGGTGGCCTGCACGCCGGAGCAGGAGCACCTGAAGCACCAGACGGTCTACCGGCTGCTCAAGTGCGCCCCGCGCGGCAAGAACGGCTTCACCCCGCTGCACATGGCCGTGGACGCCGAGACCACGCACGTGGGCCGCTACCCGGTGGGCCGCTTCCCCTCCCTGCAGGTGGCCAAGGTGCTGCTGGACTGCGGGGCCGACCCGGACAGCCGGGACTTCGACAACAACACGCCGCTGCACATCGCCGCGCAGAACAACTGCCCGGGCATCATGGCGGCGCTGGTGGAGGCGGGGGCCCACATGGACGCCACCAACGCCTTCAAGAAGACGGCCTACGAGCTGCTGGACGAGAAGCTGCTGGCCAGGAGCACCCTCCAGCCCTTCAACTACGTGACCCTGCAGTGCCTGGCGGCCCGCGCGCTGGACAAGAACAAGGTCCCCTACAAGGGCTTCATCCCCGAGGAGCTGGAGGCCTTCATCGAGCTGCACTGACCGCGGCCGCGAGAGAGCCCGCCCTCTCCCGGGAGCGCTTCCGGTGGCTGCCGCGGGAGCGGGGAGGGACTGAGCGGGCCGTCGGCGCCAGAAGCCTTCGGGATCCAGGGTCGGGCGCTCATCCTCCGCCGGGAGAAGGCGCTCGGCCTCCCGCAGGCCCCGTCCGCGGCCCTGGCGGAGGGTCTTGCCTTCCGACCCCGAGGCCGTGGGATCGAAGCCATCCCCCCCTGCCCCCTAGAAACGCAGGAGGGAGCTGAGTCAGGTCCGGCCTCCGCCCCTTGCCGTGGCTGGTTAAGCCCCGACCCCCCAGTGCTGGGTCAGGACCGCGGCCCCGAGCAGGGAAGGGAGGCCCGCTCTTTCCAGCACGTCCGCGGGAGCACGTCCGCGCCTGCTCGCTCGCCCTGCGCGGGCCGGGCTCTCTGCCCCGGGCGCGGCCTGCCTTTTGCGTGGCTTTCTGGTTTGGTGTTCGGGTGGTGTGCTCAGCAGGTCGGTGGGGGTGTGGCGCGGGCACACCGAGGTGTTGCTGCCGTGTGCGCTCGTTGTTGTTCTAGGATTTGTGGTTTGTCAGACTCGCGGAGTTCATGCCTCGCAGCAAGGGCGGCGGCGTGCCTTCCGTGGGAGGCAGGAGGCATCAGCCCCGGCTCTGGGTCCCCGGGGCCAGCGTGACGGTCTTTCTCTGATGGTTCGGGGGCGCCTGGCTGCCCGTCCTCCACGGAAGGAGACGTGATTTTCCAGGAGGAGCCGGCCAGAGCTGGAGCAGCCTGGCGTTTCCCGCCGGCAGGAGCTAGCATGGTCGGCTTGGGCTTTGGTTTTCAGTGCCTGAGTTAAAACCGCAGGCCCCTTCCACCCTTCCACCTTGCAAGTCTCGCCCAAGGGCACAGGCATGTGGCCAGCGTCCTGAGGGCTGTGGTCGTTTGTCACCTGCTCGGAGGCCTGGGTGCAGGTGACCCTGAAACGATGCTGGGTGCGCCGCTGACCCCCGGAGTCGGCTGGGCGGGCGTCCAGAACGGGCTGCATCCATCTCCCCTCACGAGGGCTATTAGGGCTGCTGAGGGGCTCCCAGGGCCCCTCCTCCTTCGACTCAGGCCCCGGAAGGGAAGCCCCCCGGGCCCTCCCACAGCCTCGTCTGGGGCAGCTGCCCACAGTGGTCTCGCCCCCGCCCGCCCAGCGAACCAGGTCTCTTTGGATTTGCAGTGTTAGTTAGGACGTTCTTGATTCCCAAGACCAGGTTTCGCCTTCCGGCGAGGCGGGCACCGCCCTCCCTGTCCCCCAAAGCCCGAAATAAAGCGAGGAGCCCTGGCCTGTGCGTGTGCACTCTTACTCCGCCGGGTCTCCAGTGGACAGCCGGGCAGGGGGCCGCCCGGCGGCGGAGGGTCCACGTAAGGGAGCGTGACCCTCACCCGGCTTAGGGCCTGGGACACGGCCCCGAGGCCCTCAGGAAGGCACTTTACTGCGGAAAAGACTGTACAGCCAGCGACTCGGTCATCAGCTCTGCTGTGCACGAGGGTCGCCTCCGGAGCGCGCGGCTGGAGCTGCGGGAAGGGCAGAGAGAGCAGGCAGGCCCCTCGGCCCCTCCGGCGGCCCCGTGGCCCCGCGGTGGAGCCAGGGCTCCCTGCGGCCCGCAGGTCTGCGCCGGCACTTGGGTCTGCCAGCTCCGGTGCTGGCTTCGGAGGAGAGCCCGTCCCAGCCTTTCCCTGAGTGCTGCCATCTTGCTGGCTGAATCCTGAGTTTCTCCCCACGGGCGTGGTCTGCACCTTCCCGGCAGCACAGCCCTGTTGGTCACGAAGTGCTCCCCAGGGCCCTCTGCCCCGGGCCGGGTGGAGCCCTGCGGGGAGAAGGAGCCGGCCCTGGCGGAGGCAGGCGTCTCCCCACGTCCGCGCCTGGGGCGGTAGGGAGACCACCGCCGGGACAGCGCCCTCCGGGAGGCAGGTGGGGCTGGCGGTCCTCTGACCCCTGGTCTCGGGGGAGCCTGGCGGCCCTCGGCAGCCCCTGGAGGCACGTGCGCGGGCAGCGCTCCCGGAGCCCTGAACATGGCGGGCCCCGCTCGGCAACTGGGCAGGACTCCCCGAAGAGCGAAGCCGCCTGGGCCAGCGCTGCCGTCCTGGGCGAGCTCCCGCCTGAGGACCGGCTCGGCCCACGGCGCTCAGAGGAGGGCACTGTACAGTCGAGGCAGACTTCCCGTGCGGCTTGGCCCAGCCCCTCAGAACGTAGGCACGACCCGGTCCCCCCGGGTCCCAGGGCGGTGGCCAGCAGGAGGCCCGCGCCGGCCTGCCTCGGGGTCTCATGGGGCGGGGCGGCCCAGAGCCCAGGGGTGGCTCCTGCCGACAGGGTCCCTTGTTGCGCCTCCAAGTCGCGTCTGACTCCTGAGACCCAGGGGGCTGTAGCCCCCCGGCTCCTCTGTCCGTGGGAGTCTCCAGCAAGCACTTTGGCGTGGACTGCACGTTCCTTCTCCGGGGATCTTCCCCACCCCGGGGTCAAACCCTCATTTCCCGCACTGGCAGGCGGGTTCTCTACCACTGGGCCACGTGGGCAGCCGGCATCAGTTATTATCTACGAGTCATCAGTGACAAGCTCAGAGAGGCCATGTGTTCCGTCCCAGGCCACACAGCCAGGATGGGGACCCACCTTGCTGACAGGTGCCGGCGACCCAGGCCCGGGGGAGGGGCCCGCGCCCGAGCTCACGGGGGTCAAGGCTAAGGACATCAGAGAACGTGCAGCCTGGGCCACTGGGGAGCCTCTGCCCCTCACCGTCCCCGCGACCCCACTTCTGCAGGACTGGAGTCTGCCCAGAGTTCTGCTCATGTGCTTGTCTGATCTCCCAGGATCCCGGGAGGGCCGGGGCTGGTCCCCACTGAGCAGCCCCCCGTGGTCAGTGAGTGGCCCAACGGCTCTCGCCCTGGGCGATTCCAGCCCCCCTCAGTTCCGTGCCGACAGCTGGGGCGCGGCCCGATGGCTCTGCTCACGGAGTCTGCCGCCCCCGCGGGATTCCAGCGCCGTCATCCGAGCCTGTTTACAGGGAGCGGAGCGTCCCGGCCCGAGGTTAAAGATAGCACAGCTCGGGGCTCACGGCACAGGCCCGAGAGGCGAAGGCAGGCCCCCAGGAGGGGGGCACGCGGCGCCCTGAGGGCACTCCCCGAAGAGCGAAGCCGCCTGGGCCAGCGCTGCCGTCCTGGGCGAGCTCCCGCCTGAGGACCGGCTCGGCCCACGGCGCTCAGAGGAGGGCACTGTACAGTCGAGGCAGACTTCCCGTGCGGCTTGGCCCAGCCCCTCAGAACGTAGGCACGACCCGGTCCCCCCGGGTCCCAGGGCGGTGGCCAGCAGGAGGCCCGCGCCGGCCTGCCTCGGGGTCTCATGGGGCGGGGCGGCCCAGAGCCCAGGGGTGGCTCCTGCCGACAGGGTCCCTTGTTGCGCCTCCAAGTCGCGTCTGACTCCTGAGACCCAGGGGGCTGTAGCCCCCCGGCTCCTCTGTCCGTGGGAGTCTCCAGCAAGCACTTTGGCGTGGACTGCACGTTCCTTCTCCGGGGATCTTCCCCACCCCGGGGTCAAACCCTCATTTCCCGCACTGGCAGGCGGGTTCTCTACCACTGGGCCACGTGGGCAGCCGGCATCAGTTATTATCTACGAGTCATCAGTGACAAGCTCAGAGAGGCCATGTGTTCCGTCCCAGGCCACACAGCCAGGATGGGGACCCACCTTGCTGACAGGTGCCGGCGACCCAGGCCCGGGGGAGGGGCCCGCGCCCGAGCTCACGGGGGTCAAGGCTAAGGACATCAGAGAACGTGCAGCCTGGGCCACTGGGGAGCCTCTGCCCCTCACCGTCCCCGCGACCCCACTTCTGCAGGACTGGAGTCTGCCCAGAGTTCTGCTCATGTGCTTGTCTGATCTCCCAGGATCCCGGGAGGGCCGGGGCTGGTCCCCACTGAGCAGCCCCCCGTGGTCAGTGAGTGGCCCAACGGCTCTCGCCCTGGGCGATTCCAGCCCCCCTCAGTTCCGTGCCGACAGCTGGGGCGCGGCCCGATGGCTCTGCTCACGGAGTCTGCCGCCCCCGCGGGATTCCAGCGCCGTCATCCGAGCCTGTTTACAGGGAGCGGAGCGTCCCGGCCCGAGGTTAAAGATAGCACAGCTCGGGGCTCACGGCACAGGCCCGAGAGGCGAAGGCAGGCCCCCAGGAGGGGGGCACGCGGCGGGCCCTGCAGGGCTCTGACCCGTGTCCCAGCAGAAAGGTGGGGCGCGTGGATTCCTTCTGGAGACTCAGCGAGGACTGAGCATGACGGGGCCTCCGCCCAGTGGCTGCCACAGCAAGTGTTAGGCGAGACCCGGCTCAGCTGTGTACGGCACCACCCCTCCTGGGGGTGCAGGGAAAGGGGTAGGAGTGCTCCCGCCCTCCCCTCCGCATCTGTGATCCTGGGAGGTTGCGGAAGAGAGGGTGACCCTCCACCGTGGACAGGCCGTGTGAGATCCTCCCTCCCGCTGACGTGAGTCATGATGGCTTCTATTAAAAGCCTGTCGAGCAATGTTCTTGACAGGCTGTCACCTCCTCCACGAAGCCCTCCCAGATCACTGTTGGTAACGCAGCCCCAGACAGCCTGCAGCACATCCTGTGTCTTGTTTCTTAGTCTGTGAAACCATAACCCTGTCGTCTTTTTCTTTGTTTCCTTGGTTTTCCATCATACACCTTCCTTAGCATGTCAGCGACTCCGGTTCATCCCATGCTGCGTCTGCAGCAGCAGAAGCAGGCCCGACTCACATTAGTTCATTGACCGTTTGTGGACAAGTAGGTGAACTCACGTGGCTCATTCACAGAGCGAACGCAGAGCCCTGTGCGGCCGGATCAGCGAGTGAGGGGAGTTAGTGGTGGTCCAGAGGTTCGGACGCGGCTTCCACTGCGCGGGACGTGGGCGTGGTCCCTGATGGGGAGCTAAGATCCCACAGGCTGCCGCGCGGCCAAAGGAAGGTGGGGGCGGGGAGATGCTAGTGATCGAGGCAGACGGTGCGGAGTTTTAAGGCCCTAAAGAGCTGGGTGACATTTACCCTTAGGGTCGTGGGCAACCGAGGCAGAGTGTCACTCCCGGAGAGACACGGCCTGCTTTAAAGCCTTGAGATCACTGATTAGAGGGACAGACTGGAAGGAGGCCAGGGGATGGCGACAGAGATGCACATGCAGGAGGCAAGTGTAGGGGGTCCCGGGGTCACGACGGTCCCTGGAGGAGGCAGTGGCAGCCCACTCCAGTGTGACCGTGCCCTGGACAGGGGGGCCTGGCGGGCTCGAGGCCCTGGAGCCGCAAGGGGTCAGACACGACTGAAGCGACTTAGCGCGCAGGTCTGCTCTGCAGGAGGGCCGGCAAGGCCCCGCGAGTTGGTTTGGGAAAGGAGAGGCGCTAAGGTGCCCCCTGGGATTGCTGGCCGGAACCAGGAAGTGGATGGATCGTGGGCCTGTTTAACGGGCTGAGGAGAAGCGGAGCAGAGATCCTGACTCGAGGTGACCCCAGGGCCTGACGGGAGCCCTGCCGTGGCCGCCTGGCTCGCCACCGTTTAGCCGGCACCTCGGAAAGTGCCTGGCAGGTCGTGGGAGCCAGTCACTGTGGGCTGACTGACGAAGGCTTTCGGTCCCAGGGCAGGCAGAGCCCCTTGAGCTGAGGCGGCCTGGCGCTGACTGACGCCTTAGAAAGAGGACCGTGTCCTCAGCCACCGATGGGAGCGAGCTGGTAGCACATGAGTGAGCGGACAGGTCAACAGCTGTGACCCAGCTTCAGTTAAAGGAGAAACCACAAAACTCAAGTACGTGGAGCATTTTGTGGTTGAGTTGCTCACTGCGACCCCGTGGCCGGCAGCCCACCAGGCTCTTCACGCAGCACAGCATGTGCCAGGAGAGGACAGTGTGTAGCCTCCGGTCACCCCAGAAGACCAGAGAAACGGATTCTGCCAACTACGGCCTGCGGGCCAAACCCAGCCTCTTTCTGTGAAGTGTGATTGCACAGCCACGCCCCGTGCCCACACCTCCCTGTGGCTGCTGTCACCCTGTGGTGGCCAAAGCGAGCTGTGGCAGCAAAGACCAGCTGGCCCTCAGAGCCTAAGATACATACTGTTTAACCCTTTATAGACAAAGCGTGCCAATGCCTGGTCTAAAGTCTCGCCTTACAAAGCTAGGAAAATCAGTGCAAACTAAAGCCAAAGAATGGAGTGGACATCAAGAAAACAGAAATGGGCAAATGATAGCGAAAAACCAGTGAAAGCAAAGCTGGTCTTTAAAAAGTTGAAATAAAATTGAATGGAACACAGGGGCTTCCCTGGTGGTCCAGTGGTTAGGACTCCGCACCCGTCACTGCAGGGAGCGTAGGTTCGAGCCCTGGTCGGGGAAGTTGTGCATGCCATGAGGTGCAGGGGAAGAAAAAAACTGAGGGCTTCCCTGGTGGTCCAGTGGGTAAAGAGTCCACCTTGCACTACAGGGGGTACCAGTTCGATCCCTGGCACAGGAAGATCCCGTGTGCTGCGGAGTGACTGGACAGATGTGTCCAATTACAAGCCAGCGCTCTGGAGCGCATGCGCCCAGAGCCGGTGCTCTGCAGCAAGAGAGGCCACTACAATGGGAGGCCCACACAGGTCAAAGAACAAAGATGGATGAAAATAGATAAATGAAGGACCAATAAGAGAGGCCAAAATTTAAGAAGAAACAAAATTGAGTGGAGGGACGTCCCTGGTGGTCCAGTGATTAGGACTGGCCCTTCCAGTGCAGGAGGTGAGGATTCAGTCCCTGGTGGGGGACCTAAGATCCCATATTCCTTGCATCCAAAAAGCCCCAAAACATAAAGCAGAAATAATGTTGTAACAAACTCAAATACTTTAAAAGCGGTCCACGATAAAAAAAGATTGAATGAAATCCGTGAGCTGGTAGGGGCGGGTCTAGGCTCCGCCCCAGGGCCGCCACCTAGCAGTCAGTCCTCTGACAGAGTCTGAAGGGCCGTGCCCACTGCACAGCACGGTAAGGGGCTTTGGGACACAGGCCGCGGGATCCTGGGAGTGGCCCTGCCTCTCCCTGAGCCTCAGTTTCCCTGGTCTGTAAACAGGTTGGCAGCGGCCGCCAGCCGTCAGCGTCCCGCGGAGAGTGACGTGAGCTCAGCCATGAGGGCCAGCCGTGCCCTCGATGCTGGGGACTCCTGCCGCCCGCACACTCTCACCCAGGACACACGGCACCTGTGAGAGCACGTGCTTAGCTTACATATTTCTTTGAATGCGTTTGGGGGAACAAAGCATGGCCAGGTCCCCTGTTCCAACATGTGAGTTCATAGATGTTCATACTGAAAAGTTTGAAGGGTTCATAGATTTTTTTAAATTACTGATTTATTTATTTTTGGCTCTTCTGGGTGTTCACTGCTGCTGGAGGCTCTTCTCTCGTTGCAGGAAGTGGGGGCTCCTCTCTAGTCGGGGAGCAGGCTTCTTGTCGTGGTGACTTTTGTTGTGGAACTCGGGCTCTAGGGCCCACGGGTTTCAGTCGTTGCAGCCTATGGGCTCCAGAGCTGCGGCTCCGAGGCTCTAGAGCTCAGGCTCCATCGCTGTGGCTCACGGGCTAAGTTGCTCCGCAGCCTGTGGGATCTTCCCAGATCAGGGATCGAACTCATGTCTTCCTGCATTGGCAGGCGAGCTCTTTACCACTTAGCCACCAGGGAAGCCCGAGAGTTCATATTTTTTACAATCTTTTTCTGATACAAAACCTCGCTATTTTGTTTGTTTATGTTAAAAGTTTATATCTTTAGACTGACTCTTTTAAGAGTTTTTTTTTAAATACATATATATATATATATATATATATATATATATGTATGTATATATATACATAAATTGGCCATATCACAAAGCATGTAGGATCTTAGTTTCGTAAGCAAGGGTTGGACCTACAACCCCTAGCCATGGAAATGCAGAGGCTTAACCGCTGACCATCCAGGAATTTCCAAACTTGACCATTTTAAAGTGCACAGTTAATGACTTTAGTCTAATCAAGAATCTGACACCAATACCCCATCTCATTCCAGGAAAAAAAAAAAAAAGTTGTGTTTTGAATCTGTTAAAAATATTAAATGGGGGCTCAGTTTCCCTGAGTCTGTAAACAGGTTGGCAGCGGGATCCTGGGAGTGGCCCGCCTCCTGAGCCTCAGTTTCCCTGGTCTGTAAACAGGTTGGCAGCGGCCGCCAGCCGTCAGCGTCGGAGAGTGACGTGAGCTCAGCCATGAGGGCCAGCCGTGCCCTCGATGCTGGGGACTCCTGCCGCCCGCACACTCTCACCCAGGACACACGGCACCTGTGAGAGCACGTGCTTAGCTTACATATTTCTTTGAATGCGTTTGGGGGAACAAAGCATGGCCAGGTCCCCTGTTCCAACATGTGAGTTCATAGATGTTCATACTGAAAAGTTTGAAGGGTTCATAGATTTTTTTAAATTACTGATTTATTTATTTTTGGCTCTTCTGGGTGTTCACTGCTGCTGGAGGCTCTTCCCCGTTGCAGGAAGTGGGGGCTCCTCTCTAGTCGGGGAGCAGGCTTCTTGTCGTGGTGACTTTTGTTGTGGAACTCGGGCTCTAGGGCCCACGGGTTTCAGTCGTTGCAGCCTATGGGCTCCAGAGCTGCGGCTCCGAGGCTCTAGAGCTCAGGCTCCATCGCTGTGGCTCACGGGCTAAGTTGCTCCGCAGCCTGTGGGATCTTCCCAGATCAGGGATCGAACTCATGTCTTCCTGCATTGGCAGGCGAGCTCTTTACCACTTAGCCACCAGGGAAGCCCGAGAGTTCATATTTTTTACAATCTTTTTCTGATACAAAACCTCGCTATTTTGTTTGTTTATGTTAAAAGTTTATATCTTTAGACTGACTCTTTTAAGAGTTTTTTTTTAAATACATATATATATATATATATATATATATATATATGTATGTATATATATACATAAATTGGCCATATCACAAAGCATGTAGGATCTTAGTTTCGTAAGCAAGGGTTGGACCTACAACCCCTAGCCATGGAAATGCAGAGGCTTAACCGCTGACCATCCAGGAATTTCCAAACTTGACCATTTTAAAGTGCACAGTTAATGACTTTAGTCTAATCAAGAATCTGACACCAATACCCCATCTCATTCCAGGAAAAAAAAAAAAAAGTTGTGTTTTGAATCTGTTAAAAATATTAAATGACTCAAGGGACAGAAGGCAAATTCAGTGAGAGGGTGAAGCTGAAGACAGCAGACAGGTAAAAGTTAGACTCCGCAGGAGGCTGCCAGTGAGCAGGAGGACCCGGAGTGACAGAAGGGGGCTCTGTTACAGCCCGGGGGGCGGGGGGAGTGGTGGTGGCGGGGAACAGGCACAGCACCTGCTGAGGGGTCTGAGGGGCCCCGAGAAGCCTCAGGGAGAATCAGAGATGGGCCAGGCCCCTCTGAGAAGTCAGGCAGTTCATTTTCTTGGGAAGAGAATTAAAAAAAAAAAAACTTCCTTTGGAAATTGGAAACCCTGGGTGCCTCCCAGGGCTATAAAAAGATGAAGTGTCCACAGACCAGGTTAAAAATAAAGATCCCCACCCACCCAGGGGCATTTGGGGTTGGGAGGAGACACTGCAGGCCCGGCAGGGGCAAGTCTTGCTGTGTGACCTAAGGTGGGTGTCTGCCCTCTCTGGGCACTGGCTGCCAACAGCATTAGATGGAAGGATTTCCACAGCCAGTAAATGGGCGTGTTTATACGGCCACTGCTGTTGCCGACCTTGTGGGCAGGGGGCGTGGCCTTTGGCATGGCCTGGGACTCAGCCCTTTCCGGGGTGCTGCCCGCTGGCTTGGCTTAGGAAGGAAGCCCTCCCCGCCCCCGGAGGCGGAGAGGCAGGAGCTGTTGTTCGCCGGCGCCCCCTCGTGGCAGCGAGTGCGCATCGCGGCATCTTCTGTTCAGTCGCTGAGTCTGACTCTGCGACCCCGCGGACCCCCGCTCGCCAGGCGCCCCTGTCCTTCACCCTCTCCCGGAGCGTGCTCAACCTCACGTCCGCTCAGTCAGTGACGCTGGGTCCCCGCAAATAAAGGAAGCATCCTGTTCTTCCCTCCGCCCCCACCCCTCCACCCCTGTACCAGGCTGGACCACACGGGCCCTCCCATCCTCCCCCAGCCCCGTCCTCCCACCACGGGGCCTTCCGCTGGGCTGTGCCCCTCGCCTGCAGCACCCTTCCTCCCTGGAACGACCCCTCCAAGGAAGCGGTCCACGGGCACCCTTCCCCCATCACACCCGGGGCCACCTCGGTTGTAACCGCCTCGTCGAAGGTCTGCCTCCCCCAGAGATGTCTGAGCCCCAGAGAATAGAAACAGGGCCTGCCGCAATCCAGCGTGGCTCCGGGCCAGAGAGCAGGCGCCGGGCACACGCTCCATAAGTGAGTGAGTGGGACGGTCACCTGCAGGCAAGAGGGGAACCTGGAATCAAAAGGCTGTTCTCCACAAGGAAGGAAACTATAAGCAAAATGAAAAGACGGGGCTTCCCTGGTGGTCCGGTGGGTAAGGACACCGCCTTGCAGTGCAAGGGGCGCCGATTCGATCCCTGGCCTGGGAAGATCCCGTGTGGCCACGGAGCGGCTGGACCGATGTGTCCAACTGAAAGGGTTTTACCTTGATTTGGAACTTAAACCCAGGGCCCAGACCTGACCGATCCCTGCTTGGAAATTGAACCCACGTGGCTGGAGCTTGAATTCCAGCCAAAACCCTGTCTGGGACTCAAACCCATGCGGCCGGGACTTAATCCAGCACTGACCCAACGTCTGGACCCACTGAGGCTCAGGTTCTTCGTGCCTCAACGCAGAAGGAGTTCAGCGAGAAGCAGAGTGATAGACAAGAAGAGGATTTATTAGGATAGGGTACTTGTAAGAGGGGCGGGCAGGCAGGCAGGAAAGCTCTGCTCTGCTCTCTCCTTGATTGAGTGGGCAACAATATATATATAGGATGGTAGAAAACCGCCCCCCTCAAGTAGACACAGATGCAAGGCATACATCATTAGTTCCTTCTTCGCCAGCTCCTCCTTCATCAGCTGTTTATACTCAGTCAAGCCTGCTTTACTGAACAAGGAGCAGCTCTCCTGAGTTATCATCAACTCACTGGCCTCCCAGCCTTTGTCAGATTTCACCCTTCTACCTACCGCCCCCTACTAGGACTCTACAACCACCTACCTATTCTACTCTGTCCCTATCACAAATACCGAGCCGGCGCTCTGGAGCGCATGCACCCGGAGCCAGTGCTCTGCAACGAGAGAGGCCACAGCGATGGGACCCCTCGCCTGCAGCACCCTTCCTCCCTGGAACGACCCCTCCAAGGAAGCGGTCCACGGGCACCCTTCCCCCATCACACCCGGGGCCACCTCGGTTGTAACCGCCTCGTCGAAGGTCTGCCTCCCCCAGAGATGTCTGAGCCCCAGAGAATAGAAACAGGGCCTGCCGCAATCCAGCGTGGCTCCGGGCCAGAGAGCAGGCGCCGGGCACACGCTCCATAAGTGAGTGAGTGGGACGGTCACCTGCAGGCAAGAGGGGAACCTGGAATCAAAAGGCTGTTCTCCACAAGGAAGGAAACTATAAGCAAAATGAAAAGACGGGGCTTCCCTGGTGGTCCGGTGGGTAAGGACACCGCCTTGCAGTGCAAGGGGCGCCGATTCGATCCCTGGCCTGGGAAGATCCCGTGTGGCCACGGAGCGGCTGGACCGATGTGTCCAACTGAAAGGGTTTTACCTTGATTTGGAACTTAAACCCAGGGCCCAGACCTGACCGATCCCTGCTTGGAAATTGAACCCACGTGGCTGGAGCTTGAATTCCAGCCAAAACCCTGTCTGGGACTCAAACCCATGCGGCCGGGACTTAATCCAGCACTGACCCAACGTCTGGACCCACTGAGGCTCAGGTTCTTCGTGCCTCAACGCAGAAGGAGTTCAGCGAGAAGCAGAGTGATAGACAAGAAGAGGATTTATTAGGATAGGGTACTTGTAAGAGGGGCGGGCAGGCAGGCAGGAAAGCTCTGCTCTGCTCTCTCCTTGATTGAGTGGGCAACAATATATATATAGGATGGTAGAAAACCGCCCCCCTCAAGTAGACACAGATGCAAGGCATACATCATTAGTTCCTTCTTCGCCAGCTCCTCCTTCATCAGCTGTTTATACTCAGTCAAGCCTGCTTTACTGAACAAGGAGCAGCTCTCCTGAGTTATCATCAACTCACTGGCCTCCCAGCCTTTGTCAGATTTCACCCTTCTACCTACCGCCCCCTACTAGGACTCTACAACCACCTACCTATTCTACTCTGTCCCTATCACAAATACCGAGCCGGCGCTCTGGAGCGCATGCGCCCGGAGCCACTGCTCTGCAAATGAGAGAGGCCACAGCGATGGGAGGCCCACACAGGCCAAAGAACAAGGATAAATGAATGAAAGATCAATAGAAGTGGCCAAAAAAAAAAAAAAAAAAGGAAAGACAACCTAAGACTTCGGGGAAATACTTGCAAGCGATGTGACTGACAAGGGCTTCATTTCAACATATACAAACAGCTCCTACAACTCCATAACAACAACAACAGAATCCCAAACAATCCAATCGAAAAGTGAGCAGAAGTCCTAAATAGATACTTCTCCAAAGACATACAGACAATAGACACATGAAGCGATGATGCTCAGCATCGCTGATGACGAGAGAAACGCAACTCAAAAATAAGGTACCACCTCATGCCGGTCAGAACGCCATCCTTAAAAATGCTCTCCAAATGCTGGAGACGGTGTGGGGAGAGGGCGCCCTCGTGCACGGCCGCCAGGACGGCGACCGGTGCGGCCACTGTGGAGACAGGATGGAGAACCCTTAAAAAAATTAAACACAGAATGACCTGCAGCCCACTGGTGGGTGTATATACGGAGAAAACTCGAATTCAGACGCGTGCAGCCTTATGTCCACAGCAGCGGCCTCTACGGGAGCCAAGGTGTGGACGCCATCGAGTGTCCATCAGCAGGTGCGTGGGTGAAGAAGATGTGGTCCACACAGACAAGGGAACGCTACTCAGTCGTAAAAAGGAGTGAGATAATGCCTTCTGCAGTCACACGGATGGACCTGGACATGACCCTATTAAGTGAAATAAATCAAAGATTAATACCATCTGGTATCATACCTGTGTGGAATCTAAACCATGATACAGCATGAACTTATCTACGAACCAGACACAGACTCACAGAAAACAGCTGCATGATCACCAAAGGGGAACGGGGGTGGGCAGGAATAAATGCGGCGTTCAGGATTAGCCGACACAAACTATTATCATAAAAAAGATACACAGCAAAGACCTGCTCTACAGTCAGGGAGATATACTCAATAGTCGGTAATAAACCATCATGGGATATATTATGCTACATATGTATATGTGTCACTGAATCATTTTGCTGTAAACCAGAAAAAAGAGGTGGTTTTAAAGATAAAAACAGACCTAAGCAGTGATTCAAATTCAGACCGACCTCTGAGGCACAGTGAGTGTGGGTCCAGACCGCGGCAATACGGTGGATGTCATCATCAACCGAGTCCCAGGAATGCTGAGGTTTCCGAGAGCATTTAAGTTATGTTTGCTGTATTCTGTTAGGTGTCCAGGGCTTCCCTGGTGGCCCAGTGGGTAAGGACACCGCCTTGCAGTACCAGGGGCGCCGGTTCGATCCCTGGCCTGGGAAGATCCCACGTGCTGCGGGGTGGCCGGACCGATGTGTCCAATTACCGAGCCAGAGCTCTGGAGCGCATGCGCCCAGAGCCAGCGCTCTGCGACAACAGAGGCCACTGCGATGGGAGGCCCACACGGGCCAAAGAACAAAGACGGATGAAAATAGATATAAATAAAAGAGGCATGATGGGGAAAGGAAAAAACTGGTCCACATCAAAAAAATAGTTTTTAAAAACCACACTTACATCAATGAAGTTCGCCACCTTACACGACGCCCCATGACAATGACCAAGAGCAAGGTCAAACAACACGGATCACAGCTCATCATAAGCACCGTCTCAAGGACACGTCTGAAACTCTGTGAGAATGACCAAAACGTGACAGAGACACACAAGGGAGCGAGGGCTGTGCGGAGCACGGCGCTGATGGACCGCGACACAGTTGCCACAGGCCCGAGATGCGTGAAAACCACAGGATTCGTGGGGGAGACCAAAGGGACACCTGCGGCAGCAGGGTGCGCCTGCTCATCCGCGGAGCGCCTGGGGTGCGTCCGGGCACGGGACAGGGAAGCCAGGCCCAGCCCGTGTCCCCCGGAGGAGGGCCAGTGAGAACGTGCGCGCCATGGTCCGGGGGCAGAGTCTGGGCCCGAGGCCACGTGGGGACGGAGTTCCTGGGGGAGACGGGCGGCTTAGAGACTCCCAGCAAGGCGAGGGGGACCGAGCCACTGTCGCGGGACGTAACGGCTGGAAGGTGCCGGTGACCCTGGCCAGGGCGGCTGCTGCAGCCGCGGCAGGAAGCAGGGCCGCATCTGGAGCAAACGCTGCGGAGAGACCCCACCCTGGCCCCTCGCAGGCAGGGCTGCACCCGCCTTCCAGAAGGCGCTTTGCCTGGCTGGGCAGAGAGTGGGGGCGGGGCGGCTGCGCAGCCTCCCGAAGCTTCCTCCTCGACTTCCGGTTCCCCAAGCGAGGCCCCCTCTGGCCGGGGTCTTGGTAACCCGTGTCACGACCCCTGGCTAGAGCCCAGCGCCACGCGCCATCTGGGCAGGAAGCAGATGCTTCTAGAAGAAACAGCACCGGTTGCCTCATCTCGGGCCGGCGGCAGACTTCCCCAGCAGCACCCTGGTGAACGACTCTGCTCAGACAAGTGTTTGTTCATTGATTATCTCGCCTAAGGACACACTGCTGGGTAGGGATTATGCAACCAGAATATAAAAATAGAAGTAGGTTTCTCCTGTTTTTCTTCCGCTCTGAAATGGACAGCCTAACCAAGCCCTAGCCACCTCACTGCTCAAGCAGTACAGCTTCCAAGGGCATTTCTCATACTGGTTACGAAGGGGCTCTGTATGGTGGAGTACTATGCAGCCGTGAAAATGAATGAGCCCATACAGAGTGGTAGCTGGTGCACCTGACAGGAAGGGTGACCTAAGAATGAATGCTCATGCTCTGCTGAGGGAACGAAGACACTTACCAAAGGTCACATACTGTGTGACCCCTCTGATAGAAAGCATCCCGAACAGGCAAATCCACCGAGACAGAAAGAAGATTCATGGTTGCTGAGGAGGGGACTGCCCAGTGACTGCTAATGGAGATGTGGCTCCTTCATGGAGTGATGTGAACAGTCTGTAATTAGATAGTGGTAAAAATTGCACAATATAGTGAATATAGGAAAAACCACTCAAGGGTACACTAAAAAATAATATAATTCTTAACAGGAAAAAAAATTCAAATTTCAGATTTTTTTATAAAGGGAAAAAAATTTTTTTTAAACTCCCCCATTTTTTCAAATTTTCTCTTTCATGTATTTATTTTTGGCTGTGCTGGGTGTTCGTTCCTGCCAAAGGGCTTTTCTCTGGTTGTGGCCAGTGGGGGGGCTCTCTAGTTGAGGTGCCCTGGCTTCTCACTGCAGTGGCCTCTCTTGGTTTGGAGCCCAAGCTCCAGGGCACGTGGGCTCAGTAGCTGTGGCTGGTAGACCCGTTTCTCCGCAGCGTATGAAATCTTCCCAGACCAGCGATTGAACCTGTGTCCCTTGCATTGCAAGGCACCTTCTTAACCTCTGGACCACTAGGGAAGCCCCTCCTCTGTTTCCTTCTCAAGGCTGTGTGGCCTGGGGGAGACACCCCAGGCCCATGGAACCGCGCCTGGGAGATAGGCTGGCCTCAGAGCGGGCGGAAGCCACCAGGGGGCGCCGGGGCACCAGGACCTGTGGCCGCCCGTGAAGCTGACCTTCCGGACAGGCCTTCGCCCGTGCCCTGCCCACCCCTGGGGACACTGTTGCCCACCAAGGCTCATTCCGACTCAGGCCTCTGGTGTCCGATCATTTCCTCCCTCCCGAAGGTTCTCTTAATCCCCGCCAGGCCGGTCAAGGGCCCTCCACTTTAGCGCAGGTGGCCTGACAGCCCTGTAACTCTGCCTCTGGAACTGGACCGTGACCCTTGGAAGGACAGAACAGGGGTGTCTCAGGTCACCTAAGGGGGTGACCGCTCAGTCATCCCTGCTCAAGGGCCTGCACACAGCAGGTGCTCACTAACTGTCTCAAAAGGATTCACTCTATTGAAGGATTACTGTGTACCACGGCCCGTGCGAGGAAAACGCTGCAGTGACCCAGACAGACGGGCTCCGGGCTCCCTCGGGGTGGGCAGGCTGTAACAGAGAAACCAGAAGTTAACAAGGAACAAAATGAACAGGAATATTCCAAAGAATTTTCAAAGCTCAAGGCCATAAACACAGAAGCGCCAGAGTCTCTGCCTGTGCGAAAATCCAGTAGAGAGATGCCTGGCTCCTTTTCCTGCCCCAGAAAACTGCTTGTGAGCTGTGTGGCCTTAGACAAATGAGATTACCCCTCCTGGCCTCAGTTTCCTCACCTGTAAAATGGGAACGTTGATTCTTCTTTTGGTTTTTCCCAAAATGTATTTATTTTTGGCTGTGCTGGGTGTTCGTTCCTGCCAAAGGGCTTTTCTCTGGTTGTGGCCAGTGGGGGGGCTCTCTAGTTGAGGTGCCCTGGCTTCTCACTGCAGTGGCCTCTCTTGGTTTGGAGCCCAAGCTCCAGGGCACGTGGGCTCAGTAGCTGTGGCTGGTAGACCCGTTTCTCCGCAGCGTATGAAATCTTCCCAGACCAGCGATTGAACCTGTGTCCCTTGCATTGCAAGGCACCTTCTTAACCTCTGGACCACTAGGGAAGCCCCTCCTCTGTTTCCTTCTCAAGGCTGTGTGGCCTGGGGGAGACACCCCAGGCCCATGGAACCGCGCCTGGGAGATAGGCTGGCCTCAGAGCGGGCGGAAGCCACCAGGGGGCGCCGGGGCACCAGGACCTGTGGCCGCCCGTGAAGCTGACCTTCCGGACAGGCCTTCGCCCGTGCCCTGCCCACCCCTGGGGACACTGTTGCCCACCAAGGCTCATTCCGACTCAGGCCTCTGGTGTCCGATCATTTCCTCCCTCCCGAAGGTTCTCTTAATCCCCGCCAGGCCGGTCAAGGGCCCTCCACTTTAGCGCAGGTGGCCTGACAGCCCTGTAACTCTGCCTCTGGAACTGGACCGTGACCCTTGGAAGGACAGAACAGGGGTGTCTCAGGTCACCTAAGGGGGTGACCGCTCAGTCATCCCTGCTCAAGGGCCTGCACACAGCAGGTGCTCACTAACTGTCTCAAAAGGATTCACTCTATTGAAGGATTACTGTGTACCACGGCCCGTGCGAGGAAAACGCTGCAGTGACCCAGACAGACGGGCTCCGGGCTCCCTCGGGGTGGGCAGGCTGTAACAGAGAAACCAGAAGTTAACAAGGAACAAAATGAACAGGAATATTCCAAAGAATTTTCAAAGCTCAAGGCCATAAACACAGAAGCGCCAGAGTCTCTGCCTGTGCGAAAATCCAGTAGAGAGATGCCTGGCTCCTTTTCCTGCCCCAGAAAACTGCTTGTGAGCTGTGTGGCCTTAGACAAATGAGATTACCCCTCCTGGCCTCAGTTTCCTCACCTGTAAAATGGGAACAGTGTTTCTAGCCCCCATGGCCATGGGGAAGTGAGTCCATCCGCCATGGAAAGCCCTCAGCCCAGGACTTTCACATGATCATCCTCTAAATATCCTGGGTGGATAGAGTGACGTAGGCACCGGTGTTCCAGACTGAAGGTCCCTCGGTCCAGGGCACAGGTGAGAACGATGTGGCCCAGAAAAGGGCTGTGACGTGTGACTCACAACATCTCAGAGATGAAACAGAAGCTCACGCTCCAAATGCGCCTGCTTCTCCTCCCTCCTCTGCGTCCCCTGGGTCCAGCCCTCAGCCTCCCTGGCCTGGACCCTCCAGCTTCCCGTCTGGACCTCGCTAGCCTCCCCGCTTGCGTCTTGCTCCATAGTCCGCCCTCCCCGCGATAGCCACAAGAGGGCGCCCGAGAGCCCCTGAGTCAGAACGACCCTTTGCCCTCCAGGGCTCCCACCTCCTTGGAAGAAACAACCCAAGTCCTACAGCCCACAGGGCCCTGCATAGCCCGCCCAGCCCTCTCCCTGCCCTCATGTCTTCCTCTCTGTCCTTCACTCTGCCCATCTTTGCCATTCATGCAACCATGGATGCCCCCATCCTGCCCCAGGGCCTTTGCACAGCCGGTTTCCTCTGGCCAGAAGATCACCTTCCTTCACAAGTTCTTCCCATCACGGCCAGCTGATTCTCTTCCTCCAGGTCTTGGCTCTACCACCACCTCCTCAGAGAGACCCTCCCCGGCCACCTGAGTCGAAGTCCTGAGGCGCTCTCAGCCTGGCAGCCTGGCCAAAACCCCGTCTCAAAAGGATTCACTCTATTGAAGGATTACTGTGTACCACGGCCCATGCGAGGAAAACGCTGCAGTGACCCAGACAGCGGGCTCCGGGCTCCCTCGGGGTGGGCAGGCTGTAACAGAGAAACCAGAAGTTAACAAGGAACAAAATGAACAGGAATATTCCAAAGAATTTTCAAAGCTCAAGGCCATAAACACAGAAGCGCCAGAGTCTCTGCCTGTGCGAAAATCCAGTAGAGAGATGCCTGGCTCCTTTTCCTGCCCCAGAAAACTGCTTGTGAGCTGTGTGGCCTTAGACAAATGAGATTACCCCTCCTGGCCTCAGTTTCCTCACCTGTAAAATGGGAACAGTGTTTCTAGCCCCCATGGCCATGGGGAAGTGAGTCCATCCGCCATGGAAAGCCCTCAGCCCAGGACTTTCACATGATCATCCTCTAAATATCCTGGGTGGATAGAGTGACGTAGGCACCGGTGTTCCAGACTGAAGGTCCCTCGGTCCAGGGCACAGGTGAGAACGATGTGGCCCAGAAAAGGGCTGTGACGTGTGACTCACAACATCTCAGAGATGAAACAGAAGCTCACGCTCCAAATGCGCCTGCTTCTCCTCCCTCCTCTGCGTCCCCCTGGGTCCAGCCCTCAGCCTCCCTGGCCTGGACCCTCCAGCTTCCCGTCTGGACCTCGCTAGCCTCCCCGCTTGCGTCTTGCTCCATAGTCCGCCCTCCCCGCGATAGCCACAAGAGGGCGCCCGAGAGCCCCTGAGTCAGAACGACCCTTTGCCCTCCAGGGCTCCCACCTCCTTGGAAGAAACAACCCAAGTCCTACAGCCCACAGGGCCCTGCATAGCCCGCCCAGCCCTCTCCCTGCCCTCATGTCTTCCTCTCTGTCCTTCACTCTGCCCATCTTTGCCATTCATGCAACCATGGATGCCCCCATCCTGCCCCAGGGCCTTTGCACAGCCGGTTTCCTCTGGCCAGAAGATCACCTTCCTTCACAAGTTCTTCCCATCACGGCCAGCTGATTCTCTTCCTCCAGGTCTTGGCTCTACCACCACCTCCTCAGAGAGACCCTCCCCGGCCACCTGAGTCGAAGTCCTGAGGCGCTCTCAGCCTGGCACCCTGTTGATTTCCTCTGAAGTCTCCGCACTTTCTGAAACCATCTCGCTTCCTCATCCAATGAGTCATTCACGCCACCCTCCCCTCCGCCTCCACCGGCAACTGCAAATAAAGGAGGGGGAGGTTCACGTCTGTCTTTGCCCCGACTGCACCCCAGTGTCTGGGACCATCCCAGCACACAGCAGGAGCTCAACAAAGAGCAGTCGACTCAAATCACGGCCTGCTCACCGTCAGCGCTCGATGAATTCCACGAGCAGACCCTCGCCCCCATCCTCTGTGCGGCACTCCCCTGGCCCAGGCTCGGTCCCTGGTCAGAGACCTGAAATCCTGCAAGCTGTCCACGTGGACTTAGAAAAGAAAAAGAAAACCATCGATCCTCTCAGCCTCACCACCCCAACCGAGAATTTAGTCTCTCCAGGTTTCATTTCACGGCAGGGAGGCCAGGAGCAGGTCCTCAACAGAATCTGAGTCAGCGGTTAAAACAGCAGATGGTGGGTGACGGCCAGCCCGGGTGACTCACGCCAGGCCCGCCCCTCGGGGCGGTGGGTGAAGGAAGGGCTCGCTCAGTCAGGGCTCAGATCCCGCCGCGGGGCCGCAGGAGACCTGCAGCTTCCCAGCTCGCCTGGCCCACGTACGTCCTTCCTGGGTTGGCCTTCATCCCTCCCTCAGAAATTCGACTATGGCATTGCAGTCTCCCCCCTTACAATCCGTGTGGCTGTGGGGGCCAGAATTCACCTCTCTCAGCCTCAGTTTTCCCCATATGTAAAATGGGACCAGTAACAGAAACGTCTACGGTGGGGGGAGGGGGTCAATTTCCGTTTAAATCTCTTTTTTTTTGTTTTTTTGGCTGCACCACAGGGCATGTGGGATCTCAGTTCCCTGACCAGGGATGGAAGCCACACGCCCTGCAGGGGTGGCTCAGAGTTTAACCACTGAAACCCAGGAAAGCCCCAGAATGGGCATTTGATGATTAGAGTATGTTTATGTAAAGCCTCCCAGGGATAAAGGTTCATTCTACCACCACCTCCTCAGAGAGACCCTCCCCGGCCACCTGAGTCGAAGTCCTGAGGCGCTCTCAGCCTGGCACCCTGTTGATTTCCTCTGAAGTCTCCGCACTTTCTGAAACCATCTCGCTTCCTCATCCAATGAGTCATTCACGCCACCCTCCCCTCCGCCTCCACCGGCAACTGCAAATAAAGGAGGGGGAGGTTCACGTCTGTCTTTGCCCCGACTGCACCCCAGTGTCTGGGGCCATCCCAGCACACAGCAGGAGCTCAACAAAGAGCAGTCGACTCAAATCACGGCCTGCTCACCGTCAGCGCTCGATGAATTCCACGAGCAGACCCTCGCCCCCATCCTCTGTGGGGCACTCCCCTGGCCCAGGTTCGGTCCCTGGTCAGAGACCTGAAATCCTGCAAGCTGTCCACGTGGACTTAGAAAAGAAAAAGAAAACCATCGATCCTCTCAGCCTCACCACCCCAACCGAGAATTTAGTCTCTCCAGGTTTCATTTCACGGCAGGGAGGCCAGGAGCAGGTCCTCAACAGAATCTGAGTCAGCGGTTAAAACAGCAGATGGTGGGTGACGGCCAGCCCGGGTGACTCACGCCAGGCCCGCCCCTCGGGGCGGTGGGTGAAGGAAGGGCTCGCTCAGTCAGGGCTCAGATCCCGCCGCGGGGCCGCAGGAGACCTGCAGCTTCCCAGCTCGCCTGGCCCACGTACGTCCTTCCTGGGTTGGCCTTCATCCCTTCCTCAGAAATTCGACTATGGCATTGCAGTCTCCCCCCTTACAATCCGTGTGGCTGTGGGGGCCAGAATTCACCTCTCTCAGCCTCAGTTTTCCCCATATGTAAAATGGGACCAGTAACAGAAACGTCTACGGTGGGGGGAGGGGGTCAATTTCCGTTTAAATCTCTTTTTTTTTGTTTTTTTGGCTGCACCACAGGGCATGTGGGATCTCAGTTCCCTGACCAGGGATGGAAGCCACACGCCCTGCAGGGGTGGCTCAGAGTTTAACCACTGAAACCCAGGAAAGCCCCAGAATGGGCATTTTTGATGATTAGAGTATGTTTATATATGTAAAGCCTCCAGAAAGGCTACACGGGGAGCACTCAACAAAGGTTCATTCTATTCTTATTCTCAAAAGGTCCAGCGACCCTTAAAAAGATCATTCCCCTCCCCCCAGGCGCGAGGTTAATGAGCACTTACAGCATCGCTGGTATTTCAGTGTTACTGCGCACGCTCTGCTGACGACCGGGACAGTGGCCTCATAAATGCGCTTCTCAGCTGAGAAAGCAGAGACGCAAGAGAGGTGAAGGCACTTGCTCAGGATTACACAGCGCGAGCTGAGCCCAACCTTCCAGGTGAGAGCATAAAGGCAGGCCCTCGCCTCTCCTCAAAAGCGCTCCTCTCCATGAGTTTTCCGTCCACCTTCTGGGCCATTAGAACCCGTACTTTCGGCAACGCGCATGATCCATCAGCAGACTACATTTCCCAGCGTCCCTTGCAGCTGGAGCTGGGCCATGTGATTATATCTGACCAATGAAGCGAAAGCAAACTTCCAGCTCCTGTTTCTTTTTGTGGTTGTAGCAGCCACCTGTTCTGTTTTTGGTTTGGTTTGGTTTTGGCCACACGGCGTGGCATGTGCGATCTCAGGCGATCTTCGCCGACCAGACAGGTATCGAACCCCTGCCCTCTGCATTAGAAGCTCAGCGTCTTAACCACCGGACCGCCAGGAAGTCCCACCAGCCACATTTTTATCTTGACAAGTGGCAAGGCGCAGGCCTTCCAGAGAATAATGGTGCTATCAAAGCATTCAATAAATATTTATTACAATTAAAACACCACACCCATACCCCAGCCCCATTCCCGGTAATGACCCTCCAGAGAGAATCTGTCAACTCGCATCCCGTTCTGGCCCCCTCCAGAGCCAGAAGGTCATGGGGTCCATTTGGCCCTATTTCCCGAGACAGAAAGTCTCGCCGGCAGCGTCCTGAAGGCAGCAGGTGCTCCGCTGCCCCCTGGAGATGCGGGCGTGGTCCTCAGGTCCAGTCACTTGGTCATTCCATTTCCCGCCCCCGCGTCCTCGGGCGCCTGGGGCCCTCTCTGGCTCCACATGTGGTTGTTGAGCCCCAGTTGTACCATCTGCGCGTGGTGTATGATGAGGGGCTGGAGCCCAGGGCTCGGCGGGTGCGCAGGTGGGGCCTGTGGGAAATCCGGCGGCTGCGGGAAGGCCGGCGAGGGCTGCGGGAAAGTCGGTGGGGGCTGCGGGAAGGCCGGCGGGGGCATGCCCGCCAGCCAAGGAGGCAGGGGTGGCGGCTGATGACCCGGCACGGTGGGAAAGGGTGCTGGGGGGGCTCCCAGGGACCCCGGTCCCCCAAAGGGCGCCTGAGACGCAGAGGGCCACTGAGTCCCAAACGACATGTAGTTCGAGAAGGCGGCCCGAAGCTGCTCCATCTGCGTCTGGTAGGCCAGGCAGCTCTGGACGTAGGTGGAGCAGGCCGCGCTCCACGCCACCGCCTGCTGCCGCTCCCCTTCCAGCCGCAGGCTCTGTTCCCGCAGGGCCCGCGCCTCCTGCTCCTTCCTCCACTCGGCCTTGCGGTTCCGCAGCACCTGGGGCTTGAAGGTGTTGGTCACCTTCCTGACGAAGATCTGGGAGCGCTCCTGCAGCCACACCAGGCCGGCGAGCAGGCTGGACGTGGTGGGGCTGAGCTGGGCCAGGGAGCTCTCCAGGGGCAGGAAGGGGATCACGCAGTTCTGCCACCCGTGGCGCGTGAGGCTGCTCATCAGAGACTGGTTGGTCTGGTGCTGGCTCAGGCGGCAGTCGAAGTTGGGGGTGAGGAGCAGGATGACGAAGGCCGAGTGGTCCAAGGCGTCCTGCAGGCAGCGCAGCTCGCCGCGCCCGGGCACCTGGAAGTCCTCGCAGAACGTGGCCCCGTCGCGCACGCCCAGCGCCTCCAGCCGCTCGCGCACGCGCAGCGCGATGTGCTCGTCCGCGCTCGCGTGCAGCACCACAAAGTTGTAGAATTTCTGCTCGGAGGACTCCAGCTCCGGAGGAGGGGGCGCCGGGCTCGACGCGGTCGGGCGAGCCTCAGGAGGGGTCGACGCAGAAGGCAAAGGCGCCGTCGCAGGGGAAGCCTGGGCAGGGGAAGCCTGGGCAGGGGACGTTTGGGGGGCAGGGGACGTTTGGGGGGCCGGCGGAGTCGGGGGGCGTGGCTGGGCCGACGGGTACGTGGTGTCTTCCTCTGAAAGCTGGACTGGCGTCTGATCTGTGCCAGGGCAGACGTTTCTGGAAGGCGAGGGGAGAGATTCGGGGGTCGCTGGCACATCCGTGCATTCCACCGGGTAGTGGGCGCTGGTTTCCGGAGCTTCCGGGAGATCCTGCGGGCTGGCGGGGCACGCGTCGGAGGTCACCTCGTTGGAGGCCACCTCGGGGCTGTTGGACCGCACCGGGGGGTCGGGAGCCTCCCCGGACGGAGGCCAGCTCATCTCCTCGGGCTCCTGGCAGCCCCCAGAGGCAGGCTGGGGCACCGGGTTGGCTCGGAGCTGGTGGCACAGCTTGCTGGGCCTGTGGGGGCTGTGGTGCACGCTGAGGAAGGCCATCGTGGGCGACTGGCTGATTTCCAGGTTGCTGGCCAGGGAGGCCTGGCTTCCAGTGGATCTCAGGGAACGCCCTCTGCTCCAGCCGGAAAGGTCCTCGATGGGCCGCGGGTCGCTGCGCATCCCGGAGCAGGAGGCCGAGGACGCTGGGGGTGGGAGGCAGCCTAGATCGGGGCGCAGCGTTTGGACACTCCCCAGGTCCCCAAGGACGTCCCACCCGCACCGGGCCCGGGCCTCTTCCCTGAGCTCCCCCAGCTGGAGGTCGTTCCTGGCACTGAAGGCACGGAGGGCTGCCCGGTAGGCCTCCTCCCTCATAGGCGCTGGACATAGCTTCTCCTCGGCCAGAAGGTGGTACACCCTGGCGACGGCCCAGGACACGTCTGGGGGCTCCTCCGGGGCCTCGGCGCTGTCCACACCAGCCCACTGGCGGGCCACCAGCTGGGCCGCCGCGTCCGCCTTCAGCGCCTCCAGGGAGATCCTGGCGTCTGTCTCCTGGCCCAGCTTCAGCAGCACCATGGCGTGCAGCAGGTACGCTCCCCGGCAGCCGGGCCGCAGCGTCTTCAGCTTGTGTTTAAGATACAAGAGCTTGTCCTGGCCGGCTGCGCCGAGAATGTCAAAGGCGCCCGAGAGCGAGGGGCCGGGGCTGGCCATGCGCGCAGGTGGGCGGGGGCTCCGGCGGCGGAAGGAGCGCTGGGTGATGGAGTCATGTTCCGCACGCCGCCCCGCTGCGCTGCAGGCCGGGTGTCCCCACCGTGCCCCGCGGTGCCAGGACCCCTGGGGGCTGCAGGGCAGACCTGTGAAGCAGAAAGACAAGGTGATCACCCGAAGGGGCTCTCTGGGAGGCAGCCTAGCCACGACCCGCGCCCCGGGGCTGTCAAAACCCACCCGAGGTTGGGGGCTGCCCTGGTAGACCAGTGGTTCAGCGTCTGCCTTGTGATGAAGGGGACGCGGGTTCGATCCCTGATCTGGGAACTAAGAGTCCACATACAACAGAGCTACTGAGCCTGGGCTCTGAAGCCCAAGAGTCTAAGCCGCAAGGAAAGATCGCACAGGACGCAACAAAGATTCCACGCAGCCTAATTAATTAATTCAGTTAAAACACCCAGACCTACCAAGGTGACCTTGGGCAAGGCCGGTCACCTCCCCCACCCTCTATTTCCTCCTCTGCAGAGGCACCTGCCTAGGGTCCCCCAGCAGAAAGCTGCCACTGTTTTTCATTTTTTTCTTTCATGAAAAGTGAACGTTTTAGTTGCTTTAAGGCCTCAGAAGGTGAGACATCCTGGAACCATGGAGCAGGTCCTAATAAATATTTGTTGAATGAATGATTCAATGACTACATTGATTTCCTTCCAATATTGTTCTGTTTGTTTCTTTTTTAAATTTTAGTCTTCCCTCCAATATTGTTGATAAGAAAACAGGCACAGGACTTCCCTGGTGCTGCCGTGGTTAAGAACCAGCTGAGAGGGCTTCCCTGGTGGTCCAGTGGGTAAGGACACCGCCTTGCAGTGCAAGGGGCGCCGGTTTGATCCCTGGCACGGGAAGATCCCACGTGCCATGGAGCAGCTGGACCGGTGTGTCCAATGACGAGCCAGCGCTCTGGAGCGCACGCGCCCAGAGCCGGTGTTCTGCTACATGCGCCCAGAGCAGGCCACTGCAATGGGAGGCCTGCACAGGCCAAAGAATAAAGATGGATGAAAACAAATAAATGAAGGACCAATAAAAGAGGCCAAAATTAAAAAAAAAAAAAAAACCTGACTGCCAATGCAGGGGACACGGGTTCAGCCCTTGGTCTGGGAAGATCCCACATACCTCAGAGCAATGGAGCCCCGTGGGCAGCAACTGCTGAAGCCCACACACCCTAGAGAGTGTGCTCCAAAGCAAGAGAAGCCAACACAACGAGAAATCCTTGCACCGCAGAGAGTAGTGGCCCCCACACAACGCAACTAGAGAAAGCCCCCACGCGGCAAAAAGAGACCCAGTGCAGCCAAACACAAAGAAAATGAAATAAAGAATAAAAGGAAAACAGGCACAGAGGCACTTTCCGGTGGTTAGGACTGGGCACTTCCCCCTGCACAGGGCCTGGGTTCAATCCCTGGTCAGGGAACCAGGGGCTTCCTGGGTGGCCCTAGTGGTAAAGGACCCACCTGCAAAACAGGAGATGCAGGAGACAGGGGTCTGATCCCGGGGTGGGGAAGAGCCTCTGCAAGAGGGCTTAGCAACCCCCTGTAGCATTCCTGCCTGGGAAATCCCACGGACAGAGGAGCCTTGCAAGCCACCGTCCACGGGGTCACAAAGAGCTGTGCACGACAGAGGCGACTTGGTACAACACAGCTTACCAGCCCGGGGAACTGGGATCCCGCAAACCACGTGGTGTGGCCAAAGAAGAAGAAGAAGAAAGCAGGCACAGAGAGAAGGTTTCTCCCGAGGGCACAGATCAAGACTGTGGAGGGCATCCCCAGCCCCACGTGTGCGTCCCCAGGTGCTCAAGGTGCATCACATTCAGACATGGAAAACGCTCACAGCCTCAGGTCCAGTCCAGGGGAAGAGAACACTTAACCGGCCTCTCACGTCGCCTCCTGCCGGTTTCACCCCACCCACCACGAGACCCCCCCAGGGGCAAAAACAGTGCATCTCCACCAGGGACAACTTTGCGCCCCCAGGGGGCACTTGGCAACATCTGGGACACTTTTGGTTGTCACGACTGCGCAGAGGGGGCTCCTGGCATCCGGTGGGGAGGGGCCAGGGCCACAGCTCAACGTCCCAAAGCACCTGGGACAACTCCCTCCTCCCCCCGCCCCGCCCCCCGAGAGCATGACCCGGCCCCGGATGCTGATAAGGCCTGACCTTGAGGACCCCTGGTCTGGATCAACACCTGATTCATCCGTTGGTCCCCCCGGTTGATAAATCACAGACGTCGCTGTATTCATGACTCAAGTTTTTTTCTTTTTTTTTGGCAAATTCATTTTGAGGAGGTGTCACGTGGCCCAGGACCAAGGCTGACAATTCCAGGAAAGCCAGGCACGGAGCAGAAAGTGCCAGAGAGCGGGGGCAGGAGGGAAACACGACTGAGCGGCGCGGGCAGAGGAGACGTGGCCAAGAAGGGGCAGAGAGAGAGGCAGTGCCGGGGGAAGCCCTAGAGGCGGTGAGCTGCCAGACACGTTGAAATGCTGGTCGCAACAGAGAAAGAGCAGAGACACCCAAATGGAGCCGACTTCCTAGTGGCAGTGGGAGACAAGTGACCGACAGATACATGGGAGAACGTCACAGTATGTCACAGTGTAAATGCCATGGAGAAATGGGGGGGGGTGTCCAAGAATCAGGCAGTTGTTTTTTTAATATTTATTTGGCTGTGCCAGGTCTTAATTGTGGCACGCAAGATCTTTAGTTGTGACATGTGGGATCTAGTTCCCTGACCAGGGACTGAACCTGGGACGCCTGCATTGTGAACGCAGAGTCTTAGCCACTCGGACACCCAGGGAAGTCCCGTGTGCCATTTTAATCAATGTGGTTTAGGAAGGACTTGATGAGAGGAGAGATTTCCACAGGACATCATCCTGGGGAGAAAGGGACCCGCTGGACTTGGGAAGGAAGAGAGATTCAGGCGGAGGGAACAGCCTGTGAGAAGCCCTGGGGCTGGACTCGGCCCGGAGCTGGAGGAGCAGCGAGGCGGAGGCGGGTGTGGCTGGAACAGAGTGAGCCCGGGGAGTGAGGCAGGGGAGGCAGGAGGGGAGGCAGGAGGGGACGGGGCGGGTCGTGAAGGACCCTGTGGGCCTTGGGGGGTGTGGGGAGGAGGCATTTGGGCTTTTCCTCAAAAACCTAGAACCACCTTGACCCGTCTAAACGCGGAGCCTTGACTCACTCGTGTCTCCAAGGAGGAAAATGGGCTCCACAGGACCACACTTACTAACACTTCAAGAGAAGCCGGAAAGGCAGTTTCAGGCATCTGCTCGGCTGCGCCATGTTAGCAATCGATCCAGATATTTTTAAGGGATCTTGCAAGCTTAAAAACAAACTCCCAAAGTGCCATCCAGGGGTAAAACTCTCAACACATTTACTGCATTTACTGCCAGTAATAAAGGAAGGTGTGACGAGGAGGCAGGGATGCACGCGTATCCTTCCTTCACCCCCGTGGGCGGTGGTGTTCCCGAGTGTGTCAGGACCAGAACGAAGAACAGAAGAGGGATACTCTTCCATCTTAGAGCTGGCGACCCAGCCCAACTTATAAACTGTATATAAAACACTATTGTTATATGTAATAGACGACTGAAGCAAGGTGACAAGACACCTTCTGTCCACTCCGCTGCAGGCCAGTGGCAGTGGGAGACAAGTGACCGACAGATACATGGGAGAACGTCACAGTATGTCACAGTGTAAATGCCATGGAGAAATGGGGGGGGGGGGTGTCCAAGAATCAGGCAGTTGTTTTTTTAATATTTATTTGGCTGTGCCAGGTCTTAATTGTGGCACGCAAGATCTTTAGTTGTGACATGTGGGATCTAGTTCCCTGACCAGGGACTGAACCTGGGACGCCTGCATTGGGAACGCAGAGTCTTAGCCACTCGGACACCCAGGGAAGTCCCGTGTGCCATTTTAATCAATGTGGTTTAGGAAGGACTTGATGAGAGGAGAGATTTCCACAGGACATCATCCTGGGGAGAAAGGGACCCGCTGGACTTGGGAAGGAAGAGAGATTCAGGCGGAGGGAACAGCCTGTGAGAAGCCCTGGGGCTGGACTCGGCCCGGAGCTGGAGGAGCAGCGAGGCGGAGGCGGGTGTGGCTGGAACAGAGTGAGCCCGGGGAGTGAGGCAGGGGAGGCAGGAGGGGAGGCAGGAGGGGACGGGGCGGGTCGTGAAGGACCCTGTGGGCCTTGGGGGGTGTGGGGAGGAGGCATTTGGGCTTTTCCTCAAAAAACCTAGAACCACCTTGACCCGTCTAAACGCGGAGCCTTGACTCACTCGTGTCTCCAAGGAGGAAAATGGGCTCCACAGGACCACACTTACTAACACTTCAAGAGAAGCCGGAAAGGCAGTTTCAGGCATCTGCTCGGCTGCGCCATGTTAGCAATCGATCCAGATATTTTTAAGGGATCTTGCAAGCTTAAAAACAAACTCCAATGTGCCATCCAGGGGGTAAAAACTCTCAACACATTTACTGCATTTACTGCCAGTAATAAAGGAAGCGTGTGACGAGGAGGCAGGGATGCACGCGTATCCTTCCTTCACTCCCTTGGGCGGTGGTGTTCCCGAGTGTGTCAGGACCAGAACGAAGAACAGAAGAGGGATACTCTTCCATCTTAGAGCTGGCGACCCAGCCCAACTTATAAACTGTATATAAAACACTATTGTTATATGTAATAGACGACTGAAGCAAGGTGACAAGACACCTTCTGTCCACTCCGCTGCAGGCCAGCATTGCAGGGCTTCACCTGTCGACAGCAAAGGGACTGAGGCAACAGTAAAGGGGTTTCCCTGACGGCCCAGTGGCTCAGACTCCAGCTCTCAATGCAGGGGGCCCAGGCTCCACCCCTGGTCAGGGAACTAGATCCCGCCTGCCACAATGAAGACCCAGCACAGCCAAATAAATAATGTGCACAGAAATATTTTTTTTAAAGTCAAGTCGTGGGACTTCCCTGAGTGGTTGGTCCTGTGGCTAAAACTCTGTGCTTCTGATGCAGGGGCCCAGGTTTGATCCCCGGTCAGAGAACCAGATCCCATATGCCGCAACTAAAGACCGAAGATCCCGAGTGCCACAACTAAGATCCGGTGCAGCCCAATAAATAAACAAATAATAAATATTTAAAAAGTCAAGTCAAATCAATAAAAAGGAAAACAATGATTACTTATGTGCTTCCTTGGTTCCTGAATTATTTTTCCCTAAAGTCAGACGAAATAGGAGTCATATATTACTACAGAGTTCTTTTCTTCTCTTCATAAACTTTTCTGCTTCTGTCAAAAGCAAATGCATGGGCTTCCCTGGTGGGCCAGTGGGTAAAGACACCACCTTGCAGTGCAAGGGGCGCCGGTTCGATCCCTGGCCTGGGAAGATCCCACATGCCGCGGAGCGGCTGAACTGCTGTGTCCAATTACCGAGCTGGAGCTCTGGACCACGTGTGCCCAGAGCCGGTGCTCTGCAACGAGGGAGGCCGCTGTGATGGGAGGCCCACACAGGCCAAAGAACAAAGATAAATGAATGAAAGATCAATAGAAGCGGCCAGAAAAAGAAAAAAAAAAGCAAATGCATGACAATATATGGCAACAAAGTGGGTATAAGTGATATACAACCGAATGTGTTTATTGACTTGTTATTATATATTTTTGGCCACACCTTGTGGTATGTACAATCTCAGTTCCCCAAAGAGGATCAAACCCATGCCCTCAGCAGGCAGAAGCAGACCACCAGGAAGTCCCCACCTAGTATGTTGTATCTTTTCATTGCCACACTGGCCTTCCTGCTGTCCTTCCAACTTCCCCCCGGGGAACCCATGCCCTACAGGGGAGGCAGACAGCAGACCAAACCCCGTTGACAACCTTCTGTCCACTCCGCTGCAGGCCAGCATTGCAGGGCTTCACCTGTCGACAGCAAAGGGACTGAGGCAACAGTAAAGGGGTTTCCCTGACGGCCCAGTGGCTCAGACTCCAGCTCTCAATGCAGGGGGCCCAGGCTCCACCCCTGGTCAGGGAACTAGATCCCGCCTGCCACAATGAAGACCCAGCACAGCCAAATAAATAATGTGCACAGAAATATTTTTTTTAAAGTCAAGTCGTGGGACTTCCCTGAGTGGTTGGTCCTGTGGCTAAAACTCTGTGCTTCTGATGCAGGGGCCCAGGTTTGATCCCCGGTCAGAGAACCAGATCCCATATGCCGCAACTAAAGACCGAAGATCCCGAGTGCCACAACTAAGATCCGGTGCAGCCCAATAAATAAACAAATAATAAATATTTAAAAAGTCAAGTCAAATCAATAAAAAGGAAAACAATGATTACTTATGTGCTTCCTTGGTTCCTGAATTATTTTTCCCTAAAGTCAGACGAAATAGGAGTCATATATTACTACAGAGTTCTTTTCTTCTCTTCATAAACTTTTCTGCTTCTGTCAAAAGCAAATGCATGGGCTTCCCTGGTGGGCCAGTGGGTAAAGACACCACCTTGCAGTGCAAGGGGCGCCGGTTCGATCCCTGGCCTGGGAAGATCCCACATGCCGCGGAGCGGCTGAACTGCTGTGTCCAATTACCGAGCTGGAGCTCTGGACCACGTGTGCCCAGAGCCGGTGCTCTGCAACGAGGGAGGCCGCTGTGATGGGAGGCCCACACAGGCCAAAGAACAAAGATAAATGAATGAAAGATCAATAGAAGCGGCCAGAAAAAGAAAAAAAAAAGCAAATGCATGACAATATATGGCAACAAAGTGGGTATAAGTGATATACAACCGAATGTGTTTATTGACTTGTTATTATATATTTTTGGCCACACCTTGTGGTATGTACAATCTCAGTTCCCCAAAGAGGGATCAAACCCATGCCCTCAGCAGGCAGAAGCAGACCACCAGGGAAGTCCCCACCTAGTATGTTGTATCTTTTCATTGCCACACTGGCCTTCCTGCTGTCCTTCCAACTTGCCCACCCACAGGGCCGACCTCAGGGCCTTTGCACTGGCTGCTCCCTCCCCCCTCAACAGTTTGGTCAAGCCTGCCCTGGTAACTCTGGGTACAGCTGCCTGGGACAGAGGTCACAGAGCCCGGCCCACAGGCTGTTTTAGCAAACAGAGCGGTCCTGGGACCCCGGCCGGGCCCAGAGTGGCTCTCTGCTGAGTGACTGCCGCAGACAGCGTGCCACCCCTACAGATGAAAACACTGACTCTCCGGTGCTTTCCAGAAAAACCCTGCCGACACCTGGGCGACAGAAGAAATGTATGATTTCTTTTTTTCATTCCAAAGAGGGGTAACCTTAGAGGGGTCGCACGGCAGGTGGCGGCCAGAACCCTTCTAGGACACCCGCGTCTGGAACCCTAAGGCCAAACACCTCTCTAGCCCGTGGAATTATTAGGGAGCAGGTGCGTCCCTCGCCGGGTCGAGCCCAACTCCGTGCGACCCCGTGGACTGCAGCCCGCAGGGCTCCTCTGTCCAGCGGATTCTGCAGGCAAGACGACCGGAGTGGGCCGCTAGGTCTTTCTCCAGGAGGCCTTCCACACCGAAGACTCGAACCTGCGTCTCCTGCGTCTCTTGCCGGTGGAGTCTCTACCCGAGTCACCTGGGGAGCCCCATCCCCTAAGACCCGGGTCGTCACAGGACGCGATTAGGACACAGACACCCGGAGGGAGAGGCTCTTTGGAGGACACAGAGAGAAGACAGCCATCTACAAGCCAAGGAGAGAGGCCTCAAAGCCCGCCAGCACCCGGATCGTGGGCTTCCAGCCTCCAGACATGAGAGGATACATTTCCGGTGTTTAAGGCCCACACCTGAGGGACTTTGTTACGGTCGCCCCAGCTCCGTGTGGCTACTGAGCACTGGAAGTGTGGCTACAAGCTGCTGGGGAGAAAGTAAATATTTAATTTTATTCCATTTTAATTCATTAACATGGAAAAGCTGGGGCAGTGTTAAAAAAAAAAAAAAGAAATCTCCTCTTAAACCAAACTCTGTTTTGGTAGCATCAGATTTCATTTAAACTGTAAAGAAAAAAAAAGAGCATCTGAATCAAAAATACATCCAGATGTTGAAGAATTACTACACGGATGAGACTCCCCCGGTGGTCCAGGGGTTAAGACCCTGTGGTCCCAAGGCAGGGAGCCCAGGTTCAATCCCAGGTGAGGGTACTAAGATCCCACCTGCTGCAACTAAGACCCAGAGGAGCCAAATAAATAATAAATATAGGGGGGAAAAATAATAATTAGTACGAGAAAAGGTGCTTAAGGAGCCCAGGTAGACGGAAATCCAGGCTGCCTGCTCCCACCCCCATTAGCCCCGTGCTCTCCAAAGGGCTCCGCCAGAGATGCCCGCTGCCACGGACCCAGGTGTGTGAGCTGAGAAACAGACTTAACCAATTTTCATTAAAACAGCCCTGAAAATGAGCTCACGGCCAGAGTACTCTCGGAGGAAAGTGGAAGACGGACGACCATGCCATAGTGCAGGCACGGGGAGCAGAAAGAAAAAGCAAAGTGCATCATTTCTCCTCACTGACAACGTGAGCTCGTCGTCATCAACAAAATGGGACTAAGAAAGACAACGATCTTAAATAGCAAAACTACCTGAAGTATCAGATATCTCCCTCTATAGCAATGACTCTTGGATGAACTTTCTTTCCATCTCTCGACTGTTCGTGGAACCGGCCGTGTGAAGAGTAACTTAAAGAAAAAAAATAAGGGGCTTCCCTGGTGGTCCAGTGGGTAAGGACACCGCCTTGCAGCACAAGGGGTGCCGGTTCAATCCCTGGCCTGGGAAGAACCCACGTGCCGCGGAGGGGCTGGACCGATGTGTCCAACTACCGACCGAGCCGGAGCTCTGGAGCGCATGCGCCCAGAGCCAGTGCTCTGCGACAACAGAGGCCACCGCAATGGGAGGCCCACAGGAGCCAAAGAACAAGGATGGGTGAAAATAGATAAATGAAAGAGCAATAGAAGTGGCCTGCCCGCCCCTCTCCCTGCCCAACCCGCCCCCCCACCCCCCCCAAAAAAGACAAAAAAATCACAGGGGACTCTACTCAGTACTCTGTAAAGACCTATATGGGAACAGAATCTTAAGAAAGAGTGGATATATGTCTATGTCCTGCCAGGCCCCTCTCTCCATGGATTTCTCCAGGCAAGAATCCTGAACTGGGCAGTCATTTCCTTCCCCAGGGGATCTTCCCGACTCAGGGATTGAACCTGGGTCTCCTGCATTGGCAGGCAGGTTCCTTACCATCTGAGCCACCAGGGAAGCCCCTATTTATATGTAGAATTGACTCGCTTTGCTGTATACCTGAAAGTAACATGACATTGTAAATCAACTATACTCCAATAAAAATTAATTTAAGATTAAAAAAAAAATCAGACACCTGTTGACATACCTCCTATAATTTTTTGGGGGGGGGGGCACTTCTAGTGGTCTTTCATTTATTTATTTTCATCCATCTTTGTTCTTTGGCCTGCGTGGGCCTCCCATCGCAGTGGCCTCTCTCACTGCAAAGCACCAACTCTGGGCACGTGCGCTCCAGAGCTCCGGCTCAGTAGTTGGACACATCAGTCCAGCAGCTCCGCGGCACGCGGGATCTTCCCAGGCCAGGGATCGAACCGGCACCCCTTGCACTGCAAGCCCCTGCTATAATTTTCCACTGATAAAGGCAACAGCTGATAATGTCTGAAGCATAGGGCACGAGGAGCCAGACGTTAAGCTCCATTTCATGCTGTGTTCATGCTGAAAATTCAAGTTCAGTACTTAGGATCTGTGTCCTATTCTGAATTCAGATTCTAAGGCTATAAAATGTTAAAAGGACGGGCTTCTCTGGTGGTCCAGTGGTGAAGACTGGAGCTCACCTTCCAGTGACGGGTGTGCAGGTTCGATCCTCGCTTAGGGAGCTAAGATCCCACATGCCTTGTGGCCGAAAGACCAAAACATGTAACAGGAGCAATACTGCACAGATTCAAGAAAGACTTTTTAAGTGGTTCACCTCAAAAACAAAAGAAAATCTTAAAAAAATATACTCAAAGGGAAAATAAAAGGTCACCACTCCCGACTACACCAGCAGCAGGGGAAAATTCGGTTTGAATCGGCCGCCAGTCCTGAACGGTGGAGACTGTGTGTGACTCACGGGTGTTCTGGGTTCTCTCGGAACCAGACGGTGAGGGAGACCGTGGCGGCAGTGCTTGTCTGGGGTCAAAGGCTCTCCCCTCTTAGAGGACCCCCCTCTGAAACGAGTCACCCCCAGGGCAGCAGGGAGCAGTCAGGGAGAGCCTGCCCTTGGGGCTTCAGTCTCAGTGGGCCCACCTCAGGCTGTGACTCTGGACCGGCCGCGGACCCATCGGTGCCTCAGTCTCCCCCTCTGTGGATTAGGTACATAGACAAGCCACTCCTCCATGGAGAGCTACCGGAGGTTGAATGAGTCAATCCGTCTGGAGATGGTACAGACCAACGCCTGGCACATTGTAGGTGATCCACGAGCTTTCAGGTGCGTGATGCCCGCCTGCTCCCCGAGCCAGCACCTGAGCTGGAGACCCCCATGGCAGAGGCTCAGGGCTGGGCCAAAGGCAAGAGCAGCCAGACTCAGCATCCGCCAGGCACGACCACCCTGCATGCCTGGCGAGCTGTCTAAAGCCACACCCAATTTCCCCGCTTGCCAGCCTGGGCCCGGACTCAGTGCCCCACCCAGAAGCTACCCTCCACCCCGCGTGTCCCCGTCCACTCAGTTTGCCTTGACCGGCAGCCACGCCTGCCGCCACTGCCCCACGTTCCAGGGCAAAGTCCACCCCCCACCTGACCAGGCGCCAGGGCAGCGGGGAGAGGCAGTGGCCACAGGGTCAGGGACCCAGCTCTGCCGCCTGCCATCTTGTGGGGACCTGGTTTTCAGCCTCAGTTTCCTTGAGCATAAAACCAGCAGGAGAGTGGCCCTGGTCATGAGCGAGCGTACAGAGTCACAATACAAGAAAGCACACCAGGGACCTTCTGCCGGTCCAGGGGCTAAGACGCTCCACTCCCAACCCGGGGGGCCTGGGTTCGACCCCTGGTCAGGGAACTCAGTCCCACATGCGGGAGCTAAGAGTTCTGCCTGCTGGTCCGGGATGCCACAACCACGACCCACGGTTCTGTGTGCCTGCACAAAGGGCAGGCCCAGGCAGATACATAAATACACATTTTTTAAAAGAAAGGGGAAAAAAAGGAAGATTTCAAAGAAGCCAAACATAACCAGACTACCTCTGGAAAATGGGTAGGAGACTCAGGGGCATTTACTCAGTAGTTGCTTCTTGAGCAGCTGGTCCAGGCCAGGCCCTCTGCAAAGCACAGGCCAGCCCTGGGAGTTGAGACGCCTTTGAAAACTGCCTGTTTACCAGGGGGAAAGGGAGCCCCAGAGAGGTAGAGAGACTTGCCCAAGATCACACAGGTAGAAAGTAACGCGGCAGGAATTCAAACCAGGCAGCCCGAGCCTTTCTTCCCCGCGTGCATTTGTTGGTCAGTCCTGTCCGACTCTTTGCTGCGACCCCGTGGCCTGCAGCCCACCAGGCTCCTCTGTCCATGGGATTCTCCAGGCAAAAACACTGGAGTGGGTGGCCACGCCCTCTCCAGGGGAATCTTCCTGACCAGGGATCAACCCCAGGTCCCCCGCACTGGCAGGTGGCTGCTTTACCGTCTGAACCATCAGGGAAGCCCCCTTTACTCACGGGGCGCTCCTAAGTGCAGTCTCCCCCCCAACACACCTGGACCTGAGGCACTAGCTAGCCTGCCCACTGAGGAAAGGACTCGGCACCTGCCCTCTGCAGTTGGCACACACGCTGGTCACAGTTCTTGCCCACTGAGGCTCCACGAGGACACGGTCTGGCCCCCACTCTGGGCCAGGGGACTGGACAGTCTCTCCCCGCACAGAGCAGGCAGGCACTCCGTAACTGTGTGCTGGAGAAGGAATGAACGGCCCTCATTCCGAGAAGGGCCCACAGCGGCCCAGGCAGGCTGTGGAGCCTGGGGCACCCACCAACCCTTCCCCGGACTCTGAAACCCAGACCTCTGCCCCGGGCGACTCACCCGCCGGCGCCCCTCCCCCAGGCCCCTGCTCAGCCACCAGAAGCGGGAAGGAGCGCCAGGGGCCGAAGAAGGGCAGGGCCAGCCAGGCTCTGAGCGGGGCCAGCGGCCACGACTGGGACGGGCCGGATCCGCTCCTGGGCAGGTACCTCCCAACCCCCACCCTCGGGGGGCAGGAACCCTACCGGAGGGGTAGGGAGTGGGGGGCTGACCACTCCCGGATGGATGGGACCCGCTCGGGGAAGCCCGCTGCCAGCGCGGGAGGAGGTCCCAGGAGCCCCTGAGAAAAGCGGGGATTCGGCGCCCTGGAGGTGGCACACGGGCTGGGGAAGAGCGAGCGTCCCGTTTGGGGAAGAAACAGAAACGAGGAGGAAGAAGAGGGTACTGGAGGGTAATAGGGCCTGCTGGGGAGGATTCGGGGTGTGGGGGAAGAGCTGGGGGGATAAGGAAGACTGGGGCCAGGAGGGAAGTTGGAGCGTTGGAGCGGAGTGGGGGTTCCTGAACGCGCAGCGCCAGGACGTCCAGGGGCGCAGGGTGCCAGGCCCCCTGTCCGACTCTTTGCTGCGACCCCGTGGCCTGCAGCCCACCAGGCTCCTCTGTCCATGGGATTCTCCAGGCAAAAACACTGGAGTGGGTGGCCACGCCCTCTCCAGGGGAATCTTCCTGACCAGGGATCAACCCCAGGTCCCCCGCACTGGCAGGTGGCTGCTTTACCGTCTGAACCATCAGGGAAGCCCCCTTTACTCACGGGGCGCTCCTAAGTGCAGTCTCCCCCCCAACACACCTGGACCTGAGGCACTAGCTAGCCTGCCCACTGAGGAAAGGACTCGGCACCTGCCCTCTGCAGTTGGCACACACGCTGGTCACAGTTCTTGCCCACTGAGGCTCCACGAGGACACGGTCTGGCCCCCACTCTGGGCCAGGGGACTGGACAGTCTCTCCCCGCACAGAGCAGGCAGGCACTCCGTAACTGTGTGCTGGAGAAGGAATGAACGGCCCTCATTCCGAGAAGGGCCCACAGCGGCCCAGGCAGGCTGTGGAGCCTGGGGCACCCACCAACCCTTCCCCGGACTCTGAAACCCAGACCTCTGCCCCGGGCGACTCACCCGCCGGCGCCCCTCCCCCAGGCCCCTGCTCAGCCACCAGAAGCGGGAAGGAGCGCCAGGGGCCGAAGAAGGGCAGGGCCAGCCAGGCTCTGAGCGGGGCCAGCGGCCACGACTGGGACGGGCCGGATTCGCTCCTGGGCAGGTACCTCCCAACCCCCACCCTCGGGGGGCAGGAACCCTACCGGAGGGGTAGGGAGTGGGGGGCTGACCACTCCCGGATGGATGGGACCCGCTCGGGGAAGCCCGCTGCCAGCGCGGGAGGAGGTCCCAGGAGCCCCTGAGAAAAGCGGGGATTCGGCGCCCTGGAGGTGGCACACGGGCTGGGGAAGAGCGAGCGTCCCGTTTGGGGAAGAAACAGAAACGAGGAGGAAGAAGAGGGTACTGGAGGGTAATAGGGCCTGCTGGGGAGGATTCGGGGTGTTGGGGAAGAGCTGGGGGGATAAGGAAGACTGGGGCCAGGAGGGAAGTTGGAGCGTTGGAGCGGAGTGGGGGTTCCTGAACGCGCAGCGCCAGGACGTCCAGGGGCGCAGGGTGCCAGGCCCCCTGTCCCTGCAGGCTTGCGGGGTCCCCCGCCCCCATTCCCTTGCCCCCTAATCACCTACCAGGGGTCGCGGGGGCGGCCGGCCGCGTCGCTCGTGTGCTCGGGAAGCGGCTGGACGGCCCGGAGTCGGTGCCGGGGACGGCAGGGCCCGCGGACGGCAGAGCGTGGAGGGCGCGCCGTGGCCCCGGGCGCCCGGCCGCCGCCCGCCCCTTCCGCGTCCGGCCGGGAGGGAGGAGCCGGGTGAGCTCACGCTTTCCCAGCGGGACCGGGAAAGTCCCCGAGGCGCCCCCGCGACGTCCTCCCAACCTCGCAGGCGGCCGGGTCCGGGCCCGGGCGCGGGGGACAGCGCGGGGGTCCCCAGGGACCCCAGCCCTGCCCACGGGGGCCCACGGCCTAGTGAGAAAGAACCCCCGTTTTCAAATGAGTGCCTGTACTTAATGCTTGCCAGGAAAGCGAACAAAAGGGGTGGGGTCGTTGGGGGCCGGGGTGAGGGTGGGACTCAGGGCCACCTTGGAGGGGCTTGGGGACCCCCGTGGGGTTGGAAGAGGGTCAGACAGTACGATGACGTATCTTGTTTATTTGTTTTTGGCGGAGTCACGCAGCGGGGTGTTAATTCCCCCGGCGGGGACTGAACCTGCGCCTCCAGGAAAGGCCAAAGTCCGACGGAGAGGATCTGTAGCTGCGAATGTGACGTTTTAAAAATCACAGGGAGAATAACTAGCTAAAGCCTGTAACCAAACAAACAAACAAAATAAGTAATTTTAAAAATACGTATAAAATTAAATTCACAGGGTCCTAACCTTCTGGTGGGGGGCAGTCCTGGACCCGGAATTTGCATATTTGTCAGGCACAGTTAAATGTCGGTGCTCAGAGTCCCTCACGCTCTTAGGGGCACATGAAGATGTTTTCATTTCTTTTAAAATCAGATAGGGGGCTTCCCCTGGTGGTCCAGTGGGTAAGGACACCGCCTTGCAGTGCAAGGGCCGCCGGTTCGGGCCCTGGCCTGGGAAGATCCCACGTGCCGCGGAGCGGCTGGACCGATGTGTCCAATCACCGAGCCGGAGCTCTGGAGCGCATGCGCCCATAGCCGGCACTCTGCAACGACAGACGCCACCGCAATGGGAGGCCCACAGGAGCCAAAGAACGAAGACGAATGAACATAGAGAAACGAAAGACCAATAGAAGTGGCCCGCCTGCTCCCCTCCTTCCCCAACCCGACCCCCGCCCAAAATAAATACATAAATAAATCTTAAAAAAAAAAAATAGCCAAAGACTCATTGCTAACTCTTTAAAAAAAAAAAAAATCAGATAGGAAAACTAGTGAATATAATCTAGCCTAGATTATATGTGTCTTTATACCCACACAGTTGTCAAATGTCATAGTTTTTAATGGAGAAGGCATCTGCAAAAGCCATTAATAATGCCTTTGACTGGGCCCCTTCATCACCTGAAACCTCTCTTCAAAATACCATTTGTTACAGAAAACAAACTTCCGGTTACCAAAGTGGGGGGTGGGGATTAATCGGGAGCTAGGGATGAACAGATCCACACTATGATATATCAACTAGACAGCTAATGAGGTCCTACTATATAGCAAAGGGAACTGTGTTCAATATCCTGTAATAACCTATAATGAAAGAGAATCTGAATATATATATGTGTGTGTGTGTATATATATGTATATATGTACATGATCAATTTGTTATACATGTAAAGTTAACATGACATTGTAGATCAACTCTAATTCAATTTGAGTCCCCTGGACAGCAAGGAGATCATACCAGTCCAGCCTAAAGGAAATCGACCCTAAGTATTCAGTGGAAGGACGGATGCTGAAGCTGAAGCGGCAGTACGCTGGCCACCTGGTGAGGAGAGTCGACTCACTGGAAAAGCCCCCGATGCTGGGTCCGAAGGCCGCAGGAGAAGGGGACGACAGAGGATGAGATGGTTAGCTAGCACCAGCGCCTGGATGGGTGTGACTCTGTGCACACTTCAGGAGGCGGTGAGCGGCAGGGGAGCCTGGCGAGCTGCACGTACTCAGGGGAGAAGGGCTTCCCAGACAGCTCAGTGGGAAAGAAGCCACCTGCCAGTGCAGGAGATGTGTGTTCAACGATGGGTCAGGAAGGCCCTCTGGAGAAGGAAATAGCAACCCCGTCCAGTATGCTCGCCTGGAAAATCCCATGGACAGAGGAGCCTGCTGGGCTAGAGGCCCTGGGATCACAAAGAGTCGGACAAGACTTGGCGACTAAGCCCGCATAGCTGTTTAATGATGCCGTGCTGATTTCCGATGGACAGCAAAGGGACTCTGCCACATATGTGAAATATATTTCACGGAAATGCTTTTTTTTAAAAAAAATAAAACGGCGTAGTGATCCATCCTTGAATGAATGGATAAACAAAATGGAGCCCACTCACACAGTGGGGTATTATTTCACTTTCAAGAGGAAGGAAACTCTGACACAGGCCACAACGTGGAGGATGTGAATGGACCTTGAAGACGCTGGGCTCCGTGAGACAAACCAGAGGGGGAAGGGTGAATGCCGTCTGATTCCACTCAGGGCCTCTGAGGGGTCCGATTCACAGAAACAGGAAGCAGGCGGCGGCGGTGCCCCAGCAGGGAGACGGGGGTCGGAGTGGCGTGGGGACAGAGTTTCAGTTTGGGGAGAGGAGCCGCTGGGAGGGCTGCCCAACGGCATGAGTGTGCCTACATCCCACTGGGCTGTGCCCTTAGAAACGGTTATAAGGTGGTTCCCCAGTCTAGGAACTAAGATCGCTTATGCTCTAGGGTGCAGCCAAAACAAAAAACAAAGGAAAATAAAGTTTAAAGTTTCATGTTTAGTACGTGTTCCCACAACAAACAATTGTTTCCAAATACTCGCAAGACAGTACCTTCAAAAAGGCTTCTGGGGGCTTCCCTGGTGGTCCAGTGGGTAAAGAGTCCGCCTTGCAGTGCAAGGGGCGCCAGTTCAGTCCCTGGCCCGGGAAGATCCCACCTGCCGCGGATCGGCTGGACGGGTGTGTCCAATGACGAGCCAGCGCTCGGGAGCACATGCACCCAGAGCCGGTGCTCTGCCGTGAGAGAGGCCACTGCGATGGGAGGCCCACACAAGCCAAAGAACAAAGATGGATGAAAATAAATAAATAAATAAATCAGTAAAAGAGGCCAAAAACATTTTTAAAAGGCTTCTGATAGAGCTATACCCACACAAACAAACAGAACGTGGGGCTCACCTCTGTGTGTATCTCCACCTTAACCAGCACGATCTCATCACCCCCGTTACTTCTCAGCAGTAACGAGGCCGGCGACCTGAATGAGCACGTCTGCGGTTTTCTCCTGGAGACAAAGCCGCAGGAACGTCATTCGTAATTGAGAAAATGGTAAATATCCGTTCGAGTCAGTGAGGATAGAGACGTGTCAGTGAGGATAGAGACGTGAGGGTGTTTTCCCCTCATCGGTTCACTGGACACCGGGAATTTTATCCTTAGGTCTCTCAAGCAGTGCATGCATTCCAGGCCAAAGGTCCCCGGAAGGGCCTTGGGAGGGAGATGCACATGGAAATTATCTATGGGCTAAGCCCCGCCCCCCAGTCCTGCCTGTCCCACCCCCGCCACAGTGCCTCACTTCCTCCTGCGAGGAAGCAATTTTATTGAACAGATCCTGTGTCGCAGGCATGTCTAGGGGCTGGGGACAGCTCGCGGTGGGGTAGGGAAAGAGGTGGTCCCTGAAGGGGTGGGGCCCCCTGAGCTGGAGGAAGAGAAGGTATCCAGTCCATTTTGCCATGCCTCTCCTCACAACCCCCACACCCATCACCAATTTTTGGAGCATCCATTTAGGGGGCTGTTCCCACACCAAGCGCATCTTGGCGGTCATCCGATCCATGTCTTCAAACAATCGTTCCTGGTAGGTTTGAACGTGCCCATTTGATGGGCAAGAAAACTGAGGCCCAGGGAGAGTAACACGGCTGGAGCATCCGGGCTTCCAGTGGAGGCCACAGGCTGCAGGAGACTAGGTGTGGGCACCTACAGACAGGGGCGGCTGTGCCCCTCCCTTCTTCAGCCAAAGAAAGAAAACGGGTCAGGTGAGGTCCCCCTTCCTATCCCACTTCTCTCCTTTTTCCATTCATTCCGTTTTCTGCTTTCGCACACATATGCATATATCCGGGAATGTGGTATTTAGTATCTTTTGGTCTGGCTTTGTTGTTTTTTTATCCCAGTTGGCCGGCGACATTTCTCCTGTAAAGGATCAGAGAGTAAAATATTGTCCTTCTTACGGACCAGCGTCTTTGTTACAGCTCCCTGGTGCTGCCGCTGGAAGCCCACAGCAGTCACAGGTGAGGCGTCGTAACTGAGCATGGCTATGTGTCAATAAAACTTTATTTACAAGAGCAGGCGGCAGGCTGGACAGCGACAGTAGTTTGCTGACTCTGGACATAGACGGCGTCAGTATTTAGCTTTATTCTGGTGACTGTGGGCTTCTCAGGAGCCACTGGTTGTGAAAAACCCATGTGCCAACGCAGGAGGCGTAGGGGACTTGGGTTTGAATCCTGGGTCAGGAAGACCAAGTGGAGAAGGAAACGGCAACCTACTGCAGTGTGCTTGCCTGGCGAATCCCGTGGACCGAGGAGCCTGGCGGGCCGCAGTCCGCGGGGCCGCAGAGGGCCGGACACGCCTGAGCACGTCAGCCGCAGCTGTCGCTGGACGAGCTGCTGCTGCCGGCCCGCCCCCAGCCCGGCCAGGACGCCTCCTGCGTCAGGCGTGATGAACGCGGGGCAGGCGAGTGTGCCTGTTGGGTCCAAATCCTTATTCGGACGCTTACCAGCCATGAGTGGCGACCACAGGCGAGTCCGCTGAGTCGTGCCTCAGTTTCCCTCCCTTATAACATAGCCGTGGGAGCAGCCCCTGCCTCGTGGGGCTGATGGAAGGATTAGGTGAGGGTGGTGGTCCAGTGGTTAGGACTCCATTGCAAGGGGGCACAGATGCCGTCCTTAGTCTGGGCCAAAAAAAAAACAAACGACTCTCTGACTTCACTGGAAGGGTTTTGCTGGGGTAGCCGCATAGAACAGGGACTTCTGTTCTTTTCAGACATGGAGAAGAAACATTCTCACTCTTACTAAACACTGCCCAATTTTTTTTTTTTTTGTCCAAAATAGTATCCCTATTTGCAGTGCCCCGTGGAAGTGAACAGGAGGGCTCACTTCCCCAGTCTGCCCCGCCAGCGCATGACACTTTCTCTTTCTTTCTGGCGTGGCTGTGTAATTCACGGGCACCAACATCGGTAAAGCTCAAAGGGACAGCCCAGTGGCTTTCCGCCAGGTGCATACTCTTCCCCACCCAGGACTGAAACTTGGATCTTCTGCATTTCGGGCAGATCCGTTACCCTCTGAGCCGCCAGGGAAGCCCTGCATCTCTCCCACGCTGTCTGTGGCCAGTTTCCTGACCGAGACCCAGAGAGGTCATTCTACCGCTCCAAGTTCCCAAGGGCCCCTTCTCTGCCCCTACCCGCCGGGCAACCTCCTATCTGGTTTCTCTCCTCATTACCTTGGTTTTGATTTTGAAACTTCTTCATCAAGAGAACCAGCGTGTGGGGGCGTTGCCTTCTTTCTCTCGGCATCAGGCCTGTGAGTTTCAGCCTCGTCCTTGTGAATATCCGCAACGCAGCCTTCTTCCTGTCTTTAGGTACTGGGAGAAAGAGTTAAGTCTAAGCAGGAAGGTGGTGGTCACAAGCAGGCCGGCAAGCTGCTCCTGTAAAGCATTAGTTAGAGGGTTGATCATCTCAGCTTTGTGTTGTGAATCTTGGCCTTCTCATGGTCCTTCAGTTGCTCAGTGACGTCCAACTCTCTGCGACGCACGGACGGCAGCCTGGCAGGCTCCTCCGTGCTTCGCCGTCTCTTGAAGTCTGCCCACGCTCGTGTCCACAATGATGCCATCCAGCCATATCACCCTCTGACGTCCTTTTCTCCTTTGTTCCAAAACCCTTTAAAAGCGTACAGGTTCTCTCTTCCCTTCTGTGGCCATGACTGAGGCGCCAGCAACCAAAATGAAGTTCAGTCCCTTCGTAACTTCCGACCGAAGCAAGAACTGAAACAGGCATTTCAACGTACCTTCCCACGTTCGCAGGAAGATTATGTCTTCTCCTCTTTCTAAAGAGCTGAGACAGAAGTACAACGTTCGACCTGTGCCCATCCGAAAGGATGATGAAACTCAGGTGGTACGAGGGCACTACAAGGGGCAGCAAATTGGCAAAGCAGTCCAGGTTTACAGGAAGAAATACGTCATCTACACTGAACGAGTGCAGTGGGAGAAGGCTAACGGCACGACTGTCCACGTGGGCATCCACCCAGCAAAGGGGGTTACCGCCAGACCAAAACTGGACAAAGACTGCAAAAAGATCCTCGAACGTAAAGCCAAATCTCGCCAAGTAGGAAAGGAAAAGGGCAAATACAAGGAAGAAACCATTGAGAAGAGGCAGGAATAAAGTCATCTTGTTTACAGCTCTCATTAAAAGCTGTTGAAATGAAAAAACAAAAAGGTGTACAGGTGGGGCTTCCCCGGTGGTCCAGTGGGTAAGGACACCGCCTTGCAGTGCAAGGGGCGCCAGTTTGATCCCTGGCTTGGGAAGATCCCACGTGCCGCGGAGCGGCTGGACTGATGTGTCCAATTACCGAGCCAGCACTCTGGCGCGCATGCGCCCAGAGCCAGCGCTCTGTGACGATAGACGCCACCGCGATGGGAGGCCCACAGGAGCCAAAGAACAAAGACGGCTGAAAATGGAGAAATGAAAAGACCAGTAGAAGTGGCCCACCTGCTCCCCCCACCCCCAACCCGACCCCCGCCCAAAATAAATAAATAAATCTTAAAAAAAAAAAAATGGTGTACAGGTTCTTACCTTGTGAGCTAACAGACAGACACTTTCTGTGGGGAGTGTTGGCCCTCAGGCTATGGTTTGCAGGCTTTCACTCAACTGTTTTACCCCAGTGCCTGACGCAGAGCCGAGCATTCGTTGCTCAGTGTCGACAGGTGAATTTTCCATGGCATCTAATTCTGGACTTGTTTTTGCGCGATCTATTTCTTTTTCTTCTTTTTCTTTTTCTTTTAATTTTGGCCTCTTTTATTGGTTTTTTATTTATTTTCATCAGTCTTCATTCTTTGGCCTGTGTGGGCCTCCCGTTGCAGTGGCTTCTCGTTGCAGAGCACCTGCTCTGGGTGCATGCACTCGAGCGTTGGCTCATAATTGGACACAGCAGTCCAGCCGCTCTGCAGCACGTGGGATCTTCTCCGGCCAGGGATTGAACCAGTGCCCCCTGCACTGCCAGGCGTACTCTTTACCCACTGGACCACCGGGGAAGCCCAACGCGATCTATTTCTTACCGTTTCCCCCAGATATAGAGAACAAACTAGTCATTACCAACGGGGAGACGGAGGAGGGGAGGGGCAAAATAGGGGAGGGGGATTAAGAGGCACAAACCATTAGAGGTAAAATCAGCTACACGGGGGGCTTCCCTGGTGGTCCAGTGGGTAAACAGTCCGCCTTGCAGTGCAGGGGGCACCAGTTCAATCCCTGGCCCGGGAAGATCCCACGTGCGGAGGAACGGCAGGGCCGGTGTGTCCAGTTACGAGCCAGCGCTCTGGAGTGCATGCGCCCAGAGCTGGTGCTCGGCAGTGAGGGAGGCCACTGCGATGGGAGGCCCACACAGGTCAAAGCATTAAGATAGATGAAAATAAATAAATAAAGAAGCAATAAAAGAGGCCAAAATTTTTTTAAAAAAATAAAAATAAGCTACAAGGGGGACTTCCCTGGTGGTCCAAAGCAGAGGGCTCTGGGTTCAATCCTTGGCCAGTGAGCTAGATCCCACATGCCCAAGCCCATGTGCCACAACTAAAGATCTCATAGGCCACAACTAAGCCCTGGCCTAGCCAAATAAACAAATATTTCAAAAATAAAATAAGCTGCAAGGATATATTGTACAACAGAAGAAGTATGGCCAGTATTTTATAACTATAGAGAATAACATTTAAAAATTGTGAATCACTCTATTGTACCCCCTGTGACTTATGTAATAGTGTGCATCAACTACATTTCAAGTTTTACAAATAACAAAATTCTTTTTTAAAAAGAAAACTTAAGCTTGTAATCTCACATCTATCAGAACAGGAATGGATACAAGGGTAGAGAAAGCTGCTACTTGTGAGGAATACACAGTCTTCTGATTCCGTCACGACAGACGTTAGAAGGTAAAGCGAGAACACGGGTCCAACGCCACGTAGTTAGGGGTCACTTGTTACGTAGCCACAGTCGACTGGTGCGCTGGTTTGGTTTTTGTGGGTTTTTTTGGGCAGATGGCAGCAATGCAGGGTTGGAGCAGTGAAGGCGGGCAGCCCAGCGCCTCCAGCAAGTCCAGGTGTGTTTGGAAAGATAAGAACCCTTTCGGGCTCTGAGGCCAGCCTGCCTGGGTCAAGGCCCAGATATAGAGAACAAACTAGTCATTACCAACGGGGAGACGGAGGAGGGGAGGGGCAAAATAGGGGAGGGGGATTAAGAGGCACAAACCATTAGAGGTAAAATCAGCTACACGGGGGGCTTCCCTGGTGGTCCAGTGGGTAAACAGTCCGCCTTGCAGTGCAGGGGGCACCAGTTCAATCCCTGGCCCGGGAAGATCCCACGTGCGGAGGAACGGCAGGGCCGGTGTGTCCAGTTACGAGCCAGCGCTCTGGAGTGCATGCACCCAGAGCTGGTGCTCGGCAGTGAGGGAGGCCACTGCGATGGGAGGCCCACACAGGTCAAAGCATTAAGATAGATGAAAATAAATAAATAAAGAAGCAATAAAAGAGGCCAAAATTTTTTTAAAAAAATAAAAATAAGCTACAAGGGGGACTTCCCTGGTGGTCCAAAGCAGAGGGCTCTGGGTTCAATCCTTGGCCAGTGAGCTAGATCCCACATGCCCAAGCCCATGTGCCACAACTAAAGATCTCATAGGCCACAACTAAGCCCTGGCCTAGCCAAATAAACAAATATTTCAAAAATAAAATAAGCTGCAAGGATATATTGTACAACAGAAGAAGTATGGCCAGTATTTTATAACTATAGAGAATAACATTTAAAAATTGTGAATCACTCTATTGTACCCCCTGTGACTTATGTAATAGTGTGCATCAACTACATTTCAAGTTTTACAAATAACAAAATTCTTTTTTAAAAAGAAAACTTAAGCTTGTAATCTCACATCTATCAGAACAGGAATGGATACAAGGGTAGAGAAAGCTGCTACTTGTGAGGAATACACAGTCTTCTGATTCCGTCACGACAGACGTTAGAAGGTAAAGCGAGAACACGGGTCCAACGCCACGTAGTTAGGGGTCACTTGTTACGTAGCCACAGTCGACTGGTGCGCTGGTTTGGTTTTTGTGGGTTTTTTTGGGCAGATGGCAGCAATGCAGGGTTGGAGCAGTGAAGGCGGGCAGCCCAGCGCCTCCAGCAAGTCCAGGTGTGTTTGGAAAGATAAGAACCCTTTCGGGCTCTGAGGCCAGCCTGCCTGGGTCAAGGCCCAGTTCATTTACTGGCTGAAACACACTGAACAAAATGTTTGACGTCTAGCTGCCTCAGTGCCCCCATCTATGAAATGGGAAGATTCGTAGCACTGTGTCAGAGGGCTGAGATAGAGGTGGACCTAGTAACCCTACGTGCTCAGCATCCGGGGTAGCATCCCTAGGTACCAAAAGAGATCTGATCCCAGATGGTGACGTCTCAACCCCTGGACCACCAGGGAGGTCCTGCCCTTGGAATCCTCTTTTTTTTAATTTTTATTTTACTTTTACAGAGTTTTGTTGTTTACAGGCATGTATGATTCTACGGAGGCTTTGCTCACAGCTGTGAACGGCCCTCAGCCAGCTCTCAGAGACGCCGAGGGCTACAGAGGCCAGGTCCCCGCCAGGGTCACACAAGAGAGACCAGGGAGCTGGCCAGTGGACCCACGTCCCATCACCAAGCTAGAGTCCAGCGTCTCCAGGCCCACACAGGACGCCCAGCCCTCGGGACCATGTAATAAACAGAAAGAGCACAATTCCTGCCATCACGAATGTGGTTGAGGGTAGGTGGCCTTTCCCCACCGTGTGCTTCATCTGTGAAGTTCAGGACCAGGGGTCTGCCTGGCTGGCCAGTGGTTAAACACTCACACTCCCATTGCAGGGGGCTTTGCTCGGGGTCGAGCGCTGGCAGGGGAAGTAAGCGCCTACATCCATACAGCGCCACCTAAAAAAAACAATTAAAATGAAATGAAAGACAGCACAGGACCAAGACGGCTGGTGTGTGGAGCATACGGAACAGCCCTGGGCCAGAGTGGGTGGAGGATTGGTTGTTGTTTTTAGAGAAAGCTGCTACTTGTGAGGAATACACAGTCTTCTGATTCCGCACGACAGACGTTAGAAGGTAAAGCGAGAACACGGGTCCAACGCCACGTAGTTAGGGGTCACTTGTTACGTAGCCACAGTCGACTGGTGCGCTGGTTTGGTTTTTGTGGGTTTTTTTGGGCAGATGGCAGCAATGCAGGGTTGGAGCAGTGAAGGCGGGCAGCCCAGCGCCTCCAGCAAGTCCAGGTGTGTTTGGAAAGATAAGAACCCTTTCGGGCTCTGAGGCCAGCCTGCCTGGGTCAAGGCCCAGTTCATTTACTGGCTGAAACACACTGAACAAAATGTTTGACGTCTAGCTGCCTCAGTGCCCCCATCTATGAAATGGGAAGATTGTAGCACTGTGTCAGAGGGCTGAGATAGAGGTGGACCTAGTAACCCTACGTGCTCAGCATCCGGGGTAGCATCCCTAGGTACCAAAAGAGATCTGATCCCAGATGGTGACGTCTCAACCCCTGGACCACCAGGGAGGTCCTGCCCTTGGAATCCTCTTTTTTTTAATTTTTATTTTACTTTTACAGAGTTTTGTTGTTTACAGGCATGTATGATTCTACGGAGGCTTTGCTCACAGCTGTGAACGGCCCTCAGCCAGCTCTCAGAGACGCCGAGGGCTACAGAGGCCAGGTCCCCGCCAGGGTCACACAAGAGAGACCAGGAGCTGGCCAGTGGACCCACGTCCCATCACCAAGCTAGAGTCCAGCGTCTCCAGGCCCACACAGGACGCCCAGCCCTCGGGACCATGTAATAAACAGAAAGAGCACAATTCCTGCCATCACGAATGTGGTTGAGGGTAGGTGGCCTTTCCCCACCGTGTGCTTCATCTGTGAAGTTCAGGACCAGGGGTCTGCCTGGCTGGCCAGTGGTTAAACACTCACACTCCCATTGCAGGGGGCTTTGCTCGGGGTCGAGCGCTGGCAGGGGAAGTAAGCGCCTACATCCATACAGCGCCACCTAAAAAAAACAATTAAAATGAAATGAAAGACAGCACAGGACCAAGACGGCTGGTGTGTGGAGCATACGGAACAGCCCTGGGCCAGAGTGGGTGGAGGATTGGTTGTTGTTTTCCCTGTAAGCCAGTATTAGCCCGGCAGTGGGAACACGGCCAGTCCCAGAAATGCACAGGCCTTTGGGAACCCCAAGCGGCCCACCCTGAATTCCTCGAAGCCGGTGAGCGCTCCCCGCAGCAGCTGCTGTAACAGACGGCCCACCCCACGCGGAGGCTGGAAACAGCACACAGCCCACCATCTGACAGGTCTGCAGGTCAGAGGTCTGGAGCCATATACATACATATATGCTTTTTTTTTTTTTTTTTAAAGATTTATTTATTTGAGAGTGGGGTGGGAGGGAGAGGAGCAGGCGGGCCGCTTCTATTGGTCTTCCATTTGTCCATTTCCATCCATCTTTGTTCTTCAGCCCGTGTGGGCCTCCCATCGCGGTGGCCTCTGTTGTCGCAGAGCACCGGCCCTGGGCGCACGCGCTCCAGAGCTCCGGCTCAGTAATTGGACACATCGGTCCAGTCGCTCCGCGGCACGTGGGATCTTCCCAGGCCAGGGCTCGAACTGGCGCCCCTTGCACTGCAAGGCGGTGTCCTTACCCACTGGACCACCAGGGAAGCCCACATATATATATGTTTTAATTAATTTGTTTTTGGCTGGGTCTCCATGGCTGTGCAGGCTCTTCTCTCGGCCTGGCAAGCGGGGTTTACTCCCTGGTGGCGGCACACGGGCTTCTGATGGCGGTGGCTCCTCTCGTCGCAGAGCAGGGGCTCCAGGGTGCACAGGCTTCAGTCGCTGCCGCTCCCAGGCTCTGAGTGCAGGCTCAGCCGTTGTGGCACAAGGGCTGCACTGCTCTGAGGCACGCGGTGTCGTCCCAGGCCATCTCCTGGGCCCCCTGCGCTGGCAGGAGATTCTTCACCACGGACCCACCAGCGAAGCCCCTGGAGTGAGCCTTACGAAGGTAAGGGGCTGAGAAGATCACACAGGGACCCCAGAGTAGTACAGGTACTGAAAAATTACACACACACACACAGAGCCTGGACTTTGCAGGTAAGATTTATTAAGGCAAAACTGCAGCCGCCGGGCAGTCCTGAGCCCCCTCCCGCCCCAGGTGGTCACTGCCCTGCCCCCACCCCATCCCCGGAAGCTCATGTCACAGAGCTGCCACCCTGCTGCTCAAGGCTGATACCCGAAGTCTCAATGTACCAAAAGGGGAGTGGGATGTAAGAACTATATTCTTGGTTTTATAAGAAAGGAAAAAGAAATTGAAACCTTCTAGAAAAAAATTTTTTTTTTTTTCCTCTGGAAATCTAGTCCTAATGATAGACGTGAGGCTCGGAACACACTTCCTCCAAGCTCGGAGACACAGAGGGACGGGCCAGTTTTCAAGACCTGGGCTTCCGGAGGTGCCTTCCCAGCGAGGGGCACCCCGCCGCTCGGCAGCCCCTCGTGGGAGCCAGAGACCCTGGCGCTCTCCTCGAGCCTCTCCTACTTCTCTTCCGGGGCTTTCTCGACGATGCCAGGGGCGAAGGGGCCCACCAGCCACATGATGGGCATGTTCTGGGCCACGTACTCCACCATGCGGTCAAGCGCCTCGCGCGCCCCGGCCACCTGCTCGCGGCTCCGCGTCAGGACGCTGCTGGAGAGGTCCTGGAAGGAGTGGATGCCGGAGAAGGCGGCCTGCAGCTCCTCCACCTGCCGGCGAGCCTGCCGCGCGTGGTCCTTGACGTGGGCGGGCAGGCCCTGGAGGCTGGCGCCCAGCGAGGCGCAGGTGGTCTGGAGCTGCTGGGCGATGTCACGGAACATGACGAGGGTCTGGGACTCCACCTGCTGAGAAGGGGCGGGGGAGGGGCATCAAGACCCGTGGCTTTGAGGGTAACTGGACCCAAAGGGCTTCCCAAGCGGCTCGGTGTTGAGAATCTGCCTACTGGTGTAGGGGACACCGGTTCAATCCCTGGTCCGGGAGGAGCCTCACATGCCTTCGGGCCATTAAGCCCGTGCACCACAGCTCCTGAGCCTGTGCTCTAGCGCCCGGGCTCCACAACAGGAGAGGCCCCAGCACCAAAATGAAGAGCAGCCCCCGCTCGCGGCAACCAAAGAAAGTCCGTGCAGCAGTGAAGACCCACACAGCACAGCCAAGAACAAATTTTAATAAAAAACTTTTGTAAGAGATATAGGACCTCCTTGGTGGTCCCGTGGTGAAGACTCCTTGCTCCCAGGGCAAGGAGTCTGGGTTCCATTCCTGGTCAGGGAGCTAGATCCCGAATGCTGCAACTAAAGATCCTGAGGGGGCTTCCCTGGTGGACCAGTGGGTAAGGACACCGCCTTGCAGTGCAAGGGGCGCCAGTTCGATCCCTGGCCTGGGAAGATCCCACGTGCCGCGGAGCGGCTGGACCGATGCGTCCAATGACCGAGCTGGAGCTCTGGAGCACAGGTGCCCGGAGCCGGTGCTCTGCAACAACAGACGCCACTGCCATGGGAGGCCCACGTGGGCCAGAGAACAAAGATGGATGACAATAGATAAATGAAAGACCAACAGAAGTGGCCCGCCCGACCCCTCCTTTCTCACTCCCCCCTCCCCAAAAAGAAGATCCTGAGGGCCACAGCTAAGACTCGACACAGCCAAATAAACTTGGAGGAAGAAAAAAGAAACGCCTGTAACCGGCGGCTGGCGAGGACGGAATACATCGGAACCCTCGCAGGCTGGAGCACCCAGTCACGCTGGAAGAGAGCTGGGCGGCTCCTCAAACTGGGCTGTTGTCGAGCAATCCACCCCCAAGGCTTCCGCCCAAGACATGAAAATGCACGTCTGGGCCAGGACTGGCACACAAATGCTCGAGGGGACGGTAGTCACAGCCGCCCAGTGTGGAGGCCCCCAGGCGCCCAGCCAGTGGCAAACAGACACAACATGTGGTCCCTCCACACACGGGGACGTTCTCCAGCCATAAAAAGGGGGGACGCTGTCCCTGGTGGCTCGGGGGTCACGCATCTGCCTGCCCGTACAGGAGACGCGGGCTTGATCCCAGCCTGGGGAGACCCCGCCTGCCACGGAGCCACCAAAGCCTGGGGGCCGCCCCCGCGGAGTCTCCCGCCCGCGCCCGGCAGCGCGGCGACTGGAACCCGCGCACCCTGGAGCCTGCGCGCTGCCACGAGAGAAGCCACCGCGGTAAGACGCCCACGCACCAAAACCAGAGACAGCTCTCGCGGCAGGAAGAGCCAGCATGGCCATAAATACATAAAAAGAAAACAATCTTTTAAAAATCAAAAAAAAAAGGAGCTGTCCTGACACGCGCTGCCGCATGGAGGGACCCCGAGACCCGAAAGCACAACACTCCGCGCGAGTCTCGGACCCAGGAGGACACGCAGGGCGACTCCACGGACGGGACCCAGCCAGAGCCGAGCGCCTTCGTGGCCGGTGGGGAGCGGAGGGTGGAGGAAGGGCGCGGCTGCTATCGGGAGACGGGAATGCTCAGAATTGTTAAGACAGGGAGTCTCACCACCCCAGAACGTGCTAAAAACCGCGAGACTGCACGCTTTAAATGGGTCCATTGTACAGAATGTGAATTACACCTCAAAACTTCTTTGTTTTTCTTTATTTATGGTTGGTCTCGCCACACAGCACGTGAGATCTTACTTCCCTGCCCAGGGATTGAACCTGGGGCCACGGCACTCAAGAGTGCTGAGTCCTTCACCACTGAACCGCTGGGGAGGTCCCTCAAAACTTTTTAAAGTCAAGATATTGAATTTTATACCTCAATAAAATTGATTTTGAAAAAACTTCAAAAAGAGAGAGAAGGTAGGGAGAAGAAACAGGCAGCAGTTGTAGGCAGTGCGAAGAGATCATGGCTGAGACGGAGTCCTGGAAAACCCCCGAGTCTGGGGAGGCGATCCGAGCAGGCGGGACCCCGGCGGCCCTGCGCCGTCACCTCCGGCTTTGACCCGGCAGGGAGCTGCAGACAGGGTCAGTGTCTATTTTCTGGCTGCTGTGTTCAGCAGCTGGGGAGTTGGGGGGATAGTTTCAAGTGGTTGGGGTCTGAATGCTCAACAGTTTTACCAAAATAAATTTCTCAATTTCTTTAGAAATATCATTTTTTTGTTTGTTTGCTTTTTGGGTTTTGTTTTTTTTGGCCACTTCTATTGGTCTTTATTTGTTTTCATCCACCTTTGTCCCACCAGTCCAGCTGCTCCGCAGCACGTGGGATCTTCCCAGGTCAGGGAACGAACCGGCACCCCTTGCACTGCAAGGCGGTGTGCTTACCCACTGGACCACGAGGGAAGCCCAGAAATACCACTTTTTAACACCATGTGCCTTATGTGTCAATGAGTGTGTGTTAAATAAGTCACATACCAGGAAACTCACCCTTTTAAAAAGTGCACAATTCAGTGATTCAAAAAAGGAGCTGTCCTGACACGCGCTGCCGCATGGAGGGACCCCGAGACCAGCACAACACTCCAGCGAGTCTCGGACCCAGGAGGACACGCAGGGCACTCCACGGACGGGACCCAGCCAGAGCCGAGCGCCTGGCCGGGGGGAGCGGAGGGTGGAGGAAGGCGGCTGCTATCGGGAGACGGGAATGCTCAGAATTGTTAAGACAGGGAGTCTCACCACCCCAGAACGTGCTAAAAACCGCGAGACTGCACGCTTTAAATGGGTCCATTGTACAGAATGTGAATTACACCTCAAAACTTCTTTGTTTTTCTTTATTTATGGTTGGTCTCGCCACACAGCACGTGAGATCTTACTTCCCTGCCCAGGGATTGAACCTGGGGCCACGGCACTCAAGAGTGCTGAGTCCTTCACCACTGAACCGCTGGGGAGGTCCCTCAAAACTTTTTAAAGTCAAGATATTGAATTTTATACCTCAATAAAATTGATTTTGAAAAAACTTCAAAAAGAGAGAGAAGGTAGGGAGAAGAAACAGGCAGCAGTTGTAGGCAGTGCGAAGAGATCATGGCTGAGACGGAGTCCTGGAAAACCCCCGAGTCTGGGGAGGCGATCCGAGCAGGCGGGACCCCGGCGGCCCTGCGCCGTCACCTCCGGCTTTGACCCGGCAGGGAGCTGCAGACAGGGTCAGTGTCTATTTTCTGGCTGCTGTGTTCAGCAGCTGGGGAGTTGGGGGGATAGTTTCAAGTGGTTGGGGTCTGAATGCTCAACAGTTTTACCAAAATAAATTTCTCAATTTCTTTAGAAATATCATTTTTTTGTTTGTTTGCTTTTTGGGTTTTGTTTTTTTTGGCCACTTCTATTGGTCTTTATTTGTTTTCATCCACCTTTGTCCCACCGGTCCAGCTGCTCCGCAGCACGTGGGATCTTCCCAGGTCAGGGAACGAACCGGCACCCCTTGCACTGCAAGGCGGTGTGCTTACCCACTGGACCACGAGGGAAGCCCAGAAATACCACTTTTTAACACCATGTGCCTTATGTGTCAATGAGTGTGTGTTAAATAAGTCACATACCAGGAAACTCACCCTTTTAAAAAGTGCACAATTCAGTGATTTTTTTATAGTGCATCACCAGGCGGTGCAACCACCCCTGTAATTCCATCACCCCAAAGGAAACTTCCAAACTAAAAAGAGGGGAATCGCTGGCTGCCCAATGGTCAGGACTCTGAGCTCGCACTGCCCAGGGCACAGGTTTGATCCCTGCTATGGGAACTAAGATCTGACAAGCCTTGTGGCTTGACCAAAAAAAAAAAAGAAATAGATATAGAGAAAGAACCTCCCTCCTCGATGACCCCTCTCCCAGCTCCCATCAACCGCACATGTCTGTCCCTGTGCATTGTCTCCGTGACTCCCCTCCCCCTCCTCCAGGCCCTGACCACCAGGAAGCCCCTCTCAGTCTGTGGCTCGGCCTGTTCTGGACGCTTCCCATCTGTGGAGTCACACCCTGCGTGTCCTTCTATGTCTGCCTCTCTCACTGAGCACTGTGTTCTCGGGGTCCGTCCACGTGAGAGCGAGCATCGGGCCTGACCACTTTTCATGAGCGAAGGATGCATCCATGTTTTGCTTGTGCATCATCTATGGACGGGCACTGGGGCTGCTCCCCTTTGTGGCTGCTGTGGACCTGCATGTTCATCTTTAGGATTGTGTAGTCCGTTCACACAGACGGGGAACTGAGCAGCTACAGTGCTGGGGAACTACGCGTCCCTAAGCCAGAGGAGCTACGATTTGGGATGAGGCGAGAGACGTGCCTGAGGCAGCAATTCAGTGAAAGCCAGCTAAGTGACAGGGCAGGGATCAGCGTCAGGGCTCGCTCAAGAGGCCGGGGCCCGCGGCGGACTGGAGGGCCAGGGCGGGTTAGGGAGACCTGTCACCCGAAGCCTGGCGGGCGAACGTGAAGGATGGGATGGGAAGATGGGGTGGGGGCGGGGAGGCCCGTGGACTGCCCCCCAGCAGGCCCCTCCATCCACAGGATTTTCCAGGCGAGAATACTGGAGTGGCCTGCTGCTCCCCACCCCACCCCCCGGGGGATCTTCCTAAGCCAGGGATCATACCAGCGTCTCCTGCATTGGCAGGCAGATTCTTTTACCTCCAAGCCCTATGGGAAGCCTGAGCAAATGGGGTGTGGCCTAGCATCTGGCAGGTCGAGGGCCCATCCCCCATCATGGGCCCCATCATTCAGAAGCAACACCTGCACCCAAGAGCAGAAATCCAGGAGGGCGTCCTGGAGGGGGTGCCAGCAGGTCCTGACGGCAGTGAATGGGAGGCGAGGCTGGGGAAAGCATTCTGGGCAAGTAGGTCCACGGAGCAAAGGTGTAGGTGGAGAGGGGAGCCAGGGCCCAAGCACCCACGGCCGCCCCCGGTGGGTACCTCTGGCTTGGCTGCGTCCTCCTCCGGGCCCGGCAGCTGCTTCTGGTTCCAACACAGCCACAGCTGGTGTAGCTTCTCCTGGCCCTCCACCAGCTTCTGATCGACACCCTGCTTGACAGTTTCCATCTGGAGCAGAGACAGGGAGAGGGTGCCTCAGGGCTGGACCAATCCCGGCAGAGCCCTTGGGAGCCACTGGAATGCCGGGAGGCTCAGGATTCCCGAGGGAGCCCTGGGCACTGGCACTCCGACCCTCAGGACCTCAGGACGCCACTGCATTTGAGACACGTCTTTTAAAGGGGTGATTAAGTTAAAACGAGGTCATCAGGGTGAACCTAAAAAACACTTGCTCCTTGGAAGAAAAGCTATCACAAACTTAAGACAATGTAATAAAAGGCCGAGACATCACTTTGCCAACAAAGGTCCATCTAGTCAAAGCTATGGTTTTCCCAGTAGTCATGTACAGAGGCGAGAGTTAGACCAGAAAAAAGGCCGAGCAGCGAAGAATTAGTGCTTTTGAATTGCTGGGGAAGACGCTTGAGAGTCCCTTGGACAGCAAGGAGATCCAACCAGTCCATCCTAAAGGAGACCCACCCCGAGTACTCATCGCAAGGACGGAGGCGGAAGCTGAAGCTCCAGTCCTCTGGCCCCCGATGCGAAGAGCGGACTCACTGGAGAACACCCCATGCTGGGAGAGACAGGGCAGGAGTAGAAGGGGGTGACAGAGGATGCGAGGGTTGGATGGCACCATCGACTCAATGGACGTGAGTCTGAGCGGCTCTGGGAGACGGTGAAGGGCAGGGAAGCCTGGCGTGCCGCCGTCCACGGGTCGCTAAGAGCCAGACACGACTGAGCGAGTGAACAACAGCAAAATTCCTACATGACTGGTGTCCTTAAATAGAAACGGGACCGTAGGTGGACGTCCCTGGTGGTCCCGTGGCGACGGCTCTGAGCACGGGGCACGGGCTCGACCTGTGGTCAGGGAGGACACTGAAATTCTGCAGGCCGCGCGGCGGGGCCCAAAAGAAAGAAAGGAATGACTGAATCTTTAAAAGATGGGGATGTTAGGACAGATGGAGAGACCACCAGGCAAGGAGGAGAGAGAAGCCGGCCACCCGCTCAGGAAGAGCCACCCTGCAGCACCCCGGTCTCGGGCTCGCAGCCCCAGAAAGGCGTAGCAGTAAGAGTGGACTGTTCAAGCCGTTCAGTGCAGTCCCGTGAGCTGGTCCCAGCGGACGTGTACAACCGGGGCAGGAAGCCACCAGGCCTGGGGAGGGCTTGTCGGCGTGCACACGGCTGGCAGGTCCTCCACCCCCACCCACCCACCCCACCACCGTGGGCGAGCGCCTGGGACAGGCGGTCACCCCGCCCACCCGTCACTGCGGGCCTCACCAGAACGAGCGTCTGGGACAGCTGGTGCAGGGCCTCCTGGGCTCTCTGCTTGGTCCTCTGCAGCTTGCCCAGTGAGTGTTCGTAAGCCCGCTGGTGCAGCCGCTCCGACAAGGAGCCCAGACGCACAAAGTAGCTCTGCTCCTGGCGCTGCTGGTCTACCGAGGCGATGCCGAAGCCCTCCAGGGACGTGGCGAGGCGGGCTGGTGGGGGAGAGGACGGAGAAGCACCGTGGAGCCAAGTCTATGCCCCGGTCTGCAAGAGGCAGAGGAGCCCCTGCCTTGCCTTTCTCCGTGAAATGGGTACAGTGGGGATCAAATAAGTGGGGTACAGTGGGGACCAAATAAGCCTTAGAATAGTGTGAGAAAACTATGACCCTCGGGCCACACCTGCCCTGATTCGGTCTTATATGATCTGATCTGACCCGTCAATACAATTACGCAAGTTTGTTGTATGCTGTCTACAGCTGCTCTCAAGCGACAGTGGCAGTATGGGGGGGGCCCGTGAGTCTGAGCGGCTCTGGGAGACGGTGAAGGGCAGGGAAGCCTGGCGTGCCGCCGTCCACGGGTCGCTAAGAGCCAGACACGACTGAGCGAGTGAACAACAGCAAAATTCCTACATGACTGGTGTCCTTAAATAGAAACGGGACCGTAGGTGGACGTCCCTGGTGGTCCCGTGGCGACGGCTCTGAGCACGGGGCACGGGCTCGACCTGTGGTCAGGGAGGACACTGAAATTCTGCAGGCCGCGCGGCGGGGCCCAAAAGAAAGAAAGGAATGACTGAATCTTTAAAAGATGGGGATGTTAGGACAGATGGAGAGACCACCAGGCAAGGAGGAGAGAGAAGCCGGCCACCCGCTCAGGAAGAGCCACCCTGCAGCACCCCGGTCTCGGGCTCGCAGCCCCAGAAAGGCGCAGCAGTAAGAGTGGACTGTTCAAGCCGTTCAGTGCAGTCCCGTGAGCTGGTCCCAGCGGACGTGTACAACCGGGGCAGGAAGCCACCAGGCCTGGGGAGGGCTTGTCGGCGTGCACACGGCTGGCAGGTCCTCCACCCCCACCCACCCACCCCACCACCGTGGGCGAGCGCCTGGGACAGGCGGTCACCCCGCCCACCCGTCACTGCGGGCCTCACCAGAACGAGCGTCTGGGACAGCTGGTGCAGGGCCTCCTGGGCTCTCTGCTTGGTCCTCTGCAGCTTGCCCAGTGAGTGTTCGTAAGCCCGCTGGTGCAGCCGCTCCGACAAGGAGCCCAGACGCACAAAGTAGCTCTGCTCCTGGCGCTGCTGGTCTACCGAGGCGATGCCGAAGCCCTCCAGGGACGTGGCGAGGCGGGCTGGTGGGGGAGAGGACGGAGAAGCACCGTGGAGCCAAGTCTATGCCCCGGTCTGCAAGAGGCAGAGGAGCCCCTGCCTTGCCTTTCTCCGTGAAATGGGTACAGTGGGGATCAAATAAGTGGGGTACAGTGGGGACCAAATAAGCCTTAGAATAGTGTGAGAAAACTATGACCCTCGGGCCACACCTGCCCTGATTCGGTCTTATATGATCTGATCTGACCCGTCAATACAATTACGCAAGTTTGTTGTATGCTGTCTACAGCTGCTCTCAAGCGACAGTGGCAGCGTATGGGGCCTCTTAGCCTGCAGATATTTTAACATTATCTGGGACTTCCCTGGTGGTCCAGTGACTAAGACTCTGTGCTCCCAACACAGGGGGCCCCGGTTCGATCCCTGGTCAGCGAACTAGATCCCACGTATCGCAACAAAAGATCCTGCATGCAGCAACTAAGACCCAGCGCAGCCAACTACGTAAGTATACATATTTTTAAAATCAAGATTATAAAAGTCAAATAAAAGTTAAAACAAAACAAAACAAAATCAAGATTAAGTGCCCTACTTCCTGAGACAAAATGCTGGTCCTCAACTTTTAAGATAAGACCTCCTTCCTAGGTGCCTAGGCCACACTGATTTGCTGTGTACAGGCTGGCCTCTTCTTTTTCTTTCTTTTTGAAACCTGAAGAAATACAACCCTGACTTCTTTAATGTTCTTTGTTCTGACAGGATAAAAAAACCAGGCTGAAAACCCTGCTTGTCAGGAGCAGTTATTCACAAGTTATGTGGGAAGCAGGCTTCCGGGCTATAGTCCTCAGTTTGATTCAAATAAAACTCTTTTCTACTCTTATTATTGATTGTTTATGGGTTATTTTCGCTGACACTATAAACATTACAAAATGTGAGAAGAACACACATTCAGGGATTCATAAACTTTCTCTGTGCAAGACCAGCTGCGTCGGTGTTTTCAGCCTCGCTGGCTCTCCTGGGCGGTTAGGCAGCTCTGCTCCGGGTGGGCAAAAGCAGCCACAGGCTCAGTGGGAGTGGATAAAACTTTATTGACAAAAGCCGGGGATGGTCTGGGGGTGATCTACCTCAGTCGGCTGGGGAGGGCGATATCACTGAAGAGTCCTTCCCTGAGGACACGTTAAAAACTAAAAAGGGGCTTCCCTGGTGGTCCAGAGGCTAAGACTCCAAGCTCCCCAAGGCAGGGGGCGCGGGTTCAAGCCCTGGTCAAGGACCTAGGTCTCACAGGCTGCAACCAAACGTTCACCTGTTCCCTAAGGAGCCTGCGTGCTGCAACAAAAATCAAGAATTTCTGCAACTAAGACCCAGGACCGTCAAATAAAATAAACAGATAGTTAAAAAAGTAATAAAACATAAAAACTGAACAAAACAGATAACTAACAAGGACCTACGGTATAGCAGAGGGAGCTGCGCTCAGTATCTTGGAATAGATTCTCTTCCTCTAATGGAAAAGAATCGGAGCAAGAATATATTTAGATGTGAATGTAAAATGGAATCACTTTGCTGTATACATGAAGACTAACACAACATTGTAAATTAACTATGTTTCAATAACTTTTTAAAAAACATGCCAAAAAAGAAGTATAGAAAGTTTAAAACAAACAACTCAACAAAACAAACTCTGCCCCATTCTCCCATCTGAGGCAGGTGGGCAAAGACTGACCCCAAACCAGCCACATTTGGAACCCATCCTACTGGCTGGACCTCCGCGGCCCTCTGGGGACCCCAGAGCTCGACCAGGCGCTTTGTTACTGATTTGCTGTGTACAGGCTGGCCTCTTCTTTTTCTTTCTTTTTGAAACCTGAAGAAATACAACCCTGACTTCTTTAATGTTCTTTGTTCTGACAGGATAAAAAAACCAGGCTGAAAACCCTGCTTGTCAGGAGCAGTTATTCACAAGTTATGTGGGAAGCAGGCTTCCGGGCTATAGTCCTCAGTTTGATTCAAATAAAACTCTTTTCTACTCTTATTATCGATTGTTTATGGGTTATTTTCGCTGACACTATAAACATTACAAAATGTGAGAAGAACACACATTCAGGGATTCATAAACTTTCTCTGTGCAAGACCAGCTGCGTCGGTGTTTTCAGCCTCGCTGGCTCTCCTGGGCGGTTAGGCAGCTCTGCTCCGGGTGGGCAAAAGCAGTCACAGGCTCAGTGGGAGTGGATAAAACTTTATTGACAAAAGCCGGGGATGGTCTGGGGGTGATCTACCTCAGTCGGCTGGGGAGGGCGATATCACTGAAGAGTCCTTCCCTGAGGACACGTTAAAAACTAAAAAGGGGCTTCCCTGGTGGTCCAGAGGCTAAGACTCCAAGCTCCCCAAGGCAGGGGGCGCGGGTTCAAGCCCTGGTCAAGGACCTAGGTCTCACAGGCTGCAACCAAACGTTCACCTGTTCCCTAAGGAGCCTGCGTGCTGCAACAAAAATCAAGAATTCTGCAACTAAGACCCAGGACCGTCAAATAAAATAAACAGATAGTTAAAAAAGTAATAAAACATAAAAACTGAACAAAACAGATAACTAACAAGGACCTACGGTATAGCAGAGGGAGCTGCGCTCAGTATCTTGGAATAGATTCTCTTCCTCTAATGGAAAAGAATCGGAGCAAGAATATATTTAGATGTGAATGTAAAATGGAATCACTTTGCTGTATACATGAAGACTAACACAACATTGTAAATTAACTATGTTTCAATAACTTTTTAAAAAACATGCCAAAAAAGAAGTATAGAAAGTTTAAAACAAACAACTCAACAAAACAAACTCTGCCCCATTCTCCCATCTGAGGCAGGTGGGCAAAGACTGACCCCAAACCAGCCACATTTGGAACCCATCCTACTGGCTGGACCTCCGCGGCCCTCTGGGGACCCCAGAGCTCGACCCTTGGAGGTGAAAGCGGCTTTGTTATTTGGGCCAAGGTGGTCCGGCAGAGTCTGGGCACGTGGGAGCAGGCTGGCAGGGCCCCTGGAGGGAGGGCGCAGGTGCCCCTGGCAAAGGGGAGACCTGGCAGAGTGGGCAGCAGGACTGATCTCCTGGCAGCGGCCCACGGCTCCTTTGTCAGCGCCCCAGGCACCGATGCGCACGGCGACGTAATCCTTCGCTGCTGGTCAGTCGCTCAGTCGTGTCTGACTCTCCGCCACCCTCTGGACTATAGCCCGCCAGGCTCCTCATGGGACGCTCCAGGCAAGAATACTGGAGTGGGCTGCCATTTCCTCCCCCAAGGGATCTTTCCGACCCACGGACTGAGCCCAGACCTCCTGCGTTGGCAGACAGGTTCCTTACCACCCGTCCCCGTCGGGGATGCACACAAATGAAAGCGCAGAAAGCAGGGCTGGTCAGACTCTCTGCTCTCTGACGTGGCTCCTGGGTGTGGCTCAGCACCCGCCTCCCAGCAAGCTCGCCTCTCCCCCGCCTCTAGCGGCACAGAGGGAAGCCCTGTCCCTGGGTCTGCGCAGCACAAGGGGGCGGGCAGGCGCCGTCTCTGGGGTACAAGATGGAAGACGTGAGCCGGATCGGGTCCTTCAAGAGGTTCGGAGGCAAGTTTTGAAAGCTCAAAGGTCCCCGCGACCCTCAAGCCCTGAAAATAAACAGATAGAAAAAAACTAAAAACTGAACAAAACAGATAACTAACAAGGACCTACGGTATAGCAGAGGGAGCTGCGCTCAGTATCTTGGAATAGATTCTCTTCCTCTAATGGAAAAGAATCGGAGCAAGAATATATTTAGATGTGAATGTAAAATGGAATCACTTTGCTGTATACATGAAGACTAACACAACATTGTAAATTAACTATGTTTCAATAACTTTTTAAAAAACATGCCAAAAAAGAAGTATAGAAAGTTTAAAACAAACAACTCAACAAAACAAACTCTGCCCCATTCTCCCATCTGAGGCAGGTGGGCAAAGACTGACCCCAAACCAGCCACATTTGGAACCCATCCTACTGGCTGGACCTCCGCGGCCCTCTGGGGACCCCAGAGCTCGACCCTTGGAGGTGAAAGCGGCTTTGTTATTTGGGCCAAGGTGGTCCGGCAGAGTCTGGGCACGTGGGAGCAGGCTGGCAGGGCCCCTGGAGGGAGGGCGCAGGTGCCCCTGGCAAAGGGGAGACCTGGCAGAGTGGGCAGCAGGACTGATCTCCTGGCAGCGGCCCACGGCTCCTTTGTCAGCGCCCCAGGCACCGATGCGCACGGCGACGTAATCCTTCGCTGCTGGTCAGTCGCTCAGTCGTGTCTGACTCTCCGCAACCCTCTGGACTATAGCCCGCCAGGCTCCTCATGGGACGCTCCAGGCAAGAATACTGGAGTGGGCTGCCATTTCCTCCCCCAAGGGATCTTTCCGACCCACGGACTGAGCCCAGACCTCCTGCGTTGGCAGACAGGTTCGTTACCACCCGTCCCCGTCGGGGATGCACACAAATGAAAGCGCAGAAAGCAGGGCTGGTCAGACTCTCTGCTCTCTGACGTGGCTCCTGGGTGTGGCTCAGCACCCGCCTCCCAGCAAGCTCGCCTCTCCCCCGCCTCTAGCGGCACAGAGGGAAGCCCTGTCCCTGGGTCTGCGCAGCACAAGGGGGCGGGCAGGCACCGTCTCTGGGGTACAAGATGGAAGACGTGAGCCGGATCGGGTCCTTCAAGAGGTTCGGAGGCAAGTTTTGAAAGCTCAAAGGTCAGGCGACACGCGACCCTCAAGCCCTGAGCTGCAAGGCCTGAGATCACGCGCCCTGCTTCCCCAGGACCGAGCGTGGTGTCTGGGGACACGTGGCCCCGGGGGCCCTTGCTACCATGGCCGTTGGCCTCTGCTGGCTCAGCTGGAAGCTCCCAGCACGAGTGCAAAGACAGACCGTCCCCAGAGGCGGGGCCGAGGCCAACGCCACAAGCCGCGGGCATCTGAGACCACGAGTCGGCTGGCCGCTTCATCTGGACTCTTCAACCCCAGTGTACTCCCGCCACCCCCTGGTCCGGCCCCCTCGCGGCTCGCCTAGACCTGCAGGGCCCCCCGAACCTGTCTCCTCCCGCTCCGCACGCCCCCAGCCTGTCCTTCCAGGAGCGGCCAGCAGAGGGCTCCCGTGAGCGCCTGCGTGGGGCCCCGCCCCGCTCTGCTCACAGCCTCGGGGGCTCCCTCCTCCCCAGGGGTAAGAGCCCAGGCCCTCCGGGGCGCACGAGGGCCTTCCCCCTGGGCTCCCCTGCCTGCCCTCCCCACTCTGCTCCAGCCTCATGGGCCTCCCGGCTGTTCTTCCAGCACACTGGGCACGGCCCTGTCCCCTGGTCTGTTCTCTCATCTCTGGACATCGGCACGGCTCCATACACATCAGAGCAGAATCACCTCCTCAGAAATACCTCCTTTAATCTGATTTCTGTAGCCGTGAGACTTTCGGTTCCATGAGGGCAGAACCTTGGTCACTGACGTGTCCCTGGACCCTAGAAGCAGGTCTGGCATGCAGGTGGCGCTCAAGGTTTGAACAAACTAATAGATTCCCTAGGGGTGTATGTGTGAGGGGGTGACAGGAGCAGGGGTGATAGAGAAGAGTTCGAGGGATCTGAGCACCTGCTGAACCCCAGACAGCGGCCACAGCTTCTGTTTTGTGGAACTGATGACCAGTGTCAAAGAGAAAATCAGAGCCCGGGCAAGTTTCAGGCGCAATATGAACGGGGAGTGGTGTGATTTTAGAGGTCCTGGTGGTGGGAGGCGGGGGGCATGTGAGCACAGAGCTGGAGGTGGAGGGAACGAGCCATCCGGATGTCAGGGAAGGAGTCCTGGTAGAGGGGAAAGCCAGTGCAAAGGCCCAGGGGTGGGGACGCAGTCAAGATGGGCAAGGAGGCCCGCGTGGCTGGAGCAGAATTAGGGAGGGCATGCGGGTCACACAAGGGGGCCTGCAGGAGGACCCCGGCTGTCACCCGCTGAAGTCGGGGCGGGCAGGGCGGCCAGCCGGGAGCCTGACCTGAGTGCTCCCTTGAGTGCTCGGGCGCCCTCTGGAGGCCGCTTCAGGGAGAACCGACGCCACCGACCAGGGCCGAGGGAACCGGCTGGTCCAGGCGCAAGAACACAGATGGGCAGAGCTGGCGAAGAGGAGACAGCCCGGGACGGGTGGCCTCCTGGTGGCTGAGAGGGAGCCCAGGCCAGGTGGTCTGGGGGGGTCCAGGGCCACAGCCTGTACTCACCGAGCTCAGCGTTCGTCATGGGCAGGTGGTTGTCCACCCACGCCTCCGACTGGCCCAGCACAGCGTCCACCCCGCCCAGCAGCATCTGGCCCACGCGGGAGCCCATGACCGACTGGACGCCGCTGGCCACCATGGATTTGGTTAAGTCCACGCTGCTCTGCACGGCACCCCGGGTCGCATCCACTGCCTCGGTCACTCGGGAGGCCACGGAGTCCTTGGCGCTGGACATGGTGCTGGACACAGCCTCGCGGGCCCCCGACACCCTGGACGACACGAGCTCCTTGGTGTCCGCCAGCACCTAGGAGAAGGGCCAGCATCGGCATCTCCGTTCTTCCTTGGTACCTGGGGGCCCCATCCTGCCCCCCAACCCCCAGGTGGGCTGGAGGAGGCGCTCCAGCTCTCAGAAGACCCTGAAGGGTGAAAGCAGTTAAGATCACGTGCTCCGGGACTGGAGGGCCCGGTTAGAGTCCCCGGGGCTTGATATATCCCCGCTGTGTGGCCTCTGGCAAATCACTCGATTCTGTTTTGTGGAACTGATGACCAGTGTCAAAGAGAAAATCAGAGCCCGGGCAAGTTTCAGGCGCAATATGAACGGGGAGTGGTGTGATTTTAGAGGTCCTGGTGGTGGGAGGCGGGGGGCATGTGAGCACAGAGCTGGAGGTGGAGGGAACGAGCCATCCGGATGTCAGGGAAGGAGTCCTGGTAGAGGGGAAAGCCAGTGCAAAGGCCCAGGGGTGGGGACGCAGTCAAGATGGGCAAGGAGGCCCGCGTGGCTGGAGCAGAATTAGGGAGGGCAGGCGGGTCACACAAGGGGGCCTGCAGGAGGACCCCGGCTGTCACCCGCTGAAGTCGGGGCGGGCAGGGCGGCCAGCCGGGAGCCTGACCTGAGTGCTCCCTTGAGTGCTCGGGCGCCCTCTGGAGGCTGCTTCAGGGAGAACCGACGCCACCGACCAGGGCCGAGGGAACCGGCTGGTCCAGGCGCACGAACACAGATGGGCAGAGCTGGCGAAGAGGAGACAGCCCGGGACGGGTGGCCTCCTGGTGGCTGAGAGGGAGCCCAGGCCAGATGGTCTGGGGGGTCCAGGGCCGCAGCCTGTACTCACCGAGCTCAGCGTTCGTCATGGGCAGGTGGTTGTCCACCCACGCCTCCGACTGGCCCAGCACAGCGTCCACCCCGCCCAGCAGCATCTGGCCCACGCGGGAGCCCATGACCGACTGGACGCCACTGGCCACCATGGATTTGGTTAAGTCCACGCTGCTCTGCACGGCACCCCGGGTCGCATCCACTGCCTCGGTCACTCGGGAGGCCACAGAGTCCTTGGTGCTGGACATGGTGCTGGACACAGCCTCGCGGGCCCCCGACACCCTGGACGACACGAGCTCCTTGGTGTCCGCCAGCACCTAGGAGAAGGGCCAGCATCGGCATCTCCGTTCTTCCTTGGTACCTGGGGGCCCCATCCTGCCCCCCAACCCCCAGGTGGGCTGGAGGAGGCGCTCCAGCTCTCAGAAGACCCTGAAGGGTGAAAGCAGTTAAGATCACGTGCTCCGGGACTGGAGGGCCCTGTTAGAGTCCCCGGGGCTTGATATATCCTCGCTGTGTGGCCTCTGGCAAATCACTCGACCTCTCTGGGCCTCCACTTCTCATGGTGTTATGGGCTGAAGGGCACTGAAGCCCTCGGGACTTCAGAATGTGACTGTCTCTAGAGATGAGAACTGTAAAACAGTAATTCAGGTAAAATGAGGCCATTCCAGTCTCCCGACATGTCTTGGGGCTAAAAAGCCAAAACATAAAACAGAAGCAAGACTAACAATTTCAATAGAAACTTGAAAGACAGTCTGTACCAAAAAATCTAAAAAAAAAAATTGAATAAAAAACAACATTGTAAATAATTAAAATCAGTCACTGAGTTCCTCACAGATAACGCCCACTGTCTAAGGGCCCAGTAGCCAGGCATGCGTGCCAGTGTCCATGCTGGATGGTGCAGAGAAAGAAGGTGCACAGATAAAGTTCGGAGACCAAAAAGGAACAGCTCATGCAAAGGTCCTGAGACGCCTGCTCCCCTCCGGGAGAGAGGAGCCTGAGGCAGCTCTGAGGTGGGCGTGTCCACAGCATCCGCTCCCCCGCTGCCCCGGGAGGAAAGTTCCAGGAGCCCAGGACGCTGTGCTGCATCCGTATGTGGAACCGCCGTGACTCAGGAGGGCCGAGGCCGGGGCGGATGGAGCAAGTGGGCAGGCGGGGTGGGCAGCCGGCGGGGCCAGACCAGGCGGGAGCACCCCATTTGGCTCGGGCACGTCTTGCTGGCGGTGCTCGTCCTGTTTCTCCAGCGGCTCGGGGAGGCGGGGCGGGAGGCCAGACGCGGCGGGGGCGGGGCAGGCTCAGCGAGGAGGCCAGACGCGGTCACCTGTCTGCCCTGGTGACGCGGAGCATCGCCCGCCCGCCTCGCCCCACGGAGGTCACTCACCTTCTCCGGCGGCTGCTGCAGGATGGGCAGATTCTCCTCCAGTCTGTCCAGCCCCCTGTGGGCGAACGCAGCGGCCGAGGCGACTGCGAGGGCGCGGCAGGCGGGGACAGCGGATGGTTACGGGCATGCGGACCACGCGGACCCCTCGAGGCCGCCGAAGGCTCCCGAGACGCCGCCCCGCCGCCCCCACCCGGTGGGCGGTCCCCGGGCTGCACTCACGCTGGGGCTCCAGCTTGGACAGGACGGGCTGCGCCCCGCTGACCGCAGCCGCCGTGAGGGTCTTCACGCCCTTCTCGGCCGCGTCGCAGACGGTCCTGACGCCGGGGTGGCTCTCCTTGGTGGACGCGTAGGCGGCGGACACCGCGTGGCAGGTGGAGCTGACGAGCGGCAGGCTGGCCACGCGGTCCACCACGCTGGGCTGCGGGCGGGGTGGTCAGGCCGGGGCGCGCTCGCCCTCCCCGCACCCGCGCGCCTGCACAAGCCGGGGCTCGGGGTGCCGCCAGGCGCTTCCTCTCGCACATGACCCTGACACCCCCGTGTGCCCGGCAGTGGTCACCCCAGAACCCCGCCGCCCTACAGCGCGGGCCTGAGCCTGACGTCAGGAAACCACGGCCTCCCTGGGGCCAGATCCCGCCCACCACCTGGGTTTTCCTCTTCGGGCCTGGTTTTTTTCCCCCTCTAACAGTGTTACTGACATCCCGCTCCTCCCTCGTAGAATTCCACCACGTTGACATGCACATTTCAGAGGGTTGCAGCGAATTCACAAGCTTGTGCAACTCTCCCTGTCTAATTTCAGCACTGACTCATCACTCTAAAAAGAGGCTCTGTCCTCACCGGGCGTCACACCCTGGCTTCCGGGCCCTGGCTGCCCGGAACCCACTCTCCTGTCCCTGGATGTGCCTGTTGGGGACACTTCACAGAAAATGGAATCACACATTGCGTGGTCTTTTGTGTCTGACCTGCTTCACTCACTGATATTTTCAAGGTTCATCGGCGTAGGAGCGTGGGTCAGCACTTAACTCCTTTTTAAAAAAGACTGGGGGAGGGCTTCCCTGGTAGCTCAGGGTTAAGGAATCCACTTGCCAAGGTAGGAGACACGGGTTCAATCCCCCATGCAGGAAGATCCCGCATGCTGCGGAGCAACTCAGCCCGTAAGCCGCAACTGTGGAGCCCGTGGGCCACAGCGACGGAAGCCCGTGTGCCCTGGAGCCCGAGTTCCACAAGAGAGGTCACCACAATAAGAAGCCTGCTCCACTCCACTAGAGAGGAGCCTCCACTCCCTGCAACGAGAGAAGAGCCTGCAGCAGCAGTGAAACCCAGAACAGCCACAAATAAATAAACAAAGTTTAAAAAGATACAGTAATAGAAATAGCATATCTTTAAAAAAAAAGAAAACCAAAAAATGTCGCGGAAAAACACACATAACATCACATTTACCCTTCAAATAATGTTAAGTCCACAACTCAGGGGCAGTAAGAACACTGACATGGTTGAGCTGGTCAACCATCTGCCTCCAGGTTCTCAGGTTTTCAAACCGAAACTCTGTTCCTTTGAAACCCTGACTCCCCCTGCTCAGCCCCGGGCCCTTCCCTCTCCGCCCCCGCTCTGACTCCTCCGGGCTGCTGTGGGGAATCGGCGGTGTTTGTCCGTCTGTATCTGCACCGCGCCTGCACAAGCCGGGGCTCGGGGTGCCGCCAGGCGCTTCCTCTCGCACATGACCCTGACACCCCCGTGTGCCCGGCAGTGGTCACCCCAGAACCCCGCCGCCCTACAGCGGGCCTGAGCCTGACGTCAGGAAACCACGGCCTCCTGGGGCCAGATCCCGCCCACCACCTGGGTTTTCCTCTTCGGGCCTGGTTTTTTTCCCCCTCTAACAGTGTTACTGACATCCCGCTCCTCCCTCGTAGAATTCCACCACGTTGACATGCACATTTCAGAGGGTTGCAGCGAATTCACAAGCTTGTGCAACTCTCCCTGTCTAATTTCAGCACTGACTCATCACTCTAAAAAGAGGCTCTGTCCTCACCGGGCGTCACACCCTGGCTTCCGGGCCCTGGCTGCCCGGAACCCACTCTCCTGTCCCTGGATGTGCCTGTTGGGGACACTTCACAGAAAATGGAATCACACATTGCGTGGTCTTTTGTGTCTGACCTGCTTCACTCACTGATATTTTCAAGGTTCATCGGCGTAGGAGCGTGGGTCAGCACTTAACTCCTTTTTAAAAAAGACTGGGGGAGGGCTTCCCTGGTAGCTCAGGGTTAAGGAATCCACTTGCCAAGGTAGGAGACACGGGTTCAATCCCCCATGCAGGAAGATCCCGCATGCTGCGGAGCAACTCAGCCCGTAAGGCCGCAACTGTGGAGCCCGTGGGCCACAGCGACGGAAGCCCGTGTGCCCTGGAGCCCGAGTTCCACAAGAGAGGTCACCACAATAAGAAGCCTGCTCCACTCCACTAGAGAGGAGCCTCCACTCCCTGCAACGAGAGAAGAGCCTGCAGCAGCAGTGAAACCCAGAACAGCCACAAATAAATAAACAAAGTTTAAAAAGATACAGTAATAGAAATAGCATATCTTTAAAAAAAAAGAAAACCAAAAAATGTCGCGGAAAAACACACATAACATCACATTTACCCTTCAAATAATGTTAAGTCCACAACTCAGGGGCAGTAAGAACACTGACATGGTTGAGCTGGTCAACCATCTGCCTCCAGGTTCTCAGGTTTTCAAACCGAAACTCTGTTCCTTTGAAACCCTGACTCCCCCTGCTCAGCCCCGGGCCCTTCCCTCTCCGGCCCCCGCGGCTCTGACTCCTCCGGGGCTGCTGTGGGGAATCGGGCGGTGTTTGTCCGTCTGTATCTGCCTTCTCTCACTGAACAGATCTTCAAGGGACATCCACGTGGCTCTGCACAGTAGCACCTCATTCTTCTGTGCGGCCGTAGGACATTCTGTGCTCCCCGGTCTTGTCAGTAAGGTTTTACTGACGCACAGCGTCACCTGCTCCTGTACATACTGAATGCAGCCACTCTCACGCTACAAAAGCAGAATGGAGTGGTCAGGACAGGCCTTGTGAGCCTCAGTTTCCTGACCCATAAAATGGGACGTCAGGGCTTCCCTGGTGGTCCAGTGGGTAGAGTCTGCCTTGCAGTGCAAGGGGTGCCGGTTCGATCCCTGGCCTGGGAAGATCCCATGTGCCACTGAGTGGCTGGACCAGCGTGTCTTAATTATGAGCCAGCACTCTGGAGTGCATGTGCCCAGAGCTGGTGCTCTGCAGTGAGAGAGGCCACTGTGATGGGAGGCCCACGTAAGCCAAAGAATAAAAAGAAGGATGAAAAATAAATGAGTTAGAGGTAAAAAAGAAAAAAAAAAACAAAACAGGAAGTCATTTCTGTCCTAAAGCTGTCGCAAAGACAGCCCACATGAAGACACACAGAGAAGACTTCCGTCTCACTGCACTGCATATAGAATCCGTGTAATTGCCAGTCCCCAAAGATTGGGAGTATTATTCCCATTTTACAGATAGGTAAACTGGGGCAAGGAGAGGCGAAGTCACCCAAGGTCACAAAACCCGCCAGTGGCAAAGCTGGACTCAGGCAGTCCTCCTTCAGCTTCTGCCCGGGAGGTCTCTTCAGAAGTTAGTCACAAATTCACCATAAAATCCAGCAAGCCTGTCCCTGAGAGTGCACCCTAGGGGCAGGAAAACACGCGTCCACATGAGACGTGTATGTGAAGGTTTGCACCACCACCATTCACAGTGGTCAAGAAATGGAAAAAGCTGGGGCTTCCCCTGGTGGTCCAGTGGGTAAGGACACCGACTTGCAGTGCAAGGGGCGCTGGTTCGATCCCTGGCCTGGGAAGATCCCACGTGCCGCGGAGCGGCTGGACCGATGTGTCCAATGGAAAAAGCTCAAATGCCCATGAATTGGTGAGGGGATGAAGAAAATGTGGTATAAAGCATGTTTTCTACACACCCTCCAAGGTTTCCCTGGTGGCTCAGTGGCAAAGAGTCCGCCTGCCAATGCCGAAGACACGGGTTCGATCCCTGGTCTGGGAAGACCTCACACATGGCAGAGCGACTGAGCGTGTGCACCACGACCACTGAGCCCGGGCTTAGAGCCTCGGAGCTGCACCGATGGAGCCCACGCACCCGAGAGCCCGTGCTGCACAACCAGAGAAGCCCCCACCCTGCAACGAGCCGCAGCCCCCACTGGAGAAAACACAAGTAGAGAAAAGCCAGCTCAACGCAGCAATGAAGACCCGGCACGGCCACCCCCCCACTCTCACACCCCCCCCACACTCACTCACACCCACCAGACAGCCTCCAAGGCCAACGGGTGTAAGACGAGACCCTCCCCGTCACAGATCACTAGGAAGATCCGAGTCCAGACGACGGGACACCGCCTCGCACCCACACTCGCCAGGAACGCCTCACTCGAAGGCCCAGAAATGAACCCGTGAGGGTGAGAATGTGTGTCAGAGGGGAGACACGGACACCCTTGTGCACTCCTGGGGGGGATGCAGAACGCCGCAGCCACGACAGACAACGGGACGGCAACCATGCCTCACAAAACCAACGACGGAAGCCACCCTGTGACCCGGCAGTTGTGCCTTGGGGTGTGCAGATGGGAGCACAGAAGGCAGAGTCACCGAGCGAGGTCGGTGCACCCGCGGTCAGAGCTGCATGGCTCACAGTGGCTGATAGGTGGCAGCCGGCCGGGGTTCCGTTGACTCATGAGTGGATCCACAAAACCTGCTCCGTGGCACGGGATTCAGCCTCAAAAAGGAAACTGTGGGGCTTCCTCTGGTGGTCCAGTGGGTAAGGACACCGCCTTGCAGTGCAAGGGGCGCCAGTTCGAGCCCTGGCCTGGGAGGATCCCACGTGCCGCGGAGCGGCTGGACCGATGTGTCCAATCACCGAGCTGGAGCTCTGGGGCGCGTGAGCCCGGAGCTGGCGCTCTGCAGTGAAAGGCCACTGCAATGGGAGGCCCACAGGAGCCAAAGAACAAAGATGGATGAAAACAGATAAATGAAAGGCCAATAGAAGTGGCCAAAAAAAAAAAAAGGAATGAGAAAACTAATTAAGGACCTACTAAATAGCACAGAGAACTCTACTGCATAGTCTGAAATGACGTATATGGGAATAGAATCTAAAAAAAAGGCATGAATGTCTGTTGCGACCCATGGATGAGCCATGGAATTCTCCAGGCAAGAATCGTGGAGGGGGCAGCCTCTCCCTTCCCCGGGGGATCTTTCCACCCTAACCACCCTAGGATCAAACCCTCGTCTCCTGTATCGGCAGGCGGGTTCTTTACCACTGAGCTACAAGGGAAGCCAAAATACTCCAAAAAAAATTAATTTAAAAAAAATTGAAAAAGGAACAGAGCACCGACAGAGGCTAGCCGTCCAGCACAGATGGCCCCCAAAACGATAGGGAGCCCTACCCCAACGCTCAGTGAGAGACGCTAGATACAAAAGGGTCCCCTAGGGCATGTTTCCACTTGTATGAAGTGTCCAAAACAGGCAAATGGACAGAGGCAGGACCTAGATAAGGGGTTCCCAGGAGGAAGAGGAATGGGGAGGGACGGCCAGAGGGTACAGGGTCTCTTTGGGGGAGATGAAAACTGTCCACTGCGGTGCTGCATGTGGGCAGTTTACTGAAAATCACTGAGCAGTTCTCTTCATAAGGGTGAACTTTTTTTAACGCTCCATCATCTTTTTTTTTTTTTGCCATTGTTATGCGGCACGTGGGAGCTGGCTCCCCACCGAGGGATTGACCCCACATGCCCGTGGCGGTGGGAATGCAGAGGCTTAACCACCAGACCACCAGGCAAGTCCTCATAAGGGTGAATTTTATCGTATGCGAACGACACCTTGGTGGTAAGGTATCATTCAGGTATTTTTAAAAACTTGTCTATTAAGAACGACTTTGGGGTATTGCCCAGCGGTTCAGTGGTTAGAACTCCTGGCTGTCGCTGCTGAGGGCCCGGGTTCGAGCCCTGATTGAGGAACTAAGGCCCCAGGAGCCCTGGCACAGCTGAGACAGAAGTGGCGGGAGGCTTTTCTCTAAACTGGGAGAGGAGATGGCAGCAGAAACTGACTTTCTTAGCCAAAGAACAAAGATGGATGAAAACAGATAAATGAAAGGCCAATAGAAGTGGCCAAAAAAAAAAAAAGGAATGAGAAAACTAATTAAGGACCTACTAAATAGCACAGAGAACTCTACTGCATAGTCTGAAATGACGTATATGGGAATAGAATCTAAAAAAAAGGCATGAATGTCTGTTGCGACCCATGGATGAGCCATGGAATTCTCCAGGCAAGAATCGTGGAGGGGGCAGCCTCTCCCTTCCCCGGGGGATCTTTCCACCCTAACCACCCTAGGATCAAACCCTCGTCTCCTGTATCGGCAGGCGGGTTCTTTACCACTGAGCTACAAGGGAAGCCAAAATACTCCAAAAAAAATTAATTTAAAAAAAATTGAAAAAGGAACAGAGCACCGACAGAGGCTAGCCGTCCAGCACAGAGGGCCCCCCAAAACGATAGGGAGCCCTACCCCAACGCTCAGTGAGAGACGCTAGATACAAAAGGGTCCCCTAGGGCATGTTTCCACTTGTATGAAGTGTCCAAAACAGGCAAATGGACAGAGGCAGGACCTAGATAAGGGGTTCCCAGGAGGAAGAGGAATGGGGAGGGACGGCCAGAGGGTACAGGGTCTCTTTGGGGGAGATGAAAACTGTCCACTGCGGTGCTGCATGTGGGCAGTTTACTGAAAATCACTGAGCAGTTCTCTTCATAAGGGTGAACTTTTTTTAACGCTCCATCATCTTTTTTTTTTTTTGCCATTGTTATGCGGCACGTGGGAGCTGGCTCCCCACCGAGGGATTGACCCCACATGCCCGTGGCGGTGGGAATGCAGAGGCTTAACCACCAGACCACCAGGCAAGTCCTCATAAGGGTGAATTTTATCGTATGCGAACGACACCTTGGTGGTAAGGTATCATTCAGGTATTTTTAAAAACTTGTCTATTAAGAACGACTTTGGGGTATTGCCCAGCGGTTCAGTGGTTAGAACTCCTGGCTGTCGCTGCTGAGGGCCCGGGTTCGAGCCCTGATTGAGGAACTAAGGCCCCAGGAGCCCTGGCACAGCTGAGACAGAAGTGGCGGGAGGCTTTTCTCTAAACTGGGGAGAGGAGATGGCAGCAGAAACTGACTTTCTTAGAAGGACTCAGAGAACCTGCAGAGGCAGAACAGACATGCCCGGGGAGGGGGGGCAGGTGGCTTCACACAGAGCTGTGGCCCTGTCCTCCTGAGGGAAACCCGGGCTCTCCCACCTCCACCTGTCGATGGGGCACCTCTCAGATGCTCGTGCTCCACCCACTTGGAAGGGCGTCCCTCGACCCCCGTGCCGCCAGCAGCTCAGCCCTCTGCATGAGATCCCCAGGTGGGGAGGCTCCTCGCCCAGGCCCCAGACCTCCCCTCACCTGCTGGACCGGCTCCTCTGCTGTCACCTGCGAGCTGGCAGTGGCTTCTGTCTCCTCGGTAGACATTTCTCAGAAGGGAGCACTGTGAGCAGAAGAACTGGTCAGGGGACAGCCTGCTTCCCGCTTCCCTCCAGCGGGGAAGTCCGGGTTCACACCTGCGCTGGGAGCCCACCCCACCCCCAACTGCCGAGATCCTGCCTCCAGATCAATTCCAAGCACCTGCGCACCAGTTCGAAATGGTGCCGATTCAGCAGCTCGGAAGTCTGCATTTCTAAGAAGCTCCCAGGCAGCTAATCCCGGGGCCACACCTTCAAGGGCAAGGTCTGCCCACGGCCTCCAAGGTGTCACCTTACCGGCTGTCCTTGTCGAGTCGCTCAGCCGTGTGTGCTCTTTGTGACCTCGTGGACTGCAGCCCCCCAGGCTCCTGGGTCCGTGGGTTTTTCAGGCAACCATACTGGGGGCAGCTGCCATTTCCTTCTCCGGGGGATCTTCCCGACCCAGGGATCGAACCCATGTCTCCTGCGCTGGCAGGTGGATTCTCTGCTGCTGAGCCAGCGGGGAGGCCCCACCTGGGTCAACACTACGGTGCGAACCCCCGTAGCTGGCAAGTTGTCAGTTACCACGGGGTTCCAAGGCCTCTTCCCTTTGACCCAGAAACCTCACTGCGGGGACAGTCCCCGACGGGCACTGCCACGTGGACAGAGATGCATGTGCCCGTGCTGCCCGGCAGAGGACACTAAAGATAGCAACAGCCCAGGGCTGAAGACTGTACAACGTGCACGCAGGTGACACGGACCAGGCGTGGGACGCTCCCCTGGAGGAGGGCATGGCTGCCCACGCCAGTGTTGTTTTTTTTTTTTTTTAATTTTTTTTGGGGGGGTGGGTGGGGAGGGAGTGGGGCAGGCGGGCCACTTCTATTAATCTTTCATTTATTTATCTTTGTTCTTTGACCTGGGTGGGCCTCCCATCGCAGTGGCCTCTCTCGTGTCAGAGCACCGGCTCTGGGCGCATGCGCTCCAGAGCTCCGGCTCGGTCGTTGCACACATCGGTCCAGCCGCTCCGCGGCACGTGGGATCTTCCCAGGCCAGGGATCGAACCGGCACCCCTTGCACTGCAAGGCAGTGTCCTTACCCACTGGACCACCAGGGGAAACCCCACGCCAGTGTTCTCGCCTGGGGACCCCATGGCCCGCGTGGCCTGGTGGGTTACAGGCCAGAGCGTGGCAAAGCGTCAAACACGACTGAGCAACTAACACAAGGACGACAAGGTAGGGTTATGAGACAAAGGTGTGTGGGGGGGACTAAAGTTATTCCTTATATTTGCACAGTCTTTAAACAGACACAGGCAATGTGACAGCGGCCCTCTTTCGGGGAGAAAGACTGCGGAGCTGGGGCAAGCCTCTGACATGTGAGCCAGGGAGACAGATACGACAACCTGTTCAAAAAACCTGTTAACCTTAAAAAAAAAAAACGTTAGAGCACGCCTGGCCCTGGCACATCAAGTTCGTCTCAGGGATGTGCAGACGATGAGAGGCTCCCTAGGAGGATCCCGTGCACACATTTGCAAGCAGGACGGCAGCCCCAGCTGTGCTCCGTTTTCCCAGGTGAAAAGGCTAGAGCACTGCCACATCAGATACGGGAGGCCCCGCCCCACCTCTGCTGCGCAAGGGTGCAAGGGGGCAAGGTGAGTCCTTCCTGATGACCTCAGTCCTTTTTGTAAAACAGGGATTCTCTGCTGCTGAGCCAGCCCCCTGGCACTGGCGAACCCCGTAGCTGGCAAGTTGTCAGTTACCACGGGGTTCCACGGCCTCTTACCTTTGCCCCAGAAACCTCACTGCGGGGACAGTCCCCGACGGGCACTGCCACGTGGACAGAGATGCATGTGCCCGTGCTGCCCGGCAGAGGACACTAAAGATAGCAACAGCCCAGGGCTGAAGACTGTACAACGTGCACGCAGGTGACACGGACCAGGCGTGGGACGCTCCCCTGGAGGAGGGCATGGCTGCCCACGCCAGTGTTGTTTTTTTTTTTTTTTAATTTTTTTTGGGGGGGTGGGTGGGGAGGGAGTGGGGCAGGCGGGCCACTTCTATTAATCTTTCATTTATTTATCTTTGTTCTTTGACCTGGGTGGGCCTCCCATCGCAGTGGCCTCTCTCGTGTCAGAGCACCGGCTCTGGGCGCATGCGCTCCAGAGCTCCGGCTCGGTCGTTGCACACATCGGTCCAGCCGCTCCGCGGCACGTGGGATCTTCCCAGGCCAGGGATCGAACCGGCACCCCTTGCACTGCAAGGCAGTGTCCTTACCCACTGGACCACCAGGGAAGCCCCACGCCAGTGTTCTCGCCTGGGGGACCCCATGGCCCGCGTGGCCTGGTGGGTTACAGGCCAGAGCGTGGCAAAGCGTCAAACACGACTGAGCAACTAACACAAGGACGACAAGGTAGGGTTATGAGACAAAGGTGTGTGGGGGGGACTAAAGTTATTCCTTATATTTGCACAGTCTTTAAACAGACACAGGCAATGTGACAGCGGCCCTCTTTCGGGGAGAAAGACTGCGGAGCTGGGGCAAGCCTCTGACATGTGAGCCAGGGAGACAGATACGACAACCTGTTCAAAAAACCTGTTAACCTTAAAAAAAAAAAACGTTAGAGCACGCCTGGCCCTGGCACATCAAGTTCGTCTCAGGGATGTGCAGACGATGAGAGGCTCCCTAGGAGGATCCCGTGCACACATTTGCAAGCAGGACGGCAGCCCCAGCTGTGCTCCGTTTTCCCAGGTGAAAAGGCTAGAGCACTGCCACATCAGATACGGGAGGCCCCGCCCCACCTCTGCTGCGCAAGGGTGCAAGGGGGCAAGGTGAGTCCTTCCTGATGACCTCAGTCCTCTTATCTGTAAAATGGGGCTAAACCTTCCCTAAGGCTGGGTCCCCAGGCAGTTTTTTTTTTTTCCAGTCATACCACACTGTCTGTCGGGCTTCCCTGGTGGCTCTGTCGGTAAAGTACCGCCTGCGATGTTGGGGACCTGGGTTCAGTTCCTGGGCTGGGAAGACCCCCTGGAGAAGGGAACAGCTACCCACTCCAGCATCCTTGCCTAGAGGATCCCATGGCCCTCTGTGAGGCTGCAGAGTCGGACAGGACTGAGCGGCTTCCACACACATCCTGCTTGGGGGACCTTCGTTCCCTGACCAGGGATCAAGCCCATGCCCCCTGCAGTGGAAGTCCCCCCGCCACACAAGGTCGTTCTGGGGGAAGCCTGTGACGAACCCCTGGCCTTGGGTCTGACCGCTTCCTTCCAGACTCTGGTGTGCCACCCTCCGAGTGGAACTCGCGCTTCCCAGGGGGCACCAGTGGCTGTGGGAGTGTGGGAAGGCAGCACCCGCCTGGGAGCCTTGCTTGCCACGTCTGTGAAATGGGAATAACCGTTCCTAGCAGAGTCACTGAGCTTGGGGCCGGGCACAGAGGAGGAGCTCAGCACACACCACCGGCCACACCATGCGGCCTGCCACGCGGCAGCGGGCGAAGCCAGCCAGGACGGAGCTCCTGCCTGGCACCAAGGTCCCCTGCCTGGGAAGTGGGGCGAGGAGGCACACCTGCCCCTGGTGACCATCACCTGACCCCTGTCCTTCCCCTCACTTTCCCAGCTCAGTTCACCTGGGCAGACTGGAGCTGGGGCAAGCCTCTGACATGTGAGCCAGGGAGACAGATACGACAACCTGTTCAAAAACCTGTTAACCTTAAAAAAAAACGTTAGAGCACGCCTGGCCCTGGCACATCAAGTTCGTCTCAGGGATGTGCAGACGATGAGAGGCTCCCTAGGAGGATCCCGTGCACACATTTGCAAGCAGGACGGCAGCCCCAGCTGTGCTCCGTTTTCCCAGGTGAAAAGGCTAGAGCACTGCCACATCAGATACGGGAGGCCCCGCCCCACCTCTGCTGCGCAAGGGTGCAAGGGGGCAAGGTGAGTCCTTCCTGATGACCTCAGTCCTCTTATCTGTAAAATGGGGCTAAACCTTCCCTAAGGCTGGGTCCCCAGGCAGTTTTTTTTTTTCCAGTCATACCACACTGTCTGTCGGGCTTCCCTGGTGGCTCTGTCGGTAAAGTACCGCCTGCGATGTTGGGGACCTGGGTTCAGTTCCTGGGCTGGGAAGACCCCCTGGAGAAGGGAACAGCTACCCACTCCAGCATCCTTGCCTAGAGGATCCCATGGCCCTCTGTGAGGCTGCAGAGTCGGACAGGACTGAGCGGCTTCCACACACATCCTGCTTGGGGGACCTTCGTTCCCTGACCAGGGATCAAGCCCATGCCCCCTGCAGTGGAAGTCCCCCCGCCACACAAGGTCGTTCTGGGGGAAGCCTGTGACGAACCCCTGGCCTTGGGTCTGACCGCTTCCTTCCAGACTCTGGTGTGCCACCCTCCGAGTGGAACTCGCGCTTCCCAGGGGGCACCAGTGGCTGTGGGAGTGTGGGAAGGCAGCACCCGCCTGGGAGCCTTGCTTGCCACGTCTGTGAAATGGGAATAACCGTTCCTAGCAGAGTCACTGAGCTTGGGGCCGGGCACAGAGGAGGAGCTCAGCACACACCACCGGCCACACCATGCGGCCTGCCACGCGGCAGCGGGCGAAGCCAGCCAGGACGGAGCTCCTGCCTGGCACCAAGGTCCCCTGCCTGGGAAGTGGGGCGAGGAGGCACACCTGCCCCTGGTGACCATCACCTGACCCCTGTCCTTCCCCTCACTTTCCCCGGAGCCTCAGTTCACCTGGGCAGCTTAGATCCCATCCCTTTCATCCGTGGATCCCTCCAGAACCGGTTTAACCAAGGATGGCCACGGCAGATGTCACAGGGACACCCCCCTACACCCCATAAGAGTCCCTGGGGTCAGCCGCCAGCCTGCAGCTGGCCCCAGCTGCGAGAGCAAGAACTGCCTGAAACCGGCTGGACTCACGCAGCCGTCCAACGCAACCAGGGCGGCCTCAGGTTCAGTTTCCAGAGGTCCCCGAGACGGAGTTCCAGCCTCGGCTCTGGGTTCACAAATGTCCCAAGGACTCAGATAAGGGGTGGGCCTTCCCACCGCCACTTTGTGCAACTCAGTGGCCACACCTACCCAGGAAAAGCGGGGCGGGATTTGCCCCAGACCTCCCCAGAGGGCCAGCGGCGGGGCCTCAGAAGCGGGGCAAGGGAGGGGCCGGGTCCCCAGGCGCCAAGGCCGTCTGGGCAGGAAGGGGCTTCGCTAGGCAGAGGGCCCGGCCCCTGGGCGCGGGGAGGGAAGGCGGCGTTCCTGCGCGGAAGGGGCCGTGGCGTGTCTCCGCAGTGCGTCTGCAATGCACGAGGACGTGGCTTGGGACGCGGGACCTAGCGCCCCCCAATACTGCCACTTCCAGGGGCTCTTTCGTGCGCCCCCAAAGTCCCAGCTGTTGAGAGGAGAGCGTCAGAAAGTGCCAGCCTGTGCCACGAGGTGCATTTTTCTGGAGAGGGAGGAGTGCTCCGCCCAGGCTGGGGACCCCTCCCCAGGCCGCGGAGACCAGCAGAGCCCCCAGGCCCCGGCGGCCCCCAGAGCCTCCCTGCCCCTGCCTCCCGTGGAGCCCCCCGGGCCCCGGCGGCCCCCGCCCCCGCCTCCGTCGGGGCCCTTGCCTCTCACCGCGGGCAGCGGGCCGTCCCGGGCGCGGCGGCCACCACTTCGAGGCCAGCTCCAGAACCGTCCTGGGCCGGCCCCCGGGCGGGTTTTTATCCAGAGGGCGGGCTCCCGGGAGTGACGGGTCGGAGGACCAATCTGGCCGGGGGGCGGCCGGCCGCCAAGCCACGCCCCCGCCCGGCTCGGGACGCCGGAGCCACAAGTGAGTGCAGGAAGGAAGGGCCGGCCTCGGGCGGCTGTGCGCGCGCGCTGCAAACTGCGCAGCCAGTGGGACCCCTGGACGACGCCGGGCCAGGTGAGGGACGACGCCCCCTCCCCGCCCGGGACCGGGGGAGCTCGGCGCGGGGAGGGGAGTGCCAGCGTGGGGTCCGCGGTCCTTTCCAAATGGAGGCCGGGGGAACTCAGAGACAGGGTCACCTCTGCATCCCGACCCCTCCGTGCCAGGGCGACGGAGCCAGACTCATTCACCATTATGAGCAAACGCTCCGACCCGTGCGGCGCCACTCATTCCTCCCAATGCTGCGTGTGCCTGGATCACCCCCATTTTACAGATGAGAAAGCCGAGGCCCAGATGGTCAACCAGGAACAGGGCAGGGGCCAGCTCTTGAATCGCTGACTCCTGGATCAACCCGTTCCCGAAGGTGCTTCACCTGGTGCTTCACCCCAGCCCTCCACATCCTTTATTTGCTTTGTCTACAAACCAAGGTCTCAAACTTGGTTGGCCCCAGGGACTAGGAAGGAGGTAAATGCCTCTGCTTTAAACAAAAAAGGGACAGCCGCCTTTCCTTGAGGGAGCAGAGCCTCGACCCCGGTGGAGACGCGCCACGGCCTTCACTGGTCATCGGGATTGCAGATGTAGACAAAGTCTGGACAAAGCCTGTTAAATATTTTTGACCAATTTAAAACCAATGGAATCATATCCAATCCAGGGGCCACAAGTCTGCCACCTCTTCTGAATTGTGTGGGCTGAAGACGGACTTCTAGAACTTGGAATAAATCGGGTGTCCGTGACTAGCTTTTGTTTGTTTTCCTGATTTATTTATTTATTTTTACATCTTATTTTTATTCTTTTCTTCTTTTGCCTCTAAGTCATCATTTATTTATTTATTTTTTCATCCATCTTTACTCTTTGGCCTGTGTGGGCCTCCCATTGCAGTGGCCTCTCTCCTTACAGAGCACTGGCTCTGGGCGCAGGCGCTGCAGAGTGCTGGCTTGTAATTGGATACACCAGCCCAGCTGTTCCTCTGCATGTGAGATCTTCCCTGGCCAGGGCTTGAACCAGCGCCCCTTGCACTGCAAGGCGGACTCTTTACCCACTGGGCCACCAGGGGAGCCCCCTTTTTTCTTCCTTTTTTTGGGGGGTAGGGGGGTGGGCGGGCCACTTCTATTTGTCTTTCATTTATCTATTTTCATCCATCTTTGTTCTTGGGCCTGTGTGGGCCTCCCATCGCAGTGGCGTCTCCTGTTGCAGAGCACTGGCTCTGGGCGCAGGCGCTGCAGAGTGCTGGCTTGTAATTGGATACACCAGCCCAGCTGTTCCTCTGCATGTGAGATCTTCCCTGGCCAGGGCTTGAACCAGCGCCCCTTGCACTGCAAGGCGGACTCTTTACCCACTGGGCCACCAGGGGAGCCCCCTTTTTTCTTCCTTTTTTTGGGGGGTAGGGGGGTGGGCGGGCCACTTCTATTTGTCTTTCATTTATCTATTTTCATCCATCTTTGTTCTTGGGCCTGTGTGGGCCTCCCATCGCAGTGGCGTCTCTGGTTGCAGAGTCCCGGCTCTGGGCGCGTGTGCTGCAGAGCGCTGGCTTGTAATTGGACACACCGCCCCAGCCGTTCCTCCGCTCGTGGGATCTTCCCAGGCCAGGGATTGAACTGGTGCCCATTGCACTGCAAAGTGGACTCTTTACCCATTGGACCAGCAGGGCAGCCCCCTTTTTCCTTCTTTTTTTGAGAGGGTCTACACTAGATCTGTGTAATAGATTGCAGAGATTCGGGGAACATTCTCGAGCTCTGTGCCACCCAGCCCAGTGGCCACCGACACCGTGCGGCTGGTACACACCAAGGAACAGATTATACATATTTAAGTAACTAAAAAACTGGCTAGGCTTTTGAGTCTAAATCCCCAAGATGATTAAAGCAGGTATATAAAATCATCACAGGTAGAAATTTCATATTTGCGGCCTGCTTTTCTCCCCTGTCCGTTCATTCTTCCTCCTCATTGGTTCGACATTTCTTACTGAGCCTGCCGTGCTGGGTGTGGGGAGTTTGGAAGCCAGGAAGCCCAAGAGCAGTGGAGTGCATAATGGGCCGGGTGGCAGTAACGGCCCCTGAGGAGAGCAGAGGACGGGGTGGAGAGGTGGGGGCTGCGCTTGTCAGGAGGCTGGCCTAGGCCGCCTTTCAGAAGGCCGTCTGAGCCCGGGAATGAGAGGGAGACGAGGGAGCCACGTAGAGATCTGGGAAGATTTCGGATGACAGCGACGGCACATCCAAAGGCCCCCAGGCTGAACCATGCCTGCTGCACGGCAGGTGCTGTCAGAAGCCGCTGTGAGGACTTCCCTGGTGGCCCAGGGGCTAAGGCTGTGCTCCCCGTGCAGGGAGCCTGGGTTCGATCCTTGGTCGAGGAACTAGAGCCCACATGCTGCAGCTAAGACCCAGCACGGCCACGTAAATTAATTAAATACCTGTGAAGAAACACACAACGCTGTGGCTAGGGCACAGTGAGAATAGGGGGAGAGCTGGAGAACAAGCCTGTGACGGGCGGAGCTCAGAGAGGTGAAGAGACTTGTGCAAGGTTGCATGGCTGGAGACTCACCGGAAGATACGACCGGTGGCCTTCAGCTTCTGAGTGGCCTTCGGTGCTGCGACGTGGCCAAAATCCCCCAGCAAGGGGATGTAACTCAATGCTGATTTGGGAAACGAAGTCGTGAGGCCCTTCCCCTACATCTTCTTCCCTGGTCGGGGGCTTGATCCTGCCCCCAGGAGGTGCCACACCCTCAGCTCTTGGCACCACTGCCTCTTCCTCCTGGAAGCCTTCCTGCCTGCCTCTCCAGGCTCCCCCAGGCCAAGGCTGCCAAATGAAATAGAGAATGCCCGACTAAGTCTGAATTTCAGGTCAACCAAAAGTACTTTGGGGGGGGGGTGATTAACTGAATTCCATGCAATACTGGGGATCTATTTATACTAAAAAATTATTCAGTTTTGGTCTGAAATTCAAATGGAGCTGGGCATCCTATTCATTTTGTGTTTACTAAACCCGACCCCCCAAACCCATGTGCATTTCTCTGCCCCACCATGTCCTCATGTCCTCAGGAGAACGCTGTCATTTCCCCCAGCCTGGGGACAGCGCCATCCCCTGGAGCTCACGGGTGTCAGGTAAGAAACAGCGGCTGTTTTCTGAGCGATTTCATGACGTTATTCAGAGCCCTGATTTTGATTGTCCCCATTTTCTGGATGAGGAAGCTGAGGAGTCAAGAGGTAATCTGCCCTGGGGCTCAGCCTCACATGGGTGGCTGCGGGATTTGGACCCACGGCCTTTGCTTCTGAGATCCGTGCTTCCTCCTCCTCCTCTTCTGCCTTCTCTCCTCCTCTCTGTCCCTTCCAGTGGGAAGGTTCCAAAAACTCTGCAGGGAGAGGCAGGCAAGCGTCCTGCCACAAGGTGGCGCTGCTGGCCCCCCAGATGGACATAGCGGTCAGTCGGCCCTCTGGCCCTTTCCTCCGTCCGTCCACTTATCAGCCATCTCCTACGACGTAGGAGGCAGGTCTGGCCTGGTTGTGAGGACCCAGCGATTCACTGGATATTCAGTTGTTCAGCAAACAAGTATTAAGCGCCTGCTGTGTGCCAGGCCCCTGCCAGGCAGCCGTGGGATCCAGCCTCGGCCTCTGCCTTCATGGCACCGCGGTCCGGGGAGTGGGGGAGAGACCTGCACGTGGCCAGCAGGGCCTCATGGGGACTTTGACGGCCTGAAACCATTGTGCCACATCAGATGCCTCCATTCTTGAAAAAAAATGCTAGAAATGATCTCTTACAATTGTGTTATTTTGTTCATTTTTTCCTTTTCATTTTAAGAGAAATTGAAATGAAACCATTTTGTGGGGTTCCCGAAAGTGCTGTGGGCCCCAGGTCTCCTGTGTCTGATGCCAAGTTGCCCCTGGTGCCCAGGCAGATGGAACAGAAGCGGGCGGGGCTGCGAAGGGGGTGCACAGGGATGGTGGAGCCCAAAGAAGGTAATGGACTTGGATGTGGGGAGTGTTCCCGGAAGACTTCTAGGAGGAGGTGATATCTAGTCTGAGGACTGCGAGATGGAAGCAGGGACAGAGAGGGCGAGGGTGCGAGTGAGGCTGGGGGGCAGACTGTGGCTAGGGGCTCAAGAGCATCAGGGAGGAGAGACGGAACTAGACAGGTGGGCGAGGGCCAGGCTGACAGAATCCCAAGGGCACTGGGGAGCCACAGATGTTTCTGGAACAGGGGTATGTGGAAGCCCGGGAAAGACTTCTTAGGTCCTCCCGTGGATAAGGAAACATGGAAGAGGGAGATGAGCCCACCTACTTCAGGTAAGTCTTAGAAAGGGAGTGCAGGAGGCTATTACAGAAAATGTGGTGACGATTCACGCCAGAAGTATTTATTAAGCGCCTCTTGTGTACCCTCCTCAGGTACAGCAGGGCGCAAGGCAGAACCTCCCTGCCCTCATGGAGCCGACATCCCAGAGGGAGAGAAGAGCACCTCCACCCTCAGCACAGTGTATTAGAGAGTGGTAGGAGTTGCAGAGAAAAATATAAGGGAGATGGGAGTTGAGGCGGTTTACAGCTTTGAGTGAGGTAGACCCCCATCGTGGAGGCGACAGCTGAGCCGAGACCTGGAGGAAGGGAGGCTGTGGGAGCCACTGTGAGGCTTTCAGGAGGAGGGGTGCTTCAGGCAGTAGCAACTGCCCATGCAAAGGCCCTGGGGCAGGACCGAGCCTGGTGTGGCTGGAGCAGAGAGGGCGAAGGGGAGAGAGGGAGGCGGGGAGGGCAGGGAGGGGACGGGCAGGTTGTGGAGGACCCTGCGAGCTGAGGGGAGGGCTTGGGTGTTAGCTCTCGGGAAGGTGGGAGCCATGGAGGGCTGTGGGCAGAGGAAGGATGGGCCCTAGTGCAGGTTGAGGTGACGGCTTCTACATGTGGGCAAAGAGAACAGGAAGGTTTGGGGAAGCCACTGCTCCTTTCAAGGCGTCAGTCTATCAGATCCTAAAGCTGATGGACGGAGGGGGTTGGGAGCCCTGTTGGGGTAGGGGTTCCAGGGTCCAGCAGAGGTTTGGGATCTCTTGTGGGAACACGAGGTACAACTTTTTAATTTTTTTTTTCTTTTTTCCCATCATGCCTCTTTTATTTATATTTATTTTCATTGATCTTTTTATTCTTTGGCCTGTGTGGGCCTCCCATCGCACTGGCCTCTGTCACTGCAGAGCACTGGTTCTGGGTGCGTGCGCTCCAAAGCTCTGGCTCGGTCGTTGGACACATCGGTCCAGCTGCTCCGTGGCACGTGGGATCTTCCTGGGCCAGGGATCAAACCCGCGCCCCCTGCATTGCAAGACAGACACTTTACCCACTGGGCCACCAGGAAGCCCTGGGCGCCAACTCTGGACTCAGAGCAGAGAAGCGGCCCTGCAGATCTCTGGGGAACCCAGAGAGAGTTTGCAAGGAAAAGGGGGCCCTATTAACAGAAAAGGGGTTGGGGGACGATTCACGCCAGAAGTATTTATTAAGCGCCTCTTGTGTACCCTCCTCAGGTACAGCAGGGCGCAAGGCAGAACCTCCCTGCCCTCATGGAGCCGACATCCCAGAGGGAGAGAAGAGCACCTCCACCCTCAGCACAGTGTATTAGAGAGTGGTAGGAGTTGCAGAGAAAAATATAAGGGAGATGGGAGTTGAGGCGGTTTACAGCTTTGAGTGAGGTAGACCCCCATCGTGGAGGCGACAGCTGAGCCGAGACCTGGAGGAAGGGAGGCTGTGGGAGCCACTGTGAGGCTTTCAGGAGGAGGGGTGCTTCAGGCAGTAGCAACTGCCCATGCAAAGGCCCTGGGGCAGGACCGAGCCTGGTGTGGCTGGAGCAGAGAGGGCGAAGGGGAGAGAGGGAGGCGGGGAGGGCAGGGAGGGGACGGGCAGGTTGTGGAGGACCCTGCGAGCTGAGGGGAGGGCTTGGGTGTTAGCTCTCGGGAAGGTGGGAGCCATGGAGGGCTGTGGGCAGAGGAAGGATGGGCCCTAGTGCAGGTTGAGGTGACGGCTTCTACATGTGGGCAAAGAGAACAGGAAGGTTTGGGGAAGCCACTGCTCCTTTCAAGGCGTCAGTCTATCAGATCCTAAAGCTGATGGACGGAGGGGGTTGGGAGCCCTGTTGGGGTAGGGGTTCCAGGGTCCAGCAGAGGTTTGGGATCTCTTGTGGGAACACGAGGTACAACTTTTTAATTTTTTTTTTCTTTTTTCCCATCATGCCTCTTTTATTTATATTTATTTTCATTGATCTTTTTATTCTTTGGCCTGTGTGGGCCTCCCATCGCACTGGCCTCTGTCACTGCAGAGCACTGGTTCTGGGTGCGTGCGCTCCAAAGCTCTGGCTCGGTCGTTGGACACATCGGTCCAGCTGCTCCGTGGCACGTGGGATCTTCCTGGGCCAGGGATCAAACCCGCGCCCCCTGCATTGCAAGACAGACACTTTACCCACTGGGCCACCAGGGAAGCCCTGGGCGCCAACTCTGGACTCAGAGCAGAGAAGCGGCCCCGTGCAGATCTCTGGGGACACGGAGGGTGACGCTTGGAGATTCAGGAAAGGGCGGGCGGATGTCTGGTGGGGCAGGTAGGAACTCAAGGCCCCGGCTATTGGGGTGGGCGGCCGACGGGAGAGGCAGGTTTTGAGGGTCACGGGCCCTGGTGTGGAACGTGGACACGGGATCTGGCGGGGAATCCAGCGGGGCGGGGCCGTGGGGCCACCCCTGAGGCAGGGACAGCCCAGGAGCAAGTCTGGGGGGCCCTGGTAAGCAGGCTTACCTCTCCTGGAGCCCGAGGCCTGGCATGGCAGAACAGCACAGAAAAACCCAGGCCCCCCGGGTCAATATGAATTTCAGTTAATCTTTCTTAGGATCAACATGTCCCCAGGCTCGCAAGGGACACACTTACCTTGAGCAGTCACTCCGCCTGCGGGGCCTGCGCTTTTTCCTGGCAGCCCTGCCCCGGCCAGGACCCGCCTGCCCGCCTCGCCCCCCAGCCCGTGGCAGCTCCCGCCAGAGGGTGGGCACCCTGGCCCACTGTGGCCTGATGGCCGGAAGGCAACGTTTTGTCTCCAGGGCCGGCTCGCCGCGGGAAGCTGGGGGTCTTTTAACATGCAGGCCCCGGCCTGTCCCCGCCCCCCCAGTCCGGGTGGCGCCAGCTGCCCGCTGCCCCCTGCGAGGCTGGGGGAGGGGAGCCGTTTCCGGGGCCAGCCCCTCCCGCGCCGGCGCAGGGTTGGCGGGTGGCTCCCAGTGGGCACCCTCAGCCTCAGAATGCAGGGGCCTGGGCCGCTGAAGGACCTCCACGTGGCCTTTGTCCCCCTCCATCCCGGTGGCCCGTCCAGCCTGGAGCCGGACGTCGGAGGCCCCCGGGCCTCTCTGTGGAGACCTGCGGGCAGACCTCCCTGTAAGAAAGTACCGGAAGGCCTGAGGCCCAGGGTCTGCTGACCGGGAACCAGATCCCTCGGGGCTGTAGCCCCCCCCATCGCCCCCACACGGAGCGGCCTTGTGCGGGTGGCCGGGCCGGAGGCTCCGGCCTGGGCCTGCCAGCAGCAGCTGCCAGGATGTGCCAGTCACGTTGGCGGCGAGAGAACCCGCAGTCCTTGGCTCTCCCGGCTGCCCCTTTGTTCCCAGGCGGGGGTGGGGGGCTGTGGTCCTGGCAGCCGGCCCTTTTCCCCTCCAACGGTCCCTTGGGGTGAAGATTGTAGGCCCCTCCGGTCCAGGGGGCTCTGGTTCCTTGTCCCCCAGAGGTCCCTCCCCAGCCAGGACCCGCCTGCCCGCCTCGCCCCCCAGCCCGTGGCAGCTCCCGCCAGAGGGTGGGCACCCTGGCCCACTGTGGCCTGATGGCCGGAAGGCAACGTTTTGTCTCCAGGGCCGGCTCGCCGCGGGAAGCTGGGGGTCTTTTAACATGCAGGCCCCGGCCTGTCCCCGCCCCCCCAGTCCGGGTGGCGCCAGCTGCCCGCTGCCCCCTGCGAGGCTGGGGGAGGGGAGCCGTTTCCGGGGCCAGCCCCTCCCGCGCCGGCGCAGGGTTGGCGGGTGGCTCCCAGTGGGCACCCTCAGCCTCAGAATGCAGGGGCCTGGGCCGCTGAAGGACCTCCACGTGGCCTTTGTCCCCCTCCATCCCGGTGGCCCGTCCAGCCTGGAGCCGGACGTCGGAGGCCCCCGGGCCTCTCTGTGGAGACCTGCGGGCAGACCTCCCTGTAAGAAAGTACCGGAAGGCCTGAGGCCCAGGGTCTGCTGACCGGGAACCAGATCCCTCGGGGCTGTAGCCCCCCCCATCGCCCCCACACGGAGCGGCCTTGTGCGGGGTGGCCGGGCCGGAGGCTCCGGCCTGGGCCTGCCAGCAGCAGCTGCCAGGATGTGCCAGTCACGTTGGCGGCGAGAGAACCCGCAGTCCTTGGCTCTCCCGGCTGCCCCTTTGTTCCCAGGCGGGGGTGGGGGGCTGTGGTCCTGGCAGCCGGCCCTTTTCCCCTCCAACGGTCCCTTGGGGTGAAGATTGTAGGCCCCTCCGGTCCAGGGGGCTCTGGTTCCTTGTCCCCCAGAGGGGTCCCCTCCCCCCAGCCAGCCCTGCCCATGCAGAGCTCCTGCGTCCGGCCCGTGGGGGCGGCCAGGTCACCCCCCCTCGGGACTGGAATGCCGGAGGTGGCCGCAGAAGGCGGTGGGGGTGACATTCCCAGCGGGACAGGCGCCCTGGTGGCAGCTGCCGGTCCCTGCCTGTCCTGCGGCCCCTAAGTTGGAGGCTGCAGCTGGTGCGGGAGGCTTCCGTTCCGGGGGGGATGTTATTTTGGGGATGGGGACAAAGGAACGTGAGAGGCGCCCCCGCCCGGGGCAGGAAGTGGGGCGGCCCCAGCCGCCTCTCCGGTTGGCACACCTGGCCCCGCGGGTCCCAGCGGCCACCGCACAGGAAGTGTTCCCAACGCCCGCCTGTGTGGTCCCCTGAACCTGAGGCCAGGCGGGGAGGTGGCTGGCGGGGAGGATCGGGGCCCCCCGGGGTGGGGGCCAGAATCTTCCAGAAGACCCTCCGCTGGGGTAGCGATGGAGCCGCCGCTTCCACGGAGAGGGCGCATACGCGGGCTGAGCCTGCAGAGGTGCATCCGGAAACTTCCGGAGGGAGGGGCTGTGGGTGAATCCGAGTTCTACAGAGGGGGAAACTGAGGCTCCGAAACGGAGGCAACTCCCAGGAGGTCCCACAGCACAAAACCCACAGAGCTGGGAATCTCGGAGACTTTAGGATCCAGTAGCTCAGGGCTTCCCGGGTGGCTCCGTGGGTAAAGCCCCGGCCAGCCGTGCATGAGACACGGGAGACAGGGGTTCAGTTCCCGGGTCGGGAAGATCCCCCGGGGGGCGGGCACTCAGGATCCTCGCCTGGAGAGTCCCACGGACAGGGGGGCCTGGCGGGCTGTGGTCTGTAAGTCGCAGTCAGACACGACGGGAGCGGCCGAGCGCACGCATGAGCTCACCATGCGCCTCCCGCCCTATCGTGTGGACGGGGGCCCCGGCTGGGGGGATCCTTGGGGTGTCTGGAGAGACTTTGGGTCATCTCGATCGGGGGTGCCCCCCGCATCCAGTGGAGGGGGGACCAAGGAGGCTACTTCACCCCTCCTCGGGCTCAGGACGGCCCCCACAGCAAATAGTCCAGCCCCCAATGTAGAGTCTTGTGGAGGTGAAAAGTAATAATACTATTAGTTACTATAATCTTCATTTTACTTTTTTAAATGAGTGTTTTGCGGGGGGCCACACCGCATGGCTTGTGGGATCTCAGTTCCCCAGCTAGGAATTGGACCCAAGCCCTGGCAGTGAAAGCTTGCAATCCTGACCGCGATGTCCCCGGGCAACTCCCTAGCCTTCATTTTAAAGATGCAACTAAAGCCCAAAGAGCTTGTATTTTGGACTCCTGGGCCCATTCCTCTTGGCTGCTGCTTGTTTTCTTTTTGGCCCCTATTGATTTTTCATTTGTTTTCATCCATCTTTGTTCTTTGGCCCGTGTGAGCCTCCCATAAATTTATTTATTTATTTATTTTAAAGATTTATTTATTTATTTTGGTCAGGGGTCGGGTTGGGGAGGGAGGGGAGCCGGCGGGCCACTTCCATTTGTCCTTCATTTCTCCATTTTCATCTGTATTTGTTCTTTGGCCCGTGTGGGCCTCCCATCGCGGTGGCGTCTGTCGTTGCAGAGCGCCGGCTCTGGGCGCATGCGCTCCAGAGCTCCGGCTCGGTGATTGGACACATCGGTCCAGCTGCTCCGTGGCACGTGGGATCTTCCCAGGCCAGGGATCGAACCGGCGCCCCTTGCACTGCAAGGCGGTGTCCTTACCCACTGGACCACCAGGGAAGCCCTTGGCTGCTTCTTGAGCATCCTTTCAAGCTTTGCAAGAAGGGCAGAGAGCCCCAGAGAGGAGACATGAGTGAAGTCCTGAACCCGCAGCCCAGGGCAGGCCCCTCTGCTCCTTTTCACAAAGCAAGCCTGCAATGGCTGTGCACACTCAGACCCCCCAGGGTCTCCATTCCAGCTCAGCGCCGCCCTGACGCCCAGGGACCCTGGCTGGGAATGTCAACTGCTTCAACTCTGTCCTCCGTGGACTGGGCCCTTACTTTCAACTGAAGCAGTAGTAATCACGGAGGGCAGTAAGTAGGCAGGGAGGTCCGGGCATCTAATCGTGGCTGCAAGCACTTGGGCCAATCAGTGCTCCTCCCTGAGCCTCAGTTATTGCACCTGTACAATGGGTTGATTGTAATCGCTAACTCAAAGATGATGGAGCGGCTTCAGTGAGGTAACAGGGAGCTTAGCGGAGTGCTTGGGACACAGGAAACTCCATGGAAGGACTGGATAACTTCAAAAAAAATTTAACTGTGGTCAAATACACAAGACATAAAATGGACTACCTAAAAGTGCACAGCTCAGGGGCACTGAGCACATTCACACTGCTGTACAGCCATCCCCACCACCGTCTCCAGAACATTCTCACTTTCCCAGACTGAAACTGTTCCCCGAAACCCTGACTCCCCATCCCTCAGCCCCCAGGCCCACCCTCTACGGACCCAGCAAGAGTGGAGCCAGACGGTGTCTGTCCACTGATGTCGCACGCGTTTCACTGAGCCTCACGCTCTCAAGGGTCGTCCATGCTGTAGCTGAAGTATATTCCTGGGTGCGGACAGACTGCGTTTGTTTACTTATCCACCCGTTGATGGACCCTCCGGTGGTGGAACCGGGATGGTGATAGGGAAAGGATAATCATCTAGAAGGACTTTTAAAAGTGGATGCAACAGAATTTGCCAAGACGTTGGGGAATGTGGTTTTAAAAAATACATCCACAGGACCTAGAACCTATTATAAAAAGTGAAGTCAGTCAAAAAGAGAAGGACGAGTACAGTATACTAACACATATATATGGAATCTAGTAAAAGGGTAATGATAACACATGCAGTGAACCCATGGAAAAATAGACAGACATATGGACAGTGTGGGGAATAAACAGTGGGTGGGAGGCATAGAGGGAGTAACATGGAAACCTATACTATCATGTGTGAAAAAGAAAGCTACTGTCGTTGTGCTAAGGGAATAGGGATACAATTTGACTATGGAGTCTACGCCATTCCCACAAAGCAAGCCTCAGCGCCGCCCTTGACGCCCAGGGACCCTGGCTGGGAATGTCAACTGCTTCAACTCTGTCCTCCGTGGACTGGGCCCTTACTTTCAACTGAAGCAGTAGTAATCACGGAGGGCAGTAAGTAGGCAGGGAGGTCCGGGCATCTAATCGTGGCTGCAAGCACTTGGGCCAATCAGTGCTCCTCCCTGAGCCTCAGTTATTGCACCTGTACAATGGGTTGATTGTAATCGCTAACTCAAAGATGATGGAGCGGCTTCAGTGAGGTAACAGGGAGCTTAGCGGAGTGCTTGGGACACAGGAAACTCCATGGAAGGACTGGATAACTTCAAAAAAAATTTAACTGTGGTCAAATACACAAGACATAAAATGGACTACCTAAAAGTGCACAGCTCAGGGGCACTGAGCACATTCACACTGCTGTACAGCCATCCCCACCACCGTCTCCAGAACATTCTCACTTTCCCAGACTGAAACTGTTCCCCGAAACCCTGACTCCCCATCCCTCAGCCCCCAGGCCCACCCTCTACGGACCCAGCAAGAGTGGAGCCAGACGGTGTCTGTCCACTGATGTCGCACGCGTTTCACTGAGCCTCACGCTCTCAAGGGTCGTCCATGCTGTAGCTGAAGTATATTCCTGGGTGCGGACAGACTGCGTTTGTTTACTTATCCACCCGTTGATGGACCCTCCGGTGGTGGAACCGGGATGGTGATAGGGAAAGGATAATCATCTAGAAGGACTTTTAAAAGTGGATGCAACAGAATTTGCCAAGACGTTGGGGAATGTGGTTTTAAAAAATACATCCACAGGACCTAGAACCTATTATAAAAAGTGAAGTCAGTCAAAAAGAGAAGGACGAGTACAGTATACTAACACATATATATGGAATCTAGTAAAAGGGTAATGATAACACATGCAGTGAACCCATGGAAAAATAGACAGACATATGGACAGTGTGGGGAATAAACAGTGGGTGGGAGGCATAGAGGGAGTAACATGGAAACCTATACTATCATGTGTGAAAAAGAAAGCTACTGTCGTTGTGCTAAGGGAATAGGAGTACTTACAATGGCTTGGTGTGATGGCCTGGAGGGATGGGATGGGGGGGCCTGGGAAGGGGGAGGGTACCAGGGATATGCATATGACTGATCTGGGAACGTGCATGTCTGTGAACAACAAAACTCTGTAAAAACTTTAAAATAAAGAAATAAATATTAAAAAAAAATACATGCACACATATTGGACATTGCTTTAAAAAGGTGAAGGCTGGATCTTCCCGGGTGGTCCAGTGGTTAGGACCTATGTCCACTGCAGGGAGCACAAGTTCAACCCCTGTTGGGGGAAATAAGATCCTCCATGCCATGGGGTGTGGCCAAAAATAAAATAAAAAGAATAACAGTGTCTCGTAGATTAAAAAAAAAAAAAAAGGTGGAGTTTAATTCTCTCCCCCATGAGTATGGACTGATTTTAGTGACTTATTTCTCACCAACAAAATACAGCAGAATTGATTGTGCCTGACACCCATGAGTCTTCTGCAACCAGGTCATAAAAGGCACCAAGCCTCTCCCACCCCTTCTCTTGTCACTCATTCCAGGGGACGCCAGGTGCCATGTTGCGAGGACACCCAAGAAAGCCACGCAGCAAGGAACTGAGGCCTCGCACCCACAGCTGCCCAGTCCTGGCTGAGCTGGTAACCCCAGCTCCATTTTGTTTCGTTTGTTTGCTTGTTCGTCCACACGGCATCGTGATCTTCGTTCTCCGACCCGGGATCGAACCCGTGGCCCCTGCAGTGGAAGCACAGTTTTCACCACTGGACCACAGGGCGGCCCACGTCGGCACTGGGGGACGCTGTCTCACTGGCTACTGGGCAGCAAGTGGGCTGTAGAAGGCAGGAGTGACACCACGGCCACCCAGCAACCGTCCACGGTGGGGATGGAGAGAATTAGACGGATTGAACAGTTACTCAGGAAGTAAGACAAGCAGGACTTGGGAGAAGAAAGGGCCAGGGATGACCCTAAGGTGGGGTCTTTATTGACATGATAAAAGGAGGAGCAGGGGGAGGCAGGGGCGGGGAAGTTGACAGGCTGGGTTTAGTCGTGGCCACATTGAGCCCGTGTTCCCAAAATGCACAAGGCTGTCCCTAAATGTAGCGACTTGTATAGTCAGAGCAGACTAGCAGCTCTGCGCTGGGGGCGATTAGGTCACCCAGGGGCCTGTGACAGTGTCTGGGAAAAGTCCGTTGTCACAACTGGTGGCAGTGGGGGTGTGGGAGGGAGAGCAGGGTGCTCCTAGCATCCAGTAGGTAAAAGCTGGAGATGCTGCTCAGCACCCCCAATTCACAGGACTATCCCCTCCTGAAAAGATGTATCTGCCCCCAAATGTCAATGGTACGGAAGTGGAGACAGTCTCAGGAAGACAAATGGCTGGAATAAGAAAATCTCAACTTCAGTGGAGCTCGTTTATTCAGGAAAGCTTTATTTCTTGGGTATGCAGCAATCAAGTATGCAGACGCAGCCTCGTGAGCGGCTCTCTTCTGAATCATCCTCACCAAGTAGCGGCAACAGGGAAAGCCTGGGCCTCCCCGGTGGCTCAGATAACCTGCCTGCCAATGCAGGAGAAGCGGGCTTGATCCCTGACCCGGGAAGATCCCCCATGCCTTGGAGCAACCAAGCCCACGAGCCACCAACGAGTGAACCTGTGCGCCAGAGCCCGGGAGCCACAGTGAGAGGCCACTTAGGAGACGCCTGCGAGAACCACAGCTAGAGAGAAGCTTTCACAGCAAAGGCCCAGCACAACCAAAAATAAATCAGTGAAATAAAAAGAATATTAAAGCACGGAGAAAAAGGTGGTTGGAAGACAGGATAAATTTATAAATTTGGGAGAGCAATCTGGCTCCTTTCCCGCGAGTTTAAAAAAAAACAAGAACGGGAAAGCCTTAACAAAGCACGTGTGGGAAGTTTTCAAAGGATCAGGCCGGAAGTGACTTACACCTCGTCCTCTTATACCCTATTGGCCAGATCAGTCACATGGGCTTGACTACATGCAAGGGATGCTGGGAAATGTAGTCCATCCATGTGTCCAGGAGGAAGGAGGAAGTAGTCTGATGGAAAGGAGCCAGTTGGTACCCAGGGTATTATTATTGTCCTCGTTATTTGTTATTGTTCAGACCGAGCAGCTTCCTGCATGCATTGCTACTCTTGCATTCTCTTTCAACTCTGTTCCATCTACCGAGGGTCAGTGGGGTGATTTTTCACATCTCTCAAATCCTCACTCTCTAGTTTGTCTCAAAGAAAACCCACGCAATCTTTTCCGCCCCAGCCTGAGGATAAAGTCCAGCGCCCTGAGCCTTGTGTTCCCAGAGTTGTCGATCCCAAGAAAACCATTGTCACAACTGGTGGCAGTGGGGGTGTGGGAGGGAGAGCAGGGTGCTCCTAGCATCCAGTAGGTAAAAGCTGGAGATGCTGCTCAGCACCCCCAATTCACAGGACTATCCCCTCCTGAAAAGATGTATCTGCCCCCAAATGTCAATGGTACGGAAGTGGAGACAGTCTCAGGAAGACAAATGGCTGGAATAAGAAAATCTCAACTTCAGTGGAGCTCGTTTATTCAGGAAAGCTTTATTTCTTGGGTATGCAGCAATCAAGTATGCAGACGCAGCCTCGTGAGCGGCTCTCTTCTGAATCATCCTCACCAAGTAGCGGCAACAGGGAAAGCCTGGGCCTCCCCGGTGGCTCAGATAACCTGCCTGCCAATGCAGGAGAAGCGGGCTTGATCCCTGACCCGGGAAGATCCCCCATGCCTTGGAGCAACCAAGCCCACGAGCCACCAACGAGTGAACCTGTGCGCCAGAGCCCGGGAGCCACAGTGAGAGGCCACTTAGGAGACGCCTGCGAGAACCACAGCTAGAGAGAAGCTTTCACAGCAAAGGCCCAGCACAACCAAAAATAAATCAGTGAAATAAAAAGAATATTAAAGCACGGAGAAAAAGGTGGTTGGAAGACAGGATAAATTTATAAATTTGGGAGAGCAATCTGGCTCCTTTCCCGCGAGTTTAAAAAAAAACAAGAACGGGAAAGCCTTAACAAAGCACGTGTGGGAAGTTTTCAAAGGATCAGGCCGGAAGTGACTTACACCTCGTCCTCTTATACCCTATTGGCCAGATCAGTCACATGGGCTTGACTACATGCAAGGGATGCTGGGAAATGTAGTCCATCCATGTGTCCAGGAGGAAGGAGGAAGTAGTCTGATGGAAAGGAGCCAGTTGGTACCCAGGGTATTATTATTGTCCTCGTTATTTGTTATTGTTCAGACCGAGCAGCTTCCTGCATGCATTGCTACTCTTGCATTCTCTTTCAACTCTGTTCCATCTACCGAGGGTCAGTGGGGTGATTTTTCACATCTCTCAAATCCTCACTCTCTAGTTTGTCTCAAAGAAAACCCACGCAATCTTTTCCGCCCCAGCCTGAGGATAAAGTCCAGCGCCCTGAGCCTTGTGTTCCCAGAGTGCGAAATGTCGACCAGCACTAGGACACGGATGCCGGCAGAGATGAACCCTGAAGGTCGTCTGTGTTTCAGGACCTGGTCGAGGAGGGCGAAGGCGCCCTGGATGCTGTGACAATGAAGAAATCAGAAGCCCCAAGTCTGAAATCCGAGAAGTCAGAGAAGAATGAGAAGGGTGTGGCATCAAGGAACTCAAGGGAAGAGGATGTTTGAGTTAAAGAGGAAATGGTCAGCTACAATGAATGCCGGAGAAAGATTAGAGAGAGATCCGGGGTGAGGGGCTGGAGTGGGGAAATTGCTACAACAGAGGTAGCAAATATAGGAGTCGTTTTAAATCAGTTTTATCTATTTTGAACTGCACTGGTCTTTATTTCTGGGCTCCGGCTTTCTCTTATTGTGGTGAGAGGGGGCTGCTGTCTTGTTGAGGCTCACCGGCTTCTCCCTGTGGTGGCTTCCCCCTGTGCAGAGCAGGGCTCTGAAGTAGCAGCTCGTGGGCTCTGTTGCCCCGAGGCACATGGAATCTTCCTGAGCCAGGGATCGAACCCGTGTCCCCTATATTGGCAGGTGGATTCTTAACCACTGCGCCAATAGGGAAGTCCTATGGCGTCCTCGGGATTAGGGGAAAAAATCACTGTTTTGTGAAAGCCACAGTAGTTACTGATTGAAACAGGGGGCGTCTCCGGATAAATATTTCCCTGGGTAAAAACTTGTAAGAGGCAAGATGGTTGTACCATCAGGGATTATCTTTCCTGTAGAATGCTTGTCAGTTGCAACAGGGAAAAGGCACCAGTCATGAGTATTACCAGAACGTCGCCTCTGAAATCTCACTGGCTAAAGTGCACATCCTGAATCTCATCATGAAGGAACATCGAGCTGTGGAGATTCTTTTTTGCTTGTTACTGTTTTGGTTGTGCTGGGTCTTAGCTGTGGCAGGTGGGATCTTTGTCGCTGCCTGCAGGATATTTATCACGGCGCGAGGGCCCTTAGTTGTCGCATGTGGGCTTTAGTTCTCTGACCAGGGATCGAACCTGGACCCCCTGCATTGGGAGCACAGAGTCTGAGCCACTGGACCACCAGGGGCATCTCAGCCTTTTTCACAGTAGCCCAAAGATGGACACATGTGCCCATTAATGGATGAATGGAGAAACCAAGGGCAACATGTATAGACAGTGGAATATTATTCAGCCTCTTAAAAAGGGAGGCGAAGAAGGGGACGGAGAACTGATTGTTAGTGGGGGCAGGGCTTCTGTTTGGGAAGGAGGCAAAGCTCCGGATGGTGGGGATGGTCATGCAGCGACTTGGACACGCTCGACGCTGCTGAGCTGTGCCTGTGCACGTGGGGAGGGGGCCCTCCTGGTGGTCCAGCGGCTGAGATGCTGTGCTCCCACTTAAAGGGGTCCGGTCCAGGAACTAGATTCCACAGGCTGTACCTCGGAGCTCACGGACCGCAACTGAAGATCCCTCATGCCCCAGTGAAGACCCCGCACAACCAAATACGTAAACAAACACATACTTTGTTTACATTAAGTGAAATTGAAGTGGCGACGATTGGTAAAACGTTGGACGGGGTGAAAAGTACAGGGACCCAGTGCCGTGAGGCCATAATCGACGGCGACACCATCCGGGGGAGAGGCAACGGGCACAGGTGGCCCACACCAACACCGGGCGCCGTCGTCTCATTCTTTCAAGCCTTTCTCCACAGGAACTGGAATTTCCCAGTAGGGAGCCGCTAACAGCAAGAGGAGGAGCAGGGCAGGAGGGCGGCCAGAGCACCAACGACACAGGGATTCCTGAGGCCCGACTGGGAGCGGCTGGGGTCCGAGAAGCCCCTGGAAGAGAAATCCACCCTAAACTCACAACTGGTCCCCCTCTGGCCAGCACTTGCTATGTTCCGAACGCTCTTCTAAAAGGATGGCAGGGCCCTGACCCTTTTAACCTTCTCTGAACTCTAGGTGTGAACCCTGTCGTTCTTTCTGAAAGTGTTCAACCTCAATTTGAGACTTAAACCCAGGGCCCAGACTTAATCAAACCTGCTTGGGACTTGAACCCATGCGGCCGGGACTCGAACCCAGCCTAAACCCCGCTTGGGACTTGAACCCACACAGCTGGGACTTGAATCCAGCCAAAACCCTGGTAATTAAAATCACTCACCCAATGTCTGGACCCACTGAGGTTCAGGTTCTTCATGTCTCTTTGCAGAGAATTCAGCGAGAGACAAAGTGATAGGTTAGAAATGGATTTATTCAGATTCAGAGAAAGCACACTCCACGGACTGAGCGTGGGCCACGGCAGAGCGAATCCAGCAGCTGAAAACATGGCGTTCTTAGCTTTTATAGGCTGGGTTATTCCATATGCTAATGAGTGGGAGGGTTATTCCAGCTCTTTTAGGGAGGGGTGGAACTGTCATGGCGCCTCTGGGCGTGTCATTTAGCTTGCTGACTGAGGATCAAGGTCTGGTCTGCCATCTTGGACCCATTTGATTCTAATGGGTTTATGCTGTGTCCTTGGGCTGTCCTCCTTTTCCAAAATTGTGCCCTGCCCCTTTCCCTCCTAACCCTTACAGTAGCAACCATTTGAAAGAGTTGTTTCATGACAGGAGGTCCTGGCGAGGAACACGGGACAGATAAGCTACCACCAAACAGGTGTTCGGGAAAGGCCAAAGAGAGACCATGCGTCCGACCGCCTCCCAGAGTCCTCCTCGCCGGCATCCCTCTTGGCTGACCAATGCACGCGTGCACCAGGAAGGACCCTGGGTCAGAATGACTGGCCAAAGACAACCCGGAAACAAATCCTGTCACCATAAAACCCGAGACTGCGGGCCCCGAGGCACAGCGGGCCTCCTGGGTTCTCCCGCTCTATGGCTCATTTCCAGGTGTTGGACGAGAGCCCACTTTGGGGTCCTGGAAGGGATCCCCCTTCCTGCCACGTCATTGTCATGTGTGTACAATCACTTGTTATGTACTTAACCACTTGGGGCCTGGGACAGGGCGGGGCCCCTGAGGAGGACTCTGCTGGTGTACCCCTCCCCGTAATTTCCCTCACAGTTGTGGGAAGGAAGCTGGGCAAAATCCTTGGCAGGGGTCAGGCCAAATGGAGGAAGAGACTGGAACTAGGGAGCCCAGTGGGGGGCAAGAGGCATGGCTGGAAGACTTCCTGGAGGAGGTGGCATTGGCCGTGCAAGCTCTAAAGCACACGGCCCTTCTGGACCTAGTTCTGGGGATGGCCCAGACCTGGCCTCCAGAGCCTCAAGGAGGCTTAGGTCGGGGCCAAGAACACGAGAGCAAGTCAGATCATCCCCTTTGTCCCTAAGATAAACATTTTTGAATCTGGGGAAGCCGTGCAACCGCAGGACGCCGCCCCAGGATTGGACCCTTTTATCCAAAGCAAAGGGAAGATCACTACCCGAATCAGCAGGGGTCCATCCCCGCCCTGGCCCAGCAGCGACCCCCTCTCCAGGGAGCCAGGGCGCTGGCCGCCCAAGCTCTCCTGAGACTGCTTATTATAAAAGGGACTCAGAGCGGGCGCTCTCGCCCATGAAAACTTTTTCCAAGAGAGAATCAGAAAATAATACAATGTGTGCGTTCTATCCACACTGCCTCCCAGCAAAAAAATTAGATCTAAAACAGCAGCTCTGAGGCTCCCATGGGCTGACGAGGGCCCGCGGCAGGGGCGGGGCAGGTGCAGGTATTTGCTGGCCCGCGGGGGTGCCGGGAGGACTGTGTCAGTCCTTAACCTCAGAAGAAGCACTCGGGCCCATTCCTTCATTCCTGAGGACGCAGGACCTGACAGGTGCTTTGGAGACCCGACAGGGGTGAGCTTGTGCTCGGTCGCTCAGTCGGGTCTGACTCTGCGACCCCATGAACTGCAGCCCGCCAGGCTCCTCTGTCCACGGGATTTCCCAGGAAGAAAACTAGAGTTGCCATTTCCTCCTCCAGGGGATCTTCCCAAACCAGGAATCAAGGACCCTCATCACTTACATCTCCGGAGGGTTCTTTACCACCAGCGCCGACAGAGGTTTAAATATTCTGATGGCCTGATTTGTGTGGGGCGTCTTTTAGCTGCTTGGGGAATCCCATCCCAGACAAAAATTCAGGATGCCCAGCTGCATTGGCATACCCAGTACAGCACGAGTGAATTTTGAAAAGCCTAAGTAGGTCCGAGTATGGCGGGGAACAGACTTATGCTAAAACAATTGTTCCTCTGAGATTTGAATTGAACCGGGTGTCCTGGATTTTTGTTTGCAGGAAGAATGTGGGGAACCAGAGGTGCCGGTGGTCCTAGTGAAGGCTGGGGGGAGGTGGAGGCGGAGGAGGGGAGAGAGAGAGGGGGCTCGGGTGGGGGCGTGGAGAAGCGCCCCTATGGTTTGGTGATGCGCTGGGTGTGGGTGGATGAGCCTGGAGGGCTGACCTGGGCTTTTATGCTGAGTGACCCGGGGGCGTCCCAGGGGAGCCATGAAGAGAGAAGGGCTGCGACTTGGGTGGGAGGGTCTCAGCCCAGCCTGGAGAGACAGCGTCCATCCGCGCCCGTGCGCGGCCCCGCCTGGGTCTCTGTCCCTCCCCAGCGCTGACCTTTGGAGCCGGGTCACTCTCTCTGAGGGGCTGTCCCGGGCACCGTGGAGCGGCAGGCCTGGCCCGCGCCCACTGGATGCCAGGAGTGGCCTGGCTCCTCGGGGTCAGGACAACCAGTCCAACCAGACTGGGCAGCACCCTCCGGAGGGCAGGGCGGCTCCCCGTGGAGGAACCCTGGTCTGGGGAGGGTGGATGCTCCCCGGGGCGGGGCCCTGGCAGGCGCGGTCAGGCTGTGACTCTGCCCTCTCCTGGCCCCGACAGACCTTTCTCGGGACGGGAGAAGCGGACGCCCGCATGGCGGGAGCTTGACCAGGTTCAGGCCACATGCTGCCTGCAGGCAGACTCCTCCGAGGCCGTTTGCACAGGCGAAGGAAGGACTTGGCTTAGAGTCCGATAAACGTTTACTCTGTAGACACTTGGGCATTGAGTTCTGATGATCCGGACTCTTGGGCAACACTGTCCCAGGAAGAAAACTAGAGTTGCCATTTCCTCCTCCAGGGGATCTTCCCAAACCAGGAATCAAGGACCCTCATCACTTACATCTCCGGAGGGTTCTTTACCACCAGCGCCGACAGAGGTTTAAATATTCTGATGGCCTGATTTGTGTGGGGCGTCTTTTAGCTGCTTGGGGAATCCCATCCCAGACAAAAATTCAGGATGCCCAGCTGCATTGGCATACCCAGTACAGCACGAGTGAATTTTGAAAAGCCTAAGTAGGTCCGAGTATGGCGGGGAACAGACTTATGCTAAAACAATTGTTCCTCTGAGATTTGAATTGAACCGGGTGTCCTGGATTTTTGTTTGCAGGAAGAATGTGGGGAACCAGAGGTGCCGGTGGTCCTAGTGAAGGCTGGGGGGAGGTGGAGGCGGAGGAGGGGAGAGAGAGAGGGGGCTCGGGTGGGGGCGTGGAGAAGCGCCCCTATGGTTTGGTGATGCGCTGGGTGTGGGTGGATGAGCCTGGAGGGCTGACCTGGGCTTTTATGCTGAGTGACCCGGGGGCGTCCCAGGGGAGCCATGAAGAGAGAAGGGCTGCGACTTGGGTGGGAGGGTCTCAGCCCAGCCTGGAGAGACAGCGTCCATCCGCGCCCGTGCGCGGCCCCGCCTGGGTCTCTGTCCCTCCCCAGCGCTGACCTTTGGAGCCGGGTCACTCTCTCTGAGGGGCTGTCCCGGGCACCGTGGAGCGGCAGGCCTGGCCCGCGCCCACTGGATGCCAGGAGTGGCCTGGCTCCTCGGGGTCAGGACAACCAGTCCAACCAGACTGGGCAGCACCCTCCGGAGGGCAGGGCGGCTCCCCGTGGAGGAACCCTGGTCTGGGGAGGGTGGATGCTCCCCGGGGCGGGGCCCTGGCAGGCGCGGTCAGGCTGTGACTCTGCCCTCTCCTGGCCCCGACAGACCTTTCTCGGGACGGGAGAAGCGGACGCCCGCATGGCGGGAGCTTGACCAGGTTCAGGCCACATGCTGCCTGCAGGCAGACTCCTCCGAAGGCCGTTTGCACAGGGCGAAGGAAGGACTTGGCTTAGAGTCCGATAAAACGTTTACTCTGTAGACACTTGGGCATTGAGTTCTGATGATCCGGACTCTTGGGCAACACTGTCCCAGACTGAGTCCACGGGGTCCGTGGTGATAAGAATGGGTACCTTGACCCTGACGCTGGTCAGGGACCAGGGCAGGTGGATGGTGCTGACCAGCTCGTATTGGGTGTTCATGATCTCCGCGTCCGGGGAGCTGCCGCCGCTCACGGACATCACGGGCGGGAGGTGGAAGGTGCTGACGATCTTGGTGGTGTTGAAGGGCGCGATCTGGGTGTTGGCCTCCTGCCGGAGCAGCTCGCTGCTGTCCACCCGGGAGCGCCGCTCCGCACTGGGCGTGAAGCCCTCATACTGCACGTGGGCATAGAGCGCGAAGAGGACCGTCCTGATGCACTTGCCGGACTGGTTGTTGACTTCGGTGGTGAAGACGACTCTCTCCCCCGGCCGGAAGGTGTTCTTCTCCATCTGGAGCTGCAGGCTGATGGTGCCCAGGCTGCAGCAGTTGTAGGACACCTTCTCCTCCGCCTCCACCAACAGAGGACTCTGGAAGAAGCAGGAGCAGGGACGGGGAGAGCTGTGAGGGAGCGGGGCCACACCGTCCGCGGGCTCGCTCTGCCGTCCACCCGGGCTGGAGCCTCTGGGACTTCTCCCCAGCCCCTGGGGCCCCCCTGCTCGGTCGGGGGCATGTACACCGGGGCAGCCACGACGGGAACACAGCACGGAGCTTCCCCGGAAAACTCGAGTGTGAGCGTCAGCCCACTCCTGGGAATATACCCGGACAAAACTCTTAAAACACAAGTGCACCTCCGCGTTCAGCTCCTCCACTGCCGGAGCCTGCGTTCAGTCCCTGGTTGGGGCACTCAGACCTTGCACGCGTCACGGGGTGGCCAAAAAAATAAAAAGGATTTTTTAAATTAAAATAAATATAGGGCTTCCCCTGGTGGTCCAGTGGATAAGGACACCACCTTGCAGTGCAAGGGGCGCCGGTTCGATCCCTGGCCTGGGAAGATCCCACGTGCCGCGGAGCGGCTGGACCGATGTGTCCAATCACCGAGCCGGAGCTCTGGAGCGCATGCGCCCAGAGCCGGTGCTCTGCAGCGACAGAGGCCACTGCGATGGGAGGCCCACAGGAGCCAAAGAATGAAGACGAATGAAAATAGAGAAATGAAAGACCAATAGAAATGGCCCGCCCACTCCCCTCCCTCCCCAACCCGACCCCCGCCCAAAGTAAATAAATAAATTAAAAATAAATAAATAAATATAAAATTGATGTGAGGTGGGTTGAGCTTACACTGATGGACTGTCCAGCTTTGCTGGCTTCTTTCCTGTGTCTCCTCCTCCTGGGGGAGCTCAGAGCTCCGCGTCTCCCGCGTTGGCAGGCGGGTTCTTCACCCCTCGCATGCCTGGGGTGCCCCTCCAGACTTCTATCAGCGCGTGTGGGGGCATGTATTTGTGTGTCTGTGTCATTCTCACGCACATGTCTGGATTGTTTAGGAATACACATACTTGCGGTCGAAGCCTGCAGTGTGCTTCTACCCATCTGAATGCTTCGTACGAATCAAGCTTCACGTGTTTTCCAGCAACTCGCCTGCCTAGCTTAACATTCTGGGTTTGAGGGGCATTCACAGGGTGCCTGTCAGGCTGGTTCACTCCTCACCACGGCAAGGAAGCATGTGGTCCACTAGTTTATTCGCAGATCCCCTCCCATGATGGGCATTTGTATCATACTACGCATTTGATATCATTAAAGAGCTAGGAGGAGCATCCTGAAGACACTTTTGGGGCTTACATACCGGAAAGAGGTGTGCTACCAAAGATGACAGCCAAAAGGCACGGGAAAAAGCACTCCACGTCGCTGATCAGCAGAGAAGCACCCATCACCCGCACAGGCAGACAGCACCCCACACCGGCCACAACGGCCATCCTCAAACCGTCCACAAACAACGTGAGACTTCCCTGGTGCCAGGGCCGAAGACGCCACGCTCCCCGTGCAGGGGGGGACGCGGTTCAATCCCTGGTCAAGGAACCAGAGCCCACGGGCCTCCACTAAGTTTACGTGCTGCGGTGAAGACCAACGATCCCGTGGGCTACAGCTAAGACCCAGGGCAGCCAACTAATTCTTTTTCTTTCTTTTTCTTTTTTTAAAGTCTACAAATACCACACACTTGTGGGATGTGGAGAAGAAGAGCCCGGCATGCTGCTGGCGGAAATGTAAATTGGTGCAGCTACTGTGGAGAACAGCAGGGAGGCTTCTCAAAAAAAACCCATATGATCCAGGAGTTCCACTCCCGGGCACACAGACGGAGAAAGCAAAGCCCCTTTGGTTGCGCCGTGGTTAGGATGCTAGGTCTTCACTGCAGGAGACGTGGGTTTGATCCCTGCCCAGGGAAGTAAGACATACCGAATGGTACAGCTAAACAAATAAAATAAATAAAAATAAAATGTAGGTTGAATTCTCTGAATTGACTTTTCTGTTCTTTCTAGGTTACTCCTATCTTTTCTTAAATAAAAACAATATAGGGGCTTCCCTGGTGGTCCAGTGGGTAAGGACACCGCCTTGCAGTGCAAGAGGCGCCGGTTCGATCCCTGGCCTGGGAAGATCCCACGTGCCGCGGAGCAGCTGGACTGATGTGTCCAATGACCGAGCCGGAGCTCTGGAGCGCATGCGCCCAGAGCCGGTGTTCTGCAACGACAGACGCCACCGCAATGGGAGGCCCCAGGAGCCAAAGAACAAAGATGGATGAAACTAGACAAATGAAAGACCAGTGTAAGTGGCCCGCCCACCCCCTCCCTCCCCACCAAAAAAAAAAAATATATATATATATAAACCCATCCAAATTAATTTTTTTTCTGGTACACTCTATCCTATTTTACTTATTTGATACAATCCTATTCAGTCCTACACATTGATTTTATTTAAAAAAATTTTTTGCATATAAAATTTCTTTCCTCCCTATTCTGTTCTTTTCTCTTTTTTTTAAGCCTCTTTTATTGGTCCTTCATTTATTTATTTTCATTTATCTTTGTTCTTTGGCATATGCGGGCCTCCCATTGCCAGGGCCGAAGACGCCACGCTCCCTGTGCAGGGGGACGGTTCAATCCTGGTCAAGGAACCAGAGCCCACGGGCCTCCACTAAGTTTACGTGCTGCGGTGAAGACCAACGATCCGTGGGCTACAGCTAAGACCCAGGGCAGCCAACTAATTCTTTTCTTTTTTCTTTTTTTAAAGTCTACAAATACCACACACTTGTGGGATGTGGAGAAGAAGAGCCCGGCATGCTGCTGGCGGAAATGTAAATTGGTGCAGCTACTGTGGAGAACAGCAGGGAGGCTTCTCAAAAAAAACCCATATGATCCAGGAGTTCCACTCCCGGGCACACAGACGGAGAAAGCAAAGCCCCTTTGGTTGCGCCGTGGTTAGGATGCTAGGTCTTCACTGCAGGAGACGTGGGTTTGATCCCTGCCCAGGGAAGTAAGACATACCGAATGGTACAGCTAAACAAATAAAATAAATAAAAATAAAATGTAGGTTGAATTCTCTGAATTGACTTTTCTGTTCTTTCTAGGTTACTCCTATCTTTTCTTAAATAAAAACAATATAGGGGCTTCCCTGGTGGTCCAGTGGGTAAGGACACCGCCTTGCAGTGCAAGAGGCGCCGGTTCGATCCCTGGCCTGGGAAGATCCCACGTGCCGCGGAGCAGCTGGACTGATGTGTCCAATGACCGAGCCGGAGCTCTGGAGCGCATGCGCCCAGAGCCGGTGTTCTGCAACGACAGACGCCACCGCAATGGGAGGCCCCAGGAGCCAAAGAACAAAGATGGATGAAACTAGACAAATGAAAGACCAGTGTAAGTGGCCCGCCCACCCCTCCTCCCACCCCACCAAAAAAAAAAAATATATATATATATAAACCCATCCAAATTAATTTTTTTTCTGGTACACTCTATCCTATTTTACTTATTTGATACAATCCTATTCAGTCCTACACATTGATTTTATATAAAAAAATTTGTTGCAATCCACCAAGTTTATACTTTCCTCCCTATTCTGTTCTTTTCTCTTTTTTTTAAGCCTCTTTTATTGGTCCTTCATTTATTTATTTTCATTTATCTTTGTTCTTTGGCATATGCGGGCCTCCCATTGCAGTGGCCTCTCTTGCTGCAGAGCACCAGCTCTGGGCGCATGCGCTCCAGAGTGCTGGCTCACAATTAGACACACGGGTCCAGCCGCTCTGTGGCATGTGGGATCTTCCCGGCCCAGGGATCGAACTGGTGCCCCTTGCAGCGCAAGGAGGACTCTTTACCACCAGAGAAGCCCTGTTCTGTTCTTTTATTGAAAAAAACCAGTTAACGGCAGCCCACCAAATGGATTTTTTCTTATATTTTCTATTCTACTTATTTTATTTTCTGTTCTGTTTTCTCATTTTATATGAAAAACAGCAGTTGCTACCCACCAAATGAATATTTCTTTAAAAACATTTTTCTGTCTGGGGCTTGCTTGTCCTTTCATGTTGTAGACACACGCTCTGCAGCTTGCTAAATGGATTTCGTACCCTGCTCGTGCATCATGACCCAAGGTTTGCACCACCGCGTTCTAGGTCCTTTGCCCTGTGTCTCAGAGACCTCAGGTTGACCCCTGACCTGTTCCGCCTCACCTCCTGCCCTCTGCCTCTGGCCTCTGCCTATCTTCACGCTGACTTCTCAGGCTTCCCCTCCTCTTGGAAGGCTAATTGAAGCCCCTTTCATTCTCAGCTCCTCCAGTCTTATTCGAAAATTCGTCGCATGCGTTAGGACCCTGCAGGCATTAAAGGACAGGCTGCTCTAACTCGAGACCAAGCCGGGCAGTTTTGTCCTCAACCTGAAGGAGGTGCCCAGAGGCCCCCAGGCCAGGCCAGGCTGGGAGGTCCGAGGGCCCAGCACTCCAAGAACATTAGGGTACAAACTCCATACTGACCTTCCATATGCAGGAGTTTTGGGGGACCTCTGTCTTCCTTTGGCATATGTGACACCAAACGGGATTCTTTCTTTTGAAACACTTACTTGCCTGTACTGGGTCTTAGTTGGGGCGTGTGGGCTCTTGAACTGTGGCACTGGGATCTAGTTCCCTGCTCGGGGATCAGACCCAGGCCCCCTGCGTTGGGAGTCTGGCGTCCTAACCACTGGACCACCAGGGAAGTTCCCACAGGGAATGCGTTCATTCAGCCAGTATCATTCATGTCCACTTGGAGCCAAGTTCCAGGAACACTTGTAGAGTGCAGACCAGTCCAGTCCCTGCTCTGACTGGGGAGATAAGACATGTTTCTTTATCTGCTTCTGCTTCTGTTTTCTGGCTACGAGACCTGCGGGGCCTTAGCTTCCTGGCCGGGGATCGAACCTGCCTTCCCTGCATCGGCAGTCACAGTCCTAACCACCAGACCACCAGGGGAGTCCTCGAACGGTAGGTTTCTGACAGGGATACGTTATGGGGCCACCGGCAAGGGGGATGGGTGTGGGGACTCTCTCAGCCTTGACAGTTCGGAGAGAGAGGTGCGGGGGCAGGTGCTCTGCGTGTTCGAAGTGACAATGGGTTCCATCTTTCAAAATTCTAACGGGACACAGAGAGGATGTGGAAAAATCAAAACCCTCGAGCATGGCTGGTGGGGATGTGAGATGGAGCCACCGCTGTGGAGAAGGAGCCTGACTGCTGCTCAAAAGGCGAAACGTAGCCTCTCCATGTGCCCCGGCCCCCCACTGCTAGATGTCCACCTGAGAGAAAGGAACACGGGTTCGCACGAACACGGGTACACCCATGCGAGGAGCAGCTTGGTTCCTAGCAGCTGAGACGTGGAAGCAGCCCAGCGTTCATCGGGTGATGAGGATACGCCAGAGAACGTGCAACGGAAAGACATGTGCCATAAAAAGGGGCAAAACAGTGACGCACTACAATATGGATGAACTTTAAAAACAATTTTCTTCAGCTGTCCCCCAGGGCAGGTGGGACGTTACTTCTCTAACCAAGGATTGAATCCACACCCCCTGTATCAGAAGGTGGAATTTCTTTTTTTTATTAAACTTTTATTTATTTATTTTTGGCTGTGCCGGGTCTTTGTTGATGTGTGGGCTTAGCTGCTCTGTGGTATGTGGGATCTTCCCTGATCAGGGATCAAACCCGTGTCTCCTGCATTGGCAGACGGGTTTTTATCCACTGAGCCACAAGGGAAGCCCCGGAAGGTGGAATTTTCAAAAAAAATTTTTCCCCATCATGGCTCTTTTTATTTTTATTTTTTTAATTTCGGCCTCATTCACTGGTCCTTCATTTATTTATTTTCATCCATCTTTATTCTTTGGCCTGTGTGGGCCTCCCATTGCAGTGGCCTCTCTTGTTGCTGAGCACTGGCTCTGGGTGCATGCGCGCCAGAGCGCTGGCTCCTAATTGGACACACCGGTCCAGCCGCTGGTGGGATCTTCCCGGGCCAGGGAGTGAACTGGCGCCCCTTGCACTGCAAGGCAGACTCTCTACCCACTGGACCACCAGGGAGCCCTGGAAGATGGAATCTTAACCACTGGTCCCCTGCCCCGGCCCCACAGGGAAGTCCCTGGATGGACCTTCACTGGATGAACACTATGCTCAAAGGAGCCAGGTACCAAAGGCCACAAAGTCTCTGATTCCATTTATTAATACCTGAAGCATCCAATCCCCAGGGACAGAGTGGATGCCATGGTGGCTGAGGGAGGGGCGAGGGGGACTGGACCTGAGGGGTAAGGGAGGCAAGACTTCCTCGGGGGCGGGTAATGCACGTGCGCTGACCCTGGTGGAGGGGACGGGCGTGCAGCTCTGAGTGCAGGAAAGCCCGGGATCTGGACACTCTCAAGGGGTGAGCTGTAGGGTGAGGGGGCCGTACCCTGACCAAGACGTGAGAGGAAGGCAGAAGGGGAGCGTCGCTCCTCCCCGGTTCCCCCCGACAGGAGGCCGCTGTCTGTGGCGAGTTCCTCCTGTCTCTGGAAAGAGACAGTTTGTTACACCTGCCAGGAAGTGCGGGCGTGCTTGTTGCCACTAACGGCGCAGGCAGATGCGCTGTGCTGAACTTTGCCTTATGCCTTCAGCCCAGTGAGGCGGAGGTGCTGAGAGGGAGCACCGCCCCGCTGCCCGCTCCTGGCTCGGGCTGTGCCCTGCTCTCAGGTGCTCTGGCTCTGCGGCTTGTCTGCAGAGTCAACCTTGGACTGTGAGCTGTTACTTTCGTGCCCTTCGGAGCAAACATTTCAGCGGCCACCAATTTCTGGCCTCACAAACAGTACGTTGAGAGGTCCCATCACACGTGAAATGACAGCGGTAGGAAGGGGAATGAAATGGCTGGGGCCAAGGGCGTGTTCCTTTTCATTTGGGTAGAGACGGCTGTGTTGCCGTCTGTGGGGCTGTGGCCGTCCAGCTGGCCGTCATCGATGCAGGTGACTGACTGCGTGCCTTCTGAGCAGAGATCTAAAGGCCCCAGCGGTGAGGGATTGGAAGGGCCGATCGCAGGGCTCTGGGCAGCGGGGGCACAGGATGTGCCAAGGCCCTGGGGCAGGACTGTGCCTGGGGCAGGTGTGTTGGGGGAACAGGGGGGAGGCCCGTGCGGCTGGAGCTGAGTGAGCGAGGAGGAGGAGGGGAGGGTGGGGAGAGGACGGGGCAGGTCATGCAGAGGACCTTGTGGGCCTTGGGGCGGACAGGTGCTTTTACTCCAAGGGAGGTGGGAGCTCTGGCAGACAGGGGAGGGCCGTCACTGATGCCTGTCTGCTGCTCTGTGGGGTCAGGACTGCGCTCCTGCTTGGAGCAGAGCCGTATCCTCTGCCCTGGTCCACCAGCTCCTGCCCTCACCCAGCCTCCTCCAATCTGTCTGAAACAGTACGGCGTGGTTGAAAAAACACAATCTTTTCATACTCTCAAAATGTATCTGCAATAGCCCTCTTTGCGGCTGTCACGGCGATCTGAGCTCTTCCCACTATCAGGTGGCCATGTATCAGGGTGCTTCTCGGCCTTTACCGTCGACGAGAGTGTTGTTGTTATTATTATACCCATTATACAGATCAGGACAACTGAGGCTCCGGGAGGTGCTGTCAATTGCCCGAGGCCATGGGCTAAGGAAGCACCTGGCATCAGAGATCTCAAGCTACGTCCGGTCGCACACCGGCATTTTGGCCCAGTTCCTGCCTGTGCTTCCTTGCGCTCTAGAGTAGCTCTCAAGGGAAGGCCAGATTCTGTTCAAAATCACACAGAAAGCAGATGGTCAGCCTGGCACTGAGCTCAGATCCGCTCGCCTCTGACCCACGCCTCTAAGCACCTACCCACTGGACCCCCGTCCCCTGAGGTCGGCCAGGCTAGAGATGATCCCTGTTACACAGATGAGCGTGGACTTCCTGATAGTCCAGTGATTGAATTTGGGTTCCAATACAGGGGGGGTGGTGGGGTTGGATCCCTGTAAATGGCTGGGGCCAAGGGCGTGTTCCTTTTCATTTGGGTAGAGACGGCTGTGTTGCCGTCTGTGGGGCTGTGGCCGTCCAGCTGGCCGTCATCGATGCAGGTGACTGACTGCGTGCCTTCTGAGCAGAGATCTAAAGGCCCCAGCGGTGAGGGATTGGAAGGGCCGATCGCAGGGCTCTGGGCAGCGGGGGCACAGGATGTGCCAAGGCCCTGGGGCAGGACTGTGCCTGGGGCAGGTGTGTTGGGGGAACAGGGGGGAGGCCCGTGCGGCTGGAGCTGAGTGAGCGAGGAGGAGGAGGGGAGGGTGGGGAGAGGACGGGGCAGGTCATGCAGAGGACCTTGTGGGCCTTGGGGCGGACAGGTGCTTTTACTCCAAGGGAGGTGGGAGCTCTGGCAGACAGGGGAGGGCCGTCACTGATGCCTGTCTGCTGCTCTGTGGGGTCAGGACTGCGCTCCTGCTTGGAGCAGAGCCGTATCCTCTGCCCTGGTCCACCAGCTCCTGCCCTCACCCAGCCTCCTCCAATCTGTCTGAAACAGTACGGCGTGGTTGAAAAAACACAATCTTTTCATACTCTCAAAATGTATCTGCAATAGCCCTCTTTGCGGCTGTCACGGCGATCTGAGCTCTTCCCACTATCAGGTGGCCATGTATCAGGGTGCTTCTCGGCCTTTACCGTCGACGAGAGTGTTGTTGTTATTATTATACCCATTATACAGATCAGGACAACTGAGGCTCCGGGAGGTGCTGTCAATTGCCCGAGGCCATGGGCTAAGGAAGCACCTGGCATCAGAGATCTCAAGCTACGTCCGGTCGCACACCGGCATTTTGGCCCAGTTCCTGCCTGTGCTTCCTTGCGCTCTAGAGTAGCTCTCAAGGGAAGGCCAGATTCTGTTCAAAATCACACAGAAAGCAGATGGTCAGCCTGGCACTGAGCTCAGATCCGCTCGCCTCTGACCCACGCCTCTAAGCACCTACCCACTGGACCCCCGTCCCCTGAGGTCGGCCAGGCTAGAGATGATCCCTGTTACACAGATGAGACGTGGACTTCCCTGATAGTCCAGTGATTAAGAATTTGTGCTTCCAATACAGGGGGTGGTGGTTGGATCCCTGGTTGGGGAACTAGATCTCACGTGAGCCTCAAGGTCAAAAAACCAAAACATAAAAGACAGGCAATATTGGAACAAATTAAAGACTTTTAAAATGGTCTACATAAAAAAACGTCTCTAGAAAACAGACTAATGAGGCATAAAGATTCTTGGGCTCCCCTGGCTCCCGTGCCCAGCACCAGCCCAGGCCCTGACCCTGCAGGGGGTCCACCGACGGCGCCTCCTGAGACCTAGCGGCCAGGCACCCTCTCCAGGCCCCGGGACAGGCAAGGAGATGGCCCAGAGAGGCCACATCACCCGCCAAGGGTCACATAGCAGGCGGGTCAGGAGACTGGGGTCTTAACTTGGACCTTGAGAACTAAAGTGCCAAGGCTCCCAGCCACCACACTCTGTTGACAGAGGAGCCCCCGGGGAGCTGAAGTGACTTTGGCCAACGGAACTTCACCCTCCCTCACTTTCGCCTCTGCACCTGGCCTTCAGGAGCCATCCAGAAACTGGCTCCGCTCAGACGACCGACAGCACCAGACCCTTCCTTCCCCTGAATGGAGGGGACCCCTTGCTGGGCCTCTTGGTGTGTGTGGGAACCCAGAGAGTCACCAAACCCTGGGGACCCACCATCATGGGGTCGCAGCAAGGTGTCTGCTCACTCTTGACCTACCCTGGGGTCAAGGACATTTGGGAGCCTGATCATCCTCTGTGAGGGGCCCTCTGGGGGCAATGAGCCGCACCCCTAGCCCCCGCTCCATCCCTCGGGGGCACGGGTCCCCCTCCCCAGGTGCAACAGCTTCATGCGTCCCCAGACATCATCGCCTAGTGTTCCCTCCAGACACAGGGTCACCCCGGTCGAGAGCTGCTGGCTGAGTTCCTGCCCTGGTTTCTGACTCCCCTTTTGCAAAATCCCTGGGCTGGAGGCGCGGCCCACACCGGCCCTCCTTCTTCCGGGTGGGGGCCGCCCCTGTCCCCCGCCACGCCGCCTTGTGCCCACTTCTGGGGAGCTCTGAGGCCAAGCCCCACCCCTGCCCCCCCGGGGCATTACCTGCAGTGGGTTTTCTGTGTGGAAAACCGAGGACGTGCCTTGAACCTGCAGGTAGACTCTCTTCTTGGCTAGGATGTGCTCCCGGCCCTCACAGGAGGCCTGCACGTAGTAGAAGACGTGGCCGATTTTGCTGGTGAAGGTGGAAGGGAGCCTGGGAGGTAAGTTGAAATGGAAGTCAAAGGTGTGGCTGCCTGCACTTAACCAATTATCTGAAAGCAAAACACACCGAGGCCATCAGAAGGTTCTAGCATCTCTTCTTCCCTCCTTCTCTCTCTTCACTGGTTGGTCAGGGAGCTTGTTCTGGACCTGGCCCCCCTGTCCCTGGGTGAGCGCTGAGGTTTAGGGATCGAAAGAAACCCAGGCTCATCCGTCTCAGGCCTCAGTGGGCTGGAGAGGGGAGCCCTTGGTGGGCGACGTGGCCGGGGTGGTGACCCCAGACCACCGACTGGCACTCGCTCATGCCTGCTCTGGGCCTGGGAAACGGGAGATCTGGCCAGTGAGATCTGACCCCATCATCCTTCAACAAACGCGTCCTGAGGCCCAAGGCAGGCACATCTCCCTGCCCTAGTGCAGCTTGGCCTTCGGTGCACAGCATACAGTCGATGCTTAATATTTGGTGATGGACTGCGTGATGATGCAGGACCAGGGAGGGACTCACACCGCCCCCCATCTCTGTGATCTCCCTGTTGTATCTTTTCTTGCATTGCCCCCAAACCCAAATCCCCTTATTAGTGTGTCTTCCCGGCCTGGTGGCAGGCCTAGTGACGTGCGCCAGGGACCCTGTCTGTTGCCTTCGCTGCTGCGTCCCTGGCCCCTGGCATGGGGGGCGTGCGCAGCAGGTGCTGAGTACACATTTGTGGAGTAAATGAACTGAGCTGATGCTTCTGAGGGGAAATGGTGCTTTCCCTGGAGATGGAGAAGGCTGGTGCCCGATGCTGTGTGGGGTCAGGGGTGGGAGCCTGGTTTGGGTTGAAAGAGCTAACACCCGTCCAGCACTGACAGTCAATAATTCCTGTTATTCTGTGCCCGAGACCTGTCATTCAATCATGAAGTCCTCAGGACGGTCTCAGGAGGCAGGACTTCTTCCTGTTCCCATGTTCCAGGTGGGCTAACTGGGACACGGAGAGGCAGCATAATGGTTAAGTATTCAGGTCCAGCAATATCTGGATGGGCTTCCCTGGTGGCTCAGATGGTAAAGAATCCGCCTGCAAGGCAGGAGGCCCCGGTTCAATCCCTGGAGAAGGAGATGGCGCGTCCCACTCCCGCGTCCTTGCCTGGAGAGTCCGTGGACAGAGGGCAGGCGGGCTCCAGTCCAGGGGGTCGCACAGACTCAGACACGACTGAGTGATCCTCGCACAAACAGCATCTGCAAGGCAGGGGGCCCTCCCATCACTAGATCTGAGCTCCACAGACACCTGTTTTGGAGAGACCTTCCTGGGCGACCCTATCTAAAGATGTTTTTAGATCGAAAACTAAACTTTGTTTGGCCGAGCATCGCCAAGCGTTCTGCTTGATGGTGGACCCAGAAACACTCTCGTGAACACGTTTTGGGGAAAGGACATAGAGTTCCCTGGCAGCGCAGGTTCCTGCTCTGGGCCTGGGAAACGGGAGATCTGGCCAGTGAGATCTGACCCCATCATCCTTCAACAAACGCGTCCTGAGGCCCAAGGCAGGCACATCTCCCTGCCCTAGTGCAGCTTGGCCTTCGGTGCACAGCATACAGTCGATGCTTAATATTTGGTGATGGACTGCGTGATGATGCAGGACCAGGGAGGGACTCACACCGCCCCCCATCTCTGTGATCTCCCTGTTGTATCTTTTCTTGCATTGCCCCCAAACCCAAATCCCCTTATTAGTGTGTCTTCCCGGCCTGGTGGCAGGCCTAGTGACGTGCGCCAGGGACCCTGTCTGTTGCCTTCGCTGCTGCGTCCCTGGCCCCTGGCATGGGGGGCGGGCGCAGCAGGTGCTGAGTACACATTTGTGGAGTAAATGAACTGAGCTGATGCTTCTGAGGGGAAATGGTGCTTTCCCTGGAGATGGAGAAGGCTGGTGCCCGATGCTGTGTGGGGTCAGGGGTGGGAGCCTGGTTTGGGTTGAAAGAGCTAACACCCGTCCAGCACTGACAGTCAATAATTCCTGTTATTCTGTGCCCGAGACCTGTCATTCAATCATGAAGTCCTCAGGACGGTCTCAGGAGGCAGGACTTCTTCCTGTTCCCATGTTCCAGGTGGGCTAACTGGGACACGGAGAGGCAGCATAATGGTTAAGTATTCAGGTCCAGCAATATCTGGATGGGCTTCCCTGGTGGCTCAGATGGTAAAGAATCCGCCTGCAAGGCAGGAGGCCCCGGTTCAATCCCTGGAGAAGGAGATGGCGCGTCCCACTCCCGCGTCCTTGCCTGGAGAGTCCCGTGGACAGAGGAGCCGGGCGGGCTCCAGTCCAGGGGGTCGCACAGACTCAGACACGACTGAGTGATCCTCGCACAAACAGCATCTGCAAGGCAGGGGGCCCTCCCATCACTAGATCTGAGCTCCACAGACACCTGTTTTGGAGAGACCTTCCTGGGCGACCCTATCTAAAGATGTTTTTAGATCGAAAACTAAACTTTGTTTGGCCGAGCATCGGCCAAGCGTTCTGCTTGATGGTGGACCCAGAAACACTCTCGTGAACACGTTTTGGGGAAAGGACATAGAGTTCCCTGGCAGCGCAGGTTCCCTAGGGTTTATCTGACTTAAGATCTGAATTTAGCAGAGCTGGGGGCTGCTCAGTCCTTCCCTCGAAGCTCGCCTCGTCTTCTCCCTCCTTTCTTCTTCCCCGTGACCACGGGAGCCAGGCCGCGGCCTCTGTCTCCCCTCCCGGGGGGGTTGTTGATGGACTAACAGATGTGTCAGCTTCCAGACCCCGGTTTCCTATTCTGGCTAAAACTGGCGGCCAGCCTGGGCCTTACCCTTCACTGAGAATGTCTTCGTCTTGCACACGTAGTCAGCCTTGTTGTTGCAAATGACATCCCGGCTATAATCCCAGGAGGCCCTAATTTCTTCATTCCACTCCACATAGCCTCTTCCCATGAGCTCCACCTTCACAATGGGGTCCACCAGGGTGCTGTTCAGAGTCAGGACCACCTGCCCTCGGATGCTGGAGCCGGCCAGGTAGACCGCATCCTTCGGCAGCCCTAATTCGATCGACTTCACCACAGACATGGGGGGTTGGGGTGACGGAGAGACATCCTTTCCCCTCCCCCATGTCACTGAGATCCTTGGCTGCAGTGAGGTCATCCATCTGTGACATCACCAGCCAGGGTTCCGGGATGGAGGGGGGACAAGGCTACTTCGGGCGGGCAGCAGCTTGGGAATCCCAAAGACCTCAGTTTTGATGAAATGGGAGGCGGACCTCTTTTTCCCTAGGAAATAACAAACACACAAGGAAGCTACAAGAGGCCAACATTCCTGCCAGATAGGGAGCACCTGTCATCCTGCCAGAAGTCTGAGGCCTGGGTCGAAGAATTCTCCCAGGCCCTCTGGTCAGACAAGCATCAGTAGCCCCATTTACAGGAGCAGGTGGAGAGGGCATGAGCCCGGGGGCATCTACTGCCCCATCAGAGGGAGCCCCGGTGTGGTTGTGTGCGCCCCACTCAGGACTCACATATGGATGCTGCTCCTAGACAAATCATCATTTCATCTTTTTTGTTTGTTTTTGCCACACGGTGTACCTTGTGAGATCTTAGTTTCCCAGCCAGGGATTGAACCTGTGCCTTTAGCAGTGACAGTGCAGAGCCCTAACCACCGACCCTCCAGGAAAGGCCCAAATGCTTTCTCTTTAACAGCCCTCTGCTCAGATCTGGGTGTGTTAGAAGGGAAATGATAGCTATGGCCAGGACACGGCATCCGCTGTGTCCTGGAGAGGCTCGGAGGGTGGGCTTGGTGTGAACACGGGCGCCATCACAAAGAGGCCCCTCCCTCCACTGCGGCTGCTTCTCTTTCCACCTGCGCCTCCTCCTCTGTAAGGGGAGCTCCTCTAGGGCGGGACTTTGCCGGGCCCAGGGCCTGGTTCAGACAAGGGAGGGCAATTAAAGTTTGTCAAATGACTTAATGACCATCAAGTGTATATCATTTTGCCAAAGGGAAACAGCGGCCCCTCGCTGCCTCCTGGTTATTCCTGGAGCCTGATTTGCACGTGAGTGGATGCCTAAGTGGAAGGGGCTCAGAGAGAGAAGCAGCTCTGAGGAGTCTCTATTCTTCACGCTCTGATAGGCCTCATAGGTTATCTCTGTCGTATCTTGCCATGTTTGATGTGATGTCTTTTATGGACATCAACATCACATCTTTCCAACCGGTCGGTGAGCTGCTTTTGCAGACGCTTGGGATAGCTTCTTGTTCCTGGTGGTTCATGAACCCAAGCAATCCCTCTGACTTTCTCAAAATGACTAGAGACACAGGTGCAGCCCCTCATCACTCCTGCGCAGGTCTTTTCTGCAGGGAAATCCAGACACCACTTCTGTGCTGCTGAACCTCACATAGCAAGGGAGGCTGGGCTGTGTGCCCTGCACCAAATGTGCATGAAGAATATATGGTCTATTTCTTCTTTCAGCCACGTTGAGTTTTGACAACAGCAGGCACGAGGGGACGCTCTGCTGTCGCCAGGAACACGCTGGATTCCCGTGGCAGCTGCTGTCGATCGGAAGGTCTCACTGGCCTCACCGGCTCCGGGAGGACACCTGCTCACACCCGCGATGTGGTCTCCACGTGGCTGGTGGGTGAACACTGAGAAATGGAATCAGTTGCCCGATGAAGTCCTGAAGCTAGGGGACATTTGAACAGGAGCATCTTGACTTCGGCTGGTGTAACAAAGGTCCACACTTTCCACGCTTCCAAACAACACAGATGAGTCCTCTTATACGTCTAGAGGTCGGAAGCCTGCAATGGAGCTAAAGTCAAGGTGCTGGCAGGATTACTTTCTAGGATTCTAGGGAAGAATTTGTCCCTCATCTTTTCCAGTTTCTAGAAGTCTCTCACACCCCTTGCCTTTGGGTTTTGTCATTCCATCCTTTATTTCCTTGTGGTCACTTCTCTGGCTCGACCCTCCCGCCACTCTTTTTCATTTATTAACCCTCATGATGACCATGGGCCCACCCAGGTAATCTAGGATCGTCTCCCCATCTCATGCTCTTTAGTCTAATCCCATCTTCCAAGTCTCTTTTGCCATGGAAGGTAGGACATTCACAAACCCCAGGGATTAAGGTGTGAACCTCTTTGGGGGCCATTCATCTGGCTACCGCCTAGAAGAATAAAAGCAGAAGGAGCTGAGACAGGAAGAACTCTGCATGTGGCCGGAGAAACTTGGCGAAAACACACTGGAGCTCATCGCTTTTCAGCTCACTTGGCCTCCCCTGCTGTCCACGGCTCTCCAGAGAAAGACCAAAGTCCTCCTATGGCCTGCGAGGTCTTACACGACACCCCTCCTCTGACCTCATCCGCTCCTGCCTGCCCTCCCCTTTGCTGCGCCTGCCCGGCTCCCTGTCCATCTCTGAACCCCTTCCGGCCTCTGACCCATCCGTCCTTGGTTTCTCCTCTCACATCCCGGTTCAAAGGTCATCGGCCCCCACGGCCCCTGGTCACTCTCCAGTTCTTGACCTGTTTTCATGGCATGTGCGGTATCTGAAGTGATTTGCTTTATGTATTCATTTCTTTCTGGTTTCCCCAGATGAGAATTTAACCTCTCGACCACCAGCAGGGTGAGCCTTGCCCACTCTTGGGCCCCCGGCTCTGAACACCCCGTTGAGACATTTTGTAGGTGCTCAGAATGGGTCACTGTGTGCCCGCCAAGACTGGCCACAGCGGAGCAGGCAGGGCGGAGGGGGAGGGCAGCCCTGCCCGCCTGGACAGCCAGGAGAAGGCGGAAAACGAGGCGGAAAAACCAGCAAACAAGCCCTGCGGGTGGGTAGGGTGGGGAGCGCTGGCGGGCCCTGGCGCTAGGAAAGGCGGGATCAGGCCCACGGGTGCAGAGCCCTGGGGAGCTATGAGGAAGCCTGCAATGGAGCTAAAGTCAAGGTGCTGGCAGGATTACTTTCTAGGATTCTAGGGAAGAATTTGTCCCTCATCTTTTCCAGTTTCTAGAAGTCTCTCACACCCCTTGCCTTTGGGTTTTGTCATTCCATCCTTTATTTCCTTGTGGTCACTTCTCTGGCTCGACCCTCCCGCCACTCTTTTTCATTTATTAACCCTCATGATGACCATGGGCCCACCCAGGTAATCTAGGATCGTCTCCCCATCTCATGCTCTTTAGTCTAATCCCATCTTCCAAGTCTCTTTTGCCATGGAAGGTAGGACATTCACAAACCCCAGGGATTAAGGTGTGAACCTCTTTGGGGGCCATTCATCTGGCTACCGCCTAGAAGAATAAAAGCAGAAGGAGCTGAGACAGGAAGAACTCTGCATGTGGCCGGAGAAACTTGGCGAAAACACACTGGAGCTCATCGCTTTTCAGCTCACTTGGCCTCCCCTGCTGTCCACGGCTCTCCAGAGAAAGACCAAAGTCCTCCTATGGCCTGCGAGGTCTTACACGACACCCCTCCTCTGACCTCATCCGCTCCTGCCTGCCCTCCCCTTTGCTGCGCCTGCCCGGCTCCCTGTCCATCTCTGAACCCCTTCCGGCCTCTGACCCATCCGTCCTTGGTTTCTCCTCTCACATCCCGGTTCAAAGGTCATCGGCCCCCACGGCCCCTGGTCACTCTCCAGTTCTTGACCTGTTTTCATGGCATGTGCGGTATCTGAAGTGATTTGCTTTATGTATTCATTTCTTTCTGGTTTCCCCAGATGAGAATTTAACCTCTCGACCACCAGCAGGGTGAGCCTTGCCCACTCTTGGGCCCCCGGCTCTGAACACCCCGTTGAGACATTTTGTAGGTGCTCAGAATGGGTCACTGTGTGCCCGCCAAGACTGGCCACAGCGGAGCAGGCAGGGCGGAGGGGGAGGGCAGCCCTGCCCGCCTGGACAGCCAGGAGAAGGCGGGAAAACGAGGCGGGAAAAACCAGCAAACAAGCCCTGCGGGTGGGTAGGGTGGGGAGCGCTGGCGGGCCCTGGCGCTAGGAAATCGCGCTGTGGCGATCAGGCCCGTCATCGGGGTGCAGGAGGTCTCCTGGGGGTCCCCCCAAATTCTTCTGCAGAATTTAGACCCTGATTCTGGCCTTCCTGCCCAACTGGTCAGTGCACGCCTGATAAGAGGGGCTGAAGAAACAGATTTAGGAAGTCAGGGGGTCTCTACGGGTCCCTGCCCCGGGGGTGATCCCTAGGGCTCCTTGGAGGGCACCCATGGTGAGGGGGCCCAGGTCCCGCCACCGGCCCCGTTGCACGCTGGGTGCGCCCAGCAGAGCGCGCAGGGCTGGGCGGGGCCGTGGCCCGCTGGGCGGAGGGGGGGGTGGACCGAGGCGGGGGCGCCCCCCACCCCTTTTCTCGCTTCCCGCCACTGAGGCGGCCAATCACCAGGCAGGCGCCCGCCCCCGGCGCGGCCTCCTGTGGCCCCGCAACTCCCAAACGCCAAGTTTTCGCGGGAAAAAAATCAGAGCAGCTGGCAGCGCAGCGGGCAGTGGTGAGCGTCCGGGTGCTCGGGATCGGACGCACGTCTGCGCAGCGTCCTGGACACACACGCGGCTCCTTAGCCATCTTCAGAAGGGCCAGCCTGCAAGCAGGCGAGTGGATCGCGAGCGGTCAGGAGGGTTGGGGTGCCAGCCCGGGTTGGGGCGCGGACGGGGGCAGACGGGCAGGACTTGGCGCACCGGGCGCCTTGACTTGGCAAAACTTTCCGGGACGCTCTGCCAGCACAGGCACACACTTTCCCCGCGTCCCGGCGGCCCTACGCGCGGTCTCCGGCTTTGCCCTGCTCCCTGCCGGCCCCTTAGGAGTCGCCCCTGGCTGCCCAAGCTCTGGCAGGAGTGAGCGGAACATCCCAGGCGCCCTGCGGGGGTCGCGCCGGCTGGGTGGGGGAGGGCCCGGCGAGCCGCGGGGGAGGATGTCAGGCTCCGCGCCTGCGCGCGGAGCGCCCCGCGATTCAATTGTCGCGCCCGAGCCCGATTTCGCGCGCCCTTAGTTCCCCGGGCGCTTCTGGGCCAATGAGGAGCGAGCAGGGCGGGGCGGCCGGCCGCGGCGGAGCCAATGAGCGAGGCGGCCCAAGTGAAGGGGGGCGGGACTTGGCGCGCGGGCCCCTCGGCCGTCCCGGCGGTGGGGGTGGGCGTGGGCTCGCTGGCGTGGCCCGCGCGGGCGGGCGAGAGAACAAGAGGGGCTGCGGGGCCGTGCGCCGGGGTCCGGGAAACGCAGGCTGGAGCTCTGGGCGGCCGTGGGGCTGAAGTGAGTCGCGCTGCCCGCTCGGGGGTGGCCGGGACGGGGCGGCCGGTTGCCATGGCCACAGCGGGGCCGGCCGCGTCGCGCAAGCGCGCGGGGGGCGGCGGGGGCCGCGGGCACCCGGGGTCCCGAGCTCCCGGGTCTCGGGTGGGCTCCTTCCCCTTGGGTCACACTTCCCGCCACTGAGGCGGCCAATCACCAGGCAGGCGCCCGCCCCCGGCGCGGCCTCCTGTGGCCCCGCAACTCCCAAACGCCAAGTTTTCGCGGGAAAAAAATCAGAGCAGCTGGCAGCGCAGCGGGCAGTGGTGAGCGTCCGGGTGCTCGGGATCGGACGCACGTCTGCGCAGCGTCCTGGACACACACGCGGCTCCTTAGCCATCTTCAGAAGGGCCAGCCTGCAAGCAGGCGAGTGGATCGCGAGCGGTCAGGAGGGTTGGGGTGCCAGCCCGGGTTGGGGCGCGGACGGGGGCAGACGGGCAGGACTTGGCGCACCGGGCGCCTTGACTTGGCAAAACTTTCCGGGACGCTCTGCCAGCACAGGCACACACTTTCCCCGCGTCCCGGCGGCCCTACGCGCGGTCTCCGGCTTTGCCCTGCTCCCTGCCGGCCCCTTAGGAGTCGCCCCTGGCTGCCCAAGCTCTGGCAGGAGTGAGCGGAACATCCCAGGCGCCCTGCGGGGGTCGCGCCGGCTGGGTGGGGGAGGGCCCGGCGAGCCGCGGGGGAGGATGTCAGGCTCCGCGCCTGCGCGCGGAGCGCCCCGCGATTCAATTGTCGCGCCCGAGCCCGATTTCGCGCGCCCTTAGTTCCCCGGGCGCTTCTGGGCCAATGAGGAGCGAGCAGGGCGGGGCGGCCGGCCGCGGCGGAGCCAATGAGCGAGGCGGCCCAAGTGAAGGGGGGCGGGACTTGGCGCGCGGGCCCCTCGGCCGTCCCGGCGGTGGGGGTGGGCGTGGGCTCGCTGGCGTGGCCCGCGCGGGCGGGCGAGAGAACAAGAGGGGCTGCGGGGCCGTGCGCCGGGGTCCGGGAAACGCAGGCTGGAGCTCTGGGCGGCCGTGGGGCTGAAGTGAGTCGCGCTGCCCGCTCGGGGGTGGCCGGGACGGGGCGGCCGGTTGCCATGGCCACAGCGGGGCCGGCCGCGTCGCGCAAGCGCGCGGGGGGCGGCGGGGGCCGCGGGCACCCGGGGTCCCGAGCTCCCGGGTCTCGGGTGGGCTCCTTCCCCTTGGGTCACACTTAGCCGAGTTCCCTGGGACTTCTGAAGTTCCAGCCCGAGCGGGACTTAGGTTTCTCCTCTCGCATCAGTGTTCATCCAGGGAATGAGCGAACGAATGAATGAGTAAACTCGGCCTCCCACCGTTTGGCCGGGCACCCCTTCCTCCTCTGGACCCTGGTGTTCCGCCGCCCCCCGCGTCCCCGTGCAAGCCAGGCAGGTTGACGGGGTGGTCCAGGACGCCCAGCGCTCTCTCCTGGGGCCCCACCTTCCGTCCTCCGCCGGTGCTGCTCATTAATGCGTTATCTCCGTCATTCCCTCGGGCCGGCCCTGGGCCAGCTGCGGCCGGCTCTAGGGATCCCGGAGCAGGGAAGGCCTTGCAGGAGTTACCAGTCGGGACAATAGCAAGGATGACCCGAGCGTGGCACGGCCGTGGCCGCGGTGTTGACTGGCACAGCTGACCGGGGTCTCGCTCCCTCCTCCCCACAGCTCCTGCAGAGGCACCATGTGGATCCAGGTTCGCACCATGGACGGGAAGGTGACCCACACCGTGGACTCCCTGTCCAGGCTGACCAAGGTGGAGGAGCTGAGGAGGAAGATCCAGGAGCTGTTCCACGTGGAGCCTGGCCTGCAGCGGCTTTTCTACCGGGGCAAGCAGGTAAACCCGCCCTGTAGGCTGCCCGCCCGCCCGCCCGCCCGCCTGCCCGCCCAGCACCTTTGTTCTTGCCTCGTCCAGCCAGGGCACACACAGGCTCCCCACCCCGCCTCCCCCGCCACCTCGTCCGGTCCGCTTCTCCACAGAAACCTCCAGTGCCCGGGTGAGGAACAAAGGCTCGCCGCCTGGCCTGACACTCCAGGCAGGCAGCCGGGCCCTGGACTGTTGCGTGTGGGGGCTTTTAAACCCCCGGCTCTGCCCTTGGTGGATGCTCCCCACAAAATAATTTCTAGAAAAAAAAAAAAAGTTGTTGGTGGCCGTTGGAGGGCTGATGAATTGCGAGGAAGAGCCTAGAGTCAACACCCAGACGCTGGGATGGAAGGGGCCAGGTTTTGTCTTTGAAAGCGACACCACGGAAGGTCTACGGTCTGCACCTCTCTAGCTTCCGACCCCCACGGGTTTGCTGGAAATTTGGATCGGCTTATTCAGAGTCTGAGAGGACGCTGGCTGATCAGGAATTTCCGCCACTCCTGGGCCTCCTCTCTGGCGGGGCAGCGGGGCAGCCCCTGAAGCGGGCTGTGTGCTTTGCGCGGGCTCAGCTGTCCCCTCGCCTCCGCTTCCTTTCTTTGAGACCCAGCCCCGCTCCCCGCGGTCCCCGTGAGCCCCAGAGTCCGGCCCCCGCCCCGGCTTTATCTGCTGCCAGTTTGGAAACACTTTCTCCAGGGGCGCCCCTGGGGGTTTCCGTTCCTGTTGGTGTCTTTCGAGGGGATGCCTGGCCAGGCCGTGAGTGGGGTTTCCCTGAGTGGGAGAAGGCAGAAAGCGTCCTTTCCGTCTGCTGGGGCCCCCTAGCAGGCAGTGGCCTGTAGGGACCTCGGAGACCTGGCTTGTGGAGGCGAGACAGGATTAAAAGTGTTCCTTTGGGCTCTGACTTTGTTGTTGTTGGGTCTTGAACTGGGTGCTGCCGCCCTCTGGTGTCTACATTGAAAAACAGACGCTCTCCTCCCAGCCAGGAGTTTTGTTGTTTTTTTTTTTTAGGGGCTGGGAGGATCCTGCCTGCCTCCTGGAAATAAGACCTGATGATTAATTTCTTGGGCTCCAGGCGCCCCACGAGACCTTTCGCCTCCTTCCTGTGGGAGAGAGGAGGACTTGAATATCTTAAGAATCTGAGTTCACGCGCCATGCTTGGGCACGGGAAGCCGGCAAGCTCGCTCCCTCCCTCTGGTCACTTGCGCTGCGCCAGTGGTGAGGAGGCAGGGCTGGGAATGGAGCTCCCCGGGATGCGGTCTCCAGGGAGCGGCGCCTCCCTCCCGCCTCCTCCCACAGAGGCGCATTTCTGGGGGCCTCCAAACTGATGTCAGTCCACCCCTCAGTCTTTGTATTCAGTGGAAGGTCCTCCCGCTGAATTTCCGAGGACCTCCCACGGGCACGGGCTAAACAGTTCGTGGCATCCTTCAAAGGCAGGGGGTTGGTGTCCTTAAGCTCACGGCAGGGACCGTTCGAGCGTCTGGGTGCTGGGCGCCGCGCAGGTTACGTTTGACGCTCACAAGCGTGCAGCGAGAGGACCATGAACGCCTAAACACACCTACACGTGGCTTTTGTCTCTGACCTTCCGCATGTGTGCTTCAGCAGCTGCCTCCTCGGTCCGCCCACCGGCCCACCTTATAGTGGGGGATGCATTGCGGAGAAAGTTCCGCGCACTGGTTCATGTCCCCCGTTGACCCTCCAGTGGGCCCGTCCTTCACGGAGGGGGAGTGTGTGCTTGTAGTCCTTGTTTCCTCAGAGGACATCTGCGTACGGTGGTGTGGAGTTTTGGCAAATGTGTTCACGCATGTCCCCAAAGCTCCCGTCCCCGTGCGGGCAGCATGGCAGCTGAGCTGTGCAAAGTCTCTGTGACGCCGTGGGAGCCGTGAGGCCTGAGGATGAGCAGGATGCCTTTAGCTCTCAGGAGGTCTGTCTGTCTGTCTGTTCGCAGCATCCGGAGACCCCAGAAGGCTCCTTGTTCCTGAGTACCCTCCACCGACCACGGTCCATCCCCTCTCCCGGGCTCGGCCCGGCCGACCCATAGCCGGTTCCGTCTTCCGGGTGAGGCAGCCAGGCCTCAGCGTGATGCAATTTCCCGAGGTTGCGGGACCAGGAAGTGGCCGGGCCGCGGAGCGGCGTGGACGGTGCCCGGCGAGCAGAGGTGGGGACAGAGGCGCCCGCAGCAGGTCAGGGCTGCAGACGGACCGGGCGGATCCCCACAGGAGGCCTCGCAGCCTCCAGCGGGTGTGAGCGAGCGCTGCTGTCCTTACAGAACCTTCTAGAGAGTGTTCTCTTCGGGATCCCTTCCCTCTTCTTTTTTTTAAAGAAACAGGGCATTGCGTGCAGTCCCAGGTTTGCGGTGAGGTCCACCGAGCCCGTAAAGCAGAAGCGAGTGGAGTCTGTCTTCAGGATATGGGAGGGTCTCGTGGCCAGCTCATCTAGGCTGAGTAGGTTGGCGGTTATGTCGCTTGATTGGCGGAAACGCAGGGAGCCGGGTGGGGGAAGGGACGCGGGCGCCGGCCCAGCCTGGGCAAGGGCGAGAGGCATCTGGTGCCTCGTTCTTTTTATTTTTTTTTGGTAGCCTGGAAAGATGACAATAGCTGTCCTTGGCGGTGCCGGCTCAGGTGCCGTGCGTGGGCTGGCTCCTCCCACGGGCCCAGCCAGGTGTTTCAGGCTGGGGGAAGCACTGGGCCTTGCCGTCAGGTGGGGCTCGTTGTGGACCCACCGCGCTGCTCGGTGGGGACTCAGGTCACACGTGCCGGGTGGGGGCTGAGTTCCCCTCCTGGTTCAAGGTAAAGGCGCAATAAATCATTGAGCAGAGGGCCAAACCCCCCTTTGGGGGCTGGTCCCGCACTGCGGGGTGCGAAGCGGCATCTGGTCCCACCCCCTTGAGGCCAGGAGCCCCTCCTCCGCCAGCCCCCAGTCCTAAAGACCACAGAGTCCCCAGACAGTGCCAAGTACCCCCTGGGGGCAAAGTCGTTCCCAGCTGAGAACTAATTATTTAGTTGGTGATTTACTTTCCGAAAGCCATCTGGCGAGTCCGGTGAAATGGCCTCTGAGGGTCACTCTCTTCACGGTGCCCCACGAGGCGACCCTGCCAGGCTAGCCTTCCCTGAAGATGGGCCCCTTGTCCCAAAGGACCGTCAGGTAAAGCGGGTCAGCCCCCTTGCCCAGAGACCTGCCCTTCGGCAGGAGGGAGGATTGCGTCCTACTCCCCATGGCGCACCCCAGCTGGAGGCGGGCTCCCTAGGCCAGGGATTAGCAAGCCCGCTGCTGAAGACGGCTGTGCCGTCCGTCCACTTGCCTCCGCCGCTGAGAGCTGGGGACAGGCTCAGCCCCCATGAGGGCGCGCGCCTGGATTTGAGTCCTGGTGGGACTTTATTTACAAAACGGGGCAGCTGGGAAGGGTCCTGCCGGCCGGGGCAGGGCAGTGACACGCAGGCCTCCCAGCGTGCCGGCCCGGGGCCGTGCTGTCTGGAGCAGGCCGCTGTGCTGAGCCGCGTCCCCGGGGCGCGGCCGACGCCACGGGGGTCTCTCCAGGGCGCGGGGTCACCTCGTTTGGACTTGGCCCCCCCTTCACCTCTCAGAGAGACGGAGAGCGTGGCTGTAGATCCCGTTTGTCGTGTTTTTGTCCAGTTAGAAATCGGAAGTGGAGAGGAATGTACAGGCAGAGATACCCGCGTGTTTCCTTAGTCACTGGGATGGTGGCGTCAGCCCGCACCGCCCAGGCTCCACGCCCCTGCGAGGGCGCGGCCGCGGCTGGATAGCGACATCACAGGGACGCCGCAGGATAGGCAGCCCGGACCTGGCAGAGCCCCGCAGTGCCACTCGAGGGCAGGGCCTGGGCTGTGGCTTGCCAGGGCCACAGGGCAGCACTCACTTGTCAGGACCAATTGTGGACGGGCCGAGTCGTGCCTGTGGAGCCGCCTCCCTCTGTCCATCCGTGTCTCTGGCCTGAGCCTCACGTGGCCGGGGAGGTCTGGAGGCTCCGCTGGGACAGTGGGGGCTGGGGCTGCGGCCCCGGGAAGGGCCTTTATGGACACCCCTGCCCTCTTCCGGCCAGAGGTCCCTCTTGGCTGGAGGCTCCCAGGCCCTGGTCTGGTTTACCACCCCTCTTCCCGGTGCCCCACGAGGCGACCCTGCCAGGCTAGCCTTCCCTGAAGATGGGCCCCTTGTCCCAAAGGACCGTCAGGTAAAGCGGGTCAGCCCCCTTGCCCAGAGACCTGCCCTTCGGCAGGAGGGAGGATTGCGTCCTACTCCCCATGGCGCACCCCAGCTGGAGGCGGGCTCCCTAGGCCAGGGATTAGCAAGCCCGCTGCTGAAGACGGCTGTGCCGTCCGTCCACTTGCCTCCGCCGCTGAGAGCTGGGGACAGGCTCAGCCCCCATGAGGGCGCGCGCCTGGATTTGAGTCCTGGTGGGACTTTATTTACAAAACGGGGCAGCTGGGAAGGGTCCTGCCGGCCGGGGCAGGGCAGTGACACGCAGGCCTCCCAGCGTGCCGGCCCGGGGCCGTGCTGTCTGGAGCAGGCCGCTGTGCTGAGCCGCGCCCCCGGGGCGCGGCCGACGCCACGGGGGTCTCTCCAGGGCGCGGGGTCACCTCGTTTGGACTTGGCCCCCCCTTCACCTCTCAGAGAGACGGAGAGCGTGGCTGTAGATCCCGTTTGTCGTGTTTTTGTCCAGTTAGAAATCGGAAGTGGAGAGGAATGTACAGGCAGAGATACCCGCGTGTTTCCTTAGTCACTGGGATGGTGGCGTCAGCCCGCACCGCCCAGGCTCCACGCCCCTGCGAGGGCGCGGCCGCGGCTGGATAGCGACATCACAGGGACGCCGCAGGATAGGCAGCCCGGACCTGGCAGAGCCCCGCAGTGCCACTCGAGGGCAGGGCCTGGGCTGTGGCTTGCCAGGGCCACAGGGCAGCACTCACTTGTCAGGACCAATTGTGGACGGGCCGAGTCGTGCCTGTGGAGCCGCCTCCCTCTGTCCATCCGTGTCTCTGGCCTGAGCCTCACGTGGCCGGGGAGGTCTGGAGGCTCCGCTGGGACAGTGGGGGCTGGGGCTGCGGCCCCGGGAAGGGCCTTTATGGACACCCCTGCCCTCTTCCGGCCAGAGGTCCCTCTTGGCTGGAGGCTCCCAGGCCCTGGTCTGGTTTACCACCCCTCTTCCCGGTCAAGGAGCACGACCCCTCGCCAGACCCAGGGCATCTATTTCCTGCGGGCTGGGCAGCACTCACACCTGAAAAGGGGTTCCCCGCTGGCCCTGCAGGGGGCAGAAAGTGGGCGGCTCTGAGTCCAGGCTTCCAGCAGGAAGCTCGGCTGTCAGATGGTCTGCGTGTTTATTTGGTTTTACACCCTCTGCATGCCCAGAATTCCCCAAAGCCCAGAAGCTTCCGGTTTAAGAGAGGAGTGGGATCTAAACACCGGGGGCGGCTTGGCCTTTCCACCTGGCTGTGCCGCGGACCACGTGTCTGCGTTACCGCGGGCAATTGTAGCCCCCGGTGGCTCAGCGGTCGGGGGTCCACCCGCCGTGCGGACAGCCGGCGACCGGATTTGATCGCTGGGTCTGGAAGCTCCCTGGAGAAGGGAACGTCCACCCCTCCCGTCTCCTTGCCTGGAGGACTCCATGGACAGGAGGCCTGTGGGGTCGTGCAGGGTCGGACACGACCGAGTGACTGCACTTCAGGGATTTTTCACCTGCAGTTCTGGTTACACAGGCTTCTAACCGCTCGTTTAATTTTTAACATAAGAATCTGCAACCTAAGGGCCAGCTTGCCACTCCGTTTGAATAGCTTTTACTTTTTGAGTTTTTTTAAAGAACGCTGAAGAGTGTAGGTGACGGCGTACCGTGCTGTTTCCGTCTTGTGCCGAGGTGGCGGGCGCTCAGCCGTGTCTGACCCTTCGTGACCCCGTTGACTGTGGCCCCCAGGCTCCTCTGTCTGTGGGATTCTCCCGGCAAGAGCGCGGAAGTAGATTGCCATTTCCTTCTCCAGGGGAGCTTCCCAACCCAGGGACCGAACCTGGGCCTCCTGGATTATAGGCAGGTTCTTTACCACTGAGCCCCCAGGACTTTAAACGGCCTGTGATAAGTTTGCCTTTTTTTTTCCTTATTGGCCGTGCGCGGTGTGTGCGATCTCCGTTCCCTGACCAGGGATTGAGCCCACGACTCCTCCCCAGGAAGCTGCTGTCTTAACCACTGGCCCGCCAGGGCAGCCCCGCAGATAGCGTCTACCCGTGCTGTCAGCCTCGAGTGGCATTTTAGGATGTCAGGAGGAATTCTGGGCTGAAGTGTCCCTCCCTGCCGCGGCCCAGCCCCTCCCCGCCGCCAAGGGGCAGCGGGGGGCGGCCACCGGACACACACCCTGTCGTTACGGCAAGTGGCTGAGCAAACTCCTTCCTGCCCACGTGGGGCCTTCTGCAACGTTCCAGAAGTGGTCCTGGGAAGCAGTCAGACCCGTCTGTGAGTTCTGTCCTGGAGGTGCTGGGCTGGCCCGCGGGCGGCCCCTGAGTGCCCAGCCCGGCGGCTTGCTCCTCTGCTGCGTCCTTGCGTCGGGGGCGGAGGGGTGTGTGTCTGTGTGTGTCCGGAAGGGGGTTGCTTCCTGTCCGCCCAGCTTCCTGACCCGTCTCAGACGGCCTCCGCAGTATCCCCCGCCACCGCGAGCTCGCTGTAGCCCTCAGGCAGGCCCTGATGGTGCCCACCTGCCTCGTCTGCGTGCCCCCAGCTGCCACTCTGCCCCTCCCTCAGACTGCCGCCCAGCGCCCGCCGAGCCTCTGTCCCCACTCCTGGAGGCGCAGAAGTCCGGCCGTGCGCCCTCCTGGCCCCGGGTCTCCCACTGCCTCTCCCCCGTGGCTTCCCCTCCTCTGAAGCCACCCCTGCCTCCCCCGCTGTGCCACTCCGTTTAACCTTTGAGTTTTTAAAGAACGCTGAAGAGTGTAGGTGACGGCGTACCGTGCTGTTTCCGTCTTGTGCCGAGGTGGCGGGCGCTCAGCCGTGTCTGACCCTTCGTGACCCCGTTGACTGTGGCCCCCAGGCTCCTCTGTCTGTGGGATTCTCCCGGCAAGAGCGCGGAAGTAGATTGCCATTTCCTTCTCCAGGGGAGCTTCCCAACCCAGGGACCGAACCTGGGCCTCCTGGATTATAGGCAGGTTCTTTACCACTGAGCCCCCAGGACTTTAAACGGCCTGTGATAAGTTTGCCTTTTTTTTTCCTTATTGGCCGTGCGCGGTGTGTGCGATCTCCGTTCCCTGACCAGGGATTGAGCCCACGACTCCTCCCCAGGAAGCTGCTGTCTTAACCACTGGCCCGCCAGGGCAGCCCCGCAGATAGCGTCTACCCGTGCTGTCAGCCTCGAGTGGCATTTTAGGATGTCAGGAGGAATTCTGGGCTGAAGTGTCCCTCCCTGCCGCGGCCCAGCCCCTCCCCGCCGCCAAGGGGCAGCGGGGGGCGGCCACCGGACACACACCCTGTCGTTACGGCAAGTGGCTGAGCAAACTCCTTCCTGCCCACGTGGGGCCTTCTGCAACGTTCCAGAAGTGGTCCTGGGAAGCAGTCAGACCCGTCTGTGAGTTCTGTCCTGGAGGTGCTGGGCTGGCCCGCGGGCGGCCCCTGAGTGCCCAGCCCGGCGGCTTGCTCCTCTGCTGCGTCCTTGCGTCGGGGGCGGAGGGGTGTGTGTCTGTGTGTGTCCGGAAGGGGGTTGCTTCCTGTCCGCCCAGCTTCCTGACCCGTCTCAGACGGCCTCCGCAGTATCCCCCGCCACCGCGAGCTCGCTGTAGCCCTCAGGCAGGCCCTGATGGTGCCCACCTGCCTCGTCTGCGTGCCCCCAGCTGCCACTCTGCCCCTCCCTCAGACTGCCGCCCAGCGCCCGCCGAGCCTCTGTCCCCACTCCTGGAGGCGCAGAAGTCCGGCCGTGCGCCCTCCTGGCCCCGGGTCTCCCACTGCCTCTCCCCCGTGGCTTCCCCTCCTCTGAAGCCACCCCTGCCTCCCCCGCTGTGCCTGGGAGACGCGTCTCCTCCTCCGGCGCTCACCTGTCACGCGCAGCTGGGGCGCCCGCCTTGCAGGAGCGCGTGGCCGTCTGGCTGGCAGGTGGCGCTGCCCCAGGTGGGCGCCCCGGGCTGCTCACCTCCAGCTCCGCGCTCCTCCCGGGGCCGTCTGGACCCGCGTCGGAGGACGTCGGTTGTTGTCACAACCTGGGGGGCTCCTGGCACCGAGAGGACGGGGAGCAGGGAGGCCGCTGGGCCCCCACAGCGCCCAGGACGGTCCCCACGGAGAACGACCGGTGCCTGAGCCTCCGCGGTGCCGAGGGGTCTGCCTCGCCGCGCACCTGCCGGGTCCCCGGGCCTGCCTCGTGTCGCCCTTTGTATCGACATTTGCTTTGCCTTTTGCTGGTTTCCTTGTCTCTCCCCACCCTTTGTTCTGTTTTGTTTTTAATTAATAGACTTTAGATTTTCGAGTGGGCTTCCCTGGTGGCTCAGTCTGTGCCTGCAGTGAGGGCGGCTGGGGTTCGACCCCTGGGTGGGCTGTTCTAGGTCGCAGGAGACGTAAGAGCAAGGTACAGGGATTTCTCACAAGCCCCCTGCCCCCGGGCTGCCGTGCCTCAGACTCCCGTGACCGCCGTCAGCTCCCCCCCGCGGTCACGGCTGCCCTGCGTCGGCCCTGAGCAGGCGGGCGGGCGCCGTCTCACTGGGCTCCCAGCGACACCCGGGTGCGGGCCGGGCACCTCGGGGCTGCTTGCTGGGCTGGGGTGAGCGGCTTCGTGGGCCTGGCCGCGGGGGTGGCGGGGCGGGGCGCCCTCGGGGCCCTGCAGCTGGGGCAGGCTCAGCCCTGCTTGTCTTGGGAGCGGGGCCGCGGGGCCTCCTGTCCGCAGACGTGTGGCGAGTGAGCATGGACAGCGCGGTCTGGAACGCGCCTGCCCCCGACCCCCGTGCTGCTGGCGCTTTAATGGCGATCAGCCCTTTGAATCAACAGCTTCCGGCTGCAAATTGGGAAGGGGGAAAGTCGAGGTTTGGTGCCTCCTTCCTTTTTTTTTTGAAGATGTTATTTATTTTTGCATTTTGGCTCTGCTGGGTCTTCGCTGCCGCGCGGGCTTTTCTCGAGTGGCGGTGTTGGGGCCTCTCGTTGCCATGGCTCCGCCTTCAGGAGCTGCGGTGGCGGGCGCTGTGGTCGCAGCTCTCGGTAGCCTGGCGGCGCTCGGGCTTAGCTGCTCCTCGCGTGGCGTGTGGGGTCTCCCGGGCCAGGGATCGGACCTGCTTTCTCCTGTGTGAGCAGGCAGATTCTTGTCTACGGCGCCTCCAGGGACGTCCTGTCCGTCCGTTCTCGAGGGCCCTGCTTCTGAGCGAGGGGCCCTGGGTGGCATCTGAGGCCACCCCTGGCGGCCACAGCTCGGGTGCTCCGGGCCTCCGGGGGCGGGGGCAGGGGTGCTGCTCGGCCCCCACCGGCTGCGGCGTCCATGGTGGCCCCCACAGAGATCAGAGCTCAGCAGAGCCTGCCCGAGGATCTTCTGGATCTCGCGGGGCTGAGGGTCCTTGCTGAGCGTCCGTGGGGTGCCCTGGGGTAGTTGCTCACGAAAGGTACCACCCTTGTGAGAAGCCTTCCTGTGCCCTTGGGAGGCGCTCAGAAGCCAGACCCCTCCACACGCCTGAGGGGCCCCCATGCCCAGTCCTTGAGCCCTGCTGGCTCCCGTCAGCGAGTCCCTGGTGTGGGTGGAATTAACAAAAAGGAGCGTCCCCAGAGGCGGCTCGGGCGGATGAGGTTTGAGCTCGAGTCTTAAAGGAACCTGATGGACGTCACGGGGCACCTGCCCTTCAGTTCCGGCCGGCTGTGGCCGCCCACCCGGCTCCAGACATCAGGCCGGGTCACTCTCTCGGGGCTGTCCTGGGCATTCCTACCGCCCCACCATCCAGTCACGACCACCAGAAGTGTCCCTACGGCATCGTCCAGAGTCCCCCAGGGCGGGTCACCTTCCGCTGAGAGCCAGGGGTATGGAGGATGGCGTGTTTACTGTAACAAGGGTTCCAAGGCACATAAAGTGCTAACCTCCCCCCCGAGGGCACGGCAGGGTTAGGCGGCGTGCTCCCGGGGCGCTCCCCACGTGGCAGCAGGCATTCTCGCTGGAGCGGCCCGGGGGCTCCGTGGAAGGGCTGACGGCCTCCCCGGGAGCAGGCGGCTTCGGCCGGGGTGGGTGAGGCCCGTCGCCCCTGCGCGCCGGCGAGCCCCGGGCGCCTGGTGACCTCACCCACATCCCTGCAGATGGAGGACGGCCACACGCTCTTTGACTACGACGTCCGTCTGAACGACACCATCCAGCTCCTCGTCCGGCAGAGCCTCGTGCTGCCTGCTCCCGGCCCCGGCAGCGGCGGCAGCAAAGAGAGGGACTGCGAGCTCTCTGACACGGACTCCGGCTGCGGCCTGGCCCAGAGCGAGTCGGACAAGTCCTCCAACAGCGGCGAGGCCGCCACCGAGCCGGAAGGGAAGGCGGACGAGGGCGAGTGGGGACGAGGGCGGAGCTGGGCCTCTACAAGGTGGGGCTCCCCGTCGCTGGCCCGCCAGCCCCTCCATCCCCGTGGCCGGGCGACGCCCGCCCTGCCCGTCTCGCCACGGTCCCTCGGGGGCATCAGGGCTCAGGGGTTCCTTCCTGGCCCCTAAAGCGGAACCCCGCCTCCGGGCCTGCGGGTCTCTCCCTGCCGGCCTCGCGAGGGCTACGTTCCGATCCGCTGCCCTCCTCTCCGCGAGCCCTGGTGTGGGTGGAATTAACAAAAAGGAGCGTCCCCAGAGGCGGCTCGGGCGGATGAGGTTTGAGCTCGAGTCTTAAAGGAACCTGATGGACGTCACGGGGCACCTGCCCTTCAGTTCCGGCCGGCTGTGGCCGCCCACCCGGCTCCAGACATCAGGCCGGGTCACTCTCTCGGGGCTGTCCTGGGCATTCCTACCGCCCCACCATCCAGTCACGACCACCAGAAGTGTCCCTACGGCATCGTCCAGAGTCCCCCAGGGCGGGTCACCTTCCGCTGAGAGCCAGGGGTATGGAGGATGGCGTGTTTACTGTAACAAGGGTTCCAAGGCACATAAAGTGCTAACCTCCCCCCCGAGGGCACGGCAGGGTTAGGCGGCGTGCTCCCGGGGCGCTCCCCACGTGGCAGCAGGCATTCTCGCTGGAGCGGCCCGGGGGCTCCGTGGAAGGGCTGACGGCCTCCCCGGGAGCAGGCGGCTTCGGCCGGGGTGGGTGAGGCCCGTCGCCCCTGCGCGCCGGCGAGCCCCGGGCGCCTGGTGACCTCACCCACATCCCTGCAGATGGAGGACGGCCACACGCTCTTTGACTACGACGTCCGTCTGAACGACACCATCCAGCTCCTCGTCCGGCAGAGCCTCGTGCTGCCTGCTCCCGGCCCCGGCAGCGGCGGCAGCAAAGAGAGGGACTGCGAGCTCTCTGACACGGACTCCGGCTGCGGCCTGGCCCAGAGCGAGTCGGACAAGTCCTCCAACAGCGGCGAGGCCGCCACCGAGCCGGAAGGGAAGGCGGACGAGGACGAGTGGGACGAGACGGAGCTGGGCCTCTACAAGGTGGGGCTCCCCGTCGCTGGCCCGCCAGCCCCTCCATCCCCGTGGCCGGGCGACGCCCGCCCTGCCCGTCTCGCCACGGTCCCTCGGGGGCATCAGGGCTCAGGGGTTCCTTCCTGGCCCCTAAAGCGGAACCCCGCCTCCGGGCCTGCGGGTCTCTCCCTGCCGGCCTCGCGAGGGCTACGTTCCGATCCGCTGCCCTCCTCTCCGCGAGCCCTGGCCTGTCACGGGTCTTCTGAATGAGAGCTGTCCCCGCAGGTCGGCGAGTACGTGGACGCGAGGGACACGAACATGGGTGCGTGGTTCGAGGCCAAGGTCATGCGGGTGACGAGGAAGGCGCGGGCCGAGGACCAGCCCAGTAGCTCCAGCTCGACGCCAGAGGACGACATCATCTATCACGTGAAATACGACGAGTGAGTGTTCCCAGGCGCGGCCGGGCCGGGGGCGGCTCCGAGGACCCGGCCTTTGGAGCCGCCTTGGTGGCGATGTCCTTCCCGGGAATACGGGGCTCATGGAGCCTGTGGCACGTGCCCGGCCGTGTGGTCGGCCCGGGGGGTTCCCGGGTGTAAACAGACGGGTCTGAGTCGGCCGGGGGCTGTAACCGCACGCCGCGGGGTGGCGACTGCAGCACCCCGCACGTGTGTCCTCACGGTCCGGCATCCGTCCGTCCCAACTCTGTGTGCCAGCGGGGTCCGCTCCGGGGAGGGTGCTCCCCCTGCCTCGCAGGCGGCCGTCTGTGCAGAGGGGCCTCACATGGCGTTCCCTCTGTGGGCGTGAAGAGAGGGAGCGAGCGCTGGTGTCCCCCGATAAGGATATCAGTCCTGTTGTGTCAGGGCCCTGCCCTCGTGACCTCAGTGAACTGTGAGCTCAGCCCCGGGGGGCTCCCTGGGATGTCTTGGTCGCTCAGCCGGTCGAGGATCCGCCTGCAGTGCGGGAGGCCCGGTTCTGTCCTGGGTGGGAAGGTCCCCCGGAGGAGGGCACGGCCCCCACTCCAGGGTTCTCACCCGGATCTTCCGTGGCTCGTCCGAGGGTCCCAAAGAGGCGGCCACGACCACGCAGCTTCACTTCCGCTTTCAAGGGCTTCTGGGCAGCTCAGGGGTCAAGGGCCTTCCCCCGGGCCGGGCGGATCCCCTGGAGAAGAGAAAGGCGAGCCTGGGGGGCTGGCGTCCACGGGGCCACAAAGGGTCGGCCACGATTGAGCAGCTGAAACAGCAACAATGGGTGCTCCACAATGTTAGTTATTTTTTAAAACTTACTTATTTTTGTTAATTTTTGTTGGCGTGTAGTTGCTTTCCAGTGTCGCATTACACAGAGTGCCCTACCTTCAGCCCGATTTTCTGACGCCTTTTCTGAGGCCCCTGGGATTCCTGGACACCCAGAGTAATGACTTCCTATCAATATTTGTTTATCTTAAGAACATTGGCTGAAAACTGCTTTCTACTGTTTGTTAACGTACTTGGCGCCCTGGGCCTTAGCTGCGGCGTGCGGGCTCTTTGCTGCGGCACAGGGGGTCTGGTCCCCCGAGCAGGGCTGGAGGCCGGTCCCCCTGCCTGGGCAGCCTGGAGCCGTAGCCACTGGACCGCCGGGGGCGTCCCCTGTCGTGTTTCTAACGTCTGTGCCTTCTCAGACGTCGCTGGGCCCACGCGTGTGGGAAGAGTTAGCTCCCCCCTCGCATTTCCTGCCGTCCTCGTTCTCTGCGGCTGCTTTAGATAAAAGGTGCTCTTGCTGCTGCCCCGACGGTCCACCCTGTCACGGCCGGGCTCCAGAGGTCCAGACCAGGGTGGCCGCCTGCGCGGCCTCTTCCCGCGTCGGGCTCCTTGGTCGTGTGTCCTCCGTCCGTCCCTAGGATTAGGGACATCTGCGCTCTCAGGACTTCCTCTGGGCTCCTCCTGTCCGCAGTGACCCTGTTTCCGGACGGAGCGGTGGTCCCCACTCGAGCAGGTGCCTGGTGTGTCGTGTCCGACTCCCTGCGACCCCCTGGCCTTGGCCCACCGGGCGTCTCTGTCCGTGGGCTTCCCGGGCGGGCCTGCTGGAGTGGGCTTCAGTGCCTCCCCCAGGGGCTCTCCCCCCGGGGACTGAACGCGCATCTCCTGCATCGGCAGGCGGGCTCTTTACCTCTAGTGCCACCTGGAAGCCCGTTTGCAGATGAGGTGCCAGTAAGCGTGGCTTGTCGAGGCCTGCACCAGGGGTCAGGAGCCCAGCGTCGCCGTTTAGAGCAGGCGTCCCCAGCCTCCTGGCCCCAAGGCCTGATGAGCTGAGGCGGGGCTGGTTTCCTAAGAATGGAAGTCAAGTGCACAGAAAACGCAATGTGCTCGACTCATCCCCAGGCCAGCCTCCCCTCCCGGTCGATGAAGAGTTACCTTCCCAGAGACTGCTCCCTGGTGCCAGAAAGGCTGGGGGCTGCCGTAATTGAATGTGTCACTCTACCAGTGTGTTTTTGACAGCCTCAGGTGAGGTCTTGGGGAGGGGGCTTCTGGGCTGCAGTGAGGAACGTCTCTCAGACCCGCTCGCCCCGTGGCCTCTCCTCCCGGCCTTTCCGCTCCCGTGAGGGAGCCGGGGCCCCCTGGGCCTGGGGTCTGAGCTCGGGCTCTCCCCTCCAGCTACCCGGAGAACGGCGTGGTCCAGATGACCTCAGAGAACGTCCGGGCGCGAGCCCGACACGTCTACAAGTGGGAGGAGCTGGAGGTGGGCCAGGTGGTCATGGTCAACTACAACCCGGACCTCCCCAAGGACCGGGGCTTCTGGTACGACGCCGAGATCCTGCGGAAGCGCGAGACCCGGACGGCGCGGGAGCTGTACGCCAACGTCAGGATCGGGTGAGTCTCCCTGGCCGCTGCCGGCTCCCGACCCCCAGCCCCCCGCCTGCAGAGCCGTCTCTGGGACCCCAGCAGAGATCGCAAGCCTCCTGGTCTTCTTGAGCTGTTTTGAATTTGGCAAACAGGTGCAAAGTCCAAACACGGCCAAATCCAGGAGATACTGCAGGCCGCTGTTACTCTGTTCGCTGCCTCTGTTCCCTGGTCACCCCGTTCTCCCGTCTGGAGACAGGCCAGTCCCGGCACCGTCTGGGGCCAGTGTGCGCAGGCCGGCGTGACCGTTCCCGGAGCCGCGTGGGGGCACACGGGGGCACCCCCCCGTCAGGGATCAGCCGGCCGGAGTGGCCCTCCACCGCCGACTGGCCGGTACAGTTTTACTGGCACGAGCCACGCCCGTCGTTCGCAGAGTCGCGGCGGCTGCCCGGCGTCGGAGGCCCCAGGGCGGAGCTGGCGGTCGCCCTGAAGCGGGAAGTGCTTCCTGCCGGGCCCTGTGCAGAGCGCGTGTGCCGGGCCCTGTCGGCCCGGCTTCTGTGTGTGTGTGAGAGCCTGCCGTCTCAACCACACGGATGTGTGTTTCTTCTTTTTAACATATTATTTGGCTGCACTGGGTTGTCATGGTTATGCGGGGACTTTCTCCAGTTGCGGCGCGTCGGGGCTGCCTTCCAGGTGTAGCACGTGGGCTTCTCGTTGCGTCGGCCTTTCGGTTGCGGAGCGCGGCTCTGGAGCGCACAGGCCCCGCGGCTGTGGTGCGCGGCCGGGCTGCCCGCGGCACCTGAGGTCTCAGGACCAGGGGTCGGGCCTGTGCCCGGCGTTGGTGGGGGCTCCTAACCCCTGGACCTCCAGGGCAGCGCTTGTGCCCATCTTGGTCGTTTTCTCCTTTCTTTGGGTTGATCTTGTTCTTCTTTTTCTAGTTCTATTTCTTTCTTTTTTTCTTTTTTTTTGAGATAGCAGCTTAGATTACCAAGTCTAATGTAAACATTTACTGCTGTAAATTTCCCTCTCAGCGCTGCATTTCTTGGCGTCCACATATTTTGCTTTGCTGTTTTTCTTCTGTTACCTCTAGTTCTACGGTTTCCTTTCGTACTTCCTCTTTGACTCCTGGCTTATTGAGAAATACAGAGTTTAACTGCCTAGTGTTTAGAGGTGTGTTGCATTGTCTTTCTGCTGTCCATTTCCAGTTTGACTTTGTTGCAGTCAGAGGACATGCACTATATGATTCAGTCTTGTCAATGTGTCTTTTATGGTTCAGAGTGAGGTCTCTCTTGGTGAATATTCCGTGGTTCTTTTTTTCTTTTTTTAACAATTTTTTTTTTTTTTTGGCCACTTCTATTGGTCTTGCATTCATCTATTTTCACCCATCTTTGTTCTTTGGCCCATGTGGGCCTCCCATTGCAGTGGCCTCTCTTGCTGCAGAGCGCCAGCTCCGGGCACATGCGCTCCAGAGCTCTGGCTTGGTCGTTGGACACATCGGTCCAGCCGCTCCGCGGCACATGGGACCTTCCCAGGCCAGGGATCGAACCAGCGTCCCCTGCACTGCAAGGCAGTGTCCTTACCCACTGGACCACCAGGGAAGCCCTAACGGCCTTCTGTTAATTCTCCTTCGTCTGAGAAGGTCACCACCCCTATTATTTTGAAGTCACTCCCAAGCATAGAATCATTGCAGCTGTTGATACTCTTGAGTCCATTTCTGTAAAATGACACTTTTAAAAGTACAGTTATCATGCTATTATTACAACAAAAAAGTTAATTTCTTAATATCTATCCAGTCATTGTTCAGTTTTCCAATTAGCTCACTTTTTTAAGAAAAATCATTTGTTTAAGATCTACGTAATGTCCACAGATTTTAGTTAGGTTGGTAGGTCTGTCTCTTTAAAATTCTCACATTATTTATTTGGTTGCACCAAGCCTTAGCTGTGGCGTGCGGGCTCTTTCTGGTGTGCCATGCCGGCTTAGTTGCGCCGCTCAGGATGTTAAGTTGGGGTGTGTGGGGTCTAGTTCCCTGACCCGGGGGGGACCTGGGCCCCCGTCCTGGGAGCACAGAGTCCAGCTGCTGGACCCCCAGAGAGGCCCGGTAGCTCTTTTTTTGTTTGTTTGTTTAAATGTTGGCCTCTGTTATTGTTTATTTATTTATTTATTTTCATCCATGTTTATCCTTTGGCCTGTGGGGGCCTCCCATCGCAGTGGCTTCTCTCCTGTAGCAGAGCACTGGCTCTGGCCTCATGCGCTCCAGAGTGCTGGCTCATAATTGAACAACAGGTCCAGCTGCTCCGCGGCACGTGGAATCTTCCGTGGCCAGGGATCGAACCGGTGCCCCTTGCACTGCAAGGTGGACTCTACCCACTGGGCCACCAGGGAAGCCCCCGGTAGCTCTTTTGATAGCCTCTCTCGCCTTAGGCTTCCTGGCCTCTTCTCTGTCCCTCTTTCTCCATAAGTGATTTGCGGGGGAGGCTGGGTGTTCGTCCCGTAGAATCCTGAGTCTCAGTGCCCTGCCAGCGTCCTCCCGGCAGCAGCGCTGCTGTCCCTCTGTCCTGGCTTCCCTGTCACTGGCAGGTGGACCTGGACCTGCGCCGTCTCGTCTCACAGCCACGAGTCCCGCGCTGCTGAGCACTTGAAACGTGGCCAGGGCACAGGGAGGCGTGCCGGGAGTGCCCAGTGCACCCTGGGCTTCGAAGACTGTGAGCTCATCACTGCTCGGTGTCCTGACCCACTGAGAGGCTGCTTTGTACACATCGGGTTACGTTTGATACTGTTCATCACTCTCTCGTGTCCGGCTCTTTGCAACTCCCTGGACGGCCGCAGCCAGGGTCCCCTGTCCCTCACCATCTCCTGGAGTTTGCTCAAGTTCACGTCCATTGAGTCAGTGACGCCATCGAGTCGCCGCCTCCGCTGCCGCCGCCTCCCCCTGCCCTCCGTCTTCCCCAGCGTCAGGGGCTTTTCCAGCGAGCGGGGTCTTCGCATCAGGGGGCTGAAGCGTTAGGCCTTCAGCTTCAGCAGCAGCCCTTCCAGTGAACATGCAGGGTTGATGTCCCTTAGGACTGACCGGTTTGGTCTCCCTGCCGTCCAGGGGGCTCTCAGAGTCTTCTCCAGCACCGCAGTTCAAAAGCGTCAGTTCCTGGGTCCTCAGCCTTCTCTGTGGTCCCGCTCCCGCCTCCATGCGTGATTGCCAGAAAAGCCAAAAGCGGCACGGGGAGGCCTCTGCGTGTCCGTGCGCTGTCTGGTGTGTCGTAGCTTTCCTCCCAAGGGGCACATTCAAACTGAGGCCGTCTGTTTTTACTTTTTGAGTCGGGTTCTCTGAAAGTATGGACTCATGCGCACGCCTCTCGGCCGCCTTCCTCAGAGGGCTGTGGATGGAGCGGGGGCGACCTGAAGGGGGCAGGGGGCGGCTCCCTGCGGTCGGCTTCACCTAGAGGACTTTGTAATACATCCTTTTCTTTTGAGTTTCGGTGTTTTCATCAGACCTCACTGTATGGTTTTTGCCTGTTGGGCCTTGTTTAAGCAGGCCTCGCCTGCCTGAAGGTTAGAAATCATTCTCCCAAATGCATCACATACAGAAATTCCAGTTTATCTGTTGTTTTCACTTTGTTTCTGATCCAGCAGGACTTGAACTGCAAAGAGGGTAGCTCAGTGAGCTGCAGGGCCTGGCGGAGGCCCCTTCCCCGACATGACGAGAACTGGAGCTGTTCACGGGCTCCAAGCGTTTGTCCAGGCGGCCCGGTTTTCCGGGGCCTCCGGTGGGACCGGCTGACCAGGACGCACGTCCTAACGGCTCCTCTCCCGCAGGGGCGATGCCCTCAACGACTGCCGGATCGTCTTTGTGGATGAGGTCTTCAGGATCGAGCGCCCGGGCGAGGGGAACCCCATGGTGGAGAACCCGACGAGGAGTGAGTTCTGGCCGGGCCCGTGGGCGGGTTGGGGCGGGGCCCGGGGGGACCCGCGCTGACTCGCCGCCCCCCAGGGAAGAGCGGGCCTTCCTGCAAGCGCTGCAAGGACGACGCGCGCCGGCTCTGCCGCATGTGCGGCTGCCACCTCTGCGGCGGCAAGCAGGACCCTGACAAGCAGCTCATGTGCGACGAGTGCGACATGGCCTTCCACATCTACTGCCTGTGCCCGCCACTCAGCAGCGTGCCCCCCGAGGCGGAGTGGTGAGTGCCCGGCCAGGCGGGGGGGCACGCGGTGGCGCCGGCGCTGTCCGGGGACCCGCCGGGCTGGCCGCGGCGGCTGTCCCGCCCGCCCCTCACTCCTGGACAGGCGGGGGCCCAGAGTCCTTGGCCACGATGCCGTGGGGCCGCCCTGCTTGTGGACCGCGTGGGGGCTGGACGGGGCCTCGCTGCGGGAGGCCCCGTTGTTCCCATGGGCGGCGGCGGGGTCCACCATCCACCAGGGGTCCCCTCGCCCGTGTGGCAGCCGAGCGCTTCACACGTGGCCCGTGAGGCGAGCGTCTGGCTCTTTAGGCTGAGCTCGTGGATGGAAGTGGAAGCCGTTGCCCGCCTCCTGGCTTCCACCGGGTCTGGGAGGTGCAGGCGGGCAGAGGCCGGCCTTGTGTCCCCGGGCAGGCGGTGACCTCCCGGCGCTCGCAGGTACTGCCCCGACTGCCGGATCGACTCCAGCGAGGTGGTGCAGGCGGGCGAGAAGCTGAAGGAAAGTAAGAAGAAGGCGAAGATGGCCTCGGCCACCTCGTCCTCACAGCGGGACTGGGGCAAGGTGAGGGCTCGCGCCCCCTCGCGCCCCCCACCCCCCGCCCTCCCGTCGCCTCACACTGCTCTCCCCTCTCTTCTGGGACGGACAGGGCATGGCGTGCGTGGGCCGCACCAAGGAGTGCACCATCGTGCCGTCCAACCACTTCGGCCCCATCCCGGGCATCCCCGTGGGCACCATGTGGAGGTTCCGGGTCCAGGTACCTGCGCTCGTCGGGCCCCAGGCTCAGCCAGTGGGCACCGGCCTTCCGACGGCCCCTCCACCCGGGAGGGTCGCCCCGAGGGCGGGAGGCGGGGCTGGATTCACACCGCCGCCTGCCCGGTGTGGCTCCGACTTGAGCCTTTGGTGCCGCGGATCCCTCCCTCGACAGGGCCGTGCACTCGGGCTAGAGGGTCTGGCACTGGCCCGAAGGTGGGAGCGAGGGGGTCGGTCGAGCTTTCCAGGGGGTCCGGCCCGCAGGGCGCCCTAACCTGTTGGTGGGTTCGCAGGTCAGCGAGTCGGGGGTCCATCGTCCTCACGTGGCGGGCATCCATGGCCGGAGCAACCACGGGGCCTACTCCCTGGTCCTGGCCGGAGGCTATGAGGACGATGTGGTGAGTGTGGGCGCCGGTTCACTCACGGTGCCCGTGGTGGGCTCACGTGTCCGAAACCTGTACCATTGTCCCCGTCCTGTGTGCCCTGTTCGGCGGCGCTGAGCATGTTAACACGGTCGTGCAGCCGTGACCACCACCACCCTTAGACCTGAGACTGTCCTCACTGAACACTGAGTCCCCATCATCCTTCCCGAGCTTCTGACCTCCGCCACCTGCTTTCTGTCCCCGCGGATCTGACATTTAAGTAGAATCATGTACTTGACCCTCTGCATGTGGCTCCTTTCACTGAGCATCTTGTCCTCAAGAGTTCATCCCCGTGGTAGCAGGTGTCAGAATGCCCTTCCTTTTTTACGGCTGCGTAATATTCCAGCGAGTGGAGGACCACCTTGTGCTTATCCATCCATCCATCCGTGGATGCTGGGGTGTCTCCACATTGCAACCACTGTGGGTAGTGCTGCTGTGACCTGGGTCTGCACAGAGCTCTTCGGGTCCCCATTTTCAGTTCTTCTGGGCGTAAACCCAGAAGTGGGATTGCCAGATCCTGCCCTGATTCTGTTAGGCATTTGTTGAGGAGTCTCCGTGCCGTTTTCCACAGCAGCCGCACCAGTTTCCATCCCTAGCAGCCACGCGGGCTCTCAGTTTCTCCACATCCTCGCCAACACTTGTTCCTGTTTCTTTGGTCGTTGGTCCTGATGGCCTAGTTCTTGGCAGCTGGCCCCTTCGGTGGGTGTAGCCCTGGGTGTGTGTCTCCTCTCATGTGCATGTGGGGTTCAGCCTACCTCCCTCTCTTTCCAGGACCACGGGAACTCGTTCACGTACACGGGCAGCGGCGGACGAGACCTTTCCGGAAACAAGCGGACCGCTGAGCAGTCTTGTGATCAGAAGCTCACCAACACCAACAGGTTTGCAGACGCGAGTGTGAACTGTTTCCCCGCACACACCTGCCTGGTCCTCTGCTGGTAGGAGCCTCGCGCCGGAAGTTCGAGTCCCATTAAGAATGTGGTGGCGGGGCTTTCCTGTCCGTCCAGCGCTTAAGCTCTGCCCTTCCACTCCAGTGGACATGGGTTCGATCCCTGGTCAGAGAACTTAAGATCCCACATGCCACGTGGCATGGCCACAAAAGAAGCGTGGCGGTACGTAGGGGCCACGAGTGCCCGTTGCTTCCCTGTTCTGCCCAGGTGTGTGTCATTTAGACACAGGAAGCAAACGTCTCCTGAAGGCCAGATGATACACCTACCTGGCTTTGCAGGCTGCCCGGTCTCTGTTGCAGCCACTCCATGTGCCCTGAATAGCGTGTGAACAGCCACAGAGCCCTGGAGAGTCCCAGTGAAACTTTATTTGGAACATGACAGGTGGGAAGGCGTTTGCTTAACCCCAATTACAGGATGGGACAAAGCATAGCCATAGAGCCCAAAGGGAAAGTTAGCGATCTGATGACCTGAATACTGTCAGTCACACTAATGAAACCCATAAGTGCAATGAAAAGGCTCTTTGAGGGAAAAGTCTGCCATCAACAGGGCACTTGATGCTTGTGCCTTCCTATGTAAAGAGCTGTTGCAGATCAGCAAGAAAAACTAATGGAAATAAGCGAAGGACGTGCAAATCATTTAGCAACATAATGCAGATTCCCAGTGACCATGAAAATGTGTTCATCTTTAGGGGTCAAAGAAATACATGCTGAAGCAATAAACGGGCCCCTCTTCATCTACCATGTAAAGTTGCCCCAGATCCTCTGGTGTTGAGAAAAACCAAGGCATAGACCAGCGTTCTGTTTCCATCCCTAGCAGCCACGTGGCTCTCAGTTTCCCTGAGTTTTTTGTGTGTCTCCTAGTTCTTGGCAGCTGGCCCCTTCGGTGGGTGTAGCCCTGGGTGTGTCTCCTCTCATGCGTGTGGGTTCAGCCTACCTCCCTCTCTTTCCAGGACCACGGGAACTCGTTCACGTACACGGGCAGCGGCGGACGAGACCTTTCCGGAAACAAGCGGACCGCTGAGCAGTCTTGTGATCAGAAGCTCACCAACACCAACAGGTTTGCAGACGCGAGTGTGAACTGTTTCCCCGCACACACCTGCCTGGTCCTCTGCTGGTAGGAGCCTCGCGCCGGAAGTTCGAGTCCCATTAAGAATGTGGTGGCGGGGCTTTCCTGTCCGTCCAGCGCTTAAGCTCTGCCCTTCCACTCCAGTGGACATGGGTTCGATCCCTGGTCAGAGAACTTAAGATCCCACATGCCACGTGGCATGGCCACAAAAGAAGCGTGGCGGTACGTAGGGGCCACGAGTGCCCGTTGCTTCCCTGTTCTGCCCAGGTGTGTGTCATTTAGACACAGGAAGCAAACGTCTCCTGAAGGCCAGATGATACACCTACCTGGCTTTGCAGGCTGCCCGGTCTCTGTTGCAGCCACTCCATGTGCCCTGAATAGCGTGTGAACAGCCACAGAGCCCTGGAGAGTCCCAGTGAAACTTTATTTGGAACATGACAGGTGGGAAGGCGTTTGCTTAACCCCAATTACAGGATGGGACAAAGCATAGCCATAGAGCCCAAAGGGAAAGTTAGCGATCTGATGACCTGAATACTGTCAGTCACACTAATGAAACCCATAAGTGCAATGAAAAGGCTCTTTGAGGGAAAAGTCTGCCATCAACAGGGCACTTGATGCTTGTGCCTTCCTATGTAAAGAGCTGTTGCAGATCAGCAAGAAAAACTAATGGAAAAAAGCTAAGGACGTGCAAATCATTTAGCAACATAATGCAGATTCCCAGTGACCATGAAAATGTGTTCATCTTTAGGGGTCAAAGAAATACATGCTGAAGCAATAAACGGGCCCCTCTTCATCTACCATGTAAAGTTGCCCCAGATCCTCTGGTGTTGAGAAAAACCAAGGCATAGACCAGCGTTCTGTTTTTGGTAGAAATCTCAATTGCTATGTTTTACTTTCTAGAAAGCTCTTTGCCTTTTTTTTTTTTTTTTTTCTGGCCACTTCTATTGGTCCTTCATTTATCTATTTTCATCCATCTTAATTATTTGACCTGTGTGGGCCTCCCATCGCGGTGGCCTCTCTCACTGCAGAGCACTGGCTCTGGGCGCATGCGTTCCAGAGCTCTGGCTCAGTAGTTGGACACATCAGTCCAGCTGCTCCATGGCACGTGGGATCTTCGCAGGCCAGGGATCAAACCAGTACCCCTTGCACTGCAAGGCCGTGTCCTTACCCACTGGACCACCAGGAAGCCCTGCCTAACTATCTTCTTTTTTTAAAAAGAAGCTGGCTGACCTCTGGTCCCCGCCCCAGGCCTCCTTTGCCTTCTGTTTGGGACAGGCCTGCTGGCCCAGCCCACACTTGTGATTTTCTTTTTTTTTTAATTTTGGTCTCTCTCTCTCTCTGTCTCTCTCTCTCTTTTTTTTTTTGCCTGTATGTCGTTATTTGTTTTCATCCATATTTATTCTTTGGCCTGTTGTGGGCCTTCCACTGCAGTGGCCTCTCACTGCAGAGCACTGGCTCTGGGCGCATGCGTTCCAGAGCTCTGGCTCAGTAGTTGGACACATCAGTCCAGCTGCTCCATGGCACGTGGGATCTTCGCAGGCCAGGGATCAAACCAGTACCCCTTGCACTGCAAGGCCGTGTCCTTACCCACTGGACCACCAGGAAGCCCTGCCTAACTATCTTCTTTTTTTAAAAAGAAGCTGGCTGACCTCTGGTCCCCGCCCCAGGCCTCCTTTGCCTTCTGTTTGGGACAGGCCTGCTGGCCCAGCCCACACTTGTGATTTTCTTTTTTTTTTAATTTTGGTCTCTCTCTCTCTCTGTCTCTCTCTCTCTTTTTTTTTTTGCCTGTATGTCGTTATTTGTTTTCATCCATATTTATTCTTTGGCCTGTTGTGGGCCTTCCACTGCAGTGGCCTCTCACTGCAGAGCACCGGCTCTGGGCGCATCTGCTCCAGAGTGCTGGCTTGTAATTGGACATACCTGTCCAGCCGCTCCGCAGCACGTGGGATCTTTCCGGGCCAGGGATTGAACTGGTACCCCCTGTACTGCAAGGCAGACTCTTGATCCATTGGACCATCAGGGAAGCCCGTGATTTTTCTTTTCCTTTCTCAATTTGTGCTGTGTTTTTAGTTGTGGCATGTGGGATCGTAGATCTTCATTTTGGCATGTGGGGTCTGTTTTCAGTTGTGGCACGAGAAATGTATTTTTTTTGTTTGCTTTTAATTTGCAGCACGCACACGCTTAGTAATGGCATGTGGGATCTGGGTCCCTGACCAGGGGTCGAGCCCAGGCCCTCTGCATAGGGGGTGCAGAGTCATGGCCATTGGAGCAGCAGGAAGTCCCTCGGCACCACCTCCTTTCTCTCTGGGGCGCCTCTCTCCCTACACGGTGTTCATATCCTAGGGGTCTGGTAACAGCTCCGCAAACTGGGTGGTTGAGAGCACCAGGAGTTTATTCTTGCCTGGTCCTAGAGACCCAGAGTCCAAAATCAGGTGGTCTCAGAGCCATCCCTTCTCCGGAACCTCCTGGGGAGGGTCCTTCCTTGGTGTCCCCTGGCTTGTAGACGCGGCACCCCAGCCTCTGCCTCCTTCTTCCTGGAGCCCTGGCCACTGTGTGCCTGTCTCAGTTTCTCTCCCTGCTCCCTTTTTTTTCCCAATTTTTAATTTACTTAATTTTAAAATGTTCGTGTACGTATTTTTTGGGCCACGCTTCGTGGCTTGTGGGATGTGAGATCTTAGTTCCCTCACCAGGAATTGAACCCGGGCCCTCAGCAGTGCGAGCCCAGAGTCCTAACCTCTGGACCACCGTGCAACTCTGTCCGTCAGTCTCCCTTTCCTTACGAGGTCACTGGACTCTGGGCCCACCCTGGTCCATTCTGACCACCTCCGACCTTGACCGCATCTGCAAATGCCCTCCTTTCCAAGGAAGGTCATGCGTGGATGCCGTCCAGCGTGTGGGCCCCCTCTCCCCGCAGGGCGCTGGCTCTCAATTGCTTTGCCCCCATCAACGACCTCAAAGGGGCCGAGGCCAAGGACTGGCGGTCGGGGAAGCCCGTCCGTGTGGTGCGGAACGTCAAAGGACGCAAGCACAGCAAGTACGCGCCCATGGAGGGCAACCGGTACGACGGCATCTACAAGGTGAGTGGGGCCCTGCCTCCGCCCCGCCCCACCCCTGCCCGCCCGCCAGTCCCTGCTGAGCCGCTCCGCTCCCCACCTCTCAGGTCGTCCGGTACTGGCCCGAGAAGGGCAAGTCTGGCTTCCTCGTGTGGCGCTTCCTCCTGCGCCGGGACGACGTGGAGCCGGGGCCCTGGACCAAGGAGGGCAAGGACCGCATCAAGAAGCTGGGGCTGACCATGCAGGTGCGTCCAGCGTGCTTGGGCCGCGCGCCTGGGGGGGGCCAGCAGCCTCTGGGCGGCGGGGCCGCGCGCTCCCGGCGCCTCTCATCCCGAACCAGTTCCAGGCCGCGAGCGGCGGCCCGTCCTCCAGCCAGGGCACGTTAAAGCGGGCAGGCTCAGCTGGGCGTGTGACTTTGCTTTCGGTGGTGGCGGTGGTTACATAATTCCTTTTGCGTTCCTGGTGCCAGGACCCGGGAACCAGGGACCTTCGGAGTTAAGTCCATGATGCTTTTCAACATCTGTTTGTGTATAGCGTTTGGCTGTGGGGTCTTCACGGCTGCCCTTGGGTTTTGTCTAGTGGCAGCGCGGGGGCTGCCCTCTGCGGCGGGGTCAAGGCTGCTCGCAGGGGTGGCGTCCCTTGCGGAGCCCGGGCTCCAGGGCCCGCAGGCGTCTGTCTTTGCAGGTCCCGAACTCTAGGGCACAGGCTTAGGAGCTGGGGTGCACGGAAAATGGCCCGAGGCCCGAGGCGCCAGGGCCGGAACCCGTGTCCTCTGCCCTGCCCTGGCGGGCGGATTCTTTTTTTTCCCCTCAGTGTTTCAGTGGATTTGATTCTAGTCTTTCTGTGTGTAATTTCTGTTGCTATGGCAGGCGGATTCTCAATCCCTGGGTCCGCAGGGAAGCCCCAAGGCTTTGCCTTTGTGGTGTTGAAGCTGAGAGCTGGGCTTCCCCATCGGAGCGAGATTATTATTATTATTATTTTTTTAAAGATTTATTTATTTATTTTGGTGGGGGAGGGGTGGAGGGAGGGGAGCGGGCAGGCCACTTCTATTGGTCTTCCATTTGTCCATTTTCATCCATCTTTGTTCTTTGGCCCGTGTGGGCCTCCCATCGCGGTGGCCTCTGTTGTCGCAGAGCGCCGGCTCCGGCTCGGTAATTGGACACATGGGTCCAGCCGCTCGGCGGCACGTGGGATCTTCCCAGGCCAGGGATTGAGCCGGCGCCCTTTGCACCGCACGGCGGTGTCTTTCCCCACTGGACCACCAGGGAAGCCCCAGAGCGAGGTTAGAGCCGCTTACCCGACGGCAGCCTGGAGTCGGCCCCCTCTCTGCGGGCCAGTCCCCCGTCCACCCGCTTTCCTCTCCTCTCCCGTCTCTCTTGACTGCCCGGTGTGCAGCACGTGGGGTCTCCGGGCTCCCCAGCCAGGTGTGGGACCCCCTGCAGCGGAAGCTCACAGTCCTGAGCGCCGGACCACAGGGAAGTCCTCCATCCCTCTTCCTCCCCTCTCCCCGTCATCCCTGCCCCGCCCCAAAGCAGACAAGCCGACTCAGTTGGCCTGCACGTGCACGTAGGCAGCGTCTGTGCCGAGCTGCCCGGCCTGCCGAGCCTTTGTGGCCGCGGCTGCAGCCGCCAGGCTCCTCTGGCCACGCCCTCCTCCATCCAGCGCAGCCGTGTCTCCCGCCTCGGCAGGCGAGGTCCTTACCAGCAGCCCCGCCCCGGAGGCCACGCTCAGGAAGAGGGACGCCTGCCAGCCGAGAGGAGCGGACTGCTGCCCCGCGCCAGCCACGCGCTCCTCTGTGGGCGCAGGATCTCGGGTCCCCCGAGCCGGGGCCGCGTGGCTTCTTTGTGCTGTGATTATGGCGGCTTCTGCTCCTCGCAGCGAGTGGCTTCGCAGCGGACACGCTATGTGGGACCATTTCAGGAGCCTTAATTGCCACCAAGAGTCTGATAGGGCCTGCCACCCAGGGGCGGCAGGGAGCTGGCTTCTGAACACGCACTTCTACTGCGCGGAGTTTCAGAAGCGGAGGCCGTCCGCCGAGGGTCGGGAACTTCACTGGCGGAAGGAAGGATTCTATTTAGGACTTGAGTCTTCATTGCAAGCTCACGTTGCTAGAAAAGCTTAGGGACTTCTCATGGAACACTGGAGAATCGGACGTGATTGTAGGTGCCTGGGAGATGGGGTTTCAGGGGCTGCTCTGGTGGCCCAGTGGTTAAGATCCTGTGCTTCCACTTTTTTTTTTTGGCCTCTTTTATTGGTTTTTTACTTTTTCATCCATCTTTATTCTTTGGTGTGCATAAGCCTCCCGTTGCAGTGGCCTCTCTGTGCAGAGCACGAGCTCTGGGCGCATGTGCCCAGAGCTCCGGCTGGACCACCAGGGAAGCCCCAGAGCGAGGTTAGAGCCGCTTACCCGACGGCAGCCTGGAGTCGGCCCCCTCTCTGCGGGCCAGTCCCCCGTCCACCCGCTTTCCTCTCCTCTCCCGTCTCTCTTGACTGCCCGGTGTGCAGCACGTGGGGTCTCCGGGCTCCCCAGCCAGGTGTGGGACCCCCTGCAGCGGAAGCTCACAGTCCTGAGCGCCGGACCACAGGGAAGTCCTCCATCCCTCTTCCTCCCCTCTCCCCGTCATCCCTGCCCCGCCCCAAAGCAGACAAGCCGACTCAGTTGGCCTGCACGTGCACGTAGGCAGCGTCTGTGCCGAGCTGCCCGGCCTGCCGAGCCTTTGTGGCCGCGGCTGCAGCCGCCAGGCTCCTCTGGCCACGCCCTCCTCCATCCAGCGCAGCCGTGTCTCCCGCCTCGGCAGGCGAGGTCCTTACCAGCAGCCCCGCCCCGGAGGCCACGCTCAGGAAGAGGGACGCCTGCCAGCCGAGAGGAGCGGACTGCTGCCCCGCGCCAGCCACGCGCTCCTCTGTGGGCGCAGGATCTCGGGTCCCCCGAGCCGGGGCCGCGTGGCTTCTTTGTGCTGTGATTATGGCGGCTTCTGCTCCTCGCAGCGAGTGGCTTCGCAGCGGACACGTTGCGGTGGGACCATTTCAGGAGCCTTAATTGCCACCAAGAGTCTGATAGGGCCTGCCACCCAGGGGCGGCAGGGAGCTGGCTTCTGAACACGCACTTCTACTGCGCGGAGTTTCAGAAGCGGAGGCCGTCCGCCGAGGGTCGGGAACTTCACTGGCGGAAGGAAGGATTCTATTTAGGACTTGAGTCTTCATTGCAAGCTCACGTTGCTAGAAAAGCTTAGGGACTTCTCATGGAACACTGGAGAATCGGACGTGATTGTAGGTGCCTGGGAGATGGGGTTTCAGGGGCTGCTCTGGTGGCCCAGTGGTTAAGATCCTGTGCTTCCACTTTTTTTTTTTGGCCTCTTTTATTGGTTTTTTACTTTTTCATCCATCTTTATTCTTTGGTGTGCATAAGCCTCCCGTTGCAGTGGCCTCTCTCGTTGCAGAGCACGAGCTCTGGGCGCATGTGCTCCAGAGCTCCGGCTCAGTAATTGGACACATCGGTCCAGCCGCTCCGTGGCACATGGGATCTTCCCAGGCCAGGGATCGAACCGGTGCCCCTTGCACTGCAAGGCAGACTCTTTACCCACTGGACCACCGGGGAGGCCCCCCGTGCTTCCACTTTAAGGGGTGCGGCGTCAACCCCTGGTCAGGGAACTAAGATCCTACACGCCGCACAGTGCGGCAAAATAAATTCATAAAGGCTCTTTTGGAAATTGCTTGGCGGTCCAGTGGTTAGTCCTCAGCGCTTCCTCTGCGAGGGCCTCGGGCTTATCCCCTGGCCGGGTCACGGAGACCCCACTGGCGGCGTGGCGCAGCCAAGACGAGAGCAAAAGACCCAAAACAGAAGAAGCCCGTCGTCTTTGCTGGGTCTGGCGCTGGACCTCTCGTGAGCGCGATCTCTCTCTCCGCCTCCTCTCGCCCCACCCCCGCCCCCCAGCGGGGCAGCCTGTGTCTGTGTGTCCGTCCCCACGCGTCTCTGTGCTCAGACGGCGCTCCGCACGGGGCCGGGCAGGGCAGGCCTCTGGGCTGAGGCTGCGGCGCCCGGAGTCTGCCTCCGGGCAGGTGACCGTCCTGCCGTCTCCCGCTCGCAGTACCCCGAGGGCTACCTGGAGGCGCTGGCCAGGAAGGAGAAGGAGAAGCAGCCTGGCCGGCGGGCGGCCCAGGAGAAGGAGGAGGACGACGAGGAGGAGGGCTTCGTGTCCCCCAGGACGGGCAAGCGGAAGGGCAAGGCGCTCGGTGGGTGTCCCCGCGGCCGTCCTCGCGCCCAGGGACGGGGTGCCCTCCGCTCGCCATCCTCATCCCGCTCGCTTTACCCCAGGAGGTGACGAGTCCTCGCAAGGGACGCCCAAGAAGACCAAGGTGGAGCCTTACAGCCTCACCACTCAGCAGAGCGGCCTCATCAAGGAGGACAAGAGCAACGCGAAGCTGTGGACGGAGATCCTGAAGGCGCTCAAGGACGGGCCGGTGAGCGCCCGCCCGGCCGGGGCCGCCGCGTCGTGGCCCCGAGATGGGGAGGACGTGCCTTCGGGCGTCTTCCCCGTCCCAGGGGCAGAGCTCAGTGGCCCGTGGACGTTCACTTGGCCGCCTGGGTGGGGCGGGAGGACGAGGCGCGGGGCCTGCAGGCCTGAGCGGGGCGTCTGGAGCCCGTGCGCCCGTCCACTCTGGGAGACCCGCCCCTGCCGGTCTCACGCGCCTGCTCTCCCGCTTTCAGAAATTCCTGAGCAAAGTGGAGGAGACGTTCCAGTGCATTTGCTGCCAGGAGCTGGTGTTCCGCCCCATCACGACCGTGTGCCAGCACAACGTGTGCAAGGTGAGGGCGGCCGCGGGAGCCGGGCAGGCTGGGGCCCGGAGGGTGTGCTGACCCCCACCCCGCCACCCCGCCGGTCAGCCTTGCCCTGCACCTGCCGCCCTGCCCTCCGCGAGCCTTGGGTCCATTTTCCGGCAGCCGGGGTGACAGCCCTCTGCCTCCCCCACCAGCCTTGATCGCGGGCGCCCTGTGCCCGCCTGCCTCGGGGGTCACACCGGCGCCCTCCTCAGCCTCTCACCCGCCTGGGGGTCCGGGTGGGAGAGGACAGGCTGCCGTCCTGCTCCGCCATCTCTGCTCTGGTCACTGAATGACCACGTGGGCCTCAGGCAGGGCTGGAGAGGTGTGAAGCGCTTGGCACCCAGGAGCAGGGAGGAGGGCTTCCTGGGGGACGTGGCATTGACCTGCCCTCTGAGAGGGCCCTCGGGGCAGCACCCCTGGTAGGCAGGGTCAGGCAGGCACCTGGGAGTAGCCGGGGCCTGTGGGGGGCCGGGGCCGGGGGCGGGGCTGGAGGCTCCAGCCAGCGGGCAGTCTGAGGAGGGAAGCGGTGTCCGATCAGATGCTTCTGAAACAGAGGTCGGGAGCAGCTGAGATGGACCCGGGCCAGGTCTCGCCTCCGCAGTGCTGGCCCCTGGGCCCGGATGGTCCTTGGTCATGGGAGGTGTCGTGGGAGCCGAGCCGTGGCCCGGGGCCCCCTGAGTTGGGAGCTGGGCTGTGTGCACGCGCCTCCTCAGTGCCTTCTGGCCGGAGGCGGTCAGCTGGCACCTGCGGGCGGCACAGGCAGCTCAGAAGGGACTGTCCCTGCTACTCGCTCACCCTGGGTCTCCAAGCTGCGGCGTCTCCTCGGGGCCGTCCTAGCCCGGGGAGTCAGGTCCCGTGTCAGGCCCAGGGCGGGACCGTGAGCGTGCCGAGCCTTTGAGCAGCGCTCACGTGCCGTGTGGCCTGACGGGGACCGGGAGAGACGCCGCCGGGTGCCCGAGGCCATGCGGGGCCCGAGCGGGGCTCAGAGGCTCGGCAGTGCTGGGTAGAGAGCGCGTCCTGCGGTCAGCCCCCCGGCTCGGCCCCCAGCTGCCCCCTTTCTGGCTGTGTGACCTTAGAAGGGCACATAACTGGAACTCTCCCATGTCCTCATACTGAAAATCTGTCCCCACGCACACCGACCGCCCACCGCCTCCCCAGCCCCGGCCCCGTCGTCTGTTACGCTTCCTTCCCCTGTGCACCTGACTCCTCCAAGGCCCACCTGTGCGTGGCCGCAGACAGCGTGTGCCCTTCCGTGTCTGGCTTCACTCCCAGGGCTCACGTGTTGTCCTGTGTGTGTGAGACCCGCCCTCTTGAAGGCTGGGTCGTGCCGCGGCTCGCGGGTGGGTCGCACGGGGTTGGTCCGTCCTCTGAGTGCGCCGCTCACCCGCCTGGGGGTCCGGGTAGGACTTCCTGGGGACGTGGGCCAGGCTGGAGAGGTGTGAGCGCTTGGCACCCAGGAGCAGGGAGGAGGGCTTCCTGGGGACGTGGCATTGACCTGCCCTCTGAGAGGGCCCTCGGGGCAGCACCCCTGGTAGGCAGGGTCAGGCAGGCACCTGGGAGTAGCCGGGGCCTGTGGGGGGCCGGGGGCGGGGCTGGAGGCTCCAGCCAGCGGGCAGTCTGAGGAGGGAAGCGGTGTCCGATCAGATGCTTCTGAAACAGAGGTCGGGAGCAGCTGAGATGGACCCGGGCCAGGTCTCGCCTCCGCAGTGCTGGCCCCTGGGCCCGGATGGTCCTTGGTCATGGGAGGTGTCGTGGGAGCCGAGCCGTGGCCCGGGGCCCCCTGAGTTGGGAGCTGGGCTGTGTGCACGCGCCTCCTCAGTGCCTTCTGGCCGGAGGCGGTCAGCTGGCACCTGCGGGCGGCACAGGCAGCTCAGAAGGGACTGTCCCTGCTACTCGCTCACCCTGGGTCTCCAAGCTGCGGCGTCTCCTCGGGGCCGTCCTAGCCCGGGGAGTCAGGTCCCGTGTCAGGCCCAGGGCGGGACCGTGAGCGTGCCGAGCCTTTGAGCAGCGCTCACGTGCCGTGTGGCCTGACGGGGACCGGGAGAGACGCCGCCGGGTGCCCGAGGCCATGCGGGGCCCGAGCGGGGCTCAGAGGCTCGGCAGTGCTGGGTAGAGAGCGCGTCCTGCGGTCAGCCCCCCGGCTCGGCCCCCAGCTGCCCCCTTTCTGGCTGTGTGACCTTAGAAGGGCACATAACTGGAACTCTCCCATGTCCTCATACTGAAAATCTGTCCCCACGCACACCGACCGCCCACCGCCTCCCCAGCCCCGGCCCCGTCGTCTGTTACGCTTCCTTCCCCTGTGCACCTGACTCCTCCAAGGCCCACCTGTGCGTGGCCGCAGACAGCGTGTGCCCTTCCGTGTCTGGCTTCACTCCCAGGGCTCACGTGTTGTCCTGTGTGTGTGAGACCCGCCCTCTTGAAGGCTGGGTCGTGCCGCGGCTCGCGGGTGGGTCGCACGGGGTTGGTCCGTCCTCTGAGTGCGCTCGCAGCATCTCCACCTTGTGGCCACAGCGAAGCACGCAGCAGTCCAGCGCCTGGTTTTGAACTCGAGTCTTGGTGCGCTGAGGACAAAACTCCACCTCTTGTGTCTCAAATCAGCTGTAGACTTGATATTGGAGAAGACCTCAGGAGTTTTTAAACACAGGAAGCAAACGCCAGGGCGCTCGTCTCGCAGGGGCGGGTTTTCACCTGCTTGGTGGCCCCTCGCCCAGCCGCCATCCTGGGGTGTGCAGGTGCCTGCGCCCCCGGGGGCGTCACCTCCAGCCTGTTTCCCCCACGCGGAGGTCGGCTCTCCACGCCTGTCAGTTCTGCGGCTCTGTCTCCGCCTGGCTCTACCAAGCGGGCATCGCTTGGGTGGCCTGACCCAGAAGCCTGGCTTAGAATCCGAGCCCCGTCCTCCTGTCTCTCACGGGACACGGTGGTGTCGAGCCTTTGCTCAGCGTGGGGTCCTGTGCTTGGCGCGGGGAGAGTCAGGGAGGCACAGCCCCTCATCGTGGGGGATGTCCGCTCTGTTAGAACCAGGCACGTTAGACTGCCGGACGATTCCAGAGGCGAAAGGTGCTGTGTTGAAAGCAGACAGGATGAGGTGAGACGGGGCCACTCTGGTGGTCCAGGGCGTTAGGGAAGGGTCCCCTGACCAGGGGACTTCAGCCGAGGCACCAGTGACGAGAGAGCCGGGCCACAGACCTGTCACGAGTGGTGTGACCTTCAAGTACAGGAGCCTGGCGGCTGGGGTGACCTTGGAGTGTGGTTTTATTTTTTTTTGGTCACACTGATCGGCCCGTGGGACCTTAGTTCCCGGCCAGGGAACCTGGGCCCTCGGCAGTGAGAGGGCAGAGTCTCCCCAGCCCCGGCCCCGTCGTCTGTTACGCTTCCTTCCCCTGTGCACCTGACTCCTCCAAGGCCCACCTGTGCGTGGCCGCAGACAGCGTGTGCCCTTCCGTGTCTGGCTTCACTCCCAGGGCTCACGTGTTGTCCTGTGTGTGTGAGACCCGCCCTCTTGAAGGCTGGGTCGTGCCGCGGCTCGCGGGTGGGTCGCACGGGGTTGGTCCGTCCTCTGAGTGCGCTCGCAGCATCTCCACCTTGTGGCCACAGCGAAGCACGCAGCAGTCCAGCGCCTGGTTTTGAACTCGAGTCTTGGTGCGCTGAGGACAAAACTCCACCTCTTGTGTCTCAAATCAGCTGTAGACTTGATATTGGAGAAGACCTCAGGAGTTTTTAAACACAGGAAGCAAACGCCAGGGCGCTCGTCTCGCAGGGGCGGGTTTTCACCTGCTTGGTGGCCCCTCGCCCAGCCGCCATCCTGGGGTGTGCAGGTGCCTGCGCCCCCGGGGGCGTCACCTCCAGCCTGTTTCCCCCACGCGGAGGTCGGCTCTCCACGCCTGTCAGTTCTGCGGCTCTGTCTCCGCCTGGCTCTACCAAGCGGGCATCGCTTGGGTGGCCTGACCCAGAAGCCTGGCTTAGAATCCGAGCCCCGTCCTCCTGTCTCTCACGGGACACGGTGGTGTCGAGCCTTTGCTCAGCGTGGGGTCCTGTGCTTGGCGCGGGGAGAGTCAGGGAGGCACAGCCCCTCATCGTGGGGGATGTCCGCTCTGTTAGAACCAGGCACGTTAGACTGCCGGACGATTCCAGAGGCGAAAGGTGCTGTGTTGAAAGCAGACAGGATGAGGTGAGACGGGGCCACTCTGGTGGTCCAGGGCGTTAGGGAAGGGTCCCCTGACCAGGGGACTTCAGCCGAGGCACCAGTGACGAGAGAGCCGGGCCACAGACCTGTCACGAGTGGTGTGACCTTCAAGTACAGGAGCCTGGCGGCTGGGGTGACCTTGGAGTGTGGTTTTATTTTTTTTTGGTCACACTGATCGGCCCGTGGGACCTTAGTTCCCCGGCCAGGGATTGAACCTGGGCCCTCGGCAGTGAGAGGGCAGAGTCTCACCACTGAGCCGCTGGGACGTCCCGATCTTGTGTTTGATGAGCCGAGGCAGCCGGGCTGGGGCTGGGCGGCCAGCAACGGCCACTGAGACGGAGCGTCAGGAAGGGCCTCCGGGTCCTGCCACTGCCCCGGGGAGCCGCCAGCGGCCAGGACCGCCTCTCAGCCGCCCCCCTCTCCCGCCCGCAGGACTGCCTGGACCGGTCCTTCAAGGCCCAGGTATTCAGCTGTCCAGCCTGCCGCTATGACCTGGGCCGGAGCTACGCCATGACTGTGAACCAGCCACTGCAGACCGTGCTCAGCCAGCTCTTCCCCGGCTACGGCAGCGGCCGGTGATCCTCCAGCCCTCCTCGGCAGGTGGTTTTATTAAAAAAAAAAAAAAAAAAAAAACAAACGTTATGGGGAAGGGGAGGGGTCCGTGGCCCCCATTTCGTTTTTAGTGAGCTTAACTTAAACATGTAGTTTTTCCCTCCACTCTCTGAAAATGCCTCGTCTTCCCGTTTCTTTTTTAATCTATGAATTTTTCAGGAATTTTGTCTTATACGGCTCAAAGGATGAAAGTTGGACTTCAGTGTTTTTATTCTGACTTTTAAGAAAAGTAAATAAAAGGCCTGCAATTTTATCGGCAAAAAAAAAAAAAACCTCAAAACAAAAAAACTGTTTTCATAAAATGGTTTTTCTTCTGAGGATGGGATTAGAAACGACTTGGCATGAAGGCTGCTTAAGTTCCTAAGGTCAAGTTCTCGGCCGTCTCTGCCACCAACTTGCAAGAAGGTGCTGGACTCACTGGGCCGCCTAGAACAATCTTTCCAAGGTTGGTGGCCAGGCCCCCCGAGGTGAAACCACATCGCCGGAGACCCAGCGAGGCGGTGGTCCTGGGTGTGGAGCTGGCCCGGCGTCACCAGCAGGAAACTGTTCCGTGCAAAAGCGGAGAAGTCCGGCAGGGGCCAGCTTAAACCCTCACCTCCAGGCCATCTCCACTGGGCTGCCTCCGTGTCGCCGCCACACACAGAGGCCACCGGCCATCCAAGCAGAGACCTGGGGCCACACCGAAGCTACCTCCACCGGACTCTCGCCCTCCGTGGGGGCCAGCACTCCCAACCGGATGCCACGGAAGCCATGCCCGGGGCCAGGTTCAAGTGCCTTTGGTTCCTCCTCTCTTCTCAGCACAGGGCTCTTCTTCTCAGCACTGAATTATTGACCATGCCAACCGGATTCTCAAGCTGGGGTCCCCCAGTGCCTCCCTGGGGACCCTGGGTGAGCGAGCAGGGATGATCAGTTTTGTGGATCCTCAAAATTGAATTTTCAACTCGCCAATTGGGAATTACAGGAGGGAAACTTTTAAAAACAAACACTTTTTCTAAATAAAAATTTTTTTTCTTTTGTACTTACTGTATATGTACCAAGAAAGCTAATAACTTTAGGGTTTGATTGTTTTGGGTTTTTTTTTAAGGGAGCAGTTTTATATTTTGGGGCATGACTTGTTAATGTTTCTAACTTTACCAAAGTTTGCAGCTTATACCTCAACAGAACAGGGATATTTTTGAAATCACATAACTGCAGACAAACTGGAGCAATACTATTTTAAAAGTTTCTCTTTCTTCCTCATTATTAGGTGGTTTAATGTATTAGGAATAAACACCGAAATCCTGTGTAGGCTTTTTTTTTTTAATGAAGTTCCATATTCTCTGTCCAGGTTTTAGCCTCTCAGAATAAGTGCCTTTTGCGGTTGCATTTGTTTGTCTTTTGTTTGCAACGCGCTTTACAGCCCACCATTGCTTCTTTACACTTGAAAAGTGCTGGAAACTCACTGTTTGGCCGGGGGCCTATGAAGCTGCTTAAGTTCCTAAGGTCAAGTTCTCGGCCGTCTCTGCCACCAACTTGCAAGAAGGTGCTGGACTCACTGGGCCGCCTAGAACAATCTTTCCAAGGTTGGTGGCCAGGCCCCCCGAGGTGAAACCACATCGCCGGAGACCCAGCGAGGCGGTGGTCCTGGGTGTGGAGCTGGCCCGGCGTCACCAGCAGGAAACTGTTCCGTGCAAAAGCGGAGAAGTCCGGCAGGGGCCAGCTTAAACCCTCACCTCCAGGCCATCTCCACTGGGCTGCCTCCGTGTCGCCGCCACACACAGAGGCCACCGGCCATCCAAGCAGAGACCTGGGGCCACACCGAAGCTACCTCCACCGGACTCTCGCCCTCCGTGGGGGCCAGCACTCCCAACCGGATGCCACGGAAGCCATGCCCGGGGCCAGGTTCAAGTGCCTTTGGTTCCTCCTCTCTTCTCAGCACAGGGCTCTTCTTCTCAGCACTGAATTATTGACCATGCCAACCGGATTCTCAAGCTGGGGTCCCCCAGTGCCTCCCTGGGGACCCTGGGTGAGCGAGCAGGGATGATCAGTTTTGTGGATCCTCAAAATTGAATTTTCAACTCGCCAATTGGGAATTACAGGAGGGAAACTTTTAAAAACAAACACTTTTTCTAAATAAAAATTTTTTTTCTTTTGTACTTACTGTATATGTACCAAGAAAGCTAATAACTTTAGGGTTTGATTGTTTTGGGTTTTTTTTTAAGGGAGCAGTTTTATATTTTGGGGCATGACTTGTTAATGTTTCTAACTTTACCAAAGTTTGCAGCTTATACCTCAACAGAACAGGGATATTTTTGAAATCACATAACTGCAGACAAACTGGAGCAATACTATTTTAAAAGTTTCTCTTTCTTCCTCATTATTAGGTGGTTTAATGTATTAGGAATAAACACCGAAATCCTGTGTAGGCTTTTTTTTTTTAATGAAGTTCCATATTCTCTGTCCAGGTTTTAGACTCTCAGAATAAATGCCTTTTGCAGTTGCATTTGTTTGTCTTCTGTTTGCAAATCGCTTTACAGCCCACCAGGCCCTTCTGTAGCTCGTACTGTGTTTTCTCTTATCCAAGAAAACCTAGGGTGCTCAACAGGTAGCATTGTTTCCACTTTGCAGATGAGAAAACCGAGGCCCAGATGATCCAGGTGAGGGGCAGTGGTCCAAGTTGGGCCTTCTAGCTTGGAACTAGAGGTCGCTTGCTGTCAGTAAGCGGGGTGGCCCTGTCCCCTTTCACACTGGAAGAAGCAGGCTGTCGTGGACCGCCAGGAGGAGACTCGCCCTGCCTTGAGTGGGCATCCGCAGCCTGGACCATCAGCCGGGGAACTGCTTTACTCTGGGGCGGGGTCTCTGCAGGCCCCAGGGGGATGGGCCACAGAGTGTGGGACTGGTGACCCAACAGGCTGTATCCAGTAGGAGTCAAAGGCCAAGGATGAGGGCTTCTGCTGGTGGCCCAGGGGGTAAGGGCACGGCCTTGCAGTGCAAGGGGCGCCAGTTCCATCCCTGGCCTGGGAAGATCCCATGTGCTGCGGAGCGGCTGGACTGATGTGTCCAATGACCGAGCCGAAGCTCTGGAGCGCATGCACCCAGAGCCGGCGCTCTGCAGCGACAGACGCCACCGTGATGGGAGGCCCACACGGGCCAAAGAACAAAGACGGATGAAAATAGAGAAATGAAAGACCAATAGAAGTGGCCTGCCCGTCCCCCTCCCTCCCCCCAAAAGATAAATAAAATGTTAAAAAAAAAGGTCAAGGATGAGGCAGGTCTTGTGTTTGTCTTTTTGTCTGTGCCTTTCTGACTTGGTTTGCAGGATCCAGGTCCCCCTACCAGGGATCAAACTCATGCTCCCTGCAGTAGAGCTGCCATGGAATCCCCCAAGGTTGAGGCAGTTTTAACCGTTTCAGGGAAGTAAACCGTGGCGAGTTTTGCAGATGCCAGGACTCCAGCCAGCCCGCCGCTGGCGTCTCGTACTGACGGTTCTATAGCGAGGTGGGTAGACGCGAGAAGGAATAACGCTCTGAACTTCTGTTAGGAAAACTTGCAGATGTAGAAAAATTGAGGACTAACACAAATCCTGTTTTTTTAAACCATATTCTCTGTCCAGGTTTTAGACTCTCAGAATAAATGCCTTTTGCAGTTGCATTTGTTTGTCTTCTGTTTGCAAATCGCTTACAGCCCACCAGGCCCTTCTGTAGCTCGTACTGTGTTTTCTCTTATCCAAGAAAACCTAGGGTGCTCAACAGGTAGCATTGTTTCCACTTTGCAGATGAGAAAACCGAGGCCCAGATGATCCAGGTGAGGGGCAGTGGTCCAAGTTGGGCCTTCTAGCTTGGAACTAGAGGTCGCTTGCTGTCAGTAAGCGGGGTGGCCCTGTCCCCTTTCACACTGGAAGAAGCAGGCTGTCGTGGACCGCCAGGAGGAGACTCGCCCTGCCTTGAGTGGGCATCCGCAGCCTGGACCATCAGCCGGGGAACTGCTTTACTCTGGGGCGGGGTCTCTGCAGGCCCCAGGGGGATGGGCCACAGAGTGTGGGACTGGTGACCCAACAGGCTGTATCCAGTAGGAGTCAAAGGCCAAGGATGAGGGCTTCTGCTGGTGGCCCAGGGGGTAAGGGCACGGCCTTGCAGTGCAAGGGGCGCCAGTTCCATCCCTGGCCTGGGAAGATCCCATGTGCTGCGGAGCGGCTGGACTGATGTGTCCAATGACCGAGCCGAAGCTCTGGAGCGCATGCACCCAGAGCCGGCGCTCTGCAGCGACAGACGCCACCGTGATGGGAGGCCCACACGGGCCAAAGAACAAAGACGGATGAAAATAGAGAAATGAAAGACCAATAGAAGTGGCCTGCCCGTCCCCCTCCCTCCCCCCAAAAGATAAATAAAATGTTAAAAAAAAAGGTCAAGGATGAGGCAGGTCTTGTGTTTGTCTTTTTGTCTGTGCCTTTCTGACTTGGTTTGCAGGATCCAGGTCCCCCTACCAGGGATCAAACTCATGCTCCCTGCAGTAGAGCTGCCATGGAATCCCCCAAGGTTGAGGCAGTTTTAACCGTTTCAGGGAAGTAAACCGTGGCGAGTTTTGCAGATGCCAGGACTCCAGCCAGCCCGCCGCTGGCGTCTCGTACTGACGGTTCTATAGCGAGGTGGGTAGACGCGAGAAGGAATAACGCTCTGAACTTCTGTTAGGAAAACTTGCAGATGTAGAAAAATTGAGGACTAATGAACCTCAGATTTGCTTCCTGTGTGGATGCCACAGTTGTGGAGGTTTTTTGACACACAGATGGCGTTTAAAAAATTCCCCTAAGAGCCCTCCCGCCTGCGCTGCGGATGGAATGCACATGGTGAGGTGGTGCAGCCATTATGGAGAACCCTGTCTCCGCAGGGGTGATAGGGTTCTTAAAAGCCTAAAAATAGATTTCCTGTATGATCCACCCATCTCACTCCTGTACCTGCGTCTGCAGAAAACTTTATTTGAAAAGACACGTGTACCCCAGTGTTCCCAGAAGCACTGTTTACAATAGCCAAGACATGGACGCAACTTCAGTTTCCCTTGATAAAGGAACAGATGAAGACGTGGTACATGTGTACAGGGGGATGTTGAGTCGCTCACGTGTGTCCGACTCTTTGTGACCCCATTGCTTGCAGCCCACCAGGCTCCTCTGTCCATGGGATTTTCCAAGCAAGAATACTGGAGTGGGCTGCCCTCTCCTTCAAGTGATCTTCCCCACACCAGGACAACCCCAGTCTGCACTGGCAGGTGGAGTCTCTACCCCTGAGCCACCTGGGCAGCCCACAGGGAAATATTAGTAATAAACAGAATGAGATCCCTCTTTATAGCCACATGGGTGGACCCAGAGATTTTCATACTAAGGGAAGCCAGACAGACTGAACATGGTTATTACATGTGAAATCTAAAATATGATACAATGGAACTTATTAACAAAACAGAAATAGACTCAGATTTAGAAAACAAATGGCTATTAAAGGCGAAATGTGGTGGAGGAGGAATATACATAAAAACTGAATCACTTTATTGTACACGAGTAACTAATACAACATTGTAAATCAACTACACTAGAATGTTTCTAAAAGTTGAGAAAAAATTTAAATCCCCCGAAGCAAAACTGTGGAACAAGAAGCAGTGGTTAGAACCGGACATGGAGCAACGGACTGGTTCCAAATTGGGCAAGGAGTATATCAAGGCTGTATATGGTCACCCTGCTTCTTTAAGTTGTTTTCAGAGTACGTCATGTGAAATGCTGGTCTGGATGAAGCACAAGCTGGAAGACTGCTGGGAGAAATATCAACAACCTCAGATATGCAGATGACACCACCTTGATGGTAGAAAGCGAAGCGTATGAGCCTCTTGATGAAGGTGTAAGAGAAGAGTGAGAGTTGAGTTTAAGCCGGCTTGAACTCAACATTCAAAAGTAAAGATCCTGGCATCCTATCCCATCCCTTCGAGGCAAATAGATGGGCCCACACTGGAAACTGTGACAGGCTTTATTTTCTTGGGCTCCAAAATCATCGCGGATGGTGACTGCAGCCATGAAATTAAGACACTAGGTCTTTGGAAGAAATGCTACGACAGACCTAGACAGCGTATTAAGAAGCAGAGATATCACTTTGCCAAACAAAGGTCCATCTAGTCAAAGTTACGGTTTTTCCAGTAGTCATTTCCATATGGTTTTTTTCAGTTTTCTTCAGTCAATAAAGAAGGCTGAGCATGGAAGAATCGATGCTTTTGAACTGTGGTGTTGGAGAAGACTTGAGCATCCCTTGGACAGCGAGGAGATCAAAGCAGTCCATCCTAAAGGAAGTCAACCCTGAATATTCACTGGAAGGACGGAGGCTGAAGCTGAAGCTCCAACACTTTGGCCACCTGATGTGAAGAGACAGACTCGTTGGAAAAGACGCTGATGCTGGGAAAAATAGAAGGCAGAAGAAGAGGGCGACAGAGGGCAAGATGGTTGGATGGCATCACCGACTCAATGGACATGAGTTTGAGCAAGCTCTGGGAGATGGTGAAGGGCAGGGAAGCCTGGTGTGCGGCAGTCCGTGGGGAGGCTCAGACCCAACTGAGCAACTGAACTGACAGAAGCAAAGCTGGGAAGCTGCCAGCCTATTTAGGTACCCAAATTAAAAAATTCAGTCTGTGAAATCCAAACATCTGAAATTCACTGTCTTCCTGGGTAAACTAGGAAGTAGTGGAAAAGAAAGATGTGAGGGGTGTGTGCGTAGGTGGGGGTGGAATCCCTTTAGGATTGTTTTCAGGCCGTATAACTGGGTACCAGGTTACACTTTGTCTTTCCCATGGGTTAAGGAGTTCCTTGGGAGCAGTTACCATTTCCTGTTTTCTTTTCTTTCTTTCTTTTTTTAAAAATTTTAACTGCACAAGGGAATAACTGAATATACCCCGGTGAGGCTGCAAAACACCTTCGAGCCGATTCATCTCATCAGTATAACCTTTTATGTTTTAAACTGCCGTGTGGGTCCCTCCTCTCCCGATGATTTACTTTTCCATTTGGGGATGCCCTTATTCTGCGCAGCGCCACGGAGATGCGCCCTTGGGCCGACACATTATCAGCTGCTCTGCGTTCCTTTCCATGAGGTTTTCACCCTCCTGCATCCCCCACATGGCGTGATGGAGAATCAGTCATTCCACGACCCTTCATGTAGATCTCTCCCTTTTTTAATCACTACACAGTTAAAAGGACTCCAGAATGTCCTGTGCCGCGAGTTCTTAACCTACTCTGCCGCTATTTAGAGCACAACACTGTGCTCTAAAGCTCCAAGCCATTTTCAGAGAGGGGCCTCCAGGAATACAGAGTACAGGCATGAAACGATGCAACTGTGGTGTTGGAGACTTGAGCATCCCTTGGACAGCGAGGAGATCAAAGCAGTCCATCCTAAAGGAAGTCAACCCTGAATATTCACTGGAAGGACGGAGGCTGAAGCTGAAGCTCCAACACTTTGGCCACCTGATGTGAAGAGACAGACTCGTTGGAAAAGACGCTGATGCTGGGAAAAATAGAAGGCAGAAGAAGAGGGCGACAGAGGGCAAGATGGTTGGATGGCATCACCGACTCAATGGACATGAGTTTGAGCAAGCTCTGGGAGATGGTGAAGGGCAGGGAAGCCTGGTGTGCGGCAGTCCGTGGGGAGGCTCAGACCCAACTGAGCAACTGAACTGACAGAAGCAAAGCTGGGAAGCTGCCAGCCTATTTAGGTACCCAAATTAAAAAAATTCAGTCTGTGAAATCCAAACATCTGAAATTCACTGTCTTCCTGGGTAAACTAGGAAGTAGTGGAAAAGAAAGATGTGAGGGGTGTGTGCGTAGGTGGGGGTGGAATCCCTTTAGGATTGTTTTCAGGCCGTATAACTGGGTACCAGGTTACACTTTGTCTTTCCCATGGGTTAAGGAGTTCCTTGGGAGCAGTTACCATTTCCTGTTTTCTTTTCTTTCTTTCTTTTTTTAAAAATTTTAACTGCACAAGGGAATAACTGAATATACCCCGGTGAGGCTGCAAAACACCTTCGAGCCGATTCATCTCATCAGTATAACCTTTTATGTTTTAAACTGCCGTGTGGGTCCCTCCTCTCCCGATGATTTACTTTTCCATTTGGGGATGCCCTTATTCTGCGCAGCGCCACGGAGATGCGCCCTTGGACCGACACATTATCAGTTGCTCTGCGTTCCTTTCCATGAGTTTTTCACCATCCTGCAGCTCTCACATGGCGTGATGGAGAATCAGTCATTCCACGACCCTTCATGTAGATCTCTCCCTTTTTTAATCACTACACAGTTAAAAGGACTCCAGAATGTCCTGTGCCGCGAGTTCTTAACCTACTCTGCCGCTATTTAGAGCACAACACTGTGCTCTAAAGCTCCAAGCCATTTTCAGAGAGGGGGCCTCCAGGAATACAGAGTACAGGCACTTGCCTCGTTTGAGAAAGTCCAGTTGGCCCATTTATACTCCTGCTAGCTAAAAGGGGGCGTGGCTAGCTACTACCTGGCATGCAATTAACAGCCATGCTGCAAACCTTACTCAAATGCTCACTTCGGGAAGTCACATCAAACGCTTTATCTTTCTCCTCCCACTTGTTTCCTGCAAACTTCCCAGGAGAGGGGCAGACGGAGAGGGGTTACACCGCTCTTACATCTTTATTTCACAGGGGAAACTTGAGCCCCAGCGAGGTTACTTTGCTGGAGGCCAGCCACGGTGAGGCTTGTGAGCCCCACTGAGCTTTTTTTTTTTTTTAAGATTTATTTATTTATTTATTGGTGGGGGTGGGGTGGGGAGGGAGGGGGGCAGGCGGGCCACTTCTATTGGTCTTTCATTTGTCCATTTTCATCCATCTTTGTTCTTTGGCCCGTGTGGGCCTCCCATCGCGGTGGCCTCTGTTGTCGCAGAGCACCGGCTCTGGGCGCATGTGCTCCAGAGCTCCAGCTCGGTCATTGGACACATTGGTCCAGCCGCTCCGCGGCGCGTGGGATCTTCCCAGGCCAGGGATCGAACCGGCGCCCCTTGCACTGCAAGGCAGTGTCCTTCCCCACTGGACCACCAGGGAAGCCCCCCACTGAGGTTTGAACTCAAGTCCAGAACCACCAAACTCCTTGCCCCTCTTAATGTTTTAGGGATCTCAGGAAGATCGCCTAGCTTTATCTGAAGGCCTGGAGCCTTTGCAAAGTTTTGCCTATTGTGATGGAAATGAACCTGGAATTGTGGGTGGGGGAAGACAAGAGAAAAGGAGGCCCCGGCGCTTGCTGTTTGACTTTGATTTCTCCAAATCTTAGTTCTCCTCCTTTGCAGAATGAGTTGCGTTGGAGTTATGTTTGTTAACGCCAGACTTTGTGTACTGGAGAATGCAGGCGCAAATTTCCGGCTCTGGGTCTCGAACTCGCTCTCTGAACCGCTCAGGCGCGGTGATGAGGCTGTGCTGGGTCTCACGTACTCAGTTGCAGCCTGATAACCGGGGCGGGATCCGGGCTGTGATTGGCATCCTCTCCAGCCAGTCCGCGCCTGGGGCTGATCACGTAAACCAATAGTCTCTTGCCTCCGTGCGGTCTTTGGGCGGTCCCCTAGGCGCCCTTGTCAATCGGAGGCCTAGCGCCATCGGGTTGGTCGCAGCCTCTTAGCTGGCGTGGGCAGCCTGCAATGAGAACCGAGCCGGTCAGCGGGCACGTGGGTGGGCGCCGGCGTGTCCCGAACGGCCGGCCAACGACGAAGAGAGGCCGGCGGCTGCGCCCGCCCAATCGAGGCGCGGGGGGGGCGGGCCGTGCAGTGTTGATGGGCCCGGCTGAGGGGAGGGGCGGAGCTGTCAGCGACAGCCAATGGGCGCGCGGGCGTGGGCTCGTGGGCCAATGGGAACCGGGGCGGAGCTGGCGCGCGGCCTTATAAGCCCCGCCCGGGGCGCTCGCGGAGGGCTCGGCCGCCAGCGACCGAGCGGGGCCCGGCCCGAGTCGGGCCTAAGGGTGCGACGCCGAGGGCGGGGGAGCGCGCGCCGCTGCTCCGGACCGAGCCGCGCGCGCCGCCTCAGGTGAGCCCGCGGGGAGGCGACGGCCGCGTCCGAACGCGGGCCCCGCCGCCGCCGCCGCCGCCCCCGCGCCGCGCCCGGGGCTGCGGGCGGGCGGGCGCCCGGGACTCGAGGCCCAGGCCTCGGGCGCGGCCTGCTCGGGCCGCGGCCGCCGCGCTTTGTCCGGGCCCGCGAGGCGGTTGGGGGCGTTAACCGTCCGGCCCCGGGCGCCCGCCGGGCCTTGGGCGGGGGCGGTGCGGCCGGACAATGGCGGGGCCGGGGGCGGGAGACGGGGGCGCCTTCCCCGGGCCAGGGGCGCGCGGGGGCTGGGCCGGGGCGTCCCCGCCGGCCCCGCACAAAAGATGACAGCGTGGGTGGCCCGGCCCGGCCGGCCCTGCTCGGCGGGGCCCTCTCCTTCCATTATTCGCAAGAATCCTCATAATTAAAAAAATAATTATAAAGAGAAAGAGAGACATCCCGGGGCCTGGGCTTAGCCCGCCTGCATTTCCGGCCCGTCGGGAGCCGGTGGGGTCAACGGGGCGCTTCCCAGTGGGGTCCCCCGACGTGCCCCTCGGTGCATCCCACCCTGCTGCCGGAGTCAGCCCGCTGTGCCGTCGCGGCGACCAAACTCTCACCCTGCTTCCCTGAGCGCCTCCCCCACAAATAAGCGTGCAGTCTGGATTTCTTATTAAAAAAAAAAAACAACAAAAAAACCCCCGTATCCACATGCTGTGCACAGAGCAGTTTCCAGACGCGTGCCCCCAGGGCCTCCCCGCTCTGCCTGATCGCCATCTCGAAGCCCCCCTTCTCTGTAGACATAAATCCTGGAGTCGCTCCCGCGGGGACCCCCTGAGCTGCCCTCGGCAGCCCCGTGGGCGCTCGGGGACGGATTCATGCCCAGGGGGACTTGCCCCAGATCTGCAGGGGCCCGGGTCTCCACCCAGAGGGCGCGGTGACACCGGGCAGAATGGGTGCCCCCGCGCCGGGCCAGGGTGGAAGGTTCTCCCGGGGATTGTTTCCCCCTGGGGGCGGGGGAGCGGTGGACGGCGCCCTGGCGCGTCCCATCTGTTTGGTCGGGGGAGGATGCTGGTGCTTTAATAATGCAGGCGCACCTGGGCACTGGTTCCCCGGTTATGGAACTGGTGAGAAGGTGGTTCTCTTCAGTGCGGCCGAGCGACCCTGTAGCATGTCGAGTGTGCCCTTCTCCATGTGGTTCTGTCTGCGGCGCTGGTTCAGAAGCTCCTTGGGATCCCCTTGGGTGCCAGCGCTGTCTCGGGGTCTGAGGTTCCCGTCCCCAGCCCCCCTCCTGCACAGCCATTTCTCCACATGTCCCCAGGCTGGAGTACAGCCCCGAGAGGGGCTCATTATGGGCCGCCTCTGGGCTGTGCTCGCGGCCGTGCGAGAGCTGATAGCGCCCCTAATTCTGAAATAATAGCTTCCGTATGAGGCCTCGGAGGGCCCCTCGGCTCCAGGGTCCGCCTTTCCTCGCCACCGGTGCAGAAGCGGCGGGCAGCCTCCCCGGTCTTGGCAGTGTGCTTTTTGGAAGGATGGAGCGTTGGAGTCTGGAGTCAACTTGTGACGATCTGAGGGGAGGGTTTCTGAAACTCGCTGGCCTGCTTTTCGTGTTTCTGATTGGACGGTCGGCCGACGCTGGTGCTCCCCTCTTGCACAGGGGGCACCTCCGTGGTCAGCGCGCAGGCCGGCGAGGGGGGCCCCGCCCGGAGCAGAGGTGCAGTGGCGGAATGCTCCCGGGATTTGTGGCGATCCAGGCAGATACCGCACCTCCCTGGTGCCGTCGCGGCGACCAAACTCTCACCCTGCTTCCCTGAGCGCCTCCCCCACAAATAAGCGTGCAGTCTGGATTTCTTATTAAAAAAAAAAAACAACAAAAAAACCCCCGTATCCACATGCTGTGCACAGAGCAGTTTCCAGACGCGTGCCCCCAGGGCCTCCCCGCTCTGCCTGATCGCCATCTCGAAGCCCCCCTTCTCTGTAGACATAAATCCTGGAGTCGCTCCCGCGGGGACCCCCTGAGCTGCCCTCGGCAGCCCCGTGGGCGCTCGGGGACGGATTCATGCCCAGGGGGACTTGCCCCAGATCTGCAGGGGCCCGGGTCTCCACCCAGAGGGCGCGGTGACACCGGGCAGAATGGGTGCCCCCGCGCCGGGCCAGGGTGGAAGGTTCTCCCGGGGATTGTTTCCCCCTGGGGGCGGGGGAGCGGTGGACGGCGCCCTGGCGCGTCCCATCTGTTTGGTCGGGGGAGGATGCTGGTGCTTTAATAATGCAGGCGCACCTGGGCACTGGTTCCCCGGTTATGGAACTGGTGAGAAGGTGGTTCTCTTCAGTGCGGCCGAGCGACCCTGTAGCATGTCGAGTGTGCCCTTCTCCATGTGGTTCTGTCTGCGGCGCTGGTTCAGAAGCTCCTTGGGATCCCCTTGGGTGCCAGCGCTGTCTCGGGGTCTGAGGTTCCCGTCCCCAGCCCCCCTCCTGCACAGCCATTTCTCCACATGTCCCCAGGCTGGAGTACAGCCCCGAGAGGGGCTCATTATGGGCCGCCTCTGGGCTGTGCTCGCGGCCGTGCGAGAGCTGATAGCGCCCCTAATTCTGAAATAATAGCTTCCGTATGAGGCCTCGGAGGGCCCCTCGGCTCCAGGGTCCGCCTTTCCTCGCCACCGGTGCAGAAGCGGCGGGCAGCCTCCCCGGTCTTGGCAGTGTGCTTTTTGGAAGGATGGAGCGTTGGAGTCTGGAGTCAACTTGTGACGATCTGAGGGGAGGGTTTCTGAAACTCGCTGGCCTGCTTTTCGTGTTTCTGATTGGACGGTCGGCCGACGCTGGTGCTCCCCTCTTGCACAGGGGGCACCTCCGTGGTCAGCGCGCAGGCCGGCGAGGGGGGCCCCGCCCGGAGCAGAGGTGCAGTGGCGGAATGCTCCCGGGATTTGTGGCGATCCAGGCAGATACCGTGTCACGCGCCGTGTGTGCACGTGCGTGTGTGCCCGCGCGAGCGAGTGTGCGTGCGGCTGCTGTGACGACCGTGTGCAGGTCTTACTAACAATCGCTTCTCTCGGGTTTCCTGATCCTCGCCTCTCTGGGGAGTGGGCTGCTAGGGAGGGGTTCAGAGCTCAGAGGTGCTGACTGCTGATCGGTCACCCCGCCCTGCCTTTGTTGTACTTCTGTGTCTCCTGGTGAAGACTCCTCCCCAGTCCCTCGGGTGGTCGGGGGTCCTCCCTGCCCATCTCCCCCCTGCGGCCGATCTGTGCCTGACCTGAATTTCCCCGCCCCCTCTGTGGGTTCTCGCCCCTTGCCCTGGTGGCCCCGCCCCCCCCTCCCCGCCGCTGCCCTCAGCCCCAGGGAGCCCATCTACTCCTTGGTTCCACCTGACGCTCACCTGGCCTGGGCATGCTGTGTTTTGAGCGTGGGGGGTGTGGGGGGCAGGTTTCAGGGATCCCTCACTTCAGGGGGTGCTGGGTCTGGCGGGGAAAGGGCAAGGTGGGTGTCCAGAGGTGTGGGGATGCTGCCCCCGACTCAGAAGTGAGCAGGACCAGGTGGAGGACTGAGGGCTGAGGACTGGGCACGTGGCCGCTTCCTGGTGACTCTCTTCTGGATCTGGAAGCGTGTGGGTGAGGGGGCAGGTTCAGAGCTGCACTCCATCAAGAGCAGGCTGGGCTTGGGGGTTGGTCAGCGGGCCAGGGGCTGGTCAAGGGCTGGGAAGCCAAGGAACGGTGGGCAGACGGCAGGCCTGTGAGGTCCCTCCCACCTTGCCTCTCCCCCACAGGTTCCTGGCTGCGCTCCAGAGGCCTGCGCCCAGGCTCCGCGGGAGGGAGCTCACCGCCAGAGCCCTGACCCGCCAGAGGAGGGGCCTTGACCCTGGACTCCCTTCTGACCTGTGTTCTTGTCAGTGTCCCTGGGTTCCTGTCCTGGTGCGCGGGGTTTTTCGGCCGACGCTGGTGCTCCCCTCTTGCACAGGGGCACCTCCGTGGTCAGCGCGCAGGCCGGCGAGGGGGGCCCCGCCCGGAGCAGAGGTGCAGTGGCGGAATGCTCCCGGGATTTGTGGCGATCCAGGCAGATACCGTGTCACGCGCCGTGTGTGCACGTGCGTGTGTGCCCGCGCGAGCGAGTGTGCGTGCGGCTGCTGTGACGACCGTGTGCAGGTCTTACTAACAATCGCTTCTCTCGGGTTTCCTGATCCTCGCCTCTCTGGGGAGTGGGCTGCTAGGGAGGGGTTCAGAGCTCAGAGGTGCTGACTGCTGATCGGTCACCCCGCCCTGCCTTTGTTGTACTTCTGTGTCTCCTGGTGAAGACTCCTCCCCAGTCCCTCGGGTGGTCGGGGGTCCTCCCTGCCCATCTCCCCCCTGCGGCCGATCTGTGCCTGACCTGAATTTCCCCGCCCCCTCTGTGGGTTCTCGCCCCTTGCCCTGGTGGCCCCGCCCCCCCCTCCCCGCCGCTGCCCTCAGCCCCAGGGAGCCCATCTACTCCTTGGTTCCACCTGACGCTCACCTGGCCTGGGCATGCTGTGTTTTGAGCGTGGGGGGTGTGGGGGGCAGGTTTCAGGGATCCCTCACTTCAGGGGGTGCTGGGTCTGGCGGGGAAAGGGCAAGGTGGGTGTCCAGAGGTGTGGGGATGCTGCCCCCGACTCAGAAGTGAGCAGGACCAGGTGGAGGACTGAGGGCTGAGGACTGGGCACGTGGCCGCTTCCTGGTGACTCTCTTCTGGATCTGGAAGCGTGTGGGTGAGGGGGCAGGTTCAGAGCTGCACTCCATCAAGAGCAGGCTGGGCTTGGGGGTTGGTCAGCGGGCCAGGGGCTGGTCAAGGGCTGGGAAGCCAAGGAACGGTGGGCAGACGGCAGGCCTGTGAGGTCCCTCCCACCTTGCCTCTCCCCCACAGGTTCCTGGCTGCGCTCCAGAGGCCTGCGCCCAGGCTCCGCGGGAGGGAGCTCACCGCCAGAGCCCTGACCCGCCAGAGGAGGGGCCTTGACCCTGGACTCCCTTCTGACCTGTGTTCTTGTCAGTGTCCCTGGGTTCCTGTCCTGGTCTCCCTTTCCCAGCCAGTGTGAAAGACCCGGGTTCAGCACCCACTCTGGGGCAGGTCCCTTCACGACTCTGGGCCTGGCTCTCCTCATCTGTGAAATGGGTATAATAAGAGCCCATGCCAGGGATCAAAGGGATGAGAGTCAGGGAAGAGCTTCCCATGGCACCAGACTGCTCTGAACCCGGCCCTGGTTTCTTACCGCCCAAAGTCCCTCTCTGCTTGCCCTGTCCATGTTCAGGGCCAGGTGGTTCTCTCGTGGGAGGGGTGCTGTGACGACCACAAGTGTCCCCACACATGGCCCAGTGGCCTCTGGGGGCACAGTTGTCCTCAGGTGACCCCCTTTTCACTTAACCTTTAACCTCACAACAGCTTGATATTTAAATATTTAACCTTGACCCTGATCAGCATCAAGTTTCCGTCCCTTTGTCCCTTTTCCCTCCGCTCCCATCCATGCTCCCATCCACGAGGGAGTAGCCCCTCTCTGCCGCGTGTCCAGCGCCCCTCTGCTGACTTGCCCCCTAGAGGGGAGGAGCTGGCCTGCAGATGCCCCACCGCTGCCGGCCAGGCACTGTCGGGGGTCTCCTGAGCCCCTACAGGGCCCCACCCAGGCTTCCACTGGCAGGATCTGGAGGTGTGGGGGCCGGTTTAGAGCTGTGTGACCCCTCCCCGTCTGTTGGCCTTGACAGCTTTCTCCAGGCCGGCTCTGAGGTGAGGTCGATCCTTCCATCTTCTCGCTTCGTGACAGTGGCGACCGTAGTCTCGGGACTGTTCCCGGGCCAGCTGCAGGTGCTTCTGCACAAGGACCTCAGCTACTGTACTTAATTTACAAAGCTGTGTGCCTCCTCAAGGCCTGAGTGATCTGTGAGTCCCTGGGGTTGGAGGGATTAACTCCTCATTTTGATGTGTTTGGGGAGCATCTTCTGGACTGGACAGGGCGTCCCGACCAGTCTGTCGCTTCCCAAGCCTGCTCCCTCCACGGGCTTTTAGAAGCTTGAACAGCTGTCTTCCTTTGCTCAGGACCCTCCAGGGGCTTCCTGCTGTCCTTGGGAGGGGCTGCAGACCCTCTTAGGGGCTCGTCTGTTGCCTTGCCCTCTGCTCCGCCCCACCCCGCGCCTGCTCCCTTCAGTAGAAACCGCCGTAACTGCCTTCTCTTCCTGCCTTGGGGCCTTTGCACTTGCTGTGCCCGCTGCCAGGATGCTGTTCCCTCAGGCCTCTACCCAGCTGGCAAAGTAGAGAAACCAGTGACAGCATTTTTGTTCTGATAAAACTTCATTTATGGTCATGGAAATGTGAATTTTGCATACATTTCACGTACGATGAACTGTTCTCTGGATCCCCCCACCCAATCATTAACAACTGTCAGAACCCCCCTGGGCTTGGGGCCCATGCAGAAAGAAGCGGCGGGCTGGATTTGATCTGTGGGTCACAGGTGGGGTGCACCTGCACCAGGACACCAGGTCCCCACTGTGCAGAGGACATCTGTCTTAGTTGCCGTGTGTACGCCCAGCATCCTGGGGCAGTTCCTGCCCGCGCTGGGTGTTCAGTGAGCATTCGTGGGTGGGATGAGTGCATTTCCATCTTTCCTACGACAAAGTGTCTAGAGTCACACTCTAAAGGTTAGCTGACGGGTCCTGGGTGGGTTTGAGGAACTTTAAAGAGCAGAGACTAAGAAAACGTTCCGACCCCATCCACCAAAACAACGTCGAAACTGAGAAGAGTAGATGCTGGGACTTCCCTGGTGGTTCAGTGGTTAGGGCTCTGAGCTCCGATGCACGGGGAGCAGATTCGACCCCTGGTCAGGCGCCCGAGACACCGCATGCTGCGAGGCACGACCAAAAAGAGAGAGAGTGGATGTAAACAAGGCAAATATTAATATTTCAGTGTTGGCCTTTCTGGTTTCTCTAGGGTGTCCCCTGTCTTTTGCCCTGTGGTCAGCAGAAGATTGGGAAGGCGTGTGCCGGGCCTCTGGAGTCTGTTTTGACCCAGCGGAGGCTGAGGCTTTAGGAGGAAGATGGTCTTGCCCAAGCGTCTTGTTTCGTAAGCATCCGACCCCGCTCCTCCGGCCTTCCCCCGAGGCTCAGCGGTGAAGACTCCGCCTGCAGTGCAGGAGCGGCGGGAGGCACAGTTCTGATCCCTGGGCTGGGAGGATCCCCGGGAGGAGGGCTTGGCCGCCCACGCCAGGATGCCAGCCTGGAGAACCTGATGGACAGAGGAGCCTGGCGGGCCACGGGCCGTGGGTCACAGAGTCAGACATGACTGAGCACACACCCCTCTTTACCAGCGTCCCGGCCTTCAGAAAGGACAGCGTGGTCCTGGGAGAAGGCGGCTGCGGCCACCCGGCTGCCCGCCGGCCCTGGGGTGCTGGTGGGCGTGAGAACTGAGCTTTGTGGGGTGAGTGGACGAGGGACGGCCGTGGAGCAGAGGAGCCGGCCGAGTGTCCGTGGCCGTGCTCCCCCAGCACAACCTGGGGCGCTCAGACGGGCTGACCAGCGATTTCCGAGCCGGGCAGATCGCTCGCGTCTCGGAGCTGGGTCTGCCCCAGGGTGTTCCGACTCGCCAGGGACGCAGCCGTTGATTTTACGGTTCTGCCTTCTCCCAGCTGACGGCAGCAGACCACCTGGAGAGGGCTCCTCAGAGCTTCTTGGCTTTCCAAAGTTGCCGTCTTTTCCCTTTTCTTGGTTTCTGTCTTTCCCTGCCCCTCCGCCATCTCCCCCCTTCCTTCTTCCTTCCCTCCCCTCTTTTCTTTTCTGTGGCTCCCGTGATCCTGGGGGTGTTGATGAAAAGCTTGCCTCGCGCTGTTTGCCCCACGGGCAGCCCAGGGCTCTGGCAGCCATGGTCGAGCAGGGTGGCTCTGGGCCTCGGATGTGTTTGTTCAGCGGGTGAAGAGTAAGAACCAGAAGGCAAGTCGCCGAGGGCTGTTGTGGCCCGAATGGGTCTCTGGATGTCGAGCAGAGCCCCAGCGGATGTGGGCTCGGCCCCGGCCTCAGGCACTAGTGCTCGGAGCCCGGAGAGCAGGCTGTGAAGAGGCGGCTTGGGGGTGGGTCGGCAGGATTTGTCCCCAGACCCACGTCCTTTCCGTGTTTGCTGTTGGACCCAAGCCGTGGTGCCTTCTGGGCAGGTGGGAGTGGAGGTGGGCCTGCTTTCGTGGGTCCTGGCTGTCTCGGGAGAGAACGTGGAGAGAAGTGGGTCGTGGAGGATGAGCTGGCAGGGGACCTGGAACGGTGCTTTGTGCGGACGGGGAGCAGGGGTCCGGGGCCTCCTGTGAGCAGGAGCCGGTCGGAAGTTGCCAGCCGGCCCCCGAGTGGGGCGGAGAGGGCCTGCCTGCTCGGCTGGAGTTTGGGGCTCCAGCCCCTCTGGGTGGACCGCTGGGGGAGGCGGCAGCCAGGGAGGTGCCCCCAGGGCGCATGCAGGGCCCCAGCTGGGCAGCTGGACCGGGAGCTGCTCCTGGCCTCTGCAGATCCCTTCAGATCCTCGCCCTTCACGCGATCTGTCCTTTACAACTGCCTCCACCAGGAGGGTTGGCCTCCGCGGCCGGCTCCCTACGCTGGGCCGGGAGCTACATGGGTCTGATTATCTCGGTCACGAGTCAGGAGAGAGCCTCCCTGGTCTCCAGCACGCGTGAGAGCGAAGGCCCTGGAGCCGAGACTCCCGATTCACAGCTCCGCTCCCGCTCGAGGAGGGAGCTGCAGAGAAAGCCAGCGGCCTGGGCTCCCAGCCTCCTCCTGTCCTGGCTGCTGCCCGGGCAGCCTAGGCCCAGCCTGAGCTGGAGGCCGAGGGGTGGCCTTGTCCTGCACAGATGGGCTCCTCTGCACATCCAGCCCCCAGGCTGGGCCCCGTGGAAGGAGGGTGGTCGGCCGGCCGGTGGACAGTCCGTGGGGGCGGGCGCAGGCAGGCGCAGGTGGACCAGAGTGGGGACGTAGTGGCCCTGCAGGTGTCCAGCCGTGCCATTCGCCAGTCTCAAGGTGAAGACACACAATCGGGACCCCGCAGCCCTCTCGTGTGGTCTTGGCCTGGCACCAGCGGCGTGGTTTCTCGACCTGTCGGGCGGGCCTGGCTTTCTAGCAGACCCGCAGCCGTTGGGCCGGTGCTGAGCCTGCGCGCATCCGCGCCTGCTGTTACCCGGCTGAGAGCGCCAGCGGTCCCGCCCGGCGCACGGCCAGGCCAGCTGCGGCTCCTGCCTGCGGGCTCACAGCCCGTGGTGGAACCCTAGAGCTGGTCTCTGGGCAGCATCGGGGGCAGGAGGGGCTGGGGGTGTGGAGCGACTGAGACGGATGCAGACCAGGGCCAGGCGGCATGTGCTGCTCCAGGGGGGCCGGCAGGCGGCGGGAGAGCTGCCACTCGGGCCGGAGCTTGTCCTGGGCGAGGGGGCACCAGGCAGAGGACCTGGAGGGGGCACTTGGGGCCCTGCCTGGGAACCCTGCTGGAAGAGGCCAGAGAAGTGGGAAGCCCTCCAGCCTGTTGGGCCTCTTTGGGGGCCCCCGTGGCAGATTCAGAGGGGCTAAGGAGGGCAGCGACTCTGTCCTCAGGGAGCACAGGGCCTAGTCCGCAAGGCCGGACCAGAGTTGTTCAAGTCACGGGGCCATGGCTGCCGACAGCCGTCCGGCCACCGGCTCTGGTGTGCTGGCCAGACCTCGAGTTTCCTAGGCAGCTGCTCTTCAAATGCACCTGCCTCGCCTTTAAAAATATATTTTTAATTGTGATAGTCATCTGTGAAATTCGTCCTTTTTAAAGGGGACAAACATTTAGAGAGTTTTAAACCATCACCTCTACCCAATTCCAGACATTTTCCTCACCTGAAAAGGAGATCCCATATTTAAGTGGTCACTCCCCGTGTCCCCCTGCTTCATGGCCACCAGGAGCCCACTCTTGTGTCTGTGATTGGCCTGTTCTGGATGCTTCCTGTCCGTGGAGTCGCACTCTGTGTGTCCTGTGTCGGCTTCCCCCACGGAGCGTCGTGTTCTCAGGGCCTGTCCGCGCGGCCGCTTTTCTCTCCGTGGCGCGGTGGGGCTCCTGGGCTGGGGACACATTCTCTGTTTCCTGTCTCTTGTGGGGATTGAGTAGTTTCTAGTTTCCCTGCCCTTTCTTTCTTTTCCAAACCGTCTCAGGTTCTAGAATTTTAGGCCTGGGCATTCAGAATGCTCACCCTACTGCCACGCCAGCCACATGCACCTCCTTTCCAAGGCCCTTCCCCATCCCCCACGTATTTCCCCTCCTGGACCACTTCCCTTTCCTGGTCTGCTTGGCCCTGGACGTGAAAGGCTTGTGGGTTGGGCCTTAGAAGGCAGCCCCCAGGATGTAAATATCCCCAGAGCTTCAAAAAGCGTCAGCCTTCAAGTAGAGCTCTGCCCAGCCTCTCTCTATCCTCGGTGGCTTCCCCGCGACTCCAGGGAAGTGCCAGCACCATGCTGGGTGGTTTGGAAATGCACCTGGGCTCCCTGGGGACCACGAGAGGACAGGGCAGGGGGGTTGGGGGAGTGTCCTCCCGCTGGCCATGGGACACTGACATGCATGTGAGACTAGCGCCTCCGGCCCCCAGCAGAGGATATGGGGGACCGGGGGTCCTGAGCGCCAGGGAGCTGCTCGGGGCACCGGAGGACCCCCTGGGAGACATGTGGACACGGACGGAATGCCACCTGCTGGAACAACCCCGGCCAGACACCAGAGCAGACTTGACTGTGAGAACGGAAGCGACAGAGAACAGGTAAAAGCCGTGACTGGTGCTTTTCTGAGGCGTCGCTGCCCAGTGAAGACGCAGCGTGAGCCCTGTGCATCCTTTAAAGGTTTCTGGAAGGTGAAAGGAAGCAGGAGAAATTAACTCGAAGAATGTACTTCATCCAGCCCAGTATAGCCTGGGATGTTACCATGTCAAGGGGTGATCGTTAGCAGAGTTGCTAACGAGCTGTTCCCCTGACCTTTTCCGGAGGCGCCGTCCTCAGCACCCTGTGTGCGTTTTGCACCTTGCGCTGGCGCTGGGCGGGGGGTGCTCTGTTAGGGGGCCCCAGCTCCCCGCCGTTCCCACCTGCTCGTGCAGCCCGTGAGAAGCTCTGGATCTGTTAGCCCCTGGCCGGGGAGACAGGGAGACGCGGGGAGAGGAGCTGGGGGGGCCGCGGCCTGACCCGCCCCAGTGGCGGCCTGGAGCCTGCCTTTGGACCCCTGTGCGCAGCCCCTCCTCTTTCGCCGTGTCCGCCCGTGGCAGAGCCTGGCACGCTCGCGGGGGTGGGAGTGGGGCTGCTGGTGGTCCTGGGCTGCTGAACGTGAGGCTCACGATGGTTCTGTGAAGGGAACGGCAGGACTTGGGGTTCTTCTTTGGCTTGGGGAAGCCGAGACTCGGGCGTAAACAGAGTCCATAGCTGCAGACGGTCTTAAATGGCCTGAGGTCTCGAGGCAGGACGGCCAGTGGGATTGGCCGCTGGAGGCTGGTGCCGTGTGCCTGGCTGGCCTGGGCTCTGATCCTGCCTCTGCTGCCCTTATCTCCAAAGCGGGGCTGACCCTGGAGAGCTCTGTCTCGAGGTGGATGGGATTAGCCCACGTAATTCCTGAAAATCCCTCAGTGGAGTCGTTCCCGCCCTGGGGCAGTCGTGCCCCGGGGGGCGCTGGGTGATGGCTGGGAGCGTCTGTGGTGGTCCCCACGGTGGGAGCGGGGCCTGGCTTTGAGCAGGTGAGGGCCGGGGAGGCTGCGCAGTGCCCCAGCACCCAGGGTGACCCCCCGGAGAATGCCTGGCTCTGAAGACCCGCGGCTCCCCTGCCCAGGGAGAGCCCTGGAGGTCACAGGGGCGATGCTCCTCTAGGCCTTCGCCCTTCCCTGAGGTGACTCAGGAGTTGCGAGAGGAGTTTGTAAATCCCTTTCCATTCAGGAACAGCCCAGGGTTTTCATGGCGCTGCTCGGTATCTGTGCAGGAAAGGAAGTTCAGGAGCAACAGGCTTATTAGAAGGTGCTGGAGGGCTTCCCCTGGTGGTCCAGTGGGTAAGGACACCGCCTTGCAGTGCAAGGGACGCCGGTTCGAGCCCTGGCCTGGGAAGATCCCACGTGCCGCGGAGCGGCCGGACCGATGTGTCCAATCACCGAGCCGGAGCTCTGGAGCACATGCGCCCAGAGCCGGCGCTCAGCAACGATAGACACCATCGCGATGGGAGGCCCACAGGAGCCAAAGAACAAAGACGGATGAACATAAACAAACGAAAGACCAATAGAAGTGGCCCGCCCACTTCCCTCCCTCCCCAACCCCAACCCCCGCCCAAAATAAATAAATAAATCTTTAAAAAAAAAAAAGAAGGTGCTGGAAACAGCTGATTGCTTCCCCTCTTGCAGCGGCTTTAGGTCAGAGGGTTGGGCTGGGTGTCCTGGCCCGGGAGGCCGGGCTGGTGCTCCTGGGGCAGATGGACCGAGGCAGCCAGTCCAGAGCTCCGAGCCCTTGGCCTGGTGCGCACGCCTCTTCCGCGGTCCTCCTCTGCTGCCTTGGGGTGTGCCGAGGCCTGGGGCCCCAGCGTGAGCAGTGCTCCCCTGGGCGGGACAGTGGAGTTTGCAGATGTGCTCCGGGCGAGGAGGAGGACTGGATTAGGCGTCCTTGGTGTGGCCACGCGACGGGGGACCTGGAGGTGCGGCCTTGGCTCAGCACCTGCTCCCGAGGCCCCTGGCCTCCCCGTGTTTGTGAGCTTAGCTCTGACCGGGAGAAGGCCCGGGAGCTGGAGCTCGACCAAGCCGCAGTGGCTCTTCTCCTAGGAAGCCTCCTAGAGGGGTGTTCCTCGTGAGAATGCTGATCTCCCCTGAGCAGGCGTCAGCTGTGCCAGCGAGGCGGGACCAGCTGGGCGAACGCTGCCTGTGGTCCCTGCTGGGCCCCGACGTGCGTCTGGGGGCCAGCGCGGGACCTGTGGGGGTGTCTGCTGCCGGGACCAGCGGCTGGCTTGAGGGGCGATAGGATGTTCTCGTGCCCCCGCGAGGCTGATGCAGTGGTCGGGGGGCTGGGACCTCCGTGTGGGACCTGACGTGGCGCTGCGACCGACAGGACGGGGTCGTATCGCACGGGCTGGGCTCCCAGGGGCTGGGACCCCGTGTGGTCCAGCTCTGATCGGTTGAGGGGGAGGGAGTGGACGTGGCTGAGTGACCTGCCTCCATGCGCCGCACGGGGGAGCTCCCCTTCATCTGCCTGTGTGTTGGGCGAGACTGTTCGTCCCCCAGGCCGGGGGTTTTGGCTTGTCTGAGCCTCCCTGGGCTCCCGGGAGCGTGGGCTGGGCTGTGGCGGCGGGCCTGGGGAGAGCGGGCCTCTGGAACCTCCCAGAGTCCTCGCTGTCTGCCCCGGGGATCTGCATCTGGGTCCCCCGGCGTGGAGCAGCCCACGGCCTCCCCTCGGGCAGAGGGCCCTCGCCAGGGTCCCCTGAGGGCTGCTGTGGCGCCCGGGAGTGCTCACCCTGCTGCCGCCCTCGGTGAGGCTGGCCGGCGGGCCATGGTGGCCGTGGACGGGGTAGACAGCCTTCCCTGGATGCGGTGGCTGGCTGGGCTCCCCAGCGCCCTCCCGTGCGGGGACCCCTAGCTGTGCAGATGCTCAGGGAGGCCAGGGGACTGCGGGGTGGCCAGCCTTTCCGTGGGCCTCCCAGGCAGCGCTTGGTTTGGAGTCCAGAGCCAGAGCTCAGGAAGCCACCCGAGCTCCCGAATCCTGTCACTGCCGCCAGCACGGGCCCGGGGTCCTCGGGTGCCCTCCTTGTTAGGTGCCAGCTGGAACGGGGTGTGTGTGCCAACAGGCGCGGCTCTCGCTGAGGTCATGGCTTCGGCTCCCGGGGACTGTGGCGGAGGAGAGGCAGGCCCCACAGCTGCCGTGGCCTGAGCTCTGCTGTCGGCGGCGCCGTGTCCGTCCAGCGGGCCAGGAGCCCCAGAGCCAGCAGGGAGCAGTGGCCTGTGTGTGATGGGGACCAGGAGGGCTCTGGTCGCAGAAGCTGGGGGTGGGGCATCCTTCCAGGGCCACAGGGAAGGCCCCTCCCATGTGACAGCAGGGCGGAGATCTGAATGACCCGAAGGAACGGGCAGCTCCGTGGGGAAGCACCAAGCGTGTGCACAGTCCCGAGGGGGCACGCGGGGAGGGGGTGTGGAGTGCCGGGCTCCGCTCCCCTAGGCGGTCGTGCCGTGGTCCGGCTGCCTGGCCCAGCGCAGGAAGTCCAGGGCGGGCCGGTCCTGTTGAGGGAGTCAGCTGGCCGCGCCTGCCTTTGCTGTTCTCCCTGGGAGAGGATCAAGACCGTGGTCTGGAGCAGCTCGTTCCCACCCGGGATGGACCCGTACCCTCTGCAGTGGAAGCTGAGTCCTCGCCACTGGACCACCAGAGGAGTCCGGAACATTTTGTTTTTAAAGAATTGCAGTGACTCCCCCTGGCGGTCAAGAGGTTAAAACTTTGCCTTCTAGTGTAGCAGGTGTGAGTTCCGTCCCTGGTTGGAGAGCTAGGATCCCACATGCCTTGTGACCAAAACACCAAAACATAAAAAAAAAGCACTATTGTAACAAATTCAGTGCAGACGTTAAAAATGGTCCACAGCAAAAAGAAAAAAATCTTAAAAACAAAAAAGAATTTCAGACTCCCACAAAGTTGCAAACACCAGTATGGAGGGCCCCGTGTGCACCTCCCCGGGGTGTGGGGGGGCATCATACACGCCCCGGGTCCGCGGCAGAACCGGGAGGTCGACCCCAGCACACGTCGGGCCCACTCAGACTTCCCTCGTTGCAGCATGGGCGCGTGTGGGGGTGTCGGTGCGGTACGGAGCTGTGTAACCAGCATCACGCCACGACACAGGACAGTCAGAAAAGACCAGAAGCTGCAGCGCTGTCTCAGCCACACGGACCAGCCCCCCCTCACCCCTCCTCTGAAGTCCCCCCGCCTGCCCCTCTCGGCCCCGGCAACCACGGGCCTCTTCTTCGGCCCTGCGACCTTGTCACGTTGAGAGATGCAGGTGATTGTGGGTGATATTTGGGGTTGGCATTTTCCCGTAAGATCCGAGTTGTTGTGCATTTCCACATTCCATGCCTCTTTTATTGCTTTGTAGCACTCTAATTATCAAATAGTGTTATTATTTAGAAGCTGGGGGTGGGGCATCCTTCCAGGGCCACAGGGAAGGCCCCTCCCATGTGACAGCAGGGCGGAGATCTGAATGACCCGAAGGAACGGGCAGCTCCGTGGGGAAGCACCAAGCGTGTGCACAGTCCCGAGGGGGCACGCGGGGAGGGGGTGTGGAGTGCCGGGCTCCGCTCCCCTAGGCGGTCGTGCCGTGGTCCGGCTGCCTGGCCCAGCGCAGGAAGTCCAGGGCGGGCCGGTCCTGTTGAGGGAGTCAGCGGGCCCGCGCCTGCCTTTGCTGTTCTCCCTGGGAGAGGATCAAGACCGTGGTCTGGAGCAGCTCGTTCCCACCCGGGATGGACCCGTACCCTCTGCAGTGGAAGCTGAGTCCTCGCCACTGGACCACCAGAGGAGTCCGGAACATTTTGTTTTTAAAGAATTGCAGTGACTCCCCCTGGCGGTCAAGAGGTTAAAACTTTGCCTTCTAGTGTAGCAGGTGTGAGTTCCGTCCCTGGTTGGAGAGCTAGGATCCCACATGCCTTGTGACCAAAACACCAAAACATAAAAAAAAAGCACTATTGTAACAAATTCAGTGCAGACGTTAAAAATGGTCCACAGCAAAAAGAAAAAAATCTTAAAAACAAAAAAGAATTTCAGACTCCCACAAAGTTGCAAACACCAGTATGGAGGGCCCCGTGTGCACCTCCCCGGGGTGTGGGGGGGCATCATACACGCCCCGGGTCCGCGGCAGAACCGGGAGGTCGACCCCAGCACACGTCGGGCCCACTCAGACTTCCCTCGTTGCAGCATGGGCGCGTGTGTGGGGGTGTCGGTGCGGTACGGATCTGTGTAACCAGCATCACGCCACGACACAGGACAGTCAGAAAAGACCAGAAGCTGCAGCGCTGTCTCAGCCACACGGACCAGCTCCCCCTCACCCCTCCTCTGAAGTCCCCCCGCCTGCCCCTCTCGGCCCCGGCAACCACGGGCCTCTTCTTCGGCCCTGCGACCTTGTCACGTTGAGAGATGCAGGTGATTGTGGGTGATATTTGGGGTTGGCATTTTTCCCGTAAGATCCGAGTTGTTGTGCATTTCCACATTCCATGCCTCTTTTATTGCTTTGTAGCACTCTAATTATCAAATAGTGTTATTATTTAAAAGTATTTACTGTTTGTTTCCTTGGCTGGATCGGGTCTCAGTTGTTGTGGCATGTGGGATCTTTGTGGTGGGCTCTTGGTTGTGGCACGTGGGCTCAGTTGCCTGACCGAGGATCAAACCTGCATCCCCTGAATAGGAAGGTGGATTCTTAACGCCTGGACCTCCAATATTATTTTTTTGTCCTTTTCATTAGTGTAAGGTGGGCAGTGGTAGTAATGTCCCATCTGACATTCCTGACTTCAGCAGTTTGAAGTCTTCTCTCCTGTTTTTCTTTTTCTTTGGCCACTTCTGTTGATCTTTCATTCATTTATCTTTTTGTTCTTTGGCTTGTGTGGGCCTCCCATTGCAGTGGCCTCTCACTGCAGAGCACTAGCTCTGGGTGCATGCGCTCCTGCAAGGCGGTGTCTTTACCCACTGGACCGTTGGGGAAGCTCTTCTGTTTTTCTTGATCATTCTGCCTAAAGTTTTGTGAGTTTTGTTAATCTTTTCAAAGAATCAACTTTCCGTTTGGTTCATTTTCTCTGTTTTCTATTTCTGTCGTGTTAATTCCCGCTCTGACCTTATTACTGCCTTCCTCTGCTTGCTTTAGGCTCGGCGTGCTCTCCTCTCTCCAGGGCCTTGAGGTGGAAATGTGGATGATTGGTTTGAGAGCTTTCATTTTGTCTTCAGATAGATAGCTGTGAATGTCCCTCTCGATTCTGCGTTAACTGCACTGTACAAGTTCTGGTTTGTTGTGTCCTCATTTCCATTCACCTGAAGTGTTTTCTGTTTAGCGACGTGTGTGTTTACGGGGCGGCGCCAGGTCTTAGTCGGGGCACGCAGGTCTTGGTTACGTCATATGGGCTCTTCCGTCGCAGGGCACGGACTCTGGGGGTGGCGTGGGCTCCGTCTCGCGCAGGCTCAGTGGTGCTCCAGGGCCGCCTGCTGACAACTTTGTGCCTCTGCTCCCACCTCAGGGTTCCACGTCTGGGTCAGTGTGTCATGCCCACGTGGAAGCAGGTCGTGGGGTTAAGGAGTGCCCGGGGCCAGGATTCCCAAGGCCGCCTTGAGATAAGTTTGTGGAGGACCAGCCGCTGGCGGGGCTGGGACCTGGCTGGGACCGGCGGCTGTCTCTGTGAGAGCCCGGGTCGGCAGCCGGGCGGGCAGCGGTCAGGGTGCCTCCGGGCAGAGAACCAGGGGCCGGTGGAGTAGGTGCCTCTGGTCAGCGTGGGTGGCCACGCGTGCTTGGTGCATTTAGTGGACGTTTCAGAACAGCGTCACGGTTCTGATCAGGATTTTGGGGAGCTCTCGTGCTTTGTTTGTTTGTTTGTTTTTTCCTGGTTTGGTATTTTTTAAAATTTGTATTAAAAAGTATCTGTCTGGGTCTTAATTGCACACTTGGGGTTTTTCCTCGCGGTGTTCAGACCCTCAGGCTGTGCGGTGTGGGTTCAGGTTTTGCAGCCCACGGGCTCCGTGGCTGCGTGGCATGGAGAGCCCGTGTCTCCCCCGCGCGGCAGGGTGGATCGTGGCTGCTGGGCCTGCAGGGAGCTGCCTGGGTGCTGGGTTTCACGGCAGGTGACCAGGGGTAGGGCACACCGTGGACGCCACCCGATCAAGGCGGACAGCTCAGTGGTCGGCAGTGCATTTCCAGGGACCTGCAGCCGTCACCACCGTCGGGTTCCGGACGTTGTCCTCACTCCAGAAGGAAGCCTGGTACCTGCTCAGCAGCTGCTCTCCATACCCCTCCTCCTCAGCAGGCGTGACCCCTCTCTGGTCTGTGGGTCGGCCTCGTGGGGACGTTTCCCCGCGGTGGAGGCCCGCGCTCCCCTGGTAGGTCTCCTCTGTCTGTGAACTCACCTGGTTGGGTGCTCTGGGTAAAGGGACTTGCAGCCTGAGTGGCCTCTGGTGTCTGGCTTCTCTCTCTGAGCGTCGTGTTCTCCGAGGACGCGTGTTGTAGTGTCGGTGCTTCTTGGCTTTCCTGGCTGCATAATATTCCACGGTGCGACTGGACCGCATTTCGTTCATCCGTTTGTCCATTGGTAACATTTGGGCTGTTTCCTCTTTGTTTGGCTGTGGAGAATGACGCCTGTGATGCACAATACAGACATTCGTGTACAGGTGTCTGGTGGGCACACGTTGGATTTCTCTTGCGGAGACACCTAGGAGTGGAGCTCCCGGGTCAGGTGGAAACTCCGTGTCTGAGGCTTTAAGAAGCACCATGTTGTCTTCAGAAGCGGCTGACCATGACTCGGTCCTACCAGCCGTGCGCGAGGGCTCCAGAGAGGCCCAGTCGAGGCCCAGTCGAGGCACCGGGCGTCGGTTCTCTGGTCAGCTCTGTGTGTCAGGTAGGCGTCTTCCTAGCTCGTCGACTCCACACTCCTTTGTTTTGTGTGGGTGGGTATGATTTTCTTACTGTGTCTCCTGTTGCTTTTTTCAGTTTAGTTTTGGTTGCGTCTCGAGGCATGGGGGTCCTAGTTCCCCGCCCGGGGATCGGGCCCGCACCCACTGCATCTGAAGCCCGGAGGGTCCGCCGTGGGCCACCAGGGCGGTCCTCGTGCTTCTCCTCTTCACGCACACTGAGAAGACTTCTGTTTTTCTCTGTAAATGCTGCAGCGCGCACCCTGGCTGCGGCCTCCTCGAGGCGGGCTTCTGCGAGCGTGTCGCTCGGAGCAGGGGCTCCTGTTCTGCCGTGAGCGGCGTTGCTCGGCTGTCCCCGGAACGCTGGTCTGCGCGGGCGCTCCGGTGGCGCTCCGGTGGCGGCCGGACTCTCTCCTGCTGGCGCCGGCCCTGCTTTGGTGCCTCCTCCTAGTCCATCACCTCCGGGTCAGGCTGTCGGTGCCAGCTCATAGCCCTCGCCCACGGGCTACGCTGGGGGCGTTTCTTTTCGTGTGTTGGGTTGTCGCGGCGCCGCTCGGCCTTGGCACTGTTGCTGCCTCGGAGCTGGATCCTGCCGGGGAGGCCACGTGGGCGCGGTGCCCCGAGCCTCCCCTTGATGCCAGGAGCCCCGTCCCTCCCCCAGTCGTGACATCCGGGGACAACACAGGTATCACCAGGTGTTCCTTGGGGGACAGACGCCTCGGCCTGAGAGCCAGTGTTGTATTGTAGCCCTTTCTATGTTAGAGCTGTCAGCCTCTTTTGTGTCACATTTTTGTTTTTGTCTCTTCCAGCTTTATTTTTGATGTGGTGTTGCAGACATTCGTGTACAGGTGTCTGGTGGGCACACGTTGGATTTCTCTTGCGGAGACACCTAGGAGTGGAGCTCCCGGGTCAGGTGGAAACTCCGTGTCTGAGGCTTTAAGAAGCACCATGTTGTCTTCAGAAGCGGCTGACCATGACTCGGTCCTACCAGCCGTGCGCGAGGGCTCCAGAGAGGCCCAGTCGAGGCCCAGTCGAGGCACCGGGCGTCGGTTCTCTGGTCAGCTCTGTGTGTCAGGTAGGCGTCTTCCTAGCTCGTCGACTCCACACTCCTTTGTTTTGTGTGGGTGGGTATGATTTTCTTACTGTGTCTCCTGTTGCTTTTTTCAGTTTAGTTTTGGTTGCGTCTCGAGGCATGGGGGTCCTAGTTCCCCGCCCGGGGATCGGGCCCGCACCCACTGCATCTGAAGCCCGGAGGGTCCGCCGTGGGCCACCAGGGCGGTCCTCGTGCTTCTCCTCTTCACGCACACTGAGAAGACTTCTGTTTTTCTCTGTAAATGCTGCAGCGCGCACCCTGGCTGCGGCCTCCTCGAGGCGGGCTTCTGCGAGCGTGTCGCTCGGAGCAGGGGCTCCTGTTCTGCCGTGAGCGGCGTTGCTCGGCTGTCCCCGGAACGCTGGTCTGCGCGGGCGCTCCGGTGGCGCTCCGGTGGCGGCCGGACTCTCTCCTGCTGGCGCCGGCCCTGCTTTGGTGCCTCCTCCTAGTCCATCACCTCCGGGTCAGGCTGTCGGTGCCAGCTCATAGCCCTCGCCCACGGGCTACGCTGGGGGCGTTTCTTTTCGTGTGTTGGGTTGTCGCGGCGCCGCTCGGCCTTGGCACTGTTGCTGCCTCGGAGCTGGATCCTGCCGGGGAGGCCACGTGGGCGCGGTGCCCCGAGCCTCCCCTTGATGCCAGGAGCCCCGTCCCTCCCCCAGTCGTGACATCCGGGGACAACACAGGTATCACCAGGTGTTCCTTGGGGGACAGACGCCTCGGCCTGAGAGCCAGTGTTGTATTGTAGCCCTTTCTATGTTAGAGCTGTCAGCCTCTTTTGTGTCACATAGTTTTTGTCAGTTTCTCGTGTCTCTTCCAGCTTTATTTTTGATGTGGTGTTGCATAGAATATTTTAAACTGTATTGCCAAATGTGTCCCTTCTGTTCAAGCGCCTGGTCTTGTGACCTGCCCAGAGAGGTCTTTCCTTCCTCGGTGTTACCCCCACTTTGGTCTGACGTGTGTCTGCTGCGTTTCTCGGGTTTGAGGAGGACGCGCAGTCCGGAGGCGCCAGGCTTCGGGTTCCCTCGGGGCTTCTGGCTGGCCTGTGTGGCTGGCGAGGCTCGTGGCGGGGACACGGCTCTCGAGCTGGCTCCCCTGGTGCTGGCCGTGGCCGCACTGCCATGCCTCGGCTTGCCCATCTGGGAAGTGGGCAGTGGCAGCAGTACCTGCTTCCGAGGGTCTTGGGGCCAATTGTACGTGCCAGGTGCTTAGGGCCGGGCCTGTGCCGGGTGACCCTGGTTGGCATCACTGGCCTTGCACCTGTCCTGGTCATCCCTGACCCTCGCCCCAGCTCCGAGGGCTGCCCCAGGCAAGCTCCAGAGGACGGTGCCGTTCAGGAGGTCTGGGAGCCTGTCCGGCATCCCTGGGGCCGCAGGGGAGAGGCAGCGGCCTCTGTGGGCGCAGAGCGTGTACCTGTGCGTGCCCTGCCCCCGCCCCGCCCACGCAGCCGCCCACCAGATTCGAGGTGCATTTGCAGAGAAATGGGAAGTTGACTTTGTTTACGATTCTGATTTTAAGTGGTGAGTCATGGAGCGCCTAAGACCTATAGACACAAAGAGAGAACGGCTGGAGTGCTGAGCGGCTGCCGGGTGGCCGTCCGGCCAGGCAGGCTCTCTGGGGCGCCCCCCCAGGGCGCTGGCCTTGGTCCCGCTCTGTGTGTGGCGCCTGCCCCTTGCCTGGGCTGTGGGCCAGGGGAACAGGTGGCCTTCACCCAGGCTGCCTCCGGGACCCCCCGCGCCCTGGGAAGACCTAGGTGGGCCGGCAGGCCCTGTTCTCACCCGTGAGGTTCCAAGGGCAGGTGCTGGCGGCCGCTGGGCGTGCTGGCCTTCGCCCGTGTGCTTCCTTTTACTTTTCTCTTTCCAAACCAAGTGCTTCCTTTTGCTTTCTTTTGGATAGACGTGTTGGGGGATGTGATCTCAGATTTCCAGAAAAGTCGTGAGAATGGCATGAATTCCGAGACACCCTTCACCCTGTTGCCTCCGTGCTGACCTTCCCCTCCTCGGCTGTTCCTGCCCCTCTCCCTCTGCGCGCTTCCTCCTGAGCTGTCCCCGGCGCGTGCCTCTTTACCTCCGCACCCTTCAGTGTTTCTCTTCTGAACAAGGGATGCTCTTACCAGTTCCTGACATCAGGAAGTGAGTTCAGAGCGGAGTCCAGGCTCCCGCCCTGCGTCTGTCCGACCTCTCGCGTCCGCGTCTGTCCCCTGGGTCCGTGGCAGAGTCTGCCCTTCGCGCTCGTGGCGGGGGCCCCGGGAGGGCTCGGGCCTGTTGTCCTGGGGGGCGTGGCTCGGGGTGGGTGTGTCTGGCCGGCCTCACACCTCTGGCGGGAACGTCCCGGAAGCGGTCTGGAGTCCTCCGTGTCTGGAGCCGACTTCTGGTGACGTCAGGCTGGCCGCCTTGAATGAGGGGGTGTCCCCACCCGGAAGGTGCAGTGTTACCATGTGTGACTGCAGTGTCTCGGGGAGGCCCTCGGGGACTGCGTGCACACCCCGGTGTTTCCCCAGCCGCACTGTTTGTTTGGGTAGCCGTCACTGATTCTTTCTTTTTTGTGAATCAGTTCATTAGACTGCACGGGGTCTCAGTGGTGGCCCGGGGGGTCTGGGTTCGCTGGCCGGGGCTGAGCCCAGGCCCCGCGCGGTCGTAGCCACTGGGCCACGGGGAAGGCGCAGTCGTGGCCGGTCCGCCCGCGTCGGGGCGTCTGGTTTCCCCACTCCCCTTGGCACTTGCTCATCGGCTTCTGCCTGCGAAGAGCGGCCACCTTGCTCCCCACTCGGGCCTCGCACCCGCAAGGACCCGTGGACGCCCACCCGCCGCAGCGGGCTGTGAGCTGTTGCCGTCCTTGGTTTTGGGGACTCCATGGGCCCCAGGTTGGCCCAGAGGTGGCGCCCGTCCCCTGAGTGAGGCCCAGTGTTCTTTTGGCAGGTGCCCCGTCTCTGGGGACTCACGGCCCTCTTTGGGGTGCAGGGAGGTGTTCGAGGCGCGTCATGGGCTCTGCGGCCTCGGCTCCAGGCCTGGCTGTTTCTCCAGCCCTGGTTCTTCCTGTGGATGGACTGTTAGAAACAAGATCTGGGTGTCAGGGTGCTCAGGGCCGGCGGGCGTCTCTGCTTCTGGGCCTCCCCGCCTGGGGACTAGGTGTGTAAACAACACACACGTGCACACGTTAGTGTGTGCACACGCGTGCCACGTGCCCGTCCACACCGCATGCGCTGGGGCCCTGCGCTCGCACTGTGCCTGCACTTCCAGCCCGGCGTGCACACCGCGCGCTGGCCAGTTTCCTCTCCGTCCTGGGAACTCCTCCTCACCCGCGGGAGAGCAGCCTCCGGGCTGAGCCGGTGTTTGTTTTGTCTTGATCTGAAAGGCGTAGGACTCCCAGACTCCCAGACTGTGCTCAATAGGGACAGGAGCTGGTTCCTCCTTTCCTCTTTCTTGTGAAGCGGGACTCGGTCTGCTGCTGCTTGTGTGTTGTGGCAGGATTCCCCGCCGCCCGTCTCTGGTTGAGTTCGTTCATCTCCTCCTTCCTCCCGTACGTGGGACACTGGCGCCAGGTCAGAACAGTGCAGAGAGGTGTCTGGACGGACGTCACCCGCCCTCCTGCAGGGTGCCGTCTCCTGAGCTTGTGTCTCAGAAGAGCAGACATGTTTGTCCTTTAAGCTACACCCTGTGGGCTGCAGGATCTTCGTTCCCTGACCCAGGATTGAACCCATGCCCTCAGCAGTGGACGGACAGAGCCCTCACCATTGGACCTCGAGGGAAGTCCCATTTATGGTTTCTCTTTCACGAGAGTGAGGGGTCAGAAGATAAGCAGGGGCGTTCTGCCAGCCTCCACCAGCATCCCTCTCAGGGGGGCGGATGGGATCCCCCCGCAGCCGGAGGGGCCCTGGCTCCCTGCCGCACCTGCACGGGGCACCATTCTGTTGAAAACAGACCTGGTGTTCTAAGCCCTGAGGTCGGGTCTCTGTTGTTTTGTTAGCATTCCCAGCTTGAGAAGAGAGCACCATTTAATGTGTGAAAAGCCAGTTTGGTACCTCTCCTGTGAATAGGCTGCTGAGACTTTGCACCACTTTTCAGCTGGATTTTTGCCCTTCAATCTTGTAAACTTTTGTATGTCTTAGGGCGCCCTTGGTAGCATGTATTACAAACATGTCCTCTCAGTTTCCGGGTACATTTTGACTTTTTAATGGTGGTTTAGGCTTTTTTCGGAGATGGTCTAATTTGTGAATATTCTGTTTTTTCTTTGGACTGCACTGAGTGACCTGTGGAATCTTAGGTCCCCGACCAGAGATTGAACCCGCGCCCCTGCCGTGGAAGCGCAGGGTCTTCGCCACCTGACGCCCCAGGAGGCCCCGAGCCTTCTCTCCGGCTGCCTCTGGGCTCTGAGCCGTGGCCGGGAAGCCTTTCCCCCGAGGCTCCTCTGTGCTTTCTGCCTGCGCCGCGTGCCTGCCTCCTCGGGGAGGCCCCTCGTCCGTTGTGCGTTCCTTGTGAGGTGTGGACCTGACTTTACCTTTTTCCCAATGGTGGCCTCCATCCCAGCCCCACTGATAAATTCTACCTCGCACAGCGGTTTGTGATGCCCCCTTGTCTCCCCCCACACCTGAGCAGTGACCCCTCAGGCCCTGGAGGAAGGCACCTTCTGGAAAGACGCGTGCCGCTCCCTCGGCCGCGGGCAGCGCGTGCCATGTGCCCGCAGGACTCGGCAGGTGGCTCCCCTGCGTCTCGGGCCCACGACGTCCAGCGGGACGCTCGGACCTGGCGCCCCCGGCACGCCTGTTTCTCCACACTCCCGCCCTCCCCCGGCCCCAGCCCTTTGAGCGCCCCGCCTGCGGTGCGGGTCCCGCAGAGAGCCAGGGTGGCCAGGCAGGCTTGTGCCTGGTCACGAAGGCCACGAGCAGCCTGCTGGAAGCGGACGGGGGTACTTTTTTGAAAAGAAGATGTTGCCAGACTGCCCTTGGGAGAGGCCCTGGGGGCGTGTCCTCGGATCCGCCTCCCTGGTCCTCCCGAGGCTCCTGGGTGACGCGGCCCAGGGCCCCTGCCGCGGCGAGGGCGCGCGGGCTCCAGGCTCCGCAGGGGCCTCTCTCCGTGGTCTCGCTTAGCCCCCGCAGCCCCACGAGCAGGCCCCGGGGACCTCACTTGACAGACGAGGAGTCAAAAGGCGCGGGGGTCAGGAACGTGCCCCAGCTCACGTGACCAGGCTGGGACCAGGCCTCCGGGGGCTGCGCTGGTCCCCACAGGCCCCGGGGTCTCCAGGGAGTGGAAAAGGACGTGAGTGGGAAGCATGACCGGGAACTGTGTGTGAGGCCGCCCCGGGGGGGCCCGGGCCAGGGTGTGGGTGTGGCTGCTGTTCGTCCCGCCTCCGTCCCCGCAGCACTGAGCATCTCGGTGGGCTTGTCCGCGGCTTGCGTGTCTCCTTCCGGAGATGCCCCCTCAGACCTCCACCCACCTGTGTTCATCTGGCACTGCGAAGCGGTGGTACCCCGATGAACACACACACACACACACACGTATGCATATAATTGTTGTTACTGTTCAGTCTGTGAGTCACGCCTCTTTGCCATATATGTGTGTGTGTGTGTGTTAATTAAAACATATGTATGTGTGTATTTTGTTGTTCAGTCGGTAAGTTGTGTCTGACTCTGTGCCACGCGTGTGGATACGTGTGTCTGTGTGCGTACACATGGAGTGTACGTGTGCGTTGTTGTTGGGTCGTGAGCGCTCTCAGTGTGTGCTGGACACGAGCTCGTCGCGAGCCCTCAGGTGCATGGTGGCGTCGCCTCTCCCGCGGCCCGTCCGCAGCTCTGGATCTTGTCCTCGGAAGCTCAGCGTCAGCCTGCGCAGTGTTTAGTCACTTCTGTTTTTGCTGCTGGATCTAGAAACCATCGTTCAATCCCAGGCCTCAAAGATGAGCTCGTGTGTTTTCTTCTCCGAGTTTTAGCTCTCACATTTAAACCCGCAAGTTAGCTTTGGGTTGACTCCAGTCTGTCTTCATTCTTCGGCACGTGGACGTGCCAGTGCGTCCACCTGTCCCGGCACCGCTGTGGAAAAGACTTGGCTCTTTGCCCCTTGGACCCTCTTGGCAGCCTCCCTGAAAACCAGCTAACTTTACATCCGCGGGTTTATTTCTGGCCCGTCCACTCATGCCCACTGATTCCTCTGCCCGTCCTGAGGCCAGGACTGCATCGCCCTGACCTCTGTAGCTTTGTCGCCCCAAGTTATTTTGCTTTGTCTGTGCCGGGTCGTGGTTGAGGCACACAGGGTCTCTGATGTCTGTTACGGCGTGTGGGATCTAGTTCCCTGACCATTGGGAGAAGAGTCTTAGCCACTGGACCACCGGGGAAGTCCCTCGAGTTATTTTGTATCCGGTCTTGGGGTGGCTGTTGAGGAGAAACACTGTAGCTGTTACAGGTGTTGAGATCAGAGCGTCCTGAGCGGGATCCAGGCCGCCCGGGATACCCGGCTGCTGCCCGGTCGAGCCGTCGCCACTTCTGCGGGGGAAGCTTGTCCGTTGTCCGTGAGGACACAGAGGATCTGCTCAGGTGTTTGTACGTGAGAGGCTCTGTTCCTCGGACGTGCAGACTGCTGAGAAGGCCCGCTGTCCGGGTCTGTCAGGCAGGACGCGCCGGGGACCCGTGCTGAGCGGCTCGGGTCTTCAGCGGGGCCTGGGCCCGGGCTGCAGGCTGGCGTCAGCTCGCTTTTCTTGCCGGGTTGGATCTTTTTACAGCCAGACTCTCTGGTCCCAGCCGAGACCCGCTGTGCAGAGAGCTTCAGACGACAGAGAGAGAGGTGGCTGTGTTTTTAAAGTTTTCTTTGTGCTTTTGATACTTTATTTTGAAATAATTTTAGATGTATCAATGTTGAAAAGGCAGTGCGGTGTTCCTTTCAGCCACCCTCTCCGGAGGTTAACACCGAACAGTGCTGTGGGAGAGTGACTGGAGGCAGTGATAATAATAGCTTCAGGTGCTTGCCCTTTCGGCCCTTTATCTGCCCAGGACCCCAGCAGGGGCTGCAGAGTGCAGGGGTCAGGCTCCTGAGCGTCCCCGTGTTGTCGCTCAGTGCTCAGTCATGTCCGGCTCTCTGCGGTGCTCCAGGCTTCCCTGCCCTTCGCCGTGTCCCAGAGCTCGCTCAGACTCCTGTCCGTGACTTAGGGACGCCTGGGCCAGGCTGTTGCTCAGTCTGCTTGTCTCTTGTGACTTTGACAGCTTGGTCGTGTCCCTTGCCTCGGCTTGGTTTCTCATAGGTCCACGCGGCTGTGCATGGGCAGAAGGCCGCCCTGGGGTGATGTACAGACGCGCCCCTGGCCCTGGGGTCAGCCTTCACCCCTTGGATAAGGTGGCGCCGACCGGGATTCTCCAGTGGGAAGTTTCAGGTTTCCCCACTGGCACTTCGGGACGGCGCGCCTGTGGATTTCAGTGTCCACCATGGGTGTCCCCGGCGGCAGTGGTCACTGAACGGGTCTCGTAGCGCGTTGAGGCCACCGGCCTCCTTTTCTGTCCGTGAACTAGAACGCTTTTCTCTTCCTTTTAATATTTATTGGCTTGACTGTGCCAGGTCTTAGTAGGCGTCCTCGAGCTCTTCGGTCTTCCTTGTGGCGTGCCAGGTCTTTAGCTGCAGCCTGGGGGATCTCGTTCCTTGACCAGGGATCAAACCTAGGTCCCCTGCTTTGGGGGCAGAGGGCTTAGCCCCTGGCCACCAGGTCCATCTCTGTGAATTGGAGTTCTTTTGTAGAAGGCAGCTGTGCCTTCTCCCTGCGTTTCATTCCACTGTGAATCTCACAGCTGAGTTGAGCCTGTGAGCTGTGGTCTGGGCTTCCACAATTCATCTTGGTCTGCATTGTCCTCCCCGCTTTTGCTGGGACACCCCTTTCCCGGGCCCCTGCCCTTCCTGGGGGCCCCTGTCTTTTAGGAGTGTTTCGCCCTCCCCGCCCCGGCTAGGGTCTCCAGCTCAGCTTGTGCTTTTCCTGCCCCCGCCCTGCGCTTGACTGGCCCCCAGAGCCCTGGGTCCTGCTGTGGGGGGGCCTCAGGGTGCGGATGTGTTTAGGGCGGGGGCCGGCGTCCCGGGCCCTTGGGTCACACAGCCTGGAGCTGTGGGTGTGAATCCTTCGTGCGGAAGGTGTGCTTATTTCTGCGTCTCTGTGTCTTGTTTTCCAAACCCCTTGAGCTCATGCCGATTTGATGCTGGAGGCTTGGGGGCCTCCCTGGCCTGTGACGGGCACTCAGAGCCCTGCAGGCCGGGCCGGGCCGCAGGAGGCACCAGAGCCCTGCTGAGGGCTGCACAGGACTCGACCGAGGGCGAAGCAGGCCGAGTCGGGCACTGAGCCCTTCTGGTCAGGTAACCTGCGGGCGAGGGCTCCCGACCTTTCCGGGTAGCAGACGTCAGTCAGCTCATCCTCTCTTGGACCCTGGACCCAGCTCCAGGGTCCCGTGGGTGGTGTGGGGGCCCAGAGTTGATAGGACCGGGTACCCCATTTTGGCCCCCAGAGATGCCAGCACCCAGCACCAGTTCCTGGTGCCCAGCATGTAGGCACAGCTGGCTTATCCCCTGTTCCTGCTGCTGCTTCCCGGCCCCACCTGCCTGCCCGGTCTTCAGAGCACGTCACTCTGACCCTTCTGCCGCCCTCTTCCAGGGAGCCCTGGGTGCCACGGAGCTCCCTGATAACCCAGGGGTGTCTGCTGTCTCAAGATGCCTAGCTTAATCCCGTCTGCGGCCTCCTGGCACCGAAGGGAACATGGTCACAGTTCCTGGGACCAGGGCGAGGATGTCCCCGGGGGCCGTTGTTCCGCAGCCACAGCCGCCTGGGGGGATGCCGCAGTCATCGAATCCCCGGACGTCAGCGCGCGGGGCTGGCGGGGCTGGCGGGGCTGGCAGCAGCCCGGCAGGTGGGAGGGCCGGGTGCCCAGGGAGCCTCACGTGGCCTCGGGCGGCCTAGCGGGTCCAGAGAAAGAGGCGCATGCCCGAGGCTGGTGATTCCATGGCTTGGTGGGGCCTTTCAGCCCCGGATGGGGCCTGGTAGGGTCTCCAGCTCAGCTTGTGCTTTTCCTGCCCCGCCCTGCTTGACTGGCCCCCAGAGCCCTGGGTCCTGCTGTGGGGGGGCCTCAGGGTGCGGATGTGTTTAGGGCGGGGGCCGGCGTCCCGGGCCCTTGGGTCACACAGCCTGGAGCTGTGGGTGTGAATCCTTCGTGCGGAAGGTGTGCTTATTTCTGCGTCTCTGTGTCTTGTTTTCCAAACCCCTTGAGCTCATGCCGATTTGATGCTGGAGGCTTGGGGGCCTCCCTGGCCTGTGACGGGCACTCAGAGCCCTGCAGGCCGGGCCGGGCCGCAGGAGGCACCAGAGCCCTGCTGAGGGCTGCACAGGACTCGACCGAGGGCGAAGCAGGCCGAGTCGGGCACTGAGCCCTTCTGGTCAGGTAACCTGCGGGCGAGGGCTCCCGACCTTTCCGGGTAGCAGACGTCAGTCAGCTCATCCTCTCTTGGACCCTGGACCCAGCTCCAGGGTGCCGTTGGTGTGGGGGCCCAGAGTTGATAGGACCGGGTACCCCATTTTGGCCCCCAGAGATGCCAGCACCCAGCACCAGTTCCTGGTGCCCAGCATGTAGGCACAGCTGGCTTATCCCCTGTTCCTGCTGCTGCTTCCCGGCCCCACCTGCCTGCCCGGTCTTCAGAGCACGTCACTCTGACCCTTCTGCCGCCCTCTTCCAGGGAGCCCTGGGTGCCACGGAGCTCCCTGATAACCCAGGGGTGTCTGCTGTCTCAAGATGCCTAGCTTAATCCCGTCTGCGGCCTCCTGGCACCGAAGGGAACATGGTCACAGTTCCTGGGACCAGGGCGAGGATGTCCCCGGGGGCCGTTGTTCCGCAGCCACAGCCGCCTGGGGGGATGCCGCAGTCATCGAATCCCCGGACGTCAGCGCGCGGGGCTGGCGGGGCTGGCGGGGCTGGCAGCAGCCCGGCAGGTGGGAGGGGCCGGGTGCCCAGGGAGCCTCACGTGGCCTCGGGCGGCCTAGCGGGTCCAGAGAAAGAGGCGCATGCCCGAGGCTGGTGATTCCATGGCTTGGTGGGGCCTTTCAGCCCCGGATGGGGCCTGGTAGAAGATGGTCAAGTCGGGGCTTCCCTGGTAGGTCAGTGGTCAGGGCTCCAGGCCTCCAGGCTCAGGGGCACAGGTTCAGTCGCTTCTCAAGGAACGAACTCTGCATCCCATGTGACTCAGCCAGAAAAAGACAGAAGACCATGAAGTCAATTTAGTGGCTTGTACCCAATAATTTTAGAAACCCAATTAAAATAAGAAAACGTCAACACGCACTGTGTATTGAAATGGAGTTTGTGGGACTTGTGCTATTTAAAGCTCCTGCTGGACTGGGGGAAAGTGGGGGGGTATCTGGTCCCATGCAGCCAGGATCCCAGAGCTGAGCTGCCCAGCCTGGAAGGTCAGCCCCCAGTGACCAGTCATGCTTGGAGGGCTGGGGCAGGGAGGGGTCCGCCGACTGCGAGTCCACGTGTCCGGGGGGTGGGGGGCGGGGAAGCCGGGTCGTCCGGCACCTGGGGCCCACACCCCACGCTTAGAGTCTCGTCCCGTGTCCCGTTCAGCCAGCCTCCCTGAGCCGGTCGGAGTGCCGTGGTCAGGACCCTGCGCTGCACAGCGCCTGTCCTGGCTGCGGATGCTGGTCACCGTGCGGCAGCGCCTGCCTGACTGCCCTCCTCCGGGCCCTGCCCTGCCGGCGGGGTCCCCAGGGACTTCTCGCCCACCTCCCAGGAGCGCCTGTCCCCAAGCTTCCCCAAGCGTCTTGGGTGGGAGTCGGGGGTTCGTGGAGGCCCTCGCTTCCTCCGCTGACGTTCAGGGGTGAGCAGGCTTGGCTGTCTTCAGGAGGCTTGAGGGGGAAGGTGCCTACGGTTGTGAACTTTCACGTCCCTGGAAACGTCTGGACGGAGGCAGGCGTGCCCGGTGACAGGCAGCTGTGAGGAGCATTGTTGGGAGTGGAGACGCCGCAGGCCATCAGTTTTGTTAACCGGGCTCTTATTTTGTGCGTCTCAGGAACCGTTGCCGTTGCTGGACCCGCCAAGCCCTCAGAGCAGCCGGTCACCGGACCGTGGGTCCCCGCGGCCTTGCTGCCCGCCACGGGCCGCGTGCCGTAAGTACGTGTGCGGCCCTGTCCCCAGGGCTCCTGGTGGAGGGGCGGCCCGGCCTGGTTCCTGACTTCCTGGGGCGCCCAGGGACCCCGTGCCCCAGCAGGAGCCGGGCCCCTCGGGGCGGTGCTCCCGGGCGGGCCTGCTCAGCTGCGCACACCGTGTCCACACGCTGGTCCTTCGCTTCTAAAGCCCTGAGAGTCCTCGTGCGTTTCGAGGGGACGCCAGGCTTCCCTAGGAGGGGCTGCCCTGTCCGGGCCGTGTCTCTGGGTGAGACGCCGTGTCTGGCTTCACCAAAGGTTGTGTCAACTCCACCCCAGTCCTGGGAGGGCAAGGCCTCTTAAACGGAGGGTTATTTATTTTGTATTTTTATTTTGCTTTTACAGAATTTTGTTGTTTACAGCTCTGTATAATCCCAAATCCATGGTAGGCATGTCTTTGACCCCTCCCACTGAGCCCCCTCTGCTCCCCCATCCCGCCCCTCCAGGTTGCGGCCTAGCCCCCGTGTGAGACCCCTTAGTTCCCCTGTGCACTGACGATGGTCGTCTCTTTCACATATGATCTCATAGGCTTCCGTGTTGCTCTTTCCAGACCTCTCACCCACTCTTCCCTCCCCCGTGTTTGTAGGTCTGTTCTCTGAGTCTGTTTTCTCTATTGCTGTGGAGGGTTATTTTTCAAGTGCTTTGAAAGGAATCCTGTGGCCCAGCTGCCTCTGGGCTTTCGCTGCAGGCTGTCCCCCTTCTCCCTGACGTTTCCAGTTAAGCAGGGACAGAGGGTTCAGGGAGGCGGCCCACGGGGTCACTGGGGACAGGAGAAGGAGTGGCCTGCGCGCCCCCTGGTCGGCGCCCACGGGTGGGCAGCGCTCAGGGGGACGAGCCGCGCCTGCGCTCCCGGCCACGGCAGGAAGGCTCGCGCTCAGTGCCGCCCTTGCCCGGAGGCTGCTCGCAGGCCCACATGGCTAACGAAGGCCCAGCGTGGGCAGGCGTGCTGCCTCGTGTGTCCTGTCACGACTTAGGAGCCAGGTGCTGGGCTTTGGCGCTGGGCTTCCTCCCCTGGGGTGGAGCTCAGGCTCTGCTCCTCCCGGGGTGGACAGCTGGCCTCTGGGGCAGGGCCTGCGAAGTGTGGCCCGAGGACCCCTGGCCCGTGGCCTGCCCCTGTACGGCAGGCTTCCCTGGCGCGCCGCGGCCTCCGTTCACTGGCGGCTTGGTCCTCGCCAGGGTGGGGTCAGTGGTGGCCGAAGAGGCCGCTGTGGGCCGTCCTCCGGAGGGTCGTGACAAACGGAGCCGTGCGTTTCAGAGTTCACACAGATACTGGAGACGACGAGCAGCAGGTGGTCTCAGCCCGAGTTTTGGTGGAGAGATGACAGACGTGTTTCTTGTTTGTCCGTTTTGAGCCCCAACCACGTTGTGCGCGCGGCTGTCGCCTGCAGTTGGGGTGTTGGGGTGGAAGGACTGGCTGCCGAGCCAGGGCGCCCTTAGACTCGAGTCGCCCAGGGCTGTGACTCAGACCACCCGGTTCACGGATGGGGCTCTGCCCCGCGTAGCTCACTGAGGCCGCTTGGCCCAGCCCGCCGGCCCCGCAGCATCTTCTAAGAGCATGGGCCTGTCCTCGTGTTCCTGGGGCTGGCCCCGGGGCTCTGGGAACATGGAGGATGGGGCAGGCCGGCCCCTGGACATCCCCGGAGCTGCCCTGCCCTGGCTCAGGCCTCCTGGGGACGGAGGTCCAGGCCAGGAGCTCCGCACCCCTCCCCACGTCCCGTCACTCAGCCCAGCCCGCGATCGCTTTCCTGGCTCCTCCCTGCAGCTCAGCCCAGGGGTGAGGCTGGCGAGGCGGTAACCTCGACTCGGGAGTCGGCCCGCAGGAGCGCTGGCCCCACGAGAAGATGCGGGCCAAGGTCATCTTGGGGGACGGGTGGCCAGAAGCGGCTCCCGCGACTCGCCGCGGCCTCTGGCTGTGGCCGTGAGTCAGCTCCGTGGCCAGAGGGAGACCCCAGGCTCCGTGCCCGGGTGCTGTCCACGTCTGTGCAGGGTGGGAGAACGGCAGGGGCGGTGTTGCCGACTGCTGAGCTTTGGCGCTGGGCTTCCTCCCCTGGGGTGGAGCTCAGGCTCTGCTCCTCCCGGGGTGGACAGCTGGCCTCTGGGGCAGGGCCTGCGAAGTGTGGCCCGAGGACCCCTGGCCCGTGGCCTGCCCCTGTACGGCAGGCTTCCCTGGCGCGCCGCGGCCTCCGTTCACTGGCGGCTTGGTCCTCGCCAGGGTGGGGTCAGTGGTGGCCGAAGAGGCCGCTGTGGGCCGTCCTCCGGAGGGTCGTGACAAAGCGGAGCCGTGCGTTTCAGAGTTCACACAGATACTGGAGACGACGAGCAGCAGGTGGTCTCAGCCCGAGTTTTGGTGGAGAGATGACAGACGTGTTTCTTGTTTGTCCGTTTTGAGCCCCAACCACGTTGTGCGCGCGGCTGTCGCCTGCAGTTGGGGTGTTGGGGTGGAAGGACTGGCTGCCGAGCCAGGGCGCCCTTAGACTCGAGTCGCCCAGGGCTGTGACTCAGACCACCCGGTTCACGGATGGGGCTCTGCCCCGCGTAGCTCACTGAGGCCGCTTGGCCCAGCCCGCCGGCCCCGCAGCATCTTCTAAGAGCATGGGCCTGTCCTCGTGTTCCTGGGGCTGGCCCCGGGGCTCTGGGAACATGGAGGATGGGGCAGGCCGGCCCCTGGACATCCCCGGAGCTGCCCTGCCCTGGCTCAGGCCTCCTGGGGACGGAGGTCCAGGCCAGGAGCTCCCGCACCCCTCCCCACGTCCCGTCACTCAGCCCAGCCCGCGATCGCTTTCCTGGCTCCTCCCTGCAGCTCAGCCCAGGGGTGAGGCTGGCGAGGCGGTAACCTCGACTCGGGAGTCGGCCCGCAGGAGCGCTGGCCCCACGAGAAGATGCGGGCCAAGGTCATCTTGGGGGACGGGTGGCCAGAAGCGGCTCCCGCGACTCGCCGCGGCCTCTGGCTGTGGCCGTGAGTCAGCTCCGTGGCCAGAGGGAGACCCCAGGCTCCGTGCCCGGGTGCTGTCCACGTCTGTGCAGGGTGGGAGAACGGCAGGGGCGGTGTTGCCGACTGCTGAGTATTGCTGGGTCCCATTCCTCATTTTCTAGAAACTTATGTCTGAGTGAGCAGGCAGAGGGGCTTGTCTTTCCAGGCCACCCCTCACAGCCGCAGTTCTGGGTGGCAGGGGCGTGGTGACTGTTATTATTTTTATGTGTGATAGATTTTTTTTTAATATTCTTTTTAAAAAATTTACTTTTGGCTCTGCTGGTCTTGCTGTGAGCAAGCTTTTCTCCAGTTGCGGCGAGCGGGAGCGCCTCTTGATGGCAGAGCGTGGGCGCCTCGTGCTGTGGAGCGGGGTCTGGGTGCGTGGACTCGGGTTGCTGCCTCTCCTGGTTCTCAGATGCTCAGAGGCATGTGAAATCTTCCCAGACCCGGGATCGAACTCACGTCCCCTGCATCGCAAGGCAGATTCTTAACCACTGAACCACCGGGAAGTCCTGTGTGATGGGGTTTTCTCGTGGCGTCTGGGGGGTCGGCCCAGCACCCCCACGATGCGCAGAGGCCCAGGCCCTGATCGTGGAGCCGGCGAAGATGCTCCCGGACGTCGTGGGGGGACCTCAGCAGCGGGGATGACCACAGAGATCGGGGTGAATCTCAGCCCGGGCTACCTGGTGGCCTGACTCCTCTCAGGGGTCCTCCTGGAGGGAGGCAGACGCGGGAGGTGCTGCTGGCTGCGAGGGTGAAGGGAGGGGCGCAAGCCAGGGACGCCCTCTAGAAGCTGGAGGAGGCAGGAGCCCCCCGAGGCGCACAGCCCCGGGAGGTCCGTGTGGGGCTCCTGCCCAGCCCTCGGAGGCGAGTGTGCGCCCTCGCGGCCCCCGTGGGGAGTGGCGGTTGCTGGAGCGCCTGCGCAGTGGCGCAAGCGGCTCTCCTCTGCCTGTCGGCCTCGGCCTTGCTCAGGCCAGTGTCAGGGTGGACCTGGCCTGGCGGTCAAGGCCCCCGCCTCATTCTGAGCCCACACAAGCCCCACCTGGCCTTGGCCTCCCACCTTCCTCTGGGCTCTGCCTGCCTCTCCCCTCCCCCTGCAGCCAGTCTGTCCGGTTCCCTGGGTGGAACCAGATCGAGGCTGGGTCCTCACGTCCGCTGCGGGTGCCCCTGGCGTCCGTGGCCAGCGGCCTGAGCGCTTCTGCTGAGCGGAGGTGGCGCCCTGAGCCCTGATGGGGCTCTACAGGCCAGGGGCAGGGGCCGCGGTTTCTGTGACAGGTGCTGGGGGCGTGGGCAGTAGCCAGCAGTGAGCTCCGAGCGCCCTGGACTTCAGCTCACCCCCAGGAGACTGAGACACGGGCTGCTGCTCCGTGCTGCCGTGGCCACTGTGTGCAGACGCGGGTGCCGGCTGTGGTGGGCTGAGGAGCCAGCCCCTGGCCCTTTCCCACCCCTGGGGGCTAGGGCTGAGGGCGAAGCCCTGGGTGGTCACGTTCCAGCCCCAGGATGGATTTGATCTCCACGCAGGATGGGGGCGGCGGGGCCCCTCCAGCCGAGAGCCTCCCCAGTCGGTGTGGGGATTCTGAGCAGGTAGCGAGGCGAGGCTGACAACAGGGCCGAGAGGAGGCCGGTGAGCGGAGGCCGTGGCTGCCCTCTGCTCCATCCCCGCGGGCCCTCTCCCAGGTCCTGCCCAGGCCTCCCGCCCTCCCTGCCCCCTCCCGAGGGCCCTCTCCACAGCCCAGCTCAGGTCCCACCAGTGTCGGGCCCAGGCCTGTCCCCAAGGGCTCCCCCAGCTTCCTAAGGACAGCAGAGGCCCCGGCTGGCCCTGGAGAGGCAGGCGGGAGGTGCTGCTGGCTGCGGTGAAGGAGGCGCAAGCCAGGGCGCCCTCTAGAAGCTGGAGGAGGCAGGAGCCCCAGGCGCACAGCCCGGAGGTCCGTGTGGGGCTCCTGCCCAGCCCTCGGAGGCGGTGTGCGCCCTCGCGGCCCCGTGGGAGTGGCGGTTGCTGGAGCGCCTGCGCAGTGGCGCAAGCGGCTCTCCTCTGCCTGTCGGCCTCGGCCTTGCTCAGGCCAGTGTCAGGGTGGACCTGGCCTGGCGGTCAAGGCCCCCGCCTCATTCTGAGCCCACACAAGCCCCACCTGGCCTTGGCCTCCCACCTTCCTCTGGGCTCTGCCTGCCTCTCCCCTCCCCCTGCAGCCAGTCTGTCCGGTTCCCTGGGTGGAACCAGATCGAGGCTGGGTCCTCACGTCCGCTGCGGGTGCCCCTGGCGTCCGTGGCCAGCGGCCTGAGCGCTTCTGCTGAGCGGAGGTGGCGCCCTGAGCCCTGATGGGGCTCTACAGGCCAGGGGCAGGGGCCGCGGTTTCTGTGACAGGTGCTGGGGGCGTGGGCAGTAGCCAGCAGTGAGCTCCGAGCGCCCTGGACTTCAGCTCACCCCCAGGAGACTGAGACACGGGCTGCTGCTCCGTGCTGCCGTGGCCACTGTGTGCAGACGCGGGTGCCGGCTGTGGTGGGCTGAGGAGCCAGCCCCTGGCCCTTTCCCACCCCTGGGGGCTAGGGCTGAGGGCGAAGCCCTGGGTGGTCACGTTCCAGCCCCAGGATGGATTTGATCTCCACGCAGGATGGGGGCGGCGGGGCCCCTCCAGCCGAGAGCCTCCCCAGTCGGTGTGGGGATTCTGAGCAGGTAGCGAGGCGAGGCTGACAACAGGGCCGAGAGGAGGCCGGTGAGCGGAGGCCGTGGCTGCCCTCTGCTCCATCCCCGCGGGCCCTCTCCCAGGTCCTGCCCAGGCCTCCCGCCCTCCCTGCCCCCTCCCGAGGGCCCTCTCCACAGCCCAGCTCAGGTCCCACCAGTGTCGGGCCCAGGCCTGTCCCCAAGGGCTCCCCCAGCTTCCTAAGGACAGCAGAGGCCCCGGCTGGCCTGTCTAGCTGGAGGGCGCAGGGAAGCCGGGCTGGGGGCTCAGGTGGGAGGGCGTGGGGGCAGCAGATGGGCCTCAGGCACCGGGCCTGGCTGTGGGCTGGGCACGGGTGGTGGTCTGTCTCGAGGGTGGTCAGCCTGACGTGACCCGGGCTCTCATGCCTGCACTCTGGAGGTGGGAGTGGCAGCCTTGCCCCTTTGTAAGCCTCTGCATTCTTGCCCAGAGCCACCGTCACGTGGTCCTGGGCGCCCGTGTCGATGCTGCTCTCTGCTCTGCGAGGGAGGCTCTGCACAGGGCCAACAGGTGCAGCGGCAACCCCATGTGCGCCAGGACCCGGGACCTGTACCCATCCCGCCAGCCAGGAGTGGGGCTTCACAGCGGGGCCTTCGCTGCTGCCCTGCCCGGGGTGCCCAGGCGTGGCGTGGGGAGGTCCAGCGCAGGGCCAGGCTACCGTGTCTTGGCTTCCAGGTCTCCCGGGGAGCTGCCGTTCCTGGGCGCGTGCTGCCCCCTAGTGCCCGCCGAGGGCACTGTATCTGGAGGCCGGGGCTGTGACTCGGGAATGGCTGGGCGGGTGACCTGCCCTTCTCACCCCAGCTCTCTTAGGGCGTATCTCCCTCCAGGTCCTGGGGGCGTGTGCGCTGGGGTTCTGACCGTGGCCACAGCCTAGGGATAGTCTGGTTTCTCTCATTTGGAGAATTTAATCTCCAGCAGGGACCCTGCCAGTGTGTGTCACTCAGACACAGCCTTCCCGCTGGTCCCCGTGACTCTCAGGACAGGAGGGCTTCCCCAGCCTGCAGCCTTGTCAGCTGGCAGAGCCCCCGCCTGTCCTCCCCTCTGCACCACGGCGTCCAGCGTGGCTGCGCCCCAGAGCGACGCGGTCCTCCTCTCCTGGTAGCGGGTCCCGCCTCGGGCAGCCTGTGGGTCCCTCCTGTGGGTCCCTGGGGCCTGGGTTTGCGGAGAGCAGCCGGGCCAGTGCTGGAGGGACCCACGCGCTGCTCGCCTGCCCGCCTGTGGGGGCCCCAACGAGGAGGGGCTCTCTGTTCATGAAACCCTCCACGATCTCGCTCACCTTCTCTGGCCGTCCTGTGCCGCACCCCTGGATTCCAGCGCCAAGGTCAGTGCCACTGAATCTGACGTGGCCCTGATGTGAAAAGGTTTTTATTTCCAAGGCCCCTTGTGTGAAACGGGGGCTATGGCTCCAGCATTGCGGGGGCTCTTGGGACGAGGCCGCCCCTGTGATCAGTTGGAGTCTTGGAGCGGGCCTGGCTGCCCTCGGACCTGGTCAGCTGCGCGGCCTCCGTCCCCGGGGTGGGGTGCTTCGGGCCTTCCTGGGGGAGGGAGCCGACTGGTGGTGGCCTCTTGTCCCCTCACAGGTGTGGCCGTCCCCGCTGCAGCCATGGGGTCTGAGGACCACGGGGCCCAGAACCCGAGCTGTAAAATCATGACGTTCCGCCCGACCATGGAGGAGTTCAAGGACTTCAACAAATATGTGGCCTACATCGAGTCTCAGGGCGCCCACCGGGCGGGCCTGGCCAAGGTGGGTGGCACCCCAGACCCCGGAAAACCGACGCCTGTGTCTCTTCTCGCACGCTGTGCGCATGGACGTGCACATGTATGTCTGCACTGTGTGAACGCACATTTGCGGCGCTGTTCCCCGTGGCCGGCTGCCCGCGACCCCTCCGCAGGGGCGGGTCTCGGAGGCCGCGCGCCGTCAGCACCCGAGGCTCTGCCCGGCAGGCGGTCGGGGAGACTTCGGCCAGCCGCTTCCCGTGCCTGTCGTCCAGTCTTGCTCCAGCCCTCTGTTCGTGGAGCAGGGGGTCGCCAGCCTTCTCTACAGAGAGCCAGAGAGGTGTTCTCAGCCTCTTGGGCCAGACGCTGTTGCCACCTCTCAGCGCGTGGCCTGCGTCCCCACAGGCCTGGCTCGTCACCCATAAAACCTGGTATGCAGACACCAAAGTGGGCGTTTTGTAGAATCTCCCCCCGTCCTAAAATAAACCTCCTTTGTCGCTTCCCCCAGCCATTAATAATGAACATGGTGTCAGCTTGCTGGCTGGACAGAAGCAGGTGGCAAGTGGTCCTGGGCGTGGGGCGGGTGGTCTGCCCGCAGGCAGTGTCTTCAGCAAGGGGACAGGCGTGTGGCCCGCCCCCCACCCCTGCTGGCTCTGGTCGGGGGGTCCCACCCATGCCTGTCGTCAGCCGCGGAGGGGAGCGCCGTGCGCCTCTGGGGTCTCCCTCCTCCCACCTGCACTGATCGCCAGTCCTTGGGCCCCATGATGGCATAGACGCACAGAATGTTCTCATCCAGATCCCTGGCTCTGGAGGCCTCAGCCGGTGCCTGTGGGTGCAGAGCCTGTTTGGGGCCGAGGGACGGGCCGGTGGTGGCCAGGGTCCTTCCTGGGGTGGGGAGCGCTGAGGCGGGGCCCCTGGGGCTGGGCATGGAACCTTCCTTTATCGGGAACGCCTCCCGGCCCTGACCTCGTTCCACGGCTGCCAGGATGCGGCGCCAGTTCTGTTTTTGGATCCTAGTCATCCCTTGTGCCAGGAATCTTGTTAACATCATGGAATGTTCCGCCGGCAGCACCTGGCGCTCCCCCGGCGCCTCCCCTCCTTTCTCCGCTGTCGCCTCCGGCTTCCGGGGCGTTTCCAGCATCTTCTGTCACGGGGCTGCTCAGGGTGCAGCCTCGTGTGGGGTCCGACTCTCCCTGCTCGTCCTTGCGGGCTCCACCCCTGCCGGCCTGTCCTCAGGGCCCCATGTCTCTGCCCAAGGCTTGTCACTCACGGGACCCCCTTTCCGCCTGCTTACTTGACAGGAGACCACTCAGAGCGGGTATTCTGTGTGTCAGGTGTTCTCAGGTGCCTTTCCCCTCTGCCCTTGGTGTGCAGGCCGCTTTCCGTGCCTCTCAAGTGTGTTTTCTGTGCTGTGTTCTCTGGCACGGGCAGGCGTCTCTGGAAGGGCAGGCTAGGGGCAGGCACAGCTGCTATGGAGCTCCCTGGCTGTCGCCGGAGATGCCGCAGGACAGACACGCGGACACACGCGGGCCCGCGCATCCGTGCCCTGGGCCCCTGGGCCCTCCCGGCCTGGCGCCAAGTCCTGAGTGGCCGAGCCGGGGGCAGAGCCGCTGATTCCTCCTGCCCGCCCGGCAGATCATCCCCCCAAAGGAGTGGAAGCCGCGGCAGACGTATGACGACATTGACGACGTGGTCATCCCGGCGCCCATCCAGCAGGTGGTGACGGGCCAGTCGGGCCTCTTCACCCAGTACAACATCCAGAAGAAAGCCATGACCGTCGGGGAGTACCGGCGGCTGGCCAACAGCGAGAAGTAGGGGCCGGGGCTGCGGCGGGGGCGGGTCACTGGGGTCTGGGGGGAGGGCCTCAGCACTCGGGCTCTCGGTCCCCGGGTTCTAGGGGCAACGTACGGACCCTCCCCTAACCCAGGGCCAGCCTGTCCACCTGCACTGCGCTCAACAGTGACGCTGAGGGTCAGCCTTTCCAGGCCCGCCCGTGCCCCTGCCTCCTCAGGACAGCTCAGCTTTGAGGCACCTCCTCAGTGGGGGGACGCCTTGGCACGTCTCCCTGCGTGCCTGGTTCAGCAGGCACCCGTGGGCACACACCACGGAAGCTCGCGGGCACATCTGTGGGCGCCGTGCACCCGGCACTGCTGGGCATGCCCACTTCCGCGGAGCTCGCAGCCCCGCTGGCTCGTGGAAGCCATTACTATGTTTTTGGTGATGTTTTGCCTCTGCAACAGGCGTCCTTTGAGGGCAGGCGTTGTCTGGCCCTGCCAGGGGTGCCCGGCGCGCCGTGGGTGCCGTCTGTTTCTGCAGAGGTGGGCGGGGGAGCGCCGTGAGAGCCCAGGTGCCGCCTCCAGCTCCTGTGCCCTGGCGTGTGGTCTGACCTGGCCCGCCCGCGAGTGAGACGGGGCCGCTGGCTCTGGTCCAGGCTGGACCCTGCCTGTCTGTCCCCTCCCGTGGCGGTCCTCCCGCTCATCCTAGTGTCCAGGCTCAGCCTGCGCAGGGAGGGCCGGGGTCTGTGCAGAGCCCCTCTGCCGGGCCCCGCAGGTGCCCTGAGCCCTGCGCGCCCGCCCTGCCCACAGGTACTGCACCCCGCGGCACCAGGACTTCGACGACCTGGAGCGCAAGTACTGGAAGAACCTCACGTTCGTGTCGCCCATCTACGGGGCCGACATCAGCGGCTCCTTGTACGATGACGTAAGTGCCGAGGTCCTCGGTGTCCGGGCGGGTGGTGGGGGCGGAGGGGAGAGGGGCTCCCCCGGATGGTGGGGCGGGGCTGAGGGGCTGCTCCGCCAGCTTCTGTCGGGGCTCGGCCCGAGGGACGGAGACGGGCGGGCACAGTCCCCCGCCAGCTCAGAGCACGGCCACGGCGTGGCTTTCCAAGACGGAGCCCGCGCCCGGCCCGCCCCCAGCTTGTCACGTTCAGTCGCTGAGTCTTGGCTCTTGGGGACCCGTGGACGGCAGCCCACTGGGCTCCTCTGTTGCCTTGTCTCGGGGCCTCTGTAAATTCTTGGTTGGTCAAGTGATTTTCTTCTCAGGTTTTTATCGCTCCGTCCTCCTGGCGACCTGGGGGCCGGGTTCTAAGACAGCCAGCTGCCCCAGCCCATGCCGTTCAGGCACCTCCTCAGTGGGGGGACGCCTTGGCACGTCTCCCTGCGTGCCTGGTTCAGCAGGCACCCGTGGGCACACACCACGGAAGCTCGCGGGCACATCTGTGGGCGCCGTGCACCCGGCACTGCTGGGCATGCCCACTTCCGCGGAGCTCGCAGCCCCGCTGGCTCGTGGAAGCCATTACTATGTTTTTGGTGATGTTTTGCCTCTGCAACAGGCGTCCTTTGAGGGCAGGCGTTGTCTGGCCCTGCCAGGGGTGCCCGGCGCGCCGTGGGTGCCGTCTGTTTCTGCAGAGGTGGGCGGGGGAGCGCCGTGAGAGCCCAGGTGCCGCCTCCAGCTCCTGTGCCCTGGCGTGTGGTCTGACCTGGCCCGCCCGCGAGTGAGACGGGGCCGCTGGCTCTGGTCCAGGCTGGACCCTGCCTGTCTGTCCCCTCCCGTGGCGGTCCTCCCGCTCATCCTAGTGTCCAGGCTCAGCCTGCGCAGGGAGGGCCGGGGTCTGTGCAGAGCCCCTCTGCCGGGCCCCGCAGGTGCCCTGAGCCCTGCGCGCCCGCCCTGCCCACAGGTACTGCACCCCGCGGCACCAGGACTTCGACGACCTGGAGCGCAAGTACTGGAAGAACCTCACGTTCGTGTCGCCCATCTACGGGGCCGACATCAGCGGCTCCTTGTACGATGACGTAAGTGCCGAGGTCCTCGGTGTCCGGGCGGGTGGTGGGGGCGGAGGGGAGAGGGGCTCCCCCGGATGGTGGGGCGGGGCTGAGGGGCTGCTCCGCCAGCTTCTGTCGGGGCTCGGCCCGAGGGACGGAGACGGGCGGGCACAGTCCCCCGCCAGCTCAGAGCACGGCCACGGCGTGGCTTTCCAAGACGGAGCCCGCGCCCGGCCCGCCCCCAGCTTGTCACGTTCAGTCGCTGAGTCTTGGCTCTTGGGGACCCGTGGACGGCAGCCCACTGGGCTCCTCTGTTGCCTTGTCTCGGGGCCTCTGTAAATTCTTGGTTGGTCAAGTGATTTTCTTCTCAGGTTTTTATCGCTCCGTCCTCCTGGCGACCTGGGGGCCGGGTTCTAAGACAGCCAGCTGCCCCAGCCCATGCCGTTCAGGCCCTGTGCCGGGCAGAGGGCCCTGCCGCTCGGCCTCCGGGCCTGGCTGTCCGTGGCCTGTTCGAGGACGAGACCCGGCCTTGGCTGAGGCTCGTTGAGCCGAGTGGGCCGGTGTTGTGTGGGGACGGTTTATAAATGTTTACGGGGCCCGCAGCAACCCCGGGGTGGGTGTACTGGAGTTTGCTCCAGGGCTCTGAAGCCTGCCTCTCTCCTGGGTGTTCTGAGCTGGCGAGGATCCGGCCCCTCCCCGCGGCGCGCCCCGTCCCCCAGCCCGGCCCCTCCGGAGGTCCTCTGCTGGGGCCGCTCTTGTCTGCCAGGCCGCTCCCCCGGGGGCGGTGTGGACGCCGCCTGGTCTCGGGCGGGGGCGGGTGGGAATGGAGGCCCTCACGAGAAGGGTGTGGACCCTCCCGGGCGCCCGGCGGGGAGCCTATTAGAGCAGCCGCTTGTGCTTCCCAGGGGGCGTGGGAACCCCGTGAACCGCGCTCGGGTCCCGACCCCAGCTGCTTTCGGTGCTCCGGCTCCGCGGCTTCGCGGAGCCCGTCTGATCACGCGGCTTTTCCACTGGCGGGTGGGCTTCAGGGTGCAAGGCACCCAGGGCACGAGGTACCTGGGACGTGCACGTCAAACCCAAAGCGAGCGCACCGGCCTCCCCCAGAACCCGGGAGGCTCACTTGCCTGGGGTCCAGCACCGTGTCTGCCCTGCCCTGCTTCCTCCTTCCTGGGCCTGGGCTTCCCCATCAGTAAAGTGGACGTGGCGGGCGTGTGGGTCGGGTGTTCCAGACCCTGAACTCGTTCTCTCAGCCTCGACCCCAGAGTCAGATGACCCGCAGGCCGCCCTCTTGCTGGGCAGCCCCTGCTCGGAGGACCCATCGGACAGGCCCTGGAGACACACTGCAGCCCAGGCCTGGCCCGCCCGCCCCACCGCGCCCCTGCCCGCACACCTCCGCAGTCTCCCACGTCTGGCCCGAGCCTCCCTCCCTGGCGAGCCGGACCCGGCGGGGCCGCTCCCTCCAGCTTGGTCACGCGCAGGACTCCTCTTGGGAGTGGCTGCGGCAGGGGACCGGAGAGCGGAATTCTCCGCCGCGTCCCGGGCGCTCCCCGCCCGGCCGGAGCCTCTGTTCTGTAACCAGCAGTCTTCCCCTCGGGACGCCTCGTCCTCATGGGCGGCCCCTGGCTCTGGGTGGGGACGCCGCAGCTCCATGGCTGGGAACCTTGCTGCGTCCCGCTCTGTGTCCAGTCCTGAGCTGGTGTTAGAATCCAGACCGTCCTGCCGGCGGCCCCACCCGCCGGTGCCCGCGCCCCGGCCAGCTGCCTTCCTGCTGGCCACAGCGTGGGCCTCCGGGCGGGGGCGGAGGGTCCGCGTGGACCCCTCCCGCCAGCCAGGGCCCCGCATGCGGCTCTGCTGCTCGGCTCGTGGGTCGTGACCTGCAGGAGGGGCGTCTGACCCCAGCAGCCTGACGGGACGCGAGCACGGGAGCTGACGAGCTCGAGTGCAGGGCGGGCGCCACGTCAGACGCCTGATGGTCGAACGCACGTCGTCTCCCACACGGAGTTCTGAGAAGTCGGTGCCAGTCGCTTTGTTCGTGGAGTGTTGAGTCGTCGTTTTTTCAAGCATGGTCGAGATGTGCTTCACAGAGCACACAGCTCACCCACTTACAGCGTGCTTGCTGCTGTCCAGTCCCTCTGTCCTGTCTGGCTCTGAGCAGCCCCGTGGACCGCGGCCCGCCTGGCTCCTCTGTCTGTGGGACTTCGCAGGCAAGCCTACTGGCGTGGGTTGCCTTTCCTTTTCCAGGGAATCTTGCCAGCACAGGACTTGAACTCTCATCTCCTGCGTTGGCAGACTGACTCTACTGCTGAGCCGCCCAGGAAGCTGTGTTTAAAGTGTCTAATCCAGTGTGTTTTGGAGCCACGTTGTGGGTGTGAGGGCTGGACAGCAGGGTGACGGACAGGCTTGGGGGAGGGGACAGTTGCTGGTGCCCCCTGACCTCAGGCAGCCGCTGCCCGATGTGACCCCAGGCTTCTCGTGCTCACGGTGGGAGTGTGATCTGGTCTTCCCTGGGGTCCTGGACTTCGCTGCAGCTCGCCTTGCAGAGACTGGGGGGCGGGGGCGGGGGGCAGAGAGCGGGGCGGTCTGCGGTGTGAGGGAACGCTGCCGGGCCCTCAGCTCCCCCGGGGCTGCCCTGGGGGCTAGAAGTCGATGGGATCATGTTTTACAAGCTCTTACCTCGGGGCTTGTTTGCTCGAGGCTTGAGGAATTGACAAGCCTGGTGGGCGAGGATCTTTGCCTGCTCTGAGCCCTTCCCTCCTCTGCGGTGGGCAGGGGCGGGGGCCTGCCTGGTGCGACTCTGGGCGCCTCTTGTCGAGTCTTCAGTCCTCCACGTCACAAACCCGAGGCGTGTGCATTTTTCATCACCAACTGCAGCCTCGGCCGCGTGGCCTTCCCCGGTCCCGGTTCTCACGCAGCCCTGCACAGCGCAGTGCGGGGCAGGGGAGCGTGCCCGACTGTCTGGCCCGGGGTAGGGCCGTGCGCGGCCTGCTGGGGGGTTTGGTCACTGGCCTGGGCAGGGGCGCAGCGGACGCCGGCCGGCGCGAGGCTGTGGAGGGGCGGGCGTGGGGCCGAGCGCTGCCTCGCGGGCCCTGCGGAGGTCTCCCTGCCGCCGGGGGCCCCGGGGGCTTGGCGTGGGCGTCTCGCGGCGGGCATCGGGGGCGGGATCGGGGGCAGCGGCTGGCGGGCTGGCGGGCTGACCGTGTGCTCGCGGCCCGCAGGACGTGGCGCAGTGGAACATCGGGAGCCTGCGGACGATCCTGGACATGGTGGAGCGGGAGTGCGGCACCATCATCGAGGGCGTCAACACGCCCTACCTGTACTTCGGCATGTGGAAGACCACCTTCGCCTGGCACACGGAGGACATGGACCTGTACAGCATCAACTACCTGCACTTCGGGGAGCCCAAGTCCTGGTGAGGGCGCGGGGCGGCCGGCAGGGCCGGCGCGGGGCGGGGACTCCACCTGCCTGGCCCCCGCCGCGTGAGCGCACGCAGGCCGCCGGGCAGTGAGCTCCGGGCGCCTGAGCGCCCGCGTTGCCCCGGGGAGCCTCCCACTGAGGTGGCGCCTCCGGGACGGTCGTGTGCGAGGCCGTGGCGCGGGGGCTCGTGTGCCTCCTGGCCTCCGGGTCGAGGTGGGCTAGCGTGGCCCCCGGCGGCGGGGGGGGCTCCGCCTGCTGTTCGCAGGGCGGGTGGGCGTGCCGGGCCCCGCGGGCCGGGCCAGGCGCCCAGCACGGTGGTGGTCCGGAGCTTGTCGGCTGAGCGTGCCCCGACGCGTGGCTTCTGCCAGGAGGACGGCAGGCGCGGCCTCTGCTCGTGGTGTTTCCGGCAGAGACTCCTGCGCGGGGGCGCTGGTCTCCCCGCCTCTGCCCGGGTGCTGGGAGCTGCTGTGGTCTCTGTGACGGCCACAGCTCCAGAGGGCGCCGGAGCAGGCGGAGGTGCCCCGGAGCTCAGCTGGGGAGCCCTCGCCTTCACGGGGGGCGGCAGGGACCAGGTGGACCCTGGTCAGGGCGCCGCATCTTGTCCTGGCAGAGAGCTGAGTCCCGCAGGGAGGGGCCCCATCCGGCAGTCATGGGGACCGCCTGGGCCCTGTGCCGAGGAACGGGAGCCGGCCCTCTGAGCCGAGAGCCCCGAGCCCAGGCCCCTGCGGGTCGCTGGCACGTAGCCACCCTCCTGCCCTCCGCCGGGGACAGGGCCGAGTCCCCGCCTGCAGAGTGGCGTGGCCCCAGGCGGTCGGGCAGGGAGGTGGGGCGCGAGCTCCCCAGGGCTGCTCTGCCGGCTCTGCCTCAGCGCTGGGCAGGCCTCTGGGCGTCCTGGGGCCAGGGGCCTGCTGCGGCCTCACAGGGCTGCGTCCAGGCGGGGCGGGGCTGCTCGCTCCCGGGAGCCTGGGCTCCTGCCTCCGTCCTCACCGCTGCCGCCTGCAGCCCCGCCTCCGCCCCCCCCGCCCCCTCTCCGGAGGACCCGGTGCTGACACTGGCCCCCGGGGAGTCCAGGGCCGACCCTGTCCCAGGGGCCCTGGTTCCTCCTTTAGAGTCCCCTCCCCCGTGAGGTGACCGTCCACCGGCCTCGGGCCCAAGCCACGGCCGTCTTTGGGGCCGTGACTCAGCTGGCCACAGGCCCTCCGGCCTTGGAGCTGGGCGGCTCTGGGCGTGGGCTGGCATCCTTTGGTGCCTCCGTGGGCCTCCCGTCTTCTGCCCTGTCCCTCCTCATGTGCCGTCTGTGGCTTTCCGTGAGCCTGTGATCGCCGGAACCTCACGGTGGGAAGTCGTTTTGGGAGAAGGAGTTGAAGAGAAGTGGACGACGTGGTTGGTGATGCTGGTCTGAGCCCTGCGCCCCCAGCGTGGTCCTGCGTGCCGAGCGAGAGGCTTCCTGGTCCGGGCGCTGCCCCGCCCTCCGCACCCAGCCGGCCTCAGCCACGACTGCCTGCCGGGAGGGCCCGGGCAGGGGGTCGGGGTCGAGGGTGGGGAGGAGCCGGCCCCTTCCCTCGGGGCCCTGCCGACCCCGCTGCAGGCAGTGCCCTCCCCGGGGGCCATGGCTGGGGCCGTGTGTGTGCGTGCGTGTGCCCCTGTGTATGTGAGGACATACGTGTGAGGATTTGTGTGTGAACTGGTGTTTTGTTATTGTGAATGTGAACATGGGTGTGTTGTGTAGGTGTGGATGTATCTGTGAGCGTGTGTGTGTCAGGAGTTCACACATGCTGTGTGTGGACCTCTGGGCCCGCTCCCTGGCTGGGCCTGCTCGGGGCCTGGCCTGGCCCGCCCGGCGCTGCCCCCGGGGTCCACTAGGTGGCGCGCTCGCCCTTTCCTCGCGCAGAGAGCGGATCTCCGGTTCCTTCCTCCTGCTCTGGGTCCTCGCCCCGCTCCACGCCCCCGGGAGCAGCAGCAGGAAGAGAGGGAGTCCCTGCCCCCTGCAGTGGGGCCCTCGGTTCTGCCCCGCCACGGTTTGCTCTCCCACCGGAGTGGTCCTCAGCGGAGAAAGCCCACCTCTTCCTTTTAAAAAAGACAAGGGAAGCAAGCCGCTGAGCCCCACGCTGCACCCCCCTCGCCGCGCCCCTGGGCTGCTCAGTGTGGCCCCTGCGGTCCTCCTGCTACCGCTGCCTGCCCCCCGCCCCGCAGCCCGATTCCAGGTGCTGGGGGGTAGCTGGGGGCTGCGCTGACCGCAGCGCTGGTTCCTTAGAGGGAGAATGTTCTGGAAGACACCTGGCCTGGAGCTCGGCTCTGGTCCTGAGGGGGTGGGAGTTCACCTGGGGGGTCCCTCACGCCACCTTGCGTGGCCAGTTCAGCCCGGTCACGCTGGAGCCTTTCCGGCTCCCTCCCCGGCGGGGCTGGGGGCCCAGATGCTGGCATGGCGCCGCGGCTCGTCCTTCGGTGCCCCCGTGCCGGCCGTGTCTGACGCTGGTGCCCGCCTTTCTCTGCCCGACGTGGACCCCGTGGAGTCAGGGCCCCTGTCCCTCCGTGTCCCCAGGGGCCTGGCATGGTGGGGAGGGCTGACAACCGGGAGGGCTGGTAGCCGGGGGCACGGAGGTTCACCTGGTGTGGAGGCCGTACTCCCTCCTGGGCCGTCACCCTGGGTGGCGGTGGGCAGGGCCTGCGGAGGTGTCCTCCTGCCCCGGGACTGGCGGAGCGGGAGCCCGGGAGGCGGCGCCCCTGCCGCCTGCCCTGCCCTGGGGGTGCTCCTCGGCGGATCGCGCGCTCACGTGTGCTGCCCTGATGCGCCACGCTCTTACCTCTGTGGGCGCTTCCTCGGCCCAGTGCAGCGTTGCGGGGTGCTCTTCCCTGAAGGTGTCAGCCTCCTCAGGTCGAGGCGGCGTCCAGAGCTTTCTGGGCCTGTCGCCACCTGGGCGGTGCGGTCTGTTGGTCAGAGTGATGCGTGCAGCCTGGCGTCTGGGGAGGCGAGGCGTTTGCTCCGAGAGGCCGGCCCCGTGCGGCCCTCAGACGGCGAGGCCGGGAGTGCCTGCGGAGCTGAGGCTCCCCGTCTCTCCAGAGACAGGGCGCAAAGCAGCCCGGCCTTCCCGCGGCCGGGACTCGGGACAGTGAGGCCAGGAGGTCCTGGGCGGTGGGGAGCCGGCATTGCAGTTTGGCCTGACGCGGGCCGCCTCCTGCAGGGTCAGGCCTGGGTGCAGGGGCTGCCGGGGCTCGGCGCCCTGAGGATCCCCCGGAGCCTGCGGTTGGTGCTGGGTCAGGGTCCCAGGATCTGGCCGGCTGGCCTCCCTGGGCGGCAGGTTGCCGGGAGCTCTAGACGCGTGTGTGACACCCGCGCGCGCTGTCCCCTGCCTGTGCCCGGACGCAGGGCTCTGTGTCCAGGGGCGGCGCCTGCCGCGGGCCCATGCCGGCTGGGGGAGGCGTGCCGTGGGCAGAGCGGGGCAGGGCGGGGCAGGGCGGGGCAGGGCGGGGCAGGGCGTGTCCTCTCGGGGGTTGTCTGGCCTGACGGTGGACTGGACTCACAGTTGTTTTTTCTGGCTCCCCCGCCCCGTCTGGGTGAGGGGCCTGGGTGAGTCAGCTGGGATGCTGTGTGATAGGCTGATCCCCGCAGGCAGGCTGTGGGGGAGGGGTGCTGGTCCTCGAGTCGGGGAGTGCCTCTCCCCGGCCCCTCCCTGGCCTTTCAGAAGCCTGAGCGCTGCTCCAGGCATGGTGAGAATTTCTCATTTTGATTCCTCAGCACCTGTGGTTTTTCTTGGCATCTTGGCTGAAGAGGGTTCCGCAGGGGAGGAATCAGGCAGCCTTTCTTTCACTGCCGGGAGCCTTGATGCCCAGCAGGCCATCAGCTCAGGCTGCACTGACCTCTCCAGAGGTGGGCGTGTGTGAGTGTGTGTGCACGCGTGGACGTGGTGTCACGCTCTACCTCTGTGGGCGCTTCCTCGGCCCAGTGCAGCGTTGCGGGGTGCTCTTCCCTGAAGGTGTCAGCCTCCTCAGGTCGAGGCGGCGTCCAGAGCTTTCTGGGCCTGTCGCCACCTGGGCGGTGCGGTCTGTTGGTCAGAGTGATGCGTGCAGCCTGGCGTCTGGGGAGGCGAGGCGTTTGCTCCGAGAGGCCGGCCCCGTGCGGCCCTCAGACGGCGAGGCCGGGAGTGCCTGCGGAGCTGAGGCTCCCCGTCTCTCCAGAGACAGGGCGCAAAGCAGCCCGGCCTTCCCGCGGCCGGGACTCGGGACAGTGAGGCCAGGAGGTCCTGGGCGGTGGGGAGCCGGCATTGCAGTTTGGCCTGACGCGGGCCGCCTCCTGCAGGGTCAGGCCTGGGTGCAGGGGCTGCCGGGGCTCGGCGCCCTGAGGATCCCCCGGAGCCTGCGGTTGGTGCTGGGTCAGGGTCCCAGGATCTGGCCGGCTGGCCTCCCTGGGCGGCAGGTTGCCGGGAGCTCTAGACGCGTGTGTGACACCCGCCCGCGCTGTCTCCTGCCTTTGTCCAGACGCAGGGCTCTGTGTCCACGGGCGGCACCTGCCGCGGGCCCATGCCGGCTGGGGGAGGCGTGCCGTGGGCAGAGCGGGGCAGGGCGGGGCAGGGCGGGGCAGGGCGGGGCAGGGCGTGTCCTCTCGGGGGTTGTCTGGCCTGACGGTGGACTGGACTCACAGTTGTTTTTTCTGGCTCCCCCGCCCCGTCTGGGTGAGGGGCCTGGGTGAGTCAGCTGGGATGCTGTGTGATAGGCTGATCCCCGCAGGCAGGCTGTGGGGGAGGGGTGCTGGTCCTCGAGTCGGGGAGTGCCTCTCCCCGGCCCCTCCCTGGCCTTTCAGAAGCCTGAGCGCTGCTCCAGGCATGGTGAGAATTTCTCATTTTGATTCCTCAGCACCTGTGGTTTTTCTTGGCATCTTGGCTGAAGAGGGTTCCGCAGGGGAGGAATCAGGCAGCCTTTCTTTCACTGCCGGGAGCCTTGATGCCCAGCAGGCCATCAGCTCAGGCTGCACTGACCTCTCCAGAGGTGGGCGTGTGTGAGTGTGTGTGCACGCGTGGACGTGGTGTGTGCACGTGCACGCTGGAGGGCGTGCACTCCCTGCCGTTGGGCCCAGGGAGCGGGTGTGCAAATGCTCTGGGTTTCCTGCCCTCCAAGCAGCTCTTTTTGGGGAGCGGGCTGCTGGGCTGCTTCCCTCCTCCAGCGTCCCCTCTGGGACCCCCTGCCTGCCCACCCCAGGCAGCAGCAGGCCCACAGGCTTTCAGCTGTGCCTTTTGAGCCAGGGCCCGCTCCTCGCCAGCCCGCCCCCGTCTCTGCAGGCTGCAGGCGCCTGCTTTGGCTGCAGGTGGCGCTGCTGGACCACAGTGCTGGACCGGCCACGAAGGCCTCGGCTTTTCTGGCGGTCAGTGGAGCCAAGCAAAGACCCCAGGCGGCCTCCCCAAGGTGCCTGGGGCGGCACAGGATGCCAGCACAGTGCTGGGAGAAGTGGTTTGACAGGAGACCGGGAGGGCTGAGCCCGGAGCCCAGGCTTAAGGGAAGCAGAGCCGGGTTGCCGCCTCCCCCGGGACCTCTCCACCCCTGGAGCCCCGGCCCCTCTGGTCCAGACCACGGTGCCTTCCCAGGGCCGCCAGCCTGGCCTCCTGCCTGTCAGGATTGTGTCGGAACTGTAAACCGAAAGCTGGCTTAGGTGTTCAGAGACGCAACTCCCGGGGCTGGAGACCCCGTCCAGTCTTCAAGCAGGGCATCGAGGGGCTTCAGGCTGCTGGGACAGGCCAGCGTCACGCATCACCCTGGCGGGTGGGAGAGCAGCCAGCTTCAGAGGCCGTGTGGCGTGGTTCGGCGTGGTCTCAGTCACGGACCAGCCCGGCTGTCTGCCTGCTTGTGGCCAGACCCTGCCTGCACCGCCCCTCGGGAGCCTGGTGCCACCCCTGCAGAGCCGGCCAGTGGTGCCAGGCGGTAGCCCGTGTGACGTCCCCTTAGGGCAGATCGGGGACCGGGGACCCCAGTGTCCCCCAGGCGCCCCTGCCCGCCCGCACGCTGCCTCCTGGGGCCCCGCGGCGCTGGCAGGACCGGCGCAGCGCTGCGTGCTCAGGGTGCCAGGGTTGTCGCCTGTGCACCAGGTGGAGGGTGGTCCGCCTCCTGCAGGGAGACCCTCCCTGCGTGCTCTCCCCGTCCCCGCCCCCGTGAGGCTGGCGCCGGACCCGCCGAGGCCCGTGGGTCTGGGGGGCGGTGTTCGGCGAGCAGAGCAGGAGGGCTGGTGCTCAGGGGGCCCGTGCATCTCGTCCCTCCTGGGCGGCCGCGGCTGGCCACTGCCCTCTGCTCGACGGCTCCCCCGCTCCCTCGGCAGCGTTTCTCAGGACAGTTTTAGGTTCACAGGAAAACCGAGACGCCGCACAGAGCCTTGAGCGCGGCACACGCAGCTCCCCGTCGGCACGTGTGCGGCTGGCCCATCGGGCGCAGGTGTGGGCCTCGGGGAGACGTCCTTGCCGCCGGGGTCCGGCCGCCTCCACGCGCCGCTGCCTGCTGCTGCCTCTTCTCCCGGGACCCGGTCAGGACCCGCGGTGCTCGGTGTCCCGTCTCCTCGGGCCCTGCTGGCCTCCGACGGCCTTTCAGACTTTGCTTTTTTCTTTTTTTAAATTTTGTTTTATTGAAGTTTGGTTTATTTACAGTGTTGTATTAGGTGAAATTCAGTTGTGTGTGTGTGTATGTATATACACACGTATACACTTTATCCAGATTCTTTTCTGTGACGGTTTGTCACAGGATATTGGGTGCAGTTCCCCGTGCAGTGCGGCGGGACCTTGTCGTGTCTCCCTTCCCGACGCAGGCGTTCGCCTCTGCTCGTCCCCAGCTCCCAGGCCCTCGCTCTCCGCCCGCCCCGGCTTGGCACCCGCAGGTCTGGCCTCTGGGTCTGCGGCTCTGCTGCCTTTTCGTGGAAGCTTTTGTTCGTGCCGCGTAGATTCTGCGTTAAGAGCTGCTGAATGCTGCTTGCTGTCTGACTCACTGCCCTCCGTCTGGTCGTCTCTGGTCCGTCCGTGCTGCTGCACGTGGCGTTGTTTCGTTCCTCTTACCGGCCGAGTGGGACCCCCTTGTGTATACAAACCGCGTCTCCTGTGTCCATTCCTCTGTCGCTGGACAGTGAGGCTGCTTCCATGTCCTGGCCCGTGTGTTAATGGCGGTTCTCTCTGGACACGTGCCCAGGAGCGGGTCTGCTGGACCGTGCGGTGGCTCATCTTCCGTCTCGGGAGGGCCTCCGCTCTGCTCTCCACCGCGGCCGCGCCGGCTCGTGTCCCCATACTGACCCCTGAGCAGCCTGGCACCGACCCCGCGGGCCGGACGGCTGTCGGGGGCGACCTGTGCCCCTGCCTGGGTCTCGACCCCTTGACGGCTTCGAGGACGACCGGGGTCAGAGACCGAGTAGGCCCTCCCTCCGTGGGAGTGTGTCGGGGCGCGGGGAGGAGGGCACGGGCGGCTGTCTCCTCCGTCTTCTCGGGTGCCTGCCATCAGCGTGACTCCTCGCGGCTGGTGTCCGCCTGTCCCCTGGCCGAGGCCGTGCTGGCCGGGCGTCTCCACTCTACAGCCGCGCCTCTCCTCCCCTGCGTCCCCTCTGGAGCGTCCTTTATTCCCAGTACTTTGTATTTTGAACAAGGAAAGAGAATGGTTAGCGGAGCAGCCCTGTGTCCAGCGCCCGGAGTGGGCAGCTCTGGCTTGCCTCCGCCTTTCAGATTGCTTTTCTAAAAGTTTGGTTTATTTACAGTGTTGTATTAGGTGAAATTCAGTTGTGTGTGTGTGTATGTATATACACACGTATACACTTTATCCAGATTCTTTTCTGTGACGGTTTGTCACAGGATATTGGGTGCAGTTCCCCGTGCAGTGCGGCGGGACCTTGTCGTGTCTCCCTTCCCGACGCAGGCGTTCGCCTCTGCTCGTCCCCAGCTCCCAGGCCCTCGCTCTCCGCCCGCCCCGGCTTGGCACCCGCAGGTCTGGCCTCTGGGTCTGCGGCTCTGCTGCCTTTTCGTGGAAGCTTTTGTTCGTGCCGCGTAGATTCTGCGTTAAGAGCTGCTGAATGCTGCTTGCTGTCTGACTCACTGCCCTCCGTCTGGTCGTCTCTGGTCCGTCCGTGCTGCTGCACGTGGCGTTGTTTCGTTCCTCTTACCGGCCGAGTGGGACCCCCTTGTGTATACAAACCGCGTCTCCTGTGTCCATTCCTCTGTCGCTGGACAGTGAGGCTGCTTCCATGTCCTGGCCCGTGTGTTAATGGCGGTTCTCTCTGGACACGTGCCCAGGAGCGGGTCTGCTGGACCGTGCGGTGGCTCATCTTCCGTCTCGGGAGGGCCTCCGCTCTGCTCTCCACCGCGGCCGCGCCGGCTCGTGTCCCCATACTGACCCCTGAGCAGCCTGGCACCGACCCCGCGGGCCGGACGGCTGTCGGGGGCGACCTGTGCCCCTGCCTGGGTCTCGACCCCTTGACGGCTTCGAGGACGACCGGGGTCAGAGACCGAGTAGGCCCTCCCTCCGTGGGAGTGTGTCGGGGCGCGGGGAGGAGGGCACGGGCGGCTGTCTCCTCCGTCTTCTCGGGTGCCTGCCATCAGCGTGACTCCTCGCGGCTGGTGTCCGCCTGTCCCCTGGCCGAGGCCGTGCTGGCCGGGCGTCTCCACTCTACAGCCGCGCCTCTCCTCCCCTGCGTCCCCTCTGGAGCGTCCTTTATTCCCAGTACTTTGTATTTTGAACAAGGAAAGAGAATGGTTAGCGGAGCAGCCCTGTGTCCAGCGCCCGGAGTGGGCAGGTGTGGCCGGCCCGGCGTCCTGTCAGGCGCTCTAGTCTCGCTCTTCCTGCTCCCTCCCGCCGGGCCGTCTCAGTTCTTCGCTGCTGGTAGCTGGTCCCGCAGACGCTCACGACAGCCGTGCGCGGGCCTGCTGGGGCCCCGGTTCAGGGCCTGAGGTGGAGTCACGGGGCGCCGGCCAGGCCCCTGCCTTGGGCTCTGGAGAGGCCCCCGGGCGTGGGGGTCTTCTCACACTTGGCCCCACGGACATCAGGAGGGCCCGGCGCCTTTCCAGGGGCACCTCCCTACGTTAGGGTCTGCTGATCTGGGGCCTCGATTGTGACGGCTCAGTCCCTTCCCAGCAGCCCCGAGAAGGATGTCAGAGTGACTGAGCGCAAGGCTGTGGGCCCAGCGTAGACCCCCCCAGGGCAGACGGCACCTGTCAGGGCCGCAGCTCCTGCTCGTAGCCCCGCTGTCCGCCCCACCCCCAGGGGCGTAGAGGGCCAGGCGGGGGGCTGCGGGGAGTTGGGAGGGTCCCGAGTAGAGAGTTAGCCCCCGGTTCCAGGGAGAGCCGTCTGGCCAGGGGGACGCTGGCCATGGGCTGGGGACTGGGGCCTGGGTGGGGCTGCGCGGGCTGGCCTTCCTCTGTGGGCGTGGTCATCACCTGTCTGTCTGTCGCCCATGGCCGCAGGTGTGGCTGGCCTGTCACACAGCCCGCTGGCTTGGTCTGGCAGGAGCAGGTGGCCCTTCGTTTTGGAGTCTTTTGTTCAACGTGGGCACTTTGGGGCTGGAGCGGTGCAGGCTGCACGGGCTGAGGCCGCTGCTGGGACCGCAGCGTTTTTGTTTGAGGACAGCAGAGAAACTGTCGGTTCTAGAGAGACGTTGTCGCTGGGCACCAGTCCCTCCTGAGCTCCCTGTCTGGATCTGGGGTCGAGTCAAGCCTCGGGGGCCCCGGCCCCGGGTGCGCTCCCTCCCTCCCGTCCTGTAGACCGGTCTCTGTGCATGGCCTGGTGTCCACGGCCGGCTTCCCTCGCGGTGGAGTCTGCTGTCGGCCGCGCTCAGCTCCCCAGCCGGGAGCCTCCCGCGGGTCTGAGCTGAGGGTGTTGTCTCTCTCAACTCTGCTTCAGAACCTGGCCGAGGACGAGTGTCCCCTCCCGTGGGCTCGACAGCGGAGACGGGCCCAGGGACCGGGCTCGCGGGGCAGGCGTGAGACGTGCTGCGGGCGCTCCCTCCGCGGAGCCCATCACTCGGCGTGCGCGCTCCCCACCTCCGCCCTCCCGAGGCACCCGGGGCCGGGACACCCCGGGAGTGAGGCGGAGGCCCTGTGCCCTCACCTGCTGGGCACTCAGTGGAGGTCCCAGTGGTCTTACACGCAGAGGCTGGCGTGCTGGTCGAGGGCCTGCTTGTCGAGGCGGTGGGCCCTGAACACGCCATGGCCCCTCATGTGGCTGAGGGGCCGTCGCATCACCCCGGGCCCCTCGGGTGAGGCCAGGAGAGCCCTCCGCTCTCAGCGTGGGTTCACGTGGGCTCGAGCAGGCCTCGCGTATCCATCAGTGTGCGTGCTGGTGAGCACAGCCGCGTCAAGGACACAGGAATTGACTGGACGGGCCTGGAGCCGCCCCGGCTCCTGCGGCCCGAGGACGGACCTGGACTCGCGGGCACCCCTGGCATCCCTGCACCCCCCGGGCCCCAGCCTGACCCATGGTGTCTGAGCCCGGCTCTGCGGACGCTTGTGGGCCCTGCAGACTCTCCTCTACTCTGTGTGTTTATGCAGAAATAAATCGGGAAGCGAGGGTATCCCCACTGAGGGGAGGCCTTGGGCAGTGGGCCGTGGGCCCCAGCCTACTGGGAGGCTGCCTGCTGGTGGATTTTTTTGTTTGTTTGTTTTAAACATTTTGTTTGTTTGTTTTTGGCCACTTCTATTGATCTTTCGTTTACTTATCTTTTTTTGTGTGTGGTTCTTTGGTCCTTGTGGGGCTCCCCATTCAGGGGCCACTCTCGCTGTAGAGCACCGGCTCTGGGTGCACGCACTCCAGAGCTCCAGCTCGGTCGTTGGACACATCGGTCCAGCCGCTCCGCGGCACGTGCGATCTTCCCAGGCCAGGGATCAAACTGGGGCCCCTTGCACTGCAAGGCGGTGTCCTCACCCACTGGACCACCAGGGAAGCCCCTGCTGGTGGTTCTATGGGCAGAAATTGAGGCCAATTCAACGAGAGGGAGATGGTGGTGGCTTTTCCGGTGGTACTGGGCGCTCACTGGCACAGTCCCCACAAACGGACCCGCCCTCGCTGGCAGCAAGAGGCCTTTTCCCAGCTGTGACCCGAGACTGTGCTGATTGGCACCTGCCTTTAAATCCTCACCCGAGAAGGGCCCCCACAGCTTCAAAAGAAGTGTTGGGACCCAGCTCACATGTGACTCAGCATCTTTGGTCCTGTCATATAACAAAAATAATTCACGGGCCTAAAATAAACCAGGAAAGAGGATGACTCCAGTGCAGCATTTAATTGCCTTTATTGCTTGCCCTCTAAAGCCTGCCTCTTATTAAAGTGGGCTGATGGGCTCCTGTGAACAGGGCCTTGGAACTGGGGCCATTCAGGTACTGCCGTCTCCCCCAGGTTTCCCGGGAACCGGGGGGTGGAGCGGGCAGCTCATGACCGAGGGCCATGTCCACTGGGCGGCCCCTCTGCCTGCAGAGGTCTCCCCCTCCCCCCGCCCCAGCCAGTGTCCCCCCAGGACCCCCCATCTTCTCTGAGCAGATGCTCCCAGAGCTTTGTTTATCTTGTGTGTGTCTCAATAAAAATGTCATTACTGAAATCCTGGGCACTGCTGGTGTGAGATAGCAGATTCCGTCGTCTGTTGTCCCGTGAAACGATCCATTAAAGATAAACCACGCAGCTCAATGAGGTTCTATCCTGGGAACAAGCCTTCCTGGTCCCGGGCTGATCCTATCTCCCCGGCAAGTGCCCGCATCTGTCGTGTGGAGGGGCGAGTGCGGGACAGACAAGAGGGGCGGCGCCCCACGCGGGCTCTGCCTCGGAGCTAGACAGAGCTGACCGGAGCCGGGCCGCTGTCCCTGCCCCGCCCCGCCCCGCCGGGCCGTCTCAGCCCCTCTCAGCCCCTCTGCACCGGGGTGCCCTAGCTGGGGAGCCAGGCCTGGAGACGCACGGCCCTTGCTCTCCTGCGTGTTTAGAAAGGGGCTCAGTCCCCTGCTCCTTGTGCCAGGAGGAGCCCTGTAGCCTCCCGCCCCCGGGCAGACAGGCTCGGGGCAGTTCTTTTCCTGCCCTCCCAGCAGGGCGGGGCCGTCCCTCTGCCCGGCCTCCGGACCTGCTTCCTGTGCTTCAAGGGCAGGAGAGCCTGTCTGCCTCTTCAGACGAGTTTCCTTTCTCCTGCTGTGGCCTGGTGATCCTCTGTCCCCTTTAACCCTGCTGTCTGAGTGCCTGTTGGTCGCGCGCCTTTCCTGTTGGAGCCGTCGTGAGGAGGCCGCCCGCGTGCCCCGACGGGCTCGCCGGCCTCGGGGGCGTCCCCAGGGGCGGCTGCCGCGCCCGCGCCGTCGCCTGCTCTCCTGAAGGACGTGTCCGGGGGCGTCGGGCGCCCCGTGGTCCGGGCGCGCCTCACTCTGTGGTGCTCTGTAGAGGCTTCGGTTCGACAGCCTGGGGTCTGTGGCCCCCCGCGCAGTCCGGCGATGGACAGCACCTTCTCGTAGGAGAGCGTGCACCCTTCGTAAGACATAACGCTCGTGTTAGCGCACGCAGTCGACTGTGGTCCGCGCAGTTTAAAGGTGCCTTTCTTACTGGGAAACCAGAGCCCTCATGTGCGTCGCCATATTGCGGGGTCTGGACCCGAGCCCGCCGGACCCCTGAGGGTGGCCCGTGTGTGCCGCCCGATTCTGGCCCGGGCAGAGCCCCCGACGGGCTGGGGTGCCAGCCTCTCGGCGAGCTCATCTGTCTCCCGGACCCGACAGCCCGCCCGGGTCTCTGTCTGCCCGCGCGGTGCCTGAGAAACCCCTGCTTCCGGACCCCAGGCAAGGGGGAGGCTCCACCTCGGCGGTTTCTGTCGTCCTCTGTGAGCACAGAGGAGGCCTGGCTGGCCGCGCACAGGGTTTTTTTTTTCCATTCTGCACCCTCACCGCACTGTCTAGTTCCTCTTTCCTTTAATGTTTTATTTGGGATTTTTTTTTTTCACTCTTTGTGCTGGGTCTTCCTCACTGCAAGGGGGCTTCCTCTAGGTGTAGTGGGCGGGCTTCCCACTGTGGTGGGTTCTCTTGTTGCGGAGTGAGGGCCCGGGAGCCGTGGGGCCTGGGCTTGGGTGCTCTGCGCCACATGGGAGCTTTCGGCACCAGGAGTCAAAGCCACGTCCCCAAGGTGGCAGGCGGGCTCCCAGCCGCGGAGCCCAGGGCAGCCCCTGGACCACTTGGCTCTGCATTCTGCGGCTCGTTCTCCTGGTTTGCTCAGGGGGGAGGGATGTGGTGCTTCAGGTGAGAAGTTTGTCTCCTCCTCGTCGTCCTCCCCACTTTCCACCCCCCCTGTCCTTTTCTTGAATGAACGCGCTGGCCAGCGTCTTCAGTGTGGTGCTGTGGGCCTGGCCCGCCTTCTGGGGTGCCTGTCCTGCCTCCGTGTGAAGTGTGACTCTGGGAAGGTCCTTCGTGGTTGCAGAGACCTAAGAATTTTTTGTACTGGATGGTTTGGAATTTTATCTAAACGCACGTAAGAGTCACGGAAGTGCTGCGACCGGTCAGTAGACAGGTTGTCATGGCTCGTCTCCGCGGTGACCGCGTTCGGGGTGACCACTCGTGGCAGTTTCTCTGGTCTTTTGCTCTGCCCCGTGGAGGATCCGCGCGCGAGACCACTCTGGCCGGGCCCATCCGTGACCCGCGTGGAGAGGCACCTGGGCGGCTGGGTGCGGGGAAGCTGCTCTCTGACGGGGCGGTTCTGCCCGCCCCCGGACCGCAGGGCAGGGAGCGCGGACTGTCCCGCTGGCGCGGGGCTGCGGAGGGCGTGGGCCACGACAGGCTCGTGCTCGGGGGTCGCGGTAAACACGGCCCTTCTGCCTGGGAGCCGCCGGGTCTCCTGGGCCGCGCGGGCGGCGCACTCCTGCCAGGCGGCTCCCTGGCCTCGGCCGCCTCGCGCCTGTGCCCGTGATTGCAGCCTGTTAGACGGCGGGGGCTGTGAGCCCGGCCTGGCGCAGATGCTGTGACACTAACTTCCTCGCCCTCCGTCGTGCGTCGGGCTGAAGTGACATTTCCAGGAGCCCCTCAGCAGTGAGGCGGGGCGGCCGCCAGGCCGGGCGAGGGGAGGAGCCTGAGCACTGTCGTCCCGGCGGAGTCGCCCGCGTCTCGGGGAACAGGTGCCGTCCGCCGTACGGTGCTTCCCTCCTGGCGCCGGGCACGATGGTCCTGCGGGCCCGGCAGTGGTCGGGGGCCTCCGGGTGGGCAGCGGGGTGTGAGAGGCCGGCCCCCCAGGTCTCGTGACCCTGGCAGCGGGCAGGAGTGCGTGGGAATGAGCCCGTTACCACGGCAGCACGTCCTCTCGGCAAGACCTCGGTTCACTCGGCCAGGGCCTGCAGTCCAGGTGGGTGGCCCACCCAGCTCCCAGCCCCTTGAGGTCGTGCTGCCTCCCGCGGGAGGGGGCGTTCCTTGTCCGGCGATTTACCCCAGGAGCCCACGCGGGTCTGTGAGGCAGCGGCCCACGTGGCGCTGTCGGTCCATGACGTGGGAGAGGAGGGGCAGAGGCCAGTCCCCCACCCACCTGTCTCCTGAGGTCTCTTGCGGCATCCTGGGGCCGCGGCACTCGACGCCCTGGGTCTTCCAGGGCTCAGCTGGATGCACAGATACAGTGGTGCAGCCCCCCTGGAGCCCTCCCTCCAGGGAGGTGGCCCCAGGCTCCCACTCCGGGGCCCGAGGGCACAGGGTGGTGGGCGCCCACACCCAGAGGCCCGGGGGCTGTGCGGCTGGGAGCTGCCTGTTCCATTGGACAGATGGACCCCCGAGCAGGCCCCGGTCGCCATGATGCCCGTGTGCCTCTTCCTGACACACTCATTTAATTTTTAACTCACAGGCATTTGCTTATTTATTTTCATTGTTCTTGATAATAATTCTAAGCCATTAGAGGGGAAAATTATATTCAAAAATGCTGTTTCACACTTTATTTGTTTGATGATTTAGAGCGATAGAAAATAGCACATTTGCTGGCTTTTATAGTCTGATAATTATTCACATCCATCAAGCCATTCCAGGGGAATAAACAAAACACCAAGAAAATGACACTATTAACAGCGTCCTCCACGCGGACAGGAAGCTTCCCGGCGGTGTCTCTGCAGGACAGGCAGGCGGCCGTCCTGGCCCGAGGCGAGGAGGAGCCTGAGCACTGTCGTCCCGGCGGAGTCGCCCGCGTCTCGGGGAACAGGTGCCGTCCGCCGTACGGTGCTTCCCTCCTGGCGCCGGGCACGATGGTCCTGCGGGCCCGGCAGTGGTCGGGGGCCTCCGGGTGGGCAGCGGGGTGTGAGAGGCCGGCCCCCCAGGTCTCGTGACCCTGGCAGCGGGCAGGAGTGCGTGGGAATGAGCCCGTTACCACGGCAGCACGTCCTCTCGGCAAGACCTCGGTTCACTCGGCCAGGGCCTGCAGTCCAGGTGGGTGGCCCACCCAGCTCCCAGCCCCTTGAGGTCGTGCTGCCTCCCGCGGGAGGGCGTTCCTTGTCCGGCGATTTACCCCAGGAGCCCACGCGGGTCTGTGAGGCAGCGGCCCACGTGGCGCTGTCGGTCCATGACGTGGGAGAGGAGGGGCAGAGGCCAGTCCCCCACCCACCTGTCTCCTGAGGTCTCTTGCGGCATCCTGGGGCCGCGGCACTCGACGCCCTGGGTCTTCCAGGGCTCAGCTGGATGCACAGATACAGTGGTGCAGCCCCCCTGGAGCCCTCCCTCCAGGGAGGTGGCCCCAGGCTCCCACTCCGGGGCCCGAGGGCACAGGGTGGTGGGCGCCCACACCCAGAGGCCCGGGGGCTGTGCGGCTGGGAGCTGCCTGTTCCATTGGACAGATGGACCCCCGAGCAGGCCCCGGTCGCCATGATGCCCGTGTGCCTCTTCCTGACACACTCATTTAATTTTTAACTCACAGGCATTTGCTTATTTATTTTCATTGTTCTTGATAATAATTCTAAGCCATTAGAGGGGAAAATTATATTCAAAAATGCTGTTTCACACTTTATTTGTTTGATGATTTAGAGCGATAGAAAATAGCACATTTGCTGGCTTTTATAGTCTGATAATTATTCACATCCATCAAGCCATTCCAGGGGAATAAACAAAACACCAAGAAAATGACACTATTAACAGCGTCCTCCACGCGGACAGGAAGCTTCCCGGCGGTGTCTCTGCAGGACAGGCAGGCGGCCGTCCTGGCCCGAGGCGAGACCTGCCGCAGAGGACGTGTCCCAGTGCTTCTGGGCCCAAGAGCTGCCCACCTGCTGGCCCGAGGCCTCTGCCCGCCAGCACCTGGGAGCCTCCGCTTCCCCACCTTCCTTACTGGGCCCGCTTGGCTCCTGCAGAGCCCCTGGAGTGCCCTCCTCCGGCGTCCAGCCTCAGTGTGTCCCGGGCCCCCGTGAGCATGTCCGAGCCCCACACCCAGGTCAGGACTTAGTTGTCAGACGTGACTGCTGGCCGCTGTGGCCCCAGGCGTCCGTCTCGCCCCGGACCAGGCGTGCGGTTTCTGAGTTGCCTTTCGAGGGGGTGGCCATGACTGGAGGGGCGCGGCCCTGTTCCAGCCTCAGGCGTAAGACCAGGGACGCCCCCACGCTGGGCAGCCCGCCCACCTCTCCCCAGGCCAGGGGCCACTGCCTTCTGGACGGCGGCCTGTTCACCATCGTCCCTGGAAGCGTCTGTCCTTCTCATCAGCCGGTCGCTTAACCGTGAACCTACCGGACTGGGCTCATCTCTGACTCTGCACCGTCTTGTGTCTCCACCCGGAACCGGCCCCTGGCCCCGTCTCTCCTCTCACCGCCTAGGCCGTGGAGCGGATCTGAAGATGTTTTCTTTTCTCCCTGGAGCCCCTGACACTTACAGACCACTGCCTTTCCGAAAAAGGCGTCTGCCAAACGATGCCCAGATTCGTCTCTCTCGGCCTCCTCAGCGAGTCCACAACATTAAGCCCGGAGCTACAGAGCCTGTCGGCCCTGCTGCGGCCTCGCGGGGTCCCCTGCAGTGGTTGCCAGGGCCACGCGAGCCGAGCGCGCCGAATTTCCCGTGACTTCCTGGTTGAGTGTCGGCCGGAAGTGCTTTGTGTAAAAATGATCGCCAGCAGAGAGGAAGGTCGGGGGAAGAGGGGCCCAGGAAGACTGGCCAGGCCCTGGGAAGGACGCCTTGGGAGCGGGCTAGCGCCTGGCTGGAGCGCCAGCGTGCCCCTTCCACGGGCGGCCTGGCCCTGTGCTGCCTCCCCCGTGGGATTTCCCTGTTTCTGACTCTGTCCCCCAACCTCCAGCCTGCTCTCCCTCCCAGCGCCCCCACATTCTGGGAGTGCATGTCCGATCCTGTGTCTGGCGTGTCCAGGCTGTTCTGACACGACTGGGCCGTCTGGGGCTGGGCCTGCGCCTGGGAGGAGGCGGGGCTGTCGGGGCCTGCGGGGTACCAGGACGCCAGCCGTGCTGGCGGAGAGGCGGGTCGGGTCGGGGAGTCTGCGGGGGCTGTGCGGGGGCTGCAGCAGGGCCGCCGGCCGGTCGGGAGACCCCGCGCTGGCCTGGGCACGCGATGGACGCGGCCCCGGGCAGGCTGGCTGTCCACAGAAACACGCGGGGACCCTGTGCCGCCCAGGTGATCCGGGCCGCAGCTGCCCGGGGCCACGGGCAGGCAGAGCAGGTTGACTTTGGCCGTGAGGTTTGACCTTGTGATGGGGACAGAGTTCCGGGGAGCAGGACAGACGGCCCCCCCACTGGCGACCCGTGAAGCCGACTCTGTTTTAGGGTCCAGAACCTGCTGGCTCATAGCCAGACGGGGGCTGCCGCCTCTGGGGCGAGCTCCTGGCCCGCTCCACCCGCGGAGGCCCGAGCACGGCCCCCTCCACCCGAGGAGCCGCTCTGCCTCCCTCCCTCCCTTCCTTCTCCCCCCAGAGCCGAGCCCCACAGTCAGGGATGCCCCCCAGGGGTGTGGCGCCGGGGAGGGGCTGCGGTGACCGGACGCGACCCAGGCCCTGGCTGAGGACACCCTGAGGCTGGGCCGTGGGGCCCCTTGCTCTGGGGACCGCCCTTCTGGGGTGAACGTCTGCCCCGCTGGGCGGCGGGCCCTGCGGTCGGCTCACCTGGGCCTCCATCTGGGCTGGCCCAGGGCCCTGGGCGGGAGCGCTGTGGCTGCTCGGGGCTCCGTGTGTCCGCGCGGCCGCAGCCCGCGGGACTCAGGGAGCCTGTGCCGCCGTCCCGGCCTCCGTGTGGACCGCCCGCGCCGAGCACTTCTGGGCAGGCCAGCACCCCGTCGTGCCTGCCCTGCCGCGCCGCGAGGACCGAGGTCCTCATCCTGCTGACTGCCTGGAGGCGGGTGGGTGGAGCACCGGGGCTCTCAGTGCCACCGGGCAGTCGCCTGACGCTCCAGGCCGTGGGACGGCTCTTGGCCATCAGAGTCCCGACGCGGCCGCCGGCTCCCCGGCCTCGAGTCCTTTCCTGGGTCTCCGGGGCTGCTCTTCTGAACACTCGCCCCGAGTCCTGCAGCCTGTGCTTTCTGATAACAGAGGAGCCACGTGCCAACGTATTAAACTTTTAACATCCACCAGATTCAATTAATCTTATCTTTACAACTCCCAATTACAGGCGGTAATTAAGTGAAAGCAGCATTGTAGACTCGCGATGCTGCATTAATCATCCCAGCCTTGGAGCCGTAAATTAGCTCCTTCCCGGCCCCGGGTCTTCCCAGAAGGACTGGGCGTTTCATTTGGCTGTGTGTCGGGAGGCGGCAATCCCACCAAGGTGCTGTGGATTGGGATTACCTTTGATCATCTTTATTTAACCAATAAAAGGCAGTGTAAAAAGAGTCCCCTTCTCTTGTCCAGATAAAGGGAAATTCTCTGACAACAGGGAGTTAAAGGTGCCGCGGCCGCCCCCTGGGCCCCAAGATGCTCAGAAATTAATTATTTTTATCCTGTTGGATTCGAGCCTGCACCGTGTTCACGCCTCCTCCCCTTGCCCCTTTTATGTTATTAAAAGTAGCAGTAAGCCTCTCCCTCGGTGGACTGGCGGGCTGGGGGTCCCGGCGATCTTCCATGCAGTCCCCGAGCTGGCGTCTTCTCAGTGGGGGTGGGGTGCAGGGTGGGGGGACGACCCTCAGGTTCCGGGTGCTGCCTCCATATTCGGGGGCGTGGTCCCCTCCCCCGCTGCACTGCCACGGTGGGCAGGTCACTCTGCGGGGTGGGGTGTGGAGCAGCAGCCGTGCCCGTCACCCCCAGTGGTGACCCCGTGGCCCCAGGGTCTCCCGTCGGCCGGCTGGCCGGGGTACGGATGCTCTGCGAACCGTAAGGACCCCTTCTGCCCGCCCTCCTCTTTTGGGCATCAGCCCCCCAGCGCCCTGCCTTTGTTTGAAAATGGACGTTTATGCCTGGCCTGAGTCCCCTCCGGGGGGCTGGGGCTGGGGCTGCTGGACCTCCTGGGCCGCTCCTCCGCCCACCGCCCTCGCCTGGGAAGGCGTCCGGACTTCGGCCAGGCCTGCTCGACCGCGGCATGTTGCTCGGCCTCGCCTGTGCGGGCTTCCGCCGCCTCTTCACTGGGGGTGCTCGGCGTCGCCGTGCGGCAACACTCGCCCGAGTCCTGCAGCCTGTGCTTTCTGATAACAGAGGAGCCACGTGCCAACGTTTAAACTTTAACATCCACCAGATTCAATTAATCTTATCTTTACAACTCCCAATTACAGGCGGTAATTAAGTGAAAGCAGCATTGTAGACTCGCGATGCTGCATTAATCATCCCAGCCTTGGAGCCGTAAATTAGCTCCTTCCCGGCCCCGGGTCTTCCCAGAAGGACTGGGCGTTTCATTTGGCTGTGTGTCGGGAGGCGGCAATCCCACCAAGGTGCTGTGGATTGGGATTACCTTTGATCATCTTTATTTAACCAATAAAAGGCAGTGTAAAAAGAGTCCCCTTCTCTTGTCCAGATAAAGGGAAATTCTCTGACAACAGGGAGTTAAAGGTGCCGCGGCCGCCCCCTGGGCCCCAAGATGCTCAGAAATTAATTATTTTTATCCTGTTGGATTCGAGCCTGCACCGTGTTCACGCCTCCTCCCCTTGCCCCTTTTATGTTATTAAAAGTAGCAGTAAGCCTCTCCCTCGGTGGACTGGCGGGCTGGGGGTCCCGGCGATCTTCCATGCAGTCCCCGAGCTGGCGTCTTCTCAGTGGGGGTGGGGTGCAGGGTGGGGGGACGACCCTCAGGTTCCGGGTGCTGCCTCCATATTCGGGGGCGTGGTCCCCTCCCCCGCTGCACTGCCACGGTGGGCAGGTCACTCTGCGGGGTGGGGTGTGGAGCAGCAGCCGTGCCCGTCACCCCCAGTGGTGACCCCGTGGCCCCAGGGTCTCCCGTCGGCCGGCTGGCCGGGGTACGGATGCTCTGCGAACCGTAAGGACCCCTTCTGCCCGCCCTCCTCTTTTGGGCATCAGCCCCCCAGCGCCCTGCCTTTGTTTGAAAATGGACGTTTATGCCTGGCCTGAGTCCCCTCCGGGGGGCTGGGGCTGGGGCTGCTGGACCCCTCCCTGGGCCGCTCCTCCGCCCACCGCCCTCGCCTGGGAAGGCGTCCGGACTTCGGCCAGGCCTGCTCGACCCGCGGCATCCGCCTGTTGCTCGGCCTCGCCTGTGTGCGGGCTTCCGCCGCCCCTCTTTTCACTGTGGACGGAGCCACAGCCAGCGCTCAGGCGTCGAAGCCAGTGAAGGTGAAGCGGGCGCGGCCGGCAGCGGTGAGAGCCGCTCCCCTGGAGCTCCTGCCCCCTGGCCCCGGGCTTCCGGCCCCCTCTGCTTCCAGGCTGTGCCCGTGTTGTAGGTTTTGCTTCTTAAGCCTCGTCAGGGTTTAGTGCCGCCTTGCTGGGTGTCTCCACTCCTGGCGCCCCGGGGGGTCCGCACTCACCCCGTCCTGGGTCCTGGGGGCTCCCCGACCCCTGCGACCTCTCCCTTGCGTTGACTGCTGTGGCCAGGCTCTGCCCTGTGCCGGGCCAGCACGGCCCTGGGTTCACGGCCACATCCCAGGAACCCTCAGCCCCGTGGCGGCCACACGCTCTCGCTCTGACGCGCCTGCCTTTTCTCGTAGGTACGCCATCCCCCCCGAGCACGGCAAGCGCCTGGAGCGGCTGGCCATCGGTAGGTGCCTGGGGCCCCTGGAGCCGGGGGGTGGCGGGCTGGCAGCCCCACCCTCCCCAGCTTCCTGCTGGTGTCTAGGGGTCGGTGCCTGGTGTCCACTTCCTTCCCTCGGGCTCAGGTCCTGGTCCCCCCGCTGTGGGTCTGTCACTTGACACACCGAGGCTGTGACCTCAGTGTGCTTGCTCCTGGGGCTCCGTCGTCCCCCCAGCTCCCAGGGCTCTGTCCCCCACCGCAGTTCCCGGGGCTCCGTCTGCCCCCAGCTCCCGGGGCTCCGTCCCACCCCCAGCTCCCGGGGCTCCGTCCGCCCCCAGCTCCCGGGGCTCTGTCCCCCCCCAGCTCCTGGAGCTCCGTTCCCCCCACCAGCTCCCGGGGCTCCGTCCCACCCCAGCTCCTGGAGCTCTGTCTGCCCCCAGCTCCTGGGGCTCCGTCCCCCACCCCCAGCTCCTGGGGCTCCGTCCCCCCTACCAGCTCCCAGGGCTCCTTTCCCCCGCTCCCGGGGCTCTGTCCCCCACTCCTCTTTGTGGAGCCTTTGCCCGTCTGGAACACTCGAAGTACAATTCGCTGTGCCGAGTAAGCAAGTGAGGCCGCGGGCCGGCTGCTGTTGGTGCAGGGTCGAGCTCCCTGGGCTCCCTCGGCAAACAGCCCACCTGGGCAGGGGCCCTGGGCGGGGCCCCTGGGGCCGACGGGATTTGTCAGAGAGGGGGGCACTCACCACTGAGGTACAGGAAGGCCCTCGGGGCATGGCATCCTTCAAGAGGAGCAGACACCGAGCCGGGTGGCTCTGAGGCCTCTGTGTGCCCGGCGGCGGGCCAGGCAGTGGCCCCGCGTCACTGTTGTGACGCCCCTGCCCCGTCCCCCGCAGAGGCTCTCGTGCCGACAGCAGCGGCTGTCGGGGCGGGCAGAACTCACCAGACCCAGCAGGCCCCGTCACCAGTCCTCGCTCTGCAGCCAGGAGCACCCCACCCTCACAGGGTGGGGTTGGGGCCCCTGGCCGCCCAGGCCCTGCGTGGCAGTGGGCAGCCGACACCCCCAGGTGACTGCAGCACCTTCCGAAGCCACGGCCTAGAGCTGGCGAGGCTCCCCGGGGCCCCCTCCCCCGGCCTCTGGGCTCCCGCTCTGGGCAGCGTGCCTTTCCCGCCAGGAGCTCCAGGGCAGGCCGTCCTGGCAGAGCTCAAAGAAGGAATGAAATTTCTTCCCGTTACATTTTTTTGGATGCAAATTTAGAATGTCTTTTCCTATTGTATTAGCTTCCAGTTGATTCTAACTAACTGCCACAAACGCGGTGGGTTAAACGGCACAGATCCCCTCAGTTTTGCTGTGAACCTTAAACTATGCTTTAAAAATGTCCTAAATGAAGAGCCAGGGATTTATATTCTCACTCTTTAGAGGCCGGAAGTCCACAGTGAGCCTCCCGGGCGGAGGTGCAGGCTCCGCAGGCTGGCTCCCTCCTGAGGCCCCAGGGGTGGGCAGAAGCCGGTCCTCCGCTGCTCTGGCCTTGGTCTCCCGGCCCATGGCTGCCCCTCCCCCACTCCCCTTAGACAGGGTGACACTGGTCCCCGGGGATCCAGGCCACCCGTCTGAGGGGCCTGCACTTGAGCCCTCTTCAGAGCCCCCTCTCCAGGGAGGGCACCTTCCACGGGCTGCAGGGATCGGTGCGGACGCCTGGGGGCTGGAGTTGAGCCCCCGCACCTGCAGAGCCAGGGGCTCTGGGGACCTGGGCCTGCCCGCAGCGTCTGCCTTCCGCGCGGTGCGGGGCCGCGGCTCGCGGCTCTCCCCACGTGTCTTGCCTGAAGCAGTTGGAGGCGCCAGGGCTGCGCGGGGCCTCTCGGACGCCCTGCCCCGGGTGCTGGCTCCCAGCCCGGACGCTGCAGTGGGCTCGGCTCGGCAGCCAGGGCTGGGCGAGGACCGGTGTCCTTGCTTTTGGAAAAGTCCGGGCGTGTGAAGTCAGGCTTCTCCTGGAATTCGGGGAAGGGGGCCGACAGCTCCGAAGGTGGGGCAGGGGGCCTCGTCCTCCCTCTCTGGCCCTTCCTTCCGGCCACTCTCCCCGCCTCAGGCAAAGGACGGGGAGGCCCAGGGCAGCTGACTCCCTGCCCTCCTGGGCGTCCCTTCCACACTTTTGGGGGCGTGCGTGCTAGGCGGCTTCATTGAGGTGGGTGGAAAGGGTTGTGGTTGATACGGAAAATGAACAACTGCCCCTGAGTGGGCTGCGGGAGGGCCACGCAGCCCCGGAGAGGGCAGGGCGTTCATGTGCTGGTGCGTCATTGGTGCTGATCATGGAGGACGTGCGCCTCTGTTAGAGCCTTAACGAGCGACACTTGCCGCGTGCGTTAGAAAGAGGAGCCGCGGCGAGCGGCAGGCAGCCGTAACTCTAATGGAAAGGCTTTTTTTTTTTTCTTTTTTAAAAAATTTATTTATTTTTGGCTGTGCTGGGTCTTTGTTGATGTGTGGGTTTAGCTGCTCTGTGGTATGTGGAATCTTCCGGGGTCAGGGATCAAACCTGTGTCTCCTGCATTGACAGACGGGTTCTTATCCACTGAGCCACAAGGGAAGCCCCTGAAAAGGCTTTTAGCGCCGGGCAGGCGCGAGTCCAGTCCTCCCTTAGACAGGGGGGGACACTGGGGTCCCCGGGGATCCAGGCCACCCGTCTGAGGGGCCTGCACTTGAGCCCTCTTCAGAGCCCCCTCTCCAGGGAGGGCACCTTCCACGGGCTGCAGGGATCGGTGCGGACGCCTGGGGGCTGGAGTTGAGCCCCCGCACCTGCAGAGCCAGGGGCTCTGGGGACCTGGGCCTGCCCGCAGCGTCTGCCTTCCGCGCGGTGCGGGGCCGCGGCTCGCGGCTCTCCCCACGTGTCTTGCCTGAAGCAGTTGGAGGCGCCAGGGCTGCGCGGGGCCTCTCGGACGCCCTGCCCCGGGTGCTGGCTCCCAGCCCGGACGCTGCAGTGGGCTCGGCTCGGCAGCCAGGGCTGGGCGAGGACCGGTGTCCTTGCTTTTGGAAAAGTCCGGGCGTGTGAAGTCAGGCTTCTCCTGGAATTCGGGGAAGGGGGCCGACAGCTCCGAAGGTGGGGCAGGGGGCCTCGTCCTCCCTCTCTGGCCCTTCCTTCCGGCCACTCTCCCCGCCTCAGGCAAAGGACGGGGAGGCCCAGGGCAGCTGACTCCCTGCCCTCCTGGGCGTCCCTTCCACACTTTTGGGGGCGTGCGTGCTAGGCGGCTTCATTGAGGTGGGTGGAAAGGGTTGTGGTTGATACGGAAAATGAACAACTGCTCCCTGAGTGGGCTGCGGGAGGGCCACGCAGCCCCGGAGAGGGCAGGGCGTTCATGTGCTGGTGCGTCATTGGTGCTGATCATGGAGGACGTGCGCCTCTGTTAGAGCCTTAACGAGCGACACTTGCCGCGTGCGTTAGAAAGAGGAGCCGCGGCGAGCGGCAGGCAGCCGTAACTCTAATGGAAAGGCTTTTTTTTTTTTCTTTTTTAAAAAATTTATTTATTTTTGGCTGTGCTGGGTCTTTGTTGATGTGTGGGTTTAGCTGCTCTGTGGTATGTGGAATCTTCCGGGGTCAGGGATCAAACCTGTGTCTCCTGCATTGACAGACGGGTTCTTATCCACTGAGCCACAAGGGAAGCCCCTGAAAAGGCTTTTAGCGCCGGGCAGGCGCGGAGTCCAGTCCTCCCGGCTCTCTAGAGCCTCGCTGTGGTGTCCTTGCTGTCAGGGGCCTCCTCTAGCCGCGGCTACCTGCGCACAGACGTGCACACGCACAGGCACACACGCCCAGAGCGCGCACATCTGCCCATCGAGGGTGTGCGCTAGCCGGTCTGATAGGCTTCTGGAAGGGCCTCGGGCCACCCTCACGTGCGGTCAGCCCTGCAGGGAAGTGGATGTTGCGGGCACTGGCTGCTGCCGGGCCCTGCCTCGAGGGGCCTTGCCGCCCTCCTGGACCCACTCTGTGCGGTTTGGGGTGAGCAGCTCAACCTGGGATTGGCTTCTCCTTAACTGCGAGACTTGCGTGTCAGTAACGAGTTTCAGTCCATAAGTGACGTGGGGACAGCACCGGCCAGTGCTGGTGAAGCCTGGCTCCAGGCCTCCGTGGGCTCGGGGACCCTCTGTTAAATTAGCTGCAGGGTGCGCTCTGGGGCAGAGAGAGCGCGGATGGAGGGCAGGCCTGGGTCAGCCCCTCTGCCCCGTGCCCCGTGGGTCTGGCCCACGGGCGGGTGGGCCGTGGGCGTGGGACCACGTGGATAGAGAGCCCTCGCCCACTCAGGTGACCCCTCTTCGTTGTGGGGGCGGGACCCCACTTGCTTCTCGCCCGCACGACCTGGCGGGCTCTGGAGCCGCCGCCGCCTGCCCCGTCTCCTGGCTGGGCTCCCAGGGGCTGAGCGGCCCTGTGGAGGCCCCGGGGGGTTGTGTTGGAGGGGAGCGCAGGGTGGGCACTCTGTGGGCAGTGCTGCCCCTCTGCCCGTCTGGGAGGACGAGAGTGGTGCCGCGTGGGTCCGCCCGCCCCGGGGCCCTGTGAGTTCTTTTCCTCAGGGCCGCAGGAGCGCCGGGCCTCCGCATCCCTCCCGCTGTTGACGCTTTCTCGTCTGCGCAGGCTTCTTCCCCGGGAGCTCCCAGGGCTGTGACGCGTTCCTTCGGCACAAGATGACGCTCATCTCGCCCATCATCCTGAAGAAGTACGGCATCCCGTTCAGCCGGGTACGTAGGGGCAGGCGGGCCGCCTGGCGGTGGGGGTCCGGGCCCTGTTGACTGCGAGCACCCCAGAAACAGGCGTCTTCATGCGGGAGAAGGCTCTGGAAGGACGGCAGGCTGGGGCAGGGCCGGCCGAGGGTGGAGGGCCTGGACGTCCCCCAGCCCAGACTTGAAGGTCTGCTGGTCCCGCAGGTCGGGCTCGGGAGTGGACGGCAGGGGCAGCCGCTGCCGACCCTTGAGGGGCGCTGGGGAGCTGACCCCTCGTGGGCGCCCCGCCCCGCCCCGCTGGGGCAGGCCGCCCTGAGGGAGCGAGCGCCTGTTAAGAGAGGAACCGCGCGCGGGCTGTGAGCTCGGCGATGTCCCGCCCCAGGGGCTGCTCCTTGGGTCCTCACGGGGCCGTGGGGGCTGCGGCCGTGCTGGGCGAGGCCCGGCGGCAGGCCCGGAGTCCTGGGCCCCGCGGCCGTCACTCCCCGCGGAGATGCCTCCTGCACAGGCGAGTCTGGGCGCCGCGGGGACCAGCGGGTGGGCGCGGGCCATCCTCCCAGGTCTGCACCAGCACGGACGGCCCTTCCGCTCGTCGTCTGTGAGCGTCTGAGTGTGACCCGGGCGGTGGTGCCCACTGGTGGCCCGGGCGAGGCTGCCTTGGCTGCCATATCCGCTCCCCGAGGGAAGGGGACGAAGCTTTGCCCTGAGGCTTCGGGGCCACGGCCTCTGCCGGGCAGCAGAGAGCCCTCCGGGGCTGGCCTGGGACCAGGCCGCACCCCCGCGTCGGGCCTGGCCGACGCCCTCGGGGCTCCACGCCCAGCGCCTCGTCTGAGTTTCTGGCGAAAGAGTTCCCGCCAGCTCCACTCATAAATCTTCGTAATGGTATTTACTTCTGGAAGAAAAAGCAGATCAATAGTGGAGCTTTTTAATAATTAAAAGCATGTGTTTCTGTGATCTGCCATGGACTTCCTCGTTCGTTCTTGGAGAGCTGCGGGGCAGCCGAGCTCCGGGCTTCCTCCGTGACGGGCGTCCGGGGCCCCCGCTCCCTCCGCTCCCCCTGCTCTGTCGCTCCGCCTCGAGGCCGATCCGTCGTCCCAGACGCCGTCTGATGACTGTTGGGGTGCCGTGGACAGTGGTGGCCCGGAGACAGATGCCGTGGGCCTGAGGGGGCGCCCCGAGACGCAGGTTTCCTGACAAGAACATGATCTCCTTGTCGCTCTACGCGAGCACGTCTTCCCTCTGGACCTTGATTTGTGGCGGGGAAGCAAGGCCCACGACCGGGACCCGCTGCGTCCCCGAGGCCTGAGCAGGCAGCGCGTGCGCAGAGGCGTGGGAGGACAGCGGGGCAGCGCCCTAGGTCAGCTCCAGCAGGAAGAGGAAACCAGCGCCCGCCCCGGGCGGGATACCCCGTCCCCGGCACACCTCCCGGCTCTCAAGACTCCGAATCCCAGGACGGCCCTGCCTGAGGACCGAGGGCACCGGCCGTAGCGCTGAGGACACTGCCTGTGCCCCCGCCTCCCCTGTCTCCTGCCATCACTTCATCCCTGGACGCGGCTGTCACTTGAACGGGAATCTAAAAATATGACTTAATGCACAGTGACTTCCCTTGATTGGTGCAATTCATTATTTGAGAAGAAAAATATCTCCGTGTTCTTAAGGACCGGCTTTGCTCCAGGCTACGTCAGTTTTGATTGATTCCTGACTCGGGACAGCTCGCGGCCCCACCCTCTCCTGCCAGCCCCCGCCCTGCCGGGGTTTGGCTCCTCGCCAGTCACTCAGACAGATCCAGAGACCGCGGCGCGTCTCTCTGGGGTCACTAGCAGGCCCAAGGACGACAGTCTGCGACAGAGCAGCGGACAGCCTCCCCGTGGGGCAGGAGGCTTACCCAGGCGCGCTTTGTGGAAGGGGGTGCACGCGGGCAGCGGGCAGACACGGTGGACGGCGTCTGCAGACCTGAGGGGCGGCTGGAGCTTCACCCTCCCGACCTTCCTCGCCCCACATCGGGGCAAGACAGGCAGGCGGCCACTGCCAGGGACAGCCGCCGGGCGGTCTCCTGGCCCCGTGCCCCCTCCATGCCTGTCGACGCTGGAGAGATGCCCGAGGGCGGCGGCGCACAGGTCCTGGCCCTCCGCGCGGCCCCTGGCTGAGGCCAGCCGCAGGCCTGTCAGCAGGAGGCTGTGTGAGCAAACAGGACGCGTCCTCCCGACTGGAAGCCCTGCAGGAGCAAAAAGAGGAGCTGACTGGCGTGCCCCGCGGGACAGATAGACCCCGAGGACGTGCCGGCGGGAGGGCCCGGGCGCGGAGCCTGGGCGGCGTCTGCGACTGGGACTGGCGACGCCTGGGGGTGGGGCTGGGGTGCTGGAGCCGCTGCCCCTGGAAGTCGGGGCTGTCGGGCCTGTGCTCCCAGCCTCAGTCCAGGAAGAGCTGGCCCTTCCGACCCCAGAGGTCCCTCCGGCCGCAGGACAGGACGAGAAGGCATGGCGGCCGCTGTTGCCTCTCACTGTCTCTGGAGCAGGTTCCCTGAGTGCTGCTGCTGACGGGGTGCCCGGGGCGGGCGGAGCTGGGGGGAGGCTGCGGCCCCACGCTCTCCCGGCCTCGGGGCCGCTGTTCTGGAAGCATCCGTACAGCCTCATGGCTCTCCATCCCTCATGCCCCGCAGCTCGGTCTGGGGCCTCTGATGTGGAGGCTGGACCAGGGTCACTGTCCAGACGGTTTTGGACAGGCCTAGAAGCATCAGACCTTCCTGCGGGCTTCTGACCTTGACCCGTGTCCTCCTCGCCCACTGGTGTGTCGCTTCCGTCTCTCCGCCCTCGCGTAGAAGGACCACGTCTTGGGATGTAGTGGACAGAGCCCCTGCCCACAGCAATGGGCGACTTGGGGCGGCTTCTGGGGACTTTTGTTGGGGGACCCATCCCTTCTTGTGGCGGGGCTGGACGTTAGGCTGCAGGCTCGTGCCCACCGTAGGCTCCCAGCACCCCAGCTCCACCAGAGCCGAGCGGCCCCCCTCGCCAGCCGTGCGGTGGGGCACATCTGCGGGGGACGGGAGGCGCGACAGAGCCTGCCTCGGAGAGGAGACCTGCGCGACGAGGAGCCTCGAAGCCTGGCGCCGCAGTCCACTTGTCCGAGCGCGGACTCCTTGGGCCCAGCGGGGCCTCCACGAGCCGCGGGCTGGTAGCAGCCGCCCTGGCCGCTCCCCTCACCGGCTTTACGGCCCTGCGGAACCAGCCCGCGGCGTGTAGGGTCTGGGAGCTTCACCCGGCTGGCTCCGTTGGCTCCTGAGGTCAGGCCCCGGCGCTTGGCGGGGCGTCCCCCCGGGGGCTCCCGGCAGCTCTGCCGGGAGCCGGTGATGCCCCACGTCGGGCGTTGCTTCGGCCGGGCCTCGCCCTCACCTGTCGCCCCTCCCTCCTCAGATCACGCAGGAGGCGGGGGAGTTCATGATCACCTTCCCCTACGGCTACCACGCCGGCTTCAACCACGGCTTCAACTGCGCCGAGTCCACCAACTTCGCCACCCTGCGGTGGATCGACTACGGCAAGGTGGCCACCCAGGTGAGTGCTGGCCAGCCCCCGCTCCTGCTCAGCCAGGGGCTTGGGCGTGGCGTCAGGGTCCGCGTCCCGGTCGTCAGCAGATGTGCCCCCAGCACCTTCCCGCCTGGAGGCAAGTGGGCGCGGGCAGCTTGGGTGGCCTGCAGCAGCGGGAGCTGGCCAGGCCTGGGCCGGGTCTCTCTCTCTCCTGGCCTGGGGACCAATGAGACTTTGTTTCTTGTTACTTGACTCCTGGGGACCCCTCCTGGCTGGACGCGGAGGGGCCCTCACCAATGTCCAGCTCCCTTGTCTGGGTCTTTCTGCGGCTGGGTGTGGGTGTAGGGGTGTCTGTGGGCAGAGAACCCTGGCAGGGCTGGCCCCGTGCCGGAGCCCCCAGCCTCAGGTCCCCAGGGCTCACCAGAGCCCAGAGCAGCCCTTTGTTTGCCTTGGTAATTTGCTGACCCGCCCCCAGAGGGGCCTGGCATTTGACCCCAGTGCTTGTTCTCTGCTGCTCCTCACCGCGTGCGCCTGTCTGTGGCTCTGAGGGACTGCGCAGGGCACACAAGGCCCCGTGGTGGCGAGTCCAGGGGAGCGGCTGGGCCCTGGGACCGGGAGGAGCTGCTCGGTGAAGTTGGGGTGTCTCCCACCAGCCTCCCGAGCGGAGCCTTGGGGGTCTTCCCCGGAATCTCTTGGCTGTGCAGAGTCAGGGCCCCGGATCAGGGAGAGTGGCCGGCCTCTCCTGGACCCGGAAGCGGGGCGCGTGGCCCTGGAGCTCAGATCCTCGTTCGGTCAGCCCGCCCCAGACCTCAGGTCTTCGCAGAAGAGGCTCTAGGCTGTGACGCTCGGGCGTGTGGCCCGGAGATGCAGCCTCACGAGGGAGAGGAGTCTGGAGTCCTGCACGGCACGGGGCGCGGAGCAGGAAGCCCCGCACAGAGGGTGGGCAGGGAGCTCACAGGGAGAGCTTCCCAGTAGATGGGGCTAAATGAGCTTCATTCTTAGGGAGCACAGGTGTGAACGACTGCATCGGCTTAGACGACTCTGTGACCTCATGGGCTGTAGCCCGCCAGGCTCCTCTGTCCACGGGATTCGCCAGGCAAGGACACTGGAGTGGGTTGCCGTTTCCTCCTCCAGGGCCTCTTCCCGACCCAGGGATCGAACCTGTGTCTCCTGCTTTGGCAGGTAGATTCTGAGCCATTGGAGAAGTGGGTGAAAGATTAAGAAAATTTCGCTCTGAGGGTGGCCTTGCGGCACATCTCCGAGGCGCAGCACAGTCTGGACAGACTGGCTTGTCTCCGTCTTTGTGACGGTCTGTCTCTCACTGTGCCGTGCCGGTGCAGTCGGGGGACGCGAGGGGCGCTGCCGCTGGGGGGACGGGCGAGGCGCCGGGGCAGCTGGGCTTCTGGACGGGATTCGGGAGGTCGCGGGGGCTGTCTGTGGCAGAGACTGCGGCTTCCCTAGAGGCGGATGGGGACGTCAGGGTGTCCGCCTGGATCCAGAGGGGCGACTGCCCCTCCCGGGCACGTGTGCGGGCCTGCCCGGCCGCGGGGAGCTGGACGAGCTGTCAGCCCGGCCGGGGCTTGTCCTGGGGCGCCGCCAGAGCCGGCCCTGCCGTGGGGCCAGTGGAGGCTGCCTGGATATTAAAAGCAATTTTAGGTTCAGCCACGTGTTCACAAACAAGTGCCGTCTGTGAAGTGCAGCCTGAGACGGGGCTCCACGCGTACACTGCCGGGCGGCGCAGCGTGAAATTACCGAAGTCAGCCTGGCACTCCGAGCCGCCCCGGGGCTCCAGGGACCCAGCGGCTGGGGCAGGACCCTGGCCCCGCGGTGCCCATCCGTGCCCGCCTGGTGTCAGCCCCCGGGCTGTTCGGCGGTGACCCTCCCAGCCCCGCTGCCCCCGTGACTAGTCCAGGCTGGAGAGGCCTGGCCTCGCAGATGACCGGCGGGGGTGGCCGGCGGGGGGCCCTTCAGTTTCCCTGGCGCGGCAGGTGTGAGGGGAGGTGCCGGCACCCAGCGCCGCCGCCTCGCCGAGCCGGGGCTCCCCCTGCAGGCTGAGCTCCCCCAGCCCCGCAGCGTCCCCTTCCAGCTCGTGGCTCAGACGCAGCCGAGGGGAGACGGCCTGCCTGCCGGGCCCTGGAGGCGTGGTGACCTGCTGGCGCGTCGCTGCTCAGGCGCCCGCCCGCATCGACCGCGTCTGTCCTCCTCCTGCCGTTGACACATTAAATGCTAAACGCCCAGGCTGGCCAGCCCGAGGGTTTCAGGTGTTCCTGTTCTTTCCTCCAGAGCAGGTTGGCAGATGGGGCCCACAGGCCAAACCCTGCCTGTTTTTCGTATGTCTGCAAGCAGACTGGTGCTTAGACGTCTTTTTTGTTTTTCTGGCCCTGTCACAAGGCATGTGGGGTCTTAGTTTCCCAAACCAGGGACTGAAGCCACGCCCCCTGCAGTGGAAGCACAGGGGGTCCTAACCACGGGACCACCAGGGAAGCACCGAGCTTTAGGCTTCTTTTTTGACCTCTTTTACTTATTTATTTATTTATATTCATTTATTTTCATTCGTCTTTATTGTTCGGCTCATCGCAGTGGCCTCTCTCGTTGCAGAGCACTGGCTCTGGGCGCACGCACTGCAGAGTGTTGGCTCGTCATTGGACACAGCGGTCCGCTGCTCCGTGGCACATGGAATCTTCCCGGGCCAGGGACTGAACTGGTGCCCCTTGCACGGCAAGGCGGACTCTTTGCTCACTGAATCACCAGGGAAGCCCCGAGTTTTAGGTTTTTAAAGAGCTGGGGAAAAATAAGAAAAATCAAATATCAAAAGAAAAGTGTGTGTGACATGTGGCAGCCTGATGTAACTCATGTTTCACATTGATAAAGTTTTCTCTCTTTTCTAAAAAAAATTAATTGATTTATTTGTCTGTGCGGGGCCTTGGTTGCTGCTTATAGGATCTAGTTCCCTGATCAGGGATCAAACCTAGGCCCCCTGCATTGGGAGCCCAGAGTCTTAACCACTGGGCCACCAGGGAGGTCCCAGTAGGTAAAGCCTTGTAGGCACAGGTGTGCGTCCACTGACAGGCCGTGCGGGGCTGCTGCCCCGGCTGTGGAGCTGAGGACTTGCAGCAGGACTGGGTGGAGAGCAGCTGCTGCTCGGCGCTTAGCAGGAGTCTACAGCCCCCAGGCGAGAGACCCGAGTGTGTGGGCACCCTGGCCCTGGGCCATCAAGGCTGAGGGGCGCCCCGTCTCTTCCTTCACAGCCCCAGGGTCCCAGGGGTCAGAGGGGCTGTCCCTGCAGCACGTGGGCTCCCGGCCGCTGCCTCCTTGATTTTACCTGTGGAGACTGTGTTCCCATGACCGGGGGATCGGTGAACCGTGGAGTATTGCGCAGCCCCAGAAGTGGGCTCACTGTTTATTGGTGTGGAAAGGCGGGCATCTCATTCTGGGTGGGACAGCTAGGCTTTGGATCACGAGTATGTAATCCCATCCTGTGTGTGCGGAGGCGGGATTTGCCCAGATGTTGGTCGATGTGAGCTCTGTGTGGTGGAAGTTGAGATGCCTTAAAAGCAGGACTTAGCGGGGCCCAAGATCAGAGCCGGCGGTGATCCAGACCTGCCTCTGGTCACGCGCCCTTGAGCGGTCCTTTTCCCTCGACCCTCCCGGGCTCCCCCTCCTCAGCCCCGTCTCCCTCTCCAGCTTCACGCTGGGTCTTGGCCTGCACCAGGCTCTGACTCGGCCTCACAGCAGCCTGCCGTCTCCGGGCTGGCTGCCCCCTCCGGGCGGGTGTCTGGGCCCGGCTGGGGCTGCGGGGCCTCCTCCACAGGCCTGTGCTCCATCTCCACCAGCAGAGCGCCCCGGGCAGGCGCTGTGGCGGATCACCAGCCAGGGAGCTGAGCACTGGAGAAAATGAAGCGTGCACGCACCGGCCTTTGAGGTCTGAGCTCGAATTAGTCCCACAAGGCGGCCCGTCACGTTGGGTTAGCTCGTGCGGCCTCGCTCTTCCCGCGGTGGGTGGCACTGGGTGAAGCCTGACAAGGGCCTCTCGCCTCCACCAAGGGTGTCCCGCACGGCGTAGGAGTTGACTTTGGATTAAACAGAGCGTGAGAGATTGAGAGCCCAGCTTGAACACTGGGAGCCGGCGGGTTTAGCCGGTGTCCTGCCTGCTGTCTGGGCCCCCACCCGCCGGCGCTGGCCTGCGGGGCATCTGGTCCCCGACAGCCGCCTGCGGAGCGCGGAGGGCGGGGAGGCTCGGCCCCAGAGGCACCACTTCCAGGGCGGCCCCACTCCCCCACGCCTGGACCTAGGCTGGGCGGCCTCCTCTGAGCCCCGGCCTGGGCTGCCTTGGGCTTCACCGCCGGGGAGCGTGAGCCACGGTGTCCCCGCCGCTCCAGCGACACCTGCCTTCTGTTTGGGGACCCTGTGCCTGGAGCCCCCATCCCACGCGGGAGACAGAGGGGTCTCACGGGGATCGGTGAACCGTGGAGTATTGCGCAGCCCCAGAAGTGGGCTCACTGTTTATTGGTGTGGAAAGGCGGGCATCTCATTCTGGGTGGGACAGCTAGGCTTTGGATCACGAGTATGTAATCCCATCCTGTGTGTGCGGAGGCGGGATTTGCCCAGATGTTGGTCGATGTGAGCTCTGTGTGGTGGAAGTTGAGATGCCTTAAAAGCAGGACTTAGCGGGGCCCAAGATCAGAGCCGGCGGTGATCCAGACCTGCCTCTGGTCACGCGCCCTTGAGCGGTCCTTTTCCCTCGACCCTCCCGGGCTCCCCCTCCTCAGCCCCGTCTCCCTCTCCAGCTTCACGCTGGGTCTTGGCCTGCACCAGGCTCTGACTCGGCCTCACAGCAGCCTGCCGTCTCCGGGCTGGCTGCCCCCTCCGGGCGGGTGTCTGGGCCCGGCTGGGGCTGCGGGGCCTCCTCCACAGGCCTGTGCTCCATCTCCACCAGCAGAGCGCCCCGGGCAGGCGCTGTGGCGGATCACCAGCCAGGGAGCTGAGCACTGGAGAAAATGAAGCGTGCACGCACCGGCCTTTGAGGTCTGAGCTCGAATTAGTCCCACAAGGCGGCCCGTCACGTTGGGTTAGCTCGTGCGGCCTCGCTCTTCCCGCGGTGGGTGGCACTGGGTGAAGCCTGACAAGGGCCTCTCGCCTCCACCAAGGGTGTCCCGCACGGCGTAGGAGTTGACTTTGGATTAAACAGAGCGTGAGAGATTGAGAGCCCAGCTTGAACACTGGGAGCCGGCGGGTTTAGCCGGTGTCCTGCCTGCTGTCTGGGCCCCCACCCGCCGGCGCTGGCCTGCGGGGCATCTGGTCCCCGACAGCCGCCTGCGGAGCGCGGAGGGCGGGGAGGCTCGGCCCCAGAGGCACCACTTCCAGGGCGGCCCCACTCCCCCACGCCTGGACCTAGGCTGGGCGGCCTCCTCTGAGCCCCGGCCTGGGCTGCCTTGGGCTTCACCGCCGGGGAGCGTGAGCCACGGTGTCCCCGCCGCTCCAGCGACACCTGCCTTCTGTTTGGTGACTCTGTGCCTGGAGCCCCCATCCCACGCGGGAGACAGAGGGGGTCTCAGGACGGAGCTGCATCCCACCCGGACCCCTCTCTGGCCCCCCGCGCTGGAGGTGCCGGCCTGCGCCCCACTGCGCCTCCCTGGCCCCCTGATGCCCGGCGCCGCGATGGCCAGCGCTCAGGGCTTGCGGTCAGTCGCCGTATAAAATACGCTTCCGCCCCCCAGTCTCCCTGCGCTTCCCATCACTCCACTGTCCCTGCCGCGGCTTCAGCCCGTCCCCGCCACGTCCCCACCGCCAGGGCTCAGGCTGCCGCAGCGGAGCGGAGCAGGGTGGAGGAGGCTGCGGCCCTCCCGTGGCCTTCCTGCACTTTCCACGGGGCTTGAGCTCCGACTGTCGAGACCAGATGACCCAGTCTGGAAGGGTGGGTCTCAGGCGGGGGCGCCTGATGCCAGGATCCCCTCACTCCCGCCTCCTTCGTTCGTGACCTGGTGTCCCCTGGGCAGGTCTGGGTCAGGAGAGGAGGAGAGGAGAGCCTGGTCCGGAGGGCCGCCGTCCTGCCACTGGCTTTTCTGGAGTTGCTGCCCCTCACCCACAGAGCACGGAGACACTTTTGTCCTCAGTGCCCACCGTGGACGCCCCCGTACTTGTTCCTGCTCCTGAGAAGGCGGCTTCTCCCCCTTGGGGCCGTGTCCCCACCATGAGGACACCCGCTAGGCTGGGTCTAGGGAGCAGCCTCGGAGGCAGAGAGGCACCCCCGCCAGCTCAGACGCAGGCAGGACTCGGCCAGCCCGGAGTCAGGGGCCCCTGTCACCCTGCCCCCTCCACTCCCTGCTGCTGCGCCTGGGGGCTGGGGGACGCACGTGCCCCAAGGCCCCCCAGGACAGCTTTGCAGCCGAGAAGCCTCCCGTTTGTCTCCTGGGAAGGGAGGTTGCAGAGACTCACAGAGCCTTGCAGCCGCAGCGCCTCCCACGGGGAGCCCGCCAGCCTGCCGCCCGCCCCGGCTCCCCGGCTGCCGTAGCCCCAGGAGGGCGTCCCAGCCCCAGCCCCCTGCCCAGAACCGGGTTGTGGCTTGGGCTGCAGGCCCAAGTGCTGTCCAGGCTTCTGGTTTGGAAGGTGGCTGAAGGACACGCACGGAGTCTCGGGAGGGGACACTTCCCGGCCCCACGTGGGGGCTGCCTGCTCGTCACGCTGCCGCTTCTGCCGGCCACTCCCTAATGGCTCCCGGTGGGCACAGGCTGTGCGACCCGGGCCCCGGCATGCCGCTGCAGCTGCTGGCCCTCGCCAGCCTGGCTTCACTGCGTTTCCCGTGAGAACTGGGGGCTTGTGATTCCAATCGAGAGTTTCTGCCCCTCGGCACTGGGGACCCTGGGGCTGCACCACCTCCAGGGGGCCGCCCCAGGCCCGGCGGGGTGTGGAGCAGCCTCCTGGGCCCCACCCCCTCAGCTCCAGGAGCCCCGCGTGCGACAACCACAGACATCCCCAGACGTCTCCCAGTGCCCCCTGCCTGGGGCGGATGGCTTCCCCAACGCGGGAGCCCTGGGCGTGTCCACTCTGCTGAGGTCTCCAGCCCGTGCCACCTGGCGATGCTGCCCACAGGTTCCCTCAGGGGCAGTGGCTGCATCTGCCCAGGGGAAGCGTTGAGGTTAGGCTGTGGTCCAGGTCAGGGACTTTATGGGCAGACCCGCGTCTGGACTTTACGACCGTCCTGCTGAGGACGGAGTTTGGTTCTTGGTCATGGAAAACACTGTGTGGTTTGGGATGATGAAATTTCCTCAGAGGGCAGGCAGGCTGACTCCCCCAAAGCCTGGAGCACAGAGGGAGATGTGTCCACCGACCTGGTCAGCAGGAGGGCTGTGGTGAAGGGCCGCGGCCGGCAGGGTCCTCGGGCAGAGTGCCCCTGGGAAGCGTGGCCCAGAGCGCCTGGGGGACCGGCGTCCGGGCGGAGGGGCAGCGGGAGGGCCCCTCACGGGCTGCAGCATGGCCGTTCTGGCTGCCAGGGTCAGCCTTGCTCCGTGTGGAGGGAGGAGGGCACGGCATCCTGCGGGTCGAAGGCCCGTGACCTTGCCCGCGAAGGACGGATGGGGGAGCCCCAGGAGTCCCGCGCCTGATGGTTTTGTTTATGAAGCGCTGCGAGGGCTTCCAGTGGATTTCCTAATGAGCTGCTGTGTTACGGCGTCTCCCGCTGCCGCCCGGTGACGGCAGCAGCCGCGCGGGGGTCGGCCCCGGCCCCGGTGCTCAGCGCTTTGTGGGCTGACGTGCCCTCCTCCCCCATCCCTACCCCCCGGGATTCTTCCCCCGGAAGTCCGCATCTGCTCAGGAGTGGTCCCGGCCGCCGCGGGAGGCGGGAGGAGGCTGCAGGGCGCAGAGGGCGCAAGGTGGGGACAGGACGCAGGGGCTCGGGCCCGGAGACCGCAGAGGGCACAGCGGGGGACAGGCGGCGCCGGCCAGTCGGGGGACAGGCGGTGCCAGTGTGCGGACAGGCAGTGCCGGCCATGGGGGCTTCTGAGGGAGGCGGGTTCCAGACCCTGGCATCTTCCCGTCACAGAGTGCCATCCACAGGGGAGGGGGCTGAAAGCCACAGGAAGGCGTCCCCGCTCTGCCTGGAGGCCAGAAGTCTGAGATGAAGGTGTGACCGGCCCCGCTCCACCCAAGGCTCCTTCCTGCCCCTTCCAGCCGTGGCCCGGCTGCAGTCTGTGGTGTCCCAGGTGTGTGGACGCGACCTGTCTCTGCATGCTCCTCTCCCCAGGCCTGGGTCCAGCTTTGCCCCTTAGGAGGACGCTGGTCGCTGGGTTTACCGCTCACCTTGCTCCAGCCTGACCGCGCCCTGGCCAGCTCGTCTGGGAAGACTCTCTTTCCCAACATGGGGTGGAGGGTCTGGATTTTAGGGGTGGTGCCTGCAGGGCGGGCCTTGAAGGGTGAGGGCTGCCTGGCCACGCTGTCCAGCGCGAAGCCACCGCGCGCGTGGCCCTCGGTCAGTAGGCTCATTCAGGCACAGTGATAGCACATCTGTGTGTCGGTCACCTCAGGAAACTCTGGGTCCTGGACACCTGGGCCGGCAGTGGTCCTGGGCACAGATGCACGATGTTTCCCGCGTGTGGGGAAGCCTCGGGCAGTGAATGTTCTGGGGTCGGCAGCTCAGGGCCTGGCCGCAGCGAGCCGTGGGCGGGAAGACCAGCCCCGCCCGTCCACAGCCTGCGCTCAGCGGGGCCGGCAGGGTCCCGTGTGCTCGGCCCGGCTCCCGGCCCCACTGACCACAGAGCAGGGGTGCCCCTGAGGACAGATGCCCGCTGGGGGTGCTCTCCAGGGACAGCGTGCTGGCTCCTCTCCACTCTGCTGCCGGATGGGAGCAAGCCCTCCCGCCTCCGGTGGAAGCTCAGTGCTGTTTAAGCCAGGGGGCACGCGGCAGCTCCCGAGGGGGGTGTGGTGCTCCTGGCATTGTCCTTGGTCCAGCGGTGACCCCTCACCTTCGCTCTGGCGGCCGCCGTCAGCCCCTGCCGCCTCGGTGCTCTGGGTGTCACAGCGCAGGTCAGGGCGAGAGGGCACAGCAGAGCGCTGCTGGGAGGGCCGGGGACCGGGGGTGGGAGTGGGCCAAGGAGCAGGAGGCGACCTGACCACTCCCAGGACACTGCGGGCCCTGCGCAGACTGGAGCAGGTCTTCTCCACCTGGGGTCGGGGCCGGCTGCCCCAGCAGAGGTTCTGTGGCGTGTGTGCATCCTCAGACCCAGGCTCCAGCGGGCCCAGTGTCCAGCCGCTGGCTCCTGGTGGAGGAGGGCAGACAGGTGGCCGCCGTCCGCTTTCCTCTGGGCAGCAGACACCCGTGCGCGGCACAGCGGACCGCCACAGAGTGCCCCCGGCCTTCACGCCGGCTTCCTGCGGCTTCGTGCCCTGCCGCGGCCCGGCCCCAGTCCTCTGCCTCCGTGGGCCGGGGGGCTGGTGTCAGCGACGCCTTGCAGGTTCCCTGCGGGTGAGCCAAGCGCAGAGTCCCCGGGGTGGGCAGGGCCGGGAGGGGTTTCTGTGCAGCCTGTGGACTCAGCACACGTGGTGTGGAGTGAGTAGAGCAGGAAGGAGGAAGCAGATCATGTCCTTCGGGAGGCATGGAGGCGGCTGCTGTTAGCTGAGAGCCCGCTGAGCGGGGGAGGAAGGAGCCCCAGCTGGGCGCTGCTAACCCCGTGCCTCTGGGTTCTCAGCACGTCCCGGAGGCTGGAGACAGCCTGGCGCCCAGTGTGGACGGGCCAGCCCCCATGACCGGACGCCTGCCTCCGAGGGGCGTGTGGGAGCAGTGGCAGGGGTCTTCTCTAGGAGGGAGGGACGCACGCCTGTGCCGCGTGTGACAGCGCAGAGGGAGGGCGCTCCTGGAAGGGCCTGGAGGAGGCGGAGCTGCCGGGGCGGGGCCGGGGCGGCGGTGCCTGCTGGCCTGTGAGGGGCAGCAGTGCCCAGCCCGTCCTGAGCCCTGTCCCTGCGGTGGGCGGCGGCCAACAGCTGCCGGGAGACGGGAGCCCTTGCTGTCCTCTGGTGAGGGTCCCCAAATCCTGGGCCCCCACATTCTTAAGATCTCGGCATCAGAGGTCCAGTTGGTTTAGGCCAGCCAGTGGCTTCGTGGATGCTTTTTTGTTTGTTTATTTATTTATTTTTGGTTCTTCTGGTGTTCACAGCTGCCGCAGGCTTTTCTCTAGTTGCAGGGAGTGGGGGCTGTTCTCTAATGGAGAGGAGCAGGCTTCTTGCTGCGGTGACTTCTCTTGTTGTGGAACTTGGGCTCTAGGGCACACGGGCTTCCGTTGTTGTCACCCATGGGCTCCATTGTTGCGGCTCCGAGGCTCTAGAGCACAGGCTCCGTCGTTGTGCCTCACGGGCTGAGTTGCTCCGCAGCCTGTGGGATCTTCCTGGATCAGGGATGGAACCCGTGTCTCCTGCCTTGGCAGGCAAGCTCTTCTCCACTGAGCCCCCAGGGGAGCCCCATGGATGGTTTTGTGTGTTCCCCAAAGAGCTCCCCAGCTTGAGATGGATACAAAGCCCCTGACGGTGGCTGTGGGGGGGTCTTGTCTGAAGTCCTGACTGGGGAGAAGTCTGAAGTCACCGGGAACAGGCTGTGGTGAGGGGGTGTCGCACACGAGGGCGCGGTCAGCGGAAGCCCCCCTCCGAGCCACGGGGCGCGCGTGGGTGAGTCCCGCGTGTGCGGGGCTGTTGGAGGAAGCTCCGCTCTCAGGAGGTTTTCATTTGATCTCATCACACTTTCCCAAAGCACACCGCTTTATATGATTTCTGGTTTGCTGGGGATTATTCCAGTTTGAAAAGCATAATTCCTTAGGCATCGGGAACGCGGGCGCAGGCTGAGGCCCCGGCAGAGCAGCCGTGTGGCTTCATGGTCTGGACAAGTGGGCGGGAAGGGGGGTGGGCGGAGAGGTGGGAGGAACAGGGGCGCAGGTCTGTCTTGGGGTCAGGGCGCCGGCCTGGGCCGTCTCCCTAGCAACCCTGACGGCAGGGGGCTGCCCACCCTCCCGAGAAAGGGGTCACCAGGGCCAGCCTCCCGAGGAGCTTGCAGACGTGTGGCTGAGCCCGTGGGTGATGCTTTCTTGATGTCTAGCAGGACGCTTGCTGAGGGGACCCTGATCCAGCGGGGCCCGCTCCAGCGCCATCAGCGGCTGGGCGCGGGGGAGGGCGGGCTGCCGGGCCTGGAAGGGGCCCTCCCCGCCTTCTCTGTGCCACCTTGCTCTCTGACCTGGCGCTGGAGGGACGCGTCCTCCAGGGACTTCTGAGAAGGGAGCAGAAAGTAACATTTTCTGAGACTTCCTACCTTTGGAAGTGGAGAACAAGTGAAAACAGCACAGCAGTGCAGTGGGAAGGCGGACCGTGGCATCGCAGGCGTGCTCCCAGGAGGCGCTGCGTGGAGGGCCGACGGCTTGGCGGGGGTGGCGTCTCTGGGCTGTGGTTTCCCCAGAACACCAGGGCCTGACTCCACGTGGCCTTTGCTCTGGCTTTCCACTGCCGAAAGCCAGCTGCTCTTCCAGCCCCACCCTGGGCAGGGAGTGGGCCTTTCTCCCGTCCAGAAGCTTCTTGAGTCCTCTTTGTTCCTAAGTTTCTTACTACATCCTTGGTGTGCGTCTGATTTTAGTCACCTGTTTCCATCTGGAAACAAAGGATTCTGGGAAACGTTCCTAAATTGCTTCATTGATGGCTTTCTTCACGTCTGTTCTGTTTCAAACTCTCATTCAGGTGGCCTCTCAGGTCTTGTAATCTGTTTCTTTATGTTTTCCTACCTCTTTTCTACTTTTTGTCTTTCAATTTTGTGAATCATTTTTATTATTTCTTTTGCTGCACTGTGCAGTCTGTGGGATCTAGTTCCCTGAGCAAGGGTTGAACCTGGGTCCCCTGCACTGGGAGTGCAGAGTCTGAGGCGCTGGACCACCAGGGAAGTCCCAGGCGCGCCTGTCCTACGGATCTCTGAGCTGTGGCTGCAGGAGAGCAGGTCTCCAGTGGACCCCGAGGAGCTGGCCGTGGTCCTGGCCTGTCCCTCTGCACCGGCCTCCCTCCCGCAGTCAGGGCTAGGGGTGGCCCGGAGGCTCAAGAGGGCGCCGCTGTGGGCCCTGGAAGGGGCCGGCGGGCGGGGCGGGGCGGGGCTCGGGGCTGGAGGTGGGAGGGGTGGACAGGGCGGGGGCGGGGCTCAGGGCTGGAGGTGGGAGGGTGGACAGGGCGGGGCGGGGCTCGGGGCTGGAGGTGGGCAGGGTGGACGGGGCAGGGGCGGGGCTCGGGCTGGAGGTGGGAGGGTGGACAGGGCGGGGGCTCGGGGCTGGAGGTGGGAGGGTGGACAGGGCGGGGCGGGGCTCGGGGCTGGAGGTCGGCGAGGGGTGGACGGGGCGGCGAGGGGCGGGAGGAATGAGCGGCTGCCCCAGGCTCTGCGGCCGGACTCTAAGGCTCCTCACCCCAGGAGCTGGAGGCCCCGGGAGGTCCGCCGTCTGGTGCCCGTCCGAGGGCTGCCCTCCTCCACGTCCCAGACAGCAGGCGCCGAGCGCTGCTGGACCCCGGGGCCACCCGCGCTGGTCTCCGCATCGTTCTCATTTCTGTTTTCTCATGCTTTGTAGAGAGAGAGAGAGAAAAATCTGTTTGTCTCCGCGTGGGCCCCTGCTCTGATAACCAGAGGCAAACCTCCGCCCGACCCTGTTCGCTCATTTTCCTTGAGCTCAGCCGCGTGTCCTGGGGGACCCGCAAGCCTGTTACCTCCGTGATGTGTCCGTCTTCCGACGCGGGCGACAGCCCCTGCTCCCGGCCGGCGCGTGGATCGGGCCCAGGGCCCCTCGACTCCACGGTCGTCACTCGCCATTTGTCATCTGGAAGTGACAGGCGTCTGGTTGAGCCCTGCGGGGTGTCGACTGGCTGTTTGCACTGTGTTTTTTGGATTTTTTTTTGGCGGGGATCTAGTTCCCTGAGCAAGGGTTGAACCTGGGTCCCCTGCACTGGGAGTGCAGAGTCTGAGGCGCTGGACCACCAGGGAAGTCCCAGGCGCGCCTGTCCTACGGATCTCTGAGCTGTGGCTGCAGGAGAGCAGGTCTCCAGTGGACCCCGAGGAGCTGGCCGTGGTCCTGGCCTGTCCCTCTGCACCGGCCTCCCTCCCGCAGTCAGGGCTAGGGGTGGCCCGGAGGCTCAAGAGGGCGCCGCTGTGGGCCCTGGAAGGGGCCGGCGGGCGGGCAGGGCAGGGCTCAGGGCTGGAGGTGGGAGGGGTGGACAGGGCGGGGGCGGGGCTCAGGGCTGGAGGTGGGAGGGTGGACAGGGCGGGGCGGGGCTCGGGGCTGGAGGTGGGCGGGTGGACAGGGGCAGGGGCGGGGCTGGGCTGGAGGTGGGAGGGTGGACAGGGCGGGGCTCGGGGCTGGAGGTGGGAGGGGTGGACGGGGCGGGGGCGGGGCTCGGGGCTGGAGGTCGGCGAGGGGTGGACGGGGCGGCGAGGGGCGGGAGGAATGAGCGGCTGCCCCAGGCTCTGCGGCCGGACTCTAAGGCTCCTCACCCCAGGAGCTGGAGGCCCCGGGAGGTCCGCCGTCTGGTGCCCGTCCGAGGGCTGCCCTCCTCCACGTCCCAGACAGCAGGCGCCGAGCGCTGCTGGACCCCGGGGCCACCCGCGCTGGTCTCCGCATCGTTCTCATTTCTGTTTTCTCATGCTTTGTAGAGAGAGAGAGAGAAAAATCTGTTTGTCTCCGCGTGGGCCCCTGCTCTGATAACCAGAGGCAAACCTCCGCCCGACCCTGTTCGCTCATTTTCCTTGAGCTCAGCCGCGTGTCCTGGGGGACCCGCAAGCCTGTTACCTCCGTGATGTGTCCGTCTTCCGACGCGGGCGACAGCCCCTGCTCCCGGCCGGCGCGTGGATCGGGCCCAGGGCCCCTCGACTCCACGGTCGTCACTCTCGCCATTTGTCATCTGGAAGTGACAGGCGCGCGTCTGGTTGAGCCTCTGGCGGGTGCTGTCAGGACCTGGCTGTTTGCACTGCTGTGACGGGACGGAGCCGTGGGGTGGGGGGTCGTGGGGGCAGGCGCTCTCGTGGTGCGAGGCTCCCTGCTGGGGCGCCCTGTATGGGGAGCAGCCCAGGCGCCGGCGGCCAGGGTGCTGCCCTGTGAGGCCCCCTGCCCCGCCTCCTCCCTGCTGGCTTCCGTCCCCGCCCCTCTGTCTGTTCTCCCCTCCCCCGCCCCTGCTCTCTGAGCCCCTCCTCCTGCAGAACCAGGGCACACCCGCCCAAGGGCCTTGGGGACCCTGAGGAGTCCCTGGGGCTCAGTTCCTGGGGGGTGAGGAGTCAGGAGGAGGGTCCCCCAGGGCCCTGGCCGGTCGGAGAGCACCCGGAGGGGAGGGGGCCGGGCCGGAAGAGCTGGGTCCTGGCATCCAAGGTCGGGGCTCGGGTGGATCCTGGGGGACGTGGCCCTTCTCTGGCCCCAGGTTCCTGCCCCTCCCGCGCTGGGCAGAGGCCACAGACGTTTGGCCTGATTGGTAAGGGGGGCAGGGCAGTTCCGACGTGGGAGCTGAAGGTGGGAAGCCGTTTCGCTCTGGGATTTTACGGCTTCGTTGCCGAATCTAGCCTGAGCTCAGTGCCTGTCTCCCGAAACGTCTACAGCCTTGGAAAGACGAAGCCTCGGAGGGCACTTCTGCTCCGCCACTCTCCCAGTGATCGGCTCGGGGTGGGGGTGTCGGGGAGCCACGTCGGAGACTCGGGTCTCGTCTCGGGTGCGTCGCTGAGCTGTGGACAGAGTGTGACCGCTGGCGGGCGCGGCGTGCTGCTGCGGGTTCAGTAAGAAGAGGGGCGCCGCCGGCACGTCCACCACCACGAGAAACAGAAGAAAACTCGCCCCAAGGCTGGCCCTTCTGCCACAGTCCCTGGCGAGGTGACCGAGTGCCTGACCCCTTCACCCCTTGGGTGTCCACCTAGGGAGCTTGAGTCCTGTGTTCCCGCACTTGTGAGCATCTGCGTCATTAGAACAGAAAACCTCAGGCTGGTCCCGCAGAGCACAGGAGATCCTTGGCTCGAGGCTCGCAGGTGGCGCCTCTGTAGGAAAGCAGCCTGCTGCCCCGGGCTGCGTGGGCCGCTGCCTTTGTCGGGCCCCTGGAGGCGGGTCTGGGCCCGGCTGGGCTGTGCCCCCGGGGTCCTGATGCGCGCTGGGGGCATGTCCTCCCGAGAGCGGCCGGCTCAGGCGCCAGGCGCCAGGCAGGTGCAGCCTGGGGGAGGCGGAGCAGGCCTCTCCTGCCGGTCCTGGGCACTTCCTGGGAGCCCCGGCGCCGGCAGCAGGTGGTGGGGGGCGTGTGCAGCTCGCTCTGCTCGGTGAGCTCCGGCCCACAGCGGTCTCCAGGCAGCGCCTGTCTCCATCGCTCAGACTGCCGGACGCAGAGCCAGAGCCGGGAGGCTTAATCCTCAGACGTGTCAGGAGCCCGGGAGACCGAGACCGGGGGCTCTGGGGTCGGCTTCCTGGCGGGGACCCCAGTCCTGGTGCGTGGACCACAGGCTTTCTGCTGGGTCCTCCGCTGGGGGCGGCCGGGCGCAGGTCTGTCTCTCCTCTGCTTAGAAGGACACTGGTCCTGTGGGGTGGGGCCCCGGCCTCGGGACCTCCTTTGACCTCTTCATTTCCTCTCTGGGTACAGGCACTCTGCGGGGTCAGGGCTTTGTTGTAAAAGGGATTCTGTGACTTAGCATTTGTCAGACTTTCTGTAAAGGACGAGGTGGTGGATATTCGTGAACGTGGGGGCCTTCCCGTCACTGGGTCACCGCGCGGTTCTGCTGCTGGCCTGAGCGCCGCTGTGGGCGGGGCCGTGCACCATGAAACTCTGTCCACAAAAGCACAGGCGGGCGAGACCCCGTACTCTGCCCGCTCCCGGCCCGCTCCGACGACGTGCCTGCTGCCCGCTCAGTAGAGAGACGCAGAGAGAAGACGCAGGCCTGTGGCTGGCGTTGGACGAACGCCCTCGGCTGTCTCTGACGAGCTCTGGTCGTCGGGGGCTGGCCTGTGCTCCTGACTGAGTGCCGAGTCCCCTCTGGCGGCAGACGCGGCCTGAGAGTGTCACTGGGCTTGACGCGGTGCTCGGGGCAGCTGCCAGCCCTCAGGCCTCCAGGCGGCTCCGCGCGCCTCGGCACCCTTGGGGTGGGGTGGGGTGGTTAGCGCTGTCCTGAGGCGCGGGCGTGTGTGCACCGTGTGTGTGTCTGTCTCTCTGTGTCGCAGCCGCCTCGCCGGGACCACTCGTGGGTGTGGTCCCGGGGAGGCGGCCAGCCCTGGCCCGGTGGGTGGCCGGGGTCGGCAGCAGGGCAGGCGGGGCCGTCCATGCGCCCTCGTGGCTCCTCCTGCCCCGCGGGCCCGTTGACTTGGCCCTGTTGGGGCCTCCAGAGCTGCACTTTGTGGGCCGTCAGACTTCCCTGAGGAAGCCCCGAGGCTCTCGCCCGGGTCTCCGTTCCAGGACAGCCCTGCGGCTCGCGTCCTGTGCTTCTTCACGGGCCCGAGTGGAAGAGCGCTGCAGGCAGCTCCGCGGGGCAGGGCCCCACGTTGGACGCCGGCAGGGGTGGGGCTGGGAGCCTGGCACACGGCCTGCAAGTTCTTTTGCTCGCCTCAGCAGCACCCTCTGCCCGACTGTGGGCTGAGACAAAGCGGCGTCTGTGGTGTCTGCCCTCGCGGGCTCAGCAACGCTGCCCATGGAGGGGACTGTTGCCCTGTCCTCAACCGGGGTGTCCCTCCCATTCCCGAGGAGCCGGGGGCCTCGCCTCCAACCTTGCCCTGCGTCCCCCCTGGTGCCCACGCTCCCCACACCTCCCTTCTCTCCAGCGACCAGCCCGGCCGCCACCAGGACCGCACGGAGACCCGAGGGCCGCTGCCGGCCATAGGCCACACGCCTGGGTCTGCTTGGTCCCCTCCACAGTGCACCCAGGTGCTCTCACTAATCACTTAAGAAAGAGCCAGCGCATGGCCGCTCGACACAAACCCCTGAGCTGCTGGTGGTGGCCACGCCGAGGAGGCCGCAGGAAACCTGGAGCTCGGGCGCCGTCTGGCCCCCACCCCTCCGCAGCCAGGCTGCACCGCCAGCTTCTCTCCCCTGCGCAATTCTTCATGAAATGAATTGAGCTTGCTGGAAATCTCTGGGTCGTAAATACTCCCTCCCGCTGGCATGGCTGGGTCATTGCCGTCCCCGCACTGAGCTCCCGGATCTGGGCTGGGAGCGGTGGGGGCTGCAGGAGTGCCACCTCGGCCCCCTCGCCCCCGCCCAGCAGCCCCCGACGTCCGGGTGATAAACAGCTGCGGAGGCCGGGGCCGTCGGGGCAGGCTCATCGTCGCTGCGTCCCGCTGGGTCTTTCCCTCCCACGCCCTTCACGCCCACCCAGCAGCGGGCGGTGGCAGAGCGGCTGGAGCACGGAAACACATTGCTGATATGCTTTGAAATTGCCTGGGATATACACAAGCGCATGTTCAGTTCTCAGCAGTCATCCATGCGCACGTCCTTACCACGTGCGTGCACGCGGGGCGTGCACACACACAAACGGGGGAAAGAAAGGTCCAGTGACGTCTTTCAGCTGAGGTCTGGGAACGGGCCCACCTGCGCCTGTGCACTGGCAGGCGGGCGGCAGAGCTGGAGCTGCGGGGCAGCAGGGCAGGTGTCCCCTCGGGAAGCCGCCCCGGCCTCCTGCCACAGCCCTCAGGACAGGTGCGTCCCTGAGAGGCGAAGGCCGCCCCCCTGCATGGGAAGCTCCCTGGGGCAAGCCCCGCCCGCTGCCAGGTACCGCCTGACCCGCCTTTGTTGGCTTGTTGGCTCTGTGGGGACTGGCAGCTGTGCCCTCTCCTGACCTCTGTGGTTCCGCCGTGATGAAACACGGCCAGCTCGCTTTACCGGGTCGGGGACCTGCGTCAGACCGGAAGGAGGTTTTGGTCGAAGTGACCATGCGGTCAGAAAGAGGACCCGAGGCGCTCCCATAGGCCACACGCCTGGGTCTGCTTGGTCCCCTCCACAGTGCACCCAGGTGCTCTCACTAATCACTTAAGAAAGAGCCAGCGCATGGCCGCTCGACACAAACCCCTGAGCTGCTGGTGGTGGCCACGCCGAGGAGGCCGCAGGAAACCTGGAGCTCGGGCGCCGTCTGGCCCCCACCCCTCCGCAGCCAGGCTGCACCGCCAGCTTCTCTCCCCTGCGCAATTCTTCATGAAATGAATTGAGCTTGCTGGAAATCTCTGGGTCGTAAATACTCCCTCCCGCTGGCATGGCTGGGTCATTGCCGTCCCCGCACTGAGCTCCCGGATCTGGGCTGGGAGCGGTGGGGGCTGCAGGAGTGCCACCTCGGCCCCCTCGCCCCCGCCCAGCAGCCCCCGACGTCCGGGTGATAAACAGCTGCGGAGGCCGGGGCCGTCGGGGCAGGCTCATCGTCGCTGCGTCCCGCTGGGTCTTTCCCTCCCACGCCCTTCACGCCCACCCAGCAGCGGGCGGTGGCAGAGCGGCTGGAGCACGGAAACACATTGCTGATATGCTTTGAAATTGCCTGGGATATACACAAGCGCATGTTCAGTTCTCAGCAGTCATCCATGCGCACGTCCTTAACACGTGCGTGCACGCGGGGGCGCGTGCACACACACAAACGGGGAAAGAAAGGTCCAGTGACGTCTTTCAGCTGAGGTCTGGGAACGGGCCCACCTGCGCCTGTGCACTGGCAGGCGGGCGGCAGAGCTGGAGCTGCGGGGCAGCAGGGCAGGTGTCCCCTCGGGAAGCCGCCCCGGCCTCCTGCCACAGCCCTCAGGACAGGTGCGTCCCTGAGAGGCGAAGGCCGCCCCCCTGCATGGGAAGCTCCCTGGGGCAAGCCCCGCCCGCTGCCAGGTACCGCCTGACCCGCCTTTGTTGGCTTGTTGGCTCTGTGGGGACTGGCAGCTGTGCCCTCTCCTGACCTCTGTGGTTCCGCCGTGATGAAACACGGCCAGCTCGCTTTACCGGGTCGGGGACCTGCGTCAGACCGGAAGGAGGTTTTGGTCTGAAGTGACTTCATGCGGCCGGAGCTCAGACCACGTGGCCGCTGGGCTCCTGCGTGGTCTGGGCACCACAGGGGGCCACTCGCAGGAAGGGGTGCTGTGCCAGGGCTGGGCCAAGGCACCGCAGGGGTGCAGCAGCCGCCCCCTCTGTCCCGTTGGGACGGGGAGTCGCCCTCGCCGGTCGTGAGAGTTGCTCAGGAGGATAGGCTCTCCCGGCGCCGAGGTCCCGGCCCACGGCTCACCCCGCTCTCCCCCGCAGTGCACCTGCCGCAAGGACATGGTCAAGATCTCCATGGACGTCTTCGTGCGCATCCTGCAGCCGGAGCGCTACGAGCTGTGGAAGCAGGGCAAGGACCTGACGGTGCTGGACCACACGCGGCCCACGGCCCTCAGCAGCCCCGAGCTGAGCACCTGGAGCGCCTCGCGGGCCTCACTCAAGGCCAAGCTCCTGCGCAGGTGAGCCGCGCCGCGCCGCCTCCCTGCAGGCCCCCCTCCCCCCCGCGCCCCCCTCCCCTCTACCCTCCCCAGCCTCGGAGGCAGAGGCTGCTCTCGGCCAGCCTCCTCCGGGAGCTCCTGGGGCCTCACCCAGCGCGGTCTCCGGGCTGGGCACTCGGCGTGGTCCCTGGGCCGGGCTCAGGCTCCCTCTCACTCTTGTCTGCCCTCTCAGGACCCCACACTGTCCGCCTCGCTCTCTGGGGTGCAGGAACCCCATTTCTGCGTTGGAGCTGCCGGCCCTTCTTGACCCTGAGCGAGGGCAGGCGCGTGGGGCCCACCGGGCCCCACGGGAGCCGCCCCGCCTCGCGCGTCCCTGGTGTTCGTTCTGGATCACATGCCCTGGTGTCCGTGGTCACAGGGGTGACCACACAGACCTGGTACCCGGACACCTGCCCCGTTCCATCTCAGAGACCGCCTTCTGGCCCGCCTTCCACCTGGCATGTCCCTGCCTAGCCCCTGCCTGGGGGGCAGGCGGGCAGGCGGGCAGGCGAGGGCCCCGTGGCCGCCCCTTCCTGGTGTCTGGCTGAGGCCGCGGGCACAGGCGTGCACAGGTGGGCTTGGGCGTGGGGGCGGCGTCGGCGCCCTCGGAAGCCTCTGGGTGCTTTTCCTGGGAGATGCCCAGGCTCTCAGGGTCTCAGCTGCTTGTGGACAGAGCGGAACAGATGCCTTTTTGATGCCGAAGGAGTGGTCAGCGAGTCCTCGCCGGGCCTGGCAGAGGCTCGAGCAGGCGGAACAGCCCTGGGCATCACACCTGTCTGCACCCTGGATCAGAGGCTCGGCGGCTCCTCCGTGGCCTCTCGGCTCCACCGAGGGCGCCCTGCACCGTAGACACCTGTCAGCCCTGAGCACACCTGCCCCGATCGGGCTCTATTTACGGACGCTGGGCTGGGACCTTCGTATCGTTCCCACACACAGAGCATCAGGATCTTTTGACTTTGGAACCACTGAAAAACGTGGATGCCTTTCCCACCTCATGGGCGGCACCGAAACGGGCAGCCGGCAGACCCGGGCCTCCGCGAGGTTTCCACCTGGAGCCCTCGGTCACCGCTGCCACGTCTTGTCCCCCGGCCACGGATGGCGCCTCCCCAGGGCCTTGTCCCCGAGGGGTGGGGGGCTCTGCCAGTCCATTCCTTGGGCAGTGCCTCTTCCTGGCGCCCCAACATTTGCTGAAATTGGGAGAAATCATCCTGGCGAGGGGCCACGCCACCCAGCACCTTCTGTCTGCGCGGCTTTCTCCCTCCCCACGCCCACCGCCATCTGCGCGTTCCCCGCCCACCCCGGTTGAGAGTTGTCTCCGCATCCCCAGTGGCCCCCGTGCGCAGGGATCGCTTTTGTTGTGTCTCGTTGTCTCCCGCTCTTCCGTGTCTCGGATCGCTGTCTGGGCCCCACGGGAGCCGCCCCGCCTCGCGCGTCCCTGGTGTTCGTTCTGGATCACATGCCCTGGTGTCCGTGGTCACAGGGGTGACCACACAGACCTGGTACCCGGACACCTGCCCCGTTCCATCTCAGAGACCGCCTTCTGGCCCGCCTTCCACCTGGCATGTCCCTGCCTAGCCCCTGCCTGGGGGGCAGGCGGGCAGGCGGGCAGGCGAGGGCCCCGTGGCCGCCCCTTCCTGGTGTCTGGCTGAGGCCGCGGGCACAGGCGTGCACAGGTGGGCTTGGGCGTGGGGGCGGCGTCGGCGCCCTCGGAAGCCTCTGGGTGCTTTTCCTGGGAGATGCCCAGGCTCTCAGGGTCTCAGCTGCTTGTGGACAGAGCGGAACAGATGCCTTTTTGATGCCGAAGGAGTGGTCAGCGAGTCCTCGCCGGGCCTGGCAGAGGCTCGAGCAGGCGGAACAGCCCTGGGCATCACACCTGTCTGCACCCTGGATCAGAGGCTCGGCGGCTCCTCCGTGGCCTCTCGGCTCCACCGAGGGCGCCCTGCACCGTAGACACCTGTCAGCCCTGAGCACACCTGCCCCGATCGGGCTCTATTTACGGACGCTGGGCTGGGACCTTCGTATCGTTCCCACACACAGAGCATCAGGATCTTTTGACTTTGGAACCACTGAAAAACGTGGATGCCTTTCCCACCTCATGGGCGGCACCGAAACGGGCAGCCGGCAGACCCGGGCCTCCGCGAGGTTTCCACCTGGAGCCCTCGGTCACCGCTGCCACGTCTTGTCCCCCGGCCACGGATGGCGCCTCCCCAGGGCCTTGTCCCCGAGGGGTGGGGGGCTCTGCCAGTCCATTCCTTGGGCAGTGCCTCTTCCTGGCGCCCCAACATTTGCTGAAATTGGGAGAAATCATCCTGGCGAGGGGCCACGCCACCCAGCACCTTCTGTCTGCGCGGCTTTCTCCCTCCCCACGCCCACCGCCATCTGCGCGTTCCCCGCCCACCCCGGTTGAGAGTTGTCTCCGCATCCCCAGTGGCCCCCGTGCGCAGGGACTTCTGTCTCCGGATCGCTTTTGTTGTGTCTCCCGTTGTCTCCCCGCTCTTCCGTGTCCTCCTCGCGGAGAGGACCCCTTGGGCAGCTCCTCGTCCCTCCCGAGCCCCTGGGTGGCACTGGCAGGATGGCTGCCTGGAGCTGGTTCCGGCTGCCCAGGGCGCCGGGCTCGTCCCAGGGAGGAGGCAGCGAGGGGCTGGGCGGGAGCCTGCCCGGGACGGGGCGCGGCTCTGGGTGGGGCGGCAGCCGGAGCCTCTGTGCCCCTCCCCGTGTCCACAGCCCAGGGCTCCCTGCGCCTGCCCTCCCTGTGTGCCCCCAGGACTGAGGGACCAGTAAGAACCCTGGGGTGGGCCCCCGCCCCGCCCCGCCCCGCCCGCCCGCCCCACCCCAGCGCAGCCCCTCTTCCTCCTGGGGACGCCGCGGGGCTCCTTGCCCAGCCGGCCCAGCTGGGCCCCAGCCCACTCCTCGAGGGCCTTCCTGACCGCTCCCCCACACCGCACCCCCGATGTCATCTCAGCCCAGGTGGGAGTCGGCCCGTCAGGAGAGACCACCAGCCTCTGTGGATTTCCCTCTCCCACCTAATCTCGTGGGGTGAACTCGCCTCGCCCGTGCCAGGGCCCGTGATGTCGCCTGCGGCCTCGCCCTGGCGGGGTGGCCCTGGCGCCTAGCCCGGCTGGCGTCTGGGCGGTGCTCCCCGCCCCACCCCGTCCATGCAGCCCTTCTGTGTGCAGACTGGCTTTTCCTCGCGGCTCCTGGTCGTGTCCAGCGGGAGCTGCAGCGGATGCTCTGCGTCGCCCATGTGTCCAGTAGGCGTGTGTCCCGCTGGCCCTCAAGCGCTCCCGCACGGAGCGTCTGAGCCGCGGGCTCGGTGGGGAGGGGAGGAGCGCGCCTCTCCTGCCGCGGCCCCGGTGGGACCTCCGGCTGCCCAGCTAGCACCAGGAGCCCGTCGGCCCCCACCTGCCGCCTCTGCGCCCACCAGCCTCGGTCACCGTGGAAACAAGGCATTGGCCGCCCCGGCCCCTCTGCTGCCCCGACCCACGAGGAGCCAGCCTGGTCCCTGCTCCCTCCAGCTGAGGGCACTGCGGCACCTCCGGCCCGTTCCCGCCAGACGCCCTGACCCCACTGTGCTCCGGACCTCCTGGCTGCTCAGAAGGGGCCGTGACTGTGGCCACACCCTACACTTCAGGGGAAGCTCTGTGTGAGAGGATCTCCAATGAAAGAGAAAGGCAGGACCCACAGAGGAGGCCGGACAGTGAGCAGAAGACGCGCTTCCTGCCCAGGAGGACGGGTGACCTGACGTCTGTGGAAGAACCCGCCGCGTGCAGGCAGGCAGAGCCTCAGGCGGGAGGCGGCGCGTGGACGCTGCAGAGCGCGCGCCGGGACGGAAGAGGCGGGTGGGGAGGCGCTTCACGGCTCGGTGAGCAGGAGAGCCCTGAACAGATACACAGGTCATCATGAAGAACGGGGGCCCGAACGGAGTTGGCCTTGGCGACCGGGACGCGGCAAGTGAACAGACAAAGGACCCGCGCCTCTGAGGCCAGGAGAGCTGCCCTCGGCCCAGAAGTGCGGAGCCAGCCGGCCACGACGGGGAGGGAATGAAGGTGGGTGAAGGCAAGTCCCAGGGTCCCCTCCTGTCTGAGAAAGCAGCTGGAGGATGTGCTCCCGCTCAACAAGGGCGTCCACCACGGAGGACCTGCGATCGAGGAGACTGGATCCGATGCAGGAGCGTCAAGGGCAGCCTCAGGGCCAGGGGAGGGCCCTGGACTGTCCCTCACGATCCTGTGACCCCTGCCCTGGGGGCCACCCCACGAGTGTGGAGACAACCAAGCAAGCTAAGCACCCAGCAGAGGAGGCCAGCTACTCCAGGACGAGCGCGCAAGGAGTGCCGCGCAGGCCGCTCTGCGTTCCGCAGGGGACCTGCACTCACAGGCTCCGAGAGACGAAGGGCGGCACTTCCCGCCACCGAGCGTGCGCGAGCCGGGGGAGGGGACGGAGGCGGGCCGGGCAGCCACAGCCCGTCTGCGCCGACAGCTCAGTCGCCAAGCCCCGCCAGAGCCCCAGCCCGCTGCGGCCCGAGGAGGGAGGCCCCTGAGGCGGGAGGCCGGCGCGAGAGGCAGTGGCCGCAAGGGAGGGCGCCGGCCTGGGGAGGCGCCCCGGGGCTGCTGTTGGGCCCGGCTGCGTCGCGGGTGTGAGCGGACACCCGTCCTCCGCCGTCAGCAGGGCAGCCCAGCCTCGGCCCCGCGTACAGCCTCACGGACGGACTCTCGGATTCCCGTCTGCGTGCCGCGCTCCCCCTGCTCTCCCCTCCACACCGCGTGCCACCTGCTCTTGGTTCTTGGGCGCGGGGGCCGGGGCGCCTTAGTGGGGCCCGGTGGCTGCTGGGAGGCGAGGGCCAGGGCCAGAGCTCTGAGCCCAGCGGTGTGGTTTTAAAATTGTATTTATGTATTTGTTTTGGCTGCGCGGGGTCTTTGTGACTGCGCGGGCTTTTATCCAGCTTCGATACAAGGGCTTCCCCTCGCGTTGGCTTCTCTTGTTGCAGAGCACGGGCTCCAGGGCACACGGGCCTCAGTAGCGGCCGCTAGTGGGCTCAGCCGTCGCGGCTGCCGGGCTCTAGAGTATTAGTTGCCCTGAGGCGTGAGAGATCTTCCCAGGTCAGGGATCGAACCTGTGTCCTCTGCATTAGCAGGTGGATTCTTTACCACTGAGCCCCCGAGGAAGCCTCTCAGTGAGGGGCTGGAGGCTGAGGACAGTCTGGGCCCCAGGGGGACCCCAAGCGGTCAGGGCAGGGTCAGAAGGGGCCTGTGGGGCTACTGGTCGGGGGGAGGGGATGTGGGGGAGGGAGGGGGAGGGAGATGAGCTTCAGGACACAGAGGCCAGGTGAGTTGGCGGGAGGAGGCGCGGTGGCCAGTGTGGGGGTTCCCTTGGGCATCCAGCCCTGCAGTGCTCCCCGATCCTGAGGGAAGCCTCCGATGACAGCGGGTGTAAAGGCCCGCAGCTTTCCTGCACCTGGCGTGGCGCGGGTTCCAGGTCGGCCTGAGGCTCCCATGGCCCCTCCCGCCCCGCCCGTGGCCACCTCCCCTGCCTGCCCGCCTGTCCTCCCGCACCCCTCCCTCGCCATGCGCCCTGCACGCCATGCTGTGTGTGATGCCATGCTCCACCCATGACGTGCTCTCCCGGAATGCTCCTGCTTCCACCTGTGGTCATCGGGGTGGTCCATGCTGCCAACATCAAGCGGGCTTGTCGTGTGCCGGGCAGTGCCTGGGCTCCGGGCTCAGAGCAGCCGCCAGCCAGGGCCTGCGGGTCAGCAGCAAACAGCGAAAGGGCAGCAGTGGGCAGCGGTCAGCGTCAGGGCACAGTTAGGAGGAGGCACCCTGGGAGCCAGTAGACGCCCGGGAGGAGGTGCGGGTCGTGGCCTCTGGCCCCCTCGGGGTCTCCGCCCGCCCGGCCTGTCAGAAGGCTCCCTGCCAGGGGCCTGCTAGGCTTTCCTGAAGGTCCTGGTGTCTGAGCTTGTTGGGGCCACATGAAGCGCTCCCCGGGCGGGAGGCCCCAGTATGAAGCCTGGGCTGGCCTGCTGTCCCTGCGTGGCAGCCTCTCCCTGCCCCAGCCTTGGCCCCAGCTCCTGGACCAGGCCCACCTCTCCTGCAGTCTCGAAGCCGCTCCGTCCCTCCCTGGAAAGGTTCTAGGAACCGTCAGGGACAGCCCCCCACCCCTGACCACTAACCTGCAGCCCGCCACCTGTCCCTTTCCTTTCCTTCCTGTTTAACCGTGCTTCCCCCTGGTTTTCACGGAGAAGCCACAGCTCAGCCTCAGCTTGCACCCCGAGGACCGCCCTCCCATTTCTGGAAGCACGGGCAGGGGGCTGGGGGCCGGGCGCAGCCACACGAGGGGCCAGGGGTCGCACAGGCTCTGGGCGCAGAGCCCCTGGGGTGGAGGGGCCGCAGGGGGAGCCCGCGGGGCCAGGCCCTGCCACGGCGTCCCGTCCGGGGAGCACGAGGCCCAGAGAAAACCCCCTGACGTTTACGTTCTAGACACATTAGTCTGAAAGAAAACAGACACTGGAGAAAGGCTGAGGAGGAGAGGAAACCCAGTCTAGAGAGGAAGAAAGAGCAGACCCGGAGGCCGGGGCTCTCGTAAGTGCACTCGCCCGCCCGCAGGCACTGCCGCCGCCTTGTCGCCCTGCGCCGGGCCGCCCGGGGCGCCCGGAGCCCCGCCCATCCTGCCGTCCGCCGCTTGGCCCGCCCCTCGCCCTCCGCCCCTCCCCGGCCTCGTCCTCCACGCCTCTGCTGCGGGGGCTTCGGGCGGGGCGCGCGCCGGGGGGCGTCTCCGCCCCGCCCTTTCGCCCCGCTCTGATGCGTCTCCCTCTCCAGGTCTCACCGGAAGCGGAGCCAGCCCAAGAAGCCCAAGCCCGAGGACCCCAGGGCTCCCGGCGGGGGCGTGGCCGGGGCAGCCCTCCTGGAGGAGGCGGGTGGCGGCGCGAAGGAGGCGGCGGCGGCGGAGGCCGACCCCGAGGAGGACGAGGAGGACGCCCAGCCGCTGGCGCGGGGCCGGGAGGCCGAAGGCTTGGAAGGTCAGTCCCGCAGGCCGCCCGCGCTGGCCGGGCTGGAGTCCCCGCGCCTCCCGGCTCCAGTCTGTGTGCCCTGCGGCAGGGGATTGCTCTCCAGACCCGCACGTGCTGGGGTGCTGCGGAGGGTGCCTCTTTGGAAACCAGAGGGGCTGGCCCAGTCGGCGTGGCAGCTGGCGCGGGACCCACAGGCGGGCAGCTCGAGTCCGCCGGTGTTCCGTTCCAGCGCCGGAGGCTGGAGCTCGGGGTGCTGGCCGGCCTGGTCCCCGTGTGCGGAGACCTTGTCACTGTGTCCTCAGCCCTCTGGCCTCTCTGGTCGCTGGTCCTTCACCAGGGCCCCATTCTCCTGACCCTCTCACCCCCCAGCACCATGATGCTGGGCAGAGGATTCAGCAGGAACTTTGTGGAGACAGGCGTGGGGTCGGTAGCAGAGATGTCATCTGGTTGGTGAGGGAAGAGGCCGGCCTGTTGTCTGCTGGACGTGCCTGCGGTTGGGCTCCCGGCTGGCACTGACAGAAGAGCTCTCTGGGCGCTGGTGGGGTGTCTCCCCACCCTGCCCTTAACGCGCCGGGTCCGTCCTCCGGGGAGTAGCTCCCCGAGTGTGCCAGCGACTGCCACGCCCACGCGTCAGGAGACGCTTCTCTCTCTCACGTCTGCGCTCGTTTCCTAAGCTGCAGGCTGGGCTGTTTGCACGTACCAGGTGCCCCCAGACCTGAAGGAGGGGCCGGGTACGCTGGGGCTGGGCGGCGGAGCTCCGGGCAGCCGTGGCTCAGGCACCGTCCAGGGTGGCAGAAGGATCTGCTCCCGGCCTCAGTCTCGTCCTCAGGACGGTCGTGGCACCTGTGAGCCCAGAGTGGCCTCTGCCTGGCTTGGGGCCAGGCCCTCCCTGGTTCCCAGGGCTGGGTCCCAGAGTCTGTGGCCTTCGAGGTGGCTGTCCACGGGCCAGTGTGCGCCACTGGCGTGGACCCCAGATGTTCCCACGGCTGGAAACGGGTGTGTCCCTGGGGGCTGGAAGGGGGCATGGGCCCCGCTCTGGGCTGGAGGCAGCAGGCCCGAGGTCAGGGTGGCGGCCGCTCCTCCCGGGCGAGGGGCAGGGTCGCTTCCTGCCGGGCACCTTGCTTGTAGGCGGCCACTTTCACGCACGGCGTGCCGTCTCCCTCGTGCCTGTTCACAGGGACTCTGGTCACACTGGCCGAGGGCCACCCTGATGGTGGCCTCGTCCTGTTAACTCATCACGTCGGCTGGTCAGATACACCCTCCCGCCCTGTCCTGGCCCCTCCTGCTGTACCCAGCCGTCCACCGCGACCCTGTGCCCTGGCCCCGGCCTCTCGGGATCCCGAGAGCTGGCCTCCTCCCCGGTGAGACCTAATTCCTCTCCAGTTTTCCTTTTTCTGAGCAGACTGCCCCCTCAGGGGACAGGGGCAGGCTCTGTGTCCTTTGAAGTTAAGACACGAGCTTTACACGGAACCGGGCAGGACCGAGCCCGCCTCTGGAGGGAGGAGGTTTCTGGCCCTCCGTCCGCTCCCGGAGAGGCAGGTTGTCTGTCCTCTCCGTGGCCAGATCCCTGTTCCTGGGCTGCTGGTTCCAGGTGGGTGAAGGCGTGAGGGATCCTGCCCGTGCCCCGGGAAGGCTCAGGGCTAGAGGATGCGGGTCAGGTGAGCACTCTGAGCATCTCCTGAAAAGCACAGCTGCCTGCCCAGGACCCCGCGGGCGCACCCGCCGCCAGCACGGGGCTGCAGTGAGCCGCGGCGGGGGGCACGTCCACACGGGCCGGCTGCCTCTCCTCCTCCCCCACGGGACCCGCCCCGGGTCGGGACAGGCTGAGGCCTGCGCGATGCTCTTGGGAGCATCGTGCCCACCGTCCCCCAAGTGTGACTGAGGGACAGGGTGACACTGGATGGTTTTGTAGCATGAGGCCAGCACGGATTCTGCGTGGTCGCCAGGCCCTGTCACACGCCCCGTCGTCATGTCCCTCCAGCCACCCTTACCTTCCCAGCCCGGCTGCGGAGGCCCAGACGGCTCACGGTTGCCAGCCGCTGGACAGCCAGCTTGCCCCCGGGCATCAGAGCCTGTCACGCCTCGTGTCGCATCATGAGCCCTGGGGACCCAGGCGAGGCAGGGAGGGTCTGAACCCTCCAGGCAGGCAGTAGGGCCTGAGGGCTGCGCTGGGGCTGCTGGTCCTTGGGGGCAGGGGTCCCGAGGGCAGTGGGCCTCGTGGAGACCCCCCTGCATGCTCCCCGGCAGTCATGCGGTGTGGCCCCGGGCTTGGTGCCTGGAAGCAGCCCTCTTGCTCTGTGATGTTTCTAAGGGTCAGGGTCCAGTGCGGGGCTGAGATCCGGTGATGGGCAGCGCTGGCTTCACTAGAGGCTCCAGGGAGCGCCGGCTCCCGCCTGTCCCGGCTTCCAGAGGCACCGCCTCCCTAACGCGCAGCCGGCAGCGCAGCGCCGCCCGGACCCCAGCTGGATCCTCTGCCTTTGAGGGTCCCTGTTTCCAGCTGGGGTCCGCCTTGGATGCTCAGCTGACCCCGTCTGCAGAGTCCCAGCCCTGCGCCTGTGGGTCCTGGGGCTGCGGCGGGGCGTCCTGGGCTGGGGCTGCAGCCCCGCGCTCGGCGCTGTGGTCAGGGACCTGAACACCCGGCATGGCCTGCGTCACGTGCTGCCAGGGTGCCGCCGCCCACCCCCTTCCACCTGCCAGGAGGCCCCAGTGGCGGCCCTCGGGGCCAAGGGTCGCCTGAGGGCACTTCTGTGCCACTCACGCGGAAGCGCTTGCCATCTATGGCTTTGTTTTATTCTTAAATATTTATTTATTTATTTTTGAATTTTTGGCCTCTTTCATTGGTTTTTTATTTATTTTATCCATCTTTGTTCTTTGGCCTGTGTGGGCCTCTCCGGGTCGGGACACCGCCCGGGTCGGGACAGGCTGAGGCCTGCGCATGCTCTTGGGAGCATCGTGCCCACCGTCCCCCAAGTGTGACTGAGGGACAGGGTGACACTGGATGGTTTTGTAGCATGAGGCCAGCACGGATTCTGCGTGGTCGCCAGGCCCTGTCACACGCCCCGTCGTCATGTCCCTCCAGCCACCCTTACCTTCCCAGCCCGGCTGCGGAGGCCCAGACGGCTCACGGTTGCCAGCCGCTGGACAGCCAGCTTGCCCCCGGGCATCAGAGCCTGTCACGCCTCGTGTCGCATCATGAGCCCTGGGGACCCAGGCGAGGCAGGGAGGGTCTGAACCCTCCAGGCAGGCAGTAGGGCCTGAGGGCTGCGCTGGGGCTGCTGGTCCTTGGGGGCAGGGGTCCCGAGGGCAGTGGGCCTCGTGGAGACCCCCCTGCATGCTCCCCGGCAGTCATGCGGTGTGGCCCGGCTTGGTGCCTGGAAGCAGCCCTCTTGCTCTGTGATGTTTCTAAGGGTCGGGGTCCAGGGCGCGGCTGAGATCCGGTGATGGGCAGCGCTGGCGTCGCTGGGGGCTCCAGGGGGCGCCGGCTCCCGCCTGTCCCGGCTTCCAGAGGCACCGCCTCCCTAACGCGCAGCCGGCAGCGCAGCGCCGCCCGGACCCCAGCTGGATCCTCTGCCTTTGAGGGTCCCTGTTTCCAGCTGGGGTCCGCCTTGGATGCTCAGCTGACCCCGTCTGCAGAGTCCCAGCCCTGCGCCTGTGGGTCCTGGGGCTGCGGCGGGGCGTCCTGGGCTGGGGCTGCAGCCCCGCGCTCGGCGCTGTGGTCAGGGACCTGAACACCCGGCATGGCCTGCGTCACGTGCTGCCAGGGTGCCGCCGCCCACCCCCTTCCACCTGCCAGGAGGCCCCAGTGGCGGCCCTCGGGGCCAAGGGTCGCCTGAGGGCACTTCTGTGCCACTCACGCGGAAGCGCTTGCCATCTATGGCTTTGTTTTATTCTTAAATATTTATTTATTTATTTTTGAATTTTTGGCCTCTTTCATTGGTTTTTTATTTATTTTATCCATCTTTGTTCTTTGGCCTGTGTGGGCCTCCTATCGCAGTGGCCCCTCTGGCTGCAGAGCACCGGCCCTGGGCGTGTGTGCGCAGAGCGCTGGCTCGTCATTGGACACACCGGGCCAGCCGCTCCGTGGCACGTGGGATCTTCCTGGGCCAGGGATCGAACCAGTGCCCCTTGCACTGCAAGGCAGACCCCACACCCACTGGACCCCCAGAGAAGCCTTTAGTATTTATTTTTATTCATCTGTTTATTCAGCTGTGGTGGCTTTTACTTGTGGCATGTGGGATCTAGTCTCCCTGACCAAGGATCGCACCCGGGCCCCCTGCGTTAGGAGCAAGGAATCTTAGCCACTGGATCCCAGGGAGGCCCCACGGCTTTGCTTTTGTAACAGTTGCACAAGCTGTGTGTGTTGGCTATAGCAACAGGGAACCCCAGGTGCTGGAAAAGATAACGCCCCCTGCCCCTGCCCCCTCCCCTCCAGGAGGATGGTCAGACCTGGCCTTTCCCGGGTGCTCACTGATAGCTTGCCTTGGCGTCCTGTGCTTGTTCCAGAAGGTTCCCTAAGCTGGGGCAGAGCTCCGAAGCCAGGGCACTGCTGCTCTGGGGCTGGGCTGCCTGGCAGGGGCCCGGCAGCGGTTGGGGCTGCCTGAGGCCCAGGTTCCTGGGGGAGGGGAGGCCTGTCTCGGCCAGAGGGGGCCCTGGACCATCCCACCTGGCGCCCCCTTGGGCCATGACCCCTGGGGTGCCCCAGCCCCCACATCTGACGCATCTCCCTTCTGTCCCCACAGAGGATGGGAGGGGCAAGTTGCGGCCAGCCAAAGCCAAGAGTGACCGGAAGAAAAAGAGCTACGGGCCCCCGTATGCCCCCCACCCGCTCCTGCCCCCGCCCCCGCCTGCCCTGTTCCCCACCGAGGAGGCGACCTCACTGGAGATCCCAGCCCCCGGCCCCGAGGCCGCTGGGGAGAGCCCCCCGCCCCTCAACGTGGTGCCCCCGAAGGCCCCCGGCGAGGAGCCAGAGGCGAAGCCGCGCCCCGTCATCCCGATGCTGTACGTGGTGCCCCGGCCCGGCCTTGCCGGCGACCGGGGCCGCGTGTCCTGCCAGCAGCCCTCGGAGCACCTTGCCCAGAAGGGCCCCTCCTGGAAGGAGCAGGCCGTCCCCATGGAGCTGGCGGGACCGGCGGAGGAGAGCGGAGCCGGCGAGGGGCAGGTAGGAGCACTGGGGCCGGCGCGGGGGTCCTGCCCCACGTGCTGGCCGCGCCGCGCGCTGGTTCCCGGCTTGGAGGCCCGTGACGCAGACGGGCTTAGAAGCCACCGAGCGCTCGGCCGTGCTCTCCTGGGGTCTCCTGTCCCCGCCTGAGGCCCGGGGGCCCTCCGAGCCGGGCTCTGCTCTGCGGCCTCTGCCTCTGGCCCCAGAACCGCCCCTCAGGGCCCTCCTGTGCTGCTCTAGACCCCGTCCACCTTCTCCAAGTTGAAGATGGAGATCAAGAAGAGCCGGCGCCACCCCCTGGGCAGGCCGCCCACCCGGTCCCCGCTGTCCGTGGTCAAGCAGGAGGCCTCGAGTGACGAGGGTGAGCGGGGCTGCCCCCAAGCACGAGCCCCGGGCCGGGCGGGGCGGGGACCTCTGCTGACGCCCCGCCCGCTCCCCGCCTCTCCAGAAGCCTTCCCCTTCTCCGGGGACGAGGACTTGGGTGACCCCGAGGCCCTGAGGTCGCTGCTGGCCCTGCGGTGGCAGAGCAAGGCGGCCAGCTTCCAGGCCGAGAGGAGGTTCAACGCGGCGGCCGCCCTGACCGAGCCCTACTGCGCCGTCTGCACCCTCTTCTACCCGTACAGCCAGGTAGGAGCCGGTCCTGGGCGTTGAGCCCGGGGGGGCCCCAGCCCCACATCTGACGCATCTCCCTTCTGTCCCCACAGAGGATGGGAGGGCAAGTTGCCAGCCAAAGCCAAGAGTGACGGAAGAAAAAGAGCTACGGGCCCCGTATGCCCCCCACCCGCTCCTGCCCCGCCCCGCCTGCCCTGTTCCCCACCGAGGAGGCGACCTCACTGGAGATCCCAGCCCCCGGCCCCGAGGCCGCTGGGGAGAGCCCCCCGCCCCTCAACGTGGTGCCCCCGAAGGCCCCCGGCGAGGAGCCAGAGGCGAAGCCGCGCCCCGTCATCCCGATGCTGTACGTGGTGCCCCGGCCCGGCCTTGCCGGCGACCGGGGCCGCGTGTCCTGCCAGCAGCCCTCGGAGCACCTTGCCCAGAAGGGCCCCTCCTGGAAGGAGCAGGCCGTCCCCATGGAGCTGGCGGGACCGGCGGAGGAGAGCGGAGCCGGCGAGGGGCAGGTAGGAGCACTGGGGCCGGCGCGGGGGTCCTGCCCCACGTGCTGGCCGCGCCGCGCGCTGGTTCCCGGCTTGGAGGCCCGTGACGCAGACGGGCTTAGAAGCCACCGAGCGCTCGGCCGTGCTCTCCTGGGGTCTCCTGTCCCCGCCTGAGGCCCGGGGGCCCTCCGAGCCGGGCTCTGCTCTGCGGCCTCTGCCTCTGGCCCCAGAACCGCCCCTCAGGGCCCTCCTGTGCTGCTCTAGACCCCGTCCACCTTCTCCAAGTTGAAGATGGAGATCAAGAAGAGCCGGCGCCACCCCCTGGGCAGGCCGCCCACCCGGTCCCCGCTGTCCGTGGTCAAGCAGGAGGCCTCGAGTGACGAGGGTGAGCGGGGCTGCCCCCAAGCACGAGCCCCGGGCCGGGCGGGGCGGGGACCTCTGCTGACGCCCCGCCCGCTCCCCGCCTCTCCAGAAGCCTTCCCCTTCTCCGGGGACGAGGACTTGGGTGACCCCGAGGCCCTGAGGTCGCTGCTGGCCCTGCGGTGGCAGAGCAAGGCGGCCAGCTTCCAGGCCGAGAGGAGGTTCAACGCGGCGGCCGCCCTGACCGAGCCCTACTGCGCCGTCTGCACCCTCTTCTACCCGTACAGCCAGGTAAGCCGGCGGCACCGGGCCTGTCCCCGCGCTCCACGGTGGGCTTGTGGTGAGCCTGGCCGGCGGGGCAAGAGGCTGAGGCCCCTGTGTGGACTGGGGCGAGAGACCCGGGGTCCGAGTTTTACTGGAAGTCTTACCTGCGGGCATCAGAGAGAACATGAGTGCAAAGCAGCATCTCAGACTGAGAGGCCCTCAGCCTGGCCCGGGGCAGAGCCGCGGGGGCCAGGACGGGGGCCAGGAAGGGGCCCGAGTGGTCCGCACGGGCCTGGAAGCCCGGCCCGCGTGGGGCTGGCCACGGGGCGCTGGGGCCAGGCAGGGACCCCTGTGGCCGGGCCTGAATGCAGCCTGACTCGGTCCCGAGTCTCCAGGTCGTGAAGCTGGCCTCGCCTGTCCTCTGCCCTCTGCCCGCCACTGTCGGGACCTCCTGCTTTCCTCCTTAACCTGTTTCCTGCCCTGGCTCCCTCCCCAGCCCCGACACTGCTGCCTCCTAGCCTTCCTGTTAGCGACTCACCGCAGCCACGCACGGCCCAGCTGAAAACCCCGTCAGCCGCCCCGCAGCCCCGCCTCTCCTTGGCTGCCTGCCCCACCCGCACGCGGCCCGCCCGGTGCTGCCCACCGCCTCTCCACACACCCTGCCCCCACCTGCCCAGGCGGGTCCCTGTCATTCTTTGCTTCTACACGACTGTCCCCTCTTCCAGGAAGCCTTCCTGGGGCTGCTGTCCCAGGCTGACTCCAGCCAGCCTCTGCTCTTGCTTCTGCCCCGTTTGTCAGCCCCAGAGGACAGAATCCACTCTCACTTGCTTTGGAATCCCTGTCTCCTACCCTAGTGCCAGGTGTTTTCCACGCGTTAGCTGAGCTGAGCGAGGTCGGTGCCCCGGGCCAGGGGCGGCATGCCCATCAAGGGCCCCGCTGCCCTGCACTCCCGGGACCTGCCATCCCTAAGCAAGTCAGCGCCCGGCGGTGGAAACAAACGGGACGTACCATCCAGGCGTCCTCCCCAGGCGTGATCGGTGCTGCCGGGTCCGCGCTGGGAGCGCCGGCTGAGAGGCGCGGCTCCTCCCTCCCGGGGCGAGTGAAGCGTGTGACTGAGCTTGGTCCGCCCACGGCACCGGCGGCCTCGGCATCCGGGCCAGGCTCTGCTCGTCCCGCGCCACGGGAGGGCTGTGGCTGGACGTGGTGCCTGTTGGAGACTAGCTGGTCCCTTCATCCCAGGTGGCCACCTCCACCCAGCGTACGCACAGTGCCCCAGGCAGCGGTCCCGCTGGTGTGCTGTGTGCTCAGGTCCTTCTGCCCACGTCGGGCAGGGTCCTCTCCTCACTTTGGGGTGCCGGGATGCTCGTCGGGGAGCCCTGTGATCCTGTGACGGGCCCAGTGTGGCTGGATCCTGCCAGTGCTGTGGGCAGGATGTTTTCATTAGTCTCTGGGGGACTGGGGCTCAACCCTCAAGGGGTGCAAGTCACAGATGTGAATGCACGGGAAACAGCGTCAGGTGGTGGTCGAGCCACAGGGTCGACGCCCCAGGCAGTGGGAATAGCATGTGCAGAGGCCCTGGGGCAGGCCCAGGCCTGGGATGTGGGACATCGGAGGGACAGCGAGGAGGGCCCTGTGGCCGGAGCAGAGCGGGCCCGGGGCAGTCAGGGCAGGACGGACGGGAGCCACAGGGTGGGGTCTCTGGGTCTGGACATGACCCTGGGTGGGAGGACTTGTGGCTGGGCCAGACAGGGTCAGGCTGTCTTCCGGAAGGACCTCCGGGGGCTTCCGAAGCAGGGTTGGTGGCTGGGCGTGTCAGGGGGCCTGTGGTGGGAGCACACGTGGCCTCGTGGCGTGCCAGGGCGGCAAGGTCCCTCCCGCCTCTCACCGGGCTCTCCACTGAGGGCACGCCTCCCACAGTCCCTGCAGACGGAGGCGGCGGCTCGCCAGGCCACCCTCGGGGAGGGGACCTCGGCCACACCGCCTTCCAGAAGCGGCCGGAAGACCCGGCCCCTGATCCCCGAGATGTGCTTCACGGCCAGTGGGGAGAACACGGAGCCGCTGCCGGCCAACTCCTACATCGGCGAGGACGGGACCAGCCCACTGATCACCTGCGCCGAGTGCTGCCTGCAGGTGCACGCCAGTGAGTGCCGGCGCCCAGGGCGGGGCGGGGGGCAACCAAGGTGGGCCTGCCTGGCCAGCTGCCTTCTGGAGGGTTCCCCCGAGGCCCGCCCTCCCCGCCCCGAGCCTGGCAGGCAGCAGATCAGGTCCCATCGGGGCTGTGACGCCGTAAGACGCTGTGCGTCGGCTCCTGGGCTGGAATTGATGGTAAAGCTGGTTCTGCAGAGATCCAGGGGCCCAACTGATTTCTGCCGCCGGTGACTCCCACCCAGGGCCCCCGCGCACAGTGCCCCAGGCAGCGGTCCCGCTGGTGTGCTGTGTGCTCCTCTGCCCGTCGGGCAGGGTCCTCTCCTCACTTTGGGGTGCCGGGATCCTCGTCGAGGAGCCCTGTGAGCCTGTGACGAGCCGGGTGTGGCTGTATCCTGCCAGTGCTCGGGGCAGGATGTTTTCATTAGTCTCTGGGGACTGGGGCTCAACCTCAAGGGGTGCAAGTCACAGATGTGAATGCACGGGAAACAGCGTCAGGTGGTGGTCGAGCCACAGGGTCGACGCCCCAGGCAGTGGGAATAGCATGTGCAGAGGCCCTGGGGCAGGCCCAGGCCTGGGATGTGGGACATCGGAGGGACAGCGAGGAGGGCCCTGTGGCCGGAGCAGAGCGGGCCCGGGGCAGTCAGGGCAGGACGGACGGGAGCCACAGGGTGGGGTCTCTGGGTCTGGACATGACCCTGGGTGGGAGGACTTGTGGCTGGGCCAGACAGGGTCAGGCTGTCTTCCGGAAGGACCTCCGGGGGCTTCCGAAGCAGGGTTGGTGGCTGGGCGTGTCAGGGGGCCTGTGGTGGGAGCACACGTGGCCTCGTGGCGTGCCAGGGCGGCAAGGTCCCTCCCGCCTCTCACCGGGCTCTCCACTGAGGGCACCCCTCCCACAGTCCCTGCAGACGGAGAAGGAGGCTCCCCAGGCCACCCTCGGGGAGGGCACCTCGGCCACACCGCCTTCCAGAAGCGGCCGGAAGACCCGGCCCCTGATCCCCGAGATGTGCTTCACGGCCAGTGGGGAGAACACGGAGCCGCTGCCGGCCAACTCCTACATCGGCGAGGACGGGACCAGCCCACTGATCACCTGCGCCGAGTGCTGCCTGCAGGTGCACGCCAGTGAGTGCCGGCGCCCAGGGCGGGGCGGGGGGCAACCAAGGTGGGCCTGCCTGGCCAGCTGCCTTCTGGAGGGTTCCCCCGAGGCCCGCCCTCCCCGCCCCGAGCCTGGCAGGCAGCAGATCAGGTCCCATCGGGGCTGTGACGCCGTAAGACGCTGTGCGTCGGCTCCTGGGCTGGAATTGATGGTAAAGCTGGTTCTGCAGAGATCCAGGGGCCCAACTGATTTCTGCCGCCGGTGACTCCTCCCGCCCCCGACAAATCCTGAAGCCCTACCTCCCCGAGACAGGGAGATGCATGTCTGTCCCCTTCTTGGGCGGGAGAGGGCCGCGAATGTGGGATTGAGCTCCCAGCACAGGAGAAGGCTTCCAGGAAGTGTTTAATTTTGGTGCGGCCTGTGGAGGAAGCGGCTGTCCGTCTCTGTCCAGAGTCCGTGCTTCCTCCTGGCTGGGCGCCGGTTTGCTCAGCCGGCTGGGCCTGGCTGTGAGATGCCCTCCGTGGGTGTCAAGGGGGCGGCGGAAACGGCAGCAGCGGAGCCCCCACCCTCGCTCCCTTGTGGGGCCTGAGGTCCAGCCACAGGGGTGAGAGGAGCCTCCCTCACTGGCCTTGGCAGGCAGAAGGCTCGCACAGGCGTCTCCCTGGGACCTGGCACCCAGCGGAGCTGGGCTGAGGGCCCAGGGGACAGAACAAGGGCCAGACAGGGGCTCTGGGTACCTTGCTGGCCTCAGGGCCTGGGCGATCCCCCTTCCTGCTGTCCTGCTTTCTCCCGGAGTTTCCCCAGGGGGCCCCTCGGCACTGGCTGATGACCCCTCCAGCCTGCGGAGCCCCGTTTGGTAGGCCAGGAGCCCCGGCTGGCTGGGGGCCCCTGCGCTACCGCAGGGTGGCTACCCCTGGTGAGGCAGGGCCTTTGGGCATGGCCCTCTGCCCCTCCTCCAGGCCCTCCCATCTGTGAACCTGACCACACCCCAGAGCCCACCCCTGGGAGCCCAGCGCCGCCTCCTGCTCTGTCCGAGCGGTGGGTGCTGGTCTCCGGACTCCCTGAGGCCCACCTTGTATCTGACACCACCTCTCCCCCCTCTTCCCGTTCTCAGCTCCTGCCACACTGGGGTCGGCCCGGGCGGGCGAGGGCCGGGCTGAGCCTCCAGGCCGGGAGGGGCTCTGGGGGCGGGGCGGGGGAGGGGCGTTGCTTTCCTTCCCCTTCCCTTCCGGACTTTCTCTGCTGACGTCCTGGGCCCCTGTGGGCAGGGTCCTCAGCGCAGGCAGGACCCAGGGTGAGTGGAGTTTGGGGCATGCCGGCCCCAGCAGCCCGGCCCTGACGCCAGCCTGCGGCCACGGTGACTGACGCGCCGCTGTCTTCCAGGTTGCTATGGCATCCGCCCAGAGCTGGTCAAGGAGGGCTGGACGTGTTCCCGGTGCTCGGCCCACGCCTGGACTGCGGTAACTCGCCCCTGCAGCCGGGGTGGTGCTCTGAGAGCTGGCGCAGCCCGCGGGGGAGCCGGGCCTGGGCCTGGGCTCGCCCGATCCCGGGAGGAGGACTTGGGCTGGCGGACTCAACTCCCGGGGTCTTGAGGGAGCCCATTGCCTCGGTGGCCGCTGGCATGAAACGTGAGGGCCGCGGGCAGGGCCGGAGCAGGTCCCGGAGCGGCGGGCGGACGGCCGCGCCCCGCACCGGCTCAGCCCGCGGTCTGGCCCCGCAGGAGTGCTGCCTGTGCAACCTCCGGGGAGGCGCCCTGCAGATGACCACCGACCGGAGGTGGGTGAGGGCCTCCTCGGGGCGAGGCGGGGCGGGGGCGCCCCCAGCGGCGAGGTGACCCCGCCCCGCGCGCCCTCCCGCAGGTGGATCCACGTGATCTGCGCCATCGCGGTCCCCGAAGTGCGGTTCCTGAACGTGATGGAGCGCCACCCCGTGGACATCAGCGGCATCCCCGAGCAGCGGTGGAAGCTGGTAGGGGCCGGGGCCGGGGCGGCGCTGGGGACGCAGGCCCATCTCAGGGTGGCCCGCAGCACCCGCCGAGTAGGCAGGGGTGCCCCTCCACGCCTCTACCAACTGCTTTTTTTTTTTTTTGGTCTCTTTTATTGGTCCTTCATTTAGTTATTTTTGTCAATCTTTCTTCTTTGGCCTGTGTGGGCCTCCCGTCGCAGTGGGTTCTCTCGTTGCAGAGCACCGGCTCTGGGTGCATGCGCTCCAGAGCGCTGGCTGGTAGTTGGACACACCGGCCCTGCCGTGGGTTTTTCCCGGGCCAGGGATCGAACCGGCGTCCCTTGCACTGCGGGGCGGACTCTCTACCCACGGGACCACCAGGGAAGCCCCTGTACCACCTACACCACCTACACCACGTCTTCTTTATCCCTGTTCTCTCCACGGACACTTGGGTTGTTGCCAGGTCGTAGCTGCTGTGAACGTGCTGCAGGGACACTGGGGGGCTCAGGTGTCCTTTCCAGACACTGACTTTGTTTCCATCCATCAAAAGCCCACGGGTGGCGCTGCCAGAGCATATTAAAATTAACAGTGCTGGTCTTAGTGTCCTGGGGGCTGCCGTCCCGTGCGCCACCGCAGCCCCGTGCAGGCTCCCGCCGATTGCGCGACTCCTCCCCCGGCCTCGCCAGTGCCTGTGGGCTCGTGTCCCCTCGAGAGTGGCAGTCTTCACAGGTGGTTGTGGCTTGCACTTCCCAGGTGACTAGGGACACTGACATCCATTCATGTGCCCGTTGGCCCTGTTTTCTCTAGAGAACTGTCTAGTCGGGTCTTTGCTTGTCTTCAAGCTGGGCCGCTGGCTGTTGCCCCCGAGCTGTGGGGTACCGCTCTGGCCCTCTGAGGAGCACGGCCTCCTCCTCGGGCAGGTGTGATCTTGCAAGGCCTTCTCTTCCTGCTTCTGCTGCTGCGCCTCGCGCGGTCGGGGCGCCCCTGAGGCCGTGGGCCGTAGCCATCCAGTGAGCAGACATGGCCTTCATTCCCAGCGAGCCACTAGCCGCCTGTGTGACTCCAAGCAGATTCCTTGACCTCTCTGTTCTCTGTCTTCTCCTCCATTACATGGGGCTGCTAAGGGTCCTTGGCGTGGTGAGTGTGGCCTGGGCCGCGGCAGGAAGCATGAATGGTGCCTGCTCTCAGGTCACTGTCACCGCGAGTCTGCCGGGGACGTGCAGGGGTGGGATGGTTCTTGTGGCCCCAGGGAGGTAGGTCCTTGGCCAGGGGTACAGCCAGCATCCTGGCTGCTCTAACTGCCTGGTGTATTTCCCAGCTGCCCGGGGCAGGGCCTGGGCACGGAGCACCTCCAGTGGGCAGGAGGCAGAGAAACAGAGCTGCGGGCGTGAGGCTGTGGGGAGGCGAAGGCTCAGAGGCACCACCCTGGAGCCCCAGGCGCAGGGCCCCGCGCCGGGCAGAGTGCATGGTGGGCGGGAGGCGTCTGGTCAGGAAACACAGGCCCAGGCCAGGTCCAGCCCGCCTGGCAAAGACAGGTGGGCGGGAGGCGGGGCTGGGGTCAGGAAACACAGGCCTCAGGCAGGTAGCCCGCTGGACACTCCAGGTGTCCTTTCCAGACACTGACTTTGTTTCCATCCATCAAAAGCCCACGGGTGGCGCTGCCAGAGCATATTAAAATTAACAGTGCTGGTCTTAGTGTCCTGGGGCTGCCGTCCCGTGCGCCACCGCAGCCCGTGCAGGCTCCGCCGATTGCGCGACTCCTCCCCCGGCCTCGCCAGTGCCTGTGGGCTCGTGTCCCCTCGAGAGTGGCAGTCTTCACAGGTGGTTGTGGCTTGCACTTCCCAGGTGACTAGGGACACTGACATCCATTCATGTGCCCGTTGGCCCTGTTTTCTCTAGAGAACTGTCTAGTCGGGTCTTTGCTTGTCTTCAAGCTGGGCCGCTGGCTGTTGCCCCCGAGCTGTGGGGTACCGCTCTGGCCCTCTGAGGAGCACGGCCTCCTCCTCGGGCAGGTGTGATCTTGCAAGGCCTTCTCTTCCTGCTTCTGCTGCTGCGCCTCGCGCGGTCGGGGCGCCCCTGAGGCCGTGGGCCGTAGCCATCCAGTGAGCAGACATGGCCTTCATTCCCAGCGAGCCACTAGCCGCCTGTGTGACTCCAAGCAGATTCCTTGACCTCTCTGTTCTCTGTCTTCTCCTCCATTACATGGGGCTGCTAAGGGTCCTTGGCGTGGTGAGTGTGGCCTGGGCCGCGGCAGGAAGCATGAATGGTGCCTGCTCTCAGGTCACTGTCACCGCGAGTCTGCCGGGGACGTGCAGGGGTGGGATGGTTCTTGTGGCCCCAGGGAGGTAGGTCCTTGGCCAGGGGTACAGCCAGCATCCTGGCTGCTCTAACTGCCTGGTGTATTTCCCAGCTGCCCGGGGCAGGGCCTGGGCACGGAGCACCTCCAGTGGGCAGGAGGCAGAGAAACAGAGCTGCGGGCGTGAGGCTGTGGGGAGGCGAAGGCTCAGAGGCACCACCCTGGAGCCCCCAGGCGCAGGGCCCCCGCGCCGGGCAGAGTGCATGGTGGGCGGGAGGCGTCTGGTCAGGAAACACAGGCCCAGGCCAGGTCCAGCCCCGCCTGGCAAAGACGGAGTGCGGTCACGGCGCCGCGGCAGCGGGCGGCAGAGGCCTCGTCTTTCAGGGGGAGTGACGGCGTGGCGCCGGAGAAGCCTCCCTCCCCTCAGATTATGGATCATCTGACATTTCCAGTTTGCAGCCTCTTCATTACCGGCACTTGTAACGATGAATTAAAAATCCTTTTACACAAGGCTCGCTTGTACTGCCTAATGGAGCCTCACAGGAAAGCTGGCAGTTAACTCCTGCTCACCCAGCCGCCCACCTGCCTTCCAGGGCCACGTCTGGCCACAGGCTCAGGGATGGCCATGCCCGGCCGTCCACCCATTCTTTTTTTTTTATTTTAAAGATTTATTTATTCATTTATTTTGGGCGTGGGTCGGGTTGGGGAGGAAGGGGGCGGGCGGTCCACTTCTATTGGTCTTTCATTTCTCTATTTTCATCCGTCTTTGTGCTTTGGCTCCTGTGGGCCTCCCATCGCGGTGGCGTCTGTCGTCGCAGAGCACTGGCTCTGGGCGCATGCGCTCCAGAGCTCCGGCTCGGTAATTGGACACATCAGTCCAGCCGCTCCGCAGCATGTGGGATCTTCCCAGGCCAGGGGTCGAACCAGCGCCCCTTGCACTGCAAGGCGGTGTCCTTACCCACTGGACCATCAGAGGAAGCCCGCTGTCCACCCATTCTTCTGTCCCCGGGACTCTCCAGCCGCTGGTCCTGGAGAAGGGGGCTGCCTGCCCGGCCGGCCGGTGGCCTAAGCCCTGCGCCCACAGCCTCTCCAGCCCGGTCAGTGGAGGGGCCGGTGGACGTGAGGCTGCCCTGGTGGGTGCTCAGCGCCCTCTCCCCGGCCTCGCCTTGAGAGGTCAGGTCCTGATGGGAGGGAGAGTGGGCGTCTGCCGGAGCGGGTTGGCAGGCAGGCAGGGGGCAGGGAGACAGACGACTCCGTACCTTACGGCCTCCGTGGTGGGCGGCACCCCCGCTGTCCTCAGCATGCTCGGGCGGTCCGTCCTGTCCCACCCCCCGCTCTGCCCCCCACCCTGCGTCACAGCCTCCAGCGAGGGAGATCCAGGCCCAGGGCCCACCCTTCAGGCAGCCCTGAGTTCAGCCCCAGACAGATGGCCCGGGGGGCCTCGCCCACGTTCCTGGTGACGTGGAAACTCAAGAGTCACGAGCCGCCGCCACGGGCTGCAGAGGACGAGCCGGGCCGTCGGCCATCTCCCGGGCCTCGGCCATGGGGTTTCTGCTTTCCGGCGCAGAGCCCGGTTCTCCGGGGCCGTGCTGTGTGCCCGCCTTCACCAGCGGGCGAGCAGGAGAGTCAGGCGTGGACAGTGTAATACTGAGCTCTCAAGGCCATCGATCGGCCCCAGGCGCCCTCCTGCGGCTCCCTTGCTGGGGGGCTGCTCCGGCTTTAGAGCCTGGTTTACAGAGCAGTCAAGCCTCGCTCACTCAATGCCCAGAGTCACGGGCTGCTGGCTGCTGAGCGGCGGTGGGGCGTGGGCGCAGCGCCTGTGGCCCGGGATCAGGCGCCCGGCCGAGCAGGCCACCCCGGCGGGGTGTTCCCCGTGTGGCCCTCTGCCTGTGAGGGGGCCGCGCTGTGTCTTTCCCTTAGAGTGAAGCTAGGTGTTCCCTGGTGTCCAGCGGCCGGGACTGCTTCCAGAGCAGGGGCCCCAGCGCGAACCCTGGTCAGGGAACAACAGCCCACGTGCCATAACTAAAACCTCACGCAGCCAAATGAATAATAAAATTTTTTAAATAAAATTAAGACAAAGTCTCCCATTTAACTTTAAAAAAAATCCCCCCTTTAAAAAGGAACATTGAATTGAGTTTTACTACATTCACAGATTTAGGCAATCATCATCTAGTTCCAGAGCGTTCCATCACCCCAGTGGAGGGGCCGGTGGACGTGAGGCTGCCCTGGTGGGTGCTCAGCGCCCTCTCCCCGGCCTCGCCTTGAGAGGTCAGGTCCTGATGGGAGGGAGAGTGGGCGTCTGCCGGAGCGGGTTGGCAGGCAGGCAGGGGGCAGGGAGACAGACGACTCCGTACCTTACGGCCTCCGTGGTGGGCGGCACCCCCGCTGTCCTCAGCATGCTCGGGCGGTCCGTCCTGTCCCACCCCCCGCTCTGCCCCCCACCCTGCGTCACAGCCTCCAGCGAGGGAGATCCAGGCCCAGGGCCCACCCTTCAGGCAGCCCTGAGTTCAGCCCCAGACAGATGGCCCGGGGGGCCTCGCCCACGTTCCTGGTGACGTGGAAACTCAAGAGTCACGAGCCGCCGCCACGGGCTGCAGAGGACGAGCCGGGCCGTCGGCCATCTCCCGGGCCTCGGCCATGGGGTTTCTGCTTTCCGGCGCAGAGCCCGGTTCTCCGGGGCCGTGCTGTGTGCCCGCCTTCACCGCGGGCCAGCAGGAGAGTCAGGCGTGGACAGTGTAATACTGAGCTCTCAAGGCCATCGATCGGCCCCAGGCGCCCTCCTGCGGCTCCCTTGCTGGGGGGCTGCTCCGGCTTTAGAGCCTGGTTTACAGAGCAGTCAAGCCTCGCTCACTCAATGCCCAGAGTCACGGGCTGCTGGCTGCTGAGCGGCGGTGGGGCGTGGGCGCAGCGCCTGTGGCCCGGGATCAGGCGCCCGGCCGAGCAGGCCACCCCGGCGGGGTGTTCCCCGTGTGGCCCTCTGCCTGTGAGGGGCCGCGCCGCTGTGTCTTTCCCTTAGAGTGAAGCTAGGTGTTCCCTGGTGTCCAGCGGCCGGGACTGCTTCCAGAGCAGGGGCCCCAGCGCGAACCCTGGTCAGGGAACAACAGCCCACGTGCCATAACTAAAACCTCACGCAGCCAAATGAATAATAAAATTTTTTAAATAAAATTAAGACAAAGTCTCCCATTTAACTTTAAAAAAAATCCCCCCTTTAAAAAGGAACATTGAATTGAGTTTTACTACATTCACAGATTTAGGCAATCATCATCTAGTTCCAGAGCGTTCCATCACCCCAGAATAAACCCCCTCCACATTAGGTGACTGCCAGCCCCTGACCGTCCCTGACCCACTGCCGGCCTCTGGAGTGGCCTGATCTGTGTGTTTCTCCTCGACGGAACCCCTCCCGCTGTGCCTGTGCGTCCTGCTCTCACTGAGCTGCCTGTTCGCAGGGTCCGCCCACGTGGCAGCTGCTGAAAGGCGGGTGGAGAGGAGGCCTGGGGTGCGCCCAGGGGCCAGCTGCAGGCCGGGCTGGGGGCTAGCGGGGGCCCGGGGGGCTCTACGCCGTGGGGCCAGGCCGCGGCACTCCAGCCTCGGGGCTCGGAGTCACTCCCCGCAGACAGACCCGGGGCCCTGGAAGAGGGCCTCCCAGCCCCGGGCTGCAGGGCGCCGGCCGCAGCGCCGTTCCCACCGCGTGTTTCCACAGAAGTGCGTGTACTGCCGGAAACGGATGAAGAAGGTGTCGGGCGCCTGCATCCAGTGCTCCTGCGAGCACTGCTCCACCTCCTTCCACGTGACCTGCGCGCACGCCGCCGGCGTCCTCATGGAGCCGGACGACTGGCCCTACGTCGTCTCCATCACCTGCTTCAAACACAAGTCGGGGGGCCACAGCGTGAGTGCCCGCACGGCCCCCAGCCCGTCCCCCTGCCCGCCCCGCTGGGTTGTGACGCCCCCTCCGCCCCCAGGTCCAGGCCATGAGGGCCGTGGCCTTAGGCCAGGTGGTCATCACCAAGAACCGCAACGGGCTGTACTACCGCTGCCGCGTCATCGGCACCACCACGCAGACCTTCTACGAAGTGAACTTTGACGACGGATCCTACAGTGACAACCTGTACCCCGAGAGCATCACTGTGAGCGGCGAGGGGCGGGGCAGTGGGCGGGGCGGGGCGGCGGGGGGCGGGACCGGCTTTGCCCTCGGGAAGCCGCGTCGCTCTCCAGGGCACCTGCGGAACAGGCCAGGCCGTAGGGCCCCCGCCGAGGAGCAGCGCCGGAGCAGTCTAGAGGTGGCGCCTGAGGGTGGTCCCGGCGCCGGGGCGGGAACAGACCCCTGGGCACCTGCCCAAGCCCGCCTTGACAGCATCGGCCGCGCGGGGCCTCTCTCAGCCCAGGCGAGCGTGGTCCCCGAGGGCGCCCTCACCCCGCCCGGTCCTTCCCTCCGCAGAGCAGGGACTGCGTGCGGCTGGGCCCCCCGGCCGAGGGCGAGGTGGTGGAGCTGCGGTGGACCGACGGCAGCCTCTACAGGGCCAAGTTCATTTCCTCTGTGACCAGCCACCTCTACCAGGTGGGCGGCCCTGTTTCCGGGTTCGGACTGGGGCAGGACCCTCGGCGGGCCTCTGAGGTCGGCGCGGGTGGGAGGCCCCGGCTCACGCCGTCCCGCACTTTCCTCGCGGAGACGTCTGCTCGGCTTTTCTTCGCGGGTGGAGCACCCGAACAGAGTTTACCGCTTTCACCGTGTTTTAAGTGTAGGGCTCGGTCCCCCTGATTTTTAAAAAATCAAATTGGTTGTGAATTCCTCCCCACGGTCGTGGAAGAGAAATTCCTGAAGAGTGACATCTTAGAAGAATGATCGCCCGTCGCAGCGGCAGAGGCCGGTGGCTGGCCCAGTGCCCTCTCTGCAGCCCCTGCCCGCGGACCCGCTGGGAGCCGGTGGGCGCGGGCCTCGGCTGGGTCGGGGGGCAGCCGGCGAGCTGAGCCGCCCTCCCTTGCAGGTGGAGTTTGAGGACGGGTCTCAGCTGACGGTGAAGCGCGGGGACATCTTCACCCTGGACGAGGAGCTCCCCAAGAGGGTCCGGTCCCGGCTGGTAAGTGGCCGGGGTGAGGCCAGGGGTGAGGGTACGACTGCCTCGGGCACGACCTGGCCAGTGAGGGGACGGCAGCACCTGAGCCGGGCTGCGCCTTGGCGATGCCGAAGGGAACGAGAGACGCTGGCTTTGTCCCACGGCCTTTCCCCGGCGTCGCTCACTTGTGTTGAACTCAGAGGCAAGCTTCTGAGGATCAGGGGCTGTGACTGTGGGCGGAAGAGCCGAGTCCGGGCTGCTGGGGTCCAGACCGAGGGTTCCCTGGAGACAGATGAGCCGCCAGGCAGACAGCAGCCGCGTGCAGCCTGGCCTCGCCCCCCGCACGCTGGACAGCAGGCGCCCACCCTGCCTGCGGGCCGGTGCTGGGCGTCTAGGACCTCGTCTGCCTGCGGGCCGGTGCTGGGCATCTAGGACCTCGTCCGCCTGCCTGGGGGCCCTCGCAGGATAGGGGTTCAGGCGGGGGTGGGCAGCGCGTCGGCAACAGCCCAGGGCCGCACGCCCCCAGCAGGACGGCCGTTTGCTCCGGCCAGGCGCGGGGGCACAGCCGGCGTTTCCGCCTTCCGCCGCTGCAGCCTCTACAGGGCCAAGTTCATTTCCTCTGTGACCAGCCACCTCTACCAGGTGGGCGGCCCTGTTTCCGGGTTCGGACTGGGGCAGGACCCTCGGCGGGCCTCTGAGGTCGGCGCGGGTGGGAGGCCCCGGCTCACGCCGTCCCGCACTTTCCTCGCGGAGACGTCTGCTCGGCTTTTCTTCGCGGGTGGAGCACCCGAACAGAGTTTACCGCTTTCACCGTGTTTTAAGTGTAGGGCTCGGTCCCCCTGATTTTTAAAAAATCAAATTGGTTGTGAATTCCTCCCCACGGTCGTGGAAGAGAAATTCCTGAAGAGTGACATCTTAGAAGAATGATCGCCCGTCGCAGCGGCAGAGGCCGGTGGCTGGCCCAGTGCCCTCTCTGCAGCCCCTGCCCGCGGACCCGCTGGGAGCCGGTGGGCGCGGGCCTCGGCTGGGTCGGGGGGCAGCCGGCGAGCTGAGCCGCCCTCCCTTGCAGGTGGAGTTTGAGGACGGGTCTCAGCTGACGGTGAAGCGCGGGGACATCTTCACCCTGGACGAGGAGCTCCCCAAGAGGGTCCGGTCCCGGCTGGTAAGTGGCCGGGGTGAGGCCAGGGGTGAGGGTACGACTGCCTCGGGCACGACCTGGCCAGTGAGGGGACGGCAGCACCTGAGCCGGGCTGCGCCTTGGCGATGCCGAAGGGAACGAGAGACGCTGGCTTTGTCCCACGGCCTTTCCCCGGCGTCGCTCACTTGTGTTGAACTCAGAGGCAAGCTTCTGAGGATCAGGGGCTGTGACTGTGGGCGGAAGAGCCGAGTCCGGGCTGCTGGGGTCCAGACCGAGGGTTCCCTGGAGACAGATGAGCCGCCAGGCAGACAGCAGCCGCGTGCAGCCTGGCCTCGCCCCCCGCACGCTGGACAGCAGGCGCCCACCCTGCCTGCGGGCCGGTGCTGGGCGTCTAGGACCTCGTCTGCCTGCGGGCCGGTGCTGGGCATCTAGGACCCTCGTCCGCCTGCCTGGGGGCCCTCGCAGGATAGGGGTTCAGGCGGGGGTGGGCAGCGCGTCGGCAACAGCCCAGGGCCGCAAGCCCCCAGCAGGACGGCCGTTTGCTCCGGCCAGGCGCGGGGGCACAGCCGGCGTTTCCGCCCTTCCGGCCGCTGCAGCAGGAGACCCGGGGCGGGGCAAACCAGCGTCAGGCTCCTGGAAGCCGGAAGTCCAGGGCGAAGGCGCGGGCGGGGTCAGGGTCTGGCCGGGCTGGTCTGGCTTGCAGACAGCTGCCTCTGTGCCCCCCCGCGGGAGAGAGCCCGCCAGAGGGCGCTCTCGGGGGCTCACTCCCATTCTCGAGGGGCGCCCCGTGACCTCCCTGCCCCGACAGCATCGCCCTGTGTGGGGGCCTTGGGGGGCCAAGTCTGCGCCCCCAGCACCCTTCGGCACTAACCCCCGCTGTCTGCTCCGCCGCAGTCGGTCAGCACGGGGGCCCCGCAGGAGAGCGTCTTCTCGGGAGAGGAGGTGAAGGCCGCCAAGCGCCCGCGGGTGGGCGCGCCTTGCCCCGCAGAGGACTCGGGGCGGAACCCGGACTTCCCGGCCTTCGCGGAGAGCCTGCTGCCGGCGCAGGGCTGGCCCAGAGCCCCCTTCTAGGACCGCCGGCCGCCGCGAGCCCTCGGCCCCGCACGGCGGGCGCGCGGGCCCTGGCGTGTGCTTGCTGCGAGCCCCTGTCCCCGCCTCCCAGCCCGAGAGGCCCCCTCGGACAGGAGCAGCAGGCCGCCGCCTGCGCCCGGACTCAGGGAGCAGGGCCGGGCGGGCTCCGGGGCCGCGGGGCGCGCCACCCCGACCCGGTCCGTAAACCACGTAAGCTCTTCTCGAAAAGGTGCTGCAGCATCGCCTGCCTCCCGAGCAGCCGCTGGGATTGTGACTCCTGTACATAATCACCTTTGTGAGGCTCTTTCTACAAATACCTATTGTTTAAAAAAAATGCAAGAAAAAAAAGGAAAGAAAAGGAAAAAAATCAAACCCCAAAGTTGTTTTCTAGATTTGTGGCTTTAAAAACAAAATGAAACAAAAGGTTCTTTTTCTCGGAACCCGCGAGCTGCCCCCCGTGAAAGCAGCTCTTCTGTGCTGTCGTGTTTGCTGGTCGCTCGCCGGGAGCGGTGGGGACCCTGGAGGCACCGGAGGCCCGCGTTCAGGCGGGGGTGGGCAGCGCGTCGGCAACAGCCCAGGGCCGCAAGCCCCCAGCAGGACGGCCGTTTGCTCCGGCCAGGCGCGGGGGCACAGCCGGCGTTTCCGCCCTTCCGGCCGCTGCAGCAGGAGACCCGGGGCGGGGCAAACCAGCGTCAGGCTCCTGGAAGCCGGAAGTCCAGGGCGAAGGCGCGGGCGGGGTCAGGGTCTGGCCGGGCTGGTCTGGCTTGCAGACAGCTGCCTCTGTGCCCCCCCGCGGGAGAGAGCCCGCCAGAGGGCGCTCTCGGGGGCTCACTCCCATTCTCGAGGGGCGCCCCGTGACCTCCCTGCCCCGACAGCATCGCCCTGTGTGGGGGCCTTGGGGGGCCAAGTCTGCGCCCCCAGCACCCTTCGGCACTAACCCCCGCTGTCTGCTCCGCCGCAGTCGGTCAGCACGGGGGCCCCGCAGGAGAGCGTCTTCTCGGGAGAGGAGGTGAAGGCCGCCAAGCGCCCGCGGGTGGGCGCGCCTTGCCCCGCAGAGGACTCGGGGCGGAACCCGGACTTCCCGGCCTTCGCGGAGAGCCTGCTGCCGGCGCAGGGCTGGCCCAGAGCCCCCTTCTAGGACCGCCGGCCGCCGCGAGCCCTCGGCCCCGCACGGCGGGCGCGCGGGCCCTGGCGTGTGCTTGCTGCGAGCCCCTGTCCCCGCCTCCCAGCCCGAGAGGCCCCCTCGGACAGGAGCAGCAGGCCGCCGCCTGCGCCCGGACTCAGGGAGCAGGGCCGGGCGGGCTCCGGGGCCGCGGGGCGCGCCACCCCGACCCGGTCCGTAAACCACGTAAGCTCTTCTCGAAAAGGTGCTGCAGCATCGCCTGCCTCCCGAGCAGCCGCTGGGATTGTGACTCCTGTACATAATCACCTTTGTGAGGCTCTTTCTACAAATACCTATTGTTTAAAAAAAATGCAAGAAAAAAAAGGAAAGAAAAGGAAAAAAATCAAACCCCAAAGTTGTTTTCTAGATTTGTGGCTTTAAAAACAAAATGAAACAAAAGGTTCTTTTTCTCGGAACCCGCGAGCTGCCCCCCGTGAAAGCAGCTCTTCTGTGCTGTCGTGTTTGCTGGTCGCTCGCCGGGAGCGGTGGGGACCCTGGAGGCACCGGAGGCCCCGCGCCCAGCGGGAGGAGGCCACCAGCTCAGCGCCCCGGGTGGCCTCGCCCTTCTCCGTGGCTGCTGCTTCTCTTGGGAAGAACCAGCCCCGGCTGAGGCCGGGGAGGCCGGTGGCCCTCGGGGTCTGGCCGCGGCTCGCGCATGCGCAGGGGGTCTCCTCAGCCCCGCCCGGAGGCTGGCCCACCTGTGTCTTCTCTGGGACGAGAGCGCGCGCCAGAGAACCGTGGCTTTCAGCTGGGAGCAGGTCTGCGCCTGAAGGGTTGTGGGCTCCATTTCCAGGCAAAAAGTGTGCTCCTTGCCCCGGACTCAGGGGAAACATGCCCTCAACCGCATCTCAGCCTGCCTCCCCGTGGTCGTCTGCAGAGGAATGGAGAGCGTCATTTGCTGTATAAAGATTTTTAAAGTTTAAAAGAGAGGCTCTAAAAGTTGCCAGGCCAGAGAGAACCGAGTGAGGCACGTGGAGAGAGACTTCCTTGGTGTGGGGGGAGGGGCAGGTGCCGCGGGCGGGTTGGGAGGTGCCGGGGGAGTCCGGCGGAATGTGGGGTTCCCTCTGCATGCAGCAGGCCCCCGCCCCGGGGCGCTGTCCCTGTGTTCATATGTAGTTTGAAAATGCTATTTATATTGTAAAGAGAATTAAAAAAGAAGCGGGCAGACGGCCCTGCGGCTCCGGGTCGGGCAGGTGGGCCGTCCCTCCGGGTGGCACCCCGTCTGTGGTTGCGCACAGGGGACCGCGCGCTCTCCCCGTGACGGTGTGTCTTGTCTATGTGCGGAAGCAAGAAACAGAAACACGCACCCACCCACCCTGATTTTTTCCACCCGAGATTAAGGATGCGCTGTATTTTTGCCTAATCCCCTGCCTCTAGGTTCATAATGAATTAAAGGCTCGTGAGCACTGCGAATCACAGCTCCAGGTCGTTGCAGCGTCTTCTTTTGTCTTCCTTTCTGAGCGGGTCCGGGAGGTCTCCCGGCAGGGGTGGGCTCCGGGCGCCCCTCCAGGAGGGAACGGCATGCGGCCTCCAGGGAGCCCTGCTTTCAGCCCCTGGCGGGCGGACGTTTCCTTGAGGAGCTGGAAGTCCTTGAGGAGCTGGAAGTCAGAAGCTTGGGTCCGCACAGACCCCTCTCACCGGCGGCTGGCGGCTGTCTTCCCCACGAGCCCCTGGGGCGGGCCGAGGCACCCGGGGCGGACCCTCCCCCCCTGCCCTCCCGGCCGCGGCCCCCTTCTCCTGTGCAGGGTCTCCCACTGTGGGGCGAGGCCGCCCTCCCTCCCCAGGCAGGAGCCTGCCACTCGCCCGGCCGGCTCCGAGGACACAGGGTGGACAGTATGTGAGATATCGAGAGTAGGGGTCCTGGAGGAGACGAGAGCCTGAGCCATGGGGGCGTCTTGGGGCACGGGCTGGACAAAGGCCCTGGGGCCGCACCGCGCCTGGCTCCCCAGCCTCCCACCCCACACGGCTGGTGGGGTCTTAGTTCCTCGACCAGGGATCAAGCCCATGCGCCTTTCCGTGGACGCGCAGTCTTCAGCCCTGGACCTCCAGGGAAGCCCCACGCCTGGTGTTGGGAGGGGCAGTTGAGGGGGCCCATGTGCCGGGAGGGGCGGGGAGAGGAAGGCACGGAGGGCGGGGCCTGGGGGAGGGGCGGGGCCGGCTCGGGCGCTCGCGCGCGCCCTCTGGCGGCTGCGGGAGGAAGCCCGCGGGGTACGGGGCAGTCTGGCGACCAGCCCAGAGTGGGCTGCCCTGCGCATCCGGAAAGATGGATCCTGCCATGACCTGGGATGGCTGGGCTGGCGGTGGGGAGAGGCCAGGAGCTCAGACGTGATCATGGTCCCCCCGCAAGAAGGGACTCGGCTGGCCTCGGGGCTGAGGGCCAGGGGAGGGCGCTAGGAAGGGCGGCACGGACAGGGCGCCCCGCGTGCCTCAGTGTTTCTTCTGCAGAACGGGCGTCCTTTAGGGTGCTGTGTCCCGAGCTGATTTCCTCCAGTGAAATGTCCAGCCCGCCGCAGCCGCCTCCAGCCTGCTCCTCAGACCTGTTCAGAGACGCCGCCGCCAGTGGCCTCCGCGGAGCCTCCGGGACTCGGTCTCCCCGTCGGCCTCGGGGACTCGCCGCGGCGCTGACCAGGTGAGCCGGCATCCTCTGACCCCGCCCGGGGCCTGGCAGACCGGGGCAGCCCTCAGCCGCGAGGAGGGGGCCGCCGCCACCGCAGCCACGGGCACGGCGGAGCCGGGTGGGCTCGGCAGGCCCGCGGCGGGCGTTCTGTGCTCAGCGCTCTCCAGAACATCGCCAAGCGGGGAGGCGGGTGGGGACCGGCGTGGTGGGCGGAGGCCAGGGCCGCGGCACCGGGCTGGCTCCCCCGCGTGCGGCCGCCCGAGCCGACGGGGTCCGAGGTGTCCAGGAGCCGGGCGCTGTGCCCACAGCTGGAGCCTGACTCTTTGCACAGGTGGCTCATACCCACGGCCGGGGCCACGGCCTGCGAGGGGGCTGAGGAGGAGGGGGACGCGGTCCCTGCGGCTCTGGAGGTTCGAGTTCAGGAGGACAGGCGAGTGATGGGAGCCCCAGGCACCGTGAGCACGGCGTCGCGTGTGCCCTGAGGACAAGCAGGGCAGCAGAGGCCCCGGAGCCCTGTGAGGTCCTCAGGCGGCGACGTCGGGGTCAGTCAGAGTCAGGAAGGGGGTGCGTGGTGTGGAGCACCGCGGCCTCTTAGGGCAGGGCCCCTGCGGCCGCCAGGTCAAGGCCGGCCCTCCCCTTGTTCCTCGAGAGAGTTTTATGGGCTCCTAGGCACGCCCGCTGATCGAGCGCCATCACCGGCGGCCTTTGCTCTGCGGGGGAGGTCCGGGAGCAGCCGCAGAGATGGCCTGGTGTCCCAGGAACTGGACGTGACGTCGTCTGGCCCTTTCCAGAAGCTGTCCTCATTTCAGACCCAGAGCGAGTGAGAAGCCCGGCCTCTGGAGAGTCGCTCCGGGCCTGGGAGAGAATTGTTCTTCCGTGGGGCACCCCTCTGCGCCACCCAAGCCTTCCCTCCCAGGCGCCCCGTCAGGCCCACGGGCCCTAGCACCCACCCCGCCCCACCCCCGAGAAGACCTTGGTGGAAAGAGAAAGACCGTGGCTGGGCTCCTCCATCCGTTCTTCATACATCCACCGGGCGCTCCCCCTCCCCGCCGGGAGCAGGTCTGCCCGGCCGGCCCAGCGCCGGCAGGAGGGCCAAACGGGCCCCACGTCCAGCCCTTTGAGCCGCCCTCACCTCCCCAAGTCCCCCGCTTTAGCCTGGCAGAGAGGGACCGCGGCCCGGGCCTCCTATGTCCTCTGCAGTCCGCGACTGGCTCCGAAGCCGCGCTGTCACGAGTCCGTGCTTTTACGCAGGCCCTGAAGCCTGCGTGCCCACTCCTGCCTCTCCCCGCCGCCCGCATCCCGCCTCCGCGGCTCCCCTGCCCCAGCGAGGCTGCTCGGGGCCCAGATCCACAGCCTGGAGACCCCCACCGGGGAGACCTGTTCCCCCAAGACCCTGAACGGCCCGAGGCCAGGCTCAGAGAGCCCTGCGTCCTTCGGCCGGGGACCATTCCAGGGAGTGTTATTTATGGACTGGAGTCACAGAGCACTTTGGCTCCCTTAATGGAGAAAGTAAGAATTACTGGCTGCACGGGCAGCCCGAGGAGCGAGGCGCGGCGGCCGGGAGGGTGAGCGGCCGGGTGCCCGGCGTCACCCTGGGGCAGATCCATCCTGCCGGCGACAGGACGGATGGCTCCGCTCCCAGCCGCTTCCCGGGGCGGGCTGGGGCCGCCCAGGCCAGGAGCCTCGCTCCGCCTCTCCCAGCGGCCTCCTCGGCCTCGGGACGCCTACTGCTCTGCTGCCCCTTACGAGTTTCAGAGGACCGTTAACCGGCGGCCTAAGCGCCAGACGTCCATCCCTTGCCTGTCCTGGAGGGCTCAAGCTGGAGTTCGAGGTGGCAGCCCTCTGCCTCTTCCAGCGTCTGGTGGCCCCAGGTGGCCCTCCGTCCCCGTCTTCGCTTGCCTCCTCTCGGCGTGTCCGTGTCTTCCCTCGGTCCCCAGCGGCCCTCCGCCGCTCTCTGGCGCGGGGACTCCCGGGCCTGGAGCGAGGGCCGCCGGATCCTGCAGGACGTCCTTGTCCTCTCAAAGCCCTCAGCCTGGTTCCAGCTGCAGAGACACGTTCTCCCCACAAGGGCACAGCCACGGGCCCGGGCACGGAGGGCGCCTGTGTGTGGGGAGCCCCCAGGCCAGCCGCGCCAGGCTCCTCCCCTCGCCACCGTCCCAGGGACCCCTCCGTGATCGCGAGCCCCGTCGGCACCCCCGCCCCACGCTCAGCCGAGGGCCCGAGAGGCAGTGGGTCCCGAAGAGCTTGAGGAGGCTGGTGCCGGACCAGGTGCAAACCAATGCGGGGGGCAGTGGCGGGAAGGAAGAGGGCGCTCACCCACTCTGAGTGAGCCTCCTGGATAGCTCCAACTCGTACACCGAGTCTCCATTTCACGTCCCCCAAACACTAACTAACTCGACTCAACCAGAACGGGAGAACCCCCGGACGGGAAACACAGTGACACGTGAGCCCGACTTTTGCTACAAATGAAAAGGGAATGGCAGAGAGAAAGGAGCTGATGGAAGTAACTTTGGAAAACCGTGTTTTGACCGGATAGCATCAGGCTGGAGGCAAAGATGCCTAAGCTCGCACGCGGTGCTCCGGGAGGACCCAGGTCCTCGGCGTGGGCCAGGCTGCAGCTCCTTCGTGTGCATCCTGGGGTTGAGCAATGAGCCCGTAACAGCCAGCCAGTGAGAGCGGGTCCCTTACAGTCCGAGAAAGACATCGCAAGGAAGTCAAGAGGGCGGGAAGCTAGAGCCAGCCTTGTGCTGGGATGGGCTCGGGGGCTTGACTCATGGGATTAATGCATGGTCCTCAGTGTATAGAGACACGTGGTAGATGACAGATGGTCAGATAGGACAGGTCGACCGGAAGTCGGCGCAGGTGTCTGTGTGTGCGTGCATAGGCTGGTGTTCTCGCAGCCGTGAGCACACCTCGCGCCTGGACTTTGGCTTTTAAGCACCAGTTCTCGAAAAGATGGAGCCGGAGCTTCTTGGAGAAATCATGACCTTTATGCTGCGTGGAGCAGGGGAAACGCAAGAAAGACCCGGAGCGTCTTGTGTTGCCAGAAAGTGAGGGAACGTGTGTGTGTACGAACAGAGCCCGACCCAAAGCCACTCCCAGGAACCAACTCTAGGAAGGATTTGAACAGTAAATGATCGTGTTAGGTTACAGCCTGATAGAATCCATACCCAGACTGCTGTAAATACTGAATCCATGCGTAAAGGGACCGGAGTGGAAGGACCTGTTCGTCCTACCGATGAATCCTGACTCTTTAATGGAGCGTGAGAGTCCACACCCGTCCCTCACCAGCCTCGGGCAGAGGCTCTCCGCCGCCTCGGCTCGGCTCCCGGGCGGCAGGACAGGCCCGTGATGATCACAGGCCGACCCAGCTCTCGGTTCCGTGAAACTCGAGAGCTCCAGCCTGCTGTGGTGCCCGTGCGGGGCGGCGGGGCACCGGCTCAGCCAGGACGGGGAGACGCGGGCACCGCTCGCCCGAGACCCCGTCCACCGCAGGCTGGAGACGGGTCCCGGCCAGTCAACGCCGCGAAGAGCCCCACAGCCGCGTCTGCTGGTTCGTGGGTTTAAGATCCGCCCGCACGACGGACCGTCCATCGCGTTCTCCAGCAGGAAAAGCACCGTCGCCACGACCTCAGGCCTCTGGAGACGGAGCTGTCGGTGCCCACGGCCCGCGTCCTTGAGAAGCCCCAGCGTGTCCTCGGAGCTCGGGACCCTGGAGAAGGTTTTCACTTCCCCGTGGAAGGGACAGTCACGGCTGGCTCTGCCCTCTCCCGGTTCCGCCTGCCTCTTCCTCCCGTGGAGGATGTGGGCGGGATGGCCGGAGCCTGGCAGCCCTTTCTCCCTCACGGGAGTGAAGAGGAGACCACCTCTGCGTCGTCACGCGTTCACTCATGGGGTGGGCGGTTTCTGCTTATTTACGGGGTGTGGACACCCCACCACGGCGGACCTCACACCATCAGCATGACGTCCGTAGATGCAGAGCTGGAGAGAGAAGCAGACTAGCCCGCCACTCCGTCATGTCTCCATCAAACAGATATTAATACAATAAATATAAACAGGTGTTAATACAATAAATACAAAAACCCCTCAAGAGTAGAGATGGTAGAACAATGTTCATGGACGTGAGTAGCAGGTGACACGTTCTGAGTATTTACTGCTTTGGTTTTCATAGAATTTATTTCAGTGGAAGTTTATTTTATTTTTCATAATGGCTCTGTTTAACAACCAGGTCACTACAACAGTTGCATTATTTTGCTCAGGTTGAATCCATACCCAGACTGCTGTAAATACTGAATCCATGCGTAAAGGGACCGGAGTGGAAGGACCTGTTCGTCCTACCGATGAATCCTGACTCTTTAATGGAGCGTGAGAGTCCACACCCGTCCCTCACCAGCCTCGGGCAGAGGCTCTCCGCCGCCTCGGCTCGGCTCCCGGGCGGCAGGACAGGCCCGTGATGATCACAGGCCGACCCAGCTCTCGGTTCCGTGAAACTCGAGAGCTCCAGCCTGCTGTGGTGCCCGTGCGGGGCGGCGGGGCACCGGCTCAGCCAGGACGGGGAGACGCGGGCACCGCTCGCCCGAGACCCCGTCCACCGCAGGCTGGAGACGGGTCCCGGCCAGTCAACGCCGCGAAGAGCCCCACAGCCGCGTCTGCTGGTTCGTGGGTTTAAGATCCGCCCGCACGACGGACCGTCCATCGCGTTCTCCAGCAGGAAAAGCACCGTCGCCACGACCTCAGGCCTCTGGAGACGGAGCTGTCGGTGCCCACGGCCCGCGTCCTTGAGAAGCCCCAGCGTGTCCTCGGAGCTCGGGACCCTGGAGAAGGTTTTCACTTCCCCGTGGAAGGGACAGTCACGGCTGGCTCTGCCCTCTCCCGGTTCCGCCTGCCTCTTCCTCCCGTGGAGGATGTGGGCGGGATGGCCGGAGCCTGGCAGCCCTTTCTCCCTCACGGGAGTGAAGAGGAGACCACCTCTGCGTCGTCACGCGTTCACTCATGGGGTGGGCGGTTTCTGCTTATTTACGGGGTGTGGACACCCCACCACGGCGGACCTCACACCATCAGCATGACGTCCGTAGATGCAGAGCTGGAGAGAGAAGCAGACTAGCCCGCCACTCCGTCATGTCTCCATCAAACAGATATTAATACAATAAATATAAACAGGTGTTAATACAATAAATACAAAAACCCCTCAAGAGTAGAGATGGTAGAACAATGTTCATGGACGTGAGTAGCAGGTGACACGTTCTGAGTATTTACTGCTTTGGTTTTCATAGAATTTATTTCAGTGGAAGTTTATTTTATTTTTCATAATGGCTCTGTTTAACAACCAGGTCACTACAACAGTTGCATTATTTTGCTCAGGTTTGCAGTGGGATGATGGAGGCCAGGGAGTTTTGTTTGGAAAGTATTTCATCAGTATTTCATTTTTTTTTTTTGAAGTTCAGCTTGCTAGGGGCCGCAGGTCATCTTTCAAGGGTATTTCCTAACCATTGGCTCACCAGGAACGGGGCTCAAGGGGCCACAGCGCTGGTAAATACCAGTCGATCGCTCTGCTTTTCGTGCACACGCCTTCCAGCGGTTGTGAGAATTCCTCACGCTCGTGGCTCAGCTGGTCCTGAACAGAGTCTCCGTTTCCTATTCCAGCTGATCCATAGCTGCCACTCACGGCTCATGGCCTATTTCTAGGTATTTACCTTGTGTTATTAGCATGGCTTTTACGCCTCGGTGAACCACTTCTAAGCCACTGATCCAATTTAAAAAAAAACTTTCTGGAAAGTATAACACACGAACAGAAAAGTATATTTCCCCCATAAAGGGAGGACCCTTTGGTTGGGCCCGTTTGAATTGCCTCTCTCTCTCAGCCTCACGCTGTGGACATTTTTCATGTCGTTACATATACGGGATACATTCAGCACCCATCTAATTTTTTTTATTGAGCTGTAATTTACAATCCATACACACCCTGAGGTACGCCGCTAGGTAAGTTTGGTAAATACTCATGAAAAGCCACCAAGGAAAACACGAAATATAGCATGGCCCTCCCTCCACAATGTGTCCTCGTCACCCTTCAAACTCCAAGGCAACTGTGGACCTGTTTTCCATTCCTCTAGGTTACCGTGACCTGTTCTAGAACTTTCTGCAGAAGGAAACCTACAGAGTGTACCATCTGTGTCTGGCTCCTTTGCCTCAGCACAGTGCTCTTGAGACGCACCCTCACTGGGCGTTTCAACACAGAGTTCCTTTTTCGCGGCTGTAGAGTATTCCATAGCATGGCCAGGCCACTGTGTTGTATGTTCACTAGTCAGTGGACATTTGTGATTGCAGGTGGAGCCAGGTGAATTCATCCGCGCCCGCAGCCACTTACGGGTATTCTGTGAGGCTTTTATTCTCAGCTTTTCATGACTTCTTCCTGAACCTTCTCCGGCTAGAGTGTCCAGGATGGAACCCTTCCAGACAAGCCTGCACTGACTCACTTGTGTCTGATTGTAGAGCTGAGGGATGGTGCATGGCGGATCGGGGGCTGCATGACCACCGGGGCGAGTGATGGGGGAGCAGGAGGCAGCCTCGGGGAGGAGTTTGGCTTTGTGCGTTTTGCTGGGAGAGGCCTGGGATCTCTGGGAGGATTCTGAATGGGGAATCCGCCCAGAGCAGGAGTCAGAAGACCCCTGGATGCTCTGAAGGGCCACAGGGCCAGGGCTAGGCGGAGCCGGTGGACCAGCCCTGCAGCCCCAGAAAAGGGCGGAGGGCAGCCCTCGAACCCCTGCCTCCGCCGGAGCCCGTGCCTTTTGACGCTGGGCTGTGGCCGTCTGATCACAGAATCTGCTCAGAGCAGCTGCCTGGTGACCAGTGTAATAAAGCGTATTAATGAGGCCATTATCGCTCCCTAATTAAAAGCTAATAACCAAGAGTTAATTGGCTTTAAAAGATGAAGCAAGACCAGGCTGGGATTTATCTCTGTTTGCTTTCGCCTGCCTGGATAGGCTGATATTTGGGAACTAATTAATTGAATCAAATCTTAGAGAAAACTAATAATCTCGTGCCACTTGGGCTGTGGAGTGAGAAGGCGTGTGCTGTGCGCTGGGGGCGCCCCCGCCGTCGGCCCCGGGTCCTCTGCTCCTTGGAAGGGGCGGGGCTGGCGAGGTGGCGCCGGTGGGCACGGGCCCTCGGGGTGGGGGCGCCTCCCCTCCGGGTTCCGGCTCCAGGTCTGCAGCCCAGAGGCTGGTCCAGAGCCAGGTCTCTAGGTTACCGTGACCTGTTCTAGAACTTTCTGCAGAAGGAAACCTACAGAGTGTACCATCTGTGTCTGGCTCCTTTGCCTCAGCACAGTGCTCTTGAGACGCCCTCACTGGGCGTTTCAACACAGAGTTCCTTTTTCGCGGCTGTAGAGTATTCCATAGCATGGCCAGGCCACTGTGTTGTATGTTCACTAGTCAGTGGACATTTGTGATTGCAGGTGGAGCCAGGTGAATTCATCCGCGCCCGCAGCCACTTACGGGTATTCTGTGAGGCTTTTATTCTCAGCTTTTCATGACTTCTTCCTGAACCTTCTCCGGCTAGAGTGTCCAGGATGGAACCCTTCCAGACAAGCCTGCACTGACTCACTTGTGTCTGATTGTAGAGCTGAGGGATGGTGCATGGCGGATCGGGGGCTGCATGACCACCGGGGCGAGTGATGGGGGAGCAGGAGGCAGCCTCGGGGAGGAGTTTGGCTTTGTGCGTTTTGCTGGGAGAGGCCTGGGATCTCTGGGAGGATTCTGAATGGGGAATCCGCCCAGAGCAGGAGTCAGAAGACCCCTGGATGCTCTGAAGGGCCACAGGGCCAGGGCTAGGCGGAGCCGGTGGACCAGCCCTGCAGCCCCAGAAAAGGGCGGAGGGCAGCCCTCGAACCCCTGCCTCCGCCGGAGCCCGTGCCTTTTGACGCTGGGCTGTGGCCGTCTGATCACAGAATCTGCTCAGAGCAGCTGCCTGGTGACCAGTGTAATAAAGCGTATTAATGAGGCCATTATCGCTCCCTAATTAAAAGCTAATAACCAAGAGTTAATTGGCTTTAAAAGATGAAGCAAGACCAGGCTGGGATTTATCTCTGTTTGCTTTCGCCTGCCTGGATAGGCTGATATTTGGGAACTAATTAATTGAATCAAATCTTAGAGAAAACTAATAATCTCGTGCCACTTGGGCTGTGGAGTGAGAAGGCGTGTGCTGTGCGCTGGGGGCGCCCCCGCCGTCGGCCCCGGGTCCTCTGCTCCTTGGAAGGGGCGGGGCTGGCGAGGTGGCGCCGGTGGGCACGGGCCCTCGGGGTGGGGGCGCCTCCCCTCCGGGTTCCGGCTCCAGGTCTGCAGCCCAGAGGCTGGTCCAGAGCCAGGTCTCAGAGCGGTTTGCACACGCGCGTGCTCCGTCCCTCCGTCCCGTCCGAGTCTCTGAGACGCCTGACCGCGGCCCAGCAGGCTCCTCCGCCCCGGGACGCCCCAGGCAAGGCTGCTGGCCACTTCCTCCTCCAGGGGGTCAGACCCAGGCCTCCTGCCCGGCTGCGCTGCAGGCAGATGCTTCACCCGCTGGGCCGCCGGGGAAATCCGTGTCTATAATAACAATAGTTATTACTACCTTTTTAACTTGAAATCGCTGAAAACATGAGAGGTTTTACCAAAAATAGCACAGAGAAGTCCGCCGTCCCCTTTCCTCAAGCGCCCCGGTAGTCCTGTCCTGTACGTCCGTTCTCCCTTATCCAGAGCAGACTGGCCTCGTCCCGTTAACTCCCGCACGAGCCTTAGTCTGGTTTCACCGTCTCCCCTTCCGAGCTCCGCGGCTGTGACGCTCGCCGGCACGTTCAGCCTCCGCGAGGGCGCGGTTCAGGGGCTTTCGTTGTACAGGTCAGGCTGTGCAGCCATCGCCTCTAACTCCAGGACAGTCTCATCACCCCAGAAAGAGGTCCCGTCCCCGTGACACCACCCTACCCTCTCCCCACCCCTGACCCCCAGGAGCCCCCTCTGCGTGTCTGTGGACCGGCCTCTTCTGGACGTTTCCCGTCCGTGGAGCCCCCCTGGGTGTCCTCCCGGGTCTGCTTCTCTCACGGAGCACTGTGCTCTCAGGGTCCCTCCACGCGGCCGCGAGGGTCGGGGTGCCTCTCCTTCCTCTGGACTAGGTTGTCGGTGGGTGTGTACTGTCAGTTCTCTTGGTCTGTATTGTGTTTTCATTTAGTCTGTACTCTTGGCTGTGCCGGGTCTTTGTCGCCGCGTAGCCTTTCTCCGAGTGCGGGACTCAGGCTTCTCGTCGCGGTGGCCTCTCCGGCTGCTGAGCACGGCTCCAGGGAGCGAGGGCTTCCGACGTCGCAGCTGCCGGGCTCTGGAGCACAGGCTCGGCAGCTGCGCAGCGCGGGCACGGGGCCCTGCCACCTGCCAGGATGCCGGGTCAGGCCCGCGTCTCCGGCACTGACGGGCAGAGTCTCGGCCACTGAGCCACGAGGGAAGTTTCGTATGCATTTTGTTCTTAGTTTTGGGGGGCTGCGCCATGCGGCATGTGGGACCTTAGTTTCCTGGCCAGGGATAGACCCTCATGCCCTGCACTGAAAGCCTGGAGTCCTGACCACTGGACCCCCAGGGAAGTGTTGAATGCATTTTCAGTTGTAGGGGTCTGCAGTATTGACAGGTGGACGGATGGATGGATGGATGGGCTGGATCAGGTCCTACCTGTGGCATGTGGGATCGCCCTGGTGTCATGAGGAATCTTTCACGACTCCGCACAGGCTCTCTGCTGGGCATGCGGGCTTAGTTGCTCCACGGCATGTGGCACCTTCTGGGGCCAGGAATCAAACCCGTGTCTCCTGCACTGCAAGGCTGACTCTTAGCCACTGCACCACCAGGGAAGTCCTGTGGGTCGTTTTTTTTTAATTGCACACATCAAATACACATTCGCCACTGACCACTAGAAGTAAAGCTAAATCTTTCTCCACCTCCTCCGGCCTCTTTCCTCCGCCCAGACCCTCCTCTCCAGACCCCACTGACTCTGGGGGCCCCTCCGACCCTCTGTGCTGACAGATGCCCACGTGTCTCCAGGGAGATGCCTTCACGGCTGAGCGGCTGCTCGCCCAAAGACGAACTCTCACCTCTAATGAAATGGGGCTGTGCTCCTTGTTTGTGCTCCTAGAAAATCCCCTTAGCATTACCTGCGTTTATTTTTCCCTTTCGCTCTTACAAATCGAGTTAGAGCTTAACTGCAACATGATGCTCCAGGCGTGAGAGTGGAGCCCGACAGTTTCCACACCGAGAGACACGCTACTCAAAAAGCAGGACAGAACGCATCCTCGGTGCCGTCGCGTCCGACTCCGCCAGCCCACGGGCGGCAGCCCGCCAGGCTCCCCCGGCCGTGGGGCTCTCCAGGCGAGAGTCCTGGAGTCGGGTGCCACGTCCTTCTCCAGGGGACCCAGGGACGGCCCCACTGCATTGCCCTGCGGGCTCTGGAGCACAGGCTCGGCAGCTGCGCAGCGCGGGCACGGGGCCCTGCCACCTGCCAGGATGCCGGGTCAGGCCCGCGTCTCCGGCACTGACGGGCAGAGTCTCGGCCACTGAGCCACGAGGGAAGTTTCGTATGCATTTTGTTCTTAGTTTTGGGGGGCTGCGCCATGCGGCATGTGGGACCTTAGTTTCCTGGCCAGGGATAGACCCTCATGCCCTGCACTGAAAGCCTGGAGTCCTGACCACTGGACCCCCAGGGAAGTGTTGAATGCATTTTCAGTTGTAGGGGTCTGCAGTATTGACAGGTGGACGGATGGATGGATGGATGGGCTGGATCAGGTCCTACCTGTGGCATGTGGGATCGCCCTGGTGTCATGAGGAATCTTTCACGACTCCGCACAGGCTCTCTGCTGGGCATGCGGGCTTAGTTGCTCCACGGCATGTGGCACCTTCTGGGGCCAGGAATCAAACCCGTGTCTCCTGCACTGCAAGGCTGACTCTTAGCCACTGCACCACCAGGGAAGTCCTGTGGGTCGTTTTTTTTTAATTGCACACATCAAATACACATTCGCCACTGACCACTAGAAGTAAAGCTAAATCTTTCTCCACCTCCTCCGGCCTCTTTCCTCCGCCCAGACCCTCCTCTCCAGACCCCACTGACTCTGGGGGCCCCTCCGACCCTCTGTGCTGACAGATGCCCACGTGTCTCCAGGGAGATGCCTTCACGGCTGAGCGGCTGCTCGCCCAAAGACGAACTCTCACCTCTAATGAAATGGGGCTGTGCTCCTTGTTTGTGCTCCTAGAAAATCCCCTTAGCATTACCTGCGTTTATTTTTCCCTTTCGCTCTTACAAATCGAGTTAGAGCTTAACTGCAACATGATGCTCCAGGCGTGAGAGTGGAGCCCGACAGTTTCCACACCGAGAGACACGCTACTCAAAAAGCAGGACAGAACGCATCCTCGGTGCCGTCGCGTCCGACTCCGCCAGCCCACGGGCGGCAGCCCGCCAGGCTCCCCCGGCCGTGGGGCTCTCCAGGCGAGAGTCCTGGAGTCGGGTGCCACGTCCTTCTCCAGGGGACCCAGGGACGGAACCCACATCTCTTGCATCTCCTGCCCTGGCCTGCGGGTTCTTTCCCAGCTGACCGACCAGGGACGCCCCAACGAGAGAAAGGGGTTGGCGACCCCTGGCCCGCTGGCCAGGTCCGGCCCCTGCCTGTCTGCGAGTGCCCCGTGCTCGACGAGTGCGTTTACATTTTTAGGTGTTTGGCTGCCCCAGGTCCTCGTTACAGCGTGCAGGCTTCGCTGTAGCCCGTGGGCTCGAGTTCCCGGACCAGGGATCGCGCTCTGGCCCTCTGCATTGGCAGCGCGGGACCCTGGTTCATCAGGAAGTCTCTGGTTTTGCATTTTTAAATGAATTTTTAAAAGCCCAACGTAGGGACTTCCCTGGTGGTCCAGTGGTTGAGAGTCTGTCTTGCAATACAAGAGATGCCAGTTCGATTCCTGGTCCGGGAAGATCTCACACGCTGAGGAGGAACTAAACCCCGGCGAGAGACGAGCCTCCCTTCGCCACAGCTAGAAAAAATACCCCGGGTGCCTCAACGAGACCCACCAAATAAAATGAATCAAGAAATCTTAAAAAATGAAACAGACTTCACCTTCCAGCGCAGAGGGTGTGAGTTCAGTCCCTAGTCCCGGAGCAGAGATCCCACGTGCTTTGTGACCAGAACACCAAAACGTAAAAAACAGAAGCAATATTTTCACAAATTCAACAACGACTTGAAAACTGATCCACATCAGAGAAATGTCTTTAAAAGCCACAAGAAGACGACTGTCTCGCCACGCAGGGCGGGTGTGTCAGACGCCGTGTCTGTGCCGTGAGTCACGGTCCACCGGCCCACAGCCGCCCGCGCCTGCAGCTGCCACGACGTGCCCGGGAAGGTGTGAGGGAGACCCCCCGGTCTGTCCAGCCTGTCCCGTGTTTATCTTCTGGCTCTTTACAAAAACAGAGACCGCTTGCTGACCCCTGCCCTGTAAGGGCCGACAGGCAGGCCTCCTTCCTGCTCGGAGGCTCAGGCCGGTCAGGAGCTGAGCCAGGTCCCGGTGGACGTCCTCCTCGGCTCACGCGTGACGACAGGCAGGACATGTGACCCGGCCTCGTCCCCGCGTCCCTGCCGTGCCGGCTCTCGGGGGCGCTCGGCTGGCTTTCACAGAACCCGGGTGGGCGCAGGTGGAGCGAGGGCCAGACGCCCCTGGTCCTCTGGGGTCAGAGCTTGGGGAGGTCAGAGAAGGCTGGACTGGGGGCCCCAGAAGGCGGCCTGGGGAGTCGCTGATGGCGGACAGGCGTGCTCTGGGGGGCGAGGTGTCGAGGCTGCAGGGGCCTCGCGGCAGGGAGGGTGAGGCGGTCGGGCTGAAGCAGCAGCGATGCGAGGGCACCTGGGCCCCCGTCCAGGGGACGCACCCCAAACAGGAGCGACAGAGGTGCATCTAAACCACAAAGCGGGCAGCGTCCGCCGTCACTCCATAGCCTTCCACGGCTCCCCGCGGCCCCCGGGATAAAGTCCAAACTATCACGAGTGGGGCTCACGGGGGCTTCCCGCTACCCGTCCTGGACTCTGTTTTTAATCTGTTTCCATTTAAAATCATTATTGACCGATAACGACTTCCTGTTGCCATTTTGTTGTTTCCTAGTTATTTTTAAATTTTTTAAAAATCTTTGGACCCTGGTGCGTGGCCTGTGGGATCCTAGTTCCCTGACCAGGGCCTGACCCCAGGCCCCTGCAGTGGCGGGCAGATTCTCACCCACTGGACCCCCAGGGAAGTCCTCTAGCTCTTTTTCAAGGTCTTGCTTTTTATTCCTGCTGCCTTTTTGTGTTTCCTGATGCCTTGGCTTGAATGTGCTTTGGTTTCTGCATCCAGGTCTCTCATGTTATTGCCACAGGGTTTTCCCTTTTCATTACCACGAGGCTTACATGAAATGTCTTCAAATTGCAACACCTGCTTTTAAGCCGCTAATAACTGAAACTGGCTAACATTCCTAAGTTTTCACTTTTGCTTCTCCTCCTCTTCACCTTTCAAGTTCCAGTTAACATATTTTAATATTCTGTATCCAGTAACGGATTATTATAGCTATCTTTTTTTTTTTTTTTACTACCTTTGCTTTTTTTTTATTATTATTATTATTTGGAAGATCCAGGTCTTAGTTGCAGTATGTGGGATCCCTGATCCAGGAGCAAACTCTGCCCTCCCAGCACTGGGAGTGGGACGTCTTGGCCCCTGACCACGGGGGACTCCCTACCTTTGCTTTTCACTCTAAAGCTTGAGTTGTATGTGAATTACACACAGCCTCTCTGACCGCGCATTAACCATTCCCGGTGAGTCACATGCTCTCGGCTTAGCTTTGATGATGTTAATTAGAATGCTTTTGCTGCCCCTTCATGAGCTTTCTTGTAAGGCAGGCCACATGCTGAGAGCTCCCTCATTTTTGAGCGAGTTGTCGAGGCTTCAGGGGCCTCGCGGCAGGGAGGGTGAGGCGGTCGGGCTGAAGCAGCAGCGATGCGAGGGCACCTGGGCCCCCGTCCAGGGGACGCACCCCAAACAGGAGCGACAGAGGTGCATCTAAACCACAAAGCGGGCAGCGTCCGCCGTCACTCCATAGCCTTCCACGGCTCCCCGCGGCCCCCGGGATAAAGTCCAAACTATCACGAGTGGGGCTCACGGGGGCTTCCCGCTACCCGTCCTGGACTCTGTTTTTAATCTGTTTCCATTTAAAATCATTATTGACCGATAACGACTTCCTGTTGCCATTTTGTTGTTTCCTAGTTATTTTTAAATTTTTTAAAAATCTTTGGACCCTGGTGCGTGGCCTGTGGGATCCTAGTTCCCTGACCAGGGCCTGACCCCAGGCCCCTGCAGTGGCGGGCAGATTCTCACCCACTGGACCCCCAGGGAAGTCCTCTAGCTCTTTTTCAAGGTCTTGCTTTTTATTCCTGCTGCCTTTTTGTGTTTCCTGATGCCTTGGCTTGAATGTGCTTTGGTTTCTGCATCCAGGTCTCTCATGTTATTGCCACAGGGTTTTCCCTTTTCATTACCACGAGGCTTACATGAAATGTCTTCAAATTGCAACACCTGCTTTTAAGCCGCTAATAACTGAAACTGGCTAACATTCCTAAGTTTTCACTTTTGCTTCTCCTCCTCTTCACCTTTCAAGTTCCAGTTAACATATTTTAATATTCTGTATCCAGTAACGGATTATTATAGCTATCTTTTTTTTTTTTTTTACTACCTTTGCTTTTTTTTTTATTATTATTATTTGGAAGATCCAGGTCTTAGTTGCAGTATGTGGGATCCCTGATCCAGGAGCAAACTCTGCCCTCCCAGCACTGGGAGTGGGACGTCTTGGCCCCTGACCACGGGGGACTCCCTACCTTTGCTTTTTAACTCTAAAGCTTGAGTTGTATGTGAATTACACACAGCCTCTCTGACCGCGCATTAACCATTCCCGGTGAGTCACATGCTCTCGGCTTAGCTTTGATGATGTTAATTAGAATGCTTTTGCTGCCCCTTCATGAGCTTTCTTGTAAGGCAGGCCACATGCTGAGAGCTCCCTCAGTTGTTATGTATTTGGGGAGGGGGCGGCAGTCTTCCTCCGTTTCTCAAGGACAGCTTTGCCAGATACAGAATTCTTTTTTTTTTTTTTTCAGATACAGAATTCTTGATTGACCATTTCTTTTTCTTCCCGTGTGTTGAATCCATGATCCTCCTCTCTCCTGCCTTTGAAAAGTTTTTGTTGAAATATCCGCCTGTAGTGGTGTAGGGGTCCTGTTGATGGTGTTGGAAGCGGGCTGCAGGCGTTCCTCAGCGGACCATCCGCTCTACCTGCCAGACCCTCCCCTCCAGTTCCCAGCTGGGCGGGGCTGTGAGGTGGCGTCCCGGCCTAAAGGAGCCCGAGCCGGCCGGGAAGCCCAGACGCGGTTCCGGGGCCCAGGCCTTGCTCCTCCTTCGAGGGTCTGCCTCCCCCGTTAGGCAGGCCTGCACCCCCAGACTCCAAGGTCAGACCGTCCCCATCCTGGCTCCGCGGAGGCGTAAACCTGCTGGCCACTCCTCCCCGGAAGCTGCAGGTAGGAGCTCCGTCTGCGGAGACCCCAGGCCTGGCCGTCGCGAGGCCCTCCCGACGCCTCCGCCTTGGTCCTTTTCCCGTGGTCAAGCCCCGAGATCCTCCTGCGCTCCCCCGTGGCGCGAGACCGAAGTGGGGGTTCCCAAGAATGGACCCACCACGCTGGGCGGAGCTCAATGCCCACCCTGGGCTGTCTCTCCCCACGGGGTAACCAGCGGCTCGGAGGGAGCGCCCTCGGGGGTGCTGCGCCGGCTGGGGGAGGGGGCAGTGCGGTCAGGAGGTCACCCTCCGATGCGGACGGCCTTAATGGGGTGACTCGGGAGGCTCCGCCTTCACCGCTCGTTCTAGGAGGTTCTCAGCGGCGCCTCGCTCATAAGCGGCTGTTTGTTGTTCCTGAGACGGGAGCCAGTCGGGATGAATTGTGGCCACCGTCCGGGGGGCGCCCCCTGCCCGGGCCTCTGCTTTCATGCTCCGGGCACGACTGGCAGCCCCCGCCCCCTAGACCCGCTGGCTGTTCCCAGGGCCTAGGACGCTGGGCTTCTGGGGGGTGTCCCGGCGGCCCCAGTGTGGGCTGGAGAAGAAATGTCCAGGCTCAGCGTTGCGAAGGGAGTGAGTGAGTTTAGTAAGCGCCGGAGCAGAGGTTGTTTAGGAGCTGCTGATGCAGTGGGTCGCGGAGAGCCGAGGCTCCCCGTGGGTCAGTGGCCAGTTTGTTTGTTTGTTTGTTTGTTTTAATTTTGGCTTCTTTTATTGGTTTTTTAATTTTTTTCATCCATCTTTATTCTTTGGCCTGTGTGGGCCTCCCACCGCAGTGGACACTCTCGCGGCAGAGCACCGGCTCTGGGCGCATGCGCTCCAGAGCGCTGACTCACTCGTAATTGGACACACCAGTCCAGCCGCTCTGCGGCCCGTGGGATCTTCCCGGGCCAGGGATCAAACTGGTGTCCCTTGTACTGCAAGGCGGACTCTCTACCCACTGGACCACCAGGGAAGCTCAGTGGCCAGTGTTTATAGCCTTGAGACTGAGAGAATTCCTGCCCGGGGAGGTGGAGTTAGGTGGTTGGTTAGGGCGCTAGAGGCTGGGCGCCCAGGTGGGCGTTTTTGCCTAAGCTGGGGGTCAGGACGCCTGCTGAGGGTGACCAGGGGGCTTTGGGCAGTGGTTACAAAAGGACTCAGTCCGTTCGAGAGAAGCAAGAGCCCCTGTTTCTGGGCTCGGTGGCCTTGGGGCAGGACTCCTCGGGTATTCCTTAGATCTCTCCTGTCTATCCTTTGACGCTCAAGTGGAGGTCACCTCCTCCAGGAAGTCCTCCCCGCCCCCTGATTTTTCTGGGCTGTGGCCCTTTCTCTCTGTGAGCCCTGGTGGTCAAGGATAGCCGTGTCCACTGCTGAGACCTCCGTCTCTGAGTATGTCGATGGACTGTGGGAGGATCCATGGAAATTCTTAGAGGAAGACGAGTCTGCAGATGCAAGCCGGAAAAGCTGCAGGACAGGGGAGCGGCTCTCGAAGGACCCACCTGCACAAAGGCCTGGAGGCAGGACTTGGCAGAGGGGTCTCTGCTGGTCTGGTCCACGCCCCCCCGCTTCCCTCCCGCCCTCCCGCAATGCCTCTGGGGGCTGTTCCCAGGGCCTAGGACGCTGGGCTTCTGGGGTGTCCCGGCGGCCCCAGTGTGGGCTGGAGAAGAAATGTCCAGGCTCAGCGTTGCGAAGGGAGTGAGTGAGTTTAGTAAGCGCCGGAGCAGAGGTTGTTTAGGAGCTGCTGATGCAGTGGGTCGCGGAGAGCCGAGGCTCCCCGTGGGTCAGTGGCCAGTTTGTTTGTTTGTTTGTTTGTTTTAATTTTGGCTTCTTTTATTGGTTTTTTAATTTTTTTCATCCATCTTTATTCTTTGGCCTGTGTGGGCCTCCCACCGCAGTGGACACTCTCGCGGCAGAGCACCGGCTCTGGGCGCATGCGCTCCAGAGCGCTGACTCACTCGTAATTGGACACACCAGTCCAGCCGCTCTGCGGCCCGTGGGATCTTCCCGGGCCAGGGATCAAACTGGTGTCCCTTGTACTGCAAGGCGGACTCTCTACCCACTGGACCACCAGGGAAGCTCAGTGGCCAGTGTTTATAGCCTTGAGACTGAGAGAATTCCTGCCGGAGAGGTGGAGTTAGGTGGTTGGTTAGGGCGCTAGAGGCTGGGCGCCCAGGTGGGCGTTTTTGCCTAAGCTGGGGGTCAGGACGCCTGCTGAGGGTGACCAGGGGGCTTTGGGCAGTGGTTACAAAAGGACTCAGTCCGTTCGAGAGAAGCAAGAGCCCCTGTTTCTGGGCTCGGTGGCCTTGGGGCAGGACTCCTCGGGTATTCCTTAGATCTCTCCTGTCTATCCTTTGACGCTCAAGTGGAGGTCACCTCCTCCAGGAAGTCCTCCCCGCCCCCTGATTTTTCTGGGCTGTGGCCCTTTCTCTCTGTGAGCCCTGGTGGTCAAGGATAGCCGTGTCCACTGCTGAGACCTCCGTCTCTGAGTATGTCGATGGACTGTGGGAGGATCCATGGAAATTCTTAGAGGAAGACGAGTCTGCAGATGCAAGCCGGAAAAGCTGCAGGACAGGGGAGCGGCTCTCGAAGGACCCACCTGCACAAAGGCCTGGAGGCAGGACTTGGCAGAGGGGTCTCTGCTGGTCTGGTCCACGCCCCCCCGCTTCCCTCCCGCCCTCCCGCAATGCCTCTGGGCCCAGCAGGCGCCGCCACCACACTGCGCATGTGCGCTCCCGGTCGCTCGCCCGGGCAGGAGTGCGGCGGAAGCCAACCGGCAGGTGACAGAGACGGTGCTGCTGCTCCTCTGGGGGCTGGCGAGGCTGATTCCGCGCAGCTGCTGCAGGTCCCCGGCAGTGCGGGCGGCGGGGCGCCCCCTTTTGGGCAGGTGGGGTAGTGCCTTCTGCAGAAGTCCCCAAGCGGGCTCGCTCGGTACCGGGGCGCCCCGAGGGTCACGTGGTTTCAATGAGCGTCTCTGCGGCCGGGAAGCTTTGTCGTGTATAAGAGCACAGACCTTAATTAAAAAAAAAAAAAAAAACGAAAAAACCTTTTTATTCTGTGAGCTTTCTCTGGTGGTCCAGTGGTGGAGGCTCTGCGTTCCCTGGAAGGGACAGTTTCCATCTCTGGGCGGGGAATAAGATTACACATACCTCCCAGTGCAGCCAAAAAAAGAAAACACCTGTAGAAGAGAAAAAAAAAATCCAACTTTTTATTTTAGAATGATTTCTAGATCCATAGGAAGCTGCCAAGAGCACAGAGAATCTATGTATATGATTACATGGATCTTACATAACCCACCTCAGTAACCCATTCTATGTCATATTTAAGCGAGGAAACTGACGTGGGTACATGGTGCCTCGTTCTGTGCGGCTGTGTCACACACGTCTGTTGACGCTTGTAACCACCATCTGGTTGCATAATCTCTCTCACCACCTCCACAGGGATGCCTCTTGCATCCCTGTAATTTTGGTTATTTCAGGAATGTTAGGGTGGGACGGGAAGGGAGCCAGAGGAAAGCTCAAGAGGGAGGGGACATACGCGTACCCATGGCTGATTCATGTCCGCGTTTGGCAGAAAACAACCAAATTCTGTAAAGCAATTATCCGTCAATTTAAAAAAAAGTAGGAAGGGAACGGTGCAGTCCAGCTGTGTTTAAGAGATGGCGCTTTTCACTCAAGGAATGCCCCAGAGATTCACCTGGTTGTCGAGTGGTCAGTGGTTGGTTCCTGCAGGCAAGGGAGCGGCTCTCGAAGGACCCACCTGCACAAAGGCCTGGAGGCAGGACTTGGCAGAGGGGTCTCTGCTGGTCTGGTCCACGCCCCCCCGCTTCCCTCCCGCCCTCCCGCAATGCCTCTGGGCCCAGCAGGCGCCGCCACCACACTGCGCATGTGCGCTCCCGGTCGCTCGCCCGGGCAGGAGTGCGGCGGAAGCCAACCGGCAGGTGACAGAGACGGTGCTGCTGCTCCTCTGGGGGCTGGCGAGGCTGATTCCGCGCAGCTGCTGCAGGTCCCCGGCAGTGCGGGCGGCGGGGCGCCCCCTTTTGGGCAGGTGGGGTAGTGCCTTCTGCAGAAGTCCCCAAGCGGGCTCGCTCGGTACCGGGGCGCCCCGAGGGTCACGTGGTTTCAATGAGCGTCTCTGCGGCCGGGAAGCTTTGTCGTGTATAAGAGCACAGACCTTAATTAAAAAAAAAAAAAAAAAACGAAAAAACCTTTTTATTCTGTGAGCTTTCTCTGGTGGTCCAGTGGTCGAGGCTCTGCGCGTTCCCTGGAAGGGACAGTTTCCATCTCTGGGCGGGGAATAAGATTACACATACCTCCCAGTGCAGCCAAAAAAAGAAAACACCTGTAGAAGAGAAAAAAAAAATCCAACTTTTTATTTTAGAATGATTTCTAGATCCATAGGAAGCTGCCAAGAGCACAGAGAATCTATGTATATGATTACATGGATCTTACATAACCCACCTCAGTAACCCATTCTATGTCATATTTAAGCGAGGAAACTGACGTGGGTACATGGTGCCTCGTTCTGTGCGGCTGTGTCACACACGTCTGTTGACGCTTGTAACCACCATCTGGTTGCATAATCTCTCTCACCACCTCCACAGGGATGCCTCTTGCATCCCTGTAATTTTGGTTATTTCAGGAATGTTAGGGGTGGGACGGGAAGGGAGCCAGAGGAAAGCTCAAGAGGGAGGGGACATACGCGTACCCATGGCTGATTCATGTCCGCGTTTGGCAGAAAACAACCAAATTCTGTAAAGCAATTATCCGTCAATTTAAAAAAAAGTAGGAAGGGAACGGTGCAGTCCAGCTGTGTTTAAGAGATGGCGCTTTTCACTCCAAGGAATGCCCCAGAGATTCACCTGGTTGTCGAGTGGTCAGTGGTTGGTTCCTTTTCATGACCAAGCAGTGTTCCCCGGTGTGGACAGACCTGGGTGCCCCTCACGGGTGAATCCTCGTCGCAGGACATGGAGGGTGTTTTGTCTGTCGTGAATGGAGCGGCGACAAGCACGTGTGCCCAGGTTCTGACAAGCACGTCGGCTTCCATTTCTCTGGGATACGTGACCGAGAGGACAATCGCTGGATCGTGTGGTGGGCGTTTCGTGTTTCAAGAAACTGCCCGGCTGGGTCCCGGGGGGCTGTACCGTTTCACACCCTCCCCAGCAGAGCCCGCGGTCCAGCGCCTCTGGCCTCAGGGCAGCTTTGACCTCCAGGCGGGCCTGTCCTGGAAACGCCAGCTCCCCGGTGTGTGCATATATGGAAGGAAGGGTTTCCTGGGCCCCGGGGACAGCCTTGGAGGGCAGGAGAAAGTTGTGAGCTTGTGATGCTATTTCGGGGAGAATTCTGCCATGGACAGGATGGTTGTGTGCCTTCCAGAGCCTCTGTTTGGAAGCTCTGATCCTCAGAGTGGTGGCGTTTGGAGGAGGAGTCGCTCAGAGGGAGCTGGGTTTGCCGTAGGTCACGAGGCGGGCTTGTGATGGGATTAGCCTCCTTATCAGAGGATGAAGGGACCAGAATTCTCTCTCTCTGGGCCACACTTAGACCCAAAATCTATGTATATGATTACATGGATCTTACATAACCCACCTCAGTAACCCATTCTATGTCATATTTAAGCGAGGAAACTGACGTGGGTACATGGTGCCTCGTTCTGTGCGGCTGTGTCACACACGTCTGTTGACGCTTGTAACCACCATCTGGTTGCATAATCTCTCTCACCACCTCCACAGGGATGCCTCTTGCATCCCTGTAATTTTGGTTATTTCAGGAATGTTGGGGGCGGGACGGGAAGGGAGCCAGAGGAAAGCTCAAGAGGGAGGGGACATACGCGTACCCATGGCTGATTCATGTCCGCGTTTGGCAGAAAACAACCAAATTCTGTAAAGCAATTATCCGTCAATTTAAAAAAAAGTAGGAAGGGAACGGTGCAGTCCAGCTGTGTTTAAGAGATGGCGCTTTTCACTCCAAGGAATGCCCCAGAGATTCACCTGGTTGTCGAGTGGTCAGTGGTTGGTTCCTTTTCATGACCAAGCAGTGTTCCCCGGTGTGGACAGACCTGGGTGCCCCTCACGGGTGAATCCTCGTCGCAGGACATGGAGGGTGTTTTGTCTGTCGTGAATGGAGCGGCGACAAGCACGTGTGCCCAGGTTCTGACAAGCACGTCGGCTTCCATTTCTCTGGGATACGTGACCGAGAGGACAATCGCTGGATCGTGTGGTGGGCGTTTCGTGTTTCAAGAAACTGCCCGGCTGGGTCCCGGGGGGCTGTACCGTTTCACACCCTCCCCAGCAGAGCCCGCGGTCCAGCGCCTCTGGCCTCAGGGCAGCTTTGACCTCCAGGCGGGCCTGTCCTGGAAACGCCAGCTCCCCGGTGTGTGCATATATGGAAGGAAGGGTTTCCTGGGCCCCGGGGACAGCCTTGGAGGGCAGGAGAAAGTTGTGAGCTTGTGATGCTATTTCGGGGAGAATTCTGCCATGGACAGGATGGTTGTGTGCCTTCCAGAGCCTCTGTTTGGAAGCTCTGATCCTCAGAGTGGTGGCGTTTGGAGGAGGAGTCGCTCAGAGGGAGCTGGGTTTGCCGTAGGTCACGAGAGCGCGGGCTTGTGATGGGATTAGCCTCCTTATCAGAGGATGAAGGGACCAGAATTCTCTCTCTCTCTGGGCCACACGAGGACACAGCAAGGCAGCAAGGCCGTCTGCAGGCCAGCGAGAGGGCTCTTGCTGGAATCCAGCCACACTGGCACCCTGACCGCAGACGTCCAGCCTCCCGTCGAGGGAGGAATAAATCCCCGTTGCTTAAGCGGCCCCCTCAGCGGGGTTTTGCTACGGCAGCTCAAGCCGAGGAGGGCAAGCTGAAACGCTCCCCGCCCCTGGGGCTCTGAGGCTGCCTTAGCTTGTGGGATCCAAGATGCTGCCAGCCCCCAGACGGGACATCCACACGAGGCGGGCGCCGGAACTTGAAGCAGAGAGTCAGAGGCATGCACTGAGGACTTTGATCTTTAAAAATAAAAGATCAGTTTTACCCTGTGGTCCATACAGTTTGCTTCAGTCTTGTGCCTATGCATGAATCCTCGAATAAAGGAAACCATCAGGTGTTGGGGACAATTTTGGCAAATATTTCTCCCAACAAATTGTTCTCTAGAGGGACACAACGCTCTCTCTGCCTCTTAGAATTTATAGAGCTAATAGCCACAGGGACAGGGGCTTCCCGCACGTGCACACACACCTGAGGTTCCCATCGTTTGACCAAGAACCTCAACCCACTCAACCCACTGTCGCTTAACCCATTGCTGATCAGATCTGTCTTTTTAATTTTCTGTTTGCTTATTTTCACCTTTTTTTTTTTTTTTTGGTCCTTCATTTATTTGTTTCTATCCATCTTTGTTCTCTGGCCCGTGTGGGCCTCCCATCGCGGTGGCCTCTGTTGTTGCAGAGCACCGGCCCTGGGCGCATGCGCTCCAGAGCTCCAGCTCAGTAGTTGGACACATCGGTTCAGCCGTGGAGCCTGGGATCTTCCCAGGCCAGGGATCGAACCGGCGCCCCTTGCACTGCAAGGCGGTGTCCTTACCCACTGGACCACCAGGGAAGCCCTGTTTTCACCTTTTTTAAAGCGATGATAGATGGCCAAGAAATTGCAAACATAGTACAGAGTCCCAAGTACCCTTCCCCCAGGGCTGACTTTTTAACTTTTTTGACTGCTCTGTAGGCGAGATGTTAAAGTACCCTGGCCAAGGATGCAGCCCTTGTCCCCCTGCACTGGAAGTGTGAACTCTTACCCTGCCCTGCCAGGGTACCCGCCTGTGGAGACATCCTTCACGTTTAGGGCAAGATCAAGGCCAGTAAGTGGATGCTGGGATAGTGCAGTTGATTAGAGGACAGTATTCGGGGCCCATTATTTTTTAACCTGCGTGCTTGGGAGTGTGTTTCTATGTGGCTTTATTCCACGGACAGACCATTGTGCCCACCACCCCTGTCGAGAGCCAGAGTTTCCGCTTTTCCGTCTTCACAAAGCAGTTCTCTCATGCTGTTTCTCTTTTTTCGTGGTTTAATTTTATTGACATATAATTGATTTACAATGCTGTATTAATTTCTGCTCTTCAGCAAAATAACTCAGTTATACATATATACAGGGTTTTCTTCATGCTCTTTTCTCTTATGGCTTATCCCAGGAGATTGAAATAGTTCTGTGCTACACGGTAGGACCTCGTTTATGCATTCTGTGTGTAAATGTTTGCGTTGGTGACTCCAGCCTCCCGCTCCATCCCCTCAGCTAAAGAGTAGCCCCCGCTCCCTGCAACTAGAGAAGAGTCTGGGCAGCAGTGAAAACCCAGAATAGCCAAAAAATAAGTAAAGTTTTTTTAAAAAATTATAGTTCTGGCTGGATGTAGGCCAGGCGTGGGATTGCTGGATCTTACTCTCGCGCTGTTTCTTTGTATTAACCCTTGCCCCAGGAAGCCACTAATCCATTCTCCATCTCTTTAGTCTGGTCATTTTGAGAGCATTTACCAATGAAATCAGAGAGCGTGGCTGTTCCTGAGGTCTGTGCAGGTAGCTCTGTGGACCCGTGGGTTTCCCCATTTCGTGGCTGAGTCACAGCCCAGGTGCCCTGGCCAGCATTTGCTCAACCCCGTCGTTCACCGAAGGACGTCTGGTCTCCAGTGTTTTGCTCGTATGTATGGAGCTGTTAGGAATATTGGTGTACACTTTTCTGCATGAACATATGTTTTCATTTCTCTGGGATAGACGCCCAGGAATGCATTTGTGGAGCTGTATGGCTGTTACATGTTTGGTTTGTAAAGAAAACTGCCAGTCTGTGATCCACAGTGACGCTGCCGTCTTCCCCTGCACTGGAAGTGTGAACTCTTACCCTGCCCTGCCAGGGTACCCGCCTGTGGAGACATCCTTCACGTTTAGGGCAAGATCAAGGCCAGTAAGTGGATGCTGGGATAGTGCAGTTGATTAGAGGACAGTATTCGGGGCCCATTATTTTTTAACCTGCGTGCTTGGGAGTGTGTTTCTATGTGGCTTTATTCCACGGACAGACCATTGTGCCCACCACCCCTGTCGAGAGCCAGAGTTTCCGCTTTTCCGTCTTCACAAAGCAGTTCTCTCATGCTGTTTCTCTTTTTTCGTGGTTTAATTTTATTGACATATAATTGATTTACAATGCTGTATTAATTTCTGCTCTTCAGCAAAATAACTCAGTTATACATATATACAGGGTTTTCTTCATGCTCTTTTCTCTTATGGCTTATCCCAGGAGATTGAAATAGTTCTGTGCTACACGGTAGGACCTCGTTTATGCATTCTGTGTGTAAATGTTTGCGTTGGTGACTCCAGCCTCCCGCTCCATCCCCTCAGCTAAAGAGTAGCCCCCGCTCCCTGCAACTAGAGAAGAGTCTGGGCAGCAGTGAAAACCCAGAATAGCCAAAAAATAAGTAAAGTTTTTTTAAAAAATTATAGTTCTGGCTGGATGTAGGCCAGGCGTGGGATTGCTGGATCTTACTCTCGCGCTGTTTCTTTGTATTAACCCTTGCCCCAGGAAGCCACTAATCCATTCTCCATCTCTTTAGTCTGGTCATTTTGAGAGCATTTACCAATGAAATCAGAGAGCGTGGCTGTTCCTGAGGTCTGTGCAGGTAGCTCTGTGGACCCGTGGGTTTCCCCATTTCGTGGCTGAGTCACAGCCCAGGTGCCCTGGCCAGCATTTGCTCAACCCCGTCGTTCACCGAAGGACGTCTGGTCTCCAGTGTTTTGCTCGTATGTATGGAGCTGTTAGGAATATTGGTGTACACTTTTCTGCATGAACATATGTTTTCATTTCTCTGGGATAGACGCCCAGGAATGCATTTGTGGAGCTGTATGGCTGTTACATGTTTGGTTTTTAAAGAAAACTGCCAGTCTGTGATCCACAGTGACGCTGCCGTCTTCCATCCCCACCGGCAGCATGTGAGAGCGCCGGTTCTGTGCCCAGCCTCTCCAGCATCTGGTGTCCTTGCTGCTTGGGGCTTTCAGCTTTTCTTGTGGGGATGACAGCATCTCACGGTGGTTTTAGTTTGCCTTTCCCTGACGGCTGATGATGCCGAACATCTTTTCATGGACTCCTTTGGCATCAGATCATTCTTTTTTTCTAAAACATAAAAAATAAAAATTATTGAGGCTTTGCATGCAGCAGAGAGTGTATGTCGTCAGTGTCTGTCCTGATGGATTTTCACACTGGCCTGGAGGGCTGTAACCCCCACCCAGATCAAGACACAGATCGTGGCCTAAACAGACCCCAGGGATTCCCTCGTGTTCTGTCTGTTATTCCTCCCTCCTGGCGGCATCCAGGGATCTGATGTGGGTGACTGTGGGTTGCGAAATAAGGGCCCCCAGAGCCCCCTTTACCCTAGTCCCAAGAACCTGTAAAAAAAAAGCACTGGATGACATGGCCGGGGGAATGAAGTCTGCAGATGGGATGGAGGTGGCAACTACCTGACTAGAGCTGATCGTGGTGGTACACGGAGGCTCGAGGTAGCCACGATTCTGAAAAGTGGACAAAGATGATTTTTTTTAAGAGCAGTATTTTTAAGCTTTATTTTTATTTCTTGGCTGTGGTGGGTCTCCGTGGCTTTCCCTCGTTGTGGAGAGCGAGGCCCCTCTTGGTTGAGGGGCACGAGCTCCTGGCTGAGGTGGCTGCTCTCGGGGCAGAGCGTGGACTCCAGGGCACGCGGGCTCCGGTTGGTGCAGTCCCCAGGCCCTCGAGCCCAGGCTCCATAGCCATAGCGCCTGGGCTTAGTTGCTCCAAGGCGTGTGGGATCTTCCCGGATCAGGGATCAGAAGCTGTGTCTCCTGGCTTTGAAGGCAGATTCTTTTTTTAAAAAAAGATTTATTTATTTATTTATTTTGGACGGGGGTCGGGTTGGGGAGGGAGGGGAGCGGGCAGGCCACTTCCATTGGTCTTTCATTTCTCTGTTTTCATCCGTCTTTGTTCCTTGGCTCCTGTGGGCCTCCCATCGCGGTGGCCTCTCTCACTGCAGAGCGCCGGCTCTGGGCGCATGCGCTCCAGAGCTCCGGCTCGGTAATTGGACACATCGGTCCAGCCGCTCCGCGGCACGTGGGATCCTCCCAGGCCAGGGCTCGAACCGGCGCCCCTTGCACTGCAAGGCAGTGTCCTTACCCACTGGACCACCAGGAGGAGCCTAGGAAGGCAGATTCTTAACCACTGAGCGCCCAGGGAAGCCTGGAAAAGATGACTGGAGAAGGACGTGACCCACCGCTGCTGGCTGTGAGGATGGAGGGGAGGCCACGAGCCGGGGAGGCCACGCCTCCAGGAGTGGGAAAGGCAGGAGCTGAGCTTCCCTGGAGCCGCCAGAGAGAGCAGCCCTGCCCACGCCTGGGCGTGAGCCAGGAGGAAGACCCCTGACCTCCTGAATTGCCAGGCAGCACGTGTGTGTCCTTTGGGAACACATGACAGCAGCAGGTGCTAGGGATGAGCGGGTCCTGTTCCTCCACTTCCGTGAACGCATCCACAAGGAATGAGGTCTTTTGCCCCGAGCTTCTTTCTCTTGGCCTGGAGTCTGTGGAACTCCTCGTGGTGCTGGCTGTGTGAACTCCGTGTCCTGGTTGTTGAGAAGCGAGGCTCCATTCTGTGATAGACCCCCTTGCCGTGCCTTCGCTCACTTGCTCATGGAGAGCTAGGTTGCTTCCACTAGGAGACCTGCATGAGCAAGGCCCCTGTAACTGTGTGGGTGGGCTTTCCTGGTGGTCCAGTGGTTAAGCAGCCACCTGCAATGCAGGGGACGCGGGCTCGATCCCTGGGTGGGGAAGATCCCCTGGAGAAGGAAATGGGAGCCCACTCCAGTATTCTTGCCTGGAGAATCTCCTGGGGGGCTGCAGTTGACGGGGTCACAAAGCGTCGGACACAACTTAGCGCCTGAACAACAACAACAAACTATTTGTATACATTTGTGTAATTTTTTTGGGGAGGGGGTACAGGTTGGGGAGGGAAGGGGGCAGGTGGGCCACTTCTATTGGTCTTTCATTTATCTGTTTTCATCCATCTTTCTTCTTTGGCCCGTGTGGGCCTCCCATCGCAGTAGCCTCTGTTGTTGCAGAGCACCGGCTCTGGAGCTCTCAGCTCCAGAGCTCCGGCTCGGTAATTGGACACATCGGTCCAGCCGTTCCGCGGCACATGGGATCTTCCCAGGCCAGGGATTGAACCGGCGTCCCTTGCACTGCAAGGCAGTGTCCTTACCCACTGGACCACCAGGGAAGCCCATTTGTGTAATTTTTTCACGATAGTAGAAAGTGCTTCTCCGTTTTTACCGTGAATAGCCAGACCAAAAAATAACAGACAATTACAATGGCAAGCTCTTATGGAAACATGGTGAACCTAGCATTGTAGGATAGTCACGTGCAACTTGGGGGTCAAGCAGAGAGATGTGGTGGACGTGCACACCTGCACCTTTCCACCGGCTTAGCCCGTCTCTGTCTTTTGGTTGGTGCATTTCACCTGTTTACATTTAAGGTAATTATCGACGTGTATGGCTTTATTACTGTTTCCTTCATTGTTTGTTGTTTCATTATTTTCTGCAGTAGGCTTTTCCCTTCTCTTCCCTTTTCCCTTCTCTTGTTTCCTGCCTGGGGTAATCCCTTTAGCATTTGTTGTGAGGCTGCTTTCGTGGTGCTGGACTCTCAGTTTCCGCTTGTCTGAGAGGCGTTTGATTTCTGCGTCACACCTGCAGCAGAGTCCTCCTGGGTAGAGTGCTCTTGGTTGCAGGTTCCTCCCTTTCCTCGCTTGGAACATGTCATGCCGTTCCCTTCTGGTGGTAGAGTTTCTGTTGAGAAATCAGTTGACAGCCTGATGGGAGTTCCCTTGTATGTTGTTTGTTGCTTTTTTCTCTTGTTGCTTTTAATACTTTATCTGTCTTTATTTATTTATTTATTTTCCCCGGTTTGATTGCTCTGTGTCTCGGTGTGCTCCTCCTTGGGTTTTCCTGCCTGGGACTCACTCTGCTTGCTGGGCCGGGTTGACTATTTCCTTTCCCGTGTCAGGGGCTGTTTCAGCTCTTTTTCATCTTCAAGTATTTTCTCAGGCCCTTTCTCTGTCTCTTCTTCTGGGACCTGCTGTGAGTTCTGCTGTGAGTGTCGCTGCATTTACTGTTGTGCCACTTCTATTGGTCTTTCATTTATCTGTTTTCATCCATCTTTCTTCTTTGGCCCGTGTGGGCCTCCCATCGCAGTAGCCTCTGTTGTTGCAGAGCACCGGCTCTGGAGCTCTCAGCTCCAGAGCTCCGGCTCGGTAATTGGACACATCGGTCCAGCCGTTCCGCGGCACATGGGATCTTCCCAGGCCAGGGATTGAACCGGCGTCCCTTGCACTGCAAGGCAGTGTCCTTACCCACTGGACCACCAGGGAAGCCCATTTGTGTAATTTTTTCACGATAGTAGAAAGTGCTTCTCCGTTTTTACCGTGAATAGCCAGACCAAAAAATAACAGACAATTACAATGGCAAGCTCTTATGGAAACATGGTGAACCTAGCATTGTAGGATAGTCACGTGCAACTTGGGGGTCAAGCAGAGAGATGTGGTGGACGTGCACACCTGCACCTTTCCACCGGCTTAGCCCGTCTCTGTCTTTTGGTTGGTGCATTTCACCTGTTTACATTTAAGGTAATTATCGACGTGTATGGCTTTATTACTGTTTCCTTCATTGTTTGTTGTTTCATTATTTTCTGCAGTAGGCTTTTCCCTTCTCTTCCCTTTTCCCTTCTCTTGTTTCCTGCCTGGGGTAATCCCTTTAGCATTTGTTGTGAGGCTGCTTTCGTGGTGCTGGACTCTCAGTTTCCGCTTGTCTGAGAGGCGTTTGATTTCTGCGTCACACCTGCAGCAGAGTCCTCCTGGGTAGAGTGCTCTTGGTTGCAGGTTCCTCCCTTTCCTCGCTTGGAACATGTCATGCCGTTCCCTTCTGGTGGTAGAGTTTCTGTTGAGAAATCAGTTGACAGCCTGATGGGAGTTCCCTTGTATGTTGTTTGTTGCTTTTTTCTCTTGTTGCTTTTAATACTTTATCTGTCTTTATTTATTTATTTATTTTCCCCGGTTTGATTGCTCTGTGTCTCGGTGTGCTCCTCCTTGGGTTTTCCTGCCTGGGACTCACTCTGCTTGCTGGGCCGGGTTGACTATTTCCTTTCCCGTGTCAGGGGCTGTTTCAGCTCTTTTTCATCTTCAAGTATTTTCTCAGGCCCTTTCTCTGTCTCTTCTTCTGGGACCTGCTGTGAGTGTCGCTGCATTTACTGTTGTGCCGGAGGTCTCTTTTCTTCTGTATGCTGCTCTGCGGCCGTGATTGCCGCCATCTGTCCTCCGGGCCGTTTATCTGTGCTTCCGTCTCCGTCACTCGGCCGTGGCTTCCGTCTCGTGTGTGAGTCCTCTCCGTTTGTCTTTAGTTCTTCCAGGTCTTTGGTAAACGTTTCTTGCATCCTCTCAATCTTTGCTTCCATTCTTTTTCTGAGATCCTGGGTCAGCCTCGCTGTCCTTAGTCTGAATTCTTTTTCTGGAAGGTGGCCTAGCTCTACTGCATTGAGTTGTTTCTCTGGGGTTTTATCCTGTTCCTTCCTCTGAGACATCGCTTTCTGTCACTGGTCTTTGTTTCTGTCGCCGGGGACTGTGGTTCTTCCGGCTTCCATCCGCCCTCTGACGGGGGAGGCCACGAGGCTTGGGCAGGTTTTCTGACGCCGGGCCGCGGTGGTGGGAGACACCGGGTCTTGCTCTGGGGGGCAGCGCCTTGCTCCGTAGAGCTGGAATTCATGTACTGGCGGGTGGGCGGGGTTCCACTCCCTCCCTGCCAGTTTTTTGGGCTGACGTGACCCAGCTGTTGGGTCTGTAGCTGCTGTGGCCGGGCTGCTGGTGACCTCCACGAGGACTAAAGCCCAAGGGACTTGCCGGGCCCGCTGCCACCCGTCCCCTGTCCCCGTGGTGAGCCTCGGCCGAGCCACCCACCCATAGGAGAGCCTCCAGCACCAGCAGGTTGTTCTGGTTCAGTCCCCGGGTGTTGGGTCACTGCTCCGTCCTCCGAGGCTTCGTGGGCACAAGGTTCTGTTCCCACCACGACGGGTGGCGTCTCGTCATCAAATCCCACTGGCCTTCAGGGTCACGCTCCCTGGGGGGTCCCCGTCCTTGGTCGGATCCCAGGCTGGGAGTCTGCCGTGAGTCCTGAGCCTTCGCCCCGGTGCGGGAACCTCCTTGGCTTTGATTTTAGGGTGACGGGGCCCCTCCTGCCACCTTGCCGAGGCCTCGTCTCTGTCTCTAGGATGGGGGTCTTTATCGGGTGGTTCCAGCGTCCTCCTGTCGACGGCCGCCCGGCCGCCGGTCGTGGCCTCGGTGCTCTCGCAGGAGGAGGTGGGCGCACGTCCTTCTAGTCCCTCTTGAACCGGAAACCCCATTTTTTGTGGTTATTTGGTAATTTGCACTTGGCTGTGCCAGGCCTCTGTGGCCGCACATGGGCGTTCTCTCGCTGCCGTGTGTGGGCTTCTCGTTCTCGTGACTTCTCTTGTTGCGGAGCGCGGCTCGGGAGCGTGGGCGCAGCAGCTGTGGGGCCCGGGCTGAGTTGCTCCAAAGCATGGGAGACCTTCCCAGTCCGGGGATCACAGCCGTGTCCCCCGCATTGGCAGGTGACTCCTAACTGGTGGACGCTTAGCCGCTGGCCCACTCAGGAAGTCTTACAGTTTGGTTCTCGTGTGGACATACGTTTTCGTTTCTCTTGGGCAAATCCCTAGGGTGAGGATGTATGGGTCCTAACGGAGCAAATCCTCGACTTTGTAACTGTCCACCCGGCTGTCTTCCAAAGTGGTTTAGCTGCATCCTGCGTCCCCACCCGTGAGGTCCGAGTGGCCCAGTTACCCCAGAGCCTCGCCAGTGCTTGACACGGGCAAGCATGTCACGTTTTAGACATGTTGACGCCACACTGGGGCCATGTGGTCTGGTGCAGCAGCCATTTGTCATATGTGGCTGTGGGTTTGCCTTTGTTTTTTGTGCCACGAGGCTCATGGGATCTCGGTTCCCTGACCAGGGATTGAACCTGTGTCCCCTGCAATAGAAGCACAGAGTCTTAACCATTGATCTGTCAGGGAAGCCCCTGTGCCTTTACTTTTTAAAATTTTTTGGCCTCTTTTTATGTATTTTACTTTTCATCCATCTTTATTCTTTGGCCTGTGTGGGCCTCCCATTGCAGTGGCCTCTCTCACTGCAGAGCTCTGGGCACATGCGCTCCAGAGCGCTGGCTCACAACTGGACACACCGGGATCCCAGGCTGGGAGTCTGCCGTGAGTCCTGAGCCTTCGCCCGGGAACCTCCTTGGCTTTGATTTTAGGGTGACGGGCCCTCCTGCCACCTTGCCGAGGCCTCGTCTCTGTCTCTAGGATGGGGGTCTTTATCGGGTGGTTCCAGCGTCCTCCTGTCGACGGCCGCCCGGCCGCCGGTCGTGGCCTCGGTGCTCTCGCAGGAGGAGGTGGGCGCACGTCCTTCTAGTCCCTCTTGAACCGGAAACCCCATTTTTTGTGGTTATTTGGTAATTTGCACTTGGCTGTGCCAGGCCTCTGTGGTCGACATGGGCGTTCTCTCGCTGCCGTGTGTGGGCTTCTCGTTCTCGTGACTTCTCTTGTTGCGGAGCGCGGCTCGGGAGCGTGGGCGCAGCAGCTGTGGGGCCCGGGCTGAGTTGCTCCAAAGCATGGGAGACCTTCCCAGTCCGGGGATCACAGCCGTGTCCCCCGCATTGGCAGGTGACTCCTAACTGGTGGACGCTTAGCCGCTGGCCCACTCAGGAAGTCTTACAGTTTGGTTCTCGTGTGGACATACGTTTTCGTTTCTCTTGGGCAAATCCCTAGGGTGAGGATGTATGGGTCCTAACGGAGCAAATCCTCGACTTTGTAACTGTCCACCCGGCTGTCTTCCAAAGTGGTTTAGCTGCATCCTGCGTCCCCACCCGTGAGGTCCGAGTGGCCCAGTTACCCCAGAGCCTCGCCAGTGCTTGACACGGGCAAGCATGTCACGTTTTAGACATGTTGACGCCACACTGGGGCCATGTGGTCTGGTGCAGCAGCCATTTGTCATATGTGGCTGTGGGTTTGCCTTTGTTTTTTGTGCCACGAGGCTCATGGGATCTCGGTTCCCTGACCAGGGATTGAACCTGTGTCCCCTGCAATAGAAGCACAGAGTCTTAACCATTGATCTGTCAGGGAAGCCCCTGTGCCTTTACTTTTTAAAATTTTTTGGCCTCTTTTTATGTATTTTACTTTTCATCCATCTTTATTCTTTGGCCTGTGTGGGCCTCCCATTGCAGTGGCCTCTCTCACTGCAGAGCTCTGGGCACATGCGCTCCAGAGCGCTGGCTCACAACTGGACACACCGGCCGAGCCGTTCCAGGGCACACGGGATCCTCCTGGGCCAGGGATTGAACCGGTGCCCCTTGCACTGCAAGGCGGACTCTTTACCCACTGGACCACTGGGGAAGCTCTGTTTGTTTACTTTATTTATTTATTATTGGTGGAGGGGGGTGGGGAGGGGAGGGAGGAGGGCGGGCGGGCCACTTCTGTTGGTTTTTCATTTATCTATTTTCATCCATCTTTGTTCTTTGGCTCCTGTGGGCCTCCCATTGTGGTGGCGTCTGTTGTCGCAGAGCATCGGCTCTGGGCACGTGCGCTCCAGAGCTCGGGCTCGGTAATTGGACACATCGGTCCAGTCACTCTAGGGCACGTGGGATCTTCCCAGGCCAGGGCTCGAACCGGCGCCCCTTGCACTGCAAGGCGGTGTCCTTACCCACTGGACCACCAGGGAAGCCCTGTTTGTTTACTTTTAATAGAAGCATGGTTGACCTATAAGACCACAGTGGTTTCAAGTGTCCAGCATAGTCATTCGATACCTTCACAGAGTGTATTCCGCTGGTGCTCAGTCACTAAGCCATGTCCAACTCTGCGACCTCCTGGACGGCAGCACGCCTGGCTTCCCTGTCCTTCACCATCTCCCAGAATTTGCTCAGATTCACATCCGTTGAGTCAGTGATGCCGTCCAACCATCTCATCCTCCGTCACCCTCTTCTCCTCCTGCTCTCAATCTTTCCCAGCATCGGGGTCTTTTCCAAGGAGTGGGCTCGTCCCATTAGGTGGCCAAAATATTGGAGCTTCAGCATCAGTCCTTCCAATGAATGTTCAGGGTTGATTTCCTTTAGGATTGACTAGTTGGGTCTCTTTGCCGTCCAAAGGGTGCTTTTTTTTTTTTTTTAAAGATTTATTTATTTATTTATTTTGGGCGGGGGTCGGGTTGGGGAGGGAGGGGAGCGGGCGGGCCACTTCTATTAGTCTTTGATTTCTCTATTTTCATCCATCTTCGTTCTTTGGCCCGTGTGGGCCTCCCATCGCGGTGGCCTCTGTTGTTGCAGAGCACTGTCTCTGGGTGCATGCGCCCCAGAGCTCCGGCTCGGTGACTGGACACATGGGTCCAGCCGCTCTGCGGCACGTGGGATCTTCCCAGACCAGGGATCGAACCGACGCCCCTTGCACTGCAAGGCGGTGTCCTTACCCACTGGACCACCAGGGGAAGCCCTCAAAGGGCGTCTTTAAGAGTCTTCTCCAGCGCCACAGTGGAAAAGCATCAAGTCTTTGGTGCTCAGCCTTCTCTATTGTCCAGCTCTCACGTCCATACATGACTACTGGGAAAACCATGGCTTTCACCTTTGCCAGCAAACTGATTCCATGCAAAGCTCTTACGAATTATTAACTTTATTCTCTGTGCTCACGTGACTGTTTAAATTCAAATGAAGTGGAATGGAAAACCTGGCTCTCTGTTCCCGTTGGCCACATTTCACGTGTTCAATAGCCACGTGCAGCTGGAAGCCACTGTGCTGAGCAGGACAGTGAGGCCATTTCCATCACCATAGAATGCTCCAGGAAATAGTGCTTTGCTAGGAGGTATGAAGAGGTATCTCATTATGGCTTCAGTGGGTTTTTTTGGTCACTTCTATTAATCTTTCATTTGTTTATCTTTGTTCTTTGGCCTGCGTGGGCCTCCCATCACAGTGGCCTCTCTCCTCACAGAGCACTGGCTCTGGGCGCATGCGCTCCAGAGCTCCGCTCGGTCGTTGAACATATCAGTCCAGCCGCTCTGCGGCACGTGGGATCTTCCCAGGCCCAGGGATCGAACCGGCGCCCCTTGCACTGCCAGGCGGTGTCCTTACCCACTGGACCACCAGGGAAGCCCCTTCAGTTTGTTTCAATTTAAGTATAGTTGATTTACAGCGTAGTCCCTGGGGTACAGAAAAGTGATTCGTATATATATATGTGTTTGTGTGCGTGTGTGTGTGTGTATTCATCTATGGGGCTTCCCGGGTATCTCAGCAGGTAAGGAATCTACCTGCAACGCAGGAGGCACGGAGCCACTGGTTTGATCCCTGGGTGGGGAAGATCCCTGGAGGGGGCAGGGCCACCCGCTCCAGGGTTCCTGTCTGGAGAATCCATGGACAGAGGAGCCTGGCGGGCCGCAGGCCACAGGGTCACCAAGAGTTGGGCACAACTGAAACGACTGAGCATGTGTGTGTGTGTGTGTATATATATATATATCTTTTCCATTATAGGTTATTACAGGATATTTAATATAGTTCCCTGTGCTACTCAGCAGGCCCTTGTTGTTGGCCTGTTTTATATACAATAGTGCATATTTGTTAATCCCAGATTCCTAATTTATCCATCCACACACGCCTTAAAGTTTTCCATGTCTGAGAGTCCATTCCCGTTTTGTATCTGACTTATTTAGTCTAAAAATCTCTAGGTCCATCTGTGTTGCTGCAAATGACATTATTTTATTCTTTCTATGACTGAGTAATATTCCATTGCGTCGATGTGCCGCGTCGTCTTCACCTGTTCCTCTTTGCTTTCCTGTTTGGCTATTGTAAATTCAAATGAAGTGGAATGGAAAACCTGGCTCTCTGTTCCCGTTGGCCACATTTCACGTGTTCAATAGCCACGTGCAGCTGGAAGCCACTGTGCTGAGCAGGACAGTGAGGCCATTTCCATCACCATAGAATGCTCCAGGAAATAGTGCTTTGCTAGGAGGTATGAAGAGGTATCTCATTATGGCTTCAGTGGGTTTTTTTGGTCACTTCTATTAATCTTTCATTTGTTTATCTTTGTTCTTTGGCCTGCGTGGGCCTCCCATCACAGTGGCCTCTCTCCTCACAGAGCACTGGCTCTGGGCGCATGCGCTCCAGAGCTCCGCTCGGTCGTTGAACATATCAGTCCAGCCGCTCTGCGGCACGTGGGATCTTCCCAGGCCCAGGGATCGAACCGGCGCCCCTTGCACTGCCAGGCGGTGTCCTTACCCACTGGACCACCAGGGAAGCCCCTTCAGTTTGTTTCAATTTAAGTATAGTTGATTTACAGCGTAGTCCCTGGGGTACAGAAAAGTGATTCGTATATATATATGTGTTTGTGTGCGTGTGTGTGTGTGTATTCATCTATGGGGCTTCCCGGGTATCTCAGCAGGTAAGGAATCTACCTGCAACGCAGGAGGCACGGAGCCACTGGTTTGATCCCTGGGTGGGGAAGATCCCTGGAGGGGGCAGGGCCACCCGCTCCAGGGTTCCTGTCTGGAGAATCCATGGACAGAGGAGCCTGGCGGGCCGCAGGCCACAGGGTCACCAAGAGTTGGGCACAACTGAAACGACTGAGCATGTGTGTGTGTGTGTATATATATATATATCTTTTCCATTATAGGTTATTACAGGATATTTAATATAGTTCCCTGTGCTACTCAGCAGGCCCTTGTTGTTGGCCTGTTTTATATACAATAGTGCATATTTGTTAATCCCAGATTCCTAATTTATCCATCCACACACGCCTTAAAGTTTTCCATGTCTGAGAGTCCATTCCCGTTTTGTATCTGACTTATTTAGTCTAAAAATCTCTAGGTCCATCTGTGTTGCTGCAAATGACATTATTTTATTCTTTCTATGACTGAGTAATATTCCATTGCGTCGATGTGCCGCGTCGTCTTCACCTGTTCCTCTTTGCTTTCCTGTCTTGGCTATTGTAAATAGAGCTAATGTGCACATTGGGGTACATGGATCTTTTCAAATTAGAGTTTTTGTTGTTTCTGAATATGTGCCCAGGTGTGGGATTGCTGGATCCTATGGTAACTCAAATTTTAGTTTGTGATGGACCTCCATGCGGTTTTCTGCAGTGGCTGCAACAGCCGACCTTCCCACCAACAGCGCTGGTGGGAGCTCTGCGTCTCCAGCGTGCACTGTCCGTAGACTTCTTGATGATGGCCGTTCCGACTGGTGGGAGGCGGGGCCTCCTTATAGCTTTGACTTGCATTTCTCTAATAATGAGCAATGTGGAGCCTTTTTTCATGTGCTTCTTGGCCATCTGGATGCCATTGTCAGAAAAATGTCTATTTAGGTTCATTTTTCGATTGGGCTTTTTTTTGATATTGAGTGGTGTGAACTGTTTGTATGTTTTGGAAATGAAGACACTGTCGGTCGCGTCATTTGCACGTGTTTTCTCCATTTCCAAGGGGTGTCTTTTCCTTTTGTTAGTATATCTTTAATTTTTATTTTTCAGTATCATTTTGTAGACCCCTCTTTTTTTTAAAAAGAAAGCATCTGGCTTTTACTTTTTAATACTTTTTATTTATTTATCCATGCTGGTTCTTAGTTGTGGCCTGTGAACTCTCAGCTGTGGCGTAGGGCATCTAATTCCCTGACCAGGAATTGAACCTGGGCCCCCTGCACTGAAGCGTGGAGTTTCAGCCCCTGGACCACCAGGGACGTCCCCCTGCAGTGCTGGAGTCAAGAGCCGTGGCTGACAGCCTTTTCCATAGAGAGAAGGGCCCAGAGTTGGTGACTGTGCATTGGGTCTTCATGGAGCACCGGCCTGCCGGGCTCGCCTGCCGTGTAGGGGAGGGGAGAAACCCGTGGGTGCGCCCCACTTTCCCCTGGACTGGGATCAGGACCTCCCTCTCTCCTGCTCCCCACATCCAGCCCCTCACTGCCTCCTTCATCCCATGGTTCTCCTCTTCACCCTCGCTTGTCCCTGGGAACTGCCCCCCGGCCCGCTCCCAGCCTCCACCTCCTCCCTATTTCCTCCATGAAAAGCTAGAACGATCTTTTGAGCACATACATCTGATCGTCTTTGTCCATTGCTACAATGTCAACTGCAGCTGTCAACTGTCAGCTGTCAACTACAATGTTGCTGAATGCCTTAGCTTCAGAAGGCTAAGGATATTCCTCTGAACGGATCACTGCTGGACGTCAAGTCCCTGTGATACAGTAGGTGCTCAGTAAGTGTGTGTTGAATGGAGGAATGCCTTACAGCTCTAACAGAGGCCCACCCAATAGCCATCCCTCCTCCTGTCTTCTTTGGTTGCAGCATCTTGGTAGGATTTAGGGTGCCAAAGCATCAGCCTTCTGTATGATGAGAGGTGATCTTGTGACTACATGGTAGCAGACGTCTGGGTGGGATTTCTGGGGAGGCGCCTTTGAAAGATAATTCTGATGGAAACGACATCATGTTATGCCCCTCCCCTTCTCTCCTTCCTGCTGCTGGGAGTGCGAGAACGATGGCTGGCACTCTTGCAGCCCCTTTGGATCCTGAGGTGGCTCTGAGAAGGGCAGAGAGAGAGGTGGGGTGAAGCCGGGGGCGCTGATGCCATGGATGTGCCCGCCAGCCCGGAATCACCTCCAGATAGCGTCTTTACCTGGTTGGAGCCATGATTCCTTTGGCATTTACGAATACTTGGTTTGGGTTCTCTGGAAGGAGACCCTGAGACAAGGATCTGGGAGCAAGTGGCTTACGTGGGAGGTGATCCCAGGAACCCCTGGGAGGTGTGGAGAAGTCAGAGGGGAGGGAACGGAGCCGATAACAGGTCACATGCATAGGGAGCTGCCAGCCGAGAGTAGCGGGCTCGGCCCACCGGGACCCCTGCCGACGGGCCAGCGCTCAGCCGGAGTTGTCTTCCGTGAAGGATGAGGGAGCTGGGGATCGATCTCCCCGGTCCTCTGTCCTTGTGAGCCAGGGCTGAGAGGCAAGCTTCAGGGTGGGGGGCGGGGAGTCCTCAGCACCCCAGCTCGCCCTGTTGTCCCGTTGCTCGATCGCGTCCGGCTCTTCTGTGGCCCTCGGCGGGAGCCGCCAGGCTCCTCTGTCGGTGGGCGTGCCAGGCGAGGAGGCTGGAGTGGGCTGCCCTTTCCTTTTCCAGCCGCGCTTCCACACCGCCTCTCCTGCAGCGACAGGTGGACTCGTTACCCCGGAGCCGCCCGAGAAGCCCCACGCAGAGGAGGACCCCGCCACAGAGTTGGGGGTTTGTATTCAGCCGCCTTCATTGCGCTGAGATGGACACATGGTGTGGACAGTTTCCAGCCACCCCCACCCTGTTCTTCTTTTTTTAAAAAAATGTTTCTGCACTTTGCTCTTGGCCGCGCTGGGTCTTCAGGACTGTGTGGTGGGGTCCTCCCGTTGCGGGGCGCTGGCTGCTCTCTGCGGCGGCGTCTCCTGTTGGTGCCCGGGCTCTAGGGCACAGGCTCCGAACGGTGGCTCATGGGCTTCGTGGCTCCGAGTGCACGTGGGATCTTCCCAGACCAGTGGTCGCGCTGATGTTCCCTGCATCGACAGGCGAGATTCTGAAGCCTTGGGCCACCAGGGAAGGGCTCCCCCGTGCTTCTCAGGACTGACGACGCCACAGTCCCGGGGACTTTGACTGTCCAGCCTCCGTTCGGAACCGGGGTCCACGTTACCCTCTCCACCCGCGGACGCCTCGAAGGCAGAAGCCCCGTCACCTCCTTGCCGGCCTTTGCCCAGGAGCATCCTCCAGCCCCGCCTCCTCCTGGCCGACGCCCAGCCGCCCCTGAGGGCTCTGCTCACACCACCTCCTCCGGGGAGCCTCTCCTGATGCCCCCACCCAGTCTGAGCCCCGGGTTCCATCTTCCCCTTGGGGAAATTCTCACAGCCGTATTTAGGCCTTTATCTGTACACGACTTAGGGTTTGTCTCGTCTGCCTGCTCCCCCGAAGGTGCCCGCGCCTGTATCTGGGGCCCCAGGCTTGGGGCTTTGTACACAGCAGATGCTCGCCCTACCGGGATCTCAGGCGGGCAGACCTCCCCTGCCGGGGAGCCGGGTGGCCCTGAGAGGCAAGCTTCAGGGTGGGGGGCGGGGAGTCCTCAGCACCCCAGCTCGCCCTGTTGTCCCGTTGCTCGATCGCGTCCGGCTCTTCTGTGGCCCTCGGCGGGAGCCGCCAGGCTCCTCTGTCGGTGGGCGTGCCAGGCGAGGAGGCTGGAGTGGGCTGCCCTTTCCTTTTCCAGCCGCGCTTCCACACCGCCTCTCCTGCAGCGACAGGTGGACTCGTTACCCCGGAGCCGCCCGAGAAGCCCCACGCAGAGGAGGACCCCGCCACAGAGTTGGGGGTTTGTATTCAGCCGCCTTCATTGCGCTGAGATGGACACATGGTGTGGACAGTTTCCAGCCACCCCCACCCTGTTCTTCTTTTTTTAAAAAAATGTTTCTGCACTTTGCTCTTGGCCGCGCTGGGTCTTCAGGACTGTGTGGTGGGGTCCTCCCGTTGCGGGGCGCTGGCTGCTCTCTGCGGCGGCGTCTCCTGTTGGTGCCCGGGCTCTAGGGCACAGGCTCCGTTACGGTGGCTCATGGGCTTCGTGGCTCCGAGGTACGTGGGATCTTCCCAGACCAGTGGTCGCGCTGATGTTCCCTGCATCGACAGGCGAGATTCTGAAGCCTTGGGCCACCAGGGAAGGGCTCCCCCGTGCTTCTCAGGACTGACGACGCCACAGTCCCGGGGACTTTGACTGTCCAGCCTCCGTTCGGAACCGGGGTCCACGTTACCCTCTCCACCCGCGGACGCCTCGAAGGCAGAAGCCCCGTCACCTCCTTGCCGGCCTTTGCCCAGGAGCATCCTCCAGCCCCGCCTCCTCCTGGCCGACGCCCAGCCGCCCCTGAGGGCTCTGCTCACACCACCTCCTCCGGGGAGCCTCTCCTGATGCCCCCACCCAGTCTGAGCCCCGGGTTCCATCTTCCCCTTGGGGAAATTCTCACAGCCGTATTTAGGCCTTTATCTGTACACGACTTAGGGTTTGTCTCGTCTGCCTGCTCCCCCGAAGGTGCCCCGCGCCCCTGTATCTGGGGCCCCCAGGCTTGGGGCTTTGTACACAGCAGATGCTCGCCCTACCGGGGATCTCAGGCGGGCAGACCTCCCCCTGCCGGGGGAGCCGGGGTGGCCCTGATCGCCCAGCAGGGCCCGCTGACATCCTTTCTGCTGCTTGCACGGCCCCCCTGGGAACCCCCCGGGCCCCGAATCCAGAGCGCCTGTAATTGAAAGCACATGTTCCCTCCAGAAGTTTACCCTATCTGTGTTCATCTGCTGTGCGGGCTAATTTTATTAAAGTTCCCCAAAGAGGGAATTGTAAATTCATTAGTGCATCTTGGACCAACCCTCCTGTAAGGCCGGGGAAGAAAAGAAAAAAAAAGATTAGAAGTCAGCTGGGCCCGATGATAATGAAACAGAAGATGCTCCAGCATAATTCTTAATTAAACCGTAATGAGATAAGCAGTTGTCGCCAACGTGCGGGCCGGGCCCGAGTTGCCCCGTTCTCTCTGTGACTCTCTGATTTACGGCCTTCGCCCCTCAAAGACGTAATTAGTTTTCGCTTCCCGTTTTGTTTTTTTTTTTTTAAATCCTAAACATTATTTAGATGATTAAAAAAAAAAAGAAAACAACCCTGGCGGCCGTTGGGGGTTGTTTTTATCCTGGTGCTATAGTCATGTCAGTTGAGGAAAAAATTAATGGAGGAAGGTGACGGAGGGGGCTTCAAGAGGAGAAAATGCAGCGTAAGAGCAGGAAACTGTGCCCAGCACTGCTGTGAGCCGGCCTTTTGAGCTTGGGGCCGCTGGGGCTGCCGCCAGAGACGCGCAGGGCGGGGTCATCTGGGGCAGCCCCTCTCTCCCAGAGGGCTTCCCTGGTGGCTCAGTGGTAGAGAACCTGCCTGCCGATGCAGGGGATGCAGCTTTTTTTTTTTTTTTTGATTTTTTGGCCACTTTTATTGGTCTTTTATTTATGTTCATCCATCTTTATTCTGTGGCCTGTGTGGGCCTCCCCTCGCAGTGGCCTCTGTCATTGCAGAGCGCCGGCTCTGGGCGCATGTGCTCCAGAGCTCCGGCTCGGTCGTTGGACACATGGGTCCAGCCGCTCTGCAGCACGTGGGATCTTCCCAGGCCAGGGCTCGAACCGGTGCCCCTTGAAGTGCAAGGCGGACTCTTTACCCACTGGCCCACCAGGGGAGCCCCGGAGATGCAGCTTTGATCCCTGGGTCTGGAAGGTCTGGGTGGAGGAAACCGTAGCCCACTCCCGTGTTCCTGCCTGGAGAATCCGTCCACGGGGTCGCACAGAGTCCGACACGCCTGTGGGACCGAGCAGACCCACGCGCCTCCCTCCGCCTCTCGCGGCCGCGGTGTGGGAAGGCTGGCCTCTGTGTCCGCTCACGGCGCCTGGGGTCAGGACGGGCTTCTGTCTCACAGGGCGGTCCGGTGGCACGTGTCGGAAGCCACCGGTGTGGCCTCGGAGGAGATGGGCCTGAGTGGCGGGGGACCGAGGGGGGCTTCAGGATGGGACTGGGGGCCTTCGGTGCGCTGCGTGACCTCATTCCACCTCCCTCGCCTCCGGCCCCCGTCCCGTTTCCCCGCCCCAGGAGAGGGCGGCGGGCCTTGCCCCAGGACGGCCCCTCCCGCCCGTGCGCGTGGGCTCAAGGGAGGGCCAGGTCCTCCGTGGAAAGAGGGCGTCGTGGAGCGAGAGCCTCCCGGAGACGGAATCCAGGAGGAGCTAAGCACGACGGCGTAGGTTCCCCGGGGCCATTCTCTGCTGCAGCCCGAGAGGCGGGCTGTCTGAAAACCGGGTTGCTGGGGGTGGGGGTGGCCCCGCCAGAACATCTCTTCCTCAGGAGCGGGCTCATCGCCGCCACGATGACAGGAGCTGTCAGAGCCGCTAGCAGGAAAAACAGCAGCAACAGCAACACTTATTTGTAGCTGTGCTGGGTCTTTGTGGCTGTGGGGGGCTTCTCTAGTTGCAGGGAGCAGGGGCTGCTCCCCAGGTGAGGAGCTTGGGCTTCTCATTGCAGTGACTTCTCCGGTCAAGGAGCGCAGGCTCCAGGGCACGTGGGCTTAGACGCCCTGCAGCACGGGGAATCTTCCGGAACCCAGGATCACGCCCGTGTCCCCGGGATGGGCAGGTGGAGTCTCACCCGCTGGACCCCTAGGGGGTTCTCGGACGACCTTTCTTACCTGACTGCTTTTCCTTTGCCTCTGCACCCCCTCGCTTCCCTAATGAGTGAGACTAGAGCTTTCTCTACAGTCAACCAGGCGGGCAGGCCGAGGGTCTGCCCTACAGAGTGAAGTAGGTTGGAGAGAGAAAAACAAACCCTGTATATGGACCCACCTGTGTGGAATCTAGAAAATGGGTGCAGATGACGTTGTTTGCAAAGCAGCAATGGAGACACACGTAGGGATCAGGCACGCGGACCCCCAGGGTGGGATGGCGTGTGTGTGATGAGTTGGGAGATGGGGCTCGGCACGTGTATGGGGGCGGCGCTGTGTGTAAAACAGAGCGCTAATGAGCACCGCGCCACAGCTCGGGGGCTCTGCTCGGGGGCCGGGTGACCTCACGGGGAAGGAGATCCAGAAAGAGGAGACGTGTGCGCACCCACAGACGGTTCGCTCTGCTGTCGGCAGAAGCCAACGCACCAGCCTAAAGCAACTGGAATTAGTGAAAAGAAACAGGACACAAAGGAGGGCCACTCAGGGTTTTGCTCGGTTTCAACCAAACCCCAGTGGACTGGCCTTGCCGCACGCGGTGAGTGGACAGCTCCTGTCCCTGTGGAACGTGCGGTTCAGCGGCTCAGCTGTGTCATCTCTTCGCGGCCCCACAGGCGGCAGCACTCAGGCCCCGTCCTCCGCCCTCTCCCGAGCTCGCGTGCATTCGTGTCCACTGAGGTGGTGACGCCAGCCGACCGTGTCATCCTGCGCCTCCTGCCCTCAGTCTTTCCCCGCGTCAGGGGCTTTTCCAGGGAGTCATCTCTTCCCATCAGGCGGCCAAAGGATTGGAGCTTCAGCTTCAGTCCTTCCAGTGAATACTCAGGGCTGATTTCCTCTAGGATGGCCTGGCTTGATCTCCTTGCCGTCCGAGGGGCTCTCAAGAGTCGTCTCCAGCACCACCGTCTGAAGGCATCAGCTCTTTAGCACCCAGCCTTCTTTATGGTCCAGCTCTCACCCGTACATGACGACTGGAAAAACCACAGCTTTGCTCATGTGGCGACTTGGGTTAGCACTCTTGCTGATCTCTCCCAAATTGAAAAACGCCTAGGTTCTTTCTCTGCTAACCCTTCTTTATACATCAAAAAATTTCAATATCTTACACAAGCATATGACCTTACCTGGCACGATCTCCAGGTGGTCCTATCCTCCAGCCTAACTCCAAAAAAAAAAGAACGAATTCTAATTGCTGCCACAGTTCATGCTGACCAAACACATCTTACTGATGACACTATGCCACTAGGCGCTGAGGCGGTTCCCAGAACCGAACCAGCTTGGAATTACCAACCAGGGCAACCTGGCCATCAGCGGCGAAATCAAATGATTACATGTCTAATAGTAAGAATGAGGACTGTCTCACATAAAGTAGTTAACTATACCAAACTTCAAAAAGTCACCCAGATGCCAGATGAAAATCAGGCCCTCTTCCTTAACCGACTTACAGAGGCCCTAACTCTCTATACTTAAATAGACCCTGCCTCTGACGCAGGAGCCACCATTCTTGCTACTCACTTTATCTCCCAATTGGCTCCTGACATTAGAAAAGTTACAAAGACAGAAAGGGGACCGCAGACCCCTATCCAAGACCTGGTAAATATGGCCTTTAAAGTTTTAATGCCCGAGAGGATGAAGCCGAGGCCTCACGTAAGGCCCAGCTGCAGCAGATGGTAGCCCTCCAAACCCAAGCCATGGTAGCTGCCCTGAGGCCTGCCAACGCCAAAGGCAAACAAGGGGGATCTAAAGGCACACAAAAGACCCCACCAGGGCCATGTTGAATATGTGGCAAAGAAGGCCACTGGGCAAGGAATTGCCCCAATCCCCGAGTCCCTAACGGACCCTGCCCATTGTGTAACCAGAAGGGACATTGGAAGAGTGAATGTCCCACACGGTCTGGTACGACCTCGATGCCTCCACATCGGAGCCCTGCCAGCCCCTCTCCTCTGGACCTGCTGGGCTTGGCTGATGACTGACGCGGCCTGGACTCGAGGACCCCCATCACCCTCGCAGAGCCCAGGGTAACGCTCCAGGTAGCGGGTAAGTCTATTTTTTTTTTTTTTTTAGACACGGGGGCTACCTACTCTGTTTTGCCATCCTATGCGGGACCTTTGACTACTTCCCAGATCTCGGTTACGGGTATAGACGGTCAGCCCACTACACCCTTTCAAACAGAGCCTCTACCTTGCAAACTCGATTCGACCTACTTTACACACTCATTTTTAGTTATTCCCTCCTGCCCTCTCCCGCTTTTAGGACGAGATATCCTAGCCAATCTAAAAACAGTCATGCTCATAGGCTCTGACTCTGCCACTCATCTCCTTTCCTTATTAGTTCCTCCTACCGATTCACCCCAAGTCCTCCCTGACATTAAAGCTGATCCTATAGTCTGGGACACAGCCACCCCAGTCATCGCTGCCCACCATCAACCAGTACTCATTAAACTAAAAGATCCCTCTTATTTCCCATCGTAGCCCCAATTCCCTATTTCTGATGCTCATAGAAGGGGGCTCAAACCAATCATCACCTGGTTGCTAGACCAAGGCCTTCTCATTCCTACCAACTCTCCCTGTAATACTCCGATCCTTCCTATAAAAAAGCCCACAGGAGCCTATAGACTGGTCCAAGATCTTCGCCTGATCAACGAGGCAGTTATTCCTATTCACCCAGTAGTCCCAAATCCTTATACCCTTCTCTCTCATATTCCTCCGAACACCACCCACTATACTGTCCTAGATCTTAAGGATGCCTTCTTTACCATCCCTCTTCATCCTGATTCCTATTTTCTTTTTGCCTTCACATAGACTGATCCGGACACCCAGGTCTCACAACAACTCACCTGGACAGCCCTCCCCCAAGGGTTTAGGGACAGTCCCCACCTGTTTGGACAGGCTCTAGCTAAAGACCTAACTGACTGCCCATTACTGGACAGCCATCTCTTACAATATGTCGATGATTTACTATTATGCAACCCCTCTTATTCTCATTCACAACAAGACACCATAATGCTTCTCAATTTCTTAGGACAAAGGGGATATCGAGTCACTCCCTCTAAAGTCCAGCTATCAAGCCCCACAGTCACCTATTTAGGAGTTAGCTTAAACCGCTCCTCAAAAACTCTGACCACAGATAGAATACAGACATTACAGAGTCTGACTCCTCCCACTACCACTGATCAAATTCTCTCCTTCCTGAGGATTTTTCAGACACTGGATACCCAACTTTGCCATTCTTGCTAGGCCCCTCTATCGAGCAGTGAAGGAAACCCCCACAGGGCCTTTGACTTCCCCTACAGAAGTGGCAAAAGCTTTCCATGTTCTTCGAGATATTCTGATCGCTTCTCTGACTCTCACATTACCAGACCCTAATAAACCCTTTCACCTTTTCATCAACGAAAAAACAGGAATAGCAACCGGCCTTCTGGCTCAACCACTAGGCCCTACCTATCAGCCTATCGCTTATTTATCAAAGCAGCTAGACAATACTGTTAAAGGATGGCAACCTTGCCTCCGGGCTCTAGCAGCAGCCTCAGAATTGGCAAAGGAATCTCTCAAACTGACGCTCTCTCAACCCTTATCGGTCTTTTCAACCCACAGACTTCAAGATTTACTAACCCACCGCTCTCTTTCCCTGCTGGGACCCTCCCGCATACAAGAGTTTCACCTGCTGTTCATTGAAAACCCCCTTATTAACTATGCCCTTCTCCTCCTTTAAACCCTGCTTTTTTACTGCCCAAGTCCACAACACTCCCCTTCCCGCTGCACTCCTGCCCTGAGGTGGTAGAAGAACTCTCCAACTCCCCCACAAAGTGGCTGTTATACACTGCAAAGGGCACCAGTCTCAAAATAACTCAGTAGCCCAAGGCAATGCTAGAGCAGATGCTGTGGCCAGAAGCCTGACTTCTGGTCCCCCCACTACTAACACTGCTTTATTCTTGACCCCCACTGAAACCCCTAACTACTCTCCAGAAGAGCAATCACTCTTAAACACACAAGGAGGTGCTTACTCAAAAGAAGGGTGGATTACTGTCCAAAACAAAATAGCCCTTCCCGCCTCCCAGGCATTAGACATCCTAACCCAAGTACATCAGACACTACATATTGGCCCACGAGCTATGTTCCATTTCTTAGAGCCTTTATTCTTTCACCCCAATCTAAAAAACTCTGATTAAACAGGTCCACTCACAGTGTCACATTTGCTCTGTCACCTCATCCCAAGGAGGGCTTCACATCAGGCCTCCAGCACATCAGATGAGAGGACACCTCCCGGGAGAAGACTGACAAATTGACTTTACCCATATGCCTCCCTGCCGTAAATTGAGATTTTTGCTTACTCTGGTAGATACCTTCTCAGGTTGGGTAGAAGCCTTCCCGACCTCACAGGAAAATGCTCACACTGTATCCACTATTTTGCTAGAGCAGATAATACCCCGCTTCGGATTGCCCTCTTCCATACAGTCCGATAACGGGCCAGCCTTCATCTCTCAGATAGTACAGCAAGTCTCCTCTGTTCTAAATATTTCTTGAAATCTTCACATTCCGTATCGCCCTCAATCATCAGGAAAAGTAGAAAGAGCCAATGGACTGATTAAGGCTCACCTGGCTAAACTAACTGTGGAAGTACGCCTTTCCTGGCCTGAACTGTTGCCTCTTACACTGGCCAGGCTCAGGGCTACTCCTAGTGCCCCACCGGTCCTCAGTCCCTTTGAGCCCCTCTATGGACGCCTTTCTTATCAATAACAACTTGTCTACTAAAACCTCTTTGTTAGCCTCTTATCTCCCTTACTTGACTCTGCTTCGAAAACTTCTTTGAGAACACGCAGACCGGGTCCTGCCACAACCCAGTCATCGTGACACACCTAACACAAGCACTCAATCCTCTCCTACTTCCTTACAACCAGGAGACTCAGTGCTTCTCAAAACTCTACACCCAAAGCCCATAGAGCCATGGTGGACCAGACCACACACAGTAATCCTAACCACCCCAACAGCAGTTAAGCTACTGGGAGATCGAGCCTGGCATCACGTGTCTCAGATAAAAAGGGCTCCAAGCCACCTAGATCAATTCTCTGCTAAACTCACCGGATCCACCAAAATCCTGGAAAATGAACATTCAAGACCCCTGGGACTCCAGGTGACAATCCGGACAGTATGGTAAGCTGGATAGAGGCTATCAACAGATGCCATAGACCACTTTATATATTCAAAAAATATATATATATAGAGAGAGATTAGACACCTTAACAGAAATAAAACAAACCATAGATCAGGCTGAATCTAGCCTTAATCAGGACATAAATCAGCCATGGGTCCCAGAAGCCTTCACCTGGATAGAAGTTACCAGACAGGGTGTAAAACTGCTTAATAACACAAAGGACTATCAGGTATCTGACTGTTTTTTGTGTGCATCTTTGAATAGACCAGTACTAGCAGCAGTGCCATTAGCATACTCCGTGAACTTATCTAAGGCTAGTTTACCAAACCAACCCCAAAATCCTGTGGCAGTAGTAGATGTCCCCCTCTTTCAATCTGAACAGACTTACTTCCTCTGCTATGACAAAGAGGTGTCAAATTCCCCTTGCAATATGACCATACGGGTAACAGAAACCTTGTATACCCCCTCTGGCATTTTCTTCTGGTGCAACAAAACTCTTTACAATCACATAAGTCTGCAATCACCGTTCCCATGTTGGCCTGTTATCCTAGTTCCTCAACTAATGTTGTATGGCAGAGCCAAGTTTGCATCTCTTTACAGACCTCCGGCACGACAGAAAAGAGCCGTTTTTCTTCCTCTCCTGGCTGGAATCACTTTGATCACCTCATTAGCTGCAGCTGGAATTAGCGCCGGAGCTTTGGGACATAGTGTTTCTACTCAACAAAAACTTGAAGAAAAGCTTCAAATAGCAGCAGAAGCCTCTGCAACCCCTATGTGGTCTCTCCAGAGACAGATAACCTCCCTGGCTAAAGTAACCTTACAGAATCGGAGGGCCCTAGATCTCCTAACTGCCGACAAAGGGGGAACCTGCCTCTTCCTGCGGGAAGAATGCTGTTACTATATTAATGAGTCAGGTCTGGTGGAAGAGAACACGAACGTCCTGACTCGGCTGGGGGAACAGCTTCGCTCTGGTAGACAGTCCCCATCACCCTTTGAAGAGTGGTGGCGCTCTCCCCTAATGGCATGGATAACCCCTCTCTTAGGACCCCTTCTAATTATTTCACTTTTACTCATGCTTGCTCCTTGTTTCCTCAGATTTCTACTGAGCCGAATGAAAGACATCTCACAGGTCGCTATTCATCAGATGCTCCTTCAGCCCTATTCCCGACTGCCCACCAGCCCACCACCCTCAGACCAGCCTTAAACTCCCCATGCCCAAACGAAGACTCAGCAGGAAGTAGCCAGACAAAGCTCGGCGCCCTATATCACCAAAAAGGCTGGAATGTTAGGGTGGTAGGCTATTAAATGGTTAACACTGCCGCCGGAGATTCCCCAGCACTAAATAATCATAAGAAAGGGCCAAATTGTTAGGGTCAACACCGCGACCAGACTCCCGGCACCAAATCAGGGGGTCAGTTGCTTACCTGCTGGTGCCTGAGAATCTCCCTAGACCTGCGATAAGGAGATAGCCTTGGCCATAAAAATTCCTCACAAAGTGTCAAGAATTTCACACCCCCCGCCCACAGCCACCTGAAGGATAGTGGGCTCATCACTGGACTTCCCGCCAAACTTAAACAAAGAACTCGTTTCTGCGCCTGCCCTGAGGGATCCCCCTCCCATTTTCTCCTGCTCCCCTCCTCCCTAATAAAACCTCCTCGTCCCATCTCCGGGGCGCGATTTCCCTGGCCCATCTCTCGGACCTGTGGATCTCGCCCGGGAACTCTTCCCAAATAAACTTCTTCCCTAACAGCTTGCAGCCCGCCGTGTCTTTACGATTCTTACATAAGCTGGAAGGACATTGGTGGTAGGAAGTTACTGCAGAGAGAGGGCTCCGATCTGGTGGATGAAGCCAGTGGGATTCAAGGGACGTCCCTGGTGGTCCAGTGGCTGAGAGTCAGGGATCCCCACGCAGGGCACCCAGGGTTCGATCCCTGGTCAGGGAGCTAGAACCCTCCTGTAACAACTAAGAGTTCCCACGATGCAGCTAAAGACCCCACACGCCACAACTAGATCAATCGATTGAGTAGATGAATGAATAAAATACATAGACAAGGGGCTTCCCCTGGTGGTCCAGTGGGTAAGGACACCGCCTTGCGGTGCAAGGGGCGCCGGTTCGATCCCTGGCCTGGGAAGATCCCATGTGCCGTGGAGCGGCTGGACTGATGTGTCCAATTACCGAGCTCTGGTTCTCATGCGCCCAGAACCGGCGCTCTGCGACGACAGAGGCCACCACGATGGGAGGCCCACGGGAGCCAAAGAACAAAGATGGATGAAAGTGGAGAAATGAAAGACCAATAGAAGTGGCCCGCCCATCCCCCTCCCGCCCGACCCCACCCCCCAAAAGATGAATAAATAAAATAAATGTTTAAAGAAAGGAGGAAAGAATTAAAAAAAAATACATAGACAAAGCCAGCGAGCTTCCAGAGAAGGAGGAAACTCACAAGCTCCCGGGTTGTTCCCAGCCCGCTGAGGGCTCTGAGCATGGGAGGAGGGGTGCTAAGCCAGCCAGGTCCTCCCAGGACTGGGGAAGCCATCAGCGGGGCCCTGAGATAGCGCGGTTCGCTATTCAGGAGGCTCATTCAGCCGGAGCCCCTTTCTGAAAGGGTCAGAGAGGGCTGCGGCTCCCAGACAAAGCTCCGGGCTGGCACGGCCTCTACCCGTCCTTTGTTGGGTCGGCTCCTGGTCCGGGGCCGCGCGGGGGTGGGGCGAGCCTGCCCGAAGCCGCAGGCTGCTCAGGACGCCCATTGTTTGCCCTGATTGAAATGCAGAGAGAAAATTAGAATTTGCCAGCTTCCTCACCCCTTTCTTCTTCAGGACACCCGTTGGAATCTGGGGTTCCCAAATAAACTTCTTCCCTAACAGCTTGCAGCCCGCCGTGTCTTTACGATTCTTACATAAGCTGGAAGGACATTGGTGGTAGGAAGTTACTGCAGAGAGAGGGCTCCGATCTGGTGGATGAAGCCAGTGGGATTCAAGGGACGTCCCTGGTGGTCCAGTGGCTGAGAGTCAGGGATCCCCACGCAGGGCACCCAGGGTTCGATCCCTGGTCAGGGAGCTAGAACCCTCCTGTAACAACTAAGAGTTCCCACGATGCAGCTAAAGACCCCACACGCCACAACTAGATCAATCGATTGAGTAGATGAATGAATAAAATACATAGACAAGGGGCTTCCCCTGGTGGTCCAGTGGGTAAGGACACCGCCTTGCGGTGCAAGGGGCGCCGGTTCGATCCCTGGCCTGGGAAGATCCCATGTGCCGTGGAGCGGCTGGACTGATGTGTCCAATTACCGAGCTCTGGTTCTCATGCGCCCAGAACCGGCGCTCTGCGACGACAGAGGCCACCACGATGGGAGGCCCACGGGAGCCAAAGAACAAAGATGGATGAAAGTGGAGAAATGAAAGACCAATAGAAGTGGCCCGCCCATCCCCCTCCCGCCCGACCCCACCCCCCAAAAGATGAATAAATAAAATAAATGTTTAAAGAAAGGAGGAAAGAATTAAAAAAAAATACATAGACAAAGCCAGCGAGCTTCCAGAGAAGGAGGAAACTCACAAGCTCCCGGGTTGTTCCCAGCCCGCTGAGGGCTCTGAGCATGGGAGGAGGGGTGCTAAGCCAGCCAGGTCCTCCCAGGACTGGGGAAGCCATCAGCGGGGCCCTGAGATAGCGCGGTTCGCTATTCAGGAGGCTCATTCAGCCGGAGCCCCTTTCTGAAAGGGTCAGAGAGGGCTGCGGCTCCCAGACAAAGCTCCGGGCTGGCACGGCCTCTACCCGTCCTTTGTTGGGTCGGCTCCTGGTCCGGGGCCGCGCGGGGGTGGGGCGAGCCTGCCCGAAGCCGCAGGCTGCTCAGGACGCCCATTGTTTGCCCTGATTGAAATGCAGAGAGAAAATTAGAATTTGCCAGCTTCCTCACCCCTTTCTTCTGGATTTTAATGAATTCACTGGGTACAGGAGCAGATGAAGAAAACGGGCTTTTGAGATGTTTTTCAAAAGAACACAGGCTGGTCCTCGCCTTCACCTTCGCGGCACAACGGTTCCCCGGAGCTGAGGGGTCTAGGCAGCTCGTTTCTTAATCCACCAGCTCACTTCTCCTCCTGATTCACAGGCGGCTTTTAGAGTCACCTGTGTACGATGGGCGAATGCACGCCCGATCCAGCGCCGGTGTCCAGAATTCACTAAGACTTTCTAAAACTCAACAGTGAGGTCACTGCCGACTCGGTGAGGACAAGCGGAGGCTTTTCCTCTTTGATCAGGAGCAAGACCTGAGTGCCCGCTTGCGCCACCTCTGCTCAGCGTGGGCCTGGAGCTCCTAGCCAGGGCACTCGGGCAAGACAGACAAATAAAAGGTGTCCGAATCAGAGAGAAGGAAGCGAACGTGTTCGCTGCTCCGTCGTGTCTGGCTCTTTGTGACCCATGAGCTGCAGCCGCCAGGCTCCTCTGTCCGTGGGATTCTCCAGGCGGGAATACTGGGTGGGTTGCCGTGTCCTCCTCCAGGGGATCTTCCTGACCCGGGGAGCGAACCCACGTCTCCTGCATGGCGAGTGGCTTCTTTACGGTCTGAGCCACCAGAGGACGTGGTCAATTATATAGAAACCCCCAAAGACGCCAGCTAAAACGGTCAGAAGTAATACATGAGTTCAGCACACTTGCAGGATACAAAATCAATACAGAGGAATCACTTGGGTTTCTGCACACCAATAATGAACTGTGTTTAAAAATTAAGAGAACATCCCATTTACAAGAGGATCAGAAAGAATAAAATGCCGAGGAATCGGCTGAACCGAGGAGGTGAAAGGTCTGTGCGCCGAAGACTGTAAACCATGGATGAAAACCGCTGAAGATGACGCACAATTCGTGTTGTTAAAACGTCCAGCAGGAGCGCCCCTGGTGGTCCAGTGGGTAAAGACACCGCCTTGTAGTGCAAAGGGCGCCAGTTCGATCCCTGACCCGGGAGGATCCTGCGTGCCGCGGAGCGGCTGAACCGATGTGTCCAACTATCGAGCCGGTGCTCTGGGGCGAGGGAGGCCACTGCAATGGGAGGCCCGCACAGGCCAAAGAACAAAGATGGATGATGAAAGACCAACAGAAGTGCCCCCCGCCCACCCCTGCAAAAAAACTCCACCAGGAGCTCCCCCTGTGGCCCAGTGGCTGACATGCCGAGCTCCCAGTGCAGGCGGTGGACGGAGAGGGGTGGGCTTGATCCCTGATCTGGAAACGAGAACCCACACATCACAACTGAGAGTTCGGGTGCTGGGACCAAGTTTGAACATCCTGCATGCCACAGCTAAGACCCAGCACAGCCAAATAAATAAATATTATATGGAGAGACAGAAGCCAGACCCGGAGGAGAACGCGCTACATGATTCCATTTCAGTGAATGTCAAAACCAGGCAAGACAAATTCATGGCGAGATCCAATGCGAATGGCCGTTTTCCCTGGGGTGGGAGCGTTGCCTGGGAGGGGTGACGGGGAGCCCTGTCGGGGTGGTGCCGGCTCGGCTGCGCTGCGGTCGCGGGAAACCCGAGGCCGGATGGCTTCTGAGCCGTAGGCCCCTACTCCCCCAGGTTCTAGAGGCCGGGAGTCCAAGCTTCAGGCACCTATGCATGTTGCAGGTGCATGGCTTCCCGCAGGGATCCAGCCAGAGCCAGAGCCCCACCCTCCCGAAACTGACATTGCCAGCAACAGAGAAACATGACCCGTTTTTATTTCATCCTTACAGTCGTTCACCTGCGGCGATGCGGGGTCCTCACTGCCGCGGGCTTTTCTCCATCTGCAGCTTCTCTCTTCGGGCAGAACATGGGCTGCTCCCTGCACTGGCTTCTCCTGCTGCCGGGCACGGGTTCTAGGCGTGTGGGCTTCAATCTCTGGGGCTGCCGGGCTCTAGGGCACAGGCTCCGTGGCTCCGCAGGCATGGGGGATCTTCCCGGACCAGGAGGTGAACTTGCATCTCCTGCGTTAGCAGGTGGATTCTTTACCACTGAGCCCCCTGGGAAGCCCTACGACGAGTTTGTAAAAGATTCTTCCAGCCAGTGCGTGGAGGAGGTGGGGGCTGGGAGCAGACATGGCGGGCTCCACCTCCTCCCTGTTCCTCCGTGGAAAGCCAGACTGGGGCGGAGTCGAGCACATCAAAGGGACGGCACAGACGATGACCAGAAACCGTCTATCATCTTGAACTGGGTGGGTAGACAGATGCGAAAAATCGCTCCGCCTCTACACTTCGTATTTGGACTTTGACGGATAAAAGTGAAGTCGCTCAGTCGTGTCTGACTCCTTGCGACCCATGAAACAGCCGTGGAATCCTCCAGGCAAGCCTCCTGGCGTGGGCAGCCCTTCCCTTCTCCAGGAGTTACCCCACCAGGGCTCACGCCCAGCGCTCCCGCACGGCAGGCGGATTCTTTACCGTCTGAGCCACCGGGGAAGCCTAAGGATCCTGGTCGCCTCTCGTTCCTCCAGGGGATCTTCCCAACCCAGGGATCGAACCAGCGCCCCCTGCATTCCAGGTGGGTTCTTCACCAGCTGGGCCACAGGGGAATCCCGATGACGTGTAAATGAAACCTCAATTCTCGAAGAAGGGAAGAGAGGGGCTTCCCTGGTGGTCCAGTGATGAAGAATGCACCTTCCACCTTCCAGCAGGGGGCATGGGTTCAGTCCCTGGTCAGGGACCTGAGATCCCACATGCTGTGCAGCCCAGCCAAAAATAAACAAACAGAAGCTAAATGGTAGGGGGACCTTAACAAGGGCTGGCGGTGGGGTGGCTATTAACACCTGGAGCCAAGTCTCTTTGCCTGAAGCTGAACAGAAGAATTAAGAGAGAATTAAAACACAATCCTTGTCTTCCTTTCAAAGTTACTTAGTTCCATTCCCGGGCCGTCTAAAGTCACCCCCTTCCCGCAGGTCCTGACTTCTCTTCCGTGTGGTGATTCCCAGACTCGGAAACCGTGGGCTTCCCAGGTGGCGCTGGTGGTGAAGAGCCCACCTGCCGATGCAGGAGACGCAAGAGTCGTGGGTTCGATCCCTGGGTCGGGACCGTCCCCCAGAGGAGGGCACGGCACCCGTCTCCAGTGTTCTTGCCCGGAGAATCCCGTGGACAGAGGAGCCAGGCCGGCGACCGTCCATGGGGTCGCAGAGAGTCAGACACGACCGAAGTGGCTTGGCAGCCGCGTCCAGCGGCATGGTCTTCCATCACAGAGCCCCGCGGACGGGCAGCTTCGGCACGGACGTCTCTCACCTCCCAGCGCGGAGGCTGGAAGCCCAGGTGGAGGTGTCGCAGGCCTGGCTCCCCCGAGTCCTCGCCCTTGGCTTGCCCGGGGCCGTCTTCTCCCGGCGTCCGCCCATGGACGTCCCTCTGTGTCCGCCTGTGTCGTCATCTCTGGGGTTTTAAAAATGTGTTTATTTATTCGGCAGTGCCGGGTTCTTGTTGGGACATGCAGACCTCCAGTTGGGGCTGGTGGGATCTAGTTCCCCGACCAGTGGTGGAGCCCAGGCTCCCTGCATTGGGAACGCAGAGTCTTGGCCCCTGGGCCTCAGGACGTCCCCTGGGACGCTTTTCTTGACACCCCTCCTGCCGGTGTGCCTCCTGGCCCCATGTGGTCCACCCAACAGAACAGAACAGAAATCTCCTGTTGACAGATCTATCTGCCCCACTCACCAACGAGCCCCAAAGGCAGGGGCTGCATCTTGTGCCCAGTTAAATATCCAGCTTCCCCTGCAAAATTTGTTCAATTCCCAGCTCTGCCATAACTCAGGCTGTGTGACCTTGGACAAGTTACTTAACCACTCTGTGCCTGTTTTTCCATCTGCACAACGGAAGTGATTAATGCTACTTTATGACAGTGTGTAAAAATGCCACAATTACCACTCGATAACCAGGAGCTGTTTGTTTATGGTGGCGCTAGGCCCCAGGGAGGAAGGCGTGGTTAGGGAAGTCTGGCTGTTCTCTCGTGCTTGTGGGCCGCTGCTGTCTGCTCACAATGAGCCGAGTCTCTACCACCTGAGAGCGGCTGGAAGGGCTTTATTTAATAGTATTTAAACTCTGTTTTTATTTATTTTTTTAATGTTCTGGCTGTGCTGATGAAAAGCACGTGGGATCTCAGTTCCCTGGCCGGGATGGACCCTCGGCCCCTGCAACGGAAATGCAGGATTGTAACTGCTGGGCCACCAGGGAAGGTTCCAGAAGGGCTTTATTTGTTAAAATTCACTTTAATCACAGGTAACTGTGTAAATGCCTTTTCCGTCATACGGACAGAAACACGAGCGTACGAGCTGAAGCTCGTCGTCGTGCGTGACCCCGGCGGGGCCTTGTCCTCCGCCGTGGTCGACCCGCCGCGGCTAGGCTCGGGAGGGCAGCCGCACGGACGCTCACCTCCCAGCGCTGGAAGCCCAGGTGGAGGTGTCGCAGGCCTGGCTCCCCCGAGTCCTCGCCCTTGGCTTGCCCGGGGCCGTCTTCTCCCGGCGTCCGCCCATGGACGTCCCTCTGTGTCCGCCTGTGTCGTCATCTCTGGGGTTTTAAAAATGTGTTTATTTATTCGGCAGTGCCGGGTTCTTGTTGGGACATGCAGACCTCCAGTTGGGGCTGGTGGGATCTAGTTCCCCGACCAGTGGTGGAGCCCAGGCTCCCTGCATTGGGAACGCAGAGTCTTGGCCCCTGGGCCTCAGGACGTCCCCTGGGACGCTTTTCTTGACACCCCTCCTGCCGGTGTGCCTCCTGGCCCCATGTGGTCCACCCAACAGAACAGAACAGAAATCTCCTGTTGACAGATCTATCTGCCCCACTCACCAACGAGCCCCAAAGGCAGGGGCTGCATCTTGTGCCCAGTTAAATATCCAGCTTCCCCCTGCAAAATTTGTTCAATTCCCAGCTCTGCCATAACTCAGGCTGTGTGACCTTGGACAAGTTACTTAACCACTCTGTGCCTGTTTTTCCATCTGCACAACGGAAGTGATTAATGCTACTTTATGACAGTGTGTAAAAATGCCACAATTACCACTCGATAACCAGGAGCTGTTTGTTTATGGTGGCGCTAGGCCCCAGGGAGGAAGGCGTGGTTAGGGAAGTCTGGCTGTTCTCTCGTGCTTGTGGGCCGCTGCTGTCTGCTCACAATGAGCCGAGTCTCTACCACCTGAGAGCGGCTGGAAGGGCTTTATTTAATAGTATTTAAACTCTGTTTTTATTTATTTTTTTAATGTTCTGGCTGTGCTGATGAAAAGCACGTGGGATCTCAGTTCCCTGGCCGGGGATGGACCCTGCGGCCCCTGCAACGGAAATGCAGGATTGTAACTGCTGGGCCACCAGGGAAGGTTCCAGAAGGGCTTTATTTGTTAAAATTCACTTTAATCACAGGTAACTGTGTAAATGCCTTTTCCGTCATACGGACAGAAACACGAGCGTACGAGCTGAAGCTCGTCGTCGTGCGTGACCCCGGCGGGGCCTTGTCCTCCGCCGTGGTCGACCCGCCCGTGCGGCCTCAGGAGGCTCGGTGGGGAGGAGCCGGCCGGCCGGTGCGGGGACGTGGGTTCCGTCCCGGGGAGGGGAGGGTCCCCTGGTGGAGGCGGTGGCAGCCCCTCCAGTGGTCCTGCCGGGGGATTCTATGGACGGGGAGCCCAGCGGGCCACCGTCCTTGGGGTCGCAAGAGTTGGACGTGACAGACGGGCGCTGCCGTCCGCCGCGGTGGCTCCTTTGTGCCTGCGGGCCAGCCACGTGGGCCGCGCGTGGCCCGGACGCCTTACTCCCGAGACGCGGCGTCTCGGGCCTGAACCTGGAGGCTGGCACCGTGGGCCGGGGCGCCCGGCGGGGCCCGCTGTGTGTGGCCGGGGCTTCCCCACCACATGGTGGGGATCCAAGGGCGTGTCCCAAGACGATGCTTCAAGGAGGGGACGTCCCTAGGGGACCCGGGGGGCGCCCTCGCGGACCGCCACACCGCCCGCCTGTGCGCGGCAGGTGCACGCAGACCGCCAGCCCGGGGAGGGGCGCTGAGCCCCCTCCACGGCAGAGGCTCGGGGGTCCTGTCATCCAACAGCCCCGCTTCCCGGGCGGCCTGAGGTCCGCTCAGACAGCGCTTCCGTCTCTCCTGTGTATTTGCAGTCACGTACGTGTCCCTCGCTAGTGGTTGTTTTTTCTTTTTGAGGTAGGTACATGTATCATCTTTCTTTTTTATTGTGTGGACCTATCATCAAATTTGCCGCTAGAATAATTTTATTTATACTAATGAAACGGGTCTTTTGGCGGTGTCACGCAGCATGTGGGACTGAACTCCGTCCCCCCGTGCTGGAGCCTCAGCGTCTCAGCCCCCGGGGCCGGCCGCCGCCGCGGCAGTTCTAAAGAACCAGCTGCAAAGAGCGCGCAGCTCGGCGGCCTGAAAGGGATTCGCCCTGTCGCGCAGCCGTTCCCCATAACTCTCTCCATCTCGGAAATGGGGACTCTGACTCTATGAAACACCGGCTCCCCGGCCCTGACAGTCATGATGATGTAATGGCTTTTTTTTTTTTGGCCACTTCTGTTCTTTCATTTATATCCATCTTTGTTCTCTGGCCAGTGTGGGCCTCCCTTTGCAGTGGCCTCTCTCGCTGCAGAGCACAGGCTCCGGGCGCATGCGCTCCAGAGCTCCGGCTCGGTGATTGGACACATCGGTCCAGCCGCTCCGCGGCACGTGGGATCTTCCCAGGCCAGGGATCGACCCGGCGCCCCTTGCACTGCAAGGCGGTGTCCTTACCCACTGGGCCACCAGGGAAGCCTGATAGAATGGCTTTTTTTTTTTTTTTGGCTACTTCTATTGGTCTTTCATTTATTTATCTTTGTTCTCGCCTGTGTGGGCCTCCTATCGCAGTGGCCTCTCTCATCACAGAGCACAGGCTCCGGGCGCAGGCGCTCCAGAGCTCTGGCTCAGTAATTGGACACATGGGTCCAGCCGCTCTGCGGCCTGTGGAATCTTTCCAGGCCGTTGAACCGGCACCCCTTGCACTGCAAGGCAGTGGCCTTCCCCACTGGACCACCAGGGAAGCCCTATAATGGCTTTTTGATCTACAATTTCCTTTTTTAAATTAAGTTAAAGCTCTTGTGGCTGTGCTAGGTCCTCCGTGCTGTGAGGCTTCTCTTGTCGCGGAGGACGGCAGACTTCAGGAGTTGTGGCGTGCGGGCTCCGTGGCTGCGGTGCACGGGCTTAGTGGCTCCAGCGCACACGGACTCTTCCCGGATGGGGACTGGAACCCGTGTCCCCTGCATCGGCAGGTGGATTCTGATCCGCCGTGCCAGCAGCGACGTCCTCGTTTACAATTTTGAAAGGGTTATTGGTGATAGTACAACTCTCTGATGACTTTTAAGAACATCACTGAAACTTTTTTATTTTGAAATAATTTGAAACCCCACAGAGAAGCTGCAAAAATAGTACAGAGTTCCTTTGCTCATTTGAAGATTAAAAAAAAAAAAAAACAGTTGGGAGTTCCTGTGTCCTAGCCTTCCCCAGGCCTCCCTGGTGGCTCAGCCGGTGAAGAATCTGCCTGCAATGCAGGAGACCCTGGTTCAATTCCTGGGTCAGGAAGATCTCCTGGAGAAGGGATAGGCTACCCACTGTGGTGTTCCTGGGCTTCTTGGCGGAATACTCCAGTATTCTTGGTGGTTCGGACAGCAACGAATCTGCCTGCAATATGGGAGACCTGGGTTTGAAACCTGGGTCGGGAAGATCCCCTGGAGGAGGGCATGGCAGCCCACGCCAGTCTTCTTGCCTGGAGAACCCCGTGCCCAGAGGAGCCTGGCGGGGGTCTTGGAAAGAGCCGGACCCGACTGAGTGATGAGCACACACAGCCCTCCTTCCCCAGCTTCTCCTCAGATTAGCGTCTTACACACCCAGACTCACTCGCTGAAACCAGAGGATGAACACTGATACAATCTAGCAACCATCTCTCAGACCTTATTCAAACATAAGCAGCTCTGTCTGTCTGGTCCTTTTCCGGGTTCAGAATCAAGCTGGGACCTCGCTGCTGTCCACAGGCTTCCTCTGGTTATGGAGAGCGGGGCTTTTCTCCGACATGGGGCGCAGGCTTTGCGTCACGGTGGCTTCTCCCGTGGCAGGCAGGCCAAGCTGCCTCTCAGCACGCGGGATCTCCCCAGACCAGGGATCGAACCAGGGTCCCCTGCATTGGCAGGTGGATTCTTAACCCCTGGACCACCGGGGAAGTTCCTGTCAGTTAAGTTTTTCTTCTTTGTCTTATATGTTCTTGAGTACGTGAAAGGGTATCGGTCAGTTATTTTGTAGGGAGTCCGTCAAGATGAGTTGGTCTGTTTACTCATGATTATATTTAAGGTTGTGGATTTGGGGGCAAGCGTGTCACGAAAATGGTGCTGTGTCCTGCTCAGCCAGTAGACCAGGAGGCACCGGATGTTGGTATCGCTCATCTGTGGGGGCCTTGACCGTGATCGCTCGGTTAAGGTCCTATTGGCCAGGCTTCTTTGTAAAGTTACTGTGTTCCCCTTTGTAATGAGAAAGTATCTTGTATAGAGAGACTTGGAGACTATGCAAATATTCTATTTTTCCTCCATTTTTTTTGCAACCAATATCTTTAATATTAGTAGCATTTCCTTCCTTTTTTTTTTTGCTTGCTTTCTCCTTTTCTAAAACATGTATTTCGTAGCCAACTTATGCCAGGTAATACTTGAGAAGGGATAGGCTACCCACTGTGGTGTTCCTGGGCTTCTTGAATACTCCAGTATTCTTGGTGGTTCGGACAGCAACGAATCTGCCTGCAATATGGGAGACCTGGGTTTGAAACCTGGGTCGGGAAGATCCCCTGGAGGAGGGCATGGCAGCCCACGCCAGTCTTCTTGCCTGGAGAACCCCGTGCCCAGAGGAGCCTGGCGGGGGTCTTGGAAAGAGCCGGACCCGACTGAGTGATGAGCACACACAGCCCTCCTTCCCCAGCTTCTCCTCAGATTAGCGTCTTACACACCCAGACTCACTCGCTGAAACCAGAGGATGAACACTGATACAATCTAGCAACCATCTCTCAGACCTTATTCAAACATAAGCAGCTCTGTCTGTCTGGTCCTTTTCCGGGTTCAGAATCAAGCTGGGACCTCGCTGCTGTCCACAGGCTTCCTCTGGTTATGGAGAGCGGGGCTTTTCTCCGACATGGGGCGCAGGCTTTGCGTCACGGTGGCTTCTCCCGTGGCAGGCAGGCCAAGCTGCCTCTCAGCACGCGGGATCTCCCCAGACCAGGGATCGAACCAGGGTCCCCTGCATTGGCAGGTGGATTCTTAACCCCTGGACCACCGGGGAAGTTCCTGTCAGTTAAGTTTTCTTCTTTGTCTTATATGTTCTTGAGTACGTGAAAGGGTATCGGTCAGTTATTTTGTAGGGAGTCCGTCAAGATGAGTTGGTCTGTTTACTCATGATTATATTTAAGGTTGTGGATTTGGGGGCAAGCGTGTCACGAAAATGGTGCTGTGTCCTGCTCAGCCAGTAGACCAGGAGGCACCGGATGTTGGTATCGCTCATCTGTGGGGGCCTTGACCGTGATCGCTCGGTTAAGGTCCTATTGGCCAGGCTTCTTTGTAAAGTTACTGTGTTCCCCTTTGTAATGAGAAAGTATCTTGTATAGAGAGACTTGGAGACTATGCAAATATTCTATTTTTCCTCCATTTTTTTTTTCACCCAATAACTTTATTATTAGTAGCATTTCCTTCCTTTTTTTTTTTTTTGCTTGCTTTCTCCTTTTCTAAAACATGTATTTCGTAGCCAACTTATGCCAGGTAATACTTGTGCATATCTTAGTGATACAAAACAGACTTTTAAAAATCCCTTCCCTCGAACAAGCGGCTGTAACCCTGAGAGAGAAGTCTAACGAACTCTGGCTTTGCAATGGGTAGAGAAAAGAAAAGGAACTCTGCCTGACTGTGGAGAGAGAAAGAGAGAGAGTCAGGTTCAAGTGCAAAGTGTGGGAGAGTGGCAACCTTCTCTTGTGTGTGGAAAATTACATTTCTTCTGGCCTGTGCGTCTTGAGTCGCCGAGGTTTAAATACGAGCGTCTGAAGCAGCTGATAAGAAATTGGATCAGAGCTTTCCACAGCTGGGTATGTGCTTTAGTTGGACTGTACCAGCTTCAGAAATAGGCCAGTGACTTTTCATGGTGGCTTTGTAACTGCCGTTTTGTTGGATTTTCTTCCTACTTACAGTACAGTTTAAGAGGATTCCTTTGAGTGGTCTGGTAGGCAGTCCTGTTTCTTGCAGTAATGAAATCTGTCTTTTTCTTTTCATACTTGAACCTCATTTCTTGTCTTGTTGCACTGGCTGGGGTCCCTCGTATTACGTGAAATGATCACGGACATTCCTCATATCATTTCTGAATTCACGGAATGTGCCTCTGGATCAGAGACTGGCTCACAGGAGCCTCTGGATCGAATCCAGCTCACGTCCTGTTTTTGTAACTAAAGTTTTATTGAAACACAGCCCCGCCCTGGTGCTCTGTCTGCGGCCGCCTGTGCACTCTGGCCAGCTGGCTGAGTAGATGTGACAGAGACCTGGCCTGCAAACCCCACGGCAGTGTGCCAGCTTTTGTTCTGAACTTTTAGCATGGTCAGATTTCTCAGATTATGGAATAGTTGCTTATGGGTTGTTTTTCTTTTTAAATTTTGACCTCTTCCACTGTTTATTTATTTACTTTCATCCATCTTTATTCTTTGGCCTGTGTGGGCCTCCCCTTGCAGGGGCCTCTCTCATTGCAGAGCACCTGCTCTGGACGCATGCGCTCCAGAGCCTGTCTTTTAACTGGACACATGGGTCCAGCCGCTCCGCGGCACATGGGATCTTCCCAGGCCAGGGATCGAACTGGCGCCCCTTGCACTGCAAGGCGGTGTCCTTACCCACTGGACCACCAGGGAAACCCAAGGGGACTATTTTAATGGGACTCTCCTGGAAGTACCAGTACACATTTTTAAACTTTTTCTTTTTTTAATTTTTGGCCGCTTTTATTGGTCTTTCATTTATTTATTTTCATCCATCTTTGTTCTTTGGCCTGTGTGGGCCTCCCATTGCAGTGGCCTCTCCTGTAGCAACGCACCAGCTCTGGGCGCATGCGCTCCAGAGCCTGTCTTGTAATTGGACACACCGGTCCAGCCGCTCCGCGACACATGGGATCTTCCCGGGGCCAGGGATCGAACCGGCGCCCCCTGCATTGCAAGGCAGATTCTTTACCCACGGGACCACCAGGGAAGCCCCAGTTGCTTGTGTTTTAAAATTAAAAGCTCTGAGGCTTTCTCTCTTCCACCCCCCGCCCCCATAGATTGGTTCTTTATTTTCTTATTTCAGATATATACAAGTGATACGGATACCATTTCCTTAACACCCAAGTTAAGAACTAAACCGGATTGGGTCGGAGTTGCATGGATACCTTTTGCTGAATGCATTCCCCTGACTCCTGTCCAGAGGGGACAGTTATCCTGAGTTTGTTTAGAGATGAGTTGTGTTTTTTTTTTTTTTTTTTTTTAAAGAGTTTTATAGTTGTAACTCTTTGATGATTAAAACAAGTTTTTTTAAGATTGATCGATCTTTGACTGCACTGGGTCTTTGTTGCTGAGTGTGGGCTTTCTCAGCGGCGAGTCGGGGATTCTCTAGTTGGCATGCGAGGCCCTCTCATTGCCTGCCACTGCAGGAGATGCAGGAGACATGGGGTTTGATCCCCGGGTCAGGAAGATCCCCCAGAAGAAGCAATGGCCACCCGCTCCAGCGTTCTTGCTTGGAAAAGCCCATGGACAGAGGAGCCTGGCGGGCGACCAGCCGTGGGGCTAGAAGAGTTCAACATGACTGAGCACGCGCACAGGGTTCAATCTCATTGTTTTCCATGTGCGTATCCAGTCACCCCAGTGCATTTTGCTGAAGAGACAGTTCTTGTTCAGCTGAGTGGTGTTGATGGTCTTGTCTAAAACCTCTTGGTCATTGGTGTAGGTGTTTATTTTTGATTCTCCTTTCTATCTAAGTCTTTTTTTTGAAATTTTATGTATTTATTTTGGTTTCTAGGTTTTCGCTGCTGCTGCCACAGGCTCTTCTAGTTGCAGGGAGTAGGGGCTCCTCTCTAGTGGAGGTGAGCAGGCTCCTTGTTGCGGTGACTTCTCTTGTCGTGGAGCTCGGGTTCTAGGGCACACGGGCTCCATAGTTGGGGCTCTGAGGCTCTAGAGCACGGGCTCCATTGTGGTGGCTCACGGGCTTCATTGCTCCGCTGCATGTGGGATCCTCCCAGATCAGGGATCGAACCCGTGCTTCCCGCATTGGCAGGCGGATTCTTCACCACTGAGCTGCCCGGGACGCCTCTGGATTCCCCCTGTTCCATCCATCTATATGTTTATCCTTATGCTGTTATCATAGAGTTTTGATCACCGTTGCTTCATAGGAAGTTTTGAAATTGGGAAATGGAAGTCTTTCAACTTGATTGTTCCTTTTCTAGATTATTTGACTATTCAGCATTCCTCTGCAAGTTTATATAAATTTGAGGATTGACTTTGCCATTTCTGTAGAAAAACAAGCCGCTGGCCCTTTGCTAGGTGCTGGATGTGGTCTGTAGACGGCTTTGCGTGCTGTAGCCAGAAAGATGAGCTTTTATGTTTCCCACTTAGGCTTTTATCTCTAACATATATTTGCTTAATGTGTTTAAAAGTGTTCTGTAAGGGAGCTACGCCAGTGTCTCTTCCTATGCCGTGTTTCTTTCTTTTTCTCTTTTCGGGAGTGGGGTGGGGGGGGAGGGGGATGGGCGGGCCACTTCTATTGGTCTTTCATTTCTCTATTTTCATCCGTCTTTGTTCTTTGGCTCCTGTGGGCCTCCCATCGCAGTGGCCTCTGTTGTCGCAGAGCACCGGCTCTGGGCCCATGCGCGCCAGAGCTCCCGCTCAGTAATTGGACACATCGGTCCAGCCATGGGCCTAGAAGAGTTCAACATGACTGAGCACGCGCACAGGGTTCAATCTCATTGTTTTCCATGTGCGTATCCAGTCACCCCAGTGCATTTTGCTGAAGAGACAGTTCTTGTTCAGCTGAGTGGTGTTGATGGTCTTGTCTAAAACCTCTTGGTCATTGGTGTAGGTGTTTATTTTTGATTCTCCTTTCTATCTAAGTCTTTTTTTTGAAATTTTATGTATTTATTTTGGTTTCTAGGTTTTCGCTGCTGCTGCCACAGGCTCTTCTAGTTGCAGGGAGTAGGGGCTCCTCTCTAGTGGAGGTGAGCAGGCTCCTTGTTGCGGTGACTTCTCTTGTCGTGGAGCTCGGGTTCTAGGGCACACGGGCTCCATAGTTGGGGCTCTGAGGCTCTAGAGCACGGGCTCCATTGTGGTGGCTCACGGGCTTCATTGCTCCGCTGCATGTGGGATCCTCCCAGATCAGGGATCGAACCCGTGCTTCCCGCATTGGCAGGCGGATTCTTCACCACTGAGCTGCCCGGGACGCCTCTGGATTCCCCCTGTTCCATCCATCTATATGTTTATCCTTATGCTGTTATCATAGAGTTTTGATCACCGTTGCTTCATAGGAAGTTTTGAAATTGGGAAATGGAAGTCTTTCAACTTGATTGTTCCTTTTCTAGATTATTTGACTATTCAGCATTCCTCTGCAAGTTTATATAAATTTGAGGATTGACTTTGCCATTTCTGTAGAAAAACAAGCCGCTGGCCCTTTGCTAGGTGCTGGATGTGGTCTGTAGACGGCTTTGCGTGCTGTAGCCAGAAAGATGAGCTTTTATGTTTCCCACTTAGGCTTTTATCTCTAACATATATTTGCTTAATGTGTTTAAAAGTGTTCTGTAAGGGAGCTACGCCAGTGTCTCTTCCTATGCCGTGTTTCTTTCTTTTTTATCTTTTCGGGGAGTTGGGTGGGGAGGGAGGGGGATGGGCGGGCCACTTCTATTGGTCTTTCATTTCTCTATTTTCATCCGTCTTTGTTCTTTGGCTCCTGTGGGCCTCCCATCGCAGTGGCCTCTGTTGTCGCAGAGCACCGGCTCTGGGCCCATGCGCGCCAGAGCTCCCGCTCAGTAATTGGACACATCGGTCCAGCCACTCCGCGGCACGTGGGATCTTCCCAGGCCAGGGATCGAACTGGCGCCCCTTGCACTGCAAGGCGGTGTCCTTACCCACTGGACCACCAGGGGAAGCCCGTCCTGTTTCTTTTTGATTAGTGTATTGGAAAGTTGTTTATATCATGGTGCAGTTTCAATTGCATTGTGTTCATGGTTGATGGTATCTGCTTGTATGACCAGACAGAATTCTCTAGACGCTCTTCTGCCAGTGGTCGGGCTTCCCAGGTGGCACAAAAAAAGAGAAAAAAGAAAAATCTGCCTGTCAATGCAGGAGACATGGGTTTAAGCCTGGGCCAGGAAGACCCACTGGAGGAGGAAATGGCAATCCACTTCAGTAGCCTAGCCTCGAAAATTCCATGGACAGAGGAGCCTGGTAGGCTACAGTCCCTGGGGATGCAAAGAGCTGGACACGACTGAGCAAGGGGGCACGCGCACCTTACTACTGCGGGCGGCTGTTTTTCTTCTGTTACTGAAGTATAGTTGATTTGCAGTGTTGAATTTTTGCTGTACGACTAACTGACTGAGTTATACATAGGCTTGTAAATATCCGTTTGTGTTCTTTCCAGTTACGGTTTATTACAGGACGCGAGTGTAATTCGGTGCTCTGCAGTGGGATCTTGTTGCTTATCCGTCCTCGGATTAAAAGAGGGACTTTGCCTTTTGTAGAAAAACAAGCCGCTGGCCCTTTGCTAGGTGCTGGATGTGGTCTGTAGACGGCTTTGCGTGCTGTAGCCAGAAAGATGAGCTTTTATGTTTCCCACTTAGGCTTTTATCTCTAACATATATTTGCTTAATGTGTTTAAAAGTGTTCTGTAAGGGAGCTACGCCAGTGTCTCTTCCTATGCCGTGTTTCTTTCTTTTTTATCTTTTCGGGGAGTTGGGTGGGGAGGGAGGGGGATGGGCGGGCCACTTCTATTGGTCTTTCATTTCTCTATTTTCATCCGTCTTTGTTCTTTGGCTCCTGTGGGCCTCCCATCGCAGTGGCCTCTGTTGTCGCAGAGCACCGGCTCTGGGCCCATGCGCGCCAGAGCTCCCGCTCAGTAATTGGACACATCGGTCCAGCCACTCCGCGGCACGTGGGATCTTCCCAGGCCAGGGATCGAACTGGCGCCCCTTGCACTGCAAGGCGGTGTCCTTACCCACTGGACCACCAGGGGAAGCCCGTCCTGTTTCTTTTTGATTAGTGTATTGGAAAGTTGTTTATATCATGGTGCAGTTTCAATTGCATTGTGTTCATGGTTGATGGTATCTGCTTGTATGACCAGACAGAATTCTCTAGACGCTCTTCTGCCAGTGGTCGGGCTTCCCAGGTGGCACAAAAAAAGAGAAAAAAGAAAAATCTGCCTGTCAATGCAGGAGACATGGGTTTAAGCCTGGGCCAGGAAGACCCACTGGAGGAGGAAATGGCAATCCACTTCAGTAGCCTAGCCTCGAAAATTCCATGGACAGAGGAGCCTGGTAGGCTACAGTCCCTGGGGATGCAAAGAGCTGGACACGACTGAGCAAGGGGGCACGCGCACCTTACTACTGCGGGCGGCTGTTTTTCTTCTGTTACTGAAGTATAGTTGATTTGCAGTGTTGAATTTTTGCTGTACGACTAACTGACTGAGTTATACATAGGCTTGTAAATATCCGTTTTCGTGTTCTTTCCAGTTACGGTTTATTACAGGACGCCGAGTGTAATTCCCGGTGCTCTGCAGTGGGATCTTGTTGCTTATCCGTCCTCTATACGGGTTTGCATCTGCGTATCTCAGACTCGCAGTCCATCCCTCCTCCTTGGCGACTGCACGTTCTGTGCTCTCTGTCTGGGCGTCTGTTTCATAGGTAAGTTCATTTTTGTCGTATGTTAGATTCTGCACGTAAGTGGTATCACACGCTGTTTGTCGTTCTCTTTCTGACCTTGCTCCAGTAAACTAGGATCATCTCTAGGTCTGTCCATGTTGCTGCGAGTGACGTCATTCCATGCTGGCTTGTGACTAATAGCCTTCTGTGTATCACATCTTTCTTTTATTATTATTTTTTAAAGATTTATTTATTTATTTACTTTGGGCGGGGGTCAGGTTGGGGAGGGAGGGGAGCGGGCGGGCCACTTCCATTGGTCTTTCATTTCTCTATGTTCATCCGTCTTTGTTCTTTGTCTCCTGTGGGCCTCCCATCGTGGTGGCCTCTGTCGTCACAGAGCACCGGCTCTGGGCATACGCGCTCCAGAGCTCCGGCTCGGTAATTGGACACATCGGTCCAGCCACCCCGCGGCACGTGGGATCTTCCCAGGCCAGGGATCGAACCGGCACCCCTTGCACTGCAAGGCGGTGTCCTTACCCACTGGACCACCAGGGGAAGCCCTATCACATCTTTCTTATCCTTTCATCTCTTGTGGACACTTAGGTGCTTTCCATGTCTTGGCTACTGTAAATAGTGCTGGCATGAACGTAGGGGTGCATGGATCTTTTTGAATTATCGCTTTATGTGCCCAGCTGTGAGATTGCTGGGTCATATGGTGACCCTACTATCCATTTAAGGAACCTCCCTCCTGTTCTCTGCAGTGGCGACACCACGTCACATTCCCATCAACAGCGTAGGAGGTTCATCTCCACGCTCACTTCCTACTGGTGGATATTTAAGTTGATTTCTATCTTTTATAAAGATGATTCTAGATTTTAAATTTATTTTTGCTTATAATAAAAAAAGGATTATACATTGTGCTTTTTTCTTTCTTTTACAAATAATTCTACTACAGATAAAACTCTACCTGTCTCCTTGGGCACATCTACCCAAGACAAGTCTATGTAAGATGCTTGTAGGAGTGGAATTTCTGAGTCAAAAGGTTATGTACGTCTTCAATTTAGTCAATGCTGTAGGTTTGCTCTCTGAGGTAGCGACTTGCTCTGACTTTTATTTGCGTAGATTTTCTGATGTTAAAGCATCCTTGCGTTGCATAAATCCTTCCCTCTTGAGTGATAACATCCTGTTCTTTTAACGAGTTGCTAGATTTGCAGTGGGCTTCCCCGGTGGCTCAGCGGTAAAGCATCTGTGTGTAATGTGGGAGAGAGACCTGGGTTCGATCTCAGGGCTGGGGAGATACTGATCCCCTGGAAGAGGAAATGGCCAGCCACTCCAGTATTCTTGCCTGGGAAATCCCACGACAGAGGAGTCTGGTGGGCTGCAGTCCTTGGGGTCGCAAGAGTCAGGCCCTCCCGAGTGGTAACACGACAGCATGTGCACTGTTAGAATTTTCTCAGCCTTTCTGAACACAGGTGCGCCTGAGGGTGTAGCTGTCCCCTCGGGCTGTCCTGTCAGTTCCTCTGCTAGCTGACACAGCTTATAAAAGACACCAGTCAGCCTTCTCTTGAGGATTTGGCAAAACTCACCTGAAAAGCCATCTGGGAAAGTGCCTTGTATAGGGGAGAGATCTTGGACCACTGTTTAAATGTTTTTGAAGATTATTTAATTTTTAATGACTTGATTTGGTTTCGTTCTCTTGGATTTTCCACGATTTGTCATTGGTAAACCTTTTGCGCGCAAGTGTGTCCAACTCTTGGCGACCCCAGGGACTGTAGCCCACCAGGCTCCTCTGTCGTGGGAGTCTCCAGGCCAGACGGCCGGAGTGGGCGGAAGGGATGCTCCCGACGCGGGGGTGCAGCTCCAGCCTCCGGCACTGGCGGGACTCTATCACTGAGCCACCTGGGAAACCCCTCACATAAATTCACGTCAGGCTCCATATTCCCCTGAGTACCTTCTTTGGCTCTTTATTTCCTTTGTAACCAGTGATCTCCCTTCCTCCTCAAATGCGCTTAGACTGTGAATTAACCTTGAGTGGTTTGGGTTGCGTTCCTAAGGTTTTCATGGGCAGCGTGGTCTTACCTTTCAGTTCTGAATACTTTGTGGTTCATGTGTGACTTTTAACTCATTTGCTTGAACCCTTCCACCAAGGTGGATTTGAGGGGTTGGATGGATCATTGGTTTGTATTTTTATTACATGGGGCTGTTCAGCAAAGTCTGAACACTGACCTCTCCTTTATGGCCTAATTCATGGTCCTTTCTGTGGTGCTGAGCTCTCAGCGTCTGGACAGAAGGTATGTTCTTTATTTGTGGGGTATCACGTCCTGTACATCTCTATCTGCTGAAGTTACTCATCTCCTCGAGACCCTCTCTAGTCTGTCGATCTCAGGGCGGGGAGATACTGATCCCTGAAGAGGAAATGGCCAGCCACTCCAGTATTCTTGCCTGGGAAATCACGACAGAGGAGTCTGGTGGGCTGCAGTCCTTGGGGTCGCAAGAGTCAGGCCCTCCCGAGTGGTAACACGACAGCATGTGCACTGTTAGAATTTTCTCAGCCTTTCTGAACACAGGTGCGCCTGAGGGTGTAGCTGTCCCCTCGGGCTGTCCTGTCAGTTCCTCTGCTAGCTGACACAGCTTATAAAAGACACCAGTCAGCCTTCTCTTGAGGATTTGGCAAAACTCACCTGAAAAGCCATCTGGGAAAGTGCCTTGTATAGGGGAGAGATCTTGGACCACTGTTTAAATGTTTTTGAAGATTATTTAATTTTTAATGACTTGATTTGGTTTTGTTCTCTTGGATTTTCCACGATTTGTCATTGGTAAACCTTTTGCGCAAGTGTGTCCAACTCTTGGCGACCCCAGGGACTGTAGCCCACCAGGCTCCTCTGTCGTGGGAGTCTCCAGGCCAGACGGCCGGAGTGGGCGGAAGGGATGCTCCCGACGCGGGGGTGCAGCTCCAGCCTCCGGCACTGGCGGGACTCTATCACTGAGCCACCTGGGAAACCCCTCACATAAATTCACGTCAGGCTCCATATTCCCCTGAGTACCTTCTTTGGCTCTTTATTTCCTTTGTAACCAGTGATCTCCCTTCCTCCTCAAATGCGCTTAGACTGTGAATTAACCTTGAGTGGTTTGGGTTGCGTTCCTAAGGTTTTCATGGGCAGCGTGGTCTTACCTTTCAGTTCTGAATACTTTGTGGTTCATGTGTGACTTTTAACTCATTTGCTTGAACCCTTCCACCAAGGTGGATTTGAGGGGTTGGATGGATCATTGGTTTGTATTTTTATTACATGGGGCTGTTCAGCAAAGTCTGAACACTGACCTCTCCTTTATGGCCTAATTCATGGTCCTTTCTGTGGTGCTGAGCTCTCAGCGTCTGGACAGAAGGTATGTTCTTTATTTGTGGGGTATCACGTCCTGTACATCTCTATCTGCTGAAGTTACTCATCTCCTCGAGACCCTCTCTAGTCTGTCAGTCTGGTCTCCCTGTTCCCGAGTTAGGTTTAGCTCAGCGTCGTCATAGCTCTGCTCACTTCTCCTCGTGGGCATTTTAGCTTGAAACATTTCCAAGTGATGTTCTTGGAGACAAAGTGTGCTCCACTTTCTAGAGCGCTAGGATGGGCTTCCTGGGGGCTCAGTCAGTAAAAAGTTGTCCTGTCGTGCAGGAGACCCCGGTTCAACCCCTGTGTGGGGAAGATCCCCTGGGGAAGGAAACAGAAACCCACTCGTCTTCCTGCCTGGAGACCCTCATGGGCAGAGGAGCCTGGTGGGCTCGTCCACGGGGTCACAGAGTCAGACACGACTGAGCGACGCCCCCCTGCACAGAGCACTGAGATTCTGGCCCCCGGCAGGCTTGTAGTGGGAGGTAGGGCTCCGTCCCTCCCGGCTTGGGGCTGATGCTGTGATCAGGAGGAGCTCAGAGATGCCCTGACCTTTCTCACCTCACAGTGGGAACTGGCCAGGTCTGGGCCCACGTCCAGGTTCCACTCCTTCCCACCTGTGTGCTCTTGGGTAGGAAGCCTGACCGAGCTGAGTCTGTCCACTGGTGCGTCATTAGGGGGATCCAGTGAGACTGCACGAGCCGGGCACACAGTCAGTTCTCGGCACATGGGGTGGGTGTCCTGGAATCCCGGAGCAGGGCCCAGACAACTAGAGATGCTGAGTCTAGGCGCTCCCACCTGGGAGTTGAGGCAGTTCCTCATGGTCCTCCATTTCCAAGAAGTCTTCAGATAAACCTGTCTGCCACCACCTACCTCCCAACTATAGCCACAAGCATCTCAAGGCTGGAACCAGAGCCGAGGGTCACACACTCCTTGAATTTCCCTGAAGAACTGTCTGATGTCCAGCAAGAAGGACAAGAGAGATCCTATCGACTCCTCAGTCTCAGTGGGCTTGGGCACAGAGAAGCGAAACAAGAGGTTTCTCAGTCAGCCTTTAAGGATTGAGCAGAAGTTCTGTGGATACAGTTGTGGGTAATTTAGGCAGGACAAGACTTGGACTAGTCTGGTACATCTCTATCTGCTGAAGTTACTCACCCCGAGTTATCTGTCAGTCTGGTCTCCCTGTTCCCGAGTTAGGTTTAGCTCAGCGTCGTCATAGCTCTGCTCACTTCTCCTCGTGGGCATTTTAGCTTGAAACATTTCCAAGTGATGTTCTTGGAGACAAAGTGTGCTCCACTTTCTAGAGCGCTAGGATGGGCTTCCTGGGGGCTCAGTCAGTAAAAAGTTGTCCTGTCGTGCAGGAGACCCCGGTTCAACCCCTGTGTGGGGAAGATCCCCTGGGGAAGGAAACAGAAACCCACTCGTCTTCCTGCCTGGAGACCCTCATGGGCAGAGGAGCCTGGTGGGCTCGTCCACGGGGTCACAGAGTCAGACACGACTGAGCGACGCCCCCCTGCACAGAGCACTGAGATTCTGGCCCCCGGCAGGCTTGTAGTGGGAGGTAGGGCTCCGTCCCTCCCGGCTTGGGGCTGATGCTGTGATCAGGAGGAGCTCAGAGATGCCCTGACCTTTCTCACCTCACAGTGGGAACTGGCCAGGTCTGGGCCCACGTCCAGGTTCCACTCCTTCCCACCTGTGTGCTCTTGGGTAGGAAGCCTGACCGAGCTGAGTCTGTCCACTGGTGCGTCATTAGGGGGATCCAGTGAGACTGCACGAGCCGGGCACACAGTCAGTTCTCGGCACATGGGGTGGGTGTCCTGGAATCCCGGAGCAGGGCCCAGACAACTAGAGATGCTGAGTCTAGGCGCTCCCACCTGGGAGTTGAGGCAGTTCCTCATGGTCCTCCATTTCCAAGAAGTCTTCAGATAAACCTGTCTGCCACCACCTACCTCCCAACTATAGCCACAAGCATCTCAAGGCTGGAACCAGAGCCGAGGGTCACACACTCCTTGAATTTCCCTGAAGAACTGTCTGATGTCCAGCAAGAAGGACAAGAGAGATCCTATCGACTCCTCAGTCTCAGTGGGCTTGGGCACAGAGAAGCGAAACAAGAGGTTTCTCAGTCAGCCTTTAAGGATTGAGCAGAAGTTCTGTGGATACAGTTGTGGGTAATTTAGGCAGGACAAGACTTGGACTAGTCTGGTTTTTCCTTTTTTTTTGCCACTTATGTTGGTCTTTGATTTATTTATTTTCATCCGTCTTTGTTCTTTGGCCCCTGTGGACCTCCCATTGCAGTGGCCTCTCTCGTTGCAGAGTACCGACTCTGGGCGCATGCGCTCCAGAGCTCCGGCTCGATAGTTGGACACTTCGGTCCAGCCGCTCCGCGGCACGTGGGATCCTCCCAGGCCAGGGATCGAACCGGTGTCCCTTGCACTGCAAGGCGGTGTCCTCACCCACTGGACCACCTGGGAAGCCCTTTTTTAAAAGTTTTATTTATTTGGGTGATCCAGGTCTTAGTTGCGGCATGTGGCATCTGGTCCCCTGAGCAGGGATTGAACCCAGGCCCTCTGCCACGGTGAGCACGGTTAGCCACGGGACCATCAGGGAAGTCCTGAGTCTGGTTTTTCCATCCCTCTGGTCCCATGGTCTGTTACTAAGAACACCTTTCCACTCCTTCCTGAATTCAGAACTCAGGAACTACTACGTGAAGTCCTTTGCTATGTCATCCTCTTTCTCTCTTCCCACCATCTCCCTGAGGACAGTGAGGGGTCTCCCCAGGCCAGCTCTGGTGTTGCTCCCACTACCCCTCCTGTGTAGTCTCCTTCCTGCTGCTTCTCCCTCACAGTCACCTCGCAATTAAGAAAAAGAATAGGGGGCATCCCCGGTGGTCCAGTGGGTAAGGAGGCCTCCTCGCGGTGCAAGGGACACCGACTCGGTCCCTGGCCTGGGAAGATCCCATGTGCCAAGGAGCAGCTGGACCGGTGTGTCCAGTGACGAGCCAGCACCCTGCAGTGCATGCGCCCAGAGCCAGTGCTATGCGAGGAGAGGCCACTGTGATGGGAGGCCCACACGGGCCAAAGAACAAAGATGGATGAAAAATAAATGATGAAAAAGAAAGTTTAAAAAAATCCCCCCAAACAATAGAAAAGCCCCCATTTGTAGTTAATGTGTTTCCCCACGCCCCTAGATTCAGATGTTTTGATTGTCCTGCCAAAGACTCGCCTATTCTGGGGTTTTTAAAGAAAGTGTTTTATTCTGTCAATGCAAAAGAGCAAGGTCAGTAACGCCCACCTAGAGTTACTTGAGGTGAAAGCCTGCTTCTCGTATTTTAATGGTTGACTTCTTTTTTTTTTAAAGATTTATTTATTTTGGGCAGGGGTCGGGTTGGGGAGGGAAGGGAGCGGGCGGGCCACTTCTATTGGTCTTTCATTTCTCTATTTTCATCAGTCTTTGTTCTTTGGCTCCTGCGGGCCTCCCATCGCGGTGGCGTCTGTCGCTGCAGAGCGCCGGCTCTGGGCACATGCGCTCCAGAGCTCCGGCTCGGTGATTGGACACATCAGTCCAGCCGCTCCACAGCACGTGGGATCTTCCCAGGCCAGGGGTTGAACTGGCGCCCCTTGCACTGCAAGGCGGTGTCCTTACCCACTGGACCACCAGGGAAGCCCAATGGTTGACTTCTTTCCAGAATTTTTCTTACCTACAGGTTCAAGGCTATGAATTTTCCTCTGTGCGTCCTTTTAGCTACAACCCACGGGTTTCATTGTGTTGTGTACTATGTGAGTTCTTCATTTTCAAAATTGCGTCATTTCTGTTCTTTAACTCAGGCGTCTTTGAGAAAGGCGTGTTAAGATTTCTCCTTGAAGGCCTTTTCCAGGGAAGGCTGAGTATTAACAGAATCTACGGCTAGGGCCAGGCTCAGGTGACCTAAATTTGTTTCTTGAAATTTATGAAGATCGCCACTGCTGTTTTTTTTTTTTTTTTAAGTAAGTGCTGACTTTTTAATAAATGTTCCATGTGTGTTGGGGAATGTTAAGAGTGGGGCTCCAGGGACAGAGGGCTTGGTGAGTCTGTTTGACCTCGTGTATTCATGGTGCTGACCCCTTCATCGATTCATGGACTTACTGGCTGTTGGCCCTCGTGCCTTCTAAAAGCAGTGACCGCACTCTTCCCCAGGCTGGGCCCTGCCCTCCCGCCCTCTTCTCATCCCTGGGGCATGTCTTTGAGACGAGGGCCGTCTTTCATCCACGTCTGGGTTCTGAGCTGGACGGGGAAGGGACCACGGGAAGGGTGGAGACACGGATGGGCTCACCCTCCATCCGCCAGGGTCTGACCGTGGGGGTTTTTAAAGAAAGTGTTTTATTCTGTCAATGCAAAGAGCAAGGTGTAACGCCCACCTAGAGTTACTTGAGGTGAAAGCCTGCTTCTCGTATTTTAATGGTTGACTTCTTTTTAAAGTTATTATTTTGGGCAAAGGGGGGTCGGGTTGGGGAGGGAAGGAGCGGGCGGGCCACTTCTATTGGTCTTTCATTTCTCTATTTTCATCAGTCTTTGTTCTTTGGCTCCTGCGGGCCTCCCATCGCGGTGGCGTCTGTCGCTGCAGAGCGCCGGCTCTGGGCACATGCGCTCCAGAGCTCCGGCTCGGTGATTGGACACATCAGTCCAGCCGCTCCACAGCACGTGGGATCTTCCCAGGCCAGGGGTTGAACTGGCGCCCCTTGCACTGCAAGGCGGTGTCCTTACCCACTGGACCACCAGGGAAGCCCAATGGTTGACTTCTTTCCAGAATTTTTCTTACCTACAGGTTCAAGGCTATGAATTTTCCTCTGTGCGTCCTTTTAGCTACAACCCACGGGTTTCATTGTGTTGTGTACTATGTGAGTTCTTCATTTTCAAAATTGCGTCATTTCTGTTCTTTAACTCAGGCGTCTTTGAGAAAGGCGTGTTAAGATTTCTCCTTGAAGGCCTTTTCCAGGGAAGGCTGAGTATTAACAGAATCTACGGCTAGGGCCAGGCTCAGGTGACCTAAATTTGTTTCTTGAAATTTATGAAGATCGCCACTGCTGTTTTTTTTTTTTTTTTAAGTAAGTGCTGACTTTTTAATAAATGTTCCATGTGTGTTGGGGAATGTTAAGAGTGGGGCTCCAGGGACAGAGGGCTTGGTGAGTCTGTTTGACCTCGTGTATTCATGGTGCTGACCCCTTCATCGATTCATGGACTTACTGGCTGTTGGCCCTCGTGCCTTCTAAAAGCAGTGACCGCACTCTTCCCCAGGCTGGGCCCTGCCCTCCCGCCCTCTTCTCATCCCTGGGGCATGTCTTTGAGACGAGGGCCGTCTTTCATCCACGTCTGGGTTCTGAGCTGGACGGGGAAGGGACCACGGGAAGGGTGGAGACACGGATGGGCTCACCCTCCATCCGCCAGGGTCTGACCGTGGCTCAGAGGAGGGTCCGCTCGGGAGGGGGCCTGCAGCGTGGGGGAGAAGCGTGCTCCCGACCCCGTTCTTTCCTCCATGGACTCGGCTCTATTCCTGACCCCCGTGACCCTTGGGGGGCCGTGGAAGAGACTGACTAGGGTATGAATCCCACTGCCAGTGCAGACACCTGTGGGAGTTTGTGTTGGTGCCTACCCCTGAGCCTCAGTTTCCTCATCTATAAATTGGGTCGATTCCCACCTCAGTGGGCTGGCCTGTGGTAGATGCTGACAGGTGGGTCATGATTATCAACAAGAGGAACTATCGGGGGGCAGTCCCTGCCAGGCCGGGGCTTGGGTTCTGGGTTCAGGTTCTCCAGGCTCCTGGCTTCCCCGGGGAGACTGGCTGGACAGGGGGTGGGGCAACAAAGACTCCACCAGCGGCCGGGTCGGACGACCTTCCTTTAATACAAAGTCGATATATCTACATACACAGAGGTGGGAAAACCACCCAGCTGCTCCCGTTTGGATAAACAGTGTTGAAAGCAACGGTAGATCTGCTCTTGTACAAAGAGAAAACTCACTTGCTCAGGGGTCGGGGAGGCAGAACCCCATCCTTCTGCCACAAAACTGCCCGTGGTCCCAGGGGAAAGGGTCCCTGATCGGGGTGGCTCAGAGCCCCTCTCCCGGAGAAGTGAGAACCTCCCGCTGTGTTCAGTCCTCCTCGAGTGGGAGATGGCGGGGTGCTCAGGCTGCTGGGCAGGGGTCGCTGCCACCCCTCCGTGGCCCACCCGGATGAAGTAAGTGCTGCTTTAAAATTTCCATGTGTGTTGGGGAATGTTAAGAGTGGGGCTCCAGGGACAGAGGGCTTGGTGAGTCTGTTTGACCTCGTGTATTCATGGTGCTGACCCTTCATCGATTCATGGACTTACTGGCTGTTGGCCCTCGTGCCTTCTAAAAGCAGTGACCGCACTCTTCCCCAGGCTGGGCCCTGCCCTCCCGCCCTCTTCTCATCCCTGGGGCATGTCTTTGAGACGAGGGCCGTCTTTCATCCACGTCTGGGTTCTGAGCTGGACGGGGAAGGGACCACGGGAAGGGTGGAGACACGGATGGGCTCACCCTCCATCCGCCAGGGTCTGACCGTGGCTCAGAGGAGGGTCCGCTCGGGAGGGGGCCTGCAGCGTGGGGGAGAAGCGTGCTCCCGACCCCGTTCTTTCCTCCATGGACTCGGCTCTATTCCTGACCCCCGTGACCCTTGGGGGGCCGTGGAAGAGACTGACTAGGGTATGAATCCCACTGCCAGTGCAGACACCTGTGGGAGTTTGTGTTGGTGCCTACCCCTGAGCCTCAGTTTCCTCATCTATAAATTGGGTCGATTCCCACCTCAGTGGGCTGGCCTGTGGTAGATGCTGACAGGTGGGTCATGATTATCAACAAGAGGAACTATCGGGGGGCAGTCCCTGCCAGGCCGGGGCTTGGGTTCTGGGTTCAGGTTCTCCAGGCTCCTGGCTTCCCCGGGGAGACTGGCTGGACAGGGGGTGGGGCAACAAAGACTCCACCAGCGGCCGGGGTCGGACGACCTTCCTTTAATACAAAGTCGATATATCTACATACACAGAGGTGGGAAAACCACCCAGCTGCTCCCGTTTGGATAAACAGTGTTGAAAGCAACGGTAGATCTGCTCTTGTACAAAGAGAAAAACTCACTTGCTCAGGGGTCGGGGGAGAGGCAGAACCCCATCCTTCTGCCACAAAACTGCCCCGTGGTCCCAGGGGGAAAGGGTCCCTGATCGGGGTGGCTCAGAGCCCCCCTCTCCCGGAGAAGTGAGAACCTCCCGCTGTGTTCAGTCCTCCTCGAGTGGGAGATGGCGGGGGTGCTCAGGCTGCTGGGGGCAGGGGTCGCTGCCACCCCCTCCGTGGCAGCGCCCACCCCGTGGGCTCGACACCCGACGCTGGTGGGCCCGAGGCCCCCCACTGCCCACCCTCACCCTCCTTGATATGTCTTGAGAATTTAACTAAAGAAAGAAAAAATAATCAGAAGCAAAAGATCTTAATCTTGAGCGAGGCACACCTTCGGACGGTAAGAAAAAGAAAAAAAAAAAAAAGTAAGCCACAGGGGCAGCCTGAGCCCGCGCGTGCCCGTGCGCACGGCCTGCTCAGCAGGATGGCTGCTACAGTGGAAAACAGTCTGTGAACAGAATAGGAAAAAGCCAAGCTTTTCTTTTCAAATCTGTGGATGGTCAAGTCTCTGTTTCCCCCCATTTGCTGCTTCTTAAAAAAAAAAGAAAAAAAGAAAAGAAAAAAGTACACTATTTAAAAAAAAAACAACCCCGAAATGTCACGGATAGAGTTATATGGAGTTTGAAAAAAAGCGGCCTCCTGGCCCCGCCCCACCCCGCCCCTGCCCGGCGCCCCGAGGCTGGGGGCAGCAGGGGGCCCCCGGGAGGACCAGGGCCCGTCAGGCCCGCCCTCCCCCGCTTCTGGGGACGCGCCCCGGTGGGCCCCGCCCCCTCCCCCGGACCCTCTCCCCCGGAGGCGTCTCGGTGTTTGAAGGGAACGAGGAATGTGCCAAGTACTGAAGGCGGCGGCCGGTCCAGGGCGCGGCTGGGCTCCAGGGGCTGCGCCTCCCACCCTGGCCGCCGGGTGGGGTGCCCTGGCCGCCGGGTGGGGGTCGCGGCGGCGGCCGGCTGGCTCTAGGTTGCATAGTGGTCGAAGCTCCCGAGGTACTCGAGCGCCGCCTGGTAGCAGAACTGGTACTCGTCCTGCGTGCGGGAAGGGGGCGCCGTCAGAGCCTCGGGAGCAGCTGCGCCCCGCGGTCCTGTCCCCACGCTGGGCTCTCCCCCTCCTCTCTGGACGCGGCCACTGGCCTCCCGTGACACTGGACCCGGGCCAGGGCGGGTGCCCAGCCCCGTCTGCCCGGGGACAGGAGAGCATGGAGGGCACCGTGTGAACAGCACTGGTCACTTCACTGATGCTCCACCTGGCCTCTGGATCTCGTGGCTTCTAAAAGCAGGGACCCCACTTTTTCCTAGGCTGGGGCCCTGCGAGAACAAGGGCGATCGTTCATTCGCCTCTGCGTCCTAAGAGATGGAAGGGACCCCGGGAAGGGTGGCGAGGCCCATGGGCTCACCCTCCATCCGCCAGGGTCTGACCGTGGCTCAGAGGAGGGTCTGCTCAGGTGGCTAGAGCGTGGGCAAGAAGGGTGCTCCCGACCCCGTTCTTCCCTCCATCGACTCAGCTCTATTCCTGACCCGAGACCCTCTGGGGGGCTGTGGACGAGACAGACTGGGGTACAAACCCCACCGCCACTTCAAAGCGCTGTGCGGTCGAAGCAAAGATGCCCCCGGTCGCCGCGAGCCCTGCCTGCACCCGGCCTCAGGGGCCGGGAGAGGGGACCCGCTCTGTCCTCCGAGGGGCAGTTCTCAGCTCTGGCCCTGAGCCTGCTCTCGGGTCACCCCAAAGCACGAGGGGCGGAGGACCTTCTCTCCTCGACAGCCTCACGGCGGGCAAAGCGGGGCTCTGCCCGGGGCCCGGAGGGGAGAACAGAGGCCCGTGGCCGGGCCGGCGGGAGGCTGGGCCGCCCTCACCTCCATCTGCACCATGGCCGGCCTCTGGGTCCGTAGCATCTTCACGGTCTGGAAGATGTCCACCACGCCCTCGTACCGCATACGCTCCAGCACGATGCTGAGCGTGATGAAGACGCCCGTCCTGCCCACGCCGGCGCTGCGGGGACGAGCACGAGCGGGGGCTCAGGGGCGGGCGCGGGGGAGTCCGGCTCAGCTGCCCGTCGGGCCTGCCCTGAGCCCCCCGGGGTGGAAAGAGCCCAGCGGGCCGTCCTCGCAGAGACGCGGGCTCCCACCGCGGGCGGCTCACCTGCAGTGGACAGAGATGGGCCCGTCCTGGCCGAACTGCTCCTTGGTCTTGTGCACTTGGCCGATGAAGTCGATGAAGCCCTCCCCCGACTTTGGCACGCCCTGCTCCGGCCAGTCTGTGAACTGGAACTGCCGGACGGTCCGGGACTGGCCGTCCTGGAACACAGCGAGCGAGTCGGCTCTTGGGATCGAGGTCAGTGGTGGTCCTGGTTGTCTTCTCGCCCTGCCCCCACCCTGACCCTGTGTCCCGCCCCCTCTAGGGGCCCCATCTTCTGCTGAGATGCTCCGATTTCACGGCGCCACCCAAGGCGGCCAAGCCCATCCTCCTCCCCCTCCACCCCTCCCTCCCGCCCTCAGCCCGCGCTCAGACACCCTGTTTCCAATCCACATCCCATGAGGCTCTCTCATCCTCACCCCCAACACCCAGCCCCCGTGTCTCCTGTCCTCCCCCTCGCCACCCAGCCCTCCATCTCTCCACGCCGCCCCACACTCATCCGCAGCGCTCCAGCCCTCCATTCCAGCCTCTCTCCAGCCCTCATCTCCCACCCTTCAACCACCTGTCCACCCAACCCGTGCCCTCTCCCGCTGGACGTGAATCGGTCCTTCCTCGGCTACGCCACTGGACGCCCACCTCTCCAACCCTCGCCCTACCGCTCGACCACGCATCTCTCCATCCCCACCTGCAACACCACCTCCCCAGTCCCAATCCCTCCGCCCCCCTCCAGCAATCCAAACCACCGCGCCCCCCATCTTGCCAGTCCTCACCCCAGCACCCAGCACCCCCACTCCAGCCCTCACCCCACCATCCCTCAACCTTTGTCCCCGCCTGCGCCACTGTCTCTCCAGCTCTCAGCCCAGCCCGTCAGCCTCCAGCTCTCCGAAACCCCACCCTCTCCTGGGACCCCAAACCACCCATCTCTCCAGACCTGTCTCCCGCCAGCCCACCACCAGGTACCGAATCCTGCCTTCCGCCTGCTTCACCGTCTCTCCACCCGTCCTCATCTGCAGCACCACACCAGCCTCTCTCCAGCCCTCTTCCCCCGTCAGCCGTGTCTCCAGCCCCCATGCGCAGCAGCAATGCTCCCTCTCCCTCCTCTCTTCCGACCGCGCGCCCATCTCCCCAACCCTCATCCCCAACACGAGCCTTCCGTTTCTCGAAACTTCACCCTAGTCGGTCACCACCCCAACAGCCCTCTGTGCCGACCACACAGCCGCTGTGTCTCCACCCTCATTTCCCACCCGTCCACCTCCATCTCTCCAGCCCTCATCCCTAACCACTCGGCAGTCCAGCTCTTCAATCCTCACTTCCACACCCTGACCACGATGACTAACTCCAAGCCTCAGTCCTCCTAACACTCGCCCGTCTCTCCAGCCCTCGCCCCGGCAGCCAGCCATCTCTGACTCTCCCACCCTCCTTCCAACCGCTCAGTCCCATTCTTCCTGCTGACCACAAAACTATGCCTCTGTCCAGTCTTTCATCCCTCCATTTAACCATCCATCTCTCCCAGCCCATGCCCACCACTCACCCAGTCTCTAATCTTCTATTCCAAACACTCAACCATGTATTAACCAGTTCTCTCTTTCCAACCCTCGTCTCCAACCACTAAACAAACCGTCTCTCCAATGCTCAGCCCCACAACTCAACCACCCTCTCTCCAGCCCCCACGCCCACCAGGAACCACCCTCTCCCCGATCCTCATCCCTCCACTTGACTGTGTCGCCAGCCCCCTCTTCCAGCCACCCGCCAATCCAGCCCTCTCTGCTGACCACTCACCCGCCCGTCGACTCCAGCCCTCTCTACCACTCAAGCCTTCCCTCTCAGCTCTCTTCCCCACCGGCCAGCCACCATCACCCACTCCTCTTCTCTGAGCACTCAGCCACCATCACTCTAACCTCATTCCCACCACTCAGCCACCCAGTCCCCAGTCCTCCTCCTCACCGCTCAGCCACCCGCATCTCTAGTCCTCACCCTCGCCCCCGGCCACGCACCTCTCCAATCCTCAGCCCCAGCACCGGACCACCCGTCACTCCAGCCCTTGCTCCTATCCACTCGACCATCTTTTCCCTCTATCATCACCTCCAAAACTCCACCACCATCTCCTCTCCAATCCTCAACCCCACCATTCACCCATCCGTCTCTTCAGCGGCCCCTACCACCACTCAGCGACCATTGCTCCAGCCCTCACACCCACCCTCCACATGCATCTCGCTAACCACCTTCCCCAACAGTCATCTCTCCAACCCTCTTGTCTACCAGTCAAGCCTTCCCTCTCAGCTCTCTTCCCCACCGGCCAGCCACCATCACCCACTCCTCTTCTCTGAGCACTCAGCCACCATCACTCTAACCTCATTCCCACCACTCAGCCACCCAGTCCCCAGTCCTCCTCCTCACCGCTCAGCCACCCGCATCTCTAGTCCTCACCCTCGCCCCCGGCCACGCACCTCTCCAATCCTCAGCCCCAGCACCGGACCACCCGTCACTCCAGCCCTTGCTCCTATCCACTCGACCATCTTTTCCCTCTATCATCACCTCCAAAACTCCACCACCATCTCCTCTCCAATCCTCAACCCCACCATTCACCCATCCGTCTCTTCAGCGGCCCCTACCACCACTCAGCGACCATTGCTCCAGCCCTCACACCCACCCTCCACATGCATCTCGCTAACCACCTTCCCCAACAGTCATCTCTCCAACCCTCTTGTCTACCAGTCAACCCTGTCTTCTGCCCATCTATTCCACCCATCTCACCAATCCTCACCCTCTCTTATTGAACATGCAACCCTCCTTCCTCACCCACACAACTGGACCACTCCTCTCTCCATCCCTCACCCCCCCCAACCACTTGACCACGGATCCCCAATGCTCACTTCCACCACCACCGCTTCAGTCCTCATTCCTATCATTCACTCATCTCCCTCTCCAATAATCTCTGCCACCAGTCAACCACCACCTCTCCAGCCCCCAGAGCCACCACTCAACCCTCCCTTACTCAAACTCTCACCCCACCAGTCACCCACCATCTCTCCAACTGTCATCCCCACCAGTCAACCGCTCGCTCTCCAATCTGCTCTTCTGACCACTTAACCATCCTCAGTTCCCTCCTCTCTCCTGACTAAAAATCATCCGTCTATTCAGTCCTCTCTGCCCAGCTGTGAACCATCCATCTCTCCAACCCTCGTCCCCCCCCGACAACCATCCCTCTGTCATCCTCACACCTCAACCAGAATCTCTCGAACCCTCATCCCCACCTCTGAACCGACATCCTGCAACCCTCTTCCCCACCACTCAGCCATCTGTCCACCCTCACGCCCACCAGTAATTATTTCTGCTCTCCTCATCCCCACCAGTCAGCCACTCTCTCTCCAAACCTCTCTTCCCTCCACTCAAGCATCCATCTATCCAATTCTCATCCACACCAGTAACCCCCAAATTACCAACCCTCTTCCCCACCAGCCAACCACTCGCTCTCCAATCTGCTCTTCTGACCACTTAACCATCCTCAGTTCCCTCCTCTCTCCTGACTAAAAATCATCCGTCTATTCAGTCCTCTCTGCCCAGCTGTGAACCATCCATCTCTCCAACCCTCGTCCCCCCCCGACAACCATCCCTCTGTCATCCTCACACCTCAACCAGAATCTCTCGAACCCTCATCCCCACCTCTGAACCGACATCCTGCAACCCTCTTCCCCACCACTCAGCCATCTGTCCACCCTCACGCCCACCAGTAATTATTTCTGCTCTCCTCATCCCCACCAGTCAGCCACTCTCTCTCCAAACCTCTCTTCCCTCCACTCAAGCATCCATCTATCCAATTCTCATCCACACCAGTAACCCCCAAATTACCAACCCTCTTCCCCACCAGCCAACCACTTCTCCAACCCTGTCTTCTAACCACTCAACCACCCAAGCTCCAGTCCTCACCCTCATCACTCAAGGACCCATCTCTCCAAACCTCACCCTCATCCCCCAGCCATGCACCTCTCCAATCCTCACCCCAACACTGGACCGTGGACCCCTCCAATCCCTACCCCGCAGCCCCTGACCACCCATCTCTTCAGCCATCCCTTTCACAATACCACCACCATCTCTGGATCCTCATCCCCACCGCTCACCTACCCACTGCTCCACTAACCCCTACCGCCCCCGACAACCATCACACCAGCCCTCAATCCCAGTACTCAGCCACCATCACCGTGACCATCATTCCCACCAGTCAGCCTACACTCTCCAGCCCTCCAGTCCCACCACTCAGCCACCATCTCTCCAACCCTCATTCCACCAGTGCTCACCCCGAACCCTCAACCACACGTCTTTCCAGTCCTCATCCCTAATCACCTGACCAACGTTCAATCACCACTTCCACCTTCCACCAGCAGCCCTCCAGCCCTCGTCCCCACCACGCAGCCACCATCTCTCCACTCATCCCCAGTGTTCAACCACAACATCCCCAATCCTCTCTTCCCACCATTCAAGCATCCACCTCGCCAACCCTCACCCCCCGCAAACAACATCTCTCTAACCCTCATTTCGTAACACTCAACAACTCATCTCTCCAGTCCTCACACGTCAAGCACCATGATTCTAATCCTCTCTTCCGACCATTCAACCATCTATCAATCTAATCCAATCCTCTCGACCATTCAACCATCCATCTCTCCAGTCCTCACGAAGTACTCAACCCTCATCTCTCCAACTCTCATCCCCACACCTCAAGCACAACATCTCCAACCCTCATTCCCCTCTCTCAACCAGCACCACTGAGCATTCGTCTCTCAAACCTTCACGCACAACAGTCAACCACCATTTCCCTATCCTCACCATTCAACCCCACGTTTCCAATCCTCACTCTTACTCCTTGACCATGCATCTCTCAATACCTCACCCCCACGACTGACCTCCTACACGCCAACCTTGCCCCTAACCACCGAACCACCCATCTCTTAAATTCTCGGTTCACAACTCCACCACCATCTCTCCAACCCTTATCCCACCACCTAATCACCATGTCTCTAATCCTCTCTTCCAACAACTCAACCATCAATCAGTCTAATCCTCCATCTCTCCAACCATCTTTCCCACCACTCAACCATCTTTCCAACCCTCATGTCCACCAGTTTACCACGATCTCTCCAATCCCCAACCACCATCTTTCCAGCCCACATCCCACCACTCAGCCACCCATCTCTCCAACGTTTATCCCCACACTCTTCCTCCATCTCTCTAACCCTCATGCACAGCAGTCATCCACCATTTCCCTACTGTCATCCTCCCCACTCAACCACCCACCTCCCCAGCCCTCTTTTTCAACTACTCCACCATCCTCCATCCCCTCCTTTCTTCTGACCACAAAGGGATTCATCAATCCAATCTTCTCTTCCAACCTTACTCCCACCACTCAACAAGCCATCTCTCCAATCCTCACCCCCACAGCTACACCACTCTCTCTCTAACCTCCTACCTCAGCTCTCAGCCACCTCTCCAACCCTCAAGTCTACCAATCAACCGCTATCACTCCAATTCTCTTTTCTGACCATTCAACTATCCTTCAATTCCATCCTTTCAACCACTCACCCACCCACCATCTCTCCAACCCTCACTTCCAAATCACTCAGCCATCCGTTTCTCCAACCTTTATCCCCGCCACTCAACCTCCATCTCTACAACCTTCACTTCCCACCACTTAACCCTTCATCTCTCCAATCCTCACCCACCACTCAACTTCCATCCCTCCAATTCTCATCCCCATACTTCAAGCACAACATCTCCAGCCCTCAGCATCCATATTTCTAACCCACGTGCACAAGAGTCAGCCACAGTTTCCCTAATGCCATCCTCACTACTCAACCACCCATCTCTCCAATCCTCTTTTCAACTACTCCACCATCCTCCATCCCCTCCTTTCTTCTGACCACAAAGGGATTCATCAATCCAATCTTCTCTTCCAACCTTACTCCCACCACTCAACAAGCCATCTCTCCAATCCTCACCCCCACAGCTACACCACTCTCTCTCTAACCTCCTACCTCAGCTCTCAGCCACCTCTCCAACCCTCAAGTCTACCAATCAACCGCTATCACTCCAATTCTCTTTTCTGACCATTCAACTATCCTTCAATTCCATCCTTTCAACCACTCACCCACCCACCATCTCTCCAACCCTCACTTCCAAATCACTCAGCCATCCGTTTCTCCAACCTTTATCCCCGCCACTCAACCTCCATCTCTACAACCTTCACTTCCCACCACTTAACCCTTCATCTCTCCAATCCTCACCCACCACTCAACTTCCATCCCTCCAATTCTCATCCCCATACTTCAAGCACAACATCTCCAGCCCTCAGCATCCATATTTCTAACCCACGTGCACAAGAGTCAGCCACAGTTTCCCTAATGCCATCCTCACTACTCAACCACCCATCTCTCCAATCCTCACACTCACCTCTCTACCATGTATCTCTCTAATCCTCTCCCCGACATTGGACCACCAATCACTCCAACCTCACCCTTAACCACTCACCCATTCATCTCCAGCAATTCCAACCACCACTCAACCACTTTCTCTCCAATCCTCTCTTCTGAGTACTCAACCGTCCTCAACCCCCTCCTCTCTTCTGACCACAAAAGCATCCATCTCTCCAATTTTCTCTCCCCACCACTCAACAACCTCACGTCTAATCCTGTTCTGACTACTCTACCATCTATCAAGCCCACCCCTTCTTGACTACTCGACCATCCATCTCTCCAGTCCTCATGTCCACACCTCAGTCACCGTATCGCCAACCCCCATCCCACCACTCGACATCCATCTATCTAACCCCCATCCTCACCAACCCTAATTCCACAAGTCGACTACTATCTCTACAGTCCTCATCCCTACCATTCACTAATCCATCTCCCCAGCATTTCCTACCACCAATCAATGACCATATCTCCAGCCCTAACTCCTGCCATTCAACTATCCATCTCTCCAACCCTCATCCCCACCAGTCAACGATCACCTTCTAGTCCTCTCTTCTGACCGCTACAAATATCTATCAATCCAGTCTTCTGTCAAACACTCAACCACCCATCTCTCTCTGGTCCTCATCCCACCAGTCAACCACCATCTGTCCAGTCCTCTGCCCTGCCACTCAACCAACAATCTAATAACCCCCGAAACACTTGACCATCCACCTCTTCAATCCTCATCTCCATAACTCCACCACAATCTCTCCAATCCTCATCCCCACCCCTCGACATCCATCTCTCTAACTCTCTACCCCACCACTCCATCACTCTCTCTCCGGCCCTCATCCGAACACTCAACCACCATCTTTGCAAACCACATGGCAGCACTCAACCATCCTTTTTTCTCATTTTCATCGCCAACACTCAACTGTCCATTTCTCAAATCCTCACCCTCATCTCTCCACCTGCATATACTGACCTCTCAACATCCATCTCTTTAACCCTTTTCCCCACCACTCACCCTTCATTTATATAACCTTCAGTTCCCACCACTTAACCTTGCACCTCTGCAATCTTCATTCACCACTCAACCCTCATCTCTCCAACCCTCATTCCCCCCGACGCATCATCCATCACTCTGACCCTCAAGCACAAAAGTCAAGCACAGTTTCCCTATCCTTACCCTCACCATGCATCTCTGGAATCCTCACCTCCAATACTGGGCCACCAATCACTCCAAACCTCACCCCTAACCACTTGACCACCTATCTCTCCAATAATTTCTACCACCACTCAACCAGCATCTCTCCAATCCTCTCTTCTGATCACTCAACCATCCTCAACCCCCTTCTCTCTTCTGACCACAAAAACCCTCCCTCTCTCCAGTCCTCTCTTCCCACCATTCAACTATCCAACTCTCCAACCCTCATCCTCAGCACTCAGCCACCATGTCTCTAATCCCTTCTTCCGACCACTCAACCATCCATCAATCCAGTCCTCTCACTCAACCATTCATGTCTCCAACCTTCTTGCCCAACACTCAGCCTCCATCTACAACATTCATTTTTCAGCATATAACCATACATCTCTTCAGTTCTCAACCTCCAGCCAACTGTTCTCTCTCCAGATCCCCGCCTCTCAACTACCAACTCTCTATAACGCTCCTCCCCACCACTCAACCATCTCGCCAACCCTCATGCACAACACTCTGTGGCCATTTCCCTATCCTCTTCCCCATCACTTGACTACCCATCTCTTCAAACCTCATCCTCACCCCTTGACCATCCAGCTCTTCAATCCTCATCCCCCATTCGCCCTGCCATATTTCCACATCTCATCCCTACCACTCAGATATCTAACTCTCATCCCCACCCCTCAACTACTCTCTCTCTCTGATCCTCTCTTCTGACCACTCAATCATATTCAGTCACTTCCTCTCTTCTGACCACAAAACTATGTATCTACCTACCCAATCTTTGCTTGCCACCATTCAAGCATCCATCTCTTTTATCCCCACCATTCAAACATCATCTAATCCTCCTTTCCCACCACTCAACCACCCATCTCTCCAAACCCCGTCCCTGTGACCCACATCCATCTCTCTAACGCTCTATACCCCACCACTCAGCCATCTCTCCAACTCTCATTCCCGTCAACCACTCTCTCTCCAGTTCTCTCTTCTGACTTCTCAACCATCCATCTCTCCCACCACCATCCCCAAACTCAACCACCATCTTTCCAACCATATCCCAGCACTCAGCCATCCATCTCGCTCATCCTCATTCCCCCCCTCCAAGCTCCACTCTGCACCCCACCTCTCCAGCCTTCACCCCCAACACTCACCCCCCATCTTTCCAAGATTCTTCCCCACCATTCAACCACCGTCTCCCCAGCCCTCTCTTCCCACCACCAGCTTTCCAGCATCACGGCGCTCTCCCACCTGCCGCTCCTGTGACTCAATGTCACCGGTTTCTGCTCTTCACCCCTAGTAATTCATCTTTCTTCCTCCTCTGAGGGCCACTTTCCACGGACATTCTCCACCCACCTTCCCATAAACCTACCTTTTCCCAGTCACAGTCCAGTGGTGCCGTCCAGTGATCTCGACTGCCTCTGGTCTCCATCCTCCGTCACCTAACGCCTTCCTTTTCCATCCGTGGTGATAACACCTCACTCTCCACCCATGCATGGTACCCTGCTCTACGATCCGTCCTCCATCCTCTGCTATCCATCCATTCCAGTCTCCAATCCCATCTAAGACCAGTCTTTTTTGTTGTCAATCCCTTTATTAAGTTTTGACCCAGCGATACTGGAGCTTGATTAAATCGTGTGCACCACCCTCCTCTGTTACCCAACAGTGACACCTTCCAGCGAGTCCCAGTCCCTCATGCCTCCTGTCCGCTGGCGCCACCCTGCACGGCCTCCACCAGGGACGCTCTGTGTCCATCAGGGCTCACCATTCTCTGGCAACACCCTGGCTCTTCTTTCCCAGGCCCTGTCATAACCCCCAGAGATTCTCCATCTCCTCTTTCAGCCCTTCAATCCTCAGTCACCCAAGGGCACTTTCCATCTGCATCTTCTCCCAGCAGCACCTGCCTCCATGGGGTCTTCCCCAGCCACCCCAGTCTGCTCTCCAGTCTCCGCTCCCCCCACACGGTGGTGCCGATCACGAGCACCTGACCCCCACTGCTGCCCACCACTCCTGCTCCAGTGGCCACCACCTGCCCCCGTCTACCCATCACCTCTCCCCCGCCAGCCCTCAGCTCTCTAAAGCGGCCCTCCACGGCGGCTGCTTCCCAGCAAGTGCCCGCCGGCTCCTTTCACACAATCGCCGTGGAGCGCCTTCCCCAGCGAGGGTGCCGCGCGTGCTCTGCGGTGGACGCGTGGGGTGGTGGCCCTCTCTCCCACCCGCTCGGCGCTGGGAGCGATTTGTCAGCTGGTCAACTTGCCCCTCTTCCAGCCAACCCCTGGCCCTTGCTCCCACCAGGAGGGGAACGGGGAGCTGCCTGGAGGGTCCGTCCCCGTACTCACCCGGGCGTCTGTGACCTTGAACTCCCGCAGGATGTACTGAGGCATGTTGTACTCGGCCATCGGGTCCACCACAAAGTACTGGTAGCGGGCGGAGCGCTCCGCCGGCCAGTACTGGTGACACTTCTCCTGTGGGGGAGGTGGCGCTGTGGTCAGCCCCGCCCCGGGCCCCGCCCCGCCCCGCCCCGCCCCGCGGCCCCCGCTCACCCGGCCCATCTCCCGCAGCTTGGTCAGCATCACCACGATGGTGGAGTTGTTCTCCCAGAGCATGCGCCAGAAGTCCTCCGTGGTCTCCGCCAGTGGCCCCTGGGTGGCGATGTAGGCCTTCTGCTGCCTGCGGTTGGGTGGGAGGGGGGCTGGCGGTGAGGCCAGGGCCGTCGGGGGCCGGGCACTGTCTCCCCGCCGTCTGGTTCACCCCCCAAACAGCCCTGTCCTGCGCCTGCGGCCTCCGCGTCCTCCCCCCTCCCGGAGGAAGCTGGGGGCGGCTGTGGGCCTCCCTGCCGTCCTCCTCCGCCCCCTCCGGGGCGTTCCGTCAGCCTCCACAGTCTTCTCAAGCCAGGCTCCCTAAGGCTACAGACAGGCACTGCCCGCCTCCCAGAACAGCCTCCCTTGCTCAGGGCTTCTCAGCCTTGGCGCTGCCGGTGGTCGGGGCTGGAGGACCGTGGCGGGACGCTGCCCTGTGGGGGGTCCCCGGCAGCCCTCGCCCCTGCCCCCGCGTGCCAGTAGCAATTCTCCTCCTCGACTCCCGTTTTAACCATCAAAAACGTCCCCAGAGACTGTCAAGTTTCCCCTGGTGGGCAGAATGGTCCAGATCAGTGCTCTTCTCTGAGAGAGAAGATGGAACCATCAGTGAAATACACATCTACGGAGCCCCTCCACCTCCGCTGTGACCGCATGGGGCCGCCAGGGACCGTGGCGCTCTCCCCACGCTGGCCTGGAGGCCCCGAGGGCACGGCTGGGGTCTTTATGGAGCCCAGGGCCGCCCGGGGCAGGCTCTACCTGTAGCCGTCGATGAAGCTGGCGTTGATGTAGTCGGAGCCCTCCACGCCCCGGATGGGCTGCAGGCAGACCCGGGTGCTCTCGTAGGGCATGATGTTGACCAGGCGGTTCTTGAACTTGTTACAAGGCAGATTGGCACTGATGAAACGGGACGTGTGGGCTTTGGAGTTGGCCAGCCGCTGTGGGGACGAAGGGCGGAGGCCACCATCAGGACAGGACAGCCCCCGCTGGGGACCCTGCTCTTTTGGGGTGGGGCCTGGGCTGTGTCTTTCCCGCCAGAGCCTCCCAGGGCGACGGTGCTGCGGGGTCACACCGGCACCTCCCGCTCCTGGTCCCCTTAACGAGGGCGGGAGGGGGGATCTGGATTCCGGCTCAGCTCGCTCTCCCCGGCCGCCCACCTTGAACTCGAGCTCCATGCCGGTGACGGGGCTCGCGGTGAGGCCAGGGCCGTCGGGGGCCGGGCACTGTCTCCCCGCCGTCTGGTTCACCCCCCAAACAGCCCTGTCCTGCGCCTGCGGCCTCCGCGTCCTCCCCCCTCCCGGAGGAAGCTGGGGGCGGCTGTGGGCCTCCCTGCCGTCCTCCTCCGCCCCCTCCGGGGCGTTCCGTCAGCCTCCACAGTCTTCTCAAGCCAGGCTCCCTAAGGCTACAGACAGGCACTGCCCGCCTCCCAGAACAGCCTCCCTTGCTCAGGGCTTCTCAGCCTTGGCGCTGCCGGTGGTCGGGGCTGGAGGACCGTGGCGGGACGCTGCCCTGTGGGGGGTCCCCGGCAGCCCTCGCCCCTGCCCCCGCGTGCCAGTAGCAATTCTCCTCCTCGACTCCCGTTTTAACCATCAAAAACGTCCCCAGAGACTGTCAAGTTTCCCCTGGTGGGCAGAATGGTCCAGATCAGTGCTCTTCTCTGAGAGAGAAGATGGAACCATCAGTGAAATACACATCTACGGAGCCCCTCCACCTCCGCTGTGACCGCATGGGGCCGCCAGGGACCGTGGCGCTCTCCCCACGCTGGCCTGGAGGCCCCGAGGGCACGGCTGGGGTCTTTATGGAGCCCAGGGCCGCCCGGGGCAGGCTCTACCTGTAGCCGTCGATGAAGCTGGCGTTGATGTAGTCGGAGCCCTCCACGCCCCGGATGGGCTGCAGGCAGACCCGGGTGCTCTCGTAGGGCATGATGTTGACCAGGCGGTTCTTGAACTTGTTACAAGGCAGATTGGCACTGATGAAACGGGACGTGTGGGCTTTGGAGTTGGCCAGCCGCTGTGGGGACGAAGGGCGGAGGCCACCATCAGGACAGGACAGCCCCCGCTGGGGACCCTGCTCTTTTGGGGTGGGGCCTGGGCTGTGTCTTTCCCGCCAGAGCCTCCCAGGGCGACGGTGCTGCGGGGTCACACCGGCACCTCCCGCTCCTGGTCCCCTTAACGAGGGCGGGAGGGGGGATCTGGATTCCGGCTCAGCTCGCTCTCCCCGGCCGCCCACCTTGAACTCGAGCTCCATGCCGGTGACGTGCTCGCCGGGCTCCACCTGCGTCAGCTTCTGGATGTAGGCGTAGAGGCTGCGGGCGGGCACCTCCGTGTTGCCGCAGCCCACGGCCTCCAGCAGGGCCTCGTGGATGAAGCTGTACTGGTCCTCCGTCTGCACCATGTAGTTGCGCTGCGAGCGCATGAGCGTCACGTGGCCGTACACGTCCACCGTCTTCTCCGGCTTGATGCGCTCCAGCATGGCGTCGATGACGATGAAGCAGCCCGTGCGGCCCACGCCCGCGCTGCGGAGGCAGGCCGGCCGTCAGGGCTTCCCGGGGGGCGCGGGGCGGCGGGGGGCCGCGGGCGGGGCCGGCGTACCTGCAGTGGACCACGACGGGGCCCGCGTCCGGCGGGTTGCAGGTCTTGACTCTCCGCAGGAAGGCCAGGAACGGCGTGGGGTATTCGGGCACCCCGTGGTCCGGCCACGCCGTGAACTGGAACTGCCGGACCTCGCGTTTCTCGCTGGAGCCGTTCTGGGGGCGGTGGGGACACGGTTGGTCACCATGGCCCACCTCCCAGGTACGGAGAGCCAAGTTCGCACCTCCAGACCCCTGAGTCCCTGACTCGGGTGCCCCGGCGTGTCCCCAGCATCTTCCCACACTGACCCCCAATCTCTCCCTAGACCCGCTCCCCGGCCTTGGCTGATGGTGGTGCCAGCCTTCCGTGCACTCCAGCCAGAATCGAGGACGCCCTCTCGACCCCCCTCCCCTGCCTGCCCCCATCCAGCCTCAGCCGGCTTTCAGCGTCTGTCCCAACCCTGCCCATGCCTCACTCGCCCCCTCCATGGCCACGGCCCTGGTCCAGCCCCACGAAGCTGACCACAGCGGTGCCTCTGCCCTGTTCCCTCGGCAGCGGCCAGAGGGCGCTGGTGAGCACCCGAGTCTGGGCCTACGCGCCTCTCCCGACGCCCCCGCACCCACAAGGTTCCGCACCTCCCCCGCCCTGCCGGCCCTCACCGCCTCCCTTGGGGGGGCGCCGGCCACACAGGACTCCTCACCCTTCCTAAAACAGCCTCGCGGCCTTCTGTGCCCTCTGCCTACAGTGTTACCCCCTCAGCTCTCTGCCGAGTGCCCTGCCCCGCAGCTCCTCCACGACACACACCATCCTCTCCTGTTCCCGCTTTCCCCTGCGTACGGGGGTAAGGTTTCCCGCTGTTCTACATATTCATCGTCTGTGTGTTGTCCACTAGCCTGTAAGCCCACAAGGGCAGGACCTGGCACACAGTGAGATCAACGGAAAACCCGCCTCCCTCCTGTCCGTCTACGCAGGTTCCTGGCACCTCTGCCAGCCGTGTGCTTTATGCCGAGGAGGGGGCTGGCTGCCAGGAGCACCCTCTCCGCCAGCATGACGATACAGAGCCCCCACTTTCCCAACGCACTAGACACAATACCAAACGGCCTCCTAAGGACACTCACGAGCTTTTGCACAGCAAAGGAAACCAGAAAGACAGCCTACAGACCGGGAGGAAACGTGTGCCAACAGTACAGCGGACAGGCTTCATCTCCAACATGGTCAGCTCAAGAACGCAAGAAACAGTCCACCCGAGACACAGGCAGAAGACCCGGACATTTCTCCAAAGAAAGACCTCAACGGTTCTACAGATACTAAGGGCTGGAGAAAAGGGGGCCCTCTGCCCTGCGGGTGGGAACGTAAACAGGGGCAGCCGCTGTGGAGTGCAGTTTTCCTCCGAAAACTGAGGACAGCGCGACCCTGTGACCAGCAGTCCCCTTCTGGGCACCCGTCTGTAACAAACTCCACGAAGGTCCACCCTATTCACGACAGCCGAAACACGGAAACCGCCTCCACGTCCGCGGACAGGCGAATGGCGCGGTGCAGAGAGACAACGGAGAATCACTCAGCCCTGAAAAGAGTGCGTTAGGGCCAGAGGCAGCGACACTGACGGACCCGGCGGTGATCCCACTGAGTGAAGCCGGCCAAAGAAAAATACCAGGCGACTGCACCTCTGCGCAGGATCTCAAGTACGACAGAAAGGAACGTACCTACGGAACAGAAACAGACTCACGGACACAGAGAGGAGGGCTGGGGTGTCGGGGTGAGCGGACGTAAGCTTATTCTATACGGAATGGATGAGCAACAGAGCACTACCGCACAGCACAAAGAAAGTATCCTGTGATCCACCACGGAAAAGGTTAAAAAGAACTTGTGTATAACCGCATCACTTTGCTGTCCAGCAGAAGTCAACACTACACTGTAAATCAACTATATTTTGATCAAAATAAATGACTCCTCGACGAGAGCTGTTGCCCTGAGCCTCAGCGTCCCCGTCCCTCGCCTGGGTCAGTGTGGCTTCTCCCCATCCCCTGGGAGCTGCCAGGGCCGAAGGGCGTCCTCCAGTACCGCACCCCCACAACCCCGACCCGGCCAGGGCCCACCTTGTGGAGGGAGAAGGTCCTCACGCAGAAGGTGGCCAGCTCGATGGTGTCCAGCAGCGTGACCTGGATGAAGCCGTAGGTCTCGGTGCCCCTGTTGGGCCAGTACTGGTCGCATTTGATCTGCAGGGGTCAGAGGGCACACATGAGGGGGGGCGCCGTGGGTGTGGTGCGGGGACCCGGGGGGCGGGGCCGGGCCTCACCCGCGATTTTTCCTCCAGCCGTGTCATCATGACGATCGTGGCCGAGCGCTGCTCCCACACCATGCGCCAGAAGTCGCCGAAGGTCTCGGGCAGCGGCCCCTGCGTGGCGATGTAGGCATTCTGCCGCCGGTAGCCGTCCACGTAGTTGGCGTTGATGTAGTCGCTGCCCACGATGCCTGCAGCCAGGGCGGGGCGAGCCAGGGGTCAGCGTGGGGCTCCGTCCCCGAGGAAACCACGGGCTTCGTGGTTTCCCTACCTCGACCTGGGGCGGGGGCTGTCCTTGGCGTTGCAAGGTACGGAGCGGCCTCCCTGGCCTCTAGAGGCCACCAACACCCCCGAGCTGTGACAAAGTAACGCCCCGAGATGTTGCCAAATACTCCGCGTGGTGGAGCCGCCCCGGTGAGAACTACAGATGTTCAGAAAGTCGGAAATCGAGCGGACGGCAGCCTCAGCTACAGACAGAGCGAGAACTTTCCGACGGCCCCTGGGTGGGGTGGGGTGGGGTGGGGCCAGGCCTCGGTCTCCCCGCCAGTCCGCGCTGGCCTCGCCCCACAGCCAAGAGGCCAGCCGGCCTCCCGCACCGAGGGGGCAGGCCGGGGTCCCCGAGCTACCTTCGATGGGCTGCAGGATGACACGCGAGTGGTCGTAGGCGATGACGTTGGCGTAGCGGTTCTTGGGCTTGTTCACCTCCAGGTTGGAGTGCTCCCACGTGAACTGCTGGCCCGGGTCGATGGACTGCGGGGCGGGGAGGCGTCAGGGCAGGGGCCTACGCGCCCCAGGGCGGGGGGAGGCGGGGGCGTCTTACCTCGTACTCCTGGGAGAGCTTGAGGCTGTCGTTGGCCTTGAGGCGTTCCGTGTGCTCCGCCATGTCCCCGATGGGGATGGGCGGGTGGCTGAGCATGCCTGTGGGGAGAGCCGCCGGGCGGCCGTCACTGGGGGTCGGCCGGGGGCCAGGCGGGAGGGCGGGGTGCTCTGGAGTGAGTCTGCGATGGGGCGAGCTGCGGTTAGGGGTGGCGAGGACGGGAAGGTTCAGGGCGGGCCCGTGGGGCGGGACGCAGGCCCCCGACAGCCCGCTGGGGAGGCGGGGCGGGGGGAGGGCCACCCGAGAGGACTCCCAGCTCCTCGTGCCTCGTGGCAAGAAGCAGGCCCGTGACAGAGAGATGAAGCAGCAGATGCGGCAGCTGGGCCTCCCGGCACACCCTCCCGGGGTGGGGCTCGGGCGAGGCCCGCACCCCTGTCTGCCCCTGGGGCACTGGAGGCCCCCCAAAGCCCTCTGCCGGGTGGAGCGGAGGGGCCGCAGGGTACGTGAGTCTGGGGGGCGGGGTGGGCGTGCCTCTCGCCTCCCCATCTCCAGGCTCGTGGTTTCCCTACCTCGACCTGGGCGGGTGGCGTTGCAAGGCGGGCGGCCTCCCTGGCCTCTAGAGGCCACCAACACCCCCGAGCTGTGACAAAGTAACGCCCCGAGATGTTGCCAAATACTCCGCGTGGTGGAGCCGCCCCGGTGAGAACTACAGATGTTCAGAAAGTCGGAAATCGAGCGGACGGCAGCCTCAGCTACAGACAGAGCGAGAACTTTCCGACGGCCCCTGGGTGGGGTGGGGTGGGGTGGGGCCAGGCCTCGGTCTCCCCGCCAGTCCGCGCTGGCCTCGCCCCACAGCCAAGAGGCCAGCCGGCCTCCCGCACCGAGGGGGCAGGCCGGGGTCCCCGAGCTACCTTCGATGGGCTGCAGGATGACACGCGAGTGGTCGTAGGCGATGACGTTGGCGTAGCGGTTCTTGGGCTTGTTCACCTCCAGGTTGGAGTGCTCCCACGTGAACTGCTGGCCCGGGTCGATGGACTGCGGGGCGGGGAGGCGTCAGGGCAGGGGCCTACGCGCCCCAGGGCGGGGGGAGGCGGGGGCGTCTTACCTCGTACTCCTGGGAGAGCTTGAGGCTGTCGTTGGCCTTGAGGCGTTCCGTGTGCTCCGCCATGTCCCCGATGGGGATGGGCGGGTGGCTGAGCATGCCTGTGGGGAGAGCCGCCGGGCGGCCGTCACTGGGGGTCGGCCGGGGGCCAGGGCGGGGAGGGCGGGGGTGCTCTACGGAGTGAGTCTGCGATGGACGAGCTGCGGTTAGGGGGTGGCGAGGACGGGGAAGGTTCAGGGCGGGCCCCGTGGGGGCGGGGACGCAGGCCCCCGACAGCCCGCTGGGGAGGCGGGGCGGGGGGAGGGCCACCCGAGAGGACTCCCAGCTCCTCGTGCCTCGTGGCAAGAAGCAGGCCCGTGACAGAGAGATGAAGCAGCAGATGCGGCAGCTGGGCCTCCCGGCACACCCTCCCCGGGGTGGGGCTCGGGGCGGGAGGCCCGCACCCCTGTCTGCCCCTTGGGCACTGGAGGCACCCCAAAGCCCTCTGCCGGGTGGAGCGGAGGGGCCGCAGGGTACGTGAGTCTGGGGGGCGGGGTGGGCGTGAATCTCGCCTCCCCATCTCCAGGCCTGCCTGACCCTGCCCCCTCCTCGGGGCCCAGTGGCCGTGCGCGCGCGCGCGGTCTCCACGTGCACGCGCGCACTCTGCAGCCCGCTCCGGGGGGCGCAGCTCCACCCCTAGGGAGCTGCACAGCCCACTGGCGCAGAGCCAGATCCGAGCCCTGCGTGCCGCCCCGGGGCCCACGTTTAAGAGGCCCGAGGCTGCGGCTCCTGTCCATCTGCCGGGGGCCCCCTGCCTCTCATGAGCGTGACCCGGGCACGGGCACGTCCGTGGCTCCTCCATCGCTGCTCCCAGCCACGCCCGCTGCCCCGCTCTCGCCCACACACGCCGCCACAGCGCGCGGCCTCGGGGCCCAGGGGCCCGGACCCGCCCCCCTCGAGAAGCCAGCGCGGGCCAGGCGGGCGGAAAGAGGAGGCCGGATGGAGAAACCAAGGATGGACACAAACAGGAGCGAGAGGAAGCCAAGGACAGAGACACAGGAACTAACTTTCAAAGTGAAACCCCGGCTCCCTGAGGGGGCTGCTGAGGCCTGAATCTGCAGAAACAGCAAACAATAAATAAATGAAAACACGCGGGGGTGCCACCAACCCCCGCCCCACAGCGGCCGGCGGCCGGACGCAGAGGGCAGGGCGGCTCGAGACGGAGGGACACACGCCGCCAGGGCCCCGACCAGAGGCCCCTCGACGGCCACCGCGCGTCCCTCGGACCGCACCCCGGCCCGTCCTGATGTTCAGCCGCGCCTCTGGGAAGATCTCCGTGCTTTTAGGTGCTTTTGTCGACCTGTCCCCACCCCCAGACCAGCCTGGCTTTGGGTCCCTTGTTGGGGTCAGCAGAGGAAATTCTGGGGGAGAAGCCGGGTGGTGAGGGAGAAACGTAGGGGGCAGCGGAAGGACATATGGGCTCATGCCCTGAGCTTTAAGAAGGACTGCGGCCATCAGAGGTCACAGATTTAAAATTCTTGTTTGGATGGAAACAGAGCTGACCTAAGCTAGGGATCCCAGAGGAGGCAAAGAGAAGAGAGTGGTGAGGGGTTTCATGAGACTTTTCACGATCTCCTATGGAGGACCGCGGCCATCAGTTACATGTAAACGGTCAAAACTCTCACTGGGAGAAGCAGGGGACTAACATGAGACAGTCCAGCAGCAGCAAAGAAAACGACGTGTGTCAGGAACAGCATGCAAGACTGTGCACGAGCCCATCGGAGACCCTTCCTGACCTCCTAGGGAGGGCTGCGGCCACCAGTAACAGGATTAAAAATGCCCGTGGTCGAAAGCAAAGTTAACGGGAGAGGCAGCAAGTGAAGATCAGGGGGTAGGTGGAGCGAGGCAGACGTCACCGTGCTGGCGCGCACGAGCAGAGGGGGCCGCGGCCACCCGTCACACTGAAAGCCCCTCCCCTGGGGGGGAAGCAGCCGGCACGAGCCCCGGGAGGGAGGAGCCGGGAGCGCGGAGGGAGAGACGCCGAGCAGGAGGACGCTCGAGGGCAGGCTGTGCTGCGCCTCGCTGCCGCCGCGCGGGGCAGGGCCCCGGTGGAAGCTGTTACCCGGCGGGGAACTGCAGGGAAGCTGCGAGAACACGAGCGTCTATGGCCGCGGAGCGGAGAGACAGAGCGAGGCGGAGGTGGCATTTCTGCTCCTCGCGGGGGGCACGTCCCGGGGGAGTGCAGAAACAAGCCTAACACCCACCACCGAGGGGGCTTGGGCCTGGAGGCGTGAACAGAAGCGGAGCTCCTTCTGCCAGAAGGAACGAGCACTTGGAAAATGTCTGCTTCTGTCTTTGAAGACTCCCTTTAAGCTCCCGGGGAGCACGGCTTTTCCAGAACCTCCCCTGGCTGGAAGCTCTACCAGCCTGGAGCCGCGCAGGCATTTGGGGGGCACGCGCCAGGCCCCGGTCAGCGGGGCGACGAGGCTCCATCGCGGCGGCGGCCCCTCTCCCCGGCGCCCCGGGATAGACACCTACCTGGCAGGTTGCCCTTGTTGGGGTCAGCAGAGGAAATTCTGGGAGAAGCCGGGTGGTGATGGGCTCATGCCCTGAGCTTTAAGAAGGACTGCGGCCATCAGAGGTCACAGATTTAAAATTCTTGTTTGGATGGAAACAGAGCTGACCTAAGCTAGGGATCCCAGAGGAGGCAAAGAGAAGAGAGTGGTGAGGGGTTTCATGAGACTTTTCACGATCTCCTATGGAGGACCGCGCCATCAGTTACATGTAAACGGTCAAAACTCTCACTGGGAGAAGCAGGGGACTAACATGAGACAGTCCAGCAGCAGCAAAGAAAACGACGTGTGTCAGGAACAGCATGCAAGACTGTGCACGAGCCCATCGGAGACCCTTCCTGACCTCCTAGGGAGGGCTGCGGCCACCAGTAACAGGATTAAAAATGCCCGTGGTCGAAAGCAAAGTTAACGGGAGAGGCAGCAAGTGAAGATCAGGGGGTAGGTGGAGCGAGGCAGACGTCACCGTGCTGGCGCGCACGAGCAGAGGGGGCCGCGGCCACCCGTCACACTGAAAGCCCCTCCCCTGGGGGGGAAGCAGCCGGCACGAGCCCCGGGAGGGAGGAGCCGGGAGCGCGGAGGGAGAGACGCCGAGCAGGAGGACGCTCGAGGGCAGGCTGTGCTGCGCCTCGCTGCCGCCGCGCGGGGCAGGGCCCCGGTGGAAGCTGTTACCCGGCGGGGAACTGCAGGGAAGCTGCGAGAACACGAGCGTCTATGGCCGCGGAGCGGAGAGACAGAGCGAGGCGGAGGTGGCATTTCTGCTCCTCGCGGGGGGCACGTCCCGGGGGAGTGCAGAAACAAGCCTAACACCCACCACCGAGGGGGCTTGGGCCTGGAGGCGTGAACAGAAGCGGAGCTCCTTCTGCCAGAAGGAACGAGCACTTGGAAAATGTCTGCTTCTGTCTTTGAAGACTCCCTTTAAGCTCCCGGGGAGCACGGCGGCTTTTCCAGAACCTCCCCTGGCTGGAAGCTCTACCAGCCTGGAGCCGCGCAGGCATTTGGGGGGCACGCGCCAGGCCCCGGTCAGCGGGGCGACGAGGCTCCATCGCGGCGGCGGCCCCTCTCCCCGGCGCCCCGGGATAGACACCTACCTGGCGTCTGGAAGTTAATGCGTCTCATTTCCACGGGGTCCTTGGGGTGATGGGGGGCGAGGTCGGCGTTGTTCAGGAGGCATTTGGTGCGGGGCTCCGAGTCCTTCCGTTTGCTTTGCGGGAGCAGACAGACCCACAGAGGTGTAACCCAGCCGTGCGCGACTGGGTGCCCATGACCACGCACAGATAAATGCGCGGTGCTGGCGTCAGGCGCCCCCCTGCCCCGAGCCCCCAGGCTCAGCCCCCCGAGGGCGGGGCCGGTCCCTACCTGTCAGGCTTGCTGCGCCGGCGGGCAGAGGCAGGTGATCAGGGAAGAAAGCAGACAGGTGAGGGCAGGCTGACCACCGAGCGCCTGTTCTGAGCCTGTGGATGGCTTTCTTTCCTTCTGAACCTTGGTCTCCTCCAGAAAACGGGCAACCCTCCCTGCTTGGGTCTCAGCCCTCTCTCAGCTGGGACGTGTCGCTCGCGACCTCATGGAACAGGACAGAGGCAGCCCCCACCCCCAACCCTGCACAGGGCGTTAACAGGACTCCAGGCACCGGCCAGGTGGAACCCCGTTTCCTAGGCTGTGTGACCTCGATCAGTGGCTAAACGTCTCTGAGCCCTTTCCTTGTCTGGACCACAGAGGGCTTCTGTGGTAACCCTCTGAGAGGACCCTTCCCCGGATCTTTCCAGAACCCCTCCCCCCACTTCCTCTTCTAGGAAGGCCTTCCTCCTGTCAAGCGGGGGCAGGCAGGGGCTCACTTCTTGTAGAGCAGGATGGCAATCACGATGCAGATGATGAAGACCACGGCCAGCACGGGCCCGATCACCCAGATGAGCCCCTCCTCGCCGTCCACGATGGGCTGGGGGTCTGGGTTGTCCAGCTGGAAGGGGTCTGAAAACGGGCTGGCCGCAAATGTCTGCAGAAATGGGGTGGGGAGACGTCCGTGAGTTCCCACTCTCCTCACGGTGGCCAAGTGGGTCTTCCTCAGACAGAAATCTGTGTCCATTCCCTCCTCTAAACCTTCCTACGACTTCCCAGAACACGGCCCATGGGGGCCTGGCCCTTGCCCATCTTCACTCTTCCCCGCTCTGTTTCAGCCACTCTGAGGTCCTTTCTGTTCCTCTTGCACCCCAGATCTTTATGCATGCAAATTCCAGGATGCCTTTTCTTTATCGAACTTCTACACACCCATCAGAGCCCTAGTTCCAACGTCCTATCCTCTAAAAAAACCTTCGGTGTGGGACTGCCTCCACCTTGAATCCTTCCCTCCGCCCCGCTCTGACGACAGGGAGCTGCGAGGACCAGGGTCTGGCTCTGCAGTCAGGGCTCTGGGGACAGAGGCCACTCTCGGCAGACACCCTGTGGGACTCACCGGCTCGCTCTTCTGCAGCACGGCGAGCACAAAGAGGACGTATCGGTGGCCAGGCTCCAGGGCCCTGTTGTCGAAGCCGCCATACTGCTTCTGGTCGCCGGGATGGAAGGTGTGGGGCAGCACGGAGAAGCGAGCGGCGATGTAGGGCCGGGCCACCTCCAGCTGCCGCGAGTGCCGCAGGCTGCGTCGCTGCAGCCGCGCGATGTCCTGGATCAGCTGCGGGCACAGGGGCGCCGGCTGCTCAGAGCCTGGCCGGGGGCCCCTGGCTCCCGAGCGCGGGCGCGTGCCCGGGCCCCGGCCCCTTACCTCCTCCAGGTCCATGTCCTCTGGGCTGCCCAGTGGGGTCAGGAACTGGCCACCGCGAGACTTGCGCAAGGGCACCATCACAATGAAATAGTTCCTGGCAGGAGACAGAGCGGCAGGGGCCGCCTGGGCGTGAACAGGGGACGCCACCTGGGGCTGAGCGCGGGCGCTGGCCTCTGCAGCTTGCCCTCTCAGGGGCAGATGGCCCCGGTCACGTACAGTGGTCATTTCTGACGCCAGCCTCCAGGGTTTTGATCGTGCTTTGCCTTTTGCCTAGAAAGCCTACCCTGTGTAATTACACCTGAGCCTTCAACAACATGGAGGTTAGGGGGAGCCAAGACCGTGCACCGTGAATTCCCATGAATTCACCCCACTGTGGACTGTGTAGTACTATAGCCTGTACCTGCTAAAAAAAAACTACACATATAAAAACAATAAAAACAAACAAAAAGCCTACATATAGAAGTGGGCCCACGCAATCAGTGCTGTTCAAAGGTGGACTGGATACTTCTCACACCTGTACATCCTTCAAAACCCTAACTTCCACGCCCACACAGTCTTGTAACTCTGGAAAATCCTCTTGCTTCCCAAGAGTCCTCCTCTCCTTACTCGGGACCCTCAGGCTTGTGCCCCTCCCTGTCACCCATGGGACGGAGTGTCTGTGTCCAGCTGTCTCCCCACCAGGCTGAGAAGCCCGAAGCGGCAGGAGGTCAGGCCTATGGGGGTGTCAGGGAATGCCGGAGGCCACTTTCAGTGATGCAATCTACAAAAAGCACCGGGCCTTCGGGGCAACAACACGAAACGGGGCAGGCGAGGAAGTGGAGGCCCGGTGCGGCCAGGCCAGGCAGCTGGCCGGCGGAGAGTGTAAGATCCCCGGGGGCCATGGGCTGAGCTTACTGGACAGGCACGGGGCTCTGGCCGTCTGGCAGGTACACCACGATGAAGCCATCCGAGTCGGGCTTGGGGGTCACGCTGGGCTTTGAGCTGAGCAGGTTGAAGGCGGTCCAGGCAGTGACGGTCTGCTGGAGGCCGCCCAGGCTGCTGCGGTTGGTCAGCACGGCGGCCCTGGCTCCCGAGCGGCGCGTGCCCGGGCCCCGGCCCCTTACCTCCTCCAGGTCCATGTCCTCTGGGCTGCCCAGTGGGGTCAGGAACTGGCCACCGCGAGACTTGCGCAAGGGCACCATCACAATGAAATAGTTCCTGGCAGGAGACAGAGCGGCAGGGGCCGCCTGGGCGTGAACAGGGGACGCCACCTGGGGCTGAGCGCGGGCGCTGGCCTCTGCAGCTTGCCCTCTCAGGGGCAGATGGCCCCGGTCACGTACAGTGGTCATTTCTGACGCCAGCCTCCAGGGTTTTGATCGTGCTTTGCCTTTTGCCTAGAAAGCCTACCCTGTGTAATTACACCTGAGCCTTCAACAACATGGAGGTTAGGGGGAGCCAAGACCGTGCACCGTGAATTCCCATGAATTCACCCCACTGTGGACTGTGTAGTACTATAGCCTGTACCTGCTAAAAAAAAACTACACATATAAAAACAATAAAAAAAAAAAAAAAGCCTACATATAGAAGTGGGCCCACGCAATCAGTGCTGTTCAAAGGTGGACTGGATACTTCTCACACCTGTACATCCTTCAAAACCCTAACTTCCACGCCCACACAGTCTTGTAACTCTGGAAAATCCTCTTGCTTCCCAAGAGTCCTCCTCTCCTTACTCGGGACCCTCAGGCTTGTGCCCCTCCCTGTCACCCATGGGACGGAGTGTCTGTGTCCAGCTGTCTCCCCACCAGGCTGAGAAGCCCGAAGCGGCAGGAGGTCAGGCCTATGGGGGTGTCAGGGAATGCCGGAGGCCACTTTCAGTGATGCAATCTACAAAAAGCACCGGGCCTTCGGGGCAACAACACGAAACGGGGCAGGCGAGGAAGTGGAGGCCCGGAGCGGCCAGGCCAGGCAGCTGGCCGGCGGAGAGTGTAAGATCCCCGGGGGCCATGGGCTGAGCTTACTGGACAGGCACGGGGCTCTGGCCGTCTGGCAGGTACACCACGATGAAGCCATCCGAGTCGGGCTTGGGGGTCACGCTGGGCTTTGAGCTGAGCAGGTTGAAGGCGGTCCAGGCAGTGACGGTCTGCTGGAGGCCGCCCAGGCTGCTGCCGCGGTTGGTCAGCACGAAGTTGTAGAAGGTGTTGGGCTTGAGGTGCGTGATGAGCTTCTTGGTGGTGCGGCCGTCCACGTCCAGGGTGAGCCCGTTGTACTGGATCTGTGGGCCGGGCCGGCTCAGCGGGGCTCCGGGCGGCGCCCTGGTCCCAATCCAGCCCGGACCCATGACCTGTGACCCCCAGACTCAGCCTCGACCCCAGCGGCGCTCTGACCCCAGACTGAGCTCCGGACCCAAGTGATGCTCACTTTCAGTCGGGTCTCAACTCAGACGCCCAATCCTTAAAAAATCCTGATTCCAGATTGAGGCTTGACCCGGGACAGGGAGCCTCAAATCGTAGCAGATTGCACGCTAAGCCCCTGCTCTGACTGAACCCTAATTCCTCCAGGTCCTAAACCCATAACGAACCACGACTCGTGTGGAGTCCCAGCTCTGCATCCCTATGCTAACTGAACCCCAAACCTAGGCTGAGCGTCGATATCCCACCAGGCTCTTGAGCCCCTACACGGGACCCAGCCCAATCCCAGATGGCACCCTCACCCTGGCCGAGCCCCTTCCCGTGCGTACCCTAACTGAGCCCTGCCTCGAGCCCTGCGCTGAGCCCGGCACACCCGCCGCAATATTCTGCCGCCAGTGGAGCCCCGCCCCTCGCACGCCCTCACCCGGCGAGCCCCGCCCCCGAGGCTGGGAAGGCCGCGCACCTTGTAGGGGGTGGGCGAATTGTAGTTGTCCGGGAACTCCCAGCTGAGCAGGACCGACGTCTTCATGATCATCTTCACCTTGAAGTTCTTGGGTGAGACTGTGCCCGGCAGCGGCAGCGGGTGGGAGAGAGCAGAGAAGAGGCCCCGTGAGTGCTGGGGGCGGGCGGGCGGCGGGGTAGGGGTGGGCGGCCCAGGCGCTCCCTGTCGTCCGCTGTGCCCGTGGCCTTCCTGCCTGGCCCTGGCCCGGCCCTGCCTGGCCCTGTCCCCTGTCCCTGCCGCGGGAGGCGGCGCAGCTGCAGAGAGAAGGCGGAGGCGCAGGGAGGGAGGGGGCGGGGTAGGTGGGTGGGGGCGGCGGCGGGGGCGGCGGTGCCACCGAGGCACGTCCCACCTTTGCCAAACGCCGGAGCCTCGGGGTCCGGACTCGCCTTGAGCGTCCACGAGCAAGCAGAAAAGTGACCACTTACCTGGGGGGGGAGAGGGAGGGGGCTGGGGTGGGGGTGGGCGCGAGGCCCGGTCCGGCTCTGGTGCGGGGGTCACCGCGCGCCTACCTTGGTCCCGCAGGAACGTCCGGTAGCGGACGGGGGGGCTGTAGGGGCCGGGGCCCCGGCGCGTGTGGGCCCGCACTTGGAGGTCATAGGCCGTGTCGGGCTTGAGGCCCCGCAGCGTGAGCACGTTCTCGGCGCCCGGCTCGGCCGCCGCCGGCAGCTCGGTCTCTCGGGCGGGGCCCAGGGCGCCGGCCTCCCGCACGGCCACCGTGTACTTGACGATGGCCCCGTTGCGCTCGGCGGGCACGGGCGGCAGCCAGCGGAGCAGGACGGTGCCGGCCGTGGCGTTGCCGGCCGCCTCCAGGATCTGCGGGTGGCCGCGGGGCGTGTCCTCGGGGATGCTCAGGACCTCGGCCGCCTCCTCGCCCAGCCCAATCCCAGATGGCACCCTCACCCTGGCCGAGCCCCTTCCCGTGCGTACCCTAACTGAGCCCTGCCTCGAGCCCTGCGCTGAGCCCGGCACACCCGCCGCAATATTCTGCCGCCAGTGGAGCCCCGCCCCTCGCACGCCCTCACCCGGCGAGCCCCGCCCCCGAGGCTGGGAAGGCCGCGCACCTTGTAGGGGGTGGGCGAATTGTAGTTGTCCGGGAACTCCCAGCTGAGCAGGACCGACGTCTTCATGATCATCTTCACCTTGAAGTTCTTGGGTGAGACTGTGCCCGGCAGCGGCAGCGGGTGGGAGAGAGCAGAGAAGAGGCCCCGTGAGTGCTGGGGGGCGGGGCGGGGCGGCGGGGTAGGGGTGGGGCGGCCCAGGCGCTCCCTGTCGTCCGCTGTGCCCGTGGCCTTCCTGCCTGGCCCTGGCCCGGCCCTGCCTGGCCCTGTCCCCTGTCCCTGCCGCTGAGGGGGCCCAGCTGCAGAGAGAAGGCGGGCGCAGGGAGGGAGGCGGGGTAGGTGGGTGGGCGGCGGCGGGCGGCGGTGCCACCGAGGCACGTCCACCTTTGCCAAACGCCGGAGCCTCGGGGTCCGGACTCGCCTTGGCGTCCACGAGCAAGCAGAAAAGTGACCACTTACCTGGGGAGAGGGAGGGCTGGGGTGGGGTGGGCGCGAGGCCCGGTCCGGCTCTGGTGCGGGGGTCACCGCGCGCCTACCTTGGTCCCGCAGGAACGTCCGGTAGCGGACGGGGGGGCTGTAGGGGCCGGGGCCCCGGCGCGTGTGGGCCCGCACTTGGAGGTCATAGGCCGTGTCGGGCTTGAGGCCCCGCAGCGTGAGCACGTTCTCGGCGCCCGGCTCGGCCGCCGCCGGCAGCTCGGTCTCTCGGGCGGGGCCCAGGGCGCCGGCCTCCCGCACGGCCACCGTGTACTTGACGATGGCCCCGTTGCGCTCGGCGGGCACGGGCGGCAGCCAGCGGAGCAGGACGGTGCCGGCCGTGGCGTTGCCGGCCGCCTCCAGGATCTGCGGGTGGCCGCGGGGCGTGTCCTCGGGGATGCTCAGGACCTCGGCCGCCTCCTCGCCCAGGCCGCCGCGGCTGCGGGCCGCCAGCCGGAACACGTACGTGGCCCCCTTGTGCACGCCCGAAGCCGTGTAGTGGTCCTCGGTGGGCGGGAACTCCAGGGTGGCCAGGGGGGACGAGTCCTCGCGGCCGAACTGCAGGCGGTAGCCCAGCACCTCGTCCTCGGCGGCGCCGGCTGGGGGCTCCCAGCGCGCCAGCAGGCTGCCCTCGGGGGTCTGCTGCACCGACAGGATGGGGCGGCCCAGCACTGCGGGGGGAACGGGGCGCGTCAGGGCCACCTGGGCAGCCCCAGCTCCGGAGCCCAGCGCGGGGTTGCAGTTGTTCCTTTCCGCCACTTGTGGGAGCTTAATTCCCGGTCCAGGGATTGACCTTGGGCCCTGGACCGTGAAAGCATGGAGTCCTAACCACTGGACCACCAGGAAAGACGTCCCAAGAGGTTGCAGTGCTTTTAAAGCTGTCTTGGGAAGGCCTTGCTCAGAAGCAAGGACTTGAAGGAGGTGAGGGAGGGAGCCCCGGGAAGGTCTGGAGGAACAGTGTTTCAGGCAGAGGGAACAGCCCATGCAAAGGCCCTGAGGTGGGCCATGCCGGGCAAGAAGAGGAACAGTGAGGAAGCAGAGTACTCGGAGGACCCGAGAAAGAACATCCACAGGCCCTCACCTCGGTACCTCCTCCTCTAGTTAACAAGTCCCTCGCCTCGTGCCTCCTGCCAGCACCTCACCAGCATCCGTGGAAGGGAGGAGTGTCTAGAATTCTGCCCTGCCCCACAGTTCTCAGTCTGGGTTACCGTAATCAATGCGTTAAGGTCCTGAGAAGCCCTGCAGCGCTGAAGCTGAACAGGCAGACCAGGCTTCTCCACCGCAGGACGTGTCAGGGCCTTTCATGGGCGGCAGTGTGGCCGGTCCCAGCGTATGTGGCAAGTGCTGCTTAGCAAGCACAGTGCTCACGTAACGTCCCTGAGAGGGGCGAGAGGGACCACGGGACGCTTCCTGAAGGAGGTGACGTGGGTGCTGGATGCCAGAGGACAGAGACGAGGCAGGCGAAGGGAACGGCAGTGGCCAGGGCCAGCGGCAGGGTGAAGGGCGCGGTGGGCAGCTGGGAGGCTTGACCCTCGGGCTCTGGGGTCGGCACGGAGGCCGCGGGGGCCTTCTCTGTCCCTTGGACACACCGAGCCTGCTCCCCGCGCGGAGCCTCTGTCCAGGCTGGGCGCTCTGCCTGGACCCCTCCCCGTACGTGTTCGCGCCCCCTCTCCCCGCACTCGGCTGACCCTGGCAGGTGAGAAACTGCCTCTTGGAGGCCTGACGGGAAGAGCCGGTGGGGGAAACTGAGGAAGGGCTGCCAGGAGAGGAGGGTTCCTGACAACACCCGAGGAGACAGACACCACCGTGAAATGACAAGCTGGGGACCACCGCTGGGGCGGGGGAGGCACGGAGTCCGGGGCGGGCGGGTGCGGAGCGCGGGCCTGGCTGTGACCGCGGGCTGTGGGGGCTGGGGTGGGGGGCTTCCGGGGAGGCTGACGAATCAAAGCCCTAAGGATGCAGAGGAGGGAATCCGGACGGAGGCGGGGGCCGGCCGGGAGCTGGCAGTCCAGTGGCTAGGAGGCCGTGCCCCCAGTGCAGGGCGTCCGGTTCGACCCTGCGGGGGAACCAGATCCCACGTGCTGCGACTAAGGCCGAGCACAGCCCAACAGATCAGTCTTTAAGAAAAACCACAGGGAGTTGGCTGCTGAAGGCTTCCACCCGGCGAGGGCGGAGTGGGACCGGGCGCGCTGGGTCAGCGCCGCCTCCTGGTCGCCGCCGCCACGTCGGCTCCCGCCGCTCCTCCCGCCCGGGCCGCCCCGCCCTCCGGGGCCTCCTACCTGCTCCTTTGGTCACGACCACCTTGGGTTTGCTGCGCGCGCCGTCGCCTTTCATGGTGTAGGCGGCTACCGTGATGGAGTAGGCGGTCTCGGGCTGCAGGTTTGCGATGACCATCTCCTGCAGGCGGGAGGCGGGGTCAGGGCCGCGGCTGGGGCTGCCCGCCCTCCTGCCCGCGCCAGGGACAAGCCAGGTCGGCGCGGGGCTCGGACCGCGCGGGCAGAGACGTGCACCCAAGCTCATGCAGACCCCGACACACCTCACGTCCATGCGAGATGGGCACACGTGGCCTGAGGACGTCTGTCCTGGCCCACCCAGACCAGGGCCGCGGCCACCCCTCTCCTCTGCTCCGGTCCCCAGCTCCCGCTCTGCCCCACCTGCCCTGTTCTCCCCGCAGTGGCCTCCAAGGGCGCCCGTGAGCCCCCGAGTCAGGTCCCACTCTCTTCTGACTCCAAGGCTCCCAAATCCCTCCCCTGACCCCCTCCACGAGGCCCTGACTGCCCTGTCCTGCCCCCTCCCTCACTTCCTCTGCTCCAGCCCAACGAGCCTCTGGGCTATGCCTCCTGCACACCAGACGTGGTCCTGCCCCAGGGCCTTTGCATGGACAACGTGTGCTGAGAACTCCTCACAACGGCTCTCAAAAGCCAACCGTCAGACTTTCAGCCAGCCAGTTCTTACACACAGCCAGGACTAAAACTGTAGGCCAGGGGCTTCCCTGGTGGCCCAGTGGCAAAGACTCTGCCTGCCAATTCAGGAGACACGGATTCGACCCCGTGGGGTCCGGGAAGATCCGAGGTGCCGCGGAGCAACTAAGGCCCCCGCGTCTCAACCGCCAAGCCTGTGCGCTAGAGCCCGGAAACAGCCCTGCGGAACCAGAGGCCACAGGACCGAAGCCGCCCACAGCCCAGGCTCTGCCACAAGAGAAGCTGCCGCGAGGAGAAGCTTGTGCCAACGAGAGCAGCCCCGACGCGCCGAAACCAGAGAAGGGCCTGTGCGGCAATGAAGACCCGGCACCAAGAAATAAAATAGGTATTTAAAAAGCTATAAAAGTGCTGTTATATAAACAGACAAGCAAAAACCAAGGGAGCAAGTACTCAAGACCTACTCCTCTCTGATTACTGAGTGTGTTAACTCTTACCAATATCCTCAGAGTTATTTAAAAAAAATGTCTGGGGCCTTCCCTGATGGCCCAGTGGTTAAGAGTCTGCCTTGCAATGCAGGGGATTCTGGTTCAATCCCTGGTCTAGGAAGATCCCCACATGCCATGGGGGACCTGAGCCTGTGCACCACAAATCCTGAGCCTGCATTCTGAAGCCCATGACTCACAAATAAATATATATTTAAAAAAACGTCTGGAATGATAACAAGATCTGCAGCAGTGTCCATGGTTTTCTACCTTCTGTTTCATATTCTTTCCTGCGGCCCAGGGGCCACTCAAGGGACAGGGCTGACGGGGCCCTCTGGGGCCCTCCACCGGCGCCCGTCCACCCGGAGCAAAGCGGCCGCGACACGCCCACGCGGGCGCCGAGCCACGGACACAAGCAGCCCCCGCACTCCCCGCGAGGACCCCGGTGCTCACCCCCTCCTCCTCTTACATGCGGGTGACAGAAAGACCACACGTGACGAGTGACCGCCAGGCTGGTCAGCAGCTAGAAACTGACATGGCGAGAACGTTCACCCCATGGAAAAGGGCAGATGCCACCCGCCCGGACGGCGCCCATCCAGGTGACCACACAGCCAGCCCCTCGAGCCTCTCCAGCTCTGCCTACACCCCGGCCCCCCCGGAGCTGAGGAGACCTAGTGCCCGTGTGTGCTGCTCTAGGCAAGGCCCCCCGGCCCTGGACGGCGAGCCTCGGGAAGGCGGGCTCAGGGCTGTCCCGGTCACCGCCGCGTCCAGGGCACAGATCCGCCCCCCGCAGGACCTCCCGCAACCACCGCTCCCTGACGGATGGGCAGAGCACCCTGAGCCCTCCACAGTCGCACGTGTGCCCATGTCCCACGCATGCACCCCCAGCAACACATCAGGCATGCCTGGGGGGCTGGGGGGGGCCCAGGAGCACACGGAGAGGGGACACGACGCACGAACCGGGGTCTCCTGCCCCTGAGCCTCGGACACTCAGTCCTTCCCGGGTCGTGGGGCGGGAGGGGCTTAGGCAGAGCCACGAGGGAGAGGGTGAGGCCGTGTCCACCTGGCACCTGGCTCGGGCCCTGGGAAGACCCGCAGCTCCTAGCTTAGGGCCGAGAGTCAGCCCAGAGAGGAGCCGCGACTTGCCCCGGGCCCTCTGGAGAAAGCCTGCGGGGGTGGGAACCGTGGTCCCGCAGGCATCCTGTCCCGCCTGGGCCCACGGAGCCCCCCACCCCTCGCCATCAGGCCGGGGCCAGAATGAGGGGGACACTTTGGCTTGAGAGAGATTTCAAGGTCAGGGAGACAGGCCACAATAAATATAAAAATTTAAAAAAACGTCTGGAATGATAACAAGATCTGCAGCAGTGTCCATGGTTTTCTACCTTCTGTTTCATATTCTTTCCTGCGGCCCAGGGGCCACTCAAGGGACAGGGCTGACGGGGCCCTCTGGGGCCCTCCCCCGCCGCCCGTCCACCCGGAGCAAAGCGGCCGCGACACGCCCACGCGGGCGCCGAGCCACGGACACAAGCAGCCCCCGCACTCCCCGCGAGGACCCCGGTGCTCACCCCCTCCTCCTCTTACATGCGGGTGACAGAAAGACCACACGTGACGAGTGACCGCCAGGCTGGTCAGCAGCTAGAAACTGACATGGCGAGAACGTTCACCCCATGGAAAAGGGCAGATGCCACCCGCCCGGACGGCGCCCATCCAGGTGACCACACAGCCAGCCCCTCGAGCCTCTCCAGCTCTGCCTACACCCCGGCCCCCCCGGAGCTGAGGAGACCTAGTGCCCGTGTGTGCTGCTCTAGGCAAGGCCCCCCGGCCCTGGACGGCGAGCCTCGGGAAGGCGGGCTCAGGGCTGTCCCGGTCACCGCCGCGTCCAGGGCACAGATCCGCCCCCCGCAGGACCTCCCGCAACCACCGCTCCCTGACGGATGGGCAGAGCACCCTGAGCCCTCCACAGTCGCACGTGTGCCCATGTCCCACGCATGCACCCCCAGCAACACATCAGGCATGCCTGGGGGGCTGGGGGGGGCCCAGGAGCACACGGAGAGGGGACACGACGCACGAACCGGGGTCTCCTGCCCCTGAGCCTCGGACACTCAGTCCTTCCCGGGTCGTGGGGCGGGAGGGGCTTAGGCAGAGCCACGAGGGAGAGGGTGAGGCCGTGTCCACCTGGCACCTGGCTCGGGCCCTGGGAAGACCCGCAGCTCCTAGCTTAGGGCCGAGAGTCAGCCCAGAGAGGAGCCGCGACTTGCCCCGGGCCCTCTGGAGAAAGCCTGCGGGGGTGGGAACCGTGGTCCCGCAGGCATCCTGTCCCGCCTGGGCCCACGGAGCCCCCCACCCCTCGCCATCAGGCCGGGGCCAGAATGAGGGGGACACTTTGGCTTGAGAGAGATTTCAAGGTCAGGGAGAACGAGGCCAAGTGGCAGAAGAGTCAGGCTGGGGGGGACAGGGACCCCATTCCGACCTGCCAGGTCTGAGTGCACCGTAGGGGAGGGGTGGGCGACGCTGTGCAAACAGCTGGGGCGAAAACGCAGGGGAGAGGGCGGCTGGGGGCGGGCAAGACCCCGAGCCAGGCTGCCGGAGGCAAGCAAGCCTGGCGGGCCTCGGGGCCCAGGGGAGGAGACCCCGTCCCCAGAGGCGTGCAGGAGGCGCGCGGGGTCACAGCACAGACAGAGGCCTGCGCTACTTACATATTCAGCCGTGTCGTCCGTCTCCCACTGAGCGCGGGAGGAGGCGGCGGGGAGAGAGGAGGAGGTGAGCGAGGAGCCAGCGAGAGGAGGGGAGCAGAGGGGGAGCGCGGGCCCGCCCCGCCCCACCCCGCCCCGCCCCGGGGCCCCGCCCACCTGGGCATCGGCCAGCATGACGTCCTTGATGCGCGGCGGCCCGCGGGCCTCGGCGCCCTCCATGCGCACGTAGTGGACCTGGTAGCCGCGGATCTGGCCGTGCTGGCGGCCGGGCGCGGGCGAGCGCCACAGCACGCGGATGGCCGTGGCGTTGAGCGCCTCCGCCTCCACCTTCCGCGGCGGCGCGCTGGGCACTGGCGGGAGGAGGGGGGCGGGCGGGGCCGTTACTGGGGTGCCCAGCCCCGCCCCGGGCAGCCGCTGCCCGATGCCAGGGTGCCGAGGGACCGCCGGTTAGCCGGGCGCTCTGAGCGCTCCCCACTGGCGAGAACAGACTACCTCCTTCATGCCTCCCACTGCCTGCGCAGTGGGCCCCGACGGTGCACCCCGCTTGTGGACAGGCAACTGAGGCTCCCCAGAGCCTAAACCACGTGCCCGGGGCCAGAAGCCAGCCCTGCAGGCCCCGGGTCAAGAGCTTTACCCACACTGACTCCATCCTCAAGTCATTTCTGCCAAATAGGGGCTCTTAAGCTCATTTTACAGATGGGAAAACTGAGGCACGGAGTGGTGACTCCACGGACCACAGGGTTACTAAGAGACAAGGCTGGGGCGCGAGTCCAGCCACCGGCCCCCCTGCACTCCAGGAAGTCGCCAGCCCAGTCCACACGGGGTCACTCTCTCTGCCACCCACCCTGCTGCGGCCCCAAGGTCTGGCATGAAGAATGGCTTCATCCTCAAGCCCACGTTTTAGGATAAGACGTGGGCTGCCCACCGAACTTGCCGGGGAACGTACACCCCAGGCACTGGCCAGCACTGCGCATCAGACTCCGCCCCCGGGAGCTGGTGGCCAGGCGCCTGCGCGCACCGTCTCCCTGCTGTCTAGGTGGGATGGCGGAGACCCGGGAGGCGCCAGTCCTGGGCCACCCCAAGAGTCTCAACACCGGGGTTTGAGGGGCCCAGGGACCATCATGTCACTGCCAGGGCTGCCTGCTGTTTCTTAAACGTAGTGGCCACGGGTTCCACCGCCAGACCCAAACACAGGACCCTGCCCGCCTGAACGTTCCAGGCCCGAGACTCGGAGAAAACGCAGCCTGGAAGGTCCGGGACGGAGAATTCCGAGGTCGAGGAGCCCAGGGTGGCCTGGGGAGGCCGAGGCCTGCTCACGCGGCCCCTCCTGCCTGGATGGAACCTTCGGGCCGCCAGTCAGCCCGCGCTCCGGGGACTGGAGGCTCCGCCGGGGTGGGCGGGGCCTGGGGGCGGCAGGCGGGGCCGGTGCTTACCGTCCTCGTCGGTGCGGACGACCACGGGCGAGCTCTCGGGCCCCGGCCCCACCTCTGTGTGAGCGACGGCGGTGATGCGGTACTCCGTCCACTTGTCCAGGGCCTCCAGCAGGATCTGGGTGGTGGTCGGGGGTATGCCGTTCACCTCCTTGGGTTGCGGGTCCTCCGAGCCCAGCGGTCGGTAGCGGACGCTATAGCTCACCAGGGCCCCGTTGTGCGTGTCCGGCGGCGGCGGGCGCCAACTTACCAAAATGGCCGTGGAGCGCGTGCTGACGCATTTAACGTCTTGAGGGGGGGCTGACGGTTCTAGGGGAGGGAGGCGTGGGGGCGGGGAGGGAGGCGGGAGGGGCGGGGAGGGGGTGGGGAAACAAAAGATGGGAAAGAGAAAATAAAAAAGAAGATGATAACAAACAAAACAGAAGCAAACCAAAGAGAAGTCGAACCCAAAAGACGTGGGTGCCAACCAAAGGTGAGATGGGCGGGCGGGATGGGGGCCGGGGGGGCTGGCCAAGAACGCTGCGCTCCCCGGGGGCCGTGCCTGGCACACAGCAGGTCTCGGGGTCTCGGGGTGCCGGGCGGGCAGCCCCCAAGGGCACACCCATGTGCGCTGGGCCCACACCGAAGGGAACAGCGGCAGAAGCTGTGCTTGTTGGGCACTGACTACGTGCTGGGCGCGGTGCCAAAACAGCAGCACCTATATACCTACTCAGCACCTACTGTGTGCCAGGCCTAGCGCCAGGGGCAGCATGACCGTCAAGGTGCCTCTCCGTTGCACACCTACTGGGTGCCAGGCACGACGCCAGAAGAGCCACAGAAGCTGCACCTGCTGGGCGCTGACTGTGCGCCAGGCACAGGGTCCCGAGCCGTACAGGGTACCAGTGGGAACATCTACCTACAGGCCCTACTATGTGCCCGGCGGTGTCAAGGGCTTCGCAGAAGGTCAGGAAGCGCCCCTGTCTACTGAACACCGACTGCGGGCCAAGCTCAGCGCGGGGACGGGCCGACAGTGGCTGCACAGCGTCCCTACTACGCGCCAGGCACACGGCCACCGCCAGAGGCAGTGTGCTCACGCTGAGCGCTGCCCGCGTGCCGGGGGCACAGGGGCAGCCAGGAAGCTTTCTCGACGGGGCGGTCTCTCTGTGTCAGCTGCAACGCCATGCCCGAGAGCCCCGCGGGCTCAGAACTACTATGGCAGGGGCTCCCGGGGGGTGTGCATGGTGAAGAGCCCGCCTGCCCGCGCAGGAGACGTGGGTTCGACCCCTGGGTCGGGAAGGGCCCCCGGAGGAGGACGTGGCCGCCCTCTCCAGGAGAGGAGGCGCCTGGCGGGCTGCTGTCCGGGGGCCTGCAGAGCTGGCCAGGACCGGGAGGCGTGGCACGCTCACGCCGTGCTCCAGGCGGTGCCGAGGCAGACGCCACCTAAGCCGCGTCCTCACTGAACTCTCACAGGGTACCAGGCACCGTACCCAGGGCTTCACAGAACAAAAGTGAAACGTCTATCGCACACCCACGGGTGCCAGGTGCAGTGCCCAAGGAGCAGCCAAAGTTCCGTTTACTTACAGGCTGGGCACAGCACCAGGGGTGAGCCCATGGGAGACACTAGTTTACTGAGCACCTACTATGTGCCTGGGGAATGGTGGTAAGAGCCCCACTTACTGGGCACCTACTGTGTGCTAGGCGTCTCTCTAAAAGCTTCATGGGGGAACAACAGGAAGATCCATTCACCGAACACCTGTACGGCCCGGGACCCTGGAGGGCACCCCTACGGCTACTTCTTGGACTGACTTGCCAAGAAAACAATGCCCGCGTCTTGAGCACCTACGGTGTGCCCGTGAGTCGATGGAGAGGAATCATGAGTCCCGGACACGAGACACCTGCGGGGATGGCCCAGGCCAGGCTTCACAGACAGCCCAGCCCCTAGTTCGCACTTACTGTGGGCCCTGGGATTCACAGCCCCTGGTTCTTCTGCTTTGAGCCCCACTACGGGTCAACAGCACGTCTCATTTACTGAGCACCCACTAGGCGCTGGCCTTGTAACAAACGGCAAGATAAAAGCAGCCGTTGCCACTGGGGTCGGCGGGCCAGGCCCTGCACTGAGGCCTACTGAAAAAGAGACAGTTCCCACTACTGAGCACCTACTGTGGGCTGGGCCCGGCAGGAGCACCTACTGTGGGCTGGGCCCGGCAGAGAGGGCCGTGGAGAGCACTCATCGTTCTCATTTCTTAGGCACCTACTGGGTGTTGGGCCCTGGTACGACTAGAAAACAGCAACAATCCCCAGGTTTTAAGCGCCTACTGTGTGTCAGGCACTGTGCCGACGGCCCTGTGTAAAAACGGTGCAGCTCTTGTTTACTGAGCACCTACAGTTTACACACGCAGGGCCAGGACCTTGTAGGTAACTGCTCCAGTTGGGGCAAAACCTCAGCCTGGCCCCGGGCGAGGCCTCTGCGGACTGACAGCGGCCTAATTTTGCGCCCCTGCAACGTGCCTGGCACCGGGCCATGCAAAGGGCACTCGCTGGACGCGGGACACTGTGCCCAGGGTCCTGTGCACTGTACCCCTCAGGCTTCAAGGACCCACGGAGCACCTGGGGCGGGGCTGAGCTTGTAACGAAGCACGAGGAGGCTCCATGCGTGGCGTGCCAGCTCTGTGCCCAGCACCCTGTTCATGCGCATCGCGAATGGAAACAGCTGCTGCGTTTACGGAGCACCGACCGTGCACCAGGCAGCTGCGACACTTCTCACGCGTTCAGCACCGACTGTGTGTGTTTACGCACATCAGCGTCCACGTGCTGAGCACCTCCTGGGGCCAGGCCCCATGTGAGGCATGTCACTGATAGTATGCCCTATGCATCTTCTGCACACCCAGCAGGCCAGGCCTTTTACAGGCGCCAAGTGTGGCCCACTGACTGCCTCATTTAATTCTCACGACCCCCTGGGGAGGCCACAAGTAGCGCTCCTCCCCCCACCCCCACCTTCCAGGCACAAAAACGGGTTTTGAAGCCCACCTAGGTTGCCTAGCGGCCTTACAGTGGTTGTGGACCTACAGGGTGCCAGGCCCCATTTTACAGGTGAGGAAACTGAGGCCCAGAAAAGGCAAGTGGCCTGCCCAAGGGCACGGGGTGACCGTCAGGACTCGAAAAACAGGACCATCTGCTGTCCACAGGCTGCTTGGTTGAGGAGGGGAATTCGGACCTCAGTGGGTGTGATTTAGCAGCTCAGGCCAGTGAAGGCTGCCTGGAGTCACAGCTCAAGTGCCCAGGACCCTAGAGGCTGCCTCGCCCTGCGGGGAGCTCAGAGGGGTCACTGGCCCTGCTTGAGGTCGAGGCACACAAAGCCTTCACCAACCCCAGTTAATTCACGGGTGTGTTCATAGACCGCTGTGTGCACACCCCACACCAGGGTCTGGCGAGATCAGAAGCCACTGTCCTCAAAATCAGTCAGGCCACCAGAGGCCCTCACATGACTTATTTCAACCAGAAGCACTCTCCAGCCTCACTTAGGAACACTGGACTTCCTTCCTCCCGAGCTAGACACTTGAACTAGACCCCTCCCCCACTTCGGGGCAAAACCTCAGCCTGGCCCAGGCGAGGCCTCTGCGGACTGACAGCGGCCTAATTTTGCGCCTGCAACGTGCCTGGCACCGGGCCATGCAAAGGGCACTCGCTGGCGCGGGACACTGTGCCCAGGGTCCTGTGCACTGTACCCCTCAGGCTTCAAGGACCCACGGAGCACCTGGGGCGGGGCTGAGCTTGTAACGAAGCACGAGGAGGCTCCATGCGTGGCGTGCCAGCTCTGTGCCCAGCACCCTGTTCATGCGCATCGCGAATGGAAACAGCTGCTGCGTTTACGGAGCACCGACCGTGCACCAGGCAGCTGCGACACTTCTCACGCGTTCAGCACCGACTGTGTGTGTTTCGAAATCAGCGCCCACGTGCTGAGCACCTCCTGGGGCCAGGCCCCATGTGAGGCATGTCACTGATAGTATGCCCTATGCATCTTCTGCACACCCAGCAGGCCAGGCCTTTTACAGGCGCCAAGTGTGGCCCACTGACTGCCTCATTTAATTCTCACGACCCCCTGGGGAGGCCACAAGTAGCGCTCCTCCCCCCACCCCCACCTTCCAGGCACAAAAACGGGTTTTGAAGCCCACCTAGGTTGCCTAGCGGCCTTACAGTGGTTGTGGACCTACAGGGTGCCAGGCCCCATTTTACAGGTGAGGAAACTGAGGCCCAGAAAAGGCAAGTGGCCTGCCCAAGGGCACGGGGTGACCGTCAGGACTCGAAAAACAGGACCATCTGCTGTCCACAGGCTGCTTGGTTGAGGAGGGGAATTCGGACCTCAGTGGGTGTGATTTAGCAGCTCAGGCCAGTGAAGGCTGCCTGGAGTCACAGCTCAAGTGCCCAGGACCCTAGAGGCTGCCTCGCCCTGCGGGGAGCTCAGAGGGGTCACTGGCCCTGCTTGAGGTCGAGGCACACAAAGCCTTCACCAACCCCAGTTAATTCACGGGTGTGTTCATAGACCGCTGTGTGCACACCCCACACCAGGGTCTGGCGAGATCAGAAGCCACTGTCCTCAAAATCAGTCAGGCCACCAGAGGCCCTCACATGACTTATTTCAACCAGAAGCACTCTCCAGCCTCACTTAGGAACACTGGACTTCCTTCCTCCCGAGCTAGACACTTGAACTAGACCCCTCCCCCACTTCTTGACCAGCCACCCCAACCAAAAGTGCCCAGAGGGAGTCAGGCAGGAGGGGAAAAACCAAATGAGGAATGTGCCAGAAGGGATGGAGTCGCTGAGAAAGGGAGAGGAAAAACAAAACCAAAATCATAATAAAAGAAGAACCAACGGTGATGGCGGTGATGATGAGAAAAACCATAAAAGAAAGAAAGGCGCCTTCCAGAACACTCCCAGTCTGGTTACCTACCTTCCACTCTTCAACTGCTAACTTAAAAGACTTTCTTACGAGGGAGGGAATGGCTGAGTGCTGACCTACAGGCCAGACCGAGCTCTGGGTGGGTCTCCAGCCGCTAGCGGGCGCGCGGCCCAGCCCCGGCCCCGGCGCGGGCAGGCTGCCGCTGCACACCGGCGCCCACGGCTGGAAGGCGGCATGGTGTCTGCGGAGACCCACGGCTGAGCGGTCTGGCCTCCACCTACCCTTGAGTTCCGCCTAAGCAGCCCGCACTCCCCGGGGGGATACGCCTGGCCCTGCGTCTTGGCTGCCAGTTCTCTCGGGCTGCACCCGTCTCGGGGCGCGAAGTGGGGAGTCCCTTCTCCCCAGCTCCCTGCAGGCCCTGGGCCGCCCCGGAGGTTCGCGTGGCTGGGCCAAGCCGCTTTCTCGACGACCTTGGAGGCCGCCTCCTTCACAATCCGGCCCAACCTGCGCGGCTTCTGGGGAGGTGGGGTGGCGAGGAGACGCACAGGGATGCGCGCGTGCGGGCGGGACGTGGCTCCGGCGCCCGGGTCCCCGACGGGCGTGCCTCTCGGCAGCGGGGGCAGAGTCTAGGGGCTGGAGGCGGGCTCTGGACTGTGCGCACAGGCCAGAGCTGCCGGGCCGCAGGCTGCAGGGGGCGCGCAGGGTGGGCCGTCTTTGTGAACTCGCTGGAGACCAGCGCGTACTCACCTTCGCGGCACCTGTGCCGTCTCTCACGTGGCCGCCCAAGCCACAGGACACCCTCACTGACGGCCTCACACACCCCCCGCCTGTGCGCGGCGGCGGAGGCTCGGCGGGGCTGGGGGGAGGGAGGGCCGGGGCGGGGGGGGGCGGGGCGGTGTCTCCGAGGCCCCGATCCCAGCGGCTCAGACCCTCCGGCCCGAGGTGCCGTCTCGCGACTGACCCGTGGACCCCGCGCTGCGCGCACATGCCTGGGGGTGCTGGAAGGTCTGAACACTGAGGCAGCTCCCGGAACACAGGCCTGGGGGGGGGGTTACCCCGCGACTGACTGAACGGGGGAGGCGGGGAGGGTGGGGCCACGGGGGCCGGACTGCCGGAGAGGCGCAGGCGCAGAGAGAGGGGGGGGAGCGGGGAGGCGGCGGGAGGAGGATCTGCCCGGCCCGAGCTCAGAGCAGCAGGGGCGGGAACGGGCGCCTCGGGGGCCGCGGCGTGGCCCGGAGGCAGCGGCATGCTCATCCCGCAGGAGACAGTCTGCGACAGGGAGGCAGGGAGGGAACAGAGAAAACCTCCAGGAGCTCGAGAGCCGTCTGGGAGGATCTGCACAGCGTGCAGCCCGGCGGCTGGCTGGAGACCCACGGCTGAGCGGTCTGGCCTCCACCTACCCTTGAGTTCCGCCTAAGCAGCCCGCACTCCCCGGGGGGATACGCCTGGCCCTGCGTCTTGGCTGCCAGTTCTCTCGGGCTGCACCCGTCTCGGGGCGCGAAGTGGGGAGTCCCTTCTCCCCAGCTCCCTGCAGGCCCTGGGCCGCCCCGGAGGTTCGCGTGGCTGGGCCAAGCCGCTTTCTCGACGACCTTGGAGGCCGCCTCCTTCACAATCCGGCCCAACCTGCGCGGCTTCTGGGGAGGTGGGGTGGCGAGGAGACGCACAGGGATGCGCGCGTGCGGGCGGGACGTGGCTCCGGCGCCCGGGTCCCCGACGGGCGTGCCTCTCGGCAGCGGGGGCAGAGTCTAGGGGCTGGAGGCGGGCTCTGGACTGTGCGCACAGGCCAGAGCTGCCGGGCCGCAGGCTGCAGGGGGCGCGCAGGGTGGGCCGTCTTTGTGAACTCGCTGGAGACCAGCGCGTACTCACCTTCGCGGCACCTGTGCCGTCTCTCACGTGGCCGCCCAAGCCACAGGACACCCTCACTGACGGCCTCACACCCCCCGCCTGTCGCGGGCGGCGGAGGCTCGGCGGGGCTGGGGAGGGCCGGGGCCGGGGGGCGGAGCGGGGCGGGGCGGGGCGGTGTCTCCGAGGCCCCGATCCCAGCGGCTCAGACCCTCCGGCCCGAGGTGCCGTCTCGCGACTGACCCGTGGACCCCGCGCTGCGCGCACATGCCTGGGGGTGCTGGAAGGTCTGAACACTGAGGCAGCTCCCGGAACACAGGCCTGGGGGGGGGGTTACCCCGCGACTGACTGAACGGGGGAGGCGGGGAGGGTGGGGCCACGGGGGCCGGACTGCCGGAGAGGCGCAGGCGCAGAGAGAGGGGGGGGAGCGGGGAGGCGGCGGGAGGAGGATCTGCCCGGCCCGAGCTCAGAGCAGCAGGGGCGGGAACGGGCGCCTCGGGGGCCGCGGCGTGGCCGGAGGCAGCGGCATGCTCATCCCACAGGTGACAGTCTGCGACAGGGAGGCCGGGCGGGCACAGCGAAAACCTCCAGGAGCTCGAGAGCCCTGTCTTGGGAGGATCTGCAACTCCCATCAGTTGCTGACGTGCCGCGCCCCGGCCCTGCCCAGGGGGATCCTGTCTGGGGGCCAAGAAGGGCCGCCTGGGGAGGTGGGAACGTCTCTGCCGCCTCTGCGCTCTGGGAAGGATGCGGGGCGAGCTGTGGCTTCTCCCAGACCCCGCCAAACGCCTCTGAAGTGGGCGCAACGTGACCACCAGTCCATGAGCCCCAAACCCGCAGAGGCAGAGGAGAACGTGCCGGCCGTAACACTGGCCGTGGCCGCCCCCGAGGAGATGGAGCCTCTGGGGCCCGGGGGGTCGGCGAGCGAGCCCCGCAATGGGGTGCCCGAGGCGGAGAACCAGAAGGCCTGGGCCGAGGCGCCCCCACCCTGCGCAGCCCTGCCCGGGTCCGGGCGCCGGCCAGGTCCCCCCGCAGGTCAGGGCGGGTCCGCGAGACACCTACTGGACTGCAGCGTGCGCTGCCGCACCACGGAGGTGAAGGCGCCCAGGCCCTGCGGGGAGCGCGCCGCCAGGCGGAAGGCGTACTCCGTGTTGGGCTTGAGGTCGTCCACCACGAAGGCCGTGGCCGGGTCGAAAGTCCTGGCGACCTGGGGCAGGGCGAGGAGAGAGGCCGAGATGGGGAGAGAGTGACACCAGAGACCTGGCCCTGCAGGCCAGCGGCGGCGGAGGAAGCGAGAGGGGCGGAGGAGCGCGCCGCGGGTGGGGGCGGAGGAAGACAGGTGCTCGGGCCGGGTCGGCGGGACAGCGGCGCTGCCCAGCGCGGGCGCCCGGGGGTGTCGAGGGCCGTCCCCACCCCCACCCCGCCGGCCACGCACCTCTCTGCCGTGGTCACCTTCTCGGTGAGAAGCTCGTGTTGATGATGCTCTCTTGCGCGGGGCTCCACGAGGCCGATGCCTCTCGATGCTCCCTTCTGGTGGGCCGCGGGGAGGGAGAGCCTCGCCGTGAGGACGCTGGGGTAGGGCTCTGCCGGCACAGGGTACCCAAGGGGCGGGAACGGGCGCCTCGGGGGCCGCGGCGTGGCCGGAGGCAGCGGCATGCTCATCCCACAGGTGACAGTCTGCGACAGGGAGGCCGGGCGGGCACAGCGAAAACCTCCAGGAGCTCGAGAGCCCTGTCTTGGGAGGATCTGCAACTCCCATCAGTTGCTGACGTGCCGCGCCCCGGCCCTGCCCAGGGGGATCCTGTCTGGGGGCCAAGAAGGGCCGCCTGGGGAGGTGGGAACGTCTCTGCCGCCTCTGCGCTCTGGGAAGGATGCGGGGCGAGCTGTGGCTTCTCCCAGACCCCGCCAAACGCCTCTGAAGTGGGCGCAACGTGACCACCAGTCCATGAGCCCCAAACCCGCAGAGGCAGAGGAGAACGTGCCGGCCGTAACACTGGCCGTGGCCGCCCCCGAGGAGATGGAGCCTCTGGGGCCCGGGGGGTCGGCGAGCGAGCCCCGCAATGGGGTGCCCGAGGCGGAGAACCAGAAGGCCTGGGCCGAGGCGCCCCCACCCTGCGCAGCCCTGCCCGGGTCCGGGCGCCGGCCAGGTCCCCCCGCAGGTCAGGGCGGGTCCGCGAGACACCTACTGGACTGCAGCGTGCGCTGCCGCACCACGGAGGTGAAGGCGCCCAGGCCCTGCGGGGAGCGCGCCGCCAGGCGGAAGGCGTACTCCGTGTTGGGCTTGAGGTCGTCCACCACGAAGGCCGTGGCCGGGTCGAAAGTCCTGGCGACCTGGGGCAGGGCGAGGAGAGAGGCCGAGATGGGGAGAGAGTGACACCAGAGACCTGGCCCTGCAGGCCAGCGGCGGCGGAGGAAGCGAGAGGGGCGGAGGAGCGCGCCGCGGGTGGGGGCGGAGGAAGACAGGTGCTCGGGCCGGGTCGGCGGGACAGCGGCGCTGCCCAGCGCGGGCGCCCGGGGGTGTCGAGGGCCGTCCCCACCCCCACCCCGCCGGCCACGCACCTCTCTGCCGTGGTCACCTTCTCGGTAGAGAAGCTCGTATTTGATGATGCTCTCTTGCCGCGGGGGGCTCCACGAGAGCGCGATGCTCGTCTCCGACTTGGCCTCGGCCCTGAAGTTCATGGGCTGACCGGGCACTGCGGGGGAGGGGGAGAGCCTCGCCGTGAGGACGCTGGGGTAGGGCTCTGCCGGCACAGGGTACCCAACAGCAAGGGGGTCCCCGTTCGCCCAGAAAGAGCTCCGCTGAAACTTAGCTCTGCCCTAAAAAGAAGGGCTCCTAGGTTCCGGATGCTTCCAGAATGGGCTCCACTATTCTTCCTTCTCTTCTTTTCCCAGGGATCCTCTGTGGCCTGTTGTTGGCAGCTGCCCACACCAAGGCCCCCTCCCTCTCCGCTGCCAGTGCGACCACGTTTAAATATTCCCCTTTCAATGTACCCCAGCGTCCACCCGTGCCCCCTGATTCAACAGAAAATTCATGGGGTCCATAACTGAAAAACAGGACCTCCACCCCATGTCTGCTCTACGGCCGCAGAATTCCAAACCTCCTGTCCCTTCGCTTAGGGACAGCGGCCTGACTCTTCCTGGACGCAAGGTTCCCAAGCCTGAGCCCATAAAAAAAGCCCAGAAACCCACGGAGCACTGGGGCCCCATGCACCTGCCTCTTTTGCACCCCCACCCACAGTCCTTCACGCCAGCAGGTGAGAGCCGTGCCCACAGACGTTGGGTTATTTCAAAACGAGAGGCAAGGATCGCTCCAGGGAGAGCAGGAAATGGGGGGCTCTCAAACTCAGACAGGGATGCGGGCGGGGCTGTGAGCAGAGCAGAGGGAGGCAAGCTGAGGCTCCGGCCCTTTCATCAGATGCTGCCGCCCGCGCCTCTCTGCCAAGGAGAGGCCCCCCACTGTAGCAGCCCCGTGGACTGGGCAAATTGGACTTTCCGGGCTTCCCTGGTAGCTCAGTGGTAAAGAGTTCACCTGCCAAGGCATGAGACACGGGTTTGATCCCTGATCCAGGAAGATCCCACATGCAGAGCAACTGAGCCCGTGAGCCACAACTATGGAACCTGTGCTCTGGAGCCTCGGAGCCACAACTATGGAGCCCATGGGCCACAACGACTGAAGCCGGAGTGCCCTAGAGCCTGAATTAGGCAACAAGGAAAGTCACCGCAACAAGAAGCCTGCTCATCTCAACTAGACAGGAACCCCCACTCCCTGCAACTAGAGAAGAGCCTGTGGCAGCAGTGAAAACCCAGAATAGTCACCAAAAAAAAGAACCATAGGATTTTCCAAGGACAGCCAGGGTTGTCCAGGACACCCCCCCTCGGCCCCCCTCTCCCCACCCCCTCCCGCCCGTGCACTGCACTCGTGTGGAAAGGCCAAAAAGCACCATGCGAGCCAATACACCACGGCGTGGCTGCAGGGCAAGAGGCCCCGCCTCCGCCTGCCGGTGTGGCCCCGCCCCACAGCCTGCGGCCCCGCCCCCAGACGCCACGCCCTGGGGCAGCTCACCTCCCTGCTGCGTCTTGACCTGGATGGGGTCGGAGAGGGGCCCGTCGCCCACGGAGGTGAAGGCCAGCACGCGCACCGTGTACGTCTCGTCCTCCAGCAGGCTGCCCACGGTGGTCAGCAGGCTGTCGTCCACGTTGTGCTTCTGCCAGTTCCCCACCGGGTGCTCCGGCTCCATGGTGTAGTAGATGCGGTAGCCGCGGATCAGGCCGTTGGGCTCCACGGGCTCCTCCCACTGGATGATCATGGTGGTGGCGCTGAGCATGCGCGCCTGCACGTTCCTCGGGGCGCTGGCGGGGGCCTGCTCGCCGGTGCGGGTGACCACCGACTCGCTGGGCGGGCCCTGGCCGATGGAGTTGACGGCCGACACCCAGATCTCGTACTCCGAGTTGGGGCTCAGGCCGCCGATGCTGTAGCGCGTGGTGGTGATGTCCTCCTTGATCTGGTACGGCCCGTCCTGGCTCTTGGATTTGTATTCGATGACATAGTAGGACACGGGGTCCGGGTTGCCCGAGTCCCACGTGATGGTGATGCTGGTGGCTGTGTTCTCCGTCACCACGGGAGTCCCGGGGGCTTTGGGGAGCGCTGTGGGTTGGGGGGAGGGTCACACGTCAGGCTCGGGGGCTGGGGACCCTGAAGGCTGTGTGACGTTCGGCCACACGACTGCCCTCTCTGAACCACCATTTCCTCGGTGGCGACCACTGGCTTCAGGACCCCTAGCCCATCTGCGTCAGGTGCCGCAAACCGTACGACGTATGTGCTGCTGGTGGCTGCTACCGGGCTCTGATGGCTCAGCTGTCCCCGCAGCCTGAGAGCTGCCGCAGCCCGCTGTACTTGATTTATAAACACAGGCGAGGGGCCGGATTTGGCCCACGGGCGGCAGCCTGCTGCCCCCGCTCCAAAGCTGGGGAGAGAATCTGGGGGCGCCCTGCTCGGAGCCGCACCACACGTGACGCATCGGGAGAATCCCTCCCCGGCCGCGTGCTCCCTCTCTCGGAGTTTTGCACAGGCCGTTTCCTTTTCAGCTCTGGCTCATTCCTGCTCAACTTTCACTTTCTCTGACTTAGTTTTCTTGGGGATCGGCGCCTGGATTCTGGGGTCTGCGTGGTTCTCTGTGGCTCCCATCACTCCTCTAATCAGCCTGCAGCCTAGCCGCTGGGCCACGTGGCCTCCCCAGCTTTGGACGGTGAGCTCAGACCACAGGACAGGGTCTCATTCCACGCGGCCAGGCCCAGAACAGCCCTGTCCTGGTCACAGCCAGGAGGGACGGATGCCAGAAAAGGAGCTCCGGGCTTTCTCCACAGGGACCTCTCACCTCCACCCGGCAGGTCCAGGGATGACCCCTGCCCCCCTCCCAGGCCGCCCACACCCCCTGCTCACATTTCACCGTGATCTGGGCCACGGCCTCAATGACGCCCAGGCTGGACATGGCCACGCACGTGTAGTTGGCAGAGTCCTTAACGTCGGTGAGTTCCAGCACATTCCGGCCCACGGGCATGTCGTCCTCGGGCGTCAGGTCCTCGGCCCCCTGCATCCACTTGACGTACGGCATGGGCGAGCCCACGGCCACGCAGGTGATGTTCACGTTGCCACCTGGCATGATCTCGTGGCTCATGGGCAAGATGGAGAACCGTGGAGCCACGCGGCGGACTGGGGGGATGGGAGGTGCGGGTCGGGGGCGGGGAGGGAGGAGGGGTGCATGGGGTGGGGAAGATGGGGAGAATGCAGAGGAGAAAAGAAAGAAAAGCAGAAAGAAAGGAAGAAGGAAAGAAAGAAAAAAGGAAAAAAAAGTGGAAAACAATTTAAACAGGGCTGTTTCCTTTCCCCCAGTTGAATTTTTTTTTTCTTCTAAATGAAAGAAAACAACGAAAAAAAAAAAATTAAAAACGAAATTCCAACACAAAGAAACCAAAACTTCAAAGGAAGATAACTTCACAAACAATATATAGAGAGATATATCGATATATAATAAGAGAGACATGAAGCATTATTCCATAGCAACAGGGTTTCAGAGACCAAAGTGGCTGGTCCACAGCACGGTTAGGACACAAAAATTTATCAGTCGTTTCTCATCTTTGCTGACAGAGGTGGCATTGGGGAGCACCCCTCGACCGCCTGGAGGAACTCCAGAAGCCTGGGGCCGCGGGGGGCGGGGCGGGGCGGCTGCGCTGGAGCGGCAGATTGGGCAGGAGGCGCGAGGGCACAGGAGGGCAGGGGAAGAACTGGGACCCGGGGCAGAGGGCCAGGACGCCGGCCCCCATCCCCACCCACTCTGGTGATCTGGGGTCCCCGCCCACTTCCCCGGGGGGAGGGGCCTCCAGGAAAAGATGAGAAACTCTAATGAAATTTTTGTGGTTTTGGGGTATAGAAACCCTTCTAAAAGCTTCTGTTGGATCTGACAAGTTTCCATTGATAGATGCAGCTCTCAGAATCACAAACAGCATGCAAAATAGGTTGGTTCAGAGAGAGAGAGAAAGAGAGAGAGGGAGAGACAAAGAGAGAAAGAGGGAGGAAGGAGAGGCAGGAGGAGGGAGAGAAGGTGAAGGCGAAGAGGCCTAGATCTCAGGGGCCTGAGTGCACACTCATGAGGGGATCAGAGAGGAGAGAGAGAGCAGGAAAACAGGGAGGGACAGAGAGAGAAGGGGGGAAGGGGCCCACTTCAATGCTGCATATTAATTCTAGTGGATGTGACCCAATGTGACAGGTCACATTGTCACATCACAGCCCTGGCAGAAGAGTAAGTAGGATATTAATCATAATCATAAACAAGGGGATGAACTCGAACGCTGAGGAATGGGGGACATGTCCTGTGCATCTCTCAGCGGGAAAGCAAATGCAGCCTTCCGTCCTAATGTCGCAGACGACGAAGGCAGCAGGATGCATTTCGGGGGCTCCGTTTTCAGAAGCTGGACAGGTTTCCGGGCTGGGCCCGGCAGGCGAAGGAGCGGGGGCTGAGGGGCACCCGCACTGCCAGGCGCACAGCTCCACCACGGAGGCGTGTCCCCGGGGCGGAGAGGCCCTGGGTCAACGGGGAGGCCCTCCGCGCCGACGGCGGCGGTCCCCGGCCCGAGGCAGCCACGGGACGCGCCGCAGCGCAGCGCCAAGGAGCCATCAACTGCAGCGGACACCGACCTGAGGGTCAGCAGGGGGCAACAGGGTCACAAAGCCGCTGTCACATGGAGCTGGGGGGCACCGCAGGCCTGAGAGGGGGTGCTCGTGGCTGGGGGGTCTGGCCTGCCCTGTCTCAGCAGGGGTTCGGTGAAGAGGAGGGGAGCCCCGTGGGGGCGGGAGGGCGGGCCAGGGAGCCCTTCGGAAAAGAAGCCCCGCGAAAAGTCCAGAGTCACGCTGGAGACAGGATGGAGGGAGTGGAAGGTGTCGGTAGAGGAGAGGAGGGAGGCAGAGGGGCCATGCAGACAACGGGGGGAGGGTGGGGGCACGGAGAGGGGGGCAGCTCTGTGGCGGGACGGCGGGAGGCGGGGAGCTGGGGGCGTGGGGGTCCGGCCAGCCAGCGGACACGGTCCAGGCCAGCCGCCGGCATCCACAGCGAGGCAGGAGAGGGATGCCCGAATGCTGCGTTGTCATGGAAACGGAACACAATGGGGGATGAGCGTGGGGGAGCTAATTAATCAAGGACAGAAAAACGGCACTAACGTCCAGAACAAAACCAGGAGAAACAAATGAAAAAACCAAAGTGGGGTGTTGGGGTGGGGGTAGGAATAATCCAAAAAACTAAACCTAAAACCCTCTAAAGCAAAACACCCAAAAAAGCAAGAAGAAAAAGAAAAAGAACATGGAATGGGTGTGGGGCTGAAAATCGGGGTCTGAAAGGAGGAGGGCCGTGGCTTCCCCAGGGAGCACCCCCCCGACCCTGGCAGAACACAGCATCCGGCCTCCCCGCCCAGCACCCAGGGGCCCTGGCAGAGGCTCCAGGCGGCCGCAGAGGCGAATCCGCACAGGGAAAAGAACCTTCGGGCAACCCTGCCCGGCCACGGGGAGCCCACTCCTCAGCACTGCTCCCTGCTCAGGGCTGGACGGAGACCACGTCAGACTGACCACACGGGCCGAGGCACTCGCCTCGAGGCCTCAGGAAAGCCCACCCAGGCTGCGATGGGGGCGGCTGCGGCTGCTGAGCCCTGTGGCCTTGGGGAGGGCCCTCGGCCTCCGGGGGCCTGTTCCTCCTCTGTGAGGCGGAGGCCATCAGCGACATGCTGAGGAGGTCCCCAGGCTGACCGGGGCCGTGCCCAGCATACAGTAGGTGCTCAGCCTGGGCATGGGGCCGGTGAAGGTCCCTCTGGTCTTCCAGGGTGCTGGAAAGATGAACGAGATGCTCGACATTAAGATTTCAGGGTGAGTTAGCTGGCCTGCCCTGTCTCAGCAGGGGTTCGGTGAAGAGGAGGGGAGCCCCGTGGGGGCGGGAGGGCGGGCCAGGGAGCCCTTCGGAAAAGAAGCCCCGCGAAAAGTCCAGAGTCACGCTGGAGACAGGATGGAGGGAGTGGAAGGTGTCGGTAGAGGAGAGGAGGGAGGCAGAGGGCCATGCAGACAACGGGGAGGGTGGGGGCACGGAGAGGGGGGCAGCTCTGTGGCGGGACGGCGGGGAGGGCGGGGGAGCTGGGGGCGTGGGGGTCCGGCCAGCCAGCGGACACGGTCCAGGCCAGCCGCCGGCATCCACAGCGAGGCAGGAGAGGGATGCCCGAATGCTGCGTTGTCATGGAAACGGAACACAATGGGGGATGAGCGTGGGGGAGCTAATTAATCAAGGACAGAAAAACGGCACTAACGTCCAGAACAAAACCAGGAGAAACAAATGAAAAAACCAAAGTGGGGTGTTGGGGTGGGGGTAGGAATAATCCAAAAAACTAAACCTAAAACCCTCTAAAGCAAAACACCCAAAAAAGCAAGAAGAAAAAGAAAAAGAACATGGAATGGGTGTGGGGCTGAAAATCGGGGTCTGAAAGGAGGAGGGCCGTGGCTTCCCCAGGGAGCACCCCCCCGACCCTGGCAGAACACAGCATCCGGCCTCCCCGCCCAGCACCCAGGGGCCCTGGCAGAGGCTCCAGGCGGCCGCAGAGGCGAATCCGCACAGGGAAAAGAACCTTCGGGCAACCCTGCCCGGCCACGGGGAGCCCACTCCTCAGCACTGCTCCCTGCTCAGGGCTGGACGGAGACCACGTCAGACTGACCACACGGGCCGAGGCACTCGCCTCGAGGCCTCAGGAAAGCCCACCCAGGCTGCGATGGGGGCGGCTGCGGCTGCTGAGCCCTGTGGCCTTGGGGAGGGCCCTCGGCCTCCGGGGGCCTGTTCCTCCTCTGTGAGGCGGAGGCCATCAGCGACATGCTGAGGAGGTCCCCAGGCTGACCGGGGCCGTGCCCAGCATACAGTAGGTGCTCAGCCTGGGCATGGGGCCGGTGAAGGTCCCTCTGGTCTTCCAGGGTGCTGGAAAGATGAACGAGATGCTCGACATTAAGATTTCAGGGTGAGTTAGAGCCTTTTTTCTTTTTTCAAAAAAGAAAACAATAGGAAGAATTCCGACCAAATCCCTCACAACTTTGAGAGGCCAGTGACCTTGTACCCATTTTGTGGATGAGGCACTGGAGGTCCAGAGAGGAACTAGGGCTAGCTGGATGACACAGAGGCAGAAAGTGGTAGGGCCAGAGCTCAAAGCCTGGAAAGCCTAATCCCCACCTCTCAGATAAAGTCAGCCTTCCCTTACCCTGGCAATGAGCAAGAATGACAGCCAGGGGTCCCTCCTTAGCTCTTTCACACTTGTGTCCTTACCCTCTGGGGATACCGAAGAGGGCAAAAGCACCATCCTTGGTGGACATCTGTCAACTAAATAATCACTGGCTGAATAATATCCAGCAGCCAACATAAGAAACGTCCAGGAGCCGTCAGTAAAAGGTCTGTACCGAAAGAGATTCTTGAAACACTGAAGGGCGACGAGGTAGCTTCAGGCTTTAAAGGCTGACTAGGAGTCCAGTTTATTAAGACTCAACGTCCCGCCCCAAAGACCCTGCTCATGTCTGATCTTATCTCAAACTATCTTCCCGGAGGAGTGCCGTAATTTGGAAGGGACCGCTCCTGCTTTTCAGCAGCAGACACAAGGCAAACGTTTTGAACGTGTGAGAAGGCTTGCCATACAGGGCTGTGAATTACAAGTCAGTTAAGTGTGGGAGGGCACGTACCAACAAGTGTCATTTGGGCGCTCACCATCCCCACGTGGCCAGCAGCCATCAGTTAAAGGGACCTGCCAGCGTGCTGGCGAGGCTGGCGCCAAAGCCACTCGGCCCACGTGCCTTCTCGCCTGCCGCGTTTGTTTCCACGGCCGTGCTGCCAGGAGCCAGCGGGTCTGCCACGAGGCGGGGGAGGACTGTGCCCAGGAGCACCAGGTGGGGCGTCTCGTGAGGCCCCCGGACTCCCTCCCAGGTGGCCAGGGCGGGCGGCGGACGCTGTGTTCTGCCCAGTTTGGTGCTGACGCCCACCCGCATCGTCTTTCCACCCCTGGCGGCAAGCTTGAGGTGCAGGTTAGAAAGTCAGGTGGGCGCGGAACCCACGGGACAGAGCGGCCCCGCGGGACCCCCGCCCCCAATTACCGACCTGAGTGGAGGGTCCAGGCAGGTTATAAGGGGACCACACCAGCCTTGGTCCTCAGCACGCTCCAGCTGGTTCTCGTGTCCAGCTCTTCTCGTCACCGAGTAGCCGGGGGTCCCAGTGGGGGACCGCGTGGGTGAGGTCAGGAGGGTGGGCCAGGTGGGGAGGCGATGACACAGAGGCAGAAAGTGGTAGGGCCAGAGCTCAAAGCCTGGAAAGCCTAATCCCCACCTCTCAGATAAAGTCAGCCTTCCCTTACCCTGGCAATGAGCAAGAATGACAGCCAGGGGTCCCTCCTTAGCTCTTTCACACTTGTGTCCTTACCCTCTGGGGATACCGAAGAGGGCAAAAGCACCATCCTTGGTGGACATCTGTCAACTAAATAATCACTGGCTGAATAATATCCAGCAGCCAACATAAGAAACGTCCAGGAGCCGTCAGTAAAAGGTCTGTACCGAAAGAGATTCTTGAAACACTGAAGGGCGACGAGGTAGCTTCAGGCTTTAAAGGCTGACTAGGAGTCCAGTTTATTAAGACTCAACGTCCCGCCCCAAAGACCCTGCTCATGTCTGATCTTATCTCAAACTATCTTCCCGGAGGAGTGCCGTAATTTGGAAGGGACCGCTCCTGCTTTTCAGCAGCAGACACAAGGCAAACGTTTTGAACGTGTGAGAAGGCTTGCCATACAGGGCTGTGAATTACAAGTCAGTTAAGTGTGGGAGGGCACGTACCAACAAGTGTCATTTGGGCGCTCACCATCCCCACGTGGCCAGCAGCCATCAGTTAAAGGGACCTGCCAGCGTGCTGGCGAGGCTGGCGCCAAAGCCACTCGGCCCACGTGCCTTCTCGCCTGCCGCGTTTGTTTCCACGGCCGTGCTGCCAGGAGCCAGCGGGTCTGCCACGAGGCGGGGGAGGACTGTGCCCAGGAGCACCAGGTGGGGCGTCTCGTGAGGCCCCCGGACTCCCTCCCAGGTGGCCAGGGCGGGCGGCGGACGCTGTGTTCTGCCCAGTTTGGTGCTGACGCCCACCCGCATCGTCTTTCCACCCCTGGCGGCAAGCTTGAGGTGCAGGTTAGAAAGTCAGGTGGGCGCGGAACCCACGGGACAGAGCGGCCCCGCGGGACCCCCGCCCCCAATTACCGACCTGAGTGGAGGGTCCAGGCAGGTTATAAGGGGACCACACCAGCCTTGGTCCTCAGCACGCTCCAGCTGGTTCTCGTGTCCAGCTCTTCTCGTCACCGAGTAGCCGGGGGTCCCAGTGGGGGGGACCCGCGTGGGTGAGGGGGTCAGGAGGGTGGGCGGTGGGGGTGGCAGGTTGGGGGGGATGGGTCGCTTCAAACCCCGATTCACATGGAAAAACAACTCAAAACCCATCAAAGCAACCGGGAGACGACCCCTCCCCCAGGCAGGAAGAGGCCGAAACTCAAAAACCAAAGAAGTGAGGGGAGGGGGCGGGAGGGTGGGGTCCGGGGAGGAGCTGGGAAGGGTGAGGGGGAACTCAAACGTGAGGTGATCTGATTGAAGCACTAGGCGGGAGCTCAAAGTGTCAGACATCTCGAGGGGTCAGCAAGCCGCAGTTCCAAGGGGGTGGGGGGCTCTGCTGGCCATTTTGGGGTGGGAGAAGCTGCTGGGTGCCCCTCCAGACCCCAAAATGAGGACGGGGATGGGGAGGCAGGGGAGAGGTGCCCAGGTTTGCAGCCTCCGGGGGGGTTACTCGAGCTTAGATTACACCTGTCAGGGGAGGGGAGGGGGCGAGGCCTAACTCCAGAGCCCCTCCAGAGCCCCCGCCCGCAGCCTTCCCCTCCGCCTCCCGCCGCCAGCTCCCTCTGCCTGCTGTCGGGACGGTGTGCAAGGCCTGGAGGGACCTGGCCAGAGCCCTGGCCCACAGGCTGGCCAGTGGCCGTCTGAGCTGGACACCACTGCCCCACAGATCCTTTCACTACTGGGGTGTCGGGTTTTTTCCCCCAGCTCTAGCAGAAAAGGACACCATGTCTGGCCAATTGACCGCCCCCTCGCCCCCTCGCTGCGGCTCTCCGGATGACGAGGTGTAATCTAATGTTCCCCTCACCCCCCCAAAACAGCAGAAACAGCGATGCAGAGGGTGAGAGGCAGGCAGCAGGCGAGAGGGGTCAGAGCTCAGTGTTCCTGCAGAATGCCCCCCCCGCCACCCGCCATGCCTGAACAGAGAAAAGGCCTGCCTCCCCACCCCTGAGCCCCCTTCCCCACGGGGTGAGGGCGGGTGAGGAGAAGGGCTGGGTTCGGGCCTGGCACTGCCTACCGGCAAGGTCAAGTCAGGGACGGCTGGGGTGGGGGTGTGTGGGAGGCATGGCCAGGCGTGAGCATCAGGAACTGGGGGTGGTTCGCCCCCCGGCCCCCGTGGGAGTCTTTCTGGAGCCACGGCAGGTGGTGGGGGCTGGCTCCAGACCCAGCATCTACCGACTCCTGCCTGGGGGCTGCCGGGAGGAGAGGGCACGACCTAGACGTCCTGTCTACCAATGTACACAGCCTGGGTGCCAGGGCTTGACTTTTAAAAACAATTTGCCCCACAAAACACCACGCTGTGAACAGATCTGAAGGGGCCTGGGCCTGGGTAGCAGAGAGCGGGCTCTGAAGAACACCTGGCACCGGGGCGATGCAACGCGCCCTCTGCCTCGGGTGACGGAGTCCCGACCTCCTAGCTCAGCCCTGGAGAACCGGCAGGAAGTGATGCCCGGCGGCTTTCTCCAAAATCCGGACAGAATGCTAAGTCCCCTGAAGGCAGTAGGGGCTCTGCCCCGTTTCTGGCTCGAGCGTCTTCCTGTGGGTGGCCCGTGACCTCCCTGGGCCGGCACCCCACGGTTCAACAATGCTATGTAGTTCGAAAGCCACCGCCTCCAGCCACCGAGCCACGCCTTAAAGGCGGGCGATGCTAACGATGTTTAAAGAACGTGAACAGCCAGGAAAAGTGGAGCCTAATCGTCTGCCCACTTTGCAAAGAGTCTGAGCTGCATCTTCCAGGAGGGAGCTCTGGGCACAGAGCTGCCCGCTGCGTTTCACACAAAAAATGGCTCTGGCTTGGACTTGGGTCTTCTAAAGCTCAGCGAGAGCCTTCGGGAGAAGGGTAAGTCTGAGCAACGCCACCCTTGGATCAGCCAGGGTCCACAGAGTGGAGACGGGGAGCTGAAGGTAGAGGCTGCGGCTCTCCATGACGAGGTGTAATCTAATGTTCCCCTCACCCCCCCAAAACAGCAGAAACAGCGATGCAGAGGGTGAGAGGCAGGCAGCAGGCGAGAGGGGTCAGAGCTCAGTGTTCCTGCAGAATGCCCCCCCCGCCACCCGCCATGCCTGAACAGAGAAAAGGCCTGCCTCCCCACCCCTGAGCCCCCTTCCCCACGGGGTGAGGGCGGGTGAGGAGAAGGGCTGGGTTCGGGCCTGGCACTGCCTACCGGCAAGGTCAAGTCAGGGACGGCTGGGGTGGGGGTGTGTGGGAGGCATGGCCAGGCGTGAGCATCAGGAACTGGGGGTGGTTCGCCCCCCGGCCCCCGTGGGAGTCTTTCTGGAGCCACGGCAGGTGGTGGGGGCTGGCTCCAGACCCAGCATCTACCGACTCCTGCCTGGGGGCTGCCGGGAGGAGAGGGCACGACCTAGACGTCCTGTCTACCAATGTACACAGCCTGGGTGCCAGGGCTTGACTTTTAAAAACAATTTGCCCCACAAAACACCACGCTGTGAACAGATCTGAAGGGGCCTGGGCCTGGGTAGCAGAGAGCGGGCTCTGAAGAACACCTGGCACCGGGGCGATGCAACGCGCCCTCTGCCTCGGGTGACGGAGTCCCGACCTCCTAGCTCAGCCCTGGAGAACCGGCAGGAAGTGATGCCCGGCGGCTTTCTCCAAAATCCGGACAGAATGCTAAGTCCCCTGAAGGCAGTAGGGGCTCTGCCCCGTTTCTGGCTCGAGCGTCTTCCTGTGGGTGGCCCGTGACCTCCCTGGGCCGGCACCCCACGGTTCAACAATGCTATGTAGTTCGAAAGCCACCGCCTCCAGCCACCGAGCCACGCCTTAAAGGCGGGCGATGCTAACGATGTTTAAAGAACGTGAACAGCCAGGAAAAGTGGAGCCTAATCGTCTGCCCACTTTGCAAAGAGTCTGAGCTGCATCTTCCAGGAGGGAGCTCTGGGCACAGAGCTGCCCGCTGCGTTTCACACAAAAAATGGCTCTGGCTTGGACTTGGGTCTTCTAAAGCTCAGCGAGAGCCTTCGGGAGAAGGGTAAGTCTGAGCAACGCCACCCTTGGATCAGCCAGGGTCCACAGAGTGGAGACGGGGAGCTGAAGGTAGAGGCAGGGTGCAGGTGGAGGCCCCCTGCAGCAAATTCCCAGGACCAGCTGCTCTGGTAGCGAGGCCACCGCAGGCAGCTTTCGGGGCGGACCACGCCCGGTGGCTCCCCTCCTCTGCTGGGCTGGCACTGATCTGCAAGGGCAGCCTCTACCCAAACTGGGTCACTCCCTCCGTGGTTTTCTGTTTTTTTGTTGTTGTTGTCCCCATCTGATACTCCGGCCACAGAACACAGCGAGTGAGAGGAGAGACGGGGATCCGGAGAGAGCACGCATCTCGTGGGACTGAGGTCGGAGCCAGGAGAAAGGGAGACCGTGGCCGAGCTCTCAGCAGACGAATGACCCTCTGGCTCCAATTCTCCCCGAGGCAGTTTCCTGTGAGGCCTCTGATTCAGACTGAACTGTCCAATGCGTGACGGGGTGACGGAGGCCCCCAGAGGGAAGTGGCGTGCCTAGACCATTCGTCTGGCCCCTACGTCCCTGTCTCACAAGAATCTCACTGGCGATTTCTTAGGTGCCACGCATGGCACAGGGCACCAGACAGACAGGCGCTGGTTTGCTCCACGGACTCCTCCCAGCTACCCAGCGAGCTCAGCAGACAGACGCCTCTTCCTATGATGCCAGTAGGAGACAGGGACTCCAAGCAACCACGTGACCAGCCCAAGGTCACACAGCCAGGGAGGGGCAGAGGCAGGACGTGATGCCAGGTCTCCCCACGCCGTGAGTCTGTGCTCTGAGCACCAGGCCTGTTCTGCCCCCAAAGTCCAAGTGGTCTTCAGAGACCCTCAGCCACCTCTCAGTTTCAACTCAGTGGGGCCCAGCTTTCATAAAGGAGCTGAGAGAGCTCCTTCTTCTATGTTTTGGAGAGGTTCTACCTGGCAGCTCTCTCTGGATTCAAAAGGAAACAGGACACATGAATCCCCTATTATTCCATCTGAGGTCTTCTTGCCAACTGACCCTGAACTTAATCACTGGAGTTTAGAGAAGGCAGGTGAGGGACGAGCGAGAGGACAAATGATCCCAAACAGGCTGGTCCCAGCTCTCAACTATTATCTATGCTGGGGGGCGAGCTGGGGGCTAGTGGCTATACATCTAAATAGATGATTATGGAGGGGACTGTTTCCTATTTGGGATTAGAATGGGGCTCTCAAGGGCTTGCTTCTCCTTGGGTGGGGCGGGGGACAGAAGATGAGAGTGAGCATCTTCAAAGGTTTCAAGAGAGAGCAACACAGAGAGAAGGAGAGCTGAGAGAGAGAGGGGCAGAGGGAGACAGAGAGGGAGAGAGGGGCAGAGGGAGAGCTGGAGAGGCAGAGAGAGGGAGGGAGGGGCTGCGCCCAAAGTTCCCCAGGGTGTTCTCCAGAATTCCACAGTTCTGATGCTCGAGTACTCAGAAAGTGACCGTGCTGCACTGCTGGACAAAAGACACCTGTGACCAGGACCAGAATCTGCGAGCTGGTGGGAGGAGCAGCCAGCGCCACCTGTGAGGCGGAGGCGTAGCACTGGGGTGGAAGGACTGGCCGAGCAGTTCTCCCAGAGTCTGTGGTGCTACTCTCGGATGGGTGGATCCACACGGGCACCCGCCAGGGCGCAAAGGTCGCCACACCCCCTGTCACCGTACGTGCTGCTTGTGTGCCAGGCACACGTCATTCTGGAAGGATGGTCCGTTTATAGACGGCCCCTTCTCGTATCTGGATGTGTCACTTTACTGGACAAGAACTCAACAGGCCGGCTGCCCGTTCAGCTGTGCTTCCAGTGCCTGTTTCTGGCTTGTCTGGGAGCATGGGAGGTGGTCTCGTGCTGAGGCAGGAGGATGGAAACGTGCCTGCTTAAGCTCCCTTCCAACATGGCCGCCCTGAGGGGTGAGGCCTCAGCTCTGGGTAAGGGAGCCGGCCAGCGGGGTCGGACAAGCTGGGCTGCTCTCCTCACGCACCCCACCAGGCTCTGACCTCCCGCCATTGGTCCAAGCCACCTCCCCCGTGCTCTCGAGCCCAGGCGGTCACTTTCTGCCCCAGCATCCCAGCTGTGGGACCCCTCCCACCCTCCTGGATGGCAGCTGGGACAGGAACACTGGCTTTTCAATCACAATGCGTTGGGAGAACAACCACACAACGGCTCAGCCCAGGGTTTGAAACCAAAGACCACGGAAGCACAAGACAGAACCAAAGGCCAAACGCTTCAGGTGGGGGCGGGTGCCAGGGGGAGGGGATGGGAGGGGGAAAAAAAAACGAACCGATCGGTTTTTTCCCCCAAAAAGGAAACCAAAAATATTATTAACTAAAAAAAAAAAAAGAAAAAGAAACGGAAAAGAGAAAAAAAAAAAAAGAAAAACAAAAGAGAAAAATAGAACGGGAGACGAAAAAAACTCCCACAGAAGGCGTTGGGAATTCACCAAACCGAACCAACAAGAGTAACATGCAGAGAAATTTTTACATTCTCCCAGCATGCATCAGGCCCAAGTTACCATGACGACGAGGAGTGCAAAAAACTCAGCAACAACATTACCAAAGGATGCATAGAGGCGACCACAATGCAAGCATCGCATGTGTGCGGCCGGCCCTGGGCCGGGCGGGCGCGGCTGAGGTTTTCGTGTCTTTCTGGTTTTTTTTTTTTTTTTTGGCTCTTGCTTGGCGGGTATTTTGTTTTGTTTTGTTGGCTTTCAGCTCAGTATTCGTATTCCATCATTTTTAAGTTCGTTGCGCTACCGTTTTCCGTGTGCGTGTCTGCGTGTGTCCGTGTGCCTGTCTGTGTGCGTTCCGTGTGTGTGCGTGTCGCTTTCAGAATGTAAAAATGTGGGTAAAGAAAGTAAAAAAGAAAAAAACACACCAACCTTCTCGAAGCTCTGAGGGATGTAAAGGGGATTTGATGCAGAACACAATGACATGGGGAGGAGAGAAAAAATAGGGGAAATACAGAGAGTAAAAAGAGGACTTCCCAAGGCTAAAAGCTGCAATCGTCTGCTGATTTTTTTTTCTTAAACCAAAAAAAAAAAATAATCGAAATTAAAAAACAAAAAGAACCACAACGACCCTTTCGTCTTTCCTCCGCTCCTTCCTCGACACACACCATCTACATTCGCCTTCCACGATTTTTTTTTTTTAATTCAATTCTGGAGCATCTGAGACCCAGGCGAAGGGTGGGAAGCTGGACCCCCGGGAGAAAGGACCCCAACTTTCCCCGCCCCAGCTGGGACCAGAGGTAAATTTTGCAAACAACCACAACGGCTCAGCCCAGGGTTTGAAACCAAAGACCACGGAAGCACAAGACAGAACCAAAGGCCAAACGCTTCAGGTGGGGGCGGGTGCCAGGGGGAGGGGATGGGAGGGGGAAAAAAAAACGAACCGATCGGTTTTTTCCCCCAAAAAGGAAACCAAAAATATTATTAACTAAAAAAAAAAAAAGAAAAAGAAACGGAAAAGAGAAAAAAAAAAAAAGAAAAACAAAGGAGAAAAACAGAACGGAAGACGAAAAACACTCCCACAGAAGGCGTTGGGAATTCACCAAACCGAACCAACAAGAGTAACATGCAGAGAAATTTTTACATTCTCCCAGCATGCATCAGGCCCAAGTTACCATGACGACGAGGAGTGCAAAAAACTCAGCAACAACATTACCAAAGGATGCATAGAGGCGACCACAATGCAAGCATCGCATGTGTGCGGCCGGCCCTGGGCCGGGCGGGCGCGGCTGAGGTTTTCGTGTCTTTCTGGTTTTTTTTTTTTTTTTTGGCTCTTGCTTGGCGGGTATTTTGTTTTGTTTTGTTGGCTTTCAGCTCAGTATTCGTATTCCATCATTTTTAAGTTCGTTGCGCTACCGTTTTCCGTGTGCGTGTCTGCGTGTGTCCGTGTGCCTGTCTGTGTGCGTTCCGTGTGTGTGCGTGTCGCTTTCAGAATGTAAAAATGTGGGTAAAGAAAGTAAAAAAGAAAAAAACACACCAACCTTCTCGAAGCTCTGAGGGATGTAAAGGGGATTTGATGCAGAACACAATGACATGGGGAGGAGAGAAAAAATAGGGGAAATACAGAGAGTAAAAAGAGGACTTCCCAAGGCTAAAAGCTGCAATCGTCTGCTGATTTTTTTTTCTTAAACCAAAAAAAAAAAATAATCGAAATTAAAAAACAAAAAGAACCACAACGACCCTTTCGTCTTTCCTCCGCTCCTTCCTCGACACACACCATCTACATTCGCCTTCCACGATTTTTTTTTTTTAATTCAATTCTGGAGCATCTGAGACCCAGGCGAAGGGTGGGAAGCTGGACCCCCGGGAGAAAGGACCCCACCTCCGGGCGGCGGGCGCTCAGGCCCCAGAAGGCGGGCCGCCTCCCTGGCTGTGCCCTGCCTGGGCCCCGCCCCGCCCGCCCCGGCCTCCGTCCGCACTGTCTCCTCCTCGAGCTCTGCCAGGCTCGCACACCCCCTTTCCCAGGTGTTCGCAGAGAAATAAAGCAGGTGAGACGAAGACCAGTCAAGGGGACGCGCTGTAACTCACCAGAGGAGCCGTGGCCGCGGACCGGACGCGCGCCCCTGCCCGCCCGCGCCCCCGCCTCCAGGCCCTCCCCACCCTGCCACCGTCTCCTCGGAAGCCAGATACAGGAGCCCAGGCAGCCGAGGGGCTGCGCCGGGGCCGGCGGGGGCTGCGTCTGGGGCAGGGGCGGGGCCGAGGGTCTGCAGGGGCGGGAGGACCGTGTGGCCTCCCGGGTGGAGAAGCCGGTAGGGGTGACGCCGGGGGAGGGAGGCCCGGCCAAGAGTGTGCAGGCCAACGGGGCAGCCCCGGGAGCAGCCGGACCCGCCTCCTGGCAGGTGGGCGCTGTTTCTACCACAAATCTGATGCGAAACAGCAGGAGACGGAGGAAGAAGCCAATGGACGCTTCCGCAAGGACAGAGGAGGACTGACCCGGGGTGGGGGGTCCGCAGGGGACGCTCCCCGCCTGGCACCTCCGAGGGGACGCCAAGGGGCCACTCCAGGCTCTCCTCGGGTCGGCGGGGATGGCACCAGGGCACCGCCCGCCGTGCTTCCAGGCGCGACCGGAGAGGGAGACTGACACGCCTCAGCCCAAACCCTGGACCTCTGCCCGCAGGAGCCCTTCCCTGAGGGTGGCCAGCAGAGCGCCCGGCTCTGGGGACAGCCGAGGCCGCGGGGCCGGCGGGGCCGCCCTGGAGACCCCCCCCAGGTCTCAGACGGAGGGCCCTGGAGGGCGGGCCGGTGACGCGGTGCGAGGCCACGAGTCAGGAGAGGAGAAGCGAAGCGAGCACACAGCAAGGGGGAGCACCGCACGACACACCACAGAAGCCAGCTCCCAGGGCGGGCGGGCGGGGCAGAGGCCCGCAGGCTCCCCCAGCCCTGTAGGCCCCCCAGAGACACCCCCAGCCCCGCCCCGCCCCCTCCTGTCGCGCCCCGCCACGTCCCGCAGCCCAGCGGGGCGGCCGTCACCAGGCGCCGGGGCGGGGGAGACCGAAGCTGCCCCCATTTCACAGGCGAGAAAACCGAGGCCCAGAGAGGGACACCGCCTCGCCCGAGGTCCCGCGGCCGCCAACGGGGGCGGCCCCGCCTGCTGGGGTCTGCAGGGGACGGGGGAGCCCGGAGGCGGTGAGCCCGAGGTGGGGGGCCCTGCCTTCGACCTGGACGTGGCGCTCCCTACCTCGCACGTAGAGGTTGGCGGGCGAGGAGTAGCGCACGCCGGCGCTGTTGGTGGCCACGCACTCGTACTTGCCCTGGTCGGTCTCCTCGCTGCTCTCGATCTGCAGGGCGCCTGGGGGGAAAGGGACAAGGCCGGCCCGTCAGCGGGGACCCCAGAGCGGGGGGCGGGGCAGCGGGAGGGCTGTCCCCGAGTCCCGGCGGGCCCGTGTGTCCCTTGGGCGGGGCCGGAGAGGCAGGTGCGAAGCTGCGTCACCCCAGAAAGCCCCGCTGGGTCGGGGCCGCCCTGCCTGCCTGCCTGCCGGCCTCTCCCCGCCGCGCCCCTGGCCCATCCTGAAGACCCGTGTGCCTGGCGGGTCCCCACGCTCAGCCGGGACCTCACGAACAGCTGCCGAGCTGAAGGCCAAAGCTCGGGGGACTGGGTGCCAACTGAGGTGCATCCGGGGATGCGCTCCACGGGGAGCTGGGGGGCAAGGTAGCGGTCCCAGCCCACCGCAGCTGTCTCGGAGCCCCTGATGCTGAAGGCGGCATCTCCAACGCTGGGCCAGGCCTGCGGGAGTGTGGAGACGGATGGCCACGTGGGTGGAGAGGGTCGAGTCCCTTGGCTGGCCCCCCGAAGCTGTCACAGCACTGAGAATCTGCTATACTATACAACACAACCTCAAAAGTTCAAAAAAAAAAAAAATGATATGCCGATTCAGGGAGCTGGTGGTCACTTGCTCGTGTTGACCAGCGCCCATGTGTCAGGGGCCCGGGGTCTGGGTTCTTCAAGTAGGGTTGGACACACACCCGACCGTGTCCCTAAGGATGGCTGCCTCTCTTCAAGAGCGTTTAGATTTCGGGCGGGCGGGGCAGAGGCCCGCAGGCTCCCCAGCCCTGTAGGCCCCCAGAGACACCCCAGCCCGCCGCCCCTCCTGTCGCGCCCGCCACGTCCCGCAGCCCAGCGGCGGCCGTCCAGGCGCCGGGCGGGAGACCGAAGCTGCCCCCATTTCACAGGCGAGAAAACCGAGGCCCAGAGAGGGACACCGCCTCGCCCGAGGTCCCGCGGCCGCCAACGGGGGCGGCCCCGCCTGCTGGGGTCTGCAGGGGACGGGGGAGCCCGGAGGCGGTGAGCCCGAGGTGGGGGGCCCTGCCTTCGACCTGGACGTGGCGCTCCCTACCTCGCACGTAGAGGTTGGCGGGCGAGGAGTAGCGCACGCCGGCGCTGTTGGTGGCCACGCACTCGTACTTGCCCTGGTCGGTCTCCTCGCTGCTCTCGATCTGCAGGGCGCCTGGGGGGAAAGGGACAAGGCCGGCCCGTCAGCGGGGACCCCAGAGCGGGGGGCGGGGCAGCGGGAGGGCTGTCCCCGAGTCCCGGCGGGCCCGTGTGTCCCTTGGGCGGGGCCGGAGAGGCAGGTGCGAAGCTGCGTCACCCCAGAAAGCCCCGCTGGGTCGGGGCCGCCCTGCCTGCCTGCCTGCCGGCCTCTCCCCGCCGCGCCCCTGGCCCATCCTGAAGACCCGTGTGCCTGGCGGGTCCCCACGCTCAGCCGGGACCTCACGAACAGCTGCCGAGCTGAAGGCCAAAGCTCGGGGGACTGGGTGCCAACTGAGGTGCATCCGGGGATGCGCTCCACGGGGAGCTGGGGGGCAAGGTAGCGGTCCCAGCCCACCGCAGCTGTCTCGGAGCCCCTGATGCTGAAGGCGGCATCTCCAACGCTGGGCCAGGCCTGCGGGAGTGTGGAGACGGATGGCCACGTGGGTGGAGAGGGTCGAGTCCCTTGGCTGGCCCCCCGAAGCTGTCACAGCACTGAGAATCTGCTATACTATACAACACAACCTCAAAAGTTCAAAAAAAAAAAAAATGATATGCCGATTCAGGGAGCTGGTGGTCACTTGCTCGTGTTGACCAGCGCCCATGTGTCAGGGGCCCGGGGTCTGGGTTCTTCAAGTAGGGTTGGACACACACGCTTCAGAGCCCGTGGTGCCCATGAACGGAGACATGGCTGCCTCTCTTCAAGAGCGTTTAGATTTCAGGACTCGGTTAGAGTGCAGGCAAAGGACGCTGACTGATATGCAGGGCTGGCCAAGTCTGTCTGGGTTTTCCCCACACTATGCAGTGAAAATCCTGAACGAACTTGGTGGTGAACGTCGAGTATGTTTGAAACCGAGGGGCTGGATCCCAGAGGAAGAGTGAATTTCCCCAGAGACTTAGGGTCATCTACGTGAGTCAGTCTGAATTCACGGATCTGTTTCAAAACCACGGGCCTAGATTCAGGATCCAGATGCCCACAAGTCAATGGACTTTCTCAAGTGTGTTTCATTCACGGACCAACGGCCAAGTCCACGGTGCTCAGAGGCTAATGGTGAGAATTTGCAAAAGTGTTTGGCATTGGCGGTCTAAAGGAAAAGCTCTATTCTGCGCAAATAAAGCTGAGGCTGAAATGCCTTCGGAGTGTTTGAAATCATAAATGTGGATTAAAGAATTTGTTGGTCACGAAAATGGTGCTGGGAAAGTTGGACAGATACGTGCAAAAAAATGAAGTTGGAACATTCTCTGACACCATACACAAAGATAAACTCGAAATGGATTAGAAACCAAAAGGTAAGACCAGAAACCCTAAAACTCTTAGATGAGAATATGGGCAAAACACTCAAGGACATAAATCAAAGCAAGATCTTCCATGACCTATCTACTAGAATAGCGGAACTAAAAACAAAAATTAACATGTGGGACCTAATGAAACTTAAAAGTTTTTGTACAGCAGAAGAAACTATAAAAAAGCTAAACAGACAACCGACAGCATGAGAGAAAATCATAGCAAATAAAACAGACAGGGCTTCCCTGGTGGTCCAGCGGGTAAGGACACCGCCTTGCAGTACAAGGGGCGCCGGTTCGATCCCTGGCCTGGGAAGAGCCCACGTGCCGCAGAGCGGCTGGACCGATGTGTCCAACTACCGAACTGGAGCTCTGCGACAACAGAGGCCACCACGATGGGAGGCCCACACGGGCCAAAGAACGAAGACGGATGAAAATAGATAAATGAAAGACCAATAGAAGTGGCCCGCCTGCTCCCCTCCATCCCCACCCCACCCCCACCCAAATAAATAAATAAATAAATCTTAAAAAAAAAAAAAAACAGACAAAGAATTAATCTCCAAAATCTACAAGCAACTCGGACAACTCAGCATGGGAAAAATGAACAACCCAATCAAAAAATGGGAAAAAAACCTAAACAGACACCCTCTCCAAAAAGGACATACAGATGGCCAAAAACCTGAAACATTGGTGGTGAACGTCGAGTATGTTTGAAACCGAGGGGCTGGATCCCAGAGGAAGAGTGAATTTCCCCAGAGACTTAGGGTCATCTCGTGAGTCAGTCTGAATTCACGGATCTGTTTCAAAACCACGGGCCTAGATTCAGGATCCAGATGCCCACAAGTCAATGGACTTTCTCAAGTGTGTTTCATTCACGGACCAACGGCCAAGTCCACGGTGCTCAGAGGCTAATGGTGAGAATTTGCAAAAGTGTTTGGCATTGGCGGTCTAAAGGAAAAGCTCTATTCTGCGCAAATAAAGCTGAGGCTGAAATCCCTTTGGGAGTGTTTGAAATCATAAATGTGGATTAAAGAATTTGTTGGTCACGAAAATGGTGCTGGGAAAGTTGGACAGATACGTGCAAAAAAATGAAGTTGGAACATTCTCTGACACCATACACAAAGATAAACTCGAAATGGATTAGAAACCAAAAGGTAAGACCAGAAACCCTAAAACTCTTAGATGAGAATATGGGCAAAACACTCAAGGACATAAATCAAAGCAAGATCTTCCATGACCTATCTACTAGAATAGCGGAACTAAAAACAAAAATTAACATGTGGGACCTAATGAAACTTAAAAGTTTTTGTACAGCAGAAGAAACTATAAAAAAGCTAAACAGACAACCGACAGCATGAGAGAAAATCATAGCAAATAAAACAGACAGGGCTTCCCTGGTGGTCCAGCGGGTAAGGACACCGCCTTGCAGTACAAGGGGCGCCGGTTCGATCCCTGGCCTGGGAAGAGCCCACGTGCCGCAGAGCGGCTGGACCGATGTGTCCAACTACCGAACTGGAGCTCTGCGACAACAGAGGCCACCACGATGGGAGGCCCACACGGGCCAAAGAACGAAGACGGATGAAAATAGATAAATGAAAGACCAATAGAAGTGGCCCGCCTGCTCCCCTCCATCCCCCCCCCCCCCCCACCCAAATAAATAAATAAATAAATCTTAAAAAAAAAAAAAAAACAGACAAAGAATTAATCTCCAAAATCTACAAGCAACTCGGACAACTCAGCATGGGAAAAATGAACAACCCAATCAAAAAATGGGAAAAAAACCTAAACAGACACCCTCTCCAAAAAGGACATACAGATGGCCAAAAAACACATGAAACAATGCTCAACCTCGCTTATAATTAGAGAAATGGAAATCAAAACTACAATGAGATATCACCTCACACCTGTCAGAATGGCCATCATCCACAAATCGACAGGCAATAAATGCTGGAGAGGGTGCGGAGAAAAGGGAACACTCTTGCATTGCTGGTGGGAATGTAAATTGATACAGCCCCTATGGAAGACAGATGGAGATTCCTCAAAAAGCTAAAAATAGAAACACCATACGACCCAGCAATCCCACTCTTAGGCTTATACACTGATGAAATCAAAACTGAAAGATGCACCTGTACCCCAATGTTCATTGAAGCTCTCTATACAATAGCTAGAACATGGAAGCAACCTAGATGTCCATCAACAAATGAATGGATACAAAAACTCTGGTACATATATACAATGGAATACTACTCAGCTGTTAAAAGAAATGCAGAAGAATCAGTCCTAGTGGATGGATCTAGAACCTATCATAAAAAGTGCAGTCAGTCAAAAAGAGAAAGACAAGTACAATATACTGACACACATATATATAATCCAGTAGGATGGTAATAATCACACATGCAGTGAAGTGATGGAAAAACAGACATGCCCAGTGGACATATGGACATTGTGGGGAATGAACAGTGGGTGGGAGGCATAAAGGAAGTAGCATGAAAACCTATACTATCATATGTGAAAAAAAATAGCTGTTGTCATTGTGCTGTGAGAAAAGTGGATCCTGCAGGGGTGCTGTGCGATGGCCTGGAGGGGTGGGATGGGGGGATATACATATGACTAATCTGGGATCATACATATCTGTAAACAACAAAACTGTAAAAGTTAAAAGTGAAGTAAAAGTTACAAAAAAAAAGAATTTAATATCAAAAAAAAAAAAAAGAGAATAGGTGGCTGTGGAAAAGGATCAATTACTGCTCTTAGAAATAAAAAATGTGATTAAATTTAAGAAAAAAAAAGAATTTGTTGGTCATGAGTGAATAAGAATTAAGAGGTCAGTTTTCTTAAGCTTTATTTTTAAGTGTTTTTTTTTTTTTTTTTAATGCAGACCACTTGGAAAGTTGTTACTGAATTTTGTCAGAATTTTGTTTCTGTTACATGCTTTGATTTTTTGACTGTGAGGCATGTGGGCTCGTAGCAGCTTCCCTACCAGGGGTCAGACCTGAACTCTCTGCAGCTGGAAGGCAAAGTCCTAACCACGGGACCACCAGGCAGTCCCATCTTAAGCGTATTTAAAATCACAGGCCCAAATCAAGGTCTTGGTGCCCATCGGTAAATGAAAATAAGGCTGATGTTCCCCTCACTGTTTGAAATCACAGGCCCAGATGGAAGACTTCACTTCCTATGAACATGTGAAAGTGAGGAAATTCCTTAACAGTGTCTGACAGCAGCTTGATCGCACCCTGCAGTGCCCACGAGCGAACGAAAACATGGCCACGACGTCCCAGAGGAACCTGAAAACCACAGGGGTGGGACAAGTCTTCATTTTCACAAGCTGATGAAGTCCACCAAAATCTCTAAATACGTTTGAAGTCATGGGCCTCGATCGAATACTCGGGCACCCATGAACGAATAAAAGGGAGGCAGAAATTTCCATGGTATGCTTAAAACCAAAGGCCTGGACCAAAGTCTTTGTGTTCTTAGGCAAATAGAACTGTGCGAGTTCTCCAAGCTTGCTAGACTCGCAGGCCTGGGCCCTGAACTTGCTGATGACGAATAATACAAAGACGAGGAAATCTCTCCAAAAGTGTCCTGATCACATCTTGGGTTTTGTTTTTTAATTGTTTCTCTTTTTAATGATCACAGGTGTCCCTAGGGTTCCAAGGAAACCCCGCCTCACAGCTTTCTTTGTGGCTGTCCCAGGCAAGTGGGGGGACCCACAGCGGGAGGAGTTCTCCCTGGGGGCCGTGGACGAGGGCTCTGTCCCACTGTAACACTTCCTACCAACCTCAAGACTCCAGAGAAGCAGGCGGGCAGGTGCTACTATGGAGGGCCAGAGAGGGCAAGGAGCCTGCTCCAAGTCACACAGCACTCCCTGGCTACGTCCGCACTCGACACGGACTCTTCCCTAAGGTTCCCACTCAGGCCTGTTCTAGTCTGTTCTTGGGGAAGCCTTTGAGACGGCCTGCCTCGTTGCTCCCTCAGATAGCTGGACCGCTTCGGCCCCCACACCACCCCCCGAATCAGAACTTCCAGGCTGGAAGGCTCCCTCCACATGCTCATTGTACAGATGGGAAAACCAAGGCTAGAGACGGATGTGGCGTGCATACGGAGCAGTGGCCAGCACTGTGGGTGGGCACGGGAGGCGCAGCCCCTTCCAGAGGACACACCCCCCGGGCAGCGCCCAGACGACTTGAGGGGCTGCCGTGGCCACGCTCGGCCCCTAGCCACAGACGGGGACACAGACACGGACACCGCACGGACACGGGGCAGGGTGAGGGTGAGACACGTGGAGGGGGCCGTGGAGCAGCCCCCTGCGGACCCTGGGGGGCTGGAGGGGCAGCGAGAGAGCGTGAGTGGGCGGGCGGGAGAGGGAAGAGCCTCTTACCTCGGATCGGAGTGCCTTCTGTAAGGGAAGCAGAGAGAGTCAGGTGAATGTCAGGAGGCAGTCCTGGGGGCCGGAGGGCCCCAGAGAGGCGGGGCCGGGCCACGAGCCAGGCCTGTCCACTCTGTTCCCGGGGGGGGGGGGGTGCGGAGGCAGGCAGCCCTGGGTCTATGGACCCTGCGGGCCCTGGCCAGGAAGATGAGGCCAGGCTCCCAGGACCAGGCTGGGCGCTGAGGGCTTAGTCAATGGGGAGGGCTTCCTGCAGAAGGCGGGAATCTCTTGGGGAAGGCGGGGCTGAGTCTAGAAGAGCCCTCTGGACTGGCCGGAGGGGCGTGACTCTGTCCCAGGGAGGTCCACGGCCTGGCCTGGCCTGGCCCTGTCGGCTGCCTTCCTTCTGGGCCGAGGGAGGGGGGTCCACGACCTCCCCTCCTAGATGCCTTCTTGGGTGGGACCGGGAACAGTGGGGTCCCGGGAATCTTGTTAGACGTGGGCGGGAAGGGGTTAGTGCCCCAGGGCCGGGCGTCCCAAAAAACCCAAAGCGGAGGATACTATGGAGGGCCAGGGCAGGCCTGCTCCAAGTCACACAGCACTCCCTGGCTACGTCCGCACTCGACACGGACTCTTCCCTAAGGTTCCCACTCAGGCCTGTTCTAGTCTGTTCTTGGGGAAGCCTTTGAGACGGCCTGCCTCGTTGCTCCCTCAGATAGCTGGACCGCTTCGGCCCCCACACCACCCCCCGAATCAGAACTTCCAGGCTGGAAGGCTCCCTCCACATGCTCATTGTACAGATGGGAAAACCAAGGCTAGAGACGGATGTGGCGTGCATACGGAGCAGTGGCCAGCACTGTGGGTGGGCACGGGAGGCGCAGCCCCTTCCAGAGGACACACCCCCCGGGCAGCGCCCAGACGACTTGAGGGGCTGCCGTGGCCACGCTCGGCCCCTAGCCACAGACGGGGACACAGACACGGACACCGCACGGACACGGGGCAGGGTGAGGGTGAGACACGTGGAGGGGGCCGTGGAGCAGCCCCCTGCGGACCCTGGGGGGCTGGAGGGGCAGCGAGAGAGCGTGAGTGGGCGGGCGGGAGAGGGAAGAGCCTCTTACCTCGGATCGGAGTGCCTTCTGTAAGGGAAGCAGAGAGAGTCAGGTGAATGTCAGGAGGCAGTCCTGGGGGCCGGAGGGCCCCAGAGAGGCGGGGCCGGGCCACGAGCCAGGCCTGTCCACTCTGTTCCCAGGGCTGGGAGGGGGCTGAGGCAGGCAGCCCTGGGTCTATGGACCCTGCGGGCCCTGGCCAGGAAGATGAGGCCAGGCTCCCAGGACCAGGCTGGGCGCTGAGGGCTTAGTCAATGGGGAGGGCTTCCTGCAGAAGGCGGGAATCTCTTGGGGAAGGCGGGGCTGAGTCTAGAAGAGCCCTCTGGACTGGCCGGAGGGGCGTGACTCTGTCCCAGGGAGGTCCACGGCCTGGCCTGGCCTGGCCCTGTCGGCTGCCTTCCTTCTGGGCCGAGGGAGGGGGGTCCACGACCTCCCCTCCTAGATGCCTTCTTGGGTGGGACCGGGAACAGTGGGGGTCCCGGGAATCTTGTTAGACGTGGGGCGGGGAAGGGGTTAGTGCCCCAGGGCCGGGCGTCCACAAAGCGGAGGGAAGATGTTCCAGACAGGCCGAGGAGGAGGGGTAGGGGAGGCGGGGGAAAGGGACGGAGGGCAGAGGAGGGCCTCGCAGCCTCTTCAACTTCCGAAAGGAAAAGAGGAAAAGGACCATGTGTCTCTGTGAATGCTAGGGGCCAGGACGGCTCGGGACACCCGAAGCGGGGCCCCAGCCAGAGATCTGCATCATCTGGGCCCCCGCCGTCTGGCAAGACCACCCCCAAGGTCATGGCAGAAAAAAACACACCCCTTTCCCTCCTGGCCCAGGCCCATTCTGCAGAGGAGCAAACTGAGGTCCACAAGCGGCGAAAGAGCGGTCACGCCATGATCATAGGCTGGAGCGGGCCTTGCGCCCAGCTCGACGGCCTCCCGGGCGGGGCCCCTCTGGAACTTCAGGGGGGCCTATGTGATCTCTTACAAAATCCCCGATCTGCCGGGGCCTCGCCCGCTTTCCAGAGGGCGGGCGGGCGAGGGGTGGGGGAGGGGAATCAGCCCGAGGCTGTACCAGCCAGATTCGAATCGGGGTCAGTGGGAATCTAGGTCTCTCCCCGGCTGTCTCACTGCCCTTAGTCCATGGTGACAGAACCCGGGGGCCAACGAGAGAATGTCCCAAGACGGCCACAGAGCCCATGGCCACTTCACCGAGAGGAAGAGGCCACCGGGGGAGAGAGGCACCACTGGCGGCTCTGCCCTCTCCTCCACGGACAATGCGGAGCCCTCCAGTGGCCAGCACCAGGCATTCTCACCTGAGTAAGAATCAGCCCAGCAGCTGGATGCCGGGCAGAGGAGCAGACCGCGCGCAGCCGGCGCGTCCCCTCTCCCCTAGCCTGGCCTCCAGACTTCAGAAGCCGCACCTCTGCCGGCAGCACCGACGCCCAGGGCAGGGCTGCTGGGGGGAGGGCATGTCTCGTAGGAGCTCCAGCAGCCCCTCGTGGGCTTGCCTTGCTTTTCCTCTTTTCCTTTTAGGCTCGTCTCTCTGCAGCCCCCCGGTGCCCAGTGGGGAGGCCAGGGGGCGGGGCTGGGGTGGGGTGGGGCGGCGTTAGTCGACATGCCTCTGGAGCGGGTCACGGTTACTGTCACGGTGGCCGTTAGTCCGAGGGGAGGGGATGGGGGGGACGCGGGCGGGACGGCGTTAGTTGTCGGCACGGTGAAGAAATTAAACTTACCAAAGGTTTCTGAACGTTACAACGGAGGGACGAGAAAAGAGAAGAGGCACGTTAATGGGGGTCACACAGAAGCCTGTGTCCTCGGGGGCGGGAGGGGACGTGGGACTCATCCTCAGACGGGTGGCGGCTGGGGGCGCGTGGAGAAGGGCACGGCCCGCCCCTCCGGGACTCCCGCCGGGGAAAGCCGCCGGACAGAGGAGCCGCAGGCTACAGTCCAGGGGGCCACTGCGAGGGGCCACTGGGGAGGCCGAGGGGCTCTCAGGCGAGGCTCCAGGGCGGGGCCTCCGAGGACGGGAAAAGGGAAGAGGGGGCGCCCACGTGCATCTTCAGAACGGACCAAAGCGCGCCGGGGGGCCGCGGGCACCTCCTGACCGCACGGGGGTCCCCAGACGGGCACACGGGAGGATGGTCGTGCAGACGCGTGTGGCCGGGCTGCCCGCGGGGACGCTCTGCTCCGGGGCGGGGAGGGCGGCCTTCGTGTGCCCGCGGGTGGGGGCAGGGCAGGACACACGGGGGCCCAGACACACACGCTCAGACGTTTGTGAAGCAGCGGACGACAGACACGACGGACACACAGCTCCCGGACAGAGGGGTTCACAGACGGGGCCTGGGGGCGCCGGGCGGGCCACGAGTGCGGAAATGCCAGGCTCCGAGGGGGCCCGGGCCCCGCGCTCTGCCCCTCGGCCCGGCTGCGCCGCCCAGCAGTGCCCCATCACGTCCTCACTGCCTCCGCCCTGGAGAGGCCCTCTCCCCGCGGCCCTCTCCGGCTCCCCGTTACCCCGCCTGGCCTCTCTGAGGGCTCCAGCGCTGGAAACCCTCTCGCGCCCTCGCCTGACGCTCCTCTCCGCTCCTACCTGTCTGGACCCCGTCACGTCCCCACTGGACAAGCCCGCTGCTTCCGCTCAGAGCACACCTCCCCCGCTACGTTCCACGGCTCCCCAGTACCAGACCGTGCCCCGTGATACAGCCGGTGCTCAGACACGGAAGCCGGCCTTCCCTCGTCTCCCTCCACGGCGCCCTATGCCCGCTGCCTGTCCCCGCCGGGGCACGGGCGACACCGCCCTCCTCTGCGGCTCTCCATCACCCCCAACTCTCTGTGCCTCCCGCCCCCCGGGCGGACGGCGTTAGTTGTCGGCACGGTGAAGAAATTAAACTTACCAAAGGCAACGCCGGAGGGAAGAGAAGAGGCACGTTAATGGGGGTCACACAGAAGCCTGTGTCCTCGGGGGCGGGAGGGGACGTGGGACTCATCCTCAGACGGGTGGCGGCTGGGGGCGCGTGGAGAAGGGCACGGCCCGCCCCTCCGGGACTCCCGCCGGGGAAAGCCGCCGGACAGAGGAGCCGCAGGCTACAGTCCAGGGGGCCACTGCGAGGGGCCACTGGGGAGGCCGAGGGGCTCTCAGGCGAGGCTCCAGGGCGGGGCCTCCGAGGACGGGAAAAGGGAAGAGGGGGCGCCCACGTGCATCTTCAGAACGGACCAAAGCGCGCCGGGGGGCCGCGGGCACCTCCTGACCGCACGGGGGTCCCCAGACGGGCACACGGGAGGATGGTCGTGCAGACGCGTGTGGCCGGGCTGCCCGCGGGGACGCTCTGCTCCGGGGCGGGGAGGGCGGCCTTCGTGTGCCCGCGGGTGGGGGCAGGGCAGGACACACGGGGGCCCAGACACACACGCTCAGACGTTTGTGAAGCAGCGGACGACAGACACGACGGACACACAGCTCCCGGACAGAGGGGTTCACAGACGGGGCCTGGGGGCGCCGGGCGGGCCACGAGTGCGGAAATGCCAGGCTCCGAGGGGCCCGGGCCCCGCGCTCTGCCCCTCGGCCCGGCTGCGCCGCCCAGCAGTGCCCCATCACGTCCTCACTGCCTCCGCCCTGGAGAGGCCCTCTCCCCGCGGCCCTCTCCGGCTCCCCGTTACCCCGCCTGGCCTCTCTGAGGGCTCCAGCGCTGGAAACCCTCTCGCGCCCTCGCCTGACGCTCCTCTCCGCTCCTACCTGTCTGGACCCCGTCACGTCCCCACTGGACAAGCCCGCTGCTTCCGCTCAGAGCACACCTCCCCCGCTACGTTCCACGGCTCCCCAGTACCAGACCGTGCCCCGTGATACAGCCGGTGCTCAGACACGGAAGCCGGCCTTCCCTCGTCTCCCTCCACGGCGCCCTATGCCCGCTGCCTGTCCCCGCCGGGGCACGGGCGACACCGCCCTCCTCTGCGGCTCTCCATCACCCCCAACTCTCTGTGCCTCCCGCCCACCCCCTGCTTGGGCATGGGGCCCTGCCCCCGCGGCCTCGAGCGCGCCCCGTCGCCGGGCACGTCTGCGTCAGGCGTGGCTCCGCTCGGGCACTGAAGACCCCTCCCCTCCGCCCCCGCCACAGCCCCCGGCCCTGCCTGCCGACCCTGTTATCACGTCCCCCGGCTCGGCTCCACCAAGCCTCTCCCCCGTGCCCTCCGGGGCTGCCCAGCGCCGCGTCCCTCCTCCTCCACGCAGCCCCGGGCTCGGGCCCTGCGACGCTGGCTCCCCCACCTCCTTGGCCCCCACCGTCCTCCCGCCCCGGCGGCGCTCACCTGACCGCAGCTGCTTGATGCGCCCGTTGCTGGCACTGGGGTCCACCGGCAGGAAGTCCTTGAACCAGGTGATCTCAGGGTCGGGGTTGCCGCTGGCGGCACAGAGCATGGTGGCCGTCCGCGTCCGCTCCACCACCTTCAGCTGGGGGCCCATGTCGATGTTGGGGAAGCCGGGGGGCAGCTGGTCCTCTGGGGGGCGGGCAGGGAAAACAGCAGAGGTCCCGTTAACCCGCGACCCAATCTCCCGGGGTCGGGGCCTGGGCGGCCCCTGCCTGGCTGGGCGGCCTGCTCCGTCCCGCGTCCAGAGGACCGGAGGCTAGCCCTGGGCCTCTGCCCGGGGGTGACCTCCTGCCCCCAGGGGACACTGGACCACGCCTGGGCGTCGAGTGGGGGGGGCCAGGGAGGCCGGTCGACCCAGGCAGAGCCCAGGCCTGCCCTGCAGCGCTGAGGTGACAAAGCCCTCGGGTCACTTTACAGCAGCCCAAGGGAGCTCTCCGAAATGTAAACGGGACCAGGCGGCCACCCCTGCTGCGGTCCTCGGCACCCTCGAGAGGAACCCAGGCTCCTGGCCCGGCGCTGGCCACCACCGGCCCGGTCGCCCCATCTCGGGCCAGCCTCACCAGGTCCCCCCACGTCATCACGCCCCGTCCAGCGTCACTCTTTGGCAAGGCAGCCACACGCCTGTGGCCCTGAGTTATAAACTCCCCGAGGGCCCAGCGGCTAAGATTCCCTCCTCTCACTGCCAGGGCCATGGGTTCCACCGCTGGTCAGGGAACTAAGATCCCACGGGCTGTGCGGTGTGGCCAAAAAATAATAATAATAACAACGGAATCCTCCCGGACTCCAGAACGTCCCGGCGCCAACGCCACGGACCACACCGCACCCGGGTCTCTGCCGTGTCTGTACTCCTGCGGCCCCCGCACACAGGCGGCGCTCAATAAAGGCGCGGACAAGGCCTGCGAGGGGCACCGCGCCTCCCGGCCCGCGTCGGCCTGTCCACTGGTCAGCATCCAGGGGGAGGCGGGGCGGGGACACCAGGAGGAAACGCCCCCACGGCCCGGTCCCCACGCCCGGTGACGGACAACACTGCGGGTCTCCTGACAGGTGACCTCAGGGTCGGGGTTGCCGCTGGCGGCACAGAGCATGGTGGCCGTCCGCGTCCGCTCCACCACCTTCAGCTGGGGGCCCATGTCGATGTTGGGGAAGCCGGGGGGCAGCTGGTCCTCTGGGGGGCGGGCAGGGAAAACAGCAGAGGTCCCGTTAACCCGCGACCCAATCTCCCGGGGTCGGGGCCTGGGCGGCCCCTGCCTGGCTGGGCGGCCTGCTCCGTCCCGCGTCCAGAGGACCGGAGGCTAGCCCTGGGCCTCTGCCCGGGGGTGACCTCCTGCCCCCAGGGGACACTGGACCACGCCTGGGCGTCGAGTGGGGGGGGCCAGGGAGGCCGGTCGACCCAGGCAGAGCCCAGGCCTGCCCTGCAGCGCTGAGGTGACAAAGCCCTCGGGTCACTTTACAGCAGCCCAAGGGAGCTCTCCGAAATGTAAACGGGACCAGGCGGCCACCCCTGCTGCGGTCCTCGGCACCCTCGAGAGGAACCCAGGCTCCTGGCCCGGCGCTGGCCACCACCGGCCCGGTCGCCCCATCTCGGGCCAGCCTCACCAGGTCCCCCCACGTCATCACGCCCCGTCCAGCGTCACTCTTTGGCAAGGCAGCCACACGCCTGTGGCCCTGAGTTATAAACTCCCCGAGGGCCCAGCGGCTAAGATTCCCTCCTCTCACTGCCAGGGCCATGGGTTCCACCGCTGGTCAGGGAACTAAGATCCCACGGGCTGTGCGGTGTGGCCAAAAAATAATAATAATAACAACGGAATCCTCCCGGACTCCAGAACGTCCCGGCGCCAACGCCACGGACCACACCGCACCCGGGTCTCTGCCGTGTCTGTACTCCTGCGGCCCCCGCACACAGGCGGCGCTCAATAAAGGCGCGGACAAGGCCTGCGAGGGGCACCGCGCCTCCCGGCCCGCGTCGGCCTGTCCACTGGTCAGCATCCAGGGGGAGGCGGGGCGGGGACACCAGGAGGAAACGCCCCCACGGCGGCCCGGTCCCCACGCCCCGGTGACGGACAACACTGCGGGTCTCCTGACAGGTGACCCGGACAGCGTGTGAGCCGAGAGGGCGGACCTGCTGCCCAGCGCAGGCAGCCCCGCTCCACGGCTGCAGCAGTCCCCGGGGCAAAGAACCTCGAACAGAGTGGACACGTGTGTAGGCAACAGACTCACTCAGCTGTGTGTTCAGTGTGCCTGCGTGCTGGGTGGTGAGCCGCTAAGGCTCTGTGACCCCCGCCCGTGGCGCCGCCGTCCACGGGACCCTCCGGGCAAGTGGACTGGAGTGGGTGCCACGCCCTCCTCCAGGGGAGCTTCCCGACTCAGGGATTAAACCCACATCTCCCGCCTCCTCCTGCATCAGCAGGCGGGTTCTTTACCATGGAGTCGCCTACACCCGAAAGTAACACAACAGTAAGTCAATTACACGTCAATAAAAAAAGAAAAAACAAATGTGGTCCTGGTCCAATGTGACAAGGCGGGGGGCCTCCACTCACGTCGTCACTGGGGCGGGGGACACAGCTCAGCGAGGGGGACCTGGCGGGTCCCGCCCCCTCCGGTACACTTCCGCCCGCCCCGCCCGGCCCCTGGACTCCCAGTGCCTTTTGCTCTGACCCCTAACCCCCCAGCTCCGGCCTCGCCGGTCAGCCGCAACGGACAGAGGGTCCCCTGGGGTGCGGCGGGCCTCCTCACCTGAAGTTAAAGCAGCCGCCTCCCCCTTGGTATGGACTGAAATGCACCCCACCTTGGTTCACAGGCTGAACCCTAGGAAGAGCTGGGACGGCATCACCGACTCAATGGGCAGGAGTCCGGACGCGTGAACTCCAGGGAACAGACGGGCAGGGAAGCCCGAGCGCTGCCGCCCAGGGGGTCACCGAGAGTTGGACAGGACTGAGCGACTGAACAACAGTTCGTAGGCTGAAGCCATAACCCTCAGGGCCGCCGAGTCAGACTGGATTTAGAGACAAGGTGTTTACAGAGATCCTGGCGTCAAATGCGGTGTTAAGGGGACCTTAATCCGACATGACCGGTGTCCCCGAGAAGAGACTGAAACCCAGGCACACACAGGGCAGCAATCACGGGAAGACCGAGGTCGTCTGTGAGCCAAGGAGAGACGGCTCAGGTGCAGCCGACCTGGGCGACAACCCGGACCTCCAGCCCTTGGGACCGGGAGAGAAAACACGCGAGGGGAGCCGCCCCGACGGCGGCGCTCCGGGGGAACAGCCCCGGCACCCTGACGCCGCGCCCGGGCCACCCCGACGGGCCGGTGACGAGAAAGCGATCACAGGCAGGGCTGACGGGACCCGGCAGAAACAGGCCTGCTCGCCTGCGGCCGCCAGGAATGACCCAGGGCGGGGGTGACGGCATCACCCGCCCGAGCCCCCGGGCCTGCAGGCCAAGGAGGGCGCTAGAGGTCTCTCTGAGGCGCCGACAGAAGCGGCGAAAGGCCGGCGAGGACCTCAGCGCCTGTCCACAGAGACTCGCTACACACCGGCCGGGCCATCCGCCGGACGAGGCCCCGGGACAGCCGTAGGAATCACCTTATCGACAGAGTCCAAGACACACAGCTAAGTGGACAGAGTGAGAGATGTGCAGACCAGAGGACAGAAAACCACGGCCCCTTGAGAACCAAAAAGCGCACCACTGGCCCTGAGGGGACCTGGCGGGCCCTCCGTACACTTCCGCCCGCCCGCCCGGCCCCTGGACTCCCAGTGCCTTTTGCTCTGACCCCTAACCCCCAGCTCCGGCCTCGCCGTCAGCCGCAACGGACAGAGGGTCCCCTGGGGTGCGGCGGGCCTCCTCACCTGAAGTTAAAGCAGCCGCCTCCCCCTTGGTATGGACTGAAATGCACCCCACCTTGGTTCACAGGCTGAACCCTAGGAAGAGCTGGGACGGCATCACCGACTCAATGGGCAGGAGTCCGGACGCGTGAACTCCAGGGAACAGACGGGCAGGGAAGCCCGAGCGCTGCCGCCCAGGGGGTCACCGAGAGTTGGACAGGACTGAGCGACTGAACAACAGTTCGTAGGCTGAAGCCATAACCCTCAGGGCCGCCGAGTCAGACTGGATTTAGAGACAAGGTGTTTACAGAGATCCTGGCGTCAAATGCGGTGTTAAGGGGACCTTAATCCGACATGACCGGTGTCCCCGAGAAGAGACTGAAACCCAGGCACACACAGGGCAGCAATCACGGGAAGACCGAGGTCGTCTGTGAGCCAAGGAGAGACGGCTCAGGTGCAGCCGACCTGGGCGACAACCCGGACCTCCAGCCCTTGGGACCGGGAGAGAAAACACGCGAGGGGAGCCGCCCCGACGGCGGCGCTCCGGGGGAACAGCCCCGGCACCCTGACGCCGCGCCCGGGCCACCCCGACGGGCCGGTGACGAGAAAGCGATCACAGGCAGGGCTGACGGGACCCGGCAGAAACAGGCCTGCTCGCCTGCGGCCGCCAGGAATGACCCAGGGCGGGGGTGACGGCATCACCCGCCCGAGCCCCCGGGCCTGCAGGCCAAGGAGGGCGCTAGAGGTCTCTCTGAGGCGCCGACAGAAGCGGCGAAAGGCCGGCGAGGACCTCAGCGCCTGTCCACAGAGACTCGCTACACACCGGCCGGGCCATCCGCCGGACGAGGCCCCGGGACAGCCGTAGGAATCACCTTATCGACAGAGTCCAAGACACACAGCTAAGTGGACAGAGTGAGAGATGTGCAGACCAGAGGACAGAAAACCACGGCCCCTTGAGCCAAAGCGGCCCCTCGCTTGCCTCTCCCGATAAAGTTTTAGTGGCACACGGCCACGCCCACTGGTTTCCTCCCCATCCACAGCGACCTTCCCCAACTGAGAAGTCGCAACAAAGACTCTCCAGCCCGCAGGGTCAGAAACGTTCACTCTCTGGCATTTTACAGGAGAAGCTGCCGCTTCCTGCTACAGACAAAGCAGCTATTTGCGTAAAAAGGAAACAACATTCGTGCAATTGCTTACAGGTGCCCAGGAAGGGCACGAGGCATGGTGGGGCGATTGGGGGGGTCAGCAGGGGGCTGGAGAAGAAGCCACCCCGTGGGGAGGGCACAGAGACCCAGGAACCTGGAGGGAGCAGGGGGCCGGGGCTGGACGAGGGGGAGCGGGGCGGGGGCACCATCACCCCATGCTCCGAGCTCAACCACGGGGCTGCGGCTCCTGCCCAGGAGGGGTCACTTCACAGCGGAAAAGAGCCGAAGCCCCAAGTGCTGGCCACCGACTATGAACCAGGTGCCGGGAGGTCGCTTCCTGTGCCCATCTCTGCGATGGGGCCCAATTCACAGAGTGGGAAACTGAGGCTCAAACACACACGCACCTGCCCTGGGTCACACAGCTGGGACGTGGCAAGGCAGGGATTTGAACTCGGGCTGGGCTGAGCCTGGAGGGAGCTGGATGAGGCCAGGGACCGCGGAGCCCCCCTAGTTGGGCCTGAACTTGTGGGATCGGAGCAACTGGACCCTGTCTGAGCTGCTTCAGACCCAGTTTGTTTCTCCTGGGCCTGGAGGCCTGGACCACCTCGTGCACTGTCCTGATGAGCTACTGATGCCGTCACTGGAGGCTCGGGCCAAGATAACCGGGCCTCGTCCTTGGTGCCCCAAGCTGGCCCGGACGTGCCGAAGGCTGGGGCTGCCAGGGTCCGACGGTGCCCGTTTCCTCCGCGTGTGCGCGTGTGCTCACCCGCGTGTGCACGCACACCCATGTGTCTCCACACGTGAGCCCTTTCCGGGCGCAGGCAGCCCCACGCCGGGGGGTGGGGGCCCGTGAGCGCCGTGGGCGGCGGTCAGCCGGGGTGGGGGCAGGCCAGGGCCGCCTGACGCTCGGGAGAGCTCCTAGTGAAACAAAAATGTTCATCGAGGACCACAATGTGCCGGATTCCTCGGAGTTTAATTAAAACAACAGCGCTGAGAGGCGCGCGCAGGGTCCACAATCAGACGGCAGTGGGGAAGGGAGGCGGGGGTGCCGGGCCGGCCACCGAGACCGGCCCGCTTCGCCGGGGGACCCTGGGGCTCGGGGAGGCGGGGGCACAGGCGCGCGGGGTCACACGCGCTGGGCCTGGCGCCCGGTCCGGGCCCCGGGCCTGTCCAGGCGGCCTGAGAACAGCGGTGCTGAGGGCCTGGGTGGGGGCAGGGCGGGAGACGTGGATTTCCCAGACTCCCAGAGCCCGGCGGCTAACAGATTCACAGCGGGTCCTTTTAACTCTCTGAGTGCTCACAATGGAGGCTGGCACGGAAGGGGGCGGGGTGCAGCGGGAGCCGGTGGCTCCGTCCGTGCCCAGGAAAGGTCAGGGCAAAAATATCTGCTGGGCAGAGGCGGGGCGGGCGGGCTCGCAGGCCCCTCCCTCCCTCCCCCAGCAGGACGCGCTCCAGGACCCACACACAATGAAGCTACGGGGCCCCTTGTTAGAAAAACGACTGGGAGTTTCCAGGCGGTAACAGCGGAGCCTTCCAGGGGCAAGCACACACCAGGGTCTGGGACCAAGCGCCCTCGCGGCCCACGTGACGGCTCCAAGCTGCCCGGGAGGACCCTGGGCGACTCCCCAGCGGGGAGCCGCAGGTGGGGGCCACCCTCCAGCTCGTGCTGTTTTCTCTGGGCCATGCGGCACACGGGGTCCTCGTTCCCTGACCAGGAACCCAACAGGGAAGTGCCGAGCCTTAACCCTGGGCTGGCACGGAAGCCCCAGGTGGCTGAGACTCAAGGGATCAGAGAGGGTGACCGACAGGCAGGACCCACTCGCCCACCCTCCCGACGGCTGCACCACCGCGGGCGGCGGCAGTCCGGTCACAGACAGAACAACGGGGACAGCAGCCAGGACACCCGGCGGGCAGCGAGGGCTTGTTTCCCAGGAGGCCCTGCGCTGGCCCTGACCTGTTTCACGCACGTCTCTGGTCCTTGTAGCAGGCCATTGTGGTGAACATTGCTATCATCCTGCTTTGGAGGTGGAGGAACTTCCACTCAGAGAGGCGCATTAACTTGCCCAAGGTCACACAGCCACAGAGTGGCAGTGTCGGGGTCTGAACCCAAGTTGCAGGCCCCCGGGTTAAATGAGCCACCAAGCAAGGAAGAAGGCTGTCGGGAGCAGCCGGCAGAGAGGGTGGACGCGGGCGTGTGGCCAGACTGAATGGTGCTGTTTCACCATAAGGAAGCCATTTCCTGGCACCCCAGCCCATGTGACGAGGCTGGCAGGCAGTACCCAAGAAGGCTCCACGGGCAGGCGTGGGGAGGGGGCGGCCAGCCGCTTCTGCCTGGCCAGCCGCTAGGCCTTTGTTTCTCCGGAGGGAACCCCTCTCTCACTGACCGGTAGGCTGACCCAGCCTGACTCCAAGGGGCATTCTGCCCATCAGATCTGTTCTTCCAGCCACAGTGATCAGCTCCGGGATGGAGGGTCATCTGACCCAAGCTGGGCCAACGCACAGCTGTCCTGGGTCACTCAGTCTTCTCTTTTGAGCAGGGGCCCCCGAGTCCGGAGCTAATGGGGGAGATGCCACCGGGCACGCAGTGGACAGGAAGGAGAACACCCAGGGGCAGAAGCTGGACTCTGAGAATGTGCTATGAGCTCCTGGATCCAGCTGAACCTGAAGCTGGACTCTCATCCGCAGACATTGTAAGCACACGAACAAATGAACTCGGTCTGAATTGGATCCACCTCTTGCTCGAGTCCCTCAATAAGTTCCTACTAGAAGGCCCTCGGCCCCAGTGGTATCATGCACTAAAAAAAGGAGATCAAAGTCCCCCAAAAGGAAAAACCCAGAGCAAGACTTCCACAGACCCCAGAGCGAGGCCCCAGGGCCTCCCCCACGCGCCCTGGGGCGCCCAGTACCTCGGAGGACAGTGAGCTTGGCGTGGACGGTGATCTCTCCGACCGAGTTCTGGGCCACACACTCGTACACGTTCTCATCTCGGGGGGTCCGGAGGGGCTGGATCCTCAGCACGGCCCCTGCACTCCCATCGAACTCGATCGTCTGCCGTGGGGAGGGGAGAAATCAGGGCGAGGCCGGGGTCGGGGGGGAGCTGGGGGCCGTACGCACGTGTGTGTGTGCCCCTGGAAAGACGCTGGAGGCAGAACCCGGTCTGTACGAGGAGAGAGCCCTGTGTGAGAGGGGTGTGACTGGCAGGGAAGTCTGGCGACAGGCAAGCAAAGGCGCGCTGGATGGGGAAATGCGTGTGTCCGACCACACACACGTGCACAGAGCTGCAGATTCCCTTCTGTGAGATAAAGGATCAGAGAGGGCAGGGTACTGCCTGAGGCCACACAGCACAAAGGTGGCAGAACCTGCGGGCCTGGCAGGGGCCTCGTGGACAGGTGTTCGGGAGGGGCACCAGTCAGGGAGGCAGTGGGAGAGGAGGAGGGTCCCGGGGGAGAGGGTGCCCGCTCCCTCTTTCGTGGCTGAGCAGCCGTGGCCCCGTCCAGGCGTGGGGCTGGCCCTGGGCTGTCTCCCCTCCCTTCCCTTTGCCCCACCACCGCCCAACTCACCTCAAAGCGCTGCGAGTTGACCTTCTTGCCCTTCTTGTTCCACGTCACGCGCGGCTTGGGATCGCCGGTGGCCTGACACACGAAGGAGGCCACGCCCCCCGACACGCCGATCTGGTCCTTGGGTTCCTTGATGAACCTGGGCGGCTCTGGGGAGAGAGCGGGGGAGGCGGGGCTCCGGTGGGCCTGGGCCTGCGACCAGGGCCCCGAGGTCCTCGGGCACCCAGGCCGCGCGCGGGCCGGGCACGGGGCCGGAGAGGCGGACGGGGACGTCCCGCCACTGCTCACCCGTGGGCACCCCGGGGCGTGCCTGGCACCCCCACCTCCCCGTCCGGATACAACAGCCGCACACACTCACACGCGGACACAGCCTCTCACGGGCACACCAGCTCAGGCCCAGGGCCCCCCGGGCAGGTGGGAGGGGAGACCCCCGGAATGCCAGGGTCCCCAGTTTCAGCCCCCGGCCGTGACCAGCCAACGTCTGGAGGGTCCCTGGTCCTAAGAAGGCTTGGAAAGAGACAACGTGGTCTAACCCCTGAAGGCACTAGGGGCGAAACTGAGGCGCTGCATGGGGAGGCTGGGGGGGGGCGACCAGGGGATCTGAGGCCCGAGCCAGCGCCCAAGCCTCTTATCCACGGGCGGCGTCCCGCCACGAGGGTCAGAGCTGGAGGCCAGAGCTCAGCCCCCGTGATTGGCTGCGGCCGCCCTGGAGCGAGCGCTTAGTGAGCGCCTGCTGTATGCAGGTGGCGTACACTCGGCCACATCGAATTCTCCTCATAGGGCCTTCCTGCTGGCCCAGCGGCTAAGACGCCAAGCTGCCCAGGCAGCAGGAACAGAACTCCACAGGCTCCGCGGGGCAGGCCCCCTAAGAAGCCCTTCCGACAGTGCTGGGGGCGCAGAGCCCCACTGTGCTCACTTCACTCACGGGAAACCCAAAGCTGAGACGGGCGCTGGCCTCGACGCACGGGCGGCCGGGGCTGAGCAGGGATCTGACCTGGGCTGGTCCTGTGGCCACAGCCTCTGTCCCTCAGGAGGAGGGGACACGCGGGAGGCCCACGTGAGGACAGCCTCAGTCTACCTCACACAGGCCGCAGCGCCGGGGAGAGATCACTAGCTGTGCTCTCTCTTTAGGGACCCCTGACAGCCACCTCTGGGTCGCCCAAAGCGACCGGGGACTTCCAGCCACAGTCGGGTTACAATGTATCCCGGAACACGAAGTCAGCTGCTCCTGAGAGGTGTTCCAACAGACTGAAGGGCTGCAACGTGCTCATGAGGTCCTGAAGGAAATAACTCGTGTGCCCAACAAACGGGGATTAGTAAAGGAATCCGGGGCCGCTCGTGAAGGGGAATACTATGCAGCTGTATACGGGACAAAGAGCCTTCTGTCAGGAGCTACCGGGCAAGGAACAGCAAGACGCACCATGAAACGGACAGAAGGCGGGGCCAGAAGCGTAGTGAATGGAGAGAAAAATGAATGTGGGTAATGCGTGCGTCCATGTGTAGAAACAGCACCTGCCTCTGGGAGGAGAAAGCAAGTGGCCAGACACGGGGAAGGGACGCTTCCCACCCGGGTACCTTTTCTAGACCGAGGACGATCTGCAGCTAAATGGAAATGATTGCTTCCGTAAGGTCTGCATAGAAAGGCGAGCAGATGGGAGAAATAATTACTCAGGAAGAGTCTGGGGTCTGAGGAGAGAAGAGAGAATGGACAGTCCAGCCTGAGCTGCGAGTGGCCGCATGGGCGCGTCCAGGAAGCTCTGGCGGCTCGGGAGCGCTGAGACGCGCGAGGAGGCCTCAGGTCCCACGTCTGGCCACCGCGGCCCAGCGCCTCCCATCCGTGGCTCAGGCCGGGCTTTGGACAGAAGGCAGAGCGCCCGACCCGGCGGCCTGACCGGCCTCACGCCCCTCACTCCGGGCCGTGCCCCCAGCGACACGGCCGTACACGTCTGCACTGGCCACGTCCCTGGAAAATCAGCATGCCCACGGTGAGCAGCCACGGGTGGCCTCCTTCGGCTCCCGCGTCGGCCACGGGGGAGGGGACTGCTCATCCCACTACGCGGAGGGGGCCGTGCGGACCGAGGAGGGGTCACACGGCTTACACGAGCTCACGCGGACCGGCCGTGGCCGCGCCGGGGCTGGACCCTGGGTCTCTCTGCCCCTCAGCCCGCGCCTTCCACGCCTCGCACCCCCAGGCCTGGGGCCTGATTCAGACGGTCCTGCGCCACGCTGGGCCCCGGACGGGGTCCGCCTCCCTGCGCTGCTGTTGGGGTCGCCCCGCCTCCAGGAGCAGAGACTGGGGCCACGTGGGTCCCCAGCCAAGGCCAGGGTGGGGAAAGTCACTGCGGTCGGGTCAGGAATCCTGCTTCTGGGAAAAGCCTCCCTCGGGAGCCGCGGGAAGGAAGGGCAGCGGCGGGCTGGGGAGAGGGGGACGCCTCCAGCTGCCTGTTTGTGACTCGGGGCCGGGGACACAGGCCGAGTACCCTCCAGTCTGGGGACAGCCCGCACGGTCCCTCCTCCTCCCTGGGTCTGGCCGCCTCAGCCTCCGCTCGGCCAGCACCTCCCCCAGGGAGCCTCCGCGGATGACCCCTGGCTGGGTCAGGACCCACGGTCCCCCCATCCTCCTCTGGACGCCCTCCGTCACAGCCCTGGTCACGCCGGGCTGAAAGCATCGGTTCTGCAGCAGGGTGGACACGACCCCACGTCCCGGGACCCCTGACACCGCCTCTCTGAGCCCGGTGAGCCTTGAAAAAAGGGGCTCTGAACTTCGGGCACGCCTGCGTGCTAAGCTGCTTCAGTCGTGCCCGACTCTGCAAGCCTGTGGACGGTGACCTGCCAGGCTCCTCTGTCCGCGGGACTTTCCAGGCAAGGACACTGGACTGTGGGCTGCCCGGGTGGTCCAGTGGGTGAGGACTGCGCCTTGCAGTGCAGGGGGCTCCGGTTCGATCCCTGGCCTGGGAAGGTCCCACGTGCCGCGGAGCGGCTGGACCGATGTGTCCAACGACCGAGCGGAGCTCTGGAGCGCGTGCTCTGCAGTGCTCTGCAATGAGAGGCCACTGCGATGGGAGGCCCACACAGGCCAAAGAACAAATATGGATGAAAATAAATAAATCAAAGACCAATAAAAGTGGCCAAAAAAAAAAAGGACACTGGCGTGGGCAGCATGCCCTCCTCCAGGGAGGGACTGAACCCACGTCTCCTGCACTGGCAGGCGGTTCTCACCTCTAGCGCCTCCTGGGAGGCCCTTAAACCTCGACGCTTGCCGAATTCTGAAGCTGCCTGATTGGTCCCTGGCTCCCCCTCTGCAGGGCAGACACCCCTCGGCCTACGTCCAGGCGGTTCCGGGAGCCCAGCCAACCCAGAGGAGCCTTCTCCACCAGCTGCATCTCCCATCAGACTAACTCGCGGACGCTTAGGGTCTCTTATTTGGAAAGCGCTCCCCTCCGCTTCTTGGCAAAGGGGCTTCAGACACAAGAAAGACACGCTGGGGGACGGCGGCAGCCTGCCGCAGGCGAGCGTTCCTTTTGTGGTAGGCCTGTCCTCGCACGCAGCTCTGTCCTGAGGCTCAGAGAGGCTGAGTGACTGGCCCCGGTCGCCCAGCTTGTGAGGGGCAAGAGCTACGATTCCAACCTGGTCCCATCCGGCTCCAAAGCCCAGCGCACAGCACGCTCCGTGCAGGGGCTGGGGTCTTTGCTGGTGGACGGCACCCTGGGTGTTTCCCAGACGGGGAGCCCAGGGCTGAGAGCGCAAGGCCAACAGCACAGGGAGGCTGGGGAGAGCTTGGCCTGATTTCTGTTTTTCCATTTCAGATTCTGCAGAGAAAAGTCCGGTGCCAGAGCTGGAGTCCCACCCTCCCCCCGTCTCCTCCTATCCAGCCTGGGCCGACCGCACGGCACCCTGGGAGGGCCTCACAGGCCCAGAGGCCGTCCCTAGGGCAGAAATCACCCCTCCCGGTGCTGGGCGGTGGACACTCCAGCTGCCGCCTGGGCTCTGCCGCTGATGGCCCCCGCCGGAGGGCGCCCGGAAGACCTGGCTACTCCTTGTAGCTGGCGGTGCCCGTGATGGGGTCCACAGCCCCTGCCGCTGGCCCCCGGGGGACAGGCCTCCCGATAGACAGACCGTCCTGGGTCAAGATGCCCCGGCTTCGGAGATGGAGACCTGGCCTTGAGTCTGGGCCACTACCAGTACCTAAAGGGATGCAATCACAAGCCCTGCGGGGACGTCCCTGGGCCCAGCGCTGAAGACTCCGCACGCCTGATGCAGGGGTCATGAGTTTGATCCCTGGTCAGGGAACTAAGATCCCGCATGCCGCTTGGCCAAATAAATAGATATAAATACTCAATAACTGCAGGGCTCCTTGAGGGAGCGCCCACTGAGCTAGCTGCTGTGCACGCCCGGGCGCTCACTCCCCGGGTCACCCCCAGCTCTCCCTGCAGGACCCAGGTCCCTCCCCGTCTGTCCTCCCCCGGCAGCCAGAGGGCGCCTGTGAGCACCCGAGTCAGGCCCCACCCCCTCATTCTGCCCACCGCCCTCTGTGGCTCCCAGCTCCCCGCTCCCAGGCAGCACAAGCACAAGTCCTCCCGTAGCCCACAGGACCCTGCACAACCCGCCCTGTCCCCTCCCTGCCCTCTCCTTCGTGCACGCTGCTCCAGACACCCAGGCCTCCTCACTGGTCCTCCAACATGCCAGGCCTGCCCGTCGCCCAGCTTGTGAGGGGCAAGAGCTACGATTCCAACCTGGTCCCATCCGGCTCCAAAGCCCAGCGCACAGCACGCTCCGTGCAGGGGCTGGGGTCTTTGCTGGTGGACGGCACCCTGGGTGTTTCCCAGACGGGGAGCCCAGGGCTGAGAGCGCAAGGCCAACAGCACAGGGAGGCTGGGGAGAGCTTGGCCTGATTTCTGTTTTTCCATTTCAGATTCTGCAGAGAAAAGTCCGGTGCCAGAGCTGGAGTCCCACCCTCCCCCCGTCTCCTCCTATCCAGCCTGGGCCGACCGCACGGCACCCTGGGAGGGCCTCACAGGCCCAGAGGCCGTCCCTAGGGCAGAAATCACCCCTCCCGGTGCTGGGCGGTGGACACTCCAGCTGCCGCCTGGGCTCTGCCGCTGATGGCCCCCGCCGGAGGGCGCCCGGAAGACCTGGCTACTCCTTGTAGCTGGCGGTGCCCGTGATGGGGTCCACAGCCCCTGCCGCTGGCCCCCGGGGGACAGGCCTCCCGATAGACAGACCGTCCTGGGTCAAGATGCCCCGGCTTCGGAGATGGAGACCTGGCCTTGAGTCTGGGCCACTACCAGTACCTAAAGGGATGCAATCACAAGCCCTGCGGGGACGTCCCTGGGCCCAGCGCTGAAGACTCCGCACGCCTGATGCAGGGGTCATGAGTTTGATCCCTGGTCAGGGAACTAAGATCCCGCATGCCGCTTGGCCAAATAAATAGATATAAATACTCAATAACTGCAGGGCTCCTTGAGGGAGCGCCCACTGAGCTAGCTGCTGTGCACGCCCGGCGCTCACTCCCCGGGTCACCCCCAGCTCTCCCTGCAGGACCCAGGTCCCTCCCCGTCTGTCCTCCCCCGGCAGCCAGAGGGCGCCTGTGAGCACCCGAGTCAGGCCCCACCCCCTCATTCTGCCCACCGCCCTCTGTGGCTCCCAGCTCCCCGCTCCCAGGCAGCACAAGCACAAGTCCTCCCGTAGCCCACAGGACCCTGCACAACCCGCCCTGTCCCCTCCCTGCCCTCTCCTTCGTGCACGCTGCTCCAGACACCCAGGCCTCCTCACTGGTCCTCCAACATGCCAGGCAGGGCCCTGCCCCAGGACCTTTGCACAGGCTGTGCCCGCTGCCTGGGACACGATCACCCCTCCCTCAACACGCATGGGGAGCCCCCCTCAGCTCCTCCAGGGCTCTGTTCAGATGCCATCTGCTCGGCGCGGCCTGACACCTTCTCACCCATTTGAGCGGCAGCCCCCAGCCCTCCACCCACAGTCTCGGCTCCCTTCCTGGTTGATTGCTCCCGGGCGCACCCCCCATCCCGCACCCTCGGGTCTCGCCTTCACGAAGGGGTCCACTCCAAAAGCGGGGGCCTATCTGTTTCAGCCCCAGGCTGAGCCCCGCGCCTGGCACACGGCGGGCGCCTGCTAGGAACCGAATGAACGAAGGAGAACACAGAAGCAGCCGTGGCCCAACGACAGGACGAGCCCCCGAGGCCTCCACCCTCCCCACCAGACGCGGCGGCCTCGGCTTCCTCGCCTCTGGAGGGCGCTGACATCTTGGCTCCACCCGGCCCGAGGCTGGCGGTGGTCAGCGGGACAAGACATCAACGTCATAAAAACATGGGCGATGCCACCCGTGTTCCCTGAGTGAGTGGCTCTCACGGGGGTGTCACCGAGGGAGGGCTGGGTGCTGCTCACAGCCCGCAGTGCCCAAGACCACTCCCCCGAGAACCTCTGGCCCCGGTACCAGCAGCGCCAGGGGGAGGGGAAAGCCTGCACGACGCGCACGAATGAAACTCCTAAAAATGCCCGGCACCCTCGGGCCACCATTCCCACTGCGAGGAACAGAGCCCAGAAGAGACAAGCCCTGGCAGGTGACCGGACAGATCATGGCCCGGGTACGTCTGGCCGTCGACCCAGAGGCGATGTGGGGTGACGGGTGGGACCCGCCTCCGGGACCAGGCAGCCTGGCTTCCTCCCGGCTGCAGCGTCACGTCGCTGTGCCTCAGTTTCTCGCCGGCACAAGGGGGAAGGCGGCCTCCGTCTCATCAAGTGGTGGTGCTGATCTCAACGGGCTGGGCGTTGACGACAAAACAATATGAAAACAATCAAAACGCACGCGTGGACGAAGCAGGTGCGTGCGTCTCCGGTGTTCTCTCCCGGTCAACAGTGATCATGCCGCGGTGACCGGGACCGTGCGCCCGCCGCGGGCAGGCAGCGGGCGGGGCTCACGGTGCGCCCGTGTCCCGGGAAGGCTGCGAGGTGGATGACGCGAACTTTCATTCAGTCAAGCTGGACATGGCCACGGAGAGGGGCCCAGTCACCGGCCCGAGGTCACACAGCAGGCTGGCAACAGTCAGGACTCGAACCCAGCCCGCCAGCAGATTCCAGCTGCTTTCCCTGCTGACCTGACACTTAAGGTCCCCATGAGCCCGGAGGACGCTCCTCCAGGCCCTGAGCGGTGAGACAGGCCTCAGCGTTGGGCGCTGGACCAACCCTCGCCCTTCCTACGCACTGCCACGAACAAGCCTTACCCATCTCCAAACTACACCGACCTCCCTCTTTAACTTGAGGCCTTTCCAGAGGCCCGCACCTCGGCCACTTATGACCCTTGGTTCAGCAAACTCCTACACGCCCACAAAACCCTAGCTCTAACGCCCTCGCTCCCAAGAAGCGTTCTCTGGCTCTGTCTGCGAGGGTTTGAGGGCGTGTGTGTCTACCGGCTGAGCCTCTGCCCGTGCCAAGGGAGAGTGAGCTCTGCGGCTTCCTCGGGAGTGACTTCAAGGAAGCCCTGGCCTCCTCTGAGCCTTGGTGTCTCTCATCCAAAAATGGGGATGGTAATGCCATCGGCAGGCTGGGTTCCGTGAGGTGGAGGGAGAGGAAGCCGGCTGGGCCTGCACTGAGCGCTGGGCTGCTTGCAGCTTCGAGGCTGGGGAAACGCACACCGCCATCACCGTGACGACGGCTGCTGTTTAATCCCATCCCTACAACATGCCCCTGCGTCGCGCGGGGCCCAGCGCCTTCTTTTTGGCCTCGTTCACGGAGCAGGGAGGCTCTGCCTGGCACACCCAGGGGCTCCCAGGAAGCGGCGGGGACTCGTGGATACACGCGCACACGCAACCTCGGACGCCCGCGCTTACCTTCTGCGGCAGAGCCTCCAACCAGCAGGACCACGAGGAGGCCCACGGGACCGACCACAGACGCCAGGCCATGGCCCCAGGTTGGCGCCATGCTCCGCCGCGACCCGCAACCTCCGACCTCCACCCTGGAGCGGGGGAGGGCCCCCCAGTCCCTCACAGAGAGGCCTCGTGCCGAGCGTCAGCGTCTGCGGAGATAAAGAGAGGAACCGTGAGAGGGGAGAGGAATCCGGGGGGCCCTCACGGGGGAGGCAGCGGGAGGAGGACACGGGAGGGGGAGTCGTGGGGGGCGAGGGTTGTGGGCAACGAGAGGGCACAAAGAGATCACGGAGCCCCCATGACGAACTGAACGTCTGTGCTCCCGCAAAACCATGATGCTGAACCCTATACCCCTCCGTGTGGATGGCATTCAGGGCCTAAGGCATGAGCTGGAGGCCTCCGCGAGTGGGATGAGTAAGTACCCTTATCCCGGGGCTTCCCCGGTGGCTCGGACGGTAAAGAATCTGCCTGCAGTGCGGCAGACTCGGGTTCCATCCCTGGTCGGGAAGATCCCCTGGAGAAGGAAATGGCCACCCACTCCAGTATTCCAGCCTGGAGAATCCCACGGACAGAGGAGCCCGGCGGGCCGCAGGCCACGGGGTCCCAGTGAGACACGGCTGAGCAAGCAGCACTTTGCAAAGGGACCCTGCGGGCTCCCTCGCGGGCCCCTCCAGGTGAGGACGCCGCGAGAAGACGGGCTCTGGCACCAGGAGGCGGGTTCTCACCAGACGCCGGGTCCGCCGGCGCTGGGTCGTGGGCTTTCGACCTCCAGAACCGTGAGAAACGCAGGATGTTTATAATCCGCCCAGCCTGTGACAGTTTTTATGTCGTCCCCAACAGACTGAGACACCCCCGCCCCCGGCTGGGTCCTGATCCCAGCGAAGCCTCCACTCCGATGGAAACCAGTCCCCAGACCTGGACTGCGCCCCTGACCAGGGCCGAGCACCCCCTTGAGAAGTCCCACTGGACACCATCCACCCCAGGCGGAGCCTCTCGAAGGCCAGTGCTCCAGCGGAGACGGCCGACCGTCCCCACACTGGACACTCGGGCCGGGCCCTGGAGGGAGCCGCCCCCGGGGCCCCTGCCCTGACCCCGCCCACGGCTCCCGGGCCCCGGGGGCGGCAGCTCCCGCAGAGCTCTCGGGAGGTGCGGCCACTCAGCCCCGGCGCAGCCCCCCACCTCCGGGCCTCTGACCCACCGCCTCCCCCGCGGGAACGCTGTCCCCACCACCCGCCGCGGGGCAGGCCTCAGCTCCGCTGTCGCTTCCTCCAGAGGCCCCCCGCGCCCCTCGCGGGGCAGCCCCCACCCTCACGCCGCCTCCCACGGCTTCAGGAGCGGCCGCGCTCAGCCTCCGCAGCGGCCAGCCCAGCCGCAAGTCCAGGGTGACTGTGCGTCACCCAGCATCTCCCCCGGGAAGCCACCCTCCACGCAGGCAGAGGGTCCTCCTCAGGACCCGAACCCCGGGCCAGCCCCTCCCGTCACCACGCTGGCCAGAGCCAGGGCACGGGGGGCGGGGCAGAGGCCCTGGGTGGGACCGGGCCGTGGCCACAAGGCCGGGTGCCACGTAATGCGGGGGGCGGCCCCCATGATTCTTGGGCCCAAAATACCCAGCTGCGGTCACCTCGCCCTGCCCGAGCGCAGCCCCAGGGGAAGGCTGGGCTGCCGGTGGCCGGGTCACGGCCCCGGTGGAGAGTGGAGGGGCCGGGATGAGAAGGGTGGGAGCCAGGGGCTCATCAGCACCATAGGCAGACCACAGGCAGGACAGACAGGAGGATGCTTGCCCGCCATCGGCCACAACAGACCTGGACACGCAGTCAGATCACAGAGGGGAGCCCGGCAGCTTCTCAGCCGGGGAACAGAGATGGGTCCACGCACGCCATCAGGCCCACAAAAGTGACCACAGACGGGCGCAAAATCAGGCCCCGGACCCAGGCCCACGCGGGCGTCAGCCCCACGTGCAGTCAGCCCACCGCAGCCGATCCGACGCAGACGCGGGCTCGTGCCCAGGCCCCCGGCGCCGCCGCCGGGAGAGCTGCGCCCACAGGGCGCGACAGGCCGCCATCCGCACTGGACACTCGGGCCGGGCCCTGGAGGGAGCCGCCCCCGGGGCCCCTGCCCTGACCCCGCCCACGGCTCCCGGGCCCCGGGGGCGGCAGCTCCCGCAGAGCTCTCGGGAGGTGCGGCCACTCAGCCCCGGCGCAGCCCCCCACCTCCGGGCCTCTGACCCACCGCCTCCCCCGCGGGAACGCTGTCCCCACCACCCGCCGCGGGGCAGGCCTCAGCTCCGCTGTCGCTTCCTCCAGAGGCCCCCCGCGCCCCTCGCGGGGCAGCCCCCACCCTCACGCCGCCTCCCACGGCTTCAGGAGCGGCCGCGCTCAGCCTCCGCAGCGGCCAGCCCAGCCGCAAGTCCAGGGTGACTGTGCGTCACCCAGCATCTCCCCCGGGAAGCCACCCTCCACGCAGGCAGAGGGTCCTCCTCAGGACCCGAACCCCGGGCCAGCCCCTCCCGTCACCACGCTGGCCAGAGCCAGGGCACGGGGGGCGGGGCAGAGGCCCTGGGTGGGACCGGGCCGTGGCCACAAGGCCGGGTGCCACGTAATGCGGGGGGCGGCCCCCATGATTCTTGGGCCCAAAATACCCAGCTGCGGTCACCTCGCCCTGCCCGAGCGCAGCCCCAGGGGAAGGCTGGGCTGCCGGTGGCCGGGTCACGGCCCCGGTGGAGAGTGGAGGGGCCGGGATGAGAAGGGTGGGAGCCAGGGGCTCATCAGCACCATAGGCAGACCACAGGCAGGACAGACAGGAGGATGCTTGCCCGCCATCGGCCACAACAGACCTGGACACGCAGTCAGATCACAGAGGGGAGCCCGGCAGCTTCTCAGCCGGGGAACAGAGATGGGTCCACGCACGCCATCAGGCCCACAAAAGTGACCACAGACGGGCGCAAAATCAGGCCCCGGACCCAGGCCCACGCGGGCGTCAGCCCCACGTGCAGTCAGCCCACCGCAGCCGATCCGACGCAGACGCGGGCTCGTGCCCAGGCCCCCGGCGCCGCCGCCGGGAGAGCTGCGCCCACAGGGCGCGACAGGCCGGCCATCCGCACCGCTGGGCTGCGGGCAGCTGTGGACACGGAGGGAGCTGGCGCTCCACGGGGCACAGCCCCGGGCCCGGAAGTGGGCACACGGGGAGGGCGGCGAGCAGGGCAGGCAGCAGACGGAGCCTGCGCCCAGCCAGCCCGGGCCCCCCAGACACGCCCGTCAGAGCCCCTCACGCCCGGGGGCACAGAGACGGGCACGCATGGCCGGGCTGCAGACGCACACGCGGACCCAGCCGGGCTGGGACGCAGAGGGGTTCGGAAGCCCAGAGCCGGCCACCTCCCCGGGCCCTTCAAGAGCAAACGCGGCCGACGGGACGGAGAAGGCCCCAGCTGGGGACAGGGCCCCGGGCCAGCTGTGGCCAGGGTGACCACAGCAGCTGACCCGCCCACGGACGCACATCGCCCGCCACGTCGGGGGGCGGGGCGGGGCTCTGGGCCAGACAGCTTGGACAGGCGGGTCAGGCCCGAACAGAGCCTCAGGGAAATCGAGGCAGCAGAGCCACAGAGAGAGGCTCAACCCAGGGCCGCCAGGTCCCTCCAGGGCGGGCTGGGGAGGGCCGACCTCCTAGCTCCCGTCTCCTCACCTCCAGCATGAGCTGGTGTCGGCAGGGTCACCCATACGAAGGCTCCTGGCCACCACGCTGCCCCCGCTTGCCCCGTGGGAGCCAAGGGCGGTGGCCTTCTAAACCGGGAGGCCCCTCATTACCCCGGGCCACGCCTGCTCGACGACCGGGCAGGAGGGGGCTGATCCAGGCGCAGGCGGGGCGGCGTCGCTGGGCGGGGGAGGACGGGGCACGGGGGCCTTCGAGGCCCAGGGCAGCGATGGGGGTGGAAGAGGACCAGGCAGAAGCCAGGCGGGGGCTTCCCTGGTGGTCCAGTGGGTAAGGACACCGCCTTGCAGTGCAAGGGGCGCCAGTTCGATCCCTGGCCTGGGAAGATCCCACGTGCTGTGGAGCGGCTGGACCGATGCGTCCAATGACCAAGCCGGAGCTCTGGGGCGCATGCGCCCACAGACGGTGCTCTGTGACGACAGAGGCCACCGCGATGGGAGGCCCACAGGAGCCAAAGAACAAAGACAGATGAAAATAGACAAATGAAAGACCAATAGAAGTGGTCCGCCCACCCCCTCCCTTCCCAACCCACCCCCCTCAAAATAAATAAATAAATAAATGTTTAAAAAAAAAAAAAAGAAGCCAGGCGGTCACAAGCTCCAGGGCCTCTGCGGCGCCCTCCTCACGGGCGGACCTCGCTGTGGCAAAGCGTCCCCCTCCGGCTTCCTGCAAGCCCCAGGTGTGGGGTCTCCTGCCAGGGGTCCCGGGAGCAGGAAAACAAATCCCGTCGGCTCTGCCTCCACACCTAGCCCGAGTAGACTCCTTAGCCTTTCTACTGTCTCTATCTGGTCCAGCCCCTCAGGGCTCACCTGGACCAAGGCACTCATCACCTGCCCCGTCTCCCTCCTCTCAAAATCAGAGGGTGCCAGTGAGCACCCCAGGCCAGCCCCAAGCCCCCTCCTTTGGGGGTGAAACTCCAAGTCCTCCCCACCATTCACAAGGCTTGCAGGACCAGCCCCTCCCGCTCAGCCGCCGTCCTCCTCCCTCTCCCCCAAGCATGTCTGCCCCAGGACCTTTGCATATGCTATCCGCCCTTTCCCTCCAGATTTAATGTTAATATGATTACTTGGCTGAGAATTACAGAAGAAAGGGGAATGGGGGTGGGTGTCCTCACAGAAGGAACCGCAAGAGGAAGGGCAAGGACCTGAGAGGTCCCAGGAGGGAGACGGGAGAGATCAGGGCAGAGCGGTGGCACGGAGGCCTCAGGGGCCCTGCGCAGGGGGGAGGGGATGGGGCCAGGCCAGCGCCAGGCCAGCGCCAGGCCAAGCCTCCTCTCCTGCCAGCCGTCTCACAGCAGAGCAGCCTGGGTCACCAGCCCCGCAGCTGCTGAGAAAGAGAAACTGAGGTGGCAGTCTTGGGACTGCCAGATGCAGAGAGGTCCCCAGGTTCTCAGAGGATGGTGTGGCCATCAAGAAGGGCACAGCTGGGCTTCCCTGGTGGTCCAGTGGGTAGGGAAACCACTTTGCAGTGCAAGGATCGCCAGTTCGATCCCCGGTCTGGGAAGATCCCACGTGCCGCGGAGCGGCTGGACCGATGTGTCCAATGACCGAGCCAGAGCTCTGGAGCGCATGCGCCCAGAGCCGGCGCTCTGCGATGACAGAGGCCGCCGCGATGGGAGGCCCACACAGGCCAAAGAACAAAGATGGATGGAAATAGACAAATGAAAGACCAATAGAAGTGGCCCGTCCGCTCCCATCCCTCCCCACCCCACCCCCAAAAAAGGGCACAGCCACCCATGGGAGTCACAGGAGATGACCTGGGAGGCCAGTGAGGCTGGGCACAGGGTGGGGAGGAGGGGAGGAGGGAGCAGCTTTCAGACCGGGAACCCCGGGCGGGTCACTGCCCACCTCTGTGCCAGGCGCCAGGCTGCCCACCCTCTGCGCCCAGCAGCCGGGCAAAGTTGGGTGCTGGATCTACACACATGGGGAAACCGAGGCTCAGAAAGGGGCAGGGACGCTGCCGAGGCCCCTCAGCTGGGCGGAGCCTTGGTTCCACAGTCCACGTTGACCTAGGACTCTGTCCTTCCCCAGCCGCTGTGTGACTTCAGGAAAGTGGGCCGCCCTCTCTGGGCCCGGTGCAGCCTGCTGGACAGCCTCTGGGGCTCCGAGGCCCTGCTCACAGCCAGCGAGTGGGCACCCATTCCCGTCGGGCGCCGGTCACGCGGTCCTGGAGCCAGCTCTGTGTTCCCACGCGCAGCCTGGAGCATGAAAGGGTGATTATGACCCAGGACGGAGCAAACAGGCTGTCACCACACGGGGCTGTGCCTCTGGGGTCCTGCGGACTCCCTGCTGCCTCTCCCCGCCAGCCTTGGGGTCTGCACCCTTCTTGGGGCCAAGGGGCTCATCTGCACGACCCTGACCCTCAGGCACTTCTTGAGGCCAAAGAAAGGGAAGGCAGGGTGGCCAGTCCCCCTTAGGGAGAAGCCCCTCAGGGACGCCCAGCCTCCTAGCTGCCGCGCACCCCACCTCAGCCCTCCTGCCCTGCCGCCTCCCTGCAGCCTGGACGCCTTTCCCAGGGCCTCAGAGCCCCTCGGGGGGCCTTCCCCGAGTCGCCGTGTCCCCAGACTGTGAAGCCGTGTCCAGCTCTGCGTCTGCAGCCTCTGGTGGGGTCCCTGCGGCTCTAGCTGAGCCCCCCTCGCTCGGGGCCTCCACATCCTCCCACGGGACGGGCTCAGGGTGGGGACGGGCGAGGCTGGGCCGCCACCTTCCGGGAATGGGCCAGGCCCAGAGCCTGGGGATCGGCCTTTAACTGACCACGGGTCTGTACTGAGAGCGGTCCCCGAGGGTCCCCAGGGCCAGGAGTGGACGGGCAGGGCGGCTGAAGAGCCGGGCCCAGCCCCAGCGGGAGGAAATGGGTGCACCCCCCCACGCCCAGCCCTCGTAAGTGTTCCGGTGCTCTCTTCTGCTCGACAGAGGAGGAAATGGAGGCTCGGGGGCTCACCGTACCGAGCGCCACACGGCAAGGCTGAGGCCCGGCTTAAGATTCGACGCCAGAGACGAGCTCTCAATCAGGTCCGGAGTTCGTGCTCCCGGGGGCCCACGCTGCCAGGATGGCCCCCACACCAGCTTCACGGGGGAGCCCGGACACCAGGCTGGGTGCACCCTGCCCTGCCCATGCCTGCCAGCTCCCCGGCGCCGCTGCTCAGGGTCCTGGGCGGCCCTGCCCCGGGCCCCTGGACTCTCTCCTGACACAGGTCTCCCTCCAGGCGGCCCGCCCGCCCACTCGCCCCTCAAGCAGTAGCCAGAGACCTCCTCACCCCAGGCTGATGCAGACTCGTCCCCCGGTCCTGAGACCCAACCTCTGCCCAGCCCTGCCCCCTGACCCGGGGCCGGAAGCAGCTGTGTTGGACGCTGCCCCTCCTCTGCTCCAAAACCTTCCATGGCTCCCGTCACAGTCCGTTAAAGTCTAGACTCCTAACCTCTGCCCCACAAACGGCCGACTCCATCAGGCTGTGCCCCGAGTGCCCTGTTTGCCCCGAGGGGGTCCATACTCATGGCCTTCTGGCTCACACAGAGATCCTGGTGAAAGCCGTTCCCTCCACCCACCGCACCCATCCTCGCTCTGCGTGCAACCTCTGCCTTCACACTCTTCCTCGGGCCTCAGCAGAGCTGTCCCCTCCCCAGGAAGCCCTCCTGGATGCCCCAGGCAGGATCACGGCCCTCCTCCCAGCACCAGCGCTCCCCAGACTGTGAAGCCGTGTCCAGCTCTGCGTCTGCAGCCTCTGGGGTCCCTGCGGCTCTAGCTGAGCCCCCCTCGCTCGGGGCCTCCACATCCTCCCACGGGACGGGCTCAGGGTGGGGACGGGCGAGGCTGGGCCGCCACCTTCCGGGAATGGGCCAGGCCCAGAGCCTGGGGATCGGCCTTTAACTGACCACGGGTCTGTACTGAGAGCGGTCCCCGAGGGTCCCCAGGGCCAGGAGTGGACGGGCAGGGCGGCTGAAGAGCCGGGCCCAGCCCCAGCGGGAGGAAATGGGTGCACCCCCCCACGCCCAGCCCTCGTAAGTGTTCCGGTGCTCTCTTCTGCTCGACAGAGGAGGAAATGGAGGCTCGGGGGCTCACCGTACCGAGCGCCACACGGCAAGGCTGAGGCCCGGCTTAAGATTCGACGCCAGAGACGAGCTCTCAATCAGGTCCGGAGTTCGTGCTCCCGGGGGCCCACGCTGCCAGGATGGCCCCCACACCAGCTTCACGGGGGAGCCCGGACACCAGGCTGGGTGCACCCTGCCCTGCCCATGCCTGCCAGCTCCCCGGCGCCGCTGCTCAGGGTCCTGGGCGGCCCTGCCCCGGGCCCCTGGACTCTCTCCTGACACAGGTCTCCCTCCAGGCGGCCCGCCCGCCCACTCGCCCCTCAAGCAGTAGCCAGAGACCTCCTCACCCCAGGCTGATGCAGACTCGTCCCCCGGTCCTGAGACCCAACCTCTGCCCAGCCCTGCCCCCTGACCCGGGGCCGGAAGCAGCTGTGTTGGACGCTGCCCCTCCTCTGCTCCAAAACCTTCCATGGCTCCCGTCACAGTCCGTTAAAGTCTAGACTCCTAACCTCTGCCCCACAAACGGCCGACTCCATCAGGCTGTGCCCCGAGTGCCCTGTTTGCCCCGAGGGGGTCCATACTCATGGCCTTCTGGCTCACACAGAGATCCTGGTGAAAGCCGTTCCCTCCACCCACCGCACCCATCCTCGCTCTGCGTGCAACCTCTGCCTTCACACTCTTCCTCGGGCCTCAGCAGAGCTGTCCCCTCCCCCAGGAAGCCCTCCTGGATGCCCCAGGCAGGATCACGGCTCCCTCTGGGCTCCCCCAGCACCAGCGTCTCCCACCACAGTTCTGCTCCCCTCACAGACGTGTCCGCCTCCAGGATGGACGTCTTCTCCCCACTCTAGAAGTGGGCATTTATTAGACACCTACTGCATGCCTGGCCCCATTTGACCGTTTCTGCGGTCATATCCTTTTCAGAGGGGGAAACTGAGGCCAGAAGTCGCCACCCCCGGCAGCAGAGCCCGACGTGGGCACGGCCCTCCCAGCTGCTCTTGGGCACAGGAGTCTGCTGAACCCTCGAGGGAGGGGAGGGACGCTCGGGGAGGGACACACAGGGCCCGGAGGCCTGGGCCGCCCGCAGGAGGCTGCCTCCCAGCAGGACGCCCCTCCAGGGTGGCAATCTGAGAAGCCGACTCTCCCGGCAATAATGGGGGGAGGCGTCCAGCAACGCCGTGTAAAGCAACTGTGTTTGTTGTTTCGGTCGCGGGGTCCTGTCTGACTCTGTGACCCCGTGGGCGCTAACTGGCCAGGCGCCTCTGTCCACGGCATCTCCCAGGCCAGAACAGTCAAGTGGGCGGCCATTTCCTCCTCCAGGGGGTCTTCCCAGCCCAGGGATGGAACCCAGGTCTCCTGCTTGGCAGGTGGATTCTTTACCACTGAGCCATCTGGGAGGCCCACAAAAAGCAACTTACTCCAGTAAGAAAATAAAACGTAAAAATAAAGACACAAACAATGGGTGGAAATCCAGAGGCACGGCGTTGAGGGACACGGGGACAGGCACGGAGAGAGGGAGGGGGGTGCTGACCTACTTGCCTGACCCCACAGTTGATCAAAGCTCCGAGGCCTGGAGTCCACACAAACTGGAGCCCACCGGCCTGAGGGGTGCAGGGACAGAGAGGAAAACTTTCTGGGAGTTTGGGGAGCGGCTGGGAGAAGCGATCTCAGCCCCTGACCCCGACTCCACCCCACGCCACCCCCAGAATTCTGCCTCCTCCCCGGCAGAGCGGGTCCCCAGGGCAGGGTGCCAAAGCCCCCGAAGCGAAGCGGCGATCAGAGCACCCCCTCTGCCCCGGCTGCGGGCAAGGCCTGGCTCCCCTTCCTCGGGCCTCAGCAGAGCGTGGTCCGGCCCCTCCAGCACCAGCGTCTCCCACCACAGTTCTGCTCCCCTCACAGACGTGTCCGCCTCCAGGATGGACGTCTTCTCCCACTCTAGAAGTGGGCATTTATTAGACACCTACTGCATGCCTGGCCCCATTTGACCGTTTCTGCGGTCATATCCTTTTCAGAGGGGGAAACTGAGGCCAGAAGTCGCCACCCCCGGCAGCAGAGCCCGACGTGGGCACGGCCCTCCCAGCTGCTCTTGGGCACAGGAGTCTGCTGAACCCTCGAGGGAGGGGAGGGACGCTCGGGGAGGGACACACAGGGCCCGGAGGCCTGGGCCGCCCGCAGGAGGCTGCCTCCCAGCAGGACGCCCCTCCAGGGTGGCAATCTGAGAAGCCGACTCTCCCGGCAATAATGGGGGGAGGCGTCCAGCAACGCCGTGTAAAGCAACTGTGTTTGTTGTTTCGGTCGCGGGGTCCTGTCTGACTCTGTGACCCCGTGGGCGCTAACTGGCCAGGCGCCTCTGTCCACGGCATCTCCCAGGCCAGAACAGTCAAGTGGGCGGCCATTTCCTCCTCCAGGGGGTCTTCCCAGCCCAGGGATGGAACCCAGGTCTCCTGCTTGGCAGGTGGATTCTTTACCACTGAGCCATCTGGGAGGCCCACAAAAAGCAACTTACTCCAGTAAGAAAATAAAACGTAAAAATAAAGACACAAACAATGGGTGGAAATCCAGAGGCACGGCGTTGAGGGACACGGGGACAGGCACGGAGAGAGGGAGGGGGGTGCTGACCTACTTGCCTGACCCCACAGTTGATCAAAGCTCCGAGGCCTGGAGTCCACACAAACTGGAGCCCACCGGCCTGAGGGGTGCAGGGACAGAGAGGAAAACTTTCTGGGAGTTTGGGGAGCGGCTGGGAGAAGCGATCTCAGCCCCTGACCCCGACTCCACCCCACGCCACCCCCAGAATTCTGCCTCCTCCCCGGCAGAGCGGGTCCCCAGGGCAGGGTGCCAAAGCCCCCGAAGCGAAGCGGCGATCAGAGCACCCCCTCTGCCCCGGCTGCGGGCAAGGCCTGGCTCCGCCCCCAGGAGGTGGGAGAGGAGGCCGGGCCGGGGGCCAGGCGGGGGAGGGGACCCCACGGAGCATAACGGTCTGGAGTTTTCCAAAGTGCGAGAGGGACAGGGCTGAATGGGGGTCGGGTGGGACGCGCCGGGCTCGAGCTGTCCCCGGAGGGCAGCCGGGCCAGGCCGCGCAGAGCGGGGGGTGGGAGGGCGAGCCGAGGGACCCCCCCCTTCTCGCGAGCCTGAGAAGGGGCGAGGAAAGGGACCAAGCCCCGCGCAGGCTGGGTCTTGAGGTGGAAGGGTCCAGAAGCACTCACCCTGCGGCGCAGCAACCGGCCCGGTTCGGCCGGGCCGCGCAGCCGGTCCCTGGGCTCTCCCGGAGCGCGGCGCGCGGCGAAGACGGAGGCCGAGGCCCAGCGAGCGCGGCCGGGGGGCGGGCCGGGGCGGGCCGGGGCGGGGCCGGGGGCGGGCCGGGGAGGGGGCTCCCGAGCAAACCCCGGGCGGGGCGGCCGGAAGGAAGGCGGGGGACCCGCGGCGAGGCGATCTGCGGACGCTGCAAGCCTCCGCGGATGGGGTCCTGTGCCAGGGAGGCGTCCAAGGCGGGCGCTGTGTCCCCCTCGGTGTGCACATGCCCGAGGGGTTCCCCCCAAGGGGCACAGTCCTAGAACCTCCCTTGGGAAGGCAGATGCCAGAGGGCGCCCATCCTGCTCTCCCCCTCCCGTCCAGGCGCGGGTCGTGGCCATGGCAACGGATGAAGGGGGCTGGATGCCGGACGCGGCGGCAGGGGGCTCCCCAAACACGCCCAAATACAGGAGGTCGTAGAAGGGGCAGAGAATCCCCTCCCAGTCTGGGCCAGAAGGCTGAGGCCGCACCCCCAACGAACGTGGAAGCCCCCAGGGCGGCGGAGGGGCGCGGACACAAAGAGGCTTCCCTCCCGCTGGGACTCCAGGTGGGGTCCCGGGCCCCCAGCCCCAGCCACGGCCCGCGGAGGGGCGGAAAGCACAGGGCCAGATTGGAAACAGATGGGGCCACCGTGCCCGGCCCCGCGACACCCGATCCGGAGGGGGAGGGGAGGGCAGGGAAGGAGGAGGGGCGCCCCACCCTGGCAGCCAATCCCGGCCGGCGCTGCTGCCCGTGCGGGTTTGAAAACTCCAGGGGAGAGGCCGGAATCTGGAGCCTGGGGAGGCGGTCAGGGGCGGGAAGGGAGCCTGATGGAGGCCCACGGGCCGCCGCGGCCGCCCCCATCCCTGGCGAGTCCCGCTCCTGGTCCCGGCGGCTCGGGAGGACTCCCACGGCCAGCGCGTGTTGAGCTGTAAGTGCATCCCAGTCGCCACGAGCGCTCATCTCGCCCCACTGCTATTCCGAAGGGGTTAGGGCGGGATGGAGAGAAAGGACCAAGGTCAGGAACGGCCTGGATTCCAGCCAGAGTCTGGTCCAGCAGCTAAGCACCCTTACCACGACGCTACAGGAGTCCTGGAGCCAGAAACTGACAATGTCCCTAGAAAGAGAGCCCAGGGCTTCCCTGGTAGCTCAGTGGTGACAAGTTCGCCTGCCAACGCAGGAGACACGGGTTCTATCCCTGGTCCAGGAAGATCCCACAGGCTGCGGAGCAACTGCGCCTGTGAGCCACAACGACTGAAGCCCGTGCGCCCCGGAGCCTGAGCTCCACCACACGAGAAGTCACCACAACAAGAAGCCTGCTCACCTCAGCCAGAGAGCAGCCCCCGCTCCCTGCAACTAGAGAAGAGCCTGCAGCAGCAATGAAAACCCAGATTAGCCAAAAATAAATTAATTTAAAAAAAAAAAAAAGTAGAGTCCAGGAGTAAACAACAGAGCTGAGACAGACGGGCCCCAGCCTCTGACAGCTCACCACCCAGGGGGCCAAAGAACACGGGCTGTGATGGGGGCTGGGGTACAGGCAGCTGTGGGATCCCCGAGGTGCCTCTGATAGGACCCAAGACGACTCACTTCCCACGGCCGCCCATCTCTCCCCAGCACCAAATCCACTCTCTTTGGGTCACCTGCCCCGTTCTGTATAATCCCACCTCTGCTGGCCGCGGGGAGGCATGCGCTGGAGGCTTCAAAGCACATCGGCCCCTTTTATATGGACCACGGAGGTGCTGGTGCCCAGGAGCGACTCCGCGCGCACGCGCACACACGCTCCCCAACCCTGGGAGGCCCACAGCGGGTGAAGCACCCAGGAGGTGCTCTGGGTCACCCTGGGGTGGAATCGGGCGGCACAACCTCCCCCGACCAAGTGCCGGGCACACAGTGGACCCGCAGAAATCACCCTAGGAGCGGAGGAGGTGCCCTGCCGGCATCTACAGGTTGGTGGCCCAGGCGAGGGGCTCACGCGGGCCCAGCTGTGAACCCGGGCGCCGCCCACGTGACTTCAAGCCAGCACTTGCGCCGTTTCCCCATCCGCAAGACACGACGGGCACCCAGCGAATCCCAGGCTGCGTCCCCTGGCGCATAAAGGCCCCTCTCTGGGCTGCCCCCGCTCCCAGGTTGCCCGGACCCTGTCTGTGCCCTTGCCATGCCTCCCTGAGGGTGCGCTCTCGCTTCCCGGTGAGGCAGCTGACCGCCGTGGGGTGGGAGCGCAGCACCCCCTGCGGCGGCGGCGGAAGGACCCGGAGCCGGACGAGCCCTGCGGCTGGGCTCCCAAGCCGGGAGGTCCCCTCTGCTCAGTGCCCTGAACGCTCCCCCATCGTGGCTCTGGTCGCCCCATATGCTAACTGGGCAGGGGTCTCTCTCCCACCAGACCGTGACCTCAGAGGGGAGAGAGGGGTTTCCCTCGTCTCGATCAGAGCGTGTGCCCTGGGTTGGGTCCCTGGCACCCAGCAGGTTCTCAGGAAACATTCCCGTAACAGCCAGGACAGGTCCTCACCCAGAAGAGCCCCCAACTTCCACATTCTCCCCAAGAGACTACATTGTGTGGTGCCCAGGTCCCAAAGCGGGGCTCTTCATCTGCCCTGCTTTTCATTTATCCATTTAAAAAAAAATTTACTTATTTATTTGGCTGTGCCAGGTCCTGGCGGCGCATCATGTGAACGCTTAGCTGTGGCAGGAGGGGTCTAGTTCCCTGATCAGGGGTCGAACGCAGGCCCCCTGCACTGGGAGCACGCAGTCTCAGGCCGCCGGGGAAGCCCTGTGACGTGACAGGTCTGGCTGGAGACAGAGCAGCGGCCAAGACAGGGCAGGATCGCTGCCCTCGTGATCCCGAGGCTCCCGTGCAGGCCATCAGTACGAAACAAAAGAAAACAAAACAAATACACCAGGGCCGTCGATGCTGAGCCCTAAGAAGATGAACACAGCAGGGCCTTCCCTGGAGGTCAACGGTTAAGACTCGGTGCTTCCAGTGCAGGCAGCCTGGGTGTGACCCCTGGTCTGGGAACTAGGATCCCACATGCCTCATGGTGTGGCCAAATGAAAAAAAAAAGATGGACAAAGTCGGGGAAGAGGGGGCTTGTGGGGTGAGATACAGTAGTCACTAGGAGAGTCAGGGAGTGGGAAATCAACCCTGAATATTCACTGGAAGGGCAGATGCTGAAGCTGAAGCTCCTATGCTCTGGCCACCGGAGGCGAAGGGCAGACTCACTGGAAAAGACCCTGATGCAGGGAAAGGCTAAGGGCAGGAGGAAAGGGGGCAGCAGAGGATGAGAGGGTTGGATGGCGTCACTGACTCAGTGGACATGAACCTGCGCAAACTCTGGGCGATGGTGAAGGACAGGGAAGCCTGGCGTGCTGCCGTCCATGGGGCTGCAAAGAAGTCAGCCTCGAGTTACCGACGGAACCGCAGCAACAAAGGGAATGGGGAGGTGAGACTGAGGAACAAAGACCTGAGGAGGGTGTGGATGTTTCAGAGGAGTGATCCAGGCCGGGGGCACAGCACGTGCAAAGGCCCCGGGGCAGGACCGGGCCTCGTACGGTGGAGGGACAGCAGAGAGGCCCGTGTGTCTGGAGCAGAGCGAGAGAGGACAGCGCGGGGAGGGGACGGGTGCATCACGCCAGGCCTCAGGTGCCCTGAGGGAGGTGGGTGCCAGAGGACTGCGGGCAGAGGAGGGGCAGGCTCTGGCTCGGGCGCTCCCAGGCGCCCTCTGGGTATGGACAGAGGACAGACTGGGGGTGAGGGGAGCTGGGTGGCCAGGGTGGGGGTCACTGCACTGGTTCAGACAAGCGATGAGGGAACCGATCAGCTGGAGGCGGAGAGGCGGGGCAGCATGGTGGGCAGAGAGAGGCGGGGGCGCATCTGGGGTAGATCAGGAAGGCAGAGCCGAGGAACTTTTATAAAGCACGGGTTGTGGGGTGCAATTAACAAGGGGGTTCAGGATTAGCACCTTGAGCACTCTGACCTGAACACCCTGCAGGTTAGAGGTGCCGCCTCCGGGAAGCCCTCCCTGATCCTGCTCAGCCCACCCAGTGCCTCTGAGAGCTGCCCCCGGGGCGGGCGCCCACACGCGATCGGTGGCTCTGTCCTCTCCACACACCCAGGAGGCCGCTGTCCTTGGGATGCAGCCTGGGGCTAGATCACGTCAGCTCCGGCAGCTGGGACATGTGGGGGGTAATTTTTTTTTTTCAAAATAACTTTTCTTCTAATTATAAAATAGGCGCGTGCAGCAGAAAATCAGGGGAAGTCAGCATAAAGGAGAAAATAAAAACGGCCCACCATCCACCCCTCTCCTGGAAGAGGAACGGCCAGCGTGTGGTCATTTCCATTCATTCTTTCCAGAAACACTCGACAGGCGCCTACTGTGTGCCGAGTCCGTCAGGACACCGAGAAGCGCCCCTCCACCCCCGCCGCACCCCTGCAGACCAGAGGGAGAGAGGGACTTCCACAGATAAACAAACCCTGTCGAAAGCACAAGGCCGGAAGTCCTGAGAGCTTGCAGAAAGAAAACGAAAAGAACTGTAAGGCTGGAGAAGTGTGGAAAGGCCTGGGGGAACCGACCGACAAACGCCGACAGGGACGGAGTTTCAGGCCGGAGGCACAGCGAGCACAAAGGTCCTGAGGCTGACCGCCTCCTCCTAGCCTTTCTCCGACGGGTACCCAGAGATCCCCGTTAGGAAACCATCTGCCAGGACCTGGCCCGCAGAGGCTGGCAGGTCCTCCCTCCATCGCCACTATAAACCACGGAGAAGGGCATCCTGGGACCCAGCTGTGACCCGCCTCGTTCCCAAGGCGAGGGCGAGTCCCTCGGGATGGTCAGAGGCCTTTGAAACCTGCCCGCCCAGGCAAAGCTGCACCCCAGGGGCTTCCCCGGTGGTCCCGTGGTTAAGAACCCGCCTTGCAGTGTGGAGGACGTGGGCTCGATCCCCGGCTTGGGAAGATCCCACGTGCTGGGTAAGTCTACTGGCTTCCACGACGGAGCCCCCGAGCCACAGCGAGAGTCCACGCCCCACAGCGAAAGGCTTTGGGTGAGGCAGCGAGGACCCCACGGGCTGCAACTGAGACTCAGGCAGCCAAATAGACAAGCACGTTTTTAAATGCACCCTGGACACTCCCGGGCAGGACCTGCACTCTCAACCACTTCCTTCGGCTTCACATTTGGGACCAAAGTTTGTAGTAAGTTCACTCCGGGGCCGCCACCCACCTCCACGTGGGCCGACGGCTGGGGGCGAAGAGAGAAACGGGTCGGGCGGCTTCCTGCTTTCTCAGGCCCGGGGCTCCCGGGCCCAGGTTGCCCAATGGGGCTCTCCACGCCCAGTGCAGCACTCGTGCCCAGGGGCAGCGAGCGTGTGCCGACCGGCCCAGCGCCCGCCTCGCCCACACGCGCCTCTCCGCCCCGGCGCCGTGTCTGCCCGCCCGCCCCTCCGCAGCGGGCACGCTGCCCACCCCTGGCACACAGCATCTGCTCATCGGCCTTTTTCACCGCGGGCTCCCCCCGGGCCCAACTGCCATCCTCTCCCTCTGGACAAATCCGGGGTGTCTGCAGGTGCGGCTGGATCCAGCAGACCTGCCCCGCCCGCGGAACTCTGCCCTCCAGAGGCTCAGGCTGGAACCCGGGGCTGACCCTGTCTCCTCCCCTCCCCCCATGCCACATGCTGCCGCTCTGGAAGGCTCTCAAGCTTCCCTCCTCAGGTCCTCCTGAATCTGTTGTCTCTCTCCAGACATCCTTCCCACCCTGTGCAGCCCCGACCCGTGTCCACCTGGACCGGCCCAGACCCCTCGGTCCTGGTCCCCCAGCTCTCCCCTTTCTCCCCACGATCTGTCCTCCTCAGGGTAGGAGGGCACTGTGAGCACCGAATCCTGTCCTGTTCTTCCTCTGCCCCCAGTGTGACCCGCCTCGTTCCCAAGGCGAGGGCGAGTCCCTCGGATGGTCAGAGGCCTTTGAAACCTGCCCGCCCAGGCAAAGCTGCACCCCAGGGGCTTCCCCGGTGGTCCCGTGGTTAAGAACCCGCCTTGCAGTGTGGAGGACGTGGGCTCGATCCCCGGCTTGGGAAGATCCCACGTGCTGGGTAAGTCTACTGGCTTCCACGACGGAGCCCCGAGCCACAGCGAGAGTCCACGCCCCACAGCGAAAGGCTTTGGGTGAGGCAGCGAGGACCCCACGGGCTGCAACTGAGACTCAGGCAGCCAAATAGACAAGCACGTTTTTAAATGCACCCTGGACACTCCCGGGCAGGACCTGCACTCTCAACCACTTCCTTCGGCTTCACATTTGGGACCAAAGTTTGTAGTAAGTTCACTCCGGGGCCGCCACCCACCTCCACGTGGGCCGACGGCTGGGGGCGAAGAGAGAAACGGGTCGGGCGGCTTCCTGCTTTCTCAGGCCCGGGGCTCCCGGGCCCAGGTTGCCCAATGGGGCTCTCCACGCCCAGTGCAGCACTCGTGCCCAGGGGCAGCGAGCGTGTGCCGACCGGCCCAGCGCCCGCCTCGCCCACACGCGCCTCTCCGCCCCGGCGCCGTGTCTGCCCGCCCGCCCCTCCGCAGCGGGCACGCTGCCCACCCCTGGCACACAGCATCTGCTCATCGGCCTTTTTCACCGCGGGCTCCCCCCGGGCCCAACTGCCATCCTCTCCCTCTGGACAAATCCGGGGTGTCTGCAGGTGCGGCTGGATCCAGCAGACCTGCCCCGCCCGCGGAACTCTGCCCTCCAGAGGCTCAGGCTGGAACCCGGGGCTGACCCTGTCTCCTCCCCTCCCCCCATGCCACATGCTGCCGCTCTGGAAGGCTCTCAAGCTTCCCTCCTCAGGTCCTCCTGAATCTGTTGTCTCTCTCCAGACATCCTTCCCACCCTGTGCAGCCCCGACCCGTGTCCACCTGGACCGGCCCAGACCCCTCGGTCCTGGTCCCCCAGCTCTCCCCTTTCTCCCCACGATCTGTCCTCCTCAGGGTAGGAGGAGGGCACTGGTGAGCACCCGAATCCTGTCCTGTTCTTCCTCTGCCCCCAGCCCTTCAGGGCTCCCACCTCCCACCAGCGAGAGCCCAGGTCCTCCCCTGCTGCCCACAGGGCCCGGTGGCCTGCCTCCTCCCCTTCCTGTCTTCCTCTTTCCCTCTCCCCGTGGCTCCCTCTGCTCCAGCCACGAGAGCCTCCTCGCTCTCCCTCCAATCCCCCAGGCACAGTCCTGCCCCAGGGCCTTGGCACGTGCTGGCTCCCCTCCGTCTGAAACTCCCTTCCCCCACGTTTTCACGGCTGTTTCCTTCTGGCCATTCAGGTCTCCCTCAAACATCGCCTCTCTGGAGAAGGGCTGATCACTCAGGTCCCCCCTCCATCAGCCTTGATCACAGTCCACGCGCTAGCCTTTCATCTGAAAGCAGCTACTTCTCATTTACTAGACAGGCCTGTGCTGTCCCATAAAGACATAATTTAGTCATATGTGACTAAATTAAATAAAATTAAACAAAACTCAAAATCCAGGTCCTCAGTCCTGCGTCTTAAGAGACGCAGCCATGTTTTCGGTGTGGTCTGCGGCCACAGGACTGGCACGGACGGCACATATTTCTCTCAGCACAGAAAGTTCTGTGGAAGGCTCTCCTGGAGGTGGTGGGGGCAGGGCGGGCTGCGGCCACCACCGGGTCCTGGCGCCTGGCGTGCGGGAGCGCGCCACGAACACTGAACGAGAGAATCCAGCCGTGGCCACGAGGCCCCGGGGAGGCTGGAGGGGCTGGCGTGCAGGACAGAGGTCAGCAGGCACCGTGCGCACTTGCGAGTCCGTGCGGCTCGATCTGAACTCGGGTCCACCCGGCGTCCACCCCGGGCACCCTCTGCAGGCTGCGGCTCTGGCCCCCAGGGCAGAAGTTCGTAAAAACCTGCTCCAACCACTGCCAGAGTCGCCTCCGCAGCGAGGTGCCGACCGGCTGACTCAGCCAGAGGCGGGGGCGGAGGGGAGCACCCCTCCCAGGCCCCCATCGTCCACCTTGAACCCGCCGTGCCCGCTTCCACAGATCCGACCACATCCTCTCTAAGACGCCTGTGTGCCCGCCAGGTCCCCAGTGGGGATGTGTGTGGCATTCCCCCCAAATCCTCCGTGCTTTGTTCCCAGCTTCTGCCACATCCCAGTAACCCTCATTAAATCTTTCATTCAGCTGGCTCACGCCGTTCTCTTAAACTAATTTACTTTAGAAACGGAGTCTCTAATGCACGGCTCTGTCGAGCCTTGAAAGTCACCAGAAAAATTATTACAATGAAACTATGCGTCATGTTCTTCCATTTCCCCCTGGATACTGTTGCTAACCCCAGCAGCCTGGTGGGATTTGGTTAGAGAGAGATCGGCAGGTGTTGGTTTTAGAGATCACCCTGTACTGACTGAGACTTTCTTCGTGACCTGTTACCGACCGAAAGCAGAATTGCCGCTGATCTGGGTGGCTCTGTGCCCCCGGGCGCCTCCTCCACGGGTCGCCCCCAGACAGCCTTCTCCTGGGGGCAGGTCTCCCACTTCAGGACTCATGGGCCCAGACAAGGCAGGAAACCTAGGTTCTTGTCCCATCTCGGTCCCCAAGGAGCTGTGTGGCCTTGAGCAAGCCCCGTCCCTCTCTGGGTCTCCATGTCCCTACCTGTGCAGAGGACAGTTGGGTTTTGGGTGCCTGGGGCTGATTTTGGTGGGTTCAAGGCCTTTGATGATCACAGAAACTGAGGCACTGGTTAGAGACATTCCTAAGACAGGGCTTCAGGCAGCTCTCAGACCTCCTTTGTGAGGGTGAGACCTGGCTTTCGTCACTGCTGAAATCTCAGCATCTACCCTGTGCCAGACCCTATCCTGAGTCTTGGGGACACAGCCGGAACCAGGGCAGAGCCTCCCAGGGCTTCCCTTCTAGGGCAGGGGGACAGATGGGGGCAGCCAGGCAAAGATGGGGCAGGGAGGGAGTTATGGGTAGGGGATGCAGCAGGTGCAAAGGTCCTGTGGTAGGCAGGACTACACTAAGCTCTAGGGAAAGAGAGGGGGATGGGATCAGAGGGGCAAGGTGGGGGGTGAGGTCTGAAGAATGAACATAACGAGGCACTAACCATGATCATCCTTCTGTCACAATTCTTCCACACACACTCGCGTTTATAGAGCACCTGCTGTATACTAGACTCTAGGCTGAGGACCAGGGACACAGGACGACCCAGGCAGCCCTGGCCCGGGGCAGGAAGTCCCCTGGCTGTAGGCAGGCAGATGGGGGCAGTTAAAAGACCAGAGGTGTGGTGGGGACTGCATCTGGCAGGGGGTGGGTGGGCTTCTGGGAGGAGGTGAGATCTAAGATGTGAAGGAGTGTTCCGGGAGAGAAGAAAAGTGGCGCTAGACTGAACAGAAGAAGTGGGAAGAGGAGCCTCAGGCCTGACAAGGGAGGGGGGACAGAAGAGTCAGTGTTCTGCTTGACCCAGACCTGCTGTGTGAGCTCAGGCACGGGCATGACCTCTCTGGGCAGCTCCCCAAGCACTCGAGTCCTGAGTGACTGGGGAGCAGGGGAAGGTGACGTCTGTAGACAGAAGCTGGGTCCAGGTCTCGACCTTCCCCTCCTCTGAGACGTCAGCATGCTCACGAAGGCTCAGCACGGGGCAGCGCCGAAGCTCCAATCCGTTGGAGCAATGAATGCAAAGGGTCGACTCATTGGAAGACACCCTGATGCCGGGGAAGACCGAGGGCAGGAGGGGAAGGGGGCGACAGAGGAGGAGGTGGCCGGACAGCACCACCGACTCCATGGACGTGAGTCTGGGCAAACTCCGGGAGACGGCGGAGGACGGGGAGCCTGGCGTGCTGCCCTCCAGGGGGTCACAAAGAGTCAGACACCCTTGCGGAAGTGACCGATGAACAACACTGGGACAAAGTGCTCCAAAACAGCTGGGAAGACAGCAGGCGCTCCGTGAGCGCCTCCTCCTGGCTCTTCCCACGGGCCAGGCTTCCACACAGCCGCTCGCCGAATCCCTTCAAAGACGGGGGCGACTATTCTCCCCACTCTTCAGCGGGGGACACGGAGGCCCAGAGGCGGGGCTCGTATTTTCACCACCGGAACGTGGCAGAACGAGGCCGTGACCCAGGCTGGTTCTCGTGCCCTCCCTCCCCCGCCCTCACCCATGCTTCCTCTCTTCTCGTCTGAGACGAGGTCGCCCAGACCTGGAATCTGTAGCATCTCAAAGCTAGCCCCTCTGTGGCTTTGCAGGCCACGTGTGTGTGCAGGCTGGTTGCCTCAAGGAGGCGCAAGGACAGACCACCGGCTCCCAGACGTCTCCGGTATCCCGATTAGTTACGAATGATTCCCCAGCCCCGGGCCCCGACCAGCAGCGCTCCTCTGGGAGCTGAGGTGGAGGCGCACAGGCTTGGGGGACGACGGGGGTTTGGACTCCGCAGCACGGTGTCAGGAGGTCTCGCCTCTGGACCTGGGCACTCTCTGCTCCTCTCCCGGGAACACTCCGGCCCTAACATCCACCTGTCTCCCTCCCTCACCATCTCCGTTCAAATCTCACTCTTTTTTGGGCAGGCATGTGGGCTCTTCGCTCCTGGACCAGGGGTCAAACCTGCGCTCCCTGAATCAGAAACACGGAGCCTTGACCGCCAGACTGCCAGGGAAGTCCCCTCAAATGTCACCTTTTCAGGGAGGTCGTCTGGGACACCCCTCCGGGCCCTCCCCAGTCCCCTCCCGGGCATCTTCCCTCCCGGAGCCACCGGGCACTCTCTTGACACCTGATGTGGGCGTTAGCTGTGCTTTGTCTATCCTTCAGCTCCCCAAATGGAGTGCTAACTGCGAGAGGGCAGGAGGTTTTCTCTTTAAATTCCTCCCGCTGAGGACAGGAAGCGGCCGGCACAGCAGCTGCGAGCCTCCGTGGGAGGCAGAGGTCCTCTTATCTGCTCCTGGAAGCCACCTCCATGGCTGGTTCGTGTCAATCTCTGCGTATCTTTCCCAAGCAGTTACAGACCAAAAGGTAACACCAGAACACAGAGTGGCTTTTTTTTCTTCCATGAAATTGTATCATCTTGTCTGTATCATTTTTCCAGCTTTCCTTCTTTCAGAAGACACTGTATCGGCGGAACACACGCATCCCTAGACACGCTCCTCCTGCTGCACATAATCTTCCGTGACAAGGCTGTGCCCGCTTATTAACAATCCCCTGTTGATGGACACTTAGGTTGGCTCCAGTTTTTAAAAATTTTTTCCCCATCTCGATCAACAAGGCTCATGAACCTCTGCGTCCACCTTGCCCACATTTCAATGAAGAGACACGGGCCGTTGGGAGGGTCTGCGCCTTCCCTTTGGACCTGCCAACATCACCTCCAGGGAGTTCTCTGAAGGACACATGCCCATGAAACGAGATGTGGAGAAAATCCTCACGACGGAAGACCGGGAGCAACTTCAATGCCCAACCATTAGGGGACGGGTTACACTGATCGCGGTGCAGGGGAGCAAACAACGGCACCAAAGACGGGTGGCTGTCAGGATCAGGAGACCCGCGCTGCAGCTGGGAAGAGGGAGGGGCCGGGCGTGTTGTTACGACGTCACTTTTAAGAGGCTACATTGTTACCTGGAGCGGGAGACAAGACCCCAGGGAACAGGACAGCTGTGAGAACATACTGCCTCGGGCTAGACAAGGGGCCCAGACCCACCCGCCTACTGCGCACTCTCCAGACATCTGGACAATCGCGCCGTCCCAGACAGCGGCCACGAGCCCCACACGGGGCTCTCACTCCAATGCAGTAAAAGGGGATGAAACGTGCTGGCGCCGGCCACCTTTCAGGGCTCAGTGGCACACGCGGCCAGAGGCCGTTTTGCTAGAAAGCATCGGCAGAGAGCGTACCACGCGCTGCTGGACGGCGGCAGGGAGAGTCGGGGCCAGCGCGCCACCGCCCGGTGGACCGCATCCCGGCGCCCCGCCCCGGCCACGCTTCACCGGGCCCGGCTCCCGCCGTGCGCTCCCGCGTCCCCTCCGGCCGCGTTCACGCCACGGCGGCGGCACTGAGGAGCACTGACGGGCCTGCTGAGATTGCGGGAGGCTGGGGCGGCCCCTGGGGAAGGCGGGGGGAGGGCGAGCTGAGGGCAGGAGGGGGCCGCAGCGAGGCTCTCCTCCCAGTTCTCCTGCACCTCTTCCATTGTATCTGTGCACGCTGGCCAGGAAACATAGAAAAATTAAACATAAAAGAGGCGCAGAGTAGCCACGTTGATCTAGTCTCCCACTGATGACGCTCAGGGGTCCCCCTCCCGTTTCCGATATCATCAAGCTTCAGAGACGTCTGCCAAGCGGACGGGCAAGAAGTGGGTCTTGTTGTTTTCATCTGCGTCTCCCGAGCAAGAGACGGGGAATCTTTAAATATGGGTAAACGCTTCTCCACTCATCCATCAGTCCCCCAACTCTCAAGAGCCAGGGACCCCGTCTATCTCAGTCCCCGCAGGCTCCCAGCCTCTGTGCAGGGCCAGGCAAACAGCTGGAGCCCAATAAATGTGTGCTGAGTGGATGAATGAGAGCCTGTCGGGACGGGGCCCAGGGAGGGGCTGGCACTACGAGGCCTGGGATCGCTGGGGACAGCTATGGGGACAGAGATGGGCCCCGAATGCCAAGCCCAGCTCCTCTAAAGCAGGCTCACCACGGACCCTGGCGGCCTGGCCCCCAGCAGGCCGGAGCCGCAGACCCTGGGGCCAGAGCCTGGGACATCCTTCCTGGGGACGGTGCGGGCAGGGTAGGGGGAACCTCGCGCTCCAGGCAGGAGAGAGATTATATATTCATCAGAATCTTAAACAAAAGCCCTGCGGCCGCCTGTCAGCAGGCTCTGGCTTTTATGGTAATCGGCGATGAATTACCCACAATGCCTGGCCAAGCGCAAGTGGTTCTTGGCCCAGATCCTAAACTAATTTTTATATGTTCGTGTGTATATAATTTCGCTCCCTTCCTCCAGTTCCACTTCCATCATTAGTGGGAGCGTCGGGGGAGGGGCTGGGGGTGGGAGCAGAGGGAACCCTGGTGCAAGGCAGAGGGTGCTCATCAAGAGGCCCCTCCACTCGGGCTGGCCTGGCACCCAGCCCTGGACCCAGTGCCATGGAGGTGGGAGGTGAGTGCCAAGCTGGAGCCAGGGGGAGCCTGGAAACCACCAAGAACCAACACTGGCAGCCCAGGGTGGGTGAAGGCGGGGGGGGGGGCGGAAAACACAGAGAGAAAGAAGGGGAGCAGCCAGGTGGGGAGGACCGTGGGCCCGGGATGCTGAGCCGTAGGCTGTGCCGCCTGGAGCAAGTGCGCTAGCCTCTCTGGACTTCAGCCTTCCGGTGTGTGAACCAGGCCTCCTCTGTATCTTGAACCCTGATCAGGGAAGATCCCACACGCCGCAGAGCAACTAAGCCCGGGCACAGAACGACGGAGCCAATGACCGAGAGCCCGGAAACCGCAACGCCTGAGCCCACATGCAGCAATGACGGGAGCCCGTGGGCTCCAGAGCCCGCGCTCTGAAACGGGAGAAGTCGCTGCCCTGAGAAGCCTGCCCACCGCAACTGAAGGAAGCCCCGCAGCCGTGGAGACCCAGCACAGCCACAAAAACGAAACAAAACAGAACAAAACTGGAGGCAGGTCCTGCCCCAGGGCCTTTGCAAAGCAGCTCTCTCCCTCCTCGAAGGCACTCCTTTACCCCAGACCTTTACCCCAGACCTTCTCCCGATTCTCTCTCCTTCCCTGCTGGTCTTCGCTGAAATTCCCCGTCCTCGGAGAGACCTGCAGTGCCGCAGGAGCTGAGACAGTCCCTTCCTTCCCACCGGCCCCTGCCCCGGCTCCACAGCTCCGGGCCGCCTGTGCCCCTCAGTGAAGACTCTTCGTCTGTGCGCTGCTCCTCCCCTGCTGCGCTGGCCGAGGGCAGGGCGTCCTCTTCTGTCTTCAGCGCTCTGTTCCCAACACCGGGCAGGGTCCAGCATACAGTAGGTGCTCAATGCTCAACAAATGTCCACTCGAGGACCCACCCCCAGGAGGATTCTGGGCCCAGAGGAGATGCTATGATTGTTTTCTTGACACAAAGTAAGCTTCCCTGTGGGGTCTGAGAGAGTATTTTACACGTGAAACTACGGGGGACTTCTGCAGCTGGTCTGGCGGGCGCCGCCGAAGAATAAAGACGTCCAATCCGACTGAAGAGTGAAGCAGCAGCCCGCGTCCCCTCACGAGTGGCTGAGGCGGAGACGACAGACGCTCACCTGGGTGAGACCCAGCCAACGCTAAAATGTGCAGGTCACGGGGCTTTCCTGGTGGCCCAGAGGTTAGGAATCCACCTGCCAAAGCAGGAGATACAAGAAACGAGGCGGGGGAGGGTGTGATCCTTGGTTGGGGAAGATCCCTGGGAGAAGGAAACAGCACCCCACTCCAGTGCTCTGGCCTGGAGAAACCCACGGACAGAGGAGCCGGGCAGGCGACACTCCACGGGGTCCCAAAGAGTCCGCTGCACCTGAGCGACCAACACACACACATTCCAAAGCAAGGGACACAGGCTCGATTCCTGGCCGGGGAACTAAGATCCCACGTGACATGTGGGCAGTCGGTCCGCACGCTGCCACTACTGAGGCCCTGCACCACCAGCGAGCCCAGGTGCCACAGTTAAGAAAAACCTGATGCAGCCCAATAAATAAATACAAACCATTATTTTAAAAAATGTGAATTTCACACAGAACGTCTTACTTGGGTTTGAAGCCTGTGCATAAAAAGGCACCGAGGCTCACCTCACGGCAAAGTGAGAAAGAGACACGGACAGGCGTCATCGTGACGGGAGTGGGCGTGCCAGTGGCATAGTACACAGCCCAGAAAAGGCAGGGGAAGGCTTCCTACATCCTGCATTGTGTGAAGAAGCACAGCACAGCACAGTGGGGGCAGGGACCTGCTAATACTGAAGGAAGAGGACTCCCCCGGTGGTCCAGTGGTTAAGAGTCCGCCTGCCAGTGCAGGGGACACGGGTTCCATCCCTGATCCAGGAAGATCGCACAGGCTGCAGGGCAGCTAAGTCCGTGCAACACGACTACTGAGCCCATCCGCCCTTGAGCCCAGGCTCCGCAGCAAGAGGAGCCACCGCCGTGAGAAGCCCACGCACCGTGAGGAAGAGCAGCCCCCGCTCACCGCAACTAGAGAAAGCCCGCGTGCCGCAGAGGCCCAGGAGAGCCGCAAGGGAGAAAACGAGCAGGAGCCATAGCAATACTTGTTAATATTTTAAGACCATGTCTTACATGCCAGACACACAGCTCACCTAATTCCCTGCCTTTTGTAGAGGAGGAAACGGAGTCTCAGAGAGGTCGGGCCACTTATTCAAAGTCACACAGCGCAGAGGTGGCAGAGGCGGGTTACAAGTGCCAGTCCCAGAGCCGGGCCTAGGCTGAGATGACGAAGCTCGCAAGCAGCTCAGCAGACAGGAAGTGCCCCGTACATGCCATGGGGAAGCCCGAGGGCAGAGAGAACAGAGGCAGGACCACGCTTGGGTGTAAATGCCGAATTACCGAGCAGCGGTCAGGTGTTCGCTGCGGAGAAGGGACAAGGGCCGGAGTGAGCAATTCCTTTGAGGCCGGAAGCCGGGCGTCGGGGAGCGGGTGGCTGGCGCTGAAGAGAACAATTGGCTGCCAATCTCATTTCCTCCTGTGACAGGGACGGGCAGGCTGGCCGGGCCTCACGGCTGGCACGAAGCCGGGGCCAGCGGGGACCTGCCCACCTGTCACCCGTGATGTGTTCATCAGGAGCGAGGGGAAGTCGCAACCCCCCGCGGCGGGCGGCTGGAGGGGTGCGCGTGCCGCTTCTGCGCGGGGAGGGGAGCCTGGCCCGAGGTCAGCGTGGCCTCCGGGAAGGCCGCCCCCTCCGTGCCTCGGCGGAGCCAGCTCACCATCCAACCGACGTCTCCAGAAAACCGCACAGGCCGAGGCCCAGGACCACGAGCTGCACGTGAGTCTGGTCCCAAGTTATGCTCCTTGCTTCCTCCGTGACCTTAAGTCGGTCGTTTCCCTTCTATAAACCTCCGCGTCCCTGTCGGTGGAGCGGAGTCATCACCTCCCGGCTCGGGACAAGAGCCCGTGCCACGTGCTTTAGACTCAGAGCCACCCAAGCCTGAACCACGGTTTAGCGTCCTTGCTGGGTGGCCTTGAGCAAGCAGTTTAAGCAATCTGGGTTTACTTTCCTTCACCCTGGAGTAGGAAATGGCAACTCACACCAGCCTGCTTTTCTTTAACAAAGAATTAGAGATGCCTTTTCTGGAGCTCCTGGATCAAGCCATGCCTGAAGCTGGTACATTCTAAACTGATTCATCTCCTTTTTTTTTTTTTTAAAATGCATTTTTATTTTCCGAATGTGAAGGGTTTTGGTTTTTGTTTTGTTTTGTTTTGTTTTGCCTTTAGGTCATCATTTTGTTTCTCATCTGTCTTTTTTATTCTTTGACATCTGTGGGCCTCCCATTGCAGTGGCCTCTCTCACTGCAGAGCTCCGGCTCTGGGCACATGTGCTCCAGAGCGCTGGCTCCTAATTGGACACACTGGCCCAGCCACTCTATGGCACGTGGGATCTTCCCAGGCCAGGGATCGAACTGGTGCCCCTTGAACTGCAAGGCGAACTCTTTACCCACTGGACCACCAGGGAGGTCCTCCTTTCCTTTTTTTTTTTTGATTTATTATTTATTTTTGGGCAGGGGTCGGGTTGAGAAGGGAGGGGAGCGGGCGGGCCACTTCTACTGGTCTTTCATTTCTCTTTTTTCATCCGTCTTTGTTCTTTGGTTCCTGTGGGCCTCCCATCGCGGTGGCGTCTGTCGTTGCAGAGCACCGGCTCTGGGCGCATGCACGCCAGAGCTCCGGCTCGGTAATTGGACACATCTGTCCAGCCGCTCCGCTGCACGTGGGATCTTCCCAGGCCAGGGCCCGAACCGGCGCCCCTTGCACTGCAAGGCGGTGTCCTTATCCACTGGACCACCAGGGGAAGCCCCCTCCTTTCCTTTTTTGAAACGAAAGTCAGTTTGATGTGGGTTTCTCCTCTTTTTAAGCTGCATGCCCACTGTGCACCTGAGGCCGGAGCCTCCGGAGGCGCAGGGCGGGGAGCTAAGGACGGCCCTCCGGGTTGTCCCCACCCAAAAGTCAGCCTGCTGAGGGACTTCAGACAGGCTCAGACCTCTGGGTCTCAGGTCTTTCCGAACACAGATGCTGGAATACAGTGGCCACGTGGCATCATCCAGATCTGGGACCGAGGGCACGGCCTGTTTATGGAGCACCGGCCTGGTGTCTGCTCGCCAGCTGCCCATTATGGACCCACTGGTCTAACACCTACCCTGACCCATTCAGTGAGCACCTGCTACGTGCTGGGCCTCATGCCAGACCCAGGACTGCACTGCTGCCCCCTGAGGGTGCCCAGCGACTCTGCACGCAGAGTCTTCGCCCATGCTGTTCCCTCCGTCTGGCTCACCATTCCCTCCTCTCTGCCCAGTTAACGCCTACTCGACCGCCACTTCTCGGATCCGCTCCGCCCCCTCCAGGAAGCCTTCCCTGGCCTCCCCTCCCGCGGTTCAGTTCATTCCTGAAGCCTTTTTTCCTCTCTCCCTCTTCCTCATCCCAATTCCAGATCTGACGATTTCTGTATTCATTGAGTTTACACTGCATCATGATTTTACATGTCAGCAAGAACCAAAAAATGCTGCCAGTTAAACTGGACATGACTGCTGTTTTTTTTGGGGGGGGCGGGGGGGGCCACACTAGGCAACACGCAGGATCTTAGTTCCCCAACCAGGGATCGAACCTGTGTCCCCTGCGGTGGAGACACAGAGTCTAAACCGCTGGACATGGCTTCCTCATCACGCAGGATTACCATTTGAGCGCAACTGACGGCGCTTTCATAGACTTTTTTGGACACAGATTTCGGTTGCCTTTCTGTCCTGAACGTAAATGGAAAGTGTGAGTAAAATAAACACGTTTTCCTAAAAGCCTCTGATTCCCAGCCCCGCTCTTCCGAACCGCTCGTCGCCCAGCGCCGCTGGCCTGGGGCTCTGCACACGGCGCGGGTCCCCGTGCGGCGAGGCTCCAGGCACCTGGCATGTCCCACGGCGGGCCGCCCCAGGCTTCCCTCCAAGCCTCTGGCATCCGTGCAGAGGGACGCGCGGAAGGCTCCCACCGACGCTCGTGCAGCCTGAGCACCGGGGTCGGTCAGTGGACACTCTGGGGACCCTGGTGGTCAAGATGGGAGCAGCAGCCTCGCGCAAAGCAGGAGCGCAGGGCCGAGAGCTGAGTCTGACGACACCAGAAACGAGAGCTCAGAGAGGTTGGGCAAAAGCCACAAAGTCACACAGCTAAGTGAGGGGTGAGGGCAGACTTAAATCCGGGATCCTCGGCCTTGTCCCCGTCTGTCTGCTGACGGCGCTGACAACGTGCTTCCCGAAACTGGGGTGGGGCGTGGATTCCACCAACGTCTGGACCAAGTGAGCTCAGACTCGCCCCGTCTTTAAATGTGTGGGGGTCGGGGGACGAGACCAACAAACTGATGTATAAAACAGAAACAGACTTAGAGATACCGAAAAGGAACGTGTGCTCATTGAAGGCGAAACATGGAAGAGAGGGACAAAGCAATAAATCGAAAAGAACACACACGGCCCACCCTATGTAAGACAGACAGCCCACAGCGATCGCCTGCTAGCCCGGGGAACGATCCTCTGTATGCTTTAACAGCTTATATAAAAAAGAATGAATACACGTATACATATCAAACCAGTCCATCCAGAGGAAGTCCGCCCTGAATATCCACTGGAAGGACGGAGGCTCAAGCTGACGCTCCAGTACGCTGGCCACCGGAGGCGAAGATCTGATTCACTGGCGAAGACTGAGGGCGGGAGGAGAAGGACGGCAGAGGACGAGGCGGTGGGACGGCATCGCCGACTCGCTGGACGGGAGGCTGGGCGGCTCTGGGAGGCGGCCGTCCACGGGGCCGCGGGGCGCAGGGCGGGCCTCAGCGACTGAGCAGCACCGTGTGTGACTGAACCACTCTGCTGGACACTGGACACGGGCACCCCTGTACTCCAATACATGCGTTACAGTAAATAGTCATGATCTAAATATACATACCAAAACATAAACGGGGCCCGTGCACATGTAAACTGGGAAGAGCGGACGGCCGTGAAGGGCCCAGGGAGCCGCTGTGCGACTCCCAGCCGGGGGACGCTGGGCGGGCGACGCAATCTCTTCGGGCCTCGGTTTCCCCTCCTGCCCCACGGAACCACGGCCCCTGCCCCCCAGAGCCACCAGGAAGACGACGCCCATGAGAACACTGCACCCGCCCTCTTTCCCAAATCCCCCGGCTTCTCCTCATCTTCCGTCTCTCCCTGGCTCCCGCCAGCCTGCTCCCCGCCCGCCCCGCGTCCAGCCTCCGCACCGCACCCGGAAGGCTCCCGCGAGCCTCTGAGCCAGGGGCCCTCCTCCCTCCTCTGGGTAAAAGCCCGAGTCCGCCCTGCCCACGGGTCCAGTCCGGCCTGCCCCACCTCTGCCCCTCCTTGCCCTCCCTCCGCCCTCCGGCCCCCATCACTCTGCTCCAGCCGCGGGAGCCTCTCCCCACTGTTCCTCCAACACACCAGCCCGTCTTTAAATGTGTGGGGGTCGGGGGACGAGACCAACAAACTGATGTATAAAACAGAAACAGACTTAGAGATACCGAAAAGGAACGTGTGCTCATTGAAGGCGAAACATGGAAGAGAGGGACAAAGCAATAAATCGAAAAGAACACACACGGCCCACCCTATGTAAGACAGACAGCCCACAGCGATCGCCTGCTAGCCCGGGGAACGATCCTCTGTATGCTTTAACAGCTTATATAAAAAAGAATGAATACACGTATACATATCAAACCAGTCCATCCAGAGGAAGTCCGCCCTGAATATCCACTGGAAGGACGGAGGCTCAAGCTGACGCTCCAGTACGCTGGCCACCGGAGGCGAAGATCTGATTCACTGGCGAAGACTGAGGGCGGGAGGAGAAGGACGGCAGAGGACGAGGCGGTGGGACGGCATCGCCGACTCGCTGGACGGGAGGCTGGGCGGCTCTGGGAGGCGGCCGTCCACGGGGCCGCGGGGCGCAGGGCGGGCCTCAGCGACTGAGCAGCACCGTGTGTGACTGAACCACTCTGCTGGACACTGGACACGGGCACCCCTGTACTCCAATACATGCGTTACAGTAAATAGTCATGATCTAAATATACATACCAAAACATAAACGGGGCCCGTGCACATGTAAACTGGGAAGAGCGGACGGCCGTGAAGGGCCCAGGGAGCCGCTGTGCGACTCCCAGCCGGGGGACGCTGGGCGGGCGACGCAATCTCTTCGGGCCTCGGTTTCCCCTCCTGCCCCACGGAACCACGGCCCCTGCCCCCCAGAGCCACCAGGAAGACGACGCCCATGAGAACACTGCACCCGCACTCTTTCCCAAATCCCCCGGCTTCTCCTCATCTTCCGTCTCTCCCTGGCTCCCCGCCAGCCTGCTCCCCCCGCCCGCCCCCGCGTCCAGCCTCCGCACCGCACCCGGAAGGCTCCCGCGAGCCTCTGAGCCAGGGGCCCTCCTCCCTCCTCTGGGTAAAAGCCCGAGTCCGCCCTGCCCACGGGTCCAGTCCGGCCTGCCCCACCTCTGCCCCCTCCTTGCCCTCCCCTCCGCCCTCCGGCCCCCCATCACTCTGCTCCAGCCGCGGGAGCCTCTCCCCACTGTTCCTCCAACACACCAGGTACAAAGGATCCTGCCCCAGGGCCTTTGCACAGGCTGTGCTCGCTCCTCAGAATATTCTCACCCGCTTCCCCCCGTACCCTCCTGGCTCCCTCCCTCACCTCCTTCAGGGCTTGTCCACGCCGCCACAAAAAGCTGTCCCATTTAAAAGGACAGCCCTGGGGCCCCCCTGGGGGTCCAATGGTTAGGAATCCGCGCATCCGCTGCGGGGGGCCCGGGTTCGATCCGTCCTTGGGGTAGTAAGATCCCGCACACCCCACGGTACGGCCAAAACTAAACACACGCAATTTTAAAACAAAACGGCAGCCTCCATCCTTCCACTCCGTGTCCCTCCTCCTCGTCCCCCCCGTTCTCCACGGCACGGCTTCTGCTTATCGTCTCTTCCCGAGGGGACCCTGAGCCCCACCGAGGCAGGCTCTTCCTCCCGGCCGGGGCGCAGCGGAGAGCCCGGCACCCCGGAGGTGCCCGGACGACAGCACGGCACAGCGGGGGCGGCGGCGGCCGCAGCGGAGCCAGCCGTCCCTCGGGCCTCCGGGGCGGAAGCCTCACGCCTCCTCCGGGGGCCCTTCCTGTCCCGACCCTGAGCTTCCAGCCAACACCTGCTGAGCACACGCCGGAAGCAGGGGCGGCCTCCGTGCCTGTGGCCTGGGCAGGGCACGCTCCTCCGGCGGCTTAATCCCTGCCCGGGGCGGAGGGAGGCCTCGGAGGTGGGGCCAGGACCTCCGAGCCAAAGGGACAGACCAGCTCCGGGAAGAGGTGCCACACGGGAAGGCACCCGCTAAGTGTTCAGGCAGAAGACGTGCTGTTCTTGGTATCTCGGCCACGTGGCACGTGGCAGCCTAGCCGCCCAGCCAGGAAACAGACCTGCGCCCCCTGCATGGAAAGCCCAGGGTGCTGAGGGTGGGACCACAGGAAGTCCTGGACGGTGACCAATGAGTGCTGTGCCGCCCTCTCTCTGAGCGCAGCAGGGAGGTTTCGCCCTTGCAACGTGTCAGACCCTCCCGAGGACCCCAGGAAGACGCGGTTGTCACGATCCCGACGTCACCGACGAGGACGCTGAGGTGGGGGAGTGACGTTATAGCAGACGAGTGCGGAGCTGGGCCGCACACCCAGGCCCTCTGGTCCTCCCGTCTGGCTGTAAACCCCGAATCAACAGGATCTCCAAGTACAAGAAACGACGGAAAACATCGGAACGCACGGAGAATATTCTCACCCGCTTCCCCTGCACCTCCTGGCTCCCTCCTCACCTCCTTCAGGGCTTGTCCACGCCACAAAAAGCTGTCCCATTTAAAAGGACAGCCCTGGGGCCCCCCTGGGGGTCCAATGGTTAGGAATCCGCGCATCCGCTGCGGGGGGCCCGGGTTCGATCCGTCCTTGGGGTAGTAAGATCCCGCACACCCCACGGTACGGCCAAAACTAAACACACGCAATTTTAAAACAAAACGGCAGCCTCCATCCTTCCACTCCGTGTCCCTCCTCCTCGTCCCCCCCGTTCTCCACGGCACGGCTTCTGCTTATCGTCTCTTCCCGAGGGGACCCTGAGCCCCACCGAGGCAGGCTCTTCCTCCCGGCCGGGGCGCAGCGGAGAGCCCGGCACCCCGGAGGTGCCCGGACGACAGCACGGCACAGCGGGGGCGGCGGCGGCCGCAGCGGAGCCAGCCGTCCCTCGGGCCTCCGGGGCGGAAGCCTCACGCCTCCTCCGGGGGCCCTTCCTGTCCCGACCCTGAGCTTCCAGCCAACACCTGCTGAGCACACGCCGGAAGCAGGGGCGGCCTCCGTGCCTGTGGCCTGGGCAGGGCACGCTCCTCCGGCGGCTTAATCCCTGCCCGGGGCGGAGGGAGGCCTCGGAGGTGGGGCCAGGACCTCCGAGCCAAAGGGACAGACCAGCTCCGGGAAGAGGTGCCACACGGGAAGGCACCCGCTAAGTGTTCAGGCAGAAGACGTGCTGTTCTTGGTATCTCGGCCACGTGGCACGTGGCAGCCTAGCCGCCCAGCCAGGAAACAGACCTGCGCCCCCTGCATGGAAAGCCCAGGGTGCTGAGGGTGGGACCACAGGAAGTCCTGGACGGTGACCAATGAGTGCTGTGCCGCCCTCTCTCTGAGCGCAGCAGGGAGGTTTCGCCCTTGCAACGTGTCAGACCCTCCCGAGGACCCCAGGAAGACGCGGTTGTCACGATCCCGACGTCACCGACGAGGACGCTGAGGTGGGGGAGTGACGTTATAGCAGACGAGTGACGGAGCTGGGCCGCACACCCAGGCCCTCTGGTCCTCCCGTCTGGCTGTAAACCCCGAATCAACAGGATCTCCAAGTACAAGAAACGACGGGAAAACATCGGCAACGTCCACGGAGCGTCGGCGGTGTCCTCGGCCCGGGGCGGTGGAGGGGGACCCCGTGGGGGTGCCTCGTCTCCTGGCCGCCTGCCCACCGGCTGTTGACACGGGCCCATTCTAAGGATGAGGAAGACTGAGTCCCTGAGGGAGGACATGACTTCCTGCAGGTTCCCAGAAGTGGCCGTGCCCTGAGCTGGTGCCAAATATGCTCCATCCTCCCCTGGGGGGTGGGCAATGGAGGCCCCTTCAGAGATGGCCCACGCGGCCCAGTGAGGCTGGCCCACACCTCGAGCACATCCAGCGTGTGCCAGGCTCCAGGTGCAAAGCCCTCAGAGGTCTCGCCGCCAGGGAGGTACACTGAGGCTCTGAGACCTTCGGTCACATGCCAGCAGCCCTGGGATGTTCACAGACGGGTGAACGGAGGCTCAGAGAACCTGCTCCCCGAGCCCGAGGTCACACGGCCAGCAAGAGGAGGGGCAGGGCCTCACACCCGGGCTCTCCATCCAGGCCCGGGCCGGGCGCGGGCGCGAGCCGCCGAGGAAGCCCTCCGGTCTGCACCGCGGACGCCCGTGGCCGCGACGGAGGATCCACAGGGGCCCCCAGCGCAAAGCCCCGGAGGACACGCGCCGGGATGGAAACAGCCTGGTGGGCGGCTGGGCTGCTTCGGGCGTAAAAACGGGGAGGGAGGGACTCCCGACACCCACTGTATGTTTTTCAAAATCCCACAGCCTTCAAGGAGGCCAGTCCGTCGTCACGTCCGCGGACACGCAGAAGCCCCAGAAGGCAAGGACGCGGCTATTTTAAACGGGGCTATTTCTGGCGGCCGAGGTGAGAACGTGGGGGCGAGAGGAAGGATCAGGAGCCGCGCGGGGCGGCCGAGCTGGCAGAGCGCGGCGGGGGCGGGGAGCAAGGGGAAAGAGAGGGCTCGGAGCCACCTGCTCGGCGGGTGCCAACGCCGGCTCCGCTGCCAGCCAGCAGGGAGACCCTTCTCCACGCGAGGACGAAGATCCGCGTGGGGAGGACAGGCAGGGGCCCCCTGGGCACCGGCGCGGACGCGGCAGGGGAGCCGGGCAGAGGGAGGCCGGCGGCGGGCCCGAGGGGCACGTCGTGGCCACCGTGCCTCCGGCGGCAGCAGCGCCCGGGCGGGACGACGGGGAGCCAGGGCGGGAGGCGAGCATCGCCACGAACAACCCTGCGAGTTATTTGGCGAAGAGTAACTCTGCAAACCTCCACAGCATTTCAACACGAACAGAGACCTACGGAGAGAAGGCAGGCGCGCTGCGTCCCCAGGCTCGCTCACTGACGCGGCAAGACCGTGGGAGGGCTGCAGACGCCCCAGCACTCACGAGGGAAGCTCTAGGGGCTGTTGGGCCCACCGCCCACGGTCAGGGTTCAGGTCCCTTCCATCTCTGATCCCCCATTCTCAGCCACGATACCTGCCTCACGGTTCACACCGGCTGCCCGGGCGCCCACCATCGGCCCCGTGTTCCAGTTCGGGGTTGGGAGGAGAGCGGCAGGTGCCCTCTCCCTTTGAAGGCATTTCCAGGAAATCCATTCATGTATTCTGCTGGCCAGCGTCGAATCGTGGAGCACGGAGAGCTGCAAGGGACTCTGGGAAATGTTTTTTTTTGTCTCCCCCACCAGCTGGCTATGTACCCCTGATAAGTCAGAGGGTTCCACTGTCATGCAGGAGAAAGGAGAGGCAGGGAGAGGGGCCCGCCTCCACCACCAGGAAGCCCTCCACCCCAGAAAGCGCTTGGCCCCAGAGCCGCCAAGGTCAGCAGGCTCCTGCGTCCAGGGGTGGCCCGGAGCCCCCCGTGGCCGGTACTGGCTAAGAGCCGGGCCCGAGGACCAGGCACCTCCCATCCCACCTCGTGCCTGCCTGGTGAGGCTGCCCGGCCAATTTATCTCCTTCTCCTCGGTAAACAACTGTCAGGGAAAATAAATAGTTTTTAATAGGCTCATTAATTGAATTCAGGGAGAAATAACCTTCTCCCCAGGCTGTCGAGAAGGAATAGTCACGACACGCACGAGCGCGTCCCGGACCCCGGTCCGAAGGCAGAGACCCCCGCACGGTCCCATCGGCAGGGGCTCCACCGGCCAGGGGCCGGCCCCGGCGGGCGCTCCCCGGGCTCCCACACCTCCGGAGCCCTTGGCCTCGGCTCGAAGCCTGCAGCAGCGGCAGCATGATTTAGTGTCATTTTCTCTCTCTCTCGTTTTTTGGCTCTCATCACATTTACTTTAAAGGTTCTGCCTCCTTATGTCAAGGACAGACCAGGCTGCCCACTCACGAGAGCAAGGCCGACTTTTCTCTACGGGTTCAGAGATGGACTTCCCTGGTGGTCCGGTGGGTAAGACGAGCTCCCGAGGCCGGGGGAGGCCAGGTTCCCTCCCCGGCTGGGGGCCTAGACCCCACAGGCCACCACGAGGATCTCACGTGCCACGACCGAGACCGCATGAGGCTAAATGATGTTCTCAGTTTTCATAGAGAATGGGTTTTAAAGAAAACGACCACGTCTTCCCGGATGGTGCAGATGGTTAGGAATCCGCCTGCAGAGCGGGAGACATGGGTGCGTCCCCTGGGTGGGGAAGCTCCCCCGGAGGAGGGCGCGGCACCCCACTCCAGTGTTCTTGCCCGGAGAATCCCACGGACAGAGGAGCCTGGCGGGCCGCAGTCCACGGGGTCACACGGCGGGAGGCACAACGGAGCGACTGAGCAGACGCCCAGCAGGTCTCGAGGAGGATGGGAGGTGGGCAAGGGGCGCACGTCGGGTGGGCGGCGCAGAGCCCCGACGGGGAGCTAGGGGCCTCGCGGCCGCTTGCCGGTGACGGCGGCTCAGCTGTGCCCACAGCTGTGACTCCGTTCCCCCAGGGCGGCTCCGGCGGTCCCGGGGCGGGCCTCCTGCCCCCGTGGAGCAGAGTCCCCGTGTGGCCACGCGGTCTGTCCGCCGGCGGCCGGTCCCGGGCTCCCGCCGGCCAGCGCTCGGCACCGCAGCCGAAGACGCAGCCCTGCTGGGAGAAGTCAGACTTGGGCCCAACCGCTCCCAGGATCCCCAGCCCCTTCGCCCCCACCAGACGGCACAGGCGCGTCCCCCGGTGTGGCCCCAGAGGGCGTTCATCGCCGTCCCGCGTCGTGCCGCGCTCAGCCTGTTCCCTCTCGGCCAGGCCGGCCCGGTCCCCGCACGCTCGGCACAGACCCTCCCGGCCATTCCAGAGACGGGCCTGCGCCCCTTTCACAGGCGAGGAGACCGAGGCCCCGGCAGGAGCACCCACCGGCCGGGGAGCACGCGGTGCGTGAGGCCGAGGCGCGAACGCAGATCGTTCAAACGCCAAAGGCGATCCCCCGTGGACGCCGGGCCCCAGCCCGGGCACCGCAGTGACCTCTCTGCCGCAGGCCTGCTGGCTCTTGAGAGCCCGTGGACGGCAGCAGGCCAGGCTTCCCCGTCCCGCCCCACCCCCCGGGCTTCGCTCTGGCTGCGGGTACGGGGCGTCGGCGAACAGAAGGGCTGGCAGAGTCACAGGATCTCCCGGCCCAGCTACAGTGCCCTCCGGGGAGTCCCTGCTCCCCTGGCTCCCCCCTCCTCCCCAGAGACAGGAAACCTCCTGGACTGTTTCGGGGTTCCCCAACCCCGTGACGCTTGTCCTCCAGGTCCCCGGCTCTCAAGAGCCGTCCCTCACGGCCTCTGTGCTAGACAGCTCAGGCGCGCGAGACTCAGAGAGGGCCAGCGAGCGGCTGGAGTCACCCAGCGCCTCACTGGGCACGCGGCGTCCGACCAGCCCTGCCCAGGGCAGAGGGCGCCGAGCCAGGGCGTGTGAGCTGCTGATGCGGGGTTTTCCCAGCCGTGACCCGTCTCATCTGGACAATCAGACACGCTGCTTCCAGCGCAGGAGGGCAGCTTCTGAAAGCCAGGCAGGCTGGTCTGGGGGAGGGAGCCTGGTGGAGCTCCCATGCTGAAAAGGGGGTCGGATGGACCGTTAAAATAGCAACTGAGGGCTTCCCTGGTGGTCCAGTGGGTAAGGACACCGCCTTGCAATGCAGGGGCGCCGGTTCCATCCCTGGCCTGGAAAGGTCCCACGTGCCGCACAGTGGCTGGACAGATGTGTCCAACGACCGAGCCGGAGCTCTGGAGCGCATGTGCCCAGAGCCGGTGCTCTGCCGCGAGAGAGGCCGCTGCGATGGGAGGCCCACACAGGCCAAAGAACAAAGATGGATAGAAATGGATAAATGAAAGACCAATAGAAGTGGCCAAAAAACCCCAGCAACTGAGGAAGTGAGATATTGACCAAAGGTCCGTTTGGGTTTCTTCATAGGATGTTAGGGAAAAACCCGAACGAGCCTATTTTGGCCAAGTCAATAAAAAGAGGGCCAGAGAACACAGGCCGGATAGGGTCGGCCTGGCCAGCAATGGCGTGCCCGGCAGAGGAAACAGCAAGGACAAAGGTCCGCAAGCGGTCAGGGTGGCGAGCGCAGGTGAGAGAGGACAGAGCGGGTGGGAGAGCCAGCAGGGGACTGGCTGGCGGGAAGGCCGTCCAGAGAGGCAAAGCCATTTGCCTGAAGTCACACAGCTCGTGAGAGCCAAGGATGGACCTCGAACCCAGACTGGCTGACAACAACGCCCTCCCTCTGTGACCCACCCTCCGGCTACACAGCGGCTGCAGACCGCCACCGCCAGGCTCCCTGCGCAGAAATTAGGAATCTCAGGAAAGCCACGGCAGATCACCCAACCCAGCACCCACCCTCCGTGAGCACCAGAATGCCATCTGGGGGCACACGGGCAACCCCGGGCAGAGGCCCCCGCGAGCCAGCTCCTCCTCCTCGCCCGGCGCCTCAGGCTCCCCGTCTGCCACGTCTTGCGGCCATTCCGAGGATGAAAGGCGAGGAGTCGAGCGAAGCCAGAGGCCCGGCTCAGGCCCCCAGGGCAGCCTCTGCGCCTGCAGGCGCCACGTCCCCCCTGCTGTCAGCGTCTGAGGCGCCCCAGGTGTGGGGCTCCATCCACAGCTCCCCGTGGCTCCTGAAGACGGGGTCAGGGAGGCGCCGAGGGCACCACTCGCGTTCCGGGCGGCACTAGTGGTAGAGAATCCCCCTGCCGACGCAGGGGGCACAAGAGACTCGGGCTCCGCTCCTGGCTGGGAAGATCCCCTGGAGAAGGAAATGGCACCCACTCCAGCGTTCCTGCCTGGAGAAGCCCACGGACAGAGGAGCCTAGAGGCTACGAACGTGCACGGGGTCGGAAAGAGCTGGACACGACCGAACACACACACACGTGTCCCCGGGCGCCGGGCCCCAGAGCCACACGGCGGTGTTCAGCGCCAATGAGTCAGCAGGCAGGATGCGCTCCCATTTCACGGATGAGAAAAGTGAGGCTGGGGGAGGGAAAGAGGGGTAACCTCACACCGGCAGGGAGGGCCTGTGTCAGGATTCAAACTCAGTGCTCTGGTCTCCAAAGGCCAAGTAGGGAGACAGGAAAAGACGTGGCCACAGCCCCTGCTTATCACACGCCCAGCACTGTCACAGGAGCCCCACGGCAGGGGCAGCTACCCGCCTGCGACGTCAGCTGGGCGCGGGGCCGGGGCAGGCGGCCGCGGGAGCCCGTCGGCCATCTCAGCGTCTGAGTCCAGCAAGGCGGTGCGGGGCCCGGGAGGCGGACGTTCACGGGTGAGCCCACGGTGTTCCGGCTGCCTGATGTCCCTCACGGCCCGGGCCTGGAGCACGTAGCAGGCTTTCCGCAGCTCAGCATCCCCGACACCCAGAACCTGACCGTCCTGTGTGGGGGGAGCCACCCCGGGCACCGTGGGGACGGAGCAGCGTTCTGGGCCCCGCCCCCTGCACGCCAGGAGCACCCTCTCATCGTGAGGGCCGCAGACATCCCCAGACGTCACCCCGTGTCCCCCGAGGCGAGCAGCACCACCCCGGGCTGAGGACCCCAGCAGAGAACCCAACGCAGGGGACCCGGCACTGCCGCCCCGAGCGCCAACGGGCGCGTTCCAGGGAAGAGGAGACGCGAGGTCCCTGTGGCCAGAAGGTAATTCACGGCACGGCCCCGCAGGACAAGCCGGCTTCCCTCTGCCCGGCATTTAATTTAAGTCAGGTGTATCATTATGACCAATATTAATATAATCAGAGCCAACGTTTATCGAGCGCGGCCGCTGGCCCCGGCCCTGTCCTCGGCCCTCCCCGTGCGGAACCGCACCGCTGCCTTCCCAGAGCCCCTCGGGGCGGCTGCAGTTCTTCAGCCCATTTCACAGCCCAGGAGACTGAGGCTCGCAGAGGGCAGGTGAAGGGCTGAGTCCACACACACAACAAATGGAGGTGTTGTAAGGAAAGGAACCACCCGAGAATGGAAAAATAGAGCAATTTCATGTTAAAAACAAACAAAAAAAAACCCCTAGATTTCTGGTTTTCCTTGGAGAACCAGGAAAATCTGGCTGCAGAGCCATCCAGGGCTGCCTGGGAAGCTGCAGCAGCGCCTGGCACCCCTTGGTGTGACCTCCCCAGCCCTGAGGGGCCCTGGGGTTTAAGAACGAGGTTTCTGGACTTCCCTCAGTGGTCCTGGGGTTAAGACTCCAAGCTTCCATTGCAGCGGGCACGGGTGTGCCCCCTGGTTGGGGAAGATTCCGCGTGCCAGGCGTGCCACGCAGCCACAGAGGAAAAAAAAAGCCAGACAGAGGAATGATGATTCTCTCATCCAAGTACTAACCAGGCCCAGCCCTGCTCCGCTTCCGAGACTGGGCGCATTCAGGGCGGTATGGCCGGAGACAAGCAGGACGTTTCCGACGTGCCTTCCTGCCTTGGTCTCCTCCTCGTGATCAGTGAGGAGACCAGCCCACCTTCCAGCGGGAGGCCCAACCCGGCCGGGCTCTGGGGCTCTGGGCTAAGCCCCTGCCTCTCTGGGCCTCCGCCTGAGGGTCATTCCTGGGGGTCTTTCCGGAGTTCCCAGGTCTCTGCTAGCAATGACCTCTGCACCCTGGCTCTGGGGGCCTTTGAGAGAACTCTAGCCACACGTGTGGAAACCGCCACGCGAACTCCCCAGGCTCGGGACCACAGTGGTCACCAGCTCTGGCTTCAGCGCCCCTCAGCTCCGGCCACACAGGGCCGCACGCCCCGCCCCCGGCTCTGCACCTGCTGCCGTAACACTTGGTCAGCTCAGGAAGGACCCCCGACCCTCCAGACAGAGCAGCAGTGCGGTGACCTGCTGGGGGCCGCCAGGTGTCCAGTCTCCGTGGAACGCGGGTGTGGCCCGTCCTTCCCCTGCTTACTTATGCACTCACGGTCTCTCCCAAGAAACCGCAGGGTCCGAGGGATGGCGGCCCGAGCCTGCCCGGTTCACTGCTGCGCCTCCTGAATGCCACTTTTATTTGCTTTTAATGAAAAGAATGTACTGGCACTTTAGGTCTGCCCTCAAGCACTAGGACACTCACGAGTGAAGCAAAGCCCCCATTTCACAGACGAGCACGCGGAGGGGCGCGCGGTGCCTCCATAACCAGCCCGAGGCGCCACCACAGGCCCACGTGAACAGTCTGAGGCCCACGGCTGGCGAGCAGCAGAGCTGGGCTTCGAACCCAGGATCTATCTCTCGAGCTCTCTGGACACCAGTATTCAACAAATAGCAACCAAGAGAATGATCGAAGGCCAGCAGTCTGCGCTGATAAACACAGGCGCCCCGGCAGGGCTGAGTCAAAGCCGAGCCGGCACGGCCCTGAACGGTCCCGGAGGCCCCCACCCAGATGCACCACGACTCTGGAAGTCGGGGTGCAGGGCACGGCCCGGGGTCTCAGGCGCGCCCGGGTCCCCGAGGCGGCCACCTGCCCTCCCCGCCTGTCTCGGGTGGCCTCCCGTGGCTCAGAGGCACCGGGCCGGTCCTGCTGCAGATGTGGGGCGGCCTTGATTAGGCAGCCAGTGATGGGGAACGTCCCAGTTTGCAGCGGCTGAGTCATTCTGACAGTCTTCCCAGGCAGGACCCCATGAGGGGCTGTGGAGAGGCGACGCTGCGGGGAGCCCCCGCAGCGCAGGTCTGGCTGCATGTCAACTCATCACTTCACACGCACTGACCCGTTGAATCCTTCCAACACCCCTAGGAGGTGGCTAGCCTCACTCTCCGCTCCACTCACGGACATCAAACTCTGTAAAGCACAGAGAGGCTGAGCAACGAGCCCCAGGCCACACAGCCAGCAAGTAGCAGAAGCGGGACTTGAACCAGGTAACCGCGGACCAGTATCCACACTCTCCCCTCTGAGGAAGGCAGCTGCGAGCCCCGGGGCCTCCACAGGGGCTCTCCAGAGTCCCCAGCAGGTGAACGTCATCAGGGCCACTTCCCTGATAAGGGGGTAAGAGTCGCAACCCCCTCCCCAGAGCTAAGACCTCAGGTTCCCGCAGCCGGTGGTCCTGGGTAAGATTTCCAGATCTGGGCTGTGTGACCCGAGGCCAGCAACGCCCTCGCTGTGTACCTCAGTTTCCCTGTCTGTGAAACGGGGTTCCAAGCACGCTCCCAAGGGGCCCACTCAGCAGGGGACCTGGCCCGGGCGCCAGCTCCCAAGAAGCTGGATAAGCTCTTATTATTCTCCCACATCCCTCATTTGCTGATCAGCGGGGTTAATTATAAGCAGCGTTAAATTACACACACACAGACGCATCAACCTCCCTTCCCCAGAACCCCTGAATTTCCACCAACACTCAATTACCCACGCCACAGCGTGGCAACAGAGCATCGGCCCGCTCCTCTGCCTGGCCCGCCTCCATCCCAGGGTCCCAGGCCTCTGCGACAAAGGAAGCCAGCCTGCGGCAGCCCGCCGCGTGTCCAGGGGCCAAAGCAGGCGCTTTACCTACCACGGCATCTCCTGCTGCGGCTGCTCTCTGACCTTAGGCATGAGAGCACAGAGAGGTCAACCAACCCGCCCAAGTGTGCACAGCAGGGGGGTGCTGGAAGTCAGGAGCCCCCGAGCCAGAGGCGCAGCCTCCTTTTGGAAGAGACAAGGCTCCCACAGAGAGGTGACGGGCAGAAGCGGCACCGCAGAGGGGGAGAGAGAGAGGAAGGGGACAACCGAGAGACCTAGGAATGGGGGTTTTTCGGTTTTTCAGGAGGGTTAGGGCCTGGCCTTCCGACAAGGGACTAAGGCAACAGCAAAGATTTCAAAAGAGAAAAACAAAAAACCCTCAGAGGCCGCAGGACCACCTGGAGTCCTGGACAGAATCTGCCCCTTCAAAACAGGATATTTACGGCAGCGGGGTCAGTGTGACCCAGAAACCCGCACGGCGAGCCCCTGGATCAGGGGAGAATCCATGGGAACGAAGGCAGGGATCTTAAAATACACAAAATAAAAACCCAGGGTGTGTGTTCAGCTACGGAATCCTCTCTGCAGGAGCGGGGGAACAGAGAAGGGATTCCACCATCAGGAAGAGCACCGACCCTAGGCCAGACCCCGGGAGGGGCCGGGAGGCCAGCGGCTCCCTGGAGGAGGGAGAGGAGACAAAAATAAAGCAATGCAAGGGGGGGTCCCCCCGCTCGTTAATTTTCGCCCTTAGCCCCGGCCAGCAACGCCCTCGCTGTGTACCTCAGTTTCCCTGTCTGTGAAACGGGGTTCCAAGCACGCTCCCAAGGGGCCCACTCAGCAGGGGACCTGGCCCGGGCGCCAGCTCCCAAGAAGCTGGATAAGCTCTTATTATTCTCCCACATCCCTCATTTGCTGATCAGCGGGGTTAATTATAAGCAGCGTTAAATTACACACACACAGACGCATCAACCTCCCTTCCCCAGAACCCCTGAATTTCCACCAACACTCAATTACCCACGCCACAGCGTGGCAACAGAGCATCGGCCCGCTCCTCTGCCTGGCCCGCCTCCATCCCAGGGTCCCAGGCCTCTGCGACAAAGGAAGCCAGCCTGCGGCAGCCCGCCGCGTGTCCAGGGGCCAAAGCAGGCGCTTTACCTACCACGGCATCTCCTGCTGCGGCTGCTCTCTGACCTTAGGCATGAGAGCACAGAGAGGTCAACCAACCCGCCCAAGTGTGCACAGCAGGGGGGTGCTGGAAGTCAGGAGCCCCCGAGCCAGAGGCGCAGCCTCCTTTTGGAAGAGACAAGGCTCCCACAGAGAGGTGACGGGGCAGAGGCGGCACCGCAGAGGGGGAGAGAGAGAGGAAGGGGACAACCGAGAGACCTAGGAATGGGGGTTTTTCGGTTTTTCAGGAGGGTTAGGGCCTGGCCTTCCGACAAGGGACTAAGGCAACAGCAAAGATTTCAAAAGAGAAAAACAAAAAACCCTCAGAGGCCGCAGGACCACCTGGAGTCCTGGACAGAATCTGCCCCTTCAAAACAGGATATTTACGGCAGCGGGGTCAGTGTGACCCAGAAACCCGCACGGCGAGCCCCTGGATCAGGGGAGAATCCATGGGAACGAAGGCAGGGATCTTAAAATACACAAAATAAAAACCCAGGGTGTGTGTTCAGCTACGGAATCCTCTCTGCAGGAGCGGGGGAACAGAGAAGGGATTCCACCATCAGGAAGAGCACCGACCCCTAGGCCAGACCCCGGGGAGGGGCCGGGGAGGGCCAGCGGCTCCCTGGAGGAGGGGAGAGGGGAGACAAAAATAAAGCAATGCAGAGTCGGGGCCTGTCCGTGAGTCACTCCCACCCGCTCGTTAATTTTCGCCTTTGCAGAAGTGTAAGCCAATTGATTTTTTCATGTTCCCCACGCACAACCCCCCACCCCAACACTTCTGAAATATCAATCAGAGACGAGACAGAAATGGTAGGTCGGGGTTCATTCTTCTCGTCGTTTCTGTGTGTGCATGTGTGTGCATGTGTGCCTTTTCTCAAAGAAAGAGAGAAGGGGGAAGAAAACCTGCACACCACACTCAAAACCTGTGAGCGTCTAGCAGCCCCAGGGTGGACAGCCCGGTGGCCCGCAGGATCTGAAGACCCAGGCATCACAACTTCCTGGGCGCCTCACGCCAAGATCCGTCTGGGTCCAGGCCATCCGTCCTGGCGATGGGGTGACACACACGCGAAAGGCACCCCTCCACGTCCGGCACCCCATCTTCACCAGCCGCAAGCCAGCGGCTTTCTGGTTCCAGGCACAAGTCAGACAGGAATGGTGAAAAGCCCTTGCTCTCTGCAGGGCGCTGGCGTGACTTTCTCGTGTCCACGGACCTGCGCAGGGTCTGCTGGCCTGGCCCCTGGATCTCGTCGCCTGTCCCCACTGTGAGTCCCCGGGCTGGCGGGCAGCAGGGGTCTCTCTGTATCCCCCACCCCACCCCCGCCCAGGCGTCTTGGGCGGTGGGGGAAGGACAGAGCAAGGACAGACAGGGGTATCTCCTTGTAAATTCTGGGAAACGGGACGCCCGCCCACGGAGGCGGTGCCAGGAGGCTGCTCTGAGCGCAGAGGAAAGCGGGGTGGCGTCTCCTCGCCCCTGCCCTTGGCCGGCCTCGTTCAAGAAGCACGCGCCCTCCCCCGACCCCCAGAGCGGGAGCCAAGGCCCGAAACCGACGAGCCCCTGGATCAGGGGAGAATCCATGGGAACGAAGGCAGGGATCTTAAAATACACAAAATAAAAACCCAGGGTGTGTGTTCAGCTACGGAATCCTCTCTGCAGGAGCGGGGGAACAGAGAAGGGATTCCACCATCAGGAAGAGCACCGACCCCTAGGCCAGACCCCGGGGAGGGGCCGGGGAGGGCCAGCGGCTCCCTGGAGGAGGGGAGAGGGGAGACAAAAATAAAGCAATGCAGAGTCGGGGCCTGTCCGTGAGTCACTCCCACCCGCTCGTTAATTTTCGCCTTTGCAGAAGTGTAAGCCAATTGATTTTTTCATGTTCCCCACGCACAACCCCCCACCCCAACACTTCTGAAATATCAATCAGAGACGAGACAGAAATGGTAGGTCGGGGTTCATTCTTCTCGTCGTTTCTGTGTGTGCATGTGTGTGCATGTGTGCCTTTTCTCAAAGAAAGAGAGAAGGGGGAAGAAAACCTGCACACCACACTCAAAACCTGTGAGCGTCTAGCAGCCCCAGGGTGGACAGCCCGGTGGCCCGCAGGATCTGAAGACCCAGGCATCACAACTTCCTGGGCGCCTCACGCCAAGATCCGTCTGGGTCCAGGCCATCCGTCCTGGCGATGGGGTGACACACACGCGAAAGGCACCCCTCCACGTCCGGCACCCCATCTTCACCAGCCGCAAGCCAGCGGCTTTCTGGTTCCAGGCACAAGTCAGACAGGAATGGTGAAAAGCCCTTGCTCTCTGCAGGGCGCTGGCGTGACTTTCTCGTGTCCACGGACCTGCGCAGGGTCTGCTGGCCTGGCCCCTGGATCTCGTCGCCTGTCCCCACTGTGAGTCCCCGGGCTGGCGGGCAGCAGGGGTCTCTCTGTATCCCCCACCCCACCCCCGCCCAGGCGTCTTGGGCGGTGGGGGAAGGACAGAGCAAGGACAGACAGGGGTATCTCCTTGTAAATTCTGGGAAACGGGACGCCCGCCCACGGAGGCGGTGCCAGGAGGCTGCTCTGAGCGCAGAGGAAAGCGGGGTGGCGTCTCCTCGCCCCTGCCCTTGGCCGGCCTCGTTCAAGAAGCACGCGCCCTCCCCCGACCCCCAGAGCGGGAGCCAAGGCCCACCAGGAGCCGCCTTGCCCCTGAACCTCCCAAGAACCCTCTTCCGGCTCCAGGTGCCTCTACAAATGGAACCTCATGCAGTCAGGGTTGGCGGGGAGGGTGGGATAACCACTTTCAGCTGAAAACATTAAGCTTTGTCAATGATCCCCTGAGCCCGACAGGTTTATATATATATATATATATATATATATATATATATATATATATATCCATCTATATTTGGGTGGCTTTCCTCCCCATCTCGAACTCTCCCGACAGCCCCCCACGCCCCCCACCCCGCCATGCTGAGGCCGCACCGAAGTCCCAGAAGTCTCAGGGGCGGCGGGCGCTGCAGCTCGGGGCCAGGCAGTCCCTGCCCGGTCCACTCCCGCCCGCCACCTCTCCGCCCAGCACTCAGGCTGGCGTGACCAGCAAAGCCACAGGTCTCCCGGCGCCTGGCTCCTGGGAGCGGCAGGTGGGGGTACGCGGTGCTCCAACACCTGTGACGGCTCCTCTGTGCCCACTCAGGCGGCAGACGGGGAAACCGAGTCATTCACGAGCACAGTCTGCAGAGGACAGGTGGGGCTGTCTCCTGGACCGATCAGGTCTCGGAGGGCCAGGCTGACCCCCACGCTCTCGGCAGCCCAAAGAAAAGGCACACGCAGGGACGGCTGCAGAAGTGCGCCCCCCAGCACATGCCTCCACGAACCTCCCGACGCCCGACACCCGAGGAGCGTCTCCCCTTCCGCGCTCCTGACACCTCGGCCAGGAGCCGAAGCCCCGGGCGGGGAGAAAGACACTTCGGGGCTCTGAGTGCGGCCGGCGGACACGCAAAGATGCCCGGGATCCCCCAGGGAACACGGGGGAAAAGAAAGGCACGTGGAATGCCCCAAGAAGCTACAAACAGGCACAGTCGGCGGGTGACAATTCTTGTGTGGGCAGCAGACGGGCACCTGGCTGGCCGTGCCCTCCCGCTGTGCCCACCTCAAGGCTCGGGACCCTGGGGGGAGGGTTCCCCTCCAAGGCCACACCCGAACGACCCGTGCCCCCACCCCCACCCCGCAGAGGACTGCGGTGGGACCCAGGGAGCCTCGCCAGCCCTGGTCCCCACCCCCCGGGGGCCGATGTCATCGGCTCATCGCAGGAACAGAGAGGTGCATGAGCTCACCAGGCAGGCCGGGTCTCCCGCGACGTTTTGTTTGCCTGAGCCCAATTATACCAACTCTCAGGGCAATCGCGCGGGGCTGGCAGCGGTCCCCAGGGGGCCGGGGCCTCACACAGAACTGCACCGTCATGGTGAAGGTGCCCCCCACCCCCCACCCCCGCCTCAACGCAGCCCAGGGAACGGGGCGAGCCGAAGCTTTCTGGACAGCAGAAGACCCGAGACAGGACAGCAGGCGTCCAGAGATGCCCCCGGGGAGGGCACTGCCCCAGGGGGGCGGGGGGAATCGGGCAGAAACCCAGGCCCGAGTTGGTGGGCTTTGGGCTCGGGTGGGGGTGCGGAAAGCAGCCGCCCCCAGCCCCAGCTGCCTTCCTTCCGCAGCCAAAGTATCAGCTGGCAGAGGAAGCAGCGAGCGAGGGACAGAAGGCAGGCGCGATTGGCAGGGGGAGGGGGGCACAAAGGAAGGGGACCCTGGGTGGGGGAGGGGCGTTATGCAAATGGCAGCATCCACGCGTCCCTCAGCCATTAATAAAAGCTCCAGGAGCGGCGGCGGCCGGGAGCACAGGAGTAGAGAGGGGCTGCCTCACTCAGCTCACTGGCGGAAGAGGGGGAAGCAGGGCGCCCCAAACAAAGGGGACCCTCGGCCCCTGCACCCCAGGTACCCGAAGCAGAAGGGAACACTGAGGAAGCCCTGAACTCCAGCCGCCAGAGTGGGGGCCGGGGGGACCGGGGCCCCAGAGCGGGTGGGTCCTAGTCCTCAAGACCCTCGGCGACCCTCTGGCTTTGTCCCCGCTTCTCAGAGTCCTCATGCCCAGCCTGGACCCCTCAGACACCCCCCTCCCCAGTCTCGAGCTGTTGGCCAGGCTGGTTTTTCAGAGGTTTGGCCGGAGACGGAAGGGCCCACGCTCGGAAGGAGGACTCCGGCAGACGGAGATGGGGACAGGGGAATCCCAGCTGAGCCCGAGAAGGGGAAGGGAGGCACCCCCAGACGGAGGCGCTTGGGAGGTGCGTTTGTTTGGGGGGTGAGGACCCGAGGGGGCGGCTAAATTTGAGAAAGGGCTGCAAGAGAAAAGGACGTTCTGAAAAGCGGCATATTGACGGGGCTGCCGGAGCAAAGAGCAAGGTTGGAAATGGGGGAAGGATCACTAAAGAGGAGGCTCCAGATTTCGGGGGGTGTGGCTGGGAAGAAAAGATTCCACTTGGGGGCAATTCTCCTATTTGAGAATTTCAGAGAGAAAGCAGCTGAAGGGGGGGTCTCTATTGACGGGGAGTTTCGTGGGCGTGAGTACCCAGGATGTGTAGAATCCTCAATGCGGCCGTGTTTCCAGAAGGAGCGGTGGTGAACTTGGCCGTAAGTCGGTGGAAACCCTCGCGCCCAGAGTCCGGGCGTCCTAACTCGGGGAGCTTCCCTTGGGGCAAGGTGCCCCCCGCCCCCCGCGCCCCCTTCAACCCGGCTCCGGCGGCTCCGCCCCCAGGGATGACGTCACCGCCCCTCCCCCCAGCCCCCGAGGGGGCTCCCAGGGCGTTCGGAACCCGCGAGGTTGGCAGCTGAAGGGGCGGCTTCCCCTCTGCGGGGATCCCCACGGGGCCCCCATCTCCGAGGGGAGGTCGGGCGCCGGGCACGCGCGCCCGCCAGTCCGCCAGGGTCCCTGGGGCTGGGGGCTGAGTCCTGCCCCACTTGGGGGACCGGAGAGCGGGCGCTGGGTCCGCAAAAGGGTGGGGCAAGGCCAAGGCAGCAGAGGGCCCCCCGCCAAAGGGCGGATGGGAGACCAGGAGGGCGCAGCACGGGGGAGGGGGCGTCTAGGGGAGGGGGCTGGAGAGCGAAGGCGGCGGGCACAGCGGCCGCCCTGGGCGCACCGCCGCTCGGCGCCCCCCGCGCTCCCACCTGGAGCCACCCGTCCGGGGCTGGTCTCCACTCCCGGGCTCCCGCGCGCCCCCCAGCACAGCGCACCCTGCCTCCGGGCGCCGCCGGGGCCCGCGGCCCCTCTGCACACACGCGCGTCCTCCCTCCGCGCCTCCGCCCCGCCCGCAGCCCGGGGTGGTGCAGCCGGCGGCGCTGGGCAGCGTCCAACGCCGCGCTCCGGGCGAGCCCGGCCCGGCCCGGCCCCCTCCCCCGCCGCCGCGAAGCCCCCCGCGCCGCCCGCCGCGCCCTCCCCGCGGCCCCGGCCCAGCCCCTCGGGGGCACTGTCCGGGCGCAGCTCGCCGGGCGCGGCGGCGGGGCGTGCAGCCGGCTGCAGCGGAGCATCCTCCGAGCACAATGGCCGCGCGGGCTTCCCGGCACAAAGCCGGCGCGCTGCCCACTCCGCCGTCTCCGAGACCCCTGCGGGAGCGCCTGCGTTTGCTCAGCCCGCATTCGCGGTTCTCTCCGCGCTTACCTGGCGGCGGGCTGGGCTCGGTCCCCCGGCTCTGCCCCGCTTCACATCCTGGCTGTTGCATGGGACGCGAGCGGAGCCGGAGCGCCAGCGGCTCGCGGCGTGCGCGCGCCGGCCGGGCTGCCGGGCGGGCGGCGCGAGGACACTCACTGCGGCTCGCGCTCCCCTCGCGCCGGCTCGCGCGCCCCCCCAGCCGGTGACGTCACCCCTTCCGCCCGCGCCGCCGCCGCCGCCGGCCGGGGGCGGGGCCCGCCCGGGCGCGTCACTGCGCAGCCGCGCAGCCGCCACGCCCCCCGGCGAATGGCGCGGCCCGGCGGGGTCACGTGGCCAGGGGCGGTGCAAGGGCTGCTGGAGCACGTGGGGCGTGGGGCTTCGAGGGGCACGTGGGCGGCGGCGGCGGCGGGGACCCCTCAGGCCACCGGTCACCTCGTCGGCCTCAGGGCGCCTGGCACAAAGGCCGCGGTGCTCTCCAGCCGCCGCTCTAAACTCTGCTGTGGCTCCCCAGTACCCTTCGTGTAAAACCCAGCCTCTTCTCTGAGGCCCACTTCTGCGCACTGGCAGCCACCGCTCTGCCTCCAGGTGTCCGTGCTTAAGCCAAAGCCGGCGTCTCACAGCCCTTCCAGTCTGCTCGCTCCTGACTCAAGGCCCTTGCTCCTGCTGTTTCTTCACCTGGCGAAGTCTTTCCCCGGAGATCTTTCCAGGGCTTTCCAGGTGGAGCTAGTGGTAAAAAACCGTGCCTGCCAATGCCGGAGGCGTAAACAGACGAGGGCTGGATTCCTGCGCTGGGAAGATCCCCAGGAGGAGGACATGGCCACCCACTCCAATATTCTTGCCTGGAGAATCCCTTGGACAGAGGAGCCTGGCCGGCTACAGGCCCTGGGTCGCGAGGAGCCGGACATGACTGAAGGAGCTTAGGGCCGGGTCCTTCTCATTTCTCCTGTCCCATCTCTGTTCAGCCTGCAGCTTCTGGGGGAATCCCTCCTCGACCGCGGCCGTCAGCCGCCACGGCTCTATCCTCTCTGCCGTCCTCCTGCGTTTATTCTCATCATTCTGGGATGTGAGTGACTCGGTGGGGCCTGGAGACCCTTGCTGACGGCTGCTGTGAATGAGGGAGCGTTTCCTGCCGAGTCAGCACTCTGCAGCCTCCTCCTGACCCTCACCTGCTGCCCTGGAGGCAGGGCAGACCACACAGGAACCCCAGCTCCAACACGCACGTGCTGTGTGGGGCCCTTGCCTCAGCTTTCCCACCTGAAAAATGGGTTTGCCCCCCCTCCCTGCGTCTCAGTTTCCCATCTGTGACATGGGGCTGTTGCTCACAAGACAATGTGAGGATGGAGTGTGAGGCTGCTTGCCCCGCCCATTAGGGGGTCCTTGAAAATGGGACAGTAAAGAAAGAAAAAAAGAAGAAAGAAACAAGGGACAGATGACCACAGAGGGCTGGAAGGCTCAGAGATGCCTAGCAAGACTGTACATCAAATGACTGGTTTCTGCAGCCGTGTGTTTGGAGAGGGCCTCGTGCCCATAAAAGGGCTCCAGTGTGAAGTTTGGGGGTTTTGTCCTCCCAAACCATTGATTCATTCATTCCTGGCCAAAGATGCAGATATAAACAAAAGGCATTAACCCAGGGAACAAAATGAGAAGGCGGAAGTCATAAATAGGAGAGGAGAGGAGAGGATGAATAATTAAACACGGAACCTAAATTAAGCCGGAGTTTCCCAGCGGCCAGTGCGGGTTTGCAGAACCCGTGCTGCCAATGCCCGTGCGTCACAGACTGAAGGGCTGGACCTGGCGAAGTCTTTCCCGGAGATCTTTCCAGGGCTTTCCAGGTGGAGCTAGTGGTAAAAAACCGTGCCTGCCAATGCCGGAGGCGTAAACAGACGAGGGCTGGATTCCTGCGCTGGGAAGATCCCCAGGAGGAGGACATGGCCACCCACTCCAATATTCTTGCCTGGAGAATCCCTTGGACAGAGGAGCCTGGCCGGCTACAGGCCCTGGGTCGCGAGGAGCCGGACATGACTGAAGGAGCTTAGGGCCGGGTCCTTCTCATTTCTCCTGTCCCATCTCTGTTCAGCCTGCAGCTTCTGGGGGAATCCCTCCTCGACCGCGGCCGTCAGCCGCCACGGCTCTATCCTCTCTGCCGTCCTCCTGCGTTTATTCTCATCATTCTGGGATGTGAGTGACTCGGTGGGGCCTGGAGACCCTTGCTGACGGCTGCTGTGAATGAGGGAGCGTTTCCTGCCGAGTCAGCACTCTGCAGCCTCCTCCTGACCCTCACCTGCTGCCCTGGAGGCAGGGCAGACCACACAGGAACCCCAGCTCCAACACGCACGTGCTGTGTGGGGCCCTTGCCTCAGCTTTCCCACCTGAAAAATGGGTTTGCCCCCCCTCCCTGCGTCTCAGTTTCCCATCTGTGACATGGGGCTGTTGCTCACAAGACAATGTGAGGATGGAGTGTGAGGCTGCTTGCCCCGCCCATTAGGGGGTCCTTGAAAATGGGACAGTAAAGAAAGAAAAAAAGAAGAAAGAAACAAGGGACAGATGACCACAGAGGGCTGGAAGGCTCAGAGATGCCTAGCAAGACTGTACATCAAATGACTGGTTTCTGCAGCCGTGTGTTTGGAGAGGGCCTCGTGCCCATAAAAGGGCTCCAGTGTGAAGTTTGGGGGTTTTGTCCTCCCAAACCATTGATTCATTCATTCCTGGCCAAAGATGCAGATATAAACAAAAGGCATTAACCCAGGGAACAAAATGAGAAGGCGGAAGTCATAAATAGGAGAGGAGAGGAGAGGATGAATAATTAAACACGGAACCTAAATTAAGCCGGAGTTTCCCAGCGGCCAGTGCGGGTTTGCAGAACCCATTTGTCCTCCTTCCTGGCAGTGTGACCCTGACCTCGCCATTGACGGTCGGACCACAGTCTTCTCATCCAGACAATGGGGACACCACGCATCTCGGAGAATCACATGGGCTGGTCTGTGCACAGGCACTTTGCTGACCCGAGGTATACAGTAGGTGCTCAGGCCTTGTATGCTCGATGGCAGAAGGGACTGCTGGCTCCGGAGGGGCTGGACGTGGCATGAGCCACACTCGGGCCTGCCCAGCTCTTTGGAGAAGGACTCTGAACCAGTTCCTCGGAGCCTCAGTGTTACCTTCTGCAGAAAGGGTCCCACATCATCGGCCTCGGAGGGCTCTTGGGAGCGGCCAGGGCACATAGCCATAGAATGTGATGCAGGTGCGTCAGGCCGCCAGCCCGTGCAGGCCAGAGGCCAGTGCCAAGCCGCTGGTAGGGCTGCGGCGCAGAAATAAGACAGGCTAAAAAAATCTCTGTCCTCTAGGAGCTGATTCCAGGGGAGGAAATAGACAGCATCTCACTTGGGGAGACCTCCCTGCAGCCCAGAAGGTCCCCACTGCCGGCCCCCTCCCCTCCCCACCCTCCCCTCCACCCAGGCTCCCTCCACTCCACCGCTGCTGGAAGCCTCGCTGCTCCTTGCCAGCCTCAGGCTCAGTCCAGCCTCAGGGCCTTTGCACTGGCTGCTCCCGCTTCCTAGTGTGCTCTTCCCCAAACTGGATCCTCCTCACCCTTCAAAACGCTGAGCGACCCTCCCTGACCATCCCGTCAAAGCTTAGCTTCATCTCGGCACCAGATGATTTATTACACTTCGGAGTTTACTCTTCGGGGGCAGTTTGTTTCCTGTCTCCCCACTTTGTGGGTGCCTCGGTTTGCCCACCGGCCGGCGCGGGATGGTGACCATCTCTCTGTCCTCGGGTTTGGGGAGCGTGAAATGAGTCGCTTCGTCTCGACTCTAGGAGGGACCGCTTGCTAAATGTGACCACTGTCCATGGGAAAATCAGGGCGACTCACCAGGGGATCATAAAATCAATCCACAGGGAACAGAATGTTCTAGTCTGATGTTTGTTGCCGCCTCTAGCCGGCCATGGAAGACGGACAAGGGTCAGAAGGGTGTCAAAGAAACCAGGGCTTCCTGCAAGCTTGACGAGAAAAGAGGAGAGAATGCTCTCCCTCAGGGCATGTAGCTTAAGCCTCAAAGCTCCGCAAGGTGGAACGTGCTAGAATTGGGAGGTGGGGCGCGGTGGGTCCTGGCTCTCTTTCAGGTCTGCCCACCACGGGCACTGGCCGGCTGTGGAGGGGACGCACGGGTCGCGGGGTGGCTCCTTCGGTCAGTGGCCGCCTTCCCCGGGTGCAGGGAACCCGGGCTTGCTCCGCTCCTCCCCGCCCTCCCCGCGCGGTCTCTCCCCCAACCTCTCCCAGCGCCTGCTAATTAGCCCCACTGTGTTTTTACGGAGACAGCTCCGGAGGAGCCTTCGGCTGCCCATCACGGCAGGTACACACGACGCCTCATGCCAGGTCCACAGAACCCAGCCTCACGTCCTCGAAAGCCGTTTCCAAAATGTCTCGCCCACGCCTCTGCCCTGTGCCAAAGCCCACCGTGCTCGTACGTTCCTTCAAGAGGAGCGTCCCCCGCTCTGTCTCTCCCAAGCCCACCTCACACGTCGAGAGAGAAGGGGCAGTGGCACCACCCGGTGTGCCGAGCGGGGGCTCCTCCTGTAGGTAACGTGGGGCTCCTCTGGGGGTCCCCGGATCTCGTTACTCAGGTAAGCATTAGGGCCCTGGAGTCAGAGAAACTCTGGCACTGAAAATTCAACATCCCTTCCTGATAGCACACTCAGCAGCTAGGCACAGAGGGTGCCCCCTCGACCTGATGAAGGGCGTCCACGGCCAACACCACACTGAACGACGGAAGTCTGAGTGACGTCCCTCTAAGATCAGGAACCAGACGAGGCCTGCGCTCACCAGAGTCAACATCATAGCAGAGGTTACAGCCAGACAGGTAGGCAAGAAAATGACAGAGAAGGCATCCAGGCTGGAAATGAAGAGGCAAAGCTGTCTCTCTTTGCACGTCATTTTGTAGATAGCGAAGCCTAAGCGACCCACCTAAAAAACGATGCACACGCGTGGACAAGTTCAGCAAGGCTGCAGCACATGCGACCAGCACCCTAACTCCGCTGTATGTCCACAGCAGTGGCAAAAAACAAGCAAAATGAAACCAAGCAACCCGTTCTATTTGCAACTGATCAAGAAGAATAAAACAGGGGTGTATGTACTGAGAAATGCAAAACTTACAGCATGAAAAGAACAAGACCTCGCTGGAAGAAATTAAAGAAGACCTGAACACGTCCAAAGACATCCCATGTTCATGGACTGGAGGTCTCCACATTGTTAAGACGGCTGTATTCTCCAAATTGATGGACAGTTTCAACCCAGTCCTTATCAGAATCTCAGCTGACTTCTCTGCAGAAATAGACAAGCTGAGTCTGAAATTCATATGGGAATTAAAGGGACCCGGGACAACGAAAACAATCTTCAAAAAGAGCAAAGTAGAGGGGCTCACGCTCCCCGGTCTCAAAACTTATGCAAAACTGCAGCCGTCAAGACATGTGGTCCTGGGGGCTTCCCCGGTGGTCCAGGGGTTTGGGTTCCCCACGTCTGAAGCAGCAGGCATCGATTTGATCCCTGATCTGGGAACGTGTTCCCACATGCCGCAACCAAGAGTCCGCGTGGTGACAGAAGCGTTCTGAGTCTTATGGTGGCTGATAAAGACTACACACACACACACACACACCCCAAGAAGTGTGTAAGAGATCAATGGGTTCCTGGACCTGTTGGTACTACCTCTGAAACTCCCTGGGAAGCTGTCGTCATTTCAAAATAAAATGCTCTTCCAGGTATGAGGTGCCGGACGTGTGTCCTCTCGGCTCCCGTGGCCGGGCGCAGATGCTGCTTTCTTGTGTTGAGTGTCCACACACAACTGGGACGCTAGGCGTGTTGACGGTCACCTGTCCCCCGGGCGGCTCTCTCTAACCTCTGAGCCCCGCCGTTCTCCTGTCGAGCTCCCGCAGAGGGAGAGCGGGGCCTCTCGGGTGGCTCAGTGGTTTGGAATCTGCCTGCCAAGCAGCAGACCTGGGTTCGATCCCCGGGTGGGGAGGATCCCCTAGAGGAGGGCGTGGCCACCCATGCCGCATCCTTGCCGGGAGAATGCCTTTGACAGAGGAGCCTGGTGGGTCTACTCAGCGGGCAGGCGTGCCCACCTCTGGGCACTCCATGCCGATTCTCCACACTGGCCCCTGTTACCCACCTGATACAGATGGGCCTCGGGACTCAGCTGTCTTCAGGGGTAGGATTTTCCACCAGGGCGGGGCCGGGCCGAGTCCTAGACTCAGCGACAGAGGGACCCGCCCAGTCTCGCCACCCAGACCCCTTCCCATCGCCCTGGGCTCCCTCACGTGGCACCCGGAGGCCTGGGAGGCACTGGGGGCCTTTTAAATTCTAGGCTCGCAGCAAGAAAGGCCATGGAATCTGGCCGGCCAGAGCTGCTCCTTTCTGGAATTTCTGTTCGAGGAGAAACTCTCCGGTGGTGCTGGCTGAGTCATGGCTGCCTGCTCACATGCTCTCCACGCTTTTCTGAGGAGGAAAGTTGGCCCAACCTGGGGTCTGAGAGCAGTGGTCGCAGCTTAGCTCAGATCCTCGCCCAAGGTTTTGTGAATTTTGAGGCTGGGCCTTGGTCTTTTTTCTTCTAAACTCTGGCCTTTCTTATTCACGGGTTTGTTACTTTGACTTGCTTTGGGTATTCATTTCATTTGCACCCAGCCCTAGAGAGGTGTGATCTAACATTTCTTTTTTAAAAAGAACTTTGGTTTTGTTGTTTGAGTTGTTAAAATGTCCAGCCCCACAAACCGTCCCTGCCAGGTGCCTCTGTCCCAGGCAAGAATCCCGGAGCAGTTTCCTGAGCCCTTCATCCAGGAGATCTTCCCGACCGAGGGACGGAACCCGTGTCTCCTGCTTGGGAGGTGGGTTCTTTACAGCTGAGCCCCCAGGGAAGCCCCAAAATTTGGTTAAAGCCCCTTTCGGGTACCCCACAACTTTGCTACCTCCTGCCTTCCACCTGCAGGAAGCCCTCCTGACCCCCTCTCCTGGAGTGGGGGAGCGGCCTCTCGGTGGCTCAGTGGTTTGGAATCTGCCTGCCAAGCAGCAGACCTGGGTTCGATCCCCGGGTGGGGAGGATCCCCTAGAGGAGGGCGTGGCCACCCATGCCGCATCCTTGCCGGGAGAATGCCTTTGACAGAGGAGCCTGGTGGGTCTACTCAGCGGGCAGGCGTGCCCACCTCTGGGCACTCCATGCCGATTCTCCACACTGGCCCCTGTTACCCACCTGATACAGATGGGCCTCGGGACTCAGCTGTCTTCAGGGGTAGGATTTTCCACCAGGCGGGGCCGGGCCGAGTCCTAGACTCAGCGACAGAGGGACCCGCCCAGTCTCGCCACCCAGACCCCTTCCCATCGCCCTGGGCTCCCTCACGTGGCACCCGGAGGCCTGGGAGGCACTGGGGGCCTTTTAAATTCTAGGCTCGCAGCAAGAAAGGCCATGGAATCTGGCCGGCCAGAGCTGCTCCTTTCTGGAATTTCTGTTCGAGGAGAAACTCTCCGGTGGTGCTGGCTGAGTCATGGCTGCCTGCTCACATGCTCTCCACGCTTTTCTGAGGAGGAAAGTTGGCCCAACCTGGGGTCTGAGAGCAGTGGTCGCAGCTTAGCTCAGATCCTCGCCCAAGGTTTTGTGAATTTTGAGGCTGGGCCTTGGTCTTTTTTCTTCTAAACTCTGGCCTTTCTTATTCACGGGTTTGTTACTTTGACTTGCTTTGGGTATTCATTTCATTTGCACCCAGCCCTAGAGAGGTGTGATCTAACATTTCTTTTTTAAAAAGAACTTTGGTTTTGTTGTTTGAGTTGTTAAAATGTCCAGCCCCACAAACCGTCCCTGCCAGGTGCCTCTGTCCCAGGCAAGAATCCCGGAGCAGTTTCCTGAGCCCTTCATCCAGGAGATCTTCCCGACCGAGGGACGGAACCCGTGTCTCCTGCTTGGGAGGTGGGTTCTTTACAGCTGAGCCCCCAGGGAAGCCCCAAAATTTGGTTAAAGCCCCTTTCGGGTACCCCACAACTTTGCTACCTCCTGCCTTCCACCTGCAGGAAGCCCTCCTGACTCTTCCAGCTCCCAAATCTCTCTGAAAGTGGGAGCCGGGGGCTCATCTCATGGAGCGGGGCACACCCTGGGGCTTGCTGAACACCTGCGGACTGGGAGGGACTGCTCCTGTGTGGGAAAAGGGTTAACGCGCTTCATTTGCATACCATGCCCAGATGCATTTTGGGAGCAGACAACAGCATGGCTGCCTGAGTTGGGGTGGGGGCTGGGGGAGTAGCCCTGGGGCACTGGGAGAGGGGGACAAAAGGCTTCCTCTGGGCAGAGCTAGACGGTTGGAGCAGGGCAGGCAGACGAGTAGGGGCAGGAGCGCGGTGCAGGTCACCCTACCTGCTGGGGTGGAGTAGGCAGAGGCACCTTCTTTCTCCCCATAATGAGCCAGTTAAGAGAGGTGCAGGCATCCTGAGGTGGGTACCCCCTACCCGCCAGGAGCTGTCCTCAGTTTACTGATCTGCGGTTTGGGGCTTATGGGCTTTCTTCCAAAAACTGAAGCAGGGCAGAAATTCCACACAGCCTGGGTTAGCCGCTGGGTGTGAGTGTGAGAGTGTGTGTGTGTGTGTGTGTCATCCTCAGTCACGTCTGACTCTCTGCGACCCCCTGGCCTGGAGCCTGCCAGGCTCCTCTGTCCGTGGGATCCTCCAGGCAAGAACCCTGGAGTGGGCGTCCATGCCCTCCTGCAGGGGGTCTTCCCCACCCAGGGATCAAACCCGGGCTCTCCGGCAGCGTCAGGTGGGTCCTTTGCCACGGAGCCCCTGGGCGAGCCAGGTCCCGTGCGTCGTCAGCACCAGACAGATGGCACACGCTGGCCGCTCTCACCTCTCAAGGGAACCAGGCCCCAGAGAGGGGACGTGGCTCGGCCACAGCACAGCGGGGAGGACGCCCGGGGGACACGGGTGCCCGCAGGGCCGGAGCCCAGCCGCTCCCCACCACCCTCGCTGGCTCCCGCCCGACCGTGAGTGGGATCGTCCTGGCAGCAGAGCCGCGGCGCAGGATAAAACGGGAAGTGCTAAAAAAAATCCGCTCCCCTGGCGCCCCACTTCCCGCGGAGCGCCTCTCTGGAGTCTGTGCGCCGGGCCGGGGGCGCCCCTCCTGCGCCCGCGAGACCCAGGGAGGCCGTGGCACTCCAGACTCGGCACGCGGGTCCCCGGGCTGTCGATGGTCACGGCCCGTGCCCCCCAGTCTCGCTGCGACTTTTCTGAACAGAAGCCAACAGACCGGGACACTTCTGAGCGGCAAGCAGGCTGTCTGCGGAGGGGAACGGAGGGCCCCTGACCCAGGGTGACCAACCCGTCCGACGAGCACCTGCCGTGTGCCAGCCTGAGAGCTGAGAGCTTCCCGCGCACCGGGCAGCGGGATTCATTATCATCCCAGAGTAAGACTGGGGGCTTCTGCCCGTTTCACAGAGGAGCAAACTGAGGCTCGGTGAGGAGGAAGGACGTGCTAGCGGTCACACAGCCAGAGACAGGCAGCGCTGGGGTAAGGGCCCCAGGTGCCATTTACGTTTTTGGTCCTGCGGCATGGCACGAGGGACTCTTAGTTCCCTGACCAGGGACCGAACGTTCACCCCTTGCAACGGAAGCGTGGAGTCTTATCCACCAGACTGCCAGGGAAGTCCCCGGGCCCCAGGCTTGACTCAGCTCATTTCGTCGTCCATCCGTGTACCTGACAGGTGCATACTGGGCACCTGCTGTGGGCCAGGGAGAGGCACGGGGCAGGGGACCAAACAGGCAACAGTCTTGGGCCGACTTCTTAATGGAAGAGGCGAACATAAACCAGGTAAATAAATGCATGGTGGGAGGTGGTCGGGTGGAAAAGCAAGCAGAAGAGGGAAGGGCTGGGGTGCAATTTTAAACCAGGTGGTAAGGTCAGGTCCTGCTCTGACCACCAAGGGTCCGAAGGCCTTGGAGGAAGAACATCCAGGCCAAGGTAACAGTGCGAAACCCTGGGCAGCACCGGGCCTTGAGCGCTGGAGGAGCAGTGAGGAGGCCCGTGTGGCTGGAGCAGTGAGCCAGGGGGACAGAGGGAGGACGGGAGGGCAGGCAGGGGATGGGCAGTCTGCGCTGGACCTTGTGGTCCTCGGGGACTCGGAGGACGCTCACCCCAGGGCGGCGGGCGCCTGCGGGGCTGCGGGCAGAGGAGGGGCGGGGCCTGGCGCGGGGGCTCACGGGCGCCCTCTGGCTGCTGTCGGGAGAACGGCCTGGACGGGGAGGGCGGGAGGGACCCGGGGACCCAGCGAAGGGGGAGGGGTCAGACCAGGGTCCGGGCAGCTTGGGAGGGGCAGTGACCCGATGCGGGCAGGCTTGGGAGACAGAGTGACCCCTGGCCATTCCCCCCGTGCCGTCTCTCTGGGTCTGGCAGCCTGCAGGGGCCGGGCGAGGCGCACTGGTATTATTGACCCAGACTGCAGAGGGCTGCAGCAAGGCCCGGGCTCCAACCGCTGCCGCCTCAGGTGTTTGGTGATCATCTTGAGGTGTGGGAGTCCCCACCCCCAGGCAGGCCAGCCTGGGTCCCCAAGCCTCAGCAACCAAGTCCCCGCTCCAGCCTGGGCTCCTGAGCAGGCAGCCTCAGAGGGTCGAACAGGAGACACAAGGACAGCACTCCTAGAGGTCTAAGCATTTGTCAAAGGAATGTCTTTCCTTTCAACTCTTGGCCCCCTGGTTCTTACTGGTGTGCTCCAAGCCTGAGCCTTCTTAAGAACATCCCCGGACTCCCCTGAGGGAACCCCTTTCCCAGGACCAGCCCGCCCCCCTCTGCTCTGTCCACTCCGGATCTACCACAACCAGCACCTGACGCACGGCCTTCGCAGAGGCTGTTCCCTCTGCTCAGCATGCTCTTCCCTTGTGCTTGGTTCTTCGTCCTCTCTACAGCGGCTGAGAAGTCCTCCAGGGCAGCTCCCTCTCCCTTCTCAGTCTGCATTTAAGTCATTAACTGTGATGGTTAATTATGTAATTGACCGCTTAACATCTGTCTTCCCACAGGCCCTGCCGCGAAGGCAGGACTTTTTAACTACTTGGTCGTTCTTGTTGCTCAGCACCTTGGACAGCACCTGACACAGACTAAGTGCTTGATAAATGCTCGTGAATGAAAACAATGAAGGCCTCGCTTTCTCCCCCATTCTGCCTGTTTCTTCCCTTGGCTCCCGTTCACCAGAGGGTTGTTTTTTAAATGAATGCCTTCCTCCCGATGAGGCTGTAGAGAAACAGCACCATCACCTCCCCGCTTCTGCTCCTCTTAACACAACCAAAAATATTCCCACTGTTTTTTCTCCTTCCTTTTTTCAGATTTTCTCATTCAGGAGCAGAAAATGTTAAAATGTGTTGATGCAGTCAGAAGTGTTTTAAGCCTTCAGACAATTCAGACTTGAGAATCAAGTGATGGCGGAAAAAGCTAAAAAAAAAGAAAAAAAAAAGAAATCCATTCTCGTGTATTAGGAGGAGAAAGAAAACGCCATTTCAATACGATCAAGGCTTGTTAATGCTGGGATGTAAAGATAGACACTTCCTGCCCTCGGCTCGCCAACTCTACCCGCAGCTGTGGGGCTGGGCCTCCAGATTGGTGGAGGCAGGACGGCCACAAAGAGAGTGTAATTGCTCTGGAGTTGGAGACCTACGTGTTCCCGGAGCCGTGCCAAGATGGAGGGAAGGTCACGGAGGATGTGAGATGCTGCGGAAGGAATGTTCCCGGAGCCGGCAAGCATTTGTCAAAGGAATGTCTTTCCTTTCAACTCTTGGCCCCCTGGTTCTTACTGGTGTGCTCCAAGCCTGAGCCTTCTTAAGAACATCCCCGGACTCCCCTGAGGGAACCCCTTTCCCAGGACCAGCCCGCCCCCCTCTGCTCTGTCCACTCCGGATCTACCACAACCAGCACCTGACGCACGGCCTTCGCAGAGGCTGTTCCCTCTGCTCAGCATGCTCTTCCCTTGTGCTTGGTTCTTCGTCCTCTCTACAGCGGCTGAGAAGTCCTCCAGGGCAGCTCCCTCTCCCTTCTCAGTCTGCATTTAAGTCATTAACTGTGATGGTTAATTATGTAATTGACCGCTTAACATCTGTCTTCCCACAGGCCCTGCCGCGAAGGCAGGACTTTTTAACTACTTGGTCGTTCTTGTTGCTCAGCACCTTGGACAGCACCTGACACAGACTAAGTGCTTGATAAATGCTCGTGAATGAAAACAATGAAGGCCTCGCTTTCTCCCCCATTCTGCCTGTTTCTTCCCTTGGCTCCCGTTCACCAGAGGGTTGTTTTTTTTTTAAATGAATGCCTTCCTCCCGATGAGGCTGTAGAGAAACAGCACCATCACCTCCCTGCTTCTGCTCCTCTTAACACAACCAAAAAATATTCCCACTGTTTTTTTTTCTCCTTCCTTTTTTTTCAGCTTTTCTCATTCAGGAGCAGAAAATGTTAAAATGTGTTGATGCAGTCAGAAGTGTTTTAAGCCTTCAGACAATTCAGACTTGAGAATCAAGTGATGGCGGAAAAAGCTAAAAAAAAAGAAAAAAAAAAGAAATCCATTCTCGTGTATTAGGAGGAGAAAGAAAACGCCATTTCAATACGATCAAGGCTTGTTAATGCTGGGATGTAAAGATAGACACTTCCTGCCCTCGGCTCGCCAACTCTACCCGCAGCTGTGGGGCTGGGCCTCCAGATTGGTGGAGGCAGGACGGCCACAAAGAGAGTGTAATTGCTCTGGAGTTGGAGACCTACGTGTTCCCGGAGCCGTGCCAAGATGGAGGGAAGGTCACGGAGGATGTGAGATGCTGCGGGGAAGGAACTGTCCTTGGAACTCTCCCAGGGCACGAGAAGGGGAGGGGCTCGACTCCCTGGGGGAGGGATCCTCTTGCCCTGTTGCCTGTTAACCCCGGGGGTCTTGTCTCCCTCGGGCCTTGCATGGAGGGGTTAATCCTCCTGGGGAGGGAAGTTTATAGTGAACACCCAAGGGCCCGCTGTGGGGCCGTGGGCACGCTGCACACCCTCTCTGTGCCTCCGTTACCTTCTCAGCTAAATACAGATCCTATTTTCACATTCAACAGTTAATCTCAGCTGCGACTATTTGCTGTTATCATGAGCTCTTCGTATGGTTTCTCTGGTTGCTTTTATAATACCCTGAGGAGTGTGCCCCGTCCGCAGGCTTTTCCTGAGACGTGCTCCTTAGCCCTGCATCCCACGTGGGGCTTCCCCGGTGGCTCAGTGGGAAAGAATCTGCCTGTCAATGCAAGAGACGTGGGTTCGATCCCTGGGTCGGGAAGATACCCTGGAGGAGGTCGTGGCCGCCCACGGCCGTGTTCGCGCCTGGGGAATGCCGTGGACGGAGGAGCCCGGCAGCCTACAGCCCACGGGGCCACACGTGCGCACACACCGCCTCACGCATGAGCGCTTGAAGAGGCTGGACCAGGAGGCTGAGCCGCCGTTCTCCCCCCGGGGTCTGGAGCGAGAGTCCCTGAGCACGCGGCACAGGCCGCTGGCCCGAGGGAGCGGCACGCAAACCATCGTTCCAGGGGCCAAGAGACAGAGGCGGGGAGAGCCGGGGCAGAGAGTCTGGGTTCCATCCACGGGGCCTCGGGAAGAAACGGAAGGGATTTCTGGCAGGAAAGGGATTCCATGTGTGGCTTGAGAGTGTCCATCTGGAAGATGAAGGAGCCGCATTTCCTGAAAAAAGAGCCCACCTGTTTATCCCATGGATGGGCAGCTGCTGCCTGGGACTTGTGTTAAGAAGGGCTCTGAGGGCTTCCCATGGTGGTCCAGTGGATAGGGACACCGCCTCGCAGTGCAAGGGGCGCCGGTTCGATCCCTGGCCTGGGAAGATCCCACGTGCCGCGGAGCGGCCGGACCGATGTGTCCAATCACAGAGCCGGAGCTCTGGAGCGTATGCGCCCAGAGCCAGTGCTCTGCAACGGCAGACGCCACCGCAATGGGAGGCCCACAGGAGCCAAAGAACAAAGACGGATGAAAATAGAGAAATGAAAGACCAATAGAAGTGGCCCGCCCGCTCCCCTCCCTCCCCAACCCGACCCCCGCCCTAAGTAAATAAATAAATAAATCTTTAAAAAAAAAAAAGAAGGGCTCTGAGCCCGAGTCCCAGGCCTGCAGGGAAAGGAGGCCCGCGGCCTGTTGGTGATGCCCGGCCCTTGTCTCGCCTCGCGGCCGAGCTCTTCACTGGTCAGTGATGCCCGTCCTGGGCGAGTGACTGGGCTGTGGTGGTTTGTACGTTAGGCAGTTGCTGTCGGGGTGAAGAGGCTGCCTCTGCTCCAAGAAAACTCTCCGCAGCCTCCGAGAGGGACAGAAGGAAAGACCCTGGACCAAGATGGACCGGGCCGGACAGGGTTCACGTTTTGGCCAGACGACGTCCTCCCTGGGGGCCCCGGGCCAGCTGCTCTCTGGCTCCGAGCTTCATCGACTCCTCTGCGCAGGAGGATCGGACGTCTGGCCCCACGGATCGAGGCTGCGGGCCGTGAGGGCTGGCGCGACGTGCCCGCCGGGAAGCAGGACTTGGCCGTGGTGGGCGCCGGCCCTCCGGCCCCCGCTGCTGCGGCCCAGGTTCCGAAGCCGAATCCGTTTTATTTCCATACCCGGCTCCAGAGTGGGTTCCAACCAACTCCGTCCTCCAGACCCTGCCGGACACCCTCAGCTGCGTCTCGCACCTGGCGCCCCGTCCGGCTCTGCCAGGGCCCCGGCGTCCGCCCCCCAGACGTGCCCCCCGCCTGGGGCCGGCGCGCAGGGGCGGCCGGCCTGGGGCTCTCGGGAGGCAGGGGTGGGCGTGGCGGGGAGGGCCCCACACCTGGTCGGCGCTGGCTTCCTCCCACCCTGGGCTCGCCGGGGAGGGTGCGTCTTGCCAGCGGGAGCGGGGGTCTGTCCCTGAGGCTGGCTGGCTCCCAGCTCTCGGCCTGGCGTTCCACCATCAGCATTTATGTCTGCAGGTGGCTGGGACCACGCTGCCTGCTCTGGGGCTTGGCGCAGGCTGGGGCGATCTTGGGAGACTGAGGAGGTGGGGGAGACGGGGGCACTGCAAACGCATATCGCCAGGGACTGGCCAAAGGTGACTCTGGAAGGCGGTACATATGCAGGGGGGCGGCGGGGACAGGGTCAGTGCTTCCGAGGACCCGGCAGCAGCAGCAGCATTTCCCAGCTCCCGCCCCACCCCCACCCCGGCACTGCATCCCCCGCACAGGCAGGCAGCACCGAAAACACAAACCCCCTCGCTTCCCTGGTCAGCGGTTAAGAATCCTACTGTCTACGCTGGGGACGCAGGTTCGACCCCCAGTCCAGGAAGCTCCTCCATGCCTTGGGGCAACTCAGCCCGTGCGCCCCAACCACTGACGCCCACACAGCCGAGAGCCCCCGCTCCGCAGCAAGAGGTCAACACGGTGAGAAGCCCGCACGCCGCAACTAGAGAAAGCCTGCCTGCAGCTACCAAGACCCAGCACTGCCAAACACAAACAGACTCATTAATTACACTACAAAACAGCCCGCGCTCACAAACCCTGCCTCTCCCTCCCTGCTGAGATCCTTCTGTGGCTGCTCTCGCCCTCAGACGAAATCCAACTCCGCCACCCAGGAGGCCCCCCGGCCCCACAGCCCCCGACCCGCGCTCTCCCCCTCCATCTCCTCCCACGTTTGACCCCCGTTCCAGGCTAAACCCCGAGCCCCTGGACGTGCTTCACGCCTCGACACAGACCATCGGGGCCTCGCCTCCTTGTCTTTGCACTTGCTGTTCCTTCAACCCAAATGCTCTTCCCTCCCCTCCACCTGGCTGATTCTTCCACCTTCGAGTCTCGGCTTCAGGGCCACTCGTCAAGGAAGCCCCCTCTAGGGACATCCCCCAGGGGGCGCTCGAAGGAAAGAACCTGCCCGCGGACACTGGAGACGCGAGGGACTCGGGTTCAATCCCGCGTCAGGAAGGTCCCCGAATCTTGCCCCGGGGGAGGGCACGGCAGCCCACTCCAGTGTTCCGCGGACACGGGAGGCTCCCGCAGACGGAGGAGCCCGGCGGGCTGGAGCCCGTGGGGTCGCAGAGAGTGGGACGTGACCCCAGCGAGGCAGCAAGCAAGCCCCTCTCGAGACGGAGGCGGAAACGCCTCTCCGCGCCTTCCCCCTGGAAGCCCCGGTCGCCTGTTGAGCCCCAGCTGCAGCGCCTCGCGAGCCTCACGGGGTCGTTCTCCCCATCCAAGAAGTCACCGCCACGAGCGTGCCCACGACTCAGGTCCTGGGACACCGTCTGCCCGCCCGGCCGGGCCGCCCGTGGGCCATGCGAGCCTGGGCCAGTGACCCCTCGCGTCCTGGATCCTGTTCCCTCATCCGCAGCCCAGGGCGACGCGAGGAAGGGGGTGACCCGCGCTTCTCAGCCCGGGACCCACACAGCCGTCCGAGGGTCTCTCAAACCTGAATCGGGCAGCTTCCTGGTGGTCCCGGCGTCAAGAATCCGCTCGCCAATGCAGGGGGCACGGGCGCGGAGCCCAGTACCGAGGTCACAGGGTCCCAGTCTCTGGAACCGACCAGGCCCCACAGTGACGGCTGCCGGGAGCCTCCAGATCGACGCCGGCCAGTCCCCCGGCCCCCCGTCAGGTGGAACGCTCCCCCACCCTGCAGCACCCTCCCCGTCACCCCCGCCGCCCTTCCAGCAGGAATTTTCTGTCTGGAGGCTGTAGAAACTGGCGACGAGCCCGCAGAAGGATGCAGCTCTCCCTCGAGCCAGCCCGCGGTTCTAACAGCGTCTCCAACTCTAATAAATTTTACTCTCCTCTCATTCCGCCTCATGCCTAACAATCCTCTTCCAGCCCGCGAACAGTCTCTGACGGCAGGTTTGGTCCCCGCTTGGGGAACGAAGATCCGGCCCGCACGCACCACGAGGCCGGGGACCGCGCTCCCAAGAGAAGCCAAGACCGGAGCAGCCACAGGCAAAGGAAGCAACCAGCCTGAATCGGCAGATTCGGTCACTCCGCACCAAATCCTTTGGCAGTCAGGCACCTTCTCCATAAAGTCCATGTTCCACCCCACGGCCCACGAGGCCCTACGCGACTGCCCCGGCCCCTCCCGGACCTCACCTCCTCCCTCCCTCCCGCTTCCTCCCTCTGCTCCAGGCACAAGGGCCTCCTCACTGTTCCTCCCACTCACCAGGCACAGTCCTGCCCCAGGACCTTTGCACATACTACGTCCGCTGCCCGACACACTCCTTCCCAAACTCTTCTCATTACTGAATCCTCAACCTAAGTGTCACGGGGTCGTTCTCCCCATCCAAGAAGTCACCGCCACGAGCGTGCCCACGACTCAGGTCCTGGGACACCGTCTGCCCGCCCGGCCGGGCCGCCCGTGGGCCATGCGAGCCTGGGCCAGTGACCCCTCGCGTCCTGGATCCTGTTCCCTCATCCGCAGCCCAGGGCGACGCGAGGAAGGGGGTGACCCGCGCTTCTCAGCCCGGGACCCACACAGCCGTCCGAGGGTCTCTCAAACCTGAATCGGGCAGCTTCCTGGTGGTCCCGGCGTCAAGAATCCGCTCGCCAATGCAGGGGGCACGGGCGCGGAGCCCAGTACCGAGGTCACAGGGTCCCAGTCTCTGGAACCGACCAGGCCCCACAGTGACGGCTGCCGGGAGCCTCCAGATCGACGCCGGCCAGTCCCCCGGCCCCCCGTCAGGTGGAACGCTCCCCCACCCTGCAGCACCCTCCCCGTCACCGCCGCCGCCCTTCCAGCAGGAATTTTCTGTCTGGAGGCTGTAGAAACTGGCGACGAGCCCGCAGAAGGATGCAGCTCTCCCTCGAGCCAGCCCGCGGTTCTAACAGCGTCTCCAACTCTAATAAATTTTACTCTCCTCTCATTCCGCCTCATGCCTAACAATCCTCTTCCAGCCCGCGAACAGTCTCTGACGGCAGGTTTGGTCCCCGCTTGGGGAACGAAGATCCGGCCCGCACGCACCACGAGGCCGGGGACCGCGCTCCCAAGAGAAGCCAAGACCGGAGCAGCCACAGGCAAAGGAAGCAACCAGCCTGAATCGGCAGATTCGGTCACTCCCGCACCAAATCCTTTGGCAGTCAGGCACCTTCTCCATAAAGTCCATGTTCCACCCCACGGCCCACGAGGCCCTACGCGACTGCCCCGGCCCCTCCCGGACCTCACCTCCTCCCTCCCTCCCGCTTCCTCCCTCTGCTCCAGGCACAAGGGCCTCCTCACTGTTCCTCCCACTCACCAGGCACAGTCCTGCCCCAGGACCTTTGCACATACTACGTCCGCTGCCCGACACACTCCTTCCCAAACTCTTCTCATTACTGAATCCTCAACCTAAGTGTCACGGAGAAGACATCCCCGATCGCCTGATCTGAGCACATGACCAGCTATTCATCACCTCTTTCTATTCTCTTTCTCAATAATTTCTCTTTTCGTCGCTCCAATAGGATTTGGAAAAAAAAAAAAAAAATCCCTACACGTGTCAGGGATGACTTACCTGTTCAACGTCCATCTCTCCGGCTAGAGCTGGGTCACCCTGGATAAGCCTCTGCTTTCCTCTGAGCCTCCGTGTGTTCATCTGTCAAATGGGTGTTCACGCCACCCAGGCAGCAAGCCCACGGTCACGATCCTCCTCCCTGCTGTGCGCCAGCACCTACAACAGCGCGTGGACAGACGGATGAACAAACAACGAACGGACTCGCTCCCTCTCTCGGGGCCCAGCTTCAGCCTGCTAGGCCCCTCTCTGAGCTCTGTCTCCCTGGGGCCCGTGAACTGGGTGTAAGTGAAGAAGCACAGGGTAGAGAGGTCCGTGAGGCCTTTCTGTGCCCCATGGGTGCCCCTGCTCCTGCCTGTAGAGGAGGGAGAGGGGCTTCCAGCATCGACTGATTCTCAGGCACGACACCGCCCCCCGGCCACGCCCCCTGCCCATCGTCAGAGGACCTGAGCCAGAGCCGCCTGGGCCTGGTCACCTCTGTACACTTCCATCTCGCTCACACACACACACGGCCACCCCACCTGGGCCCGTGTCACCTCTGCAAAGTACCAGCTCGCACCCCGCCCCCGCTCCTCCACATTCAATCAGCCAGCCCCTCTTGGCCGTGAGTTTAAAAAGCTGACGGAGGGAGGGAGGGAGAGAGGAGGGCAAGGCGCCTGGGAATGGCCCGGAGGAGCCACGCTAACTGAGCGTTTACTACGTCCCGGCCCTGTTCCGAGGGCTTCACTGTAGTTCCCACATCTAATTCGCACACAACCTGAGGAGCTAGGAGCTCGATGATCAGCCCCGCGTTACGGGTGGGGAACCCGCCACATCCACAGAGCACGTGACCTGCCGAGGCATAGAGCGGGCGGGCATGTTTGCCGGCATCGCTGTCTCCAGAAGCGGAAAGAACATGGACCGCGTCCTCTGTGCGGATCCACAGGGACCCGTTACAATAGCCTGCTTTCACATTTCGAAGAATGGCAAGCAGGTGTTCTGACAAAAACTTGGACGCCCGTGTTCAGAGCAGCGTGATTCACGGGAGCCAAAAGGCGGAAACGACCCAATTGTCCATCGACAGGTGATGGGCAAACAAAATGCGCTCCCTCCATTCAGCAGAGTATGATTCGTCTTTAAAAAAAAGAATAAAAAAAGGAAATTCTGAACATGCTACAATCTGGATGAACCACAAAAACCCGATGCACAAAATAAGCCAGACGCAGAAAGATAAACACTGTCTGTTTCCACGCACAGGAGGTCCTGGAGGAGTCAGGTCCAGAGACACGCGGTAGCTGGTGGGCCGGGGCCAGGGCCGGGGCGTCCGTGTTTCCCGGGGACAGAGTCCGGCACAATGAGCCAGTTCTGGAGACGATGGCGGGGCTGGCGGCTGTGCTCAGTGCCTCCGCGTTAAGCACGTAAAAGGTTACAACGGTCAGTTTTTTGTTTTGTTTTGTTGTTGGTCACTTCTATTGGTCCTTCATTCATTCATCTTTGTTCTTTGGCTCCTGTGGGCCTCCCATCGCAGTGGCCTCTCTCGTTGCAGAGCACCAGCTCGGGGCACATGCGCTCCAGAGCTCTGGCTTGGTTGTTGGACACATCGGTCCAGTCACCCCGCGGCACGTGAGATCTTCCCAGGTCAGGGATCGAACCGGCGCCCCCTGCACTGCAAGGCGGTGTCCTTACCCACTGGACCACCAGGGAAGCCCACAATGCTCAGTTTTGATAAATGTGTCTTACCCCATATTTTTTTAATTTCAGAAGGAATGAAGCTCGGATACATTGTACAATGTCGATGAGTCTTGAAAACCTTACCCTCACTGCAAGCAGTCCGACAAAAGGGACCTCAGGCCGTGCGATCCTGTCGATATGGAACGTCCAGACCCGGCAAACCCAGGGAGGCCGGGAGAGAGCCTGTGGCGGCCGGGGGTGCGGGGAGGGGAGGGAGGGCGGTCGCCAAGGGGGACGGGGTTGTTTCTGGGGGAGACAGGCACCTTCTAACAGTAACGGGGTGGTTGGAGATCCTTACAAATGTATCCAGTGCTTACAATGGTGAGTTTATACTAGGAACATTTTACCCCCAGAAAAGAAAAAAACCAGCCTGGCTTGTCCCCTCTGTGGAGCAGTCGGCGGAGGTAGGGAAAGTGGCCCATAAGACGTCATCTCCAAGGATACCGGTCAGCATGAGCCAAGGGAAGTGCAGAGTTCACACACATGTGCGTGAGGAAAATCGGGGAGGGAAGAAAAAGAGTCCCTGAAAGAATGACACAGGGACAACACGGGCTGCCTCGGGCGGGCCCTGGAAGACCCACCCCCAGAGCGAGAGTCTCCCCCCCACCCCCCGTGAACCCTTTCGTACCTCCAGAGGCAGAAAAGCATGAGGGCTCAAAGCCCCGCCCTGCCTCTGTCCAGCTGTGTGACCCCAGACAAGTTACTTAACCTCTCTGAGTCTCAGGGGCCTCTTCTACCAGGCAGGAACAGTGGCACCCACCGCAGGGGGCTGTTTGGACAAGGACATGCTTCCGTGGTGGCTCAGGCGGTAAAGAATCTGCAGAGCAGGAGACCTGGGTCCCACCCCGGGGGTCAGGAAGATCCCCTGGAGAAGAGAATGGCAACCCGCTCCTGTATTCTTGCCTGGAGAATCACTGGACAGAGGAGCCTGGCGGGCTACGGTCCCTGGGGGCGAAGAGTCAGATGTGACTAACACCTTTTCATGACGAATTAACACCCCTCAGGGGCTGAACACAGGGCTTGGCATGAGGCGGGTGCCGTGCAAACACTGCCCTTGACGTCTCTCCCCGCTTCATCTTTATCTATCCAAACAAAGAAATATCTAAGACTAAAATCTTAAACACGGAATGGATGGTGCACGGGGCTTAGAATCTGGCACCCAGCCCGCGGCTGGCATCTGCAATCCAGGAGCTGGTGAGCTCACCCCGTCTTCCCCACGCCCATCCTCATTCCCCGGGATATCCTCATAGCAAGTCGATGATTTGAACCTTTCGCGGCCGGGGTGCGGGAGGGGACGGGAAAGGGCCGGGAGAGCCTGTGGCGGCCGGGTGCGGGAAGGGGGACGGGGTTGTTTCTGGGGGAGACAGGCACCTTCTAACAGTAACGGGGTGGTTGGAGATCCTTACAAATGTATCCAGTGCTTACAATGGTGAGTTTATACTAGGAACATTTTACCCCCAGAAAAGAAAAAAACCAGCCTGGCTTGTCCCCTCTGTGGAGCAGTCGGCGGAGGTAGGGAAAGTGGCCCATAAGACGTCATCTCCAAGGATACCGGTCAGCATGAGCCAAGGGAAGTGCAGAGTTCACACACATGTGCGTGAGGAAAATCGGGGAGGGAAGAAAAAGAGTCCCTGAAAGAATGACACAGGGACAACACGGGCTGCCTCGGGCGGGCCCTGGAAGACCCACCCCCAGAGCGAGAGTCTCCCCCCCACCCCCCGTGAACCCTTTCGTACCTCCAGAGGCAGAAAAGCATGAGGGCTCAAAGCCCCGCCCTGCCTCTGTCCAGCTGTGTGACCCCAGACAAGTTACTTAACCTCTCTGAGTCTCAGGGGCCTCTTCTACCAGGCAGGAACAGTGGCACCCACCGCAGGGGGCTGTTTGGACAAGGACATGCTTCCGTGGTGGCTCAGGCGGTAAAGAATCTGCAGAGCAGGAGACCTGGGTCCCACCCCGGGGGTCAGGAAGATCCCCTGGAGAAGAGAATGGCAACCCGCTCCTGTATTCTTGCCTGGAGAATCACTGGACAGAGGAGCCTGGCGGGCTACGGTCCCTGGGGGCGAAGAGTCAGATGTGACTAACACCTTTTCATGACGAATTAACACCCCTCAGGGGCTGAACACAGGGCTTGGCATGAGGCGGGTGCCGTGCAAACACTGCCCTTGACGTCTCTCCCCGCTTCATCTTTATCTATCCAAACAAAGAAATATCTAAGACTAAAATCTTAAACACGGAATGGATGGTGCACGGGGCTTAGAATCTGGCACCCAGCCCGCGGCTGGCATCTGCAATCCAGGAGCTGGTGAGCTCACCCCGTCTTCCCCACGCCCATCCTCATTCCCCGGGGACTCATCCTCATAGCAAGTGACACAACCTGGGGAAACGGAGTCCCTCTGGCCACAGGTGATCCTGCAAGACCGCGCCTGCTTGGGGGAAAGGGTGGGTCTGGGGAGGAAGGGCCTCGTAGCATTTAGCTCTCAGGGGAGGGTCCAGGGTGAGAACCGGCTCCTACCCGCCTTAATTAGCATCTCGAAGGAGCCTGTTGCCCTGACATCCGGAAGAAGTCTCTGGCTGGGGTGGAGGCTGGCCCAGGGAGCCCCCAGCGGGACCTCACTCCTCCCCCAGTGGCTGACCATGCCCACCGCGCAGCCTCTGGACTCAGGCCTAAGTGGGTCCACAGCCGGCCTTCCCTCTGGTCGTGTGACCTGATCCTCTGCTGTGAATTCAGACTAGAGAGAAAACAACAAACCTTCCAGTCTTGGGCAGTGGGGGAATTTAACAGGATGCCCAGCTCTGGGTTAGGAAGCCTAATGATTATTCTCATTTTATCAGGAGAAAGTCACTTTCAATACGATCCCACTTAGGATCCGCAGACCAGGTCTATGCGGAGAAAGGCGTCTGCAGATACATATTTTAGCGGCAGCAGTAGGTATGAACTGTAATAGAAATAGCAACCACCAAGGGTACTTACTAAGCACCCACTGTGCGCTAAGTGCCTTCGCCAGGGGTCCCCAGCCTGCTCAATGCGTGACCCCCTGACGCAAAGAGCCGACTCCCCAGGAAAAGACCCTGACGCTGGGAAGACCGAAGGCAAGAGCAGCGGCGGGTGGCGGAGGGTGAGATGGTTGGAGGGCATCACCGACTCGATGGACATGCGTCTAAGCAGGTCCGGGAGCTGAAGGACAGAGGAGCCTGCAGTTCACGGGGCCAGAGAGTCAGACACGCCTTAGAGACTGGACGACAACAACACGCACCTTCTCTCTCCCCAGCCCCGTGCTCGTCCACGTGGACTTGGTTCTCGTCTCCCTTCACTGATCACCAGGCTAACGTTTCCCCAGAGCGCCGCATATCTAGCTGGCCCGCATCGCCTCCACGTGGGGCACCGGACCGCACATCGCGCTGAGACTTGACCCCAGCGCTCACGCACAGGCTCCTCCCTCCCCTTCCTTGCGTCTCCGTGGAGCTCCAGCCCTGCAGGTGCTCACTGCAGACACATCAGCACCCACCCGGCTTTCCTCCCCGCCCCCACGGCCCATCCGTGAGAGGACCGCCTCCAGCGTCCACCCGGACCGTGCCTCTCTCCTCCAGCTTCTCCATCCTCTGGTCCAGCTCCTTCACCGACCACCTGGACCCGCCGCCGCCTCCGCCCTGGCCCTCTGGCTTCCACCCGTGTCGCCCACAGCCGGCCCTGCCCGTGGCGGCCACCAGAGGGCGCCGAGTCAGGCCGCGCCCCTCCCCTGCCCACAGCCCTCAGGGCTCCCACCTGGGGATAAAGGGCCACGACCTCTCCTGCCCCTCCCCTCCTCGCTCTCGCCTCAGCGTTTGCTCTGCTCCAACCACACGGGCCTCCTCGCTGTTCCCCCAGCAGGTGTGGCCGCAGGGCCTTTTCACAGGCCGTGCCCTCTCTGACCGCGTCAAGTACCTTGGGTCTCCTCTCGAAGGTCGCCCTCTCCCTGAGCCCCCCCCCCCCCGACCACCACTTCAAGACTGACCTTCCCACACATCCTCCTGCTTTTTTGCGGCTTTTTTCCCCCCCTTTGCTCTCACCCACTGTACGCTTGACTCATTCAGTTTTTACTGTCCAACAGCAGCTCCTGGAAATCAAGACCTTCATTCTGTTCCACTCACCACTCCCTCCCACCACCTAGGGCAGCATGTGACACACATGGAATGTTCATGGAATAGTGAAATGCTTAAGGGGAGCCCCAAACCACTGAATGGCTGACCACCTGTTACAGCCAAACCCTGCAAGATTTGTCCAGAAAAACAAAAGCTACAATTAGAGACAGGTGGGTAACCCACAGGGCCTCCCAGGTGGCGCAGTGGTAAAGAACCTGCCTGCCAGTGCAGGAGACGCGGGCCTGAATCCTGGGTCAGGAAGATGCCCCGGAGGAGAAATGGCACCCCCCTCCAGGAGTCTCGGACAGAGGAGCCTGGCGGGCCACAGCCCACGGCGTCGCGAAGAGCTGGACACGACTGAGCAGTGGCGCACACACACCGGGACCTCGTGAAAGCCCCACGGCCACAGCCAGTGCAGACCCCGCTTTCCTGACCTCAGCCCCCAGCGGGCGGAGACAGAGCGGGGAACACCGTCCCTCCCAGGTGTCCCGGGCCGCGAGCCGCCCGTCCGCGGGCCCTCCACCCCCGCTCCGCTCGCCCCTCACGCTCCTGACGCGGAGGACGCGTCCTCGTCTGAGGTCGTTCGTGGACGCCGCTCGCGCTCTGGGCCGGCGGCACGCGGGCCTGGGAAGAATATGCAAAGGTCAATGTCTGTAATTGAATTTTCCGTGAGACAAAAATAGCATCTTTGTAATCGTTTAAATGGTTCTGAGGGAAGGAAGGGGAGAGAGGGAGAGAGAGAGAAAGAGAGAGAGAGAGAGAGAAAGAAGTACCCACAGTTGAAAAATCACAGGCTCTGTTCTCGAGGCGGCCTGAGCACGGCCTGCGCTCGCCCAGCGTCTTCCCTGATGCCCGGGGGCCACGTGCAGGCCGGACCACAGGCGGCGCCCATCGACGCTGATTGAGGGCTAAGCCCAGGTCAGGCACTCTGCCTGCAGACGGCGATTGGGCTCAGAGGTTTTGCCCAGATGAGAGGAGCCCCACGGAGGACCCCAGTGACTGACGCGGGTGGAGGGGTGAGCCCGGGCTTCTCCTCTCCGCACACAGGTGTGGGATGCTGTTCTACACTTGTAGGGAGAACACCCCGGGTGTTGTTGAATCTAGACCCCCAACTCTGTCCCCCTGTCCTCAAATCCCCCCTCTCTCCATCCTGTGCATGGTCTGGGGGAGCAGGGAAGAGAGGTACATGCTACTGAAGTGAACTTCCTCCCCACCCATCCACCGCTGTCTCCTCTCTCCGTTCTGAGGAGCTGGCACTGAGTCAAAGGACCTTCCTGGGCCTCCCTGGCGGCTCGGTGGTGAAGAGCTCGCCTGCCAGTGCAGGAGACACGGGTTCCAGCCCGAATCCGGGAAGATCCCACGTGCTGCGGGGCAACGAAGCCCGTGAGCCACATCTAGGGAGCCCATGGGCCGCAATGACTGAGCCCGTGTGCCCTGGAGCCTGAGTTCCACAACAAGAGACGTCACCGCCACAAGAAGCCTGCTCCCCTCCACGAGAGAGGAGCCCCCACTCCCTGCACCTAGAGAAGGGCCTGCGGCAGCACTGAAAACCCAGAATAGCCACAAATAAATAATAAAATAAATAAATGAGTATTTTTAAAAATGAGCTCAAAAAAAAATAAAGAAAGAACCTTCCTCCCAGGCCGGGAAGTGAGGTCTCACGGGCCTCCTCCCCAGGAGCCGCTCCATCCGCTCCCCTCTCCCGAACTCAAGTTCTCCGCTTGGGTGGGTCAGTTGGGTGGGACGGAGCCTCGGTTTCCTCACCCAGACCAGTGATTTCGCCCGCTCGTCACGGTCACACAGAAAGGCACCGGAATGGCAGCATGCTGGGATGAAACGCCAAACGAGCCTGGATCTGCTATTGCCACGAATGAATCCAACGAGTACTCACCAGGCCCGTTCCGTGTGCCGGGCCGTCCCGGGCCCCAGAGACGACGCAGAGACTGACGTCGGAGGCGAAACGCCCCGTCCCGGCTTCAGCAACTCTCCCCAGCTGGGCTTGTAACGAGGGCAGGAGCCAACCAGGTGTAGCGAGACCCTGCACCCACGTGCGTGAGAAAAAAAGACGGAAAAGAAAACATCAGCGCAGTAACAGGGGTTACCTGGAGGGAGGTCGGCTAGGATGCCTGAGAACCGGGTAACGCTTACGTGAACTTCCCCTTGATAAAAATTAAAGAAAAGGTGAGAGAGAGCGGCCCTGGAGTTCATGAGGATGTGAAGTTGGAGAGAGAAACATCTCAGACGAGGATCTTCACAGGAGGAAACCTCCTGTACCTCTGAGGATCCACGAGCCACAAGTGAACAATACGATTTTAAGGCCAAAGAAGAAACAGGCTCCTCGCCTCCAGTGAGTGCCTCCCAGGAAGGGTTTCATCATCTACTCATCTGCATCCAGAACCTGCCCGTGCCAGAAGGATGTGTCCATTTCTTTGCATTTTCCTTTTGGCTGTTTGTGTGTAAAAATTTACTGATTTAGAGAGGCTTTTATCAATATTTCCAATAAAGTTGTTTTACATTACTAAAAAAAAAAAAAGAAAGAAAGAAAAAAAGGAAGAAGGAAGGAAAAAGAAAAAGAGAGAGGAAGAAGAAAGACCTTATCATATATGTATCTGACCTCTCGTTAGCTGTTCTGGGACATTCTCCCAAGAAAACAATTGCAGATGGGAGCCTACAAGCAGCTACAAGGTGTCAGTTCCTGGTCTGTAACAGCAACCCATTAGATACACCCTCAACACTTAACAGTAGCAGATAAGTTTGAAAAAAAAACACCATGTTGCCATTAAACAAATTACAACGGTATCAGTGCCTAGAAAAAAGACTAAAAGGAAGCACGCTTAGAAGCTGTGGGCACCCCTGGCGAGAGGACAGCCGAGCTTTATTTCTTTTCTTCAGAGTCTAGAGAATTTCTGAATTTTCTGCAGTGAACACTCTTCCTTCTGTGGTCAGAGGGGGGATAAACAGCATCCGCACATCCTTGGTCTTCAAGGAAGAAGAGGGAGAAAGGCAGCCTGGGGGACGCTGGGGCGGGGGCGGCCCTGGCTGCATGGCGATCAGCTGCGGCGGGAGCCTGCGCCGCCTGGGTCTGCTCGCCGGCAGAGTGCAGGTAATGAGCCGCCGCCCGCAGGTGTCCAGGACGAGGGCCTGCCCCGCCCGGCGGTGGGGGCCACGGCCGACCTCCCGGGAAGCTGCTGCTTTCTCCTCTGCAGACCCCCCGACTCCTCTGGCCCCCGGGCCTCCGTCTCTGCCCCTGGCAGCCTGAGAGAGTGTTTCTGAAAGAAGTCACAGAGCAAACCTCTGCCCTTCCCTCCTCGTGGACCCTCCTCTCTTCTGTGGAGCAGATCTGGTCTCATCAATTCCACCCGGCACACGAGGACCCCTGAGGATGCTGTACTCCCTTCCGGGGTCTCTGGCCCCAAAGTCACCCACCTGTGGAGGAGCAGCCCCAGGCGTGAGCCCCAGGGCGGTCCAGCTCACACGGCTCTGTGGCTCCCCGCTGCCCCCGGCTCGCCCTCTCCCCTTCCTGCCCGCTCCTCCGCCCGCACGCCTGCAGCCTGCACACCTAGCGTCGGCGCTCCGCCCCAAGAGAAGCCACTGCAGCGAGGAGATGGCGTGCTGCCGCTGGACAAAGCCCGCGGGCAGCACTGGAGACCCGGCGCGGCCACAAGTCACGACAAAAACCAAGAGGGGTTTGGTGACACGTGGGGGCCAGAGGGGCGAGACGTGGGACATTCTCCCAAGAAAACAATTGCAGATGGGAGCCTACAAGCAGCTACAAGGTGTCAGTTCCTGGTCTGTAACAGCAACCCATTAGATACACCCTCAACACTTAACAGTAGCAGATAAGTTTGAAAAAAAAACACCATGTTGCCATTAAACAAATTACAACGGTATCAGTGCCTAGAAAAAAGACTAAAAGGAAGCACGCTTAGAAGCTGTGGGCACCCCTGGCGAGAGGACAGCCGAGCTTTATTTCTTTTCTTCAGAGTCTAGAGAATTTCTGAATTTTCTGCAGTGAACACTCTTCCTTCTGTGGTCAGAGGGGGGATAAACAGCATCCGCACATCCTTGGTCTTCAAGGAAGAAGAGGGAGAAAGGCAGCCTGGGGGACGCTGGGCGGGCGGCCCTGGCTGCATGGCGATCAGCTGCGGCGGGAGCCTGCGCCGCCTGGGTCTGCTCGCCGGCAGAGTGCAGGTAATGAGCCGCCGCAGGTGTCCAGGACGAGGGCCTGCCCCGCCCGGCGGTGGGGGCCACGGCCGACCTCCCGGGAAGCTGCTGCTTTCTCCTCTGCAGACCCCCCGACTCCTCTGGCCCCCGGGCCTCCGTCTCTGCCCCTGGCAGCCTGAGAGAGTGTTTCTGAAAGAAGTCACAGAGCAAACCTCTGCCCTTCCCTCCTCGTGGACCCTCCTCTCTTCTGTGGAGCAGATCTGGTCTCATCAATTCCACCCGGCACACGAGGACCCCTGAGGATGCTGTACTCCCTTCCGGGGTCTCTGGCCCCAAAGTCACCCACCTGTGGAGGAGCAGCCCCAGGCGTGAGCCCCAGGGCGGTCCAGCTCACACGGCTCTGTGGCTCCCCGCTGCCCCCGGCTCGCCCTCTCCCCTTCCTGCCCGCTCCTCCGCCCGCACGCCTGCAGCCTGCACACCTAGCGTCGGCGCTCCGCCCCAAGAGAAGCCACTGCAGCGAGGAGATGGCGTGCTGCCGCTGGACAAAGCCCGCGGGCAGCACTGGAGACCCGGCGCGGCCACAAGTCACGACAAAAACCAAGAGGGGTTTGGTGACACGTGTCCAGCAGGTGGAGACGTGGCAGATAAGCCACGAGACATGCATCTTCTGGAGACGCACGCAGCCACTGAAAAAAGAAAGTCGGCTGATCCGCAAGTCCTGACCTGGTGAGGTCTCTTAAGATGAAAGTCATTTTGTCCTATGATTGCGATACTGTCTGTCCCAGGCACCGTGACTCACTGAGAGTGGGCCAAGTAGCTGCTGGGCCCTGTGCAAGCCACGCTGTGTGAATTAGTTCATTAGCAGCCCCCATTTTACAGATGGGAACACGGAGGCACAGAGAGGTTAAGCAACCAACCCAAGGTCACACAGCCAGCTTGTCCTCAGCGGGCAGCGTGTTTCTCCCCATCGATCTGACTTCCGTTGCCCTTTTGCAACCCCGTGGACTGCAGCCCGCCTGGCTCCTCTGTCCACGGACTTTCCCGGGCAAGGGTACCGGGGTGGGTGGCCACTTCCTTCCCCAGGGATCTTCCCGACCCAGGGATCGAACCCAGGTCTCCTGCCCTGGCAGAGGATTCTTCACCACTCGGAGCTTTTGTCTCCGATATGGCCCGCTGTGGAGAACGCTCGTCAGCCACAGCCGCCAGGCCCTCCGGCCAGCAGAGCCCTCTGGGCCCAGAGACGCACGGCCCCCGCCCCGGGCCACACAGCAAGGAGAGGCCGGCCCAGACCATGGGCCCCTACGGCCCCCGTGCTGCCGCTCTGCCGGCTCAGCGAGGCTCTGCCCGCCTCTTCCAGGGGTAAGGATTTGGAGTTTGTTTACCAGCATTATTTTTTTTATTGATTTTCTTAACAAGTGCTCAGCAAAAAAGACATACTTGGCTCCACTGTCCCCGTGATGGCTCGATGATTGGTTTAAGCGATATGGGTGGTGCGGGCCACCGGGCGCAAAGCCTGCAGTTTGATGTTTTAGATTTTTTTTTTTCTTAAGCTGTCATACAGGGTGACCGGCTTGTCCTGATTTTCCCAGAACGTTCCTGGTTTTAACACTGAGACGAGGAGGGTCCGTCTCCTTCGTCTGACGGAGAGAGAGTGGAGCGCCCGCACGCTGTGGCAGGAGGCATGGGCTCCTCCGCGGGGCTGGGGGCACTTCCGGTCTCACGAGCTTTTGTGAGGGGCGGCTGGGGCAGGGGCCATCCTGGTTTTCTTTTTTTTTGAGGAGGGGGGGACTATGTAGTAAAGTACTGTCCCGTACTTATAGTTGGGCCTTGCAGGTGGATCTGAGCTTCCAATGGCAAAAGGGAAATGACAAAAGTAATTTTGTTGTTTGGGGCGTACCAGGTAGCTTGCGGGATCTTGGTCCCCAGACCAGAGATCAGACCTGGGCCCCAGCAGTGAAAGTGCCGAGTCCTGACGCCTGGACCATCAGATCATTCCCCAAAAACATCCTTTTTTACCAAAAAAAACCACACCAAAACCCTAGTACATAGCAATCACTCAACAAAACTCTGGCTCTTGGGCTTCCCTGGTGGTCCAGTGGGTAAGGAGTCCGTCTTGCAGGGCAAGGGGTGCCGGTTCGTTCCCTGGCCTGGGAAGATCCCACGTGCTGCGGAGCGGCTGGACCGGTGTGTCCAACGACCGAGCCGGAGCTCTGCAGCGAGAGAAGCCACTGCGATGGGAGGCCCACACGGGCCAAAAGAATAAAGATGGATGGAAATAATAAAATAAATAAATAAATAAATAAGAGCTCATGGCATGAAGTTGAAAAAAAATACAGTTTAAAAAAGAAAAACCAGAAAAAAAAAAAAGATAAAAAAATTAAAAAAAATAAAATAAAATAAAATAATAATAAATAAAAAAGAAAAACCTCTGGCTCTTACAGGGTAGATGAAGGCCCCAGTGTTGCTTGTACAAACACCTACCTGGCGGGGAGACGAGGCCTCAGCTCCTTCTAAACTGTAGTAAAGCCAAAGGGACCGTGGACATTCCTGCCCGGGATGGACACAGGACGCTCGTGGCAAGCCCCGGTGGGTCTTCTGGGTGCAGCAGCAGGCGAGTCCTCTACTCTTCCACCACCGTCCACGGCTCCCACGGCTCTCTGGGGCCACCCAGGCCCCTCCCCGCCAGACCACACTGCCCTGCGGGACTTGGTTCCCCGACACCTGACTCATCCTCGGCACCCCCTCGCCCCCACCTCCGGGCCTCTGGACGCAGGGTTTTCTCTGCCCGGAACACCCGCCTCTGCTCGCCGGGAGCAGCGTGTGGGCCAGGGGCACCCAGAGCTGGGTCGCTGACACAGAGGCTGGGCAGCCTGCAAGGCAGGAGGACTCACACTCCGGCCCTGTCGAGGGAAAACTCGGCGCCCGGCCGCGTGGGTGCCCAGGGCTGGCGTCCGGACGCCGTGCTGACGGAGGTGGGCACGGCCCTGTCCCCGTGGAGCTCCTGGTTCCGTAAAGCAGACAGGGGACAGGTGAAAGTCACAGGCTCTGAGGCTAGCCCACAGATCAGGCGGGCACGAAACAGGCGTCCACGTGCTCCATATTCCACAGCGCGTCTTCACTTCTGATTTAGGAAAACCCTACTTCTTCTGGAAATCCCTGCTGGCTCAGATGGTACAGAATCCGCCTTCCAGGCAGGAGACCCAGGTTTGATCCCTGGGCCAGGAAGATCTCCTAGAGAAGGAAACGGCAACCCACTCCAGGATTCTTCATATATATATATATATATATATATATATATATTTTTTTTAATATACATTTTTTCTTTTTTCCCATCATGCTTCTTTTTATTTATATTTATTTCCATCCATCATTTATTCTGTGGCCTGTGTGGGCCTCCCATCGCGGTGGTCTCTCTCCTTGCAGGGCACCGGCTCTGGGCGCATGCGCTCCAGAGCCCTGGCTCCTCATTGGACACACCGGTCTAGCCGCTCCGCAGCACGTGGAATCTTCCCGGGCCGGGATCGAACTGGCGCCCCCTGCCCTGCAAGGCGGACTCTCCGCCCGCTGGACCACCAGGGAAGCCCCACTCCAGGATTCTCGCCTGGAGAAGCCCCCGGACGGAGGAGCCTGGAGGGCTGCGTCCACAGGCCGCAGTCCCCCCACAGCACCGAGCGGCGGACGCTGTCCCAGGCCCACGCCAGGGGACGGAGAACCCAGGTGAAAAGGAAGTGACAAAACAGGACGGGGGTCCCTCAAAACTTAAACATGGAACTACCACCCAGTGTAGCGAGCCCACCTGTGGAGAGATGCACAGAAGGTTGGACTTGGTTCCCCGACACCTGACTCATCCTCGGCACCCTCCCCCATCGGGGCAGGGTTTTCTCTGCCCGAACACCCGCCTGCTCGCCGGGAGCAGCGTGTGGGCCAGGGGCACCCAGAGCTGGGTCGCTGACACAGAGGCTGGGCAGCCTGCAAGGCAGGAGGACTCACACTCCGGCCCTGTCGAGGGAAAACTCGGCGCCCGGCCGCGTGGGTGCCCAGGGCTGGCGTCCGGACGCCGTGCTGACGGAGGTGGGCACGGCCCTGTCCCCGTGGAGCTCCTGGTTCCGTAAAGCAGACAGGGGACAGGTGAAAGTCACAGGCTCTGAGGCTAGCCCACAGATCAGGCGGGCACGAAACAGGCGTCCACGTGCTCCATATTCCACAGCGCGTCTTCACTTCTGATTTAGGAAAACCCTACTTCTTCTGGAAATCCCTGCTGGCTCAGATGGTACAGAATCCGCCTTCCAGGCAGGAGACCCAGGTTTGATCCCTGGGCCAGGAAGATCTCCTAGAGAAGGAAACGGCAACCCACTCCAGGATTCTTCATATATATATATATATATATATATATATATATTTTTTTTAATATACATTTTTTCTTTTTTCCCATCATGCTTCTTTTTATTTATATTTATTTCCATCCATCATTTATTCTGTGGCCTGTGTGGGCCTCCCATCGCGGTGGTCTCTCTCCTTGCAGGGCACCGGCTCTGGGCGCATGCGCTCCAGAGCCCTGGCTCCTCATTGGACACACCGGTCTAGCCGCTCCGCAGCACGTGGAATCTTCCCGGGCCGGGATCGAACTGGCGCCCCCTGCCCTGCAAGGCGGACTCTCCGCCCGCTGGACCACCAGGGAAGCCCCACTCCAGGATTCTCGCCTGGAGAAGCCCCCGGACGGAGGAGCCTGGAGGGCTGCGTCCACAGGCCGCAGTCCCCCCACAGCACCGAGCGGCGGACGCTGTCCCAGGCCCACGCCAGGGGACGGAGAACCCAGGTGAAAAGGAAGTGACAAAACAGGACGGGGGTCCCTCAAAACTTAAACATGGAACTACCACCCAGTGTAGCGAGCCCACCTGTGGAGAGATGCACAGAAGGTTGGAGGGACTCCCGGGTCCAGTGATCAGGACCCGGAGCCTCCCCGGCGGGGGCGGGGGTGACCCCCGCTTCAGGAACGAAGACTCCCCACGTCAGGTGGGGCGGCCAGAAAAAGAAAGAAAGATCGGAAGCAGGGACTCCGAGACAACGTGAGCCCCCAAGCTCCTGCCAGCGCCATTCACGGGGGCCAAAAGGCGGAAACCCACCGAGTGCCCGTCGACAGACACGGATCGACAAAGCGGGGCCCATGCACACAGTGGGATGGTACTCCCCCTTGAAGAAGGAAGGCCTCTGAGGGCCGCGCCCACACCCTGGACCCTGAGGACGCCGCGAGGTGAGGCTCCGCCCAGCGGAGGTCCTGGGGGAGCAGACCCACGCCGCTGGGCCGGCGGCGGTGTTGAAGTCGCGGCCGCCCCTCCCGCCCTCGCCTCCCACGCCCTCCGCCCGCGCTGCCTCCTCCAGCCACCCACCTCCTCCCTGTTTGGTCTGACTGTTGTTCCTGAAAACGCATTTAGTTTTGTGTGGATAAGTCCACGTCGCATGAAATCTGCCCTTGTAGCCACTCAGAAGCTCGTGGTGTTTGGCACAGTCTCCCCGGTGGGCCTCCATCGCCAGAACGTTCTCATCTTCCCGAACCAAAGCTCTGGGCCCGCGGGGCCACTCGCTGCCCCGCCCCGGCCCCTGGCCCCACCGTCCACTTCCTGGCTCCGGATCCGACGCCTCTCCGGCCTCCTGCGAGCAGAATCCAACAGCGTTTGTCCTTCCGTGTCTGGTTTACTTCACTGAACCTGAGGTTCTCAAGGTGCCTCCCGTCTGTGGCCGGCGTCAGACTCTCCCACCTTTTTAAGGCTGAAGAATGGCTCATCGTGCGGACGGACCGCAGGCCACTCATCCGTCCTCTGTCAGCGGCCGCTTGGGTCGTTTCCACCTTCTGGCTTCTGTGAACGGGGCTCCGACCACGGGCGTAAAGCGTTTGCTTGAACCCACGCTTTCAGTTACAGAACAGTGGCCGGGTGTCATGTCCTAACCTTGTGCCGGGCAGGTGGCCAAGAGCTTCGTGGGTGACATCGTACTCCATCTGGAGAGATGCCAATCACAACTGCACTCATTTGACAGACAAGAAAACTGAGGCTCGGCCAGGGGGAAACACTTGCCCAAAATGGCATTACCAGGATGCAGACACAGGTCTGTCTGCTCCGCTGCTCCCAGCTCCACAGCCCTCAGGGCAGGTCCACCCGCGGCGGATTACCAGGGCTGGGACGGGGGGCAGGGTCCCTCTGGCCACTTCTGTATGGTCTGCAGCCACTCCCGCCTGGTCAGATCCCAGCTTCCGGGCCCATCGTTTGATTTTTCTCTTCATCACGTGCACTGCATCGTCTCAGCTGGCGGTTAATATCTTTAAAAAGATTATTTATTCGGCTGTGCTGGGTGTTGGCTGTGGCATGTGGGATCTTTTCTTTTTTTTGGCTACGCCGGGCCTTCACGGCTTTCTCTCCAGCTGTGGGGCGCGGGCTTCGCACTGCAGTGGCTTCTCCTCCCTGGAGCACAGGCTCCGGGCTGCGCGGACCTCGGTCGCGGCGGCCGGTGGGCCCCAGAGAGCAAACGGGCTCCGTTGCTCCTCGGCAGGTGGGATCCTCCTGGGCCGGGGACTGAACTCGTGTCTCTGGAGGGGGCGGGGCGGTTCCGTAGCCTCCACTGAGCCGCCAGGGAGGTCCACGTGGCCGATGCTCAGTGGCGGCATGGGAACGCTTAGCTGAGACGTGTGAGATCCGGGTCTCGGACCAGGGACTGACGCGGGGCGCCCTGCGCTGGAAGCGGGGCGTCCTAGCCCCGCCCACAGGGAGGCCCTGGGCGGCCGGCGTCCTGCGCCGCCAGGACTCGGTGACGCACGTCGCCCCGCAGGACGCCTTGCTGCCGTGTGACGTCATCCCCGCGGCCTCGGTCGGCCCCCTGGGGCGGGCACGGCAGAGGCTCAGCAAGGGGACATCTCCGGCTTCAGGCCCTGCAGGGAGACTGAGCCCGGGCTCAGGCGCTGGTCCCCAAGGCCGTGCCACCCGGCTTTGGTGGCTGACTGCGCGCTGGCATTTTGCTTTATTATCTCCCGAGTGCCCCGTTAATCGTCCGAACCAAGCGATTAGCACGTCTTTTATATACGGCCCGATGTCTAATTGTCCAGACCGTGGAACCGGTGACTCCAAACCTCCCTCCCTAATTGTCTCTCCGGCACAATTAGCGCCTCGTTATATATGGCTCTGTGGCCGCTGCATTTCTGCAGTCTACGGGCCTCGCTGCGGGAGGCTGTAACTGATGCCTCCTCCTAGACCATCTTCTCTTCTCTGTGTGTCCAGAGCCATGCTCAGTACAGGGCTGAGGGTTGGCAGTGCCAAGAGGGAAAAATGCAGCCCCTGCCCACAGGTCTACCAGGGTCTACCAGTGGTCTACCAGGGAAGGCAACACGCACATGTGGAATCTGCTTTCTGCTTGTGGGGCCACAAAACCTGGTGGTAGAGCGGGAACTAGATCAAAGGTTCCCTCTCTCCTGGAGGAGGGGCAGTGGAGACTGGGTCACGCAGGATGCCTAGGAGTCTGTGAGATGGAAAGGAATTCCAAGCGGAGGGAACAGCCTGTGCAAAGGTTTGGATGTTGGAAAGAGTTGAGAATTTGGCTCACGGTGTGGGGTCAACAAGAATGAGTGACACAGGCCGGCCGGACTGTGGACTTATGGCAGGAGAGACTTTAGGGAGAACGAGAAAGACTTAGTGGGGTTCCCCTATGGAGACACCAAAGAGCAGGGTGAGGGACTTAGATGTTATTGTCTGGGGACTCCCAAGAGGGTTAGAGCAGAGGAAAGGTTTCATCAGGTTTAATAAAAATACTTTAGGCACTGCAGGGAGAATAAGTTGAATGGGGAGAGAAGTGGAGGCCATGATACCGGGACGAGGTGGTTTTTGTCATCCAGAGACTAAACTAAGGCAGAACTGGGTGAATCGGAGGCGGTGAGGATGGAAAGCGGGGGATGGGGGGCAGGCGGGGCCGGGGACGCCCGGTCTTTGATCGAAGGCGATGCTGGAGGCCAGGGGGCCCTGGTGAGGGAGAGGACAAGGTGAGTAGGCTCTAAGCGCCACGTGAGTCCTACCTGAAGAGGGACACGCTGGCGACTCGGGCCTGAACCACAGACAGATGTTCAGGCTTTGGGATCCGACGTGCGTGGCATCTCCCAAGCCGCAGGCGTGGACGAGCGTGCCCAGAGGGGGCGCAGAGACCTGGACGGGAGGAACCAGCGTCTGTCGTTACAAGCCGCGGAGACGCAGGCTGGGGGGATGTTTGTTACGTGGCAGGACCCCACCGTGAGCTGACGGCTGCCAGGCTCCGCCGACAGACCCTGAGCCCGCCAAGGTCGGGCCCCGTTTGTTAGACGTGGAGACGCGGCCCATCTGGAGCCGCTCCGTGTGCACATCTCCGAAATCCCCACTAGACAGCAATCCAGCGTCTCGCAGCTGCTCCCTGAATTAAGAAACTCAAGGGGTTCCAATAGGTTCTGTGGTAAATTACCCATGAAAGTACCAGGGAAAACCTCGCTCGGGGGGGTGGAAGATCTGTGATGATATATCTACAGGAGAAGGAAAAAAAAGATTTGGGAGCTCAGTGGCGGAATGTTCTATAAGAGCCTTTTAAAAGCAAACACAGGAGACATGAGCAGTTTTTAAAATGACAGACAATACAATGGAAGATAATATATTTAAAACCCATATCAACTGTTAACAGACCATAAAAATACAGCTACATTAATCTGAGCTGTCTGTCACGGGCCCTCCGAGCAGCTGTGTGATTTTATAGTTTCGCTCTTGGAGGTTTCCTTGACACTTTCACAAATACATCTCAATTTATTTAGATAAGGACAATAGAAATATTGCGCTTGTTTTTTTCCTTCTATCTCCCGTCCTCTCTTCTTCCTCTGTCGCCTCCCCAAACAGCTGAGCGATCCGATGGAGCTGGTGTGCGAGGCTTTTTTAAATTAAAAAAAAATTTTTTTCACACTTGGAGAAATGTTCTTATCGCGGGTTCTAGGGCTATCAGGGAATATCAGGGCTGTGGGGAAAGGCCCAGTTGGTGCCCTTTGTTGCTGTGTGTCTGCTGGCCCAAGCCTTACCCTCTCTGAGCTCTGCTGGAAATGACCCCCCACACACGTGTTCCTCCTCCCCACACCTGGCTAAATCCACACATCCCATCACCACCACCTCCAGAACTATGGTCGCTGCTCACCTCTTTACTCTTACCTCTTCTCTCCTCCTGGCTCACTAGGACCCACCACAAGGGTCCCCTCACTCTTCTGCCTACCTACCAGGCACGATCCTGCCCCCAGGCCTTTGCACTTCCTGCTCTCGCCATCTTGAAGGACGTCCCCTCATTCTTCCCACAGCTGGCTCTTCCTGTTTCAGTTTAATGCCACCTCTTCCCAGAAGCCCTCCCTGACTACCCCCAGCTAAAGAAGCTTCCTGGTCCTTACTTTGGCATCATATCATGTTCAGTTTCCTTCCCAACACTTACATTCCTTGAAAATATTTTATTCGCCCATTCTTTAGTTTATTGCCTGCCTCTCATATCAGACTGAGCTCCATGAGGTCAAGGGTCGGTTGGTTTGTTTACTTTTTTTTTTTTTGCTTATTTTGGCCTCTTTTATTGTTTGTGTTTTATTTTATTTTTTTATTCATTCACTTTCATCCATCTTTACTCTTTGGCCTGGGTGGGCCTCCCATTACAGTAGCCTCTCTCGTTGCAGAGCACTAGCTCTGGGCGCATGCGCTCCAGAGTGCTGGCTTAGCAATTAGACACACTGGTCCAGCCGCGCTGTGGCATGTGGGATCCTCCCAGGCCAGGGATCAAACCACTGCCCCTTGCACTTCGAGGCGGACTCTCCACCCAATGGACCACCAGGGAAGCCCATTTGTTTACTTTTGTTGGTCTATATCAGTCACTGATACCTTCCTGGTGCCCGGAACAGGACTTGGTGCAAAGACATACAGTAGGTGCACAATATTTACTTGTTGAGGGACTGAAGGAAACGGGGAGTGCTCAGGCTCCTCCAGGCCAGGAGTGGTGGGTCAGTGCCTTGGAGACAGAATTTGCCGCTGGAAGCTGTGAGCCCCGAGCATCTGGAATGGGGCCCCAGCCATCCCTTCTTCTGGGGAGGGGTCACACCTGACGGTTCAAGACTCCAAGTCCAGGGGCTTCCCTGCTGGTCCAGTGGCTAAAACTCCAAGCTCATAGTGCAGACGGACCAGGTTCGATCCCTGGTCAGGGAACTAGATCTTGCACAGGACAAGGCAGATCGAAGATCCCGTGTGCCACCACTAAGGCCTGGAGCAGCCAGGAAAAAAGAAGACCTCCAGTCCAGCACCACACCACTCACTCTGGGTTCTGCTGCCTTTGTGCCACTCCCTGTGAGCTGGCGACAGCCTCCTGGTCACACGAGGGTCCTCCCCTGGCCCCTCGCCCCACCAACGCCCCGGGCAGCTCAGATGGTAAAGAATCTGCCTGCCATGCAGGAGACCTGGGTTCGATTCCTGGGTTGGGAAGATCCCCTGGAAAAGCGACAGGCTACCCATTGCGGTATTCCTGGACTTCCCCGGTGGCTCAGATGGCGGGAGACCTGGGTTCAGTCTCTAGACTGGGAAGACCCCCTGGAGGCGGCCGTGGCAACCCACGGCAGCGTTCTTGCCTGGAGACTCCCCGTGGACAGAGAAGCCTGGTGGGCGACAGGCCACGGGGTCGCCAAGAGGCAGACACGGCCGCGTGGCGGGCACCAGCCCCCGCCTCCCGGATCCGAGGCCTCCCCGAGGCCGCCACGGCTGCGGAGGACATCTGCTCGATGCCGGGGAGGCCCGCGCAGATGTCCCCAGGATGGAACATCTGGGCCGCACGTGCAGCAGCTGGCAGGCGCTGGGACGCCACCCGGCACGGTCTCTCTCCGGGAGGCTGGGGGCCCTCAGCTGCCTCCGGGTCCCACCGTCTGTCTGAGGCCAAAACCTGCCCGATGATTCCTCCGGGCCAGGGGGGAAAGGGCCCAGAGACGACCGTGCTCCTTGATTCCATCGTCCCCTCCTCCCCGCAGTGAGTGAGTGTTGTTCAGCTGTGCCCCACTCTCGGCGACCCCACGGATGGTAGCCTCGCAGGCTCCTCTGTCCGTGGGAGTCTCCAGGCAGGCGTGCTGGCCTGGGCTGCCCTGCCCTCCTCCAGGGGACCTTCCCGACCCAGGGACCCGACCCGGGGGCTCCGGCACGGCCCGCGCAGTCTGTACCCCCTAAGCCACCAGGGAAGCTTGGGGCCTGGGGCTTTGCTCCAAATCATACCCTGAATCCACGCACATCGCTCCACCCCACGCCCGCGGCCTCGGACCAGGACAGCGCCTCCCCCTCTGCCAGCCGCACCGGCCTCCCTGCTGGTCTTGGAACACACCAGGCGCGGTCCGGCCTCAAAGTCTTTGCCCGTGCTCTGCCCTCTGCCCGGGACATTCTTCTTCCCAGACTGTCCCTCGGCCGGCTCCTCCTCAGCCTCCAGGCTTCTGCTCAAACATCACCTCTTCTAAGAAGCCCTCCTGATTTCCCTTGCCTGGTCAATCTCGGTTCGGTCAGCTGGCTACAACCGAATGCCACAGCCTGGACGCTCATAAACAAGATGTTTCCTTCCCACGGTTCTGGAAGCTGGAAGTCCAAGATCAAGATGCAGGCAGAGAGACTTCCCCGGCGGTTCCAGTGGCCAAGACGCGGCGCTCCCAATGCAGGGGGCCCAGGTTCGATCCCCGAACTAGAGCCCACATGCCGAAGACCCTGCGTGCTGCACCCCAGGAACCTGCACCCCACAACAAAGATCGACGTTACCACAGCTCAGACCTGGTGCAGCCAAAGAAATATTTTTAAAAGACGCTGGCAGGGTTGGTGCTGCGGCCCTGGCTCCTGCTTCGTGAGCGCATGGCGGGCGGGCGAGGGGGCCCCCGGGGGCTCCGGTGGAAGGGCACGCAGCTCGTCCACAGCGACTCCACCCTCATGACCTAGGCAGGGACCCCCTCCTCACGCCAGCGCCCCCGGGACTGGGTTCAGCCTAGGGCTCTGCACAGGACGCGAACCCTGAGCCCCCAGCGCCGGCCCCTCCTCGGCTCCTCCTCGCTCCTCGCGCCCGCGGGTCACCCGCCTGCCGCCCAGCGCTCTGCTCTCTGCCGGGCAACGCCCTGCTCGCGCTCGGAGCCCAGGGTCCTCCCCGTCTCCCAGCCCCCGGGTCCCCTTCTCCTCAATCCCAAGGGGCTGGGACCCACGGGGCCCTCTCAGCCCAGGGCTGGACACACAAGGGCTATCCTAAAACCTCTGCGGCCTGTCGCCATTCTTCCTCAGACCCCTCTCGGCATGGATGTCTTCTAGAATTTCCGCGGCTCGGGGGTCTGGCGGCAGAGCCTGCTGGGAAGGGATGGAGGGGCTGGGAGCTTGAGGCAACTGTCTTGAGCCTGGGCTGGCCCAGCGTTCTTAGAGGTGGGTTTTCAGCTTCCTTGTGGTGGTTCCATGGTCCCTGGTGGAGATTTCAGGAGGGTCAGAAGCCCCCCAGACCTCCCCTGGCAGTGCGCATCTTCCCCTCTGGCTCTCCAGGTTCCCGGCACTCTCCTGGCGTTCTCTCTTGATCTCAGACCCTGGCCTCCATCACCACCGGCCGAGGGCACCCCGGACACTCGGCCCGTCATTGGAGGCACCGAAGAGCCCAGGGGCGAAAACTGTGGACGCTGGAGCCGCGGGGCCCGAGCCCACATCCCAGGCTGCCCCTGCGCTCATTCCTGTGTGACCTTGGGCAGAGCGCTGGCCCTCTCTGAGCCTCAGTCTCCCATCTCTAAGATGGGGTAAATGGCCCCGACTTCTTAACCTGTTTGAAGGATGGAGGAGCGCCTCTATTCCTTATTTCCGGGATCGTAGCTCTTGGGCCGGGGGCTGAGCCTGAGCCTTCTGGAGGCTTCACCACGGGGCCCCAGGGGAGTCCCTGGGCCGTTGATCTCCAAAACAGCTGGGCGCCCGGGAACTGTCCCAGGACGCACGGTCACTCTCACTCTATTATTTTATGTTCCAAATCCCCCAGGGCCCAGCGCCAGCCGTGCTCTCCACTCCTGAGAAGAGGGCCCCAGCCCCGAGCTCCTGCTGCGGGCAGAACAGCCGCCAGGGCTCAGAGAACACTCTAGAAGAAGGGGTTGCTGCCTGGGGCTCCTCTCAGCACCCCGTTTCGAGAGCAAACCAGAGTGCTGAGTCGGAGGCTTTTGTAGGGGGACTTTGGGGGCTCACGGGCCCAGTCCCGTCCCTGTGGCTCCAGACATTCTGAGCAGCCCCGGGGACGAGTGGACAAGAAATCAGCGTCTCACAGGGGACCCAGTTCCAGCCCCTAGCAGTGACCCTGGGGGTGACCTTTGCCGGCAGGCTCAGCCCACCAATGAGAAAGCCCGCTGTGGGTGCCTGGAAACCGTTTCCATGACACCCAGGAGCCGTGGTCCCTGGAAGGGCCTGGTCTGAGGGTGAGGGGCTGGCGGGTGGGGGGCGGGGGTAGAGAGGCTTGCTTGGTAACCATGGCAACGCCAGCAGCGGCGGGAGGCAGGCCCAGCTGGCACGGAGGCGCCTGCCCCCCAGATCCCAGTGCTGCCGCCACGCCCGGAGGCCTCTTCCTGGCACACACAGGGAGGCTGAGGCTCAGAGACACCTGTCACCCACTCCAGGGTACCCTTCCGCGACGAGAGTCACGCCCTGCTTGTGGCAACGCTAGAGGCCCTCGCAGGAAAAGGTGGGGACTCGGGAGGCAACGGAGAGACCCTGCAGCTTGGCCGGGGGTGCAATCCGGGAGGGCTTCCTGAAAGAGGCGAGTGCTTCCCCGGCGTCGCTGGTAGCAGTGGCTGCCACAGGGACACACACCTGTTCCACAGCCTATTTACTCTCGGCCTTCCACAGACTCACATCTTCTAAAGAGAGTGTATTTTAAAACAGCCTCTGCTTCCCTCTTGCAAATGGAAAGCTGGGCACATCTGCCCAAACAGAAGGTGGGCGGCGGAATGCACACGCGGGAAACAAGACAGTTACTCCATCTCGCGGGGCGGAGCTGCTGCCCCTCAAGGCGGGAGCCGGCGACCCGCCCTCCGTCTGCTTGCAAGAGGACAGGCGGGATGAAAGGGTTAAGCCCTCACCTTCTCGGCGCTCTCCCTTGTGCACCATCAGAGCTCAGCAAACACTGGGCAACGACTCATTGCTCCCCGCGTGAATGAAGGCTATTAGAGGAATCATCCAGAAGCGCTCTGGGCTGCCGCGTGGCGGGGAATCCGGCCCTGCAGAATGGGGGTCGGGCTAGGTGGAAAGGAAGGGTGACCTAGGCGGGGGGAACAGCGCAGGCAAAGGCTCGGAGGACGGATTCTTGAGGAGAGGCTGAGGTTGTCTGAGAATTTCTCCCCAGGCTGGAAGGAACAGCGTCTTTTGGCTGTTCTGATGTTTTCCAATGGAGAGAGGGGAAGAAGCAAACAAACGTTTGGTCCAAATGGGAGGGGCTCGGGGCTCTGGGTTCTGAACAGGTTCTGTCCAGGAGGAGGCAGCGTCCTGTGGCTGCTGACCCCTGGAAGCAGCAGGAAGGGCGGGGAGACAGAGGATGGCAAGGGAAGGGGCCGCTAAGGGCACAGCGATGAGCGGTGGCTACGGCAAGCACCTGGGACCCAGTCTTGCCGTGGACACCTGGAAGACTGCGTGCAGCAAACCTCAGAGCTGTCCCGTTCATATAGCGAAGGCTCTGACAAGTCCTGCAAAAGAGACACCTGTTGAATAGTTTCCCAGATGAGCCGCAGCAGTTTTCTGCATACATTTTTTGAGGCATCACATCATACTACTGCCTTCTCTCGGCCTCTTTGCGTCTAGTATGTGATGTAAGACAGGGCACGGTTAACAAGACTGACATTAAAATAAAACACTGTTAATATTACTCTTCTTTCTCCAGGGGAACATACCCTGGCTGACGTATCTTCTATCGTGCGTGGCTGGACCCGGGAGCCGAGGCGCTCCTGTGCTGAGTGGGTGTCCGGTCGTGTCTGACCCTCTGTGGCCCCGTGGACCGTCGCCCACCAGGCTCCTCTGCCCACGGGGCTCCCAGTAAGAATACTGGAGGGGGTTGCCATGCCCTTCTCCAGGGGTCTTCCCAACCCAGAGGTCAAACCCGTGTGTCGTGCGTCTCCCCGACGGGCAGGCAGATTCTGTACCACGCTGGCACCTGGGAAGCCCTGAGCTGATGCGCCTGACGGCTATTTTAAAAACATGCTAAAAAAATAAAAACATATGTCTTCATTGAGGCATAACCAGCCTGCAACTCGGCCAGCGTGTGTACTCTGATGGGCTATGACGTACATCTGTGTCCGTGAACCCATCGCCACCATCACGACGATAAATACCGTCCCCCAGATTTTCCTTGTGCCTGTGTACGGCCCAGCACACGAAGAAAGATTGGCACCGTGACGAGGCAGGAGTCTGAGAGGGGAAACCTGCTGCCTCGCCTCTGTGTTGGCTGTGAGCAATGGAAAGTCAACAGGTCTCAGCATGGGACACATAAACAGATTCCAGCAACTGAAAATTTCGGGGCTTCCGCTTCAGGCCTAGCTGGATCCAGGAGCTGAGCCGATGGTACTGGAGGTCTCCTTCGGCGTCTCCGCTTGGCTTTCCTCGGGGTGAGCTTCATCCACAGTCAGGGCCCCATTCACAGTGAAAACAGTCCTCCAACCCCAGGGTTACTCCTCTTCTCACTCAGCCAGGCGCACAGAAACGAAACCCCTCCTGCCCGGGGGCTCCAGCAAAGCCCACTGCTGGTTCTGGCCGGCTTGGCTCAGGTCACACGGCCGCCCCGGAAGCAATCCCTGTGGCCCAGGGTCTCCACAGACCAATAACCAGGTCCCCGTGGGCTCAGGCTGGGAGTGAGGGCGGCCCCCACCCTCGAAGTGGAGCCAGCACTGGTCACTGGCCAAAGCAGGGGACGCGGGGTCAATCCCCTGTTCGGGAAGACGCCGCTGCGGGGCAGCTGAGCCTGTGGACCACGACCCCTGAGCCCGAGAAGCGCAACCACGAATTCTGAGCGCCCTGGAGCCCGTGGGCTCCACGACAGGGTCGCCCCTGCCCCCCGCAACTGAAGAGAGCCCACGCGCAGCCACAAAAGTCAGTGCAGCCCGAAGTAAACAGACACTAACAAATACATGTTTAAGATCTGAGGCTCACCGCAAGAGACCGTGTGACCTCAGGAAAACGGCGCGCCCGCTTTGGTCGGTTTCTCCATCCACAAAAAGAGGCCCGAGCGAAGTCCACGACCGAGTCCTTGCGCTGGGGGGCCGCGGGGCGTCTGGAGGCCCAGGAGCCTGCAGGGGGCCCTGCCTCCTCCCGCCTCTGTCCTGGGGCTCCGAGGGCGCCGAGTCCTCACTCTGAGCCAGGCCTGGCCGCACGGATCCACTCCAGGCCCACTCCCGTCTCAGCCCAGCCCAGAGGAGGAGTCGTAGGCCACGTAACGGACCAACGCATGTCATTCAAAAAACCGTAACTTGCTGGTTATAATATAGAGGAGACATAAACAGAACGTTCTTTTACATAACATTCTGCGTACGTCAGGATGTAAATGTTTCAGCACAAACGTGGCGGAAGACACATCAGAGCCCACAGGAACTGCCTCCGCCCGCCGGGCCCCGGCCTGGCTTCTCCGGACCAAGGCGGCCGCGTCCACCTGGGTCCCGGGCCTCGGCCTTGGCTCCTCACAGTCTGTCTTCCCTGCAGACGCCACAGGGTCCCAAGAAACCTGAGTCAGAGACCTCTCCACCTCCTCCGCCCACGGCCCTCCAGGGCTCCCCGTCCCGCGGGGTGAAACCCCAAGTCCTCCCCCAAGCTCTCAGTGCTGCGGACCTGCCCTGTTCCCTCCGCCTCCTTCCCGCTGGCTCCCTCTGCTGGAGCACAAGGGCCTCCGCAGGGCTCCACCGCGCGCCAGGCCCCGTGCTGCCCCAGGACCTTGGCACAGGCTGTGCCAGCAGTCTGGACCTATGTCTGATTTCTCCTCAACCTCTGCAGTCTCAGCTCAAATGTCAGATGTTTTTTCAGAGCTCCTCCCTTCTTTCACTCCTTATCACCTCTTTCTCTTTGTTTATCTCATCTGAATAAGGCTTTTTTTTAAAATTATTTCTTTTAGGGGGCTGTGTTAGGTCTTATTAGTGGTGCAGGGGGATTGAACCCACGTCCTTTGCATTGCAAGGCAGATATTTTACCACTGGGCCACCAGGGAAGTCCCTGAATAAGGCTTTCTGATTTTCCGCAATTCAGGACACCTGACTTTTCGTTGTGTTAATGCTTTCTGGTCTGATGCAGGAGCCGCGGGGGAGCTGCTTGGACAGCGCCCGGCCCGGGCCGTCTTCAGTGACTGAATTCATTCGGGGGCTGTGTAAATGAGGGCACAGCCTCTGCCCGACTTCCTGGACGAGGAGGCTGAGGCATGGAGAGGTGATTTTGCCTGGATGACAGCCAGGCATGAGACACTCCCAGCTAACAACGCTCAACTCCGAGGTTGAAGCCTTGGTCCCCCGAGGCCCCCGGCCGCGAGCGAGGAGGAGGGTGAGAGGCCGTGAAGGGGCGAGACCTCCAGCCCCGACCCCAGCCTCTCGGCCCCTCCAACACGAGTCACCAGGCCTGGGTCACTCTGCGGGACTCACACATCCACACGCGGTTTCAGACTCCCTTGGCTCACCCGTCCCTCCCGGGGGAGGCGTATTCGTCTCCATGGCAACCGTGTGTCTCCCCTCTGACTGGGGCTGAGTGACAGGCCGCTGGGCCTGATGAAGTCACCGCCACCTACGTGGGAGATGAGGAGCTGGCTCGGCAGCAGGGACAGCCGGAGGGGCCACGGCAGCACCCGCCGAAGGGGCACGGATCTGCCCGCCGCCCGCCCTTCCACCGACACAGCTCCGGGCCTTGGGGCCTTGCACACTCGGCTGGCCCCGGGGCTTCCGAGAGAGAGCTGAGATCTCCGGAGTGCGGGACGGAGCGCCCTGGAGAGATTCTCACATCTGATCCATCTTTGTGACGCCCCCTCCCAGCACTGAGCCTGGCACGCAGCAGGTGCTCAATAAATGCTTGAGGAGGGAGAAACAGTGGGAGGAAACGGCCCAAGTACTTCAGTTCTCACCAGACCGCCTGGATGTCTTCCAGGATTCTTATCGGCCAGCACTTTCTTATCGGTTAACCTTTTAGTTATCAGCTCACGCCTGAGTTATCAGCTAACACCTCAGCGATCATCTCTGTCAGAAACATTCAGGGAAGGCTGAGAAGGAGCCTCAGAAAACAGGAGTTTTCCTCTCAAACCCCTCCTCACCGATTCCCAGGTGGGGGAAGGGAGTTGATTGGTTTCACGGGAAGCTGGGGAGGGGAAATTCTGAAACCAAAGAGCTCCCACTCCAGGATTCTTGCCTGGGAAATGCTACAGAGAGAGAAGCCTCGTGGGCTACAGTCCAAGGAGCTGGGGGTGACGTAGCAACTAAACAACAACCACTGTCTTTACAGCTGGAAGAAGAAAACCAACCACCACCACACTGGGCTCAGTTCTTAAGGAAGGATTTTCAAACCGGTGGGACTATCCAAAACCTGGGCGCGCTGCCTGGGGGGGCGGTAATGAGGTCCCTGTCACAGGAGGTAACCAAGGCAAACTACAGCACCATGCTTGGGAAAACATGGAAGGAATCAGAGAGAGAATATTCCAAGAGTACTTTCTGATTCTAAGATTTGGTGACAGTTCTAAGATTCTGTGCTTGAGATTCAGCAGCTAACCCCAAGGGTCCACAATGACAGAGGTCTGGGCGGTCCGCCTGAAGTCCGACTCGCCATTGTCGGTGCTCAGTCGCTCAGTCGTGCCTGGTTCTCTGTGCCCCGTGGATGGCAGCACGCCAGGCTTCCCGCCTTCGCCATCTCCTGGAGCTTGCTCAAACCCATGTGCGCGAGTAGATGGTGCCATCCAATCCTCTCGCCCCTGTCGCCCCGTCTCCTCCTGCTCTCCATCTTTCCCAGCATCGAGATCTTTCCCAATGAGTCTGCTCTTTGCATCAGGCGGCCAACATATTGGAGCTTCACCTTCAGCATCACTCCTTCCACTGAACAGTCAGGGCTGGTCTCCTTTAGGATGGACGGGCGATCTCCTTGCTGTCCGAGGACTCTCAAGAGTCTTCTCCAGCCCCGCAGTTTGAAAGCACCTGTTCTTCAGTGCTCAGCCTTCCTGATGGTCCAGCGCTCACCTCCGTGCAGGACTATCAGAGAAACATGAGCTTTGACTGTAGGGCCCCTGGTGATTCACTGTACGGCCCATCGATTCCACGCACCGCTGACCACATGCTGTAAGCCAGGCCCTGCTCGCGGAGCTGGGGACAGAGCAGGGACCCAAACAGTCAATGCAGGACAGTCGTGGGTGGGGACAGACAAGAAGCCACTCTCGGCCGTGACCAGGGGCGGGAGACTCTAGCTGACACCGGAACAGCGACACCTGAGCTGAGACCTGAAGCGGATGAAGGAAGGAGCTCTCATGCAAACGAAGGGTGTTCCAAACAGAAGAAACCGGCAAACGAGGCGGGACAGGCTGGAGGCGGGGTGTTAACCACTGTCTTTACAGCTGGAAGAAGAAAACCAACCACCACCACACTGGGCTCAGTTCTTAAGGAAGGATTTTCAAACCGGTGGGACTATCCAAAACCTGGGCGCGCTGCCTGGGGGGGCGGTAATGAGGTCCCTGTCACAGGAGGTAACCAAGGCAAACTACAGCACCATGCTTGGGAAAACATGGAAGGAATCAGAGAGAGAATATTCCAAGAGTACTTTCTGATTCTAAGATTTGGTGACAGTTCTAAGATTCTGTGCTTGAGATTCAGCAGCTAACCCCAAGGGTCCACAATGACAGAGGTCTGGGCGGTCCGCCTGAAGTCCGACTCGCCATTGTCGGTGCTCAGTCGCTCAGTCGTGCCTGGTTCTCTGTGCCCCGTGGATGGCAGCACGCCAGGCTTCCCCGTCCTTCGCCATCTCCTGGAGCTTGCTCAAACCCATGTGCGTCGAGTAGATGGTGCCATCCAATCCTCTCGTCCCCTGTCGCCCCGTCTCCTCCTGCTCTCCATCTTTCCCAGCATCGAGATCTTTCCCAATGAGTCTGCTCTTTGCATCAGGCGGCCAACATATTGGAGCTTCACCTTCAGCATCACTCCTTCCACTGAACAGTCAGGGCTGGTCTCCTTTAGGATGGACGGGGGCGATCTCCTTGCTGTCCGAGGACTCTCAAGAGTCTTCTCCAGCCCCGCAGTTTGAAAGCACCTGTTCTTCAGTGCTCAGCCTTCCTGATGGTCCAGCGCTCACCTCCGTGCAGGACTATCAGAGAAACATGAGCTTTGACTGTAGGGCCCCTGGTGATTCACTGTACGGCCCATCGATTCCACGCACCGCTGACCACATGCTGTAAGCCAGGCCCTGCTCGCGGAGCTGGGGACAGAGCAGGGACCCAAACAGTCAATGCAGGACAGTCGTGGGTGGGGACAGACAAGAAGCCACTCTCGGCCGTGACCAGGGGCGGGAGACTCTAGCTGACACCGGAACAGCGACACCTGAGCTGAGACCTGAAGCGGATGAAGGAAGGAGCTCTCATGCAAACGAAGGGTGTTCCAAACAGAAGAAACGGCCGGGGCAACGGACGTGAGGCGGGAACAGGCTGGGCATGTTTAAAAACCAGCGAGGAGAGGATGGAAGAGGCTTGGAGATGAGGTAGACGCCCCCGAGGAGGTGCCATCTGGGCTGAGAAGAAGCTCTACCTGCAAAAGCCAGGGCTTTCCAACTGAGGGGACAGCATGTGCAAAGGTCCTGGGGCACAAAGGAGCTTAGAGAGAGAAAGAAAAGGACTCTCAAACACTTAGAAGTGGAGACAGAGACAGTGAAACAGAAAGACAGAGAAACTGAGACAGAAATGGGCAGAGAAGGGCCTTCCACTGCTAGGTGCTATGGTGGGGTTTCGTCCTTCGCAAGTTCAGATGTTGACGTCATCACCCCGAGGCCTCACAAGGCAATCTTATTTGGAAATAGGTTATGTTGAGGTTACACTGGTAAATCAAGATTGCCAGGAGAGGGCTTCCCTGGTGGTCCGGTGGGTAAAGAGTCCTCCTTGCAGTACAAGGGGCACCAGTTCGATCCCTGGCCTGGGAAGATCCCACATGTTGCGGAGCGGCTGGACCAGTGTGTCCAACTACCAGCCAGTGCTTTGGAGCGCATGTGCCCAGAGCCGGTGCTTTGCAATGAGAGAGGCCACTGCAATGGGAGGCCCACACAGGCCAAAGAATAAAGATGGATGAAAATAAATAAATAAAAAACCAATAAAAGAGGCCAAAATTAAAAAAAAAAAGGTTTTTAAAAAAAAAAGATTGCCAGGAGAAATATCAATAGCCTCAGATATGAAGATGATACCACTGTAATAGCAGAAAGTGAAGAGAAACTGAAGAGCCCATTTTTTTTTTTGCAATATTTTTTTCCACAAGATATCAAAATTCCATTTTGTTTTGTTTTCCATTTTTTTAAACAGGCTCTTAAAGAGTCTCTTGAGGGTGAAAGAGGAGAGTGGAAAACCTGGGTTAAACCTCAACATTCAAGAAACTAAGATCATGACATCCCATCCCATCCCTTCATGGCAAACAGACGGAGAAAAAGTGGAAGCAATGACAGATGTTATTTTCTCGGGTTCCAGAATTGCTACGAATGGTAAATGCAGTCTTGAAATTAAAAGACACATGGGAAGGAAAGCTATGACAAACCTAGACAGGGTATTAAAAAGGAAAGACATCACTCTGCTGACAGAGATCCGTATCGTCAAAGCTGTGGTCTTTCCAACAGTCGTGTGAGAGCTGGACCATAGAGAAGGCCAAGCGCTGAGGAACGGGTGCTTTCAGACTGGGGTGCTGCAGGAGACTGGAGAGTCCCTTGGGAGCAAGGAGATCCAATGCACCCATCCTAAAGGAAATCGACCCTGAGTGCTCACCGGAAGGTCTGACGCGGGAGCTGACGCTCGGGTCCTCCGGCCCCGATGGGAAACGCCGGCTCACTGCAAGAGGCCTGGGGCTGGGAAAGGCGGGAGGGCACGAGGAGACGCGGCGACGGAGGGTGAGACGGTTGGGCGGCCTCACTGACTCAACGGGTGTGAGTCTGAGCAAACGCCGGGAGACGGTGCAGGACAGGGGAGCCGGGCGGGCCGCAGGCCACGGGGTCCCAGAGTCGGGCACGACCGGGGCACGGAGCGCCACGCTGGTGAAGAGCAGGTCCCTGATTCAGCAGGACTGGGGTCCTCGTAAAAAGGGGACATCGGACACAGACAGGCATGTGAGAAGAAAGCCGCGTGAACGCGAAAACAGCCACCCACAAGCCAACGAGGGGCACGGAACACGCCTTCCCCCAGGGCCCTCCGGAGTGACCAACCGCAGCCGCACTGTCAGCTCAGACTTCCGGGGCCCAGAAGCGTGGCAGTACCCGTGCGCTATTGCAGCCCTCGGTTGGTGCTACAGTGGCCACTGGAAACGGGCACTCTGGGTGGGCCAACGAGGTAACCGGTGCCAGCATTTGGTAGGTCACGGGCTGCTCGGCAAAGCTTGGTGTCTGTCCCGGCCGACCCCACCTCAGACGGGAGGAATTTCCAGCTCAGGGCTTCAGATCTCATGTTCGTTTCTCCAGAAGCCCAGAGGTCTAAGGATGACCCGCTACGCTCAGGACCTTTCTTTTCTAAAAGCTATGTGTTTATTGGCTGGGGCGGGTCTTCAGCCGTAGGATCTCCGTTGCGCCATGTGAGATCTTCCACTGCAGCGCACAGACTCTCGCCGTGGCCCGGGGGATCCCGGTTCTCTGACCAGAGATCAAACCCGTGCTCCCTATGCTGCCGGGCGGATCCCTGACCCCGGGACCCCAGGGACGTCCCTGCCCAGAACCCTCCTTTCTATGACTCACTGCGCAGCATCCCCGCCTGGGACCCCTTTCCCAAAGTGGGAACTCTCTTTCACTTAGCAGATGAGGGAACCAAAAATGTCCCAGGAACCTTTGCCTCCCGGCCCTCTCCTGGGGTCTTCCTCTTCCCTTGCCTCAAATGAACAGAATGCAGAAAAGGCGATGCGTGTCACTTTCAGGGTCGGGTTAGGCAAAGATGGCGACGTCCATCCTGCTGGACTCTCTCCACCGACTCTCTCCGCTTTGCCAAAGCAACCTGCCGCAGGAGGGATGCTTGGCGTACGCGGCTGGGACCGGCCTGCAGCCACCAGCCGGGAAGGAGTGGAGGCTCTCCCCCAGCAACCTGTGAGCAACTGAGTGACGCCGGCCGCCGCGGGGCCTGGAAGCGGTCCCACTGCTGTCAGGCATTCAGAGCAGACTTCACCCCTGACACCCTGTGACAGCCTGGGGAGCAAAGACTCTGCTCAGCCCGGCCCAACTCCTGGTCCACAGACACCGAGATAGTGAATGCCACTGTAATCCGCAAAATTCTGGGGGATAATTGGTTACGCAGCCACAGCTAACCAATACAAACTGTCCTTTCTCTAGGTCACACGGTAAGAAACGGCTGCAGCATTCGAACTCAGGGCTCCACAGAGACTTGTGCAGTCCCTTGCTCTCAACAATGAGCCGCTGACCCCCTGCCTAGATTGGCCATGGGGCTAGTGCTTTGCACCCCCCCTCGCCAGAAGTACATGGTTGTGGGACCCACTTGTTTGAAAATCCCCTTGACTTCCTTTGCTTTCTTTCTGTTCCTTGAATTCACGGAGGGTTTGCTGATCCCAGGGCGCCTGAACGGGCTCAGCTCTGTTGGAGGACCCTGCCTCGGCTCGCTCCCCGACATGCGTCAGGCCCCGGCTCAAACGTCACCTCCTCTGAGACACCCTCCCTGATCTGCCCCTGTCCTAACGAAGGTCACCTCTTCATCTTTACCTCGTTTTATTATTCCATAGAATCCTCACCAGAAAGTATTTCAGAAAAAGATGACTGTTCTCCTGGTTACCAGCTCCTGCATCACACGGCAGGTTCTGGTCCGCTTTCGTCACGGTGGGCCCCCCACGCCCAGGGTCCGGCACACCGGAAATGCTGAAGGAAGCCGACGGGGAACGGGTCTGGACCTTGGACACGTGCCTCCATAGGTCTGAGACTCAAGCTGCCTATCAGTGAAAGGGGGCGACCATCCTTCCGCCCAGAGCCGGATCGCAGGGGCGTGAGGACGCCGGCGGGGCCGCAGAGCCCTCCCCAGCTGTCCCGGCCGGGCCGCGGGCACCTCGCTGTCCGTGGTGCTGACTGGCGCGGGCGTCTCCCGCCGCAGCTCTGTGAGCGGGAGTCCACAGGGCACACGCGCGCCGGCGGGGAGCATCTGCGGAGGCCCGAGCCACACGGATCTTCCACGGAACTCACAGCCCGGCGGCGATCTCGGGGGCCTCGTGGGGGAGGAGCCCCTCCCTCTGGGGGCCCTGACCGCCCCAGCCCCGCCTGGCCCCAGCCCCGGCTCCGTCCAGCTACGGGACAGTGGGGGGATCCTGAGCAGACGGTCGTGACTTCTGATGCAGTCTCTTCACCTCTCTCTGACTCTGCGTCCTCCTCTCGGGGGTCCATCTCTAGCTCTCCGTGTCGCTGTGCGCCTCTCCCCACCTCCTCTGTCTCCCCCTGCCTCTTTTGGTCTCCATCTCTCCTCCACCCCCACCTCCCCACATTCTGACAGCGCAGCCTGCGATGGGCTCCGCGTTCTCCAGCCACCGGGGGAAGGCGTGGGGCAGAAACAAAGTGCAGACCCCACCTCTCGCCCTGCCCCAGTCCCGCCTCCGCCTCCAGGCACCCGGCGCGCCTCGGTCTCCGTCTGGACCGCGATGTGGCCGGTAGACACTCTTTCAGCGCCTCCCAAGGGCCACACCCTGCTCCCCACTGAGAAGGATCTCATTTGTCCCCAAACACCTGGAAGCAGAACAAGAAGTGTGTGAATAATTCATTGTGTGAGTCATTTTAATATTTTATAACGATTATGACGAGCTGTTCGGCTTGGTGGAGGTGTCTGGCGGTCGTTAAGAGAGAGCCAGAGACGGCCACGGGCACCGCATCGCCTCCGAATCAGCCGCGGTGCCTGGTCTCCGGGGGCACGGGTGGGGCGCCCGGCCGGGGGAGAGGCCTCGTGAGGGATGCTGAGGGAGGGCGGGCCTCACCGCGGTCAGCGGGCGCCCCTGGACTGAGACTGCAGATCAGCCTCCTCCGCGTTTTTCATTCATTTGTTCACCCCCTCAAACACTCACTCACGTATTCAAACTCTGCCAGGACTGAATGTCTGTGTCCTCCCGTCCCCAGTTCCTGTGCGGAAGCCCTGACCTCCAGGGTAATGGTCTTTGGAGGTGGAGCCTTTGAGAGGCAACTAGGGCTCCATGAGGCCACAAGGGTGGGGCTCCCATAACAGGATGAGTGCCCTTTTAGGAAGGGGAGACCAGGACGTCCCTGGCCGTCCAGTGGTTAAGAATCTGCCTTCCCCGGCTGGGGACACAGGTGTGACCCCCAGCAGGGCAACGAAGCCCGCGAGCTGCGACCGCGGAGCCTGCACACTCCAGACCCTGCGTGCCACGGCTACGCCCCGGCCCGGCCGAGCCAGCCGAGGCCGGAGCCCGGGGTCTGCACTAAGCTCCCAGTTTGCCCATCCTCCTCTTGAGTCGCTCAGCTGTTCCTCATCCCTGCCCGCAGGCCCCGGGAGAGGCTCGTGGGCTCAGACCCAATCCGTGACCCCCCAGTGGCCCGGTCCCGACGGGCTCAACCCGTGGGAGGCGGGCGTGGGCGACCAGAGGCGGCGGGGGCTGTGCTCCCGCTCCCGCTCCGCTGTCCTGCGCGGAGCCCCTGAGCCCCGGCCAGCCCGCCCCCGGATTCCAGCAGCCCCGTTCCCCCTTCACGCCGCAGACCCAGACGTGAGCACAGCTCTCCGTGGCCGCAGCCCCAGGCTCCCCGATGCCCCGCGGGCCTCCCATCCCCTGCGAACACCTCTGTGAACCATCTCTATCAACCGTTCCTTTAACAAAGCTGTTAGAGGGTCTTTCCGTTTCCTCGAGGACTGTGAATGACTCGGTTAAGGGACGATGAGCATCCGAGTCCTTTTCTACAGGCTGAGAGCCTCACAGGACGAGCCACGACGCCACTGTAACCACGCAGAACTCCACGGGCCTTCCTGGAAGAGACCCCTTCAACCGCCCCACACGCGTGCGGAGTCACTTCACGCTAAGTGACCCTGCCACCCCAGGGGCTGTGGCCCAGGCGACTGTCCATGGGATGCTCCAGGTGAGGCGGCTGGAAGGGCTTGCCCTGCCCTTATCCAGGGGCCTCTTCCAGACCCAGGGACTGACCCCTCGTCTCTCACGTCTCCTGCGCTGGCAGGCGGGCTCTTTATCGTGAGCTTCACCTGGGAAGGCTTAGCCTCCTAAGTTCCAAAGCACAAATTGAACCAGAGAAGTGAGAGCAGGCAGAAGGAAAGGAAAACAATCGAACAAGAGAGAAATTAGAATACGTCAGCCGCGAAACACGTCGGGGGCCTTTAGGTCACCCTCAAGGGCTGTAGCTAATATTCTGAGCCGTGTCTTTTGAGCTGCTCTGTAGATGCTAAACCCCCACCCGGCAGAAGGGAACTGCATGCTCCCCACAAAGCATGGAGACCCCAGGCCGGGCGGAACCAGAAAGCTGACGCTGCCGACTCTAGACTGCCTCACCAGCAGCCAGCCCGAAGCGTCAGAAGACAGACCCAGCAGCTGATCATACGCCTCGTGGTCCCCTTCCTGCACCCCATCTTTAAGGATCTTTCCCGGGCAGTCTCTGGGGAAGTGGGGTCTTTTAAGCCACCCGGGCTCTGTGTGTGGCACCCTGGCAAGCCGGTATCAGCAGACTGGCTTCACTGCAGGCGGGCAAGCCGACCCTCGTTTCATCAGCAACATAATCAAACTGTAGCAAACGACAACCCGCCCCGGTACAACTGGAATCTTGGGACACGTCCTCAGACTCAGACAGCGGTCCTTCCAGGTTAACAGCATGGACAGTAAACCACAGAAATCCAGGACAGGGAGCCCCTGGCGGGAAGGAATTTTGGAAGACATTTCACCACGCCGTCCTCAGGCAGAGGCGGCGACGGGGAGGCAGCCTCATGGAGTCAGTGAACATGGACTTGAGCCAACTCCAGGCGCCGGTCGAGGGCAGAGAAGCCTGGCGGGCTGGAGCCCAGGGGGCCGCAAAGAGTTGGACACGACTGAGCGCCGGACCAGCCACCGCCGTGTCACAGGAATGGACGGCAGGATAGAGGCCGGGCGTCGGTCCCCCAGTCCACGCCCCCGCCTCCCACAATGTGAAGCTTTCACTGGAGAAGCAGCCCCCCGGGGACCTCACTGCCCAAGCCCCCGTGCCGGGTGTGGTCATGGATCTGGACCAGGAGCCAGGACCGGAAGCGAGAAGCGCTGACCCCGCGCGGCGGTCGGCCTTTGTTTGCTGCAAGAGCAAACTACCCCAAAGCTAGCGCCATGAAACAGCACGAGGTTATTATCCCCGGATTCTGGCGGTTGGATGTGCAACAAGCATCGGACGGGCTGGGTCCTTTCTGAAAGCTCCCGGCGACAACAGGCTTCCTTGCCTCTTTCCGGCGTCGGGGGGCTGCTTCTAAGTCTGCGCCCACGTCCTCCTCCACGCGGACCCTGCTTTCTGACTCTGCTCTGACCCTCCGGCGCCTCTCTTGGAGGGACCCTCGGGACTACAGTGGACCCACCCCGATAATTCAGGACCAGCCCCTCCTCTCGAGACCCTTAATCGCATCCACAGAATCGCCCTGTCGGGTGGGGTGACACGCCCACAGGTTCCCGGGACGAGGACCCGGCCTCGGAAGCGCCGGCGCGCAGCCCACGCAGCGTCTCTGAGCAGCCGGCACTCCCTGACGCCACTGCGCGGCACACGTGGATGCACCAGAGATGATTCGACTACGCCAAGGCAGCCAGAAAGAGAAAGACACGTGCTGTGCGGCAGCGCTTATACGCAGAATCTAACGTGTAGCCCAAGGGACGTCGCAGTGACGCAGCGGCTAGGACGCCGAGCTTCCGCTGCCGGGGGCGCAGGTTCAATCCCCGGTGGCGGAACTGCGGCGCCGTAACACCACCACCACAAAGTATCCATCCACGACACAGACTTACAGACGCTGAGAACAGATCTGTTGTTGCCAAGGTGGGAGGGGGTGGGGCGGAGGCGGGGCAGGATTGGGAGTCTGGGATTAACAGATGCTAACTAGGATAAACCGGATGGATGAACATCGAGGTCTACTGCGGAGCACAGAGAACTCTATTCAGTATCCTGGGATAAATCACAAAGGAAAAGAATAGGAAAAGGAATATATATGTATAATTGAATCACTTTGCTGTACAGTAGAAATTAACACTGTAAATCACCCATACTCCATACATTTTTGGATTTTTTCTTTTTAAGCAGGAATTTCTTGCCTGTGTTTTCATTTCCATTTACGAGCTGGAAGAGGTGGCCACTGTAGTCCTGTGAGAGGGCAGAGGCCCAGAAAAGAAGGTTACAGCCCTACCAGCAAAGCCTGAGAACGTCCCCACAGGCTCCCCAGCACTGGTTCTTCTCTGTCCTTCTGCTTCTAGCCAGAATGTGACTTACTCAGAGACGGGGACCTTAAAGAGGTAATTGAGCAGCTTCCCTGGTGGTCCAGTGGGTAAGGACACTGCCTTGCAGTGCAAGGGGCGCCGGTTCCATCCCTGGCCTGGGAAGATCCCACGTGCCGCGGAGCGGCTGGACCGATGTGTCCAATTACCGAGCCAGAGCTCTGGAGCGCATGCGCCCAGAGCCGGCGCTCTGCGACGACAGAGGCCACCGTGATGGGAGGTCCGCACGGGCCAAAGAACAAAGACGGATGAAAACAGATAAATGAAAGACCAATAGAAGTGGCCCGCCTGCCCCCTCCCTCCCCACCCCACTCCCCAACACCCCCCCAAAAAAAGAGGTAACTGAGGCCAAAAGAGGTCACAAGAGGCCAAAAGAGGTCATGTAGGTGGACTCCAGTCTAGTGTGACTGGTGTCTTTATAAGAGGAAATTAGGACTCAGTGAGCAAAGACTGTGTGAGGACTCAGGGGAAAGAAGGTGACCATCTGCCAGACCAGGTACAAGGGCTCAGAGGGCACCAGCCCTGGGGACACGCTGCTCTTGGACTTCCAGCCTCCAGGACCACAAGGAGATTCACTTCTGTGGCTGGAGCCCCTGCGTCTGTGGCATTTTGTTACAGCAGGTGAGCCGACCCCTGCACGTTCCTTAGCTCTTCGAGCATCTGGTGGCGGCCAGCATTCCCTGACTCGTGGCCACCTCACTCCAGTCTCACCTTGGTGGTCACGTTGCCTTCTCTCCCTCCAGATGGAGTCAGACGTCTCTCTTCCTCTTCCATATAAAGACATATGTCTTCCGTGCCCACCGGGATGATCCAGGTTAATCTCAACACAGAGCCTGAAATTCAAACACACCTGCAAAGGCCGTGTGTGTGTGTGTGTGCAGGTGCACCATAGCAGACGACACCCACAGATTCCAGAGACGAGGGCCAGGATCTCTTTCCAGGTCAATGGCAGGTCGTTCAGTCGTGTCTGACCCTTTGCGACCCATGGACAAGCCATGGAATTCTCCAGGCAGGAATGCTGAGTGGGTAGCTTTTCCCTTCTCCAGAGGGTCTTTGCAACCCATGGGCTGAACCCAGGTCTCCTGCACTGCAGGCAGATTCTTTACCAGCTGACCTAAGGGGACCATTATTTATCCTTCTAGGACCATTTCAATGGGATAGAGCAGTATGCCGGCTTCCGGGTCTGGCTTCCTGCCCTCAGCATAATGCCCTTGGGAATCGTCCAGGATGTGTTCTGGTTGCATCCTTTTCCAGGTGGCTGTCCAGTTTTCTCATCACCATTTATTGAAGAGAAGACTGTCCTCTCCCCATTGTATATTCTTGGCTCCTTTGCTGTCAATTAATTGCTACACATGCATGGGCTTATTTCTGGGCTCTGTTCTGCTCCACGGAGCTATGTGTCTCTTTTTTTAAGCCAACACCATACTGTTTTGATTACTATAGCTTTGTAATCTAGTCTGATATCAGGGCGTGTGACACCTCTACAGGTGTTTATATGAACATCTCTTTTCATTCCTCTGGGATAAATGCCCAAGTGTGTCACGGGTGGGCCGTAAGGTAAGTGCATTCTTAGTCTTGTAAAACAAAACAAAATCCAACAAGCAAAACGCTGCCGAGCTCCTTTCCAGAGTGACGGGTTCATATCATGTTCCTATCAAGAACGCGCGAGTGATTCCGTCTCTCTGCCTCTTCCTCAGCATTCGGTGGTGTCACCATTTCTTAGTTCACCCATCTTGACAGGTGTGGAGAGATTTGCCCGCTGTGGGTTTTCATTTGCATTTCCCTAGAGGCTAATGATGCTGAACATCTTTTCATGTTCTTATCTGCCATCTGCACATCCTCTTCAGTGAAATGTTTGTTTCTGTCTCTGTCCATTTCTGTAACCTGGCTGTTTATTCTCCTACTGCTGAGTTGTCAGAATCCTTTATACATTTTAGATACGCATCCTCTGTGTGATATTTGCAAGCTTCTCCTCCTGGTCTGTGGCTATCTTCTCCGCAGTACTTTTCGCAGAGCAAAAGTTATTAATTTTGATGAAGTCCAGTTTATCTGTATGTTCTTTTATGGATCACCCTTGGCTGTCATGCTAACTCTTTTCCTACCGCCCGGCCTTGAGGATTTTCTCCTATGCTTCTGTGTCAGTGGTTTTGCAATTTACATGTAGAGCTACATTCGTCTTTGAATTCCGTCCTCTGTGTGATGTACAGCCTGAGAGGGTTTTGTGTAAACTGGGGACCTTAAGAAGCCCATGAGGGTTTTTTTTTTTTTTTTTTGGCTTCTTTTATTGTTTTTTTATCCATTTCTTTCCATTCATCTTCATTCTTTGGTCTGTGTGGGCCTCCCATGGCAGTGGCCTCTCTCGTCGCAGAGCACCGGCTCTGGGCGCATGCGCTCCGGAGCGCTGGCTCGTCACTGGACACACTGGTACATCCGCTCCACGGCACGTGGGATCTTCCCGGGCCAGGGATCGAACTGGCGCCCCTTGCACTGCAAGGCGGACTCTCTACCCACTGGACTGCCAGGGAAGCCCCCGTGAGGACTCGTGAGTCAGAGGAGGTAGAGACGGACTTGGGCAGGTAGGCTCACTTAGCTCCCGACAGCCCTGACCCCTTGGAGCTGCAGCGTCCCCGTCGGTAAACACACGGACCCCACCAGAGGCTCTCCGAGGCGGCGTGGCTTCAGTGAGGCCGCAACCCTGGACCTGTGTCTCCAGACATCCCAGGCCTCCGGAAGGTGCCGGAAACTGAGGCCTCAGACTGTGAGTCACCTGGAGGGAGAGGACCTGCGTGGGACCGGGCCGGGTTCTGGACGACGGTGGCTCCTTTCTGCCGGGACGGCAAAATCAGGTCATGGTTCAATTGCAGTCATTGTGCTCCATACATAAAATGTGCCAAGAGCCACTTTCCCGAAACTCTAAATTGAAAGTAAATAGCACGGGGACAGTTCTCGGTGATAAAACCGCCGATTCTGGAGCTTCTTGGGATAATATTTATTCTCCCCTCTCACTGATGGCTCTGGCCGCCTCCCCAGGTTATTAAAGTAATGGCTTTGCTTAACCTGGCTGGGGCCGCGTCCCACCTGGGGCTGATTGGGCCCCGTGTGGAGCCCCCCACCGCCCCCGCCGCTGGACAATTATACGAACCGCTGCTGCTTCGCAATTACTATAAATCAGAGAGCGCGACGGCCGGGTTTGTTTTTCGTTATTGAAAATGTTTAAACTTCATGCATTGCAAATGCCCCCGCCCCAGATTCAGTTTAACTCTTTCTTCAAAGCTTGGAGGCTTGGCTCTCGGGGACCCTCTGGGTGTCGTCCCAGGGCCGTCCCCATTCTCCAGACGAGGGACTGGAAGTACATAGCAGGCCACCGTCTGCGGAAGGCCACGCAGCCGGTAGGCCACGGCACAGCAGTTTCTTCTTTTCTTTTTTTTAGTGCCCAATAGAGTTACTTTCTTTGAGGTCAAGCTCGTCTCCAGGAACCGTTCAGATGGTCTGCCCTCTCAGGGACAACAACTGCCAGTGTCGAGAGGGCCGGCCTTCCAGAATGATTTTCTATGCAAAACTACTCACTTGTGCGCCAAATGTTTACTGAGCTCTTACTGTGTGCGGGGCACTGTTTTGGGCGCTGAGGGTACGACAAGAAACAAAAGAGACTCTCATGAACATCGTTACGGGCAGAGGGGACAACCCGTGCAAAGGCCCTGGGGCTGGACCATGCCCGGAGTGCTGGGGAACATGAGGCTGGAGCTCGTAAGCTCGCGAGGAGACCGCTGCCTGAACAGCCCACCGTGGCCAGGCGCGAGGACCCCCACCTGCCCGAGTGGCCTCACAACAGGAGGGCCCGATGAGGAAGATGGTGCCGCCGTGGACTGGAGAATTCCGGAGGCGCCCAGAGGAGGGAGGAGACACCAGCCCATAATATCCACTACCAGTCTCTTGGAAGCCTTTGAGCTGGAATCCGCCCTGGCTCAGAGATGCATGTGCCACCCAGACGCACCCGGAGTCAGACCCAGCATGGGCCGAGCGGGATGACCGGCCAGCAGCACAGAAAGGAGTCCCGTCCATGTGAAACTCGAGACGGCCACGAGACAGGCCCGTCCTCCCGAGTTCCCCAACCCTGCTGCTCTCCGGACGCCCCTTCCCAAGACAGTCTCTCCCGTCGTCAGCCCAGGTGTCTCCTCGGACAGCGTGCCCTCGGAGGCCCTGGAAAGGGTCCCTGGTCCGGCCAGAGGCACGGGGCTACAGGGGTGAGGGAAGCAGGCAGGACGGTCGGCAGAGGGCACGTGGGGTGAAGCCAGGGGCAAGGGGAGAGCTTAAGGTAATGCCTTTTAAGTATTTCTTTTAAAACATCATTTTATTACTCCTACTGTTATGTTATCTATTTTTTTGCCCGTACCACGGGGCATGTGGGATCTCAGTGCCCCGGTCAGGGATCGGGCCTGCTTCCCCGGCACTGAGCTTGGCGTCCTAACCACCCGACCACCGGGGAGGTCCCAGGAACTTCAGATAATTCTGAAAGGGGAAAAGCCAAGCTTTGCTGGGGATGTGGGTGACAGGGTGAGCCCGAAGTCCTGGCTTAGCCGCCTTCTTCCAAGACGGGGTGGGGGGGTGCGGGGGAGGAGCCGGGTTGGGAGAGAGGGGGCACAGCTGACCCCCAAGGAGTCTCCCCCGGGGAGACTGGGAGGGCAGCCCGACCCAGAGTCTGGCACTCTGGGGAGACCTGGGCTGAGGACAGGCCGACGAGGCCCTCCAGGCCTCTGCCAGGCCCCGGGGATCCCGGTCGGGGAGCTAAGAGGGCTTTCCGGGTGGTCAGATGGTAAAGATTCTGCCTGCAGTGCAGGAGGCCCGGGCTCCGTCTCCAGGTCGGGAAGATCCCCTGGAGAAGGGAATGGCGACCCCCTCCAGTATTCCCGCCTGGAGAATCTCATGGACTGAGGAACCTGGAGGGCTGCCTACCTTCCACGGGGTCACAAAGAGTCAGACAAAACTGGGTGACTAAACACACACAGGGAGGGAAGATTCCACATGCCTCCTGGCCAAAAATACCCAACATGCAAAACAGAAGTAACATTGTAACAAATTTAGTAAAGACTTTAAAAATGGCCCACACTTAAAAAAACAAAAAGAAAAAGGCAAAGATGTGGAGGCAGTCGGAGGGGTTGGAAGGTGAAGTCTTCCTGTAGGATGAGAAGACGTGATGGAAGAGACAGGGCCCATTTCTGGGGTCCTGTTCCGGAGCGAGGACCCCTACCTGCCTCATATGGGGTTCATCCAGCCGGAGTAGCTTCGTCTGCAAAGTGGGAACCAGAACAGGCTCTGCCTCTGGGGCCGCTGGTCCCAGCCCCGCACAGGCGCCCGGCCGAGGTCCGGGCTGGCGGCCAGCCTCTCTCCCCGGGGCTGCCCTCTGGGAACTGGCTGCCCCGGCCAGGACCCTGACGGCGGCAGCGCCCCTCCACCCCCACCCCAAAGGACGCTGGCGGTGGGTGGCGAGTGAGAGCCCCCGCTGAGAAAGGGCCCCCACAAGTCAAAGTGCTTTTTCAAAAATAAATAGCCTGATTAGCATAAGATATGCAAATGTATGCTAATGTGACAACTATTAAAAGATTCCAAATGTCATCGAGGGAAAACACACCGGTCTGCGACTGGGAGGGTGGGGGATGGGAGGAGGGGACGCAGCCAGGACTCGGGAGAAAGGTCGGGGTGCTCAGCCCGGCTGTGAGGGGGCGCGACCCAGCCGGGCTATCCCAGGATGGACCACGTCTTGATCGGGGGAGACCCTCAGAGCTCTCGGTGAATCCTCGCCAAGTCTGTCTCCATACATGCCAAAGTTGAGAAACTTCGGGTAACAATGATTTCCATTCCATAAGTAAGCTCAGGCTCAGAACTTCGAGGAGAAGGCATGGATGACAGATCCCGGAATCTTTGCTGAGAAAAGGTTAAAAACAGCCTCCTTCATGGCAGACGTGTGCGTTAAGTTATTTCAGGCGCGTCTGACTCTTTGCACACCTATGGACTGTCGCCCGCAGGGCTCCTCTGTCCAAGGGACTCTCCAGGCAAGAAAACTGGAGTGGGTTGTCATACCCTCCTCCAGGGGATCTTCCTGACCGAGGGATCAAACGTCTTTTAGGGGGCTTTCCTGGTGGTCCAGTGGGTAAAGAGTCCGCCTTGCAGTGCAAGGGGCACCAGTTCAGTCCCTGGCCTGGGAAGATCCCACATTGGACCAGTGTGTCCAATCAGGAGCCAGTGCTCTGGAGCGCATGCGCCCAGAGCCAGTGCTCTGCAACGAGAGAGGCCACTGCGATGGGAAGCGCACACAGGCCAAAGAATAAAGACAGATGAAAATAAATAAATAAATAAACAATGAAAGAGGCCAAAATTAAAGAAATAAATAAAGTCTTCTAGGACTCCTGCATTGGCAAAGAAGTTCTTCGACGCTGTTAAATGTACCATAATGCAAAAAACAGGCTCCACCTCTAAAGCATTTTCTCATCTCAAATGTCCATGGTGCCAAGATTGAGAATCACTGATTTTAACGAAAAGAGCCACGAAAAGGCAACCTCAAATCTCCCATGAGATGTCTGCAGCCCATAACCAGTCCACGCGCGGCTGACCTCGGGCTTCAGCTGTCAGCTTCCACCCCCAACTCCTTTTCTGACTCAGGAAGACAGAACACAAGCGAGGCAGGGGAGGGCCTGTCCCCAGGGTGGTGCAGTCACCAGAACTCTGTAAAGCGTTTTCCCATGAGAAACCTCAGCAGAGCAGGGAAGTGACCTACCCCGATCACACAGCAACTGGGAGGCTGCCCCGCCCCAGACGCCCCAAACCCCACAGACCACCCTCGGCGCCTTCCCCCCACCTCTGCTGTGATTTCCTGGATATTTTCCTTCAAATGGACTCACTTCGTAAAATCAGAAATCTCTTTAAAAGGAAATTGTTTGTCATGACCGTAAATGAAAAGCCAGCATCACTGACCGTAAGGAGAAACTAACTCAATGAACACCAAATCGTATTATTAATTTCTGGCTTGAGACGACTGCCTTTGAGCGGGGCCGGCTCTCCCTCGTCAAAGGCTCAGAACTTCGAGGAGAAGGCATGGATGACAGATCCCGGAATCTTTGCTGAGAAAAGGTTAAAACAGCCTCCTTCATGGCAGACGTGTGCGTTAAGTTATTTCAGGCGCGTCTGACTCTTTGCACACCTATGGACTGTCGCCCGCAGGGCTCCTCTGTCAAGGGACTCTCCAGGCAAGAAAACTGGAGTGGGTTGTCATACCCTCCTCCAGGGATCTTCCTGACCGAGGGATCAAACGTCTTTAGGGGCTTTCCTGGTGGTCCAGTGGGTAAAGAGTCCGCCTTGCAGTGCAAGGGGCACCAGTTCAGTCCCTGGCCTGGGAAGATCCCACATTGGACCAGTGTGTCCAATCAGGAGCCAGTGCTCTGGAGCGCATGCGCCCAGAGCCAGTGCTCTGCAACGAGAGAGGCCACTGCGATGGGAAGCGCACACAGGCCAAAGAATAAAGACAGATGAAAATAAATAAATAAATAAACAATGAAAGAGGCCAAAATTAAAGAAATAAATAAAGTCTTCTAGGACTCCTGCATTGGCAAAGAAGTTCTTCGACGCTGTTAAATGTACCATAATGCAAAAAACAGGCTCCACCTCTAAAGCATTTTCTCATCTCAAATGTCCATGGTGCCAAGATTGAGAATCACTGATTTTAACGAAAAGAGCCACGAAAAGGCAACCTCAAATCTCCCATGAGATGTCTGCAGCCCATAACCAGTCCACGCGCGGCTGACCTCGGGCTTCAGCTGTCAGCTTCCACCCCCAACTCCTTTTCTGACTCAGGAAGACAGAACACAAGCGAGGCAGGGGAGGGCCTGTCCCCAGGGTGGTGCAGTCACCAGAACTCTGTAAAGCGTTTTCCCATGAGAAACCTCAGCAGAGCAGGGAAGTGACCTACCCCGATCACACAGCAACTGGGAGGCTGCCCCGCCCCAGACGCCCCAAACCCCACAGACCACCCTCGGCGCCTTCCCCCCACCTCTGCTGTGATTTCCTGGATATTTTCCTTCAAATGGACTCACTTCGTAAAATCAGAAATCTCTTTAAAAGGAAATTGTTTGTCATGACCGTAAATGAAAAGCCAGCATCACTGACCGTAAGGAGAAACTAACTCAATGAACACCAAATCGTATTATTAATTTCTGGCTTGAGACGACTGCCTTTGAGCGGGGCCGGCTCTCTCCCTTCGTCCAGGAGGGAGACTCTCGGGTGAGAGAGAGGTGTTAGAAACCGATTCACACTCGACAAAGACTTTGTTTTTTCAAAAGGAAGTGAAAAGAAGAGCTCTCTTGTTAGGAGATTCTGTGGTACTCACTGGCTTTTATCTGTCACCTAAAGGCATCTCACGGTCACCAGGCTGGTGTCCACCTACTTGAAAGGCAGGAACACCGTCCTAGCGCTCGTGGACTTTAGCGACCGCCAGGGGTCTATCTGGGGATCCACATTCTCAGCGTCCACGGCCCTATCAGTGCAGCAGAAGGAGGGAGAAGGGATTTCACTCAGAGATAAGCCACCCCTCCATCCACCACCGACCCGCCCATCTACCCACCCACATCTACTCTCTCAAGGGTAGATGGATGGGTGGATGGATATAGGGATGGATGGGTGGGTGGATGTGGGGTGAGTCGGTTGTGGCTGCATGATGGATTGACAGATGGATGAGTGGATGAATAGACTTTCACCCATCCAAAGTGAAAGCCATTCAGTCTGACTCTTTGGGACTCCATGGACTGTAGCCCACCAGGCTCCTCTGTCCATGGGAGTCCCCAGGCAAGAATCCTGGAGTGGGTTTCCATTCTCTTCTCCAGGGGATCTTCCCAACCCACGGATCAAACCTGAGGCTCTTCCATTGCAGGAAGATTCTTTACTGTCTGAACCACCAGGGAAGCCCCCTACCCATCAACCAACCACCCATCCATCCATCCATCCACCCATCCACCATCCATCCACCCATCCATCATCCATCCATCCATCCACCCATCCACTCATCCATCCATCCATCCACCATCCATCCACCATCCATCCATCCATCCATCCATCCATCCATCCATCCACCCATCCATCCATCCATCCATCCATCCATCCACCCATCCATCCATCCACCCATCCATCCATCCACCCATCCATCCATCCACCCATCTATCCAACCATTCATCCACCCATCCATCCATCCATCCACCCATCCATCCATCCATCCACCCATCCATTCATCCACCCACCCATCCATGCATCCATCCACCCATCCATCCATCCACCCACCCACCCATCCATCCATCCGCCCATCCACCATCCATCCACCCATCCATCCACCCATCCACCATCCGTCCATCCATCCACCCACCCACCCATCCATCCACCATCCGTCCATCCACCCACCCATCCATCCATCCGCCCATCCACCATCCATCCATCCACCATCCATCCATCCACCCACCCATCCATCCATCCACCCACCCATCCATGCATCCATCCACCCATCCATCCATCCACCCACCCACCCATCCATCCATCCGCCCATCCACCATCCATCCACCCATCCATCCACCCATCCACCATCCGTCCATCCATCCACCCACCCACCCATCCATCCACCATCCGTCCATCCACCCACCCATCCATCCATCCGCCCATCCACCATCCATCCATCCACCATCCATCCATCCACCCACCCATCCATCCATCCACCCATCCACCATCCATCCATCCACCCACCCATCCGTCCATCCATCCACCCACCCATCCACCTGTCCATCCTTCACCCCCTCATCCCACCCAGCCATTCATTTCCCCATTCAGCAAGGACTGTTATCTTGACCAACCCACAGTTTTCCCACTTCCCAATGCTGTGGTCCCACCCCAGCTCTGGGTGGGGCTTAGGTGACTTCAGCCAATCACTGAATCCCTTTCCTACTAGTCTCCTGGTTGGATCAGCCATGGTCACATGGTCAAAGGCTGCAGGTGGAGAGATGTGATGAGTTTCCAGGGACCACCATTCTGGGAGGGTGGAGGCCCCTGGGCCTGGGCTCAGTGCACTAAGCCAGAGAATTGACCTTCTAACATTTGCTCCTGGGAAGAAAAAAAAAAAAAAAGACTTTACCTTTTTTTATTTTTAATGCCCTGGCTTTTCTCCCAGATGGTCCAAATTTGGAAAACATGTTTCCCCAGGTTTAGCCGCCCCAATGAATCGCAGACCTCCTTCTCCAGCCAAGTTTGGCTCTAGCCCATTCCTCCGACGCCCCTGTTTGGAGGGCCCCCGAGCACAACGTACCCACCGCCCACGCGCCCCTTTACCCCTTCACCCGTTCCTCTCCCCGTGCCCCTCTGACTAGCGGCCCCGTATTTTCTGGTAAGCTGGAAACAAGACTCACCTCCGCATTTTCTACCCCTGCCCCCAGTTCCACACTCAACAAGTCTTATTGATTTTTCCATTATTATCTCCAGCTCACCCCCTCTCTCTGTCCCCACATACCTTGTTTGGACAAACCCCAACTCCTGCAACAGCCTCCTTGATGGCCCTCAGGATCCACACAGTGACCAGACAGATCGATCGCCAGCATAAATCTCACCCTTCCCCTCTCTCCCTCCAGAGCACACCATGGCTCCCCAGTGCCCTCTGGAAAAATCCTACATTACTTTTCAAAATTCCTCTTCATCTGGCTACTCCGCTCCTCTCTGCCCTATCTCTTCGCCCCCTCGTCCATGTGACACCTGTGCGTCTTTAGATGGCAACCCTCCAGAAAGCTTCCCTGGCCCCCTACCTGGTGCTGAGAGGAATCTCCCCTTGTGGTTACTGATGCCCAAGCTTCCCCCATCGCAGTTCTGACCACCTGAGGCTGTCACTGCCTGATGGTCTGTCCTTAAATTCCAGGAGGACCAGGACTGAGTCTGTTGTGTTCCCCACTGTCCCCGGCGCCTTACATGGCACCTGGCACCCAGCAGGGGCTTCATGAAGCTTGGAATGACCAAATGGAAGGAGAGAGACACTGTGAATGCCAGGGGACTGTGGGAGCTCTACAAAAGTTCCCTCCTGGTGAGGGGGGGGCTTAGGTGACCCCTGAGCCCTGGGCCTTCACATGGTAAGGCTGCAGGTGGAGAGATGTGATGAGTTTCCAGGGACCACCATTCTGGGAGGGTGGAGGCCCCTGGGCCTGGGCTCAGTGCACTAAGCCAGAGAATTGACCTTCTAACATTTGCTCCTGGGAAGAAAAAAAAAAAAAAAGACTTTACCTTTTTTTATTTTTAATGCCCTGGCTTTTCTCCCAGATGGTCCAAATTTGGAAAACATGTTTCCCCAGGTTTAGCCGCCCCAATGAATCGCAGACCTCCTTCTCCAGCCAAGTTTGGCTCTAGCCCATTCCTCCGACGCCCCTGTTTGGAGGGCCCCCGAGCACAACGTACCCACCGCCCACGCGCCCCTTTACCCCTTCACCCGTTCCTCTCCCCGTGCCCCTCTGACTAGCGGCCCCGTATTTTCTGGTAAGCTGGAAACAAGACTCACCTCCGCATTTTCTACCCCTGCCCCCAGTTCCACACTCAACAAGTCTTATTGATTTTTCCATTATTATCTCCAGCTCACCCACTCTCTGTCCCCACATACCTTGTTTGGACAAACCCCAACTCCTGCAACAGCCTCCTTGATGGCCCTCAGGATCCACACAGTGACCAGACAGATCGATCGCCAGCATAAATCTCACCCTTCCCCTCTCTCCCTCCAGAGCACACCATGGCTCCCCAGTGCCCTCTGGAAAAATCCTACATTACTTTTCAAAATTCCTCTTCATCTGGCTACTCCGCTCCTCTCTGCCCTATCTCTTCGCCCCCTCGTCCATGTGACACCTGTGCGTCTTTAGATGGCAACCCTCCAGAAAGCTTCCCTGGCCCCCTACCTGGTGCTGAGAGGAATCTCCCCTTGTGGTTACTGATGCCCAAGCTTCCCCCATCGCAGTTCTGACCACCTGAGGCTGTCACTGCCTGATGGTCTGTCCTTAAATTCCAGGAGGACCAGGACTGAGTCTGTTGTGTTCCCCACTGTCCCCGGCGCCTTACATGGCACCTGGCACCCAGCAGGGGCTTCATGAAGCTTGGAATGACCAAATGGAAGGAGAGAGAGACACTGTGAATGCCACTGGGCGATGTGGATGCTGTGGGTCCCCCCGACGCCCCGCGGCAGCCACACCTTGGTGCGGCCAGAAGCGTCCTTCAGTGGCCACCCGCCTCTCCCCAGTCGTGGCCTCCTCAGCCCGAGAGAGGGGCAGATGGGACGCGCCGGGGAGCTGACGCTTCCAGAAGTGGCACTTGCCCAGGGACAGACAGGGGCGGACGGCCCCGCCGGGACGGAGCCTGGTCACCCTGGACGGTCACCAGCTCCTGAGCACCGGCCCCTTCCTTGCGCTCCCTCACTTCCCCGCGCCCCTCCAGGGCTGTCTGGGATCACCGCCTCCATAAACTGCTTGTCCAAACCCTCATTGCAGAGGCTGCTTCCAGGCAGCCCTGCCTGGAACGGAGCAATGAAAATCGCAGCCCTCTAACCCGGCTGCCAACACTTCCAGGAGAACTTTGATGTGCTTTGGAGGAAGAAAATAAAAAGACAGCAGAAACGCACCACTTCTTGCTCCCTGTCAGCTGCGGGCTGGCTGTCTCCACACACGGACTGCGACACTTGCAGCTGCGTATTAATTGTGTGGGTTTTCTTTCCCCCTAAGAACGAGATGCTCTCCTGCAATGTGTGTGTGTGTGTGTTTAATGACTTTCTCATTTTGAGATCAGGCCAGATAGCTTTTTGAAGAAAGTCTGCCCAGATCGTGGAACGTATAGAAAATTCTCTCAGCCTAATAGCACTCCCACCCGCCCGTCCGTCCATCACGGATGCACCACAGAATGAAAAACAAGCGCATTGATCAGATCTATTTCTAATCGACAGCCTAAGATCCTGCCTGAAATCTGCCATTAGCTGGGAGAAGCAGGAAGTGGCTTTCCCTTGTGGTTACTGATGCCCAAGCTTCCCCCATCGCAGTTCTGACCACCTGAGGCTGTCACTGCCTGATGGTCTGTCCTTAAATTCCAGGAGGACCAGGACTGAGTCTGTTGTGTTCCCCACTGTCCCCGGCGCCTTACATGGCACCTGGCACCCAGCAGGGGCTTCATGAAGCTTGGAATGACCAAATGGAAGGAGAGAGACACTGTGAATGCCACTGGGCGATGTGGATGCTGTGGGTCCCCCCGACGCCCCGCGGCAGCCACACCTTGGTGCGGCCAGAAGCGTCCTTCAGTGGCCACCCGCCTCTCCCCAGTCGTGGCATCCTCAGCCCGAGAGAGGGCAGATGGGACGCGCCGGGGAGCTGACGCTTCCAGAAGTGGCACTTGCCCAGGGACAGACAGGGGCGGACGGCCCCGCCGGGACGGAGCCTGGTCACCCTGGACGGTCACCAGCTCCTGAGCACCGGCCCCTTCCTTGCGCTCCCTCACTTCCCCGCGCCCCTCCAGGGCTGTCTGGGATCACCGCCTCCATAAACTGCTTGTCCAAACCCTCATTGCAGAGGCTGCTTCCAGGCAGCCCTGCCTGGAACGGAGCAATGAAAATCGCAGCCCTCTAACCCGGCTGCCAACACTTCCAGGAGAACTTTGATGTGCTTTGGAGGAAGAAAATAAAAAGACAGCAGAAACGCACCACTTCTTGCTCCCTGTCAGCTGCGGGCTGGCTGTCTCCACACACGGACTGCGACACTTGCAGCTGCGTATTAATTGTGTGGGTTTTCTTTCCCCCTAAGAACGAGATGCTCTCCTGCAATGTGTGTGTGTGTGTGTTTAATGACTTTCTCATTTTGAGATCAGGCCAGATAGCTTTTTGAAGAAAGTCTGCCCAGATCGTGGAACGTATAGAAAATTCTCTCAGCCTAATAGCACTCCCACCCGCCCGTCCGTCCATCACGGATGCACCACAGAATGAAAAACAAGCGCATTGATCAGATCTATTTCTAATCGACAGCCTAAGATCCTGCCTGAAATCTGCCATTAGCTGGGAGAAGCAGGAAGTGGCTTTCCCTTGTTTCGCAAGGACAAGGGGTCCGTGGGAGGAGAGAGACTCACGGGAGCCCTCGGCAAGCATGTATAGAGCACTGATGGTGTCCCGCCTCCCTGGCCGGCGCTGCGAACACAGCCGTGACCAAGACAGGCCCAGCCCCGCCTCTGCCGGGCCGGAGACACTCGGGTCACCCGTGGTCCGCGACAGGAGATGCCCAGAGCCAGAGCCTGGTCCAGCCTGGGATCGGGAAGGGCTTTCCAGAGTCAGAAGAGGCTGAGAGCTGAAGGCTAAGGGCGGTTAGATGTCCAACCAGAACACAAACGGGGGACAAGTGCTCCAGGAGGGAGGAACGGCACGTGCAAAGGGCCGGGGGCAGGCGATGGGAACCAGTGTGGCTGGAGGATGGGAAAGGAGAGAGAGGAGGTGGGGAAGACGGCAGGGCCGGTGTTTCTACATTCCTGGGAGCCATGGAATAACCCGTAACAGGGGAGGGCGTCACATGTGTTCAAAACCATCTGGGCACTGAATTATTGTATGGCCCTGCCCTCCCGGTCTTGGGCGCATCCCCAAAGGAGCTGAACGCAGGGACTCAAGGAAACACGGGCACGCCAATGTTCACAGCAACGGGACCGATCCAGCCAGAAGATGGAAGCCACCCCAGTGTCCACGGACGGACGGATGGATAAACACAAGGAGTCCCATCCATACAGTGGAATAGCACTTGGCCTGAAAAAAAGGATGGAGTCCTGATACATGGTTCAGTGTGGATGACCCTCGAAAACAGTCAGCTCAGTTAAACAAGCTTTTTTTATTTTCCCATAAAAGGACAAACACTGTCTGATTCCCACTTTTAGGAGATACTTAGGACAGGCCAATTCACAGAGACAGTAGGTAGATTAAAGGTTTCCAGGGACTTCCCTGGTGGTCCAGTGGCTAAGGCTCCCTGCTCGCAAGGCAGGGTGCCCCGGTTCAATCCCTGGTCAGGGAACTAGATCTCATATGCCGCAGTTAAATACAACCAGGCACAGTCAAAGAAACAAAAAAAAGTTAACCTAAAAAGAAGGAAAAAATCACCTGGCCTGATGTGGGGAACGTGGAATGAAGCAGCCGGTCAGGGCAGGCAGTGACGGGGCTCCAGGCCGGTGCGGAGGCAGCAGAGGGGAGAGGGGGCGTGCCCGGAGGCGGGGCCAACAGGACGCCGGGGAGAGGGGCGTCTCAGCTTCCGGTTGGCCTCACCGCGAAGGACGGCCCTTGCAGGCAACCGGGTTTCTTGTACCCATTCTCCAGAGGTCCAGGCACCCCACCTACCTGCAAAACCCAAGACCCCTCTCCCACCGAATCCCATCCTTCCTGTCCTAGCGCAGGAGACCCCAGCCAGGAGTCCCGGACAGGAACGAACCTCCTCAGTGCAAGATCGAGGCAACACTGGGCAAAAACACTCCATCTCCTCCGCGACTCCTCCACCTGCCTTCGCTAAGGTACAGATGTAATACCTGCTTTATTGGGAACCAGTGTGGCTGGAGGATGGGAAGAGAGAGAGGAGGTGGGGAAGACGGCAGGGCCGGTGTTTCTACATTCCTGGGAGCCATGGAATAACCCGTAACAGGGGAGGGCGTCACATGTGTTCAAAACCATCTGGGCACTGAATTATTGTATGGCCCTGCCCTCCCGGTCTTGGGCGCATCCCCAAAGGAGCTGAACGCAGGGACTCAAGGAAACACGGGCACGCCAATGTTCACAGCAACGGGACCGATCCAGCCAGAAGATGGAAGCCACCCCAGTGTCCACGGACGGACGGATGGATAAACACAAGGAGTCCCATCCATACAGTGGAATAGCACTTGGCCTGAAAAAAAGGATGGAGTCCTGATACATGGTTCAGTGTGGATGACCCTCGAAAACAGTCAGCTCAGTTAAACAAGCTTTTTTTATTTTCCCATAAAAGGACAAACACTGTCTGATTCCCACTTTTAGGAGATACTTAGGACAGGCCAATTCACAGAGACAGTAGGTAGATTAAAGGTTTCCAGGGACTTCCCTGGTGGTCCAGTGGCTAAGGCTCCCTGCTCGCAAGGCAGGGTGCCCCGGTTCAATCCCTGGTCAGGGAACTAGATCTCATATGCCGCAGTTAAATACAACCAGGCACAGTCAAAGAAACAAAAAAAAGTTAACCTAAAAAGAAGGAAAAAATCACCTGGCCTGATGTGGGGAACGTGGAATGAAGCAGCCGGTCAGGGCAGGCAGTGACGGGGCTCCAGGCCGGTGCGGAGGCAGCAGAGGGGAGAGGGGGCGTGCCCGGAGGCGGGGCCAACAGGACGCCGGGGAGAGGGGCGTCTCAGCTTCCGGTTGGCCTCACCGCGAAGGACGGCCCTTGCAGGCAACCGGGTTTCTTGTACCCATTCTCCAGAGGTCCAGGCACCCCACCTACCTGCAAAACCCAAGACCCCTCTCCCACCGAATCCCATCCTTCCTGTCCTAGCGCAGGAGACCCCAGCCAGGAGTCCCGGACAGGAACGAACCTCCTCAGTGCGAAGATCGAGGCAACACTGGGCAAAAACACTCCATCTCCTCCGCGACTCCTCCACCTGCCTTCGCTTACAAGGTACAGATGTAATACCTGCTTTTAAATTCAATTAAGCCAGATTCAGTTCTGCGCCTGGAATACATTACCCAGCCTGAGACAGCGGGGGGGAGAAAAAAGACAGGAAAACACACACACACAAAACACAACACAGACCTATTTAGAGATTTCCCTCTAAATGGATTTTAATTCTCTCGATTTATCAGAGGCCAGAGGAGCTGCTGACAGCCGGCGTTTGTGCGGCGGCGTCTGGGAAACCAGTCTCAGCAGGAGGAGGGGCGGGGAGAGGCCTGGCTGCTGCTCTGACGTTGGCTTCCAGTAGGAGCAGGAGCCAGGGCCGGGGTCAGCCAGACCCAGGTTCCAGCCCCAGCTCTGCCACTCACGGGCGGCCTCGGCGACGGTGACGGCAGCCTCCCCGGGCCTCAGCGTTGCCGTTCAGCCGCCGTGTCCCACGCTCCGCGACCCTGTGGACGGCAGCAGGCCAGGCTCCCTTGTCCTTCACCGTCTCCTGGAGTTTGCTTAAATTCAGGTCTGTTGAATCAGTGATGCCATCCAACCATCTCGTCCTCTGTCGCCCCCTTCTCCCGCCCTCCATCTTCTCCAGCATCAGGGTCCTTTCCAGCGAGTCGGCTCTTGGCATCAAGTGGCCAAAGGATTGGCGCTTCAGCTTCAGCACCAGTCCTTCCAGTGAATACTCAGGGAGGATTTCCTTCGGGACAAACTGGTTTGATCTCCTTGCTCTCCAAGGGATTCATCTGTAAAATGGGTCCAGGCACGGTGCTGGGCTCCAAAGACGGGTGAACCACTGATGATCCGGGAGGATCTGGGTCGCGCGAGAATCTGGGACACGGACAGGATCACGCAGGACTAGGTCCGTTTTCAGGAGCTCCGTCACTCCCGCTATCAAAACTTATCCTTTCGGGATTCCCTGGTTGTCCAGGCGTTAGGAATCTGCCTGCCACGGCAGGGGATGTGAGTTCTACCCCTGGCCCGGGAAGATTTCACAGGCCGTGGGGCAACTAAGCCCTTGGGCCACCACCATGGAAGCCTGCACACCCTAGAGCCCGGGCTCTTCAGTGAGAGAAGGCGCCGCAACAAGACGCCCGGGCGCCACAGCTCAGCTCGCTGGAGAGCAGCCCCCGCGCCCTGCGAGGAGAGCAAGTCCGCGGGCCGCAGCAGCGACTCCAGGCAGCCAAAGGCTAAATGAATACAATAGAAGTATCCATCGTGTGTCCCCTTTCATCAGGGAGGGCTCTGACAAATCCACAACGCCAGAGCATCATGGAGATCGTTGCATTAACCCCCGCTCGCTCCCGGGACGCCCACATTTGGCCCTGGGCTTCACAGACACCCCTCTGCCACGGCGTGGCCCACCTGAGTGGGGCAGGAGCCCCCACATTCACAGCCCTGAGGCCAGCACCGCCTAGCTCAACCCTCAACCTCCCGTTTCACAGATGGGAACACCAGAGGCTCAGGAAAGAGAAGGGGCCATCCTGAGACCTCAGAACCGAGCACTGTGCCCGGGAGGCCTGGGTCCTAACCCAGCGGGGTATGACCTCATCCTCGGACCTTGGAGAAGCGTCCACGCAGGGTCACAGCTCTGCCATCTGTCCGGGAGGAGGTAGGAGGCGAGGCCCCTCGGGGTCCTTCTAGGTCTGCTGTGCTTATGGGATCGTGTGTGGGCTCTAAGGGTGCTGGGACCCCCAGAGGGCCTGTCTTTCTAAGAGCCTGCGCGGCCGTACTCTCATCTTTGCACCAAGAGTGTTTCGACCTCGTTACCCAGGGACCCCCCCTCGTGGGCCGGGGCCTGTCCACTGGGGCTCTGGGCTTGGCTTCTCGGAAAGGCCACTTCGTCCGCGGGAGGTCTCCAGGGGTTCAGACCCAGGCCCTCCGCTGGCCCGTGCCCGGGGAGGGCAGGAGATGTCAAGGGGGCGCTGGTCGCAGAGTCGGGAGGAAAATCCAAAGAGAAAAATAAAAGACAGTTACCATTGAGGGGGTCAGTAGGGGGCTTCTGAGGACTGGAACGTTCTCCTCGTCATCTGGGGTGGCTACGTGGGTTTAGACCCGTGTGTCGATGCCACAGGCCACGCATTTAAGAGCAGGACACTGGGGGACTTCTCTGGGGGTCTGTCACTAAGCATCCGGGCTGCCACTTCAGTGAGGCACGGGTTCAAACCCCGGTCAGGGAACTAAGATGCCGCACGTGGTGCAGCAAGGCCAAGAGAGAGAAGGACTGGCACACGCTGGACGCCCCGGTGGCTCCGCTGGTGAAGAATCGGCCGCAATGCGGGCGATCCCAGTTCAGTTCCCGGGTCGGGAAGCGCCCCTGGAGAAAGCAGGCTCCCCACTCCAGGATTCTTGGGCGCCCCTGGTGGCTGGGTTGGGCAAGAATCTGCCCGCCATGCGGGAGACCTGGGCTCCGTCCCTGGGCCGGGAAGATCCCTGGAGCAGAGAAAGGCTCCCTGCTCCAGTGCTCTCTCCTGCAGACGTCCACGGCTCGCCCACGGCTCGCAGAGAGTCCGACACGACGGAGCGGCTTCGCTTACGCTCCAGGTTTGTCGGACATGGGGAGAAAGACTGAGAGGCTGGCAGAGACAGACAGACAATGCGATAAATGAAGACAGAAAGAGACGGAAGTGGAGATGGAGACAGAGACAGAGAGACACGGGGGAGAGGTGGAGAGAGACAGACGTGAAGAGAGAAAGAGGTAGAAAGGGAGAAAGAAGAATAAAGAAAGTCAAAGCAGAGGCGGGGTGAGGGGGGAGGAGATGGAAGCAGGCCAATCGCCCAAAATGGGGAGGGAAGCCGGGAAACCAGAAGCCGTCACACGCCAACATGTCCTTAATTGTAATTACACGAGAACATTTAGATTGTAGATGCGGCAGATCCGAGGAGAAGGTTTTACACTAATGATGCCCTTAGAGGGAGCCTGAAGGGAGTTCTGGGGAGAAGAAAACTTCCCCAGACGTCTTGGCTGATGGAATTCAGAGCCTTGCAGACAGCTGCCGGCCCGCCTGGAGTCAGGAGGAGCTCCGGTCCCAGACGGGACCGGCGGTTCCCTAACTCACCTGAGCGGGTAGGAGAGCGCCCTCTGGATGGGCTGGCGGTAAACAGGGAGACTTGGCTTATTCGTTCGCTCAGTTGTGTCTGACGCTTGAAGACCCCACAGTCCGACAGGCTCCCCGTCCACGAGATCTCCCAAGCCAGGATACTGGAGTGGGTCGCCACTTCCTTCTCTAAAACGGGGCTTCAATGTGTATCGTGAGGCCAGCCGGCAAAAAAGGAAGGGAGAAGGTCCTTCCAAGTAGAGAGAACCTTGAGCAAAGGTCAAGAAGGAAATACGCGGGCCACGCTGAGTGCGCCCGGGAGGCGTGAGCTGTAGAGTCGCCGAGACCAGACCCCATGGGGACCTCGCGAAACACACTGAGGGAGAAGGAAGCGCGGAGGGACGGCGGAGGGGTGGGGGGTGAAGACGTGCAAACCCGCACGTATAGAATGAGCAACGAGGAGGACTTCCCTGATGGTCCCGGGGTTAAGAATCTACCTGCCACCGCAGGGGACACGGGCTCGACCTCTGCCCTGGGAAGACCCCACCGGCTTCGGAGCAGCCAAGCCCCCGAACCACAGCTCCTGAGGCCCGGGAGCCCGGGAGCCCCAGCGCCTCAGCAAGAGGATCCAGCGCCGTGAGAAGGCCGTGCACAGCGGCTAGAGAGGAGCCCCGCTCGCTGCAGCAGAGAAAGCTGGGGGCAGCGATAGAGACCCAGGGCACTCCCAAATTCATTACCGACACTTCTTTAAAAATTAGCAAAATATATAGACTACAAGGATATACTGCACAACATAGGGACTACAGCTATATTTTGCAATACAGCCCATAGTTTACTTACGTGTGTTCTGGAAATGGAGGACAACCTTTACGAATCACTACCTTGTCCACCTGTAACTTTTATAATATAATCCATCAACTGTACCTTGACATTTTTTAAAAATACTGATGTCTGTTCTACTCTGTTCTGTTTTTTTTTTTTAAACAAATGTTACCTTCAGCTTGAAAACTACTGGTTGAGTTTTGCACAATGAAATATCGTACCATGAAAATATCACTATTAGCTAAGATTTTAACTGGATGAAAGCACGGATTTATTTAGTAGGCTTAATGATAATGCAGTAATAAAATTCATAGCATGCTCCAATCACAAGAAAAAATATAAATAAATAAAATAAATAAAAATACTGAGAGTTTTGTGGTTCTGAGAACAACAGGGAGCCATTGAGGGTTTACGGTAGATGTGCACAAGTTCAGATTTATATTATATATATATTTATTTACACTCTTTTGGCCACATTACACAGTGCGAGGGATCTTAGTTCCCCGACCCCAGGGAACAAACCTGGGCCCACGGCCATGAAAGCACCAAGTCTTAACGACTGGGCCACCGGGGAGTTTCCCAGATTTATGTTGTAAAAAGACATCCTTGTCTGTGGAGGCAGATTTGGGGCCAGTCATAACATCTTTGGACTTTTCTGGTGTCTCTGACGGTGAAGAAGCCACCTGCAGTGCAGCAGATGTGGGCACGATCCCTGGGTCGAGCAGATCCCCTGAAGATGGAAGGGGCCACCCACGCCAGTCTTCTTGCCTGGAGAAGCCCATGGACAGAGGAGCCTGGCGGGCGACAGCCCTGGGGGTCCCACAGAGTCAGACACAACTAACTGACTAACACGCTTACGCACACAAAGAGAGTGAGCTTCCTAGCCTTGGAGGTATGCAAGATAAATCAGCACTAGTGGCCCCAGGATGTGGCGGTGGGGGGGGTGGTCTCGGCATCTGGCCCAGGCTGGGATCTCAGAGTTGGGGTCTCAGCGCTGAGGGTGGCGATCTGGAGCGGTGAGAACAGCACATCCCAGTCCCCAGAGCAGGGGTCAGTGACTAGGGCCTGGCCCTTCAGCTCTGCAGAAGAGAATTTCTACAAAGACGTCAAGTCATGAGGCAAGTAAAGTATTTATTAAAAGTGCAGAGCGTGTGGACAGACACGTGGGGGGACTCGGGAGAGCGTCACGGAGTGCCACCCTGGTGGCATTCTGAACGACCTCTGTGGGCATCCCTTCCGGGTTTCATCTCTTCCGGGTTTCCTCTGGCCAATCATTCTGATTTCCCTGGTTCACACTCTGTACCTGGTGTGACTCAGGATCCTTGCAGGGGCGCACAGGCAGCCCTGAGCCACGACAGATGCTACTGCAGAGGCCTGTGGGTAGAACGTCCCTCGCCAGGACTGCCCCCTGGCCCCCAAGGAGCCTTCCTCTGTGTGTGGCCAGGGAGGTCTCCTGACATCAGAACGAGCAGCCTGGGGTCTGGGCAAGGCCCGGCCTCCTCGTCCTCCGGCCCTGGCGGGCCAGTCCACCGGGATGAACTCCAACTGCATCACCCTGGTGGTGCCCACCCGCCGCCCGCCCGGGGGAGGGCCTCCCTTGGGCCACACCTGGACACACACTGGGGGTGTGGATGAGTCAACCCGCCTGGGCGGGGGGCCTGCGTCAGCACCCACTCCCCACTCCCTCCCCTTCTTCGCTAGGCGGGGTGACTCACTCACTCATCTGGCCTGGAGCCCGAGGTCTGATGGGAGAGGAGGCGGAGCTGGCCAACCAGCCACTCTGCTTCAACGCCTGCGCCCAGCGCCTGCGGGGGGCAAGTGGTGCGCAGGACCCCAAACGCTGCCTCCCCCACACTCGGCACCTCTGGGATGAAATCGCTGGGCACCAAAACACACCTCAGACTCACCCACTTCCCACCCGCTCCCTGGCTCCAGCCCTGCTCCCTCATCAGTCACCAGGACCAGCAGTGTCCCCGCCACCCCGGCCCCAGCTCCCCAGCGGGCCCCCCGTGTGGTCTGTCCTCTCCACAGCAGCCAAGGGCACCCGTGAGCACCTGAGTCAGGCCCCGACCCTCCTCTGCCCACGGCCCTCCAGGGCTTCCACCTCCCTCAGGGTAAAGCCCAAGGCCTCCTGCAGCCCACAGAGCCCTGGGTGGTCTGTCCTACTCTCGCCTTGCCCTCCGCTCCTCCCTCTTCCCTTTGTTCCTGCTATCCAGTCACCTGGGCCTCTCTGGTATTCCTCAACATGCCCCAGGGCTTTTGCACTGGCCATTCCCTCTCTCTGCCGGAAATGCTGTTCCAGCATCTTTTTTTTTTTTTCCTGGCTGCAGCATGTGGCTGACAGGATTAGTTTCCTGACCAGGGATGGAACCCAGGTCACAGCAGTGAAAGCGCCGAGTCCAGGGAACTCCCTCCCCGCATCTTCTGGTAGCTTTTAAAAATTCTACCTAAACATCACCTCCTCAGGCAAGCTTTCCTTTTAAAAGAAAAAACTACTTGGGGCTGTGCTGGGCCTCTGTGGGTGCACCCAGGGGCTCCTCTCTCGCTGCAGTGCACAGGCTTCTCTTGGTGCAGAGCACGGGCTCTAGGGCGCGTGGGCTTCAGCAGTTGCAGCGTGGGGACGCAGTAGTTGTGGTTCGAAGGCTCTAGAGCACAGGCTCAGCAGGAGCTCCATGGCCCCAAGGCATGTGGAATCCTCCCAGGCCAGGAATCGAACCCACGCCCCCTGCATTGGCAGGACGATTCTTAAACACTGGTGCTTGCTAAATCGCTTTAGTCGTGTCTGACTCTTTGCAACCCTACCGATTGTAAAGCCCGCCAGGCTCTTCTGTCCATGGGATTCTCCAGGCAAAAATACCGGAGTGGGTTGCCATGCCCTCCTCCAGGGGATCTTCCCCACCCAGGGATCCAAGCCGCATCTCTTTTGTCTCCTGCCCTGGCAGGCAGGTTCTCTCCCACGAGCGCCATCTGGGAGGCCCACCGCTCTTTCGCACTGGAGCACCAGAGAATTCCTGCCTCCGTTCACTGGGGTCTAAAAGAGGATCCAGTTAACTCCTTCTTCCTTCCCCCTTGCTTTTCCTTCCCTCCCCGCGCTATGGTCCTCTGAAGCAGATGTCCTCCTGTTTTTCGTTTATTTTCTTCGCCAGACCTTAAGGCCTGGGCAGCTGGGCCACGGCTTGCCCCGGTCCCGCCCACCTCCCCGCTGCCTGGCACAGGCCTGGGGCACAGTACATGCTGAAGATGCGCTCACTGGCTGACGGACTGGACCTCTGCAGCGACTCCCCAGACGTGGCGACTTGTATGGCCCCCATTTCACACAGGCGGAACCTGAGGCTCAGAGAGGTTCAGCCTTTTAGAAACCCCCAGGTGGCACAGGGCTGTCTGTGGCTAGAGGGCGTGCCCTGGGGCTCTGCGGGTGAATGGGCGTGTCCTGCACAGCCTGCAAGCTGCGGTCCTGTCGGATGGAGCGCTCGGTGGAGCCTGGACGACACTGTGTGTGTGCCTGTGTGTGTGTGTGTGTGTGTGTGTGCGCGCCTGTGTGTGGAAGAGAGGGCTCCTAACCCGGGGGGAGGCTTCTAATTAAGCGGTGGGGGAACCCTCTCATTCCCCTTCAGCCTCCCCCCTAAAACAGGCTCCGGATGAACAAGCGAGGAGCTCTCGTGGGGAGCGACGTGGAGGGCTGCACGCTTTTTATAAAAACCCACTCACGGCCACACAGATAATCATTTTCTCTCCCACGCGCTCCCTCCCCTCCCCTGTCCCCCCTTCTCTGCTCCTCCATCAAGACCCTCCCCGCTGGCCCGGCAACCGCGTCCCCGGTCCCCCAGAGCTCGCGCCCCGCTCCCGCCCACGGGAGGCTCAGCCAATGGCCGCGCTTGGCCATTGGCCAGCCTGGAGGACGTTCTCTGGTCCTGCCCCAAGAAAAGCCCGCCAGGCTCTTCTGTCCATGGGATTCTCCAGGCAAAAATACCGGAGTGGGTTGCCATGCCCTCCTCCAGGGGATCTTCCCCACCCAGGGATCCAAGCCGCATCTCTTTTGTCTCCTGCCCTGGCAGGCAGGTTCTCTCCCACGAGCGCCATCTGGGAGGCCCACCGCTCTTTCGCACTGGAGCACCAGAGAATTCCTGCCTCCGTTCACTGGGGTCTAAAAGAGGATCCAGTTAACTCCTTCTTCCTTCCCCCTTGCTTTTCCTTCCCTCCCCGCGCTATGGTCCTCTGAAGCAGATGTCCTCCTGTTTTTCGTTTATTTTCTTCGCCAGACCTTAAGGCCTGGGCAGCTGGGCCACGGCTTGCCCCGGTCCCGCCCACCTCCCCGCTGCCTGGCACAGGCCTGGGGCACAGTACATGCTGAAGATGCGCTCACTGGCTGACGGACTGGACCTCTGCAGCGACTCCCCAGACGTGGCGACTTGTATGGCCCCCATTTCACACAGGCGGAACCTGAGGCTCAGAGAGGTTCAGCCTTTTAGAAACCCCCAGGTGGCACAGGGCTGTCTGTGGCTAGAGGGCGTGCCCTGGGGCTCTGCGGGTGAATGGGCGTGTCCTGCACAGCCTGCAAGCTGCGGTCCTGTCGGATGGAGCGCTCGGTGGAGCCTGGACGACACTGTGTGTGTGCCTGTGTGTGTGTGTGTGTGTGTGTGTGCGCGCCTGTGTGTGGAAGAGAGGGCTCCTAACCCGGGGGGAGGCTTCTAATTAAGCGGTGGGGGAACCCTCTCATTCCCCTTCAGCCTCCCCCCTAAAACAGGCTCCGGATGAACAAGCGAGGAGCTCTCGTGGGGAGCGACGTGGAGGGCTGCACGCTTTTTATAAAAACCCACTCACGGCCACACAGATAATCATTTTCTCTCCCACGCGCTCCCTCCCCTCCCCTGTCCCCCCTTCTCTCTCCTCCTCCATCAAGACCCTCCCCGCTGGCCCGGCAACCGCGTCCCCGGTCCCCCAGAGCTCGCGCCCCGCTCCCGCCCACGGGAGGCTCAGCCAATGGCCGCGCTGCCTGATGAGGTCATGCGTTCCTTTCGCGTTCCCATTGGCCAGCCTGGAGGACGTTCTCTGGTCCTGCCCCCAAGAAAACTCAGATTATCTTTGTGAGGCATGGTTGGGGTCCCTGGAGCCTCTGGGCACCTGCGCTCCCCTTCCGACAGTGGGAGCGTCCCCTACTTGCTCCTGCCCCTCTCTGGGCTCAAGGCCTAGCGAGAAGAGGCAGGCTGGGCTTAGAGAGAGACCCCTGCCCGCCTTCCTCTGCTCCCAGGGGTGCCTAATCTTCGGGTCTGCGCAGGAAAGATGGAAGACCTCCCCCAGCCCCCAGCCCTCAAAAGACCCCAGGGCTTTGAGTGACCTTTCAGGATAACTGCACACTAATTGAGCGCCCCCGGTATGCCAGCCTGAGACCCAGGGGGGATACTGCGGTGGTGAAATCCGACCCAGGTCCCTGCCCTCTTGGGCTCACACGACAATGAGGACCGGGGACAGACCACCGGATGGCCTCCACTCCTTCCCCCTCTGCCGCATGCGGCGGCAGCCGGAGGGCAGAAAGAGGAGGCAGGGGCTGGCGCTTTCCTGGCGAGCCAGGCTGTACCGTCAGCGCTGCCAAGCCGGGCAAGAATGGCAGAGGCGGCGGAGGGAGAGGCAGGGGCCCCTCTTAATTATCTTGTTCGCTTGTTTATTTACTGGGAGCTCGGCGGTGCTGGGGGCCGCGCCTTCCTGGTCCCTGTGTATTCATTCAACAAACGTTTATTTGACTGCGCCCCACCCGCCGCTCTGGCTCCTGTTTTATGCACTTCTTTCTTCCTCCTGAATCCTCCTCCCCTCTCTAACGAGTCCAAGAGCCTTTTTTCTTTCTTGTCCTTTTTTTTTTTTTTTTAACTGCGCGCGTTCTTGAGACTAGATAAGGTTGTTTTGTCTGCCCATGTCTCTTTTTTCTTAACTTTCCTTTTGAAATGGAAAGTGCAAATCTTAGCTGGACGGCTGGATGCATTTTTGCCCAAGCGGAGATCCCCGCAGTCCGAGAGAGGGATAGGACCAGGGCCAGGGTAAGGGGGACCGCGGAGAGGTGAGTCTTCGGAGAGCAAGGTTCAATCTTATCTTTACTTGAAACTGATATTTTGCTCACTCCAGATTTCAGGGGGGTGTTAATTTTGGTTTTTCCAAATAGTGCAATCAAATGCCACTTCCCTGGAGTGCTACCTTCTGCGGTGTTCCCGTGAACTGTGTCGCCCAGGACTGTGCCTCCCTTGGGTTCTGAACCTACAGAGAACACACCAGGACTTGCCTGGTGACTCGTTGGTAAAGAATCCGCCTGCCAACGCAGGAGGCGCGAGTTCGATCCCTGGGCCGGAAAGATCCCACACGCCACGGAATCAACTAAGCCGGAGCACCACAATCAGTGAGCCTGTGCTCTAGAGCCCGGGAGCGGCAACAACTGAGCCCGTGGGCCACGACTACGGAAGCCCGTCGGCCCTAGAGCCCGAGTTCCACAACAAGAGAAGCCACTGCAACGAGAAGCCTTCGCATCAGAACTAGAGAGGAGCCCCCACAGCAAGGAAGACCCAGACAGTCCGGATGCAAATACATAAAATTATTATTTAAACAATGCTTTAAGAAAATTCCACCACCCGGAAGGCTTGGGGCGGGGGCAGCGCCCGGTGGACACCCTCCTCCCCGCCCCCTCCCCGGGTAACTTTCCACTCTGGATCATCTCCGTTTAGTTTGCCTGTCTTTAACACTGCTATAAATAGAATCGCACAGGACGCAGCCTCTGGAATCTGGCTTTTTTTCACCGCATACGACTTTTGAGGTGCATCCAAGATGTTCTGTGTGCCAAGTTTATTCTTTTCCGTGGCTGTCTTATTCCGGGATTGACCAGAGTTTGTTTACCTACAGACTTGCGGCACGGGGGGCTGTTACCCCGGTTTGGCTGGTTTGAGTGAAGCTGCTGTGACCGCTGTGGGCACGTCCACCCGTGGATGGACGCTTGTCATCTCTCGGGGGCAAACACCCCAGGGTGGCGGGGTCCCAGGGCAGGTGTGTGTCTAATGTCCTCACGAACGGCCAGCGGGCCAGGCTGGGAGGGCCATCTGGCACTCCTGCTGGCAGCCGAGGGGCGCGCCGTGGGCCCAGGCCGGGCACTCGTGTATCTGGGGTCTTTCTCGAGAGTCATGTGAGCTGCAGGCTGATGAGTTTCAGCCCCTGCAGGCGCCTGTGCACCCACCGCAGTGGAGCGGACGTGTGTCCATCGCCCTAGAAAGTGCCCGCCGAGCTCGGGGCTTCAATTCCCGACGAGTGGGGAGGGCGGAGCGCGAAGGTCTCACTTGTTTTCTTGTTTTCTGAGCTCTCTGCTTTGTTTTGTTTTGCTTTTTGAAGTCCTGCCCATGTGCCTTAAAATGAACATCTTTGCCAACGATACCATTCTCGGACATGAGGGTGCCCATAACCTCGTTCTCCCGAGTCTTCTCCAGTTTATTAATGATTATTTTTATGAACAGAGAGCTAGTGATGTCGTCACCTGTCTGGAAGGAGAATCCGTTGAAGAGTGGCCGTGGGTAGAGATACGACTGAGACACTGGCTGGACACCTGAAACTAACACGGCGTGGCAAATCAGCTTTGTGCCAGCATAAAACAAAAGCTAAATTAAACGAACGAGCTCGTGGGGCTTCCCTGGTGGCCCAGTGGCTGAGACTGCGCTCCCAGGGCAGGAGGCCCAGGTCTGACGCCCGGTCAGGGAACCAGATCCCGCCTGCCGCGGCGAAGACCCAGCACAAGCCAAGTAAACTGTAAACACAAACAAAACATTTAAATGGATATATCTATATGTGTAGCGGAATCACTTAGCTGAACACCTGAAACGAACACACCGTGTAAGTCAACTACACTCCAATATCAAACAGAAACTAAGTAAAAGAGCCAGTGACACGGGGCCTCGTGACATTTGGAGAACTCCGTGTCCAGCACGTGTATTCTACGCAAAGTCAGCTGACCTTCTCCCCTGCAGTGTCAGACATTAGATACTTTATCCCCATTTTAGAGATGGGAAAACTGAGGCACAGCACGGTGCTGCCTTCTGCTCCCTTCCCAGAGCTCCTCAGTGGGCAGACCTGGAATCTGAGCCAGGCCCCGTGGTACACCCTTGGCTCCGGATCACGGCTCGCTCCCAGCAGGTGAAAGTCATCAACAAACATCCGCCGCGGGCCCACACCCCCTCTCCTTACAAGTCCAACACCTAAACCCTCCCCAGATGGAAACTCTCCACCGGGACGATGCTAAAACTCACTGAGAATCAAGAGTTAACAGACTTTGGAAATTTCCTGGCGGTCCAGTGGTTAGAACTCCGTGCATTCACCGCAGGGGCCCGGGTTTGACCCCTGGTCAGGGAAATAAGATATGGAATGCTGAAGGACATGGCCAATTAAGCAAAAATTTAAAAAATTTACCAAGCTGTATTTACCCCACTTATTGTCTATGCACATTCTCCTATCACTTCTGTGTTTCACTGGGAGGGGAGAACGGGCTGCCCCAGGCCCTGGAGGAGGGTGTTATCCACACACACTAAGTGCTCGCCCCGTGCGTGCTCAATCTCTAAGTCATGTCTCACGCCTTGTGGCCCCGTGGACCACAGTCCACCAGGCTTCCCTGTGCAAGGGATTCTCCAGGCAAGATTCCTAGAGTGGGTTGCCATGCTCTCTTCCAGGGGATCTCCCCAACCCAGGGATCAAACCCCCGTCTGTGTCTCCTGCGCTGGCAGGTGGGGTCTTTACCCGCTGAGCCATCGAGGAGCCGATGCCTGAGCAAAGACAGAAAGCAGAAGCAACGGGCAACAGGGGACAGAAGGCAGGGTGTCTACCATCGGAAAGCACAGCGTGTGCAAAGGCCCTGAGGTGCTTCAAGGGCCCGAACGCTGCCGTGTGGGTCTGCAGCAGAGCCCAGCAGGGGCAGCACCACAGAGGTCCACGCTGATTTCCCTGCCCGCCTGGGGAGGCTCCCAGACCCTCCTCTGAGCCCAGGGTGCTGAGGCTTGAGTCTCTGCAGCTCGTGAGCAATGGCAGGCACACGGCTGGTCTCCCCTGACGCTGCAGCTGTCAGAGGTGATGACGTCCTGACAGGCGTGCAAACCATTCCCCCATCCTGCATGCCAAGGAGGCCAACCCCATCACGGGAGACGGGAATGCAGAGCCTCCGAGGGGGAAACTCACTCCATCCAGCCCCACTCCCTGCACCTCAGCGACTGGTCTGAGCCTGAAGACTTTTATATGCACACATAAATAAAAGGCTTCTCTCTGTGTAAGTCAGGCATCTCTGTGGATCAGCTTCCGGTCAGAGATCTGGGAGTCTTCTGCACTTTTACTCCCCTTCCTCTTACCCTCCGCCTCCCTCTGATGCAAGACGGTGGCCCCTTACCCAAGGGGAAGCCTTCCGAGACCCTCAGCGGATGCCTGTATCCTCAGATAGGCCCACACATGACACATACTATGTTTTCTTTGTTCTATGCCTAGGGGGCTTCCCTGGGGGCGCAGGGGGAAAGATCCCGCCTGCCAATGCCGGAGACCCTGGGTTGGGACGGCCCCCTGGAGGAGGACACGGCCCCCCACGCCAGTACTCTTGCTGGTGAAGCCCACGAACAGAGGAGCCGGGCGAGCCACAGTCCACGGGGCCGTAAAAGAGTCGAGCAGCTGAACACCACCAACAGCGTATCTGTGATAAAGCTTTTTTTGATTCCATTTTTAAAGGTTACACTCCATCTACAATTGTCACAAAAGGCTGGCTCTTGATGAAGCAGGCGCGGGGAGCGAACCCCGAGGTGCCGGCGTCGCCACGCCCGTGCGGGGCCGCTGCTGTGAGGTCTGCTGGGACACAAGCCCTGCGGTGACGCCGCAGCCCACCCGGCTGCCGAGCCGCCGCCTCAGCCCCGAGCAGGTGGGAACGGCTGAGCAAAGGCACGGTCAGGCCCTGCGGGGGGACTCCCCTGGCGGTCCGGTGGCTCAGAGGCTGCACTCCCCGTGCCGTGGGGCCCGGTTCCGGCACGAGGCGGGGAACGAGGTCCCACGCGCTGCCACCAAGTCCACCAGTCACACCTGAGAGGTCCGACGCAGAGATTCCGAGTGCCGCAACGAAGACCGGCATGCATGTGCAGCCGGATACATAAATGCTTTTAAAAGCCCTGAGCGGGACAGAGTGCAGGATTCCACCACTGCGCTCAGAACAGCAGCAATTTAAAACTGGTGGACTGCTGATTTCTGGAACTTTCCACTGAATGTTGTCTGATCTTTACTGATGGCGCGTCACTGAAACAACAGAAAGCAAAACCACCGGCTGGGCGGAATTACAGTGTCCGCGGACGCAGTAGCGTGCCGGCAAAACCCACCCCAACTCGGCCCTCTGTCGTGCTCTCCTGGGCTCCAGCGGCTCCGGCCCCCACCGTGAGTGGCCCTGCCCCATGGCTGGCCCCTCTCCTCGAACGTGCTTCCCCAGGCTGGAGTGAAAGTGCAAGTGAAGCCGCTCAGTCCTGTCCGGCTCTGGAACCCATGGACACGCCGTGGACGTCTGCAGGCGGGAATACTGGAGTCCATCGCCTCTCCCTTCTCCAGGGGATCTTCCCAACCCGGGAGTCCCATGGGTCTCCCGCATCGCAGGTGGACTCGGCACCAGCTAAGCCGCCAGGGAAGCCCGGCTGTCACAGCGTTATCTACTTCCTCTGCTTTTAAATATGTGTGGCGAGACAAATGTTCTCTGGCAGTCCGATGGACACGATTCCACGCTCCCGATGCAGGGGACACAAGTGTGATCTCTCATCAGGGAACTAAGATCCAACACACTATGAAGCACAGCAAAAAAAAAAAGAAAGAAAAGAATGTCAAGGATGTGCGTTCCAAGCAGGCAGTGACTGTGCACTCCGCCTCCCGGCACACCTGCCGGCACGCAGTTCCTGTTGCTCAGTCGCTCGGTGGCGTCTACTTTTTGCGACCCCACGGACGGCGGCACGCCAGGCTCCCCTGTCCTCTGCCATCTCCCGGAGTCTGCTCAAACTCGTGTCCGTGGAGTCTGCAATGCCACCCCACCATCTCGTCCTCTGTGGTCCCTTCTCCTCCTGCCCTCCATCTTTCCCAGCACCAAGCTCTCTTCCAATGAGTCGCCTCTTCGCCTCAGGCGGCCCAAGTACTGGAGCTACAGCGTCAGTCCTTCCGACGAATATTCAGGGTTGATCTCCTTTAGGGTGGACTGGTTGGATCTCCTTGCTGTCCAAGGGACTCTCAAGAGTCTTCTCCATGGGCTTCCCCTGGTGGCCCAGTGGATAAGGACACCGCCTTGCAGTGCAAGGGGCGCCGGTTCGAGCCCTGGCCTGGGAAGATCCCACGTGCCGTGGAGCGGCTGGACTGATGTGTCCAATCAGCGAGCCGGAGCTCTGGAGCGCATGCGCCCAGAGCCGGCTCTCTGCGACAACAGACACCACCGCGATGGGAGGCCCGCAGGAGCCAAAGGACAAAGACGGATGAAAACAGAAATGAAAGACCAGTAGAAGTGGGCCGCCCGCTCCCCTCCCTCCCCAACCCAACCCCAGCCCGAAATAAATAAATAAATCTTTAAAAAAAAAAAAAAAGAGTCTTCTCCAGCGCCACAGATCAAAAGCACCATTTCTCTGTTGCTCAGTCTTCTTTATAGTCCAACTCTCAGTCCACACGTGACGACTGGGAAAGCCATGGCTTTGACTGTGCAGACCTTTGTCAGCAAAGTGACGTGGCATGCAATAGGTGCTCAATAAAATTTCTTTCGCAATGAAAGGCGTCAATACACAGAACCTCGGGAAACAGCCTGATGGTATTCCCAGGTCTCGGATGGGAATGTTTGGCCATTGACACTGATAGAGATTTAGGAAAAAAAAAAAAAAAGCCTCCAAATTTTGGTTGCCTCTCTCTGCCTTTAATTATTTTGTCGACAAGGCTCACAATTCAGCAAGTCAAGGTGGCATTTGAGAGGGACGGTTCCCTTTAGCATAGCTGACAGCTAATTTGTGGGAAGTTTAATTACAGGCGGCGTTAATTAACTGGCAGAGTGCTGGGCGAGGAAGGCAGCCATCTGTTCCTAAAAGCGTCCTCCCCTCCTGGGTCTGGCTGGAAGGCTGGGAGGGTCTGGCGAGGAAGGGGACCAGCGTGGGGAGGAGGCGGAGACAGAGGACCAGGGAGAAAGGAGGGTCAGGGAATGATCAGAGCCGTCCTGCCTCCCTTCCAGATGCCATCCGGGCTGAGATCTTGGCCGACAGCCTCCTGTTGTCTCCATCATTCTGCAGCTGCCTCCAGTGGCTGCTGGGAGAGGCAGTAACAGTTCTGTGGAATCTGCGGCTCACTGGTTATATCATTAGTAGCAGAGAGTGCAGAATAGAGGAGGTGAAGAACACAGCATCCTGAGGCGCACGGAAAAGGACTGACACAGGTGGCGCAAGTGGTAAAGAATCTGCCTGCTAATGCAGAAGACAAAAGACACACAGTTTCTATCCCTGGGTCGGGAAGATCCCCTGGAGTAGGAAATGGTAACCCACTCCGGTATTCTTGCCTAGAGAAGTCCATGGACAGAGAAACCTGATGGGCTACCCTCCGTGGGGTTGCCAAGAGTTGGGCACAACTGAACGACTGAGCACATAACAGGACCTAATTCCATTGGTCTTTCTAGAATAGTTGAGTTCAAGCATTTTCAGGCTGCTGAGGAGAGCTTTGGAATGGACCTGGAGCGGCATCCACTTGTCATTACTGTTCCCAGTCTTCTTTATAGTCCAACTCTCAGTCCACACGTGACGACTGGGAAAGCCATGGCTTTGACTGTGCAGACCTTTGTCAGCAAAGTGACGTGGCATGCAATAGGTGCTCAATAAAATTTCTTTCGCAATGAAAGGCGTCAATACACAGAACCTCGGGAAACAGCCTGATGGTATTCCCAGGTCTCGGATGGGAATGTTTGGCCATTGACACTGATAGAGATTTAGGAAAAAAAAAAAAAAAGCCTCCAAATTTTGGTTGCCTCTCTCTGCCTTTAATTATTTTGTCGACAAGGCTCACAATTCAGCAAGTCAAGGTGGCATTTGAGAGGGACGGTTCCCTTTAGCATAGCTGACAGCTAATTTGTGGGAAGTTTAATTACAGGCGGCGTTAATTAACTGGCAGAGTGCTGGGCGAGGAAGGCAGCCATCTGTTCCTAAAAGCGTCCTCCCCTCCTGGGTCTGGCTGGAAGGCTGGGAGGGTCTGGCGAGGAAGGGGACCAGCGTGGGGAGGAGGCGGAGACAGAGGACCAGGGAGAAAGGAGGGTCAGGGAATGATCAGAGCCGTCCTGCCTCCCTTCCAGATGCCATCCGGGCTGAGATCTTGGCCGACAGCCTCCTGTTGTCTCCATCATTCTGCAGCTGCCTCCAGTGGCTGCTGGGAGAGGCAGTAACAGTTCTGTGGAATCTGCGGCTCACTGGTTATATCATTAGTAGCAGAGAGTGCAGAATAGAGGAGGTGAAGAACACAGCATCCTGAGGCGCACGGAAAAGGACTGACACAGGTGGCGCAAGTGGTAAAGAATCTGCCTGCTAATGCAGAAGACAAAAGACACACAGTTTCTATCCCTGGGTCGGGAAGATCCCCTGGAGTAGGAAATGGTAACCCACTCCGGTATTCTTGCCTAGAGAAGTCCATGGACAGAGAAACCTGATGGGCTACCCTCCGTGGGGTTGCCAAGAGTTGGGCACAACTGAACGACTGAGCACATAACAGGACCTAATTCCATTGGTCTTTCTAGAATAGTTGAGTTCAAGCATTTTCAGGCTGCTGAGGAGAGCTTTGGAATGGACCTGGAGCGGCATCCACTTGTCATTACTGAGAACGCACCTGCAGGGACTGCAGAGGTTCAGACTCCGTGCTTCTGCCGCGGGGCGCGTGGGCTCCGTCCACGGCAGGGCAGCCAAACTCTCATGAGCTGTGGGATGCAGCGAGAAAGAAAATAATAATAATTAAAAATAAAAGCTTAAAAAATGCATGTGCAGGGGCTTCCCTGGTGGTCCAGTGGGTAAGGACACTGCCTTGCAGTGCAAGGGACGCCGGTTCGATCCCTGGCCTGGGAAGATCCCACGTGCCGCGGAGCGGCTGGACCGATGTGTCCAATGACCGAGCCGGAGCTCTGGAGCGCATGCGCCCAGAGCCGGCGCTCTGCAGTGAGAGAGGCCACTGCAATGGGAGGCCCACACAGGCCAAAGAACAAAGATAAATAAATGAAAGACCAATAGAAGTGGCCAAAAAAAAAAAAAATGCTTATGCACATGGAGGAGGGAGTATGTGTCCAACAGGGCTTCCCAGACAGTGCTAGTGGCCAAGAACCCGCCTGCCTGTGCAGGAGGCCCAAGAGACTCGGGTTCGATTCCCTGGCCTGGGAAGATCCCCCGGAGGAGGCATGGCCGCCCACTTCAGTCTTCTTGCTGGAGAATCCCATGGGCAGAGGAGCCTGGCGGGCTATGGTCCACGGGGCTGCAAACAGTCAGACACGACTGAAGCGGCGTCGCATGCGTGCACGTGTGTCCGGCAGGGCTGAGAGCCTGTGAGCTTTGTAGGGCTCTGCGTCCCTGCAGCTGCTGTTCCCTCCTCCTGGAACACCCTTCCCATCCCAGCCCAATTGCTTCCGTTCTCTCCTCAGGTCTGGAGGTCAATGCCCTCTGCCTGAGAAGCCTCTGACCCTCCAGGCTGAGGCGAGCGTCCCTGGGGACCCTCACAGAGCCTGGGCACCCCCTTCATACCCCCGGGCCCCCTGCTACTGCTTGGTCACGGCCCACCCCTCCCACCAGCTGGGGTGCTCCGGGCAGGCAGGTTCAGGGCTGCACCTACGGCGCCCAGCAAGTACAAGGAGGCGGCTGCCCAAACTAGACCGACGGCCGGAGCTGAGACCCCCACCCGGAGAGGCGACAGCCAGCTGAGTGTGGAACTCAAAGTCAGAGCCATTTAAAAGAGAGGACCGAGCCATCCCTGGCGGTCCTGGGGCCGAGACACCGTGCTCCCACTGCAGGGTTGGGGGTTCGATCCCTGGTCAGGGAAGGAGACCGCCTAACACAATTAGGGGCTCACGCGCCACAGCTGAAGATCCCGCGTGGTGCGAGCACGATCCTGCCCGCCGCAGCTCAGACCTGGCACAGCCACATAAACAGAAGTAAGAAGCAGTAAAGAAAATACAATTAAAAAATGAAGAGAACCGGGTCTTGGGTGCAGAAGTATGCTTCGGGTCACCACTGGCTCGGTCAGAGTCCACAAGTGTGGCCCCTGGACAGGGCACACCCCTTTCTCGGATGAGATTCCTCCTCTGGGAAACGGGGCCGTGCACAGGAACCGGACCCCGGATACACGTCAGCACAGAAGAGAGTCAGGCTCTGCATGCCCGACGCCGCGGGCGGCCTGTGGTCATGCTGGCGGCCACGTGACCCCCGTGTCCACGCCCATCCCCGAGGCTGGTCCCCATCCGCGGAGCCTCAGTCTCCCCATGTGGTCCCATCCCCCCCCCTGAAATGATGCTTTTGATCTGTGGTGCTGGAGATGACTCCTGAGAGCCCCTTGGACTGCAGGGACATCAACCAGTCCATCCCAAAGGAAACCCACCCTGAATACTCATTGGAAGGACGGATGTTGAAGCCGAAGCTCCAATACTTTGACCACCTGATGCGAAGAGCCGACCCACTGGAAGAGACCCTGATGCTGCGAGAGACGGCGGGCAGGAGGAGCAGGCGCGGCAGAGGAGGAGAGGGTCTGAGCGAGCCCCGGGAGCCGGTGGAGGACAGGAAGCCGGGTCTGCCGCGGTCCACGGGGCCGCCGAGAGTGGGTCGCGGCTGGGCGACTGAACAGCAGCCCCCCTCACACAGACACCGCCAGGCGCTTCCTGGACGGACAAGGGGCCGCTTCTGCTGCTCCTCCGCTAACGCCGCCGGCAGGCCCGCGCGACGGGGCTGGCACAGGCTGGCCTCCCCAAGCTGGCGGTCCTCGGCGGCGCTCAGCTTTCCTGGAGGCGGCTGGAGCGGAGCCCAGGCCTGGCTGCTCGGGCCCCTTCTGAGCGGGCGGTGGACCTGGCTGGGCCGGGAGCTCTGTGTGCACTTACTAAGCACCTTCTGGAAGCCATGCGAGGCTGCTTGGGGCCTCTGCCCACGCCGTTTGCGGCCAGGATTACTTCTCTCTTCTCCTCTGCCTTTTCTGCTCTGAATCTAGAAGACACGGCCTCCGGGAAGCCTCCCAGACCTTGGGCCTTTGGGACAGCCACATAAACAGAAGTAAGAAGCAGTAAAGAAAATACAATTAAAAAATGAAGAGAACCGGGTCTTGGGTGCAGAAGTATGCTTCGGGTCACCACTGGCTCGGTCAGAGTCCACAAGTGTGGCCCCTGGACAGGGCACACCCCTTTCTCGGATGAGATTCCTCCTCTGGGAAACGGGGCCGTGCACAGGAACCGGACCCCGGATACACGTCAGCACAGAAGAGAGTCAGGCTCTGCATGCCCGACGCCGCGGGCGGCCTGTGGTCATGCTGGCGGCCACGTGACCCCCGTGTCCACGCCCATCCCCGAGGCTGGTCCCCATCCGCGAGCCTCAGTCTCCCCATGTGGTCCCATCCCCCCCCCTGAAATGATGCTTTTGATCTGTGGTGCTGGAGATGACTCCTGAGAGCCCCTTGGACTGCAGGGACATCAACCAGTCCATCCCAAAGGAAACCCACCCTGAATACTCATTGGAAGGACGGATGTTGAAGCCGAAGCTCCAATACTTTGACCACCTGATGCGAAGAGCCGACCCACTGGAAGAGACCCTGATGCTGCGAGAGACGGCGGGCAGGAGGAGCAGGCGCGGCAGAGGAGGAGAGGGTCTGAGCGAGCCCCGGGAGCCGGTGGAGGACAGGAAGCCGGGTCTGCCGCGGTCCACGGGGCCGCCGAGAGTGGGTCGCGGCTGGGCGACTGAACAGCAGCCCCCCTCACACAGACACCGCCAGGCGCTTCCTGGACGGACAAGGGGCCGCTTCTGCTGCTCCTCCGCTAACGCCGCCGGCAGGCCCGCGCGACGGGGCTGGCACAGGCTGGCCTCCCCAAGCTGGCGGTCCTCGGCGGCGCTCAGCTTTCCTGGAGGCGGCTGGAGCGGAGCCCAGGCCTGGCTGCTCGGGCCCCTTCTGAGCGGGCGGTGGACCTGGCTGGGCCGGGAGCTCTGTGTGCACTTACTAAGCACCTTCTGGAAGCCAAGCGAGGCTGCTTGGGGCCTCTGCCCACGCCGTTTCGGCGGCCAGGATTACTTCTCCTCTTCTCCTCTGCCTTTTCTGCTCTGAATCTAGAAGACACGGCCTCCGGGAAGCCTCCCAGACTTGCCGAGTTGGGACAGGTTAACCTTTGGGTTAACACGGTGACTGTGAGTCCCTGATAACCACAGCTTATCAATCGACGGGCACTGACGGAGCGCTCAGTAGGTGTGAGGCACTGCGCGTGCTGGAGGAACCGTGTACGGCAGGGCCTGTTACTGTTCCCATATTACAGATGGGAAAATCGAGGCTCAGGACGGCTTAATGGTGGAGAGAAGCCATGAAACTCGGGGCCTGGAGCTCAGCAGGGCCTAAGGAAGGGCTGGGTGTCCCCGCTAGTGATGACGAGCTCACTCCCTCTGCTGCAGTGATCGTGAGAAACGTCGCCTGTCGGGTGAACTGGGGTGTGCCTGCTTCTGCTCCGGCGCCTTGAAGGAGGCTCCAGCTGAGAAGTGTGGAGATTCATTCATTCACGCATTCATTTATTCAGCCAACTTGTATCAGACAGGCATCCGGGGCACAAATGTGTCCACGTGACAGGCATGCTGGCCACCTCTAATATCTGTTCTCTCTTCCATGGTAATAGAAGTCCTGGCTTTCAGCGGGATCACGGGCCATTCAGAATGAAGACTACATTTCCCAGCATCCTTTTAGGCAAGTGTGGCCACATGACTGAGTTCTGGCCAATGGGGTGTGAGCAGAGGTGGGGTCTGGGATTTCTGGGAAGTGTGTTCTTTTTTGTGTGTGTGTGGCCACTTCTATTGGTCTTTCAATTATTTCCATCTTTGTTCTTTGCCCCGTGTGGGCCTCCCATTGCAGTGGCCTCCGCTGTCGCAGAGCACCAGCTCTGGGCGCATGCGGCCCAGAGATCCAGCTCGGTAACTGGACACATTCGTCCAGCCACTCCGTGGCACGTGGGATCTTCCCAGACCAGGGATCGAACTGGCGCCCCTTGCGCTGCAAGGCGGTGTCCTTACCCACTGGGCCACCAGGGAAGCTGGAAGTGTTCTTAAAGGGAAAGGCCAAGCCCTCCCTCGCCACTTCCTCCTCATGGGCGGGAAGGCAGCTGTGATGGCGAGAGCTCAAGCAGTTGCTGTGTTCCATGAGGAGACGAGCACTCGCTGAGGAGGTAGACCACTAAAACGAAGGAACCTGGGGCCTGGACACTGCAGGGCCTCCATGCTGTCCCTGGACTGAGTACAAGTTCATGCGCAAATGGCTCTCTGTTCAGTCTGCTCTGATGGGTCTCAGACCCCATTGCTGACTCCAGGCCTGGCTGCTACACACGTCCATCCCTGTCACGACTTCTCCATCCTCAGCCCAGTCCACGCCTGCTGGACTGGCTGGCAGAGACCTGTTCCTTCTTGGGAACTCTGGCCTTCCATGGCCACTGGAGTGACCGGGGCAGTAAGTAGCCTCTGGACAGTGCAGCCTCTGTTAGCGCCCTGAGAGCCAGCGGGCTGGGAGAGAAATCCCTCAGACACTGGGCAGGCAGCCTCCCAGGGACCCCGTGCAAGGATCCCAGCCCACCTCTGGGCGTCACATCCTGCCCACCCCGCCCACCAGCCCAACAGAGCCATGACCAAGAGCCCACCTCGTGCCTTCCTCCCTTCAGCCACAAACCCCCTTTCTCTGAACTACGTTGGGAAATGCAGACGGCAAAGCGCAAGTGAAAAACACTCGCGTGGACTTCCCTGGTGGTTACGGATCTGCCTTGTGATGCGGGGGACGTGGGTCTGATCCCCAGCAGGGGGGCCGAGACACCCCCTGCCATGGAGCCAATGAGCCAGCGCCACGGGGCGGAGGCCTGCGAGCTCTGGAGCCTGCGCGCCGACCTGGAGAAGCCACGCGCCTCGACGAAAGCCCCCACGTGAGGCAAGGAAGCCCCTGCACAGCGCAGCCAACATCCCGCACGCCACAACCAAGACCCGACGCAGCCAAATGCACAAAAATGCTTTATAGAAGCTACAGAGCCAATTTTCTAAAGTAAATAAAGTAAGAGACTTAGGAGACCAGTGTGACTCTGGACTCCATCTAGATCCTGATTCAAACAGTCTGCGAAATTGTGCCGAGCAAAATACATGTGCGCATTTCCATGTGGTCCCCGGCTGGGCATTTGATGCAATTTCGGGATCATTACAGCATCCAGGCGCCTACGACGCGGGAAATCCAGGTTCGATCCCTGGGTCGGGGAGATGCCCTGGAGGAGGGCATGGCCACCCACTCCAGTATTCTTGCCTGGAGAGCCCCTCGCACAGAGAAGCCCGGCACTGGACACAACTGACCTGCCTCAGCCCGCACGCACGAGGACACCATTCTGGCCTCGATACTGGAGTGTGTGGGGTCGTGTTTTGTGGAGTCTCACAGAGGAGGGCCTCTCCGCTCGGCCCTGTGGACACTCAGCTCATCCTCTGGGGGCTCCCCCCGCCGGGCACTCTGGGGCGTGGAGCAGCATCCCTGGCCCCCGCCCACTCGATGCCAGGAGGCCCTCAGCCAGGATGACCAACGCTGCCCCGGCATCCCTCCGTGTCCCCGAGGACCCAGCAACCCCCCCACAGCGGAGATAGACTGCTTTGGAGAGACACGCTGAAATGGGTCCAGGGATCCGCGTCCTGGAATTTGCATCCACCTCGCAAGGCTTCCCTGGTGGCTCAGTGGAATCTGCCTGCCCAGGCAGGAGGCGCGGGTTTGACCCCTGACCTGGGAGGACCTCAGGTGCCTCGGCACGACGAGGCCCGTGTGCCACCGAGCCCCGGCCGCGCAGCAAGAGAGGCCGCCTCCACGCGAAGCCGGCATGCCGCAGCCAGAGAGGAGCCCCGCTCTCCACAGCCGGAGGAAAACCCACACAGCACCCAGGGGCCCGCACAACCAAAGCCAACCAAATAAAAATTCTAGAGATTTTTTTTTCTAAACAGCCAGGGAGGAGGAGAACTAGAGGGGGCAAGAATGGCCAGGAACAGACCCATCACTGACCTTGGGTGACGGGTACCGGTGGGGAAGGCCATCGGCCACGCTTCCTCCAGGGGCTGCGCCTAGCACTTCCCGCTTTGACCGGCTGGAGCCGGAGTTGGGCTCGTCATGGCACCCCCGCCCCCCCACCCCCGGCGCTCTCACGGCCTCACCACGCGCTTGGCGCTGGGGCCTCTCCTGGGCAGCCCGGTGGTAAGACTGCCTTCCACTGCAGGGGCTCAGGGCTCGGTTGTGGCCCAAAGAATCAAAACATGAAAAATAAACAATGCTGTGCGGATGGAAGCCGTCCACTCGCAGGGAAAGCGGAGCACAGGGTCGGTAGGAACCACGTGGAGTCTCTCTGTGACCTTTCTGTAAAAGCTGAAGTCATTCCAAAGAGACGGTTTTTTTACTTCTTTTAAGTTTAAATGAATGCGCCCGTTAGCAATCAGCCGCCGGGGCCCAGGACGAGAGCCGAGGCACACCGGGGAGGGCGCCCTCAGCGGCCCGAGGAGACCGCTCCCGCCCCCACGCGCCCCCGGAGGCCGGAGCCAGCCCCGGGCCCTGCTGGACCTGCCGCACGGACCGCACGAGGGGCCGGGCGGCCCCAGAGGAGCCGGGGGAGCACTCGCTTTCAAACCCACTTTATTATTTCAATACACGCCTCCCTGTCACCCTGCCCACCTGGCTCTCCTCTGGCAGGACCGCCGGGCCTCAGGGGGGCTCCGGGGGCCCCTCCGGGGGCGCGCCGGCCTCGGCCGCCCCCATGGAGGTGGCGCTCCAGCAGCGGCGGGAGGTGGCCCGGGTCAGCAGCGCCAGCCTCCGGGAGCGCAGCCGGGCCTGGACGGTCCAGTTTGGGGGCTGGTGGCCAGGCAGCGAGGGGTCCTCCTCGTCCCCGCAGCTGTCGACGGAGTCAGAGCCGTCCTCGGTGCCGGCCACCGACTGCTTGCACATGGGGCAGGCGCGCCGCGCGGCCTGGGAGAGCCAGGGGTCGATGCACGCGCAGTGGTAGGTGTGGGCGCAGGGCAGCACCTTGAGGCGGTCGCCTTCCTCGTACTCGTCCAGGCAGATGGCGCAGAGGTCGTGGAGCCGGGTGAAGGTGCGCACCTGGGGCCGCCGGCGGGCCGGCGCCTTGGCCGCCCGCCCGCCGGCCCGCCAGGCCCAGAGCCAGCGCCAGAGGCGCTGCAGGACGAAGAGGGCGCTCGCGAGCAGGGCCAGGGCCGACCCATCACTGACCTGGGTGCGGGTGGAGCCGAGGGCTCGTCCACAACCCCGCTCTCACGGCCTCACCACGCTTGGCGCTGGGGCCTCCTGGGCAGCCCGGTGGTAAGACTGCCTTCCACTGCAGGGGCTCAGGGCTCGGTTGTGGCCCAAAGAATCAAAACATGAAAAATAAACAATGCTGTGCGGATGGAAGCCGTCCACTCGCAGGGAAAGCGGAGCACAGGGTCGGTAGGAACCACGTGGAGTCTCTCTGTGACCTTTCTGTAAAAGCTGAAGTCATTCCAAAGAGACGGTTTTTTTACTTCTTTTAAGTTTAAATGAATGCGCCCGTTAGCAATCAGCCGCCGGGGCCCAGGACGAGAGCCGAGGCACACCGGGGAGGGCGCCCTCAGCGGCCCGAGGAGACCGCTCCCGCCCCCACGCGCCCCCGGAGGCCGGAGCCAGCCCCGGGCCCTGCTGGACCTGCCGCACGGACCGCACGAGGGGCCGGGCGGCCCCAGAGGAGCCGGGGGAGCACTCGCTTTCAAACCCACTTTATTATTTCAATACACGCCTCCCTGTCACCCTGCCCACCTGGCTCTCCTCTGGCAGGACCGCCGGGCCTCAGGGGGGCTCCGGGGGCCCCTCCGGGGGCGCGCCGGCCTCGGCCGCCCCCATGGAGGTGGCGCTCCAGCAGCGGCGGGAGGTGGCCCGGGTCAGCAGCGCCAGCCTCCGGGAGCGCAGCCGGGCCTGGACGGTCCAGTTTGGGGGCTGGTGGCCAGGCAGCGAGGGGTCCTCCTCGTCCCCGCAGCTGTCGACGGAGTCAGAGCCGTCCTCGGTGCCGGCCACCGACTGCTTGCACATGGGGCAGGCGCGCCGCGCGGCCTGGGAGAGCCAGGGGTCGATGCACGCGCAGTGGTAGGTGTGGGCGCAGGGCAGCACCTTGAGGCGGTCGCCTTCCTCGTACTCGTCCAGGCAGATGGCGCAGAGGTCGTGGAGCCGGGTGAAGGTGCGCACCTGGGGCCGCCGGCGGGCCGGCGCCTTGGCCGCCCGCCCGCCGGCCCGCCAGGCCCAGAGCCAGCGCCAGAGGCGCTGCAGGACGAAGAGGGCGCTCGCGAGCAGGGCCAGGGCGCGGCCCAGCACCCAGGAGACGGCCAGCGCCGGGCGGCAGCCCACGTCCGGGCGGGGCGGGGCGTCGGGCAGCAGGACCACGTGCGCGGACCGGTCGCAGCGCAGAATGCCCCGCAGGTCCTGGGAGGCGGCCTCGCCCACGAACACGGAGGGGATGGCGATCTGCCGGCGCAGGTCCTCGTAGACGTGGGCCATGCGCACCAGGTCGTCGGAGCGCACGTTGTGCACGATGGCCGCCTCGAAGCCCGCCTGCTGGGCGTGCAGCACCTTGAGGTCGAACGTGCAGTCGTTGCGGCGGATGAGCACGATGGCGCCGAGCGAGCTGTTGCCCGGCCGCGGGCCCTCGATGGGGCAGCACGCGTTGGCCGGCCGGGCCTCCGTCAGGTAGCCTCGCACGCCCCCGGGGGCCAGGGGCGCCCCGAACAGGGCCGGCATGTCCGCGAACTCCACCGTGCTCGAGTTGCCGCCCAGCACGGCCCGCACCAGCGCCTGCGCGGGCACGAGCAGCGCCAGCAGCAGCAGCGCGGCCGCGGCCGCCCCCGGGGCCCCAGCGCGCCGCGGCCGCCCCATGGCCGGCCCGGGCGTCTCCGGCCGCGGTGTGGAACTAGGTCCCGCTGGGAACCGCCGACGGGAGGCCTCCGGGCATCTCCAGGGCCTCCCGGGAGTCATGGGCCGTGTGGAAAAGGAGCGGTGCGTGTACATCGGCTCAGGGGCAGGGAAGCCGCGGGGGGGCGGGTGGTCCTACGCGGAGGCTTTGCCTGGCGGCAGCCGGCCTCGCATCCTGACTCGGAAGGCTGGTCCCGGAGGTCCTGACCCGCCCAGACGGCCTTCCGGCAGATGACGCTGAGGCCGGGCGCCCCAGGGTTCTAAGCGGCGCCGGTCAGCAGGGTGTGGGCGCAGGGCAGCACCTTGAGGCGGTCGCCTTCCTCGTACTCGTCCAGGCAGATGGCGCAGAGGTCGTGGAGCCGGGTGAAGGTGCGCACCTGGGGCCGCCGGCGGGCCGGCGCCTTGGCCGCCCGCCCGCCGGCCCGCCAGGCCCAGAGCCAGCGCCAGAGGCGCTGCAGGACGAAGAGGGCGCTCGCGAGCAGGGCCAGGGCGCGGCCCAGCACCCAGGAGACGGCCAGCGCCGGGCGGCAGCCCACGTCCGGGCGGGGCGGGGCGTCGGGCAGCAGGACCACGTGCGCGGACCGGTCGCAGCGCAGAATGCCCCGCAGGTCCTGGGAGGCGGCCTCGCCCACGAACACGGAGGGGATGGCGATCTGCCGGCGCAGGTCCTCGTAGACGTGGGCCATGCGCACCAGGTCGTCGGAGCGCACGTTGTGCACGATGGCCGCCTCGAAGCCCGCCTGCTGGGCGTGCAGCACCTTGAGGTCGAACGTGCAGTCGTTGCGGCGGATGAGCACGATGGCGCCGAGCGAGCTGTTGCCCGGCCGCGGGCCCTCGATGGGGCAGCACGCGTTGGCCGGCCGGGCCTCCGTCAGGTAGCCTCGCACGCCCCCGGGGGCCAGGGGCGCCCCGAACAGGGCCGGCATGTCCGCGAACTCCACCGTGCTCGAGTTGCCGCCCAGCACGGCCCGCACCAGCGCCTGCGCGGGCACGAGCAGCGCCAGCAGCAGCAGCGCGGCCGCGGCCGCCCCCGGGGCCCCAGCGCGCCGCGGCCGCCCCATGGCCGGCCCGGGCGTCTCCGGCCGCGGTGTGGAACTAGGTCCCGCTGGGAACCGCCGACGGGAGGCCTCCGGGCATCTCCAGGGCCTCCCGGGAGTCAGGGGCCGGGAGGAAAAGGAGCGGAGCGTGAACAGCGGCTCAGAGGCAGGGAAGCCGCGGGGAGGCGGGTGGTCCTACGCGGAAGCGTCCCCTGGCGGCAGCCGGCCTCGCATCCTGACTCTGAAGGCTGGTCCCCGGAGGTCCTGACCCGCCCAGACGGCCTTCCGGCAGATGACGCTGAGGCCGGGCGCCCCCAGGGTTCTAAGCGGCTCCTGGCCTCTGTGACATCGGCCTGTTACATCCCGCCCCCGCCCCCACTGAGACAGAACTCCTGGAGTTCTGGCCTCTGAACAATCTTCTAGAAGGCTCCGCACGTCCCCCGCTAGTGGGCCTGGGAAGGCCGGGGTGCCGCCGTGGTCTGGCAGCCCCTTCCGCGTGCCCTGGCCCGGATCCTGCCCCCACATGGACCTCCTCCCTGCGTCACCTCCCAGGCCGCCTGGAGAGCCTCCGAGGAAGGGGCCACGCCCTCCCCGCTTGGAGACCCCGAGGATCTTCAGGGCACCCGGCCCACCAGGGTTTACAGCCCGAACCCCAGACCTCCTGCGCTCCTCCAGGCTCACTCTGCCCAGACACGCGGGCCTCCTCGCGGTTCCTGCCACGCGCCAGGCCCGGCCCTGCCCTGGGGCCCTGGCACAGGCTCAGCCCTCCGCCCGGAAGGCCCTTTCTCCCCGCGGCCCGCTCCTTCTCACCCCTCAGGTCTCAGTTCCTACGTCCTCAGCGGGCGACGGGCGCTATGCCGGGGAGGGAGAGCGCCAAGGTCACAGCCAGGCTAGCAGGAGGGCTGGTCCAAGCCCCCATTCCCGGGAGACCAGAGGATCCCAACCTTTTTGGCACAAGGGAAAGATTTCAAAGGACTTCCCTGGTGATCCGGTGGGTTCAGAGTCCATCTTGCAATGCAAGGGGCACTGATTCGATCCCTAGCCCGGGAAGATCCCATACGCCGTAGAGCAGCTTGACCGGTGTGTCCAGTGACGAGCCAGCACCCTGGAGCGCATGTGCCCAGAGCCGGTGCTCTGCAGCGAGAGACGCCACTGCAATGGGAGGTCCACACAGGCCGAAGAACAAAGACGGATGAAAATAAATTGGAAAAAAAAAAAAGAATCATGCTCTTAATGCAAGGGATGCAAGAGACATGGGCTTGCTCCCTGGGCGGGGAAGACCCCCCGGAGAAGAGAACGGCCACCCACTCCAGTGTTCTTTCCTGGAGAATCCCATGGACAGAGGAGCCTGGCGGGCTACAGTCCATGGAGTCGCAGGGAGTCAGACACGACTGAGCGACTAACACACACCCATGCTGACCGTCCATCAGACATCATCTCATTCAGTGTTCTGACCGCCAGTCACATCAGACAGGTTTCTCGTCGTTACGCCCATTCAACAGGTCTGGAAGTCGAGGCCCAGAGGGCTGCAGGGACTGACCTGGCCTCACACCACTTGTTAATGACAGAGCAAGGAATCAGGGCTCCTGCTGGCTGCCCAGCCAGGGGGCAGACTCATGGTGGGAGGTGTGGGCGTGAAGGGCAAGGGAGGACATGAGGCTGAAGGCCAGGGCCCCCCGCTTGAAGGGGACCCCGGGGAAACCCCTTCCCAGGGCACCCGGCCCACCAGGGTTTACAGCCCGAACCCCAGACCTCCTGCGCTCCTCCAGGCTCACTCTGCCCAGACACGCGGGCCTCCTCGCGGTTCCTGCCACGCGCCAGGCCCGGCCCTGCCCTGGGGCCCTGGCACAGGCTCAGCCCTCCGCCCGGAAGGCCCTTTCTCCCCGCGGCCCGCTCCTTCTCACCCCTCAGGTCTCAGTTCCTACGTCCTCAGCGGGCGACGGGCGCTATGCCGGGGAGGGAGAGCGCCAAGGTCACAGCCAGGCTAGCAGGAGGGCTGGTCCAAGCCCCCATTCCCGGGAGACCAGAGGATCCCAACCTTTTTGGCACAAGGGAAAGATTTCAAAGGACTTCCCTGGTGATCCGGTGGGTTCAGAGTCCATCTTGCAATGCAAGGGGCACTGATTCGATCCCTAGCCCGGGAAGATCCCATACGCCGTAGAGCAGCTTGACCGGTGTGTCCAGTGACGAGCCAGCACCCTGGAGCGCATGTGCCCAGAGCCGGTGCTCTGCAGCGAGAGACGCCACTGCAATGGGAGGTCCACACAGGCCGAAGAACAAAGACGGATGAAAATAAATTGGAAAAAAAAAAAAGAATCATGCTCTTAATGCAAGGGATGCAAGAGACATGGGCTTGCTCCCTGGGCGGGGAAGACCCCCCGGAGAAGAGAACGGCCACCCACTCCAGTGTTCTTTCCTGGAGAATCCCATGGACAGAGGAGCCTGGCGGGCTACAGTCCATGGAGTCGCAGGGAGTCAGACACGACTGAGCGACTAACACACACCCATGCTGACCGTCCATCAGACATCATCTCATTCAGTGTTCTGACCGCCAGTCACATCAGACAGGTTTCTCGTCGTTACGCCCATTCAACAGGTCTGGAAGTCGAGGCCCAGAGGGCTGCAGGGACTGACCTGGCCTCACACCACTTGTTAATGACAGAGCAAGGAATCAGGGCTCCTGCTGGCTGCCCAGCCAGGGGGCAGACTCATGGTGGGAGGTGTGGGCGTGAAGGGCAAGGGAGGACATGAGGCTGAAGGCCAGGGCTCAGGATGGGGAACGGGGCTCCGCTGGAGGCCCGGCCAGAGAGGAAGCTCTGGGCTGAGGCAACAGAGCCGGTGGAGGTGGTCTACGGGATCAGATGCCTGACGATCGGAGGTGGAGCTGAAGCCATCATAAAGGAAATAAAGTGCATGATGAATGTAAAGCATGTGACTCGACCTGAAGCCACTGCCCACCGCCAGTCCACAGAAACCGGTGTGTGTGTGTCCTCAGGGACAGAGCCCAGTCCCCTGCACGGCGGGCGGATTCTGTACCGTCTGGGGCACCAGGGTAGCCTCGGGGGTCTGAAGCTTTCACTCTCCCCGTAACAGACCCGCCACCCGTTCCCAAGGCTGGCCGCTCCCCACCCCACAGCAGCCTGGTGTCCCTAAAGTCTCAGCCCTCTGGCCTCCCCTGTGGCTTCCCCACCGCCCCCCTGAGGAAGCCCCAGCTCCTCTCTGCGGCCTACAGGCTCTCTCTCCACGGTGGGGTCCCCGCCAGTCTCCGGACCCTCGATGCTTTCCTTTTCAAATGTTGACTCGTTTCCGGCTGCGCGGGGTCTTGGTTGCTTAGCGCGGGCTTCCTCCAGCGGCAGCGAGCCAGGCCTCCTGGTAGCAGCGGCTGCTCTCCTCGCAGTGGTTTCTCTTTTTGAGGAGCAGAGGCTCGGCGCGCGAGCTCAGCCGTGGTGGATCCTGGGCTCTAGACTACAGTCTCAGAAATGGTGGTGCGCGGGCTTAGCTGCTCCTTGGCACGTGGAATCTTCCCGATCGGGAATCAAACCCGCGTCCCCTGCACTGGCAGACAGATTCTTATCCACTGCACCACCAGGGAAGCCCCTCAGCGCTTTCCAAAACTCCGACCCCATCACAACCTCCTGACCTCTAGAACTCTGCCAGGGCTGCTCCCTCTGCCCGCAACAGAGTTCTCTCTCTTCAGCCGCGCCTCCCAGGCTGGCTGCTTAACTCTTTGGGCTTCCTCCGCTGGTCAAGTACTCCCCAGGACAGCCCTCAGCCAATGACAGAGAAGAGACACAGGAGTCAAACCGGCAGAAGGTCAGGGAGAGAGCCCAGCAATGTGTCCACTAGCCAAGGAATGCTGCGGGTGGCCAGCCACCACCGGATGCTGGGAGGGAGGCAGGAAACATTTTTTCCCTCTGAGTCTGCAAGAAGGAACCAACTCTGCCGATACCTCGATTTTGGACTCCCAGCCTGCAGAACTGTCAAGGGAGTCCCTGGTTATGGGCTCCGGCAAGTCGCCCTGAGACCAGGTTTGGGGTGCAAGCAGTTTACATGGGAGGTGACACCAGGAAGCAGTCAGGACATGGAGGGGGCAGGCGGTTAGGGCCTGTGAGAGGGGTCGGGGCCTGTGGGAGGAGTCACGGCCTGTGGGAGGAGTCAGGGCCTCTGGGCGCAGTCCGGGGGCGTGTAGGCGCAACCTGAAGGAGCCCACCCAGGGAGCATGTGCGAGGATGAGGCTCGGTCCCGCTGGGACCTCTGCAGAGCATGACATGCAGAGGTGCCTGGCTCCAGGGCGGGGGAGCTGGGGCACGCACACTGCTGCTCCTGCCGGCCCTCGGCTGGGGGCTTCTGGAGAGAAGTGCATGAGCTCTGAGACACTCCTGGCCTGCCATGAGCGGAGCAGCGTCAGGCAGAGTCTGGGCTGCGATGCCAGCCCAGCAGCGCGGGGGGAGGGTGAGGGCCCAGGGCCTCTGGGGGGGCCCCCAAAGCTGACGAACCTTTAGAGCCGCACAGAGGCGGCAGCTACCAGCGACCTGTGCTTTATTTCAGTGCATCAAAATGAAATAAAGTTTAAAAATTCCCTTCCTTGGGCTTCCCTGGTAGCTCAGTGGTGAAGAGTTCGCCTGCCAATGCAGGAGACACGGGTTTGATCCCTGCTCCGGGAAGATCGCACATGCTGCGGAGCAACGAAGCCCGTGAGCCACGACGACGGAGGCTGTGCTCTAGAGCCTCAGAGCCGCAACGATGGAGCCCGTGGGCCCTCGAGCCCGAGTTCCCAAGAGAAGTCACCGCAACAAGCCTGCTCCCCTCAACTAGAGAGGAGCCCCCACTCCCCGCAACTAGAGAAGAGCCTCTGGCAGCAGTGAAGACCCAGAATACCCACAAATAAATAAATAAAGTATTTTTTAAAATATTTCCTTCCTCACGCACACGTGCCTCATTTCAAGGGCTCCTAACCACCTGTGGCTGACCGTGTGTGGCGGCCAGGTCTGGGACATTTCAGCGGCCACAGAAACATTTTTCCTCTGAGTCTGCAAGAAGGAACCAACTCTGCCGCTACGTCGATTTTGGACTCCCAGCCTGCAGAACTGTCAAGGGAGCCCCGGGTTATGGGCTCCGGCAAGTCGCCCTGAGACCAGGTTTGGGGTGCAAGCAGTTTACATGGGAGGTGACACCAGGAAGCAGTCAGGACATGGAGGGGGCAGGCGGTTAGGGCCTGTGAGAGGGGTCGGGGCCTGTGGGAGGAGTCACGGCCTGTGGGAGGAGTCAGGGCCTCTGGGCGCAGTCCGGGGGCGTGTAGGCGCAACCTGAAGGAGCCCACCCAGGGAGCATGTGCGAGGATGAGGCTCGGTCCCGCTGGGACCTCTGCAGAGCATGACATGCAGAGGTGCCTGGCTCCAGGGCGGGGGAGCTGGGGCACGCACACTGCTGCTCCTGCCGGCCCTCGGCTGGGGGCTTCTGGAGAGAAGTGCATGAGCTCTGAGACACTCCTGGCCTGCCATGAGCGGAGCAGCGTCAGGCAGAGTCTGGGCTGCGATGCCAGCCCAGCAGCGCGGGGAGAGGGTGAGGGCCCAGGGCCTCTGGGGGGGCCCCAAAAGCTGACGAACCTTTAGAGCCGCACAGACGGAAGCGGCAGCTACCAGCGACCTGTGCTTTATTTCAGTGCATCAAAATGAAATAAAGTTTAAAAATTCCCTTCCTTGGGCTTCCCTGGTAGCTCAGTGGTGAAGAGTTCGCCTGCCAATGCAGGAGACACGGGTTTGATCCCTGCTCCGGGAAGATCGCACATGCTGCGGAGCAACGAAGCCCGTGAGCCACGACGACGGAGGCTGTGCTCTAGAGCCTCAGAGCCGCAACGATGGAGCCCGTGGGCCCTCGAGCCCGAGTTCCCCAAGAGAAGTCACCGCAACAAGCCTGCTCCCCTCAACTAGAGAGGAGCCCCCACTCCCCGCAACTAGAGAAGAGCCTCTGGCAGCAGTGAAGACCCAGAATACCCACAAATAAATAAATAAAGTATTTTTTAAAATATTTCCTTCCTCACGCACACGTGCCTCATTTCAAGGGCTCCCTAACCACCTGTGGCTGACCGTGTGTGGCGGCCAGGTCTGGGACATTTCAGCGGCCACAGAAAGTTCTATTGGACAGCCCCGTACTGAGTGTCTCAAGCCAGAGAGCGACCTAGTGTGACTGAGGCGCTAGCAAGGTCCCTCGGCGGCTGAGGGAACACAGCTGGCTGGGAGTAAGAGCAGAAGCCGGGGCCGGCGTGCAGGCCGGAGGGGCCGGCGCTCACCACCAGGGAGTCATGGCTACGTGGACGCACGAGGGGGCGGGGGCGGGGTGGGGAGGAGCTCTCGACTTTGACCTGAGCGGCAGGGAGAAGAGGTCCAGGAGGGAAAGCCAATTCAGGCGCAAACGCTGAGCTCTGTCTAGGCCCCCTGGGCCTGAGGGGTCAGGCAGAAGTCCAGGGCGGGGTGTCCGGCTGGCAGCTGGACTCTGTCACCGCGGAGGCCTGGGTGCACACAGGACTCTGGGCCCCGGGCTGTCCTGGCCTCCGGCCCAGCTGGCAGCCGCTGGGCCGCGATCGGTCTCGTCAGGCGGAAGCCCAGCCCGTCCCCAGGCTCGAAGGCACAGCTTGCCTGAACGCTAACAAGTTTCGCCTCCAAATGGTGGTGGGTATGCATGTGTGTATGTATGTGTGTGTTTAATTCTGGAATGAATTTAATTCTAATTCCGCCGACTTTGGGGATGGGAAACAGCTGTCTTAATGAGTTAAACAGTGGGTTTAAAATAGCGAGCATCTGTTCGCCGTCTGAGCTGGCACCCGCTGAGGTGCTCTGAGGCGCTGGGGCGCACGCTCTGGGGGCTCTGGAGACAGTGCAGGGTGTGGGGTGAGCGGGTCCAAGAAGCAATTTTAAAGCTAGCCCTGCCACAAGGCCCGTTATCTCCTCTTGGGGCCTCTGCTGCCTCATCTGTATGGGAAAAAAGAAGAAGAGGCTGTTTGGGTCTTCCCCAGCGATCCAGTGGTGAGGAATCCACGCTTCCACTGCAGGGGATGCAGGTTCAATCCCTCGTTGGGGAACTAAGATCTTGCGCGCCACGAGATGCAGCCAAAGAACACATGAATGAATATTTTAGAAGCAGGGGCTGGGGCTGCCCTGGTGGTCCAGTGGGTAAGGACACCGCCTTGCAGTGCAAGGGGCACTGGTTCGATCCCTGGCCTGGGAAGATCCCACGTGCCGCGGAGCGGCTGGACCGATGTGTCCAACTACAGAGCTGGAGCTCTGGAGCGCATGCGCCCAGAGCCAGTGCTCTGCAACAAGAGAGGCCACTGCGATGGGAGGCCCACACGGGCCAAAGAACAAAGATAAATAAATAAAAGACCAATAGAAGTGGCCAAAAAATAAATACACCTTTAAAAGCAGGGGCTGTTTATCCACCACACCAGGCCGTACCTTGGGCAAGGACCAGGCACAGAGCTGAGGATGACTCAGGCCAGTCCTGTGGCGGGGACAGACCCTGAGTGCCCAGCCCTGCAGCTCCCAGGCCTCCTGGCCAAGGACGCCTGAAACTCCCCAGTTCCTCAGAGTTCCTAGTCTATTAATGGAGATGATAACGTTACCTGACTCAGAGTTCTTCAGAAGTTTAGATGAATTAAGGGCTTTCCCGATAGCTCAGTGGTGGAGAATCCGCCTGCCAACGCCGGAGACACGGGTTCGATTCCTGATCCGGGAAGAGCCCGCATGCTGCGGAGCAACAAAGCCCGTCAGCCACGACGACGCAGCCCGTGCCCTGGAGGCTCGGGGCCGCAACGACGGAGCCCCTTTGCTGCAGCTCCCTGAACCCCCAGGCCTCAGAGACGGTGCTCCACAGTAAGAAAAGCCCCGCAGCGAGAAGCCCACACGCCGCAAACGGACGGGAGCTCCGGCTCGCCCAAGCAGCAGCGAAGACCTCGATCAGCCAGAAACAAAGCTCAGAAGCTTTAAATGTGAAATGTGTGCTCAGCACCAGGTCAGGCAGCCAGTGACCGCTACCGAAATATGTGACGCATGTTTTAAGTAAATAAATGTATCGCAGAATTTCAGAGAGGACACAGAGCTAGGGAGAGGAAACCACAGGGTGAGAGACGCCACGGAGGGGCCGGGGTGGGACTGATTTAGACAGGGAAGTCCAGGAGGGCTTCATGGAGAAGGTGACTTGCGGGGGGTGCTGCACTGGGTCTTTGTTATCCTGTGGGTGTTCACTGCAGCGCACAGGCTTCTCTCGTTGTGGTATGTGGGATCTAAGTGCCCTGTCTCGGGATCAAACCTGGGTCCCCTATGTTGGGAGTGTGGAGTTTTAACTATAGAGCACCAGGAAAAGTCCTGAGGAGGTGACTGTTGAGCTGAGACCTCAAGGAAGAGGAGCTGCCGCCCATGGGCACGTCAGGCGTGGGGCATTCCAGGCAGAGGGGATGGCAGGTGCAAAGGCCCTGTGGCAGGACCCCATGTGGGTATTCTGCCAAGAGCAAGAAGGCTGGCACGGTTGGAAGAGGACCAGGGCCAGGACCGGAACGGGCCTGCAGGCTGCACTGAAGAAGCGAAGCTTTATCCTGAGGGCCCTGGGGAGCCACTGGGGCTCCAGCTCGGGAAGGAGGGAGATCTGATGTGCAGCCAGACTCAGGGCTCTCCACTCAGCTGCTGCTTGTGTTTATCAAGCACCTGCTGGACGCCTAGCCTCGGGCAGCGTCAGAGCTCCTCACAGCGAAGATGGGAAACAGAGAGACACTGAAAAGCCATGTGCACCCCTCCCAGCTCGGCAGACTGCGGGCCTCGGGGGACACTCCCGACCGGACAGCCCTGGCTTCTGGTCCCAGCTCTGCCACTTCCCAGCCGCACGGCTGGTCCTCGATCCCCCCTCCTTGGGACCGAGTATCTCCCAGACGGGCCAGGATGACCCGTGCCCAGCTTTGCAGGTCCTGTCCTCACCTGTCCAAAGCTTCAACTAGCTTCCTAACGAGCGAAGTGCACACTGACCGTGCGTGCGAAGTCACTTCCGGCGTGTCCGCCTCTGCGGGAGCCCGTGGACCGTGGCCTGCCAGGCTCCTCTGTCTGTGGGATTCTCCCGGCCAGAACACGGCTGCAGGTAGTCATGCCCTCCTCGAGGGGTCGGCAGGCGAGTTGTCGCCCACGGGCGCCGCCCGGGAAGCCCCTACGACCCAGCCGCTTCGCGCCCAGGGACGCGCTCAGGAGAGAGGCTCACAGCAGCCCCGAGCTGGAAGCCGCCACCATGCCCACCAGCAAACGGACCAGCACGCCGTGGTCCACGCGAACCGCGGACGCTCCCCAGCGGGGCAGAGAGAGGTGTTCACTGGTTGTGGTATGTGGGATCTAAGTGCCCTGTCTCGGGATCAAACCTGGGTCCCCTATGTTGGGAGTGTGGAGTTTTAACTATAGAGCACCAGGAAAAGTCCTGAGGAGGTGACTGTTGAGCTGAGACCTCAAGGAAGAGGAGCTGCCGCCCATGGGCACGTCAGGCGTGGGGCATTCCAGGCAGAGGGGATGGCAGGTGCAAAGGCCCTGTGGCAGGACCCCATGTGGGTATTCTGCCAAGAGCAAGAAGGCTGGCACGGTTGGAAGAGGACCAGGGCCAGGACCGGAACGGGCCTGCAGGCTGCACTGAAGAAGCGAAGCTTTATCCTGAGGGCCCTGGGGAGCCACTGGGGCTCCAGCTCGGGAAGGAGGGAGATCTGATGTGCAGCCAGACTCAGGGCTCTCCACTCAGCTGCTGCTTGTGTTTATCAAGCACCTGCTGGACGCCTAGCCTCGGGCAGCGTCAGAGCTCCTCACAGCGAAGATGGGAAACAGAGAGACACTGAAAAGCCATGTGCACCCCTCCCAGCTCGGCAGACTGCGGGCCTCGGGGGACACTCCCGACCGGACAGCCCTGGCTTCTGGTCCCAGCTCTGCCACTTCCCAGCCGCACGGCTGGTCCTCGATCCCCCCTCCTTGGGACCGAGTATCTCCCAGACGGGCCAGGATGACCCGTGCCCAGCTTTGCAGGTCCTGTCCTCACCTGTCCAAAGCTTCAACTAGCTTCCTAACGAGCGAAGTGCACACTGACCGTGCGTGCGAAGTCACTTCCGGCGTGTCCGCCTCTGCGGGAGCCCGTGGACCGTGGCCTGCCAGGCTCCTCTGTCTGTGGGATTCTCCCGGCCAGAACACGGCTGCAGGTAGTCATGCCCTCCTCGAGGGGTCGGCAGGCGAGTTGTCGCCCACGGGCGCCGCCCGGGAAGCCCCTACGACCCAGCCGCTTCGCGCCCAGGGACGCGCTCAGGAGAGAGGCTCACAGCAGCCCCGAGCTGGAAGCCGCCACCATGCCCACCAGCAAACGGACCAGCACGCCGTGGTCCACGCGAACCGCGGACGCTCCCCAGCGGGGCAGAGAGACAAGCACGAGACAGTGATGGCCGCGCTGGACAGAAGAACACCCACCGGCGACGCCCGGAAGACGCCGATCAGCACACGGTGACGCCTGAGAGGGCGGCGCTGGCAGGGAGGAGGCCAAGCGGGAGGCGCTGCGAGGGAGCCCAGAAACGCCGGGGGGAGATGGCACCTGCCGCAGCCTGCCTCCGGCTCCCCCGCGAGTGCCTGCCCTTTACTGTATGTGAACTGCACCTCAGCAGAGCCGCAGGAGCCAGTGAACGAAATGGCCGAACAGTGCCCCGCGCCTGGAAACCTCCTAGGGGCCACGACGGGGCAGAGGCCTGGGCGGCGGGACCCAGGAGAGGCTTCCCGAGGCCGCAGTCCAGGCCACAGGCCGGCTCCAGGACCCTGCTCCCCGCCCTCACCTCCACGGCCTGCGCCCCGGGAAAGGGCCTCGCCGGCCCGCACGTCACCCGGGCCCGGAAAGTAATTTCCTAACATTCTGCTCTCCGCCAACGAGACACGAGATGAATTGCGGCCATAAACACGTTGGGTGCCGCCTAAATATTTCATAGATCTGTGCGCGCACACAGTCGCCTCGGTCTTTCTGTCTTGTTTTTAAGGGCAGCTGCGTGGGGTCACCTGGGGGGTCTGCCCTGCTCCCCACTCTCCATCCATCCCCTCGGGTCCTCTCCTGGCGCTTTCATTCCTTCCTCTGCCAGAGGGGTCTCAAAGGGATGGGGGGCTTTTGCCCTGGGTTCAACGGAGGAATGAGTTTCCCTGGCTGCCTTCCTGCAAGGTGGTGGCCATGCCGGGGGAGTGCGGGGGCTGGCAGGGGGGCTGGACAGGGCTTTACGCTGGAGGGGGAAACCTGGAGGCCCCTGGGTCATTACAGACAGTGGCCAAAAGCCCCCTTCCGCTTCTGAAAGGGTCCATCCACACTCATTCATTCATTCAACAGAGGCTTCTTGGGGCTGCAGAGTGCGGCAGTTTAGAACACAGGCTTGAGATCAGAGAGATCCAATCCAGTTCCTCCTTAACAATTCCTTGGCTGTGTGACCTTAGGGGACTGTCTTTACCTCTCTGGGCTTCAGTTTCCCTGTTTTACAAGATGGAGAAAATAACAGTATTCCATATCACAGGATTGCTTGAAGCTTAGATTAGATCTAAAGTCCTTCTAATGTTCTCAGTGTGGGGCCAGGGACACAGGAGGTGTTCAGGCAGCTTAGCTAACGTGAGGAGGGTCTGTGACCGTTTGCTGGGCTCTGGCCCCTGTCCGGGGCGCTGGGGATGGAGCTGAAGAGACCAGCGGTTACTGGTCCCCATGCTCAGACCTTACTTCTTTCTGCAGCCTTGCACTTTACATAGGGAGGCTCAGATGGTTCGGTCGCGAGATGGTTCGGTCAGGGACTCAGTGCAGGATGTGACCGGGAATTCGGAGACGCCCCTCGTGAGCTTAAGGCCTCTTCTTTTTGCTGGTGGGGAAACTGAGACCCAGAGAGGGGCAGGCGGGCTCCTGTTTTTCCACCTCTGATCCCTGGGCGCGGTCTCCGGAGGGCGCCCAGGTAGGGCCCGTCGCACCCCGGCCGTCTCCGGCGCCGCAGCACTCGCGGCCGCCTGCCTGTAACGCGCCGAACCCGGGCGGCGGTGGGCCGCAGGGGGCGTCCGGCCTGAGCCAGGGTTCTGCAGGACGGTCGCCGCCCACGCCGGGCCGAGCGAGGCGCCGAGGGAGGGAGGGCCAGGTTCTTCCTGGGCGCCGGGGTCCAGCCGGCCAAGCGCGTCTGCAGACACGGGGACGGCTGGAGGCGCTCACCAAGCCTGCGGATGGACGGGGCACAGCCCCGCTGGACGGGGATGAGGGGAAGCAAGTGACCCAGGCCCGGGAAGGCACTCACTGAGGCTCTCAGCAGCGGCCGGGGGGCCGACGTGACGGAGCCCGGCCCAGGCCCCGCCCTCCCGGGCTCACTTCCGGTGGGGAGGAGGAGCCGCGGGCCACCAGCGCTCCGAAGCCTTCTGCGGTGCGTCGGGTGACGACGGCCACGGGGAAGGCAAAGGAGCAGGAGGTCTGGCGCGTCAGAGGCTGCCAGGGCTCGTGCGGAGCTGAGAAGACACCTGTGGGAGGGGAGGGACAGCGCCGGGGGCGCCTGGGGAACGGCATTCCAGGGGGAGGCCGCAGTGCGTGCAAAGGCCCTGGGGCAGGACTGGGCTGCTGCGTTGGAGGAGCCGCGAGAGGCCTGTGAGACTGCAGCAGAGCGAGCGAGGGGGAGAGGGAGGAGGAGAGGGCAGCGAGGGGACGGGGCAGGTGAGGCAGGGCCTCGAGGGCCACTAGGAAGACGTGGGCTTTTACCCCAGGGAGGTGAGACCCCCAAGGGCCATGGGTGGAGGAGGGATGGGGCCTGACGGTGCTCTCACCGGTGCCCTCTGGCTGCTGGGGGGAGGACAGCCAGCCAGAGGTGAGACTGGAACCTGGAGGACCCATCAGTAAAAGGTGAAGGAAGACGGGGGCATCAGGGAGGTGACATTTAAGCCTGGGGACGCACCTCCGGGAGGTGAACTTTGAGTTCTGAGCGAGTGAGACGGTCCAGGGAGAGAAAGGGCACTGCGGGCAGAGGGCACAGCCGGGCAAAGGCCCTGAGGCAGGAACCAGCGTGCCTGTGAGAAGACCATAAGGAAGATGGAGTCGGGGAGGAGAAAGACCTGGGGGAGGGTTAGATTCTGGGCCGAGCGGGGCCTGTGAGCTCCAGTGCCGTGTCTCCTGGCATCCCAAGGCGGGGGGCTCTGTGCCTCGGGGAAGGGAAGGGGCCGGGCAGGAGGAGGGCGTGTGGGCAGAAAAGCATTTCCCCAGGGATGCCCGCATCGAAACGTAACCCATGAGTGGGGTCCCTTCTGCAGTGCGGGGGGAGCAGTGTCCTCCCGAAATGTCACGTCATTTGGAAATCAGCCTTCTGCACATGTAATTAGTTAAGGATGAATGACATCCTCCTGCATCTAAGATGAACCCTAAATCCAAGGACTGGTACCCCAAAAAAAAGAACAGTAGGGCTTCCCTGGTGGTCCAGTGGGTAAGGACACTGCCTTGCAGTGCAGGGGGCGCTGGTTCAATCCCTGGCCTGGGAAGATCCCACGTGCCACGGAGCAGCTGGACCAATGTGTCCAATTACCGAGCCGGAGCTCTGGAGCGCATGCGCCCAGAGCCGGTGCTCTGCAGCGAGAGAGGCCACTGCGATAGGAGGCCCACAGGGGCCAAAGAACAAAGAGGGATGAAAATAAATGTTAACTTAGAAGTTAAAAAAAAAACAGAGACTCAGTCATGGAAACCAATGACATCATGGCGTTTGCAGCAAAACCGATGAACGCAGAGAGGATCATATGGAGTAAGAGAGAGAAAATACCACGATACTGCTTCAGTGCAGAATCTAAAAAGATAATGCATTAAACAGTGAACGGGAGGGGGAGACCCCCAAGGGCCATGGGTGGAGGAGGGATGGGGCCTGACGGTGCTCTCACCGGTGCCCTCTGGCTGCTGGGGGGAGGACAGCCAGCCAGAGGTGAGACTGGAACCTGGAGGACCCATCAGTAAAAGGTGAAGGAAGACGGGGGCATCAGGGAGGTGACATTTAAGCCTGGGGACGCACCTCCGGGAGGTGAACTTTGAGTTCTGAGCGAGTGAGACGGTCCAGGGAGAGAAAGGGCACTGCGGGCAGAGGGCACAGCCGGGCAAAGGCCCTGAGGCAGGAACCAGCGTGCCTGTGAGAAGACCATAAGGAAGATGGAGTCGGGGAGGAGAAAGACCTGGGGGAGGGTTAGATTCTGGGCCGAGCGGGGCCTGTGAGCTCCAGTGCCGTGTCTCCTGGCATCCCAAGGCGGGGGGCTCTGTGCCTCGGGGAAGGGAAGGGGCCGGGCAGGAGGAGGGCGTGTGGGCAGAAAAGCATTTCCCCAGGGATGCCCGCATCGAAACGTAACCCATGAGTGGGGTCCCTTCTGCAGTGCGGGGGGAGCAGTGTCCTCCCGAAATGTCACGTCATTTGGAAATCAGCCTTCTGCACATGTAATTAGTTAAGGATGAATGACATCCTCCTGCATCTAAGATGAACCCTAAATCCAAGGACTGGTACCCCAAAAAAAAGAACAGTAGGGCTTCCCTGGTGGTCCAGTGGGTAAGGACACTGCCTTGCAGTGCAGGGGGCGCTGGTTCAATCCCTGGCCTGGGAAGATCCCACGTGCCACGGAGCAGCTGGACCAATGTGTCCAATTACCGAGCCGGAGCTCTGGAGCGCATGCGCCCAGAGCCGGTGCTCTGCAGCGAGAGAGGCCACTGCGATAGGAGGCCCACAGGGGCCAAAGAACAAAGAGGGATGAAAATAAATGTTAACTTAGAAGTTAAAAAAAAAACAGAGACTCAGTCATGGAAACCAATGACATCATGGCGTTTGCAGCAAAACCGATGAACGCAGAGAGGATCATATGGAGTAAGAGAGAGAAAAATACCACACGATACTGCTTCAGTGCAGAATCTAAAAAAGATAATGATACAAACTGATTTACAGAACAGAACGAGACTTAGGGAACAAACACGGCTGGGGGGGCGAGAAGGGAGGGGGCGGGACAGCGGGGAGGCCGGGATGGACAGGGCCCTGGAGCCGCGTCTGTGAGGGACCACCACCAGGACCCGCTGCGGAGCGCGGAAGCTCCGCCGCGTTCCGTGAGGACCCACGCGGGGAAAGAACTCGGAGGAGAACAGAGGCACGTGCGTGGACCACGGCCGCACGCTGCTCCCACCTGAGGCTCTCAGACACGGTCCACCAGCCACACCCCAGTGTAAGATAAACACTGATGCAACCACAAACAAAAAGAGAAGAGACCACAGACCGGCAGCGTCCTGCCGCACGCGGAGAACACCCGATGGCCACGCGCTCGCCGCAGCAAAAACACTGCTTCGATATAAGAAGTAACACCTGTTCCTGTTTGATATAGAAGATACAAGAAGCACATAAGAAGTAACGCTATTTTGGAGGGGTCACGGGTTTCCTTTTGGGGCGAGGAGAATGTTTTCAAACTAGAGAGAGGTCGTGCGACACTGGGAATATGCTAAATGCTGCCAGGTCGGCTAATTATGTGTGATGGAATTTCACTTTTAATCTCAGTTTTAGAAAGTAATAATAAAACAAAATAACGCAAAACCTCTTGCCCTGGCTGCCAACCGTTGACATTCTGAGGCGGATGCTTCCAGAACTTTCTCTGCCCACGTCACAGTCCTGTGGCCTCCCCTCGTGTGCCCGGCCTCAGTCCACACCTGCTCCCCCAGCCGACCTCATCATCCTTGTCCACGTGCCACGGAGCAGCTGGACCAATGTGTCCAATTACCGAGCCGGAGCTCTGGAGCGCATGCGCCCAGAGCCGGTGCTCTGCAGCGAGAGAGGCCACTGCGATAGGAGGCCCACAGGGGCCAAAGAACAAAGAGGGATGAAAATAAATGTTAACTTAGAAGTTAAAAAAAAAACAGAGACTCAGTCATGGAAACCAATGACATCATGGCGTTTGCAGCAAAACCGATGAACGCAGAGAGGATCATATGGAGTAAGAGAGAGAAAAATACCACACGATACTGCTTCAGTGCAGAATCTAAAAAAGATAATGATACAAACTGATTTACAGAACAGAACGAGACTTAGGGAACAAACACGGCTGGGGGGGCGAGAAGGGAGGGGGCGGGACAGCGGGGAGGCCGGGATGGACAGGGCCCTGGAGCCGCGTCTGTGAGGGACCACCACCAGGACCCGCTGCGGAGCGCGGGAAGCTCCGCCCGGCGTTCCGTGAGGACCCACGCGGGGAAAGAACTCGGAGGAGAACAGAGGCACGTGCGTGGACCACGGCCGCACGCTGCTCCCACCTGAGGCTCTCAGACACGGTCCACCAGCCACACCCCAGTGTAAGATAAACACTGATGCAACCACAAACAAAAAGAGAAGAGACCACAGACCGGCAGCGTCCTGCCGCACGCGGAGAACACCCGATGGCCACGCGCGCTCGCCGCAGCAAAAACACTGCTTCGATATAAGAAGTAACACCTGTTCCTGTTTGATATAGAAGATACAAGAAGCACATAAGAAGTAACGCTATTTTGGAGGGGTCACGGGTTTCCTTTTGGGGCGAGGAGAATGTTTTCAAACTAGAGAGAGGTCGTGCGACACTGGGAATATGCTAAATGCTGCCAGGTCGGCTAATTATGTGTGATGGAATTTCACTTTTAATCTCAGTTTTAGAAAGTAATAATAAAACAAAATAACGCAAAACCTCTTGCCCTGGCTGCCAACCGTTGACATTCTGAGGCGGATGCTTCCAGAACTTTCTCTGCCCACGTCACAGTCCTGTGGCCTCCCCTCGTGTGCCCGGCCTCAGTCCACACCTGCTCCCCCAGCCGACCTCATCATCCTTGTTCACGGCTGTGTAATCTGCCCTTAACCGAGTGGCAGGGGTCACGCCCCTCTGGTGGTGGCTTCGGGCAGCTTCCAGTGACCTACCCTTCAGTGCCCAAGGGAGAGGGAACAGACACATCTCTCACTCTGGAACAAGGGGTAGAAGTTTTGTTGTTGTGTTTCTGTTTGTTTGGCTTTTTTTCCGGCCGCAGGGCATGGCTCGTGGGATCTAAACTCCCCCACCACTGACTGACCCCGTGCCCCCTGCCATGAAAACCTGGAGTGGAGTCCTACCCACCGGACCGCCAGGGAAGTCCCGCGTTCGGGTGATCGGAGCTTCACAGGGTGCCGCCGAGCCCTCCCGCTCATCCCAGGGGGCCTGTTCCCGTCCTCCGGCCCCAGAGCCAGAGGGAGGGCCGGGCTGTGCCACCCGCTTCGGGTCCACATCCTCCCGGGGATACCTGGGCTCCGCTGCTCCGGTCGAGCCGGGCTCTGGGCGACCCTGCGGCCTGTCGCCCGGGCTCCTCTGTCCGTGAGACTCTCCAGGCGGGGATGCTGGAGCCGGTGGGCTGTGCCCGCCTGGGGCATCTTCCCGACCCAGGGATCAGACCCATGCCTCTCACTACTCTGCACTGGCAGGCGGGTTCTTTACCACGAGGGCCACCCAGGAAGCCAGGTGCCCTTGAATAAAACCCAGCCCTGCCCACCGTCTGTCCTCCCTGAAGCACCCAGAGGGCACCCCAGCAGCTGTCCAGCCCTGCCCCTCCTCCACCCTCGGCCCTCCAGGGTCCCACTGCCCTGGGGGAACAGCCCCGGTCACCTCCGCGGCCCTCAAGGCCCTGCCCCGCCTGCCCCGCCCGCCCCGCCCCTCCCTGGGCTCTGCTCCTCCGCCGGCTCCACAGGAGCTCCGTCCCGTTCCTCCAGCACGCCAGGCCCAGTTCTGCCCCGGGGCCTTTGCACAGGCCAGGCCTCTGCCTGGAGGGCTCCTCCCACTTTCCCCTTCTCCCAGGCAAACTCCTTGTCTTTCAAATCCCAGCTCTGGTGTTGGAGTGTAGAGTCTAGTCCTCAGTCCAGACTCACTGAGCGGGGACAGGGAGGCGAGGAGTCCGGGGGGAAGGTGAGCCTCTGCAGGAGAGAAGCCTGCGGATGCCGGAGAGCGGGGGCGGGGAGCCGGGCTCGGGGAGGGAGAGCTGGCCGCTGAGGAGGACGCTGGGGCGGGAGCGGACCCCCACTCCCCCGCCGAGGCACGGGCTCTCACACACCCGCATGCGCCAGAGACGCGGGAAGTATCTTCTCTCCGCTGACACTTTTGGCAAAATACAAATCCTCCAGTTTTTTTCTGTGCAAAAAACATGTCCATCAAAACTGTCCCCGCAGTGGCTGCAGGAGCGAGGCCGCTGGATGTGGTCCGGGGACTGCGGGGAGGGCTGGAGAGGGACACAGCGGCCTCGGCTCGTCACTCCCTGCAGTCAGCGAGGGAGGTGAAGGCAGTAGCAGCAGAGAGCCAGGCCCGCCCCCGAGCCCCACCCTCACCTGCTGCGCTTGGGGGGGGGGCTCCCCTCTCTGTGGCTGCTCCCTGCGCCTCCCTAACTCCACGCTGTCAGCGCCACTTTGCAGGTGAGAAAGCTGAACCCAGAGAGGGGAATACACCTCCCCAAGGTCACACAGCAGAGCGTGGATCTGAATGCAAAGGCCACTCCACTGGCCAGGGACGCCTAGAAGCACCCCTTCCCGGAAGGCCGAGGGGAGCAAAGGCAACGGACACTGAAGGATCAGCAGATACAAGGGCTTCAAGGCAGGTTCCCTTCAACAGCGCCCGCTGCCGTCAGCAGCCCTGAGTGAAATCAGCCTGTGACATGTGGAGCCCAGAAGAAGGTGTATAAGCGGGGTCCCCAGCCAGGCCCCTGGCCACAGCGGTGATGAGGACAGAGGGTCCCTGGTGTCCCCACCTGGCCAGTCACCTCCCTGTTGACTGCCTGCGTCACCTTCATCACAGCTTGGTCCCCACAAGCCCCTAAACCAGGGGTGAGTGTGAGCAGCAGCCTGACCCTGCCCCTGCCAGTTTCCTTCAAAGCTAAAAAGCCTCGCCTTGGAGGCCTCTGCCTGGAGGGCTCCTCCCACTTTCCCCTTCTCCGAATTGTCCCAGCTCTGGTGTTGGAGTGTAGAGTCTAGTCCTCAGTCCAGACTCACTGAGCGGGGACAGGGAGGCGAGGAGTCCGGGGGGAAGGTGAGCCTCTGCAGGAGAGAAGCCTGCGGATGCCGGAGAGCGGGGGCGGGGAGCCGGGCTCGGGGAGGGAGAGCTGGCCGCTGAGGAGGACGCTGGGGCGGGAGCGGACCCCCACTCCCCCGCCGAGGCACGGGCTCTCACACACCCGCATGCGCCAGAGACGCGGGAAGTATCTTCTCTCCGCTGACACTTTTGGCAAAATACAAATCCTCCAGTTTTTTTCTGTGCAAAAAACATGTCCATCAAAACTGTCCCCGCAGTGGCTGCAGGAGCGAGGCCGCTGGATGTGGTCCGGGGACTGCGGGGAGGGCTGGAGAGGGACACAGCGGCCTCGGCTCGTCACTCCCTGCAGTCAGCGAGGGAGGTGAAGGCAGTAGCAGCAGAGAGCCAGGCCCGCCCCCGAGCCCCACCCTCACCTGCTGCGCTTGGGGGGGGGGGGCGGGGAGCTCCCCTCTCTGTGGCTGCTCCCTGCGCCTCCCTAACTCCACGCTGTCAGCGCCACTTTGCAGGTGAGAAAGCTGAACCCAGAGAGGGGAATACACCTCCCCAAGGTCACACAGCAGAGCGTGGATCTGAATGCAAAGGCCACTCCACTGGCCAGGGACGCCTAGAAGCACCCCTTCCCGGAAGGCCGAGGGGAGCAAAGGCAACGGACACTGAAGGATCAGCAGATACAAGGGCTTCAAGGCAGGTTCCCTTCAACAGCGCCCGCTGCCGTCAGCAGCCCTGAGTGAAATCAGCCTGTGACATGTGGAGCCCAGAAGAAGGTGTATAAGCGGGGTCCCCAGCCAGGCCCCTGGCCACAGCGGTGATGAGGACAGAGGGTCCCTGGTGTCCCCACCTGGCCAGTCACCTCCCTGTTGACTGCCTGCGTCACCTTCATCACAGCTTGGTCCCCACAAGCCCCTAAACCAGGGGTGAGTGTGAGAGCAGCAGCCGTGCAGCCCTAAGCAACTTGCTTAACCTCTCTGTGCCAGTTTCCCTGTTGGCTGAAATAGACATAAAAAACAATCTGTAACTTCCAATTAAACCTTGACTGTCCCCCAAACACTTGGCACACAGTAGGCGCTCATAAATGTGGAAAAGGTTTAGGTAAGTGGTTTCTGCCCAGGACTGGCGTGCAGGGGGGAGCGTCTTCCTTCCTACCACCCAGCCAGCCAGCCCAGGGGAAAGACGCGGCCTCCGGGAAGACAGCAGGAAGGAGGCCCTGGTCCTGGAGTCCCAGCTGCCGCCTGTTCCCGTAGAGACGGACTGACTTTTCTAGAACGGGGCCCCTCCTCCCTGCTTCCATCCGGAGCCAGCGCTGCTGCATAAATCCCGCTTTACGGCTGTTATTGACGGCGAGCGGGGAGAGCAGCCCGACCAAGGCCCAATTAATTTTCCCGTCTGGCATCTGTGTGCCGGGCGAGCGTCTGAGGTCCTGGAGGGAGGCGGGGAGAGCCAGCTGGGGCCGGGCCAGGCTGAGGACAAGGTCGCGGGCAGGCCAGGCCACTCGAGAGCCCGGCCGAGGCGCTGCTCAGGGAGCCCAGGGTCTGAGCCCCAGGCTCCCGTCTGGAAGGCAGGAGAGCAGTGGCTGTCCAGTCGCTCAGGCGTGTCTGACTCTGCGACCCCCTGGACGGCAGCACACCAGGCTCCCCGTCCTCCACCGTCTCCCCGAGTTTGCTCCAACCCATGTCCATGGAGTCGGTGATGCCGGCCAACCATCTCATCTTCTATCACCCTCAGCCCTCAGTGCTCACCGGAAGGCCGGATGCTGAAGCTGAAGCTCCGACACTTTGGCCACCGGATGTGAAAAGCCGACTCACTGAAAAGACCATGATGCTGGGAAAGACTGAGGGCAGAAGGAGACGAGGTAAGATAGGAGTTATCTCTAAATTCTGAGTAAATTCTGAAATTTTTACCTAGGATGAAAATGTAGGTTTCACCCAAGAAACCCTTGAGCAAAGCCCACAAGGAGTGAAAGAAGGCGCCTGTGGGTTTCTGATGGAACAGCTTGCCAGCAGGGAGCATTGCTCGTGCAAAGGTCCTGGGGCAGGACTGTCCCTGATGTGGAGGAGGAACAGCCAGGAGCCCCGTGTGTCTGAGCAAGAAGGAGACAAGAACGAACTGGGGCAGGTAGGGGGCCCGGCAGGTCGTGAAGGACCCTGTGGGCTGCAGGAGGGCTTGAACTTTGACCCCTGGCGGGTGAGGAGGGAGTCTGGGAGGCCTGTGGGCAGAGGAGGGGCGAGGCCTGACTCTGGTGCTCAAGGGTGCCCTCTGGCGGCTGTGCAGAGAACAGCCGGGGATCCACAGTGAAAAAACCTAGTTAGTTCTTAAAGTCTCCCTGTCCTGGGTCCCACGCTGTGAGCAGGAGGCCTTCTTGCTCTTTAAAAGGAAAATCAGGAGCCTTTGCTGCGGCTTCCCAGGTGGCTCAAGGGTAAAGAATCCACCCAGCGACCGATGCAGGTTAGATCCCTGGAAATGGAAGATCCCCTGGAGCAGGAAATGGCAATTCTACGGACAGAAAAGCCTGGGTGGGCTACAGCCCATGGGGCCCCAGAGAGTCTGACATGAGTGAGCGGGAACCAAGACCCTACATGTCTCAGTGTGTGGCCAAAATAAATTTAAATTAAACTTCTTTAGAGAAAGGAAAATTAGTGCACACAAGAAGGCATTAAAAAATAAGAAGAAGAAGAAGGCATTAAAGCGCTCTCAGTGAACTTTCTGTGACGATGGAAACGACCTGTATCCGCCCTGACACGGGAACCATCGGAGTGTGGGGCTTATGAGCAGCTAAAATGCGTCTACTGCAGCTGTGGGATTTAAATTAAATATTTCATTTTTAAAACCGTGGTAAAATACACATAGCATAAAATTTAACATTGTAGCCATTTTTTTTCTTTTTTTGGCCACTTCTATTGGTCTTTCATTTATCTATTTCCATCCATCCTTGTTCCTTGGCCTGCGTGGGCCTCCCATCGCAGCAGCCTCTCTCGCTGCAGAGCACCGGCTCTGGGCGCATGCACTCCAGAGCTCCGGCTCAGTTGTTGGACACACGGGTCCAACTGCCCTGCGGCACAAGAAACCCTTGAGCAAAGCCCACAAGGAGTGAAAGAAGGCGCCTGTGGGTTTCTGATGGAACAGCTTGCCAGCAGGGAGCATTGCTCGTGCAAGGTCCTGGGGCAGGACTGTCCCTGATGTGGAGGAGGAACAGCCAGGAGCCCCGTGTGTCTGAGCAAGAAGGAGACAAGAACGAACTGGGGCAGGTAGGGGGCCCGGCAGGTCGTGAAGGACCCTGTGGGCTGCAGGAGGGCTTGAACTTTGACCCCTGGCGGGTGAGGAGGGAGTCTGGGAGGCCTGTGGGCAGAGGAGGGGCGAGGCCTGACTCTGGTGCTCAAGGGTGCCCTCTGGCGGCTGTGCAGAGAACAGCCGGGATCCACAGTGAAAAAGCGTAGTTAGTTCTTAAAGTCTCCCTGTCCTGGGTCCCACGCTGTGAGCAGGAGGCCTTCTTGCTCTTTAAAAGGAAAATCAGGAGCCTTTGCTGCGGCTTCCCAGGTGGCTCAAGGGTAAAGAATCCACCCAGCGACCGATGCAGGTTAGATCCCTGGAAATGGAAGATCCCCTGGAGCAGGAAATGGCAATTCTACGGACAGAAAAGCCTGGGTGGGCTACAGCCCATGGGGCCCCAGAGAGTCTGACATGAGTGAGCGGGAACCAAGACCCTACATGTCTCAGTGTGTGGCCAAAATAAATTTAAATTAAACTTCTTTAGAGAAAGGAAAATTAGTGCACACAAGAAGGCATTAAAAAATAAGAAGAAGAAGAAGGCATTAAAGCGCTCTCAGTGAACTTTCTGTGACGATGGAAACGACCTGTATCCGCCCTGACACGGGAACCATCGGAGTGTGGGGCTTATGAGCAGCTAAAATGCGTCTACTGCAGCTGTGGGATTTAAATTAAATATTTCATTTTTAAAACCGTGGTAAAATACACATAGCATAAAATTTAACATTGTAGCCATTTTTTTTCTTTTTTTGGCCACTTCTGTTGGTCTTTCATTTATCTATTTTCATCCATCTTTGTTCCTTGGCCTGCGTGGGCCTCCCATCGCGGTGGCCTCTCTCGCTGCAGAGCACCGGCTCTGGGCGCATGTGCCCCAGAGCTCCGGCTCAGTTGTTGGACACACGGGTCCAACTGCCCTGCGGCACGTGGGATCTTCCCAGGCCAGGGCTCGAACTAGCCGCCCTTGCACTGCAAGGCGGTGTCCTTGCCCACTGGACCACCAGGGAAGCCCTGTAGCCATTTTTAAAAATGTACCTATGCCTTTATTTTCGGCTGCAATGGGTCTTTGCTGCTGCGGGTGGGCTTCCTCGGGGCGGTGAGCGGGCGTCTCAGGTCGCGCAGCGAGTGCTCTAGAACACGGGTTCAGCAGCACAAGGACTCGGCGGCCCCACGGCCTGTGGGGTCGAACCTGCGGCCCCCGCGCTGGCAGGCGGATTCCGAACCTCGAGAGCACCCGGCAAGTCCCAACACCGTCGCCGTTTTCAAGGGCCGAGCTGCGGGGCATGAGGAACGCATGCGTTGTCTAGCGCCCACCCCGCCGCCGGCGCCCGGACGGCCTCGCCTCCCTCCTGCCCCTGCCCCAGCCCCGGCCCTCGCCGTCCACTTCCTGCCGCTGTGGCTCTGACGCCTCCGGGCCCCCACGCAGGCAGTCGAATCGCTCAGGATCTGTCCTCTCGCCACTGGCTTGGCTCCGAGCAGCACGTCCTCAAGGTTCATCCACATCGTAGCAGGTGTCACAGCCTCCTTTCTTTTATTATTATTTTTGTTTTCTAATTTTTACGATGTGGTTTCTGCCATACAACAACTCGGAACGGCTATAGTTACACATATACCCCCTCCCTCCGGAGCCTCCCTTCCTCCCCTCCCACCCCTCCAGGTCACCCGGGGCGCCAGGCTGGGCCCCCTGTGGCACGTGCCCGCTTCTCCCAGCTGTCCCTCTCACGCCTGATCGTGCACATACCTTGATTGCTACCTTCTGAGATCGTCCTTTTATTTTTTATTTTTTGGTCTTACATTCTATTGGTCTATTGGTCTTTCTTTCATTCTATTTTTTTTCTTCTATTGGTCTTTCATTCATCTATTTTTATCCATCTTTATTCTTCAGCCTGCGTGGGCCTCCCATCGCAGTGGCCTCTCTCGCTGCAGAGCACCGGCTCTGGGCACATGCGCTCCAGAGCGCTGGCTCCATAGTTGGACACATGGGCCGGGCCCAGCTGCTCCGTGGCACGTGGGACTTTCCCAGGCCAGGACCTGAACCGGCGCCCCCGGCACTACAAGGCGGTGTCCTCACCCACTGGACCACCAGGGAAGCCCTGCGTGCGTCCTTTTTAAGGCTGAACAACAGTCCGTGTGTGGACGGACCACATGCTGCGCCATATTTGCCTGCTGACGGACACTGTGGCCGTGCCCACCTCTGAGCTTCCGTGAATAACGCTGCTCTCAACGTGGAGGGACGAGGATCTCTCTGAGACCCTGCTTTCCGTCACATTTTACTTTATCTTGTTTGATTTAAGCTTCAATCCCACGGGTAACCAACGGCTCTTGTGCCAGACCGTGTGGGCTCCAGGAGTCCAAGAGGTTTCGAGAGAATTTCCTTTCTCCGGTGTCACCGCATGCTCTGTCTGAGCCAACAAATGGCGACTTAAAAGCTACCCACAGGTACGAGGACCCCACACGGTCACCTCTTCTCCAGAGTGGACGCAGCCCCACAGCTCCGGGAATAACCGACGTGCCCGAGCCGGGGGTGAGGTCTCCCGGGCCCTCCGCCTCCTCTGCCCCCGGGATGGTGGGCGTTAGGCCCTGGCCACCCTTCTGGCTGTGGCTGTCCAGCCCAGCCGGAGAGCCCCGGCGCAGCCGCGCCCCACCCCGCGACCGGGGCCCGGGGTGGGGGCGCTCACGAAGGCGGGCGGCACTGCTGGGTGTCCCTGGCGCACAGCAGAGCCCTGCGGGGCACGCCTACGGGAGGCCGCACCAGCCGGTGGCTGCCGCGGGACAACGCGCCCGCAGACATGCGGCGGCAGGGAGCCCCATTCCCACCTCACCGCTCCGGTGGCTCGGGAACCCCGGCTCGCTCAGCGGCTGCTCGGCGGCCCAGGGCCGCAGTTCATCGGAGGCTCGGCCGGGGAAGGATCTACTTCCTGCCGCTGCTGGCAGGACGCATTTCCTCGGGGCTGGAAGCCTGGGCCCCCTTGCTCCGAGCTGCCTGCCAGCCGGTGCGGCTCTCGGCGTCTGCAGGCCACCGGCGCTCGCGGCTGCAGGGTCCCGCTCGGGAACAGCTAGGAAAATGCCTGCTTGCGTCCTTTTAAGGCTGAACAACAGTCCGTGTGTGGACGGACCACATGCTGCGCCATATTTGCCTGCTGACGGACACTGTGGCCGTGCCCACCTCTGAGCTTCCGTGAATAACGCTGCTCTCAACGTGGAGGGACGAGGATCTCTCTGAGACCCTGCTTTCCGTCACATTTTACTTTATCTTGTTTGATTTAAGCTTCAATCCCACGGGTAACCAACGGCTCTTGTGCCAGACCGTGTGGGCTCCAGGAGTCCAAGAGGTTTCGAGAGAATTTCCTTTCTCCGGTGTCACCGCATGCTCTGTCTGAGCCAACAAATGGCGACTTAAAAGCTACCCACAGGTACGAGGACCCCACACGGTCACCTCTTCTCCAGAGTGGACGCAGCCCCACAGCTCCGGGAATAACCGACGTGCCCGAGCCGGGGGTGAGGTCTCCCGGGCCCTCCGCCTCCTCTGCCCCCGGGATGGTGGGCGTTAGGCCCTGGCCACCCTTCTGGCTGTGGCTGTCCAGCCCAGCCGGAGAGCCCCGGCGCAGCCGCGCCCCACCCCGCGACCGGGGCCCGGGGTGGGGGCGCTCACGAAGGCGGGCGGCACTGCTGGGTGTCCCTGGCGCACAGCAGAGCCCTGCGGGGCACGCCTACGGGAGGCCGCACCAGCCGGTGGCTGCCGCGGGACAACGCGCCCGCAGACATGCGGCGGCAGGGAGCCCCATTCCCACCTCACCGCTCCGGTGGCTCGGGAACCCCGGCTCGCTCAGCGGCTGCTCGGCGGCCCAGGGCCGCAGTTCATCGGAGGCTCGGCCGGGGAAGGATCTACTTCCTGCCGCTGCTGGCAGGACGCATTTCCTCGGGGCTGGAAGCCTGGGCCCCCTTGCTCCGAGCTGCCTGCCAGCCGGTGCGGCTCTCGGCGTCTGCAGGCCACCGGCGCTCGCGGCTGCAGGGTCCCGCTCGGGAACAGCTAGGAAAATGCCTGCTTGCCAGCAGGGGAAACAAGGACAGGCCAAGTCGGCCAGCAGGGCAACGTCTTAAACAAGGCAGCGTATCACAGAAGTGGCCTCCCGTCACCAGGGCCACACGCAGGCTCAGGAACAGGCCACAAGCCCCCCACGCACAAGCGGGGTGAAGCGAGGTGAGAGGTGCTCAGCGTGTCTGGCCGCAGCCCCGTGGCTGGATCCTGGAGCGGGCAGCCTTTCCCTCCCCAGGGGATCCTCCCCCCCCAGGGGCTGAGCCCGGTCTCCCGCATTCCGGGCGGATCCTTTACCAACAGAGCCATCAGGAAAGCCTACCCCTCCTCCAGGGGGTCTTCCCCACCCAGAAATCGAACCGGGGTCTCCTGCACTGCAGGCGGATTCTTTACCGGCCGAGCTACAGCGGGAGCCTTCACAGGGGAGGGCACCCCGTAACGGCGTGGACGCCAGGAGGCAGGAGCCGAGAGAAGCGCCTTGGGGTCTGCTCGCCACAGGACGCAGAGGGAGAGGAGCTGCAGGGCTCTGGGCCCCGAGGGTTTCTGGGGGAGAAGGAAGGGAAGCCGGCGGAGCCGAAGCTAAGAGGACTGTGAACCAGGAGGGAGACGTTAAACCCCACCCGTGTTTTGGGGTCTGCAGAAGACCCAGCCTTGAGGTGTGGCGGGGCAGCACGGGCACTCCGAGCCTGGCCTCACCACGGCGGCCACGGCGAGGGGGACGTGCAGGACACCGGGGGAGCCCGAGACGGCCCCCAGCCACCCCGGGGGAGGGCACAGAGGGCCTCCTGGAGGAGGCAGCCCCAGGGCTAGCCCCCAAGGAGGAAACAGAGGTGATGCGGGACTCAGGGGGCATATCCTGGGAGGAGGGACCGGCAAGAAGAAAGGCCTGGAAGCCGGAAAGACGGCGGCGGAGTCATCATGGAGAAGGCGGCACGGATGAGTCATCACGGCCTCTGAGGGAGGCAGCGCTACACCAGCTGTCCAGACGGGAGCCAGAGGAGAAGCCACTTCCTCCGGGTCAGGCAAGGGAGAAGGAGCAGCCTCGCTGGTGAGATGGATACCTGAGGTCCCCCTGCGCTCCCACGCCCCACCTCTGAGATCCACTTTACAACCTCCAGATTAAACACAACAAACACCGGGACTTCCCTGGTGGCTCAGTGGTGAAGAGCCCGCCTGCCAGTGCAGGAGACACGGGGTCGATCCCTGATCCGCGAAGATCCCACAGGCTGCGGAGCCACGAGGCCCGTGAGCCACAGCTGGAGCCTGTGCTCTAGAGCCTCGGAGCCGCAACTGTGGAGCCCGTGGGCCCTAGAGCCCGAGCTCCACAACAAGAGAAGTCACCACAAGAAGCCTGTTCACCTCAACTAGGGAGGAGCCCCCACTCCCTGCAACTAGAGAGGAGCTGGTGGCAGCAGTGGAAACCCAGAAGAGCCAAAATCAAATAAATAAATATGAAAGAAATGACAACAACAAGGACTAACAATGGTACGAGCACTTATTGAGCACTTTCTGAATGCTAAGTACTACTGCAAATGGTCTATATGCATCAGCAGGCAGCCTGGGTCAAAGGATGGCCCAGCACCTGTTTTGCAGGTTTTTAAATGGTTGGGGGGGTGGGGGGGATCAAAGGATAGTATTTTGAGACACATGAAAATGACATGAAATTCAAATTTCAGTGTCGGGACTTCCCTGGTGGTCCAGCGGTTAAGACTCTGTGCTTCTAATGCAGGGGGCCCAGGTTTGATCCCTGGTCAGGGAACTAGATCCCACATGCCACAACTAAGACCCAGCGCAGCCAAATTAAGATAAATAAAGCAATAATTTTTTTAAAAAAATTCAGTGTCAATAAATAAAGTTTTATTGACACAGGGCCACTCCATTCATTTGCAAGTCAACTAACGAGGGCGAGAGGATCCCATGGCCCACAAAGCTGAGAACAGGGACGTTCTGGCCCTTTCCGGTAAAAACCCTGCTGTTCGTGCATCAGCTCCTGGGAACAGCTCTATGGATGAGACGCTAGGGCCTTCCTCAGTTCATCCAGAAGGAGAAGCTGAGGCACGCAAGCTAGGGGGCCTGACTGAGGTCACCGCGGATGAGCGGCCAAGCCCGGAGCCTGGGGTCACGCCCTCTGACCCGGCTCTTGACTCCTGGGGGCTGGGAGCCTCTAGCTCACTCTGCCCCGAGCCTGGGGAGGGGTGACAGCCGGCCGGAACCCAGGGCGAGCCGCCCGGTCCCACCGCCAGCCGGGGCTCTCCAGCGTGTGCTGGGTCCTGTCGGTCGTGTCCAGCTCTCGCAACCCCATGGACGGTAGCCTCTCAGGGTCCTCTGTCCCCGGGGTTCTCCAGGCAAGAACACTGGCGTGGGCAGCCATGCCTTCCTCCAGGGCATCTTTGTGACTCTCCAGAAAGACAGCCAATTCCGAGCAAATCAATTAAACAAACTCCATGCTGGCTGCAGCCCTGTTTTTCTGACCTCGGCCAAGAGGCTCACATTCCGGCCTCAGATGACCTGGGTTCAGGCAAATGCACTCGGGACCAGAGCTCCGGAGGGGCTGCAGGATCTGGGATCCGTCCTAAGAGCTCAGCCCCCGCCCCAAGCTGGGACTGTGTAATCTGATCCCCCGGGAAGGTGGGAAGCTGGGGCTGCAGGAACCCAGGGAGGGGGACCCTGTGGGGGGAGAGCCTGTTCTGCAGAGAGCTTCTCAGTGTGGCAGGGGTGCGGGGAGCCGAGGAAACGAGGGCCATGGTTGGCTCCTCTGACCTGTCCATCAAGCAAGGAAGGCGGCGGCTTCTCTGTCGCAGGCTGTCTGAGAGATGGGACACCTGAAAAGGAGCATCGTCATGCAGCCTTCTTCCTGCTGGGCTGAGCCCGGCGCCTGGCGAGGGAGGTCAGACCTCCAGCTGCAGACCTCTTGTCCGGCCCTCTGCAGAGCCTGAGAACAGAGCAAGCAGGACAGAGAGACGGAGGGAAGGGAGCTGCTGGACTCAGCCACGCCTGAAGCTCACAGCCGCCTGGCCTTTCCACTGAAGACCTGGGCATGTGTGTATGCATCCGGCTTATGCAGGGCAGCAAATATGACCGGAGCTCCACGTGGACAGAGGGGGCGGGCAGGCTACGGTCCACGGGGTCGCAGCGTCAGCCACGCCTGAGCGACCGAGCACACCGCCTTCTGGATTACGGAAGATTAGATTATCATTCAGCAACTTCCAACTGACCCCCAAATTCTGCAGGACAGAGACGTCCCTGCTGCGCGGATAGCGCGCTGCGTCTGAGCTGAGGTCCTAGAAGGACGGCAGGCCCTCCGAGGTCGCGAGGCAAGCACGTCTCGCTCAGCCACTGCGCTGGGCGGGGCTCAACCGTGCTCAGCGCTCTGCGACCCACTGGGCTGCAGCCCGCAGGGCTCCTCCGGCCGGGGGTCTCCAGCCAGGACTCCTGGAGTGGGCTGCCGTTTCCTCACCAGGGGAATAGGTTTGGAGCAGTCATCCATCCAAAGAGCAGCACAGGAACCGATATAGAATCCGTTCACAGGTCAGCTGCTGAGGCCAGCGGACCCATGGGCCTGCAAATGAGGAACAAACGCTCGCTGCTGGTGTCAGACGCGGCGGAGGGCTGTCACGCCGCCCAGCCGACGGCCATGTGAGCGCGGGACAGGGCCGCCCCTCCCGGCCTCCGTGGCCGCTGGACAGGCCGGGCTGCGTGTGCAGTGCGGGCACACACACCAGGGAAGGGCCCGCGTTGCTTTCAGGCCAGAGAATTCGCTGCTAGTCCGGGACCCTCCAGAGTTCTCTCTCTGTGACACTGAAGCCAGCGACACTGCACACAGCGGCCGCTCCACCGCCAGCGCTTCTGCGTCCGGCGACACGAGACCCCCGGCCCGAGAAACCCCGGGGAACACACAGCGTTGAGTGGGGACCACACCCTGGACGTCATCGCCCTCTGAGACCTGGCGGCTGTTTGTCACTGCAGCAAAACCAAGCCTGCTCTCACGCACCAAGAACGGAAGGGTTGTTTCGTTTAAGAAGGCAAATTTTTTGACAGTTTGGGCAGAAAAAGGCGAGGCAGGTTCTAGGCGAAAGGGAAGCCGCCTGACTCCAGCAGGTAACCAAGACCGAGGCGCTCCTTGGCCCAGGTACTGACGCAGCACTCTGGCGAAGGGACTTCACGTAACCCACATACGAAGGGCCTCCCTGGCGGTCCAGGGGCTGGGGCTTCGCCTTCCAGTGCACGGGTTTCAGGTTCGAATCCTGGTTGGGGCGCTCAGATCCCACACAGCTTGTGGCCAAAACACCAAAACGTAACAGAGGCACTATTGTAACAAATTCAATAAAGACCATAAAAATGGTCTACACTAAAAACAAAATATTTAAAACAGAAACCTCCCCCCACACCTGCACCACCAGGTGAGAGCCAATATGGCCTAAGTTTTACAGACCGAGACTCTAGGCTCGGGCGGGCACAGCCCTTGCTCAAGGTCACCTACCCAGGACGGCTGGCCCCGAAGCCCCTCCCTCCAGGGCCCGTCTCCCGGCTGGCCGCCTCCTGGGTGCTCCGAGCCGCACAGCCTGGTCGTCGTCTCCAGCGCGGAGGCTGAGGCCCTGGGAGAAGCCACACGGTCACGGGCCCTGGAGCGGCTCCAGCTTCGGCAGACGAACAAAAGCTCCGCCCGGTGCTCCCAGCTCCTTCCACGGCTCCCCGCAGTCCTGTCCTGGGTGCCGGGGCCCCTCTTCGGGGAGACACTAAACGTGGCGGGCCCTCTTCCGAGGGCGATGCCGCCACGCGACACGGAACCGGCGGCAGAGGCGTGGAGGCTTCCGCGTCCCCACCCTCAGGCGCGGTGGAGGCGGCCAGCGGCGTCTCAGCGCGGGGCGAGGACGCCACGAGGCACTGTCTTCCGTCTCTTCCCTCCAGAGCGTCCCTCACCGTCGAACGTCCACTGCCACGTACGTCCTATTGAATCCCCCGGACTCGGAGACGCCACAGAGAGAAAGCGCACCCTGGTTTTACCTCCCGCTAAGGACGAAGCGAGCCCCTCCGATGAAACCATGGCCTGGGGGCGGGGATGCGGGCGAGAAGACACATCCCGACCTCAGAGACGCTCAGGCAGGAAAATCGAGCCTCTGAGAGTCCGTGACATGGGATGAGTTCGTTGTTCGGTGACGGTCGCTTCAGCGAGACCCAGGAGGCCGGACGCCGTTCGTCGGGGGCTGCTGAGCCTCCGGTGCTCGGTGCGGACGGGCTGAGGGGAGGAGCCACCTGGCGGACAGGACGCTCCTGTTTCACCCTCATCACGAAGCGGTGGTCTCTCTCTGCCTTTCTCAGCGGGACACCAAGGCCCCAGGAGGGACGGGGTGCGCCCCGGCGGCGGGGTCAAGCCTGAGAGTCACCTTCCGGCCTCGAGGCCGGCTCTGGCCGGCAGCCCCTCCGCCCGCCCGTCCCCTGTCCCAGCACCCAGGCCAGCCCGGGTCCGGCTTCGCCCCAACATCTCTCCCCAGAACCTGTATTTGTGAAAACCTAATCACGCCTGCCCGACGAAACGTCGACATCGAAATTACTGCCGAGCCCTTGACTCAGGGTAATTAAGAGCGTTTTGGGACGCCGTGCTTGATTAAAAGCAGATCATCCGTTCAGAATGAAAATTCAGGAGGCAAATTGCCTTTGTTGCTGCCACGATGCTAGTTTAAACCCGCGCGGCCCGCGCGCTAATAGCGGCCGTCACCCGTCCCTCGGCTGGCGGCTCCGACGGGCCCGCGGCGCCCCCACCACCCCGCGCCGGGCCCGCAAGGACTCCTGTCGGGGCTTCAGACCCAGCGGCGTGTGGGCGGCCTCGGACGCGGCCCCACACCTGCGCCCGTCTCAGGGGCACCCCAGGCTGGCCGCCGCCCCCCGGGCCCACTGCTCACCACCAGCCGGACCCTCGCCTGCGGGAGCCCCGCCTCGGCTCGCCCCGCGCGTCCACGCGCGCACAGGGCTCCTGAAGTCGGACCCTCTTCACCCACGACCCTCCCCAGACGCTTCCAAGCTCGGCTCAGGTCAGGTCGCCCCGACCTCCAGGCCGCTGGCCCGGCCTTCTCCAGCTCCTTCGGCCGCCCGAGGGTCACTGGCTGGTCACGCCTCCCCGTCTGGACGGCGCGGGCAGCACAGCCTGAGCCTGAGCGCGTCCTCCGCACGCAGCGCAGGGCGCGGGGGTCGCTGCGGTCGGGTCCGGCTCCGGGTGGCCCCTGCGTGCGGCTCCCCGTCCTCCCGTCTCCCGGCGTCTGCTCCGGTGCACGTCCGTTGAGCGGGCGAGGCCACCCGACCCTCTGGTCCTGCGGCCCTCGCGTCCTGCCCTCCGTCTCCCCAGCATCGGGCCTTTTCCAGGGAGTCGGCTCCTGGCCTCAGGCGGCCAGAGTGTCGGAGCTTCAGCTTCAGCGTCGGTCCTTCCAGTGAACACGCAGGGCTGATGTCCTTCAGGATGGACGCGTGTGATCTCCCTGCTGTCCGAGGGACGATCCAGAGCCCTCTCCAGCGCCGCAGCTCGGAAGCACAGCTGGACGGTCGCCGGGGAGGGGAGGTCAATGCGGAAGGCACGGGTGTGCCGGGCCGGGGGGCCGCGGGCCGTGGATCTCGAGACCTCGGCCCTCGCGCAGCCCAGCCGCCCCCCGCCGCCCGGGCCCTTCTCCTGCTGCGCGACCCCTCCTCCCGCCAGACAGAGCCTCAGCCAGAAGCCGAATGCCTCCCAATTATTCCCCGAGCAAAGGCCAGCCCCGCGCCGTCTGACCCCCCCAGTGGGAAAAGGGTCCAGGCCACCGCAGGTGGGAATTCCACCCACCCCTGGCGGGGAGAGGGGTGCACGCGGCCCCGCAGAAGCCGGCCTCAGAGCTGGGAGGCGGGGCTCGTTTCGCCCGAAGAGGGGCTGGAGCCGGCGGGAAGGCCCGGCCGCGGTCTCGCCCTGGGACGGGGGCCGCGGCCTCACGGGCCAGCGTGTGTCCGGCTGCGGGCAGCGTCACCGTCACCCCGTGACAGGACTGCTGCAGCACTCAGAGGACCGGGGACGACATCCGTCACGGGCTGAAACCAGGGGCGTGCGCGCTGACTGGCAAAGCTACTGCTGAGAACAACAGCAGGGAGAGAACGCAGCGACGCCCCGGGTGGTCCGGAGCCAGGATCCCCCGCTGCCACAGCCGGCACACGGGGGTGACCCCGGGCCAGGGAGCGGCGATCCTGCCGGTTGCACGGCCAGAGAAATACTAACAGTAACAGAAAGCAGTGGCTTTCGCCTGGGGCAGTCCTGTCCCCAGGGTCTCCGGGCTTTAGCTGGAGGCCCCTGTGGGCACCACACGTCGGGGTGCTCGGACATGGGGGCAGGGGCCAGCCGAGAGACGCCCCTGCGACCCCGCAGCCCCCAGGGCAGCTGAGTCCACGGGCCAGGTCCGCTGGGGTGCAGGAGGCCACGGCTGAGGCTTAGCCTCCCTACTGTGGCCGCCGAAAAGGGAGCAGGTGTTGGCCGCCTCGCCGAGGAGGCCCCGCTCAGCCGCCTTTGTGCCGCGAGCTGGCGGAATCCTCGCTGCAGCCGGCCTCCATTCAACCTGCTGAATTCCACAATCTGCTTTCACCCGGCCGTGGTCTCCGCCTGAAAATCCCCCATTCTGCCGCCCGGCCGGCCCGGAATGCGGGTGTCTTTGTTCCTCTTTTCTTGGCCTCCTCCTCCCGATAATCGCTTCCTCCCTGAGCTGCTGCGAGAGGAGGGAGACGGGAGGGCGAGAATAAATAAATATAAAGGCAAAAAATAAAAGAGCTTCGCCGAGTGTTCGGCGGAGGTTCGCGTGGAAGGGGACTCTCGCCTGGCACTCTGAGATACTGGCGACGGCGGGCGGGGCCGGCGGCCACATTGAGATAGCCACAGGAACAAATCCATCGGGACTGCCTTTGTGACGGCCGGCTGCAGACGGCCATCCACCGCACCAGGGCGACTGCCTCCCAGGCTCCCCCGCAGGCCCAGGGATGGGCGGGAGGCCGGGAGAAGGGCCGGGTGAGGAGCCCAGAGCTGAAACAAGGAGTGGGATGCACGGACCACCTGGGAGGGACACCACCTCTCTAGGACTTGCTGTGTGACCTCGGGGAATCCACCCGCCGTCTCTGTGCCGTGCCGTTTATGGTCCCTCTGTGGAGGGGCGCAGGGTCTCTCGGGGCTGCTCAGGGGAGACAGGAGGCTTGCTAACGATGATGCCGTGGGGGGGCAAGCGCCTCATACAGGGCCCCTCCTCAGGAGAGGGAGGAGAGGAGAGGCCTCAGCGCGCCGTCAGGGCGTCCGGATGCAGGATGAAAACCGGCGTTCCGACATCAACCCAGGGCTGATCCAGGGCCTCGGAGCCTCCTCTCCGCTCTCTGGGCCTTTTCTGTAGTAACAATCCCCTCAGGTCTGTTGCCTCGTTTAGTGAATGCAGACCAGAACACTGGCTTGGCTCCGACTCAGTGCCAGCCTGTGCCCGGGGGGCTGGGAGACAGCAGCGACCCGGCGGCCGCGCCAGCCCTCCTGGGGCGAGCAGGCGGTCACGGGACCGGGCAGGTCCCGTCCCGGGGCGCTGGGGGCTCTGACGGAGGACACAGAGGGCTGTCGGAGGCACCCGGGACTCAGAGACGACTTCCTGGGCCGGGAGGCTCTGTCCGGTCGGGCCAGCCGCAGAGCCGGGTCCGCCGCGGCGCCCTGGGCTCCCGCGAGGCGCTCTGCCGCCCAGCGAGACCGGCCAGACGGGCCGTGGTCTGGGGGGGGCGGGACCCGAGGTCAGGAGACCCCCGCCCCCGGCCCTCCCAGGAGCACGCCTTTCACACCGAGTTTTGTTGGAATAGAGCGAGCCTTCAGCGATGTCCCCGGGTGGGAGGGCTCGCGGCCAGGGAAAGGCTGCTCCACGACGCCGGCGGCGGGCGTTTCCTCGGCGGCCGTGACCAGCGACCCCGCGCTCGTGCGGCACCTGGTGAAGCACCGGACTGGGTCTCAGACCATCCTGGAAGTCACAGGTCCTCCGTGATCCCGCTGGGCGGCACCCAAGGCGTGGGCAGGGCTCATTCCTTCCAGAGCCCCCGGGAGACTCTGTGTCCTGCCTCTTCCAGGTTCTAGTCCTGGGCTCCTCCTCGTCCGGCCTCAGCGCGCCCGGCGGCCTCCGCCTCCGCCGTCCTGCTCCCGACCCTCGGCCCCCTCCCCCGAGGCCGTCCGGGGCCGCCGGGCCGCCCAGGTAGTCCAGAGCCTCCCTCCGTCCTCGGTCCCCTGGGCAGACCTCCCCGTGGAAGGTCTCACGGCCAGATTTTGGGCGTTAGGACGGGGACTTCCAGGTGGTCCAGTGGCCAAGACTCTGCGCTCCCAACGCAGGGGGCCTCGGCTCGATCCCTGGTCCGGGAACTCGGTCCCACACGCCGCAGCTACGAGTTCGAATGCTGCCACTAACGATCCCGCCTGCCACGCCGAAGACCCCAGATCCTGGGTGCCGCAGCTGGGACCCGGCACAGCCAGAGAAATACTCCAGAAATAAGAAGCGAGGATGAGGCTGTGTCTCGGGGGCCGCGGTCCGGCCGCCCAGCACTCCCACCTCCGGGGGCCGTGGCTCCGAGGGGCCAGAGTGGAGGACCCAAGCGAAGCCGCGGGCCAAGCGGGCGCCGCAGCCGCCGCGCCCGCCAGCTGAGGGCACTCACAGCCCGGGCGCCGAGGGTGGTTGGGAGGCCTGGCGCAGGCATTCGACACTAAATGGGGGCTTCGCTGGCGGCTCGGTGGTAAAGACCTCGCCGGCTGATGCTGGAGACGTGCGTTCCGTCCCCGAGTCGGGAAGGCCCCCTGGAGCGGGAAGTGGCCGCCTGTTCCAGCGCTTTTGCCTGGAGAACCCCGGGGACAGAGGAGCCTGGGGGCCACTGTCCTCGGGGTCGCCGAGAGTCAGACACGACCGAGGGACGAAGCACACACACGCCGAAGCTAAGACCCGGTGCAGCCAAATAAAACACGCATCCATAACAGAATCTCTTTTTACAGGAAAAGCACACAATACGGGCCCTGGTCCAGTGTCCGAGCCCGGGAGGAAATGATGTCTAAGGAAACGGTGTCCCTGGGCGGGGCCTTCGACCCAGCCCCCGCGCCGGGTCTCAGGGATCTCCTCCCTTCGAGGCGCTCCCCACGTCTTACGGGGTGCCAGCACGCCTGGCTCACCCCATTTTCCTCCCCGGGTCTGCCCTCTGGGCAGTGTGGACCCAGACGAGCTGGTCCAGTGGAGCTGAGCTGCTGCGAGGGGCCGTGGAGCCGTGGGCGGTGGGGAGCCTGACCCCGGGCTCTCCTCTGGGTGCTTCCTCCTTTAGGAGGTGTTTTGGGTGAGCACCCACTCTGTGTCTGAGCCTGCGTTAGGTGATGAGGACAGAAGAGAGCAAACCAAGTTTTATTTTTTTAAGCTGACCCTTGGGGAAGGATTTGACTGAAACGGGAACAGGGTGATGGGAGCCATCTGGGAGGCGCACGGGGCCATGGGACCCGGCCCCTCAGGGGAGGCGTCACGGAAGACTTCCTGGAGGAGGTGACTCTGAGCAAAGACCCGAAGGACGAGATGGGAGAAGCTAAAAGAAGGGACACTGGGGGCGGCAAAGGCCTGACGGGGGGCGAGGGCGGGGCACTGTGTGTGGCTCCTTCGAGCAGCTGAAGGGTGCCTGAGGGGTTCAGGGGACCAGGGAGGAGACGGAGGTGGGCGGGGCAGAAAGGAGAGGACCGATGGGAGAGAGGCTTTGCGGGAGGAGAGGCAGGACAGGGGACTCAGAGGCTGCGGACGGAGGGAGGGGGAGGCGACGCGGGCACGCCGGGAGGACCTCAGAGAGGACGCGAGAGGAGGTTTGCAAGGAAAGACGCTGAGGTCAGACCAGCCCAAGGAGAGAGGCCCTGGGGCAGGACCAGGGAAGGCCGCCCGGGCGGGAGCCGGTGCCGCAGGGAGGGGTCCGAAGGCCCGGCGTCGGCGGAGCGTGGCTGGGCCCCTCGCCAGGAACGGGCCTGCACGTCGAGGAGTGAAGGCCGGCCCTGCTGAGCTCTCCTCTGACCTCGTGTGCAAAGAGGACCCCTGAGGCTCCCTGGGAAACCAGGATCATCTCCGGCTCCTCCAGGCCCTGGCCAGACCCTGGCAGCCCCTTCGTGACCACACCTCCACCTGGGGCCCCAGCACGGCCCCCACCTTCCAAGACCGCCCGGCTGCGTCCCTCACCCCATTTTCCTCCCGGTCTCCCTGGGCAGTGTGGACCCAGACGAGCTGGTCCAGTGGAGCTGAGCTGCTGCGAGGGGCCGTGGAGCCGTGGGCGGTGGGGAGCCTGACCCCGGGCTCTCCTCTGGGTGCTTCCTCCTTTAGGAGGTGTTTTGGGTGAGCACCCACTCTGTGTCTGAGCCTGCGTTAGGTGATGAGGACAGAAGAGAGCAAACCAAGTTTTATTTTTTTAAGCTGACCCTTGGGGAAGGATTTGACTGAAACGGGAACAGGGTGATGGGAGCCATCTGGGAGGCGCACGGGGCCATGGGACCCGGCCCCTCAGGGGAGGCGTCACGGAAGACTTCCTGGAGGAGGTGACTCTGAGCAAAGACCCGAAGGACGAGATGGGAGAAGCTAAAAGAAGGGACACTGGGGGCGGCAAAGGCCTGACGGGGGGCGAGGCGGGGCACTGTGTGTGGCTCCTTCGAGCAGCCGAAGGGTGCCTGAGGGTTTGAGGCGACCAGGGAGGAGACGGAGGTGGGCCGGGCAGAAAGGAGAGGACCGATGGGAGAGAGGCTTTGCGGGAGGAGAGGCAGGACAGGGGACTCAGAGGCTGCGGACGGAGGGAGGGGGAGGCGACGCGGGCACGCCGGGAGGACCTCAGAGAGGACGCGAGAGGAGGTTTGCAAGGAAAGACGCTGAGGTCAGACCAGCCCAAGGAGAGAGGCCCTGGGGCAGGACCAGGGAAGGCCGCCCGGGCGGGAGCCGGTGCCGCAGGGAGGGGTCCGAAGGCCCGGCGTCGGCGGAGCGTGGCTGGGCCCCTCGCCAGGAACGGGCCTGCACGTCGAGGAGTGAAGGCCGGCCCTGCTGAGCTCTCCTCTGACCTCGTGTGCAAAGAGGACCCCTGAGGCTCCCTGGGAAACCAGGATCATCTCCGGCTCCTCCAGGCCCTGGCCAGACCCTGGCAGCCCCTTCGTGACCACACCTCCACCTGGGGCCCCAGCACGGCCCCCACCTTCCAAGACCGCCCGGCTGCGTCCCCCGCCGCTCCGCCCTGGTCCTGGCTGCCAGCCCGCATCGAGAGCTCCGGCCAGAGCGCCCGCTTGCCTCCCAGCCCCAGGCCCTCGGCGCCACCGCCCGCCTTCCCGCCCGGGGCCGCGGCTCTGGGAGAGGAACCGCGTGTCCCTGGCGTCCCCACCGCGTTTCTGCACAGCCAGAGGGAGACCGGTCGTGACCACATCCAGGAAACACGCGAGGAGCACGCCGGCGACTGTCACCGGGCTGGACTCCAGCCCCGCGGGCCTGCAGAGGTCGGCGGGGGCTCTTTATTCCTTCAACACACACCGGCATGGTGCCCCATTGACACAGGCCGTGCCCGACTCCAGGCTGAGATGCTGGACCCTGCCCCGCTCTGAGCCACGGCCGCCCCGTCCATCCCCAGAGGCGGCTGGGCTCCCCCAGTTCGACGCTAAAATCCAAACCCAGCCCTGGGTCCCCCTGCAGGGCCCGGCTCTGCCGACCCGTGCGGCCAGGCTGGGCCGCGGAGCACGGCGCCCGCTCACCCCTGCCTCAGAGCCCGCGGGACGGGCGGCGTCCGGCCGGGGCAGCGGGCGAGCGGGCGAGGGGGAGGCCCTGGCAGAGGATGGGCCTCGAGCCTCTCTGCCTCGGAGGCCCTGCCGGGCGCGCCATCTTCTGCCCAGCGGGGGCCGCATTAGCCGCTCAAAACCCATTCGGGGAAATTAGAGCAGAGGCCTCGGGACAATCACGGGTCATTCTCCTCTCTGGCTCCCGGCTCCCCGCCGCGATGACAGCCCAGCAGCGGGGCTGGGTGGGGGGACGCAGGGGAATGGGGGGTCCCCGCCGGCCGGCTCCAGCCAGGGAAAGCCGACGGCCGCCCTGGCCGTTCTGAGGGAGTCGCCGCACTGGCTCCCAGCGGCCAGAGACTGCAGTCTACCCCACCAACAGCAGCGAGTCCCAGCGGCAGAGGGGAGGAGCCGCTCTGCCTCGCGCCCTGTTTCTGCCCGCGGAGCCTGTGGCTTCCCTGGAAGGCGCCAGCGTCAGCGGCTCGAGAGGCAGAGCGGGGTCGTTCCGCCGTTTATGCTGAAGCAGGGTGGACTTCGTCGACTCAGGGTCATGAGTCTGAGCAACTCCAGGAGACGGGGAAGGACAGGGGCGCGTGGCGGCTGCCGGCCGTAGGGTCGCCACGCGTCGGACACGACCGAGCGACCGAACAACCGCAAGGCTGGGCTTCAGGAGCGGCCTGACCCAGCGTCTGAGCCGATCCAGAATCAACGCTCGCTCCGTCTTCTGGCGTCGACTCCCAACCTCTAGCCCCGAGTCCTCAAGCTTCTCCACCCCGGCTCAGACCCGGTTCAGACCTGCTCGGCCAGCTCCACTTCCAAACCAACAGCCCCCCAGGCCTCGGCCCAGATCTGCCCCCCGGCGGCAGGCGGCTCAGCCCCTGGGAAGGCTGGTCAGGAAGTCGGCGGCTACCCAGGCCAAGGCTGTTCTGCCTTCTCAAGGCCTCGGCGTCCCACCTGCTGCGGGAGAGGCCTGACGCCAAGGACCCTCCCACCCCTGTCAGCCCCGAGGTTCCGTGGGCCTGGCCCCCGAAGGAGGTGCGGAGCAGTCGCCAGGGGTGGATCCTCCCAGAGGCTGTTCGGGCTGTGTGAATGACAGCCGGCCTGAGCACCTGCCTCCGGAGGGTCAGGCCACACGCGGGCCTCTGGGACGAGGAGGGGACTCACCCGCGTCTCCTACAGGACGCGGATGCGGGCGTCAGCTCCCCTTTACAGATGGGAAGACCGAGGCCCAGAGAGGCCCAGCACGCGGTGAAGGTCACACAGCGCGCCGGTGATGGAGCCAAGACGCGAGCCCTGCGGATCTCAGCCCAGACTCGACAGCCTCAGCCCCGCGCTCCGCACCGCTCGGTCTCCCGGCCAAGAGTTCTGGTTCCTCAGTCCAGGCAACCAGGAGGCGGGTGGACGGTGGCCTTTTCTCTCATGACTCGTCTCCGGGGTTGAAACAGGGTCAGTGGACTCAGTTTACCTCCTGGGAAGCCCCTCTTTCCACCTTGGTGGCAAGTGAACTCCCCTCTCTTTCCGCAGCTATGGAAACTCCAGTCCAGAAAGGAGAAGCGCCTCTTCTCAGGTCTGCCGCCAGGCCGAGCGCCGGGGCCTTGGGCGGAGCGGCCGCAGCAAGGCCAGGGTCTGGCCTCCGGGCCCCCGGGCCCTGGTCCCTGTGGGGCTCGCGCACCCTGAACCCGGGCTGAGCCGCACGGCCAGTGGGACTTCGGAGGCCAGACCGCCAGACACCCTGCGACGTCCTCCCGGCTCTGTCCAGGGTCACGCTGGGCGCCGCCCGCCGCCGTGCCCGGGAGGCTCAAGCAGCGCCCGGGGCGGGGGCGGGGGGACAGCGCTCCCTGTGACCACCACCCGAGGGGCCGGCTGGGAAGAGGCGCCTCCAGCCCCGGGAGGGCCCTCGGAGGACGCAGCCCCGAGCGGGACCGCAGCCGTGTGAGCGACTCCACACACATAAAGACGTGCGTGCCTGGCTCAGCCGCCCCCAGACTCCTGATCCGCGAAACCACAGGCAGTCGTTGTTTTCGAGTCACTGAACCTGCAAGGGCCAAACACACAACCACACAGGAAGGCGAACGGGTGCAGCCGCCACGGAAGAGAGCACGGAGACGCCCCAGGACACGAGGAACAGAGCCGGCAAACGCGCGGCAGCCCCCCGCCAGGGCCGCGCCCCGAGAAAGCCAAGGCCGAAAGAGCCACCCGGACCGACTGCTCCCCACGGCACTGCTCCCCGCAGCGAGCCCACCGCGGCCAGCCGGGCGCCGGCGGCAGACGGACGGACAGAGCGGCTGTGATCCACACAGACAGCAGACCATTGCTCAGCCACAGAGATACACTTGGACCGGTTCTAAGGAGGTGGGCGCGTCCAGAGCCGAGCGCGCAGAGCGCGGTGTGTCAGAGGGAGACAGATAAACGCCGCCCCTGACACGGGCGTGTGGACTCCAGGAAGACGGTGCTGGCGACCAAACGCGCAGAGCGGCCGTGGCGAGGCGGGCACGGGGACAGTCTCTGGACCCTGGGGGAGGGAGGGGAGCTGCTGTGGGACGAAGGGACCTCCGACGGGGCTCCGTGGCGACCTGGAGCGCTGGGGCTGGGAGGGAGTCGGGGAGGCTCGGGGACACGTGCACACCTACGGGGGATGCGGGTCGATGTCTGGCAGTCGACGACAAAACTCTGTAACAACGGAAACAAATGAATACACGACCACAGCAATCAAATCCCCAAATCACAGTGGCCTTCGCCCAGCCTGGGCTTGCTGACCGCACACTCTGTGCCCACCACGGTTGGCAAGGGGCCTCCGTGTCTCCCGCCCGCAGGCTCCGAGGCGCGGAGGAACGAGGCCGTCTCCCGGGAGAGGGGAGGGTGCGGCCGAGCCAGGCGGCGCACGGGACCTTCGTTCCCGACCAGGGATCCAGGCCCCGCGAGTGCAGGGTCTTAACCACGGAACCAGCCTGTGACCACCACCCGAGGGGCCGGCTGGGAAGAGGCGCCTCCAGCCCCGGGAGGGCCCTCGGAGGACGCAGCCCCGAGCGGGACCGCAGCCGTGTGAGCGACTCCACACACATAAAGACGTGCGTGCCTGGCTCAGCCGCCCCCAGACTCCTGATCCGCGAAACCACAGGCAGTCGTTGTTTTCGAGTCACTGAACCTGCAAGGGCCAAACACACAACCACACAGGAAGGCGAACGGGTGCAGCCGCCACGGAAGAGAGCACGGAGACGCCCCAGGACACGAGGAACAGAGCCGGCAAACGCGCGGCAGCCCCCCGCCAGGGCCGCGCCCCGAGAAAGCCAAGGCCGAAAGAGCCACCCGGACCGACTGCTCCCCACGGCACTGCTCCCCGCAGCGAGCCCACCGTGGCCAGCCGGGCGCCGGCGGCAGACGGACGGACAGAGCGGCTGTGATCCACACAGACAGCAGACCATTGCTCAGCCACAGAGATACACTTGGACCGGTTCTAAGGAGGTGGGCGCGTCCAGAGCCGAGCGCGCAGAGCGCGGTGTGTCAGAGGGAGACAGATAAACGCCGCCCCTGACACGGGCGTGTGGACTCCAGGAAGACGGTGCTGGCGACCAAACGCGCAGAGCGGCCGTGGCGAGGCGGGCACGGGGACAGTCTCTGGACCCTGGGGGAGGGAGGGGAGCTGCTGTGGGACGAAGGGACCTCCGACGGGGCTCCGTGGCGACCTGGAGCGCTGGGGCTGGGAGGGAGTCGGGGAGGCTCGGGGACACGTGCACACCTACGGGGGATGCGGGTCGATGTCTGGCAGTCGACGACAAAACTCTGTAACAACGGAAACAAATGAATACACGACCACAGCAATCAAATCCCCAAATCACAGTGGCCTTCGCCCAGCCTGGGCTTGCTGACCGCACACTCTGTGCCCACCACGGTTGGCAAGGGGCCTCCGTGTCTCCCGCCCGCAGGCTCCGAGGCGCGGAGGAACGAGGCCGTCTCCCGGGAGAGGGGAGGGTGCGGCCGAGCCAGGCGGCGCACGGGACCTTCGTTTCCCGACCAGGGATCCAGCCCGTGTCCCCGGCGCTGGGAGTGCAGGGTCTTAACCACGGAACCAGCAGGAAGCCCGCTGCCCCCTTGCTTTCAGAAGGATTCCACCTGGACCGCGCTGGTGGGGCGGCGGCGTGGGTGCGGAGCCTGGGCAGGGAGCGAGGACCCACAGGTCGCCGGGCACACATATGCACACAACGCACAGAAAGGACTTCACTTGGAAGTGATACACACCGATTCCGTTCACGCCTTTTTAGCCAAAGCAATTCATGATGCCACGCCTGACGCCAGAAGGCCTGTGTATGAGGTTGCCAGGGTTACCAGAGCGCAGGGCCGCAGACAGAGAACTGCACTGCCTCGCAGTTCCGGAGGCCAGAAGGCCGGGCTCGAGGCGCCCGCAGGGCCGTGCCCCTCGGGAGGCCGGAGAGGGGCTGGCAGCCCGGGGGGGCGGCCGCCGGAGCCCAGCCTGCCCGCGGCGTCTGCCCTGTGGGCGCGTCTCTGTGTCGGAATGGCCCCTTTGACAATGACGTCGTTCACAGTGGATGAAAGGCCCACCCTACGCCGGGATGACCTCATCTTAATTAGTTACATCTGCAATGACCTTTCCAAGTAAAATCACCTTCTGGGGCGCTGGGGATTAGGACTTCACCGCATGAGCTGGGGGGCAAGGAATCCAACCAGTAACAGCAGAGAAGCGCAACCCGAGCAGGACAGGTGGACCCCTGCAGGCAGCCTCAGTAACCACAACACATCGTTCACTGAGCACCGGCGTGACTAGAAGTGGACTGCTGTGGGACGAAGGGACCTCCGACGGGGCTCTCCCCGGGAGGGAGTCGGGAGGCTCGGACACGTGCACACCTACGGGGGATGCGGGTCGATGTCTGGCAGTCGACGACAAAACTCTGTAACAACGGAAACAAATGAATACACGACCACAGCAATCAAATCCCCAAATCACAGTGGCCTTCGCCCAGCCTGGGCTTGCTGACCGCACACTCTGTGCCCACCACGGTTGGCAAGGGGCCTCCGTGTCTCCCGCCCGCAGGCTCCGAGGCGCGGAGGAACGAGGCCGTCTCCCGGGAGAGGGGAGGGTGCGGCCGAGCCAGGGCGGCGCACGGGACCTTCGTTTCCCGACCAGGGATCCAGCCCGTGTCCCCGGCGCTGGGAGTGCAGGGTCTTAACCACGGAACCAGCAGGAAGCCCGCTGCCCCCTTGCTTTCAGAAGGATTCCACCTGGACCGCGCTGGTGGGGCGGCGGCGTGGGTGCGGAGCCTGGGCAGGGAGCGAGGACCCACAGGTCGCCGGGCACACATATGCACACAACGCACAGAAAGGACTTCACTTGGAAGTGATACACACCGATTCCGTTCACGCCTTTTTAGCCAAAGCAATTCATGATGCCACGCCTGACGCCAGAAGGCCTGTGTATGAGGTTGCCAGGGTTACCAGAGCGCAGGGCCGCAGACAGAGAACTGCACTGCCTCGCAGTTCCGGAGGCCAGAAGGCCGGGCTCGAGGCGCCCGCAGGGCCGTGCCCCTCGGGAGGCCGGAGAGGGGCTGGCAGCCCGGGGGGGCGGCCGCCGGAGCCCAGCCTGCCCGCGGCGTCTGCCCTGTGGGCGCGTCTCTGTGTCGGAATGGCCCCTTTGACAATGACGTCGTTCACAGTGGATGAAAGGCCCACCCTACGCCGGGATGACCTCATCTTAATTAGTTACATCTGCAATGACCTTTCCAAGTAAAATCACCTTCTGGGGCGCTGGGGATTAGGACTTCACCGCATGAGCTGGGGGGCAAGGAATCCAACCAGTAACAGCAGAGAAGCGCAACCCGAGCAGGACAGGTGGACCCCTGCAGGCAGCCTCAGTAACCACAACACATGCGTTCACTGAGCACCGGCTTCGTGCTAAGTCTCCTCTCTACGCTTCCTGATCCATCTCTCAGATAACCCCGTCAACAAGAAATCCCCATCGCATTTGATGGTTGAGGGAACTGGGCTCAGAGATCCCAAGACACTTGCCTCATGTCACACAGCAATTCAGAGGCAATGCCAGAGAGAAATCTGTTCCACCAGCTCACCGTCCCTCTTCCCACAGAGTCCGTGGGCTTCCTGAATCTGCTCCGGCCTCAGCGGCCTACCAGGTAAAGCGGGGCCGTGCCTGGATTTAATGTGGCAGGAGAGTGGATTTCTAACAGATGTAAGAGACATGGGTTCAATCCCTGGGTCAGGGAGAGCCCTGGAGGAGGAAATGGCAACCCCTCCAGTGTTCCTGCCTGGAGAACGCCATGCACAGAGGAGCCTGGAGGGCAACAGTCCACAGACTCGCAAAGCGTCGGACACGACTCAAGCAACTTAACACACAGAGTGGGCTCTGGGGAGGCTCTGAGCCAGCCTTTCAACAGGTCGGCAGGAATCCAGGTGCACGCCCTCCTTCTTCGGCCACGGCCGCCCGAAGTCCCTGGGGCTGGGGGCGCTGCTGCGGGGCAGCCAGGGCAGGCGAGGGAGGCAGGGGCGAGGGCAGGAGGCGGCAGGCGGAGGGCAGGGGAGGCAGGGCAGGCGGAGGCAGGGCGGGGAGGGCAGGGGCGAGCGGAGGGCAGGGGCGAGCGGAGGGCAGGGGCGAGGGGAGGCAGGGGCGGGAGGGCAGGGCGGAGGCAGGCGGGGAGGGCAGGGGCGAGGGAGGGCAGGGCGGGCGGAGGGCAGGGGCGAGGGGAGGGCAGGGGCGAGGGAGGGCAGGGGCGAGGGAGGGCAGGGCGGCGGAGGGCAGGGGCGAGGGCAGGGCAGTGGCGAGCGGAGGGCAGGGGCGGGCGGAGGGCAGGGGCGAGGGGAGGGCAGGGGCGAGGGGAGGGCAGGGGCGAGGGGAGGGCAGGGGCGAGCGGAGGGCAGGGGCGAGGGGAGGGCAGGGGCGAGGGAGGGCAGGGGCGAGGGAGGGCAGGGGCGAGGGAGGGCAGGGGCGGAGGGCAGGGGCGGAGGGCAGGGGCGAGGAGGCAGGGGCGGGGAGGGGGAGGCAGGGGCGAGGGCAGGGCAGGGCAGGGGCGAGGGAGGGGCAGGGCAGGGGAGGGCAGGGGCGGGAGGGCAGGGGCGGGGAGGGCAGGGGCGAGGGAGGGCAGGGCGAGGGCAGGCAGGGGCAGGCAGGGGCAGGGGGCAGGCGGGAGGGCAGGGAGGCGGGGAGGGCAGGCGGGAGGCAGGGAGGCAGGCGGGAGGGCAGGGGCGAGGAGGGCAGGGCGGGAGGGCAGGGGGCGGGGAGGGCAGGGGCGAGGCAGGGCAGGGGCAGGGGGAGGGCAGGCGAGCGGAGGGCAGGGGCGAGGGAGGGCAGGGGCGAGGGGAGGGCAGGGGCGAGGGGAGGGCAGGGGCGAGCGGAGGGCAGGGGCGAGCGGAGGGCAGGGGCGAGGGGAGGGCAGGGCGAGCGGAGGGCAGGGGCGAGGGCGGGGCGGAGGCCTTCCAGCCACCCTGCTCGGGTCACGCCGTGGTGCTCCTCATCGACGCCCAGATCCACGCTCCGTGCTCACTCCTGATCGTCTCCTTTCTCCCCCCTGGACGGTCAGTGCACCGGACCGGGATGCTGGACCGTTTGGCCCGGCACTGTACCCCGAGTGCCCAGAGCACAGTGCCTCGCCCGTAACAGCAACTCAGGAAACACCCACTGAACGAATTCAAAACATAAGATCACACTCGGACAAACCACACGTCTCCTGGGACCGAAGGCTGGGTCAGCTCCCCGGAGACTCAGAGCAGAAGACCCGGCAAGGCGGCGGCTCTGGTGAACAGCATTCAAGAGGGCTGGGCGTGGACTCCCCCACGTCCTCCCCGCAGGGCCGCTGTGCGCCTCTCCCCAGACCCAAGTCCTGACAGGTGGCGCTCTCCACATGGCTCACTCCAGGGCCGTCCTGTCTCCATGGGCGGGGGGGTGGGGGTGGGGCGCCCCAGTATCACGAGCCTGGGTGCTGCACCAGCCCTGAGGCATTTCCCTCCGCCTCACCACACCTCCGAAAATAGCGCCTCTATCCAACTTACCACAGATTACCCAAATTTGGGCAGGCCAGCTCTGTCCTGCTGGGAACCGATCTCCTCCATCTTTCCCGTGCTGCCAGGGTGGAGGCGTCTCAAAAACTAAAACCAGAGTTGTCATATGACCCAGCAACCCCGCTCCTGGGCATGTAACTGGATGAAGTTCTAATCAGAAAAGACACACACACCTTGATGTTCACTGCAGCCCTACTTACCACAGTCAAGACATGGAAGCAACGTAAACATCCATCAACAGGAGAACGAGTCAAGAAGACCGGGTATGTAGATATATACACACACACAGTGGAATACTACTCAGCCATAAAAAAGAATGAAATAATACCATTTCCATCAACATAAATGGACCTAGAGATTATCATACCAAGTGACGTAAATCAGAAAGAGACCAATAAAAATGACAGGCGAGGCGAGGGGAGGGCAGGGCGAGGGGAGGGCAGGGGCGAGGGGAGGGCAGGGCGAGCGGAGGGCAGGGGCGAGGGGACAGCAGGCTCGCGGACGAGGCTGCCTTCCAGCCACCCTGCTCGGGTCACGCCGTGGTGCTCCTCATCGACGCCCAGATCCACGCTCCGTGCTCACTCCTGATCGTCTCCTTTCTCCCCCCTGGACGGTCAGTGCACCGGACCGGGATGCTGGACCGTTTGGCCCGGCACTGTACCCCGAGTGCCCAGAGCACAGTGCCTCGCCCGTAACAGCAACTCAGGAAACACCCACTGAACGAATTCAAAACATAAGATCACACTCGGACAAACCACACGTCTCCTGGGACCGAAGGCTGGGTCAGCTCCCCGGAGACTCAGAGCAGAAGACCCGGCAAGGCGGCGGCTCTGGTGAACAGCATTCAAGAGGGCTGGGCGTGGACTCCCCCACGTCCTCCCCGCAGGGCCGCTGTGCGCCTCTCCCCAGACCCAAGTCCTGACAGGTGGCGCTCTCCACATGGCTCACTCCAGGGCCGTCCTGTCTCCATGGGCGGGGGGGTGGGGGTGGGGCGCCCCAGTATCACGAGCCTGGGTGCTGCACCAGCCCTGAGGCATTTCCCTCCGCCTCACCACACCTCCGAAAATAGCGCCTCTATCCAACTTACCACAGATTACCCAAATTTGGGCAGGCCAGCTCTGTCCTGCTGGGAACCGATCTCCCTCCATCTTTCCCGTGCTGCCAGGGTGGAGGCGTCTCAAAAACTAAAACCAGAGTTGTCATATGACCCAGCAACCCCGCTCCTGGGCATGTAACTGGATGAAGTTCTAATCAGAAAAGACACACACACCTTGATGTTCACTGCAGCCCTACTTACCACAGTCAAGACATGGAAGCAACGTAAACATCCATCAACAGGCGAACGAGTCAAGAAGACCGGGTATGTAGATATATACACACACACAGTGGAATACTACTCAGCCATAAAAAAGAATGAAATAATACCATTTCCATCAACATAAATGGACCTAGAGATTATCATACCAAGTGACGTAAATCAGAAAGAGACCAATAAAGATTGTATGACATCAGAATCTAAAATATGACCCAAATGAACTTATTTAGGGAACAGAGACTCAGAGACATAGAGAACAGATCTGTGGTTGCCAAGGAGGAGGGGCTGTGGGGAGAAACGGAGGACGATTGCGGGGTGACCAAAGGCAGACTCGTCTGTGAAGAGTGGAGAAACAGGAAGGGGCGGCCGTGCAGCCCAGGGAACGCTACTCAATACCCTGTGATAAACCACAGCATGAAAGAATTTTAAAAGTTTAAGAAAAAATTTCGAGATGGGTACTATCAAGCCCACTTTATAAATCGGAACGTGAGGGCCTGAGACGGCCACTGCCCAGGCCCCCTGGCTTTCATATGTGGTCTCGCCTTGTATCCTTTTCTGGTCTGTCTGGCATCTCGTCTTTCGGTGAATCCTGCCCCCGCTGCCTCCAAAACCCTTCAGACTCTCTCCTCCGCTGCCTCCACGGGGCCCACCCATCTACACCTGCCTGGACCCGTGGTCACCTTCCCCTGGCCTCCCGTCTGTCCTTCCTGAAGCAGCCACCGGAGGGCGCCGGCGCCCATGTCCCCTCCTCACGGAAGCCCCCTGGGGTTAATTTTAAGTGTCAATTAGACTGGTCACAGGGGGTGCCCAGATCTTGGGTTAAATGTTATTTCCTTCCGGGAGTGTCTGTGAGGCAGTGTTCAGAGCATCTGAATCGGCAGACTGAGCACAGCACACGGCCCTCCCGCCCGTGGAGGCCTCAAGAGAACTAAAGGGTCGAGGCAGGGAGAAGCTGCTCCCTGGCCGCCACAGGCGCTGGACAACTGCCCCCTGCCCCCAAACTGGCTGTCCAGCAGGAGGACAGACCATCGCAGGGCTGCTGGTTTCTACGATCATGCGAGCAACAAGCCTCTTCCTAGACGTGTACATGTGTGCAGTTCCCCGAGCAGGGATCAAGCCTGCTCCCCCTTGCAGTGGAAGTGCAGAGCCTCAACTACGGAAGACTTCCACCGTCCCGGGGAGAAGTCTCCCCAGTTAGAATTTAAGCCTCTGTCTTGGGGGCTGGATCCCTGGTACCTACAATGGTGCTTGGTATACAGTAAGTGCTCAGTGCATGCTGGCTGCAGGCCGCGACTTCACAGCATCTCCAGGGCCCTGCACGGGGCAGGCGAGGGGCCCAGAGACCCTCGTGACGGTGGAAGAGACGAAACAGAGTCACTTCCCCGGACAACCGGCCACAGACCAGCACCTGAGCCTGGTCTCTCTGAGCTTTGCAACAACCGGGACTCGGGGCTCAGAGTGGAGATGGGGACAAAGGGGCCCCCCATGTGGCCCTCTAGCACGACCCTAAAGCAGGGCTTCTCTGCCTTGGCACTGCTGACGTGTGGGTCTGGGCTGATCGCCGTGGGGGTGGGGAGCAGCCTCTCTGGCGCCCGCCCACTCAGTGCCAGGAGCACCCCCTACCGTGGGACACCCCGATGTCCCAGACGCCGCCCACTGTCCCCGGAGGAGGGGCGGGAGCACCGCGGGCTGGAACCACGGCCTCGCAGACCCGGCTCCCTGCCCGCCAGCCCGCCCCCCCACTGCGCCCACGCGTCCCGCAGCTCTCCGGCCGAGGCGGAGCCCAGCACCCCAGGCCCGCTCCAGCCAGCCCGCCCCGCCGCGTCCAGACCCAGGGAAATTGGATTAACTCGGAGAAGCTCGCCAAGACGATCCGTCATGCCATCTGAAGGACAGCGTATTGATCTCCAGGTTGCAAAAAAAATTAAATGATATCCCTTTTTGTTATTTAAAACGCTGCTTAAGCAATTCCATAATGGAAGGGCCCGGCCCGGGTCCAGGAACTCCCTGGCCAGCCGGCCGCCTCTCCGGATTGGGTGGAGGGCGGGAGAAAGGGAACACCGTCCCGTCTCCCCTGGGTAATTGATGACGCCCAGAGAACAGCTCCCTTCTGCCAGCGATGTGCACGGCTCTGATTTATTAAAGACATACCAATTATGAAAATAGCTGATTTACAATCACCTCGCCCAGGGCCCTAATTGATTTCTGGGGCAAAATTTAGAGCTGGAGGATGCCTCTTCCTAGACTTAAGGTCATACGGGTAAGTGCTCCCCTTGCAGTGGAAGTGCAGAGCCTCAACTACGGAAGACTTCCACCGTCCCGGGAGAAGTCTCCCCAGTTAGAATTTAAGCCTCTGTCTTGGGGCTGGATCCTGGTACCTACAATGGTGCTTGGTATACAGTAAGTGCTCAGTGCATGCTGGCTGCAGGCCGCGACTTCACAGCATCTCCAGGGCCCTGCACGGGGCAGGCGAGGGGCCCAGAGACCCTCGTGACGGTGGAAGAGACGAAACAGAGTCACTTCCCCGGACAACCGGCCACAGACCAGCACCTGAGCCTGGTCTCTCTGAGCTTTGCAACAACCGGGACTCGGGGCTCAGAGTGGAGATGGGGACAAAGGGGCCCCCCATGTGGCCCTCTAGCACGACCCTAAAGCAGGGCTTCTCTGCCTTGGCACTGCTGACGTGTGGGTCTGGGCTGATCGCCGTGGGGGTGGGGAGCAGCCTCTCTGGCGCCCGCCCACTCAGTGCCAGGAGCACCCCCTACCGTGGGACACCCCGATGTCCCAGACGCCGCCCACTGTCCCCGGAGGAGGGGCGGGAGCACCGCGGGCTGGAACCACGGCCTCGCAGACCCGGCTCCCTGCCCGCCAGCCCGCCCCCCCACTGCGCCCACGCGTCCCGCAGCTCTCCGGCCGAGGCGGAGCCCAGCACCCCAGGCCCGCTCCAGCCAGCCCGCCCCGCCGCGTCCAGACCCAGGGAAATTGGATTAACTCGGAGAAGCTCGCCAAGACGATCCGTCATGCCATCTGAAGGACAGCGTATTGATCTCCAGGTTGCAAAAAAAATTAAATGATATCCCTTTTTGTTATTTAAAACGCTGCTTAAGCAATTCCATAATGGAAGGGCCCGGCCCGGGTCCAGGAACTCCCTGGCCAGCCGGCCGCCTCTCCGGATTGGGTGGAGGGCGGGAGAAAGGGAACACCGTCCCGTCTCCCCTGGGTAATTGATGACGCCCAGAGAACAGCTCCCTTCTGCCAGCGATGTGCACGGCTCTGATTTATTAAAGACATACCAATTATGAAAATAGCTGATTTACAATCACCTCGCCCAGGGCCCTAATTGATTTCTGGGGCAAAATTTAGAGCTGGAGGGATGGACCCCTGGCAACGAGGGCCACCAGCCGTGGGGACGGGCTGTGAGGCGGTGGCTGGCGGGGCCGGAGGCACCGGGACGGGAGGCAGGCACTGAGCCCGACTGCATCATCCGCCGTGGAGTCTGGGCCTCCCGCTCAGCTTTGCCCGAGGCATCCAGGCCCCGACGGGCCCAACCGTTTCCAAACGAGCGGGCGGGCCCCGGCCACAGCGGAGGGACGCGAGCCCCGCCACCCACGATCCCCTCGGCTGGTTCTGTGTCCGGAGCGCCGGGCGCTGGTCTGTCCAGGCAGCGGCCCCGCGGCCTCCAGCACTTTCTCCTCCTCCAGAGCCTTGGGCTACGGCTGCCCGACGCGGCCAGGAGCAACGAGGGGCGCCCGGGGGACCTCAGTGTCAGACCCGCAGCAAGCGGCTCCAGCGGAAGCCGACCCGCGCCCTCGGAGCCACACCCCGCCTCCAGCGAGCTGCTCCCACTTCAGCTGAAACGCAGACTTCACCGGGTGTTTTGCCAATCACCTGAGAAGCCTACTGTGGCCTCAGGACCCCAGTTCTCAGGATCTCCACCGGCTTGACGAGGTACATGCCCCAAATCAACGTGCCCAGAAGCACTGCTCACCACGGGGAACCGGGAGGCAGCCTCACGGTCCATCGACAGACGAATGGACAGAGAAGATGTGGTCCATGTATACAACGGAGTATCACTCGGCCACCAAAACAATAAAACAGGGCTTCCCTGCTGGTCCAGTGGGCAAGGACACCGCCTTGCAGTGCAAGGGGCGCCGGTTTGATCCCTGGCCTGGGAAGATCCCACATGGGACCACTGTGTCCAACCATCGAGCCAGAGCTCTGGAACGCATGCGCCCAGAGCCAGTGCTCTGCAGAGACAGAGGCCACTGCGATGGGAGGCCCACACGGGCCAGAGAACAAAGATAAGTGAATGAAAGATCAATAGAAGCGGCCAAAGGAAAAAAAGAAAGAGCCCCCCCCACCAGGGGCCCATTCACCTCATGGGGAAACGGAGGCAAGAGAATATTTAGTGTCTGCCCAAGATCCCATGCCAACCCAGCTGAGGTCTGAGCCTTCCAAAGCCCCAAGATCCCACCTTGCTTTTGGAGAGAAGGGACAGCAGACTTTCCTTCTGTGCAGTGGCCGAGCATCCTAGTAGCAGGTCTGCCTCGCTGTGGCTGTGTGACCTTAGAAAAAGAGCTTGGCCTCTCTGGACCTCCGTCGCCAGCCCTGGAGATGGCCACGATCGTGGCGTGGTGGAGACTGGGCGGGGACCTGACCCACGGGAGGGGCCGCCTGGGTCTCCCCGCCTGCTAACAAAGACAGAGCCACAGAGAGACAGCAACAGGGGGCGTGGCGGGCAGAAAGGCAGAGAGCCAGAGAGAGACAGCCCGGGCCCCCGTTTGGAGATGGGGGGACGTGGGGGGGGGGGCGGGACTCAGTCTACAAATCAGAAGGTTCTAGCAGTTTCTGGAAGCGGGGGGCAGAGCGGGAGCCCGAGCGATGCAGGATCCAGAGCTCAGGGGCCGGTAGCCGCCTGCGCCCAGTCTCCGGGCGGGCCCTGCGGACTCGTTTTAAGTATCGTTAAAGATAAAATAATTTTTCTCCCTCTGAGCCGTGTGATTGACGTGGTGACGGGCCCTGCTGACAGGGAGAAGGTCAGGCTGGAATGTAATCAGGTTTTTCCAGAGCAATGCATAAACATGACAGCAGCTGGGAAAGGGGGAGGGACCTCTGGGCTCTCTAACGCAGGGCACGATGGGGCCACGGGGACAGGGAGGGCCGGGGGCTTCCTGGAGGAGGCGTGACTGCCACTGGGATTGGAAAGGAAGGCATCGGGCAGGGGAGACTGCAGAAACACCGTGTGGAGACGGGACATGTCTCCTCATGCACCTGCCGGCCCTCACCTGATCTCAAAGCATTAATCCTAACTTCAAACCCTCTGTTGCTCCCAGCTGCCCATCCCACCTCGAGTTTTTAAGCCCTGGCTCGTCATCTTATTTGCCGTGTGGTCTTGGGCATGTCTCGTCCTCCTCCGAGCCTCAATTTCTTCATCTGTAAAGCTGGGTCACTGTAGGCTTCCCTGGTAGCTCAGTGGTAAAGAGCTTGCCACAAGAGACGTCACCGCAACAACAAACCTGCTCGCCTCCACTAGAGAGGAGCCCCCACTCCCTGCAACTAGAGAAGAGCCTGCGGCAGCCGTGGAAACCCAGACTAGCCATAAATAAATAAATAGAATTGTTAAAAAACAAAAACAAGATCATTGTAGGACTGCTCACCCCCTGGATACGCCTCAAGAACTCAAAGGAAGGAACAACAGCATCTATGCTTTGAGCTCCAAGCAACAGGAAAACCCAGCTTCTCTTGATACAACATTAAGAAACATTTTCCACCGTACATGACGAATCATTCAGGTCTTTTCTCAAAAGGACCTCTCTTCCAAGTGCCTTCCCTCCACAATCCCCATGCTTGCTTCTCCTTCCCTCCATTATTTTTCTCCCCAGTACTGATAATTTCCTGAGACTCTGCATTTGTTCATCATCTGATCCTTCCTTCTCCAAACGTCAGCTCCCTAAGGACAGGAATTTTTGTCTGTTTTGTTCACCCATTCCCCTCAGCACACAAAAGGTGCTCGTTCAATGCTTGTTAGATAAACGAATGACCTCTTCACCATCGGAGGATTTATCTATTCAAGAACAGAGTTCTGTATCTTCCTAAGGATAGCGACCACGGTGTGCCTCATGGTCCAAAATGGCTGCCAAAGCACCGACCATCACAACCTTGTTCCAGCAGTGGGAAGGAAGAATGGTGGAAGGAGAAAGGAGTCTTTCTTCAGTGGACTGTCTCCTATACGGAGCCTTCCATGAAGACCTCCCCCACACCTCCTTGGCCAGGACTCAGTCACATGGCCACACCTAGCTAGCTAGCAGAAGGGGGAGAGGGGAGGGAGCAGAAGGGACTGGAAATGGACCTATCAGCAGAATGCCAGATGCTTTTGCACCTGTAAGAAGACCAAACCACTCACTCCTAAAGCAGATCAACCCTGCGCATCCACGGGAAGGGCTGCTGTGGAAGCTCCAGCCCTTCGGCCACCTGATGCGAACAGTCAGCTCACTGGAAAAGAGCCTGAGGCTGGGAAAGGCTGAAGGCAAAAGGAGAAGGGGCGGCACAGGACGAGACGGCTGGATGGCGTCACTGGCTCTAAGGACATGAGTTCGAGCAACCTCCTGGAGACAAGGAAGGACAAGGCAGCCCTGCTGCTGCGGTCCCGGGGGTCGCAGGGTCAGACCCAGCCCGGCGACAGAACGCCCACATTCTCCGCCAGCGACCTAGGGACCTAGGTGCGACGGGGCCGGCGGGTGGATGTCAGGAGGCGGGAAGGAGGCACATACTCCCGACCTTGACATCTGCTCGTCCAGGGGCTGCCTACGTCAGTTTCCTCTGGCTCCTGTAATTTAGCAACAGGAAAACCCAGCTTCTCTTGATACAACATTAAGAAACATTTTCCACCGTACATGACGAATCATTCAGGTCTTTTCTCAAAAGGACCTCTCTTCCAAGTGCCTTCCCTCCACAATCCCCATGCTTGCTTCTCCTTCCCTCCATTATTTTTCTCCCCAGTACTGATAATTTCCTGAGACTCTGCATTTGTTCATCATCTGATCCTTCCTTCTCCAAACGTCAGCTCCCTAAGGACAGGAATTTTTGTCTGTTTTGTTCACCCATTCCCCTCAGCACACAAAAGGTGCTCGTTCAATGCTTGTTAGATAAACGAATGACCTCTTCACCATCGGAGGATTTATCTATTCAAGAACAGAGTTCTGTATCTTCCTAAGGATAGCGACCACGGTGTGCCTCATGGTCCAAAATGGCTGCCAAAGCACCGACCATCACAACCTTGTTCCAGCAGTGGGAAGGAAGAATGGTGGAAGGAGAAAGGAGTCTTTCTTCAGTGGACTGTCTCCTATACGGAGCCTTCCATGAAGACCTCCCCCACACCTCCTTGGCCAGGACTCAGTCACATGGCCACACCTAGCTAGCTAGCAGAAGGGGGAGAGGGGAGGGAGCAGAAGGGACTGGAAATGGACCTATCAGCAGAATGCCAGATGCTTTTGCACCTGTAAGAAGACCAAACCACTCACTCCTAAAGCAGATCAACCCTGCGCATCCACGGGAAGGGCTGCTGTGGAAGCTCCAGCCCTTCGGCCACCTGATGCGAACAGTCAGCTCACTGGAAAAGAGCCTGAGGCTGGGAAAGGCTGAAGGCAAAAGGAGAAGGGGCGGCACAGGACGAGACGGCTGGATGGCGTCACTGGCTCTAAGGACATGAGTTCGAGCAACCTCCTGGAGACAAGGAAGGACAAGGCAGCCCTGCTGCTGCGGTCCCGGGGGTCGCAGGGTCAGACCCAGCCCGGCGACAGAACGCCCACATTCTCCGCCAGCGACCTAGGGACCTAGGTGCGACGGGGCCGGCGGGTGGATGTCAGGAGGCGGGAAGGAGGCACATACTCCCGACCTTGACATCTGCTCGTCCAGGGGCTGCCTACGTCAGTTTCCTCTGGCTCCTGTAATTTAGCCGATTACCACCATCTCCGTGAACCGCAGAAAAACACCGCAAGTGTATTACCTTACAGTGCTGGAGGTCACAAGTCCCACGTGGGCCTCACGGGGCTAAAACCAAGCGTGCGTGCGCAGGGCTGGGTCCCACGAGCGGCTCCGGCGCAGAATCCGCGTCTCGCCTTTTCCAGCCTCGCGGGTCCGCCGGCCTCTCCGCAGCCAGCGCGCGGCTCCAGCCCTTTCACCCGCCGCCGCCTCATGCCACCTCCGCTCCACGTCTGCGGGTTGCATTGGCTCCACCCGGCCCGGGCTTTCCCGGTGGCTCTGTGGCCAAGGAGCCACCTGCCGACGCAGGAGACGGGGTGCGGTCCCCGGGCCCGGAAGATGCCCGGGAGGAGGACACGGCGCCCCACTCCCGGGGTCCTGCCTGGAGAAGGCCACGGACGGTAGCCCTCCGTCCGCGGCCATCGCGAAAGCTCGGACGTGACTGAGCACGCACGCACGGACGGACGGACGCACACATGCATGGACGTACGCATGCAGGCATGGACAGACGCACGCACGCACGCACGCACGGACCATGGACGTAGGCACGCACGCACAGACGCTCCGGAGCCGTCGCTTTCCGGCTCTGCTGCGAGTGTGCGTGTTCAGTCTCTCGGTCCTGTCCGACTCTTGGCGGCGCCTTGGAGTGGAGCCCGCCAGGCTCCCCCGTCCACGGAAACTTCCAGGCGAGAACACTGCAGTGAGATGCCATTTCCTACTCCATTCTCCCGCTTACAGTCTCTTAAAGAAAGTAACACGCCTGCCATGGGCCGCCGTAATTCCCCTTTGTATGCATGCATTTCCCAGGTTGAGTTTCACCCTCCCGGGCCTCCCTGACTCCTCCTCACAATCCCCACGAAGGAGAAAACACCACCAAACTCTGCTCGGATCAGAACACTGAGACCCCCGGAGACGGAACAGCTTGCCCGCGGTCCCTTTTAAGTCTTGTCCGTTTCAAAAGCTGGAGTTTGGGCCCAGGTGTGCTCGAGTCTGCAAAGCCCCTGCACGCTTGCTTCAGCCGCGATGCGTTTTAACCACAGCTGCGGCGTGTATCCGGACCCTTATTGCGCTTAGCCTGTCGTGGGCGTGTTAGGTCCTCTTCAGCCTGCCAGGCCCCACGCTAACCCTCTAGAGCAGCGAAGTACAGAGGCGCAGGGAGGCTGAAGGGCATCCCAAGGGCACCCAGTGGGGGCCCAAACCAGACCTCTGGCTTTCTGGTGGCCCAGGGGTAAAGAATCCGCCAGCAACACAGGAGACCTGGGTTGGATCCCTGGGTGAGGAAGACCCCCTGGAGAAGGAAATGGCAGCCCACTCCAGTATTCTGGCCTGGAAAATCCCATGAACAGAGGAGCCTGGCGGGCCACAGTCCCTGGGGTCGCCGAGAGTCAGACACGACTGAGCGCACGGACAGGCGCAGACCTGCCTGGCTACAGACCGCTGCCCTCCCCACCTCTGGGGAGAAAGTTACCGCCCGGCAGAGGCCACGGGAGGACCCCGTTCGGGGTTTTTGGCAGCACCGGAGGCTCGCTAAGCCCTTTTCTCTTTCTGACGGAGGCTGGGACGGCCGCAGTCCGGGACACGCGGGCCAAATGCTGAGTCTGCAACATGACACATCTCCGCAGAAGCCACCAGTCACGTGGCCACGGAGGGTTCTGGGGACGATCAATTTCCCCCTACCCCATCCCTCTCGCTGGCTGCCAGCCTCCCGCCTCCACCCTGGCACCCTGGGTCTCTCCTGCTCCCGGTCGCGTTCCAAGACCATCCAGGCAAAGAAAGTCAGTCCCCGTCATGGAAGCACTCGGAGGCAGGCTTCACCGACAGAGAGTAGGAGCCCACATGGCGGGGTCCGTGGCCCAAGCTCCCACCGCCGCCCTCCGCGGAAGCGGATCAGCTAACTCATCCTGTGCGTGTGTTTAGTCGCTCAGTCATGTCCGACTCTTTGCGACCCTGTGGATGGTAGCCCGTCAGGCTCCTCTGTCCGTGGGATTTATCAGGCAAGTATACTGGAGTGGGCTGCCATTTCCTTCTCCAGGGGGTCTTCCTGATCCAAGGATCAAACCCATGTCTCCTGCATTGGAAGGCCGATTCTTTACCACTAATGCTACCTGGGAATCCATAATTCACCTTGCCGTGCCTCAGTTTCCTTGTCTGCAAAGTGGTTTTAAGAGAAAGACTGCATCGTAGAACTGACCTGAGCGTTGTGTGAACTACGACAAGCACTTGGGATACTGACAGTAGATAAATTCTGCAAGGGGCCAGAGGCGACCTCAAGGGAGTCTGGGAAGGCTTCCTGGAAGAGGCAGCATTTGATCTGGCCCTTAAAATAGGAGGAGAATTTGAAGGGACTGGCAGGAGAGAGAGGAAAGGCCTGGTGGGGAGAGGAAAAGAGTTGGGACTTTGCTGTGGGTAATAGGGAGCCATAGAAAGTTCTCCAGCAGAGAGAGAGCAGCAGCAGCAATGCAGCTATGATTTTAGGAAGATGAACCCAGCCTCAGGCTGGCGTGGGTCTGAAGACCTAACCTCCAAGGCAGAGCCCATCAGGCACCCCCCGCCACAGCCCCCCAGGGTGCCTGGGGCTGGACAGTGACTCAGTGAGGCACCTGAGGTAGGGGAAAGATAAATACCAGGGTGCTCGCAGAGGCACGGAGAGGGTTACTGAAGTGCTCTCGGAACAGGCACGTTCCAGGGCTGGGATGTGAACCCAGGACCTCTGGCTCCAGGGCCCCCATCATGAAGCCTCTGCGGAAAGGGCTTCTACCTGCGGCCCCGAGGCCCAGCCCTCCCGCAGCTTCTCTGGCCGCTCTTGTCCCCCATCACCTCCCAGATGTGAGACGTGGATCCTGTTCCCGTCACCCTCAGCGGACCCCGGACCCCCAGTGCCTGGGCCCCAGCAAAGCCAGTCTGCCACTGGAAAGGCTCTGCTGGCCAGACACGTGTGCACACACACACACACACACGCTTGGCACCCATGAGGCACTGAATTGCATCTCCCCAGAATTCATGCGCTGAATTCCTAGCCCCTGGGACCCCAGGATGTGACTGTCTTTGGAGACGGGCCTTTAAAGTGGTAATTAAGTTAAACGGAGGTCGTTGGGGTGGTCCTAATCCAATAGAACTGGTGTCCTTAGAAGAAGAGGCGGTGAGGACACAGACGTCCACCGAGGGAGGCCACGTGAGGACACGGGGAGGACGGCCGACAGCCAAGGAGACGATGCCAGTCCTGCTGATACTGGTCTCCAGCCTCCAGAGCCACAAGAAAATCCATTTCTGTGGGGTTTTTTCTTTAAAAAAAATTTTTTTTAATTTTGGCCTCTTATTGGGCCTTCATTTATTTATTTTCATCCATCTTTATTCTTCGGTCTGTGTGGGCCTCCCATGGCAGCAGCCTCTGCTGTCGCAGAGCACCGGCTCTGGGCGCCTGCACTCCAGAGCTCCGGCTCGGTGATTGGACACATCAGTCCAGCCGCTCCGCGGCACATGGGATCTTCCCAGGCCAGGGCTCGAACCGGCGCCCCTTGCACTGCCAGGCGGTGTCCTTACCCACTGGACCGCCAGGGAAGCCCAGGGCTGTGCCGGGTCTTAATCGCGGCACGTGGACTCCAGTGCTCATGGAGGCTTGCAGGATCTTTGGTCAAGGAACGCAGGATCTTCTCGTTGCAGCGTGCTTGACCTCTCCTTGCTACATGCAAACCCCCCACTGCAGCAGGAGAACTCTTAGTTGGGGTAAGCAGGGTCTAGTTCCCTGATCCGGGATCGAACCCAGGCCCCTTGCATGGGGAGCTCAGTCTTAGCCACTGGACCTCCAGAGAAGCACCCAGCCCTGGATGTGTGTGGGTTCCCCCCGAAAGAGACCCTGAGGCAAGGTTGGGGAGGTGGCTGTGGGGGCCACTGGGGCCCCCGGGAGCCTCTAGGACACCGGGCAGAGCATGCCTTGGAATTACGTAACCAGAGAGACGGGGCGCCGCTGTATGGATCCCCAGCTTCCAGCCGTAGAGGCTGAGGGCTTCATAACTTCCCTGTCTTCCAGCTTGGCCTGCCTGTGTCTGCGTGAGCTCCAACAGTCAGAAAGAAGGAAAAACCTTCTGATAAATGGTTTCAAGTGTTCACACGTAAGCTCCAGAGGACCGGGTGGGGCCGCAGCCTCCCTCCCTGGAGCTCTGCCTGAGCCTCCAGAACCAAAAGCAAGGTAGCCTCCCCCCCGGAGAACCTGCGACACCGTCCACAAGAAGGAAGGATACAGAAGAGGCTGAGAGTCCAGAAATGACCTAAATGGAGCCCGTTTTCCTTCACTCTCCCATGAATCTCAGCGTCTGCTCCCACTGGCGGCTGCCTGACCTCGCCCTCAGACTTTCCCAGATCCTCGAGCCTCTCATCCATCTAGAGGAGCCTCTGTCTCTTTGAGAGGACCAGGTGGCGAGATGGAGAGTCAGTCCTGCTATCAGGCCTGTGGCTGCCGCCAGCTCTCGCTGCTGAACATGGTCTTAGCCGTCTCGGCTTTTCCAGATCTGTGCTGAGCCAGGTCCTTGCACTGGCCCCGTGGAGCCTCAACTTCATTCCCCAAGGTTAGAGCCAAATTGCTTACGCTCATGAGTAAGTTCTGGCCTCCGTCACCAAGCTGGACACCAGGGCAATGGATGAACCAAGACTTCCAGCCCTCACCTCGCTCTGCACTAGACCCAGCCGGCTTCACCCTGCAGACCCTCTCCCACTTCCTTGATAACGAAGTCTCTACTGGGACACCACGGAGTGTCCCTTTCCTGCCTTTATATCTCCCTTGGGGCCCCTCCACCCATCGGAGAGAACCTCAGAAGGGAAGGGAGAGGGATATCAATCCCTCCACTCCCGTGAGCGCCACCTCATCCCCACTGCCCACTGTGCACATCCAGGAGTGTGGGAGGAAGTTTCATCGCCAGCTATTGCTGCGTAACAAGTTGCCACAGATGCCGTAGCTTAAACCACCCAGCATTTAGTATCTAACAGTGCCTGGGGGGTCAAGAGTCCAGACACGGCCTCGCAGGTCCTGTCCTGTACCCCAGGGTTTCCTGCAAGGCTGCGGTCGAGGTGCCGGCCGGGGCCACAGTCCTCTCGGGGTCGGACTGGAACGGGGTCCGTTTCCAAGTGCAAGCAGCCTTGCACGCTGCTGCCCACTCTCTTGGAGCCCAGCTGCCATGCTCATAACCCCGGGCTGGTGTGCCAGAGGAGCAGCCTTGGAAGAAAGCCCAGTCGTCCCAGCCAACAGCCAGCTGACCCCCAAACGAAAGCGCCCAGCCAAGATCCGCAAGCTGCCGGCAAGCCCAAGAGGGGTGCAGAGGCAGGAATGAGCTGGCTGAGATGAGAAGACCCGTCGGGCTCATCTGCAGATGCGTGAACACAAAGGGCCCTCCGCCGTCAGATGAGGGGCTGGCGTGGCCCTCTGCCTGCGACCGCGTCACCCCCACGACGAGTAGCGCCCGCCTCAACACGAGCAGAGCGAGCAGGCCTCAGGCAACGGGCGCCCGAGATAAAGAAGGTCTACTTCACGGAGCTTAGCTGGCTCCGCTCGACACAGGAGATGTGGCTGGCAGCTTCTCCTGATGGAAGAATATGAATTTCCACCTCACCAGGCGCCTGGTCCCCTCCTTTTCCGTCTGCCTTCCCGGGAAGGCTCAGGAGGGAGGGCATGCTCTCCCAGGCTTGCTGGTGGACCAGGGGCAGCCAGGGGTTCTCAGGACCCGCAGACTGCCCTCAGCAAGACCCCTTTCTCTGCTGCCCTCGTCCTGGCTGCTTGCTACAGAGGCTCCCTAAGTTTCCTAGCCTTTCCTTTCCAACACCCAGGACCCTGTCAAGAAGACGGACCAATCTCCGCTGGATGCGCTTGACCTTGAGCTTGTCACTGTCCAGGGACACTCGGTACATGGACGATGTCTCGTGGCCACTCCCCTGACCCATACCTGAGTCCCCTGGACCTCCTGCCGGATCGTGTCCCTGCCGGCTCCACGGAGACTGGCCCCGGCACATCCGTTCCCCATGATCAATGCCGCAGCCATGCCTGGAGCTAAAATATGGTCGATACCACCCAGGAAGCAAGGGTTCTCCTCTGAATAGCTCAGTAACCAAGAGCAGAACCTCTAGAATTAGGACTTCCCCGGTGGCACAGAGGATAAGAATCCACCTGCCAGTGCCTGAGGACATGGATTCGAGCCCTGGTCCAGGAAGATTCTGGGTTTAGGACACCACTGAGGGCTCCTCTCCCGCCTTTGTATCTCCCTCGCGGTCCCCTCGACCCGTCGGAGAGAACCTCGGAGGGAAGGGAAAGGATTCTCAACCCCTCTGCTCCCGTGAGCGCCCCCTCATCCCCACTGGCTGTGGAGCTGCCCTCGGGTAGTGACAAAGACCCAGCGCGACCAAAAATAAACAGAAAAACAATTAATAAACTCTAGAGCTTCCCTGGGAGCTCAGTGGTGAAGGGTTCGCCTGAGAATGCAAGAGACACGGGTTAAATCCCTGATCTGGGAAGATCCCACAGGCTGCAGAGCGGCTAAGCCTCTGGGTCAGAACTGTGGAGCCTGTGCTCGAGAACCTCGGAGTCGCAACTGTGGAGCCCACGGGCCGCAACGACTGAAGCCCGTGGGCCCTAGAGACCGAGCTCCACAGCAAGAGACGTCACCACCGCAAAAAGCCTGCTCGCCTCAATAAGAGAGGAGCCCCCACTCCCTGCAACCAGAGAAGAGCCTGTGGCAGCAGTGAACACCCAGAATAGCCCAAAAAAAAGCCTCTAAAATTAGAGCCCTGTAGAAAGCATAGGAAAAAAAGGATGGAGTAATGATCCTCCCAAACCACGGAGTCCTACGCGGCGGTAGCAAAGACGGGGGTCTCCCACGAAAGCATCACCAAGATTGTTTTGAGGATGCAAACGCAGGAGCCATGGATACGGAGTTTCTGTTTGGGGTGATTTGAGAAGTTCTGCGGACGGACGGAAGGCAGCGTCGGCCGCATGTGGGTGACGTGAGGCCGCCCAGCGGCTCCCTGGCCGCGGCTCAGACGCTACACTGTGTGTCATGGGTGTTCGGCCACCACCGAAGAGCAGCACGCGGGAAGGAACGGTTTTGCCTCTCAGGGGACGCCTCTGTGCCCGGCAGGCTGCGGCCGCTCACGGCTGGCTTAGAAGCCGCGTCGGAAGCCAGCTTAGAGAAACCAAGGCAGAGGGGGCGTGGAGTTGCCCCAACCCGCCCAGCAAGGAGGACGCCTGGGCAGAACGGGAAAGCGTCCAGTGGAGCCCGGATGCATCGAACAGTCCCACGCGATCCTCCTCCGGGGACCGGCCGACTTTGCTTCAGCTTCTGGGGGCCAGGAGGGCGGCCAAAGGAGAAGGAAGGGTTTTTTCTCCTGGCAGGCACCGTGGGAATCCCTCCCTGGAGAGAAGTGCCGGCTGGTAAATCTCTGATCACAAGATTAGGTGATTTCATTACCGTCTGCAAAGCTCTCGGGAGGGCCGCGCTCACACATGATCACCCGCGATCCAGGGGACTGGAGGCGTCGAGCATCGCTGGCTGAGGCGCTAAGGCCAGGAGGGAGCTCGAAAACGACCCCGTCCATCACCTTCACACAGGGGAGGGGCTCCGGAGCCCAGCAAGGGGGACCTACCCTCCTCTCAGGAGCCGAGCCCTGACAGAGCTAGAGGTCTGCGCCCAGCACCACCCCCCCCAGTCTGCTGATCCCCGGAGCCACTGGGCAGGGTTGGGGTTCGGGGGGTCACCAAGGTGTGGCGCCAAGGGCCGCCCACCCCGTCAAGGCGACACAGCCAGACGGGGGCAAGGGACTCCTCCACGGCCCCCCGTGGCAAACCCCGGTCAAGTCCTCGCCGCCCCCAGTCCGCCAGGGCTCCCGCGGCCCTGGGGTGAGGATCCCGGTCCTCCTCCCCGCCGCCCGCACAGCCCCGCACCTCACCTCTTCCCTCTGTCCCCGCCGCTCCCTCCAGCCCAGCCCCCAGCCCGTGTGCTCAGAGAGAGGAAAAAAAGAAAGAACCCAGTGCAGAATAAACGGGCTCTGAAATGAACCTTGAGTCCACAGCCTCTGGATTCCTCTCTGAATGAGGGGCTCACTACCTCCCTTTCCAGTTCTGGTCATTAACAAGGTCTGTGGCCTGAAGAGAGAGAGACAGAGAGAGAGAGAGAGAGACAGAGAGAGAGAGAGAGTGTATGTGTGTGGAGGGATGGGGAGTGAAATGGGGTCATGAGTGGAAAGTCTGGCATCTTTGCAGGACTGTCCCTGTTTTGAAGCCTTAGAAAGCCTCCCTTGAGCTCTGGGGGCCAGGGGGGGCCAGACTGACTCTCTTTCTCTCTCACACACACAATTTGTCTCTCTCTCTCTTGCTCTCTCTCCGTTTCTCTTTGTGTCTGCGTTTCTGTTTCTGGTCCCCATGCTGTTCAGAGGCACACAGATCCCGACGCAGCTTCTCGGCCCCAAAAGAAAATTGCCGGCCACCCCAGCGGCACAATAATTGAATCGGTGGGCGGCCGGGATTGAATCGCGTGTGAGGGGGCGGCGGGGGGAGGCTGAGCGGGGGGGAGCGCGTGGCGCCGAGCGGCGGGAGGGCGGCCCGGCGGGGAGAGGGGCGCGAAACCTCGTGGGCCGCCCCCCCGACGGCCACCCCGCCCGCGCCGCTCTACCCACGAGCGTCTGAGCCCGAGCCTGAGCCCAGACACCTGCTCCCGACTCGCGACACAGTCTGCTGAATCCTCAGAGCCACGCGGCAGGCTCGGGGCGGAGGGGCTCGCCAGGGCTCAGCGCCAGGAGCGCCCACCCCGTCAGCGTGAGCCTCATCACCGCTCGTTCACCCTCCGCGTGATCCCGCATCCCCACCCACCCGCCCACCGCCCCGCGCGCCCCTCCATCCATCCGTTACCCTTCCGGCCCCCCGCCGCCCACTCACAGGCCGGCCACTCAGCCAGCGCCTAGGAAGCTCCTGCAGATTCTCAACCTTAGATTCTCAACCTTTCGGAGGTTGCGAAGCCACCTGCCAGTGCAGGGGACCCGGGTTCGAGCCCTGGTTCGGGAAGATTACTCAGTGCCTAAAGGCAAGGAAGCGCGTGCCTCACATCCACAGAGCCCGCGCGCTGCAGCCACTGAAGCCCGCACTCTACAGCCATGAACACCCGGCGCAGCCAAAAATAAATTTGTTACAAAGTGACGGCAGAGGCCCCTGCTCAATGGAGGAGCTTAGCGTCTAGCTGGGAAGACAGAATGCTAAACAAACAACTGGACAAACTACTCCATCGTGGAAATTATCGCTATTCCTGGAGACGCCCTCAGGCCGGGATAAGAGATCGAGGGGACGGGGCTACTTCGGCCAAGGGGCCGTGGAAGGGCTCCCCGGGGAACCGTGTTACAGGCAGAAGGAACAGTGTAAACCAAGGAAAAGGCAGTGTCCAGGGTCTCGTTCAAGAGCGGGGCACATGAAGCTGAGCCGGGACAGGAAGTAGGGACCACGGAGAAGACGTGGAGTGCAAGGGGAACTGGCTGACCCCAGATTGGGTGCTGCTGGGCCATGTGCAGGGCAGATGGACGGGAATCAAAAGCAGGAAGGCAGAGACAGGAAGGCAGAGGTGAGCGGTCCCAGTCAGGGAAGTGGGAGAGAAACTGGGGGCGGTGAGTGTCAAAGCCACTTCACACAGATGGAGAATGTGAGGTCCAGGGATGGTGGGCCCCCTGATTAGCCCAGGCTCCACCGATGACCACTGTGTCCCTTCTGCATGTGGGATTGCCGCAGGGACCCTGAGGACCACGGAGAGGGACGTTCAGTCGCTGGTTTCTTTTTTCGGTATTTGGCTGTGCCTGATCTTAGTTGCAGCATGCAAACCCTTAGCTGCCGCACATGGGATCGAGTTCCCGGATCAGGGCTCGGACCCAGGTCCCCTGCCTTGGGAGCGTGGTGTCTTAGCCCCTGGACCACCAGGGATGTCCCTGGTCAAGAGTTTGGGGGAAAACGGTCCAGACGGCAGGAAGAACAAACGCAAAGGCCCTGAGGCAGGACCGAGTCTGGCATTTTAAGAATCACCTTCTTTTTCGCGGCTCAAGGGGAGGGAGGGAAAGAGAAAGGAATCATGCCCCTTGCTCCCCTCCCTTCCATGGCTTGTTTCTCCTCTGTTGCATTCGCTACCGTGTGCCACGCTATGCATATATATTCCTTTAAATCTTGCTTGTTTTCTCTGTCTCCGGTGGTCAGCTTTGTAAGGATGGGAACGTCTTTCCTTCCGGCCTTCCTGTTCCCTGCTCTGCTTCCAGAGGCGAGAACAGAACCAGACAGAGAGTGGACACTCAGCATGAGCCTCTGAACGGATGAATGAATGAATGAACAGGCATCATTCTCATCGGAAGGGCCAGATGGGAAGCCGGTCACAGCCTCCGGCCACTTCACGAGGCCCCTTCAGGAGGTCGGAGCTGAGAGATGTGGGGTCAGGGCCTCCACTGATGACTGAGATTCTAATTAACTCCGGGGCCGAGAGGGCTGCCCTGCACGGAGGAATTAGAGATAAGTTTGCATCCAAGTGTTTGCGCAGCGGCTCCAGTGGGGGCGGGCAGGCGCTGGTCCTCTTCCCCCACCAGCCAGCTGGCCAGGGAGGCGGGCGCTGACAGAGGTCATTTGCATAGGCAGGTAATTGGTTTTGCAAATAAATCTGGTTCTTGAAATTTGTAGATTAGCAATAATACGTCTCCAGATGAGAGAGAAAGGTCACGGATGAATAAAACAACAATTAAACTTTCAGGAGATTATTAAACTAAACAGAAGCCTGGCAAGGGGTGGCCGAGGGAACGGGAGCGAGGCTGGGAAGGTGGGCGGGGTCTGGAGTGAGGGGCGGGCAGGGCAAGAGCTAACGGATGCGCTCCGCTGCCTGGCTGCCTGCCTCACGGGCACACGGTCTGCAGGTCTGGCTCCCGGCACAGGGGCATATACCCAGGATGGTTATCAGAGGCCCACTTCTCAGCAGAGAAAACTGAGGTCCGGGGAGGAAGAGGAGATCCCCAAGGCTGCACAAAGCAGGATTCAAACCCAAGACCAGCTTCTCCGAGCCAGAGGTGGCAGCAAAGCGCACCTCACAGGGGAAAGGAAGAGAGGGGTGGACCCCCCACTCTCTCTGCTGCTGTGACCAGGACCGTCCCTTCCCCCCATTCGTGCCTCAGTCTTTCCACACCCCTCGTATCGGGACGGAGAGCATTTTGCCCTTCCGGTTTTTTTATTCGCTACGTGTGCCACGCTATGCATATATATTCCTTTAAATCTTGCTTGTTTTCTCTGTCTCCGGTGGTCAGCTTTGTAAGGATGGGAACGTCTTTCCTTCCGGCCTTCCTGTTCCCTGCTCTGCTTCCAGAGGCGAGAACAGAACCAGACAGAGAGTGGACACTCAGCATGAGCCTCTGAACGGATGAATGAATGAATGAACAGGCATCATTCTCATCGGAAGGGCCAGATGGGAAGCCGGTCACAGCCTCCGGCCACTTCACGAGGCCCCTTCAGGAGGTCGGAGCTGAGAGATGTGGGGTCAGGGCCTCCACTGATGACTGAGATTCTAATTAACTCCGGGGCCGAGAGGGCTGCCCTGCACGGAGGAATTAGAGATAAGTTTGCATCCAAGTGTTTGCGCAGCGGCTCCAGTGGGGGCGGGCAGGCGCTGGTCCTCTTCCCCCACCAGCCAGCTGGCCAGGGAGGCGGGCGCTGACAGAGGTCATTTGCATAGGCAGGTAATTGGTTTTGCAAATAAATCTGGTTCTTGAAATTTGTAGATTAGCAATAATACGTCTCCAGATGAGAGAGAAAGGTCACGGATGAATAAAACAACAATTAAACTTTCAGGAGATTATTAAACTAAACAGAAGCCTGGCAAGGGGTGGCCGAGGGAACGGGAGCGAGGCTGGGAAGGTGGGCGGGGTCTGGAGTGAGGGGCGGGGCGGGGGCAAGAGCTAACGGATGCGCTCCGCTGCCTGGCTGCCTGCCTCACGGGCACACGGTCTGCAGGTCTGGCTCCCGGCACAGGGGCATATACCCAGGATGGTTATCAGAGGCCCACTTCTCAGCAGAGAAAACTGAGGTCCGGGGAGGAAGAGGAGATCCCCAAGGCTGCACAAAGCAGGATTCAAACCCAAGACCAGCTTCTCCGAGCCAGAGGTGGCAGCAAAGCGCACCTCACAGGGGAAAGGAAGAGAGGGGTGGACCCCCCACTCTCTCTGCTGCTGTGACCAGGACCGTCCCTTCCCCCCATTCGTGCCTCAGTCTTTCCACACCCCTCGTATCGGGACGGAGAGCATTTTATGTGATTTTAAATTTGCAAATGTTTTTGTCCCGGCGTGCCAGTAAACGTGGCCCAGCAACTAATGGACCAGGCACTGTGCCCGGCGTGACGGGGGTGCCCCTCTGGTCACCCTGGCCTTCTGGCTGCACGCAACAGAAACGCGTTCCAGGAAACAGAAGCAGAACCGAAATGGACAGATAACTCTCAGTGTGGAAGGGAAGACTGCAGACAGACGCTCAGCCAGACACAGAGGAAATGGGACTCGGGTGGTTGTACTTGGCCACCCACCAGCTTGTGACCTTGGGGGAATCACCTTCCTCCACGAGACCACAGTTTCCGTAGCTGTAAAAAAGGGAATCATTGTGCCTGCCTTATTGACGCCGCGAAGTCATTCAGAATATTTCCCAAGCCCTGACAGAGCAGCAGGCTCCGTCCTGGGCATCAGGAATGCAGCTGTGAGAACAACAGGCAGCCATTTCTGCCCTTGGAGCTCGAAGCCTAATGAAGGAGACAGACAATGAGCAAAGAAATCAGGAAAGTCTTTAGGGCTTTACAGAGTGCTAAGTGCTAGAGAAGAAACTGGGACAGGGAAGGCATCCGGAAGGAACGAGAGTTTGGGAGGGAGGGCAGGTTGCAACTTGAAACAGAATGTGCAAGGAAAGCCTCTGAGAAGATGAGATAGGGGCAGAGATCTGAAAGGGGGCGAGGTCCGGGGCAGGGGCCTGCTCAGCAGTGGACACAGCATGTGCAAAGGCCCTGGGGCAGGACTGAGCCGGGTGTGTTGGAGGAACAGCCAGGTCTAATGGGTCTGACGCAGAGTAAGCCAGGAGGATGGAGGGAGGAGGGGAAGGCAGAGGGGGGATGGGGGCAGGTCCTGAAGGTCACGGGGGCCTCCCTGCTAGGGTCACCACAACAGTGGCAAATGTTCAGTCCTCCTCAACCCATTTAATTATGGGCTGGTCCCCAAACTGCATGCTCTCCCTTCTCCTTTAGAAGAAGAACCCGCCCAGGTTAAAAACTACATTTCCCAGCCGCCCTTGAAGTTCCATGTGACCCTTTGACCAGGACCGTCCCTTCCCCCCATTCGTGCCTCAGTCTTTCCACACCCCTCGTATCGGGACGGAGAGCATTTTATGTGATTTTAAATTTGCAAATGTTTTTGTCCCGGCGTGCCAGTAAACGTGGCCCAGCAACTAATGGACCAGGCACTGTGCCCGGCGTGACGGGGGTGCCCCTCTGGTCACCCTGGCCTTCTGGCTGCACGCAACAGAAACGCGTTCCAGGAAACAGAAGCAGAACCGAAATGGACAGATAACTCTCAGTGTGGAAGGGAAGACTGCAGACAGACGCTCAGCCAGACACAGAGGAAATGGGACTCGGGTGGTTGTACTTGGCCACCCACCAGCTTGTGACCTTGGGGGAATCACCTTCCTCCACGAGACCACAGTTTCCGTAGCTGTAAAAAAGGGAATCATTGTGCCTGCCTTATTGACGCCGCGAAGTCATTCAGAATATTTCCCAAGCCCTGACAGAGCAGCAGGCTCCGTCCTGGGCATCAGGAATGCAGCTGTGAGAACAACAGGCAGCCATTTCTGCCCTTGGAGCTCGAAGCCTAATGAAGGAGACAGACAATGAGCAAAGAAATCAGGAAAGTCTTTAGGGCTTTACAGAGTGCTAAGTGCTAGAGAAGAAACTGGGACAGGGAAGGCATCCGGAAGGAACGAGAGTTTGGGAGGGAGGGCAGGTTGCAACTTGAAACAGAATGTGCAAGGAAAGCCTCTGAGAAGATGAGATAGGGGCAGAGATCTGAAAGGGGGCGAGGTCCGGGGCAGGGGCCTGCTCAGCAGTGGACACAGCATGTGCAAAGGCCCTGGGGCAGGACTGAGCCGGGTGTGTTGGAGGAACAGCCAGGTCTAATGGGTCTGACGCAGAGTAAGCCAGGAGGATGGAGGGAGGAGGGGAAGGCAGAGGGGGGATGGGGGCAGGTCCTGAAGGTCACGGGGGCCTCCCTGCTAGGGTCACCACAACAGTGGCAAATGTTCAGTCCTCCTCAACCCATTTAATTATGGGCTGGTCCCCAAACTGCATGCTCTCCCTTCTCCTTTAGAAGAAGAACCCGCCCAGGTTAAAAACTACATTTCCCAGCCGCCCTTGAAGTTCCATGTGACCCTTTGACTTGTGGTGGACATCAGAACGTGAGGACAAATGATGTCTGTAGCTTGCAGGTCATAGACCCTCCTTCCCCCTTGCCCTCATCTGGAAGGGGGCCATGGCGGCAGGGGCTGGAGCAGCCCTTGGGGTCCACAGGACGGGCGTCTGAAGGCTGAGGAGGCAGGACGTCAGGAGAAGCCTGGATCCCTGGCGACCGTGGAACCAGCCCGGCACCTGGGCGGACGCCCAGACGCCGAGGACGGGCCTCATTGTAGCCGTCGCTTCCTCTTCTGAGTCGAGGTCGAGGTTCCATAGGTCTCAGCTGAGAGCTCTGAGCGCCGTCGCTCCCCGCAGTCCCCGGACTGCCTCTCTGCTGGCTGACATGTTGTCGTTGGTGGTGGTGCTCAGTCACGTCTGACGCTTTGGGACCCTGTGGACTGCAGCCCGGCAGGCTCCTCTGTCCTGGGGCTTCCCAGACAAGAGCCCCAGAGTGGGGTGCCATGTCCTTCTCTAGGGGAGCTTCCTGACCCAGGGATCCAGCCCCGCGTCTTCTGCGTGGGCAGGCGGATTCTTTACCACGGAGCCAGCGGGGAAGACTTTCATTATATACCCCAGACAATGGGCTTAGAGAGTCACGGATATTATGCTCAGTTGTGTCCGACTCTTCACGGCCCCGTGAACTGTAGCCCGCCAGGCTCCTCGGCACGTGGGATTTACTAAACACCATGACCGAAGTGGGTGGCCATGCCCAGCTCCAGGGGATCTTCCCGTCCCAGGGGTTGAACCCACATCTCTCACAATGTCCCACGTTGGCACGGGGGTTCTCTACCACCAGCACCACCTGGGAAGCTGGAAAGGGGCACCTCTCCTGCCAATCACCCTTCCCTCCCGCTCCTCCTCCTCCTCCCACCTTCCTCCTGACCCTGCTCTGGGCCTCCCACAGCCAAGCTGAGCCCTGACAAGTGCCCCGGGGGCCAGCCTGAAAACTGTCCTTCCCGGCTTCTCTGGAAATCCTGAGCCACAGAGGCTGCCCACTGGTTTCCCAACAGACTTAGTTTTATTCCTTTAGAAGAAGAACCCGCCCAGGTTAAAAACTACATTTCCCAGCCGCCCTTGAAGTTCCATGTGACCCTTTGACTTGTGGTGGACATCAGAACGTGAGGACAAATGATGTCTGTAGCTTGCAGGTCATAGACCCTCCTTCCCCCTTGCCCTCATCTGGAAGGGGGCCATGGCGGCAGGGGCTGGAGCAGCCCTTGGGGTCCACAGGACGGGCGTCTGAAGGCTGAGGAGGCAGGACGTCAGGAGAAGCCTGGATCCCTGGCGACCGTGGAACCAGCCCGGCACCTGGGCGGACGCCCAGACGCCGAGGACGGGCCTCATTGTAGCCGTCGCTTCCTCTTCTGAGTCGAGGTCGAGGTTCCATAGGTCTCAGCTGAGAGCTCTGAGCGCCGTCGCTCCCCGCAGTCCCCGGACTGCCTCTCTGCTGGCTGACATGTTGTCGTTGGTGGTGGTGCTCAGTCACGTCTGACGCTTTGGGACCCTGTGGACTGCAGCCCGGCAGGCTCCTCTGTCCTGGGGCTTCCCAGACAAGAGCCCCAGAGTGGGGTGCCATGTCCTTCTCTAGGGGAGCTTCCTGACCCAGGGATCCAGCCCCGCGTCTTCTGCGTGGGCAGGCGGATTCTTTACCACGGAGCCAGCGGGGAAGACTTTCATTATATACCCCAGACAATGGGCTTAGAGAGTCACGGATATTATGCTCAGTTGTGTCCGACTCTTCACGGCCCCGTGAACTGTAGCCCGCCAGGCTCCTCGGCACGTGGGATTTACTAAACACCATGACCGAAGTGGGTGGCCATGCCCAGCTCCAGGGGATCTTCCCGTCCCAGGGGTTGAACCCACATCTCTCACAATGTCCCACGTTGGCACGGGGGTTCTCTACCACCAGCACCACCTGGGAAGCTGGAAAGGGGCACCTCTCCTGCCAATCACCCTTCCCTCCCGCTCCTCCTCCTCCTCCCACCTTCCTCCTGACCCTGCTCTGGGCCTCCCACAGCCAAGCTGAGCCCTGACAAGTGCGCCCCCGGTGGCCAGCCTGAAAACTGTCCTTCCCGGCTTCTCTGGAAATCCTGAGCCACAGAGGCTGCCCACTGGTTTCCCAACAGACTTAGTTTTATTCCGAGATATTTTCATGAAGGTCCGCCTTTCCCTACATCCTCTTCACCTTCCTATCCCCCCCTCTTCCAGATTGTCACAGCTCTACCAAGACGTTGGACCTCTGAGTCCCATGCCTCTGGCATTTCTGTAAGGCAGAGACCAGAGAGGGTGAGTGACACAGGGGGATCACACAGCTGCCCAAAGCAGGCAGAAGAATAAACCTGCTTGAGAGGGGACGGTCGCTGGCCTTCTGGCCTGGGAACCGAGGAGAGCAGGAACCCGCTGAGCACCCATCTAGGAAAAGCGGCCTTCAGAGCTGGCTTATTGCATTCATTCTCTCACTCCACAAACGCTTGCCGGGCTACTGCTGTGTACCAGGTTCTACTTCAGACACTGGGACCAAGACCCATTCATTCTCTGCCTCTCAGCGCTGTGACCAAGGAGCCCAGCAGAGGCCCCTGAGCTGGGCGGGAGCCCCAGGCTTCCTGGAGGAGGTGACGTGTAGGCTGAGACAGGAGAAACCAGGAGGGAAAGGCAAGGGGAGCCACATGGACCAAACAGCAGCAGCAGCAGAGGCCAAGAGTCAGGCTGTGGCGGGTTGGAGTCCCTGAGAGCACTCAGAGCAGGGGGCCATGAAGCCAGAGACGCAATGGGGTGAAACACCGACAGACGCGGGAGCAACGGGGAGCCAGGGAGGGATCTAGAGCAGGGGAGGAGGGGGAACACATTTGCCTTTAATGAAGGCCCTGGAGAGGCGGGCCGGGAGGGGGCCTAGCCTGGACGAGGGTCCCGGCTGCAGGGGGTGCGGGGCTGGGCTGCGGCATCCGGCACCACAGCCCCCTGCAGCCGCCCTACGCCCGGACGCGAGCAGGAAGGAGCCGGGAGGGGGGACCTGGCAGTCAAAAGCCCGGCGGCTAATGAGCCCGGTGCGGTGCGGGCTATTTTTAGCAGCCGCTCCTTGGGACGCCTAATCGCTCGGGCCCGCTCCCGCCAGGCTACCATGGAAACGCTCAGCGCCGCCGCCGAGAGCTCGGTCCCCGGTCCTGGCCTGTGCTGCCCGCCCCAGCCCCGGGGCCAGGGCGCGGGCGCCGCCGCCGCCCGCCGGGGGGCCCGGCCTGCCCTCCCGCCCCGCCGCTGTGGGGCCGGGGCCTTTCTGCCGCGGAGGGTGAGGGGTCCGCGCGGGCGCAGGAGGGTGAGCCCCAGGGTCGAATCCGGGGCGAGCCCGCAGGTGGGGGGCGGGGCACGCCCCCAGGCTTGTGTGGGAGCCTCGTCTTTAAAGCGGGCGCCTCCCTCCCAAGCCTGCAGGAGCCCCGAGGCCTGGATCTGGAAGCTCCGTACCTGGCCCAGGGCCTCCACCAGCGCATGAGCACCTGCTGCGTGCTTATGCCGTATGCATGGTGTTTCTCCTGATAGGGCTGTCGCCGCATAGAGGTGAGGTGGTCTGCCTTAGGTCACGCCGCATCCACAAGGTGGAGGCAGGATTTGAACCCAGGCAGCTGGCTCAGGAATTCCTGCGCCCAACCACGCCGCCAGCTGCACGTCCGTTTCCGCGGGACAGCTGCGGGGCTTGTGCTCATCCCCAGCAAGGGCGGTCGCTCAAGGAGGGGAGACCGGGTTGGCACCCCCTGCCTCGCAGGATGGGAAGCCAGCCTTGAGAAGCTTCACTCCCCCGGGGCACAAACGGGGACACTGAGGCACAGACAAGGGCGGCGGACTGTCTGAGGCTCCCCCGCGCCGGGAAGAGCTGTTATGGAGCACTGTGGGCCCCGAGGCCCAGGGCAGGCTGCAGGTGGCCGACGCCCTAAGCTATTTCCGGCCATGGTCACTCCTTCAAGGGGATGGCGACAGCTGGGCGTCAGGAAGGAGGGGTCCAGGCTGGAGAGGGCAGAACACCGCCCCAACCTGGGCCAGGTCATGGGATGGGGGCGCAGGAGGGGCTAGGGCGTGCCTCCTGGACTCTGTGCCTCAGTTTCTCCATCTGTAAAATGGGGTTTTGACCACCGCCGGCCCCACCTCCCAGGGGCGGTCAGGATGAACGGGACATCTAGGGCAACGTCCTAGCCATCTGTATTTAACATCTGGATGTCTTGTTCCGTGTGGATTTTTTTTTTTTAACACCGGTTTGGATTCTTTCAAATAAGACTTAAGATGGTATTTACCTTGCCGGTTGGTCTGTGGGTGACTCCTCGAGTTTTGCAGCAGAGGCGAGAGAGACGCTGTCTCTGTCGGGTGACGCTCGCCTAAGTTGCCCAGAACTGTTCTGGCGCGTGGTGAGCACCCAAGGGCGCCGCGGGGGAACGCGGCTAACAGTTACGGGGGGCGGGGCCCTGCGGGGCGGGGCGTCACGTGACCCCGTGCGGCTCCTAATACGCGCGGCTGTCGGGGCGCCGGCTCGGCCCTGGGACCTTAGGCCTGTGCCAACCCTGATCCGAGGGGCCGGCCGGGGGAGGAGGGAAGAAAGCCGGCCCTCGGCAGCCGGAGCTGGAATCCCCACGCCGCCTTCCCCTCGCCCTGCAGGGTCCGGTGGCCGCCTTGGGCGCTGCCTCCGCCGTCCTCCCCGAGGACGCCCCCTGGGCCGAGGGGCCAGAGGCCCGGCCAGCAGCGGGTCACAAGCCCCGTCCCCTCGGCCCTCCTTAGTCGCCCTGGCTGGAAGGGCGGGGGAGGAGAGGTCAAGGTTACCACGCCCCTCCCCCAGCCCGGCTCTAATTAGCCCCGAGATGAATTAAACATGAGGCCGGCCCAACTTGGGCGACAGCATCGCTCTGACACTCTAATTGCTCCCAAGCAGCCGCAGAGGGTGAGGCCGCTGCGTGAGGTGGGGGAGGAGGGGAGACCCGCAGCGCCCACAGGCTCCGGCGGTGGCCCACAGGGCTGCGGTCGGCCCACCCACGAGCCCCGGGTGCTCACCGACCAGCGGGCAGTGGTGGCCCTTGGGCCTCGAGAAGGCTGGGGCTCCGGGGACCCGGCGGAAGGGTGAAGACGTCTGGCCTGCCATCTGCCACCCACTCCCTGCCTTCCTGGGGATCCGCTGCTCCAGTTTCCTGTTGACATGCCTGAGTTCCTGCGTTAGCCTTCTATCAGCCCCTCATACCTGCGTGCGCATGGAAAGCTCTCCAGGGGAGGGCTCTGGAAGAGGGCAGAGAGAGGCATTCAGGTACCGGGCTCTCGAGGCCAAGAGACCTCCTCTGCTCCGTCCTGTCCGGACCTCAGTCTTCCCATCTGCGTAATGGACGCCTGGTGGCCAGAGGAAACCTGGGAGGCAGACGCTCATTCTGGGTCACCCTTCCCAGCCCCAGCCCTGCACCTGCTGAATTAACCCCCAGACCCTGCGTGTGTACCCTGCGTGTGTGCTGAGTTGCTCCGGGCGTGTCGGACTCTTGGCCGCCCCGTGGACTGTAGGCTGCCAGGCTCCTCGGTCCGTGGGCTTCTCCAGGCAGGAATACTGGAGTGGGTGGCGGTGCCCTCCTCCGGGGCTCTTCCCGACCCAGGAGTCTCATCCGCGGCTTCGCATCTCCTGCGTTGGCAAGCAGGGCTCTTTACCGTGAGCGCCACCTGGGAAGGCCATTTCCCAGGACCCTGGACCCCAGGAAACGGTGCCGTCTCCCCACAGGCCCGCCGAAGAGCAGTGGGCTCCTTTAACTATTTCTGCAGCGGGAGAGGGAGGTGGGAGAGGGGGAGGAGGCCGGGGAGGGGTCAGGAGCCTCGGGGTCCCTCGTCAGGCCCCTCTCTGCCCTCCGCCCCTCACCCGCTCCTGCCCGCCCCCACCTCTGGCCAGGCCCGTTCTCCCCCCAGCCCTGCTGCCCGGCTGTGCAGGCTTTCTCGAGTTGCAGCGAGCGGGGGCGCTTCTGGAGTTGTGGTGTTCAGACTTCTGGTGACGGCCGCCCCTGCTGCAGAGCACCGGCTCGAAGGCGCGCAGGCCTCGGTGCTCGCGGCGCACGGCTCTGTCACCGTGGCTCCCGGGCTCTGGAGCGCAGGCTCGGGCGTGTGGCTCCAGGCCTCACAGCACCTGGGGCCTTCCCAAACCCGGGAAGGAGCCCGCGTCGCCTGCATTGGCACGTGGATTCTTTACCACGGAGCCCTCCCCTTACGTCCTGCAGAAGGACCCACCGCCAGCGCCATCTCCAGGCCCCGCCTGGAGACCCCGGCAAGGCCAGTGTGCCTGCTCGTCGTGGTTTTCCTTCTGGCCGGTTTGGAGCCGTGGGCACAGGATCATACCTGCGTGCGCATGGAAAGCTCTCCAGGGGAGGGCTCTGGAAGAGGGCAGAGAGAGGCATTCAGGTACCGGGCTCTCGAGGCCAAGAGACCTCCTCTGCTCCGTCCTGTCCGGACCTCAGTCTTCCCATCTGCGTAATGGACGCCTGGTGGCCAGAGGAAACCTGGGAGGCAGACGCTCATTCTGGGTCACCCTTCCCAGCCCCAGCCCTGCACCTGCTGAATTAACCCCCAGACCCTGCGTGTGTACCCTGCGTGTGTGCTGAGTTGCTCCGGGCGTGTCGGACTCTTGGCCGCCCCGTGGACTGTAGGCTGCCAGGCTCCTCGGTCCGTGGGCTTCTCCAGGCAGGAATACTGGAGTGGGTGGCGGTGCCCTCCTCCGGGGCTCTTCCCGACCCAGGAGTCTCATCCGCGGCTTCGCATCTCCTGCGTTGGCAAGCAGGGCTCTTTACCGTGAGCGCCACCTGGGAAGGCCATTTCCCAGGACCCTGGACCCCAGGAAACGGTGCCGTCTCCCCACAGGCCCGCCGAAGAGCAGTGGGCTCCTTTAACTATTTCTGCAGCGGGAGAGGGAGGTGGGAGAGGGGGAGGAGGCCGGGGAGGGGTCAGGAGCCTCGGGGTCCCTCGTCAGGCCCCTCTCTGCCCTCCGCCTCACCCGCTCCTGCCCGCCCCCACCTCTGGCCAGGCCCGTTCTCCCCCCAGCCCTGCTGCCCGGCTGTGCAGGCTTTCTCGAGTTGCAGCGAGCGGGGGCGCTTCTGGAGTTGTGGTGTTCAGACTTCTGGTGACGGCCGCCCCTGCTGCAGAGCACCGGCTCGAAGGCGCGCAGGCCTCGGTGCTCGCGGCGCACGGCTCTGTCACCGTGGCTCCCGGGCTCTGGAGCGCAGGCTCGGGCGTGTGGCTCCAGGCCTCACAGCACCTGGGGCCTTCCCAAACCCGGGAAGGAGCCCGCGTCGCCTGCATTGGCACGTGGATTCTTTACCACGGAGCCCTCCCCTTACGTCCTGCAGAAGGACCCACCGCCAGCGCCATCTCCAGGCCCCGCCTGGAGACCCCGGCAAGGCCAGTGTGCCTGCTCGTCGTGGTTTTCCTTCTGGCCGGTTTGGAGCCGTGGGCACAGGATGCAGCTCGTGACACAGGGTCCAAGTGTGTCCCCTTCCTGCAGTGTGACTCGGGCCGCCGGTTCTCTCCCAGCCTCAGTTTCCTCTCCTGTAAAATGGGAGAATGATACTAACGCCTGAGGGTGAGACGAGGAACCAAAGAGCTCCTGAGTGTCCCCCCAGGACTGGTATCTGACCTTGACTGCGGAACTCAAAGCGGGACCGAGAGCTCCCAGATGCGCCGGAGATTGGAGAAGGCTATGGTGGAGTCGGTCAAGCCTCAAATTGGGGGGTCACAAGGGCCCTGTGGTTTGGGCGGTTGTTTTGGTTTGTCTGCTTTCTGTTTTATGATTTTTATTTCGGGGCTGTGCTGGGTCTATGTATATCCTTGTCGCTCAGTTGATAAAGAAACCACCTGCCCTGCAGGAGACCCAGGTCAGGAAGACCCCCAGAGAAGGAAATGGCCACCCACTCCAGGATCCTTGCCTGGAGAATCCCATGGACCGAGGAGCCTGCGGGCTACTGTGCCTGGGGTCGCAAGCGGGCACGAAGTCTTCTCTCGTCACGGTGTGCAGGCTCGAGCTTGCGGGCTCTGCCGTGGCTGCAGGTGGGCTTCGTTGCGGTGTGTGGGATGCAGCTCCCTGACCAGGGACGGCGCCCAGGCCCCCGCCTTGGGAGCCCGGAGTCTGAGCCACTGGACCACCAGGGACACCCCCTGCACTGAGTTTTGAAGAGGAGGCAGATTCACACCTGGGAAGGAGGGGGCCCTCCCGGTGCGGGAAGCCACCGAGGCACATGTGTGGAGGCAAAAAGAAAACGCAGCAAGATCTGGTCTCAGCTGGAACCCGGGGGGCTCACAGAACAGCTGATCCCAAGCTCCACGCACGGGGTATTCCATGGCGCCCCAGAGCGTAGATCCCGGAGTCTGGAAGCTCTTGTAAAATGGGCATCTGAGGCCAAAGGACTTCCCAGGTGGCTTAGCGGTAAAGAATCTGCCCGCAATGCCAGCGAGGCTGGTTCGATCCCTGGGTCAGGAAAATACCCCGGAGAAGGAAACGCACGTCCTGCCTCATCTCCGCTCCGCCTGGCCCCTCCCTCTAGCACCCCCACCCCCTGCCCGGCAGAGGTATTGCTAGGAGAAGATGAGCTAAGAAGAGCGGATCAGCACCCAGCACAGGCCCACAGCGGTTGCCATGGTTCCAAACAGCACCACATAGATGACTTTTTAACAGTTATATATTTACCTCAATGCATATCCCCCCAAATTTATATACTGTCTCCTCTGCTCGAAACATACGTATCTGGGTTTTCATGATAGGATATAAAGGTGCATTATTTTAAACAAATATATTTCGTTAGAAAAGAATGAGAAGAAGGTTTAGGGGGAAAACTGATGGAGCGCACGAGGGAAGCCGGGAGCTGCTGGAGTAATAGATTTCTCGGCCCGTTCCCAGGCCTGGTAATTAATCCTGAGGGGCTAATTAAGTTCTGCTTCCGCTCCAGCCACTCATGGGCCTCCCTCCTGGCCTCCCCTCTCCCCCGGGGAGGCCCAGCCCAGCCCACCTCTGCCAGGGCCTCCCTCGTGGAGAGCTGCCAAGCCCCCAGATCCCTAGGCTTAATCATCTGGAATTAAGGTTTAATCAGAGGCCTTTACTGCAGGGAGGGGAGGCTGGGCGGGAGGAATGGCCTCCCAGGTGCAGCAGCGCCTGGAGGGGGGTGAGGCACGCGAGGCCGGGTGGAACCAGCGCCAGGGGGTCAGAGCCTGTCAGTATTTAACACTTAGATACTTTGTTCATTGTGGATGTTTTTGCTTTTATCATGAGTTTTTTTGCAATCCTACTTTAAAATAGTATTTATTCAGATGATGGAGTTTGGCAGCACCTCCAAAGCTCCCCCCCCCACGCCCAGTTTCACTGGGAAATAATTAACATAGGTCAGTAAGTTTCAGGTCGTGATGGTCTGATTTATACATACTGACAAAGGATCATCACCCCAGGTGCAGCTCGCCTCTGTCTGCTCACGTCGATACAATAAAAGAAGAGAGACAAAAGGATAAAGGGCAAACCCTTTTTCCTCCTTGTGATGAGAACTCAGGGTTTACTCTCTCCCCCAGGTGGCTTAGCGGTAAAGAATCTGCCAATGCCAGCGAGGCTGGTTCGATCCTGGGTCAGGAAAATACCCCGGAGAAGGAAACGCACGTCCTGCCTCATCTCCGCTCCGCCTGGCCCCTCCCTCTAGCACCCCCACCCCCTGCCCGGCAGAGGTATTGCTAGGAGAAGATGAGCTAAGAAGAGCGGATCAGCACCCAGCACAGGCCCACAGCGGTTGCCATGGTTCCAAACAGCACCACATAGATGACTTTTTAACAGTTATATATTTACCTCAATGCATATCCCCCCAAATTTATATACTGTCTCCTCTGCTCGAAACATACGTATCTGGGTTTTCATGATAGGATATAAAGGTGCATTATTTTAAACAAATATATTTCGTTAGAAAAGAATGAGAAGAAGGTTTAGGGGGAAAACTGATGGAGCGCACGAGGGAAGCCGGGAGCTGCTGGAGTAATAGATTTCTCGGCCCGTTCCCAGGCCTGGTAATTAATCCTGAGGGGCTAATTAAGTTCTGCTTCCGCTCCAGCCACTCATGGGCCTCCCTCCTGGCCTCCCCTCTCCCCCGGGGAGGCCCAGCCCAGCCCACCTCTGCCAGGGCCTCCCTCGTGGAGAGCTGCCAAGCCCCCAGATCCCTAGGCTTAATCATCTGGAATTAAGGTTTAATCAGAGGCCTTTACTGCAGGGAGGGGAGGCTGGGCGGGAGGAATGGCCTCCCAGGTGCAGCAGCGCCTGGAGGGGGGTGAGGCACGCGAGGCCGGGTGGAACCAGCGCCAGGGGGTCAGAGCCTGTCAGTATTTAACACTTAGATACTTTGTTCATTGTGGATGTTTTTGCTTTTATCATGAGTTTTTTTGCAATCCTACTTTAAAATAGTATTTATTCAGATGATGGAGTTTGGCAGCACCTCCAAAGCTCCCCCCCCCACGCCCAGTTTCACTGGGAAATAATTAACATAGGTCAGTAAGTTTCAGGTCGTGATGGTCTGATTTATACATACTGCAAAAGGATCATCACCCCAGGTGCAGCTCGCCTCTGTCTGCTCACGTCGATACAATAAAAAGAGAAGAGAGACAAAAAGGATAAAGGGCAAACCCTTTTTTCCTCCTTGTGATGAGAACTCAGGGTTTACTCTCTCCCGCTTGTTTTTTCTTTTCACGGCTTGTGGGATGTTCGTTCCCCTACCAGGGATGGAACCTGAACCCGGAGCAGTGGAAACAGTCCCACTGACCAAACGTCCAGGGAAGTCCCTGGATTTACTCCCTCTCTTGGCAACTAGATATCATGCGGCAGGATTAGCTACCGTCATCGAGGACATGACGTCATCGGTAGTTTTTTTTTTAATAACCGGAAGTTCCGTCCCTCTTGTTTCCCCTCCTCGAAGCCGCCTACTTTTTGCGTGAAGGCCGACGGCTTGCTCTCTTCACCCTAATCCCGGTCGCAGCCGCTGCATGGCGCCCACAGTTCCTCCCCATCCCCGGCGCCTCTGAGCCTCGCCCCTGTGCGAGGCTGGTCCAGTACTGGCCGGTTTCATGGATGAGAAGCCGAGGCCCAGAAGGGCAAGTTCCTAGCCTCACTGTAGCTGTGCGGTTTAGTCGCTAAGTTGTGTCCGACTCTTTGCCCCACGGACTGCGGCCCACCAGCCTCCTGCGTCCACGGGATTTCCCAGGCAAGAAGACTCGAGTGGGTTGCCATGTCCTCCTCCAGGGGACCTTCCCCACCCCGGGATCGAACCTGCATCTCCTGCCTTGGCTGGTGGATTCTTGACGGCTGAGCCACTTGCGAAGCATCAGCCTCGGGCATTCAGCTGAGGACAGGAAGAGGTGGGATTCAAATCCTTGGTTTCTGGATCCAGAGACCGTACAGCCAGACTTCCCCAGCCTCTCAGAGCTTTTGCTCTTGCTAGACGCACCACATCTCATCCATCGAGGAGAAAATCCCGTGCCCTCCCCACCAGGTCCTCCGCGTCCTGCCTGTCTCCTCCCTCTCACTCTACGCCAGCCCATCGGCCTCATCGTTGTTCCTCCAACACAGCAGGCATGGCCCTGCCTCAGGGCCTTTGCACTGATGTTCCCTCTTCCCGGAATGCTTTTCCCCGATTGCGCTTCCCCATCATCGCTCACCTGGCCCCGCGCAGGGGCCTCCGCCGGGCCCTCTGGCTCCCAAACTCACACCCCGGTCTGCCCTCCCAGCAGCGGCCACCAGAGGGGGCCCGTGCGCCCCGAGTCAGGCCCCGCCCCCCGTCGGCGCACACGCCTCCAGGGTCCCGCCTCCCTCAGTGCAAAAGCCTGAGTCCTCCCCTCGGTCCCGCAAGGTCCTCCACGACCTGTCCCCAAAGGCACGGAGACCCACGGACGGCTGTGGCCTTCCAGCGTGGCCCGGCAGAACCAGCCTTTGCACGCCAGCTGCGTCTCTCTCCAGTGTCCTCTGGGCTCCTCCCGCTCTGGCCCGCCGCCTCCCCACCTCTAATAAACTCCGAGAAGAGCTGGGCCCACGCGGCAGTGAGGACACTCTCTATCTGTCCGGATCAGGGCGGCTCGGCGCAATAGTCAATAATTAATTCTGAATTTCCCCCATTTGTCAAAGTGGCAGGAGCCAGAGTGCCCGGAATCCCAATCCCCAGGCTCTGTGCCCCGTGGCCACCCGGAGCTGGACACAGTGGCGGCAGAAACTGGAGTGGGGGACCTTCGTCGAGCCTGGGAAGGGAGGGTGTCCTTGGCTCCCACTCCCTTACTCTGGGTCATTAAATGCTGCGCGATCCAGCAGTGACCAGCCCAGACCTCATCCCAGCCTTCTCGGTGCCCAGAGGCAAGTGCAGAAAATAACACACTGAATAACAATATAAATAATTAATGCTATGAAGGAAGCGAACAGGATACTCTGTGAATGCAAAACCGAGGGGACGTGGTGGTTCAGAGCCTCCCTGAGAACGTGACATTGAACCTGCAAAGCGGAGGAAGGAAGAGGAGATGGGCAAGGAGATGGGCGAGGAGACGGTCCTCCGAAAGTCGAAACAGCACGTGCAAAGGCCCTGGGGCCGGGAAGGGTTTCTCCCACTTGGAGGCCAGTTAGGTGGTTAGGGGGTCTGGAGCTCACGGCCCGGGTGTGAGGCCAGGGCCAGGCCTGAGGCCGTCACGGTGAGCCAGCAGCCTTCAGTGGCTAGCCCAGGGGTCGTCAGGGGAAGAGGCGGGAAGCTTCTCTCATCACCTGGGGGCTGGCGGTGAGACAGCTTCCAGCTCAGGTGAGTCAGACAGCAGCCTGGGCAAGCGACTGTGACTTTGTTGTTTGCTTTTTCCTTACAACTGTCTTTCCGTCGGAGGATTCTTTCAAACCCATGTGGGCTCGCGGATGAGTCAGGATTTCTCTGCCAACAGACAGCCCTGGCCACGAAAGCAGCTTCCGGTCCACCCACCTCAAACACCTCCCTCCTTGGGCAGGTGGGGAAACGGAGGCCCACAGAGGGACAAGACCACCCAAGGTCATTCCGAGGAGGACTGGGAGGAAGCCTCAGAGCGGGGGCTTCGAGGATCCCAGGAGCAGCCCCCTCCCAGCCCCCCGGCAGCTCCTGTCTCTTGTGCGGGCCGCAAGGCTCAGAAGGGCCTGGCGGCCAGGCTGTCTCCAGGGCCCTGCAAACTGGAAGTGCAGCTTTTGGAAGCACGCCAGAGGCTGTGTTCTGGAGAAGGAAATGGCAACCCATTCCAGTATTCTTGCCTGGAAAATTCCATGGATGGAGGAGCCTGGCGGGCTGCCGTCCACGGGGTCTCACAGAGTCAGACACGACTGAAAGGACGACGTGGCGGCGGAGGTGGCGCTCAGAGGACCAGCAGGAAAGTGCGTCCTTTTTGAGAGTGGACACGAGAGATGGATACGGGACTGTGGAGAGAGACAGAGAGATCAACTGCCAGAGACGTGGAGAGAGAGAGAGATGGAGACGGAGTCCAAGGCCGTGGAGAGGCTGAGATCAAGAGACGCGGAGAGAAAGAACTGATCCGTGAGAGGCAGCTGTGTGCGAAAGAGACGGAATGGAACACAGGGACGGATGAAGAGATGGGGTGGAGCAGGCAGGGAGGCCGGGGTCGAGACCACCACTAACCTGTAGAGGACACTGTGAATGACAAAAAGATGCCCCTTCCTGAGGCCCTCTCACCCCAGCGGGAGGCTCTTGTGCAGTGAGCAACCTGCCCCACCGTCCAGGGCAGCCGAACAAGGCCTGTCTTGGCGTCTCCAGCAGCCCATGCAGGGCCAGGCGCATAGGGCCTCCCAGCCCAGGCCCATGAGCTACCCGTGGACAAAGCCAGGGCAGGCCAGGTCCAGCCTGGAGCCGCAGAGAGAGAGGGACGTGGAGCAAACCTGAAGTGGGAAGTCCAGGCGCCTGTAGTTCCTGGCTGAGCTGCGGACGCCTCCTCTGGGAACACCCGGGTTTCCCTGCCGCCCGGGAGAGTCCCCTCCACCTCCCAAGGCGGGAGGCGGCCCCTCCGCATGACGCCACGGGCCCCAGGGTGCGAAGGTGACGGCCAAGTCTCATCGAAACTCCTCCCAGCCCAGACTTGCTCCTGGGTGGAGCCAGAAGCGTGAGAGGCCCCGAGGGGACCGGGCTTCCCCACTTTCACAGCCCAGAGACGGGAGGGGGCGGGCGTGGGGTCCCCCGGAATAGGAGTCAGGGGAAACTGTTCCTGGCAGAGGGAACGGCGTGTGCAGAGGCTTGGACTGAGCAAGAGGGAGCGCAAAGGACCCGCGCGGGGCGGACCCACCGATGCAGAGGGAAGCCCGAGGCCTCGTCAGGGAGCTGGAACTCGGCTCTGTTTCCAGACACGTAACCTTTTATTCTACACACACTCCATTCGGTCCCTCTGTGACTCGTCCCAACCTCAATGATCCTGGGGCCCCAGAGGCGGCCCTGAAGACTAGGAGGACACAGAGATCCCTGGCCTGTGGCGAAGGGGGAGCCGGGAGGGACGGAGGCTCTGGGATCCAGAGGCTGACGGAGAGAGGGCTGGCGCCCGGCATGGAGGTGAGGCATGAGTGCCGGGACCTTGAAACATGGAGCAGTGTGTCAGGTGAGAGAGACCCAAAAGCACATTCTGGGCAGAAAACACGAACGTCCGGAGGCGTGTCACAATCAGACAAGCGCTCACCTTCCCTCGTGGTCCAGTGGATAAGAAGCTACCTGCCCGTGCAAGGGATGTAGGTTCGATCCTTGGTCAGGAAAATTCCACACGCCAAGGAGCCACTAAGCCTGTGCACCACAGCTACCGAGAGCTGTGTGCCCAGAGCCTGTGCTCCCCAACAAGAGAAGCCGCCCCAGTGAAACGAGTGTAAACCGCAATGAAGGGTGGCCTCTAAGCACAGCGATAAAGACCCAGCACAACCAAAAAGTTTAAAAATAATAATAATCAGAAAAGCGCTAGAAATGAGCCAGCGTGCACAATAATGCTGCTCTCCACAAAAGGGTCAGGGTTGGATCAGAGAGAGCGAAAGGTCAGACCAGATCAGAAACGGCTGCATGAAGAAGGGGGTATGGGAACTGGGGCTTTGATGGATGAACGGGAGTTTGCAAACAGAAACAGTAAGGCCCGCAAACTGAGGCTGTGGCTCGAATTCAAAGAACATGATAATGGATTAGCAAGAGGAAGGACTTGAGCAGTAAAATCAGTAGATGTCAGATTTCTCCAGATCCAAGCCCAGCAGCCTGCCACTCAAGGCCAAGAAATCCAGGAAGAGGTCCCCCTGGCTCCTCCAAGCCCTGGTAGACCTGCTCCAGCCACTGTCCTCTCTCCTCCTTGAGCCACAGCAACTGTCCGCTTTGTCCATGACAGCATTTGGTGGAGGAGGCTTTCCACAACGTGACTCCGGGGTTTCAGGCCAGGCTTATCCCTGTCTGTACCTCAGTTTCCCCACCTGGAAAGTGGGAATGCCATGTCTGATCTGGTCTGCCACTTCTGCTGTGTTCCTCTCAGGACTGGGAGGCCTCCAGCAAACAATGTGAAGGGAGCATAGAGCTACCAGGAAGGAAGAGAGGGAGAAAAGGAAGGGAAAGCTCTGCACCCCTCCTCCAGGCCAGCACCAAGAGACAGGTCTACCATTATTATTTCAGAACACGCCAGAGCTGTCGAGGATTAAGAAATGGGTGGTGATTTGCATGCGATTTGCATGCGATTTGCATAGTGTTTGTTAAATGTCAAAAAGACCTGAAAATGCGTTCTTCCACCCCCACCTCAACCAAGAAGCAGGAAACGCTCCCCCTTCCTCTACCAGGGACCTGCTGATGGGCTGGGGAACCCTTCAGTTCAAGGGCAGCTGGGGAAGCAGACCCGAGGCAGAAAGGGTGACCATCTGTAAAATGGGTCATACTCCTCACCACCACTCCAGGAGCCTCACGGTTGGCAGACTAGAGGAAGCAGAGGCCTGGCACTGACCTTGGCACATAGAGCGAGGGAATGGAGCTGGGTGACTATTAAAAGTGCTACTTTCGGGCTTCCCTGGTGGTCCGGTGGGTAAAGAGTCCGCCTTGCAGTGCAAGGGGTCCTGGTTCGATCCCTGGCCTGAAAAGACCCCACGTGCCGCGGAGCGACTGGACCGGTGTGTCCAATTACCGAGCCAGAGCTCTGGAGCGCATGCGCCCAGAGCCGGTGCTGTGCAGCGAGAGAGGCCACCGCGATGGGAGGCCCACACGGGCCAAAGAACAAAGACAGATGAAAATAAATGATGACTTAAGAGGCAAAAAAAAGGAAAAAAACTTAAAGAAAAGAGTCCTACTTTCCTGCTGGGCCCGAGGGCAGGTCCCTCGGCGTCTGCTGACCCACGGAGGCCAAAACCAGGCAGAAACAGGGGCCTGGGCTGCCTGGCCGCGGCGGGAGGGGTGCCGGCTCCGGGGAGGCCAGTGGAGCCCACGATGGGCGAAGGTCCCTCTCAGCCTCTCTCCAGCGACCACGACTTACGACCCAGCTGTCCCTGCTCCGGGCCCTGCAGCCAACACGACTCTTAATCAAAGCATTCTTTCTCCCAGGCCTCCACCCTGTGACGCCACCGCCGGGCGCCTGAACACCGCCCTCCAGGGCCGGTGCACCCCAGCTCGCCCAGCCCCCAGGGATCTGCACTGAAGACCCCGCGCCTTGTGGGCCAGGACCGGGAGCCCGCTGAGCTCCAGCGTGCTGCGTGAAGGGTCTGTTTGTGAGGGCCCCACACCAGAGCGCGCGGGGTCTCAACTCCCCAACCAGAGATTGAACCTTGGCCCCCAGACGCGGAAGCGCAGAGTCTTAACCACGGGACTGCCAGGTAATTCCCTACTCGGAGGGTCTGGGACCCGGAGTTCCTACGACACACTGCCTGGAACCGCGCGATTTACCACCACGGCCGGGCGTCGTCAATGGCTCAGCGCTCTGCCAGGCGCGGACCCCGCCCCCAGCCCCACCCAGGACGCAAGCCGGGGACCCCGCGCAGGAAGAGAAGGGTGCCGCGGAGGGGGCGGGCCTGGCGCAACGTGCAGAGGCGTTTGGGTTTGGGGGAGGGGCACAGCCTGACATCAGAGCGCTGAGAGAGGGTTGGGGTCCCCCAGTCTCCACCTTCAGTCAGTTGAGATTTTGTGAGTGACTGCCCACACTCCCCAGCCAAGGCTGTTCACAGTGGAGGGGGCTTGGGAGGGCCCCAGAGAAGGCGAGGTGCTCACTGGCTGGGAAGGGGGGCATCCAAGAAGACTTCCTGGAGGAGGCTGCCATCCCAGCTGGGGTGGACTGGCGCTGAAGAGAGGGCTGTGAAAAGGGCTTCCGGAGGAGGGCACAGCTTGAGTAGAGGCATGGCCGAGAGAATGTTCAAAGCAAGAGCGGGTCATGCCCCCCAGCTCCCCTCAGTGCTTCTCTTCAAGTGACATCCCTTCCTCCGGCTGCTGCCCAAGACGGCACCAGGGCCCCCCCTGGGCGATGCTCCTCAGGGTCCCACGGCACAACTGGAAGCCGGGCTGGCCTGGGGCGGCAGCGTCCTCAGTCTGTGTCAAGGACCGGGGGCTCCATCAGGAACGTCCCGGGGGTGGGCAGCCGCTGGGCAGGCCAGTGGGTCACCATCGATCCTGGGAGCCCAGAACCTTGGAACAGCAGGAGGGAGCAGAGAAGACAGTTTCAGCCCAGGCCCCCAGCTCTCTTCACCGGTCCTTCCTTCTTCCCTTTTCCCTAACAGCTCCGCGGAGGGCGCCTTATCCGTGGCCAGGTAGCCAGGCGGCCTTGGCACCTGGAGCCGCCAGGTGGCGGTCACAGGAATTGCAGGCAAAGAGTGCACTCACGCCGAGCGGGGCAACCGAAGCCCACGTTGTGCCGAGGGGGAGTAAGGGAGCCCAGAGAGGAGAAGCCGTTTGCCCAAGGACACACAGCACGTCAGGGCAGCATTGCTCAGCCCACGCATTCGTCCAGAGGGACGTGAGAAGAGCGCCTCAGGAGCCAGAAGCCTAGGAATGTGAACGGGGTGACGGTCACCAGACATGAGTTCCTTCTCCTCTCTGGGCCTCAGGTGACCTGTCTACGGTCTCCACAATCTCTAAGGCCCCCTGCATGTCCCAGGTACCAGAGACATTTACCCGGAGTGAGGTCAAGGTTCCCAGGAGATGCCGCTCCCCACCCAGCCTGCGCCTTCAGCCGGCCCCTCCGGTCTCCTGGGTCATGGCTCCACGTCCTCCAGCCCAGATTACCTGCAGGAGGAGGGCACAGACACAGGTTACAGGCCAGGGCAGCGCTCACCTTGGCACCTGGGGCCTCCCGGTCTGCTGCGTGTCCAGCCTGGGCATCTTTCTCCATCTGCCAGGGCACACCTCCCGCCTGGAGAGGCTCTCTCTCGCCTGCCGAAGCCGCTGTGGCTCCAGAAAAATGTTCTTTCTCACCTCCGGAGACCATACACTGCGTGAACATTTATTGAGCACCTGCGATGTGCCAGGCACTGAGCTGAGGGACAGGGGTGGCGAGGGTGGGCAACAAGGCTCTCACACAGTTTGGAGTCTGGTTGGGGGGGGGAGATGAGGTGAAAAAAATTAGTAAACTATGAGCCGAAATAATTAGCGAAATACAGAGAAGTCAGTTCCAGGGAGAAAGATAAGACAAGTGTTGGGGATGATGCTGGTAGGGTGCAATTTTAAACAGATGGTCAGGGAAGTATACTCTGAGGAGGTGGGATCTGAACAAAGGCCTGAAGGCGCTAAGGGAGGGAGGGAGGTGGAAGGCATTCCAGGTGGAGGGGTCAGCAGTGCAAAGGCCCTGGGGTAGGACCACGCCTAGCGAGTCGGAGGAAGGGCAAATTGACTCTCCTAGTTCAACAGCTGCCTGACCACAGTCTGTCCTCCCCGCAGCAGCCACCAGAGGGCGACCGTGAGCGCCAGAGTCAGGCCCCGCCCCCTCCTCTGCCCACAGGCCTCCTGGGCTCCCACCTCCCTGGGGTGAAAGCCTGAGTCCTCCCAGTGACCCACAAGGCCCTACTAGACCTCCCCCGCTCCCTCCCTGACCTCCTCTCCTCCCTCTCTCCCAACAGCTCTCTCTGCTGCAGACACACGGACCCAAAGCGGTAAGGGTGGCGGTCACAGACATGAGTTCCTTCTCCTCTCTGGGCCTCAGGTGACCTGTCTACGGTCTCCACAATCTCTAAGGCCCCCTGCATGTCCCAGGTACCAGAGACATTTACCCGGAGTGAGGTCAAGGTTCCCAGGAGATGCCGCTCCCCACCCAGCCTGCGCCTTCAGCCGGCCCCTCCGGTCTCCTGGGTCATGGCTCCACGTCCTCCAGCCCAGATTACCTGCAGGAGGAGGGCACAGACACAGGTTACAGGCCAGGGCAGCGCTCACCTTGGCACCTGGGGCCTCCCGGTCTGCTGCGTGTCCAGCCTGGGCATCTTTCTCCATCTGCCAGGGCACACCTCCCGCCTGGAGAGGCTCTCTCTCGCCTGCCGAAGCCGCTGTGGCTCCAGAAAAATGTTCTTTCTCACCTCCGGAGACCATACACTGCGTGAACATTTATTGAGCACCTGCGATGTGCCAGGCACTGAGCTGAGGGACAGGGGTGGCGAGGGTGGGCAACAAGGCTCTCACACAGTTTGGAGTCTGGTTGGGGGGGGGAGATGAGGTGAAAAAAATTAGTAAACTATGAGCCGAAATAATTAGCGAAATACAGAGAAGTCAGTTCCAGGGAGAAAGATAAGACAAGTGTTGGGGATGATGCTGGTAGGGTGCAATTTTAAACAGATGGTCAGGGAAGTATACTCTGAGGAGGTGGGATCTGAACAAAGGCCTGAAGGCGCTAAGGGAGGGAGGGAGGTGGAAGGCATTCCAGGTGGAGGGGTCAGCAGTGCAAAGGCCCTGGGGTAGGACCACGCCTAGCGAGTCGGAGGAAGGGCAAATTGACTCTCCTAGTTCAACAGCTGCCTGACCACAGTCTGTCCTCCCCGCAGCAGCCACCAGAGGGCGACCGTGAGCGCCAGAGTCAGGCCCCGCCCCCTCCTCTGCCCACAGGCCTCCTGGGCTCCCACCTCCCTGGGGTGAAAGCCTGAGTCCTCCCAGTGACCCACAAGGCCCTACTAGACCTCCCCCGCTCCCTCCCTGACCTCCTCTCCTCCCTCTCTCCCAACAGCTCTCTCTGCTGCAGACACACAAGCCTCCTCAATGCTCCTCCAACACATCAGGTCCTGCCTCAGGGCCTTTGGACATGCTGTGCCCGCTGCCCGGAACACCCTCCTGCCCAGTCTTGCCCTGTTTGTTTAATCAGCTCCTTCACATGGTTCTCTGAAATGTCACCTTCTCCAAGAGACCTCCCCTGGTCCCTGTTGATAAGGTAGCGACCCTTGCGTTACGCTCCACCGTCCTGCCTCTTTCCACAGTACTTACTGTGGCCTGACATTTTATAAGATATTTATTTGGTTCCTTGTCTGTCTCTCCCACTCGACTGACTGTGGGCTCCATGAGGGCAAACCTCATCTGTCTGGGCCCCTGCTGGGTGCCAGTGTCCAGCCCATGACCTGGCATCCAGTAGGCACTTAATGAATGCTCATTTTATATTGAACTTTGACTGTGTGGGCGTCTGTGGGTCACGCGGCTGCTAGGCTTTGTCGGCCGCAGCGAGGAACACTGTCTCCCAGCCCCACACCCCACCCCGACCGTGATCACCACCCCCATCTCCCCTACCCCTGAGGCCCTCCCTGGAGAGGTCCTAGAGAGGCAAGCCTTCCCACTGCCTCCTGACCCTCCAGGACTGGTACCGGACGTTCCTGCTTTCCAAAGATCCCCGAAACCTCCCTGGGGGTCCAGGGGCTAAGATTCCGCCCTCCCCATGCGGGAGACCCGGGGTTCAATCCCTGGTCAGGGAACTAGATCCCACATGCTGCTGCAACTGAGACTTCGCCTCCGGCAACTAAAAGATCCCACCTGTCACTCAGTGAAGACTGAAGACCTTGAGGGCTGCAACGAAGACCCAGCACAGCCAAGTAAATATTTTTTAAAAGTCACCCCAGGCTTGGGGAACGAAGCTCCTAGGGGCCCAGCGCGTGTGACCCTCATAAACTTTAAGCTCATACAGAAAGCTCCAGTCCTGCCCTGCACGGCCCATCGTCCTGAGCTCCGGGCCAACCCTGCCCCTGCCCACCCCGCTGCCCATCAGCCCCTCCACTTCCCAGAGCTGTCCCGGGGCTCCGCGTGTGGTCCCCACGGCCCAGCAGCGCTTCTGCGCAACCTCCCCTTGGGCTGGGAGGCCCACTCATCTCAGGTCACCTTAACCGGGGGACCTCCTCGGACACCCCAGGGGGCCTGATCAGAGTGGGGGCAGCAAGGGGCAGCGGGGGCAGCGGGGAGCTGGGTGAGCAGAGAAAGGAGAGAGACGTACACACAGGGGAAAAGAGCAGACGGAAACAGAGAGACCCCGAGAGACAGAAGGAAGAAAAGGACAGGAAATTTAACAGGGACAGAGTCATCGAGAGAGGGAGAGACGGAAGACGGACCAGCAGAAAGGCAGGGGAGGCTGGGGAGAGGCAGCAGAGCCACAAAGAAGACGGCCTGCCAGGGCACCTGAGTCTCCCTCCTGGCCTTTCTCCGCTCCCAACTCTCCATCCTTCCTTCCCAGGTTCCCACGATAGCCGGCGCTTGGAGGGGAGTGGAGACTGCGAACACAGGGGCCCGAAGAGCCCCCCAGTCCACCGTCCTCAGCAGCCATCCCACCCAGTCCACCCCGACCCCAGCCAGGCCCTCCTGCCTCCCCCCAGCCTGACCCACTTCCCACCTCACCCTGCACGCCAGCCAGGCCCTCGGGTGCCCCTCTGGCTCCGCCTAGAGCCCGCAGCCAGGACCCCGGACAGACCCCGCCCGCCCGCCCCACCTTCCCTCCAGGTCCTCGCCTGCCGCCCCCAGCCCCGGCTCGCCCCTCCCGGGACCCCAGCCAGCGCCCCTGGCCTCCAGCCCCAAGGCCCCGGGTCCTGGGTGCCCCAGCTGCTGCAACTGAGACTTCGCCTCCGGCAACTAAAGATCCCACCTGTCACTCAGTGAAGACTGAAGACCTTGAGGGCTGCAACGAAGACCCAGCACAGCCAAGTAAATATTTTTTAAAAGTCACCCCAGGCTTGGGGAACAAGCTCCTAGGGGCCCAGCGCGTGTGACCCTCATAAACTTTAAGCTCATACAGAAAGCTCCAGTCCTGCCCTGCACGGCCCATCGTCCTGAGCTCCGGGCCAACCCTGCCCCTGCCCACCCCGCTGCCCATCAGCCCCTCCACTTCCCAGAGCTGTCCCGGGGCTCCGCGTGTGGTCCCCACGGCCCAGCAGCGCTTCTGCGCAACCTCCCCTTGGGCTGGGAGGCCCACTCATCTCAGGTCACCTTAACCGGGGGACCTCCTCGGACACCCCAGGGGGCCTGATCAGAGTGGGGGCAGCAAGGGGCAGCGGGGGCAGCGGGGAGCTGGGTGAGCAGAGAAAGGAGAGAGACGTACACACAGGGGAAAAGAGCAGACGGAAACAGAGAGACCCCGAGAGACAGAAGGAAGAAAAGGACAGGAAATTTAACAGGGACAGAGTCATCGAGAGAGGGAGAGACGGAAGACGGACCAGCAGAAAGGCAGGGGAGGCTGGGGAGAGGCAGCAGAGCCACAAAGAAGACGGCCTGCCAGGGCACCTGAGTCTCCCTCCTGGCCTTTCTCCGCTCCCAACTCTCCATCCTTCCTTCCCAGGTTCCCACGATAGCCGGCGCTTGGAGGGGAGTGGAGACTGCGAACACAGGGGCCCGAAGAGCCCCCCAGTCCACCGTCCTCAGCAGCCATCCCACCCAGTCCACCCCGACCCCAGCCAGGCCCTCCTGCCTCCCCCCAGCCTGACCCACTTCCCACCTCACCCTGCACGCCAGCCAGGCCCTCGGGTGCCCCTCTGGCTCCGCCTAGAGCCCGCAGCCAGGACCCCGGACAGACCCCGCCCGCCCCGCCCCACCTTCCCCCCTCCAGGTCCTCGCCTGCCGCCCCCCAGCCCCGGCTCGCCCCTCCCGGGACCCCAGCCAGCGCCCCTGGCCCCTCCAGCCCCAAGGCCCCGGGTCCTGGGTGCCCCCCAGCCCGCGCCGGCACCTGGGGTCGCTGACGAGCAGCAGCACGGAGCCATCCTCCAGGGGCACGTCGCGCACCGTCTGGTGGTCGTCCAGCCGCCGCGCGTTGTAGTAGAAGGTGCGCTTCCAGGAGCTCACGCCCTGGCCCACGAGCTGGGCGCGCAGGTCGCTGAGCGTGTCCCGCGGCCGCACCGTGAGCGGCAGCAGCAGCGCCTCGTCCGCCAGGTGCACCTTGATGTGGTAGCGCTTCCAGCGCGACAGGCCCCGCCGCAGCCCCTCCATGGTCCCCGCCGCGCGCTCGGCCGGCCCGGGCCCCAGCGCGCGCCCTCCGCACCCGCCCGACCGGCCCGGCCGCCCGCCCCCGCCGCGCCCGCGCCCCGCGCGCCCGGGCACGCCCGGCTCGGCGGCGGGAGGCCCCGCGAGGGCGGGGCGCGGCGGCTGGACCTGCGGCCCCGCGCCCCCGCCCGCCGACGCCCCTCGGGCTACGCGGAGAGGTATGAGGTGCCTACTGCGCGCAAGGCGGATGGAGGCGCCCGGGGAGCCCAGGAATAAAACGCACAGCCAAGAGCCGTCCTAGAGAGAAATATGTAAACGCACACTGCCTCCGTGGGAAGTGCCAGGGAGGGACCGGAGCTGGAGACTGGCCGGCTATTTTAGAGATCAAGGTCAGGGAGGACTCTGGGGGCACTTGAATGGAGATCTGAAGGGGGAATGGGCCAGCCACGCCCAAGGCCAGGATCAAGAGTGCTTAGCTGCAGGCTGGGCTGGGCTGGGCAACAGCCCGTGCAAAGGCCCTGGGGCAGGACCCTGCCTAGTGTGCCAAAGGAACAGCGAGGAGGCCCTTCTGACTGCAGCGGAGTGAGGGAGGGGGAGAAAGGAAAGAGGGGAGGGCAGGTGGGGGGGTGCTCGGAGCAGGTTCTGCAGGGCCTTGTGGGCCAGAGGAGGACTTGGGCTTTTACCCCAAGGGAGGTGGGAGTCCTGGAGGGAAATGGTGGAGATCTATTGGTCAGTCACCGATCTAGCTCTCGTGTCCTCCCTTACTTCCTTCAAGATACATTCAACCAGCACTTATTCCGCGTCCTAGCTGGGTGAGCGTCGCTTGGTACCAGAGAAATCTCAAGTTAGGGCGATGCTCTCAAAGGCCACCCAGCCAAGGATGAGGGACCCAGAGCTGGACACAGACCTTCCCAGGTCTACAGGGTCAGGGTTTGAGTGACAGGAATGGCTCCAGGCTGGGAAACACCAGTAGGGAGCGATGGCTTCCCCGATGGGTGGGCACGGAGCCCTGGGGCTTTGGCGTATGAGTAGGAGTTCAACACTCCCACCAAGGAGTGACCTGCCCGTGGTCACCAGATACATAGTTGTGTGCCTAGTGGGGAGAAGCAAGAGTCAAGGCCTGCGGCCAGTGACAGGCAGGAGAGGCTTGTGGGCAGGGGATCACCGTCTCCCAGCACGATGCAGTCCTCCCCACCCTGGCAACCCGCCTAAGACCCCACCAGCCTCTCCAGTCTCACCTAACCAAGCAGCCTCTTCCTGGACGCCTTCCTGGATTGCTGCTTGCCCCCATCCACAGCCATACGTGCCAGGACAGGACCGACCAGTTCTGGGTGTTCAGAATGTTGACTTGACCTCAGAGTGGCAGTCTGCATTTAGTAGCTGGTTACTGTGGAGCCCCCGGGGGCTCCTCCTCCGGCCAGGGCCGAGAGCAGGGAAGGAGGCTGGAACCGGAACCGGGCAGCAGGCACGTCAGGGGTTCTGAACCCGACCCTGACCCTTGGACAGTTCTCAGGAAGGAACCTACCCCCTTAGGGCCTTGATGCTGCCATCTGTCCAAAGGGGCTGTTATGGGGAATGAATTACTGCGTGTAAGCGCTGGAAATGCTACCTAGAGGCAAACTAGAGACACTGTATGCCAAAGGAACAGCGGGGAGGCCCTTGTGCCTGCAGCGGAGTGAGGGAGGGGGAGAAAGGAAAGAGGGGAGGGCAGGTGGGGGGGTGCTCGGAGCAGGTTCTGCAGGGCCTTGTGGGCCAGAGGAGGACTTGGGCTTTTACCCCAAGGGAGGTGGGAGTCCTGGAGGGAAATGGTGGAGATCTATTGGTCAGTCACCGATCTAGCTCTCGTGTCCTCCCTTACTTCCTTCAAGATACATTCAACCAGCACTTATTCCGCGTCCTAGCTGGGTGAGCGTCGCTTGGTACCAGAGAAATCTCAAGTTAGGGCGATGCTCTCAAAGGCCACCCAGCCAAGGATGAGGGACCCAGAGCTGGACACAGACCTTCCCAGGTCTACAGGGTCAGGGTTTGAGTGACAGGAATGGCTCCAGGCTGGGAAACACCAGTAGGGAGCGATGGCTTCCCCGATGGGTGGGCACGGAGCCCTGGGGCTTTGGCGTATGAGTAGGAGTTCAACACTCCCACCAAGGAGTGACCTGCCCGTGGTCACCAGATACATAGTTGTGTGCCTAGTGGGGAGAAGCAAGAGTCAAGGCCTGCGGCCAGTGACAGGCAGGAGAGGCTTGTGGGCAGGGGATCACCGTCTCCCAGCACGATGCAGTCCTCCCCACCCTGGCAACCCGCCTAAGACCCCACCAGCCTCTCCAGTCTCACCTAACCAAGCAGCCTCTTCCTGGACGCCTTCCTGGATTGCTGCTTGCCCCCATCCACAGCCATACGTGCCAGGACAGGACCGACCAGTTCTGGGTGTTCAGAATGTTGACTTGACCTCAGAGTGGCAGTCTGCATTTAGTAGCTGGTTACTGTGGAGCCCCCGGGGGCTCCTCCTCCGGCCAGGGCCGAGAGCAGGGAAGGAGGCTGGAACCGGAACCGGGCAGCAGGCACGTCAGGGGTTCTGAACCCGACCCTGACCCTTGGACAGTTCTCAGGAAGGAACCTACCCCCTTAGGGCCTTGATGCTGCCATCTGTCCAAAGGGGCTGTTATGGGGAATGAATTACTGCGTGTAAGCGCTTGGAAATGCTCCTGACGCACAGTCACTGGCTAATTGGCTATGCTGAGAGAATCGCCAAGTGCAATTAAACTCCTCAAAGAGAAGCAAATGAAAACAAAAATAGCAAACAGGAAAGAAGGGGAAACACCTGTTAAGTGACAGATGGCCCTCTAAATATTTGATTTTAAAAAAAGGAGAAAGCTTTCCTTTCATTCTCATATGGCACTATTACCTCCCATTTTACAGATGAGTAAACTGAAACTTGTGCTTCCCTAATGGCTCCGTGGTAAAGAATCCACCTGCCAATACATGTCTATGCATGGCTAAGCCCTTCAGTGTTCACCTGAAAGTATCTCAAAATCGTTAACTGGCTGTAGCCCAACAACAATCTTTTTGGTGTGGAAAAAAAAAAAAAAGAATCCGCCTGCCAGTGCAGGAGACGCAGGAGACCTGGGTTTGATCCGTGAATCGGGAAGCTCCCCCGGAGAAGGAAATGGCAACCCACTCCACTATTCTTGCCTGGAGAACTCCGTGGAGAGAGGAGCCTGGCAGGCTACACTTCTCGGGGTCACAAAGAGTCAGACACAACTCAGTGCCTGGATAACAACAACAACAAAGTGAGGCTCAGAGAGGGTGATCGTCTGCCGCATACTCAGTGAAAAATAGCAGAGCCAGGACGTGACCCCTCACCACCTGACTTCGGGCATCCTGCTATCATTCGCCTTCTGTGAGGCGTCTGAGACAGTCACCGGATTTCAGGTGGACTCTGTTAGGACGGTTAAGAACCAAATCAATTCCAGCTGGATCACCCCCAACCAAGCCAAAAAGAGACAGAGAGGCCATTAAACTACTAGAAGAAAGCATGGAAGCTCATAATAATCCTGTGTGTACGTGATATATCTTCGAGGATGTAAATGATTAACAACTGACTACATACAAATATAAAATTCCTACACACACACACACACACAGAGACAAGGTCAATAGACAAAGTCGGAGAAGCTTTTCCAAAGCAAGATGGACAACAGGCTGATTTCCTTTGTATGCAAAAAGCTTCCAGAAATCAATAAGGACCAGCCATCCAATAGAAGAAGAGGCAAAAGTGATGAACAGTTTTCTGCAATACAGTTTTCTGCTACAGATGTCTTCTAGGCATGTAGAAGGGAGTTTATTCTCACTCATGGTAAGCTACATAGAACATAAAACTACCACGAAACACTTTTCAAAAGTCTGTCTTCCAGTGGTGGTCCAGTGGGTAAGGACACTGCCTTGCAGTGCAAGGGGTGCCGGTTCGATCCCTGGCCTGGGAGGATCCCACGTGCCGCGGAGCGGCTGGACCGATGTGTCCAATCACCGAGCCGGAGCTCTGGAGCGCATGCGCCCAGAGCCGGCGCTCTGCAGTGAGAGAGGCCACCGCAATGGGAGGCCCACAGGAGCCAAAGAACAAAGACGGATGAAAATAGAGAAATGAAAGACCAATAGAAGTGGCCACCCACCCCCTCCCCAGCCCGCCCCTGCCCAAAAAAAAGAAAAAAAGAAAAAAGTCTGTCAGGTTGCTAAGGATGAAAAAGTCTGACAGTTCACCCTGTGGCTAGGGTTTGTGGTAGGAGAGCAATCTTACGCCTTGGGTGTTCGAAGCGTGCAGTGGTCTAATCTGTCTGATAATAGCTATTGACGTACGAACCTCTGTATTCTCTCTGGGAATCTATCCAGGTGCCCAAGGACGGGCTACAGCCCAGCACCCACGCTCGGACATTTACACGTCATCCACAAGGGACTCGAAGGCTGACCTCGCTGAGCTAAGGAGGGACCCTGAGGCCCCAAGGAGGGAGAGAACGAGGGTCAGGCTGGTCGCAGCCTCTCCGGTGGGGTGCGGTCGGGCTGCTGAACCTGCTGCCCTGGTCCCCACGGCCCCGGCGCCTCCCTCGTCAGGCTGGCCGCCAAGTCTCGGCACCACGCCTGTCGGGGTGCAGGACAGGTCCGAGCAGACCAGAGGCACTTGGCTTTAGCATACGGAGGCCGGGCTGGCCGCGCCGAGCCCCGCAAGCCCTGGTGCCAGCTCCAATTAATTCTGACTTTCACATTAAGCCGTTAGGAAGAGCCAGGTGGCTGCGGGCGGTAGGCCCTCCGCCTCAGCCACTGGATCAGAGGGATCGTGGTTTCTGCCTCCAGACACTGTACTGTCCGTCACAGGCAATTATGGAGACGTGGGCGGGCCGGGGCAAGCTCGGAGAATCCCTGAGTTCTGGAACCTGGGCAGCTCCGGACCACTGACAGCATGGACGCCTGGAATCTGAGAGCACCCGGCATACTCAGAATAATCTCCCCTCTTCCCAAAGTTCTAGAATCCTAGCAGGAATTTCCTGGTTCCCAGTGGTTAGAACTGCACACGTTGGCTGCCAGGGCCCAAGTTCGATCCCTGGTCAGGGAACTGAGAGCCTGCACACTGCCCTGTGTGGGCAGCAAAGGGGAAAAAAAAAGAATCCTAGATCTGAGGTCCTGAGTAGCAGTCAGCACATCCCTGGCTGTCTTGAGGGGATAGGGAGGCATTCGTGAGCGGCTAGAGGCAGAAAGCCCATGTGTAAGTGGGGGCCTGCACCCCACCAGCACTGTGGGTAGACAGGAAGGAGGGCTCAGCGCTTTGCTAACTTGGCCCAATCCGTACCACGGTCACAGAGCGGGGCACAGCCAGGCTCCAGAATCACACACACGTAGCCTCTGGTGACGGGTTTCTTAGCTAGACTTGTCCCCTGGGACCAGAGGCCTCTCAAGCTGGAAGCTCGGGGCTGAAGCTACTTTGTTGCTGTTCTTTGTTTATGTTAGTCCACATAGTGTTTCCAAGAAGAACTGGGGAGTGAGTTTTTCCATATAAGAAGCTCCAGTGGGGCTTCCCTGGTGGTCCAGTGGATAAAGAGTCCGCCTTGCAGTGCAAGGGGTGCCGGTTCGATCCCTGGCCCCGGAGGACGCCACGTGCCGTGGAGAAGCTGGAAGCTCAGGGCGTAAACAGAGTACGACTCGGCCGTGAAAAGGAATGACATCATGCTGTCTTGCAGCACCAAGGAAGGACCTAGAGATGATTGCACTAAGTGAAGTCAGACAGAGAAAGATAAATATCGTATGATACCACTTACATGTGGAATCCCAACTATCCCACGAGTGAACGTGTCCATGAAGCAGACTCAAAGACACAGACGTCTGTGGCCGCCGAGGGGGAGGGGACCAGGGAGGGATGGAGCGGGGGTTTAGGATACGCAGATGCAAACTGTTGTAGAGAAGAGGTGAGCAACCGGGTCCTGTGTCAGAGCACAAAGCGCTCGCTGCCACTGTGCGCTCCGGCGCCGTCATGCCCGACTCTGCGGCCCCGCCGACTGGAGCCGGCCGCGCTCCTCTGCCTGTGGGATCTCCCAGGCGAGAATGCCCAAGAGACGGTACTTCCTCCTCCCGGGGCTCTTCCAGGCCTGGGGGCGGAACCGTGTCTCCTGCCTCTCCGGCAGGCAAGCGTCGCCCTGCAGGACCACCGAGTCGCCTGGGAAGCCCATGTTCAACTCTATCTTGTGACAAACCACAATGGGAAAGAATATTAAAACGAGCGTATCTGTGGATGACTGAGGCACTTGGCTGGACCGCAGAAATTAACGCAACATCGTACATCAACGAAACTTCAATTAAAAAAGAAGACACTCTAAGTACTTGCCTGGGGGTCCAGGGCCTGAGACTCCATTCTCCCATTGCCAAGGGCTGGGGTGTGATCCCTGGTGAGGGAACCAGACCCCACACGCTGCAACAAAAGGTCCCGCATGCCACAACCAAAAGATCCCGCGTGGTGCAACAAAGATCGAAGATGCCGAAGGTGTTAATGTAAGAGCCCATGCAGCCTTATTTGGGTCTTTGGGTCTTTAAGACAACCTCAGGCCCCTAGTGGTAAGCAGAGAATTCTCAGGGGATCCCAGTGACCCACGAGTTAATGGATGTGCTTGTGGTTAAAAGGATCGACGAGGTGGCTTTTAAGCTCACCGAGTGCCTAGGCAGTCTGCCAGGCAGTGTTCGGGAGCTTTACAAACCCCAACTCACTTAATCACTTGATGGCACGGCTATGAGACTGCGGTTGATACCGGACCCATTATACAGATGAGGAAACTGAGCCCACAGCAGGAAAGCAGCACAGAGCAGGTGCTCGGGTTAAGTAGAACCTAAATCTCACTCCGTCAGCTCTGTGGACACCCGCTCTTGTCACTCCTGGGCGTGTTTCCTCTGGCATCCCAGGGAAGATTTTGGGTACCAGTAAACTTCTCTAAATCTCTTGGTTCTTGAATCTCTTGGGTGGCTCCTTGCAGAACTTCTGGGAAAGGGGAGAGGAGAGGAGAGGGGCAGGCTTCTAGGGACATGAAAATACCAGTCACCCGCGGACTCCGACAAAATGAGACACAGACCGAGATCAGCCAGATACACACCCCCAAGACAAAACCAGACCCGCCCCTGTCAAAACAGACTCGGTGCACCGCGCCCCCAGACAAGCGTGGCTGTGCAGGGGTGGAGACAGGCACGGGGCGCCGCTGGGGGACGGGAGGCCAGGTTGCGGGCACTCGGGACACCCTCGATCCCTGCCGAGACCCCGCTCCCGCCTCCATCTCCGCCTCCACCCTGGGGTCCAGGGCCTCCGGGAAGGCGGCGGGGAGCGCCGGCCGAAGAGAGAGGGGACTCGGGCTTGCGGAGGCGCCGGCAGCGACGAGCGCGGGGTCGCGTGCGGCTCTCTCCCGCCACCCAGTGGCCAGAGCGGGCAGCGGCGCTGCACCCGCGAGGCTCAGGCTCTCCGCGTCTGCGGGTCCCTGGCGGCCGCTTTTGTCCCTGTCCCTCAGCGTCTCAATCTCTCGCTCCTCTCTGTGAGCGGCTGTCTCTCTCTGTTTCTTGGCCCCTCTGTTCCTTCTTCGCCTCTCCATCATATCTTCTCCCTCTTTCTGTCTCCCACTCTCCCCCACCCCGCCTCCTCTTCCGTGGATGAGCCGCCTCCCGCTCCGCCTGCAGCCGAGGCTCAGTCCAGGCAGGGTGTGAGCACCCGCCTCATCGGCGCGGCGGGCCGGCCGGCTCCTACCACCCACCTCCAGGTCTTTGGGGTCGGGGTGGGGGACCCATGCCCGGAAGCTGCACGCGATTCCCCTACCTTTGTCCAGATAACCTGGCCATGAGTCCCCCTTGGCTTACTCCTTCCGCAGGGCTGGCTGCTGACCGCTGAGACCAAAAGGGCTGGTTTGGGGTGGGTGTGGGGGGACGACCAGTGAGAATGTGGACCCCCAAGCAAGGAAGGGCCCAAGAAGAGATAAGGACACCCTCTCCCCGCCAGGAGCCCGGGGATCGCATGGCTGAAGCCTGCCACTCCTCCTCTGCCAGCACCCCTGAGTGGCCTGTGGGCTGGTGGCCTGCTCCCTGACCCCTCCGGGACCTCACAGGCTCCTCTGAACCCAGTCACCCACATTCCTGCTTGCGGAGTTTCTCCAAATTGCTGCACCTGTTCCTTCCTGGGGGCTCCTGCACATTCGGTTCCCTCTCCTGGGATGCCCTTCCCATCACCTCCTTCAGGAAGCGGCTCTCACTCCACCTCCTGCTTGAACCCCGGCCTGGGGCTCCAGAGAGCAGATCTGTCTCGGTCACGGTCCCCGGCACCCCGCTCCGGTATGCGTGCCTGGAGAATCCCGCGGACAGAGGAGCCTGGCGGCAGCAGTCCACGGGGCCGCCAACGAGTCGGTCGCGACGGAGCGACTACGCCAGCACGGCCGCGCCGAGTCACCCGTCTCATCTTGCTGGGGGCGTGGGCCGTGGCCCAGTGGACGGCCTGCCGCTCGCGCGGCGTTTTCCAGGGGCAGAGGGCGGGGAGACCGTTTTCTGGGCCGCTGTGACGTCCGGCCCTGTTGGGTCGCATTGCAGCCACGTCTGTAAACACAGTCGGTCCGCCGGGGGCGGCAGGGACGCTTCGGCGCGTTTTCCGAGCCTCCCCGCGGGGCCCAGCGCCAGGTTTCCGCGGCTGGGGCGGCGGGGCGCCGGCAGCGTGGCGGCGGGCTGGCCCGCGGAGAGTGACCTGTGGGGCGCGGAGCAGCCCAGGAAGGACGGACGCTGACGCTGGAGCGCCGCCGCGCTGGAGAAGCCCCGGAGGCGGGGAAAGACGAGCGCGGAGGGAGAAGGGGCGGCAGAGGGCGCGGTGGTCGGAGGGCACCGCTGACGCCGTGGCCGCGAGCGAGCGCCCGCTCCCGGAGGCGGTGGAGGACGGGCGAGCCCGGTGCGCTGCCGTCCGCGGGGTCGCAGAGTGGGACAGGACCGAGCAGCTGGACACCAGCCACCGCACTCCAGGCGTCTTGGTTTTCCTGTTTCTGATGCTTTGTCATCGGGCCCCGTCTCCCTGGAGAGACAGCCCCGTCCCCGGGCAGCTGGTTCCCAGAGACAGCAGACCTACCCTAGGGTGCCTTTCACGTGGAAACCAGCCGGCCCAGAGCTCACACCCCAAATGGCTCCTCTCACACTCAGGGTCACTGGCCCCTGACCCGGGCACGCTGGGGTCAGGTGCCAGGTAACCTTTTCTCATGCTCAGTCGTGAGTGACTCTGCGACCCCAGGGCTCCTCTGTCCATGGGATTTCCCAGGCGAGAATACTGGCGTGGGCAGTGGGCACTCGTTTCCTCCTCCAGAGGCTCTTCCCAGGGACCCAGGGACCGCCTGTGCCTCTTCAGTCTCCTGCCCTTTTGGGGGGGGCAGGTATTTGCTCGGTCAGCCCCACCGTCTATGCGTGCCTGGAGGCGGACAGAGGAGCCTGGCGGCAGCAGTCCACGGGCCGCCAACGAGTCGGTCGCGACGGAGCGACTACGCCAGCACGGCCGCGCCGAGTCACCCGTCTCATCTTGCTGGGGGCGTGGGCCGTGGCCCAGTGGACGGCCTGCCGCTCGCGCGGCGTTTTCCAGGGGCAGAGGGCGGGGAGACCGTTTTCTGGGCCGCTGTGACGTCCGGCCCTGTTGGGTCGCATTGCAGCCACGTCTGTAAACACAGTCGGTCCGCCGGGGGCGGCAGGGACGCTTCGGCGCGTTTTCCGAGCCTCCCCGCGGGGCCCAGCGCCAGGTTTCCGCGGCTGGGGCGGCGGGGCGCCGGCAGCGTGGCGGCGGGCTGGCCCGCGGAGAGTGACCTGTGGGGCGCGGAGCAGCCCAGGAAGGACGGACGCTGACGCTGGAGCGCCGCCGCGCTGGAGAAGCCCCGGAGGCGGGGAAAGACGAGCGCGGAGGGAGAAGGGGCGGCAGAGGGCGCGGTGGTCGGAGGGCACCGCTGACGCCGTGGCCGCGAGCGAGCGCCCGCTCCCGGAGGCGGTGGAGGACGGGCGAGCCCGGTGCGCTGCCGTCCGCGGGGTCGCAGAGTGGGACAGGACCGAGCAGCTGGACACCAGCCACCGCACTCCAGGCGTCTTGGTTTTCCTGTTTCTGATGCTTTGTCATCGGGCCCCGTCTCCCTGGAGAGACAGCCCCGTCCCCGGGCAGCTGGTTCCCAGAGACAGCAGACCTACCCTAGGGTGCCTTTCACGTGGAAACCAGCCGGCCCAGAGCTCACACCCCAAATGGCTCCTCTCACACTCAGGGTCACTGGCCCCTGACCCGGGCACGCTGGGGTCAGGTGCCAGGTAACCTTTTCTCATGCTCAGTCGTGAGTGACTCTGCGACCCCAGGGCTCCTCTGTCCATGGGATTTCCCAGGCGAGAATACTGGCGTGGGCAGTGGGCACTCGTTTCCTCCTCCAGAGGCTCTTCCCAGGGACCCAGGGACCGCCTGTGCCTCTTCAGTCTCCTGCCCTGTCAGGTAGGTTCTTTTTTGGGGGAGGGGGTTGGGGAGGGAGGGGAGCAGGCACGCTACTTCTATTGGTCTTTCATTTCTCTATTTTCATCCGTCTTTGTTCTTTGGCCCGTGTGGGCCTCCCATCACGATGGCCTGTTGTTGCAGAGCACTGGCTCTGGGCGCATGCGCTCCAGAGCTCCGGCTTGGTAATTGGACACATGGGTCCAGCTGCTCCGCGGCACGTGGGATCTTCCCAGCCAGGGATTGAACCGGCGCCCCTTGCACTGCAAGGCAGTGTCCTTACCCACTGGACCACCAGGGAAGCCCCAGGTAGGTTCTTTACTTCTAACATATTCAAACTAGCCTTCTTTTGGGGGGGGGGGGACTCTTTTATTGGTTTTGTATTATTTTTTTTCATCCATCTTTATTGTTTGGCCTGTGTGGGCCTCCCATCGCAGTTCCCTCTCTCGCTGCAGAGCACCAACTCTAGGCACATGTGCTCCAGAGCGCTGGCTTGCAATTGGACACACCGGTCCAGCCACTCCGCGGCACGTGGGATCTTCCCGGGCAGGGGATTGAACTGGCGCCCCTTGCACTGCAAGGCGGTGTCCTTACCCACTGGACCACCAGGGAAGCCCCAGGTAGGTTCTTTACTTCTAACATATTCAAACTAGCCTTCTTTTGGGGGGGGGGGGACTCTTTTATTGGTTTTGTATTATTTTTTTTCATCCATCTTTATTGTTTGGCCTGTGTGGGCCTCCCATCGCAGTTCCCTCTCTCGCTGCAGAGCACCAACTCTAGGCACATGTGCTCCAGAGCGCTGGCTTGCAATTGGACACACCGGTCCAGCCACTCCGCGGCACGTGGGATCTTCCCGGGCAGGGGATTGAACTGGCGCCCCTTGCACTGCAAGGCGGTGTCCTTACCCACTGGACCACCAGGGAAGCCCCCAAACTAGCCTTCTTACTCCACCCCACCTGCTGCTTGCCATGGAAAGCACAACAAAGGCTCCAGCCCACATCAGCCCCTCCCTCTGACCTGCCCTGGTTCTTTTCTGTGTGACCCTGCCCGGCACACTCTCTTGAGACATGTAACCAAAAGGAAGTTTTCATCTCCTGACCTGCTGGCCTCACCACACCTACATAACAATAAATCTACGTTTTGAAACTCCAGGCTCCCTCTATCTCGGGAGAGAGAGAGAGTGAGAGGGCTGGGAGAGCATGAATGCCTGCCTGGTGATGTTTACATTCCCGGGGAGGGTGTGGACGGATCCACTGAGAGCTCAGGCCAGTGTGAGGGTGACTGTGACGGGTCAGGAGGGAGTGACCAGGAGGGAGTGGTCAAGGCAGACCTCCTGCAGGAGGAGGCAGGACCTGAGCCCCAGCCGGCTCAGAGTTGGCAGCCGGGCCCACGGCCACGGCCACACCACCCTGTGCTTTGCTCGCTGGACCCTGGTTCACCCATCGTCCTGGAAATTCTGTGAAGACGGAGAGCAGCCGGGGCCCCAGGGCTTTGTCTTCTGTTTTTTAGTATCTATGTTACTACCGTTAGGCTGCACTGGGTCTTTGCTGCAGCCCGCGGGATCTCTCAGCTGCGGCGCGTGGGGTCCAGTTCCCTGAGCAGGGATGGAACCCGCGCTGCCTGCTCTGGGAACGGGAGTCTCAGCCCTGGGACCACCGGAGAAGCCCAGTCCTCCGAGCTCCCGGCCACAGGACGGCGTGGTCTCCGTCGTGTCGCTATTCGCCGCCAGAGGCAGACTTGGGGCGGCTGTGGCCGCAGGGCGTTGGAGGACAAGGCTGGAGAACGCCGCGGCCTCCTGGGCGCCCGCACTTCTGGGAGCGACGTGGGGTCTCGGCACGGCTCCCACCTTCCCTGCGCCCTTCTCTAGCCCGGGTATGTGTCCGGCAGCATCAGAGACAGACGAGGTCACTCTGGGGCTCCACACTAAAGGCCAGGGGCCCACACCACGCCACACAGACCCCGACCTCCAAATCCAGCTTGCTCGTGCTGGTCAAAGCAGCTGTCACATTACCAACCCGTGACCTCGGCCTGGGCTCTCTGCGTCCTGGGGCGGCCGAGAAGGAGAAGGGCCTGCGGGCGAGAGCCAGCCTCTCTGGGCTCTGCGCCCACATCTCAGCAAGGGCTTCCCAGGAGCGGACCCTGCTTCCCAGCAAAGTCGCGGCGGGTCACGTCTGCGATCCCGGGCACCGCGCGATGGCCCCGTGGCCACTGGTAGCCCCGGTCTCAGCTGCTAGGTCGGTCCTCACGCCTGTGACTCCCCTCCCAACAGACTCGGTCACACCCCAGTGGGACAGACAGACGCACGCCCCTTCCCCCACAGAGGTCCGCCCCAGGCACCCGCCCGACTGTGGCCACGCTGCAGGACGGAGCCTACCGGGGCCCAAGAGCGGGCTCTCGTCTGAGACTCAGAAGTGAGCCGACCGAGGAGACGCCCGGGCCGCCACAGGAAGGGGCGGGGGAGCCGCGGGGCAGGGACCGCGGAGGACGGCGGCGGCGGCGGCGTCACGAGGCAGGTTTCCGAGGTGCCTCTCGCCAGTCACCTTGCGGGGCCCACATTTAGTCTGCGTCCCCTAGCCCTGAAGGCTCCCCAGGAGGCACAGGTGTAAAGAATCAACCTGCCAGTGCAGGACCCGTCAGAGAGGCGGGTTCAATCCCTGGGTTGGGAAGATCCCCTGGAGGAGGAAGTGGTCACCCACTCCAGTGTTCTTACCTGGAAAAGTCTCTTAACAGAGGAGCCCGGCGGGTTACAGTCCAGGGGGTCGCAAAGAGTTGGACACGCCTGAGCGACTGAGCCCCCGCAACACACAGGCACGGCGGGTCGTCCAGGTGGCAGGTGCATCTCTCGGCCAAGATGGAGTCCAGCGCGAAGGATTCTGGGAAGTCGGTAGGACCCGCGGTGGGCTGGCGGCTCCTCCCTCCTCTCGGCCCCTCCCCGATTCCCCTGGTTGGTTTTCGGAGGTGGCACCGTTGCTTTTCGGGACCTCCTGCTGTGAGACAGCGCTGGCGAGCAGCCCGGCCAAGGCTGCTGATTTCAGAAACTATTTCAGGAACTGACTATTAGTTCCCTAATAGTCAGAGGGAGGCGTGACTATGGAAGAGAGAGGAGACAGGCGCTCCCGGTTCGGAGGCTGGAGGAAAGGGCCAGGGCCGGGAGGTGAGCAATGGGTAGCTTGGGGGAGCTGGAAAAGGCAGGGGATAGATTGGTGTCCTGGCCCCTCTGGAAGGAACCAGGCCGGCAGCACCTTGAATTGGAGGACTTCCGGCCCCCGGGAACCATCCCCAGGAGGCGGCTGTGCTTTGAAAAACGCAAAGGTCCATTTTAGAAGCTGGCGTGTGAAAATATTTAAGTGCGAGGAGCGCGTGCAATTTGTGGCTGGCAATCACCGTGCAGGCTGGGGAATTCCTGCAAAGTGAGAAAATGTAACCTAGGCACTGTTTTGAAATGTCAGGAAATCTTTATGAATACAAAATTTAGCGGTTGATGGAGCTGACACATTTGTGTAAATGTGGAGACATGTGATAAGGTATTCATTCCGATTTTGCAGTCTTCTCTTTGTATTTTTGGAGCTGATCGTTCCTTCCCTCCTTCTCTCTGGGCCTCAGAAACCATTTTCCAGGCCTCCTGGAGAGCAGGTGCACGTTCGGCGTTCCGCTCGACGGTTGGGCCCCAGGGCACTCACCCACCCGACCACACACACACTGGCGGTGGTCAGCCACTTCCGTCGCGTCCGCCTCTTGGAGACCCTATGCACTGTAGCCCACCAGGCTCCTCTGTCCGTGGGATTCCCCAGGCAAGAATGCTGGAGCTGGGTTGCCATTTCCTCCTCCAGGGGATCTTCCCGACCCGGGGATGGAACCTGTGTCTCCCGCATCAGCAGGCGGGTTCTTTACCACGGAGCCACCAGGGAAGCCCGGCAACACCCATTGAGGATGGCTGCTTTATTATTATTATTAAACAAACACATCCAGAAAACCACAGGGGCGGTGATGATGGAAGCACGAGCCCTCGGGCCGGGCCGGCGGGGACGGGAGACGCGGCAGCCGCTGTGGAAGACAGCCTGGCAGCTACTCCGAAGTTAAACGTCTAGAATCACTGTAGGGGCCGGGAATTTCTCTCCCAGGTAGGCACCCAGAGAACACAGATGTGCCGAGATGGCCAGGCCCAACGGCTCACAGCAGCAGGATCGTGCGGAGCCCCAAGGTAGAAACAGCCAAGTGACCCAGATTCTCTTTTTTCTGTCTCTTTCTGGCCACAGCGCTCAGCATGCTGGATCTTAGTTCCCCAACCAGGCACAGAACCCATGCCCCTGCGTGTGCGGGTGGGTGGGTTACCTCCGGGACCATGAGGGACGTCCCGGAAAACTCTTTTTACAACACATCTTTTCTTCAACCTGCCTTCTGTCTCCTGAACTAAAAATCAGGGCTCACATGACCTGCGCGTCCCGTCGCTTTGGCTGTGTCCAGCTCGTGGTGACCCCACAGCCTGTCACCCGGCTCCTCGCAAAGTGGGGAATTCCTAGGGGAGGCACTGTTTTGAAATGTCAGGAAATCTTTATGAATACAAAATTTAGCGGTTGATGGAGCTGACACATTTGTGTAAATGTGGAGACATGTGATAAGGTATTCATTCCGATTTTGCAGTCTTCTCTTTGTATTTTTGGAGCTGATCGTTCCTTCCCTCCTTCTCTCTGGGCCTCAGAAACCATTTTCCAGGCCTCCTGGAGAGCAGGTGCACGTTCGGCGTTCCGCTCGACGGTTGGGCCCCAGGGCACTCACCCACCCGACCACACACACACTGGCGGTGGTCAGCCACTTCCGTCGCGTCCGCCTCTTGGAGACCCTATGCACTGTAGCCCACCAGGCTCCTCTGTCCGTGGGATTCCCCAGGCAAGAATGCTGGAGCTGGGTTGCCATTTCCTCCTCCAGGGGATCTTCCCGACCCGGGGATGGAACCTGTGTCTCCCGCATCAGCAGGCGGGTTCTTTACCACGGAGCCACCAGGGAAGCCCGGCAACACCCATTGAGGATGGCTGCTTTATTATTATTATTAAACAAACACATCCAGAAAACCACAGGGGCGGTGATGATGGAAGCACGAGCCCTCGGGCCGGGCCGGCGGGGACGGGAGACGCGGCAGCCGCTGTGGAAGACAGCCTGGCAGCTACTCCGAAGTTAAACGTCTAGAATCACTGTAGGGGCCGGGAATTTCTCTCCCAGGTAGGCACCCAGAGAACACAGATGTGCCGAGATGGCCAGGCCCAACGGCTCACAGCAGCAGGATCGTGCGGAGCCCCAAGGTAGAAACAGCCAAGTGACCCAGATTCTCTTTTTTCTGTCTCTTTCTGGCCACAGCGCTCAGCATGCTGGATCTTAGTTCCCCAACCAGGCACAGAACCCATGCCCCTGCGTGTGCGGTGGGGAGTGTTACCCACGGGACCATGAGGGACGTCCCGGAAAACTCTTTTTACAACACATCTTTTCTTCAACCTGCCTTCTGTCTCCTGAACTAAAAATCAGGGCTCACATGACCTGCGCGTCCCGTCGCTTTGGCTGTGTCCAGCTCGTGGTGACCCCACAGCCTGTCACCCGGGCTCCTCTGTCCAGGGATTTTCCAGGCAAGAACACCGCGGGCTGCAGCTCCTCCACCAGGGGCCCTCCCCAGCCCAGGGGTGGAGCACTGTCTCCGCTGCTCCCTGCATTCGCAGGCAGGACCGTTACCACTGGCGGTTCCCGGGAGGCCTGGTAAGACCTGAACGCACACAGTTAAAGAAAAAATAACAGAGCAGCCCAACCGTACGATGCTCTGTCGCATACAGACAGAAGAAATACAAAGAAAATAATGCCTGATCAATACGGTCTAATTAACGTCGGGACGCCACTCCTGCTTACAACGCACACACGATGAAGGGCTCCGCGGCGTGGGCCCGCTGAGACAGGTCATCGCAGACAGAAGCGGCGGGGGTGTTCGGATCCTGCAGGCCTCTTCACAGCAACAGGGACAGCTCTTTGGATGTTCCTGGGCGAAACGACAAGCCATTTCTCTTCGTTTTTCCAGAAGCTGTGTTCCTGACAAAGCATATATATACATAAACTGTGACCTCTTTCCCCACCAAATTCACATGCCGACGTCCCGGCCCCCAGGGCTTTGGGGCTAAGTCACGCCCAACTCTTTGCAACCCCGTGGACTGCGGCATACGGGGCTTCCCTGTCTTTCACTATCTCCTGGAGTTTACTCAAACTGGTAATCAAGCTCAAATGACGTCATCTGGGTGGGCACTAACCCAACACGGCTGATCTTATATAAAAAGGGGAAATTCGTCTCTGTCTCTCTCCCTCTCTGTCTCTCTTGGGTGAAGGAGGCAGAGACAGGGTAATGTGCTTACAAGTCAAGAGAGGCCAAAGACGAGAGACTTCCCTACTGGTCCAGTGGTTAAGACTTCCCTTTCCAACGCAGGGGATGTCGGTTTAATCCCTGTTGGGGAAGCTAAGATCCTACAAGCCTCTGTAGCCAAAACAAAAACGAAACAAAATAACCAATTCAGTAAAGACTTTAAAAAAAGATGCCGGGGCTTCCCCAGTGGTCCAGTGGGTAAAGAGTCGGCCTTTAGAGTCGTACCAGTGCAGGGAGCACTGGTTCGATCCCTGGCCTGGGAGGATCCCACGTGCTGCGGAGCGGTTGGACCGGTGTGTCCAATGACGAGCCGGTGCTCTGGAGCACGTGCACCCGGAGTCGGTGCTCTGCAGCGAGAGGGGCCGCTGCAGTGGGAGGCCCACACAGGCCAAAGAATAAAGACAGATGAAAAATAAATTTTAAAAAAATCAATAAAAAGAGGCCAAATTTTTAAAAAAGTCAGAAAAAGACAGCAACGATTGCCAGCGACCATCAGAGTCTGGGGGGCTTCCCAGGTGGCGCTAGTAAAGAATCTGCCGGCAATACAGGAGACCAGGGCCCGAGCCTGGATGGGGAAAGTCCCCTGGAGAAGAGAATGGCCGCCCACTCCAGTGTCCTTGCCTGGAGAACCCCTGGACAGGGGAGCCTGGGGGGCTACCGTCTGTGGGGTCGCAGTCAGACTCGAGTGAGTGACTCACACTTTCACTTTCACTGGTCTAGTCTGGGTCAGAGCCTGAGGGAGGGCCTGGAACAGACACCCCTCAACAGGCCCAGCGGGACCCAGCCGTGTGGACACCGCGATCCCCAACTCCTGGCCCCAACCACGTGGGCGGAGGATGCAGGTTGTTAAACGCAGCTGGCGTCAGGCCTGGCTGAGGAGGAGGGGGCTCGTCTCCTCGCAGGCCATGTGCAGGGGCCGGCCCACCCTCTCCATGCTTCCCAGGCTCCCTCAGACCAGCCAGGCAGGCCGTGGCGGTGCCCCGGTCAGCACCGGATCTGCACTTCAGGACTTGTTCCTACTTTGTGACAAGACCTGAAGACGGGTGTCACTCCTGGACCCTAACCCCAATCTGGCTTCTCCAGGTCGCCTCGGAACCTCAGCACCCGTTTCTGGACGATGTGGGGTGGGGAGACGAGGCTCCGTTCAGGAGAAAACACGCCACGCCGGCCCCCGGTGCACCGCGGAGATGGTGTCTTGTCGACATGTCATTGGAAAATGAGTCTCACAGCCCCCGCGGTGAGCGAGGTGTTTATCTGGGCAATTCAGACAGATGGGGCGTGGGGGCCAGGCCAGAGTGCCTTTCAGGCGCGGGTTGCCGTGCGGCCCGCTGGGGCGGTTTTCAGATTGCTCTCTTTAAGCGCAACACCCAGCGGGAACAGAGGGCACTGGGGAGCATCGGCAATTGTTCTGGGGCCAGTGGGTGGCTGTCCTAGTTAGAGAGGGAGGGGAGGGGAGGGAGGCCATTAGGCTCCCGGCAGGCCGCATGCGGGTTAACTCATCACTTGCCGGTCCAGGGTCGGGGATTCGGGGGCAGCTCTCCCTCCCGCCTCCAGGCCCTGTGCAGGCCCCTGGCCCCCTCGCCCGCGAGATGCGCTGGGCCAGCCGTCCCTCCAGACGCCTTGCTGTGGCGTCACCGTGCGGGGGCCTGGATGGCGTTGGGGGACGCTGGTGCACAGCCCCTTGGGCCAGCCAGGAGTTTTCAACGAAGGTTGCGACTGTGTGCTTTAATCCCACTGCTGGTGACCCCACGGACGGTAGCCCGCCAGGCTCCTCTGTCCATGGACTTATCAAACAGGAACGCTGGAGCAGGCTGCCCTTTCCTTCTCCAGGGGACCCTCCCTACCCAGGGATGGAACCCATCCTCTGCACTGCAGGCAGATTCCTCAGTGCTGCCCACTGGGAAGTCCTTAGAGAAGGCTGGCAGTGCTCACAACTGCAAATGAGGCTTCCCCTGTGACTAAATTCCAGAAAAATGCGGAGGTCCACTAGCAAGCAGGGGCTGGCTGGGCCCCGCCCCTCCCCCGGCTGAAGAGTTCCAACTCCTTTCCCGGCTCTGCCGCCGAGGAGCTCTGGGACTCTGGGCGAGCGACCCAAGCCCGGCCCCGTCTGTGGGACAGGCAGCGGCGGGGACGGGGTGCCTGGGGGAACCCGGGCGCGCAGCCGGTGCTCCAGCCAGACGGCGGCGAGGGCTGCCCCGCTCTGCTCCGGCATCACTGACACACATGGTGAGAACCATAAACTTTTATTAATGGAAAATGGAATGCCTCGTTAACAGAAACCTTGTCTTAAAAATGCCAGAACAAGGACACATTTATTAAAAAAAAAAAAAGTGAATTCACATTGCGTTGAGCTACACCGCGGTGGCAGGATTTGCGATTCCACGAGTTCAAGGTAACTCTGGCTACGAGATTCACCAGTCTGTGTGTCCGCCGGCCTACCGGGACGCATGGTGGGCGGGTCTAGTAGTGGCGGGCGAAGTGGGGGTACGGGTGGGGGTGGGGGTCTCTGCTGCCCCGATCCTGGCCAGCCAGTCCGTCGCTGTCGAGGCCTCCGGCGGGCGCCACGCCGCCCTGGGTGTGCCCACCGTGTGCAAAGCCACCTCGCCTAGGAACAAAGGCACGCACGTCTTCTCACCGTCGCCCCGCGGCCCCTGGCTCTGCAGCCTTCAGAACTCCTGGCTTTTGCCAGGGAACAGAAGTCACCACCACGGGCCGCCTTCCGGGGAGGGCAGCTGCAGAAGCTGCCAAGGGCTTGTGTTCTGAAGCCGCTCAGCCCGCAGGCCGATCAAGGATGCAGAGTGAGAGGAAAGGAGGAGCAGGAAGAAATCAATTCTGCGGACAGACAAAACTCACCCCGAGATTCCGCCCCTATCTGCCATGTGCCCGGGTCCCGCGGGCCCAGACAGGCCCCTCTCGCCGCCTGGAAGAGAAAGAAGAGCCGGCCAGCACTCCCCCTGCGGACGCCCTGGGAAAGCGGGGGACCGCAGGCGGGGCCGGCCCTCACCTTGCCACCGCGAGTGCTCCCGGCCCGCCGGGGCCGCGTCCACCGGGCCCGGCCAGGCGCGCTCCTGGTGCTCCTCCAGCCTCTGGCTGTGCTCCGCCCAGTCGCGGCCACCCCTTTGCCAAAACAAAAGGCAGACACGCTGAGAAAGGTCCCGTGGTGCCTCCAGGGTGAGCCGGGGCAGGGGCTGCTGCCCTCCGCAGGAGCTCCTGACACAGGGGTCCTCCTGCCGGGCTGCCGGGCGTGTCAGGGGGCAGCGGCTCCCTGAAAGGCTGCGGCCGAGCGACCCCGCGATTTCATCCCATGGCGTCTGACTAGGGACCGGAAATCACGCACTTATGACCACCCCAGAGTGGAAGCCACCAGTGTCCCTCCAGTCACGAGCAGACACAGAAGACGTGGTCCCTCCACACGCTGGGCGATTCATTAGCCTTGAAACGGGAGAAACCCGACGCTCTCCACACGGAGGACCCCGAGGACCGGGCACTCAGTGAGCAGCAGACAGTGGCGGGTGCAGCCTGCTGGGGGGAAGCCTCCAGAACAGGCCGGCCCAGACACAGTGGGTTAGTGGCTGCCTGGGGGATGGAGGCTTCTCCCGGGCTGAGGGAAACGCGCTGGAACGGGCTGTGGGTGGGTGCACGGCTCGGTGGGTAGACCGAGAGCCACTCGCCGAGCACCACCAAGGAGGAAGCGCAGCGTGTTGGGAAGCAGCTGCTGTAGACAGAACCCGGGGACGCAACCCGCCAGGCGCGCGCCACATGTGGGCGCGGGTGCAGCCGCCCGGCCCACGGGGCCGCTGCTCGGCACAGCCTGCTGCCAAAGCGGGAGCTCGCCCCTTTCCACCGAAGACAGGGCGGCCGCACAACTGTGAGGACCTGGCGCCAAGCCGGCCACTCGGGAACACACACACTCATCTACTGGACAGGCGCCTGGCCTCCGATCGAGCCCCGAAACACCCCTCGAGACGCGGTGGGGACCGGGGGTGTGACACGGGAGACGGCGCGGCCCGTGAGAAGCTCCCCCACCGACGGGGACGAGCCCGAGCTGGCTTCGGGGCCGCCGGCGTCGGCAGGCAGGGACCCGACAGGCACACGCTGGACTGCCCTGGCCAGAGCCCCGGGGCCGGGAGGGGACAGGGACGCTGTGGCGGGGCTCCCGCGGCCCGCAGCTCACCTGGGTGGAGGCGGCGGCCCCCGGCCCTCGCTCAGCCTCTTGTCTGAGCCGAAGCCGCCCCAGCCGTCCCGGGTGTCGCGGGCGTGGCGCTCCGGGGGTCCTCCGTGGCCGTGGCGCTCGTCTGCGTAGTGCTGGGGGCACGAGAGGGCAGGCTGACTCCCGCCTCACCGCCCGACGGGCCTCCGGAGGCAGGGCCGCCTCCGGGTCTGGCCAACGGCGGACCTACCGCCCGAGAGGACCTGCCCGGGAGGCCCCTGCTGACACTCCCTGACCCCTTCCTCACCCGAGAGCCCCGGGCACCCCTGAACCGCCATCCCTGGCGCCCCACGCAGCCGCACGGCCCTATGGGCGTGGAGAGCCCCAGGCTGGGTCACCCAGAGGCCACTCGCGCCGTCTCCCCCAAGAGTCAGCACACCCCGCCCCCAGGGCCGGCCCGCGCCCGCAGGCCCCCTGCTCAGCGCAGCGGAGGCCCGCACTGCCCCAGGGCAGCCGAGTCGGTGGTCGGGCAGCCGGCCCGTCGAGGCAGCGGGAGAGTAGGGGCGCTCCCAGCGGGCCCCCCACCTCTCTCGAGGGGCCTTCACGCTCCTCCCAGCTGACACTCGAGGGGCCGCTCACAGGGTGAGGCAGGCCCTCAGACGGCGGGACCCACCCCAGGACCCGAGAGGGACACCCCACAGCATGGGCTGTGTGACCCGAGCAGGCCGCTGGGCCTCCGTGTGGGACACCCCACAGGCTCTCCAGGAGGCACCCGACAAAAGCAGGCAGTCAAGTACCCCCTTATTTATTCACCTTCGATTGAATAAAATGAGGACGGAGCCCCCCGTGTTTGAGGTCCACACCCACCCACCCCACGGACGCGGGCGTGCCCCGGCCTGGCGTCCGGCTTCTACTCACCTGTCCGTCTCGCTCTCCCATCACGGACCTTGACCCTTCCCTCCTGCAAGAGAGCAATCGCTGGTTCCCACAGCAGCCGCGGCCGGCCGCACAGAGAGGTCCCGCGAACGGGCGCTTCTCCTCTCCCCACGGGAGCTGTGCCTGCGGCCTGAGACGAGAGCGGGCCGGCGGCTCCCGGGGCGGGAGTGAAGGTGGAGCCCCAGACGGTGCGGAGGAAGCCTGCCCTGAACCCAGACCCCTCACAGGGCCCCAGGAGCAGAGCTCCAAGCACGACGCCAACGCCATTTATCTGTGGCCTGGTGACGAGTCAGGCAATAACCTCTGGGCCGGCCCGGCCCGTGTGACTGACACCACACCAGAACCCAAGCCCAGCCACGAGGGGAGAAAGCGCTGGCGTCTCAGCCCATCTCCCCGATCGCCGTTCCCTCGCGGGGGAGCGAGCGAACGGAGAGAGAGAACTCTCAAGCTGGAAAAGTGCGGCTTGCCTTTCTAACAAGAGATCGCCCTCATTAAGAAGGCACTGGAAACCCTCCTCCCCATATCCTTAAAACACAAAGCAAAGGTCCTAATGGGACCACCGCCACGTCCAGCGGTCCACCTTCTCGGGGCGCGCAGGCTCGGCCCCATACGGCCTGTGGCCCCTGCACGTGGCTCCGACAGGTCACTGCTTCCCCATCTGCGTGAACATGAAGGCCAGGCCGTGTCCTCCCTCCTCAAAGCCCTGTGCCGCAGAGCGGCTCCTGCCGCGGAGGACGAGGAGGAGGGCCCCCCACCTCTCTCGAGGGGCCTTCACGCTCCTCCCAGCTGACACTCGAGGGGCCGCTCACAGGGTGAGGCAGGCCCTCAGACGGCGGGACCCACCCCAGGACCCGAGAGGGACACCCCACAGCATGGGCTGTGTGACCCGAGCAGGCCGCTGGGCCTCCGTGTGGGACACCCCACAGGCTCTCCAGGAGGCACCCGACAAAAGCAGGCAGTCAAGTACCCCCTTATTTATTCACCTTCGATTGAATAAAATGAGGACGGAGCCCCCCGTGTTTGAGGTCCACACCCACCCACCCCACGGACGCGGGCGTGCCCCGGCCTGGCGTCCGGCTTCTACTCACCTGTCCGTCTCGCTCTCCCATCACGGACCTTGACCCTTCCCTCCTGCAAGAGAGCAATCGCTGGTTCCCACAGCAGCCGCGGCCGGCCGCACAGAGAGGTCCCGCGAACGGGCGCTTCTCCTCTCCCCACGGGAGCTGTGCCTGCGGCCTGAGACGAGAGCGGGCCGGCGGCTCCCGGGGCGGGAGTGAAGGTGGAGCCCCAGACGGTGCGGAGGAAGCCTGCCCTGAACCCAGACCCCTCACAGGGCCCCAGGAGCAGAGCTCCAAGCACGACGCCAACGCCATTTATCTGTGGCCTGGTGACGAGTCAGGCAATAACCTCTGGGCCGGCCCGGCCCGTGTGACTGACACCACACCAGAACCCAAGCCCAGCCACGAGGGGAGAAAGCGCTGGCGTCTCAGCCCATCTCCCCGATCGCCGTTCCCTCGCGGGGGAGCGAGCGAACGGAGAGAGAGAACTCTCAAGCTGGAAAAGTGCGGCTTGCCTTTCTAACAAGAGATCGCCCTCATTAAGAAGGCACTGGAAACCCTCCTCCCCATATCCTTAAAACACAAAGCAAAGGTCCTAATGGGACCACCGCCACGTCCAGCGGTCCACCTTCTCGGGGCGCGCAGGCTCGGCCCCATACGGCCTGTGGCCCCTGCACGTGGCTCCGACAGGTCACTGCTTCCCCATCTGCGTGAACATGAAGGCCAGGCCGTGTCCTCCCTCCTCAAAGCCCTGTGCCGCAGAGCGGCTCCTGCCGGCGGAGGACGAGGAGGAGGAGCGGCTGGAGACCCCAGGGAGCTGAGCGATCCGGAGCTCGGGCCCGTCTGTCCTAAGAGGCCATGAAACACGTTGAGGGGCCTTCCCCCAGACAAAGCGAGGACGCCCTAAGGGGCCAGCGGCTCCCAGGTTCCGCTCTAGGTCTGTCTCTAAATCCCACGTGCAGCGGTCAGAGGTGCCCACCGGGGGCCTCCCGAGCGCACAGAGTGCCCACCGCCGCCGCAGCAGAGCAGCTGGGCACAGACCTGTCGGCTACGTGCTCCTGGTACCGGCCCCGGTCCCGGTGGTCAAAGTGGTGGAAGCGGTGATCTGGCCGAGGGAAATCCGGGCGGTACCTGTCCTCCATGGCCATGCGCTTTCCTTCGGGCCAATAGGCGTCATCTCGCCTGTTTAATTTAAAAGGGTGCAAATTTCACTTTGAGGGAGAAAGCGGGGAAGCAAGGTGGAGGTGGCGAAGGGAAGTCTCTCTCCAGACCATTTAAGACGTCCTGCAGGGTTAATCCCTAAACATTCAATCACAATCGCTTTGATCTGATCTATTAAAATCCCCCAAACTGCCAAAAGGCACGCTGCCATTTTCACCCGACAGTCCTGAAAGAAGAACTGCTGAGAGCTAATTGTATCACAGGCTGTTAATAGCCGGTCCCCACAGGAGCTCAAATGCAAGTGAAACGAAACGCTGGATTCTCTCGGAGCGACACTGGGGGCCGCACGTTCACCTCGTCGTCTATGATAACCTGAACCTCCCTCCACGCTTCCGCAGAAACGAAGGGAGAGAGACTCTCAAGCCGGAAAAGCGCGCCTTGCCTTTCTAACAAGAGATCGCCCTCATTAAGAAGGCACTGGAAACCCTCCTCCCCATATCCTTAAAACACAAAGCAAAGGTCCTAATGGGACCACCGCCACGTCCAGCGGTCCACCTTCTCGGGGCGCGCAGGCTCGGCCCCATACGGCCTGTGGCCCCTGCACGTGGCTCCGACAGGTCACTGCTTCCCCATCTGCGTGAACATGAAGGCCAGGCCGTGTCCTCCCTCCTCAAAGCCCTGTGCCGCAGAGCGGCTCCTGCCGGCGGAGGACGAGGAGGAGGAGCGGCTGGAGACCCCAGGAGCTGAGCGATCCGGAGCTCGGGCCCGTCTGTCCTAAGAGGCCATGAAACACGTTGAGGGGCCTTCCCCCAGACAAAGCGAGGACGCCCTAAGGGGCCAGCGGCTCCCAGGTTCCGCTCTAGGTCTGTCTCTAAATCCCACGTGCAGCGGTCAGAGGTGCCCACCGGGGGCCTCCCGAGCGCACAGAGTGCCCACCGCCGCCGCAGCAGAGCAGCTGGGCACAGACCTGTCGGCTACGTGCTCCTGGTACCGGCCCCGGTCCCGGTGGTCAAAGTGGTGGAAGCGGTGATCTGGCCGAGGGAAATCCGGGCGGTACCTGTCCTCCATGGCCATGCGCTTTCCTTCGGGCCAATAGGCGTCATCTCGCCTGTTTAATTTAAAAGGGTGCAAATTTCACTTTGAGGGAGAAAGCGGGGAAGCAAGGTGGAGGTGGCGAAGGGAAGTCTCTCTCCAGACCATTTAAGACGTCCTGCAGGGTTAATCCCTAAACATTCAATCACAATCGCTTTGATCTGATCTATTAAAATCCCCCAAACTGCCAAAAGGCACGCTGCCATTTTCACCCGACAGTCCTGAAAGAAGAACTGCTGAGAGCTAATTGTATCACAGGCTGTTAATAGCCGGTCCCCACAGGAGCTCAAATGCAAGTGAAACGAAACGCTGGATTCTCTCGGAGCGACACTGGGGGCCGCACGTTCACCTCGTCGTCTATGATAACCTGAACCTCCCTCCACGCTTCCGCAGAAACGAAGGGAATGAGACCGGACCACCGTGAGCTAGACAACTCAGGATGCTCTCCAATTACCCTCTTCCTGCCGTTCCCGGAAAATGAGGCTCAAGGCTGGGGGCTGACCGTCAGTGAAGCAGCTCAGAGAAGCTGGAGGGCGATAAACCTACTTTCTGGGCAGACGGCAACCTGCTTTCCCGCAGCCCCGACTGCCTCTCCCCTCAGGACGGCGGAGTCAAGCTCCGCTGGTCAAGCTCCCGGGACCCACAGCGCCCGGGAGAGGGCTGCCGGCGCGAGCGTCGCCACGGCCCAGCACGCGCCCCAGCACGCGCCCGGGGAGCCTGGGGGGCCGCTCTGCGCGGCGGGGGCGGGGCCTCACCGCCCGAGGTCGTAGGGCCGCCGGGGCACCGGGCGCCGCTCCTGCTCATAGCGCAGCTGCTCCTGTTGCCGCCGCAGCTCCTCGCGCTCGCGGTGGATGCGCTCCTGCTCGCGCCGCCGCTCGCGCTCCACGCGCTCCCGCTCGCGCTCCAGCCGCTCCCGCTCCAGCCGCTCGCGCTCCAGCCGCTGCCACTGGCGGTCCAGGTGCTCGCGCTCGCGCTCCAGCCGCGCCTTCTCCTTGCCCTCCTGGAAGGCCTCCAGGCGCTGCTCGCGCTCGCGCTGCTCCCGCTCTCTGCGGACACAGGAAGGCCACCGTGGCGCTGTCCTCGCAGGGCGCCCGGCTGCCCCAGCGGGCCCACCCCGCCTCCGGACCCTCCAGAAACCTCTCCAAACCGCAAGGCCGGGCGAGCCGGGAGGCACGGGCGAGGGCGCTCCGAGGACCCAGAGCCTCAGGCCCAGCCCAGGGCACCTGCTGAGGGGGCTCGAGGAGGAAGCCACGGGGACACAGCCCGCGGAAAAGTAAGAAACACAGGACGGCCGCCTCGCCGCAGCCCCTGGGGGAGCGCCCTGGGAGACGACGATGGCGCGCGCTTGCTGCTTTGTCACCCCTCCCGTCTCCAGGACTACATCGAACAGGTGGCATTTGACAGACTCAAACTGCGAAGTGAACGACGCTGATCTCTCGGAGCGACACTGGGGCCGACGTCACCTCGTCGTCTATGATAACCTGAACCTCCCTCCACGCTTCCGCAGAAACGAAGGAATGAGACCGGACCACCGTGAGCTAGACAACTCAGGATGCTCCCCAATTACCCTCTTCCTGCCGTTCCCGGAAAATGAGGCTCAAGGCGGGGGGCTGACCGTCAGTGAAGCAGCTCAGAGAAGCTGGAGGCGATAAACCTACTTTCTGGGCAGCGGCAACCTGCTTTCCCGCAGCCCCGACTGCCTCTCCTCAGGACGGCGGAGTCAAGCTCCGCTGGTCAAGCTCCCGGGACCCACAGCGCCCGGGAGAGGGCTGCCGGCGCGAGCGTCGCCACGGCCCAGCACGCGCCCCAGCACGCGCCCGGGGAGCCTGGGGGGCCGCTCTGCGCGGCGGGGGCGGGGCCTCACCGCCCGAGGTCGTAGGGCCGCCGGGGCACCGGGCGCCGCTCCTGCTCATAGCGCAGCTGCTCCTGTTGCCGCCGCAGCTCCTCGCGCTCGCGGTGGATGCGCTCCTGCTCGCGCCGCCGCTCGCGCTCCACGCGCTCCCGCTCGCGCTCCAGCCGCTCCCGCTCCAGCCGCTCGCGCTCCAGCCGCTGCCACTGGCGGTCCAGGTGCTCGCGCTCGCGCTCCAGCCGCGCCTTCTCCTTGCCCTCCTGGAAGGCCTCCAGGCGCTGCTCGCGCTCGCGCTGCTCCCGCTCTCTGCGGACACAGGAAGGCCACCGTGGCGCTGTCCTCGCAGGGCGCCCGGCTGCCCCAGCGGGCCCACCCCGCCTCCGGACCCTCCAGAAACCTCTCCAAACCGCAAGGCCGGGCGAGCCGGGAGGCACGGGCGAGGGCGCTCCGAGGACCCAGAGCCTCAGGCCCAGCCCAGGGCACCTGCTGAGGGGGCTCGAGGAGGAAGCCACGGGGACACAGCCCGCGGAAAAGTAAGAAACACAGGACGGCCGCCTCGCCGCAGCCCCTGGGGGAGCGCCCTGGGAGACGACGATGGCGCGCGCTTGCTGCTTTGTCACCCCTCCCGTCTCCAGGACTACATCGAACAGGTGGCATTTGACAAGGGACCTCAGAAGGGGGGGACAGGAGGCGGCAGGCAGCAGCGAAGGGGTCAGAGGTCTTGCTCCTCGGTCACCGCACGCACACAGGAGCCGCAAGGGGGCTGGGGCCACCCACGCCTGGTCTCCCGCCCTCCCGCGAGGCCAGGGCAAGCTCCACTCCCCGGGCAAGCCAGCTGGAAGCAAGACCTCCCCAAACAGGTCAAGAAACTCAGGCGTTCTAAAACCAAAGGCAGAAGCTCGATGTCACACTGCTTTAGAAAGCCAAGCCAGAGCCGCTGCTGACCCCGTTTGGCGGGAGAGACGAAGGCCTCAACCCCGGAGACCTCTAAGAGCCGCGGGCAGCCTGGGCGCGTGGGCTCCCGGGGCCGGGCACGGCTGCAGCCAGAGGTGCCGCGGAGCAGAAACGGGCTCGGGGGCCGTCCGGGGGGGACACGGCGGCGGGGTCAAGCCCAGGCCGCGGGTGCGGGCGCGGGCTGGGGCGGCAGGGCTGCCCGAGAGGTGCCCACTCACCGCCGCCTCTCCGTCTCGCGGATCTCCCGCTCCCGCTGCCTCTGGCGCTCCCGCTCCCGCTGCTCTTTGATTTTATCGAACGACAGGATGTCTCTCTTCTCCTTGCTCTCCGACTTGCGATCCTGACTCTTGGAGCTCTGTTGACCAAGACCGGTTTATTAACGTTGGGAAACGACGACAGACACACAGCGCGAGGGAAGCGGGTGTGTCTGGCCTAGAGAACCCCGGGTCCCACGGCTTTCGGGGAGGCCCCGCACACATGGGCTGCCTCATGCCTGCCGAGCTCCCATGCTGCAGCCTTGCTTTCAGAGCTTGCAAACAAACGGCATTAACCAGAGAGGAGGCGGGGTGAAACCTCAGCAAGCAGGCTTTCTGGAGTCACAGAGCCCAGCGCGCTGCATCGTCCTCAGGGAAACCAGGCTCCCCAGAGGCGCAGGGCCGGCGCGCAAGCCGCACAGCGACCCCAGCCCGGCGGGGCCCCTCCTCGACTGCCGGCTCAGGCCTCAGGCACGTGGGGCCTCGGGACAGCGCTCGCCCGAGGCCGGGAGTGTCAGCCAGCCCTGCAGGCCGTCTGCGCTCTTCCACTCTGGGGAGAAGGCAGGAAACATGGGCACCTCTCCCACTCTGCAGCTCTCCAAGGCCGGACGCCCATGCCGGCCACAGGTCAGCCTCTCCTGGGAGGGCTTCGCAGAGCTGAGAACTCAGGGCCCCCTGCAGACCCACCGCCTCACGACCAGGAAAGGAACCTGGGACATGTGTTTTAGAAAGCTCCACAGCGTTTTTTTCTTAACTGACTCATGAAGGCCCAAAAACATCAATGAAAAAGCAATCCGAAAGAAAGGCAAAGGTCATAACCAAACATTTCACCAAAGAGGGGAAAAGAAGAGGGGACACAGAGGACACTCTCCCTGCACGGACAGATCCACAAGGACCCTTGACGGGAGCAGCCAGAGGGGGTGGGCCGCGGCACGGCTGCAGCCAGAGGTGCCGAGCAGAAACGGGCTCGGGGCCGTCCGGGGACACGGCGGCGGGTCAAGCCCAGGCCGCGGTGCGGGCGCGGGCTGGGGCGGCAGGGCTGCCCGAGAGGTGCCCACTCACCGCCGCCTCTCCGTCTCGCGGATCTCCCGCTCCCGCTGCCTCTGGCGCTCCCGCTCCCGCTGCTCTTTGATTTTATCGAACGACAGGATGTCTCTCTTCTCCTTGCTCTCCGACTTGCGATCCTGACTCTTGGAGCTCTGTTGACCAAGACCGGTTTATTAACGTTGGGAAACGACGACAGACACACAGCGCGAGGGAAGCGGGTGTGTCTGGCCTAGAGAACCCCGGGTCCCACGGCTTTCGGGGAGGCCCCGCACACATGGGCTGCCTCATGCCTGCCGAGCTCCCATGCTGCAGCCTTGCTTTCAGAGCTTGCAAACAAACGGCATTAACCAGAGAGGAGGCGGGGTGAAACCTCAGCAAGCAGGCTTTCTGGAGTCACAGAGCCCAGCGCGCTGCATCGTCCTCAGGGAAACCAGGCTCCCCAGAGGCGCAGGGCCGGCGCGCAAGCCGCACAGCGACCCCAGCCCGGCGGGGCCCCTCCTCGACTGCCGGCTCAGGCCTCAGGCACGTGGGGCCTCGGGACAGCGCTCGCCCGAGGCCGGGAGTGTCAGCCAGCCCTGCAGGCCGTCTGCGCTCTTCCACTCTGGGGAGAAGGCAGGAAACATGGGCACCTCTCCCACTCTGCAGCTCTCCAAGGCCGGACGCCCATGCCGGCCACAGGTCAGCCTCTCCTGGGAGGGCTTCGCAGAGCTGAGAACTCAGGGCCCCCTGCAGACCCACCGCCTCACGACCAGGAAAGGAACCTGGGACATGTGTTTTAGAAAGCTCCACAGCGTTTTTTTCTTAACTGACTCATGAAGGCCCAAAAACATCAATGAAAAAGCAATCCGAAAGAAAGGCAAAGGTCATAACCAAACATTTCACCAAAGAGGGGAAAAGAAGAGGGGACACAGAGGACACTCTCCCTGCACGGACAGATCCACAAGGACCCTTGAGACGGGCTGAGCCGGGAGTCGGAGCACTCCCTGCTGGCTGGAGCAGGAAGGATGGCGCGGCCGTGGGGAAGGCGTGTGTCCTGCGTCCAGCTCCCAGGCCACAGGCTGGCCTCGCCACGCCCTGGTGTCCTCCCAGTCTCTCTGAAGGGCGCGCCGAGCACACCTGAGCACAGCCCACAACGGGCCCGCGGCTCTGGCCGGGCCGGCCCTGCCGAGAGGCGTGCACGCACGTCCAGAGGGTGTGGAGAGGGTCGCGGGCCTGTCCGCAGGGGACTGGTAAAGAGGACCTCGGTGCAGCCACTGCTGGGCGATACGAGCTTTACGAGAAAGACGAGCCCTCCCTACGCACACGCCTGGCCAGACCTGAGGAACATGGTGCGGAGGGCAGAGGCCGCTCTCAAGGTCACCGCTGCAGGCCTCCATCCACACACGTGCTCAGGACACACGCGGGTGCTGAGAAGCGGGCATGGGTCCCAGGTCTGGCAGGGCGGAGACCACGCAGGGCTCCCAGAAGGAGCTGTTTACGCGGAGGGCCTGGGTCCGCGGTGGCAGGCCACAAGTCTACACGGGTGACACACTCTCCTGGCTCCTGGGACCTCCGCACTGTCTCTGACAACCTCTTGTCATCTGTAATGCCGAAATCTGGACTTAAAGTAAAAAGCTCAACTCTGTGTCTCAACAGAGAAAGCTCTGGAAGGCATCACAGAGGCGCGCAGCAAGTCCCAGGAGGCCAGCCCGTGGTGTACCCGAGGAGAAGGCAGGAAACATGGGCACCTCTCCCACTCTGCAGCTCTCCAAGGCCGGACGCCCATGCCGGCCACAGGTCAGCCTCTCCTGGGAGGGCTTCGCAGAGCTGAGAACTCAGGGCCCCCTGCAGACCCACCGCCTCACGACCAGGAAAGGAACCTGGGACATGTGTTTTAGAAAGCTCCACAGCGTTTTTTTCTTAACTGACTCATGAAGGCCCAAAAACATCAATGAAAAAGCAATCCGAAAGAAAGGCAAAGGTCATAACCAAACATTTCACCAAAGAGGGGAAAAGAAGAGGGGACACAGAGGACACTCTCCCTGCACGGACAGATCCACAAGGACCCTTGAGACGGGCTGAGCCGGGAGTCGGAGCACTCCCTGCTGGCTGGAGCAGGAAGGATGGCGCGGCCGTGGGGAAGGCGTGTGTCCTGCGTCCAGCTCCCAGGCCACAGGCTGGCCTCGCCACGCCCTGGTGTCCTCCCAGTCTCTCTGAAGGGCGCGCCGAGCACACCTGAGCACAGCCCACAACGGGCCCGCGGCTCTGGCCGGGCCGGCCCTGCCGAGAGGCGTGCACGCACGTCCAGAGGGTGTGGAGAGGGTCGCGGGCCTGTCCGCAGGGGACTGGTAAAGAGGACCTCGGTGCAGCCACTGCTGGGCGATACGAGCTTTACGAGAAAGACGAGCCCTCCCTACGCACACGCCTGGCCAGACCTGAGGAACATGGTGCGGAGGGCAGAGGCCGCTCTCAAGGTCACCGCTGCAGGCCTCCATCCACACACGTGCTCAGGACACACGCGGGTGCTGAGAAGCGGGCATGGGTCCCAGGTCTGGCAGGGCGGAGACCACGCAGGGCTCCCAGAAGGAGCTGTTTACGCGGAGGGCCTGGGTCCGCGGTGGCAGGCCACAAGTCTACACGGGTGACACACTCTCCTGGCTCCTGGGACCTCCGCACTGTCTCTGACAACCTCTTGTCATCTGTAATGCCGTCGAAATCTGGACTTAAAGTAAAAAAGCTCAACTCTGTGTCTCAACAGAGAAAGCTCTGGAAGGCATCACAGAGGCGCGCAGCAAGTCCCAGGAGGCCAGCCCCGTGGTGTACCCGAGGGGACGTGGGCGCAGCGTGGGCAGCGGCCTCCGAGAGGCCTGTGCCGAGCAGAGGCCTCCACTGAGCGCCCCGCACCTCCCTCTAGCTGTTCCTCATCGCGACGGCCCTGCTGTTAGCATCCCAGCTGTCTGGCTAAGGTTACAGGCCTTCTTGGATGTTCGTCTCTAGCCATCTCTGTATGTCACGATTTTCCGAGGGGCCAGAGGAAACAGCGTTAGCAGCTGCTGCTCTGTGGAACCTGAGCGCTCATCTCGAGTCAGCCTCACCACCACCAGGTGCCCTCAGGTGGACACGGCCAGCTCTGGATGCGCCGAGAGGGCACCGCCGTCCTCAGCATGTTTTAGTTAGAACCTAACTAAGGTTAGCTGCCTCCCAGAGGTAGAGGTGTCTGTTTCCCAGAGCAGAGAAAGAAAAACGGGAAGCTCGTCCAGTGGTGCAGGCTACTAAGCAACGGAGCTCACTGTCTGATCGCGGAAGACGGCCAGGGGCACTTGTCTTTTTGGTTAACAGCTGGCAGGACTGGCAAAGGGTCAACACGGGTCTGGGAGGCAAACGCGGTGAGGTGCTGCTTTGAAGCAAGCATCAGAGCCTAACTCGCGTCTGAGCATCGTCCAGTGTTAGTAACGGCAGGCCTCGTGGGCACTCCTGGGGAACCGAACATGCACGGGCGGGACAGCGCTGCTCTCGGAACCGGCCAGACGCGCGAGGAGGGCGATACTCACCCTCTCTTTCGACCTGCTTGTGGTCTTCACGCTGATGACAGGCTCCCCCTTGGACTTGTCCATCACCACCGTCCGCTCCGTTCCTTTGCCTCCTTCAGGAACAAACAGCTGCGCCTGAGCACGTGCCGCCGCCCGCGGCCCCGCAGGGGCAGAGGAGAACCGCGCAGACGCGCACCCCGCCCTCGTGCTGGGAGCGCTGCACAACCCGGGCCGGGCTGAGTCTGGGGGCTCCCGAGCCCCGCCCAACGGGTGGGCTCCCCTCATTCGTTCATTCGTCTCCTGCAGTGAAGGCCCCCAAACTGACTTTGCCTCAGCGACACGACAAGCAGGCTCTAGCCATCCCGACAATGCCTGATTTAGGGAGACTCACAATACTCGAGGAACACCTTAAAAACACGCTCCTCTCGAGACGGCTGGCACATTACCCCAAACACCTGAGATGGAACCTCTAACGCGCCACACCAAATTCCCAGGCTGCAGACGGCTGGGTTTTGCTTGTTTTACGGGGGTGGGGGAGAGGGTTAGCTGCGTTGGTTTTATTTTTTCCACAAAACACTCCGGACTCTCATGTGAACCTGAAGGTCAGCACACAATCGACTTTCATAAAATGAGCACAGAGGTGGCCTGTCCCCAGAGCGGCTGCTGCAGGAGGCGTGTGCGTCCCATGAGGGTTCTGTTTCCTCTGCACTTTCTCTATTTTTTTTATTATGAGGTGTTGGGGTTTTGTGCCTCTTTTATTGGTCTTTCATTGATTCATTTTCATCCATCTTTGTTCTTTGGCTGTGTGGGCCTCCCATCGCAGTGGCCTCTCTGGTTGCAGAACACCAGCTCTGGGCGCATGCGCTCCAGAGCACTGGCTTGTAATTGGACACACCGGTCCAGCCGCTCTGCGGCATGTGGGATCTTCCCAGGCCAGGGATCGAACCTGTGCCTCTTGCACTGCAAGGTGGACTCTTCACCCACTGGACCACCAGGGAAGCCCTTCTCTTTTTAAAAAAACTGTACCTAGTCATAACATAAACGCAAGAAAAACCTGAAGAGACATGTGCAGAGCCTCATCGACACCTGGCTCCTGCAGAGCCCACACTCTCTTCTGCCAGAGACTCAGAAAAAGCAAACGCCCAGGTCACCGGGCCACCAATGAACAGACCGGCCATGACAGCTCCAGAGGTTTCTGAGGAGCCCTGCGCTGCCCTGCTCCGTCGCCGGGGCTCTGGTGGCCCCAGCCCCTCTGCACACAGCCCGCCGCCCTGGCTCCTGGCTCCGCACGCCCACCTGCCGCCTGTGGTCTCTTCCCTGCTGGTTGCCATGCGACAGGCTCCTCACCTGATTTGGTGACTCGGGACCGGTTTTCAGGCCCTGATCTCAGCTCGTCCTCATCTTTCTCTTCTTTTTTGATGTCTTCAGGGTCTCTTTCCTCCTTCTTCTCTGTCCTCTCTTCCTTCTTAATGACGGTTCTACGTAGAAGCACAGTTACCACGCCTGAGTTGCTGGGATCCCACAGGAGCAGCCGTGTGCAGCCGTGGACATGCAGCAAACCCACCCGCTGGCCGTCGAAGGGAGAGAGTCGTCTGAAGACCGCTGCACAGAGACACCCCCGTCCCATTGGAGTTCCCTGCTGTGCCTCGACACCTGCCGGATGACACTGCAGGCTGGGGCGGGGTCCTCAAATGCTAGGTGCAGCAGGACATCAACAGGCCCGCAGGCAGACCTGAGAAACATTCCAACTGCACAGGAAGGCTGGTCAAGAACTACCCTCAAATGCTTCGTTTTTGTATTTGTGGAGCGTTAGTTTTAGGTTCTGTAGGAAGAATCACCTTCCCCAGGGAGCAGGGTGTAAAGTGAGGGGCAGCGCCAGGAGGGTGAGGCCCGCCCGCACCCCGCTCTGGGGAGCGTCAGGGGCGCGGGCCGTGCCAGCCAACATGGAATCAAGAGCGCGGCTTCAGCGAAGGCGGTGTCTGGCTGCGCAGTCCAGTACGTCTCGGGTGCCGTTCAAACGCGCCTCCCGCCTCCTCACTGGTGTTTGTCCCAGGCAGCTACGCTCCACGCTCGCTGCGTGCCCGCTACGGGCTGGGGTCCAGGCTGGGAGAGCCCGGCCCTGCTGCGGCGTCTGCCAATGGGCGCCCCGGGCCCTCTCCCCGCCACCCGGGCCGAGCGCGGGAGGCCTGAGGAGACGGCTCCCAGGTGGCCCTCCGCGCACCCTCCCGCCCCCCGACTTCCACAGCACCAAACCGCCATCGTTCACCAGAAGTGATCCCTGTAAAAGCGCGGAACAGACTGCCCTCCCTTAAAACACGAAACAGTGGATGCTGCCGAGGTCCCCAGCGGGAGGGGCCGCCTCGGGAGCCTCGCCTGGCTTCACGCGCTGGGTGCGGGTAACCATGACGCCCCAGCGGTGCCCAGGTGTCTTTTTTTTATTATTAAAAAATATATATTTATTTATTTACTAGGCCACTTCTATTGGTCTTTAACTATTTTCATCCATCTTTGTTCTCTGGCCCATGTGGGCCTCCCATCGCAGTGGCCTCTGTCGTTGCAGAGCGCCGGCTCTGGGCGCGTGCGCTCCAGAGCTGCAGTTCAGTAACTGGACACATCGGTCCAGCCGCTCCGCGGCACGTGGGATCTTCCCAGGCCAGGGATCGACCCGGCGCCCCCTGCACTGCAAGGTGGTGTCCCTACCCACTGGGCCACCCGCTTCAGGTTTCTTAAGATAGACACAGCGGACGGCCCCGCTCTCTCCCAGGCCTCCCATCCGCACTCTGCCCTTCAAGCTGGGCAGCGCACGCACAGACGTGCTCCTCCACCTGCTGCCCTCAGGCCTGGGGGCTGAGCCGGCGTGCTCCTGACAGACACGCGACGGCAAGGAAAGCCCCCAGGAACCGCCTCTGGCACGCCTCCTCCCCGCCTGGGGGGGGCACCCTCGCCTTCCCAGCCGACCTAGAAAAGGTCAAGAGGAGGTCCCTCCTACTCGCTCTGGACTCTGGATGGCACTCCCAGACACAAGGGGACTTCGCAATAACACCAAGTTAAGAAGGAATTTCCTTTCTTCTTTTTTTGTTTGCACTGTGTGTCTTCTGAACCTCAGGTCTCCAACCAAGGACTGAACCTGGGGCCTCAGCAGTGAAAGCACAGAGTCCTAACCACCGGAGCAAGAATTCCCTAAACAGCTTCTAAAAATACATCCAAAGGAAACACCGCCAGACGGATATACACCAAGCACGTCAGCCCCGGGCAGTGGGACAGCATGCGGCACCTGTGTGCGCTTGCCAAACGTCAGCTTCATAAAACTCATCTGAGACCAGACACCCTGTCAGGAAAAGCTTCTCCCCCTCAGGTGACTACCGAAGAGAACCTTTCACAACAACAGGTCAGCGAGGGTGTGCTTGGAAGAAAGAGTAAGAGTAAAACAAGTTAAAAACGCTCAGCCCCTGGCAGTCAACTGCGCCGACTGCACGCGCTGCCCCGAGGCGGCCCAGTGTGCGAGGGCTGCCAACAGCAGCCTCCGTGGTCGTGCAGGCTGCCTGAGGCGCCCTGGGGACAGCTCTGCGGTGGACATTCATGACGGGCACGCTGTTCCGCTCTAGGCTCCAGACAGGTGTGCAAGGTGCCTGTGGAGAGCCCCAGGGCACCGTGGCCAGGGGTCATACTGGCCAAGTCATACCGTCTATCCGCACCAAGCTGCAGAGTAAAGGGCATGTGACTGAGGCCCCCCAATGGGCCAAGTTCAAGTTCCCTGGCTGCCAGAAGATCCCCATCTCCAAGAAGTGGGGATTTCCTAAATTAATGTGGATGAATTTGAAAACATGGTGGCAAAAAAGTGGCTCATCCCAGATGGCTGTGGAGTCAAATACATCCCTAATTGTGGTCCCCTGGACACATGGCGGGCCCCGCAACTCAGGAGAGCCTAGGTGCTGTCTCCTTATTGGTCATATCTAACAACAAATTCTGCTAGCCTGTCAAAAAAAAAAACTCAGCTCCCCCTTTTGAGAGCAGTCTGGTGTGACACAGCTTCAGCTCGTCACCCGGCGAGCGAGCCCCTGTGCAGGGCGGCCCACGCCCCTCCTTCCCCAGCCGTCTCCTTCCACGCAGAGCGGGCCTCAGGCACCGTTCCAGCAGCTGCGGGCCCGCCCGGCACGGGCGCCCTAAGCACCCCGTCTCCCCCAGGACGCCCCACGCTCTCCAGACCCTGCCCGCAGCTCCACTGGCAGGACGCGCCTCTCTGGAGAAGTCGTCGATAAGATCGCCACCTCACCTCAACACACCGGGGCTCCTCTGGGTGCCTTTCTCCCGGGCTTACCAACTCCAGCTTGGCTACTTCATTTCTAATGAAGGTCGACAAGATCACCTTCAAATACTGAATTTAATTTATAAATGTGATCTTGCTCATAAGCATGTTTACTTAACCCTAAATTTTCTTATGTGAAAAAGGAGAGAACAATGGACTTAAGAGTTAAGACCGACATTCTCAGCAGAGGATTCGACTTGGAGCCCGTGCGCGGACCTAGAGACGCACACACACCGCGCCGCCGCTATAAACGCAAGGCCGACCCTCCGGAGACTGAGAAAGGCACCCACCAGGCACGTCAATGCAGTCTCCCTCCTCAAATCAGATTAACCTGCTATTCTGATAAACGTGTCAACAGGGAACGCCTGCTTCGGAAGATCTGTCCTTGTTTCCATCTTGATTAATGACGCAGATCCCTCCTTCACTAACAAGCCAGTGCCTCAGACTTGGGCTTCCCACACTGCATGCCACGGCACACCAGGACGTGTGCGTCGACAAGGGTCCCAGGATGACCTAAAGCTCAGGAACAGACAGGCTCGCTGCCAGACGCCGTGCCAACTCTGAGCCTGCGGTCGCCCGTGCCAGGAGGATGTGGCGACCCTCCTCCGGGGACCCTGGCCCTGCAGCTAGGCTTCTGCGGTCACCGTGACAAAACACAAGAACTGCGCAAGAATCCACGTAGATCAGGAATCGAGTCCAAGGTCTGCGAGGCTGCACAAGGGCTCAGAATGTCAAAAGACATAAAAACAGAGCTGACTCTTGAACGACGTGGAGAGTGCTGTGAGACAGACGGTCTCTGAGACCACCAGCCTCAGGGAAAGAGGCTGGGGTGCTGACCCACCACACGGTGGAAAGCCCACCCTGAACGTCACCTCAGTCCCTCCTATCCACACAGCCCCACGTCCGCAGTTTCAGCCAACTCCGGTCCCTGTTTAAAGGGGACGTGTCGGTTCAAATCGGCCGCGCCAGAAGCTTTCCCAGCCTGTGTTATTTTCTCCAACAGATCACTAACGTGTCTGAACCCCAGCCTCTGTGCCACGCGCGGTCCTGTCCAACTCTCCGCAGCCCCGTGAACTGCATGCCCCGCTGGGCTCCGCTGTCCATGGGACTTCCCAGGCAAGGAGACCGGGGGGCTGGCTACTGTCTCCTCCGGGGGATCTTCCCGACCCAGGGATCAGACCCCCATCTCCCGCGTCTCCTGCACTGGCGGGCACACTCCTCACCACCACACCACCGCCTCGGAGACTGGACACGACGACTACGGTGCAGGACCACCGGAGACTCAGGTGGGGCGCTGGTGACCCTCGGGCTGCCGCCGGCCCTCCTCCCACGGGAAAGGGTTCTGAAAAGCACCTTACTTTTCGACTTTGATCTCCACCGAATGCTGTCTGTCAACACCAGACAATTTCTCCTTCTTCACCTCGCACTCTTTTCTGTCAGACAGCTTTCTCCCAGCAGGCTCGTTTTTGGCCTAAAAGACAACATGGACAGAAACGGCTCAGGCACGGGGGCTCCCGCCCGGCGAACCCGGTGAGCTCCGGCCGCGAGGACGGCCTCACCTTCTCCACAGAGATCATCCGTCCGTGCAGCTCGGTTCTGTGGAGATGGCTGATGCACTGCGTGGCCTCGTCGGAGGTCGACATGGTGACAAACCCATAGCACCGGGCCCCGGGGCTGCGGGCGTCCGTCACCACTTTGGCTCCAACAACCTTCACGAGAAAGGGAACGCTTATTTCCTCATGAACATGACCACACTGTGTGTCAAAAATTTCTCCCAGCTAACTGACCATCAGAATCATTTCGACTTGCTTTCGCTTCTCTGAAAACAGATGTTCTTTGCAAGGATTTATCAAAGTGATTCTAATTATTCCCAAGCTATCAAAGCACAATTAATTTTGATACAAGACCCCCTCACGATGACAATGTAAACAGGAAAACCTGGAGACAGTTAGACTTCCGCACCCATAACTGCAGTAACCCTGAGACAAATGAAACTGGAAATACAGCAAGACTCAGCAAAAGACGTTCAAAGGGGAAAGTTCATGGCACTGAAGGCCTACATCAAAACCCCCCTGTTGTTTTAAATTTTCTCCAACAGATCACTAACGTGTCTGAACCCCAGCCTCTGTGCCACGCGCGGTCCTGTCCAACTCTCCGCAGCCCCGTGAACTGCATGCCCCGCTGGGCTCCGCTGTCCATGGGACTTCCCAGGCAAGGAGACCGGGGGGCTGGCTACTGTCTCCTCCGGGGGATCTTCCCGACCCAGGGATCAGACCCCCATCTCCCGCGTCTCCTGCACTGGCGGGCACACTCCTCACCACCACACCACCGCCTCGGAGACTGGACACGACGACTACGGTGCAGGACCACCGGAGACTCAGGTGGGGCGCTGGTGACCCTCGGGCTGCCGCCGGCCCTCCTCCCACGGGAAAGGGTTCTGAAAAGCACCTTACTTTTCGACTTTGATCTCCACCGAATGCTGTCTGTCAACACCAGACAATTTCTCCTTCTTCACCTCGCACTCTTTTCTGTCAGACAGCTTTCTCCCAGCAGGCTCGTTTTTGGCCTAAAAGACAACATGGACAGAAACGGCTCAGGCACGGGGGCTCCCGCCGGCGAACCCGGTGAGCTCCGGCCGCGAGGACGGCCTCACCTTCTCCACAGAGATCATCCGTCCGTGCAGCTCGGTTCTGTGGAGATGGCTGATGCACTGCGTGGCCTCGTCGGAGGTCGACATGGTGACAAACCCATAGCACCGGGCCCCGGGGCTGCGGGCGTCCGTCACCACTTTGGCTCCAACAACCTTCACGAGAAAGGGAACGCTTATTTCCTCATGAACATGACCACACTGTGTGTCAAAAATTTCTCCCAGCTAACTGACCATCAGAATCATTTCGACTTGCTTTCGCTTCTCTGAAAACAGATGTTCTTTGCAAGGATTTATCAAAGTGATTCTAATTATTCCCAAGCTATCAAAGCACAATTAATTTTGATACAAGACCCGCCCTCACGATGACAATGTAAACAGGAAAACCTGGAGACAGTTAGACTTCCGCACCCATAACTGCAGTAACCCTGAGACAAATGAAACTGGAAATACAGCAAGACTCAGCAAAAGACGTTCAAAGGGGAAAGTTCATGGCACTGAAGGCCTACATCAAGAAACAAGAAAAGAAGGAAATGGCAACCCACTCCAGTATTCTTGCCTGAGAAATCCCATGGACAGAGGAGCCCGACAGGCTGGAGCCCACAGGATCTCCAGAAAAAGAAAAAGTAGTAAGAAAAATCTCCAATAGACACTGAAAGTCACCAGAACATCACCTAGTCACATGTACCAGATACAGCTAATAAATCATTAAAAATATGCAATGCTGGGCTTCCCTGGTGGTTCAGTGGGTAAAGAGTCCGCCTTGCAGAGCAAGGATCACCAGTTCGATCCCTGGCCCAGGAAGACCCCATGTGCCGCCAAGTGGCTGGACGAGTGTGTCCAATTACGAGGCAGTGCTCTGGAGCGCATGCTCCCAGAGCCGGTGGTCTGCACCAAGAGAGGCCACCGCAATGGGAGGCCCACACAGGCCAGAGAATAAAGATGAATGAAAATAAATACATAAAAAAATAGAAAACAACAAAAACCACAATGCTAAATCAAGTGGATAAACAGGTACAAGCAAGCCAAAATGAAAATACAGAGCAAGAAGACAGATTTAAACTCCTCCACCTCAAACTTGTGTCAGGTGCAAAGGGCCTCAGAAGACACCTGAAGGGAGGGCTGGGACACCCGGGGAGCCTGAGACACGGGAGCCCTGGCCTCTGGCTCTGACCTCCTCCACCTCAGGGGTCAACAGGCACGAGTCCGCGCCCCTCTCTGAATCCCACCGCATTTGGCTCTGGGACGGGGAGGCGCCCGTGCCCCTGGGTGCCAGGACCACACTGTGTGTCAAAAATTTCTCCCAGCTAACTGACCATCAGAATCATTTCGACTTGCTTTCGCTTCTCTGAAAACAGATGTTCTTTGCAAGGATTTATCAAAGTGATTCTAATTATTCCCAAGCTATCAAAGCACAATTAATTTTGATACAAGACCCGCCCTCACGATGACAATGTAAACAGGAAAACCTGGAGACAGTTAGACTTCCGCACCCATAACTGCAGTAACCCTGAGACAAATGAAACTGGAAATACAGCAAGACTCAGCAAAAGACGTTCAAAGGGGAAAGTTCATGGCACTGAAGGCCTACATCAAGAAACAAGAAAAGAAGGAAATGGCAACCCACTCCAGTATTCTTGCCTGAGAAATCCCATGGACAGAGGAGCCCGACAGGCTGGAGCCCACAGGATCTCCAGAAAAAGAAAAAGTAGTAAGAAAAATCTCCAATAGACACTGAAAGTCACCAGAACATCACCTAGTCACATGTACCAGATACAGCTAATAAATCATTAAAAATATGCAATGCTGGGCTTCCCTGGTGGTTCAGTGGGTAAAGAGTCCGCCTTGCAGAGCAAGGATCACCAGTTCGATCCCTGGCCCAGGAAGACCCCATGTGCCGCCAAGTGGCTGGACGAGTGTGTCCAATTACGAGGCAGTGCTCTGGAGCGCATGCTCCCAGAGCCGGTGGTCTGCACCAAGAGAGGCCACCGCAATGGGAGGCCCACACAGGCCAGAGAATAAAGATGAATGAAAATAAATACATAAAAAAATAGAAAACAACAAAAACCACAATGCTAAATCAAGTGGATAAACAGGTACAAGCAAGCCAAAATGAAAATACAGAGCAAGAAGACAGATTTAAACTCCTCCACCTCAAACTTGTGTCAGGTGCAAAGGGCCTCAGAAGACACCTGAAGGGAGGGCTGGGACACCCGGGGAGCCTGAGACACGGGAGCCCTGGCCTCTGGCTCTGACCTCCTCCACCTCAGGGGTCAACAGGCACGAGTCCGCGCCCCTCTCTGAATCCCACCGCATTTGGCTCTGGGACGGGGAGGGCGCCCGTGCCCCCTGGGTGCCAGGAGACGGAGACCTCCACGGTTCTGCCCGTTGGGACGGAGAGCCACGGCCCCACCTGCAGGGGGGAGCCCTGAGCTGCCCACAGGGCCCCCGCCGAGAGAGACAGAGCCACCAGGCCTCCCTCAGAGACGGCAGCGCCGCCCTCTCCCCTTCCCTCAAGGCGAGGGGCTGGGCCCGTCGGGGGGGTCATCCGAGCCTTCCATCCAGCTCATTAGCAAGCGTGTCCAGGGTTTCATCTCTAACGGCCGGTGAGCCCAAGTGAGAGAGGACACCACAGAAAGCGTCCCTGTCCCCGCGGGGCCCCTTCCCCGACTCCGGCCCTCAGTCGTCAGGCTCCGCCCGGCACCCGCTGCCTGTCCGTCCAGTTCCACGGCCCAGTCCCACCGCGGGGCCTTCCTGAGTCCTACTGCCCTGGTCCGAAGCCCAGCTCTGAGGGTCAGGCACACCATCACTCAGGTCTTGGCCTGCATGTCACGCCTCGGGGACAACTGCTGAGCTCACCTCCCAAGTCTAAGTCAGGTCTTCCTACCACACACTTGGAAACACCAAGGGAACACTCTGCTCAAAGATGGGCACAATAGAGGACAGAAACACTCTGTAAGAAAAATATATAGAGCTCCCCCTGGTGGTCCAGTGGGTAAGGACACCGCCTTGCAGTGCAAGGGGCGCCGGTTCGATCCCTGGCCTGGGAAGATCCCACGTGCTGCGGAGCGGCTGGACCTATGTGTCCAATTACCAAGCCGGAGCTCTGGAGCGCATGCGCCCAGAGCCAGCGCTCTGCAACGACAGAGGCCACCGCGATGGGAGGCCCACAGGAGCCAAAGAACAAAGACGGATGAAAATGGAGAAATGAAAGATCAATAGAAGTGGCCCGCCCGCTCCCCTCCCTCCCCAACCCGACCCCTGCCCAAAAATAAATAAATAAATTTAAAAAAAAGAAAAAAAGAAAATATATAATAAAAAACTAGGAAAAAAAAAAGTACGGAAACAGCAGACCTAGTAGATCAAGATCAAGAAAAGATGGAAAGACTATGTGGAAGAACTATGCAAAAAAGGTCTCAATGAACTGGATGACTGCGGTGGTGTGGTCAGACACCCAGAGCCAGACACGCTCCAGTGCGAGGCCAGTGGGCCTGCGGAAGCACCGCCTTCACAAAGTCAGTGGATGCGATGGAACAGTCCAACAGCACGATGCACAACCCGCGGGGACGATGCCATCAAGGTGCTGCGTTCAAGCCGTCAGCAACTCTGGAAGATGCAGCCGTGGCCCTGAGACTGGAACACGTCAGCCCTCACCCCGTTTCCCAGCAAGGGGAGCACTCGTCGCCCCGGCTGGGATGGCCACGCCTAAGCCCTTGCAAGCTGTGCTTGATTCTAAATAAGCGGACGAGTGGGTTCTGGCTTAACAGTGCTCTACGTCCTTCCAAACGCTTCCTCTGAGGCCTGCCTGCTTCAGCCCCCAACCCCTCAAGGGGAAAAAGAACCTCAGCACAGGAACGACCGGGGCCGTCGGGAGGGCACAGCTGCCCGGAACCCCGGCCACGTCCCACCGCTGAGCGGTGCTGCGCTGACCGCTCCCACCCTCCAAGAGCCCCTAGGAGACCAGGGGACTGCCTCATTAGTTAATTTCAAGACAGAAGAATTGTTCCTGAATGTTCCTTAGGAGCTTCTGAATTGTATTATTTTCCTACCGCCACCACGACCAGCCTATCAGTTGATTTATTTTTAAGCCACTGTCCCGTTCAATTCTCAAGCTATATACTTAAGATGCTAAGACACACGGAGACCATCTCTTTGCTCAGTGTTAAGAGGAAAAACACAGCATGCCAGTTCCCAGGGTTTTTTTTTTCCTAGTTGCTCCTCAGCATGTGGAATCTTCCTGGATTGGGGGTCAAACCCGAGTCCTAACCACTAGACCACCGGGGAACCCCAGCTTCCAGGGCTGCACTGGCTAACGTCAGTCTGTTCAGGAGGAGCTGGAAAGCACAGCAGGGCCAGAGACTGGAGGTTTTACACACCTTCTCTGAATGGCCCTGCAAACGCCTGTGCCTCCTGCCGTCTGCTCTCAGCCAGGAGAGGAGACAAAGGCTTTCTTCCCACAAAAGGGGGAGCTCACCCACCCTGAAGGTTCTGTTCTTCTCTATTTCTTTACCCTCCAACTGGAAACAGGAACCAATAAAGTTCACAGTGAGAATGTAGTGCCTAAATCCTTGTTTACTTTTTAAAATTTATTTATTTTGGCCTTTTTTATTGGTCCTTCATTAATATCTATTTTTATCCATCTTAATTCGTTGGCCTGTGTGGGCCTCCCGTCACGGTGGCCTCTCTTCGTTGCAGAGCACCGGCTCTGGGCGCATGCGCTCCAGAGCACTGGCTCAGTAATGGGACACACCGGTCAAGCCGCTCCTTGGCATGTGGGATCTTCCCGGGCCAGGGATCGAACCGGCGCCCCCCTGCACTGCAAGGCTGTGTCCTTATCCACTGGACCACCAGGGAAGCCCCCTTGTTTATTCTGGGATGCCAACACGTCCGCGGCACATACCTTGCCGTATTTGCTGAAGAGGGTCTTCAGATCTGTGGCCCGAGTTGTGGAGGACAGTCCACTGACCCAAAGGTTCCTCCCAGAGCTACTGCCGCCTCGACCTGGAGCAGGAGGGAGAGGGTCACACCCTGCCGCCCGAGCCCGCAGCCCTCTCTGAAACGTCACTCAACCCAGCCTCAGCCCCTCGACTCGAGGACTGAATCAGCACCGACGCACGGCACAGAAGACAAACAGTCTGGATCACAAGAACTGAGTTTTCTTACTCGAGGAGTAATCACACCCACCAAGTCAGTTACTAATGGAAACGGCCTTCCTTGACCAGCTCATGACCAAGAGGGCAGCTTCTGAAATTCTATCTTTTCTCAAGTGGAAAGATACGTGTCCTTAACAGGACTTCCACCATTCCGTAAACGACAATGTCAACAAAGACGTACATACAGAAGCTCACCAACGCTTTAAAACTAGTCTCTCATGGTACCACTGGCTGATCAATTCCAGTAATCCACAACAAAACCAACTGCGGCATCCAGACTGTGCATGTCTGCAGCCCCTCCCTCCCAAGATCAGGGATCCACGGGCGGCTCCTGGCCGTGTAAGCTGAATCATACCTTTTTCATCTTTAACGACTGGCTTTATATCTTTTTCTTCCTTAAAAGAGCTAAAGATAAAAGTTAATATTACTCATACAGCAAAAAAAAACAAAGAGAACTAAATCAAAGGTATGGTATGTGCTAAGACTGAATACCTACCAGAAAATCAGTCAGTAATATAAATTTTAACAGGCACCTTTACAAGCTTATATTGGAAACCGTACCCACCCTCCCCGCCACCGCCAAATACAACGTCAGATTCTTAAAAATCAATTCAATTTAGCTGAAGATAACACGTAACAATTTAAGAATACAACCATAGCAGGTTGAGGAAAACGAAAGGAACTGAAATTACCCATTAAAAACACACAAAGAGAAAAAAAACGTTCTTTAGAAGTAACTACAATTGCATCAGTCTGGCTGGCCAATGGCAGAAACAACAGCTCATGTGTGTCATTAAACGACCCATGGAAAGGAGATAGCGTCTGGTCTAAAACTGAGAAAAAACAAACCTCATGTTCTGATCAGCGCCCTCACTGGCTGAGGACTCTTTAGGAGCCGGAGGGACTTCGTTACAAGCTTCAAAAGCAAACTTCTTCACGTCTTCTTTGCTATCCCCGGGGTCCGGGCTTGAGGCTTCCGGGGGCGCGTCCGCGGCCTCCTCGCTACAGGCTCCCGCCGGCTCGGGGGCTCTACTACTCTGCTCAACTGGCTTCTCTAGCCCTACAGGCTCACAGTCCGTCCTGGCGTCATCGCCTGTCTGCTCCACGGGCTCCCTTTTCACTACCGCTAACGGGGTGTCTGCCTTGCTCTCCTGAGCGGGTGCCGGTGACTCCGTGGCCAAATCTAAATCGCCCTCTTCCGGGCGGGCGCTGTCAAAAAGGTCCTCTTCTTCCGCCAGCTTTCTGTCTGGCCCCACGCTACTTGGTGCCTGTGCAAATGGCTGCTCCAGCTCGGAACCTTCTTCTTTTACTGGCTCAGATTTACAAGTTTCCCCCAAAATGTCGAGTATTTTCTCATTTTCTACGGATTTAACAGGAATAGAATGGCACAAGGTTTAATTACCAGGGAAATACAGCAATCACAAATGCGGCACGGGCACGGCGGCCACACTAACACCAAGAGAACGGCTAGCTACACAGAGATTGGAAAACCCGCGGCTACACAGACTCGGCACTGGGTACACTACCTGCGCTCCGACCGACGGCTAGCGGGAGCCTCCGCGCTACATGGGAGAGAAAAGGCCCCTGCAGATTTAAACGCCTACAACCGTGCAGCTGCTTCGACAGTCTTGCTCATGATTTTGTTCGAGTCTGGCTCTCCGCCTCGTCTTTTCCAGTGTCCAGGGCGCTGAATCGAACGCAATGACCAAGTCAAGGACCACTTCCACATTTCTTTGCATTTCTTTTAACAGAACAGTCCAATAGGAAAACCAGAAGCTTCCGCCGCAGGAGACAAACGCAGTCCAGAAGGGGAACACCACGCTGGCAATTTTCGTGAAGAAACTCAGGTTCCTCTTCTCGAGTCCAGTCGCTTCTCAGGCGATCGGCGCCCTGACCCCGCTCTGTCCTACCCTCACTGCCTCAATCTAAAGGACAGCGGCAAACGTCACAAGACCTGCCTCATGTGTAGAAACACATGGAAGAATCCCTGGGGAGGGGGCAGGGAAGTGCTTGATGCCACTCTACGTGGCCAGAGACGCAAGGCATCACTACCTCTCACTAAGCACACCTGACCTCCAGAGCTGCCCTTTCACAGATCTGGCGATAAGAATGGGTTTCCAATCTCTGATCCTTGTACGATCTGGATTGTCCACCAGTAAAATAATTCGTAAGACCATAAACCAGCTTAGATTAGATAGACAGCTTTAAATAAAGTGGGAAAACTTTCAAACCATGACTGTTGTGTTTCTCTTATCAGTACCTGGCTCCAACAGAGGCTCTTCAATATCCTGTTGAGAGAAAGAAAAGACAAAGAAAATTCAGAGGCCCACCCAATCCCCACTGGCCGTCAGGCCTCCGCGGCTGGAACCACTCTGCTGGCCCAGGCAGGGGTCTCGGAGGCAGCTGCTTCAGACACCACACCAGATTTGGGAGAAACATCTATGACAACACAGAACTGTTAACGTATAACTAGACCGTGTCAAAAATTAAAAGCATCTCTCCTCCGTGCTAGACAGCTCTCCCGAACTCCTCCCTGGACTGAAGACGCTGGCTCTGGGGCCTTTGGGAGTCAGGCTCACCTGTTTCTGCAGTTGCACACTGGCCTTAACCTGGGTTTTCCATGCCCGTCGGGGGCCTCCAAGTCTTCTGTCCTTTCCCCTTCACTGGCTAACTTGCTAAGTTGGCGGGCCCACCTGGACCACGGAGGAACTCCTCCGGGAAGCCCTCCAGTGTTCTGTAGCCCGACCCGAACTTCTCCCTTCTGGTTATATCCCCGCTGGTCACTACCACCACGCCCACTAGGCTGCACATCCTGACCCTGACCATCCAGCTCAGGACCAGAGTGCCGTGGGAAGTTCACACTCACACAGACACACACGCTCGGTGGCTCTTTCTCAGTATGGCGCATTCACCACTCACGGCAGGTCTCCAGCTATACAGAACCCGGCAGTAACCTACCGGAGGTACTCTGAAATCCAATGACGAAGCATCCAGAGTGTTCTCGAAGCCTTCCCCATCGACCTGAAAAGCAAAACACAAGACCACTTTGCGGAGGCAGACTTACGCCCACGGCCCACCCCTCACCACTCCGCAGGCCACCCACGGGTCTGTTTCCTTCACAGGGCCAACCACCACCTGCCAGCCCACCGCTGGACCACCGGGCCCCCTCAGCCACAGGCGCTACGTCCCCAGTGCCCAGTGGACACCCACAGCTTCAGACACCACCAGACCCTCAACACCGCGCCCGTACACGCTGGCCGGCAGGGAGTGCACCTCCAAGGACACAGGGGACAGAGGCCTGATTCCTGTCCCGGCGAGGAGGGCGCAAGGCTTCACCGTGCAGCTCACAACGGTGTGCGATTTAAAACCCACGAATCGTTTATTTCATCTAATATTTTCAGAGCCCAGCTGACGATGGATAACTGAAACCTCAGAAAGCAAAACTGGGGGTCAGCTGGCAGGGGGGTTACTGCCATCCAGTCAACGCCCCAGCCTCCCCGCTTCCAGGGCCGCTCGCCCCAGGACCAGGCAGCCCCGCCGCCTCTAACCGTGGCCCGCGGCAGCCGGGGCTCGGTCGGCACCAGCGACCCCAACAAGCGGCCGGTGGAGCGAGCGAAGCGGCCCCAGGCGGTCTTCCCGCACTGGGGGTCGGCACACCACCTGGCTTCACATTTCTGAAGGTGACTCAAAGGCAAAGTGAGCTCACACTTCTCCAACTTCACTTGGTAGCAATCATTTTAAAGTAACAATAACCGAGCACTTTCTTCTAGAGTATTTTAAAGCAAACAAACTTAACTTTCTTCTTTATCTACTAAAGGAAAACTGGTATGTGAAAGGTTATTAAATTTGAAAGCCTTCTCTAACTTTTTTAGTGAAATACAAAAATAGCCTTTCCTAAATATTTTTTCTTTTTAATATATATTTAAAGTTTTGGCCTCTTTTATTGTCTTTTTATTTATTTATTTTCATCCACTTTCATTCCTTGTCCTGTGTGGGCCTCCCATTGCAGTGGCCTCTCTCATCGCGGAGCACTGGCTCCTGGCGCATGTGCTCCAGAGCGCTGGCTTGTAACTGGATGCACTGGTCCAGGCGTTCTGCAGCACATGCGATCTTCTTGGGCCAGGGATCAAACCGGTGCCCCTTGCACTGCAAGGTGGACTCTTTACCCACTGGATCACCAGGGAAACCCAATATATTTTCTTTTATTAGCTGTGAAACTTTTGGGGGGTGCAGGCCATGCAGCATGCAGGATCTTAGTTCCCCAAACAGATACTGAACCCACGTTCTCTGCACTAGGAGTGCAGAGTCCTAAACACTGGACCACCAGGGAAATCCCAGGTTTGAAACTTAAGACCTGAATGTTTCCACTAACCAAGAAGTTAGAAAAAAATAAAAAACAACAAGTGAGAAGCCAACTGTATGCTGTAGAAATAATTAACACCCAACAGGATCGCGCTGAGAGAGGAGAAACCAAAGCTCCATGCTAGCCTAAGTCAAGCTGTGGCCACGTGTAGAATTTGTGACTTCTGACCTTACAGGTTTTTAAAGCACGGCACTATAAACACACTTCAATTCCAGTTTAAAGCTAGACTGCCGTAAATAAAGAAACCCAAATGAAGATAGCTGAGCATGCCCCAGCGGTGAGGGTACACCGGCAGCCAGTTCCGGGAGGGCTACGGCGAAGCTTTATGCCAAAAGAGGACACGTGAAAAGCTGGCCAGGCGCTGCGGGTGAGAGAATTCAGGCCCGCCTCAGAGACGGGAAGTAACACGAGATCCCTTCTACTGGAGGGCTCTTCTGGGAGACAAAGACTGTTGCTTCATTGTATTTCATATCCTTTAATACAACCGTCAGCTTGTACATGGAATACGTATTCAGCCTATCAACAGGATTATCTGGATGGTGAAATTACAGTTTGTGTTTTCTTGTCTTTCTATACTTTTCTTACACCTCTTTTCCTTTCAGGGAAACACTGTCTATCAGCAGTGTCGGCCTCCTTCCACGACGCGCGCTAAGAAAGCGTCCCTGCCCGCTTCGAGCCGCGGTCTCCGGCACTAGAGAAGCGCCCGCTAGCCAGACACCTGCACTGGGTGGAGCTTACACGGCGCCACTGAGCCCAGGGCCAGGCCCGGACGGTGCTTTAGCTGCGTGTCCCGTAACCAACCATCAGCTGTTTCGTCGCGGCTGAAGCGCACGCAAGCATCGAGGAGCCCGGGGCTGCAGCGCTGCACGCCACGGCGGTACCTACAGCGTGTCCTGCGGGCGGAGCCGGGGACGCCCTCCGCGGTGCGGCCAGGGAGCCTCTGCTCTCGCACAGGGACGCGAGGATGCTGTCCGCGCCCTCCTCCCCGAAGTCCGGAGCAGCGCCGTCCTCGCCTTCGGTGTCTTCTAGCGCATTAGCATCCACCATGTCCATGCTCGGCAAGCCCTCCAAGGCCGTGTCCATGTCCTCCTGCAATGAGGGGCGACGAGAGGCATCAACGCCGGGCAGCCCGGGATGCAGGGCTCCTGCCGCCCCTCCGCCGTCGCGGCATCTACCTGCCCGTCTCGGGAGCCTTCCTCCAGGCCGTTGTCTTCGGGGCCCTCCTCTTCCACCTTTTGTTCTAGTAACAGAGAGATTGCTCGGTCAGACCGCACTCGGGTGCTGGCCTCAGAATGAGCTTCTGCAGGACGACACAGCTCCGTCTCGGTGAGGCCGTGGTTCAGGGGAGCTGAAGGAGCCTGGTCTTCTAGAGCGTACAGCTGTCTCTCAACTAGAACGTAAGCATCTGGGATCTCTGCAACACTACCTAGGTATCTTGATCTTCACCAGATAGCCAACGCTTCAAAAGGCTTCCAAACCACTTCAAACGAGCACTAACATCCGTGAACAAAAATGAAGAGAGGACAAAAACAGGCATTTCCCAACAGGCCAACTTAAACATGTCCTGTCTGTGCGGCACCCAAAGAACCTCCCCTAGGAGCACGCGCTGGACCACAGACCGCTGGCTCCCACCCACAAGCAGAACCGCACCTTGCAGGCACAATCCTTGCTCTTTCTATACTTTTCTTACACCTCTTTTCCTTTCAGGGAAACACTGTCTATCAGCAGTGTCGGCCTCCTTCCACGACGCGCGCTAAGAAAGCGTCCCTGCCCGCTTCGAGCCGCGGTCTCCGGCACTAGAGAAGCGCCCGCTAGCCAGACACCTGCACTGGGTGGAGCTTACACGGCGCCACTGAGCCCAGGGCCAGGCCCGGACGGTGCTTTAGCTGCGTGTCCCGTAACCAACCATCAGCTGTTTCGTCGCGGCTGAAGCGCACGCAAGCATCGAGGAGCCCGGGGCTGCAGCGCTGCACGCCACGGCGGTACCTACAGCGTGTCCTGCGGGCGGAGCCGGGGACGCCCTCCGCGGTGCGGCCAGGGAGCCTCTGCTCGCACAGGGACGCGAGGATGCTGTCCGCGCCCTCCTCCCCGAAGTCCGGAGCAGCGCCGTCCTCGCCTTCGGTGTCTTCTAGCGCATTAGCATCCACCATGTCCATGCTCGGCAAGCCCTCCAAGGCCGTGTCCATGTCCTCCTGCAATGAGGGGCGACGAGAGGCATCAACGCCGGGCAGCCCGGGATGCAGGGCTCCTGCCGCCCCTCCGCCGTCGCGGCATCTACCTGCCCGTCTCGGGAGCCTTCCTCCAGGCCGTTGTCTTCGGGGCCCTCCTCTTCCACCTTTTGTTCTAGTAACAGAGAGATTGCTCGGTCAGACCGCACTCGGGTGCTGGCCTCAGAATGAGCTTCTGCAGGACGACACAGCTCCGTCTCGGTGAGGCCGTGGTTCAGGGGAGCTGAAGGAGCCTGGTCTTCTAGAGCGTACAGCTGTCTCTCAACTAGAACGTAAGCATCTGGGATCTCTGCAACACTACCTAGGTATCTTGATCTTCACCAGATAGCCAACGCTTCAAAAGGCTTCCAAACCACTTCAAACGAGCACTAACATCCGTGAACAAAAATGAAGAGAGGACAAAAACAGGCATTTCCCAACAGGCCAACTTAAACATGTCCTGTCTGTGCGGCACCCAAAGAACCTCCCCTAGGAGCACGCGCTGGACCACAGACCGCGGGCTCCCCACCCACAAGCAGAACCGCACCTTCCACGGTTCTTCAGCTCAGAAACTTCTTTCCACTCAAGGCAAAAAGGTTACCGTGAATTCCCCTTCCACCCTGGGTTTTGTGAACACAAAGGGACTACTGAGAGGGACGCCAGGTGCTCCCCGTGGGGCTGGGAGGGAAGCAAAGTGGAATTTTAAACTCAGATGAAGTGAAATTTTCAGGCTCCCCATGTATCGACAGCCTTAAAAACGTACATACCTTTATTCTGGAGTCCCCCTCAGGCTGTGCAAAGCAAAGGTGACTTATTCTAAGGGGCACACAGACAGGCGTGAGGAAAAGCCAACGAGGCCGGCTGACGGGGCGCGGGCTGGAGACTTGCTGGCGTGACCGGCAGCGCCGCGGGCAGGGAGGGGGCACTCGCCAGGGATGCTGCCCACCTCAGGGGCACACAGGACGGCCCGACCACCAAGCTCTCAGTCCACACCGTCCACGGGGCCGGGGCTGCAAAACCCCGCGGCACACCACACGTTTCGCAACTCAAAAAAAGAAAACTTTCTAAAGATTTTTGAATGATACGGGAAAATGTTCATCAGGTGACCACAAAGATCGACGCTTACTGACAAGCACATGGATGCTGCATGCACGCGAGTGTGCAGGTGGGGTGGCAGCGTCCACAGGCGGCCCCAGCTAAGGCGGTCCGTCCACCAGGGGACCCCGAGCAGGGACAGCTGCTCTCCCTCTCACACGCGAACTCTCTCCGTCTCCCGAAGCATCTGAAAATATCACTTTCCCAATTTTTTAAAATAAGAGAAAATTAAACCTGAGAAGCCTCAGCCTTCATTTCACTGATGTTTAGTTGACTTACAACATCATGTTAATTTCTGCTGTAAAGTGATATCTATCCATGTATCTTCTTTTTCATATCCTTTTCCATGATGGCTAGAGTTCCCTGTGCTACACAGCACGACCTCGTTCGTCGTCCAGCCCGCACACGGTAGTGTGTATCGGCTAATCCCAAACCCCCACTCCACCCCTCTCCCTCCACACCCGGCCCTCTGCCGCCGGAACTCCATGTCTGTGCGTCTGAAGAAACCTCAGTCTTTGATTAAAGATGCCAACTGCAGGAGCTTCAGTATCTAACTGGCCATTACCATCAATGATCACTCAAGAAACGCAGCTCTAGCACACGCTGGGCACTGTGCTCGTCCCGTGAGTGAACACTCCCCACAGTGCTGGCACCTGACGGGAGAATTCGGTTCTACTCCAAAGCCGGGACTCAAACCCTCAGCGGCACCACCTCCTGTTCTCTCTAAGCCCAACATATCCTTTGGAAACACACTGTTGAAAATGTCTGATCCATTTCTCAATTGATTCTCAACTGTTCTCACTTTCTCAGCCTGCAACGGCAGCCTGCAGTGCTCACAAAGCCAACAGGAGGGGGCAGATCAACCAGCGCTGGCAGGAAGCACCCGATGCGGGAGGGAGGAGGAGACAAAGGCTGCATACACAGCCTGCACCTCATCTCAAGGGACGGGTCTCCACCAAAAGCTGGAGGATGGGGGGGACGGGACAGGGAATGGGCACAGACGCCTGAAAATCCCATTTTAATCCCAAACGGAACCTACTCCACAACGGGAACCTCTCAAAACACACCTGGTTTTCAGCAGTTCTGCCCACTCAGATGAGCTGGGGAGAAGGACTCACGTTCTGACCTGCAACAAAACTCTCTCAGTTCAAGTCTGAAAGGCAGTGGTTACACACAAATTCCCAGACTCAGTCCAACCTCGTGGCGGACCCTGGAACTCCACTGGTTGATTCCTATTAACCCCGAGGACCAATTTCAACCCGGACACCACGAGGCCCTAGTGCTTCATGCAACTGACCACGCCTCCAGAGGCCACACCGCGCCGCCACCCGCAGGGCCCAGTGCTTCGCTAATCCCAAAGCCCGCCACAGCTGGCTGCACGGGTACAGACACTCACTTCACACCAACGGGAACAACTATTATCAAGGCTTTCCTGACAAAGTGCTAACTAACCAAGTGACCGAGAGCGGACCTACGCTTTACCCAGACATTCAGACGGGTATTTGAAGCACTCAACTCGGTTTTCCTAATGATTCAGATTCCTTATGGGAGCCCAAGACCATTTTGATCAGTAATCCTTGAACCTCCCATTTAAAATGCGCATCTACACACAGAAAAGGTTTAGACCCTTATTAAGTTGTTACAGCTATTCAAAATCAGGCTTTCAGATGACAGCTCACCTAAAGGCAAAGTCGAGAGGTGCCTGTAGGTTTCCTGCTCTAGACTTAGCCCTCACAGTGGCTGGTCTCAATGGTCAGTGCCTGTGGCTGAAACGCAGACAATTTCACGAGCAGTGAACAGACACCGCTGTTTTAAGCGCAAACCCCTTATGTAACCTAGCTCAAAAATTTAACGTTTCAAAACAGGTGCATAAGCTCAAAAAAGCTGTCCTGCTAGAAAAAGCTGTGAAAAATATAAGCATTTCTACAGTCATGTCTTTTGACTTTCTGGGCAGCTGTCTCCCCGTCTGAAGTGCACGTCTTCAGACGAGCGGGACGGGGCAGCTGCGGAGCTCCTGGGCGGGACCCATCAAGACAGCAAGTGCATCCCGCGGGAGCCGCACACGACACTGTCCTCACCGCAGTGAACCCTGGAAGCGAGAATTGCAGCCAGGGAGGTCCCCAAGCTCCCGCCATCCATCACAAAAAGGAACGGGGCATGGAGAGATGTTACACCACGGTTAACCTCACAGACACGACGCTCCGTGAAAGACGCCAACCATGAAAGGCCACACGGTGTATGATTCGATTCATACGAAATGTCCAGAAGGGCCAAAATCCTTAGAGACAAAAGCTCTATTAGATATTGCCGGGAAGGGGGGTGCGGGAAGTGACTGCTAATGGTATAGGAGATTCCACTGAGGTGATGAAAATGCTGTAGAATTAATGGCCTCGTAGTCTTGTGACCATACTAAAACAACCACAGCATTATACACTTTAAACAGGTGAATGTTACCGTATGTGAATTATATTTTGATTAAAAAATACATAATCAAAAGTAAAATATGTATAACCAAAATTATAGTTTGATTAAAGGAAAGGGCACCCTGGTAAAACAGGCAGACATTCCAACAATCTATTTTGGACCCTAAAGAGGCTGGTTCTGCTGGTCTCTAGTTGATGGCATTTTCCTTGGTTTAAGACCTATTCTTCAAACCAGGAAGGAGGCCAAGCAGGTGCCTCTGGTCGCTCAGACCAGCTGGGGCAGCTTTAAGAGTATGCCTCACTCTAGTTCTTTTTTCTTTTTTTTTAAATTTTGGCCACTTTTTTAGGTCCTTCATTGATTCATTTTCATCCATCTTTGTTCTCTGGCTGGGTGGGCCTTCCGTTGCAGTGGCCTCTCTCGTCGCAGAGCACCAGCTCTGGGTGCGTGCGCTCCAGAGCGCTGGCTTGTAACTGGACACACTGGTCCAGCCGCTCCGCGGCACGTGGGATCTTCCCGGGTCAGGGATCGAACCGGCGCCCCCTGCCCTGCAAGCTGGACTCTACCCACTGGACCACCACGGAAGCCTCCTCTAGTTCCTTTTTAATCCCAAAGACAAGCGCCGTGGTGATTACAGACAAAGTCGTGTCTGCTCTTGAGGCCCCAGGTGTGGCCCACCAGGCTCCTCTGTCCATGCGACATCCCAGGCAAGAGTATGGCAGTGGGTTGCCATTTCCCGCCCCAGGGGATCTTCCCCAACCAGAGGTCGAACCCTGGTCTCCGGCACTGGCCAGGCGGGTTCTTTCCCGCTGAGCCATGGGCACCTACAAGTCCTCCCCAGCACCCTGACCGAGGTGCCTCTGAGGAGCTCGGGGAAAAGCCAGAGCCTGGCTGTGAGATGCACGGCAGGGAGGGCCAAGAGAAGGCCTAAAACACCAGCCCTGGACACAAGCGCTCTCCAGGCAGACGCCCCAGGCGGCGGCAAGGGCAAGTGGTACCTTTCACCCATCGCTTTGTCTTCTTGCTCGCGGCTTCCAAGGCGATGCCCATCTCATCAGGATCCTGCCCTTCTTCCTTGACCGCCTGTTGGGAAGAGACAACGGGAAACAGCCTTAAGAGCGGCGGGGCACACGGGGCTCGCTCCCGGCACAGCTTCCCAGCAACGAAAGCACCTTCCTGCAAAGCAGTTTCCGGATTAAAGGAAAGGGCACCCTGGTAAAACAGGCAGACATTCCAACAATCTATTTTGGACCCTAAAGAGGCTGGTTCTGCTGGTCTCTAGTTGATGGCATTTTCCTTGGTTTAAGACCTATTCTTCAAACCAGGAAGGAGGCCAAGCAGGTGCCTCTGGTCGCTCAGACCAGCTGGGGCAGCTTTAAGAGTATGCCTCACTCTAGTTCTTTTTTCTTTTTTTAAATTTTGGCCACTTTTTTAGGTCCTTCATTGATTCATTTTCATCCATCTTTGTTCTCTGGCTGGGTGGGCCTTCCGTTGCAGTGGCCTCTCTCGTCGCAGAGCACCAGCTCTGGGTGCGTGCGCTCCAGAGCGCTGGCTTGTAACTGGACACACTGGTCCAGCCGCTCCGCGGCACGTGGGATCTTCCCGGGTCAGGGATCGAACCGGCGCCCCCTGCCCTGCAAGCTGGACTCTACCCACTGGACCACCACGGAAGCCTCCTCTAGTTCCTTTTTAATCCCAAAGACAAGCGCCGTGGTGATTACAGACAAAGTCGTGTCTGCTCTTGAGGCCCCAGGTGTGGCCCACCAGGCTCCTCTGTCCATGCGACATCCCAGGCAAGAGTATGGCAGTGGGTTGCCATTTCCCGCCCCAGGGGATCTTCCCCAACCAGAGGTCGAACCCTGGTCTCCGGCACTGGCCAGGCGGGTTCTTTCCCGCTGAGCCATGGGCACCTACAAGTCCTCCCCAGCACCCTGACCGAGGTGCCTCTGAGGAGCTCGGGGAAAAGCCAGAGCCTGGCTGTGAGATGCACGGCAGGGAGGGCCAAGAGAAGGCCTAAAACACCAGCCCTGGACACAAGCGCTCTCCAGGCAGACGCCCCAGGCGGCGGCAAGGGCAAGTGGTACCTTTCACCCATCGCTTTGTCTTCTTGCTCGCGGCTTCCAAGGCGATGCCCATCTCATCAGGATCCTGCCCTTCTTCCTTGACCGCCTGTTGGGAAGAGACAACGGGAAACAGCCTTAAGAGCGGCGGGGCACACGGGGCTCTCGCTCCCGGCACAGCTTCCCAGCAACGAAAGCACCCTTTCCTGCAAAGCGCAGCTCTTGCACCCGGGCGGGCAGGCCCCGGCTCGGGGGTGAAGCCAGCACCGCTCGGGTCTCTCCGGGCCCCCCCGCAAAGAGGTGTAGCATGCGCTGGGGCTCCCCACGCAGGGCTGACGGGCCTTCTAAAAACGGTCCCCAACGTCCACACGGCCTCGACTTTCAGCCCACACGTGGACTGAAGCGGCTACGGGCCAGCATGCGCAGGTGCGGGCTGAGGGCCGGCCCAGAGGCCACCCCGGACCCGGGGGAGGAAGCCCACACCCCACGCGGGTCGGGGAGGTCGGGGGGCTCTCCAGGACCCCTACCCTCACGAACGGGGCGCGCAGAGGGAGCTGACACCCAGCCCTCCCCCACTCTGGGTCCCGCGCCGCGCGCACAGCTCGGTAAAGGACGGGTAGTCCCAGGCGTCCCAGGGAGTCCCCGGCGCGGAGCCGCGCTCCGGGGGAGGACGGCAGGCGCCCGCCCGACGCGCCCGGGAGAGGCGTCGGCAGGTGCAGGGCGCCGAGAGCGAGGGCCGGGGGCAAAGGCGAGCGCCGCCCAGGGGCTCCCAACGCGGGTGCGCGGAGGCGACGGCGCCGGGCGAGGTCACCGGCCCGGGGCCGCCCTGCGACCCAGGCGGGCTTGCCGAGCTCGGGGCGCGGCGGCGGGCGGGCCCCGAGACGCGCGGCGCCGGGCCAAGGTCACCCCGCCCGGGACCCGGGCGCGCTCCGCGGCTTCGGGCGCCGGGCCGCCCCGGTGCCCACCTTCCGGAGCCGCTCCATCAGCGCGCTCTTGTTGCCGCTCGAGTCCAGGTTCCGCTTCTTGAGTTCCGCCCGCAGGTCGATCACCCGCAGGTCGCCGAGGCGCCGCGTCCCGGCCTCCGGGACGCCCGAGCCGGCGGCGGCCGCGCCAGCACCGCAGTCGCCGGGCCCCGCCGGAGGCTCCGCCATGCCCGGTGCCCCGTCTCCCCGGCCGCCCCCACGCCCGCCGGAGCCGGAGCGGCTCGGAACACAAAATGGCGCCGCCGGAGAGGAAGACGCACTCGGGGCCGCCCGCCCCGCGCTTCGGCCGCGCAGGCGCGCCGTCGCAGCCAGCCCGCTCGGCCGCCGTGGACGCGCGCGCACCCGCCGCGGCCGCCGGCCTCTCTCTCGCGCAGGCGCCGTCCGCGCGGCGCGCCGGGCAGTTAGCGGCGCGAGGGGGCGGGGCCCGGGCCGGGGGCGGGGCTCTCCTGACGCGCGAGCCGAGCCGCCCGGAGCCGCCCGCGCGCCTGCGCAGAGGCGAGCGCGCCGGAGCGGTTCCTGCCGGGCGGCACTGGCTAGTGCGGGGCGGCCCGGCAGAGCCAGGGTCCTGGGATGGAGGAGCCTCTGTCGGGCTCGGGCGCCGCGGCTCTGAGCTCCGCCTCGCCGGAGGCCGGGACGCGGCGCCTCGGCGACCTGCGAGTGATCGACCTGCGGGCGGAGCTCAAGAAGCGGAACCTGGACTCGAGCGGCAACAAGAGCGCGCTGATGGAGCGGCTCCGGAAGGTGGGCACCGGGGCGGCCCGGCGCCCGGCCTCTCCCCGCCGCGCCGCGTCGGGGCGGGGACCGGCGGGTCTCGGAGCCCGACGCCTCCCCTGGCGCGCGGGGTCGGGGGCGCGGGCTGGCAGGGACGCTGGGGGACCGAGGCCGGACGGGGAGCGCAGGCATCTGCGATCCGTATCGCTATATGAGCGCAGGCCAACAGGAGGGCTTCAGCCGTTATCAGCCCCCCAGTCGTCCACCTGCCTCCGATGCTGGTCGGATGGCACTGAACCTTGCTGTCGGGTTGGCGGTTGAGGCTGGGGTGATCCCCCACTCGCCTGTCTTAGGGGACAAGCCCATCCCTCCTTCCTCTCCTCCTCTCCGGCTTCTTAGCGATGGGCTCAGAATGTGCCCCTGTGTGCCCCGCGGCCCGAGCGAGTCTGGAAGTCCTGCCGTGCTTCTCTTCTCCTCTGTCACCGAGAGCTTTGTCCCTTTCCTGATTTATTAGGCAGAACAGAAGAGGGGAAGGTGTAGGGGACAGCGGGCCAAGTGTCATTTGCCGAGGCCTTACAAGGACGGCTCATAGCTCACAGTCCCCACCGAGACCACCTGTAACCCCTACACCTGGAGGACATGCTGTGAGGGACAGACCAGTCCGCCGTCTGTCTCGGGAGTTCTTGTGTTCTCCGGCGCGTGGTCCAGAGTCTCGTGTCTCCAGGAAGAGGGCGAAGGCGTTTCTGTTTGAGCCTTCCTCCTCGCCGGGGCGTGGCTCCAGTTACTCTTCCTGGCGCTGGGTCCAGACAGAAGGCAGAGGTCAGCTCCCCAGTGCTCGTTCTGAACTTAGACGTTACCAAGATAGCGAAGTCCTGAGAATCCTTGAGATTTCTGACACTATTTACAATCCGAACACCGTTTGAAACAGGTTGAGCGTGGGCTCAGGACTATCCAGGAGAGAAAGGGTTTTCAAAAGCCTAAACGTGAGGCAGGCACCACATCGACAGGCTTCATTCCTGTTCTTTTGGGGATGGTTTTGTTTGTTGTCCGGAGTGGAAGGCGGGCCTCGCCAAGAGGTGCTGATGGTTCTGTGTCCCATGAAGCACGTCCCCTAGTGGCCGAGAGCACGGCCTTAGGGGTCAGTTGGAGACGTGGGAGGGAGGCGGTAGTCCCGTCCTGAGCTCCAGCCCGTACTCTGTCCAGGTGCTGCTAGTTCAGGCGTGGCTTAAAGGGGGTGTCTGGGAGGGTCGAAGAACACATTGCTGAATATTCTCTTAGGTAACCGGGCCCAGGAATAGAGTCAGTCGGGTTGAGGTGATAATTCTAAAAGTAAGCTGAATATCTGCTGAGTGCTTGCTTTATGTAGCTAATAAGAACTCTCATGATCACTTTCCAGGGTAAGAACTTTATTAACCTCTGGTTCCAAACGGGGGGTGGGGGGGGACCCAAATCCGATTAAGTAAACCTGCCTAAGACCATGCAGCTGAGCTTGGGAAAAAATCAGTCTAACTCCGGAGCCTTTGCTTCAAGAGAAAAAGCAGGAGTGAAAGGGTGGGAGAGACCCTTTTGCCTGAATGCCCTGTCGCCCGAGCGAGTCTGAAGTCCTGCCGTGCTTCTCTTCTCCTCTGTCACCGAGAGCTTTGTCCCTTTCCTGATTTATTAGGCAGAACAGAAGAGGGAAGGTGTAGGGGACAGCGGCCAAGTGTCATTTGCCGAGGCCTTACAAGGACGGCTCATAGCTCACAGTCCCCACCGAGACCACCTGTAACCCCTACACCTGGAGGGCATGCTGTGAGGGACAGACCAGTCCGCCGTCTGTCTCAGGGAGTTCTTGTGTTCTCCGGCGCGTGGTCCAGAGTCTCGTGTCTCCAGGAAGAGGGCGAAGGCGTTTCTGTTTGAGCCTTCCTCCTCGCCGGGGCGTGGCTCCAGTTACTCTTCCTGGCGCTGGGTCCAGACAGAAGGCAGAGGTCAGCTCCCCAGTGCTCGTTCTGAACTTAGACGTTACCAAGATAGCGAAGTCCTGAGAATCCTTGAGATTTCTGACACTATTTACAATCCGAACACCGTTTGAAACAGGTTGAGCGTGGGCTCAGGACTATCCAGGAGAGAAAGGGTTTTCAAAAGCCTAAACGTGAGGCAGGCACCACATCGACAGGCTTCATTCCTGTTCTTTTGGGGATGGTTTTGTTTGTTGTCCGGAGTGGAAGGCGGGCCTCGCCAAGAGGTGCTGATGGTTCTGTGTCCCATGAAGCACGTCCCCTAGTGGCCGAGAGCACGGCCTTAGGGGTCAGTTGGAGACGTGGGAGGGAGGCGGTAGTCCCGTCCTGAGCTCCAGCCCGTACTCTGTCCAGGTGCTGCTAGTTCAGGCGTGGCTTAAAGGGGGTGTCTGGGAGGGTCGAAGAACACATTGCTGAATATTCTCTTAGGTAACCGGGCCCAGGAATAGAGTCAGTCGGGTTGAGGTGATAATTCTAAAAGTAAGCTGAATATCTGCTGAGTGCTTGCTTTATGTAGCTAATAAGAACTCTCATGATCACTTTCCAGGGTAAGAACTTTATTAACCTCTGGTTCCAAACGGGGGGTGGGGGGGGACCCAAATCCGATTAAGTAAACCTGCCTAAGACCATGCAGCTGAGCTTGGGAAAAAATCAGTCTAACTCCGGAGCCTTTGCTTCAAGAGAAAAAGCAGGAGTGAAAGGGTGGGGAGAGACCCTTCCAGATGAGCGCCAGAAGCTCCTGTGAAGGTCAAGTCTGTGTGCCGCCTTTTGGGTGAACTTTTCTTTTCCCTCCCCTTTAGGCGATTGAAGATGAGGGAGGTAATCCTGATGAGATTGAAATCACCTCTGAAGGGAGTAAGAAGACATCAAAGAGATCCAGCAAAGGTATGGAGAGTTCTGTAAGCATCGGTGTCGTGAGGAGTTTCTGTCAGCTGACTTCCCTTGCCGCGGCGCCTGTGCGCTGCCCTGGGCGTCTTTGGTGGCCCCTGAGTGAAGGGGTGCGTTTTCTTCCAGGGTCTCTGCCGCGTATTTCTGTTTCCGTGCGTCTTGGGAGGTCTCAGCGTGAAGGGGGACTGACCCCTCTGCTTCATTTCCTCTGTAGGCGTCTCAGCGGCCGTGGCTTATTCCAGACTCTTAACCTTCACGAGGTAGAGAACGTCTAGGATTACTTGAGTCTCCTATGGCTCTGACTGGTGGGAAATAACTTCCTTTTAAATGCCGCTTGGCCGACACAGTCGTCACTCCTACAGACGCTGCTTTCACAAACCGCCCTCCCCATCTGTCCCAAGCTGTCCCTTCCCGCTTCTGCCCCGACCGCCTTCCTCTGCCCCATCCACCTGTAGTCGGGTCCCAGCGTGTGGCTTCCTTTCTGGGCTTCCTGGGCCTCCACGTGTGTGACGCACCCGCTCCTCCTCCCCGTCTGTCTCCGTTCAAGTCCTGGTTAGTCGGGAGACAGCTTCCGACCCCCGCAGTCGCGGGTCTTCCCTCCTTAGGTCCCCTGCCCCGCCCTGGCCTGAGCTTCAGGTGGTTGGTGCCAGAGGCCGCACCTTCCTTTTCTTTCTTCCCGCTTAGTGTTTACTCCCTGAATTACTTCCTGATTGCATTCAATGGCATCCTCGCTACTGAGCATTTGGGCTGACCTGAATGTTCTCTTGGTCATTGGAGGTTTTGTTGCTTGGCCTCCAGAACAAAATGAGGCCTCTTCCCCTGGCCCGTGGTGACGACCTGGCTGTGAAACGTCTGAGAGGCAGGCACTGGCATGGACCACCGTGTGGGGTATTAGCTCTGGGAGAAGAGCAGTCGGTGTCCTCCCTTTGGGGTGAGGCACCTCTGTGGTCCTCCGTTCATTGTGCATTTCTCAGTTTACCCAGGTCAGTGGCTTTGTCAGGACAGACTACTGAAACGTTAACAGAGAAAGACAATTACAAGGCAGAGGAGAAACACCCTAGGGAGGGCCTTTTTTTGCTTTCTTTTGTCTTATTAACAGAAAAAGAAAGTCTTGTGTTAAATTTTTTAGAAACACAAATAGGCATTAAATAAAGGATGCAATCCATTGTTTAAAACATGGGCATATTTTCACAGACTTTTCTGTGTGTCTGCAGTCAGCTGTGTGTGCACACCTGTGTGCCTTCGTCTTTCCTTTAAAACGTTGTTCCTACTACACGCTGTATTCTTCCATTTACTTTTTTCCCTTAGTTGTAAAGGCCATTTTTAATACTGCTGAAAATAAAAAGACCTCTGTTTATTAGCAGTGAGTAGTCAGCCTTCTCGTGACTGACCCACACTTGAGCTCCGCAGTCTTCTTACTGAACTGTTTGTTCCAGAGTTCAACATGGCCCGTGAACCAGTCTTATTTCTTCTAAAGGAATGTTTTTGTTAACTGAGAGAAGTAGAATTCTGGGGTCAAAAGATATGTACATTTTATTTTAAAAATAGTTTGTAATCCATAACTCTCCAACAGGCTGCACTGGTCAGTAACTAGCAACATCAGGGGATCGGTAAGTGTGCTTGTCTCTTTAAATTCTCACTTAATGCTGAATATTCACATGAAAGAAAAAAAGTATTTCATGGTCTGAATTTCTCCACAGCTAAAATTTTCGTTACATTTCCTCACAGATTACACAGTTTCTGATAATAGGCTATCTATATTTTCTGAATTGTCTTTTCATAAATCTTCATCCAGATTCCTGAAATGTTACCATTTTAATACATTTGTTTTCTCATTTATCAAGAGAGGGAGGACAGAAGATGAGGGAAGAAAGGAGAAAGAAAAGGGTAAAACAAATATATATATATTTTTTTTCCCCTTTTCTCCTGAACTGTTTGAGAATAAGTTGCAAGTATGTGCCCCTTTGCCCCTACATGCTATAGTATTTCCTAAAATCAAGAACATTACATAACTATGTATGTAGTTAGCAAAACCAAGAAATTAATATGGATATAATACTGTTATCTTATTTAGATTCTGTTATTTGTTTCAATAACATTCTTCATAGCTGAAAGGAAAATAAAAAAAAACTAGGGTCTTACATTGTCTCAGTTTTCACGTCTTTTTGGTATTCTTTTTTTTTTTTTTTGGCCATTTCTATTGGTCTTTCATTTATCTATTTTCATCCATCTTTGTTCTTTGGCCTGTGTGTGCCTCCCATCACAGCAGTCCCTCTAGCCCCAGAGCCCAGAGCTCCGTCTCAGTCATTGGACACATCGGTCCAGCCGCTCCGCGGCACGTGGGATCTTCCCAGGCCAGGGATTGAACCGGCGCCCCTTGCACTGCAAGGCGGTGTCCTTACCCACCGGACCACCAGGGAAGGGGAAACCCTGGTATTCTTTAATCTGTCACACTTCCCAAGACTTTCTTTGTATTTGTGACATTACTGTTTTTCCTTTGTTTTTGAAGAACACAGACCACTTATTTTGAAGCTGTTTCAATTCGGATTTCACTGTTTTTTTTTTTGCTTTCTGGAGGAGGGGTGGTTGCTTTCATGAATATGTTCAAATGATACACTTTTGTCAAAACCGCCACTGGAGGTGTGATTTTCTGTTGCGCTTCTAGAGAGGCACACCCTGGCAGTTTGAGCAGGTGACTTGAGGTGGTCTTGGTTGGGTCCCTCCATAGGAGGGTTTGTAATTGGATCTGCAGAAAGGGTGCCCTGTGCCAAAAAACTGTACAGAGAAAGTACCTACGTGAAGGTTTTAAGTCTTTTTCATTATGTTATGTTTTTATTTTTTTATTATAAATTTTTTTTGGCCTCTTTGATTGGTTTTTATTAATTTTCATCCATCTTTATTCTTTCGCCTGTGTGGGCCTCCCATCGCAGTGGCCTCTCTCGCTGCAGAGCACCAGCTCTGGGCGCATGCGCTCCAGAGTACTGTCTCCTAATCGGACACACCGGTCCAGCTGCTCTGCGGCACGTGGGATCTTCCCAGGCCAGGGATCGAACTGGTGCCCCTTGCACTGCAAGGTGGGCTCTTTACCCACTGGACCACCAGGGAAGCCCTTAAGTCTTTCTTAATAAAACATACCATAAATAGGTACAGTTGGGAGAAAATACTGCAGCATATTCATATCCAGAAAGTATTAAATATTATTACAAATTAATAAAGAAAATAGATAATCCAATAGAGAAAGGACAGATAGTGAACAGATAGGTCACAGATGAAAGGAAAAATAAGGCATATATACAAAAATAGTTTCCTTGAAGGAAAGCAAATAAAAATCATGAGATAATAACTTTTGCCTTTCACTGGCAAAAATTATACACAGTTATCAATACTCTACGTTGACCAGGGGGTGAGGGAATGAGTAGTTATTGGAAATGGTAAATGAATAAAGCTGCTTTCGGGGCAGGGGGAACTAAGCTAAGGAACTCCATAATGTGGAATACATGCTGGGGGAGAGTCAGTGGATAGGGCAAGACAGGTTTCCAAGGCCTTTATTGGGTAACAGAGGCAAGTTTCAGAAAGTTTATACAGGATGATTCCATTACATAGCACGTTTATTTCTGTTGGAATAATGTGCCTGTAAATTTGCAAGAAAACGTTCTGAAGGACCACCACACTGATCACAATGGTTACTTCTCAGAAGTGCAATAGGGGGAGGGAGAATAACTTTTTCATGTATTTATGAGGGTGGATCTTCTATTAGTAAACTAAAATCTACCATGAGGTGGTGTGACTCTTTTAATGAATGTATTTGGATCGTTGTATGAATATATTTGTGTAATCAAACAGATTTTAAAATATCCACCTGCCCACATGCAGCCAGCCACCTGGGGTCCTGGGAGCAACCCCAGCAGGCGTCCAGGGAGGTGGTCTGACGGCTGAGCTGGATAGTCATGGAAGCAGAAGCTCAGTGGGGAGAAGACATGGGGATCCCAGGCGAGGGAGCTGGGGGAAGGTGTGGCAACAAGAACTGCGAGGGCCTGTGGTTTGGAGACTGAACGTTGGGAACCTCTGTGGAGGAAGAATTTGAGGGGGACAGGTTTCGCGTAGTAGCAAAGACAGTTGGTTTAGTTTTTGGCAGAGCGATATTTCTCATTTGTATTAATTTTGGATTCATTGAGCCACGTTATTTCTAATCTTTGGAAAGCAGGGTATCTTTCCCTGAATAGTGATTGTTGCTAAGCATCCATATGGGGATATGCTTTCAGTAGTGAAGACTAAATGTTCTTCGGTCTGCACATCCTCTTGGTCCGGGTATTTCTTACCTGGGAAAGTTCTCCCATGGAAGGGATTCAGGCTGCAGCTCACCAGTGCATTCTGCTGAGTGTGAGATCTAGATCTGCCTGATGGAAACCTGCTGCCTTTCTTGTAAAAGGGAGAAAGACAGTAGACAGAGTGGCATGTGCATGGTAGTTTATCTAGATTTTTCCTACTACTCAATGGGATTGGACAAAAACCAGTGTGCATATTCTGGAGTGACCAGGGGTGAATTTAAAAAAAGCTGCTTTGGGCAGGGGAACTAAGCTAAGGAACTCCATAATGTGGAATACATGCTGGGGGAGAGTCAGTGGATAGGGCAAGACAGGTTTCCAAGGCCTTTATTGGGTAACAGAGGCAAGTTTCAGAAAGTTTATACAGGATGATTCCATTACATAGCACGTTTATTTCTGTTGGAATAATGTGCCTGTAAATTTGCAAGAAAACGTTCTGAAGGACCACCACACTGATCACAATGGTTACTTCTCAGAAGTGCAATAGGGGGAGGGAGAATAACTTTTTCATGTATTTATGAGGGTGGATCTTCTATTAGTAAACTAAAATCTACCATGAGGTGGTGTGACTCTTTTAATGAATGTATTTGGATCGTTGTATGAATATATTTGTGTAATCAAACAGATTTTAAAATATCCACCTGCCCACATGCAGCCAGCCACCTGGGGTCCTGGGAGCAACCCCAGCAGGCGTCCAGGGAGGTGGTCTGACGGCTGAGCTGGATAGTCATGGAAGCAGAAGCTCAGTGGGGAGAAGACATGGGGATCCCAGGCGAGGGAGCTGGGGGAAGGTGTGGCAACAAGAACTGCGAGGGCCTGTGGTTTGGAGACTGAACGTTGGGAACCTCTGTGGAGGAAGAATTTGAGGGGTACAGTTTTCTCGTAGTAGCAAAGACAGTTGGTTTAGTTTTTGGCAGAGCGATATTTCTCATTTGTATTAATTTTGGATTCATTGAGCCACGTTATTTCTAATCTTTGGAAAGCAGGGTATCTTTCCCTGAATAGTGATTGTTGCTAAGCATCCATATGGGGATATGCTTTCAGTAGTGAAGACTAAATGTTCTTCGGTCTGCACATCCTCTTGGTCCGGGTATTTCTTACCTGGGAAAGTTCTCCCATGGAAGGGATTCAGGCTGCAGCTCACCAGTGCATTCTGCTGAGTGTGAGATCTAGATCTGCCTGATGGAAACCTGCTGCCTTTCTTGTAAAAGGGAGAAAGACAGTAGACAGAGTGGCATGTGCATGGTAGTTTATCTAGATTTTTCCTACTACTCAATGGAATTGGACAAAAACCAGTGTGCATATTCTGGAGTGGTACCAGTGTGGAGATGCTGATGTGTCTTTCTGGCATATTTATAAAGACCACTGGGTTGAGATCTAGACATATTTTAAAGCTCAAGGCATGTTTTGTCATAGGATTCTGAAGTTCCCAACCAGCCACCAAGGCTATTTGCACATAATGTACTTCATTCTAATACTAGTGTCACTGTGTTCCTAAAAAAGAAAAAAATTCTGGGGCTTCCCTGGTGGTCCAGTGTGTAAGGACACTGCCTTGCAGTGCAAGGGGTGCTGGTTCGATCCCTGGCCTGGGAAGATCCCAGGTGCCGCAGAGCAGCTGGACGGATGTGTCCAATTACCGAGCCAGAGCTCTGGAGTGCATTCACCCAGAGCCGGTGCTCTGCAGCGAGAGAGGCCACTGCGATGGGAGGCCACACGGGCCAAAGAACAAAGATGAAAATAAATACATGAAATACCAATAAAAGTGGCCAAAAATTTTAAAATAAAAAGATTCTGAAAATAAGAGTTAAATATAGAATATAGAAAACCTCAGGTACATGTTATATAAGAAAACTATAAAATCTGGATTACAGTGTGAATTATTAGGATTGAGCTTTTCCCTCCCACTTCTCTCCCCTGCCCATTTTACACATTCTATACACACTTACAAGACTTGTCATTAATAGAGGCAGATTAATGTCTAGGTCTTTCATATTACTTGAGAAACAGTAACCTTAAGAAATCCATCTTCACTTAGGGGAAAATGATGGTGTCTCCGTGAAAGCTATGCTGAATATAGAAACCTGTCCATAGCACGTTAAGTGAAGAGACTATAAAGTGGCAGGATGATTTTCACGGCCAGAGCATGTATGTGCACAGAGCACAGTGTGGGAGGGGATCTGAGCCAGGCTATGGGAGCTTCAGAACTGAGGCGAGGTGGTAACATTCTGAAAGGCTCCTACTTTCTTTTCACTTTTCCTTTTACGTGATTGCCTGTGGGAAAACATTTCACATTGCTTAACTAAAAAGCAGCTCTTTGGGGCTTTGTTTTTTTCTGTTTTGTGTGTGTGTGTGTGCATGTGTTTTATTTATTTGGCTGTGCTGGGTCTTAGTTGCAGTATGTGGGATCTAGCTCCTTGACCAGGGATCAAACCCAGGCTCCCTCGCTTTGGGATCCTGGAGTCTTAGCCACTGGACCAAAACATAGGATATTTTAAAGCTCAAGGCATGTTTTGTCATAGGATTCTGAAGTTCCCAACCAGCCACCAAGGCTATTTGCACATAATGTACTTCATTCTAATACTAGTGTCACTGTGTTCCTAAAAAGAAAAAATTCTGGGGCTTCCCTGGTGGTCCAGTGTGTAAGGACACTGCCTTGCAGTGCAAGGGGTGCTGGTTCGATCCCTGGCCTGGGAAGATCCCAGGTGCCGCAGAGCAGCTGGACGGATGTGTCCAATTACCGAGCCAGAGCTCTGGAGTGCATTCACCCAGAGCCGGTGCTCTGCAGCGAGAGAGGCCACTGCGATGGGAGGCCACACGGGCCAAAGAACAAAGATGAAAATAAATACATGAAATACCAATAAAAGTGGCCAAAAATTTTAAAATAAAAAGATTCTGAAAATAAGAGTTAAATATAGAATATAGAAAACCTCAGGTACATGTTATATAAGAAAACTATAAAATCTGGATTACAGTGTGAATTATTAGGATTGAGCTTTTCCCTCCCACTTCTCTCCCCTGCCCATTTTACACATTCTATACACACTTACAAGACTTGTCATTAATAGAGGCAGATTAATGTCTAGGTCTTTCATATTACTTGAGAAACAGTAACCTTAAGAAATCCATCTTCACTTAGGGGAAAATGATGGTGTCTCCGTAGAAAGCTATGCTGAATATAGAAACCTGTCCATAGCACGTTAAGTGAAGAGACTATAAAGTGGCAGGATGATTTTCACGGCCAGAGCATGTATGTGCACAGAGCACAGTGTGGGAGGGGATCTGAGCCAGGCTATGGGAGCTTCAGAACTGAGGCGAGGTGGTAACATTCTGAAAGGCTCCTACTTTCTTTTCACTTTTCCTTTTACGTGATTGCCTGTGGGAAAACATTTCACATTGCTTAACTAAAAAGCAGCTCTTTGGGGCTTTGTTTTTTTCTGTTTTGTGTGTGTGTGTGTGCATGTGTTTTATTTATTTGGCTGTGCTGGGTCTTAGTTGCAGTATGTGGGATCTAGCTCCTTGACCAGGGATCAAACCCAGGCTCCCTCGCTTTGGGATCCTGGAGTCTTAGCCACTGGACCAAAACAGATGTCCGTTTTGTTTGGGTTTTGTTTGGTTTTTGCCATGCTGTGCAGCTTGTGGGATCTTAGTTCCCCAACCAGGTTTTGAACCTGGGCCATCGGCAGTGAATGTGCAGAGCGCTAACCACTGGACTGCCAGGGAAGTCCCCAGAGCAGCACATTCTTATGAGATACTCTTCTCCCCGTAGCCAGAGCTGCTTACAAGAAGAGCCAGCCTGGAGAAGTTCTGGTTGCCTCCACCTTATTAAGAATCCATTTCCAGCTCTTCAAGGTTCTGCAGCCACTTGATGAGAACAGAACCACTAAAAAGCTCCAGTGCTAGCTCTTATCCTTTGGCCACCTGCTGCAAAGAGCTGACTCCCTGGAAAAGGCCCTGGGTCTGGAGAGGATTGAGGGCAAGAGAAGAAGGGGACAGCAGAGGTTGAAATAGTCAGACAGCATCACTGATTCAATTCGATGGACGTGAACTTGAGCAAGCTCTGGGAGAGAGTGAAGGACAGGGGAGCCAGGCATGCTGGAGTCCCTGTGGTCACAAGGAGTCAGACATGACTTAGTGACTGACCAATAACAGCGTCTGCTGGGGGTAGATGGGCTCCACCACTCCTGGATTACGGCGTTCCTGAATGGAGAAGCGCCATGCATATTTCACACTGACATCTTTCTCTAGTGTTTACAGCATATAAAAGTGAAAGTTGTCACTTACGGTAAATTCATATCATTGATCTCACGCTACAAGTTCTTTCTCCAGGGCGCAAACCAGAAGAAGAGGGCGTGGAAGACAACGGGCTAGAGGAAAACTCTGGGGACGGACAGGTATGTGCAGCCTCGTCAGCGACCGGCTCTGTGCGCGGGCCGGGGGCCGTCGTGTGACGGTCTTCTGTTGGGTCCCAGGAGGATGTCGAGAGCAGTCTGGAGAACTTGCAGGACATCGACATGATGGATATCAGTGTGCTGGACGAGGCGGAGATCGACAACGGGAGCGTGGCCGACTGTGCGGAAGACGACGATGCGGAGACCCTCCAGGAGACCCTGTCAGACAGTAGAGAGCTCGTGGAGGGGGAGGCGAGAGACTTCCCCGAGCAGCTTCAGGAACACGCTGTAGGTACCGCGGCAGGGTCTCCGGGATGTGCCCCAGAGGTCCGACTGCCTCGAGCAGCCTAACAGAGCAGCTTTCTCGTTGGCACTATGGCCTGTTAACGGCAGCTCAGTGCAGCGTTTGGCTGACGCGTTCGCAGGTAGAGAATCAGCCGAGTCTGAGGGGCACACGTGGTTTCGGTGAGAAATGGGCTCTGCCGAGGAGCGGCAGCACACGCTCTCCACCTGAGCAGGGCAGCGCTAAGCATCCCGGGGACACGGTTGTAGCCTGCTTGTTACAGGAGGCTGCTCCGTGGTGCCCTGAAACTAGCACACCAGCTCAAAAGTGGGTCTTACGCTGTCATCCGTTCGGTCCTCTCCTAGTCTGTCTTTCGTGCTAACTTTGACCTCGTGTTTAAAGGCGTAGGTTTTCTTGTGTTAGGAGGAAGTCCAGGGTATGATGCAATTCTGATATTATTTGTTAAGCTCTGTCGGACGTTAGGCGTTGTTTCCTATCACCCTTTTAACCACAGTTTGATAAATAGATGCTGTTACGCCCATTTTCCAGTTGGGTAAATCAGGGAGTGAAAAGCTAAAACGAAGATCTCCAGGCAGCATGCAGCTCCTCTGAGAACAGGGGTGAAGACCAGGCTCGTTCCGGAGTGCACACACTTGAGTCAGACGCCACACGGTGTCAGTGCTGTTGAATGAGTGGATGATGGGGTTTCCGAAGTGACGAATGTTGCTCACGTCGACAGAATAAGCTATTAAAAACTAAAAGCCCCGAGAACTCTTTCAGGAATTACTGTTACCTCGTTATCGGTGTCATGAATTTTGCTGTCATTTATTGTGCAGGTAGAGGACAAAGAAAGTATAACCAATTTAGATACTTCGTCACCTGACTTCACTAAATTACAGGTAAGTTGTTGTATCTCAGTCCTTTTAGAATGAAAGGTTAGACTAGAGTTTGTGGAAGCCACTTCCAGGATTGTGCGGCGGTCCCAACTAACAGTCGCTGCAGGGATTATTCCCCCTTTTTGGCCTCTATATATACACGGGGGTGTGCTCTGTCTCTGCTTGCCCCGAATAAAACGTGTTATTGGAAAGGGATCACTTGTTGATTGGATTTCTAGAAGAGCAGCCTGTGGGCTCCGTCCTGGAGGGCCTTCTCGGGAGCGGAAATACTTCTGGGTGAGACACGAGAGGACACGGGGTGGGCAGCCTTCCGCCGGAGAGGGGAACGGGGCACCGGAGAGGGTGCAGAAGGACGGGGTGAGGGGGCCGCAGCCCTGACGGCTGGGAAAGGTGGGTCCTTCTGGCTTTGGGAAGTTTTTCTCAGAAAGTACAGAGATGTCTCTTGTCGACCAGAGCGTGCTGGCTGCTTGGCTACCACCTGTGTAAAAGCTGAATGTCAGGTGAGAACCAGGGAGGCGTGGGCTTCCGAGTGGAGTTTGCACTGATGTGGACCTTGAGTTTCCGTTTACTTTTTGTGCAGCCTTTGTAGGTGGGAACTGTTGGAATGCATGTGAAAGGCTGATTTTCAGTAGAAAGTTTACGGAGGAAATGAAGAGTCAGCCATTGCCAGTCCTTGTTTCTTGTTTGTTTGAATAAGGTCCCTGTGGTGATTAGTTTCTGCTAGGCAGAGGTGGGGTTTTTTATCCGCGAACCAGAAGCCAGTCGCCAGGCGGGTGAAAACCCAAACAGAACTTGGTGAAAGCTGGTTCCCCCTGAGGGTTGGCGTCCCTCTGGCTGCAGAGTGGCACAGCCTGTTCCTCGCTCAGAAAGGAGAGGGGCAGAGGGCTTGTCGTTGTCTTGAGGGTCGCCTCAGGTCAGACACTCGTGTGCATGGTCTGGTGAGGACAGGACCCGTACCCCTCTCAGAGACAGACAGGAATGGTCTTTCTTTCCTAGCATGAAATTATAAACAAAAAATCAGAAAACCTTGATTAGAAGTACATGAAATTGTTATGAGAGGGAACAGTGTCCTAGGACTGGGCACAGTAGCAGGTCAGTGCCCGTGGAAGGTGCACACCATCCGTGAGCATAAAACGTACACGTGAAAGACTTGTGCTGTCAGAGGCCCGGGGAGAAGGGTCGGCGGCCATCCTCCCTGTGTAAACAGAGCTGTGGGTCGAGGCCTGGACCGATCAGCTCAGGACACGCAGCCTTTACGCGAAGCTTGGCCATGCTGCGTGTCCTTGAGCAAGCCTGTCCACCACCATGTGCGTGTCTCCTCATTGGGGGAGAGACGGATGAACCCAGTCGCCCCAGCCTGCGAGGGCTGTGGGGAGACTGGTTAAGACACGGGTGTGGAAGGGGCTCAGATAGCTGTCTGGAACCCAACCGGTGCTGAGCGGAGTCGGCTGGAATTGTAGCGTGCCGTCCCTTGAGGAGGGGCCGCAGGGGCGAGGGACCGCACGTGCGAGCCAGGCCTTCCATGAATCGGGCAGCCTCTCGGAGGAGCCGGCTGCTGAACCAAACGCTGAGGCCCGTGTCCACCGTGGCCGGGTGCGCGGGGACGGGGCTCGAGTGACCGGGTGGGCAGGAGTGTGGCGAGTCCACTGCGAAAAGGAGAATGTGGGCCACAACCCCCGTGCCCTGAGCCCCGAGGTCTTTTGAAGTTTCTGGAACTGATGCTGCATTAGTGAAAAATGGTCGTCTGATATGTGTCGGCTTTCCTGCTAGCCACTGCAAGTAGGAAAAGCACAGTTGTCCACGCATGTAGGACAATTTAGAAAGACACGCGTGGAATGGGTGCGTTGGAGTGATCGTGTTGGCAGGTGCCGGGAAATGGAGCACATCACTCCACAAACTCAAGCATGGTAGTCAGTCCCCTGAGAGCGCTGTGGCCACGGTGGGTGGCGTGGGGCGCCAGCTCTCGGGCGGCGCTGGCCCGGAATAAGCAGCTTCCTCCACCTGATGCGTTTGTGAGGCCCCTTGGCTGTGGTTTGAAACTTTCCCCTTTTTCAGTGACTACACTTTGGGGTATGAATAAATTCTAGGTTTCCTCCATCTGGCACAATTTTATTTATGTTTTCTGTTGCAGGAAATTGAAGAGCCATCCTTGGAGCCAGGTACTGTTAAATGAAACACCTAGCACGGGGGTTTGGAAGCGTTCTAGTTTTCCAGCTTCTCTAACTTGCGTGCTTTGATTTGAAAAAGTTACCTTACCGTAGTGTACAGTGTGGTAAGGATTACGATCCAGATTATACCAGGATCATAGAGATTGGAAACCCAGCCATATCACCAGATCTGTGAACGTGGCTTAATTTCTCGTTTTGCAAAGCAGAGAGGTGAGATGAGACCATCTCGTGCCTTTTTAAACGAATCCGACGCTTAAACGGACGGAGAGAGCGCCTGCGTGCCTCTCGAGAGCCGCTACGGCCGTATTCCACAGAACAGATCTTGTGATATCGGGCCGTGTGTTAGCCTTGTGGTCTTTAGCGCAGGCAGCGGTAGGGAGATGCCACTTTAAAGTCCTGAGACGTAACTGGATTCCAGAAGAAGAAACAGTTTCTTTATGAGAATTCCAAACCAATCTGTTCACTTTCGGGACTGCAAATATCTCAGAGCACCGATGGAAGAGATTCTGGCTTTCATGTCGGACTGTTCTGTTAAAAGAAATGCAAAGAAATGTGGAAATTGAGCTGTTCAGTGAATGGTGATACACTGAGTTAAGCACCTCGGACCCCGGAAGCTAACTGTGGAAGAGTCGTAACGTGCACGCCGACAGAACGAAGACCGTCAAGGCTCAGCCAGAAGGTGTTGGGGGTTAAATAAGTCTCTGGGATGCTTTTCTCTCCCATGTAGCGCGGAGGCTCCCGCTAGCCGTCGGTCGGAGCGCAGGTAGTGTACCCAGTGCCGAGTCTGTGTAGCCGCGGGTTTTCCAATCTCTGTGTAGCTAGCCGTTCTCTTGGTGTTAGTGTGGCCGCCGTGCCGTGCCGCATTTGTGATTGCTGTATTTCCTGGTAATTAAACCTTGTGCCATTCTATTCCTGTTAAATCCAGGAAAATGAGAAAATACTCGACATTTTGGGGGAAACTTGTAAATCTGAGCCAGTAAAAGAAGAAGGTTCCGAGCTGGAGCAGCCATTTGCACAGGCACCAAGTAGCGTGGGGCCAGACAGAAAGCTGGCGGAAGAAGAGGACCTTTTTGACAGCGCCCGCCCGGAAGAGGGCGATTTAGATTTGGCCACGGAGTCACGGCACCCGCTCAGGAGAGCAAGGCAGACACCCGTTAGCGGTAGTAAAAAGGAGCCCGAGGAGCAGACAGGCGATGACGAGAGGACGGACTGTGAGCCTGTAGGGCTAGAGAAGCCAGTTGAGCAGAGTAGTAGAGCCCCCGAGCCGGCGGGAGCCTGTAGCGAGGAGGCCGCGGACGCGCCCCCGGAAGCCTCAAGCCCGGACCCCGGGGATAGCAAAGAAGACGTGAAGAAGTTTGCTTTTGAAGCTTGTAACGAAGTCCCTCCGGCTCCTAAAGAGTCCTCAGCCAGTGAGGGCGCTGATCAGAACATGAGGTTTGTTTTTTCTCAGTTTTAGACCAGACGCTATCTCCTTTCCATGGGTCGTTTAATGACACACATGAGCTGTTGTTTCTGCCATTGGCCAGCCAGACTGATGCAATTGTAGTTACTTCTAAAGAACGTTTGATTTCTCTTCGTTTATTTTAAGCTGATTACATAATCTTTGTTCTTTTCTCAACCTTTCATGGTTGTTTTCTTTAATTCTTCCTAATTATCTCTAGCCCAGCAGAATTAATTAACTCCTGTGGGTCTGAAATCTTACGGTTAGGTCAGATTTCCAATACCCGTTTGTTGGGGTGTCATTTTTTCAGAACTAAATTCCGGGTAGGTATGCAACCTCAGCACGTCTTGTCTAGTTTTGAGTTAGTTTCCTCCGTGCTTTTTCCTTCTGGACTGACAAGGTCTTTTGTCTCTAGTTCTGTCGAAGATGAGTCGGATACAAAAAAGCTTTCCAAAGAGGAGAAGGGTGAGTCGGCACGGTGGCGTCCCGGAGTGGCGGTTCCGGTCGGTTGTAGCTCGGCGCCCAACCCTTTCTGCCTGACGGGCCTGGGAGCCTCTCAGAGCCTTCTCCCTCTGCCCTCTGCGGTTCCGGTCGCTTCAGAAAATGAGAAAATACTGTTTGGGGAAACTTGTAAATCTGAGCCAGTAAAAGAAGAAGGTTCGAGCTGGAGCAGCCATTTGCACAGGCACCAAGTAGCGTGGGGCCAGACAGAAAGCTGGCGGAAGAAGAGGACCTTTTTGACAGCGCCCGCCCGGAAGAGGGCGATTTAGATTTGGCCACGGAGTCACCGGCACCCGCTCAGGAGAGCAAGGCAGACACCCCGTTAGCGGTAGTGAAAAGGGAGCCCGTGGAGCAGACAGGCGATGACGCCAGGACGGACTGTGAGCCTGTAGGGCTAGAGAAGCCAGTTGAGCAGAGTAGTAGAGCCCCCGAGCCGGCGGGAGCCTGTAGCGAGGAGGCCGCGGACGCGCCCCCGGAAGCCTCAAGCCCGGACCCCGGGGATAGCAAAGAAGACGTGAAGAAGTTTGCTTTTGAAGCTTGTAACGAAGTCCCTCCGGCTCCTAAAGAGTCCTCAGCCAGTGAGGGCGCTGATCAGAACATGAGGTTTGTTTTTTCTCAGTTTTAGACCAGACGCTATCTCCTTTCCATGGGTCGTTTAATGACACACATGAGCTGTTGTTTCTGCCATTGGCCAGCCAGACTGATGCAATTGTAGTTACTTCTAAAGAACGTTTGATTTCTCTTCGTTTATTTTAAGCTGATTACATAATCTTTGTTCTTTTCTCAACCTTTCATGGTTGTTTTCTTTAATTCTTCCTAATTATCTCTAGCCCAGCAGAATTAATTAACTCCTGTGGGTCTGAAATCTTACGGTTAGGTCAGATTTCCAATACCCGTTTGTTGGGGTGTCATTTTTTCAGAACTAAATTCCGGGTAGGTATGCAACCTCAGCACGTCTTGTCTAGTTTTGAGTTAGTTTCCTCCGTGCTTTTTCCTTCTGGACTGACAAGGTCTTTTGTCTCTAGTTCTGTCGAAGATGAGTCGGATACAAAAAAGCTTTCCAAAGAGGAGAAGGGTGAGTCGGCACGGTGGCGTCCCCGGGAGTGGCGGTTCCGGTCGGTTGTAGCTCGGCGCCCAACCCTTTCTGCCTGACGGGCCTGGGAGCCTCTCAGAGCCTTCTCCCCTCTGCCCTCTGCTCCTCACTCTCGGGTTCGGGGATGCCGGGCAGAAGCGTCGCTTCAGTTCGATTGGGACGCTTGAATTTTTACCGGAGTGCTTTGAGCACCTCCATCCGGACGGGCCCTCTAATTTGCAAGCTCGTTAGCCCCAGTGACACATGCAGACTGAGAAAATGCTTCAAGTCTCAGAAACCTGGTGTCGCAGGATCTCTAGTATGGCGGAGTTATCAACACCAGAAACCTTCATTAAACCTTCATTAATAATTTGCTGCAGGGCTTCCCCTGGTGGTCCAGTGGGTAAGGACACCGCCTTGCAGTGCAAGGGGCGCCGGTTCGATCCCTGGCCTGGGAAGATCCCACGTGCCGCGGAGCGGCTGGATCGGTGTCCAATTACCAGCCAGCCCTCTGGAGCTCAAGCGCCTAGAGCCGGTGCTCTGCAACGAGAGGCCACTGCAGTGGGAGGCCCACAGAAGCCAAAGAATAAAGATGGATGAAAATAAAAAAGAGGCCAACATTTAAAATAATAGTAAAAATAATTAGCTGATGGAGAAGCGGTTTTGCTGGCTGCTCCAGATTCGTCCTTCTTCAGTGTTCTCTGCAGACCGAACCTGGGGATAGAGTGCCTCTGGTTCTGCGTGGACAGCTCCTGTCTTCTGTTGCAGAGTCACCTTGCTGGGGTGGGTGATGCCATCTGGTACCCGAGGGACTCTCCCGGGTCCCAGCAGCCCCTCACTGGCCGTAGTGCGGGCCGTTTCCATTGGCTTGTGCACCTCGTGGGCACCTCCAGAGCTCACGTCAGGACCGTGGGCCGGCCTCCAGCCCCAGCCTTCTCTGTTCTGTTGACCCTTGAACAGAAAGGGAGCGTGTCTGGTTTGCAATGGCTCTAAGATACTTAAGACTCAGGATTTTGTCTGCGTTGTGTTGTCTTAACCGAAACTTTCTTTTGAACTAGGTCGTAGCAGTAGTGGCAGGAATTTCTGGGTTAGTGGACTTTCTTCCACCACCAGAGCTACGGACCTGAAGAATCTTTTCAGCAAATACGGGAAGGTAAGACCCGGAGCGGAGATGCGTGAGCTCACGCAGTGTGGCCTCTACGTGTGCAGCATTGTCCCCCGCTTGAGGACTTTTGACACCACGTGGCTCTTTGAACACGCAGATGTTGATGGCCTGTGGCAGGTCCACCCTCAGTGGGCGAGGTGGCAGATCAGTCGGAGCTTCTGGAGCCCTCGTGCAGTTTGTATTTCTCATGCTTCCCCGGTCCCCAAGCCATTACAACATTTAATAGCTTCCTGAGACCATTTCTCTTGCGTCTGGGCTTAAACCTAGGGAGGCCCTGGAGGCAGGAATCCAAGGTGGGCAGCAGGAAGCAGTCTACATTCTCGTTAGATGGTGGTGATCACAGAACACGTGAAGCTGTAGTGAAGGCTTAGAACAAGACCCATGGACCCGACCTCTGTGGGCAGCTTGTCGGCACCAGGTCTGCCACCCTCAACCATGTGACCTGGGCAGGTCATGTGGGCACTTGATCTTCATGCCTGAGGCCTGCGGAGCCGCTGGCGCCTTGCTTCTGCTCTCCTTTTCACCCTAGCTTGGCTAATTCTGTCCTCCTGCTCTGCACATCTCCCTGTTCCTTCTCCCGATCCTCAGCTGGGAAAGGGTGGTCATGGTGCCCAGGTGGGCAGCCACCTTCCCCCAACTACTGCTGCCTTTTCTCCCTGGCTCCTTCCTCCCAGTGCTTCCTGGACGCACCTCCAGATGGACTTCCAGCATTCGCCTCAGTCAGTCTTTGACAAGTGAGACTTAGCACAAACCTTCATTCACAGTAAGATTCAAAAATGAAAACGGAGAAAATTAGCGTCATTTGCCTTGGCTCTTGATGTTCAGGAACTAACAAGGAGAATGAGGCTTGACCTGCTGCTCACAAGCGCTCCAACTCCCTGGGCAGCTGCCGTAGAGGGTGGAGCTGTTTTCTCGATTCTGCTGAGGCTCCCAGAGCAGATGACTGCCTGCAAAGGGAAGTGTCAGCCTGAGGCCTCCAGTGTTTTGGGGGCTCTGAGGCTTACTGTGGTGTGAATGGGAGACCACTGCCCGCTTCGGAGGCACATATACTGAAGCTGGAAGGGTACATAGAGGATTAGCACGGCCCCCTGCTCAAGGGTGAATGGGGGACCAGACCCCTCTGAAACCTAACTTTGGGACTCACGTGCCGGGTGTCCCAGTGAAGCTGAACACCAGCCGTGGGCCCTGGCTCCGGTGGGACCACTCCTGAGCCAGCGGCCTTCTGGGGTCAGCGGGCTTCCCCAGCCTCCGTTTGCTGCTGTCGTCGGGCCAGCTAGCCCGCGTCTAGCCCGTAAGGGTGTGTCTGGAGCACCCGCAACAGCTTGAAGTCTGCTTTGGGAGGAGTGGGGTGGGCTCTGCGTTCCGGGGGGCTCTTTGTAGACCCACCCCGTGTCCCTGCCTTCTGGAGCTGTGTCTTTCTGCGTCACTGCCCCCACAGGCGACGACATGTTCAGAACCGTTTCGAGGTTTCCGCGTCCTCACGAGCTCTGGCGGGACTCTGCCGTGCGCTCCCCTCTCCTCTCCTCCGTGCCGTCGTCCTGGTCCCCTAGAGAAACAGCCAGGACGGAGGGGCAGCCTGGCTGTGGCACAGCCCTCTCCAGCCTTCACTGGCCGCCGGCCGCCGGCTTGTCCTCAGCGTCTCTGGCGGGTGGGGCGAGCCAGCGTGACCCGCCGCGTGGGGTTCTGGGTGAGGGGCTCACGTCCGAGCTGCGCCGTGTGCTTCTTTTGAGGTGGTGGGCGCCAAGGTGGTCACCAACGCCCGGAGCCCCGGGGCTCGCTGCTACGGCTTCGTTACCATGTCCACGGCGGAAGAGGCCACAAAGTGCATCAGCCACCTGCACAAGACAGAGCTCCACGGGAAGATGATCTCCGTGGAAAAGGTAAGGGGCCGTCTGCCTCGGGGATGGGACCGTGGAAGGAAGTGAGGTAAGGCTTCTACCCGGTTCTGTCTTTCAGGCGAAAAATGAACCTGCTGGGAAGAAAACCTCAGAGAGACGAGAAGGGGAGGGCAAGAAGGAGAAGTCCGGCAACGTTGACAGGTATTCCAGTGCTCGAGGGTCTGCGGCCCCGGGGCCCGTGCTCCTCCGGGCTCGTCCCTCCCTCCTCCGCGGGACGGGAGGCCCGGAGGCCCTCGCGCTCGCCTCCTGTGCCCTTGTCGGAGAACTCTGAGCCGCGGCTCCGGTCGCGCTCCCCGGCTGCGTGTTCTCCGTCCTGCGGGTGCCTCGGGCAGCCCTCTCCTCGCGGGGGGCTCACTGCAGGAATCCTTCCATGGCTGGGTTGCCCCCGCTGCGTCTCGTCTCATCTCACGCACACAGCTGTGTCTGGCGTGTCGTTTGCAGATCTGCCAACCTCAAGAGGGAAGAGAAGGCCGACAGAAAAGATGATGCTAAGAAGGCTGAAGACGGGAGTGGAGAGAAGACCGAGGACCAGGATGATCAGAAACCTGGCTCTTCGGAGCGCGCTCGAGCCACCAAGTCAGGTAGCTGACCGGGGGCGTGAGAGGCGGCCCCGGCCTCTGTCGCCGGCTGGCGTGGCCGGTGGGCACCCCAGACAGCGCTTGTTGTTCCTGGAGTGGAGTGCTCTCCCTCAGTAGCAGGTGTGGCTTCTTACCTCACCCCTTCCTCCCCGTAGGGAGCCGAGGAACCGAGCGGACGGTGGTGATGGACAAGTCTAAGGGGGTGCCTGTCATCAGCGTCAAGACTTTGGAGTCCAAGGAGAGAGTGAGTATTCCTTTCCCGCCTGGGGCGTTATTTCCTTCAACGGTTCTGCATGTGTTTTAAGGGATTCTGAAGCTTGATTAGTGAAAAGTTTCAATCTTCTCATAACGTAATGTTTTTTTCTTTTTTTTAACTTTAATATGAAAAAAGTTTGAAGGCTTTCCTTCATCATTTCTTGAGATAGGAATTGTCTGACTTTTGGGATTTTTTTAAAAAATAATTTCTAAGTTTATTTATGGACATAGTTGGCTTTGCTTGCTGCATCTGGGCACAGAAGTCCCTGTTCACTGCCCGACAGGCTGGAAGTTTCGCCCACTCGTCACTGTGTGTTTCTAATCCCCACGCGCCCCCACCAGCCTTCAGGCTGCCTCTCCGCCCAGTCTGCACCTTGTTCCATCCATAGTCTCCCAGAAAGTCCTAAATACTAAAAGTGTTTTAATGTTTTTTAAATAATAAAACTTAGTGTTTATTATTTTTAAGAAATAATATAAGTGTTCTAATATTTTAAAAATTACAAGTGCTTAATAATAAAGATTGTGTCTTGAATGGAAAAGACAAAGTGAAAGGAGATTGTTTTTTGTCTTTTTTAAAAATTTTATAGAAAGTTTCTGGAAAATCCTCTTTTCCATATTGACCTCTGAAAGTCCTCGATGGTTGCACTTTAGCGTTAATAGTAGGGAGTCTGTGACCGCGGAGTTGGTGAGCCACGGTGAAGTTCCTCCAGGGGGAACGCTGTGTTACTGATTGTTTCCTGCACTGCCCAGCTTCATTTCTGATCTTGGATGCTTGGGCTTGGATACGATTTATTCTTCCTGCGTTAACTTCTGCATGCCTCTTGGCGAACCAGGTGTCCAAGAGCCAGGATCGAAAATCAGCCAGCAGGGAGAAGCAGCTGGTTGGTCCCTCTGATAAAGCCAAAGAATCAAAGAAGTCAAGAGAACCAGAGTCCTGCAGGTGAGTGGGGAACCTAGGAATGTTGGCTGGTTCAGGTGTCGTCCTGGGGTGGGGATAATTGTGTCTGGGAGGACGTTTTCCATGTCCCCTGAGGCGGAAATGTCGCTTGAACCTTTGCTCTTTGCCTTTTCCTTTCGCATACATCCTGTGCACTGGCTTTCTTCCCGTGACTTTTCACCCTGTTTTCTGAGGTAGATGTTGTGGAGAGCCTGGGAGGTAGCAACAGCAGGGAGATGGCAGACCTCCCTGGTGCAGTAGAGCTAGTTACACAACTTCCCAGGTTTGCTGCAGAACCTGGGAACAGGGAGAACCTGGCCCAGACCCAGCCAGAGAGCTGAGAGGACCCACCCTTCAAAAAGCCCAAGAAGGGGCTTCCCTGGTGGTCCAGTGGGTAAGGATACAGCCTTGCAGTGCAAGGGGCGCCGGTTCAATCCCTGGCCTGGGATGATCCCACGTGCCGCGGAGCGGCTGGGCCGATGTGTCCAATTACTGAGCCGGAGCTCTGAAGCGCATGTGCCCAGAGCAGGTGTTCTGCGACAAGAGAGAGGCCACTACGATGGGAGGCTCACGCGGGCCAAAGAACAAAGATGGATGAAAATAGACAAATGAAAGACCAATAAAAGTGGCCCGCCCACCCCCTCCTTCCCCAACCTGCACTCCCAAAATAAATAAATCTTTAAAAAAAAATGAAACCATTAGTGAAAAATGGCAGGAGTAAGAAGGGGGGCATGATACAGAATTTTCTCCCAAACAGGCAAAGGCAGTGGGCAATGAAAAAGTGCAGTTTGGTGAAGTGACTGGCAAATAGTTCAGTGGAGATGATTTAATCAGCACATGGATTTGTGTGTGTGTGAGAACTTAACAAGTTGAAAGTGACATTTCTCACTAGTGAGAAAGGATCTTCTCTCTAGAATGTGTTCTAGTCATGTGGCTGGCTTACATCACTGATGCTATGTGAATGTAAGCTGCTGGCTTCACATAAAATTAAACACTGAAGCTATCTACGTGATACAAAAATAAATGTATTTATAAATGAGCTTTGAAGAGACTAAAAAGTTATAATAGAGAAGTACACTAAATTTAAATTTCTCTTCTGTACACTGAAGAGACCAAAAAGAAGGTCTAGTGATGTGTGACAGACGGGAGTAAAGAAGATTTGAAAGAAACAGGCAAAAATTAACCTGATACCAAGATGGATAGGAAGCGCTGTGCGTGGTCATGAAGCAGGAAGTGTCCTTCAGCCTTGGCCGGGTCAGGGCGATGCAAGCCACAAGTGCAGGGAGACTGGTTTTCCATCTGTGGATGCGATCTGAAGTACGGGGGGCGGGGGGGAGACAGTGCCTGGGGTAGCAGGAGAGGCGTGTCCAAATGCACGCCGGCCTGGAGAGCAATCCTGAGGTCTTCTAGACCCAGTAATGCCAGTGCCCCCGTCTGAACCTGTGTTGGTGACCATGGGGGCTGGGCGGCCACGTCCGAGGCGGGGCACACCCAGAAGACCCACGTCTGCAAGTGGTCACGTGGACCCCAGCCTCTCCACTCCGCTGGCTCCTCCCCAGAAGCATGGCGTGCACCTGAAGACGGGGGGAAGCAAGGGGTCCAGGACGTGCTACCTGAAGCAGGAAGCTGGAGGACAGAGTGAGGCCAGATCAGACACCTGCAGGCACAGCTCTGTGTCTGCCAGCGCAGAGGAGAGCGTGGACAGGTCGCCGGGCACGAAGACCACGCGCCGGGTCGCCGGCAGGACCGTCCCCGTCCCTTGACGGAGAGGGGTGTCCTGCACAGCCCGCTGCCTCTACCTGCCGCTGGCCTCTGCTGGTTGCTGAATGTGCCCGCAGGGCTAGGGCCCCCACTCCCACCCCGGGGCGCTGAGCGCTGCGGCAGCTTGTGGGCCCTTGCGCCTCTACTCTTCGCTTGCAGGGTGCGAGAGCCCAGCGAGCGAGAGCAGTGCGTGCAGGCAGAGCTGGAGCGGCAGGAGCACGAGGAGCTGCTCTTCGCCCGCGAGAGGCTGGCCTTCCAGAGACGCCTCCTGGAGAAGGAGCGCATGGAGAGGGCGCGGCTGGAGCGCAAGCGCACGCGTGTGGAGCTCCTGCGGAGGCGCCAGCGAGAGCTGAACCATGAGCAGGCGCGGAGGCCCTGTGGCGACGGGTGGTAAGCCACGCCGAGCCGCACCGCCACCCTCTCGGGGGCCCGCGGCCGTAGACTGCGCCGTGGCCCCCAGAGCCTTGGTGATAACGCTCGGTATTCACCTAAAAGGAAGCAGGGGCCCTTGCTACAGTGCAGCCTGACGGTTCGTCCTTGGTCTCCAAACATGCGACGGCTGGACACCGCTGGAGAGGCGGCGGGGGCAGCGGTGCTTAGCGACTCGTTAGGCCGGAGGCCCAGCACGGCCCTCCCACAGGGCCTCCAGTCTCCAGAGCAGCACACGTCCCCCGATGCTGGGCCGGGGGCCAGGGACCAGGAGGCACCTCCGGGCACCTTCCTCCGGGCTCTGAATCGTTGCAGTGATTTGGTCAGTTCATTCTCTTGATGAGACGGATTTCAATTCCCCAGACGTACTGATGCGACACACGAATGCTAGAATGCTGACCACCCGTGAAGGCGTCTCAGACCTTCCGTCACCCAGGGTCGGTGCTGTGAGGGCTCCTCCCCATGGTGTGTGTGTGCGCTCCTTTGGTTTAAAGAGGTGCCCGTGTAACACAACATTAGGACTGCTATAGAGGGCCTTTCAGGTGTCTTGGGATTTCTAGTGCATTTTACAAAATACCGGTGAGATCAGAAATGCTTTTGAACCAGTACATTCTGCACACTGCTCTCTGCAGTGGGCGTCTCCTGGGTCGAGGCTGCAGGGGGCAGGAGAGCAGCGTCCTGCTAGACTCAACAGCCTCGTGTCCGGGAGCACTCCCCAGGGAGGATCTGCTGGCTCCTGCTTCACGGGCTCTTTCTCTAGGGAAACCCGAGCTTGTCTGGGGGACTCGCTGGAGCCCTTCCCTCCCGCTCACGTCACCCCTCCAGGCGCACTCAGCTGCAACAGGAGAGGGGGGCTCCGGATCGCGTGTTCTTCTGGGAAGCGGCAGGGCAGGTGGAGGCTGGGGGCTTAGTTCACCAGCTTCCTCTGAGTCCTCCCGAGGAAGGAAAGGCTCATCCTCCTCTGTGGCTTCCCCTCCACCCAGGCGAGACGACGCTTACTGGCCGGAAGCGAAGCGGGCCGCCCTGGATGAGCGCTACCACTCTGACTTCAGCCGCCAGGACCGCTTCCACAACTCTGACCGCAGGGGCCGGGGCCACTACCCTGATCACTCCGTCGACAGGTCAGCCGCTGCCCCTGCCCCTCCTCATGTCTGCTTTGCCCTGGTTCATTCTTTTTTTTTTTTTTGCCATTTTTATTGGTCTTTATTTATTTTCATCCATCTCTGTTGTTTGGCCTGTGTGGGCCTCCCATTGCAGTGGCCTCTCTCATCGCAGAGCACCGGCTCTGGGTGCATGCGCTCCAGAGCTCCGGCTGGGTAGTTGGACACATCGGTCCAGTCGCTTCGCGGCACGCGGGATCTTCTCAGGCCAGGGATCGAACGGGCAACCCTTGCACTGCAAGGCAGACTCTTTACCCACTGGACCACCAGGGAAGCCCCATTCTCTCCTTTTTTAACGTGGATCAGAGTTTTCACTTCTTTTTATTTTCCTTTTTTTAATATTTTGCCTTTTTGCTTTCACAGAGTTGTTTGCAGATATGTACGATCGCAGATTAACCATATTTACTGAACGTCTTGCAGGGCTGCTTCTGCTTTCTGGTTTGGGTCGAGGCCCGTGGGGCCATAGCTCCCCCGCCGAGAACGCGGCCCCCACCTGCTCCCCTGTACGGCCTCGCTCTAAGCACTGCCCAGGGAGCCGCGTTCGTCCTTCTGTCCTGTCCAGGCTTTCTTTCCTGACGCAGGGCTGGACCAGCCCCTGGGGTTCCCGGCTCGCAGGCTGCAGCCCCTGGCGCCAGCCCTGCGCGGAGGCCCGTCCACCTCGGGGCGGGCTCCCCGCGGGGCCCGGGCGCGGCCGTCCTCTTCTCACGCTGCCGTTCGCTCTCCTTTGCAGGCGAGGAGGCTCGAGGTCGCTCGCGGAAGACAGCGCGCAGGTGAGTCGGCGGCGGCGCCAGAGCCGGCGTCCCCCGCGCAGCGGGCTCCAGTGCCCTGGCGCTCGGGGCCCCGCGCGCTCCTCGGAGCCGCGCGCAGGTTCCGCCTCCTCAGCTCCGCCCACAGTCCGCCGAGCCGCCGGCCCCTCCCGCCTCGGCGATCCCCCACTCCGGCTCCGAAGGGCCACAGCGCCGACGACAGGCGCGCTCCGAGCACAAGATGGCGCCGCCCGCGAGGCGAGTGCGCCCTCGCTCCCGCCCGCCGCGCCGCCGAGGCCACTCCTCCGCGCAGGGGCCGGGCGCAGCGCGCATGCGCCGCGGCGCCGGGGTGGTGCGTGGTCCCGCGCGTGCGCGCAGTCCTGCCAGGGCTCGCAGCACGCATGCGCACACGCGGGCGGGCGCGTCGAGCCCGCGCCGGATACGCCTGCGCAGCAGAGCGGCGCGCCGGGGCGGCCAGAGCGGGTCCTTCTCAGGCGGCGCCATTTTGTTCTGGGCGCCGCGGCGGAGCCGGCCCGGTTCTGTGTGGCGCGGTCGGCGGAGCCAGGGGCCCTGAGATGGCGGAGCCGCTGTCGGCTCGGGCGATGCGGGGCGGCGGGCGCCGCGGTCCTTCTCAGGCGGCGCCCAGGCGATTGATGCAGACTCTTTACCCACTGGACCACCAGGGAAGCCCCATTCTCTCCTTTTTTAACGTGGATCAGAGTTTTCACTTCTTTTTATTTTCCTTTTTTTAATATTTTGCCTTTTTGCTTTCACAGAGTTGTTTGCAGATATGTACGATCGCAGATTAACCATATTTACTGAACGTCTTGCAGGGCTGCTTCTGCTTTCTGGTTTGGGTCGAGGCCCGTGGGGCCATAGCTCCCCCGCCGAGAACGCGGCCCCCACCTGCTCCCCTGTACGGCCTCGCTCTAAGCACTGCCCAGGGAGCCGCGTTCGTCCTTCTGTCCTGTCCAGGCTTTCTTTCCTGACGCAGGGCTGGACCAGCCCCTGGGGTTCCCGGCTCGCAGGCTGCAGCCCCTGGCGCCAGCCCTGCGCGGAGGCCCGTCCACCTCGGGGCGGGCTCCCCGCGGGGCCCGGGCGCGGCCGTCCTCTTCTCACGCTGCCGTTCGCTCTCCTTTGCAGGCGAGGAGGCTCGAGGTCGCTCGCGGAAGACAGCGCGCAGGTGAGTCGGCGGCGGCGCCAGAGCCGGCGTCCCCCGCGCAGCGGGCTCCAGTGCCCTGGCGCTCGGGGCCCCGCGCGCTCCTCGGAGCCGCGCGCAGGTTCCGCCTCCTCAGCTCCGCCCACAGTCCGCCGAGCCGCCGGCCCCTCCCGCCTCGGCGATCCCCCACTCCGGCTCCGAAGGGCCACAGCGCCGACGACAGGCGCGCTCCGAGCACAAGATGGCGCCGCCCGCGAGGCGAGTGCGCCCTCGCTCCCGCCCGCCGCGCCGCCGAGGCCACTCCTCCGCGCAGGGGCCGGGCGCAGCGCGCATGCGCCGCGGCGCCGGGGTGGTGCGTGGTCCCGCGCGTGCGCGCAGTCCTGCCAGGGCTCGCAGCACGCATGCGCACACGCGGGCGGGCGCGTCGAGCCCGCGCCGGATACGCCTGCGCAGCAGAGCGGCGCGCCGGGGCGGCCAGAGCGGGTCCTTCTCAGGCGGCGCCATTTTGTTCTGGGCGCCGCGGCGGAGCCGGCCCGGTTCTGTGTGGCGCGGTCGGCGGAGCCAGGGGCCCTGAGATGGCGGAGCCGCTGTCGGGCTCGGGCGATGCGGGGGCGGCGGGCGCCGCGGCTCTGAGCTCCGCCTCGTCGGAGGCCGGGACGCGGCGCCTCAGCGACTTGCGGGTGATCGACCTGCGGGCGGAGCTGAGGAAGCGGAACCTGGACTCGAGCGGCAACAAGAGCGCGCTGATGGAGCGGCTCCGGAAGGTGGGCCCGGCGCGGGGGTGGGGGAGGCCAGGGCCGGGGGCGCGGCGCGGGGTCTCGGCGGGCGGGCGCCCGGCGTCCTGGGCCCGACGCTCCCCGCGGCCCGGTCCGGCCGAGGAAGATGGCGCGGGGCGCGCTCGGGCCCCGCGCCGCCGTTCGCAGGCCGGCGTCCGGCCCGGGGGCTGGGGGGTCCGGGGCTGCGCGGTCCCAAGGCGGGGGTCGGGGGTCCCCGGTTCTGCGCGTGCGCGCCCCGGCCTGGCCCCCGCCCCGGCCCTGGGCCCCGGGATACGCCGGGCCGGCGGGAGGGCCGCGCAGGGTCCCCGGAGCCCCGCGGCGCCGCTGCGGGGAGCTCGGCGGGCCCTGCCCTCCGCGCCGGCGCCGCTCCTGCCGGCTGGGGCCGCGGCCGCGCGTCTCTCGCGCTGAGACGGGAGGCGGCCGCGTCCTTGTGGCTTGGGGGCCGCCGTGGGGTCCGGGCTCGAGCCCCGGCGCCCGCCCTGGCCGCGCGGGGAGAGCGCCCCGCGCCGGTCTTGGGGGCCGCGCCCGCCCCTTCTGCCCGGCTTCCGGGCGGTGGGCTCGGGGGCGTCCGGAGGCCCTGCCGCGCGTCTCCTCCTCGCTGCGCCGGGCGCGGGGGGCGGCGGGCCGAACGTCGTTTGCCGGCCTGTGCGGACGGCTCGCAGCTCGCAGGCCCCCCGCCGGACCGCCTGTCCCCCTGCACCTGGAGGGCACGCCCCGGGCACGGAGCGGCCCGCCGTTGGCCTCGCGGTTCTGGGGTTCTGCGGGTGGTCCAGAGGCGCGTGTCCTCGGGAAGGGAGCCTAGACGTGAGCCCCGCTGGCTGCAGACAGCACCCTCGCCAGGCTCTGTGCCTGTTCCTCTGGGGTGGTTCTGTTTCTTGGCCCCCGAGTGTCGCCGCGGTGCCGGCGGCGTGCGGAGCTGGGCGGGCGCTCGGCGGGGGGCGGGCCTCGCCCGGAGGTGCCGACGGCTCTGGGCCCGCGAGGCGCGGCCCCTAGCGGCCGAGAGCACGGCCTCGGGTCAGCCGGAGACGCGGCAGGGCGGCGGTCGAGCCGTCCTGAGCTCCATCCCCGGCTCGGTCCAGGCGCTGCAGGTCAGGCGGGGCAGGGAGCTGTCGCGTCCTCCCGGGGTCTGGGAGAGGCAGGTGACACGTTGCTGAGGGACGTCGTTGATAACTAGAAAATCTGCCTCTCTTTGAAATCTTTTGAGCCTAGGAATACAGTCAGATTGTGTTGATGATGTTATAAGTAAGCTGAATATCTGGTGATTGCTTGCTTTACATGATTAAGGATTTTCGTTGCAGTTTTCCAGAGTAAGAATTTTAATGAGTCGCTTATCCCAGCGTAAAAAACAAACTCGGGGCAGTTGAGTAAACCTGCCTGAAACCACGAAGCCAGGATACGGCAGAGTCAGTCTAACTCAGTCTCCTTCAAGAGGAAAGGCAGGAATGAAGGGCGGGAGAGGCCCTTCCAGATGAGCGCCGGAAGCTCCCGTGAAGGTCAAGTCTGTGTACCGCCTTTTGGTTGAGCTTTTCTTTTCCCTCCCCTTTAGGCGATTGAAGATGAGGGAGGTAATCCTGATGATTGTACCTTTGAAGACATCAAAGAGATCCAGCAAAGGTATGGAGAGTTCTGTAAGGGAGGAGTCCCCTTCTGCCCGCTCGGGCGGTGGGCTCGGGGCGTCCGGAGGCCCTGCCGCGCGTCTCCTCCTCGCTGCGCCGGGCGCGGGGGGCGGCGGGCCGAACGTCGTTTGCCGGCCTGTGCGGACGGCTCGCAGCTCGCAGGCCCCCCGCCGGACCGCCTGTCCCCCTGCACCTGGAGGGCACGCCCCGGGCACGGAGCGGCCCGCCGTTGGCCTCGCGGTTCTGGGGTTCTGCGGGTGGTCCAGAGGCGCGTGTCCTCGGGAAGGGAGCCTAGACGTGAGCCCCGCTGGCTGCAGACAGCACCCTCGCCAGGCTCTGTGCCTGTTCCTCTGGGGTGGTTCTGTTTCTTGGCCCCCGAGTGTCGCCGCGGTGCCGGCGGCGTGCGGAGCTGGGCGGGCGCTCGGCGGGGGGCGGGCCTCGCCCGGAGGTGCCGACGGCTCTGGGCCCGCGAGGCGCGGCCCCTAGCGGCCGAGAGCACGGCCTCGGGTCAGCCGGAGACGCGGCAGGGCGGCGGTCGAGCCGTCCTGAGCTCCATCCCCGGCTCGGTCCAGGCGCTGCAGGTCAGGCGGGGCAGGGAGCTGTCGCGTCCTCCCGGGGTCTGGGAGAGGCAGGTGACACGTTGCTGAGGGACGTCGTTGATAACTAGAAAATCTGCCTCTCTTTGAAATCTTTTGAGCCTAGGAATACAGTCAGATTGTGTTGATGATGTTATAAGTAAGCTGAATATCTGGTGATTGCTTGCTTTACATGATTAAGGATTTTCGTTGCAGTTTTCCAGAGTAAGAATTTTAATGAGTCGCTTATCCCAGCGTAAAAAACAAACTCGGGGCAGTTGAGTAAACCTGCCTGAAACCACGAAGCCAGGATACGGCAGAGTCAGTCTAACTCAGTCTCCTTCAAGAGGAAAGGCAGGAATGAAGGGCGGGAGAGGCCCTTCCAGATGAGCGCCGGAAGCTCCCGTGAAGGTCAAGTCTGTGTACCGCCTTTTGGTTGAGCTTTTCTTTTCCCTCCCCTTTAGGCGATTGAAGATGAGGGAGGTAATCCTGATGAGATTGAAATCACCTCTGAAGGGAGTAAGAAGACATCAAAGAGATCCAGCAAAGGTATGGAGAGTTCTGTAAGCATCGGTGTCGTGAGGAGTTTCTGTCAGCTGACTTCCCTTGCCGCGGCGCCTGTGCGCTGCCCTGGGCGTCTTTGGTGGCCCCTGAGTGAAGGGGTGCGTTTTCTTCCAGGGTCCCTGCCGCGTATTTCTGTTTCCGTGCGTCTTGGGAGGTCTCAGCGTGAAGGGGGACTGACCCCTCTGCTTCATTTCCTCTGTAGGCGTCTCAGCGGCCGTGGCTTATTCCAGACTCTTAACCTTCGCGAGGTAGAGAACGTCTAGGATTACTTGAGTCTCCTATGGCTCTGACTGGTGGGAAATAACTTCCTTTTAAATGCCGCTTGGCCGACACAGTCGTCACTCCTACAGACGCTGCTTTCACAAACCGCCCTCCCCATCTGTCCCAAGCTGTCCCTTCCCGCTTCTGCCCCGACCGCCTTCCTCTGCCCCATCCACCTGTAGTCGGGTCCCAGCGTGTGGCTTCCTTTCTGGGCTTCCTGGGCCTCCACGTGTGTGACGCACCCGCTCCTCCTCCCCGTCTGTCTCCGTTCAAGTCCTGGTTAGTCGGGAGACAGCTTCTGACCCCCACAGTCGCGGCTCTTCCCTCCTTAGGTCCCCTGCCCCGCCCTGGCCTGAGCTCAATGCTGACAGCATCCTGCCTTGTGTCCTAATTAGATTGTTGAGAACAGGGCTGGTTTCTGCATAGTATTTGCTCCCTAAATTATTTCGTAATTGAAATCAGTGACATTGTTTGAGAACAGGGCTGGTTTCTGGTGAGGAATGAAGGGCAGTTGAGAAAAGAGCCACCACTTCGGGCAGTTGAGTAAACCTGCCTGAAACCACGAAGCCAGGATACGGCAGAGTCAGTCTAACTCAGTCTCCTTCAAGAGGAAAGGCAGGAATGAAGGGCGGGAGAGGCCCTTCCAGATGAGCGCCGGAAGCTCCCGTGAAGGTCAAGTCTGTGTACCGCCTTTTGGTTGAGCTTTTCTTTTCCCTCCCCTTTAGGCGATTGAAGATGAGGGAGGTAATCCTGATGAGATTGAAATCACCTCTGAAGGGAGTAAGAAGACATCAAAGAGATCCAGCAAAGGTATGGAGAGTTCTGTAAGCATCGGTGTCGTGAGGAGTTTCTGTCAGCTGACTTCCCTTGCCGCGGCGCCTGTGCGCTGCCCTGGGCGTCTTTGGTGGCCCCTGAGTGAAGGGGTGCGTTTTCTTCCAGGGTCTCTGCCGCGTATTTCTGTTTCCGTGCGTCTTGGGAGGTCTCAGCGTGAAGGGGGACTGACCCCTCTGCTTCATTTCCTCTGTAGGCGTCTCAGCGGCCGTGGCTTATTCCAGACTCTTAACCTTCGCGAGGTAGAGAACGTCTAGGATTACTTGAGTCTCCTATGGCTCTGACTGGTGGGAAATAACTTCCTTTTAAATGCCGCTTGGCCGACACAGTCGTCACTCCTACAGACGCTGCTTTCACAAACCGCCCTCCCCATCTGTCCCAAGCTGTCCCTTCCCGCTTCTGCCCCGACCGCCTTCCTCTGCCCCATCCACCTGTAGTCGGGTCCCAGCGTGTGGCTTCCTTTCTGGGCTTCCTGGGCCTCCACGTGTGTGACGCACCCGCTCCTCCTCCCCGTCTGTCTCCGTTCAAGTCCTGGTTAGTCGGGAGACAGCTTCTGACCCCCACAGTCGCGGCTCTTCCCTCCTTAGGTCCCCTGCCCCGCCCTGGCCTGAGCTCAATGCTGACAGCATCCTGCCTTGTGTCCTAATTAGATTGTTGAGAACAGGGCTGGTTTCTGCATAGTATTTGCTCCCTAAATTATTTCGTAATTGAAATCAGTGACATGTAAGTACAGTTTTAAGGAAGAGTCAGCTAAAGCTGGGCTTTTAGAACGTCCTAGAAGTTCTCTTGATCATTGAAGGCTTTATTGCTCAGGCCCAGAAACAAAATGAAATGTGTTTACCTGGTGACGACCTGGCTGTGAAGTGTCAGAGAGGTAGGCACCAGCCACGGACCCACCCACGCTCTGTGGGGTATTAGCTCTGGGAGAAGAGCAGTCGGTGTCCGCACTTTGGACTGAAGTCTCTGGTGTGGTCCACAGTGGATCGAACATTTTGTCTTTGCCACTGTCAGTGATTTTGTCAGTGTGGAGTACTGGCTGGGTAGTAGACATGTGGAACTTTCTTTTCTTTTTTTTTCTTTTAATTAAGGAAAAGAAATTCTTGTGTTAAGTTTTTTAGAAACACAAAATATGCATTATGTAAAACAGTCTATTAAAGCGTAGGCATACTTTTTCCAGACTTTTCTGTGTCTACCGTTATCTGAAAACACAGAAAGATGTTCCCAGAAACCTGTGTACCTTTGTCTTTCCTTTAAAAAGAATTCTTCCTACTACACACAGTATCCTTTAATTTGCTTTTTTTTCACTCAGTATGTTAAGGACATTTTCAGTAATGCAGAAAATAAAAAGACCTCATTCTTTTAACAGCGATAGTTATTAGCCAATAGCTTTCCAACAGTCTGTACTGCTTAATAAGTAGCAACATGAGCGGGTTGCCTGTTTCTTTAAATTCTCACTTAACTGCTAAACAGTATTTTCATTATATTTGTCTGAATTTCTCTAGAGCTGAAGTTTCCATTTACATTTCTTTAAAAATTAGACAGCTTCTGATAATGGGTCACCTATATTTTCTGAATCTCCTTTTCATGCCTTTGATCATTTTTCTACTTGTCTTGCCTTGAGAGCTCTCTCTAAAATATCGAGATTGTTTCTTCCCAGTCTTTCATTTTACCTAACTACTTTGTGGTGTTTTTGTCTTTAAAGTTTTCCTCTTGAGTACAGGCAGTGCAGTCAACCTATTCTGTATTGTTTCTAGGCTTTATGTTGTATTTTAAAAGGCAATCCTTTAGGATTACTTTAGTAAAACGTCTGCATTGTGGGGTAGTGTTTATGTTTTTATTTTCAGTGCATTTGTGTTTTTGTAGATGATGTTTGTTTGTTTGTTTGTTTTTTGCCTGTACTGGGTCTTGGTTGCTGCGGGTGGGATCTAGTTCCCTGACCAGGGATTAAACCTTCATAGGGAGTGTGGAATCCAGCCACTGGACCACCAGGGGAGTCCCAGTGTGGAACATTTCTATTAACTTCCCAGTGCCCTAGCCCAGTCCTAGTTCCTGCTTGTTCCTCAGGGCCGGGTGGGGAGGGGGCAATAATTACCTTGACCATAGATGATTTCTTTTGAGTAAAGTGGAACCTTTCAAAACAAAAAAGTGGGCATGAAGTGCTTCACTGTGGGACTTGTGAAATGTTAGTTCCCTGTCCAGGAATTGAGCCTGACTGTGGGCAGTGGGAGCGCAGAGGCCTAACCACTGGGCTGCCAGGGGGTTGCCATTACAGACTCATTCCTGTGTCTACCGTTATCTGAAAACACAGAAAGATGTTCCCAGAAACCTGTGTACCTTTGTCTTTCCTTTAAAAAGAATTCTTCCTACTACACACAGTATCCTTTAATTTGCTTTTTTTTCACTCAGTATGTTAAGGACATTTTCAGTAATGCAGAAAATAAAAAGACCTCATTCTTTTAACAGCGATAGTTATTAGCCAATAGCTTTCCAACAGTCTGTACTGCTTAATAAGTAGCAACATGAGCGGGTTGCCTGTTTCTTTAAATTCTCACTTAACTGCTAAACAGTATTTTCATTATATTTGTCTGAATTTCTCTAGAGCTGAAGTTTCCATTTACATTTCTTTAAAAATTAGACAGCTTCTGATAATGGGTCACCTATATTTTCTGAATCTCCTTTTCATGCCTTTGATCATTTTTCTACTTGTCTTGCCTTGAGAGCTCTCTCTAAAATATCGAGATTGTTTCTTCCCAGTCTTTCATTTTACCTAACTACTTTGTGGTGTTTTTGTCTTTAAAGTTTTCCTCTTGAGTACAGGCAGTGCAGTCAACCTATTCTGTATTGTTTCTAGGCTTTATGTTGTATTTTAAAAGGCAATCCTTTAGGATTACTTTAGTAAAACGTCTGCATTGTGGGGTAGTGTTTATGTTTTTATTTTCAGTGCATTTGTGTTTTTGTAGATGATGTTTGTTTGTTTGTTTGTTTTTTGCCTGTACTGGGTCTTGGTTGCTGCGGGTGGGATCTAGTTCCCTGACCAGGGATTAAACCTTCATAGGGAGTGTGGAATCCAGCCACTGGACCACCAGGGGAGTCCCAGTGTGGAACATTTCTATTAACTTCCCAGTGCCCTAGCCCAGTCCTAGTTCCTGCTTGTTCCTCAGGGCCGGGTGGGGAGGGGGCAATAATTACCTTGACCATAGATGATTTCTTTTGAGTAAAGTGGAACCTTTCAAAACAAAAAAGTGGGCATGAAGTGCTTCACTGTGGGACTTGTGAAATGTTAGTTCCCTGTCCAGGAATTGAGCCTGACTGTGGGCAGTGGGAGCGCAGAGGCCTAACCACTGGGCTGCCAGGGGATTCCCATTACAGACTCATTCCTGTTGGGTTGATTAATGCTTGGAGTAATTCTATTCTGAAGTTTTATAGTACCTTTTCATATGTAATAGGGCTACTTTATAAGTGCTCTTGAATTATTTTACAGCTACCTTAGTAGATTTTGTTAAGACTTTTACTGAAAATAAATAAGAGGGTTTTCTTCTGTTTGAACAAATTCAAAATGTTTTGAAATCTGATGATTTTGATGAAAATCCTAAAGTAAGTAAAGTCAGCATGTATTAAGCAATCACATATATTTTAATAATTGGTAAAATTTTGAATAGACACTTCATAAGAGAATACAAGTAAATGACTAATGACCACATCAAAAAATGTTAATCGGTAGTTATAAAAGAAATGAAAATTAAAGTGGTTAGAAATACTGGAAGACAAACTATTAAAATAGCAAAGATACAGAATAACAAACTTCCACACTCTGCTGTAGGATATATTGAATTATGTAACTATTTTGGGAGAAAATCTGGCACATAGAAAATTTAAAATTCAGCTGAAATACTAATACAACCCAGAATATTCCATTCCTCTATCTTGAGCCTAAATGAATGAGAAGCATACATCAATGAAAAGCTTTGAACATGAATGTACAATACATCTTTTTTAGGAGACATAATTTTATGCTTTGAAAAGATGTGAGAATAATACAGGAAATTTTCATAAGTCCTCAACTAGATTCTGAAAATGTCATCATTTTAATGCATTTGATTTCTCCTTTTCTTTCTCGAGAGAGGGAGGGCAGAAGCAAAGGAAAGAGAAAGATATGCATAGAACAAATATATTTACTTTTTACTTTTCCCCTCAACTATTTAAGAATAAATTGCAAGTATGTACCCTTTGCCCCTACATGCTATAATTATTTTCTAAAAGCAAGGATACTGCATAACTATGTACATAGTTACCAAAATCAAGAAGTTAATATTGATATAATGTTGTTAGCTAGGCTTAGACCTTATTTAGATTTAGTCATTTGTTCCAGTAATGTTCGTCATACGCAGAAGAAAAAAATCTAGGTCTTTACATTGCCTTCAGATGGCATGTCTTTTTGGTCTCCTTTAATGTACAGCAGTTATCAAAGCCTTTTTATTGGTGACATTACCATTTTTTGAAGAGCACAGGCCACTTATTTTGAAGCCTGTTTTTCAATTTGGGTTTTATTCGGGATTTTTTGATGGTGATTTGTTTTTTATCCTCCTGATCATGTTTAGATCACACACTTTTGTCAGAAATACACACCGGAAGTGTAATTTTTCTCAATTGTTTTCTTATAGGCACATCCTGACAATTTGTGCAGTTGGCTTACGGTGGTATTGGTTGGGTTTCTCCACAGGAAAGTTTGCAGTCGTGTCTCTGGAGAGCATACTTGGAGACTTAAGAATATCGTTTTTAGCTTTCCATTTGTGTAATCAAGCAGTTTTTTTTAAAATACCGACCTGCCGGGCTTCCCTGGTGGTCCAGTGGGTAAGGACACCGCCTTGCAGTGCAAGGGGCGCCGGTTCGATCCCTGGCCTGGGAAGATCCCATGTGCTGCAGCTCAGCTGGACTGATGTGTCCAATTGCCGAGCAGGAGCTCAGGAGCGCATGCGTCCAGAGCTGGTGCTCTGTGACAATGGAGGCCACTGTGATGGGAGGCCCACACGGGCCAAAGAACAAAGATGGATGAAAAATAGATAGGTGAAAAAGACCAATACAAGTGGCCTGCCCCCCTCTCTCCCCAACCCGCCCGCCGCCAAAAAAAAAAAAAATACTGACCTGCCCACATGCAACCAGCCACCCAGCTTACTGGGGCAACCCCAGCAGTTGTCCAGGGAGGTGGTCTGATAGTTAAGCTGGATGTACTCGTGAAAGCAGAAGCTCAGTGGGGAGAAGACATGGGGATCTCTCAGGGAGCTGGGGGAAAGTTATGGAGACAAGAACTGCGAGGGCCTGTGGTTTGGAGACCTCTGTGGAGGAAGAATTTGAGGGGTACAGTTTTCTCATAGTAGCAAAGACAGTTGGTTTAGATTTTGCCAGAGTGATATTTCTCATTCACACTAATTATGGTTTCATTGAGGCACATTGTTTTTCATCTTTGAGAAGCAGGGCATCTTTCCCTGAATAGTGATTGTTGCTAAGCATCCCCATGGGGATATGCTTTCTGTATTGAAGACTAAATATTCTTTGGAAGGTGCCTTTTATGGATTGGGGCATATCTTACCTGGGGAAGTTCTCCCCCGGAAGGGATTCAGACTGCCATATGTACCTGTGTGTACTACTGGGTGTGAGATATGGATGTGCCTGATGGAAACCTGCTGTCTTTCTTGTAAAAGGGCGAAAGACACTAGACAGGGTGGCACGTGTGTGGTAGTTTATCTAGATTTTTCCTACTACTCAGTGGAATTGGACAAAACCCAGTGTGCATATTCTGGAGTGGTACCGGTGTGGAGATGCTGATGTGTCTTTCTGGCATGTTTGTAAAGACCGCTGGGTTGAGTTCCAGACATTTCTTAAAGCTCAAGCCATGTTTTGTCATAGGATTCTGAAGTTCCCAACCAGCCACCAAAGCTATTTGCAATTAAAATATTTCTGAAAACATGAGTGAAATTTGAATATGGAAAAGTCAAGTCACATTGTTGTATAAGAAAATACTAGTTTGAATTACAGTACAAATGATTGTTGTTCAGTTGCTAAGTTACCCCAACTCTTTGCGATACTACAGAATGCAGTGAGTCGGGCTTCCCTGTCCTTCAGTATCTCCCAAAGTTTGCTCAGATCCATGCCCATTGACTCAGTGATGACATCTAACCATCTCATGCTCTGCCGCCACCTCTCCTTTGCCTTCAGACCTTCCTGGCATCAGTCTTTTTCCAGTGAGTTGACTCTTTACATCAGGTGGCGAAGGTTTGGAGCTTCAGCTTCAGCATCAGTCCTTCCAATGAATATTCACGGTAGATTTTCTTTAGGTCTGACAGGTGATCTCCTTGCAGTCTTAAGGGCCTCGTCAAGGGTCTTCTCCAAAACCACAGTTTGGAAGCTCCAGTTTTCAGTGCTCAGGGCCCTTCTCAATGAACTATTGGCCAGTGTTTCTTGTGCTAGACCTCTGTGGAGGAAGAATTTGAGGTACAGTTTTCTCATAGTAGCAAAGACAGTTGGTTTAGATTTTGCCAGAGTGATATTTCTCATTCACACTAATTATGGTTTCATTGAGGCACATTGTTTTTCATCTTTGAGAAGCAGGGCATCTTTCCCTGAATAGTGATTGTTGCTAAGCATCCCCATGGGGATATGCTTTCTGTATTGAAGACTAAATATTCTTTGGAAGGTGCCTTTTATGGATTGGGGCATATCTTACCTGGGGAAGTTCTCCCCCGGAAGGGATTCAGACTGCCATATGTACCTGTGTGTACTACTGGGTGTGAGATATGGATGTGCCTGATGGAAACCTGCTGTCTTTCTTGTAAAAGGGCGAAAGACACTAGACAGGGTGGCACGTGTGTGGTAGTTTATCTAGATTTTTCCTACTACTCAGTGGAATTGGACAAAACCCAGTGTGCATATTCTGGAGTGGTACCGGTGTGGAGATGCTGATGTGTCTTTCTGGCATGTTTGTAAAGACCGCTGGGTTGAGTTCCAGACATTTCTTAAAGCTCAAGCCATGTTTTGTCATAGGATTCTGAAGTTCCCAACCAGCCACCAAAGCTATTTGCAATTAAAATATTTCTGAAAACATGAGTGAAATTTGAATATGGAAAAGTCAAGTCACATTGTTGTATAAGAAAATACTAGTTTGAATTACAGTACAAATGATTGTTGTTCAGTTGCTAAGTTACCCCAACTCTTTGCGATACTACAGAATGCAGTGAGTCGGGCTTCCCTGTCCTTCAGTATCTCCCAAAGTTTGCTCAGATCCATGCCCATTGACTCAGTGATGACATCTAACCATCTCATGCTCTGCCGCCACCTCTCCTTTGCCTTCAGACCTTCCTGGCATCAGTCTTTTTCCAGTGAGTTGACTCTTTACATCAGGTGGCGAAGGTTTGGAGCTTCAGCTTCAGCATCAGTCCTTCCAATGAATATTCACGGTAGATTTTCTTTAGGTCTGACAGGTGATCTCCTTGCAGTCTTAAGGGCCTCGTCAAGGGTCTTCTCCAAAACCACAGTTTGGAAGCACCAGTTTTTCAGTGCTCAGCCTTCTCTACGGTCCAGCTCTCACATCTGTGCATGACTGCTGTAGCGACCATAGCTTTGACTATGTGGCCATTTGTCGGCAGTGTGATGTCTCTGCTTTTTAATACACTGTCTAGGTTTGTCATAGCTTTTCTTCCCAGTAGCAGGCATTTTATTTTGTGGCTGCTATGTATCTGTTCAAGATTAATCATTAAAATTAGGCAGATTAATATTTGTTTCTTTTATATTACTGGATAAACACTGAGTAGCCTTACGAAATTGATGTTCAATTTGGAGAAAAATGATGGTGCTTCTCAGGTGGTTCACTGGTAAAGAAGATACCTGGCCATGCCGGAGATGGGAGTTCAGGCTTGGTTGTACAGATCCCCTGAAGAAGGAAATGGCAGCCTACCTCAGTATTCTTCCCTGGAGCATCCCACGCACAGAGGAGCCTGGCAGCCTCAATCTGTAGGGTCCCAAAGAGTCGTGCACTACTCTGTACATGCATACACACCATACAGTGCTATGAAAGAATATAGAAAGCTGTTCATAGCATATACAGTGGAAGGATTATAAAATGCAGTAAAGTTTTTAAAAGCAGAATATGTGTACGTACGTAGCACAGTACGGGAAGCTATCTAGGCCACTGCCTGATAGCTCCAGGGCTGGCTCTACATGGTAAACTGTGAAAGGCTTTTACTTTTATGTGGTTGTCCTTGGGTTACAACTTACACATTCCTTAACTAAAAACCAGCACATTTGCCCTTTATTTTTCTGTTTCTTTTAGTTCCTTTGTTTCTTGTTAGAGTTGTTATTGTTTTATTGCTGTGCCAGTCTTGTGGGATCTTATCCCTTACAGGGTTTTAAACCGAGGCCCCCCTCAGTGAAAGCAGGGATGCTAACCACCGGACTGCCAGGGAATTACCCTAAGGAGCACATTTCTTTGAGATGCTCTTTTCCCAGTCACTAAAGCCATTTAACAAGAAGTTCAGGCCTGGAAAAGTTCTGGTTGCCTCCACCTGTTACAAACCCATTTCCAGCTCCTTATGCTTCCAGCGCCAGGTCGCAAGAACAAAACCACTGTTAGAAGTAGTACGGACTACCTTATCGAGATTGAACTTAACCATTTCTGGATTACAGCATTCCTAAATGGAATAGCGCCATGCATATTTCACACTGACATCTTACTCTAGTGTTTACAGCATATAAAAGTGAAAGTTGTCACTTCCGGTAGATTCATATCATTGATCTCACGCTACAAGTTCTTTCTCCAGGGCGCAAACCAGAAGAAGAGGGCGTGGAAGACAACGGGCTAGAGGAAAACTCTGGGGACGGACAGGTATGTGCAGCCTCGTCAGCGACCGGCTCTGTGCGCGGGCCGGGGGCCGTCGTGTGACGGTCTTCTGTTGGGTCCCAGGAGGATGTCGAGAGCAGTCTGGAGAACTTGCAGGACATCGACATGATGGATATCAGTGTGCTGGACGAGGCGGAGATCGACAACGGGAGCGTGGCCGACTGTGCGGAAGACGACGATGCGGAGACCCTCCAGGAGACCCTGTCAGACAGTAGAGAGCTCGTGGAGGGGGAGGCGAGAGACTTCCCCGAGCAGCTTCAGGAACACGCTGTAGGTACCGCGGCAGGGTCTCCGGGATGTGCCCCAGAGGTCCGACTGCCTCGAGCAGCCTAACAGAGCAGCTTTCTCGTTGGCACTATGGCCTGTTAACGGCAGCTCAGTGCAGCGTTTGGCTGACGCGTTCGCAGGTAGAGAATCAGCCGAGTCTGAGGGGCACACGTGGTTTCGGTGAGAAATGGGCTCTGCCGAGGAGCGGCAGCACACGCTCTCCACCTGAGCAGGGCAGCGCTAAGCATCCCGGGGACACGGTTGTAGCCTGCTTGTTACAGGAGGCTGCTCCGTGGTGCCCTGAAACTAGCACACCAGCTCAAAAGTGGGTCTTACGCTGTCATCCGTTCAGTCCTCTCCTAGTCTGTCTTTCGTGCTAACTTTGACCTCGTGTTTAAAGGCGTAGGTTTTCTTGTGTTAGGAGGAAGTCCAGGGTATGATGCAATTCTGATATTATTTGTTAAGCTCTGTCGGACGTTAGGCGTTGTTTCCGATCACCCTTTTAACCCCAGTTTGATAAATAGATGCTGTTACGCCCATTTTCCAGTTGGGTAAATCAGGGAGTGAAAAGCTAAAACGAAGATCTCCAGGCAGCATGCAGCTCCTCTGAGAACAGGGGTGAAGACCAGGCTCGTTCCGGAGTGCACACACTTGAGTCAGACGCCACACGGTGTCAGTGCTGTTGAATGAGTGGATGATGGGGTTTCCGAAGTGACGAATGTTGCTCACGTCGACAGAATAAGCTATTAAAAACTAAAAGCCCCGAGAACTCTTTCAGGAATTACTGTTACCTCGTTATCGGTGTCATGAATTTTGCTGTCATTTATTGTGCAGGTAGAGGACAAAGAAAGTATAACCAATTTAGATACTTCGTCACCTGACTTCACTAAATTACAGGTAAGTTGTTGTATCTCAGTCCTTTTAGAATGAAAGGTTAGACTAGAGTTTGTGGAAGCCACTTCCAGGATTGTGCGGCGGTCCCAACTAACAGTCGCTGCAGGGATTATTCCCCCTTTTTGGCCTCTATATATACACGGGGGTGTGCTCTGTCTCTGCTTGCCCCGAATAAAACGTGTTATTGGAAAGGGATCACTTGTTGATTGGATTTCTAGAAGAGCAGCCTGTGGGCTCCGTCCTGGAGGGCCTTCTCGGGAGCGGAAATACTTCTGGGTGAGACACGAGAGGACACGGGGTGGGCAGCCTTCCGCCGGAGAGGGGAACGGGGCACCGGAGAGGGTGCAGAAGGACGGGGTGAGGGGGCCGCAGCCCTGACGGCTGGGAAAGGTGGGTCCTTCTGGCTTTGGGAAGTTTTTCTCAGAAAGTACAGAGATGTCTCTTGTCGACCAGAGCGTGCTGGCTGCTTGGCTACCACCTGTGTAAAAGCTGAATGTCAGGTGAGAACCAGGGAGGCGTGGGCTTCCGAGTGGAGTTTGCACTGATGTGGACCTTGAGTTTCCGTTTACTTTTTGTGCAGCCTTTGTAGGTGGGAACTGTTGGAATGCATGTGAAAGGCTGATTTTCAGTAGAAAGTTTACGGAGGAAATGAAGAGTCAGCCATTGCCAGTCCTTGTTTCTTGTTTGTTTGAATAAGGTCCCTGTGGTGATTAGTTTCTGCTAGGCAGAGGTGGGGTTTTTTATCCGCGAACCAGAAGCCAGTCGCCAGGCGGGTGAAAACCCAAACAGAACTTGGTGAAAGCTGGTTCCCCTGAGGGTTGGCGTCCCTCTGGCTGCAGAGTGGCACAGCCTGTTCCTCGCTCAGAAAGGAGAGGGGCAGAGGGCTTGTCGTTGTCTTGAGGGTCGCCTCAGGTCAGACACTCGTGTGCATGGTCTGGTGAGGACAGGACCCGTACCCCTCAGAGACAGACAGGAATGGTCTTTCTTTCCTAGCATGAAATTATAAACAAAAATCAGAAAACCTTGATTAGAAGTACATGAAATTGTTATGAGAGAACAGTGTCCTAGGACTGGGCACAGTAGCAGGTCAGTGCCCGTGGAAGGTGCACACCATCCGTGAGCATAAACGTACACGTGAAAGACTTGTGCTGTCAGAGGCCGGGATATACTAGGTAGTTTTGTGAGAAGGTTAGACTAGAGTTTGTGGAAGCCACTTCCAGGATTGTGCGGCGGTCCCAACTAACAGTCGCTGCAGGGATTATTCCCCCTTTTTGGCCTCTATATATACACGGGGGTGTGCTCTGTCTCTGCTTGCCCGAATAAAACGTGTTATTGGAAAGGGATCACTTGTTGATTGGATTTCTAGAAGAGCAGCCTGTGGGCTCCGTCCTGGAGGGCCTTCTCGGGAGCGGAAATACTTCTGGGTGAGACACGAGAGGACACGGGGTGGGCAGCCTTCCGCCGGAGAGGGGAACGGGGCACCGGAGAGGGTGCAGAAGGACGGGGTGAGGGGGCCGCAGCCCTGACGGCTGGGAAAGGTGGGTCCTTCTGGCTTTGGGAAGTTTTTCTCAGAAAGTACAGAGATGTCTCTTGTCGACCAGAGCGTGCTGGCTGCTTGGCTACCACCTGTGTAAAAGCTGAATGTCAGGTGAGAACCAGGGAGGCGTGGGCTTCCGAGTGGAGTTTGCACTGATGTGGACCTTGAGTTTCCGTTTACTTTTTGTGCAGCCTTTGTAGGTGGGAACTGTTGGAATGCATGTGAAAGGCTGATTTTCAGTAGAAAGTTTACGGAGGAAATGAAGAGTCAGCCATTGCCAGTCCTTGTTTCTTGTTTGTTTGAATAAGGTCCCTGTGGTGATTAGTTTCTGCTAGGCAGAGGTGGGGTTTTTTATCCGCGAACCAGAAGCCAGTCGCCAGGCGGGTGAAAACCCAAACAGAACTTGGTGAAAGCTGGTTCCCCCTGAGGGTTGGCGTCCCTCTGGCTGCAGAGTGGCACAGCCTGTTCCTCGCTCAGAAAGGAGAGGGGCAGAGGGCTTGTCGTTGTCTTGAGGGTCGCCTCAGGTCAGACACTCGTGTGCATGGTCTGGTGAGGACAGGACCCGTACCCTCTCAGAGACAGACAGGAATGGTCTTTCTTTCCTAGCATGAAATTATAAACAAAAATCAGAAAACCTTGATTAGAAGTACATGAAATTGTTATGAGAGGGGAAAAGTGTCCTAGGACTGGGCACAGTAGCAGGTCAGTGCCCGTGGAAGGTGCACACCATCCGTGAGCATAAACGTACACGTGAAAGACTTGTGCTGTCAGAGGCCCGGGGAGAAGGGTCGGCGGCCATCCTCCCTGTGTAAACAGAGCTGTGGGTCGAGGCCTGGACCGATCAGCTCAGGACACGCAGCCTTTACGCGAAGCTTGGCCATGCTGCGTGTCCTTGAGCAAGCCTGTCCACCACCATGTGCGTGTCTCCTCATTGGGGGAGAGACGGATGAACCCAGTCGCCCCAGCCTGCGAGGGCTGTGGGGAGACTGGTTAAGACACGGGTGTGGAAGGGGCTCAGATAGCTGTCTGGAACCCAACCGGTGCTGAGCGGAGTCGGCTGGAATTGTAGCGTGCCGTCCCTTGAGGAGGGGCCGCAGGGGCGAGGGACCGCACGTGCGAGCCAGGCCTTCCATGAATCGGGCAGCCTCTCGGAGGAGCCGGCTGCTGAACCAAACGCTGAGGCCCGTGTCCACCGTGGCCGGGTGCGCGGGGACGGGGCTCGAGTGACCGGGTGGGCAGGAGTGTGGCGAGTCCACTGCGAAAAGGAGAATGTGGGCCACAACCCCCGTGCCCTGAGCCCCGAGGTCTTTTGAAGTTTCTGGAACTGATGCTGCATTAGTGAAAAATGGTCGTCTGATATGTGTCGGCTTTCCTGCTAGCCACTGCAAGTAGGAAAAGCACAGTTGTCCACGCATGTAGGACAATTTAGAAAGACACGCGTGGAATGGGTGCGTTGGAGTGATCGTGTTGGCAGGTGCCGGGAAATGGAGCACATCACTCCACAAACTCAAGCATGGTAGTCAGTCCCCTGAGAGCGCTGTGGCCACGGTGGGTGGCGTGGGGCGCCAGCTCTCGGGCGGCGCTGGCCCGGAATAAGCAGCTTCCTCCACCTGATGCGTTTGTGAGGCCCCTTGGCTGTGGTTTGAAACATTCCCTTTTCAGTGACTACACTTTGGGGTATGAATAAATTCTAGGTTTCCTCCATCTGGCACAATTTTATTTATGTTTTCTGTTGCAGGAAATTGAAGAGCCATCCTTGGAGCCAGGTACTGTTAAATGAAACACCTAGCACGGGGGTTTGGAAGCGTTCTAGTTTTCCAGCTTCTCTAACTTGCGTACTTTGATTTGAAAAAGTTACCTTACCGTAGTGTACAGTGTGGTAAGGATTACGATCCAGATTATACCAGGATCATAGAGATTGGAAACCCAGCCATATCACCAGATCTGTGAACGTGGCTTAATTTCTCGTTTTGCAAAGCAGAGAGGTGAGATGAGACCATCTCGTGCCTTTTTAAACGAATCCGACGCTTAAACGGACGGAGAGAGCGCCTGCGTGCCTCTCGAGAGCCGCTACGGCCGTATTCCACAGAACAGATCTTGTGATATCGGGCCGTGTGTTAGCCTTGTGGTCTTTAGCGCAGGCAGCGGTAGGGAGATGCCACTTTAAAGTCCTGAGACGTAACTGGATTCCAGAAGAAGAAACAGTTTCTTTATGAGAATTCCAAACCAATCTGTTCACTTTCGGGACTGCAAATATCTCAGAGCACCGATGGAAGAGATTCTGGCTTTCATGTCGGACTGTTCTGTTAAAAGAAATGCAAAGAAATGTGGAAATTGAGCTGTTCAGTGAATGGTGATACACTGAGTTAAGCACCTCGGACCCCGGAAGCTAACTGTGGAAGAGTCGTAACGTGCACGCCGACAGAACGAAGACCGTCAAGGCTCAGCCAGAAGGTGTTGGGGGTTAAATAAGTCTCTGGGATGCTTTTCTCTCCCATGTAGCGCGGAGGCTCCCGCTAGCCGTCGGTCGGAGCGCAGGTAGTGTACCCAGTGCCGAGTCTGTGTAGCCGCGGGTTTTCCAATCTCTGTGTAGCTAGCCGTTCTCTTGGTGTTAGTGTGGCCGCCGTGCCCGTGCCGCATTTGTGATTGCTGTATTTCCCTGGTAATTAAACCTTGTGCCATTCTATTCCTGTTAAATCCGTAGAAAATGAGAAAATACTCGACATTTTGGGGGAAACTTGTAAATCTGAGCCAGTAAAAGAAGAAGGTTCCGAGCTGGAGCAGCCATTTGCACAGGCACCAAGTAGCGTGGGGCCAGACAGAAAGCTGGCGGAAGAAGAGGACCTTTTTGACAGCGCCCGCCCGGAAGAGGGCGATTTAGATTTGGCCACGGAGTCACCGGCACCCGCTCAGGAGAGCAAGGCAGACACCCCGTTAGCGGTAGTGAAAAGGGAGCCCGTGGAGCAGACAGGCGATGACGCCAGGACGGACTGTGAGCCTGTAGGGCTAGAGAAGCCAGTTGAGCAGAGTAGTAGAGCCCCCGAGCCGGCGGGAGCCTGTAGCGAGGAGGCCGCGGACGCGCCCCCGGAAGCCTCAAGCCCGGACCCCGGGGATAGCAAAGAAGACGTGAAGAAGTTTGCTTTTGAAGCTTGTAACGAAGTCCCTCCGGCTCCTAAAGAGTCCTCAGCCAGTGAGGGCGCTGATCAGAACATGAGGTTTGTTTTTTCTCAGTTTTAGACCAGACGCTATCTCCTTTCCATGGGTCGTTTAATGACACACATGAGCTGTTGTTTCTGCCATTGGCCAGCCAGACTGATGCAATTGTAGTTACTTCTAAAGAACGTTTGATTTCTCTTCGTTTATTTTAAGCTGATTACATAATCTTTGTTCTTTTCTCAACCTTTCATGGTTGTTTTCTTTAATTCTTCCTAATTATCTCTAGCCCAGCAGAATTAATTAACTCCTGTGGGTCTGAAATCTTACGGTTAGGTCAGATTTCCAATACCCGTTTGTTGGGGTGTCATTTTTTCAGAACTAAATTCCGGGTAGGTATGCAACCTCAGCACGTCTTGTCTAGTTTTGAGTTAGTTTCCTCCGTGCTTTTTCCTTCTGGACTGACAAGGTCTTTTGTCTCTAGTTCTGTCGAAGATGAGTCGGATACAAAAAAGCTTTCCAAAGAGGAGAAGGGTGAGTCGGCACGGTGGCGTCCCCGGGAGTGGCGGTTCCGGTCGGTTGTAGCTCGGCGCCCAACCCTTTCTGCCTGACGGGCCTGGGAGCCTCTCAGAGCCTTCTCCCCTCTGCCCTCTGCTCCTCACTCTCGGGTTCGGGGATGCCGGGCAGAAGCGTCGCTTCAGTTCGATTGGGACGCTTGAATTTTTACCGGAGTGCTTTGAGCACCTCCATCCGGACGGGCCCTCTAATTTGCAAGCTCGTTAGCCCCAGTGACACATGCAGACTGAGAAAATGCTTCAAGTCTCAGAAACCTGGTGTCGCAGGATCTCTAGTATGGCGGAGTTATCAACACCAGAAACCTTCATTAAACCTTCATTAATAATTTGCTGCAGGGCTTCCCCTGGTGGTCCAGTGGGTAAGGACACCGCCTTGCAGTGCAAGGGGCGCCGGTTCGATCCCTGGCCTGGGAAGATCCCACGTGCCGCGGAGCGGCTGGATCGGTGTCCAATTACCAGCCAGCCCTCTGGAGCTCAAGCGCCTAGAGCCGGTGCTCTGCAACGAGAGGCCACTGCAGTGGGAGGCCCACAGAAGCCAAAGAATAAAGATGGATGAAAATAAAAAAGAGGCCAACATTTAAAATAATAGTAAAAATAATTAGCTGATGGAGAAGCGGTTTTGCTGGCTGCTCCAGATTCGTCCTTCTTCAGTGTTCTCTGCAGACCGAACCTGGGGATAGAGTGCCTCTGGTTCTGCGTGGACAGCTCCTGTCTTCTGTTGCAGAGTCACCTTGCTGGGGTGGGTGATGCCATCTGGTACCCGAGGGACTCTCCCGGGTCCCAGCAGCCCCTCACTGGCCGTAGTGCGGGCCGTTTCCATTGGCTTGTGCACCTCGTGGGCACCTCCAGAGCTCACGTCAGGACCGTGGGCCGGCCTCCAGCCCCAGCCTTCTCTGTTCTGTTGACCCTTGAACAGAAAGGGAGCGTGTCTGGTTTGCAATGGCTCTAAGATACTTAAGACTCAGGATTTTGTCTGCGTTGTGTTGTCTTAACCGAAACTTTCTTTTGAACTAGGTCGTAGCAGTAGTGGCAGGAATTTCTGGGTTAGTGGACTTTCTTCCACCACCAGAGCTACGGACCTGAAGAATCTTTTCAGCAAATACGGGAAGGTAAGACCCGGAGCGGAGATGCGTGAGCTCACGCAGTGTGGCCTCTACGTGTGCAGCACTGTCCCCCGCTTGAGGACTTTGATACCACGTGGCTCTTTGAACCCCTCTCTCTCTGGGTGAGGTGGCAGATTAGTGGGAGCTGGTGTCCTGTGTGTATTTCTCCTGCTTGTCCGACTCCCAAGCCATCACACCATTTGATAGCTTCCCGAGTCTCCGGCTTCACGTGTTAAACCCAGGGCGGGAGGAGTGTGCAGGGGGAAGAGGTAGGGCCCTGGGAGCACAGGCTGCGTTTTTGTGAGCACTCTTGCAGTCAGAGAGGAGGTAAGTTATGGTGTAATCAAGAAACCTTCGCACTGGACCCCTGACACAGCTGTTGGGGCTTCCTCTGCAGCCCAGGCTGGCGTTAGCGGGCCGTCCTGTGGTCCCCAGTGGACCTGGTCTCCACACCTCAGGGCAGGGCTGCTCAGTCTCTCCTGTGCCTCCTGGTTTCACTGCAGGCTGCGTGCCTTTCCTGCCTCTGCTCTGCCACCCCTGCCTGTCGTCTTCCTTGGCACACTGATTTTGGCCACGATGCCCAGGTGGGCAGTCCCCTCAGCTTCTGAGTGCTCTGTTCCTTCCCCGGTCTCCCACGCCTCCTTGTCTCAGTCAACCTTGCCAAGTGAGACTCAGTGCAGGCCCATGTTCACAGTCAGGATTCAGAAATGATAAGAGAAAACCAGCATCGTTTACCTGGGCTCACAGGAAAACTAAGCTTGGCCTTCGGCTCACAAGAACTCACGGCTCCCTGCACAGCGGCAGTTTAGGGTGGGGTTCTCTTGTTTCTGCTACGGCCCTCAGAGGGGAGTGTCATCCTGGAGCCTGCAGTGTCTTGGGTGCGCTGTGCCTAAGTGTGGTTTGAATGGGGGACCAGACCCCTCTGAAACCTAACTTTGGGACTCACGTGCCGGGTGTCCCAGTGAAGCTGAACACCAGCCGTGGGCCCTGGCTCCGGTGGGACCACTCCTGAGCCAGCGGCCTTCTGGGGTCAGCGGGCTTCCCCAGCCTCCGTTTGCTGCTGTCGTCGGGCCAGCTAGCCCGCGTCTAGCCCGTAAGGGTGTGTCTGGAGCACCCGCAACAGCTTGAAGTCTGCTTTGGGAGGAGTGGGGTGGGCTCTGCGTTCCAGGGGGCTCTTTGTAGACCCACCCCGTGTCCCTGCCTTCTGGAGCTGTGTCTTTCTGCGTCACTGCCCCCACAGGCGACGACATGTTCAGAACCGTTTCGAGGTTTCCGCGTCCTCACGAGCTCTGGCGGGACTCTGCCGTGCGCTCCCCTCTCCTCTCCTCCGTGCCGTCGTCCTGGTCCCCTAGAGAAACAGCCAGGACGGAGGGGCAGCCTGGCTGTGGCACAGCCCTCTCCAGCCTTCACTGGCCGCCGGCCGCCGGCTTGTCCTCAGCGTCTCTGGCGGGTGGGGCGAGCCAGCGTGACCCGCCGCGTGGGGTTCTGGGTGAGGGGCTCACGTCCGAGCTGCGCCGTGTGCTTCTTTGAGGTGGTGGGCGCCAAGGTGGTCACCAACGCCCGGAGCCCCGGGGCTCGCTGCTACGGCTTCGTTACCATGTCCACGGCGGAAGAGGCCACAAAGTGCATCAGCCACCTGCACAAGACAGAGCTCCACGGGAAGATGATCTCCGTGGAAAAGGTAGGGGCCGTCTGCCTCGGGGATGGGACCGTGGAAGGAAGTGAGGTAAGGCTTCTACCCGGTTCTGTCTTTCAGGCGAAAAATGAACCTGCTGGGAAGAAAACCTCAGAGAGACGAGAAGGGGAGGGCAAGAAGGAGAAGTCCGGCAACGTTGACAGGTATTCCAGTGCTCGAGGGTCTGCGGCCCCGGGGCCCGTGCTCCTCCGGGCTCGTCCCTCCCTCCTCCGCGGGACGGGAGGCCCGGAGGCCCTCGCGCTCGCCTCCTGTGCCCTTGTCGGAGAACTCTGAGCCGCGGCTCCGGTCGCGCTCCCCGGCTGCGTGTTCTCCGTCCTGCGGGTGCCTCGGGCAGCCCTCTCCTCGCGGGGGGCTCACTGCAGGAATCCTTCCATGGCTGGGTTGCCCCCGCTGCGTCTCGTCTCATCTCACGCACACAGCTGTGTCTGGCGTGTCGTTTGCAGATCTGCCAACCTCAAGAGGGAAGAGAAGGCCGACAGAAAAGATGATGCTAAGAAGGCTGAAGACGGGAGTGGAGAGAAGACCGAGGACCAGGATGATCAGAAACCTGGCTCTTCGGAGCGCGCTCGAGCCACCAAGTCAGGTAGCTGACCGGGGGCGTGAGAGGCGGCCCCGGCCTCTGTCGCCGGCTGGCGTGGCCGGTGGGCACCCCAGACAGCGCTTGTTGTTCCTGGAGTGGAGTGCTCTCCCTCAGTAGCAGGTGTGGCTTCTTACCTCACCCCTTCCTCCCCGTAGGGAGCCGAGGAACCGAGCGGACGGTGGTGATGGACAAGTCTAAGGGGGTGCCTGTCATCAGCGTCAAGACTTTGGGGTCCAAGGAGAGAGTGAGTATTCCACGTGGAGGTTATTTCCTTCCACAGTTGCATGTGTGGTCTGGGGACAGTGAACTGCCTTTGCTAGTTAACTGTTGGCTAGGGTACTCTGAATTCGAAGGCCCCTGTCGCCAGTCCTATGGAAAGTTTCTGGAAAATTCTTTCTTCCATGTTGACCTCTGAAAGTCCTCAATGGTTCCACTTTAGCATTAATAGTAGGGAGTCTGTGACTCTGGAGTTGGTGAGCCACAGTGAAGTTCCTCCAGGGGGAACGCTGTGTCACCTGATTGTTTCCTGCACTGGTCAGCTTCATGTCTGATCTTGGATGCTTGGGCTTGGATACGGTTTATTTTACCTGCGTTAACTTCTGCATGCCTCTTGGCGAACCAGGTGTCCAAGAGCCAGGATCGAAAATCAGCCAGCAGGGAGAAGCGGTCTGTTGTTTCCTTTGACGAAGTGAAAGATTCGAGGAAGTCGAGAGACTCTGAATCCCGCAGGTAAATTAGGGTCCTGCGTGTTGGCTGGTTCGGTTGTCGTCCTAGGCTGGGGATAATTGTGTCTGGGAGGATGTTTTCCATGTCCCCTGAGGCTGAAACGTCGCTTCAACCTTTGCTCTTTGCCTTTTTCTTCACATACGTCCTGTGCACTGGCTTTCTTCCCATGACTTTTCAACCTGTTTTCTGAGGTAGATAACTGCAGAAAGCCTGGGGGGGTAGCAATGGCAGGGCGTTTGGCAGGCCTCCCTTGAGCAGTAGAGCATCCAGGTGCTGCAGAGGGACCAGGAGTGCTGGTCAGTGCCCGGCAGCCAGAGAGCTGAGAGGTCCCACCCTTCAAAACGCCCCGAGGGATGTCTAAGAGCGCTCGAGCCACCAAGTCAGGTAGCTGACCGGGGGCGTGAGAGGCGGCCCCGGCCTCTGTCGCCGGCTGGCGTGGCCGGTGGGCACCCCAGACAGCGCTTGTTGTTCCTGGAGTGGAGTGCTCTCCCTCAGTAGCAGGTGTGGCTTCTTACCTCACCCCTTCCTCCCCGTAGGGAGCCGAGGAACCGAGCGGACGGTGGTGATGGACAAGTCTAAGGGGGTGCCTGTCATCAGCGTCAAGACTTTGGGGTCCAAGGAGAGAGTGAGTATTCCACGTGGAGGTTATTTCCTTCCACAGTTGCATGTGTGGTCTGGGGACAGTGAACTGCCTTTGCTAGTTAACTGTTGGCTAGGGTACTCTGAATTCGAAGGCCCCTGTCGCCAGTCCTATGGAAAGTTTCTGGAAAATTCTTTCTTCCATGTTGACCTCTGAAAGTCCTCAATGGTTCCACTTTAGCATTAATAGTAGGGAGTCTGTGACTCTGGAGTTGGTGAGCCACAGTGAAGTTCCTCCAGGGGGAACGCTGTGTCACCTGATTGTTTCCTGCACTGGTCAGCTTCATGTCTGATCTTGGATGCTTGGGCTTGGATACGGTTTATTTTACCTGCGTTAACTTCTGCATGCCTCTTGGCGAACCAGGTGTCCAAGAGCCAGGATCGAAAATCAGCCAGCAGGGAGAAGCGGTCTGTTGTTTCCTTTGACGAAGTGAAAGATTCGAGGAAGTCGAGAGACTCTGAATCCCGCAGGTAAATTAGGGTCCTGCGTGTTGGCTGGTTCGGTTGTCGTCCTAGGCTGGGGATAATTGTGTCTGGGAGGATGTTTTCCATGTCCCCTGAGGCTGAAACGTCGCTTCAACCTTTGCTCTTTGCCTTTTTCTTCACATACGTCCTGTGCACTGGCTTTCTTCCCATGACTTTTCAACCTGTTTTCTGAGGTAGATAACTGCAGAAAGCCTGGGGGGGTAGCAATGGCAGGGCGTTTGGCAGGCCTCCCTTGAGCAGTAGAGCATCCCAGGTTTGCTGCAGAACCCGGGCACAGGGAGAACCTGGCCCAGACCCAGCCAGAGAGCTGAGAGGTCCCACCCTTCAAAACGCCCCAGAGTAGGTTGTCATAATCATGTTGAGTTCGTTCCAAGAATCAAGAGGAAAATTTCTAGGAGAGTAACAACGAAGCATGGGGCAAGCACACTGTATTCTGCCGTGTGCCATCCTGAGCTTTCTGCTAAGAGTGGAAAAGCGGTAGGCAGAGAGAGTGCTGTTTTGGTGCAGTAATTTTTAGGTATGGAATCTGACCGCGTGCTGGTGAGGACTGAGCATGAGGAAGCAAGCGCTGCCACGAGTGAGAGGAGGACGGGCCCTGCCCAGACCACCGTCCGCTCACTGGCCAGTGCCGGGCAGGGCTGGCGCTCACCTCCCTGACCCAGGGTGACAGACGCTTCTGCCTGCGCAGAAACATGAAAACATGTTCCGTACAGTGCCCAAGTGAATGTGTTTATGAGTTTGAGCTTTTGAAAGGACTATAAATACATAAAGAAGTAGATTAAGTGACATGGGAAATTAGGTGGTTTGAAATAAGCAAAAATGAACCCCATGGAACAGTGGGCAGCAGAGCTGTACATGGTCACAGAACAGGAGATGTCAGTGAGCCGCATCAGGGCTCAGGGACCCGCACGTGAACACACTGGGGGCTTTACCTGGCCGTCCCCTTCAGGGGCTCCATCCCAGAGGCGTCCCTTAACTGTCTGTGGGATGCAGGTGCACAGGATCCACGACCTGGCGCCTGAAGTAAGGAGACCACAGAACTGCTTGTCCTTGACACAGCCACACAGCAATGCCAGAGGAGACACTGGTGCTGGTGTCAGTCTGCGTGTGTGAGCAGTAGTGGGTGGACGGGCCTAGGGAAGGCCACGCTCTGCGCCCTCACTGGCCCTCCAGAAGATGGCCGGTTCTGTCCTCGGCCTGTGGAGGGGTGGGGTCGCGCGGCCCTTTGCCTCCACCGCCTTTTCTGTGCTGAGTGCGCCTCAGGTCCCGGGGCGCTGGGCATGGCTGCGGCTTGTGGGCACTCGCAGCCTCGCCTCTCTCCTGCAGGCTGCGGGAGCACAGCGAGCGGGAGCAGTCCATGCAGGCGGAGCTGGAGAGGCAGGAGCGCAAGAAGCTGCTCATTGCCCGGGAAAGGCTGGCCTTCCACAGGCACCGCCTGGAGCGGGAGCGCATGGAGCGGGAGCGGCTGGAGCGGGAGCGCCGCCGGGTGGAGCACGAGCGGCGGCGCGAGCAGGAGCGCATCCACCACGAGCGCGAGGAGCTGCGGCGGCAGCAGGAGCTGCGCTACGAGCAGGAGCGGCGGCCGGCTGTCCGGAGGCCCTATGACTACGGACGGTGAGCCCCTCGCAGCACCACCGCATGGGCGGCCCTTGGCCTTTAGAACTCTGGGTGTTCCGCGGAACCCCGTTAAGACACCGTATTTATCTCAGTGGAAGCAGGAGTACTTGCTACAGCTCATCTGGATCTTCTGTACTTAGAAACCTGTGCTGTTTTGAGATGGATGGTGAAATGGCGGGTGAAGGTGGTGGTTAGTAAATCATGAGTGTCCAGTCCCAGCACAGCCCTTTTGAAAGACTATAAATACATAAAGAAGTAGATTAAGTGACATGGGAAATTAGGTGGTTTGAAATAAGCAAAATGAACCCCATGGAACAGTGGGCAGCAGAGCTGTACATGGTCACAGAACAGGAGATGTCAGTGAGCCGCATCAGGGCTCAGGGACCCGCACGTGAACACACTGGGGGCTTTACCTGGCCGTCCCCTTCAGGGGCTCCATCCCAGAGGCGTCCCTTAACTGTCTGTGGGATGCAGGTGCACAGGATCCACGACCTGGCGCCTGAAGTAAGGAGACCACAGAACTGCTTGTCCTTGACACAGCCACACAGCAATGCCAGAGGAGACACTGGTGCTGGTGTCAGTCTGCGTGTGTGAGCAGTAGTGGGTGGACGGGCCTAGGGAAGGCCACGCTCTGCGCCCTCACTGGCCCTCCAGAAGATGGCCGGTTCTGTCCTCGGCCTGTGGAGGGGTGGGGTCGCGCGGCCCTTTGCCTCCACCGCCTTTTCTGTGCTGAGTGCGCCTCAGGTCCCGGGGCGCTGGGCATGGCTGCGGCTTGTGGGCACTCGCAGCCTCGCCTCTCTCCTGCAGGCTGCGGGAGCACAGCGAGCGGGAGCAGTCCATGCAGGCGGAGCTGGAGAGGCAGGAGCGCAAGAAGCTGCTCATTGCCCGGGAAAGGCTGGCCTTCCACAGGCACCGCCTGGAGCGGGAGCGCATGGAGCGGGAGCGGCTGGAGCGGGAGCGCCGCCGGGTGGAGCACGAGCGGCGGCGCGAGCAGGAGCGCATCCACCACGAGCGCGAGGAGCTGCGGCGGCAGCAGGAGCTGCGCTACGAGCAGGAGCGGCGGCCGGCTGTCCGGAGGCCCTATGACTACGGACGGTGAGCCCCTCGCAGCACCACCGCATGGGCGGCCCTTGGCCTTTAGAACTCTGGGTGTTCCGCGGAACCCCGTTAAGACACCGTATTTATCTCAGTGGAAGCAGGAGTACTTGCTACAGCTCATCTGGATCTTCTGTACTTAGAAACCTGTGCTGTTTTGAGATGGATGGTGAAATGGCGGGTGAAGGTGGTGGTTAGTAAATCATGAGTGTCCAGTCCCAGCACAGCCCCCTCGCTGAGGAAGGCGTTCAGACCTCTGGAGTAGCACATAGCACACAGGGCTAGTGCCTCCTCCTAGCCCATTCCCTGCTTTGTCATCTTGGCAGCGATAGAGATGCTTTTGAACTGCTACGTCCCGCGCGCCCTGGGCGTTGCCTGGGTCGAGGATGCGCGGGGCAGGAGAGCAGTGTCCTGCTAGACTCGACAACCCATGGCCAGGAGCGCTTCCCAGGGAGGATCTGCTGGCTCCACTTCACTGGCCCCCCTCCTCTAGGGAAAGCCAAGCTTCTCTGGGGACTCGGGCATGTTGGCTACAAGCGCTGGAGCCCTTCCCTCCCGCCCACCTTGCCCTCCGGGCGCGCTCAGCTCCAGCGGGAGAGGGGGGCTCCGGATCGCGTGTTCTTCTGGGAAGTGGCGGGGCAGGTGGAGGCTGGGGGCTTAGTTTACCAGCTTCCTCTTGAGTCCTCCCGAGGAGGGAAAGGCTCATCCTCCTCTGTGGCTTCCCCTCCACCCAGGCGAGACGACGCTTACTGGCCGGAAGCGAAGCGGGCCGCCCTGGATGAGCGCTACCACTCTGACTTCAGCCGCCAGGACCGCTTCCACGACTTTGACCACAGGGACCGGGGCCGCTACCCTGACCACTCCGTCGACAGGTCAGCCGCTGAGCCTGACCCTGTGCACGTGTGCTTTGCCCTGGTTTATTCTCTTTGTGTGGAGTGGCGGCGGCCTGTTTTGGGCTTTTTGGTCCCATGGCATGTGGATCTTAGCTCCCCAACTAACGATGGAACCCCCACCCACTTCATTAGAAGCCCAAGTCTTCACCACTGCCCCACGCCTGGTTCATTCTCTTTTTTTGTTTTATTTTATCTCATTACATTTGGAATTGAAATTTTCTTCTGTCAGAGACGGGTTAACAAAGTTCTAACCCACTCCCATCAAAATCGGCAGTTCCAGGGGAAGGTTCCAAATGTTACAGTGCACATTGCAAGTTCATTTTCTTAAGATTCACTTATTTATTTGTTTATTTTTGGCCGTGGTGGGGTCTTTATTGTTGCACTCAGGCATTCTCTAGTTGAGATGAGCAGAGGCACTATTCTCGTTATCATTTGCGGGCTTCTCATTGCAGTGGAGGTTCCCGTCTTAGAGCCCAGGCTCTAGGCAGTCAGGCTTTGGTAATGGGGGCTCATGGGCTATAGAGCACTGGCTCAGTAGTTGAGACACACGGTCTTAGTTGCTTCGTGGCTTGTGGGATCTTCCCGGATCAACGATCGACCTGGTGTTCCTTGCATTGCAAGGCGGACTCTGAACCACTGCACCACCAGGGAAGCCCACGAGCTCATTGCTCATGTTGGAGATCTGAAGTGGCACTTGTAGGTTTCACGCCCGGTTGATCAGTAGCACGTGTAGGAATTACTTGGGTCCAACTTGGGAAATATTTTGCATTTGGGGATCTGTTTAACTTAAGTTTCTCCTCATGCTTTCATTTGAATTGCCTTTTTCAGGAGAGAAGGCTCGCGCTCAATCATGGGAGAAAGAGAAGGGCAGGTGAGTCGGGAGTCGTGACTGCAGCCAGTTCTCCGCTGCAGCTGGCTCTCTGCCTGTCGTGTGCCTCTTACTCCTCCACCTGGGTGCAGGGTGATGACGTGCCCGTGCTCTGTGCTGGCCCGGGGTTCAGACATTCTGAAGGCTCATTTGAACTTGACCCTGAGGTTCTGTACACCTTCATGACTACCCTGGTCCTGAAGTGCTAGAGTGCTTTTGCATGTGCCTGGCAAGGTTTGTTGGAACGTGCCGTGTGACCCATGGCGCTGACCCAACGTGACGCCTCTTCGGGAGTCCCGAGGCACCTGGAGTGTCAGTGGGTTTTTTCTCTTCCGTTAGCTTGAGAAGCTCTCCCCAGAAAGCCTTGCCCTTCTAGTGGGTTCCTTAAAGAGTGGCAGAGTTGAGGGGAGCTTGTTGTCAGGGCGTTGTTCAGGCAGCGTCGCCACCCCAGGGGTTGGTGGTCTCCCAGACCACTGCACCGCGACCTGTGGGCCTGCCCCCTCCCTCTGCGCCTGGGACCGTGGCTGGGGATGGCCCGGCCCGGGGGCATCCCCTGCTGCCTTTGGCGTTCATCACGTTTACGCCATCCTTGTGTCTCTGCTGCAGACCTGCGTCTCCCGGGCAGCTCAGGTGCCCGGAGTCTGGTGGGGACACTCGGTGTGGTGGTCACGTGTCCTGCTCTGGACTCAGCGTCGCGTCCTGGCACCCCACCCTTGCTGAGCTGCTCCTCCAGCGTGGGAGGGTTAGATGAGTTGAGTGCTCCTTCCTGCTCTGCTGCTCTTGATCCTGGATGGCTGCTGTCGTCTGACGGACGGTTCCCTGCTGGCACCAGAGCGGGCATTCTGTGCACAGGCACCAGGCCCCTCATGGTCGGCCGCTTGGCCCCTGCGCCCTTTGGCCCATGGGTGCCTGAACCTCTGCGTTCTGGTTAGAGACCATGTCATTCAGTCTTGGGCTCCATGAGCACTTCTGCCCAGGCTGTGAAATGTTTTCCATTTGGGGATCTGTTTAACTTAAGTTTCTCCTCATGCTTTCATTTGAATTGCCTTTTTCAGGAGAGAAGGCTCGCGCTCAATCATGGGAGAAAGAGAAGGGCAGGTGAGTCGGGAGTCGTGACTGCAGCCAGTTCTCCGCTGCAGCTGGCTCTCTGCCTGTCGTGTGCCTCTTACTCCTCCACCTGGGTGCAGGGTGATGACGTGCCCGTGCTCTGTGCGGGCCCCGGGGTTCAGACATTCTGAAGGCTCATTTGAACTTGACCCTGAGGTTCTGTACACCTTCATGACTACCCTGGTCCTGAAGTGCTAGAGTGCTTTTGCATGTGCCTGGCAAGGTTTGTTGGAACGTGCCGTGTGACCCATGGCGCTGACCCAACGTGACGCCTCTTCGGGAGTCCCGAGGCACCTGGAGTGTCAGTGGGTTTTTTCTCTTCCGTTAGCTTGAGAAGCTCTCCCCAGAAAGCCTTGCCCTTCTAGTGGGTTCCTTAAAGAGTGGCAGAGTTGAGGGGAGCTTGTTGTCAGGGCGTTGTTCAGGCAGCGTCGCCACCCCAGGGGTTGGTGGTCTCCCAGACCACTGCACCGCGACCTGTGGGCCTGCCCCCTCCCTCTGCGCCTGGGACCGTGGCTGGGGATGGCCCGGCCCGGGGGCATCCCCTGCTGCCTTTGGCGTTCATCACGTTTACGCCATCCTTGTGTCTCTGCTGCAGACCTGCGTCTCCCGGGCAGCTCAGGTGCCCGGAGTCTGGTGGGGACACTCGGTGTGGTGGTCACGTGTCCTGCTCTGGACTCAGCGTCGCGTCCTGGCACCCCACCCTTGCTGAGCTGCTCCTCCAGCGTGGGAGGGTTAGATGAGTTGAGTGCTCCTTCCTGCTCTGCTGCTCTTGATCCTGGATGGCTGCTGTCGTCTGACGGGACGGTTCCCTGCTGGCACCAGAGCGGGCATTCTGTGCACAGGCACCAGGCCCCTCATGGTCGGCCGCTTGGCCCCTGCGCCCTTTGGCCCATGGGTGCCTGAACCTCTGCGTTCTGGTTAGAGACCATGTCATTCAGTCTTGGGCTCCATGAGCACTTCTGCCCAGGCTGTGGACAGAGCACGCTCTTCAGTCCTGCGAGGGCATCTGATTTACCACCCTTGGCATTATTAACTCACTGCTCCAAAGGCCCTGGGATCCAGAGTTGTACTCAGTTCTTTCGTTGCGGCCCTCTCCCATCCAGCATTACCCTGAACGCCACGGAGGACCAGAACGCCATGGCCGGGACTCCCGGGACGGCTGGGGCGGCTACGGCTCGGACAAGAGGATAAGCGAGGGCCGGGCGCTGCCGCCTCCACCCAGGTGTGTGTCTCGTGCACCCCCTCCGCTGCACAGGGGCTGTGTCCAGCCAAAGCCCCCTAGGCTCGGGGTAAGCTGAGCGCGTGCCTGTGGCCCAGGCTGTTTTCAGTCTCTGGGGAGCCTTGCCCGGGTGCCAGTTCTGTCCAGCAGCCCCACAGTGCTCAAAGGGCTGGGATACAAAGTGTCAGCCCACCTTCCCAAACCGAGGCCCACTGCTGCCCTGAAGGGCTGAGAGGAGGGGGGCAGTCCAAATCAGAGATGTCTCTCTCCAAGGGGCAGGCGAGAGTGGGGGGACCACGGCCGCAGGATGGAGGAGGACCGTGCGTGGCAGGGCGCTGCTGATGGAGGCATGATGGACAGGGACCACAGGCGGTGGCAAGGTGAGGGCTGGGGCTCGGGGAGGAGTGCTGTGGGTGCCACGGCTCGTCTCCGCTGTGACTCAGCGAGGACCGTGGGCGTGTGCAGCCACGTGCTCACAGATCTCAAGACAAGGACTGGAGGCGGCTGAGCCCTGTGTCCGCTGAGTGCCTTGTCCTGTGCTCCGAGGCACTGTGTGAAAGGGGTCTCTCGTTTGGCAGGCGGTGAGAGGAGTATGTCTGGTCACATGATGAACCGGGGAGGCATGTCAGGGTAAGGACGGCTGGCGTTGGACTCGTTTTGTCTGTGGGCTCGGGCGGGTGTCCCTCAACCCCCAGGGTGCCCCTTTGACCCCTGGGGCTACAGCTCCAGAGGAAGGGGAGCCCAGAGGCCCTGGGCGGGGCAGAGCCCGCTGAGGGGACATAACCACCATCTGCCTCTGTTCCAGGCGTGGCAGCTTTGCCCCTGGGGGCGCCTCTCGGGGCCACGTGATCCCGCGAGGGGGCTTCGGGAGCAGACCCGCTGACGCCCACTTCACTCGCCGCTATTAAGTGCTCGGGCTCCTGTGTCACTCGTCCCATGGCAACAAGAGTATGTTAAGAGTTCCCTCAAACTGTGTACAATACTTTTTTTTTTTATCTGCTGCCATATTGTAGCTCAGTACAATGTGAATTTGTTTTTTGTTTTTTTGGTTTTTTGTAATAAATGTGTTTCTGTTCACGTACCCTTTATGTAAAGCCTCCTGTCTTTTATTTTCACCTCAAGTAAAATAAAATTACACTGATCATGCTAAGCCACAGCTGTCCCTTCAGGGAAGGAAAATGGAAATGGGTAGCTTCCAGGGACTGTTGGGTTTTCCAGAAGCACTTTGCCAGCAGCACGTGCTCCTAGCTCACGTGAGCCAGGCCCAGCGTTCAGAGGCCCATCCGGGTGGTGTGTCCTGGCCGGCGGCCCTCCTCGGGGGCCTTGTGAGACCTCGGGGGAGGGTGCCCGTCACCCTCAGCCTGCCTCCACAGAGGAGACCCTTGCTGTACGGCTGTGCTGTGGGATTTGTGTGGTAAACTACATGCAGCATGAAAAGCCAGTTCTGCCATAAAGGGTACAGTCGAGTGGCGCTGTGTCTTCTAGGCACCATCTCCAGAGCGCTCTCTCCCCAGACCACAACTCTGTCCCCGTCCCTCCCCGGGCCCCTGGCTCCCACCGCCTGCTTTTGTCTCTGACCTGACTCCTCGGAGGACCTTGTACGTGGGACTGCGTCCTGCTGCAGAGGACAGGCGGCCGCCTGCGCTGTGACAGAGCCGAAGGGCCGCTAGGCACCAGGTGAGGAGGTCGACATGGCGAAGGGAGCAGGGCCCTTGCCAGAAAGGAGAGTGGGGAGGGCCTCACTGCACCAGGTCCGGGTGTGGTCAGGGACCAGGGGCTGCCTGGATTCCAGGGGTGGCCAGGTTTGCCAGAGGAGCCAGTGTCAGGGGCAGCACCACCTCCGGGGCCCGGGGGCTGCGAGCACCCCACCCCACCCTGTTAGAACACAGGCCTGCGTCTCAGCTCTGAGGTAGGCTCTGGGCCGGCCTAGGGGCCGAGATGTACCAGCAACCGAGGCTGACTGGGCCCCGTCCCTCAGGGCCCACAATCGCGGGAAAACAGCCACAGGACAGGCCTTTCCACCCGTGGGTTTAGCGACCCCTCCTCCACCAGTCCAGGCTCATCCCAGTCCTAATGGCTCCATCCGCGGAGCCCGACTGAAGAGGGACCCAGCCGACAGCAGTCTGCAGCTGCCCAGCCGGGCCCTGTTCCCAAACGTCCTCGAGGGAAACAGGCAGAGGGGCAAGATGGAGGCGGGACAGGCAGACACCACTGCCGGCTGTGGGGATGGAGGGTGGGACATGGGCCAAGGATCACCGCGGCCTCTAAAAGCTGGAAAAGGCAGCAAACCGGTTCCCTCCCCACCCCGCAGCCTCCTGAGAGAAGTGTCACGCCCACACTGGACTTCAGCCGAGACTCACGGTGGACTTCCAGCCACGGGGGTGATCATGTCCCCGGAAGGCACCCGGCAGCACTGGAGACACTCGTGGTCGACATGCGTGGCAGGTAAGGCACCACTGCATTTTGGAGTTTGGAGGCAGGAATGCTGCTTGGCGCCCCGTGTCTCGGGTGGCCCCTCCCCAGAGGTGCTGAGCTGTGCCCCGAGGTGGGCGCCGTGCTGGGGCACTGAGGAGGTCCAGGGAGGGCACTGGAGGAAGGGGACAGGGAGGCTTCCTGGAGGAGACGACATCTAAGCCAAGAGCAGGTGAACAGGAGGATGGCCTAGTGTGGGGCCCCGAAACTCGGGGAAGCCCGCTGTGTTCCAGTAACAGAGGGCCGGCCACCTGCCTGTCCAAGAAGGAAGGAGACGCAGGGCCCCTCTGAGAAGTTGGCTTCATGGGGCGGGTGGGGAGCCGCACGTGTGAGCAGGCATCGGACATGGTCTCTGGGGAAGAGATGGAGCAGGCAAGCCTGGAGCGGGGCCAGCAAGGAGCGGCCACACACATGGCAACACACACACGCCTCTGGAGAGGAATCTGGGGTCCGGGGATGAGGGCGGCGTGGCACGGCGCAGCGCCAGTCTTTGGGCTGTCAGCTCGTCTGTGCGGACAGGGAGAGCCTGCGGCCAGCCCCGGGCCGAGGCCATGGCCAGTGACGGCCCCGCCGCCTGGGTCCAGCCTACAAAGCACGTGCAGCACATGCGGTGGGCCTAGAGCCCGTGGGAGAGCCACTCCATTGCCAGGGTCCTGGAGGCGAGGGGGCCGTGGAGGATGTCCCCAGGGCAGCTCCTCCGTCCCCAAAGACTGGCTCCTTCTGCATGCTTTGCTGGGCCAGTCCTGGCTGCTGCTGCCGCGGGAGACCTGCCAAGGCTCCCTCCTGGTAGAATGGGGACAGCAGAGCACCTGGCCCCGCCCAGCGTCCTGTGCCCGGACCCCACGCCCCTCTGCAGTCAGGGCCCGGGGCTGCGGCTGGGGGTGGCAGTCTCGAGTCTGCACTCCAGGGAGGGCCGAAGTCGACCACCAAGGTCTTGGTGGACAGAGGGGACAATGCAAGTTTCTCCGTTTAAAAAACAAATGAGCCCATGAGTCTGCTGGCAGGACTCTGGATGGAGCGTCAGACGGGGACAGCGCCTAGTGCTTGCCCCTGAACCTGGCCTGTGTCCCCACCTACACAGTGCCCAGCCCCAGCTCCCTCCTGGACCACACAGGATCTGTCACAGGCCCGGGACCCACCCAGCCCACCCTCCTCACAGACCGGCAGCCATCACCACAGGGCTCAGGTGGTGGTCGGGGACACAGGACCTAGGACACCCACCTGGAGACCAGGGTCACACAGGTGACTCCGGGCTCCCCCTTGCTGAGCACCCAGCCCTCCACACTCCTCCCTGGCCAAGTGGATGGCCAGATACGTGCCGGCCTTCTACTCTCAGGTGAGCCTGGGAGGTACCCTGGCCTCTGGCTGCTGCCTTCCTCCTCTGTAACACTGCCCGCCCGTCCTGGCTCATGGTCCTGGGTGACGTTAAACCTAGAATTCCTGGGGGCAGGGAATCCTGTGCCAGCTCAGGGCCCCATTCCCCAGGTCTGCTCCCTACTCTCGGGGTGGCTTTATGGGCTGGTGGTTGGCTCCCGTCAGAGGTAGAGCATGCTCTCTGGCTGGATGCTGGGGAACTCACAAGGAGCATTTCAAGGGAGCACCCTCCCCGGAGCCCCAGCTGGATGGAGAGATGTGCAGGTCACCAAGCAGCTGGCCCAGGGGACATCTGGAAGACAGGGTCATGACCCCTAGGCCCGTGCTGGGTTGTGGGGAGACGGAACCAGGCGAGGGCAGGAGGGTGGGGACCCGACTAGGCAGGCAGACCGGTGAGCTGAGCAGGAGCTGTGAGGTTCCAGGCCACGGAGGCCTTTCCCCCGACTGCCCCCTGCACTTGGCCCTCCAAGAGCCCAGAAGACCCCAGACCCAGGCGGGCCCCCAGCACACTCTGAACCCTGAGCCCAGGGCTATGGCCATGCCAGGTCGAGGGCCCATCGGTGGGCAGCGTCCAGACACAAAGGGATACACCATGGCCTTTGGTCAAGGTCAGGCCCTGAGGAGCCCTGGAGCCAGAAGGCCACACCCAGGGGGCCAGCACACAGATCCACACTTCCAAGTCCTTTATTGGGCCAGCAAGGCCGGAGCTGCCCTCAGAGCTGGGTCCCCGTCTGGCGTCCAAGGCACCACTGCGGGCCCTGTCCCTCCTGGGGTAGGCAGCTTCCTCTTGACAGGCTACTTGGCTCGCTCCTTCAGGTACTGCCAGCCCTCCTTGGAGTACTCCCAGGCCCTGGAGGGGGCCACGGACAGGGCCGCCATCACGGTGATGATGCCTGCAGGGAGAAGGGGCCGGGCCCTTCGGTAGCAAGCAGCATCGCTTGACAGCATCACTTCCGGCGGTCAACTCCACGCAGAGAAACAGATGGAGGCCGCGCCTTGCTCCCCCCTCCCTGGAATCTCCACCCCATGGCCTCTCTTAGGTCTGGGAGGAGGGAGGGGCTGTACCCAGCAGCAAGGAAAGGAATGGCCCGGGAGGGGTGGGGGTACCTGGGGCCGCTGCCCTGCTCGCAGGTGGGTCAGGGCCTACCTGAATTCCAAGACTCGCGGAAGTGAAAGTTAAACTTTGGAAGGTCCGGGAGCTGGGGAGGGAAGGGGCTGGTGAGAGGGGAAAACCCCACAGCCCCAGCTTCCCTCACAGACGGGGAGGGCAGCACGGGCCCCCGAGCCGAGGATGCCAAGCGGGGATGAAGGGACCCGGGATTCAAGGCCGCCCCAGAGCCGTCGTCACCCCTGCTCCCGCCCAGCTAGAGCCTCAGTCCCAGCTCGAGGCACCTGCGGAAACTTCAGGCCTGTCTTCTGGCTCACAAACTGACGGAGCTGGTACACCGCGGTGGGGACTGCCTCCTCGGCTTTCCGAAGGGCCGCCTGGCTCTTGTCGCTGGGCCCCAGCAGCTCCTGGTCGTACACAAGGTAGACGGCCCCCCCAGCCACACTCCCCTTGATGAGGAACCTGCAGGCAGAGAGAGGCACCAGGGCAGCTCAAGAGACACCGCGGGCCACCTGCCGGCTCGAGGCCCGCGAGAGACATGGCCGAAGCCAGGCAGCCAACGGGGCAAGCGCGGGGCACCCGGGCTGCCCAGCTGCGCCTGGCCCCAGCACTTCCTTTACAGCGTGGGGGATACTCAGCCCCGTTCAACTGGTACCCCGAAGCCTGGGCAGGGACAGGGTCCCTCGAGATCTCGCAGAGGCCAGGGAACAGGGAAGACTTAAGGCCCCTTCTACCTTCCAGTTCCGGGGGGATGCTCCGAGAGGAGCCCGCGTCCCCGGTCGAGTCCTGTCTATCGCACGCAGCGTTATCCTCCCAGCAAGTGCGTGCGGCACTGCCCCGTTACGGAGCCCGCAGCTGGGACTGGGAGGCTCTCTGCACAGAGAGTGGAGGACGGGGCCCGCGAGGAAGCAGGAAGAAGCCGAGAACCTCCACTCCGTCTGAACAGACACGGGAGACCCGACACGACGGGCGGCAACGAGCCGACCGGGATTAAACCAGAGGGCGTCCGCAGGAGGGCACGTCTCCGGGGACTCGAGGCCCGCCCGGTGACCCCACGAACCTCATCAGCGACCAGACTCGGGGAACCATGTTCACTCCGCTCCGCGCGCAAGGACACTCGGCTCGTCCGCCGCTTCCGGTGGCCGCGCGCAGAGGCCTCTGGGACGCGTAGTCGCGGGTCCGCCGCAAAGGCTTCCGGGAGTCGGAGTCTCGGCCCCGAGACACGGAGCGGCTGCGGTCCCACCGAGAACGACCCGGCGACGCTGTCCTCAGGGCCGGGCCGCCGCAAGGCTGTCCGGGAAAGGAGTCTAGCTCTAGCTGCCGTGCCTCGTGGGAAGTGCCGTCGGGCGCGGCACGGCCCTGGTGACACAGTCAGGTGTCTTGAGGGAGGCCCACAAGGTCTCAGAGCCAGGAGATCCACTCCACGCTAGGGACTGTGGGCCCCGGCCTAGGAAGCGAGCCGGTTGTCACAGCAACCCGGGGGCGGACTTGTCTGAGAGACCTGGTACACAAGGTAGACGGCCCCCCCAGCCACACTCCCCTTGATGAGGAACCTGCAGGCAGAGAGAGGCACCAGGGCAGCTCAAGAGACACCGCGGGCCACCTGCCGGCTCGAGGCCCGCGAGAGACATGGCCGAAGCCAGGCAGCCAACGGGGCAAGCGCGGGGCACCCGGGCTGCCCAGCTGCGCCTGGCCCCAGCACTTCCTTTACAGCGTGGGGGATACTCAGCCCCGTTCAACTGGTACCCCGAAGCCTGGGCAGGGACAGGGTCCCTCGAGATCTCGCAGAGGCCAGGGAACAGGGAAGACTTAAGGCCCCTTCTACCTTCCAGTTCCGGGGGGATGCTCCGAGAGGAGCCCGCGTCCCCGGTCGAGTCCTGTCTATCGCACGCAGCGTTATCCTCCCAGCAAGTGCGTGCGGCACTGCCCCGTTACGGAGCCCGCAGCTGGGACTGGGAGGCTCTCTGCACAGAGAGTGGAGGACGGGGCCCGCGAGGAAGCAGGAAGAAGCCGAGAACCTCCACTCCGTCTGAACAGACACGGGAGACCCGACACGACGGGCGGCAACGAGCCGACCGGGATTAAACCAGAGGGCGTCCGCAGGAGGGCACGTCTCCGGGGACTCGAGGCCCGCCCGGTGACCCCACGAACCTCATCAGCGACCAGACTCGGGGAACCATGTTCACTCCGCTCCGCGCGCAAGGACACTCGGCTCGTCCGCCGCTTCCGGTGGCCGCGCGCAGAGGCCTCTGGGACGCGTAGTCGCGGGTCCGCCGCAAAGGCTTCCGGGAGTCGGAGTCTCGGCCCCGAGACACGGAGCGGCTGCGGTCCCACCGAGAACGACCCGGCGACGCTGTCCTCAGGGCCGGGCCGCCGCAAGGCTGTCCGGGAAAGGAGTCTAGCTCTAGCTGCCGTGCCTCGTGGGAAGTGCCGTCGGGCGCGGCACGGCCCTGGTGACACAGTCAGGTGTCTTGAGGGAGGCCCACAAGGTCTCAGAGCCAGGAGATCCACTCCACGCTAGGGACTGTGGGCCCCGGCCTAGGAAGCGAGCCGGTTGTCACAGCAACCCGGGGGCGGACTTGTCTGAGAGCGGCGGCTCTGTGGTCACGTGGTCGGAGTGGGGCGGGGCCTCCATAAGGGGCGGGGCCGGGGCAGTGCGAGGCGGGAGGCTGTTGCATGGCAACGCCGGAGCCGAGTCCCCACGGTCTAGCTCCTCCCCCGAGGAGGTGGGCTCGGAGTCACGTGACTCCGCCGCCTCGGAGGGGCTGCGGCTGGGGTCCCGCGGACGCGGCGGCCCTGAAGCGAGGAGGGCCGAGGGGCGTGCGTGTCGCTCCCAAGCTGGGACACCAGCTCCGCTGGACGGCGGGAGAAACTGTGGCCCGAGCGGGTGAGTGCGAGGCTCGGAACGTGCAGTGGGTCTCACGCCCCCTTTGTCCAGAGGGAAAACTGAGGCCTGGCGTGGTCAGGAGGCCAGTGGTGTCTGCGAGGATCCTGGTTCTCCATCTTCTCCCCCCTCGCAGCCTGGCTATTTCAGAAACCCATTCATTCATCCATACGCCCACCCTCCCACCCAGCTTGCCGGACCACCCCTGCCGGGCTGCTATGGCCAGGGCTGGTTTGCGGAGATGGTGGAACTGAGGGGTTTCCAGGACTTCCTTGGAAACGGGGAGAGGTGGGAGAGCGTTCTTTGTTGAGGGGAGTCTGGCGTTACTGAGTTAGGGCTAAGAGTTCACTTTTCTGAGAACTGGTAGCTTCATGGGTAGGAAATGGGGGGAGGACGGACAGGCGGGCAGAAACCAGACCTGCCGGGTCTCCATCCGGGGCGGTGGCGGGCCCAGGAAGGGTTGGAGCTGCAAGGGACATGCTAGATTTTCTGGGACAGACATCCCCTACGGCCTGTAATCTTTGCCTCACGCACTTCAGAGGATAGAAACTCGAAGATGTGATATCAGGTCCTGTGCGCTTTTCATGACCATCCGAAGTTTAATTAGCTGGCTTTTCTCTCGTGTGCCTTCTTTCTAGTGCAAGTACATCGGCTCCCACAGTCGAAGCCACCTCTTAACCCTGATGACACGGGGCACCTCCATCTCCAGGCCAGTCCCGAGCGTCCATTTCCTTCTGGGTGTCTCCAAACAGACGGTTCTTTCTGGGGTCCGTCACCTCTCACCCCCCACCTCCTGCTCAGCGTCACTCTGGGTGAGCCTGTCTACTGAGTACCTGCTGCAGATCTGCCACTTGGGGGCACCAGAGATCCAAAAGTGAGCAAAACAGAGATTTCCCCGTGGTCCAGGGTTTAAGACTCCGTGCTTCCATTGCAGGGGGCTGGGGTTCTGTCCCTGGTCCAGGAGCTAAGATCCCACATGCCGCGGGGCACGAGATGAAAACATTAAAAGGGGGGGAGGGGCAAAACAAGCAGGCTTCCTTTTCCTTTCTGCCCTCGTGGAGCTGAGTCTAAGGGGAGAGAGTCATCAAGAAGGAGGTGAACGTTGTACAGTTAAAGAAGAGAAGAGGGTCAGGAAGAGAGGTGCTGCAGAGAAGGAGGCCAGGCCAGCGCCCTGGAGCAGGGGGCTGTCGCGGGGAGACTTGAAAGAGGGAGCCATGGGGTCATATTTGGGAAGAGCATCGTTGCAGGGGGAACGGCCAGTGCAAAGGCCCTGAGGCAAGAGGCTGACTGACCAGTTCTGGTGAAAGTGAAGAGGCTAGTGTGGCCGAATAGCATGAACCAGAGGGGCTGATCCAAGCAGGGTCTTTTGGGCCACCCAGGGTTTTGTTCTCAGTGAAGCAGGCACGGTTTTCAGCAGGTCAGCAGATGGCCACAGGGGCGCAGGTGAGCTGCATGATGAGCTGAACCAGGTAGGGGCTGTGGAGATGGAGACGAGGGCAGGGCTGGGGCCCCACTGCTTGCTCTTTGAACAAAGACACCATTGGAGAAATGCGGGTTTAACGTTTTGGCTAGACTGGGCACTCCCCTCCAGCCAGCCCGATAGAAACTCGAAGATGTGATATCAGGTCCTGTGCGCTTTTCATGACCATCCGAAGTTTAATTAGCTGGCTTTTCTCTCGTGTGCCTTCTTTCTAGTGCAAGTACATCGGCTCCCACAGTCGAAGCCACCTCTTAACCCTGATGACACGGGGCACCTCCATCTCCAGGCCAGTCCCGAGCGTCCATTTCCTTCTGGGTGTCTCCAAACAGACGGTTCTTTCTGGGGTCCGTCACCTCTCACCCCCCACCTCCTGCTCAGCGTCACTCTGGGTGAGCCTGTCTACTGAGTACCTGCTGCAGATCTGCCACTTGGGGGCACCAGAGATCCAAAAGTGAGCAAAACAGAGATTTCCCCGTGGTCCAGGGTTTAAGACTCCGTGCTTCCATTGCAGGGGGCTGGGGTTCTGTCCCTGGTCCAGGAGCTAAGATCCCACATGCCGCGGGGCACGAGATGAAAACATTAAAAGGGGGGGAGGGGCAAAACAAGCAGGCTTCCTTTTCCTTTCTGCCCTCGTGGAGCTGAGTCTAAGGGGAGAGAGTCATCAAGAAGGAGGTGAACGTTGTACAGTTAAAGAAGAGAAGAGGGTCAGGAAGAGAGGTGCTGCAGAGAAGGAGGCCAGGCCAGCGCCCTGGAGCAGGGGGCTGTCGCGGGGAGACTTGAAAGAGGGAGCCATGGGGTCATATTTGGGAAGAGCATCGTTGCAGGGGGAACGGCCAGTGCAAAGGCCCTGAGGCAAGAGGCTGACTGACCAGTTCTGGTGAAAGTGAAGAGGCTAGTGTGGCCGAATAGCATGAACCAGAGGGGCTGATCCAAGCAGGGTCTTTTGGGCCACCCAGGGTTTTGTTCTCAGTGAAGCAGGCACGGTTTTCAGCAGGTCAGCAGATGGCCACAGGGGCGCAGGTGAGCTGCATGATGAGCTGAACCAGGTAGGGGCTGTGGAGATGGAGACGAGGGCAGGGCTGGGGCCCCACTGCTTGCTCTTTGAACAAAGACACCATTGGAGAAATGCGGGTTTAACGCTGGGCCCGGGCTGTGCTGGCCGCCCTCTCTCCGCTGCAGACCCCAGGGGGGCCATGAAGGTGCTGCTCCTCACGGGCCTGGGAGCCCTGTTCTTCGCCTATTACTGGGATGACAACTTTGACCCAGGTGAGTGCCTGGGTGCGGGGGAGGGGCGAATGGTCCGGCTGCGTTGTCCATCCCCCAGCTGACCACCCCTGCACTCTGCCAGCCGGCCTCCAGGGAGCGCGTGTGCTGCTGACTGGAGCCAGTGCTGGTGTCGGGGAGGAGCTGGCATATCACTACGCACGCCTGGGCTCCCACCTCGTGCTCACGGCCCACACCGAAGCGCTCCTGCAGAAGGTGAGGTGCGCCATCTCGAGTCGGGGTGCTGGCGGTGGTGGTGGAGTGTTTAACGGAGCTTGGCTTCGAATCCCTGCAGGCATCCGGGCTTCCCGTGTGACCTTGAGCGAGTTACTTAATCTCTCTGAACCTTAGTTTCCTCACTGGCAAATCAGAGACGTGGAAAGTACCTTCTCCTGGGTTGTGGTGTGGGACAGAAGCAGTGAGATAGTTTTAAAACGAGGAGTTTTCCTCCCTAAACGGGTACTAATCGTGCCCAAAGCCTGTGTTGATCACTTGGGTTCTCAAGGACAAAAGCGGGGGAGGTGGAGACTTCTTAGTAACAGCCCAGTAGCGCTTCAGGGAAATATACAATCCCTCCAAAATTTCAAGAGGCCAGCAGTCTCAAGATTGATTTGAAATCTCCTGAATTTCACATGTTGATGGTTGAACAGCACGGTGGCCCCCATTCCTACCGCGGGCGTGCCAGAGTGCCGCCCCAGTGGTCAAGCTCTGGGGACGGTGCTGAGCGGAAGCTCCAGGAGGGGAGGAGGCTTCAGGCGGCGCCCTGATGGGGCCGGCAGGTGGAGGGGAACCAGGTGGGTCGGAGGGGCCCACGGGCAGCTCTGGCCCCCTCAGGTGGTAGGGAACTGCCGGAAGCTGGGCGCTCCCAAGGTCTTCTACATCACGGCGGACATGGCCTCCCCGGAGGTGCCCGAGCGCGTGGTGCAGTTTGCGCTGGACAAGCTGGGTGAGGGGCGGGGCCGGCCTGGAGCCGGAGACCTGGGCCTAGACCCAAATTGGGGAGGGGGCGTGGTCGTAACGGCCCTCTGAGGATGGAGAGTCTGGCTCCGGGGGCGTGGCAGGGGTGGAGCCACGTGGCATCCAGTGGGTGGCGCTCTGGACTCGACCTCAGGGTTGAAGCCGGGTTAAACGGTGTAGGTAGGGGTCTCTTTGATCCCAGTTAGGGCGCTGCCTGGGTTAGAGCTCACTAGGGGCAGGGTTTGGGGCGGTGTCTCTTAGGGCCCGAGGGGGCGGAGCCTCAACCACTAGCTCCGGGCTGACGGGCCTCTCCGGGCCAGGAGGACTGGACTACCTGGTGCTGAACCACCTCGGCGCCGCCCCGGCAGGCGCGAGGGTCCGCGGCACCCAGGCGACGCGCTGGCTCCTGCAGGTGCCCCGCCCCTCGCGCATGGCCCCGCCCCTTCGCGGTCCTGGCCCCGCCCTCCCACGGACTCCACCCTCTCCCCTCCGGCCCTGCGGCTCCCGGCTCCAGACCCCGCCTTTCCTGGCCCTAGCTCGCGCTCTTCGTTCTGGAAGAGGCAGGTCCTCGAGCTCCTCGCCCACCTGCCTTGGCCCTCGCCCCTTCCGCGTCTGGACGAGGGATCCTCCTCCGCCCAGTGACTCCCAGTCGCCACCTCCAGGTGAACTTCCTAAGTTACGTGCAACTGACTTCGTCGGCGCTGCCGAGTCTGACCGACAGCAAGGGCTCGCTGGTGGTGGTGTCCTCATTGCTCGGTGCGTGTACGCGGGGCGGGGAGTGGGGAAGCCACAGGGTGCTGCAGGCGATGCCGGAGAGGGCAGGAAGGCTTCCTGGAGGAGGAGCAGCGGTATGTGACCGCGCCGCCACGGCCCTTCTGCGCCCCCAGGCCGGGTGCCCACATCCTTCTCCAGCCCCTACTCGGCGGCCAAGTTTGCGCTGGACAGCTTCTTCGGCTCTCTCCGGCGGGAGCTGGACGTGCAGGACGTGAACGTGGCCATCACCATGTGCGTCCTTGGTCTCCGAGACCGGGCCTCGGCGGCGGAGGGAGTCCGGTGAGGCCCAGGACGCGAGGCGGGCCAGGCTGGGCGTGGAGGGGCTGTGGGGGCTGCGCAGCCTCAGTCACAGTGCCCGTTGCGCCCTCCTGTCCCCAGGGGCATCACGAGGGTCACGGCGGCCGCAGGGCCCAAGGCAGCCCTGGCCGTGATCCGCGGAGGCGCCACACGAGCCTCCAGGGTGTTCTACCCATGGCGCTTCCACCTGCTGTGCCTGCTCCGGGGCTGGCTGCCATACCCGAGGGCCTGGTTCGTCCGCCAGGAGCTCAACGTCACGACGCCCGCTGCAGCCTGACCCCTGCACTTGAGGCCCCTTCATCTTCCCAGAAGCACCACCCCCCCCCACCGCCGCCCGCTGTCCTGGAGCGGGAACTCACTCTGAGACGCTTCAGAGCGGGTGGTCAGGGCCCAAGAGAAAGTCATGGAGACACAAAAGCAGACCCAAGCGAAACTACCAGCCCCTGAAAACAAGTGGAACTCGGGAGTCGATTGCCTCAGTCTTCTCAGCTGTCATTAGTGATAGGACAGCTGCTCCCATTTTGCAGATGAACAAATTGAGGCTCAGAGAGGCGGTGTGACTTGCCCTAGGGCCCCATTCACATCAAGCAGGTCAGACCACCACCACTGCGCCACCCTCGGAACCCTGTCTGCGACCTGAACCCACTGCCTCCCACTTCCTTCTTGCCACTCCCCCTCGGAGCATCCCCCAACCGTTTTCCCAAGCAAGGGAGCCGTGGAAGCTCTCCATCTGCTGGAGCGGAGGGGTCCAAGGGGTGGGTGGAAAAGAAAGTGTTCTGCGCTAGGTCCAGCCTCCCGTTTGACAATAAAACTCCTCCTTCCCTTGTGCATCCAATGTTCAGCTTCCTTCCGGTTTGCGCGTGTCGTGAGGTGAAGAGGGATGTGCGATACATCGGTGCCAGAACACTCAACTTCATTTCCCAGGTGGAGACACGGCGGCTGCGAGACAGGGGACCCAGCCCGGAAGTCAGGGATGCAAGGAAACGGAAAGGTAACCGACTGTGGGCCAAAGGCATTGCTGGCAGCAGGAAGTGCGTGGTTTGTGCCCCTAAAACGATCACCTGCGTCGGGCGCTAGGCAGTTGGCCTCAGGGCAGCTTCGAAATCAGAGGTTAGTGCAACCGCTGCCATTGTCTACCATTGTTACCGTTTTACGAATGAGGCAACAATTGTCCCTTTTTGAGGCAATTTGTGGACTGCCTTTGCCCTTCACTGTTACTTACATCAGTAAGTTCAAAGAGGAGACTTCCCTTAGAAGGGTAAATGAGCACTGCTTGAATAAAGGAAAAGCAACTGTCAAGAGAGAGACTGTAGGGGGCTTCCCTGGTGGTCCAGCGGCCGAGACTCTGTGTTCCTGACGCAAGGGGCCTGGGCTGGATCCCTGGTCAGGGAAATAGATCCCAAATGCTGAAACTGAAGATTCCAAGTCCCGAAAAACTAAGACCCAGTGCAACCAAATAAGTAATTTAAAAAAGGTAAAGGGAAAACAATGTTATAAAATGTTAGCTGTTGGTTCTCCAAGACTCCAAGATTAGCAGATGTCTGAAGGGGTGACACCAAACAGGCCAGTCCCAAACTGATACTGTCTCTCGGAGATAAACAGGATTGAAAGATAAAAACGAGGGGAAAAAAGGTTTTATTCCCACCCTGCCTCCTGTCTCTGCCCCTAGCATCGCACTAGGCGGCACTAGTATCAGAGAACCCACCCGCCATGCCGGAGACGGGAGACACGCGGGTTGGAGCCCTGAGACGGGCCCTGGAGGAGGAAGGGGCCCCCCAGTGTCCTTGCCTGGAGAATCCCATGGACGGGGGAGCCTGGCGGGCCGTGGTGCATAGAGTCGCAGAGTCAGACAGGACTGAGCGCGTTGGACGCATGCACCTGTCCAGGCCCACCAGGGGCCACCGTATCACAATACTGTCATCCCAGAACTTGGCTTCATGCATCGGAAAACCATTTCCTCGTTTGTGGCAGTTTTCTTTTGTGCCAGGTGTGATATATCTTGATGATATCTTCCTCAGTTTGCAATCTGCACCAGTCCTGCCATCCTTCTGTACGTGGAGGAATTAGGGTAGTGGGAGACGAAGTCCTGGCCGCTGGGACAGCCAGGAGGCGGCAGTGGTAGGATGCCACCCTCAACCCACCCGCGGAGGGAGGCCCCTCAGCCACAGTCACGCCCACCCGATCGGACTAATGGTTAAGTAAGACTCGGGGTAAATTCGGTGGCTTGCAGGTGTCGGGTGGCGCATGCTCAGAGAGCCCGCAGGCACTCCTCCCCGCCGCCAGGGGGCGCGCGCGGTCACTCGGCTCTCTGGCCCGCTCCGCCCGCCCGCTGGTAGACATCCCAGAGTTCCGTGCGGCAGAGGTCCTTCCGCCGCGGCAGCCATTGGAGAACAGCAGGTTAGTGGAGCGTCTCCCGAGTGGAATCCCGTCCCATCCACACCCTTGAGGTTCTAGGATAGCGAGGGGGTGGCTGGGTGCAGCGAGGGGGCGCTGGGGGGCCGGAACGCGGGGTTCCCGGCGGTCCGAGCGCATCCCCATCGCCCCTCTCCGTTTTCCTCCGCAGCCATGGCTCTGCGCTACCCCATGGCCGTAGGCCTCAACAAGGGCCACAAGGTGACCAAGAACGTGAGCAAGCCGAGGCACAGCCGGCGCCGCGGGGTAAGTACCGGCGCGCGGTCGGCGGCAGGAGGGGCCTTCCGGGCCTGGGCAGGGCTCGCGGCGCGCAGGCGGGCTGCCGAGGCCCGAGCGCGGGGTCCCCGGGAGGACCAGCGGGCTGTAGCCGGCGCGAGGCTGGCGCCCGCCGGGGCCGGACGCGGGGCAGTGGGCGCCTTCGCGCGAGCAGGAGCGCGCGGAGCAGGCGGGAACGGGGAGGGAAAGCGGCTTCCCCGGGATCGGGTTGGGGGCGCGGCCGCCTTCGCGCGAGCAGGAGCGCGCGGAGCAGGGGGGGCCGGGGTCGGGTTGGGGGCGCGGCCGCGGGGCAGCGGCCGCCTTCGCGCGAGCAGGAGCGCGCGGAGCAGGTGGGGCCGGGGTCGGGACGGGGAGGGAAAGCGGCTTCCCCGGGGTCGGGTTGGGGGCACGGCCGCGGGGCTCGTGCGCTGCGGGCGGGTGGGGCATGGCAGCCCGGGGCGCCCTCGCGCGGAGCCCCCTGACGGCCCCCGGCCCCGCAGCGCCTCACCAAGCACACCAAGTTCGTGCGGGACATGATCCGCGAGGTGTGCGGCTTCGCCCCCTACGAGCGGCGCGCCATGGAGCTGCTCAAAGTCTCCAAGGACAAGCGGGCGCTCAAGTTCATCAAGAAAAGGGTAGGTCGGCGGGCCCCGGGGGCCGGGCTGGGCCGCGGGCGAAGGCTCACGGCCCTCCTTGCCCGGCAGGTGGGGACCCACATCCGCGCCAAGAGGAAGCGAGAGGAGCTGAGCAACGTCCTGGCCGCCATGAGGAAAGCGGCCGCCAAGAAGGACTGAGCCCCTCCCTGTGCACAATAAACCTCTCCCCAGAAAGAGCGTTTCCGTGGTGCCGTGGGGAAGTGGGGGTGCGCGGTGGAGGGTAATGAAAGGCCAGAGCCCAGCAGTACTAGAAAGGGGTTTAATCATGATTAAGTACAGTGATTGATTGATGATGGGGACAGGGCTTCAGGCCGCAGCTGCCCAGAGCCCCTCGCAGGGTGCGGGTCTGGCGGGGCCAGCGGAGCCCAGGGCCGCCGTCACCGCTCCACCGCCAGGGCCTCGGCCTGCTCCTCGGGGAAGGCGATGTCGAAGATCTCGCGGTAGTGTTCCACGAAGTGGACCTCCAGGCCCTCGGTGATGAAGGCGGCCAGGTCGTAGAAGTCCTTCTTGTTCTCGGCCGGCAGGACGATGCAGGTCACCCCGGCGCGCTTGGCCTGCGGGAGGGGCTCAGGGGCGTCAGTGTGGAGGGCGGAGCCGGGCTCCCCACCAGCCTCCACCTGCCCCCGGGACGTCTGCAGACAGAAGCGGCCTGGTTTCTTGGGTTCATCACAGTGCCCTCTGCTACAGTTCTGAGCTCCGGCACCAGAAGCACACAACCCTTGGGGGTGTCGTGGTCGGAGCCCAGGTCAGGGACAGTGGGGCTGTCTCGAGCTCAGGGGAGCCCGGGTCCAACCGACCACACACAGTTGGGTGGAGATACCAAGTTCTGGGCCCCTGTCCGCTGACTGCCCAAGCCTGGGCCCCCCAGCAGCTCTGGCCCCCGCGTCCTCAGGGCCCAGCCTGCCTGCAGGCTGGCGGGGGACACTCACCGCGATGGTCTTCTCCTTGATGCCACCCACGGGCAGCACCTTGCCCGTGAGGGAGACCTCGCCCGTCATGGCCAGGTCCTGCCGCACCGGCCGGTCCAGAGCCAGAGACAGCAGGGCTGTGACGATGGTGCAGCCGGCACTCGGGCCGTCCTTGGGGGTGGCGCCCTGCGGGGAGACGGGCAGGTTGGGCAGCTGGCCCGGGGTGCAGGGCGTGGCTGGGGCTCGGGCTGGGCCTCACCTCGGGCACGTGCAGGTGGATGTGGGAGGTCACCAGGAACGCGTTGGAGGGGTCATGCTGCATCAGGAAGGCCCTGGCAAAGGTGTAGGCGATGCGGGCGCTCTCCTTCATCACCTCCCCCAGCTGGCCCGTCACCTCCAGGCTCCCGTCCTTGTCCCCTCGGTCACTGCCTTGGTCCCTCGGCCGTCTCAGGGACGTCTCCACAAACAGCGTGGATCCTCCTGGGGGGGGGGGGGGGGCCGTGAACCAGAGCGGCCCCTCCCGCCTGCGCAGCACTACCCCACAGCCCCCCCTGCTCCCGCCCTGGTCTTCTCAGCCTAGAAGCCCCACCCAGGCGCCCACAGTGCTCCCCGCAGCTAAGGGGCCTGGGGCAGGTGGAAAGAACGCCCTCCGCCGGTCCTTCCGGCTGCCGGCCTCAGCGCAGAGCGAGCAGCCCAACTGAGCAGACCCTGTGCAGCTCGGGGCCCTGCTTCTGCACCCCACCGCCTGCCTGGCTACCTAAGACAGGCCCCAGGCCCTCGGTGATGAAGGCGGCCAGGTCGTAGAAGTCCTTCTTGTTCTCGGCCGGCAGGACGATGCAGGTCACCCCGGCGCGCTTGGCCTGCGGGAGGGGCTCAGGGGCGTCAGTGTGGAGGGCGGAGCCGGGCTCCCCACCAGCCTCCACCTGCCCCCGGGACGTCTGCAGACAGAAGCGGCCTGGTTTCTTGGGTTCATCACAGTGCCCTCTGCTACAGTTCTGAGCTCCGGCACCAGAAGCACACAACCCTTGGGGGTGTCGTGGTCGGAGCCCAGGTCAGGGACAGTGGGGCTGTCTCGAGCTCAGGGGAGCCCGGGTCCAACCGACCACACACAGTTGGGTGGAGATACCAAGTTCTGGGCCCCTGTCCGCTGACTGCCCAAGCCTGGGCCCCCCAGCAGCTCTGGCCCCCGCGTCCTCAGGGCCCAGCCTGCCTGCAGGCTGGCGGGGGACACTCACCGCGATGGTCTTCTCCTTGATGCCACCCACGGGCAGCACCTTGCCCGTGAGGGAGACCTCGCCCGTCATGGCCAGGTCCTGCCGCACCGGCCGGTCCAGAGCCAGAGACAGCAGGGCTGTGACGATGGTGCAGCCGGCACTCGGGCCGTCCTTGGGGGTGGCGCCCTGCGGGGAGACGGGCAGGTTGGGCAGCTGGCCCGGGGTGCAGGGCGTGGCTGGGGCTCGGGCTGGGCCTCACCTCGGGCACGTGCAGGTGGATGTGGGAGGTCACCAGGAACGCGTTGGAGGGGTCATGCTGCATCAGGAAGGCCCTGGCAAAGGTGTAGGCGATGCGGGCGCTCTCCTTCATCACCTCCCCCAGCTGGCCCGTCACCTCCAGGCTCCCGTCCTTGTCCCCTCGGTCACTGCCTTGGTCCCTCGGCCGTCTCAGGGACGTCTCCACAAACAGCGTGGATCCTCCTGGGGGGGGGGGGGGGGCCGTGAACCAGAGCGGCCCCTCCCGCCTGCGCAGCACTACCCCACAGCCCCCCCTGCTCCCGCCCTGGTCTTCTCAGCCTAGAAGCCCCACCCAGGCGCCCACAGTGCTCCCCGCAGCTAAGGGGCCTGGGGCAGGTGGAAAGAACGCCCTCCGCCGGTCCTTCCGGCTGCCGGCCTCAGCGCAGAGCGAGCAGCCCAACTGAGCAGACCCTGTGCAGCTCGGGGCCCTGCTTCTGCACCCCACCGCTCTGCCTGGCTACCTAAGACAGGCCCCAGGCCCTCTCTGCACCCGCCCGGGGGGGGGGGGGGGGGGCTGAGTGAGGTCACTGCCGCGGCTGCCCTGAGGGGCGCTCCTTCGGGCAAGCCTGAACGCCAGGAGCTGCCGCCTGGGTCCTCACTGCACGCCGCCCGCCAGCAGGAGGGGCGCCCCCTCCTGCTGCAGAGTCCCCGCTTTGAGAGCATCCACCTCGCAGCAGGGCGCAGAGGCCACTCACCCATGGCGGTCCAGGCCAGGCCCATGACCACGCCAGGCGGCGTCACGGTGTACATGCGCTCCACCGTGAACACCGGCTTCCCCACAAAGTCCTGCAGGTTCTCAGGCGTCACCTCCACGACCTCGGCCTCGCCGCTGACGATCTTGTAGGCCGACTTCCGTAGCACCTGTGCAGGCACGGGGCGGGGGTGGCCAGGCCGCGGAGGAACCCCGTCCCCAGCCTGGCCCAGCTCAGCCCCACCTGCCTTCTCTCCCACGGCTGGGGCAAAGCACGCGCGACCTGCACCTGCCTCCACCGTCCGGTCACAGCTCAGTGGAGGACGCGCGTGCGCGCTGGGGTCCAGCCGCCCCCCTCCACCTCCTGAAGCACACGCTGCCCCCCCAGCCCTGGCCCACCATCTGCTCCCCGCCTGCCCAGCTCCACCAGGCCCGTCCTGGCGCCGGCTCACCTTCTCCACCTGCTTCTGCAGGTTGCGGACGCCGCTCTCTCGGCAGTACTGCTTGATGAGGAGGGTCAGCACGTCGGACGACAGCTTGGCCTTGCTCTCATCCAGGCCACACTGGGCGCGGGCTTGAGGCACCAGGTACCGCTGCAGGGGGGAGAGCCGTCAGGACCCTGGGCCGGGGGGCGAGGGCAACGTCCAGGTAGCGAGCCCAGCAGGTGCCGGGATCCCCAGTGGAGGGCTTGGGACCTGCAGACCCCTGCCTGCTGCCTCCAGGCGCTCCCAAGGCCGGGATCTGATTCCTTTCCTCGAAGCCCCACCCAGGCGCCCACAGTGCTCCCCGCAGCTAAGGGGCCTGGGGCAGGTGGAAAGAACGCCCTCCGCCGGTCCTTCCGGCTGCCGGCCTCAGCGCAGAGCGAGCAGCCCAACTGAGCAGACCCTGTGCAGCTCGGGGCCCTGCTTCTGCACCCCACCGCTCTGCCTGGCTACCTAAGACAGGCCCCAGGCCCTCTCTGCACCCGCCCGGGGCTGAGTGAGGTCACTGCCGCGGCTGCCCTGAGGGGCGCTCCTTCGGGCAAGCCTGAACGCCAGGAGCTGCCGCCTGGGTCCTCACTGCACGCCGCCCGCCAGCAGGAGGGGCGCCCCCTCCTGCTGCAGAGTCCCCGCTTTGAGAGCATCCACCTCGCAGCAGGGCGCAGAGGCCACTCACCCATGGCGGTCCAGGCCAGGCCCATGACCACGCCAGGCGGCGTCACGGTGTACATGCGCTCCACCGTGAACACCGGCTTCCCCACAAAGTCCTGCAGGTTCTCAGGCGTCACCTCCACGACCTCGGCCTCGCCGCTGACGATCTTGTAGGCCGACTTCCGTAGCACCTGTGCAGGCACGGGGCGGGGGTGGCCAGGCCGCGGAGGAACCCCGTCCCCAGCCTGGCCCAGCTCAGCCCCACCTGCCTTCTCTCCCACGGCTGGGGCAAAGCACGCGCGACCTGCACCTGCCTCCACCGTCCGGTCACAGCTCAGTGGAGGACGCGCGTGCGCGCTGGGGTCCAGCCGCCCCCCTCCACCTCCTGAAGCACACGCTGCCCCCCCAGCCCTGGCCCACCATCTGCTCCCCGCCTGCCCAGCTCCACCAGGCCCGTCCTGGCGCCGGCTCACCTTCTCCACCTGCTTCTGCAGGTTGCGGACGCCGCTCTCTCGGCAGTACTGCTTGATGAGGAGGGTCAGCACGTCGGACGACAGCTTGGCCTTGCTCTCATCCAGGCCACACTGGGCGCGGGCTTGAGGCACCAGGTACCGCTGCAGGGGGGAGAGCCGTCAGGACCCTGGGCCGGGGGGCGAGGGGCAACGTCCAGGTAGCGAGCCCAGCAGGTGCCGGGATCCCCAGTGGAGGGCTTGGGACCTGCAGACCCCTGCCTGCTGCCTCCAGGCGCTCCCAAGGCCGGGATCTGATTCCTTTCCTCCTTCCGGGCGCCTCTCTCCAGGAAGGCCTCCTTGACCCCCTAGACTTGCTTGTCACACTTAAGCCTGGTTATGTGGTGGCTGCCCAGGGCAGGCGGGGACAGGGAGCAGCTCAGAGGCCACGGGGTCCCTCCTGCCACACGGCAGCGGCTGGACAGTCCTGAGCACCGAGCGCAGGCCAGAAGTGCCCCACAGTCCTTGTCTCCTCCCACGGGCCCTTCAGGGGCCTGAAGGAAGCCCTCCACCCACTCCCCAAGCCCACTCCTCCTCTGTCGAGCCTCCAGGCTGGGGGGAGCCCAGCACCCCCGCGGCCACCTGAGCCAAGAGCGCCTCTTCCTCGCCACCCACCCTACATGCCTGTCACAGCTGTAACGGGCTCAGGGGATGAGGTGCACCCAGGCCCCTTCTAGAAAGAGAACATCACGTGAAAAGAAGGCCCAGCTCCCCTGACTGCAGGCCAAGTTAACGGAAGGCCTCCTGGCCCAGGAAGCGCCTCTCCCACACGGCAGCTCAGCCGGAGGCCCGCGGCCTGGGTGAGCCTGGGCCCAGGCAAGGCCAGGCAGGCGGCCACAGAACCTGGAACCATGGCCAAGCCGGACACTGGCCGCATGCATGACACTAAAGGGGCCTTTCTAGCAGAGCTGGACTCATGACCTCAGATCGGCGTGGCGCCGTGCTCTCGTCCGATGGCCGTGGTGTCGGGACCTGACGAGAAGTCCCGCACAGACAGCGCTTCCACAACCCGTGGGGTTTTCTGAGTGACAGGGACACGAGAGCGGCCTCTCCGGTTCACGAGAAGCCCCTCCGAAGAACACCGACGGTTTAGGACGGCTGAGTGGGGACGGAGCCAGAGCAGCCAACCCAGAGGCTAGAGCGGCGCGACCTTCAGCCCTCAGGGAGCGCAGGAAACACGCCTTTGCGGCCCCGTGTCCCCACAGCCGTCCCCCGGTTGTGGCCTTCATAATACACTGGCCACAGTTCTGCAGGCTGCCACAGCGAAGCCACGCAGAGTGGGGCTGGGGAGCCTCTGGCGCGCACCCCGTCAGGCTGAAGTCCACCGCAGCCGGGCTGTGGACCAGCGCCCAGAGCGGGCCGCCCTGTGCTCTGCGCCCAGCCCCGAGCCTGGTCTGCCGCCGCCCCGGGCGCGCTCCGCTCGGGCCCAGTCGTGTCAGACTCTGCAGCCCCGTGGCCGGTGGCCTGACAGGCTGCTCTGTCCACGGGGCTCTCCCGGCGAGTCCCGGAGTGGGCGGCTAGCCGTCCTCCTCCAGGGGACCTGCCCACCCAGGGACAGAGCCCCCATCTCCCAAGTCTCCCGCGTCGGCAGCAGGTCTTCACCACGAGTGTCGCCGGGGTTCCGGGTGGTGAGCGTCAGAGCGCACTGCCCACGGGGGCCCCGGCCGGGGCCAGCTGGCGCGGGGACCTCCAGCCACGCCGGGGCGTCGCCGGCATGACTGTCAGGACGGGTCCCGCCAGCCTCGTCTGCTGCCTGTCGTCCCGCCACAGACAGACCGCCGAGCCTCCCGTCTGTCCCCCCGGCACGGGCGCCCCAGAGCCGTGCCCTGAGCTCGCAGGCAGGCCTGACCCTACGAGGACCTCTGGCCCTCCCAAGCCCAGGCCGGGCCGCGGCCTCACCTCAGCGATGGCGAGCTTCTCCTGGGCCACGTAGCCCGACACGTTGATCATCTCCATGCGGTCCCGCAGCGGCTCGGGGATGGTCTCCGTGATGTTGGCCGTGCAGATGAACAGCACCTGGGGGAGGGCCCGTGAGGTGCTGGGCGCGGGAGCCCGCCTCTCCCCGCCCGCCCCGCCACGGGCGGGACACGCACCTTGGACAAGTCCACGGGCACGTCCAGGTAGTGGTCCAGGAAGTTGGCGTTCTGCTCAGGGTCCAGCAGCTCGAGGAGCGCGGACGAGGGGTCCCCCTGGTAGCCCCGGCCGATCTTGTCCACCTGAAGGGGCAGCCGTGGGCAGGGGTGTTGGCCTGTCCTGCCCCAGCACCTGCTCCCTGCTCCGGGGGCCGGGCTGGGAAGCAGGGGGCTGGAGAAGCGGGGCTGGGGGTAGGGCTGCGTGCTCCGGGGCAGGAGGGCCGCATTCCACCCTGAGCGCGGACTCTGGGCAGACCCGGGCCCAGCCCCGCACCTCATCGATCAGGACCAGGGGGTTCTCCGTCTTGGTCTTCTTCAGGCACTGGATGATCTTGCCTGGCATGGCGCCCACGTAGGTCCGCCTGTGTGAGGGGACACGGCGGGGCGGTGGGTGCCCCAGCACCTGGACGAGCCACACCGGCGCCCGAGGCCCAGCTCCCCGGAGCTCCAGGACCCCCGTGTGCCCTCCATGGGCGCCCAGAGGAGACACAGAGAGACCCCCACTGCGTGGAGCCCCCAAGAAAGGACACGTGCGCCTGGGCCTCGTGGGCGGGCAGAGCCCGGGGTCACCTCAGCACCGGGGGTCACGTCCTCCTGCCCAGCAGGCAGGGGCGGGGACAGGCTCGCAGCCGGTTTGCTCCCTCGTCCCTAGACAGCCGGCCCGGCGGAGGGGGCACGGGGCATGGCCGGGGCCTGCGGCAGGCGTGTCCCCGGGCCTGGGGTCACCGGGCACAGCCCCGGCAGCACCTCTGGGGGCACCGCTGCCAGGAAGGCCTGCAGGCCCCGGCGTCCAGGGTGGTCCATGTTTTTAGAAAAGCCGGACAAGTAACTGGGACTCAGACTCAACCCTTCTTTGACCACCACCGGATGAAAGAACAGGGCTGACTCGGAGCCAGCACTGGGCACCTGCAGCCCTTGCGTCTCAGAGTGCGGCTTCTCAGAGCCGCCGTCTGCGGGGGCCAGCGGGGCGGGAAGCCTGGGCACAACACCCTGAAGGCCCACCGCAGGGCACCACGCGTGGGCCGGTGGCTGTAAGTGTCTGGGCCTGAGGTGGGAAGAGTGAGCCGTGGCGGGCACTGGGGCTTCCCTGGGGAGACCGCCACCCCGGGGCACAGGCCCGAGGCCAGGACACGGCAGTGATGAGGGGCTGAGCCTCCGGGACGTGAGCTGAGCCGTGGACTGTCTGTTGAGGCGTTCCCAGTGGCTAAGAAGTTCAAGCCCCTGGATCGAGCCGTGCCTGAAGCTGGCCCTCTTCAGTTACCTGCTCCTGTGTGCCGTTTGCTGCTTGTCGCCATGGTGACACCAGAGCAGCAAGAGACCCAGGAGGCGGCTGCGTGCTCCGGGGCAGGAGGGCCGCATTCCACCCTGAGCGCGGACTCTGGCAGACCGGCCCAGCCGCACCTCATCGATCAGGACCAGGGGGTTCTCCGTCTTGGTCTTCTTCAGGCACTGGATGATCTTGCCTGGCATGGCGCCCACGTAGGTCCGCCTGTGTGAGGGGACACGGCGGGGCGGTGGGTGCCCCAGCACCTGGACGAGCCACACCGGCGCCCGAGGCCCAGCTCCCCGGAGCTCCAGGACCCCCGTGTGCCCTCCATGGGCGCCCAGAGGAGACACAGAGAGACCCCCACTGCGTGGAGCCCCCAAGAAAGGACACGTGCGCCTGGGCCTCGTGGGCGGGCAGAGCCCGGGGTCACCTCAGCACCGGGGGTCACGTCCTCCTGCCCAGCAGGCAGGGGCGGGGACAGGCTCGCAGCCGGTTTGCTCCCTCGTCCCTAGACAGCCGGCCCGGCGGAGGGGGCACGGGGCATGGCCGGGGCCTGCGGCAGGCGTGTCCCCGGGCCTGGGGTCACCGGGCACAGCCCCGGCAGCACCTCTGGGGGCACCGCTGCCAGGAAGGCCTGCAGGCCCCGGCGTCCAGGGTGGTCCATGTTTTTAGAAAAGCCGGACAAGTAACTGGGACTCAGACTCAACCCTTCTTTGACCACCACCGGATGAAAGAACAGGGCTGACTCGGAGCCAGCACTGGGCACCTGCAGCCCTTGCGTCTCAGAGTGCGGCTTCTCAGAGCCGCCGTCTGCGGGGGCCAGCGGGGCGGGAAGCCTGGGCACAACACCCTGAAGGCCCACCGCAGGGCACCACGCGTGGGCCGGTGGCTGTAAGTGTCTGGGCCTGAGGTGGGAAGAGTGAGCCGTGGCGGGCACTGGGGCTTCCCTGGGGAGACCGCCACCCCGGGGCACAGGCCCGAGGCCAGGACACGGCAGTGATGAGGGGCTGAGCCTCCGGGACGTGAGCTGAGCCGTGGACTGTCTGTTGAGGCGTTCCCAGTGGCTAAGAAGTTCAAGCCCCTGGATCGAGCCGTGCCTGAAGCTGGCCCTCTTCAGTTACCTGCTCCTGTGTGCCGTTTGCTGCTTGTCGCCATGGTGACACCAGAGCAGCAAGAGACCCAGGAGGCGGCTGAGAGGAGGCGGGGTGAGTCCCAGGGGCGGGGGACCTACCTGTGCCCCTTGATCTCGGCCACGTCCGTCATGCCCCCGACACTGAAGCGGAAGTACTCCCGGTTCAGGGCGCGGGCGATGGAGCGGGCGATGCTGGTCTTGCCCACGCCCGGGGGGCCGTAGAAGCAGAGGATCTTGCCCTGGGTGGAGCCCCGGAGCTGGCTGACGGCGATGAACTCCTGCAGGCGGAGCGGCTCCGTGAGACAGTGCTCGCCCGGCCACCGGGCAGCCCCGCCCGGCCCGCGCCTCCCCCGACCAGGCCGAGGCCGCGGGAAGGGACAGTGCGTGGCCCAGAGGGGCTGAGCGGACCAGGCTGAGCTGTGTCACAGGGACGGACAGCCCATGGCGCCCACAGGACGAGCGGGCGCCAGGGAGATGTGGGGACGCCGTGCCGTCAGCCCATGGCCACCCCCCACCCCATCTCAGGGCGCCGTTTCATCCCCTCTGTTGACCACGAGCCCCTGCAGTGGGCAGGCTGGGCGGGCGGCCCCAGCTCCTCCGAGCCACTCCCACACTGGTCCCTCCAGCCAGGCCGGGCAGACCCCAGGTTCACAAGGGCCGCCATGGGGTCCCCCAACACAAGGGGAGCCCTGGGTCCCTGGCTGCGAGCCCCACCCCCGGCGCCCGTGGGGCGGGCCTCACCAGGATGCGCTTCTTGACGTCCTCCATGCCGTAGTGGTCCTCCTCCAGCACCGCCTGGGCCCGCGCCAGGTCCAGGTTCTCGTCGCTGTACTTGCCCCACGGGATGGACGTCAGCCAGTCCAGGTAGTTGCGGGTGACGCTGCCGGGGGCAGCCGAGAGCCGGTGAGCGGCCGGCGAGCTGCCTGACGCCCCGCCGCGCAGCACGGCGCCGGGACCCGCATGGGTGTGAGGACACCCCCGAGTGCGCTCAGGAGGCGGCCCGGCGCAAGCGCACCTCCTCTCCGGCGCCAGGCAGGCACGGGGTGCTTCCCGCCGTGCAGGGCTGCGGCAGCCCCGCCTGGTCGGGTGACGGGCGCGTGAGCAAGGAAGTGCTTCTTAACTAAGGCACGCACGTGGTTTTAGACACAATGCTACCGCACGCCTAGTGGACGACAAGGCAGTGTACGTTTTTTGGATTTTTTTTTAACTTTTTGGCTCTGCCGCAGGTGGGATCTAGGTCCCTGACCTAGAGATGAGCTCCTGCCGCGGAAGTCTTAGTCACGGACCAACAGGGGAGCCCCTGGCATAAACCGTGACCCACACACTCGCAGGGAAGCCGGGAGCATCAGCTGGCGTGCCTCCAGTGTGAGCCGAGCCTGGGCGCCCGAGCCCGCCTGTGCAGGTGCAGCTCAGCGCCCACCGCGCGGGAGGGACGGCGGCGAGGACGACCTGACCCGGCACAAGGCGGGAAGCGGGCCTGGAGCTCCAGCCCAGGGGGAGGAGCCCGAGACGGGAGCGGAGGCTGGAAGCGCCTCCCCTGGCGTCCAGAGGGAACCCGCTGCCCACCAGGCCGGACGTGAGGGCTCTGCCCCCAGACCGGAAGGGCGTCTGTGCCGTCCCGGGCACCAGGCGTGTGGTCGCCTTGGCCTGAGTGCGGGGAGCCACTGCTGCCGGGGGAGGGGAGCTCGGGCTGGCTCCGGCACGCGGGCCTGCTGAGTCTGGGGGACCAGCCCCTGCCCCAAGATTCTGAGCAGACAGGGGCCCAGCCCAGCAGCCCGGAGGGCCCCCCACTCTGAGAAGGCATCCCACACGCTGCCGCGGAGCAGCACCCAGCCCCGGGGACGCCGGCAGAGCCAGAGCCTCACGTGGTTCACCCACCTGGGGCTGCCACCCCGACCCCAGCCAGCCTGCGCAGGGCAACGACCACCGGGCAAGGCCAGGGGACAGAGGGCCAGGGGAGGGGCCGGCCTTGGGGCGCTGGCCCTGGGGCCTCCTGGTCCCGCCTGGTGGCACAGGCTTAGAGCACGACGTCCCCACCCTCCCACCCGGGGGCAGCCACTGACTTAGCCTCTCCACGCCTCGGCCTGCAGCTGTGACACGGGCACAATGGACCCAACCCCACGGGGGTGACAGGAGAGGACGGGCAGCCATGGTGACGAGGACGTGCCCGGGGGCGCCCCACCGCCCAGCCTTGCGGGCCCACGTCCCGGCCCCGCCAGGTCCCGGCCCCGGCTCACTTGAACTCGGAGGAGTGGTTGTCCAGCAGGCCCAGCTTGCTCAGCTCCTCGTCCACCACGTCCATGACGTGCTTGGGGACCACGAGCTCCCGGAGCCGCTCGCGGAACTTCTCCTCGATGGCGTCCTTGTCGTCCTTCTCCAGGCCCAGCTCCTTCTTGATGATCTTCAGCTGCTCCTGCAGCAGGTACTTGCGGTGCGTCTGCTTGATCTTCTCCTCCACCTGCGGGCCGCGGCTGTCAGACCCAAGGCCTGGGCGGCTGCCGCGCTCTAGGGACCCGGGAGGGAAGCCCGGCACCCGGCCTCCGAGGCCCCCACCTTTGACTCGGAGGCTCCCCGCACACAGGCCTCGAGATAAGCAACCCCAACTTCCGGGAAGGAAGGGACCCGCCCTTCAATCCTGGTTCCAACCAGGGATATCTAGGCCTGACGCCAGCACGCCCCCCACGCTCGTCAAATGGGTGGCGTGCGTCCTCTGAAAGCCGCGCGGCACGGCAGGACGCGGGTTCAAGGGCCAGGCTCAACACGGGCGTCCCCCGCCTGGGTCACGCTGTCTTGTGCTCCTACAGGTGACAGCTGCCCGTGGCTTTTCCAATGAGAAAGGTGACACGAACTTTTTTCCTAACATAAAACTCAAGTGATGTGACGGCCTATGTTGGAAATGAACCTAAAATAAGGTGAATATTTGTGTACCTGATTCACTTAGCTATATAGCAGAAACTAATACACTGTGTATCAAGCCGTGGTTCACCCACCTGGGGCTGCCACCCGACCCCAGCCAGCCTGCGCAGGGCAACGACCACCGGGCAAGGCCAGGGACAGAGGGCCAGGGGAGGGGCCGGCCTTGGGGCGCTGGCCCTGGGGCCTCCTGGTCCCGCCTGGTGGCACAGGCTTAGAGCACGACGTCCCCACCCTCCCACCCGGGGGCAGCCACTGACTTAGCCTCTCCACGCCTCGGCCTGCAGCTGTGACACGGGCACAATGGACCCAACCCCACGGGGGTGACAGGAGAGGACGGGCAGCCATGGTGACGAGGACGTGCCCGGGGGCGCCCCACCGCCCAGCCTTGCGGGCCCACGTCCCGGCCCCGCCAGGTCCCGGCCCCGGCTCACTTGAACTCGGAGGAGTGGTTGTCCAGCAGGCCCAGCTTGCTCAGCTCCTCGTCCACCACGTCCATGACGTGCTTGGGGACCACGAGCTCCCGGAGCCGCTCGCGGAACTTCTCCTCGATGGCGTCCTTGTCGTCCTTCTCCAGGCCCAGCTCCTTCTTGATGATCTTCAGCTGCTCCTGCAGCAGGTACTTGCGGTGCGTCTGCTTGATCTTCTCCTCCACCTGCGGGCCGCGGCTGTCAGACCCAAGGCCTGGGCGGCTGCCGCGCTCTAGGGACCCGGGAGGGAAGCCCGGCACCCGGCCTCCGAGGCCCCCACCTTTGACTCGGAGGCTCCCCGCACACAGGCCTCGAGATAAGCAACCCCAACTTCCGGGAAGGAAGGGACCCGCCCTTCAATCCTGGTTCCAACCAGGGATATCTAGGCCTGACGCCAGCACGCCCCCCACGCTCGTCAAATGGGTGGCGTGCGTCCTCTGAAAGCCGCGCGGCACGGCAGGACGCGGGTTCAAGGGCCAGGCTCAACACGGGCGTCCCCCGCCTGGGTCACGCTGTCTTGTGCTCCTACAGGTGACAGCTGCCCGTGGCTTTTCCAATGAGAAAGGTGACACGAACTTTTTTCCTAACATAAAACTCAAGTGATGTGACGGCCTATGTTGGAAATGAACCTAAAATAAGCGTGAATATTTGTGTACCTGATTCACTTAGCTATATAGCAGAAACTAATACACTGTGTATCAATTATACTTCAGTAATAAACATTTTTAAAGAAAGCGATAAAAGCGACTTACTCTGGAAAAAGAAACCAGCATTCCGCACAGGCCACAGGTTTGCCCAAAAGGCTGGCTCCCCACCCGCAGGCTTGCCCCAGGGCTCCCTGACGGCCAGGGCGCCTCTCAGCCCGCCTCAGCCCCCGCGCCAGCGCCGCTGCCTCCCCGCCCCCGCTCACCTCCCGGCCCAGGCGCTGCTGCAGCTTGCTCAGCTCGAACTCCTTCTTGAGCAGGGACAGGGCCTTATACAGCCGCTTGGGAATCTGCCGGGAGCGGGAACCCGTGAGGACGGCCAGGTGTGCCGGCGCGGGGCGTGGGGGTGGCGGGGATGCAGGGCGGAGGGCGTGTGACCCTGGCGGGTGGACAGGCCAGCCTCCCCGACCCAACACACGCCCGGCCCCGCGGGTCTGCCGGCTCTGGAGACCAGGGCGTGGGCAGAGGCGCGGCTCGTAACTCAGAGCCTGCCGGCACCGCAAACACGCCGCCCGCCGAGTGACGGGTGCACGCGGCGGGGCGCCACGCAGCCACTACCACGAACCGGCGGTGACGGCGGAGGGAAGGCGGCGGGCGGCCGGCGGGGGCCGCGCACTCACATTGGTCTCCTCCAGGACGTCCTGCAGCTCGTGGGACTCGGCCCCGGTCAGCGCGGCGCCCATGTCGCTCAGGTAGATGGGGTTGTCCACCACCCGGTGGCCGGCCTGCATCATCTGCAGCACAGACTCCCTGCGAGGAAGGCGGCGCTGCCCGGGGGCCCTGGACCACCCCGCGAGGCCCCCGCCAGCCCAGCGGGAGGTGGAGCCAGTCGCGCACCCCCTCCAGCCTCCCGCTCCCCGGCCACCGGCCACCGCGGTGGAGGACAGGCAGCCCGCCTCGGGAGGGCGCACGAAACCAACCTGTAGAGCGGGTTCAAGGCGATGATGTCCCGGATGGTCTTCACGATCTCCGCGGTCAGCGCCTGGTGAGCACGGAGGCCGCGGGCGTCACCGGACCAGAGGGCGCTTCCTCCGGGGGAACACGGCGCTCCGCCCCACGCAGGCTCACCTTCACCTCCTCCGTGACCTGGAAGTCCTCGTGGGCCACGTTCTCCACCTCCACCATGAGCACCTCGCCCGCGGGGCTGGGGCCGGGCCCCGCCACCACCTCCAGCGGCCGCCTGGCGCCCGCGTCCTCCTCCGCCTCCTTCTTGCCGCGCTTGGGCTTCTTGCGCGGCTTCTGCTTGTTCTCGCCCTCCGGCTCCTCGGGCTCCACCTCCAGCTGGCGGTTGATGTGAACCCTGCAGCCGGGGAGGAGGCGGTGAAGCCACCACCGAGGCGGTCCTGCCCACCCGCCACCCCGCGGAGCTTCAGAGAGACGGCCTGGCGGACCCAGGCTCCGCAGCGCAGCCTCCGAGCCCCAGACCAGCGCCCCTCCGGCCTCGGACTCCAGCCACCGTCCATTGCAACGCCTGCTGCCCTCCAGAGTGAGGAAGCCAGCGGCAGCCGGCGCTAGGGGCCCAGCGGGGTTCTGCCTGCCCGGCCCCCGGCCCCCGGCCCGCGGCGCACCCTCAGGCGCTCCTGCTCAGGGGGCGCCTATGGCTGTGCCAGTGGAAACCCTTGACGAGCGTCTCGCCTGGGGAGACCAGTGTTCCCTGGCACAGGGGAAAGACGAGTCCCGTTTCTTCCAGCCTCAACCCAGCTGATCTTACAGGTCTTCTTTAATTAACATAACAGTAGATGGGGTCAGACTGGACTGACAAAGGAGTGCAGCCCTTCCGCACAGCAGCGGCGAGGTACTCGGGGGAGTAAAACACCACAACAAACCGGGACTTCCCTGGCGGCCCAGCGGCTAGGACTCCAGGCTTCCCCTGCAGGCGGCCTGGGTGCCACCCCTGGTCAGGGAACTAGGTCCTGAATGCCCGCAACACAGCCAAGAAAACCCCCCAAAACAAACCAAAAATCCCTGCCATCTGCCGAGCTCAATGGAGACGCAGACACGGAGGGCAGGAGGGCCAACCGCCAGACGGGGGCGACCTGACACCCTGCCACCTCCTGGCTGGAGGGGCTTCTGCACTAACACGCGTGAGAAGCGGCTGCTCGCGGCCACCCAGAGTGCTGCTCCCGGAAAGGGGCTCTGGGCGGCGGGGCTGCCGCTCGCTGGGCCTGCTCGCAGCCGCTGCCCCTCCGCCTCGCCCGGCTCCCACCTCCGGTGTCCCATGACGATCATGCGCAGCCTGTCCCCCAGGTCCTGCATCTCGTGGATCTGGACGAACGTCCCCGTGCGGTAGATCTCGTCCAGGCTCTCGACCACGTCGGACTCGTTGCTGACCGAGAGGGACACGGAGGCACGTGGGCCCGGGGCTCGACCTCGGGGCTGCCATGGACACTCTGGGGCTCAGGGCCACCACAAGGGTCCATGTCCACAGGCAGGCGGGCCGGGTGGAACCTGGCCTTCCGTCCCCCAGCGCCTCTCTTGGAGCCTGCCTAGCACGCGGCTTCCGACTCAAAGGTGGGACTAACGCTCACCCGGAAGGGAGGCGGAGGAGCCCCGCGCCCCCAGCCGCTCCGCGGCTCTGCCCCTGGCGGCCTGGCGCGGGCCTGCCCCCCGCTCCGAGGCCCCCTCCCCGCACCCGCACCCGCACAGAGCCCAGGGCTCGGCAGAGTCGTCAGCCCCGACTAAGGGACGCTCGGCTCTCGGCCTCGTCCCCCGCGGGTTTTGCTTGGTTCACTTCAAGACGAGGGTCCGGCGCAGGCACCCCTCCCGAGCGGTCCCCGGGGAGCGGCGCTCAGGAGCGCGGGGCTCACCTGTCGTCCTTCTTCAGAAAGACGCCGGCATACGGCTGGGCGAGGCGGACTTTCCTTCTCAGCAGCTCAACCAGCTTCTTATTTTTCACCTGGCATGACAACGGCCCAAGTGAGACGCCGGGTAGGTGACCCTGGCAGCCGTTCCGACGGCCGCGCTAGCATTTTCAGGGTGACCCTCTGGGGATCCACTAATTTGACCCAGGACTAATCAACTTGGTCCAGGAGCCCCTGAACCAAAAAATGAGAGCGAGGACGGCCGTGTGGAGGATGGAGTGGGGCAGGGCTGACGAGCTGCACCCTGAAGTGTGTTCCCTCTCGCCAACAACAACAGTCAAAGGAGATGAACGGCCAGAACCAAGAAGTCAATGTCACATCCAATTCCAAAAGCTGTTTCTGGGGTGAGATGTCTTGGCTCGAAAGCCTAAGCCATGAGCTTCTCCTGTCGGGTCGACAACAGTGGCCGCGCGCGAGTCAGGGTGACGCCGACTCCCCCAGAGTCCAGGCACCGGCCATCCCAGCCCCGCCTGCAGCCTCGCCGGATCCCGACCCCTCGCAGCCAGCCCCTAGGGCCCCGGGGTTTCCAGGCTCTCGACCACGTCGGACTCGTTGCTGACCGAGAGGGACACGGAGGCACGTGGGCCCGGGGCTCGACCTCGGGGCTGCCATGGACACTCTGGGGCTCAGGGCCACCACAAGGGTCCATGTCCACAGGCAGGCGGGCCGGGTGGAACCTGGCCTTCCGTCCCCCAGCGCCTCTCTTGGAGCCTGCCTAGCACGCGGCTTCCGACTCAAAGGTGGGACTAACGCTCACCCGGAAGGGAGGCGGAGGAGCCCCGCGCCCCCAGCCGCTCCGCGGCTCTGCCCCTGGCGGCCTGGCGCGGGCCTGCCCCCCGCTCCGAGGCCCCCTCCCCGCACCCGCACCCGCACAGAGCCCAGGGCTCGGCAGAGTCGTCAGCCCCGACTAAGGGACGCTCGGCTCTCGGCCTCGTCCCCCGCGGGTTTTGCTTGGTTCACTTCAAGACGAGGGTCCGGCGCAGGCACCCCTCCCGAGCGGTCCCCGGGGAGCGGCGCTCAGGAGCGCGGGGCTCACCTGTCGTCCTTCTTCAGAAAGACGCCGGCATACGGCTGGGCGAGGCGGACTTTCCTTCTCAGCAGCTCAACCAGCTTCTTATTTTTCACCTGGCATGACAACGGCCCAAGTGAGACGCCGGGTAGGTGACCCTGGCAGCCGTTCCGACGGCCGCGCTAGCATTTTCAGGGTGACCCTCTGGGGATCCACTAATTTGACCCAGGACTAATCAACTTGGTCCAGGAGCCCCTGAACCAAAAAATGAGAGCGAGGACGGCCGTGTGGAGGATGGAGTGGGGCAGGGCTGACGAGCTGCACCCTGAAGTGTGTTCCCTCTCGCCAACAACAACAGTCAAAGGAGATGAACGGCCAGAACCAAGAAGTCAATGTCACATCCAATTCCAAAAGCTGTTTCTGGGGTGAGATGTCTTGGCTCGAAAGCCTAAGCCATGAGCTTCTCCTGTCGGGTCGACAACAGTGGCCGCGCGCGAGTCAGGGTGACGCCGACTCCCCCAGAGTCCAGGCACCGGCCATCCCAGCCCCGCCTGCAGCCTCGCCGCGGATCCCGACCCCTCTCGCAGCCACGCTCGTCCCTTTCACTGGAGGTAGAGGGCTCACGGGGTTTCCTGGGAAACAGCTGCTGGAAGGGGCACCAGGTGTCCTTCGGGGTCAAATGATGCCCTTCAAGCCCCTGTTAATTCCCCGACCCGACTTGAACTCAACTTAATGGCCCTCAAACTGGCACAAATCAGAGTTACCCGCAAGGCTTCTTAAACCAGACAGCCAGGCCCCACGCCTCAAGTCTGATCTGGGGAGGCCGGACCAGGCCTAGGAGTCTGCCCTTCAAGTGAGTTCCCAGAGGAAGCTGCTGGTCGAGGGACCAGACTTTGAGAAAACGTGTTCACTCACTCCACGACCACAGGGTATGGGGATTCCTGACACTCCAGATGCATTCCTTCCAGGATAAAAGGCCAGGACAGCCACCAGGAGGGGACGTGACCCAAACTTAAGAACCACTGGTCTGCACTCAGAGGCCACTGATAAGGAGAGACGCTACCAGGGAGAGTGAGCCACAGACAGGGTCAGTGACAAGGTCAACAGTGATCGCAGCTCGGCAACAGGTTCAGAAACAGTCCCTGAGTCCCCTGGAAGCTCCCGGCGCCCCCGCTGCGGACAGCTGACGGCCGGCCCTTTCTGTTCGTATGACTGTGCCGCACAGCGCGGGCTCCCCGGTCCCTAGCCGGGGCTCAGGCCCGTGTCCCTGCACGGGAAGTGCCAAGGCTTGAGCACCGGCCACCAGGGAGGCCCCTGACCACTGCATCTTAAACCTGTCCCCTCCCTTTGGCAGAACTCCGTTTCCTTATCTGCAAGGTACCTGCAAGAGACCTGGCAGGGGACTGTCCACCCACCCCAGGACTCCCGGGCTTCTCTGGCGGCTCAGACGGTAAGGAATCCCCCTGCCACGCAGGAGACCCAGGCTCGATCCGTGGGTTGGGAAGACCCCCGGGGAGAAGGGAACGGCTACCCACCCCAGGATTCCTGCCTGGAGAGCTCCACGGACAGAGGAGCCTGGGGAGACACAGTCCACGGGGTTGCAGAGAGCGGGACGCGTTGGAGACGGCGCACGGCAGTAGCAGCACGGCCTGTGAGGTCCATGCGCCGGCCGCCGACCATCCGCACCAACTCCTATAACCCTCTCCGTGAGCCCTCGGTGGGCAGACAGAATCTCCTGGAAGAATCCTATCTCTGCTTGGGCACTGGGGACAGGAGGCAGGAGCCACCGTGCGAGGCTGAGGGGACCATACCTCCTAAAAGTCCTGCCCCCCGGGGCGCGGGAGGGTTGAGAGGACAGCCAGGGACAGGGACAAGGACGGAGTGACAACCTGCGGGGGTGCAGAGGCACGCCACGTGGGGAATGGCAGCGGCTTCCTATGAGGGCACAGGAAGCACCAGGCATGGTACCAAGTCCTTTTCTTGTGATCTCATGCACCTCCCCCACAGCTCTAAAAAATGAGGAGCTATTATACCCATTGCACAGATGAGGTAACAGAGGCCCGGAGAACAGCCTACCCAAGGTTGGCGCTGGGACAGGGGGCGGAAGCAGGATATGAATCCCCAGGTTCTGGCCTTGGGGCTGCAAGTAATCACTATTTAACATAGGGGAGGGCGGCTGGAAGAGGCGCTCAGACGCACACAATCAGCAGCTGGGGTGGGGGATGGCTTCCTGTCCCCACTCCCGGGCTGTCCTTCCACTTTCCAAGGGATCCCTGACATTTACGTGGTAGAGACGAGAGCATGGGAGGGGAGGGCGGACGCACAGGAGGCTGACTCACTGCACGACGTTGCCCAGATGGTTAACAGATAAACTTTCTCCTCCATGGACTCCTTTTGACATCAGCCAAGAGAAGACAGGGCAGGCAGGGAAGAAGACAGGCATTCGGGTTTTTCCTAATCTAAAAACTCGAGCTCCGGACTTCCCTGGCGGTCTAGTGGTTAAGAAATCCACCTGCCAGTGCAGGGGACAGGGGTTCAGTCCCTGGTCCAGGAAGACCCCACGTGCCTTAACTACTGAGCCTGCACCCCAGAGCCTGCGCTCTGCAACCAGAGAAGCCACCGCAGTGAGAAGCCCTCGAGAGGCAACGAAGGGCAGCCCTTACTGGCTGCGACGAGAGAGAAAACCCGAGCACAGCAACGAAGATGCAATACAGCCAAAGATAAAGAAAAAACAAAACAGCTCGAGTTCCCTGCACCCCTGCTGCTTTCGCTCTCTTTCATCATCCCGGTCCACTGGCTCCGCCCCCAAGCCGGGGCTCTTACCGCCTCCCACCACAACAAGAGTTCCTAAGGCACGGGGCCGGGTCTGACTCGTTCTGCTGAATCCTCAGTCGGCTACAAGGTACACCTCACACGCTCTGCAGGCCTGTGTGCTCAGTCCAGTCTGAGCAGCTCTTTGAGTGCCTGTGGGCTGTGGCCCGCCAGGCTCCCCCGGCCATGGGATTCCCCAGGCAAGAGTACTGGAGTGGGTGCCATTTTCTCCTCCAGGGGTATTCCCCACACGGAGGTCGAACTCGCGTATCCTGCACGGTAGGCAGATTTTTTCCTCTGAGGCACCCGGGAAGCCCCAGGAACACTCCACTGAATGAACAGACCCCTGAGTACCCTCTTCTGCCACCTCCCTCCCAAGACTGCTGTACACCCCTCGCTCCGTCGTTCTCTGCAGGACGTACGCCCTTCCCATGCAGCACTACCCTGCTTCCGTTTAGGCCTCCTGCGCCCCGCTGGAGTGTGAGCTTCAAGGCGGGAACGCGCGCCCGGTTTTGTTCTCTGTATGTCCCTAACACTTGCACCGCACCTGGCACGAGACCTCGTGAACGCGCAAGGAAGGCTTGAAGGAGGCGGGCCGCCCTGGGGGAGCGCGTCGCGAGACCCGCGCCGAGACCCGCAGAAAAGCCACTGCGCGGCCAGAGCGCGCTGATCCTTCCCGGCGCCGAATCTCCACGACAGGGCCTCCAGTGCACAACCCCCGACTCTCTGGATTCAACTCCCCTGCAGGGTCTGAAAGGGGAGGGAGCCTGGCTCAGGCTCGAGAAGACGCGGGCTCGAACCCAGCGCTGGAGAGCGCCGGAGGCCCAGGAAGAGGCGGCCCGCGACCGCGGCCCAGCGCGCGGCGGGCCGGGCACGGGGCCGGGCGGGGCGCCCTCACCTCCACGATCTTGATGAAGCGCGGGAACACGGGGTTGCGAGTGACGGCGATGAGCGGCAGGTGCGGGAACACGTCCGGGATCATCATGGGCGTCAGCGCCGTGATCACGGGGCCGTCCCCGCCGCCCGCGCCGCCCCCCACGCCCGAGGCCCCGTCCTCCGCGCCGCCCTCGGGGGCATCCTCGCCGCCCGAGAACGCGCCGCCGCCGCCGCCGCCGCGGCTGTTCGCCTCCCAGAGTCCCCGCCAGGGGCCCGCGGCCGCGGGGCTCTGGCCCCACAGCGCCCAGGGAGGAGAGGCGTCGCAGGCCCTCCGGCCTCCGGGCAGCCACGCTCTGGCCGCCGCCGGGACCCGCCCCCCGGCGGAGGCCAGCAGCGGCCGCCGAAGCGCCCAGCACCGGGCAGCGCCCCACAGCCGCACGCAGCCTGCGCCCGCCGCCATGGCCCGGCCATCCTGGCGGCGCGCGGGACTCGCGTCACTTCCGCGGGCCCGGCGGGGGCGCACGTGACGGCCGGCGCGTGCCGGGCGCCCGAGGGGGGGGGCCGGAAATGGGCGGGGGCGGGGCCTGGAGGCCGGGCTGGGGGCGGGGCCTCCGCGGAGCGGCGGCGGGAGGGGCGGCCTCGTCGCACCCGCATTGGCCAGCGCCGCCAAGGCCTCGCCGCATCGCGCGACGGCCCCTGGAAAGAGGACGACGGTGGCTGCCAGCGCAGCTTTGGGAACGTGGGGGCAGCCCGGTCCGAACACTTGGGAACCTGGGCATGCGCAGGCTCGGGCTCTGCGGCGCCTCCCGACTGGTGCAGTCGGGCTTCCCGGGGGCGCTAAGCACAGCGGGCGCCCACTGCAGCAGCCGGGGCGGCCGTGTGCGCGTGCCCGGGCGCCGGGGGTGCCGAGGCGGTCAGCGCCGGACGTCCTGGGGAGCGGAGTGCGCGCGCCCAGACTTGAAAGGCCTCCCGGCGGCCGTTGACGGTCTGTGGACTGGCGGCGACGGCAGAGCGGGATGCTGGTGTTGATGCTGGTGGCGGCGGCCACCTTTCGGCTCTGCCCGCCGGCCAGAGCCCAGCCGCTGTGCCGGTAGGGCTGCCCTTCCGGGCCTGGGGTACCGCCAGGGGTCGGGGAGAAGGCAGGCCCATCCCGGGGCGCCATCCAGGAAAGATGCTCCGCTCCCCAGCCTCCCTGAGGATGCCCGGTTGACTCGCTACCCACTCTTTCGCCCGCCCCATGCCTTCCAGCCCATCACCAAGCCCCCGCATTGCCACTTAAAACACTTCAGCCTGACTTCAGTGCCTTCAAGCCACCTCCACCACCACTGCCCTGGGCTGTGCCCCCTATTCATCTGGGCAGCCAGAGAGGTTGCTGATAAACAAATCTGACCTCATAATTCCCCTTCCTCGTGGCGCCCAGAATAAAACCCATTTTCCTTGCGCAGCCTTCGTTTCCTCACATGGACTGACCCAGGGTTCCTGGGCAGCGTGGCTGACATTTAAGGCCAGATTACTCTGGGGTGGGACCGTCCTGTATACTGTAGGATACTGAGAGCGTCCCTGGCCTCCACCCTCTCGATGCCAGTAGTACCTCGTTCCCCAGACTTGGCAATCAATCAAATGGGTCTAGGCGTTGCCATGAGTCTCCCAAGGCCCACCCCTGGATCACTGACCCCAGCCACTGGTCCCTTGAACGTGCGGAACGCAGGGAAAGGGGAGCTGTGGCACCTGTTTCTCCCTCTGCCTGGAACGCTTGGCTTCTAGATTTTCTCCTTGACGTCTTCCTCATTATTCAGATCCCAACATAAACAGTACACTCCCTCTTCCCTATAGCGGCGGCTTCTTACAAGCCACTGACTTCTGCTACACTTCACAGATTGCTTCTTGTCTGTTCTGTCACTATGATGTTGGCTCCAGGGGGTACAGACTGTTTCTCTTACTCACTCCTTGCCCAGAACATTTTTAGACTGCAGGTAATGTTAGATCAGTTAATACAGTACATGAGGTGCCCCGGGCGCTGGAGAGATGCTAAGCCCAGTTCCTGCCATCAGGGAACTCCTGCCTGGCATAAGCTGTACATTCAGCAGGGCCCTGTTTGCCGATGAAACAGAGAATTTATTTCTGTTACATGGTCTCAATTGATCTTTAGGACAAGTTTCACAGCACAGGGCCGCGCCGGCCAGAGCCCCCTGTGCCGGTAGGGCTGCCCTTCCGGGCCTGGGGTACCGCCAGGGGTCGGGGAGAAGGCAGGCCCATCCCGGGGCGCCATCCAGGAAAGATGCTCCGCTCCCCAGCCTCCCTGAGGATGCCCGGTTGACTCGCTACCCACTCTTTCGCCCGCCCCATGCCTTCCAGCCCATCACCAAGCCCCCGCATTGCCACTTAAAACACTTCAGCCTGACTTCAGTGCCTTCAAGCCACCTCCACCACCACTGCCCTGGGCTGTGCCCCCTATTCATCTGGGCAGCCAGAGAGGTTGCTGATAAACAAATCTGACCTCATAATTCCCCTTCCTCGTGGCGCCCAGAATAAAACCCATTTTCCTTGCGCAGCCTTCGTTTCCTCACATGGACTGACCCAGGGTTCCTGGGCAGCGTGGCTGACATTTAAGGCCAGATTACTCTGGGGTGGGACCGTCCTGTATACTGTAGGATACTGAGAGCGTCCCTGGCCTCCACCCTCTCGATGCCAGTAGTACCTCGTTCCCCAGACTTGGCAATCAATCAAATGGGTCTAGGCGTTGCCATGAGTCTCCCAAGGCCCACCCCTGGATCACTGACCCCAGCCACTGGTCCCTTGAACGTGCGGAACGCAGGGAAAGGGGAGCTGTGGCACCTGTTTCTCCCTCTGCCTGGAACGCTTGGCTTCTAGATTTTCTCCTTGACGTCTTCCTCATTATTCAGATCCCAACATAAACAGTACACTCCCTCTTCCCTATAGCGGCGGCTTCTTACAAGCCACTGACTTCTGCTACACTTCACAGATTGCTTCTTGTCTGTTCTGTCACTATGATGTTGGCTCCAGGGGGTACAGACTGTTTCTCTTACTCACTCCTTGCCCAGAACATTTTTAGACTGCAGGTAATGTTAGATCAGTTAATACAGTACATGAGGTGCCCCGGGCGCTGGAGAGATGCTAAGCCCAGTTCCTGCCATCAGGGAACTCCTGCCTGGCATAAGCTGTACATTCAGCAGGGCCCTGTTTGCCGATGAAACAGAGAATTTATTTCTGTTACATGGTCTCAATTGATCTTTAGGACAAGTTTCACAGCACAGTGATATCTTAACCTTATTTTATAGAAGTGAAACCATACCCAGCGAAATTAAAGACACACTTGCTTTTTTTGTTTGTTTTGGCCATTTCTATTGATCTTTATTTATCTTTTATTCTTTGGCCCCCGTGGGCCTCCCATCGCAGTGGCCTCTCATTGCAGAGCACTGGCTCTGGGCACACGTGCCCCAGAGCTCTGGCTCAGTAGGTGGACACATTGGTCCAGCCGCTCCGCGGCACGTGGGATCTTCCCAGGCCAGGGATCGAACCGGCACCCCTTGCACTGCAAGGTGGTGTCTTTGCCCACTGGACCACCAGGGAAGCCTCACACTTGCTTTTGGTAGGGGAGTGGGGAGTAGGACATCCTGGTAGGTCCTGCCAGTGGGAGCGTCTGCAACGACCGGTTCCACCCAGTCCGCCCGTTTCCCCACGCTGGGTCTCCGAGTGCCGTGCGGAGCTGGGAGTGTCAGCATCACCGGAGATTTGTTAGAACTGCAGGTCCTTGCACCTGCGGACACAGCCGTGGAGCACAGTGATCTAGTTTTCTCAGGACCTCAAAGAGCCTCTGACTCAACATGCAAAACTGAGAACCTGCTGCAGACGGCAGGATCTTTTTTTTTTCGCTTACTTATTTGGCCACGCTGGGCCTTTGTTGCTGCCCATGAGTTTCTCTAGCTCTCTCCCTTGAGGTGCAGAGGCCCAGAGTGGGAGCTCTGTAGCGGTGGCTCACGGGCTTCACTGCTGCCCAGTATGTGGGATCTTCCCAGACCAGTGACTGAACCCGTGTCCCCTGCACTGGCAGGCGGACTCTTAGCCACGGGACCCCCAGGGAGAGAATCTGCTCTCAATGGAACCAACATTCTCCCAGCCCCCAACACTCTCCCCCGGTCAAAAAATCAAAACTGGAAAGTCAGCATTCCTGATCTTCCTAATCTGGGGTCTACGGTGAGCCTTGATGAGAGCTCTCAGGAGTCATGCCTCCATTCCTGCTGATACGTAAGGCTGTTCCCAGGAGAGGAGGGCTCACTGTCTCACCCGATTGACCAGGGGCTCCCATAACCTAAAAGCTTCAAGAGCTGGTACTACACCATGAACCCCGAGGCAGCCTGCTAGGAGGCGCGTCTAATACTGTGTAACCACTGACAGGTGTCTTCTTGTCTCTTACCTCTAGTACTCGTACACAGAGGACAGGAAAGGTGTTTCCCATCGAAGACAAAATTCAAGGGGTATGTGGCTCCATGGGCTTCCAGGGGGCTCAGTGGGTAAAGAATCCACCTGTAATGCAAGAGACCTGGATTCACTTCCTGGGCTGGGAAGATCCCCTGGAGGAGGGCGTGGCAACCCACTCCAGTGTTCCTGCCTGAGAAGTCCCACGGACAGAGGAGCCTGGCGGGCGACAGTCCACGGAGCTGCGAAGGGTCAGGCACAGCTGCATGACTAACACACACGTGGGTCCATCGTTCACATTCACTCTTCACTTTTATCCAGCTGCCGGACCAGAACGAGTATTTTCTAGTATTGCTTGGGCGTCAGTGTCGTGTCCGGCATGGAATATTACATCATCTAGTGCTCACCAATGCCTTCTGAAGCAAGCAGGAGCCTCTCCTGCATCACTAAAAAGCTACTAACAACGGAGATGAAGTAGACTGAACAAAGCCAGGTGCTGGGGCTGGATTTAGAACACAGATCATCTGAGTTTTTAACCAGCGTCCTATTTGATAAGAGGGTTTCTAAAGTATATGTGTTTATGTGACTGCATCATGTCTTAGCTGTGGCCCTTAGCTGCAGAATCCTTTTTGTTTGAGACGCGGGAGGTCGAGTTCCCCAGCTGCAGCCTCCTGCACCGGGAGCAGAGTCTCAGCCGCAGCCCACCTGACAGGAGGCCTTAAGTACAGACCAACACAGGAAGCAAGTTACTCTGTTTGCAGGACACACACAGGTGACTTCTTTTCACCCACACGTGCCTAAATGCATGAAGAAAAACTACCTTGTCAGCTCAAATGTATTTCCTGTTGACATCACATCATCACAGAAGCCTGTCAGCACGGCTAAATGATCAAGCGACTGGTTTCTACCATTTTGTCCTCTAGCCTCTCAAATATGGAGTTATCTGTAAATAAATAACGTACACATGGAAGGGAAGTGAAACGCATTATTATCCTGTGAAACTTTTTAAAGTTTTAAGTTTTTTCTTAAAGCCAACTTTTTAAAATGCATTTTTAAAATATATTTATTTTTGGCTATTCTGGGTTCTCACTGCTGCCACAGGCTCTTCCCTAGTTGCAGGGAGTGGGGGCTCCTCTCTAGCTGAGGGGAGCAGGCTTCTTGTTGTGGTGACTTCTCTTGTTGTGGAACTCGGGCTCTAGGGCACACGGGCTCAACAGTTGTGGCTGTGAGGCTCTAGAGCACAGGCTCCGTAGTTGTGGCTCACGGGCTTAGCTGCTCCGCAGCAAGTGGGATCTTCCCGGATCAGGGATTGAACCCGTGTCTCCTGCATTGGCAGGTGAACTCTTTACTAGTGAGCTACCAGGGAAGCCCAAGTTTTAAGATTTTAAAAAGATTCTGGTTTTGTTGTTGTGGACCATCTAAATTTGTTACAATATTGCTAATGTTGTATGTTTTGGGCTTTTGGCCAGGAGGCATGTGGGATCTTAGCTCCCCACCTGGGATTGAACCTGCACCCCCTGCTTTGGAAGGCAGGGTCCTAACCACTTGGCTGCCCTGGAAGTTCCTAACCTTTTTAGTTTTGACATAATTCTAGATTTACACCAAGGCACAGAGCAGTGCTGAGATGGGCCCCTTTCAGCCAGCTTCTTCTGCTGGTGATCTCTGACAAAATCAGACGATACATCAAAACAGGGAACTTACACAGGTGCACCCCACCTGCCCCAATTCAGACTCCACCTTTACAAAGTCCATGCTTCCCGTCAGGAAACTGTTTCCATCAGGTGTTCAATAGGTTAATTGATAGGATTAAGATTTTGTGACTGCCTCTCTCTCTCTCTCTCTCTAGGACCGCCTGTATTTTTCATCGGGGAAAACTCACTTGATTAAGCATCCTTGTAAGAAAAACATAGCCTTGTACCTAGGGTAAGATATCGTTCCCTTATTTTTATCAAAACATTACACTTGCCCTTGTTCTCTGATTCCGCAAACATCACGAGAAAGACGGCTCGGTCCCATGTTGCTAGATGCTGTCCTACAGCCAGCCCACCGCTGGGGTCGAGCTGGAGAGAAAGAGGAGGCAAAGTGACTCAAACAGTTACAGTGCAGCCCGTCCCAGGGGCTGACCTGTGGAATCTGTGAAGTGGTCCCTTCTCAGGAGCGACAGAAACCTTAAAAGACATGGGAACTGACAAGTCAGAGAATAAAGATGGATGAAAAGAAATGATGACTTAGAAGCAAAAGATAAATAAATAAATAAGATAAATACACGGGAATTAACTCAGTGACTCCTTAAAACCACACGACTCTTGTTTTAGAGGCAGAAGGAGATGTGGATAAGGAAACAGCATACCATGTTCATGGACGGCCGTTGGCTTCCTAAGTGTCCTCCCTAAGGGAACATTCTGTTTCTTTTTCTATCACATTCCTGGTAGGAATGCCTCTCCTTCAGTGGGATCAGAATGAGGCAAAGGCCAAAGCTGAAGTTCGCCCTGAGTAAAGCAAGGTCCCACTCGATGGACATTTCATACAATGTTATTTCTGATGTGGTCACACTTCCCAACTAGTGTTATTTCAAGAAGTCAGATATCCAGGCTGCAGAGGTTTGCTCATGTGAAAATACACAGATGACCGACAGATGAAACAGCCAATGACAGATAAACAGACGCTGACAGACAGACAGAAGTAAAATGGTTCCTTGTTAAGAAAGGAACTTTGTTTGAAGGGAACATTTTTAAAATGCCTGCCATTGTCTTTTTTTCTCTTCTTGTGTGAATCTGTCCTAATTGAAACCTTTTATTGTTTATTTCAGAAGACAAATTTTTCTCACGAAGGACAAGTTTGATAGTAGCCTCATTCCGTTTTCCATCCCTAGGAAGATGCAGGTGTTCAATAGGTTAATTGATAGGATTAAGATTTTGTGACTGCCTCTCTCTCTCTCTCTCTCTAGGACCGCCTGTATTTTTCATCGGGGAAAACTCACTTGATTAAGCATCCTTGTAAGAAAAACATAGCCTTGTACCTAGGGTAAGATATCGTTCCCTTATTTTTATCAAAACATTACACTTGCCCTTGTTCTCTGATTCCGCAAACATCACGAGAAAGACGGCTCGGTCCCATGTTGCTAGATGCTGTCCTACAGCCAGCCCACCGCTGGGGTCGAGCTGGAGAGAAAGAGGAGGCAAAGTGACTCAAACAGTTACAGTGCAGCCCGTCCCAGGGGCTGACCTGTGGAATCTGTGAAGTGGTCCCTTCTCAGGAGCGACAGAAACCTTAAAAGACATGGGAACTGACAAGTCAGAGAATAAAGATGGATGAAAAGAAATGATGACTTAGAAGCAAAAGATAAATAAATAAATAAGATAAATACACGGGAATTAACTCAGTGACTCCTTAAAACCACACGACTCTTGTTTTAGAGGCAGAAGGAGATGTGGATAAGGAAACAGCATACCATGTTCATGGACGGCCGTTGGCTTCCTAAGTGTCCTCCCTAAGGGAACATTCTGTTTCTTTTTCTATCACATTCCTGGTAGGAATGCCTCTCCTTCAGTGGGATCAGAATGAGGCAAAGGCCAAAGCTGAAGTTCGCCCTGAGTAAAGCAAGGTCCCACTCGATGGACATTTCATACAATGTTATTTCTGATGTGGTCACACTTCCCAACTAGTGTTATTTCAAGAAGTCAGATATCCAGGCTGCAGAGGTTTGCTCATGTGAAAATACACAGATGACCGACAGATGAAACAGCCAATGACAGATAAACAGACGCTGACAGACAGACAGAAGTAAAATGGTTCCTTGTTAAGAAAGGAACTTTGTTTGAAGGGAACATTTTTAAAATGCCTGCCATTGTCTTTTTTTCTCTTCTTGTGTGAATCTGTCCTAATTGAAACCTTTTATTGTTTATTTCAGAAGACAAATTTTTCTCACGAAGGACAAGTTTGATAGTAGCCTCATTCCGTTTTCCATCCCTAGGAAGATGCAGGTAGTTATGCTGTTGAATGATCTGAGAGAGGCTTGAAATCAGTAATACCCAGGGTGAGATACCGGGGCTTCCCTGGCGGTCCACTGGTAAAGAATCCGCCTGCCAGTGCAGGAGATGGGGATTCAGTCCACGGGTCGGAAGCTCCCCTGGAGGAGGAAATGGCCACCGACTCCAGTATTCTTGCCTGGAGACTCCCATGGACAGAGGAGCCTGGCGGGCTACAGTCCATGGGGGCGCGAAGAGCTGGGCGTGACTCAAGAAACTGGGCACGCGTGCAGCTTAGGTATAGCTGGGAAATACCACACTGCTGTTCGTGTTAAGTCTGGGGCTTATTTTTACGATGTACCTCTTAAAGGCGTTGAGAGCAATTCCTAAGCCAAAAAAAGGCTTGATTCTACTCTGCCTTTACGACCAAAACAGATGCTTTTCCCTTAAAAAAGAAACAGATGGGGGCTTCCCCTGGTGGTCCAGTGGGTGAGGACACCGCCTTGCCGTGCAAGGGGCGCCGGTTCGATCCCTGGCCTGGGAAGATCCCATGTGCCGCGGAGCGGCTGGACGGATGTGTCCAATCACCGAGCCGGAGCTCTGGAGCGCAGGAGCCCAGAGCCGGTGCTCTGCAACAACAGAGGCCGCTGCGATGGGAGGCCCACGGGAGCCAAAGAACAAAGACAGATGAAAACAGATAAATGAAAGACCAATAGAAGTGGCCCGCCCGCTCCCCTCCGTCCCCAACCCGACCCCCGCCCAAAATAAATAAATTAATAAAAATTAAAAAAAAAAAAGAAAGAAAGAAACAGATGTCTTGCAAGAGCTCTTTACAATTGGTTTATGATACGTAACATGCTCCAGTTTCAGGACCTTCCCAACCTGCTGTCAACCCCAGCAGAAAACCTGTGCCCTCTCGGTAACTATCCTGAGAAATCTGATGGTTGGCCCCATGCTCCAGAAGGTTCTACCATCAATAAAAAATATCAATTAAAATATCAATATCAGTTTCTCTGATAAGTGACACATGGATCAGTTATGCTCGTCATTCATTACTGATGCATTACGCTTTACCCTTAAAAGAGGTTTTTCTTTTTTTTGGCCACTTCTATTGGTATTTCAGTTATTTATCTTTGTTCTTTGGCCTGTGTGGGCCTTCCATCACAGTGGCCTTTCTCGTCACAAGGCACCAGCTCTGGGCACACATGCTCCAGAGCTCTGGCTCGGTCGTTGGACACATTGGTCCAGCCGCTCCGCGGCATGTGGGATCTTCCCAGGCCAGGGATCGAACCGGCGCCCCTTGCACTACAAGGCGGTGTCCTCACCCACTGGACCACCAGGGAAGCCCAGAAGAGGTCTTTTAAAGAGTACTAATGACCATCACTTCTGTGTCCATTCACCTGTCAGGGAGCGTCCAGGCAGCTTCCGCGTCCTGGCTGCGGTAGCCAGAGCTGCAGCGAACCCTGGGGTGCGTGTGCCTCTTTCACTATGCTTTTCTTAGGGTTCGGTGCCCAGCAGTGGGATCGTGGGGTCACAGGGTGGCTCTATTCCTAGTTTTTAAGGAACCGCCATTGTGATACAAATATAGAATAGAATATTACTCAGTTATAAAAAAGGAACACATTCGAGCCAGTCCTAATGAGGTGGATGAACCTAGAGCCCATTATATAGAGTGAAGTATGTCACAAACAGAAAGACAAATATTGTATATTAAGACATGCTATGGAATCTAGAAAGATGGCATGGATGAACCTGTTTGCAAGGCAGCAACAGGGGTGCAGACATAGAGAAACATTTCATCATCTGGCTGCGTCGAGTCTGTGTGGTGACAGGCCAGGTCTCCACTGCGACGTGCGAGCTTCTCTCCAGCCTGCCCTGCAGAGGCGCAGGGGGTCTAACTTCCCGACCAGGGACCACACCTGGCCCCCTGCACTGGAAGGCAGATTCTCAACCATGGGACTACCAGGGAGGTGCCCTCAGAGAAGGTTTTGCTATGGGAGGAGATGGAGTGGATTTAAGTTTTCCCAAGGGCACCAAACCCCCACGTCACCTTCAACCAGTCCCCAGGACACACCGTTCCCAGGGTCTGGGGTCCCAGACAGTTCTTGCTGACATAAACGTTCCTCAGACGTCGGTCTGGAAATTCTGCTTTCTGAATCAACGCCTGAAAGGCTGCAAGCACTGATGTGCGTGGCAGTCGCTGGGTCGCGTCTGACTCAGAGAGGCCGTGGCCTCTGGCCGCCTGGCTCCTCTGTCCTTGGAACTCTCCAGGCTAGGCTGCTGGGCCGGGCGGCCATTCCCTTCTCCAGAGGATCTTCCAGACGTCGGAGGTGAACATTACAGGCAGATTTCTTGCCGCCTGAGCCACCGGGAGGCCCCAGCGCCTCCTGAGAGTGTCGTTTGTATCACATTCCCAGGCTGGCACGCCGGAGGTAACATCGGCCCAGTTTGCTGGTTCGGTCTTGCTGTTAGTAGTGAATCAAAAAGTCTATATTTATGATTACGAAGTCAACCTCTGGAGGAAATCTACAGGTATGTGTGTCTTGTATTTTTTAGTATTTATTTATTTGCCTGCCTCGGGTCTTAGTTGCCGTGGTCGGGAGGACGGTCACGTGCACAGGCTGCCCTGCAGTTGGGGCGCACAGGCTTAGCCGCTCGGCAGCAGGTGGAATCCCGGTCCCCGAGCAGGGATCGACCTGCACCCCCGGCACGGGAAGGTGGACTAGGTCTTGGCCGCGGCGTGTGGGACCGAGTTCGGGCCCCCGCCTCAGGAGCGCAGTCTCAGCCCCTGGACCGCCAGCGAAGGCCCGAGGCTCTTTCATTGATTCATTTTCAATCCATCTATCAGCAGATGCTCGAGCTGCTTCCGTGTTTCAGCTCTTGCGAGTAACGCTGGTTTGAACACGAATACACAGATGTCTCCCTGCTTTGAATTTTGGGAGGTGTGTGGCCAGGAGTGGAACTGGAGGCTCGTATTTTCCAGCATCTGAGGACCCTCCGCACGGTCTTCCACACTGCCCACACCATACTGCACTCCCACCCGCAGTGCACACGGGTCCAAGTTCTTCCCACGGTCACCGACCCTTGCCGTCGTTTGTTTCTGCCATGGCCGCCGGCCTCGTGGGAGTGAGGCAGGCCGCACGGGGGCTGTGCTCTGCATTTCCCTAATGACCGGTGATGCCGAGCATCTTTCCACGTGTTGGTTGGCCACGGGTGTGTTTTCCCTGGAGCTGAAGCTTCTCCTTTTAAAACAGAAACAAAGCATGCCTCACTCAGAGAAAGGCGCCCTCCCTGCTCTCCGGGGGATACTTAAGTTCCTCACCCCCAGCTGACACTTGGCAGCGTCAGCAGACACTGCTGGCTGTCAGGATTGGAGGAGAGGGACTTCCCTGGCGGTCCAGTGGTTAATTAACGATTTTGATTTCCAATGGACAGGGTTGGGGTTCAAGCCCTGGTTGTTGACATCTCACATGTTTCATGACCGGAAAACATAATACAGAAATAATAGTGTAACAAATTCCATAAAGACTTTAAAAAATGATCCACATTTTTAAAAAAAACTTTAAAAACAAAGAAAAAGACTGGAGGAGAGAGTGACGCAGGTTAACTAAGTCACTAAGTGATGTAGACGCTGAGTACCTCAGTAGAGGCTGGTTAACTAAGTCACTGAGTGATGTAGACGCTGAGTACCTCAGTAGAGGCTGGTTAACTAAGTCACTAAGTGATGTAGATGCTGAGTACCTCAGTAGAAGCTGGTTAACTAAGTCACTAAGTGATGTAGACGCTGAGTACCTCGGTAGAGGCTGGTTAACTAAGTCACTGAGTGATGTAGACGCTGAGTACCTCAGTAGAGGCTGGTTAACTAAGTCACTAAGTGATGTAGATGCTGAGTACCTCGGTAGAGGCTGGTTAACTAAGTCACTGAGTGATGTAGACGCTGAGTACCTCGGTAGAGGCTGGTTAACTAAGTCACTGAGTGATGTAGACGCTGAGTACCTCAGTAGAGGCTGGTTAACTAAGTCACTAAGTGATGTAGATGCTGAGTACCTCGGTAGAGGCTGGTTAACTAAGTCACTGAGTGATGTAGACGCTGAGTACCTCAGTAGAAGCTGGTTAACTAAGTCACTAAGTGATGTAGACACTGAGTACCTCGGTAGAGGCTGATTAACTAAGTCACTGAGTGATGTAGACGCTGAGTACCTCAGTAGAGGCTGGTTAACTAAGTCACTGAGTGATGTAGACGCTGAGTACCTCAGTAGAGGCTGGTTAACTAAGTCACTGAGTGATGTAGACACTGAGTACCTCGGTAGAGGCTGGTTAACTAAGTCACTGAGTGATGTAGACGCTGAGTACCTCGGTAGAGGCTGGTTAACTAAGTCACTAAGTGATGTAGATGCTGAGTACCTCGGTAGAGGCTGGTTAACTAAGTCACTGAGTGATGTAGACGCTGAGTACCTCAGTAGAAGCTGGTTAACTAAGTCACTAAGTGATGTAGACACTGAGTACCTCGGTAGAGGCTGATTAACTAAGTCACTGAGTGATGTAGACGCTGAGTACCTCAGTAGAGGCTGGTTAACTAAGTCACTGAGTGATGTAGACGCTGAGTACCTCAGTAGAGGCTGGTTAACTAAGTCACTGAGTGATGTAGACACTGAGTACCTCGGTAGAGGCTGGTTAACTAAGTCACTGAGTGATGTAGACGCTGAGTACCTCGGTAGAGGCTGGTTAACTAAGTCACTGAGTGATGTAGATGCTGAATACCTCAGTAGAGGCAGGAAACTGAAGCTCTGGGACTGCAGCCATCTGGTGGCAAAAGTCACTGGAAAGACCCTGATGCTGGGCAAGAGTAAAGGCCAGGGGGGAAGCCCTGGCAGGGATGAGATGGTTAGATGGCATCACCGACTCCATGGACCTGAGTCTGCACAAGCTCCAGGAGATGATGCGAGACAGGGAAGCCTAGCGTGCTGCGGTCCATAGGGTTGTGAAGTCAGACATGACTGAGCGGCTGAACAGCAGCAGCAGGATGCTGCCGAACATCCCGCGAGACCAAGAGCCCCCTTGACCGAGAGGCCTGGCCCCGGAGGTCAGTGGGGAGGGCGGGAGGCCCTGCTCTCACTGCTCTACCCTGCAGGGAAGGCGGAGACCACAGCAGTCCCCTCTTCCCCGCAGGCATTCGGCACCCGGTCTCTCACGTGTCTGCTGACAACTGCTGCTACGGTGGGAACTCCTTCTGCATGGTGAGTACCGAGCATCAGCACCTCGCGCACTGCGCGGCCGTGAGCAGAGAACGGTGAATGGACACAGGCCAGCGTACGCCTCGAGGGCTGGGACTGGGATGGGCCGGGGCGGTATTCTCGCTCAAGGTCCTGACGAGGATCGGAGGGCTGACACACTGCGACTGTATCTTCTTTTATTTTCTCTTGTGTCACTTTGGAATAATTACAGAAAGGGGAGATTGAAGAAACTATACAGAGCAGCCTTCCTCCAGTGCCCCCAGTGGCCACATCTATGTCACTGCAGTGACACCAACAGGAAGCTGACGTGGACACGACTGTGTCGAGTCAGAGCAGGCTGCCGCCGCCAGCGTGCGGGGCTCCCCGGGCGGCCCCGTCCAGCGGCGAAGCCTGTGCTCCCGCTGCAGGGGGCTCGGGGCCAGGCCCAGGCTGGGAACTACGATGCCCCAGGCTGCACAGCGTGGCCCCAAAGTAAAAGAAGAATAAACCACCGAGCTGTTCCACGGCCTGGAGCTCTCTGTCCCTCCCTACCCTACCCTAGACCCATGCAACCACTAACATTCGCATCTCCCTAATTTTACCATTTCAAGAATGTTCTATATGTGGGGTCGTATAATATGAAACCGTTGGGCACTAGTGTTTCTCAGCAAAATTCTCAGCCGGCTCCGCCAATTTGTTGCATGTATGTCCAGTCTGTGCCTTTCCATTGTCAGGTAACTGTCCATGCTGTCAGTGTACCAGAATTGGGCTGTTTCCGCTTTTTGGTTTTTATAAATAAAGCCACTGTAAACGTTCACTATAAATGTGGGGAACCTAAGTTTTCATTTCTCTGGGAGAAATGCCCAGCGATGTGGTCATTGGCATCTGCCTCCCCCGCCTTTTTAATTTTATTTTCTTGCTTGCAGGGTCTTATTAAATAGTTCCCTAACCAGAGAGCACACCCCGTCCTGCAGGGGGCAGCGTCCCTTCCCTGGACAGCCCAGGAAGTCCCTTTTTTCTTCTTCCCTATGTTCTCTCTCCTGCCTTTTTAAATTGGGATGTAATCAAAATACCACACTGTGTAAACTTAAGGTCTGCAATGTGGTGATTTGTTCTGCCTACTAACTGCTGTATGAGTGCCACCATAGTATGTCACGAAATTATCATTTCTCTGTTGTGATGGGAACAATCACACTCTTGTTTCGTAGCAGCTTTGAAGTTTCTAATACGGTGCTGTTGTCTGTGATCACCATGCGGTGACCTCCAGAACTGACCTCTCTCTCCGCTTAAAGAATGTCTCCCCAGCCTCTCCCCGCTGACCTGCTATCTTCTCTTAAAGAGACCGTTTCATGTGTGTGTGCTTCCAGGACATCAGTAAGTCGGTGTTTGCTTATTTGCGTGGAGATGACGTGGCTCAGACCAGCATCTATTTCTCAAACACCCAAGGATACCTATTTCAGAAATACACCCAGGACAGACAGGTATGTTCCAGCGTGCGGGCTCCCGGGCGGCCCGTCCAGCGGCGAAGCCTGTGCTCCCGCTGCAGGGGGCTCGGGGCCAGGCCCAGGCTGGGAACTACGATGCCCCAGGCTGCACAGCGTGGCCCCAAAGTAAAAGAAGAATAAACCACCGAGCTGTTCCACGGCCTGGAGCTCTCTGTCCCTCCCTACCCTACCCTAGACCCATGCAACCACTAACATTCGCATCTCCCTAATTTTACCATTTCAAGAATGTTCTATATGTGGGGTCGTATAATATGAAACCGTTGGGCACTAGTGTTTCTCAGCAAAATTCTCAGCCGGCTCCGCCAATTTGTTGCATGTATGTCCAGTCTGTGCCTTTCCATTGTCAGGTAACTGTCCATGCTGTCAGTGTACCAGAATTGGGCTGTTTCCGCTTTTTGGTTTTTATAAATAAAGCCACTGTAAACGTTCACTATAAATGTGGGGGGGGGGGGAACCTAAGTTTTCATTTCTCTGGGAGAAATGCCCAGCGATGTGGTCATTGGCATCTGCCTCCCCCGCCTTTTTAATTTTATTTTCTTGCTTGCAGGGTCTTATTAAATAGTTCCCTAACCAGAGAGCACACCCCGTCCTGCAGGGGGCAGCGTCCCTTCCCTGGACAGCCCAGGAAGTCCCTTTTTTCTTCTTCCCTATGTTCTCTCTCCCTGCCTTTTTAAATTGGGATGTAATCAAAATACCACACTGTGTAAACTTAAGGTCTGCAATGTGGTGATTTGTTCTGCCTACTAACTGCTGTATGAGTGCCACCATAGTATGTCACGAAATTATCATTTCTCTGTTGTGATGGGAACAATCACACTCTTGTTTCGTAGCAGCTTTGAAGTTTCTAATACGGTGCTGTTGTCTGTGATCACCATGCGGTGACCTCCAGAACTGACCTCTCTCTCCGCTTAAAGAATGTCTCCCCAGCCTCTCCCCGCTGACCTGCTATCTTCTCTTAAAGAGACCGTTTCATGTGTGTGTGCTTCCAGGACATCAGTAAGTCGGTGTTTGCTTATTTGCGTGGAGATGACGTGGCTCAGACCAGCATCTATTTCTCAAACACCCAAGGATACCTATTTCAGAAATACACCCAGGACAGACAGGTATGTTCCGTGTGGTAAGAAAAAGAACAAACAGGGGCTTGCCTGGGGGCTCAGGGGTAAGGAGCCCACCTGCCAGTGCAGGAGACATGGGTCTGATCCCTGGGCCGGGAAGATCCCACATGCCGTGTAGCAACTAAACCCGTGTGCTGCAATGACCGAGCCTGTGCTCTAGAGCCCAGGAGTCACAGCTGCCGAAGCCCGGGCACCTGGAGCCTGTGCTCTGCAATAAGAGAGGCCCCGGGATGAGAAGCCCATGCAGCACAACTAGAGAAAAGCCTACAGGTCAACCAAGACCCGGCACAGCCAAAAATAAAATAAACATTAAAAAAATGAACAGGGCTTCCCTGGTGGTCCAGTGGGCAAGAACATCACCTTGCAGTGCAAGGGGCACTGGTTTGAACCCTGGCCTGGGAAGATCCCACGTGCCGCGGAGCAGCTGGACCGACGTGTCCAATCACCAAGCCGGAGCTCTGGAGCGCATGCGCCCAGAGCTGGTGCTCTGCAGCAAGAGAGGCCACTGCAATGGGAGGCCCACACGGGCCAAAAGAACAAAGATGAAAATAAATGAAAGACCAATAAAAGTGGCCAAAAAAGGAAAAGAACAAACAAATGGACCCTGTGCAGTAGGAGTAATTAGCTGCCTGGAGCAAGCAAGGACTGCTCTCTCTTGAAGAATCCAGCTGGCTGGGAGGGTAGGGGGAAATGCCAGGTCAGAGCAGCTGGCTAGGGAGATCAGGAAGTGAGGAAAGGAGACAGCACTAGTAAAAGACCGGGCCACGGTAAGGACGGCACGCGGGTGATGACCTCAGGCGCCACCAACACCCCAGTTCACAGACGCGAGAACCAACCGGGACGAGTGTGTTCAGTTCAGTCGCTCCTCGTGTCCAACTCTGCAACCCACGGCCGGCAGCACGCCAGGCTCCTCTTACCTCCCACCGTCTCCCAGAGCGAAAGCATTGAGTCGGGGTCGTTTCATGTGTGTGTGCTTCCAGGACATCAGTAAGTCGGTGTTTGCTTATTTGCGTGGAGATGACGTGGCTCAGACCAGCATCTATTTCTCAAACACCCAAGGATACCTATTTCAGAAATACACCCAGGACAGACAGGTATGTTCCGTGTGGTAAGAAAAAGAACAAACAGGGGCTTGCCTGGGGGCTCAGGGGTAAGGAGCCCACCTGCCAGTGCAGGAGACATGGGTCTGATCCCTGGGCCGGGAAGATCCCACATGCCGTGTAGCAACTAAACCCGTGTGCTGCAATGACCGAGCCTGTGCTCTAGAGCCCAGGAGTCACAGCTGCCGAAGCCCGGGCACCTGGAGCCTGTGCTCTGCAATAAGAGAGGCCCCGGGATGAGAAGCCCATGCAGCACAACTAGAGAAAAGCCTACAGGTCAACCAAGACCCGGCACAGCCAAAAATAAAATAAACATTAAAAAAATGAACAGGGCTTCCCTGGTGGTCCAGTGGGCAAGAACATCACCTTGCAGTGCAAGGGGCACTGGTTTGAACCCTGGCCTGGGAAGATCCCACGTGCCGCGGAGCAGCTGGACCGACGTGTCCAATCACCAAGCCGGAGCTCTGGAGCGCATGCGCCCAGAGCTGGTGCTCTGCAGCAAGAGAGGCCACTGCAATGGGAGGCCCACACGGGCCAAAAGAACAAAGATGAAAATAAATGAAAGACCAATAAAAGTGGCCAAAAAAGGAAAAGAACAAACAAATGGACCCTGTGCAGTAGGAGTAATTAGCTGCCTGGAGCAAGCAAGGACTGCTCTCTCTTGAAGAATCCAGCTGGCTGGGAGGGTAGGGGGAAATGCCAGGTCAGAGCAGCTGGCTAGGGAGATCAGGAAGTGAGGAAAGGAGACAGCACTAGTAAAAGACCGGGCCACGGTAAGGACGGCACGCGGGTGATGACCTCAGGCGCCACCAACACCCCAGTTCACAGACGCGAGAACCAACCGGGACGAGTGTGTTCAGTTCAGTCGCTCCCTCGTGTCCAACTCTGCAACCCACGGCCGGCAGCACGCCAGGCTCCTCTTACCTCCCACCGTCTCCCAGAGCCGCTCAAACTCACGTCCATTGAGTCGGTGATGCCATCGAACCATCTCATCCTCTGTCACCCCCTTCTCCTCCTGCCCTCCATTTTTCCCGCATCAGGGTCTTTTCCAGTGAGTCGTCTCTTCACATCACGTGGCCTAAGGATTGGCGCTTTACCTTCAGCATCAGTCCTTCCAATGAATATTCAGGGTTGATGTCCTTTAGGATTGACTGGTTTGATCTCCTTGCAGTCCAAGGGACTCTCAAGAATCTTCTCCAGGGCTTCCCTGGTGGCTCAGTGGTGAAAAGCTCACCTGCCAATGCAGGATACACAGGTTCAATCCCTGATCTGGGAAGATCCCACAGGCTGCGGAGCAACTAAGCCCATGAGCCACAGCTATGGAGCCTGGGCTCTAGAGCCTCGGAGCCGCAACTATGGAGCCCATGGGCCACAGCTACTGAAGCCCGTGTGCCCTAGAGCCCGAGCTCCACAACAGGAAAAGTTACTGCAATAAGAAGCCTGCTCGCCCCCACTCCTTGCAACTAGAGAAGAGCCTGTGGCAGTAGTGAAAACCCAGAACAGCCAAGAATAAATAAATAATAAATAAAAGGAATCTCCTCCAGCACCACAGTTCAAAGGCACTCAGCCTTCTTCGTGGTCCAACTCACATCCACATGACTACTGGAAAAACCATCGCTTTGACTATATGGCCCTTTGTCAGCAAAGTGACGTCTCTGCTTTTGAATCGCTGTCTAGGTTTGGGACAGCTTATCTTCTAAGGAGTAAGCATCTTTTAATAATACGTGTGCCCTGCTAAAATTTATGTCTACCCCAAACCTGAGAATGTCCCTTTCTTTGGAAATAGGCTCTCTGTAGATGTTCAGAGACAGCAATCAGGAAGTGAGGAAAGGAGACAGCACTAGTAAAGACCGGGCCACGGTAAGGACGGCACGCGGGTGATGACCTCAGGCGCCACCAACACCCCAGTTCACAGACGCGAGAACCAACCGGGACGAGTGTGTTCAGTTCAGTCGCTCCCTCGTGTCCAACTCTGCAACCCACGGCCGGCAGCACGCCAGGCTCCTCTTACCTCCCACCGTCTCCCAGAGCCGCTCAAACTCACGTCCATTGAGTCGGTGATGCCATCGAACCATCTCATCCTCTGTCACCCCCTTCTCCTCCTGCCCTCCATTTTTCCCGCATCAGGGTCTTTTCCAGTGAGTCGTCTCTTCACATCACGTGGCCTAAGGATTGGCGCTTTACCTTCAGCATCAGTCCTTCCAATGAATATTCAGGGTTGATGTCCTTTAGGATTGACTGGTTTGATCTCCTTGCAGTCCAAGGGACTCTCAAGAATCTTCTCCAGGGCTTCCCTGGTGGCTCAGTGGTGAAAAGCTCACCTGCCAATGCAGGATACACAGGTTCAATCCCTGATCTGGGAAGATCCCACAGGCTGCGGAGCAACTAAGCCCATGAGCCACAGCTATGGAGCCTGGGCTCTAGAGCCTCGGAGCCGCAACTATGGAGCCCATGGGCCACAGCTACTGAAGCCCGTGTGCCCTAGAGCCCGAGCTCCACAACAGGAAAAGTTACTGCAATAAGAAGCCTGCTCGCCCCCACTCCTTGCAACTAGAGAAGAGCCTGTGGCAGTAGTGAAAACCCAGAACAGCCAAGAATAAATAAATAATAAATAAAAGGAATCTCCTCCAGCACCACAGTTCAAAGGCACTCAGCCTTCTTCGTGGTCCAACTCACATCCACATGACTACTGGAAAAACCATCGCTTTGACTATATGGCCCTTTGTCAGCAAAGTGACGTCTCTGCTTTTGAATACGCTGTCTAGGTTTGGGACAGCTTATCTTCTAAGGAGTAAGCATCTTTTAATAATACGTGTGCCCTGCTAAAATTTATGTCTACCCCGAAACCTGAGAATGTCCCTTTCTTTGGAAATAGGCTCTCTGTAGATGTAATGAGGTCATCCTAGATTCGGGCAGGTTTTATTTATTTATTCTTTATTTTTTAAATTATTGATTTATTTGGCTGCGCTGGGTCTTAGTTGTGGCACGTGGGCTCTAGTTCCCTGACCAGGGATCGAACCTGGGCCCCCTGCATTGGGAACACAGAGTCTTGACCACTGGACCACCAGGGAAGTCCCAGGGCAGGTTTTAAATCTAATGCCTCAGAACTTCCCTGGGTCCCACGGTTAAGAATCCACCTTCCAGTGCAGGGGACACAGGTTCGATCCCTGATCAGGGAAGTAAGGTCCCACATTCCACGGGGCAGCTAAGCCTGAGCACTGCAACTCATGAGCCTTTGCACTCTGGAGCCCGAGCTCCGCACCTAGAGAAGCCGGCGCACCTCAGCAAAGAGCCCGTATGGGGCAAAGGAGACCCAGAGCAGCCAAAATATACACATTTTATAAAGAGGCCCCCTTGCTTCATGCGAGGACATAGCGAGAAGTGTCCCAGGAAGCCCAGGAAGAGGCCCTTGCCTGGCCATGCTGGCGCTCTGACCCTGGACTTTCGACCTCTCTGCTGTTATCATGCCCCAGTCTCTGACACTGTGTTGTAGCAGCCTGAACAGACTAACACAGGAGGCTGGGGCCATGAGGACACCGTGTGGTCCGCAGCACTGTAGAGAGGAGAAATACCACCCCCACCCCCAACACTCACACCCACCCACCAGGTAACCGAGGCTAAGTAAGAGGACGGTCCTTCCCTCCTACCTGAGTGGTAGTCTGGGAACAGCCAGCTGGGTTGCCATGGCAATCTGTCCCACCTTCTGTAGGCTGGGGTCATAGGCATCATGCTCCAGTTTGCCTGCTGGTGGGCACTCTGCTGACCAGCCGAAGATCAGGAGTAAGGAACCAAGGCAAGAGGGAGGGATTAGGCAGAGCCTGGGACTCCCCCCTTGCTTCCAGCATCCTACACAGAGCCATCTTCATTCAAATTTTTGGAAATAAGGAGTAAGCATTTTTAAAAACGTGTGTAAATTTGTCTACCCCGAAACCTGAGAATGTCCCTTTCTTTGGAAATAGGCTCTCTGTAGATGTAATGAGGTCATCCTAGATTCGGGCAGGTTTTATTTATTTATTCTTTATTTTTTAAATTATTGATTTATTTGGCTGCGCTGGGTCTTAGTTGTGGCACGTGGGCTCTAGTTCCCTGACCAGGGATCGAACCTGGGCCCCCTGCATTGGGAACACAGAGTCTTGACCACTGGACCACCAGGGAAGTCCCAGGGCAGGTTTTAAATCTAATGCCTCAGAACTTCCCTGGGTCCCACGGTTAAGAATCCACCTTCCAGTGCAGGGGACACAGGTTCGATCCCTGATCAGGGAAGTAAGGTCCCACATTCCACGGGGCAGCTAAGCCTGAGCACTGCAACTCATGAGCCTTTGCACTCTGGAGCCCGAGCTCCGCACCTAGAGAAGCCGGCGCACCTCAGCAAAGAGCCCGTATGGGGCAAAGGAGACCCAGAGCAGCCAAAATATACACATTTTATAAAGAGGCCCCCTTGCTTCATGCGAGGACATAGCGAGAAGTGTCCCAGGAAGCCCAGGAAGAGGCCCTTGCCTGGCCATGCTGGCGCTCTGACCCTGGACTTTCGACCTCTCTGCTGTTATCATGCCCCAGTCTCTGACACTGTGTTGTAGCAGCCTGAACAGACTAACACAGGAGGCTGGGGCCATGAGGACACCGTGTGGTCCGCAGCACTGTAGAGAGGAGAAATACCACCCCCACCCCCAACACTCACACCCACCCACCAGGTAACCGAGGCTAAGTAAGAGGACGGTCCTTCCCTCCTACCTGAGTGGTAGTCTGGGAACAGCCAGCTGGGTTGCCATGGCAATCTGTCCCACCTTCTGTAGGCTGGGGTCATAGGCATCATGCTCCAGTTTGCCTGCTGGTGGGCACTCTGCTGACCAGCCGAAGATCAGGAGTAAGGAACCAAGGCAAGAGGGAGGGATTAGGCAGAGCCTGGGTCTCCCCCATTGCTTCCAGCATCCTACACAGAGCCATCTTCATTCAAAGTTCTGCCCTAGATGCTACAGAGGGAAAACAGATCATAATTTAAAAAATCACATTAAAATAAGTCCTAATACAGCAGTTAAACATCTTGGCAGGTGACAGGCAGCTGGATGGATGCTCACGGGACAGAAGAGCCTCGTTCCCTGACAGAGGATGAAACCCAGGCCTGCTGCCGTGGAAGCTCAGCCCTAACCGCTGGGCAAGCAGGGAATAATGATTAATAATAATTATTATTCTAATAAATTGTTTATAAACCAAAAAAAAAAGTCATAATAAAAAGACTTTCCTTTGAACTTACTAGAGAATCTACAGTTCAGCTTTAAATGGAGCACATTTATGATTCTGTTTATATGTGATACTGTGTTTGTTTCACAGGCAAAACTATTTGGGACCTTGGGTGGAATCTTCTACTTTCACTCCCTGTCACAGGTTGGGATGCTTCTTGTTGACCAACAGACGGTGAGTGCCTCCTGGACTGGAAAGTGACCATCTTTACTCCAAGCCAGGCTTTGGTCAGAACTCACACACTTAGATGTCCATATCTGAAATCCATGTAGCTGTGCATTCACCTACTCATCCGTGTACCTATCTACCCACTCACCTACTGCCTGTGCGTCCACCCCGCCACCCATGCAGGCTTCCCCTCACCCAGCCGTCCACCCACCCCTTACCCACCCACCTCCACTCACCCTGCCATCAACCCATCCGTCCACCTGTCTCCCTTCCCCCACCACTCATCCCCCCCCACGACCTCCTGCAGGCGCGCACTCAGCCGTCCTTCCGTAGGGTCTAGGAGGCGCTGGGCACTAGGATAAAACGCCAGCTACGGCGCCCATGTCACGGGTGGCAGCCAAGACCATTTCCAGCACCTCCTGCCAACCCGTTTTTTTAACGATTATTTTCACGTGGTTTCAGAAAAGCGGGGCATGAAAGCCGTGACCTCACAGGTATCATGTAGGATAAGACTAAATTAAGAAGAGGAACCAGTCCATGCAAAGTGCACCTGAAGAAAAAAATATTAAGTCAGGCAAAGATTAAAGGACAGTTGGTGCCCCTGTTGCAAAACTGATGAGGAAGGTGTGCTGCTCTGAAATCTGGGGGAGATCCGCAGGTCAGGAAGCTCCCAGAGGAGGGGCTGCTGCCAGCCGGCTGAAACCCCGCCCTCTAATTACATGGGAGGGGCGGGGGGCTCCCATCCAGAGCCCCCCTCAAGCGCATGCACACACTGCCAGGGCCCATGTAAGTAAGAGACACCTCCAAGACCACGGAGATCCCGGGGGCGGGGGAAGCTGCACTCCCCACTCCGCGCCGGGGCAGGAGGCTGCGGGCTCTCCCCCTCCCAAGGCTCTGGGTGCCTCCAACAGCAGGAGCCTTTTGTTTGGGACTCCCCACCCAGGGCGATGACCCCGCCCCGCGCTGACCCAGCAGGCCCTCCGATGGACAATGGACGGGAGCCCTCGGGCTTCCTCTGGCGGGCAGTCAGGTGCTGAGTGAGACTCGTGTTGGCCTGGTAACTGGCTACTCCAACCCCAGGCAGCTCTCGGGCTCTCAGACGAGGCAGCCCGTCCGCACTCAGCGAGCTGGGGGACGCACACGCCCGCCACGCGGATGGGCCCGGCCCCAGCGTGCCCAGAGGTGGGGGCGAGACGAGTCAAGGTCCACAGCCCAGTGCCCAGTGCATCCTCGCCCTGACCACTCAGCTGTTCTCCTGGCCTCAGGAGGCACTTAGAAACCAACTCAGGGAGTTCCCGAGCGGAAACGTGTGGTTAGGACTGCAAGCTTGCCCTGCAGAGGGCCAGGGGTTCAACCCCTGGGTGGGGAACCAAGATGCCCCGAGCCCTGCAGCAGCAAGAAAAGAAGAAGAAAGCAACCCAGGAGCTTCCCTGGTAGCTCAGTGGTAAAGAGTTCACCTGCCAGGCTTCCCTAGTGGTCCAGTGGCTAAGAGTCTGCCTTGCAGTGCAAGGGGCGCCGGTTCGATCCCTGGCCTGGGAAGATCCTACATGCCCAGGAACGGCTGGGCCGGTGTGTCCAATTACCAGCCAGCGCTCTGGAGCACATGCACCCAGAGCCGGTGCTCTGCGACAAGAGAGGCCGCTGCAATGGCAGGCCCACACAGGCCAAAGAATAAAGATGGATGATAAATAAACTATGACTTAGAGGCAAAAAAAAAAACCAAAAAAGTTCACCTGCCAACGTGGGATACACAGGTTCCCTCCCTGATCCAGGAAGATCATATACTGCCGAGCAACTAAGCCGGTGAACCACAACTAACAAAGCCTGTGCTCTAGAGCCTCAACTACTGAGCCCACGTGCCCTAGAGCCCGAGTTCCACAACAAGAGACGTCACCACAACAAGAAGCCTGCTACCCTCAACTAGAGAGGAGCCCCCACTCCCTGCAACTACAGAAGAGCCTATGGAAGCAGTGAAAACCCAGAACAGTCCAAAATACATAAATAAAAATTAAAAACAAAAAAAGAAAGAAAGCAACCCAGTACATCTGCAAGCTCTGAGATGCTGGGCAGGCTGTTCTGCAGAAAATCTCTCCACCAGCCCACAGCACGTCTTTGGGAAACTGGATGCCAGTGCACGGATGGCACTCACTTATGAACCAGTGTCGGTGCCAGATTTTTTAATTTTGGCCTCGTTTATCGTTTTTTATTTATTTATTTATTTTCATCCATCTTTGTTCTTTGGCCCGTGTGGGCCTCCCATCGCAGCGTGTGGGATCTTCCCAGGCCAGGGATCGAACCGGCGCCCCTTGCACTGCAAGGCAGACTCTTTACCCCCTGGACCACCAGGGAAGCCCGGGGTTGGATTTTTTCATTCCACCCTGTGCAGTGCTGCCAGACGTCCTCTGTGAAGAATACGCACACAGGCCTCCCAGGTGGCGCCCGTGGTAAAGAGCCCTCCTGCCCACGCAGGAGACGGAGGTGACGCAGGGCTGGCCCCTGGGTTGGGAGGATCTCCTGGGGGCGGGCATGGCAACGCCCTCCAATATCCTGGCCTGAAGAACCCCATGGGGCACGAGCCACAGGTGACCCAGCCTCCGCCCAGTGTCCCCTGGAGGCAGAATCACCCCGAACTGCGAACCACCGCCCCAGGGGTGAGGGGTGAAGGAGGCCTGAATGACAAAGCACGTGGGGCCACACGGCATCTCAGGGGGGCGGGGGGGGGGCTTCTGGGTTTTTTTTTTTCCTGGCAACAGCTCACGGCACGTAGGATCTTAGTTCCTCAACCAGGGATCGAATCCGCGACCCTGGCCGTGGAAGCATGTGGCGCCTTGACCACTGGACTGCCAGGGAGGTCCCCATGGTGATTTTTTTTTCTTGCTCAAGATCGAGTATTTCTCTCTCAGGCCATGTTCAGCTACTCTGAGCACCCCCTGAACTTCAGCTTTGGGCTGTATTTCAACTATTCTGAGGCCCTTAACGTCCTCATCGCCCCAGGCCAGAAGGGCATCCTCATCTTCTGGTCTGAGAAGAGCCTGCTGGTTTCCCGAAATTCAGGTGAGCGAGGCCCTAGTTCGGGGCGGGGCCAGCTTTCCTCTCGCCTGACTTGAGGGGACCATGACAAGCCCGTTCTTAAGTTGCCACCTTCACTGTGACCCTTGATCCCCACTTACCACGTCCTGGGACCTTCAGGCTTTGTAGGCAAGTTCTCCAAGAACTACGGATTTTGTCTTGAGGCCTAGGACATGTGAGTCCCAGGAGAGAAGAAAAAGGTAGCCCCCCAGGAGGAGGTGCTGTCAGGGACCTCTGGGCACCGCTAGGGCTGCCAGAGCACCTGCGATTGCAGCACGGCCCCCAGGACCAGTTAGGCCACTGGAGCACAGCTGTTTCCTTCCAATGCAAGCAAAGGGCTTAGGGCTGGCCTGGCCAGGCAGGGGGCCCACTGCCCAGAGCAAGTTCTGCCTGGTGACATGTTGCCCGTACCTCAAGAGGCTTCCTGAAAGCTCCCCTGGTATCCAGTCCATCCCGAAGCCCACTCACGTCCAGACTTAGGTGGGAGGGGTCACGTTCTCTTAAACCTAACGTCTTCCGTGCAATGTTTTACAACACGGCATCGCACGGCTGCATTTTCCTTTGAGTCATGAACTGAGGGGCTGCACGGGTGGCAGGGATTCTCTTGCCAACAGCGCACAGGTCTCTGGATCTGCCCCGTTGTCTCCTAGGTCAGCTGGTCGACTCTGTCCAGGTGCGAGAGGGAAAACGCATTGTGAACACGTCCATCAGCAAAGCCCACGTCACCATCCACAGCGTTACCGCCAGTGCGTGCCCGACCTGCGGGGAGGCTTCCAGACCTGCTGTACAGCTGCCGCGTTTCTAGACGCGCATGCCCCCCCCCCGCCCCCCAGGCCCAGCCGGCCACAACAGGAACAGCGCACGGCTGGGGCGGGCACTTCTGTGCCCTTCGCCGGGACACGGAGTGCCGGTCGGGCACCGTTTTGCCAGGGCTGCCCTAACAAACCTCCGCCAACTGGGTGAATTGTTCTTACTATTTTGGCCACTTCAGCTGCCGCCACAAGAAGCCTGCTCCCCTCAACTAGAGAGGCGCCCCTACTCTCTGCAACTAGAGAAGAGCCGGCAGCGGCAGTGAACACCCAGAACTCCCCCAAAACAGCGTGACAGAACTTAATCACACTAAAAAGAAATTAAAATGTCCCTATTAGTAAATAATTTCCTATGTGAAAAATCCCAAGGAATTAAAAAAAAAAAAAAAAACAACTCAACGTGGACCATTGAAAAAATATATATATACAATACAATAAAGCAGCTTCAAAGGTCCTGGGCTCTGATCCGCTCCCCACGAACGTGTTTGCTCAAATGCTAACAGGGGTGCCAAGGCCAGGGGTCAGCGAACCGGGGCCCACGACCACCACTTGTTTTTCTAAATGAAGTTTTCCTGGCACATGGGCCCGCCTATCCATTCACCAAGTATCATAAGCTGCTTTCCCAGGTCCAGACACTTGTAACAGACGTCACGTGGCCAGCAAAGCAGGCGTCCTTAACATGAGTCCTTAAAACCCCCAATGGAAAAAAGGTCCCCTTTACGGAAGAAAGCTCCCCTGGTATCCAGTCCATCCCGAAGCCCACTCACGTCCAGACTTAGGTGGGAGGGGTCACGTTCTCTTAAACCTAACGTCTTCCGTGCAATGTTTTACAACACGGCATCGCACGGCTGCATTTTCCTTTGAGTCATGAACTGAGGGGCTGCACGGGTGGCAGGGATTCTCTTGCCAACAGCGCACAGGTCTCTGGATCTGCCCCGTTGTCTCCTAGGTCAGCTGGTCGACTCTGTCCAGGTGCGAGAGGGAAAACGCATTGTGAACACGTCCATCAGCAAAGCCCACGTCACCATCCACAGCGTTACCGCCAGTGCGTGCCCGACCTGCGGGGAGGCTTCCAGACCTGCTGTACAGCTGCCGCGTTTCTAGACGCGCATGCCCCCCCCCCGCCCCCCAGGCCCAGCCGGCCACAACAGGAACAGCGCACGGCTGGGGCGGGCACTTCTGTGCCCTTCGCCGGGACACGGAGTGCCGGTCGGGCACCGTTTTGCCAGGGCTGCCCTAACAAACCTCCGCCAACTGGGTGAATTGTTCTTACTATTTTGGCCACTTCAGCTGCCGCCACAAGAAGCCTGCTCCCCTCAACTAGAGGCGCCCCTACTCTCTGCAACTAGAGAAGAGCCGGCAGCGGCAGTGAACACCCAGAACTCCCCCAAAACAGCGTGACAGAACTTAATCACACTAAAAAGAAATTAAAATGTCCCTATTAGTAAATAATTTCCTATGTGAAAAATCCCAAGGAATTAAAAAAAAAAAAAAAAACAACTCAACGTGGACCATTGAAAAAATATATATATACAATACAATAAAGCAGCTTCAAAGGTCCTGGGCTCTGATCCGCTCCCCACGAACGTGTTTGCTCAAATGCTAACAGGGGTGCCAAGGCCAGGGGTCAGCGAACCGGGGCCCACGACCACCACTTGTTTTTCTAAATGAAGTTTTCCTGGCACATGGGCCCGCCTATCCATTCACCAAGTATCATAAGCTGCTTTCCCAGGTCCAGACACTTGTAACAGACGTCACGTGGCCAGCAAAGCAGGGCGTCCTTAACATGAGGTCCTTTACGGAAGAAACTTGCCGGCCTCTGGTCTGCATGATGGGACTTGGGGTCATTTTAAAATTTTAATATTTAATCTATTTATATTCTTGTGCATGGAAACAACCCATTTCAGCTTTTGTTCTGTCTTGTTTTCCCTAGATGAAAATGAACTGGCTGTTTTAACTCGGGAGAATAATTTGTATTATGGCAGCCTGGGAATCCAGTCAAGTTATCTAATCAAAGTAGGTGAAATTCCCATGTTACTTGGCTGGTAAGGAATAAGTCTTATTCTCAAACATCTGGTCCTTTTTCTAAAGAAACTGCTCTAGTTATTAAAATAACAATAGTTGTTTAATAGCGATAGTGGTAACACGAATTTTAATTAATTTGATCCCTGAAGAGCAGGTGTCTTAACAAACTGTACTTATCACTTTGCTTAGCTCTTTTTTAGAGGGTTTTTTTTTGGTCTACCTTCTGTACATATGAATCATAAGAAGAAAAGTTAAATCTTCATAAAAGCATGAGAATGAGCTGGTCTCAGAAGTCACTTTTCTCTTAGTTTCCAGACCAAAACATCTGGTCCCAAGGGGCGGTCCTGATGTTCACTGACGTGGGCATGCTGGACATACTGACCCCGCTTTCTGACCCGATGTCTTCAGCGTTCAATTTCGAGAAATGCACCGTGAATATCCAGGCCATTCTCATGGATCCCCAACTCCAGGCTGGCGTCTGCCAAGTACGTGGTCCTAAATCCGGCAGTCGGTTTCTGGAGGGATGTTAGACTGTCCGCGTCCAGAGGGCCTCTGGCTCTAAGGCGATCAGTGGAATGAGGAAAACTGAACAGCAACCGTGTCATGTCCTGTTTGTCCACCAAGTGCCATTTAAAAATGTTACTTCCTCATCTTTGGCTGTGCTGGGTCTTCCCTGCTGCATGGGTTTTTCTCTAGCCACGGCGACCAACGGCTTCTCTCTGGTTACGGTGCTTGGCCGCTCACTGCCATGGCTTCTCTCGCTGGGGCGCACGGGCTCTGGGGAAAGAGGGCCTCAGGAGCTGCACCACACGTGGGACTGGCCCCCATCAGGGACAGAACCCGTGTCTCCTGCGCTGTCAGGCATTCGTTACCACCGGCCCGCCAGGGAAGTCCTTGATTCGATGCTGAAGAACAGAGTTTGGATGGGGAACTAGCCACTCAGCAGTGGAGGACCCTGGCAGAGACCACGCCACCAGACCAGGACGCACATGGGCAGTGAGTCCTCCCGCCTGGACAGAACACTTCGGTTCCCCTGTCATCCCTGGCCAACCCCAGGCCTGGAATCAGAAGCAACTTACTGGTTCCCTTCCCAGGACGGCAGGCAACCAACCCACTACCTTGAAAGTCAGGTTTTTAAAAGGCACGATGTGTCTCTCCACCTCTCCACACCCTTCTCCTGGGTCAGCCAACATCGCAGGGAAAGGGTCTCCTTAGGAAGTTATTCTGGTAAATACATGAGAACCAAATGCTAGGACTTTACCCTACGATGACCCCAGCATCGGAAAAGAAAGACAGCCGGTTGTCAGGGGCCACCAACGGAAGCTCAATCTTCCGTTGGGCCTTCCAACTCAATCCCACCCTGATCTGATGGGTCCAGCTGCCAATCTGCCAGAAGACGGAGAACATGGAGGAAAAGGTGTCCAGCCTCACCAGGGAAAAGCCCGATGGCCTGCGTTCATCCAAGATGCAGAGAGGGACTTCCTGGGGCCCAGTGGCTAAGACTCTGTGATCCCAGTGCAGGGGCCCCGGGTTCAATCCCTCATCAGGGAACTAGATCCCACACACCGCAACTAAAGGTCCCCCATGCCGCAAGGAAGAGCGAAGATCACACGTGCCACAACTAAGACCTAGCACAGCTAAATAAACAACTTGTGTTAAAAAAAAAATGCCAAGGGGCTTCCTTGGTGATCCAGTGGGTAAGGACACCATCTTGCAGTGCAAGGGGCGCTGGTTCGATCCCTGACCTGGGAAGATCCCACGTGCCGCGGAGCGGCTGGACCCGTGTGTCCTATCACCGAGCCGGAGCTCTGGAGCGCATGTGCCCCGAGCTGGTGCTCTGCAGCGAGAGAGGCCACTGCGATGGGAGGCCCACACAGGCCAAAGAACACAGATACATAAATGAAAGATCACTAGAAGTGGCCAAAAAAAAAAAAATGCCTAGAAAAGAAAAATAAGGGAATGGAGGGGAAACTGTGGACTGAAAGAGACGGAAGACGACGAAATGTCGGCAAACATAAAAACTAAGTTACATCATCTAGGGATGCGCTGTGCTGTGCTCAGCTGTGTCCGACTCTTTGCGCCCCCGTGGCCTGCAGCCCGCCAGGCTCCTCTGTCCATGGCCTCTCCAGACAAGAGCACGAGCGGGCGGCCATGCCCTCCTCCAGGGGATCTTCCCGAGCCTGGGGTCGAACCTGTGTCTGCTTTGTCTCCTGCGCTGGCAGGCGGCTTCTTTATCCCCGAGCCTCCACGGCGGCCCCCAGCACGTGGCAGTCATTCAGGGAGCGGGGAGGGAGGTGGGACAGAGCTCAGGGTGGAGGGGACACTTGTACACCCAGAGGGAGAGGGAGAGGGACCCATCGGGCCCGTTCATACTGATGCATCAAAAGACCCATCACGGGCTTCCCCTGGGGGTCCAGTGGGTAAGGACACCGCCCTGCAGTGCAAGGGGCGCCGGTTCGATCCCTGGCCTGGGAAGATCCCACGTGCTGCGGAGCGGCTGGACCGATGTGTCCAATCACCGAGCCAGAGCTCTGGAGCGCATGTGCCCAGAGCCGGCGCTCTGCGACTACAGGGGCCACCGCGATGGGAGGCCCACAGGAGCCAAAGAACAAAGACGGCTGAAAATGGAGAAATGAAAAGACCAGTAGAAGTGGCCCGCCCACTCCCCTCCCTCCCCAACCCGACCCCCGCCCAAAATGAATGAATAAATAAATCTTTAAAAAAAAAAAGACCCATCACAAGATTGTAATTATCCTCCAATTTAAATAAATAAAAAAAGTCATTCAGGAAGAAATGCAAGGAAGCGATGATGACAGAAGCCAGGCAGGGAGGGCGGGCAGGGCACTTCTGGAGAGAAAAGGGGTCTTCTGGGGGTGCAGGGCCTAGCAGGGAGGCCAGTGGCTTGGGGGCCAGCCCAGGCTCTGCACCAGCCCGGCTGGAAAGGCCCATCTCTAGGGAACCCCCACCTGCCACTGACCACCTGTCCTGCAATTTTGCAGAACAGAGGCTGATTTGAATGATCTCAAGATAGACTGATTCTTTTTTTTTTTTCTAATTCATTTCTGCCTAGGTGGAACTTCTGCAGGGAGAGTTTGAAAACCAAATGTACACGATTGACATGAACAGCCATCTGGAGCTGTCGGCCCTAATGATACCCCGGTCGGGCACGTCGCCGGTCCCGCTAGTAAGGACACAGTCTGTCTGACGAGCGTCTCGGACACCGGGCAGCCGCGGCCTCCCATCCTGAGCTCCCAGGTTCCGGAAGTTCCTCCACATCCTCTCAGGAGAGGCACTGGCTCCCGGGGCCCCCTGGAGACGCCGCCTCCTCCTCGAGCGTCCAGGCTGGCCCTGGCTGCCCCTCAGGCGGCCCAGCCTCCTGGCTGGATGCCTCTGCACCAGTTATCCGTCCCCCTCCCAGCTGCCCCAGATTCTTGCCAAAAATGCCTTTTCCTCTGCGTCTGCCGGCACCGGCTTCCCGCCTGCGGGGCGCACCTGAGAGCCAGTGGGTGTCCCTGGACCTGAAACCCAGGGGGCCACACCTTGACCCTTGGGCGCAAACAACCGAGCCGAGAACAGGGAAGTGGGCCAAGATAGGGATGCTGGGGGGGCCCAACGTCCTCAGCCCTACCACACGAGCCCCCGCCCACAGGGGGACCCGTCTGGGTCTTGTGGCGCCGCAGCCCCAGGCTGTCTGCACAAAGGGGCTCGGAGCCACAGCCAGGGTGTGGATGCCAAGGGGTCGCACCTGCGGTGGATCCCGCAGCCGTGTCTGCAGAGCACACCAGGTCCTCTGTCCACGGGGGCACTGGGGTCACTGCGGCTGGGCCCCAGTGGTGCCCTTGCTCCTGCCAACGCCTGTCTGCACTGCGCACGTGTCTCCCTTCCCACCCGCCAGGTGATGGTGAGCAACCCTCACTCCCTGGGGCTCCAGGCGGCCATCTACGAGGACGGCTACACCTACGACGGGAACACCAAGTACAGACTGGTGAGCTCGCTGCCCCCGGACACTCGATCCTCCTCCCCAAGCCCGGATTACCAGGTCGAGGGGCCCAGCCTTGCCCTGTCGAGCCAGGCTGGTGCCTCACGGTGTCCCTCACCTTCATCCCTCCCTTAGGAACATTCAGATAAGCTGCCACACGGGAGAGGCACAGAGGACCTGACCCACAGCCTGGCCCGGCCCTCGGGGAGGGAGGGACACCTGTGTTAGCTGGGTAACCCAGGAGGGCCGCCAGGAGGGGCCCGGCTAAATACGGGTCTGGGTGATCTGCAGGGCATGGCCAGGGGCTTTGAGCCCAGGGGCCAACAACCTCTTTGCCCCAGACCTTGTCACATCACAGCTAAACTGGAGAGGAAAGTAATTCGCACCCCACTGTGAACCCCCCAGGGCAGAGGCGGCACAGAACAAAGCAGCTTGGGAAGGGGGACCCTTTCACAGGCGGACAGGAGAACCAGTGGGCGGATGGCTCCTCCGCTTCCCCTCCCCGTGCCGGTCCCACTCTGCCCTCCATCCCGCCCCTCCCTCTCTCCTGAGCCGGATTCCAGGTCCTCTGTCGTAGGGACATTTTGCGTTTTCTTGCTTGGTTCCGCAGAACATTTCACTGAGCCAACAGCACCACTCGGGGAGGGCCGACCCCAACTTCACCTCCAGGTATGGTGCTGGTGGGTGGCCCCAGGGGGTCTGTGGGGCTCCCCTGGCAGGAGCTGGAGAGAGCAGGACCAAGATCCAGGCTCCCCCAGCCCAAGGGCAGTAAAGCAAGAATGACAGAAACTCCTTAGAGAAAGACAAACGGCGTATGATATGACCTGTTTGCGGAATCTAAATTATGACGACAAGACAGAAACAGACTCGCAGACACAGAGAACAGACCTGTTGCCAAGGGGGTAGGGTGACCGTGAGGTCGTGATGGATGAGGAGTTCAGGGTTTAAAGAAAAAGCGTGGCTATGAAAGCTGCTGAAAGAGTGATGGGTAAACATGACATGCAGCTTGGGCGCTGCCTTCAATAAATTATGTATCAGTTACCAAACTGACTCAAGAAGAGTAGAAACTAGAGGGAGGCGGGGGCTACCGTGTCTGAGCCCACGGTTCTTGGTCAATATTCTGGACTGAATGGATGAACAGATGAGTGAATGAATAGAAAAATGAATGGATGGATAGATGGATGGACAGACAAACGAATGAATGGATGAATGATGGATGGGTGGGCGGATGGACGGGTGGATGGACGGATGGGTGGATGGATGGGTGGGTGTGCAGATGGGCAGATGGATGGGCGAGTGGGTGGGTAGATGGCTGGATGGGTAGATGGCTGGATGGGTGGGTAGATGGCTGGCTGGGAGGGTGGCTGGGCGGGTGGCTGGGTGGGAGGATGGATGGGTAGGTGGGTAGATGGATGGAAGGATGGGTGGGTGGCTGGGCGGGTGGGTGGATGGACAGACAGACGGACAAATGGATGGATGAGCAGATGGATGGATGGATGAATGGATGGATGACGGATGGGTGGGTGGATGGATAAATGAATGGGTGGGTCAGCGATGCTTTTTACAATTACACGTACTCCCATTGCCTTGTAGCATAAAGAGACCCACGATATCTACCATCACTCTGGACATAGCCAACAAAGAAATTTCGTGTGTGGACCTTAAGCCACTGGTATGACCCAAACTTTTTCCATCCCATATTCTTTGTCCTTAAAGTCCAAACTAAGGGCAGCCAGCCTCGGCTGGCCTGTCCCCATGGGGCTGGCTGAGCTCACAGGGTCTGGAGACCAGGATGTCGGCGTCACTGCCCCGTCCCCTCAGCCTCCCCGGGGCTGCGCCGTGGGACTCACTATCCTCGGGCCAGGGGCACCACCTGAGGGTATCCAACGGGAGGCTCAGCAGTGCCTCGTGACCGGGGCGGGACCTTCAGAGACGGACTCCCTGAGTCCTGGGCGCCTGGGCACGGCATCCTGATCCAGGCTCAGGGTCTCCCGTCCCTGCTGGGTTGAGCGCGACCCCTCCTGGGCCTTCGCCAGTGCCAGGCTGTGGGCGCCCTCGCGGACCTGGGTCGCCATCCCCATCACCCCCTCCTCGTCCCGCAACCCGTGTCTCCCAACCCGCAGACGGCGCTCATTTCAGTGGGGTGCGACCTGGAGAAGAAGATAGTCATTCAGAAGTGAGTGCGTCGGGAGAGGGGAGTGAGGGTGCGGCGAGGAAAGCGGGCCAGGGACGGCACGAGGCAGTCACCACTGCGTCGCAGCTGACACTGCTCATTTCCTTTTGCGTGTGTTTAACATTTCCACATGGAACAGCTCGGTAACTAATCCTAACAGACTGAGTTTCCCGAGGAGGCTGCCCCTCCCCTGCCACCCTGGTGAGATTCACAGGCTCCTCCCTCACCCTCTGCGCCTCCCCTCCCTCCCTCCGAAACCCCTCAGCTCTCCACAGTGATCCCGGTGGCTGAGTCTATTTAACAGCCTGCTGAGCATCTGGGGGAACTGTGCCTCTGGGATCCAGAGATACCCCAGGAACACTCATGCCTCAGTTTGTGTGTCATATTAACATGCAACTTTTGGGTTAACATTTTTCTTAAAAAACCAATGGTTTACATTTTTAATAAGAAAATTCTGTTTGGCAGTAAACAACAAAACTCTGTAAAAAATAATTACTGTTAAAAAAAAAGAAAGAAAAATCACCAGCATGAAATTGCAAAGAAAGGCAAAAAAGAGGGGCCTCGCTGCTGGCTCTGTGGTAAAGAAGCCAGCTGCCAATGCAGGAGACACGGGTTCAGTCTCTGACCCGGGAAGGTCCCACGTGCTGAGGAGCAGCCCAGCCTGTGCGCCGCTGCTCCCGAGGCCTGCGGGCCCAGAGCCCGCGCTCCGCGACAGGAGACGCCGCCGCCACAAGAAGCCCACCCACCGCAACTGGAGTGGAGCCCCTGCTCACTGCAATACAGAGAGAGTCCTCTCCCGCAAAAAAGACCCCGCACCGCCAGAAATAAATAACTGAAATTAGCGGCTTACATTTTTAAAAAGATAGGTCACCAGCACGAAGTTGTAAAAAGAACCCCGAACACGGTTCCCATTGCCACCGTTCCCCTTCAGGCGGCGGTGCGCTGGCGAACGGGCGACAGCCAGCTCTGGGGGAACCCTGGTGTCACAGCTTTTGCCAGTTCTCGGGGCGTCCATGCGCCCCCTGAGCCCGCCGACTGCTACCAGCGCGAGGCTCAACGGCCTCACAGCATTCCTGCGGATTTAACGGCTGGTGAGAGCCTGCACCGGCGCCCCACCGCAGAAAGGCAGTCGTAACCCGGGGGGACGTACTGGCAGACTTCTCCCCCAAAATGGAAACGCCTGATGGAATTAATCAAGGATGCATTTAGAACATACGTGCAGGAAAGTGTTTAAAACAAGCAGCTGACACTGCTCATTTCCTTTGCGTGTGTTTAACATTTCCACATGGAACAGCTCGGTAACTAATCCTAACAGACTGAGTTTCCCGAGGAGGCTGCCCCTCCCCTGCCACCCTGGTGAGATTCACAGGCTCCTCCCTCACCCTCTGCGCCTCCCCTCCCTCCCTCCGAAACCCCTCAGCTCTCCACAGTGATCCCGGTGGCTGAGTCTATTTAACAGCCTGCTGAGCATCTGGGGGAACTGTGCCTCTGGGATCCAGAGATACCCCAGGAACACTCATGCCTCAGTTTGTGTGTCATATTAACATGCAACTTTTGGGTTAACATTTTTCTTAAAAAACCAATGGTTTACATTTTTAATAAGAAAATTCTGTTTGGCAGTAAACAACAAAACTCTGTAAAAAATAATTACTGTTAAAAAAAAAGAAAGAAAAATCACCAGCATGAAATTGCAAAGAAAGGCAAAAAAGAGGGGCCTCGCTGCTGGCTCTGTGGTAAAGAAGCCAGCTGCCAATGCAGGAGACACGGGTTCAGTCTCTGACCCGGGAAGGTCCCACGTGCTGAGGAGCAGCCCAGCCTGTGCGCCGCTGCTCCCGAGGCCTGCGGGCCCAGAGCCCGCGCTCCGCGACAGGAGACGCCGCCGCCACAAGAAGCCCACCCACCGCAACTGGAGTGGAGCCCCTGCTCACTGCAATACAGAGAGAGTCCTCTCCCGCAAAAAAGACCCCGCACCGCCAGAAATAAATAACTGAAATTAGCGGCTTACATTTTTAAAAAGATAGGTCACCAGCACGAAGTTGTAAAAAGAACCCCGAACACGGTTCCCATTGCCACCGTTCCCCTTCAGGCGGCGGTGCGCTGGCGAACGGGCGACAGCCAGCTCTGGGGGAACCCTGGTGTCACAGCTTTTGCCAGTTCTCGGGGCGTCCATGCGCCCCCTGAGCCCGCCGACTGCTACCAGCGCGAGGCTCAACGGCCTCACAGCATTCCTGCGGATTTAACGGCTGGTGAGAGCCTGCACCGGCGCCCCACCGCAGAAAGGCAGTCGTAACCCGGGGGGACGTACTGGCAGACTTCTCCCCCAAAATGGAAACGCCTGATGGAATTAATCAAGGATGCATTTAGAACATACGTGCAGGAAAGTGTTTAAAAACAATCTTTTCAAAGCTTCTGCCCTGAAGTGGGTGGGAACGGTATTTGCCACACAAGAACAAAGGACTTGACTCCAGGGTTTACAAAGAATTCCTATGAATTGAAAAAAAAAAAAAAAAGACAAAGGCGGGGCTTCCCTAGTGGTCCAGTGGGGAAGGACACCGCCTTGCAGGGCAAGGGGCGCCAGTTCGATCCCTGGCCCGGGAAGATCCCGCGTGCCGCGGAGCAGCTGGACTGATGTGTCCAACGACCGAGCCGGAGCTCTGGGGCGGGGGAGGCCACTGCGATGGGAGGCCCACACAGGCCAAAGAACAAAGATGGATGAAAATGAATAAATGAAAGACCAATAGAAATGGCCAAAAAAAAAAAAGACAAAGGAATAGAAAAATATGGGCAAAAGCCTTAAGCAGGTACTCCACGTAAAGGGTGGGGCTGGTGAGCTCACAACAGTGCCGGGAAGCCGTGCACACCGCTGGCCCCCGCCAGCAGCGCGGCAGGTGTGGCTCAGAGCGTGGCGGCAGCGGAGCACGAGGCCGGGAACCCCGGCAACCTCGGGAACTCCAGGCATTGCTGGTGCCTGTTTCTCCACCTGCTTTAGGATGCACATCTTCTGACCAGGTTCCAGAATGTTCTCAGCAGCACGACTCTTACCAGCTCCAGGCTGGAAGCAAGCCAACTCAGAGAACCGCTAAATCAAGTGCAAAGGTTTTGTTCCGACAGGAACGCCGCCAGGAAAACCCGGACGGAGACCTGGAGCTTCGTCCAGCAGAGCGACCTGGACAGAGCGCACACACAAGGGTGTGGACTCAAGACGGAAAAGGACGCACCCCATGATTCTAGTCTTTAAAAACAACATCCAGAATCAGGGCAATTCCCTGACGGTTCCGTGGTGAGGACACTGCACCGCTGTGGAGAGCCAAGTGTTCTATCCCTGGTAGAGGAACTAAGACCCTACACGCCACGTGACACGGGAAAAAGAGAGAAAGAAAAAAAAATCCAAAAAATCATGCAAAAAGACCCAAACTTCAGTCAACCCCTGTGCCTGTGGGTTCCACATCCACAGATCTAACCAGAAGAGGATGGGTCGGGTTTGCCTTCCAGGTTAGCTGAACCTCTGGCTGTGGACCAGGCGGAGGTGGACCTCTGACATACAGAGGCCGCGTCCTTGGGGCTGTGAGCATCCTGGGGCTTTGCCATCCGGGGCAGGTCCTAGAACCGGTCCCCCCGCGGGTCCTGTTGCTCAAGGATACAAGCACACAGGCTAACAGTGCAGAGAGCTGCAGGGGAGGGCTTGTCTCAGAAGTCAGGACGCCCAGCTCCCTGAGCCCCGTGGGTTCCGTCTCTCTCCGGAAGGAGGAGCAGGGCTCCGTGGTGAAGTGGCTGATTCCAAGCCTGGCAGGGAAGATGCAGGATGAGCCTGGGGCATCTCAGAGAGTCCCATCCCACCGTTGGGGCACGATCTGCCAAAACAAAAAGACAAAGGAATAGAAAAATATGGGCAAAAGCCTTAAGCAGGTACTCCACGTAAAGGGTGGGGCTGGTGAGCTCACAACAGTGCCGGGAAGCCGTGCACACCGCTGGCCCCCGCCAGCAGCGCGGCAGGTGTGGCTCAGAGCGTGGCGGCAGCGGAGCACGAGGCCGGGAACCCCGGCAACCTCGGGAACTCCAGGCATTGCTGGTGCCTGTTTCTCCACCTGCTTTAGGATGCACATCTTCTGACCAGGTTCCAGAATGTTCTCAGCAGCACGACTCTTACCAGCTCCAGGCTGGAAGCAAGCCAACTCAGAGAACCGCTAAATCAAGTGCAAAGGTTTTGTTCCGACAGGAACGCCGCCAGGAAAACCCGGACGGAGACCTGGAGCTTCGTCCAGCAGAGCGACCTGGACAGAGCGCACACACAAGGGTGTGGACTCAAGACGGAAAAGGACGCACCCCATGATTCTAGTCTTTAAAAACAACATCCAGAATCAGGGCAATTCCCTGACGGTTCCGTGGTGAGGACACTGCACCGCTGTGGAGAGCCAAGTGTTCTATCCCTGGTAGAGGAACTAAGACCCTACACGCCACGTGACACGGGAAAAAGAGAGAAAGAAAAAAAAATCCAAAAAATCATGCAAAAAGACCCAAACTTCAGTCAACCCCTGTGCCTGTGGGTTCCACATCCACAGATCTAACCAGAAGAGGATGGGTCGGGTTTGCCTTCCAGGTTAGCTGAACCTCTGGCTGTGGACCAGGCGGAGGTGGACCTCTGACATACAGAGGCCGCGTCCTTGGGGCTGTGAGCATCCTGGGGCTTTGCCATCCGGGGCAGGTCCTAGAACCGGTCCCCCCGCGGGTCCTGTTGCTCAAGGATACAAGCACACAGGCTAACAGTGCAGAGAGCTGCAGGGGAGGGCTTGTCTCAGAAGTCAGGACGCCCAGCTCCCTGAGCCCCGTGGGTTCCGTCTCTCTCCGGAAGGAGGGAGCAGGGCTCCGTGGTGAAGTGGCTGATTCCAAGCCTGGCAGGGAAGATGCAGGATGAGCCTGGGGCATCTCAGAGAGTCCCATCCCACCGTTGGGGGCACGATCTGTGAGTCAAAGGGGAGAATTCACGATTCTTCGGTCCTGCATGGGGTCAGGCAGCTTCTCACCATCTTCTGTTGTCCACAGCAAACCCTCAGCCTGTTACCAGGGCGTCCTCGACGCTGTGGCCCTTCAGGACAACTACAGCTACGTCATCGAGAGGTGAGCTCCGCCCCTCGGCATGCTGTCACACCTACTCACACTCATGACCATTAGTCATGCACGTGCCAAAGGCAAGTCAAAAATCTTTTTCTTTTCAATTTTAATTCTTTGGCCACACAAAGCAGCGAGCAGGGTCTCAGTTCCCAAATCACGGATCGAACCCAGCCCCTGACAGCGGAAGCTCAGAGTTCTAACCGCTGCATTTCCAGGGAAGTTCCAAGAATCACTTTTTAAACCATAATGAAAAAGAAAAAAAATCAAAGAGAAAGAAGAAATAGTTTCAAATCGATACCCTGCCAATTGGTACCTGGTCAGCAAGCAATCTGAGGTGGTGAGCAGACAGGCAGGGGAGGAGCCCAGGCCTGTGGGAAGCCCACGTGACGCAGCAGGGTCCCCGGCCCAGGTCCGCCCAGGCTCTGCCACCTGCTAGGCCAGCCTCGAACCGCCCCCCTAGCCTGCCGCCAGCGCACGGAGCCCAGCCACCTGTTCACCCGACGAGTGAAGTTGGCTCGACAATGTCAGCCGAGGCAGGAGAGGGCGGCCGGCCACTCTGAGCGAGCTGGCACAGAGAGCCACTTCCGCCCTGGCGCACCTGGCCAGCCCCTGGCGCGGGAGACACTAGTGTGCGTGACACACCCTGGCCCTCCCCGCTCCAGTGCAGGCCAGGAGTCCACCCCCGTCCGGAGCCTCACAGCCAAGGCCAGACCTGCTGCCAGGGCTTCCCTGGTGGCACCGTGGTGAAGACTCCGCCTGCTGGGCTTCCCTGGTGGCCCACTGGGTAAAGAGGCTGCCTTGCAGTGCAAGGGGCGCCGGTTCAATTCCTGATCTGGGAAGATCCCACGTGCCTCAGGGCAACTAGGCCCCTGAGCCGCACCTATGGAGCCTGAGCTTGCGCTCCCTACAGAAAAAGCCACCCCATGAGAAGCCCGTGCACCTCAACTAGAGAGCAGCCCCAGCTCACAGCGACTACAGAAAAGCCCGAGCAGCGACCAAGACCCACCTGCAGGAGGAAGCGGGGCTGCGGGCGGGTGTCCAGGCGCCTGGCAGAGCTCGCCCCTCTCTCTCCCACAGGGAAGCCTATGACCCCAACTTCCAGGGGCAGCAGGCCCAGGAGGACCTGCAGGTGAACTACCCCTATGAGGATCTGGGCTGCCCCCTCCTCGCCTACTACGACACGCCCTGGAAGCCGGTGGTGGAGCTGTGAGGCCCCTCCCCAAGCCCCCACTGTCCTCCCCACCCCTGCACAGGCTGCACCTCTTCCTGCCTCTCTCTTCCCTAGCTCCCACACCTTCACCCTTCCCTGACCCAATGGCTTAAAACACCAGGGATGGGCGGGGGGCGGGCGGCGTGGGCTCTGACTTTCTCACACTCCTGGAGGCCGCAAGTCCAAGATCAGGGTGCCTTGCGGAGTCTCGGCCTCTGCCCATAGCACCAGGGCCCACCCCTCGTACCTCACTCCACCTCGATCACCTCATGATTAAAGATCCCACTTCTAAATACTGCCACGCTGGGAGGCTAGGGCCTCACAGAGGAATCTAGGGGGCACCTTTCAGGCCACTAAGCTCACTCCATCCCCTTCCGTGGATTCCGTCTCCCTTCATCTGACTCCCATCCCCGGCCCACCCCGGCCCCCGCCAAGGATCACTGGATTACGCTGTTGCTGACAAACTGAAGGATGGCAGGAATCTCCAACATGTGCAAACATTTAGGTTCATTAGAACATCACGGGTGGGATTTAACCCCTGGACCACCAGGGGTGGTCTCCACATCTCCAGCGCTTCCACGGCAGGGGCCCGGGTTCAATCCCTGGTCAGGGAGCTAGGATCCTGCTACAGCCAAAACAACCCCCCAAATAAAGAACCTCTCCTGTTAGCTCCACCTGGGCTCGGTCCCACACCCATGCGAGACTGCGGGCCAGGCTCACCGCTAACTCAGAGCTGCCATGTGGTGGGGTGCCTGCCGGCCTGGGGTAAGGAGTAAGGGAAGGGTCCCATCAGAGGTTTCCCTGGTGGCTCAGAGGGTAAAGAATCCGCCTGCAATGCAGGAGACCTGGGTTCGATCACTGGGTTGAGAAAATCCCCTCGAGAAGGGCACGGCAACCCACTCCAGTATTTGCTGGGAGATTCCATGGACAGAGGAGCCTGGTGGGCTACAATCTGTGGCGAGTTGCGCTTGATTAAAACAATTAACACTCACACTCGCCCATCCAAGGAGGGTGTTAAGCTCCAGCCTGGCAGGAGACAAACGTACATTCAAACAGTAAGAACTTGGGGGACGAATTTGGGCAGCACTGGTTTGCAGGATCTTAGTTCCCCAACCAGGAATCGAACCTGGGTCCCCAGCAGTGGCTGTTCAGAGCCCTGATCACAGGACCATCGGGGAACCCCCCCCCAAAATTGAGGCTTTAGAATAACCCTAATACACCACCCAAATCTCTCTCTCTAGGACATTCCCAGGTGTCAGAATTAACCGACGCCCGCTCCCCCACCCCCGCACCTGTCAACGCCTTCTTGTCCCCACCTGCCGCTGGGAATCCGGCTTGAGGCTCCCAGGGGCGTCGGCCTGGGGGCGAGGGGAGGCGGCCGCCCCCAGACAAGCCGGTCTCACGGCCCCCCGGGGCCCGGGCCCGCCGCAGCCTCGCCTGTGGGTGTCGTGTCGCAGGTGGCACGAAGGCAAGTTCCAGGAGGTGGTGGAGGCCGAGTACGTCCTGCTGGCCCCGCCAAGGATCACTGGATTACGCTGTTGCTGACAAACTGAAGGATGGCAGGAATCTCCAACATGTGCAAACATTTAGGTTCATTAGAACATCACGGGTGGGATTTAACCCCTGGACCACCAGGGGTGGTCTCCACATCTCCAGCGCTTCCACGGCAGGGGCCCGGGTTCAATCCCTGGTCAGGGAGCTAGGATCCTGCTACAGCCAAAACAACCCCCCAAATAAAGAACCTCTCCTGTTAGCTCCACCTGGGCTCGGTCCCACACCCATGCGAGACTGCGGGCCAGGCTCACCGCTAACTCAGAGCTGCCATGTGGTGGGGTGCCTGCCGGCCTGGGGTAAGGAGAAAGGGGAAGGGTCCCATCAGAGGTTTCCCTGGTGGCTCAGAGGGTAAAGAATCCGCCTGCAATGCAGGAGACCTGGGTTCGATCACTGGGTTGAGAAAATCCTCGAGAAGGGCACGGCAACCCACTCCAGTATTTGCTGGGAGATTCCATGGACAGAGGAGCCTGGTGGGCTACAATCTGTGGCGAGTTGCGCTTGATTAAAACAATTAACACTCACACTCGCCCATCCAAGGAGGGTGTTAAGCTCCAGCCTGGCAGGAGACAAACGTACATTCAAACAGTAAGAACTTGGGGGACGAATTTGGGCAGCACTGGTTTGCAGGATCTTAGTTCCCCAACCAGGAATCGAACCTGGGTCCCCAGCAGTGGCTGTTCAGAGCCCTGATCACAGGACCATCGGGGAACCCCCCCCCAAAATTGAGGCTTTAGAATAACCCTAATACACCACCCAAATCTCTCTCTCTAGGACATTCCCAGGTGTCAGAATTAACCGACGCCCGCTCCCCCACCCCCGCACCTGTCAACGCCTTCTTGTCCCCACCTGCCGCTGGGAATCCGGCTTGAGGCTCCCAGGGGCGTCGGCCTGGGGGCGAGGGGAGGCGGCCGCCCCCAGACAAGCCGGTCTCACGGCCCCCCGGGGCCCGGGCCCGCCGCAGCCTCGCCTGTGGGTGTCGTGTCGCAGGTGGCACGAAGGCAAGTTCCAGGAGGTGGTGGAGGCCGAGTACGTCCTGCTGGAGATGCACGGGCGGTTCACGTACTCGTACTCCCTGACGGCCGCCACGGCGCACTGCAGCGCCCAGCCGCAGAACTGGACCACCGTCGCCGACATGGCCTGGGACCGGGAGGTAAGGCTGGGAAGGCGACGCCCCGTCCCGCGCAGCGTGGGCCGGGGGCCGGCTCGGCCTGTGCAGGCGGCTGTGAACCGAAGGCCAGAGACCCGGGGGCTGCACAGCCCGGGCTCCCAGGGTCCTGGAGGCGGAGGCCCAACCGCAAGGCGTCCGCGGACTCGAGCCCTGGCTCCCGGCCGCCGCCTGCCGGTTCCTCGCTGCAGAAGGGGTGGGCATGGGCGCTCTCCCAGGTGCCTTTGCGCGCTCTCCCAGGTGCCTTTGCGCGCACGTGCGCGTTCAGGCACGTCTGCTGGCGACCGCGTGGACTGGCGCCCTCCAGGTGCGTCCGTGCATAGGGTGGTCCAGGCAGAAATACTGGAGTGAGGCGCCCTTTCCTCCTCCAGGCCCGGGCCCCTTTTTAAGGACACTGATCTTGTAACCGGACACAGAACAACTGACCGGTTCAAAAACTTGGGAAAGGAGTCCAACCAGCCTGGATATAGCCACCCAGTTGATTTAGCTTCTATGCAGAGTACATCATGCAAAGTGTCCTACCAGTTGAAGCACATGCTGGAATCAAAACTTCTGAGAGAGCTTTCGAGTCTGCGGCGCTTTCCACCCTTCGTCTTGGGTCATCTGTGCCTCCATACGACGTCGTCTCATTTTGGGGATCAGAGTTTACTACTGTATGTGCTTTGCGTGATCAGAGGGTACAGAATGAATCTTGAGAGGAAGAGCCTTTGCTGAGCCTCGAAGGGAACCACGTGTACACATGCCCCACAGCCCTCAGTCTCCTGACCTCTAGAGCCTGCTGTTGGGAGACACTGAGTGGACCATGATGGATCCAAGATTGAGAGAGAGAATCGGACCAGAGACCTGTGTGCATTGGAGCCTAGGTTAGGTTGGTGGCAGCCTGATTTCAGTTTGGTTCAGGCGTTCCTATTACAGGAGTTTCAGCTGTGGAGTTGGAATGCAAGGCCTCTTGAGAAAAGTTGACCTGTACTGAGAAAGCATGAAGGTTCAGGCTGTTGTGTACCTGAGTGTCCAGAACTGAAAAGCCTGTGGCTGTTTTGAAGAACCAAGTGTTAAATTTTGGTTATTGGGCTTCCCTGGTGGTCCAGTGGGTAAGGACACCACCTTGCAGTGCAAGGGGCGCCTGTTCGATCCCTGGCCTGGGAGGATCCCGCGTGCCACAGAGCGGAGAAAAAGGTTTGCTTAGTCAAAGCTATGTTTTTTCCAGTAGTTATGTATGGATGTGAGAGTTGGACCATAAAGAAGGCTGGGTGCTGAAGAATTGATGCCTTCAAACTATGGTGCTGAAGGGGACTCTTAAAGAGTCCCTTGGACAGCAAAGAAATCAAACCAGTCGATCCTAAAGGAAATCAACCCTGAATATTCATTGGAAGGATTGAAGCTCCAATACTTTGACCACCTGCTGTGGACTTGGGACTCAATGGAAAAGTCTCATGCTGGGAAAGCCTGAGGGCAGGAGGGGGTGGCAGAGGATGAGATGGTTGGATGGCATCACCGACTCAATGGACATGAATTTAAGCAAACTCCAAGGAGATAATGAAATGCAGGGGAACCTTCGTGGTGCAGTCCATGGGGTTGCGGAAAGTCAGACACGGTTCTGAACAAAAACCAAATCTCCTTCAGGAGGAGATCTACTTGCCCCTAAAGGCCCCGCCACCTCCTAACACATCACCTTTGGGGGTAGGTTTCAACATCAGGATGAGGGTTGGTTGACAAAGACATTCAGTCCCTGAATAGCTGGGGTGTCAGGAGCTGGGCGTGTGAGATGCACAAACCCTTTGGGGATCTCTCATAGGGCAATAGCCAGAAGGCCGGAGAGGGCTTCCCTGTTGGCTCAGTGTAGAGTTCACCTGCCAATGCAAGAGACACGAGTTTGATCCCTGACCGGCAGATCCAAGATTGAGAGAGAGAATCGGACCAGAGACCTGTGTGCATTGGAGCCTAGGTTAGGTTGGTGGCAGCCTGATTTCAGTTTGGTTCAGGCGTTCCTATTACAGGAGTTTCAGCTGTGGAGTTGGAATGCAAGGCCTCTTGAGAAAAGTTGACCTGTACTGAGAAAGCATGAAGGTTCAGGCTGTTGTGTACCTGAGTGTCCAGAACTGAAAAGCCTGTGGCTGTTTTGAAGAACCAAGTGTTAAATTTTGGTTATTGGGCTTCCCTGGTGGTCCAGTGGGTAAGGACACCACCTTGCAGTGCAAGGGGCGCCTGTTCGATCCCTGGCCTGGGAGGATCCCGCGTGCCACAGAGCGGAGAAAAAGGTTTGCTTAGTCAAAGCTATGTTTTTTCCAGTAGTTATGTATGGATGTGAGAGTTGGACCATAAAGAAGGCTGGGTGCTGAAGAATTGATGCCTTCAAACTATGGTGCTGAAGGGGACTCTTAAAGAGTCCCTTGGACAGCAAAGAAATCAAACCAGTCGATCCTAAAGGAAATCAACCCTGAATATTCATTGGAAGGATTGAAGCTCCAATACTTTGACCACCTGCTGTGGACTTGGGACTCAATGGAAAAGTCTCATGCTGGGAAAGCCTGAGGGCAGGAGGGGGTGGCAGAGGATGAGATGGTTGGATGGCATCACCGACTCAATGGACATGAATTTAAGCAAACTCCAAGGAGATAATGAAATGCAGGGGAACCTTCGTGGTGCAGTCCATGGGGTTGCGGAAAGTCAGACACGGTTCTGAACAAAAACCAAATCTCCTTCAGGAGGAGATCTACTTGCCCCTAAAGGCCCCGCCACCTCCTAACACATCACCTTTGGGGGTAGGTTTCAACATCAGGATGAGGGTTGGTTGACAAAGACATTCAGTCCCTGAATAGCTGGGGTGTCAGGAGCTGGGCGTGTGAGATGCACAAACCCTTTGGGGATCTCTCATAGGGCAATAGCCAGAAGGCCGGAGAGGGCTTCCCTGTTGGCTCAGTGTAGAGTTCACCTGCCAATGCAAGAGACACGAGTTTGATCCCTGATCCAGGAAGATCCCACATGCTGCGGAGCAACTATGCCCGTGAGCCACAACTATTGAGCCGGTGCTCTAGAGTCTCAGAGCCGCAACTGTGGAGCCCTTGTACCATAACTGCTGAAGCCCATGAGCCCTAGAGCCCGAGTTCCACAATAAGAGAAGCCACCACCACAAGAAGTCTGCTCACCTCAACCAGAGAGTGGCCCCCACTCCCTGCAGCTAACGAGCCTGCAGCAGCAACGAAAACGCAAAATGGGCAAAAATAAATAAATAAATAAAAAGATCGGAGAGATGTCGGACCAAGGCATTCATGGAGCACGCTGATGATGATGTGCAAAAGTCTGGAACCATCCAAACGCCTGTTATGTAAGGGGCTGTTTATATTTACAGTCTGTTCTGCTCAGCAAGCGTTTCTATCACGCGCGTTGGTTGGTGCACGACTGAGAGATGGGTCTGCTGCCGGTGAAAGGAGCACATCGCGTTGGTCCTAGGTGGGGAACGGGGTCATCCATCGTCCGCCGTCTGAACACGGCGCAGGGCGGCCACCTCGCCAGCAGGGGGCGCGCGCTAGCCACGCGCGAAACGATTCCTGCGCCGACTTCTCCCTGGCTCCTTAATTTTGTTTGTTCTCATAGCCGGCAGCCTGAATCCACTCCATCCAGTGAGTTTGAGAATTTGTTAGTTAAATTGGTTCTTTTTGTTTTTTTTTTAACCGAGGTAAAATGAACATAACCTATAATGAATCTTTCCCCCGCCGCCCCCCACCACCCCCCATCAGCCCTGGTGGGCGATTTTGCAGAACCCCGGCGGTTTTCCTATCTAGATAGAGCCGCGATGCCTGCATTGTCAGCACAAGCATTAGATGGGCAGTTAAGTAGCCATTTAGTCAAACCCTAAGGTGCAGCTAGTTGTAGAAAAAAAAGATGTCTTTAGACTAAGCAACTGTCTCCCTTTTAATTTCACACAGTTTTTATGTGACCCAGCTTTTTTTGGTTTTACCCCCAAAGTATTATTTTTCCTTTTTAGTTGGGCACTTCCCTGGTGGTCCAGTTGTTAAGATCCCGAGCTCCCAGTGCATGGGCTGGGGATCCGTCTCTGGTCATGTAACCAGGTCCCGCATGCCTCAGTGGAGCCGGTAGCCATGCCCTGCTCCAGGGGACCTTCCCGACCCGGGGATCAACCCAGGTCGCTTGCATCTCCTGCACTGGCAAGTGACTTCTTTTATCACGAGTGCCACCTGGGCAGCCCCAGCTAAGAGCAGGCATGGCCAAATAAATTTTTAAAAAACTACAAAAGCAATTTTAATTGTGGCCAAACACGCATAACACAAGACTGAGCATTTTAATTATTTTAGGTGCACAGCTCTGTGCTGTTAGCCCATCCACACTGTCATGTAACCGTCCCTGCAATCCACGTCCGGAACATTCTCATCTTCCCAAATGGAAACTCGGTTCCCTTGAGAAACTGACCCTCCATCGCCTCCCCTGGCCCCCAGCCCCACCGTGTATGTCCTGTCTCTGAGGACCGGCCTCCCCTAGGGGTCTCACACGGGTGGGATCAGAGTGTGTCCGTGTGCGTCCGGCTCGTTGCGCTGAGCCTCCCGTCGTCAGGCTCATCCGTGTTGCGGAGGGTGTCAGCGGGTCCGGGAGGACTCCGTTGGTGCGTATGGGCCACACTGCTTCGTCTCCACGGCAGGGACACAGCGAGTCGGGGGGCCTCGCGGTGCGTGGGCTTCTCTTTGCTGTAGAGCACGGGCTCTGGGGCACACGGGCTTCCGTAGTTGCTCTGTGCGGGCTTCACCAAGCCGGCGTGCACCACCGCTTCTGAGCCTGTGCGCTAGAGCCCAGGAGCGGCAGCGACGGAGCCCACGTGCTGCTAGTACCGAAGCCCGTGCGCTCGAGGATCCGAGCCCCACAGAGAGGCCGCTGCGGGGAGAGGCCCGCACGCCGCAGCCGGAGAGTCGCGCCTGCTCTCCGGAACTCGAGACGAGCCGGCGCGGCAATGAAGAGCCGGCACAGCCCCAAATCAATCTTTTAAAAAGACCTCATTTCCAAATAACGACACCACCCTACATCCTGGGGGTTAGGACACCCCCACGTGATTTGGGGAGGAGTTTGACTCAGCACACAACGTCAAACGGCATGGCTATGACTCCCACCCAGGTTCAGAGCTGCAGGGACCCTGGCGAGCAGCCCGGGAAGGAGGGGGCCACAGAGTCGCGGGTGGGCTGGCCTGCCCAGCGGGCACACGGCCCCAGACCCACAGCCGCGGATGCCGGTGGCTGGTGGTGCCGACAGGGCCCTGCGGGGTGGGGTGGGGTGGCCCCGACGGCTGCCTTGGTCTCCCCAGCCACTGGGGCCGCGGGCTCGCCTCTGTCCTCCTCCCCAGAATTATATAAGCTGCCACGACCCTGACAACCACGAGCCCCTGAGATGGCCCGACGTGCCGTATCAGATCTTGGGAGGCGCGACAGAGAACAAGGTCGTTTTTGACCAGAGAAACGGCATCTACATCTTCTTCATTTCCATCGTGGATCCATCCTACAGGTGAGTATCCCAGGGCCCTCTGGGGGGACAGCTGGTGCTTCTAAGGCAGGTCCCACACCTGTGGGGGGCCCACCTTCTGCCTGCCCTAAGTGGTCCTGGATAAGTCTGAATTCCCCCAACAGCTCAGTCCATCCCCAGAAAGAGGGGTACTTTAAGCTGTGGGTGACATTTGATAAATCTTTATTCAGAGACCTGGGAGACAGAGCCCCCAGTTACACCCCACCTGGGTCCCTTACCTGGGCACCCTCCCCTCCACCCTGCCACCCCCACCTCAGGGACGCTGTGGCCCCATCAAGCCCTCACTGTGGGATGAGTGGTTTCTTGGGAGGTGGGGACCCAGTTTCTTCTGTCCCGCCCCCATCAAGACAGCCTCGGATGGATGGAAAACCCCTTGTCCCCAGAGCCGGGGACCCCAGGGGTGCTGGGGGAGAAACAGGACCTCGCCGTGCGCTCGATCCGAGCCCACAGAGAGGCCGCTGCGGGAGAGGCCCGCGCCGCAGCCGGAGAGTCGCGCCTGCTCTCCGGAACTCGAGACGAGCCGGCGCGGCAATGAAGAGCCGGCACAGCCCCAAATCAATCTTTTAAAAAGACCTCATTTCCAAATAACGACACCACCCTACATCCTGGGGGTTAGGACACCCCCACGTGATTTGGGGAGGAGTTTGACTCAGCACACAACGTCAAACGGCATGGCTATGACTCCCACCCAGGTTCAGAGCTGCAGGGACCCTGGCGAGCAGCCCGGGAAGGAGGGGGCCACAGAGTCGCGGGTGGGCTGGCCTGCCCAGCGGGCACACGGCCCCAGACCCACAGCCGCGGATGCCGGTGGCTGGTGGTGCCGACAGGGCCCTGCGGGGTGGGGTGGGGTGGCCCCGACGGCTGCCTTGGTCTCCCCAGCCACTGGGGCCGCGGGCTCGCCTCTGTCCTCCTCCCCAGAATTATATAAGCTGCCACGACCCTGACAACCACGAGCCCCTGAGAGGGCCCCGGGACGTGCCGTATCAGATCTTGGGAGGCGCGACAGAGAACAAGGTCGTTTTTGACCAGAGAAACGGCATCTACATCTTCTTCATTTCCATCGTGGATCCATCCTACAGGTGAGTATCCCAGGGCCCTCTGGGGGGACAGCTGGTGCTTCTAAGGCAGGTCCCACACCTGTGGGGGGCCCACCTTCTGCCTGCCCTAAGTGGTCCTGGATAAGTCTGAATTCCCCCAACAGCTCAGTCCATCCCCAGAAAGAGGGGTACTTTAAGCTGTGGGTGACATTTGATAAATCTTTATTCAGAGACCTGGGAGACAGAGCCCCCAGTTACACCCCACCTGGGTCCCTTACCTGGGCACCCTCCCCTCCACCCTGCCACCCCCACCTCAGGGACGCTGTGGCCCCATCAAGCCCTCACTGTGGGATGAGTGGTTTCTTGGGAGGTGGGGACCCAGTTTCTTCTGTCCCGCCCCCATCAAGACAGCCTCGGATGGATGGAAAACCCCTTGTCCCCAGAGCCGGGGACCCCAGGGGTGCTGGGGGAAAAACAGGACCTCTGCCAAATGCGCAGAGGACGAAAGGTCAAAGGACAGAGACGTGGGGGTGAGCGGCGCGCAGGGTCGCGAGTCACCTCTCCAGGCCCAGCTCGCGTTCCCGGGGCCCCTGGGCGTGCTGGGGACACCCCCTGGCCGTCGGTGGTTGGGGCTCTGGTCGGGGAACTAAGGTCCTGCAGGCTGAGAGGAGTGGCCGGGGGCTCACGGCCCCGCCCCGCCCGCCCCGCACAGCTACTGCCACCTGGAGACCATCTTCAGCGTCTACGTCTACGGGGCCTTCCCCCGGTCCATCTTCCCGCCCGAGATGACCATCGTCCTGCTCACGGTGGCCACCCTGCTGTCCGTGTGGCTGGCGTACGTGGCCCCCCGGCTGCTGCACACGGAGCAGGGTCTCAAGCTCAAGCGCGTCTGGGTCCACCTGTGCGATAGATGCAGGAAGTCTTGCGTGTGTCTCGGGGGCCAGGGCTGAGCTCCTACAGCAGGAGGGGGTGCCGGGGAGGCAACGGAGTTGTCACAAAGCATCCGGTAAAGGAGCCGGTGGCAGCGTGCACCGCTTGTGTCCTGTGATTTGTCTACCTCCCCCAGCCTCCCTGGACGTTTCTGGCACGGGCTCCCTCGTGTAAGGCCAGGCTGGAGGGCAGCCCTCGCCCTCGCGGACAAGAGCCCGGGGAGGGAGGGCTCCCCCTGGTGGTCTCGTGGGGAAGGACACCGCCTCATGGTGCAAGGGGCGCCGGCTTGATCCCTGGCCTGGAAAGATGCCACGTGCCGCATGGCGGCTGGACCGATGTGTCCAATGACTGAGCCGGAGCTCTGGAGCGCGTGCGCCCGCAGTCGGTGCTCTGCAGCGAGAGAGGCCACTGCGATGGGAGGCCCACACGGGCCAAGGAACAAAGATGGAGATAAATGAAAGACCAATAGAAGTGGCCAAAAAAAAAAAAAGAACAGGAGCTCGGGGAAACGAGCCTGCCCAGGGATGTGGTGGGATCATCCGCTGGGCCCCGAGACACATCCCTCGCGTGACGAGGCCTGCTGGACAGGACGGGAGCCGAGGAAGGGGTGGGCGTCCCGTCTCTGCCGATAGACGCTGACGTGCAGCCCGCCAGACACGCTCAGACCTGTGCGGTGCCCACGAGTCCGCTCCGGACACACAGCACATATTTTATACGTACGTGTGTCATGGATATGTACACACACAGGTGTGTGCATACACGTGTGTATACACACAGGTGAGATGTATACACACATGTAGGTAACGTGGGATGTAAGTCACACCTGCACTCATGCGTGTAGACAGTGTGCACGTGTGAGCGGGGGCGCTGTGCCTGTGCACACAGTGTCTGCCATCCGCGCACACGCATGTACACGTCTGAAGCGCAGAGTCTCAACCACAGGACCCCCAGGGAGGCACCCGCACCCCTGCCACCGTCCTTTAAATCGCCGAATACAGGGATTTCCCTGCAGTCCCGTGGTTGGGAATCCCTTTCACTGACATGGGCCTGGATTCAAGTCCCGGTTGAGGAACTAAGACCCCACAAACCACACAGGGTGGCCAAAAAAAACCTGCCCCTACTCTCCACGGCCACCGAAAACCTCGGCTCCCACAGCCAGCGCAGCGGCCGGTCGCCTCGCCCCACCCCAGGGGCTGAGCGGCTCTGGCCTGTCCACCCTCCAGCTCGGGACGTCAGGTCCCCCGCTTCAAGACCCCCAGTCCGCATTCATCTTGGAGAAAACCGCACCGGTCCCCTCGCGCCCGCCCCGCTGGCCGGGGCCTCCCCGCCACTCCCGCGAGTCTGAGAGCCAGCCCCGACACGGCTCGGTGAGGGGGCTCCTGCTCCTCGGCCCCGGGTGCCGTTCAGAGCCCAGCCGGGCGTCTAAGCGCAGACCGGGGGCTGCCTCTAGCTCCCCGAGTCTGGGAACAGGCTGCAGGGAGACGAGCCCCGTAGGCTCGCGGCCTGGGGCAGCACCCGGGACCGCCCCCACCCCAGACACCTTCTGGATCCCAGTCAAGCCCCCAGGGCTCCCCAGCAGAGCCCCAGAGTGAAAGCCCCTGAAACCCGGCCCAGAACCTGGGGCCAGAGGGCCCTTCCTCCCACAGGGGACGAGCAGGCAGGGCTGGCCCCTCCAGAGGGGCACACCACCTCTCCTTGTGTGTTCAGCTGCTTAGCTGACCCCCTGGACTGTAGCCCACCAGGCTCCTCTGTCCCCGGGTTTCTCCAGGGAAGAATACTGGAGTGGGCAGCCACCTTCTCCTCCAAGGGAGCTTCCCGACCCAGGGCCTGAACCTGCGTCTCCTGCATCTGGCAGGCGCGCTCTTTCCCGCTGAGCCCCGAGAGAAGCCCCTCTCTCCTTACCTCCTTACACGCCAGCCTGCTGTCACCTTGAGTATTTCAGGGGAGGGCTGGCTGGCAGCGGCCCTGGGCTCTCCGGAGGGAAGAGTGAGGAGGGAGCTGCGGGGCTGGAGGAGGAGGGGCCAGGCAGGACAGGTGTGAGCCCTGAAGCCCCAGGCTCCCCGTGCCTGCCGCCCGCGGGGCAGACCCTTGCGCAGCCTGGCCCGACGAGGGACGTGGCCCGCCGGCCCGTCCTGGGTAGGCCCGCCCGCCCGCCCCAGCCTCACTTGGGCCAGGGGCACGCTGCACCCCACCACGGGTGGGCCTCTTCTCAGCCCTGTCTGCCAGGTGAGCGCCAGCTCCTGCATCCCCGCCCAGCCCCACCCTCAGACCTCAGGCCCCTCCGCCGCCTCCCTGCACTTGCCTCCGCCCCCCAGCTCTCAGGTGAACGCAGGCGGGGGGCCTTCCCGGTCAGCAGGGGCGGCGCCTGTCCTGCCAGGCGGGTGGAGGCCGAGCCCAGCCCACGGGCTTCTCCAAGGCCTCCCACCTCCCACAGCTGCGGTTTCAGGGAGACTGGCGGCGGGGGCACGCAGGCCACTCCCGGCCGCCGCCTCCTGTTTGCTGTGTGTCTCCAGGCAGGTCCTTGACCATCTCTGGGCAGCCTTGACCTTCCCCGTCGCACACACACAGGTGAAATCCGTGCAGTGCAGTCAGGAGCCCCTCCTCCCTGCCGGCTGAAGTGGAACTTCCAGGGCTGAGACGGGGAGTTTAGAATCCCCAGTCCCGAGTCTCGGTACCCCATTCTGCTCTGGAAGTCGGGCACCCGAGGCCCAGAACCTGGGGCCAGAGGGCCCTTCCTCCCACAGGGGACGAGCAGGCAGGGCTGGCCCCTCCAGAGGGGCACACCACCTCTCCTTGTGTGTTCAGCTGCTTAGCTGACCCCCTGGACTGTAGCCCACCAGGCTCCTCTGTCCCCGGGTTTCTCCAGGGAAGAATACTGGAGTGGGCAGCCACCTTCTCCTCCAAGGGAGCTTCCCGACCCAGGGCCTGAACCTGCGTCTCCTGCATCTGGCAGGCGCGCTCTTTCCCGCTGAGCCCCGAGAGAAGCCCCTCTCTCCTTACCTCCTTACACGCCAGCCTGCTGTCACCTTGAGTATTTCAGGGGAGGGCTGGCTGGCAGCGGCCCTGGGCTCTCCGGAGGGAAGAGTGAGGAGGGAGCTGCGGGGCTGGAGGAGGAGGGGCCAGGCAGGACAGGTGTGAGCCCTGAAGCCCCAGGCTCCCCGTGCCTGCCGCCCGCGGGGCAGACCCTTGCGCAGCCTGGCCCGACGAGGGGACGTGGCCCGCCGGCCCGTCCTGGGTAGGCCCGCCCGCCCGCCCCAGCCTCACTTGGGCCAGGGGCACGCTGCACCCCACCACGGGTGGGCCTCTTCTCAGCCCTGTCTGCCAGGTGAGCGCCAGCTCCTGCATCCCCGCCCAGCCCCACCCTCAGACCTCAGGCCCCTCCGCCGCCTCCCTGCACTTGCCTCCGCCCCCCAGCTCTCAGGTGAACGCAGGCGGGGGGCCTTCCCGGTCAGCAGGGGCGGCGCCTGTCCTGCCAGGCGGGTGGAGGCCGAGCCCAGCCCACGGGCTTCTCCAAGGCCTCCCACCTCCCACAGCTGCGGTTTCAGGGAGACTGGCGGCGGGGGCACGCAGGCCACTCCCCCGGCCGCCGCCTCCTGTTTGCTGTGTGTCTCCAGGCAGGTCCTTGACCATCTCTGGGCAGCCTTGACCTTCCCCGTCGCACACACACAGGTGAAATCCGTGCAGTGCAGTCAGGAGCCCCTCCTCCCTGCCGGCTGAAGTGGAACTTCCAGGGCTGAGACGGGGAGTTTAGAATCCCCAGTCCCGAGTCTCGGGTACCCCCATTCTGCTCTGGAAGTCGGGCACCCCGAGGGGCCCACGGGCTGAGGGGACGCCTCTGAGGCCACGGAGCGGACACAGCGCTGGGGAGCCAGATCTGCTTTAATGGGGGGCGGCGCCCGGGTCCGGCCTGGACCCCGCGGGGGCGGCCTGCCGGCCCTTCTTGCTGCCGGCGCTGCCGCCCTTCCTCCTGCCGTGGGGCTCGGGCCTGGGCGCGGGCGGCCCCGGGGCGGGCAGCGGCTCCTCGTCCAGCGCCTTGAAGTGGAGGAAGCAGTCCGCGTTGGAGACCGTGTCCAGGATCTCGGGCACGCTGTAGTCGAAGGACAGCAGCTCGTCGGGCAGGTGCAGCGAGTGGATGTCGCCGGCGGAGTCGTCCCCGCCGCCCCCGCTGTCGGGCAGCGTGGGCCGGGGTCCGGGAGGCTGGCTCGGAGCCCGGTCGGGCTCGAAGCCGCCCGGCAGGCAGTCGAAGAGCTTCATCGCGTCCTCGAGCAGCACCTTCCCGGGCAGCGCGAAGGCCCTGGCCGCCTCGGGGGGCCTGGCTTCGCCCGCCCCCAGCGGGACCGCCTCAGCCTTGGCTGCCTTGGGTTTGGCGGAGCCCGGGGGGTAGAGCGGCCCGGGGATGGCGCTGGGGGGCAGCTCCTTGACGGGGAGGGCCAGGGGCTCCCCAGGCATACGCAGTTGGCTCAGGCGGCCCTTGAGGTGACCGTAGGCGCCCGGGGGCAACGCGGCCTCAGCGGGCAGGGTAACGAGCACTGGGGGCAGCTTGGTCTCCTTGGGGGTTGGCGGGGGCGCCAGGCCCTCCTTGATCAAGGGCGGGGGCAGATCCACGAAGGCAGGGGGCCCTCCGTCCCCGACGAAGCCCAGAGACTCGGGCCCCGGACCCTCAGGCGGGAAGTAGGGCAGGAGGTACTGGGGGCCCCCGGGGGGCGGTGGCTGGTAGTGGGGGTACGGCGGGGGTGGCACCGGAGCCTTGCGGTAGGGCGGGGGCTCCAGGAGGTATGTGCCGGGTGAGGCGGGGCCCCCAGCCGGCCCCCCGCCCCCCACGGCCGCCAGCTTGTATAGGGACGACTGGCCGAAGTCGGCGGCAGCCCACTCGATCCGGTAGATCCGAGGATCAAAGAAGCACCCGCAGGGCGCCATCTGGAAGCCTGTGGCCAGGAGGGTAGCCTCAGAGGGCTTCCTGGGACCCACCTGGGGACCACGTCTGGGAGACAGAGGGTGTAGACCAGCCGTGGGGTCCGTGTGGGGAACGAGGACATAGGCTGTGCCTTTGGGGACTTATCTACGGGTCTGGGGTCCTATCTGGGGGGCTGGGGACACGGCCTGGCTTTTGGGGGGGGACTCGTTTGAGGGACAGGAGTCATAGGCCTTGCTGTCGGGCCCCATCAAGGGGATGAGGGACATGGGCCTTGGTCCGGGGGTCCTTTACAGATAGGGTAAGGGGACTTGCTCGGGAGGGGGAGCCATGTGGGGCCAAGGGGGGCTGACGGGGCCCCGCCCCCGCCCACTGCCCCGTCCTCGGGGGTTGGCAGGGAGGCAGTACCTGCTGGAGGGGTTGGGAACCCCTCCTTCTCCTGGGTTGGGGGGTGATAGAGGTTGGAGGAACCTGTGGACAAGAGCAGGCAGGCAGGTTGGGGCCCTGAGGATGCTGGCCAGAGCCCTGCCCCTGCCCCATGGGCGCCCCCCGATGCGTACCCACAGCGGAGAGAGGCTCTGTGCAGGCAGGAGTGGGCTGGCTGCCCCGCCCCTCGGCGGCCTCCAGGCCGCGGGGACTGAAGCCTTCTGGGGGAGCTGCGGGTGCACTGAAGGGTGTGGGGTGCTGCATAGGGAGGCACAGGCCCAGCGTGGGTGGGCCAGGAGAGCAGCGGGTGGGAGCTCAGGCGACCCACGGGGAGGTTGGGCTCAGAGTCCTGCAGAGTTCTATGTGTCCAGTCACTAAGGGCAACGGGGTTCCAGGCTGTGGCCCGCCCAGTGGTTGGGGTTCTGGGTAGAGGGGGGAGGGGCCGACCAGGAAACCAAGGCGGTCAGAGGTGAACATCACAGAGAACATGGTGAACCTGGAGTGTGGTCCACTGCCTTCCGCCTCGGCCAGCAAGGCCGCCGGACAGCTCCAAGGCCCCTTCCGCCAGGCAGCCCGCCCTGATCCGCACCCTTCCAGGCCGAGGCCGTATCTCATGGGCCCTCGTGGCTTCTCTGAGAAGGCCTCTTGGCCAGCACGGGGCTGGTGGATGAGTGAGGAGGGAGGGAGATGGAGGGAGGACGGGGGTGCCGGTGGGGAGGATGGGGGATGGTGGGGCGGGGGAAAGCCCCCAGGCAGGCGGTGGGTAGGACCCAGGGCAGCCTCAGGCTCACAGAAAGGCCCCGGTTTTAGAAGAAGAAAATTTATTGTCTTCTCGGGCCTCGGGAGGCCCTCTGGGGGCTCAGATGCCCGTCTCGCCCCCGCGGCTACTTGTAGGCGTTGGCCTTGTGCTTGGGCAGGAAGACAAAGTTGGCCGGCACGGGTCCCAGCAGCATCTCACTATTGCGGAGCAGAGCGGGGGTCAGGCCTGGCGCGAGGCAGCCCGCGGCCCAGCTCACCCAGACCCACCGCCTCCCGGCTCCCCAGCCCAGGGTGCCCAGGGCCTCCGGGCACCTGATGTGGATCCAGTCGGCCGCCTTCTGGCTGGCCATGAGCGTCTCCAGGTAGTCGCGGCCCAGGTAGTAGGGCGGCCGCTCGTTGATCCGCTGCGGGAGCCGCTCCAGCAGGCCCACGGGCACGTACCTGTGGGCGCAGCAGCTCGGGGGCGGGCCAGGGGCGGGCGGGGCCTCCCCGCCCCGCCGCCCGCCTACCACCCGCCCGCCGCCCGCCCGCCGCCCACCTGCACAGGAAGGAGAGCCACTCGAGGAGGAAGCGGCGCGTCCGCTCCACGCCCTGCGTGTCCGAGCCCCAGTGCTCCAGGCCGTAGCGCGTGAAGTCCCGCAGGATGTCCAGGCGCTCCGACGACGAGATGTCCCAGTGCCTCTGCTCCTTGATCTCCGTGAACAACCATGGCTTGAGCAGCGCGCCGCTGGGGGCCGGGGGTAGGCGACACTCAGCGGGCCAGACGGGAACCTCTCGACCCCCGAACCCACGGTCCCCGCCTCCCAGCCGCACTCACCCGCCTTTTTTTTTTTTTTTTTTAATATTTATCTATTTTGGGCTGTGCTGGGTTTTCGTGGCTTCAGGCAGGCCTCTCTAGGTGCAGCAAGTGGGGGCTGCTCCCGGCCACAGCTGGCAGGCTGAACTGCCCCAAGGCACGTGGGATCTTCCCAGACCAGGAATCGAACCCGTGTCCCATGCCTTGCAAGACGGATTCTTCACCACCACGCCACCAGGGAAGCCCCCTCACTGAGGGACTTTCAAAGCCCAAGCGCGCTGGGCCTTCGCTGGTGGTCCAGCGGCTAAGACTCCTTGATCCCAGCGCAGGGGGCCTGGGTTTCGTCCTCTGTCAGGGAATGACAACCCCCTCGCCATGACTATGATCTGGCATCCCATAATAAAGATCAAAGACCCCACGTGCCACAACCAGGACCACGCATGGCCAACTAAACGTTAAAAAAAAAAAGCCCGAGGGCTCCCCCTGGTGGTCCAGTGGGTAAGGACACCGCCTTGCAGTGCAAGGGGCGCCGGTTCAATCCCTGGCCTGGGAAGATCCCACGTGATGCGGAGCGGCTGGACTGATGTGTCCAATCACCAAGCCGGAGCTCTGGAGCGCATGCGCCCAGAGCCGGCACTCTGCGACAACAGAGGCCACTGCGATGGGAGGCCCACAGGAGCCAAAGAACAAAGACGGATGAGGACAGAGAAATGAAAGACCAATGGAAGTGGCCCGCCCGCTCCCCTCCCTCCCCAACCCGACCCCCGCCCAAAATAAATAAATAAATCTTTAAAAAAAAAAAAAGCCCGAGAGGTCCAAGCCGTACTGCCGAGGACACGGCAGCAGGCTCGGGGCACACTCACCGCGCGATCATGATCCCCGCGACTCCCGTCTGCATGGCTCGGTTCGCGTCCTCGTAGGACAAGATGTCCCCGTTCCCTGAGGGGGGACAGGGCCAGGGCTCAGGGAGTGGCGTCAGGTGGGGACGCTACGGCTTAGGGAGCTCTTGCCAACCCAGGAGACCCCCTCGGGGCAGGGAGGGGGCCCAGGGGCACGGCCTGTGGGGACCCACCGAAAAGGGGCATGGGGCTGGCGGCCGCCACGCACTGCTCGATGTACCGCCAGTCGGCCAGCCTGGTGTAGCGCTGCTCCCGCGAGCGGCCGTGGAGCTGGAGGAGGGGCAGCCGTGTGCGGGGAGGAGGGTCCACGGAGGTGGAGCGTCAGAGAGAGACAGAGAGAGACCCAGAGAGCCCGGGAGAGACGGACTGAAAGACAAAGAGGCAGAGGGACCGACAGACGGAGACAGGGAGGAGGGAGTGGAGGGAGAGCCGGAGACCGGGAGGGAGGGAGAGTTAGAAAGGGGTGCTCCTCGGGGGCCCCCGCTGCCCGCCGCGCTCCGAGACCCACCGTGACCAGAGCCGCCCCCCAGTCCCGCAGCTCAGGCAGCAGCCGGTGGGCCAGGTGGACGCGCTCCTGGACGCCCGTGCGCAGCTTCACGGTCAGCGGCACGTCCAGCACCTGCGGGGACAGGAGCGGTCGGCGCGGCCCGGGGCCCGGCGGCGAGGGCTGTGGGCGGCCACCGCGGGAGGTACCTGGCTCATGCCGCGGACGATCTGCTGGAACTTGGCCGAGCGGTTCATGAGGGCGCAGCCCCCGCCCTGGGAGAGACGGGCGGCTGGAGCTTGGGAGGGCAGGGCCCAGGCTGCCCCGCCTGTCCCGGTGCAGAAAGCGAGGCCTGGAGACCCCCAGGGACCCCTAGGGCCGCTGCCCTCACACACTCTGCTCAGAACCGGGTACCTTCTTGTACACGAGGTCTATGGGGCAGCCAACGTTGACGTCCACGAAGTCCACCTCGATGGTGCGGTTCAGCAGCTCGGCACACTTGGTCATGGTGTCGGGGAAGGCGCCCTCGAGCTGTGGCGAGCGGGCGGGGCGGGGCATGAGGGGCCGTCTGGCCTGGCGCCCGGCCCCAGGCCGAGGCCGTCAGCTCCTAGAGGTCCATCGGGCTGGCACCTGGCCCGTGGCTGAGGCAGGGGCCTGGGAAGTGACCCAGGAAAGCCCGGCCCTGCACCTGGAGGGCCGTCCGCTTCCCTCCCTCCTGCCCACCGGGCGGCACTGACCTGGACGCCAAAGACATCCTCGCAGGGGTGGCGCTTGAGCAGGGCCCACTCGGACGTTTGGCCCTGCAGCAGGTTGGTGCACACAGCCATCTCCCCGCAGGTCACGTCTGCCCCGAAGCGCTTGCAGATCCGCCGGAAGGGCAGGTTGCCGCACTGGGGGCCGCGGAAGGCACACGTGAGGGCGCCAGGCCGGGACCCGCCACCCGCCAAGCCCTAAGCCCTCAAGCTGGGGGCGGCAGCGGGCACTGTGGGGTGACCGTGCTGCCAGCACCCGCCCACCCTGCTGCGGGTCCTACCGTGGTGAGGGGGGCCAGGTACAGCTTGCCACTGATGTCCAGCTGGAAGGAGAAAAAAGCACACTGAATCTCCACCTGCCCATCTGACTTCTGAGGTCTCCCAGGCCTCGAGCCTCCCCAGCAGGCTTTGTCCTGTCCCAGCCAGTCAGACTCCCTTTCACCTCCCGGCTTCTGCCCAGGTCGACCCATCCCTCCACGGGAAATGTTCTTTTTCTGTGCTTTCCTCCACTGGAGAGCTTCTACTCAATCGTCAAAGCCCCAGTCCCAATGCCCTCTTCCAGGAAGCCTTTCCCCCTGACGCCCTCTGCCGCAGCGCAGACCCGCCGGAGCTGGGAGTGAGTGTCCAGCTGGGTCTGCCCTCAACACAGCTCCTGTCCTCAGAGGGCCCACAGCATACCTGCCTCTTCTCACAGGGCCGCAGCCTGACCACATCCTCGTCTGTCAGGGGTCCGCAGGTTCTTAAAGGGTCGCTGGGAGGGGCACCGGCGCCCGGCTCCTGGGCGGCCTGCTGGGCGCCACAGCTGTCCTGCTCCGGGGCGCCCTCGGCCTCCCCAGCCTCCGAGGCAGCGGCTTCGGGGGCGGGGCCTGGCGGCCGGCCGGTGCTCAGCAGCCGCAGGGCTTGCTCAGCGCGCTCAAAGCGGACCTTGCGCTTTCGCAGCTGCTGCTGCAGCGCCTTGTCCAGGCCGTTACGGATGGGCGGGGCCTGGACCAACACCTCCTTCACCAGGTTCTGGCCCTCGGGTCCCAGATGGGCCCCGGCAAAGCGGCAGGTCACACCATAGGGGCACCTGCCGAAGGTCTCAAAGAGCACACAGCGGGGGCCCAGGTCAGCAGGCTTGGTCTCCAGGTAGCGGCCCACGTCGTGCAGGAAGCGGCAGCGGTCGCCATAGAAACACTTCGCGGCTGATTCCTGCAGGGAAACGCGGAGGCAATGAGGCAGGACAGAAAGATTCTGGTGAGGCAGCCAGGCAGCGTGGGTCTGAACCTCAGATCCCTCCCCTCCCGACTCTGTCCTCTGACAAGTCAGGAAGTTCACCCAGCCTCAGATTCTTCTGGAAAACGGGAGCAACGACCATAGGTCATAACCTCATTTAGGCTGAACAGGGTGGGGGTCGGGGGCAGACAAGCTCACACTCAGGATCTCAGAGACTTTCCGTGACAGCCACGCTCACCTGGACCAGGGAGGGGCAGAGCTTGTTCTTATCATAGTGGGTGGGCTTCACGTGCGGCCGGGACTTGTTCTGGCCTCGGGCCCTCTTCTGAGCCTGCAGCTGGTCCCCAGGCTCAGCTGCCTCCTCGGTCTGTCCGTCCTCCGACTGCCCATCCTCCAGTCGGATTCGCTTGGCCTCAGGCTCCGCCAGGTCATTGCCAGCAGGGCCTCCAGCCTCGGTTTCCTGGCTGGGCTTCTCTTGCCCTTTGGCTTCCAGGAACTCATGGAACTGTTCCTTGGTGGTGAGGTATCTGTCAGCAGGGAGGCAGGAGAAAGGAGGGCTCGTAGAAGAAGTCCCTGCCCTGAGCTCAGATTCCTGACTCTTAGGCAAAGGAGCAGAGAACACTTGGCTGGGCTTAAATGCCTCTACTGATGGGCTACTCCCTCATTAGAACTAGCCAGCTGCCATCCTACGAACACCTCAAGGCCGCCGAGAGGATCTGTTTTGTTCTGGGGTCTCCAGCGCCCAGACTGAAGAGCTGAAGTACAAGCATCAAATGTGAACATCCTGAGCTACCGTAGGCTACAAGGAACTACAAATCCCAGAGTGCCCATCCTAGGCCGCTGACGCCACACTTCCCAGCATGCCCTTCAGCGCCCCAACCCTCAGCATGCTCCGCAGCACTCGCTTCAGACTCGAGTCCCTGCCTGTAACTGAGGCGGTTGAGAAGTGCACTTGCGCGATTCCCGCCACACGCTGGGCCTACAGTCCCCAGCATGCACTGCGGCCTCCGCCCCCAAACCCCGCCCACCCCGGCATGCACCGTGATGTCTTTCGCGCATGTGACAGTTCCCAACGTGCGCGAACTCAGGTGCTCGCTGCCCCTGCGAGCGGAGAAAGAGCCGAAACAGAAGCGCCGGCGAGCTTCCCCTGCTGGGCCGCTGCCCCAGCTCCCGGCGTGCACTGCTCGGGGCGCGCTGCAGGTGCCGAGAAGGCCCCGCAAGCCTCTAGCCCTGGCCCAGCGACTCACTGAGGTTTAATGGGCGCCACGCCCCGTTCCGGCTCGACGGCCCCTCGGTCGCCTCCACCGACCCTGTCTGCTGGGGCTTCTGCTTCTCCCTCCGCCATCGGCCACCTCACGCCCGCTTTGGAGCACCGCGGGAAGGCCTTCCGGGTCGAGCGTGTATCGTCCCCGGTCTCGCTGGTGAACTGCGCATGCCCAGGTCGCTCCGAGTGACACCAGTGTGCGCGCGTCGACGTAACGGGGCGGAGCCCAGGAGGCGCGGGGCTGCGGCTCTCTTTCATTCCTCTGAGCCCTTTTCGGGGAACGGAAATGCTCAGGGAGCGTTTTGGGGCTCTCTAACAGGCTTCCCGCGGGCCGCAGTCGGCTCACAGAGCTGTTTCGTGTTCCTGATGGGGTTTTAAAAGGTTTGAATACGGCTGCTTTTATTTGGGGGCGTTCATTAAACGAGTAACTCGTTGAGTGCCTCTGGATGCGGTCCTAGATGGCAGCGATGCACAGAGCAGAAAAGCATCACCCTTAGGCGCTTAGATAGGAGAGGTGGCAACGTCACACATAAGTGTTGGACGGTGATGAAGCAGAGAAGAGGACGTGGGAAAGCCATTTCTGGTGGATGCAGTTCTTAATAGAGGGGTCAGGGAAAGCTTTTTCACTGAGGAGGAGATAGTGGAATATTTTTGCAAGAAATGAGCGAGCGAGAGAGGAATATCAGAAGGAAAAGTGTTCCAGGTTGAGGGAACAGTCAGTACACAGGGCGCGAGGCAGGGCCTTGCCTGGTGTGCTGGAGAAACAGCGAGCCCTGTGCGGTGGAGCTGAGTGGGTGCGGGGAGAGAGGGAGGTGAGAGCAGGGAGTGAAGGTCAGGCAGGGCCCTGCGGGCTTTGGGGAGGACTTGGGATCTTATCCAAGGAAGTGTGAAGACAAACAGCCCAAGGAGAGCAGAGTCTAGTCCTGTTTTCCGCAGTCGCCACCACGCCCTGTCGCACGCTCCCGAGCTCCCTGTTTCTGGCAGAGCCACGGTGCAGCAGAGGGACTGTGGCTCAGCCTGCGCCTGTCGAAGCCCAGCACCTCTACCCTGCAGCTGGGAACAGTGCCCTTTAACTCCTCGGCATCTCAGTCTCCTCATCGGAATGCTAGAAATAACCTACTGTAGAAAGTAAAGGTTTAATAAATGACAATAAAGACTACCGTTGTTGCTATGGTGTGCATGTTAAGTTACTTCAGCTGTGTCCACCTCCGCAGGCCCGCCAGGCTCCTCTGCCCTGGGGTTCTCCAGGCACGGACACTGGAGTGGGTGGCCATGCTCTCCCCCAGGGGAGCGTCCCCGCCCAGGGCCTGAATGTTGCTATCACTTCATTATTTGCCTTGAATGATGCGAACACAGTGCAAGATGGCAATAATCCATTCCTCAGCTGCCACGCCTTTTCACTGCTCATCCTAACAGGTCTTTCCTTGAGCAGGTAAGTGAGACAGAGACCTGCTCTCTGAATAACAGATGAACAAACTGAGGCCGATGGAGGGAAAAGATCTGCCTGAGGCCCAACCGGCTCAGCACCAGCCTCTAGACCTGGGAGAAAATGGCACGGGCCGGAGCAGCCTGTCTTCCATCCCTGGCCTCTGCTGCCCTCTATGGGACAAACTGGGGATACAATGGTGGAAGAAACCACAGCAGTTACGCCCCCTTACCCACCTCCAGGGACAGGAGCTCGCACCTTCCTGAGGAACCGCCCCACTGCCCTCTGAGGTTCTACAGCCTCTCCCCAACAGGAAAGCTTTTTCACTGAGGAGGAGATAGTGGAATATTTTTGCAAGAAATGAGCGAGCGAGAGAGGAATATCAGAAGGAAAAGTGTTCCAGGTTGAGGGAACAGTCAGTACACAGGGCGCGAGGCAGGGCCTTGCCTGGTGTGCTGGAGAAACAGCGAGCCCTGTGCGGTGGAGCTGAGTGGGTGCGGGGAGAGAGGGAGGTGAGAGCAGGGAGTGAAGGTCAGGCAGGGCCCTGCGGGCTTTGGGGAGGACTTGGGATCTTATCCAAGGAAGTGTGAAGACAAACAGCCCAAGGAGAGCAGAGTCTAGTCCTGTTTTCCGCAGTCGCCACCACGCCCTGTCGCACGCTCCCGAGCTCCCTGTTTCTGGCAGAGCCACGGTGCAGCAGAGGGACTGTGGCTCAGCCTGCGCCTGTCGAAGCCCAGCACCTCTACCCTGCAGCTGGGAACAGTGCCCTTTAACTCCTCGGCATCTCAGTCTCCTCATCGGAATGCTAGAAATAACCTACTGTAGAAAGTAAAGGTTTAATAAATGACAATAAAGACTACCGTTGTTGCTATGGTGTGCATGTTAAGTTACTTCAGCTGTGTCCACCTCCGCAGGCCCGCCAGGCTCCTCTGCCCTGGGGTTCTCCAGGCACGGACACTGGAGTGGGTGGCCATGCTCTCCCCCAGGGGAGCGTCCCCGCCCAGGGCCTGAATGTTGCTATCACTTCATTATTTGCCTTGAATGATGCGAACACAGTGCAAGATGGCAATAATCCATTCCTCAGCTGCCACGCCTTTTCACTGCTCATCCTAACAGGTCTTTCCTTGAGCAGGTAAGTGAGACAGAGACCTGCTCTCTGAATAACAGATGAACAAACTGAGGCCGATGGAGGGAAAAGATCTGCCTGAGGCCCAACCGGCTCAGCACCAGCCTCTAGACCTGGGAGAAAATGGCACGGGCCGGAGCAGCCTGTCTTCCATCCCTGGCCTCTGCTGCCCTCTATGGGACAAACTGGGGATACAATGGTGGAAGAAACCACAGCAGTTACGCCCCCTTACCCACCTCCAGGGACAGGAGCTCGCACCTTCCTGAGGAACCGCCCCACTGCCCTCTGAGGTTCTACAGCCTCTCCCCCAACGTCATCCTGCTGGCACCCAGACCCCTCTGGGGAGACAGTTGTTTCAGGTGGAGAAGCAGGCCCACAGAGGGTGACCTCAGGAACGGCCACCCCTCTCTGGGCCTCAGTCTCGAAGAGACCCTTCTTAGGGCTTCCCGGAGGTGCCCTTAAGACAACCTTCCTTCTCCATGTGAGGCAATCCAGGAAGGCTTCCTGTAAAGGGAGACTGGTAACCATGATATTAGTATAAGTGATACACTATTAATTGCTTGTTATTATTTTGCTAAAGTATTACATTATTTTAATGGCGTCCACTCATCATTTACCAGTAGCTGTAGAATTACTGAGCGCTTACTGTGTACCAGGCTCTGTTCTAAGCTCTTTTCATATATTAACTCTTTATTCTGCTCTCTGACTGTATGTGGAGAAAACAGACATTCATCCCAACTCCACCTGAATATGGCTGCAGAGGCCCCAGGGCCAGGGGCTGCCCCCTCGCCCAGCCAGAGGCCTGGGCATCAGCCCACCCTCCAGCCACAGCCTACCGGCCCTCGTGTCCTGCCTGCTTTCTTTTGGGAGCCTCTCTCTAGCCCACCCAACTCCCCTTCCAGGCCTCCATCTCCCATCCTGCCCTCAACAGCCCGGCCGTCCACAGCTGTTTCTAAAACCCTGCTCTGACCACGGCCCTCCCCTGCTCCCAATCCTGCCATGGCTCCCTACTTCCCTAGTCCTGGCGCACAGCCCTGACATTCCTGCGTAATCCGGCCCCTGCTGCCTTCCCTAGCTTCATCCCTCTTCACCTCCTCACTCCCTAAACTCGAATACAGGCTCAGGCCAGACCTCCCAAGAGCTGGTCTTACCTCCCCAACTGTGCATACGCTGTTCTCTCTCCCCTCACCATCCTCTCTGCAAAAGGGAGGCACTGGGGGTCTTCCCCATTAAACCTAGCCCAGAGCTGGTGGGAGTCAGGTCTGTTTGGGCTCCTCCATGCCCTCTGCATGCAGTACCAGGCTGGCACACAGGAGGGGCTCGCCGAACACTCACTGAGTGAATGCTTCTTGTCACAGCTAGAGAAACTGAGGCACCGGGGGCAGCCCTGCTCTGGGCAGGGGGAAGGTCCCACCCTCCACGGAGGCTGTGGCAAGGAGCTGAGGACTCCCAGGGTGCCAGCTGTGAGAGGTGTTCCTGCAGCCCTGAGCCAGGCCCGGAGTCGTGTGGATGCCCAACCTTGGCTGATCTGAGGAAGCAGGAGGGAAGCAGGTGGCCCTGGGGCCCTGAGCAGGGGGGGAGACTGAGGCACCCAGGAGGGGGTGGAGCTGGCCTGGGGAGGTACTGCTGGCGCTCTGCCCAGTCACTGGGCTCTCCCTGCCTCTGTCCCTTCCTTTTATTCTTCCTGTTGCTGGCTCAGCCTTTCTGCTTCTCTCTTTGTGTTTCCCTCTCTCTCTGCACGTCTCCTATCTTCCTCTGCAGGTCTCTTTCCCCCACAGACTGGTTCTCTCCATCTTTCTCTCTCTCTCTGCGTCGGTCTCGAGTTCTCTGCCGCCCCACCACGGCCCCCCTGCGCCGGCTCTGTCTCTCTCCCTCCACCGTCTCCCTGCCCTCTCTCTGTCCCTCTGGCGCGCGGATGGGGGAGGAAGCGCGGGGCAGGTGCCGCCCGGGCTCTCTGCCCGCTGCCGCCGGGGCCGCCCCGGATTTGCGGCTTCGCCTCCTTTATCTGGGGCTGCAGCTGCCCCTTATCTTCTGGCTTCAGGACACGAGACCGGGATTAGGGCAGTCGGGGCCAAGGACGCGAGAAGGCAGGGCCAGGGTGCTGGGCGTGTGCGCCGCGGCGCCTGCGAGCCGCAGCCTCTGGGTGGCCGCGACATCGGGTGTGTGCGTGTGCGTGTGGGATGGTGCACACACATATGCAGAGTGTGATGGGCTTGGGGGTGTTGCAACACAGGCCAGACCTCCCAAGAGCTGGTCTTACCTCCCCAACTGTGCATACGCTGTTCTCTCTCCCTCACCATCCTCTCTGCAAAGGGAGGCACTGGGGTCTTCCCATTAAACCTAGCCCAGAGCTGGTGGGAGTCAGGTCTGTTTGGGCTCCTCCATGCCCTCTGCATGCAGTACCAGGCTGGCACACAGGAGGGGCTCGCCGAACACTCACTGAGTGAATGCTTCTTGTCACAGCTAGAGAAACTGAGGCACCGGGGGCAGCCCTGCTCTGGGCAGGGAAGGTCCCACCCTCCACGGAGGCTGTGGCAAGGAGCTGAGGACTCCCAGGGTGCCAGCTGTGAGAGGTGTTCCTGCAGCCCTGAGCCGGGCCCGGAGTCGTGTGGATGCCCAACCTTGGCTGATCTGAGGAAGCAGGAGGGAAGCAGGTGGCCCTGGGGCCCTGAGCAGGGGGGGAGACTGAGGCACCCAGGAGGGGGTGGAGCTGGCCTGGGGAGGTACTGCTGGCGCTCTGCCCAGTCACTGGGCTCTCCCTGCCTCTGTCCCTTCCTTTTATTCTTCCTGTTGCTGGCTCAGCCTTTCTGCTTCTCTCTTTGTGTTTCCCTCTCTCTCTGCACGTCTCCTATCTTCCTCTGCAGGTCTCTTTCCCCCACAGACTGGTTCTCTCCATCTTTCTCTCTCTCTCTGCGTCGGTCTCGAGTTCTCTGCCGCCCCACCACGGCCCCCCTGCGCCGGCTCTGTCTCTCTCCCTCCACCGTCTCCCTGCCCTCTCTCTGTCCCTCTGGCGCGCGGATGGGGGAGGAAGCGCGGGGCAGGTGCCGCCCGGGCTCTCTGCCCGCTGCCGCCGGGGCCGCCCCGGATTTGCGGCTTCGCCTCCTTTATCTGGGGCTGCAGCTGCCCCTTATCTTCTGGCTTCAGGACACGAGACCGGGATTAGGGCAGTCGGGGCCAAGGACGCGAGAAGGCAGGGCCAGGGTGCTGGGGCGTGTGCGCCGCGGGGCGCCTGCGAGCCGCAGCCTCTGGGTGGCCGCGCACATCGGGTGTGTGCGTGTGCGTGTGGGATGGTGCACACACATATGCAGAGTGTGATGGGCTTGGGGGGGTGTTGCTGTTTGTATTTATGACTCTGTGAGCATATGCTCTGTGTGCCTGTAGCAGGTGAGTGCGTGGTCACACCCATGCAGGGTCCACACGTCCGTGGCTTCTGAGTGTGGGGGGCTGTTCTCAGCCCCAGCCCCGCCTCTTAGATGTCCTCTCTCAGGCCCCGCGCCCTTCGCCTCCCTACCCCTTGGCCTCGGGCATGACGCCTTTCCCACCTGGCTGGCCTGGGACTCCCAGGGACAGGGCCTGGCACCTGTGACCTGGGGCTGCGAACGGCCCTAGGGGGACAGCGGGCGGCCCTGCTTTTCCCATCATCCCCTCCTGCAACCAGCCGGCTCCTTCCTGCCGCCCACAGGCCTTGCGGGCCCCATCCTGGCCAGCCGGGCCGGCTCCTTCCCTGGTCCCCAGGGCCCGTGCTCTGACCCCGGCCAGGAGTGGGTGTCTCCACAGAAGCTGAGGCCTCTCTCTGCCCTCGGCACTACCCAGCTCAGGGTGGGAATAACTTTGTCGAATTGAGAGCCCCAAAGCCTGGCTTTAGGGAGCCTCTTGGCCGGTCGCCTGCGCTGAACAAGCACGGGAACCGTTTCACAGACGGGGAACCTGAGGCCCAGCAAGTTCAGCTGCTGGCTGATTGGGGGATGGAGTGACACACTCGGTGTGCGAGGATGCTCTGGCTGGGAGGGGGCGACTGGAGGGACAGAGGACACAGAGGGCACCGGGCCACCGCCTCCCCCCTCCCAGGGCTGCTCCCCAGAGGGGTCCCCGAGGTGCAGCCCTGGGCGGCAGCGCCTGGACCAGCTCCCCGCGCTAAGATGGAAATTTCTCCACCAGCCAACTCCATCTCTCGGCCAACAGCCGCCGACCTCCCCAACCCTCTGCCTCGGCTTGTACTCACGAACAAAACGCTCCCTTGAGGAGCAGGGACCGTCGGTGGGGGGGGGAGGGGGTCAAAGGGTCAGCCTCAGGGGACAAGGGTGGCGGAGCGGTGGCTGCGTGTTCGGGAGTCATCCAGCCCGAGTTGAGCCTCTGTCTTCCTGTGTGACCTGAGGCTGGTGTCTTGACCGCTCTGATCCTCAGGTTTCACCGGGTCCTGTGGGCTCAGAGCCGCTCTGGGTGTGGCCGGCCTGGAAGGGGAGGCGTGGCCTGAGCTACCTGAGGGAGACAGTGAGTGGAGGAGGCAGTGTGAGAGCAGAACTAATTTCCCAGTAAACACGGTGGGGGGATGGCAGGGGCCAGGGTCGGCTGCTCCTGCCATGAGCTACCCCTGCCTCAGCCTTGACCTTGGGGTTGGCCGACTTAAATCAGCCACAGGGGTCACATGTCATCGAGTGTCCCTGCTCTTCGCTGAGCTTAACCTCCCCCCATCCTTGCACTGGGAGACCAGGGTCCCTAGCCCGGGGCTGACTTTTAGCGTGGGAGGTTCAAGGCTGGGTTCCACCCACCCCGCCCCGCAGCAGCCTGTCTGGAACAAGGAAGGTTTAAAAATAAAGCATTGTAAATACCCGTGTTTCCTGCAAATAGAGCCAGCCCCTGAATCCCCTTGGCCTCCCAGGCAGCAGGGCTCAGACAGCTCCTTGACGGGGGTGGGGCCCGGGGGGGGGCGCCTGTCGTGTGTGCCCCAGGTCCCAGCCGCCGTGTGAGTCAGCCAGCGTGACAGGGTGTCTGCCACCACCTGTCCAGGGGGTGACAGAACTGTGGTTGGTGACAGAGAGTGGCCGGGCGCTGGGCTGCATGAGGTGGCGCGCTGACATGAGAGGGCGTCCCACCCGAATCTGGTGGGGTCGCGTCGGGAGAGCCCTGACCAGGGCAGGGGTTCTTGGGAGCCTGAATATGGCGAGGCCTGCCTCCGCCATGTGTGACTGGGTCAATGTGTGTGTCCCTGAGCGTGCAGGGGTCTCCTTCCAGGTGGGGCGCGTGACGAGCGTCCACCCCTCCCCGCCCCCAGGTTGGTGGACGGTGGGCGTGGGTCCTACTCGCTCCTCGGCCCCGCCCCCTCGGCCCCGCCCCTGCCCCCTGCCCTTGCCCAGCCCCGGAGGGAGAATCGGGTCTTTCAAGCCGCTGTTACCAGGGCAACCGTTTTACGAGCGTCCACATGGTGGGCACATGTGTGTGTCCTGCACCATGCGTCTGCACGCCCCTGCCCCCGCGGCCCCTAACCCGGGCGGGGAGGGGGGTCCAGGAGGCGCGCGGAGGGCAGAGGTGGCCGAGGGGCAGCTGGTGACAGCTTAATGTGGCTGGCGGGGGGCGGGGCTCCTGGCCTGCAGACGGGCGCGCAGAGGGACTGTGCTCCCCGGGACCGGCAGGCATGTGCGTGTGTCCCTGAGTGTGCACGGCGTCTCTCTTCCACTGCTGTGCGCGTATGGCTGTGGCGTGGGCACCCGGCACTCGGCGTCGCGTGTGTCAGAGAAGTTTGTGTGAAAGCGTGTGTGTGTGTGTGTGCAATGACCCGCCAAGTGGACACGTCTGTGCAGGAGCAGTCCTACTACGAGCCCTGGAGTGGCCCCTGAAGCTGCTCTGAGGGGCAGTGGGCTGCTCAGCCCGTGAATATCGCGTGTATCTATGCGTCTACAGGGAACTCGTGTGTGTGTCGGGATGGTGCCCTTTTCAAAAAGGTGTCGGGGTACGCGTGAGAACGTGCGTGGCACTGGGCGTGACCCGGCCTGGAACAAGGTTTGGGGGTCAGTGCCTCACCCTTCACTCCGGGCCAGGGGGCGTGTGTGTGTCCCTTAGAGTGAGTGCTGAGCACCACCAACGGCGGCAGGCACGTGGGCGCTGCTCAGCAGGTGACATGGGCCCTCAAATGACTTATTCGATCCTTACTACGACCCATGTGGGCTCTACTTTAACACCCCGTGTTACAGATGGGAAACTGAAGCACGACGAGGCGAGCACAGACCCCTGTTCTTTCCATGCTGGACCAGAATCGGCCAGCCACCGGGCTTCCGCTTTGACGCACACTCACCCTCACGACCCAGCCCTACAAACTCACAATGCAGGCTGCGCCCTGCTTGCGCGACCGATGTGGCCTACACCCCCGTGGCTGGGGTGTCTGGGGTTGGTGGGGTGGAGCGGTGGGGGTTTTAGGAAGACCTAGTATGCATACAAGCTCCGGGCTGCTGGCATCAGGCGAAATGTAGGCAGGCGACCTGAGTCAGAGTGAGGAGGCCCCAAGAAATCAGGCGGCGGGAGCGAGACCCAGAGAACCCGGCACCAGAAACGCAGGCGGCGGCGCGGACCCAGAGGCCAGGAGCCTGAGCGGGGGCGTCGAGGGCGGGGCTGCGGGGCGGGTGGTTCGCCGTAACTGGGCCGGGGGCGGGGCCACGGCGGTCAGCCCCGCCCCCGCCCCGCCCCCGGGGCCCGCTAGGGGGCGCATCGGGAACGCGGAGCCGTCTGGGAGGGGGCCGGGGGGCCAGGGCTCGCGGAGGGTCGCGGGCAGAGCCGGGCCCTGGTGCCCAGGAGAGCCGCGGGAGCCAGGGGTGGGGAAGGTCTCCCGCAGGATCTGGCTCGGAGGCCAGACGGGGGAGAACTACCACCTCATGAGGGGCGCTGTGTGCAGCGGGCACCGTCCGTGGTCGGTCTTAGGCTATCATTTGCTACCGTAGGGGAAAGCTTTAGGTCTCAGTTCTCCGGAATGACTTCCTTAGGAGGGGCCTTCTTGAGCTGTCTGGAAAGAGGACCTGGGGAGGGACGGGGGGCTCCACGATAGCCAGTGAAGGGGAGGGAAATGGCAGGACGTGATTGCCGCCGTCGAGGGAGTGCTGTAACGCTTCGTTCCTCGCAGGGGGCTCAGAGGAGGCCTTGAGAAGTCCGGAGTTTCGGACGATGCGCCGTCGAAGTTTTTGGAGAGAGGGTGGAAAACGTCTAATCTGGAGAGACGCTGCCCTGGGGTGTCCCCCGAGGGGCTTCCCTGAGGCCTCGCGTTTCGGAAGGGGACCGAGCAGGACGGGGGAGGAGGGATCTGCTAGGAAGACCGGTTCTCGGTGGAGGAGGGGACGCAGAGGGTCGAGGGACTAGCGCCGGGGGCGAGCGCTGTGGCTCTTATCTCAGCAAGGCGCCCTTGGGGGGCTTGGCAAAGGGGCACCTCCCAGGCCTCTGGGGCCAGGGGACATCGCCGTCTGGAGTGGCGCTGAGGCCCCTGCACCCCGGCCACCTGCGCCGTTCAGGTCCCTCTCGGGCTGGGCGGGACAGGGCGGGGGCGGCTCCCAGTCGCGGGAAATCCGAGCCACCGCCCCCGGCCCCGCCCCCGGCCCCGCCCCCGGCCCCGAGCCGGCCGAGCCGTCCGCGGCTGGAGCGGCGGAGGCGGCGGGAGAGCGCGCCGCAGAGCCGCTCGGAGCGCTCGGGCCCCTCGCGCCGCCGCCCCGGAGCCCCGCGCCGCGCGCCGAGGCCGCCCGCGCCGTCCGTGCGCCCCGCGCCCCGCGCCCCCGGAGCCGTAGGCCGTCCAGGGCGCCCCCTTAGCCCCAGCCTCCGCCGGGCCGGGATGGCCGCAGCCCGCGGCTGAGCGAGCCCGGGGGGGCCCCATGGGCCGGCCCGCGCCGCGTCCCCCCCGCGGCCGCCCCCTCTGGCCCGGGCCCCCCCGGGCGCCGCGGGCCCAGGCGGCCCGGATGGCGGTCGCGGCGGCAGGGGTAGGGGCTGGGGCCGGCGCGGGCGGCAGGCGCGGCCGCCACTGACGGCTAGTCGGGCGCCCGGAGCAGGTAAGCAAGGGCAGGAGGGGGCCCGCGGGGGACTGGCGCGCGGGGAGGACCGGCCCCATGGACGGCGGCCTGGGCTGGGGGGGAGTCCAGGGAGTCCGGGGAGACCAGTAGCTTCCCGCCTTGAGCCAAGAACCAGCGTGTGTACGAGGGTGGGGTCAAGGGGCGACAGGTCCGCGCGTGGCAGTGGGGGCGGGAGCGCGATCGCGAGCGCCTCTCCAAGCCGGGGTCTGGCCAGAGGAGAGGGTGGGCCCTGTCCGACGGGGCGGGCGCGCTTCTGCCTCCTCGGACCCCCCGTTATGCATCTGGAGCGGCTGGCAGCGGGAGCAGCCGGGCTCCCCCCTCCAGCCTGCAGGAGGGCGAGACCCAGACACCCCTGTGGCCCTGGGGTCTTCGAGGGCCGCGGGGGACATCCGGCTCCCGCGGACCATGGTGGGGGGCTGCCGTCGCGGCCCAGCTGCAAGCAGAAGTAAACATCTGTCAGAGGCGCGTTCCAGCCGCGTTCCCTGCGCGCCGCCGCCGCCGCCGCCGCCGGGGACACGGTGTCCTCCGGTAAGGGCCCGGCTCTCTCGGCTCCAGGAGCCGCTTGTTCAGCCGCAAGAGGGCGCGAAACCATTGTGGAGGGGGGCGTCCCTTAAGGGCAAAGACCAGGTTTGGAGAGTGGGCTGTCTTCCTTCCTTGCTCAGGATGGTCCCAGACTTCTCCCAGAAGGTGCAGTTTGTCAGTTCGCAGTCTTTAGGCCTGCAGACAGGGGGCTGGGTCCAGAGAGAGAAGTGGCCTCTCCCTGGGGGTGGATGTGACCACATCCTCTCCCCAGGAAGCACCGGCGTGCATATTCCACGGTGCCACTGGCCCGGCCGAGCCTGCGTGGGGTTACCTGTGAGGCTGGGCCCAGCAGCCTAGATCTGCAGAACAGGACTTGGGCCTAGGTTGGGGGCACGGAAGGCCAGGCCCCTGACGTTCCTCACCCCTGCCCACCCTGTCCGCGTCCTTTTCTATCTGTTCCATGACAGACTCTTTGTGTTTAAGAGCCCCTGGCAGAGGAAGCCCCCATGGGGCTTGAAGGGTCTAGGCAATGTCAGGGCGGAGACCGCTGGCTGTGCCGGCTTCTCCCTGCCCGCAGCCCTTGCCTTGGGCCCTTGGACACCTGTCCCTACACCTTTCGTTCTAGGACTGCTGAGGTTTGGGGTTCCACAGCCCCTCCCAGGCCTTACAGGCCGCTCCCAGAGAACTGTGAAGAGCTAGTTCCAGGGGCACGAGGAAGCAACCCCATCACGCCCCCCGCAGCTGGGCCGTGTCTGAAATTCCACCCCCACCCCCTGTCCCGCAGAGGGTAGGCCTATTTCCAGGGGCTGAGAAGCGGATGCAGCTTTCAAGAGTCTGGGACAGGGAACCAAGCAGTTCGCAGCCAGGCAAAGGGCAGAAGCAAGGGATTGTTTCCACCCAATCAGGCTCCTGGGCTTTGCCCTTCCAGGAAGACAAACTTGAAGCCAGGGTGGAGGCCGAGTGGGGAACAAAGGCACTACCTCCGGGAAGGAGGACGCTGGGGTTGGGGCTGTGAAGGATGAGTAGGAGTTTTCTAAGTGGGACCGGTGAAGGCATTCCAGGTGGTAGGAACTGTACATGCACAGATGTGGAGGCAGGAAAGAGCTGGGTGGTCTGGAAAACCCAGGGGGCCCTGCGTGAGTGTGGGAGGGACAGATCATTCTGAAAGGCTGACAGAGAGAATGGGGCAGGGGCCTTCAAGGACACATTCCTGGAGATGGGAGCTGGAGAGAGCGCGCGAGAGGAACGGGTCCTTCAATGTGTCTGGCATCACTGGGTCCAGCTGTCTCGGCTGAGAGGCTCCAGGCCTCTTCTGCAGCTGCAGCCTTCCTGGTCACTCGAGGTGGGGCAGAGGGGTCTGGACCTCAAGGCCCACAAGGGGTGACAGGACCGTCCCTCTGCCCAGTGAGCATCAGCTGAGCAGAAGCAGTGGGAGGCTGGTCGTTCCCATTTCACAGCTGAGGAGACTGAGGCTGTGGTGAGCTGGAGGGGTCTTTCCTTATGAGCTCCGTGTAATTAACTCTCGAACCCTGAGCTACTGTGTGCCAAAGTGAAGCCGAGAACAGCCATGCCGGGCGCCCGCTGCTCTCGGTGCGGCGGGGAGGCAGACCGGAGGCCCTCTGCCCAGCCCGCCAGCCTCCTGGACTTTCAGTGTGGGTAGCGGCCACCAAGGAAGCCTGAGTGGGGCCTTCGGACACGGGCTTAGGAGAAGGATCTTCCCTTCCAATCCAAGAGGACTCAGGCTGTGGCTGGAGCTGGGATCCAGCAGGAGACCCTCACTGCCCACCCGGGGCAAGAGAGGCCCAGAGTGAGGGCCCCCCAGTCCGTGCCTGAAGAGCTCAGTATGTCAGGGTCCCGAGGCAGACTTTGAACTTGCGGAACATGGAAAAGGTGACTCGGGTCCCCTGGCTCTGAAACGCTGGTGTTAGGGTGCTGTGCCTCGGTTTCCCTTTCTGTCAGACGGCCGGGTTTGCGTCCTCCTGGCCTCTCCCGGAGGACCCACAGCCCTCGCGCCACCCGCCGGGCCCCGTGCCAGCGGCTCAGCTGTGCCAGGCCTCATTAGGCTGATCCTGTTATTCTCCCCCAGGGAGGCCCCCCCGCACTGCCCGCCCCAGGTGCCTGCGAGGCCGGTCCCGGGCCGGCCGGGCTCAGCCAGACGGGCCTGGTATGGTCGAGGTGGGAATTTTATGGGCCAGCCACAAAGGGCCCGGCCGGAAACGCCGGGTCTGAAAAGCTGGCAGCCCCACCGCACGCACGCTCCCCAACCCAGCCTCCCGGGGACACGGGGACACGCCCGCAGGGCGGCCGGTGCAGGAAGCAGGCCCCTGGGCGTGGGTGGGGACAGGATGCCCCCGTCTCTGCGCCGCACCTGCCCGCACTGCCCGGGCTAGGTCTGCTCCAGGCACCCCGGTTCCCTCGAAAAGCCGTCGTCCTGCCTCTGGGCCTTTGCGCCTGCGGTCCTCTCCACCTGGAGCACGCTTCCTGGATCTTCATGCGGGCCAGCGCACATGCCGCCTCCTCCGAGAAGCCCTGCTTGACCACTCCCCCTAAAAGCAGCCCTGATCACTATGGCTTCACCTGGTTTTATTTGGGGACTTCTGTTGCACTGACAGCCTCTAAATTACCGTCTTTCTTCCTTTCTTATTGGGCTTTGATTTTATGTTTTTCTTTTAAGTTACTAATTGGAACATAGCAGCTGTACAATGTTGCGTTGGCTTCTGCTATTTTCTTCTTTCTCTCCCTTCTTCCCTCCCTCCTTTCCTTCCTCTCTTACTTTGCTGGCCACACAGCTTGTGAGATCTTGGTTCCCCAGCCAGGGATCACCCCTGGGGCCCGGCAGTGAAAGCTCTGAGTCCTAACCACTGGACTGCCGGGGGATTCCCTAGACCACCTTCTTTCTTTCTTTTGTATCCTCCATCTCCTTGACTGGATGGCGTGAGCTGCGCAAGGGTGGAGGCCCAGCTTGGCCTTGGCCACCCTACGTTCCCTGGTTGGCCCAGCACCTAGTAGGTACTCCGTAAGTGCTGAGTGAACGTGTTGGGGGCAGAATGCAGCCTGGCACACGGGGCTTCCTGCCACGCGGGTCTTCTCTTCACTTGCTCGCTGTGCTCTGCTGTGTGTCTTCGAGAAAACCTTTTACTTTGCTGGACCCCAGCCCTCCTGGCCTTCCAAACAGCAAGACCTTGCTTCTCTCCCCCAGCCCCCAGCATTACCCTTGTCACTGGACTTGTAGGGACACTCAGCAAACAAGTGTAGAGTCAGACCCAGGTTCAGCTGCAGCTCAGCCACTTTTGACCGCTTGTGACCTTGAGCAAGTCACTCTACATCTCCAAGAGTCAGTTTCCCCATGTGGTAAATGGGGATAATAGTAACAGCATCTTTTCTGGGGAGCATGGGGAAGAATTAAACTTGTGGAAAGCACTTAGCAGCAGCGAGCTTCGCACTAAATAAATGGAACAGCCGACACTGCCAAGTGTTAACGTTATTCTAGGCCACAGTGGTCAAGAATGTGGAAGAGAGGGCATTGAGGGTAGGGCTTTGAAGGATGAGTAGGAGTTTGCCCGCTCACTTGAGTTCAAATTCCAGCTTGGCCATTTATGCTCTGTTTGACCCTGAGGAAGACACTTCAGCCTCTCGGACCTCAGTTTTTCTGTCTACAAAATGGGGATAAAATGGCCCACACATTTCTGAGTCACTCACTACGTGTAAATCTCTTAGAACAGTAGCAGTGGTGGTTGCTAGTGTTAGTATTAGCTATTTTTCTTTACTGTTATTATCACAAAGCAACCAACACCATCCTCCCCAGAAGTCCCTGTCTTGTCCACTCCTCAGCCTCACTTCGGCAAAGACAGACACAGAGCCCCTTAGGACAAGCTCAAGACCCAAGACCTGATTCTCAGAGGAGCAGGGAGCCAGCGATGGTTCGAGCAGTCGAGAAGCCGGCAGCTTCTGGGGTGGAGGAAAAAGAGGCCACCTCTGGCCAGGCCTGGAAAGTTCTGCTGGGGATGTCTGTGTCTTCACCCTCCCATGAGGCCGCCCCACAGGCTGGCCCCCAGCCCCTGCCGACGCGACATCGGGCCAGCTGTGCTAGCCAGATGTTCCTGGTTTACCCACAGATGTGCGGCGCCGGCTAGCGCCTGCCCGGCCTCCCCGGCCCCACCGCGGGGTGGGGCCGGGCCCTGGGGCCCTCCCGGGGAGGGGGCACATTTTTGTGGGCTGTGGAATTTGCTTCTTGCTTTGCAGAACCATTGCGTCTTGTCTTGAGAGAGGCCCAAGTCCCGCCCATCTCGAGGCCTCAGTTTCCCCGTCGGTGGAGCGCTCGGGAACCCCTGGGGCCACCGAGGGTGAAGGAGATGAGCCGGGCTGCCCCGGCACGGGCCGGCTGCCGGCCCGGAGCTGGAGGAGTGACGCGGGCAGCCGAGACGGGGCGTGTGAGCACACGTGTCTGAGCCGGGGCTGCGGGGCGTCACCGAAGGACACGGCCCTCCGGCTGAGGCGCTGTCCTGGCGGCCCATTGTACAGATGGGAAGCCGGGGCTCTGAGAGCGGGAGGAGCTTGCCCCACGTGATCCAGCCAGGAAGCGCGACACGTGATGTGAATTCGCTGTCTGGACCCGGGCGCTGCGGCACCCAGGCACGCCCTTCCTCACGCGGCCGCGGAAGCCGCGCCCCCACGGCTGCCCAGCCTGGCGCGCTCTGCCCGTGGGCGGCGATGCCAGCGCCCCATGCCCCGCCCCCACCGCCCCGTCGTTCTCACAGTGGGGCCACCCCCCGGGCCCTTTCTGAGGTTGGGGAAACCGAGACACAGGGGGCCCAGAGATGGGTCCGAGCGTGGAGTGCAGGGAAGATGCTGTTCATGGAGGGAGGGACCACACGGGCAAAGAGCCTGGCCACTGCGGATGGAACTCGCAAAGCCCAGCCTTGCCTCGAGGGGACCCAGCCCAGCCTGTCCCTCCAGAAGCCCCCCGTCCAGCACCGACAGACACGGACCCAGGTGTGATGCTAGTATAGGGGGCAAGATGGAGACGCCTGCAGCTGTGGGGGGCGGTCAAGACGGGGAGCAGGAATGGCTTCCCAGAGGCGGGGCTACAGGAGCTGGGACTTTGAAGGATGAGTAGGAGTTTGCCTGAAAGAGACAGGCCCTGATTCCGTGCCTCCTCCAGACTAGAGAGATGAGTGGGTGGGCAAAAGGTTCTCCTCCCCTCCATGCTCTTCCTGGGAACGAGCATGAAGGAGATCCCTCCCTGAGGCCAGCAGCTCTGCAGGCTGAAGGCTGGTGACTCTGGGAACAGGGATGTTCTAGCAGGCGTTCCCTGGGAAGCTCTAAGGAAAGGCAGAACCTTGGCGCCTTGCCAGGACACCAAGAAAATGAGTAGTGCTTCCTGGCACCGTGGAGGAAGTTGCCAGAAACGCCCACACACCCTCACCTAATTGCCTGCGCCCTGATCACTGGAAGGACCCACCTGGCTGTGTGTCTAGGGCTGCTCATCGCCCCACTCTGAGCCCGTCTCCTCTCCCTTCCTGCCCCAGCCCTGGGCGCTCTGTGGCCTCCAGCTGGACGTCGAGGCCTATTCCAGAGCCCTCCTCCTGAGGTCCAGACCGGCCTGGTCCCCAGGAAGCGAGGTGCCCCCTTCCCTGGGCAGTGACGATTCCCCAGGGTCGGCCACTGTTGGGTTGGGAGGGGACCGCCGGCCAGGGCCTGTCTGGGCAGACGGGTGGCACCTGAAATGCCGGCAGGTGTGGGCAGGGCAGGCCCTTTCCTCGGGGCCCCTCGGCCTCCCCCGTGCCCCTCTCCCCGCCGGCAGCCTGCCGTGCCCCTGCGGCTCAGCGTCACCTGGAACCTTTCAGCCGAGGGGCGGCAGGTTTGTGTCTGTCCGCCTGTGTGTGCGTGAGTGTGTGGCTGGAATGCGGGGTGCAGGTGACGGCGGGCATGCCCGTGCACGCACCGGTGCTCGCGGGGCAGCTCGGGGCGGCCTGGGTGTGGCAAGCCCATCCTCTGTGTGCGAGGCAGTGTCTGTTTGAGTGTGAAGGTGCTTGACTGGTGTTGGAATGGGAGCCTTGAGGGTGTGCAGGAGCTCCCGCAGGTGTGAGAGTCCGCGGTGTAAGCCAGCGAGCTCCCAAGCGCCAGTCTAAGAACGTGCGTGTGTGCACGTGTGCAGACACTCATGTGTGAGCGGTAGCGCTCAAACTACTTGTGCACAACACGCCCACCTGTGAGAGTGTGAAACACACCAGCCCGTGAGTGCAGGGGTGTTCAGGTGTGTGCGTGTGGAGCACTCGGGTGCTCACGTTCCCGGAGTGTGTGGCAGTATTCACGCGTCCTGCTGGAGGGTGAGTCTGAGAGCACTGCCTGTGTGGGTGGGACAGTGTCCGAGCATGCAGGAGCCGGTCAGAACGTGTGAGCAGGGCAGGGTCCGAGTGTGCGTGCAGCAGTGACCGGGCACCAAGAAAATGAGTAGTGCTTCCTGGCACCGTGGAGGAAGTTGCCAGAAACGCCACACACCCTCACCTAATTGCCTGCGCCCTGATCACTGGAAGGACCCACCTGGCTGTGTGTCTAGGGCTGCTCATCGCCCCACTCTGAGCCCGTCTCCTCTCCCTTCCTGCCCCAGCCCTGGGCGCTCTGTGGCCTCCAGCTGGACGTCGAGGCCTATTCCAGAGCCCTCCTCCTGAGGTCCAGACCGGCCTGGTCCCCAGGAAGCGAGGTGCCCCCTTCCCTGGGCAGTGACGATTCCCCAGGGTCGGCCACTGTTGGGTTGGGAGGGGACCGCCGGCCAGGGCCTGTCTGGGCAGACGGGTGGCACCTGAAATGCCGGCAGGTGTGGGCAGGGCAGGCCCTTTCCTCGGGGCCCCTCGGCCTCCCCCGTGCCCCTCTCCCCGCCGGCAGCCTGCCGTGCCCCTGCGGCTCAGCGTCACCTGGAACCTTTCAGCCGAGGGGCGGCAGGTTTGTGTCTGTCCGCCTGTGTGTGCGTGAGTGTGTGGCTGGAATGCGGGGTGCAGGTGACGGCGGGCATGCCCGTGCACGCACCGGTGCTCGCGGGGCAGCTCGGGGCGGCCTGGGTGTGGCAAGCCCATCCTCTGTGTGCGAGGCAGTGTCTGTTTGAGTGTGAAGGTGCTTGACTGGTGTTGGAATGGGAGCCTTGAGGGTGTGCAGGAGCTCCCGCAGGTGTGAGAGTCCGCGGTGTAAGCCAGCGAGCTCCCAAGCGCCAGTCTAAGAACGTGCGTGTGTGCACGTGTGCAGACACTCATGTGTGAGCGGTAGCGCTCAAACTACTTGTGCACAACACGCCCACCTGTGAGAGTGTGAAACACACCAGCCCGTGAGTGCAGGGGTGTTCAGGTGTGTGCGTGTGGAGCACTCGGGTGCTCACGTTCCCGGAGTGTGTGGCAGTATTCACGCGTCCTGCTGGAGGGTGAGTCTGAGAGCACTGCCTGTGTGGGTGGGACAGTGTCCGAGCATGCAGGAGCCGGTCAGAACGTGTGAGCAGGGCAGGGTCCGAGTGTGCGTGCAGCAGTGACCGGGCACAGGTGAGTGTGTGTCGGCCGGGGAGGGCCGGGTGTGAACGTGAGCCCCCAGGTGTGCGTGTGAGAGCCTGCCTCCCTGAGACACAACCACACACAGCGTGCACGTCAGGCTCCACCCCGTGCCCTCCGCCACGCCCGCTGCCGGCAGGTGCGTGCCAGGGACAAACCAGCTGGGCGACCCCGCGTCGACGCTTATCAGCGGCACCTGCCGAGCCCCTCCCCTGGCAGCCCCCTGCCTTCCTGTCCGCCGTCAGAGCTCTGGGGGCCTGCGGCTCCAAGGCCGGCAGGGGCTCCTGTGGCTGGGCCGTCTCCAGGCTGGCAGCCCACCTTGCCTTTCAGCCCCCCAATGTAGGCCAGAACCGTGCGGAGACCCTGTTCCAATCTAACAGGGGAACCAAGACGCGCCACTCCAAGACGCGGGGGTGATGACAAGCAGGGTGCTGGGGTCCAGAGAGGGCCGTGCCCGCCAGAGGTCCTGGGCCTGGGTGGGCTTCCCTGCCTGTCTCGACCTCCTAGGGTAGGTGAGGTCACCAGAGTTCTCATCTCAGTTCTGTGACTCTGGGCGGGTCACTTTGCCACTCTAGGCCTCAGTTTCTCCATCTGTAACATGGGAATAAGCACTCTTGTGAAACTGAAATGACTTCATATGTATTAAGTTGGTAGAACAGGATCTGGCATCAAGTAGGGGCTCGTTAAAAATAAAGGCAGGGTCGGTTCTCCTTTGAGCCGACCCGATGTTCTAGCAGCATCTTCCACGCCGATTCTCCCTTAAACCGACCCGCTGTACTGGCAGTGACTCTCCCTTCCCCAGCTCTAATAAACCTTTCTTTCTTCTCAAAAAAAAAAAAAAAGTAAAGGCAGAACAAAAACAAACAAACAAACAAAAGTAAAGGCAGGGCTTCCCTGGTGGTCCAGTGGGTAAGGACACTGCCTTGCAGTGCAAGGGGCGCCGGTTCGATCCCTGACCTGGGAAGATCCCATGTGCTGCGGAGCAGCTGGACCAATGAGTCCAACAACCGAGCCGGTGCTCTGCACGAGAGGGGCCACTGCAATGGGAGGCCCACATAGGTCAAAGAACAAAGATGGATGAAAATAAATGAAAGACCAATAGAAGTGGCCAAAAAGAAAAAAAGAAAAAAGTTAAAAAGAAAGAGTAAAGGCAGTGGGTTTGGGTTGAGAATGAAATCTTCCCCTTCCCCCCTCCCCCCAGCCTACAGGGCTGCATGACCTGCCAGCCTGTCCTTGTCACCTCTTCCCCTGCTCACCCTGCTCCTGCCTGGAGGATGCCTGGCCCTGCCCCAGGGCCTTTGCATATGTTATGCCTGCAGAGCTTCCAGGCTGGCCCAGGATTTGTCCACGTGGCCCCAGGCTGGGGAACTCATTATCCCTATCATCAGCAATAATAATAATGGCAGTGTCAAATACCACCAGGGACTTCCCTAGCGGTCCAGAGGTTAAGACTCTTCACCACCAATGCACAGGGGCACCTGTTCCATTTCCCTGTTGGAGATCCTGCCTGCCTCACGGCCGAAAAAGAAAGAAAAATCAAATACCACCCACAGTGGCAGGACCTCAGAATGACTCCATGGCATTTGCCTCCCCCTCCTGCCCCCAGCCCCGTGCCTGCCGTGTCAAAGGACCAGGGTGAGTCTCCAGATCCTTTTATTGCCCTTGGCCAAGCCGCTCTCTGTTTCCTGCCTCAGTTTCTCTGGTTGTACATGGAGGTTAAAATGCCTCCTTCTTGGGCTCAGCACCGGGTCTGGCACACAACAGGCGCTTAATAAGCGTTCTTTGTTGCTGTCTGGTCCTGCGCTGAGGCATCCTTGGCGGGGGGTTGGGGGGAGGAAGGGGAGAGGCAGAGGTACCAGACCTGCTGCTCTGAACCACGCCCCGCCCCACCCCGCCGCCACACAGGCAAATCAGACGCAAATGAGCTGCGATGGTACGCGATGAACCGCGGGGCGCAGCGCACGCACGTGGACCTGCCTGTGCGGCCGGAGGCGCGCGCGCGCGGGGGCCGAGCCAGGACGCTGACCGCGTCCTGCCCCGCTCTCATCGCTCCGTGTAAATGTTTATACCAGGCCGGCCGCCAGGCCCCGCGCCAGGCGGCCGGGCGGGGTAATGTAAACGCGGGCTGGAGGCCGCGCAGTGGTGGGGAGCTGCTCAGACGGGGCGGGGGTGTAGGGGTGCGCAGGGGCCATTAAACATCTACTGAGAGCATGGCGTGACCAGGCCGCCACAACACGGAGAAATCGGTGCCCCAGAGAGGGAAGTTTAGAACATTGTGGGCTCCCCTGAGAGTGTCTCTGCACGGGCCTGGGGCTGGGGAGGAGGGGCAGTCAGGGAAAGCTTCCTGGGGGAGGCCCCCTCTAAGCTAGGACTCAAAGTGGAATGGGATGGAGAGGCAGTGGAGAAGAGAATGTTCTGGATGGAGGGACCCGCTTATACAAAGGCCTGGAGGTGGGTCCGTTGCTGCCCACTTCTGGGCATCAGTCTGTCACCGCGGGGGGAGGGGGCGGACTTAGGCCAAAGGGAGGCGGAGCGCCACCCCCAGGTACATTCATACGGCGCAACCCCAGATGGCTGGATGGCATTATGGACTCAGTGGACGTGAGTGCGGGCAAGCTCCGGGAGATGGCGAAGGACAGGGAAGCCTGGCGGTGCCCGCAGTCCACGGGGTCGCAAAGAGTCGGATACAAGGGACTGAACGGGGACACCCAGGTCTCCAGCCTCCCAGGACAGCTCCTGTTCTAAGCACCGCCTCGCCTCACCACCCTTGCCCCACAGTGCCCCCTGCTGGGGATGTCCTCGCCTCCTTCCACTCTTCCCCAGGCTCCCTGGATTGTGGCCACCACAGCCTCCTGGCTGGATTGGCCAACCAGGGGTCACGCCTCAGGACCTTTGCACCAGCCGTTGCCCCTGCCTGAGATGCCATTCTCTTTTGCCTGGCCAACTCCTACCTTTGCTCAAACCTCCACTTTTTTCAGTCCTCAGGAAAGCACTCTGGGACCCCCAAGATGGGGGCAGTCCTAGGTTGCCCCTGGCACAGTGCCCAGCCCCTCCCTGGCAGTGTTTTCCACAACCTTGTCCAGTGGACCCTAAATGAATCACGTCTATGTTATTACTGATCATTAAGCAGGAGTGGTTCAAAACCAGGGGCCTCACTGGACCCCAGTGTCGAGTCTAGTATCCCTGTGCCTGCTCGTCTGTTGCCTGATGGATGCCGGAGGCTGAGCGACTGACCCATTCTGTGCACGCAGGCTGAGGATGCAGCGCTGGAAGGCGGCGGCCGTGGCCTCGGTGCTCTGCAGCTCCGTGCTCTCCATCTGGATGTGCCGGGACGGCCTGCTCCTCAGCCACCGCCTCGGACCCGCGCTGGCCCCGCTGCGCCGGCCGCCTCGCACGCTGGACGCCCGGATCGCCCGCCTGGCCCAGTGTAAGTCCCCCGCCCCCGCCTTGGGTCAGAGATCCCCAACGCTGCAGCGGCTGCCATGGCGGACCGTCAGGCAAGGGAGCAGGCCACGGGGCTGACTTAGACGGGGTGGAGGGAGGGTGCACATGCCACCCACGGCCTGGCAGGGCTGTCAGCGGGGATGGTTGCTGGGGACTGGGGTCCCTCGGCTCAGCTGTCACAAGGAATTAGGCTCTAGCCCTGAGGGGCCCGGGGCCAGATGGAGATTAGAGCTGGGCCTGCGGCCCGGGCTGCCCCTGCAGCACAGCGCGGGCGGAGGGAGAGGGAGGCTGGACCCAGGGCCCTAGTGACCTGCCACTGGGGACAGGGACCAAGGCGACGGGGAGGCAGAGAGAGAGACCTAGCAATAGGAAGAGTCCTCGAAATGGGCAAACAGAAACAGGCGCGAGAAGGATGTGGATAAAGGTGAGGCGGCAGGAAAGCGGCACGCCCACCCCGGGGGGCGTGGCCACTGTGGTCTACGCCCCCCTTGCCCCTGCCGCCCGCCCCCTGCAGGCTGTGTGGCACCGGAGTTGCGCGTGGACCCCGACTTCGTGTGCACGTGTCTGTGGGGATCAGGCGCAGGCGGGGAGGCCTGAGTGACCCCAGTGGTGGGGCTGCATGCGCGGCCGTGTGCACGCCCGCACCCGTCCTGCCAGCCCGCACAGTTTTCTTGTCTTCACAACGGACAAGGGTGGTCTCCGGCGCAGGCGCCACTTCCGCCCCCGCCGCTCCCCCTTACAGGCTGCAAAGTCCTTTCCAGGACACTGGGTCCCAGAGCCCCGGGTGGGGCTCCCCAAAGCCAGCGCTCCAGGCCCTGGGGGCAGAGCCTCAACGGTGGATTTCCGCCATCCGGGAGGCACTCTGTCCTTGATGGGGCCCTGCCCGCCCTGCGTCCAGTCCCTGGGCCCAGCCCCCTGGAGGAGAGGTGGCTCTCCATCCTGAGCCCCAGTGCTCTAGGCTCTGGATGAATGCGCTGATGGTGGACCTTCAGCCTTGGGCCAGGGGGTGAGGCCTCCTCTCTGTGTGCCAGGCCCTGAGCACGCGGCCAGGCCTGCTGGAGGGACGGATACACCCAGGATTATTCACTGTTCATCTGAAAGTCACATTTAACCGGTCATCTGTATCTTACGGGCAGTCCTCTGGCCTGGGCGGGGCACACTACCTGGTGGAACTGTGGGCACTGTGAGTGCGCTGGGCTCAGCCTGACGCCAGAGTGGGCAGCGCTGGCCTCCCTCCGCCCACCGTCTCCCAGAAGACGCTCACTTCTGCCCTCCCAGCTCGAGCCAGGGTTGGGACTCTGCAAGTTTCTCTGAACACACAGGAAAGAAGGGCGCAGCACAGGACCATCATCTGCCTGAAGCTCCCAGGCCAAGCGTGGGCAGAAGGGGCTCAGAACCGGGCCTGTCTAGTCTGAGACCCGCTGTGGGAGCAGCCCCTAGGGTGACAGACAGCCCCTTCCCCTGGGCCCCCAGGAAGCGATCTTGTTGACAGCCAGGTGCGCCAGCCGCCAGCCATGGGGGCGGAGGGAGCTTCCACTCTGGGTTTCCCCTTTCAGCCACAGGAGTGGCTGACCCCTGCTCGGGGGCTGGGAGGCCCCTGTCTGCAGGCCGACCTACCGCGCTGCCTGCCCTCCCAGGGTCTCCCCGTCTCCCCAGGGGCGGAGGCGCCCCGGGGCAGGGCCAGCGGCTTGGGGAACACATGTAGGCCGTCAAGCCCTGGGAATCTGCGGCTCAGGGCACCTCCGGGCCGCTGTGGGAGAAGGCTGGACCTGCACCAGGCTTGGGCACTGGATGGAAGGGGAAACCATCTGGGTTTCTCTCTGCCCCCCGCCAGGGTGTGGTCTTGGGCAGGGCTTGCCCCCTTGGGACGCCCCTCTGGTTTCCTCACCTCGAACTGGGGGTGGCCCCGGCAATGCTGCTGTGCCCCCATGGGGTGGGCCACACACAGGCCCCGGTGCTTGCTGCGCCTCTGTGTGTTCCGGGAAGCCCACGCACCCTGAGGTGGCTCTGTGAAAGGGCAAACGGTTCGGCTATGCAGTGGAGCACCAGCGAGGGCAGGGATGCCGTGTGCATAAGCCAGAGGTTCAGAGGTGTGGAAGTCTGGGTGGGGACCCCAGAGAGTGAGACCCAGGACAGCGCAACCCTGGGGGTGTATGTGGGGCTGGGGGGTGGGAAGCCACCCTCCACAACTGCTCAGAGGACGTGCCGGTGTCCCGAGGCGGCCCAGCACTGGGGTGGGGACAGCAGGGCCGGGAGGGCCAGGGATCTGGCTCACCACACTCCCTGCTGAGTCCCCCTTTCTTTTCTCCAACGAGGCGACAGCAGCTCAGGGAGAAAGGGAAGGATTTCCAGTGCCGCCTGGCACAGGGATGGGGTCCACAGAGAATGCTCCAGGGGCCTGCCCGCAGGGAGACAGCCAGCCAAGTCTGCTCAGCTCAAGGTGGGAGCAGGCTGGAATGTGGTTCACGGAATGGTTCTGGGCAGTCCATCTTAGGTGTGGGGTCCAGAGAAGCATATTGGTAGCGCTGGGGACCCAGCATGGGGGCCTGAAGTATGCACAGCCCACCCCCCATAACACACACTGCAGCACGAGCAGGGATCTGGGAACCAGGTAAGATGTGGGCGGGAGAGGGTGTCCTAGCACCGGAGTCTCCGCGGTCCGTTTGCGCAGGGCAACAGCGAAAGTAGGCCCCTGTCTGCAGGCCGACCTACGCTGCCTGCCTCCCAGGGTCTCCCGTCTCCCCAGGGGCGGGGCGCCCCGGGGCAGGGCCAGCGGCTTGGGGAACACATGTAGGCCGTCAAGCCCTGGGAATCTGCGGCTCAGGGCACCTCCGGGCCGCTGTGGGAGAAGGCTGGACCTGCACCAGGCTTGGGCACTGGATGGAAGGGGAAACCATCTGGGTTTCTCTCTGCCCCCCGCCAGGGTGTGGTCTTGGGCAGGGCTTGCCCCCTTGGGACGCCCCTCTGGTTTCCTCACCTCGAACTGGGGGTGGCCCCGGCAATGCTGCTGTGCCCCCATGGGGTGGGCCACACACAGGCCCCGGTGCTTGCTGCGCCTCTGTGTGTTCCGGGAAGCCCACGCACCCTGAGGTGGCTCTGTGAAAGGGCAAACGGTTCGGCTATGCAGTGGAGCACCAGCGAGGGCAGGGATGCCGTGTGCATAAGCCAGAGGTTCAGAGGTGTGGAAGTCTGGGTGGGGACCCCAGAGAGTGAGACCCAGGACAGCGCAACCCTGGGGGTGTATGTGGGGCTGGGGGGTGGGAAGCCACCCTCCACAACTGCTCAGAGGACGTGCCGGTGTCCCGAGGCGGCCCAGCACTGGGGTGGGGACAGCAGGGCCGGGAGGGCCAGGGATCTGGCTCACCACACTCCCTGCTGAGTCCCCCTTTCTTTTCTCCAACGAGGCGACAGCAGCTCAGGGAGAAAGGGAAGGATTTCCAGTGCCGCCTGGCACAGGGATGGGGTCCACAGAGAATGCTCCAGGGGCCTGCCCGCAGGGAGACAGCCAGCCAAGTCTGCTCAGCTCAAGGTGGGAGCAGGCTGGAATGTGGTTCACGGAATGGTTCTGGGCAGTCCATCTTAGGTGTGGGGTCCAGAGAAGCATATTGGTAGCGCTGGGGACCCAGCATGGGGGCCTGAAGTATGCACAGCCCACCCCCCATAACACACACTGCGCAGCACGAGCAGGGATCTGGGAACCAGGTAAGATGTGGGCGGGAGAGGGTGTCCTAGCACCGGAGTCTCCGCGGTCCGTTTGCGCAGGGCAACAGCGAAAGTAGGCGGCTCCTTCCCGCACGCCCACCCTCAGCCTCACCCCGTTTCTTTCCATCCCCTTGCAGACCGTGCACTGCTGCAGGGCGCCCCGGACGCGGTGGAGCTTCGAGAACTGACGCCCTGGGCCGCGCGGCCCCCGGGTCCGCGCCGTCGGGCAGGGCCCCGGCGGCGACGCGCGCGCGCGCGCTCCGGGACGCGGCCGTGCGGGCTGCGCGAGCTCGAGGTGCGCGTGAGCGAGCTGGGCCTGGGCTACGCGTCGGACGAGACCGTGCTGTTCCGCTACTGCGCAGGCGCGTGCGAGGCGGCCGCGCGCGTCTACGATCTGGGACTGCGGCGCCTGCGCCAGCGGCGGCGCGTGCGGCGAGAGCGGGTGCGCGCGCAGCCCTGCTGCCGTCCGACCGCCTACGAGGACGAAGTGTCCTTTCTGGACGCGCACAGCCGCTACCACACGGTCCACGAGCTGTCGGCGCGCGAGTGCGCCTGCGTGTGACCCTACCTCAGCCGGCCGCGCCAGACGGCGGCCCCGCCCCGCCCCGCCCGGCAGGGCCCGCGGCGGACTGCCCGCGGGCAGACGGCGCCGTCCAGGGCTCCGGACGCGCGCGTCACCCGTACGAGATAAAGTGTGGGAAAGCCGGCCCGGGTCGTGATTCCGCGCGGCGCGGAGGCCCGCCTTCGTGGGGGCAGGCGGGCTCACGGGGAGCAGGTGCCATCTCCATGGGAAGGGGGACGGGCACCACCTGCACGACGGTGGGGGGCGCCCATTCGGTTTCAGGGGAAGAGGGTCTGGTTGCTGGCGGGAGAGGAGAGTGGGTGGCTGGAGGCCTTCTTTCGCAGCCCTCTGCAGCCCCTCGCGCCGTTCCAGGCGTCCCTCGCCCTCCTTCCTCCAAGGTGTCCCTGGCGGGAGAAGCCCGGACCACCGTGCAGCTGCGGCTGACCAGGTGGGCCTGGCCTGCCTCGCCCCAAAGCCTCCTCGCCGGTCAGCTCCCACCAGGGTGAACCCGGGGCCAGCACGAGCAGGGATCTGGGAACCAGGTAAGATGTGGGCGGAGAGGGTGTCCTAGCACCGGAGTCTCCGCGGTCCGTTTGCGCAGGGCAACAGCGAAAGTAGGCGGCTCCTTCCCGCACGCCCACCCTCAGCCTCACCCCGTTTCTTTCCATCCCCTTGCAGACCGTGCACTGCTGCAGGGCGCCCCGGACGCGGTGGAGCTTCGAGAACTGACGCCCTGGGCCGCGCGGCCCCCGGGTCCGCGCCGTCGGGCAGGGCCCCGGCGGCGACGCGCGCGCGCGCGCTCCGGGACGCGGCCGTGCGGGCTGCGCGAGCTCGAGGTGCGCGTGAGCGAGCTGGGCCTGGGCTACGCGTCGGACGAGACCGTGCTGTTCCGCTACTGCGCAGGCGCGTGCGAGGCGGCCGCGCGCGTCTACGATCTGGGACTGCGGCGCCTGCGCCAGCGGCGGCGCGTGCGGCGAGAGCGGGTGCGCGCGCAGCCCTGCTGCCGTCCGACCGCCTACGAGGACGAAGTGTCCTTTCTGGACGCGCACAGCCGCTACCACACGGTCCACGAGCTGTCGGCGCGCGAGTGCGCCTGCGTGTGACCCTACCTCAGCCGGCCGCGCCAGACGGCGGCCCCGCCCCGCCCCGCCCGGCAGGGCCCGCGGCGGACTGCCCGCGGGCAGACGGCGCCGTCCAGGGCTCCGGACGCGCGCGTCACCCGTACGAGATAAAGTGTGGGAAAGCCGGCCCGGGTCGTGATTCCGCGCGGCGCGGAGGCCCGCCTTCGTGGGGGCAGGCGGGCTCACGGGGAGCAGGTGCCATCTCCATGGGAAGGGGGACGGGCACCACCTGCACGACGGTGGGGGGCGCCCATTCGGTTTCAGGGGAAGAGGGTCTGGTTGCTGGCGGGAGAGGAGAGTGGGTGGCTGGAGGCCTTCTTTCGCAGCCCTCTGCAGCCCCTCGCGCCGTTCCAGGCGTCCCTCGCCCTCCTTCCCTCCAAGGTGTCCCTGGCGGGGAGAAGCCCGGACCACCGTGCAGCTGCGGCGGCTGACCAGGTGGGCCTGGCCTGCCTCGCCCCCAAAGCCTCCTCGCCGGTCAGCTCCCACCAGGGTGAACCCGGGGCCACTGTCTCCTTCCACTGGCTCAAAATATCCGCACTGCCCGTCTCCCTGTGGGCACAGGTCCGGGGCAGGCGCCAAGCCCATCCAGCCCCAAACCGGCGACCGCTGGGGCACGGCGGGGTCCCCAGGGACTCAGGTCCTGGGGCCTTAGGAGCTCCGGCCGGGGCTTGCGGGAGAATTTACGACGAGCCCCCGTGCAGGATGGAGAAAGCGCAGGGTGGTGGTTAGGTTTGCCCAGGCGTCACCTTGAGGCTCGCGGGCCGGGCGTGGGCTCCCAGCAGGGGGTCCTGGGGCGGCGCGGGGAGCGGGTGGGTGCCGCGAGCCCAGCACTGGCGCTCAGGAGCCAGGCGGGAGTGGGCTCCCCCCATCTCTCCAACGGGGCGGGGGTCTCCAAGGTGCCATCGCTGCTTTGCCCAGCTTTCTAAGGGCGGGGCCCCTCGCCGGCCGTCCTCCCACCCTAGGCTGGAGCTCTTGAGGGAACAGCCCGCCCCGCCTTCACTGTTGTGTCTCCTCCCCGCTGTGCTCAGGACCACCTTCTAGAACCTACTAAATACGGCCCCCTTCGCAGACGCAATCCCTGTCTCACTGCTGGAGGCCTCAGGTCAGAAGCCGTCCCCCGGGGGGTTCACCCAGCCAGACAGGGTCCCCAGCTCCCAGCTCTCCCGCTTCCTCCTTGCCGCGGCAGCTGGACACACGGCAATCAGCGAACAGCAGGACTTCCAGGGAGGCCCGCGAGCAGCGCTGGGCGGCCAGGCCCCAGACGCTGGGTGGTCTGCTTGGAAGCCAATTACAGAGAAGGCTGGCTGGCTGAGGTTTGGGGTGGTGGATTCTTACACCCTTTGGGCTGACTCAGCCCAGCCGTGGCAGAGGCCAGAGTTCCCAGGCGCTGTGGAAAGTGAGCCTCAGTTTCCCCATTAGAGAAGGCCCTGAGCCTCAGAGAGGGCAGCTGCTGAGCCCAGGACACATGGCAGGAAAATCAGCCGTTGAGCCTGGTCCCTGACGCTGGGCTGCCTTGGGCGTGTCTCTCTCTGTCTCTCTCTCTCCTGGGACCACGGCCTCCCTTTCTCCCACCCAGATCCAGCCGCAGGGCGCTGGCCCAGCACCAGAGAACTGGAGCGTCAACAGCAGCCCTCACGGACCCCAGAGCCGGGGTTCTCAGCGGTGCACGCCGCCACATGCACGCACACACACACGCGTGCCTGCAGGGCACAGCGACGGCCGCCGCGGGGCTCAGCACCATGCACAAGCCTCTCTGGGGGTTCCCGCCCCTCCTGGATCCTTCGCCGGGCGCAGAGGTCTCCTTGTCTCAGCCTCGCCCCGGGTGGACCCCAGACAGCCCGGCCACGCTCGCCGGCGCCGGGCCTCGGCCTCCCCCCCGCTGCCTGCGGGCTTCCCTACCTCTGGACTCTGGGCAGGTCCATTCCGCCCTGTGCAGGACTGTCCTGGGCACGTGGACTGTGAGCAGCACGTCCCTCCGCCCACCCCTTTTGTGACAGGCACAGATGTCCCCATCGCTGCTTTGCCCAGCTTTCTAAGGCGGGCCTCGCCGGCCGTCCTCCCACCCTAGGCTGGAGCTCTTGAGGGAACAGCCCGCCCCGCCTTCACTGTTGTGTCTCCTCCCCGCTGTGCTCAGGACCACCTTCTAGAACCTACTAAATACGGCCCCCTTCGCAGACGCAATCCCTGTCTCACTGCTGGAGGCCTCAGGTCAGAAGCCGTCCCCCGGGGGGTTCACCCAGCCAGACAGGGTCCCCAGCTCCCAGCTCTCCCGCTTCCTCCTTGCCGCGGCAGCTGGACACACGGCAATCAGCGAACAGCAGGACTTCCAGGGAGGCCCGCGAGCAGCGCTGGGCGGCCAGGCCCCAGACGCTGGGTGGTCTGCTTGGAAGCCAATTACAGAGAAGGCTGGCTGGCTGAGGTTTGGGGTGGTGGATTCTTACACCCTTTGGGCTGACTCAGCCCAGCCGTGGCAGAGGCCAGAGTTCCCAGGCGCTGTGGAAAGTGAGCCTCAGTTTCCCCATTAGAGAAGGCCCTGAGCCTCAGAGAGGGCAGCTGCTGAGCCCAGGACACATGGCAGGAAAATCAGCCGTTGAGCCTGGTCCCTGACGCTGGGCTGCCTTGGGCGTGTCTCTCTCTGTCTCTCTCTCTCCTGGGACCACGGCCTCCCTTTCTCCCACCCAGATCCAGCCGCAGGGCGCTGGCCCAGCACCAGAGAACTGGAGCGTCAACAGCAGCCCTCACGGACCCCAGAGCCGGGGTTCTCAGCGGTGCACGCCGCCACATGCACGCACACACACACGCGTGCCTGCAGGGCACAGCGACGGCCGCCGCGGGGCTCAGCACCATGCACAAGCCTCTCTGGGGGTTCCCGCCCCTCCTGGATCCTTCGCCGGGCGCAGAGGTCTCCTTGTCTCAGCCTCGCCCCGGGTGGACCCCAGACAGCCCGGCCACGCTCGCCGGCGCCGGGCCTCGGCCTCCCCCCCGCTGCCTGCGGGCTTCCCTACCTCTGGACTCTGGGCAGGTCCATTCCGCCCTGTGCAGGACTGTCCTGGGCACGTGGACTGTGAGCAGCACGTCCCTCCGCCCACCCCTTTTGTGACAGGCACAGATGTCCCCAGACGCTGTGCATGTTCCCAGGAGCTGAGTCGCCCTGCGGGGAGAAGCCCTGGTCTGGAATAAGGGAGGCCACGCCCGTTTTCTTCAGAGCATTCCCATCTGGAAAGTCGTACCAGTACTGCCAACCTGCGTATCCCAGACGTGGCTGGGCAACGGCGGCCACAACCACAGCCCGCCCACCACAGCCGAGTGCCCCGGTTAGGCCCCACCAGCAGCCAGGGCCCCTGGCAGCTCACCCCCGCCCCCAGCAGGCAAAGTTCCTAGCAAGCAAGGTCCCAGGGAGGAGAGAGCCCCGGCAGCAGAGGTGCCCGTGGGTGAAGCCCGGAGTCAGGGAGCGCTGCAGACGAGGAGGCCCCGACACTCAGCAGCACAGGCACGGGCCGGCCGGCTCACCGGAACCAGGACGACAGCCTGGGCACGGTCTGGTACCGGGGCTCTCTCTGCAGCTGCCAGCAGGCCTTGCAGAACATCAGGGCCCAGGTGAAGGACCGAGGCCGCAGCGTCTCCCGCCAGCGGAAGTAGTTCAGGTAGCTGGCGTGGTCCTTGTCCAGCGCCAGCAAGTACTCCGCCAGGTCCTTGGGGGTCTGGAAGTCGTCGACATGGATGAAGGCTTCAGGTGGCAGGAACTGTTCATAGTTCGCTCGGCTGGGGCCCAGGACCACTGGCACGGTCCAGGACTGCAGGGCGTTCACCCACAGCTTCTCCGTGATGTAGTCGGTGTGCAGGGAGTTCTCGAAGGCCAGGTAAAACTTGTACTGGGCCAGCCGCTGGGTCATGAGCTCCCGGGGCAGCGGCATGTGGGAGCGCCCATACACGTCCACATGCAGGTGACGCCTCAGCAGCCGATAGTAACGGGCCCGCATCGAGTCTCTGTCCCAGGTAGACACCACCCAGGCCACCAGCTTGGTCTTGGCTGAGATGGTGAGCAGCGTGTCCACGGGCTGGCCAGGCCACAGCTCAAGCCAGCCGTAGGGCACAAAGATGTCCGAGTCCCGGCGGTAGGACATGGTGAGATTGAAGTAGCCGTCGAGGTCGTTCAGTCTCAGGCAGTTGCTGGGCGACTCCATGCTGAACCAGACCCAGCGCTGGCCGGGGGGCCGCGGGGACGGCGGGAGCTGCAGCCGGGGCCCGCTGCTGGCCTCCCGGTGATGCACGAGGACCGCGTCGGCCTGCGGGTACTGGCTGCGGTTGGCGGTCAGCTGGCAGTCGGCTGTGCCGGGCCGCAGCTCCGAGCAGCGCGGCAGAGACAGCGGCGTGTTGAACGGCCACGTCCACAGCAGGAGACGCAGGGGAGGGGGCGGGGGGGAGCCCTCCGTGGCCGGGGAAGGGGCCCCCAGTCGGGAGGCCCGCTTGGGGCTGGGCTTGTCCTGGGACACACGCAGGTAAGAGAAGAAGCACAGAGCCAGAAGCAGCTGCAGCAGCAGCCCGGGGAGCCAGCGGCGCCAGGAGCACGTCATCTCGGCCCAGCCGGGTGGATGCACGGTTCAGAGGAGCTTGGGCGGG